>CM062568.1:81024985-90179985 GCA_031468815.1 Morus bassanus | reverse complement strand
CCCAGAGACCTGTAACAAATTAAAATTTAAAGTAAAGTGCCATTTCCTCCCTTGCGTTTTAGAGGGGAAAATCAGTTTTAACTTTTAGGTTTTCTGATGACAGCCAGAACCTTTCTTTTCTCTTTTTTTTAATAATTTTTTTTCTTTTATAGAAAGCTATCGAGACTTCAACAAAAACTGACTCATTTAGGAAGAACTAACATTTTGCTGAGTTAAAATGAAATAAAATCTGAGCCAGTTTGCTCTATGTCAGCTCAGGGAAACAACGCAAAAGGCTTCTCTTAAGAGTATGAAAGAAAGAATGCTTCTGGGATTGATAAGGATGTACCTTTTGCACGAAGTCCAACCATAGGTTAAACCAATGCCATACCTCATCTCTAAAAACCACCAATAGCAGATACCTAAGGAATAGCATAGGAGAAAGCACGCAGTAAAAGTTTTCCAGAAGATTTTCCCAGCTTTTGGAAATGGCTCAAGGACCTCCTGAATCACTGTCTCTATATCCAATGGTAATGGATGCATTACTACTCCCATCCCAATGAATTCCAAGTGCTTTTTGAACCAATGTAAACTTTTAGCATCTACAGCATCCTGCAGAACTACACACTATACGACAGAGTATCTTATTTTTCTTGAACACACCAGAAAAAAAATCTTTTCTAATGCCTTCTAGTTCTTCTATCAGGAGAGACTAGGAATAATCATTCTGCATTCACCTTTTCCATGCCACTCGTGATTTTACAGACCTCCATCACATCATCTGCAATCAAACTCTTCCAAACCACAGTCCTAATTTACCTAGCTGTTCCTTGCATGGAAACCACTCCACATCTTTGTTGCCCTTCTCTGAATCTCTTCCAGGTCCTTTTTGAAATGAGGGTGGGGGAAAATGGTACAAATGGGGAGGGAGATGAAACTGGTATTGCACACCGTAATCAGGATGCTAGACAAATGTGAATTTATACAGAAACAAGATGGTATTTGACATCTTGTTCTCTGCTCCTTTCTTTGCTCAAGTTCTGTTTGCCCAGAGCACTACTAAGGATTTAAGCATTGAGCAGTCATTTCCAGAAAATACTTATTATTATCCAAGAATTATAATTTTACTCTTCACTGGTAAGTCAATACACACATTGTATGCAAAATTAAGATTTTGTTTTTAGCATCTGCATCACTTAACATTACTTGGCAGAGGATTTAATCTTCCATTGTTAACTGACAAGTCAACTTGATATCACAAGGTCTTTCTGCAACTCTTCTCAAACAGTTCCTGCTTTTACCACCTCTGAGCAGCTCAGCACCTTCAAACTCTGCATTTCAGATTATCAGCTGTTGATGTCTCTGTGGGGAATAGGGACTGTTTGCTTTTGCCTCTGTTTCCAAAATTTGTTTTTGTTGCTCCCTCAGAGAAGTTTATCTAACCATACCAGGATTCCTGGTACTTTGAAAGAAATATTACGAATCAGAGGACAACTCAAAAAGTTGCTTGCTTCCCTTCTTGCTGGCTCTTTAACAAGCTGTCCCAACATTATGCTCTGGCAATGACTTCTACCTAATTTCCACAGTGGCAACTCAGGCTTCCAGTCATTATCAAGTTTTCTACCCTTCCAGTTTCCACAGCTCCACTCAGAGCACTGTTGTCACTACCACCATCTTGGTTATAAGTCAATAACGAAAGCCTGCAACTATATACCTTTTCTGGCTTTCATTTCCTGGAGATTCTGGTTTGCTGGCAAAGCAAATTTGTTAATAAGTCATGACTTATATTTTCTTTTCTCACTGGCATGGCCAAAACTGAATCTGTATTTTGTACCTTAGTAATCCAGCATCCTGATTTAATATGACTATGTCAGTAGCTTAGTTTGAAGTTAGATATTTGAGTTACTTTATTTCAAATGCTTTGGAACTTGTGTGGAGGAATACATAAACTTTACTCTTACATTTTCTAAAACTTTGTTAAAATGGGATTTGACTATGTCTACCCTAAGAAGTTTTTTTTTTTTTTTTTTTTTTGGGGGGGGGGGGGGGCTGGTTTTTTTTTTTTGGTTGTGGTTTTTTTTGTTTTTTGTTTTTTTTTTTTTTTTTTTTTTTTGTCGTCGATGTCTTTCCTGTCATTTACTGGCCTATGCAGAGATACCTTGTTTGGTTTTGCAGCTTGTTTTCTAAAGGATCAGATAACCTGAACACTGTGTTCTTTCATGTTTGTCAGCTTTATCCCTTTCTTCATCTTAAAAATATATTCTTCTAGAATCTTTTCAAAAGTGCTAGAAGTCTGATTCAGTTTTTATTTGTTTGTTTTTTAAGATGAAACCTCAAATCCTTTCCAAATAACTTCATTTATTCCAGAGACCTCTCTTCTTTCACCATTTCTCCAGCCATGTCATTCTCAATATTATCCCACTCGGTGCCAAGCCCATCAAAACACTTCCAGATGCTCTTGCAGAGAGGAGCTTTTATGCCCATGTGGGCAGACAAGAAAAACTTTTTGGGGAACTTCATGCCAACAGCAAGGTATATAGCACTACCTAAAATGTGTGCTCAAGTCCGTAATGCAGAAATGGAAAGAGTCCATTAAGATATGCAGTTAGGGTTCATTTTACCCAGCTTTGGATATCTAAAAGCCTGACACTGAGCCTAAGCTAGTCACCCTATGATCCATTTATAGTAAATGGTGGAAGAAAAAAGCATCTCCAAAAAGCAATTCACCTAACAGATTCTGGGATGAGGCAAACCCTTCTCTAGACTCTCTTAAAAAAATATGGGTATGTCTAATGTCAGAGCAAGCTTTTTGGAAACAGTATGGTCAGTGTATCTGACCACTATGTTTGAGTTTTATTGTTACATAGATAAACAATGTCAATCATTACATATTTAATACTGCATGGTGAGAAAATTCCAAGAATTCAGAAATCTTCTGGGGATTTAATTTTGGTTTCTTGCACAACTGTTGCCCTAGTAGTCCTAGCACCACTCTCCTTGTCACATACAAATTATTTATGACAAATATTTCACAAGTGACATTAGAAAGACAGACGCTGCTCAACGAGACTGAGCTACTTCATCAGCAGATGCCTCACAGTGAGAAGTCCTAATTTAGGACCTGACCTAACATAGACACCTGACCTGTGTCTTCTGGAGTCAGCAGACACAAATGAGCTTCCAGTGAAAAAGCTAGTCCTTAGCTTGGTTTTGCAAATGAACCTGAGATTATTTCTAAAAGAGGAAGGTGTTCATCTGTTGCCTCACATTTTTTAAATAACTCAATTTTAATAGACATAGAATAACATTCTACCAAGAAAAGCTACTCAAGTATACCATTGAGATCTTCAGGCACTCACTTATGTGAGTACTGAGAATGTCATTAGAGCCACTGTGAGGGAAAACACAAACATATTTCTGGAAAGGATAATGAATTGTCACAGATCTTCCATTAAGTTAATTCTTAGAGACAAAAGCTATGCTCTGTGTGGAAAGCTGTTTATGCCATATTTGCTTATTATGTGGCATCTCTATCTTCCTGTGGAACATCTGGTAGCAGCCTGACACAAACAGGGCCTTAAAATACACAGCCAGGCAGGGGGAGGTGTGGAGGGTGTCCTCACCCGTTCCAGAACGCTCCTGTTTAAGAGCGTAATTGTTTCAGCTGTAACTATGAAAAGATTCTGTGAGCACAAAGAGAACACTTATGACTCAAAACATATTAGATGACTACATTTGAACCTTAAAACAATTTATTATAGTAGAAAAACAAAGCATGGAAACTGCCAGATAGTAAGGTATTTAGTTAGGGAATGCAAGTGCAACTGAATAAACAAAGCCTGGATTGGGAGCAGCATCCCAACTTCAGCTGAGCAGAATACTCAAACACAGACAACCATGAAAATAACGCATGATAAAAGTAACAGTGTGTTTTCTGCCACCTATTGGCATTTTTAGCTAACAATTAAGAAACAAACGACTACACTGCTTGCAAGGTAATGCTTCTATTGTCTTATAAGGGAATGCATAGATGGTCCACCCAAACTACCATTGAATAATGACATTTGAAGCAAGTCTCTGTATGCAATTGTTTCACTCCAATGCAGACACTGTTGAACAAAGTGCTGGGAACTTTGCTGATCAGAAAATACGGTGAAAAAAGACAGAAAACCCTGCTTAAACTAAAAACAATAGCTTAGGATAAAAATAAGCATTCAAATTCAACAGCTTACTATTATCCTTGTTTTCAACTACTGAGAAATAATGTTCAAAACATACAACTTTCACTGAACGGTACATTTCTCAATAAACTATATTTAAAAAATGAAGATCTAACTTGTTGCCTATAATAAAAAACCCAAACGTGTTACATAGATACTAACTAAATAAATGTCCCTTCAATTCATACAGAAAACAGTTAATGTCATTTGTATAGACTTCCTGCCAGTTATAATTAACATTAAAGAGGTCTTTTCTTCTTTGTCACCTCTCTATTCAGGCCTTATTTGTGTGCATTTGTACTTACTATCTGTTAATCTCTCTTAACAAATGACAACAATAACTGTTGCTATTATGCATGGAAATTAAACATGTAGATAACTGTGTGAAGGGAGCTATTTTTGAAAAAAGCAGTATCAGAAACATGTAGCTCTTTATGTCTCATTTTGCTTTGATAATTAAGCCATAGCCTTGATTTGTTTTAAACAAAAAACTTTCCCATGGACATGCATGTTGCAATCAAATTCAATACATGCATTATATTCTGATTCAATTTGTTCAAGTGCATTATTGTTAACCCTTATTTGATCCACGCCTGTCGTCTTCACTAACCAAACAAAACCAGTCCTTCATTTCCCAGCAGCTATCGCTAAGTCTGTAAATTAATTTGCAATAGATCAAACAAAATCATAACAGGAAACCTTCAGTTTTGTTCTACTTGGCATCTGCAACACTGTGGGAAATGAAATACAAGTTGATAGGAAAAAAAAAAACCAACTAGCATTTCCAAACATTCTGTCTACAAATGCTTAGTTCATTTTAAAAATACAAAAAATGTATGCAAAAAAAACCCTGAAGTAAATGCACAATATAGAAGAAAATCCCTGAAGAGCACTATGTCCACAAACTGTAGCTAATGGGAGAAATTTGCAAGTCAAAAGTAATTTTCTTTCTTTGTAAGTCTGTTCTCGAGAATTAGCCTCTCACATTCTAGTGATCAACAAGCATTATAAATATTACCCCAAAATACAGAGGCAAGTGGTTTTGGAACAGCCTTTCAAACAGAAGTTGCAGGAGTCAACAACATACATTTATTGAGCTTTATCTTAATAGTTTTTACAAATTACACTTCACAATGTAGCTTGGTTGCCTGCTACAGTAGAGGACTGGATGTGATTCTCTACGACACTTCAGTTCTATATCTGTTCCTGCCTTCAGTCTGGATGCTGAGGGACTACAATGCTTTAAAAGTTCACATGGAAAGAAAAAATGTGGTAGTGAAAAGAAGAAAGCTGCAAGCACTGAAAATTATTCAGAGGTCACTGTCAGCCACTTTGGAGTTGAATTTAAAATGTAATTAGTGCTTGCTTCTCTACAATCTTAATCTCCATTGAAGACAATCCTTAATGTGGATTTTGAAAATAAGATCTTGGTGGACGATGTCCAAACTCCAGATGGCTGGGGTACCTAACCTCAAGCACACTGGATCCAAAATCCATGGCTTCCTCACTGCAGAGCTGAAATTATCACCTTAAATCATCAAACCGCCAGAAGGGAGATGTAGGAACACAACCTGGACATGCTGTCCTAGTCAACCAGCATAAGCTTGCTGTTCATGTCAGTGATCAGCAAAACAGCTTTTGGAATGCTAAATGTGAGACACAACACAACGAAAAGTTTCTGATTCAGGCATTATTGTGAGTTACTAATCAAGCCACTCTAACTTCAAACTGATGTCTCCTTTCAGACTACTCTTACAAAAGCATATTATTTCCACTAATTCCAAGGCCAGAAGCTTCAAATATGATTTTCCTGCCAATGTCCGTTATTATGGATAGCATTGCCTAACAGGGCAAATCTGGTCAAAGTGGCTTTAAATCCCGTGGAAGAATGAGGTTCCACCAACACTGCATTACTGGATAAACTACAAAATCTACTAATACCCCCATGCAACGTTAAAAGATAGATGATTTCATGAAATATTTTATATGAAGTTTCTCATTGCAACAGTGGACTTGACTCAGTGACCTGAGAGTTATCAGTTCCCCTTGCAATAACTTGTTCTACATCACAGGTGTGTTCTCCCTGTTCCACCTGCCTGTGTTTTCTGTAAATATCTGAATGTTTAGAGGAGCAGATAGACAAATGTTCTTTAGTAGTATACAGCATCTCAGGAATTAGCACTTCAGCTAAAACCTCTGTTTGCACATTCTTTGGCAAGTGTTTTGACTATTAGTAGTAGCTACATCTTTTAAGAATTAATCACAATTTTACACTTGAAACACTAAAGGTGGTATCAGTATCAGCTTAAAGATGAGTTATTGCGGTAAAGTTTGTCTGCTGTGTACCAGAAACCCAATTACTTTTAAGTAATTTCAACTTCTAATCTGCTTTTTTGCCTGTTCAGAACAGAAGAAATACTCTAGTAATAACACTTACTTGATCCAATGCACTTGTACCGTCTTGGTGAGATCTCACCAGCAATGAAAATCTGAATGACAGTGTGAGAACTAGGGTCATGCACTGGAATTTCAGGAGACAACACAGATTTGAGTGACACCTACCTGCCACTGCTACAATCCCAAGAAGAAATCCCTTCAGGTCAGGGATGCTATCATAAATAGTGAAATAAGATTTTACATGGAAAACTTTACCCACTTAGCGATGTGAAGTCCAGCATAACTCAGGTTCCTCAGGCAACATCCCAGTTTTTCATGGGGATATGTACCTGGTAAAAACCTCAGACCACCTCTCTTATAAAGAAACCAATTCTACTGCTGCTAGACACAAGAAAGGCATAGACTCATTCAACTTTTGAAAGGGTTTCTCAAGACAGAGGACTTGATAAGGCTAGGATTGGCATAATCAGGAACATACTATTCTCATCTGCAGGAAAAGTAACTCTGCAGTACCCTGGTGCCTCCCTGCTTCATATACTTTCTCTAGCTGCTTCCAGGTGGCTGCTTCTTCCTGATTGTCCTTCCAGAGCAAGTACAAAGATATATCAGAAAGTTGCTTGAGCAATCCTATGGATGGAGTAACTTATCAGTGAGACTAGCAAAATAGACTTGGTGCAGAACACTTTGATCAGGAGGGTTCCAAACAGGTGATATCTTAAGACATCTGACTTGGTGAAGTCTATGCATCTCCTAGACAGCCTGAGCAGAGATGGCCATTCCTTTGGAACTTGTAGCTACTAATACAAACAACCTGGAGACTGAATTATCTGAACTTATAAAAGACTGGATCAACATATGAAAGGAACACCTCGTGATGTCTTAACACCTACTTCTTGGTCACCCACCCTGTTTGGGCAGGGGAAAGAAAAGACAAGTAAATTCTTCATCAAGGTGAAATTTGGAGATAATCTTGTCAGAAAGAAATCTGAGGGAAACCAGAAAGAATATCCTGTCACAGAAGAGGATCATATATGGAAAATGAGCCATCAGGTTTCCTTCCTTCCTTCCTCACCTCCTAGCAAAATGACCACCATCAGAAATGAAGCCCTTATAAAATCATGCAACTGCCAGCTTCTCTGAGGAAACAGACTTTTGTTTAGCTCTATAAAAGACTACCACCAGAAGCTAGCTCTGGAAATAGAAGGTGGGCCTGCAGCTTCACAGGTGGAGACACTTTTCCTGTCAATGATTACCTGCTTGGATAAGGAATAAGGAGGCACACTCTATTGATAAGAATCATGCAAATCAACCCTAAAAACCAGAGTAATGGAGTTAGAATCAATCAGTGATACAGAATTCTGGGTCAGCAACTTTTTCAAGATCCTGCAAGGCTTCATATTCCACAAGCAAACCAGATACCAAGCACTAATGAAAAAATATATCTGTGAGACCATGAGAAGAATCTCATTTTGTCTTTGAAGGAAATCTAGGGGACCTGCAAAGCCTCTTCAATAAATAGGTTCAGACATATTTAGATCTCAAAGTGGTACATGGATAGACATTGTTATTGATATACTAGTCATTCCAACCTTCTTTTCCACTTTGTCAAAATCTTAACAAGAAATTACTGGAAAAGCTATCTCCACTTCTTTAATATGTTACGAGATACTGCCTTTAATATGTTAAGAGATCAAATTGTACTAAGTCAGAAGCCCTAATGTTAGGTTCAAGAGATCCCTTACTAGAGAAAAGATATGTCTGAACTTCATCCTAGAATTTAAAAATGTAAAAGAATTTCAAAATGAAGAATGTGTGCAAGTTCTCTTGAACTGCCAAGGCATAACTGAAACTTTTAAGTCAAAAATCTCTTGAAACTGAGTTATCTAACATATTTATACTCACATTTGAGTATATAAAACAAAGATGATCTTTGAGGATGTTTTAAGGCTTTATACTGCTGTCCTAACTGTAACATTTAATCATCACCCAGTAATAAACTCCTTTGATATTTCCACAGACTCTTCAAATAAATTGTTTTATAAAAAGAAGCTGGGTCAAGAGTCTGTTATTGATGCTGGCTGACTAGACCTTTTGTCTTTTCATTTTAAGTGGGAGAGGTACCAGTTAAACATGCTACCAAGCTTGTTCTAGCTGAAAAGAAAGACACTGCAGCATACGCTTAGAATGGTGAAGCACCTTCAGTTCGCATAAATTCCTTTATAAATTTATCCTACAGCTTAAATCCCTTACCCAGGGAATGCTTATTCCATGTTCTCGGGTATTTTGTTAGGTGTTGAGTATATTTGGCTTTAAATTCCACACAGCAATGCAAATAGTTTTAGTAACTATTATAGTAACAACGACTGAAATGTATTCCTGAAATTTACACATAAAGCTAACTACAGTGCATTAAGATCCAGTGTGGTATTTGACTATTCGGATCACAAGTAGAGATAAGGAACTATTTTATCAACTCACTCTTGGCCATTGACTTCACATTAATTTTTCTTTTTCTGTACAACAAATATTGTAGCTAGTTCCTCATCCAGAAAAAATTGGTTACGTTTCCCAGTATGAGTATTTTTAGAGTCTGATGCTACCTGATCATCCAATTTAGGGAAAAAGTAAACAGGGACCACAGCATTTCACACTCCATTTCATGCTGCCTCACTTCAATGGAAGCTGTAGATACGATTTCAATTTCTTTTCGAAGCACCTCCTCATTTTCAGAGCTTCTTGAGTTTTGGTCTATATAACTGATCTGAATTCAGCTGTGGGATGGAGTGGATAAAAAAACCTCTTATTAAGAAAGGAAATTCCTTTCCTGGATGGTTCATTCTACTCCTCTTGAATTCAGCATTATCCAGGCTGATTAATGGATAGACGCAATCTTTCAGGAAAATACAAAACTGTCTCTTAAATGAAAGAATAGTAACAAGGAGATATGAATTGCTTTTGAGAGTGTACTACTTGAAAGCAGTACAGATCCTGGAGACGGTTGGTTATATATCCAGTATTATTATCACAGGAACCACATTAAAGGATGTTATCAAATTGAAGCATCTTAGCCAACAACTTCCTAGTAGAAGGCAAATGATCACTTTACCACCCAATGAGACAGTAGTGCTGGTAAAAGAGAAGGATACGCTCTCCAAAATAATATCTGCTGAAACCTCCTGTTCTCAGAGACACTCATATCTTTTGTCTCAGTTCCCCACTGGAAAACTGCCAGCCCAAACTGACTCAAAGGCAGCTGGAGTCAATGGGAACCACACCTTGAAGGATCAGATTGTGAAAGTCCAAAACAACTAGACAAACTAATTGGGGGCAATGTAGCTACACTAACTTGCTACCTTAATGAAAGCATCAGAGAGGAAATAAATACTACACAAAGTGTCCTTCTATCTTGAAAAAGCCAATGGTACTAGAACGACAGAAGCACTGATGTGGGTTCCAGGCAGCCATTATGAAAAGTGAAGCTCACCTTTTGCACCCAACTGCTCTTATCTAAAACACCCAAAGAAAGACCCAAACCTAGTTCCCTTTGGATACTATGGAAAATGGACATAAACTTGAGAGGATTTAGCCTACAACAAAATTCTGTCCCATAAGCATACTTCTTAGGAGTTCTTTCAGTACTTGCATACCTCAAGGTCCTATCAGTAACGCATTGCTCTTGTGATGTGAAGTCAGCCACAAAATATCATGTGCCTATTTCTAGGCTACTCAAAATGAAAGTTTGTAGATTTTCAAGGATGCTATTTTGTGGTTTGGACACTCCAAAATAATAGAACTTGAATTGCTTTCTAATTACTGCATATCTGCAATAAAAAAGAGAACTGAAAAAAATTTTGAAAGAAACCACCCAAGACTGAAAGAAAATGTCATTAATCTCTAGAAAATATTACTCTCAGCAGTATCTGTCATATCAGATTGACCATTAAAAGTCTTGGGGGGGGGGGGGGGGAGGGGAGGGAATCAAAGCAGCAGATAATGGAAGAAGCAAGAAATGCACCCTGCCCCCCAAAAAAAGAACGCAAATGCTCAAGCTAACATAAAAAATGCTTTAAACAAAATTATCAAACAAGACAAAGTGAAAAAATATCTTGTAGGTCAATGTAAGAGTTTTACATGTTATTAAAAATTGATTTTTTTTAAAAAAGCAAGACATCTTTAAATGTACAATCACATGTCATTTCATACAAGTTATTTGAAACTTATTGATCTCATTTGTGCAAAGACCAGGCTCTGTCATCAGCCTGCTGAAAGAATAATAGAGCACTCCAAACCCTTATGATAGGTTTGATGCAAACAGTGGCCCTCATTTAAACACATGTAATAGCACCACAAGTGGACAAATTCCAACCTTAACAGTTGTACATTATAAACTAAATTAGCAATAATGTTCTGCTTTACTTCACATCAAAGCCAATACCTTGGTCTTCTTATCTTCAGTAAAATAAGGTTTTAGGCACCAAAATACATGCCCCAAAACATTAAAAAGTAGAGCACAAGTGTTCATAGGCTAACATACTACTCACAAAGAGAACCAGCAATTACCAACAATTTTATTTTACTTAAGACAATCTGAAAACAGCTAAACTGGATTTCAAGCAAGCAACTGGGAGAAGGCATACTTAAAATGACTACTTATGGAAAACTACACTGAGAAAAGGATCAGTGAAAGATGTCATGTATTTCTGTATGGAGAGCTAAAACCTCTAGAAGGATATTCAAGTCCATTCTGCAAAATATTCTCCCTATTCAAACAACTCAAAGCAAGCCATATTCTTAGGCTATAATAGGTCACAACTAAGTACAGTACCTTGCTTCAAAAAAAATTTTGCTTTGTCTGTCAATTGTCAACAAAGCACAAAGAGCTCATACAGTCCATCCATGTATTGCTTGTTAAAGAATCTAGCAACGTACAAACAGTAAGAACTCAAGATTTCTTAAAATCCGTGCCTCTACTTTGGTTAGAAAGCTAAAAACACTCCACTCCCCCCTCCACCCCCACCATCTTCTTCCACAATTCTGTTCTATTCCCTCTCCCCTCAAACATTTGTACAGTCCTTGTATTGTTTCCTCTGTCACAGACTTGTCTTGCAGGAAGTTCAATATGACATTAGATGTAATAAAGAACAGAGATTTTACTCATATAAGTGGCAATAACACGCTTGTCAACTCAAGTATACATTTCAAGTTGGTAAAGAGACAAAAAGATTGCTTATGTGAAACATCTTTGCAATATGGTTATGAACATCTTTAAATAGTGAAGTAGTTAATACAGTTCTGAAAACTTTAAAAATGATAATGCACATACATACATAGATATGTACATTCAGAGGAGCTCAACACAGTGAAAGGTAATGGCAGAGAAAGTGGTCTCAACGGTCTGGTCACCTTAAACTAGAAAAGTTTAAAGCATCACTAAGCAGTGTTTGTTCATTTAAGTTTAATTATTTTCTCCTTGAGAATGGCACTAATGAAACTGAATATCTTTCATGGTTTCGAAGAGCAGTCTGAATGGTCTGTAAACAGGACTGGGGGCAGACAAGAGAACTGGCTGAGCCGGGGGGTTGCTAGGTGATGCAGAATGTAAACCCACAAACTTGTTCAGGTTTACTTTGCTTTCATGCTGCTCTCACACAGGCTCTCCAAAGTTTTAAGAATTAATTTCCAGGTAGCTATTTAAAAACAACAAGTAGAATAATCAAAAATGAAAAACCCTTAATCCTCTTCAGCTCTTCCCTCACCCCCCCCAATAGGAAAAAATAGGAAAGAGGTAAGGAAAATCACAGCATTAAAAGTGCAGGAAATCCATCACTGTGTTTTGCATATGACAACGGGAAGAGGACCATTCCCTCTATATATTTGTATGTATTTGCCGAGGACTGGTGGTTATGAAGAACTTTCAATCTTTTCTGATTAATTTTTACTTTTGTAAATGTAAATAAAAATAATCTCTGGAGCAATACAGTGGCCCTGTAAAGTACTTAAACTGAAAATAAAGTTGTATTTACTAATATTTCCACTGCAGATTACAAAAGCAAACTTTTCAGTATAGCCATGTGTTTCCACCCCCATTCTTTTCAGAGCTGTGGTTATTTTATTTTTTTTTTTATTTTTTTCTAAAGTATCTGATCAGAGATTGTCCAGTAAGGGCACTTTATTAGATCATCAGTCAGAGGGTTTTACAAGCACCAAGAGCTATGGGCTCAAATGCAGCACATCAGTTTTAATAGCTGAAGGTCTAATAGTAAACTGCAGATACTGCTGAGAACTTTCCATGCACTGAACTCTTGAAAAAGCACCATCTCTCAAGCTTAAATGCAGCTGCCTCTTTCAATGCCGCAAATGGGTAAATTTGACAAAAAAGCCACCATTAAGACTACATGAAAGGCTCAAGACAACATCCTTTCAATGCTTTGTACTTCAGTAATCAGATGTACTTACTCACCCCCTCCCCCAAACCCGATCAAGAACTATTTCTGAATGGTAGGAAATAATTCCACTTTGTACATCTTTTAGTTAATCAAGACTTTCTATTCAGCAATTTGACCTTTTGTTCAAAACAGGATTATCAGTTTTTTCGCCAGTTACCAAGGGCGACTCGCATGGTGAACATAATTGCAATAATTTGCAAAACACCATGGCAACCCACATTACAACTAGGTAAATACTGGTCTTTTGTGCTACATTGTTATTTTCAGAGATGCTGAAGTCAAAGAACAAATGACAAATGAACACAAAATTTATATTTGCTTTGTCTCAAAAGAGAAGAAAATTGATAACAAGAATTGGGGGGAAACCGACTACAGCTGTAATTTCTAACTTGATTAATTAGGATGGTAACAGTCCTTAACAGTATATTCAACAAACAGCCCTGACTTAGTCTCTCCACCCACCTCTCTCTCTTTTTACACTACTACCACTAACCCCCACCCCAGACAAATTTTTTCAGCTAGGAGAACAAACAACTCCATTTGCTCTTTTCTTCAACTTAATGGAATCCTTAATTACAGAATATTCTTCTCCTGCTCTTCATTACACTGAAAACTGAAAGTGAGAGAGAGAGGAGGAGGAAGACAGTGCCAAGCAGACGGGGTAGCTACAGTCATCTTATCTGCCTGTGCTTTTTTTGTCCATAGCAGATCTAAAGATGAGATGGCATTTTTTGTAATTTTTTTTTTTTTTAATAGTAGCAGCTGTTGTATAGCAGATAATTAAGTAAACCATTTAGTGCTCAAGTTCTCTCACTGGCAGCATTAGTGAGACATGAAAGCTTAAGTCAAGTCATGATTAAAATCCAAAATCAGAGAGGAAGCAACTGCCTAAAAAGAAAAAAAATTCTCCTAAAAATATCAGGTCAGGTGGTTTCTAACAGAATATCTACTGTATTAAAACATTTGCCTATGGATAGTATTATATACTTAATAAACTAAGAATTTTTAACTCAACTTATTTTCTTTATAATTGTAAGGAACTTATTGTTACAGTATAGGCTTCTATTAAGACTTCAAGAAACCATGTAAAACAAATTATTTCAGAAATATGTTACAAATATAGAGAAATAATTTTGCTTTAGAAAAAAGAGCTGAAAACATTCTAATACGTTACTAATTGACTTCACAATAAATTTGCTATATATTACTGGAGCATGAGTTCTGTGCTGAAACATTTATAATGCCACAGCGAACTGACTGAATGGTTGAGAGCTTAATCTTCATGATAACATTAATAAAAACGAGTTATGCCTCTATACAGGCCAAATTCTCTCATCAGATGTATGCATATGGTTCCTATAAAATGCAATGGCACCCTTCAGCAGTGGATGTTCACATACAGGGTATATGAAAAATACATTAAGCTGCAAGAAGCATGCAATCAGAAGCCAGTGTAATCCTCATTTCAGTTCCCTGTACATACAAATCATGTGTCAATTTACAGTTAAAGGACCACATCTGTATTTTAATTCTCATTAAAGGACTGGATGGCTGTTAGGATAAAACAGGCTTGCAAAGTGAAGGCGTGCAAAGACTACTGCTGCATCCCTACATACTGTGAACACTGGAGAGTATGTAGTAAAATGAAAGAAATGAAATCAAAGTGCTAAAGGCAACCGGATCTGGCCCCAGGGAGCAGAAGTGCGCTACTGCCTCTGCTACACAGATTCTCCGTGCTGCTGGACAAGTCACTTCCAGTTTATTGAAAGGACTCCCAAGGAACAACCACCTGAAGAACTGGTCTGTTTTCAGTGAAATTTGAAGGTCTACACTGCTGAAGTTTGAGTAGACCCAACTGTAACCTGAAAGCTGTGCTTGGGACAGTTACACAATACTACACACTCTGAAAAATCAGGCCCTTTGCTTCAAAAATTGGGTGCCGAAACTTATGGACACGTTTGATGTTCATTCCCCTATGCCTCATTTCTCTGAGAAATAGAAATAATAATGTGACCCCTCGCTTTACACAGCTCTTGTAAAGATGTTCTTCAAGAGCCACTTGATCCTACAGTGAAGTGTGCCACAGAAAACTCCATGAGAAAAATAAATAATTTTAGGCAAAGTTTCAGAGAATACACTCGGTAAGGTAAAGGGCATCCACTAAGCAATGGAGAGAAACCAATACAGACTAGCTGCTCATCCTATGAGTGCTGTCCAACCTATAGGCTACAACGTACTGAAAAAAAGAGAGAATGGGATAAGTTTAATCCAGGTCATTTATGTATGATGTTAAGTAAGCAGTATTCATTCTGGGATTTTTTCAACTTTCAAACGTCCAACTCTGCAGTATCAGGATCCCTCTTCTATTTTCACATTAAAAAAAAAAAATCTATCTTTCTGCCCATTCTTCTTCAAAATAGGGTTTAAAGAAATACACATATTTTGCTGCTTGAAATAAACAGAGTAACTCATAGTAACAGTGAATTTTCACCTTCTATGCAACCTACACATTTTGTCCAGTATTTGGCAGTAGCAGAGGCAGGCAAAGACTTAGGAATTTTCTCAAACTTTTCTTTTTTTATTAACCAGTCACACTCAAATAAAATTGCTTGCTTTCCTTGTTCAAATTTTCACAGGTGATCTTCATCCATGCCTGCCTCCTCATGCTACTCCTCATGCTATTTCAAGCCTACCTGCCCAGCCAGGTGCTTATCCAGCTGATACCCCATTTGAATATTCTAATTCAGCTTCTTTGCTTTTAGTTTCCTCCACATCCACCCAGGTCCAGCTCCAGTCTCACGTGCCAGTTCTAGTCTCTTCACTCATCTGTACTCAATTCTTGCAATCATACTTGGTTTGGGTATTTTGTTTGATGATGCCTAGCTCCTGCTCCATACTAAAAAATTTTCTTAAAGGTTTGTAAAATTATCAAATCTAGATGGATTTGCATAGGATGACAAAAGAAAACAAACAGAAAAGAGGAAGGAAGGATGAAATATATATTCTTCCTCATAGCCAAATGTCAAAGACTTCAAAGCCACAGCACCTGCATTTCAGGTATGGCAAGGTCACCTGAACAACTTCAACACTGCTTTTACTACAATATCATGCAATAAGCAAGTGATTATAATTCAAGCACTTTCACGCTTGTGGGCTTCAATTAAACTGATTTACATTACATCAGATTTTCCCCTGTCCCATTCATTCCTCCTCAGATGACCACTACTGTGCATAAATGTAGTTGCTTGGTGGACCTCACTAGGCAGGTTCATATATCAAGATGGGTACACTTCAACTGCAACTTCTGGTTTTATAACACTTTGATTTGGAATAATTAAAACATCTGTAGCATACTATTCTGAGATAATAAACACATCCGGCCCTACTTAACTCTGCCTTAAATAACTCAATTTTCTTCCTGCTACTGTTATTTAATTAAACTGATCATCAAGCAAGACACACCAAAGTCTCAAAAGACCTTTTGGTAAGTGTTCCAAGATGGTCAGGCTTCCTCCTTAGCCTCCCCTCAGCTACCCATCCATTTCTGTAACTACTTTCAACACACATGCCCAACTCTCTCCTGCAGTCCTCTTAGGTCTCTCTCAAACTTTCCCTTGGACCTGCCTATTCTTTTTGAAGACAGCTCTTGTTCTGCCTCCCCCTGGCTTTGACTTAGTTTACCTTTCCCACTACAGTCAGACTACATAGTTCTTCACTTCTTTAGGAGAGATTGCTTTCTTCAGCAATGTCTGGTACCCAATGCCATATCAATCTCTGTGTTAATAACAAACATTTTTTGAGGGAAAATCTCCACACATGGCACACTGTCCAGATACAGACCAGAGATCATGAGAAGAGAAGTCAGAGGGAGATGGAATTTTGAGAGAGAGTTTATAGCCTTTTCTATTAAGTTTTTCAAGGACTTGTAAATTGGGTTTATCTGCTACTTGCCACGAAGAACAGAAAGCACTCAAAAATCTCGGCTGATCTGCTCGGTCTCAAGCACCCAAGTGAAGCCAGAAAGGAACAGCAGCATCTCAGAAGAGCTGTTGCGGATTAAAGATAGAAACCACATTTTCCTTAAACTTGAAAAAATGCTAATCCATTTTAGGTTAAAATTTCAGCTAGAAATCAGCTTTAGAGAGATTTGGCATACAAAACGGCAAGCCAGACACCTAAAATGTAGCAATGTTTTAAAACTTTAAAACTCAAGTTTTCAACACTTACACCAATGTAATACATGGTAAATTTTATCAAAAACTGCTTTGAGGCTAGTAAGAAAAAAAATTAGAAGGACAAGAGTTCAGAGAGAACAACAACAGAAAGTGGGGGGAGGTTGTTTTGTCTTAAGAAGTAATAGCAGCCACAACAGCAGCAGCAAAGAAAATACTAAGGACCGAGTCAGTACAATTGGTTGGCTGCTGTTCTTGCCAAGCCTCAAACTGAAAGGTCCCATATACACAGCCAACCCCTTCTCCCACAGTATATAAATATAACAACTTCCCCCAACTCATGTGGATAGAAAAAAATTAGGTAAAACATAGATTATTAAAAATATTTCCAAATGGACTGATGTGAAGCCAGCCAGTACTACTCCTTTATCACTGAAGTGGGCATGACCATCTGGAACTGGTTGCATGACCATTCAGGATGAATAGGGCCACATTAAGAGTAGGAAAAAGGGCGGCACAGAATTGATCTGTCTGCACCCACAGTGGTCTTGTTTAGATAGGTTGTAGAACCCCCCTGAACAGCCAGACTTAATATCAAGGTTCGACTTGTTTTGCGTGAAATGGTTGGGCCGGAAGACATCCAGGAGTTTCTTCAACCTGAACTATTCTAGACACCAACTAAAACAACCAGATGGACCTTAAGCAATTGATGCTCCTGTATAAGCATTTAAAAAAAAAAAAAAAAAAAAATCAACAGAAATACAGGCCTGTCACAAACTCACTGAACTAAAAAACCTGAGAATGGGGAAGAGACTGTTTTCTGTTGTTTATACACTGGTGACAGACACAGCAAGCAAAATAAATAGGACGTTTTTGTTGCAGTTTTTTTGTTTTTTTTTTTTTAACACTAAAAATTTTCATTTAGTAAATCACATTCAGGACGATCAAACTGCATATAAACAGCAGGTAAAGTACAGTCCTTCAAATACACTATCTTTCCTTTTTTGAAAGGCTACCTGCTACTGAGACCTGCAAGGCTTTAAAGCCAACAGCTCAATCCTGAAATTAGTACAGCCCAAGAGAGCTTTCCAACTGCAACCTCTTGAGGGCAGAACAGGTTACTTGTTACTTCCTGTCTGCCAGAAAAAATTTTGCTGCTATGGTGCTGCTTCTTTGAGTTTGTGGTAGATGTACATGTTGTCCCAAGCCTCTAGAACTAGTATTTTCTAAAATCTAGAGAGAATATTTCATTAAAAAAATTATATGTCTGAAACAAATTCTGAATTTCATTATGACAGGTAAAGAAAAATTAAATGACTGGAGTAGACAACTGTGACTACTTAGCAACCAGTATTTCGACCTGATTATATTTTATATGGGTAAAAGAAGAGTTCTAATCAACTTGAAAGTCCTTTTTCTTAAGGTAGAGAAAATTACAAGCAAATTTTAACTTGGTAGAATGTATAGAACAGACATATAATAAATGGAGACTGAAAACAGACAGCTACTGACGTAAATGAAAAGTTTTCTGAGGTCAAACACTAAAAAAAATTAAGACAGATATTAACTAAGAATATAGAACTGAGTCAATAATGTGATGAAAACAACAAAGTAGTTTACAGCACAAAAAAACGGAAGTGTAGCTTTTTCCTGTATTTTGGAAAAGCACAGTAACAGTCTAGTAGTAAATAAAGATGAAGCACTATCTTTTGGTTTGTTAGCAATAAAATATTTAATAGGACTTCAAAATTCAGCATATTCATATAACAAATGCTTGAACTTAATAGTCCTATTAGAGCTAAGAAGATCCATTACTTGCTGGACTTCCCAACACTTGAAGCTACCTTAAAAGACTGAGAGCCGCGTATCTACCGAAATGCTAATCTTCCTTGAAATAATTATACAAGCAAACCAGAATGATCCATGTAACTATTTGTATGCATCAGTCTAACATTAACCTGAGGAAAAACAACAGAAATACTGATAGGGACTTTAAGTGATCAAGCATTTAAGAATAGGAACGTAATTAACATCAGTCAATACATTTTTAAATGGGACAGCCTCAACCAAATACGACAGTTCATTTTTTCATAAGATTACAAGTTTGGGGGAGAAAGGCAGATGTATAGTACATAATTAATCTCTTGAATGGTATTTGATTTACTTCCAAAGGAAACTGCAATAGAATTAGCATTGCACAGTGTTAATAAAGTACATGTGAAATGGATTAAGAGCTGCTAAGTTGAAGCATCTCAAAAAAATCAATTGTCCATGAGACACAAAGTGATGACAGTCAAGTAAGCATTTGTCAATACGGGATAGAGAGGGATTCTGGTGATGTATCACAAAGACAAGGTTACACTCACACTCTGCAACATTTACATCAGTGATTAGTAGAAGAGAGAAATCAATTCAGACAAAATTTACAGATGACAAAAGCAGAACAGCAAATAATGATAAGCATGAGGAAATTGGTTTGTTAAACTGCTCATTCAAAAAAAATACATGTCAGTACAACAAAACAAAAATGACACACTGGGAACAAAGACTAGAGTTCACACCTACAGAATGCGGATCCTGCATTCCAGAAATTATCAGCTGAAAAGGAGTCATGGTATTCAACATAAGCTTTAAAGGCAGACATAGCAAGATGTAGAGATTCAATACTGAAGAACAGTGTATGAGTACTGAGATGAATTTCTGCAAGGGTGTTGGTGAGAATGATATTGGAGCACACACAGTCCTGGTGATAAGAGTTAAAAAAAAAGAAAAATAACTGGTATGCTGAAGGGCCATAAACAATGTTTCAAGGCCTTGAAAAAGCGCATAACAGCAACAGACCTGAGGAGCAGTCTCTTACCATCAAAAAGAAGACTGAGAGGTGACTTGATTAGAATGTGCAAGTCATCAGAGAAAAGTGTAGGTGACATGGGGTACTTAAATCTAGAGAAGAAAGGAGTAATATGAGCCAGTGGTTGGAAAAACTTGGTGGACTGAAAACTGGCTCAACATCCGGGCCCAGAGGGTGGTGATCAGTGGAACAAAGTCTAGTCGGAGGCAAGTAAGTAGCAGTGTAGCCCAGGGGTCCAGTCCTGTTCAACATCTTCATTAATGATCTGGATGACGGGGCAGAGTGTACCCTCAGCAAGTTTGCTGATGACACAAAACTGGTGGATACCAAATTGCCAGCAAAATGCCATCATGGGAGAGGTCAATGGCATCCTGGGCTGCATGAAGCAGAGCGTTGCCAGCAGGCTGAGGGAACTGATCCTTTGCCTCTTCTCAGTAACAAGATGGGAAGTGACAAGATCCATCTGCCAAAGCAGAGGAATAGCATCTTCTCCTTCAGGCTAACCTAATGAGGAGGACTTTAAGCTAGGTCTTTTGGGGATAGTGACCAAAGCCTGGAGACAAGTCACAGGACAAGGAGCAGTGAGGAAACACCCAGAGGACAGCATGATGGGGAAGCTCCCACATCCCCCTGGAAGGCAGCACAACGGACAGCCCATCTCAAATGTCTGTACACAAAGACATGCGGCACAGGGAACAAGCAGGAGGAATTAGAAGTCCATGCACAGTCTTAGAAACCTATGACCTCACTATGACTGCAGAGATGTGGCACGTAGGACAGCACATGATGGAGTGCTGTGATGGACAGCTACAAGATATTCAGGAAGGCCAGCCCAAGAATGTGAGGAAAAAACATGGCTGGACAAGGTCCTGAGCAACTCTGAAGCTGGATTTAACTTCGAAGATAGCCCTCCTTGAAGTGAAGAACTGGACCAGGCAACCTCCTGAGACCCCTTTCACCGTAAATCCCTCTATGATTCTATGATAATTTGTTTGGAAATTATTTTAGATATGGAGAGGATGCAAGCCATGAATTTTTGTTTTGATACAAAACTAAGCTAGACGTTAAAATGAATATGGGTGGCCATATTGGTCAGCTGAGGTTCATATCAGCAAAAACCCCAATATAATTTCAAATGTTTATCCAATTCTCTACAGCCTTCAGAATTGACTATAATTCATGCTGAAGTAGTCAGAGCTACTTGATGTTTGCTGCTTATAGTAAGTCACTCTCAGGAGAGCCCTAGGGGATAGATAATGGAAATGAAATCTTTCCCCTGAAACTTCATTTCAAATGAATGCTAGTTGATTATGGCTTTTGCCACTGTAGAAGTTCAGTGCTGATGAATGCCCAGCGACCAGCTGCAGGACAGCAGGAGAAACACTGTATTCAGTCCTAAGAATAGTGTCCACCTTTTTGAGATATTAACTTATTACTATTTGAGGTATTAACTTATGACTATTAACGTCACAGATGGGACCTAACAGGAGTTAGCGCACGACACACTGAATGATGGCAGAACTACTTGAGAGAGAAACAAAATTGATTAATATAACCGAAATAGTACACAAGTTGCAGATATTTGGGCCTGGGAGAAACAAAACGAAAACATTAAGTCTCCATATGACAGCTGAAGACGTTCTTGGGAAACATGTTAATTTATTAATAGAAAACCTCACCCAATTCATCAGAGGTGTATATCATTAGGGGATATGGTTGGGAAGGTGAAAAACAAAAACAAAACAACCAAAAAAGCCCTGACTGCAAGTCTTCTCTCCTATCCCACCCCCTATTAGCAACAAGCCTTTTGGGCTGGTTGGCATAATTTTGTTTACAGATGTAAACCAGGAGAACATGGAGGTGGTTTTTTGTAAGATCAAAGTCCACCTTAGGCCAATACAGTTGACTAAGTACTACAGGGAAAGACTGCTATACCATTCACATATGCTGATGTATGACTCAGTGAAGACCATTACCCTTAGAAAGCGTAATCTGCAGCAAAATGAAGACACCTACAACAATCCCTTATCACCCAGTATTTTTAACCAGAATAATTTACCTTGGCTTCCTCTGATCTTCAGGAACTCAATCTTTCTCTCCTCAAATACCTGTCTCAAACTAGACACTTCTATTCTAAACCAGGAACTTCTAAAACACGTGACAATACTTTCACTCATGTTACAGTGTTTTGAAGGGTTTTTTTCTTTTAAATTAGCTTTAGCACAACTCAGGCATTAACAACTTATCAAAACTTGAGAAGACAGCAATAGAGACAAATGAGAGAGGTCAGAAAATGGGAAAGTTGGGCAAGAAAATTAAAAGCAATCAGTAGGAACAATTCAGATTATTTAGTCTATATTTTCAGGAAAAAAAAATCCAGTTGTTTCCCAGATTCCATAAGATACGTAAGTGGTGTATATATATATATAGGTGTATACACATTAGATACATAACACACATACACACACACACACATATATAAATTAAAATTTCCTTTTTTGAATTTCCTTTGACTGAAATTCCAGTCAGATCATACATCCATACAAAAAAGAAGTGTCTGAAAGTTTAACCTGATACTTCAAATAGTTTTGCTTCCTTTTTTTCCCCCCTCTGGTTTTAAGTTTTGTTTTTTCAATGGAATAATGATCACACAAACAGATAAATACTGGTATAGGCACTCAAGAAGTCTGTGGCGCCTCAAAAACTCAGAGACTTAAATTTTCTGGTGTAATATGTGGAGAATACATTATGTATGTTTTAGAAATATTTAAAGAAATATACTAACCTAATAGGCTCCCTCAGTTACTATGGTAATACGCATTTTGTGAAAGCATATGAATGTATAAAAGGTGTTTCTACTTCATATTGGTATTAGTCTATTCTCCTATGTTATAAAACACAGGAAATACCAGAAACTGAAGTAATAAGCTAAGATTCTAGTATTGAATGTGACTTCTTACAAGAGATTTCTTGGAGACTAACAACAAAAAATTTTCCATTTTGCTGTGAAGTTACTGATTTTTAAGGCATATAACCCATGCCTGAAAAGCATCATTTTGGGCAGACAGTGTTTCAAAATATTATGGAAACAGTAAAACTAGAAGATATAAAATCTATGTTACTATGAAGATCTTGGCCTAACTGGCAAACAACAATTAAAAAGTTCCCTGAAAGTAGTACTTACAATGACAACACAAACCACCTATAAATATAATTACTAATTAGACAAAGAAAAAAATATTTTGAGAGGAAAGGACTCCAGAAAATAGAAAATGTGGATGTTTCAACCTTCACACTGCTCCTGTGAAGGGATCTGCTGGCCTCTGTACTCCTGTGAAGTGCAGTGAATTCAATGGCAAGCTCACCCCTGTGCTAGTGGATTCCATTTGGAGACTAGTCCGTAATTAGCCACCAAGATAAATTTACCCAGAGTTTTAATCTCCTGCCTGTGGATCCAGAGGTGTTGGGTTTGTTTTTTTTTTTTTTTTTTTTTAAGGAAGCTAAAATTCATAATGCATTTATTCTACAACTCTAACAACTATTTTAAAAACAGCAGCAAAACACAAAAAGCAGAGCCCCAATTATGTATACAAACTTTGAATGCTTCTTCACAAATGAAAGGAACTATTAAATTTTATTTTCCAACTTTCTATCCTGTTTTAAGAGGTTAAAACTCTGCTGCACAGCTTCTTAATGAAATAATTTTGTCTCTTCCCTCTATCTGCATGAAGAAAATATTCAAGACGACAAAATCTTAATATGCAGTTTGGTAAAGTTCTAGTCAGTCTTTGAACAACACATTTATCTATCCAGTAAAGCTTGTGTTAATGCGATGTAAGAGTTTGGCAAATTCAACTCTAATGGAGCATAAAAGTGCTTTTGCTTGAAAGTGAGATCATTTTTAAAGATTCAAAGCATGATCACTTTTTCCCTTTTTTGCAGGAACAATCTGATACAAGCAGCAAAGCTTAAATAAACTAGAAACATTTCAAATGATCCATAAAGGATTAATAAGCACTGCAGGAAGTCCTATAGGCTCAGCGTATACATTTTCCATCTTTTTCTCCTGTGACAGGCATGACATGAAATTCTAAACAGAACTCAAGTTTCAAAGTCACTGAATGTTAAGGTCTGCAGCTTTGATACTAGGGCAGAGTGGGGTCACCATCTTGGAATATTTAATTTAAATAGATAAAAAAATATTGATTTTATTAGCATAATAAAGCCCCCAAATTATGGCCCTTCACAAAATTTTTTTTCTACTCACAAATAGACAAACGGACAAAAGCAAGGCAAAAGGGGTAGTAGTAAGCTACAGGCCACTAATACAGCAAGAACAAAATGACAGCTATTATTTTGGCAGAGATAATCTATGCTGAAACACAAAACACACACGCACACAATTTCTTTCAATTCAATTTTCTTGTCTTCCCACTGACTTCTATGATTACCACAGAAAGCAGGGTTCTAAACACATTTCTCAATTGAATCTTCAATCAATAACGGTAAAAATTTGAGAAGGGAGATATGGGAAAACGTATTATAGCATTAGTAAGTGTTTGCAAAACAGACTGAACTTATCAATATGCATAAAAGTTGAAGGGGAATAAAATAAAAGTATATCAGTAACATTGCACCATATACCTTTACTTTACTGAAATTAGTAAAAAAAAAAAAAAAAGAAAGAAATCCACTCAAACTCTAAAATCCAACCAGTACCTGAAATTGTCCCAAGCCTGGTCCAAGTGATCAAATTATGTAGTCATACTTTGTTTGTAGTACCACAGTTGTAAAACAAAGAATAATTCTGAATTACCAAATGGTCTTCAGGATACGTGAACATTCATAGGTACTTTTTAAACAGTGAAAAGTGTGATCATTTAAATAATTTACAGAAAGTAACAAAACTAAGCTAAATAGATTCTACCTACTGGTATTAGTTTCATGTTATAAAAGAGAAATATTAGAAAAATAAGAGTTAGATGCCTGCAAAAACCCAAAACAACAACACTTCTGGGATCTAAAAAGGAGGTCAGCTTGACCCAAACAAATTCAATTTGCTAGCAAGAACCCAGACTTACTTGAACACTGACGTAAGAGAAAAGACAAATAATTCATATCAGAATTGAGAGCTCCTCGTGCTGGAAGATGGAAAAGTTTAGCCTCTGCTAAGCTTATAAGGCTGTTTATCACCCAGGCTTTCTATTCAGAGCCAAAACCATCAACAGTAGAAAACTGTTTAGGTGACAGTTACGTACAAATTGGAAAAAGTTCTTACAAGGGTGGAAAATAGGAAAGATTCAGAAATGCAACAGACAAATATAAAGTTATAAAAGAGCATAAATATAAAAACCAGCACGGATAATATTGGTCATATTGGGGAGGGAGGGAAGGGAGGAGGGATGTGAGAATGATAAATGTTAGCTCACAGTGAGAGGCTGACGCTGAAAGGCAAAAATTATGCTAAAATAATACACTAATCAAAAGGAAAAGTGAATGAGAAGAAAGAAGCAGAGAAAAAACTGAACAAAGGACTAAAAGTAATCATTTCTCTGTATAAAGCCAGCAGAGAGGCCTCGCTTGAAATGCTGTCTACAGTCCTGGGCATATCACTAAAACCAGATATAAGAAACCAATGCAAAGAACAGCAACAAAGCCAGCTCTATAAATAGAAAAAAAAAGTATGATAGAACAAATTTTTCAGTGGTTATAAACATAGAAGATACAGTAAGATAACATCAGTTCCTACTAACATTTGAAATTAAAGAAGAGCAGCCTGAGAGGGACCACAAGCATGTTACAAAAAAGTACATATATGTATCACAAAAAAGGTAAATTTTGACTAGTCGAAAGAAAGATTTTTATTACAAATTCTCAGGATTAATACAAGTTGATATGTGTTTAATACAGTAGTTGCCATTAAGTTTGATCATCTGCAGTGCTAAAAGCAATCTACATTAAGCAATTCTACGCTTGAATATTGAGAAACATAGAAGATGAAAAGGATTTTGATAAATAGGTATAAAGCCTTTGTGTACCCATCAAAACCACAGATCACATCAGTGAACATCAGTGCCTGCTGATATTTAATTTTGCCACCACTATCATGGCAAAAGAGGAATAAAAGGAGTGCAAAAGACAGTCAATGAAAACAGAAGTTGACAAAAGAAAGCCTAGAAATGTGGACAATGAAGTATACAGATGATAAACTTGTTGTTTTGTTTACCTTTCTTTGCAATTCAAACTAGAATTTCAGTGAAGCTGAAAAGATGACAAAACCACAGCAGTGAAAAACAGAAATATTCTAAACACTATCAAATAGCCTTTGGAACTCCTTGCCACAAAGTGCCATACAGAAGCTGTATCTGCAGTAGACTTGCGCAGTCATACAGGAGAAAACACTTCCAGTATTACCAGAAAAGTCAGCTGCTAACTAGGAATTTGCACCTCCTACAAAAAGTTTTATTGAAAAAATTTGTCTTTGAGGGAGTTCCTTGAATCATTAAGCAACCAGCTAATGTCAGAGACCAATACCACACTGGGCAAATCCCTTCATTAAATAAAACTCCTTTGTTCACAGGTTAATACTTAATCAGTCCATGTTTTTGAGCTGCAATGACCTAACAAGCATAAAAGACTGAACATTTTTCTCACTATTTAAACCAAACTTGAGTATGTGACTCCTCATGAGGTTTAAACTTGTTTCGTCTTCAGAATGTGTTATTTTGTGACGGTGGCAGTGCTATATAAAGCAAGTGGTACTGCTGAAAAAAGGTTAGGGCTGCTGCACAGTTTGCAATTGGAGAGGACTGTACTTGCAAAACCAGAGAAAAGTTTCAGGCAAAACTATGAAATGTATTATCAACAGGTTTTTCTACCTGCAACCTCCCCAACCATTCCTGTCTAAGTTAACTGTTTGTTCATATAACTTTACAACCCAATACAATAATATATATCTAGCAAAGGAAGTAAATTTCTATTTGCCTGTGTTGTTTAATTTCATTTAACAATGGAATCTCATATTTCCCATTTCAGCCTTGTTTCTCTCCTTTCCTGCAAAATCCTCTTACAGCCACACGACAAACATTTGCAGTGGGTCAAAAGAGACAAGAGAAAAGAGACAGGTACGTTTAAGAGGTATATGGATGAGGGTAAAGGAAAGGGCAACAGAATTAAGCCAGGACAGACTGAGCATGTTTCAAAAATTAAAAAAAACTTTCAAAGGATAACTATGAAACAGAAAAAATGGCTCTTCTTCATCACAGACGACAACAGATTGTAAGAGCTTCTATGTTCCTAGTACTACCTTATGAGGAAAAAAGTTATCTGTTAATTAATCTATTCATTTATTCAATGGATTATAATGAATTTCTTCAATACTTACTGTGGGACTTTCATACATAACTGTTGAATGTACTTTTATTTTTCAGAACAGTATCCCTCCCACTACTCAGAAATAATTAGTTAGCAATTATGGAGGTGAGGTAGAAGAAAGATGGGAGAAATGAATGCCTTTTGTTTTTTTCTAATAGCTGATCAATTTGGCTGTTTCATATAACTAAAAAGGCAAAAATGTTAGGTGTTCAGAGTAGAAGTGTGTTTTGCCAAAGGCATTATTAACAATTAATAATCATTACACAGTGCCTTGTTTACCTGACCTTGTGTAAATTTAGCAGCCTTGTAATTAGACCCACGTTTTCCGTATTTGTATATTTCCATGCATAGGATTTGACTCATTCATTCATCCATTAAAATTTGCTTGACAGATATAGATGGATAATCAGGGTACAATTTGTATTTACTGGATTATAGAAAATTGCCCAAACTGTTAAGTTCAAGGAAAGCGCATTCTTGTCTTTCTCTTGCAAAAGATGTAAAAGCAATTAAATATCCGAGGATGGCCCCAAGGCTCTCTGAAGAAGTAGCAGAGCTTTCATAACCTGATAGCTTTAATACAACTTTGCTCTAAAAAAATGGTTGCTGGGTTAAAAAAAAAAACCACACAAGGAAAAAGAAACAACACTAGCGTCTACATTTTCCTTTACGCAATGCAACAAAGTAATTCTTCAGTAAGACACAATTCCTATAAAAGCTAACATCTTAGTGTTAAGCATAACTTCATTGAAGCAGACATCTTGTACTCTGGAAAAAAGGGAGGATTTTTCTCCCGTTTAACTACTTTCCAATAACTTCCTAACTTTCTGATCAGCTGGGAGAATTATCTTACTACTTGCCTGTTCAGAAAAAAAGTTTTAAAATTAGTTTTTTTAAACATTAGCCATAATACTATTATTAGATATGCTTAAATATTTGAGAATAAGGTTGACTATTAGGCAGTTCAGTATATACAATTTTGCACCCAGAATAAAAAGTTATGTGGCACTGGCAGCTATTGTCGATAACACACCTCTGGAAATAGAAAGGTATGGAAGATCTCTACTGAGCAGTCAGCATGGAAAGCGACAGAAGGGTGAATAAAGGGATTTGTTTACCTCTGTGTGTGTGCTGGTATCTCATAAAGGTGAGACAGCCTTGTCCAACGAGAAAAATGTTTTACAGGTTTCTTCTGAAGAAGCTGACTTTTGCCCAA
The DNA here is from genome assembly GCA_031468815.1 of Morus bassanus. Classification (NCBI taxonomy): domain Eukaryota; kingdom Metazoa; phylum Chordata; class Aves; order Suliformes; family Sulidae; genus Morus; species Morus bassanus. Next base: position 90,151,330 of record CM062568.1, on the reverse strand, counting down.
AAAGTCAAGTCAGACATACTCATTAAATGTGTAACTCTTACATTTTTAACAGCTTCTATAATCCAAAGGGAGCCTTTGTGCAGCTTCTTTCCTAACCGATGTAGCTAAGGTGTAAGAAAAAGCCATTTATTTCCACCTATGAATCCACAGCTTACAGTAGATTTTTGTTCTTTTAATACCAAAAGTCAAATCTTTAAAATAATAAAGCAATGGCAAGAGAGTGGAGCACAATCTTTTTTTTTTTTCTTCTTTTTTTTAAACCCTTAAGTTCAGTTACTATTTTGGCACCCCTTTTAAGATCACCTGCAAACAAAGTATCTGAGGTATCTGCAAAGTAACAAACATGAAAGTAATGTTTTAGTAAAACACTAGAAGATAGTCCAATAGCTTCTCCTCTGGTGGCAGGCAACTGGCCACAGTTATCTGTGGACAGTTTTCTGTGACCAAATAAACTGCAGTGTAGAGATTCACTCACTTAACTTAAGGATTTTCGTTACTCCCTGTCACAAGCCTTGAGGGAGAAGGGAAGAAAAGAATACCAAACCCTCATTTCTTTCCTAAACCAGGAAATCTTAATTTGATTCTTAATAATTTTAACTCAGGTTTTAATGGCTCTCCTGACATAACTGAAGGTATTAACTGTTCAACTAAAGCAACAAGATGAGATCAAAAAGGCATCTTCCAGAGTTCCCAGGCTCATTTGTCCACTGTCCTACCAAGCGACTGGAAAAGTTGACACTTCTTGTTGGTCCTCATCTCTTCAATGAAGGTGAACAGATTAGTCCCAAAACAACACTATCATCTCTTCCTCCAAAATTCCCTGCTGCTGAAACAATTCTGTTCCTCTTCAGACTGTCTCTCATCCAGTACATTTTTGTGTTCAGTGCTCTTTTCGCAAGGACAACCCTAACAGAAGCTGAAAAAGCTTAGTACCAGTAGAAAATAAATCTCTACTGCACCATGATTTCAGTCTTAATATTTTGGTGCCCAGAAAGTTTCTCTGCTCCATCAGTATTGAATCCCAGCCTCTTCACAGGTCGAACGAGGGAACACACAGGCAGGGCTGGTTCTGCTTCCATTCCAGAAATCTGAGTGGAAGCTAATGGCAAGGACTTAAATACTCATTATTTGAGGGTATGGATTATTACAGGTGGTATTTATTTTCGTTCAGACCACTGTTGGAGATCATTGAAGCAACTGAAATTATCTCATATGCCACCACCTAAATTTTGTAAATGCCAAAAGTTATTAGGCAGTAGGAACTGCCTACAGATGGATGGATATTTAGCCTTAATGCTTCCAGCATCAAGACTACATTCTTGCAGTGCTTTTTCTACACTGGCAGATTTCTTGTTCTTCAGTTTTTGGCAGACAGTCCTCAAGTGAAGAGCGGGCAAACTTTAAATGTTATCATGTTTCTAACCACTAGGAATGACATTTTCCAAACATCTACTCCATCACCTTCTGTAAGCAGGACAATGCTCCAACACACCAGTTCCAAAGTTGAAGGGTGTTCTAAGAGTTCCAAAACACTTGAGACATAAAAAGCAAAACTCCTTTGTTAATATCCCTCTTCAGAGAGAGCTGGAGGGCTTTAGGGCTGGATGCCCTAAAGACGACTAATGAAGTCTGCTAGAAGAATTAATCTGAAGAAACTACCACAGACAGTGAAAGAGGTACATCTTGCATTTTCTTTCGCAAACCTATTTATTTTAAGGATGTCATGCTGCCTCTGTTTTTGACTCTGAAGGTCTTTCCTATTGAAACAGTTTTTAACAGCCTCCTAGCGCTGTATCATGTTTGATCTATTCCGGACAGTTTAGTGTCTCACCACTAGAGGATAAAGAGAAAATGGAAAAATCTGTAGTAGAAGAGTTACTTGCAACTAAGATGAGAGTGGAGAGAAGGGCAGGGAAAAAGATCTGTCTAGATGCCTTTTATCTGGAAAAAGAACTGGCCTGTAATCACACCAACTCATCAATATGAGAGACTAAGCCTTGGTTATGATGCTGGCTTATCTTGCACAGACCTGTGTCTAGAAAGGCACTGGTTTAATGTATATAGAAACTAAATGTACTTCTCATTATGAAAGCTTGTAATCACTCCTAGATAATTTTCCTTATTTTCACTACAATCTCGGATGCTCCTCAAATAGGTATTTGCTACTCAAGCTTTTTTCTGAATGACACCTGATTACTGAGTGGCATCTTGCCACTAGCCTCATGAAGCCCTTCACAAATGGGCTCAGCAAAAAATGTTGAAAATAAAACTTTGGAGTAATCCCTGACCATTTCTCAGCAGATAATACAGGCTTATTTTGTTATTTCTAAGTCCCTAAGATGTCTGACATTCTTGTTGGGAAGCCTCCAAAGACAAGTCAGATCATACAGAATTTTAATTATGAATTCCCTACAAGGTGTTTCAGTCTCTGTCACTGAAGGGGCTGGGAAGGGAGCAGGGGTGTTTGATCCTAAAACTACCTTATGTTTAATCCGCCAGGAAACTCTCTCAAGGACCATACAGAATTCAGTTTACTCTATTATTGCTACTTCACTGATTGGGTTAAAAAAATTTCATAAAAACCTATCAAGGTGATCCCCAAAAGAAGCCCCATTAAAGGAACAAGACAGTATAAATGCTGATGACTTATCAGAGAAAGAAAAAGAGACGTAGAAAGCAGTAGGAGGGAGGAGGAATTTGATTAATTGCTTCCTTCAAACAAGCATAAAAACCGCATGCAAATACTAAAGAATAGTGTGAAAAAGCATCACCAACACTGCATGAACTACTGGAAGACAATCTAATATTTCTAAATAGCTGTATTAACCTTAATGCCATTATTCGTACACATACACACATATATATACACACACATACATAAGAAGAGAAATCCTACCAAATTAAAGTTCTACATTATATCTTTGTGCTTGATAGGTGGTCAATGGGTAGCTTGATATCTGCTAGTTCTATTGCAAGATCATCCAGCATGAATTGCCTCAGTATGAGGCAAAAATATGTATTATCCAATAAAAATTATTACAGTCATTACAAAGTTCTTGCAGAAATCTAATGTTATATTCTGCAACGGAATTCAGCATATGCCATTTTGTGTCTATGTATTTTGGGGGTGAGGGGGTTTCTCTATTTTTAAACAATTCTGGCCCTTTTGTAGTATAGGCGAATGTTGCTTTGGATATTAAATTGAGAATTTATCTTAAATGGAAACAAACAACTTCGCTAAAAATTAGACATTTATGACTTGCAAATTACAGATACTAATTATTTTCAGTATATACAATTATGATATTCTCAAGAGGTATTAATTTTGGGACAGATGTGCTTTCATCATGTAATTTGGAAATTAAGTTACACTCTCACGTATGGGAACTCAGAAGTCTGAATTTGTGTAAAGATAGGATTGATAGAGAGGAATTTTGTCTTGCTAATTTTCTTCCCCCCCCGCCCCTCCTTCTCTCTCTGATGAGAATGTGGCCAGCAATCCTCACAGCTGGGTTGCCTTGCACTCAAAGGAATGGGGGCTGACTGCAGAGTTGATGAGGATACACTTCCACTTGACTCCACCTCCTATTTTGTCCTTTCAGATAATTCTTCCAAACCCAGTAACTTCTAAAAATTTAAACAATAATTAAGACATACCAACTGTAAAATATGCACCATGCTAAATATTTCACATTCATGGCAGAGTGCAGAAATTAAGTGTTGCTAATGTAAACATCTTGAAAAAGACATTAAAAATATACATAATCCAAACTGAAGGCATTAATACAGAAAATTCCATCAAATGAGCGTAAAAGGAAGACTATTGCTACACTGACCATATTTTCATTAAGAAAGGAAAGCTTATTATTACAAAAATGCTCTCCAACATATGTATGCCTATAATCTTCAAAGACACGGTGTGACAAGTGACAAAGGAAAAAAAGAACACAAGAAAAATGCCAGCTAAATAAATCTCTCAGATGATATTTTTGTCAAGTGGGTGTATTAAAGATACCCATTTTGGGAGTTCGTACTTTCTTGCTTTCCACGTTTGAACTGTAGCCACCAATACAGAAAGGAAAAAGATAAGACAAAAAGAAGTACTGCTTTCTGGTCCAGTATAAAACCCAAACTGATCTTCAAACATCAACATTTTGTTCATACTGTTCCACAGGAGGTTGAAGATAAAGATGCAAGACATTTGGAGTATCTGCTACAATTCTGAAACTGAGATTTTTATTTTTAGATAGAACGAGTTCAAGTCACTGCATAAATATTCCTATCTGGCAATCTTTACCTATAGTCGTGGATTTTTGATGCCTTTCTTGCAGATACCACTTACAAAGACAATGATTTTGTTCAGGAGAAAAGGAAAACATCTACTTCTCAAATTCTGCAGAGCCTTAATTTTCATGTAGAAAACTGGTATACCTTTGGAAAACCTCAGAAATGTTTCTCTCATACATTTGCGGATTCAAAGCCTAACACAATCTACTAGGCTGAAGATACTTGGATAGCTGAAACTCTTCAGATGAAAGAAAGTGAACAAGACCGTCATTTAGCCTCTGTGACAGTTTTAGCAGGACAACACAGCTTTTTTTTCCTGTTATAGGATGCTGCAGCTGTGGGCAGACTGAAGAGACAATAATCTTCAGCATGGCACAGAAATAAGGAGGGAAGGTTCATCTTTAGCAATAAAACAGTGTGCCATCACAGAACACAGGGGACTAAAGCACAGGCAGAGTTGCCAATTCACAAGGCTCAATTTGCAAAAAAACCCACATTCACACGAATAAAAGAAATGAAGTAACTAACGTTCAGTAAAAAGTAGCAGTAAAGTCCATCAGTAGATGCCATATAATGAAATATAATCTGAAGACAAACCTAGCCAACCTGACTGATAAGCTTCAAGGACTCTTTACAGAGACCTATACGTAAGATGCTACATATGGGCCAACACCTGTTTTGGAGCACAGCTTTACTACCTGACTACCCATTGAAATAAAGTTCTGCACTCAAATCATACCGTCTCCCAAAGTAAGCATACAAAGCAGTTATTTTCTTAATGCCTGGGGATTAAAAAAAAAAAAAAAAAATCCACTTGCATATACCCACTGAAGGAAATGCTGGCACTCTGTAGAAAACAGAGACTGTGTAGCACTTACAAGACCTTGACTTCTTAACAAGACACAGTGAAGCAAACGCAAAACCCGTTTATGAAGCCATGTCTAATGTAATGTTATTTTGCCATTTCTTCCTGCAGATGAGAACATTCTCACTTAAAATGAAATAATGTCTCTCTTTAATCTCAGATGATCCAAAACTTCACTGGCTCTTAATAAACAAACCTGTAGAAGTACAGGTTTCATGAGTCAAGAGGAGCAACAAATGTCAACTCTAACACAGCACAGGCTGCTAGAATTGACCTTGGTGTTTCCTAGGATATAGGAAATCTTATAGACAATTTGTTGCGTTATCTCTGGTACTGCTTAGATTTCTCTTGGCCACTGTAAAAGAAAAGAAAAATTAATAATTCCCTAAAAGTCTCATTCAGCTAGGGGGTTGCCATCCCCATCCCCAAGTACCTGAATCAATATGCAAAGGCAGAGGAGTTTAACTAAATAGTGCTGCCCAGACTCACTGTTCTGAGGTTTTTTCATGGATATGAGTTACTTCCAGGAAACAAGCTGAAAGGTCTGAGCTACCCATTTGACCTGTTCGATCCTTGAATGCTTACAGATTCATCCATTTTCTCTTGCTGCATCAAATACTAAGTAACATCAAGAACTAAACAGCTGTTTGAATTAAGTTTAATATAAGTTTTTAAAATAATCTTCTAACTACAAAGCTTCTATATGATGAGATTTTAAATACTGGAATAACTTCTTCTGAGGAACAGCTTATTTAATTTTTCTAAGAGTATTTTACCAAGAAATAGAGCAGTGACTAAATGCTACTAGAAATATTTTTTGACAATTTTAACTGGTTTAAACCAGAAAATGAAAATAATTCTCTTAACATCTAAGGGTAGGAAAAAATAAACACCTGCAAGAACCATTCCCACTATGCCAAGGAAAGACATGTTGAGGAAAACAGATAATGTTTTTCATGTATGCCCTCTGTCGCCTCCCAACCCCCAGGATTTTCTTATTCAATAATCTTCAGGAATGTGGACTACGAAAGACAGCATCAAACAAAAATGTTTGCAAAAGAAGGTAACTGCATCAAAAATATTTTTGTTTCCCAAATTCTATAAAATTTATTTTAAGCTTTCTTTTAAAGCTGAAGGCAGGTTCATGGTAACTTAGATGTCTTACAATAACTAGGTAACTTACATTTCTTACAATTACTATAAAACATTCCATATTTTATTCCTTTATATGTCCATTCAACACTGAGTTACCACTTCAGTTTTCAAAAGACAAAAAAAAGGCTTAAAGCAAGTAATTTTCACTTTCTAAAATCAGCGTTGGACCACGGATTTCTCTGTTATTAGTGACTTCTAAGAAAACATTTCTGATAACCACATCATTTTTAGGTCATGAACTTCAAACAAGCTTATCCTTGTGAAAGCGTGGCCTCTTCAGCTTCAGATTTTAACTTTGGTTCTCCTGAGGGATGCAAGGTGCTTGAGAGCTGTAAGAATTGCTAGTTATACATACATCAACCAGCATCAAGTATTCAAGGCCAACAGACCTTGCTGACTTGTGTCATCTCCTAGCAAGCTAGTTATAATGTTTTCTCTGTTAAAAGTTTCTGTAGAATAACACAGACTTAATCTGGTTTGATATTTCAATAATTTGTTGCTGCAAGTTATTATAGCATAAGGCATTAATTGTATGAAAATTCCATGAGAACTGGTGGTTTTAAAACTTACCATAAGCCTTAATTAGTTTACCTGGACTTCTGCTTCCTTTAATGTCTCTAATTAGAGACTAGTGGGATCCTTTTCCATCAAAAATTTAAATTGAGCATAACAAAAACCTAAGCAGAGTTAAAATGGATCTCAAACTACTGTAAAAAGAAGAAAGATGAACATTGATCCTTTCAAGACCAGTGATTTACCAAAAACCTTCTTGTGATTCATGATTTGTTATTAAAATAGTCTCAGAAGAAGCAAACCCTTCAAAACTGTATAGCACTTCTGTCAATCCAAGGTATCCAAAGGAGGGCACATTTGCTCACTCTCTCTCAAAGTAGTTTGCTCAGGCACTATTAGTAATGCAGTCGTGGCAGACCTCTCCAGGCTGCACAGATTTGCCCAGGATTTTAAATTATTGGCTACAGAATCTCATAACAAATACTGCTACCGGTACACCAAAGCTACATACTTTGTAGTCAGTTTAAAGCCAGACCAGATACACAGAGCTGCAACCGCATCTCTATACTGCAGCACAAACATGCTCTCCAAGTGTTGCCAAAATTCATCATTGCTTCAACTGGGGCAACAGATCAGTTCCAACAGAGTACCTTCAAAGACAGTGCTTTCTGTAATCCTCTGAAGACAGAAACATCTTGTTATTAGATGAGTGATTCAATCACCTAGGTAAACATTACACACTTGGTGGCAATCATAACCATGACCATATTTACCTCTGGGCACACTTCCTGTAACATGATCTTCACAATACTGCCATTTATAAGGCTAAGCAGGCAAATTATTGTGATAATAAGCCCTTACCTTCCTGTATTCTACCTACAGAGGAAATTACAAAGTTAGTTTTACTCTATTGAAGCAATCCCCATTTCTTAGAACCTGTTCCATGCAGTGGCCAGCCTGGGGAGCCTTTTCTACAAAGCACTGAGAGAGATATCTAGTGTCATTAAGTCTTCTCTGGCACCGTACCAGACTGTGGACACAGCACTAGGAATAATCAACAGTAAACAGATACTGCTCCTTTGCTTATGTTCACTCATTCTCAGTGGCTAAAACTCAGAGTGCAGAGCATCACACTCAGCCTCGCTCAACCATCAGTGAGATGGATGCATGTCCATCATGGCTAGTAAAATCCAATGAAGAGAGTTAAACCCTTTGTAAAGGCATATCGATCGTTACTTTGAAACACTTCACTAAAAATCATATTGATGCTGGAAGTCTAAAACAAACAATTCCTTTACAGGGCAGATCATGGAGAAGTTGCAGTAATAGTGAATCAATTCCAGTTAATAGACGCTATGAATGCTGTGACAAATAACTGCTTACTCATCCCCAAAATGCACTACACACGGTGACCAAAGGGTTATCTTTTACTATTCAATAAACATAAATTACATCAGAAAGACAGATGTATAATGCTTTCATATGGCAGCATATTGACTGCTCAGTTCAACAATCAAGATATTCCTAGTTTCCCCCTGGTTAACCAAAACACAATTCCAAATACAACTCATTTGTCAACCTCAATCAAGGAAAAAATCAGAAAATGCTACTGTGGAGGGGAGGAGAAAACTCTTTGATAATCTGGTGGCAGCCTCCCTTCCCTCTCTCAGGTCCCCAGTAAACTGTGAATGGAATCACATCAATCTTTTATCTCTCACTCCGATTGCTCTCCATTCTGCCTTGACTTGGAAGCTTTCAGTACTAAAAATAAATGTCTCGGTTTCTGTATGTATAAACCCAAATGACAGTGATACAAGTTCAAACTTGGAAAAGACTCAGAAATCCATTTCCATACAAACAGGAAGGACTCAAAATAATCGCTGGAGTTAATCTGATGGCAGAGTCTAGCTATCTGATTGTGCCTACCACATCAGCTGGCATCACAATTCCTTCTATTTTCTGGCCCTACCTACTCTTCATCACATGCCCATATACTTCTAGCACTATTGGTGCAACAATAAATAAAATATTTTACTACTGCCACTACTAAGCACCTTTCCCTCACGCCAAAGAAACTTCTTACCCCTACCCACCCACCCAACAAAAAAAGCTTTCAATACATGACTGTTGCGAGAACATGATTACAAAAGTCATCACCATCATCTACAATCATATTTTCACCTGTTCATGTGGTGTACACCTGTGGGTTGTTGGCAATACACTTGATTGAAGTGTGGGAGACTCCAGGTTCATAACAAGCCCTGTCATCTTTGTTCTCTTAAGCAAATATGCCACGCAATCCCAAAACCTGTGTGAACGCTATTGCCTCTCATAATATTATCTTGTTTATAAATCTTTTACCTTTTTAAGTGCGCAAAGTACTAATGCAAAACCCAAGAACATAGACACAAGAGTCAGAATAGCAATATATATATATATAAAATAATAATTCAAAGTCATTGAAAGGTGTACCAACATGCTTTTATACTGCGACCTAATGTGCAAGCAGTAGACCACCCCACCACAGGTAAGAAATGAGAAATTTTGAGGGCTATTGAACACTGAATTTTCGCAGCTGAACAGTATAAAGTTATTTAGCAGTGTTCAATAGCCTTCAAACTCACTTCTGCCTGTGGCTTACAGTGGTCCAGTAGAAAAAGACTGTAAAACAAAAACAGTGCAATACAGGTCGGACCAAGATTTTTTCCAATATTTTTTAAAACCCTCTTAAAGTCTGCATCATTTTATGCATTTTGAAAAACATAAAATATCTAAAGATGCCACACACTATTAACCAGACAGCATATAAAGAGCATCTATATAAAACCAGGTTTTAGCCCATAAATATAACACTAACTATAACTAACTATAAATATACAACACAGATGTACATTAAAAACAAGATTAAAAACCTGCTGCTTCAGGGAGAACAGCTTCCCAGTCCAAGCAGTTCAGTATGAATTTTGCTACTGCTCAAACGGCATATACAATATGCTAGGGTTTTTTATTCAGTTCTTTTTAGTTGGCAAAACTAACACCTCAACAGCTGAGCAAGATATGGGATTCATTTTATGGATGTGCATACTGATTTTTACAGGGCTTTTTAAAAGGGGGTCTAAGAGTTGGCATTTATTTACTAAGTGCTCAAAAATGAGCATTTGAATATTCGAGTGGGAAACACAAAACAGTTTCCACCATAATAATTAGAACCACTTACTATAAATCAAACGACACCCTCCTTATGCACAAAAGTTGGTCATTTTTTCCAGATATGCTTGCATATTTCAGCTTTCACCCATTCCCTAGCATGGATGTTTCACTGATGGCTGAGGGTAACACTTCAAAAATGAACTAGCTAAACAAACTTCCCAGCAGCACTTGACAGAGCTACACCTATTCTTCCCCATTTCCAAAGCAGTACAGAATTAATTACCAGTTCTATGGATCTATTGTAAGTATAATAGACTAAAGAGCTATCACAGACACATTTATTGTAAAAGCACAATCCCAAGAGTGTCTAGTAGAGGGCCAAAACGATTAACACAAATGCTTTGTCAGATCAAAGATAAAACCTGCACCGCCCAATTGAGGAATGAATTAGAACAGTGGGTTATCTTTCAAATTAACCAGGGCAGTTAGTGAGGAAAATTTCATGAAAGTGTAATTCTTAGCCTTTGTGAATCCACACAGCAGGCATTCTGCCAGCTGACAAGATGATGAAATTTTCATGCTTAAAAAAGCCCTCTTCATTTCCCAATTTAGATTAGCTAGCATTTCTCTCTCTTTTCATCTATTTGCTCTTCTGAAGCAGAATTAAAAAAAAAAAAAAGCACACAACAGGATCAATCTCTCATAGATTAATGCATTTCTGAAAAGAAATAAAATCTTTGCATGTAATTTTTTAGATATATTTACAGTTAGGAGTAAGATTATCAAAACTGATATTGTTAATACCATTAAGAAATCCATAAATACTGGAGCAATGGTAGATACATTTTGGAAGACAGATATAAAACATTTCCATGTTTAATGGCAAAAAATGATTGTGGCAACAGGAAATTTTATATAAAAGGTGAGTAATTCACAAAAACAATTGGATTGTAGGAGGCTTACAAAATTCTATTTACGCACTTACATTTGCATCTTTTTAAAGGAAAGAAGTATATCACCATTGTATTTATTTATTTATCAGTTTCATGTGCCAAAAAGGGCAAGTAGATTTTCCGCTTTTAGATTTTATGGCACTCCCCCCCCCCCCCCCCCTAAATTTACACAGCCACATATAAAAGCTTTTCAATAGACTAAAGCAAAAAACATGCAATGATCTTAAACACTTAAAAAAAATAATCTGATTCAAAGCTCACTGAAAAAAGCTTATTCATTTCAGTGAGCTGTGGATCAGGCCGAAAGGCTCTCATAGGGCTGTCTTCATAAAAGGTAGCTCATTATTTTAAAGGTTAAAAAATTTATTTTTGCATTTTATGTTTTTGTATTATGTGCCGTTTGACCAGCACACAAACAGCAGTAATATCTAACAAAAAAATTAAAAAGTGACAGACAATATATTTGTCTATTTTAAATTGGTATTTCTGCACCTTTCTGATGCAACCGCTACAATAGGAGACTGTTAAAAAAGCATCTCAAAGTTTCATCAAATGTTTTGTTCACATAGTTCTTTGCCATACTACTACTGGGTGTGTCTTTATAGCCTATAGGATTATATATATCAGTGCAAACATCCATTTGATGAATTTCAACTCCAGCTGTTATACAGTCACTACAAGTACTTGATGAAAGGAATAAACTAAAACTCACAGCATCTGATTTTTGAAGAGCTAACAGGACAAAAAGTTTACTTGCCTAACTCCATGGAAAGCCCTTTTTAAAAATGAAAATTATTGTGCTATCTGGAAATTACTTTTTACAATAAAATTATCTCGCATTTTCAGAGTCTGAATGCATTCCACAGTCAAAAAGTAGTTTTAAACCTTATTATTATAGCTAATTAGGTTAAAAGTAAATTCTCAGTACTAAAAATATACCCGAGCTTATAAAGCTTTTACTTATAAGGACAAATACATTCCTTTGAAGAACACTTCATTATCCTATATACCATTAGTAAGATATTTAATAGATTTTAATACAATATAAGCAAATCATAATGTTCAATATTCAAACACTTCACAGTTTGGTCTTAAAAGAAAAAAAGGAAGAACAGAGTAAAATATTACACCACTTTTTCTTCTTACCAGTAATAAGAATTTTTCCTGCCCTTAACTGTATCTTCCTTCATTCATCAGGTTTCCTACTGCACATCTTATACACGTTTTCTAGCACTTTATATGCCAGAAATTACTTAGCATGCAGCATTGTGTATTATCATAATGTACATACATTAAATATAAAAAAGTTTATCAGAAGCAACTTTTATACAAAAGCAGTCTATGTAAACATATTACTTTGACATGTCATTTAATAACACATTGTATAATTTAATATAATATGTATAGTAATATCAATTGAGTGATAATTTTGCAGCCGGTTGGACTTTGCAATAAAGTAACGTGAGATCTCGCATTTTGGTAACTTTACCTGTCCAAGTCATCTACCTTTAACTTCAACGGAAAGGAACAATCTATCCCTACCTTGTGAAATACTTCCTGAATTTAAATACTCTAAGAAAGTTTTGTGCTCCTTTTGATGCAAAGGCCTTCAAAAGAAGTATTTATACATTCAGAAATTATTACATTTCCAAAAAAGAGCTTAGAAAACACTTACCTACAATTGCAATAAGAACTAATACACAATAAAAGATAACACAAAATGCACACTTAGTATTAATCTAGAATGATAATTCTTAGCACTGTAGCTGCTGTCTGCAAAAGTATTTTGTAATAGTTAAGAAAACACACCACAAATTAGGTCAGCCATTCATCTACAAGCGAAATTTTCAAAAACAATTTATGTTTTTGAGTATATCAAAGGTTATGAGCACCCAAAGGTTATGAGTGCCTTCAAAATTGATGTCTGCCCTGAAGCTGTGAAAACAGGCAATGTTGGACAAGCAAAAAAGGCAGGCAGGCAATAGGATGAGAAGATCTATGAAAATTTGACCAAAACAGCTAGCTGCCAACTCACAAAATATGGTGCTTCCAGCGTATTAGAGATACAAAACACATTGATATAATTTAAAAATCCTGGTTGTTTTTTTTCCCAACCAGTCACCACTTTGGACAGTGCGAAGATGGGAATTTCAAATATTACTTCCCCCCTCCCCGACATACAAAGCCAACCACTACTGCTGGCACTTTGGATTTCTTGCCCTGCCCCCCAAAAAAGAGAATTGTATCAAATTAACTAACTACCCATCCTTCTCCTCTTTTTTCCCCTCCCAATCATTATGAAGAAAGATTCATAGTATCTCCCTTCCTATTGTCCTTCAAAGAATTTTTACAGAGCAACATTCAGTTTTCCTTTTCACAATGTAACACAATATACATCAATTTGGGTTGGAGAAAGAGAATCAGATTTCAATTACATGAGAAATTGATATCTGCATATTTTATAGGCTTCACAGATTTCCTCAAAAGCATTAAGTTAATCAACTTATTTTTTTGTCTAAAAATCTGGAAAACAGAGAGCTACTACATCTGTAATAATGCTGACACACAGTTACAAATATTAAATACATCTGACTATCTTGACTTGAGACTGAACTGAGAAAACAAACATTCTAAATTAGTATTTGAAACCATTAATTGATTATTTTCATCAAGTTGGGTATTGACATTGCATGCTATTACCTTGGACTATACAGAAAAAAAAAAGTAATGACAGTCACTAAAAACTCAGCACCACTTAGAAAACTCATTTCATACGGCAGAATATTTTCTGAATACTTACATTATAGTATTTTCTGAGGTAGCGTCTAATATCCAACAGTAATTTGTTGTCCATCTGAACCACATAGTTGAAAGGAGGCTCTTCACATTCAGTCTTACTGCACCTTTGCAAGCTGGCTTCAATAAATCGCCCCTGAAAACAGAAGTGTAAAACCAGCATGCATCATTACAACAGATGATGGTAGCAGAAGTTATCACAGGAGTTTAGACATAATACATGTTTTTTAAAAATAATAGTCTTAAAGGGCCTCTAATATCTAAGCCTCCTTTCTTCCCATCACAGTTGGCCACACCCATATAAAGACCTCTCTGACCTACAGTTTCCCCATTCTTTTCTTAATGAAAGGTCTTTTGGAGAACATGCTTCTTCACCTGTTAAAAAGTTAATATTCAAAAAATGACACTGAGTAAAAAAATTGATCTATGGACAAATCACACTCCCCCGCCTCCCCCCAAACAACACAGGTTTGCTGTTTTGTGAGGCACAGCAAAGTTCTGCCCAAGCCCACTGATCAGAACACTGACATCAACCTTATAGATGCCAATTATGAAATTACCAACAGGGCTGTGGAGACAAACCTCGTTAAACAAGAATGACATTTTTGTCTTTTATTTTCTCCAAGTGCAAAGAATAGCTCTTACAGTTCTACACCATCTCATTTCCCTCACTTTCAAAACCTTCTGAACACCTGAAATTCAAATTTCAGAACCTGGAAGTGATGTGTGAACAGATGAAATTAAGTTGGTAGAGTTCTCACTAAAATAAGAACAACCTGGTAGGTTGGCCAGTTATACAATTTTTAGAAAACTTTCAAGGTAAGACTTGGCTTTTGCGAGCCATCTTGGCTAACCCCCCCCACCCCAACACTAAATAATTCCAGGTGGAACGGGGAGGGGGGCGGGTTTGGTTTGGTTTAGGGGTTTCTTTCATTTGGTGTTTTTTGAGTTTTTTGTTTGTTTGTTGTTTTTTTAAAGGAGTTTGACATTCACTTCTCTCCAGTTAGCCCATCTGCAAGTTGTCAAGCCTACATGCTATTAACTTATTTACAGCTGTAATGAACAAAAGTCAAGGATTCACAGATTATCACTCGATTTGTGTGTCTTTTCCTCTTACTTGCTTCCAAAGACTGCTTTATTTTGATTCAAAAAAATGCAAAACATCTGCTGTTTGTCCAAATTAACTTAAAATAATTACTTTTAATTTAGATTAAAAAGATTTATTTGCTTTCAGTTTCAAGGTTTTCACTACTCTGAAGCTCGCTAATTTGCCAATGACTAATACATACACAACATTGCTGTAGAGTTAAATACTTGGCCCTATTTCAAGTTGTGATCCAAGGTCAGAGATACATTTTCTGGCAGAACTTCTCAACAAGAATGTACCCCTATGACTTTTTATGTTCAATACACAAAGACAGAAGGAGAGATAACACAGAAAAACCTTACTGGCAAGAAGGGAGGTGGGATGTAGCAAGATAAACACAAGTTTCAAAAACACTTTGTTCCAATTAATATGATTTAGGATAAGAAATTGCCATTGGTATATGAAAGTTTCATTAAATAGAGAACTGGAAGTTACTAAGGTGTTAAGATAAGGATTCCTTAAAAAGTTACAGCAACAATCATTCACAACTGTGGGCAAACAAATTAATGAAGCCAGATAATCTCACATGTTCTGCTAGACAACACAGCTGAAATGCAAAAGTCGGAAAAATATTTCAGCACTATCCTATCAGCAAATTCCTGTTCCAAAGCTATAAATAGCAGGACTCAAACAATATGGTATCTTCTCCTACATCATATGAATCCTAGCTGAAAAGCTGTTCTCTCTACAAATATTTTTCTCCCTCACCATGAACAGAAATGAAACAGGAAAAAAACTAACCGAGCCATCAAAGACATTGTCGTAAATATTTTCTGTTCCACATTTGAGGCAGCAAAATTTGAATCTTTCACAATCCCTATATTTCTCCTCATCAGTGAGCTGAGCTGGGCCACCAACCAAGGCATCATTCTCCTCATCTTTATGGTAATGGCGATGGACTCTGAATTGGGAGGGATCCAGTCCTATTAATAAGAAACAAAAATTTCAAAAGACTAAGAGGTCAACCATGCAAGTAGGCTCATTTTTCATATGCTTGGTGAAGCAAATTCAAAAGAAAGTTACAAAATGTAAATTCAGATGCTGAAAATCTCTCCCTAGCAAAACTTCCTCTATAAAACATAAATACATTTTACAATTTTTAACCACGAATAAAGGTTCATGAAACATGAAGAAATCTTCTTACTTATCTTCTTACGCAAGACTGCTTTATAAATAAAACAAGCAGACTGCATTATCATGGGAGTATGCAGCAGAACATTTTGTTTCTGAGGAAACCACTCCTAACGGATGGCTTTATTGTTGTTTTCTTCTTAAGTTACATTGAAAATATTTCAATAAAAATGTGCATCGTTATTAAGAAACGGTCTTTAAATCAAAATGGCACCATTAAAACTGAAAACAGAGAATAAAAACCCCATTAAAGAAACACGGGTGCACTGCTATTACCAACTCCTTCAACTCCGTATACAACTGCCAACTCTGATTTCAATGCAGTGGTCGATTTCATTTTGGCTCAGTGGTTAACAGCATGTAGGTTTCAATCTAATGCAGTGGTTAAAATTCAGCAGCAGCATTTAAAACGGCAGCACTGGAGACAAAATGCTTTATTTTTGATTGCCAGAACTCAAGATTTCGAACAAATAAATACACAAAAGAGATCCTAAAAATACTGATTCAACCACAAATAAGTAAATAAGCAAGCAAGCACGAAGTTCACTGCCCTAGGAATAACACTGCCAAAGTAAACTTAATAAAAATCCACAGGTTTTGTCATCTTTTGTCACGTGCAACCTTTTAAAAGTCCATGTATCCCATTTACAGTTTTTTTTAATTAACTCTAGCAAATAGCACATGCTAGAAAAGAAAGAATTAATCAAATGAGCATGTAGAAGAAAACGTTCAGAAAACTATGGCTTACTTCATTACTAATAAGAAAAGATCAAAGAGAAGCACTTTAAAAAATATTTTTAACAGAGACTAATTAAGCCAAATAACAGATTACCATGTATTAACCCATATCTTGTGGAATTGTCAGTAACAAATGTAATAATTACTACAGAAAGAGCAAGAAAGATTACAAACAGAAAGTGAAGCTAGATTTTACAGTTCTTCTCAACCTTACTATACACTACTGAGAGACTTAAAGGCAATGTTTGGGAACAATATTCAGTTAAACTAGACAAATATTATTGCACATGTAAAACAGTTGTGTTATACATGCAAATATAGATTGCTTTTACATAAAAGATTTGGTATGTGTGACTTTACTATCGCTATTTTGAATTTCTATTTTGCAATCATAAAACAAATTCAAGGACAAGGGAAAATTCCATTGCCAAATAAGTTTATTTGGCTCTTGACAGAATAGGGGATTCACTAAAATTTAATCAATCTCCCCAATTTTAATTTTATCAAAAGAAACAAATGTCAATGCATAAAAGGTAACAATTCACCTCGAAGAGGTTCTTAAACTTTTAATACAGTTCTCTACTATTCATTAAAAGGAAGAGTAAACAAAGCAAAAAACATCGCTAATAGCTTATTTTACACTGTAATACATATGGTACCCCCAAAAAAAGACTGTGGGGTTTTGTTTGAGGTTTCTTTTTTTTTTTTTTTTTTTTTCTTTTAAGGGGCTGATAATGTATTTGCTGTTTTAGAAAACAGAGAGTATGACCTGCAACACATAGGTAGTAGATAAAAGGTTTCGAAAGGGGACTTAAGTTTAGTATTAAGATTTTGCAAAAAAAATCAACTAAGTATGCAGTAGGTTGGATCTAAGACAGTAATGGTGAATACAAACAAAATTCTCAGTTTACTCTGAGTTCAGAAGTGGAATGAAAAAAACATCACTGCAACTTTCTGATACAGATGCCATTAAAGTTCAGCTAGAAATCTATCTTTCGTTGTTTCCCAAAAGGCAAATACAGAGCAAAAGTAGTTCACTAAATAAAAGATAAAAGGAGATAAATTCTGGTCTTCAGACAACTGCAGTTTTCCAATATTCAGTCAAAACCAATGACAGCAAATAAGCATCTGGACATTTGGTAATAATTTAACAGAAAAATAAAAAGTGTTTCATTGGAAGAATTTAAATCACATCCGTCTCTGAACTTTCTTAGCTGTTTTGGCTGGAGAAAACAACAGGAAAAAATATTGTGATGATTCAAGTGTATGTCTAACTTTTGGTGTGCAAACAGCCCCAGTGAAATCACAGGGACTACAAATCAGGCTTTTAAAGAACATGCCTACCTTAATTATCTTGTGGAATTGGGACCTATTTTATCTATTATCTCCTTTCAGGAATAGTTTGTTGGTTCAATTAATCTGTTTCAGCACACTAACTGGTATCCCCTTGGACCAGGTCACGCTGGTCATATTATTCCACTTGGTAAACAAAACAGGGGCTATCTGATGGGTGGGGGAAAAAATAATGTCTGGTTTTGGTAATTTTTAAATAAATAGGATGAGACTAACCAGCGAATTTCTCTGAACTCTTCCCCCCGCCCCCCCATGACATCAAGAAAAACCGAAGGGACTTTGACTTACTCTGACATGAAAATCTTCAGGGTTATCATTAAATTACCTGCACCACAGGTAAGCTTTCCAACCTCACCAAAACCGCAAGGTTGCACGCGTGACAAAGAAAAATAACATTAAACATAGGCTGCTGAACCTAGCGTGACAAAAGTAAATAGTAAAAGCAAGTTCCGGGACTTGTTCCTGAGCTATTTAATAGAATTACTAAAACATTTACTAACCAGCAAGCAAAAGCGGCCACTCAAGAAACTGAAAAACGGTCAAAGAAATTTTACTAATCGCAGTATTTTAAAAATAACGTTTCCGCGGGTCGTTTCCACACGCCTTTCCACGCGCAGCCCCGCCCTGCCCTCCCCAGGGCGCGGCGGGCAGCGAGGCAGGGCCGCCCCGGGCAGGGCCGCCGCGGGCAGGGCCGCCGCACAAAGCCCGAGGGCTTCTCCCTGGATTTCGTGTTTCAGCCGCAGGTCAGCCGGGAAGCACGGAAAGTTTCCCCGGCTGTGCCCGTTAGACATTTTGTGAGAGGCAGGGAAACGGCATCCCGTGCTGCCACCTCGAGGCTACGGCCGCGCATTTCAGTCAGGGCGGCGCGGCGGGGCCGGGGCCGGGGCCGGGGCCGGGGCCGGGGCCGGGGCCGGGGCCGGGGCCGGGGCCGGGGCCGGGGCCGGGGCCGGGGCCGGGGCCGGGGCCGGGGCCGGGGCCGGGGCCGGGGCCGCCCTCCGAGCCTCACCCGGGGCGGCCAAAGCCTCTGCCCACGGGGAACGCGCGCTTTTCTGCTTCTTCTCGAAGAGGCCCTCCCGCGCTGCAAAGCTAGCGTGCCTTCTGCACCGGGGCCTTAACACGGCCTCTCGGGCAGCCAGAACGCGAGACGCGCTCCAGCAAGTCTCACCCTCTAAGCTGGCCTAGAGCATCTCCAAAAAACCAACCGCCCAGCTAGACCTCGAACCCCAAAATTCATATGCTGTGGTGTTTATTACTGTATTGTCATGAAGTTTCGTCATTATCTTAATCCTATTTTCCATCATTCTCCTCTAACTTCACTCCCCAATGTGAGAAAACCAATACAAAAAGGCAGAATTGCTGCGTGCCACAAGGAGAGCACAACCATGTGGCTTCTGTCAGGAGAGTTAGTCTGGGTAGCTGCTAAATACTATATTAAAGGCACCTATTAAATGACTCGCAGGGCGGGGGCAGGGGGGGAGACACTGTCTTTAAAAGGTGGCGGTGGGTTTCCTTACAAGGAGCAGCTAATGTACAGACAGTTCCTGGAAGGAGGAACTGGTACTGGGAAGTACTCTTAATGACAAGCCTCATCAGGACCCAGTAATGACTCCCTAAAATTAGATAGCCTTCCTAAGAAATGCCCAAATGCCAGGCAATCTGCAGAGCAGCAACGTGCAGATCCACCTGTAAGACAGCGGCAGACATCTCTTTCAGAAGACCGTGACACAGTCTAGGACAGCAGTCAGGAACTTCCATAATTTAGAGAAAATGATGTTATGCAGTAACAGCTACAAAAATCCCATGGTTAAAAATTACTCTGCTTCCGTGATGTTTAGATACTTTTGACAACACAGAAATAAGATGTGATTTTTCTTTGAGACAAGGAGCAGTATTTACTTATCAACAAAAAAACCCTTACTTCAAATACATTAAGAGAATTGTTCTGCCAATAAAGTTCTTTTTTCTTTAAAAGCTACTGGTATCTTCAGGATGAAGTAAGTACAGTGTCCAAGCATTTAAGAAGATCAGATTTCTTGAATGATATTACTGATCAGATTGCACACTTCACTTAGTTTCAGAAACCCTAACAATCCTCATGTTGTCACTGCTTTTCCTCGAGAATGTCAAGAAAAAGAGAGTGAATGCAGGAGTATGTCCATGAGGTTCTTGTTTTTAGGAACAATGGATTTCCATCTCTCAAAGGCTAGGCAGACCTCCTACAATGTCCGAAAACAAAAGGCAATTTTCAGCTTGATTCCATAGTGAATAAGTATGATATTTAAGGAGTTGTCTGCAATTTTTAGGTGTGGTTATTTGCTTTTGTTCTTCACCATCTAAAATAGCTTAAAATAACTTGCTCTGAGCACAGACAGAACAAAGAACTTTTCATCATTTTGATATGAGCCAAGCTTCCCTAAGCAGAGTTCCATTTTATCTACTCGGACTAACATAGTGACATGTCAATGAAACATTCACCTTATAAAGAGATTCTGTTAAATCTGAAACCAAGATCTTTTTTCTACAACCACTCTCCCTATACAGATGCATACCCTATGTAACACAATAAATCAGATCAGGTGGAGGAAGACACACACAGTGAGAATGCAACCAAGTTTTGGTCCACAGATATGACACTTAGATATCTGCCAGAACACCAACTTTCTTCTTCAGAACAGAAAAATATGCTCTTTTGCAAAAAGACAGGAAAAACAACAGGAATTTGGATGTGTAACATGATGAAAATACTAAGCAAAAAAGCCCAACTTCACAACACAGAGCAGTAAACAGTTTTCTTGTTTGCTTGTTTTAGCAAGCTGGGCTCAAGTATCTTGTACACTTTCATATCGTGTAAACTGTTTTAAATTTCTTTGAAATAAAACCACTTGACTATCCCTCCACTACTGTTGAAAAAAAGCTGCAATAACTTCAGCTTGCAATGATTTATGTACCACTCTGATTAAGTGCTGTATATAAAGAGCTGTAAGTAGAGCAGAAGTTTTGAAAAAGACCTGAGACTTTACCCCCAAGCTCAATTTAAGCGTTCCCAAGAAAACAAAGCTGGAGAAGGAGGCAACATTTTTACAGCAAAGCAAGGTCAAACTGAACACATTTCAGATCTAAGACTGTGATACATACAGGTTTTCAGACCGACAATTGCGGACTATTAATAAACTTTCAGCTGCATGATGCTATTGTAGATCATAAAAGAAATTTTCTTCTTGAACGGACTACAGCGCAAAAAGCAGCATAGGCATTTGCAAACAGTGGATGCTACCAAGTGGCACACAGTTCTTAAGATCTGGGCACTTAATTTAGGTGCCTGAAGGGAGCCAGTCTATTCTGAAAATCCAAACTGTTGTGAATAAGGAACAACTCTGAATTTGAGCTTAACTCTACAAGACTAACAATCTTTGCCAAATAAAATAAATTAGCTTCAGAAATCTTTCCTGTCTTTTACCTAAATGAAGTAAAAGTTTACCGCCTATTTTAAATCGCTTCAACCTAACTAAGAGTGCTTGACCTTTTCAGTCAGGCATGCCACATAGTCCACTCTGTCATCAAGGGAAAGTTGTATACCAAGGCCCTGCCACATAAACAGAATGATTTGTATGTTCAGCCTGCATGTGTGAAGCAGGGCTGACACCTCCTCAGAGCACCAAAACTGTTGAGGACACACTGTGACATCGAATGCCTCTAAGAAATACCCTTGCAGCCTCCCAGAAAAAGCAAAATTCCTGGTTTTGTTGGGGTTTGGATTTTTTTGGGGGGGTTTTGTTGGGGTTTTTGTTTGTTTGTTTTTGGGGTTTTTTTACGGACAACTTGGAAATGCAGAAAAAAGCTGCATGCTACACAGACTGTCTTGGGAGATGACGACCTTTCATGGCTGTCACCCTTCTTCAGAAGCAACAAGACAGGAACTTACTTGCACACATTTTAAGTGCAAACTGCAAGCTCACTGTGAGCAGAACCCACTGTTACTAAGGAAGCTACAGAGATGCAGTGTCCCAGGTGAACGGTCCTGAAGGCAACAACGCTGCTGGTTGGTTTTAAGTGACCAAATCCTGGATCTCAGCCATTACTTCAACACAAAATGCTGAGGACTAACTCTTCCTTACTGCAAAATTCTGAACAGATAATTTCTGCAGGTCCGAACTTCCTGTCGACATGGGCATAGCATCAAACAGGAGGTTATTAAACTGACACAGTGCAACTCTCTAAAGAAGTTTTCTGTGGGAGAGGAGAGTCTTGTCAAGAACTCAGCAGCCAGCAAGATTAACCACTTTTTCCATGCCCTTGAGTAACAGTTTTGAAAATAATGAACTAGATGTGGGATACAAATCACAAAATTTCTGTTTATCAAGGAGATCAATCATCTGTTGGTGAACCACTTCTAAATAATAAAAGTATTACACACACAGCATTGCATTTTAATGGAAAGAGACCTGATAGAACTGTTAATATTATTTTCCAACACTTCTTTCTAGGTAAGAAGCCTAGGGAATGGAGCAGACAGAGGCAAACAGAATTGGGCAGAAAAATCTCTGATTGCTTTGACATCCTCTTAAGAGGAACAACAACTTTAACTAGAGCAATTCCCTGTTGCTCATTTGAATAAAACCTGATGATTCTGTGGGTCCCTAGCATTAGTCACATTTTCATAGCTTTTTTTTTTGGCCACTTCATTTCTCCATATGGAGCGGGCAAGACTGTTACTAAGGTTTTATGTTTTTATTATCTACTAGGTCAGTTCTAGCAAACAAAAGTTTTCACTTACACCCTACTAAAAATTTGTGTTCTTTCCTTGTAACAATGACTGCTTTCTCCCTGTGAAGATACTAGAGATGCTAGGGTGTCTCTCTGGAAAAATGCTAGTTCTGGTTGCACGCTCCAGAACTACAATAGTAACTTAAGAAAATCTCAAAGACATGCAATAGTGCTGTCATTTATGAACAGTAAATTCTTGCAACTCTGAAAAAGGATTATAGGATTAAGTTCATGTTAACGAGCACCTTCTGAAAAATTATATTCTGCAAAAGTCACAGAAATACACTTACAATCCAAGTTGCTTTCTATACTGTGTAACACAAGCTATTGTTCCTTGTAAAAAGACTGATTTTGGGAAGCACTTCTGTTAAGAAACATACATTAAAACTTCTCACTTTGTCTCTTGCAATTCTTTAAATAAACTGAATTTAGAATACTTACCTAACCACGTTGCAATAAGAACAGAATCAATTCCCTCTATGGGCTCACATATTCTAGCAACTACTGGATGTATTTGCTGCGACAGGTAGTACTGAGTATCAATGGTAAGATTGTCTTGCTTTTGCAACTGTTCTGGAGCATAGGCTCGCTGGTTGGCACTGAGATCTGATCCATCCTAAGACAGGAGACACATATGAAACAAAGTGAAAAAACTAAAATCCACATTCCATCTATACAAAGGGTTATGCTTCAAATATTATGCATTACGTTAACGCAAAATTGTTACACAATCACTCTCTTTTGGTTGATTTATTATGCATCCAATACAAATCCAGCAGTAGTAAAAAAAAATTGCACTGCTGATGCTGGCATCAACTAGCAAGTTCAAGAATGTAAATCCAGCTTGTATTATTGCAGCCTACACGTGCAAATCAGTAAGAGTAGACAGAGTAAACAGTCCCATCTGTCAATTCTGAAATGCACAATGAAAGCACATTGTAACCATCAGCCCAGTTAAAAATACGCGGAGGGCATGCATTTTGGATTCACTTTGTACTAAACCAGCATTATCATTTTGCACAACAAGCAAATTCAAAGTGGTGGATATCAAAACTATATCTGTTTTGCTACAAAATTTATGTTCTTCGATTCTATAAAGAAACAAATAGAATGAATGGTCAGAGAAGAGACCATCGTTCACTGGCATGTGAAGAAATGACAAGAGGCAACAGTATCGATTTGAAAAAGCAAATTCTGAAATATGTGGCAATACTGAAAGAAACACGAGATGACATCTCAAGCCAAGAGAGGAACACTGCTCAGAGGGTAGAGTATACATTAAACTATTCCCCAACTTGAAAGAGGAAGATAAGGAGAAAATAATTCAATTTGGGAAGGCAATAATTAAATTGAAAACAGTATTCATGGAGGAATTAAGTATCAACTCTAAGAAGATGGTGCTCTTCTGGAAAAAGTAACTCATTCAGTCTGTAGAATCCTATTCCCAGTCCACAAGTAGACTAGGAAATTTTATTTTTAATGTGTGTCAAAAATCTTAGAGCAGAACTTGAAGTAGTATTTTAGCAAACATTCAGTAATAGAAGTAAACCTTAATGGGGATGGGGGGTGAAGGGGGGGAGGGTAGCACAGCTTATTCTTTTGCTAAGTACAGTCTCTTTTTTGCCTTTTTTACAGCAAAATAAAACTAATGCATTAACATATGACACCTTCATTTTTCAGTTAAGACAAGCTACTGGCTTCAATAGGGTCAGCAACCACGGACTGAAAACCCATCAGTAATAAAGACAGACTGCAAGCCATTGGTCCCTCCTACTCCTTTCAGACAACTTAGTATTCAGAACAAAATTAATTTAGGACTATTCAGCTCATCCAGCTGCTTTGCAAAAATAATTACAATGCAATTCCTTCAGCTCCCTTCTTTCAACAAGTACATTCTTTTCTTGTATTGTGCCATTGCTCAGCCGTACCCATGGCCCAGCTCTTGTAAGTCTTGGCAGCTTCATCACACCAGGCTAAGAACTCCCAATTAAATAAAAACCACTATCTTTCAGTTTTTAATGATGAAGGAGCTGAAATAGTGCAGAAGTCTCTGCCAAATCCATCACTTTGGCATAAGAGATCCCTTGGTCCATCTAATCAAACCTACTTCCTTTTTTTAATAGGAAATCCAAAGTGGAGTATGTATTTGTGAGATAACGACAAGCATTTATAGGATAAACACCTGAAACCAGAAAGTTTCTCAAAATTCCCCAGTCTATCCAACAGAGGTACTGCCAGATCCAATGACTATGAATTGAAAAGACACAGGTCGAGACTGGAAATAACAATGACACTATTTAACCACCACCACCACCACCACCAATTAGCTTTCCAAGAACGACAGGTTCTTCATCACCAAAATTTTCTTCTCCTTAAAATGAAGACAGGATATTTTCCTTAAAAATAAGTTCCAAACAGAAATTAATTCAGGGAAATTTTATCAGCCACTATATGGAAATAATCAGATGAGCTGAGCTGATCACATAAAACTAAATTTAGTACAGAAAACTGACTATTTTAAACTATAACATAATCTCACTACAAAGAAATGCCAGAACAATTTTTCCAGGAGTTGAGCTGGTTTTCTTTGCCATCTCTCAAAACAATACCTGGTATTTAGCTATAAATAAAAACATTTTTACCTGACAAATGATATATGACACTGTGTCTCCTGCCTTCACCTTTCGGCCTCCTTGAGAGTTTATCCACATGGCAACATGCACATGTGGCAAGCTTTTTTTGTCAGGATAATCCTGTGGATCTTTTGTTAATGCCTAGGAGATCAAAGGAGGAAACAGAAACATAACTATGAGAAAAGTATTTTACTTTAGTGATGGACAACTCCGAACTTTAACAGACAAGATTGCATAGCAGCTATCTTCATCCATCTACTATATACAAGTACATTTGCAACACAAAAAAGTAAGATGAAAAAATTGTAATAAAGGTATTTTCCAGACATTAAGGTCTAGGTAGTAGTCCTTCACACTTTAAAAATGTTATTATTAATAAAATGAGAGGATGCTTTTACAATTACTGTCTGAAAAATGCATTACATTAAAAGCACAACAGTCCAAACAGTTACAGATACAATGCAATCATTTTAAAATTAAACTAAACTGAAAATGAAAACATTATGCAAAATACAAAAATACAGGAAGAGATTACCCTTTTACCCCTGAACCAGTTCAGGTCATAAAGTAAATCTGAATATCAAGTAGTTAAATGTATTTAACAAGGTCTGTAGCAAGAGGATACAATTGGATTTAAATATTTCCATGTATCTCATACTACTGAGATTCCACAATGAGTTTTTCCTTTACTTAAAATAAAATGCTACATTTAAACATTTACTGTCATCCCAATTCTTAGAAACGACTTATACATTTGACTTAATAGTGAAATACATTACTTATTTTTTCCGAAGTAGTAAAAGTGAACTTTTCCAGTGAATCCCAAGCATTTAAAGTGAAAATTATTCCATCTATGTCTTTTACTGAGATACTAAGTACTCTTAGAATATTTGCATCAGAACAGTCTTTTCAAGTCAACCATAAAAATCACTGATGTCTCTAACACTCATGTGACAACCTGAAGACATTTCTTAACTGATCGATTAAGAGTCTTACAGAGCAGGAAGATGTCCAGCTGGCAGAAGAAAGAGACTTTGGATGGAGCAAGTTTGGAAAATCTCTTCTATGAGAAGCATGAGAGGGGCATGTAATAGCCAATCCATTGGTGAAACACCCCCCATGGGGGGGGTGGGGAGGAGGCTTTTGAAGTTAAAAATACAGGTTTAATTGAGGATTCATAAGAATAAACGAAACCCACAATGCTGTTTGTTAAGACTGTAGATAAAGCGGAGTATTTTACTTCTTGCTGCATGAAAGTCTTGAATGAGATCTCAAAATGACCATTAGCTTTCTTTTGTGGAGCTCTGAAGGGAAATAAGTAGTATGCCTTTGTATGGGTTTTCTAGAAAACAGAACATTTGATTCTTTTCCATTGTATTCTTCCATTCATGTATTTTAAAACTGAAATATAAAATAACAATTTAGGAGAAGACTTCTCCTGAAAGCATGAGCTATCATGTCATTCTCAAAGTGCAGAATCAGTAGGGAAGACAGCAGGATGGGACAAGACACAAAGTTACTATTCTGAGGAAGCAAGACTGGCCTCCAGCCTCTTGTACTGTAGGATCATTGCAGGATGTTCCATGCTATTCAGTATCTAATAAAACTCCTGATATTTCACAGCATCATAAGGATTAAAAAGATTTTTTTCAGCAGTCCATTTATCATATATTCAGGAACAGTAAAGCTCTTCTGAGACAGAAAAGAGCCGAGACATCATTTACCTTGTTTATTTCAAACTGATTTACTGGGATCTGGCCATTGATCACATTTTCTCCAATTTCTACAAGCCACCTTTGAATATTTTCCACAATTATGTCTCGGGGCTGGTCAGAAAGAATCTGACCAATTATATAGCTGTAAAAAAGTCCAGAAATGAAGAAAAGCTTAAAACATGCAAAGAAAACCATTACAATAAACACAAACCTTTCTTCCCCTGTGTTACCTCTAGAAATTAAAGAGCCTGAGGATGCAGCCTGATGCAAAATTTATAGAAATTTGCAAGGATATTTTATGTTGTGTTTTAGTTATTTACTTATTTTACTAAAAGCAAATTATTGTAAATAGTTCTAATGTTAAACAGTGATTTGGAATTGTTGAGTGCAACTGGTTTCTATTTTCTGCTCCCATTTCATTTTGCCATTTATTTTTCCACAGCAGGTATCTGAAGATGGGGGAGAAGAGAACATATCAAGTAAGCAAAGTCTTGCCTATTTCTGTAAAATGTGGTTGGAAGATCTGCCAGCTGCAGAAGAGTTAGTCACTAAAGAACACTCTCAAACATTTGTATAGCTTTAATTACTAATACATTCCTAACTTGGAAAAATTTGCTTCTATTATGATGCATCTTTTCTTAGAAAATGCAAGTCTTAAGAACAGTAAGCAAGTGTGTGGTGTATTTTTACAGATGTAAAAAAGTATTCATTTTTGGATGCATTTGGACCACAATTTATTTAAGTTAAGTTTTCAAGAGGCAGTATGCAATTTAAGTTGAGTCAGCCCCCAGATGACCACCTCTCCACCCATTCCAATTTTCTTTCTACAGTGCTAAATGTATTATTTCTATCGAATTTAAGTACAAAAATGCCCTAGTGCAATGACAATTAATAAATCATGAATCCAGTATCCATCATAGTGAAGTATCAGATGAGTCTTATTTGACAAATGGAAGAGAAACAGTCCTGGGGGAAGGGATCATCTCCTCAGGCTGCACGCAGTGCACTTGCAGCTTTAGTAGAGGATGCTGAAAAATCTGACCACCAGCTTCTTTAACCATCTTTGGGGGGAAAAAAACCAAAACAACCAACCAAAAAAAAAAACCCCAAACCCCCCCCCCAACAACAACAAAAAAAAAACCCAACCCAAAAACCAAAAGAACATCTGACCTAAAACCTAGGACTCCAAACACTGATAGCACCCACCATTTTCACAAGATTTCAGTTGTGGTTTACTAAACTGCATATACAAGATTGCAACAACTCAAAACGCGCAGCTTCCACAGAAGATACAAAAACGGATAGTGAAAGTAGAGATATTTGGACTTGCACAAGTATAATCCGTTACTAATGCCAAAGTGTAATGTTTACCATCTCCTACAAAAACCAGTTAAGATGCTCTAACACTGATGTTAGTTACCAATCTGCACTATTAGGAAGCAGCCACATGGTATCAAACATCTATGAAGCATGTACTGTTTAAAACAGAGCAAAGAGGACAATGCCACAGAAGAAACTCACTTTCCAGTCTCTTTTGCAAGGTCACACCAGTCTCTTCGGACTATATCCAATCCTTTCAGTTCTTGTTTAGTTACATATTTCCCATCTCCGGTTGGCTCCACAGTCAGAGCAGCATATTTCTTCTTCTTTAACAGTAGCAAGGACTTAAAGACTCCATCAATATCAATTTCCAACAGTTTATACAGCTTGTTCACTTCACTCTTGATCTGTGAATATACCAACATTAAAACCAAAAGCAGCACCTTAATAACTGTGGACAAATTGAACTTCCATCTAGAAGTGTATCATTCTTAAGTTTTAAAACAAGTAACATTACACACTGTATGTTTGCATACACATTTTAAAGACTCATCAGATATCATTAACCATGAAATTAAGTACACAGTAGTAACTATGAGCTACCACTAAAATTAAGGTTCACCCATTGGCTTCTTCAGGATTTACAGCTTGGTATATCTAACTCCCTAACAAAATTAAGCAGGGCAGAGAAGCATGGGACTGAATGGGACCTTGCCGATAACTGACTCCACCCCATTTTACTAGGGCAGCTACTCCATCTAGCCTCTCACATAAATTAGACAAACAAGGGACTTCAGAGTAGGGATCCACTTACTAGGAGAAGACAAGAGACGGTCACTTAGACAGAATATGGAAATCGCTTTATAAAAAAGGTGCCTTGCAAAGGCGTTTTTTTCCCCCCACACACACATCCACACCCACCCCGCCAAACCAGGGAGGGAAGGGAGAACTATGACTGCAGACCAGAGCTCTGTGTGTGTATGTTCAGGAAGAACATGCACAAATGGGCAAGTGTTTATTTATACCCTTCCCCACAATACGCCTACTTTTTCTATAGCCTGATTTCTTTGATAGGAAAAGGTGCCATTCTTCTACACACAGTCTATGTCTTATCCACATACAAAAGCTTGAAATTGCACTTGAAATGTTGTCTTAATGCCGTACCAAATACCAAGTGGCTCCACATCTCTTACGTCTATTCTAAGAGGACAGAAGTGCAACAGTTCAAAACAGCATGTACCTTCAACAACAAACTTCAGTTCCAGTACACATTCACCCACCTACTGGCTCAGCTAAAAGTTTCCCGCTTGCATTTTTCTTTCTTCATACAATTTTACTTTAGTTTCTTCAACAGAGTATCTTCATATCACTCCTCAGACATCCTGTTCTGTCTTCACATGTTCTACTCTTCATTTTCTTTCCTTTACAACTTTCTTTCCCTCTTGATTTTCAGTATCTCCCATTCCACTCTTACTCCCCCCATTATTTCCAGTTATCTTGTCAGAGACCACCAACTATGAACTATCCTTTTCTCATGCCTCACTGAAGTTTTATGACAGTTAAAGTTCTTTTGCCACCTAACGCATACCCTCACTAAGACAGGAACAGTACTTTCAGCATAAAATCTCATTTGTTTTCTATCTAACTTTGGGCCCACATTACCAGTTTTAACCAAAACTTTCCTTACAAATTTTCCATGTATACGCATTTATTTAATTTTTCTTACTTAGATCTCCATCTTTCCTATTGCAGGAATTACCAATGCTTTTAATAACATGGGTCTATCCTTAGAGTTTTATATACCTTGTATACTTATAAATTATGAAGGGCATCATGAGGCAAAACCATTTTGCCAAGAGGTTCATATTTTGTTCCTTAAAGCAAAACAGTCAAATAATTCCTCTGAACGTTTTTCTGCCTTTAAGTCTTTTCAATTTTTTTTTACATCATATTAACCAAGCACTTAAAAACCAGCAACAGTGCAGTATTGAATGTACCAGCAAATTTGATTCATAAGGATGCACAGAAAATGAGAGATGTATGAAATTCTACTGAGTAATGACTAAAAGGGGCATGGATATAAATAATGGGGAGTAAAGGGCGGGAGTGAACACAACCAGAAACCTATGAGACAAGGCGTTAGATGGGAAAATTCAGAAAGAAGATGAGAGAATTTTCTCCAATAGAAAACCAAAATTAGTCTCTCAGAGGAATGCTTCATCGCAGAAGACAACCTATAAATTCACACTTTACATCAGAACAGGGGTACATACACTGAGTGCTCTCACTGTAATTGTTTGCATTAAACTTCTCTACCTTCCATACAGTCTACATTAAAGCAAAAGTATCATGAATGCAATGTAAATATCCCTCATCTCTGAACATGAAATTTTGGGAAATAAATTATTATGCAATAGAACAGTGACATTTCTTAGAGCGTTCCTCTCGACAGATAAAATTCCCTATCCTGAAAATTGTTTATATGAATTATGCAAAAATGAGGAAAACCTAAATGATAGAGTTTGCAGAAAAGTCACTATCATTTTCTTGAGGAATAAACAAACAAACAAGAAACACAAGAACTACTTTTTTATGTCACATAAAGAATATCAAGAGCCACAACTTTCACTAGTTGTGATGCTACGTTTGAGTAGCATCAGACATACATTTATTCACTTTTAAAATCAAGTACACAATATAAAAACATTAATCAAAACATGTCTGTCTGTTGTTTGGTTTTGTTTGGTTTGGTTGTGGTTTTGTTTTTAAAGAAACAATTCATATGGGATACAGAAGTACATGGGATAAAAAAGCCTAAGATTTGACTCTTAAAAAGAATTATTAAGCAGGTGACAAGTTCAAAATCCTACCTATTCTCTCAGTAAGCCTGATTCAAAGTCAGAAGTATTTAACCTACAACGATGGTGCTGTCAGACTTTATAAAAATTACTATTATTTAACTGTTCCTCTATAATGCTTAGCGAGGAAATGGGAGTACAGGGACAAAAAAATCAAACCAGAATGAAGCCGCACATACACACATCGCCAGAGTAAGATTAAACTTTCTTATACACTACTGGATATATATTTGAAATTATATATAGTCTTGTATGGGGCAAACAAACAAACAAAAAAAAGAGATTTCTTTCTTCCCTGCCATCAGCCCTCCTGCAACTCGATTATGACATCAAGATATTATTCCTTTTTCCATGCTCCTGAGATGCATCTACTTCTCAAAGTACCAACTTAGCATGAAGGCAGAAGTATTCTAAAAAAAGCCAGTATCACTCTTGCCATAAAGTTACATGACTTTTGTTTAATACTATACTGAAAGAGCCCTCTATGTTGTCTTTGGTTTTTTAGAGCTTCCATAGCTCTCATTTTCATCACAATTTCTTCCATCTTTTCTTTAAAATGTTCTGAAACATTTCTTCACTTCTTTTCCACAACTCAGAGAGCCACAAAACTTCCACATCATCAACTGTCAACTGCTAATCGGATCTCTTCTGTATCTAGCATACCTTGGATATCAATATTTTAATTTACCACTGGAAATCTGATGGCACATAAGAGTGTAATATATACTACATAACTAATAAACAAAACTAAACTGATAGACGTCTTTCATGTCAAAACAAAAATAATTAAAATCAAAATTGTGTTCATGTTGTAATTGGAACTAATATGGAGGAAATGTACTGTACATTTCTGCTTATCAAGTACTCTGAGCATTTACTACTCCATAGCTTCCATATACGGTCAAGTTGTTCTTCCTCGTGGCCTGTTCTGTGCTTATGCCATTAAATCCTCTCTTAATCCTATCTGCTCCACTCAGTGTTACAACACAGACATGTAGGAAAGCTTTAAAAAGAAAAATTTCCTTACCTTGTTCCCTAGCTTGAAGACCTCATCCAAGTTGGTGCTATTAGTGTTTATCATAATGGAATCCGTATCTCCATAAATCACTTCAAGGTTCATCTAAATGAAACAAATTGCTTTGAAAAACAAAACAGACTCCATCTTTTTAAAGTCCCACCTCATTTTCAAGATTCAAAAAGATCATTGTCCATATAGTATCCCTTAAATACTAAAAAGCAGAGAAATGTAAAGTAAGTTTTTACTAAGAAGTCTGTACATTTCATTAAGACATATTTGAATTTAAAGAGAATAATGAAACTTAAGCCACTGATATGTTTAAAAGAAAAATCACTGTTCAGTTGTGTAGTTAAAATTTTACTAAATGAATGCTAGAAAAATAAGTCAGTGAACAAGTCTAATCCTGAGAAACAGCACAAATTCTAATCAGGAATAACTTTGGACATAAGAAAATCACTTAGACTCAAAGACTGCTGGACAAATTCAGGCTATTCAGATAAGACATTTAGCCAATGTGCTTGAAAGATAATACTACAGTCAGGTATTGTATCCCATTTGTAGCCATCACAATACTATTACAAAAAAGTCATTCTGGATTAAAAGAAAAAAAAAACAACCCACCTTAGATACTCTATTTCAAACAAATCTAGTGAAAGTATTGCTTAGTGGATACAGTAACTGAGATTACCATACTACTGTCCAGATTAGGCTGCTGCTCTTACACTTTTTCAGATTATGTACGTGGCTTCATATTTCCATCTTCCCACTTTCATCTTTTTTCTTCTGCTGTAATCTAATTACCTGTGTTAGTCCTCCCCTGGGCAGCAGATATTTTAAGGAACACGGTTTTCCTTTTGGATACGGATCTAGCTGCTATGACCCAGAAGTTTTGTATCCCCAGGTTGAACTACTGAGCAATCACACCTAGAGATGAACACAAACACCTACTTGATTCCTCCTCTCTGACTGACACTCTGCCCTTCATATCATCTCTCATTCTGATCCTTCTAACAATTCAAATGCCCTACTTGGAAAAGATTGTGTTCAAACACCAGCCAGACTGCCATAATACTCTGGGATAATGGAGCAAACTCTAGACAAATTGAAGCACACAAAAAAGCCTGAGGTGCATATGAAAGGCATAGCAAGGGAAAAGGTGAAAAGAAAAATCATCAGCACCAGGAAATGTCACCAAAAAATGGGCAGATGCATCCAATTATGTAATATTAACTTGAAAAAATGAAAACCTGATGTCTTCAGTGGTGGAAAATCAGTGCAGCTGTAAAAACTGCAGCATGGCTATGTCCATGTTAAACTCCATATAGTCAAAAAATCACCCTTTGACAGAGTTTAAAGGAAGCCAAAAAATAAACCATAATAAAACACTAGAACACATGGTGTAACACGTCTATGAGTAAACTCTAATTAGCACTGTTGCTAATTTGCTTGAAACAGTCACACATAGGCTTCAAGCAGGGGCCAGATCATATCTGTGGTAGGAAAAGAAAAAAGCTATAATCCATTAGGAAGGATTACATTTGTAAACCAGGCATCCTAAGAAGTGATTTCAGGTCTGTTTGGGTTGCAGTTCTCCTAGAATAAAAAAATTTCACCAGGTGTGCTCTTTAAGGGTTGTGGTTTAATGAAAATGCTCAGCATTACCTTTTGCACCATCTCCTTGGTATGCATCAAAATCTGAAATAAAAAAAAATAATCAAAGATTAGCGTATGATATAATTACAAGCTAACACATGCAAACATATCCATTAGGTTGCTAACTCCAAATGGTCTCACCTTTCAAAACAAAGCAAACCACCTCTCTCCTGGCAACACACAGTCACCTCAATACTCCTATTACATGAGTAAATTCTCATCTGACCTTGTATTAATGCTATTATTAACTCCCCTAAAACAAGATTAAAACAAATCTCAAAATTGCATGTGCACACACACATTCTACCTTGGGAAAAAAAGAATACTGAATCAAATGCTGAAATAAAACTTAATCAGGAAGTACCAGAATTAAGCCTCTTTCAGTAATTTAGGTCAGTTGTCTCATTTGTATCCATCATTTTATCTCTTGATGTCATTCAGTTTTTTCCCCAAAAACGTCCTGTCCTATTTAGTACAGCCTGGATGGTGCTCACTTAAGAACCTAGTCAAAAGGCTGATTACCCTTGTAATGATCTCAAATCGGGTCATCAAAAAGCAAACTCCTTAGGAAAACCAGACCTGGGACAAGGAGCTGGGACAGAGATAGGATACAGATGTTAAATCAGTGGGCAAATCCATGTGTAACCGGGTTTGTTCCTCAGCCAAGAGTGCATCCCAAGTTCCCTGAATGCTCTGAATAGCAATTCTCTGAACTTTACAAATAGCTATAGAGACCTCACACAAGTAGGCTACTGCTTCCATCTCTAATACTGGTCAGCACAATGAAGAGGGGTGGAAGAGGATATCATCTGAAGCCACAGATATGGCTGTAGTGCAGAAAAGACAAAGTAAAACTAGCTTGATGAACAGAAATGTCTACCTGTTGCAGCCGCAAGGGCTTCATGAAGTTTGCACAGCTGCATGAGAACCAACAGCTGGTCCATTCCTTCAATCACCTGGCCATGTTTCCACTGTATCCCCCATTTCCTTTCTCGTCAGTATCCTGGTACTCTGGCACACAGCTCCAGATTCCACCTAGTCCCAGTTCCCTGGTGTCAGTCCTTTCCATCCCCACTCAGCACAAACCTCTGCTCTTTTTCAGCTAGTCCTGCTACTCGTATACATTTAGACTTTTAATTTTCTTAAAGAGGATTACTTTGAACCACTTGTTACAGCAGTAATAGATCAGAGTCTCTTAGGTGAATCCAAACAATTTGGTACTCTAGCTTTAGGAAGTCAGGCAACACACTATTTTAACTGGTTATATTAAATTTAGCAACTTAGTCTAAATTTTATTATTTTTCATACATTAAACTGCAATACTCCTTGGCCATATTTGCCAAAAAGGCAGAATTTTGACTTGTAGTCAAGAAGTCTGCAACGGGGAGCTAGGCAGTAGAAATTCACAGGGATAAGAAAAGAAAAAGGACAAAGAGGGAAGATCTGGCCGCGCTCAGTGGGAATAAGACCATCTTCAGGGAAATCTCATGACTTTCATAAGGCCAAGTAGCCTAAAATTAATCCAAGAGTCTTGACTATTGTGGTATTGACTATTGCTATTGCAGCAAGCAATTCTGAAACAAAGGTGAAATGGCCATCTCTACATAACAGTACACAAACAGGATGACAACACTGTCATTCGTTCAACATTAACAGCAAGTTTCTTTAATATTTCTGAATCTTTAGACAACCACAGTGATAAATACTAGAGTACAATGCTCCGCTATGCTTTTTCAGTTTGTTTTACATTATGCACCAAAAACTATATTCCCCCAGCATTCCTAGTTTCGCAGTGCCTGACTTTGCAAACTTAATATTCTGTTTCAACAAAGTTTCTGTTCAGACACATTTTCTAGACACTTTCATCTTAAAAGAAAAAAATCACTGCACCTAAGGATGGACTCACTCTCCTAAAGTACAAAGACATAAACTAAGCAAACATAATATACCATAGCCTTCAAGGCACTTAAGGAAAGGATAGGTTCCAAACCATGATACAACTTTGACAGAGCTGACTCACAATGAATATCCTTATCAGGGTTATTCCCCAAGCACATATGGATACCTATGGATTTACACTCTCTGGGTCAAGTTCACAACATCCAGTTGGTTTAAAGACCATCCACTGATGCCGCAAACTAGGTACTTAGAGAATGTGATGCTTGAACTCTGCTGAAGTCCAAAACAGCAAAAAGCTCAGCTGGCCTCAATCTTCCATGTAGACAAAGAAGAACAGGAAAATGGTGAGTCTTAACTGCAGATTCACTCTTGCTGTATGTGCTCAGGTGCACCCGATTCCATTTTAATCAGAAGCTTAAAAAAGATATTCTACTCCTATTCATCTCCTAGTGAGTGATTCAGATGGCACCGCCCCACCACCTTTCCATGGAGTTTTGAAATTATTCTAAAGACACCTATCACTGGTAGATGACATCAAATTTCATATACAGTAATCAGAGCCCCATCTTATTCAACCCCTCCCTTCTCTCACTTATTAGCTAACTCCTACAGAGAAATGTTATACCTTTCCCTTAGTACTCCAAAAGCAAACAGAAGTCCCTGAAAACAAAACTAAAAAATTGGACAGAGAAATGAAGAGTTTACATGTAAAAGGAAAGAAGGCCCCTTGATAATCTCTGGCATTTTCTACTTCATTCTCTGAAATAATATTATTAATACTTAGAAAGATAACTTTTTTTTTTTTTAAATAGGATTACCCTCTACTAAAAAAGTTTGGCTGTGCAAAGACCATTTCTCAATTGTCTCTGAGGCCAGCAGTGGATGTAGGTAATAACAAGAGGCCCACAGACAAGCTAGCTTCATCAAGTGACTGGCATATGCTAGTGCTACCCATTCTGACAGGAGATCAACTTGTAAGTGCCAACAGCTATGAAACAGGAGGTTATAAAGGCTTGCTAAATTCATTAATAAGGCAGTCGGTAGTTATCTGATTTCACAGCAACACCTGCATATTTATCTTCTCATTACCAATTGGGTGATGGAATTTTTTTCAAGCACATTTCAAAAATCTGCCAACTTCAAGTGCAGAAAAAAAAAATAAACTTTGGAGTTAATTTTTCCCTTAACAAAGTACAGCTGTTGAGAATAATTGTTCAAGATCTTACCCTGTAATGTCAACTGCAGCAGAACAAAGAGTATTTAATTAGCAAATCTATCCAGTAATTCAACACCTATTATATAAAATGCCTTCGTGATTTTATTCAGGATAATTTGCTAAGAGGGTTATTACTGACATTCAGATGAAATTTAAAATTCCTACGCAAGTCGAGTCATAATAGCAGTAATGATCCCCCCAATCAGGAGATACTGTGTCACACAAGGTTCTTTTGCAATGCAGCAGCCGATTTCCTGACTTCTTAATTCCTGGGCTCAGCTCAGTGAGAGCCCTTCATGCCAATATTTCAGTCAGCAATACATCCTTAATGGGACTCTATTAAAATACCTAGAATAAAAATGACTTTTTTTTTTTTTTTTTTTTCTTTTTTGGTTAAAAAGAATGACAGCACTGCTATCATATCAATCATTAGCAGTTTCTCAGAAATGCACAGCAAAGGAAGGGAAGTTTATAGTGAGGCTGGGAAGACAGAAGAACGAAGGAAGAGAATAGGAAAATTGTTACTTGGTAGTTTCCTTTTGCAAATAATATTGCACTGCTCATGAGAGCTGGATTGTCTCCTATTGCAGGCAGTCCGAGTAGGAAGAA
Source organism: Morus bassanus (assembly GCA_031468815.1). Classification (NCBI taxonomy): domain Eukaryota; kingdom Metazoa; phylum Chordata; class Aves; order Suliformes; family Sulidae; genus Morus; species Morus bassanus. Next base: position 90,113,557 of record CM062568.1, on the reverse strand, counting down.
TTAATTGCCTGGCAACCCATCTGTACAGCCATGCCCCCTCCCCCCTAGCAAACATATACTTCTAAAAAACCTGTGAACTTCTCAGCACAGTGAACATCTGTGAAATTCTATTTTAACTTTTTTCTTGTAAAAGCAAGACTAGCAACACACATTCTCTCGCCCATGAACTGCGAGTCAATATAAACTGAAAGACTAATTGCAGACAAGCAGTCATCAAACTGCAAAATTCCCTGTCCTAATTCTACTCCAACTCACTAGTTATTTAATTAAATGAGAATGCAATTTAAGAAAGGGAATGATTAAAAATAAATATACAAAGAACAGCTTTACCATTATCCATTACATCAAGTATTTTTAAATATACCTTATTTAAAAACCACTAAAGAATACCTTCTGACGAGAGGATGCTTATGTGAAAACAAGCTAAGATACCCAAGTTAAAAAACAATGGGATAGGGTGCAAAACTAACATGCTGATGCAAAGATTTCTCCCAAAGATACACAAATTTTCTGTAGATACCTGGGGCCGCAGACATGAACGAAAAGAAAGGGAGACTTAAGACCAGACTGAAAAGACTGACCAGAATGATTATATTGCACCAAAGATGCATACAAAAAAACCCAAACCAAAACCAAACCAAAACCCCCAAACCCACCACTTATGTATTTGCTTTGCACAAGGAGAAAAACTAGCACTCTTAGGGCCTTAGCAAAAACTGTATTTTTGAAGACTACCTGTAGTTATCTAGTGTAGACCTGATATTTTTTCCACCTCAGCTGTTTACTTATGTGATTATATAGTAAGAAAATCATTCTGCCATCAGCTTTAGTAATTTGTATTAGCTAGTCCTTCCCATGACACAGAGGAACAAATGGGCAGGAAGAACTGTGTTCCAGTACGGAACACCACTCGCTAATCTACATAAGAAGTATTCCTGAACCTCTGTATTTTTGCAACTTATTCATTAGCTTGCTAGTATTTTGTGACAAGTAGCCTTCAGCACTGATAAACCACAGCCACAGGATGCTGCAAAAAGATTTTATTAAAGAGGATTTTCAAAAAAGGTTTCTATCGCGAGACAAAAAGGCACATATGCCATAAGCAAAACTGAAACAAAGATGGAAGCCTTTGTTGCCACAAGGAACGAAGCACCGCAATACAGCCTTTTCAGTAGACAATGGACTTGATTTAGAGAAGTTTGAGTGACCAGAACCAAGTAGTTAATAAATACGTTTGTTTCAAAGAGCTTTTACCAAGTATTTGCTTTACTTAGACAATATATTCAAAGTTACACTTCCCAAAAATGTACTCTCTTAGGAAATGTTAACAGCATTAGAAATACACCCCGTGCTGCCACAATTTTCCCTTCTGGATTTTTTTTTCCCCAGAAATATTGAAGTTAACTGTCCATACTCCACCCAACAAAGTCAACAGACATTAATACAAGTTTGATAGATGCTGTGTATAAAACCAGAGTTGGATGGTGCACCAAAAACAAAGGGAGAATGGTTCCAAGGGCTGAAGCAGCATACACAAAGCTCTAGTGATACATGTTTACATGCCAACAAAAGGTAGGATCTTCTGCCTCATAAACAACAGAAAATGCACAAAAAAGGCAGCAATAGAAATGCGCTGAACACAACAAAAATCATGTGTACCTTTGTCACATTTTGACAAGGAATGCAAAGATGACAATAAAACACTGAAAGTGATGATGTGAATCAAATTACAACTTGAAGACAATATTCCCTTGGTGCCAGAAACAATTATATCTTTAAAATTCTACAGTATTTCAAGTATTTGTAGTGAGTTTTGTTGAAGAGAACAGGAAAACCAGAATTAATTCCTTACTAAGTTGTACAATTATTGGTTATTCTGCACAATGTATTACATACTATACTACACTAGAGCAAATTTTGCCTGTTTTGGAAAGGATTATTTTGGTATTAGAATGAAAGAAAAAAAAAAAACCAATGAAACATACTCTTACAGCTTTGGACAAAAGTTTTTTTAAAAAAAAAAACCACACCCAAAGATGTCTGTGTTGGAAATTTCTTTAAAATCTTGGAAATAGAGAAACTGAGTGCTCAACAATTAAGTTTAACACTTGGGTGCATAGAGGGTAACTGACCCAGTTCTGACCCCTCTTTGTGGTCCCAGAAGCAATGAGAATATAATGTCCCAGTGAATAACTAGCTGTGAAAGACGTCCATATGGCACGGGCATCTCCTAATCCTCCAGAGTCACTAATGTTCCTTCCAGAGAAACCAAACACCAGAACCAGTGGCAGTTCCTAGAGAAGCACCAGGGCTCACAGCTCACCCATGGAATTATTTTCTTTTAATGAGTTGGTCAGAAAACTGAAAACCTAAAGCAAATTAAGGAGCAGGGAAATTTTTTCCCTGTTTCGCTCCATGAAAAAAATCAAGATCCACAACACCTAAAACCCCTTGAAGAACACAGTACTCAAACCAATTTCAGCTCATTAACTCTTATGAATATTGTTTTATTTAAATCCATTAAATAAATCTATGCTTGATGAACATTTTGTACTTAACTATAAGACGCAAAGGTAGCTTTGCTTAATAAGAAAACCTTTTGTGCATTTCAAGTACACTGCAACTACACCAAAAGCTAACCGTATCATAAACCACAAGTAAAAACACTTCTAATAAGCAAGACTATGACAAGCATCATTTACTATTTCCTAATAAAACCAAAACATTTGTTAAGTTATTCAATATTTAAATGCATACAGACACATATATAATCCTTAGAGAAAACAGCAGCATTTGTTTCAGTGAAATGAACATTTAGACAGGAAAGCTTTATTTTGCTTTGTTTCCCAAATTGAACTGGTTTAACACATTCAGCAACAGAGAATCAGTCTTTCACCAGAAAAAATAAAATGACAAGAACAGTAGATAATTAAAATGAATTACTTATAAACCAAGGTTCCATCTTTGGTGAGACAAGTTAGAATCCAGCCAAGGTTTAAACCCGAGCACAGAGATTTTCCTCCAAATAGCAGCAAAATCTATTCCTGAGTAGGGAAGAGTAACCATACCATCCTCCACATCAGGTTTAAGTTGAACTATAGTTTTAGAAATTATCCTTCAAATATATAAGCGTGTCTCTCAGTCTTGAGGTGACAGGAACGTAAGTACTCTCTCATCTCCCAGACAAGTTACTCTCATAGCCATATAACCATAAGTCCTAGAGAAATGAGGGAGTAGGCCTCAGAATCTGTAGTGAAGAGAGTTTTTCAAAAAGATCAAGTATTTCTGTAAACCAGAAAAAAAGAAATGAAGCTAATACTCTAAAGACTGAAATATTTTTTTAAGCGGTGGATAAACTCAGTATACTGCCCAAGATGACAACAAATTCCTTGAGAATCAAATCTCTCCCCCCTTTTTTTTATTTGAGTAAAAAGCAGAAAACGGGGCTTGCAACTCTGTAAAGCCCTCCTCCCTTATCTTCCAACTGTGAAAGAAAATTTCATTACAAAAATAAAGGTGTGTTGTAAGAAAGGCTCTTTAAGGCAACAAGGGAGTACAGAGTTGGCAGGAAGTGAACTTGGATTACTTTTCTAAGGTTCTCCTGGTCAGCATCTTTTAAGTAATAACCACAACTTGTGTGCTTGGAGAAAAGGAAGGGGCTGGGGGAAGACAGGCAAGTGCTAAAGAGAAAAACAGATACAGAAGACACTTGCTACCTGATGAGTATTCTTAAAAGGAAAAGGACATCTACTGACAAACACAGCCTTCCTCTTGAAGAACCATGGGCATTTTGCAATAGGTATACTGAACAGAGCAAGGCAACCTCTGTCTAGATACAGGTATATTCACTGAAAATGATCCTGAAATTTTATAGGAGATGAGAGGACATGCTAGTCTTGGGAATAAATAGATTGTGTGTGAACGTTATGTCCATCAAAAAAATCTTTGTAAGTGGTTTGAACTGCTTTAAAACTGAACTGTTCTTTCATCATGACTAAGTGGTTGTCTATCAAAGCAACATCTATTCAAATTCAGAAAAGTATTTTAGCCTCTAATTACCCTCCAAAGAAAGTTCTCATACCTAATTTCTTAAATGTCAGGCAAGATTTTCATAAAGCATATAATTTTGTTTCATTAAATTAGATATATTTAGACAACATGACAGTTGTTTTTATAAAGTTAAACAATAGTAATTCATCCTCCATGGTTGCACAGCTGGTGTCAGCGGCAGGGTTTTGGTTTTTATGTTCATGGACCTCCCTTTGAGGACCAAGAATTACTTGGACAAGGCAGGATCCATCTGACTATGTGGGGTAAAATGATCTGTGCCAACAGGCTGACCAACCTGGTAAGGAAACCCTTACACCAGAATTGATGGGGGGAAGGAGAACATGTCCATGAGGAAACTGCAAACCAGAATGGGAAGCAAAGGGTGGGGCATGATGTGACCAGGAGGGGCCCTCTTCAAGCCTATCCAAGTAAATAAGGGAATGGTTAGAGGACAGTGTTACGGAGAAAGCTCTTGCACTTAATCAGGGCATCAGCAGGACAGGGTGCATCTCTGAAAGTCCTGTATGCTAATGTACAAGGCACGGGGAACAAAGAGGAGGAATTAGAAGTCTGCATGCAATTACAGAGCTATGATTTCACTGCAATCATGGAAACATGGTGGAAAACATGATGATCACGGCAGGTTCCCAAGGACTGGAAGAAAACAAATGTCAAAGCTATCCTCAAGATGGGCAAGGAGAAGGAGGAGATTCCAGGGAACTAAGAGGCCAGCCAGCCTCACCTCGAGCCCTGGGAAAAGGGGATGGAGCAACTAATTGTGAAAACAACTGTTTTCCAGAGATGCAAAGCACAAGAAGGTGCTTGGCAGTGTTCGGTGTGCATTTACAAAGGGGAGAGCATGCTTAAGCAAGCTGGTAGCCTTCCGTGAAGAGATGGCTGGCTTCGTGGACAAGGGGGGAACAGTGGCTGTTGTTTATCTTGACTTCAGTAAGGCTTTCAACTCTGTCTCCCGTAGCATCCTCAAAGACAAACTCATCAAGTATGGGCTAGGTAAGCGGACAGCAAGATTGACTGAACACTGGCTGCACTGCTGGGCTCCAAGGGTTGTGATCAGCAGCACAAAGTTCGGGTTAGGCCAGCCCCTTGTGGCGTACCCCAGGGGTCGATACTGGGTCCAGTCCTGCTTAGTGTCCGTGTTAATGACTTGGATGATGGCACAGAGCACACACTCAGCAAGTCTGCAGACAATGCAGAACAGGGAGGAGTGGCTGATATACCAGATGGGTGTGCTGCTGTGCAAAGGGACCTCAACAGGCTGGAGCTGTCTCATGACCTGCAAGAATCTCATCAAGTTCAACAAAGGGAAATGGCAAGTCCTGCACCAGGGCTGGAATAACCTCAGGCACCAGAAGATGCTGGTGGCTGACTGGCTGGCAAGCAGCTTTGCAGAAAAAGGCCTGGTCATCCTGGTAGACCTGAAGTTAGGCAAGAGCCAACAGTGTACCCTTTGTGGCAAAGGCGGCCATGGGCACCCTTGGGCTGCATGAGGCAGAGCACTGCCAGCAGGCTCAGGGGAGGTGGTCCTTCCCCCTTATGCAGCCCTGGTGAGACACATGTGGAGTGCTGCCTTCAACTGAGCTCCCCGTTACGAGAATGGACTGGAGCAAGTCCGGCACAGGACCACAAATAGGGCATGGAGCATCTGTTGTGTGAGGAGAGGCTGAGAGAGCTGGGACTGCTCAGCCTGGAGAAGAGGCAGCTTGGGGGAGGGTCTTATCACTGTCTACATATATCCGATAGGTGGGAGTAAAGATGATGGTGGCAGACTCTTCTCATCAGTGCACAGTGAAAGGACAGGAAGCAATGGGCATAAATTGAATAAAAAAAAATATCCCTTTAAAGACAAAGTCTTGCACTGTTTAAATACAAGCAAAAGCTTACTTACTGTAAGGATTGCAGGTTGTCCAGAGGCTGTGGAGTCTCCATGCTTGGAGATATTCAAACCCCAACTGGACATGGTCCTGAGCAACCTGCTCTAGTTGAGCAGGGAAGACTGAACTAAACAATCTTGAGAGGTGCCTTCCAACCTCAGCTATTCTATGAGTCTATGGTCCTCAAAGCTTTATCCTTACATATTCTTCACGATTAAGAGTAAATAGCTTAGATTGTGTTCTACAGGTACCATTTTAAGAATCAAGTCATGTAAAAACCTGCTCACCCCTCAGCTAAGGGAACTTGGTACGTGCAATTTTGAGTCTCACATAAAGCCAAGTCTGACAGAAGACATAATCCCCTGATGGACAGAAACCCTGAGTGAATCAGTGCCACCTATAAGTTAGGCCGCCTCCCTACTCTAAAGAAAAGGATCATTCTGAAAGCCTCCAAAATAATCTGCTGCAGAACTGATACGTTGTAAGCCTCTCTGACTAAGGAAGGAGAAGTTCCTGTACATTCAGCTTCCTAATTATACCGGGATGTTCAGGTTTCCACTGAGCTCCTCAAATGCAAAAGATGAGAGATCAGGTGTATACAAATGCCTAAACTGTTCACAACTATATTTAAAAACCACAAAGCATGTGGTGAAAGCAAGTCCTTTTAGGATTGCCCAAACCGGGGAGGGGGTGGGAAGAGAATCTGCTAGAAGATGAATCTTGCTGCAAAGACAAGTAACAGAGTTAAGTTTTTCATCACACAGGAGCATATACGCAAAGTGCTGGAACCCAGGAAAACTGTTGCTGCAAGTCAAGAAACCTTAGTCTTTGACATTGTGCCACCTTTCCCAGTTACAGTAGATAACTGAAAGACATTCAAAGATTATTCCAATTCCAAAGAACGATGAAACCTGAATGAAATGAGCACTTGTATCAAATGAAGATTTTTACCAAGGTACCTATGCAGGACTCAATAATGACCAGTGCTCAAGTCTCAGAAACTCACAACCACACTTGGTGATCACAGTGAAAAAGTAAGAGCAGGGCAGGTACCACCTCCAATATGTCCAGCCACTGTATTGATGTGGCTCCTACACAATCTCTCAGTCTAGCCCCTGTGGCAGCTCTTAACTGCATTCTTAGGTGGTATCATGGAAAGAAAACAGTTTCAGCTCCACATGGGACACTTAACCTTTCCTGCTTCAGGCAGGACCTAGTGATTGCTCCAGTGATGTGAAAAGACAACGAGGAACATGCATAGTTAATAGCATGAAGCCTCAGTCAGATTTCCTATTTGTTCAGTGTGACCTCTGCACAGCACTCGATGAAGCTGGCTTGGATACAGATGGAAAGAGCTCCTGAGAGTCTGTCAGAGCCAGACACAGTCTTTTTAGATTATTTCTTCAAAATGAGCTTCCTGAATTCTCTAGATATGTCTGTCAAAAAAATGAAGATGGAGCTCCTCAGGACATAAAAGACCCCTAAAAAACGAAGTAAGCATTTACAAAACATGTCAGAAATAAAATCTACTAGCCTACCAGATTATTATAAGATGTATGGCTACTTTTTGCCATACATTTAGATCTCATTGTAGAAATAAAAATGTTTAAAAAAAAGCTCATTTAAGGTTTTTAGCTATTTTTACTAACCATAAATACAGTTACTAGTTAACAATCCTAAATTGCTTGTTAAATAGGGCTTCCAACTCTAAGTCAGGAATAGGAACTGTAGGGTGGGTTGGGGCAACTTCACCTTCCAGACTTTTCCTATAAGGACATTAGGAAAAAAGAGTCCACGTAGATGGAAACTGCTGCCTATCTGCAGACATCCACAATAACATACATATTATAGACACTTAAAGGAGCTAAGGATGGAACCATTGATGTCCTGGAGCTCCCACAGAAACAGAAACTTGCGCCATGACAAAATTTTGTGAGTACTCCAGTTGAGAAAAGCTGAGCTTCATGCAAAAGCAAATACCTGAAATGGACCACCTTATTATCAGCCTTGAAGATTTCAGCAGTTAATGGTCAATTGGTCAATTACGTGAAATTGCAGCCTAGGGCATTTTTAATACCATTTGTAGCCTGTCTCGTAACTAAGGACACTTGCACTGTTTTTAAAAACAGAACCAAGTTAGAGGCTTATCAAAGCATTCAATTTAATTTTTCAGGATTATGAACTCATGCAAAGAAATGACAGTTTAAGAAGTTACTTTTATGCATTAGTCTGTCGTTAAGCTCTCCAAGTACAGCCCACCCATTTCAGTATTTAGAGTTTCGAAATTAATACCAGTATGGCTTCATTAGTAATGAAGCCAAATTGTTAAGTTGTCATCATATAATACCACAGGATATAGATTTGTTTGTTAATTGTAAAGAATATGGGAATATGAAGACTAGGAAAACAAACAAATGTATTTAACCTTTCAACATGACCCTCTGGGAATATAATCCAAATACTGACTTTTAGCCACATATTGGATTAAAGTAGTGGAGTTTTACCACTCATTCAATCCACATAATTCACCTAAAATGATATTGCTCCACAGGAATACATTTCTATTCTAATGATGGAAAAACCTTAATTACAAATGCAACTAAAGCATGCTACCTCCATAAATCCATTACTGCAAGAGAGGCATGCTGATTATTTTTTAAATCCTTAATTTGTCATTTAGACCTACTGTTATCTCATTTGTAAAGAATTCAAAACACATTTGCACAAAACTAGATTTCTAAAACATTAACAATGTTTATAAATCTCTCACTTATTTCCCTACAATTTGACAGGATTGATTTCGTGCTACATACTTTAACTCAATCAAGCTTTAACTTTGGAAATTTTCATTTAAATTCTTCATCCCACAAATTCTGTTAAAAAAAGAACATCACAACCTAAAGGTTTTGTTTAATCTAAAAACACAGCTAACAAGCTTTCCTACTTCTTATTACAGGAGTTTGAATCATTAATAAAAAAACCTCAGCTTTCACTCATATGCCAAGGAAGCCTTCTTTCAAAGCTCTCTCTTGCTCTTACTTTTCAGTTTAAATAGAAGGCACCAGCACTAATTTACATTATTGTCACACCAGTCATTCAATATCCTCATTAGAATTATATCTGAAATGAGACCGGCAGGGCCCTGAGAGAAGTTTTAGTGCCAACATAATAATCCAACTGCAAGCACTGGTCAACAGTGGCTTGATTTCATCCACTGCTATTATAGATACAAATGTTGCTAAGCTGCTTTTTAATGCCTTTAAAGTACTACAAGTGCCTAAAATAAACAAACTAACCATCTCCCAAAACAGAAGGAAAGACAGGGATATGTTATAAGAACAGAAATCCCTGTAGGAATTTTCTGGTATTCTAAGACCTGGTTTGAACTTAAAAAAAAAAAAAAAAAAAAAAAAAAAAGAACCCAAAATCACAGACTGGTTGAGGTTTGAAGGTACCTCTGTAGGTCACCTGGTCCAACCGCACCGCTCAAGCAGAATCACCTACAGCTGATTGCCAGAGACCATGTCCAGACACCTTTGAGTATCTCCAAAGACGGAGACTCCACAACCTCTCTGGGCAACCTGTGCCACGGCTCAGTTACCCTTATAGTAAAAAAGTGTTTCCTGTTGTTCAGATGGAGCCTCCTGTGTTTCAGTAAACAAAACAAAACAAAAACCCCAAACCAATCTATCAGCCTTACCATTAAAATGACACAAACACCATAAAAAAAGCCCACACACATTCCCTTTAGAGAACAGAAGAATATAAAATGCCCACAAAAAACCATCAAGAATACTGACATTTTTACTTATTAAAAAATACATTAAATCTGCTGGGTAAAAAAATCACCTGCCTACCAACCTCCGGGACACTGAAGAGATATTGGTGCTTTCTAACATAGGTAACACTAATTTCAGTATGTCCTGATGGGCTGCAAAACAAGAGATTTGAAAGGATTTTCCCAGGAAATATACATACAGGAAATATGGCTGATAAGAGACATCCGTTCTGTTTTATAGGTCATGTTCTTTTCTGAGGCAGGGTATCCTGGAGTTCTTTATGTTTATTAACTTAGACATTTATTTTGACCATAAGTACACGTAAGCATTTCTAGGAAGATACACACTTTAATATTGAGTCAAGAACCAACCACAATCTGACCAAGATCAATAAAAACGTTACCCTAAAATATTATCTAGAACAGACTTTGTTACATCTTTCTCAAGCTTATGATCTTATGATACTGGCAGCTACAATCTCAAAAAAAAAAAAAAAAGGCTGAAGTGAACCTTGACAGTTCATCTACTAGCCCATCACCATAAGGTTATTCAGATCAGCTACATGTCTATAATGGATCAGATATCCCATCCACCTGAAGTACTGTTTTTCTGTTTCAGCTCTCCCTTTTCATGAGCAGTTACTCTGCTACAATCCGTCACATAAGAAAACTGTCACAAAGCTGAAATATGGCAAATTCAAAGTATTTGAATATTTATTTGATTAAAGTATAGAAGATTATTCTTATTTGGTTAAAGTACAGAAGATTATCCAGTAGAAGAGAAAGGTAATTAACATCTAATTTCAAAGCTTTTCAAATAAGTCTCATCCCAACCACACTGTAAGAGTTCTACACTAAAGAAGTTTCTCATTTTCATTCAAAAAGGCACACCTGGCAGACCAACAGTAACTGTACGAAAGAGAAAACAGAAGACAAAGAGGCATTCAAATCAAGCAAAAAACATGTTCCCCTCTCTCTTCCACATGTGCTTGCAGTCATACCATGAACTAAGTAACATCTGATTAAATGAGGTACACTCACCCTTACAGAGAGAGGTAATTTAACAGGTTAGATAGAGGAGAAAAGATATTTAAATTGCCTGGAAGTTGAGCAATAAAAACAACTTACAAAGCCTGTAGCATACAGACTTCTAGAGTGACTTTTGAAAAGGTTTTGCTGACACTGCTGGTGGTTGAGTTTTCAAGCTTAAAAACAAAATCATCATGCAGGTAGTTTTTCTACAACAGCAGAACAAAATCTCCAGTCTAAGCTGATAATTTACAATGGGCCTGTCTTCCACCAGGTTTCAGAGTCTAGCCCCCAGCACTGCCACAACACACATGCAGTTGGGACTTCGGCAAAAGATGCTGCCTGCGTTGAGAGACTATCTGCTGTCTCTGGTATTAAACATCTTTATTTCCATATACTGCAAGCATCCTTTTCTCCTAAGGCTTTTGACTGTGCTGCAGAAGACACCATAAGCAAGAGCAGGAAAACAAAATGACCAACAAAGACTTCTATGGGACCCTTCAAGGACATGACAAGTTTTCCAAGCATCTTGGTAATAAAAGGAAATGGTTCACACATTAAAAGAAAATACCAAAAGTTATTACCAATACAGAAGTTCTACATGATGAGAACAGTAAAGATACTGGCTAGTAATAAGTCTTCAAAAACTGAGTAAACTAACATGGAGCGAAAGTCAGTTTGAGGTTCAGGTCAGAGCCAAGCCTACTTAAAAAGCAATGATCCAGGAGAAACATTAAAAACAGCAAACTCTTTGTCTTTCAAAGGATGACATTTCACAAAAACCACCTCTGATCAAAACAGCGAGCAATGTTTGAGGGGCTTGTGAGGCAGACACCTTCCATCCTAATGTCCCCCTATAGAAATACCATGGACAGCTATACCCAAGAAGCGTAGATGTCCCAGGAATCCATGTCAGGAGTCCCAGTGGAGGTTTGGAAAGAGGAGGTTACATTTTAAGATAAGCTGTCCCTTGTCCCCCTCCGCCAAAATAACAGATGTATCTTGGAGCAGAAGCAGCTTCAAAAAATACTCCAATTGCTGCTCCTACTGCAGAGACAGGAAGTTATTATGATGGGCTACAGGAAGCACCCCACTGGCCTCAACTCAAACACCAATGAGGGCTGCATCGTAAAGGACTTGCACACCGTGAGGGACTGCCAAGCATACCATAAAACAAAACCACCAAATTACAATCTTAATCTTACTTCCAAGCCCTGTATTTTCAGCCCTCAGCATAGATTTTCCCCCCAAGGAAAGCATTAGGTGTCAAAAGGTTCATAGACTTGGCTCACTGATTGATTCCCAGTCTAACTGATCTGTAAGGCTAATTAAGAGATGGCCAAACTGTGTCCATGTCTTACTTAACATTAGTGTTCAAGCAAGTTTCACACAATCTGATTAAAATTGACTAAAAGTGTCTTACTTCAGTAATCACTTAGACAGAATGAATTTTACATTAGCAGGATCAAGCACACGTCAGGCCTCAGTGGAGATGAAAAGGGCTTATAGTAATAGGATTTATAAATCCACCACGTTAGGTTAATGGCTAAATGATTTACATGTAACTTTTCCCCCTCCTCCTCCTCCTCACCCTTCAACTCACACACAAAAAAAAATATCCTATATTTGGCACTTTTAACTACGAGCGCCAAGGCAAAAACAGCCGTTCTTTTTAATTAGCTGAAAACTGAAAGCCATGAGTGATCCTTCATTAACTCTTTCACGGCAGAAATAATCAATTAGATTTTTATAAAGCCAGAATGGTTGAAGACCCTAATGACCCATTTCAAACAAAACACAACGAGCTATCTACACACGCATAATGAAGCTCAAATGGTTTGAACCAATAAATATGCAACTTATAAAAGTGAGATCCTTATTCCTTATAAAATTGGCAGTAATGGAGTTCTTCATATGAATATTTTCAATTGCAGAGAAGGACTCTAAAAAGCCCTTGCTCTTTCTCAGCCAGCAATTCAATCCAACAGTTAGTAGCAGTTACTAATGACGCTGGAATATAGATGGCTTAAAGCCAACCCTCCCTCTTTGCAAGTGCTGGAATGTCCTACACCATGTGGTAAACCAGGTGCTTTGTTTTGTTCTTTTGGCAGCTGAAGCTTTCAGTTTCTGGAAATTTGAAAACAAAGTCATTCAGCTGAGCTCCTGCAGCAGCAGTCACTTGCATCTGCTCCATTCACCAGATGCGGATGAAATTCTTCCACGCCTGTACGTCCTACCTGTCCCCCACATCTCCCAAAAGCTAATACAGGTCAGGTGAGAAAAGTGAAAGTTCAAGTTAAATGCACGCCACCTTTATATTCAGCAAAATTAATTAAAAATTGTCAGATAACAAGGTCAACATTTCTCAATGATACAGTGCTTTGCATTTTCAGGTCACTGTACAGACATTAATAAATGAAGCCAACACCAGGATTAAGGTTAACTGCCAACACCATATGTTCAAAAATAACTTCTCAAGCATCTACCCGTTGTTACCAGGCACAATTACATTATCAGCACCTCACTTTCTTTTCATGGCATTAGGAGGCCAGCCAGCCAGTCAAGCAGCACCCCCTCTCCTCCCCTCCTTTACAGCCCAGGTCAGGAACACAGTGCTCCTACGAATCCAGGGATACCAAAAAGGTAGGATTTACAGACTGCACATGTCTGCTTCTCTTGGGAAATTACTGCAATTAATTTTTGTTCCAAACAAGGGCTACGTTAGATGAAAGCACCTCAGAAAGAAGCTGCTTGTTTTCCAGCCCTGGCCCAGTGGCCCAACAATAGCAGCAGCGGAGCCTGTTCCCGGTCCTCCTGTCCTCCCCTCTCCCCCGGTCCTCTCCTCTCCCCCAGCCGCCGCTGCCGCTGGGGTATCGGGTTCACATTCTTTCCCCACAAACACTTGTCCGGTGTCACACAAAAGAGTGACCAACAAACCTGATACAGGGCCGTTAAATTCAGACAGCAAGGCACCACACAATGACCTTTAGAAGAACGATATTAACAGGTGGCTGGTGTCTAATACAAATAATTATACTACACTTTAGCAGCGTGGACCAAAGTGGAAACACATTGTCTTGTCATCAGCAATTGAATAAGCCAAAGTAACATTACCAGAATATGCTTTTAACACTCCTCTTTTTCCTCCCCAACTACAGAGAACACCACACCTGCCATCGTGGAGCATGGCCGACGACCTCCCAACTCTATCACAAGGTATGTCATTTGAAAATTTCACCAGGGTATCTGACATTTCCATCTTTAAGCAAAAAGAGCCCTGACACCCTTTGGAGATCACACAGTAATCCTTCACAATTAAATTCAAGCATTGCTTATTAATTTACCTTGTCCTTCCTCTTGGAAGCAGTCCACTGAAAATACATCCCTACTTCCATTAAAAAGAAAGAAGCTGGTAACGTAGGTGCTTCTCGGAAAAGTTCTCCAAAACCTGGCAGAGAAACTTAGCTACAAGTGATCAAATTAATTGCCCCTGCTCACTAATTAGTTTTTCCCAACATCAATCATCTCAAGTTAGCAACAGTTTTCATCAACCTTTAACCCTGAGACGAGTCACTGTTTTGACAGGACAGACAGCTGCGGCAAACGGCCACAAAGTTTTGGGACAGACAGCGATTCCCGACCGCATCCACAGCCGAATTCCACCTCACTGGGGCACAGAGGGGACCCCATGGCGTGCACCCCCTGGCCCCCTCACAAGGCTTGCACAGCCCAGGCACAGGCTACCGGCAAGTCAGCCTGCACCGCGCGGGGCCAAGCAGCAGATCAGCTTCCTGTCAGCTGCGACACTGCCGACACTTAAGCTGCTTAAAGGCTTCTCATTCTTCGCTTTAGAAAGAGGAGGGCAGGTTCAAGGACACTCCAGCCTGTCTAGTGTATAGCAGGGCGAAAGCCAGGAAATCCCATTGCAGAACAACAGGGTAAGTGGTAACGTACAGCTCAAACGTCCACACACAGATGGATGGTGGAAGTACTTAGAAAAACAACAAAAAAACTGCCTACGGAGAAATACATCGAAGAAAGACTGCTTAATCTTTCATGCAGTGGTGCAAGCCATCTCAGCCTTCTGCTCCTACAGCAACAGGCCACAGACGGCACATTTGTTAGTTTATTAGGGAGCCGCCGGCGAACGCCTCGGTTGGGCTAGAAGAGCAGTGCAGGGAAAGAATAAGAGGACCGCTGGTGCAAGACACGTTGCTGGGTACGGCTCAGCAACTGCAAAACACCGCACAAAGCCAGAGCATCCTGATAGACCCTGAACAACATCTCTCCCTTCCTCCCTCCCAGGGCAAAAGCAAGTCCTTGCTCTCCAGGCAGAAAACAGCCCCTCCGTTTGGTTTAGCCAAAAAGCAAACCAGAGTCTGGCCAGCAACTCCCACTTTCGTCCTCTTGAAAGAAAAGCCAGTTTGGAGCAGCCAAGCAGATGCTGCTGGCTGGCACCTGCATCACCCTGGAGTTCGGCAGCAGCCGGTCCTGCCCTCCTCACCTACCCCAGACCCCAAACACCTCACTTTAATTCAAGCAGGTGTGAGAGTTTACTTTTACACAGCAGCTTTGGGAACTTAATTCCAGGCTCCCACCTTGACCTATAAGCAACACGGTATTCAACAAGAGAGGCCAAAAAACAAGAGCAGTGGTGATAACAAATTTGGGAAGTGACTGGAAACACAAAATATGGATGCTTTGGTAGTGAAGACATCTAACGCTTTGGTGGGGGGAAGGAGCAAGAGGGCTATTAAAACAAGAATTTGTAAGGAAGGCAAGTCAGCAAGAAACGAAACCCAGTTGTACAACACACCTCCAGTACCCTTACATGTGTAAAAGTCCATAAGACCCGCTCCAAAAGGCTTCCCTCCACCACAAAAAAATCTCACCCCTGTGGAGTCAGTGGCATCTTTTTCTCCTTCTACTGCCTATTAAGGAGATATGCGAGGAAGTTTTGGCTCCCCTATATCTATTACACAGTTTTTTTTCTGTGTCTTCAGCTCTTCTTTTATTCCTTTACCTATTTATTCTTTTTTAATATTCTGAACACTTGAAACAACAGCAAAACCACAAAAGACCTACCCAAAAAGTGTCAAACAAGCAGCATCCATATCATATACTACCGTGACATGGCTAAATTACCCTATAACGATATGCTTATACATATGAGTCAAAGCATCACCTCAAGAGTTAATGCTTGACTAAAGTACATTAAGGTAAAAGAAAAGGAGGGAAGTGGAAGGAGGAAAAGAAAAAATATAATTAGAACAATTTTGTTCTAGACCTTGACTATGTGACACTGGGGGTAAGAGGGCCCTTGGTTTTCATTTTCTCTGAACTGTGCTCAGGCATTCAGGCCTCTCTGACACTTGAATAAGGAGGTGCAATCCACCCAGGCCACTCTTGGTTTTTAGTAGCTTAACAAAAGTACACTGGAACCTGAAGCAAAGCACATCTGCTGAGCATCTGAAAGACTACAATTACTAGGAGCAGAACTTGATCATGCCTGGCCTCCATGAGGCCTCTCTCTCCATGCCTGTGTGGTCAGGCCTGCTACGGAGAAGCCAGGGTGGTCAGACTGAGCATGCAAAACAGAGACGGAGACTCCTGGGCAAGTTGGCCCTACTTCACAGGCAGAACTGCCTGCACACGTGCCATCTCCAGTGACCCACCTGCAGCAAAATTTCAAGGTGTGTGCACTCCAGGGTTTTCCAAAGAAACCACACGTGTAGGGTTTGACATCAGCAAGCAAACATCTATCTTTCTTTATATACTGCGATTTTTTTGGCATGAGACTGCCAGCACAAGCTGCTGGAAGTGGAGGAAAGTCATAAGAATCTTACAATCACATTCTCACGCGTTTGTTCTCAGCCACGTCTATCATACAGTTTTGGTGCAAGAAGGGATTGGTTGTTTTGTTTGTTTGTTTTTTTTTTTAATTAATAAAGTAAATTTGTACACGAAGACATTTTTAAATGTCCTTAGTGAAACTGAATCCAACCAGCACTTTGTTTTATCTAGCAAAAAGTTACACACTGTGTCACACTAGGTACTGACAATGTAAACGGCAACACAGTCCAACAAAAGCAGAGTTTGTCAGATGTCACAACTTCATTCGTACATTCAAGATCTTGCCATCTTCCTACTAGCTACAGGCAATCAGTTTTTGATATGCACACATATTGTCCACAAAAGCCACTGAAGCTCACATAGAACAATATGAAGTATTTTCTGTTCCACATCTCTGCAAATTAAAATTGCGCAAATCCAGTAGTTATAAAAGCTATTTTACATTAAGATATACACAATCACACCTTGATGCTGTAGTAATACCTGTGCAAGTCACAAATTAACCCCCAAAGCCTGCCTATCAGTTCAGAAGCATGTGCTAGAAAGGTATCAAAACCTCATCATTCTTCCATGCAAGGAATATAGTGAGCAAATGCTCATAAGAAGTATTTTTAAGCAATCACTCAGAATTGTGATAATAAATAATATTGCATGAAGAAGACATTCGATTCACATTTATTAATAGATTAGCAATAGGTATACTTATCACATCCCTCAGAAGACCCTGAGCTTTATAGGGATATGAACATTACCTTGAACTACAGACAAGAACAAAGACCTGAAGAATGCACCTTCTTCACCTCATCCACTTTCTCAGTATTAACAGTCTTAAAAAAGGAGACGATTGAGGCAAACTCCTTGAGACTCTCCTTTGGGGTTCAGGCACTGGTATAATAATGCTTTGCTGCACATCAGGAAATGTCTCTGGCCAACCACAACACCCAGAAGACTGATCCTGCCACACCAAAGAGAGTTGTGCTTACTGCAACGGGACAACATAATCTTTAGTCGTGGCACAGCACTCAGCCACCAATGTCACAGGGTCCCCTCCTTGCAATTCACCTGTCTTCACAAGGGCATATCTGCTATCCAGAAAACCCTGGACCACCCTAATACCAGCAGCTCTTGAGTCTCCAACATATACCTCCAGAATATTCCCTAGCTTGTACAAGAAAGCTTATCTAAACAGACTGCAGTCCAACGTAGCTTCTAGTCGCAACCTCCTATTTCACCTCAGAGCGTGAAAAATAGGCAACTTGCAGTAAGCATTAAAACAGTTAAAACCTACAGGGATTCCTAAATGTTAAGATATTCCTGCTTACTCCATTAGGATTTTTTCTGTTTAGAAAATATATTTAATCTCTTCAAAAACTCATGATATGAGGTACTATCCAGAAACCAGAAAAAAAAAGCGTACAAAATTTCTTAACATACTCAGAGGTGAAGTTAATTATAGCACAGGTCATTTTCCTTAGACCATACTCACTCTGAGGAAGGATCAAGAGACAGACAAACTGATGATCAGAGTTATAACTATATAATAAACAGTAAACATTTCAAGATTGAACTGAGACAAGTGAAGCATCACTTTCTCTTTGCACAGTGCTTTACAGAGGTGTAGACTATAGCACACAACTTCCTTAAAACAAACTAAAGATACCAGATTGTATCTGGGGAGGAATTACAGGAAACCTCTTATAAACACTGAATACATGAACAAAGAATCCCCTGAGCATTAAACAACGTAAATATTGAAAGGTCCAATTTAAGGGATTATTGAGTACCAATTTTTAAGTACAAATATATTTACATTGTGCCAGACAGGTAATACCCTGTTCCTCTCTGGCTGACCACACATGACTTCTTATAACTATGTAGAATTACCTTTATCAAAAATATCCAATTCATTCAAATTCTATCTAATTAATCTGTCACATAAATTATAAGATTTCAGTGTGGCAGAAGACTGCAGTGATTCCTTATTGACCTTCCTGTATAACACATGGGCCATAAAATTTTACTAAATAGTCTCTACTTCATGTCTGTAACTTCAGGTTGAGTGATGGCATAATTTTTAGAAGGAAGGCATATGATCTTGTTTTAACACAAATGATGGGAAATCCACCACCACCTCTATGCAACTCCTTTGCCACAAAGTTAACGAAGAACTGAAACATGGCTCCTTTATGCCGCCAACTGCAGCGACTCTGAATCTGCACCAAACACACACAAGAAACTGATCATTTAAGAGGACTTGTAAGTGAGGAGGAAAGAGGAGGAAGAGATAAATTATGGATGTTGAGCCGAACCACACATATTTGGAACATCTGACTGGCAGTGGTCTCTGCCACAGCTGGAAACCCAAACAGCACAACTGCTTCAAGACTTTATGGAGCAAAACTGAAGCAGCCTGCAGTCTACTGCATGGCAAAAAGGTCTACTAAGAAATCCAGGACTGAGTCATCAAGCACACATCACATAATCCTATTCATAAGGATATCTGGCTCCCTTTTAAATAAGGTGAAGTTAGGTTTTTGGGGTTTTTTTAACTTCACTGGCCATGACAGACAATTTGAGGTAGGTATTTGTTCCTCATTGAGCCTCATTACAGGGCCCCATCACTATTGCCTTAAAAATAATTTATGTTTCAAGGGGAACTCCTGGAGAAAAATATATTTTGTTGGCTCAGAGGAGTATTGTCACGATGGCTGCTCGATTATTCCCTTGAGGTAGACAGACTAAGTAGGAGGCTTTATCATCATTCAGGCAGATGGGTTATTAGACACGACACCAACAGTTTTAGTAGACTCAAATCGGAAACTTGGTTTCAAAGCTGAAATATCAAAATGAATCCACTGCTGAGGAACCCTCTATGTTATCAAATAGAGGCACTCGGTAGATACCATCAGAAGCACCGCATCTACAGTGCAATGACTTAACAAAGTATTCTCACTTTTCCTTCTTTACCGAAAAGTGTAAAACAACTGAAACAGGCACTTAGGTTCCTCTACGTCTTTGCAGGTTGCACATAAATTAAGCTGCAGTGCCTTGTACTTTCACATTTATAACTCCTCATCTGAAGAGTAATGGTTATGAGAAAGTCATGAGAATTTTTTTTCTGCACTCCTCGTATTGATTCTGGGCAACTACAATCTCTTCCAGGAGATAATTAAATGTCATAATTGTAAATACGAAAGATTAGAACAAAAAAAAAAAAAATCCCTAAACAGTAGGTTTAATACCTTAGCTTAAAATACCCAAAATTAAATCCTGTCTTCAAGAACTATTCCTATAAAGTTGAGCCACTGCATGTGCGTCAGTGTTTAAAGTCTTAATAATGTCTCTGCATACTCCAGATTCTAACTTGTAAGCTGACACTACTCAAAAAGGGCAAAATTACTACTGCTACAAAGAACCATCCACTGTAAAATTCTGCAGATGCTTCTAATAAAACATACTAAGCAGCCTACCATGCAAAGTAGTTATCCACCCTTTTCACTCAAAACACAGTGACTTCTTTAAAATTCATACATGAGACATGTCCATCCACAAAGTACACTCCTGAATCTGTCAAACTTATTCTCAAACTCTACTTTAAGAATATAAGTGACAGAAAGAGAAAATTAAGGAGATCTAGTGGTTAGGCTTTTTCATTCCTGGAAACAGGAGTTTCCTGGGATGGAATAAATGCCTGACTTGCTGTGTGCGGTTCCTGAAAGATGGTCCTAAATAAAGATATGCATGCTGGCTGTAAAGAGGGACTTAAAATAGTATCAGAACCTGGATCAAGACCCTTAAAAGTCTGGAGATTCAGCACCTGAGCCTCCTCCTGATGGCCTATTGCAGAGTGACCAGAGGTGCACGTTGGCACTGCTCAGTCACACTGCGATTCCACTGTTTCACCATTGTCATTTTCCCTTTTTCCACTCAAGAAAAAAGCCATCTTCACTTATAATTAATTTCTGATATAAGCCCTACCATCTTAAATACAAGCTTAGATATTAAATATGCATTACTTAATAATGCTTTATATTTCTGAGATAATATTAATCCAGTAAATTTATTATTTCTTCCATCAGACACTTGTAGTCTGATATAAGCCACATTACAGTACACTGGGGCACACAACAGAATAACTATTTAGGGGTTAAATTCCTATGGAGTCTTAGCAATTCCCATGACTCTAAATTTCCCATTTTAACCAAATCACAACTTCTGTTCAAAAAAAGTTTAATGAATGTGTATGCTAGGTATTTAGTTTATTCTAGGAAAATGAGAGATGACCTTCACTCTAGTAGCAACTGGTTTATACTGTCCAGCTATGCATACAAAGGCATTCTGTGTTTGCTTTGATGGCTTGCACATGCCAAGGGTTGATGTCATTGATAGATTATGGCTATTGACATTGCTATCGTTCTCACACAAAAACTTCATTAGCATAACAGAAGATCGGAAAGTGTGCTATCCCACTTTCTAAAAATCTTTTCCCCATCTGCTGCTGGGTGACACATGTAGATCACCTTTCCTTGCCTATTCTCTAGAATACAGCAGGCACTCAAACTCCACGGGAGGGGTCTGGCTGCATCTGTCTTGCGAGCAAGGCTATTGTTTATGAGATAATTACTCCAGCCTTGTTAACTTGCAGCAATAATCGAGAATGAAATCACCTAATAAGCCAGGTTACCTAGTTATATAGCACATTAAAACAGCAATGATTGCATATAAACTTTGAACCCCCTTTAGTGCCAATTGATTTCAAGAGCATTAGCACCAACGGTAAACGAATACGAAGCAGTTTAACTAATTAAAGCTTACTACGTAATAGGCTTGTAGCTTCAATTATCATTTTTCATGTTAGTCATCTGAAACAGTCGTGATATGTACCAGCTGGAAAACATTTAGGACAGGGCCTGCCTAGTCCCACAGCAACAGGTACATGAAGCAGTTTTTGAAACTATGTTATGCACTTTCCTAGGAAAAGTGCTAACTAAGCGTTATCAACGGAGACAAACAGCAGATGGCAACAAATGTGCCAAGAGACATTTCATCCTCCAGGAAGAGTTCAACGCAAGGCAACAGCAAAAAAGGAGCAGAGTTGGAAGCACAACTTCCACAGATCTTACCCAGCTGCTCTCTTCTATAGAAAAAAAAATCAAGAAAAAAAGACCCAAACACAAAACTAAACCCCAAACCTAGTCAAGCAGTGATTCTCACCCTAATGTACAGACTTCACGCATAGCTCATCTACATTTCTTTCCCAGGAAGTCCAGTACCAGGTCCAGCACACCAAGGCAGCTGAAGCCCTTTCCCCTACGAGAAGCTTCCTTCTCAGCCCCCAGTAAAAAGGAATTTGTTCAAATCCAGACATTGACTCTCAAGTTTGACTTACAGAGAGCTCAATATTTTTTTGCTACTTTAACCGTACGTACAGAATAGAACTAATTATCCAAGCGTTTTTGACTTCTTGCACACTTTTGGACTCAATGGATTCACAAGGTTGCTTGCCCTCCAGTGTGATACAGTATTTCTCTCTACCAGTTCTGAGCATTTGGTGTTTCCAGGTTATTTTTGTGACTTGAAGACCCATAGCTATCTTCTCCAAACCATTTTATTTTATTCTTGACATTCAACTTCTCAACACGCTGACTGAACTAAACACTGAGGTAAAAGTCATTTTCATGCTTCTCCCCTACATTTTAACTTCAAGGCTCTGCAGCTATCAGAGAAGCCACTAGTATTTTTGGACAATTATTCTCCTCTTGAACTTCCCATCAACAATTCCACTCCTCCGTTCGTCCTACCCCTATCCCCAACTAAATACGCACCAGGAAAGGATGATTCAATACTTGTTTGGGAAGAAACATGGAAGATGGGAAAGACGAAAACAGAAATAAAATAATAAAAAGGAAATCAGTTACTTGCTGTCTAGGAAAATCTATTTGCAGCTCATGCTACTCTTTTTTCCAAACACTTTAAGTACAGCTGACTTAACATTTAAGGACCTGTGCCCATTACATTTAAAAAGCAGTTAAAAGCAAAACATATAAAGGAGTTCTTTCATTATGAGTATGCATACTGGCTCATGTTTTCCCAAACTCCATCTCCCCCAGCATTCTCCGCAACAGCTCAGAACCTCAGAGAGCACCAAGTCTTCCTTCTGTGAAACAAGCGCGAGTCACTGGTCTCTTTATGATGGATAACTGTAGTCCTAAAACAACTATTGGCCATGATACAAATATTGAAAATTAAAGACAAAACCCATACCTCCACATTATGTGAAGCATGCAAAAAAGTTTGTTTCTTTTTTTTTTTAAATTTAAGAAAAGCTTATCATGCCTTAAAAAATCCAAACGCCATTAACGATGCCTGCTTCCAACACCGTCTGAAGAGCTTAAATGGTGAAAGAAACATCGTTATATAAAATTGCAAAAAAACCACTTATGCTCAAGAGCACATAGCAAGTCTGCCGTGTTCTACATACAACACAGACTATTAATAAACTATTAACCCCAGTTCCTCTCAGAGAGAAGGGCAGACAGACAGTCACAAAACAGGCTTTCTTAAGTTAAGATGGAAAAGGCCAGGGACGAATACTAAGTCAGTACTGATACTTGATAATTGTGATAATCTACTACCATGCATGCCTTACATGCTCTTCGAAGCAAAAAGGAGTTGCTTGGCTTAGCGGGGAGGCTCTCCTCTATTATGCAGACCAGCTGAGCCAAAAGCTATGCAGTACTGTATGGAATAACAGAAGGATCATTTCTGAAATAGTCAAATAAATGACACTTCATACTGCTTTACCATCCAGATCTCTTCTGGCAGATCTATTCCTCCCCCCCTCCCCTTTCCCACCCCCGTCCTTTTTGCTTCTTAAAATGAAAAAAAAGTGAAGCAAGATCCATGTGGGGAAGGAAATAACTGACTTTAAATAAGCTAATATAATAAACATCAGACAACAAACATTTATTCCTACAGTGAAAATTAATGAAAAGGAAACTGGGACAGCTGCACAGTCCAAAATTGGCACTGATTTTCAGAGAAGGAATAGGATCCCTGAAACTATTACTAGATGGCTCAGGAATCCCTGGCAAAAAATCAAACAGTTTCTTAAAAAAAATTGCTGTAATTTAACACAGTATTTACGACAGAGAAAAGTGACACAAGCTTACACTCCAGGCTGAAAACTGAGAGACACAAACAAAAGCTGCAATTTATTTATCTTCCCTTGGTCAGCATGTAGATTATTTGCTCATATATGAAAGATGAGATACTTTCATTATTATTTTCTTTAAATATTTGAATAATCAAACCAAAGTTCAAGATCCACCACCAAAGTATCAGATGGCAAAAGGTCTGTACACTAAAGGAGGGTGGGGGGAAAAAGGAGGGTTGTTTTTATTCGAATGGAAGGAAAAAAAAACCATATTTGTTATGTGCTTATAAAATAAGCCAAGATTAGGACAGAATCTTCCACAGAAGCCTAAGAGCAATCAAAATCATTAAGAACACCATTAGATCCCTATAAAATGCAAATATGTCTTAGCCATAGAAGGAACCACTTTCATTAAGAAATTACTTGGAAGGAAGTAAAAGAAGAACATCTGCCTCCCTCCCCATCAGGAATCAATTCCAAATATTCTAAGACCAGCTGAAGAGCTGGTCTTAGAGAAACGCAGAAATTGTAGCCTACTGCAAAAAGATACCAAGGAACATTGGTCCAACTTACCAAATAGCATGCAAATTGGGAGGAAAATTTCATGTGTGCCAGCTTTTCCCTAAATTTGTTAGAATCAGTGGGAAGTTTCCTTATGTAGGGGTACCACAGCTAATTCAACTTATACTTACATATGTCAGCATAATACACTTTTAAAAAGTGGCAGCTTTTATAATCTTCCACCTTTGATGCGGAAGACATTTTTATCCCAGGATGAAGTGTTTCAGTCCCCTAAATTCAGCCCAATCTTGTTACAAGTATTGTTCTGTGATTTACATAAAAGCATTTCCACTGAACTAAGCAGCAACTGGCAGATAAGGTGAATGGGTTCCAGATAACATTTAAATAGCTGTACCAATTACACCAGATTACACAGAGATAGGAATATGATCCCTTACTCAAATCCTCAGAGTAACCATCCAGAACATTAAAGAGAAGAGGAAAAAAAAATGGTGCGAGCCATAAGACAGCATGTAAAGGAATTTGAAAAAAAAAAAACCCAAACATTCTGCATAAAGGAGGTAATCTCAACTAATTAGATGCCATAATGATCTTCTCACAATCTGTTAGAAGTGAGTAGCAGTTAATAACTCCACAGATTTCCTCCAATCCTTTCACCAGGAAGGAATGGCAGTTTCTAAATCATTACTGCTCTGTCATCCTGGACCACTGCCAAGAATGCAGAACTTCAGGACACCTGTCAATTAACACATTCCTACTGAAAGCAGGCTTGTCTTCCGTCTTTAGATCTATTAAAAATTAGTGATTATAAAAAGGAATCAGGTCAAAAATCATGGCAAAATTAAAATTAGAAGTGGCTTCTTGAAGGACAACAGTCTTCAACCAAAAAAAAAACAAACAAACCAACATGAAGAGTTGTGTCTCTGCTGAAGTAATTATATACATACTTTGGAAGATGAACTACATGATGTAATAGACCTTTTTCCATCTCTAGCATCTGCGGTATACAGTAGTACATGCCAAAATGACTGGCCACCTGATGGACAATTGTGTATAAGAGTCAGATCTAAAGCTTTGCTCTAATCAAAGCTTTCTGCAGGAGTTCTCAGTCTAAGTACAGGTGTAGGTCTAAGTACAGTCTAAATATATTGATTTTTCTTTAGCTCCAGGATGACTACCTTTACCTGTAAGTTGAAAAATATGAAGTTACGCATTAAACAAAAAACAAACCCAAAATGAAAAAACTAAAAACAACAAAAAAAAACCCCAACAAACAAAAAAATCAACCACACCAAAAAAACCAAACCAGGTAAGATACCTATTAAAACATCAAGGCAGAGGTGCTATTACGAGTTAAAGAAACCAATAGATTTCTGAGCATATACAAAACCAGTATTTGCCTAAGTTCAGAGATGCTGATGATGCCGAGTTCTGAGAGAGACAGGGAGGACAAAGAGGCAAAATTAAGAAGGTCACATGAAAACCAAAACATCAGCTGTCTTATAAACTGACTTATAGCTCGGTTGTTCAAAAATCAAAGTGTACAGCCAAGGAAGTTCTAGATTCCACAAGTAAAATTCCAACCAGAAAAAAACCAATGGGAAGGAAGGCTGCAATACACTTGAGCACAGGGCTGACGTCCCTGTGGTTTTGTGGCAGTCTTCCACATGCCAATTCCAAATTACAGTACAACAGAGGCTGTGACAGTTTGATATCCCTGTAAAATTAAAAGCATCAAGGTAGAAGAATTAAGTTAACACTGAAAACATTCTTTGCACTGAAGTCAGTCAGAGAAAATAGAAAATAAATCATTAGTGTGCCAACTGTGGTGTTGCCTAATAGAACGAAGGCGCACAAAACAGTTCAGAGTACCAAGCTGAAGGGCAAAACAGCCCATGTAGAGAGTGATTACTTTACCATAGTTACCCTTCTCCCTGACAACTGTTCTGCAGATTCACTTTCCTTGGATAAAAAAAAAGTGTTTGTACCTCGAGGCCTTATTCTGTATCTCTATCACAGAAACCCTTCTTTCAGTGAACATGACCCTGAACTTCAGCAAAGCAGAGAGTCCTGCTTTTCTGACAACTTCCAGTAGTTTAAACTCACCAATTTTTGATCTGTTTCATGAAGAAGGCAAGTAATTAGAAAGAAAATATTAACTTAACAAGGCATGATCAATCTGAGATGGATCAACTGCTTGGCTATGGTTGTCTGCTCCTATCTCAGCAGGAACCAGAAATCATCATTCATAAAAGCTACATGTCAAAAGAGCACTTTTTTTTTTTTTCTTTTTTTAACCCAGGGCTTACCAACCATCATTATCCAAATTTTAAAAGTTTTCCAGTCTCATGTAATCACCAAGACTAGCGCAAGCTTACATAGAAATGACTGCCAGGGACTAATCCCTGCAGTAAGGTTCAAATGACATTCCGACATTCCCCATTTTTCATGAGCACTGCTTGATGAGCACTGCATTTCAGTGACACAAGTGGGAACCACTTCCCACCCCCAGCAACCTAAAAAACTACTTCTTGCCCTTTCTGAAGTCTGTCAGTTAGAACATATGAAACATAGAAGACTAAACATGAAAGGTAGAGGGAACTGGATTTTTTTTTTTTTTTTTTTTAACTAATCCAGGTGTTGAAATAGGATTTTATGGAGCAACTGTTTCTAGTGGCTCATATCAGCAAATGCACAGAGTATCGAATTGTACAGCGGATATCAACATATATAATTCAATCCTACTCCCTGAAACCTTATCCAGCAAGTTTGATAAAGGGCATAGCCTGAAGCTTAAAGACAACGCTACCGCCAGCAACATCTCCTGCATTACATTACCTATAACCACTGGAAGAAAAGCTAACAGAGAAAGCAAGCATAAGTTAAGCTTTCATATGCCTTTCAATCACCTATCGCGCTCTAAAATTTGGGGGGATTTATTTCATCCAGCTTTCACACTGCCCTCCTTCTACTATGAAGGAAGTCTGAACAAGTTAACTTAGGCTATATGCCTAACTTCCAGGTTTCCTTGCTTCTAACTTTGCTTTTTTACATTAAGAGATCTGCATCAGGTATGCCCCAGCTCATTAAACTACATCTACTTCTCAAGAATCCTTTGTCCCAGCAGAATTCTTGATGTTCCTATCAAGATATCCTGTATCTTTACAAGGTATTGTACCTGCAGCAGTAGAGACAGTCTACCTTCCACAGATAAATACAGGTGTTGAACAAACTGCTTCATCTGTCTCATAAATATATTCTGATGCTGAAAATAGCATAAGCTGTTCAGGCATATATAAACTAACCCAATGAATCTTGGCACAGGCCCAGTGAAAGGACATACATACAAGAGATCCCACGACCTCATCTATACAGCAAAACCTGCATTCAAAGTACTCTGAGCAAAGATTTTTTTTTTTTTTTTTTTTAGCTTTGAAAACAAAACAGCCTGGTACCACAAGCGTCACTGCTGAAATGTCTTCACCCTTCTAGTTTTCTTCAATTCAAATGACAAGTTGGTACTCTTGCATCTGTTGGATCTAGCTGACCTTGGCGATAAATCTGAGTGTGAATTAAAGGAAATTCTAAACTGATGGTCATAAAACAATTTTGGTTCGTAGGGATCTCTGGACATCATCTAACCCAACCTCCTGCCCAAGACAGGGCTAGACCTGCCTGGCGCAAGGCTGTGCATCTCTGTGAAGAGTCTGACTTCTTCTTGATAGCCCCCCTTAGGTTGTTGAAGACCACAACTGATTCCATCCTTAAACTTTTTTCTCCAGACTGAAGAAACCCAGCTCTCAGCCTATATGTCAGAGTAGGATCACCACCTTTAAATCATTACCTGAAAACAGCAGATCTAGTAGGTTCAAATAAGTATTCATCCAAGAGGAAAAAGAACAGATCATGTAATTGTGGATGGAGCAAAAAGCTTCTAATACAGTCTGCTGCACAACAGTGAGCTTTTGCACAGTAGGCAACATTCCCAGGAAATACATGAACCTTTTTGATTATGAGATTGAGGTGCCATATCTTTGAAGGACAGTGTGAGTATTTGTTTAAGTCTCGTGGGAGACATACACTTCAGTTAGACCATTTTTCTATACTCTTAGGAATAGTGCTTGAAAATAAATTTTTTCCCCCTAATTTGAAGTCTCTTGTATTTTTAAAACTTTATTACCATCTAGGTATCCAAACCCATGGCTTCTAGAACAGGCCAACATCCACTTTAAGATAAATGCATGAGGCAAATGAGCGACACAATAATACCCTGAAGAACAACTTCTGTTTAATCTCAAAACCAGAAATATTTTATGGCAAGCTACTAATGAACTGAGAAAACATGTACTGCAGCAGTTAGCATTTGTATTCTTCCAACCCTAACAGTGAGTATTGAAAAATGAATTTGTTTGACAACAGAACCTAAGCAGTTTACAAACGGTGGTGTGATGTTGCAAAAGCTCTTATCATCATGGTGAAGCTCCTGTGCTCCTGTATCGGCCTTTTATGAGGCATGTCTATGCCGGTACCTGAAGAGTACTGCAAAACGATTTCTGTCTTTTGAATCTCATAAGCCCCACAGTATTCTAGGTAGGATTAAATGATTTCATCAGTTATTCTAAAGCTGAAGCATGGCAAACTTTGGGGGTTGAAGGATTCAAGTGCATTCCCCAGTATTTTGCTGCACACCTGAGAGTCTTTCCTGTTACCACTGGATGTGGACAGACATTTTTACCTCTCCTGATCCTGAGATATCAGCTTTTTACCCAACATATATGGCTTCTACAAGGGGACGTACTGTTACATTTCAGATACAGAGAATGTGCCAGAGACCCTACTCTTTAAGGTCTCCCAATACCGTGATTTTCAGTTTTACCACAGTTTTGGGTGAGGAATATCTTGTTGTTCCCTAGTCAGCCAGGTTAAGATAAGAATCAAGCAAAATCTGTGTCTTTTGGCAAGATAGGAACAAAATACAAGATAGGAAACCATAAGAAGAAACAAAAGTACAGAAGAAGGAAAACAACAAACTAACCCCCCACATGTTCATCCTATTAACACTAACCCTACAGTTTCAAGTTGGGTGTGAGCTGAAAATAGGCTGGTCACGCCTGACCCCTCATATCTCATACTGGGTCTGCCCCCACTTTCCAACCTCCTCCTTTCTACTGGCTCTAAGAGCATGCAGGGAGTCACTGAGTCATTGATCCAACAAAAATCAATTTAGTTTTCATCTAGAGTTAGTTTTCAACTCAGATCACCAGGCTAATCCAACTCACCATGGGCCCATGCAATTGCTATAACCCATCCACAGAAATCCATAGTCAGGAATTGAGGCACCACACCTCTCGTGACAGCACAATCTTAAAACAAGCAGTCACAAAAAAGAAAGTCTCTCTCTTCACCTGGCTTGCTGTACAATCAATCTGAATCTGATCAATCTTCCTAAACATTTCTCAGTGAATATCCATTAAATAAAACCTTTCTGAACAGTGAAAAAACCCCCACACGACCCAAAATAAAATAAAATAGATTTTTTTTCCTCCAGACTAATTTCCTCCTCACCCAAAATATTCTGGCCATTCTTCTTAACTGAAATGTTTCATTTCCTCTCCTTGGAGATGCAGAAGTCTATATCAGACCAGATGTCATCTCATGCACTTGACTAACAATAATAATATTTCATTTCAATGAATGTTAAGATGTTCCATAATTTTTCTACTAGTTGGTACTCAGTTTGCATTTTCAGATTGTAAGCAGCCTCTCCCT
The DNA here is from genome assembly GCA_031468815.1 of Morus bassanus. Lineage (NCBI taxonomy): Eukaryota > Metazoa > Chordata > Aves > Suliformes > Sulidae > Morus > Morus bassanus. The sequence goes on along the minus strand of CM062568.1, from coordinate 90,083,508 downwards.
TGAAATATCTATTCTAACTCATTTTGGATTTTAGCACGCAGAATAACGTACATAGCTTTTTCACTGGCTCACAATTGCATACATAATGATAAATTTAACAACAGTCACAACTGGTTTGACCCCAACAGTTTCCATTTAGGGACACTGCAACAGTTTAGCACTACTTCCCATAAGATTTCAGTTTGCCATTTTTATATTTAAAAGCAATTAAGAAACTCGTTGCCTAGCCTTTTGTCATCAAGTTCCACGTCTTCTAAAATTGTTATACTATACTGTATTCCTTGTTTAAATACAGACAGCATGCTTAGCAGAGACTTTAGGAGGCTCCTTCCCCTCATCTAAGACTCTCTTCTTCCATACTACAACATGGAAGAAACCAGGTGTCTCACAATTGTGCCATTCACATGACAATTCCAGCAGACTATATAACCAAGGCTTTAGCTGCAATTAAGAAAAAGTAGCTGATGATCAATTTCCCTGGATGAACAAGACTTCAAAAAAAAAAATTTGCAAAAAAAGAGATGCCTGGATTTCTTTACAGAAGACAATTACTACAGACGGCCATTAACCTGCTTACCTTCTCTTGCTTAGTTTTTTTTTAAACGAACTTATCTTTCTCCACTTCATCTTTCTCCTCCCTCTTCCATTCTTCTCCCAGACTGCAGCAATAACATGCTTTTATTCTTTCCTTTTGACTGCCAGGGACTTAAACTAATTATTAATTGAGAATGTATCTAAAGGATCTGAATGAGAAAGTTGGAATTAACCCAATTGCCTCTTTCCCGCTTTTATTTTGCATACTGTAACACTAGATCTACCTGTTAGTACTGTTGAAAACAGCAAATGTGTTATTTTCCTTTCAAAAGCAAGTTTTCTAGCTGCTTGGGCAAAAATATGTAACAATGAAAAACAACATAGAAAAAAGCAAATATCTGCAAAACTCCTCAGCTTTGAGTGACAGCCATTAGCAACCAAGCTGCCTACAGATAAAATTCTCTCAACAACTTTGCTGTCCTGTAGGAAAATCCTGCAGCAGAGGGCATCCTGCGTTTGGGAAATCAGACAACTGACACTTCATCAAAAGACTTGTCCTTTAAAGAGGCTAGAAACGCATGACCTTATACTGCTTGCTAGTGCAGAGCTGGCTGGTTGTACAACACCGACTCATCTTGTTTCCAGTTGTTAAATTACATTAAAGGACAGCTAAAAATATATTAAATATTTTCCTATTACTTTTCCATGCAAGCAACTGCTGTAGTTACAACAACAGCAATGTCCAAGCAAACGCTTAGTAACATGGGGAGGCGGAGGGGAAGGTCCAGGAATCCTTCTAACACATTCCATATCAATAATGTGACATTTGAATTGCAAATGCAGAAATAAATTTTTTTAATTTGTTGTAAGAACAGGAACTGATGAATTTCTAATGATCATAACAGGAAAACATTTACATTTTCTAAAAAGGTCAAACAGATCTGAGCTATAACTTTAACTCCCTCCCACCCCAAATTTTTGCCCTTTTTTTTCTTCCAAAATACACCAAAACTCAACCAGTCTGCCTGTGGTATACAATACACTAATTTCTGACAAATTTCACTGGTATGCGCTGTCTTCCCTGCTAGAGATTACCCACAAATGAAAAAAAATAGGCAAGGAAGACCCGTTTGAAAAACCTGATAGTCAAGGTTTAACACACTTAGTGACAAAAATGAAAGTCTTAATTGATTAATGATCTCAAGGTCTCTATCGCCATCTAGTGAAAACTCACTACCATTACTACACTACCCACGTCAATTGCACCTCCTTCACTGACATGACACACACTAACCTCTCTGCCAGGTCCAGTCTACATACGGCCAGAGTTGTAAGGCTTTGCAACACTTTTACTGCATTTCTTAAGGTAAATAAAGGTCAAGCACTACCTCGTATCTCGCTAAGGCTGACTGAAGAGAACTGAGCTCTTAGGGATTACACTCTGTCCTAGAGCTGTGATCTAGCTTTATAAATGGCCTTTCCACATCATATTTAATACTTCTGCCATCAAAATGAAGTGAACATGTCAAACACTAGCATAGTTATAAACAAGTTTTTTTAATGTCAATGTGTAATTACAAGAATTTTTAGTCAACATCTTATGAACCCCATGGCAGCTCCACTACTTTTAGTGCACTGGCATCGCCAAACCACAAAGAGAAGTTACAGTCCAGGAGAGGTAGTACAAAGCACTTGGCATCAGGTGCTTGCAGCGCTCAGTCTTCCTACAGCTTCAGTGAAAGGGTCTTCAGTCACACAATTAGAAAGCAGCAATTTACATAAGTCATCAAAACTCATTCTCTCTCAGCTACGTTAAAACCTAATGCTATGATGAGCTTCAAGAACTTCTTCAACTTGAAATATGTATTTCCCACCTTCAATTATTCTGCTAAGACTCACGATTGAACTGTAATTGTGTTAGTGCAAATACTAAGTTCAGTTTTCATCCCACACAGTATTTTTCCTGCTTAGACATCTACAAGCCTACCTGAATTTACTCAGGTCCCCTCCACAACAGTAATTTAAAAAAGTTATCAATTACTGATCATGAGATAAGGCCATTTAAATTTGGAACAATAACATTTTTCCATAATAGTTATTTTTTAATTAACCTTTTCATAGAGAGAACCCAATTCTCCTGATACTTAACATTCACCTCTTTATATGTTAGCATTCAGTGGTAAGAGGAAACCCATGAATAGAAAGACTAATACAAAATTTTAAAGTAGTATTTTCCCAGATTAATTATTTCAACTTAAAAAAACCCAGAAAACCAAGGTGTCCTCTTGCGTCATCTTTTATGGCAAAAACTATTACTCAAGAAATAAGGAACTAGTAAAGCTGTATCTGTTTATTGATGACCTACCTAAAAATGCAAATGTTCAGAAGAGCGCATATACAGTGTATTTCATCACAATCCATCATGCTTACACAGAAGCACGAAATCACAGATCATCCTGAAAAACTCTCAAATTTTCAAAAGTGTGTTATCTCCACAGCATCCAGAGTAATGAATACTAACCTACTTCAAAGAATGAGGAAAAAAAGATAGTTTTAGCTCTACAGGAGGTGCTGTACTGCATGGAAGAGACCTACCAAGACAGTAATGCCCCACTGAGTTCAGCACTAGTGCTGCCAGATGGAGACCAGCTCCCGCAGACTTTCACTGACACCTCTCTGCTGTGCTCCCAGCAGCCCCATTTCATAGAGGAACTTTTAGACCTGCACTGGCTACAACACACTTTCAGGCAACACAGTGCCATAGTATTAAGTTTCTCCCCAAACTCAGAACAACTACAAAACGAGATTCAAATGCGTGCAAAGGCTTGGCAGAAGCAAGCCCAGGTCTAGCACCATCAGAATTTAAGAGGTAAGAAACCTTCCCAACCAAAAATCAGCTGTGTAAGAGAAAGCATCTCAAAGTGCTCCCTAGCACATCCTGTACCACCTGTTTAGGATTTTCCCATTCCACCATCACTTTGGAACATAATGGAGGAACACCAGAATTTCATGCACCGTTACCTCATAACTGCTAAGTCACAAACAATTGACAATAAACTGTATCTGCAAAAAAAAAGTATTTCCCCCCCTTAACAGAAGCCAAAAGCTCAAGTATCCATACAATACCCAGTTTGCTTGTAAAATACTGCTAGAAAACATAAAGCTATGATACCCAGCTGCTTTTCATGCCAACCTTGTAGATAAATACATCAAAATCTTACAACAACAACAACGAAAGATACCACTTCCTTAAAGGAAACATTAACTTTTGAATTCACATGGATGCACAACACATTTATAGTTATCAAACCTGGAAATTATTTCCTAGTTAAACATGTGTGTAAGGTTACATAAATTGGGAGGACAGCAAATGTGGCATCTCTGGAGAACTGTTTAGATGGGAAGACTTTTAAAAACAAAGATGTGTTATCAGAAACAAAATGTCCCTATGCACATCAGTTGTGGGTTGTACAAGGACCTTCAGAGCATTAAGTAGTCCACAGCAAGGAGAGCTGTGCCCTCACACCGCAGGGAGTACACGCCCTCTAAACACAGATGTGAACCCATCCATCTCCCTGCTCAGCTAAAATTAGGTTGACCAGCCATCCTGTCATGTCTGTTCCTTGCACCTTTGCAGATTCCTGCTTGGTATTCTCTTCTGTAAAGAACTAATATGAAGCATCATGAAAAAATGTGTTTTAAAGACACTGTATATCAGTGATACGTTTTGCATCTATAATGATTATTTTTCCCACTGGGACTGAACTGATGTGGTCTGCATTCAGCTGCCATCCTAATCAACAGCAAGAGTAGTTTTGCCTATGAAGTAAAGAGCAACTCTTAAAATAAAATCTGGCCTCTTGAGGCTAATGCAAAGCTTCATTTCAAGGAACAAACAGTTTCTGCAAATAAGGCCCTGACACGTAATGCATTGTCACCATGTGATTGATTAGCCCTGTCACAGACTTTAGGGTTTCAGGAACTCAACATACACAGGACAGCCTGGCCAAAGACCATCCAAAGCTGAAGCATACCACCCAATCAAAGACTAACCCATCAAGCAGAACTGGAAATTCATGGAAAATGTGAAAGCAGCCTTGATTTTTTTTGTCACCATCATCTGGCCCATTGAAACTAAGCAGTTTAATTCAAAATAAGGCTCTAGCTAGAGCTTCAACTTGTCGTACTTTTTGAGACATTTATCTGAGTCTTTTCTAGACACCGGTTTCTTTTTTTTTCCAACTTCTGCAGTACAAGAAAGATAAAAACTACTGTTCTGAAACCAAAAGCAGGTTCAAAAACAAGACCATTCTCCTATTCAATGAAAAAGTAGGTGGCTTAAATTCATGCTTTTTACATGTGTGTGTAACCTGTTTAATGACTTACCTCTCTCCCTTTATGCGTCACCAAAGCAGCCAAAGGCTTGGCGTAGAATCTGCTGTAGGAAAATCCCAGGCAGCCATACATACTGTTAGCGGTGAGTTTCAAAGCTTTCTGTCTGATATCATACTGAAAAGAAACATAACCAGCAAAAATGATACAACCATAGCCAACAGAGAACAGAACTTAATGTTCACAATTACATTCACAGCTTTTTATATAGTCTGCAGCAATGACGGGCTACAAATAAAGCACATTACAATCACTGCTCACTACTAATCATCCCTATTCTGCAAGGCTGATCAGGGCACTGAAGGGGATTGGGAGGAAAATCAAAGGAGTTCTGTAAAACACACCTGTAAATAAAGGTCAGGATTTAAATCTGGCTGTTTCATTAACTGCTTAACTTGGCGCCTTCTCTCCACCAGTTTCCTGATTTCTTTAGGCAAAACTCCCATTTCCAGAGATGGGTCCGGAAGCTCTGGAATTTCTTCCTCTTCTTCGACCTGCCAAATGATCACCACTGCTTATCATTTTTTTGCTTGAAGATTAGATTTTAATGTGTTAAGTGAAAAGCTTGCAAAAAAACCCCCAAAACCACACAGCTTGTATCTATTCCTGCAGAGCACCCAAAGCACAGTTTAGAACAACACGCATGAGAGGTTTTTTGTGGTATTTAACTATATTACTTAGTCCCTGTTAGGGGACAGGGACTAAGCCTGTTTCTGCCTGGGAGAAACCCAAGAGAGTAGCAGGAAGATTTTTTTTTTTTTTTTTTTAATGTATGTGTATGTATTTTATATATAAATATATATATTTTAAAAAAATATATATATAAAAAGTACGTGTGTGTGTATATATATATATATAAATCCAGATAAATAAAACACCCACACTCTCACTCTTCGGTATATATAAAGGAAAGCACACACACAAGCTATTTTTTCCATGCTGAAAAAATCCATCTTTTTTTATTATTGCATAAGTATTTTTGGTGTTCAGAACCGTAAAATGGAGCACATGGTCTGTGGAACTAACGCTTTGAGTAAGATAACTGACAAAAGAGAAATCAACAGTAACAACAGAATGAAAACTCCACCCCAAGCAACTCTTGATTATAGCAAAACAACAACCTAACAGAAAGCATACATTCTTCTTGTTAGCATAACTGAAGAAATGGTTGCTCAGCAAAAATGGAAAGAAATTTCAAGCACAATGAAAGAGACAGAAGTATACAAGAAAGGGCAATAGAGGCAGTATGAGGTTGGCAAGTTTAGTAAAGCAGTCTGGGAAGAACCATAACAAGAAATGACACCAAAACCTGATTAAATATCACACCGTGACAGAAATCAAAATGAGCTGCTTCAGTTTGAAGCACACTTAAGAAAGCAGGGTAAATCCACAAAGAGTTTGGAGGAACTTACTGACAGAGTTCCATATACTTTTTTCCTCATTTCTGCTATGGTACTGATATTTCAGTTGTTATGGGACTAACTATGTCCCATAACTACTTACGCACAACACACCAATTCCAACCTGTGAGCTGATACCAGTTAAAAATAAAAGCCTCAGGTTTAACCTTTAGACCTGACCAGTTCACTGCTTCAGTTTACAGCACAGCTCCACCAACAACTGTGCCAGCACAGCTGAGGAAATGAGAATAAGCAGCCACAGATAAGCCATGGCCAACACAGCTGCTGAGAAAACAGTACATGGAACTACACCTTCAGGAGGTTTTTCAGTTGTGTTTAATACAGTTCAATGCTGTGTTAAACAGCATGAATTTCCAGGACGCTGGTCCCACAGCTGACATAGTCACAGTATCACTCCCTGACACACACCCCCAAGACACACACATAGTTTTCCTGATGTCTAATAAGGGCTGAGCTCAGATTGCATTCTTTCCCCCAGGCAAAAAGCATGAGACTTGTGTCTCCCTCATTCAGGTATGTTTGCAAGAATTCTGTGGCAACTTAACTTTAGCCTCTACCAAGTTAGGATGAAATTGGTCAAGGAGCTCAAAAATTGCTAGGACCACCTGGGGCTGAAAAGGGCCAACAGAGCCTCACTAAAAATCTTGTTTCATGAGGATACCAAGATTTTATATAGGTGGGAGAAAACATACCAAGATTCCATCAAGGTATCACTGAAAGGAAGATGACAGACATATAATATTCAAAAAGTCCCAAACCAAAACTTACTATGATGCATCTTTAAACAAGAATCTTTTTCTTTTTTTTTAAAGTGTGAGAGGGGAGGAAAAAAACCCCAAACATTAAACAGTGAAAGAGAACAGTTTCTTAAAAAGCTGATTCACAGAAAACACACTGAAGTTAAGACAGTGTAACTGAAGTCACAAGTTAGAGGACACAAACCTCTGCCCTTTTCTGTGCTTCTGATGACAGTCGTTGCACTGTGGTAAAGCAGATGTTAAACTCCTGGATAATTGATGGGTACAAGCTGTTGAAGTCGAGAAGCAAAATAAACTTGTCATAAAAACCTAAAACAGAGTTTAAAACAAAAGTCATAATTACTCAGTCTCCCTAAGGACTTCATCCAACTCCACAATTAATATTTAAGTGACAGTAATACATTTTACCACACTTCCCTTAAAATAGCTGTTGAGATGCACCACTACCCATTATAGAAAGCTGTCAGAAGTGGAACGATCCAACCCCATTAACTCACCAGAGTTGAACAGATAGCTTCTGTGTTACTATAGGACACTTGTACAGTTTTCCCCACATAGAGGAGAAACTGAAAGAAAACTTACGTGTCCATTAGAGAATTATACACAGATACACAGTCCTAATCCTTCGCAATACCATAATCTTCTCACAAAAAGATAAGAAAAAAAGTCCCACGAAGAAGAAATTCCACAACCAATGTTGGGAATTTTCTTGTATGCAACAACTACCCCCTGCTGCCCCAAACCACCACACCAAACCCCTATAAGATACACAGATAGCACTTATTGCAGTCTATCTACATTAATACAACCTACCTGCTTCTAACTTCATAGAAGAAAGAAAACTGCCACATCTTACCGACTTTGGGATCCAAGACTAAGCCCCCAGTATATGCTGCTTTCTTTTTCCCTAGCTTTGATTTATTCTGATCTTCAAAATCTTCATCTTCATCCACCTACATTTGGCATTTAAAAAAGTCATTATCTAGTCTCTAAGATTTCTATACTGCTGGAGGAGTTATTTTTGGCAAACCACATATGAAATTGGGAGCCAGTGCATAGAGTTCCTTTTAAAATACATGCAAAACATGGTGTTTTTATCATGATCCTTATTAAAGCTCTCTACGTGTCAAAAAAGCATTCAAACCAACTCCTATAGGAACAAACTGCTGACAAGAGATTACAAAGACCTTAAGGAATTGTCATCATTCAACATAGCACTAGTAAGCATTTTCTGGATGGCTGTAAAAGTCAACAGTAGGGAAAAAAAATCAACTCATGACCCAGAAGTACTATTACTGCCCAATTAAAATGTAGTTTTTGGAAATACAATCAATGGGCTTTAATGAAACAAATAAAAGTATTATTACTGACCTAAAGAGTATTTTGCTATTTGTTTTGTTGTAGTAAGAATTTTTCTCCAGTTGTCCAAGGCTATTCTGAATCATTTAAAATTCCAGCACCGCTTTGATGCAACAATACAATCAACAGAACTTATTGCTTTGCAATCTGCTGTTGAAGTTACTTAAAAGTAAAACTAAAAAGCAAAATATAGTGAAACACAAATACATTCTCAAATTTTAATTTGTTTACTAACAAACATGTAGATGTTTCTATAAATATATTTATACTGGTATTATCCAAAGGAATTTTTTTTTAAATACCCTTGGATATTTTACCCACATTCTCAGATGACCCACCTTACAAATTATACTTGAAGTACTGTTCATCAGCAAAATAATTGTAGGGCAAATGTGTATCTATTAAGCAACACAGACTATCTTCTTTACTATTTCCCTACACAGCCAAGTACTTCCCTTATTTCAATTTTAAGCTAAAAGAGCAACTGAGTTTCCACAGATCTGTGATACAATGGAAAAGGTGTTACACTGTCCCTTTAAACCATACATTTCTCCATTATCAGCTAAACAAACAAAAAAAATTAATTAAGCATAAGCTGTAACATTAAGTTATATCTAAAAATGGCTACGTTTGGGTTTTCCATGCTCTCTCAGAACAGTAATACACCAAAGATAGAAGAATGATTTTTTTCTTTTTAAAAAAATTCTTGGAAAGAGAAAAACTGGACCCACCAGCTTCTGCAGAGGCTTTTTAAAAACTTGTTTGTCCGGCACTATGTAGTCTTTTTCATGAAATGCATGAAGCAGCAAGAACTCATTACGTTCAGATCGTCCGCCCATCATTGTCCTTGACTATAGAGAGGGGAGAAAAAAGAATTCAAAGCAAAGCACAGAAAACACTAACGTACAAAAATAGACTAAGCAATGTCCTTCAACTATTTATAAGTTCACCTAGCATTACTATTATTCTGTATCATCACCATGCACAAAACTCAAATGTGGTATTTTTATGAAAGTTTTACATTATTACTTGAATAGATCATTAAACTCTCACACTCAGAGCAAAAATATTTACAGCATCATATATTCTCAATTAGTGTTTACAAATTAAAACTAGCAAATCAAACACAGAAGACATGGAACTGTTTTTGTGGGACAATGGGGGGGGGGAAGTAATAAAAATATACCATGACATTCCCAGAGATGTTTGTTATTTGAAGGGCCAGTGGCAGAACATTCAGCTCACACATGATCTGGAGAATGAACTTGGCATCTGTCCAGGTGTTTTCCAGCATGATCATTAAGTGAGGAGAATCACTGGGAAAAGAAAGGGGATGGCCTAGTAAAGTAAAATCAGACTCCTTTGTACTCTGCAGTAGTTTAGACCTCTATGCTGTATGGAATACTTGGTATCTGTAGCACACCAGCATTGAATTATACAGTAAGTTCTTTTAATTGAAAACAAAACAAAACAAACAAACAAACAAAAAAAAGAAAAACAAACAACCCAAAACTCAAGCTTGCATATCCTATTGATGTATCTAAACCAATGCTCTTACAAATCAGTTTTCTTCGTACGTAATAAGCCACCACCCCCCAGTAGCTTGAAACATTATAAAAAACTGTTAAGACAAGATTTTATTTTTCAAATACCAGTATGCTAAATCAGCATCTCCATGACAAATCAAATAAGCAAGCATGAAATTGTGTAGCGGGAAACTAGCTCCTCTACTTTCCAGTGAAGGATTGAAAACACAAATCAGTAGCATACCTGTACATATTTCGAATTTCCTCTGGTAGAATTGTTATCCTCTCCGTTTTCAAAATCTGACGGACCAGTTCAGACAAATGGTAACTTTTGCAACGAATTAATTCTTTAGCAGAAATTTCTACATCACAGATCATTCGACCACAGGCAGCATTCCTTTCAGCAAACCCTCCTCGACCCTTAACCATATCACAGAAGAACAGAAAGACCCAGACAAAATGAAACATATAAATGTTAACAAAGAACATCTATCCAAAATATAGGCTTACAGGACTCAGTCAAGTCAGTTGCTCGCTAAATACTCTAATACTCTAAATACCACTAATAGTCAAGCTTTACGATTATGCCCTAAAGGAATCCACGATACCTTTCAGTATATGTGGATATTAAGAATTAGATACTTCACTCTCATTACTAGTTAGATCTTAATTCTTAAACTGTTACGCATTTTTTTCTTTAATAATTAGAATAGTCCCAAGAAGAACATGGGTGTGGATTCTGTTTTTCCTCTGAGGATATTTTTTGTACTAACAGCACAGAAAAAGTCACAGAATAAACTACACACAAATGCTCATCTTGGCCTCTTGGAAGGACAGAAACAGGCAAGAACACGGCCACGTTCAGCACTTCAGTACGCCAAGCCTCACACATAGTCCTCTGAACAAACAGGTACTCAGAACTACAGAATTACTAACTTAGCAGCTCTCTATGGGATGATTCATCAATCAATCCAAATTACATTTTCTCATTTTACAGTTACAGGAGACAAAGACTGTTACAGTAAAGACTGTTGCAATTAATATGTCATTACCATCACCTAGTTGAGATATGTAAACTAAATGAGCCTAACTTGAAAATTAGTTTAGCTTATTACTATAATAGGAGTCATATAAACACTCATCATTTCTAATCTGGGACATATGAAATCCAGCATGACCAACAGTCAAAATACATCAGGGTCATATTTACAATACCTCAGCAAAATTAATTCATTTTTAATCACATGCAACATAAAGGGGCTTAAAAGACTTGAGCAATCTTATTACCCCAAGCTTTGGCATATTGGACCTCCTCAGTCGACCTATCTTGGACCAGTGAGGGACTTTGGACACATTAATTCTTTGAAGCAGCACTTCCAGATCAAATCCATAAATATTATGACCCTTGCAGCAGAAAAAATAACAAAAAAAGGTTACAACAAATGCAAATTGAAAGACTTACTTTCACACACTCAGTATTCCTTTGCCCTTTGTGGTTTTTTCCAACTAATTGATGGCATTATCTCTCTCATAGAAAGCACTGTCTAACAGAATGTTCATCAACAGTACTCATTAGTCTTAACACTAACAATTCTGTTCAGCAGAATACCAAAATCAGCTCTATAACTGGCTCATAGCACACATGATTCAGCTTTATGCTTTGATACTACAGATTAGGATTTAAAGCTTTCTAGGAAAAACAAAACAAACCAAAAACAAACCCAAAATATTTTTTATACAGCATATAAACTTAGCTATGAGTAATTCCTTTTCTCTCCACCCGTGAAAGTCTCAATATTGGCATCAAAATAATGTAATTTTTTTCCTTTGATACTACAACAGGCATATCTGTCAAATCTGGACAGGAAGACCTTGTAACCAGTATTTACATATTAAAGTACTCCAGCAATATTTACAAAGTTTAAACAATGCTAAGGACATTGACGACACTGGTCTGTAACCTCAGCTGAAAGCAAAATGCTACCCTGATGAACATGAGTCTATGTGGACCAGTCAGTCACCAGGAACTGCAGGTTCACCGTATCAGATACATCTGTGTAGTACAATACTGTGCTATAGAAGAAGCTCCTTAAAATCAGCAGCAGCATTACAGCCATGGTAGGGGCATCCTACCTATATTGATATAGCTTGTTTTTCAACAGCACGAATTAAACCAAGTGCAAATAAAACTGCACTAACACAGCTCTGCTGGTTTTAGGATCAGAGCTCTCACCCCCCTACTACTGACATCTTCAATTTAAAACCATTGGCTGCAATGTCTCCCCTGATTCCTTCCCATAACCACCAGGAAGCTCAGCTCGTAGGGCAAATACCAGATACCAGCTGCAGTAAGCTGAAAACATCAGGAATCTGCTCATTTCATCCTATTCCCACCACTTATTTGTATTTATCTACAGAAAAATAACAAGTTGTATCTAACCAACGTCGGATTTATAACAAACTTCAAATTGTCTTAAAAATTTCATTAAATGGAAGTCAGGACTGTACATCAATTAAACATAACAAAAAAAGAAAACGAGTAATTATAATAAACCCACAGCTGCCACTACAGTTGAAAATATAAGAATACTTATTACAAGACTTTGCTCAGATCCCATGGATTTGTATAGGTTATCATTTTGATTTACAGCATAAATACAATCTAAATGGTGACACAAATTATATGAGCACCTGAACTGAAATAGACTTTTAAGTATACCAAGAGCTCCCATTTTCCTAGAAAATCACAACGGTTTTCTGTTGTGTTTTGTCTTTCTGAGTAAAATAAAAAAAATACTTGCTTCAGGTACTATGGAAATACTGCCTATTTTAGATATTATGGGAAATAATAGAATGTATGAAGTGCTGTCAGGGAAAATTCTGTATCATCTTAGTATCAAAGTATACCTGCTGTCTTACAAGCAAATTCAGTTCATAAGGCAGTCTAAGATAAACATTAAAAAACCTGTAAGGGGACAAAAGAAAAAGAACAAAGCTGACCAACTGACGATATGCTTTAATTTAACTCTCAAAGTATCAGAACTACTCACCACAACAACATCTGGGTCAATTTTGTGAATCTTCGCAAGGAAAAATCCCAGCAGTGTTCTCTCTGTTGCAGCAATTTCTATTTTAGCATTCTAAAAGGAGCAAGAGAGCACCTGATTTCAATGACCCAATAAGTTTAAAATGGAAACATCTCCTCTCCCCTACTAGTTACAAGACAATAATAAAGCACCAGAGTTCTCCCTTTCCTTCTATAATTCAAGACTTTTTGTTTTCACTCCCATAGACACAGAAAGCTTTTCTCAGAGGCTTTTTTTCCATTTTGCTTTTGTATGCAGGTGTCTAGTAGTATTTTAAGAGCCTTCTAAGAATCAAGCACACCAGGAAAATGCTCCATGTGCATCCTTCACTCACCGGCTTAAGATAACAGAGAAACAGAGGAAAAACAAAAATAGGTTACTTTATTATTCTGTCAGCTCTCCCAGTGCCCTTTAGAAAGGATGTCTTCTAAATTTTGACAGACTTTACTCTCTGAGGAAAGAAGAAACAAGTTTTCCCAGTTTGCTACGAGTACATAGTCAGGTATAATGAAAACGAATCACAATTTTAACCTCTTTGCAAAACCTTTCCAGCTCTCTTGTCTAACACTCTGTCTATTTTATGAGCACAACTAGCAGCAGTACTGAATCACACAGACCACACACCTCTGTTTTTACAAGCAACACAGAATAAATACCTGGATTTAAGTTTGCAGAGTAGAAAACTAATGAAATAATCATGCCATTCCTTGAATATTTCTCTTACACAATTTACCCAAAGCAATATAAAGTTCATATTTTAAAAGGTACTGCAATCAGAAGGCTAACAAAATGAAATTACCTTCTTTTTAATAGCTTCTTTGAAGTCATAAGGAAAAATGCAATCACGTGGTTTGGAAACAACTGCAAAAGAAATTATGTTTGTTCTTACATACACGTTCTTAATTTCACCCTCCCCATAAGCATCCACCCACAACAAAGCAAGCTTAGGAAAACTAACCTCTAATTCTAAAAAGCTAGCCTTATGTGAATACTTGAGTGACTAATGAAGTATTAAACAATTTTAATCAGTCATATTTGAAGTTATCATCGGATAAAACTATGGTCCACAGCTTCCAAAGAACTTCCTCTCACAAGCACTCAACACTCTTCATCACTTCCGACTGGGGTCTGAATTTCAAGGTTTAGCTGATCTTACTATAATGACACTGTTGTGAGAGGTTTTTTCCTAAGAAAACTTGTTTATAAATAAATGTGACATGCTTATTTTTTAAATTCTGTTCAAAAGAACTGAACTGAAAAATAACTAAGTGACACTAAATAAATGGTCTAAATTAATGGGTGAAGAAAGTAATCCAAGAGAACACATGATGAAGTAAAACTAATAAAAACGATAGGAAACTATATAGAACAGGGTTACTTCACACCACCTCAAACTAAGATTTTTTCAATAAAGTCTTCAAGAAAAAGTCAGTAACCAGTGAAGTTAAAAATATGGAGAAAAGTCTGACTGGGAGTTGAAACTTTGTCACTTACCTATTCTAAGCCATTATTGCTGGAGCAACAGAATGAAGTGAAAAAAAAACAAAACCAAAAAAACAAACAAAAAACCCAAACACAAAACAAAAAATAACAAAACACCCCCACCCAAACAAACAAAAAAAACCAAAACAAAACTGCAACAACAAAAGAAAAACTCCAAAGGAATTATTTTTCTACTCAAACTGTTCCAAGTACATACCACAGAAATGGGTCTGAAAAGGAGGTTGAGGTGGAGCCTTATCCAAAGGAAATTTCTGATGAATCAGAGCTGCAACAGCCACAACCTATACCAAGAAGATACAGAACACACAACTTCATAACCATGACTACTGTCAATACCCATTTCTTCCCTCCTTTTTTTTTTTTAAGTTTCCTCATCTCTTTTCTCTTGTTTCTATAAAAGATCTGTTTAAAATTAATTCCAACTATAAATAGTTAAATGAAGAAAAGTTACCAATTGATCCTAAGTAAAATAAAGCAGAACTTACTCCTAAATGATTATCTTAGAAATTGGAGAGGAAAAATAATTCATTTTGGTAAACTCCGCTTTTATCAAATTTTTTTCTGAATCTGAACAGACCCCACAATTTAAAGGATTCCCTGTGAAGTGCAGGGGCGATGTGAGCAGGGCAGGACATGCAGAATCCTTGCCTCCAGAAGGGCTGCTCCTGAGCAAGCAGTCAAGGCTGCCAAGAAGCCAAGAGGTTTTAGTGTTTTGAAGCTGTCAGCTTTACTGATGGTTTGCTGGCAGGACGTCCCGGCTCCCCAGACACCCGTCAGGAAAACCCAACAGAAGACAAAGCAGACAGTCTTTAGAAACATCTTGACAGAGTCCTGTTGATACCTGGTGTATGTCTCATTATATTTGCTAGAAACCAGGAATTTTCCATACTCCCTCCCCAAAAATTTTAACTTCACCAAGAGGACTAATTCTGCTTGAAAATTTTGTCAGCCTAATTTTAATTCCATTCAATTAGCCAGAAACAACTATCCTATCCTATTAATGAATACTAAATCTCTTCCTAAGCTAGGGAGACTTATGTTAAAAAACAGATAAACATGCCTAACTACATGTTGCAGTCTGCAGTCCACACAGAGAGTGGCCACCTACATCTCTCCTCCTTTCTGAGAAAAGGAAAGATGTCGCAGCAGAATAGTAAGGGCTATTAAGATTTAGATCAAATTCTCATTCTATTTCAAAATAAGGTTTATCAGCAGAAAAACACGGTCATTTTACCTAAAACCTATGATTAGCTCTACCAAAAAAATAATAATAATAATCCATTAACAACTGTTACGGGACAGCTTCATTTATAACTATTATATACAACAGACAAAATAGAAGGCTTGAAAAAATACATAGGATCTGCTCTCACAGTAAATATTCTCGCCAAACAGCACCCTGAACCCACAGTTCTCATGCTGGTGAGACCCCAGTAAAAATTTCTTTGGAAGGCCCGCAACACAGAAAGATTATTCAACAGCAAATATATTTAGACATGTTTTTCAGTTCTTCCAAGCCTTAGAAAATTTGTAGTATATGTCAAAGAATGAAACCAAACTGAGAGCAGATTACTTACCTCATTCTGGTGAGTCCTTGGGTCCTGAGTGGTCTTCATGCTGAGGGACATGACCACAAGAGGAGGAGGAGGAGAAAGATCTTTAACCACGTTCACCAAGCCAGGCTTCATGGCCAGAGCCTCCACCTTACACCAGCTGACTGACTGATTTGAAGGCTCTGAGGAAACAATACAAACCACCTTCATTCTTCTGGGAACCACAGGTAAGGCTTCTCTAACGGTTCTGTTGCAGAGAGTACGTCCTTTTAACATTTTGCCCTTGTGGGACAGTCCAAGATCCAGACTAGTCCTGCCCAGTTCTTGGTAACTCCCTGGGCCCTGAGTCCCCAGTCAGAAGCCTAGTCACACCAGGGGCTCTTTAACACCGAAGAAGAGAGGGAAGATTTGTATTGGGGCCAGGAAGATGTGTAATGCAAAAAATTACTTCAGGTAGCTTTATACAGAGTCATAGTAGAAAAAGGTATAAACCAAGTGAGCATAACTCCACCTAAATTAATATACTACCTCTTAGCATCTAATCTTGTAGTCAGTCCAAAGGGAGAAGGCTTCATAAAAGTTAAATTAATACAAGTGAAACTTTCATTTACACAGAAACTTCTTAAATGCTACAGAAAAGCAGCCAGAGTGGTAATCGAAAGAATTTTATCAAATAAGAAAAAGAATATGACTGCATTGGATAATTTATTTAGATATAGTCCTTAATAAACATGATTATGGAAATAAGGAGATGGGGGATGATGTAAAAAGAGAGTTCACCCTACCCTGGTAGCACAAGCTATCCTAAAATGTAAAGGGAGGCCACAGAAAGCTATTTAGGCATAAAGTGTACAAGAGCTAAAAAATGGGGGGGGGGGGGGGGGGGGGGAAGACATGTTCACCACGCACTATCATTTGAATATTTTGGTCTGTAATGCTTCACTTGCTTTAAAAAAGAGTGATCATTTACAAAAGATGCTGCTGAGGTAACTCACTACACGCAGTTAGAGGAAGCAGAGGTTACATTTCTGAGGGACTAACCTTTTGAAGACAGCTGTTGGTCAACCTGGTTATCTTACTCCCTGCAAAATTATTTGACCCCTCTCTGGAAACCTACATGTTTTACCTTCTCTATTTTTCCTTGCTCTAAATGCAAACAGGTGACTGACTGAAATATTTTCATTTATAAAACACTGATGATCTCTCCAAAGGAAGACAGGTGATCAATTCCTTAACACTTTTTTTCTTTGATGTCCAATATCTTAACAACCAGCACTTCAACTAGCACTCTGTAGAGCAGTGGTCTCCAAAGCGGGGTGCATGAACCCCAGGGGGTGTACAAAACAACTGACTGGGGTGTGGGAAGAAAATATTTTTTGTACCATTAATAAATAAAATAAATACTTTAAAAAGTGTTTATTTCACATACCTCATCCTTTTTTAATTTCTATTTTTGTGTTTATTTTATCATGTACATAAATAGATTAGTACAGTAGTATATGAATATCATTTATAAATAAATAAATGTCTATGTATTGGGGGTACAAGCTCAATTTTTTACTGACAGGGGTGCACAATCTAATTTGTTTGGAGACTGCTGCTCTAGAAAAGCTCTGGTGCTATCTAGCACTGATACTTAAACTGCAAAGACAGCTTCATTACGAACAGTGATGACAGTTTTTGGAGAAGTTGTAGGTGTCTGATCAAATGGTTGGAGACTCTTATTCTAAACCTTCCAGGTACACTTCTTATCCCTGAGATCCTCTATGGAAAGTGTAGAAGGGAAACTAAACAAGAAAGCAAGAACCTTCTGGTAAGCTAGACACACACACACACACTCAAAAATCAGCTTTGGGGCACAAAATCCAGTGCAATGACTACAGAAATTTGCATAAATATATCTAGCCATCTTAACAGACAGTTTTCAACAGAGTGGGCATGCCACAGTTTTGAAATGAGCAATTCTGATATCAAGATACAGACTCTCTCTGGAACCTGAAGGCTGTAATGGAGATAAGGGAATGGGAAAAAAAAGACCTCCCTTCGTTTGCCATTTAACTCTGGGCTGGAATCAGTATCTGAGCACAGGCAAGGTAGTCTAAGGGAAGATAATGCACATCAG
Organism: Morus bassanus; assembly: GCA_031468815.1. Taxonomy (NCBI): domain Eukaryota; kingdom Metazoa; phylum Chordata; class Aves; order Suliformes; family Sulidae; genus Morus; species Morus bassanus. The sequence continues at coordinate 90,065,254 of CM062568.1, read as the reverse complement.
CATTAAGAAAATTGAATACTGCCTGAACTGTTGGTTATCGCTGCGGTAATATCTGTCGTACTGGATATGAGGAACGAAACAGCTCTGGAGTCTTTTCAGGTGAAGAGAGAAAATGCCAAAAAAAAATACAAGGTCAGTTCTTGGGTGAAAAGCACAGATGAAAAGCTACTCTTAGGCCTTTAAAATCAATGCCAGGAAGTACACTGATGCTTGCCAATGTCTGGTGGAAAACCCATCAGAACTAATCCATCTTCTGGCAGTCAGGGATTTGTCTTGGCTATTCCAGCTCAAAATCCTTACCGGAGCTTTGACTAAGCGAGGTGCTGAAGAGGAGAATCCTCCTGGTGTCAGCGTTCAATACTATCAATTCTATATTCAAAGTGCCCCAAGGAGATTGCACTAATAGATGTAGCTTTTGTCCAGTATGATCAACTTCCCTACATTCTTGGGAATACAAAGCACATGTTGAATAAAGGGCTCTAACCAAGCCAAAATATGCAGCATAACCACCTGCAAGCAGTGCACACTTGAGTGCATGAGCCAGAAAGGATTTCAAACTAAAAAAATGCTCTGCACCACGAACTTTTCTGAGTGCCAGAAGAAAACCCACACAAACAAAACAAACGATCTAGTAGTGGGTTGTTCTTAAAAAGATACATCTGTAGAAAAACCAAGACTCTTAAGTTATCAAGAGAAGAAAGAGGAACAAATTTCGAGGAAACTAACTTTAGCTCAGCGTAGCTTTAGGGTACACACCAAAGAGTAGCTACTAGGCACTACATAGTTCCCGCTCACTGCCAGTCAAAGATATAATCGCATATGTACAATGTGCAACTTCATATGGACAGAGCTCTCACTCAAAAAAAAGGAAGAGTAAGTTACAATTTGTACTAGATAATGAAAATGACACAGATAAATTGCAAAGTTAATTTACAAAATATATCAGTATAATTTAAATTTCCCCTCCTCCCCCCACCTATAATTATGTGTGTTTTCCAGCAACCAAGTATTTCACACGCAAACCACCATACGTGGATTTTTTATTTCCAGCCAGCATGGTCCTTTGATCTTCCTACTCATCAAGAGAAGCTCCAGGCTAGAGGTGTTAGTTCCAAATATATGTGAAAATGTTTGTCCTTTCAGATCTTGAGGAAGCCGAGGACATTCAGCCTAACAAGTAACAGAAAGCAGTGAGTCATTTCACCCCACAGAAGTTTTCAAGGTTGACACGCTATATTCAGACAGCACCTTAACAAAACTACACAATACCTGAAATCACTGTAATTTCCCACAAGCAAAGCCTTAACCCGTAACACCTTATAGTAATTGAAGAAATTACACTATTGACTCAACCTAAATAGGTGCATAACAAAATCAGGACAGTAATGTAAAAATGCACTGAAGCAAACGTTCTTCATCCATACGGGACGTAAGATAGAAATATTATCATCAGCCAAGACTACAACAATGTTCAATAACCACTTTAATATAGAAACTGCTCGTGTTGTAAACTTAATTAGATAGATACAGGTTTAATCTTGTCTGTCATTTAAAGACTGGATAAAGTGTTTCTGCACAGCTAAAGAAAAATTTTAGATAGCTAGCAAATCTCTATGGGATGCTGCTTTTGCACCGAGAACTAGTATTAAAAAAATGGTTTAAAAGGCATTATTTCAGCAACTGACCAAATAGGTTCAAGACTGCCGAGTCTCTTACATTTGAAACCAAATCAAGTATTTTTGCTAATTAAGAATAGCTACTGATGTTCTCATGAGAATTTTATTTTTCATCTTTGCTGCTCAATTTTACAGCTCTTCAACAAAAGTCGTTCTTACCCAGCTGCTATTTGCAAGAGCCATATAAGCAGAGATATCAGCTATATTCCGGACATGGATTCAACAAAACATTTAAGGGTACCAAGTAATTTAAAACATCTTATGGTACTTCAGGCCCTGATCGAATACAGCTAAAGGGCTGTTGACTTATTAGTTGATTCGTGGCAAGGTGATAAAAAAATAAAGCAGGATAACAGGGAATACAGATTGTTGTAAATCAATAAGCAAATTGTAATTGGGGGAGAAGGTGGGAGGAATGCAGTAGTTGTAGGAAGTCTTTCTTCTCCTCATGCTTTATTTACACAAACAGAGCTAATGCTAACAAATCAACATGTTATAGGTTACCTAGTAATAAACTGTTTTTGTTAAGGACTAACCAACATACAAATGATGACAGAAAAAGCCATAAGCTTAGGTATTAACCTCCTTTTTTTTTTTTAATTACAAGACAATGAGCAACTAGCTACACACTGAAACAGAGGTACAGCCACTAGCCACTAAAGATCAAATCCTGAAAATTATTTTTTTTTTAGTAAAATCAAAATTTTTAATTAGGTAAGAAAGCAGGTTATGGTCTTTCATCAGATTAATTATACTCACCGAATATTTAACTTCTAAGTACTCAGATTTTGCTGGAACATCCGGGATCTCAAAAGCATAGTATTTTTCCACTTTCTGTACAAAACAAATATATTATTTTCACAATATCTCCCAATTGAATATTCATTCTGTCCAATAAGAAAGCTAATGAAATAAAGGCCAGCCAAAACATACATCTCAAATATCATGGGCTTGACCATATATTACCAATTCTGCAACTGATTATAAACATCTAAAGATAGTAAGGAAGTTTTAATATCTGTATCTAATCTCTTTAGGTTTTCTTAACATAAAAAAGTTTCTACAGAATTGACTTACAAGTATACTAACCATTACAAAACAAAAAACATACAAAGCTTAGTAGCTAAGGAAATCTGGAAACGGTCTGTAGATTCACAGGCTTCAGACATACTCATGAGAATTGGTGGTTGCAGACCACCACAAAATCACAAAATGGCTGAGATGGAAAGGCACATCCAGAGATTGTCTAGTCCAGTCACCTTCTCAGAGCTGGGTCAACTAGAGTGGGTTGTTCAGGGCCCTCTCCAGTTTGGTTCTGAATATCCCCAAGGATGGAGACTCCACAGCTTCTCCGGACAACCTGTGCCAGTACCTCACCTCCCTTACAGTAAACAAATGTTTTATGTTCTCATAAATTTCATGTGTTTCAAATGGTACCTATCGTTCTTGTTCTCCACTGGGTATTAATAAGAAGAGTCTGCCAGAGGCGTCTTTACTCCTGCCCATCAGATGTTTATACACAATAATAAGATTTACACCACCAATCCCTCACCCCGAACCTTCTCTTCTCCAGGCTGAGCAGTCCCAGCTCTCTCAGCCTCTCCTCACACAACAGATGCTCCATGCCCTATTTGTGGTCCTGTGCCGGACTTGCTCCAGTCCATTCTCGTAACGGGGAGCTCAGTTGAAGGCAGCACTCCACATGTGTCTCACCAGGGCTGCATAAGGGGGAAGGACCACCTCCCCTGAGCCTGCTGGCAGTGCTCTGCCTCATGCAGCCCAAGGGTGCCCATGGCCGCCTTTGCCACAAAGGGTACACTGTTGGCTCTTGCCTAACTTCAGGTCTACCAGGATGACCAGGCCTTTTTCTGCAAAGCTGCTTGCCAGCCAGTCAGCCACCAGCATCTTCTGGTGCCTGAGGTTATTCCAGCCCTGGTGCAGGACTTGCCATTTCCCTTTGTTGAACTTGATGAGATTCTTGCAGGTCATGAGACAGCTCCAGCCTGTTGAGGTCCCTTTGCACAGCAGCACACCCATCTGGTATATCAGCCACTCCTCCCTGTTCTGCATTGTCTGCAGACTTGCTGAGTGTGTGCTCTGTGCCATCATCCAAGTCATTAACACGGACACTAAGCAGGACTGGACCCAGTATCGACCCCTGGGGTACGCCACAAGGGGCTGGCCTAACCCGAACTTTGTGCTGCTGATCACAACCCTTGGAGCCCAGCAGTGCAGCCAGTGTTCAGTCAATCTTGCTGTCCGCTTACCTAGCCCATACTTGATGAGTTTGTCTTTGAGGATGCTACGGGAGACAGAGTTGAAAGCCTTACTGAAGTCAAGATAAACAACAGCCACTGTTCCCCCCTTGTCCACGAAGCCAGCCATCTCTTCACGGAAGGCTACCAGCTTGCTTAAGCATGCTCTCCCCTTTGTAAATGCACACCGAACACTGCCAAGCACCTTCTTGTGCTTTGCATCTCTGGAAAACAGTTGTTTTCACAATTAGTTGCTCCATCCCCTTTTCCCAGGGCTCGAGGTGAGGCTGGCTGGCCTCTTAGTTCCCTGGAATCTCCTCCTTCTCCTTGCCCATCTTGAGGATAGCTTTGACATTTGTTTTCTTCCAGTCCTCGGGAACCTCCCATGATCAACATGACCTTTTAGAGATAATCAAGTGTGGCCTCACAATGACACTGGCCAGCTCCCTCCGCACTCATGGGTGCATCCCATCAGGACCCATGCACCAGTGTCTGTCCAGGTTGTTTGTATGTTCCCTAACCTCCACCAAGGACACCTCTTCTTTGCTTCAGGCTTTCCTTCTGGTCTCTTGGGGTCAGGGATTGCTGAAGGCTGGACTTAGCAGTAAAGACCAAGGTGAAGAAGACATTGAATATCTTAGCCTTTTCCATGCCCTTTGTCACCACATTCCCTGTCCCCTTCAGCAACAGGCCCACATTTTCCCCTAGTCCTCCTGTACCACTGCTCTTTGCCTCCCTCTCCAGATTCAATTCCAGGTGGGCTTTGGCTTTCCTTTCTCCACCATGATGTCACCTCCATTAGTCTGCCCTCTAAACCTGACCCATAAGCACTTGACCAGCTCTTTGCCCACCTTTAGGCAGGGCTCCATGCATTTCCATTGCTCTGACATATAAAAGGGACTCCCCCTCCTCACCATCCCAGCCTGTCCGTCTTAACCATGTCCTATCCCACCACGTGTCCATGATCCCAATGAGATAGTAGCCCTGTAACTGCACACAGTTCCTCCTTTTATACTGCATGCTTTAGTGTACTGGCACTTCAGAGAGGCACCCAAGAGAGCCCATTTCCAAACCATCTGCCAGCTATATACTTGCTTAGAACCAAATAATTTCTACGACAGTATTGTATTTTTCATTTTGAGTGACTTGGGTTTTACTAGAAAGTAGGCAAGTTTATTTAATATCTCTAACAAAGCTAGTTAAAGCAGTCTCAAGTTCAGTACAACTTTACTGAAAGTATCACTTCTGCTTTCTTCAAGAACAATAATGATTTTCCACAACATGCATTGAAGCTTCTCAGTTTCTAAGAATAACTACCTTCATTTTGCAAATAATTATAATATCCTGTGCAACAACGCTATGGTACCTGCTGAAATGCCATGCTCTACCCTGTTATACATACGCTCTGCCCTGTAATAATTCTCAAACCATCTACAGCACTTATATATTATTATGTTATGCCATAACTATGCTAGAACATTACTCTTACTACAAGATTTCCTAGAGGCCCCTTAAATTAAAAAGCATATTTTCACAGGACAGTGCACTAAGTTCAGCACATTATACAAAGAGTCAGCATAATACACACCACTAGAGTAAGTTTAATAAGTTATCACAAATTGGCATAAAATTTACAAATAAACAAAAATGCAGTTAGGTAAACTCAAAGTTATTTGGTTTTGGGGTGGGGTGTTGGGTTTTTTTTCCTTAAATAGCACCAGCAACCGCTCCCTCAGAGCACTACAATGAACAGTTAAGCTTGCTACTTCTCATAACACTGTAGTTTTAAGGCTGTAAAGCCTGGCTAGGAGAGGAGAGGGCCCTCTGCTATAAATAGGAAGAAGGCAAATCCAGAAACAACTATGGCATCAGCAGCTACATGGAAGCAGAGAAGAGCAATATAACTTGGTACAACAGCACCACTATGAAGTCAGAGCAGCATTACAAATTAGCATGCAAATGTATATCTGAACTGTTAAGCCAAAGCAGCACCTTACACAAGCAGCACATCATAGCTGTAACATAACAGATGGTGATGCACTGCTTTTAGCATATATTACTGGTGCTCCCCCCCCCCTTTTTTTTTTAATTTATAAAAACCCTCTCAGGCTTCAAACAAGTTCTTGTTGCAAACACAAGCTGAACATAGTGTAAAAATAGTATGCTGCAGTGATTCATCTGCGTTATTCCACAGAGCTCAGCTCAATTACACAAGCGTCTGGTCATAACTGCAGTGAATGAATGCTTTGCTGCAGAGTAATCTGCCCTTCAAGTGGCCCTTCAGAGAGCAGAAATGAGCAGCAGTGATTAGCTGCTAAGTTCCTAAGTGGAGTAAGGCTGCTTTCAAATTGATTTGTGAAGACTTGCTAACTTGGCAGCAGTGCAACCCATTGAAGCTACAATTAGCAGCAGGTGCAGAAGGAAGTGATATGGCTTAAGTGTATCTGTTCACAGGGACAAACTTTGGCGCTGGCAAGGCCAAGATGCACGTGCGCGCATACACACACACACACGCAGAGAACAACTTGTCTCAGTGTATGAATACCAGCTTTCTCCGCATCACCACAGAACTGGGTATTTTGAATAAAAGAGCTTTGGGTGCATGGCAGGTAAGCTAGTAACCTTTCTGATTTCCAGCTAACGATGGAAGATCTAAGAGTTTCTCAGTTTCACAGTACTATGCCAAAACTGAGACTTCGTGTTACTCTGAATGCATTGCTCACGAGTGCTCTGCTCACCTGAGCAATATTGCCATTAGCTCATTAAAAATCTTTCAAAACACCAACCCTTAACAACACAGTAGCAGAACACCGGCTGCACATCACAGAACAGGGGAGGAGTTCTAAAGCATATTAGCTCTTAATCACACATAGACACAACTGTGTGACAATCACTTTTTTGGAACATTCACTCAGCTGAGTGCTCCCAGCATTTCAATTTGAGAGCCCTGCACACCCCTATGGAAACACAGATGCAACAGCTGTATAACCACACATCATCTCTGGTGGTATGACTGCAATGAAAAGAAAGATGATGACTCCTTACAAAAAACAGATTAATAAGTTATCTAACCAGGCAAATTGAGGTCTCTTAGAGAGGAACAAAAGAGAAGGAGGGTGCAGTAATGGGACAACCCCACTACTTCCACAATTATCTTGCAGGCAGCAAAAGGACCCACTGCTGCAAAGACGTAAGCCTGGCCAGATTTGGTGCTGCTTGTTCACAGTGGATTTCACGTTAAGTTGGAATAGCTGAGTTGCTGTAATACTTTGACTGAATAGTCCTGCAAAGGGCCCACCAACAGCCCTGCTCTCCAATCCTATCTTTTCTCTCATCTCCCACATTACTAGTGCCTTACCCTCCTGCTAGCTCCAGTTCTCATTAAACCCTTCCAGGAGCCAGTAACTATCAAAATCAGCAGAAAATTATGCCAGCAAAATAAAGCTGGATAGCCTTTTACCAGGTTAGTAAAATTCAGTTTACTGAAGAGTCTGATGAATTCAAACAGAATTTGAATTCTTGCTGTTTAGAAACACTTCTGGTAGGTTATTCCAGAGCTTCTCTGCATCCCCAACTATCCTGCCTAATTTATTCATGAATTAAAATTTATAAAGCTGTTCTTTTGCTAAAACTGTCCTTTAAATAGCTTTCTTGCTGCTCATCCCCTTTTAATGTTTATAGAGAGCAAAGAGGTCTTATCATTATTCTTCACTTTACTAGGCTAAAAAAAAAAATTAAAGCTCTTTCGTAGTTATCTCTGGCATAACTGATTCTCCTTTTGTCTCATCCTTCTAATTACCATCTTTTGTACCTCTTGTCGGTTGAGTTGATCTTTCCTCATATAGGGGTATCAAGTGTTATAATATTCTAGGTAAGATCTGAACAGTGCCTTAGTGCTGCTACTTCCCTATTCCTGCTAGGGATCACTCCTGTGTTACACCCAAGGACCCCAGATGCGCTGTAGTCATGCATCCTGTTGGGTCTTTCATCCCAAGCTCTGTGTGAACTCAGTAAAATTTGATATGCTTTGAACTAACATCAGAAGTAACAGTTCAAATACTTCCTGCATATGGTTTACCTTGATTTTTAGAAGCTATCTTTGAAGGTTAAACTGTATTATTCCATTACCTCACTAACACTATTTGTCCTTAGCACACCATGGAACAGGTGGAGGTTTCCTAAGATTCTGTTAGCAGATCTGCATCTTTTCAAAGGCCTTAACCCCTCCTTCCATTTCTAGAGTACAAGCATCTGTATCCTCTCTTTTAATGAAGAATTGATTTGCCCTGAGTTTCCTCCCTCATTCCTGAAAGGATCTTTGAACAGTGAGCTTTACAAACTTGGTTTTTACCTATTGTTAAATTCATTCCTTTCTGCTCCCCGTACATAATGTCTAAGTTATAATGAAATATACAAGAGAAGTAACACTGATAAAACTGAAAAACCTAAATTTGCATCAGTTTTGAGAGAGAAAATAAGCTAGAACAAAAAAAAACCAACAAAACAACCCAAAACACAACAATAAAGTTTTACAAAGTTCTAATGAAGCGTGCATTTTCCCTGAATTATGTAAATAATGCTATGTGTTGATGAAAAGACAACATTTCTTGCATGAATTTGCCATTTCAGAAACACTGCTCACATTTGCACTTTAACAGCTTAAACTTTCTGAAGTACTCTAGCTTTGGATTAGATGAACTCCTGAGGGTCTTTCCAACCTAAGTTACCATATGAACTTGTTTTTATATTCCTTCATTTACATATTGTTAAATTCCATTCTTCCTGCATCTTTATTTGCCATCCCATTTCCTGATCAACTATTCAGGAACGAATCCTAAGAAGTCACAAGACTGACAGCCTGGGAAAAGTTACGAATAATTCCACACCACTCAGTAATTACAATGAAAGCCAGCTTTGCCCGACTAATGACATCTTACTTCAAGAAATGGAAAAGTTTCTGAACACTTCACTCTGAACAAATCTTCTCCTCTAACTTGCATGTTAGCCACCTTTCCCACACACACAAACTCCCCACCTCCCCATCCCTGCCAAAAGACAAATGCTCGACGTAAATGAACAAGAAAGCTCTCTCACACTAGCAAACTAATTCAGTCCAAATCTGCAACACTATCAGCGATACCAGCTCTTCTCCTGCAGCGTTATGACAAGTACTATATTACTGTAAGTGCAGATTTTCCATTATAGCAACATATTACTTTTCCAGTGTTCTTTTAAGGATTTGTTGAGCAAACAGAACACAGCAAAATAACACTATAGGACTGTTGCCCATAACTGTAAGCCCAGAACAGCCTAAGTTTCAAGACTGGATGACAGTCCTCAGCCTGCTATCTCCTGTATAAATGCACTAAGACAATCAATGCTCCAAACAGCACACATTCTAAAAAGATAAATCTGCAAGGGTGAGAAGAAGGATGAAACATGCCAAGAGATAAAGTTCAGTACGACACCTGGTCAAATACAAAGACAGTTTAATCCCAGTGCACTGGCCTATCTGCTGGACAACACAATCTTTCATTTTCAACTTTGACACCATGACCTGATACCCAGGCTTTAGGTATCAGAACTTCTCTCTGTTCTGTATTCAGTTTCAAAAAAGCTAATGAATGAGTATTTTGAAAAGCTGTATGTTTAAACTTCTGGTGGGACAATCATGTTGCAGATTTACTGTTCTTAAAGGAGTGTGGATATCTGGGAAGAAACTGGGATGGCTTTTACGAGCAGGTACACTTACACATGTCAGGAGTTATATATTTGCATTTCAGCATAACTTCCCCCACTGGATAGTGTTTCAACAGACTTCTCCCCTTAAGAACCAGAACAAAATAAAATGACCAAATAGGATGCTTATAGACAAACCTTGGATTTGAACTTCATGATCTTATACTTCGGTGAAATGCAGTCATTAAATTCCTTGAAAACACTCATTAGAGTTACCGGAGTCTCTGTCTCTTTGCCAGTGGATAGGTCGATTTCCTCAAAAACAGAAGTCAGGTTTTACAAATTAACAAAAAATGCCAGCAGGCATGACCAATAAGTTGAATTTTGCTTTGCTATTATGAATCATGTCTCTCTTCTTTAAGGGAAAATTACAATGTAAACAGCCAAAAAACCCCAAATGTAAAAAAATATTATTTGAAACAAAGTGTTTAAAAAGCACTAAGTTTTCTAATAATACTTCAGGACAACTTTATTTCCTAAGCAGCAAGGCTGAAGGTAACAATTTGTCTGCAGTTGTTAGTTAGGGTCAGGGAGGAAGCAGCAACACTCTACTCTGCACCTCACAGGTGATACACCGTGTATATATTGTATTTACCACCTACATCAGACAACACTGGCTTCAACAGTTCCCATAAACACACTACTAGAACTCAGCCTGCCATAAGCAGAATGAAAGGTACTTATGTTTGACGTGCTTAAAAGATATACTTACTGTTTCACGTGGCAGTAGATAAACAGTTCTCTCAATATTTTTCACTGACACACAACAGCTGACATAGGTGTTTGCAGATTCAATCCAAACTTTGCCAAACAAAAATACCACGCCTAAGGAAGAACGGCAGAACAAAGAACTCACTATGCAATTCTTAAATTAATCATTCTTAATGTTGCTTAAGGCAGCTTATTATGTATTTTTGCATAGAAACACTTCTGGTTTAGGTCCTTGAACAACAAATCTTTCCAATGTATCAGCACATTCTAAATTATTTTAAACACCAGCTGTAGAGATAAACACCTGTATAGTTCCTCATGCCCCTACCTCCATCACTAACGTAACACCTTGATATGTGAAATTCAAAATGGCATCACACAGTCAGTCTCAGAAATGGAATATCAGAACAGAATTCTACCTACATTAGTTTGATAATTCATGGGGGGAGGGAAGGAGAGAGAGAAGTCAGTGAAAACTGAAGAAAATCAAAATGCCTGTGCCGCCAGTCATTCCTGAAACACGTCATCTACAATTTTTCATTCTTCAGCTAGACCAGTACAATTAACTCATTTTTCCTACACTTCAGTAACATGAGATCAAGACTCTACTACTAATAAAACCTGTAGAAATACGTTCTGAAGACAACAACCAGAAGCTGATCAACTGTAAAAAGTTTTCACCTGACTATTTTTAACAAATTAGGACATCGAAAGATGTATGACATCACAAGAAATCCTGGATGCTAAGACAGCAGTTGTAACCTTGGTAGACACTCAGAAAGCCTCTATAGAGCAGGACTAGCGCAACTGACTTCACTACGGACCACTACATTATTCTACACGCACACCTCTGAGCCACAGAGAATGTGGCATTAGCACAAAATGCTGCAAACTGCTAATCAAGTGATGTTAAACTTTGAAATAACATGGAACAAGGCTAGCTGCCTTTCACATACAGTTTTTGAATTGCAAGTAAAATAAACTTCCAAGTACAACTCAAAAACCTAGATTCATCTGAGTTCCCTTCACACTCCAAGTAATTTGGAAATTGATTACATGAAAGACACTATTCCTACAGTACACTACTATTAGTGAAAGCAGAAGTATCAGAGCTGAGACTGTCTCGGAAAGACCATTTCACATAAGGAAGATTTTGAAACCTGCATTTCTCCTTGGTCTGACAATGCACAAACAAGTCCTTGGTTAAGAGTTATAATTTATCTTTGCCACACAATCTATCAGATGCAAAGGCACCTTTCTTACTCCATTAGAGCAAAGATAAGTCAGTGAAGATGCACTAAGATGGATGACAGAGTTAGAGTGACAGGCTAAGAAAAATCATTTCTTGAGTGCTTGGAATAGACGTGAACAAGACTACTTTTATCAAGGACAGAATGTTGCAGTTTTGAAGATGATGAGAGCAAGGATACAAGCTTCAGCTGCACAAAGTATCTCAGAGATTTTAATACAGAGGCAATCTTCAAGATTTAGACAGTTTGAATAAAAGGATCTAGAAAGAGCTCAAATTACAGATCTAAGTGACAGGGAAGATGAAGTTCTCCCCAGCAATCTTTTTTTTTTTCCTTTTTTAAAGGGATAAAAAACTCAAATAGGTTTGGATCATACAAAAAGATGAAACTATGGGAGAGACCACAAAACAGGAGTTAGTTGCTTGAACAGCTGGCAATATTAAGAGCATGGAGAAGTTAACCTGTAAGAGGCGTACATATAAGCAGGTGAGGTAGAAAGGAGGATACATGAGCCAGTCAAAGACAGGGTAAAAGGCTGCCTGGATTGCAAAGACAAACTTCAATCAACTCTAGCATGGACAAATAAGTGGTCTTAATCCCCAGATTTCACAGAATCAGAGTAATTTAGGATGTAAGGAACCTTTGGAGGTCACCTAGTCCAACACACACACACACACACCCCCCACCACTCTCCCACCCCCCCACACACACAATGAAAGCAGGGCTAACTTCAAAGACTTTTCAAAGACATTTCATATGTAAAACCAAGAAATGAGAAAAGAGGTATATCAGGACCTACTCCCTGTAAGCCTGATTACGGAAGAAAGAAAGAAAGAATAGGAGTAAAGCTTATAAAACACAAAGTCTATGAAAAGAAAGATCATGTTACTGAAGAACCAAAAGGCAAGCAAAGTCAAGGGACAGGGAAAATGTCGTGCAGAGGGGAAAGGAAGGGCAATTATTATTTGTTGTTTCTTTAAAATGTTAATGGGATTATAATTCTCAAGTTCTCTGCCTAAGATAGTAAAGGGGGTTATGAAAAGTAAGCCTCCAAAAAATCATTTAAGTTTGAAAGGGTCTTATGATTATGCTATAGTATTTACTCTTCAGGCAATGCATTTGACATCACAGCAAATGAGGCATAAACAAAGATCACGAACATGTTAAACAAAAAGCAGTATCAAAATTTTCCCTTCTACGCTACTAATTGAAAACAGGTGCAGTCTTTATTATTCAATCCTAAAAAAGTCATAATGAGAAAAGAACACTCCTTGCATGCGAGAAACAGAAATCTTTTCATAATTATGTTCCATTCAGCAACCACTGACTTCGAAGACAAAAAAAAAAAGAACAAGAACAATAGTGGGGTCTTTAAAAGTAGCAATTTTGTATTAGAGCCATTGATTTCATCAAGATATCTATGATTATTACCACTCCCATCACCAAGCTGTTCAGCCCAGCACAGTCTCATATTTAAGTCTGGCATCCCAACTCACAACAAAAGGTGAAACAGAGAAACATATCTGACTTGAATGCTTACAGTATCAACCCCAAAAACCTTCAAAAACATATGGAAGAACCTTCTGGTAAACCTACATGAAGCACAAATTAGAAATCCAAGATCCTAAAGCTGCTGATGAAATGAGAGGATGGATGGGAAGTGCCTAGAACAGATGTGAACACAAATTCTTTTGTCAGGGCTGAAATCAGAATGCGCGGTTTTGAAGACAATGAGAGCCAGGATTCACACTGCAACTGCATCAAAGTATCTTAGGGATGTTAATCCAGAGACCATTGTCAAGATTTAGACAGTCTGAATAAAGGGATCTAGACAGCATATATTTTTCAGGCCACCTTCCTCCCTTGATAGGCATACTTTTCTTTTGTATAAAATCGTGCAGCTGCTATTTTACATGCTTTCTAATAATCCACCAAAATTTTAAGTTACGTTTCCAGAAACAAGAAAAAAACATGCTGAATTGTTGCACCACTGGGTAAGAAATTAACAATATCAGCTTATTCCTGGAGCGCACAGGGTTTTGAGAAGGCCAGTGGGTCACTAACATTGAGAAGTGCTAGTTCCTCCCGCTTTGTACCTCCCTACTACTATAGTAGACCGAGAGACAACATTCTTACTTTGCCCAGTCAGAGCGCCCTGCACTGAGGACAGAGGTGCAGAAAAACAAGAGATCAAGGTACCAGTTATAGAGCACAGAGAGATGGGGTATCTAGCCATAATTTAGGCAAGTCTGAAAATCCCAGTTACATAAGAAGAATCAGAGTGGCATTTTCTGCCTTTAACTGAATAGTTACCTGGCTGACTGTACTGATCTTCATAAGCATCCAGCCAATAAAATCTTAAGACTTGATCATTATCTTCCCCATTCACAAGTGGAAGGAGATTGGGGTCCAGCTGAACTTCTGCCACTACTAGATCAGCTTCGTCATCATCAATTCTGTCCCAACATGAGATATCTCGGAGAGAAAAACTTCTGCAGGTTTGGCATAAGACGAAAGAAACAAGAAGTAAAATTGTGCCTTTGCTATAACCACTGCTGTTTCACTTTTTTTCAGCCCTGTATTCTAAGGCCTTTTGTTGCTCTTACACTACCAAGCAACATTTCCAACAGCTGAACTTCTTCAGATTTCTTCTGAAAAGGACAGAGTGACAAAGAGAGAAACCCACATACAAGTATGGTTCTCAGTACACCACACACAGGCTTTAAAAGTCATTCACCTAGTATTTCAGCCTTGGTCATTCAAGCCTTTACATAACAAATATATCCATCCATCTGTACAAGTTTCTCAGCGGGAACAACAGATTCTTTCAACAAAACTACCTTTTCGGTCATTAAATGTTTAAGTCTTTTTGGCTGTTCACCATGTGAAATTACTTTTAGCAACAAAAACTACAACTACCATTATGAAATACCTTCATAGTTGCTAATAAGCATCATTAGCAATTCCTCATTTTTGCTTATTGGCATCAAAATTCGTTGTTCAACACCTACATTGAGTCACCTCAACATACTGAAATACATGTTATGTTGTCACGTGCTAAATCTCAAAAACATGAAATATTCTTCAATTAAGTAGCTATCAGCATGTTCAACATTACCATTTTTAATGTCACTACAAAAAAAATCACATAGCATTATCAACATTCTGTCTGTATCGCAATTATCCCATTGGCAAAGACAAATATGAAGATAAGTCTAAGGTTTATTAGTGGAAGAAAAAGAAGAGATTCTTACAAGACAGATGTCTCTTTCTTCTCTGATTCCAGCTGCTCTGTCTCCTTCTTTTCAATTTCCTTGTCTCTCTTCAAGCTTTCAGCTGTCTCAGGTATAGTTCCCACATGCTCTGCTTCCATAGGTTCATCAAAGTCGTCCTCATCAAAATCTATCATTCCCTGATCATCATCTGGAAGTGGTGCACATGCAACTAAAGGCTTGAATCATTGAAATGACACACTGTACACTACAGCAGTATGCATGGATAGCATACTATATGCATGAATGTAATATACACTATTAATATACAAAAAAAAAAAAAATCACATTTAAGCTATCTAAGCATCTAACTAGCATAAACTAAGAAGTGTTTTAACACTATATGCCATATTTAAAGAGTTTCCAGAACTGGGTTTTGATTTCTTTTGATACCTTCAATAGCTTTCTCTTCCATTGTCTTCACTATTCCCCCATTTTCTGTAGCTTTTTGCACATACTTGGTATCCTCATTTTCAGAGACTATAACAGATTTTGCTGAGTAATTGGGATGTTTAGGATGAAATGAAGCTGGAGGAAGAGCTTCCTTTCTGAGATGAACAGGAGCTTTCTTTGGTATAGGGGTGATTACCTGAAAGACATTTTAGACATAAGTTTAAAAAAATTATCTTGAGGGAAAAAAAAAAAAATCTAACACTCACTATTTGCAGAACTAGTAACCAGGACTAGAGGAAAAGCTCCACATATTTTGCAGCATGATAGCTCAAACTCCTCAAAAGTAAACTTTAAATTCTATAGTATCATTTCTGCTGTGATGTGTTTCTACTATAACTTTAAAAAGCAGTTTACAACAGGCCATGTTGGCATTTAATTAAGTTTGTGGTTACTTCGACTGTTTTTCCCACGTAGCATTACTCCATTCCTAAATTAAAATCTCTGTGTCAGCTGAGTGTATAGCAATATATGTCAGGCAGGGACAGAGCCTGGAACAACTGGGGAAGGCCAATATGGCAGTTTACACCCGTTCGTATCAGCAATGAGTTCAAGATGTCTACAGGACACCGTGGGTCTAGAGAGGAGACTGCTTCGCCATCAGATTTCTTCACGCTACAGACATGACAGGGAGAATGAGGAAAACAAAGAAACCACATTTGAGCATGCTCTGCAAGCCTGAACTCCGAGGCAATAAGCACAGTTTGGTTTTCAGACAGGATACCACTATGGCAGCAGCTACAGAACCTCTTCTTATGGAAGATGTGTATGAAGTGGCCTCCACCATGACCAACAACATTTCTCTGCATCTACTGGCCCTTAACCTACAGCAAAGTCCATAACCCTTATCTTCAGGGAAAGCTGTTATTTAGAGACATAGAATTTAGAGTTGTACACAACCATTTCTAGGGTTTTAATCTCAGTACAACTACTTCCATGGTGGCCAACACCAAACTCAGCCCCTCATTCACCTTAAACAGAAAGCAAACATTACTTAATCTACCTTCACTAACAATTTTTTGCTAGCCTAATCAAATGAATTTATCCATACTTATATTTCTGCTCATCTCCTAAAGTAGCAAGCATTACAGCCATCTTGCTTTTTATGGCCATTTATTTTCTAAGGCTGCACTCTTCATCCTCTTCATCTGTTTCATTGTCTAAAATCTCCAATTCCTCCTTCTAGGACCATAGAAGCTATCATCTGAACAGCCTGTCTGGGAATTAATTTCCTTCTCAATGTTTCCTACTAAAAGTGACCACTGTTTTGCACCATGAATACAAAGATCCTCTCTTACTGTATCTCCCCCTTTTTTCTTTTCCAGTTACTTCTAGGCTCTAACACAACTGTTGAAATGAGTGCCACTGGTGATTATTTTCATCGTAAGAGGTGATGTCACTATTACACAAGGTTTCACAAATCAGATTTATCTCCTCTATTCCATTTGCCCTCTACAGACTCTTACCAAATATCTCATTGTACTTCCAACTGTAAAGTCCTTCTCATTTACCAGAACTCTTAACAAAACACTAGCCTTCCATCCTTAGCAGCCCATCCCTCCTTTCACTCCAAAACCTTCCACTAGGATAAACTTCTATCCATAGTTTCAATTTTCCATTTGCTTTCCATTTCTGCAGAAGAGAAGTTTCTTATCCTTTTCCACACCCACATATACTCTTTCTTCTGCTTATTTCACTTCCCATCATCCTTTCCTTGCCACAAGGGTCCTTTCTACCTTAGGAAAAAAGAGACAAAGCAGAAGCTCACCTTCATGTGATGCACCTAACAGTACAAAAACAGTTTCACCTGTCAAATGTAACAGCTATGTAACAGCTATATACTACTACTATACTAATGACACAGAAAGAGTTGTATTCTGTTTATGTATTAACATGGAAGGGGAAAACAAAAAAAGCATGAAGTTACACAGCAACATTGCTAAGGAAACTAATAAGAAAGGTAATTTCTAGAAGCAGAAATAAAAGACAACAGTATTCAAATCAACCAAAATACAGATTAATATTTATTAATGAGAACTTTTTTGATTTTTTTCCTTTACCTTAGGGGTTTGGGACTGCACAGAGAAAGGATTCAGTGGTACTTCAGCAGATCTTTTCCTTTTCAGTGTTATAATTGGTGGTGGACTTATCTTAACAGTCTGAATATTGGAAGAAAAGAGAAAGCGACAAAATGAAGAGGTGTTGTTTAGTGTTTTCTTTTGCCTTGGTTAGTAATGTTTTCCATCAAAGAGAAAGAAGGCTACCAGTATTTCTCATCTTTCAAGACAACACACCTCCTGATACACAACTCAGCCACATAAAAAGTTATCTGAGCAACCAGCCCACAAAGGCAGACACTAGATTTTTTTGGTAAATTGTTTGAGAGAAAAACTGTCATAAGTGAAACTGTTTTCAAACAGTGGGCATTTCAATAGCTAACCCTGCCTTTAATGCACAAGTACCAGAACGGCTGGTGGGATGTTCTTCATGTCTGCTGAAACAGTAGTACTGAGCACACATGCCTTAAGAAAGGCAGAAGTGCTCTTTCAGCACTGTCACACTAGAGTAAAACCCATTTCAATTTATTTACATGTACAGATATTTTATACTCATCAACAGCTAACAACAAGAGAAATTTTACAGAACAAAGCCAAAAAAACCCAATAGCTAACTACTACTTAAATAAATAGAAGCCATAGTGTAATTATCAGGATTTGATGGATTAAAATGCATTTGCTTAATGGTTTGAGGGGTTTTGATAGCCTAAGATATTATAAATGTCAAACAGATGTCCTAGGGAGGAGTAAAACAGTAAGCGCACAAATCCAAGAGAACAGCTTTACATTGGAACGTCTATACCCCTCTTATTGCTCTGTAAAACACATTATGCTTATTATGATACAACATATTTCAATTCAGTATCTCACCACTACAGCAGTTTCACAGTTTACATGTGAGCAATCCTTTCAGTTTTAAGAAATCCTGCTAAGTGGCATTAACTCACTGAAAAGTCATTAATGCTGAGGAACAGCCTCATGTGAGACAGTCCAACCCTGCTATACCAGCCATCCTGTGCTCCTAACTCAGAGGAAATGTTAATCTGATTCTCTGTAGCAAACTGTGGAAAGCAGGAGGAGGCAGACAGAAGTTCAGACTACGTCATATGCTGAAACAGTCCTCCCTCAGCTCCTCTTGTGAACCCAAACATGCCAAATGGAAATATCCCACAGTATACTGGCCGGAGCGTGGGGATACACATATATGGTATACACAGTGAAGATGGAGGTAAGTCCTGTTTCACTCCAAGCTGACTAAAACCTGGAAGACTGCATTAGCACAGGCTCTACATCGCGTTAATATAAACCATCTCTAATCAGGACATAGCAGTTTTGGCTTATCAAACCAATACAGTCATGCAACTTCTGCAAGGTGGAGATGACAGGTAGGCTGCATGCATACATGGAATATTCCAAGCAGACGTGCTATGGAGGAAATCAATCTTAGATGGTTTAGTTTTAAGAAGAACTTTATTTTCTTGATATGTGCCACAGCAAGAAAAATTAATGGATTAAGGTGTTTCAAGCAGATTTTATTAACATACTTACTTCAGCATTAAGATCTTGAAGAATATCCCCCAGTAAATCATCCTTTGACAGGTCCACAGTTTTCTGTAAGATAACAGATTAGCCAAACAGTTCTTAGTTATATGTGCAAACCCAATCAGGAGGACAGCAGCAAATGACTACGGGGTTTCTAGAAAGCATGCACAATGTTTTCAGGAACGCTCTATACACAAGAGACTGTAAAAGGAGTTTATGCCTTGCTAGACACAAGAAACTGAAATAAGCCCTTGCTTTATTCCCCTCCCACTAAAACACTGCAAACAAGTTAGAAATCTTTAAATTAAAAAATGTAAACTTACGTCTGTGTTTTTCTTCCCAGCACTGGCTATAAACATAGACTTAATTGTGTTTGGCTTTGACACCACAGACTTTTTCACATTCTTTTTATCAACCGTAGATGTTTTGCCACCTTTTCCTACAGAAAAATAGAAAACCGCAAATTCTACATCAGAAAAGCTCAATTATTAAGGGTCCAGTTATTATCAGTAGTAGATAGCTAGGCAGTCTATTTCTTCCACCTTTACACTGCTGGCTGAAATGAAGCCTAATCATCTTTCATTTGCTGCCAGCTTTGTAACGGCTGACGTGCATATACAAAAAAAAGCAAAACCCTATCAGCACCCTATCTTTCCTAGTCACGTCAGAGATGATCTTTGTGTACTCGAGTTCATACTCCAGAAAAAGGCTCAAGATACTTTACATGGAAGCATCTCCAGAAAAAAACCTGACTGTCCAGGAGTTTGGCACTAGGCTTGGATTCTCAACATCAGACTCAATTTCTCAGTTTGCCACCAACTTCATAAAAGTTGGCAAAATCATTTGATCCCAGATCCTTAAAAGCATGCAAGTATTTCAGTGGTAAAAGAGACCATGCATCCTTTAGACACTGGCTCTGGAAACCAAGCTCATTCCTAGATTCCTTTGTTCTAGAAGTGAATATTTATCCCACAGAAGACTGTAAGCAAAATTGCCCTGGTAGTGCTGAAGTGGTTAGCAGTGATTTGACCTCAATCTGTGGACCTCTACCTTCTGTATCACAGGGACTAAACAAAATCTACAGTCATAGGCATAGAACTGCAAAGCTTCAGGTAACATGTCATTTGGCCATATTCACCACATCCCGACGCCAAGAAGTTGCCCATATTAGGTACCTTTTAAAAGCCACCTGAAGACATTCTACAGTGGTCATGTTCAACCTACCTTTCTTATTGGAACCAAGAGCATCATCATCCAGATCTTCATCAAAGATTTCCCTTCCATCTTCTAAATAACCTATCCCATCTGTAGAAAAGCAAATTGTTAAGAATTTACATTTTAAATTCTGTCTTCTGGTATTTCTTAAAATATTAATAATCAAAAGTTCTACATATTTAAACACTTTGTCCCCTTTAATATAGAGCAAAAGTTATAAATGCAAAAGTGTTAAAAACTACACTCTCAGCTGTATCTTCTATTAGACTGAATATATTATTATATGTTTAATTAGATATTATCCATTACAGTACTTCTTTTTAAAGTTACATCACCGATAACAGGAAATAAAACTTCAAAAACAGTTCTTAATGGAAAAATATTTTCACTACCATTCTGATACAATACTGTGAGAACAATGCAAAAGATTAATTTCCATATAAAAGCTTATCTTTTTCTTGTCTCCTAAAACAATTTGAAAGAATGTACTAACTATAACTTACCTCAAATCGTGAACATTATGAAACCTAATTGAGTTATAACACTATAATCAAAATAACTCTCCAAATGAATCTTAACTTACCATCATCAACAATCCAGTCATCATCCTGACGTTCTCTGACCATCTTGGAGTATTCTTCCTCATCTATTTCATCATAAACACCTGTGAACTCCTCAACCTACAGTTAAGGTATACTGAGGATTAACAGTTCCCATGCCATTACTTATTAGTACAGGTCATCAGTAAGAACATAAAAGTACCCAAGAAATGCATGGTTTCCTACACTGTTACATTGCTCACAACTTGTAAGCGCAGTTATTCGTTCAGTTTAAGTTTCTTTTTTGGCAGTGACAGAAGACAAGTTATTAATTTTTAAAGTTATCCCAGTATACTGAAACTCATAATCTACAGAAGCCCTGGCAGAGGTTTCATTTGAAATTGACTTGCTTTATTGCTCATTTCACATTACAAAAAAAAAAAAAAAATCCTAGCAATGGAGCCTTCTGACCTTTGGCTCTAGTCTCAAACACCAAGATGAGCTCAATGAAAAGGAAGGTGATTTAATGTTCCCAAGCGTAATGCTGAAAATGCTCTTTTGTGCCTCAGAGCAAATTTGCATGTTAATGATCTATGCACTTCAGGCTTCTTCAGATTTCACCTCAACGTGGAAGTCACATCCTGTTGGCATTACAATTAATTGGACAGTATCAACGTTACACTGCCCAATTTCAGTTCTACCAGTTAAATACTTAGATTTTGGTTTCTTTGTAATGGATTTCAGTCATTTTAAATCCATTTAAAGTTTAAAGTCACTGAAGTAAAAAAAAAAAAGTACTTTATATCATGACATTAATTATGCAACTAAGTTTTAAAAGTTGATCCTTCCCTGTGGAATAGTTATCAAACAATATCACGCATGTTTGACTTGCGGTTAATAAACTTGTTTTAGTTTTGAAAACAGAAAGAAACAAATAAATGATACCAGAAAGCAGTAAAACAATTACAGTTACATTCTGGAAAACATACATCGTTAAAAAATAAAAGCCGATCTGAAAGGCAGATTTAGTTTCCCACAACTTTTACATAAAGGATAGCCGAGCATCTCAGTTCACGTTCACTTTTTACTAAAAAGAAAAGATGATGAATTTTCACCTCATATTTTATTTTTTCGCCGGCTTTGGCTTTTTTCAGACGTTCCAGTGCTTCTTGCTGGCCTCTTCTAGACTTCTTCTCTCGTCTAGAACGTGATGCCGCAAAACTTCCAGACTCGCACATAGCTGGAATTATTAATTAAAAACAAGAGAAATAAGTTTAGTAATGACCTGCTGTTATCTTTGGTACTTAGCGTTCAGTGATGTCCTAATAGATGGTTGCAGCTTTGCTTAAAACGAACATAGAGACCTACTTGGCTAAAAGCGCACAGCTGGCTCTTGGTAAGCCAGTTCTGGAATTATACTGAAGGCATGGTCTCAGACGGACACAGGGATCAAACGGACTTCGTGCCAGTTCACATTCACCAAGAAGCTACCACCTAGATTCCCAAAGCACCTCTCAAATCTCATCATTATCCGAAAAGGATCCCCCCACTCTTTCTTTCCTTGGGTATTTCTGGCTCCTTTTATTTTGCATGTCTCCATGACAACTCAGGGACAGACTTAGAAAAGGCCTATATTGCTACAAAGCAGTAATGGTTTTTTTAGGCGTTTTTTTAGGCACAATGTTTAAGAGTGCAGCTAGATTGAGACAAACTAGTAATCTGTTGACAGCAGAAGACTGCCACCCCATTTCCTGGTACACTTTCTTCCCTTTGCAACACTCCCCTCAGCAAGGCGCTCTCCGCTTCCCTTAACCTTTTCCTCTCTCTCTCGATTTTGGGCAGGGGGACACGCACACATTTATCTGACCACAGAGAACGAACGGTCCCAATCCAGCGTACGGAAGCAGACAACTAGCCCAGGCGCAAGACCACGGGTTGTGTGTGACAAGCTGAATCCCCCGGCCGCGGGCGGAGGGGACCCGGGGCTCGCGCAAGCGGCCAGGCCAGGCAGCCGGAGGCGGCCAGTCCCTTCCCGGTGACAGCAGCGGCCCAAATGGTTAGCAGAGCTGCACCTAGGCAGCGTGGCTGAAGCAAATAAGTAACGATTTGTATTGTTGAGGGCTGGGATGCGCTGAAAAGAGGTGTTTACACCGACTGCTACCAGGTGTGGAAGAACAGCAAAGACGTAACAGTTCGGGTGTATTTACACAAGGTTTTCTGCCAATTCTTGGCGTTCGCTGCAAGCAAGCCCCTAAGGCGGTGCGCTCCTCCGGCGGTGAGCGTACTTTCGCCCCCAGCAGGGCAGCGCCACCGCGTCCCCAGGCTGCGGGGGCCCGGCCGGGGGAGGAAAGCCCGCAGCCAGCCTTCCCGCCCGGGACAGCCCGGCCTCGCCGCCGCGGGGGGCGGGGGGCGGCGCCGGGCGGGGCGGGGCGGACGGACAACACCCGGTGCAGCCCCCCCCGCCACGCCGGGAGAGGGCCCCCGGCTTGGGCACCGCGGCGGCGGGAGGGCGGGGGACCGAACACTGCCCACCCCCACCCCCCCGCGCACGCCAGCCGCGCACGCGCGCTCACGCCCCCGCCCCGCGCGCGCTCTCCCCCCCCCCCCCCCCCCCGCGGCTGCCCGCCCCAAGCGCCGCTGCCCCGTTGCCCTCCCCCCGCCTAAAACCGAAGCGACGGCGCGATGGCGGCACCCGCCGCCGCCCCGCCGCGGGTGGGGTGGGGGGGTGGAACGGAGGGGCCGTCGCGCGCCCCGTCCCCTCCGAGCGCGAGCGAGCGCGCGCGCGCCCCGGCGGCCTCACCGTCCCGGCCCTGGGCGCTCCGCTCGGCCATGGCGCCCGCGCGCTCCGCTCGCGCCAAGGCTCCCGAAAGTGGCGCGAGACGGGAGCCCCGCGCGCCGCCGCCGGAGCGGCAGCCAATCAGCGCCCGCGGCGGCTCCGGCTCCGGCTCCGGCCGCCCCGCGCGGGGGCGGGGGCGGGAACGGGGCGGGGGCGGCGGCGGCGGCGCTGCGGGAGGGGCCGCCCTCCCCACAGCCGGGGGCGGGGAGGAAGCGCCGGGCGAGGCGGAGCCACTTCCTGGGCGAGGCCTGTGCCGGCGGCCGCCAGCGCCGGCCCGGGCTCTGGCCGAGGCCTGGGCCCGGGCCGGCGCTGGCGGGGCCGGGCTGGGCCCGCCGCTGTGCCGCCGCAGCGGGAGCGCTTTCCGAGACGTTGCGCTCTCCGACGGTGCTCGTTAGTTGGTCCCGAGGGCCCGGGAGGGGTGTAATGGCGGCAGCGGCAGCAGCAGCGCCCTCCAGCGTGTTGCACGTGAGGGATCTCCGGCAGGGCTCCCAGGTGCTGCGAGGGCGTAGGGGCCTATGAGCCGTAGTGGTACGGCGCCTTAGTTGGGGCAAAACGATGTAAGTCGACGCTCCTGAACTGGGATAAAGCGATGGTTGATGTCAGTCGTCTAAAAGCTGGAGCCGGGCTGCAGCATGAGGGTCAAGGGCAGCCCGCAGCAACGTTGCCAGCGGTAGGTCAAACCCTGCTGGGAGAAACGGGTGTTTCCCACACGGTTTTCAGCAATATATAGCCACAGAAGCTCTGGGGGTGATCGTGACAAACGCTGAATAGCATCCATAGCAGCCGTGGTTTTCCTTTTGCATATTTAGAGTAGGTATTGTTATCCACTCGCCACGAGTTTCAGGAGCTCCTTCAGTAAATTACTCCCTGGTCTCTTCAGAGACAGGTAGCGGTTGGCCAGTTCAGTGACATAATGTAACAGTTGCCCTGCTATTTCCTCCTTTACCTCTTTTGTTTCTTTTTCATTTCCTTGCTAGACATGAAAAAAATAGATTCAGACTGGATTTCTTAAGAGGCCAAGTGCACGGAGAGCTCAGAGAAAAGACCTGTTAGCTTTTGCCTCACGCACACCTGATTTTGGCAGGGGGACGGGGGGAAGGTGGGGTATGATCTGCTCATCTTGATCCTACAGGCATACCTTCACTCACATGTTTCAAGAGTATTACATGCCAACCTTCAGCTGAGGAGCAAGAGCTGTGTCCGGAAAAGGATATATTTCAGTTTCAAGTATAGTTGGAAATGTGTTTTAAAGCCTCAGTTAAGACAACTGAAGCTTTACAAGTCCTCTGCTCTAAAATGGCTTAGATCTACCTGCCTGTGCCCTCATTAAGAAACGCGGGGAAACTAGTGGTGTTCGTGCTGTTTCACCACAGATGAACCTTGATCTTTTTTCCAAAAACATCAGCCTTGGCCAGTCACTACCCAAAGAACTTGCCACCTTTATTTGCAGAATTTTCTGGAGGAACATTTGCTACTCAAGAAAATACGTGGGCACTTACTCCAGCTTCTTACAAAGGCAGGTAACACCAACACTTTGGAGCCATTTGAGAGCGAATAGGACTCTGTCCTTACGGCTGATATGCTGTTACATGAGCATTAGCTAGTATTGTTTGGCCTGGATACACTGACTGATCTCAACTATCTATAAGAGAGAATTTTTATGGTCCTGAAACTGAAAGATATTTTCCTTCTTCACAAGGACTCCTTTGCATTGGTAAGAGAAATAAAAAAAACTACCAGACATTGATCCTTCTAACTTACATACCCAGTTCCTAGTACAACACTACCTCTCACTGCTGGACATAGTCTTAGATGGAAACAGAAGAACCACCCTGACAGCCTGAAACAGCTCCCTGGTGCTGGAAGAGACCAGTCTGCTCCCCCAGCCACCCCAACAGCCAGAATGCCCCTTCCCAGGCACTCCAGGGAATGGGACCACCCTTCTCAGCAGTAGGTGGTTATTAGATCAGCTTAGCTGTAGCAAACCCATGTCCTTCGAAACACTTACAGCTATGGGAAGAATGCTTGTCTGACCTACAGGCGGCCTTTCTTCAGTGAGCTGTCATACAAACAGTGGCACATTTGTTATTCAGGTGATGCCATGATTTGAGTGGGTACACAGTGATACAGTTAATTTACCAAACTGAAGTTGTTGCCATAGCTCCACTGTGGGACAGTGCAGATCAAACAAAAGCCTTTTCCATGAATGTTAGTTCAATCCTGACATTCAGCTCTGGCCGTAACAAGAATGCATCTGTTTCCTGCAGCACAGCATAACAAGCATATTTAAATGCTGCAGGGGGAAAAAAAAAAGGGGGCGGGGAGCAGGGGATGTGATTTGCTTTGGAAAAGAAAAATAACACAGCAAGATTTGGGACTTCCTCCGCTAAATGGCTTTATCACAGCAGATTACTTTGAGCTGATTTTTAACCTCCCTTGGGACAGTCATACATGAACAACTTGGCATGACCTTTGCTCAGATGTCTTTTAAGTACAAGAAGTGGGAATTCCACTGCGCAGTTCAGAGCCACCCAAGGTTCTCTCAAGGAAAGTGTGATAGCTGCAGAGAAAAGTGCAAGAGAAGCACAGTAACGAAGATGGTAGGCAGCAAAAAACATGGTACGGAAGAGGAAGCTCAGGAAACTCACAGATTTCAACGAAAGGTGACTAAGATGTATTTTCCATGTTGTTTTCTTAAAGCTGTAATTTAAATACATGTTATGAATAGAAAATATTGTAAACTCATTGCAAGAGCTCCGAGATAATATAAACAGTAGTATATATTAACATATGAAAGTACAAATGGAGTATGGTATCAAACCTAGGTTAAATGGAGAAAATAATTACTGTACTGAGGATTATTCTTGTCTTCCTTTTTATGTCTAGGGCATGCTAGATCAGTCTCAAAGGCAGTAGGACAAAAAGTTAAAACTCTCAGATTCAGACATTACACATTAAGGTTATGGATGGTAATTTTTTTGATGATGGAAAAAATCTGTTGAAACTAAGAGGGGTGGTATAAAAAACAGAATGCGAGTAAACCATGAATTATAGCAAGGTAGCAAATTCACCTGTACTATGTTTAACTCAAAATGCCTGAACATTATTATATCATTACATACAGCCTATCTTTGTGGAGAATTGGGGGGGGGGACATGCTAGCACTCAGGATGTGAGAGTATATGCTCTATGCGTATGTTTCCTACAAACGGGAGTATTTCATTCTCTTACTTTTAAACCTTACATTGGTCTGAATTAATTCATGTTATCACTCAATGAACTTAAAGTTTTTACATCTAATATGATCCAGCTCTGACTACTTCATTTCAGCAGTTGCTTACTAAACTATGCTTTTCACGTGACATTTCAACATGAATTACTTAACTGTATGGGGGACTCAACTCCTAAAGGAGCACAGATTACGTAAATTAAAAATAAAAAATCTCAAATTATTACTTACCATGAGGTCTTTGTTTTCAAAACTCTTCACAAGTAGTTAACTGATAAAAATATGAAGAAATAGATGCTTCCCCATTTGTTTATCAATAAAGATAATGCAGATGTTTATGTTCAAAGGGTAGGTTCCTTTCTTACCAGGCCTGTAAATGCCTTTTGTTCACTGCGCAGCTCTTTTTAATTTCCTGCTTGAGTTACCAGCTAACATCAGGGTGAAGAGAATAAAGTCAGTATTAGGATGTTAAGGCTCTGAAATGCAAATGTGAAATAGAAACTAGAACAACACATTAATTTCTATTCTGACAGAAAAAAAGGTCTATGGAATGAACATCCAGATGTACCTCTTTAAAAAAAAAAAACAAACAACAAACAAAGACATTAAATTCTGATTGCAGTTAAATTACAGCAAATCCTGGTAACTCGACCAGAACTGGTGGAATTACACTAACCAGAACAGGGAGCAGAATCTCATCACCTGCTTGCCTAATAGAGTATTCGTATTCAAGCTTAGAAGAAAAGTACAAAATATTATAATGTAAATTAAATAGGGAAGACAAGTGAGAGCAAACTCACAGAGAATGAGCCCTCACATAATTATAATGTCTAAGAATTAAGTCTGATGCCAATGGTATTCAAAAGCATACAGTTATTGCCACAGCATGAAAGTCTCTGTTTTAACTACTTTCAACACTCTTTCTTTACAATTGCAGAAAAATGAACAATTAATGTATAAGCAGAACATTATTGCAGAGAGGCTGTTACATTTCAAGACCTGGCTGTAGATCAAATGCGGTTCCATTGGTGAATACTCGCAGCGTTCGCTGTTTCACATCTCTTGGGCAGAGAGGAGGAAAACACCATCATATGCTGCAAAGTCTAGTTGTAACCCTGACAACTCTCTGTTGCTGGATGGGTGCTGGTAAAGGCTGTGCTTACAGCGTGGGGAAGCAGCCATGGCTGACTACTCCGTATGGGCAGGGGGCCCAGCACAGCGAGGCTGGCAGGACAGTCGGGGCCCGTCCCCCAGCCCCTGAGGACCACGAGCAGGGCAGCCCTGGGATGGGAGTCAGGGTCAGCCCAGAACCCAGAGCAGACAAGTCCGTGGTGATGAGGCAGCTCCAAGGTCAAACCAGAAATGCGACTCGGGGTCAGGTCCAGTGATGGTAACCTGGGTCAGACGCAGCCCAGTGATCACTAGGCAAGTCCATGGTGATAAGGCAGGTCCAAGGTCAAGCCATGAAGTCAGCCCGTTGGGTGGGGACCAGGATCAGGCCCGGTGATGGTAACCAGGGTCAGACACAGCCCGGGGATCACCAGGTAAGTCCGTAGTGACGAGACGGGTCCAAGACTGAGCCAGGAAGCCAGGGGCACGGCTGTGGCTGAGCTGGAGACCAGCACTCCTACAGCCCAGCTCGGGCCAGGACTGACGGCATGGGCCAGAACTCAGAGAGAGCCCCCGAGCAGAGGGCAGGGGACCCTGGTGAGGCTGGTCGAGCTGTCAGCGCCCTCAGAGCCCTGGCAGCAGCCCCCCCCACAAACAAGTTGTTATAATAAATGAAGGGCTCACGCCTCACAGAGATCTGGGCTCAGAAGGGGTTTGCTGTAGAGTGATTTAATTGCTGTGGATTGTCAGCAGGTTACTTCACGGACACTGAGCCCGGGCAGGGACAAGGGCCTGGGAAAGGGCCACGGCAGAGGGGACTTGCGGGTGGCAGGAACCCTGGAGGCCAGCCCCCAGAGGCTGCCAGGCGGGCGCTGGGAGGAGGGTTCACTCAGGAGGGGGCCAGCACGGTGGGGACACCAAAGCCCAGGGTCAGGCTGATGACTCAGGAGAAATCACCAGGGAAGACCCCACGCAGCCATGGGCCAGGCCCCACTGTGCTCGATTCAGGGCTTAGGGAGGCCTGAGCTATCTGTCAGGGTGCAGCAAGAGTCAGCTCTTCCTAAAGGACAGGAAGCCGCCGACATGATATAGGTGGTGGCGTAGGGACCTTGCCACCCAGGGCCCCATCCCAGAGCTCCAACGCGAGGGGAGCAGGGCAGGCCCAGCTGAGGGTCCAGGTCATCGAACAAGATCTTGGACTTGCCTCATCACCACAGGCAAGCCAGAAACACAAGTCAAGGGCAGGTCCGGTGATGGTAACATGGGTCAGACACAGCCCAGCAATCACCAGGCAAGCCCATGGTGGTGAGGCAGGTCCTTGGCCAGGGCGGGTAGTCAGTCCATGGGTTGAGGTCAAGATCAAGAGGGTCCATGGCCAGGCTCAGTTGCAATGCAGCTGGAGCCACCCACTCCTACAGCATAGTTCAGGCATGGACCAAAGGCCTGGGGCTGAACTGAAGCGGGGCTCTTTGGCCCATAGGCAGCAGGATATGGGGCCACCCCAGCTGAGGGTGGTCAGGGTTATTAAAGCCTATTAATGCATTCAAGGCACTGACACAGTCCTACGTCAACCTACTCGCATGGCCAGAGCCCTTCATTTATTATAACAAAATCTTACATACTGAATCACTTTCTGTATTTATATTTGGCCTTCTGCTATCATTAACATTTCACTGTGCTAGGGCAATGAAACTACAGTTTAGCTCTTACTAAGGTCACTAATTCTCTCATTCTTACATGTATTTTTCAAAAACTCATGACCTGCTTAGAAATTATTTAATCCACAAGTAATAATACAAAAACTGGGAGAAGACTTTCCACTTTCCTTCTCATCTTTCAGCCATAAACACTTCCCCAATTTTTTCTACCTCTCCCAGATTTACTGAGGTTCTTACACTGTCAGTGTTCTTCCCCTTAAGACCACAGCATAAATAATTTTGTCATCTTGCTTTAGTTAGCTTGTCTAAGCGTGGGATCTTAGAATAATTCAGGTTGGAAGGGACCTCTGGAGATCTCTAGTCCTCTCCCTGCTCAAATCAGGCCCAAACAGAGCAGGTTTCTCAAGCTGTATCCAGTCAAAGTTTGACTATCTCAAGGATGGAGACTCCACAACCTCCTGTTCATGCATCAGGACAATGTGTGGAGTGACTTTACCTTCTCCCTCTCCCCCATCTCTCTCTTTATCTTCCACAGGCCTTCTAGAAGGCCACTTCTGAAAATGGTGAAGCCTCCTCACTCCTCTGTGTTGTCCAAAGGTGAAAAGAACATGCCTGACATACCAGTCCATACCACCCCCTTTCAAACACGGCAGAGAGCCCACAGAAATGCCAGCGCTATTTTGTGCTTGAATATGAGAACAAGTGACAGTAATCTCATTTCAGTATCATACCTGAGCAAAGAGTGAAAAATTAGTCCTAGGACATTCATAGCATGGTAAGTATGCATAGGTAAGGTTTGAGAAGCTTTACTGAAATTATTCAGTGAAAGGATTAATAATTTTACTGACATACTTAAAGATAGGTAGGAATACGTACAAGTCTGACAACATGACTTTTGTGTTTAACTATGTAAATCCAGAAAGCATATGAGGTTCGTTCTCCCTTTCCTGCAGTTGATTCTTTACAGTCTACATCTCATCTTCCCTCATTCTGTTTTTACAAAACAGGATTTCTTTAGGAAGTCTTTGCCCCTTCCCTCCCCCCTTTTATTTAAATTAGTCTATCAAAAAAAGTAGCACATGTAACCTTTGACTAAATGAGGTTTGGGGGTTTTTATTTAAAAAAAAGGATGTTTTTGTTGTCGTGTTTTTCAAAGAAAAAGCCCCCAAAATATCTGCAGGGTATTCCCAATCTCTTTTCCAGAAACAGCTGCATTACGTTGGTAGAAGTTGTCCATAACTGCTCTGTGGGTAGAAGATGCCCAGCCGGTAACACGTCAGATCAAAAGTTTCAAAGGTGGCAAAGGTATAAGCAACTGAAATAAGATCTTAGGGTCAAACAATCTTAATAATAGTAAAAGCTACACTAGCTAGCAGGTAATCAGTGCATTAGTACAAGTTTTGTTTTAAATAAAGTGTGTATCTCTATCCAGATTATGGAAACCTCCAGTTATTAAGTTTTTGGTACTCAAAATATTAAACATGAACCCCCCAGCAATCACTTGAATGCAGTTTACAGTATGATTTTTTCGTGTTTTACTTGGCAGGTTTGCATTTGAGATAGTACGGGGAAGAAACCTGTGAAGGTATTTGCAAGAAAATTGACAAATGGGAAGATAACAGTTGACAAGAACAGTGGAAGGAAATAACAGTATTGGAGACTTATAATACTGGAAAAGATAGTGTGACAGAATGCTGAAGATCAATCCAAGAAGTCTGAAATTGAGCTGAGGGAAAAGGAAGGCACCAGGCAGAACGAAAATGTGTAGAAGTGAGTGCAATACAAATATGTGCAAGAAAGGTAGTCTTGGCTTTATGTGATTGGGATTGGATTGGAGGATTGGAGGGGATTGGAGTGCATAGCTAGAAAGCCAGAAAAGGGGGAAAAGAGAAAGGAGGGATAACAACATAGCTTAAATGTAAATAGGAAAGAGATTTTTCTTAAATTATATTTTATCTGTAACAATAAGAAGCAGGACAGAGAGAATACGACTCATTTAGACAAAGTTTATACTGAGTTATATAAAGGAGTGAGATCTGTAATACTCTGCATTATATTTCTTGGTAGCGGTCAAGTTGCAGTTATAGTACTGTGCTTGCACCACCCTGTAAGAAATCTATAGTGAAACCAAAATAGAACAGGGTGGATAATGAGAATATCTGTAAAATATGACCTATGAGAAACTATTGGAACAACTGGGGCAGTTTAGTCTAGAAAAGTAATGAGAGATGTGACAAAAATATCAACCTACCTGGAGAATGTCAGCTCTCTATTAGGAACTGTCAAACTATTGTTTCAAAATCTTAACCATGTGAGTCATACAAAAAGCAAAAGAGAGTAAATCTGTTCTCTGAGTCCAGTAGAAAAACAAGCAGGGGCAATAGATTGCAGCAATGGAGGGTCAGGTTAGACCTTAAGAAAAACTTTCTAATAAGAAAGAAAGAACCGGGCTGCATCAAAAGCAGCGTGGCCAGCAGGTCAAGGGAGGTGATTCTGCCCCTCTACTCTGCTCTGGTGAGACCCCACCGGGAGTGCTGCGTTCAGCTCTGGGGTCCTCAGTACAGGAAAAACATGGACCTGTTGGAGTGGGTCCAGAGGAGGGCCACAAAGATGGTCAGAGGGCTGGAGCACCTCTCTTATGATGAAAGGCTGAAAAAGTTGGGATTGTTCAGCCTGGAGAAGAGAAGGCTCTGGGGAGACCTTATTGCAGCCTTTCAGTACTTAAAGGGGGCTTATATGAAAGATGGGGACAAACTTTTTAGCAGGGCCTGTTGCGATATTTCAAGGGGTAAAGGTTTTACACAAAAAGAGGGTGGATTCAGACTAGATATAAGGAAGAAATTTTTTACTATGAGGGTGGTGAAACAGTGTAACGGGTTGCCCAGAGAGGTGGTAGATGCCCCATCCCTGGCAACATTCAAGGTCAGGTTGGACCGGGCTCTGAGCAACCTGATCTAGTTGAAGATGTCCCTGCTCACTGCAGGGGGGTTGGACTAGGTGACCTCTGAAGGTCCCTTCCAACCCAAACCATTCTGTGATTCTATGATAGGAGTGGGTTGACTAGATAGTTGGGGTTCCGGGAAGGGAATGACCAACAGAGTCAACAACAACTAACTGAAGTGCTTCCCAGCCTCTGTGCATCCAGCAGGAAAGTCCCACTGCTGGAAATCCCTCATCCTCCCTTGACAACCCAATAATTAAAAGCTTGATTGTTAAAATTAGCAAGTACAACAGAACAATCTATCAATGGGACAGACAGACCTAATGTTGCCCACACTAAGTGACCGTCTCTGTGACTGTGGAAAAATAAGATGAAGACAGATAGCCTCTTGGTCAAAAACCAACCGTAATTTCTCACCATTTTCTTCAAAAGTGCTTATAAATGTAGTTCCTGAAAGAGCAAGAACGCAAAGAACCTACCCCAAAGTGGGTAGCCCCACTTATTCAAAATAGTGCTATAAAGCACAGATGAACGGCATCATCAAAAGCCACTATTTTCAAGAATTTATGGATTTCAGATGATTTATCTATAAACCGCACTGGAATTAACATGACATTTTTAGTTAAACTCTTATATAAAGACTGACTAATTTGATTCTATACAAGTATCCTGAGAGTATAGCATTTATTAAAAAGCACATGTCCACTATGGAATTATGGAAAGAACCAGGTATGAGATTGTGTTATACCAAATCCTATGATTTTACTTTTCATAATTTATGGACTGTCATTGCATATAAAAAACCTTATGGATCTAATCCATATACAATTCTATAAGACTCTTTCATAAACAGGAAGTATTTTGGATTTGTTCTAAGAAAAAGGTGGTAGTTTGTAAACGCTGTGCATTCCACTGGAATGATGAACTACAACTGAAAAATGAATTAAAGCTGCAGTATCAGACAACATTACCTGGAAGCAGCAAAGCAATGGTGTTGGAGGCAGTGAAAACCAAGAGGGTGTATTTAAAGTCATACCTTTCATTCCTTCCCTCTTTTTTCCTGCCTATGCAGGTGGGGAAAAAAATTCTACCATTGTGGGGTTTTAATCTCAGTCTAAAAATACATGATTTAACTAATTGATCACGTCAGCAATAAGGTATCTTTTTCTGCTATTTTTTGACTACTAATTCTAGAATGTCTAGTATTTGTATGACATAGATAGATACATAGATATATACAAACATACACAGAAATATAGTATTTTAACTAATCTGCTCCAGACATAAGCTGTTCCTCCATCTTACTAAGTCTTGCAGTTGACAGTCATTAAAACCTTCAGGATCCAAAATACATACGTTGAAGGAAAATTCAGCTCATCTGTTAAATATTCAATACTTTATTCTGTGATGTTTTCTGTAGATGTTTGGCTTTGAAGTCAAACACTATTTAATTACACCAGTCCCTGGTTTTCTATAGTTTCCTGCTGACTTTTAAACAGAAAATATGCGAGGATCTATTTCTCTTTGTTATGATTTGGTTGTAAGTCGTAAGACTCTTGCAGCCTCTCTCATGCAAAGACCATTTTAAATACAACTTCTGCTGTGCTAAGTAGTGCTTGAGATCGACTGAGACACTTCAGACAGTTGAGAATATTCTCCAAGGCCTGCAATGCATTCCAGTCCCTGCTTTTACGAAGGACATCACAATAATGGAGTATCTTTGCTTTAATAAAGCAAATATCACTGTCCTTAGCCTGGAGACTTTGTTGAGTATTTACAGACTTCTCTGTAGTAGTAAGATCTCTGGACAGCTGTGGGCATCTAAGCCAAAGTACCTTGTTAGCAAGTGGCTCGGATGTATGTCACTATACTCTGCTGCCAATAGCAGGCTATATCATTGCTTTACCATTAGACGGAGCAGAAAGCACTCCTTGTTAAGTAGTTGTGAAATGCATATCATTTCCCTGTTCAAGTCTGAGGTCTTTAATGGGTTTATTCACAATTTCCAAGCACAGTTGCTCCTTCTAGGGATTTTGCCTTGAGATAAGGATGCAGTTAGTGTACACTAAATAGCATGGCTATGAACCTGGATGTAGTAAGTTTGATGAAGTAAGCTTCTTGCTTATCTTAATCGATCAAATCTAGAGAAAAGAACCCCTCTGAGGGAAGCAGACACATTAATTCATGTTCAGATTTCAGCCATGTCGGCCTACCAGTGCTAGTCTGCTAGAATCAGTTTAACATGCATAAT
The DNA here is from genome assembly GCA_031468815.1 of Morus bassanus. Classification (NCBI taxonomy): domain Eukaryota; kingdom Metazoa; phylum Chordata; class Aves; order Suliformes; family Sulidae; genus Morus; species Morus bassanus. The sequence goes on along the minus strand of CM062568.1, from coordinate 90,030,523 downwards.
ATGGTAAAAGCATGACAGAGGTTTTATAGGTGCTGGTGTCTACGAGGAATTGAAGTTTGTTTAGTTACAGTTGTGGGCACTGATCAGTGCTCCACTAAAAGATTTAAAAAATATGAATGGCTAAATAGAAAAAGGAAAAAAAAAAAAAAAAAGGCAGGGAGATATTTAAAAATGAGGGCTTTGAAGATCCGGAAGAATGTACACAGAATATATGTCTCTACAATGCTCAGCTGCCCACAAAGCTCAGAGAGAGACAATACTTTCATTTTGAGAGGGGATTTAAATGGCACACCAAAACATATTATGTTTTTATATTTTTCGTACTTTGAGAATTAATTGTTCCAGTCTGCGAACTGAAATTTTGTATAGAAAAAGACCCACCACATATCAGACAGAACCTTCCTATCGGCTAAGATTTTTCCCCATTTGCCGTCTATTCAGTTCAGACCTTGGAATTAGTGTTAAGAGGATTGGGATCATGGTTTCCTGGCTTGTTTGGATGTGATGTTAATTTATGCGCCTTGGGACAGGATTTTTATGCATCAGATGTCTATTCAAGGCCAAGCAGCTGTTGCCAAGAGCTCGGTCATTTGAGGCAGTGGCTATACATCCCGGTTACTTCTGAAGGAATGGCAGGAGGATGCCCAGGAGACTGTACTCAGCCTGGTGCAGGATTTTAGTTACATAAAAGAAATGCGATGCATGAACCTTCCCACCCATCACTCTTGCTCCACTGTTCTTTTAAAAGTTGGCTGACTTGTGAGGATTCACAGAAGACCATCTGCTCAGCTTCTCCAGTCAAACCTAATTTTTATCTATTTATTTTAGAGGGTATCTATTTATTTTAGAGGGTAAAGAAGACACACTCCAGCCTTTTGAAAGCCCATTTTGCCCCCACAGCTAGAAGAAGACACAATTTAGGATATCTTATTCAAGATATCCAACACGTTGACTAAGACCATCAGAGCCAAGGTGGCCTGTGACAAATTCCATTCGGATAGACATGACAGAGCCCACAACCTTCCCGCTGCTGTTATTTCAACTTTCCCTATGAATGATGTACACAACATTTCTTAATCGTGCCATTCAAACAGAAGGAAAAAAAAAAAAAAGTTATTTCCCAGAGGTGGAAATGAAATAAGCAGCAAGAAAAGTGTTCCACTTCCACTTTGAAATCCTGGCACAACTTAAGATAGGTGATAACACCACTGCGAGAGAGATATCGTTCTTTAACGCTACATGTATATGGAAAAACTTCTCTCTAGAAAAGACGAATCAAAATGCAGCTGGAGTCCATAGCAAACTCTCAGCACGAAAGCAAAGATGAAATGCACCCTTTCGTGCTCAAAATAAATGAAAGGCAAGGGAATTTACATTTCCAGCTTATTGGCAATCATCTAGCTGCAAGAAGGTCCCTTTCCCTTTCATCTCTATTCCCATGCACCCGTCTGGTCAGGGAGGGCTGGGCACTGACCCCGGATACATCCGTACCTAGTGCTACTCCTTCTGCACACCGGCACCGGTCTCTGCAGAGCTGGCGTTTGTGGTTGGGTTTACAAAGGGGCTGCCTGCTACCTCTGGCTGCTCTAGTCCTAACACTGCTCAGCCGAACTGTCCTAATATTCTTCTAAAAGCACAACACCCCTGCAAATATTTTTCCCAAGAAAATGAGCGACAAATTTTGGGCAGAGCGCTGCGTTAATCATGGTTTAATCATTTCCCTGGAGTGTGAGTAGTTGCCACAGAATAACTGATAAAGGAACTTAGTTATGAGAAAAAGATTCAGCTGTGAGATTTAATTAGTTTGGCTACCTGTTTTCCTTGCTCAGTCACCTCTTCTGGCATGTATTTTCCTTTTTCCTTGACTTCTCTCTCATGCTTTCTTTTCACATTCTCTTTTCTTTCTACTTTCTTCCATCTTTTCCCTTCTTCACTTACCTACCCCTTTCCCTTTCACGTAGCTCATTTATTTTTTTTTTTGTATCACGCTCTGCCTCCTTTGCAGATGTGCAAAAGACAAGATGTTTGAAGTGAAGCTCTCAGGTCCTGAGGCACGATTCTTTTGTAACTCCTCATGGTTTTGGATGGCCTTAAATGTTCACGCCCCTTGATGAAGCTTGATTTTTAAAAACAACGCTCGCAGTGCCCACCGCAGCTAAGTACTGCCGGAATCCACTTTAACAAATCTATCAAGGTTAATGATAGCCAGCGGAACCTCTCCGTTCTATAAAGCATTGGCTTTGTAGTATCTTGATCGTGTTCTCATCTTCTTTGAGAGTAAGAAGGCCAGGAATTTCATTTCAGCGATGCAGAAGCCACAGCTGCCTGTGGTGAAGGTGTGGTTGTGGCTCCCGGGCAGGCATTAGCCCAGCTCCTCGCTACGGGCCTGGGAGCTCTGTCATGTGTTTGGCTGGGATAGAAACGTTTCGCTGCACTTAGGCGGAGCTGCTACCATTACAGCTGCGTCCTTTCATCCATTTCTTGGCAGAAGAGAACGGCGTTTTTGCCGTTGCTGTCATATATTATAATTCCTCTCACTAAAAAGCAACTTTATTTCTTCAGTGCCACAGAATTGCGGAAGCATTGCCTAGGAACTCGACCCAAGCCTTCAGCCCCGCTCCGAAGAGGCGCTCCCCGCCCCCCCGCCCCGGAGCCGGTGCCCAGCACCGGGGGCCCGGGGGGCGCCGCCGCCGCCGCCGCCGCGCGGCCGTTACCGCTGGCGGGAGCTGTCCCTTCAGCACCGCCGCCTCCCTCCCCCGCCTCTCCTCGCTCCCGCCGTCAGTTTCGAACGAGTCAAACTCCGCCGCGGGTCACCGCGAGGGAGCTGCCGAGGCCGCCCAGGGCCGTACGCTGAAGCGGCGCCCGGCCCGGCCGCGCAGGGGCCGGGGGGACACGCTCCCGGGGCGGCTCTGTCCCCGCGATGCCCGCACCTCGCCGCGCGGCACCACGCCGGGCCCGCCGGCGCTCCGGAGGGCGCGGCCCGCCCCGGGGAGGCCGCGGTTTTGGGGGGGGGGGGGGGTGGGGGGGGCGCCCGGCCGCAGGGGGAGGCGCAGGGCGGCGGGACCGCCACCCCCGCGGGGACGGGGCCGCCCGCCCCAGCCGCCGGGGGCCCGCCGCGGCGCGCCGCGGTAGCAGCCAACCAGGAGGCCGCACGCAAATGAGCGCGGCGGCGTCCCGTCCCGTCCCGTCCCGTCCCGTCCCGTCCCGTCGTCGCCGCCCCCGCCCCCCCCACCGGCGCGGAGGGGGCGGTGGCGCGGCGGCCGCCCGGTTGCCATGGCGACGCGCGGCGGCCGTGCCCCCGGGCGGCTCCCGGGGAGACCCCCCGCCGGGCGGGCACGCGCGTGACGGCGGAGCCCCGCGCCGGGCGGGCCCGGGCGGCGGCGGCGGCGGCGGCGGCGGCGACGGAGGAGGAGGAGGAGGAGGGTGCCGCCGGCCATGCCAGTGCTGGCGCCCGATGCTGAGTCAGAAACAGGTATCCCGAAATCCCCCTCTGAGGCGCGGCGCGCGGAGGCCATGGAGGAGCTGGAGCACACCTGCCCCCAGCCTCGCCTGGTGAGTCGGGCCCGGCGCCGGGCGGGGGCTCGGCCCCACCGCGGCCCTCCCGCCCGAGGGAGGCCCCCGCGGGCGCTGCGGGGCGAGTGCGGGGCGGGGCGGGGCGAGGCGGGGAGAGGCCGGTGCCGCCCGGGGGCAGGTGCCTTTGTGCAGCGCCGCGCCTCCGCGGGGAAGGGGCGAGCAGGGGCTGCTGCGGGGGCGGGCCGCCCCCTCGCCCGGGCGCGGGTGCCCGCCGGGCCGCCCTCGCCGCGGGCAGTCCCCTGGGGACTTCGGGGAGTGGAGTGACGGCTAAGCAGAATTTCTGGTCCCTTCTTTAAAAGGGGGGGGGAGGGGGGAAGAAAAGAAAAGAAAAAAATCGCCCTAAGCCGCCGGCGAATTAAGGGTGCATTTGAGAAACGGGTGTAGCAAGCCCTGCCGCATCCGTGAGGGGCTGCCGTGAGGCAGCCGGAGTGCGAAGCCGCGATTTCAGCTCAGGTGAGGGGAAGCACGTGACGGGGTAAAGCCGTCTCACACCCAAAAAGCCGCCTGCCTTTGCGAAGGGCGGCCGGGGAGCAGCGCCCTCCCCTCCGGGGACCCCCCGCGCCCCGCAGGCCGGGCTTGGGGCGTCCTGCCTTTCTCAACTTCAGAGCCCTGGGAGGGGGTTCCCGCTGGATTCGGGATGTGCGAGGAAGGGAGCCTGGGAGAGCTGCGCCTTCTGGGGGGCGGGAGGGTGAGGAAGAGCCAGGGGGGACAGCCGAAACGAACTCCTTTGCCGTCCTTGGTTAAAGGCGGGGGAAGGCTCCCCCAGACCGTGCAGGCACCTGGACGAGGCTGCTGCACCCCAGGAGTTAAGGTGCTGAGAGCTGCCCCCCCCCCCCCTTTTTTTTTTCATGTGCTAATTTAAAACAATTGTAATGTTTCCTTGCTCTTTATTGAAAACTTTTATTATTCCTGTCAGGAATGATCGCTCCTTTCCCCGACGTGGTATGCACCATTGGCAAGGCGGTAGAAAAATAATAACAATACCTGTTTGCACACACAGAAATGCAGAGACAGCATCAAGGTGTGAAAGTGCGTGATTGATGCAACAGTTTAGTACTGGAAATTAGATCATTTAACGCTAGAATTCAGTCACAGTCCTAATTAAAGCATATTTAAACATCAAACTTCAGTAATTAAATTCAACGCTATAGTTGAGACATTTTTCTGATGTGACGAGAAATAGCAACAGTTGTTGGAGCTGACCTAAATTAATGTTTTCTGCTTATAATTAGAATCAACTTTGAAGACGACTGTTAGTTTGCTCATGGAAGGCTTCTGGAGCTGTTTTAATAGGGAAAGTTAGCTCACGTGTTGTTACTGCAGTGTGTTCGTACAGGCTGTCTAAGATTTCTCTGTCACAAGCTCAGATATAACAACCCGTTTGAATATATTACTCCATGTAGTCTGACATTTTAAAAGATTTTAAAGAAAGCAGTGACAATATGATACCAGTATTTACAGTATCATGCATTCCAGCACAATTTCTGTGGAAATTAAGGTGACAGCTAGAGTACGCGAATGAAAGAGGAATTCATTATGATGTTTTAGATCTTCCTGAGTACCAGTAATGGACAATGGAGACACTTTGAATAAAGATTTATGGAAAGTGTGTCCTTATAAAGTGATACTTTGTCAATCAGCAGATTTATGTTATTTTCAGGCAAAAAAAAATTGCCTGGTGAAGTATACGCTGTACTTATTAGGGCATAAGGTGTGATGCAAGCAAGTGTAGTCAAGTTATGTCTTAACTGAGAAGAATTCAGAGCTGGTGTCCTGAAGAGTTAAAGTGAATCACCCCTTGACAGATGATCTATAACATGTATATCAAGTTCCTATCGGATCTTTTTAAGATCTTCAGTACTTTCTCTGATCCCACTCCTTTAAAGGCAGCAGGTACAGTGGTGGGCCAGGAACCAAGTCACTGCATTAATATAAATGAAAGAGGGTGTCTCAGTTAACATTTTAGTGTCATTTTATTATCCTGGACCTCAGGATGGTATCTCAGGATGGCTTGGGTACCTCCAAATGATATAACTGGCGGCAAGTAAAGTGCAATACTTACAGATGACCTTTTAATGCTGTTCATTGGTTATTATGCGTCTCTAGAATTAATTATCTGGGCTTTCAATCCTTAATATAGGCTTTTTAGGAAGCAATTTTTGTTGAAAAATATATATATAACTTCAGAATCAGCTCAAATTTTAGAAGATGAAAAGGGGGTTAGTTCTTTTCTGAAACAGTTGTCCTTTTCATTAAAACAGGAATTATTTATTTGAAGCCTTAAAACTGTGAATATTTTAATGGATATCTGCCACTAGATCCTCTGATTTTAGGCTGTGGAGTCTGCTAGCTTGGCAGGAAGTGTCACAGTAGGACTAAAGAAAACCCCTGTATCCTTCAAAGAGCAGGAGAACAGGGGACATTGAAGGCAATTCTCAGGTAAGTTTCAATGTGTATTGAAACCTGATGTTTTCCAGTGCCTTGTACTGTTGTGATATAAATTGCCATTAATTTTTTCCCAAGACACTCTTTGGGTTTTCTTAACCAGCTAGAGCATTAGTGAGCATCTGTGCTTCAGTCAATTCCCCCAGTCCATCTCTCACTTAATCTTTGCCTTCTTTGTGTTCTCAACTTCCACGTATCTGAATGCCAGGAAAATCTCTCTCTGAGTGATACACATACCTTAGTCCCAATGCACAACAGAGAAACAAACCAACTAGAGTCGCAGGCTTTATCCATAGCCGTGATTTTAGCAATTTTGTAGCCAAGAAACGCCCCCCCCCCCCGCCCCCCCCAATAGTGTTTCTCCAATCCTGGTTTGTATAGTTTTGCATTTATCCACTTCTCACCTGGCTCAAACTGCTGGGTTAGGCCACTTTCTCATCTACCACTGTCCCATCCATTTTTTTAAGTGAGCATTGCTTCTCCTACTTAAAGCCTAGGATACCCATGGCTTGGTCATGGGGGTCTTCTTTGTTTTAAATAGGATAAACATCGCTGCTGGTCACATCATGGTGCACATTCAGGGTATGGCAGTTGCCCCCCGATAACATTTCAGCAAGCTGCAGAGCACTGCTGGGCTGTGGATCTCAGCCTGGGAATCCCAGCGTTAGGGTTTGCCTGCATGCGTCCCTACTAAAAACGCCCGTCAGTGAGGCAAGCTTTTAGTTTGACTGGACGGCAGAGATACCGTAGGAGGAAATACCAAAGAGTAAGTAGAAAGCCTTGTGAAACGATTTGCCTATTTTTTGTATAATTTATTTATGTCCCTTGGCATCAAGAGTTTGACTTTGTTCCCACAAGACTTTGGTCCCATGTGGGGGCAGCTCCTTGAAGGATCAGTGCGCACCTTGAGAATCACCAGTCCTCACCCTGAAAGAAACAAACAGGCATTTCAACACACTTTGTTCGGGAATACAATTCCAGATAGTGTCTTTCATAAGAGGAAACAATGGCAATTTATAAGGACAGTGCTGCAGATATAAAGCAAAACCGAATACACATCGAAACTTACTTGAAAACAAACTTCAAAACCTACCGCTTGGTTTCATCTTTCCCTTGAACATGCTGAGAGCTTCTTTTCCTCGTGTTTCACGTCTCTGTCCTCCAACACAGGTCTCAGTGGGAACATCTGGGAAAGTACTGTTGGGACGTGGGTACCAATGTCTTATTTTCAAAACTGGCTGAAGTCCTTAGGGTTAGGTCCACTAAGGGAGTGCAGGGCAATGAAAGGTACGTTTCCCTTGCAGTACCTACCTCATTATGGTTTAAGTCTAACGTGAGATTGAGCCTGAATCAGGAATACAGGCTCTTCTGCAACACACAGGGAAAGTCAGGCACAACTTAAGGAACCTTAAGAAACCAGATAAGCAGAACACCACCTGAATTACCCAAGGTGAACTACAGGGGAGGAGGGGGAGTAGGCAGGTAGGTAGGTGGTGTGTTTGGCCTGTGCTTGCAGGGCCAGGCAGGAATTAAGCAGCAGTTTTCACAACTTTAAAGTAAAGTGAGTCTATCTTCAAGATGACGTAAAGAAGTGGATAGGTGCTTTTTGCTGTGTCTGCTCTGTCTTTGGCAATGCGATCCCAGGAATACTGGGCTGTTCCTGAGGTCATGGTTACGTGACATCCGTGCTACCATTGGACATTCTCAGGCAACTTAAGCTGTGGCCAGATCCCATTTGCCTGTGCAGGAGGGGGCATCAGGGCCCTGTGTGAAAAGTACCCAACTGTTTTTTTTCTGCTTAGCGTCACCATTGCAAGGACAGACTAGCTGGAGACTTAGGACCTACCCATATGGCAGATAAAACATGTTCTGCCAAGGCACTGAAAGCATCAAGGCCATTTGAGGTTCACCCTGGCAATCCCAGTGCTTGCTCCCAAACCCAGATTTAATTGGGCCTTGTCTTGAGATTCAGAGGCTACAGACTTTTACAGTTCAATAGGAATTAGGTATCAAATATCTTGGGGCTACTGAATCTACAATACTTTGGAGAGTGAGACTCAGGTACAACTGAAGATCACAGCTCTCACATAATTTTAGGTATCAGCTGCTTTAGCCATTTTGTTTATTTTATTGATTTTTTTAGAAGAAATTAGAGTACATTAATTTTTTTCAGATTATTCAAGTACATTTGGAAAACACTGTTTTTCTTGTCTTTTTTTTTTTAATTTTTTTGAAGGGTAGAGGAGAACGTTTCAGTACTTTCACTCACTGGAGCTGGTTTAAGGGGGCACTAGATTCCTTTAGAGAATTTCCCCGTTGCTGCTGTTAAGCAATGAAATGTTAAGCACAAAATTTGAAATAATTGCAAGAAAAGTGTGCGTGCCTTGGACTCCTATATTTTCATCCCTGGATGCCTTACTCCCTTCATATTTGCGAACAGTGTTTTGAGAGGGTCTGATGCAACCTCTAGAATTATTTCAGATGTTTTATTTCCACGAGCTTCCATAGATCTTCGTATTTATCTTTCCTGTATCACTGAAAGGTGTATGCAATTTTAATCAGAGGAGCTAACAATGAATTTAGCGGGGTTTATTGTGGTTAAAAAGTGTCCAATGCATCTGTTTCTCTCACGTGATGTTGTGACTTCGGGGGTCTGCCATCTGTTTGCTTCGAAGTGGAACTATGCATAAATATATATATGTAAACAGCTTTACATTTGAGGAACCCAAAATTACTTTATTTGACCAGATATCTTTTTGCTCTTTTACAAGTTTGGTTGCTGCTCTGCATTAATTTTAGTTTTCATAAATGTTGGCTACTACATAAAAAGACAAACCCATAAAAACATGCCAAATGTGGTTTGCGCTTGGGACATGTAGCAATCTTTGCCGCACTTAAAAAAAAAAAAAATAAAATGGCCGTAGACACCAGAAATCTGCTGTGGTTTCCCTTTACTACATCAAAGGAGGTGCAATTGGTATACGTTCCGAAATGGCATAGTCTCTGCAGAAACATGTTGCAATACGTATTCGTCAGATATACAGAACTACAGATATTTTTTGCAGGATTCACAAATGACACATAAACACGGGGAGTGAACATTACATTCCATGTATTGTATTCCTTGTGTGCAAATGCATATATGCAATGCTATTTTAGAAGCAGCTTTTATTAGGAGAATATTAACAATTTCTTAAATTGTCCTGTTGTCATTACTATGAAGATTTGTATCATATCTTTAAAAAGGAGTAGAAAGCCATTGTAAATAGATTCTTTCTGCTCTCTCCTCAAAAACATAAACAACATTATAATGTAACATATATATAAAATGTAAAAAGAAACCAAACACATATGTGGATGTGGAGCAGAAGAAATACAGAATTAGGAGCCAAATACTACCGACACAGGCAAGAAGCACACTTTGCGTATAACCACATTTCCAGGATCGTGCACAGACACTCAATGCAGCTGAACTCTCTATCACAATATGTGCTTATACCTTTTTTTCCACGTAATCTGCTTTCCTTTCCTACACACACGTAGGCAGATGGCACAAGGTGAAAAGCTCTTGTGAAAGGCACTGGATGAATCGGATCTGGTAGAGAAGCCTAATGCACTCCCTATGGGAAAAGAGTTTTTCCCAGGGTGCTTCTGCCTGCCAGCTGGGGAACTGCAGCGAGTACGTGTCTCCTGTGCGGGAGGATAAAATGGGGTTTCTCTTGCTTTAATATTGCTCTATTCTGAGTAGCGGTTTATACAAAATGCTGTCCTACATCCGACATGAAATAATTGATAGACATTAAGTATTTTTACGTAGAAGGACAAGTAGAGATTGAATACTGGGCCAAATTCACTCAGTATCTTAGCTATAACTCAGTAGATTTCAGTAGAGTAACCCTTGCCTACGTTAAAGCTGAAGTTAGGTCCTTTAAGACATACATCAGGTGTGTACACTACGGTATAAGTAAAAAGAAATGGGTATTAGAAAAAAATATGAACTGACCTTATCTCTGGTTTCTGGATTGATCAATAAAGCACAGAGTGGCATTAAAGCAGTGGTTACAGATTTCTGGTCTGTTGACCATGGCCAACCCTCAGCATTACTCATGGGCCAGCAAGCACCTGCCATTCAGCTTTTAATTGCAAATGCTCTACGGCCAATTTGGTGCAGCAGTCCCATTGCAATGTCCATGTATTGTGACGGCGTCTGCAGGCTGCCGCCTGGTAGCCAGTGCCCTGTTGAAAGAGCCACATACTTTATTCTGAAATACTGCATATCCCTCCCTAGTGCTGGGACATCTGACGACATGGCTAAGTCTCTAGCCATCAGGACAGGAGGACATCTAGGCTCACAGGCTGTGCACCGCCTTAGCTGCAGTTTGTTCTTTCAGTGGGTCCTGTTTGGGTCACCTGTATGCAGTGCTCCTTCCAGCTGGGCCAGGGGAGCGGGCTCAGGTGGGTAAGCTGCCAAGGGTCACATTTCTTTTCCAGCTGGTGTTCATGGAGATTGAGGTGCTTCCTCAGTGGTTCTTTCGCTGGAGCTCTGCTTGACCTGGGGCCCATCGTACCTCTAGGATGAATTTTATTTTCTAAATAATGTGTTCCAGTTCAGTCAAAAGTCGTGGCTGTCACACAGGGATTTTGTCGTGAAATTCTTTGGCCTTTTGGAAATATTAGACTAGATTATATAATAGTTGTTCTAGTTTCAAAATCTATGAATCTGGACATATATACATCATTGAGCTTTTCAGTGGAAGCTGCTTTTCTTCTATTATACCTTCTTTTTGTAATTGCACCTTGCGCTTAATCGTTACTAACTTAATACTAATGACAAGCAAAGTATATTTGGTTGAACATAAAGCCTAGAGAAAGCAACTGAGAATAAGGCAAGTTGGAATGCCTGCAAACAGATTTTTTTTTTTTTAAGTTATTATTCTTATTAGGTTAGTTTGCCTTATTTTTAGTTTACATCCACCTCCCTGAGTCAGCAGAACTGTGGGAGAACCAGCGGGATTTTCTTTTGATACGTGCATTAATATTGGAACTGTTTGTGAAAGGTTTACCTGGAGGCACCCACCAGTAACATTTAATTACAACTTAATTGCTCATAAATTTACCTGTTTGGGTCAAGGTTATCTAAGGTAATACATGAGACAACATGGTTTTCATTTTTCACAATGTTGACTCCCCGAACCTCAAAGAGAAGACCTTGGTAGTCCTTAACATAGTCTTTCCACTTGCAAAGGGTATTCACACTTAAGACCCTCAGCATGTATTTTTAGTTCCTTGTCAAGAGTTTTGGTAGTGTTTTTCTCTTAAATGTTCTTTAAAACTGATGTCAGTGTTTCCTGCTCTGTAATTATTGTTTGCCAACATCAGGAGCAGGTTCCCAAAATAATCCTTCTGCGTATGAGTAGATCTTACCCACGTGATTTGTTCCAGTGAAATCAGTTATCTGCGTTAAATACTGCCTCTGAGATAAAAGGGGATTACAGCATCAGACCTCCCACAGAATTTGCCTACCGGCTTAATTGTTTTGTAAGCACAGGCCTAGCCTGCTCTACCACGTTTTGCCTGTGTAGCTGTACTGGTTCAGGAGCTGAAATTTTCTTAGATCTTTGCTGATGGCAAAATCTTAGGTGACAATACAACTGTTCTCTCTACCAAGAGAACAACTTTTTTGTTATGCAGTGAGGGAGGTAGTGCAGCTGTGCGTATCAAAAAAAAAAAAGGGGTGGGGGGAGAAAAAAGAAGAGTAGCTCCTTCTATTAGCACATGTGGCATGCAATTACCCTGCAGGCAGAGTTAATAATGGCAGATGCACCATGGCGTACATTGGTCTACATTTGCCCATTTACAAAAAATACTTCTGTCTTCCTTGCTGCTATGTAAAAAAAAAAAAACAAACAAAAAACTCCAAAACAAAAACAAACCCCAAACAAACAAACAAACCAACAACACAGCTAATTATTTCCTATTACAGGCTGTAAAAAAAAGAGAGGGTGTGGAGGTGCTTGTGCTTTTGACCTGTTATTTCAGTGGTGTGACTCCCATTCCTCTACAAATCACTGACCACTTTCCTTTTAGTCCATTGGAAACATAAGCTATGAGTGTTTATCTGCTGGCTAGCAGCTAAGTTAAATGGCTACAGTAGCCTAAGAGACTATGAAGAGTGATAATAAAAAGGCAGCATCAAGAGACACCTGAAAATAAGCTGCTCCTAGCTGTCACGTAGGGTTTCTACATAAAGTATCCTGGCCACAGAATCGGCTCAGTGCTGCCTGCCACACTGTACTCTCTCCTCTCTGGGCTACTGTCTCATTAAATATAGTCGGGAGTTACAAAGACGTTATTGGGTGCAAATGGAGCTGTGAGGCATTTGCTAGGAAGCCCCCCTTTACCTACCTCCCATCTTTTAATTTCATGAAGTTTATTGAACATCATTCAGTTATTTCGCAAATTTGTGAGAATGCAGGTAAGACACTGTTTAAACTTGTCATAGAATGAATGGCTTCTGATATGCAAGGGCTATTGGATATGATGTTTTCGCATATGTCCATTTTTAGGAAGTGAATTTAATTATAATTGAATGCAGCATCTTCATTCCCAGGAAATAGGACATGCATTGCAAGAGTTTTTAACATCTTCTGAAGTAAATATCACTTACGAGACCTAATATCACAATGACTTCTCCACTTATGACATGTAATAGGCTTTCTGTAGTCAGCACATATTAATAATACAGTAACAATGTGGCATTTGGACTGCTTAAATGAAGTAAGGTCTCCCTGCTGACACCAGGTATAAGGTGCTTATGTCATCAAAGATAACGGCAAAGCGTGAGCACCGTGTAAATAATTTTCTATTCCTATCTATTAAAGCTCTAGAAATTGGAAGAGTTATCAGTTCAAACACTGTATAAACCACCTTGCAGTTAGCAGGGAAGGGCAACAAAAATAATCAAAGTTGTGGACCAGCTTCCATACAAGGAACAAATAAACAAGGTAAAGCTCTTCAGCCTGGAAAATGTGACTGAGGGGAGAAAAGAGGGAGGACTATCAACTCATGAGAGGTAGGGAATAGGTGACTATGGATGAATTTACTGAAGCTTCCGGTACAAGAATATCAAATAATACAAGGAGGATGCAGGTGCTGAACAGACAACATGGGATAATTCATCACTGAACTTATGCTTAGGCCATAGAGCACCCTGTTACAGGATGATGCAGACCTCAGAAGCTTACCTTGGTCCAAAATACGAGGCTAATTTGACTTGCTTGACTAGTTGCAAAATGTAAATGCCTAGAAAATAATGAAGGCACAGATGAAGGGAAAAATCTGTCAGAGAAAGACAGAAGTACATTTGCACAAAGTCTTTGTCTACCCATCTGATTACTGGCAAAACTATAGCAAACTTCTAAAAGTACTTTAATGGATTAACCAAAATGAAAAAGCTGCTGTATAAATTACTTGCTTTCTTCTCCCAGTTCCAGTTATTACTGACAAGAAACTGGAAAGAATACAAGTAATTACACACAAACTGAAAAAGGTTTGAGAAATTATTTCTGGTTTTTAATAATTTCTTGAAATATTTTATCTTATTCTGTAATATACAAACCAAACGGTCTTATCTTATTTTACTCATAAGATGTTTTTGTTAAGCTCAGCAACATTTTTTCTAGGCCAGATGAAATGAAATAGTATTGGATACTCATTGGGAAGCTATTGCTATATTTCCCTTGATCTGTCAGCACATGGTATTTATGCATTTCTTTATGTGGCTCTGATAGAATATTGCTGATTTTAATCTATGGTATTTAATGGGTTTTCATATCCAGTGACTGAGAGGTCACAGAGTAATGGGAATATTGACGGGTCTGGTTCTAAAGCCCTCAGCCATAAAGCAAGCTTTAATGGTGAGCATTTACAAAAGCTGGACTGATGGGAAGCTAATAGAGGTGGTTCTCCATTGAGCAAAGACCAAAAGGAAAATCTTGGTGTTGTAAAGGCGTTTACATGGGTAAAAAGCATCACTGTGTTTGCCTTGGGGGGGAAAAAAAGATCTTCCTGCAAACCAGGCCTATTTCCTTCAAATAATCTCCGAGGAAACAGCCTCTGCCAAGCTAGGATCTGATTACCAGTTGCAGGCCTCAGACCATAGCCATTATTGTTTTAACATTTCTGCTTTCCTCTTTATCCCAGTGGGAACCAGGCTGTATGGGCTGCCATGTAACTTGACCTTGCTTGGAGATAAAAAGACAGGTTAGCACACAGCTATTGCAAAGCCAGAAGCAAAAAGACAGTATTTATAAAATAAAGGAAGGAGCTGGCATGGTATGATTATGTGTAATGTTCTATGCTGTGCAGCATGGGTGGCCTGATGAACAGTTCCTGTCCACAAAATCCAGACAGAAAGTTGGACTTGGTCATAGTTTCTCCATTTTTAATCTCGTCTCTGCAGAGATGCTGTGATTTTCATCACTAAGATACTGATGATGATGATTTCCTGCAATATTTGAGATTATGAAACAAAGGAAAGAAAAATGGAAGGAGAAAAACAAGAAATCTACATAAAATTTTAGTGCTTTCGGTAAACAAAATGACTAGTAAATCATCAGAAGGAGCTCGATCTGAGTCTTTAAGTCTTTGTTCCTGTTTTACTACTGTCCTCTGAGCTTTCCATGCAACAAGCCAGTGAGCCCAGAGGTCAGCAGCAAGTAGGCATGACATGTTTTAAAGTGTCTCAGGGATGCTAAAGAAAATAAATACTCAATGATTACGTATTCAGCATGTAAAAGCTGAAAAAAAGTGTAAAGGGGAAGAGAGTTTCTGTTATGATCAACCGTGGGTGCTCAAACTGGTATGAGAACTGTACATCACACGAGTGGTCACTGTCAAAACCCGGCCAAGCCACTGCTGCAAGGCCCCAAGGCCCCAGCTGAATCATGGTGGAGGCAAAGTAAGGGATAGATTTCCTTTGGCTTGTGTCAACTACCACCTCATCTCACAAAAACAAAGCAAACTAAAACTCAGCTCATGGTAGTTTGCTGTTTCTATGATTTCGTAAAGATTTCAAGCCAAGAGCAGTAGAAGCGTGTTTTTTTCATATCGGACCATATGGCAGATATTAAATATCTGAGGTTCTGATTGCTGATAACTTCCTACATAGGCATGGACAGAAAATGCGATTTCTGTAATCAAGTTTCCTGACAGATAATGCCACGTCATTTTTCACACATCATCACTCTCTCTCTTATATCTTTAGGTTATAAGCTCTTCAGAGCAAGTACCCTTGTGGTGCTCTGATCACAGTTAGAGCATTTTAGTACTCTTACAGTATGTGTCGGACCAGACAAAGGAGTTGCAGCTCAGTTAGCTCTAGTTAGGTGGGACTTCTGGTTGCAGTCTTGCCTTTATTTTGAACAGCTCCTCAAAATTATACAATGTTCTGATTAAAGACAAAACAAAACAACCTGTAGTCTCAATCATCCGTACTGATATCTTGTCAGTGGGAGGAGCTGGTACTTGTGAGGAGGTGGCCTATTTGCAGCTTTCTAAATCCCAATTAGTTTTTCTAGCTATTATTTACACATAGCAGAGTACATTTTGCATCTCAGGCCTTTGGACTCTTTGAGACCAAACCAAGGATTAAGCTGTTTGGGCCATCATCCTGACTTTGCCCTGCAAAAGAAAAATTATGTACCTGCACCTATTTCAAAAGTGCTTGAGCTTCTCAACAGACAAAGAATTAAGTTGCATGATATGTTTGGAAAGCTTTGTTTTCCTCATCATTTTACCTTGTGTGAATTGTGTATGCTAAGGGGTGATCAGAAAGCAAAAATCTCCAGGGAAAAAAACCAGCATTAAGCCTGTTATGGCATCCTCCCGCAGTTAAATGGTTCTTTTTTGACTACTTGATGGAGAAAACAAATTTAATTTCTTTGGGTTTTTTTTCCCTTCCAGACTCTGACGGCACCTGCTCCATTTGCAGATGAAACAAGCTGTCAGTGCCAAGCGCCCCATGAGAAGCTAACCATTGCACAAGCCCGCCTGGGAACACCAGGTATGTGTAGACAGCAACATCAGCAGGACCATGGGTGCTGGGACCATGGGACCAAAGCACAGGCTCTCCCTTACAAACATCTGTCAATGCTCACTTGTGCCTTCCACTTGGAAGCAGAAAGGCCAGCCTGATATCTGGTGCTATCAGGTGGTAGGGAAGAAACCAGTAACCAGAGGACCATTATCTTCTCCTAGAAAAATAACAGGAGAAAACGTTTCTAATTAGAGTCTGATGTTTTCGTGGATGTCTGCATGTTGGTTGGAAGGAAGGCTCGCCAGTTCAATCCAGCCAGCCTGAAAACTGTGTTGTGTAGTGGCTACCTCCTGGATTCTCTTCCCGTACTGCCTCTCTATGCTGGAAAACCTCTTCTTTCACTGACATTTTTGTTGATCACATCAGACCTTAAGTGGCCTTAAAGGCCATTTGTCCTTTGAAAAGAAACCATGCCGAATTTTGGAACTCTTTATCTGGACATTTTTTCCAGACCTACCTTTGTGATTGGGCTGAGGAAATAGGATGATTTCACATAAAGTCCCAAATGCATACTTTAGCCCCCCTAAATTCTGAGAGATTCTTTAAATAAAGCCTTTGTATACTTATTTCACATATTTAAAATAAGCTTTTGAAGTATGTACACTTTATAGGGGTAAGCCACAGCTTTCCAGTCATCTCTGCAAGGAACAATGTTCTTCCATGGACGCTTGGATGTCCTGACAGCAGAGACATCTCTCTGTAGCACTGAAGCACAGTCCATGGAGGTTGGAGCTCTGTTGCTCTAATATCCGCTGTCCTTCTGCTTGGAGGTGGCACAGCTGTCAGGCATGTCATTTGGTAAAGCAAGTCCTTTTTCTATCTGGAAGCTGCTGCTGAAGATGCCGTAGAGAAAGCAAGAGTTATAAGGGTGATAGCAGGAGGACAGTGAGAAAAAGAAATGATACGCTCGTTAGAGAGAAGAGAAGAGCTTGGGGGAAGTATGAAAAAAGGGAAGTGGAAGGTTTATGTGGAAGAGTTAAGCAACATATCTTTACGGCGGTAAGCTGTGGAGAAAAGAAAGTCACAGACAAGAGGGGAGGAAAAGGGAGAGGATAGGAAAAAATAAGGAAAAATTTGAAAAAATCCAGAAGGCAGTACTGACTAGAAAGGCAGAGAGAAAAGAACAAGACATATGGTGGAACCCCGAACGAGGCAGGAAGATGACATTTTTGCTAAATTAGAATACGGGGATGATGGATGATAATAAATAGGCTAAGTCTGAGAGAAAGCAGCAGAGAGTACAGAGAAGAACAAGTAATGAGCAGGATAAAACACTGCAAATTCACCCACAGTGCATTTTGAACATCAGAACTGGGGTAAATCTCTGCAATCGTCTTAGCTGGGAACAAAAACCTGTCCAGTAGAATTAAGTGCAACTTGTTTTGGATCTGGAAAATCACTGTTGTGTTTCTTTCTCCACAGCTGACAGACCTGTCAGAGTGTATGCAGATGGGATATTTGACCTCTTCCACTCTGGCCATGCTAGAGCTCTTATGCAAGCCAAAACTCTATTCCCAAATAGCTACTTATTAGTAGGAGGTAAGATCAGAGTTATTTATTGCACTGGTTTTTTGCTTCTGTGCTTCGGTATCAGAGAGTTATAGCTGTGCTCGCACCCTCAGCTGTTTATACACTGTGACTCTGAATGCTACTCTCGCTTTGGGGGCTTTCTATAGGCAATTTGCACTGAATTAAGTCTTACAATTGCATCAATTAAAGTAAAAGTCAAATCCTGCCCTCAGCAGCACAGGCACAAGTCCCATTCTAGTTAAAGCAGGTGCCTGCATGACTCTGAGCTTAGAATAGCTCCATATGAATAATTTACCTTTTTCAGTTATTCGCTCAAAATTGTTCAAAGATGGAGATGAGAGAATGAGATCAACCACTCATTTATTTCTGGCTCCTCGGTCACTCCACCAGCCAGGCACAGCCCACGTGCCCTGGCTGCCAGGTCAGTACTGTGTGTGCAGACCCAGCCTTCAACATCAGCAGGGAAGCTAAATCCAGCCCGTTATCATTGGAGACCCAAATGTAGGTCATGATTTGAATGTAGTTTTCAGCTCAGAAGTAACCTCCCCGGGCAGGTTACTTTCTTATCATATTTTTTTTTTTTTTTGCCATGACTGTCTTCTTTTTTTTGCTGTGCGACTGGCTAAGAGCTGTTCAGCAGTTGGTACATGCCTGAGGAGTCACTGGAGGGTGGCTGTGTCCTGCCTACCTGGCTGTGCAAGCCCTGCTCTCATGAGGCCTCATAAACATGCTTTTCGGTTCCAGTTTCCATGCACCTTTGGGGTTGAGATATGCCTTGCATAAACATTTCAGAGCAACCTTCAGCTGCTCAAATGCTTACAGCAGTGGCGATAAAACAAATGTGAATGCAACCTTCAGACACTTTATAAGATGCATTATTTTGCATCTTTGTCCCAAATCAGTTGAAAGAGGAGAAAAAAAGACCCAGCACAGAGGAAAAGCAAAATCCCCTTATAAACACACTTACTGGTTTTACTCTTAAGTTTCTGAATTGTGGCAATTCCTATGGAGCTTCCCGTGAGGGAAAGGAGGTATCCCTTTGTTATGAAGGAAGCATTTAGGACTCTCTTGTTTTAGTGCTGAGCCAGATAGCTTGCAGAAGCAGCTAGTGGAGGTGCAAGACTGCGAGGTTTTAAAAAAAAATGCAAGTTATGTAGGTTTTGTTGTTGCTTTCAAAGGAGTGGGGGCTGTCCCAGATCAGGGAAGGAGCTCTGGGGCAAAAGCCTGGCTCTTTTGAAATTCATGGTATAGCTTCACTTTGCCCTTATTTTTGGCATGAAGGACAAAGCAGCCAGCACTCATCAGCATCTCTTCCCAGCAAGGCACTCTGCATCTTAGCATGTTTAAAAAATGGGCACCTTTCCACACCCACATACAATTTGTGCTGCAAAACGCTGGTGTCATGTGTCTTTGTGGGCACTACAACCAACCCCTTTTATTTCTCATTGTGAAGACAATTATTTGGGGCTAAGAAAATTTTTAATAGATATTTTTACTTTCCCAGATCAGTCATTAGAGCAGGATGACAGAATCAAAAGGAAATACAGAGATATTGTGTCTGCACTGTACATGAACAAATAGTAATCAAAAAATGAAATCAAACCTTTCTACAGAATTCAAGCAAAAATTACTATTTTCCAATAATTTTAGTAGACCCTTTCTTCCAGGAGAGGGTAGCTTTAAGGTGACATAAAGGCTGTAAATAAATATAAACACAATCTCAGAAGGGATCTTTCTACTGAAAATGCTTTGATCTCCATTAAATTTCTTGTCAGCAGGCATCAAAAATGACATAATGGGATACAGTAGCATTTCGCTAGCTGAAATTCATATGTATATTATTGTCTGGCTTTGAATTTTGCACAAACTCCAGGGCTATCTATTTTTCCTAGTTTAAAGGTCCTTAACGACCATCACAGCAAGAACATCCATTTTAGATCTCAAAAAAAGACTGCATCTTTGCCAGCACCTTGCCTGATAGGTTGATGTTTTCAAATTAGAAAGAAGCAGCAGCTGTAGGGCTGCTCTCACACTTCCCTGCAGCACTAAGAACATTGCACTTATCATTTGTGAAGCACCTTTACTATTTGTCCTGGTGTCACAGACAAGTGAGATCCAAAGGCCCAGGTTTAATCTATGGTGAAGGACAACCACTGTCAACCCAGCTATAAATGGGTATCTCATTATTCCATGTGGGGTGTCAAATAACTACTGTAGCTATAATATTGGACAGAATAACAGTTGTGGGGACAGGCCGCTGTGTTTTACGCAACATTATGTCAGTAGAAAGATAATACCTAACTTTTATAGTCATGCAGTAACATGGGTGTTGCTTCTCCTAATTTTAAAAGCAATGTGGCAAAGTATCGGTACATTCAGAGTTAAAGATGCAGGATTTCTGGATTTGCTCATTCCACTAGAGCATATGGCTTCTCCCTGTCTTTACTATGGTGCTTCCCATTTGAACATGGCACAAGCCTTACTTCTCTTTCTATGAAACCTGCTGAACTCCAAGCTAAACTCAGAGACAGATTCCTGTAAAATCTGCCATGAATTTTTTTCCATCAGTGTTTATTTAGTGAGAAACTGTTCTGCTGCAATTTAGAGCTTTGTTGGCAAATTCATCATTTAGAGCATTGTTTACATAAGAACAAAAAGCGGGAACAGGAGGCTCAGAGAGGCTTAGGTGTCTCCATCTTTGGAATCTCAACTGAGCATGGCACTGAGCAACCTGTGTAGTTGACCTTGCTCGGGGGGGGGGGGGGGGGGGGGGGGGGTTGGATTAGGTGCTGTCCAGCCATGCCTTCCTGCCTCAACCATTTTGTGTTACGTGACATTTGCGATCACTCTGTCGTTGCTGACATTTCACTTTTTGATTGTTTTTTAAAGCATTGTCCATCACCCCTAAAGTTTCATAGCCCATGAAATCCCCACTTATGTGCATATAGTGTCTCTTGAGATGTCCTATAATATCTCGCTTGGGCTCTGGCTGCAGCTCCAGCAAGGGAAGGATCTCTCAGAAGTTTATGGTTGCAGCTGCCAACACTGAGCAGAACTCTTAGATGCCCTGGCACACCCCACAATTAGCTAAGCTAATAACTAAGTGCTTAATGGAATTATCAGGAAATAATTAACTGCTGGTCATGCTAATTCTACTGAGTGTAGAGCCATTTTGTTGATACTTCCGTATTTTAGTTTGCAGTGATGATTTAACTCATAAATTCAAAGGCTTCACTGTGATGAATGAAACTGAGCGATATGAAGCCCTCAGGCACTGTCGTTATGTGGATGAGGTCATCAGAGATGCACCCTGGACACTGACACCCGAGTTCCTTGAAAAACATAAGGTACCTTTCTCCCCTTATCCCTCCCTTCCCCTTTGTAGACTGACAGGTGAGAATAAACAGCAAGCCTGTGAAATTCTATTAGCTGGAGCAAATTCTTTAATTCAGTTAATTCCAGTCACTGAAATTAGGTACATGGCATTGCTTGCCTCCATCTTTGTCAGAAAATGTTGTATTTGTCTTGCCTTTTCTTTTCTCAGGATGCTGAGATGATTTCTGTAGTGTGATTTTTGAACGGCAAAATAACACTGAAGAATTACTTACAAATTGACTTTCAGGAAAGGAGATCATGAACTAGAAAAGTTATCATGTGGTGACTAGAGTCCTGTTAAGGTCCTGAATTAAAGACAGGTTTCTTATTAATGTCAACAGGTGCAATAATTGACCAGAAATACGTAAAATTTTCATGTATCCTCTGAAAGGCAGGACAGAATTTCTTATGTGCTATTAACTGTCTTGCAATATATATAAACCTTAACAAAAGCATAATTGTCTAGGATGTATTTTAGCCTCCACACAACTGGGTGACAAATGGACAGCATGACTACTAGGTATACGTGTATACTCACACAGCCCTAAGGAGGCAGAATCAATAATCCTACCTCCATAGTCTTGAAAGCCAAGGCTTTGCCACTTGACTTCACTCTTCCAGTAGCAATAAAAGCAGGAATGGGTGTCTTAGGTTTTCAACAGAATATCACACAGAGCAAGCCAGAGCAATGTGTTAATGGCAGTGCTTCTGGAGACAAGCTTCCTGTTCTTTCATAATTGATCATACAACACAGCAGTTGTAGGCCTAAATCTAGTGCAACATTCTAGGTGATGGCTTTAGGATGAGAATGTCAAAAGCAAGTCAGCTGAAGTTGAGGAAAGAGATGATCCTCCACAATGACACCCCACTGAACGAAAATTCAGTGATGGTGGCACGTGATTCTTCTTCTGTTCACTGGCAGATTGACTTTGTAGCCCATGACGACATCCCGTACTCCTCCGCTGGCTCGGATGATGTATACAAACACATAAAGGAGGCAGGTAAGGGCAACTTTACATTTTTAGCACCTTCCTTTTCAGCCTCAGCTCAAATTCTTTTACTGCCTTTTGACCATGACTGCTGGGAGAGAAGCAGTAGAGATAATATCATGTTCTCTTACACCCTAATGGTAGGTACTGCTGACTTCAGCAGAAAGGTTCACTTTGTAAAACCACAAAGGATGTCCTTGGCTGAATTCCTGCCATAACCCCAGGAAACCATTCAGGTCTGTCACGGAAGAGTCCCCTCTGGGTTTTCTAAACAATTTCAGGGTGCTCACCTAAGAGGTCTTGAACTGATGAAAATGAGTTCAATTCCCACAGCAGCCCAGCCAACTTCAGTGGTTTGTTGATAACCGCAAACTGATGACTCCTTGACACAGCCCAGTCCTGAACACGGGCAAGCACAGGCAGCCTTCAGGAGTTATTAGGATCCACTTCTGATTTGCACTGAGGGTTCTTTTTACTACACTGTCAAAGGGGTTAAATTGGTACCAGAGTGATTCATTTGCCATGACGGTTCAGCAGTTTGGTTGACTACCGTATTACATTGAACATGACCGTGCTGAAGTCATCGGGAGTTTGTATCTCTCCAGTTCAAGGAAGCTGAATTAAATCTGAGGCGACAATATTAAGCCACTGTTTGCCAGCAGCAGCTGTCCTAACACAGTGAACAGTGCAGGAAGAGGAAGTGATCACACCTTTCTTCTCCTGCTCCCTGGAGGTGCTGCACTGAACACTGGCAAATCCATCCTCTTCCTGAGCTACGTAAACCTGTATATTGGAGGCTTAAAAAAATTCCAGAGCAAGTCTGCCTGATGGTAATTTGTCATGCAAAGTGACCTTTTCAAGCTATACAATGACAGCAGTAGACCAGGTATTGACCTGAGCTGAAAGAATAAGCTTTTTATAGCAGCAGTTCTTGATCTTTTTCCACTTGCAAACCTCACTGTGGTGTCAGACTCAAACCCTCCTTTGGGAACTGCTGTTTCACAGTTTCAGAGCCACCACGAACTTACTTCGCTAGGCAATGGAACAAAGGTAACTCTGGTAAGGACGGGTCACCAAAGGACATACAGCATATGTGCTGGCCAGGCAGCTATGTTGCCTTTCTTCTATAAGGTGCTGAGTGCACAGGACAACATGACAGGAGCCCTTGGTGTCACTGTATCGTTACCAGACTGAGCTAGAGAGTATCCAAACCTGGCACATCCTTCTCTGCTGTTGTTGGGCATGGGTGCAGCGCACACACATCCTGATGAGAAATTCAAGCTTTGCAGAATAGAGTATGGACTTAACAGCTTCAGGGACATGTGGTCTATCCCGTGTCTGTCACTGCAAGATGCTGGAGAAGTGACTTCAGTCTTGTATGGCTGAATTTTGTTACACATAAGCTGGGAATAAAGTTACATTATTTGTGAAAAGTTTTGAGATCTAGTGCTGTAATGGTCCTAACACTCCAGAACAGCATTATTACAATAGTGAATTTCTCCTGGGGTGTTTTGTTTTAAATAGACCAATGCTGTGGATGCACTTACGCATTTTCCTTAGTTCCACTACTCCCATTTTCCCTACATCAGGTTGTTGGGGAGCAGAGGAGCAGATGGGAACTGCGGAGGTCCTTGTGTAGATTCCCGTGGGCTCCCATTTCCCCATTCTCTTCAGTGGGTGGGAGGGTAAATGGCAACGGTGAGCTGGGTGACGGTGGGCTGACTAAACTTGTGCACATCTGTGAACAATTAGTTTGGAAAACATGAATCAGTCCAACATACGAAGCATACGAAAGAAAAATCAGTGACTAAAGGTAATGTTCTCATACATGCGTTTGTGCATCTACTTGAAAACAATTCCGCTTTTGGCTTAGCGAGGGTTTGGATTTGTTCACATATTCTTGTAGCTCCTATCTGTAAAGGCTTCTGGCTCAAAGTGGTTTTCACTGCTTCCAAAAATAGTTTCCTGAGTGATTGCTGCAAGCCTGAAAAGCACGCTCAGGGAAACCTCTCTGCTTATGATTAAAATAATCTATTTTTTAGCAGAGTATTAATTAGAGATCAGAACGAAAAAATATCCCATAGCATTTAGTCACGAGAGGCTGCTAAGCTTCTTGATTCCTTCTCCAGATCTTTTTCTAACCCTGTGAAATTAGCTAGCAATGCCTGCCTACTTCAAGTGAACGTGTGAGGATTAATTTGCCAGTAGCTATACCACCCTTTTAAGACAAAGCACTACTTCATTTTGCAAAACCATTTCCAGTCTTATCTTACAGCTCTCTCTCTCATCTGCAGCTTGATGTTGCAATTACATGTAAGTGATAATAGTAATTTTTTGTAGTCATATCTAACTACTAAACCAAGGTGTGCTAGCACTCTGCTATTATTGCCTTTGTGACTTGCTTTTAACAGTTCAAGTGATCCTGTCTTGATGAGGAGCAATCAAAAAGCAATGTATTCCTCAGGTGTGTTGAGGAAAATACAAGCAGTATTAGTAAATGGCCGGTTTTATTAGGGGCAGATCTGTTGGAGCAGGGAGAGTGGTTATGCAGCCACTGACACGGCTAGGTGGACGTGAAATGGGGGCTATGGAGACCGATACCCTCAGTCCCCACAGTATATCTGTGTTTGTTCACACCACCATGACGCTTTATCTTCCTGTTACAAGCTACTGGCACCTCCAGGGTGTTTTCCAGTTATTGTAATGC
This sequence comes from Morus bassanus, assembly GCA_031468815.1. Classification (NCBI taxonomy): domain Eukaryota; kingdom Metazoa; phylum Chordata; class Aves; order Suliformes; family Sulidae; genus Morus; species Morus bassanus. The sequence goes on along the minus strand of CM062568.1, from coordinate 90,005,808 downwards.
ATCTTTTACCTGAAGGTGCTTCCTGGCTTTGACCAAGGCCAGAGGCTGGTCTGTTTTACTCAGCAGAACAAAGACTGTCAGATGGTGCAGCACAGGAGGGGAGGGGAGAGTGGAAATACACAGGAGAGCAGCAAATGGCCTTTCAATAGCAGGAGTGGAAGCCAACCCCCCACGCTCCTTCAAATAACATTAAATAAAGGCTACACTTACAGAAAGAACTGCTCAGTGAACTGTCACAGCTGTGAGGTTTAGCCTTCCTGCCTCAGGAGCCCCTGCCAGTCTAATAACTTCCACATCACAGCTGACAGTGTGAAGAGGAGAAATTTTAGCCTTTCTGAAGACTTGAGGAAGAATGAACAGTATAGCAACCTAGTGCCTTCCCGAAGCTCCCACAGGAACAAGAGGAAAGAACTAGGAATAAGACAGGCAGAATTGTGAGTCTCTTACCTTTGGTCAGGCATTTTTGTGTTCATCCTCAGCTACCTGCCACAGTGCCTGGTCCTGCCATGCTTTCTCAGCAGGCTTTCTTTTCCTATTTTGCTCAGGAATGTTTGTACCAACGCAGAGAACCGAAGGTATCTCAACATCGGATATCATCACAAGGATCGTCCGGGACTATGATGTGTATGCCCGGCGCAACCTCCAACGAGGATACACCGCCAAAGAGCTGAATGTTAGTTTTATAAATGTAAGTACATCGATCTGCATTTGCTTCTGAAACACCCTCTCCTAGGATCCCAAACGTAGAGTAAAGGTTAAGAAAGGATATCTTCCTCCTGACGCTTTTAAAACAGCTGGGAAGAACTTAATTTACAAGAAACGGGTAAGTTAAGGGTAGTTTTAACTGCTCCTATTAAGAGCTTCATTTCCATCTTATGCTTTCATGTTTGTGAGAAAGCTGCGGCTCCCCCTTCCTCGTTGAGCTGTAGGTGACTTAGTGACACACTAGGAAGGAGACACACACCCCCCTGCCGCAGGCTTCTCAGCCATTCACCCAAGACACGATTTCTTTCTTTGTTGTGAGAAGGCAGCACAGAGAGCAAAGATTTTGATACTCAAACTTGCTTTACAATGCAACAGGATAAAAACAAAAAAAATCCCCAACCGCTGAGCAGTGAGATTACTAGAGAAAGCTAAAACGGTTTTTAAAAGACAACGAAATGTGTTAGGAAGCTGGTGTGTAAATGATGCTGACCAGAAGCCACAATAGATAGGGCAAGAGCACCATTTGAAAGGATGGCTCAAATTCTTCAGCTTCCACATGCAGAACTGCACTTTACCCTCCAGTGAGGAGTAAACACTTAACAGAAATGAAAGTTTACTTTCCTTCATTTTCTGTTCCAAGTGTTAAGGCCTCAAGATAACCCACACTACCGAAATCTTTCCTGTGATTTGACTGGCTCACAGGAGGACTTCCCCCTCCTGTCCTGGAGCTGGGACGCCCCCTTGTGAAGGACTGAATTGTGTCATTTCATGACGGTTTTGTTCACTTGTTTCTTATTTTGAAGTCTGGCGGATAAATCACAGATTACATGGCATAAATATTTCACTGTGCTTTAGTCTTCTACACCTCTAAAAAAAATTATGCTTGTAAATACTCCACCCAGAAGGATCACTATTGCAAATACGTGCTAAATTAAGGCATGCTGGATGCCTTTGGGGTGGTCAAATTTATCCTTTAGTGGCTCTGACGTTAGGATACTGTTGCATAAGGTATGCTTCCCTAAGTCTCAGACACTGATGTATCCTGAAGTCCCTCCTGGCATTTGGTTATTTAGCTTACAGTAATTTTAAATGCAGAAATACTCATTTGCACCAGAGGCTGGATGTGTTTGAAAATAAAAACAACCCCAGGATTTTGCCAAGACAGAAGAGCACTGGTTTCCTCATTAAAGAAAGGCCTGGTCACCTATTGGCTGCAAAGTGAGTTCGGTTTCTTTGGACCTTGAGGATTAAGTTTGGCCTTGTGGCCTGCAAAGATGGTTCTTCTAGTGATTCACAAGCTAGAATAAAACCCACCTCACCACTAAAGAGTATTTGTTTTAAAAGTAAATTCAAGTGCCCATTAAATGAAGTTCACAGGAAATTAAAATCCTCCAGCGATCTGTGCTTCTACAGAGACCATTACACCTTCAAGGACACAGCGTTAGTTTGCTGCGTGTCCTGTATATCCTGTATGTCTGAGGAGCACAGAAGCGTTTCAGGACAAAAGCCCTTTAAGCCTGAAGTATTTTAGAAGCTTGGCCCGACGTTAGCCCCCTAACATTATCTTCTCTGTCCCTGTCTTTCTGTGTACCTTAGCAATTAGGAGTTTGCTCTTTTTTGTATCAAGACTGCTGGCCACAAGCCACTGGCCTATGCACATCTTTCTGCTGTAGTCAGAAGCTCCTGTATTAGCCAGGCTTGGAGGTGAAGAGAGTTTTCCTTCTTCTCTGCAGAAATCTGATGAAGGAGACATTTTGGTCCAAGTTATCCAGTCTGGCAAGTCAGCAGTAGGCTGTGTTTGCTAGGAAACCCAGGGAGATTTGCCTTTTGCTTAAGTTTGAGCTGTTAATTTCTCACTTGTATCCTTCACAAGATTCATATAATTTTCGAAGATGCATTCAGTTTGAAAATAAGGAAAGATTCATGTAGTGCATTTAATACAGTAATTGCACAAGACGGTCTTTTCAATATGTACCTTGTGCATTTCATTCCACGAGTGTTAAAGTGGCATTTATAAAAATAATGTGGGACTAGTTAACCAAGGCCATATGTATTAGGATACATTAATGCAATTTTTTTCTTCTTCTCAACTGTCAGTGGCTAATTATTTCTGAGTCCCTATCTATTAATCTCTGTCCACACTTTTAAAACAGGAGAAGAAATACCGCTTTCAAAACCAAGTGGACAAAATGAAAGAAAAAGTCAAGAATGTGGAGGAAAAATCAAAAGAATTTGTTTACAAGGTGGAAGAGAAGAGCCATGACCTCATTCAGAAATGGGAAGAAAAGTCCAGGGAATTTATTGGCAACTTTTTAGAGCTGTTTGGACCCGATGGAGCCTGGGTAGGTATTCTGCCTTCCCAGGAAGTCTGAGTGGTTTTTATTTATCTTCTGTAATGCAGATCAAGAGCAGATTCTTTTGCTGCAGTCTTTGTTTTGAAAGCCAGCACAGTAGGATAATGCCAAACCTGCTTGCTGAATCCAATCCAGTAACGCATGCCAATTCTGCAGCGGGAGGATTTGCCACTTCTGGCTGTTGCTTCTTTGGGATAATTTCTGTCTTTTGTGAAGGTGTGATACTGAATGTGATACTGCATTCAGTAGAGCTGCATAACAGCAACACACGAGCAAACAGGCTAATACAGTCTCTTCTCCCCATTAGCACTAAATGGGACCACAAAGCGAAACTGTACACTGGAGCTGGTGAGGTAAACAGGGACACAAAGTTTTTTCAGTAGTTCTTTTCATGCTCTGTACTCAGCAGTAGATGATGACAATTTTCTAACTTTAAAAACTACTGATTCAAATTTCCAAGAAATTATTTTACATGTTGGGTGGCCAGGCTCATCTAACTGACTGCAGGGAAGGCTCAGGGGAACTGAAGCACTTTCCAAGCTCTCCTCAGTACACACTGGCTCCACAGAGCCCATTTGCCAAAGGTCCCCAGGTGCCTTGGAAAGCCAGTTGAGAGTCTGTAACAGCATCCTTCTGTGGAGAAACCCCATGGCCTCACCTGCTCAAACCAAAGTCACGCACTGAGTGGATGGTGAGTTGGTGACACTTCAGAGCCCCAAAAGAATCCTGGCCCCATCTTTCAGTTCTGATAGCTTGCCAAACCTAGAGAAACTTTGTTTTCTTGTACTACTTCCCTTTGCTACTTGAAACCAACAGCAAAGCTTATCTTGAATGTAAGAGTTAGCATTTGTTTGAACTGACCTTCTTAGCCCTTCCCTTGGGGAGTCAGTCCTTTTCCAACAAGCTCTCTGTGCAGCTGCGTTCTGGTGAAAGCCCAGGCCCCAGTCAGACCCTTCAGTACAGGCATCATCTCCAGTATGCTGCTGTAGTTGCAAGCTCCAAGTGAAGCTTTTGCTCAGTCCAAGGAAACATGAGCAAGCATGGAGGAGAGCAAGCATGGAGGAGAGCAAGCATGGAGGAGAGCAAGCATGGAGGAGAGCAAGCATGGAGGAGAGCAAGCATGGAGGAGAGCAAGCATGGAGGAGAGCAAGCATGGAGGAGAGCAGCAAGCAGTGCAGGGTGAATTGAGGGGAGCAGACTAAGAGCTAGACAAATAATCCCACAGAACAGCAGGATGCTTCAGAGGTACATTTTCAGACCGTGGCCTGCAGACAGTCAGGCAGCTCCCTCCTCACTTGAAAGCAAACGCTTTGCAAGAGGCTTGCGCAAAGCTTTAACTGCTCATGGATTACAGTTTGAAGCAAAATATCAATTGAGGCAGCAAGCCAGAAAAAACAGTTTAGGACTAGCATGAAGCAGATACTATTGGAATAAGTAGATACTATTGGAATATTTTTAAAGAGCCAACACACACATAATGTTCTCTCACATCACTTTTCTCATACCTGAACAACTTCCTGCCATGAAAGGTACCCTCTGTTGAAAGGATCTCAGCAGAGTTTTTGTTTATAAACAAACCCTCAGGAAGATTCACAGACCCCTGGTGAATTAAGTAGCCCACATCACAGCTGTGTCACAACTCAGTGCCACCAAAGCACATAGTACCTGCCTCTTACTGGAGTTCTCATCTTTTCTCTGCCATGACTTGCTGTGTTGATTACCACTTGTTGATTACCAGTTGAGAAAAGCCTAATATTGGGCTGTGAAGGCTTCAGAACAGAGACTGCATCTTTATAATCTCCTTACAGCTACGTCTGTCCCGTGCAAAGGCAGGTGCTCGCTGAATAACACCGGTCCCAGCCATATAAACAAATAGCTTATTTAGGAATTCGCTCATTGAAGCATCGTTTTCCTTGGGGAGGGGAAGAAGGTAAACTCTTCTGATGAAATGCCCAGGTTTACTTGTGTTGATCACATCCACATGAAGAGTGCTTCCTCTGTAAGTCATTCTCCATAGAGCTTGGCAAGTGTTCCCCATGTGGGATGGTCCTGTGGCCATAGGTGCTGAATAAATAAAACTAGTGCTAACGGAGCGTGCGAAGCCCTCAGGAGGCAAGATGAGTTTGGCTGTGCAGAGAGAGGAAAAGAAGTTCAAAGCCTTGATCCTATTCCTTGGCTCTACCCACTCAACACTGCACACCGACGGCATTTTTAAAAACCCTTTGCTGATAAAACATTTTACCAAATTCGATTAGAGAAAAGCTGCTCTGCAAAGGTCTTTGCAGGGGTGGAGGTGGCCTCCTGTTTACTAAGTTAGTGTCCCAACCACAGAGTAGGAAATTTGGTGCAACCACAGAGACCTCTGCTAAGAACAGGAGTGAAATCTCCTTTCAGTGTTGTAGGAAAAGCGTCAGTGACAGCAAGCTGAGAGGTGGTGTGGCTTTTTTTAAAATCAGTTTGAGCCTTGCAACAGGAAAGACTTTTAAAATAATGATAAGTTGCTATTAGTGTCAAAACTGTTATTAACATTAATTTGCCTTATCACTGTTAGTTAGATGTTGCTTTTAATGTTGACATTAAAAGTACAGGAATTGTTATGGGCATGCTAGATTTGTAGATCAGTAATTTGCATGCCATTAATATGCTATTATTATTTCACAAATAATTATTATAATACATTTTATGTTAGCATCAATTTTCTGAAAGTAAGGGTCACATAACAGAAAAAAATATCCATTTCTGAAAAAGGTCAAAATGTCAGTTTTGAATCATCAAGATGTCTATAATTCATTGGCAATTTTGCCCACCTGTGCAATCCCCTGTATGTATTTTTTTCTGCGAGAGAGTCACAGAGCAGTCAGAAGCAACAATTAATGTGGCATGGAACTTTTGTCCCGGCTTGAGAAAGGACCACCGCGCAGCCCGGCATGGAGGCACTAATGGCAGAGGCTGCTCCACGGAGGCAGAAGGTGGTGGTTCATTCCACCCTCTCTCGGACGCATACAAGCAGGCAGCTGCACTTCAGGTCAGCAGAGAGAAAGCAAGCCTTGCAGGGCAGGGTTTCCATGCTAATCTCCCTCTTGGAGGAGACAAGGTGTCCCTCCAAAGGGCTCATTTCCCGCTACTCAGTGCACAGAGGGAGTTAGGGATGGCCATGCTGGGAAATGGCTGCATCACATCAGATATCTGCAGAGGCTCAGAGGAATCTTACAGGTTATGACTAGAACCCAGGGCTGGTGTTTAGGCCACACCATGCGTCCACAGACTGGGCCTGAGCATGGCCTTGAAATAATCAGCAGCTCAAAAGCAGCAGTCCTCCATAACACCCAGCTGGCCCTTGTTTTGTAAAGCAAAGGAGTATCAACATATAGGCAATAAAATTCAGAAATGGGCAAAACATTTTTGCCCAGGGGCAAGTTTGCCAAAAGCAAAGTGTTATCTCCCTAAACCAGCTGGATGTGCCTGAACTTGCTTGAACCAAGGCTTTGAAATTATTTTCACATCTCTGATAAAGGTCCAGAGTGCACCCAGCCTTATCTAACCCTCCTGCATTTCAAGGGAGCCATTAACACTTGTTCTACTTCTTCAGCACCCAAGGGCCTGAGGAGCATCCCCTATCCCTGCATTAGGAGGACTTTCCCTGCGAAGGGTATGACTTACTGACCCTGCCACAGCACAGCGGGAGGGCAAGAGTCACTCTGGAGGCAGGTGAATTACACCACCACCTCCTCTAGCAGCAGTTGTGGTTCTACCCAGCAACCTGGTGGTTGAAGCACTAACGCAGGAGGCAATTCGGACTGGCTGGGCACTTACCCTGCTGAAGGTGTGAGTGCACCAGCTTGTTCAAGCAGCAAACTCTCTGCTCAAGCAGGGACCAGAAAGCAGGTGTCCTACAGCCTGGCAGAGGGCCTTAGCAGGAAGGTGGGGTTCTCTTTTCCATCCCTGGCCCGTGTGGCCCAAGGTACAGTCAAGAAACCCCTGCCACGTGGGATACCAGCCAAGCTGGGACACTTTGGTCTCCCCCAGCACCAGTACCACAACACCATGAACCACTGCAACGTCACTGAGCTTTCTGAAGTGGCTGGTAAGGCACTAGGGGCGGGAGGGAGTCAAAGCGTTCTGCTTGGCAAGGAAAAAGGTATTTCATATCAAACATTTTTTTGTTGGGGGTTATCTTCAGTGAGAGGATGAAACAGACTAAGTCAAGCCAACAAAACCTCAATTTCTGTAATCTAAAGAGAAATTTTGCACTCCTACCACTGAATTTCAACAGGCTCCGGGGCTTTGCCAGCCCTGATGACATCCTCACGGCTCAGAGCAGCAGAAACCCTCCCCCACCCGAATGCTTCCTGGCACCATTTATCACGAGCAACCACCATCTGCTAACTATTGAGATTTTTAGGAAGTCTTGACTATTTTGGACCTAGCAGTAGCGCAGGGGTAGGTTACACGCTGTGGGTCTTTATGCATGAGAGCATGGCTGAGTGTGGCTCCAGGCAGGAACTGTTCTGTCATTCTGCACTGCAGCAACATCCAGGCTCTACAATGAAGTTAATAAAGGCCCATGTGATAAAAATATAAATTGGGTGAGGGAGCTCACAGAGGAAGAGTTAAGCTTGGCATTTGTGCTCGATCATTAACCCCAAGGATTAGCCAACACCAGCAACCTGATGGGAAAACATGGCATTTGCCCCTCTGCTGGCAGGGAACACTGAGTTTCAAAGAGGAAGAAGAGGAAGACAGGCAGTCACAGGCTCCTTGGCTGGGAGGAAGGTCATAACAGCAGAGTCGCTGCAGTGGGAAGGGGAGGAAGAACAAAATGAAAACTCAAGCTGAGAAAGTCCGTGGACTGCAGCAGCCCAAGCAGGCAAACCCAGAATACACTCTGCAGAAGTATTTTGCTCTCAGACCTGAGCAGCAACTTAACTTTGGCTGGCTGGCTCTTCCAGCCGAGCATCGCCTGCAATCCAACCCCCAGTACTCCAGCTTGTTTCCCATCCCCAGGAGGAGCAGCGAGGCACTCGCATTTGGCATTTTCCACATGAAGCCTGCAGCAGCCACGCAGTACGTGCTAGATCTCCTGTAACCCAGCCCGGCAGCCTAACGCAAGGCCACGTAGGTGCTAACAAGTAGCAGCATTTGCCTTAGTGTAGCTGATTGCTTGACTGAAAAGGTGGTCTCTTCCACCCTACCAGCTCTGGCAGGCCTCTACTCAGCTTTACAAAGCAAAAATGACAATAAAGCCCAAAGCAGAACACAGAGCCTGCACGTGTTTCTCTTTTTGACAAAGACACCTGAATTCTGACATTCCCAGCCCCAATTTAAGGGTTTGGGTGGTGCCTGCTCCAGATAGCTGGGGAAGTGGCTGCCAGTATTTGGCAGGCACTGGGCTGCCACCCTTGAGAAGGGAAGACAGAGAAAAGGCTCAGCCAGCCAGGAAGCTCAGCAGGAGTTGGGTGGTCCTTCCCAGCACACTAAAAGGAAAAGGTCCTGGGAACAAGGAATGTTGGGAGTTCAGGCAGAAAACTGATTTTTTGAGACCGAGTGTGACCAACACAGAATCCAAGGGAGTTCCCCCTAGCTGGCTTAGGACAATACACAGAGTATTCTCACACTAGGGGTGTTCTACCTACGAAAAAACCTTGTCATGTAAAAAAACAGGTTATTAGGAGCACAGTAGAAGAGGCAAAGGCTAAACGTGGGCCGACCTGGCCGTGCTTCAGAGCAGAATTCTATCCTCTGTCACCCCGCTCTCCCCCAGGTGAGAGGCACAGTGCAGCGCAGCCCCTGCCTGCCCACAGACATACCTTCCCCTCTGCGCATTACTCAGAGCATCTTTTCCCTTTGCTTTTGCAGAAGCAGATGTTCCAGGAACGAAGCGGCCGAATGCTCCAGGCTTTTTCTCCCCGGCAGAGCCCAAACAGCAGTCCTACGCGAGGGCGTTCTCCATCCCGTTCTCCATCTCCACCCTGGGTCTTCAATAAAGCCTCCCCTCCCTCTTCTCCAAAAGCTGCCTCTGCCTCCCTCAGCAGCATGAGCGAGGGAGACGAGGATGAAAAGTAAAATAAAGATATATTTTTTTAACCATGAGACAGAAGAACAAGCTATGAACTCAACTGCTGGATGGGGAGAAGCATGAGGAATATCTGGGGTATCTCTGACAGCAGGGAACGTGCTCTGCGAGAAGATGCTGAAAACAGACTGGAGCACGGCAAGATCTCAGGAAGAGCTTATCCCATCCCCACTCCCTCGCGGTGCCTGGAGGCCCGGCCAGCAGTGCTTGCCAGACACGGTACCGGGGACTGACAGAAAAACATACACCTTTGTACAAGTTCCTGTCCACGTGTTGCTGCTTACAGCTGCTGCGGCCAGGCCAGGTCGGCGGGGAACTCTGCACCGAGTGGGGCTGGCGGGAGGAGCCCTGTCGGCTCCTGATCCAGACCCAGCACACAGGCACGCGACAGCTGCGGCCTGTGGATGGAGAAGATGCAGTTGTACCGGACCCTGCTAACCTTGAGCTCTTCCGGCACATGAAGGAATGGCCTTGCTGCAGCAAATACATTCAGAAACGGGAAACAAAATTTTACTACTTTTCTTTCTGAATGAAGTCTGCCCCAGACCCCAAACCATGCCAGTGAAATGGAGAGCTCTCCAGCTGAGTTGGTGGATATCCATTTCATATGTTCAAGCTACTGAATGCTGCTTGTTGACCAAGCCTCTGTACGGGGTGTATGTAAAGAGTCAGGCTGTATTTGCTTTATCAAATTGCTCTCCGTGTTTCTAGTGCCTGAACAGCTACCTGATAACTTCTGTTTTGCTCCCTGGCTTTGCACTTTGGAGGCAAGAAAGTAAATGAAAAGACAGCCCTAGCTGGAATGTGGTGTTGTAGGAAATAGATAGTTTGAAGACTGGTGATTTTTACTGGTGAATTCTAAGACACACACATGGAATCCCAAGGCCTCGGGACGCAGCCTCCTAGGAAACCTCGCTGCTCCCTGCTACATATCACCAAACGATGAGCACAACAGTGCTGCTGTCCTCACGTGCTGCTCAGGCGGTTAAACAATTTCTCATCAAACTCTATAAACGGGATGTGTTCACTCCCTGCCCCTGCAGCAGTCCTGAGGCCATTCCTCTACCCTACCATGGAGAAAAAGTTGGAAAAAACAATGGAAACCTTTTAAAACAGGATTAGGCGCGGGGATTTTCTTTCTCTGTCCATGACACCTGTACAGGCCCAAGCAGAACCACAGCAGGGGTAGCACAAGTGAAGCTCTCCCCTCCCCTCGATGCACTAGCTGATCTCCTCCCAGCTTGGCAGAGCCAGACCTGCCTGACGTCCAGCTCCACCGTCCAGTCCCACAGCTGGCACCTGCTGAGGTGGCTGCAGACTCGCAGGATTTCTGAGCATGGGGGACCCCCAGCCCCCAAGGCTGCCCTGCCCCACAGCTCAGAAAGCCACAGGAAACACCCAGCCCGCATCACTGCGGTAGGGCTGCGAAGCGACAACGCCATTTTGCTCCCAGGCTTGCCTGGCAAAGCCTGCCTCAGTGCATGGGCATGTTCGAGGCTCTCCAGCCCAGCACCAGCTGTGGTGCCAGGCCAGCAAGGTAACGGGTGCCCCTAGCTGCCTGTCCCACCGGCAGCCTGCCGGGCACAGACCCCGGGCAGCCTGGGCAGGGGCTCGCAGCAGCAAAATCGCCACGGTGCCACTGCTCCCTGGGGTTGCAAAGCCACCAGGACATGGCACCTGCTGCGGGCAGCACCAGTCAGCGCTTCACTGGTTCCCTGCACAGGCAGCACAGGAAATGCTGGGAGAGGGACGGCTCCGAGCGGCTCTTGGAATAAAAATCTGTGAAGGAACAAGATGCCTGAGTGCTTGAACACATGGGCAGCAGTCCCCCTTCCAGCTACTTTTCCCGGCAGGTAAATTACAGACCCTTGTACCAGGCACCAGATCAGCCCCACACTCTGTTCATTCCCTACAGCTTTCATCCCCCACCACCACTGGGTAACTGATTTTTCTTTGGGAACACTTCACCAGACACTTCCCTGACTACCACAAGACTGAGTACATAATATCTCCTGGCGTGCTTTGTCCTCTGGAGTCAAGCTAGTTCCTTCTTCACAGAGCTGCAAAAAGAGATGAGCAGGGAATAGGGTGAGCTACCGCTTTCACTGGGAAGTGCAAGGGGAGAGCCACAGCTAGTTCAGCTGCCACCAGCTGTGCACCCACAGTGCAATTATGACCTTTCTCAGCCTTAGGCAACCTGTTACTGTAATTTCATACGTGGGATGCACTTGTTAAGTTCTTCTGATCCTTTGCGAGTCTTAAGTCTTCCCATCACAAACCACTCCTCCACCACAGGTACCATCTGCTCTCTACTGGTGCTGTTTATATGACGAGCCACATCCAAATGCAATGGAGGTGGGCAGGTTTTTGTTGTCCTGGCTTTTACCTTTTTTTCTTTTATTTCATAGTGCTTACTGTTCAGCAGCCCTTCTTCAGTGGTTTGAGTGGATGACAGCACCACGACTTGTAAATAGGAACTGGAGAAAAACTCACCAGTGACCTCTTCTTAACAGAAGCTGTTTCTCAGAGTCACAGGTGGCTACCCAGCAACTAAGCCATACACTGTACCAGATATCCTTTCGCATTTAGGGTATCAGTAAGCTGAAGCCTTTGCCCTGTTGGTACAGACACCAACATCCATGTGCTGTCTCCAGCAAACCAGAACCTCATTGTCTCTAGACACATGGCGGGCAATTTTGCACTTCTGAGTCATGGTCGGGTTTTATTTTTCATGAGTGTTGCTTTGATTCAGTCCTATTTATCAGCCAAGCTCCACATGAAAAATAAACAGCGTACAACAGATACTGCTGCCTCTCACCTTCATTTTATAGCACCTTTGGACACACAAACACAACCCCCAGCATAAGCCCCATTGATGGCAGTGCTTGTTACCCCCATCCTTTGTGCCCCAGTACAGAGTAACCATCCTTCCACCCCCACAAATGCCACCAGAGCAGCCTCTACAACCTGCCCAAAATCCTGCTGCTCGGGTAGCTACTGCCGCTCCCTGCACTGACAGCACCACCTCTCTCCTTGCCTTCACTCAGATTCTTCTGGCTGCAAGGTAAAGGTGGGGAAATGCTGCCTCAGCTGGCAAGGCACAGCAGCAGCCACCAGCAAGATTGAGGCCTCCTTTCCCCTCTGCCCCAGCGCAGTGGAGTCAGGAGCCACTATTTTCTTACTTTTAAGTGGAGGAAAGAGGCAGCACTTTTGCAGCCATCCTGGTTCTGCTTCTGAAAACTGTCCCCAGCAGCAGCAGCTGTGATGCTCCTGTGTGTGCCAGGCCAGTTTGCAGCTGTGCCAGGTTTATGCAAAACTGCAGCAGCCAACATTAGCCACAGGGACAACTACTGACCCTGGCCCTTGGGCTCAACTCTTCCTCCAGCTAAGTCAGTCTGATGCCTGAACGTTCCTGCTGCACTCCTTCCCTTTTGTCCTTTCTGTGAGAAAGAAATTATTACTGCACCAACTGTAGAAAAGATTTTTTTTTTCATTATTTATTTATTGTCAGTCCTGCCTCAGGCAGGGAGAAGCTGAAAGTATTTTTAACTGCAGAATAAGAACAAATTTCAAAGTCATTTGGCATGGCAGAGAAACTATTTAAAGATACAGTCTACACCAAAATGCTCCCTGGTAACACCAGTGTTATTAATTAAGATGTATTTGGGGCTGTTCTGAGCAGTGTCTTGCATCGCTTGGGAGATACAAGGCATCCTCCTACGCTCCCAGGACCGGCAAAGCCAGCCCGGCTGCAGTCCTGCTTCTCTCTTGCCACTGAGCTGCCTCTGCAGCCCCACGGAGAGGAACCACGTCTGCCTGATGCCTCCCCACAATCTCACTGCCTTTTAGGTGCCAGTTCTGCACACACATACACCTGCGCAGCCAACCGCGATGAGGAAAGGACGACGGGGACTCTTGTTCACACGGGCCTGATCTAAACCCAGGGACAACGTGAGCCACTGCTGAGTCGGGCCCTCCCAGGCAAGGTGACACAAAGCAAGAGCTGCAGCACCCTGTGGCACCGTCCCCCTCTAATCCAAAACAAGCACTGAGTTGAATTTGGAACGAACTGTAAATCCAGTAGTCTGAACCGAAAAGCATTTTCAGGTTTTTTAACAGGGATTTCATTGCACCATAGAAACCCTGAAAACATTAGGAAAGAGCACGACTGGATAGAGTCAGAAACTCTCCACTGTACGTTCTTACAAGTTTTATATAAACAGGTAGGAGAATGTTTGAAATGTGGCTGCAGAAGCAGAGGTGATTTTCTGCGGTGCAAGGCAGAGCTCTTGTGCCAACACTTGTGAAACATCTACAGTACTTCCTTAGTTTTAAATCCTTCCATCATTTAGGCATGAAATATAATGTTGTGTAAGCTCACTCACAGGGATGATTTAACTCATAAGGCTCAAGAAAGATAAACATTTAAAAAACAGATCAGAATTTGTGTATTAGAAATTATTTCCAAATACTGTAGGGATGGAACTCTTAAAAGAAAGAAAATATTTAGAATAGCACAAAGCAGTACTGACAGCTGGAAGGTGGACAAAGTTAACAACAGGAAACAGGCATTTCAAATAAAGCCATAAGAAAACTAGATGCTCTTTCATAAAGAGAATCCTGACTTCCTAAGGGGACTGGCTCAGAGCTAGGACCACTTACAGGGGAGGATATGGCTGTAATAAATCCCCAGCATTGCCCATTCTGGTCTCTCCTCAATGCTGCTGCTGCTCTCCTTGCCCACTTAGCTTTCCCTTTTACATCTAAGTCATCCTGCTGGAACTGCTGCTATCCACTTTCACCTTCTCTCCTCTGAAATAAAAGGCAGAGGCGCTTCTGAAGACACCAGGCACAGGTAGCGGCCACAGACATCCACTGGAAGAGCAGCTACGAGGTGGCAAAAACAGCAGCCCTAGAGCCCAACATCGGTGGCAGGTCCTGTACCACCTTCCCCACTCCGAAGCCTCTGTTAAACAAGGTGAAGCTGTTTAAAATTCCCCTCAGCTTCTGGCTTTGCTTCTTCAGCTGCACTCCTTGCTTTTCCACTCCAAAATCTCAGGGGAATGGCTTTTGCCAATGGAAGCCACTTGGTGGGTCCCCGGTGCCCCGTCCCCATGAGCGCACGCCCTGGGGAGACGGGCCCTCGCTGTGTACAGTCCAGCCCGAGGTCAGAGGGGGTTCTTGTTTCGGTGCCAGGCAAACCCCCTCGGGAAGAAAAATGTCCCCTGAATCAACACAAGGCCTACCAACTCAGCTCAGCAGAAAGGAAGGGTGCGATGCTACGTCGAATTTGCTTGTAAAAAAAGGGTAATAATAAACCATCATGGGAAAAAAGTCCTATATAATAGTGCATAATCAAGCAGTACTTGAGCCTGGTGCAGACCTCTGACTTCCTCCTAAAACAGAGCTCAAAATGGAACAGAAAATGGGCCTAGGGCTTTGCCTCTTTTGTGGAGACCCTTTCAGGCAGCAGGCTATCTTAAGCACTCCTGTTCTGATCTTATTTGGAAGAGAGTTTTTTTCCCCTCTCGAAATACAAGGCGTGTTCCCCAAGCACGCGCACACAGGTACTTTCTGCCCTTTCTGAAGGGAAGGCTCTCTCCTGGTGTGCGCAAGGTGGCATTAGCATTTCTAATCTGAATGGAAATCAAGGCCACTGCCTCACAGCTCCCCCTGAGGGAGAGCAGGCAGACGCAGAACAAAATAAAAATAGCTGAGAGCCTTTGGAAATGCACCTTTGCTGTGTGAACTGGGGAATGGGGGACAGACTCCAGCAAAAACTGAGGCTCTTACGACAAGTCACTCGGCGGCAGGCAGCAGGCTCCCATGTTAAAGCCAGTTCCTCAGATAAAAGGCTTGAATTCCCCTGCCCCAGCAGTTATTCAGGGACAGTTTATGGTTGGGCCAATGCCTTTCTTCAGTTCAAACAGTTCTTTCACTCCCGGTATCTCCATCCCTTTTCAAATATTCTCTGAAACAGCATCCGTCCTTCCTTCAATGAGAAGGCGTGAACTGCAAGTTCATAAGCTTAAGTAAGGCAGTTTTGCCTTTCACACAAACACCAGAGCCTGCTCCGTATAGGGGGAGTGTGGCAAAATATAATCTGAAGACAAATGGGCAAAACAAATTTAAGGAGGAAATTACGCCTTTGGAAGTATCACCTCTTTTAACCCTTTTCAAAACGCAGTTTCACCCTATGACAAGACAACTGTCCCCTCAAAGGATTAAAAGGTTACAGGGCTTGATCCCAAATTTCTCTGGTAATACTTCATGGTCTGTGCTATACATGAAATAAATGACCTCTGTGGGGTCACCAGGATTTGACTACTTACAACATTTTCCTCTCATGATTTTGGTAGCTCAGCTTTCCTTTACGTATAGGTTTTGGATAAAAATCTCATCTCCAGAGGCAGGGGGGATTCCTGTCACCGCCTGGCAAACTATGTTAAATAACCACAGCACAGCAGAGAAGTACCTGGAGGAGCCCAGACATGCATCTGAGGGGGGGGGACACCCCAAGCCCCTGCGCTGCCTCATTCTCTGCCATGAACTGTGACTTCAACAAGTACGTGGGAAAGAACCAGGATTCTCCCTTTTTAAAGTAGCCTGAAGTTCCCTGATCCACAGAGGACGCACTTGCTGGCGCAGCAAAGCTCATGCTCAGAAACACACCTGTGAGGGCAGATGAACCGAGCGGTTTCAGGCTACGTACCAGCGCGCAGACCCCGACCTGCTCCTCCTTTGCAGCAACAAGCCCACAGGCTCGAAGCAGCTTGTCAGGGTGAGCAGGTGCTGCGCCGGCGTCTGGCTGGCGAGCTTCATCCTAAGGGATCAAAGAGTGCAGTAAACCCTAAACCCCTGTGATTGACTTCTATTTGCAGAAAGGGTGCAAACAAAACCTCTGGCAAGGGAAAGCTGGGGACCCAGGAATCTGAAGATTTTTTTGGCTTTTTGTTTTTAAATGACTGTGGTAAACAGAAGCAAAGATATGGTTGCAAGACCCAGTTTTCACACTTACAAAACGTAGCAATAAATTCTTTTTAAAAATGTTTAACTGGACCAACCAAGAAGAAAATGGTCCATTATCTCAAAACAATTACTCCTGTGCCTAAGCATATGAAGGCAGGAACACTCAAAGGGAAAATCCTACCTAGGGGCACTGACCAGGCTGCAGGCACATGTCAAGTCTCACACGTGTTTAGAATTCTAGAAACAGTTTTGTTACAATAAATTATGGCCTCTTCAGCACATTGCAATACCTTTTAACCCTATTCTATCATTCTCTAATCACACTTCCCTACAAACAAACCCCGGTTTTCCATAAAATAAAGTAACTGTGAACCACAAAGCCATCATCCATTTAGGAAAAGCAGATTAATTATAACCTGCCCTTTACAAGTGACTAGCTTTGAATACCAACAGGGTTGAGTTCGTTTAATGTACTACATGCCATAGTAGCCTCTAGCTTTTTCATTTCAAAACTAACAGGTAAAACCAGTAGGAACCCAGTTACTTTGCTACTTGGCCTTACTTAGGATATTTTGTATCATCAGCTTAAAAGTTAACTAGTTTCATTTTTAACGGGGTCCTGAGCTTGGATAGCTACCACAGGTGATTAAAAGCCAAATGGCAAAACAAAATATAAAACTATTGCATAGAGAAAATTTGTGGGTTTGGGGCTTTGTTTTTCTTTTTTGCTTTGGTTATCTAAAAGGCTTCTCCCAAATGAGTGCATTTATTCCAGAAAAGAACAAAAAGGACATTTTAAATATTCATATGGTTCACATGCAAATAGAAATCTGCACAAGGCATATCCTGTATAAAAACTAACACGATTCCCCCCAAAATAGCTAGTTCCAAACTAAACATAAATCCAAACAGTGTAGCCAATCTTGGGTGGTTTGTTTTAATTTTTTTCCCCCCCTTTTCTCCCCTCAAGAGTACCTTTTTCTCAAACTACCCCACAGCACGTACTTGTATCACAGACACACAGAGGACATGGAGAACCATCAGGAAACACCAGGAAGCTCAGTCTGTATCTTCTAAAGAAATGCAAGAAAAAATAATGCTGTTAGGTCAAGCACCTCTATTTTGACACCTTTCGACTTCCAGTTTCTGGGAATTCAGGTCAGTTTGCCCCTAAGGACATGGAGATAAACTACGCAGAAGCCAATTAAAACACAGTTAGCCGTTACGCAGGGTGGTGGTACTACCACGCCATCCACAGAATTGACTTCACGCATTAACTGAATGAAACTGTATCTACAGGGAAGTGCCCAAGGTGATCTTTTTGTGCATTTTACCCAACTGTTCAACTGTTTATTAAGAAACAAAGTTAGAGGTTAATTATGTATTTGAGCACTGACAGCTGTGTATCAAGCACCTTGATAAAACACTTTCATTCAAATCTCACAACAGTGCAAGCTGGCATCAGTTTCCATAACTGCAAGAAAATTTTAACGAAGCTGTCCTTTGAAAGCTTTCCAGTACCAAAGCACAGATCAACATGTGACCTTGAAAACTGGCAGAACTGAAGCTTGCTTCTGAAAAGTCTTAAATCAGCGTATTTACAGGCGCCTGCTCATTTATTAACGTCAAGAAAAGAATCCACAGTGGCAGATCAAGAAGGAAAATCACCTTACAACTTTCAAATCACGTCTCCCAGTTGCATGCTAGCAGAAGCAAAGCGACATGCCTGTGCCTTTGGACTAGGAGATGCAAAGGGCGATAGTTTGGGCCAAAGACAAAAAAAATCATCCAAGTCACTAGACGGAGAAGGGTTTTCAGATTGCTGTAACAAGTTTTCTGAATAGCTGATGCTCTCAGACAAAATAGAGCAGGCGTTATTTACTGAACTCAATTTTACTCTTACTACTAGAGGAGATGGTACAAAAGCTAAAAATAAAAGCAGCCTCAGAGTTAGATAATGAATATAAACTAATCTGAGAAAAAAAAACTGTTGAATTTTTCCTATTAAGCATGCCTGACATGTTTCGTATGCCTGACTACATTTAAAAACAATCTACTGCAAGATTTCTGTTTCCACTGAAAGTAACAAATTTAAGTGCTGAATGAGTCTACAACAGTCTAAGGGAGCCACGAATGTGTAACAACAAACTGTTCCCTTAATACAAATTCTTCTCCCACATACATACGCCTGTGTCCTATAGCCAGAAATCCTCGTTCTATTACTGCTGCTACAACTAGTTGCTTCACATTCTACAGACAGCTACAGTCAAATACTATGCAGTACAGGCTGACAGATTTGCAGTTTTGAGCTACTTAGCCACTCAGGTCTTGTGAATATCCTATTGTGGCAAATGGTAAACAGTAAGAAAATGCAACACAAATTTCTTCTCATCTGAAGTTCTAAAATAAATTCTTCATCGGACAGAAACTTAGATCTCAGTTCTAGCATAATTCTGACCAACTGGAGTTGCATTTATTACTTAATGAGAAAGTTAATGAGTCAAGAAATCTGGGTCTCCAGGCATTTTCCTGCTCTGGAATTGCCTGGCAACAAACTTTGTTTTTCATTTTCTTGAATTCAAGTTACGAACACAAATAAAACTTTGTTGGAAGCTGAAGAAATTTCAAGGTAGAAGCCTTGGGTGTCATTTTATAACAGACTTTTCAAACGTTAATACTACTCCAGGAAATTTTAGCTTCAGGGAGATTTATATAGCAGAAAAAACAAAATCGAAACCAAAGAAAACAATGTGCGGTGGGTGACAAGCCATGCTGACGTACCCAGATCAATCGGATACCAGAGTTTCAGAAATCCCCAATAACTCGCTTCTGGTTCTAAACCGCTGTAGGGGCTTCTGCTGCTTCAGTGTCAGGACATCAGAAACTCCAGGAAGCATGGATGCATTAGAAGGAATCCTTAATAATGCTGAACATTAAAGGAAATGTCACACTCCACAGAAATGTTCGGAAGTGGTTAAAATCTCTACTCGCTTCAGAGGAAGTGTCAGCACTGCCAAAACAGGTAGCTCAATCCCAACCTTCGGCATCTCACTGAATTTGGTCCCTCTAAATCCCCTATTTCCACAAACCAGCAGTCTGAAGTGCTGTGAAGCTGTGCTCCTGCCACAATAACAATGATGATTCAAGGGCTTAAATACTCCATTCTCTTACTTGCATGGATATATTAAACCAATAACTTATTAAATCAATAAATTATTAAGTCTTGATCAACAGCAAGGGCTATAAAACAAAAGGAAAAAACCCAATACACTTCTATAGCAAAATGGTTAGTGAAACCACAACAGTCGAGCTAAATTCAAGCAAAGTTTGAAACACACATAGCATATGGATGGTACCAAAATTCAGCTCTTGGGTTTTGCTAATGCTAACACCTTTTCTGCTTATGAATTTGGAGAACATGAATGAAACTCATTTTCTGAAATATTACTTCATATTTTCAAATGGCAAAGTTCTCAATCCCCAAATAAGTTTAATTTATAATTATTTCTACTTATTGCTCTTAAACTACAACCATTTCTGGATTCCTCTATGAAAGTGAGAAAAGGAGAATTTGGGGTTCTTGCCACAGACTCTCTACTTTAAGCAGTTATTCAGAAACAGCCGTTTCTAGGTAAAAGGCCCGAGCTTTTCTTACCTCAGTGTTCTGAGTAAGAGCAATGAATGCTAGTTAAAAAGCGAGAGTGAAACAGGAATCACTGGGTTAACCCAATTTTCTCAGACTACAAAAGAGAGAGAAAAGTTTCATCCGAAAATACTTTAGGGTACACATTCCCACCTACATCTCCTCCCTTCCCCACCCTGTCCGTCCCCACCAGCTACAAACCTATAGAAACCAGGGAGCTTATGTGTATTGAGAAAGGAATAACGCAAAAAAAATCTTTGCGGAAGCGATGGACCCAGAGTAATTTTTGTAGTGACTACTTTTTCAAGAAGCCAGTCTCCCACAAATGCTTTTGCAGTTCCATTATTTTGCAGAAAGAGACATCTTCAGATTTACACTTAGTGAAAAAATTGTTACGTTTCTATTTTTCCGCTCAAATCAAGTTCCATACAACTGCTATCTTTGTAAATATTTTGATATCAGGTCCTTGGCATAGCAGCAAAATCAAGAATTGTGAAGTTCAGCTATGTTAGCACGTAATTTTATCTTAAAAATAAATCAAGTCTTGTGTGACAAAAGCCACTGAAAGGTAACTTCAGAATGAAAACCAGCATTTCTTGTGAAAAGAAGCATTTCATAACTACTTACATCTGACAGGAATAAAACATATTTAAGAGAGACTTTAAAAGTTTTGAAGTCTTAAAATCTACCTGGAAATCTGATACAAACCAGATCAGACTAAAAGTACCCAAAAATTCAGAGTAATACCATATGGAAACAATTGCATTTATATACAGTTCTAGAACCCACTTAAAACATAAATTACGCTTGAGATATTAACAGTAAATCTGGGGAGGGAGATGGACATGGAAACACTCAAATATACATTTCCACAGAAGCCTTCAAACTGCTTTGTGACAAAACAGGCAAGAAAAACACTTATCTAAAATCACTCCGAGCTCCCAACTGCAGCCCTCTGAGCGTGTCCCTCTGCAGGCATGTGTGAAGTTGCCCTTGGGCTGCCATATCACAAACTAAGCTCCAGAGCGTGTGAAACTGAATCAGTCCCTTAAAAGTATCATCATGCAGTTTTTACACATATTTGTCAGCAACAGAAAGAAAAAAGGAAAATAAGAATATACGCAAATTATATACATGGGTATTGGACTAGAAACAATTCCAAAACAAGTTACAGAAGACTCAAAATTAAAACATCACCAAGTAATCTCATGAAAAATTAGCTCCCCACTCCTCCATTATAGGTTCAGCTGATTCAAATGATGCCACCCCAAAGGAAAGGCAACACAAGACCTCTTTCCCTCCTGGATGCCAGGTGCAACCCAGGCCAGCTCACCGGCAAGGACTCTGTCCCATAACCGATGTTGGGAACAAACTGACTTGATTTGCACCCACTTCAGAAACTCACATCATAAGACCCCATACCAGTTTAGCACACTGTTCCCAGTTCAGAGATGGCAAGCGTGAAACAGCTAGCGGGTCCCTCGCGTAAGGGCAGTCCTTGCTGAAGAGCTGAGAGCACGGACAGTGCGCCACCGGCAAACGTGCCCCGCCACTGCCTGGTGTGATCTACAGAGGGTGTGAGCTTCAAAGGACTGTCCATCCGGCACCTCTCCGCAGTACTCAATTCAAAGGAAAAATTTTAATAAAGCAATTAATCCTAGTTTGACAATGTCAGAATTATCACGGACACGTCAATCCTACTGATGCTACGTAAAAAAATCTCTAGATTTAAGAAACAAACAAGTTCTCCATGCCAATTTCTGAGATCTTTTAAGGCAACATAATACTGCAATTAAAGCACGTGAACTTTAATTTTTCTTATTTATTTTTAATTAGAAAGCCACTTCAGTTACACAGATCTTCATTGTTTCAAATTAACGTCAACAGCTTAAGTCCTGATCCTGAGAACAGAGTCACTTAAGTGGGATTACTCTCATACACTGTTTACTTGTGCAAGTGTTTGCAAGATTCAGCTCTGAAGTCGCTACACAATTTATAACTATGTTCCTCATCTGTGAATAAACTCACCTTTGAACTCAACAACACATTGTTCTGCCATGTGCCATCATATTCTCTTAAGTTCTGCAAAAACACATTTATATATATTAATTCATAGGCAGGTGGGTATGTCAGGAAGAGATGAAGAGCTATTAGAAACCACAGCATCTATATGGCAACTGAAGAAACATGCAAGGAAACTGAACGCTGCTCAGTCAGACACGGTCATCCTCAAGAGATAAATACTAACAATAAATATTTAGGCTGTTCTCTACAAAATTATTTATATCAAGACCACTTTGCACTTTGCAGCACCTAACACAAAAGGATCTAGAGGTGCTTATTTGGCAGAATGTCCTCCATGTCAATGAGGTCAAGATTTCACCCTAAATACTAAGTTTGGGTGGAGGTGAATAGGAGATTGTGCTGCACTGAAAAATCACTCTTGCTCACTTTTTGGAGAGAGTGAACAGCTGTTTCAAAGCAAATTCTACATGCCACTGAAGACAAAGAAAAGTATGTTCTCCACTTGGAGCAGCAAGTGTAGTTTACGTAGGCAAAAAATAGCTCGAGTTTTCCAAGAACGCTACAATTAGTATCCATATTCTTTAAGCATGTGTCAAGGGACCTGCTTTAGACGCTGCCCAAGAGGTAGCACAAACCACAGCAGGACAAAGACTTTCTCAGTACTATCCTAGGTCACCACAGTCAAGCACAGAGGCAAAGACTGTGCATTTGAGTTGTAAAAGCAGCATTTCAGTATCTTCCCAATACTTCTCATCAAGTGCTGACTCTGAAAGACCCCTTGTTAGCCTCAAAACAAAGCCTAGAAAAGCAGGGAGCACGAATATGTATATGATTTGGAAAGACTTCAGTATCTATCAATATTAAACTAGGGAGGGGCTTAATAGATTATGTTCAAGACACGTACACCAGAAAAATGCACCGGACAAAAAAGTTAACCTGTTTGTTACACTACGACACACAGAAGTTGTAAATTCTCAGGAAGAATCGAGGAGCAAACATCTCTTCCTCAGTTTGTTTCTGTTAATCACTAAATGCAGCAGATAGAAAGCATTTTCACTGAAAACATTTTTCTATTGATGTGTCAGGTTGCAATAACATTAGCAGGCCACACACCCGAAATCCATAAAAAAGAAATATACTTTCATATCATCAGAAAGTTTGGAATTAACAGCCCCAAGATATTAAAACAAATAATTAATCAAAGGTAGAAGTAACTGGAAAAAAAGATCAGTATCTGTAGTTAAACTAGCCATATTAAAAACCCACCCACCCTCAGTCTTCAGGCATATCCACTGAAAAACTCTTCTTCTAATCAAAGGTCTGCTGCTGTTGTTTCCTAAGGCAGTTCCTATGCAGAAACATGGCACAAGGACAATGAGTGAAGAACAATTTATGGCACACCTGGGATCTCCACTAAAGCACAGGCTGCCTGGACAAGGTTGGAGAGGAGAAGAGTTGCTTCTCGCTCACTTTCACCATAATGCCCATGAACGGACCTTGGGAAATGGAAAGAAAATGCATTCCTTGTGCTCTACCTTCCTGCTTTGAGCTGTTTGTACATGCTCAGGGTTCTTGGAAATAGGTGCTGTTTCAGGGGACTTCGGTTTTCAAGTACTAGAGCACTTCAGTCCTGAAAGCCAGCCAGCTGTTTTTGTGAATGAAGAAGTGACATGACTAATATAAACATCCTCCGCTGTATCTTCAGCTTTCATTCATTGGCTTCCATGGCTTATATTCACTTCACGAGAACAGCTCAATGTGCCTGCATCCTTTCTTTTCTTTCTGTACCCTCTCCCCCTCAGGTATAAGGAGACAGCCAAAAAGAAGCACCAGGCCAGGATTTACTACTTCAAAATACGATTTCTAAAAAAAGCTGAAACTCAGCTTCTTACACAAACTATCGTATTTCTTGGAATGTTTTAGGTGATGTTCTAGGAAAAACTGACCACACGCAACTGGGAAAATATTAGTTTCATCACAAATTTCGATCTTTAAGCAAGCCCTCCTCTGCGATTACTAGAAAAACATACACAACTTGAAATGAATTTAAAAAACAGTAAGAAGTTATGGGTGAGGGCAGAAGTTAAGCGACTAAATTTTAGTAGATGTGACTTCCAACTGGTGTTTCAGTCAAACCATTACTCTGATTTCACCCCAGCAGCATAGCTGTATCACTTGAATAGCAATTTGCCTTCTCTGCAGCAGTGCCTGAAGTCGTGGGAAATCACTGCTCTGGAGGCCACAGGCGTTACACCCTCGCTGTGCCACGTAAAGATCCCCTAGCCAGGGTCAAACGAGTCCGCTTTGGGAACTGAAGAGGACGGCCCCATCAGCATGCTCCCTCTTCCTCCCCGCTGGCAGAGGGGCTCAGAAGGGCACCGCTTACCAGCTACCAAGTCAGACAGCCTTCAGCAGCACCTGTCCTGGTGTCTCCACCTCTGAACACTATGGCAGCGCTCCGCAGAGACGCGTACGAGAGCGCGTTAAAACAACCTGGTGCTCCAGCGTGACCTATCTGTACAGTGTAGCGAAGCCCACAGAACCTCAGGCCCTGCAAACTCATGAGTTGTTCACATACAATTTCTTGAACTGACTGCAGTAGATAGGAGGAAGGGTTTGCAAGGTAAGGACTCCAACTCTTCGGAAATGGGGCTATATGAAGTTTATTGCTCAAAGCACTTTGTAATCCTTTGATGAAATGTGCTATAAGTGCAAAGTACTATTGTTAAGTCAAACTAAGATTTATTTTTTTTTAAAAATAGCTAGGAATTTCTCAGCATTTCCCTGTTTACCTAACAGATCAGTTCTTTATAAAAATAAATATTGGTAGGACAAAAGGGACAGTTCCCCCACAACTTTAGTAAACAAGTTTCATTTTTTCCATGCTAAAATCTGCAATATCTTTCAAAAAAATATCAAAACACCTAAGATAAACTGAGGGTGCATCAGAGTTGCTTACAACTCATCTACTTTATTCCCACGGCTAGGATATCACCAGAACTTCTAAATTTCAAAATTTTTTTCTGAAAGGCCATAGTATCAGAAACAGTATTTGGCAAAGACTTGGTGAAGAACAGTTTCCTAACAGTCAGCAATAACCCTTACAACAAATTGAAGGGGAAAATACTTAGGTTTTTTCTCTTTGATTTTTTTTTTTCCTTAAATCAGGTACCAGCTATGTTTTGTCCCTCCCATTTCTACGATATTTCCAGTTTCATGTATTTAGACCAATGACACTTTCCAAAAGCTGGTGTACAACATCTTTATATACACTACAAATTCAGATTACCAGACTATAGTCAGACATTGAATATATAAATAACTTTGCAAACTATTTACAGGTTTTACACTAATCGGATTCCAAGCAACCAACACTCCTAAGGCAAATTCATTTGCATGACTGGCTGTCTGGCCTTTCAGCATTTCTCTCCCTTCCCCAACCCCTCCCAAAATGATAGGCAATAAACATGAAATTGAATTACCCCCTGCCCATATTGACGGCATTTCTTGTATGGAGAGATGATCTAACTACTTAAGATCTTCCCTCAAAACAAGGAAAAATGTACAGAAATGCATTTCTGTGTTTGCGTGTCACGAAAATCATTAAGGTGCATACCAAGAAGTGGAAGTCCCAATGTCTTAGAACAACATAATTTTCGTATGCACTTGACAAATGGACTTGGGAATTCGGGGAAAGCATCAGTTTAAAGCTGCACAACCCTTTTTAGAACTATGCATTTATAAGCTCATTAGATATAAGATCTGAAGAGCTCAAAGGGATCTTCTCTAACAGGTGACACTGTGCAATACAAAATGCAGCAAAGAGTGGATTTTTCAAAGCTTATGTTTAACTACATTAGAATTTTTCTCTTATACCATATTGCTGTGCAAGACACTAGTCACCATTTAAAGGGATTCTGCACATCTCGCCAATCCTTATATTGGAATAAAAATCAGCCATTTCAAATACTATCTTTTTGTTAAAACATTGTATTCTTAAGTGCAATCACAGTGCAATCCCTTTTGTCAATGCATGACTGAAGCAACCAAGCATATTCTGGTGAAGTAGGCAGTATTCACATACCAAACGTGCTTAGTGCCTTCCTTTAAGTCCCAATCATCACTTTGTTCTTAGTATTTTTCAATGCCCTGATTAGGTCTTTGTTTGGAAGTAATTAGCTATTGTGGTTTGAAGGATTTTGGAACAAAGCAGAGACTTCATACTGAATGCAGAGGTCATCTCCAACAGAGACAAAAGGTGGCAAATTATCGATTAGCTTTATATTTAGAAGCATCCCTTGGTTCACTGCTAGGATTGCTCCAGTCATCTGCTTCAGGTGTGGTCTTGTAGTGTCGCCATGCCGACTTATTAAAAACAGGAAGTCTTTCAAATGATTCACTTGAAAGGGCCTATGGAAAAACAAAAGCAATGGTAAGATGTCATTAGAGATACCAAGAGCAAGATGATACTCTGGGGAGTTCTACAGTTACAACTTCTGTATTGAACAAGTGTCTCAATTATCCGTTACATGTTACAACACTATTTTGAAAATACTTTAGCTGTGACTAATGGCTCTAGTCATAGTCAAAGTACTAGTCACAGTAAAAGTTAAAAGAAAATAATAACACTTAAAAATATTTCCTCTCTTTCCAGGGAGTGGTGTCTACAAAGACAGCAAGAAAAAAAAGTTTTGGTCAAAAACATTAAACATTTTAGGGAGATTTGTCATTGACACAGGGCAGACAGCTACTTAAATATTTCACTTCAACCAACTCGGACTCTGTTCAGCATACTGATCTGTGAGGACTGATCTAGTTCAGTCCGTTAGCATGCCTTTATCCTCTGAGAAAGACCATACCTTCTTCCTCCACACATACAAGCACAGGATTAAACCCATCAGAAACTAAAGTTAGCACAGGACTCTACAACTCACTTGCTACATACAGCAAGGCAAGTGACAACGCTAAGTCAATGACCTGCATGTGAGCTATACGCTATATTCTTTTAAATTCCCTGATGAAATTCAAGCAGTTAGTGTCAACTGTAGGCCCCTGAGTAGCCTGGGATCTCCCAAAAAATGACAACAGGATCAATACAGTCTATTGCACAAAGGGCAAGAACTGCACAGAAAAAAAATATGTACTAGTCAGGAGTTAGTCAACAGTCTTCTCAGTTTTATTGTGGTCAAAACTTTTAGAATCAAAAAGTATTAACCAAAATTATCTCTCATCACACAGTTCTTTGAAAAATCAGCACTTGAGATGGATAAACAAAATGCAAACATCCAACACAGTGGACTGAGGTGTGTGTGGGGGGGGGGAAATCAAAGCAAACTAGTATTAATGCTGCGTTAATATTGATAACCTTGTTTTTTAGGAGTCTGTGTAACTGATTTCGGTAAAATATAATGAAGATAGCAATTACAAATTTGAAAAAAGTTGAAGAGTGAAAAGAGAGAAAGTTCACTTATTCAGCCTGCTATAAGCAAATTGTACTGCATTATTAGCTTATAAAAGGGTCAAATTCATACCTTCAAATAAATTACAGCATCTGAACCAACGCCTTCCATTGAGTAGAGTTTAAGGTCACCTTGAAAGTACCTAGCGTACAGACGAGAAATTGGCAAACCATAGCCAAACCCAGCCTACAAAAACAAAACAAAAGGAAAAACATGAAGGAAAGTTAAAAAAAATGCAACAGATCACTGCAATCATTTATAAAACAGAAGATACCTAAATATTAGATTTGCACCAAATTACTTTTCAAGATTTCCTTTATTACTTACTCTACACTATAAATTGGTATTCAGCCTTTTTTCCTAGGCATAATTTTTTACTTTAAGCACAGAAGAGGGAAAAATATCAGAGTCCTTTGTTAGGACTACCTTGTCCATCTTGCATTTTCTCAAAGAGGCAGGCAGACGTAACATACAGTACATGCTGCCTCCAATCATCAAAACAAACCACTACTCTCTACTGCTTCCTCACTGTGATTACACCATTGCCATAATACTCCATTCTTTCTTTGGTAAAAATCAGATTTTTGACAGCACATTTTTCCTCCTGCAAGCCTGGGATGATTATTCTCAAACGTCTCCACACTTAGGATACTACGCAAGGAAGCCAGAGACAACTCTGTTTACTTCATCTAGGTCACGCTATTAAGTGATTGCTGATACCATACTGCAAAACAGGGATCAGAAGACTGCTGCAGAAGACTACATACAAAGCAAAACAAGGCAAATAATCCTTGCTATTTTTTACCCATCTAACAAAAGATCAGGATTCCGCAGCACTGGATGATCTACTGAGGACTGAGACCCCATACAGACCACACAGTTTTCAAAGTGTAATAGACTTGACAGGTACAAATTTTAGATTTTAAGTTTACAACACTAATATTCATAACCATAGCTGCAACAAGGTCAACACTTGGCACCTTTTCCAATCCACTCTTGTAAGAAAAACTTATTAAAAAAACCAAGCCTTTCTCACTACACCCAGGGATTATGATTTTGGTCTACACATCGACTCTTTCAGATGAATGGGTATGTGCTGAGAATCACAGTGGTGGATTACTCACTTGAACATCCCCCTGAACTTTTCAGGACTATCCAGAGCAATAAAGGAAGGATTCCAGACACACAAGCATTTGAAAAGGAGGATATGCAAGGCAATGGAGTAATACAACTTTTCTGTAAGGATTATTACAACAAGAGTTAGACACCTAAAGTTTTCAGAAAACCAGTAAACTCATTCCACTATAATATTTCTATAAAGGCAACCTGACAGATAACTGAGATTCTTGCCCTGAATCTTAAAAACAAAGCCCCAAAAGGATACAAAAAAGCAAAGGCTAAGAAGCACTTGCGAGCATTATACACAGCTAATATGTGGTATCACTTTATAGTAAATCCCCTGAGGGAGGGGTGAACATTAAAGCACTTTGTACTACAATATCCATCACAAATTCTCTTGCTGTCATCTACTATCTCTACAGTATCTTTTGACCTCTTTGCCTTGTTTTTACAGCAGCCTAAATTTAGAGATCGTAAATTGGTTAGAGCCGCTCACTCAGTTCTGAGCCAAATGAGAAACAGAAATGCCAAAGATGCCCTTTTCTACTCAGGCCCACTTGTCATAGTTACTAGTGTCTACTTCCACAATTGAAACAGTTGCTTAGCTGCGCTTTTTCAAACAACAGTATGCTTTAAAAACGTAATTCTCAGACTCCCGTTAAGAGACATATGCATCACTTTCAAACATCTGGTCTTGACACTAGATGCATTTCTTTCTGAACCTCTAAAAAAATAAATACATTACAGAAATTAAAAAGCACAACAACCAAAAGGCAAATTGTAGATAGCAGATACCCCCAGCAGATACCCCCAGGAACAGCTCAAGTAAAGGGCAGTATCAAGCAATCCTGAAAGCACATCACACTTTCCTCTACAGAATTATGTCTCCTTAAAACCCATGCCAAACTTCTGTTTGCCTCCTGCCCCTTCCAGGAGAATCTTTTTATGCTCTGTGCTAGCCCACATAATTATTTCATACTGCCCTCTTCCAAAAATTTCCTGTCAGTCTCTTCTCTACATTGTCTTCAGGGTATTTTCCAGAACAGATAAGTTACCTGGGATCTGTTGTCCTCATATTTCTTATGAGTACCTTGTTAAGGCAAGACCTTGCAAAAGGTCTATTTTGCAAAAGACAATTATCAAGAAGTGGTTACTACATAGGTCTGTGCTTGACCTAGAGGACAGAATATGGTCAATGATGGCATATCTGCCTTGAGAGGGGAAAGCTTTTTAGAGCCAATTTCTCATTAAATATTACAGTATACATTATACAAATAGGAAATTATTACATGTCTGTGTTGCTAGTGTGTACAGGTTTAATTAAACCTAATTTAAGCCATGTTTCTCCCACTATAAACAAATGCTGCCAGAGAGAATCATTAAATTCTCTAAGAAAACCTGATTATCATTAAACATTACCATGTGTTTCTAACGCTTCCACTATGTATATAGCAGTACAGATGAACACAAGACCTGCTAGAATCTGAATGCTGCCATGGTAACAAGGTTTCTCAGCAGCTTTTAAACATTTGCAATGACACTGAGAAAGAATTTTCACCAATCAAAAAGATCCCTCTCTTCCACTCCCCAAGTCCATGAATGTTTCATAAATGAGATCATATAACAAGGGGAGGGAGCGTTAGAACAGAAAAATAAGTGTATTTACACTACACTGTAATTTAGAATATTATCTAAGTCAAGAATGACACAAGCACAGACCTACCTACTTTCTGGGGCATCGTAATTCTTAAGTGATTTGGTCTTTGGCACTAAGCAATAAAGAAACACGCCTTCTGTATGGACTTGGAAGAGGATTCATGCAGAACCTTTCTGATAAAGGATTTTTATTTCTAGACTGACATACAAAGTATAGCGTAATTGTTTCTATAACTGGATCTGGGCCATAATACGTAATGTGTCAAGCTTCATGGTTAAGTCCTTTTTCCTCTTAGTGGAAGATATGCCACAGACTCCCAGTTCCTGACTTTTTTCTTTCTGCACACATACATAAATAACAGAGCTTAACAACTCTTCTCGACATTCAGTCACGTACAGGCATCAGACTCACAGGGCAAAAGCTGCGAGGTTCACAAGAGAGGGGGATACTTTGCAGGTCTGACTACAGTGACATATAGGCTGAAAGGGGAAAACAACACCTGAAAATGGGGTATAGGAGAAGAATACTAAATATAAAAGCCACAGAATCAAAGTAAGCAGTCTTCAAGATGAGGAAATAAACACAGGAATGCATTGCTAAAGATACATTGAGGGAGCAGGGAGAAGAATAGTGTCAATCTTAAGATGAACACATTTTACAATCAGAGAGCCACAAAGGAAGAGATATTTTAATAGCGAATACAACTGGTAATCAAGGTGTAAGATTTATGGTGAGAACAAGGTTCAGGAAATCCTTGTAGGCTGATATAGTAAATTGCTGATCAAAAGTAGAGACAGAACAAAGGCAGATTATGAATCAAGAAAGATTCTACCACTCTTGACATAAAGAAAAAAGTTTATATTTTAATTAAGGCCTGTTCCCCATCACTCATCCCATTCAAGAAGATTTGCCATGAAAAAGCAAGTTTGAAACATTACTAAGATGTGTTGTCGAGGTAGGCGCTGCGAAGGATTAATATCAAGTCAATGCAGATACAGAACTGGGTTTCACACCTTCCACAGTGACATCAAATATTGGTGAAAACAATGCAATATACTTACGTGCCACAATGTTATGAACTGTGGACTAAGACAGTACCATGAAGACTTTCTGCTAAAAATCTAAAAGGAAATTTATTATCTCTGAACCATTCTGAAATGGTTTCACCCTCAGTTCACTGTTAATTATTTTATATCAGGAATTGTCACATACTCTGTGCCACATTTTATTAGCTGCCTGAAGGCACTTCAAGCACAGAAGTATCAGCAGGGGGAAAAAAAAAAATCACTTAAGAACATGCTAGATGAGAGTGTTCCTAAATAGGGAAAGGAAATTTCTCAAAGAATCAACTTTTTCTCAACATGCTTGAAGATAAAGGATTACAGCAGAAGCAACAGAGAACAAAGATGAGAAGAGGCAAGGTTACAGTATCAGTATTAATCCATTTACTGAAAGCTAGTCAAATGGAACAGCAGCTATATCATTTTTGTCACAATGAACCAATATGTCACTTAATAAAATAATTTAGAAGCAATTTAATTTTAGTAATAATTTAAAAATCATGCTTGCTAAAAGAATCTATGCATTCAACACTGAAATTAATTCCCTGCTTAGAAGAAACTGCAGGGAAATTTTGTTTGTTTGAAATCTGACCCTGATACATCTCAGAAGGGAATATCACACGAGATATTTCCAAATGAAGAGGAATATAGCAAAAATGTTCATATCACACACAGGTTTGGGAATTTAAGTGAGTTTTTACAGTCGGTAACTTACATAAAAATAATTTTTGAATTGTGCATTACCAGGAGGTGTTTCTCAAGTGCTATCATTCTGACAGTGTGGCTCACCTTTTCAATACATTTATTACAGGAAACTTAGATAAACAAGAGTTTACACACCAAAGAGGAGCTCATTAGGTTATCCACCTCCTCAGTAATACAGCACTAAAAATCCTGTCCATTAACCTGTGAAAATATTGTGCTTATGCAGACATGCTTGTTTCTAAGAATATAATGTCAAGACAAAGAAAAGTGGTTTTCTGTTCCAAAGACTAAGTGATGATAACAGAATCCTTTTTCTCCTGATATGTTTTACCTGCATAGAACTACTTATGATAAACAATTTCTTCAATGGAAAACCTGATCAAGTAGATTGCAGTGAAAGAAAACATACAACCAGAGTAGTGCAAAGGGACATTTAAATACATATTGCAATTGCTTACCAAAGGCACAGCTCTTGAGGGCTCCAAACTAGGCCTGGGTGCTGTTGAGTACATGTAGTTAAACAATCTGTCTATTTTTCTTAAAGGTACACCTCCACCTTGATCACTTATCTAAGGAATGAAAAGTTAAGAGTTTTAAACATTATGTCCTGGAAAAAACTTGCAAAACTCAAGCAGCATTATCTAAATGACTTTAGAAATCTTAAAGGAGCAGCTAAGGGCTTTGGGCTTGCCTAGTTTGGAGAAAAGGAGGCTGCGGGGCGACTTCATTGCTCCCTAGAGCTTCCTGAGGAGGGGAAGTGGAGAGGGAAGTGTTGATCTCTTCTCCCTGGTATCCAGCGACAGGACATGAGGGAATGGTTCAAAGCTGCCTCCAGGTAGGTTTAGACTGGACATTACGAAGCGTTTATTTACTGAGAGGGTGGTCAAACACTGGAACAGGCTTCCTAGAGAGGTATTCAGTACCCGAAGCCTGCCAGTGTTTAGGAGGCATTTAGACAATGCCCTTAATAACATGCTTTAACTTCTGGTCAGCCCTGAAGTGGTCAGGCAGTTGGACTAGATGATCATTGTAGGTCCCTTCCAACTGAAAATATTTTATTCTAATGAATATGAAGCAAGTGTCAGAAGTGATACAATAATTAGTCTTTTCAAATTACAAGTCATACTATTATAAACCTAGCAGGTTTGTAAGCTGCATATTATTTTTAGGCATTTACCTTAATAGATAGATCTTCTTTCCCCAAAGTGACTAAGGTTTTGATCGATGGATAGCCTTCTCTCTTACCTTCATGTGATTCCACTGTAGCTCTCATTGAATTCTGATAAAAGAAAAAGCGTCTTTGATCCTAAGTTTACCATATATGCTTTTTGTGACAACTTAGAACTTGCATTTATTTTGTTGAATCTAGATACTTTGTCCTATGTTTGTATACAAGACAGAAAAGGCCATATTTAAAACAAACTCAAGAAGTACTTTCAAGTCAATGAATTGTCTAGTTAAACTTTTACATCAGAACTCCATTACACTTTTATCTATTTGATACAGAGTCAGAGAACATAAAGCAAAATTTTTTTTTTTCCTGTGTGAAATCAAGTAATTATATATAAGGGATGACAACACCCTTCACCTCCATCTTGCAGAACACCAAGAGTCATGTTCACCACAGGGAACAAGCTTTCATTTTCTCAGCCTGGGTCACATAATTGTTAAGTTACCATCCATCAATCTGACTTTATCATATCTATTAACAGAGTTTCCACTGCCAGTCTGTCACAGATTACCATTACTTATAGCTACAACTTACTGGTTTCATATTGTTTCATGACTTGTACCAAAAACATACAAGTAGTTCACAAATTCTCACCTGTTCTGCCCTAGAACTAATGTTACAAATGGCAAAATAGGGGAAGATTTAAATGAACATACTTGACGAGTGTCAGAAATCAAACCCAAAATAGCATTATTTAGAAAAAGTTTCTCTCTTACCAAATGCATTTTTTCCCTGAATTTCTAGTGTTCAGTTGCACCACCTAGAGACCACCTATCTTATTCGAAAGCATACAATAGCTCTCACATGTTCTATTTTCACTGTTGTTCCAATTATTCAGAAAACACAAATAAAAACAAAGCAAGCATGTCATTTGCACTATTCAAAGACATATGGGCTGTTTTTACAGTAAAAAAAGGCACTTATCCTAACCAGTCCTCAAATATGCAATAAAGAAGCAAGCTTATGAAAACTGCAAGGTAATGAATATTGCAAAAAGAGACTATCATGAGTGTTTTAAGTTAATCAGCTGCAAAAGCACAAAAGAAGTGGGGAAACACAGAAATTTAAATAAATACACAAGGCCATAAGAGAAGGCTGTAATCAAAACCTCTTCACTTAAGAAAGGAAAACTGAAGTAACATTTAAGAGCTGTAACTGAGAAGAATCTCAATTTCAACAGTAATGTAAGTTCACAAAACCTTCCCAAGTATTAACAAGTGCAACCTACCTTGAATAATTCAAATAACATATGAAACAAATGAGAAGGTACATAGACTACTTGAATAGGCTTGTTTGGAGCTTTAGCTAAGAAAATAAAAATAAAAAAGACAAATTATTTTTCTCAAAACAGTATTTTGTAGCATTTCTATTTAAAGGAATAACATGAAACTGTGGGCAAAGACAAGTATGTAAGCATGTTCTAATTTTCCAAGTGCAATATTAGCTCCATGAAGTAAAAACAAATTACAGTTACTGCTATCACCTGAAATAACACATTCTAATGATGATTTTCAAAGACATCTATGTCAGCAGTCTTCATTTAGATATGAAACTTCAACTAAGCAGTGGCTGATTTCCTACTGAATGTATGCTAACTAAGATTCTTAAATTAAAAAAATTCACTGTTCAAATATTCTAAACACAACTACATATTTTCCCTTAATTAAAACATATGAAATGTAAAGTAGTCAAAAATTTTCAAACTATATTTCAAACAATATCACAGTTTTCATATTCCAAGTCATAACTGTATTGTTTGTCCACTGTTGTCCTGTTGTTAGTGTTTTGGTAGAGGTGTATAGCTTGGCACAGCTCTGAATGCTAGAGTGTTAATTCATTTGGCAGGAAATAATACAGCTGCATTTAATACTTTCCAGGACAGCTTTGGTGCTGGAGATGCAGTCATTCCTAAACATCCAAATATCTACTGGCATTAAATTATACAGTCACAGCTTGTCAGACTCAGCAGCAGTTCAAATTGAAGAAAAGTCTGCTTGATAAATTGCAGGAAGATACAAACATGCACACAGAACACGACTGCAGTCAACTTCATCCTTTCTGGCACTAAGGGCTGATAATAATACCAGTTATTACTTTAAGAGACACAGTAGCAAAAACTCCTATGAAAAGGAGGAGACCAAAAAAATGCTCTGCAAACTAGCTGCAAGGCAACTTGCTGTTTTATTCTGTTAATTTTGTCAGAGTCCATCCTCCAATTCTCTTATGCATCACCAAAACGAAAGCAGACTGATTCATACTCATTTGAGGCATAGAGTACATGTAGAAAACATAATATTGTTGCTTTTGTGAGATAATTTGCAAAGCCACTTTCCTCATGTTGATAATAAGCTAGTTTAAAGGAAACAATTAATTCTTTCCTCGCTTCTTTTTTTGAGATCCAGCAACTTGTTTTCTCTACTGTTGGATCTTTATACTGAGTTCTCCAAATGAATTTTGCATTGGTTCCTCTGCTGCAGCACTCAGTACTTTCAGCTCTAAAATCACCCGGTTTTGGAGAAGGGAAGTTTGAGTCCTTTGATTTTGGGAGAGGGGACTGGCAGTAATGCATCAATGCCGACAACATCACTTTGTGTAGACAAGTATTTCTACAATATTAAATGCTACTTTCAGCAACATATGTTCCCACATATCACAATCTCCATTTTGAGTGTTACCTATTTCTGAGACTTCCGCAATTCTTCTGCTGAAGTTTGGAAACATCTTAGTCTTATGTTTGGACAGCTGTCCAAAATTTGTAAGAGGATCACTCAAGACAATTTTTTTAACTTAAAAAAATAATCTACCATTTGTTAATAGAAATGACCAGCCAATACACTGACAAGGACTGTCTCATCAGTTTCGTAGCATCCAATTTTCATTTTCGCAATCAACTTGAAACAGATTTTCATGTGAGAAGTTTATGATGGGACTTAAAGCATAGACTACATAAAAAGAAGTTTCTAATTTTGCCATCTTACACAGAAGAGCTCACGACTGGTGCAGGGACTGATAGTGGAATTTACAAGCATACTTGAAAAGGAAGCAAATTTCAGGTCTATTAAAAGATTAGTTACAAGGCAGGCATGTTTCCTTCCCACTTATGGGGATTCTTGACCACTTTATTTTCCTTAAAGTGATAGCAAATTCAGCAGCTAGCACTCTGCATTCAGCATCAGGAAGTAAACAAACATGACACAATGATAAACTATAATTCAGGTGCCCATGTAGACACATTAGAAGAAGAAAAGCAACTCTGCATACAGGACTGAAGAGTTCAAATTATAACTTGCAATTAATTAACAAAACTAGGAATCACAGACATTAGAAATGGTTTTTCTTCCATACATCACTTAAATTAGATTAATTTCACAATTACCATTGAATTCTTCAACTTCCAGATCAGGTGCCACCATATAGTACTGCTCACATAACATCTTAGCTGTTTCATAAGCATCTACAGAACAACAGAATATGACACTAATTTATCAAAATCCTCTAGAGGCAACTAGCAAAGTTCATTCTGTATGTGAAAAACTACAAGCAGAACACTCATTTTAGTAACTAGTTTACAAGTGTAAATTGGTATCCGTTCTAATCCCTTTTTCTCTGTATGTTTATAGCCCATTTGTCAAGAAAGGGCAAAATCTATTTAAAGGTCTACAAACAAAAGCAGATTACTAGAGACAAGCTGTTTTTCATCTTTGTTCAGAGCTTGAAAACCAGCAGGGTATAATCTTAGGCTGACCATAATATCTACTTATTCGTCATGTCCCGATCACAATTTAGTGCTTGTTCTTTCCATCTCAAATAAAAAAAGGATGACATTGCAACCATAAATTCAGTTTTCCCGAACACGATACTGTTTACAATACTTGATTTTCAAGGTCTTTTGAGGGGAAAGCTGGAATCTTTAAGATTATTCATTCTTTCCTACTGAACCAAAATAAAAAAAGCCTCCCCATAATCCAAATCTGGCTTTACATGTTGTCAAAATACAGCGAGAAAGTTTAAGTAATTTTTTTGTTTGAAAGATATCTTAGTGGTTCTAAACATTCACTGGTGCCTCATTTGCAAAAATGTTTTAGAAACAGGTCTTAGCTTAAAGAGAAACCACAAACTTGGAGATGTTCTAACTACATTGCTTAAGCTACCTTAATGAAAGTGGCTTCCTCAAAATAAGTGTAGGCTAAGAGCAAGGACAAACAGATGGGCAGTTCTGCAGACAGAGAGAAATTTGCTAAGATACCATAACAATTGCATTTAACCTTGCCCCACATATATCTTCTTCCTCCTGTCCGAAGTGACACTACAAAACAAGAGTCACTGCCAAGACTCAGAGCTATGTGACAAACACAAAGAAAGTAAAATCACTAATCCCCAGAAAGGGCTGGTAACCTATAATTATTCTCCTTCAAGATGCCTACAGAAATAATCTACAATGTGCCCTGTTATCTGAAAAAAAAAAATTGTATCAGTTGTTCTGACATCTGCAAGGCTGGGCATATCACACAAGGCTGACACAAATGCTGCTTGAGGTCTAGTAAAAAGGAGCTAATCAACACTGGAAATGTTCTTGATCAAGTCCCGGGAATGTCTCACAAAATTAGCCAGCCAGCAGCAATATCCTGTGTCAAGACAGTCAGCTCCAAAGACTTTCTAAAAGGGGCCGTCATTAACACAGTAAAATGTGCCCTAGTAAAAAGATCAAAATCCCATTTAATATCCAAGCTGTACAGAGAACCTGAGCCTGGGATGTGCATAATTTAGGAAAAAACAGATGCAAGATTACCTACACTTACACGGTATCCTAAGATCATCTCATAACTTCTGATGACCTTGGGAGTTATCCTGTGCTTTAGAAAAAAGGGGCCTAAGCAGCACAGCCACAATCTTGACTCAGTCATCAAAAGCTGAAGATGGCAATGTAGCTAGCATGACCATAAGGCCATCTACATGGAGAAAGGAATACGTTAGCACATTTCAGAGAGTTTCCACGTCATAGAAATGAAAATTAGATATGGATCCATGGGGCAGGAGTTGGATTCTTTTTGCGGAGAAAAACTTCAAGGCCTCTGAAAAGCTAATCAATAGCTGTGTGGGAATAAACCAAAAGCCCTCAATACACAGATGTGGAGCAGACACAGACACTATGCAAACCTAGAGAGTACAAGGAGGCTCTGAATAAATCTATTTAGCCTCCCTAAATTTAATGTAGAACTCTCATCCATTTCCAAGAAGTAGCCACCCTAACACCCTTGAGATGAACAAGAAGGCACTATCACTTCATGAGCTAGTAAAATATCCAGCCCCAAGCAAAACTGTCAAACACAGTCTGTGTGCAGTCTGACATTTTACCTTCTTCTAAAAGCCAACTCTTTGGCAGAGTCCTAAGACTGTAAAAGAGATTGCAAAGTTCAAAGCACTTGTCATGTCATGGCTGGAGGTAAGTAGCAACAGGAGTGAAGGATCTATCAGTATATCTAAAATCCTGGCTCCAGGAACAAGCCTCGATTTGCTGTCAGCTCAAAAATCTTATTGTAGGACAGTCAGTGAGATACAGAGACCCAACCTCAGGCAGTTACAGACACAACACTTGGTGGAGCTGCTTGAAGTAAGAAGTGACTATTTAATAATTTCTTCAATGTTTGAAGGGCATACAGAGCTTGTAGCTGCCACATGCAGTGCCAAAATCAACATCTTAACACTGATGAATTGCTCAGAATGCCGCCTGTGAACCAGAACATTTTGGAGCTAGCACAGTATACAGAATGTAAATTAACCCCTCCATCAATTCTACAAAGAAATGGCCTCAATCATCTTGACTGTAGACAGGCTCTGTCTTTAAGGGCATTTTGTTTCTTTGAAAGACAACACTGGATACTGTTTATGATGCCCTTGTTCTGTTAGTGATTATTTCTTCAGATGTGGAAGATCTGTTTTAGCTACTGGCTTGAAAAACTGGACTGAGCACCTTCTGACACCATGCACTCCTCTGTCCAAGGCAGCAACTATGAATTTGATGATCAAAATAGATTCAAACATTACTACTGGAAGAAATATCTAAATAAACAACATGACTGTAACATATACAATGCGGAGGTCAAAGTAGAGTAAGATCAATCAAAAGAAAAGAAAACTGCTGAAAAAAGGCTGCCTAAGAGTCAAAAAGAGCTAGAAGCCATGAAGCCTTCATAAGAGTAAAAAGCAACTACATTACAAAGCAAGCTATCATGCAGGTCAAAGTCTGACATAAGAAAGGTTTCCCTCCTACTTCACCAAAGGCTGAGAGGAAGGGAAGGGGAGAAACACATTCTTCCGCTCTTGCGGCTGCACAAAGAGCAGCAAAAGATAGTGGGTGGAATTCATTCCTACAGCGAGACTTGTCTTTGTAAATAGGTACACCCAGAGTGTGAACCTTCAATAAACAAGCTCTTGGGGCAGATAGTATTGCCTCATGCCTACTTACTAACATTCTGACAGCATATGAACATTCACAACATTAAGCAAACAGCATTTCTAATGCGGCTGTGCCAGATCATTCAGATACATCCATCCCATACATGTCTTCTGCGTAAGAGAGAACAGGCTACGATATGATCAGATGCACATAGTAATGGGGAGTTTCACTGGAATACCTGAGGACATTTTACTGAAAGGCCTAACTAAACAAATCAGAAAATTTCACTTACTCTCAGTTTTCTTTAGTACCTGCATCAGATAAAAAAGCAGTACATGAGAACCTGCTCCTAAGTATTCTAAGGAAGAAAACATCTAAGTGTTCTGTTAAACTTTAGGTACTTAATCTCATAGTTAAAAGGACAGATTAAAGTTATTAAAAAAATTCATTTGTTTTCTCGGTTCTGTTAACATACCAAAGGTTTGTCCATTCTCAGTAATGAAGACATTAGAAAGTATCAATAAGCCCATGGCTTTATTGTAAGCAACTGCAGAACTTCAATCTATTTTTTTTTATTTTATTAAATGAATTTAGATCACCTTTAGTCTTTTGTATATATACATATTTATGCATATTCTGAGTTGTGGGGTTTTTTTAACTCAACAAAAATATTAACTTCATCTTACCTTTAACCACCTCTGCCACATTACAATTAGGATCAATACTTCCAATATGTTTGGGATGAGCAGGATTAATATCTCCACCAAAAAGAAGTGCTAAAAGAAAAAATAAATGGCAGTAAATTATCTATTACACTTGAGGCAGCCTAGAAAGTTTAAATCTGATAGTATCTGAAACTTACTGGATAGCGCATCATTTTATAAAAAGATACTTGAACAAATTGCCAGAATCCTTGTTTAGGAAGACTACTTGCATCCCTCCTCCTCCTCTTTTTTTTTTTGTTTTGATTTTGTTTTTCTCCTTTTTAATTTTTAATAGCTAAGACTAGTTAACAGAGAAATAGTGGCGTGGGAGGGTTAAGGTGAAAACTTACATTTCAAAGCAGACTATCAAAAATTAAACTAAAATGTAAAATGCTTCACTCATACCATTATGTCAGAACAGCAGCACCCACAACAATTAAAATGTTATAGTAAAAAGGACTGGGGAACTGTGAGACAGCATTAAAACCCTTCTACACTCACCTAAGCTGCAATTTCACAGCTGGCACAGGGGCCTCACGCACTCGACTTTCTCCCTGACTCTCAGCAGTATGCTCCCCACTCCCTCCTTTGCACAAGGGTCTGGCACTCACCAGATCCTTCAGTGAAAGTTTAGCTCTCAAAGTAGAAAGGTTTAACACTTTTTTGCAGAAGTGATTTTCTGCTATTTTAGCAAGTTAGTCAGCTCTGATATGAAACAGATGCAATATGGAGGTGAGCAAAAGACCAGATCTGACAATTTTTTCTATTCCGGTCATGGTGAGCTAATACACTGGCACACCACACCTTGGAGAACTGCACTGTAAGAACGTCTGTCAATAATGTATGAAACAAATGCAAGCTACCTAAAAACTTACTTTTGCATTCTGCATTCCAATTGCCTTTTTCATCAGTGCTTCAAGACTAATATTTGCCATCACAGATGGATCACTAACATTACTTAGCATAGAGAAATTGTACAAGGCTAATTAAACTTTAAGCATCTATAAGTGGTTTTGAGTTTCAACCAGTTAAGTAAGAGTGTCCATAGGAAAAGCCATTTCAGTTCAATGAAATAAGCTTAATATTTTAGAAGTAGTGCAAATTATGCTAACACTTGGCCCAATAATTCTATTAGGACAATGTTTTTACTTATTGCCAGAACGCTTCTATGACAGCTTTTCAACTTAACTTGGTTTTATGTCTGTCATTTGTCTGCCCAGGTACAAGTAAAGAATAAGCTGCACGTTTATCTCATTTTGTGTGCTTTGCCACAGGGAAGTTAGTTGTGTACACACAGCCAGGCATTTGCTAGTCGCATAAAAGGTTACTGGAGAGACACACAACTTGTAGTAAAATACCTTACACTACAGTACTCTAGCATCCATGTAGTACATCTGTAGTGTACTGCAATTTCTGAGAGCTCATGAAAGCAGAATACTGGGCAGAGTATGGAGCTCTAGAGCTAAAAAACTACAAGATACACTTAGAGATCACAAGATTGTCCTTAACTTTATACAGATCACTTTCTGCATGGTTGCACATACTGGTTAATAGGAGCTGTGCAAGTAACTCCTTTCACTCTGTAATACGAATATAAAAAAGTGAGTTTATTAGTAACAACAGAGACAGAACCTAATGACAAAGGATGACTAATTCTGGCATTTGTTCATAAATAATGAATAGGAAGTGGAGGGAGACAAGGGATATAATTAAAAACTTAAATTAGAAATACTCAACCTCTTTAGAAGGCAGGAAAGTCTAGATAACTTGCTGAAAAACCAACAATATAGCACATAACCTATTCAAAGTTTATGGCATCCTTATATTTCATTATGAAATAAATGTCAGCTCTACAAACTAGGTTGAGACATTTGTAAGCAGAAAGATACAGCTACTCTTCTACTAACTAAAAATACTTCATGTATCACTACGCAAGCTGTCTCTGCCAACAAGATTAAGAAGTGACAGCCACACTGACAAAGCCTGACAATTCTAGAAGAAAGTGTACTGGTGTTTTGGATTAATTTCTGGTAACTGTAAAGGACCAGATTAACCAGTTGCCAGTATATCTTTTACCATAATTAGCACAGAATATTAAGAATTAGTCATGAGTATGAAAAAACCCAAAACAAAGCTATGGCTTCAGGTTTACAAGCAATAACTAATGAGTTCTCAAAGATGAAAAAAGCAATTACTTACTGTGTTGGTTAATAAGCATACGGAAAGAGATGCGGTTGGTGTAGAATCTATCTAGAAAATACTGGATGTTACTGCTAACAAATGGATCAAAGCCATATTTTTCCTTGTATTCAATCACCCCTTGAGCCATGGTTGGAACCACATCATTGTGTCTGTTCCTGACTTTAATTAAAACATCTAAAAAGCTAGAAGAAACAAAATTAGAAACAGATTGTTAGAAGTATAACTAAACTGAATCTCTCACTTCTGTTTTCAACTCCCCACAGCATAACCATTTTACTATCCCTCCCAGGCAATGAAAAAATTATCAGAGGGAGAAGATAAAAATACAGCAGTAGCTAAACAAACCCATTTAAAGAGAAATATTTGGTCAAACTCTCTCTCACAAGATCTGTGAAATATTTAGGGCCTCAAATTAAGTTATTCCTGCCCAAAACACTCCTTTAAATTAAATCTCTCTTCACCATTAATGGAGAACAAAAGATTTTCTTTTATTGCAATCATATGCACCATGGTAACTCTCATTCTCTGCAACCAACAGTAGCTGGGAGAGTGGAAAGGAAACTCGGGAGAAATGACCTGACTGCCCTTCATAATTTCCTGAGAAGTTCTGCACTTCGTACTTTCTTCCCAACATCTCAAACA
Organism: Morus bassanus; assembly: GCA_031468815.1. Lineage (NCBI taxonomy): Eukaryota > Metazoa > Chordata > Aves > Suliformes > Sulidae > Morus > Morus bassanus. The sequence continues at coordinate 89,962,862 of CM062568.1, read as the reverse complement.
GTGCAGTATAACTTTTGAATGCATTTCCTTTTCCTGGCATCTATTCTGGTAAGTTTGAATATCAGGATAGGTAATCATTATGAGTGTGACTTCTGTTCAGTTTCCTTTTACACCACTGGATGGCAGAGCGCATACAACGGTGCTCTGACAGGCCCTTCTCTCTGGTAGCTCAGGAAGTTTTAGGGTATCACTTCCATTGCTTTTAACAAGTGCCTGTTAACAAGCACTTACTTTGAAACAGCTTGAAGGACTTTTGTTTCTCCTGCCAAGGCAGCTCAACACATGATCTTCGAAGTGCTCATCCTTTTTTTTCCCCCCCCACATGCAAACTCATACATACTTGAAATGTTAATAGCCTTCTAAAGCCTAGACACAGAAAATCAGTACTACTCAACTCTGCTACATTCTCTAATAATAAATTAGTATTAACACCACAATGGTTACGTGATCTTGTTTAAGAAAAAAAGCACACATTGAAACGCAGCTTGCAAAAGAAAGCACAGCTGGGAGACTCGTTCAGCTGTATCTACAATTCTACAGATACTTTTTAAAAAAAAACTTCAACAGCAAAACATTCTCAGTAGATTTATAATGAACACTGAAAAGAAATGTACTAATTTTTTTTATCAAAAGTAGAATATACACCAGCTAATGAAGGAATCATAGGATAGTCTGGGTTGGAAGGGACCTTTAAAGGTCATCTAGTCCAACCTCCCTGCAATAAGCAAGGGAAAGAACATGAAGACCACCGAAAGTAAAAAAGAATACCAATTAGTCACCACATTTAAAGCAGATGCTTCCTTCCTTTTCATAACCACTTAGCCAAGACAATCATTTGATAGTACACCACACCACCCTTCACAAGTGATACACTTCTAAAATTATTTCTCCCACTCTACACTGCCAGCTCCAAAGGAATGTAGGATTAACTTTTAATGGTTTTTTCATCATCTTCAGTCTAACCACCAGTTTTTGCCTGTGTGTTAACAGCTCAGTAGTCTTTCAACACTATTTTGTTGCACAGAAAAGGGGAAGTTTTAACTGCCTAGTTCCCCAATCTAAATATTATCACAGTACAGAATCACTGTTCTCTTACTGATCTTGCTGACTGAACAGCTTAAAATATGTTAATGCTTGAAAAGTTATGTTTATTGTCTTGATTTTGTGTGATCTGTAACCACTGAGATGTGATGTTAGTTTTTGAGACAAGACTAGTGCCTGGCTGTACTCATGCTGCTTCTCTTTCAGAGCAAGAAGACACAGAGCTGAGAAGCGACACTTATAATCGCATCTGAAAGATAACTGACAAAACTCTCTAAATGTTACTTATTGACAGCTTTGCTATTTGTTTTTAAATACCTCCACTATCCACAATATATACAATATGATGCCTATGTGCTCCACAAGGGCAAACTGTTTGCTGACATCCCACTACCAAAGCGCTTAAATGCACAGGGCAAAGGGTTAGGAGGTTTATCTGCTACAGACCAGCAAATCATAGGTGAAGCTTATTGTGCAAATACACACAATAAAGGAATTCTTCATTATTGCAATGATATGACAAACCTCCCGTTCCATCTTCAAAGATAACTGAGTTCACTCAAGCGTCTCCATCAAGCAGATACTTTTAAAGGACCAAACACATGAAGTTTATAGGCACATTTCAAAGCAGAAGGGCAGAAATCAAAACACATTCCCTTAAGCTTACCACTCATTCCTTACCATGTCCCCACCACACACACCCCTGAAAGACACAAAGCTTTTACTGTACTCAAACTGTAGGAGACCATATCAAGGAATTTTTTAAATGCTCATGGGATTAGCTGGGGGGAGGAAGGGGGGGGACACTCCAGAATAGCTCTGAAAATTTTAGCAATTACTTTTTTCAAAATTTAGTGTATCATTTTCAAAACCACAATGAATAAATAATGCAGTTGGTTTGACAGATGAGAAATTATTAATATGAAGCTATTTTAGTCAAGTGAGCTTCAGTGACTTCTGTATTAACAAAAGAATATTTAAGGCATTACCATTGCTGTTAAATAAATTAAGCCTATAGACTTCTGCAAAGACAATTAATGAATGTCACAGCACAAGTTATTATTTAACTCCCTAATGGCTGTATATATTATTCTGTTTTGATCTATCATCACAGTGGAGGAAAAAGTCGTAAGAAAGTCAGTATAAAGACAAAGAGAATTTGTGCTACGTCTCTTTTACGGGTAGTATTATCTGAAAGATTAAAGAAAGTGATGAGTAGACTGAAAAAAAAATCCTTTTAAATGGAACAGACACGCAAAGGGGTTTTTTGATTGGCTGCTCTTTTTTAAAGAGGTGCCAGCTGGTGGCTGAGAATCACCAGAAAGACAGGTACAAGTTCACACAGATTTCTCTGCTAGAAAGTGTAGCTACTTTCAAAGAGCAAAACTAACTGAAGTAGCATTTCACATTGCTTGAAAAAAACAACAAAATGGCACCTTTTTAATCGTATCATCTACTCCAATATTTACTTATTTCAAATTGCTGACAGATTCTTTTATTTATTTATTTATTATTTATATAAGCTCTATTTTAATCTTAGTGTTGCAGAACAGAAAGTTACTTCTTGTTTACTAAGTTTCTCTTTGTGTTATCTCTAGACATACTGCAGCTCACTACTTCAGCTGCCCGCAGTTCCAGGGCACTCCCCCTACACCCTCCCATGAGTGCGCCACAAAGAAAAACCAGCAAAGAAACTCACACATATAGGGAATGGAGTAAGTGTTCTTGGAAAGTACATGTGAACAGCATGTTTTACAAACCCTTCAATTTTTGAAAAACAACTTCTGCCTCTGTGTTTATCTGGATGCATATTGATACCATGGGAAATTTCCAACACTTTTGCCAGCTTACACCCTCTAGCAAGCGTGGACACCTTATCTTAACACTCCTGCAATCACACTGTTTGACAGAACTGTGGAAAGACTTCCACCTGACCGCTCTGCAGCTTGAGGAAAGATATCTGTGTTACCAAAAAAGCAAAAGCACCCTTACCTTTTGGCGTATGCCCATACTACTGACAGTGACAGTAACGTGGCGACATTGTAATAAGTCTTCATTAGGTCTGCTAAACAGAATGCAATAAACTGAAGCACCTCTGAACCCCTTCGTCCCAGAAATGCTGAGACAAAAAAATCCCTTTCAAGGATTTTGTCCAACATTCATAAAAAGGTAACACTCATGAACACACACCTGTCCTCAAATTCATACACTAAGAGCAGAGATAAGTTGGGCCGCTCTGAAAAACATCAGCTTTAGTTTAGTCTCTGCACTTACTCCTAACCGTTCACCCTCTCTATTGCGTTGGCAGTGCTGTCTGACTTTGTAGGCTACTAGGTATAACAGTTTAGGCACCACAGGGCTGAAAGTGGGCTATTTTGCCACTAGATTAATTTCCCAATTCACTTCACTGCATGGCTTCATAAGCAGCTGTGCCAGCACATGGATAACATCTTTAATTCTGTAACACTGATACGTAAAATGGTTTCCTCAGAAAGAGAGCCCAAATTCTGAGAATACCAGAGCAGGCTCCCCAGACAAGCAGAGATATAACAGAAATAGTCAGTGGACAGTTTTATGCTCAACTGATCAAGTCATTCCACCGTTTTTAGAAAGCATTAATTGAAAAACTAACACCAATACTGATACAGCACATCTGTGGATATTGAATCTCTTTAAAAGATTGATTTAGCTCCCCTTCTTCCCTGCACTACTGTTACCTTGATTAGCCATAACAGAAACTGAAGTCAGCCTCAGCTGACAAACAGACTACCGAGGTACTCATTCAAGTCCCAAAACTCAACTGCTCTGTAAGTCTTCATGTTTTTTGAGTGCTCAAGGTGGACACCCCATTCAGCTCCAAACAAAAGCTGTTGGGCTGGTACTGGGGCAGAAGTACTTCCATCCAGGCAAGTCTCACATTTTGTGACACTCATTAAGCTAAGGGAAGAAGAGACGGGGGCCATCATAAAATGTGTAAGCCATCTGATACCACACAGGGCACTAACAAGGATGGGCACTAGGATGACCAAAGGATACAAGACCGGGTCTTCTGTAATATGAAGTATATAATATGTAATATTAATATGTAATATGCACTCTTCTACAGCATGCTCAATGCAGGAACAAGAGAGCTGAGAGGAACCAAGAGATGAAGCATGCTCCAACCCTTCTTCATATGCTACTATATGCAAGGTACTCCAAGAAATACATATTGCTAGGTCAAGAAAGGCTCTGGTTCAAAGGACCAGGCATACCTTATAGAGTGAACTTCTACATGTCCTTCTCCAAGCAAACCAGTCTGGCTGAAGAAAAGCACTATTCCCATTCATGCATCCCTAAAGACACAACCCACAAAGTCCCAGATAATGGCTCAAATTCTGTATTAAATGATATATGTAATTACAAAAGAATAGAGAAGTGTTATATAAACTGAAATGAACTCAGGTATGTTGTTTTTTTCCACTGAAAAGCAGTTCATTAACTACTAGGATTCCCGATATTTCTCCTCTGACCATAAGGCATAAAAGTAGGATAGGGCTAGACAGCAGCAACACAGAACATTAGTACAGGAGTTGAGAATTTTTTTACGTTTATCTGTGGGTTATTACAAGATACATATGGACGTAGTTAAACAGTATTTTTGAAAGATGCAAAGAACATTAGCTATTATTTTAATTACAGTTCAATATCCAGTTAAATGGCATAGCTTTCAGAAAGTTAGGAATAGATGACATGCAAAGTGCAGGAAAGTAAACCTGACTTTCTGATCCTAGGTAGCCTATCCAATACTGTCAAGAGTAAATTTGCTCTTTCATCCGATAACACATCTTTCGTCTCTTTTCACAGGCCAAACTCAGTATAAAAGATGACTCTTACTGTCAAAGTCCCTACCTGGACTTCACCTCAGTAGGTAGCAAAAAATTCCCAACATTCTTATTGTATGTACTTAATTACATATAATACAGTAATTGCAAGATCTCAAAGACCTTAACAAACAGTTACACTGAATGAGTAAATACTTGGTTCATCATCAAACATTTGGTAATCATACTAATGTAGAGCATCTCAAATAATATTTCCCATTGCCGTGAAACAATATCAAGAATGCATGTTATCCATAGGACAGAATCAAATAATTCATTTGATCATTATGAACAGACTCTAAAAACAGATCTCCAAGAAAACTATTGATCAACCTTTTTAAAAGTATATCTATTGTGATCTACCTTGAGCCTCCGAAGTCCACAAAAAGCTGAAACTGAGTAACCTAAATACAGAACATCTAAGATGGTACCAGAAGCTACATAACCACCTTGCCTCCACCTGCATATCCAGGACATTATAGGCTTAATAGGACCTGTGTTACACTTGCCAGGCTCACTTAGATGTCTAGGACATCTTATGCCGTCTCAAAAGGCAACAGACACCTAAGTTTTGGTAACTTAATCCCACCCAAAATTAAGCAGTAAATTAAGCAGTAGGAAAACTTACTGCTAAACTATTCAAAACCAGAAATTCTTTCTTGTCCCATCAGCAAACAGGCTGTAAATACAGAATCACAAAATGTAACATCTGGAGGTAGTAAAAAAGTTCATCTAATTTATCCACTACAGAATAAGCATGCCTAGAACATCACTGAAAGCTATCTAATCTATCTGTAAAAGCTTTTAAAATGGGATGCTCTACAGCCTTCTGAAATGGTCTTTTCCAGTCTGTTCTCACTAATATTAGAATTTGTACTTTTTCCCCTGCGTACAATCTCAAGTTTAATAAAAATCAGCCATTTCTTGATTCTCTACCTCTTCACTTAGAGCAACCTTTATTACAATAACTTTTTTTTTGCACACTCAGACTTCCAGTGTCTCTTTTTTGCCAGTCTAAACAAATGCCTTCAACATTATTCAGAGGTGGAACTATCCAAGTCTCTAATTCTTGTTTCTTTCACATCAATACTGTCCACGTGTTTTAACTTCTTAATAGGTGTACCTAGAACTGCAGACAATATTCCAGCTTAGGACTTGCACTGAGAAAATAGTTACTTTCCCCTTGTTCAATAGCACTACAATTCACTTAGTCAGTCTATAATCCTTAGGGCTCTTTCTACAGTTCTGCCATGTAGGGAATTTGATACTCGTGCACTTGAGTTTCTCCTGCATATATTGCTTGATACTTAAAAAATGAAGTGTAAAAATCTCAGATAAAATGCCCACAACAGAAAAAGTGTAATATCTAAAATGCATCACGTAATAAAACTCTTACTTGACTTAACATAACATAGCAGTTAATGTATCTGAAACTAACTGAAGACAAAACACCATTTTTGCATAGCTCAAGCCACATCTCGCACAGAGCATTTGTTAGATTGTAAGATGTTTCGTGAAACACTTCCAATAAAGCACTGCTTGATCAGGCAAGATTTCCAGAGCTTAAAAAGAAATTCAAGTTTAAAAGATAAGCTACCCTAAGAAAACTAATCAGTGGAACAAAAAACCTGCAGGAAGTAATCTCCTGAAACAAAGTTGACTGCTAGACAGTACAGGGTAACCACAGACCTTAGTGTTGCGGAGGGTGTGGGGTGTTTTGTTTTTTTGTTTTTGACTCTGATGCACATCTGTTGCATCTGTTGCTCTCACTTACATGTGGGGTTTTTTTCTGTTTTATGCATACAAATTTCAATGATATATTCTAATGAAAATTTTAATGATTTGTTGATAAAGAAAATTGGCTAAGCTTTCCTTTCTTCTCAAAACATAAGTAGTATTATCCAGCGAGGTAGGTAAACACCAATAACTGAAGTCCATTAAAAAAGCTTTTAGATAAAAACAATGACTGACACACTGAATCTTTTCAAACTGAAAATATTCAAAGTATTAATGTGTTAATATACATTATATACACAACAGAGGACTAAGTTCAATGCATACTAAAATGACATTTTAGTCATAAGTATTTGATATGCAAGTATATTCTCACATGCATATTGTCTTCTCAATACAGCCTTGGAGGAAGCATTTCATGCCATTTCTTAAACTATCAGACTGTAAAAATGCAAAATATATTGTTCAAAAGCACTTAGATTCCTATATTCTGCTCCAGATTACAATTTTGGCTTTTGCTGCACAAATTCTACCTTACAAATAAGATCACTGTTATCCTATAGTACAAAACCACTTGTTTTTTGAGACAGATTATTTTAAAATGAGCTGTCACAAGAAAATAAATTACTCACTCATCCAGAACATGAGGATCCTCAGGACTTTTATTTTCATATTCTAAAAGCTCAAGGAAACTCTGCATGTACCTGAAATAAGCAAAAATTATAAATAAAGAGTTAAAATACTTAAACCTAAATTACTTTTCAATTTTTTTACAACCTCATCTGAAACAGAAGCATAGTACACAATTCTCTGCAAAGGCTAAAATGAAGTGGAATGTTGCTACAAAGGGAAAGAAAGTATTATTTATGACCCTACAGTCCATGATTCAGGAAAACTGCTATATGAATCAAGCTGAAGTTAACAGGAGCAAACCCTCTCTTCAGGTATGTCTGTAATTTCGGGTAACTTAGTCTGTCCCTGCATCTTGATTTCCTGGTCATCCACTTTGTACAGACGTTAGTTTGCTCCCACGTTCCCCAGAGAGCAATCCAACCTTCCTTCCAAATAAAGCTCCAGGAAACACTCCCCAAAAGCCGTGCTAACAAGACAGCACCAAGCTGGTCCTACCAGAGTACTCCAGAAGAGTACGCCCCTTCACACACTGCCACATCTCCTCACATTGTACCTCACGCCGCATGACACAACCCTCGGTTTTATAAAAACACCACTCTTACACAACACAGCTCTCTCTAGTTCAGACATTCAGCACACACGGCTTAGAGCCACAGAGGTACCACACGGGACCCAAAGAAGATTTACAGTAAAGTACCACTCAACATGAACATTGCCAGCCTGCTCTGTAGGAAACTAGCCCAACACCAGTATAAATGCCACCACCCCACACCACTGGGCATGAGGACCAGGTATCACCCCCCGAAGCAGGTGCATTTAGCAGTATAGATGTAGCTTTAAAGATAACAAAATTGGGACCTACTTCTTGAAGTAAATCACGCAAGGTATCAATCACACACATAGAAAGTAGGGTTTCAACATTACCAGAAGGAGCTGTCATTCCTCCCCCTTTTGCCCTCCCTTCACTCCTGGTTAAGCACTGCCACTTACACTACGATAACATTAATGCTAATTAGATTAACTCCCTGCAATGGCGAAAACAGCCAGCCAGATAGGTTTGTTTGGTTTTTTTAATCATTCTCACACATGAAAACAACTCATAGAAAGATCTGACTGGCTAAAGCTAGCTAGCACAAGAGAGAAGAGATAACCATAAAGCCTACATAAGACAAAAGCAAAACAAGTGACCAAGCCTTTCCCCTTTCAGTAGCAGCAACTCATTAGATCAGCTCAACAGAATGGTCTATGCATAAACTCAGTGCCTATGAAACTGACCCCAAGCACTGAAGCTTGGACAACTTCACATTACAACAAAACCTCTTTTGGTAGCATTTCTACATTAAGATCAGCTTAAGCAGGCTATGAAGCTTCACCCTACATCTTCAAGCTACAGCAAAAGCTTTAAGACTGCACTGCTGCCTACGTGACTCCCTCCAGAACCACATGCTGCTGCTCCACCCCCCATTTCAGTTGCAGCCATCACAGGACACTGCGACATTTCTCCAGGGAGACTGATATTTTCAACATGGTCAACAGAGTAACGCTAGCTCCTGTCCCTCAGTGTGTTTTTGCCCTCCTGCAACCATCACGAATTACTACAGAAATTCCCCAAATGTTTGTCAGTTACAAGTTTGGGATGTAGCTGATGTCTATAGCACTGCTTATTTTAAAACATGTTCTTTTACATTGCTAAGAGATACTACCAGTTTAGAACAACCATCGCACCACGCTCCCAGGAATTCAAGAAATTGCCTAGGGTCACTTCAGGGAACAGGCAGTAACTTACAGCCCACTATCCACCTAAGATGAGTTCCTGAAAAGTGCAACATTTAGCAGTTAAAAAGATACTAAAGCAGTTCTAACTATGCAGGGACAGTATATATGATGTGGAGGACAGAGAGGCAGGGGAAGAATCACCAGGACCATCAGCTGGAAGAGGGACTGAGTTTCTGAAAGAGTGAATGACAGCTAATCTCTTTTGAGAATCCGTCCTTGCACATACTCCCTTTTTATTAATTCTCACTGGAAAAAACTGCTTTACTCTCTGAACTCAGCTGCTTCACCTGCAAGACTTGACATGTAACAAATTATTATCACCCTCACTCCTTTGTTTCAAAGGGGTAGGTGTTCTCATACGGGTTAATCATAGGTACAGGATGGGGAAAAAGGTACCATTATTACAGTGAGCAAAACAGTAAAAAACAATCAAAGGAACTCCAAAATGAAACATGGGAAAGTGATGGACAAGGCACTGAGGCAATTCAGGGCATCATCAGTTTGGCTCTACAGAGGCAGCAAGATGAGAAGCAACACTTAAGACCCACTCCTGTGCCCAATTTTTCTCTGCCTCTAGTGAATACGTGACACTCCACAACCAGTCTTTGCTACCTCCTTCACCATTTCTTTGATGGGTGATGAGAACATATCTAATCATTCAATCCATAATTGCCTCAAAGAGGAAACTGACTTTCTGGATCTTTTCTGTGAATAGAGAAAAGGGTATCATTCATGTGTCATCCTTTTCTTGCAAATACATTTAGGAACGAAAAAAGCCATGTAACTTAAGACTACCAGAATTCTCAGACTGGACTAGTTCTCTCATGCTGTGGGTTGTATTATAACAAGAAAGCTAACGTTCTCCTTTGTAATTAAATAAGTATTTGCTGTCTTAAATTCGTGTGGTAAAACTAAGTCAGGCAAAATATTAATTTGACTCTACAGAGATAAGCAATCTGCCTAAAAAATACCTGCATGATTTTTCTTACTCCATTCCTCAGAAAGGGGTTGATCTCTTGCCACTCAATGACTGTGTCTACATTGGCATTTTTATTTCCAAATAAAAACCTGTGGTACAGTTTTGAAATGAATCCCCCAACAATCTTCACTTAACCCACACTTACATTAGCAAAGTAGGTTTGGCACTTCTCAGAAGATCACGTTCTTCTGAGAACCACCTAAACTGGAAGCTGCTGTAGATGTGCATCAAATGTGTGAAACCCAAGGCAGCCTTCATGACCTGAACCACTGAGTGGGCCAAAACGCTATGATTTCTGCAGTGCAGGCACAATACATGCCAGGAGGCGGACTATGAACTGTTACAAATACCTCCACACTGTAAAGTGTTTCTCATATTACATAAAAGACCAAATGCTGTAGGGGTCAGCAAGTTTGCCAACAAGCACACCCCTACTCTTTATGCTCCCCTCTCCCATCCTTTCAAACCTTCCTCCTGGTTTGAAATCCTTTCCCTTCTTAATTTCTGTTGCCATCCTCCCTGTTTTGTGGAGGCCTTTAATTTTTGTCCTTGCCCTCTCTTCCGCTCCCCACCCCCTCCCCCACCCCTACTTCATTCTTCTACACCCATTTTCATAAAGGCAACAACAGCCCTTTCTGCCTCCCACAACACCCAGGACTGCAAGCCAGCTTTCCAAGGAAATTCAGAATCACAGAATCATTTAGGTTGGAAGAGATCTCTTGAAATCATCTAGTCCAACCTCCCTGCTCGAGCATGGTCACCTAGAACAGGCTGTCCAGGACCATGTCCAGTTGGTTTTGAATATCTCCACAGATGGAGAGTCCACAGCCTCTCTGGGCAACTTTCTTGTGGTGCCTGATCACCCTCACTGTAGAAAAGTTTTTTCTTATGTTCAGATAGATTTCATGTGCTTTAATTTGCATTCATTGCCTCTTGTCCTGCCACTGAGCACTACTGAAGAAAGTCTGGCTCCCTCATCTTCATTCTCTCCCATTAGGTATTTATACACACCGATAATATCCGCCCCCATCCTCCCACCCAAGCCTTCTCTTCTTCAGGTTGAACAGCCCAGATGGCTTGCTGGATATCTCTAAGGAGATATTCAGCTCTTTCAGCTTCTTCCCATATGAAAGATGCTTCAATAAGTCTGTGTCATGAAAGAAGTGACAGCTTCTCTCATGGCAAAGTAAGCCAGAGGAGATTATTAAGAAGCTGCTCACCTCCATCTGTCATCATATAATATTATTAAAGTCCCATTTCTGAAGATCCAGGACAACCACCACGCTCGAGAAGCAACACAGCAGGTGCTTTATACTACAGACCTCTTATCAGAAATCTCAAACATCAGCAATCCTGTGCTGATACTGAGGATAAAGCAGCGGTGGGTATTTCTGGTACTGAAGGTAGCTGATACCTGATTTTTGTGCTGTGTGCATTTGATTAACTGCCTACCATTCCTGGTATGCTGTATTGAGATTTGGACTGCTAGCTTACTGGGACATTGGCCCTTAGACTGCAGCCCTGGAATAATCAAAGATCACTACTCCTGTGTTGAAGGATCAGGACTTTTACTAGAGTATCAGGCAGGGGCAAGCCAAGTGTTTCTCTCCTCTAATGCAGGAAGTAATTGTGCAGAAAGCCATCTCTAGTCTGAAAGAGACTAAAGCAGGTCTTAACCAGAAAAAAGCTGCCAAAAATGGTCGCCAGTCTTCAGCGCAACCAGCAGGTGGAACAGCTTCCGAGGTCATTATGCTGCAGGCTCAACATAGCACCAATGAGGAACTGAGAGTTTCTGAAACAAAGGGGAAAATTACACAAACTAAATACTCTAAGGAAATTTATAAATGTGCTAAAGTAATTTGTCTTTAATCTCTGTGGTGATGGAAAAACTATGGAAACAGGCAATGTCTCTCCTTTAGATAGTGTTATCACCAATTTTTAGATGTCTCTAATTCTAAAGTAAATTGATATTACTTCAGAAGTCAAGTTCATTAGCACAAGCACTATATCCAGCAAGTTAGAGGGACCACCTCAGAGAAAAGGTTATTAACTTAGATTTGAAGTTACTCAAATTTCTTCTATCACCTTTACTATTTTTTCCAATCCCTTGACTAAATGAAGCTAGAAAAAAGTAACCTCAGGTCAAACAAATCTAATCCACTGTCTAATGCCTACCATTACACGTCACCCAACCTGGGATGCTGTTATACCCTGTATATTATCACAAGTTTCTACACAAAAACTGAGAGCTACAAATGCTGTATGTCTTTTTCTTTTATCCAGTTATGATTTCTGTTTTTACACAAAATTCAGCCCCCTCCACTCCCTCCCAAACAGCTCAAAATCAAAGAAATCAATTAAAAGCTTGTTCAAAAGGAAATTTATAACTCTGGTTAGCTGTAATAAATAATTCACAACATCATCTTAATCACCACCACCATTACAATCTGCCTAATGGTGAGCAGTCAGCAACGCAGTTCACTCCTGTAATAGCTAGTGTGTGTAAAAAAAAGGTCATTCCCCTTTCATACAATTCATCTATTCCCTTGAATTTTCTTTTGATTTGAACTGCAGGTGCAGATAAGGATAAATGAAGGTGGTAACTACAGGATTTATCAAGCACTGAAAAGCAAGACCTTGTGATGTTTTAAACACTTCACACACAATTACCAGCCAGCTAGAATAAAGGAGAAAAGTACCAGAATAATGAATTACTTCCTATATTATTAGTAAATGAATACAACTATACAGGACACAGATCTACAAAAAAAACCAAACAGCATAGACAGAAAAAAATAGAATATCAGTTACATTTTGCTATCTGTGGTGAGTCATCAAAAGCAGAAATCAAAGCCTATGCCCTTCAAATCTGTTGTCTTTCTGGTGTTTAATTTTTTATCACAATACACTAAAATTCATTGGGCAAGCTCTCTGGTTTCAGTCACCCATTACTCTTGTTCTTTCGTTAATTACTGCCAGGTAGATTGAATTCTTGTTAGTCTGCCAAATGTAATAATTCTAGAATGGCACATTTCATATATGAAATCACTGCAAATGTCCATAATGTCAACTCCAGATTTTCTTTTTCCCTTTTTTTTTTTTTAAACTCATGCAAGATACCTTTGCTTTTTCCCTGTGTGTATTTCACTAAGATTTTCCTTTAGAATCTCTCTAACAGCAAAACACTGAAAAGATAAAACACATCTCCATGGTAACACGATCCTGTTAGCATAGTCTGAACGTAAAAAACAGAGGAAAAACAATTATTAATCCCCAAACTATACGGATTTCTCTAATGGGTCTTTCCAAGGAGATAAATGGAAATTTATAGCCTTTTCCAGGGAAAAGTACTAAAGAAAAGTAGAGAAATTTGGTCAGGGTTAATTAAAATGTGAATTTTAGATATGACTGAGTAGCATACTGTGCAAACCTCACACTCACTTTAGATATTTTACAAGCTCTGACCTTATCCATTATAAGGTTTTATCGTAACTATTTTCCCTCATCACATCACATTAGCGACGATATCCATTACTATGCAATTCTGCTACACGTTCAGTATCCTATCTGCAATGCACTTTAGCCAGAGAGTGCCCTCTCAAAGCTGGCCTAAAAAAGGCCCGCTTCTTTGGAACTAGGAAGTTGCCCATTAATTTTGAAAAACTGATAGTAAGTTGCTGATCCCTAACATGCTGGTTGTTGATCTGTCTGTTATCTGGAATCACCGCAGTCACAGCCAGAACATATTAACTGTGTTATTATTTTGATTCACTTTATTCCTTCCCTTGCTACTCCATGCAAAAAACATACACATAGACTAAGTTATAAACTCAAACTGGGACAGAGCTAATGTTTTACCTTTGCACAGACTGAAATGCAAAACTATTTTTTTTTGTTCATAGTTCACTCTGTTGGTAATGCCAGCTTTATTCAGAAAAGCGTAGCCAAGTAAGCACAAAGGAAGGACAGCTGTCTTGCCTATCCTCACTGCTGCATACACTAGGCTAAGCAACCCAGAAAGGAAGGAGAGGGGAAAAAAAAAATGCACCTTTCCTGAGAGCAATCAATCAATCAGTGGTAAAATCTGTTAGGCAGCGCAGAGCAGTCAAGGAATGTGGTACAAGAAGCAAAGCACCTACAGCATGACCACAAAGATGGACTAGAGAACTGAGAGAACATGGCTTGCCTGCAGCAGGGAGCATATTCTCCAAACTGACAAGATGAGGTTTCTTCCCAAGGGACCTATAAGAGACTAGGAAATCCATGCAATCCAGAATGTGACTGCCTGGCTGGACAGAGGATTGATGGGAAAGGATCCATGCTGTGGATGGCAGGGTTAATTTGTTTTCTTACTCCACCAAACCTAAGTTCCATCTATTTACAGAGCCACGTTACTCTAATTTAAAAGTTTAATAAAACCTACTTTAAAGATTAGGAGCTTTTTCTATTTTTTGGCATGCTGACGTTAAGGAATAGACTGGGAACTCAAATTTTAAAGCTCCAGCTAATTTGGAATCACACCAAAAGCATATAAAAACCTAGGCTTCTACTGCAAAGTGGTAGGATAAATAAATCATAAATATGCTGGTGACTACATAAATTACTGAAAATTAGAAAATAAACAGATTAAGGTGAATAATGCATTGAATTATGTCTTGGCTCACTTGCGGCAAATGTACATCAGATTTTTTGTTTGCATACTGATAAGCTGTCAAGCTTCCTCAATCTATGGCACAGTGAAAATAAAGGATCATGATATCTGATCTGAAAAAAATTCTTTCTTGAAGTATCAAACAAGTGTATCAAGAAGAGGTTCCTTCATTTTACAAGTTCACAAACCAGCTGAACAGCTAAATTTACATTTATTTATTCTACTGCATAATATTCAGGAATCTCTCTCTACATATGTCTAAAGTTTGGGTTAAGAAATTATAAATATGTTTCAAAACCTGCTGTCAGCATAGCTGCATAATATTCAAGGTCATTCACACTGAAGTTAATAAAACTGTTTTGTTTTGGTTTGGTCTTTTTAGAAGCTAACTGATCCAGTAAATTTTGCCCAAGGTTCATCACCAGCCTATCACTAGGACTTATCATCTACAGGTAAATGTTTAAAAAAAGCAATTAAAAACCACTAAACAGAAGAGAAATAAGCTCTTTAAAGTCCACATCTATAATCAGGAAAACAACATGCTACAGTTACTTTTGCTACTTCTGACAGGAGATAACAAAAATATTCTTACAGAATCTCAATGAAGATATTCCTTTCCACAAAAACTGTTAAGTTAACTGAGGATCAAAATTAGAAGAACACTACGACAAACATTTTTATTTCAAACTTCCATCTCTAGGTTGGATGTCCACTCGAACTTCCTTCATCACGTTAAAGTCTGATATTTTGGCCCATTTAACAGAAAACTATCAGTCTACAGCTGTGATAGTGCAAATCACATTAACATATAAACTATACGATTTGGACAACTATCTTACAGTCATTATATATTCTAATATACTCAAGACTGATTTATTTTTTTTTTTTAATGAGTAGTACCTATTGTAGCCATAAAAGTCACCCCATGAGTCCTTAAACCTCTAAGCAAAAACTGTGAAGGGGGCATCCACTCTAAACACTCATTCAGTTCCTTTGCAGAAGTGATCCAAATGTTGCTTGTCTCTGTATTAGCAGGGCAGAAGCATATGCCACAGAATGTATATTTGGACTAGAAGAATTATGCTGTAGAGTCCCTACAGAAAAATTATTTCCTTTTCTTCATTTACCTATCTGTCCGCATTTCACTAAAGACAGCTTCACAAGTCATCTAGATTAGAAAAGCCTAAAAGGCCTGCATATTATCCACTCTCTCCTATTTGGCATAACAGCTTCTGGTAACATCAGACAGATGATACGAGCCTTCAAGCCTTGCAAGCTGCCCCTTAACCACAAAGTGATAGTTATTGTGTGGCTCCACAGCATTTACATTTATTTGAAGCACTTTATCACTGTGTTTGAAGTGGTCATCAAGACAGCTAGTATTACCTTTCATAGACACACATATTTAAACTAAAGTACACAATATCACATATCCTAATTTATATTTTCTAAGTCTGAAGCTTGATAAATGAGACCAAACCCAGAAGTCAATATACAGTCAATGTGGAATTTCTTGGCTCAAGGGCTATGAATGAAACGAACAGAAGCCAACAACATTAGTTGTTGTTACACTTAGATAAGCTGTTATTAACAAAGGGAAGTTTGTTGTACACTGCAAAGACATTTTTACATAAATTCTTTGGATCAAGTATTTGCAGGTAGAGAGACAATAAATACCCCAAGAACAACAATTTTTTAGAGCTTAATACATACAAGGCCGTAGTCTCCAAACCTCACTGAACATGCAAGTAGGCTAGAAATTAAATTACTGTGGAAAAGACTTTGAATCACTTCGAATATATGCTAGTTATTACAATGGAGCATGTTACTTACTGGACGGCACCAGATTTTTGTCCTGTTCCATAACTTCCACGGAATACCAGGTTATTTTTTTAAAGATTTAGCAATGAGAAGAACAGACGAGGTTTAAATTTTCTTTCAGTGCTTTTGACAAAGAAGAATAAGGAGAAAGAACAGCTACTTCAAGAAGTCATGGGTACAATACAGCGAGGAATATTTAAAAAGCTTGCTCTTGGAAGTTACACTGTTTCTAATTATCTGGGAGACAACAGTATGCTTTTACTAACTTACAAATTCTTATCTCTAAGATCAATATTAGAGTATGTACTTAACATTAGACAGAAGAAAATGAAACTTCATTTGACAAGAAACATGCATTATAAACAATTCAAGGCAGAAAACAGACTTCACGACAATTCAAGCTGAGCTGCAAGTAAGCCAACACATATAATGTTAGCTTTACCCTAATTTTTCAATCCACTTTTTTTTAAACTTACCAGCTCTGTACTAGCCCAACTGAAGGCCTGTTAAGTAAGTTATCAGGCAACAAATTGACTTCTCTCATGGTGTTAGCTAGTCGCACAGGAAGTTCTTTCCGCAGAAACATGTATGAAGTCTTCTCACATGCATTGTCACGACCTGTTAGAAGGAAAGGAAAAACAGATGTCCATTGAAGCAGATGAAATTTTAGACTTCCCAATGCTAGAAGATTTAAAAAAAAAATCACCTGTGGAAATAAAACCAGTTTTAAAATAATTTCTTTCAGTACCCACCTTCACTTCCCTCTCAATCCCAAGATGTGTATTGTATTTTTACCTTCCTACAGCTTAACCCCTTTTATCTGACACACTTCCTCATTTCACATCATCTCATCCTCTCTCCTATAAATAAAAATCAGCAAATACCAAAGTCTTGATATCAGCTGGAAATAAGACCCAAAAATACTAGCTTTTATCAGTATGACTTTTCTACTCAAGCGAGCTTTTAAAAAGCGCGTGCTGCACATGTAATGGAGGGTAAGGAGTGAAAGCTAAGGGACAAAACAGAATGTCAACAGCTGGCTGATGTTTCATGTCACAAGCTCTTCAAGCCTACTAAGTACTTAAACATTTCAGCAGCACCTGGAAAGGCCAGCAAAGGTCATCATCCCTCCTAGGACTAGCCTGCAAGATGCTCACTAGCCACCTGGAAGGAAATTGCAGTGCTTGTCACCACTTTCCCTTTTGGAAAAGCTGCAGGTGAGATTATCTTGGACTTTCACTTTTAAAACAGATTTTTATCCAGCACAATATTTTGATAATAAACTTAAAAAACCAAACCAGTCAGAAAGCAAATAAAAGGGATCCAGCAAAATAACGGTATTTTGCTGTGGACCTAGTTGGAACAGCGATAATTCTCTGGAGCCACCCAACAGGAACCAGAAGACTGACATGACTACTGACATGACTAATAGCATTCTTAAGCTAAACTAGTTACTGGAGATACCTATAAAACTTTAACTACAAATATTTGAAAGTATAAGATGTTAAGACTCTTGCCCCAGTAGTTCAGATGGAAGATCAGACCTCACTTGACATACTTTTTTGTATTTTGTGGCATTTCACAAGTGGGGGAACTCCGCACCAAAACTAATTTCTAAAGAATCTAGGTAAATTAAAATAAATTAAAAAATTCCCTGTTTTACTTGTAATGAACAGTCATATTCTGCTTTCATCTAGAAAGACAGCAAATGTCTTGTGATGATAACCAGCAAAACCGCTTGCAAAATTTGTGAGTGAAGGCATAATACAAGAGCTATAAATTATGTTCAAGCAAACCAGAAAGTGTTAAAAGCACTGCTAGGCGCATAATCACTGAGATTTGCAATTTGAAAGACTCAAGTACAATGCAACCAGCACAATCAAGGTGATACGTTTTAAGACAGTCCCATTATAATCAGCTGAACAGCAGAGTTTTCACCTTTTTTGCATAGGTAACATGCATTGATGGATTAGTTCCCAAACGGTAACACAAGCTTGGGGGAATATGCAGGAAAGATTAGGGTTTCCCTATTTTCTTGCTCATTTATGTTTCATCAGTCAGTGGATCGTTAAATTCTATTAGTGTCAGCAACTCTGTTATTGTTCTTCCAGCAAACATTTGGACCTATTTTATTTATTTGCATTTTCACATCTTCAATTACAAATACACATATCCTGTCAAAATTAGACAAAGGAAACGAGACATTACATTGTTGTTTTGTGTGAAGCACAGTAATGATTTCAGAGTTCAATCCTTCAATTAAGTTAGATACCAAATCAACTACAATAGAGGATACACACTTGTTTGTTCACAAGTCATTGTATATAGCAGGTTTTCTTAGGAAGACTGTGGCTGGATAGCAGAAGAGACTCTCCGACTAGCTCACCCTACCCCTTCTGGGCTGGAAAAACCCTCTGGAACAAAGACAACAACTGCTTCTTCCCAAGAGTGACTTAGAGCACATTTAGTTATTTTCTAGGCAATAAAAAGCAAAAGGAATGAAAGACAGCCCAGAGAGAGAACAAGGAAATGGTGAACAAGAACCCACAGCCTGTGCGAGTCTGTGAAAGGGCACAGGGGCCCTTCACGGACACAGTCCCCAAGTATAGCTACATTTTCGGTACAGAGCCCTTTGGGGTCCCTTTGCATGCTCAGTGCAGGAAAATAAAAGGAAATTCTGTTTCAACCCTGCCTAACTTGAAGGCTTGCTTCACCATAACTTCAGTACATCTTTTTTGTTTGGGGCACATGATCAGAATATCGGCTGCTTAGCTGTATGCAATCTGAGAGCCTCTGTAGAGTTGCTTTGGCTTCTAGTGTAAGGTCAGTTATCTGCTTGCCAAACAGCACGTGCATGGGAAGAGAGAACGGCTATTCACTAGGATCAGCAATAATTAGATATCCTCCAGCTTTCAAAAAAAAGCATACTATGTCCTAACAGTTGCTCCTTGGCTGCTGTTCCTCACAGCAACACCTGTACAACCACATTTGTCAAAATGAGGGACATCCTACTAAGTACAAAAAAATAAAATCAGAGTCTATAAATTAGGTATTTTCTTAATCTAATCTATCATACACAAGTAAGTTCTAAAGACCTTTCCAGAAACAGTGTTCTAGCAAGCTGTCATGCCACTTTTGCAGGCTTTTGCAGGTTTGGCCTACAGTCAAATATTTCTTTTTTTTTTTTCATAAGTTGGCTTTATTTTTACTTCATTCGTTACATCATTTTTCAAAGTATACAGCATTCTTTCCTGATTTTGTTATCACTCCAGCTGGGTCAATACACATTGCCAGAATCAGGCTTTTGTCTTAAACACTGTAGGCTAAAGTCAGTTTAAATCTAAATCCATCAGAGAATTTGAAGTCACTCTCTCAGGGTGAAAAAGTAAAAGTGAAAGTGAAACTTGTGAATCTCTCCTTGATTTATATTGCAGCCCCCAAGAAGCTACTCAATAATAAAAATCCATAAAACAATGACCTGCTTACCTTTGTATGAATTCAAATGGAAGAAAGAATACAGTAATCTTATGCCCTAGTGCAGAATACACTGCACTAGGCCTCAAGGATTGTATTTAGCTTTATTTCTAAAAACAGGGGGTGCTGTATCAGAGAACTGTTTAATTATGGTGCACTGAAGACCAACAGCAGCAGCAGACTTCAAGGCAGAATGCAATGACATGGAACTATATTAGCATGGCATTAGAATATACTAGGAGTACAGCTTTTGTTACGAATTACAAATAGAAGGCCCACTGCTTTTATACTTGAAGCAATGCATTGCAAATACAGCTTTATGCTATCTTGTTAAATTATATAAAATTAATATTCATTTTTATCTGAGGAGTCATGACTTTTCACCTATAAATCACTGAATCACTG
The DNA here is from genome assembly GCA_031468815.1 of Morus bassanus. Taxonomy (NCBI): domain Eukaryota; kingdom Metazoa; phylum Chordata; class Aves; order Suliformes; family Sulidae; genus Morus; species Morus bassanus. The sequence goes on along the minus strand of CM062568.1, from coordinate 89,942,485 downwards.
AACTATAGGAATACTGCAGAAGAGTCGTCAGAAGATGCAATGTGAGGATCACCGGCATAAAGAAAAAGCTTCACATATTTTATTTGTAATTTTACTGTCTTGAGTAGTCCTACAGACATCAGTGCAACTACTGGTTAAATACTGTACGTAAGTTTCTTCCAGAGACAGGATATAAATAGGAAAAGCATTCAAGAATTAAGAAGAAACAAAAATCTGTGGGGTCCCCCTCAGAACAGGCATCCTGCCATCAATGGCCAGCAACAGACTCTGAGCTCCAAGGTGGGGAAGTGGGATCTCGCTGTTCAAGTCATGACAAAACAGAATCTACACTGCTAGAGACAGAAAAGCTTCTGATAAGATTATCCATACAGCAATCCCACCTTGACATTAAACCTACGGCAGGGCCTTTGCCTTCACTTTTACAGTCCACTACTCATATTATTTAACTCTTCATGATAAATTAGGGCTCTTTTTTGCCTTGCTTTCTTTACTAGTGCTTTCCATCTACATTTTTCTAACTAAAATGAGTATGTTCAAATTAAAAACTGCTAACCCACCACACCAAAGACATTTTCAAAGTTTCAGATTCAACTTTCTCTGAGTGCTGGATGTGCTTCGATTAAAATATTACACCTTTAATAACTAAGGATTTCTGCACAACTTATATTCATGCTGAGTCTGAGGTATTTGAATGAAGGCTAGGATAGGTTAACATTTCACCCTACAGAGTGTTTCAATACAAATATACATTCATTTTCTTTACATGAAGACTTATCTGCTGAGATAGCATAGCAGTTTCTTTCTATAGACTCAGTAAGAATACATGATGTACTTCTGCTTTGTCAAATACTTAAATTTAGATGTCAAGCACTAGTAACAAATGAGCACAACAAAAGTTGTTTGTTCAACTTGTGGTTTTAGTATGAAAAAGTAAAGCATTTGAGAAGATTTTAAAGCATTTTGGTTTGCTTTTGGTTTTGTTTATTTGTTTGGGTTTTTTTAAAGATTTTAAAGCAGATTAGAAGTTTTGGGGTGATATTTCAGGGTACTGAAAATCTTCTGCAAGTCAGAAGATAGGTAAGATTTTCTTTTCAAGAACAGCTAAAAAAATTATTTCCTTAAATTGGCAGCTGCCAATTTAAGGCAGTTTCCAATAGCAGCACCTTATTTGTGGATCGGCCCGCATGCTACACTATACCCATGAAAGAAGCATCAACTCAAGAGTTTGAAGTTCCCAATGCCACGTATGAGAGATTAGAAATACTAGAAAGGAGAGAATGCCCAAGAAACCACAGCACCTGGAAGTCTTGGATCCTCTACAGCTTACCAAAAAGTCTGAATCCTGCTTCTTGAATTGACTGTTTCTAGCAACACATCTATTGGAAATGTTTCAGTAACCTGTGTAATACATCACCCTCCAGTATCTTGCTACCTGTGAGAACACAGAACAACAGTCCAAGTCTTCAGATCCTTTCAGAAGTCAACAGAATTTCATTGCTTAGTTTAGCTAGTCCTAAACATATTAATTGAAAAAATAAAAATGAAGGAAAAACCCCCCACTTCTGGAGGTATGCAAATTCATCAGGAATAACTGTTCTCGTCTCAAACTGTTGAATTGTTAAAGCTTTTAAATACCACTTCTGAGGTACATAAGCTATTAGACACCTAAGATTCTGCATTAGGAAAAGAAAACCCTTTCAGAACAGTGCATCAGAAATGCAATTATTTCAGTTTTCACCAGTTCTGCATTGATTTTTGTGAAGATAAAACTCTGACAGAGTTCCACGTAAGAATGAAGCAATATTCTGCTTTGTTAACAACCTTGTGAAGAATGAAGGACAGATAAATGCATCTCAGTAATAAGGGAAATTGCAAATTAGACCCTTTCATTAAGTATGTGAGTAATCTCTAGGATTAATTATAGTTCATTAAAATTCCCTCTGCCCAACTTCATAATCAATGTTTAATGCAGGCAGAACAGCCAAAAAAGGACATTCAAGTGGACAGTATCTGTTTTATTTCATACATATACATTTATATACCCAGAAACACACAAAGCAAATAGGTCTTTAAAAGCATGCTTTTAAAAAACTGAAAATGGAAATTAGAAGACTCAAAGTGAAACACTTTTTATCCACAAAGCCACGGAGAAAGGAAAGTAATACATCACATGATATATGGGGTTCACAATTTTGCACACACCATCAACGTTTATTTCCAGTGTCTGTAATACAGCAATACTTGATTTTGATTGAACAATAATTCAGTTTTGTTGCTTTAAGTGGAAAAATTGTGCAGACCAAATTCTTAAGTGTAGGCACTGAAATAGGTTTCCTTCAATGAGGAGTTTCACATTAAGGCAACATAAAGAACAAACCGTACAGCATTCTACCTCTTTGCTATAGGTCTACTCTGCTCCAGGGAACAAAGCAGCCCTGTACTACTATTCATGGTAGAAAATAACCCTAGAAAGTAATTCTGTTTTATAAGGGACCAGATTTTAATTCAGGGTCAAGAGGCTAGATTATGTTTAGATTTTCACTCTTCTTAATGAAAGTTATACTTACAAGCTGATTAAGAAACTCCCAGATCATACCTACGGTGCTTACAGCTTAACCCAGAATTTGACCAAAGAGGATTAAGGTAAAGCACATGTAAAATAACCCAACACTGGTAAGTCACATCAGTTTCTGAGCATCTTCTAAAAGGGTAGATGGACCAAGCAGAAATCCAGATGACCACAGCAGTAAAACAGTCTGTGACAGAGGAATGAATGAATCTGACCGGATTTACCAAAGAAGAAACAGATAAAGAATACAGCAACACTCTTCAAAGCCTTACAGTTCACTACAAAGGAGGCAGCAGTAATCTAGTTCGTGAAGGACCAAACAAGCATTGAATCTTCTGCAGATTGAGTCTAAGTCATAATTTGACAAAAGCTTCCTGATGGTAAACACTGTAAAAGACAGCAAGCTGCTCTGCTTTTTTGCCATCTCCTTTACTAGTGAAGTTAGACATCTGCCCAAAATTGCATTGAGCTAGCTGATTCAGTCTCTGAACTGGAGATTAGACTGAACACTGCCTAACATTCTTTGTAGCCCTAATTCTCTCATGACCCCAGAGGAAGATAGTGATCACCATGTATCTTGTCAACCACCTGCAAAAAGAAAGCAGTGCAATTCCGCACAGGGAGAGAAACAAGCAAAAAGTGAGAACTCTGAAGGAAGTCAGTGTTAGTAAAAATGCAGCACAGATTGCATAAATTAAGTGATACAATAGAAGTTACTTTGGCAGAAAAAATGGCAATAAAAAGAAAGATTTGTGAAGGAAGCAATCTTCAAATTATTTCAAATGATTACTGCTACATGCGTACCTAGTGCAAAACCTGGAAGAAATGTCAAGTGTCACCACACTAGGTCTTTAAAAACGTTTAAAAAAGAGGTTGTTTAATAAATGCTCTACCATCTTCTGAACAATCCTACCTGTCTGGGCTAGTCAGTCACCCTATACAAAATTCACAGAAAAGCATATTTGTGGCCTCCTCTCCGCCACCTTCAAATCTTCGGTTGAAAACTAGCACTGAAGAGAGATTGTGATGCCAATCTTGAGACTCTCTTGCTTAAGTACAAGTCAGTGTGTAACAGACTGACAACAGACACAGCCTTCAACATAGTGAAAATGAGAAGACACATTAGTCGAACAAGGATCTAAGCGGTGATCTCCTGACCTTAACATCAAACTAAGGTCAGTGAAGAATATTCTATGGACAACCTTCCATAGAACATGAGAGAAACAAGCCAGGGTTTGTAACACCACAGTGGGAACGGTACCTACAGAAACACTGCTGCATTCGGAATGGTTACCATCCACAAGAGAGAGAGTGTCTCTAAATGATAGTGGATTTGCTTATGCAGTGAAGTATGACACACGTGAAGAACTGATTTGACTGTCCTTGCTCAAGTTTAAGTTGAGAATATAGGTAAACTTATTTAAATAAGACAGTAAGACATGAAGATTTCATAAGAAGTTCACCCAGAAGGTGCCATTTAATATTAAAATCAAATTTCTTAGATGTGAAAAGGTGTTAGACATTTCCACGAAAAATAAATCATGCCATTTATTCAATTAGACAGGAATCAGAGGGAAAAAAAAGGATAAGAAAACATATAAATAAAGCATGATCCACAAGATTCAAGGTAACACAGGTCACAAAAGCAAACTTGAACACATTAGGTCTTCTAAATGCAACACCGTCAGATGGGAAAAGATTAAAAGTGAAATGTTTCAGGGTTATACATCAATACTATCACTGGTGGACCTTCAATCCAAAGGAAATTCAGGAAGCAGAGTTCTACTTTCAGACAGTTTTCTCTGCTAATCTATTTTCCCCTCTCTGGGATTCAACTGCTCTCTGAGTATTTACTCACCTCCTCCCTGTTTTTCCCCTTTCACCTTTTGCTCCACAGTGCTAAGAAATGGGAAATAAATGTAAAGTTCATAACAAGGCCCACTCAGGCTCTAGGGATCATATGCCTGTAGCACATAAGGGGGAAAAAAAGTATTTTTCATTTGGAAGGAATGAATGTTCACCACAGTGCTCCCTCTGAACCAGTATCTTTTCAGTTCCTTTCATTGCAGTGATGGAATTAGACAACTGTTGCAAAGCTGGGCCTAGAGAAAACTTTTGTTCTGGGTCCCGCAACAAGAGGCACAAACAATGTAGAGGCTATTCACACACATGCAGCAGACCCTGATTCAACTCTGGCAAATTCTACAAATTGCCAGAGCAATACTGTGCTGTCCAAGATTCAGATTACAAAAGGATTAGTTCCATACAGAAGGCTGTACACAAACCTCAATTTTGCTGCAGAAGAGGGCAGAAACTCAGCATGAGACCACGAGCTCTGGTTCCTCCAGAACATTATCAAATGCTCTCAGTTCAGCTGCCAGATTCCCACGTTCATGAAATACCCATCTGAGAACAGATTACAGTAGTAGTCCTTCATAGATGATTGTGCAAAGTCACCTGCTTCGAAAACCCAATATGGCTGTCACATCCCTACCAGGTACTGGACTGCCGGGGTCACATAAAAGCTTCAGTAGTTTCCAAGTATTACCACTTACCTGTCAGAGGAGACAGGAAAAGAAGAAACTAAGTGCTCTTTTTAGTCTTTTCACTGCACCCAGGTCTAGTTCCCTCCATTAACTACGTATCTAACACAGAGCTGAGACATTAGATACCACAGTAGTTTAAGACTCAAAAGCAGCAAAGTTCCACTTGTTGTATGTCTGAGAGGAAGGACTTCATTCAGAACCCATAAAAACAAGATCAGAAGCCTTTCACCTCCTATCCCTGTGAAACTACTGCTATTGATTTTATCTAGGGCAAAATAAAGGAAGAAAGACTGGAAGGCAGGAGTGATCGACCATATCTGCTCTCTTCTCTTGAGCTTCCAGAATACTTTTTAGCTCCTGTACAGGCAAACAAAACAAAACAAAACGAAGTGAAGCAGAGGGATGGAGAAATCTTCAAAAGAATATGCAAAAAGATCAAGGCATCAGAGCAGACTGAGCAAAGGCTAAAACTAATAACTTGCTGCTGAAGCTAGGAAAACAGAACTAAAGAAAGATCGGTGAATTCCATCGGTGATTATACATCATTTCAGGAGCATGGGCTATATATTAAAAGGCAAACAAGCTATGCTTGCACAGCCCCAATAAATGTGGCTACAAAAAAAAACCCAAACCCAAAACAACCCCAACTCCAAAACCATTGCTATTCCCCAACAGAAACAGACATTTTCAGCATACTCTCTAGGTATTTATCTCACCAACCACTAAAAATACCAATCCCACAAAAAGCATATAGGGTTGGTTTGTTTGGTAAAAAACAGGGCCTTGTTAAAACCCACTGAAGATGATGAAGCAAAGGGAAAAAGAACACACACAATGTAACTAGAGATGCTAACTCTTGCTGACGCAAGCTGCCACAGGCTGCCTCTAAGAAAGCTGTACATTGAAATTGGATTCCCTTTTCCGACTTACCATGTTGTGCTACAGGATAGCAACCATGACCTGTACAGCTGTTCCAACACAGGTAGCCAGCAGATGGCCAAATTTAAGGATTCAGTCCACACTAACCTTAGGTAGTCAGCCTATTTTTAGACATCCCAGACCTGAGCCTCAGCCCATCACAGCTCTCGATGGCTACTTCCACCAACACCTACAATTTTTTCATAAGTGTGCCCTGTTTAAGGACATGCTTTCACTTGGCGCATATGATCAGCATATTGAGACTGATTCTATGTCAGTAAGGAAACTGGAGAAACTCTGAAGTTTCAAAAAAATGAAACTTGAAGAATTAAGGACAGGAAAATATTATTAGAGTTTAGTAAGATGTAAAAAATGTATCATTTTTATGAAGTCTGAACAATTAAGTTTTGTTAAACAACTACTGCCAGAAAACCAGATAAAACCAGAGGAATTAAGTCTGCAAGTAAGCTTTCCCACATAACTTGCTTCTGTTCTTCAGTCCAATTCCCACTACTAGTTGCACCTCTGCAGTCTAAGGGAAAGCACACTGATAGAGGTACACCAAGTCTTCTCAGTCTAAATTATTTATGTTCATAGATGAGAATTTAGTTGTTAACACTGTATTGCCATCGATTTCCACTCTGTGCCACTTCATTGCTAAGTGCAATCCAAACCAGCAAGCTCATGTGCTAGTTAGCTTTCCAGTTAAACTTTCCAACAGTCACGAGAGACAGCATACGGATAAATTACCAGAGATGAAGAACAGAAACAGTTGAGCTCAATAAACCATTTCTGATTTATGCAATTAAACTAACAACAGATTCAAGCACTCTTTGACTGCCAGGCCAACTGCAGCATTTACTTTCTATGCCAAAGGAAAATTTCAGGATACCATTCACAAATGAGAATGCATTAGCCTATATTCTATTGTCTAAATGACCAGGCCAAATCCCACTGACAAGCCAAAAGGTCTAGACTTCAACTTAAGAAGTCCAAAATTAAGTAACTATTCTTCAATTTGTACATAGAAAAAAATATACTTATCTCCACTTATTTCCAAAATCTCTAGAAGAGTCAGCTTGTTTATGCCTTATGTCTATTAATTACTATGGCCATATAGATGAATACCTCTAGTGCCAAGAGAAAGTCAGTTCATGTTTTCATTTAAATGCAGGTTAAGGACAAAATGTCAGACAGCTGTCATTAGCACAACTGGACAGCTCAACATGGACAAAATCATTGCATTTATTATTACCTTAGCTATACACTAATGTAATAATAAATAACGTAGTAATAATAGTGTAATAAGTTACAACATGTAACTTGTGACTCCAGTAAGCCTGTTTCAAGTAAATGGTCCTCTGAAGGAAACTGACTGTGCTGGAAAGCAGCTTAACTTACTGCTGAACTGGAGCAGATAAACAGAAGGAATTAACAGATGCATAGTGCACTGTAGATCTATCAGAGTCTTAGTCAAACTGCAGTCATTAATTGTAACTCTTAAAGCCACAGCCTTCCATTCACTGAAAGGACTCAAGGGAAGATGTCTGTCTGTCTCTCTCAAGAAGAATGGTTTGTCAGACAACCACTTGTAAAAGCTGTAAACCAGTTACGCGTACTATCTAAGCCAACTCAAATTAAAATAAAAGCATGATTTTTTAAAATAAGCTTCTCTAATCTGAAACTAATATTTAACTGCTTACCATTCAGTTCTAACGAAATAACGTTTTTAATATTTTAAAGCCTTTGCCAAGAGAAAGCATAGTAATCAAAAGGATCTATAAAGTTTGATGCAGAGGTCCTCAAGCAATTACCCACAGGCTGTATTATTTTTCAGACCAATTCACATAGGCCCAAGGTTGTCTTTCCTTAGGACATTTTGGGAATAGGCTGGAAGTCAGATGAATCATTTTAGCAGCTAAGCTTTGTCTTGCCCGTACCACAGGCACTCCCCACAGTACATGATAGGCAAAGAGCCAAAATGTTCTTAGGAGAAACCATGGCCCCGACCAGGTTCCTGATCCTAGAGCTATCCATACAACGCAAAGACTCCCTCCCTAACCAAGCACAAGGAGCCTCTAAAAAAAAAGCGGCTCTTAGACTGACTAGAGTGGCTCCTCTTCCACTCACACACCTGAGACCTAAGCATGAAACAGCCCGAGAGCAGGAAAGCGGTGCACATACCATGCAGCGCATCAACCCTGGCCTACACTATGAAGGGCCTCTGTGGCTTTCAAACAGGAGACCTTGGACAGAATAAATTTAGTGCTTTGTTCTGGTGAGACTCAAAATTTTAAAACAAATTGAAAACTTCTTTTTTAAAATGTAGACAAGGCTTAGAACACCAAGCCAAAAAAACTTTACTCCCTGTTTGTTGCTCTCTGATCAGACTCTGTTACAATAAACTGACCAGAAAAGACTAAATTTTGCTCCTTTCAGCTTATAATCACCTCTTCTTCCCATAAAAGGTGAAGATCTATTTCACATCGAAAGTTATAATTAGATATTCCAAATTTTTAACACTCTCCCTAAGCTCTCAGAGCTTTGACAAGTTCCTCCCTAACCTTTATGGTTATTACTTATAGTTATAGGGAATTCCCTGTAACTATTCCCTATAGTTATAGGGAATTAGTTATAATTCCCACTAGCTGCTCCAGTAAAACACAAATCTCTGCTTTATCCTTCAGTCCCTGTCAGCACGCCAAAGGGAAAGACATTCCAAATCTCTAGCATAAATAACATTAACATTTATGAGCAAAGACTCACAGAGTTAATAACAATTACATAAAAATACTGCCAATACCACATGGTTGAGTTTCCCTTCAGTCTCAGTGAGGTGAAATGTATTAGACTGTTAACCATGTTGTTACAAAATGCTTTTGATGATTAACAAACCACATTGCAAAGAAGATTAGAGGATTCCTCTATGCCACTGCTAGTGACCAGGGTTTGAATGTATTTATCCAGTATATAAAATCTTTAAGAAAAGCATAAACAATGACTAAAACAAAGTAGCAAATAAAATGTAAATTATTTTTAGCAAAAAGTCATTTTGTAACTTTTTCAACTTTGCCTCTTTCTCTATTTACGCAGTCTTAAACCTGATTTTGAAAAATATCAACTAAAATTTGCACAAATGTATTAAGGAATGAAGTCAGTAGAAGTATTTATAATACTGTGTTATTTATTTTACATTGCCTACAAACTAATGTGACTCATATATATATATATAAAAATATATACATACACACACACACACACAGAGTAAGAGTAGCCTCTTCCCAGGCAAAGAAAATAATTTAAACAAACAGGGCAAAGAAACATGTAGTAGAAAATGTCACATTTACATAGAAAGGTTCAGAGGAAAAAAGGGTCAATATAATAGTCTCCTATAACACACAAAGCATCAGAAAAAGGATAAAAATTGTACATCTCAGAGTCACAGTTCAGTGCTGTAATCCATCCTTTCAACCTACTATTCCAAGAAGAAAAGTTACATTTAACTGACTCCAGGAACACAGACAAAATCGAAAAAATATTTTACAATGGATAAGTTGCAACCTATAATATACTTCAGCAAATTTGGGGAAAAAATGGCTTTTAAAAAACACTAATATATTAAGGATAACTGGCATCAAGAAAAGCTACTTTAATATAGCAACTATGGAATTAGATAAAACAATTCCTAAATCTATGCCCGATTCTATTATGGATTATATTGTTTTGGACCATGGAGAACTGGAGAAATACTACTCACTCTCCACAGAACAGTACTGTGAAGATCAATGACTGCTAGTGAAATGTAGAGTATATATGGAGCGTTCTCCATAAACATGCGTACTGAGCCTGGCTGGGATGGAGTCAGCTTTCCTCACAGCAACCCCTAAGGAGCAGGGTTTCAGAGCTGTGACTAAAAGCGTTGATGACACACCCTTGTTTTGGCTATTGCTGAAGAGCACTTGCACAGCGTGAAGGCTTTCCCTCTCTCTTGCACTCGGCCCCCACCCCAGCAAGTAGGTTTGGCGGTGGATAAGAGGTTGGAAGGGGACAGAGCCAGGACAGCTGACCTAAGCTGGCCAAAGGGACGTTCTGTATTACATGATGTCATGCCCAGCAATAAAAAACTAGGTGGCTCTGTCTCCCAAGACAGCCATTACATCGAGACCAGCCGGGCATCAGCTTGCTTGTGGGAGGTGGCAAGTGACTGCCTTTGCACCACCTGTTTCTCTTCCTCTTTCCTTCCTTATTAAACTGTCTTTACCTCAACCCACAAGTTTTCTCACTTTTGTTCTTCCTATTCTCTCCTCCGTCCTGCTGGGTGAGTGGGAGATGGGAGCAAGCACCTGCGTGGGTGCTCAGCTCTGGACGGGGTAAACCCACCAGAAAGCTGCACCATCTACTATATAGCAATCTCATCCTAAAGTTATTGCATAGTTTTTTTTGTGGGTTTTTTTAAATTAAGAATTTCTTCACACGAGACTGTGCCAAAACTTCATAAAAAGCCAGGTATAGCATCTACTGCTACTGCCTTAGCAAACATCAAATTAACTTGGAAATCAGACTGCCTCACCACAATTTATTGTCTCTTTACCACCACATTCTCTCTTGGTGCTTACCTATGTATTACTTCATTATTAGTGCTATCATTTTTTCAGCTACTTCGGTCAACCTGACTTACTCTAATGTCCTCCCCTTCCTTCTCATTAGAAGCGGTGTATTTTCCCCACTTCCACAACCCTGGGGCCATCACCATCAGTTACTTCCATACAGAAGCTTGTAAGCAAAGCTGTGCTGCACCAGGTGCTCCCATCTGCAGAAGAAGTGGTCAGCTACTCACAAAACACAGCACCAGCTTACTTCTGCTGGCACCCACAAAGACAAGAGGGTCTAAACGTACTTCCACTTATCCAAAGTTTGTATCAGGGAGAGGGGGGAGTTGTGATTTCCTTTAAGTTTCTGGATACAATTTATCTTTTTCTGACGATCAAACCAGAGATGAATTCAGTAGTCTTTATCATTATGTACTTATTTTAATCAAGTAAATGCTATACTTCAGCATTCTCCCCAATTACTATAAATTATCTCAGCATCATTTATCTGCTTTTCTCTCCCCTGACTTTTCACCTTAGCTGTTATGTGTACTGCAATCCAAGATATATGTCCTTGTTTCCAGTTTTCAGATGATTCTTTTTTAATGAACAGTATTTCTGGAATTCCTAGCACTGTTCCACTGCTGTCTTATCTTCTGCGCCTGCATCAGAATTTCTCTTTCAGAAATTGACAGATCATCTTATATTCCTTATGTCTTAGGAGAGACTCTATCTGCCTATTTCCTTAGCTTGTAGAAGTTGTGCTACTTCAAAATCACTAGCTGTCATTTCTTCCATTCCTGAGGGGAAAGAATGCTCTCAATTCATTATCATGTTCATCAAAATTTAATTAAGCTTCAGATTTCCAAGCACCTCCTTATTAGTACAAATCTAGTCTAAAGCAGACAGTTCAACAATTTCTACCAGTTTCTGGAAAAAAAAAGTGTCCCAAGCATTCTTAGATCTTCAAGAACTGCAAATCCTATCTTTTTGTCCTTCCAGAAAGTAGTTTTGTCAAGTTCCCAATTTCTGTCAAGCTGTATTCTCTATCACTTCTGTTACTTGCTAAAAAAAAAAGCAAAAAACAAACAAAACACCCACACAACCCCCCCCCCCCAAAAAACCCAAACCCAAAACTAAACAAAACAAAAAACCCCACTCAAAACCAAAAAATCTTGTTTACTGCCACATGTGGATTAGGCATTCTTGTCTTCTTTCTTTCACCAAAAGACATTCCACTGTCTGCTTCAACCCACATCAGCTTCAGCAAAGAAATGCACGAGTATGCACACATGTACATATGCAGCATAACATCATCTTCCTTCCCCAGTACCTGAAGGCAGAGGACTGCAGCAGCACCTTTGGTCAGGCCACAGACAAACAGGACACAGACTAAGAAATTTTCTGCCGTTTAGAGAAACAGAACACAATCAATCCCATCAGCCAGAGGATGCTCACTTGCAGACTACCAGCTTGTGATTACAGGCAAGGAGTGGCCAGTCAAATCATCTACTGAAGGCAGAATTTCCTGTGCTTAGCCTTTACGACCTCCCACACTCCAAAAAAAAATCTACTGCCTTGGTGATCCAGTTCTATCATCCACAGCAATTTATGGTATTTGTACTATAACTATTCTAAAATACTGAATTCAGACTATCTGAAGTCTCAATTACTTATAGAAATTAAGTGTTCCTTTATTGCCTTATTAACTATTTAATCAAAACAGTTAAAAATTTTTAACCAAAGCTAACATTTTTCTTGAGAACTTTGCAGAACTGCACTTACAAAGATTTAACTAGCAGCATAAAATTTGAAAACAAACCTTTCCTAATAAAAAAAAGGTGACTATCAAGCAAACATACTTAATCCCTGAAACAGTCTCCAAAAGTGACTGATACAGGTAATTCCGTAAATGAAATGCACCATGATTTAATACTACATAGTACTCCACACACACACAAAAACATCTCTGCCATATCACAGTTCAATAGTGACTGCTGAACAAAGTTATCTGACCACAATGACTCTTCCAGACCTCCACAACAATCAATATTAGGCCTTATAAAAACCTTCAATATTACATATAGTATTGGAATATCCCTGCCTGCCAGGGGCTGGCAGAGTTGTAAATAGTAACAGGTTATAAATTAACAGTTGCACCACACAAAGGCTTCCAGCTACTTGCTGTGCTGCACCCCATTCAAAGAAAACCCCTTTTTATATTGTGAAATGCAAACTTTATCCATGCTCAGTTCTAGAGAAAGAAGGACCGAATACAGAAAAGCAATAATCCCAAAATAATTCAAGAGCAAAAGCAGACAGACCATCTAGTTTCACTGTAACAAAGGGGTAGTCCTTCAAGGTAAAAACAAGAGTAGTAAAATGATTTTATTCTGATGTTAGGCAAAACTGCTATCAGGATTCTATTTAAAGCTCTAACAGACACATTTTAAAGAGTAATATTGAAAATCCTGGAAAAGCCAAAAAAGTTAATTCCATGGTATTTTTATGAGGCTTGAAATAAGTCATTTAAAGAATAGATTCAGCTTTACAAAAATCAAGATAAAATATTCCATCACAAGTACAAATACCTCCCAGTGAAAAAATTCCAGGCATCAAAGGATCCCAGCCTACCACCGAAAGCTGTAACAAAATAGCTGGTTGGAAGCTGAAGGCAGTCAGATGAAAATAAAAGACAGTAATGTCTGACCAGCATTCATCTTTCTGATCCGATTCGGTGGTTAACATACCAATGCTTAACATTCATGTTAAGAAGAACTTTTTTTAAGATGCACTTATTTCGCATGTAAGGTATTAAGGTCAATACAGAGACAGCAGTAGAAAAAAATGGAGCTGCATGCAATAAATGGCAGGTAATTATTTAACTGTATGCTCTAGCCCTAAACTTTGTAGGTGTCTTCCATGCACAGTCTCCACTAATGTTGTGTTAAAAAAAAAACACACATGAAACCCCTAGTGCCTTTTTGTGTAAAAAAAATAACCTTCTTACAGTCATCTTCCATCAGAAGTTTAATAATAATGTTTGGAGACATAAGGCTGCTTTCAACCTCTACTTTCCTGCCCCCACATCTTGTTGTTCGAATCGTATCTGCTAGCTACCTTTTCCATGGCACGGTTCCAGTTCCAGTGCTGATGCATGCCTGCTGTCAACACGACAACATACGCTGTAAACACCCTTGCAGAAACCTGATCTAATACCGCACATACAACTGACAGCAATCAACGGCAATGCCAATACCCGGCTTCCTCTTTATACCAGTTTTGGAAGAGGCCTACAAGTTTCCTCAAGACAGGTAAGTTTAAATAAGTACCAAATAGACTAGATTTCATACCAAAAATTATATTTAAAAATGGGGAGGACCCATTGCTCAGCTTTTCCTCCAGATATGCCCCAGGACACAATAGTTCCCAGACTGCATGCACTGACTGTGATTATCTGCTGCATGCTCAGCTGTTCACAGTACAGTAAGATTACTAAATTACAACCTTTGTGATATTTTCAATGCCAGTAGCTGTAGCAGTTGCCACAGATATTTTGATTGTAACCTACGAAATCAGGATCTCCTAAGCCATGTCCCACAACAAGAATTCACTATGCTTCATTATCTTCTGTCTTAAGGATAAACATGACTTTTTTTTGTCCAAACTCATTAGTAACTATGTGGTATATGAACACTAACAGATAACAAATAAGGAGGGGTAAGTGCCGGTTTGTTAAGTTTTACCTGTATGTACAAAGAGCTAACCAAAAGCAAAGTTTAATCTCACAGGTACAAAATTCACCCAAACCATTTGGTTTAAGACTTGAAACAGAAAAGGCTACGCTATAGCTAAGTACAACCAGCCGAGATAGCTTCAGTAGTAAACAAGCTCCAGAAGCACATGGTACACATTTCTGACAAAACAAACCTCAGACTGGCAAAGTCTCAGGCACTCCATCAATCTGCACAGTGGCAATGAGAGTATTACACGAGTACAGTGTACTGGCATACATTCACAATATAGCACTAGCACAACTTCAAATGACTCTCTCATGCATGATCAAAGAATTACACAATTTATATTTCACCCGGCCTTTATTTATGCTTAATTATTTTATATGTAACCTTTTCAGTACAACCATTCATTTCATGAAACGTTCGTTAACATCTTTACCGTCAACTGAGGTACCTCAACACGACCCAAATCAAGCAGTTGCATGGAGCTTGCTAGCTCAGGCAGAGCTCAGCACTAGTACGGCTGTAAGGAAGGGTTTTGGCTCACACCTAGCCCTTACCAAGCCAGCTTGTAGTGCCCGCAGAATGAGCTCAAGCCTCTTTGCATCTTTCTTTAAAGACTAGGACGCTCCTAGACACAGAAACTCTTCTTCCCTCAAACAGACCTGCCTGATGGGTTACGTACTTTCCCCATGCATACATGACAGATTGGTTACCCATGTATGTAGTTGCTGATGAATATTATCAGCTATTTGGGATTAACCTGTCATCCTCTAAGGCCCACCTTGCACACTGAAGCAAATCTAAATTGAGGTGCTGCAAAGCTGACACAATATGCAGATCTCCAGTATGGGCATTTTTTTTTTCCCCCCAAACAGTCTAGCCCCAAAAGCGTACAAAGATTCACGTACCTGAACGTTAAACTATATCTCTACTTACAAGTTTATTTCAGAAAAGACATTTCAGTAATTAGAGCAGACTGGATCATTTAGGAACACCTGCACTTGGAAGTCCACCAGAATAACTTCCAGAGCTGAATCTGGTGGGTTTGTTTTTGGTTTTGTTTTTTTCCAGACCAGAATAATTATGGAGGCCTGGATAAACCTAGAATGACATGCTAACATTTAAACAAGGTCAAAACTTGTTTATATTAAAACACACTTAGAGAAGGTCATTGTTTTGCAAAGGAATGAGATTGCACAAGAACCTTGGGAAATGCACTTTGTAAAAAAGAAATTGAATGAACAGTATTCAAGAAGAGTGTGCAAACAGAAAATGCACACACACAGAAAAAAAGAAAAAAGCAGCACTGACAATCTGAGCACTCGTAGTTTGTGACATAGAGGTCCCAACCCATGACACAGTAACCTCTTACACAGTTGCAACAGCTACAAAGACAGCTGCAAGCTTGACAAAGTAAATCACATAGGGCAGAACACGGTATGTAGACACAAACAGGACTCAGCTATAAAAACCAACTGAGAACCAGTGCTTTAAGTATTGCTTTCTGTTTTGTTTCACAGGTTTTCAGTACTAGTCAGTTAGCTCAAACAGCCAAGCTGCCTTTTACAGCGGTTTAATTAACTGAATTAAGCTACATGAGAAAGTTTTTAAATAATCATCATTAATTTCTATCATCGGAAAGGAACAGAGACTCTATAGCCCCACTGTGCACACATACATGTACATTTACGTACCTCAACAAAAATACCATTTCTTTTTAAGTGAGACATTAGCTAGCCTCTATAACCTGACTACAGAACAGGGTGCCTTCTTCCCATCAAATAGTCAGGCTAGGCAAACACAGCTGAACTGCGCCTTTACTATCACGTTCCTTACGCTTGGCATATTTGCTCTCTTGAATACTCGTGTCCTACGCCACCAGCAAATTCTATTTTGGGTAATTCAGGTAGAAGTAACGCAGCTCCCTGATACAGTGCATACTGTCCAGGCCTTCCATGCCTTGAGTAGTAAAATTCTTGCACTAATATCTTATGTTTTGTTGCCAATTTCTCTTCCAGGCCTCTGAAGTCCACAACAGAACTTGAAACTACCCAAAGCCATCAACACCTAGGATCACACAAGCTAAGCAACTACATTGTTTTTCATGTATTTGATTAAACTGCTGTAATCTTCCGACTCCAGGTTTCCTAAGTAAACACAGGCACTAAAGAGAAAGTAAGGGGAGATGTTAAGTGGCCCACAAGGCTTATTAAGATCAAGCTGATAGTTTTAGCAAGGCTGATGCGACATAAGACCACTAATCTTCGAAACTCCTGGTGATCTTAGAAGCCTAGAGCTTAGAAGAAAGGTTGTAGGCATTTTTTTCTTCAGAGGTTTTAACTGTCAAAGTCTATATAGTTTGCTGTTAGTCTTAAGACAGAAATACACTTAAATATATAGCCTACGCACACACAAGATTCCACAGACACGTCCAGTGACAACAGACTGGAGCACATCCAAACAGGGCTGGCCAGGCTGTAACATACCGTTCTTACTCTGTTCATTTCCACTAACATAAACCAGGCTTAAAAATCATAAAATGAGACTACTTCTTCCTGGACAATCATGAGACACTTTTCAAACCATAAAGCAGTACAGACACTACAAAGTGTTTAAAAAAAAAAATAGCGTTATTAAAAGGCTGCCACACAAGCTATGTCCAAAAGCAAGCAGTACCGCAGGGACAACTTGGAACGGCAGAAATCCCTACCAAAAAGCAAAGTTTTCCCAGAACACCCAAGTCATTTAAACAAAGACTGAAATCTTTAGACCTCTCTAGTCACAACCGAAAAGCCTCACAAACACTAGTATTTCCCCAGCAACAATTTACAAATGCAACTTTCAAACAGACAACGGCGAAATGATTTGTTTAGTGCCAGGACTAAAATGAAGATATTCTAAGTTTTAGGCCGTTGCTCTTGCCAGTACAGAAAGACGTGGCATAAGGAGCACAAATGCCAGAGTAAGGGAAGCAGAGCAGCAAAGGAAGGGGTGGGGAAGTGAGAACAGACTCATGTGAGCAGAGTCCAGAGAAGGAAAGCGCAGGTTTTAGTCAGGTTCTCTTTTTAATGTAACACAGGACAAGGCGTGATTATTTTTTAAGATGGCAGAAAACCCTGTCTCACTGAGATGTGGTAGCAAGCCCAGCACTGGCTCTTGAATACTTGCAGCATTCTTCCACTAATACCATTGCCATAAACGTGCAATTGTTTCCACTTTTAATCACTTTCCAGCTTAACACCACTGGCTCATTTTCGTCTTCTTGTACCTTTAGTGTAATACCGGAATGAAGGAACATTCTATTAAGCTTCACGGTGTTCCACACGGTCTTTGTATTTACTCTACCAGCACATTCGTAGGATAAGAGAATCTAAACAACTCTTGTGTCAGACAGCGGGAAGCAAATAACCTCTGAAACGGATATGAGAAGTTTAGTGTTATCTAGATCAAAACATCAGTTTCCTAGTAGCAACACCAGTCATTCCCGGGTTTCAGTCCAGAGCTTCCGAAAAGAAAAATGCTATTTATTCATCAGCAACGCTTCCTAAAGCGTGTGAATTTTCCACGAACAGGTCCCCTAGGCGAGTACCGCCAGCGTTCGTGCCTGAGGTTTCAGCAAGCCAATCTCTGCACGGCAGATTAGAATTTTCACTCCCAAGATCGGTAACTTACTCTCTCCTTCAGCCGCTAAGCTCGCGGAATTTCAGGTCAGAAACCCTTATTTTGACCCTCTTCCCCGCGGAGCTCGCCATCCGGGAACCACGCGAGGGAAGGGAGGCGAGCCCCCCCCCCCCCCCCCCCCGGGAGGCCGCGGGGCCGGGCAGCGCGGCGGGGGCGCTCACCCCCGGGCGGCGGGCTGTCACCGCAGCCGCCCGCCCCGCGCACGCCGTCCCCCATCGGCCCGCGGGGCCTCCCGGGGCCTCCCGGGGCGGGGGGGAGGGAGCCGGGGCCGGGGCGGCCCCACGGACGGCGGCAGCGCCCCCCGCCGCCCCCGCGCCCGCCAGGGCCGCACGCAGGGGCCGGCCCCGCCGCCGGGCGAGGAGACGAGGCCTAGACACCGGCCTCCGCTGCCCCCGCCCCGCCCCGGCCGCTGCTGCGCGGCGGGAGAGCCGGGGTGACCCCCGCGGCGGGACCGCGGGGGGGGTGGGGGTGGGGGGCGCGGCGGGCGGCCGCCGCCACTCACCGAAGTCGAGGAACTGCTTGATGGAGAGTGGCGAGGGGGAGAAGCGGGAGTAGTACTCGATCTGCTTGGGGACGGGGCTCTTCAGCAGCGCCCCGCACAGCCGCATGGCGCGGCGCGGCCCGCCCGGCTCCGCTCCGCTCCGCTCCGCCGCTCGGCTCCGTTGCCCTCCCGGCAGCGGCGCTAGGGCGCGGCGGCGGCGGCGGCGCAGCCACCCGCGCTCATGCCAGGGGAGCGGCCAGCCCGCCGGCCACCGTCGCCCTCTGCGGCCCGACCCGACCCGGCCCGGCCCAGACCGGCGGGAGGGGCGACCGGGGGGGAGCCGCCCCGCCCCGCCCCGCCCCGCCCCGCCCCGCCCCGCCGCGCGCTCCCGCCCGCCCTGGTGCACGCGCACGCCGGCGGAGGGAGGGGAAAGGAGGGGCGGGCGCGAGCGGCGGGCGCGTGTCGTCCGCCCGCCGCCCTTCCCCAACGGCCGGGGCGCCTCAACGCGCAGGCGCGTGGCCGTGAGGGGCGGGGGGCCGAGGGGAGCGGGGGTGTGGGGTGGGGGCGAAGGGGAGGACGAGGAGGGGAAGGGGGACGGGGGCGGCGGAGCGGGAGGGACCGCGTCCTGCCCCCGCACGGCGGGGTGACCCCGGCGACCTGTCGGCACGGGCCTTCTCCACCCCGTGACATCCAGCTGCAAGCGTTGGGCCGGCGTTAGGGATTGATCTGCTTTTAATCTGTCTGAGCCAGCCCAGAAAGTGTTGCGCGCACGATTGGCTTCAACCTGAAATTTAGCCCTAGCCGTATCAGTATTCAACAGGTTTTACGGTTTGTGGGAGACCTAGCGGAAGGCAGGCCGCCCTCGTTTTACGTAACAAAGCAAGTTTTAAGGAATGGAGAGAACAAGGTCTAAAGGCGGAAGAGTCGCCGCACAGTAACACGAGGCCTACAGTGGCTGTAGGTAGGGCCCTGCTGACTCTCTTACAACCCTGTACTCCCTGTGAAGACAGTCCCATCAAGTTTCAACTCTTGATAATATTTAAAATCTCCTAAAAAGACCATTTTTACTTGAGAAATCACCTGAATACAATTGAAATTAATTTTGGTTGCTAAAATCAAAAGTGAAGCCAGGCATTTGAGAGCTAAAATGTACCACTGAATGAAATCTCTGCCTGTTTTTTCCCACTTTGTTATGATGTGGTTTAGGTACGTTTATGACAAATGCACCTGATGACAAATAACTGGTCACAAATTCCTTTTTTTTTCCCTCCAATGAATTCGGTGTAAACTTCAGCCACATACAAGATCATATTACTCTAATTTTATAACTGAGTCACAAAAGAAACAGGTACTCTTCAGTCGCTGAAAATCTCCCTCCATCCTTCCTATTGTGATTGTCTTTATAGAATTTGAGATTGAGAAATCCTGACCTACTGTACAAAATAACTTCTAATAGCTGGGAACCATTTTAAAATCACTTCAATTGCAGGTTATAGAAATGACCGCCTTGAAGAGGCATGTCATCTAATCAAGGCTGACAAAATGAAACTTCTCCTGTAATTCTGAAGCTTTTTCAGCAGATGAGGAAAAGTGTTTTAAAACTTCTGTTATATACTCTTCAGGATTTGATTTTGATTTATCTATAGCATAACTCTGAAATCAGTCACGGAATTATCCGGCAGAAAATAATATCATTTTGTGTTAAAGACAGAACAATGTTTCCCCAAATTAAGATGAAATTAGCAACTTCAAAGAATGATACATTTTCAAAATTTAAGCCCCTTGATTTTATATACCTTTCACATTTTTAAGTAATCCTAGTGTGATTTCACTTCTGCCTCAAAAAATAGCAAGACAACAGTTAACTACTGAGTTGTCTTTCTAAACGCAAAAGCTTTTTTGCAATACAGTGTCACAGCATCAAATCATAGAATCATAGAATGCCCTGAGTTGGAAGGGACCCGCAAGGATCATCGAGTCCATCTCCTGTCCCTGCACAGGACAACCCCAAAATTCACACCCTGTCTCTGAGGGCGTTGTCCAAGTGCTTCTTGAATATCGTCAGGCTTGGCACTGTGACTGCCTCCCTGGGGAGCCTGTTCCAGGGCTCCACCACCCTCTGGGTGAAGAACCTTTTCCTAATACCCAACCTAAACCTCCCCTGGCACATCTTCCTGCCAGTCCCTTGCATCTTTGTTGGGAAATTTTCAAACCTATATTAACCAGCCCATGTGAAAATTGGGATTGTTTTTGTCTATGCTGATACGGACTAAAACCAGAATGAAGACGTGGGCAAAGTCACTGGAAAACAGAGATGTGCTGTTCTCATCAAGTGGACTCTCGACAGCTTCTCTCAAGACTGGAGAAACCGATGATTGAGTAACCAATAGATTGAATTCTCTGAAAACTGGTCATACACACACTTAAGACAAATACGAATCCCAGACTCGCCCAACAACTCTGCCTAACCTTGCGCGTAAGAAGACTGCAAGACTTGCTTGCGAGAACATAAAATGCACATAGGTAAATCTACTGTTGTTTTACCAGTGCAAGACAGGAACAAGCATGCGTGTAAACCTCGTTCCTAAACAATCCGCCTGAATAAAGAGAAGTTAGTGGCATAAACCGTGCTAAATAGAAAATGTCACTGGGATCAATAGGCTTAAAGTATAAGCTGAATTTTGCTAAGAGCAGGTTTTTGGACCATTTGGATTTCTCACACCTCGTACCTGCCTCGTTTATGTATTTCAGCACACACCTGGTGTGGAAATGCTTCCTGCAGCTCATTCTGCCAGTGCCTTCCTGAATTCTTGCTTATATGATAAAGATCCTCTACAGGTGTGCAGGGAAGAAAGGATGTGACTCCTAGGGAAAGTTAATTACAACATTGATAACACAGCTAACACTGCTGAATTTCCTGGGTGCTTAGCATCTCCCTTTTATCAAGGGAGTTATTTTCATATTTTCCAGTTAAATTCAAAGCCAGAATAACTAGAAGTAGGCTGGGGGTCAAAGGTGCCCTGGTTTTACATGGCCCTTTAGTAGCCAGAACATCTTGGTCCCTGTTCAGTTAAAAAAATGTCAGGCATGCAGGCATTGGGAACCTCCGCACCTGTAAGGGAATTAGGGTCTTGGTACGGATGCCTGCCAGATCCCTATGCTGAGGGCGAGATGGCTGGGGTGTCCTAGCCCCGAGGGCAACACCCAGCCCAACAGCCTGTGCCTGGCCCCCCAGGGAGCCCCAGCCTTTGTGACACCCTGGCACAACGAATCAGTTTTTGTTGGGTCATCACTGTGACAAAGGAGTTGGGTAATTGAATCTGAGTAGTCAGTCTTGCCTTAATTATTTTTCTTGGTTTTCTTCATTGGAGTTGGTGTAAAATCAATGCTTCTGACTCCCAAACCATGGAAAATTTGAGAGGCAATATCAGGTTTTGCTGCAGAGTGATTCCCTAAAACAGGGGATCTGATGCAGAGTATATTTATGCAACTGAAAGCATTTTGGTGTTTCCTACCCTCAGATGTTTTAAGCGCTGACTGTTTCCCACTGACTTCAGTGCCAGTATTTAAAAACCAGCCTCCCCTAGTTTTGTGCTTTGGATATGATGGGGAGGGGGAGTCCCCTAATGGCAGAGCATACACGGAAGAGCCTTTGCTACTTAATCTCTGTGCATGTAAATGGTCTCTGTACATGAATTCAGTGGAGCCGCAGGGATGAATGAGGAACGCTTGTATGACTAGTAGGCAGAAAATTAAGTTACTGGAAAAGAAAGGTCTCCCTAAGTTTGAGTTTCCTCAGTGCTTGGTTATGGTTAGAGATTCACTCCTATTCCTCTAGAAATTTGTAGCAAAACTTCATCTGGACAATTTGGTGGTCACGTTTTTGTTACATTTTCAGATCTTGTTCTTTCAGGACCTTTGTATTACATGGACTTCCATTTTCAGGGAGCAAGGCTCTTGCACTTAATGTTTTGTCCAATTAAGATTTATTCGCAGCAAACATTTCAGATCGTTAGAACGCCAGAGCCATAATCTCCTTAGCAAAGTTTGTTTTTCTTCACTGCAGAATACTTGGCAGGTCTATAAACTAGCTGCAGGGGATTCAGCATAATGAACTTCTTTGTATGGATGTCAGAGGAGGGGAAAGGGAATGCGAAACCGTAAACCAAGAAAACATGGTTATTAGTGTTTTCTAGATACATTGACTTTGTGGAATTCATAGTAATATTTTTAACAAAAATAAACCCTATATTGAAATTATTGTAACCTCTGTATCTTAAAGTTCAGAAGTACTCGCTGGGAATGGGTATAATACAATTGAAACACTAACAATAACAGGAACCAATAACAGTTATTTGGGGGAAATTCACACAGAGAATTATAGTCCCAAAGTACATTTTACAAGATGACAGAAAAAAACAGCACAGAACGGGAAACACTGGCATAGGGTAGTGTGATGTTTCATACAAATTCCTTCTGTTCATAATACTAATTTTTCTCAATAACACCGCTGTATTCTCCCACCTCCCATTATATGCTTTCAAGACTAGATTCAAGTAGTGGATCGTGTAAAGCCACATTGGGAGCACACAGAGTTAGAAAGGGATAGGGTTTCTTCATGAAGCTTTCCTAAACGTCAGAAAAGACCTGGTTTTATTTTTAATAATTTATCTCTTCCTAGTATTTATGCACTCAGGCAGGTGAGTTTGAATGGGCTGTTGTCCATAATGGCCAGAAGATTGATAGCACTCAAAGGCATGAGTTTAAAGTAAATATGGTCGTTACATTTGGGAATGCACATGTAGTATTAGATTCTGTTACTATCATGGTCTACATTTTCAGCCATTCTTGTCTATTACCCAATAAAACAAAGTTTCTTTACCAAGTTTTTTTGCCAGCAAAAGTGGGTAATCATTGCATTTAGTGTTCATCATCCTAGGTAGCTGACCAGCAAAGTGTAGCAATTTTTCTGAAGAAACCATCAGGGACTGTGAAAAATTATGTTCAGCAAATCTAAAAGGTAAGAATTTAAAGGAATTCTTGATTCTCTTTGTAAAGAGAATGGCTTGGGAAAGTGTTTATAATTAGCTGGCTCCAATGTATTAGGGTTTTTTAGAGTATGCACCCCATGACTCGTGTAATTAGGTAGCTACCCCAGTAATTTGCTACAAGAGTAAGTAGAGCTGGTGCCGCCATGGTGGTGATGTCAGCTCTCTATCAGATGACACCGTCTGTGTGTCCAGTATTAATGGACAGAGCTATGTCATTCGTTAATAGCCCATAAAAATTTCACCTCTAAGGAAAAACAAATAGGTGATTTTCTTTTGAAATTGCTAAGGCACACAGGAGAGAAAATCCTTGCCGCTGAGATAGCTGAGAGCGAATGCAGAGAAAAAGAGTTTACCCATTTCTACACCATTAGCCATGCTTTTTCCTTTTGTTTTGTGGGTGGTCCCCTCTCTTTCTTTCCCCAACGGAGTTTCACACCTGCCCCTTTCTCAAACGCACTTTAGGGGAAGGAGGACAAGTCTCTGTGGGCTCTGGGCAGGAGCCAGTCTTTGTGGTTGTCCAAGTGCCCCGCCAGCGCCACAAAGGCACGAGCAGAGTTCTGAACCCAGCGCTCCTGTCTCAGGGGGCTGTTCTCCCAGCAGGCAGGTAAAAATGTCAGCAAGGTTGAAAGTCCCATTTTAACCTAACGGACAGGATAAAGCAAAGTAACAGTTGTCAGAAAGGAACACGGAAACTGTCTAGGAGGAGTATCCTTATTGCCGTGGTGTTGTGTCCTACCTGTGCCATAAGAGCGACCATTGGAACAAGTGAGTGAGAGCTGTGATCGGGTGGTGCAGAACCATACCAGAAAAAACCCTTCCCCATAAGACTATGTCTTGGTGCTCCTTTTACCACTCAAATGTACAAAAAACCCACAGCCGGGTCCTAACTCGCATCTAAAACATGCAGAACTGAATCTAACCACCAGTCCAGTACACTTACGCCAAGGATTTACATTTAATCTTCTCTTCCAGAAACGGCTTGCAAGAACACCAGCTGAGAAAGAGTCACTAGATATATGTAAGAAATACATCTTTGGGTTTTGTACTAGGTCCTTTAAAATGGGATTGTCAGTCTACTGCAAGGAGGAGGAGGAGGAGGTGGATGGACAGCAGTAGTGTGGCATTAGTAGGAGGGGGAGTGCCCCTAAAAGACATTCCATCTCTTGATTTTTTTTTTTTTTCTTCTCTTGCTAGGGAGTCTCCTAGGGGAAAATTCAAAACGCTATTTCAGTTAGTGTTGCTGTAACCACACCCTGGCATACCTTTATCTTTGGGGAAAATCATCTCATCACCTTTTTGTTTGCAGAAATTGAAGGCTGCAGGGGCCTTGCGAGGAAAAAGCTGAAAAGGAGTTAGATCTTGTACATGGAATTTACCGTGCAGCAGCAGCAGTTCTTGTATCCTCAGATAAATGGAATAAAATCTGCCATTTAGGGGAGTAGATTTTAGTTGTCTTGGCTCTGAAAATTTTCAGCTGGAGAGAAAGGCACTTTTAATTCATTTTGCATAGGGCATTTGTTTTCCATGTACTCAAATGTTGCAGAAGAAACTGCCAGTTTTGTCTGAAAATCACCATAATCTTACAGGAAGTTGTTCCCGTCTATGCTGGTACTTGACACCCTACCGAGCAGGCTGGAGGACTGGGGAAGCGTGTTCCCATGGCTTTCATGCCCCAGCCTCCACAGCTCTGCCCTACGGACTGTCCTGAAACTGGGGCTTTTTGGTTTCACTGCAACCCATGAGGTGAGAACTAAAGATTGCAGGAAACTTCATAGTTTTTTTAGAAACATCAAAACATTCTTCTTTGAGAATCCACCCATTTCAGTGGATTCTTTAAACAAAATAGTAAAGAAGTTCAGCTCCAGAAACAACTGGGAAGAAGAGCTGTTGTGCTTATCATTGTGGAGCTTTCTGAATGTTAAAAATCTTTTAGGGAATAATTCCTGCCCCTGAGCTGCACTTTCCAGAGGTGTTTGCGTGCCAAGAGACAAACAAATTAATAAAAAATTCTGAGTTCAAATACACCCCTTGTAATGAATTATCAGCCATTTTCCTCTCAAAAAAAAAAAAAAAGAAAGGAAGACATTTTAGGGAAGGACAACTGCATTTTCTGATTGCCTCCTCTCCCAGATCTTGGCAGCAGAAACGGGATGAGAAAAGAGCCTCTGTTCGATGGCAGCTCTGCCCTCCGAGGATGCAGTGATACAACACTTTGTTCCTCTGCATCGATCCATCTCCTTTTCACCCTATAATGATATTTCCCTGTACGTCATGCACCAAATGCTAAAACTTTTATGATTCAGTATCATATCAAGTGCTCTTCTGAAATCCATAAGCATTACATGCACTAGAATGCCTTTATATAACACGCATGCAATTACAGTGGGTTTGGGTATCAGGTTTGTCCAACCTGATACATTTTATTAACCCGCGATTCTTACTGTTCATCGAGCTCTTTCACTCTATCGATTTACGCATGAATTGGCAGGGTTTTTAATCTTAACTTGAGCCCATGGAAAGTTTAAACTAATGATTGCAGCTTCTCCAATTTCTCTGTTAAAACCACTTTTCTTCATTTATTCCACCAATAAGCTTTTATTGTTCCCATTTTCATATATTTATTCAGTTTCTTTATTACAGATTTGGAAGTGCACAGTAAAGAAACTGAATTGGTTTACATAGCACAAGTTAAACATAACCCTTAACCTTTTTGTGACATCCTGAACTTCAAATATACTTTTGCACCTTTCACTGATACTGCTTTTTGCCAGATTCTGGAGTTCCTCTTCACTGTAGAGTAAACAGCAAGACATATTTCATTTGATTTTCTGCCATAGTTTGCAAACTGTAGCTCATACACTGGTCTAGATGAGAAAATAGGCGAATACAGTGATTATGTCTACTTACAGTAACTTAACAAATTAGCCCTAAGCATAACTTCCAGCAGATGAAGTTCTGCAAGGAGAAAGAAAAGAACCATTAAAGGAAGATTGTGTCTCCTCACTAATACAAGAAACCTTTGTCAGGGTTATAATAGCACTAGTTTTTGGTTAGAGATAAGCTTTTCTGGTACATATTGTACAGCCATTCTTGCATCATGATCCTAGTTTCCAGTTCCTCTTAACGGTGGGGAGTCACATCAGGATGCAAATGTGGTTGCTCAGGTCCGTGCCTCCAGTGGGGCTCAAGACCAATGCCGAAAAAGAATCCCACAACGTTTTAATTTGTCATTATATACATAGTCCAAGGGAGAAGTAAATGCATCACGTTCATTTGGCATATCCGTGCATCCCATCTCCGTAAATGTAGTAGGCCGCGATTCAGGCTTGAAGGCCTGCGGTCAACAGCTGGGGGCTTTTCCAGGAGTGCCATTTGGCAAAATTTCCTGGGCCTCTATACAGAGCCTCCTCGAAGAAGATGACTGGAAAAATACTGTAATTCAGCAAGAGAAACAAACAAGTATTTTTTCAACTGTTCTACCTACTAAACATAATCTGCAGCTTGTTTTGCAAATTATTCTGATGATCAGTGGGAAAGCGTAGCCCGAGAGCTTCATGGATGGGGAGAAAACCTTTGCTTCAGTGTTTGCTTGTAGATGTGTGCTTTGAGATAAGAGGAGTGATAAAATGCCATTCCTCAGGAGAAAAACGGATTCTGAGCGGAGACCTGACTGCCTGGAAGTCTTACTTTCTCCACATTGCACCATCACTCAGGGCTACACGTTTGTTGTAGGATGGATTAGCTTTGATTAGATGTGGGTATGGATGTGGACATGGATGAGAATGGAATTACTGATGGTCCAAGGTCACCTTTACACTTCATTAAGCAACTGGATTCTCAACATGAGGGTGTCACACTCAGATGATTAACAACGTTTCCACATCCATGTAGTTTTAATGCTTTTCTTCTGGGCTGAAGCCGGGAGTGGTGTGTGATGGACACACCGAAAACCAGAACGAAGCGCACAGACGATTTTTATGATTAAGGTGGCTGAGTGCTTGCCTTTAGAAGTCATTTTCAGTTGCGTTCAGCAGATGTTCACCAACCCTTAACCACTTGACCAGTATTGACTCTTGGTAGTTTGAAGTTACACATGCATAATGGGTAAGCTACAAATACAAAGATGGCTTTTCTAAGTCCGGGGAAAGGAAGAAAAAGGTTCATCAGGTGCACTCATGACTGAAACTACAGCATAAGCAGGCCTAGATATCTATAACCTATAGCTCAAAGGGACTGTGTCTTGTGTGTGCTACAGCTGTTACCCTTGGAGGAGCACAACTATGAATCTCACGTTTCCACATAAGATCCGGTGTCAAATATGAGCTGGACTTCTCTACAGAAAACGTCCAGGCAGCCTGGGGATGAGCAATCACCTGAGATAAAGCAGCACTGGAATGAGTTGCTCTAAGAAATTGTCCTCTGCTTGACACTCACATCACTCTGAGGGGGACGCGAGGGGACTAGTGTCACTCCTCACCATCCTTTTTTAATGTATCTAAGTGAAAGCTGGAGTCCAATTCTGCTAACGTGAAAAATAATCTTTCTGAGCCAGGCACAGTGCAGGGAAGGATAACAATACAAGATGTAAGGCTGCATTTTTCAGGTATATTGCTTTTGTTTCGTGGTTCACTGGTTATAATGGTATGGTATTTACCAGCTTGTTTGTCACACTTAGACCTATTGTATAATTTTTCACCTGTTAAGATCAGACTTTGATTATTTTATTATAGTTTGTATTTTTACATGAAAAATGTTTTCATTGCTATTCAGTAACAGCTGAAGAACTAATGCCAGAAGAATATTAAATATGGTTCCTCCCAAATAAATGCCTTACTATACAAGCGAAACTGAGCCCCTTTCCTTCTCACAGACATAAGTGACACAAACTGATAATGTGACTACCGTGTGTGTGTGAAATGTTTTAGATGTGCTGCAGTGATGGTCAGCAGGGTATTAGATTCTGACTATAGAAACATTAGGAAATGCACAGCATTTCTAAGACATTTTCCTGTCCTTTTTATTCAAACTACATCTCCCTTCCAAATCACATCTGACATTTTCATGAGTATCATAGTTGCAATTCTGATCTTACAGGTTTGAGTTCACTAAGTTATCAGAAAACCTAAATATGAAATGTTTTTCTTCTATGAAATTATTTAATACCATCCTTCTAAATAATTTTATTTGTGAAAATAAATTAATTATTTCCATTGTTATGATTATTGCCAGCATTGCCAGCAGGTCGAGGAAGGGGATCCTTCCCTTCCCCACAGCACTGGTGAGGCCACAGTGGAGTGCTGGGTCCAGAGAGACGTGGACATACTGGAAAGAGCCCAGTGAAGGGCCATGAAGGTGATGAAGGGACAGGAGCACCTCTCCTGTGAGGAAGGGCTGAGAGAGCTGGGACTGTTCAGTCTGGAGAAGAGAAGGCTTGGGGGATCTCATCAGTGTGTATAAACACCTGCAGGGAGAGGGCACAGAAGCTCTTTCCAGAGGAGCCCAGTGGCAGGACCAGAGGCAATGGGCACAAACTGAAACACAGGAGGTTCCCTCTGAACGTCAGGAAACACTCTTTCACTGTGAGGGTGACCGAGCCCTGGCACAGGTTGCCCAGGGAGGTTGTGGAGTCTCCATCCTTGGAGATATTCAAAGACATCTGGACACAGTCTTGGGCAACCAACTCTAGGTGGGGCCCTGCTTGAGCAGGGAGGTTGGACCAGGTGACCTCCAGCGGTCCCTTCCAACCTCAACCAGTCTGTAATCCTGTGATTATAGAATAGGAGTTAGGAAGTTGATTTTCATATTTATCGTTACTCAGCATTAACATTGAGAAATTTTTTAAACGTTCCCATATTTATTTATTGTACCAGCCTCCACCAAGGAATTTGTTTAAGATTAATGTATTACTTTCAACAGCTCAATTTTTGACAAATACTTTTTATTAAAATGTTGTGTCAAAAAGTCTCCTGGCCACATATACTGATATCACAGAGGCTTCTTTTTCATTAAATATAGACATTCCACTCAATCTTTATGATCTGATGTAGGTTCACATAGAGACAAAGACAAATGTGAGGCATGTCTGTATAATCATGTGCGTTTGCAGGATATGGGAGAAAAGTGCACTTAAAACGTCCAGCTCAATACAGCACAGTATTCTGCCTTGCCACGCTGAACTAACCAAAAGGAGCTCCTAAGAATAATATTCATGATATAGAAAAATAACTTAAGACATCTTTTGGTAAACAATTTCAAGGAAGGTAGGGAGGTGAGACAGCTCTGAGGAAGAATCTGTGTCCTGGCCCCAGCTGAAAGTCACTCTGCTGCCTTGCTAAGGCTCGGGCTTAAGAATCAAAGGGCACCCAGCAGTTAATGGCTCTACATAAGCCAGTCCTGAGTCGTCATGGAGTGCTGCCTGCAAAAGGCAGGACTTGGCAATGCCACCTATTTTTGAACCTCCTGTTCTAACAAGTAAAAAGTACAGCTGGCAGCTGTGGCTGTATCAGGCTCTCACCTTGCCACAAGCACCTCAGCCGCAGCAAGGGGCCGTCCCACCTCCCCTCCTCCCTTTCCCGGGTATGCCTCCTTGCGCCACTGAGGGCACAAACCCAACCTCAGGCTGTGCCATCTTGGGAAGGTGAACCTGCAGAAGCAGAGAAGCGCTTCTACTTCACTGCTCCTCACCAAAACAGCAAAGGGAAGAGGTTACAGATCCTCTCCAGAGCTGCAAAGGAACCAGTGTAATAATAGAGCTGCTCCTTTCAGCGTGAGATTTGTTCAACCATATTAAAGTATCTTGTCTTTAAGCACAGCTAGACTGTAACTATAGCAGTAGCTTTCTGATTCAGACATCGGGTGGGACTCCATTTAAACCAGCACAATGTAAAGCAGATTTAGGAACGTGCCACCAGTTACTGGTTTCAAAGGATGGTCAGGGCAACTTGAACTGAAAAGTGGGGTGTTTTCTCCCACCAGCTACCACCTAAATTGCCTTCTATTGAGAAGATTACAGGTGTGTTACAATAAATCCTTTTGGGAGGCACTACATGGCATTACAAGTCAGCAACAACAGCGGTTGTGTACCAATCAAGATATTCACTGAACTGATCGGAAAACTTCTATTGCCCAGGAGGGCAATCAAGACAAGTACACATCCATTTTAAAAACAAACAAAACCAAACAATCTTTGTAATCTTATGAGTGTTAACACTTGTTTTATTGAGCAACTCGCATTCCCCCTACAGAGCAAAGCAGCTATTGCATCAAAAAGTCAGTCATTTAGTCAGAAAGGCAAACACAGGCAGTGCCAGGAGAAAGAGCAGCTTTATAACCTTTAAAGCAGCGTGATCTGACTGTACCGCCTGCCACCTTTCCAACTGGCAGTGCAGCAGAAGTGGATTTTAGCCACTGTTCTCGGGTATTGCAGTGGGAACATCCAGTTGCTGCAAAGCTCAGACTAGTGTTCCTTCATAAGAAGACTACCGTGACTACCTAGAAGACTACCCCAAACAAATAAGCGGACTAAAACTGAAAAATCTCCATGTTATTGTCAAATAAAACATTGTTTTCAAAATCATGTGAATCTATTTGAAGATAAAAGCAGGCTGGCTGGGGCAGAGAGCATCATATCAAGTCATATTTGCAGGACTCAGCTGGAGAGCGGTGCTGTGCTCTGTACCTCTGAGTGGCCCAGCTCTGGTGCTGGCAGAGGCAGGAGTAGTCGTGCCACCAGAGCAGACTTACTGCAAGCTCCATTCTCTTTTAAAGGGGGCACTTAAAACGAGCTACAGTGGTTTTGTCTCACTTTAATCATTAATCAAAGGCAAATAAAATGCAATGAAGGAGAGCAAACATGCACGCTGTCGGACAAATGCAAGCAGACATTTGAAACGCAGGGCAGGTTACCATGGGTAATTCGAGGGAACGGAGGTGGGGGGAGAGGGACGAGAGGAGCTCAGGAGGCAAAAATTTGCTTTCATTAGGGAATTGCATTCACAGCAGAGATTCCTGAGTTTTTACCTCATGCGAGCGAAGAATGCTGTAGTCTGCTGAAGGTGGCTTGACATGTTACAGTATGTGACCTGGCTGTTTGAGCTGTGCAGCTGTAGACATGTGGGTGGCCCCTTGTGCTGGAAACATTCCTGAAACTGTCTCCACAAGTCTTTTCCCTTCAGTAGGCACTAATTTTCCTGTGTCACTGCAATCTAGCTTACTCAGCAACATACTGCTGCAAGCTTGTTTTGTTTGCAAGGAATACATCAGCGCTGAAGGCAAACCTCTCTGGCAAGGCTGACAATACAGTCCTCTGAAAAAAAGTATTTGACGAGGAAGGAGGGAGTCCAGGCCAGTCTCCCAGTCAGATTCTTACTTTGTATTTTCATAACCGTCAATCCTGAAAAATGAGACTGAGATCCAAAAGAACAATGAGGAAGCGGAGAGAGAAAACAAGTTGGGTCATTGATGGTTAGATTTGTAGATTATGGCTGTTAGTTAAAACAACAGCACCTGTAGCCCGGTAGGGTACAGGCTCGAAGGCTGTTAATGCACTACAAGTAACATGATTTGGGGGTATGAAAAGAGAAAAATCACAGCATGAGATTTAAGTCCTAGTTTCTACTTTGAAAACTGCCTTTTCAAGAGGCAGAAGTCCAGTACTCCCCCTTCACATGCTAATTCCCTTGTTTCAACAAACTTGTATTCTCCTTCACCTCTTTATATTAGCATAAAATGAGGAGCTTGAATCTGCATTTTTTCATAGGCTTCAAAAGACAACCAGGCTTCAAAATTTCCAAAATGCAACTACTCGGGAATAGTTCATACATGCAAAATGCCAGAGTATCGTAAGTGCAATAGTCATTTGCCTCCTGCATCCAGAATGTAATTTCCATTTTTATTTTAATCACTAGAGATCCATTGTTCCAAATTTCTTTAAATAAATGTTCCCCACTGCTGCCCATAGCTCCTGCAGAAACAATTTTGAATATTTTGCAGGCAAAAATAGCAGAAGTGTTGAAATTCATGCCGTTCCTCTCCAGACTAGATGACTGATGAAATGCACATTTCAAAGCCTGTGAAAATATGAGCCAGAAATAAATAGCAAATGAGATTATCCTTATATTGATTTCTCTGCAGTACATTCTGATTAACTGGCAAATCAAAGAGGTTTTTTTCCAGCTGCCCCACCAAGATCATATTCTTCATTCTCCATATGCGTGGCTTCTGATAAGTAAGTGCTTCTTTTCATTATCAGATACCCGGGAGCCTTTCTGCTCTGCTATCCAAAAAGCTTGGTCTTCTTCCTGTATGTCTGAACTTTCAAACGGTGGATTCTAATATTGTCTTTGTTCTCTACAAAAGACTTCACCACAAAATTTGTTGTTCACATCTTTTAGAGCCTCTTTCAAAACCAGCACGTCTCGCTGAAAGCGTTCTGGTGCACTTGGTCCTTCTTAAGGTGTTAAAGCAACCACTGGGACGATTATCTGAGCCTGTGGGACATTTTCTATCACTAGAAGATTTTTTTCAGAAACCAAAACCACTGCGTTTATCTGAAAAACTTTCCGTGATATAATCAATGGTTAGTTCAAGGACTCTTGCTGGTGTTATGATGAGCTCTCTAGCCTGAACTTCTTCATGATGGTACCAAAATATCTGAAGGGCTAGTAGTCTCACCTGCCCTAATCATAATTAAAAAAACCCAATGTTAATGATGTGTGACACCAGCCTAGGTGTCACGACAGAGAGTCATATTATGCCTTTACCTTTGTTCTGATGTGAATGTGCAGCTAACTTTCAAACACTAAACAGCAGCCCAGATGTTCAGCTGCCTGTGACCCAAGGCTTGCTTTTGCGGTGGCACAGCTGTGACGCCTGGGCTGAGCTTTGCTTAGAAAGTTGTCCAGCTGCAAGAAAGAGTGTAAGCTAAAGCCACATCAAAGTAAGTACACAGACAGAAAGGAAATTGTAGAGGCGGTAACTGTCAGCTGGAAAATACTGGGGTGGGGTGGGGGTGGAGATGCAACACCCTAAGAAAGAAGGCAGAGACTCAGCAGACAGCAGCTGGGCCAGACAAGGGATCACGGCCCTCCCCAAAGAGCCATGGAAACGAAAACTTCCCTTCCTGACCAACAGCTAGCTGCCTGCCTGCCCGGTTACACTTGTAATACTTCTCTGAGTAGCCTGTACCTAAGTACTTAAGTAATAGTTAATACTCAAGTAATACCTAGCTGAGTAGCCTGTTAGTTGTACCCATGTACTGTATCTGTCAGTTCATACAAATAGTTGCCGCATGTTTTTAAACCTTGCAATCTTTTGGCATAGTAGAAGGTGCCCAAGGAAAAATGATGCATTGAGAAAAGGTTGCGGGTGTGAACGCTAGTCCTGGCTCTCTTCCTCCTCTTGCTCTGCTCCCGCTTCATTTCTTCTTGCCACACAGTAAGACTTCAACACCTGGAGTGACCACATACCACCAACTAAAATGGAGACGGATAACACGCATCACTAGACAGTATTGCTATCTAACAGAAGGGGTTGCTGTGAAGGGGTGAAGAACTTTTTTCCACTAGTAACTGGCATCAGCAGGCTCTCTCTAGCCATATTTAAAGGGAGAATAAACTAGGACATTAAATTCTGACAGTGCCTCTTCAACCAGAAGAAGGAAGGAATAGGCTCTCACTAGAGGGCACATTGAGCTTGGATTTTATACATCCTATTCCAAACCAGAACAATAAGGTGAAAAAGAGCTGAAAACAGCTACCCTGTATGACTGAATCCTCCTAGATGGAAAATTGCAGCATGTCTTTAAAATGCTCCAACCCCTAGGCACCATGGACTAAGGGGTAGGGCAGTGGGTTATGTTACTGCTCTGTATGAAACAGAATTTTTCCTGTGCCTGGTACCACATCCATCAACACCGCAGAAGAACAGATTCCTGGGACAGTCATGACTGGTACTTCATACAGGGGCAAGGGGAAAGGAGGAAAGAAAAAAACTGCACAGTAGACACATTCTCACTAATTGATAGCAAAATTCTCTAAAAGCTTTAATTTGAAGGAAACAACATAGAGTATAGAGATCGGTGAGGGACAAATTCAGGGACTGCTCCCAAACGAAGACTGGGGGAAATTTCCCATTAAGCATCAGGAACAGTATCTCCGCGTACATTTGGCGGGTAGCGTGGCATCATGGGGGTAAATTGACACAGTGCAACAGTTTGTTTTGGGGACTTGATATCTCCATTATTCACATTTTGGCCTAGTTCTAGGCTCGTCCTGTGGACTGGAAGGCTGCTGGCAGCTGAGGAGCGCTAAGTGCGCTCCTGGAGCACGTCTTCCCCTTGAGCTGCCCCCAAAAGTCATCCCACGGGAGTGCTCAGAGATCAGCCCCCTGGGCAGCCCAAGGCACCATTAGAAACACAATTAGGAGATTCGGTTCACAAATGCTAATCCAATTTAAAACGTTACTGGAGATACATCCAGTCTGGCAAGCTGTAAAAATGCATCCCTGAGGAGTTGTTTGCTTTGTGCCAGGCAGGGGGTGGACTTCAACACAAGCTGGAGAACCAGCCTAAGGTCCCCCGCCAGTGCCTCCACTTGGAGGGCAGGGCTCAAGAGCCTTACGTGCATCTAGCTTCACGTCCCATAAACAGTCTTGTGTTGGCAAGGTTGAAGGTCAGAGCAAAAGGTGTGATATGGGTAACTTCACTGAATTTGTTATTTTTGCAACACAAAGGTGTACCGTGAGGTAAAGGAGAAGTAGGGCCCACTTGGCAGGACTAATACAGCAGGATCTGAGCAAGAAAAACTGAAACTGCCCCCCATCCCTGGTTTGATCTACAGTTTTCCTCTACGGGGATGGTGAGAAGGTAAGAAGGTTTTGAGTCTTACTGCTTATGCTATTGGTAGCAGTGATAACAAGAGTAACTCCTACTAAATATTTTGGAGAGTGTAAGTAAAAGGATGGAAGGGATACAAATAGTCCGTAAATATCGTTCTTTCAAAACAATATCCAGGAAGGGCTGCACCATGCATTATTTCCCCCCAAACAGACCCCTCTAACCTTGCAGCTGGAGTGACGTGGCCGCCGCTGGAATGACACGTCAGGTTCATATCGCTTTGTGCAGACATTCCTCAAAGCAGCCGAAACGAGCCATCCTCCTAAATTAAAGTCGGCAAGACTAATTTAAATGTAACTGAAGGCAAAGAAATTGAGCTCTGCGTCCTAACAATAAATTGTAAGCTTACCAGTGAAGGCAGGAATCTGCAATAAAAATACAATATATACACAGAACGAAACCACACATCAAAAAATCCCTTGTCTCCTGTGGGAAAAGCTCTCCACTACACCCCAGCACCTGTAAATCAAGGTAAGAAAGCGCAGTGAGTTGTTTAAGTGTGCCATCTAGTGACTGCCATATGCTTGACTGAGGACTGCCTATGGGTAAGTCATGACTTGCAGCGCCTGCATATAGGAATTCCTCGCGTTTCTGTTTTTCAGAACATGTCCCAGATGTTACGCTGGATGCTTCAGACTGCTGGTAGCGCCGCAGTTGCTCGTAATCTGGTTGTTGGAGAAGGTAAGAGGGAGTGGATTCAGCCTTTAGAGGCTGCTTAGATGGAGTCACTGAGCATTCGACAGTTACTGTCACTCTGTAATCTGAAATAACTGCCTTACCCTGTGGGCACTACATTCAGTTCCTCAGCTGTGAAGAAGCGTGGAAACGGGAGGGGGAGGAGGGAGGGTGACACACTATTATTTTATCATATTCCTTTTTTTTCTTCCTTTCTAACAAGAGTGGGGAATTATCTCAGATTTAGCGGGTTTGACTTCATGAGCAGAATGAAGTTCCTTCTCAAGGTATAGCACACTAAAGCCCGTGGAGAGACTGTAGAATAAAAATAAATTAAATGGGTGTGAACTGTATTTCCAATCGTGGCACAAATATGAACTCCAGCCTCTTTTGCTATCCCAGTGACAGTGTGCTGGAACCTCTGAGACTGAGGCTACTGGGGAATTACTGCCATTATCCTTGGCGACCACCCCTCCTTCACTGACGCTTCTCTGGTAGCTCCCCTTCCCTCGCTCTGTTAACCACTTCTGCACATGCAAATTTAAAATGCTAAACCTGTTAGCTGCAAAAAATAATGAAGTTAACTTGATTTAGATCTTACTGATGTATAGACCCACCAAAGGCTAAACCAAACAGGCTTTGCTTGGGGGACACACACAGTGAGAGTAGTGCAGATGTTACACATCAGGGAAAAAAAAAATAGGCATTTTGCTCATTGAGAGCATCATAGGGGATGCTTAACATTTTTTTCCATGGGAAATATTTTACTTTTCTGGTAATTATTTGCACAATTTAAAAAATTCACATCTATCATAATATGTCCTTTGATGTGTCCTAGAAAAGCAAAATTGGTATCAGTTCTCTGCTAAAAAATATTTGAAAGACAGGACAGTATAGACTACAAACCCAGGTGTTCTTCTACCTGCAATGCAGGACAAACAGAAAGAGATGCAAGAGGCAAGGGAACACGGCATTGCACGTGCTTGCCATTTTCTATGATTATCAATAATTGGAAGAGAGGAAAAAAAACCCTCAGGTGGCTCAGGGATGCGGATAGCTGTTGCACATTGCCAGGCAGTCAGCCTGTAGTTTTCCCAGAATACAGAAGTTCAGACAGCGGGGAAGATGGTTGGACAAATTTTACTAATCATCTCTCACTGCAAATTTTTTAGTGTGACACAATTACAGGGGCCCTTCACCCAGGTTTGGGTGGTAGTAGAATACAGACAGAAGATAAGAAAATCTGCAAGTAATTAATCACACGATTTAAAAAAAAAAACAAACAAACAGCCAGCGGGCACTTAGTGACACTTTTCTCACCTCTCCTTAGGAGAGGGTTTCATCAGAGATTGCTTACTCGCCTGGAGGGAAAGCAGGGGTAGCAAGTCCTGTCTCAGACAGCTACAACTGTTTACAGAGGGGTTTTGCCTTGGTGTCAGGCAAATCTGTTTAGACTATCAGTGGAAATCCAGCTTGAGGATGGGATAAGGTCAGTAATATTAGCCAAATCCTATTAAACTAACAAAGGATTCGGATTGCTTCCTCAAAAAGAGTCAGTCAAAGGGTGGGTTTAAGCCTAGAAAATTAAGAATGATAAATCCAAATTAAATCCTTTGCATCTTTCTCCATTTATCAGCATTCTTTTCCTTGAGGGAGGGACAAGTTAAAAATGATGACGGTACGAGCATTGTCTCCTCTTTAACGTTACAAAAGCAATTCAAAATCCCCTTAGAATCATTACAAGAAAAATTGTAATTCATTCCTTTGCAAGGGACTCGCGAACACAGTTTTACTGAAGAAGCTGTCTCCGAGGGCACCATATGGCAGGAGCAAGGCTAACCCGAGAGCTGGTTTCTTACCGCAACTAGGTGCTGCCTTGTAATGTGGTGAGCTGCGTTGGCTCTTCAGGAGTTGGAGGATCTGAACAAAGCACATGCCTGCCTGTTCCCTTCAAAGGGATGCTGTCTGCTGGGCCAATGCAACAGGTCAATTTACATTAAAAACAGAGAATGGCTTGATAGCCCTGATAGTGATTTGGAAATATCGGTGTAAAAATTATAGTCTAATAATTTTTCTGTTGGATTGGACATAAATAACTCCCAAAAAACTTCATTTGGCACGATCAGCCTAGCGTACATGTGTTACTTCATATAGCTTTGGTACCAGTTTTGCATGTCACCCAGTTAAATCTGTGCAAGTGGTTAAAAATAGAGGAATTATAGGAGGGATTTGTACGTGTGTGCACACATGTTGGGAGAATCACCAAGAATTAATAATTTTTTAATGTTTTCTTTTTTAGTACTGTTGGGTAGCAAAGTAATTTACATTTGACATCCACAATTTGCTGGTAAGAGAGCAACTAACATTTAACTCATTACTATTTTTAAGAGACTAATATTAGCTTCCAGAAGCTGGCTGATTTTCTGACGCATAATTATACTGACAGCAAAGACCACCATAACCTCACAGCCACTTACCTGAGGGCTCAGTGCTGCCTTGGGTCCTCAGCAGGCAGCCAAACAAGGTAGCAACGCACCAGCGGACTTTGTCGCACATCTCCCATTTCAGTGGTAGGGGCCATTCTCCCCAGGCAGTCTGCGGGTGGGAGGCTGCCATCTTTAGGCCTCCAAGAAGAATGTTTCAAAGGGAGGATGGAGCATGAAAGAAGAGGGTGCCTGGTAGAAAGCAGCGCGTAACCAAAAGGATAAGAGAGGAAGAAAGAAACAGCTGAGCTTTATCTCCTTAACATTATCCACGGGCAGGGCTTGGTCTGGCAGATGACCTGACAGCTTTGATCTTCCTTGCTTATGCAGTGTAGGTTCCTCAGCAACTCCCAAGGCAGCTGGCACTGCGGAAAAAATTATTCCTGAGTTGCCAGGTGTGTCTTTTGTAACACAACAGCTGCTCAGTAAGAACCAGAATGAAATGGCCAATGTATTTCTTGTGAAATAAGGGCTACTTGACCAGAGCTTGAAATTTGATCCTTTTGAGAAGTAAAAGATAAGGCACACAGGGAAAATAAATAGCTTCAGAAAAATAAACAATCATCTCCAATCAAAAACATGAATTTTAATGTATTAGCTCCTCAGGCTCACTTGCTCATGCTCCATTTTTCGTGCTACATATGAGCAGCAAGGTGGGGATGCTCCATTAAGAGAGAGAAGAGAAGATGCTCTCACAGCTCTAGGGATTTGACATAGAAAAAATTGCCTATAACCAAAGCAACCAATTCAGAAGTGAACGATTTCTCCTGAAGCACAGAAGTAGCAGCAGCTGATGTCATGAACAAAAGTAGGCAGGTGAACAAAGATAGAGCAACAGAAAAATGGGTATGAGGATCACAGTCCAGAATTTTAGAAGCAACAGTAATTCATAATAAATGAGCTATAAAAAGCAAAACTGACCGAGAATGGGAGTCATCGTCAGCTTGCATGAAAATGCAGATCCCTACCACCTGTGTGTAGCATTTCTGGCAGCACGAATGCTACTTGATGGGTATGCACACAAATCACAAATGCCCCTTCTGTGAAGGAAGAAATGCAAGCTCTATTTACATTCATCCAAAAATGCATTGAGAAAAAAAAAACAATTAAGATATTGAAAGTGCTCAAAACAGGTTACCTAAATCACAAATATTAATCCAGTAAGAGAATTCCTGAGTGCTGACTCACATTTACCTGAAACACAACTCCTATCTCAGTGCAGACAGTTGCCATAGATATCGGTGGACGTGCGAGAAGACAGAGCTGCGCAGAAAGAGCCATGTTACCCTCCTAGGGCTTGGTGGGGCAGCCTTTCTGCCTAAAAGATACTGCTTGACGAAGCCTTGGTAGATCAGATACCATTTAAAGCTATCCTACCCTTGCTGGCTTGCTTTTGCGTGGGAGGGTCTGCTCAGAGGTCTTAGGGGTTTAAAGGCAATGCGGTGACAAAAGGCAATGAAAAGCCCCACACGCTAATCATGGGCAAGCAGAGCTCACGTACCACACTCTGTGTCACTGTGCTTGTGGCCAAAACTGGACTGCTTCTAGACTAGACATTAGTCCAGATAATATACCTGTGCTCTGCTGCATGCTGCCTGCTCACGTGGAACCGGCTCCCCTCCTTGTCTGTAGCTGTCAAGTCACACCCTTCTTGTCAATAAGCTGCAGTATACTCACACACAGCCTTGGGTGGAGTTGACTCGGCTACCAGAGGTTAAATCTCTCCTCTCCCTTGCATGCTTTGTGGGGAGAGGTCACTAACGCACTGAGCTGTACTAGTGCCATGCTCTAAGCTATAAGGGTAGCATAATTTACCAGAAGTATCTGGTTTAGACCAGCTAATATTATCTGATAATACACAGAAGTGGTGGTGATCAGGATTATATCAAAGGCTGAAACTTTAAGGTAGAAAATTAGTTTGTATTTTCCAGCTACATTTGTTTCTCCCATGTACTCATCTGCTTTCCTAATTAATTGTCTTACCTGGACATCCTTTCTTTCTAAATACTACATGACATTCACATTCCTAGGAAGAATGCACTTAAGGATCAGACCACGGGTCTCCTGCGAACATGCATTTTAACATTTGCAGAACTGAGGCTAAAGTCAGCTATGATCTCCTTCTAGAGATACCAGAAGTGAGTAATTCTGGGAAAGTCTGTACTGACAGGAAGAAAAAGAAATAAATACAGCACCTTTCAAAATAAAAAAAATTACTCAGCCCTGGAAAATAATGGTTCAATTTTTCAAAGTTAACATGAAAAAGTACAAGTCTGCAGAGAATCAGTCTAAATAAATACTAGAACACCCTACACAGCAGATACCAATACTGAAAGGACAGTAATAGAGCTCTAGGGAAACTGAGCACACCATTTTCATGCCAAGGAAATTAATCCTTCTACCATTAGGCTTTACATAGGTTTTGATGTTATACCATGTGTTAATTATTTCCAAATCACAAGTGCAAACACTCACCCTGATTGGAAAATTAGCAGATTTCAAACTCAGGTAATTTCCCCCTAATGAGGAACTTGTTGAACTGAATTTAACAATTAGCTCACACCCTTTGCTGGC
The DNA here is from genome assembly GCA_031468815.1 of Morus bassanus. Classification (NCBI taxonomy): domain Eukaryota; kingdom Metazoa; phylum Chordata; class Aves; order Suliformes; family Sulidae; genus Morus; species Morus bassanus. Next base: position 89,901,285 of record CM062568.1, on the reverse strand, counting down.
TGGGTATGGCAAGGCTACAGGGAGACACAGAAAGTCACCTTTTCCAGTAATTTGCAATAATGGATGAATATAAATTCAAAAGTCATTTTTATGCTGTTTCTCACTCCTCCTTTGGTCCTTAAGGCAGTGAGTCTCAAAGGGTGATGCAGGAGGAGGTGCTGCCCATACTGAATAGCTGTCCCTGGTTTTATCACCTTCCTCCTCTGGGTCAGTTCATTTGGCTGCTTTTTGCTACATACCAAGCCTCTGCAAAAAAGATTTCACAGCTTAAAAGAGTAAAACTTAGGATTTATTGGTCAATATACACAATGTGTAGGTAGAGCTAACAAGCTAATGTGCTCGCTGCCCCGATAAGGCGCCCAAGGAGTCACTGCTGGCTAGGCAGCCTTCAGTCAAGAGGGGAAGGGTTGGCTTCTGCTGCTGCTTGGAAAGGGCTGATCATTGATATTGCTAAACTGCTGTGACTGGGCTACTTGGTTTTGCTTCTGCAGGATTTTGTATGGTTTTCAAGTTGGTTTTTTCTCTTCAAGAACCCTTGAGCTGCTAATTATCCCTGTGTCAACACTCCCCCCTTTGCCAGCAATCTCACCTTTCTTCTCATGACTCTGCTCTGCAGAATGTCTTGCAGTGCTTTCTCACGGCTTAGCAGTTCTCTAAGATGTCTGAACCAATTTCAGCCTGTATCAAAACTATGCCTTAGATCCCAGAATGCATCTGTGATCCCATGCCTGAATCTCTCGAGGGGAAACTGACACTTTTCAGCTGCTAAATTGCCTCAAAGGAAACAAAAGTAATTTTATCCTACCATTAGTTGTCTACATATGCTGTGACCCTCTCTGCGTAATGGATGCTGGGCAGTCAGGTTTTGTAGCTGTGAAGGGAAAAGGCATCTACAAATGAAAGGGAAATTGCCTTTGGACAATTTTCTCTCCCTAGAACCAACCAAAAATGTCCAAAATATCGCCAAAATTTAAGTCTGATTTCTCCCACAAAAATGTAGAAATTATTCAATAAAATCTTCTTCCTGTTTTTCAATGCACTTTCTGCAGTAGGGTTTTCTTATCCTTGTTTGAAAAACAATAAAGAATATTCTGAGACTTCAAGCTGCCTTAGGTATGTTGCGAAGCACCTGTGCCTTCAAGTGCTGTGGTGGCACACCAACTGCTTGACTGTTTGGCAGTAAGTGGCATCAGTATAGGTGTAACAAGATTTTCTGAATGTAAAGAAAAGGTAACAAGAATTGAGAAATGGCAAAAAAGAGTATTTCTCAAAAATAGAGTTCTGAGCTCTTTAAATGTCCTGCTTTGATTGTCTTTGTGTAGAGACATTTTAATAGGAACTAGAAGTTTGAGAAGTAAAGAATGAAGGATTGTGGAAGGAGACAGTACATCTACTAATAAGGCTGCACACTGATCTGTGGGGAGTTATACTAAGGTGTGACTTAGCAGAGGAAAATAGCCTGAGCTACTCTGCCTACTTTCTCTTGCAAGTCAACAATACAAAGGTCTGTTCTTCACACCAATTCCACAACCGACAAAGAGATGCTCTGGCCTGTAGCTCTTACTCGAATGAGGTTGTGAATGTTGAGAGCAGCTCATTTTATTGTTCTGGTGGACGCACTATCTAACCATGATCTAACTCACCTAACCATTATTTAACTCAGACGCTCTTAGCTGAATTTGTGATCTTACCACATTTAAGAGGCAGCATTTCTGAGAGCAGGGAGGCGAGACTGGGTCACTTTTGCAGCCTGATCCGAGCTGATACAAAATTCCCCTGTGTGGCTTTGGGCAAGTTCTCTAGATTTCTCTGCCTCAGTTCCCCTTTGCTAAAACAAAGATGATCTTGCTCACTGAGTCCAGACAACTGTTAGTAACACATTTAAAGGGATCTAAAGCAGTAAAAAAGTGTGTTATCTAGCCCTCTTCCCCCTCAAACTGTGTCTTAAAAATAGCAATCCATTTTACCTGGGAGCTAGGGAGGTGCAAGCAGATGGATGAACTGTCCTGAAGGAACACGTGAATGGCTGTCAGGAAAACCAGTAGCATTCAAACTGTCAGCAGCAGTCAGACCTTGTTTAAAAGGATAAGGAAGCCAAGTGGCAATGTATTGAATAGGTGGAGTTGTTCCAACAGACCTACTCTAGCATTTTCATTAGCTGTGTAGCTAATGGCTGCTATCTTCCTCTCTGTTACCCATGAGTCTTCTTCTGGGCTTCTCTAGTGCTTACACTAAATCTACCTATTCCCTAACTTGTTCAATTCACCACGGTTTGTAATCTTATTGCATTACCTAACTTCCTCCCCTACTCCACCTCTGGGAACCATGAGAGCACAATTCAGCTCCTGTACCATCTTTTTTTTTTTCTTCTTGGCCTTTCTTTGAAAACAGATGCTGCAGAGAAAGGAGACTCTGTTGTCTGGCTGCCCTGGGACTCTGTTGTCTGGCTGCCCTGGGTCAGCAGGCATGAGCCTACACCCTTGCACCTCCTCCCTGAGGAGCACTCCACATTTTTTTTCCTCTTGAGCAGGGAGAATGAGGCAGGAACAAGTGCAAGGATGCAGGAACGGACAGGACAGGACAATTGGAGGGAGGAGGTAGAGATTGAAGGGTCTATAACCAGCAGAGCACCCTCTTAACACCTGAAACAAATCGTTTGGGTATTAAGTCAGGAGGCCTTTGCTGCTGAGACAGATGAAACACAAAGGCATGCACTTAAATACACTCTTCACCACCCTCCATAGCTAGCCCTACCTAGGGAATAACAGCTTGCCACTGCAAGGAGATCTGCTGAGGGGACCTTTTCAAGGTTCCAGAGCTGCCCATGCAGCAGCCAACAGGAGCTCACGCCATGGTCTTCTGGAACAGGAGGGATTCAGTTAATTTTGTTTTAAAAATAATAGCTTGAATGACAGATGGAAAAGAAGAGCACTGAGCAGCTTTTTTTTGCCAACCCACTCCTGCAATATTACAAGGTGCTAGCATTCATTCTCCGCCCTTGTGCGCGTGTGCTGTTCATGCTGCGTACCCCTGCGTGATGCTCCAGGAGGCTTCGTGGTCAGTGTTCACCTTCACACCTGCATCTTTAGCGCACGGCCACCCAAAACACGTAACTCATCTTTTACCCCGTGTTCTCATGAATTGCTTCCAAATGCCTAAACTCAACCTTTGATCACACATCTCTGTGTGTGCTTATCTTTCTATTTAGCGGAGCGGTGTTGGTGCCTTTTATCATCACAAAAGACACTGATAAAATTACCCTTCCTCACGCGATAATCCCAAGCAAACATAGCATAAAGGTTATGCGCTCACCTTAACACTCATTACTTTACAGCAGCTGTATAAAATGAGTTGTGAAATTTATCTTCTAGCTTTCGTTAAATGTTTTCAAATGCTTTAGTCACAGACACGTAATTGAAAGTGAATTTTTTTCACTGGTCCGAAAGGGATCCTTATCAGAACTGAGATTGGAGGAGTTTCTGGCTTTCTGTTTTGTTTTTCCAACTCAGACTTGTTTAAGGTCCAACCCAGAGGTTGTGATTTGCAATGTTTTAATTTCAAGAGCACCTGAATGAACACACTGCAACGCAGGCCACCTGCTGCCCCTGGCTGCTAGCTCCCAGATGCCTGCCTTGACACCATGCAGGCTACAGCTATTGGTCTGAGCCAGAGGTGGGGAAGAAATACTTAATTTAAAAAGCTCAAAAAAAAAAAAAAAAGAAAAATGAAATTTGTAACAATAAGACCCATACATTCTACTGCATTCACATAAGCCATAACTCAGGAAAACTCTTAGGCACATATTAAAGATCAAGTTTTCCTCTGAAAGGGGTTCTGTGTAAGCAAGTGACTTCTGGAATGAGACTCCATGACTGTACATAGTCAAAAGATATGTCTTCGCTGCCAAATCTGAAGTCCACTCAACAATCACCACAGTACATTTTATTGCTGAAAAATGTCAGATAAAGATCACAACAAATATTAAATATCACCCAAAAGCATAACAGCTAGTGATACCAATGGCTAAGTCAGGCCCACACTGATGTTTACAAGATATGTTTAACAGGCACTTCAGAGACACGACAGATGCCAGACCAACAGCGATGGGTGAAGACTCTTGCTATGCCCCGGCAGCTGCCTTCGGTGGACCTACAGAGACCACCACTTCTCCATACACTCCATCTGTTGCCGAATGCACTGTCCATGCTACGGCACGTGGATCTGCTCTTCTGTGCCACGGTTCCCACCCACCAAGGCATGCTCCTCGCAGAACCGCTACAGAAAACATTTTCCGGTAATGCTCATTTGTCTCATTTCTCTAGTAATTAAAGTGTTTTCCACAGCAATTCACAAAGATTCCTTACCAACTCAAAATATTTTCCAGATTTGAAGCTGCTTGAACTCACAGCCAACCATTCCAAATGCCCTTATGAAATTAAGTACTGCTCTGCAAGTCTACAAATGTACCTGTGACCCAGACAACATTGATATAAAGCAACATTAGGAATATGCTAATAGCCATAATGTTAAAAAACATTAGGATTTCCCATGTTTAGAATATGTTAGCTGACCCCAGTTAATTCTACTGACACACTCTAATGCAGAGTGAAAATTTTCACCTATATTATTTTTCAAAGGAAAAGTGCAGATTCTCTCACATTAATGAGTCCAAGAATCTGTATTCATTTCCCAGACTGCCTGCTTAGAAAAAAAATAAAAAATTCATTTCACACACTTCAAAACAAAAATAATTCAATTTTTCTACTATAACGGAATCCTTCAGTTGTTAAAGAAAATATTATTTCTGACCTCAATCAGAAAGAAGAAAACATTTTGTTTAATTTAACCCCCTCTTCTACTTCCAGATGGTTCACTAGCTGTCGTCAGAATATTTCATTTTCCACCAACTCCCAAACTGAAAGTATTTTTCGAATTCCTAGTAAACTAAAAATAAAGCCCCACTATCTGCCTAGCTTTGCTCTGAATCATCAAGCTATGTTTGGTACAATATAGGTAAAAGATGTTATTAACATATTTTCCAACATGAAACATTTTCCCAGCCTACATATGGAGTAAGCATTCTTGCTGCGTGAATTGGGTATTTACTTCTAGGGCTCTGACTAGATGAGGATAGACAAGTGCTAGTATATGGCACTGCACCTCCCGTCCCAATGAACAAAATATCCAAATGCTTACTAAACACAGTATCATTTTATAAATGATAATGAGCTAAGCCAAAGCAATTAGGTTCATCCAAGAATATCAGAATCATGTGCAAAAAGTAAAAACCGGTTTATGCAAAACAGAGCAATGGGTGTGAATTGAAAAGATCCTGTAATAGTCGATGTCCTACTGAATGCTGGGACAGGTCAGATTTGGGGTGAAGAAGCTGGGGAGGTAAGGATTTTTTGAAAGACACTCCTTTCAATAGCTCTTAACCCCACAGACACCTTTATCACAAGGATCCTGAGTAACATTATTCCTATTTTCCAAGCAGAGAACCAAAGCACCACGAACCATCACAGAACAGTGGCAGAAGACATGTCAGACTCTAACTTCTACTTTCTTTTTCCAGGCCAGTGACAGAGAATCTGCCATCCCTAGGAAGAACATCTGCCAGTGACATATTTACAAACAGCAAGTGTGTATTTACCAAGTTAGGAGGAGAGTTGCCAAGGAACGTAAGAAGTCTTGCCCTAAAGAGATCATCATATATGTAGGTGGAGAGCCCAGACAGGTTTGGGGATTTCAGAACAAACATATGCAAATGTATTTATTGATCAGACTTAGCTATGGTGAGCTTGTGACATAGAGTGAGAGCTGATAAATTTTAATGGAGAAAGGATGGGAAAATGCTGTGTTGGACATATGACAGTAATCCAGGGTGAAATAAGATTTTTAAAAGTCAAAAGAGAAGAATAAGAATGGCTCTGGGTTAACTCTAAATCATAGCCATTCTAATAGCTAAAAAATAAAAATAAAATAAAATCACATTGTGAGACAGTTTGGCTACCATCAAGTGCTCAATAACAGCATAAAAGTACATGGTATGAAATCTTACTAAATTACATGGTATAAAAACCCTCACACCATGTATATATCACTGGAGAACAAACGGGGTTATCTTTCCACTAGTGGTCCCTTCAGTACTACAGCTCACAGGCATTTATGTCAGAAGTTGTTCTGACATGGACAGTGACTATTTGTGGTGCAAGAATATACAAGCTCCTGAAGCTGAGCTTCCAGCTCCTGCAGAATAGGAGCACCAGGGCTTCTAAACCCTTGGCAATCCATCTTCACTAACTGCACCATTCAGGATAATCTTGGGAGTCTCCTTGTTGTCCCCAGCTTCTTCAGCCATACACTCTGGAGGCTCTAGGTCGTTGTATCTTCTCCGATATACCACCCTGGAGATTAGGGTTATCAGAAACATTTCCATGATGAGGAGCTGCTGGGTCATATCTGCCAAAAAAAAGGGAGGCAAAGAAAAGCCCCCAAAAGGGGGAAAAGACTATCAGACACAAAGTGAATACCTGGCTTATTAATTTTCATCTGTGCAAAAGGAACAAGCTTTACCATCCTGTCCCCATAACGGAGTGTCTCTCATGCTTGGCAATAAAATCAGTTACAGAATTACAGTATTGCCCATCAATAAGCACGCAATAAGTTATGCATTCAAAACACAAGAGATTGAACAGTAATTATGCGTATTGATTTCTTGTCCTCTCATTTGTGATTCCAACTCTTCTCATTATCAGGTTTTTCTCTGCCACTATGACAGCTATAAAACTTTTGATGTTGTTTTTTAAGTAAAAGCTGAGATTCTCCAAAAGCTACATGATCCCAAGAAATTAATATTTTGGGAAAGCACCAGAAACTGCAGTTAGCAACGCTGAACCGACACCTCTATAAGTAAATGAACAACATTATTCCCAAAAGAACTTACATGCTCCTCTTGCTGAGGAGGAGAGCGGTGGAGCACAGGGAATAATTCTTTGCATGGCCAAGATGTTGATAATAGCTGCCTGCAAGTGGTTCAGAATGAGGATAAACTGAACCAGAAAGAAAAAACAGATGCCTTAGCTACCAGGAAAAGGTTTGTAGTTCACACAACAATTCTGCTTTCATAACAGACCCTCTTTTGCCTCATTCTTCCTTTCTTGCCCTCCCTCTCCTCCCATCTACCAGCAGTCTGCCTGCCATTCTGCAGAATTCATCTTTAGGTCAGGATGATATCGCTCTGAACGTGAGTGTTAAATTAAATCTGTCTGAAAAGTGTTTCTTCTCAGCCCTTCCTTTGGGAGGTGAAACATACACAGAGCTCCCAGCTGGGATTTTAAACAATACTGAGCGCTCAATAATAGGTAACGATGTTTCAAAAACTTCCTGTTAATCTAACCGATGAGCTTGTGGTCTCCCTTAGTGGAGGAAGGACTCAAAGAACGTTTTTTCTGTTGCCTCCTCTTTTTGCCACAGCAGGGAGATGTGGTGCTCCCCAAGTTATATGGGACCGGCTTCTTTGCCAGAAGGGATGAAGGACTCTTTGCAGCTTGGCTTCAGCAATGATCACTTACGCATCATATTACCTGCTATTCGCTGAGCTAGGCCTTCGCTGCCTTGGAGATACCAAAGTGTCTCTCTAGCTGCTGGTGTAACTGCGGGAGTATAAACCCTCGCATTAACAGAGTTTGCCATCCTAAACCTGGATTCACCCTGATGCAGCTTTGCATGTGTGATACATGCATTTATAAGTGCTTAATAATTTACTTAACAGAAACCTCAGTGCACCAGAATTTCTATATGTCCTGTTCAAGGACGCATATCCAAGGATTCTGCTGTACTCTCTTCAGCGTGATGTGGAAGAGGGTGGCCCTGTCCCTGGACTTTTTCAGTCTAACCTATCTGGTTCTGTTCCTTACTATTTAATGATTCCCAGCCAGTGTTTTCATTATTATCTAACTCTGAAGTGCAGAATGGCCAAGAAAAATATTGTCAAAACAGAACATTGTGACATGCTGAAATAGTTCAAACAGCCACCCACACAATGCTCTGCATCCTCTTCTTGTTTTTAAAAGTATACACCAGCATTTTAACATTTGTGTTTCAGAATGCTGCATCTACAAAGTCTCCTTCAAGCCCTGCAGGAGCTGCTGTTTTGATTTCAGTTGCCTAAAGATGGATGGATTTTATGCTGCTTTCACATCTCCAGCACTCCTGAGAGACCAGAGGTAAACTGGCTCAAGCTGAAACTGAACAGCAGCCAAGGAGAGCGCTTCAAAGGGATGCAGCTTTAATCAGGCAAAAATATGCCTTCGCACAGAGCATTTAATGGGAAAAAAAATACTATAACTTTTCAACAAAGGACCAAGAACCAGAGAGACAGTGTTATATCAGCAGTTAAGAGACATTCTTATGAGAAATATTAAACTTCTCACCTGGTAAAGAGCAAACTTTGGGATGATCTTCTTACAGATAAGGAGGGTCCTAACTTGTTGAAACATGATTCCAACTGGCCACAGAGCAATAATGGTGAGGACACCAACAAAGCAGTTAATCCATATTGCGGCTCCTTTGGGAGATAACTGAGAAGCAAATCAAACAAGCATACCTGTAAAATTTTACAGTGCATTTTACTATTTCCAGGAAGAAGTTGTGAACTGGATGATGCAGATGACAAAATGCTTGTTTCTATCTCCATGAAAACTGATGGCAGCAGCAGTTGCTGGGGCTTGCATGGGGAAACTGCACAGTGCCAACTGAAGCGTTAGCACGGTGCTCTCACCCAGCAGGCACGGATGTGTAAATCTGTTCAGCCTGGGAAGGTAACAAGTGACACAACCCCTCAGTCTGACCCCAGCAACACCTGGGAATGCCCAGCAGCTCACAAGAGCATATTCAGCATGACATCTCAGAGGGGTCATTTATTTTATACCATGAAACAACAAAAAAATGTATCACTTTTAATCTGAGTTATCCAAGAGGTGCAAAATTATTAGCAGATACAGACTTCTCCATCATCTTGCGGTTTACATGGTACAAAGCAGAAGTACAGTACTATCTTTTCTACTTTGCACAGATATAAAAATCATTAAAAATGATTTGCAGAAAAACATAGAATTAGGCTTCCTGGTTATATGCCAGTACACACACTTGTTTCTTAAGGCTGTACCTTACAAAACACGGGGCAGGTACATCCCACAGGGCAACTTGCAGTCCTGCTGTTCTAACCATACAAGCTGGGAAACATACTGGAGCATAATCTGATGCCCAGCCCACCCTGATGCCCAGTTTCTTTCCGAGAGAAGCCAGGAAATGGAGAGTCTGGGGGAAGACAGAAATTATATGCTTCAGGGTCTCAGAATACAGTAAGGACGCACTTGGAAGTGCTCCCAGATTTCACAGTTTAGTTGTAGGCTAAGATACTAACATCAACCCTAAAACCTATGGATTTTGTGGACCATCTCTGACTAAAATATTTACTTACATTGTAAAGGGTGTAATTGCCATTAGTCCAAAGCACTATTGATAAAAACATGAACACAGGTCGAAGGAAAGCAAACTGAAACGTGCCCAGCTTCAGCCAAAAGAGGGTTCGCCTGGCCAAAAAAAAAAAAAAGAAAAAAATCACATAGGCCAAAATCTTATTAGCAACCTTAATAACATTTTTTGGATACTGTAAACTGCAAAACTTGTCCACTCCTGTAGCATGTGGCTAAAATCTGGGGAGGAACAGCTTCAAGATTAGAAAATCTTTCCAATGATTACCCAATGTTTATTTAGTAAAGTCTCTACCAAAAATAGTATGTTTCCTGTTCTGCAGCAATTACATATGAACCAAAGCTGGGCAAAACACGATGTCTTTCTCTGCCCTGAAGCTAACCAGAGAGCCAGTGGAAGCAGAATCAGTTTCTGAACAATAATGCCACTTGCTCTTGCCTTGTTGCCTTACTACTTTGGTTTTCCAATTAAATTGGGCAATTTAGCCTTCCTCCTCAGACACTTCCTAGTCCTGTGGCAGGTCAAGAAAGGGAATCATACAGGCTTAGGTGGAAGGGCTGGTAGTTCTTCAATGTGTCATGAATACTACCACGTAAGCATGTGGTTTTGCTCCTCTGTACTCTAGCAGGAGAAAGGAACTATCTTTTACTTGGCCAACTGCAGAAGGCCAGCAGGACAGCTCAGGATTTCCTTACTCCTGTCAGTATAAACTGTGTTCAGAACACAGCCCATACACAGTAACCTGGGCAGACAGCATCGAAGGTCGCCAGGAAAGGGGCAGATGCACTTGCTAACAGAGGACATGAAAGCTGACTGACCTGAACTCTCCTTCAGTCTTCACAGGACAAGCTGGGGCTGCTGGGGCTGGCTCACGTTTTAGTCTATCACTGTGGATTTCCCATACTGTTACTGTTGTCTTCACTGTACCTCCTCAGGCCCTTGAGACCGCCATCAGAGATGCCTCAGCGGACAACAGGCTGCCTTTTAGTACGTTACAGGAAATAGCCATGAACCAGGAATTACAGGAATTGCTCAATTAATATAGCTAATAACCACAGGGTTATGAACAGCACAAACACATGTGGAAGGGCCTACAACTGGCCAGCCATTTAGCGCGTGTCCCTTTTCAAAGATTTATTATTCCCAAAGGGCTTTGAAGAATCATATGACAAACTGTGCAGTCCTTGTGAACGCAGGTCTATCTTTCTTAACCATCAGGCCTCTTCTGCCACATCTCTCCCCACTGTATGGCTTGTTACTTTGCCTCATCAGTCTGCTGTACCTTGTTAGGTTTCCCAGGACTGCTCGATAGTATCTGGCTTTTTAAAAGAATGAATCCCTCCCTTGGAGTAGCTCCCTGTTTCCCCGGAAGATACCTATGGGAGGAATATGAGACTGACCTTTCTCTGGTATAGCTTGCCCATATTTAAAAAAAAATTACACCCTGCAGTGGGAAAAGGCTAGAAGTCAGAAGCACAGACAGCAGATGGGTTCCCCAGTGCTACAGATGTTGGAGAAGGAGCCCTAAGCCCTCTGCAGAGCAAAAAGCCTTTTTTTTAAAACAGACAGCTGTCCTTCCTTCCAGCAGTAGTAGGCACTTTCTAACTCCTGAAAGGAGTTAACATTAGCTAATATCATCCTGGGTAAGCTGTCACTGGACCGATCAATAGGAGAACAGAGTAGAACACCCTCTCCCAAGCTCTCAGCTACCAAAACCTATACAGAGGGTGACAGACACGGAAAGAAAAACAAATATACTGGTGACACATTAGATCTATAGCACAGCTCTTTCCCATGGCATTTCTTCAGCTCCGACTGCTGAAACGAGCCTGAACCAGTGCCCATGAAAATCACTAGAAGTCATTTAGATCCACATCAGTAGTTGCTGATTTTACGTCATTGTATTACATTCATTTTTGGAGGTAGGTTTTTCAGTTGGTTTACTACCTATTCTTCTTGGTGCCCCCTCCATGTAAATAATTACCGTCATTCCATTAAAATAAAATGAGGGAAAAATGAGTTTAAATTCTAATACCAAATGAGGCAGTTTAAGGAAGAATTATTACAATAAAAATTAAGAATTTTTGCAAAAGCATCACAAACTGCTATGCTGCATTCTGTTTGCCGCTTTCATTTAACCAGACCATAAAGTCCCTAAGGTCCCCCTGACACTAATGACCAGGCTCTCATAGAAAAGTCTCTGTCTTGCACGTTCAGTCCCTCAGCTTTTGCTTTTAATGAGAGAAACATTCTCATACTCTGTGCCAGTAGGAAAGCCCTGGGAAACACATGAGGCTTCCAGGCTGTGGAGCGGCATGTACATGACAGGGTGAGACTAGCCAGAGGAGGGGCCCCACCAGGCAGTGCTCAAAGGAGGCAGGGTTTCTGTTACAGTATATTGGCTCCCATAGGTGCAGCTATCCATCCTCACCCTTCTACTCAAAGGTGCTTTAATACTAAATTTAGTAGAAGAAAATATTCGCTTTTGCCTCACCAGACAATGCCATTTCATTGGGATCAAAGCTTTCTAGGAATTACATCTATTTTTTGTTCTAAAAATTGTTTTAATCTGAAGTAGTTTTAAAGTCAAAATCAGAATGAAACATTTCAACTTCATCAAAGTAAGAGAAATTTTCTTTCATGACAGCCTCATTTTGACAATTCTGATTGTGAAAAATACCCAATTTGGAGACATTTGTTCCCTTCTGGAATGAAAAGAAACTGAAATCTCAATTACTAGGTTTTCTAGAGTAGAAATTCCTCCTCCCACACACCACTGCTTACTATAGAAATGGTTTCTTGGAAGAGAATGGGATTAGCTGGGCAGATACCACAGTGCTCAACATTACTATGAGCAGGAACACTGCACTGGGTTAAACTGAGAGAGCTCGTGCTCTTGACTGTTTTGCAAAATTCTGCATTATAAAAACAAAATAAATTAGTGGTGGTGTACAGCCCCAAAGTAATGGTGCTGTTTAAAAGAGACGGCTTGAGACTGACTTTCGGGAAGCAGGGAGGCCCTTTGCTGTAAGCCTGGCCTTGCCAAGTTGGCTGAATTCCAGGAGCCGTTTTCCAGCTGGGAAATCTTAAAGGGCAACTCACCTAGTGATGCGCACATGAGGGAGGCAAAGGCAGCAGCAGCAGCAGGGACCAGTGCTGATCTTGCAGCGACAATTTTCAAACCGCCTGAGGAGCAGCTTTTGACCTCCGCACTCTTTAATCATCATCATCAGGAACTTGTGGATAACTACGGCAAAAAATCTAGGAGAGGAAGAAAATGCCACCTTGAACTTGCCTGTGTGTCTCTTGCATGCCAGTGCCGCCTTCTGTCCAGGGTTTTTACAGCTTGTGCTTTGCCATCAACAGAAATTCTAGCACTAGCTGTGAAAAACCTTCAGCTTTCCATCACCTTGGAGGACCAGAACTGCCCTAACCTCACCGAAAGAGGAATAAACTGAGGCACAGAGTAGCTGTGGAATTTCCCAAAGCCACACTGGTGGCTGGTGGCAGAGTCAGTATTAAAGCACAGGCTTTTCTGGCCCAAGTCATTATGGCCATATTTTTTCTGTCTCTTACCTAGTCCTGACTGGTCCAAACTTTTCACAACAAGTCCTATTCCTCCTTTGAAAAAAAACACCGACCAACTGCCACCACCAAACATGGCTAGGTTCATATATATACATACACACGTATATAAAATTGTATGTGCTGCTCCAGTCAGGGTGTGGTTCCCCTGCAAGCAAAGCTGATCCAAGCACCGACTGCTGCAACCCCACCTCTCCCTCCTTCATCAGCTACACATTCTCAACCCTTCCCAAGAACTAAAGATTGTGCAACCACCCTTTCCTACCTTTCCCAAACTGATTTAGGGAATTGACTCACTGAAATCCAACCCCACCAAATAAAAGAGGTCCTCTTCAGCTGAACTGCCTCCCTGAAGGAGCTTGCTATGCAGCTGGAGACTCTGAGTGGTAGTGGATGCAAGTGAGGGGACAGGAACCTGCAGCTTGGCAAGGGAAGAGGGGGAATTCAGACAGGCTTAAAGTGCCATAGGACTGGATCCTTGGAAGGTTTTGGCAATCTGCACTACCTGCACAAATTGCTGCATGCTCACAGTGTTCCCTACACTGTGTTTTCCCTCCTTTTTCACTATACTCTCTTAGTAAATGCAATGCGACAAGGGGTGAGGCTATTCATGAGAGTCTGTGCTACTGTCCTGCAGCAGGTTCCAAAATCATCCCAAAATCAACTGTGGAGTGCCCAAGGCCACGGTGCATCCCCCACCTGGCTCTGCCTACCAGGGCTGCGCCATCACCGCCAGAAAGCAAGGACGGCATTTCTCCGTTCTTTGTGCATGTCAGAGCTGTCACGCTCATACAGAAAGTGCTTCCACAGGACAGCTGCGGAACATTTTTACATTGATATACTCATCGGGGGTTCACTTGCCACCATTAATAATAGACCTCCACGGCTCATCATTAGTAAAAGCTCAGCGAAGTCACAGGTCAGAGTCTCATTCCACATGACATGCAGAGAGAGGAAAGAAAGAGTACTGCTTCAAAGCTACTGTCAATCCGAGGGATCAATTACATGCGAGTCACAGATCTTTCATACGGAGGTTCCCACACTAGGGGACTGTAGCACTGGGAACTGCTTCAGCATTTTCCACCTCCCAGAAAAGAGATTTCAACTCAAACCAAAAATTACTAAATTGTTAAATTTACAAAATGACTGTGTTTACCAAGAGCAGCAGATGTTTAAAGGCAATAAATTCAAGGTTTGGGGCAACATCTAGAAACAAGTAGAATACTCACACTGCTGCTGTGAATTCTGTAAACATTGTTGAGCGAGGAATCCACATGCCAATGCATGATGTAGTACCGATCACCTACAGAGAAAAGGAGGGGGGTTGTAGAAGGGCAGAGATAAGGCAGATTCATGTGGACTTTCAGGAAAACCCTGTTTTCGACATTCAATTTTATCTTTTTTCCATGACAACCTACCGGAGCTGCAGCATTGATCCAAATTATGATTGAACTTTTGGAGGAGGGGATTTTCCTGTAGATGTAGACTGCTTCCTCTATAAACACCAGATTGGCAATTAGCGTCATCAGAGTCAAGATTGCAAAGAGAAATCTCCCTGGTAGGTCAAGGCCTACAGAGAGAGAAAAGAAAACAGACAGTTCTGATTTATTTCATAAGCATTCCAAACAATTCATGTAAAGACACCATCTCTGAGAGGCTTCTTAGCCCTATTCCTGCAAAGACTTGCACTCATCCATTAGCTGCACAGATAGACAGACCATTGGTTCCGTGGGATGATTCAAATGAAGTTCAGGACTAAATCTTTCCAGGATCCACAGACAGCATATGGGAAGAATATGCCTCCATGTTCTCTAAGCATTATGCAAAAGTGCCCTTCAGAAAGGTGGAGTTCCAGGACAAATGTCCTTAGATGAATGTAAACACGTAACAGAATGTGAATGAATACATAATACATAATATAAATAAATACAGTAAATACATATTCTGGGAACTTTTCCAGGCAGACTACAAGCAAAAATGTATTTACTCAGTGTTGGTTCTTCGCTTCCGTCATACGTTCATAGGCATGTTTGTGCGTAACTTCCTTAGGCGTGCAAACTTTTTAGAGGCTCGGTGGAAGTTTGTGGGGCACACGAACAATGTAAGGATAAGCCCCGGTATATCCAGCCTGAGATAAAACTTGATGCCTCCACCAAATTCTTTTTTTCTTCTCCCTTACAGCTGGATATGGATATCAACCTTCACCCACGGCTGATGGTTGAGGTGAGCTTTCTCCCAAGAAAGGGGCTGCCGGGGACGGAAGAAAGCACTGCAGTGGAGTCACGTTTAATTTAGAAGTTCGCGCTCATCACCGGTACCAGCTCCCGCCGTGGCCGTAGCCCATCCGCAGACATACCGAGCGGCGCCTCAAAGGCGAGCCGCCGCCGCCGCAGCCGCTTTAACCAAACCTGCTGTCAACCCCCCCCCCGCCCCGCTTCCAGGCCCGGCTGCCGGCGGGGCAATCCGCCCCTCGGCGGACACCTGCGCGCCTCAGCCCTCACCGCGGGGGCAGGCTGCGGCCGGGCGCGGGCCTACCGGCCGGTTCGCCGCCGCCTCGGCAGGCAGCGGGAGCCCCTCGCCCACCGGCCGCTTCTCTCACGCTCTGTCCCCGCTCCCTTCCCCGACGCCCGGGGCAGCTCGGTCCCCTGCCGGCCTCCGCCCGGGGGATTTCCTCGCCGGGGCAGGACGGCGGCGGGGCAGGGGGAGAGGCCGGGGCAGCCGCCGCCATCCGCCGGGGGCGGGCTGCCGAGGGCGGCGGGCGGGCGGGCGGCCGTTAACGGCTGGCCGTTGGGCGGAGGGCCCGGCCGGCAGCGGGCAGCCCCCTCTCCCTCACGCCTCCCCGCCTCGCCCCGGCCCGGGCGGGCGGCCGCGCTTACTCTGGAGGAGCTCCTGCGAGTAGGGCGGCTGGCTGGCGCCGCACGACGGGTGGAGGGTCCCGTTCGCCTCGCCCTCCATGGCGGGGCGGCCCGCCGAGCCGCCGTGGCAGCGCCGAGGGGACGGGCGGCGGGGGAGCCGGGGAGCCGCGATCCCCAGCCCGGCTGCTCGGGGCCGTCGCCGCGCGGTTAATGATTAAGGCCGGGAGCCGGGGCCGGGCGGGCGGCGCTCGGGGCCCGGCCTCCGCCCTGCCTCCCGGCGCCCCGCGGTCCCGGGCACCGGCGGCGCGGAGGGTGCCGCGCCGGGGGGCGATCCCTCCCCAGCCGGGCCGTGTCCCGGCTCCTGCCGGCGCCTCTGCTCGGCCTCCAGCGGAAAGCCAGCGAGCCCCCGTCCCGTCCCGTCCCGTCCCGTCCCATGCCGTCCCTTCCGTCGGAGGCCCGGGCTGTCGGGGCACCTGGGGTCGGGTCCCACGCAGGAGCGGGGTCTGCCAGCCCGGGAGGCAGCCGAGGGGCGGGCTGGGTTCCCCAGTGCCACGTCTGCCTTCGCCCCGGCCCGGTCAGAGCAGCCCTGGGCACTGCGCTCTCTGCAGGGGCCTGTGGAGGCGGAAAGTTGCTTGGTCAATGTGGCGGAGGCTCAAAGGACTTTCCATGGAGCCCTTTGCTAAAGACTTCCCGATAATCTTGGCTGGAATGAGGTGAAAAGCAGCCCCGTCTTCTGCACTGGCTGAAGGAGAGCACGTCGAGGGTAGGAATGCACCGAGGGATTCTCCCCTTTCCCACATCTTTCACTAGCTGGGATGATCCTTTCCAGAGCTTGGAAGAGTCTTTTCTGGAGCCTGTGCTGTGCAACATATCCAGGTTCTTTCCAGGAAAATGAAATGAGTCATGAAATGATGGAGTTTGGTGACCCACCGAGTTGTTCTGGATAGCTAGTCCGAAAGCTGGCTGCAAGAAGCAGCAGAGGGATCATTACAGCACCAAGTGACAAAAACAGCAGGTGACACTCCGTATCGATAAACACCAAGTGGTGCTCAGGGGTTGGAGAACGCTAACTACCTACACTATGATTAACCGTTGCCACTCAGGAAAAAGATCTTGGGGCCACAATGGATAGTCCTCAGAAATTGCGGCTGAGGAATCAGCATGGGAGAAAATGCAAAGGAACGTCAAGAATTGGTGGGTAAAGAAAGGAAGACACAAAACGGCTAAAAAGCTTATAGAGGCCCCCCTTCAAGGTGGTATTCCAGGAACTTGAACAAAGTGAGGGGAGGTGGGGAATTTAGGGACTGCAGGACATTTGTAGGCATCACGGGCCCTTGTGGTAAAACCTGCCATCTTGCAGTTTTCATAGGATTCCCAAAGGTTTTACGGGAAAGACAGGCTGGACATTGAAACACTGCCAGCAAGAACACAGGGATGCAGAGGAGAACTGAGCTGCTCAGTGGCTAAAGACCAGCAGGCAGATCCTTTCCAGTGTGGCAGGATTTGGGAGCGAGACAGATGAGGCAACTGCCAGCCTGTTCTGTTACTGTCAGGAAGGCTTGGTTGTAGACCAAAGCCATTTATTTTGAGTTCTCCTTGGCACTGCTCTCATTGTTTTCACTGCACCACATTGAAAGGCAAAGAGGAGAGCTTTACAGTTTCAAGGGGGGGGGGGGGGGGGGGGATGTCACAGTAACTGGCTGTTAGAATGTGGTATCTGCCCAGACTTCACAGGCTTCCCAGAGCATCCTCCATCCAGCACATCTGCTGCTGCCCAGCTGCAGAGAGATACAGGCAAAATTCTTGAAATGTTGTTCCAGCTTATTTTCTATTTCGAAGCCTGTTTACTCATCCTGGAGAAACAGTTGCTAGTAGAGGGCGAAATAGCCTTAATACACCATGCTTTTTCTACCCAGTTTGCTTGATTTTTATCAAACCATTTGAAGGTGATCGTGTATTCCGAAACGTGACCGACAGCTCAAGTTGGGATTTGCTGAGATGGAAAGATGGCCCAAAGCCTTTGATGGTCCTTCCTGAGCACAGACAATAGGATTCCCATCTGCTGCTATTTTGGTTGCCAGCTTCTTGCATTCACTGAAAGCTAAAAAATCTCTTTCCTATGAATCCCATCTTTGAATAAGGCAGGTTTGTCAATGCTTTTGTTAAAGAAATTCACGCATTAAGTGTAGGAGTGGCAAAACTCATGGCTATTTTACCATATTTAAAAGAAACCCAGAGTCTGCTTTGACTTAAGAATTCCTTGGAGAATCCACACGGTAACAATTTTGGATTTGACAGTCGTATTTTAGTCATTCAGCAATACCAGTTTGGAACAAATACACTGGACAAGGCATTAGAGAATTTCCTGTCTCATGAACCTATAGAAAAGTACCAGGCTGAAGTTTAGAGGTTAAGGATTAATTATCAATTGCTGTTGTAGAGATCCATCCTACTCTCTCTTGTGCTGGAGCGTCTTATGCAGAACAGAGCCTGAAAACAAAACCATGTATCTACTGTGATATCTTCTTGTTAGAAACGCGATTTGCTGTCTTTGGGTCAAACATTAGATCCACTTCCTTAAAAGCTGCCATACATCTGGTGGGAGCGTGCATCATCTCCTCCTCACATTCTGGGCTATTTCTTGGCAACGATATTTGCCTGACAGTCCTTAAACTGAATAAATCAGATGAAAGAACATGCCGTGACCCCTCAGCTACTGTAGTTGGAGGTCTGCTGCTCTGTGCACACTTTCTTAGCCCAGGCTCTTCAGCAGTGGCCTCTCCACAGCCTCTAAGCCAAATGCCGGGTGTCTACACTAATGGCAAACCCTTGAAATCACTGGAAGTGTAATTCCTTTTTCCTCCCAGCTCCACTATTTCAGGTTTTGGTTTTAACCTTTTAGTTTAATACATGACATTTGCCACAAAAAACACCTTCAGCAGTAGAAAGGTATTTATAAACAGATCATCTGTCCGTTTAGATCCATCAAGGGATGTTCACAGTTTCTCAGAATAAAAACCACCTGTGAAGGCAGTTCCATGCCTCTGTTTGCTGGGGGCTTTCGAGTACTTTGTGGTTTATCCCCCTTCCAGACACTGTACTGCTCAGATTTGTTTCTTCTCAAGGAACATGCCCCTTTGCATCTACCAGTGTGCTCTTTTTTTAAAGAGCACCACAGATGTTTCGCTTTCTTCCATTTTTATGATGACTTTCATTTTCACCTGCCTCACTGCCCAAATAACTGCATCCTCTCAGCTCCATTGAACAAGGTGCCTGCCGTGATCATTGCCCCCCCAGCGCGCAGTCCAGACGAAGGAGCTGATGCCATCTGTGGCTTTTCCCCGAAGGAGCCATACTAGCCTTCAGAAGGTGACACAGCCCCTCTCTCCCATATTGATGGGCCAAGCCTATAGACAAAAGTCCTGATGTCAACCCTGGCTCAGAAGCTGAACAGCAGGAGATCCTGCAGGCTATCACAGGACAAACATTAAGCTCCACCGCATAGGATAGGCTAAGGTATTTTGGTCGTAGGGAAATCTAGCAGACATCGTTAGTGCAGATGGGAAATACAGTCAAAGACCTTTCCTGGGGGGCAAATTATGTTCAGCTGAGTTCAAGCTAACAAGAAAAGTTTGTATTAGAAAAATAAATCAACAATTTTCAGTACCGTAGGACTGTACATCAGATTTCTCACAAGTTTGGCTACCCAACCAGCAAAGAAAAGTCAGCTAAAATTGTCCAGCTTCCACAGGCATGTACAGGTTTAATAATGAAATTAAATCCTGTTTCTCAGCTATAGCATATTATACAGCTGAACTTAGATGCAGCTTGGCCTTTTCCACTCTAAAGCCGTTGACTTTTCACCTACTGCCAGTAATAAACTACCCATTTCAGAAAAGGCGGCTCATTAATGTAAGAGAAGGAACACCTATATCACTGTTAAAGAAATTAATAATGGGATTTGCTTGTTATTTGGATCCTGGCAGCAACTGCAAAAATAAAGAAATACAGTGACTACAATGAAATAAATTAAGATAACATAACTAAATTGTAATTTTCATGCCTATTCAGATGGACAAATTTCTACACAAAAAAGAATATCAGGTGTGCCAGAAGCTTTACAGCTGTGCTTTTAAGAGGAAAGCTTAGACAAAGACTCTTATCAGTAGAGAAGCAATAAAAGAGGAAAGAGAGAGGCTTTCATTAAATCTGAAGCTAACAAGTTTGATTTTATCTCACTTCCAAAGTAGCAAATCAGTTTCTGGCAGTCAATACAGGGGAGAAATCTAAAGAGGCAGAATCAAACTATTATTTTTGTAATATATTGTTACACTTTCATCCAGATACGAGTAATTATTTGCCTTGTCTTACCTTTTTAAAGTAACTTATGAGCAATTGCATGTGGCAGTAGAACAACAGGAAGGAGATTCACCGTACTCCATAGTAGAACAAAGAGCTGAAAGAACCTTATAAAATTAGGACCCCAAATTGGTGGCAAAGGGGGTCGCCAACAATCAGCATCCTGAGGGAGAATAGAGGCAGGTAGTGCATTTTCTCTGCCATTGCGGTGATAAAGTACATATATTTGATTGCAGAGCTTTTCAGCAATGGGAGAAGTTTTTCCCCAAAGGAGTGTTGATGAGCAGTAAGACAAATATGTCTTAAGGACCAAGTAAGTGCCACTTTGTGAGCATCTCATATGTGTCCAAGGGCACTGATGGGCAAAGACAAACCTCGCAGATCTTCAGCATCAAAAAGAATAGGATTAAGAAGTTCTTTCCCTAGGGTGAATTTCTGTAGATTTTTCCTTCCCAGTCTTGCCTTATAATCCCCAACTTCTAGAGGAGGGCTGTCAAGAATTTTGAGAAGTTTTTGTGTCAGAAATGCCAGTTCAACTGAACCAAAGCTTCTGATAAGAGGGGTGATTTTTTAAAAAGATTTGTTGGCAGGAAACTATTTTTTAACTTTGGTTTATGTGGAAGCATTTCAATGTGACATTTCCTACATGAACCGTTTGCATCTGATGTTCAAGGCAAATTTTGAAATCTGAAACATTTTGAAAGTCATTAAAATAAAAAATAAAAGTGGTGGAAAACAAAATGCAATGTTTCACAATGAGGAAATTGCACACAAACCAATTTATTTATTTTTTGTTTATAGGCATTTGTGCTTTTCAACTTAATTCAGGACAGCAGACCTTAACAAAAGCTAAGGACCTCTTTATGGCATAGGGTACGTAGAGTCAAGACGATTGTGCTCGAGAGCGTGTTTTACAGCTGTTTCCCGGAGGGGAAAGCGGGGTTCTCTTCAGAAGTTACTGATGTTATTCTGACTGGAAGACGGCATCTCAGGCACACTGCAGTTAATGACTAAGTCTGCTTTTTCCACAACAGTCAGGGGCTGGGCAAGACAGATCATGCTTTTCTTCCCACAGGTCATAACTTGACAGAAATGGTTTTTTGCTCCTTTTATATTGCTATGACTGGGAAGGGGGAAAAAAACCAAAACCAGAGCATGCACACACAACAGTAAAACTGTAATATAATATTGGAAAAAAAACCCAAAACAACAGAACACCCTCCAAAACTAGAGGTGTGTTGTTTTCTGTAGCTAGCAGACCACATGTTAGCAAGCAAGGTGAAAACATAGATGTGTGAATGCAAAACATTGTCAGCACGGGTTTTAGTCACCATAGCAATGAGACTGCCTGTGCCAGTGGCCTGAGCACAGGCAAAAGCCTCGACTGTCCACCTACAAAATCAATGCTACAGCTTGAAACTGTACTTTTTACCTTTATATAAACACAGGTTCTGAAATTCTGAAGCTCAGTTTGTGAGTAATGGTCCAAGTAAAGGCTGGGGATCTTAGGTTGTGTGCTTATCTGTTTCATCTACCTCTGAAATGAACCTTACTTCTGGCTGGACATGCACGCCTAAGGTTTTTTCCTGTAAGTAATTAATAGAAATTAGATTAAGAAAGTTACAGTCAGAAAAAAATACATGTTGTTTTCAGTTTGATGTTATTTGAAAGCTACCTCAATTCTACAGCTGTCCCTACATGCACGGGAAATTCATGGTTTTAAAAACATATTGAAAAGCCATAGGCAATGTCTGAGTTAGCACCGAGCTGTGAAGGTGAAAGAAGAGCACAACCATCCTTCAAATGGCATTCAGTTATGAAGTTTTGTCCTGCAGTTCATAAACAAACTGAGCCAACAGGAGCAGTGAGGAGATTTTGGTAGAGAAGCAAGACTGTCTGGAGCACAGTTTGGCTGGAACATCAAATCAAAACCCTTCAAATAAGCATTAGGCACGCGTTTGTAATAGCTGAAAGATATACTGCCTGCAGATGGAAACCGGAAGTAAGGCTTCAGCTAAATACCAAAACTGGACAAGAGTGACTGGGTGATATTATGAAATAATACACAGGTCACAGTAAACAAGGAAAAGCCCTATGAAACTGATAGTAAGAGTGAGAAACTGTGTGGCCGTCTCTAGCACAGCTCCCTTCCTTTGCGCAAATGGTGTCTCCACCTCTGATCCATGCGCATGGGACAAATGTGCTCCAGACATAAAGCTGCTAAGCCAGGGGCAGCTCTTCTCTTGAGGCTGGGGCGGTCCCCTCCAGGACTTAGAAAAAACTGTTTGCGGTTCTGCAGAACAGAAAAAAACCCAAACCCATAACTTACAGAAGACCCTGTAGCTTTTTTACAACGTTTGACAGATTGTTGCAACCCGTGTGGGGCTTCACCTTAGTGAGTTGGTGTGCTTGGTGCGCCTGCACCATCGCCCCCGGGGGGGTTCACTGGCTCCCCCAGCTCACAGAGACTGGCAGGGGCAGCTCAGGCTGCCAGAGGGAAGGGGGGCGTCAGAGAAAGCTACAAGGTCCTTCCCAAGGGGGTGCCCATTTTTTGTGTTTTCCCGTGACATCTAAATATTCACATCTTGTTAGTATTGCCTTGATAATGAGTAACCTGTGCCGTTCTTGGGTGTTATGACATTGTTCTCTTAAAAGTCCAATGTTTTGTTTCCACTCTATCTGCATTTGAACAGAAATATGGGTCTCGTGAGTACAATGAAGGGGATCCACAGCAGCTGTGGTGTCTTTTTGGTTTTGGCCAGGATTTCTTTCATCCTATTGTAAAAGTCAAGCAACCTGGCTGAATCTCAGCTTTTCTGTCTGTGCAATGGCAAAACTGCACTTGCCTGCAGAGCAGAGCAGTGGAAGGGTCCCCCCGGTGATGGTTGCAAAAGGACGAGAAACATTAAAGTGTTTCTTGATCACCGTACAAGTAGACAAGTGAATTCTTCTGATAATTTTCATATTTGGAAATATATCATCTTTCAATGATTCTTTAAAAAGTAGTCATTGAATTCAACAGTTTAGCTTTGCTGGGCAGAACTGTTATGATTTATTCCAAAGTATAGGGTTAAAGGCCTCATCTACAGAGAGAGAGAGAGGGAGACTGCACAATTGTATTAGCTGGTATTTGTATCAGCCAAAAGATGGGTTCAGGTCAGTTTATTCCTTGAGCATAATGAATTGCAAATGACTATAAATATTGACATTCTATCAGCAGCTGTCACGTCATCTTAGCAGCTGTCAGGGGGACAGCCAGAAATCTGTGATTGTTGAAAGAGCAAAATGGGGTCTGAAGTAATACAAAAAGTCATCACCAAATAATTGAAAGAACAGTTTCACACCAGCCCGAAAATCTAGACAGCATCACGGTAGTGAGCATGTATTTATATTTACAAGTTTCATTTTCTGTGTGCTTCTGCCCTCTCAAACCTTTGAATGGAATCTGATAGCCATGATTTTGTTGCTGATGCTTTAAACAAATGTGCTACAAAAATGCCACCTTCTCCTAATGCAGCTGTGCCTAAGCAACACTGGCATAACTCCTGACAGCGTTAACTCTCGTGATCTACTGATTTGGAAGATTATGCATTAAGCAAATTTGCAAAGCCCTGCCAGAAATGAAAAGCAATTTCAAGTGCAATAGGTGTAATGAGTACTGTCATCTACTGTCTATGTATCTGGATTTTACCTGAATGCAGTTTTCTTCCACTCCTCACATACATTCATCCTACTTAGTTCAAAGTGTTAATTTGTCATCCTCTTCCACCTGGAGTAAATACACACATAGGACGTAGGCACACACCGTATTCATCCTGAACTGAGACACAGGCTCCTGAATGACTGTCAGTTAGGGCCCCAGCTTGCAGAGCCAGAGGAGTTCAGAGCAGAACTTCCAGGACATCATATCTGGCTTAACTCCAGAGGGGTTTCTTTGGCAAAGGCTCAATACCTGTTTCATTAGGTGAAACTCAGAGCCTGTCTTTCCATAAGGAAGCCAAAGTTGTATCTGCCAGTAGACAGCTTAGGAGTTCCCATTACACCTTTCAAGCTAAGTGAGAAATTCCTGCTCCAAATGTCAGAGTTTTGCCACTCCTGCATTTCCAGAAGGTCTACATCTGACCCGGTGGGAGACTGGGGGAAAAAAGATACATTGAGGTGACTCGGTTTTGGGTAGAGTACACCTTGCAACTTCCGCTTGTGCAGCTTTGGTGAGGGCAGGCTGATCCGCCCCAGGCACAGCCTGGCAGCCCGCGCTGGTCCAACTGCTGGTGCTACGTGTGGCAGATGTGGCAGCAAAGTGGCATCAGCTGGCTGCAGGCAGGCTTGTAACCTGCGAGGAGAATGTCACCCCCATGCAATGAGCACCCAGTGCTTATAATTATGTGAATCTGTTATTCTGGCACTTTCACAGCAAACACAAGAGGGATAGGAAGGCTGGGACTGAAGAGCAGAAGGAGAGATGTGTGCAATGTTCCTGGTGAGGTCTGGGACCTCGGGAGTGCAGGACTTGCTTTGTGCTCTCACCCAACAGCCAGCAGCTGTAGTAGAAGACCAGCCACGTCTCTCCAAGGTTGCCCTGCTTTCAGGCTACTCTGAAGTTAGCAAGCTGATTTCTGTGGCATTTCTGCATGACTGAGGATAGCTGCAGCAGCATAACCCAGATCTGCACCGTGTCTTAGTATCAGCAAAGCCTCTTTTAATGCTTGTCCCAGGACACTATTCTCCCAGACAAACCTGTCAGAATAAATGCACACACTTCATCAAGGTGAATTCCGTCAGCATCTGCTTCAGGAAGGAAGTGCTTTAGAGCAACACTGGCACTGTACTGCTGGCCACTTTCTTTTTATTTCTTGAACCATTTTCAACACAGCTGTCACATATTCCTCTTACATTTAATCTCATCTCAGGACATACAATAAATATGTTCCTGAGGGGACAGAGATCATTATAAAGAGATTGTTAACAAAAAAGAAAATCATAGAAAGGAAAGAGAAAGAAAAGCAGATGTTTTGCGTGCTAATGAGGCAAATTTGTAGGAAGAGATAATTAATTTTATTAGCCCAACGTGAGTAAGCAGGGAAAAACCAGGAAAGCTTTCAGATGTGAGGAACCATCAGAGACAGCAGTGTGTCAGTGACATTTTAATAGATATTTTTGCTTCCCCAAGAAAATTTTTGGCTCAAATACAGTAACCTTAGGCAGCTTTTAAACTGCAGCTAGGCTTAAAAGGCAGAAGCAATTTTAATGTACTGTGAGCTAGCCCCTACAGAGACCTTTTCTGTACATCTTTCTCTTGGTCTTACGAATTCACTAAATATTTTCAGATACTGCTTACATTCCTAATAGCCTCTTTCCCTCTTCCCCTCATCTTTTTGTTATGTTATTAGAATATCGTTCTGTTTTACAGGATAAATTGCTCGTGTTAATGTGTAAGTTGCAGGGTGTGTGGTCTATCTGAGACCCAAGCAAGCTTTCCTACTTGCTTGGCAGTTCCCATGGCAGCATCTGTTAGCTCTCCCTTGGTCTAACATCTTTCTGATTTACTTCCACTTGCCTCTTCTATTATCTCCTCTTGCCACCAATTTCCTCTTTCCTAGCATCTGACAAGTTGACTAGCACCTTCATATAGCAACTCTCACAGCTCCCCCAGCATCT
This sequence comes from Morus bassanus, assembly GCA_031468815.1. Taxonomy (NCBI): domain Eukaryota; kingdom Metazoa; phylum Chordata; class Aves; order Suliformes; family Sulidae; genus Morus; species Morus bassanus. The sequence goes on along the minus strand of CM062568.1, from coordinate 89,875,330 downwards.
TTCAGCCCTTGCTGACAGTGGAATAATATGGTATCTGTCCTGTTTCAGAACTGTCATTCCCACATAATGATTTTCAGAGACTAATTTCTCTGATGCCCTTTGTTTCTTTTTCCTCTGTCCCCCAATTTTACACAGTCAGTTTACAGTTTCTCCTATATTTACTCCCCAGCAATTCATTCTGACTTTGTAAGTGGAAGCAAAAAGCTGAATAAATTCCACCCGAATGCTGAGCTGTGTATTTTGAAGGGAGGGAGGTGTTCAAGTCTTACAATAGAAAATTATTATCTTGTCTGACTGACAGGTAATACTTAGGGTCTGATTGCTGCAATGCAAACATTTGCATGGCCTGAAAGTAATTTATATAAACACTTGATAACAATTGCTTGGAATTTACTATGGCTGAAAACATTCACGTCAGTAAAACTAATTCAGTGAAATGCTTGCGGAAAGCCACATTGTTATCTCTCTAGAAAGAATGGAAACTTCATAACACTTGGTATTTTTCTTGTTGTCTCATTTTCTGCAAGAATCTCAGCTTTTGCTCAAAATAAAAGTCCATTTTAAAAGATATTTTTATCAGAAAAAAATATTGAAAATGCGATCTATAGCCTAAAGATTAAAAAAAACCCAAACAAACAAAAAAAAAATCAAAAAAACCCCAACAGAATACAATAAAAGATATATATCTTTTTAAAATCTCATCATTCTGTGAAGCAAGCTTGTAACAGCTTAGTCCGATAAACTAGAATACTGGAGAAAATGTATTCAAACCAAATTCATGCTTTTAATGATTCTTGGGCTATTTTTGCAACACTTGATGAACCTGTTCCCTTTTTAAAAGTCAGGTATAATGCCTCTGGTGTTTAAAAATAGCTAGACATAAAGCACAGCTTTTTTATATACTGTGGTTCCCAAATGTATTCATGTGCTTCTGGTTCTTGCAGTTCTGGAAGAAGGAGTGTTTCCTTGCCTTTACTTGCTTTCTGCCTGCAGTTCCCACTGCCTGTAGTGGCCTTTATGGAAGCTGTTTCTATCCTACTGGAAAGTTATTGACCTGTATAAAACTGTGTGGAGCTGAGAGCGTCCCCAAGAAGCTGTGATGCAGCAAAGTCAGTAAACATTTCAGGAGATTAAAGATATGCCTGTGCCCAAGCAACTCATGCCTTCCTGCGCCAGTGAACAGCATCTCTCTCAGCTGCGTTCCAGTACCAGTTCTCCATCCAACCCTATCACCCATGTGCGGGACACCCAGGCAACAGCGGGTGTTGTTGTCTTAGAGAAGGACCTTGCTCTCATGCTGGATTATGCAGAATTGCAGACCGGCTGAGGAGGGACGGCACCTCTGGAGATTGTCTATTCTGCCTTCCTGCTCAGGGCAGGGTCATTGAGAGCAGGTTGCTCCAGGCCGTGTACAGCTGGGTATTTAACAACTTCGTGGATGGAGACTCCACAACCTCTCTGGGCAACCTGTGCCAGGGCTCGATCAGCCTCACAGTGAAGAAGTGTCTTGTTAGGTTCAGTGGAACCTCCTGTGTTTCAGTTTGTGCCTGTTGCCTCTCGTCCTCTCTCTGGGCACCATTAAGAACAGTCTGGCTCCATAATCTTTACTCATTTATAAATATCATCAGTATTTATATAGATGTATATACACGCCACCACCATATGTAAATACTATCAGGTATTTGCATACATGGAGAAGATCCCACTGAGTCTTCTCCAGGCTGAACAGTCCCTGCTCTCTCAGCCTCTCCTTGTATATGTGCTATAATGTATACCCACCAACCATTTTACGTGCTCAGCTGCCTCCCTGGTGTATTCTGGTTTCTAGATGCTTGATCATAGAACGTGGGTACTTCTCTGATTTATGAATGTACCTGTGTATGTTTTGTATGCTCAAATAATTTTAAAATGCCATTATCTTCTTACCTCTGCATCTACAGCAGATACATACTGGTCAACAAGAAGTAAACTGCACTAGCGGGGTCTTCCTATATACCTGAAAAAGTCACGAAAAATTACTCACGTTATATTTTGTGTATTTGATACAACCTTGGTGGCGAAGCTCTAAAGCAAAAGTGAACCCCCTCCCCTTCCCATTCCCTGCAAGGATTTCAGAGGGATCGATATCTCATGGAAAAGAGGGGAGATTGGAAGAAAAGACCAGTGAGGTCTGAGATGCGTGAGTGTGGCTGATGCTGTTTCGTTAGGTCTGAGAAGTGTTTCTGTTAAGAGTCATCCCTTAAAGTGAAGCAGAGCTTTTACCGGCACAAGAGCCCAGGAGCCGGGGCCAGCTGGCCTGCTGAAATGTCTGGCAATAAATGGCTGGGGAGAAGAGCCCCAGCACTGGGCACAGCGGTACAGCCAGCCCCAAGGAAGAAGGGGTTGAGGAAGCCTGGGGTGCCCCTGCCACCTGCAGGAAAACGCCTGTTTGAGCTGCTTCTTGTGACCTGGAAAACGAGAGCAGAGACGAGGGCTTTCCTGTCTGTTGGGGCGAGCAGGAGCAAAGTGTGGCTGATGGCACAAGGGCCAAAAGAAGGTCCCTTCGCACAGCTGGGGTGCCAGCCTTAGCCACGACACCTAATGACCCCAGACACCCAGACTAGGGTTGCTCTGGAGGGCACAGCGACAGTTGCCTCACCAGAGGACAGAAGAGGGTAAAAAAGGTATAGATAAACTTAGATAAGTTATGTTGTCCTTTATGTTGACCTTGCAAATGTTTTCTTCTTTCACCTCGGCTAAAATAATGTGAGGGCAATTGATTTATGTCTGAGAATGAGTTGGGAAAATGAACTCCCAGAGCATGAGGATGGTTAGGTGTCATTTTCTCATGAAGTGGAGGAAGGGAGCTGAACAACCCCATTTAAATATGGCCCTTCATCCTCCCAGCCAAGCCCTGGCAGAAGGGCTAAGCGGGGAAAAAGAGGCACCTTCAGATTGCCTATCTGCAGCTATTGACTGGGTTTAACTCTGGCAGGTTCCTTGGGTATTACAGGACACCACCACTCCCTGCAGTCAGGGTTGTTCCGACAAAATCATAGTAAAACCATTAATTGTACAATCCTGTCTAGCTACTTCTTTGGGAGCATTATTTCACTGCACTAAGAACCTGTGAACGAATATTTCCTATTGATTGCATTTGGGTGAACTCCCAAAATGAAAGGCACTCCGTAAAGTGTGGAGGGGCTCCAAACCAGAGCGAGCTCTTTGCCAGCGACACATGTACCTCTGCCTGCCCAGTGGGAGTAAACCTGGGCGAAGGGGAAGCCCCTCTGGATGAACCTGGCTGAGCCGGGATGGAGCCACGCGTGCCCTTAAGCCCATGGCCAGGCTGTAGTGCTCTGCCGTGACCCCACTGCTGAAGGAGACATTACACCAGGAGGCCAAGGCCATGCCACGGGTACATTTCTGCCATAGCAGAGGCAGCACAGGGACACCTCTGTGCCCAGGCCTCACAACATGGTGGCCACTATGTGCATGCAGGCAAGGCTGGACTGCCTCCCACGAAGGGCGTCCGTCGTGGCGATCATCACCCTCATTACAGTGGCTATCATCTGTCATGGTGATCCATCATCATCATGGTGATCATCATCTACTGGCAGCAGAAATAGGGTGGGGAGGGATGGAGCTGGGGAATTTGGCACCCTGCCATTCCTGGCTAGTTCGTGCACATGCACGTGCGCGCGCGCGCACACACCCACCCACACCCACGCGAACTGCCAGGAAGCCCCTTCTCTTCCTCTCCTTCCTCTCCTAGCCTCCGGCATCCGGCTCCGAGGGCCCAACACCAGGGGCCTCACTTACTTTTCACTGGTGGAGAGGCTCTGGGGGCTCTTCTGGGGAGCAGAAATGCGGAGCGAGGAGGCACTCGCTCCACCTAGACACAGTGAAGCCCAAGAAATAGCTATACAAAACTTGTCACTAGAAGATCTCCTTGGGAAACCCGGGTCCAGTTTTCTTGTTTACTACTACAACTGTGAAAATGGGGGCACCCTTCAACCCACCCAATGCTTGGATGAAGCTGTGCTCTGCAATAAAGGGGTAACGCCTGGTGCTGTTGAGGTGCTACCAAAGGTAGTGCCCGGCATTACCATACTGTATTATCACACTCTGCCTCCGAGGTTCAGCCCCATGTGGGTATTTAGGGAATGAAGAGGGGTAGCTTATTTTTTGCAGATTTCTCTCATTTTCCCTCACCTGCTTCAGCTAATATTTGAGCATGTTGGCATTTCACATTCCCATAGCCATGCTGCATATACTATTAGTCCTTGAAGAGTGCTTCTGTCTAATCGCATTTCCCAGATATTTTTCTTTTCTAATCCAAAATTAGACCTGGACAGTAAATTATTTCTTCTGTCTCATAATTTTTTTTTTTATATTAAAAAAAGAAAAAAGGGGTTTTTAAGCTTTGGAAAACAGAGGTCTTTGACAGTAAGGCTGAAGACAGAAAAACTAGCTTGAAGTCAAATGTTGGGGAGAGGCAGTGTGCAGGCTTTGCAAGAGCTCCACTGAAACTGGAAAATAGGGTTGTTCTCATCAAAAGTTTTCATTTTAACAAATATGTCACTTCTATGATGACAAAATTATTAAGTAAAAAGTCCTAACCACATGTACCGCCAATTCCCTTCTTCTACAACTATGCAGTACCTTTCTTTCATTTCTCCTCAGAATACCAGTATATTTCTCGGCTTGTTCTCCCTTTCTTAAAATGAAATGAAGCAGAATAGTATTCATAATTCCGTAAAGAAAATTACTTTCGATCCTGTTCCCTTGCATATTATTTTTGTAAAGGCTAGCCATAAATCAATCTCCCTTGCTGCATTTCTTCTTTGCAGTGAAGTGGTAAAATGTGGAGTGCTCTGTAGCTAGAAATGTAATTGTGTAGACATAAAAATCATATCCATAACCATCCTAGGGATACTTATCTCAAGATGTGTCTCTGTGTCCTTCAGAGCAATAACTGTAGCAACTGAGAATGGGACAGGGGGAGCTTAAATGTTATGACTCATTTATTTCCAGCAGATGTAATACACTTCAGAGAAACCATAGTGGTCATAACATAAGGGGCACTCTTATGTACTGGAGGAGCTTTAAAGCCATTAAAATAAAATACAAACCATTAAAGCTGATCAGGTATTTTTCAACTTCTTATTTAAGGCACAGACACCAAAGATTGCAGTTGTGTTATTCTGTCTGATGTCTAGTAGTTCTTTTAAAAAACTAAAAAGGCCGTGCTGTCAGGCTGCCTCTTCCATAAGAATAAGGAAAATGAACCCAAGCTGAGCAAACATATTTTTTGTGATGCTGTGATTTATAATATTTATGCTAGGTGGCTCAGTTAGGATGTTAAACACTTTTTACATGAGAAAGAGCAGCACGTTCTTCCCTCTCGCAGCAAAAGGATTTTTATTTGATACCACAAGATAAACAGCATAATGTGCGGGGTAGAGTTGAAGATCAGGAGCCCGAGGTGTTTGCTAAAGGAGGACCAGCCTGTGCCCAGTGCAGAAGGAAAGGGCCAGAGCTAGAGGGAAGGCAACGTTGGGACAGTGCAGGTGGGGAAGGAGGAGTTGGCTGGCCAGCCGGGCACAGGCACTGTAGCTGCTGCGCAGAGCTTGCAAAGAGTGCCTTTTTTTTTGCATCCAGTTGAGGAACTGCAGTTTTTACAGGTGAGCTGCAACACAGATGGAGGAAAACCTGCAAAGCCATGTGCTTTATAAAGGTCTTAAGAAGTGTAAGTAAAAGGAATGTGAGACATGCAAAGTGCACCATACATAAAGTGCGTTTCTGAAAGGTAATCGGTGTGGCTAGAGACAGAGAATCAGATGGATGCCCAGTAAAGTGATTTGTTCTTACAAACTGTCTGGAGGAAAGCAAGACTATAAATCAGAGTCCTTTAGGAACATGAGGAATATCTTTTCATGGGTATCTGCTGAGAAACGATGGCTGTTGCTTATGCAGCACTGCCCATGTTTATCATGAAGAGAAGAGGTTTTCAAAGGCTGCTGGACTCCTTTGGCACATCGCTCCTTTAAGTGTCTTACAGTGACAATGAAAACTGTCACACAGCATGGAAAAAAATCCCTGCATCAGGTGTTATTCTTCACTAGAAAGCTATACTGCAGTTTAAATTAGCAAGGTGCTTCTGAACCCCTATTTAAAATGCGTTTGCGCTGACATCCCGAGAAAAGAGTTTCCTTTATTTAATTGCACTGTCAGTGCCAATGCTTTCAGCTCAAACCATTTGGAGTTAGACCTTTTAATAGAAAGTGACGATTTAAATTGCCACAATAGCAGCATAAATGGTGCTTAAAGTCATTGCTAACCTGATGCTGCAGTTGGCTCCAGACCAGTTTATTAAAGCAAAAGAAAGGCGGAGGGAGTAGGGGAAGAGAGAATTAAGTGGTGAATCATTAATTCCTTTGGTATTCGCTGTAGCAACATTAGCTGCGGTGAAGGTATTTGCCTGTACGAAGGAGACGAGGTACAATCCCATCCTCCCTTTGCATTAACTATCCTCCCTCGCTAGTGAATCGGCGACGCTGATTTGAGCTCGCTTTCCCACGGGGCGGTGTCCCGGTCTCCTCGCTCGCTGCCCGGGCCCGTAGGGTGGGCGTCTTTGGCTTGTCCCGCTCCCGGGGGCCCGGCCGGGCACCAGTCGCACGGAGCCCGAGCGACAGCTTTGGGGTCAGGCCCAGCGCCCACCGCCCGCCGCTGCCGGGGCTTCAGCTTCTCCCTGGGAATAGGGCCCGAAATGCCTGTCGGGGCCAAGCCTCCCGCTCCCGGCGGGGTGATGCCCCCTGCAGGGAGGCCTCGCTCCCCCACCGAGACGCCCTCGGGTCTGACACCCCTTTGCTGACGGGGTCCCCCGAGCTTCTGCGTGAAAGCGGGTTTAACGACGACCCCGGCAGCGCTGGCCCCGTCCCCGGGGGAGCCGGAGGGCTCCCGGAGCGGGGCGAGGGCAGGCGGGGAGCGCTCCCGGGAGACGACGCGGGCTCCCGGGGCTCGGAGGGGCCCCTCTGCCGGCGGCCCCGGCGGGAAGCGAGCCCTTATCCGGCACCGCCACCTAGCGACACGGCCCCGGGGGCCCGGGGGGCCGGCAGCCCCTCTGCGCATCGCCCCGGCCTCGGCAAGCCGGGCGCCTTGCCGCGGAGGAGGGAGGGCGCGGCGGCAGCGCGGGGGGGGGGGCTGCTGCCGGTAAGGCGGTGAGGGGTGCAAAAGTTAGGGCGGGCTTTGCAGGCAGGGGGGGTGTCCAGCCCCACCGGAGCAATTCCCGCTTCTCGCCCCTTCTGCCTCTTGCTCCTGACGGCTCCGAACGGGAAGGCTCCCAGCAGCGGGAGCCCGGCAGGTCAGAAGCACCACAAGCTTTCTGAGCACGCACGGGCCAGGAAAGCCGCACAGTCTTCCCTTCGTTTGGAGACACCCCTCAACACCTCTCCCCTAAGCTCTCAAAGCGTTGGGGGGGGTGGGGGTGTTGCAGCATCGATTTGGTCTTCAAACGCAGTCTCTGCAGCCGGGAGCATCACGCGCAGATGGAGCCTCCTCTACGGTGACAGTGACGGAGGAAAAGCCGTGCGCTCCTGAGCCGTGCCAGCATTTGGTCGGCCAGCAGGGTTTCACTTGATCTTGGCCAGGCCAACTGAAAAAATGGAAGAAACCCCTGTGATCTCTGTCCCTTGAACTGGGCAGCCCCAAGAGGGAACAGGACTTCTACAGGTTCCCACCACCAGTCCCACTAACGGCATCACCAACTTAAGGCTCGCAAGCCTCTTAGTGCTAATGAGCTAAGCGCCGGCAGGTCTGATGAGGCTTTGGATACAAGAATCTACTTAATCCTGTGATGGGCAAGAAAAACCCACGTGTGGGGAAGCACGGTGCTTGGCCGGGGGGTGCCGGCACAGGGCACATTGTGCGGCTCAAGGGTTGAAATGGTGTCCCCAGTACTGCAGGGGTGATCTTGCAGCCCAGGAGTGGCCCTGGACATCCAAACCATACAAAACCCACCGAGATGACTAAAGGATGGACATGGTGCCCTCGGCATTGACGCTCTTCCTCTACAGGGCCTCTTCGAGCGATCCAACCTGCTGGTTAATGTAGGGAGAGCCTTTGGGACTAGTTGTATGTTACCTGCCATTTGCATTACAGCTCGTTGTATGTTCTTCCCCAAAATGTAAATAACTAAATAGAAAGGGGGAAAAAAAAAAATTGCTATTTTTAGGCACTTGAAGCTCAACTCTAAGAGGCTCCTCTGTAATCTGGAATTGCTTTCAAGCTTTAGAGTCAAGAGCAAGTTAGTTGAGTTTTCTTTTAAATAAGTCCTGTGACACCCTGAACAGACATCGCTTGCCAAATATTTTTACCTCTCAAGCACTGATGCACTTCACGGGTGGGTGTATGTTCTGGGGGGGACATCTCTTACCTTCTCCCACTTGTACTTATTTGAAAAGAGATGGAAAATGAAATCCTTTTGCTCCCTGAGAAGCCAGGGGTAGTCCTCCAAGTACAGGGGGTTTCTCTTTGCTGGAAACGGCTCTTCTGCATCGGAAGATGCAATGCAGCCGGTGCCTAACTGCTGGGGCCCCCTTCCCAGCCTCCTTGTCTCCCTGCAGCAGGAAGAAAATCTCTTTTTAGCCAGACCTTTCTGTAACTGACCCCCCCCCCCCTGTAAGTGGCCAAGCGGGTTGTCTGCAGCTCATTCACAGACATTTGGTTGTCTGCAGCGCATTTCAAAATGAGCTCAACTACAAAAAGGGACACCTAGTAAGAAAAAGAGTTGCTGCTCAGCCACTCTTGCTGGCCCAGTGGCTGTCTTTCCCTCCAGCCAGAGCCAGAGGAGGAGAGGGGGTTAGCTCCTTCCCCGCGCGCAGCCGTCAGGAGGCCCCACGACCCAGCACAAGTGATCTGGACTCCCGGGAAGGCGGCCAAAAAGGGGAGCCTGCTTGCCAGCCGCGCCGGAGCAGGCACTTCACGCCCACATTACGGGCCAGGTTTTGGTCCACATTTGCAAGTAAGAGCTACCTGGCCTTAGCAGTACAGCTCCAATGTCCCTCCTGCCGCGGGCGGGAGCCGATCCTGCCCTCCTTCAGTGGTTCTCTTTAGGCTTGCATGGCAATGCTGGCACGGGGCGCTTGGAGCGCAGGCTGTTTGCCTTTCTGCAGCAGCCAGCTTCCCTGATGCTTCCCAGGCTCCGTGCCTGCGCGTGTGAGGCATCTGAATTTGTGGTGACAGCCCCAAGCCCCAGAACTGCTCTAAAAAGAGGATGGGTGGGGCTCCCCTTGCTCTGCAGCTACCATGAGGCAGTATCGCCACCCCGGCTTGCTGGTGTCTTTTTGCAAGGTGTATGTTGTACTACAGAGAGGTCTGTTTTATGGCAACATAGGGTTGTGGTTGGTTTTTTTTTTTTCCCTTCATCCATGTTAGGTTTATTGTGATAGTGGTCAGCTGTCCAGTGAGGTGACGGCTTTGGGTACTGCTGCAAAGGAGCTCCGTGGGTCTGGTCAAGAGTCAGCATTGCTCCAACTGCCCACAGAGAATTCACACTGCTCCTTTCCAGAGGCTTCCTAGCAAAACCGCTGCATCAAAAGCCTAACAACTAAGGAGACTAAAGTACTCTTAGTAGGTCCATGATAGATAGGCAAAATGGTATTGATGATACCATGATTACATTTAAAAATATAGTAAATATATAAAGTATATATTAATTTTTTCAGTTTCAAGTACTACTTCATTCTTAGCGTTCTCTGCTTCTGCCAGTCATTTGACCTGCTGTAACATCCCAGCTCCCATACCTGTAAGTGCTTGTTAGTTATGATTCATCCTTTCAAATGGATACAACCCTGGCATTCCTTGTTTTTCTGGGCTGTGTCAGACAAAACAGGGCCCAGTTTTCTTAAAGCTAACTTTACCGTATCAGCCTTAACAAAACTCTTGATTCACGCCAGTGCAAGAGAGAAATCAGGTCTGTGTTATGTCCTTTTTTACATGTCACAAAAGTGTCTTTTCATCCGTATTTGTTTCAGCGGACTTATCTTGTCCATTGGATGCAAGTAGGAAACATCCCTGGAGGATGTCGCTGCCCCTCGATGGGCTCCAAGCGCCATGGGAGGTGCCCTAGGCACCACACCACCCGGTGTGGGTCCCCCCGGGGCCTGTGTAGCACCTGGCAATCCCAAGACGATCACAGGTGGCTTTTGGTGCCTAGATGTGAGCAACTGAACTGAGACCAAGAAGTCTAAATAGGACGAGGCAGGACTTTTGGACCCATGCCACTGTACTTGTAGGTTGTCCTCCAAGCTTCTAGCCTGCCTGCTAGACTTTGGTTTAAAAAAAAAAAAAAAAAAAAAAATCTGAAAATGAGCACTTTGTGTGGCTTTCTGTTTCCTAAGGCATGAACATCTCTGTGGTCCCTGTCGGAAATGCCCTCGTCCGGGCCGGTGCTCTCTGCTGACCTGTTTTGGGCTTTGATTATGGAGTGTAAGTTTTTCAGTCAAAAACCTGATTTCGAGCACTTGGCTCCTCGAAATAGACTCCAGGATGCTCAGTCAGGCACCTCAGCCCCTGGCCAGCACAGGGGCATTGGCATCTCAGGGCAGTGGGATGGGCAGGCATCCCCCAGCCAGAAGGCAAGTGGAGACGAGCACCACAATGGGAGTCACCCGTCCTGAAGCTCATGACACCCACCCTTGGCTCCGCGGTGGAGCTGGTTGAAGCCAGCCTCAACCAACGGTTAAACCGCAGCAGAAAATAAGGCGACAGCCAGAGCAGGGGCGAGCAGGCGTGGTGGTACGCGGGGTGGGGGGGGGTGCACTTTCACACCAGGGGCAGCTCGGTGTACGGGCTCTGCGCTACCAAGGTGTTGAATGAGCTTGTTCAAAGCTAGGGCATATAAATATGCCCTATACCTATAACATAGGATGCGTTTGTTGTGTTTACCTCTTTTTCTGTTCCCTTCAGGTTCTTTACTTGGTCCTAACGTCAGCAATTCTTTCTCCCGATATTTTGCCTGGGCTTGTGCCAAGATGACCCGCTACGTTTTGTCTGCGATAGAATGGTAACATTTTTCCAGATTTGTGGAGTTTCTGTGGGATTCCGGTAAATATTACAGAAGTCTGTGTGCTACGTGGCCTCTGAACCACCTGTGCTTGCAGTTTTTAAAGTGCTCATCGCCTATAGAAATTAATAGCATTCTTGATTGCCACAGGTCCGGAAAAAACCGTCCCCAGCCTTGTTTGATACTTCTGCTACTTTTAGAAAAGAAAAAAACCTACCGAAACCCTTGCCTTTTCTGCATCAGCATTTCAAGGAAACCAAAACAACCAACCCTCCCTTCAAACTTCTCCACCTTCTGAAAGGTTTTTGGCGTGCCTGCCTTTTATGTGTAGCAGCAACCACTTCTTTGCTCCTGACCACTCTGCTGACCTGCTTATTGGTTCCAGTCAGCCACTCCTTGGTCAGTTTTCTACCTGTCATAATTGCTAACGTATTAATTGTGTTTCCTATTAATGATACATTATTTAATTTTAATTACTACCTTTAATAAGCCAGCGAACCGCAGCAAGTTGCTAGCCAGCTGCTGCTTTTCCTAATTAGTGACACAGCATTTTGGCTCGCAAATAAGGCTGTCAAAGGACTCCTAGGTTGGCAACCAGGCTCTGGGTGCCTTTGCTGCTGTGTCCCAGCGAGGGGGACGTCACCCGTGTGGGCTGCAGGCACCTGGGCAAGCCGTGGAGCCTTCAGCAGAGCCTGGCAGCGAAGCAGTGAGGCTTTCACAGCTAAGGAAATCCAAGAGGAAGGGGGTAGATCCGAGGGGAGGGTGGGATTTGCTAGTGTGCGTGAGCTAGGACTGCTCCTGGCTCTTCCTCACAGCAGCCAGGAATGGGTGTATTTATTCTCCGGTGCCCTGAATGTCTTTGGTACTCAACGCACAGTTTCACGATGAGCAGTTGAGGAACATCAGGTAGATGGAGAAAACAAGAAAACAAATCAAATCAAAAGCAGACTGCTGGCAACTCGGCGTGACAGCTTCTTACTACGACGAGTTGCCCAATGCCAGTCTGGCTGCACAATGCACCAAGACGAGGAGTGAACGAGTCAGCATTTCGTAAAGGTACCGAGTGAGAGTAAACTCACCGGACTAAATATCCTGACGATACCTGGGCCAGCAGACACGCCACCGCCACGTTGCACATCCTCCCTTCCCAGGCAGGTACAGAGGGCAGCGACACCCAACAGCACTGCTGTCATTAGGTTGGGGGGGGCAACGGGTTGACGTTAGGTCACGCACGGTGCTAAAGCGGGATGGCCCGTGCCGGAGGAACTATTACCAAAATAGTTCCCACAAGCACAGTTCAATTTAACCGGGCCGAAGCGTTCGTAGAGCCGTGGGAAAACCAGCCATAAGCCCTCTCCGCCCCCAGCACCGGCCAGTGCCAGCCCCGGCAGGGAGCAGCGGGTGGAGGAGCTGGGGCAGGGCGGCGAGGAGGGGCAGGGACCCAGCCCAGCCGTCTCCCTGCCTGAGCTACCCTGTGCCCACCCATCCCGGCAGTCCCAGCGGATGGGGAAGGGAGCTGGGCTCCCGCCGGCCCGAGGGCAACGACGGCACCCGCGGGGGCTCACGCGCCAAAAGAAGGGGCGCCGGGAACCACATTTTATTGATTTCAACGACAGCAGTACACCTCATTGGACTCGAGGTTTGGCGGGGGCTTTTTGGGACAGCGAAGGAGGACTTAGTAGGTAACCACCTTGCGGAACGACATGAAGGCATCGTAAGAAGTTTAACAGACATGAATCCTTTAATGTAAAAACAGGCATTAAAATGGGTTTTGAAGACGTGCCGTCCCTGCCTTTCACTTTTGCAGACCTTCTCGTAAAGGTACATTTCAGCCAAGCGAGGGATCGAGTCGCCCGCAGCCCGGCGCTACACAAAATGAGCTGAAAAACGGGGAGCAGAAAAAGCAGCCGAAGTGCACTAGAGTTCGAGGTGACCGTGTCCCTCACACAGCGCTCGATCTCAGTACTGGCATCAAATAGACTAAACGTTCATTAACAGGAAAATATCTTGAATTTTATTTTTTCACGTTATTATCAAGTACACAATTACAATAATGTCACACATCCCTATATGATTCTATGTATTTTGTTTTTTTCTTTTGTCTTTTTTACAAAGTGTACAGAGGGAAGGACGTATACAATATTTAACAGGGTATTTTCTACAGAACAATAATTTATATTATGTCCTTGTAAAAATCTGTACCTTTTTTAAACATTAAACTGAAACATCCATTTTATAGCATTTGCTAAGCAAATTATTTAAGAATTAAAACTAACCTGTAACTAATGTCAGTACATTAACAATAACTATAATTTCATTTTCTCTTTATACAGACAAATACATTTTACAAAATCCACTTGACCAAACCCTTAATTATTAAAAAAAAAAGTTTCAACATTGTGCTTTAAAAAAAAAAGTGTGTATGATTCCAGGCTACGTAAGAGAAAGAAAACGTGTAAAATTGTGTTCTTTGTCTTTCAGCTTATTTAAAAAAATAAAGTTCAAAATGGCTAAAATTCTCGGCAATGCAATGGGAATTTATGCAGATTTTGTACACTTTTCGGGTTTCTAGTTAGAAAACGCCTGAACGTTGGGGGGGTGGGGGGAAGTCGCAGGAGGGTACTCGGCAAGACACAAATGGAAAATCTCTACTGGGTTTTACTGCGTCTGGTTTGGCAACCGGTAGGCAACGGACAGACAGCCACGGCCGTGTAGGAAATCCACTGACTTCACCGGGCATTTCAGCGAAGGCACAGTGCAGCACACTAGCTATTACACGCTCAAGGTTCATGGCCCCTTAGTAGCAATATTATACAAGAGCACGCTGGACAAGCCTGGGGCACTGTCAAGCAGGCATTGAAAGGAAAAAAACCATTATGCAACAAAGGTAGCGACGTGGCATTCGACTTTCCTGAACTGCAAATTAAACGCAAGTATTTCGGCTTACAGTGAAAGAGACGGGCCGAGCAGTAGGAGCAGGGCTCGGTAACAAAGCAGAACACAAAAGGCTTAGAAGATGCACATCTGAAGGGAAACCTTTGTCCCTCTGTCACCCCAAACCTGAAATCATCACTAAAATTCCCGCTCGATCTCAACAGGAAGTTTGCCTGCCTAGAAGCAAGAGCCAACGCCGGGCCAGGCTCTGAACCTTTTCCATTAGCGAAGGGTCGGTTACAAATCTATCCCCGGCCGGCAGGCAGCCGGGTCCAAATTCTGCAACCGACGTCAAACAGCGGCTTCAGCAGGAATTTGAGCAAGGGGAGCGGGGCCGGGTCCTAAAATCCGGCAGGTAATTCAACGGTTTGGGTTTTCTGCTCCACAGTTGGTGTTAAGGTACAGGACTTCGTGCCTGGTACATTTATGCTGCAATTAGCAAATGACGGGGCGCTATTTTATAATAGTCTTCAGGTGGCAAAATTGCATATAATAATTGTAATGTTCCCCCAGCTGTTAATAAACAGATTAGAAGAACTGGGTTAATTCTGGATACTGTACTAATTAATGAACGGCAGCTTAACAGTGCCGCTAGTGGCTTAGGGAAAACATTCAATTTAGAAACGGTTCTGTTACTATCGTAGGTTACTTTTCCTATTAAGGGTATCTACATTAAAACCCCTCTACTCCTTATGAACGCATCTGCTCCGCTCCATCCCCCTCTGAAACTCTCACTGTAAATATCTCGTTTCCAAAATGGAGGCACCTCTCGGTCTTAAATTTTATTCTAAAACAACTCACAATAACAATGTGACTTGAACCACAAACTGCTCTTGCGAAGAAATACTAATATACATAAAAGCATTAAGTTTGAGGTACGTTTACCAGCACGTACAGACAGTTGTGATCTATTAACTCTGCAAATGGAACAACGGCATTTTATGTTTCCAACATTAAGACAGCAGTAAACTGAGAAAAACCCAAGTCATTTTGTAACAGGCAAAAACCTTTCAAAGCAGCACAGAACAATAAACATAGTATTTGACCGTACTTGTAAATTCGCCAGAGAAAGATAACAAATGCCCCAAACCACTTTTAAAAAATGTTTATCTCTGAAACCTGAATTAAAACGCGGAAGAGCTTTCCGCAAGAGAAAGTCAGATGCGTAACTCCTCAAATGGAAAACAGTTAACCTGCCACAAAGTCTGTAGAGTCAAAACAAGACGATCAGGCGGGCCCTGGTGACTTTATCTCCAGCATCACAATCCCCCGTTTTATACACACCTCTGACAATTTTAGCAAGAGAAATTTCGTATGTTTAAAATTCACGACAAAACTGCATTAACATGGACACTGTGAGTATCAACGAGGTCAGTAAGATAAATATACTTAAATAAACTATTACGGTTGAAAAATTCAGTAAGAGACAGGGTTTACTTTATTAAATGCAACTTTATTGTTGCCATCTTTTCTTCATTTATTAAACAAACTGAATAGAATTCAGAACACGCTATTGAACAAAAGGTATAAAAGTCAACTAGAAGCAATAATCCTATTTTTATACAGCAACAAATCAAATGCACAGTATGTTTTTTTTTTGTTGGTTTTTTGTGTGTGATCGCAGGTGATTGGCTTTAAAATAAGCTAACTGCCTGAAAGGCAAAATTCCTTTGTAATTCCAGCCGTAAGTCTGCGACAGAGACTTTAAGGCAGCCCAACATCTTTATGATGCCGCATAATGTGCTGGTTCTTCTCTGAAGGCCTTCGGAAACCCTTCTTGCAATACTCACAACGGTGAGGGTAGTCTTTTGTGTGAATGGAAATAACATGCCGTTTGAAGCCTGAGGCGTCTGTAGTGCTATACTCACAGTACTCACATTGATAAACTTTCCTGCCACTGTGTGTTTTCATGTGTTTTTTCAGCTCATTTTGCTGCCTAAAGCCCTTTCTACATCTCTTGCACCTGAATGGAAGATCCTTTGTGTGAACTGAGAGTATGTGGCGACTCAGAATGAACGGATCTGCAATCTTAAAGTCACAATGTCTGCATTGGTGCAATTTTTTACCCTTGTGAGCCGCCACGTGTTTTTTCAGTTCCGAAGGCCTGTGAAAGCCTTTATCACACATATCACACTTATGAGGATAGTCTTTTGTGTGGACTGAAATTATGTGTCGTTTCAGATCACTGGAGTTTGAGCTCTTATGGTCACAATGCAAACACTGATGTGTTTTATTTTCTTGATGCATAAGCGTGTGCTGCTGTAGCTCTTTGGTATCTGAAAAAGTCTGGAAACAAATATCGCACTTGAATGGCGTTTCCTTACTGTGTTTAGTCTTTACGTGAGTTTTCAAGTTAGAAGAGTCGGCAGATCGGTATTCACAATATTGGCACTGGTACGGTTTTTCACCAGTGTGGATTCGCATGTGCTTCTTGAGCTCTGACGGATGGCGAAATCCTTTGCCACACTCCACGCAAATATGAGGAAAGTTCTTGCTGTGGACAGCCAAAAGGTGATGACTCAGTAATCCTTGTTCTGCTGTCTCATAATCGCAGAACTTGCACTTGTGCATTTTATTAACTCCTTTGTCCCTGTGCACCATCTTGTGAGTAAATAACGTTCCTGCGTGAGAGAAGCTTTTCCCACACTCATCGCACTCAATAAGCTTTTCTGTTTTGTTGGTCAGCTTATGACTCTCCAAGTGGTTATGTAAACTTATTTTTTTATTCGTAGTGTAATCGCAGTCTGTGCATCTGTATTTCTTCTTAGTAAGAAGGTGCTCCGGGTGGTTTTTCATGTGCCTTTTCAAGAAACCTCTAGATTTAAATTTCTTTCCACAAATCATGCAGGGGTAGACTGTCAACGGATGACCGTCAGGGCCAATGATTATTGCTGAAAAACAACAAGAAAACCCTTCCTCAATATTATACAACAATATTACACTCCGTAAATGTCGTATTTCAACCTTAACAATAAGCTGAATTGTTAAATAAGATCAGAGTCGGACACAAACACTATACTATGTAACAAACAAGCTTGTTACCGGGTTAGGTAGAAGAAATTGAGGGAATTACTACTTTCATTCATTATTGCTATCAGGGGAAAGGAAATACTGTTTTTTGACGGAGACAACCAAAGCATCACCCAGCTGTTCTTCACCTCAAATAATTCTACTTTGAAGAATCCTGACCGAGTTCACCCATTAAATACAAATAGAAACCGATGCTGGTGCAAAGACCAGCAGCCAGCTTGTTAAACCGAGTATTACACAGTAAGCATAGCTGCATGTGATCATCTTTTGACTTTCCACGAATCTGCGGATAATCTGGCAGTTTAAAATCACCTACTGCTGACTACCATTCACGTGTCCCCAAACTAACACCTCCTTCTTGTGCCATCTGTCGCAGTTACAATCTGAAGAGGTACCAAGGAGGAATCAATGAGAACACATTTCACACACGGACACCTCAAAGCTTTGGAACTTATTTGCACTCATCCGTCAGCCTGATTTGTTTACCCTGAATTTGTCTAGGCATGCAAAAAAGCTCCCTTTTCCAAAAATGTTTTACAAGGAGAACTGGCTAGGTAGCTGGGAATAGAAAAAGCAAACTTTCAGATTAAAATTTGCCTGGTTTACTAACTCAGTGCTAGACAAAACAGAACTCCTACAGTTAAGTCACAATTTGGAAAGGAACTTTTAGTATCATTTAAGGCAAGGCTACTAAAGAAAACACTCACGTGCTCTTTCAACTTTATCAGACCAAATAAATCATTCGGACCATGACACAGTAACAGCAGAAACCAAATAATGCCAAAACAGCGCATCTGTCCCTACAGATGCAAGTAAGAACATGGGCGCGAACATCAAGGCAACTTATTTCACAATTAAAGCAGAAAAGGGAATGGATGTTACACTACCTACTGTAACATATAATGGTCAGGTTTTCCGGTTACTGACTGAGCTGATATAATGAAATGTATTGTTCTATACATTTCCAATAAAGACAAAAAAGGGGTTTTAAAAAGTAATAGTACAGAACACTGTTTATCTAACATCACCTTTAGAAAAGTTACATTAAACGTTAAAATTGGTGTGGCAAGTTAAGTATACAGGTTTCCAACCTTTCGCTATGACGCTGCTTTTTTTCTACATCAGAGATGGTTTCCTTTAAAACACCTCCCCCCAATCCAAACCAGCTATGTATTTAAAAGCTTTAAAATAAAATATGCACTCATTTATGATGCAGAAGTGTTGTCAACAAAGTAATTCCCAAAATAATCACCGTTTTTTTACAAGACATTGCACACCCTACCAGGAAAGTACATCTGTTGATGGGTAAGTGCCTAGAGGAAGGAGAGTACAGCCAGCCACCAGATACTCACCTGTTTGATACTGCCTAGACTCAGGTCTCCTTTTTTTCTTTGGTTTTTGCTTAGCCAGTCTCCCAAGTCCAGCTGACTCATCTATGTGCAAAAGAGCACTTGCAGTGCCATTCCGACTTTCAATGCCATCATTATTATTACCTAACAAGATAAGTTAAGAAGTTACCTACAGTCAGCATTCTACAGATTATTCGAGCAACAAACTCTACAATGACAATAAAAGAAATGATCAACTATTATCCGGACATTTAATCAAACCATAATAATGTACAGGATGAGCTGCAAAACTTCTCTGTATGTAACTTACGAATTCTGTTTGGTATTATGAACCTGGAAGCATTGGCTTGGTTTAACTAATTTTATAGCAGTACACAATTCACAGGAACTAATGCTTTTCCATTTCGCAAAGGGTTCTCCTTTAAATGCAGTATTTTTCGCATTTCTTTGGTTGCTAATGATGCCCAAGATGTTTGACATCAGTAAGCAACAGCGTGTCACGATATTTACTGTGGCCCATTTTCTTCTCAGTCCTGAAATACATTCATGTGCGAGCTCCCATTCCCTTTGGACATCTGAATTCACCTGACTGAAGTTTCTCACACACCAAGTTTCAGAACTGGAACTGCGATCAAAGAATCGTTCTGAACAGCCCATAAACTTGCACACAAAGTACACTACTTACTATTTGCACACCTTACGCTTTAACGCTCACAAATTCTTTCTACTGGGAAGAAAGAGCATGCTCAGTATTATATAATAGAAAGAAGAAAACAATCTTTGCTTCACAAAGCTTCAAGTTTAGCACACAAATGGTATCACTGGATGTAAACAAACATGAAAATTACCAGTAAATGTGTCGATATATTTGGGAAGATATTTACTGGCAAGCAGCTTAACATTGGTGATTTAAGGGCATAAGTAAATTTTAATAATAAATTTTGTGGTGAAGTATTTACTTGAATCAATCGAAGGCAACAGTTCCTAGTGAAAGCAAAGTGCACAAGTAAGACAGGAAGATTGAAGTGGAAGAAAGTGCAAGATACTCAATAGTTGTTCCCTTCGTAGAGTGCTGAGAATATTCATGATTAATGTAAGAAGACTCAGAGCCAGGAACAGGCATGTGCAAAGCCTGAAGATTCTGATCTATAGGTTAGCTCAAGTGCTGAATAGCAAATGTGGCAACTGACAATCGTTGGAAACAAAAACCCATTTCACATCGTACACACTGAAAGTTGCAACAGGTGCACAGAGTCCTTCTAGAGTATAACACAAAACAGGCCCCAGACATTTTCTACTACTAGAAGAAAACTGCAAAAACTTTCTGGAATGTAAAGCACAGTGGGACTGGGCCTTGCTGCAATACAGCAACGAAAGAAATGTAACATTTTAAGATGCCATTGTTATGAGCTCTTAAACCCTCTTTAAGTGGAGAAGAGTTCTGAGAAGTGCAGATGACAAACCTCTGCCATTTTCATGCCTTCATGCTTCATTATTTCTTCCCTTCCCCGCCACCTCTCACCTTGCATGTTAGGTTGCTTATTGCTGACAATGCAGTGACTCCACTGTTTCCCACATTCTTAAATTCTCCTTTCAATTCCATCTCTTTGTTCCTAATACGCTCTACTCAATTTTCTCCTTCTCCAAAATCACTGAATGTTCAGTCTACAACTGTTGTTTCGAGTTCACTTAATTTCATTTTTAATTCCCACTCAACTCAGCTTCTGTCCTTCCCCCTTCACTGAAACTGTGCTCACCAGTATATGGCCAAAGATAAGGCTCTGGGTGCACTACCATCTATCTCCTAAGCAACTTTTAACACACGCTGCTCCCTGAAATCTTGCCCTCCCTTGACTTATGTCCGTGATTCCAGCCCCCATCGCATTCTCAGCGCTTCCGTGCCATTTGTTTGCTGGCACCATCACCACAATCCACATCAGGCAGACGTATAACCTAAGTTTTGTCCTCTACTCCACTGTTTCTTCTGCTTCCGTTTACTCAAAGTACATTTAGAAGGAGAACAGGGCAATACAGAAACATTGCTAAGATGAGATTTTGGTCTACCAGCTCACAGAAATTTTGGAAATCAGTCTGTGCACCAGTTGGTGTTCAGATACTAACGTTCAAGAAACATGGTTCTGCATGCTGGAAATATTCTCAAGGTTCTGCTGTAATTTTAAGATGTCTCCCTCCAGCTTCTTTTTTGTTAATCAATTAATTATTTCCATTAGTGAAATCACATATTTATATGTTCCTTCTAGAAATCATTTAAATCAAGCTAGAGGTCAGTGTTGCTTTTCACCATTCCACTGAATTTTACGTACTCCCATCTGCTCCCCCCCCAATAAAAATATTCAGTTCTATTCCCCAAGCAAGCTCTTACTGTGTCCTAAAACTGTGAAGGACAGATGTACTTGAGATGCAATTTTTCAGCTGAAAGCTCATGTACCTCCCCTTCTATGTCAGGAAAATATGAAGGAAAATGCCTGTTAAAACAGGAATAAGAAGCAGCCTGCTTTACAGCTTCTCACTTCTCTTTTTAATTTTAAGGCTCATTATGCCAAGAAACCATTCTTGAACTAAAACTTTAGAAACAAACACAAAAGCACAAATACTCCACTACCCTCCAAAAAATAATCCCCAACATTTTGCCATAGACAGTGTCACCAGGAAGAATTCTTGGAGTTTTACCTACCATAAGCTGCTGCCCAAGCTATGGGCATGAAAGTTTTAATTTCAGTGTCATCAATTTGCTGTTCATGGGCCACTGCTGCATCCTCCTCTCCTACAATCACTTCCATATAAACCTCATCAGCTATTTCTGCAACATCTAAGAGAAAAAGAAGTCAAGAAAAAATTAACAGGAACACTGCACTGTTGAAAGTGAAAATCCCTGTTCCCAAATGAAAGCCACCTACTTACTTAAGTCTTCATCTTCATGCTGAGAATCATTTACAGTCATGTAAACCATTTTCTCCCTTGGAATACGAATACTGCTATTTTGATCAAGTAATCCAACTGCGTGGTCATTCTCTGGCTCGCTCTCCACAATGTCTACTGTGCCCCCTAATTAGGAAGACCAGAGCAAAATATTTTAAATACACTTTGTTCAAGTTCTATGCTAAACCGCAGAAAACTAAAAGTTTGTCATTCTTTAACGTTAGACCCACAGCTCTTTACAGATGACTTGAGAGAAGCCACAGTCTCTATGCAACATTTCAAATGCCAGGTTGGAGTATTCTAAAATGAGCTTATTTTACCTAAATCATCTTCTCCAGGATCTGCTTTGAATATATAGACCTTGATGACTTCTGGACAAATGCCATCCACTTTACAAGAGCCACTTTCTGACTCTGCTTCCATGGTAATTTCAGCAGAACCTTCGTGTTCTATCTTACCAGCATCATCCACTACAAAAACAAGTTATTACAATTATCCAGTCATATACAGACAGACATATATGAAAGACTTTATTACTTTATTACTCAAATTTGGAGGCAGTTTAAAATTACGTTGTGATAGAGAACCTACCCATAAATATTTTTTTCATATCCTTGAAAACAACAACAACAACGAACACAGAAATAAATTCAAGCCGTATCTTCTAGTTAAGGGGAAAGGGCAAGAGTGCTGCAGTGATATGACTAAAAGCTAGAGCACCACACCAGGCAACGCTAATAGGGAAACAGTGATCTGCGGCAAGATGATGGTAGGAAGAAACTGCACATTAGTACTTACTCTGTGGCATAATTTCACTTATTCTGTTTTAGTTGCTTTCTCCTTCACAACTAATAAGCTATTGACTGTTTTTTTCAAAAGCAGTATCTGTTGCTCAACCCTGCCTCTAATGCAAGCCAGTCAGAACTGGTTCCTTGCAAAGCGGCATTATTGATGCTTCTTCAGCTGACTAGAGAGGAAACCTAAATGAAAACTACAGGAAGAAAACCCTCCACTTTTCTTATCCACTCAACAGCTGAGCGATCAAGCACAGTGTCAAAGCACTGCCCTGATGCTACAGCACTGGTGAACCTATTCAACTAATTGTTCGTGGTGGGCTTACTGAAAGGTACTTGCACTGGATTTTATGCTGTAGCCCGATATACTCTCCTTACTATTGCCTCAAATTTTGCTCTCCTCCTTTCAGAAGTGCACCGACACCACGCTTCAGTTTGAATTGCCATAACTTGCCTAGGCCTCCCACATAAACATGGCCAACAGCCAGTTTTATGAGGAACACATTTCTGATTTTTAAGACATACTCTACAGAGGCACATGCACACACACACCATCTTACTTTACTAAGTGTGGGTTTTCTAGAAATAAATACTAAATATGCGTTCACAAAAATTAAATCCAGCATCTCAAGACCTTTAGAGAATCTCCCAATTTCAGAAGCCTCAGAAGCTTCTCAAGTGTTGAGATTATTTAAGAGTTCTTAACATCATGGCATACTTTTGTAATTCGTGACTTTATTGTTGATAAAGTCACTTTTGGAGGCTGACATGGCTCCCTCAGAGCCATGCATAACTTCAATTCATGACAACAAGACTTGAAATTTATACTAAAGGAAGCATAAGAACCGTCCCATAAATGCTGTAGAATTTTTAACTACCGTGCCTAGCACATACAAAATATTTAATAAAGCATGTTCATTTTACTGGCAGCCATTAAACCACCCTCATAATTAAATCATAGCTTTACTACTCAGCATCTGCAACTCTTCCATTTACTTTAAGATCTACTTAAAAAAAAAGCTCAAAACACTGTTACTATTATTTTCCTGCCATGAAGTCAATAAATCAGCCTTTAAATCAGACAAACTAGCACACGTTCTGTCTCATGTATCAAACACCACTGTATTTAAGTACAATTTCTCAATCAGACATCATTATTCACAAAGAAATATGAATAACATTAAATTATGAAGCACTAAAATAAATTAGTCTGTCTCTCTCCTCACCAAAAGAGCAGCAGAAAAAAACATTACAAACTCTTGTGGCAAGTTCATGATCAATGGCCACCACACAGAATGTTTCAAGCAGTATGATGTTTAAAAAATTATTTTGTGCCATGGGACAACACAGCATTTTGTAGCTGAAACCCCAAAGCATTTCAAAAGTAAAAGCCGTTAAGACGTTCTTTTGAATCGTGTTAACAATGTAGCTCTGCAGTATGTATATTCAGTTATTGAGCAGACTTTCATAAATTCTTTGGCATATGCATGAAACACCAAACACCACTGGAACTCT
This sequence comes from Morus bassanus, assembly GCA_031468815.1. NCBI lineage: Eukaryota > Metazoa > Chordata > Aves > Suliformes > Sulidae > Morus > Morus bassanus. The sequence continues at coordinate 89,851,721 of CM062568.1, read as the reverse complement.
GACAAGAAGAAAACTTGCTTTCATTCCTACACTAGATTTATGTAGTTGTTCTCCTTTAAAACTTGGCCGTTTCCAGTGTCACGCACGTGTACTTGGAAGGCTTTCAAATCAGCGTAGACTGATTTTACACTGCTGAAGCCAAAGGGGAAATCTGCCACCAAGCTCAAGTGATGCTGGAACATACACAGGGAAGGAGAACTATGGCTGAAGCAATCAAAGAGAAAACAAACCTACACGTACCATGTGAAACAGGCTGGTTTCTTTTAACCAAAACAGAGTTTTTTACTTCCATACATATATGGAAGTATCCATTGACAACATTGACACATCAGAAGAATTCTAGATCTTAAAAATATGCTCCTTTTACTCTTTGAAGCAAGTTCTTCAAGGTTCAAAGTCATCTTTTAAACAACATGATTTTAAAAAATTCGTTTTATAATTCAGAGTTTGTTTATCCCTCATTTCCCTCTATATTCAACAGTGTTTTCAAAATGTAACAACTGGTTTAAATATTTTTTTAACAGCACCATTAAACTGCAATGAAATTGATGTGTAGGAGTATTAGGCCAACTTTCCTCATCCAAAAGGAAAAAAATTCACTCTTGACAGGTGGTAATACTTGAAAAACTAACGTCCCTGAAGGGCTTCAGAAGTAATAGCGTTTGCAGTACAGTAGCAAACAGGTAACAGGAAGAAAAGCAAGGTGGAAAGAAAAAAGGTAGGGAAAAAAGATAAAAAATCAGAAGAGACAAACAAGGTGAAAGAGCATGGGCATCTGTCACACAAAGCACCATTTCCACGGTATTTTTTCCTACAGCTACACAAGCATTTTTCTATACTGATTCAATGATGCTCTGGCAGCATTTATAAAATTTGATTTCTATTTAACACTTTCCCTATGTTTCTGCATTCTCCACATATCTCAGTCTCACAATCAAGAGAAAATGATACTCATAAATACTTGACTGATCAATGTTTGAAGTTGGAACTCTGATGATGTTTGAATTTTTCATTCAAATTCACAGCCCATCAAGCGATCCCACAAATTCCACGCATGACTGATCTTCTCTCACATTGCTCCTCTTTGAAATTACAAACAAAAAATCCCCAAAGTACTTAAAAGTATTAGTTAAGCTTATAAGAGACCAATTCCTTTCAAGTAGAGATGCTGGGCAGTTACTAAACGAATCACAAGTCACATGCTAGGAAAAAGTTCAGACTAGCCTTACTCCAATGCTGTCATACCTTGTGCCTCTATTTAATTAGATATTAACTGAACACTAAAAATTTCAAATGTATGGGTTTTTTTTCCCCTCTACTAGCTGGTAGCTTTGCTTCAGTAAACAAGGGGATTCAGACTAGAGAAAAATTCTTAGACACAACATTATTTTACATAAATTGCAAGAATGCATTCTACCATTAGTATGCTGACGTTCTGCACAGACTTCACTGATTAGAGGAGCCTGCTCTTTGCATGCTATGAGCTGCAAGAAACACCTAAAAAGCGTATGCGCTTCTCCAATGTCGCAATAATTGCTTCCATATAAAGTTAATGCTTGAATTTTTATTAAAAGCACAAACAGATGAGAAAGGTGTCACACAACAAGAAAGACGTGGCATATTTAAAGCCTGTCTAGTTATCATTTCCATCACAAGGAAATCAACAAAGAGAGACCAACAGATAAAAAAAAGGAATAAAGAGAAAAGCGAAGAAATAAAAGATGCAGGCAACACTAACAACAGATTGTTTGTCTTATATGTGTTCTATCACGATGACAGCATTTGTCTCCTAGAAAATATTACATCTAATTAAAAAAAAAATCACCTAATGCCATAAACTATAATGTCCAACCAATAATTATCTTCTGTATCTTTTCCCTCCTATTAAAATATGTCCAATAGTGTTTTGGGGATATAAACAAGCTCCTGTACATTGATAATAAAAACCATATTTAAAACCCAGCTGAGGCCAGTTTCCCCACATAGGAGCATAAATGCTAGCCCAACATCCTGCGTTTGCTTAAATGGTACATCTTTTGTTTAACCATGACACATACACTTTGCCCAGTAAGTTGGTTTTAGTTTTTTATACCCAGTATTTAACGGATCAGCAGATACAGACTTTGTAGCCTTGCAGTCTTTGACTCCTAACTAGAAAAGTGCAAAATATCTGTAACTGTCTTTATTTTTTTAAGGGCTTCCATAAGCTTTTACATTTATTCTTTCCTACCATTTCTCCTCTATATGGGATTAATGAGGAAAATAAAAGGACTGTAAAAGATAAAATTCACTTAAGCACTAAGAAATCTTCCATCTTTTTCAAGCACACACTGCTCATTGCTAAACAACACACTGAAACAATTCTTACAGACATTCTAAGAAAAAGCCTGTCTCTATACCAGTTTAACAGATCTTAAAATCTGTCTATGGAGCAATTAGATGAGAATCATCTATTTTGTCAGCCTTTATGTTCCCAAATGATTCTCTCTGCTGCTAAAAAATGCATATCATGGTATACTTGCCTGCTTACAAAATAAACAACCCTATTTAACCATTCTTAATGAAAAAGGCCACTCCTTCTGTTTTCTCTAAAATAGATTAAAAGCATGCTGTATTGCCCAGAGAGATTTTGTTCAGTTATTTGTGATAGAAACATTTTACTTGTACTTCACTTGAGAGAAGAGAATTCCTAGTCCACTGAAGGAGTTATTTTTACCATCCAGTTATTTCTTAAATGGCAAAGCAGGTTTCCTAACCTGTGAGAAAACCGAAATCTGTTCTATTTTGATTTTAATGCCATTGCCAGTACACATGAGCAACAGCGAACCCCATGCGTTTCGAGCTCCCCTCAGGGCAGCAATCTAGCAGAGAACTTCCTGAGCTCCAAACTGGTATCCTACACTTGTCCTTCTCGTCCTGCTCTCCCCAGCACACAAATCAGACTAAGCTCTGAGGCATCACTCAGCCCAAGGGAACTCTGAACTCCCTCGCCTCTCACGGTGACCTCCTGAGCAGCCTCAGCTGCAACAAGTGTTGGTGCCATTCCAGTGGTCAGGCAGAAGAAGCAAGGTAGCAAATTCTGCCTCACGGAAAGAAAAACGTGAATTCATGCATCTTTAAGAACCTCCAGGGAAAAAGAGGGAGGTATTTATTTATGCTAAAAAAGGCAAATAAAAGCATTTTGTTTTCTTGACTAGAAGCCTGCTGGATGGCCCTAATGAAGGCATGAACTTAATGGCTTAGTTGATCAGATCCATTGCTTTCAACTTAAACATCCAACAAGGATGAGAAAAGATAGGTTTCACCTAGATCTATGAAAAGATGCAATCATTATTCTCTCTGAGTAGCCTAGGTTCTGACTCCTGTAATGAAAAGTGTTAATTCAGACAGAACAAACAAAAGACACGGCTAACTCAGAGCAAAGTAAGGATATGGATGGACACAACACAGCCCCTGTATTTGCAAACATGATGTAACTTCCTACAACTGCAGCTTAAACTTTGTGAGGCTACTCTTCCCTCTCCCCTTGTCAAAACCTCCTTTGTGCCTCACCATTTTACTGCAATTAAATATAAGTATATCAGAATACGACTTTGTCTTATGGACGAGTTCATGCCAGAGGATGTGTCTGTCTGCCAAATTGAATAAAATCAGACAAGCAAAAACCTTCACTTCCATCTTATGGCTAGGTGTAAGGCACTACTTTCCTTGGTTAGTAAATGCTGGTGGGGTATTTTTTTGTTGTTTTGACAAACACTAGCTGATTTCACCATTACTGTTTCACTTACAGAGAAATGATTTTCCAAGCCTTAAAATTTGTTACTAAATAATTAGCACCAGTGTGAGCCAGAACACAGTTTATCCTTTCCTGACCCAACTCATGAACCGGCTTGTTATGGCATATGTGAAAGAAAAACTGATCTATCAAACCTCCTTGAATCCTTCTCAAGCTACCTAGTAGTTGCAGTTTGCATGCTTTGTTGAATGAATATCTGATTCTGCTCTGCCCTAAGTGCCTCAAATCTACCATGGACCAAAAATGAAGCTTGAGGGCAAAGACAAAGTATCCAAGAAAAAAGGTGAGTACATCAATAGATATAAGCTGTGCCAAGAAACATTATCTTGGAAACGAAAAAAACCAAAGGCATATCAATGCAGAAACTAAATTAAATCTAAATGGGAAAAGAAATATTAAAATACTGAGTCTACTGAAGCAAAGTCACAGAATGACTGCTCCACAGGGACTGCACTCTTTGAAAAGACAAACCAGTCGGAAACCAAGAAAGAAGGTAGAAACACAACATTAAAATAAGTACGCATAGATTAGTCATTTAAAAACAGGTATTTTCAGGACAAAGCTAAGAAAATTATCTAATTTTAAGAAAATCTATGTAGACTCGGTTTATTAGGAAAAAAAATGGAAACACTTAGAGAGAACCACAAAATAGGAAGATAGCGAAAAGATTTTGCCAATAACTTCCACTGAAGAACACAGACTGAGAAACCTACACAAAGTGTCATCCCCTGCTTTGCAAGTGACTAGATAAAAAGAAGAGAAACAAAAGCATCCTGGAGAACACAGTCTAGCTCCCTGATCTGGGATGCACCTACATTTGGCTACTGTAATGGCAGACAAAATTACATTCCTACATCTGCCCCAGCAGTTCAGGGAGGTTTGCCAGAACCTAACACGAATTTACAGGTCAGGATGAAAAATCAAAAAGTAGGCTGATGTTACCACCTCTTAAAAACCACCTAATACTAAGTTCAACTGCAGAACTGAGACAGTCAACCAATCAATAAACACATATACCGCCAATGCAAAAGAAAAAAATGGAAATTAATTCAAATAATGTTTTCCATGCAACGAAGAGACTATTTGGCAAGATAGTCTTTACTTGATGGAAAAGCACTAGACTCTGACTTCACAACCAGAAGAACTTGTTACACAGGCTTTAAACACAGTAGGTGGTAATAGGGAACTTCCCTTCAAAATGAACTGCAGAACATACTTAACATTTTAAACACAAATAGAAAGGATGCATGTTTTGTAGCATAACGTTTGTTTTAAATGCTGGCTTATTTAAGGTTCTGAATCTAAACAAAGTACATTGCAGGACTATCAAGAGGTGTTTAGTATTAAATAGAGTATGAAACTGCAGAAACACACGCCTGAAAATGGAGAATATCCCAGCACAACTGAATAATTAAATTCCTGTGTTTTCTGCCAGTTACCACCTGTTGACTACTGGTACATCTAAGAAGACTTCCTACCTGGGTGAGTATTTTAGGGATCATGCAATATGGTACCTACCAAGACATTCTGTCCTCATTCAGCCACTGGCAATGGTTGAAAGGGACACATATCTACCCACCCCTCTCACTTGAATTTACATAGACACAGTTTGCAAAGTGTTCCTATGACAGCAGCCTCAGAGGCCTCACTCTGCTGCCCATGCTGCAGGATGACAACCTGCAGGGGAAGAGTGAGCAGAGAGACAGGAGCAACAGCATCTTAAAGAGCCACAGTCAGTAATAAGAAACAGGTAAGGATCACCACTAGAGTCTTTACACAGTCAGGCCTCAGTTATCGATAGGTGGATTATCCACTTTGCTGCCTAACTATGCTGCTGGTGCAGAAGCGTTTAAGCTGCTTTTACCTGATCTAACTCGGGTCTGGAATCAGAAAGTTATATCTGTACCATAATGTACAGAGTGCATTTATTAGTTTGGATAAATACTATCTCAGAGAGCAGCATCCCTGATCTATTTCACCTCATTATGATCTTTCAGCTTAATTTTACAATATTTTGTGTTATCCATATTTTGCATTATCCCATTTCATTGTTTTCCCAGATAATAGAGAATTAACTGTACCTCATATAAACTCAAAACATGGCTGCACAAGGTTACTCAAGGAACTCAAGAGATGATAAATTAAGAAATGCAGTGATCCTAGGTAAGGAGAAGCAACATTAAAATCCATAAGTACAGGATATAAAATTAAAACAAGTTATTATACATTTCAAAAAAGTGTCCAAAGAAAAAAAAAAAAGGTAACTGAAGGAGAGCATCAAGTATGCCTCATCAACGGAGTCATTTAATGCTAGACAAAACTGAAGTGCCTGAAATGGCAATTAAACAAACCAGCCTAACAAAGCCTTTCTATTTCTACGACAAACAAATGTTCAGCAGTGACACTCTGATGTTCCTAGGTGCTGCACTGAGTAAGCCTTATAATAAGTAGCATAATTAAAGTAAGCTCTACTTCGCACAAATGGATATCCTCAGTACAAAAAGCATTGATGATATGCTCTGTTTTTCTCCATCTTCTACTTTAAGTCTTTTGAAATACGATTCAAATGGATTGTGCCACTGTTCCTAAGGGAGATTAAGATATTCACGGTTGCTTCTCAGCTATGAGCAGCAATAGCTACCCTTTTTGTTAGCAGCATACCTCCGTCCTTTGCTTAATCAAGAGAAGAAAACATATCCTAACAGCAAAGAAAACCATATTGTTGCCTGTATCTAACTATAAAGGGGGTGGAAATGGTGGGGGCTTAGCAAAAACCAAAACAAGTATAACAAAATGTCATTTGGACTTCCAAAAAACAACAGGTTTTTTTTACTTTCCCTTTTCCATGGAATAATTTTTTTTGTTTTCTTAATGCCTTGGCAGTAATCTTAGTAACCTGCACATATATGCGTTTTCAGACAATGTCACATTTGTTTTCTTTCAGTTCTTACTAAGTATATGGCATTTAGTTCAGTAGAATTCTTACTCTTTTGTTCTTATGCTACAAAATGCTACAGTTATAATTTATAATCAGACATGCATTTGCCAGTATTTCTCTCCATTAGCTTCACCAGAATTTTTAGCTGGTACATGTTCCTAGAAACACCCCCATTTGAGTATATTTGCGAGATCTGCAGTTCATTAAATAATACCGAAAATCTGGTTTTGGTACTGTCGTAATCCCTCCCTCATATATTTCAAGCACCACCCGGGCCCATATCATAAGAATTTTGATGGATTCACCCAGACACTTACAGGAAATCATAAGGTAATCTTCACAGTTGCCCTTCTCGTCTTGATGTTCCACAGGGATTCCATTGGCATCGATCACTGCCTCTGATGCACAGTCTGCCACCAAGACTTCTTCAGAAACAACATCTGTTCCCAAAGTATCAGTGACAATATCTGTTTCTTCAACATTATCATGAACTACATGTTCTACATGTCCAACTTCAGGTACATGCATTGACTCGCTTGTCAGTACATGTTCTGGTATAGACATTGCTTCTGCTGTTATGTCAGAAGCTAAAACATCATCTGGGACAGTGCAATGAGCCAAAGAAACCTCTTCAGCTACGTCTGTGTCCAGCACTTGTTCAGGAATAATGACAGTTTCAGATACGTCTGGCTCCTCCATGATATCTGGGCACTGAACATCCTCGATAACAACATCCTCAATGACATCTTGGATTACTACAGAATCTGGATCATCAGGAACAAAATTATGCACAGTTATATCTGAGTCGACTACATCTGAAACAAATACTGTTTCCTGTACTTCCACAACAATCTGATCTCCATCCATATGTCCTGCATCAGCTCCTGAAAAACATAATTAAAATAGCAGTTACATTGTAAAACTAACTCAGATGAAGTGGTTAATAATTGAATTTACTTCTATTTTACTTCAACTTTTACACCATGGTGCAATTTAGTAAAACAGGCATAATAGCCTATAAGCAATTAAGATAGGCAGATATATGGGGAACTGATAAAGCAAGCCCTCAGTAGGTGCTAACATAACTAAGATGAACAACATTTTCTCTCCCAGAAAAGGTTACCAATTTTTAGACTCTCCCCCAATATCCAAACAACTATTACTTGACAGAACAGTAGCTCCTTCATAGTGCTCTGAGTAATAAAAACAACTGAAAATCAAAAGCAACTACTCTTTACAAAAGCATTGATACAGCACAGCACTTTTAAGCAAAGACAAAATAAACAACAGTCAATAGCATCTAAGGTGAACACTCTTCTCTACATATTATCTCCTGACAGACCTGTTGGATCAAAAAATGCGTTTGGCTCATGTGGCTGCAATTCAAGCCCATCTTCATCCATGGCCTTTAACTCTCATCAGTCACAGTGTCTGTAGAAGGTAAAGAAGAAAGGTTATTTAACTCGTATTATGTTATGAAGGTTGTCTCTGCCTGTGCGCTGAAAAGCAGAAATTTTGGGCGCATGGAAGTTAACAGATAACACCTCTTGACTTTACGATGGACCAGATTCCACTCAGGCTACCTCTGTTTGGGATTCCAGAGATGCTACTCTAGAACACCAAACACCATATGAACCATATGTAAATATGATTTCCTTATAATCTTACAAAGAAAAAAAAATTAAGACAAAGCTTACACAAGTTCACACTGAAGTTTTTTTTTGGATGGTGGGGAATACAGTGTTGTCAAATCAATAAAGCTCGATAAGGTAAGCTGAAAGTAGACAGCTAATAATCTGAAATGCACACTGCTTTTGATGTCCCCTGTATTGATACTTGGGCAGTCAGGAGGAAGTTACTCTTATGTCACCTCAGGAATTGAAATCATCAATGTAAACTGCTTCCAGAACATAACACCATATGTTTTCAAGCCCCAGATGTGTGAATATTTTTAAATCTCCTGCGCCAAGACAAAGTACCTATTTGCTTTTATATTAAAAAATATCACCAGTTCTCAAAAATTACCAAATGTCATAGTCTCCCAAATTTCTTCAAACAGAATGTCAACATTTCTTCAATGCATAATAGCAATTTAAGATTTCAATCTTCTGAACAAAAGAACCAAATGAGACCATAAAGTTAAAATACTTACTAAAATCTGCAACTGCAATCTAAATTTTGCTGCTTACGTACGTATGTGCATTACAATTAGGAACAGGCAAACCTAGCTGGGTAAAATGTGATCTAACATAAACTTGTACTACTCCCTTGCACTTAGTCCAACTAGTTTCCTAAGTGCAGAACCAGCAAGAGGGAACAGAACGTTGCTACACGTTTCTGCTCGTGTTTCTGTACAAATGGAAGATGCAATTCTCCTTCCTCCATTTTTCACAGTGACAGGCAGAAATCTCCCATCCCAGTCCCTGTGATACTTTCACAAAAGACCTAGAAAAAACCATTAAGATTCTGCCCAAGGTTTCCATAAGAATCATAACCTTTCCGAATTAAGTCAACTAACATTTACATTAAGTCTTCATGGGGGAACTGCTATACAAAAGAAAAAGTGAACAACAAAACACAAACCTACAACCATAATCTGTAGCAAGTATTTTCTAGACTTCACCATTTTTCTAGCTCAACTCTTCTCAACTCTTCACAGCTAACCACCTGATTTATATATGTGAAAATGTATTTTTACAAGTTGAGGGAGAAATATAGCCAGAAACTGAACTGGAGGAAAAGCAGTGGCAGTCTAATAATTTTCCAGGGGGTCCCATATTTGTGTGATGTTCAGTTGGAAGGCCCTGTATTTTAAAGACAGCTGCGCTAACAATTCATTGCAGCTAAATCACCTCACAATTATTCTTACTGTCAAGCATTTCTGTCTGAAGCACCCACTATTCAGGAACAGCTCATCACACAGATGCTTTTTCAGAATCAAGAGCAGAAGAAAAGCATTTCCCAGCCTCAGATACAAGACATAGCTTGACTGATGGCAATCAACTTCTGCCATGCCACAGCAACGACAACAGAATAACAAGGTTTCATACAGTCATTTAAGCAAGAATTATTCATACCCAAATGGGTTTACTTCCATCTATTCAGTATACACCTAGCCAGTCTATTACAAATGTCTTTCCTATTCATCTTGTCATCTTTTCTGCGTTGTCTTCAGCGTTTAATTTCTTTTCTGTTGCTGCTTCTCCAACTTCTTGTGAGCCTGTACCTATATTATGTTCATTACCGCCTCACCTGCCCATTTCATCTCCCCAGCTTGTAACTACAGCACACTCCCATCACTCACACAAAGCCACGCTACTCATCAATTTGTAGCAGAGATTGTATTAGCAATTCAGAGATTTTTTTTTTGGAGGAGGAGGAGGAGGCAGGGGGGACTAAAGGTTGGCAGAAATAAACTGCCTCTCTCCTCAGGCAACACACACATAAGAAGCTAGCACTTGCTGCCCAGCTCTCTGCGAAAAGTCAAAACGCTGTTTCTGCCTGTGCTTTTGAGGACTGTATTATCATGCATATTAGCCTCTGATCGGCTGGGACCTAACCAGCTTGAAGTGCCAGTTCACCACTAGCTACTGGAAGAACTGGCATTCATTTTCTCCACTTCCTGCTTTCATCACCCACCTGACCACCACTCCACCACAAATTCCTACTTCTTATGACTCATGCATGGACTTTCTCTATCCTATCCTCTCCCCAAATTCCTCACTGCATCTATGAGTGAGGCTCTCCTTCACTGTCCTTCTGTCTGTTCTCTTCAACCATGAGACCTGGAGGCAGCCACCACTACTTCCCGGCTTCCAGAACGAGCCCGTTGACGCCATCTCTTCACTGCCGCTCGCATTGCTGCCCAGGCTCCAGGTGACAGATGGTAGAGCCAACAAGTCTCTGTGATGTTCACAATGGTGCAGTTTCATGAAGACACTGCCACCACCAGTGACAGCCCAGCAGACTTTCAACTGCATACTCTGTGTAACAGTGTGGCCTCTTCTGTATCGGCAAGGTCTTTTCACCTACAGGGGCATAATATGCTGCAAAACAAAGGCCCAGGTTCTGCACAAACTGAGGAAGTTTCCCGAGCACGTGGGTTTTCACTGAGTCTTAAAAAGGCCACAGGTTTATGCTTTGGTACTTGTTCCAAAGAAGAAGAGAAAAACCCCATACCCTTTCACTGAACGAGTTTCTTCCTCACTAAGGTTTCCCATAATGTGCTTTTGCACCCAGATCCAGCCAACAAATTCATGTACAGAAATTCTTACCCCTGTGCAGGACCATAAAGACTTTAAAAGTGCTAGGGCACTGTCCCCATCTCCACAGAAATTTGCTGCAGAAAGAGGACCAGAAAAGGACGCAGGCATTTAGAACATGATTTAACTAAACTATCTAAAACGCTAAAGGTGCCTAAATCAAAATCTGCCATCCAAAAAGGCGTCAAGTCCATGGATGGGGAAAAAAAAAAATCCCCCAAAATTTCCTGAAATCATTTCAGGGTTTGAGCATTCTAACCAGTAGATGAGAAAATAGTGTTTCTTCCTGCTTGCTCTTCTTCTGAGCAGTGGGCCAGTGCAGGGGCCCAAGGTTTGGCCACACAAAGGAAGGTATGCCACATGGTTCTGTACCAACCGGCAGCTCCGTGATGAAGGCACTGTTCTGCAACACGAGAAATACCAGAGCTTCTTGTTGCGAGCACCACACCGAATGCCTTCAAATTCCTTGGCAAGCACCCTAAGCTCTGTGGTACCGTAAGGCTAAGAAGCAATTCCAGCAGTTCATTTTTCTGCAAGATTTCAAGAAGGGCAGAAAGTCCTCTCAGTTCTTTCAAAATATTCCAGCCGACACTTATCTCAGGAGCAGGTTCTGGCACCGAAGCAGACAGAATCAATTTTCAGTTCCTGTTTGAGAATCTAAACTCTCAAAGAGAAGCAGGTGCCCAGCCATTTCCCTATACTTAGTCCTTCTCAACACCCAAACCTACATGGTTCTTTGTTCAAATCTCAGTAATTCAGGCACTGCTCTTCTAACCACTGCAACAGAAAAAGCACAGGCACTTAAAACCAGGTTTTACACCTCTGAAAAGAACTAAACATCTACATCTTTTACTTGGCTTGGGCCTATGTAGCTTCACATGGATCGAGAATTAATACAACTCTGAAACACAACTAATTCCGTTTGTAAAGTTAGTTCTTACACACTGATTTTTCCTTATTTATTCAGAGACTTGACTGGGTTTGGTTTTATGAAAGACAAGGCAATATTTTCAAGTAGAACAACAGACAGAAAAATATATATTAATGGAAGAAATGGTATTAAGCTATTAGCAATAAAATAACCTCCTAAAATAAAAAGGGGTATTTTCCATAAATCTCGAGTACAATAAGTCAAGAGAAGCAACACAGACAGCGCACCATCCTTGCCAAATTACAAATCCTTGACTCAATAGGCCTGGCAAGATAATCGAGATGAAATAAAAAGAAATAGACGAACTGTCACGTTTTAAAGAGAGAGAAACTTCAGAGTTCCTTAGAAGAAAGAGCTTTAATATACCACAGAAACTGTCAGTTTTTCTGCTCTCACCAAAAAAAAAAAAAAAGGAAAATGGGGAAAAAGAGAAAAGAGGGAAATCTCAGAAAAGCCATCCTTATGAAAAAGAAATACATAAGACAGTCCTTTGCCTACTCCTAAGGAAAGAACGGTACATCTGTTTATTTGGGGTCAGGGCCAGCAAAATACCCATGCAAAAATACTCAAAGTACCAAATACCTGTGCAGCAAAACTCTGACCCTTCCCAGAAAAACCAAGGCATAAACAGCAAAATTCCCCATGTCCAAGCCCCAGCTCCTACCTACGCTGTGATGACTTAAGTGTGCAACCATAACCAAGTTCCCATCGTGCCTTGCCACATTACATTAAAAATTGCAGCATGCCATGCATGTCCCAATTGGGTTAGAGCCCTGAGCTACCCGAAGCTTCGCTGTGGTTATGAGACGACTGTGGGTTCAGTCTACACTATTGCTGCAGCGTCACAACTCTCCCTACGTGACCCACTTATGGAGAATGCAATGCACACACAAGGTCTCAATCACACACACACGAAAGGTAAAAAAAAAAAAAAATTATACTCCTATAGCATCTAATTCTTATCTCAGAAATAACTCCCACAATTATTGGATGAATAAATGGAAGAATAAAAACAATGTTACAAATATGACCGTGTCATCATTTAGCTGTTTATTTCTTGATGCATCTCCCTCAGTTTTGGCAGGAGAATCAGTACTGCTGTGTTCATTGCTTTCATAAAAAAAACTCAAGTCTCTTCCTCTTTGCCGTAGTTCAGTGGTGTATTTGGAAAAACTGGTTTAAGAAATGGGTTTTCTCCGGATTTCATAGGGATGTTGTGCATCAGACGACACCTAAGCTAATTTTTAATGAAACCTAAATTAGGGAAATAACCAGTCCCAGGCACCCCTTCGAAACTCCTTCCACTCAACTGGGGACCTCGGCGAGAGAGGGGACAGCCAGAAGGGAGGAGAAGCAGCCAGCACCAAGGGGGGGGCCCCAAGAGGGCCGGGGGGGGCCCGCGCCCCCGCCCCCGGCTCCTCGCGGGGCGGCTGGGCGAGGGCGGCCGAGGGCGCACCTCACCCCGCTGCCCAGCCGAACTCCCGGCAGGCCGGGAGGAAAGGAGATGGCGCGGCTGAGGCGCCGGGCGCGGCGGCAGCAGCAGGGGGGCACGGCTGGCAGCCCCGGCGCGGCCGCACAGGAAGCCGCCACGGGCCGGAAAGCGCCGAGCTCCCCTGCGACTCGCTGGCTGGCAGGCGCTGAGGCGGGGAGAAGGGAGAGGCGGGGGAGAGCGAAGCGGGGGTGGGGAGGCTACGGGCTCGCCCTCTCCGGAGCCCGCGGCCCGGCGCTGCGATGAGCGGGGCCAGGGGCTCCCCCCTCCGGCCCGGCCCGGCCTGCGCCGAGGCACGGGCTATGGCGAAGCGATTAATTCAAGATGGCGCCCGGCGCCCTCCGCCTCCCCCCCCCCCCGCGCGCCGCCATTTTGTCTCCTCCTCCAGACACTCTCCGAACCCCCCTCGGCCGGGCCCGGGGCCTGGCACCGACCTCGCCCGCCTCCCCCAGGGCTCGCAACCGCCCCCCTCCGCTTCCGCTCCCCTCACGCCGCCGCCCCCGATGCCCAGGGCCGCGCCGGGCGTGCGGAACCCGCCGACCCGGGCCCTGCGGCCCGCTCTTTCTGGCGGAGCCCTGGCGCGGCCTAGCTGCGGCCTCCTCGGGGCCTGCGCCGCGGCCTGGTGCGGGCAGGGGAAGGCCCGGGCCGGGCCGGGCGGCGGGACCCAGCCCCGGGGCTGCTTACCGTGCGGGTGGCGGGCGGCGGCGCTCGCCTCGGCGCGGCCTCTCTCAGCGCGACTGGGCCGAGCGCGGCGGCGGCGGCGGCGGCTGCGGCGGGGCGGGCGGGCGGGAGGGGAGGGAGGGGCCGAGCTCGGAGCTGAGTGGAAGCGGCCAAGCTCCCCGGGCCGGGCCCGCCGTCAGCACGTCACGTCACTGCCCGAGAGAGACCCAGGAAAAGGCGGAAGGGAGCGCGCCGCCGCCGCCGCTGCCGCCCGCCCGCCGCCTCGGGCCAGCCGTCCGCCGGGGCCGGGGCCGCCGGGCGGGCCGGGGACCGCTGCCGGGCGAGGCGAGCCGGCGCGGGTCGGAGTGGTGGCGGCGGGGGGGGGGGGGAGGGAGGCGCGGCGGCGGCGGCGCTCGGCTCCCTGCGGCTCCTCCTGCAGCCGCCTCCGCCGCAGCCCGGCCGCGAAGCGCCGCTCGGGGCTCGGCGTGCGCCCCCGAAGCGGAGCGGCTGCCCCGGGGACCCCCACCCCCTCCCGGCCCCTCCATGCTGGCGCCGCCCGGGCGAGCCTCCCCCGCCCTCCGCCTCCCGCCGCCGCCATCCCGCGGCGCACGGCCGCCAAGGCCTGCGGCCCGGCCCGGCCGCCGTGTGGGGGTGCGGGCTCCGCGATCCCGCCGGCGGGTTGAACTCGCGTCTGCGCGGCGGGGGACGGGGGGTACGCGTGGATTTTTTGGGGCGCGGAGGCTCGGCGCTGGGGCGGCCGCGGGCCGTGGGCCACGGCTTGCGTGGCCTCGAGTCACCCCGGCGCGGGGCGCGGCCACCGGCGGGAATTGGTGCGAACGGCGACAACCACCACGGACGGCGGGGCGGCGGCGGCCGGAGCCCCGGCTCTCCACGCGGGAGGCGGCCCCTCCACGCGTGACGGGACGGCGCTCCCCACGGCGCTTCTGCAAGGGGCTGCCGCCGCAGCCGGCCCGCGCCGCTCCCCCCGGGAACAGCAGTGCGGGGGGGAGCGACAGCCTTTTGTGGACGGTAGAAAATTTGAAATTATGTGCCGTCGAAACCAAAGCCTTGGCTGGCGGCCTTGTCCTGAAAGTTAATCAGAATTTGATGGTTTTTTTTTTTTTTTTTTTGGTAAGAAAAGAATTGCTGTTGATCCATGAAAGGGGCATCCTAAAGTTTTTGAGGCATCAGAAATTACGCGCCGTGAGTAACCTCATGGAGGTGAGGAGGTACATTCAATTTGGTCAAGAGTTCTTGCAGGATCAGGGCTTGAGGAGGCTGCTTCGTACGCTGTTCTTACCATTTAAGTAAACTGGAAGGAAATTGGCTGTTGCGCTTATCAAATGATGCAAATGTGACTTATCTGGCCACAGACAGCATATGTGCAGTGTTTACGTTGCAGATGAGCCTTTGGGTTCAGCTTTGACTCAGCTTTAATTTTATATGCTACTCTTTTCTATCTTAACACACCAGGCTTAAAAGGTAATTTGGGCAGTGCTTGTAGTTTATTTCAGTATGGCGTAAACATGTACCCTGCACTGTGCAAATTTTAACTGTGATACTGAGAACGGAAGAGGAACCATAATATTCCAGAATTTAATTTCTTTTATTTAATTCCATGAAGGTTGTAGTTAAACTTTTGCAGAATCAGGCCAGGCCTGTATTGCAGGAGAGGGTCCTAAAATATTTACCATAAAAAGAATTGCTGAGTTTGACCATAGACAGGATCTTAATATAAAATAGTCTTAAGTAAATATTCTTGTCAGGACAGAGGAGGCCAGAGAAAGAGAGCAGAGAAGGATGATGGTAGATTCATAATCAACAGCAAGGTAGATCTAACATAGAAAAGTAAAAAGAGGTGAAATTATTTGTTGGTTTTATTTCTGCATTGATAAGATCCTTGGTTGGAACCTGTCTCTAGTAGCTTGTATTACACAATGCTTCCATAGGACCTAGGCCATTAAAATGGTTAAGGGACTGGAACATCTGATATACAAGGAAAGGCTGAGAGAGCTGAGTCTGCTCAGCCTGGAGACGACAAGGCTCGGGGCAGGGGGGTGTTACCCATGTGTATGAATACCTGATGGGGGAAGTAAAGATGGCATCCCACCCATTCCCACCATCTTCTCAGTGGTGGTGAGTGAAAGGACGAGGGGTGATGGCACAAACATGGGCAATTCAATTGAAATGTAAGAAAAAAAAATTACTGTGAATTTGTTCAAACAGTGGAACAGGATTCCCAGAGAGATTGTGAAGTCTCCATCTTTGGATATACTCAAAACCCAACTAGGCACAGCCTTGAGCGACCTGCTGTAGCTGATCTGGCTCTGAGCAGGAGGGTTGGACTAGACGATCTGCAGAGGTGCCTTCCAACTTGAATTACTCTATGATTTTTAAGCCAGTTTTTCCAACAAATGTAAAGTACATAGAAAATTATAATGAACAGCAGGATATCCTATAAGGTCTTTGGTTCCAAGGACATTTTAATCAATCCCGTCATTCACATAGGGAATGGAAGTCCAGAGTACAGGGCACATGACCCTCAGAGGTTCAGCATATCCAAATGTTAAGTCATTGCAGGGGAAGACCTCAGAAAAGCTGTGATGCCATTGAAAGGCAAATGGCTAGATGTTTTGTGAAGACCTGAATCTTAAATTCTTGCCTGGTTGGCCATTCACCCTGTGTGCATATAACCGTTTCACCTTGATCCTCTTGTTCTTTACTATTCGGGCACCAGATACCGGCAGCTTTTGAGTCATTAGAGACACATTTTTGTCCTGATGCAGCCATCACTTAAATGTTGTTCCCAACCACTATGGTTTCTAGTAGGCCACAAACAGCCTGGTATGATCGGGATCAGGGTAACTCCCATCGGTGGAGCTGCCAGAAAGGAAGCCATGTTTTACAACTGATATTCACAGCCTTTCTCCTCTCACAGCTAACCGAGTCGTCCAAGGGCAGAAAGCAGTTGAAAACTGCAGATAAAATAGGTATGCTTGCACCACTTTGTAACAACATAGTTTAACTTATTTGCGAAAATCTTTTTGTAACTTGCGCTTTTTGGAGTCAATAGGCAAATGGTAAAAATACATTGTAAGCAATAGGATTTCTGACCTTAATTAGTGATTAGGTTGGGTCAGATTTGATACACCAGAGACAGAGTCTATACTCATAGCTTGTATATAAAAGTTTATAGCTCGGTTGTCCACAGTCCTGTGAACAGAGCCCTTACCTTTCGACTCTAGTTTTACCTGTGATCCGGTCTTCGTTTATATTTTTCCCTGGAGCTTGTCTTAGTGTCACTCAGCAGTAGGTACCATGCTGTATCTGACTTTGCCCTCACAAAAGCAAATGAAGCTGGTGGCTTTTGCTGAATGTCCTCTTAAAATGACACTCATACATAGCAGTCATGGAGTTAGTAAAGAGCCATTTTCAGTCGGTTCCTTCCTGTTTATCTTGTGTCATATTTAGATCTCTTTACAGGTATTGGCAACGTGCTTAGCAAACAGCAGTGTCCTGAGTAACACTGCCAGATTTCTCAAGCTCTAGCTCCTCTGTTACTAACAGCCATAGGCTAAGTTGAGGGTCGTCAGCTTTGTGTTGACTGGCTCGAAGGCCTTTAGGTGAAGATGTGTTTGCTACTTGATCTATAATGAAATTGAGTTATTTTATCATCCAGTTACATTATCATGTTTCCTTTAACAGTAGCAATTTTTCAACCTTGACGAACCCATCAGCTGGTGATGAGTGGTCATTCTGAGTTGGATCAAGGTTACTTCGCTGTACAGTAAATATACTGAGCCCACTGAAGTGGTCTGTTCATGTTTTTCCTATGCAGCCACAGTGATGGAGGGAAATTAGAGGCTGGGTAGGAAAGAAAGGCAGTGGGGTGGTGTTCTGATTTCTCCCAGAAGAGTCTTCTGTTAATATATTTTCATGGAAATTCTACGAATAATTTTTCTGTCTTCCAGCTTCTATTTGAAACTTGTCTATAGAAAGGAAATACTGTTGTCTTATCCAAGGATCTAGAGTCTTCCACTTTTTCTATTTTAGTTGTTAATAATATTGCACGTGCACCAATATTTACCTGCAATCATTTGATTAAAAAGGAATGACCAAGGAGGGTTAACAAGATTGCTCGTAACAGTGGTAAAAAGGTTTACTTCATAACTCTGGTAGCGGCTGACTTACAGTAAGGAAGAGTTGGAAAAAACATCTTTTCATTTTAGCTGGCTGTGGTCCACCTTTGAAGCTAACTACACAAGAAATGGGAGTTTGGTGTAGGTAGATATAAAAACTTGCATGTGTGATTCTGAGGCAGTGCTTGTAATGCTACTATCCACTAAACCACTTGTGACATCCAGGAAAAATTAATTACCTTTCTTAGTAACATCATCTCAGCTATTCATCCAAGCAACCCATGATACGTATCAAAGACTACGTGCATTTAAAAAAACAAATGTGGATTTCAAAAGAACCCGAACACCTGAGTATTTAGTATTCTTGTTTTCATACTGCTTGTATCACCGCTAAAACTGCTCCTGACAAGGACTGCAGAGGAGAAAGAGCTTTGTAGTATGTTAGCAACAACAGGTTTTAGCAAATGTATATTTCCATCAGTAAATGAAAAAGGGGTGCTGGAGTAAGTGTTTCTGTTTTCCATGTGACAAAACCAGTAAAACATGTTTGTAGTTAATGACGATGAAATAAAGCAGTTTTCAGTCTACAGGCAACTCTGCAAGGTTTAAATGGTGAACTTTTGCTGGGATGGGTTTGCCAGCAAGGTCAGTTCCTTTATTAGAATTAATTTACTTGGGGAGAAAGGAGTGTGGCATAAAGCATGTCAACCAAAGTGGTGTTTTGTGGTATAAGCTGCAGCTGTACTAGGAGCATTTTTCATGCATAGGGTGTTTGGGACAGTTACATTGAAAACAAATCCTTGTAAAAATACGTCCCAAAGTGAAGGAAGTATGAGAGATAAGCAGTCAATTCTATTGATGCTATTTAATGTGCAGGTCCAGATAACGCTGGAGTCTCAAAAGTGAATGTAACAAAGGAAAGGCTGTCAGGCCAAAAGTCTGTTAGACCTCATAAGCTGTTTCTGGACAGCAATCGGTAGAAAATGCCTCATGAGAAGTACAAGTACAGGGAAAATGCAGAGTGGTACGTGCCTCAAAATACCCCCCTGCCTGCCGTTGTCAGCAGAGGAGGTGGCTGGTCCATTTACAATAATAAATGTAAGTCTCAAAAGGCTTGAGCCATTTCAGGAGTGATATCGGGGCCAGTTCCCATTTGTCTGAGCAGGATCAGTCAGGTACTAATAAGCCAGCCCATCATGCTAAAGTTAGTCCTCAGGAAAATAATGGAAAACATGGGATTTGATTCTTTGATAAAGAATAAAAGGGCAGGAATATAACTAATACTAGTAAGTGTGGCTTAAGGAAGAAAGATCTTCACACACCGAGCTTCATTACTTGAGTAGGTGAGAAGCTTCAGCGCAAAATTAATTGTGTAGATGAAGTAGACTTTGCTAACGTGCTTCATACCACGCACCAGTGAGTCTCACTTAGTTTCATATATATAATAAGTTAAATGGCTTAAAAGCTAATGGACTGACAGATCCAAAGAAATAAGTAACATTACAACAACAACCAAACAGCTGGATTGTTCACAGAAGTGGAGCCTTAGTTACAGCCCAACACTTCCATCCGTGGTCTAGAAGACATCACAGTATTGCCACTGATTTTATTTGTGGCTGTGACAGTGGTACTGGAGTGGGTATGTATGGATGATGAGGAAAAGAGTAAGGCAGAACAATCACACAGGCTGGATTACTTTGTAAATGGAACCGCTTAAGTCATGTCTTTATGCGTCCAAATGCAAAATTTTGTATCTAGGATTAATGAATGCAAATCTGTAGAATACCTAGAAGGTATTACTGAATTCTGGAAAGCAGAGACTTCAGGAAAGATTAAAGGGACGCCATCACAAGACACCTCGAAGAGTCTGGTATACATGTGGGACAAAAAGGGCTGGTGCTGTTTGGGGATGGTAACAGTGGAAAGTAGAAATAGGGTGAGTTTATATCTGCTGGGTCCCCTTTTTTAAACAGACTGAAAACTGGAGAAGCCACAAAGAACCATGAAAGAATTCAGAGGCTTAAAAAGTCTCTAGCTGTTTAATAACAATAGGAACAAAAAAATAGAGGTACATTAATTACATAGTAATTGAATTCCTGGTAATGGGGAGTCACTTTAGTCTAGAGAAGGGCATAACTGAAACTGATAGCCAAAGTTTAAACAAGATGGATTCAATTTAAAAACTTAGACTTGACTTTCTAAATGGTAAAAGGTGATCAATCATGAGCAAAACACAAGAGATGGGATGGATTCTCCTCCCCTTGATGCCTTCAGCTCAGGATTGGATGGCTTTCTGGCATTTTTGCCCGAGTCAGTGTCCTTTGGTTCACAAAGGAGTAATTGAAATTTAATGGCTTACACCGTAGAGAGATTCATGTTAGGCCATCTGTGGCAAATCTCCCCTGCCCTTTCGAAAGTGGAAGGAAGTACAGGTATCTAGAAGAATATAATTTCTTGAAGTCATATTTTTTAGTATTCTGATGTTTTCTATTTAAGAAAAGTTTTAAATAATTCCTTTTGCTCTGTCAAGACGTGCCCCGGTCTAGTTACTCGATAGTGGATGGTAAAATCTTCTTGTCTCTTTTTGTAGTCTCCATAGGGCTGCTCAAAATTTCTGAAGAATTGTCTGGACAGTTTGCATTTGTAAATTAAACTGATGTAATGATCTAATACAAGCCTGTGGAGACACTTAATTCTGTAGAGTCCTCTAGTGTCCATGCTCTGGTGCCTGTACTCAGCCAGCAGTGTCTGTTTCTCCCCTCTCTCCAGTCTCGGATACTACAGGATTGACATTTCTAAATATTGCCAAGCCTTTTCCTGGCAGAGTGAGACCCTCCCCATTCCTGTTCTTCTTTGCTGACTGCTTTAGGAAAGGGTCTTTCCATGGCCACCACAAGGTAATGTTGCCACCAGGTTGCCGTCACCAGCTCTTCACTAGCTCCTGGCAATCACTTGGTCCTTCACCAAAAATGTCCTGGGCTAGACGGTCTCAAGAGTTTCCATGCAGGATCTGGAAACATCCAGTGAAGAGTGGGCTGTGACCCACAGAAGGAAATGCGTCAGAGGTGATTTGATCCCAGCCACTGTGCCCAAAATTAGTCTGAAGAGGAGTTTCTTTAACTCTGTTCACTTGGGGCAAAAATCGTGGCAAGAAAAGAGTTGCTGGAACCTCCCAAAGCAGCACTGGCTATTGCTGTCTGGTGTGAGAGAGGCACGTGGCTATGCACAAAATCCAAATGGATGAAGCAAAATTCCTTGAAACTGCCTACAGAAAAGTGAAGACAGCTCAAGTCAGCTGGAACTGACAGGATGTTTTATCCACAGTATGAAGGTTGAATCATATGGCCAAGGAACCAACACCTTCAAATTCAGAGAAATCACAGCATAGGACAGATGCAGGCAGACAAAAGGTCACAAGATACTCCAAGGTGTGAAATGATGTTATGAGGAGTCAAGGCTTGGCATTCCTGCTGGACAGAGGAATAAGAGGTGTATATGATTAATCTTTCTTGTGGGTAGGGGGATCACAAGCCTATAAAACTGTCCAGATCTCAACTATGGGTATGTGATCCATAGGCACCAAAGGGCAAATGCTTTATAACCTTGCATTCCTCTCCCAAGGCGTGGTTCGAACAGTTCGACTTTGGCACTAAATTGGTCACAGGCTGCTCACAAGTAGAGGCTTCCCTGTTCTCCAGGTGGCTCTGTTATCTGCCTCATTAAAGACAGGATAAAAGCAGCAGAGAACTCCAGGACAGTCACCTGCCTTATTCTCTAGCTTCAGCAACTAGCAGTCCTGGGTTTGCTGCATGACCTGCTCCCACCAGGCTGTATCCTCACCACGGAGCTGGAGTACCAGCTGAATGCTGAGGCTTGGTGTGCTGCCCATCACCCTCCCCTGGGAGGCTGTGAAAGGGCTTTGACCCAGCCGTCCACACTTTTGCAATCACCTCTGGTCTTCAAGGTGCTCCCTGGAGAGACCTGAAGAGAGAAATGGCTTGGTGTTGGTGGGACGCTTCACATAGCTTCTGGGAATCAAGGCTTGGAAAGCACAACCTGGGTTGGAAAGGTGCCCAGGCTGTCACAGTGCCTGGGTTTCGGGTAGTATCTGGCCTGATGTTTGTCAGAACAAATGGCTGGGCCACTGAGTCAGGCACATTACAGCACACCAATGCGTGCAGCACAAAGCCACCAACCTGCTTCAACCCATGGAGCTTAGGGACGAAAGTGCCAAAGACACTCGGGGATACTGAGCCACCCTGTGGTACAGCTCGATAATCACCCCTAAACCAGAAATACCCTCCTGTTTTATTCAGCAGCGTGGCTGAATTTGACTACGTCTACCAGTCTCCGAATCTAGGACAAATTCAGACAACCGAAGTTGTGATGCTCACTGAACTGCCCGTGTGTACAGGCAGCCAAAATGCTTGGGAGCCAAAGGCTTGAGTGCGAAGGAAGATGAATGAAACTGTAAGAGAAATATTTTCTTTTGATGAGAAAACTAGTTGCAGTGAGTTAAGTCATGAAAAAAAAGATTGACCCGAACAATCGCGTATTAGCACGCAAAATTCTTTTGAAGGAATTGCCATTAAAAAATGTGTATAAAAATAAACCAAAAGTCTTTCAGAGAAGGTTTTCCTGGCATTATAAAGCATAATTTTTCCAAGTCACAACGTAGACATTGCTGGGATCTGTGTAATGCTGAAAATAAGGTATCAGAGGAAAATCTATGGAAGAAGCATGGCAATGCATTCATTTGGAGAAAGTTCATCATGATAAGGCTGGGATATTGAATAGCAAAGGAGTGGGAAATACACAGGCTGAACAGTGAAACATGATCTGAGAATAACTTATTTGTCAGTGTTGCTTGGGGTCTGAAAAATGCATTCGGATTTAGACAGACCTTCTAATGGTCCTACTTATAAAAAACAAGTAATTAAAAAAATGTGTTCAGATATACGAGGCTGACAACCAACCGACATGTTTTTTATTCAAATATTATCATGCATCTTGGAGAACTGTGTCCAACATAAAGAAACCCCTGGCTGTTTAGACCCAGATGAGGAATGCAAAGGGCTCATGTTCGGTCTGCCTGTGCTGTGCTACACAAGATAGTTGTAAAGAAAAATCAGAAGGGGGTCCAGATATTTACAGTCTTTCTTATGGTGGTCTTACACAAAGTCAGCAGGTTTGAACTGACCTAATAGGTTGAAATTGGTGAAAATGTTGTAAGGCCAACATGAAATCTCTACAGCTGTGTATATCTCTTGGATAACCTCTCTATTGAAAAATATTAGCTATGTGCAGCGTAATGTCACTTATTTTGAAGCTGTCTGACATTTTGTATTATACAGGTTTTTAGTTTGCCAGCTTTCACAAGTCTGAAATTTTCCATAAGGGGTGTTGGCCTCAAACTGAATTTTTTGGGAGGATTCCAGACACAGTTATTTCAGCTGCTTGAGATCAAAATGCAGATATTTTTTCCTTGTTTAAAAAAAAAAAAAAAAGAAAAATATTTTTTAAATTGAATAGTTACAGAAAGAAAAAAATTCTGAAAAAACGTCTTACATTTAAACAGCAGGGGGGTCCTTGTGTTGAGCAGGGGTCCTTAGCCTCCTCTGGAGAGCTGACAAGTTATTTGGCTGCATTAAAATCTTCGAAATATCTTGATTTATTCAGAGACTTCTTAATACTTAGTTGTTAAAGGTAGGGTTTCACAGGCAATTTTATTTCTAGTGCTTGCTTATTAAGTGCTGTGCGAGCTTAAAGGAATTTTTAATTGGGTAGGGAGGTTAATTATTTATTCTGCAATTTCAGATAACATCCTCTTGGTTTAAACTCTCATTTGTTTTAGGGGGGAAAAGTAAAAAAAAAAAAAAATCCAAGATTTACCTTATAATTCTGTAAGCTCACATTTCATTTGTCTTATTTGTCCATGAATCAAAGGTATTGACTCCAGAGTTGTTGGTGAGTACATGTAATAAAGGTGAATGGACTCGTAAGTATTCCAGTGGACATGTTGCTGGAAGTCAGCTCTGATAGATCTTGAAAAAGAAAGGTGAGAGAAGATTCAAACAGTGAAAAGGTATTTTAACCATTTTCTTGGCTAAAAATGTTGTAAATGGCCCCGAGGGCTATCTGCTTCCGTGACTACATAAGCATTGTATTTTGAAATAGGACTGTTCCAGCCCCTCCCTGTTTCTCTAATAAATAGTTTAACAAGACAGCAGGGCATTACAAAACAAACCATTACACTGAGGGACAAACCGTCTTTTCAGTGAGACTTTAACAGGAACAAAATTTGCTGCTAGAGTAGCAGTAAAGACAACACTGATTTTTAGGGTTGTATTTGTCGGCTGAAAGCTGCGTTGTTCGCTCTCTTTCCAGCAAAACTCTGCCATAGCTACGTTAACTGTGCTCTGGGGGAGCCACAAGGCTACTTTGAAACCTTCAGGTCAAAGATCCTACGTAAAACTGAAAACTGAGTTCCTCCGGCACAGATATGAGCAACCTCCTTTCTATCTCTACATAAAAATGCATGTTGTTACTCGAAACTGTCATATAGGATGGGACCAACAGGACCCAAATTAAGAATGGAGCAAAAGTAAGAAGCAAAGCACAGATTAAATCTAAACTCATAAAAGTAAAGGGTTCTCTGAAGAAGCCCCTTGTCTCTCCCTGTCCTCACCTGACCCGAGATGTGGACTCTGCAGTCTACTTAAATTGGTGGGAGTCTGTGATCTGGCCAATACATGCAGCAGCTTTTCCAGCAGTCTGTGAGCTGCCTGCTTGCACTGGTAAGTACCGAGAGTCCACTTTTCTGTGACATTACATGTCAAAACAGGCACCTTCCCATAAAGCTCAAAATCCTTTTGAAGACATGGAAGTTTTAACTACAAAAAGAACTTCCCAGCATGAACACACAAACTGGTAGAATAGCAACAGCATGAAGTAGCAAGTAATGTAAAGGAAGAATTAGGCCTTCAGGAAAATGGAAGTCATTTAAGATCACAGTTTCCGAAACACTTAAAGCACAAACTTACCTGGAAGTGCATAATGGTCCCACTGGTATTAACAGGACAATTCGTGTGCCTAAAGTGTAGATGTACATGGTTTGCAGGGTGTACCGCTGTTCGCTGGCTCAGCATGTTTGACACACGTATTTTCAGACAACCAGGCAAGAGGTAAGAAGCCAAAACCATTATGGACAACACGTGAATGCTTGCAATTGCTGTGGAAAGACTAGTTACGCTCTTATACTGTTTTTTGGTGAAAAGTATGGCTCCATGTTAGACTTATAAATGATTAAGTTCTATACAGTTACTGCCAAAGGAATAAATGGGAGACAACTTAAAGAATGAAAAATACTTGTTGCTAAACTTCATGTTATCAACAGCATTTTGGCTGTAGCCAGGGAAAAGTACAAAAGAAAAAGTATTCTACTTCTGTATGCCCAGTGCTAGTCACTGAGGTAAAAAAAGCTTCTTGAATGAAAGCTTGCAAAAGCTGAGACTGTTAATTCTGTGTGTGTAGTAGTTAGGACTACATTGCAAATGAAATATTTTGAGATTCATAATAGATTACACAGTCAAAGAGATGATTAAGCAAAAACAGGAAGAAGAATGAATCAGAGTACCTTAAGGCCCGTTTGCAGGAGAAAATGCTTTTCAGGTCTTCATCGTAAACTAAACACACTGAAATAACTGAACATAGAATTGTGTAATGTTTGGCAGGGGAAAAGAGGCTTTCTGAATAACATAATGAACCCTGTCTAGTATGTTAGATTCCTTTACAAATGTCCACAGAGAGGCAAGAAAGGAGAACTGGTGCCCCAATTAATTTGAATCCTTAGGATTGTGGCACATGAGACTTAATTTGTGAATCTTGATTTTATTTTTTTGCAAATGTACTGAAATATTAGAAAAGGTGCACTAGGCTTTGGAAAGCAACTGCTTGAATTGAAAAGTTGGTATTTTATAAATGCATACCCTGCAGTTTCTTAATGAAGCCTTCCTCAACACAAGTAAATATCATATATATTAACTGTATTTCAACTAAAATATTTTGACAATTTTCATCCAGTATGTTCCTGGTATTTTATAAAAGATATTGAAGAATATGTTTTTATTTAAATGTTTGAGGTAATTCCTTTGACAATGTGCCTGTTCCATGGCAGCAAAATTCTCCTGCCTATTCCTTCTTCCTTGCACACTGCCGATGTTGGGAGACTTGTTTGTTCATTCGGGTTTTAATCCTTTCAAGGTAAGAAAGGAGGAGAACTTATTTACATGCTTGTATCACTTATATTGAATTTTTGACTGTCACAGCTGAAATATTATTCAGTGTATACAAAAAACTCTCTAAAAATGTTTATTCTACCTGGGTTTAGTCTCAAAATATGCAAAACAAGCACTTCTAGTGTGCCAGTAAGATGGACTGGAGACGTATATGAAATGAGATGCGCACATATAGATGTAGCTTTACAGAAACAAGAGCAGCAACACAAAGCCAGAGCACATTTGTAATTTTAGCATCATGGTGAGTGAACATCAGCTATTAAGCCAGCTGTGCCGAAATAATCATGGCAACGGAAGAACTGATGAATGACAAGTAGTGTTCATAGAGTCTGAGGATTGCAGTAAAAAGGCAACTGAATATATCACGCATGCACAAGCGCCATCGTATGGTCAGGAGGTGACAGGGTCTGGAAACCAGCAGTTTGTGCAACGTATTATCATTATTATTATGATGATGATGAAGGGAGGGCAGCTGTTTGAAACTTTGTAAGTGTTTAGGCTTGGCCTTGCAGCAAGAAGTGACCCAGAACGGCAGGGGCGTGCATAGCCGGGCATTACATTGGCGGAAGCACTGAGAGGAAACCAGCTTGCAAACATGGCGGGGGCAGAAGTTTCTGTCTTTCATGGAGGCAATACTGAGGCCATCACCAAGATGACTCAGCATGGAAAAACAGCAGGGTCTCCTTTTCCAGCAGTGAGCTAAAAGGAACTTTTGAAAATGCTGCAAAACTAATGGAACAAAAACATAATTTTAAAATGCTTTTGGATTTTGTATATACTAGAACAAAGTCAGCAAAGATGTTAATTGAAAATTCATGCTTCACCCCTTCAGAACAAAATCTGAAGTTTGGCTGGAAATGGCGTTTCCTAAATACATACTGAAGTCTCAGAAATAATTACTGTCACAGCACCTTAACGTTGTATCATTGGACAAGTTACCTACTTACTTGTATTAAAGAAACATGATGTATTACATCACGCTGCCTTCTTAAATAATCTTGAAGTAATGCAGCCTGGCACAGCAATGCCTTCAGTCAGCATTGTATCCTTTAACAATGCTTTAGTTCAGCTTGAGCCAATACAAAATACTGTATGATGGGTCAAACCTCCTTCCCTGTTACACTGTTCAGAACCACTTGGTGCCTCAACAGAAAAACAGGATGAGACAGAAGCTAACGTAACAACTGTTAAACTAGCAGACCCGCTAATCGCCCTCATTTTTTCCTGCACCGCATTTCATTTTAGAGCTAGTTTGAGAGAGGTGTTTAGGCTAGTTTAAGAGAGTTCCCCATAAGACACTGGGAGAGCACTCTTCTTTGAAAAATGAACTACGAAACCATCCTCTCAGGTGAATAGCTACCTGCGCCACCACTGGGTATATTTAACTCCTACAGCAACAAACTTCATACATCAGTATATAACCACAGGGCTCTGGTGATTACGTAGAGCTTAAACTTTTACTTTTAGGAACTAGTCCTGCATGTTAGAGGAGCCAAGGTGGTTAAAGAAGCAATGCCTTTTTGCCTTTATAGGTATGCTTACAAATCAACTTTTCCTAAAACCTCTTCTTTTTAAGGTATACGATGCAACAAAACACATCATCCTACATTTTTGTTGACTCTAAGCCTACCCATCTAAGACTTTATATCTTTCTCAGAGTTTTGTAGCTGTTTCTTCAAAGAATGAACCTCAGTAAGCATCATGCACAAATACAAGCTCTTAGCTTTAGCTCTTTTCTGCATCACAGAATTACTCTATTTAGTTTCCGTACAGCCATTCACCGGTCTTTTTCTAGTGAGGTAGCGTTACTTATATACAGTAGTATAAGTAACATAAGTATATATATACTAATGCCTTAGAGAAAATTTCAATATGAAATTAAGCTAATGACTCTTTCTCCCCCCATTTTCATGAAACCAGGGCTCTGACAGCCAACCTAAGCTGTTAACAGCAGCAGCACCACGACTCTGGGAAATGCTCTCTTCGTGTAACCCTCCTTGTTATACAACCAACCAAAACGCAGATACTCTACAGATATCTCAGGTGTGCCTCCTTTCTTTAATCAGCTCACCAGAATAATTCCTAAAAATAATTAAGCAGCAGAAACCACCAGAATTTGGGAGAAGGAAAAACAGAGATGTTTTGTGTTTATTTTGTCCATCATTCACTTGCATTTTAACTACTTGGAATTACAATATTACGGTTATAATATCCCAGCTTGAACTGTGTTATCAGTGTGACTTAATAGATCGATAGAACTGATATATGTGCACAGGCTGGGATGTAGTGTTAGTTTAATGGAGATAGAGTTCAAAGTCACACATATGAAGTCTTACGTTAGGTATCTGAGGAAATATAAAGGTTATTCTCTACCTGGGGAAAACGAAATAGAATTTCTCAGGTTCCCTGCCACCTGAAACCTTATGACAGAAACTTCATTTTAAATCCAAGCTGCCAACAGCAAAGACTGTCTTTCATCTGCTTCTCTCAAGTTTTTCAAACCCATTCCCTCACCTGGTTCACTGTACATCTCTACAAGCACTGGTGCTGATACAACAGGTATGTGGAACAAGCATCCAGGAGCAGGATAGGTCCAAGCTTCAACAGCAATCCAAACTTCTGCTCCTTTAAAGCATCTCTATGACCACAGTTGTCATTAATCTGACATTTCCCTATTTCAGCAGGTTCATGTTTCTACAGCAGTTATGAAGGTAACTGACCTTCATTTTAAAGATTCCAGTAAATGCATTTTCTCTACATTTTTGTTTATAGTGAATTTATTGTCTGTTTGCCTGTTATGCAGCAAGATCTGGGTGGAAGAGAACTTGGACCATAGCACTGGGAAGACACTTCTATGTCTTTTGCCACTAACTAGACTCTACTCTGTAAGATAGCAAGACCTTCTGTACAAATAGGGATGGGCAATAAAGGGATCCCTTCTACCTTTCATTTTCACAGACAGAACTGGGTGTTTATTCCACTTTGGAGTAAGTTGAACTTCCACCTGGAGTTAATTAGAATCACAGTTCTGAACACTGGTCCTCCAAATCCCTGATGGGTCCTGACAGTTCTTGCAACTCCCGTGCCATGAAGAGCGCACGTAGAGAGAATTAAAATCCAGCTGCGGTACCCCGAGTGATGAGGACTTCAGCATTCTACGTGAATGTGGAAGAGAGGTGTGAGTCCTTGCTGCGAAGGAGAGATGCAACCCTTGCTGTCTGAAGTACGGTGTTTCTGCTCTCTTAAAAAAGTGTTTTGCTCCATTAATGAAGTTTTCACACTTATCTGGGTGGGAAGCAGAAACATTTCAAGAAAACCCCCAAGGGCTATCTCCAGTGGAAAAACTGCCTGTGGACAATCTCTAGCCACAAAGGCTCAGATATACAGCATAGTGCTGGAGAGCTACTCGAGGAGAGGGATTGCACACAGACCTTGGAGAGCAACCACTCTTTCCTTCCACTGTTTCTATTCAGTTTTAAACTTAACTCCAGTTCCATCAGAAATAGGAAACTAGCATCCACTTTTATTAAGAATAACCTAGTTTCTGTGCATAAAATCAAGTGAAGCAGCAGTCATCGCTTTGGCATTTACAAAAAGCTGAAGCGAAGAACTACGTGAAGTTTTGTCCACCTTTGCTTCCTTGAAATCTGATTTCTTATACTTAAACTAGGTAACCCAACACTCCTGAATCTTAAGTATGAGTGGTTTGCAGGGCAGTACAGTATTTGTGATACAGATAAACATAATGGTGAACGCTGTTTCTTAAGTAGCTTCTTTAATTAGAGCTAACCAGGAAGAAGCATTACCAAACCTTGGTATAACAGACAGCCAGTGTCTCTTACTCGTTTTAATACAGAACCGATCACAGGTTGATCAAAACAAAACAGAACAGGTAGTACTTCAGTAGTTACACTCATCTGGTAGGTTTCTTAGATAACAGAAGTCTTTTGCAAAGTATTTACTGAGGTGATATACTTTCCTCCCCCTTGTGAAGAGGTAGCAGCACCCTCCTGAACCCAGTTACCAAGTTCTGACAGGTTATTGGAAGAGATTCCCTCACCTAAGGGTAGCAACTGGTGCCACCTCAGATGCCGTACTGTATCCAGCTACCGCTCCAGAATGTGGCAAGAGCAAGAGCTGCCAGTTCCATATTTGTGCCCTGGCTAGCCAACCCATTTGAAATGGAACAGCACACCTATGTTCAGGTAGCTAAATCGGACCTATGAAGGGTGGAGGAAAAAAAAAAAAAAAAGGTAAGTAAAAAATCATCACTTCATATTTGAAACAAATCCTTGGTAAAGTGAGAGAGCTCGCAAGTCATCTGTTACTATCATCATCCTGGCCAAGTGATTTTCAGGTTCCTTAGTTTTACATGGTATCTCTTTCTCTCCTGTCATTCATCTACAACTCAGCATCACAATTCAGCAAGCGCAGAGTGGGTGGATACAGACACATCAGCACATAATATATTTGCACTTACACTGTTCATACTTGGCTCTCTGATGCTGCAGTCATGTGCTTCATGTGTTCATCAAATTCTTTACACATGCCAGCAGAGTCAAAGCTTTCCAGTTAGAGGAAATGTAACATTTTGGTGGCAAAAGAGAACTGTGCACTTTACACCTTCCTTTTCACCGCCATGATGTGACAGGATATATAGCACACTGTTTATGTCTTATGTAAATCACAGCTGATACCTCAGACCACCTATACATGCTCCTACCCTCCCTTCTTCTCTTGGGAAGGATCAGGAACAGCCTTTGGGCCAGACACGCTATTCTGCAACAGCCATCCCACTCTTTGGCAACTCTTTTCGGCAGAACACAGCACACGTGAACCCAAGTCTACCATCAGAAGGAAGTGGAGAACAGTTCAGAATACAAGAAACTGCCTTGGGAGAGGGCTGCAGCTGCTCCAAAAACCCCTAGCCCAGCCCGTGTGAGAGCAGGCTGATGCCAGAATGGGCCAGAAGCAAAATTCACTACCCTGGCACTTCATTGCCTCTATTCTCTTTCTAGTTCCCACCAGTTCCCACGCACACCCTCAGACCAACACCACACTACTTAACGTTTCAGAGGAAACGAGACACTTCCATAAAGCATTTCTTAATGTTACTGATAAAATATACCTACCTAATACATCTGCTATCAACTACAGCAGTATCAAATCATGTTTTAGACCTAAACTAAGTAACCACCTCCAGCTGTTTAGCTGGAAGGATGTGACACTGGCTACTAATCCTAGCACCAGGACAATACTAGTACTTTGCATTTATTACCTTCCCAAGTGAAGGAGAACATCAAGTGTTTTGGAAAGATTATGGCACTTTTATTTTTTAAATTGCAGATCAAGAGATTAAGGCCCAATCTCCAAAATATCTGGATGCCTAAAAATGCCTATGGGTGCTTAACCAATTTGGCAGAAAAGCATTTCAGCATCATTAGACCCATACAGTCAGTGCATTTAGAAAGAACACTTTGGACTAGATTTCACCCTGGTGGTGGCGTCATCCTAGCACTCTGCGGTAGCTTACTTTCTCTTTTGTGCTCACCCTCATGCTCTCAAACTAGGTAAGACATAAGTTTATCCAAGCTCCTGGAATTCAGAGTTACACAAATGAGCTTCCAAAGCATGGAAGATGCAGCCTTTGAAACAGATACATTTAAGATTGTATATTGGTCACGTACTAGGAGGATTGGGAAGAACTATAGCCAACTCCCTCTTTCAAAAAGGAGAAGCACAAAATTAATGTATTTAGTCTCAACACCATGCGAGGTAGAAGTACTTTACAAATGGAGAAACTGAATACAAGAGTGTAGACGGAATAAGGCAACACAAAGTACAAGGCAAAATCAGGAACAAAACTGAAGTTGCTTCATTGAAGTCCATTTTGATGAGTGAAAGATGTTTACCTTTAGAATGCCACTGAAGATACTAAACACAACTGCAACCAGGCTTTGAAAATGAACACAGCACTTTGTATAAAAATATGGAAAGTAGCACGACTTGCTAAATAGCCTAGTGTATAAAATACCTAGAACTACATACATTAGTACCAATGAAGAAGTTAAACCTACATGGATGGAAGTATTAGCACCCTACGTAAGTTTATTACATTATGTTTTCTCCTAAGGAGTATGATTCAGGCTAGCTAAGCAAAGTGGTTTGACACCTTTTTCCTCATCTCATTCTGAATGCCTGCTGCCCCGCCCCCAAATCATTCCCTTCTACAGCCTTTTCCAGATATTTTATAGTTCAAGAGCATAGCTAAATTTGCTCAATGTAACTTTGAATAAGCAGTTTCCTCCTACTGTATAAAGAGCTCTCAGGTCACCCACACTGAGTTCCACCATGACAAACAGCTACATTTCAAGTTAATCACATTCTTTTCAAAAATGCATTCTAAAATAAGGTCAAAATCAGTACTGCCAGTTCAGATCCAGTTTACTTGTAGTTTTTCTTTGGGGGTTTAACCAAAACTCCTTGTAATATTGGAAGCACCAAATTTAAGTCACTCAACATTGCCATCCTAATTACAAAGTGTAATACAGCTAGAATCCTAAAGTCAGAACCATACAAACTAAGGAAGAAAGTGTTTTTATCTAAACAAAACACGATGTTGTACAGAAAGGGTACTAGTCTTCAAGAAGAGTTTGGGTTTTTGCTTTTAATTTTTGTACTGGCTGAACAATCATTGCAGTCTTTTGTTATTCAGAAAAATTGTATGAAGTAATGAAAATAAGCAATATTTTATTTCAATACCAGATTTATGGTTTGTGTGTTACACTGGGGCTGGTTTGACTGATATTAAACAGGTACATTTGAAACACAAAATAACATAAATTAGACATGCCATGAAACATGTACGATTAATTTCTACTGAAATGTGGATAATTAAACCCACTTCTACGCCAATTCTTTTACACTTTTAATGGTGATAGTGACTAGTACTTTAGTAAGAGGGTAAAATTCAATAAAATGTACAAGGACAGCCATACAACTCAAAGAATGTTTGCACAGCTTCCAATTCTACTGTGAAAATATATACCCTCCAAAATAGAAACAGGCACTTCATCTTTAAAAATGAAGCACTTTCTTTTGTTCTTCAGTCATCATCAACAGTTGGCTTGATTGTCACTCCTCTTCTGATTTGACCCCAACCAATTAAACTGCAAGAAGAAAAACAGTTTCTATTACTTTTAACAGTAGTCAGAAACACCCAGGATAAATCAGCATCCTTCTGTCACGCTTACGCCTTCAGTTCTCACATTCTGGATTTCCTCCACTTGTCTCCCACCCAAAATATCCTACAAGATCTCAAACTGGTTAGTGGAAACACAGAATAAAAAAGGATGAGGTATGTTTGTAATCAGCTAAGGATGTAGCTTTGCACAGTAAACTAAAAACCTGAAAATTTTGTAACTTATCTTGTACTGGTGGAATCAAGGAGAAAACATAACATGTCTTGAACAGGAGGGAAAATAAAAAAGACAGGACCCAAATTAAGTCAGGGAAAGCAGTATGGCACTAAGATTAAAATGAATCATCAACCAACTCTGCTCATCATCCTCAGCCTCCAGATGCTTCTGTGCAGTCAGGCATTTTATATTTGTAATCTGAATGGGTCAATCCAGCTGATACTTTTCTCTTTCCTCTCTGCTCATAGTGAATAAAATGCTTGAGCCTTAGAATGTTCCTCCTCCACTCCCCTGCTACTACTTCAAGGTTGCACTAGAAATCACATACAGCTCCCCAGGTAGAACACCATGGACTTAGGTGTGTATAAAGACAGGCTTTGGCTTAACATTACTAGAATTTCCAAACCACTCTGCCAAGATTGCCTACTGTTAGCTCAGTTTACAGCATGGCAGTTTTGGCAACAAACCACGAACCTCCGATGTTTCCTTGTGTGTTAACCAATACGTATCTACCCAATCATAATGCTTCTTTTTTAAAAGAGGCTAGTAAAAAAATGAAGCATCCCACAATAATGCTGTCAATGTGTTAGGAGAATCCAGAGAAATTTTTAAAACAGAAACACACTTACCTATTCTAGAACAAAATCAGATCCACATATTTTTTGGTTAACAATATAACAACCAGGTACTCCACCAATTTCTCACCAACTTACCGCCAGTGTTTCTCAACTCTTCGACTCAGGGCAATTTTTTCTCCCACTTCTGTGCATACTGGGTTAGTTAGCACAATCTTCCCCAAATCAGCCTTTACTGCGCTGACTCTCCCTC
This sequence comes from Morus bassanus, assembly GCA_031468815.1. Lineage (NCBI taxonomy): Eukaryota > Metazoa > Chordata > Aves > Suliformes > Sulidae > Morus > Morus bassanus. The sequence goes on along the minus strand of CM062568.1, from coordinate 89,816,963 downwards.
CAGTAGATAAGGATCCTATGTTTACCATTAAAACTTCATTCTTCGATAATTTTTGCACCTGAAGACAGACATACAAAACTCTGAAACATAAGATTTAGTATTTAAAGAAACATACCACAGACAATATTGAGTACCTTCTGTTACCTACCTGCCACAAAAAAAAGATATATCTGAGAAATGCAAAAAACCTATACATATCCCCACAGACAAACCATGCATAACAGTGCCAGTGGATAAAGTTTATATGTGAAAGGACAAATACATAGATATGTTGTGCATGTAGTACTGCAGGTTCTTGGTATGATATACGTTCTTGGAATTTATCTACATTTTCTACAAAACATACTGAAGACTGCACATACTGTATTAAAAGCATAAACAGTCTCTGATACTGCTACAAACTGGAATGTTATACCATTCTTTTAAATAATCTGGATATTGTCATTTCCCTTATGCCTACATACATAAAAATGATTTTTCAAAAAATAATTCATTTCACAGGATAAAAAGAGCACTGAAGCACTTAAATTACTGTTGCGTGAAGGACTTTATGGATTTTAATGCTAACAGGGAAAACTATGATCTTTTAGTTTGTTTTCTGTATAGGCTGATAGCAAAAGAAAACAACTACCAGTATGTTTAGAAGAATACCTAACTTCAGGACACATAAATACTTTATGAATTCCTACTCCTCTGAAAAGCATTCTTCTACGATATTAAATAAGCAGATAAGTTTAGTGACAAGCATATATGAACAGAGACACAAAATTACTACAGAAGAACAAAAAATGTACATGCTAATAAAACCTTGCACAAGAAGAGACGTCAGGAAAAACAAAAACAGGGGTACAGACCTTCGCAGCTTTCTTGTCTCCTTCAGTGCGCACACCTAATAGTCGTCTGAGCAAGAAATAGGAGATTTCTAGTTCTGTAAATATTTCCGGTAGTGCTCCAACTGCACCAAGAACTTGGCCTACCATTCGGTCAGCCCGACACAAGGTTGGATCAATCTTAGTTCCAACACCTACAACACAACAGGGAAAGTCACAAGGAGTAACTGGAAGGTAGCTGTCACATTTACATGTTAAAACATTTGAAGGTGATCTAAAAACAACAAACTCAGAATTCCCTATTACCTGGACAGCACTTTCAGAATGTCAGCAAGACTGTGAGCTCTGTCTAAACAGATGAAGAAATATTCTACTGTTAAAGCCGGTACAATTAACAATGCAAGTTGGCCAGTGACATTCAGGAAAGTTATTTATTTATTAAATATCGAATTTCCACACCCATGTTGTCTCTCTCTACATATATGAATGGTTTGAAATTGCTCATAGCCTTTTTGTTTACTACACTGAAATTTATTGTTGAATGAAACCAAGTGTTTTCAATAAGCATGAAGAAATTAGTCTTTGCATAAGAGAATATTCTTACCTATAAGACCCCCTGGAGCAGCATACTGCAGATCATTGTGTTCAGCAAAGAGCGACACAATTTTGGAAAAGATTGGCTTGCACATGAGTTTTCCCTCACTGTCCTTAGACACAATACCAGGCCGGACCTCGATTTCCTGACCCACCTAATAACAAAAGTGAAAAAGCGATTAACTGGTTGTTTCACAGGAACATAAAGCTAACCACTAGTCACAGATTAAGACCTACTTATCCCAAGATCTATTATTTATACAAGTCCTTGGGACTGGGCTACTGTAGAACTTCTAGGATTTCTGTTGCACTGTTTACTGCAAATTGAATAATACTGAAAGCTCTGTATCTTATAGGTAATGTAACAATTGATTTTCTTTTCAATACAATTTGTAAAACTGCTTTAGCAAAGGATCTCTATCAGCAATGATTCCAACGTTTAAATTTTAGTTTAATTTTTTAAAATACATTTCATTTAGAAATGTTACAGCACTGAGGAAAACTGAGTTAATTCAATCGGTGTAACTGATCAGCATCAATAAACCGCAAGACAAAGAACATACAAGTTGTACAAATGTTCAAAGATGTAGTTTGCTTTCCGGTCTAGCAGAGCAACTTTTAAATTACGTTTCCACCTATTGACAGTGTACCACAAGCAAAATAAAAAATAAAAATACACAGAATACTTAAATGGGGAACTGGGACCTGTGGGAACCCCCACACACTGCCAAGGTACTTTTAAAGTTCTTTTGCTCCCCTCTTCTCCCCAATAATTCAGCAAGTAAAAGTGGTAGGATGGGGCGGGGGGGGAAGCTCCCTCAATTTTTGTAAGCAATGAAATCAGTATCATTATTAGCAAAAGTTAAGACTACAGTAATAAAAACATATTTAAAAAATAAAAATCAGTGTTTCTTGTTCTGGTATTTTAAAACAGGAAACTAAAACTGAGGCACAGATGGAAAGGATAAGTGCCTTCTGACTGTATTCTAGTTTAAAAAAAATTCAATTGCATAGATTCATTTTGTACTAAAAATGCGAAAACTCTACTCATTATCATTACAAATCTCCAGACAAGAGAGGGAAAAGCTTACCTTTAAAACACCCTTTAGAATACTGCCACCAGCTACACCTCCCTTAAGGTCATCAACTTCACAACCAGGCTTGTTGACATCAAAAGATCTAATTACTGAAAAGAACAGACCATAACCAGGTTTATATTTAAGATGAAGTTTTTAAAGAATTAATATCTGTCTTTAGCAACTTTGACTGCTTCCCTATTCTTAGGAAGGTATACACATATTTATAAATATTACAAAAACATAATTCAGAGAGAACGCTAAAATATGACGAATATTTTATTCCGAATTTTTAAGTATACAGTTGATTTTGTTCTCAAAACCATTTAAGCTGCTCATATACATAAATGTTTTCTAAAACTGTTTCTGCATAGCAGAAATTACCTCAAAGGTCAGTATCTGAAAAAGAAAGCAACAATCAACTATGTGAACATTGAAGGGGTTTTGCAACAACATCAATTGTGAATACTGGAACGTTGTTTTAATGTAGTCAATTTGTGTGCATTCTGAACATGTTTTGTAGGTCTCCCATGTTTTATGTGGAAAAAAAAGGGGCAAACAAATGGTTTCATCACAGTGGAACTGAATTTCATAATATGCTGGACAAGAACTGAGACTTTGACAATTATATCCAGGAGATAGGAGACAACACAGAAAATCTAACCAGGCTACCTGTAAGATTTTAATGGGAATAATTTAATTTTCAAATTCAGCAGTTTGTCAGCACTTCGTTAAATCAAATTTAAATTCAAAGCAACTAAAGGAATGTTTTTAAGACATAGATAAAATTTCTCATCTTTATTGTACTTCAGTGCTGTCATACACATAGAATATACACAAAAAACCAGCAGTTACCTCCAACAGATTTAACTATACCAATTAACTATGAACAAACAATACAGTTCTCAGCAAACATTCAAGTTTTACAATAAGAGTGCACTAAATGCTCCTTTTAAACCTACCTCTTTTTTAAAGCACTCAGCAACACGCTATTCTAAGTGTAGATACATGTAGTAAATGGTGAGCCACAAAAGCCCAGACCTAAGCATTTACATACCAATAAGCCTTGGTTCAGATGTGAAGTCTCGCAAAGGGACTGGGATTTTCTTCACTATATACTCACAAACTACCTCAATGTTGTATTTCAACTGTGCTGAGATTGGAATTATTGGAGCTCCTTCTGCAACTGTACCTACACCAAAATCAAGTTCAACATCAAGCCTTAATACAGTATTTACAGCAATATGACCAAGTGTTCTGTCATTGTTAAAATTACTAATGAACTTCAATGCACATTTTACGTGTATTTCCCAAAGCAGTGGTATCAGAGCATTTACCCTTCCCTTCAACACTGTAGCTCAAACCAACCAGACCTACTTTCTGAGGCATTCTGAAACAACCCTTGTATTGCCTCTGGATAACTGTGTACTGAAGAGCTTTAGAGTTGCTCTCTGAACATTGTGCAAGATAATCTTCTGCTCTAAGGGAGAATTCACTTCCTACATTGTGATCAGAAATGTTCTTAAGATAATTTCCTCAGAGAGCAGATCTCAGTATTTGATTCATCAGCATTAATTTTACAGTCAGATTTCGTTCTGACAAACTAAAATCCCTATCAATTTAATGACCTATGTTTTCTAATTTTTGCAATAGAAATACATATTTTAGAAAAATCCTAATTTTATGGAATGATGCATTTAGTTATCAAGGCCTGTTTAATATTATTAGTTTTAATTATATCTACATTTTTTGTGATAACTCCAGTTCTCAGGAACTCCAAATTTACACATCAAGCCCCTCCGACATAGCTGTTACGAACAGCTTATGCAAGGCAGCAATTCTGAACTAAAAAAAAAAAAAAAAAAAGACCGACCCATTGGCTACTTTTCATGGCGACAATGTAGCTCTGCAGCTTTTCACATACCCCAGCTAAAGCAGATAAACAGTGAAAACAGTGGAAGCTCCTGAGAAAGATGAAACTCAAAGCACTGAAGTTGAGCAGAACTTTATGGATTGAGTAGGGTAACACCGCCTGAACTGGACTTACAGAGAGAGATGAAAGACTGTTCTTTTGTGATTAGATAAAAGTAACTAACGCATTTATACCTACAAGGTGCCCCTAACAAGTACTGCTTCATTTCCTCCTGCACTGCAGTAAAATCACAGTACAATCTCTAGCAAAGAAACAAACCAAGAAGAGACAGCACCAAGAAGAAACCATAAATTCAGTGAAAGCTACTGGATAAGAGCTATTGCTATTAGTTTTACATCAAGAGCTCTAACCAACAGCCATAACATTACTGTACTTAACCAGTCTGACAGGGGTAAGAAGCACAACTCCAATGGTCTATTTTTCAGATGAACAGACTATGTACACCAGCATCATCTAAGCAGGGGAAGCTTTTCTATAAACATGTAGAAAACCACTAAGTCCATGTCCCACCACAGAAGAATTTCCACCATTAACTGGATTTCTGCTGCTGAAAACTTACCTTGTACAAATGCAAGAATCTGTTCATACTGTTCCTTAGCCTGGCTCTCCTTCACCAAATCAATCTTATTCTGTAGAATCAAAATGTGTTTCAGTTTCATAATTTCTATAGCAGCTAGATGTTCAGAGGTCTGGGGTTGAGGGCATGACTCATTACCAGCTGAAAGAAGAAAAGTGACTGCAATATAGCAACTCTAAAGACAGACAAAATTCCCGCAGTTAGGACATCTACTTTCCATTGTATCTTTATAAAAAAGGACAGTCAGCTCTCGGTAAGCTACGTGTGAAACATCCAAGTTAATAACCACCTACTCTTCTGGAGAAGTGCTGGCTTTACCACCCACACAATATGAGAGATGAGAGGTTGCCAGAGTCCCCCATTCTACTTGCTCCAAATAGAAACATTTAAAATTTCCAAAGATACCGACAGCTAACTTGTGTCTACTTGACTTATTCCATCCTCTAGGTCTCTAGACATCTCAGCACTGACTGTAGCAAAAAGGACAATTCACCTTTCAAGAAATAGCTTAAAATTCTTTGGTGTTTTCTTATCACCAAAGCCATAAAAATGTCAAGATCCCCAAACTGTACAACATGCAATAAATACATGAAGTATGTGAATGGGGCAGTTATCAGCATGGTTTGGATTTCAGCCATCCAAGAAGCCAACTTTGGCCTCATGTGCCGTTATGGTGCTTGATCTTGAAGTTTGGTCTATTACACTTACTAGATCTAAAGAGCTGATAAGCTGTCATTCCTCCTGCCTATCTCAGATGATTTAAACCACAATATCTGAAGCTGTTCTTGTTTGTTGGCATGCCAGGTAACATAATCGCTATGTATCACTGTAGAGCACTACATTGTTCTATAGACATATAAAAATGAGTTTTACTCATTTCCCATGGTCTGCAAACCAGAACAAAAATTGTATGAATCAAGATAAATCTCCTGTACCTTGATTTTGTCCCTATTTATCCGAGTTTTTACTGTTTGTATTGATGTTTGTGGACTCTCCTGCATGGCTAAAGCTACCTATTTAAAGCAAACTTAAGCTTCAGAGAAACTCAAGATATACCTGTAGCTAATGTATTTGCATAAAATGATATAAATTTTACAGTACTATACCACTACAAGGTTTCATCTTAGCCAACTAATCTTCCATCAATTGGGCCAGCTACCAGACTAATAAGAATGTATAGCTATGTTAAAAAAACCAAACAAACAAAATCAAAAAAACAAAACCCACAAAAAACCACACCACCTTGTTAGGATACATTTTCATTGTAGCATCACTTGATTTTCTTAAACACATCTCAAAAGCATTCACTTGTTTTTATCGCTCACCCCGCCCCACTACATTTTAAAACCCATATATTAAAAAAAATAGAGCTCTCCTTTTGTGTAGCAATCATTACCTATCAACAGTAAAGCTGCATCCATTACTGCTGCACCATTCAACATAGTAGCCATCAAAATATCATGGCCAGGACAATCCACAAAAGAGACATGCCTGTTGTAGGAAAAGGTCAAAAAGAAGTCCAAAAGCCAATTATCAACAATTTCTCTGACTGATTTATGCAAGTGGCTAAGCAGACACAAAGGTTAAAAGCATTCTTAAAATAGATAGATAAAATAAACATTTCAAGACAGATGCTGAGAAGTAATATATTAAAAGTATTTTCATAAGAACACAGACTACTGAACAGCTACTGAATAGTTTTTTTGAGTTTAAAGATTTGATACCATATATCCATACTAGGTATTGCTTTAATATTTCACAAATTTACTTGTAAATTAGACTATATTTAAATGCACCAGAATAAAAAATACCCAAAAAACCAAAAAACAACAAAAACCAAAACCAAACGCAACAAACCACAGGATTTCTCTCATCTCTTTCAAAAGACATCTCCCATTCCTCCAATTTTAGAAAATTACGCGTCTTGAATTACACTATTATACTCGCATTTCACATCAAAGTTTTATCTACAGAGACAATGTTACAGCTCTTAGTTCCAACCTTACAATTTTATTGTGCCAACCTTAATAGTCGATTTGCTACATCCTTGCCTGAACCTATTCAGTGAAGAAAACTTGTCTCCTGGTAGCATGCCACCAAAAAGCAAGGGACTAATTTGCTGCTTCGCTGACAATGTTAAAAATCTACTATAAGCAAATAAACAGTAAGATGAAGAATCCAAAGCTTTTAACCTATAGTTTAACAATGGCTGCATGACTGTCACACTCCAGCAGAAGTTATTTCTAGAAAAAGTGCTCTACTGGGCATCTGAGGAAAGGAAGGAAATACGCGATTACAACAGTACATGTATTTTACACATAAGCATGAAATAAGAATCTTATTGTACAACAGTCTTTGTGCCTACTCTAATTTCAGCAATCATTGCAAAGACCCATGTACCAACTGTTGTGGTTACTATGCTTGCATAATGACCATGCTATGCCTTCTTAGAAATAAAGTAAACAAAGGACACCTGGCCTCCACTTAGAAGCCTGATCTCATATTAAGTATCAGGTTTTCACAGATTCATTTTAAGAACTTCGAAAACTTCTCTGCCTCAGGAAGAAAAAGTTTAACAAAGATCACTGTCCAGAAAGGAATTTTAAATATGCATTTGTACAGTCCACGTTAGTTCTCATTCTAGTGGCTCTAAAATGTACTTATATTAATAGCAGAAAAAATATCATTTCACTTCAGAGCCCTGCAAATACCCGATGACAGAAGACACATTTGTGCTCTACTGTGGACCATGCATCACGCCTGATAAAAACAAGGCAGTTTAGAGAATACCTAAGATCAGGAGTGTCCAGCATCTAAGAATATGTGGCCTGCCATAACAATTCATTCAGCTTGCAGCTCAATCCTGACTATTTTCAGTTATCTAAAAGGAAGTGCACATAAAGGAAACACAATTTATACCATTCATTTTACAGCAGTTACCTGACTAGTTTAAAATTTCCTTTGGTGCCTGGAATATCTGTAGGGAACTCATCTGGGGTGCTACTTCCACAGGATCGGTAACACTCTGGCCGGGAACAGCTTGGGTCATCCAACTTGTAAATCTGTAGGCAATTTTTAAAATTTGAGAAAAAGTTTAATTCATCAAGGGTTTGTTACTTATAAGCTTACATCCACCCTGAAATACATTAGGAAAAATACTTGCTAGATTTATAGTAATGACTCACCTTTGCATTAGCATAACCCAGCTTGATTGTGATATTTCTTTCCAGTTCATTTTTAAATCTGACAGTATGAACTCCAGATATAGCTTTGACTACTGTCGACTTTCCATGGGCTACATGACCAATTGTACCTATGTTTTAAAAAGCAAACGTTTGTCAATAAACCATTGTTTAATTCTGTGCAGTGCTCCATTACAATCAACACTTAATTACCCCAAACTCTCTGCAGCCAGTAAGTCCAGAGCTCCCATCAGAAGCATGTATGGGTTCCGTAATCATTTTTGTTTAAACAAGCAAGATCCTAAATTGAGCTCCCAATGGACAGATCTTTGCGTTTTCATTAAAATCATTTCAATGCTTAAGTTTAACGTAAAATAAACTTTGCTTTAGCAACTATTCCGCACTTCATTCAGTGTTCTTGAAGTAAAATCAGTGCTTTAGAAGTTAAGAGGGTTTGACAAGTCTCTTCCCGTGTCTTGACAAAATTTATAATAAAAACACTACTTCTATATTACTGTTTGTTTCAGTAAGAATTTCTCAAAAATGTTGTCACAGAGGTACCATGTGCTACTGCATGAGCACTGGAAAGAGTCACATGAATGCCCCCCTCTCTTTTAGAAGTTTGTTTTTACCTATATTAATTGTTGCTTGTCTGCTGATGACTTCTGGTGAAAGAGGCGTCAACTTGGTAACATCCTGTATGAGGGAGATTTTAGAATTTATTTTTCTTGTGTCTAAGTGTTTAGAGAGTACTACATGTATTTTCCTAAAAATTATCCTGTAGTTCTATTCAGCAAAATCCAACCAAGCTCATTAAAATAATTCTAGATATGCATTCCAGTCTTTTAAGCATGTGAAATAGGACAAAAAGTGAACAAAATCCTGACTGTAAATAAGTATAGGTTGTAAATCAAAACACTGACTGTAAATTGGCATAGGCTGCAAGGTGTTAAAGAAAGATGGTAGTAAGCAAAACAAAAAAAAAATCAAAAGAAGCTCTAACACGCAAAAACCCCTTATCTATCCCCAAACTTAAATTACACATAACAGACAAACTCAATTTAACTTTCCATGGGCTACATGGTGAACTGCACTTTGTTTTTAAAACAAAGGTTTGTCAATAGACAGCTGTTTAATTAGCATAAGGTTCCATTACAGTCAATATATAATTATAACTAATACTTTGGCGTCAGTAGGTCCGAAGATTTCATTAGCATCATGGATTTGTTTTCTTTAAATGGCTACTTTTTCTTCAAATACTGTTATTTCTACTTTAGGTACCAGCCAAAAGTTCTGCTGTCCTAAATAGACTGTTGCACGAACCTACTGGTAGCACGTGGCAAATCAAAGCACTTACAAATATATTCTGTATTGTTAAAAAGACAACTCTAAAGGAAAAAAAAAAAACCAAACACAAAAAACAAAACAACTCTTTCTAAGCTGTTTGTGCAAATATTGGGCAAATACTGAAGTCCACCGAAATGTTCCTCTGTACTATTTTTGAAACTGTTTAATTTCCATCCCGCACTGAACTCATATGGATGAGCTGCTCAGTTCAAGCAAAGGCTCACAGTGCCAAAAGAGTCCTCACTGCAGAACAGGATGTAAGTATTTTGCTAAGATACAAATACCACACACATATTAACTGACATTAAATCATGTATTGTGTACACTGTAACATGCAGGTTCTGTGCATAACAAACACACACATCTGTGTAAAAATGTAAGCTCACTCATTCTATTCTCAAGTATTACATGAATAAAATGTTCGCGTTCAATACAAAACAAGTTTTGCCCACCTAACACAGGCAATTCAATTTATATTTCTTGTGTATCTAACTTAAAATGACTACGTGCACTGAAGTCAACAATGGGAACACGACCTGCAGATGGCACCATCTGGTAGGGTGACAAGCACGTAAGCATGATGCAAATCCTGTCATCAGGAGAATTGTTCCTGGTGCACACAATTATGCATGCATGCAATTTTTCCCTCAAGACTGGTATAAGGCTAAGCTCAGCTAGAAGCTCCAGCCAACTGTAAGCATTCAAGGGCCAACCGAAAAAGTACAGAATAGGCCTTAAAGGTAATTCCTACTGACCTCCCAACCAGGCCCATCTGTGCTCTTTCCAACTGGCAAACGCCATGGTGAACAATAAAAGGAAGAAAAGAAACTTTCTGAAATTACTAACATGCTTCACTAATGAACATCAACATGCTTAGCTATAACTCAAAAAGAATTCTTGCGCTCAAACCCCAAGAACATCAAACGTTATTACTGCAAAGACAAATAAGCTCTTCTGGTTTGCCGAGAACCAGGGAGGCAGCAATGGGATTTTTTACTGGTTTTGTCCGCATGTGTGTGTAATAAGTGAGATAGCCCAGGCAAGACATTTAATAGGCAAGACTACGGCAGCAAGACACCACTGGAACGGATTTTCTTGGTAGTCAAGAAAATTGCCTTGGTAGACCAACCAAAGCAGGGCTGGCAACCAGTCCATGTAGCCTGCTCGGGAACAGAAGGCCAATTTATGACTCCACTTCGGGGAGGGAAGAGCCTTTAACGCCACCAAGCAGGACGGCCCTTGCAAGGGGGAACCGCACGTCTCCACCACCCTCACGCAAAGGCTTCGCGGGCAGGGCCGGCACGCCAACCCGCCGCGCTCCGGGCCCACCTCACCAGCAAGCCAAGGGCCTCGTCCCGCCGTGCCACACCCGCCGCCACCAGCCCGACCCGCTCCCGGCCGGCGCCGCCGCGCTGCCCCGCGCCCACCTCCAGCCACCCCCTCCCTCAGCCCCGGCGTGCCGCAGCTCGCCCCCACGCCCCCACCCCCGGAGCACCGCCGCCGCCCTCCGCGCCCCCTCAGGCGCCGGCGCCCCCTCAGAGCCCGGCGGGGCCTGGCGGGAGGCACGGATCCCCTCGGCCTGCGAGCGCTGCCCCCACCGCGCAACGGGCCGCCCGGCCCCGCCGCCCCCGCCCGCCGGGCGCCCCCCGGGCGGGCCTCACCAAGGTGGCGAGGTCCTGCCGGCTGAGGTGCGGCTGCCCCAGAGTCACTCCCGCCTCGTCCCCCGCCATCTTGGCCCGAAGAGGAAGCGGGGAGACTCGCGCCGCCGCCTGACCCCCGGCTCCGCTCGCCCGCACCGCCGCCGCCGCTGCCCAGCCCGGCACCCGCCGGCCGGGGGGCAGACGCTCGGCTCGGTGACGCGCTCCGCTGGCCGGCGGGGGGTCGCCGCCAGCCCCGCCGCGGGGCGGGAGCGGCTCAGGCGCGCCGCCGGGCAGCCCCGAGAAGGACCTCTCCGTCGCCCTCGCGCCGGGTGATGCAACCCGGCCCCGCCGCAGGGGCCGCTCCGCGTGCGCCGGCGTCCGCCAGGGGAAGGGAGCGGTTTGCGCGTGCGCGGGGCGGGGCCGGGCTGGGCCGCGGCGGCGGGAGGTGGGGGGCGGCTCGCGCCTGCGCCTCGCGCCTGCCGCCGGGTAACGGTCGTGGGCTGAGGGTGGCGCGGGGCCGCTGAGGGGAGGCCCCGGGGCGGGGGCTGGAGCCCACCGCCGGGGAGGCCGGGCGGTCTCGCAGACGGCTTCCCGCTGCCGCCGCTGCAGCAAACGTCTGGGGAACCCGCGCTTCCGAGCGCTCCGGTGGACAAGGGGGTTGCCTTTTGTCTGCAGCGGGCCGGCCGGGCCCGCCGCTGCCCTGTGTGCTAGTGCCGCGTACGTAACGTAACGGACTGCCGTCGCTTCGGTAGGGTGGGCAGGACGGGGACCTGGTTTGGTTGAAAGATACACCGAGAAAAGGAGATTCGTCCTGCCTTTATGCATCAACGTCTGCTGCTGATGCGTGCCTGACAGCGCGGCAGTGTGGGTTTGGTTGGGGCAGTGAGTGGGTGTGATGCAGAAAGGAAGATGGGGGTAAAATGGAAGGAGGATATGCTTGTACGTACTGGAAACGAGCACATCTAATTTGAGGTGTGATCAGCTTATCTGCTTGAACAGTAGGATGTCACTCTGCACATGTTACTAATCTCTGCTGGCCATCAGCCTGATAAGGTTTTGAATTTCAACCTTTCTCTCGTTAATGTCTTTTGTAGGCTGAGTGCTTAGTGTTAGGGAGCCCATAGGGATATGAGACCCTGCCCCAAGATATGATCAGCTTGAATCTTTTATACGAAACAGCTAAAAACCCTGCCACGTGCGTGCAGTTTTCAGAGTTGGATATGACATAAATGCTTTAAAACCCTAATAAAACCCGTGGTGCAGTGATGAGAGCCAGCTTAGAGGTTCAACAGAGACTAAAGGCCAAATTCACAACCCTTCCCCGTGGGAAACTGAATTGACTTCTCCTTCATGGAAGCTTCTTAAAGGCATAGAGGTTGCTACCAATAGGATTGCTTGTGTGGTCAGAGAAACAGGTTTCAATGCAAGTAACCAATTATGTCGGATACATGCACATTCATCGACAGTGGCTTTGCCTGCTGGAAAACGTGATGGTTCTCAGATTTTGCCTGGCTAACTGCTTGGTTCAAAAAAACAGGTTTGGAGCAGACAGCCATGTGATTGAAATGGGATGATGGAAATCTGTATAAAACTGGTATGCCTGGTTTAGCAATGCTTGTAACCTCCCACTTTTGCAAATACTACTGCATCCATTCTTTCCTGATACAAGAGCCAGGAGTGAGTTCTGCTATATATACCTAGAGCACACATACATTGCCAGCATTCTTCTTTTGAAGAAATGAAAATGTGGTAAGAAACTTTAAAATATGTATAATGGTGTTGCCAAATGACAAAATGTATTTTGTCTTGCAACCCAGTAATTTTGCACGTTGGTCTGGAAAATATATTTTTGTATCTAATCTTTCATCAGGCCACATGATGTTTTCAATTTCGTATAGAATATGTCACTTCTGAGAAAAACAATAGATGCTTATGACCGAGGTACAGAAAGTATAGTGGGAACATGATGCAATACTCAGTTGCAGTTGCCTCGACTTCCAGGCATGTATAATCACTCTTTATGAAAATGAACTGCAAATACTAGACTCTGTAGTTAGTTAGCCATTTAAATTATGCAATAATGCAGTGCAACATAAAATCGTGGAAACAGTTTTTGTCACATTTGCAGCAGCTTTTAGAAAGGATTTAGCCCTTGCCAAGAACTCTGTCAGGAATCTGAAAAAAAAACCCAACCCAAACCTGTTGCTCCTATTTTAACAATGACATTATACATTTTACGTATTCCGAGATAGTCTTGTTACTTTGAGTCACTGTATTTGGGAATATTTGTGGTATGAAGAAAAACCTGAAAAGTCTAAAAGACTGCAAATGTCTCATTAAAGTAGGTAAAAAGATTTCTAGTTGTCATCAAGTATATCATGCATGTACGTATAAATTAAATGTTTAAAATTCTTCAAATGAAATGGCAAATGGTATATTAATATAACTCAAAAACGTATGTCCAGAATCTTATTCATTGCAATAGTCTCATTTAAGCCAGTGGAAACTACTTAGGAACCAACTTTGTACAGATGCCTGAATCAGAGGGGTCAACCCAAATCTCTGTGTAAGTTAATCTTAATTAAGGTAATGTTGATACCGTTCCGCTGGTCATTGTCAAGGGCCCAAATTTAACACTCACATTTTTATTTAGGAAATTAGAATTGAGGTGTTATTAACGTATTTTGATTTTTCAGTAGAGGCAAACTGTCCAACGTGAGGGAGAAGGACGTGTGTGTGGGGGGTGCTTTTCAGCGTTGAAAAGAAGTATGTAAGAGCTGTTGGGCTTTGTGTTTTCTTTTGTTGGCTAGGTTTGAGGTCCCCTTCTGTGGCAGTGTGTAGGAGAGACCTGGAGATCGTCCTACGCCTCAGCTTGCCAAAAACTGCAAACGGCAAAATGACAGTCAGGTAAAATCAAAACAGTCCCGTTAGTTTTTTCCACCCTTACTGACCTATGAAGGTCAAAAGCCCGAAGAGGGCAGAAGGATGCGTGAAGTTTTGGTTGTATCATTTCTGTGTACGAGAAACTTCCTTTCTACTCTGGTTTTTCTGTGCTGGAGCAGGGCATGTGAGTGGGGATGTGCTTGGTACAGCAGGAGATACATCCTATGAATAAGGGAAAGAGAGAGACTTAGGCGGCAGGAACGGTAGCTGCCTTGGCAAAGCCAGCACGTAAAGGTTGGTTGTTTCACTGTAAGCGCACCAGTTAACAGGTTTTAAAACGGTGGCTGGGGAGATGGGGGAAACTTACTGCGTGAGTAAGCAGGTGAGGTGGAATAGCGTGAAGTTTGCTGAGTAGAAAGAGGTCAGGCCGGTGGGATGAAGGAGTGAATGGGAGCAGGTTGGCTGTAGCGTGGAATCAGCGGGCGGTGAGGGAGCAGTAGGAGGGCAGTTGAACAGAGTGGGAACAGCAGTGGGAAGTCTTTTGTGAAGCGGTGTGTGCGATAGCTGGTGCATTGTGTGAGGCTGTGAAAGGTGGGAAAGGCGTTCAGCTTGGAGGTGGCAGCTACCGAGGAGGTACGCTCTTGTTTTGTACATCAAGAATGGGGTGGGGGTGGTAACGAGAGGCTGAAAATAGGCAGCGAAAGGGACGGGAACCGCAATAAACAGGGAGAGGATGGCAGCGTGTGGCCTGCTATTTAAAGCAGCGAGTGACATAGAGGGTGACGGGGAGGTACGTAGCAGGTAGCGAATGGTTTGGGGGTGGCAGCGGCAAACCAAAGGTCCACGTAGTTTAGTTCACCTCTTACAATGAAGTCGTGGTTTGCTGGGCAAGGGCAAGATAAGGAAAGCAAGGAGGTGATGCTCGTGCTAAGGCAAAGCCCCATCCATCCCGCGCAGGGTGCCGGCAGCCCTGGCCCCCGCGGGCTGTGGTGACCGGGTTGCCGCCAGGCTGGCTGGCGAGGCTGCGAGTGGCGAGAGGGGAGCAAGGGTCGGCCTGCAGCACCTGCGGCTTGGCCGGGTGTCGGGGGGCTGCCGCTGCCCGGGGTGGGTTTCAGCGCCGTGGCCCAGGAAAGCGAGAGCTGCAGAGGTGTTGAGGAAAGGGGCCACGGTCTGCAGCGGGACCCGGCCCGGAGGCTGAGGGCTCGGCGAGAGCCCCGCGCCCTCCAGCCACCCCAAAAGCGGACGCTTGTGGGTGAGCGTCCTACGAACCGGGCGCGGGTGATGCTCGTTGGTGCCGCTCTCCCAAGCCCCGGCCGTGCGGGCCCTCCACCCGGCCCCGGTAAGGGGCTCCTCTCCCCGGGGCCTGCTGGCGGGGCGAGGGCCGGCCCGGCTGACCCGGCGAGGGGCAGGGAGACACCGCTGGGGCAGGGCACGCCGCCGGGCCGGGGTTGGCGAGCGGGGCCGGGCCGAGGCGGGGGCGCGGCGGCGGCGGTTTTGCCGCCCCGGGCGCGTCCCCCCGCCGGTCCCGCAGGTGGCGGCGGAAGTGACGGCCGGCGCGGGGTGCCTGTGGCGGGGGAAGATGGCGCCTGCGGCCGGGAGAGGCAGCGCAGAAGGTAAACAAGTGTGAGCGGCGGCGGTGGCGGTGGCGGCGGGGGGCGGGCGGGCGGGAGCGGCAGGGACCCCGGGGGCCAGTCCGGGCCGGGAGCGCCGGTGCCCGGGCGGCGCGGCGCGGGGCGGCTCCCCGCCTCCCCCTGAGCGCGGACCGTGGGGAGGAGGGAGCCCAGGATCCCCCCTTCCTCCTCCTCCGCCTCCTCCTCCTCCTCCTCCCGGCTTCGCCTCAGCCATTGCCCCTCTCTTCAGCCCCCCGGCGCCTCCCTCCGCCGCCGCCGCCGCCCCCGGCTTTATGTTACACAGAGGCCCCCCTCTCCGCCGGTCCAGCGGGAGGAGCCGTGTCTTCAGCGCCGCCGCTGCCGAGAGGTAGGTGAAGCCGCCGCCGCGGTCTCCCTGGCCCTCCCGCCGCCGCCCGCCCCACCGAGGGCCCTCAGGCACCCTCCTGCCCCGGGGGCGGCGGGCCGGGTGCTCGGGGCGCCGGGCATGGGGGCGGCGGCGGGAGGCCGGCTGTGGCGGGGCGGCGGGCACGGCCGGGCCGTGCCGTGCCGTGCCGTGCCGGAGCCCCGAAAGCTTTGCGATCCGGCGGGGCGGCTGTGAGGGGCGGGCGGGCGGGCGGGCGGCGGGGGCTGCGGCGGCGGCACGTCCCTGACGGCGAGGCCGCCCGCCCCGCTCCGTCGGGCAGCCGGGCCTGCGAGCGCCGGCGCGCAGCCGAGGGGCGCTGAGCGGGGCGGGCGGGCGTGGGTCATCGCGGGTCCTGCCCCGAACACGGCTGTTGGCGATCGGCGGCGGCGGGGGAGAAAGACGTGTCTGCGAGCAGAACGGGCAGGCTGCCGCTCAGGAACGGTAGCGGAGCTTTGACCTCTTTGGTAGATACTTAAATGTCGCTAAAAAAATTGAAGTTGTTTTTTTCCTTACATTTTATTTTCTCCTTTAGAAGAAGAATAATAGGGGAACCATAAAGCTGTTACTGGATAAAAGGGCAGAACTACTGAAGTCTGGCTTCCTGTTGACTTCTTTGTTGTGTGTACCGTCCCAAAGATAATAACCCAGCCCTTTCACTGCCGTTGCCCCGGTTCACACTCGGATCCCCCCAGCATACCGCCATGCACCAACATCCTTTCTGTCTTTTTCCTTCCAACGCCTAGCCAATGTGTTTAATTTCTACCACATGTCCTATAAACTTTCCCAGTGCCACTCATCTCCTTTCACTTTCCTTAATTATACCCTATGCCTGGTTTGGCTCTGCACGTGCTGATTTGCCTTTTAGCAAGCAAAGCAGAACAGATAACTGTTGAGCTCACACTGGAGATGCCAGATCTTTTTCATTTATCTAGCTGCCAATTTGGGAAAAATGTATAGAAATTTAATATGTTGGAGATTTCTGTCTTTCTGACAAATGAGGTTGACATTTGGCAATGAGGTCAAAAGCTGTGTCTTGAACAAAAGGCGCAATCTCGTTAATCTCATCTTCTCAGAAGATGCTAAATGTATTAACTAAGCAGTAAACATCTAGATAATAACAAAAAGACAATTGTAAGGTGTAGTTCTAAACTGACATAGTTGATTAAAATTATTTTTACTAATATAGTTTAAATGCTACTTGTATCTTATTACCTTTTTATTTTGCTAAAAATTTTATGTGACAAGAGCCCAAACACTTTGATATGAAAAAGTAGGATTAGATTTTTGCTACTAAGAAATACTTAACTTGCTACTTTTCTGCATAAAATACACCATGATTATCTTGATAAATATCTTCACAATGAGAAAAATCACTCTTTATTAATAATATTAGCCACAAATATATATATATGTATGGGATGTTGGCACTCGGAATAAAGCAGTCCTGTCCCCTTTGAGAGCAGTGGCAAATCTGTAGTTTTCAACACAACCATCATTTAACTCTTAGGTATTAGTGATACAAGTTTTTCTACGTAAAGACAATTCTCATTCTTATGGATATATTAAAACTATTTTATACTGGTCCCCTGTTCTGGTATCAGTAATTGTAATTGAAAGACCACTGAGCTGAGCTTGCTCTACGTTTGGGAGGATATTTTTTTGTACAGGTGTACTGACGCAATGATCTTTTAGTCAAATGGTTTAAACTATCTTGAAGTCTGTGAAGTGCAGTTACGTCATCCATGTAATGGACTGACACGATGAGAAACTAATGTATATCTCATTGATGTTAATGAATGAGACAGAAGCTGAGTTTAGATCCAGTTGGGTGAAGTTAACCTGGTCAGGTAACTACAGCTGATACGTATGTCTGGCAGTCTTAAAGTGCTTGTCAAGCATGTACTTTCATCACAATCCTTTTGATAGTCATCCTAAAACTTGTTTCAGGGGCTGAGCTGGGGAGCATATTCTACTCTCTGGTGGCTAGTGTTGTGAAATGGGAAGTTTCTGACATATAATCGATTAGTACTTGACTAGATTCAGCATATGCGAAAACTATACTCTTCAGTATTTTAAAACAAAATGGTTCTGATCTTTTGTGCGTGTGTGCTTGTAACATTTTGGATCCCTCTGTGCAGAAAGACTAAACTAGGTTATAATAGAAGTTTTTAGGAACAGAGAGTAATATGAGCTCAGAAACCTATCCATTATGAACACATGCCTATGAGAGCACCAACACATCTGCTTGAGTTAGAGGTTTCTCAAAAAGAAAATGGAACAAAACACTGTCTCCTAGTACTGTACTCTTATGAAGATAGCTAAAGACTACTCAGCAGGGTTCCAGCATACTTAGGGTGACGTATAACCGTACTGAGCTGAGGCACGATCCTTACTGAGTTTTAGTATGTTTGGTTATACCTAGTTCCGATAATGCTTCTAGCATAACCATATGACCTCAGAGACAACTGATGTGTTACAAATATTGCCGCTGTTGTTATGAACTGATGCAGGCCACTCAGAGATAGCAACGTGGGTAGAGATTGTAAGAGGAGCTGTCGTGATCAGATGTGTGTGCCCCTAAGAAATCCTTCATGCAGTGTGGACAGTTTTGAGGAGTACCCAAGTTTTAATTTCTAGAGTTCTGGCAGCCTGGTTCCTCTGGCAGCAGCGATCGGTAAACTCCTAACTCCTCACTTTTAGAGTAACCAAGTGTTTTTGGAATTCTCACCATGGATTGGGTGAAGTCTTTAGTGTGAACCTACTGCTGTGTTCAAGATAAATTGTTTGCCAAATTTAGCCTATTGATTAGAAAGGACTTCAGATAAAACGCGTAAAAACTTGATGTGTTTCTTTGTTTCCTACATTTGCAATTGTTGTAGCAATGGAAAATTTTGACATCCACTGGTTCTTGATCTATCTCATTTTTATGTCATTCCTTCTGTTGCTGCTAGTGGGGAATTATGATGAAAAATGGTGGTTCGGACAAGGTTTTAGTGTCAAACCATGTAAACAAAGGTTTAATTTGGGGGATAAATTATTTATACTGTGTAAACGTATATTTATACACTCACTGCATTCTCACTCATTGCAGTATGCTGCATTCAAAGGCCCAGTTTTTAGTGATGAATGTGCAGTTTTGAATGTTTTGCTTGTATGTGCAGATGCCTGTGTGTATTCTATTTTCATACATGTGTATAACATTTGACTGTGGAGCAATGTCCTATTTGTGTAGGAAAGTGATTGTTTTAACAAAATTAGGGTCAGAGAATTCTGCTCAAAGCAGTGTTTGCTGTGGACCTCACTAAATAAAGCATATCTAATGACTTTAAAATTTGTATTTAAATACATGCATTTGATGGATGAAAGGAATGGGATAGATGGAATGGATTATTGGATTTTAAGCTCTATTTTAGTACTTTGTGTAACCAAAGTATGGTTCTGTATGTCTAGTGAAATATCTTTTCATGTAACTCGTGGACGCAGTATTTTATACTGTGAAAATTTATTGTTCAGCTGTGTTCACATAGGTGCTTTCTCAGAATTTCTGTGAGGTAGGTAGAATGAACAAGAACTTCAAAATCTGTGAACAAAGGAACTTGCCAGTTCTGTCTCAGCATCTCAAATGAGTTATTAAGGAACAGCAGTAAAGGAAAGCAGAAATCTGCCTTTCAGCTGGTGTGCTGAAATTGTGTATTGGCAATACTTTCCTAGAACAATACCTTTCTATCCCTAGAAAGTGCATATAAGCTTACATATTACATAAATGCACTTATTTAGAGGGCAGTTTTTCAGGAAGTACTGCTTTTGGATAGATTTTAAAATCAAGCAGGTCATGAGCCAAAAGCTGGTATTCCATAACTTCCTTCTCTATAGCCTGTGCATTTAGACTCCATTTCTTCTGCTTGTGACTAAAGAGCCTCAGACACCCTGAGGAAAGAAGGTTCTCCTTGTTTAGCAAGAAAAAGCAGTCTGGAACAGGGTTTTCAGACTTTTATTACAGCTGCAGAATAAAGATGAGAAATCAGTGTTCCAAGTAACTGCTTTTACAGTCACAGCAGAGTAGGCTCTGTAATGCATTATGTGCTAGAAGAGGAAGAAATGTCAGGAAAAGCTAATAAGGTTAAGAGTATTTCTTTTTTGGCTTTTCAGCAGAGAATCGTACTTCCTGTGCTGCATTATACCAATCAGCTCTAGTATGCGCAGAACAATGCAGAACGTTAACTTAGATTCCACCCACCCCCCTTTATTGTTTATACACTGGAATTTTTTTGTTCCAGTTTTCTTATAGACCACTCCAGGCTACGTGTCTTCCTTAGGATTAAGCGTGCTATTGTGATTTGCATGGGTGAAGGAAATACTCTGAATTTTACATTTTTAGTTAAAATATGAAAAAAAAATTCGTGATGTTATTGTCCTCTGGGAAATAAGCTGCAGCCTTTGAATAGTGCATAGAATTACATCTAAGATTGCAAGTCTGTGTGTGGGAGGAATGGCATAGCTATGCTTTAGAAAAATGACTTCATTTGAGAGTATTTTGCATTGCTTTTTTAATATTTGAACTACCACATTGCTATTTGCTTTTGACTGAGGATATTAGCTATAGAAATGAAGATTTTTACTGATTAATCATAATATGCATTTAACTATCTAGTTTCCCAGTCCCTGTGCTATTTTAACCCCCTTGTGTGTTTGCACTGGCCGATACTTTTTTGTGTTGTAAAGAAAAATATATCTGCTGATATTGTATATGGCTTTATGCCAAAAAAAGGGTATGTACTCCTTTTTTTTTTTAATACAGGAAGACAAGCAGTCTTTCGCTTTTCCCTCATAGAATTCTGAAGCTTCTTTAGATGGTGTTATGGAGAAGTCTTATTGGTTTTGTCTCTACTTAAATAATCCATAAATGCTGTCTGTGTTTGGGAGGAAAAATATTTTGAGACTGAAAACTGTAGATTTACTAAAAATAATATAAGCAGGGATGTGAAAAGAAGGATTAAGTGACTTAAACCCCCACATTTTTAAAACATTCTGAAATAATAATTTCAGACTGCAGACCACTTTGTTACCATTGTAGAGTTTTGCAGCTGACTTGTGGTTTTAATATATTTTTACAGAATATAGCCAGTTTTAGGGAGATGTGAAAATTAGAACCCTAAAAGGTGTTCCCTAAATGCAGAGTTGGTTTTTTTTTTAATGTATTTTGGTGATTCCTAACACCTTATTTTTTGATAGATTTAAAATTTGAAGTGTAGTAGCTTATATCCGATTTTTGTGTGTGTATCTTATTGCTATTTAATCAGAATTAAAAAGGATAGTTGCAAAAAAAAAGTCAGTGTGGTCTCTATGTAAAAGCAGCTTGATCACAGAATCACAGACTAGTTGAGGTTGGAGGGGACCTCTGGAGGTCACCTGGTCCACTCCCCCTGCTCAGCAGGACCACCTAGAGCCTGTTGTCCAGGACTCTCTCTGATGTTGGTTTTTGGGTTTTGTGTATTATTTATTTGTTTTGATCCTTAAAAGGAACACTGGAGGTGCTCCTCTGGATTTGGTGTATTTACCCTCTACCATTTGTCTCTGCTTATCTTCACTTGCCAACTTTTCCTTTTTGCTTCTTTGAAAGAGGCCTTTTAAAGCCCTCCTGCGTAAAAGTTAATTTCTCTCCTTTTATTTGCAGAGTGCCTATAATGTAATGATCTTACTCAGGTTAAGGGGAAAGACCCTAGTATGTGTTTGGAGCTTACTGGTAGGGTTCTTCAGTGTTGTTCATGTACACAGTAATGTATGCACTGTTTTGGAGAAATCCCTTCCGTGAGATTGCTGCCTGTGTGATGGGAGATCCCATTATTTTCAGATTAATATGTGTTGCTTCAGTCACCTGGGGAATATTGCTTCATTTCTGACCCCCCACCCCACCCCCCAAAATATATTGTTGTGTTATTCTGTTCATGTCTCACGTTTGTAAATTCCCAACCGTCCCGTCCGGTCTTTTCCATTGATCTTGGAGTTGAAGCTGAGCCATATGTCTCAGTGGGTCTGCTAAAGAAATGTAACTTACACAGTTGTACTGTCTGAGAATCCTAGTAAACTTTGAACCTCTTGGCCGATTTCAAACAAAATTGAGACAGAATTGTTTCAAGTTGCTGTACGTTTCATGAAAACGGGTAGCACTTTTAAAGGCAAGTGACCATTAAATCTCTTAAACAGGAAAGACTGAAGTATGAGCTCATTTATTATTAAACATCAGAGAACTGGAGGGGCGGGAGATGTTACAAGTGCTCTAGTGAAAGAAAAAAAGCTGATATTAGTGTTCACCTTTTTTTTTTTTTTGATACCAGAAATAAAATTAGAAAGCAAAATCCTGAAAAGTCAGGCTTTATGCTTCCTCTTCTGTTGCTTCTTTCTGAGGTGCTAAGAGTTAGTAAGTAAGTCTTTCCTTGTCTGCTTTTATGCAAGAATTAGTAACAGCTAAGAAAAATATTTCATGGTAATTTTTCTTTCTGGTAGGCATGTGCTGTGTTCAGGAATAAGGGACTTGCAATGTGAAGCTCCAGAGCAGTTTTCATTTTCTCTCTGTCTTCAGTGACGTTGGGGGGAGTGTGCTGGCGAGAAAGTGATTGGATTGTCAGCTTTGTTCTCTTGCTGCTGCTCTTACTTTCAGGAATTTGAATTTTGTCATAAGGCCTTAATTTTCATGAACGCTCCGGCATTAACTCTGCTGTGCACAGAACCTGTCAGCAGGCTTCACCAGCGTGGGAGCGGTGCTTATTCCATGAGGTGTGGCAACAAACACCCACTCAACATTTTAGTTTTGCATAGATAAAGAGTATCTCCAGTTTTGTTTTCCAGGATGTGTGCTGGTGAATTAAGGAGAGGAGATGATTATCTGTTGATGGAGTGTAATAAAATACATTCCAGTTAAAATGGCAGCAGTCAGGATGTGGAGCTTGAGGAAGTGGGAGTAACATGATAACTGCTCTCCGAAGTTGTGAAACCTGGGCCAACCTAGAGTCACTTCTGTGTCCATATACTGCTGTAAAGTTCTATAACATTGAAAATTAGCAGTTTCTTAAATGTGTTAATGTTGGTGTTATTTAGCTTTTCATGTAGGTTACCAGTACCAAAATATTATTAACTTTAATTGTTACAGGAAATTCAGAGTTAAACGCACAAATAACTGAGTGAATGTTGCAGTGTAATTTAAGGTGGGGATGAAGTGCAACAAAAATGGTTGAACCAGTTCTAGTAGCTGATTAATGCCAAAAAGGGAAGATGTTACTCTTCTTTCCAGTTCCTGCTTATGTGTTTTGTCCTGCCCTCTGCATCAGCTTGGTTCTTGTGCCATCCCCCCTGCTGTGTTAAGTCAGAGGTCTGCTCACTGATAAGCAGAAAGCTCTCTGATCTTGAGGTTTTGTGTGTGCTGGGGAGTGGTGGTGTTTGTTTTGTTCTCCCCAGCCCCGGTTTAGTTTTCTGTCAGGTTTATGAGTTGAACTGGCTTTCTAGAGCAGTCCAATGAGCCCCGGAAATGGCTCCAAGCAGGCAGCAGGAGCTCGGACCGCAGAATAAGGACAGAGAGGGAAAATGGAGTGAGCTGTTGGCCTTTGACTACTGATAAATTGTTAGATTGGTTCAAGCTGCCTTGTGCAACTTCACCCTACCTAAACAAAAGGAAGTTGAGCGAGATTTTGAGAAATTCCTGGATTTTGAATAATTTTTGATACAGATTTGTACTGAATATTTATCTTCCTTAACTTCAACAGGGTAGGATCCTGCTAGTCTTTAATTTCTATTCGGGTTATTTACAGTTTGACTATAGCTTGCACGTAAGTAACACTGCATCTACAAATGTTCAAATGCTTAATAAGCAATTAAGCTTCACTAAAGCCGGTATACAGAATATTATTTATTGTGACCTAATCTTAACAGTGCTTCCTGTTGCCTTAGTATTTTGCACTTTATAAATCTCATCACTTAATTAATCCCTATAGTAAGAAACGGGGCAGGGGGCGGGGAGGACTATGTTGTTACAGAGGAAATGAAACAAGCAAACTTAAATAGTGTCTCTGAAAATGTTCGGTTTCCTAGCAATAACTTTTGAGTAAATTGACATATTTTTTTAAAGAGACTAAAGGTTTTTTAGGTTATATCTTGTACAGATTTACTGGAGCTTGTTTCTGATGTTAAGGAAGTTCTGCTTCCTTTCTGAAACCTTTGACATTCAAGAGTGGATGTTTTGTTGCTCCCCTGAGATTAATTCTTCAGAAAGATTGAAGGGTGGGGAGAGGAAGAAAACCAGAACATTTTTAGGGTTGCATATTCATTTTTTGACCACTAAGTAGCTTGGAGTGAGGAATCATTCTGGCAGTATTGCATAGTTATTCTTGTTTATTATCCTTTCTTTAAAATGAGAATATTTTGGGGGGAGAAATATTTAAAGTTTGTGTTTTAAGTTGTTTCTTAAGTTGATTTTTCAGCTGATGAGAAAGCAAAAAGGATGGTGAAGACTTCTAACTCTTAATGAAAGCAATCTTAGGATTTATCTGATCAGGAAGGGCTTGTGATGTGTTATTAGAAATAACAATTTATTTTTCTTTTTATTTATTTATTTTTTCTTCCCCCCAGGTGATTCATGGCAGGGGACGTGGAAGGGTTTAGCTCCTCCATCCATGACACCAGTGTCTCTGCTGGATTCAGAGCACTGTATGAGGAGGGATTGCTTCTTGATGTCACACTTGTCATTGAAGACCACCAATTTCAGGCCCATAAAGCACTGCTTGCCACCCAGAGTGATTACTTCAGGATTATGTTCACAGCTGATATGCGAGAACGAGATCAGGACAAAATCCATTTGAAAGGTCTGACAGCTACAGGCTTCAGTCATGTCCTCCAATTCATGTACTATGGAACTATTGAACTGAGTATGAACACTGTTCATGAAATCCTTCAGGCTGCCATGTATGTCCAGCTTATAGAGGTGGTAAAATTTTGCTGCTCTTTTCTCTTAGCTAAAATCTGCTTAGAAAACTGTGCAGAAATTATGAGACTTCTGGATGATTTTGGTGTAAACATCGAAGGAGTCAGGGAAAAATTGGACTCCTTTCTGCTAGAGAATTTTGTGCCACTCATGTCCAGACCTGACTTCCTTTCATATTTGAGCTTTGAGAAGCTCATGTCTTACTTGGATAATGATCATCTGAGCAGGTTTCCAGAGATAGAGCTGTATGAAGCTGTTCAGGCCTGGCTGCGCCATGATAGAAGACGCTGGAGGCATACGGACACCATCATTCAGAACATCAGGTTTTGTTTGATGACACCATCCAGTGTTTTTGAGAAGGTTGGTGCATTTGAAAAGCAATAGGCAGGATTCATCATTTAGCTAGGGCAGCATGCCATTAAATAGGTAAGATTCCCAAACCTATTAGGAAGAACAAAAAGATAGCATTTATTTTTCTAATGAACCCGTAGAAGACAAACATCTAAAAGTATTGTCATCTGATTATTAGACAATAGTATGTACAGTGGCTGGAGAACAGGTAGGTTTACAATACATGGTTTTCAAGTGACTTCAAATGGAAAGGACATTTTAAAATAAGGTCACTTAGATCAAGCTTTATTTTAATCATTCTTACTGTTTTCCCCAAGTTGCTTCTTGCTTTCCAGAGGTTTCAGAGCTGCATACAGTATGTAGGGCATATGTCATGATAATTGTTATCAGTATAATCAAAACATAGTGACTGTAGATTTTACATGTTTTCAGTACATATTTTTTTATTTACAAAAGAAAACTAGCATCTGCTGTTAAATCTGCAGGGTGTTGGTGTTTCTTCAGTGCTTGTGCTGTTACACAGCAGTTGGAAGTAAGCCCTGATCCTGCAAAGTTACACATATATTTGTCTCCACACAAGGCACATAATACAGTCAGAAGTTATTGACGGTGTGAAATATAATGATTTACTTCAAATATCAGAGGAATCTTTGTAACAGGTGATCTAAAATTCAACCTACCATTGTATGTATTAAGAGGTTAAAAGAGAACGTGCTTTTTATACTGTTCTGTTGAAGAATAGACGAAAAAATGTTGTTTTCTGGTTCCTGAGGATCTCTGAATATTTGTTAACAGCAGAGAACTACAAAGCTTTGTAAGCAGCTCTCTCGCAGGCTAGTAACAGTAAGGGTATTCAGGTTAGGAATTACTTAAGCTGTGCTGTTTTATTTTAACAATGTTAATTTTGTGTGATAAGATACAACTTCAACTTGTGTATTTTTCACCTCTCGGTGAATTAGTAGGATTTAAGACCCTGTTTTTTTGTTGGGCTTCTCACTAATTAATTTCTTATATATTTTTACTTTGGTATCTAGCGAATATACAGATAAGGTTGTATTGTTCTTGGTGGTTTTAAGGGCTACTGGATCATTTAAGCAGTAATTCTTACACTTTGTATTTTAAATTATAAAAGCTGTTAATTACTTCAGAGACCAGTGAGTTTTTATATTTTGGATTTGTTGTGTGTGTGTGTGTGAATTGAGTAAAGTAATACATAAAATATATTTATGATCTTATATTAGCCTATTGACATTAACAAAGTAAATATGTAAACGTATTTTAGTAATGTAATGTTTATATTGGGTTAAAACATTTCCAGCTCGTAAGAGCTGAACTCTGCAAGATGCTGTGTAGCGTCTTGTTTTTAATAACACTTTTACCGTATTACATTATTTAAGCCCTTCAGTAGGAAACCTGATAGGATTCACAGATTATTCTTAAGGTCAATCTAATAGGGTAAGACTTTTCTGAAAGAGTCTGCTTCAGCTCTTTCAGTTTTTGGGATACAAGTTCAAGCATCAAGCTGTCTTCAGTTAAATTTCTGTAAGTGCAAGTGAAAAGTATATGTTGGTCTTCAGCATTATATTTAGGTATAACTTCTGGAGCTGTTTTTGATATCAGTGGTATAAATCCTGTGTACAGTGCTTCTCATGTTTTATCTTGACAACTAGCAAATGGCCAGATAGGTACCACTTAAGGAGAGAAGTAATTTTCAGCATCCCACATGTAAAAGCTTTATCTACAGATAAATAAGTACAAAGATAAATAAATAAGTAAATACCTTTTCTGTTAATGGTATGTGGGAACACACAGAAGCCAGTGCAGATTCTGAAGTGTGGCAGCTCAGCAGAGGGAAGCACAGCTAAATGAGTATGTCATTTGTTGCTGCAGCTAGGAATGTATTTGTGTTTTGCCCTGGCTAGAGAGCATTGAGTAATCCAGCATGACAAGTGA
Organism: Morus bassanus; assembly: GCA_031468815.1. NCBI lineage: Eukaryota > Metazoa > Chordata > Aves > Suliformes > Sulidae > Morus > Morus bassanus. The sequence continues at coordinate 89,789,613 of CM062568.1, read as the reverse complement.
CAAAGGACGACTGCAGTTGGAGCTAACATCAAGATACAGACCACACCTTTTTTTTTTTTTTTTTTTTTTTTTTTTAAAAAAAAGTAAAGAGCTTGTCTGTTAACTGTTCTGGAAGTAACCTGAGGAGAACTCTCTTCTGTGTGTAGAAGGGGGAAAATATTGGTAAAACTGCTTTTTTTTTTCCGATCCACAAACAGAATTCACCCTTTTCCTGAAGGTGGCACATACTAAACGCCTGTGTGTATGTACCAAATGCAGTCTGAGGTTGACTCTTACGGTTCAGCGAGCTCTGTATCCGCTATACGCTGGCTGGCTTGTCATATGTACTCTTATGTAATCTTTCTAATACACATTTCTAAGGTGCCTGTCATTATAGTATCTAAATAACTTATATAATTTAACTTTGCAATTCTCAGTAAGGATACTTTTGGCCTCTTAAGCCGTCCTATTTCTTACATCATTTTTTGAAGAGATTTACAATCCGTGTGGGATGGCTTGTACTTTTAAACAGGAATTGATGAGCGACTCTAGATTTATACCTTGAGGCTGATGTGCATTTGGAGTGAAGGTGCAGCCTGTTCGCTTACTCTAAACTGTCCTGGAAGAACTGCTTCTGAAGTATGAATAGATACTTCTTTTGTTCCTTAGCCCTTAAAATAGATGTAGATATGTGAGGAAAAATGGAGAGATAAATGACGTAAGGATTTGGGGAATAGTTAGAAAATAAAGGCAAATTGTATGGGGGGAAGCTCAAGTTCCACTATCCATGTTATACTTAGCTTTATTTGAAATATATCCATGGCTCTGTAAGTCTTGAGGGAGGTTGGAGATTAAAGGGCATTTCTCATAGATCGTTGAGTTCATCTCCGTGTTATCAGAGGCACCCATGTCATGATTTCCCTTCATATACTGTTTAAGCTCCATTTAGTTTCTGTGTACTGCTCGGCCAGAAATGTTGTTTCAAAACCTCTGTCCTTAAAATCGAAAGGGTTTTTTGATGTCCAGTCTGTAGGGTTTGTTATGACTAGCCCATGCTTATTTATAAATTCCCAGCTTAAATCAGAAACTTACTAATCACTAGGTGCATCAGCTTCTGCTTTAGAGGTAGGATGAATAGCATGTTATCTTTGAGTATGTGCTTTCCTGTGCCTAGAAAACAGTAACTTTTGAGAAGGTGTCATTGTAATTTTATGTCATTGTGACTTTACCTTTGATAAATGTGTTGAATTTCTCTCCTCCACTCCACCCATTACCTCCATGTCTAGTAATTCATATGTATCTACTTCTACAACGTTGTATGCTGCAGCTTAGAATAAGAAGTGTCTGGGGGATGAGGTTAGTGGGCCCCCTCTTACCTTAAATAGGTGCTGCGCTTGCTATTTTTATGTCTAAAGGGTATTACTGACTTGGATAGATTTGCTAGCAGTATTTATTATGTGCTGAGTATCTCAATTCTGGCATACAGATTGTTGGCTCCACTCTGATGTGAAAGATTAGATTTGAGTTAGATTCCAGCTTGATTGTGATAATTTCTCTTCCCTGTTTCTAAAAAGTAACAGCAAAATATGCCGTTATATATGCTATTATATGCTCAATTTGAGGGCATTGTCCTTGCCGCACAGGGGCTATGTCATCTTGTGTTTCTGCGGTTAGGCTGAAAAACAATAAGTGATTTGTAGCACTTGCCAAGTAGCCCTTCAGAGCCCTGTACTGGTACTGACCAGTTTTCGTACTGGCCGTGGGAAGTAACTAAGTAAGGACCCATGCTAGAAAAAGGGAAAGTTAAGTACAGCAGCTTGTCCAATGCTATGTATACTGATGCTTCGTTGCAAAGTAATTTTGGTTGCTGCTGTTTTAGAGACATATGTGTGACTTTTTCTATTTGACTGAATTTTGATTTGGAATAAGTGTGTTAACATTTTGATAATGTTTGTTGACAGGCTTATAACTGTGCTTAGAATATGGCCAGACATAAGTAGAAGTGAAAATAATAAAATTATAGAATCATTAAGGTTGGAAAAGACCTCTAAGATCATCAAGTCCAACTGTCAACCCAACACCCCCTTGCCTCCTAAACCATGTCCTGAAGTGCCACGTCTACACGTTTTTTGAACTCCTCCAGGGATGGTGACTCCACCACCTCTCTGGGCAGCCTGTTCCAATGCCTGACCACTCTTTCAGTAAAGACATTTTTCTAATATCCAATCTAAACCTCCCCTGGCCCAGCTTAAGGCCATGTCCTCTCGCCCTATTGCTTGTTACTTGGGAGAAGAGACCAACACCCACCTCGCTACAACCTCCTTTCATGTGGTTGTAGAGAGTGATGAGGTCTCCCCTCAGCCTCCTTTTCTCCAGGCTAAACAACCCCAGTTCCCTCAACCTCTCCTCGCAAGACCTGCTCTCCAGACCCTTCACCAGCTTCGTTGCCCTTCTCTGGACACGCTCCAGCACCTCAATGTCCTTCTTGTAGTGAGGGGCCCAAAACTGAACACAGTATTCCAGGTGTGGCCTCACCAGTGCTGAGTACAGGGGCACCATCACTTCCCTACTCCTGCTGGCCACACTATTCCTGATACCAGCCAGGAAGCTGTTGGCCACCTTGGCCACCTGGGCACACTGCTGGCTCATGTTCAGCCGGCTGTCCACCAGCACCCCCAGGTGCTTCTCTGCCAGGCAGCTTTCCAGCCACTCTTCCCCAAGCCTGTAGCATTGCATGGGGTTGTTGTGACCCAAGTGCAAGACCCGGCACTTGGCCTTGTTAAACCTCATACAATTAACCTCAGCCCATCGATCCAGCCTGTCCAGATCCCTCTGCAGAGCCTTCCTACCCTCGAGCAGATCGACACTCCCGCCCAACTTGGCATCGTCTGCAGGCTTACTGGGGGTGCACTCAGTCCCCTCATCCAGATCGTTGGTAAAGATATTAAACAAGACCAGCCCCAAAACTGAGCCCTGGGGAGCACCCCTTGTGACTGGCCGCCAACTGGATTTAGCTCTGTTAAATCCATAAGGATCCTAGTTGTTAGGATTGCTGGATCTTTAGTTTTGATTCAGTTTAACCTCTAGTAAAATATAATTTTTTTTGCAAGTAAAAGGAAGAATTTGCTCTGATACAGACGCCATCATCATTCATTGAAAAGGTGTAGCATAGCTTCTGTATTCCTAGTAGTTGAGTTTGAGTTGCATCATTTACACATTCAGAATTGGCAGTTTTAGAAAACTTAAGTAAGCAGAATTTTATAACCTTTGAAATAGTTCTCTGCTTATGTAGCTAGAGATGATAGAGTCACATTTATGAGCCATCCAGATTTTCCTGTGTTTTTTTACCAGTTCTACAGAAGGAACCAAGCTAATATCTGCCCCATATAATAACATGTTAAGATTTAGTTACCAGGTGTACAGATAATAGATGTTTAGTTTGGGCACTTCAAAAGTAGCCTTTCTTCATGGTTTTGAGAGGTTTTTCCTAAAAGCCCAAGTAACAAAAATACAAATAGAGAATAGCTGTAAATGGTTGTATGCAGAGAAAAAAAAAAACAAAACCGAACCCTATATACTGAAGTCAAACTTGTGTTACAGAGCATTTACCTCGCATTTCATTGCTCTTCCTGCAGCTTATTAATTTGCTTAATTGTTTTAAGGGAGGGGAAGATGATGAACATAACATGGGATACATCTGGTCTTTTGTGAACTAATGGATTAAATTTTTGGCTTTACTTTTTCATGGAATATAGATGGAAAATTCTGAAACGTATAGTTGTTGCAACTAGAAACGCATGCATTGCAGTACAGCAGAAAAATAGGCAATGATTAATAGCTGCATTAATTTAGAAAGCCAGCAGTTTTTACTCAGTGTTTTACTGATTCAAAATGAAGAAGAGAAAATGCATTCAAGCTCCAATTTACTGTGGCTGGAGGGATGGTGGTGATTTTGGTGAAGTCTTGATGGTTTTGGTATTGACTACCTAGGGGGTGAGTAGGGAGGTGGATGTTTTTAATTATTTTCTGCATCTTCTTTTTTTATGGAGTGACATATTCGAATTTTGTTCATGCTGTTCCTTGTCTGTGTTGCTAGAAGTCCCAACTGTGAACCACTATAACTGGTAGATGATGCAATGAGATAGTTCTCATTAGAATTCTTCAGGGAGATCTTACATTAGCACTGTGTCCCAGCAGAACCTCTGTAAGAAGGTCTTGCCCAGAAAACTGAAGAGAAAGAATTGGAAAAAATGTAAAAAAATCACATGAGCAAAGCTATTAGCACTTGGATTAAATTCCTTTTTTAGAATAAGACTGGGGTTGGTAAGGAAGTCCAACTTAAACTTTGAGACCCTTCAGCAAGGTAACAGAATAGTCTTTCTTTAAACTTTGAAAGTGCTACGAAGTATTTATATTTTTTTTTAATCACTTCAGAGTTGATATACTCTTAAGAATGCACATTTGTTTTACTTCCAGGTTCATCACAGTTAGTGCATGTTTCCATCTGTTTTGGATGTTATGCAGAAACTTGTGAGCGTTCTCTGTAATTGAGTATGTTGGTAATTAGGGGCGTGTTCCTTCTAGAGCTTCTCCACTTAAACTTAACAGGAAAATCTGGCTGTTGGTAAGCCCTGAGATATTTGTTGATCAACTACTTGTTGATACTTAAGGCTAATGGCAGAAGCCTACTTCTGGATGCTGCAGGATTTCCTTCAGTGTATTTTGGGTGTCAGACAGCAATTCCCACAAAAGGCTTGCTGAAGGCCATGTTCTTTAATCTACTAAAACTAAAGTATATGCACAACTTACAGTTGTGTTTTAATACCTGAACACCTAAATTTTAATGCTTCTCTTTTTTGATTATGCACACAGGTGATTAAAAGTATTGTAAAATTATTCAGAAGTGTAGGTGTTTGGAGGGTTTTCCTTACTGTGGGCTGAATAGGACTTTCAAATAATTCTGGAAGATTTCGCGCAGACGGTGTGTGAAGGTGGAAGTGGGCAAACTGATCTACATTTGCTTTGTCTTCATTTACATCAAGCAAGTGTGAGCAGTCGGTACTTTCATATAGGCATATGCTAACGTTCATCTTAGGCCATCATTTGAGCCTCAGGAGAGGTACCGCGCCTGTATGGCAGAGGTTGTGCTGGTCAAAGGTGGAAGGCTAGAAACGCAGATGTTTTTCCTCAACAGCAAAGTCTAGGAAGCCTCCATCTACCTTTTTTTACCAGAATTTAGATAGTCTATCACTCTGTTTTGCTTTGTGGTTTGTTTTTTTTTTTTTCTGAATATTGTAAGAATTGCTAGTGCTTATGTATTTTCATGTTCACCTCTTCAAGGCTGTGCTTGTGGATAGCTTCCTCACAAACTTCAGTCTGAAAGAGTTGTTCATAACTGGTAGTTATATTTGCTTCTTGATGTCTTTCTGGTTTAAGGTAAGAGATTGTGGCTTTGCTTTGATGTTAGTGCCTTTGTCAAGATAAGTAGTAGTAAACTAGATTGATTCCCTGGTCTTGAGATTCTGTCTCTGGAATTGGAGATATTCCTTGTTTCCTTTTGCATGCTCTCATGGGGTGAGGTTTAGGCTATGTGAAGGAGTAGAGTGGTGAGGATGTATGAGGCTTATTTTAATTCCAGTTTCTGGCTGGCATTTCAATTTCTAGATCTAAAGACAGAGTTGTAAATGTTGAGGGGGAAATAAAAAACACTTCCCATCTCTGCCAGGCTTTGCTGGCGTGCTTCATGTTGTAAGCATGTTGATCCTGTTGTCTTCTATAATCATCCAAGAAAGCTTGACATGCATATAGGTGGAACAAAAATCGTTTCTCTATTTGTTTAATTCCAAAAATGATAGGTCCAGTTTGGGAATGCATGAAATAGTCGTGCTGTTTTAGAGTTTGAAAGTTACTTTTAAGGATAAAGTAACCCACCCATGATTTTTTGTTATTTTAACTCCATGTTTCATTTTTTGTAACCTTTAAGGCTATCTATATTTTACCATTTTTCTGTGCTGTGGTTCTCCCTGCCACCCCTCCCCCAGCATATTTTCTGGAATTTATATTCAATCTTTTCAGTCAGGCAAGGTATATGGTTTATTCTAACAAATACCATATGAGCAGATCTCCTGTGTTTGTATGATATATTCTTTATTTGCAATAAGAAAATAGATCTGTTATTCCCCAGAAGAGTTGGGCTTACTGTGGATTTTTATAAGCACTATACCCAAGTAAACCTTTTTGCTGCATAATCACCCCCAATAAAAGTGATAGAAGGAAGTTGGATATTGCCCTGAGAATAATATATGCAATTTGCATGTGACCATCCTCTTTTTCCAAGCAAAGATAAGTTGAACTTGTCAAAATAAAGTGGGACAAGAAAAAGTGTAAATAAAAACATCAAATCGCTATAAACCTTGAGCTATACAGTGCTTTAAAATGGTAGGTTAGTATTAAGGGCTTTTTGAAAATCTGGTGTGTAAAACAATCTCAAAATCTGTGCAAATCATGTCCAATAATAACAGTACAAAAGATTTTTAAAAAATGTTCATCTGACAGCAGAATATCTTTATTACTATACAAGGAAGAGGAATGATTAATGGAAAACTAACAAAATTTGAGTAGTATGTGTTTATGGAACAAGCAACTGCTTTATTCACACGGTATAAAGAATTTGTTTCCAAATTGCTTTTCATATACATGAAAACTCACCACCACCCCTTAGGTGAGTGGTGGTGCAGGCTTTTGTCCCTTGGGACAGGGAGTAGGAGGAGGTGGGGGAGCAGATACTGAAAAATAGTAGCTTCTGATGTGATCTTGTGGTTGCTTTGAAATTTCAGAGTGGCCTGACATTTTTTCAGAGCATTGCTTCTCTTTTTGGAGCTGGTGGGTACTAAAGGCATTTGGAGCATTTGAAAGCAATCCAGTTTTATGTGAAAAAAACCTGGGACTTCGGATCAAATCTGATAGAGGATTTGTAGATTTGGCAATATCTAGCGGGTTTTTATTTGCTTTAGAAGTGTAATCCAGAATGCTGTGTTAGACCAGAGTGTACAGGAAGAGTGAAGCCTCTTTGAAGGGAATCACACGGTGACCGGAGGGCTGCCTAGAGCTCAATTTATTAAAATGTTCAAGACAGGGATGTGTTTTGGAATTGTCTTAGGACCAGTCTCAGGAATTTAAACTGGTTTAGATAGTAGGAAGGGTCCTGGAAAGGTAAATTCTTACAATCTCCCCCCAACTCCAGTAAAACTGAGTAGGGATAGCTTTTTTCAAACTGAGATGGCACCAAGAAGGAGCACTTCACTACTATGTGGTAATTCAAAGGTTGTGACTCTCAGCTGGGAAGTGGAAGTTTAAACCTACCTCTGCAATTTACCAAATAAAAGTGCAACCAAAGGATTACAGGTTGAGATGTTTTCCTCTTGTGTTAAAGGTGCGTGTTAACATGTGGAGACTTAGAGGGGAAACCATAAGGTAACCATCATGATGAGTGGTTAGCACGATCAGATGTTCTGAAGGGAGGGGTTTGGGTACCTTCCCTTCCCACCCTGCCCCAATTAAATAGCCCTGTGAGCAGAGCCTAGCACTTGGGAATACTTGCTTGGGCTTGGTTCTGAGAGTTCAGCAGAAATTAGACTATGGTAGACCTTGGTAAACACAGAATGGGTGTGTAGAATAGTTTTCAAAGTCAGGAAAATAGTGCATTTTTAATTTAGTTGCTTCATGGATTAAACAGAAGATGAACAGAGGCTTTTTTGGGGAGAAGGATAATGATTTTTAGACTTGGCGATTTCAGTTGTGCCAAATTCTGGCTTAAATTCTGCATGTGAGTATCCCGCTGAAAATGTTAGTCACTGCTGTTAGTCACTAAATTGCCTTCTGGATTTTGGATAACGGTACGTTAGTTTAACCCTCCATGCACAAATGCAATTGCTCTCAAGATTACCTGAATGAAACTAAGTAAAATAATCTTCTAATGACACATAGTCATTTAGGTTTTCTGGATTGTTTCTCTTGGTCAGAATTTTAATATCTTTTAAATGTATTCATAGGTAAAAACATCAGAGTTTTATCGATACTCCCGGCAGCTGCGACATGAGGTTGACCAAGCCATGAATTACTTTCATAGCATTCACCAACAGCCTTTGATGGAAATGAAATCGAACAAAATTCGTTCTGCCAAACCCCAGACTGCAGTATTTAGAGGAATGATAGGACACAGTATGGTAAACAGTAAAATTCTTCTCTTGCACAAACCAAGGGTCTGGTGGGAACTAGAGGGCCCTCAAGTACCTTTACGACCAGACTGCCTTGCCATTGTGAATAACTTTGTGTTCCTATTAGGTGGGGAAGAACTGGGGCCAGATGGTGAGTTTCATGCTTCATCCAAAGTGTTTAGATATGACCCAAGACAGAACACTTGGTTACGAATGGCAGACATGTCTGTTCCACGTTCTGAGTTTGCTGTTGGAGTTATTGGGAGGTATGTGTATGCAGTGGCTGGGAGAACCAGGGATGAAACGTTTTACTCAACTGAACGGTATGATATTACTGAAGATAAATGGGAATTTGTGGATCCCTATCCAGTCAATAAATACGGACACGAAGGGACTGTGCTTGGTAACAAGTTGTATATCACTGGTGGAATTACATCATCTTCAACCTCTAAGCAAGTGTGTGTGTTTGATCCCAGTAAAGAAGGGACAGTAGAGCAGCGAACAAGGAGAACTCAAGTGGTCACTAACTGTTGGGAGAACAAATGCAAAATGAATTATGCAAGATGCTTTCACAAAATGATTTCTTATAATGGTAAGCTTTATGTCTTTGGTGGTGTCTGTGTGATCCTAAGGGCCTCCTTTGAATCTCAAGGATGTCCTTCTACAGAGGTTTATGACCCAGATACTGACCAGTGGACTATATTGGCTTCTATGCCAATTGGTAGGAGTGGTCATGGGGTAGCTGTTCTGGACAAACAGATAATGGTTCTTGGAGGCCTTTGTTACAATGGGCATTACAGTGATTCGATTCTCACCTTTGATCCAGAGGAAAACAAATGGAAAGAAGATGAATATCCGAGGATGCCGTGCAAGCTGGATGGCTTACAAGTCTGCAGCTTGCACTTTCCTGAATACGTTCTGGAGCATGTTAGACGTTGCAGCTAAAACAGAACGAACAACTCAGTGAAATACAAAAAGCTATACCTAATTTGTCAAAAAATACAAACCAGTTGAATTCCTTCAGAGACATTACCTTATGTATAAAAACAACTGCTAAATGGTTAAGAGAAACAGGATGTACAGGGAGAGTACTTAACAAGTTTATTAGAAAAACCAGTAGTTGGTCTGATATTGTACAAGCTTTGGTTTTTTTTAACAAACATAATTGTAAGTAGGGGAAAGAAAAATATATTTTTGAGTGTGGTTTTTGTTTGGGTGGGTTTTTTTTTTTGTAACATTTTATGTCCAAAATATTTTCTTCTTTTTCTTTTTTTTTTTTTTTTTTTAATGGCCATCATACCACTAAGCTTCTGAAATCAGTTGTTTAACAAAATATTTGTGGAAGGAAGAAAGACTTTCATTTTTATTGAGCATCAAAAAAAGCTCATCTGTACTAGGGTACAACCAGGTTTTAAAAGAACAAAACTAAACTGTTTCTGTATTTTATGTTGTCTTTTGCATGCTTCTCCCATTAATTGCAAAGTATTCTTAAATCTGCTAGGTGTTTTTGTTTTCCCTTATATATGTTGAAGAATAATCTTAACCCCTTTGCATGACCTTTTTCCTGGTTTTGTATAGTAGTACCAGTAAGTCTGCCAAAATGCAAATTACACATTTTCTACTAAATTGAAAATGAAACATTTTTATATTCAAAACACTATTTCTATGCTGCCTTCGACTGTCTGCATTGTGTTTGTTGGTGAGTAAAAAATACATACACATGCATACACTGTAAAAACTGTATATAAATACATCTTTTTATGTGCAGTTACAATATTATATTTTAACTAGTGCACAGAGTCAGCCATATCTGTTGAATTTAAGGTATAGTACTATCCTTTAATGAGCTAAATAATTCGAAGTTCTTAAGTAACTGGAGGCCTCGTTTGGTATCAAAGTATGTTATCTTTAGTATATACTGATTGATTCAGTAACTTTAAACTCTTTATATCGATGCTACGTAATGAACTGTTGATAATTTGTTATTTTATAAATTATTTTTTAAAAAGTAAACACATCTTACCTGAGCTTCTTTTATGTTTGAATCTGCTGCCCAGTCTTCTTTTTTATGAAAATGGAAAATGTCAGTAAGCAAATGCTCAGCACTGCTTTGACCCACAGTTATTTTTGGAACTGGATAAACTACAGTTTATTCTCAGTACTTTGCTTGTACTCATACTTCAATACAAGTATTTTGTTCATACTTGTATTGAAGTGGTATAATCTTTTTAATTATTATTTTATTATTGACTGCTATGAACTAATATGTTTTGGAAATATGGAGTTAGGTGGCTGGATGGTTAGTACCATTTATGTTTCTTTCACAAAAAAACCTACACAATATAGCTACTGACCTCGGAGTGCCTGAATTGAGATGTGTTGTCCAAGAGGGCTTTGAATAACTGCATTGTGTTAACTTGCAGGTATTACTGACAGTAGATTGCTAAAAGTTATCTGCCAAGACATTAATAATAACAGTAATTACATTCTGATTATATTTAATGATATGAAATTAGCCACTTCTAGAATCTGAAGGAGAGGTTTAGAGAAGTTAAAGGCTCACACTTAGTTCAGATGTGTAGGGGCAAAATGCTGAAACATGCACCTGCATATTTTGTAAAATCTTATGCTGCTGTGTTTCGCTTCAAGCAGTAGACTTTACTTTATATGCAGCAATGCAAAGCCACTTTATTCAGTATCTTCCAGTCAGAAATCACTGTAGAAAAGGAATGTATAGTACTCAGGGAGTTCAAAAGAATGCACTTACAAAGGGACCAAAATCACCCTAAATTTCCTATGTTAAAAATAACACCTACTTGCCTAAACTAAGTTTGAGATAACTGACGGAAGTTAAAATAACATGTAAAACTCCTCATATTTTGTATTTTGACATTTTTTGTAGTAATTATATTCTGGGTTGAGATGTAAGGATTTGGAGCTATATGGCAAGTTGGCAGATTTTTTTTTTTTTCTTTTTTGTTAATTAGAAATGATTTATTGATGGAGTATTTTCTTTCCATATGTTTTAACAGAAAGAGAATGTATGCCATCATAGCTGTAGTGATAAGTTGCTTACACCAGTAGTGACTGGACCAAATGTTGATTCAGCCTTCTGATGCAGACTATTTTGCAGTTAAATTTAAGTCTTTTTTTAAAATCAAAATTCAGTTTACTGAATTGGAAATCTAATTTACTTTCTTAATAGCTTAACTTAAAGCCAGCGTGGCTTACACTAAAACCTCAGTTTCACTGTGAGACTTGTGTGTACATTACCGTGTGTGGATGCGGAGATAAACTGGCTCCAGTAGGTGCTGGCTGTGCGCAAGTAAAAAGGTTCTACTGTACATAGTTCATTGAATATTGGGACACAAGAAAAAAAACAAGGTGGTTTTTTTTTAATTGTTTTATTCTTTTTGTCAACAGCTCATTTCTCAATAAGTTTATGGGGCAGCAAAAACTAATCCTGCTTAAGAAGGCTTTTGTGAGCATGTTGCATATAGTACAGAGTATTTCACTTTTATCTAGGGCCAGTCCGGGGTATGGCCGTGGTTCTGGATGTCTGGTCTTCTATGATTCAGGTGTAGTAAAGAGACACGGCCAAGACTTTGTTAAAAATAATGGTAAGGATGAGGGTGTCTCAGGTTACATTTTTGAGTCTGCATTTAAGTACCTTCTGAAGTCCTGTGCGCTGAGCAACTGCCACTAAAGTCATTGGTGAGTATTGACACTTGAAACATGAAGAACCAGATCATTTTTAGGTGCTCTGCTTTTAAGTTCGTATTTATCTTCGGGCACCCGGTTCTGAAAGATCTTGTTCAGGACTGTAATTATTCTGTGAAATTCTGACTTGAACTGTTGGTTTCAGCTTCCCTGAAGTTGTGTCTCCGTTGAGAAGCTGGCTGTAACCTTTCGACCATTAGGAATGATTGGAATTTGCTTGGGTTTAGAACATGTGGGGGTATGCGAGAATGTTTTGTTCTTTTACGTTTCTACTGTGCTTTTATTTTTTCAAATATGAAATAGAAAATTAGCTTACATTCTCTTTTCCATTGCAATGGAACTTTTGAGGCAGTTATTTTTGTTACTTTATATACCAGAGGGATATTTTAATTTTTTTTCCTAAAGTGAAAGTTTCTGTTTGTGTTTGCTTTTAGTATTTAGCTCCAGGTAATTTAGTGTTTAAATAAAAACAAAACTAAACTGGCTAAGAATTGCCTATTACTATCAAATTTTAAGTATTATTATCAGATTAGTATGACTTTTAAAAACATTTAAATGCCTCTCATTTGTCAAGGAAAAGGTAAGTTAAGATCTTTAATTAGTTAAGTTTGGGGGTGTTTCTTCTTCTATTCCCACCCCACCCATAATGGAATACCAGCAAATCTGATCTCACCCACATATTGAAATTTAACACATGACCTGCTTTTAAACAGCAAGTGTACTTGCCTTTTCTTAAAAAGGTGGACATAGTGAGTTACAGCTTATGGTTTGTTTTTTTTTTCCACATTTATGGCAAAAATGTATCAGCTTCATGTCTTAATCTAGCAACTAGCTCCAGGAGGGAATTTTGTTTTCAAATGAGCCAGAATGGACAAAAAGCACAGTGCTCCTGTAAAGGGGTTGGATGCTGCCAATTCCCATTCTGCATGCTGCTATATCTGTTTTTAGGGGACAGATAATTTTTTTCAAAGTACTGCATAAGGAAAAAATAGCTCATTTTTCCCCACAAAGTGTTGGTAGTAGTTTCGTAATGGGAGGTATTAAGTGGCAAAAAAACCTTCTGACATTTTTTCCCCATTGATTCAGCTGGAGGAAGGCACGACTTGATTTTACAAAGGCTCTGCTATTTCAGAAAGCACTGCTAGCAGGAGGGGCTAGTGCCGGGTAGCTCACATGCTGCCAACCTGCTTTTATGCTACTTTCTTCTTGAAAAGTGTGGGTGCCCTACTCTCTGCAGTACGATAGCAGTCCTGTTATAACTAGCTCTAAGGGTTTGTGACTTTAATATTTCTCTGGTTTCTGAGATTTGCAGCCATTTCTTCTTGAGGACCTCCTGCCTTACAAACCCAAGTGCTGCATTTTTTTCATGGTGATAATATGATAACTACTTGCATCAGGGATGAAGCTTCACTTGACACTCAGGAAGCAAAAGATAAAATTCAGCAGGTACAAATTCCAGTCGGTTTAAAAAAAATAACATTGCCTAACTCATTATGTCCATTCTTTTGCGAAAGGAGGGTAAGCATTATCGGGAGATGCTAATGGCTCTTTAAAAATAAACTTCAAGCTTGTGTCAGCATTTAGATGACAAAGCCTTTTTAGAAATGGTTGCATTTATAGAGGTATTTTGCCTTTTTAATATTTTTTCCTTTAAAAAAAAATAGTGAATTGGGCCCCTGATTCTTTTAACTCTTCAAATGTGTACGTCACATATGTGAACAGTCCAGTATAAAGAAAACAGTAAGGTACTTAAAACAGAAAAGTGCAAACGTTATTAAACCTGTGCTTAAGTGTTTATAGGGTTGGGGGCATCAAAGAAAACATCTGTCCTGCTCTCCTTCCATTAATAAAAATATAGCTGGTGAAGTTACTTGAATAAGTGTGGTCCATCACATGTGGCAGGACTTGCTGGAGGAGAGTGGGAAAGAACATAACTGGAAAGCACGTGTAATCTATCTAAAACAAAGCTTGCCGGTGTCCTGTAGCTAACATTTTGAGATTTTAATGTTTGTAAAACAATCTGAAGCTGCTTAAAATAAATACTAATGACTACTTTTGCATCTGTATTCTACTTCTGAAAGTTGGTGAGTAACTTTAAAATTTCCATTTGTGTGGGTAAACTTCATAAAACATAGTTGTATGTGGCAGGTGACAGAAAAACTGACCTGTTTTGAGCACAGCTTTCCTGGATTTCCCTCTACTAATTCTTTTTTTCCACTTCCCAAATTTCAATTCATGTTTATATAGTCTTTTAAAAATAACTTTCAAAGATGAATTTCAAATACCTTTGGATTAATATTAAGTTGCTAGCTAGGGGAAAACCACTTCTATTTGCAGATGGTAGTTTTTATTTATGGCTCTGGTAGAAAATGTTATTGTAACTCTAGAAAATACAGTGTTATGTAGGACTGTAAGGTTAGCTATACTTAGGGGGCTTTTATTACCTCAGTGGGACCCACCTAACTTTTATGTCAGTTCTGGGAACAGGTGAAGGGAAGAGTGAGCTATGTTTTTATTTTAAATATTTTTCCCTATATATTGTTATTTTTGTAGATCTTTTTAAAATAAATTATTATATGCTGGAGATTCCAATTCTGCTATAGTATCCCACTTGATTCCAGTGTACAATATCAGATTGTTTGTATTGAAAAGAATGTATTTGATAAGTATTTGCTAAGTTAACAGGAAAAGTTATTTTCAAACTGTGCCATGTTTCTGTCTAGCAATTGGAAATACTTTTCCTACAGAAAATTAAAATTATATATATATGACCTCATATGTACATTTGGATTAACTGTCTAATGATTACCCCAGGGCTGCTATAGAATTCTCTGAATAATTTAAGAATTGCCTCTTTTTAACTGTTTTAAAGCCTTTTTTCTTGTCTTTTTTTGGCAGAAAGTAATTTTCCCTAGCTATGGATACAGTATGCTCAGACTTGCATATGCGCTCTGTTCGGGTTTTAAACTGAAAAAATGTATAAAATGTGTATAAAGAAAAGTGTAAATAAAATATTTTTAATCTTTAAACACTCTTGTGTAAACTTTGTAATACTGAAAGCGTAGTGGACCTGGATTACTTTTACAGGACTTCAGAGTTTACGTGGTTAAGCAACTCTTCAAAAATGTTGTGGTGCTATAATTCATAACACTGTGTTAAAGCTATCCCAACAAGAAAAGTTGCATGTCCTTCTGTAGCATGAAGTTCATATCTTTAGCTGTATTTTACAATCTTCTCAATTTTGATTGCTGTAGTGCATTCATGTGCCTACTCTGCATTTCAAGCTTGAAATAACGTTAGGAGTTGACTTCATCGTTGTATTTGTAACTCGGTGTCAAGGCATAAATTTAAACTATAAGACTGAAAATGGAAGCCAGCCTTTGGTGTTGGCTAGCACCCAGAAGAGACTGCTCCCTGCTATCAAGTACGTGGAATTGAGGGCTCTGAGACAACATGCGTGCATTTCGTGCTTGGACCTCAAAGCACCAGAAGTCCAAGTCATACTGCTTAACGTTTCCCGTAACAGGAACGGGAAACTTCGTTTCAGGATTAAAGTGTCAGATTAGAATGACATTCAATAAGAAGAAGTGGGGGGGTGGGGCTTGTGGCAGGTAAAACAGGATGTTAGGATCTTATTTTCTCAAGCAGTCTGATGAAAGCCTTCCTTGTCAGCCCCTTGCCACACTTTTCTCTGCTGCTATTTTTTGGTAACTCTCTTGCTGTCAGATCAAAGCCCCTGGTTTAAAAATGGACTATCAAAAATGTTTGAAAATAACTGGTCTCTTTTTTTTTTTTTTTTTTTAATATTGAGTTCTAAAATAGCATTTTAATTTTAATACTTTGAATGACTTAAAACTATTTGCATGAAGTAACTTTCCCTGCCCCCTCCCCCCCCACCTTTGGTAACTTGACTTCATCCTACACTAAGTGGTATTGTTTAATGGGAGAATGCTGTGGATGAATTTGTGCTGGTTCCAGTGGGATGGGTCATGGGAGGAAGGGCTGCTCTTAATTGTGATGTGTCCCCATTTTTTGGTTCAGAAGGAGACCAAATGTATTAGACTATCATCTTCTCTTCCACTGTACCAATCTTTTCACACTGTAAATGTTATTTACAATTATTTTTGTTCACCTTTTTAAATTCCCTTCTCTGTGACCGAGGTTGTATTTTTGGCAATACCTTTCTTCCACGATGCTACGCTGGCCAACTTGACTGACTTGTTAGCACCTCTGTAGTTGATTAGGAACCTCCAGTCATGGTTCCATTATTTCACTAAGAGAGCTCTCACATTTTAACTGGTTCATAGTTGCTCATACCAAATTTTTCACTTTTTTGGAATATGCAGCCTTATTTTTTGGCAGTAGTTCAGTCATCTGTGTTCACTTCTTCTGTGTGATATGAAATTAATGTTAGTTTGGCAAAGGGTTTTTTCAGTTAATTCCTTCCAGATTTTTTGGTATAAGTTATCCACCCTCGTTGACCTGAAATTCTTAATTTCAACACGTGCTCCCCCTTTGTTACAGATAGGGTTTTGGGGTTTTGGTTTTGTGGTTTGTTTTTTTTTTTTTCTTTTCTGATTCCATCAGCTTCATAATATGGAAAGGAAAACTGTTGCCGTGGGTGTTGCACAGATTGTGTATTAGTTCTGTACCTTTCGAGTTCATAACATACTTGTGGACGTGTGATCCCCCACCCAGCCTGTAGAGTATCAAGTTTTACTGGTGTTTCAAGGTCATCTTTTAATCCGAGTGCCTTCTTGTCCAAGGCAACTTTCTTGGCATGTGCAAAATTTTTGTTCTTTCAAGGGAGAGGGTAGGGGATATGTGTAAAGGCAGCTTTAACTTCTTGTTTTCATTAACCCTTTCCACTTCTACATGTGATGCTTAAGTTGCACTGACAGGTGCTTTAGGCGATGTTTACAGGTAAAAATAAACCTCATCATGATCTCTGTTTCAGTACCCAGTGACTCTTCAGTCATCTCTCCATTGGAATGAACACCAGCATTAAGCATCGCATGCTGAGCGCCCAGCCTTCTAGACTGATGCTATGTAGTACTTGAGGAACTAAAAAAATGTTCTTTATGCCATGTATCTGATGTCTGTCAGATGTGTCTCCTGGTGATGTCACCCTTGGTAGCAGTTCCCCTGTATCATGGATAAACGTTGCTCAGTAAGTGGTGCTGAAAAAAATACGTGTTTTCCAATGAGATACATGGCTTTAAGGGTTAGCCCTTTTATTGCACTATTTAATTTTACCAGACAGATGCGTCTTTGGTCTAAACTGGCAGCCTCCTTACCCACGCCCATTTCAGTATGTCCTCAGGCATGCTCTAAGCATTGGTTTGTTTGCGCTGTTTTTGTCATGTGGTTCATCTCGCAAGTTTGACTTACACCAACCATGTAATTCTTCTTCTATGTGAGAATCTTTAGCTCCTGTGTTGAATTGTGCATGTTATGGGTCTGTTTATATGTATTTGAGTACTCCTGATGAGACTTTTTGACTTCATCATCCCTTCTTTGTCAAAAGAATTGCATAATGCTAACTGAAAGCAAGTATTTCCCCCATGTTTAACTTCCGTAGTCTCAGGGGAGAACCTGCAAGGTGGTCAGTTTACCTTCCCAGATTGCTGAAGTCATACAAAATGCATGGGATTGTGCTTGTGGTGGTGACGCGGGTGTCAATGCAAGGCATGGCCTAAGTGCTTCCCCCTGTGTTTGGTGTAGTGATGGCCTTCGTTTTCACTCCTGGCAAGCAAGAAATTGCGCTGTTGTCTTCTTGTACCTCTCGGAAAGCCCTCGTGGCTAATTTATTCCCAGTAAGACGTCATAGTCACTTGAGTGTCCTTGGTGGGCTGAGGATGTTCCATGGGATTTGCCTCACGTTACACGTGCTCTCACTTCTTCCTCTGGCTCTTACAGGTAGTTCTGCAAGGATGTTTTTACCTAACACAGGTGGCAACTTGACACCAAGAACTTATTTTAACTTATTATAATGAAACCCAAAACATCAAAATTTAAGTTTCAGAAGATGACATTTCAGAGTGCAAAACCTTTAATATATATGTTTTTAATATATATTTCTTCTCCTCATGTTTCTCAGTTCATTAACTGCAATTAGGAAGAGTTACTGTCAAGTAATAGTTTTTTCTTCACTGGTTCTCCTGAGAGATTATCCAAAACACTGAAAAGAATTATGTAGTTAGAAAAAAAAAAAAAGGTGATGATAATTAACTGGACTGTAGCTTTTAATTTAATGACTTTTAATTTAATGACTTTTCATGGCCTTAAAGGTGGGAGCTGATCCCATTAAAAACCTTATTGGAAGTGTTTTAGCTGATTTCTGAAAGAGCTGGATTTTGGCTCGGTACTGTTCTCTGAAAACAAGGGGAGTGAGGCTGACCTCTATGTAAGTTAAATAAACTAAATACTCCGGCCAAAGAAGTCTCAGTACAAAATTGTTAACACCCAAATAATCAACCAGCTGTACTTTGCAGAAGTTACGAACCTTACAAAATGATCCCAGTTGCTCAGTTTTAGTTTTGTCCTAGTTTTGCCGTGCAGAGATTTTTATTTTTTCCGTGGCAAAAATTAATTACAGGAATGTATGTTTTGCTAAACTTGTTAAACCGGTGAGGGAAGCCATGCTTTCAGATTTGCAGCCTTGTTCAAAGCAGGGCAGAATGCATTAAAGTGACTAGAAGGGTTAGCAATTTTCTAGTGCCTTAACTTTTGAAGATTTGTGCATCTGCTGTGGATGGAAATTGTCCAATATCCTCCCGAGATAATGCCCAGGACCAGGCATACAATTTACCTGCTTCATATTCCCATTCTTCTCTAGCAACAGATTGATCCCTCGGGCTTTTGAATTCATGAAATTGCTATCCCTTGATGTTCAGCAAAGTCGCCCTATTTGTAACATCCCGCTTCTGTACCTCTATAATACCAGGCATTGTTACACGCATACAGGAGTAAGAACCTATTCAATCACGCTTGAGAAATGTGATGTTTTTCTCATCTATAAAACTGCCAAAGCAAGCTAAAGCATTGGGTTTTTACCTGTGCCAGCACCATATTGTACTAATTTATGAGACTGAAGAGGTAGTTTCAAGTGCTGCGCTAGAGAGAAACAGTTAAAAGTAAAGACCACGTCAGTCTGTGCCCCACTATCCTGTGGACCTTCAGGTCCTACACCATAAGCAGCAACTATGCCAGCTGTAGCCCTCCTCCATAGGTTGAGGGGGCAAAAACATAAATGACTGTGTTATGAGAAGCAGTAAGTGATAACACGTTAAACATCTAAGGGATCACTGGGGGAAACTATCTAAATGACACTCTTCATTAGTAATTGTGAAAGACCCCTGAAACATGTCCTAGAGTTTCCTAGATGCGCTTCAGGGTTAAGCATGTGTAAGGTCAGGTATTGCTCCTTTGTGAAAGATGCTCCTAGAATGGAAGCAGTAGTTGAAGGTAACAGTCATGATGGTTTTTGATGAATGTGAGGCAAAGGAATGGAAAGGTGGAAAACCAGCCTGAACAATGCTATGGTACCAAAGAGCACGGAACTTGCAAGGAGGACTTCCTGGTGAATGAGTACTGTCCACAGAAACACAGGATTATGTCCTGAAAAGGGCATCTTGCTTCCAGTTTTGCCTCATACCTCTCATTCTCTCTCAATCAAATATTCCGTCTTCATTTCTGCTAGCTTCTGTAGAGCTTGAGAAGAGCAACATGTTGGCTGCATGGCCACTGTAGTGGGACAGGAAGAGTGAAATGAAGAGGTGACTGATGAAGCGTATGGAAATGAAGATCTAGAAAAGAAAAATATTTAAAAGCCAAATACAGGCTTTTCCTCTCAAAAAGGGTGTTACTCTAGACTGAACAAACAAAGCCACAAAACCAAGTTCTGCCTTCTAGAAATAGAATAATAAAGGTTTTCCCTTACATTCTTCTCCTATTACATCAAATTGATGGTGGCAGCATCAGTGAAGAAGAAGTCTGGATGATTCTTCATGTGCTGCTCAGCTCTGTCTCCCTTCTTGTTCAAGCTGCGCAACAAACCCCTGCAGAACGGTCTGCTGCTCTTCTGGTCCCTAGGATCCTGTAAGGCTGCAAGCCCCAGCCAAGGGGCTTAATGGGGAAGCAAGTCAGAGCTTAAGCCAAGAGTTAACTAACAATGTAAGTATCAGCTTCACTATGCAAGTACTCAAATCTTTACCTGTTTCTCGATAACATGCTGTGTTTTCCAGCTGGTCTCTGTGTATGAGTGGTAAGTCCCATGGACCTCAGTGTAACTCCTCTCACTCTTAAAGTGTGTGTGGATACTGTTAGAAACATTAAAATGCAATTTCCTAACAGCAAAAATGAAGATGCTAGAACACTTTCAGTAATAGATGGTAATAATCATGTAATGGTACATGTATGTATAGTAAGCATCTAATACATTCTACTTCTCATTTATGGGAGACCTACATCATGTGCCCTGGTAGAAAGTAAAACAGAAATTAAAACCCTTCAGAAATGATCATCCTAGAAGTCAGTTTTAAGTAACAAAGTAAGCTCAGCATGTCACTGTTAATTATTAAAGATGCAGCACAATAAAAGAAGGAATGCGTGCCTTTAATCGGAAATTATTTGGTAGACCTAGAAACTGTCATTCAGGTAAATAAGGTACTATGTTTAATATATTTATGAAGATACTGATGTCAATACACTTATAGGCAAATGAGGTAAAGATATTCACATCACCTTGCTAAGAAATTAAGGATTACTGTGAAAATAATTTTTAAGGTAAAAAGATCTGATGTGCTAAATACCTAAAGAGACTAGCAAGAGATGCAAGACCTTTCACCTTTTAGCCTTAGTTAATTTCCAGAATGTATTCAGCTGGACTGAAATCTGTGATGCATTTGAATTTTGACAGGAGTTGGACTTTGTTGTGATGGGTGCTTACGGGCATCAAAAAGGTGTTTGTGTTCTCACTGCTACTAGTAGCATGTATCTGCACTTTAGAAGATGATTGCTATACCACACATTAGCTGACATCTGTTGGTAGTATCAACAACTTGTTTACAGAATTATTCGTCAGTGCTGGAAGGGAGTAACTGAAAAATGTGGAACTAGAGCTACTGATGGCTGCAGTGAGAAGTCATGGATTTGAATTAGAGAAGGAACGTTTGGGTGTTTAATATCAAAAGTGAAACTACATGCAGTTGGATTACACTGGGGTTTTTTGCATCTGTTTCTCTTTTTCTACCTGTCCCTTGTCTTAGAATATAGGATCTTTATTTGGAAAGCACTGGGTATATTTTGGATGCTTTCAGAATGTGACAAAGCTGATGAGACAGCACATGCTGAAATTCAAGTACCAGTTTACCCCAGATATGAATGCAGTAACGCCTTTGCTGCAATTAAAGGTGGATCAGTGGAAAAGCACAAAGAGCTCTGCAATGGTATCTGTCCTTAAGATTCAATTTACTTTCTGAATGTATGACTTCAGACCTCGTAGCTGCCAAAACAGCACCTCTGACAAATGCTGAAAATCAACCTGTCTTCAGTACAAAAAGCAAAAGCACAAGGTAAGTTTCATTCCAAATAAAAGCGTATCATTAAATACAAAAATCTGTTCAACCCCCCCTCCCCCCTTTTTTTTTCCGAGTTAGGAAGTGAATAAAGTAGAAAGAATGAAAAAGTATTCTTATGAATATGCGAACTACACTCCCTTCATAAAGACACTGGGAAAGGTCCATCATCGTGCACCCATATAAAAGCCAGTTCAATTAGCTGTTGAACAAATATGTGCTAAAAGTGACAGGAATGTGAGAAATGGATCACGTGCTTTGGAGACCGACCTAGAAAAGCTGGGTACCCAACACGTCACCTCCAACTGTGCTTTGTGCGGAGCATTTAGAAAGCCAGGCTCATGGCATTAGGTGAAGCTGCTTAACACCTGAAAGTTGAGTTTATTGGAGCCTTTGTGGTTGTGTATTTTCATTAACTACATATTTATTTTCAAAAGAACTTGAAGAGAGATCTGCTAAACAGCATTCTTCTAACTAAAAAAAAAAACCACAAAAAAGCTGTAAGAGGCAGGAAAGCAGTTTGTTTTACAAAGACCTTAAAAATAAATTCTAAACAGGCTGGCAAAACTGTAGTGCCAAGTCATGGTATTAAAAAATTCATTCATTTTAGTGAATAAAAGGTGCATGGAAAAATGTGGGTGGTTGGTTTTGTTTTTTTTTTAATGTACAAGAAGATTTATCATGAAGGAGAACATCAAAATAAGCCAGCCCTTCAGAATTACAATGTTTTCCAGTGATCGGTATGAGTAGGTAACTGCACTGATATTTAATGGGCAGTTGTTTCAAACTCACATTTTAACAAGAATGTGCAACAAATCAGTTTTTTTCTACTGTACCTATAAATGTCAAATAACTGCCATTGTATTGCCAGTAAAGGACTGTTCTTATTTTCCTGACAAAAAATTAAACTGTAAATAAGCAATCTAATAGAACATTATGAAAGCTCAGACTGTAATGGCTAAGGCAAAGGATTAGAGATCAAGTTTCTTAAATTGTATTTCTGCCTGGGCTGACATAGTTTATGAACTGTGGCAACAATTTCAAGCTTCTCTGGGCTGCAGCTTTCTAAAGGAAACATTTCTTTCACAAGTATTTAGAAAAGCCAGTTGCCAAGGAAAGGGAAAAATACTGGCATGCAAAATAAAACTGAAGCTTGGTATAGGTTCTTACACTAGAAACAGCCAGGAGTCGATCATGCCAAAGCTCTTTATTTTGTGGCCTCAGCAGCAGAAACTTCAGCTCCTTTTTAAGTCTGTCTGACAGTGTTTTGGACTGTGCGTAATCCATTATGGCATATATTATTGTTATCCCAGGGAAATTTTGCAGAGACAACCTTCTCCAGCAGTTATTCCTGCCACCAAAGTACGCAGGGCTTTCATCCAGATTACTGGTAGACTGTGGGAAAACAAAACACCTACATGAAAGCTAATAGATCTGTATTGTTCTTCGCTATGAAGGTTTTTCCATTCTTTTTTAATCAGTCATAGCAATCACTTTAAAGATTAACTTCCACATTAAAGAAAAAAATGCACTGAAGATGCTGGAGCTGATGAAATTGTTTGGTTTAAAAAAATTCATAAAACAACTCGCTGTTCTTCAGATACTTATATCTGTGTTACATAATTGTATGAATAAATGCTTTGTGATCACTGGATAGAAATTGTTCACAAAAATTATGTATTTGTAACAACATAGACACCATTGTACATCCAGAAACAATTGGAATTTTCTTTACTGTTCATGTACCAAACTTAAAAAGAGAATGCACTTGAAATACTCTTATGTCTGTCCTCTGTAAAACTGGGAAATAGCCAGTCCCACCCACAGCCTGGGACTGAGCTTTGGTTGAGAACTAACCAGAGCAGGCACCATTATTCACCTCAATGCCATCGCTCCTCTTGTGGGCTCGTCTGTCATTTTGAGCTTTGAAAATTTTCTTGAACTCCTTGAGGATGACTAAAATGCATCAAGAAACGCGACTGTAAACTACCCAGTCACTCTCCACGCTCTCACAAATCTGCCATAAAATACTGCAAAATCGGTTTTCCACAAACATTTGCTGAACCCTGGCTGCTTATTTTCCACAGATATAACTGACTGCAAAGCATAATGCAATGGAGAAAGAGGCCCATTAGCGGTCTTCACCCATCGCTCACTTACGTACATTTTAGATGTAACTCTTCCTCGCTAAAGAGGGCATCTCCATAACCAAATCTGTAATAAAATATTATCATCTGTTATCCTGTGGTTTGGGTACTGAAGCTCATCTTGTTCCATTTGTTCATGGTATTTCCGACATCCCATCCCAAGCATCAGCTGCTGCCTGTGAAATGCAGCAGAAAAATACAATTAAGCTTTCAAAAGAAAAGGCCCAAACCTGAAGTCTTCTCACTTCACCTCACGTTTCTCCTGATGATAGTCCAATGTGCCAACAAGTAAGGAGGGCTGTCTGCTGATTTTACAGACCGCTTGTTGATAAGCATCGCCCAATTCTACAAGGTGATGGTTAAACATCCCCATTAGTTAGGAAAATACTTGTTCCTGATATAGCTGGTTCTGTCAGGTCTGTAAAGAGACTGCAATAAAGAAATGTAGGAATTTTCTTTAAGAAAGAACAACAAAAGTTATCATCACACAATAATTTTTAAGATTATAAGAGGGTGCGTACCTTGTCTGTCTTCTTTCCACAACTCCCTTCCCGGTCAACTATCTGCTAGATTGTTCTTCAGGTGCTTCACCTTGTACGTAAAAATTCCTTTTGATGAAATTTTCCAGGACTAATAGGGTGCCATTCTTCATATTCTAAAAGCAATATTAATTATTTTAAATTACCACAATTTGGGGGGCACCTGAGAAAACCCATAAAGAGAGGATCCACATTATGTTCTTGAACAGAAATTGCCGTGGTTTATCTTATCCGATGGGAATTAAGTGCTCGTTGTTTCTAATGTTCTTCTGCCACTGAGTAACACGTCAGACAGCACGGGATGTGTACGAGACCCTCCCTTGCAGCAGATGTGAGTGGAGAGAACGTGCTCCCGTCCAACTTGCCCAAGTGAGCTGGAGATGCCACATCCTGGGCTGCAGAAGCCACGGAGCGTTAAGATACAGAGAGACGCATAGCTTTATTGTTTTTAGTATTTTGAGATTGGAAAGGCATGGAACCCTATCTCGATCTCTGTACTGTGGCCCCATCCAAATTCTTACGGCATCGAGGTATCGAATATGCTTTACAAAGGCCGCAAGGTAATACACTGAAGCATGCTTGCAGGTGCAAAGGACAGCGTGTACGCACTTACGGCACTTCCGGTTTTTAATAAATAAGTTCTAAAGACATGGTCCTGCGTTGTAGCTACTGGAATTCAGGATATTTTCTGTTACCAAGCTTCTTCCAGCATACGGTAAGCACTAATTCAAAATAAGATCCGAGTCCAAAGCAAGTCCAAATTTAAAAAAAGAAGTCAAAATGTGCCGGATGCGCTCCCCTTGCGTACCCATACGCGCTTGCCTCGCTTTTAATATTGCAAGCCGCAGTGCTGCCTCGCCTGAACAACCCCTTGCGCCTCCCTGCCCGGAACCCGGCCCGACACGGCTATTGCCCCTTCCGCTTTTATCTCCTCTTCCTCCTTCCTCCCTTCCTCGCTCCCTGCGGCCCCGCCTGCCGCCGCCGGCGGGAGGAGGGTGGTGGGCGGGGCCGCGCCGGGGCCACGCCCCCTGCAGTGTTGCCAGGTTACCACGGCCCCGCCTCCCCCCCGGTGGGCGGGGCTTTTAACGTCAGAGCCCGGCGACGCGGTTGGTCTTTACCGCCCGTTCGGCGCCGCCATGTTCAAGGTGAGGAAACCGTTGTGTCCCGGCCCCCGCCCGCCCGCTCGCCCGCCCGCCCCGCCGCACCGTTGAACGGGGCTCCCCGCCGCCCGTACCCCCCCCCCCCCGCCCCGGAGGCGGGCGGCGGCCCATCCCGTTCAGGCCTCCCGGTTCCCGCGGAGGCGGCGGCCGGGCCGGCGCTGCGGGGCGAGGCCGGCAGGGGGCGGCCCGGGAGCGCGGCCGGAGGGGCCCGCGCTGAGGCGCCCGGCGCGGGGGGAGCTCCGGCACGGGAGGGCACCGGTCCTCCCGCGTTAAAGCCGGGTTTTGTTACTCAGTTGACGAGACGCGGTAGCCAAGACCCTGACGTTGCTACCAGCGACTGATTTTTTCACGTTAAAACTGTCCAAAAATGTGTATTCTCTGGCAGCCGTAGCCGGGGTGTTCGGTCTGTAGCTCGCAAGCTGTTAGTTCTACTCTTCTTGCACCTGCAAAATCTTTTCTAAGAGTTCAAAATTGCGCGCTCTGCCCGTGTTGCACGAAAAGAAACACATGAGCGCCACATTCGTTGTTTAAAATTTCTTCTCGAATACAGATTCTGCCTGGAGCTGTCAGTTAGTGTTCTTACAGAGCTCGGATTCCTTCTCTTGGGAAAGCCCACGTCTTGAAAGTCTCCCTTTATTGCATGTAGGTTGTCAGCGGAATCTGTGAAAAGGAGTGAACGTGCGTGGTCTGGGCTTAAATCGGATCATTGGCTCAAAGGTCTTTGCCTCTGATAAGGAGAGCCCCAGATCCCTTCGGGCTGAAAGCAAGTTGTTTGTGTCAATCAAATCGTTGCCATGACTACTCGAGAAGCAGGAGTTTTTTAAAAAATGGTGACTCTTGATTCTTGAAATTCATTCTCCTTTGTACCTTTTTTGTTTGTCAGATGTTGATAATATATATAAATATTTTGATTCAATATCAGTGTATTGATATGCTGAGCAGGCTATGCGTGCTTTACTCTTGTTGCAACTTCATTTTTTTGGTACTTTAATGTTGGGGCAATTGCTGGAATTCTTATGTAAGGATTTTATCTCAGAATCATTGAGAATTCCATACATGATACTGAATTGTCATTAAAGGGTTATATGTGAACCTGTGCCTTGAGGCACTATATTACCACTTTTATACAACCATTGAGGTTAGGCAGCTTCCAGTGCTTCAGGCCAACCTAATTTTTTGCCTCTAGGAGCAAAAGGGGAAGGTGGCTTCTTTTCCTTGATATCTGCGCTTCAGGGAACAGGAGCGGTCAGGAGTCTGTTTTTTGCATTTTTGGGTTTTTTTTTTTAGTTGGCATTGAGAGATTGGGGGAAGAATGGAAAAAGGAGAAAAAAGAATCAGCTTCATACATTGGGGTAAATATCAGCCTTCACAGAAGTATGATTAAGGATTTTTTTCCTTCTGTTCTTCCTTTCCCCAGTTTTGACAGGCTGACAATAACAGTAACAAGTGAACTGAGAAACCACAGACAAGAGGAAAAAAAGACCAAAGTTCTAGTTAATCTTTAGCTCTTCCCCCCCCATTTGTATTGAGAACTAATGTGGGATTTATTCTTCCCAGAGGCATTTTTTAGTTCAGAATTAAAAACTTCGAGAAAGGCAATAAAGCAAGACAGTACAAGATGAAATGTCTTTTTCCCTCCAGCTTTCAGATGGAATTTGCTTATGGGTGATCTGGTGTCTACAGATAAAGTTGAGTTCTTCAGCTAGAGAAAGGAATAAACTTAATATCTTTTTTACCTTAAAGTAAATGCAGAGCATTGCCTAGAGAGAAGTATGTCAGCTCTACCTTTTTGGTGTCAACCGAATAGCTGTAAGACGGGCAGACTGAAGGCACAGCTCAATCAACATATTTTACTAAACCTGTTGGTTTAGTCATATGTGGTTAATATGAAATTAAGAAATGAGATCCTAAAGTGAATTTTAGAAACGAAAAGTAGAACGGTTAATCTTTCATGCTAGCGAATAAACCTTTTAGTGTGTGCATAGATACGGTACTTTGGTACTGGTTGTATCTGTCCCATAAACTTAGCTGATGTAGAAGACCGTTGCAGTATAGCTTGAACAGTGCATTTAAGGAGAGATTCTTCGTGCACTTTTAGTCGTTAGTTTCTTTTTGTTTAAAATGTAAATATGAAACCTTTGGAAAGTGTCTGCGCATGGGTATTTTGATAATATTGTGTTTTCAGTATGAGTAGTTCTGTCATCACTGGTATTTGTTTTTGAAACCAAGGTGGTTCCATTGTTATGCTCCGCTGTTTGCATGTAGCTTTATATACAAATCTCAGATATTTAAAGCATTTGGATTTACTCTTTCCACTGGTGATGTTTAGATCCTTTTCAAAAAATATAAATGGTGTTGAATAGCAGCAAAAAACATACCTGTTGTTTAACACAGCAGACTGGATTTATTTTTCCTAAACAGAGGTTATTAACAATAAATTATACTTCAATTAAAGTAGGGTTTTTTATGTTGCTGTTAGGTTTTTTTTTGTTTTCTTTTTTCCTGCAAGGGACACTTACAGAAATGTTAAATAGAAGATGTAAAAACTCTGCATGTGTATTCATGTAACGAATTTTTGCCGTATTCAGGAACTAAGTTTTAGACACTTGTCTCTGAGTAGCTCTCTCTGAAGTTGTGTTTTTCAAGGCTTGTTTCAAAAGCTTCCTCTGCTGCTAACGTCATTTGAGTGTAGCTTATACCATTGATTTAGTAGTTGCTTTACCAAAGCTATCTGTAGTTTTAGACTTGTTTGAAATGTAGGCTCATACGATATATTTGCACTGAATGTGGCTGTTCAGGTAACTGGTAGCTATACTTTAAATAAGTTTGAAACTGCTTTGAGGAAAGTGAATGGAGTCCTGAATGTCTTAGTGTCTTTTCTAGCTGTGTGTTTTGTCCTTAAATGTTCCAATAATCACAGGAAGCCATATTCTACCGAAAGCATATTTTTCAGAATGGAAAATGCATTTCAGATTTTTGCCTTTTCAGTGACAGAACAGTTTTGCAGTGAAAAAAGGAAAGAATAAGGAAATATATTCTACAGTTATTAATGGTTAGTGGTGTTCACGTTTTTATCTTGGCTAATGAAAGTATGTGAAAAGTCTTTGTGTAAGCAAACATTACTAAAGATTGTTCGTGTCTTTCCTTGGCTGTGAAACAGCTGATCCGGTCATTGTGGTGTTTCATTATAGTGCTGTAATAATTAGTTCATAAATACAAATAAGGAAAAACTTCCATTTTAAGCAAGTTTTTCCATACCTTTTGATCCATCAGATCCCTTACATGTTTCTGAAAAGAAATCCTGTGACCTAGTTCTTGTGTGCTGTTTCTCTACACGTAAATGACCATTTTGAGGGAGCTTGACAACCATATAGCCTCGTTCTGAGTTTGAGGAGTCTCTTGGATACATTCAATAAATATTCCATCTGCAAAGCAGTGGAAGAAGTTTAAGCTGCAAATACTGGTCTGTGTGCAATAAGCATGTAGTCTGGATAATTTTCTAACAGTTCTGCAATGGGCAGATACAAAGTTTCACAGTAATTGTCCTGATGCTACATCAATTACCATCATAACAGCATGAAGGATGTGTTGATTTGACCAAGGCTTCAGTTTCACAAGCAGCTAGGTCAATGTAACGTACCCTTACTATTTCTGAAAAGGAAGAGGGCTTGCTGCCTTCTCCTTTTTCATCCCCTCTTCCCTGGCCACACAGTTCCTCTGGTGCTTCTCAGGCTATTTCGTGGATGGGTTCAATTTACTAACCCTGCACAAAGCTCTCTGCTTCTTTTTCAGGATTAATCTTGTGCCAAATGGGCGAGGTGAATTGCCTCGCAGTGAAAGCATCCGGCCACCAAAGCTAGGGCAAGGTGAGCAGCAGGACTTCTGGGAATGGATGCCGCGAGCAGAGCCAGACCTCTCCAGTTTGGTGGCCGCAGGCTGTTAGATTTGCTCACGCTGTAACTTGATACAACAAGGCACAGGCAGTTGTAATTCTGCACGTTTAGCTGAGCAGTAACATGAATATGAGACATGGAATGGTTTCCCATTGGAACTGCTGTTTCTTGAGTTAAACGTTCCTGTTAATAAGGGTGTGCATTTGTTGGAAAACACTTTCTGTGCATTCTTGATTCGCTACACAGCTGATTTTTATCGTCTGTTTTTTAAGTTAAAGCAGTTTCTCCTGTTACGAAATACAATTTAGTGTAGGTCCTGAATATAGGAAGAATTCACCTTATTCATGGTGGTTGTGTTGTGTGACTGGATTGAATCTGAAGTATTCAAAACCAGTCAAGTATCTGTCACAATGCACTGTAATTCATGTTTCTCACAGAAAAGTAGGAGACATTCCTAAAATTCTTAGAAAGTAGTTATTATGTTCTGATACTTTCAACTGTAGGTCTCATTTTTTTCCTAAATCTAGATGCAGACAATAACTAGAAATAAAATGCTGAACTTCTTGGTACTAACTACGGAAAAATGGAGGTGTTACAGACATTCACTAAGTTGTTTAAAGTATGAATATAATGTTATTCTCTAAACTAAGAAAGTTGACAAAAATTATGTTTCAAGTGAGAGAAAACAGAAGATCTCTTTATGAGATGAAAACTGTTGAGATTAGCATTTGTATCTACTGTCTCCTTTAGCCTTAGGCTTTTCTAAATAACATCTGACTAATTTAGGTGTTATCATTTGAGTGCCTGAGAGCATTAGATTGTGTACCACTGACTCCCCTTTCTCCTACCTTCTAAGCATCTTAATACATCACTTATTAACATATACGGGGACATAAACATTGTCTACAGGGATGTGTTCAAACATGTTGCCATTTTGTTTGAACTTAATGATTTACATCTCTTCCTATAATGTTTCTAGGTAATTCGGCTGGGGGCCACCCCTGTTAGCCTGAGCTTGCTCTCAATCCAGGTTTATGCCTCCTCTTCAGAGAAGGAGACTTCCAAAAAGGAGTTGCTGAAAATTGAGGAGGTAAGTATGGTTAGAGCCCTAGTGCGCGTCTATCCATACGGAAATATCTATGGAATTCTGAAAGACACTGTATTTTGATGCGTACAAGCATTTAGGTACATCTCTTCACCCTTTGTATTCTTGCCTTGACAGTTGCTTCTCTATTTTTAGTAATAGAGATGTCGGTATGGTTTTGCTTCTTTTACCTGAGGGTTGCATTTGATGCCCTCCGTTTGATAGCATCAGGCTCGCTTGTGTGCAAGATCTTTTTCCTACATTAAATAAAGCCTTCTGGTCTTCATTCAGAAATCACCTTTTCCAGTTTGTAGATTTACTTGTGGTCATGTTTCAAATCCCCAGGAATATTTTCTTTGCTTTTTATCCAGGTAACACCATGGGTTTTTTTATTACAAGTACTGTTGGCAAATTCTAATAAAATTTCTTTTATGTTCTCCAGTAAAACAGCAAATCAAAAGTTTTTATTTCTAAAAATACTCTTTTTTTACAGGCAAAATTCTTGTTTGGCAATGCTTTGAATCTGATATGGTAGCCTACAGAGTTTTATCAGTTTTCCATTCTTTACAGCATTCAAACCTAAGCAACAATAAATAGAATAAGTAGTGATAATAAAAACCTGTTACTTTCTTGTTTCTCTAAGATGTTACAAACGTCTTGGTTGTATCACAAGTAGAGCTTTAAAAACACCCTGTGAAACTGTAGACTCACCAGCATTGCTGCATAGGCTTTTAACAGTCTCCAACATTAAAAAAGTGTGCCTAACATTAAATAGCAGTGTGCCCAGGTGGCCAAGGTGGCCAACAGCATCCTGGCTTGTATCAGGAACAGTGTGGCCAGCAGGAGTAGGGAAGTGATGGTGCCCCTGTACTCAGCACTGGTGAGGCCACACCTGGAATACTGTGTTCAGTTTTGGGCCCCTCACTACAAGAAGGACATTGAGGTGCTGGAGTGTGTCCAGAGAAGGGCAACGAAGCTGGTGAAGGGTCTGGAGAGCAGGTCTTGCGAGGAGAGGTTGAGGGAACTGGGGTTGTTTAGCCTGGAGAAGAGGAGGCTGAGGGGAGACCTTATCGCTTTCTACCACTACCTGAAAGGAGGTTGTAGCGAGGTGGGTGTTGGTCTCTTCTCCCAAGTAACAAGCGATAGGGCGAGAGGACATGGCCTTAAGCTGGGCCAGGAGAGGTTTAGATGGGATATTAGAAAAATGTCTTTACTGAAAGAGTGGTCAGGCATTGGAACAGGCTGCCCAGAGAGGTGGTGGAGTCACCATCCCTGGAGGAGTTCAAAAAACGTGTAGACGTGGCACTTCAGGACATGGTTTAGGAGGCAAGGGGGTGTTGGGTTGACAGTTGGACTTGATGATCTTAGAGGTCTTTTCCAACCTTAATGATTCTATGATTCTATGAAAAAAAAATAAATTGTAGTTCATAACTAAATATAGCTTTATATCCATGAGAGTTTGTAGGTGTTTAAAAACTTTAAGTACTTCAACCCAAGCTACAGTGTTGTTATATGAGCAGTGAAACTAAATGAAACATTTTTGTGTATACTTAGGTCTTTTGGATGTGTCTGCATGGACAGTTCATTTGCATAATATGAGAGGATCAATAGTTGAAGCAGTCACCTGTCTTCACCCCAGTGAAGTAACCTTAGCTTGGGCCATCGCGTGCCCTACACCACCACTGGCATGAGTCAGTAATGAGGCAGCAGTTTGAAGTTGCATGTGTGCCGAATAATTGGCTTCAGCAAAGCAGAGTGTGCAAGCCATGGAGTTTTGGCTGCCTTTCTTACCATTCACGCAGTGTATGTTAGTTTGTATGTCTACGGTCGGCTGTCTAGTTTCATAAAATGTATGGGAATCTATCTCTGAGACTTCTGTCCTTGTGCCAGACATGGCTGTTAACTTTGATCTTGTTGGACAACCTAAACTGATTGTGACTATGAGTGCCAGAGGTGACCAGATTTCCTAGGGAAATGAGACTTAAAATGCTTGTCTTTCAAAGTGTTGCGGGAAATCCAGCTGCACGAGTTATCGAATTATTTGACAACTTCTATGTCATTTTCTATTTTGTTATGGTTAGCAGCTTTTTTTATGATGATAGAGATACCGTTGTTTTCTATCTTACCTTGAAAAGAGGGCTAGCTGCACTTCGATGCAACAATACGTGTAAACATCAGTTTATAATAAACTACTAAATGTAGTATACATGTGGTATAAAATATAAGCTCTTTGTACTGAACATCAGTGTAGTATAAAAACTGCTAGGAGTTTTAACAGATTTTGTTTTGATCTAAACTTTGCTGTTCATCTTCAACAATATAGACTTTTTTTAATGGAATACAATTTTAGATATTTTTAGGTAATTGTAATAAATACGTTGTGATGCTAAACCCTAAATACAGTGTTTTAGTATACTATGTGAAGATGCCCATTGCTGTTCAGGTGGATGTTACAGTTCCTATTTGCTCAGCCCCATGGTGCTATTAATGCTATCAGTTGCTGATGCGGTTAATGACTGCAACATTGGGATGTCGTACCATTTTCTTGCTCAGTAACAAACAGACAAATTTGTATCGGATGTTACCTTTGTTAGAAGCTACTTAGACTCTATAATAATGGCTTGCGCAAATATAGAAAATGATCGATTGTGATTTCACAGTTCTAGTACATTTAGTATGTTAACTGGGAACCAGAAGTGCTGATTAAGACCAGAAACATTTTTCAGAATTATGTTTTGTGTTCTTATTAAACTGGTGTAATATTAATTTATAACCTGTGACTTGGATCATATAGCAGCTATGGATGAATTGCATAGCAATTAGAAGTCATCTTCATCATAGTATATAATTAAACTTTGCTCATAATGGTTGTCTCACAGCTGTGCCTGAATTTTTAATATGCATTGTTTATGTAGTAAGCACCATGTTAGGTGTTCTCTGGTTAGACTGTTCGTGCCCTGAAGACCTACTTACACAATTACACCTTTGTTTTTAACCTCTTGTTTGCTAATATTCACAGCTGTCACTCTACTCCTCTCCAGCTCGTGAGACTAAATATGTGGAGAATCCGCAAACCCAATTGGAAGAGGGTGTTTCGCGTTTACGGCATGTTATGGAACCATATACGGCCTGGTGTCAGGTATAATGGTTTTGTATCACATCTGGTAGTGGTTCAGTGATAAGGGTTGAGCTGGGAGGTTTTTTTTTTTTTTTTTTTTAGAGACAGAATTAATAGATAGCAACAAAGTAAAAGTTGATAGCTGTACAAGCATTTTTCTAAAATGCTGCATTACTTAAAATTTTCCACAGTTCGGGTCATAATATTTACCCCCCTCCTCACACAAAACCAGGTGTTTCTTTCTGCTAATTTACTGAACTAAACCCCTGCTTTTTCGCATTTTGTATCCCTCCAAAAGAATTAAAAGAAAATTAACTAAAACTTAGAATTGTTATCTGAAATAAACTTCAATCTTAAAGATATCTAGGGATGTCTGGATTTGGTACTGTCCTGTGGCCGAGGAAGACAGGAGAGTGATTAAATTTGCATTTTCCGTGCTTGAGGAGAAGGCCTTAAATTGTCAAGCAGTGTGTTTTGGAGCAGCAATACCAAGTTGTCCTCACTGCAACTGTGACAAAGCACCACAACTTTGCAGAAAATAAATCAGCATTTGTTGAACTGGAACATTGAGGGAAGGAGCGCAGCTCTCTGGAAGAGAGAAAATCCCAGTCCACTAGTAGTGGCAAACCTAGCCCCCAGACCTTACCCCAAAACTTTCTTATGTATTTTATTAGGTAGCAAGTTTATACTAAACAGTCATTAAATGCAAAAATAGTCTTTGGAGCATAGAGAAGAACCAAGATCTTTGTAATCAAGGTCTGAATTATTGATGTGAGATTGCAGAGTCATGTGGTGGCTCTGTTGAGGCCAGCAAATGTTGAGGCTTACTTTTGAAGCAAGGAGGGCATCCTTGTCATCCAGTTGCCTCTTGGCAACTTTAGGTGATTCTCTGCTTTGCACTCTGGCTGTTGTGAATCCTCCTCTTAAGCTGCAAGCTGGTTTTCCGGTTCTCCGTAGAAAGCCAAGCTGTTCAGATCAGGGTGTCCTTTCTGCCTAGAAGTTCTGTGTTGTGGTGCTAACCTTTAACAGTACTGAAACATTTTTTCAGAAATACTGAAAAAAATGAAGAAATTCAGTATTTCAGAAATAGTGGGAAAAAAAAAAGATGTGTTTCTAAAGCACCACCAGCAGGAGTACTGACTTCAGTTTTGAAGGAGAAGGGGGATTTTCCACAGTATAGTTAGAGCTCTGACCTCCTAAACGCATGGGTTCTGTTTGGTTGCCTGCGGTAACCGTAACTGGGAATGAAATTTGAGATGAGGTTAGTTGTCCAGTTGGAGGGACTGCAGGTAAGCCTTGAGAACAGTGCTTTATGTCTCACTGGCCTGTTGTCTCCCTATTTGCTTTATTTTTTGTCTGCGTGGTGATCATTTACATAAGATGTGCTCTTCTGCTCAGACACAACAAGCCATTTCCTGGCAGTGGTTTACTGACTCATTTTATGAAGTGGGCATGTAAACTTTATGGGTTTTGGGTCATCTTGCTTGCTTAACTGTAGTCAGAGATAGTTTTGGTTTTACACCAGCCCCGCCCCCTGCTATGTTAAAGAAAATAACGTTTTAGGTGTGTCTCAGTTGTCTTTAAAATTAAAAACATAACCCAGGATAATGAGAATAAAATTGGTTGTGTTCGTATATCCATTTTA
Organism: Morus bassanus; assembly: GCA_031468815.1. Lineage (NCBI taxonomy): Eukaryota > Metazoa > Chordata > Aves > Suliformes > Sulidae > Morus > Morus bassanus. The sequence continues at coordinate 89,754,534 of CM062568.1, read as the reverse complement.
CTTTTCAAAATTGCTTGCTTAACTCTAGTGGAAAGTCAGTTCAAAACACAGATGTAGAAATGAGCCAGTTTTGTGTGAGCTGTGGCAGAAGATCAGACTTAGTCTCTGGGGTCTTTAGAGCATGTTCTTTTTTCATTGACTTTTAATAAGGCCAACATCCATTTAGGGTTATGTTGTGTGTCACATGCTAACACTTTTTTTTCATGACAAGTTTTTTTTTTTTTTTTAAGTCACTCTTGCCAGTGAGGAAATGAAAGTTCTAAAGATATTATCCCCCATGCAGTATCTTAAACAAGTGCTTTCACTTCTGCACAGATACAGCTCAAGTGGTATTGCAAGACCACTCTCTGCTTTAGCTTTGGGCATACGTGTTTACGAATTTGTTCCATAATTGATAGCAGTCTTACACTGTCTCTCCAAAGGATTATTAGCACAATAACAATTAGCAGGGTTGTTCTAACTGAGATGGGGTTTTTTCTACTTTGATAAAAGGCAGTGTGAATTCTTCTACTTTCTGCATATTTTAAGTCTGAGAAAAAAATCTAGAACTAGTTTGTGGGATTGATGCAGTGCTCTTTGATGGTTCACTATGGACATTGTATGGACATCTCATTTTCCAAGTCACTTCAAAAATGCAGTTTTGTTAGCCTAAGATAGTCTCTTAGAAGGTGGAATTTGTCGCCTTGCAGAATGAGTCACGTACCCTTGTGAAGTGCTAGGGTGGACTTTATGACAGTGTTGTACTTCCTTTCTTTACGTCAACTCAAGTTATTTTTGCGATACCTACGTACACCGAGAAGCCTGAGATAATCCTGAGTTTCAGCTACCTGATCAGGAACTCAATGAAGTACTGAAGTTGACTTCTGTGTTTTGAGATATTCTATTTCACCTGTGTCGAAAAACTGCTTTGAGAAAAAGCTGTACATTATGCCAAACGTAACGTTGAGCAAGCATAGCCCTGTAACTGAAGGGTGGAAGTGGGAATAAAAAGTTATTTTAGGGTAGGGACCAACACTTTTTTTTTTTCCTTCTGTTTTCTTTTTTTTCTTTTATTTTCTTTGTCATGTCAGTTACAATCTGTATTTAATATTTTACTTACTTGGTATCTATTTACTGTTGTTTTCTTTTCTTTTTTTTTTTAGGATCTTTATGCCAAAGCTATGCCCAAATTAGAAAAAGCTGTTGAGCATGGCAGAGGTAAATCAGTTTAGATTTCTTAACTAGCAATTTAAAATGCAGGACTGTACTATATCTTCTGTTAAAAGGGAATTCCATTAAGCATCATTATATATATATAAAATATATATATATATATATAAAGCTTCTAATGCATTTAAGACTATTTGCACTGTGTATCTGTTTAAATTTCCTTTGTAGGTCATTAGGACACTACATTTCTAAACAATTAAAATCTGAGACCTGCATCTGTGTTGACCAATGTCACTAAAAATGACAGTTATGCAGGAAAAGAAGGAAAAAAAGCCTTGCAGTTTATTCCCAGTTGGTAGTATTTGCTTGACCCAGCCTAGTAACTGAAACTTCCTGCAATGTTTATTACTTGTCACAAGTGTTAGGTCTTTTGTTTGTAATGTTTAGCCTTTTCATTTTGGTTTACTTCCTTGGATCTCCTAAGAATTTTTAATAAATCCAAAATAATTTGTATTTATTTTTTGTTTTGGAAGCATCCTTTGATACTTAGGCTCATCAGGACTGAGCATGGATGCGATCTAGAGCTCATTTCAGATACTGTGCCTCTTTTCCTTAAACTTAACAGTCTCAGTCTTCTGAATTCCGTTGTATGGAAGGTTTTTCACAGTTTTACATTCCCCCATTGGATTCCTATCTTGGAGTGAGCTTTGTTTATGCTGTGTCTTTCGTTTGTTCTGTGATTTGTTTTTTGTACAGTGTTTTGCTGAAACTAATTCTTGTTCACATTTAAATGTAAAAATCCATTTTGCAAAGGTTTTAATCACTAATTTGAAAAAGATATAATCGAGGCGCAAAAGAGCAAAACAAAACAGATGGCCCAGGAGCAAAGGCAAAAGCTTGTATGAAAATTGGTAAATACAATACGATGTTCAGTTTCATTCATGTGTCACTAGAGAAGATCTCAAAGGCTTTGAATTTTATGCCAGCAGATCTAAAATGTGCATGATAGTTAAATGTGTTTTGATAACTCTTTATGTTTTGTAACAATTGCCAGCATGTGTTGATGATTCCTTATCACAAAAACACTTTCACATTACATTAAGGCACTTTGTTCTGACTTCTTTTCAGAGGGCTGTGAATTTCTCCAAAACCCCCCTGCTGGATTTTATCCAAGGCTTGGTGTCATAGGTTTTGCTGGAATTGTTGGATTGTTTCTTGCTAGAGGTAAGTGGGAACCTTTTGAACTGCTTATATTACAACCTGGGATAAATACTTTATTTGTGTTTTTTTGGATACTAATTTTTAATTATGACACATAAGATCTGACTTAACTGTACAAGCATGTTTCTACAATGTTCCTCCAGCTATAAAGAAACTTCACGTAAAGGGTGTGAAATAACTACCAATTATTCTTCATGAATACTGTATTTGTTACTGGAATCTAGTCTTTGATCTTTTCCAGTTCTAGCTTATTATAGCAAAAGTAGGAAAGGATTTTTTTTTCAGCCAAAAAATCTTTTTAATTACTTAAGTTCTTGATCTCGTATGTCACTGTAGAAAACTGCAGAGGAATAAATGATGATAAAATACAGAGGTTCCTGAACTATGATGCGTGTTCAATTAGTTGTATATTTGGGTACCTTCAAAGCTTTGTGTGTCCAGGTACAGAGCTGCTGCAGATGGTGATATTTAGCAAAAATACTTATGAACTCTGGGTGTATATAAATACATGCGCGTTTTGTGCTATAGAAATGTGATACAGTTGATTTCATCACACTAGTTGAAGAAACTAATATGTTTAAGCTTTCATAGAGATAAATATTTCAAGAAATGTTAATTGTGAAAAAGTATTTTGTGTTTGTATTGGGATATTCTTAATACAGTGAAACAAAGTAACACAAGAAGAAAACTTGTAGGTAACATAGCTGTAAAGTTCTAGAATTTAAATACCAGTGAGGACTTGCTTTGGATAAAAATACACCTTTGTGGGGCCTGTACGTGTTCAACAAACTGGAATTGTGTGCTTGGCTATGTTGAAATGGAAAGGATTCTGTGAATATGTGCACTTACATATGCACTCCTCAAAATATTTAACTTTCCAGTGAAGATGATGAATGCAGTACTTTTTTTTTCTCCCTAGCATCTTTTTTAATCAAAATCAAGGTCTCCAACTTTACCCATTTGAAGTTTGTTCTCTTCAGATTCCTGCTTCTTGAGTTACGTGATTATGAATGAGATCAGTTTCCAACCTTAATGACTGTAGCAAAATTGAGGCGGGGGGAAGTGCAGTTTTGGGGCTGGATCTGAAAGATTAGAGGGTCCTAAGTTTAATAAAAATAAAAATCCCTCATAATACAAATATCTGATTTGTGAATCTTTTAGGATGGGAGCCATAATTTTAAAACTTTTTGTCTGGTTGTGGTTTACAATAGTGACTGTTATTTCCAGAAAGTATTCAAACTGTAGAAGGAAGTGCCCCTTAATTTTGATCGTACAGAAAGTTAGAACCAAATGTCCTCTTTTTGTTTGTTTGTTTGTTTGTTTGTTTGTTTGTTTTGTTTTGCCTTCCCCCCTTGGTCTCACTGGAAAAATTGCCCTCTTGGAAGGTACAGATAAAATCTTCCGGGTCTAACCATAACACTTGAAGATACAGCTGCCCACTAAGTAGAAAGTACAATATTCAGAGTTCAATCATGTGACTGTTGTGCAGTCATCCAGCTTGCTTTAAAATGCCGTTGAAGATAACTTGTTCTAACCTTGTTGAGTAGTACTGGAATTGACATGGGAGTGTTCCTGAACTTCCCTCTAGTGGGTATCTCCAGCAGCTAGCAGCCTGCTGGAAGGCATTAATACCTTCAACTATTACATTTATTCCTAAAGTGATATTGTAGGCACACTGATAAGCTATCACTAAGGAAGATTTCCCCATTCCCAGAAATTACAAAAAAAGTATGGTTTTTCTGGTTGTAAAGATGCAATGAAGCTTGCCTCTTCTGTGCTTTCTTATAGCTAATTGGTACCAAGTTCCTCCTTCACAAGGCTAGCAACATCACTTCATGAACGTCTCTTGTTTACTGCTAAGTGTCTTGTCTCATCATGAGCCTATGTTAGTGGAAACACTAAACACTTCTCTTATGCATTTCCCCTTCAAAATTCATTATTCCTTTATTAGAAGCACATTTGGCTTCGCATACAGAACAGGCTGTTCTATGAGGAACAGAACTACTTCGTCCTGACTCCTGTATATCTCTTCTATGACCTTTTTCTCCTGTACTGCTTGCTTTTCTCCTTTACCTGCTCCCTTCTGTGTTCCTTTCTGACTGGATAAACTGCAGCATACCCTGTAACTGATTCAGTAATGTATATTTTCACAACCTGTGGCCAGCTGTGATAAGAGGATGAACTTTTCAGGCAGTTAAATTATTTTAGACTTGTATAGAAATACAAGAAAGTATTGTATTTATGTATTGTATGTAGAATAGAGAGTTCAAATTGATTAAAATGTTCAAAATTTAGTTGGGGACCAAGCAATAGACATATAGCATAATTGTAAGTATTTTAAAAGTACTTTCAAATGCTTTGCAAATTGCTGTAGTGGATCAAGAAAAATCATTTGTAAGAGCAGTTGTGGAAGAATCAATATTTGCGAGCCAAGGTAACTTATAAAGTTTGTGTTGGAACGTCTCTCGTTCTGCTTGATGTATCAAAAGAATGCTATCCTAACCTTTCTTTGCCTGAGTTTTTCCTTTTAGTTTAGAAAAGAGTATCCGTTGGTATAATTCTCTTAAATATCTCCTAACTGTGGCTTTTACTTCATTATCCAGTACTGAAATAAATTATGTATTACTACAGTAAATATAGTTGTAAGGTAATTTTCACTGTGGAAAGATGTTAATAAAAATATTCTCTTAAAAAGGTTGAAAGAATAATTACTGATCAGAGTAATCATGCTTCTTAAGTAACCAGTAGGACTGAACAGAAAGTATGCTAAACTGTATTTAGTAAAATTGTTTTGATTATAAATAAAAGGGTAGGGCCATTCAGCTGTCTTGGTTAACATATACTCTAACAATGTTTTGGGTTTTGTTTTTTTTTTGGTTTTCTTGTTATGAAACAGGCTCAAAAATAAAGAAGTTAGTGTATCCCGCAGGTCTCATGGGTATTGGTGCCTCCATGTATTACCCTCAGCAAGCGGTTTCTATTGCAAAGGTCAGTGATGATACCTTTCTTTGGAGAAGTGTCTTTTGATTATTGCCTCCTACCTTCAAATTAACTGGTAATCCATTTTTAAAAGCCATGTCAGTGTGCTTGGCACTTAACAAAATGATAGTTATTTTGTCAAAGAACATGCAGTCTAGGCTGAAAGATGGTCAGATATTCTGTTTCTTTTAGTGACTTTTTTTTTCCTAACATCTGCAGTAGTGTCTTCAGTTTGAGGAACATAATTTCCTTTCTGAATCTCTAACCTCAAGTAATTATAAATTAACGTAAATAAACTTAGTAAGTGCAGTTTGCATGTTTACTTACAATACTAAGGAAGCCCGAAATATCTGGAGAGCAAGTAAAAACAGGGTTTGAAAGAAAGAAAAAAAAAGAAGGGTGATTCTATAAAGAAATTGTAGGCACAACATTTTGAGATAAACATCGTTATTGAAGTTTTCTGCTTTTTGTTGGATAGAGTTTTAAGGAAGATAGCATGCACATTCTGGAATGGGCTAAGAATTCTGCTGCTTACTGGATGCCTTTCCTTATTTATGCATTTGTTGTTTCAGGCACATAAGAAACATGTTAACTTACAGTTGCTTAAGTGGGTTTCCTGTGAAAGAAAGAACTGAAGAGACCAGGGAATTGCTTACAGCCCCTACTGATGTCAGTTCATATGCCTTGCTGTCCACACCTAATTGTACTGGCAGATATCTCAGTTCTCCACCACGTTCTTTTTCAAATCCAGCTTTTAACCACTCACAGTGCACATATTTTAGTGTGTCAGCAATACTTTATATTTCAAAGGCTTTGGTAAATTGGCTATCCAGTTATTGGTGACTTGTGAGTGACACTGAGATGTCAGGATGAAAATATGATGTTCTCAAGAACATATGATGTTCTTTGAAAACTGAAAGGTCATTGGCTTAGGGAGAGTAAAAAATGCTGTGTTTGAGCTCTGCCAGTGTGGTGATACCCTGATCTTTGATGGAATCTCTTTTTAGTGCTTCCAGGATTCAGATGCTCTCAATACAGGTAGTTTCTGTTGGAAACTGTGTATTGAAATTCTAGTTGCCTTCTGAACAGTGAAGTTAACTATAGATTTGCTACTAACAGCTTCTCAATACCTTGTTTATTTTACAAAAACTTTGAAGTGCATGATTGCCCTTTGATTAATTCACAGTTCTTAGTTTGACTCTAACAAAAAATCTGATATGAGACCATGAGCCTGAAACTTGACTGGAATAGGTTTAGCTTTGTTGACTTGGTCAGGACACTAGACGTATGAGTTTGAAAACTTCTGTTGAGAGAGTGATATCCTAGATACTGTTTTGGTTCCTCTAATTTCTCTCGCGCTTTTCTTAAAGAAGCAAAGTTTTAAGCATATCAGATCTTACGATCTGTAACTTTCATGCTTTAATCTGAAATTGGAAGCACTTTCATCTCTAGTAATTATTTTGAATTGTTTCGTAGGCCTTTCAAAAAAATTTCTGTAAGCGTGGAAAGGGATATTGGCAGTACAAAGCTCACTTGCCAAGTTAATAGAACAGTATAGGAGATATTCTGGAACATAAATTTTAATTTTTTTATTTATTCTTTATATTACGTTCTTTTTATTTTTCTTCCACATTTGAGTACTTCATCACTGCGTTTTCATTTACTGTGGTATAGTTATCTTCATTTGGTAAACTTCCAGATGTGACCATACTTTAAAAGACTAAAAAAGTTTTGGGTGGTGGTTTTTTTTTTTTTTTTTTGTTCTTTCCATCTTTGTTAAAGACTTTCCATTGGAGAGTTGGAAATAAACACAGCAAAATATATTTGCAGTTGTGGTACAACACGATGCAGCTGACTGGAAGAAAACTTTTTTATTTAATTAAAATCTACAAGTTGCTAAGTGAAGTTATAGCAACAGAGTTTGTCATTGGTAATAGGTAGTTTTCAGACACTATTCATCTAACTGGAGATGGAAGAAGTGCACAGACTAATTTTTTTTTTTTCCTACTCTAGTAGTCATTCTAATAAATCACAGATTTGTAAGGGATTTATTTCCTTGTATAACTTCAATTTGTATAATTTTTAACAAATGGTCAGACTGTGTACGTGGTAAGGGAACAGAATTCAGTACTAAAGTTTATTTTGTTCCGATGAAACTTTAACTAGTGTTTTGGAACTGTATTGCTTTCCAGCTAACCATAATACATTCAGAATATTTTGTATTTACTGTGGCTTATGTTCCATCTGCAAAAACTTTGCATTATGAAGTTACTTAAATCAGTCTCTTTATCATTAGAATTAATTTTTGTTCCTTGTTGTTATAAGTTCTCAAATTGCCTGAAGTAGTATGTGTTACGCCTACCTTCTTCCTGAAAGAAAGAAAAGCTTCCTAATATGTGTTTATTTCTTTGACAACAAACTAAATTATTTCTATGTCTTTTGAATGTATACCTCGTCCCTTGCCCAGTTCAGTCCATAAGGCATAAACAGTTGAACTGGTACAACTGAGAGCATGACACGATTACAGGAACTGTGGGTTGAAAAGGAGGAGTTGGGGTCACTTGATCCGTGTTTGCTGCAGAATGAAATGCTTGTGAAATTGCACTATGACTACTTTGTTAACAATATAAATGTAGAAAAGCCAGCAGATTCTCAGTTTAGCTTCTCAGCATGCAATGTAAATGAAGAATTGCTAACCATAATTCTGCTCAATAATCTTGACATATAACATATGGTATAGTCAGTATTATATGCTTATGGTCCTGTGTGAAATTGAAATATTGGAGCTTGTTTACATGCACATTAGGCCTTAGAGACTGCTGCTGCTGCTACCCCAGTAAGGCCAGGTATTGGTGTCTGTGGCCCAGCGTCACTTTCAAACCATTTCAGAGTCCCTCAGAACCACTCAGTCTGACTTTTGAACTTGAATTTTAGCATAGAAACTTCAAGTGTTGTATTGAACAGAGGTGGTGTTTTAGCATATTGTAATTTAACACAAAGAAGCTGGAAATTGTTACCTTCCAGAAGTTAAGAATTCCAGATGACTGACTGTAAAAACTTGCCCCTCTTTGAAAGGAACTTTTTGTATGAATGTTGGAATGAACGCTTTGAACAATTGAATGAACTGTTTGTATTATGATTGTTCCTTTTACTTTTCCTGATTGGAACTGCCACTCCCAGGAATAGTGGTGGCAACTGCAGTACCCACCTGCTTCCTCTTCAACTGCTCCATGAGAAGGAGAGGTATAAAACACAAGCCTAATGCATGACTCTAGTGTTGTGTTCATGAGAGGATGCATTGGGTGGTTACAAAAATTTCTTGGCTATGTTCCTGTTGACCCTGTAACGTGCAGCTTACAGTCTATCTAGAACTGTATTTTTCAGCCCATGCTAACTGTGAAGGTGCGCGTAGGTCCCAGCTCTTGGGAGGTGTGTGCAGTGTTGAAACATTGGTTGACTGTGGCAGGCTAAACTATCTGGGTTGCTGTACCTTGTGATGTAGCTACTTTGCTTCAGCAATGTGAATGACCAGTTTCTGGTTTAGTGCAATTGATAATTCATTTGATCGTATGACTCCTATAATAAGAATATTTTAAAGTTTGTACTGTTAGGTATTTAGAGTGTTTTTAAGTATTTTAATGGAATATTTTTGAGCAGGAACAAGAAATGGCTTATGGATAGTTGTTGTTGTTTCTCATTTTATGTTGATAGCTGTGTCCTCAGTAACACTGCAGACAAAACACCCCTGTGTGTTTGTTTACCGTGGTTATTTTTCAGTCCTAGTAGGTTGGTACTGCTTGCACAACTGATCACACTGTCTTTCCAGAGGAGCCATAGGCTCCTCTGACTTTCAGAACTAGTTTGATGAAGTACTTGAGAATGAACGCTCCTGATACTGATAAAGAAGATAACTGTCTCTACTTGTAACGTTTGAATGGAGGGATTTTGGAGTTTTAAAGACATCAATCCCTGGAACAGTTGGTGTGCGTTTTTCTGATGACCTTTAACACCTTCAAATGTAGAGAAAATTCAGTGCATCATACCGACTTGGTTAGAACCAAAGTACAGCTGTAATTGTCAGATGTGGTGACAAATATGCTAGCTTGTTGTATTTAAAACAGCCTATGTTTTGGATTTAGTTTTGACTCGCAAATGTAGTTGCTGATTTGGGTTTGTTTTCTTTTAACTCTAATTATTAAATAGCGTCTTCTGTAAGGTACTAACATGATCTCTGCCGAGAAACACATCCCTTACCATTGTGGTACGTAACCGGTGTACTTAATTTTGTTCAGACAAACAAAGGGAAGTGGTTCTTCATACCATGTGTGCCCAGCAGTAGAAGTGCTTGGCACAGCATGTTGTGGATGCTAAAAATTTGCATGGGGTTGAAGGGGAAGTGCAACATGTTCATAGCGGGGAAGTTCCTTGGGTGGTGTTATATGCATAGAAATCACCTCTGGCTCAGGAAATCTCTGAGCAGTGAATTGTTAGAGACTGGAAGAAACTTAAAGATTTCCTTCAGAAAGTGTTTCAGAAACATCATTTTTTCTTGTCCTGTTCTCATAGTTTTGGTTTTCCAGCTTTGCCTGCTGTGGGAGATAGGGTGATACCGTCTTATTTCTTGGTTTCATAGCTGTCTCATTGGGCAAATTGTCCATTTTTTGCTGGTGTTATTTGTAAGAAAACTGATAGTGATATGAAAGTGAGTACTGACCTGAGCCTGGAACTGTAAAAACCTAACACTCTTGAGTTTTAAAGGATGCTGTGAATATTACAGTTCCATATCATGTAAGGGGCAGGATATACTCTTTTATTTGACTTGGGGATTTTTCCTGTTGTAAAATTACCTCTTGGTGTAATATAGCAAACACCGTCTTTCCTAGCTGTCTTCTGTTTTGAGAGTTGACGGCCATCTATCAGCAAATTACGTCTTTCTTCTAAATAGCAAATAAAAAGAAACAAAGGGTTACTCTTCTGTCAAGGCAGGGAAATGTAAAATTGCAAAACAGTGACAAACTAAATAGAGGATTTTTTTTGTCTTCAAAATGAGTATGGCCAAATTAAGAAATAATTTAGATATGTTAAATCTGTTGAACGTCAAATACTAAGAAAACCAGAATTGTTTCCATGCAGCATCATTCCTCCCTTTTTATACAGATACATTTTCAGGTAGTCTTCAAACAGTTTTTTAGCAAGTTGGCTTTTCTTATTCCTCATGTGGTATTTTTTTTTCCAAGATGTTTATTAATGCTGTACACCCTGAGCTTGCACAGGAAGTTGTTAAAGATCTTGTGTTTTGAGACTTCTTCCACTTAAACAAGAAGCAAAATAATATTTCCCAGATTATTAAGTTCATGCTTTCTAATATCTTTTGTTTTCAAAGGTTGCTGGTACGCAGCTGTATGACTGGAGTCTTCAGGGATATATTGCTGTGGAATCTCTTTGGAAGGATAATCCTAAGAAGAAGAAATCTGGGAAAAAAAGTGATAAGGTAAGAAGTCTGAGGAACTTGATTTCTGAATTTACCACTGCATTTTCAGAGAACGTATATACGAACAATAGTGGGTTTTTTCCCCTCTCTAACTCAGCTTTTATTTCTGAAGACAAAGATTTCATTCTGTCTTTCTAAGCTGTGGAAAAAATATTAAGCTTGTTTCAAGTTAAACTTTCAGAAATGCTGTTCTGATGAAGTTTTCTTTAGTATAATCTACGACGTGTTTAATAGGAAAGTTGGGAGTATCGTGATTGGAATGCTAGGGGTCAAGGCTTTTAATGGTCTTGATTATTTAAAAAAAAAGAATTTTTTTTTAAAAAAAGTAATTTAATTTGACAGGCTCCATCTTAAAAATCTGAAATAACTTTTTTTCATTACTTATCTCCTCTTTGAAAGAGAGAAGATAGAATCTTGTTTCCAATTTATTCCCTTTTTGTTTTTTACCTTTGAATGTTCATGAATATTTGCTCTGGCATGATGATGTCATTGTGTGCTGCTGTATTAAACGTTACTATCTAGTCATAAAAACAGCAGTTTATAGGGATATGCAGTTCTTAGGGATTTAGTCATAAATAACTAGCTGTGTGGTTTAATACTTGCGGCCCTATTTTTGGAAAGTTTGGTTTAATCGATTCTCATCCAGAAGACTGCCAATAAAATTGAGCTGCTTTTGAATGTGCTTTGAACTGGGCATCCTGGTGAAGTACCAAGTGCAGTCATTGCTGAAAGTTTCTGCTCTAGATTTCCAATTGTTAAGCACTGTACGAGGGTACAGTGCGAGGGTCAGACTAACATTCACATACACTTTTTTTTTGTTTTAATTTTTTTTTTTTTAGTTAGAATAACATTCGTGTTTATTTCTGTTCTACAAGTCTCTACTTTTTCTTTTTTTTTTTTGGTCTGGCATTATTCTGCATTAGAGTAAGCAGACTGATGTCTTGCCTTAGAAATGCCTGCATCTGATGACAGAGCAAATGCTAACATAATGGCTTTGTTTTCCAGAGTTTGGCAAGCATTGAGGTTTCTATAAAACAGCATTTTTTAATTAACATTGCTAATACAACTAAGTGAACGTGTGCATGCTTATTTTCAGTTTTAGAATGGAGCAGCTTATTCCCCCTACAGAGCAGCTTTCCCTAATCCCCCTACAGAGCATCAGTGATACAGTATGATTTCCTTGCGTACTTTACCAGAGAAGGGAAGCCTTTTTTTCCAGCACTCCTGTGGTCCATGCTTATACAATACCACCATTTTAAGGCATGTGTGCCTTTAGTTACTTTAAATCTCAATATCTCAGCCAGTGTGCTCTTCCATAGTTATTTATAGTCATCAAAGTAGTTGCACTATATTTAAGTCATATTGTTCAGTGTACATGAATGAATTTTTCCTTGGTTTTGAGTTAATGTTTATGTTGGTATCTAACTATTCACTTGATATGTTTGTGTGTGTTAAAGCAGTGTATATTAAAACTTTACATTACATGATATATATTTTTTTAAAAATCTATATTATATTTCCATATAAAGCCACAGAACGGTTGAGGTGGAAAGAGACCTCTGGAGGTCATCTGGTACAACCCCACTGCCCAAGTGGGGTCACCTAGAGCCAGTTGTCCAGGACTGTGTCCAGACAGCTTTTGAAGGATAGAGACTCCACAACCTCCCTGGGCAACCTGTGCCCGGGCTCGGTCACTCTCACAGTAAAAAAAAGTGTTTCCTGATGTTCAGAGGGAACCTCCTGTGTTTCAGTTTGTGCCCATTGCCTCTGGTCCTGCCGCTGGGCACCACTGAGGAGCACCACAGAGCCTGGCTCTGTCCTCTGTGCCCTCTCTCTGCAGGTATTTATACACACTGATGAGATTCCCCCCCCACCCCGAGACTTCTCTTCTCCAGGCTGAACAGTCCCAGCTCTCTCAGCCCTTCCTCACAGGAGAGGTGCTCCCATCCCTTCATCACCTTTATGGCCCTTCACTGGGCTCTCTCCAGTATGTCCATGTCTCTCTTGTACTGGGGAACCCAGAACTGGACACAGTACTTAAACTTTGCCTGTAGAGTTGGTCGAACATGATACACAACTGTAGTGAATTGTAGGGTTTTAGTTTTGTATATCTATAATTGTTTGTTTCTACAAATTGCTAGATCTTATGACTGGATGGTAATGCCCAATGGGGCAGTACGCAGTGACATCATTGTGTTAGAAGAAATATTCATAAATACTTCCCCGCAACAAATCCAAAGTAAGATTCTATTTTGGTGCTTCAGATGAGTTTTGCATTCTACAAAATGCTGCCAAGTTTCAAAATAAGTGCAGTGTGATTGATTAATGATATAGTTGAAGATTAGCGCTGACTTGTGAAGAAGTGGGAACTTGTTTTAATGAATCATTAAATATTATCGTTACCTAGTTCCCTAGGCAGGTCCAGGTGTGGGATTAGTTCCAAACAAGCTGGGTTGGAGGAATGCTTACATGTCCCGCCAGTTGCTGAGTCTTATGAGAGTGGAGACGTTCATCAGTGGATACTCATCCTGTATTGGCCCTAGGCACTTCAGTAAATGCACTTCTATAGCTCTTTGAATAAACAAAGGTTGGTTAATCATACTGTACCTTTCCTAAAATCTGGGCTGTCAAAAAGTATCTCAAAAAAATAGGCAACATTAAAATATTTCAGAAAGACAAACTGACAGCATCAGTAAAAATTAGCTGAGCTTTTTCTTTTATTGTGTCCCAGGCTTTCAAAAGGAAACATGTGGTTGTTATTGGAAGGCAAAAATTTTTGAAGCTTTCATCTTATGATAAGGCTTATTCAAGCACTTGCTACCTCAGCAGAAAAACAAACGACATGCAAAATTGCAGAGACTACTAAGTAAACACACTTCTTTCTCTTCCTCCTTGCAAAATCTTTAAATGACTCCCCTTCATTGCCAAAATATGCTGTTTGCACAAAGGAGTGAAATGCCATTGAATGGTTTCCTCCTAAAGTTCATCTAATTGATCAGATATTGTTAATGTTAACTGTTGCCATTTAACTTCATGGATTAGGCAAGATACAAAATCCTGTGACTCAGACGAAGAAGCGCTACGCACTAGATGAAATTGCCTGCATTTCAGATGTCCAGTGATCTTTTACCACTGGAGTATACAGCCTCTTTGTTTCTTTGTCCTCTGAAGTTGTTGAAGAGAGAGTAGTCTCCCTGGTGTCTAGAGAAGCTGAACAGCAGTTGTAAAAAAACACGTGCTTTCGAAGTCACTAGAATATGGACCGGAAAGTATTTCCAGTGGAAGAAGTCTGCTCTGAAACTTCCTTGTGGTGAAGCAGTATAAAATACATAATTGAGAATTTGGGGGGGGTGGGGGGGTGTAGGGGTGGACTTGGGGGTTTTTTGTTTTTTGGTTTGGTTCGTTTCTTTTAGGACAGTGTTATGATGTTCTAGCAGGATGGGGTCAGTAACAGCTGATAATGAAAACCTCTACCTTTTTTTTTATACATATAAGCACTGGTGTGTCCCTAACATGAAATGTGAGAGGTGAAGTTTACTCTAGAAAAATTTTTTCAGTCCATCTCTAATGCTGTGTGCTTATATTAGTGCAAAAAAGTACTTTTTGTTCATACAGATGATTAGATCCATCAAATCAGTATCAACTTTTTCAGTAAAAGAATTTCTGTTATAAATACAAGTTGCATTTTTATTGGAGCTTTTACTGATACAGAAGTGTCATGGAAGAAAATAATTCTATCATGTACTAAAATTGGCAAAGCATTCTAGCATAGATTCTGGGACTTCTGTCTTAATTTGACAGCCCTGCGACAGAATTGGGTTGGTTTTGTATATTTATTTCTTACTGTTGTACTAGGCAGCTAGATTCCTTAACTAGTGAAGGCAAATATAAATGTTATTCTTGAGTTGTTGTTATAGCAGATGTAACCCATTTTGTGAAACCATGCCAGAGCAAAAGATGTTTGGGGTTGGTTTTTTTTTTGTTTGTTTGGGTTTTTTTTTTGGTTTTGTGACATTCACTCTAGCATTTTTCTGTTGCTACACAAAGGATTTTTGCAAATAGTCAAGCAATATATGGGTGGCTCTTCTTGGCTTGTGTTAATTTGTTATGTTGCTCATAATTTGTTTGATAGTCAGAGGTACCACAGCTGTGCATAACTTCATGTTTGTGCAGCAATATGTCATTAAAATAGATGTGGTATGTTAATTTCTGAAGGTTTTATGAAACAAAAACCTGTGCCAAATTGAGGTCATATCAACTGAAATCTAAGTTCTGCCAAGAAAGATGAATTCCAGGACCTTCTGCTGCTACGTTTCAAAATACTGTGGCTGGAGCCCCTCCATAGGGCAAGTCTGTCTGATAAGGTTTTGAATACGCTGTTTACAGTATAGCATCCTGGTATCCTGAAGCTGGCTTGTTGGAGGAGCCAGCTCTTCAGGATGTCAGGATGAAAGCCGTCTGCTAAAACTACACAAATACTGTAAGTAGAAATCAGTGCTCACATTTTTTTTTATTTCCAGGAGGATGAAACATTTTCCTAATAAGGGACAGCAGGAGTAGTTACTCAGCTTCTGTATACTTTATCACGATATAAAGTGGACAACTCTTCTACTTCTTCCCCCAGGTGGAGGAGATGATAGAAGAAATGTAACCATCTTGTTGGGGGCGCCAAGAATATTTTAAGGGTTTTATCTCCTGAAAATCTTTTACTTACTTGAGTGATCTTTATTCACAGGAAGTAATTCCACAAAACTCAGTGGAATTAGTGTTAACATTTATATTATCAGGTTGTAAATCTTTAGGGGAAGTGATAGTGAAATGGAAGATGTGTCCCTCAAACCTTGTTTATCTTAAACTCAGTTTGCAAAATTTGTAGAGAATCATACCAACTTACGCCTTTATGCAGTTTTTTAGAATGGTGTGTCCGAAACCCTTTTGAGTAGCCTTAGGTGGCATCAAACTTGTATTACTGGGGTTTTGCAATTATGGAGGCTAATACCCTCCATTGCCTTCAGCTAGTCTTTGTGAGTAATGGGTCCCTCTGCCCGATAATATCATAGTTTGTGCAGGATCATCTTTTTCTACATTTCTTTTCTTCTACACTTTTTTTGTGTTCCAGTGCTTACTAAAGTGTTGAACTAGCTGAACTGTTACTACAGTGAATTGCAGCTGCTTCTTTTTTTTCTTTTTTTTTTTCTTATCCACAGCGATCTCTGTTTAATACTGTCTGACTTTATCAGCTTTAATACCTGTCCTTAGGGGTCAGAGGGATGGATGAACCATAGCAGCTTGAGGATTTTGTGCAACAGCATAAACTTAAGGACTGTGGTTTTCTATACAAAGGATTATAACTTCTTTACAGAAAACTGCTCAAAGATCACTCTTTCAGAGCTGCCGTTCAATACATACCACCTGTAAGTTTCTAACAATCGGGTCCTGTTTGTCAGTCAGCTCGCTTGATGTTTATTTTCATGAAATGCAGCCTTCTTGCCCTTCCTCTTCTACCTCTGGTTTCAATACTTCCATAATTCGTACTGTTGTATTGTGCTGTAGGGTTGTTAGCTTTCATACTATAATGACTTCATCCTCAAGTGACAACGGCATGTGTTATGGCACCAAGTCACTTAAATCCAGGTTTTGTTCCAGCCAGTGAGCTAATATGTACTGAAACAGATAGAAAAATGGTTTTCTTGAGTTAGTTCTCACTTTGTCTTGTCTTTATAGCACTTGAACACTTTTGCTGCATTTTCAGCTATTCTGGATTCTTTCTCTTTCCCTAACACTGAGTCGGGCACCTGTTGTTTTTACTGAAGTGGCTGAAATGTGAAAAACCAGAACAGCACTAGAACTTCCTTTTCAGGTCTTGTTCCTTTCTTCATATGTGTGCTCTTTCCCACTTTGGTCCTATCAGTAATAAGACCAAAGAGCTTCAGAGATTGAGAGAAACTCTTGCAGCTTGTTGCTAGGTTTTTCATTCCTGCCTGGTCTGTTGATAGAAACCATCTGTGACTTACCAATACTAATATATATTTTTAACCTATATATATGTTTATTACACATATCAAAATATATAAATATTAAAAATATAACTATAACTATATAGGTATTTCTGGATATTTTATTAATTGTTAGCTGGTGACAGAGTGCTTCCAAGTGCAAAGGCTGCTCAGCTTTGGGTACTTGTTTCCTGCGCTTGCTCAGAACAAGCAACAAGGAAGTTGTGGTCCTGGATTTTCCTCACCTGAAAGCTCTGGTAGAATTTGTGATATCAATGTGTTGACTGGGGAGGTTTACTGCAAGCATCGTGGATGGTGACCGTAGCAAACCTTAAACTGTGTTTTAAGAGGAGAGTTTTTAAGTCATTTGTGTTTTGAGGATCTTTTAAAACACAACATGAGCAGCTGAGAGAACTTCTTTCTACAGTAAATGCTTGTAAGACTTGTCTTCGGTAGCTTCTGAACAGACAAGCAAAAGGTTGGTCATCTGAACTAAAAGATAAACACCTACTTCTGACAGAAAATACTGTTTCCTGTCATACGCTCTCCTTTTATTGTTTGGCAGTGAGAAAAACAACAGAGGAAACTTGTAAAAATTATTACTTCTTTTTGGATTGGATCCTTAGTTTGGGCTGTGGTGAATTTAAATGTGTTAGAAGTAGGAAAGACAGAATCTACTCCACAAAAAGATGAGCTTTTTAGGGCAACTTTAATATTTTTAGAAGTGCTTCATATTTCTGAGAGCATTAAATTCAAGCTCAGCTAAAAATAAAAGATGGCGAATAAGTTATTGATTGACTGGGGAAGGATGAATGAGGTAGACCAGTGACGTTCTCTTTATTCTAAGCAGTACACTGCAAACAAAAGAAAACAGAAGAAGTGGTAAATTATTAATCTGTGAGCCTAGATGAGCTTTTGTTTTGCTTTTGCAGTAGTTGGTTTTTTTTTCTGGTGGCCAGACTCTACCTTTCAAGAGTTTTCCATAAGCATAAGAGACGCATACCTACCTTTGGAGTTATAGTTTCTAAGGTGCCAGAGTAAAAGGGCCTGGTCATCTGCAAGACTTTCTCAGAGGGAGCAACAGAAACTTAACTTCTGCATGAGACTGGGCTGTACTGTGAGAAAAAAGCCACTCCACATTAGGTTAGTTGACATTAGGCTAGGTTGCTTTTGGGCATTTTTCCTCTGTATGGAAGGAAAATTTTCACAGAAATAATTGCATTCTTTAAGTTTGTTGTTTCAAATGGAGGTCTCAATGTATCTGTTAGATACTGTGAGCTAAGTTGGGGTGTCTTTTAATTGCTCGTGTATTGAAACCTTACAGAAAGCATTGTGTACAGTCCCCTTAGTTTTGATATTATTTTCAATTTCAAATAATGATTTTTAAAATGTTTTTTTTAATCCCATGGAATCCCAATGTATTGAACACTTACTAATAAATATGTTATGGAGGTTTCTTGTTAGTCACCTTCCAGCTGAAACTGTCAGATGCATAAGAATGCTGCAAAATATTTCCCCTTCTGCTGTGGGATAGAGCTCTGATGCGTGAACTCCTCTGGCCACCCAAATATATTATGGACTGGTTGTTTTGAGCCAGAAAAGTAGAAAGACCATCTTGAATATGTGCCTGCTTCTAATTATGAGACAGCATCGTGGCACAGAGGCAGCCTGTGTTCTGGGTCATTGATCTAAACACATTTTTTTGCTTCTGATCTGGTTTTGAGTGTGACTAGAGGACCTTGACACTTTGTTGTAAAATTAGGTGTGTTTATGTCCTGCGGTAGCTCAAAGGACATCCTTTTCTGGCTATCCATATTACTCCTTGATCAGACTCACTCAGGCTCACTGTTTAAGTAGGGGGCACATAGAGTGGATGGAGTTAAAAGAAATTCTTAATTGCTAATTCAGCAAATGAGTTTGTGTGAGGAATGACAGTTCAGTGGTGGATTGGCTTGAATTAAATAACTCGGGCTTAATAGATCTAGTGAAGACAAGCCCTGTGAGGAGATCTACTGAGCTCGCAGAAACAAAGGAGCTGAGCAAGATGGCTATTTTTCTGTCCATTTGTGTGCCCGTGTGTATGTTTCTTTGTTTTTGTTTTTTTTTTCCTCTTTCAGGACCAAAAAAAAACCCAACCTTACCTAGATGGTATTTGCTTTTTACAAGTTAAAACAAGCAAATGGAAAAACATAGAACTCTTTGAGAACAACTTATTTTTAGTTCATTTGTTCAGGACTAAGTAATGCCTGAGATGAGGCATCATGAGTCAGATTATTCATTATAAATTGTAGTAAAATGTTGTAACTTACAAGTTCCTCTACAAGAAAATTACGGAGTAGATCATTGTTTTGAAATGGGTGTGGTTTGTAGATGTGATTTCCTATACTACGAAATATCTGGGGTAGTGATCAAAACAGAATGGGTTTTTGAAAGAAAGACTTACCTTTTAAAGGTCTTGCAAGGCATATTTTGAATAAAAAATTTAAGAGTTATCTTCATAATTGAATCTTGATGTATTGAGTCTGTATCTCCAGCATAGCATATGCAGGGTCTCATAGACTTGGTGCCTTATACATAGTGTTTAATTTGTGCTGGGACTTAAATTTGACCCATCCTGTGAAAAGTTGATGTTTTCCAGTCTCTTCTGGCTTCTTATGTTACATTTTCCATCACATTTAAGTCATATTGGTAAAAATACCTTTTTAGAATAAAAAGAAAATGCCATTTAATTTTCATGTGTAGAATTTAAGAATAATTGAGGCTGGGTGCGACCTCTGATCTTTTCATCCAACCTCCCATTCAAAGCAGAGACAGCTTTGAAGTTAGATTTGGTGGCTCAGGCCTTGTGTAATCAAGTGCTGAATATTTCCAAGGATGGAGATTCAAAAAGGTCTCTGGAGGACCTGCTCCAGTGCTTGTTCAGTGGTGTGATACATTCTGCCCCCCTGCCTTAGATCTAATTGAAATTTGCCATGCTCCTGTGTCCCTTTGGTGTGAACCTCTGAGAAGAGCCTAGCTCTTCCAAATATTTAAGTGCCCATTAAGGATCTGTGGATAGCAATTAGGGTTCCCCCTTTGTCTGGTCTTCTCCAGCCTGAACAGATCCACATCTCTTAGCCTGTTCTTGTATGTCATGTGCTTCAGCCCCCTAGCCATGTTTGTGGCCCTTTAAGTATTTTTCTATCGATGTCTATTTAAAACTATAATCAAATGCCTGCTCATTATAGCATACTTGGCAAATAGACAGACCAGACACTCTAACAAGCCCCTCTTCGTTCTTTGATATCTGTAATTTATTTTGGGGAAAGTGTGAGAACACTCTCAAAGGATATGTACTAAAAAGAGACCTATTGTATGAATCCACACAGAATTCAGAGAATGCAAAATAGCAACTACTCTGTGGGAATTCATCCTCTGTTATTAGTGCGGGCAAAATGAGTCAATTAAAGCATTTCTGTTGGACTACTTGTTCTTCCAAATCCTTTAATTGCTCAGATAACTACAGGAAGACTAAAATCTAGAAACCGTTTTGGAGATCATATTTGAGTATATTGTACTGAATTAGTCTCATCAACCACTTGATTTTGCGAGAAGTTTTTGTTTCAGCTTTTGAAGGGGGTTTCTGTTCTAGCAAAAACACTAATCATGGATTGCCTCAGTTGAAATTTTGTGCATATTTTTCCCTCCTCAAGGGTGATGCAGATGGTGACAAGCCCCTGGAAATCCATGCTGCTTCAAATGAAGAGCGAGCCCAGAAGTAGAATACCAGATCACTTGGCATCAAACAGGTAAAGGATAAAGACTGATAACAGTATGTGGCTACAGCAGCAAAATAACCTGGAAAAGCTGAACATTTGCAAGTTTGACTTGTAGTTCTCTTCTTCATATTGATGAAGAAAGAGGGGAAGAGAGGTAGTAATTTGATTAATCTTAACATTTCTCAAGAATCTGTGTGCTCCTTAACACTACTTATCTAAATTCTTCATCTTTAGAGAATAGCAAGTAAATGTATGTCTTCTCCAAGGGTTCTCAGTTAATTTAGCAAGGCCTTGTTAATCTATTGGGGTTTTGTTTTCCCTTCTTCCCTTCCCATATCTGCTCCCCGTACCAAAAACCTCTTTGCCTTCTTTGTTACACCTGTGCAGATATGAAGGAGGGGAAAGAATCCTCTTTCCTACTGGTATGTTTTCTCCAAAGGTTTGTCAGTGCCAGCGTACAGTGTTATCTTACAGTCTGTAACAGTCCACGATGTGCCTGACCTTTCATGTTGATGCACCTCCCTAATGAGATGTGCTTCATCACTTGGGAATGAATGATGGAGGAAATGGAGGCAGTGTTTCCCAGTTCTCCGAGCCAGAAACTTGAGTTGAGATGCCACTTTTGTTTCTGACTTGGCCACTGGGCTGCTTTCTAAACTCAAGCAAGTCCTGTGGTTGTTACAATTTCTAGAAAAGCAAAACAAAAACACCTTCTCAACTTTTTTAAGGTGGTTCAATTTCATAGGATAAAAACTGCTCTGTATTTGAGGCTTATTATTACTAATTATAATGTAATTGGACATAATTTAGTACAAAATCAGATGTCTACTCTGCTATCAGTTGATAAAGGATGTCTTTTCTGAATGTGTTTTCTAGTTGCTTGTCTTTGCTCTGTATTATTTCCACATTATGTTAAAAGATGTACTTTTCATCAGAAAGTAATCCTAACATTGTAGGGACCTCTCATTATTTTTGTATGCAGTGTTACATTTACCAGTAAAATTGTTCTTTTCCTAACTGCTAACTGTGTAAATAGAGTCCGGAGTTAGAAAACTGCAGCAATTTTTCCTTCCATGCATCATCACCAGTCACAAATGTTTGCAGGTGTGATGGAATGCACGCATCTGCTGAGCAACAGTGTTCCACTGTTCCACGGTCAGCTTTAAAAGCAAAACTAGTTTCTAATGTTGTGTTTCCCTTAATTTGTTTTTAATTGCTATAGCTAATTCTCACAAGAGCAAAAAGGGGTATGTTGGCTGGCTGATTTACTGAGTACATTAGTTCTTCCTTCAGACATATGAATATAAAGTCTTTAAGAATACGTGTTTTCCAAGTATTCTATAAAATAGCCTTGTAAAACAAAAATTAAAAAAAGAACAGTTTTGTTTTGAGTAAATATACCCAGGAGAACCAAGAGGAAGAAGAGCTTCTCTAAAATTCACTAAAATATTGTGCTTATGGTGAACTAGGACAGAGCTACTAAATGATAAAAAGCCAGGAAAATTGAACTTTTGTTTATGTATGTGGGACACTGTACAAATATCAAGGTTCATTACAAACAGAAACCTGTAAATAGTTTTTTTTTTTCTTTTAGCATTTCTTACATTGTGAATATGATTTCTGGTAGGTCATTATTCACTTTTTGAAATGCTAGTGTTTTTTGCTTAAGGCACATTTTCTTTTCAAGGCGGGGTGGGTGGAAGGAAAGGAACAAAGCTGTCAGGAAGACTTATACTAAAGTTGGTATCCAGACCCTTTGTCCTCAGGATTTTAATTACAAATATACTCACGCTATATAAGTAAGTTTTGAGGAAAACCCCACTAACAGCTGGTGTCTTTCTTTTTGAAGAGTTAATTGCTTAAGTGCTTAAAGTACCTGGGTGCTGCCGATTTTGAAATCTGCCTGTTTTGCCACATGTTTCTGGAGGAGATACATAATTGGAACTGCTAGATTTTTGACCTAGAGCAACCAGATGGTGAAAGTTCAATTCAGTATTGATTTACAGCTGTTCTGTGGGGGTGGTGATTTGTTACTTCTGCTTGAAATCAAATCCAGTTATTTAACTCCTTACCCAAGTCCAGATGTTTTGCTGGATTTGGGTGATCCCAAAGGCTGGAGAACGCTGCTGTGATCTTTGAAAAGATATATTTGTTTATTCTGAATTAGATCAGTCCTGAAAGTCTCACTGTATTTTCAACTGCTAGCAATATTGAATCTGGTTACTAAAATAAATACAATCTCATTTTCATCATAAAGATTTGCCACAGCATGGGTCTCTGAATTGTGAATGGTCAGCCAAGGACAAAATCACTTTGGGTTGGAGACAGTAACATATTTCTCCATTCCGAAAAACAGCAGCATTGCACCTCCTTTATTATAGTATGTTTGTCATCAATAATTATATGCAAACTACAGCTCAAACCACATCCCATCATGGGAGAAGTAAGCTTTAATTTTATCCAGCTGTTGTGCTGAAGAGTTGCACGGAAGTGACATGGCTTTGTGTTTTTCCATGGAGATAGCATATCTCATTTTCACGCTGTTCAAGTTCTATATTTGTGTAATTCCGTTTCTTCAAGTTATATTACTCTAGCTTTACACCAGAATTAGTGATATTAGGAAAAAATGCATTTGGTGGGGATTATAAGGAATTCTATTTGAGAAGGTTGGTTTATTACACAAGATTCCAGTTGGTGTTTTGTTGCTATGAAGTGTTCTTTCTCTTTTGTATATCCACACAGGTCAACTGTAGGAATCAAGTTCTATAGAGCAGTCAAAATATTAGTGCTCTAATGTCAGTAATATGAAGAGTTAAATCTCTTTGCTAGAAGTAAATTGGTATTGAGACTTTTCTTTGTTGTGGCAAGTTGACCAATATCTGTTTGAGGAACAGAGTTTTAGTTGGACTTTGATAATGGAAAGAAAAGGCCTATGATATTTAATTCTGCTTTCTCCCTCCCTCCCTCTCCCCCGTATCCTCTGTCCCCTTTCCTTGGTTGTAGGTGAACAAAAAAATATAGATATGAGCAACAATTTCCCAAGAAAAAGAGGAAAAACGACTGAATTAATTTTGATTTTGAATGTGACTAATCTGCCTTCTGCCTCAGGAAAGACTGACGGTGTGCTGCTTGGGCTTCTGGTGTGGAATCTGTGAAAGGATACTACGTATTTTGGGTCAGTCTTGAGACCTTGTCCTCAATTCTGCAGTGGGACTCAAGTCTGCCCTTGCTTGTCCCATTGCAGGATCAGCATTGCAAGTAGCAAGTCTCAAAATTCCTCAGTCTCTTGTTATTATTTATATATAAAATAAAATTCCAGTTACACAAAATGGTCCTGGTTTTTTCCCTCCTCGTATTTTCTTTAAGCTCATGTATGTGACATTTGCACAGTCCATGAAAGGTTCTCGAGGTGCTGTTGACAATGCCTGTATTTTTTAACAGTGAGGAAAAGCTTAAAGTAGTATGATGTTTTGGCTAACATTAGCTAATAGAATTACGAATGAGAACAATTACAATGACTCTTGTGTTTTGTCTGAGTCTCCCCTTCCTTTCTATACAAATCTTCTGCCTCATCAGTGCCAGCGGGAGGTATATAATGAAGCGTCTGTGAGTTCCTGTCTAGGAGATGGATGGGAATGGAGCTGTTAATGTTTGTTCTTGTTTTTGCTTGAATGCACAGCTCAATGGGAACCAGAACGTTACGGTGGTGGGAACCAGCTATAGAATAACTTGACTGTTTCCTTATTCCCAGCTAGGGGAGGGAAGGGGGGGAAAAAGTGAAGCGAAGGGAAATACAAAAGGATTTCCAGCATTTTGAAATCTTTGCACAATGAAACCCTTTCATCATTTGTTGCGATTTCCATGAGTCTCTCTTTTGGGGCATGATGTTTCACAAGTTACTGTAATCCAAGCGGCTCAGAGCATTTAAAGCTCTATTGGCGAGTCTTAAATGTTCCTAAATTTATCAGTGAATATGAGGGCTGGGGGAAGGATGGAATTAAATGTGTGCTTGTATGATATGTTAACTTTCTACAAAGAACGGTGAAGAAAATACAAAGTAAATCATATTCAAAATGCTTTCAGACATCTTTGTTATTACTTGGTTAGTTATTCTGGCTGGCAGTATTGCACAAACTTTTAGAGAAAAACAGACAGACCTTGGCAATGCGAATACCGGTCTGTGTGGGCATTATAAAACAGGGCAACACTTTTTTAAAACAGGCATAAGGCATGTGGTTGCCTCAGGCAGAAAAACAATATCTCCCAACATGTTTGGGAGATGTTTTCATGGTTGTTTTAGGGTGGTAAAGATGGATGTTGATTTAGCAAAGGGAGCAGAGTTCTTGCGTGGGGTTTGGAGGGGGTGTGTATTGGTTTTTACTATAAATTCGCCAACATAGTTCAAACAGGCTTGGGAGGATCAAAGTAGTGTTTTTGCCAGTAGTGGAAAGGAAAATTGGGAAATATCAGTCATAGCTGTAACTGCTCTCTTACACCACTCTTGCAATACAAGCATAGATTTGTTTCTTCCGTTAAAGATAGTCCTTCATTTATGCATTCTCACATCCTAGATAAAGTGATTACCATTGAGTTAGGAATACAGATTTAGATGCCTGTATTTTTTTCAGTAATATTTGGCATATGCCACGTTGGCATTTAAGAACATAACTACTTGATAATTTGGGTATTTTCACCCCTAGACACTACCAAAACATGCTTTCCTCATTCTCATTTTTGATGCAGTTGTTAGCCATTCTATTTCTTTTTGTTGCCTGTGAGAGCGAAGTGAAACTTTTCATGTCCAGTCTGTTTCATTAGCTAATCCTCATTCAAACACAACAGCTTTTAATCTTTATTTGTTTACATATATATGTGTGTGCATGTTT
This sequence comes from Morus bassanus, assembly GCA_031468815.1. Taxonomy (NCBI): domain Eukaryota; kingdom Metazoa; phylum Chordata; class Aves; order Suliformes; family Sulidae; genus Morus; species Morus bassanus. Next base: position 89,729,054 of record CM062568.1, on the reverse strand, counting down.
AAAAAATCCTGGGTGTTAAATAAGTATCACTTAAATGCTTTTTACTTGATCACATCTTCATACTGCATATTTACACTGCTGCTTAAAAAACATCCCAAATGATAGACATCAAAACAGAATGCTTTTATCTAGCAGGAAATGACTGCCTTGGAGCACCTGCATGCACACATGACGAGGAGATGGTTCCAAAATGTGAGCAAGATAGCCCTAACTGAAATCCTTTCCTTATGTCTTCTGTGTTTTTACAAGTACAGGAAATAAAAAAAAAAAAAAAGTTTCATGCTGGTAAGAGTGCAAGAGATCGTAAACATTCAACTAACTTGGCACAGACTTTCCTACTGAGGAACAGGAGAGCGGTTGACCACTGTTCATATATATATATGTATGTATGTACACATACACAGATGCATGGAACTAATTTGTGCATGCATGTGTTATCTTTTGCCAGACTTTGCCTGTGGGTATTACAACATAAGCTAGAAATGGTATATTCCCCACCCAAATTTCACGTCAACAGTTTGGTCATCCTTCCGCTTGAAGCCTTTCGGCTTGGTAACTGGAGTCTGTGCAGCTGAGGAAATAGCGTTCTCGTCTCAGCATCCTCGGCTGTAGTGGCTGTTAGCAGATATGTTGGGGCCAGGTTGCAGTGCTCTCTCTTAAAAACACAATCTTTAATCTCTGCAGCATGCAAAAACTGTAGAACTGGAGATCATCAGGTTGGCCTGTGCAGCCCTCAATGCTGGGATGACAGTTCCCGTAGGTAGCGTGTTACTTGCCTGAATAAAAGTAGACAGCGTAGCTTTTCTACTTTTCTTGTAGCTTTTGCTACAAAGAGCATCACCAACCTGGAATAATCCTCTTAGTCCAGGTAAATATGCACAATCTTGTAGCCTTGAATAAAAACACAATATTTTGCCACAAGTGTTCCTTGCAAAAATCTGGGTTTGACTCTGCTTTAAATATAGAAGGCCCCAGACACAGACTTATTAGCAGAGGTTGTAACTGAAACTTTTTGGAGCATTCTTCATTGCATCTGTCACCTTCGAAGAGAGCTATAACTGCAGTGCAATAAAGAGCAAGACTGATAAGGAGGGAATTGTATTTTAGACCTAGAGAAAAGAATGCCCTGGGAGTTGAACGGGCTTGCTGCTGCTCTGTTCATTAGCCCTGGCAGAAAAATCTCAGTGTGAGCACGTTTGCTGCAGAACAAACATGAGCTCCTGCTGCATGTGTTTCTTTTTCCCTTTCTTTGTTTTGTAAAGGTTATTTCCGTACCTCCTCATAAATCCCAAGCTCCTTGTAAAGCCAGTTTTATCATAATAAATGGCTATTGACAGGGAGCGTTTCGGCTCTTCAGGCGTGCTGGGGAGGCCTGCATAACTTCCCGCTGGACCTTCCTGGATGTAGCCTCTCAAAGCAGGGTCAGCTGTTGCACCTGGATGGCCTGGCAGCTGGCTAGGTCAACCCCACTGCGGAGTGTTTTTGACAGGTACAAAAGCTTCTTGTTTACAAGGAAAACCTTTGATAACAATATCTTAACTACAAAGCAGAAGATGTTTTAGTAGAAAAAAGATGTTTCTAATTGTGTAACAACCCCCTGTCCTCTTAAGTCTGGACCGTTAGCTGATTCTGGTATTTTTTGACTGTGTATGGTTCTTAAATTGACTGGAGCTGACAGCTTTCTCAAGGTCTCTCTGGAAGCAGTGTTGGTATATTGATGCAATTGTGTTGTTTTCTCCCATTTCATGTCAGTGAAGTTCATTACTGGCCATCTCTGGTTAAAGACCAAAGTCTGATCTGGACTTTCATCTTGTCTTGAAGTTCATGGATTCCACCAGAATGCTGCTCTCATGGCCACGTTTTCAAGCTGGTGTTACTGGTAGTCGTTGCATTGGTGTTTGACAGGTGGGGAAATCAAAGGTGGGCTCAGGATGTCTCACAGCTGGTTACCAATCTTATTCCTCCTCTAAAAATACCTTTCTGCATGGGAAATGGAGCTACAATGCCTGCACCAGACTAAGCTGCCAGGCTCTCTTGACTCCTCCTGGCCTTTTTTTTTTTGGGTGCGTTTAAAGGTCTAAATCTACGAACTAACATGCAAAGCCAGTCAGTCATGTGGGCCATGTTCGGCTGTGGCAGGTAAGCTGGATGTGATGCTCCATCACCAGGCTCAGTTACTCAGGCATGATCTTGTTATTGGTAAGCTTTGATGGATATTCTGGAGAGGGGGATAGGTCCTGGGTGACTTGCTACTTACTGTGTGCCTGGGAATAGCCGTGCAGCAGCCTGAGCTGTGCTCGGACTCACAATCCCGGAGTCTTTGTGCCCACCATGAAAACAGCAGTGGGGGAAATGGGACAGCTTGGTCAGGGAACTTCTCTTTTTGTTTATAGTGTGCATATAAACCTGCACAAGACTCAAGAATTTAATTTGATGGAGACTAGAGCTAAAGGATGTGCTTTATGTGTAGTCTAAGTGTCCAGATCTTGGTTGGCAACATGAACCTGAAGTTCGTAAGGCAGCCCCGTGAAGTAACAAGATGGGTCACTTGCTACACGCTTTTTGGCAGAGAGGGCAGATGCTCTGTCGGGAAGGCTGTTGCTGCTGTCCGTTACCACTTGGATTCATCAGTCCTACCCAAGGAAGGTGGCCTGCAGCCCTGAGACCGCTGTGCAGACAAGCGCTGGAGGGCTGCCTGGAAGCGCCTCGTCTTGCTTCAGGGGCTTGCTCTGCATGCATTTTAAGGTATTATAAGAATAACCTCAAGGGGAGATCCTAACTTCTTCCTTCTTTGGCCATTATGGCGTGAAGATGCAGAACCATACCACCTCCCGTATCGAAATCTTTCAAAATCTGGTGTTACGTGTCCCACTGCATCTGAATCTCCCAACATCGAGTCTTAACCTGAAGTACCTTCACTCAACTCCAGGGTGCAGCACCCGTGCCTTTGAAGAAATAATCTGTTTCTTCGAACTGAAATTGAGCCACATCCAGCACTTGGCCCCGGGGTGCTGGGGCACCCTGCGAGCCTGCTGTGCCCCTACTCCGCAGGCAGCCTGCTCAAGAGGCAGAGGAGGAAGGAAGGACGGCCCAAGCAGAGGCGTGCGGTGATGCTCTCTCCGTGCCAACTCACGGTTTTACCTGAGGGGCATAGAAAAGCTTTCATTTTCCCAGCGATAGGGGGGACGCTGAAGCATGAAGCCAGAAGAGTCTTCGTGGCTGTACGCACGCACCAGCTAGGGGTCATAGGCGGGCAGCTGCGGAGGCAGCCCTCACCACCACAGTTTTAGCCCCTTTACTTTCTTCTTTTTGTTGTTAAAAATTGAGTACAGAAACATACAGCGTTACTGTATCAACCCACAGTGGAAAAAAAGGAGATTCTTCCTTCCATCCCCTGCCCTAGATTAAGTTCACAAACGTCCTCTCTGTAAATTTAACAAGCTTCAGACTCACTTCCTTTTGTAAGGAGACCTGAAAGAGCCATTTCCTGATTCGCACAGCGCTCTTGTATGCGCCCACTAAGTGCTCATTCATGCCATGAATCATAAAGGTAACCTCCGTTCAAAGCACTGCACCGATACTTTGGCATTGTACAAAAAAGAGTTTTGTTATTCAACACAGCACGCTGAAGTCATCTTTGCGTTTACTGGGGAGCTGCACCACTGGGTTTTTTGATCTGTCTTAAAAGCATTGTTTACAAACTGCACAAACTGAAACGGGCTGGTAAAAGCACCAAAGCCAGCCTAAAGGAATATGTTTACTATCGTGTGCCAGGCTTGACACATTTTCCATATCCTGCCAGAGATGAGGAATGGCATCAGGAGCTGCAAGTGAGTCAGCCTCGGCCCCCGGCACGGTGCCATGCACGGTGCTTACGCAGCAGCCTCGCAGGCAAGCCCGGGCAGGCTTGGGGCTCGGCGCAACCCTTTGTACGCTAAATTGAATGAAGATGCTGGAGAAAACTCAGCGGCTCCCAGCAGCAGAGGACTTACTTTCCTGTCTGTGGTTCGGTGGGAGATCAATGAGGCACAGTCTGTTGTGTTTCTCTCTTCTCTGCTCGCCTCCAGGTTCATCTGACAGTAAAAAAGATGAGCTGTTACTGGCTGATGGAAGAAGGAAATGTGCATCTGCTCGGCTCTCCCCCATCTCTGCCAAAAGAGAGAGCGAGCCAATTCATACATAAAATTGGAGTCCTCTGCTGTTTAGCAGCTTTTGCACAGCATCCAACTGTAAAGGACGTCCCTGGGGCCAAACGACCTTTGGCTGTACTTCTGCCTTGATGGAGCAAGATCAGTATGATCTATCCTTGTACAAGAGAGCAAAACACACAGATGCTAAAATCAGCAACCGCGTTTTGACCAAAAAGAAAACAGTAAAGGGGAAGAAGTCTTAGCTTGTGGCAAACTCAATGTAAATGTGAGCGCATCCTCTTTTACTACCACGACCCTTCTCAGACTCTTTAAGAAGCCAGATATTTACTGGTTGCTTCTTAGCATTATTTTTTTCACACTATTTTCCTATTTGTAGGTGAGGTTAGCCTGCTAAGGAGGCTCTCTTGTTTGAGGAATGTTAGAGGAGCGGTGGTGACTCACACCCAAAAGCAACAGAACTATGGGAGCAAAAAACCCAAGTGATTTTGGGTTCCCGGTGGGTAAGCTAAGGTGTAACAAAGATGTGCAGAAGTTTTTACATACCTCAGGCCACAAGTCTCTGTGCTCGGAGCCTGGTTTTTGTCCTGGAAGGCTACAGGGTTAACTACCATGAATAATCTCATAGCCATCAATCGTTAGTATACTGCCATAAATAAAATCGTAGCCATTAAGGAGGTGTGAAGTAGTAATTTTAATTGGTAATCCTGCGGGATTTCCTGTTTGTTTTTATTTTCCTTGCAGAGTGAAAGGCATGAGGGGAACAGTTTTATTTGCACACAAGTTCTCCCCTCTTCCCCCACAGCTGAAAAACTGCTCTGCCTGCAGGAAGGCTGAGGAGCATCATGTGAACCACCTGGCTCACCTGTCAGCCCCGGAGCGATGCTCCTGGAGCACAGGAGAGCTGAGCGCTGTCCCTCCCAACTGGAAAAGAAGGACCCTTTCTGCCCACGTCTGTGGGAACTCAACCCTGGGGTGCCCAGGCAGAAGATCCTGTAACGTTTCCATACTTGATCGTTGACTTAATTCTCTGCTCCAGCTTGTTTTCTCTCGCATTTCTCCTCTCGCTGCATTTGTGACGTCTCTCTCTGGTGGACTTTCCCGGCTTTACCTGGAGCACCTTTCTGGCCTGGGCGTCCTGCTGAGGTCTTCCCAACATTTTTCTCTTGCCTCGGTAATTTTCTTGAGGAATTCTGACACCTCATCGCCCCTGCTTTCATGGTTTCTCATTCATGGATTCCTCTAGCTCCTTCTCATGTATGGTTAGCACTATCAGCTTTTATTGCTGATTTTGAGACAGTGTTTCTTTAAAACGTGGTCAATTATTATTTTGAGAGCTGGAGAACAATAAGCTTACTTTTTTTTTTTAAAGATATAATTTATTTTAGACGTCAAGGTTTTGAACGAGGTTAATTTTTAGCCATGATGGCTGTGCTGGCCCCAAAGCCTCATCTGACCCAGTACAGGGGACCTTGGCTCTGCGACGGCATGTCTGGAGGACTTCTGGTGCCCTCCAAGCCATTATTGCTAAACACATGGTGCACAGGGCCATGGTGCATCGCCCGGTGCCAACCTGGGTGCGTGCAGGTTGTCTCCCCATGCTGGCACAGCAGCAGCCTCTCCTCCCTTATGGGACATGCTGCAGATCCAGGCAGCTGTCCCTAAAAGCCTGGCAACGGCAGCTTCGCAGTGTTTTTGGCACCCTGCAGACAAAACCATCTGAAAGGTTGTTACAGCATGCCTTGCATACAGGGGATACATTTGAAGGATATGAGTATTTATTTATGAAGAGATTGGTGTTGCATTTGTTTTTCTAATGCTCAGTTTCCTGCTCATGTGACGGCAGGTACAGGGGACAGCTGGCCCGACAGGGGGACATGGTGGTACCCATGGGCAGGTGAGCTCCTCGGACCTGTCCGCCCCTCTGTGCTAAGTGCAAGGACGAGGGCAATGACTAACCAGAGAAAAAAGAAACATCAGAGCAAGGGAGAGCAAAAGGATGTGATGTGATTGGGAAGGACGCAGTGAAAGCGTGCAGAGAAACTATGGTAGATTTTTTGTATGCGTGCTCTCCATTATTGACTTTCTACCCCCACTAGTAAGGACTGCTTTCCTACCTCTGCTTTCTCCCCTTTCCTATTCCCAGCTCAGCAGTACAGTTGGAGGGGGGCCGCCCTCCTCCCCAGGTTAAAGCGTAAGGGATATTTTTGTGGGAGATTTCCAGCCATGTAAGAGGAAAACTACTTATTTTTGAAGTGCACAGGGCTGGCGATGGGTGGGAGCCCAGGGACACAGCCCTCCCAGCCCTGATTTCACTCAAGGTGCTGCAGTAGCCCCATAAGTCTTGTTATAATCACTTTTTCCTAATGTCCCCTTGTAGTTGCAAGGGGTCTTTATGTTATTTGTTTTGTGGTAGGGCATAGCAGAGGCTGAGTGCCAGTTTGCGTGCAGAGGACAAACCCTGCCTGCTAATAAATCTAAGAGAGTTTTTCTCCCCTCCGTAGTTGGGATTTATTTTTTACTAGAAAGAGCAATTCTTCAACAGTATGTTGAATACAAGCATGAGAATTAGATCAATTTTTAACTGTTGAAAGGGAATGCTCAAAGACATATTTCACGCTGACTTTTCTTTTAATTGTTCTAGGTAATATATTCTGTAAACATTTTGACATTTAAACATTTTGACTTCAGGAAAAGGAAATTAATGAGATCTTTAAAAAACTCATAGAGAACAACTTACTTGTAGTAAGGTGTAAGAAGAGCCACTTGCTTCTCCTGGGATGGAGGTTTAGCCATTGATTTATTCATCTGATCTATTTAATTTGTCCTAAAGAAAAAAAAAGGAAGAGATAAGCAAAATTGTGCTTACAACAAAGAAGAAACTATCTGGGCTTCTCGAAGCATGCCTGTGCAATTACAGTGCCCTAATTCTCTTTATAGATTAAGAAGCTTAAGCCATCGATTATCATACTGAAAACAAAAGTAGACGCCCAATAGTAATATATCATATGATAATCCCAGTCTGGTGGTGGTTTTGGATTAATAAAAGTTATTATACGTGTTGTGCACCAGATGTTTTTCCTGGTGCGTGCCTGAAGGTTACAGCTGCCTCTCGTAACCTTTAGCAGCCACAGCAGAGGTGAGGATTTCCTGCTGAGCGCAGAGTTGTCTGGACATTGTTCACCTTCAGATGAGTCAGCGACATGAGGGGTTGTCAAGGGGCAGGAAAGGACAGATAAAACGGAGTGTCCTGGAGCCTCTGACTAAAAAGAAACCGGCAGGTTTTGGATGCCCGACCGGTATTTTTAGGGCTAACTTACAGGAAGCTGGTATTGCAGGCAGCCCTGGCCTGAACCTGCAGCGTCAGGCTGCACCGAGGCCTCTCGCAAGGTGACGGCCCAAGGAAGGTGGTCCTGAGGCGATGCTGACACCCTGCGTTCCACTTGTCAGGGCAACACGGGCGGCCCAGGGGCTGACCGCAGGGCCTCCTGCCCTTTTTCCAAAACGAAAGGCAAGAAAAAAAGCCCAAATGGCACCCAGCCGCCCCCTGCCCTCTTGGAAAAGAGGGGAGATGGGCTCGCTGTAAGAAAACAGGATTGCACCCGAGGCGTGGCTCGGCCATTAGTCATCTCCGCTGTGGGGCTCAGTGGGATGTGGGTTCTCCTCCCATGCCAAAAAGCCCTGTAACACCTCCAGGGAGGCAGCTGGCAGGTACCGGCTGGGGCTGGGGTGCTCTGGGGCTGCTGGTCCTCGCTGGGGGGACCAGCTCCTTGCCCTGCTGGGACACGGCTAGGGACATGCCATGGGCATGGTTGCAATGGGCAGGAATTCCCAAAGCAGGGTATAGTACGCACTTGGTACTGGTGGTTGTAAAAAAGTCTCTTATTCAATGGTCTAATAGTAGAGTTGCTTGTCTCAAGAATAAAACACTTAGAATAAATTGTTTTGTACATATATGCAGTGTTTAGTGTGTTCAGCACACTTTATGTAGGCTTCCCTGCGATGTGGTCATTAGAACTTCACCGTTACTCCTTTCATGGAGATAACATAAAAATGTATCCTACCAGGCGCAACTTATGCATTATTTATGCACCTTATCACTCAGGCAATGTATTTGCTGGGAATTAAGTAAAATTCTACTATATTTCTGTGGGAGAAGTCTTAACTATAGCTTTAATGGAGCAAAAGAAGAGGAACTCATGTACCTGTGCTCACTCACACATTATATGAGTCAAACATAACTATGAGGCCCTGTGATTTAATCAGCTACATTGAAGAAAAAGGTATTTAGCTAATGGCGGCAGCCCTGCTGGATGCCCATGGAGGTTGTTGGCGGGTGTTGCAGTGAGGGCTGATTCAGGGGCAGCCCTGAACATCCTCCTGGCCATACTCGCCTGGCCCCAGGGACACCCCGATGCTCTCCCGAAACACGGGTGTGCAGGCCCCAACCACCGGCAGCTGCCTGGCTCAGGCAGTGGCCAAGTTTGCAAGGATTTGGTGAAAGAGGCTCTCTGGAAAAAATATTTATGTTTCATGCCAGCTGTATCGCAGAAAGCTTTTTTTGGGAATGCCTGCTGTTTCGCTGCAGGGGGCTGTAGTTCTTCGCTTATAAAACTTGGCGTGTTACAGAGTGTGCTGGGTAGCAGCCTGTGAGGCACGTACCCAAGTGTGCGTCAATGGCCCCGTAACGCCCTTTGCGTGTCACGTTCAAGTCCGAAAATCTCTTCAGACAAGACAGTTCCTTGCCTGAAGGAGGAGGAGTGTGAGCTTCCTCTCCGCCATAGTGTAAAACGGCCACCGAGGGAGCCTGGCAGCGGAGTGGACCCGCTGCCATCCCTCCCCTGTCCTCGGTGCGCCTGGGCCTCCCCGCCGGCCGGTCAGGTGCCCAAGTGCCTGAGGAGAGGCGAACCCACATCTGCTCCCCACATCTTCCCGCATTAATCTCGGCAGGTTTGTTCTCCGTTGTGCTCCCGCCGCAGACCACGGCGAGCCCATGGCCACGACTCCGGCTTTCACATCCCAGCAGGCGCTAAATCTCGGCTGCCACAGCTCGGCCTCACTGTGGAGAAGCTGGCTGGGACGTATCTGGGCTCTTCCCAAATACTGTTTGCCATGTCATGAGATTGCCAGGACTCAGCCTCACTGGAAAGGGACGTTGTTTTGGCTTTGACCAGCACTCGCATGGTGTGTCAGCAGGCACTGAGCCTGCAGAAGATGTTCCCCACGCTGCAGCTGGGCAGGTTTTGCTGGCTGCAGTAGCACCAGGGACGACACTATGAGACTTTGACACTTGGAGTTGTCTGTGATCATTTCCCCAGGCAGCCGGCTCTCCTGTGGAGTACTTGGTGGGTCCTTTAGCACAGGGCAAGTGCTTGTGCACCAAGGGGATGAGGGCTTCCAGCTGCTCACAGCCACCTCTGTGCCCTTCCATCGTGCGCCAGCTCCCACAGCTCCTCTAAAACACATACCGCAGTGCCCGTGATGGGCTTGGTGGTGGGGTGCGGGTGCTGTTTGGAGCTGCACAAAGTAAGACCACCATGGCTGAACTTAGAAAAGATCATGAAACAGAAGGACCAGCTGCGAGTGCCACTGTCCCCGTAACGCTGGGGCTATGAAGCGTGCGGGGCAGCCCAGCCAGCTGAGGAGCTGGGGCTGCACCCCAGCAAGCGGCAAGGGCTGGCCCAGCGCAGCCCATGGCATACTTGTGTTTCTAACTGTTTTTTTTGCAAGCTGCACATGATTTCAGCTGGATTTACATTTGGTTTATGTTTTTACTCCTGCAAATAGGAGCACCTGGTGCTCTGTATTTTAAATGAAAGGACCATCATTTATTGGATCCCAAGGGCTCAATAGCTTCTCTAAGAAAGAGCAGGAGATAATGTCACATCCTCCTCTACATCTCACGAACCCTTCTTGTTTTTAGACCTGTGTTAAGAGAACCTTTGGCTTTTGCAATCCTGTGCTTATTCCAGAAAATACCCTAGCTGAGAAACCAGATGTAAGCGCGTATAAGGGAAGCCCCAGCTGCCTGAACTGTGCTGGAGAGGCATGTGGCTATGGGCGCGTAGAGGCAAACCTGGTCCTGCTTGGGAGTGAAGCAGGGATGTCTGAGTACATTGAACTGCAGGGGTGAAAAAGGGCTTTAGCTTTTAACAGCAATAGCTTGCTGATGCCAAGCCCAAATAGCAAGAAAAGGAGCTCTGGGGTTCTGGCTATTGCAGAGCTTCCTCACATTTGCAAGGTTTCCCCTGGGTGTGACTCCCCGCAGGACTTACGTAATCAAATTTCAGTCAAATCTTGGTGACGGCACGGAAACGCAGGATTTATTATTTATTTATTTATTTATTACTTCGCTGTGCTGAGAAGGTAGTCAACTGGTGCCTATGAATCCTGAGTATTTGCTTCTGAAAAGGTTTTGGGGTTTTTTTCCTCTGGGATTCTTTAGCTGGGTCAAATGTGAAAGTTCAGGGAGATTGTGAGTGGCACAGACTGGAGTTTGATCATCATGAGAGCAATTAGAGAAAGACTGTTCAAAGGTATCATTGCAGTGGTATCTGGGTGCCTAATTATAGTCACCAGCTTTGAGAAATGTCACCCTGCACTTTTACCAGTGTCTTTTGAAAACACCACTGCAATATCCAGGTTGCTTGGAAACACTGGTGGGCTTTCAAGTAGAAAGCTACCATCTCTCTCGTGCTTTTTTCCCCAGGTGGAGGAAGGTTTCTGCTAGGAATTTCAGGGGTTCATGTCCCTTCCCCACAGAGTGGGCTCCGGAGAAGTGATTTGGAAGACATGAAGCCACCTCATCACGCTGTACAGGAAACTTTCAGGAGAGGACGGGCACCTGGTTTCGTCTTACCAAAGCACGTTCTTTTTAATCTGTTTTGGTGGAGAAGGGAAACAGAGCTCAAGAAAATTGAGATTCCTTTTCCCTTTGAGTGAACATGACCAGCTCACACCTGCTGTGTGAACAATAGAAAAACGCAAAGGTCCAAATGCAAATAAACAAAACCATTTAACTTAGAGGAGTTTCTGCAACCGGTGTTTGTTTTTCATAGTCATGAGCTAATTATCCTGTGAGGCTTTTTATTTCTTGCTTTGGCCTCCAGTAAATCTGTGAAACGAAACCGAAACTGGCTTCAAGATGGAATTTCCCCCCTCCCCTCTCTGTTTTCAGTAGAGGTGGGTACCTGTGCTTCCTGCTGTTATCAACCACAGTGAGCGTTTCTGAGAGCAAAAAAGCCAGAGTGGAGTTGGGTAAGGCCCAGGGAACAGGAGAAGTGCACCTGGTGGTACCACACTGGTGTCGGGCTGTGCTCCTACCCCAGAGCCCACATCCACCATCTTCAGCCTTACACCCTCTCCTCCACGAGCTCCCTACGGGGAGTAGTCTGAGCTCCTGACGGGCTCTAAAGCCCTCCATCAAGGTTGCACTTACCAAAAACCTGCTCAACAGCAAAAAAAATTAGCCAGGTCTTGGGGTGAGAGAGTCCTGCGAGAGTTGTGCCTGGGTGGTGAAGTTACAGCCTGTTTTGAGTTTGCAGTGAGATTAAACATTAGTGGCAGGCACGCTAGTCGCGTGTTGTTTTGTTTCAGATAGCAGCTAATGCCTTTATTTAAATTGCAACCACTTCTCTGAAACCTGAGTTCCAAAAAAAAAAAAAAAAAGGCATTTAAGCAATCCTGCCCCAGGCGAGCAAAACAACTGGGCAAAGCCAAGTCTGTTACATGAGGTGAATTATTTAAACCAAGGCAAGCAGCTGTGCACTGCAGGTTTCATCGGCGCTGCCATCAGTCGGCGCATACCCCTGTGTCTGTGTGTGTGTGTGCACTCCTTCAGCTCAGCTTTTGCTCTCCCAAGGCGTGTGGAGGGAGAGCCCAGGGGAATGAGCGCTGTGAGGAGGAAACTTGTGCAAGCTGAAGGAAATGAACCTTCTGGTCAACTCAAAGGGAGGCATGAAGCATGTCTCGGGGCTAGCCTCCAGCCCGAGGTAACGCTGTGCGGCGGTGAATTATGCAATGGTTTCCTGGGTCCCTGCTGCACACGTAGCTGGTGTTTTCCCTGCAGCTGCGTCAGCGAGACCTCTGCATTCAACTGGCCAGGCTCCAGGATGGCAAGTCTCCCAAGACAAAACGCTGTGTGCAGGAACTCATTAAAGCACCTATATACTCTTTTGGGGGAAAAGTTTACATTGGCTTTTTGAATTACATTGAGAGCAAAGGCTCTTTAAAAGAAGAGGGGAGAGGGAAGGGTTGTTTTTCTAGCATATATTATGTTTTAACTCAAATTATGTAGACAAAAAAGCCTCCTTCCATGCCGTCGCTATGGCTACGGCTCGGATCATTGTGCGGGAGCCTGCAAGCAGGAAAACACCAAGCGCAGAGGGGGCGGCGAGCCCGGCGCTCCTTCTTGTTGCAGCCAGGTACGGCCCGCCGCCGTGTCCTCCGGCCACAAGTTTGTCCAAGGCCACCTTTCCATTCCCACCAGATGGGAATGTGGAAACGCTGCAGTTGCCAAGTCTCCTGCTGGCTGGCTCGGCGTGAGGAGATCTTCCCGGGTCATGAGCTTGAGAATGAAAGCAAGGAGGATCTTTGCACCTCACCTCCTTGGAGATGTTATCATCGGCGCTGTCATAACACCTGCTCTCTAACTGTTCCCCAGAGGCAGGCATGCTGCAGCGAGGAAATAGGGTAATGCAGAAGGCTGACATACCTGCAGGCCCCATGCAAGCCCTGTGCCTGTGCTGTGATGGATTCCCACTGGTGTGATACCAGTGACTAGCTCAAAGCCTACTGGTATTGCTTAGCCTCGATCATACACTCACACTGCAGCTTGGTGGTGTGATCGTGATCCTGGAAATGAAGAAAGTCAAGCTGGGTGAGGTTTCTCCTGTGTCTAAACCCGTAGAAAATACTCACCTGTATGTCTCAATTGTAGTAACAGAGTCACTTTGGTTCCCCCAGTAGCTTGAGAAAAAGTTATTGAGGGAATTTAAAAATGGTCTTTCCTTGAGCCATGGCATTACCACATCACTCTGTTGGAGACTCTGTACCGTAACGGTGAGACTATTTCTGCTGGCTTTAAAAACCCTACCTCTGAGTAGGATCTCAGTGAAAGTCACATCTGAAAGGTTAGTCCTTGTCTTTACTTTCACGTGTGAATGTTTACGGTTATCACAGTTGGCTAGAAAAGGTCTTCTCATTTAGCACTGCCTTGCTTGTTTTCTGTGACTCCCTGAGAATCTATTTCAGCAGAATTCATTTAGAAAATACAATGGTAAACTGCATTGGCAGAAGAAGATGAACAAGATATGATAAGCACTTTTAAACTGATTGAAAATTTGACTAGGCTGCTTACTTTCCTAATTATAATGCCTAATTAGTTAGCTTGTTCCATTCAGTCATGCAGCTCTGATAGCCTTATTGTGCTCCAGAAGTCTGGTGCCTGAGATTTAAGCAGGCCTGTCCTAGATATCTAATGAACTGTTAGTTTGAAAATAAGAACATTCTTAAACTGCTCTACTGGTAGTCACCTTCTGGACTGATATATGAGCCAAAAGGACCAGCTTAAAATAACTCCAAACCAGATTCCACTAGGACTGAGATGCATGAGTAGGTTACTGTAGTTCACTGGGTTACCAGTGAAGTTACTGCAGCGTCATTGAGAAGATAGAACACTCTGAGGCTCAGCAAGAGCTGCTGGAGACCATCTCGTCCTTCCCACACCGCCTCCAGCTCTAGTTACTGGGCTGGTTCATCGGGTGGGCTTACTCTCGTGTTCTTTGGCCTACTGAATTGCAGAATAGAACAGGCTCAACAAGAGCAATTGTCAAACACCTCTGCAAGCGCAGGGCGGTTCGTAACCTAGCAGTTAATCTGCTGTCAAGCAAGAAACGCAGATTTCTGTTCCCCTCGGGCAGGAGTGGGGTTTGAGCCTCAGCTCTTGCATGTGGTATGAATGCTGTCACAGCTGAGGTGCTGCGCGGACACGGGGAGTGTCTGCAAATGACTGTTTCTTACGCAGAATCTGATCTGCTAAATCAGGGTAATTTACGTGACAGATTCTGGGCTCAGTCCAGCCTGTGTTTGTCCAGACAACCACTTGGACATATGCTACTTCCTGCTCTCTTCCAAGAGCTCCTGTATTTCTTATTGGTTTTCTCATTCCTGAGGCAATAGCTGACAGCCATATCTCACACCTGGGCAGAGCTGGCACACTGCTGCCTACGCCTTAGTTAAAAACAAAAAAGCAAACAAGAATAATTTCATGCTAAATGCCCTGCACAAGCCACTGCTGGTGCTAGGCAGAGGGACATCTTGTTCTTAAATTTAGGATAGGGTTACCCATAGCTGAAGCAGTCACTGTCCACTACTCTCTAGGATGGGGAGACAACACGTGATTTATGCAGCAACCAACATCAGTTTAAAACCTTGTTTTATTTAAACCAGTGCATGTTACAAAGCAGGTAAGTCTCTTCCCTTCCTTTGAAGCGAAGGCTGTGCTGGCCAAAAGCAGCCTTCTATTGTGGGGTCACTACAGAGCGAGAGGAGAGCAGCATAAGACTTGCACGCATCCGCTTTCACTATCAACTTTGAGAAAGGCAGACACAGTATTGCAAAGTTGATAAGTTCATTTCCAAGCTGATTAAAAGTTGATGAGCAGCAGTTTTCACTTACTGCTGTACAAAGGTTTAAACACGCAAGATCACAGCTTTTCACTGCTTACCACAGCACTTAATTTCAGGCAGTCACCGCTGCCACCGACTACACGGCACTGAAGCACATGAAGAACTCTGTACAGTACCTGAAATCACGTACATAAATCCAGATTACCAGAAGCATTCAAGTCTGATGCTTTAAGACTCACATAAGGGAGTTTTTTTTTGTGGTTTGTAAAAGTACTTTCTCCTACTCCTAACCAGTCAAACCTATTTTTGTGATTTAGGCTTTGAAACTACAGCTAGATGCATCTTCCCCTTCAAGGCTATGCCCTCCTGACTGAGGTGCTCTGCAGGTAACTGCAAGTCCCAAGGAGGCATCACCACAAGCTCCAGTTTTTCTGGAGCTGCTTTCTAGAGGGCTAAGATCAGCAGCCTAATTGAAGGACTCCAAGCGAGCCAACTGTAGCTCAAATTCAGTTCACTGCCACAGCATGCTCACTAGGCAGGATGCTCTGCGCCACACAGGAAGCAGAGGCTGATACCAAACCCCTCCAAACGCTCAGCTTCAGTCCAGGTGCTCAGAACCTCACCACTGGGTCCTGCAGGCACACAAATGTACCTTTTCCCTCTCTGGGACTGTGGTAAACCATGCTCCACTTGTGAAAATGTTTGGGTGAATTAGAGAGTCTTTTAATTAACATGTTATCTAACTGAAACCTGTATGTGAGAATTAAAGTCAAAACTACTGCCATGAAGTGAAAACACTTTATTTTTATAAAAGGCAATAATTAAAACAAACCCTACCAGTGTGTACATTGTACACATTTGAATGACACTTACAAGAATGAAGTTTCCATATACAAAGATTACAAGCCCACACTGGTAAAGGATGCACACAAACACATGCACAACTTCACAGATAACTCCAGATCACAGTACCAATTACTCTATGATGACACCTGCATAGCATTTTCATTATTAGCATCCACACTATATTCCACTACAAACTGTACACAGAAAGCAAGAAGGAGTTTATTCAGAGAGCATATATATTCGCAGAAAGAATTTATTTGCTGGAATAATCTCTCACTCTTCTGTTGCCATCTTCAGGAGATATTCTTTGTCAATTTTGAAGAGCCTCCACCCCTCCTCAGTGGACAGATCAGAGGCACCCCTTCTCTTGTAGAACCTGATGGACGGTTCATTCCACTCTGCAACGAGGAAGTGCATACTGCTGCAGCGGCACTTCACAGCAACCTGCAAAAGTGTGCAACAAGACATATTTCAAACAACAGCCCCAGATAAGCCTAGTAAGAACTGGTGAGACTACTCGGCAACTAACTGTGTATCACCAGAAGTCATCAAGTTCATTCTGTTGGTCACTTCAGCACTTGCCACTATTTAACAGACTCTAGACAATGTTTTAAGCCACCTAGTGTCCAGTCACCTCCTTTAATTTGATTCCGAGTATGGCTGAAGGAGAAGCTCACATGCAGTTAGAAGAGCAAGAACACTGCCTTGCCATGTGCCCTCAGTTCTGCTTGTTTAGACTTATCACTTGGGACATACCTGACTCAAGTTCTTCAGAATTTCTGATCCAATGCCAAGTCCTAAAAAAAAAAGACAGACACAACAAGAAACTTAAGTTTAAATTTTAAAGAAGCCATATGGGAAGCAACTAATCTAATTCTGTAATACATACCTCTATACTCAGCCATCACATAAAAATCTTCAAGATACAGCAGTTTTCCAATCCACGGATCGTAAGTGAAGTAATACATGGCAAAGCCCACAATGCAGTGTTCTGAAACAAAGGGTGTACCTTTAGCTAGTCTGAATTTAAAAGGCAAAAATATTAAGTCTTACATGCATGTTTAAACATACAGATTCCCTGTGACATGCAGACATTTGCTCTTAGGTTAGAATTAAGTTTGCAAGTAAGCACACAACTGAAAAATACAAGTTCTGACAAACTTGTATCAACCTAACAGAATGGAAACTGCCCTTGCCATACCCTGAAATCCTCAGAAGTATTATCATAGTAAGTGCTGAACACAAGGATTTTTTTCCTACAAATGCATACCCTACTGATTTATTTCCATTCTGGAGCACAAGTAAAAGCTTTATACAGCAGTTCACGATCTCGATGATTGCCCCAACTCTGCTTCTTTAGCAACCAAAGCAGTCTATCAAACTCTAAAGAACACTGATCTTTCAACATACATTCCTCAGTAACTGCCCTGGGTGAGAAGGCATGCTCACAGGCCACCTTTACAGCAGCATTTCCAGCACCTCAACTTACGCTTCCACCAGGAGCATCAAGCTGTTTTCTTTACCTTCAGCACCATAAAGTCAAGGTAAGTAAAGCTGTAGCTTCAATTATAGTTCTGTGGCTCAAGAGGGAAGAGAACCCAACTCTTCCAACAGCAGCTCGCTCAAACCTAAACCTTGAGTACTTTAACTACATCTGCCATAACACTCTGCACATACTGTAAGAGAAGCGTGCAAACAGATTTCTGATCTACTGTGTCTTTGGTAAAGGTTTGGGAACAGCACTTGTCCCTGTAGACCTTACCTCATATTATGATCATCTACTTTATTGTGTAACGGATCTTTTAGTTACCTCCCCGCCCATCCATGTACACAGAAGGGCCATGTACATGGCGAAGCTAGAGACTGTAACCTGAAGATTGGGGACAAATTAAAGAAAAAAATGTGATTCAACAGGATTACATAAAGGTAAGTCAGGGTCAAACAAGAAAAGCCATTTAATTAATTGGAGTCAAGTACATTATGTTACACCTGATCTTCCCACGCCTCCAGGATTAGCAACTACTCCAGCAGAGTATCACTACATGTTACTGCATTTAACAGTTAACCTACTCCTCCTACCCCGATTCATTGGTGGAACCTTACGTACAATCGATAACATTAAGTATAAGGTGCCTCTTGTGTATTTAGCGTCTAAAAATAACTATCGGGAAGTCTCACCTTCAGGCGACCACTGTTCTTTTGGCACTTCTGCAACCAGACAGTGGTAGAAAGGGTGCTCACCAAAACCATCCTCAAGCAGCTCTAGAAAAGCAGAATAAAGAGCTACAGACACTGTCACCAGGGTACCAGCCCGCCGAGCAGGTGCCGCTTTTATACCTTTCTCAGTCAGCACCACTTTATCCTCCATGTCCTCGTACTTCGCTAGTTCCTGGAAGGGAAGGACATGTAAGCAGACTCTCCCCGCAGGTCCCCGCCCCCCCCCGCAGCCTTGCGCAAGAGCTTGTTTTCGCTCAGACAGACGGACAAAGGTGCCTCCCCCCGCCCCCCCCCCCGCCCCGCCGCAGCTGAGGGCTGCGGGTCTGCCCAAGGCCGGCCGCCCTCCCCGGGGACACCGCGCCTGAGGAGAGCCCCGGCCCCGCACCTTGATCAGTCGCAGCAGGTCGGGGCAGTCCTCAGGGCGCGCGGCGCGGATGCTGAACGAGGCCATTTTCGACGGCGCTTCCCCCTGCGGCCCCCTCGGCTGACGAGTCCCCGATGTGTGAACAGGAGGAGCAACTGTTTCTTCATTCGTCTCCCGGGCGCGGCGGCCACCTGCGGTCAGTCAGGCTGCGAGCATGTCCCGGCGGCGCTGAGCGGACAGGCAAAGCTTCTCCGGCTCCGGCTCCTGCTGCGGCCACCTCCCCGCCTCACACTGGGCCGCCCGCTCGCCCCGCTTTCCCTATTTATAGACGCCCGCGCTCCGCCTCTCCCCGCACGCAAGCCAATGGGAGCGCTCGCGGCCCTCGCCCTCAGCCAATGATAACGCTCCTCCCCGGAATCTCGCCCCAGCCTGCCAGCAACAGCTGGTGGGGGGTGTCGCGTGACTCCCCCCCCCCCCCCCGGTGGCGCCCCCTAGCAGAGGTGGGCGGCGCTGCAGGGCGCCCGGGTCAGGCCCCGCCCCTTCTGCCGCGGCGGAGCGGGCCCGGGGCTGAGGGAGGGGACCCGGGCGCTGGCGGGGGGGGAGGCGGGGCCTTACCCGGCCTCGGGCTTTTCCCGGCAGGGGCTGCCCCTGCGGCGGCGCCCAGGGCCGTTCCCCACAGGGCGAGCCCGCCGTAGCGCCCGCGGCCCCTGCCCCGGGGCTCTCCCTGCGGGGGGTGGGCGCTGCCGCACCGCCCGGCGCGCCGTGGCGACGCCCCGGCCGCGGGCTCTGCCCTCAGGGGCTACGGCGGCTTTCCCGCCGCCGTATGTTTCAGCAGTGTGTGAGGGGGGAAGGAAAAAAAAAAAAAAAAAAAAAAAAGCCTTTGTACTTGCTTGAAGTGCTGAGAAGCGATCCGTGTCAAGCCCTGCGGGGGAGCTGGGGTGCCTGGTACCGAGGTACGCCCCGGGCAGGAGCGTCCCGACGGAAGGGGGTTCAAAAGATGGAAGTCTCGCTTTGGGCTGGGGACGTTTTCCAGCCTGACACACGCACCGTCACCGACGTGGTTTACCAGCCTGACTGAGGCGAAGGGGTAGAGCTGGGAGAAGCACAAAGGACAAGAGCGTTTTCAAAACAGGAGGGATCTGGCAGAGGCCTGCCATAAGGGAGGGCGAGACTCCTTCCCGATGGAGGTATGGGCGTCCCTGAGGAGGGAGGTGGGTGCAATGAAGAAATTCAATCCGGATGAACTCCCCAAAATGGCTTTGGAGTATTAAAGGATGGAGGAATTATCCCCAGCCCAGCTCTTCCTCGGAACGTTACCTACAGATGTAGATCTACGCTGCAGGACGAGAGCAGGATCCTGATCTAGATGACCATGTGTGTCTATAGAACTACCAGCTAGGCCGCTCGGAGGAGAAGTATAGTTCTTTGGCATACACATGGTTTTCTTTTCACCCTCTTCTAAACATTTTGAACTATCATGTCCATTCTTAGATACTGTAAAGGAGCTCTTTATTTTACATGTAGCTGATTTGTTTTATGAGTGATTTGGGATATGGGAAGACACTAAGTCATGCTACTGCTACAGAGTAACAATCCCGAAAACCTGGATTCCCAAACACCCTCACAAGACTCACACCCTAGTTTTCAGTGTATCCAACAACCTACAAGGTTCACCTTCGTTTAGACAGAGGGGCCAGCATGGAACATGGTACTACAAGAGAGTTGTGTAAAGAAGCGTGTACTCTGGTGGCTGGTGTTAGCCAAGAAAATCCTTTGGCACGCAGTGGGGTCTTGCCTAGAGTCTTGGAAGAGTAATTTAGGATTTATGCAAACACCGTAACTGGCTTAATAGTTTACCCTCTATTGGAGCAAAAAAGGAGATGCCCAAAGAAGAGAAGCATTTCCAAAATACAAAGCAAGAGCCAATGGCAGGTAGCAGAAAAGTTAAGATTTGTTTCATGAGTTATGGATCTGGAAATCCTTCAGGATGGGGCTTTTGGAAGGGAGACTGAATCTGAATAAACTAGCAAAGAACAGGCTCAGCCTAACTACACACATTTAATGAATATACATTTTTTCAGTCCCTAGGGATGATCTGCCTGGGATCAGAAATGAGGAATACTGTCTCCATGAAAGACTTAACAGTGTTCGTATTGTGTCAAAGACTTCACAGTATTTGTGTTGTGTCAGCTTTCTGTTTTGCGTTTCACAATGAGGAAGTCATGCTGTCAGGAAACCTACTGTTGTGTAAGAACAAAAAGTACCTGGTTTCTTTTACTCTCAAGTCAGAAAAGTCATATGATTTTAGAAGTTGAACCTTGATTGCTTTTTGAAAATCCTGCTTTACCTTGCTCAGAAATATGCTGATATTGTGTTACCCCAGTGAATACAGTTCACTGGAGTTAGCTCTCAAATTCAAAAGGCAGAAGAAAAAACTAGTAAGAAATTTCCTAAAGTATCAAAAATAGTTTCATGGAACAATAGGAAATGCAGAGAATTTAAAAAAAAAAAAAGGGAAATGAAAAATATATAATTAAGATACCTAGATCTCAGAGACTATGCTGCAATTATTTACTTATGTATTACTAGAGGTATTTTTTCAGAATAAGTAAGATTAATAAGAATGGTAAGGCTATTTTACAAAGAGCTTCTGAAAGAGCTCAGTTTTGTGAATGAATCAGGACTGATGGGCCTTGTACTTTGGAAGCAGCTTCTTCCTTTTGTCTCAGGTCTGTTCGTCTTTGAGCAGGTGTTGTGTCATCTTGACGTAGCTGAGGTCAGTGGTGAAATCTCTAATGACTTGCATAGGGCTGGGATTTTATCCGTGAATGGTCAGCCTGTTTATTTGCACTTCTCCCCAAGGGAATAAGTAGTGGTAAGTCTCCTGAAAAGTTTCAAGTTTTTCTCAAATTATGCAAACATAAAGTGGTTCGCAAACGTGTTTAAAGTAAACCGATGAAATAACAGGTTGAAATGAACTGTTATAATGAAATAGGCACTGAAGTCTGGATTAGCTCGCTTTTCTGTTACCAGCCAGCGGCTTCTTCCATGGAGAACCTGCTGACCCTGCATCCATCTGCACCTCCACCAGGAGGGCAGGTACTTTGGTGTCTGAGGGGCAGAATGGTAAGAATTATCTAAAAAGATCATGCGCATTGTTCCTCTTATTTTCATATGATCTCCTCCCTAAATCTTACTGGTAACTGGGGAGACAGAGAATTTCCTGCAAAATAGCTAGCAGCACTTTCTTTTTTAGCACGCAACAGGAACTGGTATTAATAATAACAGGCAGAACACTATGTATCTGACTGAGGCAAGTTCTCCCCACATCCTCTCCGGAGATGGAGGTCTTATCTAGTCTCAAGCTACAAGAAGCAGCCATGCTAGTTCCTCAAGATCCTTTCATGGTGATGCAAATGAACGATTTATTCAGAGAGTTACGGGACCTCAGCTGGACACTTGTACTGTTAACACATTTTTATTTGCATCTAAATTTCTGAATATCCTCTTACCTTGGAGGCTGGAGGGAAAGGCTGGAAGTGGGCACCAGCTTGCTTTCTTTACTGTTCAACTCATCAAACTCTGCTTTACTGATGGTGTTCTGATGTTTGATTTCCTCCTTCACTAGGAAGATTCCTTGCATTCCTATATGAATGCCTCTCTCATGCCTCAGAGGTTCTCTTTTTATAATAACTAAAAGAGGGAAGAACTGCTTATTCCACTTTACACTGCAGTGAGTTAATAGTTTTTTATTAGAGTATTAAATGTTCTCAAGTACTTCAGTCGAAATTACACCTCCAAATTATATCTCTTATCAAATCTCTGGAGCAAAATACAGAAAATGCAATTAATACTCAGTGCTGACCTGTTATTTTTCCAGACTAGTCTTTGGGCAACATTCAGGATTCTCAGCATTTTTGACTGAATGATTTCTTTTTAACGCTTGCATTGATATTTATGAGTTTGCAGTTGCTTCCAGATATTTTTTTTTCAGGCAACTTACAGTTACAGTTTATCAACACTAGGCTGTATGTAGGAAAAAAATATTCATTTCTATCAGAATAGTAGAGAATGGTAAATAAATACTGCAGTAGCCCTGCTCATAATTTGGGGCAAATGCAAGATCAACAGGTTCGCTTAATAAAACTACATGAATTTCCATTTACTGGAAGTAAAAGGACCATAATTTCCCATTATTCTCTTTGAAGACATATGTTAGGTCACTAGAACCCTATTCCGGTAAGCTGACCTATCTCGTCATTCGTAATTATGCATAGACATTATGATCTGCCTGCGTCCACAAATCATCTACGTCATGCATGCAAATAATTTGGGGTGTCAAAGTTACAGAGAGAAATATTGGGAAAAAAGTGAAACCAGCCCTCAATTTTATAACTTTACGTTTTGGACACAGTAGAAGGCCCTTTGGCTCTGACCTTGTGACATACTTACGTCAGTGTTCTTGGGCGCAATACCTCAGGCTCCAACGAGAAGCCCGGGGAATCTAAACTTCCCCTTAAAACTAACGGGGGTTCGCACGATGAGCAAGTGTTTTTCTTACACATCACAGTCACAATTTTGTCTTTCGGCATGGTCTTTTGCACTGTCCAGAGGTGGTTCTTTTAATGGTTTTCATCTTGGTTTTTGAACCCTCAGCACGCACCCATTACCAGGTTTCCACATTTTTACCCACGACCGGATGAACGAGCGGCCGCAATAGCGCTCTCGACTTTCTCCTCTGCAGACACGCAGAGCTGGTCTGTGCGTGCTCACGTAGCACCAGGCTACATGTGGGCTGGCGCGTACATGGGCTGCAGCAGGGGACGGGACTTGTGGGTAAGCTCTTTGGGGGTGTGGGCCAGCCGAGAGGAGCCTTTCCCCCGCCGCGCCGTGCCAGCTGTTCTGCCCGCTCTCTGCCTCCTGCACGAACGAGGCTCACCCGCCAGGCCCCTCGCTCCTGCCTGGTTACGCGGTCATGAAACAGGAGGGAAGCGCGTGCACCACATCCAGGACAGAAAAAAACGTGCTAGTAGCAAGGGTTGGTTCCGGGGGGGTTTTGCTCGGTGTGCAAAGCATGCAACTCTCGGTCTTTCAAACGGTAAAACTGCAATATAACGTATTAAAGAGACGTGAATCCTGTTTTTCAATTCGCATAGCCTTAGTTTAGTTTGTTTGGAAGCAATTTATGGGGAAGAAAGTCATGAACTCTTGCTTGTTACTCCTGCAAATAACGAGTAATCCCTTCACCGCTTGCTAGAACATCTGATTCCTCGTAGCCTCGTACAAGCTCAGTGGTGTCTGCAGTATGTCTTTAGCGAGGTACGCTTAACAACGTCCTTGCTACCTCGTACCTCCTCTAAGCACTATTTTGCTGGCGAGTTCAAACGGACCGGCGAGAACCACGTGAAGTTCTGGCGGGTGTGAAAACCGCGGGCTGCACCCGGCCACCTGGTATGCAAGTCCCTCGGCGGTGCCGCCAGTTGGAGGCCGGTTTCTCTGCAAGATCGCAGAGATCCGCAATTTTTAATTTGCAAGTCACCGGCTGGGGCGGGGCAGAGCAGGAGCTGCCCCCGCGCCTCAGCGCCCGCCGCAGGCCGGCTCTCCGCGCCGAGGGTCTTCGGTTCCCAGCAATAAAACGCCAAGGCTCCCGATTCCCGTCCCTCGCAGTGCCACCGAGCGCCGGGCCGGGGCCGCCCGCCCGCAGTCTCTCCAGGAGACGGCGGAATTAAAAAGGAGTATTTAAATAAAGTAAAATAAAATAACGCCACGGTATTTACGAAAGGGAAGGCCCGAGCGGAGCCCGACGGGCTGGGCCTGCCCGCCCTGCCGGGGCCCGCCCGACGCCGCCCGGCGGATGGGGCGGCGGCCCGGCCCCGGCCCCGGCCCCGCCCGGCAGTGCGGCCCGGGCCGAGCGGCGGCGGCGGCGGGAAGGGCGGCGGGAGGCCGGCTGCGCGCGGCCCTGCGCGGGGAGCGCCCGGCGCCGAGCGGTGGAAGGGCGGCGCACGGAGCCAGGCGAGCCGCCCGTCTATGGTGCTGGAGGACCGCGTGCCTGGGGCAGGCGTGGCCCCGCTGACGGCCCCGGCGCGGCGAGCGCCATGCTGGCCACCCGGTAAGGCTGTCCCCGCGCCGCTCGGCCCGCGGCGGCGGGGCCGGCGGAGGCGCCGCTCCCTGAGGGGAGGAGGCGGCGGTTCCCGCCCCCCCCCCCCCCCTCCCGGCCCCCGGCGCGGCGGGCCCGGTGGCGGGGAGGGGGGGCAGAGCCCCGGGCCGCCGCCGCCCTCCCTCCCTCACCGCGGGGTGCCTCCCTCACCGGCGGGGCGGTGTCGAGCCGCGGCGCCCTAAAACCTTCCCATCCCGGCAAAGTTTCCGTTCGGCTGGCGGCCGGGCTTCGAGCGGCGGCGGCCGGCCTCGGCGGTGCTGGCCCGTCGGCCGGGGGAGCCGCCCGCTGCGGCCCGTTGTTGCGGCCCGTTGCGGCGGCGCAGCGCCGCCATCCCGCGGGCGGCTGGGGCGGGAGCCGCGCGCTGGCTGCGCCGTGGGCTGGGGGCTGTGCCGGCCACGGTCACCCGCGCCGCGAACGCGCGCGGGGCGCTGCTGGCGGGGCTTTGCCTGTGGCCCCTCTTACTCTCTTAACTCATCCTGGTGTAGGTGCAGGGCAAGGAAGCTTGCGTCCACACGGTACGCGTGTGTAGGCGCGTACGCGAGGGATACGTATATAGAGTACGCGTACGCGGCCCCGCTTTGTCACCTGGTGCCCAGGGACGTGCCTCTTTCTCTTCTTTGAGGTGAAACCCCCGCCTCAGCCGAAGAAAATTAGGGGACGGGTAACCCATGTTCCTTGTCAGGATAACGCTGCGAGCTGTCACGAGGGGTTTTACTCCCGCTGGCCCTCTGCGCACTTTTGCATTACCACCGTTTTGCTTGCCTGGAGGAGTCGCGCTGGCTACTGCCTGGCTGAACGCTTGCTGAATTGCTGGGCAGATTACATTCTCTGAAGGGTTTCGTGGTTGTCCCCTCTTGCCAAACAGCTTAAGAGGATTATATCCTGCGCTTCAGGCTTGTTCTGAGTTGCAGCAGTACTACGCCATGGAGAAGGAGACCAGGCTTAGCCGAATGGGACTGTGTGGGAGGCTTCATGATATCCTTCTTGGGATATTCCACCTTCCACTGCTACGCACGCCAGCCAGGTGCAGGAGGAGTGTACGGTTAGGGTCATGGACGATTGCCTAGATGCACACGGACCCGGTCTGTCTTAGGATGTCTGCAGGGTAGAAGCCGGTGTTCAGTCTAAGCTGGTTGTCCCAGGGCATCTGAGTAGTCAGTGAAGAGAACAGTTACCACCAGCGAATCATTCTTCCTTCCTGTTTTCAGATAAGGACAGGTATCAGCTGGAATTTCAGCTGGCTTGAACAGTTGTACTGATTGTATCTGGTTCTAAAAATCAGGCTAAAAATAAGGAGTGGGGTTTTTGAAGTCATCTGTGCCATTCCAAAAATAAATGCTAAATTATTTTCTTGGCATTAGTTTTAATGACACAAAATTCTTCTGCTCTGCCTATAGATTGTGCACCATGAGGAAGCTTCCATTTTTTCTGGCTAGGACGCTCACTTCCGGGACCGGTGGCTCCCAAGTGCTTCCTGACATGTCTGAAGGTAAAAAAATTGATTGTACTTCAGAAGATTTAGAAATGTTTCTAAGGAGTTTATTCTTTCATGTGTTAATATGGTTTGGATAATGGACATGCCCTTGACTGTTAGCTCATAGCCTAAGTGTTTAGCAAGCAGCGGAAAATCACTCTGTGAGTTTGGAGATTAATGGCAACAAATATGCGTAATCATTGAAGCTGCAG
This sequence comes from Morus bassanus, assembly GCA_031468815.1. Classification (NCBI taxonomy): domain Eukaryota; kingdom Metazoa; phylum Chordata; class Aves; order Suliformes; family Sulidae; genus Morus; species Morus bassanus. Next base: position 89,703,008 of record CM062568.1, on the reverse strand, counting down.
ATTTAGGGACTTGTCCGGTTCTTTGAGTCTTGGAAGAGCGTGTGATTCTTTTCTGGAGGGACAACTACTTCTCAAGTTGGCTCTAGATAGAAAGTCAACGTAGTACAGCCAGGTACTAAGGCGACTGGAGAGAATGGCCAAGAAACGGAGGAACTGAGTGGAAATAATGTCTTACAGAACTTTTAATGTGTCAATACCATTAATTTCGTAAACTTAGAGAAATCTTTTAATCAGATCAGCAGCATTGCCTCATGAAAATGCTCTTGGCAATAGAGCTTTGTGTCGAAAGATTGTTTTAGCGCTCCAATAGTAATAAACCATAAAGTTCCTGTTTCAGAAGCTTTTAAAAAAGTTTTCTTGCATTGTAATCCCATGTACTGAGAAAAGGGGAGGAGGAAAAGGGCTGGAGCCAGGTACAAATAATTCCTTCATGGAAATCTGCTTGTTTCTGAGATCATCTTTTCCCCTTTGTTCTCTAAATAGAAACCACAGGTTATCCACTAAAAGGGAAAATGAGGGTTATTTGTTGTTAGAGAACTTTTTTTTTCATTATTGTTAATAAATAGTAATTTGGGAGATTAAGGGAGAGAAGCAAGGATACCAAATATTGCATACTTCCAAATATTACCCTGTGCTTTTATTTGGATATTTGATAGTGATACCACCTAGAAGGCCAGTAAAAATAGTGAAGTGGTGAGGCCGTCCTGGCCTTGCCTCTGATTTGTTTCCAAGGAATACTAATATTTTTTGGACTATAATAATTGTAAATATTGGAGATTCCGTTCCAAAACGGTAACATTTCAATAATGTTATACAAACTTTTGCTGATACGTAAAGTAGTTTCCTTTAACTTGGTATCCATGCTTCCACAAAAGACCAAGTACTTATTCTTACTAGCTTTTCACAACTTTGCTTCCTCCCAACTTTGGGTCCCAGTTGTGAATGCCCTCACTTCTTCCGTGGCTCTCCCAAAGGCTACACCAAGCAGGGCTCTGGAAGCTTCCTCTGAGATAACTCTCATCCCCCTTCCTGAAAAATGCCCCAGATATTCTTTCCAAAGTCAATAGTGTTTGCCGGCAGCACGTGGCGGCACCAAGTTTGAAAAACTGATTGCAATTACACTGCAAGCAGATGCTACACAGAGCCAGTAGACAAAGGGACTGGAAAGCTGGCTTTGAAGGAAAGGACACACTCAGCTGTAAACACAAAGATACCGACTGTAAATCAGGCAAGGACAGGCTGTTTACAGTTGCTTACTAACATTAAGGAGGGTGTGTGTAAATAGTACTCAAGCAGGTAGAATAATCAGGTAGCCCCTTAATAGAAGTAATTTGCATTGTTTTTAAAAAATTGTTAATCTAACCTGTGTTTTCCACTCCACAGGACACTTACCCATTCATGTGAATAATGGTGTGTTGTGGTAATCTGTACATATTTTAATATTTGCTATAATGATAAACTTACTCAGCTACTGTTCTTCCTTACTTCAGCATTCGTGAAAAATTAAATGCTATTCTTCTTCTCTATCGACTTACTTAAAGCCTTGTTGCCTTGAGTGAATGGCTCTGGTCTTATTTGTGGCAATATTGTTGTACTGTGTCTCTGTCGGCACACCGCAGTGCTGGTGGTGTGCTGGGTAACACATTTCTAAGAGGCTTGTGGGATACAAAATCTCTTAAATAGCAACTCCTGCAGTACTTAGCTTCGTTTTAGACATTTGAACCTGCATCTTTCGCTGAAGTCCAGACCAAGCTCTATTACCAAAACTGGTGGTAAAATACATCCTGGTGGTCTACCTGAACCTGGATACAGCCTGGGGAGGCACCAGCACACGGGGGCATGGATCTCGTTGTCAGAGATGAATGCAGTGACCTTGTCCAGCTTCCCTCGTGTCCTTTGTCACAGCACAGTGCTAATAAACTCAGGCCCTGCTGCTGTGGCATTAATGATCCACTGACCTCAGTTTAGGAGGTGCTGTGAAATATGCAACATGGTGATGATGGATAAAACCCCATCTGCCGTAATTGTTTTGCACATCTAAGACATTTGCCAAATGAGAAAAGAGAAAGCGTTTATGGATTTTTATGCTTAATTACTTACTTAAATTTCTGTTTTAAAATAATTAATATCTGGACGAGTAATATAGTTGTCCCAGTGAAAAAAGAGAAGAACTATTTACTTAAGAGCCTGCAAAATGCACTAGATTTAGTTTGGCAAAATTTTAGAAACACTTTTACACTTTGTCCTTTTATTGTTAAAATAAAAATTATGTGGTCTCAGCCTGGAAAATGTTTACTTGTATGCCTAAGATGGAAATCAGTAGTATTAAATGGGACTAACAGTGTACATACGTGTTTGCAGGTTTGGACCCAAGATGTTTTTTCCCAGAGCTTTTTACCTCTTCAGAGTTGAAAGGGAAGATGAACCTAGTTTAAACAAAGAGAAAGTGCTGTTTATTGCTCCTCCATCCCAGCACAGTCTGCACACTGTTGGAAAATTGAGGTTTTGTGTTCTAGAAGCTGTAACAGTGTTTCTGCTAACACTGTATCGATCCAGTGCATGATATGGCAGCTTCACAGGTGGAGTGTGAGTAACAAGAAAGTAGCACCTATTCTGTAAACAAGCCCACTGCTTCTTAAGAAAAAAAGAATCAGACCCTCCCCTCTTCCAAAAAAATAATAAACTCTAAGATTTTTCAATCAGTTTCTTTCAGTGAAAATTTTTTGGTTCTTAAGAATTCGTAGTGGAACTCTTTTAATTTCAAAACATGTTTTTAGTCTAATTTCCTAAAGAAATGAGGCCTAAGCAATGTGTTTTGTCTTTGTCTGCCTATCTTCTTGTCCCCCTCTTCTTCTGGATGCTTTTGTTGCTTGATGTTAGCCAAAACAGATGAGCGCAAATCTCGAAGGGAAATGCGTTTCCACATGCTTTGTGAAAATTGGCTTGTGAATCAGAGGTTCGTTAGGGTGCCAGAGCTAGCGTTGGGGTCGGCCACGGACCACGGTGTTTGCTGGCAGTTGGCGAGTGACTGGCATCTATGTCCTGGCTGGCAGTCAGCCTTGCGGAGCTCCAGGCTAACCACACCAGCTCATGCTGGTGCTTGCCTAGAGGGCTGGCAAAACAGAAGCAGGCTGGGGGCGTAGGGACTGGGAGCTGAAGGTCTTGCAGGGGGAGGAAAAAGAAGGGGTAGGTTAGGGGCATTGCAGTGGCGAAGGTGTGGGGACTTGGGCAGGAAAGCAGCAGAAACTGAAGTGACTGTATGGGGAGGAGGGGGGCAGAGCCCAGTGGATCTGGTTGAGAGAGGGGTATGTGATTTAAGAACCTAGGAAATCAGGCTCTGCTTGCTCCAGGGTTCACAGGGCAGCTTGCTGATAGCTGTGAATACTCTGGCCAGGCGTTTAGCTTGGAATGTGCCAAGCCTGATGACGTCTAATAACCTAAAAGTATAAAGGATCAGCTTGTGAGTCACCAGCAGCCCTTTTTCTGTTTCACTGTAAAATTTGGGGTTTTTTCGGTTGCCCTTTCTTGGTCTGTCCTTAGCTATTTTGTCCTAATATTTGAACCCCCTCTTATAAAAATCTTTGTAAATAAGCAAGGAATCCCTACTCTCCAGTTCTCAACTTTCTTCTGTTCCAAGCCTGGGGATTGCTGCTTGTTTTCAAGTGTTTCCAAATAGCATATGTTCACCTGCCTAATAGTGATGGAAGAGTTTGATAGATTTGATGGGACCTTAGTACATGTAACAGCCTCATCTGAGGAAAGAGTAGAAAAACTGCTTATGCAGATTATTCTTGAAATTTAGGCAAAACTTGTGCAGAGCTGGAATTAACTCTGATAGAGCAAACAGTGCCAGAAGCAATTTTATAGGCCTGTCTTCAGTGTCTTAACACTGTGTTCTTTGAGGCTGCTAAAAATTTAGGCTAGGAGACCGTGCTGGCAACAAGCAGTCGGCTGACATTACCTGCCCTTCATGGGTGGGATTATTTAAAAAGTACTCTCCTCATTCCCTGTCTCCCAGCTGCACCATTCCTTTCTATGTTCTTTTATGACTTTCTGATTTTTGTTATTTCCACAGTTTGTTTGTGTTGAGGCTGAAATATTTTCACGGCAAAATTTCTCAATCTGATCTTGATCCGCTCTCTCTTTCAGTTTTTAATTAGCATTGCAGGTGTTTGATTGCATTAACAAACACTCGAGATGCATTCTTTGTTGGCTGTACGTAGTAAGCTACAAAATCATGTTACTCAACCCATTGTTGTGATATGCCTACTAACAGCATCAGTGAATTTGGCCAAGCTTTTGTTTCTGGCCTGCTATTTGCATGAATTTGCTTCATTTTCCTGTTCTGGGATGAGGATTGTGCCTTTTAGTGCCAGGCAACCTCACGTTGATCACCCACAGAACTAAGCTTGATTTGCTTTGGGGTTTTGTTTTTTTTTTTTTTTTTCCAGTGCGGAGCAGACTGAGGGATATAGTGGGAGCATCTACCAACTGGAGGTACAGTGTACATTAAATGTATTTTACTTTATTTGTGAAACCCAGGGAGAGCTCAGGGTTGTGGTAGTGGAAGTTAACGATGTTACCTTGCTGACTGGGGAAGAAAAAAAGATCCAAGCTAAAACGTAATGCAAACAAGGTTTCTAAGTTGTTACTTTGTGGATCACAGACTTCTGAGGTTTCTCTTGCAGATCTTTAGCACCAAAGGAACAAAATAAGTGATCTTGATGCTTACAAGATTCTCCCATTAGCTTTGAATCTGATGGAAGTTTAAGAGCTGTAGAGTCTGACTGGACATGTTATGTTGCTGTTACCTCTAGACTTACCTGTTGGTGGATTACCCACGTGCTGGGTTTGTCCTGCACTGGACTCGGGGGCAACTGAGCTGGTTCAGCCTGAAGCAGGCTGCATTGTGAATGGCCTGGCAGCACCCATGTCGCTTTGGAAAATTGTCAGCTTGAGGTCTGTGTCTCCTTAGTCAGGAGCATCTGGGGCATTTCTTTTCTCTCCTGTAACTTAATTTTAGATTAATTTACATACAATTTATTTAAATCATTGATGTTTTGGCTTTACACAGGTTATCTTCCTCCCCCTCCATTATGCTGAATTAGCCAGAGTTGACTGTAATCCTCTACTGTTAACAATTCTGAATCAATCAGTATAGCAGTCGGGGGAAATTACATGTTGCTGTTTGGTTGGTCCCGTAGTTATTGTACTGATTGTTGATTTTCTTATGGCTGTGTTTGCTGAGCTCGTTTCACACTTTGTGCACTGATGGGGAAGTGGAGAGGCCTGTCTGGATGGAGTGTCTGATGCCCAGGCCTTCTGACTAGGTTTGTCTAAACAGGATTATGGGCATGCTAAAGAAAATGCCTGAATCTGGGAAGCTGAGTTGTGCTTAGTAATATTAGTATCTAAGCATGAGGGGGCTTGAAATTTTTGGTAGGTCAGCTGAAAAGGGCTCTAGAAATTGATTTTTAAAAAAGCCTTTCCTGTAGCCCAGAATGGCTGGGGAGGAACCACGCCATAAGGAAATACCATCCGAGGATCGAGATTTGAGAGGGCTCTGGTCAAATCTGATCTTCCATCTATTTCTTTTCCCCCACTGCCCCCACCTTGGAAGGAGGGCAGACTGAAGCCAGGATCACCACAGCAGTGTTGTTCTTAGATAGGTGCGTCTCTTGTGCTGTATAAAATACAGCAGAAATGGTTTGCAGAGTACTGTATATTTCAGCTACCATGAAGAAGTAAAGCCAGGGAGACCATGGCTGGGAGTGCTTAAGAATGATGGGTTTAATATACGGAGGTTTGGAGGACATGGATCATGTAGCCTTTGAGATCCCACTTTTAAAATGGAGTGACAAAGAGCTGATACACATGGAGACTGAACAACAGCCAGTGCTTTAATCGAGTTAGACCACAGAATGACTAAAGAGGACAAACCTAAGAGGATAGCTTGATAGGGGTCCTGAAATGGGAACTAGGGAAGGACTGATGCACGTACATCTGGATTGCTGGGAGAGGGGAGAGATGCATGTTGGAGGAACGCCTTCTGACCCTTAATTTTGCTAAAAGGAAATTTTGGTTTGCGATTCCTCTTGTAATGGCCAGTGGGATTTTGTATTAGAAAGAAATGTCTCGCTTATATATTTATTATGGTTTTGTTCTTAAATTGTAATTAAAACTATTAATCTGTTCATTGCTAAATATAGTCTAGATAGAGTTGTGGCCAGGTGAGAAATAATGTCATTTCTCAGAATGTTTAGGGCAGGTATTAGTTAATACTTAGGTGAAGTGTTGTTCCTGTATGACTGCTACTGCAGTGTGTAACAGCATTTATCTGTTGAAAAATATTATTGCCTTGAGCCTAATACTTCTGTATATCGAAGAGTATGTTCTGAAGCTGAAGTCAAGAAGAGTTCTGCTGCTGACCTCAGAGGAGCCAGGACGGGACTGGTGAACACAGAATATAGTTAACTTTTTATTGTTTGGTTTCTCTGTGCTTTTAAGACACTGATTTACTCTCTGATTAATTTCTCTTAAACCTTTCACTGAAAGACCTTGGAAACAAATCTTTTAAAAAGCATAAAGGTGCATCATCTTGGACGTTGCATCTTTCCTTAGTCATTTAGTATATTCTATTTCTTTGCCGTGGCATAACTTCAAACATTAACCCTCTGGAGGAGGTTATTATCTTTCTATTTTCTCTGAACCCTACAGCAGTCATGTTGCCCAGATGAGGTAAACCATATTTCATATTTAAAACAAACAAGCAATCAAAACTAACTGAAATTTTCTGCTAGACTTTTATTCTCTTTGATCATGAATTCTTCGTATTTCCCCCAAAATCATTAAACAGAAAAGAGGGAATATAAATGTGTTGAAGTGTGACTGCTTTGTGTCTCTCCTCTTCCAAAAATAAAACTCAAGCCAAGAAAGTCTTCATTTTAAATGGCTAATACACAGAATTCATCCAAAGTCAAAACTTAGGACAAAATTTCTTTTTGGTGAAAAGGTTCTTTCTGTTGTTTTCTTTCTGGATTTTTTTGTTTTGTTTTGTTTTGTTTTAAATTAGTTTTGTTAAACACAATGGCACTCAGATCTCAGCAATGCAGCATGCACAACTGAATGAATGACACATATCCACAAGTTTAAAATGGGGTTTGATTACTTAGTGTTTTATGCCTTCTCTTGCTCTGTGAAATGGATTCGTCATTTTACGTACTCCTTGGGTTTATGCCGGAACTGTTGCATGTTTAACCCTTAGGTTTTTAATGTTTTGTTGTTGATTCTAGGGATGTTATGAAATACTTGCTTTATTCAGTCAGGTTGCACTTTTAAGGGAAGGGAACTGTGGAGGAACAGGTAAGAGAGAATGTTGGGCAAGATTGTTATATCTCCTAGATACCTGTGCAAGGAACCAACTTAGTAGATTGGAAAGAAGTGACAGTAAGTTGGCTCTTACTCCCTTGTGAGAGTTGCAACCCCTCTGACTTGGTGGTGCTGGAAAAGCAGCTCTGAAGGGGTAGGGCTCCCTTTCTGTGTTGTTTGTTTCTGTAACTTTCCTGTATAGTCCTAAGATGACTGGGTAGCGGGGGAGAGAGAGAGAGAAATAGATCAATTTTCCTTTTTTTTTACCTTGCTGATCAAGTGTATGCGGTATGAGCTGATGATGTAAAGGGAGAAGTCACCCATGGATGATGGCAAGTCTTAGCAGATTAGTTCTCTTTCTTGTTAATGCTAACCAACACAATACATCTGCTTTACTTCTTGGGAGAGATTGTAAGTTGGCAGTCAGTCCCTCAAAATTGGCACTGTAGGAAGAGTTGTGATAGAGTAGCTATGGGAGACATGAATATGCACAAAACCTCATAGGTTAAATTATGTCTGATATATTCTTTTCAAGGGGAACCATTTTGGGAGCATTCAGAATTAGATAAATTTTGTTTATCTCTTTAGTGCAAAGTATGTGCTTTCCACTTGTACGCAAAACTATTAAATAGTTTTCTGTAGTGGTCTTGGTTAGCATATCTCATTATGTGCGTTTCACTTTCTTTTCAAGGCATGCTTACTGTGCCTTGCTATTTTTACTACTTTTTTGTTTTCATTTTGATAATCTTCAATATGACATCTTTTAGCTAAGCTTGCAGTTCTTGTCATACTCCAGACGGAGTGTTTTTTTTTCTTACCAGGGATCATGTGCAAGCAATGCAAGAAAGAAAAGCTCTTCATACTTTACTGGCAAAACGGCAGGAAGATCTCTCTCCTAGGAGGATGAAGGATAGCTACTTGGAAGTTATTCTGCCTCTAGGAAGTCAGCCTGAAATAAGAGAAAAGTATCTGAATGTACACAACAGTGTAAGGTAACAAAGCAACAATGTTACACATACAGGAAAGTGTTAACTTTCATTTACTATGGATGTGGGTATTTAATTGTTAAAAAACGTATCTTACAGGTTTGGAAGGATACTTGAAGATCTTGACAGTTTAGGAGGTATGTATCTATGCCCTTGTAAAGAATGTACAAGTAATGCAGACAAAGTGAGCTTGAGTACTGTTGAGCGCTGTTTGGTAGGTGTAGTATGACCTCAGGGAGGGAATCACATCAGTGCACTATCTCAAAGGGGAAGGAAAAAAGAAAAGATACTGGTGCTGAAAGAGAAGGAAGGATGATAAAGAACAGACAGAAGCAGAATTGCTCAGCTTCAGTTCCTTGCCTCTGCCAGTTTTGGAAAAGGACCAACTACAAGAATAATTTACTGAGAAAAGATCCTAGATTATGAATCTGCATTGAGTGTTAAATCAGAGAAAATGTGCAGAGTGCGCTATTTCAGATTAAAACATACATTTTTTCTCTTAAAAAAAACCCAACACAAAACCCAACAGATAGTGAGGTGCAAATATTTTAATATTCCCTTTGGGGAGAACAGAGTATAAGCTGGAAAGAACTGAATGTATCCATTGAGAACAAATGAAAAACACGTGGTATAGATTCTTGGGTTCTGTCTCTACATTGATGTTAAGGGTAAAAACAACTCAGTTGTTTCCCGAGTTAGCTTTCTTAATTTTTTTCCCTCCTTTTCATTTATTCACGGTCATTAAAAGTTCAAGATCTTTGACTTTTGTTTTGCAGCTAAAATAAGTGCTAGGTTGTTTATATAACTTGGAGATACTTTTCTCTTAAAATGTCACCAGGTGATTTCCTTCTTCATCAGAGTTCTGTAGCTGGTTGGGAGCATTTTGATGGAGGTTTTTGACAAAGAATAAGTGCTTATTAAGGGAAAGTTCTGAACGGAACAGTTTTCTTGGCAGGAAAGAAAGACCTTCTGTGGCTCCAGATGGGCAAAATCGAGGAAGGCAGAGAAACAAGTGAATGCATATCACCTATCTATCAAGGATAGACAAAATAGATAGATGATTTATGTTTCTTTCTGGGATGTGGAAGATAGTGGCTTCAGTACCTCTCCTGAATTAGAAAAGGAGACTTGAAACTATTGGCTACTCTCCATTGGTAGATGAGATGAGCTTGTTTTTCACTCTATGCCTTGTTTATTTTCCTTGGAAATCTGTGAAGATCTTAGGTTTTTCCTCCTGCAGCACAGAATGTCTTTCCTTGTTTGTAGTCATACTAGGCTTCAGTCAGTTCCACTGGGGATGTGTCTTTTTGGGTTAATCAAAGTTCTGTCCCAATTACACAAAATTCAGGATGATGGTCAGCAGTTTTCACAGGAAAATGTACCGTTTCATCCCCTCTCTTCCCCCCAGTATATTCTGTGGTCTTGGCAGACGTATTGCATAAAGGTCTAGTTTTTTGTCTTTGGCAATAGGATTCAGATAAATCCCATTCAGAGTCTTACTAATCATATTGATGGCATGAGTTGATAGGCATAACAGTTTTTAGAATTGTGACTTCAGAAATTTTAGGGAAAGAAAAAATCTTAGCTTACCTGGAAGGACAGAGATCTTCCTTCTCTCTTATCTCATTACGTACAAACAGATACTTTTGATTATGGAAACCTGCGTTGAGTGAAAATCACATGAATACTAGAAAAAAAAAAATCTTTGCAGCCTTGTATTACTCTAAGGAGTCTGTTTATTTGGATATGCTCTTATGAGCAGAGCTAATTAATTTAAATAGTGGTTTGGCTAGTAGTAATTACAGTGTGATAAATACCTCTGACTATGCTTTCATGCCTGTAAGGCACAGTTTATCTGATCTGCACCTCTTTAAAGGAATCAGTATTTGAAAATAAGTCCTCAGATAGCATGTATCCTTGGACAACCTGCGTGAAATCAAAATAGAAGGTAGGAAGGATCTGAGACAGTGGGCTGCAGGGGTAGAGGGGAGGGATTACGTGGGATTGGGTTGATTTAAAGTGCTCAGCTAAATTTCTCTTTATAATAAGTAAATATGCATATAACTGAGACAGCTGCTGAATCACTGTTTTCTTTATAGCAGTCCTGTGAGTAACATACATGAAAATGTGGAAGTGATGTGCACTCCTACAGTTTAGTTACTTTAGTTTGTGTTTTGCAGGTACTTCTCATGTTTCCCAGCAATGGCTTTGATCAGCTCCACTGAAATTTTTGTTAAAGACCTGACTCCGTTTTTGGTCTCTCCACAGTTCTTATTTGCTACACTCACACCAAGCAGGAAATGCAGCCAAGGTCTCCCTTATCAATAGTTACAGCTCTGGTGGATAAGATCAGTAAGTGGCAATTTGGTCCATAGAAATGGTTTCACGTCTTTGTCTTACTCTTTCAGCAGCTACTGCCTTCCCATGGTTGTTACTGAGGATACCTTCTTCCCTATGCTGTTCAATTCACTTCATCTTGTTTTGGCTTTGAACTCTTGAGTGCTGTGGCTTTTGTTGAAGGGAGGAGAGAAGCATTTCATATTTCCCTTCCCTTCAAAATACAACTTTCATGCTTCCTGCACTTCTGTGTTTGGTTTTGTTTTGGCACGAGAGTTTCTTAGCTTCGTTACGGAACAGTGCTTGTTCCAGTGGAGTTGGACCTTGCTTGTGTCACGTGTTCTGCTGAACACCTCCATGGGTCTGCCATCCGTCTGCCACCTGTATGCCTACTTCCTCCTTCTGTTCTGGCTTTACAAGTCTGATAAGGCAGAAACAGCAGGCTAGCAGCAACTGTCTTTTCTGGGTTGTCTCTGTGTGTGTTGCCGCTTGCAGAACACAAAAAGGTCTTAGAGAAATCCAGTCTTTCCAATATTAGATGTGAGTGATCTGTCTCCAGTAACCTCTAATGTTTATCTTGTAGATTTGTGCAAGAAGATTATATATCCAGACTGTGACATCAAATTCACAGGCAACGTTTCATGGGTTGGGAAGACCTCAATGGAAGTGAAGATGCACATGCTGCAGGTTAGTTCCTGTGACTTTTCTCCATCTTATGACAGGCATGAGGTGCTTCAGGGGGAATTCTGGATGATGACATTAGCAATCTAAATTATATTTTCTAGAATAACTGTTTTTGAAGGGCTTGAGACAGCCATAGTGTTTCAAGACCAAGATGACTTCCAGTAGTCTAGGTGCAGCAAGATACTCTGTTGTTAATCTTTCTTTCAAGACATGCATTTTTCTTGACCAGCATTTTGTGTTTGTAATGCAACACAGTACTCCTACAGAAGAAAGAGATGGCTGTGCTCTGCATGTTCTTAAATAAGTTTCTCCCTGCTTTTGAAGAACTTTATTTTCCTGATACCTTTGCATTTTATAGATTTATAAATTTTACTGTTGGTATTCAGATTCAGTATTAAATTGTTTCTCTTGTGTTCTTCTTATCTACTGTGTAGCATAATTCTTGTAATAAGTTATTAAATACTAAATAATAGAAAATAAATTAAATGAAGGGTGTAAGTAGGCTATACTCTGCAGGAAGCAAAAGGGATATTAATAATTCAATTAAAAATCCTTAACATTTCTGGTGAATTTTTACTGTCAATTCATTAGGTAACGGAAACATTAATTCAGTTATTTAATTATTTAGAGTAACAAAGATATGCTATAAATACTTAAGTGGTGTTAGTGGCTATAATTCAGATAAACAGGTAAATATTTTTTTATTCAGTTGGTCTCCTTAAGTAAAATCTCTGATGTAATAGCTAACATTACACCTTTATTGTCTGAACTCCTCATAGTGCTGGCATTAGTGGCAATTTGGTGTTGACAAAAAAAGTGTTGTTTTGGCATTTCTCAGAATAAAGGCTAAGTGGGTCCTTTTACAATGCCTGTGTTGATTTCCTCCCCTCCCAGCTGAAAGCAGTAGTTAATAAGCATTCCCTGCTTAATGTTTACATTGCAGAATTCCTGAAACTAGAGTTTTAATTTGTGTAATTTTCTTCTTTTCAATCTATTGTGAGAGATCTTGGAAGGGATGACAGAAAGTGAAAGTAAACAACATTAACAGTGTGATGGCATAGTTGATTCAACTGAATAGCTTGCTAAGCACATTTACAATTTTAGAGTTTATACATATGATTGTTTCCTGTCTCTCTTAGCTACATGATGGTGATTACTGCCCTGTGTTAGATGCAACGTTTGTCATGGTGGCCCGGGATCCAGAGAATAAACGGTAATTTGTAGAACAGGAAAATAGTTTTCAGACTCCTGCTGTGGTGAAAATAGCAAACATGGCAGCTCGCTGTGTACGTGCAGAAGCCATATAGTGTAGGTGATAAATAAATCACATAGCCGATGTTTTCCGCTGGCAAGTGTTACTTTCCCGCGGCAGGCTTCGGAGCATTGATTTCAGCAGTCAGATGATACCGAGAATTGCTGTTAGTCTTTGGATCTGACCCTTTTCTTTAACAGATTTTCCCTGTGTTTGAATGACTTGCCTGATGAACACAGAAGTGAATGACTCTGCTAGAAACCCACCTGCATTGTAGTTGTTAGAATTAATTGCCTTCTTGCCATAAAACCAGAAAAGATTGATTTTTCAATGGTTAAATAGTCTTTGAGTGAATAATGCCATTAGTTCCCTAACAGACATGATAGGTGTCATCAGAATAATTCAGCCTATAACTTGCTTATGTAAGTAACATGGAACTGACAAGTACTCCTACAGAACTTAAAAAAACCAAAAAGAAAATTAAAAAAAAACAAAAACACCCCCCCCACCCCACCCAAGAACCACCACAGAAAGCAAAACCCTTTCTTATTTTTCTGGTTTTACTCTCTCTGTAATTCCTCAGTCATTAAACTAACAGGCTGCTCAGTTTCAGTTTTGGTTTATGACTCCAGCACCAGAAAAATTGCTTGTATTTCTTACCTCTTTCCTGTATAGCCTGCAAAAGTAATAAACAATTTTCTGTTTCTAAGTAGTTTAAATAATTGCCTGTATTTAATGAAGGGGTTTTGCTTGGCATAATTATTTAGTCCTGATAATGTTTGAAGTAGTTATTAGGTCGGTTTCCTTCAGATTCATGAGATTTTTTTAGAATCCATTAACATACTATACATTTAAAAGAAAAATATTTATAGTTATGGTTCCCATTTTAAGGACTTACTTTGCAAAAGAGTTACATCAAATCTGATGTAATTATACACTAGCAGATTGACTGAGGGCAAGCACACAGATACAAACTTCAGTGGCTGTTCTTCAAGCCAGCTGGCCACAAGCTGTGTTTTGGAAGCATTTTGGCCATATAAGGTACTTATTCTGTGTGAGGTAGAAACCTTTCAGAGAGATGCAGGGTGTTAGGTTCATTATAATGCCACAGAGACATGGTTGTGTGCCTTTTGGACCATAGCAAACTTGCATGTCAGCAGCTTGGGGCTTGGACAGGGGAGCTGAGGTAGATGTGTCCTGAGCTGAGGAGAGGGAGAATGAGCTCTGCGATGAAGGAGCTGGTGTGTCTCCAAAATAGAAAGCTTTAGCAAACCAGGAAAAAGCAGTTTGTTCCAAGCAAAAGAAGTCCTCTCTGCATGCCTCTTGTCACCAGCCCAAGTAAAGGCTTGGGGTAGAGGTGAACTGTTCAGCAAAAATAATAATTGGAAGTTATGGGGAAGAATGACTTGAAAATAAGCATTTGCCTTGCCTTATGAAAAGAAATAATTAAATGTTACATAATTAGGTTAGAGTAAACTTATTTGTGCAGTAAAATAAACATGCAAATATATACTCAAGGGAGCCTCATGTCATCTTCTTTGATAAGTAGTACATGTGGTAAACAGCTTTTGGCTGTTGATAAGGCTGTCATGGGAATGTGTAGATTAAAGAACACTTGCTTGCTGCGGCACTGTGCTCTTTCTGTTCCAGGAGGAATGATACCGTTAAAGTTTTTTGTATCTCTTTTAGACTATCCTAGATCTTAACATCTTCATTTGCTGAGTTTCTAAGCAGCTTTCTGCTTGAATAATCTTCATTATAGTCTGTGGGTACAGTTTTAGCTCTTTAAGAAGCATAGAAATATCGCTTACTCTTTCTCAATTATACTAGATGGTGGTTGGATTGCTTAACTGCTTCTTCAGAGTTAAAACTACTATGATGTTCTCTTGGCAGCTGCCACATAACCTGACGTGTATGTCTTTTCAGCTTGTAATGTGTATGTAAGCAAACATGGCAGACTGTTATAACGTATTCACAGGACAAATTCTTACTCTCCGTAGGCCAGCATTTGTTAATCCACTCGTTCCTGAGACCCCTGAGGAAGAAGAAATCTTCAAGCAAGGGGAATGTATGTCATACTTCCTGGTAGTACACACATCTGCCTTGGGTTCAGCTTAGTAGCTGGAAGGAAGTAAACCAGAAATTCTGCTGCTTAGAAGTGCTCCTAGTTTGTTTAAAATCAGATTTTCATTCTCTCATGTGCGTCAGTACTGTAAGAGAGTTTAAAAACCTGCTCTCACATTCTTGAAACTCTTCGGCTAAACTGACAGCCACGTGCTCTGCATCCCCCCTAGACTTCTCTGTTTCCAGGACGCTCGGTCCACTTCAGACCTGAGTGCAGCACAGGCTTTCCTAACACTCTGGCTGATTGATTGCCCCCATGGTGGGTCTGCTGGGTGCATCACAGCTCCCTACCTGTCTGGGTGCCCATGTTCCTTTTGGAAAGAAACTCAGAAAAAGAAGGGGGGAGACCAGGGGAAGGACTGTGTACCTTCGTCTTCTTTTGTTTCAAGCTGGAATTTTAAAGCAGAGAATTAGAGAAACATTAAAGACTGAATAAACTGAACAAAAGATCCTTTAAGCTAAAATTTCAATCATTGTGGCCTATGGTAATGCGTTCTATCTCTTGTACCATTGGCAAAACCTGAAGATTGCTTGTTCTGTAGGGTTTCTTGTCTGATATGTTTTTCTGTACTTTGAGGGGAGTACTTAAGTTTTCTGTAGGAGTGGTGAGTGAGTAACACAGTATACGTCTAAAAGGTCTTCATCACGTTGGTGAGGTAACTGAACTTCTGTCTTATTTTTTCTTGGATGCAGTCAATTCTAAAAGCCAAATTTCTGTTTGAATCTATGGGACTGTGAAGTTACAGCTTTTAACTTGCAGGGGGAGAAAGAAAAAAGGAAAGAGACAGCTGATACCGGGTTAAAATCTTCAGAGCCAAGCCAAATGTCTGTTTTTTTTTTTTTTTTTTTGAACTCTAATATGATTTTTTTTTTAATGTTTAGTGAACAAGCTGAAGAGGATTGATTTCAGCACTGCTTCCTTACTGAAAATGGCTCCCACTGCAGAAGAAAGAAACATTGTTCATGACATATTCCTTAATACATTGGACACAAGGCAAGAAGGGGAGGGGTGGAGCAGAACTGAAGTCTTATGAAAAAGTCATGTGCCTTTTGAGTGGGCGCTCATAAGAGGGTAGTCTGGAATAAATGCACGTATTTTGTTTTCCCATTTCACCATTTAGATTCTGTGGCATTTTACTTGAAGCACAGGTATAAACTTTAATGTGACATCTGCATCTCTTAAGAGAGTCTTCTATTGTTAAAGAGTGTTAGCTGTGCCAAGATGGTGAAAGTGACAGTGTAAGCACAAAGGGCTTCTGAGCAAGCTGTCAGGAATAATCTTGAGGAAAAAGGTTAATGATGTTTAACCAAATAAGGGAATGGAATGGTTTTGCAGCTGTGTGACTTGCACAGTCTAAGAGTTTTCTGCTGTGATATCTAGAAAAAAAACTGTGAGGGCAGGAATTGGCCGTATTTTCACCAGGTAACCTTGCAATGTGTGTTAAATATAATACCTGACATCATCATTTGAGGGAGACTGTTGTTGGCGTACTTCCCTTATGCTTGAGTTTTGTGTGAAATCGTCCAGTGCCAATGGTGATAGAACAATGCCTAATGACATTAGTGCAATGTTGTACTTGTGGATAATTTATAATTTCTTTAACTTACTAACATTATACAGTTGTTGTTTTCAAAGCTGTTTACCAAAGTGAGACATGTTTTCCCTTGAAATTAGCAGAGGTATTTTGTACACATTCTGTCTGGATTCGAAAACCTCAAGCTGTCTGCATGTTTGATGTTTAATTACTCTGGTAGCTCATTGTGTGCTTTTAATTCATATTATGACTTAAAAAACAGAGTAAGGCTTTTCTGACAAAGTGTGTGCTTTGTGGTTGTGATTCATCTTTTCTTTCATGTACCTTTCTTGAGCTTGTTCATTCACATGAGCTTGAACATTAGCAGAAGTTTTTGAAAGATCAGGACTGTAGGCTTATTGCAGTAACAAATCAAAGTATCGTTGTAGATAAGGCTTCAAGGTCAGTTGGAACATCTTTTAGTGATAGCATTTTTGTTTTTTTTTTGTTTTGGGTTTTTTTTTTGTTTTTTTTTTTTTTTTGTTTGTTTGTTTGTTTTCTTCCAAGTGCGTGTCTGCATTTGCTATTAGTGCATTTTTGACTTGCTGAGTTCTGCTAATGTGGGCTTTAAAGTTTATTGTTTCTTCCAAAGGACAGTAAGTTTCCGGAGTCGTAAATTACCACCCAATTCAGTGTGGATGGAAGATGCAAAGCTGAAAGGCCTACAGATCTGCCATCCTCAGGTATTTTGAAAAATACTAATGAATTACAGAAACAGTTACTTATGAATTGTCTTGTAAGACTAGTCAATCCATTATTTTGTTTCAGTTCTGCTGTCCTTGCAGTATATTTAGATCTTAGTTTCTTTTGCCATTTTTCTATTATCTGTACGGATTGCCACTTCAAAATAGAAGATTTGTAATTACTCTGTTTTCTTACCAGACTATGTATTTTGTGTAAAGAAATTCTTTGCAAAGTGTTTAAGTGGGGCTTCTGGTTGCTGACACAATTTTGAGTTTTTACCTTATGTTGTCAAATGAGTGGGATGAGCTCCTGTTAAGTAAAGTTGCCTCAGCCACTTGGACTTTTGCATATATATTTCAGTAGTGCTTTTTATACATTCAGATGGTGGAAGTTCTGTTATATACTGTGAACTGAAGTGCAAACTTCAACACAGTGCTTTGAAAAGAATACGTGTAATATAGCAGTTTGATTTTTGTTTTTACATACAGGAACGGAACATCTTCAATAGGATCTTTGGGGGTTTTCTCATGAGAAAGGCATTTGAACTGGGATGGGCGACTGCCTGCAGCTATGGGTGAGTTGTAGACCTGCGATATTTATATAATCCAGAGCACTGCATAGGTCGGGGAGCCAAGCTAACCAAGCTAATGAAAATCCGAGTAGAAATGGCCTGGGCATTTAGTAGAATCTTGCACTATTAGTGCACAACACTATTTTGCTTAAGGCATCTGTTGTATTTATGAAGCGATTTGCATCTTGCTCCTTGGAGCTTGGTTTTTAAGCATTACATGTCAAGATAGAAAATACATCCTTTTTCTGTTTTCTTTTATCTTACCGAGCTACTGAGATTGTCTTTTGAAGATATGTTTTCTTTCTAACCATATAAAATAGACATTCTGTCAAATAAATATTACATCTTTTCATTCTGTACACAAGAGGAATGTTTTCTGAACTTCTAGTAACTGCTTGTGCTTAGAAAGTGTGACTGAGGTCATCACCCAGCAAAGACCTATGTGTAAGTTTAATGGAGCATGCACAGCCTGATAGAAAGTGAAGTGTTTTATGTCAGTGCTTGGAAGACTGAGGCCTAAGCAATGATGGCATGAAGATTGCCTAGCCAGTCGTAAGTCATAAGATAGAATGATGATGCAATAATGTATCCTTAGAGAGTATGTATTTTTATGCATGTAGGACGTTTCCTCCAGTTATTTTTGTCTTGGGTGATGACATAATTCTTTAGCACTTCTGGTGGCCTGTGTTTGAGAGGGAGATGTATTTTCTTGTAACTTTTCATTAAAATGCTGACAATGAAATATTCTAAATTTTCTCCAAACGCCCTGGTTATTCTTGAGAAGAAATTTCTCTTTTTCTTCCTCAGGGGTTCCAGACCTTTTATCGTATCCGTTGACGATATCATGTTTCAGAGGCCAGTTGAGGTTGGATCCTTGTTACTGCTTTCTGGACAGGTAGGAGTTGATTTCTTCTTGAAAAGGAGAAAAACTTATCTTTGCTGTAGTCACTGTTAATCACTGATCATGAACAATGTGTTATGAGAGCGTGTGACTTTTCTTGTTAAACAGTGCAATGAAGTCTGTTACTGTTTTTCAGCGCCAGTGATAAACTACAAACTATAACTCTTATTTTAACTGTGTAGGTCTGTTACACAGAAAAAAACTACATCCAGGTTCGAGTACACAGTGAGGTTTATGATGCAGATACCAGGGAGCACCATACAACCAATATCTTCCATTTTACATTTATATCAGAAAATGAGGTCCCGCGGGTTGTCCCCAAAACTTATGGAGGCAAGTATCCAATTAATGCATTGTCATCATAACTCTGTAGACAAGACGGCTTTCTTTCTGTTGGAACATTGGTTGTTTTAGTAGGTGAACTATTGGCATTCGAGGAATTTAACAGGATTTCATGGCAAACCACATCTATTTTATACTTTGATGACAGTGTGGATTGCTTCTTAAACTTATCACTCTGTGTAGTTGCCCAATATTGATACTAAGTTACTAATGTGGTTCTCTCTTTTCTCCACCTTACTTCAGAGTCCATGTTGTATTTAGATGGGAAGCGACACTTCGCTGCAGTCATGAAAGAAATCTGACACGCACCAGATGCTGCATCAGCAGTGTAGCAGCCTGCTGTCTTGGAAAGAGTTGTCACCAGAGATGGCTAACAGAGAGGGGCTTGCAATACTGAAAAAAAAAGCCACCACAAAACAAAACCCCAAACCAAATCCAAACCCCACAACAAAAATACCTTTTTAGTGCTACTTATGTATTTGCCTATATTTAGATTTTTTTATTCTCTGCTACCAGGATTTGTTGAAATCTACTTTTACATGCTGATGCTAGGAAAAAAGGCTGAAAAAATACGATCTTAAGCTTTAGATAGCTTCTCTTCATCTGCTTTGAGGGATCTCATTACGACTTTTGCTGTCTTGTCACCATCTGCCTTCTTTCCCTTAGTAGCTCTCCTTTGTGTTTCCCTGATAAAGGATAGACGTTCTATCAGGAAAATGTGTGCAATAAGGAGATACACACAGATGAAGCCATTTGACCTACATTTTTGTGTAAATTATGTTTACGGTCTTTTTTTTTTAACAAGGACACATGTACCTGGGCAGCAGCGCAAGTTCAGAAGTTACTGGTGCGTGCCCAAGGTAAAGCAGGTGTTTCCCATCAGCTGGAATTTTACAAGGTTGTTGCAGCTTCTGTTTTGGATGGTTACATGTTCCCTTGGGAGGAAACTGATTTTTGCAATGAAATGAGGTGGCCAAATGGTCTCTTCTGGCATTCTGTTTGCATACAGCCAGTCCTTGCCAGCCTCTTCTAAATTTTTTTTTTTATATTACTGTGAGTTCCTTAATGAATTATTTCGCACGGCCTGTAGAGTAGAGATCTGATTAGTGAAATTGGGTGGGACTGGGAAATGGTATTGTAGAGCAGAACGTTTTGGTTTGGATTAGGGATTGGGAGCAGGAAAGGTAAAACGCTGCCAAAATGGTAACGGTTATGGTTGATGCTGGAGTTAGGGGTCCAGAGAATTTGTGCTGAGCAGCTCCCAAGTCACCCGCTGAATGGTGGGAGGATTTTTATCCCACTGAGGGGTGGTACAACTGGAGGACAGCCTCCTCAGCTGGACTATTTGTCTGGTTCCTTGGTAGACAGTAATGAAATACGAGTATTGCACAGCTTTAAAGATTCTCAAGTTTACCTGTGAAGGACAGAGTAATTCCTCACCACAGAGGGGACACCACAGTGGACAGAACTATGGCATATAAGTAACAGGAAGAAACTACTTGATACTGAAGTGCTTCTGATGTGCTGGAGAAAGCTTTAATAATCTCTAATATCGGGCAGATAAAGTCCAACATCCTGAAATTAGGAAGGTGAGTGGATGGGAGGCATCAGCTGTTAGCAGTGAGGATGACTAGTCACAAGCACAGAACTGGACCTCTGATACCTTCAAATCACGACTGATACCCTGTCTGATCAAGACACCCAAAGAGGAGTAGTTGGGCTCAATGGTAGGTTAAATGGATGAAAAGCGAAATCTTATATAGTACATGAGAATAGACTTCGGCTTCCCTGCTAGGTTTAAAACCTTTTGAAATCAGGAAGCAGCAAGTAGAAATTATGTGAATCGGCACAGATGCATGAAACAGGTTGATAAAATAAAGGAACATGCTGAAATTTTGTTTCTGAGTAAGAAAGTTTTAGAAATTCACCATTAGGACTGGCTTCCTTTGGTGCTAGGACAGCATGAAGTTCATGGCTCCTAACAGCTGATTGCTGTTCACGTGAGGAGAGTAAGCATTGTAATAACCAGCATGTTATACATTAGCCTTGCCTTTCTAGGGTTTGGCTGCCTGTATTTCTGAGCGAGATAGCTTTCCAGCGGAGGCACAGGGGTGTTGCCTGATCTGGATCAGATTAACGCACTCCAGTGACAGTAAGCTCTTGGTTCCTTACGTAGCGTTTCTCTCTTCAGCCGCACTCCAGTGCTGATTCAGCTCTATGATGTTACAATCTTTTTCTTCAGTGGTTATGACACTGTGGATATGTATTGTATTTTCTGGTTTTCTCCTTCTTAAAACTCTTTGGAAGCTGAATATACTTGACTGAGCATACAAAGAACTGAAATTCTATCCTGGCTTCTTCCCACCTCGCTCCATGGATCCCTGTTGGCTGCTAAAAAGTTAAGTAGGAAGGCAGGAAGTGGAGGGATCTCTTTCAGAACTACGTATTCCTCCTGACTACCTGCAGGATTTTATCATTGACCCGGTTGTCCTGCCTGGGTCACTTCTGTATAACATTTGTAAGTTAAGGGGGTGCCAGGTTCTTCCTCTACTGCCTTTTCAGCTGGATATAAATATGAATTTATCAGAATTTCTCAAGTCAGCCTTCGGGAAGGTATTGGAGAGGAGAAAAAGAGGTAATAGAGTAGGGAGCAAGGCGTGACATCAAAACCTCTGGACACAGTGAAGAAAATGAATCTTACAAATGGAGATGCTTAGAAGAATCAGTGTGTTTTCAAAGTTCGTGATAACTTAATCACGTACCACAGTCACAGTAGTTATGGAAATGTATGTACAGCCATACAGAATGTGTGTGTGTGTGTATATATATATACACATATGTAAAAGATATATATAGTAATAATCAAAGACGTAGAATATGTGCTTACATATTTTTTACTCAGAGAAGGTAACTCCAAGTTGTCACCCTCTCTGATAATAGGCTAAATGTATCTTTGTTCAAGGGTATTATTTATGCATGTCGCTGTATACCTTTGTGTGTGAAAGAAAATTGTTCTCAGATCTCACATTCAGAATTAAAATATTTTAACATAGTAATTGATGTTGAGTTTATATTGCAACTTCATGACTGACCTGTCACTGCTCTAAGTGACTAACCGTTACCGCACAAGCCTAACTGTATTGGTAGAAAATCTTTTTCTTTATAGTGACCCTATCTGCGTAATTGGCTGTGGCTCTGTAGTGGGAAGTAAATGTTCCTTTGCCCAGCGCATCTTGGAATACAGTGGGGAGGAGGAAGTCTGTGGCAGCCGCATTGCCTCCCCTAACCCTCTCAGTAGTTAATGGTGATACAAAAGGAGATTTCTGTGGGACTGGCTGGGCTCAGTGCCTGAAAAAGCGCTTTGTTTTAAATGTTTTTATTTTTCTGTGTTTAAAAAAAATAAATATTAAACTAACTTACTCAAACTTACTGTAACAGCTTCTGGTAACCCATCTTCAAATACACATAATTCCTTTGCAGCCATGTCGTGGTGTACAGCATTCTGGGAAGAAGTTTGCTGGAGCTGGTACAGCATGGGCTACTGAGTGAGGCCAATGCTGTTCGTAGTTCAGAAAGTTGCTCTAAACTTTCTGCGTGCTTAATTGGTTTTACTGCATGTTTGGTCCAGCCTTTGTCTGGTGACAGAGTTGTTTGATTGCTGGTCCTTCTCTGAATGCATTTTTAACTAGGTATGGGAGAGATTATTTCTTCACAGGCTAGGCAGTAGCTAACAGGAAAATAAAAGGGCAAATGCTCAGCTTTTCATGAAAGAGAAACTGGGGACTCCGTTTGTGGAAGGTGTAGTTGGATGACGATACCTGCATAGAAAATACACTGAAGCACTTGCTCTGCTAGCAGGGCTCAGAGTTCGTACAGCTTTTGACATCTGCTTTTGTTTGATGCTCTTGCTGCTGTATGTGCTACAGCGATACAACCTGTGGTTTTCTTGCTGGAACTCACTACTCACCTGGCTCCGCGTGGACGTGGACGTTCAATGGGTGGGTGATAACACATCTCTCTATGATGTCTCATTTGCTGGCTTAGTGCAACAGAGGTGTTTGCTGCTGGGAGAGCGCTAGGTGTGAATGAGAGTGACCTGGCTGGAGAGGCAGGCAAAGCCACTGGAGAGGGCACAAGAGCTATTTCTAAGGCAGACGTGAGCGTTAGGTTTGTTTTGTGCCTTGGGCTGCTTATAAGTACCCATGTAATAGCTGGGCCTGCATTTGTCACGCTGCAGTTGCTTGGAGTTATTTGAACGTCCTCTGTGTCGATGATGTTTTTGGTGTTTCAGGGTTCATAAAAGCTGTAAACAAAATCATGAGTAAAATTCAAGCAGCTGATTTACAGCCTAGTGGTCTTTGAGATCACATGGGCTGGAACAGCACATTACCAGCCTTCGGTGTTTGGCGTTGGTCCCGCTGTGCCTCCGTTATCCTCCGATGGGATCAGGCGCTCTTCCTGTCCCCAGGCCTCGCAGGGACGGGGAGGGGCTGGGGCTTGGCGGAGTTCTGCTTGCTCTGGCCGTGGTTCCTTCTGCCCTAGGCACGCGCTTAGGTGTTATTTGTATCAGAGCTGAAGCAGAAATCAAGCAGCCGCTTCTGCTCTCTGGCTGCAGCGACTAATCTGGAGAGCCGCTCAATGGTCACTAAAGGCTACACAATCAGGTAACTACAGTGAGAATGCAACTGCCGGTGTAGTTCTGCAGAACTGTACTGAAGTGTCTATGTATAGGGAAGGGAATTGTATGGCCTGGTGGGGGAAGGGGAAGCAAGTTCTCATGAGTGTGGGATCCGACCAAGAATAACAACATAGCAGCGCTGGACTGGAGCAGGGAGGAAGCCTTCTCTGTGGCCTTTTCAAGGAAGACCCTGGTGACGGGCTGACACTGACTTCAGGTGCTGTTTTTGCAGTCACACAGACTCTAGAACACCATGTTAAAAAGAGGGAGAGCTGGGAAGGAGCAAGAGAAGACACTCCTATGAAAGGGCTCTCCAGGGCACACAAGTATGAAGTGTGTCTTGCGTGGAGATGCTCTTTTTTTCCCTTGAAAGAAGAAATTAAAGTACATGACCCACAAGAGTTTCTGATGGTCACTGGACATGTCAATACTAATCTTGGGAAAGACCCCAGTTACTCCCTTAAAACTAGGAGCCACAGTTAAGGAGTGGATAAGCACAGGACACCAACCACTGTGTACATCTGTTAACAGTGCAGGGCCAGGGAAAAAATTCGGACTGTGTGAAATGGAATTGATCTTATCAGCATATACGCTACAAATACAAATGTGGGAAAATTACTGGTTCAGCTCTGGAACCACATGAGCTGGCACAGGAGTATTTTTTTCAGTGCAGTTGTACTGATTGATGTAGCGTAGGATATGTTTTTAGTAGTTTAAAAATGTTTTCCAGCTTTGGACAGACTGGAAACTTAATTCAGCAACTGTAATTTATTTCTGGCTTTTGGGTTAGCTGCTATTGCCTCTGGACTACAGACTAATGTACCGTAACCAAGTGGCTCTTTTCTAGCTGTAGCTCCTAGAATGTGACCAGACAAGATTTTTGCAGAAATTATGTAATCTATCAATAGCAAAAATCAGGAATCTAAGCCCGAGATGCTAAGAGAATTAAATTTTGGGAAAACCAAGCAGCTGAACAAGACTTACAGGGAAACAATGTATTTCACAAGAATATTTTCTCATAACTAATGAGGTACCCATGCTTCACACAGGTTAAACTCCTGTTTAAGCAACAAGACCTTTAATGGTCTACTGCAGTTACATATTAGTCAAACTCATGAAAGTAACAAAATTAATGAAATTTTATTGGCAAAAATCAAGTTGAGTGTGACCCATGTAATTCAACAGAAGCAAGCCTCAGTTTAGTTTATCAAAATACTTCAGTTTTCCAGCTGGATCTGGAATTATCTGTGCAAGAAAAAAAATGAAACCGTTAGTCTAAAAACAAAACCATGCAAACACAACAAACTATAAAACCAGAACAGCACTGTATTTCATAATATGATGCTAAGGCCAACCCACAAGCAACACTGAAGAGTAATTTATCAGTTGATTTGATACTAGATTACTGTTTATCTCTAAAGGTACCTAACAGCAGTAAGCAGAAAGATTTAACTAACTGGGGGAAGAGAGAGTGCAGCATACCAAAGGAAGAATTTTGACAGTTGGGAGTGCATACATCTATGCTGTTTGCCCCAAAAGCAAGATATTTTAATAAATTAACTTCTGTAATCCAGAGTCTTAGCATTTACTTACAGTTCTTCCCTTGGCCACCACACTCTCATGGCTTCCTCTGGTTTGATCTAATTAAATCAAACACATTTACAAGGCACAGCTACATCTTCGAGAAAGTCTTTTTGAACCACTCTGCTATTTAAATTATCTGCATCTTTTGCACAGAGAAGAAAGAGAATGCTTATGTATTGTTTTAGATCTTTATATTGGTAGTACCATAGCTGTTAATCTCAGCATTGTAAGACTGTTTTTTAGAAAAATATGTTAATGTTGTATTATTTAGGTAATCCATGGTTACGGAGGGCAGAACTTTTCAGTGCCAAAGTATGTCTGTTAGGCCAGCCAGCCCTCTTTCATTTTACAGTCTTGATATCCAGCTTCCCCCACTAAGACCCTCTTCTGCTAGCTTGAAAGAGGTGACTCCTGGCCTCAGATCATCCTGGGAAGTTTTCATGTCCAGCAAATAAACATGGTTTAACATCCCGCTGTTTTTACTATCCATTACAATGCTCACTGCTCTGCTTAGAGGCTGCTGGGACCTGCTTTTTGTTGAGGAAGCTCTTAAACAACAACGCTCTGTCATCACCAGATGGTTCAGAAGAAAGCCACGTGCTCAAATAAACGACAGTGATCTCATCTGAACTAGGTGGCTCAGGCCTCTAGTGAAAGTTTCATTATTCTGCTAAGGCTTGATCCAAGCCCAGAAACAAACAAGTTCAATGGGTGTTTATCTGAACCCTAGCTCTTCTGCTTGTAGGCGAGTAGTAACAAAGGAGGAAGAGCTATTGCACAGCAAAGCAGTGCTCTCTGCTGGAGCTCCGACAGCAGCACGCGGGCCTTGTCAGATCCTACAGCAGCCTGGGAACCTGTATGTTTCTCTTTTGGGTAGTGCCTAGGATCCAGAGGAAGACTCAACAGAGCCAAGAATTTATATGACTACTGAGAAGACAGGACAGACTCAAGAGTTTCCAACTTCCTCTCATCAGGTGTTAACAAGAAAAAAAGTTCTTGATCACGAACTCATTGCTGCTCAAGAGTTTTGTTCATACACAAGGAATTTGAAACAACTGGAATATCTCTAGTGTGAGGGAAATGAGCTCCTAATGCAATCAGTAGTAATCCAAAAGCTGTAACTACAATAATGTGACTTTACTCATATCATCTCATTAAAAGTTGCAAAGACTTTGGATTTGGCTTTAGCGGAAATGATAACTGAGTGTTTTCTAATAGTATATGCATTTAAATATAAACAGTGACTTACTGTTTCACTGCCAGGTTTCCAACCAGCAGGGCAAACTGGGGGAAAAAAAAAAAAAAGGACAAAGTTAATGGAAGTATTTTTACACACACTTACTTTTGTGGACTTAATATTCTCTTCCTGAACTTGAAGTAAAATAGCACACAAGTGTCACATGTAAATATCTCCAACTATTAAATACGCAGTTTTCTTTCCAGGTGGGATGGTGTCGTAACAGCTTATACCTGATACCACCTACCACTTCTGTTAACTGGAAACTGTGTACCTCTGGCTGGATGCCTATGCCTTGGTTTAATTCTCGTGCCCTTCTAGACAAAGTACTGCAAAGCAGTATCTGAGAATGAACACCTATTCTAGTAGAAACAAAAGTTTCATGATAAAATTCAGGTGACTATGCAGAGACCTACCTTTCTTTCTTTCAAACCAATGCTAGGGAAAATTTTTTAGCAAAGAAATCAGTTCAAAGATTCCACAAGAGACTGATTTTATTTGAAGCCTTGCTCAGGAGCAAAGGGATTACAGCATGCGGTTAGCATGCAGTGTGGCTGAGCACCCTGTGACCACCCGTGCAGTTGCAAGTTCGGGAGTGAAGCTCTTATCTGTTCAGAGCTCTCCCTCTGAGGCTTTAGCCCAATGAGTTACGCCATATTACACTGCTTTAAGGCACGCTGTCAGACAAAATTACCACAAATGCAATTTGCAATTGTGGAGAACTTTTGTTTCCCGTTCCGTGCAAAGAATCCAATAAGGCGCCTAGGGAGGCTCTCCTCAGCATTCATGCAAAAGCTAGTGAGATTCCACACACAGCTGGAAAAAAACGTGGTACTCTGGAAACCCACTGCAGATCAATATTCTGTAAGACAGCTTTGTAACCAAGTAAGAGTTTAAATTTCCTCAGTCAGATGTGCGTAGCCCAAGTATCAGCATTTATCTTTTTAAATCTGCACAGCAAAGCATAATAATGATCTCTACCTTCAGATAAACGTACTTCCAAATGCCACGTGACACAGAGTTGAAAGTTAAGCTGCTGAACACGTGTATTAATATTTAAACAATTCTTTAAAAAAACAAATGTGATTATTTAAACACATTAGTTAAGGAAATGTGAAAAGTTCACCCCGTGCTTCAACTGGGGGGGGATATGAATTCTTGAGACAAAA
This sequence comes from Morus bassanus, assembly GCA_031468815.1. Classification (NCBI taxonomy): domain Eukaryota; kingdom Metazoa; phylum Chordata; class Aves; order Suliformes; family Sulidae; genus Morus; species Morus bassanus. The sequence continues at coordinate 89,675,517 of CM062568.1, read as the reverse complement.
TAATGATGTGAAGCCGCTGAGAGCTTCTTTGTCAGGGGAAGATGATCACACAGCATTTGTAAAGAAAACACAAATAATGGTGGTCTAACTTTCACAAGTATCACCATGTATCTTGACATGAAGCACTCTCAATTACTTGTCACAGATCCTCAATGAACGACACAGGACAAGGATGGCACGCATCTCAGTTATTTTACTATGTCAAAATGTACTGAAATATTGGGCGTGATTCTTCATGGCCTCGTATTTTGTACAGATTTATGCTTGTGACAGATGGTGCATAACGCCTTAGTTCAGACTAAGGATCGCTTTATGCTCTGCATTCTCATGGATGTGAAGCAAAATGTGAATTACTACGCTAGAAACAGCCTGTGTGAGTAGCAGGACCACAGAATCTTGTAGCAGTGCAATTAAACCACTTCATTCACTGCAAGAGACTAGTCTCTAACACTACTGAGTACCTTTCTTCCAAAAAGCTACAAACAGAGCTTCCAGTCTAAGCAAAACAACCTTCAACATGAAAGTATTTAGAAGAGCACCTTCTCCATGTTTGTCCGTGTACTGGAATGCTTGTACTAAACGAAGTGTTTCATCCACTGATCTCCCAACAGGAAGGTCATTCATCGTGATCTGTCGAAGGATTCTCTTATCATCAATAATGAAAAGGCCTCTGTGAAAACATTTTTTGTGCGTGTTAGGAAACAGAACTAATGACAGCGTTGTATTTATGCACCATTTGATGTCCGTTGGATGGGAAGAACTTGATCTCTGCAAACACCATACAATACCCACCACCTTAGAATACTCCTAACCTGCTATTCTCTACCTGGGCTATCGGACGACATCAGCTGATGGCAAGTTAAAACCAAAAAAGGACGGTTCTTTGCAGAACATAAAAGTAAGCTTTGGCAGGCCCTGCCAGGGGATGTTGCAGATGCTATGACATTACAGGGATCCCAAAAGCAACTAATCAAGTTTATGAAAGATGTACCCCTTGAGGCCATTAGTTACGCTTAGTCTTGACTCCACTTGGACTTGGGAGGTCCCTGAGTAACAGCAGTTCTGGGGTAGTCTGCATGTTTGCCCTGCTCCAGGTATCTGCTGATGACTGCTGTTAAACAGGATATCAACCTCAGCCCCTCTTCTGATTCATTATGGCTATTTTTTCCTGTTCTTCAACATGTATTTTGTCTCTTTCTCTCTTTTGTTTCAAATGCTTCTTTAGATGGAAAGTAGTAAGTACTACTCCAGCAGAACAAAATGAACTGTAACCAAGTGAAATACCTAAGTGTATGCCCTTGATCTTCCAGATATACACCATAATCCTTTGAAATTTGGTGCGTCAAATCTGAAAGAAGCGGAATCTTCATAGGTCCAAGTCCCCCTTGTTTTCGAGGAGTATTAATCCTTTGAAAGAAATGAGATACAGATGTATTTCTCATAAAGATTTATATTCCCTACACAGAGATAAAAGTCACAAACCAGAACAGTACAGACGGAAGGATTTAGCGCAAGTGGCATTTTTCTTGTTTGCACACAAGGGAGATGAATACTATTTATGGTTTGAGCAAAATGTTCAGCAGATCTTCTGCAGTTTTTGGCCACATCTATTAATAGTGACCTCTTTCTTATCAGTCATAGTCGCTTTATACCAGTGTGCTCATGAACTGGGAGAGTGTAATGCGTTCAGATACTTGCATCCCTATCTCTTTTCTTCTTTTGTATTTGAAATAGTTTTTTGGACTGAGACATGACATATTTCAAGCAGTACATATTAAACAAGCTTCAAAGATAAAGGTACTTTCACACACTAGGGTTAAAAATTTTTACCACTGAAAAATATTTTAAACATTTATATCAATAGTATCACGCTCTGACACATTATGATATACCTACACAGGCTACAAGTCTGGGGATACAGTTCTTCAGATAAGATGGACACAGGAATAATTTTTAGTGAAAGACAAGGATAAGATACATACCATGCTAAGTGAGTGAACTTTGAATCCACAGAACATGCTACTACTTCGGTATTTATTGCTCTGAATTCTTCAATTCTGTCACTGAAGGCAATTATCTCAGTTGGACATACAAATGTACTAGATAATTTAAGAGAAGATAAAGTCAAAATTTCATGAAACATCCACTAAGTTCTCTGTTTAAGTTAAAATCGTGGATTCATCTTAAATGATTTCAGCTTTTACTTATTTTTTATAGCTTCTTCAAGTATTTAACCGAAATGCTACCTGACTCTAGCTTACTTACAATGAGGTTATTACTGAAGAAGATTATAAACCTACCATTAGGTTCCATACACTCTGGATACTAGTGTTTTTACAGTTACTTTCTTTTAGACATTATGAATATTAAGTGGCTGAATTTAAGCACCAAATGCCATTTTTTTCAGAGGAACGTACTATAATTTCTTGTTACTGTGCATTTCTGCAATTTGACTTGAACTTTTTCCACTACAGAACAAATAAAGTAAAGTAAAGTAAAGATCACAATTTCTAGGGCCTTGAAGCTCAGGGCCAAGAGCAACATTATTTCCTTTACGATACTACGGGAGTTATACATCTCTGTCCTCTCTTCTTCATTTTGTGGAAAAGAATGGGATTGTCTGGTAGCAAGCACAGATGTTTTCACTCAACCAGTGAGGTTACTGCATTCCAAATAAAGGAGGGCAATGTTAAACGTTAGGATGTTATGCGATGAGCTTAAAGGAAAAACGCCATCTCTTACGTACACTACGTACACTCTAGAAAATATAGATGGGATGCTGTCTTCTGTTTGCAGCAGTGATTTAGAGCATCATACATCATACAGGACGTAAAGGTTGCCTGACTGGGTACTACAGGCTGAAAGTTATTTTTTTGTGGGGAGGCACAAATCTGTGGACACACTTACTGGGAGAAAGATCATCTTACAATTTTACCAATGCATGATGAAAACACAAATGCAAAGAATATATTTTCTTCTGTCACTCCTTTCTTCTCCCCCAAACTCTTACCAAACAAAACGACAAGACGAAAAGAAAAATTAATAAATTTTGAGTCTAGTGTAGCTGCACTCAGTCTTGGTATGTCCCCAGTGGTCTTACTTACAAATCAAGAGGATAGAAGAAGAAGACAAGGTATTTTCCTTCATAATCTGTTAATTTCAGCTCTTTAAACTCTCCGTTAATGACTGCTGTTCCTTCCCAGTAAGGTGCTGGCTTGGAGACTGAAATACAAAGAACATTCAATTAAAAGTCGGAATATGAAGCAGGTGTTTAAACACAGCTGTTCACTAGCTAGCTTGTGTGCAAGGACAACTGTTCTTCCTTTTGCTTGAAGAACAACCTACTGAACACAGTTAGAAAATGAAACTTTCTTACCACTGTAAAAAGCTCACAGCTGGCAGAGGTTACAGGATGATGAAGAAATGGAGGTTTCAGTACACGTGGAAAGTAAATAGTTTGACCAACTTGTGCTCATACATGAGCCCTCTGAATCGGTGATAATCAAGGCCACACAAACCTTATCGGGCATACTGAACAAACCACGTGTGTGGTACCAGCTCATGGCAGAAAATCTGTTAGGCTGAAGGAGAAGCTGTTTAAGATTTCAGGAACCCTCACTATTTTGTTATGAACAGCTGTTGTGTATCAGAAGCATAAGATGGTTCCAATTCATATTGTTACTTTTTAGCCATAAAAAACTACTCGGAATTAAAGTTCACAAAAAATACACGCTGCAACACGTTTAGAGACAAATGCCAAAAACTGCAGTGTATTATTTATTAAATTACAACTCCTAAGCAAATTGTAACTTGAAGATAGTTGCATTTAAAAAAAAAAATCCAGTTAAAATGCATGAAATATATTTCCTATTCCTATCAAAAGGGATTAACCTTCAATTTAAAATATTAAAAATGATTCTGCCAGGTACAATTTTCATAGCAATGTGAATTCTGAGACAGAGGGTAGGGTACGCTAGAGATACAAGGTGATCCGAATACACTTGAGATGCCAAGGACATTGACATACAGCTCCAGGAAATTAGGGAAACGCTGCTGAGAAAAAATATATGGAATCTTAATTATTATCTGGATGATGACTGTGTTGTTGGGCTCTCCTCTTCTTAGGACAACCCACAGCTATAGAATATAGTTAGCAAGGATGTACAACAAGGACTGCAAAAAATACCCCAAATCATCAGAGACATTGTGCCTGTGAACAGGAAGGCACTCTGCTTTGGTTTCCCTTGATGTAACCCACCGGGGCGCAGCAATAAGAGTGCAGACAGTCAGCAGGTATGACCGATAATTTCAGTTTACGTTGCTTGAAGAAACGCTCTTCTTCCTCTTAAGCCTTCTGCAGAATTCTTTCTGATCAGATTTAAAGCCCTGGACTTCTAATATTTTTTTATTGAGTCTTTGCAGGTATGGGACTGTTTTCAACTGAAAGCGAGGATTAATATCCAAGTTATTTCGAGCTCTCCAAAAATGTTTCAAATACCTTGCTCGTCACAAAACAGTGACACGTCTAATCTAAGCTCTTTGCAGCAAAGCATTCTCTTCAACTGACCTTCAGATTACTAGGGAGAAGGAAAAGAAATTAAATGAGGTATGTTGTATCTTGACCTATTTTTAAAGGAAGATGATATTTTTGGTTTCAAAATACTCGTCTAAAATGCTGTGGTAACTTACATTACAAAGGGGGGAAAAACCAAGCAAAACTGGTTACGTGTATCTTGACTGGTCTTCCATTTTTCTCACAGCATCTGTTTGCAAATGTTTGTGACGGAAGCTATGCCCTGGCTCGGTAGAGGAAAAGGATTTACAGCTGTAAATTCTCACAGCCAGGATCGTTTCTACGCGACATCTCCGCACTCTCTCTTCTGCGGAAGGGGGGGCTTTCGGAGAGCACCCCAGCACGCGAGCAGGCGCCCCGAACACCTCGCCGCCACTCAGTTCGCGATGTTTGCACCAGGGCTGCCATTAAAGAAGAGGGCTGCCGTCCAGCGTTTCAATCACAAGAGAGCGCAGGCACGAGGCCGAGTGACAAACCCAGCCCAGGAATAACGGGCAAGCCTTACGAGAGGCGACTGCTCGCTGCTCCTCATCGCGCCGTTGAGCACCGCACGCTCCCGTACGTTGTTCAAAGCGTTGCCCGTAAAACTCGCTCGCTGTTCCTGGAGCCGCAGGCCTCGCTAAACGCCCGCGGGAGGCTGCACGCGCTGCCCGTTTAGCACCGCACGGCGGCACGGGCCGGCGGCCTTCCCCGCTGCCTCCCCCGCGGCGCCAGGCCGCAGGCCCGCTGCCAGGGCCGGGCGCCGGCGTGCGGAGGGCGAGGCGCTCGGCAGCCGCGGCCACAGGGCGGCCGCCAGCCCGCGGGGGGTCCCTGCAGGCCCCGGGGCAGCTCTCCGGGAGCCGCCGGCGGGACCCCGGCAGGGAGGGCCGCAAGCCCGCCGCGCCCCGCCGCGCCCCGCCGCGCCGCTCCGGCCCGGGCGGGCCGCCCCCGCCCCCCCGCGCCCCCGGCAGCCCCCGCCCCGGCCGGCACCTACTCTTGGCCTGGCTGAGGTGCAGCGAGTGGTCGGAGACGGGCAGACGAGCCGCCTCCCCGGGGTAGACCTGCCCTCCCGCGTAGTAATGGCACTGCTCGTCCCCCCGCTGCCGCCCAGGGCGCGGATCCTCCGCCGCCGCCTCGCCTCCCAGCGCCGCCGCCAGCAGCAGCAGCAGCGCGGAGCACCGGGCCCTCGCCCCGCCGCCCGCCCGCAGCCGCCGCCGCGCCGCCTCCATGGCCCGCCGAGCGAGTGCACGTCCCGGCGGAGGGGCGGCGGCGGCGGCGGCGGGGCGGGGCGGAGCTTGGCCGCCCCTTCGGCGCGGGCTGCCAGCCGCAGGCCCGAGGCCCGAGGCCCGAGGCCCGAGGCCCGAGGCCCGAGGCCCGAGGCCCGAGGCCCGAGGCCCGAGGCCCGAGGCCCGAGGCCCGAGGCCCGAGGCCCGAGGCCCGAGGCCCGAGGCCCGAGGCCCGAGGCCCGAGGCCCGAGGCCCGAGGCCCGAGGCCCGGCCGTTCAGTGGGGCTGAGCGCTGCCCGCCGCGGGGAAGCCGGCGGGATTGCCGCCTCACGCTCAAGCCCCAGGGGAAAATGGTGAATTCTGTCTGGAGAAAAGAAAAAATACACGTGTGTGAGGAGAGCGAGCGAGCGTGCGTGTTGTCCAGCGCGTGCCGATTGCAGAAGGAAACCCTCCGCCAATATGTGAGATTTCCTGGCTGGTATCTCGCTTCTCTGCGGCAGCGTGGGTTCTGCGGGCATTTCGTCACTCGCGGTCACACCAAGCTATGCCAAGTGCAGCTTGTACGTTCTGGCCTAACGAATACATGAAATGTGAAAAAGCGTACTGCTTTAGGTCTGAAATCATCTACTAAAAGCCTCTTAATTCATAGAATCATAGAATTGTGGAACAGTCTGGGTTGGAAGGGACCTTTAAAGGTCATCTAGTCCAACCCCCCTGCAGTGAGCAGGACATCTTCAACTAGATCAGGTTGCTCAGAGCCCCGTCCAACCTGACCTGGAATGTTTCCAGGGATGGGGCATCTACCACATCTCTGGGCAACCTGTTCCAGTGTTTCACCACCCTCATCGTAAAAAATTTCTCCTTTTATCTAATCTAAATCTACCCTCTTTTAGCTTAAAACCATTGTCCTGTCGCAACAGGCCCTGCTAAAAAGCCTGTCCCCATCTTCCTTATAGCCTTCCTTTAAGTACTGAAAGGCCGCAATAAGGTCTCCCTGGAGCTTTCTCTTCTCCAGGCTGAACAACCCCAGCTCTCTCAGCCTTTCCACATAGGCCTTTCCAGTCGTCTGAACATCTTTGTGGCCCAGTTGTCTTGGTTCACTTTTGCCTTGTGAGAGGTCATTTTGCTCAGTCCTGAGTAGATCGTGGTTCATATCGCAAAATAGCTACATATTTGTCACAGGTGAGCATAGCTAGAAGGTAATTCAGCAGAACATTTAATAACAAGCGTGATTTTGAAGACAGTAAGTAGGCTGCAACAAGCAGTAGGTAAGGCTTTGCAGCCCAGTGTCTGGCCAAACTAGGTTATGCTAGGCATAACTGTTTGACTGGGACAGTTGAGGTCATCTGTCATGTGTATCAGTTAAACTTTAACCAGGATACTTAAAAATTAAGATGTGAGAGAGCTGGAGCTATCCCTTATCGAAAGTGGGGGCACCATTGACATCTGTGCTTGGAACACTGTGGATGCTGGTGATTCACTGTGGTGAAACTGGTGAATCAGTAAAGAGGTTACCCCAGACTGATGAAGTCTGAAGATCATAGAATCATAGAATGTCCTGAGTTGGAAGGGACCCGCAAGGATCATCGAGTCCATCTCCTGTCCCTGCACAGGACAACCCCAAAATTCACACCCTGTCTCTGAGGGCGTTGTCCAAGTGCTTCTTGAATATCGTCAGGCTTGGCACTGTGACTGCCTCCCTGGGGAGCCTGTTCCAGTGCTCCACCACCCTCTGGGTGAAGAACCTTTTCCTAATATCCAACCTAAACCTCCCCTGGCACATCTTCCTGCCAGTCCCTTGGGTCCTATCATTGGTCACCAGAGAGAAGAGATCAGCGCCTGCCCCGCCTCCTCCCCTTGTGAGGAAGCTGCAGACCATGATGAGGTCTGCCCTCAGCCTCCTCTTCTCCAGGCTGAACAAACCAAGTGACTTGAGCTGCTCCTCATACGGTTTCTTCTCTAAACACTTCACCAACTCCATGGCCCTCCTCTGGACACTCTCTAGTAGCTTTGTATCCTTAATATACTGTGGCATCCAAAACTGCACACAGTACTCGAGGTGAGGCTGCACCAGCACAGAGTAGAGTGGGACAATCACCTCCCTCGACTGGCTAGCAATACAGTGCTTGATGCACCCCGGGACACAGCTGGCCCTCTTGGCTGTCAGAGCACACTGTTGGCTCATGTTCAACTTGTTATCGACCAGAACCCCCAGATCCCTCTCTGCAGGGCTGCTCTCCAGCCTCTTGTTCCCCAGTCTGTGCATACATCCAGGGCTTGCCGTGCCCCAGGTGAAAAATCCAGCACTTGCCCTTATTAAACTTCATACAGTTGGTGATTGCCCAGCTCTCTAATTTGTTTACATCTCTCTCCAGGGCCTCTCTGCCCTCAAGAGTGTCAACAGCTCCTCCCAGTTTTGTGTCATCAGCAAACTTAATTAGTATTCCTTCTAGTCCTGCATCCAAGTCATTTATGAAGCCATTAAAGAGTACTGGCCCTAAGATGGATCCCTGTGGAACCCCACTAGTGACTGGCCACCAGCCCGATGTAACCCCATTTACTATAACCCATCAGCCCGACCCATCAGCCAATTGCTTACCCACTGCATTATGTGTTTCTCCAGCTGTATGCTGGACAGTTTGTCCGGGAGGATACAGTCAGAGACAGTATCAAAAGCTTTAGTGAAATCCAAAAAGGTTACATCAACTGGCTTCCCCTGGTCAACTAGGTGGGTAACCTTGTCATAGAAAGAAATTAAGTTTGCTAAGCAGGACTTTCTCCTCGTGAACCCGTGCTGGTTGGGACCAATGACTGCGTTGTCTTTCAGGTGTTTTTCAATAACTCCCAGAATAATCTTCTCCATCATTTTGCCAGGCACTGAAGTGAGACTGACAGGCCTGTAGTTACCGGGATCATCCCTGTTGCCCTTCTTGAAGATTGGGACAACATTTGCCAGCTTCCAGTCAGCTGGGACCTCTCCAGATTCCCAAGAGCATTGAAAAATCATTGAGAGAGGTCTCACTATGACATCAGCCAGCTCTTTATGTATCCTCAGATGAATCTCATCAGGCCCCATCAACTTATAGGGATCTAGCTGGAGCAGCAAGTCCTGCACAAACTTGGGATTGATTGGCAGTTTATCATTCCCACAGCCATGGTTCTCTAGCCCAGGGCTCTGGGGGTCCCTGAGCCCACCATTGGTGTTGAAGACCAAGGCAAAGAAAGCATTAAATGTCTCTGCCTTGTCTGTCCCTGTTTGTGAGGTGACCATTCTCATCAAGCAATGGGCCAATGTAATTTCTGGCCTACCTTTTGCCATTAATATATTTAAAAAGCACTTCTTATTGTCCCTCATGGTACTGGCCAGCTTCAAGAAGGCCAGTGGTATCCTGGGTTGCATAAAAAGGGGTGTGGCTAGCACATGGAGGGAGATTATCCTACCCCTCTACTCTGCCCTAGTGAGGCCACATCTGGAGTCCTGTGTCCAGTTCTGGGCCGCCCAGTTCAAGAAGGACAGAGAACTGCTCGAGCAAGTCCAGCAGGGAGCTACAAAGATGATCAGCGGACTGGGGCATCTCTCTTATGAGGAAAGGCTGAGACACCTGGGTCTGTTCAGCCTGGAGAAGAGAAGACTGAGGGGGGATCTTATCAACGCTTATAGATATCTAAAGGGTGGGTGTCAAGAGGATGGGACCGGACTCTTTTCAGTGGTGCCCAACAACAGGACAAGGGGCAATGAGCACAAGTTGGAACACAGGAAGTTCCACCTAAACATGAGAAAAATCTTCTTTACTGTGAGGGTGACAGAGCACTGGAACAGGCTGCCCAGAGAGGCTGTGGAGTCTCCTTCCCTGGAGACATTCAAAACCCACCTGGATGTGGTCCTGTGCCCCCTGCTCTAGGTGTACCTGCCCAGACAGGGGGGTTGGACAAGATGATCTCCAGAGGTCCCTTCCAACCCCTACCATTCTGTGATTCTGTGAACTCTAATTGAGCTTAGGCCACACATATTTCCTCCCTACAGTGGCGAACAACATCCCTATAGTCCCACCAAGTCGCCTGACCTTGCTTCCACTGGCCATATACTTTATTTTTCTCCTTATTTCTAGAAGAATATCCCTGGTCAGCCAAGCTGGCCTTTTGCCTTGGCTGCTTGACTTCCTACACTTTGGAATTGCCTGCTCCTGTGCTCTTAGGAGGTGATACTTAAAAAGTGACCAGCACTGATGGACCCCAGCACCTTCAAAAGCTTTTTCCCAGGGGACCTTACTAAGTAGTTCCCTGAGCAACCTGAAGTCTGCTCTCCTCATATACAGAGTTGAGGTCTTGCTGGCAAGAACATCTTGCCAGAACATCTGCGTCACATCCTGTCTCTGCAGGTGATTTGTGATAAATGTACCTTCAGGAGGGTATGGTACCCACACCAGAATGAACAGTACAATTTCTCTCTTAAAAATGGTACAGAACAGGCACGTAAAGAGCAGAGCCAAAAGAAAATGCTGAGGGCTGTTTTCAAAGAATACAGGCTCTGTAAAAGAAGAAAGGGATTAGCAAGTCACCTATCATTTGATGTTGTGTCTTGAACAAACCTTATTATTTTTCTGCTTTCCTACAACAGAATCCACCCTTTAAAACGATACTTCATAAAATTAAATTCACAGAGGTGGGAGAAACACGACTTTGCAGGCATGCTTGCACTTCCTAACCTGTGGATTTAGTGTTCCTTTCTCTTGAAGCTCTGACTCCTCTCCAGAGGGAGCTCTTTTCCTTTCCCATCTCTTGTCATGTTTGCCTTTAAGTTCCAGTGTAGATTGTACAAGTTAGGGATCATGCTTGTAAAATGCCATTCATACTGATACTGTCACAGCAATAATCTTACTCGGGCATATTTGCCTACCTGAAGGGTTTGACGATTAGGGAGGGTCAGAAGGCTCAGGAACAGCCCTCTGATGGGTACGGAAGCAAAATACCTACATAGCTATTGGGCTTGACCAGCGTGTGTGAAATTATAAAAAATTGTATTGACCGTCTGCCTGCAGGGGAGATGGACTTGATGGCAATGTGAGATCCCCTTGTCCTGTTTTTTCACAGTTAGTTGATGGTGGCCAGTCTCTGGCTGTACCTCTTAAAATGTTGGAAGAAGGATCTTTTCAGTGCTGCTGTTTAAGTTTGACTTCCCTCCCCTATCAAGGGCATGTCATTAAAGGGAGGATGAACAAAACCTGTTTGCTCATGTTAAGCACTCTGGCTCTCATGGAAAAAAGCGTTTCAACAATCTTTGTACTCCCACTGATTTCAGATTCAGGCGTGCCTTACATTTAAGCTTGCTAAAATGTTGTGATAGATTACTGTTTTACACAATCCAACTCTAGTAGTACTGAACGTAATATCAAGCTTTCCTCAATCTCACCGCTTGTAAGGACAGTGAAAGTCATGGCCTCTGTTCACAGAGAAACACAGAGTTCACAGAGAAACACAGAGTTCACAGAGAAAGTTATTTCGGTTGTCCCTGCTCTTCTCTTTTTGCTGGTGTTTTGAGCCATAGGAAATGGCAGTGATTTGAAAAGTAGGCATATGGTAAAGTTGAAAAAAATGAGCAGTTGAGAGGTATGCACATTGCATAATGTTAACATCCCTCAGGCAAAAGATATTCCCAAATACCTGTAAATAAGAGAGAAACCCAGTAAAACCAGAAAAGAATCAGGCCTCTTGGGAGTGGAGAAGATGGTGAAGGACAAAAATGGGTTTTATCTGCTGAATATAATGTTAGTTAAATAGCATTAATTTGAGGTTCATATATGATTAAGTATTTCTAGATGTGGAACAGAGTCAAAAGAGCAACAAGAAAGACTTTCTGGCTGCTGCTGTACTATCAAGACTTCTGCAAGTGATTAAAAAATGAAAAATTTTGTAAATGAAATCCAAGATGAAATCCAAATATATATCGCTCTTCAGTGTCCAAAAAGAGAACATGAGCAGCCTTCTTTCTTTGCCCAGTGTTGAAATACTTGAACTGAATGCTGATATTTATGTTTGAATTGATGAACTTAAGTGATGCTGTTAATATGTAGTAAGAGAAACACTGGGCTATGTTCATCCAGTCATACAGCTCTCTTCTGGAGTTGGTAAGGTTTACCATGTGCAAAGGGAAAGCTCTTAAATCCTTCCTTTCCTCCACCGCATTGCAGGCTGTGTTCCTGCATGTCATGCCATATTCAGGCCTGCAAGGATGGTTCAGTTTTGGCAAAGGGCTTGATTGTGGCAGGGTGTCATTGCCATGGTGGCACTAAACTTACGGAAGCAGGGAGCAATTTAGACTACTAAAGCAGTTTAGAAACGGTTCTGGAGGTTCTGACTGTTCTTGCTTGTAGTAATAAAATACCTCACTATCATTTAAATGACCTAATATAAAAATATCTTGGAAAAATTAGCATAGTATATTGTAGCAAGATGCCTGCCACCATTTCCTGGAACAGATGGAGCAGATGTTCAATATTGCGCTGTTGAAACTAGCAGTTGGTTTTATCCTCCTCGTGGTTTACAGGGACATTTTAACAAATATATTGCATTGGTTGTCATGCATGACAGAAATTCTACAGTGCAGAAAACTTTGCTAGAGAAAGGAGGGTAGAAAACATCTGTTTCGTAAGTGGTATTGGATCAGAATAACCATAGTTAAAATTACCAGTTAGAGAAGTCTTCTCCTTTCTGGCTCTTGCTAAGGCTAGACTGGTGGGATCAGCTGTGTGTGTGTTGACTGCAAAGGGTCCTTGGAGAAAAAGTGTATCAGGCTGAGAAGTGCCGGGTGGTGCCATTTGCTTTGACGGGAACTTCATCCTGACTTCTAACTGCTGCTAATACAGCTGAAGCAGTACGGTTGGGTAAATATAAACAGAAACTTCTTAAAATCTGTCGCTCGGTAGTGTAGAGGTATAATAGATATATTTATCCTTGTAACCTACCTTTGGGAAGTATGCTAGTGTTTGGAGATGAATTTATATTTTTCCTCTGCAAACACACCTGCCATAGAAAAGTTTTACTTTATTTCTTTCCCTTTCTCCTCCAGCTGTTTCTGCTTCTTGCGGGATCAGTGTCAGAAACCCTGTGGGGCCTGTGTGATAGGAACAGGACCGAGCATGTTATTAATGTGTTTGACTGAGCCTGGCAAAAAAGGGCGATCAATACTGCTAGTCGCTGGGCGATGGGGGAGTACAGTTCCTAAAGCACCACCTGTTCCAGGCTTTCTTCTGCCTCTGTAAATGCTGACAGAATCTAGAAGATTGTGAATATAAAGAAATATTGTGAAACCACCTTCCTGACCTAATAAATAAGGTAGTCCTTGAGGGGCCCTGTCCATTTTCCTTTGGCTGTCACCTGGGGAGTGGGTTACAAGTGTGTTTATGCTGTATCTCATTTTTAATTCCATTGACAAGAAGATTTTCAAAGAAAGCGCCTGAAATGTCTTTTAGCATTAGCATAATGTTTGGACAGTCGCACTGACAAGTAAGGACAGAGAAAGCCAACGCTGAGCAACACCTGTTAGATGTACGCTGTCCTCTATAAGTCAGTGGACTATAAAGGATAGTTGAGGTATTGCACCTGAAAACCAACAGTGGATGTCTGGACCTGCCCTTGACAGTGTGCTGCTGACGGCCCCTGAGACCGCCACAGCTAGGAGCTTGCTAGTCAAAACAACCTCTGGTTATTTTGGTCATCTGGTCTTCTGGTGTTGCTGACCAAGAGAGGCCCTTGCCCACAGAGCGGTAACCCCACTGTGTCAAGTGTAGTGGTCACTGTCAGTGTCATTCCCAGGGGTTCTCAGGCTCCTGCCCTTGGGGTCCCATCCTTGGTTCTGCCTTCTCAGGTCTGAACTGAGGCTAGCACACTCTGGTCTATGTCTCCAGCTGTCAGCCTTGTGGAAAATTTATCCCCTCAGCTCAGACAAAAAGCAAAGCTGCCTCCTGCGCTCGCAGGTGCCTGCTGCTGCAGCCTCGTGGGTGGAAAGAGACCCTGCAGCAACCCAAATTCATATCCTCTCACACCAGAATAGAGAGAGATGTTGCTGGTGGTTGTTGATGATGCTTGGGTATGCCTCTTCTGTGCATAATCACTAAAGCCTTGCTTAAGTTTATGGGTATACTAGCTGCCTTGCATTTGGGCTAAGTGGAGGAAAATGAAATGTTTAGCTGTCATCGAAAAAGTAGACCCTACTGCCTGATCTGTGGAGGAGAGGAGGCTGCATTCCCATGATACTGGGATAATGTGGTCTTAAAAAATTCCCGGCTCCTTTCCTTATGCCTGCCTGCCTGCTCCTCTTGTGTCTTCTCTTGAAAAGCTTTTTGTATTATCTATTTTCTAGCACTGTTCCTTATCTATATTTGCCTTTCTGTTCTATTTGGACTTGTGAAAGACAAAACCGGCTTTTTACCAGAAATATTCATGTACCTTAATGTGTTAGTCGCTTTTACATTGCTCACTAGGTGGCAGTAAGACGCTGTTATACCAATTAAAAACCTTCACGTTGTATATTCTGCAAGTGCCTGAAATTTCCCAAGATCTGAGGATCTGGTATCAGAAGAGCTTTTTTTTATTTTATTTTTTTTCTAAAATACTAAGTCCACGGGTGTAGGAAATGCAGGACAAAATCTATATTCAACACTCGTAAACAACCCCAGTTCCTGTGAACTTGTTACAACAAAAAAGGTAATCAACCTCCTATCATTTTTCAGTAACAAGTTTTCTCAGTTATGCCTCTGAGAGGGAAGATGCTGGGGATACTAAAGTAGTCTCTTAAAAAGGAGGACAAAATAAGAAAAAACCCAGCCATAAAGCTCATGGTGAAAGAGGTGGAAATTTGTAACAGAAGATAAGTTTTAACCTGGTCAATATGGAGTACTGAAATCATACCGGATTTTTGTTTCTGCCTCCTTTTTTGCTAGCTACACACATTTTTCTGGGAGTTTAAATAGCAGTCCAGTAAGTTATCATCTCTACTTTAACTAAACGGAGTGGAGTTCACAGGCCCTCGTTCTTTCTTGCTGCTTCAGAAATCTCTGTGCTCCATTTAGGATTGCTGTAAATAAATGAAGACTTTACCATTTTTTATGGTAACATCCTCATCTGTTCCAATTCAATTTTATATATGTTTCAGAGATTCAATTATTTCAGCTTGTCTGCTTGGTCTAATGCAAGGACCTAGAAGTTTCCTTGCAAAGCAAAATGTCTTAGTCATTGGAAGTGAAATAGATCTAATGTTTGTGTTCCCCACACCATAGGTAAATGTCTTGAATCTCCTTCAGTTAGCTCATATTTTCTCCACAATCTAATTTAGCATTTAAGTTGTGTTGGTACTGAACTGTACATTGATTTAGGTCAATACTATCATAACCCCTGCTTGTGTCAAAGCTCCTTCTCTGCTTTGGATTGTCAGCTTTCCAAGGGGCCTTGGGAAGCCATGCCTCTGTGCAAGAGCCAATATTTGATCTACCACATCTAAACTTGAAATAGAGTGCTGTTATTTTCCCATAATTAAAGGGAAAAAAGCCTATCATTTCCAGCTAGGAGTTTTATTTATTATTGCTTGCTTACTTTTTCTTCAGGAAGGCATTATTCTTACAGGTTTAGAAAAGTTTGCAAGTTTACAAACTCCTGAGTGAAAGCATAGCGAATTCAAGATACTATATGTATTCAGGATACTACACTTAAAGCATATTACCTGTGTGCAAAGCATGTATGTGTTTATACCCTACAATCTCATTCACCATTACAGAATCAAAAAATGAAGGAAAATGTTTGGAAGATGCTAATACTCACTACAGTTGCGTGCAGCTGATTTTCTTGTATCTGCTGTTCTTGAGGCCTAAAATAAAGCATGGTATGCAACTTATGCACTTAAATTACAATAAAGGAGTAAAACCCAAAATACTATGACAGATTTCTTCAGTATGCAGTCTAAAGTGGTAAAAAAGACAAGGGGTTGGTTCATGCCATCAGGTAATTTGGAAATAAAATAGCCATTCTGGGCTGTACTGCTGAGCCAGTGCACAGCTTCTGTTCCTGCTGAGGGCTGCTCCCAGTGTGGTTTGAGGCAGAAAAGTCTGTCCCCGGGCATGGGGATGGGTAGGTCTGAGTCACTCCAGAGCTACAGCTATCTCATCAAAATTTGTGTCACCTCTGCCGTTCATTGGGTGGGAGGCGCTGCTAAATAATTCCCGCAATTTTTAAAAAGATTTTAAAACTTTCCAAGATTTTGAAGATGGTTAGTATCGCTGAGATAAATAAAAGAGTGTGTTGACCTGCTGCGCAGCTAGCTGTTACATGGAATTATTCCTCAGGGCTGCGCTTTGAAATAGTTGTTATGAATAGTTGGCTGCATGAGCTGAAGTTCCCAGTTAAGAAAGCTGATAACACAGAACAGTTTCTGGGGCAGAGTTCCTCTCTTAGACCTGGGTGTTGATTTCTGAGATAAGACTTCTGCCAGATGGTATTTTTAATGGAAATGAAACAAGCAGCACTTCAAAAAAAAGGGAAAAGTCAGGTTCGGTATCTCCTGATCATCCTGTAGGAAAACAGTCTTCAAGGTCATTTGCAACATTTGCTGCCATTTCACAGAGGGCTGATGCAATGCTTTTTGTCCTGGTGAGTCTGCAGCCACGTTACCAACAGACTGGAGCCTCTTACTGTTTAGCAAGGAATAATTCATTTTAAAAATGCCTCATTAAAAATGCCTGACATCATCTCTTCGGTGATTTCATTTTTATGAGTAAGGTCAGTTTACTTACTGGAAAACCATGGATACAGCCAGAAACAGCTGTGGCAAGTTGGCTTTGATACTGAATAGGCTTGGCTGTGCCACGGGCTTTGTGCTCTGCTCCTCCCCAGGCAGCAGCAGCATGCCTTGCAAATCACCCGCTTGCTGCGCCTCATGCCTGGGCATGTTTGAATAGGTCACCGTGGGCAACTGCTGTTTATATTTACCAAATTATTTGTTAAGGGTCGGTAGCGCATTATAATCCCGTGCTGCTTCATGCTTCAGCGCTTCCATGCTCCCATCTTGGTGCTCCTGGGGGCTTCTGATAATGGCAGGAGAACCGCTGCGGGGTTGTTATTGCTGGAGGGAGGGAAAAGACTGTCACCAGCAGCCCAGGGTATGTCCTTCCTCACCAAGGGGACATGTTACCTAGACCTATTTCCATGCTAGGTGGGTGTTTTTTGAAAAATTACAAATAAAGGGCAAGCAGATGGCTCCAGATGACAGAACATATAGCCTGGTTGGTAAATGTGCTAAATCCTTCTGCACCCACTCAAAGAAAACACAAGTCTGCCCCCTCTGTAGCTGCAGGGGCTGGCTATTGTTTGGAAGCTGTAAAGATCTTGCTTTTAGCCCGAATGTCTCTGATGTGATGCCTTTTGTTGGCAATGGAAGTGCTCCCACAGCTGAAGAGCACGAGCTTCGCTGAGCAGCAGTGCTCTGCTTCTTGGCAGACCAGCGGGGGAAGTCACTGGACTGAAACTGTCCCCTTTCCTCACCCCCTGTGGCACATAACAGCCCCGAGCCTGGAAGAAAGGAAATGATGAGCCATGTGCCTTGAGCTTTTGTGCAATGTTGCCAGATCCAGATGCTAAAAGGTTGGGAGATGAAAAGCGGTAACAGTAATAGATCTGGAGATCTTTAGACCTGTCTGGTTCCTTGTGTGTGTGTAGGGTTCACATGTCTGGGCCTCCATGCAAGCCCAAAACTGTTGATTGTTTTAAATGAAAGGTGAGTTTTCATGTAATTGTGAGGCTTTTGAAGGAGGGATTTTGGAAAAATAAGCAAATATTGTGATGCTCTTGAAGAACTGCACCCAGCCCTTGGGCAGCTGAAGGCAGAAGAGCCTGGAGGAGTCTCCTCCTTTTGCCATGGGTCAGATTTGGTCTTGGATCTTATGCAAGGTGAATGTAAAGGCAGAGTGCATGGGGGTCTGTGCAGTCGCTTAGCCTCTGCTGTGCCTGCAGGCTTGTCCTGCCATGGGCTGGCTGGGGACGAGGCCAGCAGCTCCTTCCACCCTCCCTTCCTCAGCAGGCAGATGCTGCTGGGCGATGGACTAGGGTCAGGGCTCTGCCATTTTTGGAGGCCGGTCAGAGAAAAGGGTATTACAGGCACCACTGGGAGGAGTTTGGTGTTACTCTGCTCCTGCTCTGCCCAGTGGACCCTGCTGCCCTGGTTAAATACCTCAAAACAGCTGGGCCAGGCCTGGGTTTGGAGGAATGTCGTCTCTGAAAGGTTGACTCAAGTGCCTGAGAGAATTAGCATGGAATAAAGAGCTGAGGAAGCTGAACTGAGTCTGGCCATCAGCAATCTATCAAGAGAAAAAAAGATTGCTGAAATATTATTTGAAATGAACATTAATGGAAAAAATGAAACATTAGTGAAGCATGCAGAGCTGGAAACATTGCTATGGCTGTTAAGTTTTAATTAGTTGGAAACCATTCATTCAAACTGTGCTTCTGTGCAGTGATTGTCCTAATGTGGTTGGGTTGGGATCTAATGCTGTTGTATTTTCCTTTCTTTACGAGTGATAAGTACTGAAATATTCATTATACATGTGTCCTCCTGGCTTCTGGAGCGCTGTGGAAGGAGATTTTTTTTTTGTACACTAAATTTTGCGGTTACTGACTAGTAGTACTTACTGTAGCCCCAGTGACAGAAATGGTCCTGTCCAAAAGGTGATCCATCTGAAATGAAACATTGAGGGTGTTTCGCAAGGGGCAGGTAGTACCACTTTACCTGTTTCACATTTCAATGTAAAGAATACCGCAAAGCTCAAAGCATGTGTTTTCACAATGATCTGTGAGCTTGTGTGTCCATCTTTCCGTACACACACAGACATATACATGTGTCAGTGAGAAAATTCAAATTAATTATTTTTCTTCCGCTGGAAGATTTTACCTCTTCAGTGGAGAATACTCCATTAATATTAACATACTTCATAATATCTGTTTTCAGAGACAGGAGCATTTTTAATCCCCAGCCTTGCTTCACATGAGTGGATACAGATCTACCTGTTAACTAGGGCACTGGTATCTTGAATTATAATGGCATATTTTTGGGCATTACTGTGTGGTCTGTTTTCTGATTTCTTGTCTGGAAGTCTTTATCTTTGCTAGCTTATCTGTCTGATGCCTTCTGGAAACAATTTTCCCTTTATACCACCTCATAAACTTCTGCATACACTAGACTGGAGGTTCTGGGCCATTTCTCACATTTTGTAATGAATTTTCTGATTGAATTCTTTTACGGATAGCACCTCATACATGCAAAGCAGTGCCTAAGATCCTGGTGGATTTTTTACTGATTGTGCATATAAAGCTCTAAGAACTTGGACATATTCTGAAAAGTTGCCACTGAAACTTGCACATTTATATTTTTCAAGGCATTGAATGTGAAGCTGAAGGGCAGCCTTGGCTGCAGTGACCATGAAATGGTGGAGTTCAAGATCCTTAGGGCACTGAGGAGCGCGCACTACAGACTCACTACCCTGGACTTCAGGAGAGCAGACTTTGGCCTCTTCAGGGATCTGCTTCGTAGAGTACCATGGGATAAAGCCCTGGAGGGAGGAGGGGCCCAGGAAAGCTGGTTAATATTCAAGGATCACCTCCTCCAAGCTCAGGAGCAATGCATCCCAACAAAAAGAAAGTCAGGCAAAAATGCCAGGAAGCCTCCATGGATAAGCAAGGAGCTCCTGGGCAAACTCAAACACAAAAAGGAAGCCTACAGAGGGTGGAAGCAAGGACAAGTAGCCTGGGAGGAATACAGAGAAATTGTCTGAGCAGCCAGGGATCAGGTTAGGAAAGCTAAAGCCCTGGTAGAATTAAATCTGGCCAGGGATGTCAAGGGCAACAAGAAAAGCTTTTATAGGTACATCGGTGATGAAAGGAAGACTAGGGAAAATGTGGGCCCTCTCTGGAAGGAAAAGGGAGACCTGGTTACCCAGGATATGGAGAAAGCTGAGGTACTCAATGACTTTTTTGCCTCAGTCTTCACTGGTAAGTGCTCAAGCCACACCTCCCAAGTCGCAGAAGGCAAAGGCAGGGACTGGGAGAATGAATAACCACCCACTGTAGGAGAAGATCAGGTCTGAGACCATCTAAGGAACCTGAAAGTGCACAAGTCCATGGGACCTGATGAGATGCATCTGCATGTCCTGAGGAAACTGGTGGATGAAGTTGCTAAGCCACTATCCATCATATTTGAGAAGTCGTGGCAGTCTGGTGAAGCTTCCACTGACTGGAAAAGGGGAAACATAACCCCCATTTTTAAAAAGGGAAAAAAGGAAGACCTGGGGAACTACAGGCCAGTCAGGCTCACCTCTGTGCACGGCCAGATCATGGAGCAGATCCTCCTGGAAGCTATGCTAAGGCACATGGAAAATAAGGAGGTGATTAGTGACAGCCAGCATGGCTTCAGTAAGGGCAAATCATGCCTGACAAATTTGGTGGCCTTCTACGAGGCGGTTACAATGTTGGTGGATAAGGGAAGAGCAACTGACATCACCTACCTGGACTTGTGCAAAGCATTTGACAGTGTCCCACACGACATCCTCGTCTCTAAATTGGAGAGATGTGGGTTTGATGGATGGGCCACTCGGTGGATAGGGAATTGGCTGGATGGTCACACTCAAAGAGTTGCAGTCAATGGCTCGATGTCCAAGTGGAGACAAGTGATTAGTGGCGTTCCTCAGGGGTCAGTATTGGGACCAGTGCTGTTTAACATCTTTGTTGGAGACATGGACAGTGGGATTGAGTGCACCTTCAGCAAGTTTGCTGATGACACCAAGCTGTGTGGTGTGGTTGACACACTGGAGGGAAGAGATGCCATCCAGAGGGACCTTGACAAGCTTGAGAGGTGGGCCTGTGCAAACCTCATGAAGTTCAACAAGGCCAAGTGCAAGGTCCTTGGGTTGGGGCAATCCCAAGCACAAATACAGGCTGGGCAGAGAATGGACTGTGAGCAGCCCTGCTGAGAAGGACTTGGGCGTGTTGGTTGATGAGAAGCTCAACACAACCTGGCAATGTGTGCTTGCAGCCCTGAAAGCCAACTGTATACTGGGCTGCATCAAAAGAAGCGTGGCCAGCAGGTCGAGGGAGGTGATTCTCCCTGTCTACTCTGCTCTCATGAGACTCATGCTGGAGTACAGCATTCAGCTCTGGGGCCCCCAACATAAAAAGGACATGGACCTGTTCTAGCGAGTCCAGAGGAGGGCCATGAAGATGATCTGAGGGCTGGAGCATCTCTCCTATGAAGACAGAATGAGACAGCTGGGGTTGTTCAGCCTGGAGAAGAGAAGGCTCTGGGCAGACCTTATAGCAGCCTTCCAGTACCTGAAGGGGCCTGCAAGAAAGCTAGAGAGGGACTATTTACAAGGGCATGTAGTGATAGGACAAGGGGTAATGGCTTTAAACTGAAAGAGGGTAGATTGAGATTAGATATAAAGAAGAAATTCTTCACTATGAGGGTGGTGAGGCACTGGAACAGGTTACCCAGAGAAGTAGTGGTTGTCCCATCCCTGGAAACGTTCAAGGCCAGGTTGGATGGAGCTTTGAGCAACCTGGTCTAGTGGAAGGTGTTCCTGCCCATGGCAGGGGGTTGGACTAGATGATCTTTAAGGTCCCTTCCAAACCAAACCATTCTATGATTCTATGAAAAATCTGAAAAGGGATAAGAATAAGATAAGAATAAGCCCATTAACATAAAAATAAGTAAAATTAGAAAGAACCAAAGTATGTTTGCACAGTTAAATTTTATTTGGAATAATCACAATGCTTTGGAATAACTACCAGATCTGTTGATGAATAGCTGGGTGTTATTAGAGGAACTCTGTCACTGGCATTAATTTAATTAATGCGTCAGGCTTTAGATGAGTTGCCATAATACTAAGATGGTGAACCTAGAATTGTAAAGGGAAGGGCCAGTATGGCTGTGTGGGTTCAAAATTTTCATCACTGGGCAACCCATATGAGTTTTAAATCAGGCTTTTGTTAATACTTCTTAAAAGATAGCTCTATTGTGCAATGTTCATCAGGTGTGGCTGAACATGGCAGAGAAAGGCAGGGGCCTTGCCCCTATGAAAGCAGATCCCCGGCCCTCCAGGTGAGCTCCAGAAGGGCCTAAGTGTGCAAGGGAAGTGCAGCCTTGCTGCAGGAGAAGTCTGGCTGCTGAGGGGAAGGTTATTCTGCAGGGGGTGTTTAGGGCATTAAAGGAGTGGAAACAGTCCACAGAACTGAGCAGCTGAAGAAAAAAAAGTAGGATTGTTAGTGGGTGACTTTGGCTGCCTCTGGATAGGCTGGGAAAGCATTGTGATGGGGAGGGAGACTGCCACTGTAAGCAGCATGAGTGATTGCTTGTTGAAGCCACTGAACAGGGAATCCCCAGAAGCAGAAACAGTGCTTGGCGTCATTCAGAAGAGCAAAGTGGGGCCTCGTTTGCACAGTTGGTGCTGGAGGGACTTTTGGTCATTGTAACCGCAGCGTACTCTGATTCAGCCAACTTTCAGTAACAGAGCAGGAACACCCACACACACCCACACAGCCTCCCTGCAAATCCACTGTGCTAAAGGACTACAGAAACTGAAAATGGCAATATGACACCACTTTCTAAAAAGGTCTCTGGAAAGATGTCTACGTGGCTTTTGTTGAGCAAATTGTTTCGGAGAGAAATATGCTGCTGTTCATCTGAAGCACCAACGTGCATATGGATTAGGGTGATTTGGTTGGTACAGTGTGCTCAGATTTTCCAAAAGCTTTTGATAAGCTCCTCAGCCATAAGATCCTAAAGAAGCAAAATTAGCAGGATGAAAGGAAAGATCCCCTCTGGAACTGATGTGAGGGGTAGGAATAGACAGTCAGGTATTTCAGTGGGAGATAACAAGTGGAATCCCACAGAGATCTGCACTAAGGTCTGGCATATTCATAAGTGGTCTGGAAAGTGTGCTAAATAGTGATGTGTTGGGTGTTACTTACACTTAGCTATTCAGGATAGGAAAAATAAAAATCTACTTTTAAAAATGTGGAAGAATCTCACAATACTGAGTGGCATTGCAGTAAAATGGCAGCCCACATTCGGTGCCAATAAGCACAAAATAATGCACATGGAAAAAAATAAACCCGACTGTACGATGCTGAAGATGGGCTTTAAACTACCTCTTACCACTCAGGGAAGAGAGCTCAGAGTGGCTGCCAGTAATTCTAAGAAATGATGGCTGAGGGCAGAGCAATGCTCAAAAAGGCAAATAGATTCTCAGAAATTGCTAGGGAAGACACAGAAAACAAAATAATAATTTTGGTGTGCATTAACCTCTTGATTACTGCACGCCATTCTGGTCTCCCCATCTAAGAAAAGGTATAGCAGAGCCCAAAAAGGACAGAGAAACCTGACAAGTGTTTTCAGAAATAGAGAAAGGCTTCTGAATTGAGACTGATTAAATAGACTCTTTAGACAGGAAAAGAGAAGGTAGGAAGGCATTTGATAGTGGTATTTAAAATCATGAATGGCATGGAGAAAATAAGTAGCAAATGATTATTTGCGTTTCTCCCAGAGCAAGAACAAGGGACATCAGGTGGAATTACCGGAGAGTGGCTTAAGCAAACAACAGCAAACAGCTTGGTCCTTGCAGTGTGTGATTAAACTGGAACCAGTCTCGCAATATCTGCCGGGTGTCAAGAGGTTAGACGGGCTCAAAACCAATCAGATGAATTAATGGGAAAAAAATCCATCAGGGGCTATTAGGCAGCAACATGACATTCCTGCCTGAGGAGCTGCCTGCGTGGCAGGCTGCTGGATGTGGGGAGGAGAGAGTGGAGAAAATGCCTGCATGGTTACTCCCTTTTAAAATTTTTTCCCTTGGTATCTGTGGCTGGCTCCTGTCAGCAGAGGGATGCTGGACTAAATGGACCTTTGATCTGATCTGATCTAATTCTTATGCGTAATGTTTTTATGAGGAATCAGTCTGGGAGAAAGGCACATAAAATACCCCAGAGACCCACAGGGTCCTGAGGCTTGATGTCTACCTAAAAAATTTAGACCTAGCCTGGATGTCCACTCCGAGTCTCGGAAGAAGAAGTATTCAGATTGATCCAGCCACCTGAGGAGGGGAGAGCCCCGAGGACTACTGTAATGAATCAAAGAGAGACCCATGCTTTTGGCTATTGAATTCCATTCCTTGTGGGATGAGGAAGTAAAATGAATACCAGTGCTGCACCTTGCATGTTATCCCGTGGTGCATCTTGGTGGTACGAAAAGAGTCACTTGGGAAAGGTAAAGTGTGTTGAGTAATGCATGATACATGGCTTTCCTCATCCTGTAATTCTATGTTTTGTAGTGCTCTGAAGATCACTGCTCCACCTTTTGCATTGTACAGTTTATTGTTCTGCTTTCTGAGCTTGTGTATAACACGGATGTGCAGGAGCA
Source organism: Morus bassanus (assembly GCA_031468815.1). Taxonomy (NCBI): domain Eukaryota; kingdom Metazoa; phylum Chordata; class Aves; order Suliformes; family Sulidae; genus Morus; species Morus bassanus. Next base: position 89,651,292 of record CM062568.1, on the reverse strand, counting down.
AGCCAATATATTGTCATTGGTTAGACAATGCCACTTTAAAACAGTGACAAAATTACTCTATAGCTAAAAGTGCAACCATGAGAACTGTATTTTGGTACGAGGATAATGTTGAGCTGGAGTTAAATTGAATGTCTGTTTCTTCAGGGAGGGTAAATTTAATCAGGTGCTCAAAATCAAATTAAGGTGGAAATCAGTTTGGAAAAACACAAGAATTACAATCCAGCTAATGACCTGAGGTAATACTGGCAAGAAATTTGCTTTCACATTGTAAAATCGTTTCTCTAAGAGGGAGCTGCTTGTAGCTCGTGATTGCCCAGGGTAGTTCGGAGCCTGGTGCTTCCTTGAGAGAACAATTACAATGTGCCGCCCTTGCACTGTTTACTTCCCCTCTGTTATAGAGATACCAACAGTTATTATACTGTGATCAAGCCTGTCAGTGTTTCTGTCATAGCGTTATTTTCTAACTTGGCCATTAAACTGGAAATGTTTTCCCAGCCCAGCCTGGAACAGCCTCTGCAGCCGGTGGCCAATGAGCAATCCAGAAGTGTCATATCTTCTGCAGAAACACAGGCTCTCCTATGGCATAAGTCCTTGTAAGAAACATCTCTACATTTGGGAATAGAAAATGGATCCTGCGTTTAGCTGCAACCTTGCTGCAGAGAGAGATTTGGATTTTAATGTACATGTTATTCTGATTAACGTACGTGATTAAAGGGGCTTTATTCAGCGTGGTTGGAAAGGGCAAGGTCTTATTTCCTTCCTCGACAAAGGGAAGACTTTGAAGGAGCTGTGGCTCAAAGGTACTGCTGCTCTTCTCACCCCTGACAGTGTTCCCTTCTAGCGCAAATTTGTCTCTCTTATTGATGGAGAACTTGGAGATGGTGGCTAGAAGCTGCAGCCATGATTCAGTAGAAAGGGGAAAAGTGCTGCTCTGATATTACCTGGAATTGCATTTAACTTAAACCAGCATGGTGCCTTGATCTTCTGTGACCTTTACCCATCAGGAGTTATTAGCTAATTGAATTCAGAAGGTAACTCCCTAACTGCTTTCAAACTAAATTAACGTGCTTCAAGGGACCAACTTATGTTTGTATTTCCACAGAGATAATGAGTTTAGGCTTCAACTGAAACCTTGCCAGATAATGAGGAAAAAAATAAATCAATGACCTCACTCTTATCTGGTCTTAACAGGCAGGCTTTCCTTTGCTAAAAGTGACCCTGAAATGGTCTGGATTGATTCACACAAATACCGAGCTCCGTGTTCTGCTAAGCAGAGCCATCCTGTGGAATGCTTTGCTCTGTTAGATCTAATCCTAACATCAGCAAAGGTACAAGTATTTGAAACACAGCTTTTCTTAGAGTCAGAATGAACGCTTCTGAGAAATTCAAATGAGCACTAAGATAAAGAGTTAAGGAGGAAATTAGCTTCAATACTAATTGGAGGAAAAAAGCCCCCATTCTCACACTTGTGCCTGGGACTGAACAATCTCCATAGGCATATACTTCTCTGATTATTTAATTATCTGGCATTGTTAAATAAGAAATGCTTTTCAGGTGTTAAAGGGAGATTGTTGCCTGGTGAGAACTGGTGTAGCTGTGTTGGTGGAGATCTTTCCCTTGGTGCCTTGATAGAAGAAGTAGACAGCTCAGCAATGTGCCCCTCCAACAGTGTGTACATCCTTACTCTCTCTATGGATCTCTTAAATGAAGGTGTAAATCTTCAGGTAATGAATGTGATTAATAATAATTTAACAGAATATATGAGGCAATCTATTCAAGTACACAGAGGTAAGAGGCAGGGGTTTTTAACTAATGGTAAAGAATCCGTAAAACCTACTCTTAAAGCCCAAATGAGAAGATTGAAATTTTATAGTAGCAATAGCAGTACTACTTGCAGCAACCATTTTGGTCTAATAAGAGATGTGACATTTTAGGGAGAGATGGCATCTTTTATTAAATCAGTTGATACAGCTTTTATAGTAGCACTCTTTTTAATGTTGAACTTTACAGGAGAAAGTGCCCCTAGGCAAAACTCATGCCTTTCTGATAAAAGACAGGTAAATACTGATATTCTACCCAGAGAAAGACTTTTTCAGTGCTTTCAGGTGATTGACTAATAAAATTGGAACTGCTTCAAGAAGTGGGCATCTGTATGCAAGTGTAGCCAGTTTGCAGACACTACAAAATTGGGAGCAGTGGTTGATATAGCATATGGTTGTGCTGCCATTTAGAGGGACCTCAACAGTTGGAGAAATGAGCTGACAGGAACCTCATGAAATTCAGCAAAGGGAAAGGCCAAGTCTTGCCCCTGGGGAGGAATAACCTCAGGCACCAGTACATGCTGGCTGGAAAGAAGGTTTGCAGTAAAGGACCTAGTGGTCTTGGTGGACAGCTGGATGAGCCAGCAACGTGCCCTTGCAGCAAAGGCCAATGGTGTCCCAGGCTTCATTAGCCAAAGTATTGCCAGCAAGTTGAGAGAGGTGATCTTTCCCCTCTACTCAGCACTGGTGAGACACATCAGAAGTGCAGGGTCCAGCTCTGGGCTCCCCAGTAGAAGAGAGACGTGGACAGACTGGAGAGAGTCCAGCAAAGGGCTGTGAAGATGATTAAGGGGCTGGAGCATCTGACATAACAAAGAGAGGCTGAGAGAGCTGGGTGTGCTCAGCCTAGAGAAGAGAAGGCTCAGGGTGGACCTCATCAATGTGACTAAAAACCTGATGGGGGGTGTCAAAAAGAAGGAGCCAGACTCTTCTTATTGGTGCCCAGTGACAGGATGGGAGGCACAAACTGAAATACAGGAAATTCCATGTAAACATAGGAATAATTTTTTTTTTTTTTTTTTTTTTACTGTGAGGGTGATCCAACACTGGCAGAAGTTTCCCAGAGAGGTTGTAGAGTCTCCTTCCTTGGAGATATTCAAAACCTGACTGTACACAGTCCTGAGCAACTGTCTCTTGCTGACCCTGCTCTGAGCACAGGGTTGGACTGGATGATCTGCCTTCCAACCCCAACCAATCTATGGTTTTGTGAACCCAGAATACGTTTTTACTCAGTGGTTAGGACCTTCTCATGGGAACAGGAGCAGAGAACAGAGCCCAGGTGTCCTGTAGGGATAGTTGAAGAAGACTCCAAAAAAGGTTTCTCTTTATTGAATCAAATTGGGCTCCTCAAGATCCTTAGCTTTTTGCCCTTTTCCTGAAAAACCAAAGTCCCATGCAGCTTTCAGACAACTTTACTCCCAGGGACCAGCTGTGATTCCAGAATTATCAACCAGATTATTATCTAGATTTATTATTGTCACCCATGCAAACTATGAAAGATTGGCCTTTGATCATAAGTGACTTGCACTCAGAGCATTCATTTGTGACAGAGTTGTGTAAATACTAATGCCAGCTTTCCATACCTTTTAAAATTGTAGAATCATAGAATCACTTAGGTTGGAAAAGACCTTTAAGATCATTGAGTCCATCTGTAAACCTAACACTGCCAAGTCCACCATAAAACCATGGCCCTAAGCACCACATCTACATGCCTTTTAAATACCTCCAGGGATGGTGACTCTATCACTTACCTGGGCAGCCTGTTCCAATGCTTGACAACCATTTTGGTGAAGAAATATTTCCTAATATCCAATCTAAACCTCCCCTGGCACAACTTGAGGCCATTTCTCCTTGTCCTGTCACTTGTTACTTGGGAGAAAAGACCAACACCCACCTCACTATAACCTCCTTTTGGGTAGCTGTAGAGAGCAATAAGGTCTCACCTCAGCCTCCTCTTCTCCAGACTAAACAACCCCTGTTCCCTCAGCTGCTTCTCATAAGACTTGTTCTGTAGATGTCACAAGGGAGGCAGCAAAACCTTTCCAGCCTCTCTTAATCAGTGCTCATTAGAAACATTTCTTCTTGGCCAGTGTGAAATCCAGTGACTGTCTCTCAGTGGTGCATTACCCGATTGTCACTGTCCACTTGGTGTGGGGAGAAAAAGCTCAGGCTAATCTGTCCTGTCCTAGACCTAAAGCAGGATGGTGGTTTCCCACTGGAGTGCTTGTACAAGCATCCTTTACTCTGGGCATACTCAACTTTTGTTGTGTCCCTAACCCCTGAGGGCTGATTTATCCTCAAGTGGCCCTGGTAGCGCCTGCCTGCAAATGGCAGAAGGAGTGAGGCACGTGAATGGACAAATGCTGAGGTTTGTAAATCCTGGTGGGAGCCCAGGTTTGAGGTAGTCTCCATCTGGTCAGCACTGTGTGGGCATGGTCAAGGACTGAAATTTAAGCACCAGAGGAGCTTTAAGGCTGAAAATTCAGGTGCCTACAGACAGGCATGTAGCACTAGACAGTGAATGTGTGAGGGAGACCATCACTTTTTAGTTTTTGAGGCTCTCAGTATTGGACAGAAGTGCCTATGGGTGTCAGTAGATAACTAATTTCCATCTAATCCCATCACAGTTGTTCCCTGCTCCCCCCACCCCACCACCCCCTCCAAGGGAAATATCTGCCTGTTCTGTTCTGCAAGTGCAGAAATGCCCGAGCCAGTGACTGTCACATTGGCCACAGACAGGGAGCTGTTACAGTAGTGTGAGCACCATGTTTCACCTCACTTAGCTCAGGTGCAGTGCTGTACTGCTGTATCTGCGTTGTGTTTTGGGAGCTGATAGGTGTTGTGCTGGCTTGGGTGTGCTGACTCAGCAGTTTTGGCACTGTGCTCTGGAGCACCAGCAGTGTGGCCAAAAAGATAAACAAACCTATTAGGGAGGTGGTATGATCTAAGCATAAAATGAATCCATTCTAACAATATCATGGGATAAAGTAAAATGGGCAGAACACTCCCATAAAATAAATCAGGTACGGAAATTAAATATCATGACTCTAAGACAGAAGCTGAAAATGTTTTATGTACCGCATTTTATTTTCCAAGTATTTGCAGTGGAAATTTTTCTTTTGAAATAGACACATTTTTGAAAATCCTGTGATTAAAGAAATTAAATTATCATCTGCCCTACTTAAAATCTTTTTATCTTTTTATATTTTGTTTCTGTAGAAATTAAGATTAAAATAAATGTCAGATAAAAAAAGTAGATGTTTGAAAAGTTGCTTTGGGTCATTGTTTTCAACCGGTTGCCATAGCTCCTAAGTGACAACTTGAAGACCTTTATATAGTCAGAGTGCTGTAGGAGTGTGAGAATTGAGGCTTGAACTTTAGGGCAATTGTAGGAGATTTTCTGCCAAGAAAAGTGAAGGCCTGAGTCCCTGCACCCGGTGGAGATCCAGTCAGAGACCACACAGAATGTAACATGCTAACATATAAGAAAAAAAAATCAAAACTGTATTCGTGGTGAAGAAGTTCATAATAAATTGGCTGCTATTTGATTCTAATTTTGATTAAATAGATAATTTTATCAGAGTCAAAGTTGATCTATTCAGCTGGATAACATCTCCACGCAGAAGCAGAATATTTATCTAATACGTGAAACACAACCACAACTCTGATTATAAAGATTTCATCTTAGTTTTAAGTTGTTTTGTGGGAACCAAATGCTTTGTCTTCTTTCCTGTAAGCTGTTGCCCTGCCTGTATAATACAGTCCACTCAACAACCAGGGCTCCATCGATTTTATCCGTGGTCATCAACTATCAACAATTACAGATGACAATTCCCCAGTCTCAGGACAGTTAAAAATACATGAGTAATTTTGTGTGTTATTTGAGGCGTGTTTCCTTCCTGCATGAAGCTTATGTGAGCTCACAGATGTGCACACTTAGACCCCAAACACAAACATACCTGGTCCCCTTCTCATTTCAGGTCCTGAAATTAAAAAAGACTGAATTACCCCAAATGGTAAGACTGAATGTCAAAACATATGAAAAAGGAAAGTCTGTATTCCTGTGACTCTGGGCTTTGTGTCTGGGTCCTCTGCAGCCTACTAAGGTGTGAGTGCTCAGTGAAGCTTTTCCCACCCTTGAGATATTCATAACCACTTGCTGTCTCTCTCTTGCCTGCAATCTGATTTCTAAGGAGGTGGGAGTTTGTTCAACAGCCTTTCCCTCACAGGCAACATTAATGAGGTCTTTCTTCTCCACCTACACCCTATTTTTCGGAAATGTGTAGGAACTTAATGACTTTAAGACTTCTTCTTCCTTGTCTTATTAGATCAAAATTGGCCAACGGGCTCACAAAAGGTTAGGGCAGGGTCACCCAAACAAAAGACAAACAGGCACGGATGCAGGCACCAAGATCCTTGTTTCCTTAAGAAATATTAGCATTTTAGCTTTCACTCTTAAAATGAGAACCAAAGCTGACTGAAGGAATGTCTGGGAAGAAAGAGTGCTTTTGTGCTCAGGCAGTTCTTCAGACTTGGGGACCTTCAGGACAGGTCGGTGGCTGGAGAAGCCTGGCTGCTGGTGTCAAGGTCTCCTCTCCCATGTTTAATCAGTCTGGGCAAGTCTGAACATCACCCAGTCCCTCCTGACCCATGGCAGAGCTTCACAGGTTTCCCCTCACATTTGCAACCTTTGCTGACTCTCCCTTGCTCTACATTTCCTGGTGGACTTGGGCTTAATGTCTGCCAGGGTATCAACTTTGAGCTGAAGGAGGACATCATTAACATGAGTCAATGTGGAAAAATATTCCTCTAATTTAGTCCTTTAACAAAATATTCAGAGTTTTGCTTTCCTCAGCAGCTTGCTTGCAACGATCCTTCTTTCTCCCACTTCCCGCTTCTAAGTATCAAAAGCCTGAATAGATGAAACTGCTTGTGAAAGAGCTGGTATCCAAATAGTTAGGTGAAAAATACTTCCATAATTGCTGCTGCTATCAAACTTCTTCCTTTGGAGGCTTTACACTGGGCCATCCTTTATTCTTCCTCTTCCAGCTACTGAGTTTCCAAGTGCAGGTGTTCTGTGCTGGGAATAACTCACTGTTTACAATCACACATGAGAGCTATAATCATTTACTGATTGTCTAGTTGGGTTCTGGATACTCCTTCAGCCACAACACTGTCTTATTGCTGGTGCCTGATGAGTCTTTTGCAGGTACCTTCAACACTGTCCCCTAAAATACTTGCCAGCAAACCTCGGCTCCCTCTTATCCTTGCCCTGGAGACTTGCGCAGCTGCTGGGGCTGGCAGGAAGAAAAACTCCACTATGGCTCCCAGCAAATCACTGGCAAAAGTGGGAGTCCCAAAGTCAGAGCAGTCTTGTGTCCCAGCAGGGTTCTCCTTTTATATAACCGCATGCTTAAAATAACAGTAGTTTGAAATTTTATCAGAGGGTATAGAGGGATGTACGTTCTGGAAACAGCTGTGTTCATGCAGGTTGTTACTGCGGTGTGGGAAGCCTCAGAGCTTGGGCTCCAAGGTTTCGTTTTGCTTAAAAATAATTGAAATGAAATGAAATAATAGTGCTCAAAATATTTGATATAGATTGTTGCCTCTTTGTTGGGGAAATTAAAAAGTATATTTTAAATTCTAAAACAGAAAGGATGGGTTTTTTTTTCAGAATTACCTGAAGATGTGATTTTGGACCCATTTGGTCCCAAAGTGAAGATTTCTTGGCTCAGAATTCCTACCAGCTCCTTGTGCTATGTAAAGCAGGGACTGTTAGCTTGAAGGCAGCAGGTGATTACAGATGCTGTAATACTTAACTTTCAGTGATACTGTTGAAAGAAAAGCAGAGTTAGTCTTACAGGTTGTTAGACTTTAGGTGGTTTACTGTACCATCAAAGTGACATCACAGCAGCTACCTATAACCTACTGAAGGTGGAAAACACCAATTTAATGTGGAGTCATTACTCATAATTATGTTCAAATTCTCCTTTAATAATGTTGTCCATATTTGCAATACTGTAAACGTGAACATGAATTTGGCTGAAAGAGTGCCAGTGTGAAGCAGCATATAATTTTGTTTTTGTTTGTGCTGTACTCTGCATAATTACTGTAATTATGTATATTAGGCTGTTCTGTTTAATGGCACCAGAAGGTAGATAATTTTGTCAATAACTGGCTGTAGCAGCTTATATACATTTTGCACCATCCACAGAATTGCTTTGAAGATCATTTAATACTGCTGATTTGCCCATAATAGGTCAGAAATTATTGCTGCTGTTTCCAGAATGTCTATCTGAAAGAGGAGTCTTCCAGAAAAAAATCAGGTGCTACTAAAAAAATCAGAACTTTGTGTCTGAGAAAATAGAACAAAAAAAAGGGTGCACATTTTCAAAGCAGGTAAAATCTTGAATTAGCTGATAGGACTACTATCAGTATAATATGACAAGGAGCTGCAGCAGCTTTGAAATCCTTAGAGGTGTATTTCAGTTCAGATTGTACTTCACACAAGAGATTGCAAACATGCTCAATGCCATTTACTTATTTTTCGAACAAGTTTAGATCAAGATACTTTAATGAACTGTCATGAAAACTTAATTTGAAAACAAGACTAAGCAGAAGCACATTGATAAGAGAGGAAACAAATGGGGGAGGGAATGCAGGTGGGAAAACTGGAGTCAGGAAGGGTGAGATCAGCAGGGGGTGAGATGCTACCCGGGTAAACTCAGAGGTTCAAAGGAAAGGTGGTATTCAGGAGATGGTTCCTTCAAATGTTCAGGAAAAATACTTAGAAGTTGCCTTTTCTAATGTATGAGGTAATTGTTAGTAGTGGTATTATGTTATCTGGAGCCCTCAGCCATTTTCTGAGAGTATTTTGTGCACAGCAATGGGGGCCGCAGCGCTGAGGCCAGCTCTCCTGCAGCTCTGGCTCAGTGTGGCCACCCAGTTGCAATGGGTGAGCCTTTCTCAGCACCAAAAAACCTGACACAGTGGGTTCTGGGGAGCCAGCCCTGTCCCTCTGAGGCGGGGGTTTCTGGGTGGTGGTCTGCAGATGCTGTGATCTGAGAGAGCCTGCTGCATGGATCCGTACCCTGGTCCCATGCTCTCTGTGAGCAGTGACCTGCTGGCAAGAGCCATTTTCACAGCTGTGTTGCTGTACCTCAGCATGAAGGAAATTGCACAAGGCTTTTATTTTTTTTCTGCTGAAAGAAACATGGGTGGATGGGTAGTGACTCATTTGTCAGAAAAGTTTGAAAACTAGTCATTGAAAGCAAATGTGGAATTGTCTGGGGAGATGAGCAGGGCACAGGGTATAAAGCTGTCGTGATTCGCTTCTGTATGTTATGCTCCATGTACTCATCAAATTAGGATTCAGTTCTGTGGGAAGGGATGCCTGAGTGACACTGCTGGTTAGATGCATTAAAAATGCCCTCAGCCCTGGCGAAACAGGAATGCTGCTGCTAGATAAGAGCAGTTTCTCTGAGGTGATCCGCTCCTGCTTTATGTCTCCTTGGGTTGAATGGATTCACTCTGAAGTACAAGCTACATGAAAAATTTCAATGCCATTTTTAGCTCTGCTTCAACAGGCATAGTTTAGCAGGGCTGATTTAAGATATGCGGTCTGTGTGGGATACACTGTTATTTATCATGTATTGATCTGGCAATAATAACTTGTGCTTTCCTGAGGTGTAACGCTTGTGACTCCCTTCTTGTTTGGTAAAACTGACCTGCCACTTGCAATTCATTCAAAATGTAGCAGGACGCCTTATTGTGGATTTGAGCTAGCACATTCATCCTACTCTGCGTTCTATTTTTGCCCAAATCAGAGTAGTTATAAATATATACACGTCCGAAAGGGACTAGCATTGGTTGTATACAAGTTCCTTTCCTTGATCTCTGTTTGATGGGACTCTGCACTCACATGCCACGTGTGATTCTGGGTTTTGCCATCATGCTAGAAGCCAGAAAGTGATTACGATTTTGCTATGGTGGCTCTGGTAAAAGGTCATTTATTCCCCTCTGAAATTTGGCTAAATTAATTTCCACTCTTAAAAGGAGCCACAGATAAATGAATTTTCCCGAGTGATTTAAAATGATGATGGTTGCTTTATTGACTGATGTGTTTTGCAGTCAACCCATTCTTATTGTGTTGACTTTGTAGAATATTTAAGTTAATAAAATGTTGTTCTGGCTTTGTTGGTTACCTCAAACATATTTGTGCTCTTCAGATAAAATTGTTATTGCTTTGGTTAGTATCTAAAAAAGAAGGTTACAGAAGTTGCATAGCATTGTTTATCAGCACATAGTCCCAGGGAAGAATGCTGTCATAATTTAAAACTCAAGTGAAACTCTCTCCGTAATAAGCAGGGTCAGAAAGTCCAGTCAAATGACAGAACATTGGTAAGAAAAGATAAAGTTAACCTGAAAATTCAGAATTAAATCAGATGGTGGGATTTAACTGTAGACTAGCCAGCTAAGGAAGTAGCTGGACTGTCATTGTGCAAATCTTAAAGAACACAATTTGAGCTCTACAAGTTAATAAGTTGCCTATCAATTTCCCATCTAATTAGAATTTGTGATAATAAGGAGATTTCCTTTTTGAATTTTTTGCTTTTAAATCACACTGACATCTAACAGAATGAGAGTTCAAATCCAAGTTTCAAAGCTATTCTCCCACAAGCAATGAAGATGTTCCCTGCGTAGGTCTGTCCCTTCCCAATGGATTACCTGCTCTCACCTTCACAGGGATTTAAGCATGTGTTTACTATGAGCTGGGGTCCAGTCCAGTTTCTTCTTTGTAGTTTGCAAATGTGGGGTTTAGAGTTAGTGTTCAGTAGGCAGAAATCTCTTGGACACTCCTCCAGGATGAGTGACAGCTGTGGTTGGGTACTGGGATGGAAGCTGTAGTTCTCTGTCGCCTTCTGGAGTTACTGCCACGTCTGGGCCTGGTATTGTTCAGATGTGCCAGAGGTCTGAACACCTTATTTCCCCAATCAGTTTTCTAGCTGAAGAGTCTCTGCGCTGCTTTTTTCTGATGGCACAGTTTGTAATCTTTGCTAGCTGCTCCTCTGCTCTTAACACTCTTGTTCTGAGAACATCTTCGCCCCAGTTTTTAATCTGTACTTTCATTCCTGAGGTAATTTTTATCATTCATGTAGAAGTGTGTAGCAAAGAGGAGGCCACACAGATGGAAGCATAGCCTCACTCTGTGCTGCACTTCCCTGGGTGATCTAAGTAGCTCTCAGAGTGCTTCTGACAAGGTTGAGCAATCCAAGTGTACTTGAAGTGTTTAGACATACAGTTTCACTCTGTTTTTCAGGAGATCTCAAATGAAAGTCTGTCTTGTTTTGATGCATAAGACTTAGTGGTACTGCTTGCCTAAACTAAAGTCTCCAGCATAAAATCAATCAGATATTCAAACTTGTGTAGTGGAAAGTCTAAATGTAATTCATTTGCTTGCAGGGACATGACAGTCTTTATTGACTTCTTAAAAAAAGTGAGTTATTTGCACACCTTCAAGGAAAAAAGGGATCTAGGGAAACTGATGTTGCATCATTCTTTTTCTGAATTCTGGTTATCAAATTATAGCCAGTACTCCTACCTAGCATAAGCAAAGACATACTGTGTGAGACCGGGGACTACCTAAACAGGCATCCTGCCTTTTGTCCAGGAGCAGATACTCAAGTGAGAGAGGAAGGTCAGAGAAAGTACACAGTGATACTTCCCTGAATACTCTCCCAAATGCTAGGGATTTGTGGCTTAGGATCTTCCTCACTGCAAGCCTGCCGAAGTCTGTGGGCAGGTTTGCTACCCTCAAACCAAAAGTCTCTCTGGACCTGCTGCAGAAAAAGCCCTAAGCTGAGATGAGCACTTGAGCCTCTTGTGTGTCGCAGGCCATCCTGGAGACCTCTTCTGCCCATGGGAGGGAAGGTCACCTCCAGCTATGTGAGAAATGCTGATCTCGGCCCAGTTGTAGGAGCAATTGGAGCTGAGAGGCAGAGAAGGCCAGACATTAAACATCATAAGCCACACCGCTGCTGAGCGATTAGTCTGGTCACCATCCCCACAGGGAAGTGTATGGTCTGCACTGGAGCTGACCTGACCCAGCTCTACAGTGTCGCTGGAGGTGGAAATCCTTACAGTGTCTATTCCAGCATGTAGTGGGCCTTCTCTCCACGCTTCATGCACAGTTGTTTATTACTGAAACTATAACAATTGCTGTAGAATCACCTGTAAAAATAAATCCGTGCCAATTTTTAAACCTGAATAGTTCCTTCACATTAATAATGATTATAGCAAAGTTGTCCTTTCTGTAGGAAGTACAGGACAGACTTGCACAAGTTTTTAAAGAGAGTTGTGACTCTCAAACTAAATTAGGACTTTTTGGGTACAAGCCCAATAGAGCTCAATAAGTAAAGACTTGATTATTGGCAATGCTTAAACTGAGTTACTTCAAGTAAATAATAATAATATACGAAATAAGTCATATGCTGAGTAGATCACGGACAAATAAGTTTCTTGGTTAAATTTGCCAGTGTGTTCCCAAAGAAGGACATTTTAGTTTTTGATAGAAATGCAGTTTGGTCTGTTTTTGAATGAGTCAGTTAATTTTTTGCTTACTGCAGCTTTGCTTGGAGTCGATGATAATCAGCTGAAAATTGGACAAAGTACCATGAACTGTTTTGTTGTCAGTCTTATGGATTATAGCTCTGACTTAATGAAGAAAATCAATGTCCCCACATTATCAATATGTGAGAAACATTTGCCTTAAAACCCAGTGTGCTCCCAAATAAGATTTACAGGGAGAAGTTTAGACAATTTTTCAGGAAAAGCACTAGGTCTCCTCCATGTGTTCTTCTTGCTAATGTGATTCCTTTTTCTTGTATGTTGTGTATATGTATAGCGGTAATGTATTATGACTTGCTTAATTATTTTCTTCACCTTACTTCTTTTGTCTTCAGCTATTACATCAGCATGTCCTGGGTGACATCTAAGTCTGAAGACTGAATTCTGCTACTTGTTTGTGGTCATAGTGGTAGAACCTAAAAGCTAAAAAGTTACTACTGTTTTTCTTTGCTTTTAATTAGTTGTTTCCATTTTGCAATATTTATTAAAACTCAAGTTAATTTTGGACTGACAGAGATCTCCAGATAGACGTAGTAGAAAGCTGCCATGCATACTTGACTACATCAAGCACTTTCTGAACCGGTTCAATTACCACACAGTTATACTTCATTAAAATATTCCATATTTTCATAAAATATTTTCAGATGCTTTAGTGCTGTGAGTCCTCACATGATTTGAAGGCTTTACCTATGTTTTCATGTAAAGAACTGGTGCAGCTATAGGTAGAGATCTGCCATGGAAAACTACCAAGGGCTATATTGTCAATAAATCTTCACATGAAGAGCGAGTTGTCCATAGCAATTGTCCACTCCACTTGTTCAATTCCACTGCAATGACACCATCCCTTGGGAGGTGTCTTATATAATTTACTGCCAGAATAGGTAGCACTATTCTAGCTGTGAGTCATTAATAATATTTTTATATTATTATATTTATATATATAAATATAAACACAAACATACATATACAAACACACATATATGAAAATTAAAATTTTCATATGCAGTTATGCATGAGGGATAATTTTCTATGTCTATGCATGCAGTTATAAACAGGATTTCCTCACCTATTTAATGGGTGTCCGAATTACAGACTGGATGTTCTTTCAGAAAGGGCACTCAGGGAACAGTCTGATGTCCAAATGAGAAGGCATGTAACTCCACTCATACTGAGACACACAGGGCATTTTGAGTGAATAGGCATTTAGAGGCATAAATCTTGTTTCATAATTTGTTAAGATTTTGTCATTTTTAAGAGAAATCATTGCTGTCCCTTTCTAGCTCCTGCCAGATAAAAATGGAAATTATATTTAGGAACAATATAGAAAAGTACATATAGTGCAGGAATATTTGACTTTCTTGACCTCTTTTTTTTCTTTAGATGGTTACATGCAAGGTTGAAAATGGCAACATGTACTGATGTAAATAATTTACCAGTTCCCTAACATATTATGTTGAGAAGAAAACAACAAATCCAACAAGGAGAAAAAGCAATAAGGGAATAGATGCAAATGTTTATAGGCTCACAAGTGAATACAGATAGAGATAATTCATGTTGCACTCTGTCTTGCAAGAATTCATATTAGAAAAGTTCAGGCAATGTGGAAATACAAGTGCTTTTGAACACTGTAAATATGCTCCCTCTTTTGAGGCCCTGTTGAAAGGAAATTAAGCCTAATGTAAGAGTATCATATTATCATTAAAATAACTTCATAAAACAACATCACTTACATAGCAGAGGGCAAAAGTTGTGGGGAGGGCCTGCAGATTTATGGAGGTCCATTTAGTCGTGTACGGTGGAGATAACGGCAACTTGAGTTCCTGTTTTTAAAGCAGCATGGATGGTCAGATAAAGGAACAGAGAAAGCAATAAAAGGTCTAGACATTTTTAACAGATTAGTTAACAGCACTTACTTGATTTTTGATTCTTATTTAATTTTTAAATTTCTAGAATAAATGTGTGGGACGGCCTGCCACTAACAGGCAAGGCTGGTGAGCCCAAATGCCAGTGCCATTGACAGTGATGATGATCCTGATCTTTCCGACAGCTTCTTGAGGCACATGGTCCTTTATGGGTTTTGGTTTTCCTTACTATGCACCTGGAGCTCACTGTAACTTGCTGGAGTGCTTCATGGCTTGTGGTGACTGGAAGGGAGCAGTGGTCCTCCATAATAACTGTGATTGCTGGGGACTGGACTTGAAGTGATCCATAGCTAGATTATGTCTCTCCTTGAAGTTACCACCTCCATTTTCTTGTCCTGTGTCATCTAAATTCCTCAGTGGATTTTCTGTCTACTAGCTAGAAAAGGATCTTAAAGTTCAGGAACATTGCCAGGACCGGTTTTAAGGCTCCTGGGCCCAGAAGGGAGCAAGACAGCAGTAGGCAAAGGCTTGTCTCAACTGTTGTGTGTGTCTACTGCAGCTTTGGCTCTGCTAAGAGGTGGGATACTCTTCTGGTCCTGTCCTGTTGTGGCCCTGGATGGAAAAAGAGCAGTTGTCCCTGAAACCTGCTCCTTCAGTCCCTCACTGCAGCCTCTAGTGAGACTCAAATGCCATGGAGAGCACTTGTACGTCTCTTCCTCGTGTGTTTTATGTGACCTATTGTCAGGTGAAGACAAGCCTGAAGTCTTGGCCTGATCATTGCAAATGTCCCACATGGAGTCAAACCTTCCACTCCAAGGTGTGCATGAGATGCACGGAAATCAGAGCAAAATTTTAGCTCTCAGACTGTGTCTTCTTCAGGCTTGAAAAGTAGGGCAACATTTTTGACTTTGATATATTTTTGCTGTGAAGAAGATGGAATGAAATGCACTGAAATTATGGATGCACTGGGGCTAGAGAGAGTACTTGCTGTAGCATGAGGTGGTGCCAGTACAATCATCGCTGGTGCCAGTGCAGGCTTTGAGCTGACAAATGCTGACTTCTAAGAGGAACTCTGAAGACTGCAGAGAGAATTGAAATTATACACAACCATAAATATTTAATTCCTATTATTGCATGCTGAGAATTGCAGCACTGTCTGCAAAACACTATAAAACATAGCAGCGTAAAACATATCAGCAATGCAAATATGCTGTAAATATTGTAGGGAAAACAGAAGCATAAAATTAACTCTTAAGCTTATTTATAACTATAGACCTCAGGATTCTCTTGTGCATTGTGGTGATATTTTGTAATTATACCAGCAGTTCAAAATGACCAATTTTCTCCTGGCATGAAATATGTTGCGATTTAATTAAAGCAGAAAACTAATTTAAGTGGAATTGAGAAAGACTAAATCAATTATGAAGAATGCTACTATTAGATTTGAAAGTCTAGCAAAATTAGTCAAGTTATACAGCACCACATTTTCTCCTTTTTAATGTAAGAAGAAAGATTAGTCCATCATTGTTTCCTATGGTTCAAGGAGGGTAATTCACAAAATTTGAGGAGGTAACCTTTTCAACCATTAAGACATAGTAAAGTAATCACTCAGATTTCAGTGGCATTTTGGCAGAAGTAGGTACTTCTTTTCATTGAAGACAAGGTAGAGCAGCCAAAACCTGTGCCTTTGATTTTGGAAGTGCTGTGCCAAATCCTTAGGAAAGCTGTCATTTATTTTCTCATGCCCCCATTTTGCCCTGTAAGCCAGGTTTCCCAGAAGCAATGATTTTCATGAGTGAGGGGGAGTGATGTCTTCAGGCATGATGGGTCATGCAGTTGGACCACAGAGCTTGGCCTACAGCAGGGGAAATGCGAGTCACTCAAATGACAGTTACTAGTTCTGCTTTGCCAGTGATTTTGATGAAAATACATTCTTTTTTTATTTGAGATTTTGCTTTTCTGTGGCAAAAGTCAGAAGTAGTAACCTGCTTTTCAACTCTTCCTGTTTTCAATCAAATTTCTTATAAAATAGTTTTAAAGAGTTCTCCTCCATTGCTCTTGTCCTGACCTACACAAGCTGTGTATCTGGGTTGGTGGTTACTTTTCAAATACATCAGTATGTTAAACCTATTGATCAAGTAGCTAGTGAAAGTGCTAGAGGTGCATTTATTATTCCTGAATGTTATGATGTGCCAGTCTTTCCCCTTTGCCAGAGAAGAACATTGTGTCTTCTCAGTACATATTCTTTCTTCTGTTCTTCCCTGCCCACTCAGTGGCTTGCTTATAGAAAGCTAATGAATTCTCAGATGAAATTATCAACTTTTCTAGGTGAGGAAAACTCCCCAAGGGTAGTTTAAGAGGCTGGAGCTGCTAACAGAAGTTGTACCAGTGTGGCTTCAAAGAAGTCCTATGGCTAGGGAGCTGAGGTCTGGTAGGGTCAGAGGGGCAGGACTGAATCATTGCTGATCTGTGGTTTGGAGGCTGATATTTCTGCCTGTTCATAAGAGGGATGAGGAAGTGACCATAAGTCCTGACAAAATGATGCAAGTTAAGCCCTAGGATATATCTTCTCAGGTCATAGCCGTAGGCTAGAAGACACATAGTGTCATGGAATAGCTTTACTGCCCAGCCCTCTTATGGTATCATCAGACAAATACAAAATCCTGTGTTGAAGGGCTTCAAAAGGTTTTCAGCATGGAAGCTGTGACTGCTTAGCTTGCTCTCAGACTGAAAGTTGTTTGTTGAAACTGTTCAGGGTGTGTGGGTGGTGATTTCTACCTCAGTATCAATCCTATCTCAAACTGCCTGAGTTGGAATAATCCAAGCCACTGCACTTTGTACTAAACTGGACTGAGGATATGTGCAAAACCATTCACTACATCTCAGATAACCTCTAGTTGAGCAGTAGTAATTTCATTGCTTACAGTTGTGTAATACCGCTGGAGTCTTTATAAGTTTCTAGCAGCAAAAAGTTACATTTGGCATTGTTATTTATACCAGGTATATGAATAAAACGAACGAGGTTAGTGAAAGTGATTTTCCAACAGAAATACATCTATGCTGTCAAGTCTAAAAATGTCATATGATCTCATTTCTTCTCTCCCTTGATTCCTCCCTTTCTCCCCTCCTTGCTCTGTCCTTTCCCGTATATACATAGGAGATGATTATACTGGCAAATATTCCAAGAGTGGACCTTGCCTTAGATGAGGTGACAATAAAACCCCACTGCAGGGAAAGAAAACTCCAGTAGGTATTCCCACTAGGCAATTCAACTCAAACATTTGTATGCTTTCACTTTTTGCAGTAAATCTGTGTGAGTCTGACTGAACACTTTAACACTAATTCTGAATGTTCTTGATTCTGATTGACGGTCTCACCTACCAACCCCATTCTCTGGCTTCACTCTTCAAGAGTTTCTTTATCCTATAATAACAAAAAAATTTCTCCCAGAAGTTTTTTAAAATGCTATCTAACGATTGGTCATATGAATTCATAAGTTAATTTAAAAAACCTGTGCTTGGAAGCTGGTAGGTCTTCAATGACCGTTTAGTAGTCCAAGCTTAAGAGGGGTAAGTTCTCAGTATCTTTTATCAGCAAAAAACTTTTCAGTATTCAGACAAACTGCTTTGCAGCACTCAAGCAAAAAGCCAGCCACACAACAGTGAAGTCTTACAATGCTCTGGAAATGAATTTTAGAAATAATAGTGGTAATAATAAATCTTCTCACAAGAAACAAAACCCCTGCTCATAACTTTATGTCGCTTGCTGAGAAGCTGCTTTTTCAAGACTTGCATGAACTCAGCTAATGTGTACTGTCAAGGCTCTGATTTCACTCCAGCAATGGTTTATATTAACTTTTAAAAAATTTGCTATAAACTGGCTTAATCTAAACTGAGAGAAAATGCTCTTAATTTAAATAACACTGTCTATAGATGATTGTGCAATAGTGTGATATTGGCTATGAAGTTGATTTAATTTAATTGGTACAGCCAGTCCTTTGGGGCCCTCATTTTAGGAGACAGCGATATACATTTCTTTTGCACAGCACCCTTGACTTCCATTCCCCAGGACTCATTTGCTACCTTTATTTGGCAGGAGGAGCAAGTTTCTCAGTTCAACTCCTGCTCTCCAGCTGCTAATCCTGCTGGATTTGTCTGCAATTTTGACTGCAAAACACCGTCACAGTACCCAAGCCAAACGAGCTGATTTGGCATGAGAGATGGCTTTGCCCTAGCAGCATGCAGCTTTAGGTAGGGCTGTTCACCTAGCTGAGAAGCGACTCTAGCATGACGGAGGGCAGCACACCTATGTTGTGGGCCCTGCTCATACCTGGCATAAACTGCTATGGTACTTTGGTATGCAGGTGCATTGCAAAAATGTCCCATTGCAAGAGGTGTATGAACACATAATTAAACCTTAGCTGGTATTTAGACTCTTTTATTTACTATAAAAAAAGCCTGTGGTGTGCAGCATACTTCTAATGTCCTGAGATTCCTGTTAAATATTAATTTACCAGCAGGTTCTGAATCTACACTCCAGGTAAAAACTTGCACTTTTGACATTTCAGTTTAAACTGGTGCTTGTTGCAAGTCACTCAGAGATGGTGGATTTTTCTTTTTCTTCAGCTTACTTTCCCACAGGAAAAACAGTGAGTTTCTGGCCAGTGGTAAAGACAGGGTATATTTTTATATGAGTCTAAAAGTCCCTCGCAGGCTCTCCAAGGTTGCCTGTTGAGAGAGTCCTTGGTGCTGGTGATGACAAAATGATATTACATAGTTAGTCTTAAAAATTGGGGGAATACATCTACCATCTGCTAAGAGCTGGCCCTGCCTCAGGCTCTGCCAGGCTAAGAGCTATGGAAGGCCCTTTCGAACTGATGTGAAATCATTAGTAACAAAATTTTTAAGGATGAAAATGAACTATTGTGATTTTCTATGGTTGGCCCATTTTTTAATGCCAAGAGCTGTTTAGGCTATGGTTGGTTCACGGTCTACCTGCCGGGATGCTACCCTGTGCCGGTGCCAGTCAGCCGAACGGGTGTTAGCCCCATTGCTGGGTAGTGCCTTCAGCTTAGGACACAGTACACACTCTTGCTTTTCCTTCACCCTGTGGTAGATTGGGAGGCACCTTTTCCTGCTTGTGTTCTGCTGGATCCTTCCTCTCTCTGGGAATGTGGGTCTGGGTTTCAGGCCCTTATGAGCTGGCATGTACCTGAGGTGCACAGCTGGAGCTGAGGAAGAGGGTCATGTTCCTGGTTTGCAGAAGAGATGTCACTGGTCAGGTCTTAGTCCTTTTACCTTTTTAGCCTTTTGCTTCCTTGGACTCTCTTCCTGCTGGTAGCAACTCTGCTGCCAGCCTTAGATGGTCCTGTTTTTCCGTACACACTCAGGGTTGTCATCCTTTAGCTCCTGTGTCGACATCCTGCCAGCCCGTTATTACTTGCAAAACTTCGAGGTGAAAGTCCACAGTAAAATATCAAAGTAGCTAATGTTAAGTTTCCTCCCTGAAAAGTGTTTCCTCCTTTTTTGTTTTGAAATATAATGGTCGTGCAGCTCCTAAGTGTTTCCAGGGCTAACTGAATGAATTCAGGATTGTTCTTGTTCCAGGAGATGATCCAGTACCTAAATCCTTATTTGAGGGCTGAGATTTAAATTAGGAACGCTGGCATCTCTCAGTTCACTGACATTAATGAGATGTTTTCAGAGAGCTCCCTGGCAAAAAGACATGTGGATGTTTATTTAAGACACTCCCTTTTGGGGCTTATTCTGCCACTGCCTTTTATTGCTGTTGTTTCTCTGAATTTTTCTATTTCTTTTCCCTACCTGTTTCTCTTCTGTTTTCCAGCCGCTTCTCTTTAAATTTCCCCTTCTCAGAGGGTTTCACTGACCACTCACCCTCCTTTCTCCCACAGTGTTCAACCCCCAGATTGCTGGTGCTGACACTACAGTGTTATAACTAAACCTGGTTTTGCTAAAACCAAATGAGCAAAATTAAATGCACATTAGCTCACCATTTCAGGCTGCCTGTGGACTGCAGCTAACAGCTCCAAGTCCATTAGTGCTCAGCCAGCAGTAAAACACTTTTCATCATATCTGTGAGAGTTAGAAACGCATATTAGAATCCATGTGGCTAAGGCTCCTGATGATCTGAATGCCTCCTCCAAGCCTCGTAAATACATAAAGTTGTCACATATTTCATGCTCATAATTTGCGGTGGACACGAACTACCAGTTTCTGCTTATGTAAGTTGAAGCAGAAATGAGAACTTTCTTTTTTTTTTCCTTTTTTTTTTTTTAATTTCAAAGCGTTTGTCAGGAAAGATGAAGGAAAGAATGGGAAGAACACTAAGTAAAGGATGATTTGTACTTTTTTCTTTTCCTTTTTTTTTTTAACCTAACTTTCCTTCCCAGCTAACCCAGGTGGCATTTGTCAGCTAATAGGCTGACTACTCACTTTTATCAGCTGCACTGTCATAGTTAAATACCTCCTCAAGTCAGGGAGGTGACAGTTGTTTTGTGATGTCTGCTGTGTTTTGGGGTGCCCTGGGGACCCAGCTGAAAAATTTCAGCGCTTACAAGGAATCTGCTATTGCTTGACGTGAAACATCAAAAGCGCATATAGAAACCAGGAGGAAAACTGTAATATAAGCTCACCTGGGGGTTACACTTGACCTAACATTTCATCCAGTTCTGCATAATGGAATTGAGAGAGAGGTGCTTGATAACACTAATTAGGAACTGGGTATTAAACCTGATATCACTAAGCAGCAAATACAGTTGCAACAGAGAGCATTAGAGGAACAGGCACAGTTCAGAACTGAAATATTCATCTAATTATTTCCAGTTCCAGTTATGTCCAGTGCATGCTCTGAACTTAGTGTTTAGCAGCACCTAGTGTGTCTGTTACCCAGTGAGCTCCCCCAACAGCAACAGTTTTCACTCAAGAGATTTTTTTTTGGGGAGAGCCTAAACTCTGCAGTGAAGCTGCCCATGCTGTAAACCCAGGGACAGAAGAAGAACCCTAAAGTGCCAAATAATTTCATGATACCTGTGCCAGGTGGAACCCTACAATTTCTAGGTTTAACATTAAAAATCACAAACCCAAAATTGAAACTTTTTTGGACAGGTGATAACCAATACATGATGTCAGCAAAATAATAATGTCAATAAAGATTCAACTGAAAAATACTAACAGAAAGTATTGTATCTTCCTGGAAGCTGTACTAATGCAAAAATGCTAAGCAAGTCCTCAGTGTTTTGTATTTCTACTGGGGTTTTCGAAGCTCAACTTTGAAAACACATATGTACAAGAACAAGTTTTGAGAGTTTTATGTTTTTCACTACAGGTTTTACTCAAGTAAGTTTTGAATGTACATACACTCATACTTTGTGGAATACTCTCCAAAGGTGATGCAGAGGACCTAGTATAGAAAGAATAAAGTTTTTATTGTGTGAATAATTCAAAAAGTGATAAGCCAAGCATTATATAAATGTTAGAGATTTGCACACGATTAGGCAAGGTTTAAATGTCCTGCAGAAGAGCTTTTTTCATCATAATTTTAAAAATTAATTTTGATTTTTTCTATCAGGAAAGACAGATTCAGTGTTAACTAATGAATGAGTCATCCTTACAAAAAGGATATGGAGAAGGGAATGGATGTTTTGATCCCTGGAGAACTGCATGGATTCATGTGCTTCATATTATCCATCTAGCGTGTGACTGCCTTTCATGTAAAGCATGCTGTATGCTTTGCTGGAGCACAACCTTGTTCCCAGGAAATGAGGATAAACTGGAAGCTTCACTTTCTAGACCTCTGAATTCTCTAGAGCTTTTTTGATTGCAGAAGTAAAAGTGTTTGTTACAGACATTTTTCCTTTCTGTTTTTGTTATCCTTTTGCTTTGGCATCCCTGAGGTGGCTAGTGTGCTGGATACAACATGGATACTAACTCCTTGCTGTTCAAGACGATGTTAGGTTGAAAGATGGGGCTTGCAAAGCCAGTGTCAGACTGCGGTGTTAGTGGTGTGTTTGCCCTCTGTGCAAAATGTGGCTGAAGTGGCACTCGGTCAGTCATGCCCTCCTGCAGGCCCTGGAGCTGCATGGTGGCCTCGTGCTGCGTGTGCTGTGCTCACAAAGGCGTCTTCCAGCCATCCTGGTCAGCAGAGCTTGCTTAGCCTGACTCATGTTGTTAAAGATCCTGGGGGATCGGATGATGAACAGCCCAAATGGAGCTGGTTTTGGCCAAAAGAGTGGAATATGCCTGAGGAGATTTTCTTTGTTTTGTTTTACTTATTTAGGTACAAATGAAAGTACAACAAATGTCATAGAAGCCCATGGGAACAACCTTCATCTTGTCTGGGTTTGCTGTTTGAGACCTGATTAACCATGAATAATTACTGCAAGAGTAACTCCTTGCTCGTGGAAACGATCTTTATTGGCACGCTTCACTGTGCCAAACCGGCACATTTGTACATTAGAGAACGGAATGGGGGTGAAAAATATCTAGAGGCAGCACCTGCCTAATGCTTTTTTTAATTCAGTCAAGCCCCTGGTCCCCACAGCGTGCTGTGACAGTGGGTGGCACAACACATTTATCTATTTCTAATGGTGAAATTCAGTTTAAAAAGAGAACAGGTTGAAATCCTATGCCTTCCTATGTCAATGAAAACACTCTCAGTAAGTTCAAATAGCCTAGTATTTATTCTCCCCCTCAGGCACTAAAATTTAAAAAGAAATGACCACTTTTTTTCAAATTGTATCTTGGAGAATCATTTCCTTATTGTCTAGCTGAGATATAAATGTAATGAATGTGATGGATATACTGAGTAGACCAACAAGAGCGCATTAAGTAGCCATAATGAAATTTGGATTAGTTGCTTGGGTATTCTTGTTTTGTCTAATTTTTTTACTTATGATCCTGCCTTACCATAATTTCTATGCTCCACTGTTCTTCTCCCATAACTCTATGGAGAACTTCTGTCCCTTCTCCCTCAAAATGGGGGCTTAGTGATACCTATAATTAGATATGTCCTGTGAAGGCTGTTGCTCATACAATGAGACAAGAGAATGGGAGAAAACAACCTGCAAACCACAAGCGTGTTGAAGACACAAACAGGAGTTCACATAAATTAAGCTTATTTGAGGAAAATATCTGTTCTTGGAAATAAAGGTAACCAAGTTGAAGATGAACCTGTGCTGTGTTATTTCAGCCCATATTCAGAAGATGAACTAATAGCTCATTTTGAGGACCCAATTCCTAGTCTGTTCCAGATTCAACACATTTCTCTAAATGTTGTGCAAACTGCAAGTTGTATGGAAACAGTGGGATGCTGACACCTAAGGCTGCACCCAGAAATAGATGAGTGGTTGTGAACATATAGAAATGCAGATTTACTATGTGTAATATTTTTGCAATGGTCCAAAATAGTGTGATATGAAAATAAATGGATTTAATAATTCTAATGAGAAAAGTCATAAAGATTACTGATTTTAATGAGTTCTTATAGGGGAGGCTGAAGGTTTTGATTCTACTATTTGTTCACATATTTTAGAGAACAGGCTGCTGCTTTGCTCACACATGTAGCATACTAATAAGGTATTATTTTCCGCCTCTCAGATCTCTTTTGAATTCAAATATATCTATTAGCACCTTTACAGCACAGCTTATGCATATTCCAAGCCTATATGATGAACTATTTCTACTGTACCGTTTGGTGGGTGGCATTGCAAATTACAGAAAAATGCAGGAGACAGAGTTTTCTTCTGTGGGTCTTAACACCCTGGATGGAAAATGCAGGGAGAAAAAAAAGAGGGATTTAATGTAATTTGGATCTGCATTACTGGAGCTGGCAGGGATCCAGGCTTTGTCATTTTAAGGCTGTGTGAATATGGGTCAGAACAGTGACTGGTGGAGGGAAACCTTGATAAAGGTTTTGAAGGCTGTTTCAAGAGTAGAGGTCAGTACCAGTAAGAGCGGTGCTTGGTCTGGTGGAGGAAATGTGTGAGTATGGCTGAGAATTGTTACCCAAAGGAAGATGCAAAGAGACACCTGGCTCAGGACACTCAACAGGGTAGGCATTACATTTTGCTGACTCTGGGCTAAAGTATTTGGCTGTTCCTGCCGTGGCAAGATGATGGTAGAAGATGGGGGCAGACCTTGCATAAGGAACCGAGGGAGGAAGAATAGGGGAAAGCTAGGAGAAAGAGCTTGTTTTGCTGCTGCTGTGAAATGCATCAGAGTGGTGAGGTGCTTATCCTATACTAGCCATCAGCCTGCATGCCCCAATGCCACCTTTGGGAACACCTGCCTGCCTGGCTTTTGAGGGCTCTTGATATGGGTAAAAAAGGCAGTGAGCTCACTCTGGTGTTCCTGGTAATTGCTCTTTCTCCACGTGCTTTGTGGAGGCCTGGGGCTGTCCTGACCTGGCCTCTGAGAGCAGCTTCAATATCCAAACTGTCCCATCAGCTTTTACATTTCCAGACGACTCTGAAGGCTGCATTCCAGTCCTGGAAGGGCATCGGGGATCTTTCTGTTGAAGACAATGAGAGCTGAATCAGGTCTGCAGGCTGCATTGATCTATGGTTTTTTTCCTATTATATGCAAATTTTTCTAGCAGTTAAAATTGAAGCGTTGGCTTTTCTCAAAAATACAGCTGATGTGATGATACAGCTCTGACAGGAGACCTGGGGTATGTCAATATTGATTATCAACCACTGCATTTGTTCTCAGGCCGTTTTGTGGTTTGAGGGAGCACTTCATGGATTGCTTCCTCTCAGAGGCACCTCTGGATTGAAAATCTTTTTCTCCTTGACTGAAATAGGTGAACCGGTTGCAACTTGATGTGTCTACACTGGAGCTGGTTTTAAGTCTGTGCTTCAGCAAGCTCAGGTACAGCTGGCAACGTATGTGGTAAGAAGGAACTCGGCGCAGACTGCAAAAGCAGGGCAGGTGTTTATGCCAGCTCTCAGAGTCCTGGCACCTCTCCTGCTAGTGTTATCTAGGCTAGCTGGCTTAAAACTGAACTACTTATGTTTTACTGCTCTGAAATTTTGGCATTGGGGTCAAAAA
The DNA here is from genome assembly GCA_031468815.1 of Morus bassanus. NCBI lineage: Eukaryota > Metazoa > Chordata > Aves > Suliformes > Sulidae > Morus > Morus bassanus. Next base: position 89,625,918 of record CM062568.1, on the reverse strand, counting down.
GGGGAAGATGAGTCTGCCAGGTGGTGGTGCCTGTTAAGTGATGGGGTATGGGTCTGCACCACTTACTGCAAGGGTATGAAAATGGATCATTTCCTTACCTCTCTTTGAATTTAGTACTGGGGCTACAGTCTTCTGGAGTGGTGATCTGCTCTGCCTCTCATTTCTGAGGGCTGGCTTGGGCAAACATCTTTCTGACCCTGATCTCTTAAGTGTTGCTGTTCATTACAGTCCAGATGGGACAAAGACAATGTGCTCTTCTATGCTTTCTTCCAAAGGACTATCCAGAAGCTTCAAGGAAGCGTTGACTGTGGTTTCTAGCTACTTGGCTGGTACAGGTGTTGTAAAACATTTGGATCCTGTCCCCAAATTATGGGGTCTTTTTTGAAGATATTACTTTTTTTTTGGCCTAAACCTCCTTGTTGCTGATGAAGCTGCTTGTGTGGGACCTTTTCTAGAGGAGTGTTGTCTCTTCTGTTGCAACATGCTGGCTAGCTGTCATCATGAACCATTGCTGTAGAAAAATGTCTGCCTTAGCATTTACAATAGTGATGCTTAATGGATTTGATAATTAACTGGAGCTGCAACATGAACAACTTTTGCAAGTTAGATAAGCCTGAGAGACTAATTGTTATCCCAAGCTCCATTAGCTGAGTTTAGCTTGGATGCTCTTTAGTCACCTTCTGGTATAAGACTCTGAAGCCAGTGTCAACATTTTAAAGTATATCCAATTCATGACTTGTCAGATTATGAGAATAGCCCCATTATGCTAGACCAAAGGCCCATCAAGCTCAGTATCCTGTTTCTGACAGTAGTTGATAATTAAGGAAAGGGTGTAACAGCAGGGAAAGTATTGAGTGATATTTCCCCAATATGCTCTCACACCCCTCAGCAGTTTATGGCTTGAAGATTTTCTGATCTTTGTGTTTAATAACTCTTTGTGGACTTTTCTTCTGTTAATTTGTCAAATCCTACTTATGCTTTCAGCATCTGCAGCATTTTGTAGCAATGAGTTCGGCAATTTAATGATTCGCTCTGTCAGAAAGTCCTAACTTTTGTTTGTTTTAAAGCCCTGACTGAAGATTTAATGTGATGCCCCCCTAGTTCTTGTATTTTGAGAAAGAAAGCTCCTTATTCATCTCCTTCATGACACTCATGATTTTATAGAACTCTACTGAGGACCTAAACTGAATGAGTTTCAGTGTATGATTTAAGGTTCTATTATGGCTTATAATTTCTGGCTGTTTATATTCCATTTGTTTTTGCTTTATGTTTGTTTCATATTTATTTCACTAACTTCATCAGTTTGAGAAGATTATTTGGTCTAATTAAGGTAGGATTAATCCAGGGACAGTGATAATTTGAGAGCCACTATTTGAAGGCAGTTTATTTAATCTATGTGTCTTCAAATCCTTTGGATTACATTTGTCCAGCTTTCATACTAATGGCTGCTGTATTAAATTATTTAAATAGATGAATTAAATTTGGAGCAAACAGAGGCTAATGCATTTCACCCTCAAATAACATGCTACTGTAGCCAGAGAGCTTTTCTGGAAGAACTGAGGAGACAGTTGTTAGCTGGAAGTGCTGTATGCAAAACAGGGGGCAAAGGCCACACAAAACCCCCTTTGATTTATCCTCTAGAACTAATTTGCCAATTCCTTGTGGTCAGATTAGCAGAATGGAGCCAAGAAAGAAACCTCACAGAGATCGACCATGTGAGATGGAATAATAAGCAGCAGTTCAAGAGAAAGCTCAGACTAGACTTGCAGAAATGTAATTAGTAGTGCACTGGCTGAGCTGTTTGCATGCCCAGAGCTTGCACAATGCTCATCTGGTGGGGAGTGGTAATTTTTAGTCTCTCATTTGGTGAGAAGAAAAATCCACCAACTTCCGTCTCACTAAGAATCAGGATTGCTGGAAAGGGATAAAAAAGATGGAAAAGAGCAGAATATGCTCTTTAGTACTCAGGGACGCTAGATGGGGATATTTGCTCACTTTGCAACTCTTTGTACCCCATACAGCTTCGGCGTGGTGGTGAGGTTACTGAGACATTTAGGCAAGGAGCATAGAGCAAGGTGGTGGTAACTCCAGGTTGAAGTTATCCCAAGGAGGGATGATGACATCCCAAGGAAGAGATTGATCAGAGGGGGTCGCATGGGACTTGCAGGGCAACCTACAACTTTTGTTGCCATTTCTCACTCTGCGGTCTCTATCTCTAACAGAGCTGGACTGTACAGCTCAGGACATGCTGAGGTCTCTCTTCTGGCTGTGAAACACAGCTCAGCATCATGGGGGAGGGGACAACCATTGATCTTCCTTTGCAGCTGGAGGAAAAGGGGACAAATCTTGCCTGTGGAGGAGGGAGAACCAAGACCATGGCATGTTACCTCTGTGGATCTGAAGCATTGCTGTTGCAGATGTCACTGATGTATGTTTCGGGGTTGGGCAGCAACCTGAAGCTACTCTTTGTACTCCGTTCCTTTCCACATGTTTGGTTTGCCAAGGGGACATAATTCAAAGCAGGAGACTCCTTCCCTGACTCTGAGGTCTTGGCTGCCCGTGACGCATGACCCAGGGTGAAGCTGGGCTGCCAAGTAGGCTGGCTCACAAGGACAGCACTGCTGCCTTTGCAGGCCCTTGCAGAGCCACTGGGTAAGGGTAGGCTTTGGGAAGTCCCAGAGAAGAGCACAGGCATGAGCACAGGGAATCCACATGTCAGTGGTACCCAGGACAGATTTCAAAGGTGACCATGGGATGCAAGATAAGATAGATCTGACATGTTCTGGTTCTGTGGGATGCTGCTGGCAGTGTTGGTTAATGCTACTGTGCATGTTTTGTGCATGGTCAGGCTGCAAAAAGGGTTCTAAAGAAAATAAGAAAGCCTTGAATTTTCTTATTAGGCTGATGAAAAGAAAATGAGCAAAAAAGGTGTGTTGTTGCCAGTCTTCAAAATTCATGAAGGATAGACCATGGCTCTTAGTAATATCTGTGAGACAGATGTAATAGAAATAACTCAGTTGGATTAAATGTCTACATTTAGTGAATTAGGAAGCTCTGATAATTTTTTTTTTGTTTTGCTTGCTTGTTTAAATGCCTGTAAGTATGCAATATAGTGGAAATCCTAGAGGAATAGTACCAAATATTTAACTTAATACCTTATGACTTTCCACAGACTTTAGAAGGGTTGTATGAGAAATTAAGTTAGCACAAAAGTTTTCTGCTAATATAGAAAACTGAGATCTTCTCCAAGTTCTTTTTTGTATTCTAGAAATTTTAGAAAGTTTAGGCTTCGCTGTAGTAAAAGGTATAGCTGGTTTTCAAAAGCAGCAAATATCTTTTTTTTCCACATAGGTGTACTAGCTTCAGTCTACTTCTCTTAAAGTTTGTCTGTTGTAGATTTTGTATCCTGCCTAGCACTTCAGCATTTGAATCCCTTTTGTGTAAAATTAACAGCTGATGTGAAGCCTTTGGCTGAGCTAGTGGAGATTTTGGCATTTCTCTTTTCTCAGGGTCAGAAGGCTGCCCGAGCTAGATTATGTTCTTGGTTTAGTTTCCAACTCTCTTATTTTTTGCTCTTCTGCTTTGGCTTTGACAGTAGATGTTCAGATGAAAAAAAGGGGGTGGTGGAGGTTTGTGAGTGGCTCCTTTGATGAGGATTTGTGATGTGAAATGTTAATTGATATCAACATGTGCAGAGTTAAGCAGTTGCTGTTATCAAAATAGGATCTCTATCCTTTTTCTATAAGGGCTTGCATTTCTGAAATGGATGGATTTCTTAGGCTTATTTGGTTTGGATTTGTTTTAATGTGGAAACAGAGTTTTCTCTTCAACAAACTCTAGTCTCCAATCCCTGACTTTGGGATTGCCTACATTTGGAAATGTACCAAAATAACTATTCCAGAATAAGCTCTCAGGAGGATATTTTAGAACTAGATTAAATTAAATTGGAAATAGGAACTCTTATTTTGGAATAAGAGTGCCCACTTTGGGATTTATATTGAAATAAACCATCTCAGAATAATTGTAGCTATTTTGGTATATTTCCAAGAGCAGACAAGAGCTTAGCAATGTTCTGAAATAATTATATTAAAATCTCATGGATGTGATGGATAATGGAGAAAATGTCAATACTGAGTTAGAACAAATTGGAGTGAGAGTGTCTGATGGTGTCATACACTTGTTCAGTGGGGTTTTTTCAGCTTAAGCAAAAGGTCCCACCCTTTGGGCTATGTATATAATTTGTTATTCATTATATAGGGCTGGGAACAGTCTTACAGACACAGGTCCCACCTCTGCACAACTTGCAGTCTAGAAAGAATCCAATTACTGTGTAATGCTATAGATGTCAGCAGGTCTGTTTTGCAGATAAAATATAGGTTCTTGACTCGTTATAACACTACTTGTTTTTAACACTTGTTTATAACACTCCTTGTTCAGGCAAAACTGCTACTTAGGATTTTTTGCTTGAAGGAGAGAAGAGGATAGTAACAAGAAGACAGAAATTATAAAAACCACACATTTGTTCCGTATTTGTAGTTATTGTGCCACCCCTTTCTGCTTAGTTTACTATAGATAGCACATGAGTCATTATTTACAATGGCAAATGCAATGTGCTTCATTACAACCTGTGGCAAGGAACTAGTATAGATGTGAAACGAATGTCACCCGTATTTACATGCACATAATATGTATAGAGAGATAAAGTAACACGTTCTCATTTGATAAGGAATGCTTATGGCTGACAAAGTTTTGCTGTCTTTCTGGGTACATTTTTTTCTCCTCTCTTTAGGCATTTTCATTTGTGCCTTGACTCCCAATGAGCAGAGGTCACAGGGACTTTCTTTGCGCAAAGAAAAGGTCACACTCTGTATTTACCCACATTCTTCCTCACTTCAATCTTCCACGTACTTTCAACACTATTTTGGTCCCATCTGGAGATCTAAAAAAAGATGTAGAAATTCAGTGGCACAATTTCAAGGTTATCCCACAGGCCAGCAAATCCATAATGTGTTTTTTTTTTCCCTTTATGGTACATAATAATAAAAGAAGTTGATATAATATGAAAGGGAAAGGCAGTTTCTACTTATCAAATTATCATATCTAACATCAAGCTCGTGCTTGAAGGTAATTTCAGCTAATCCTTTGTAGCAATAAATATCCATTACATTTACCACATTGAATTTGTTTCCCCTTCACTTCATCCAATTACCTTTTCTATGACTGGAAAATATATCAGAGCTGTCTCCACACTTTTTTTATGGATGTTACCTCGCTATTCTCTTCTTGATCTTTTGTCAAGATGTGCTTTAATTAAAACGTTCATATAACTTGTCCAGGTTTTTCCTTCAGTATCCAGATAATTGTTACATTTGCTTTGAAAAGTGGAATACAGCAGTCCCAAGAGCTGGGCTAGGACTGAAATTCTGTGGGCGTAAAAACATCTACGCAGGTTGCTATAATGCCGCTGTTTAGGATGTTATAGTCAGAGATCTGTCAGCATTTCTATTATAAATCTCTTTATCTAGTGGTTTGCTGTTTGGCTATTAAAATTTGCATAGGAAATATGGATATAAATAGCCTCAAGCAGGCAACCTTTTTTAATTAAAAAGACATATAGTTTCATAGTGTAAAAATGCAGTTGGTGCTGCTCAGCAGATAGGTAACTGCCACTCAATACCTCCATATGGGAGTGAGGAGTGACGCTGTATCAGCTTCTTGGAGAAAACGGATTTTCCCACTGTTTTCTTACAGAGCCTGAGCTGCAGGTTCCTCACATGATGGCATCTCAGGGATTCCTGTTTCTGAAGGGAGTGTGTTCATGTGCAAGTGCTGCTTTCTTATCAATTGTATGTTGTGTTTCTTGCAGCTCCTTATCCCCAAACATGCGCGAACTATGGCGTTGTAGTAAGATATGTTGGTTGCTTATATACATTGTTCATATCCTATATGGGCTTTTTTAGCTGGGATGGTATGGAACCAGAAGATAGATCAAGACAGAATGAACTGAGTGATTCAGAAATCTGTGATCGGTAAAGAGTTGTCATTAAATGGGGGAGTTTTTATTGGACCCTGAAGTCTCGGCTGCTTTCCTCCAAACTACTCACCAATCCTGACAGTAACAAATAAGGTAAAAATCTTTGTGATAGATATCTTGTAGATATCACAAAGACTTCCTCATGCTAAGTAGTGATGAAGAGAGGGCTGCTGGGCAAAACTATCCAAACTACTTGGCTGTACATGTCGCTTCACCAGATGTACACAAAGCTATTCTGAAAGCATGTTGGAATAAGGAAAGAAAACACCAGGGGCTATTATTTCATCCAAGAAATCTTGAAATAAACATCTACAACATCTTACACAGGTGCCAAAAAACTAGTGCCTCCTTACGAGAGGGTAAGGAGTAGATGACCAAAGACTCAACCATCAGAGGGCTGTCAGCCATCAATGCAAAATTTCTCTCTTCCATAGGGGCAGCCTGAGGAAGGAAGAAAATGTATAGGAAAAAGGGATAATTTGTCTGAACCTCTTTATTGCCTCCTTCTCAGTGTATGTCCTTTAAAGGAGGTGATACAGGAGACTAATTACTGTGGTTAATGTCCTGAAGTGCTTCCTACTGAAGGTTATTATGTGTGGTTGAAGAGACATCAATATCTGCAATCAGTCACAGATTCACAGGGGAAGATGTTCACCTTTTGGAGACTGTGGGGCTCAGGCCTCTGATTTCAACAGAGTTAGGTGTTGCCTGAGATCCTCTCTTTTTATTTCAGCCGTTATGGAAATCTATGAGTCCTTCTCAAAGGGGTTGATCGCAATAGAATATTTGCAGCATGAATGCAAGAGAATGTAAATCCTGAATAATAGGGGATGCATCTCCCTATCCATTCTGATGTTTATTTAGAAATGTTCAGGTTTTAGGCAGATATTGGCAGGTTCTTTCAGCTGGGAGGACTCCAGGTGGCTACCGCTCCACCCTGGGTTCATTCAGAGCAGTGCATCGTGGAGGAGCTCTGCTGCTCTGGGATCATCTGCTGCTGGGAAAGAAGAAAAGCCACCCTAGACAGGCTCACAGTGCAACAGCCTAAAGGAAGATCTGGTATGTACCCAAAATGTCTATTCCCTTCTGCTCTCCTGATGCTTCATCAATCATGTCACCTGTGTATTGTGATTCTCAGCACTGAGAAAAGTATTTGGAGTATTCCAGTTTCCTCTTAAAGTGGCAGAGTGGTTTGTTACTGGAAAGAAAAACCCTTCCAGGGATACTAGTTCCTTAACTCAGAAGCATCCACCTGGGACGAGAGGCCAAAGAAACAGACCCACTATGGTAAAAGTCTGTGAAGCTCTGCAATTTACACTGATACTTTTTACAGTAAGATAAGTATGGATATGTTAATCTACCTTATTGTGGTTACATCAGTTAGACAAAAAAGCAAAACATATTCAGAATAATCTAATTTTCATATATGCAGACTCCCAGACCTGCTCTGGGTGCTGGGTGACAGTGTGCTTTGCAGCTGTGAAAGCCAGGCTCCTGGGGAGTCAAGAGGACCCTTACATCCCTGGTTACAAATGACTGCCACTCATACAAGAAACAAAACCCGCATTCTTGATACAAAAACCCAGCAGAAAACAAACAATCCAGACTCCCAACTCTTGAAGCTGTCTTTAACACACCAAGAAGAAGCAAGAAAAGGGCACAAGCACCCTTTTTTTTCCTCCTCACAGGCCACCTTTGAACATTAGCAGAACCAGTAGAGGAAAAGTGCTTAAAGCCATCAAGAGCAAGCTAGGGCAATTCAGTCTGCACCTTGTCTTCTTAAACTGCCTTACCTCTAGAGCATCACACCAATGCAGCCTGAAGTGTCTGAGTCAAATATACGCCTACTTCAGCTTCAGCATCCTTCACCTTAAAATTACTGAACTGAGCACCTTCACAGGGGAATCTATTTTTCTTCCTCTGGGAGGCCTATGCCACACACTTATTTTGATGTTAGGACGCTCAACCATTTTTTCTGTTACATAAATGGGCAGATTTTAGTTGGAATCTGTGGGAAATAGTATTTTCATCTTTTCAAATTTTTCATAAACATAATATTAGATAAGCCACCCGTTGGTCTGAGGCCAAATGAAGAGCATTAATCATTTTGAAACATTTCAAATATCAGAAATGTGTAAAATGAAAATTTCAGTCAAAGCTTTTTTCCATCCTTTTACATCACCCCACCCCCCACCCAAAGCCTTGAACAAGGAAATAAGTGTAGCTTCAAATGGGAACTTTAGCAGAATTCAATTTTAAATTCAGCAGTCACTGATGTTATTATATCCTTTCTGTGGTAAAGCTCAAATGCCTGGTGCTCTCTCTGTGATTCCCTGGTTGTAGGCAGCATTCACCATGCCATTTTCCAGAGATTAGAGACAGAGGAACTTTCATAATACTGACTTGGTGCATCTTCCGTGTTTCTTTCTTCCTTGAGGGCAAAAACCAGATTATCATGTTCTGAGGATATCTGATAGTGACTATTCCATGTCTGGCAGTCACTACAATCTAATTCTGCTGGACTTAGTTACCATAATTTATTCCCTGTAGGTGGTTTCCAAAAATAGAAGTAGGTATGATCCTTGCCCTACAAGACTCACACAAAAGACAGAGAATTAAAAAGACAGGCAGATAGGGGAGAAAAAATAAAAGGAGCAATGGCTATGGAAAGCACGCAGAGAGAGATAAATTAAATCCAAATTACTCCTTTGGTGTGATAGTGAGACTTAATAAGCAAATTTATTAAAGGGAAAAAATATCATTCAACTAAAAGATAGAGATGCACGAATAGCCCTCAGAATAACATGCAGAATGGCAGCATCCTAATGGTATAAACCCTACCCCACAATTGAAAAGGCTTTTTCTGCAGTTCAAATCACTTATCTCTCATGTTGTCCTGCCTGTGTGATCCAGCAAGTAACTCTGTCCTTCCTTAGTCACCCCATGTCTTTCCTATGGTTGTCTTTGAAATGCATCATTGCCTCCTGTCCTTGTCACATCCCAAATTATCTTTGGAGACTGCCCTGCTCTTTGCAAGTGGTGAAGAAGCCTGAAGCACGTGCCCCAGGGCCCAGACCCCTCAGCAGGGCTTGGGTTGGAATTTGCCCTCTAGGCTTGATGCTCTTGTTGCTTGAGGTTTTCCAGATAGTAAGTTAGCTCTTTTGTAAGGCAGGGAACACTGCAAACCCCAAATCCTCTGCTTCTCTTAAGGTTTTCATGTCACTTAGTACCTGCTGCTTCAGGCTCATGTGTGCTCCCACGTATTTGTGTTCATCCCATCCCTGTGAGGTGTGGCCCTGCTGTTGTCCTTCTCTGACAGATGACCGAAAAACTTGCTTGAGGTTTGCAGAGGAAACCTGTAGTGGAGCAGACTTGAGCCTGGCTCTTCTGTGGTCTCACACGAGCGTCCTAAATACTGCAACCTACTTCATCTCCTTCTAGCCTTCCCATAAAGTGGTGACTAAATAATTCAGCAGTTGCCAATATATATAGGGTAGCAATGCCCAGAAATACTTGTGATTGTGTCCCAAAGCTGGCCAGGTTTAGAAACTGATGATTACTGGCTCAGTGGCTCCACCAGTCTTTAGCTTGGTGTGAATATCCTGAGGAGGACTTTGCTGATGAAGACTCACCAGATTGTACATAACTGACTGTCTTCCACAACAGCCTCTGGGGACCATACAGCCCCTTGTGTGAGGGGATGGTGAGATGGAGCTGCTGGTCCACTGCTGCTATCCCAAGACCATCTCTACCCTGGCGAGCTTTTTATTCCTGGGGTTGAAGGGACCTCACTTTGAGAGGGAAGCAGGTGCTGTGTTAGGAAAGCAGTTAGCAAATTAGAGATGCCCCTTGGTGGCAAGTGTCAGGCTCACCATGGCAGTGCCGGACCGGAGAACATTGTCCGCTGTTGTCACTTCTTGGTGACCGGGTTGGAGGGGAGATTGTGCCTGGCTGAAGTAGCCACGTGGAATAAGGGAGTAGCTCAGGCATGAAGGCACTCCAGTGGTCACCTAGTGGACTTGTCCCCTTCAGCTCTGGGTGCCATCCCATAGACTTCGCTGGTTGCTCATGTTTTGCATTTCTACATCCTGAATGTTTTCTGCTGTTTAGGGGATTTCAGGCTTTACTCATCTTATAGCTTCCTGTGAGGCTCTGTGCATGTGCTCTTGGTGGGGGTACAGCCACCTGCCCGTATCACGGAGGGAAGTCCCACTGGTGGGACGCCCGGTGTCATCAGTGCTGGGAGTCTTGCTGCCTTCGTTGGCCTTTGGAACAGGCTGATTTTGGGGGAAAAGTTTGTATTGTGAAGAAGACCCCACGGACAGGGAAAAGATATCAATAAAATAATTTATTTCTCCAATTCTGCATTCCCCTTGCATCCTGTACTCTAATATAACACTCTGCTTGCAAGTACATCAGTGTTTGTCTTGTCCCATAAAGCCAGGCAGTTTGCTCCTTTCTTTTGCACATAGGAATTTCTGGATGTTAGGTTTACGGTTGGACTCAATGATCTTGAAGTTCTTTTTCCACCTAAATGATTCTATCATTCTATGATAATCTGGGGACAGGAAAAAGGATAGTGCCGATTTTGGTCTTACATTGATTCACTCGATTTATTTCGCCCTGTCTTTTGCGTGCTGATTTTGGGAGCAGTCTCCAGGCCTCCGTATTAAAATGCTGCTCCCAATGTTTTTGCTCTTTGTTGCTTCCTGTCTTCCAGGACAGTGAAACATCTGGCCCAAAGGTACAAGCTGCTGCTCCACAGTGAGCATGCGAGATAGAAATGTGCCACCTTATTGTTTTCCCTGCGTGCCCCCTGCATACTTAGGAATGCCACGTGAATTGCGACTACAGTGTAATTCATACCCTATAGCAGTGGGACTCGAGCTGCTGTATTTGAGAAGCGAGCTGAGGGCACTTCATCCCATGGGCAGCTACCTCGCAGGCACCGAGCAATGCGAAATAATGTGTTCAGCAAATGCATACTTTCCCTTGCTGTTGATTTAGCATGTGTGTGGGTGTATACGCTGTAGGTGTCTTGGGCTTGTTAATGAAGCTGAAGATATGAATAATACTTAATAATAACTGCTATTGCATGATGCTTCTGCCACTGCAGTTCACTTGTTGCAGTAGTTGGGTGAGAGAGGGAATGCTCTGGATAGACACAACCTTCATCCTCCTGCCATCTTTACTTTCTACTTCTATTCCATGGAGAGTCAAACAATTACAGTGTTTCAATCAGAGGATATTTTGACTGAAGTCTTTCTTTAAGAAACAAAGCAAATATGTGTGATTAAGTAGACACAATTAAGGAATTAAAAAGTAAAATGGCTTTTTTGGGTATGTTCCATTGATGAACATTGCTGTTCATTACTCAGTTCAAGATTATGTCTTTCTTAATGTGGCATGTATTTCCCTACAGCTTTTATATGCAAGAATAATATTATTTTATTTATCTTTTAGATAAATAGATAAATATTTGGATAAATAAAAGAAGATAATATTTACATTTGTAGTTCCTTACTGTATGTTTGCCATGACAGAAGACTATAAAACAGCTTTCTGGAGAAAAGAAGAGAGCGACCAAAAAATAGCTTTCAAGGAAAAGTAAACAGCAAGGAGAAAGGATGTGATGAGCTAAGACCTCACCAAAAGAAAAAAGCACCAGGGAGATGGATCTGGCTACAAGTACAAAGCACAAACACAATGCAGTCTGATAAATGAACTGGTCTGCTTCTTAGGTTTATTAAACATGACAAGAAATTTAATAGAGAATAAAATCAAGATTATTTGTAAAACAGTAAAGGTGAAACTGCTTGCAGGTTATAACTAGTAATTTTTACGTTGGGTTTCAAAAGTATTGCCTGTCTCTGTCCAAACCAGAACCACAAAAAAAAAAAAAAAAAAAAAATGGTGCATTGTGATCACAATCCTAGGCTGTTTATATGTATGCTTCAAATTAAGGGTTTGGTGTCATGGAAACAGCTTCTTCATTTGGAAAGCTCTGCGGCAGCGTGAGAAGGAGAAGACTGGAGAGAGTGAGAGGAAGAAGGAGCTAGGGAGCCCGAGTGTGGTCGTGTAGTCTTCCCAACATCACCGGCTCCCTCCTTTCCCCAGAGCAAATGGAGCTAAGAGGAGGGCAGGGCTCCCAGGCTGCTTGCCTTACCTTGCTCTGGAATAATGCAATTCATTCCCCCTTTGCTGTTTGTCATCTGCAAGAGTGAGTGTGGCTTATTTTGTAATTAATTCAAAGTGCAGTTCTAAATAATTCTTAAGGGGTTTTTCTGTACTGAAGGAACGTATATAATGTGGATATGTGTCATGGTTTAACCCCAGTTGGCAACTAAGCACCACACAGCGGCTCGCTCACCCTCCCCCCACCCTGTGGGAAGGGGGAAAGAATTGGGAAAAAAAAGTAAAACCTGTGGGTTGAGATAAAGACAGTTTAATAGGACAGCAAAGGAAGAGAAAATAATTATAATAATGATGATGAAGGAATATACAAAACAAGTGATGCACAATGCAATTGCTCACCACCTGCTGACCGATGCCCAGCCCGTCCCCGAGCAGTGATCGCTGCCCCCGGCCAACTCCCCCCACTTAATATGCTGAGCATGACGTCGTATGGTGTGGGATATCCCTTTGGCCAGTTTGGGTCAGCTGTCCTGGCTGTGCCCTCTCCTCTCCCAGCTTCTTCTGTACCCAGCAGAGCATGGGAAGCTGAAAAGTCCTTGACTTAAGGACTAAGTAAACACTACTTAGCAACAACTAAAACATCAGTGTGTTATCAACATTATTCTCATCCTAAATCCAAACCACAGCACTGTACCAGCTACAGTGAAGAAAATTAACTCTATCCTAGCTGAAACCAGTGTCATGTACTTTTGTATATTGGCTTTACCTAAACCCCACAATATTTATTCACTAAAACAAATGAATCCAGAATCTATATAAATACTGTTTGTTCTGTTCTGCTTGTGTACATGTATGCATAGTATGTTTTGTATAATTTTACTGCTAAAAAGACATTCCCTGTTGTTTCTCATCAAAGGAAAGCAGTCATTTGTGTAAAGAGCTTTTAAATTTTACCAGGAGAGAAATCTCTCCAATGAATACAGGATTACAATAGATGGTTGGGAATTAACAACACTGCTTGCATTGTCCTAGCTTTGATGCCTATTTATGCCCATTTTGTGGGTGCAGTTTAGATTACTCAGTAATTGATTACATTAAGCAGTAACATGAGAGCTTTATAGAGACTAAATTAAGGGCATGTGCTATATTTCTGCTGTGTTGCTATCATGCATATCGTGAAGGGGCAGAAACAGACCAATCTATGCAATGGATTTTTTTTTTTTTTTTAAAGCATAGTAAAGCTGGATCTAAGAACCTGAGGTGGGATCGTGTGTAGCCAGTGGAGATGTTCCCTACTCCTTCACAAAGTTTGGGTTGGCATCACAGAAAGACCTGGTTGCAGGGCAGTGCGAATCCTTTGCTTCTTTCATGGTGGGGCCAAACGTGTCCCTACCTTTGACTTCTAGATGAAAATAATGCTCTGCTCTCCACCTTTCTAATCTAGCTAGGTGTAAACATTTTGGTGATGCAGCCAGGGCATTTTGTGATGGTGCCCAGCCCCCTGGAGACCTGATAGACAAATGGTTTAATGTTAAACAAGAATTGAGCCATTTCCCCAGCCCAGGAGGAAAGAGCCGCCCACACCAAAGTGGGGCTGAGGTTGGGGCCGCAGCATCTTTGGAAGCAAACTGCAATTCCCAAGGGAAGAGCTGTTGGAGAGCTGCTTGCTGCCTATGCAAGTGGGCAGCCACGGGGGGAGCAGGGGCAGCTGCAGGGCACCCGCAGCGTGGACATGGTTTATAACCAGCTTTCGCTCTGCTTGTTCCCTTCTGTGCACTCAACTCTGGCCAGTGGCCGGACAGCCTGGAGGTGTCTGCCTGCTGCTTGGCTTCCTGGCAGGGAGGAGTTTCTGTCCTGTCTGGGCATGTGGAAGGGCAGGAAAGTAGCTTCAGGAAAAGAAGTGAATGTATTTGACTGAAACAAAATCACTTTGGTTGAAAGCTGTCATTTAGCTTCCCTATAGCCACAAGAAATGGTGTTGCTGTGAGCGTCTGGGCTGGGAAAAGAGAAGTAGTAGTTGTTTATTTTTTAAATAATTCCCAGTTTAATAAATGTGCAATATGAAGAACTGGAAGCACCTGCCCTGGCAACCAACCCAGGAGAGAGAGGCTGCAGTTCTACCCACCCTTGTTATGGTTCTGTGACAGATGCACTCGACCCCTTAACCAAACTAGTGCAGTTCGCAGTAGCAAAAGTAGTTTGGTGCAGGCTTCAAAGGAGGTAAAGGCCTGAGCCATGGCCGAGCCAAGAACTTTTCTAGTTCCAATCTGTTCTCTAAAAACCCACAAAGGAACAGAGTGGCATGGTGAGCATTGGTGCATGTGAGCTTGGAACACTGATCATGCGATTAACACGTGAATAGCGGGTGGCTTTTCCAAGACTCATTTATCAAGGAACAAAGAAAGTTGTGGGTACAAGGAATCTCATGCATACCTTTTCCATTGCATGTAATTTGACTGCGAGCCAAGCACTTTATTCCATAAATATGACAGCCGAAGTGAGCCTTCTCTGAGCTCTCCCTGCTAAGCAGCTGGCTCATGGCAGTGGTCTGCCCTTGAGCTGGGACACCTCTCAAGGTTGCCCATTGAGGCAGAGACACCTCTTGCCAATGGCAGATCTTTGGTAAGTGACTGATAGCATGCTGAATTAATACTAATGAAACATTGCTAATCCATGTAACTATTAAATATTAATTACTGTAAACTTTGTATAGGTAATTCCATTAGACATAAACTATTGTCCAAGTCTGAGACTCAGATTGGACATAGTCGCATCTAAGCTCCATCAGGAGTTTAGAAAGCAAGGGGGTCCACTCCAAACCTCGTGACTTGACAGGAGGGTCCTCCTTACCCTTTTCATCTCCAGTGTCCGTGTGAATCATTCTAACCTGATTCTAACTCAGTTTTCCTTTGTAGGTTTCTTCCATGCAGTAATTACTAGAGTGAACCTTGCCATCAAACTTTCTTAAGTTGCACTTTTAGAACATCATATTAAAACCACTTTTGCTAATACCTTTGAGGGTGATTCTTTAAGCTATCTCAATCACTCATCTGCAACAAACTGGCATAGTCGGCAGGATCCTAAATCAGGATTTGTGACAGGGTCCTGCCCCAAAACAGGGGTCCTCCTGTTAATGCTGCAGGGAGGATGCTTCGGGAACATCAATTCTGGTGCAGCAAAATCAATGTGCAACTTTGGCACTGAAGGTCTGTGATGAAGAGTTTGGTGTTGCTGTGAGAGGTGCTCAGCACTGCAGCAGCAGCATCTACTGGAAAGATGCTTCCTAACAAAAAGCAGCTCATTCTTGTCTGCTGTGCAGAAATAGGCATGTTAAAGAAACTGGAGGTGGAACTGTTATCTTGAGAAAACTGCTGAATTCTCAGAGAGAAATAAAATTAAAAGTGTCTCATTAATGCAGGGGAAAATAAAAAAAAACTTTAAAATTATAGAAAATTTTCTGTCTTAGAGTAACTCAATAGGTAGGGTAGAAAAACTTGAAATGTCTTTCTTCAGAACGAGGCAATGGTGTGTAGTTTAGTTGAATAGTTCTGCCTCAGACTTTCATTCTTTTTATTATCAAAGCAACATGAAATGTTTAGGAGCTTGGGCAAAAAAGAAATGACTGTGCAACCTTTCTTCTCCTTGAGTTGTGCCTTTGTGCATGACTTATTTCAGTGTTTTCAAAGGTATTGAGGAACAGGATGGAGAAGGGTGCATTTGCATTAGTGGTTTTGTTCAGATTAGGAACGCATTTTGAAACAGCTCTTCCAGTTGTCTGTACTAACATCATTTGGTTTGCATTACAGGGCAATCTCATAACTCATGAACTCAGCTCCTCCTGGATGAAAATGACACAAGCACTCCCACCGCTAATGGCCATTCAGTCCATCAGACCAGACTAGAGCTTGTCTGAAGTAAATCCCCACCTCCCTGCCCTCCCTGTCTCCTGTTTTTTTAATAATGTGGGCATTAGGTCCTCAGCACCAACTGTTTATCTCCACATGTATCTTCTAATTGCAATGTAGATGCAGCCTTAGGCCATGGAAATGGCTTAATTTGCTACCCCACAGCTCCCTGTCTGCATCTTTGGAAGATCTGTAGCTTTCCCTCATTCTGAGGATTGATAGTAAGTGCCTGTTAAGTTTTTTGCAGAAGAAAACAGCTGTTTAAATAGCAATTATTATTGGTAAGTGTGCATGGTACAACCTATTGCTGTCTTTCTCCTGAATAAGCAATGCACAGAATTCCCCTGAGAGGCAGAGTCATTAAGAAGCTATCTAGATACATATGCTTTTGCAAGTCTTTCATCTAACTCAGAGGTGGGAATGCAAATCTGAAACTTGGGGACATTCTGTGGCTTTGTAACACTCTCCGGGAGAGATGTGCTTATTGAAATGAATAGATCTCACTCATTCATATTCCTCGTTTACTCATGTAACTTTTATAATATGGATAATGTTCCCCCTTTAATAAGTAATTAATAATAACTCAGTGTAAGTTACAGATAGAACTTAAAATTATACTTCATTGTACTTAACTGTTTCAGATCAGCTCAGCCTGGCTTTGCAGACCTGTGCAAGGGGCAGAGCAAAGCTGCTCCGCTGCAAGTGGGAGCTTAGGGGATACTGTGCTGCAGGCAGACATGAGCACTGGATCTCCTTCAGCGTGCATGCAGGGATAACAGAGCAGGTGGGGACTCGGACCTGCCTGGTCTCTTGTCACTGATCTCCCCAGATGCTTTGGTTTGCTCTGGGAGCAGAAGTTCTTTGAGGTCCTGCCTCCCATCTCTTTGTTTGCTTTCTGGGGTCTTGTCTTTTAGGAGCCAGAAGAAGCTGCTCTGGCAATGTGGGAGGACCGCGGCTGAGGAACGCTTGTGCCGTGGGCTTCTTGTTCCTACTTCGCAGGAGTCTGGCTCCATATTATTCTTGACATGTAGGAATACATAATTGGCAAACTTGTAACATGTGACAGGGTCATTGCTAAAGAACACTTCTCATGCAGGAGGACACAGTCAGCTTTCCTGCTGTCCTATCTCAAAGGACACCTCTCCTGTGCTGTGGAAAGGAGCCCCTACTGCAGTGTGGTGAGAAGGTTCTCTTGAGCAGAGCTGCCCTGGTGGCTTGGGTCTAGTTCAGGACAATACTTAAGTCTATGCTTAAAATAAAGGTCTCAGGTGCTGCCCTGTTTGTTTCTCAAAGGTCTGCACTACCATCCTTCATGTCACCAAATATGTGCCTTTTTACAGCAATACCGACAACAAACATCCTAGTAAATTTTATGCAGTCCTTGGAATTTCTTCTTTGTTGGGGTGTGAACTCTACTTCAGGGTAGTGTTTTTTGTATTATATATTTTTTTTTTTGTTTTGTTGGTTTGTCTCAAAGTATTTTGTTTGCCTCTCTGATCAGCACATTTTGAAAGAAGATCATGGCTGCTTCATGGAATCAGAGCCTCTGAAAAGATTTCTTAGCAAGCCTTTTTTGGATATAACAATTTTAATAAGCACTTTTCACAGACATTTTAAGACTCCTGCTTGCTTCAATAGCTATAGTACAAAGACTCAAAGAAGATATATCTGAATAGCTGGGGTCATAAAAACAGTGTTTTAAAGTATTGAACAAGAGCTTTCTTAAATTAAAGTGTGATATGAGAGAAAACGGTTGGTGCTGGTGCCAGAGACAGTGAGAGAGGAGAGAGGAAGGGAAAAGAAAGCACCAGTGATAAAATGAAGCAAGTTTGTTTAAGAACTGCTGCTCAGTCTTTACATTAGATTTCTCAGTTCATCTCTAGGACTGTCAATGTTGTGCATGTAAAAGTGATTTACAAAAAATATCCCACCTTGTTCTTCTCAAGACAGAAGGGAACAACTTGGCCGGCTTCATTGCAAGGCCACTATAAATTGGGCAGTAAATATAAAGAAAATAAATAGAAAAAAGATGTGGGCAAGACTTGGAGCAATTGACTTAGATCAGGAAGGAGTGAGGAGGAGCTTGGGACAGGACCAGTGTGGTGCTGTTGCTTGGGAAAAGGACTTTTGGGTTCATCAGTATGCTGCATTATTAAGACACGCATGGGGAATGCTTCTGACATGACCGAATGTAGAGGTTTGACATATTGCTCTGGCCTTTGTCTTAGCAGAAATACAGGAACATTTTCTATTCTGAACCCAGCTCTTAAAGAAATGAAATCAATCTTTCTTTCCATCTACTTGAGTAGGAGTTAGATTGGACACTAAGTATTTTAAATAGCTTTGTGCTGAATTTCAGCATGAGCTTGGTCAAAATTAAAACATTTAACCTGGAAACAGAAAAGAAAATATGGGTGTGAGCATAAATGACAGCTGGGGAAAAACATACCAGTCAACAAGATATTATTCTCAGCTTTCCTTTCAGTTTTCATTACACAATACCTGATACCTCGGAGGGATCAGTTTGCTGTTGGGATCTGTAGGCACCACCTCAAAACAAAGAACAATAATTATGAAATGCAAAAACCCTCTAGCACATGATTTCAAGATCTTGCTGTAGCCATAGTGTTTATTTTTTCTGTAAGTGGCTTTGATGATGGCACTGCTGTCAAATGCAAAATCTCAAGGTCTGTAGACTACAGTAAATAAAGAGAAGGATAATGCAGACACTTAGATAATCTACATTTTACCAACTTAGGTCAAAAAGCATTCAAGAAAGACATTTCAGCAAAAAAACCCCCAGTGTGATACGACAAAATACATTATTCAAAGAACATAACTCAATGTTTTAAAAGATGAGCTGTTTTCTAGACTAAAGAGGCACTGATTAGCCTGATGTATGGGGAAATTACCAGACCCAGTCTGAGTTAGTAAGGATAGCTTACATTGTTCCCCCAAAATAATAGAAGCATATTTGGAAAGTGTAAAGAATCTGTTGATTTAAGAAAATTAAATGTTTTGCTCAATTCCAACTTCAGTTGCTCCAATTCAAATGCAAAAAGCAACTTAAGTCAATATATGCATATGAAAAAGGAAGGAAGTAGTTCAGAATAATTATGTTGGAAAAACTCAGATTTGGCTTGATTATAGATCTTAAAGTGCCTAAAAAGAGTAGTTTCTACTGTATGTTGAATGCATTGAAAACTTATTGAGAGAATGGCTTAATGTGATGTGCATTTTTCAGATTAAATTGAAAAGATGAGAAAATAATGAAAGAATTTTACTGTACTGTGGTGGATTTTTCTAAAAATTGGCATTGTGTGGGTCTGTGGTTTTTTTTTAAATCTATGTTTTAATTTTGTGGGTGCTTTGTCAGGCTGTGTGTGTGCATACAAATGACAGAGAGAAGGAACTTCCAGTGCCTAGAATTGGCAAGCTTAATTTAGGTTTCTTAAAACTATCAGTGCTGCTGGTGACAGTAGTAGTTCTCTTTCTGTGTAGTCTTTCTCACATGATTCATTTGTTTCTGGTTAAAAATTTTAAAAGCCACCTCAGGCATCCTGTGAGGATTTTCTGCAAATCCCTGTGTTTGTGTCAATGGGCCCATATGCAATTTTACTCAAAACATACCTCTGTAAATCTGGCTTCTGGTGCCTAGGATGTTAATAAAAGACGAGACCATAGCAAAAATTTGCCTCTTCTATCATTGCTGCTGTAAATGGGAGGCTAGCTTGTATTTTCAAAGCAGAATTTGGCCTTTAATTGGTGTTGGCTCATCCTGTGCGATCATGAAACATTGTAGTAACACATGGGGTTTTATTGTCATTCCTTTGCAATGGACACACTTGCATTTTTGCTTCCCTGTAGACTGCTGTTTACCAGCTCTGCCCAAAGAAGAATACCATTTATTCTATAATGATAACTCTTTCTCTAGCCTGATCAGTGGACACATCAAGATTTGCTAGCTCATGTTTATCTCAGCTAAACATTATTTGGTTAAATACTGGAAACACTTTTACTAAACCCAGCCTTTCTCCGCATATTTTTCTTTGGCTTTCTCTCCATAGGGCAATCTCAGATATTTTCTATGTATTATAAAGTTTTTAATTAAATCTTGTCCTTATAGCACTTCTAATCCAAATCGGTCACTTCTCAGCCAAACCACCATTTATGTTTATGACCTTGCCCTTTTGAAGGATGTGGAGATCTGAAAAGGTGACTTTAGTCAGCTGCTTTTTTGCCTACAAGTTCTTTGTGGGACTCTACAGAGGGGTTTTTTGGTGTGTATTTCACACTACTGAGAGGGTTTAAAATGGGGCTGGTGTATTTGCAGTATGAAGGAGGATTAATTGATCTTTTAGGAAGTCCAAAGGGAAGGCTGGGAAGTCAAGGGGGATAAGCAGATAGTTTGATAGAAACTTCTGTCTGCTTCTCATCTGTGGTTATGTGGTCTATCTTGTACCTAATTTCGCATCTGGTTCTGGTTTTGGAGTCTGATGTAAAAAGGCTGTTCTAGAGTGGAAGTGGAATTCTAAGTGTCAGGGGAGGTTTAGATTGGATATTAGGAAAAATTTCTTTACTGGAAGAGTGGTCAGGCATTGGAACAGGCTGCCCAGAGAGGTGGTGGAGTCACCATCCCTTGAGGTGTTCAAAAAACGTGTAGAAGTGGCACTTCGGGACATGGTTTAGGAAGCATGGTAGTGTTGGGTTGACAGTTGGACTTGATGATCCTAGAGGTCTTTTCCAACCTTAATGATTCTATGATTCTGTGATTCTATGAAGAATTAATTCCTCCAATTTTTTATTTTATTTAGTTCATTGTACAATGGTTGTGTGTGTTAATTTAGGATGAAGACTGTGCTAGCATGACTATGCTGAATTTTCTCAAGGGCAAACTGCTGCATATACTCCACCCGAAGCCACACTGAAAATCAACGTGGAAATCAAAATCAGGACAAGGCAATTTGCTTTATGAGCTGGGTGATTCACCAGGAGCAAATGAAAGATCCAGGGGAATCAGTCTGATGTCAGCAGATTAGTAACATATGAGGATTTCTTAAAATCCTCATAAAAATCCAATTCTGACAAAATATTTTTGTTGTAAACAACTGCTGCTGAAATGATACATGAGAAGAGATACCCTACTTCATTACAATGTTCGGAGTCTTTCTCTTTTCACGATAAAAATGCACCAATTTTCTTTGGCTTTTATAGCTGTAGCAGATAAAGTGTAGAGAGTAGCTTGAAGGGTCATCTAGTGTAACCTTTATTAGCACATGAATGCATGAAACAGTGTTATATAGAAAACAGAAATGCCTCAATATCTTATCAGTTTATATCTCAGTTTGTATTTACAGGTCAGACTAATTTGTGAAGATACTGGATGACAGGTCTTTGTTTCCCTGACTGTTAAATAGAAGAGGTGGGAATTCTAGAGGTAATAAAGCAAAAAAAAAAAAAAAAAAAAAAAAAAAAAAAATCCTCTATTTCATTGTTTTGATTTCTTTACTTTTTTCTTAACTGCATTTAGGTTTCTCTCTCTCCTGGAATGAAAACTTGTAAATTCTAAATGTGTCATTTGGCTTTCATGACATTTTATTCAGTGACAGGATGTGACAATGCTCATTTGTTTTTACCCATCAACATGATAAATTTGAAGCTATGAAGTATATAAATCTATTTCCGGAGATGCTGTTGAATTAAAACCCTGTTCTAATTTTCCTTAAAACAGAAAGGTTATTTGGAAGCAAGTTGAACACTGTGACAACATGCAGCAAATACACATATTTTTTCCATTCCTATCTTGAACACTTCTAGGCTTTTGAAATCAACCTGTTGGTTTGTGTACATATTCTTTATACTGAGATTTGACTGGTGTGAGCAGGTTCTGTAAACAAATTCCAGTTATTTTGTAGAATGCACTGGTAAGCTTTGTCCTTCCCCTAATAACCCTAAAAGGCAGACATGTAACAGTAGAAAGGGCTCCCCTATCAGCCAAAGCATATCGGTCTGTAACTCATGTATAATACAGAGGTGCTGAACAGAAGATTCCTGCTGTAGACACCAGGAACTTATTTTCCATGGGATATGAGGAGGCATTTTCCCTTTCAATTTGAACGCCATTTGCTGTGATTCATTTAGTCCTCAGCACTTCATAACTGTGCATTAAAAAAATGAAAGGATGGCCTACAAATAAACTTTATTGGAAGCTACAAGCAGATTGGCCAAAGATGACTTTGCAGAGGCAATAGCTGTGGCTGAGTTTCGTGCCAAACCAGGTTCAACCACTTTCAAGCTGTATTCTGTTGCTATTTGATATCCACATTCTCCTGCTCCATCAAAGTTGCTGTGTTCTTCGCCTTTGCTTTTATTCCTTGTTTTCTAGCTGCAGGGCTCAGGTCGGTGAGCTGTGAAGCCTCCTGCTGTTGCCATTTCCAGCACAAGGTGTGGGAGTGCTCTCCATCAGAGCGGGGAGGTGGATGGGGGGGTCCCAAAGTGGGGAAGGGTAAAGGGGACAGAGCAGAACTGGGAGGATGAGACAGGTCAGCTGGGGCTTCTGGGGTGTCCCTGCTGGGACCACCAGTATTTTTGAAAGGATTATGATACCACATCCCTGCCATGTACCATAATTTTCCAAGTGGGTGCATCTAATCGTAACTGTCACTTACTCAGTTAGATGGAAAAATTTGGGATTTTTATTCCCAGCATCCAATTTTCCTTACAGAGCCACATAGTTCATAGCAGACCTTTCTGTTTTGTGTAAAAAAGGGTCCTATGCTTTGTTAGAGCCTCTCCTGCTCTTTAAGGTTTCCGGCAGGGTGACACAGGTGAGGTTGCATTTTGGTGGGCTTGCTTTGTGTTGTGGCAGGAGGAGAGGCAGCCTGGGAGGTTGCAGTGGTGGGCACGGGGACTGGAGGGAGGGGGCTGGACCGCTGGTGGCAGCCAGCACTTGGGTTGACATGGTCACCTCTGGGACTTCGCCCCCAGTGAGCTGAGCTCTCTGTCCTCTAAAGACTGCTCAGATGAAAAATGCTTTAGTGGGAACTTGACCTTTTCTTCTCTGGTCACCAGGAGTCTGGGAAAAACAATAAACTTTTATCAAAATTGTTATTTTCTTGAGAAAAGGTCACTATTTTTTAAAAAGGGGGATTTTTTCATTGTTCTTATTGGCTGGTTTTATTGTTCAGTTATTTCAGGAGAGGAGTACAAAGAACCCAGCTGTTTCAAGGCATGAGTCAAGGTGCCATAAATCAAGGAGATATGGGAGGTGGGCTGGGCACTCCATGGGAGCTGTAAGCTTTGAAGAATGAACAGCTTTCTTGGTTTCCTTTAAACCCATTGCTAGCCAGTTCAGGTCTTCCACCTTGTCTTCAACAAACTGGCAGTGAATGCCCCCCCAAATATTTTTTGATATTAAAAAAAAAAGCCCAGCAGAGGTTCTTTTCTTCTCCTTGGCTTTGGAGGCAGGGAGCCATAGTGAGGGTCCTGTGTGAGCAGGTCCCATCATACTTCTTTCTTGACCTGGTTAAGATGGTTGTGGCTGGGATAGAGTTAATTTTCTTCAGAGTAGCTAGTATGGGGCTGTGTTTTGGTTTTGTGCTGGAAACAGTGTTGATAACACAGGGATGTTTTTGTCATTGCTGAGCAGGGCTTACACAGAGTCAAGGTCTATTTCTGCTCCTCACCCCACCCCACCAGCGAGTGGGCTGGGGGTGCACAAGAATTTGGGAGGGGACACGGCTGGGGCAGCTGGCCCCAACTGACCAAAGTGATATTCCACATCATATGACATCATGCTCAGCTGGGGGAAGAAGAAGGAAGAAGGAAGAAGAAGAAGGAAGGGGGGACATTCAGAGTGATGGTGTTTCTCTTCCCAAGTCACCATTAGGCATGATGGAGCCCTGCTTTCCTGGAGATGGCTGAACACCTGCCTGCCCATGGGAAGTAGTGAATGAATTCCTGGCTTTGCTTTGCTTGTGTGCACAGCTTTTGCTTTGGCTATTAAACTGCTTTTATCTCAACCCACAAGTTTTCTCACTTTTACTCTTCTGATTCTCTCCCCCATTCCACCAGGGAGGAGTGAGCGACCGGCTGCGTGGTGCTTAGCTGCCAGCTGGGGTTAAGCCATGATACTCATGTTGAAGAATAGGAGAAACTGTCAGAAATTTTGTTTTCTGTTGGCTGAAGGCTGAAAGTCTGAATTTTGAAGGCTGCTGTTAGTGAGTAAAATAAACCCAAAGTCACTGAGAAGCCACCAAACATTCAGTATTTGCTCTTTCTCTGTTTTGTCCTTGTCAAGGTAGAAGGGCTTCAAAAAATTACAAAACTCAGAACATGGGCTTTTTTTGACTAATTTTTAATTACTCAGCACTTACAGTCTAAACTACTGTTTTTCTTGAAACACCTCATAAATGACAAGTTTTAAAAAGAGAGCATGTGGTAAACATTTGAGGGTGATACCGCGTGTTTTGTGTGTTAAACAACACGATAAAACATAATGCCACTTAACTGTGGCATGGCAACAGGTCTTCCATAATTAACTGTGCTAGTTGCACATGAATCTCACTGAATTATTTCAAAGTAGGCTGGGGCGTGAATGTTTCTTAACCAAAGCCCAGAGAAGAAAACGCCCTTTATATGAATTATAAATATGCAAGAAAAATACAGGGTGCTAGGAGTGGGTTGTTTTTTTCTTTAGTTTTTCACAATTTTTCTTCTCACAAGTTGTCTGTTAACAACTGTGTGGCTGCTTAGATAAGCATTTAGTCTCATCAGAGGGACCTTTACCAACACGAATGCCAGTTCACAAGCAGTACCAAACAGCTGCAGAGCACTGATGTTATTCAAATGTTTGTAAAAATGTCCTGGTTTTACAAGTGAATATAGTGAATCCTGTAGATGAAAAATGAATTGGACAATGACTAAGTGAATTCAAAGTCAGATGTATCTTTTCGATGCAGAACGATCTTACATTGCTCGCAGCTCTTATTTAGAGATACTCTTCTATGCTTGTGGACTAATGCCATGCAGTAGTAAGGCTGCAATAATAACAGGGCTTCCATGGGGATGAGTAGCACAGGCAGCTCAAAGCATTTAATGGCATCAGTGTTTCCTATAAATTAAGTGTGCAGCATTACATTTTATTGACAGGAAATAGCTAATTTGTCTCAAGCCATCTGGCTCTTGATTTTATTAACCTGCAGGATGCCTAAACAAAGAAGCATATATATAACATTATGTCAAAAGATAATTATTTCTAGAAAGGCATTGCTTACATATGAAATACTCTAGTGTTTCATATAACAAGCAGTGGAAAAATTGTCAATGCTGTACCTAATCAGAAAGTAGCTATCTCAGAAGGGGATAAAAGCAAATAATTTTTCATTGGCATCTTGAGAAAAAAACATTTTTTATATATACATATATATAAAAATATAATGTTTTTTATATATATATATATATGCACTTCACCCTCCCTTTATTTATCTTGGCACATTTAATAATAGCATTTCATATTCTGTCAACTTTCATCCAAGCAGTTAACAGACGTTAATTGAGATCCATGGTCTCACACCTGTCACTTTGATGAGAGATGGTGGAGTGGAAACGGAAGAAAAGCAAAAGGCCTGATGGCCAGAGAGGCGGGTGTCCCTCAGTGAACAGCATGCTGAGAGTCTGCCTGCGATGCCTTCCCAGTGCTGCCAGCTCTGGGAGCTTTGCTGCAGGAGTCGCAGCTTTTGGTGTTTTCCTTGAAGATTCCCTATCTGAAGCCAAGTTATTATACTGCGTTATTAGGAGGCTTTCATACTCAAAGAGACCAGCTGGGATGGGGGACTCCAAAGTCTCAGAAATCAGAGCGTAAAAGATGATGAATGCATTCTATTTCAAAAACCCGTAATTCTGAAGGACAACCTTATGTGGCCCAACGTGTGATTTCTGTGAGGCTGTAGGTGTGGTTTCCCTGAGCTGAACGGGCAGTCATGAATCTTGACAGAGCACCAGCAGCTCCAGATGCCTGCTCTCAACCCTCCACCACTGTCGGGGCTCGGAGAGGCTGCCTGCACTGAAACCTCATGCACCCAGCCAGCATACGTGGGGCACCCTCCCGCGGCCATGGCTCGTCTTGGGCTTTGCTACCACAATTGTGACAAAGTCCTCCTACCCGCTGTCCTCAGAAATGTGGCAGAGCCAGGGCTGGCCAGCCTTAAGGGATGTGTATTTGTTGCATACAGTAAGCACAGATGAGGTGTCATTATTTCTATTATTGGTTAGCTCTGTGGCTGCCGCATTAATCATTCAGGGGAATATACACTGCAATTTTGCCCTGAATTTGGGAGCAGGCTCCAAACCCCACGTGTTTTCCCACTGAGACTGCCAGCCCAAGCTTGAGGGTCTTTGCTGGATGGGTGAAGCCTTCAAGCTCCTGCTGAACCAGCCCCCTGGTGACACACAGGGAGTTCGAAATCTCTCCTTAAATACTGTGCCTGTAGTGCTGGGGCACTAACCACCAGATGTGTATGAACCTGGGGCATGGGCACTGTCATCTGAAAGAGCTCAAAGCTGTTTAAGAAGTTTGAGCTGTTTCAGCAATGGTCACAGTGTCCCAGCTGAATGAGAGGGAGCTCCCTGTTGAGACAGCAGCTCCTTCAACTTCTTACATATTATTTTGTGAACAAACATCCACCCAGCTTGAACTGTTTTCTAAAGCTTCCCTAGTGCTGCTGGCAGCAACCTGAAGCTGCAGGTGCATGGGGTCCCGCTGGAGCATTGGTTCGTCTTAAGCTGGGTGGGTACTGATTAGTTTGGCCGTTGCAGCAGTGAGGCAGGTTGGGAGCCTCGCCAGGCTGGCTTCTGGTCCCAGACCTCAGGCTTGGGCCTAAATGGCAATCTAGACATGCTGCAGAAAGCTGGATCTGTCTGCATTTGAAAGGTGATGCTGCAACCCGGCTGGCGCAGGGCTGTGAGCTGTGATCAGGCAGCATGGCTACCTGGCATTTTGTATCCAGCTGCAGTAATGGAGTCACTTGGAATCAGTATAACATCCTTTCTTCATTTGATGGATTTGACAGAGTTGACAAAACTCCTTCTAAAAATCATGGAGCATGCCATGCCATGATGGAGACACTCTCCATCATTTGTCAGCAGTCCTGGTTAACAGGGGAGGTCCCAGATGACTGGAGGCTTGCCAAGGTGACGCCCGTCTACAAGAAGGGCCAGAAGGAGGATCCAGGGACCTACAGGCCTGTCAGCCTGGCCTCGGTACCGGGGAAGATTATGGAGCAATACATCCTGAGTGAGCCCACCAGGCAAGTGCAGGACAACCAGGGGATCAGGCCCAGCCAGCATGGCTTCATGAAAGGCAGTCCTGCCTGACCACCCTGATCTCCTTCTATGACCAGGTGACCTGCCTAGTGGATGAGGGAAAGGCTGTGGATGTTGTCTGCCTGGACGTTAGCAAGGCCTTTGACACAGTCTCCCACAGCATCCTCCTAGAGAAGCTGGCGGCTCATGGCTTAGACAGGCGTACTCTTTGCTGGGTAAAAAACTGGCTGGATGGCTGAGCCCAGAGACTTGTGGTGAATGGAGCTAAATCCAGTTGGTGGCTGGTCATGAGTGATGTTCCCCAGGGCTCAGTGTTGGGGCTGGTCTTGTTTAATATCTTTGTCAATGATCTGGATGAGGGGATTGAGTGCACCCTCAGTAAGTTTGCAGATGACACCAAGTTGGGCGGCAGTGTTGATCTGCTCAAGGGTAGGAAGGCTCTGCAGAGGGATCTAGACAGGCTGGATCAATGGGCTGAGGTTAATTGTATGAGGTTTAACAAGGCCAAGTGCCGGGTCTTGCACTTGGGTCACAACAACCCCATGCAATGCTACAGGCTTGGGGAAGAGTGGCTGGAAAGCTGCCTGGCAGAAAAGCACCTGGGGGTGCTGGTGGACAGCCAGCTGAACATGAGCCAGCAGTGTGCCCAGGTGGCCAAGAAGGCCAATGGCATCCTGGCTTGTATCAGGAACAGCGTGGCCAGCAGGAGTAGGGAAGTGATGGTGCCCCTGTACTCAGCACTGGTGAGGCCGCACCTTGAATATTGTGTCCAGTTTTGGGCCCCTCACTACAAGAAAGACATTGAGGTGCTGGAGCATGTCCAAATAGGAGCAATGAAGCTGGTGAAGGGTCTGGAGAGCAGGTCTTGCGAGGAGAGGTTGAGGGAACTGGGGTTGTTTAGTCTGGAGAAGAGGAGACTGAGAGGAGACCTTATCGCTCTCTACAACTACCTGAAAGGAGGTTGTAGCGAGGTGAGTGTTGGTCTCTTCTCCCAAGTAACTAGCAATAGGACATGAGGAAATGGCTTAAAGCTGCACGAGGGGAGGTTTAGATTGGATATTAGGAAAAAATTCTTTACTGAAAGAGCGGTCAGGCATTGGAACAGGCTGCCCAGAGAGGTGGTGGAGTCACCATCCCTTGAGGTGTTCAAACAATGTGTAGATGTGGCACTTCGGGACATGGTTTAGGAAGCATGGTAGTGTTGGGTTGACGGTGGGACTTGATGATCCTAGAGGTCTTTTCCAACCTTAATGATTCTATGATTCTATGCCCACACGTACCTACTCCCCTCCCGAAGGCTATCCATGATCTCTGTAGCATCTGTGGTATCAGTAGAGATTACAGATGGTAGCAGGTAGCCTATAGTTGCCCCATACTCCTATATACATATAAATCTGTAGTTGGGCTAACAGATTATAAATTGATTATAAAAATAAACACTATATAATTTATTATTATATTATATTATTCTAATACATTATTTATTAATTAAAAATCAACAAATGCATACATATATAAAAAACAGATTATAAAAATAAATAGTATACAGTTGGGCTAATATTATAAAAATAATGCTTGTCAGTCAGCCATAACCGCTTTTAGGTGTGGATGGCAGGTGTGATGTTTGCAGAAGAGATGCTGCTTATGTTGAGTGAAGCTCTCTGTAAGTGTCACCACACTACAGATGGGCACAATCATCTGATACGGTTGGGATTAGGTCCATGTAATTTAGTATTGTAGAGAGAGATCAGAAGGTTTTGGAGAGAGTGCTGCCTGTTACTGGAAAGGATAAATTGGAAGTGCTGCTAAAAAGCTTTGGGTTTTACTTTTGGATACTGAGAAAGGACACTACAGAGAGAATTTACCCTGCAATCTCTGACTAGCAGAGGATTGGCCACCTGATGGAGAAAATGACAGTAAATAGTGTGGTCATTTAGTTACTGTTCTGTCAGCTGAGGTTATCTGGTTATCCAGAGCCCACATGCATAGTCTTTCTGTTTCTGAAAGCTTTCCTTAAATAACGTAGCCAGGTAATCAAGCCTCACTCTAGGATAGAGCAATATTCATATAATTGTTTTTCTATGGTTTATATATTTGCCAAAATTTTAGAGTTTATATTTAAAACTTTTACTGTCAAAATGTGTGCACAATTTCTTTTCTCTGAAACGATTTGGCTGTTTGCAAGAAAGAGATGACTGCCTTGCTCAAGTGTAAAAGCTCCGAACATTTTAGTACAGGTAGAACTCTAGAGCAGGGCTGGAAAGCTGGGTGAGGAACTGGTCTGGTGTTAGGGTTTGTCCCTTACTCTCCCTGTGAAAATCCCCCTGAAAGACTGTGGTTCCTTCTGTCTTATTTCATTCTGCATGCACAGGGCTGTGTATGCTCACTGTGTGTGTGTCCATGGTGGAGAGGGACATGGGAGCGGGTAAAGGATGGGTGGGAATGAGGAGGCAGGAACAGGAGGCAGGACTGAGCTCTGCAGGCTGGGGAGGGGGCTCAGGAGGGACTGAGCCAGAGGCATTAGGAGTCACAAGCTGCCAGGAGGGCTGAACCTGGCCTGACGAATAGAGGAGGCCAGGGTAAGGGGTGCAAGGCTAAAAATTAACTTATTGCCATTGCAGAGTGTAGCTCCTTTCGCTAAGAAACAAGAGTGTCCATTTCTTGTTGGCATCTTGGTGACACCTGAGCAGGGGATTATTCCTGCCTCATTGGGCAGTTTGGGGCTGCAGGCATGCAACCTGGGAACTTCCTAGCCCCTTCCTCACTTGTCATGAGGGGTTGCTTACAGCACCAGAGGGAGACATGGGACAAGAAAAAAAAAATTGGTTTTCAAGTTGCCTGTGCAAACCTGACTTTACTATCATGAATGGTAACAAGTGCAGTCTTAGGTTACCTGCTCACACACAGCATTTTCCATAGCCTTGCAAATAGTTCAGGGTACATGGGCCAGGGGATGTATCACAGCTATGGGGAGAAAGAGGCTGTCACCTCCAGGACCTCTGCATTATTTTCTGCAGGAACTGGGAAAGTGTGCAGTGAATAAAATGGAACAAGGTGGGTCTCCTGGGATGGGCTGTTAAATACTGCCCCGGAGAGCTTGACTTTCTTCCTGATGCTGCCCAAATTCCACAGGGATTTAAATCACATCACTTCATTGACATTTTTCACAGGTGATGCCTGTGTGTTCTTCAATTTCTGGATTTCTTAGCTGAGTCCTTCAGTCTGACTTGTTGAAATGAAATGAAGAACACTTGGAGTTTCCAGTGGAGTCCAGGAGAGCTCTGCTTTGCTCTAGAGAAATATAATGCAATAAAATGCCAGGTTCCCTAAAAAAGTCAAACTGTAAACATTTCAAATGAGTTAGCCCTTTTGACATTAATATCTTTGTGCCTCATGCCTCTGTTTGTAAAATGGACATAAGGAAGTCTCCTCATCTCACAGGACATTTGAGAGAACAACGTCATCGCTTTTGGGAAGATGCTCATATGCTGTGGAGTACATAGGGAGATGAATAATTCTGTCTCTACAACAGAATTTTAGTAACTTGTAATACGGGAGGCATTGGTGGAGCACCGAACAAAGAAGGAAACAATATAGGGAATTAACTCTAACAGCATTGGATGCTCTTTCACCATTCCCCCAGTGAGGAATATCAGGTAAGAAATTATGCCTTGTCTATTCTGTGTAGAAAGAGGAAGGACAGGAACATTGCGGAGAGGATAGTGTATGACCAAGCAGTTAAAGGGTACCAAAACACACGTGATGGAGCTAAGATAGCTTTGCAAAGGCAGCCTTGCCTCAGGAGCCCTGTGCTCGGCACTACCAGCTGCTCCTTGGGTTGTGGGTGTGCTGCACAATGCAGCACCGGGTTAAAGGCACCAAAAGAAAGTGCAAGGAGAGCGACCGACGAAACGCCATGCAGCGTTGCTCACTTGCTTCTGCCAAGCTGTGCCAAGTGTCCTCTCCTTTCGGCACTCTCTGCGCTGAAATGCATTTGCCCAAAGGTGCTCGTGCACCTTAGAGATAGCAGCCAGAGAGAACTCAGGGTGCCAGTAGGTACGCACATATGCGGCAGGGCTGAGTTGGAGAATTAATTTGCAATTCAAATGTAGTTACTGAGGTAGATAAATTTAATTATTTAGAGACATTCAAGCCAGATTTCTGAGTGCCACACTCATGTGTATTTGTCAAAAATGATCATTTGCTTCATTTACTCTGCAATGATTTTCATATTTTGAATTGTCACCTCAGGTCTTAAAGTTGTGATGTATGGCTGACACCAAAATATCTGAGGAACTCCAGACAAAGAGTAAATGCTTGGGAACGTGGCCGAGGCTGTTTCTGCTCCAGTATGACACCAAGCAGGCTTTATTGCTTAGTGCTTGCCTTCAGAGCTAATACACACCACCATCTGGCAGGTGTGCATGAAGAGAAAGCAATGCATCAAAAAGTCAGATTATCGTTATCACGTGGAGGAGGCCAGGGACAGAAGCCTCAGCAGATGAATTCCCCATGATGTAATGGGAAAATCTTGCTTGCCTTATTCACCTCAGTAATTTCACTGAGGTGAACTTGCATGAGAAAGGCAGGCAGGGCCCATGTAGGTCTGGTGAAAAATACAGGAAGAGCATGCTTAAGACAAAGATCAAAATTACAGTGCTCTGGTAGGGCAGAAATGGAAAGAAATTGGGAGTAGATGTGCAGTAAATTTTCTGAGAGCGTACAACTAATTTTACTCTTTTCAGATGCAACATTATGAACAGTACATAATTTTCAGCCCAAGCAGATCTGGCACTAGTATATATTAGAGGTTTTTCATGTAGAGGTTTTTCAAGTGGTGCACTGCAGCTCCAGGCCCTCCATTCCTCATGATTAATGTATCCTGCTTTCTGTGTACATGAAACGTCGAGCTGTGGAGGTACGTAATAGGCACATAAAGAGGAAGAATTCAGAAAGGGTTTTTCTCACAACCCCAGTGAATGAAATATCCAGAGAATTTTGCTTATTCATTTCACCTGACCTTGTAGCTTTGGGGAACTCTAAATGAGAGTTCTTTAAACAAGAAACCTGCTTGTTCTGCTTTTTGATGGATGATTCTGCTTTACTACACGGCATTTTACAACTAATGCAGTATTTCTGGAAAGGCTCATATCGTGCAAATCAAAGATAAGCTTTTGCATCACAACCAAAAATATTATGGGACTCTGTTCTTAAAAATAATCTTTATTCACTATTTTTATTCTACCAAATTTGTTTTCTTGCCCTACCTGCTGTACATCATTGTGACACATTCTTTTGCTAAAAGACTTCTAGAGGGAAATATTAAGTTTTCTTTCCTTCAATATTATGTACTTGGGGACCTTGATTTTTAAAAGGGAGACAAATCCTCGTCCTGTTTTAGGGCCTAGATATAGATATGTTTGATTGTATAGGCTACTCAGGTACATATCTGAATTTGTTCCCTTGCTTAGCTGTGGTCAGAGTTCAAAGCACACAGTACACGAGACTGTAAGTCACCCCTTCTGGCTAATTAACATGATTGTATACTATCTGTCTTCCCGTCCCAGATGAGACATATAGAGAAGCCTACAAGCCTGATGGCTCCCTAGGGATTGTCATGGTTCTGGTATCTGGACTAATGTTAAAGTGAAGATTCATTAGGCTTTTGCACTGACAAGATGGTCTTGAAGACCTAAGCCCACTACATTTTGAGGTGTGCTCTTAAACGTTAATGTTTCTCACTCATGCTGATGCACAGGGTGTAATGTGCTGATCGCCTTGTGTGCCAGCAGACAGGCAGGGCAGCCTGCTGGTAGCAGTGCCCGCAGTGCACCTGCCTGTCACCTTCTCAGTGTGGAGCACTTGAGCTGATTTGGTGGAAACCATATGTCTGGGAAGAAGCAGGGCTCCTCTCCGGCAGCTGCACCATTAGGGTGGGGCAGTGCAAGGGCAGCGTGGCAGCCAGACCCCCTCCACTGGAGTGCATGGGTTGAGGTTCCTGAGGGAGCAGGGATGGGGGGCTGCTGCTGTGCTGTGCCCCTATTATAGGCCAGAGCCCCACCAGAGAGCTAAAATAAGCTGGAAGATTGTGCATCCACATCTGCGAGGTCAATGGGAAGGTGGGAAACAGGCATCCCCACAAACTCCAGAAACCCGGTTTCCCCATGTGTTTACCCACAGCCCACCACCACCACCACCTGAGTTTCACTGCTGTCTGAAAGGAGACCTACTCGCTCATTTGCTCTTATAATAGCGACATTCATTTTTTGCCTAAACTGCCAAGAAATCTTTGAACTGATGCCACCAGTGAAACATTTCTCTAACTCTTATGTGACACTATTGCTACCTTGTCTGGTCCCTGTTTGCAGGTTGTCATATCAGACCCATCAGGTGGATGGATGGAAACATTAACGGTCCAAATCATGTGGTCTCAGTGTGACGACTCAAGCATTTGAATACTCACTTTATGCGGTATGTTGTAAGTCTGAAGAGGATGAAATGATTGAGCAAATTTTGGCTACTCAAAAATTTTTCAACGCCCTTTGCAAAAAGGGTGGGGGAGGCTAGGCAGGCCTCGGTAGCAGTTAAAAGAAACAGCAAAATAAGAACTATCGATGGGTAGTGGAGAGGTGTCAGTTTACTCATTTATTTGATTTTCCTGTACTGCTTCCTGGCTAGTTTGCATTAGGCCCAGTGTGGATTCATGAAATTTGAATGAGGTTACAATATTTTTCAGATAAGAGCCGTCCTTGTGCAGAAAAAAAAAGGTAAGATGTAGTATTCAATTATGCAAGAATAGGGAGAAAGTACAGACCAGCTGACTCAAGGCAAAACAATGCTGTGGTGCTGCTGGTCTATCTTTTAATGATTATTTATTAAGAACAGACAATATGTGAGCTCTCCCTTTCTGGCTTCTTTTCAGCTGGATGTCATCAATAGAGGAAGTCTAACAACAGTGGTTTTGGGATAGACATATATTAGGATTGTGTTAGAGGCTAAAAAGAGATGGAAAAAATGGTGCAGGTATGGAAAGAGTATTGTGTTTACAATTTCTGCAATGAAAACAACAGATTTGAATGCTACTGTTGCTATTGATTCTCCTTGACTTCATTGAGAAATGCATGCACTCAGAGACGTGGAGTTTGATTTTATGTGGCTAAACATTTAAGCAAAGCTGGCACTGGCTTTTCAAGGCAAAAATTCAATTACTGGGATTTTGACATCACTTTCTGTTTTCTCAGAATTATTTTAAGATATGGTATCATCCCTGCATTTTCCCAATACCCTTTTTTTTTTTTTCACTGTTTTTTCCTTTCTACTGAGGGCATCACTACGGTATATTTTGCCTTCTTTTTCTGCTTTTTTTCCCATTCCACTTATTTCTTTGCCTCTCTTTTCCCCTTTTCTGTTAATCTCCTTTCTCTCCTTGCATGCTTTCTCTTCTTTCATTTGCCCCCTTTTGCTTCCACCATGCAAGCTTTCCCACTTTTACATTAATAGGTCGGCCACAAACAGTCAGCATTCTTTTGCAGTAAAGAAAATGAGCCTTTCCATTTGTGAATAAAATATTCTTGATAACTTTGAATGACTTCTTCTAGCAGTTTCAAATGGTGAAAGAGGAAGTGTGTGGCGGGCTTGTGAGGAAGATGATTCTGCAAAGGCAAATGCTGCGGTGTATATGACATTCTCCATTCTGAAAAAGTTAAAGACGACTTGCTTAAAGAAGGCATTTGATGGAGCTGGATGCATTAAACATCTAACACAGTGGGTCTTGCTATCAAGTGCTGCTTGCAACACAAATATTTCATAGTGTTCAGTTACTGAACCCTTTAATTGTCTCCATTGAACTCACAGGAAAATTTATAGAACTACCTCCATGTAATGCAATCATCAAAAGATCCGAGTACATCTGGAAAAACAACTGTAGTCCTGTTTAAGCTTTCCTTCCTCTTCAAAATTTGCTTGCTGAAGGACCTTGCCAGTCCTCTGCCATCCTTTGACATCCTCAGTGTGTTACACAACAAAAACAATGCCTGCTATGTTACCTGGTCTGTCTGGCATCCCTACATTTCATGACGGAGGTGGATTGAAAGTTCTCCATAAAAGAATTTAAATCTTTGTTCCAAGGAGCAACAGGAGAGTTCCTCCTGTTGGTCCATGTACTGTACCCTACCATCCTCTTCGACCTAAAATGGGGGAGACTTCCAGTACAGTGGTAGTTTCCTTCATATAGGAACTATTAAAATGAAATTTGAGACTAAGGTCATAATCGTTTTCCTACCACTTGTGTGCAAAGCAAGTGTAAACATAGACGTAATACACGGTTGGACTCAATGATCTTAAAGGTCTTTTCCAATCTAGATTATTCTATGATTCTATGATAATGGTGACTGAGAACAGCTCAGCCAAAACTATGGAAGGTATGGGGGACATAAGTGGCACAAATGGGATGCCTGGAGGACTGCTTCTTCTGTTTCCCTGGTTAATCTTGCTTCTCTTCAGCCAGCTAATTTGGAAAGAGGGAGCCCAGGAGGGTCCCTAGTTTGGTGCTGGCAGTATTTCCCACTGGCCAACTTAATCCAGATGTCTGCATCTAATTCAGATGCTCAAATTAGGTGATTAGGCCCCTCCACTGCATCAGTGGAGAGAGAGATCCTGCAAAGCCTGTTAAAAGCAGGACTTTAATTCAGCTTGAAGGAATCTTTATGTAGAGGATAAAAGGCATCTGGTAGGACACTTGGCTCAGGTAGGTGGTCTGAATACTCAGTTGTGGAACAAAGCAGCTGCAGCAAAAACGCACTCACCTAAAACTGTGCTAACATAATTTTGAATAAGGAATATATGAGAGGAAACCAATTTGCTTTTAGATATCACACAAACAGAAAAAAATCATCAGATAAATTATTCATTGTGAATTATTTGCATAGGCCAATAGGAAGTCATTAAGCACCAAAAGACTGATTTGAAAGAAAGAAATGGAAAAAGTCTTTAGTCTGGTATTTCTCTTCTCCTAAACTTCCAATAACTGTCTATCCAGCAAATGAATTTGTCTCTTTCTTCTGCTGTTATTCTGTATGTCCTGGACCGTCCTCACTGAATGCTTTATGGCAGAGTTTTTCTGTGAGCCAAAAAGCTTGAATTTCACAGCTACATATTAAAGTGCATCAGAAAACAGTAGAAGACATCCCATTTTCTCCACTTACTTGTGACTGAGTTGCTACAAATTTTTAAATTGCCATACTTAAAAGTATTAGCTACAGATACATAAATCTCCCATTTTTTAAAACACATCCCAGCCTCTACAGGCCAAGAATTCAGCTTTTACATTAAGTAATATGACAAGCAATTCTAGGTGCCTCTGTTTCTGAATACCCAATCTGAGCCAATTTAAAGGGACATAGCTTGGGGCAACCTAAATCGCTATGCCATATTCAAGTTGGAAAGTACTGGATTCGTGTAGAAAAAGGACTGAATCAGTATCTAGGTTGTTTCAAGCAGTTTTTTTGTGTAACCTGTTCTTTAAACCCTGCTAAAGATGTTTCCACAGGCAGCCTAGGCAGCATATTCCCAATGCATGCCTATTCTTGGAATTAGGATATGCAAATTGAATTATATTTGCTGCAAATTGAGCTGATTTTGTCTTGTCCCACCTTCAGGGGACACGAGAAACATTTGATACCTGTTCTTCTTATACATCCTTTTCATACAGAAAAGTGTTACTTTTTTCAAATTCATCTCTCCTAGACTAAGTAGGCTTTCCTGCAGAAAGTGTATTTTCCTGACTCCTCATTCTCATTCAATTCTATACTCTTTCCAAGTGTCACGTCCAGAGCGTTCAGCTGAAGACTCATCAGCTCCAAGGAGAACAGAAGAAAAAAGTCTTCCATGACTTCTCTATGTTATTCTTTTAATAAATTGGGTGCAGATTATATGTGGTGGCTTTGTAGCATTGCCATAGTTTTTACTCATGGTGAAGCAGGGACAAAGTACAACCTCAGATACTCTTCTGCAGATCTGCTGTTTAATGAGTTTTTCCACATCTTGTGTTTCCACCACTGATTTCTCTTTCCTGTGTGGATTTGCCCTTTCTGAATTTCTTCCCATTCTTCCAATGGGTCAAGTGCATTTTGACTTCTGTTCTCAACCTTTGAAATTCTGCAGTCCTTCCTGACTTAGACAGACAATATTTTATTAATATACCCTCCCTTCCATTATTCATGCTGGTAGCAGTGAAAATGTTGGATAGAGCTGGCCCTGTCTGGACAGCCCATGTGTGATCTCCCTTTCACGTGTCTGCTAAGGGTAACATTGACTGCGCAAAATATATGCGTACACACACATACAGTGCAAATGTGTAGCAATAGAGAAGAGAGATGGAGTTGAAATTTGACATGATAATTCCTATTGTGCCACAATAACTCTGGGATTTGAACACAATTAAATTTCATAGTAACTTTTTTTTTTCCCAAATAGCACCATTTGACACTGTAATTGCTTTGTATTCAAAGCACAATCAAAACTGCTACCCCAAAGAATACTATGATTCTGTAACCATTGATAAAAATAATGATACGGCCTATCCACATACGATTTAATTCTAGCACTCATTGTGCTTACACTAGACTCACAGTACATTTTTTGTAAAAATTAGTAGCATGCTTGCCCCTTGCTCCCTCAGCAGTATTTTGGATATCAGTCATTAGATCATCTTTCTCTGTTTCTGTGGTTTAGTGAGGAATGCAGAAAGTTCTTCATTTTGCCAGAATTACAGATTGCTTTCCTTTGCCAATGGAAGTTGTACTGGCTTAAGCTGGAGGGGAATGGGCTGAGATCACCCTTTTGCATTGGAATATCTTATGTGCATGTGTGTGAGATAAATGAGGATGAGAATAAATGACAAGAGAGAAGGAGGATGGCAGTGCGGGCAGGCAAGGTGCCAGGAGAATCTTTCTCTACAGAAAGACAGAGCTGTCTGGAAATGTGCGTTGTCACTCCCAGAAGAAAGGGGGACAGTCCTGCTGGAGGTCTGCAAAACAGTGCCTTTGCACGTCACAGAGAGTTGGTGGGACAGTTGGTGGATCCCTGGGCAAACTGGCAGTAGCCTGGCTTTCTGCAGAGCTCTGCATCACCTCCCTGTTTTCAGGGCATGCTGGAGATTTACCTGTTCTCCAACCACACGTGGAAGGCTTTTTTCCCATGGGCTTTGTGGCTGAGGAGAGACCCCTTTGGTGTTTCATTACTGGCACAATGGGCCGTATACACATTGCTGGAAAAATGCAGTCCTTTAAGAAGTGACCTAGTTAAAGCCCCTATGTCTACAGAAATTTGGATTTCCCACCTAGGCAGCTCCTAGCTAACCGCTGGTAAGCTGTTCCTTTTCTCTCCCACTCTCTCTGGTAGGCTGTAGCTCTCTCTTTGCAGGTGTAATTCAATCAAACAGGCATTGCATATTCCTCGCTAGTCATTGGCTAGTCCCCCAGGCACTGACCGAGTCATTGCCTACCCATCGGCCTTGCTGGCAAGTTGCATAATGTTGCAGAGACACAATGGAGAAAGGGATATTTTTAAATGTGTGCTTTATTTTTTTTTTAAACCTGTATAAATAAATACAAAATGACAAAGAGGTTCATGTTTACTAAACATTGCATTTGATTGTATGACATTACACAGTGTGTGTCACAATAGTTCACCTTGTAATTGTGTCCTTTTAGCTGTTGGTGCATAATTCTATAACTCATAGGATACAATTAGTCCTGAAGCTGCATCCAGCCACCCTTTTAGTGGAACCCCTGAGTGCTTACAATTGCAAGAGTGTATTAGGGGAGCGCTTGAGCCAATTGGCCGAAATTGGGGAATTTCATAAGAGAGGTCTGGCATAGCAAAAGAAGAAGCTAATGGGAGGGGTAGGATAGATTCTCAAGAAAAGAAGAAGTATTAAAGCTTTGGAGCGTTTTTATTTCTGATTTTCTTCCCCTTAGTGGTTAACAGAAATATATCTGAAGTAATCAAAGTCAGCAGAGATCACAGATTCATTTAGGAATATGATTTTTTTCATGCTCACCAAGAGCAGGCAAATGGACAAATCTTGCATGATCAGTTTTTACCTGAAGAGCTGGTTCATATTTTGATAAGGGTAAAAAAATACTCAACCACTTGATGAAATGCTGATTCTCCAAACCGCTTACCATCCTCACCCAGTGAAGGTCAACTGCCAAGGTTTTATAGACATACTCGGGTCATGATTTGCTGGCTTGCTTCTTTAAATTGCACTCCATGTGCTTTTTCACATTCATTCTCTCTAATTCTCTTCAGAAGGCTTGAATAGAGCCATTTTACCTTCACAGTTAGAGCTTATAAAAGTATTTGCTGGAAACAGTTTTTGCATTATGTTTGGCCTGTTTAAAGCAAATTGTTGTTTTCAGGTAGATTAGAATTTTCTATATTTTTTCCCATTATTCTGTGAAGTACATATATTTCATAGGTATTTCAGAAATGGGGGGTAGCTGTAAAGGATGGGCCTTGACTACTTGAGATCTATGATTGGCCACCTAAATATGGTTTATATTTGCTCACTGGCTGACTTAATGTGTATTAATGGGAACTATGTCTAAAGAAACAATTATGGATTTGAATGGTGTGTGAGCACCAGGGAACTGGTGACATTACACATAAGCCATAGCAAGAAGTTAAAAGCTGTAGAGAGGTTTTGGACTTTGACAATATTTCCCTGACTTTATTTTTCCTGGATCAGGGGATTTTTGGTAACATTTAGCTGATTCTGCATTCAGATCTTTGTTTCCATACGAGTACCGTGTTTGCTACTGTTTGCATTTGCTATTGCCCTCCTGTGAAGTGCTGCTCACTTGTGGTTCATCTGCCCCAACTTCCTTGGCTGGTGGAGGTAGAGGTCAATAGCTTCCTTCCCTTCGGCAGCATTTTGAAATAAGCTTGGTGGGTATCTGCCTTACCAGGGAACTATTTACCACTTTACTGTTCCATAAAATGATTGTACCAAAACACAAGTAGCCCACTGCTTTGATACTGGACATACTGCTGTTACCTGGGTCTGTGACAAGGCTGAGACATCATAGAAGTAAGTCAGAAAAGAGATGTCTTTTCTCAGCTCACCTTCTGCCTCTCACCTCCTGTGCAGACATTTTTGTAAATGATTTTATATGCTTCGAATTTGTCAGACTCAGTAAGACTTTCCTATTAGAACAAAGGTAAAATGTGAACTTTTTTTTTTTTTAAATAAAACCCACTATTTTCTGTTGAAAATCTCAAATCCAGCAACTCTATCCTCCTCTCCTCCCTTTTCCAATGTTTTATTTCCACTGGGCAACATGTTTTGAAGCCAGCTGTTATGCTCTGCTTGCGCTATACTGAAAACCCATAGTTCTTCCTGGTAGTGGAAAATGAGGCTCACAAAATCACTGGTAATTGAGCCTCATAAAATCAGCTGCCACTTAGCAAAAATAATGGGACTTTTACTTGCTTTCCAATTCTCTCCTTCCCGCTGTGGCCACCTTAATTTCCAAATGTACTAAGAGAGGACAGAGGCTCAGAAAACCTTCTGGAGTGAATAAAACAGTTCACATTTAAAAAGATTTGTTTGAGCTAAACAAAGTCTCTTTCACCAAACAGTTATTTCAATAAAACCTGCAGTATGAATCTCAGATGGGCTGTGTGGCATGAAGCCAAAGGCTGAGGGCTACCAAGCACTGGAAAAGCGCAAGCATAAGTATGCCTGGATGGCATCCATAGCACATCTACATCTTAGCGCATCTACAGAGTACTACAGAGGCCAATTTTTCTTATAAGCTTTTAAAAACCATTACAAATATTAATGCCCTCTTTTCTACATCTCTCTGATGAAGGAGTAATAAAGCTTTGCCCTGCAGTGGCTCAGGTATGGGTTGTTTCCCATTGCACCTGTGCTGGTCTGTGCTCGCCTCTGTGTCCCAGGTCCTCGGTCACTTGGGCGATGTCAGAGGGACCATCTGCCTTAGAAAGTGGACTGACAAAATGAAACTCAGCCTTTGGCTTCAAGGGGAAGAGGAAAACAGTCATCTGGAATGTGATGGGTTGTGCTTTAAACAAG
Organism: Morus bassanus; assembly: GCA_031468815.1. Classification (NCBI taxonomy): domain Eukaryota; kingdom Metazoa; phylum Chordata; class Aves; order Suliformes; family Sulidae; genus Morus; species Morus bassanus. The sequence goes on along the minus strand of CM062568.1, from coordinate 89,584,421 downwards.
TGTTGTTAGCTATAACTCCTGTGAAGTTTGTGGCGAGGTGCTGATGTAGACAGAGAGTACATCATTAAAGTATTTTTCCCATCATTTTTTCCATTTCTCCCTTACCCAGACTCCACAGTTTAAACCTCTGTTGGTTGCAGTTGTCAATAATGTAAAACTCTTACCTTATTTTCAGCCTTGTGCTGGAAGAGACCACCTGAAGAGCTCTCCAGGGCTGTGAGAACATTTGGGAGTTTTTCTGTATAGGTTTTTATGAGTTCTCTACAATAAATTTAGGCATTTCTCATCTCAGTCACCTTTTTGTCTCCCTCGACCTTCCCGTTTCCAATATGTATTTGTCATTTCTACCTATGAAACATTCTCTATCAACTTATTAGTTGCTTCTCACTGCAAACATTTTGTATTCTGAGATCTTGGCTTTTGAAGCACACACTGGGCAAAAAAAGGAACTCACTGATGTTAGCAATCCTTTCTGTAATTCTGAAGTCACGTATCTCAGCTCCAAATTTCCCCTTTCTAAGCCCTGTAAATTAGATTCTTCAGGCTTGGTGTCACCACTGACTGCGAGGCAATAACTCTTCCTTTGATGGAGAGGTTCGGAGAGTGCCAAACGAGTAGTTTAAATGGTGTTTTCTCTCTCCCTCTCTCCTTACGTTCCCCATTTCTGCAACTTCTGTATTACAAATCTGCTGTATAGCATCCACACAGATGGTGATATTAAATATAATATGATGTTCTTACACTGAGTTTTGAATGTTTCTCCTTTCTAGATCTAATAATATATGTCACTCGTATATATCAGAGGTATGTCAGAGCGGCAAAATGTTGTTGGCTTTCCTGTGGCAGCTGTTGTAGCCACCCTTCCAGTAAGATCCAAGCTATCGACAGAAATGGCTCCCATCAGAGTGGCTAATGAGCAGGAATAATCCTGAAATTATAATGTGGCCACCGCCTCTGTTGCCAACACCAGGAGAGGCTCAGCAGAATCCCATCTCTTCTGCAGACAGGGGTACAGTATACTGATTGGTATAACTGTCAATAGGCAAGTCTGGAACAGCTTGCAATAGCATGCTGAGAGGAGATAAAAGAGAGAAATTCAAATGCAGATGTTATTGACTCAGGAATCACCTTAAGAGAGCAGGTATTTCCCATTTCCCACTGTAGGTAATGTGCCTGAGGGCTCACTTTGTCCAGAGAGAAATTGATTGCATCTTCCAAAGAAAAGAAAAAAAATCCTTCCAACATATGAGCATTTTATCAGGAAGGTATGGCTATTTCAGAAAGATTAAAAGTCAGCTGCTCTTCTCTAAGAATTGTAGTAAAAAAGAGTGAGGGTCCATTTTTTATTTTTCAGTAAGTTATGAGCCAGAATCTATTTGACTGATCTCTTTTTCTGTATGATATTGTATATATATCATGCTAAAGTCTTCAGCTTTGGGCTCCAGATTATATTATGAATGATATCTACCTTTTATTCCAAAGCAATGAGGTACTGAATCTATATTTGAATTCATATAATTAGGCAGCTGTGAGTTCTTATTTTCTGTACATAGACAAACCCTGTCTTTTATTAGACAGCCTTAATATACATTACAGCTGCAAATCTTACATACATCCATATAATTTTGCCCACTTTTCATTCCACCTTAGACCTTCCTTCCCTTTGCAACTCAGTTTTTATGTCAATTCTCTCCCATTCAACTGGCAAAATGAAACCTGAGTATTTTCCTTTCTCAACAGCTCTGCATTTCTGCAGCTAGTTTCTTTGTTCCTAAACTCCTTACCAACTTCTCTGTTGCTCCCCTCCTGCTGATTCATTACTAATTTCAGGACAGCTATACCATTCTTCCTACCAGCTTTCAACTACATTTCTGGGTTGGCTTTTCCTCCTTTTTATATGGAGCCAACTTGAGTTGGGCGTATAAAAATACATAATTGGTATGGGGGTGTATGCATTATATATATATATATTAGTGGGGCATATCATTTTTCTGAATATAGCTGACAAATATAAAATCATTTTTACTTGTAGCATCAGTGAACAGATTGTATATTATGAAATATAATCAGTATGTGAAGGTATATTTTTTTGCAAATTGTGTTTTCTGGCATCAGTTTGTTTGTATACATTTAAAATTTTGTTTCCAGTAAACTTCATCTGCGCAACTCAGTAATTTCTAAGAAGATGAGTGTCAGTCTTACTCAAAAGTATGTCTGTTCACAGAATAGATCATATTTAAGGGGACTGAATGTGGCTGAAGAGAATCAGAACAGAATATTCTGCGTTCGTTTATAACATACTCTATTGTATATAGTCCGGCTACCCAGCTACTAGAGTCTTCAACATGATTCTTACATTTCCCATATCTATAGGTTTTCAAGTGGACTTTTATTTCTGCTGATGGACTGTTAGATGTCTTATTTCTCAGTTATTTCTAGCTTGGCACATATTTCTGTTACTTTCTGCCAGTAAACCGAAATCAGCAAAACAAATCCAGTTCTCCTCTGTAAGTTCTATATTGCCATTAACCTTTACATGTTTAAGTGATGTTTACACTTCACTGTTTTGAGTCCATAATCTTGTCTAGTTCTGTGTGCAAATTAGTTGTACAAATAAGAAAATGTGGTATTTTGGAATGACAATATTCTGATTTGTATGCAGCAGTGCAAGAACTGCATGTGGAATTGACGTGCCGTTTGTGAACATTTGTTGGGCTCAACTGTATTCCCTGATAACCTAAAAATCAGACTTAACATGCCTCTATTCTGAAGTTGTACATACAGATGAATTTTCAGAATAAAACATACTGATTACACATTTGGAAAGCCTGATTTTTGTAAATCAGGTCTATGGAGAGTTGCATGAACAGCTCTTGCTAACGTAGACAAATGAGGCACACCAGCCTCGTATGGGAGTTTTGCTCTTTGAGTTCTTGTGTGATGCTTAGACGTAGCCTCTCTTACATTAGATTAGCAATTAGAAAACAGATATATTTTGATTTTCTGTTTCAGCCAGAATTTATGCCAACAGTGCTTGTGGATCCTAAATTTAAAGCAATGCAAAAAAGAACGGCTGGAAGGGACAAGGCCAGGAGCTGTAACAGGTGACACAAGTCACCTTTAAATTGCAGACCCAAACTTCCTATTAAACTGAAGTGGCCAAAAGCCCTTGGTGGCCAAAAGCTCAGGGCAGCCAAAAGCTCTCAGGCCTGCTGCTGTTTGCAGTGACTTGGGCTTGGGTCTGGCTCACCTGCTTTTTAGACTAAATTGATTTTTATCTCATTGCTGCAACCAGGCGTGACAGAGCAGCCGTAACTATCACCCTTGTCACTTGGTGCAGTTGGTCCAGGTGGGCCTGTAGGAGTGCTGCTCCCCTTCCCCAAACCATTGGGAAAAGGTGTAAATGAGTGGTCTACCAAGGTGTGGGAAGAGGATGATAGACCACAGTCATCGGAAGATCCTGGGGCAGCAGCTGCGGTTCTGCTGGGGAGCAGGAGAGGTGGGTCTCTCAGTGATGATGGGGCTTCCTAACTTTGTGGATGCTAAGGTGTTGGTAAGAAAATTTTTAATAGTAATAATTCTCTTCAATAGTAATACTTCAGGTCTACGTACCAGATCTCAGTAGGCCTAGTTCTTGTCTGAGCAGATAACACTAGTTTTTGGTCAAATCAGTTTGAGATTTTTACCTTAGGTGTTGCTTTGCCTGCTTGGACTGGGGATCTGCTGCTGGATTAGCTAGGACTGCCCCCCCACAAAAAAAAAAAGGACTTGGATCTCAGTAACATGGAAATGAATAGATGTGAAGTGAATGCATTTTCCCTGTGCTTGCTGCTGAGCAGCGTGCAGCCTGGGACAAGAGGGGCTACTGGAGAAGCAGTGTGCCCTTCGTCTTTGGGACGTCACCGGCTGTGTGGTGCAGCAGGTGCCCCTGAACTGCTCCACCACTCCTCTCTGATGGGAGTCAGAGAGGACACACAGCCTGATTATTTGGGTTAGGACAGGTAAATCAGTTTGTTAGACTGGCGATGACATGAGACTTCCATAGCAGTTTGGGAGCACAGGAAGCAAAGAGAGAGACAGCCATTTTATTTTAGGCTTATGCTATACATTGAGATTCATTATACAATTTTTTTCCCTAAATTAATACAAAAATAGTAAAAATAGGTTAAAAAAAGCCCAAACAAAAACCCCTGACATCTTGCAAGCCATTTATTTGACACACAGATTAAGACTTCTTGGAGCTTAAGTAATCTAGAATTATTTATGCTGACCCTTTTTTTTATTTTCCCAAATTTAAAAAAGGTGATGACTTGCAGAACACCAACTACACCAGACCGATTCATGCCTGAGAAGCGGCTGCCCCAGGCAGCTGCAGGTGACGCTGAGGTGCCCTCTCTCCAGGCAGGAAGCTGTGCCAGGACCACAACGGGGCAAGTGGTAGCACATTGGGGCTTGCCGCTCTGTCCCAACCTATGCACCATGGGCAGGAACACATTTTTGAATCCCCTCCTGGGATGTCTTTGCCATGTTTTTCTCAAAAAAAACCCCAAACCCGGAATTTCTCCCTTGCACTTTCCTGGCAGTGGAGCGGTTTCACACGGGCTCTCTGGGAGCCTATCCCCACCACAATTTGGAGTTAAAGCTCCCCCCCCCCATTCTCTAATGAGATTGGGGAAGGGGTGAGGGGGGATAAGGTTTCCCCTGCCCCTGGCCTGGGCTGGGGTCCCTGGGGCTGCCCTGCAGCGATGGTGTGGTGCCTGGCCGTGGTTGGAGGATGCTGCCTACCTTTGGGAGGGAAAGGGACTCTCTTGCCTCCATGCCCCTTTCTTATCAGAGCCCTGTGTACCCTGGGAAGGCTTACTTATTTCAAAATTTTTATAAGTAACTAAATAACAAGTAATTTTTGTGATAAATGTTGGGATAAAACCATGGAAGAAATACTATGCCCCTACGCAGCATATTGTACAATTTGATTTGTATGGATCAGGGTTTTAATACCCATGAAGGCAGGGTAGGAAAAGGCTTTGGGTAGTCCTTTCTGACCAGGGTCTTCCCAAAAGTGGCTTCCCACAGGGCTCGTGCTTTACCACATGAGCTCTGTTTCAGCAAAACCCAGCAGTGCTGTCATAACATGCTGCATGTGAGGAGCTAGCTGTGCGTGCATGGCAGCTCGTGCATGCTGCGGGCTGTGCACAACCCCGGGAGCTGCTGGGCCGGGCTGTGGAACGGTGACATGGGAAGTGTCCCCGCTGCAGTGCTTGGTCTGGTGTCTCCAACACCCACGCAGCAGAGCCACCCCTGCCCCTCCTGCGCTCCTGTCCTGCCACCACCTCCCAAACACGTGAGAGTAGCTACAGCAAGTGGGGGTCCACAGCAAACCCAAAGCTATCTCCTGTTAACTCTGCTTCCCTTCCCTGCATCTCCTTGAACATGCTATCTGCTTCCAAAGTTAACAAACGGGAGAAACACCAGTTTGTAGAGTTTTGAATCAACCAGTTCTTCTCCCACAAAAACCACTTGCAAAAGAGCTGTTCCTGGCTTTCTCACTGTTTTTAAGAGAAGCCACGGTCTTCCTTCTGACTCGCCTGAACTCTGCCCAGTCATGCCGCCACTCTCTTTTGTTTTCTCTTTGAATAAAAATAAACAAGGTGTTGGCTGAGGTGGGATTTGGTGGCTCACAAGAGGACAGTTAGCCTAGAGAAAAGCATTTAAAAGTACACCTTTCAATTTACAGTACACATTTTACCTGCATTCAGTGCTGGCTCAAAAAGCTTCTGAGAGCAGATGCGAATCCTCACGTGGCTCAACGTAACCTAAGGCCACTTTGGTACTGTTTTCCCTCCAGGTTTATGCAGTTGACCATGATAAGTGAGTTTGCTTGTCTTTGGAAAAGAAGCTCTTTTTCTTTGCCAGACTGGTTTTTCTCAGTCTTCACAGCTCTAATTTTAATCTAACTAGAACATTTTCATTTAAATGTTTGGGCAGAAAATTCTGGCTTCATCAATTAATTTTTGTAGTGTAGTTATTCCAGCTATATCAACTTTTCTCTCTTCATTTTTTCCTCCAATTAGAGTACTTGTAAACTGAAAATGAACTTGTGCTAAGACGACATTAGGAATTATGTTACAAGAAAACTGGATTGATCTTGATGGTCATATGCACTTAGGTTGGTTCTTTTTCCCCATGCTTACCCCATAGTAAAAATATACTGTACACCATACCTTACTGTATGGAAATTTTAATGTTTCTAGAAGATATACGTGCTCAGTGAGCCACAGTCCTATACAGTCTTGTTAGCCTTAAAATTTTTGCTGTTAGATTTTAGTCAGTGCCTGACAGTGTATAATACTCTGTTATACTCTCTGAATTTATACAAAAATTGGGTCATCTATATTGCAAACAAAACCACAGTGATACCTGGGCTAAGAAGCCACTTAAGAGTATGACAAAAAACTGCTTAAGCCTAGGTAGTCTTCCAAAACGGAGGTTCACCAATAAGGGTAAAATCTTATGCACAGTTAGCCACTGGGAGTGCTTTGGACTGAGAACAGAGCACAGCATCCGCACCTATTCATCAATCGGTGCAGTGAGGACCAACTGACTTTGGTGAAGAGAATTGTTCCAGAGGAAGAAGTCAAAGGGGAGGAAGGCGAAAGTGCGTTAGCATAGTTTGAAACCTTGAAAACATGCCGTTTCTGGTTCATGTTGAGGTATTCAAGCTATCTGTAGAGAAGGAATATTTGGTGCATCTGTCAGAAACATCAGGATCCAGGCAGAAATCTCACAGACCTGGGCTGATTATGCCCTGGACATTTTCATGGTTTAACTCACCAAGCCTGGAAGTGGGGAGCAGAGTGGCGGCTTGAGGTGAAACATGGTGAAAAAAGTACATAAGGTTTTTTTGACTCTGTTTTGGATTTCCTCTGTTTTGGGGATGCTTCAGAGACTGTCTCCTGCCTGGCCTGTCCTTCTCTGTGCGGAGAGGGGCACAACTCCTCTTCTCCCTCCCAGTCCCGGGCAGCCAGCAGGAGTTACTAGTTACTGGTGGGGTAACACGGCACTGGGGGGAACTGCTAGGGGAGGAATCTGCCCTTAAAAAGATTTTTAAGAGTGGGCTGGACAAACATCCTTCAGAAACAATTTAAATGTTGTTGACTCTGCCTTGGGGCAAGGGAGTGGGCTGCATGACTTCTCACCCTGGCTTCTGTGGAGACCCAAGCATGTCCTGTGGCACTTTGCCATAGGGGTGCCTCCACATCCTTTTTCTGACAGGTTTGGAGATAAAGGAGTAATTTTATCACCTGTTTTATCACCTTCCTTGAAGATCTCTGAAGGCCTCACATGGTAAGGTTTAATGAGAGATCTGTGAAACTACAAGCTTGTCTTTGGACATCTCTTTAAGGATGTTCCTATCTATGCATTTCAATTAGATGTGAAGAGGTTTATGGTAGCCATCTTTGTGTCTGGTTTTTGCAAGTGATAGCATCAGGGATAGCAGAGGTGTAAAATCAGTGTTTGCCATGTATTATTCTCTGCAGTGTACAAACAACCTCCTTCACACATCTTCCATTTCCAGGTGTCCCACAAGCCAGTAGATTGCTGCTGCCAAAAGTGGTTTGTAATTCCTCTGTAACTCTCAACTAATTTGCTAATGCCCTCAGAAGTTTAAAAGCCACGGCAGCTGCCTGTTGAACAGCCAGGAGACAGGGTGACTGTTATTTAAGTGACATAATGACCATCACAGAAAAGCTATGGTGAAGTATATTTAAGTAATGATTTTTGGCTGGAAATCATAGCCCCAAGCCTGAGTCTAAAGAAAAGAGGGGAAACAGATATTTTCCCTAGCCTCACATTCATTTGGCTGTCTTCAAGGTGTCCTCCAGATTTCTGCCAAGGCTGAAGTTGTTGTTACAGCTTCCCAGCTGCTACTGCAGCAAATGTTGTTTGTTCACGCAAAGAGCCTGTGCAGTCCTGGACACAGCTTCCTTTCCTTCTGGTCAGAGAAGGGACTTATCCAGGAGAAAGTAAATGTTGCCAGCTGCACTGCCAACTCATTTTGCTAGTCAGTATGTAACATTTTGCTTCAGGGCAAAGTATCTGGTTCTCTTATTTTCTGCTAGAGAGGAAGCCTCAGAAGTCTCTCTCTGCTTGAAAATGAATATTCACTACGCAGCATTTGTAGGTTTTGCACAGGGCACTTGGCGGGGTCACTGGGGTTGGATGCTAAAGAGAAGTTTCATGCAATGAAGCATACCCTGGGTTTGTGACCACAGATGTGCTAATCACCATGTGGGTAACACAGGCAGCCTCCCGAGGCATGGCGCTCCCAGCGGTCCAAGCCCCGTGACTCCTGTGATATACCTTCACCCTCTAGATACTGTGATTGAGGCACACACTGTGCCAACTGCTGACAAACTTTTCAAGTACTCTTACTTTCTGGACGAGCTGTAAAAAGGAGCCCTGTTGCAATACATTCACCTTGCACCCCAAAGCAACAGCCCGTATATTCATGAGACCACCCGACACACCAGCCAGCTTCCCGCAACTGGGTTTTCACAGTCAATGTATAGTCGGAATACTCTCAGCAAAACCTACAGAATTGGCTTATGTATTCCCACTGGGGTTCAACCGCATGATAAACCTTACACTAATGAGCCTGTCGCTCTTAAGGGTGGAGGGGGTGGAGGAGGAAAGAGATGCTGCTTTATCTGTATTACTCCACATCACAGATGCTGACAGAATTATTGATTTAGAACTCACAGCTCCAAAAAGACTCAGTAATGTAATCTTTTAAAGTTTTTTTTCATCCCTCAGATGTGATGTTTTCAATAGGCCACTTAGATATGGGCTCTTCGGGGACGTTGTTAAACTTGCTGCTGCTAAACCGCGGTCCCAACCTTTGGTTTGTTCCATACAACTCTCACGGTCTACTGTCTCTTGGAAGAGCCCATAGCTGCAAGGTCTATTGCTTAACAGGTACTCTTGGAAGATTGAGGGATTAAGTTATACATTACATAAAACTACCCACTAATCCTCTTAGTGTGCATTACCAGTGAATGGCCTGAAATAGGCTCTCATTAAAAGAGCCCTAACATTCACTTTCTTGATGACATTTTAGTATTTGAGGTTTGTGTCATGGATTTTGGTGCTGAAATATTCAGTACACCATCTTCTGTCTGCTGCTAGATCCACTCGCACGTGTTAGTAGACTGCTAACAAAATTACAGTTGGTAAAGCAGATTACGTGTTTAACTAGTAGCGAGACATGTATAAAACAGAATTATATATTTTCTAGAGTGACAGAGTCACTGGGATTTTTTTGTCCTTTTTTTTTGTCCTTTTTTGTTTTTATAAGAAAAAGAAACAGCTATAAAACCATGATTAAAAATGTTACAAGGGATGATTTACATTTTAAAATGATATTTTTAGAGAAAAAAAAGTGATTTATAACATAAAAGTGTTTGGAAAGCATTTGGTTGCTGTGTACTGCCTTCTTTCCCAGTACAGTTTGCTATCTGTTATACAGTCTTGCATAAATGTATAGATTAGGGGAGAAAAGAAAATTAAATGTGATGGCTAAGACCTATAAGAGCTGACTCACTGACTTGAGTTATTGCTGTGCAGAACGTTTGTAAAGCCTTTACATCCAGCGAACACTTAGTGCTACTTCAGCCTTGACAGTTGACCTTTCAATCTGATTGGGTTTAGCCACAATAATTGCAGCATCTGCAGAACTGGCGATGCAGACGGCTGCTTAAGAACCCAACTTCTCTCATTAGATCTTACTTCATGCGTCTAAAATTCAACCCCTCTTTGCATGTGTGTGCAAATTCTCTCGTAATACCTGTTACAGGAGCTGAGCAAGGTACAATCCCCAGCTCTTTTTTAAAAATTTATTTTTAATTTCTCCCATCATTTTGAATATTCCTGGATTTAGATTAGAGGGGGGAGGGGAAACCTCCAAACCTCTTCCTCTCCCCAGATATTTAGTCAGTACTGGTTTCTTTTTTTTTTTCCTCAGTAAGACCTAGTGTAAAAAAGCAACAAACAAACAAGTTAGACTGTTGTAATTTGGTCAACCACTCGGGTGCTATCCATATCCACCATTTCAACACACTCTATTTCCTCACGGTTTTCAGGATTCTTCTTCTCTTTCCTCTTCTTCTTGGATGGTGGCAGGAAAGTCAGTATCACAGGTAAAATGGCAAAGCAGTGAAAGAAGGTGACTAATGCTATTAAAAACAAGCACCTGAACAGTGTACGGGTCAGATTTGAAGGCACAGCTGCAAGAGGAATCAGACCAACAATATAGCAGAGGTAGCTCTGCAAAATAGCTACCCCATGCACTTCCAGGGCATTTTTCACCCATTTAGTTCTTGTGAACTCTTTGCCCAGGACAAAGGTTGATAACAGTGGAGCACAGTTGTCAATTGTATAATTAATTCCGTAAATCAAGCACAACACAGAAATACAATCTAGTTCCACTTTCCACAGGGTCATAAAACCTATAACTCCAAACTCAACTGAGGCAACAGTTAGAGTGAGCCAGACATTGATCAGAGAGTCTGCCACCAGGAATGCAGAGAAGAAGAGCAGAAATAAAGCACTAATGCAGGAGTTTTGTAAGGGGGCTCCCATTGAAGAGGCATAACGATCCATGTACACAAACGATGGATTGAAAACGATGAATTTCACCTTGGAGGTGAGAGAGAGCTTCCTCAGGGTCTCCAGGAGGTCATAAAGTTCTTCCCTCTTGGTTTCCATTGTCTTGGCCACCAAGAACATCCTGGAGGCCACGACATCGACTTCATTGTTGTATTTCTTGGAAAAGATGATATCCTCTGAAAAATGGGCAAACTGAGGGGCCTTCAGGAAGGAGTTCCTCAACATATCAGTGAAGTTTTTCTTGGGCAATCCAGTAGATATGTTGAGTTTCCTAAGGTAATTTAAGTAGCTTTCAAACCAAGATATCCTCACAAAGCCCTTGGTATACTCCAGCACGTCCTCCTGGACACTGGTGTTCCAGTACTCGATCGACTCGTAGATGTAGAACCCAATCACCGGGCTGTAGTTACTGAAATACTTCTGCTGGGCAGTCGTATACTCAATGGTCCGTGTCGCGGTCGCTACGATGTTGCTCAGGTCTGACCCTTCACTGACCTGCAGGTAGCCCATTAAGGCAAAGGAAATATAAACAAGGTAAAAGAGAACTACAAAAGGCTTGACGTAAGTGTTTGTTATCCAGTCACAATAATAGCGTTTAAGGAACCACACCAAAAGATGACTCTCGTAAGTGTTCGTTTCCTCTGAATCCGCTGTGTCCTCACTGAATTTGGCTGTCAGAAGAAACCTGTACCATGCAGGCTTCTCTTGCAATACCTCTGGCTTTGGTACCTTTCTGCAGAAGATACTATGCTGGTAGTTGTTTTCTATGTAGCCAGTAAACACCAGGCTGGAACCATAAAAGGAGAGTACATAGAGGTAGTTGAAGAAAATTGCAATACAGGAATTGCAGCAGAAAATCCTGGCTGCTTCAATATTAGTGAAGGGACTGGCACCTATTCCAAAAGTGACCAGGTACATGGCAGTGGTGAGAGAAAACGAGAGCATGGAGTCTGCAAATACGGCTGCAGTCCTCTCTTTAACGTGTTGGTCTTCTCTAGTTTTTCTCCAGGAGGACAACATTTCAAAAGTCCCATATAACCCATGACCTACAATAGAGAACAAAGCGAGTGTTTAAAGTACTCGAATCAACATGCGGAAAAGTGTAACGTGGACATGCTAAAAGACTCAAAGGAGACACAGCTCGCCGTTATCAATGCTTAATGTAAACGTCCTGCAGAAGAGAAAAATTATTATGGTGGTCTAAGCCACAGGAGCACATTCGCTACCTGACTAGCAAACCTTACTGCCACAGCTTGAGGAGAGTTCTGCATCACTGGCGCAGGGTTGACGGGTTAAAGAAAAAGGATTTTTTTCTGGTTGGATGTTTCGTTTCATTATTTCGGAGTGCCTGTGATGGAAGATGCTTTGAAATTAGTTTTTCCTGGTGATGGAATCTGACCTGTGGTGAAAACAAAGAAATATGACCTTGAAATGCCTATGCTGGAAGCAGAGCATTGGTTAGCTGCTTTGTAGAACATCTGTAAAAAAATGAAACCTTCATATAAGCTGAACATTGTCAAGTAAATCAGTCACTGATTTCTCCACTTCCTATACAAATTTTCCATCAGGAAAAAGAAGTCCTAGAAACGGAACAAATGAAAAAAGCACAAATAAATTTTAGAGATGCAGAATGGTAGAACTGATATGGAACTACTTAAGGCATTGGTCTTCTTGTCTAAGGGCTTGTAAAACCAAATACAGTTCTATTTTTCTGGACAGTTCCTACATTTTGTAATGTATTTCATTAACTCTTAAAATAGATATAGCATTCCTGAAAGGAGACAAAGACCTGCAGACCTCAAATCCTATGTTTAACCCCCAAGAGCAGGGAAATCGGGAAAAGTGCATGGTTTTATCTTAATCCCTTGTTGGCCATCTTCCTCTTAACAGTTTCTTTTTTGTGACTGATAACCAAGACGCATTTGGAGGACACACACCTCTGCTCTCTTATAGTGGACCTGAGCTGGGAATGCAGCTATCAACCAGCTGTCAGATGAGAGTGGCTGAAATAAAAGTAGGTTGGTGTTTTACACAGAAATGAATGTAAAAATATAGTCTTTGTATCACACCTAAAATGTGAGACTTTAATATTTTCTCATAATAATTCATATCATGTTCATCTTTACTTAATAGCTCCTTTCTGTCTAATCCCACCCTCTTTGCTGCCTTTTGATTACTCCTCCGCCTTATTATTTTGCTGGTTTTGCTGTTCCCTGTCTACTTCTCTGGCTCTTGCATAATCTCTAGAAATTCCCAAAAGCCAGTCCACAGTGTTTTGCTCTTACCCACTCCCTGATAACATTAGATACAAATGATCAGTGCAGAATTAGTTGCTGATGACACTGAAGTGCAGTCACTGGATTTTTGAAGCTGATGCTCCAGTCAGGCAGGTCAAGGTAATTCAGAGATCTTTGTTAGGATTTCAGGCTGGCTGCAGAGTACCAAAATTGCTGTATCAGCTCTGTTCTCTCCACCTGCAGATGATGATTGCATTTGCCACAGTTGGAACTAGATGATCTTTAAGGTCCCTTCCAACCCAAACCATTCTATGATTCTATGATCATATTTATTCTTAAATGCCTCATGTAGGCTAAATATTTAACTTGACAAAATAACCCTTTTGTTGTCAGTACCTTTTACTGTAGGGGCAGCTGTAGTTGATTCACTCCACCCTTCCTGCAAGGAACGTCCTATCTACATTTTAACAGATGGCAGAGCTGATCACTCTGTTAATGCTGAAAAGAATAGGTATGGGGTATTTTATAAAGAATTCAAAATACAGAGCTCATAAGATGAGATAATAGGACAGCTGGTGTATCTCCTTATCACAGTCACCCAGTATTTAGAATAACAAAGTCCGTGCTCTCATGTATGTCAGATGCCTTACCTATGTTGTTATTTGGACTCGCGGCACGGACCACGACTGTCCAATTTGTAGCAATATTATACTCCTGGTCTTGGTATGGCATTTGGCATTCATCTTAATTTTCCCAAACAATGTTTTACAGCTGCTTTCAGAGGCCAGGTCAAGACTGTCAATTTGATAACTAGCGCCATGCCCCCTCTTAAAGCTAATGGGGAATACTGGAACTCCCAGACGTAAAATCAAGCAAAAAGCACAATCAGTGACTGGCACCCCGTTGCTAATTATGCTTCAAATAGTTATGTTCTAGGCTCAGTAGGGAAAGCTATTAAGCTTGCTTTCAGTGTGTTCTTTGTAAAGACAGACTGACCTTTATTTAAATGTAACTGATCACTTGCCAAAGCAGGGAGTGAGAGGTTTAATCCATTTATGGCTCCCATAAGTCCTGCAGACAGGCTCGTCTGAGAATTTCACATGGCATCATATGCATCAGCTTTGAGTGAGCAGAACAGTATAAAATGAGGTCATTGAATTTTACAAATTACTTCCATCATGAGCTTTAGCTATAGCATGTTTTTGTAAAAAAACATTTCAGCATTAATAGGCTTTTGCCTAAAAATACTCAAATAGCTGCATTAATTTGGAAAGCTTTTGGCTTTGCAATGAATAAAAGACTTTAGAGCTAATTAAATATGATGCTGAGCATGACTTTTTAACAGGTTAACAAGATTTCGGATAATGTCTGATAACATGACTCCTGATACCGCATACTTTCTTCAAGTAGGAAACATAAAAACACAATTTGCTCTTACATAATCTTCGAGACTACCCTAAAATGGAATCTGATTTAGAGAACTGCACAATTAAATGCACAAAGAGCATCACCGCATGTGCTCCACAAAGCCAACACAAAAACATTTACATACTCTTTTATTTTAGGATAGGTTCCTTCTGTTGTTTGCTACACAATCTGCATGCTAGGAATTGCTATTTTCCTTCAATTGCACAATTTGTGATTCCTCTGTCCATTTGTATAATAGCTACAAAATTCTCATTTACCTTTAGGAAGACAAGCCTAAATGACAAACTTGCACACTTTTTGCATCAGTGGCACTACTGACCTGATCCAGTATCCTCTGAGAAGAAGATTAAGCCCAAACTTGTGCACAAATTAGGCACAGCAGTCCAAAGATTAGGCTTATTTAGCTAGAATGGGACTTACCTAACCTAATTTACTCCTCTAAATACTGACTGCAAGCACAACTTGGGGTGACAGTCTCCAACGTTGTCTAACTCGCCGATGCTTGTGTAAGTCTAAACCACAGAGATTAGGGTGGATAGCTCCATGGAAGCATTTTGTGACAATTTCTTTCACTATTCTGTCATTTCAGAGTTTCCATTTTTTGTATCCCTAACTGATTTGCACCGATTACCTCTATTTCTCTTGCTGGTGCTATGTCTTCCCTATATAATATTAATGAGAAGAAGGCAAATTTTTCCTTGCAAATAAATTCTGTAATTGCTTTAACTGATTTTCCCTTTTCACTAGAGATTTAGCCACAAATCTGTAATGATTTAGAGTGACTTGTTCATTATTCATAGTCATTCAGTAAATAATAAATATGAACTCAAACAGCTAATGGGCTACTGGAGATCTTTTCCTGTTGACATTTGCTATTATGATTCACTGGTCGTGCCCTACAGTCAGGCTGTACAACCATGAGCTAAGAAGAAGGAGTACACAGGAAGACGGGACTTTTTTTAAGAAAAAGAGGTTCTGAATGGGCAAAGGAAAATCTTAGAGGAATAGGAGAAAGGTATTGGAGAAAATGGGGACCACAATATTTTTTCCTTATTCTCTTTTTCTAGTACTGCGCATTGTGGGAGATACTCCTACCATGTGTCTTGGATGACTGAGGACAGAAATTCTGGCTTTTGTAGCCATAGAAAATGAAGAAGATAGTCACTGTTATTTCTGAGGCGCTTAAATTTTTTATGGGCTGAGGTGGGCTATCTTTAATTTTAGAAGTTAATAACAATACCAGCAATAAAACCAATAAATTATGCCTAGCTTAAATACAGTGCTTTTATGAGTAGCCTGAAAATGCTATAAAAAAGTTTCATTTTCCTCCATCAGGATCAAATCTTGCAGTAACACATGCTCTGCAAAATCAACGTAGAGCACACATGAGAGAAAAAAGCACTTGTAGGAAGTTGTGAAAACTAAGGCAAAATTTTCTGTTGCTTAAAATTATCAAATTATTTACCTCATTTTAAATGCTACTTATGTGCAGGCACTTAAACCATTCTTTTTAGTACCATTTTAAAACCTCAATAAAGAAATGCATCCTTTCCCCTGCTAAGTGGTTGCTCAAGCAAGAAGACTTTACGAATGGGCATCAGCAGCCTAGGCTTAAAGTTGGCTCCGCTCCTGCCTAGCAAATGGCAGGACTGAAGCAGAGAGGGGTGAAGGGATTTAAAGCAGCCTCAGAGCCTGTGGGAGGGCAGCGAAGTGACCTCCCCGTCACCAGAGTCACAGACCAGCTCTCTATTCGCTTGGCTTAATTGCTTCCCTAAAAAGGCTGCTACCTGCTTTAATTGTTTAAAGATTAAGGGGTATGTTCAGTTTTGCACTAAAATCATGTGAGGTTTCGATCTTAGCATGATAAGATGAGGTTTGGATATTCAAATATACTTCTTCTGTAAGAGAAAGTAAGGGGAATGACTGAGAACAAGGTTTTGGTTCCTCTTCTTGCAGTTTTACCCATCTATGAAAGCAGAAAATAACAGTACACTGTGGCTCTTTTTTTTTTTTTTTTTTGTTCTTACTGTTTGGAAGGTTGTGTGTGTGCGTGTGTGTGTTTGATACTTGAGTACAATCTCTCTGAATAAAGTCTCACTTACAGGTTGTGAAGTTCCAGCCTTCTGTGCGGAAGGTCGTATTTCAGGGGTAATTAATTTTATTAATCCCATTTTAATGCAGTGGCACACAAAACGTTAATAATGATTGATCTCCACCTCAGTGAGGCTAAATGCTGCACCAGTACGTATGTTGCTCATTAACTGCAAGAATTAAGACTAATAAAGCACCAAACTGTCTTCTTAAGGGGGCAGACTCCTCCAGCAGCAAAGCTGGGTTAAGAGGTGTTTCCCCCTTCTCAGGCACTGCTTCCCCTCCCCTACCAAAGTTTGCTGCTCCCTCATTGCTACTAATTTACCTGTTTCTAGTCTAAAATGGACTAAAGGAATGGTCAGGATTAGAAACATCAGTGATCTTTTTTTTTGAGGGTTACTTTTTAATCTGAAATCTTTTCCTGACACTGATGGCAAAAAAGACTGGCTGAAATTGGGAATGAGTCATAGTAGGAGGCCTGGGAGCCTTGTGAACTGGGTAGGCAAAAACCTGAAGTGGAAGCATGCTCTGACGGAGTTACTGAGGTTAAGTCTGGATTTTGATTTAAGGTTTTTGCTTGTATTGTAATGGCTACAACCTTGTAACATATCCGTTCAGCTGGACGAATGCTGTCGCACTTAGGTTGATTTAAGCCTGAAATCATCCCACTGAATAGGAGCACTTGTCTGCAAGAGGAATTTAGAGTGCTGTGAAAAAGTGTGTGAATTTACAGAGGACTAGCTATGTTGCACCAGCTTTCTTTGTGGAAATCTGTGAAGGACAGCTTGATTCACATTCAAAGTGGAGTGAAATATCATCTGCAGAGACAAACACTGGATGAATTAACATGAAATAGCTAGGATGCTATAAATTCATATCCCAGCTTGCTGCCAGTGCAGGCAAGGTCTCAAGAACTGCACTTGTGCAAAATTAGTACATGGGAGATCGGAATCATTCTGCAGGAATTGCCCTTTCCAAAGCGATACCTGTAATAACATATGATATAATGAAGGTGCAATGAATTTTCCTAGCTGACAATATTAAAAATAACAATGTACACTGCTCAACTCTGGGATTGCTTTCCACAGTAATGTCAACAAAGAGGCTGAGATAATTTCCCCTTGCTGACTTATTTTTTCCAGCTAGATCAGTGAGCTCATCAGCTCCCATCTTCTGAAAAGCCAAGTAAACTGCTAATCCAGACTCCCTTTGTCACAGGAGTTGCAATCAACCAGTTGTTGACTAAATAGGCGACCTGCCTCATGCGGCCTCTCCCAGCAGGCACAATTTTAACTTGGAACATATAGCAGGTTCAAAGTGCTACTGAATATGCGGGCAGAGCATAAGAATTTGCATCCAGTTGAAGCAAAAACCTGGCTTCATACCCTGTTCTCACTAAAATAATAAAATACTACAGCTAACCCAGAGCCTTCAGCATGCAGACAGAATTAGCACCAAGCCTAACTTATATGACAGTTTTCAGTGAGTTTATAGCAATTTCGTGGCATGGGTTGAGCTGAACAGTTAAATCATCACTAGCATGCTGTTGCAACAAAACATGAGTTACTCTAAACAATGTCCACCTTTGTGGTCCATAAATAGTGCTGCAACACTACAGTTTTGCTGTGCGAATGTCAGACCTCGAAGAGGGTGCGTATCGTCGGACATCCCACCGTGTACAGACATGCCCGTCCCAAACATTTCTGCTGAGCAAAGAAAATGCACTGTAAATCCTATTTGCTTTTCCTACACTTGCCAGAGTATTTCTGGGAGCCCAGTTCACAGTGTAGAGTAAAATCCTATAGGATACTATCATAATCTGATCAAATGTGTTTCCAGGCAGCAGTGTTTGTCTCGGGACAATTGTGGCAAGGAGACTGAGGGCTGTAGACAGTTGAGTAGTCTTAAATGCATCCTCATTTGCAAAGTGAGTTAAGTCCCAGCCACCCAGGCACAGCCTGACTTCATTTCATACCTCCAAGCACAGGTTCAAAGGGCAAGTACGCTACATGCAGGTGGTACCTGGATTAAGAAGAACACATGAAGAGCGATATGGGATGGGATGTACTGGTGTAAGCGTAGGCTGTACATATTGCAATGTTTTCTTTACCTCCTGTCACACAGACCCTACATGTCTGTATTGTAACTGAATTACAGGTATGACAACATACCTCAAAATATGATGACAATGCTGGCGGGTAGGCTCAGTCTTTGCAATTATTGTTTTAAAGACGACTACATTTCACACATATATCACTAAGGTGTAGTATGCCTGCAGATGTTAACATCCGACTTGGGATCTTCCCAAAGAGAAACATACTGAAACTAGGTATGTCAGTCTGTTAGGCATCTAGGCATGATACCAGCAAATCAGTCTCTGGGATTGCTTTGCATTTGAATATTAGCCATTCACCCTAAATTGTCAGGCTGATCTCTCCAACCTGCTTACAACAGCACTGGCCATCCCAGTCAGAAAGCCCCAGGCATGCCCATGTATTCCTCAACTTAATACCGGGATCAAAGACATGAGTGTCTTGGCACATTCACACCAGATAAAAATCTGCCTCGGTCTCCAGAGAAAGAGCTGTGTTTTGTGCTGTATCTACTTGGCAACAAAATAAGAGAAACTGAAATGTTTAATAATATGCTCCCAGTATCTGCTGTGTTTCACAGCTGTGGGCGGCTGTGCCCACAGAAGCGCACCGCTGAAGAGAAAGTGTCCCTGTACAACGCACTGTATTGGTGCATGCAGAGAAGAAAACTTCAACTGTTGCTCAGTGCTTCATGCTATGAGACCACAATGTTATTTTTAGTCGTAGATCCTGCAGAAAGACTCTCTGGGCCGTTAAGCCTGTGCTCAAATTGCTTAATGCACAGGCAGGAAAACAGGGTGCGTCTGGAAATCCAGCACAAGGTTTATGCCTCATTTGGGTCCCGTGTAGCGCTGCCAAGCACAGCATGAAAGGGGGCTAGGTTCCTCATAAGACTCATATGGATCTGCTGCACCGGAGTCATTTTGATCCCAGTCTTCTGGCAATGAATATCTGCTGTAATATCCTACATTTTCTACGTTACTAAACTTAACTTTTGGAAACGCAGCATAGGATTAGCTCTCTGTTCTCCTGTGAAACAGTCTGTTTTGGTCAGGCGTAGCCCTTTCTGAGTTTTACTAAAAGGTAAATGTTTGCACAAGGAATGCACTGACAAAAAGAAATCACCGTCATGCTCTCGGTCTCACCCTAAATGGTCAGGAAACAGTCACCAATGCTTGAAGTACATGATGCATCCCAATTATAAACTCCCCAGTACTATCTTTTATTGTGGCAAGCAAACAACAATGAGCCAATATTTTAGAAAACGGTACAAATCACAAGCTAATTTTAAGAGCATGATCTACATATTACTATTGACATGAAAAACAGTCTACATATAAATCCCTAGCTCTGAAGAAATACATATACATACATAAAACACATGTAGACATTCCTGCCATTTTCCTACCTATATAAGGGGAAAAGAAACAGAGAAGGAGAAGTATTTTAAATAAGTAGAATTAAACAATGCTTCAGTATTCATAGTCCTAGTCTTCACGATGATCCCTAATCAGCAATGGCAGTAACATGGCTTGCCACTTTTTCTTTTTGGAGTATGTGTATTTTAAAGCTATTCATTATAAAAAAAAATCTTCTAACTTAATATTGCATTTTCAAATTATTTTTTTTAAACCGTACCAAATTAAATGCAAATTAATAGCCTCTTATTATTATGATTATATGGGTAATTCAGCACATATGTGGTTAATCTTGAATAGTCCCATTGATTTCAATACAGTAAAAATTACCGATTTAGGCTTTGGGTAAATGCTGGGTTTTTTGCTTGAATCACCCTTTTTTAGTATTGAACCAATGTAGCATTTGAGATTTTGTTGTTATGGTGATAGCAAGAATGTCAGATAAGCACATTTTAAAAACAGAAATACATTTGAGAGAAAACTTGAGTGGCTCTTTTATTTTGAGAAAGACAGATAAGCAAAGCAAGTTATAGTTCAAAATCTACTTTTATATATAAAGTGAATATTTAATTCCACTTAAGAATCAGTAAAGGCTTGTTTTGGCGTTTAAATAGCAGGCTGTCAACTTTGTTTAAACATGTGCCTTGCTTTCCTCTGTTTTCATGAACGACCTGGCAAAAGTTAAAAGTCATATTTCGTTCAGCGCAACAGGAGCTGAGTGTTAGCGAAATCTGGTTTTCGCTGCTGGAATATTTATGTCTGCACGGCGCTCTCATCTACCGACTACCCAGACCTTCTGCAGATCCAAACCAAAAGCATTTGAGCCAAACCTGCGCTGTACGTGCAAGCCTGCGGTTCTGGGGCAAACAGCAGGGGGGCACCTAACTCCTGCTGGCCTTCAAAGGGTCTCCCTGCCCGGGAGTCCCCCGCTCCTCCCAGTAACACCTCTTTGCTGTCCTTAACTTGGAAACATCAGAAAATCCCCCAGGAAGCACAGTGCCCTGCCTAAACTGTTATTTGAAAAGACAGGGAGAAAGGCTTAGCTTTGCCGTGTGGAGGATGACAAGAGGAGGAGGGCACAGGGCTGCGGCTGCCCGCCATCGCTGCTGGCGCAGGGTATGGACCCCGGGGTGTGCAGGGGGAGCCAGGACCACCCTCTGCACCAGTGGAGCCACACAGGACGGGAGAGCCCAATGCCAGGATAGTAAAGGAACGACAGATGTGGCCAGCAAGATGAATCTCCCCCATGATGCATGTACCTCAAGCCTCACTAGCCAAGGAAGTGGCTAGATGTAGACTTGGTATGTTAAGTACCACTGGGCTTGTCTTTCATATGACGTGCTTAGATTCGTATCAGCAGACAAAACTGCAAACTGATTTTCCCCACAAAGTGAGTTTTTGACAGATTTTATGCATGCTGTGTAAAAAAATTACTCAAAGGCAAATGAAAGCTACCTGCAATCACCTGTGAAAGGTTAATGTTTACCATGTTACAGAATAGCCAAGTGACATACTGTATGTGACAGCTCCTGAAGACAGAGTAAGACACAGTGAGTATATCTGGGGCAAGATCATGTTTTAAATCTGTTTTAAATTTCTAAGCCCACAAGCCAAAATATCATTTGCTTCTAGGAGTGTTGTCCTAGTGGAATATGGGCCAGTGGAATATGGATAGATTTACCACACATAAGTTTTCTCCTTTCTGGTGAGAAAGCTGCACCAAAACATCTCAGGCATACCCTTAAATTCTCCTGTTTAAGCGATGTTTGTCATTGCTCTTACTCATAATATATAGACCAGCCATATGTGAAACACAATGTTCAGAAAGTTGCAAAACTTCAGTTAAAGCACATATGATTTATTATTTTTACTGATTTAAAAAAAAAAAAAAAAGAAAAATAATTACAAGTTTGGAACTCAGCTTGGCCTTTCCACGAAGCACGCAGACTTAACTTATTCCAATTTAACTTAACCTATCTCTGCCAGTGACCTCTGCCAGAACGCAGAGGTCTCATGACCTGAAAATGGCAGGCCCCCTTCCTGCCACATGTGCCTCTCGGCTATTGCCTGTTTTGGCGATGTCATTTATTAGAAGCCCAAAACGTGCACCATCTCTCTCACAGAAAGACCTAAAATGAAAAGTCCCACCAGTTCCTGCTGACCTTCCGCAGGTCTTCATTGACCAACCGAGTCCGGTATGCAAAGTATACCACAAACATATATACGTATTTCCTATATGTATATATAGAGATAGCAAAAGGTTTCTTTTCTCTAACCTCTGAACTTCCAATATATTTTCATATATGTGAAAGTTTCTCTTGAGGGACTTTGCTACTTGAAGAAAATCAGGATGTCAGAGCCAAACTCTCAGTACCTTCAACTGTTTGGGACTTCTCTGACAAGACCCTCCATTAAACCATCGCACTCACTGACTTCTCCGCAGTTAAAAGAATGCCGACAGTAAAAGTATAACTTCTTTCTGCTACTCTTTGCACAAATGAACGCTCATTAAATGTACTGCATCCCCTGTAACACACTTTTCATATGAAACAAGTGTATATTGGAGCACCACCAGTCAACAGGAAATGCCTGATCTTACTCAATGATTGTACAGCACTTGGTTTCAATAATAAACTGTTCTTTGGAGCGACTTCCTACAGATACAGCTCCTCTTTTCCAAAAAGCATTATATTTACTGAGTCTTCGACACTCTTCTGAAGCCAAGAAGCACGTATGTGTGCAAGGCTTTCACTGGAGTTTGTGGTGATGAGGGGGGAACGTGGACACATGCTGGCTGTGTTGCCATCACACGTGGCCGGCTGCAAGCTCTACATGCCAGTTTTGCACAGCATGGGAAAGGGCTGGTACAAGTGTCTAAAATACTCTGCCACCATTTGTATTTTAAGCCCATTTCCTTCCCATGCATTAGTGGCTTCTTGGTGTTTGGGTTCCTCAAGGGGCTTGGGGCATCATCCTTCAAGAGGAGAACTGGAGAGAGGAGGTGGTTAATCACCTTGCCTTTGGGTGGAAAACTTTGGTGAGAAGACTCATTGGTACACTGAGTGAGGAGGGTGGCTTGGGGGCCTACTTCAGCTTTTCCCCGAGGACCAGAAATGCCAGTTGATGCTTGAGGGACTGCAGAAGATGCATGGCTGCTCAGAGAGCTCAGGGAGAGATTAAGGGACTAAGGAGAGAAGGAAAGTGTCGTGCCTGGGATTCTGCTCAGGGTAGATAATACCGGATAATGTATGTATTTCTTAGAAGAGGAATGAAAGGAACAAAACACAAAATGTTTTAGGACTATAACTGAGCTGTGCAGGGTTGAACTGGGAAAGCTGAGCAGATGGAGTGACAAAAAAACCAAGTGTACTTCCAGGGCACTCCTGGAGTCCTTTGGCAGTGTGGAAAAAACCCAAAAGGATGAATGGTGGAAATGACTGGGAAATCTGAAGCAGCTGAGATTCAACTGCAGGGTATGGTGTGGACCTGTTTGGGAGCCAAGGAAGTTACTGAAGAATACAGGGAAAAGGGTAGGAGCAATGGGTCCTGCTGTGGCTGAGGAGAGGGGAGGATGGGAGAGGAAAGAAATTTATAATAAAACAAATGGCAGAGGGGACACACTGGCAGGAGTGGGGAAAACAGGAGAAAAGATGAAGGAAGCTTAGGGAGACAAAAAGATGCTGAGTGCTGTGTAGGCATCAGGAAGGAGACGCTGTGGCCTGGAGCTGGGAGAAGGGTGAGACCTGCTAGAGGAGGCTGCTGGAGATTGCAAACGAGATGGATGAGATGGGAGAAAGGGGCAGGGGGGCAGCAAGCGGAAGCAGCCACTGAGGGAGGACACGCTTCTTCCCAGCACGAGGAGACGGCAGAGGGGCAGCCAGACAGGGAGAGTAAGAAAGCTTAGCTCGGGGAATAAAAACAAGAGAGACTCAGTAAGCTTCACATTTTTATTAACTGACAACAGGAAAATCGGTGGAAATATACAAAGTCAAACATTTATGTATGTGCGTTACCTTTGTGTGTGGATGAAGGGCACTGGGGAGACCTGCGCAGGGGCTGGTTCTCTCTCTTTGAAACTCTCTATATGTAACCAATGTTGACTCTCCAGTTTTACTGAATATAGCAAACACTTGGGTGCTTGATAGGGAGGATAATGAATGCTTTTAGGGCGTACAAATTTGGCATATGTTGCAATTCCCTACCAGCATGTTCTTCCAGAAAACTGAAGAAGGAGCTGGGCTGGGCGCCTTATTGGCATGAAGGCGCATCTCCAGTGAGCTACATGTGCTGGCACGGGCTGGCTTGTGCACCCTCGTCCTCTCAGGGTTTTCGTGCTGTTTGTTAGCTGCCCTGCTTGATTTAGCTACCTGTTGCCTTCATGCTCCCTAACCTTCAGCAATCCTCTCACTTGCCCTCCTGTGCTTTTCACTCCCATCATCAAACACACTGACGTCCCCTCTTCTTCTGTTCCCTAATGTTTTCCTTCCAACCTTCTTTCCCAACCGTCCCTGACCTCAGATCCCATCTTTGCTGCTCCAACTTTTTGTATCCATAAAGCCCCTGTACAGTTATCTCAGCTCACTCCTCCACCAGCATGGCCCACCCCCAGGCAAGCCATGTGGAAGGTGCGTCCAACAAATTTGTGTTTCTGAGAAGCGATCGGCGCTTCTCTGCATCTGTGAGGTGTTCCTATGAGCCCGGGTACCTCCCAAAGCATTCTGCACCTCTCCTGCTCCTGTGCCCCCTCCTGCCAGACGCAGCCCTGTGCAGTCTCCTTCTCCCCCTGACTTTCTCCCCACCCGTGACTGAACCTCGGGAGCACCCTGCCTGGGTCCTGCCTGACACTTCCAGCTGCTCCTTCCCAGTCATCTCTCCCTGGACCTGGTCTGCTGACCATTTTCCCCTTCTCTCTTCCCAGAAAGGGCGTACCAACAGGGCAGGACATGATGGGAGGGTGGAGGGAGGCAGTAAGAAGAGGTATTTGCATTCGTCCCTGTTTTGCCAAGTTTCACTCAAGGCTGGCTATCGTTTCCGTTTACAGCAAGCTGCAAGCTCAAGCCGCTCTCATAACTGCTAACTGGTTTTCCCCTGCCAGCATTGGAGGCTAAATATAAGCCCACGGAGCGGGCCCTGCATCCCTGCCCGTATCTGGCAGTGCCTGACATTCCAGAGCCGATGCTTTTCACGAACTTGGCAGCAGAAGAAAGCCGCCTCCCCCCGAATAAACTGTAGGAGTTTCTAGAGGAATACGAAACAGATTGCTAGTTTTCTCTTCAGTGCAAAGGGCAATATTGCAATTTTCTTTTAAGTCCCTAAGTTAAATGCTGTGCTCCACCTCTGGGAAGTAAAAAAAGTCACGCCAAAAACTTGTTCAGCCAGTGCTGCTTGTTGTCCAACGGTTTGTTTGGTAACACTGTGGTTTTTTTGAGTAAACTGGTATATTTAAAGGATTGGCAGTTATTAAACAGCATTTAATGCGTAAGGGAAACTTATGATGAATACATTAGCATCTGTGCCAGATCGAACATCTGTAGTTTTTAATGGCGCAGGCAATAGGAAATAAGAATTTTAGTTCTGCTTTTCAGCTGACACTGTAAATCAGCTATTTTAAATTCAACCAAATTGAAGATTTTAATTATTTGGTTCTTGGGGTCAAAAATCAATAGCCTTAGTTCAGCAAAGTATTCCACAGGAACTAGGCATGTGAGTAATCTTGTCCTTAAATTACTTGTTTACACAAATGCAGATGATGGTTTTAAAAAACCACAGAGGCATATGCTAATTCAAAATATGCCCAGACGAACGGTGGGAGCCTGCCAAGTTTCACAGGTTTTAGGCTTCACTTTCACGTTAGAAGTACCTGTATAAATCCAGTGCTGAAGAAGAAAAGTCCCCAGTTTGACTTGACAAGATATCCCTAGAGAAGAAAGCAGCTGCAGCCAGCCTGCCCTCCTCTGCAGCCAGCGCAGCCCCTCCGTGGGGACTCGGCCAGCCCCAGGCAAGGCTCCTGCCTTGCTCTCACAGCTGGACCTCCGGTGACCAAAGGGGACCCCTGCTCTTTCGGTACCTGCTGGGGAAGGAGAACTCTGGCAACATCTCTCCTGGCTTCAATTTTTGCCATTCAATTAACATTCAGTGAGGGCTAAAAAGAAACCTGCCACGACACAAAAATCGTCATGGTAGTGACATACTCAGGCTATGTACAGTCATCAGTGACTGAGTAATTCTGACTTAATGAGTTACCTTTCGTGAGCTGGGTTACAGTAACCTGCCTTAATTAAAGAGTAAAATACACCAGAATAAACTACCATGAAAGTGATTAAAACCAAAGCATGAGGTGTTTAAACCAGTATGCCATATTTAACAGGTGGGGTAGGCAAAAGATGATCCTGCCTACACTTACACAGTATGAGCTTAAGAGTGCAACTTGGTAAGCCATGGTAATTTAATAACTTAAAATTGTCCTACTGATGCAAAAGCTAAGGATTCAATACCTACAGAGGCTGGTACCCTTCACTGTAGCTCGTTTGTTCTTGGAAATGTCTGATGCTGAAGGGATGTTACAGCAAACATGACAAACAAAATCTAGTATTAAAGAACACATTGAATGGAGTATTTTGCAGACATATTGCCCAAATTATTAGAACAGGCTTGTGATTCGACAAAGTATTTAAACTACTCAGAAAGTAATTCTTGAAAATATGAAAAAACAGGTAATTGCAAAACATTGCTGACCAACTTTAGTTAATGCATCTTGGAAGGGCAGTGATGGTATCAAGATGAACTTAGTGAACAGGAGAAACGGTGTGAGATAAACAAGCTACAGTTCAGCAAGGACAAGGGTAACCTTCTGTGTGTTGTTTGGAATAACTGATTGTGCAAACAGGGTAGAAGGTGGCACGAAGGATCTGTGAATTATCATGTGCCACCAACCAAATGCCAACCATTTCATACTGCTGAGAAAAAAATGAATGTCATATTGGGATGTATGAACAGGAGTGCCATATGCAAGATGTGTGAAATCATCCTCCTACTCTACTTGCTGCCGAAAGCCTCAGCCTGAATCCTGTGCCTGGATTTAGGCACTGCACTCCACAGAAGATGTGGAGCGGCCAAGAGCAAGAAGATTGCTGGAAGTCCCGTAAGCATAGTCTGAGGAAACCCGGGATGAAAGGGAAGAGGACTGGGCAAGTGAGAGTGGTCCCAGATATGCAAAGAAAAAGAAAAGAAATTGTTTTCCAGATGCAGTGAATAAATAAGGAGGACAACTGAGTTACAGGAGGGGAATTCAGGTTAGACATGATGCAAATGCTGTAGCAGTAGTGCAGCAAAACACAGGGGAAAGCAGCCCAAGTAGAAGACAAAGTGCAGAGTGAGAAGTATCTGTTAGGAAAGACGTAATCTTGTCCTGCAGCAGAGGGCAGATGATGTCTGGAGAGTGTCCCCCCACCGGCTCTGCAATGCTGATGAAAAGTTAAAAATCCTCAGCTGCTATAAACCGGGGAAACTTCATTAATGATTTATACTAGTAAAGGAGTCTTGCCCGAAATGTGTCCAGTGTAATCATTTTTTCTATCTAATTTTTGCTTTTAGCCATGAGATTATGAGTAATAGCTATGGGGCTACACTGTTAGTGAGAAATCCTTTAGCTTTCTAAAGGTCAGTTAATCTATGATCTAATCTGATGGTCACTGAAATTAAGTGGAAGTAGTTCAGCAGGCTATAATGGAGGGTGGTTTGTGTCTCTAGCCTTCAGTTACCTTGAACTGAACCATCCTTTAAAAGCAAAACAACATATAGGCATGAAATAAATTCTAAAACACAAGCTGAATCTTTCTGTTGTACTGCAGGGCAAAAAAGGAAACCCTGCCTTTCTAGCCGTCTGCTGGTTTAAAACAATTCTCATTAAAAACTCCAGAATGTCTTTAGTGCCTTGTGTTCACCTGTTGATATTCGTGTCCTTCAGGAGATTTTATGCAGCTGGGGAAGCAGGCAAGATTCACAAGAACTTGGCTGCTTTTGTCTTGACTTGTTCACAGTGAGAGCTGAGCTGCATATTTGAAACTTACTCCTTTCAGGAGTGGAATACTTCAACTAAACAAAACCAAAAAAAAACCCAGAAAAAAAAGGAAAAGAAAAGCAGAGTTGGCTATACAGCTCGGCAGTTAAAGGAGCACTAAAATAGAAGTGTGAAACTTTTCATAGTTATCTGTAAGTCTTCAAGGATTTCAAGTCTCAGCATAGTCACCATTACTGAATTAAAGATCTGAAAGGTTGTCCCAGCGAGCAGATGCTTTGATCCCTAAACAGAGCTAATATTTCATATTTTTGAGTTGCTTTTCCCAGGTACTTTAATTTCTTATGTCTGGACTTTAGACTGCTATTCTACTAGTCTTGCAACGCATCTGGAAATCCCCTCCTATGTAATATTATATGTAATATACACTACTTAGTTTGAGGAATTGAATTTTATAATACATGCACAGGCATAAAAACCCACAAAAGAACCAAAGACTCAGGTCAGAAAGCTAGCCTTCTTTTGACTCTTTCTCGTGCTGCATTTCCTCTAGATTATGATACAGTTTAATTTTCATGGATGTCATCTGAAAATGAGAGCCGATGTAATGTAGCTGAATTCTCTTTGTCACTGAATATATTCTGTACATTAACTGGTAGTGCGATGCACTGAAGCATAGTCTTTAATTAAAGTGCAACAATACCACAGCTACAGTACGGGCATGGCATAGGAACCTGGCGCTGGATATAAAAATAGCTATGCTGAAACGTGTCATATCACTACACGATGTGACTAAGTCAGTGGAGACACTCTTACACTTGAAACCTGAAGTATTACTGAGCACTGATTTTCAGCTGGGGAAGCTGTGATCAAATCAATGCATGTATTGTTCTCCACAAATGAATAATGGCGTGAATGAGGACATATTAAACACCTACAGCGCACAAAGCTTTTCACACTGGTTATAAACCAAACACAAACAAAGAAGCTGTGAAGTCTCCAGAGCTCTTGTTTTGTCTCCCGTGAAGTCCTCCTGCCTGTTTAGATACAACACGCGGCATCCTTGCAAACCCCCTGGTGCCAACAGGAGAGGGCACTGATTTTGGGTTGGGAGCAAGCTGACTGCCCTTCTCTCCTCCTCTTTCCTACCCTTGAAGAAAACAAAACAAAACGAAACCACCCCGAACCCCACAGTGAGTGAAGGCGGTACGAAAACCGGTGAGATGAAGACGCCTCTGCTGGCACCAGAGCCAGGGAGCGGCCAACGCTGCTTCCCTCCGTAGCCCTCCGCCGTGGGATGCGCTGGCACTAACCGGACGGGTCCGTCCCTGACTGCGGGAGGCAAAGATCTCCACCCCAGGGCTGTGAAACCCTCCCTACGCTCACTCAGCCAACATAGGGACTTCAGGAGAAATGCAACCCAGAACCGACCGCCACCCCTATCCCACGGATGGGCACCTGCCGAGCCAGGACAGCATCGCTCTGCTCTCTGAAGGAGCCAGCGCTCTAAATGCCCAACGCACGCAGCCCCTTTGATTTGCCGGCACAGCTGACGCTGTCATTGTGGCACAGGGACCTCTACAAAGGTTCCCCTCCAACGCCGGCCACCAAAACCAGAATCAAACGTCCACAGAAAAGCAGCAGCTGAGCTCCCCCTCTGCACAAGGCACAGCATTCGCACATCCTTGATCTTCACTACTGCATGGGCACCGCATCCTATGGCAGGGCACTATGCCACACCGGAGCCCCAGACATGATTTTAACGTCCCGGCGCGGTACAAACAGTTTAGGAAAAGAGGCTGTGTGGATTTGGCACGGGGCAGCGCTGCAGGGAGGAGGCACCGGGAGCCATGCAGTGATGCTTCTCTGCTTGCTGGGAAATGCGTCAGGAAGGCACAAACACACAAAAGAGAGAGGAGATAGGAGATAGTTACCTAACATGACGAAGGGGATTCCCAGGAAGGTGGAATTGTATTTCCCACCAGTGAGATTGATGATCCCAGCTGCAGTCAGGGTGGCAAGGGTCACGGTCAGCAATCCCAGCAGGCCAAGCCAGGGTTTGCTGCGGACACAATCCTGCATGGAGCAGCAGAGAATGGCCAAGGTGACCACAAGGACCAAGCTTGTGATCAGGTAGCGTTCTGACACCCTGCTCGTCTTCTGGAAATCCTCCTTCAGCGAAGAAGAAGTAAAAGGATACATTTTGACTTTCCTGTTGGATTTCTGGAAAAGTTCAACAGTGTCACAAAAAATGGATTCCCACTTCTCTGCTACCATGTCATTCAAGGAGTTGATTGCCTGCAAGTAGTAGGTGAGCTGAATGGCTTCTGCAGACTTCACCCGGTCTTTGCTGTGCACAGTAACCCCACCAAGCTGATGCCCGTTATACACTTCCCTGCCATCCTTTAAGTGAGTAATCGGATAAGTGATTGCAAAATTAGTTCGATTAGAAGAACGAGCAGCCTTTAATTCCTCCAGTACATGCACTATGTCGTCCACTATGCATGTCTTGTCATTGTTCAGGATACATATATGGGCAAACGTGTAATTGAAACCAGGTCTTTGAACTTGGATCCTGGTCACAGCAGAGTGCAACTACAAGGGAAAGAGAAATCACACACGTTATTCATCAGTTCATCCCGCATAGTAGCAGCCAGAACAACAGCGGCTCCTCACCTTCGTCCCTTTCCTATTTGATCTAAGCAACAACAACAAAAGTTCTGGTGACTGCAGTATTAATAGCACAGTCATTGCAAAAAAAGAAAACATGCATTAAAATAGCAATATTATTCCCCTATGTCCTTTACTGGTAACTGGGGTGTGTTGTGACTTGCACCTGTGCCATGTGCATCTGCAGTTTGGCCTCTCTAAATAAGCAAACTTGAAAAGCCTGGACCTCCACTTTCAAGTGATGTGGGCAAACATAAAAGGGAGAGCTACAGCCCGACCGTTTTCTGGGGATGCTGTCGTGCTTGGGATTGCCAAATTCCTCTCTCGACAGATAAACTTCAGGTACAGAAGGCAGAAGAGCAACGTGACCGGGGGTGCCACCCACGCAGGATGCGCCGGCAGCCTGGCAGCTGGCAGCAGCAGGGGACTAGCACTCGCTTGGAGTAAAGGACAGGCCACAGCTGCATGTCCTAAGTGTAGAGATTGTTGGCATAGCAGAAATAAGATAGCTGGCATTAATTAATTTGCCCTCTTTCCCCCTCCCTCTTTTCCCTATCAAATCCTCAGCAAGTCTGAGAGTGGGAAGTAATGACAGAGAATGACACTGGTTTTCTCTTTCTCTCTCCAGGAGGTTCTGTTCATCAGGAAAGGCCCTAATTTTAGGGTCTGCAGGTTATTACCACTTATTGTTTGGTCTAGCAGCTCTTAGTGCAGCCCCCTTTACAGGTTGTTTTGCATCCTTCTGAAATTTGCCATGCCTGAGCTCTGACCCAAAGGGCAATCGGTTATTTTTTAGCATCAGATGGGCAGAAAAATTACCCTCTCTTCTTGAAAAAATATACAAAACTCTTGCAACCTTTTCTGAATCTGCTTTAGTCAACACAGAAGAAGCAAGAAATCCAAAAGACGGTAAGGGAATAGCCCTAATAGGCTGAGGTTGCAATATTTTTCAAAAGTAGAACACTGAGTTTGCTAATGTTGGGAGACTTAGCAAAGTGCAAGCTGTTTTTTTGCATGTTTTTCTTGCAAAATGTGCAGGCCTCACCCATCACCATCACCAGTTAACTCCTTCCGTGCCGCTCTAGTTGTGCAGAGAGTACTAAGACCTTCTGTAAGGATGCTGCTGAGGTCAAGGCGATGTTATCCACTGCCAGACGACTGAGCAGACTTCCCCCGCAGCTGCGATGTCCTTCCTCGTGGGTAGCCACGAAGTTCAGGAAGGGGCTCCCTCTGCTCTTTTCCAGCTGGCACGGGGGGGTACCCAAAATCCCAAATGCTGGGGAGCTCTGCACACCGCTGCATACGTGCTTTGTGCATGGCTCGGTGAGATATGTGATTCTCTTGAGGTATCAGCAGGGATGACGCAGAGGGGCATGCACCCCTCGTGCTGCCTGGTCCCAGCGACCCCGTGGACGTGGCAGTCTGCACAGCCCGGCTGCTCGGGTGGCCATGTCTGCTGCCGTGGTGGGAGCAAATCCCTGGATCCGCTCTGAGGAACTGCATGGATTTATCCTTTGGCCCCTTTTACACTGAGGGAAATGGTCGTAGGAGAATTGCAAAGGTGTGGTGACACAACCAGGCCTGATAAAAAGTGAAAGCCCTCCTTCACCTGCAAAGCGGGGAGATCACAGCTCTTCCAGGGAGCTGAACAGCCAAATTAAGAATCACTCTAATTTCTTTTTCTTAAAGGGAGACTAGTTATTTTTTGCCTTCAGATTTTGAACAAGACAATGAAAACTGGCTACGGGGAGATGATTCCTTTTTTTTTTCTACTTGCATATGCTGTTTCCCACTGTGATCCAAAGAGGGCAGGAAGCTCTTATGCCCAGTAAAGAGGCTGGAATTAGGTGATATTTAATGGAACTAGTTCCTTCTGAAAACAAACACTGATTAAAAAAATAGAAGACAGGATACACGACAGCAGTAGAGCTTATGTACTCATCTGGTGGCAATGGACAAAATGTCTAATAATCATGGCTAAAATCCTGCTTCTGTTGAAGTTAAATAGTCATAGTGACTTTTGTGTCGTATTTCAGACCTATTTGCAGAAAAAAACCCCATTTATATGATACTATGAATCTGACTGTTTTGTGATTACATTGCATAATCTGTGATGAGTATGAATTTAGTTACACTGCCTCCACTCCTCAGGATGATATGACATCATATAGGGAAAGATTACAAAATTCCTTATTCTCAACTTCTTTCTCTAGCAGCTTGGGGGTGTATTTTTCCACACTTCAGTAGTTTTTATTTTTGACAGAAGTACAGTTCAATATTGACATTAGAAAGAGAGGTTTGAGAAATGAACTGAACTAACAAATCTTTTCACAATACTGTGAGAACACAATACCTGGCCATGGTGAGAAGCCAAAATTCTCCATCGTGGTGGGAGAACAGATAACTGCCTGTGCAACAGATTAGGGTCTTTTGCACAACTTTCTTCTAAAATGAGACAAATTAAAAGATTTGCAGGAATGTGCCAAAGAAATGAGCTCTTTGCAAGAGCTTTTTTGGGGTATGAATTCAAATGTATGTCATTACAGTTTGGGGAAAATACCGTGATTTATTGAATCAAAGACAGATATCCGATTTTAAATTTTTTACAATGGCAGCTACTATATGGTTTTCATTGACAACAGCTGTAAAATCAGATGTCATATAAAGAAGCGCAGCTGAGGACAACTAGGAGAAATAGAAGGAATTTCCTGCCTGTATTAGATTTACAGTACAACTCCTTCAGAGAGGATCCATCGAGTGACATAACACAGAAGAAACTAAACTGTCATGCAACTTTTATCGAACAATGTGTTGCTATTTACCTACCCTGCCTCACTGCTGTATTTGCTTCCTTCTACATCTGAAGCACTTTCTTTTAATATTCAGGTTGTAAAACAACCTCATCTGTCACAGCCGTTACTTCATCTTTAGCGAAAGGCTAGAAGCTAAATGTCATACCTAAAATACTCATTTCTTCTTGGAAATGATAATTTCAGACTCAGGAGCCTGTTCTGTGGCGGTGGCCTGCTGCTTCCTGCGAGGCCATGCTGGGCTGGACCAGGCGCCGTCTCGGGGGGGACCTGCCCATCGCACCTCCCAGCGATGGGGCTTCGGGGAGGAGAGGGGAGCAGGCAGCCAGCTCTGTGTCCTGGCACATCTTGGCAGCCGAGCAGCCTCCAGAGCCGGCTGCAAGCTTGTGCAGTTTAGAGCAGCTCTGAGACATACACCAAGCTTTGCCAGTGGCCACGATGTTTGGTCTCGAATTGGAGGCAAATAGCCAAAGAGGAGGAAAACCTGCCATTCCCTCCATCCTAGCAAAGCATGCCGAGCACTGCCCCAGCATGCCCAAAGATTCAGCTCCGGGAAGCCTGACTCAGGCTTGCATCCTCAAGACAAACACATCACTTTACCTGCACTTTGCTTTTTCAGACCAGATCCTAGAAAAAAACCCTCTGTCGCCTCAGTGCAGGGCAGAGGTGCGCTGCAGCATGGCTGCAGGCTGTCTCTCTCCCTTCGCTTGCCCATGGCAGCCTGTGCCCTGCGGGGCTGCCACTTCTTCCCCGCCGAGAGCTGCAGTCCCACAGCACTCTCCTCTCTGCTGCCATGCTGGGGATTCAACTGCGGCCATGCAGATTTTTCCACTTGCATCCAGAGCCCACACTCATAGCTCCCAGTGACTGGCTTCCACAGAGAACAGAAGGTCCAAGAGGTTACAAGGGCACGTCCTAAGAGTTCAAGGGATTACATGGTCTGCAATTTGGCTTGCCTATGGTACACCAGGAGGTCCCCCAGGAAACTTCGGTTTGTTAACAGGAGATGGTAAAGGCTGTTGTGTGATGGGGACAACATTAGCAATATGCTAATGCATAATGCATAGTGCACTCCTCAGTGCAGCAGATTTTAATAGCAAGGAACTATATTCTGAATAAACCTGGCACCTGGTAGTGGAAGAAATGACTGACCACTAGATCTCATTTATCCAGCTGTTTTCTTATCCTTACCAATCCTATTAGGAGAAAGGAAGATTTAAAGGAATAAAAAAGGCTGAATGAATGGTTTTTCTTGAAGGGAGACATGCACTGCTTGCTCATCGCTCACAGCTTTTTCAGCTAGCTAACAGTGCAAGGAACCAAAAAGCAGTTTACTGCTGAGATGCCAGAGCACTGCAGCATGAGAACTGCACAGCATCGCCTAAGCTCCCTTGCCACAGTGGCACACTGTCCCTGAAAGCACTCAGGCATGAAATAATAACTTCCACCTCCCCCTTTCATCGCTGTTTAAACAGTGACCATCACTTGCAATTCCCCTATCCCTTCTGAAAATGGTGTTTATGTGTGTCCCGTACCACGCCAGAGATTTCTAGAACAGAGTTTTTCTCTTCCTCCAGCCTTTAGCCATTCGCATTTGGTAACATCTTGGTCTTCATCTTTATTTACTCTAAGTCCCATGCCCACTCCGTTATTTATTTTAGGCAGAGAGGAAAGATGGCTTCAACCAGGAGACAAATCCCTTTCTGCAAATACTTCCAGCTGAGGGCTGTACTGGTCTCACGCCTCCATACCAAACCATGTTTCAGCCCGTGGCACAGCTGACAGATGAGAGGTAGTGAAATCGCACTGCCCCGCTGGCTGGCTTTGCCCATGGGCCCAGGAGGGGATGCCAGGAGGCAAAACATAAAATCCCTTCACTTATCCTGGGCTAAATCATTTGCTCCAGGGCCTCAGAGAGCTGCGGCTGCAAAGATTTCTTCAAGCTGTTTTTAGCTGCTGGTCCTCCTACCTCTGCCATCAGCACAGGAAGGCAGGTGCCGGGAACCAGAGCCCCCCGGTAGGCTCAGTTTGGCTGTCCTGGGATGGCCAAGACCGGCACCAGGCTCTGCGAGACGGCTCTTCCTCGTACAGAGCTTGGCACAACTTTCGGCAGTGGCAGCAAAGCTGAACCTGAAGGCAAAGGGGTTTTACTTAGAGATGGATATTCGGGACAGAAAGAAAAGCTTGATTTAATTCTTAAGTCCATGCAAAAGATGCAGGGAGCTACAAGAAGGGATGAGGAAAACCTCTAGCCCCTTTGCTTTGTTGAGAAGTCCTTTCTTTAATTTAGAAGTGAGCAGGTATTACCAGAATTTTGTCAATTTAATCAGGTAACAAAAAAGTCTGCAGCCTCCCTGCGAAGCAAACAGATCTCATCCCAGCAGGGAGGGGTTAGAAACTGCTGATTCATTTGCAAAATGGTCCAATCCCTGAAATCCTTTAAGCCCACATTACATAATGTGCTACCCCGATCAAAGCTATGGGCAAAGGGGATGAGGCACCACGGCCCAGCGATGGCCACTGGTGTCCCACACGCATCTCACCTTGCTGGCGGCACAGCCTTGCTCCCAGGGAAACTCCACGGTGAGAGTGACAGCAACACGCAACGGGACACTTTGGTGTTGCCAAGCTCCTATTCCCACCTCACGGAAAGACATCCTGACTCCCGTAGTGGCTGAATCAGAGTCGCAGCCACCATTTTTAATATTAAGGATGTGTACAACTACCTCCTGCTTACCATATATACCGCAAAAATTTGTTTGGTTTTGCTCCTGAGCGGTAACGTGTGGTGTTTTATAGGGGACACTGGTTATCATTAAGGACTTGACTATGCTTTGTAACTTGACATACCGTCAATGAATGGCCAACTAGACAAAACTAGCTAGGTATACTGATGTCCTCCTGTACTGCCAATGATCTGGCACATAGAGAGACACATTTTATTCACAGGAGTAAGATCTTTGAATGCCATATTATTTTGGTTGTTGTTGTTGCTATTATTTGCTTCTGTTTAGTCTTTCAGTCTACAATGATGGTTCAAATTAAAAATGAGCTTCACTCTAGTCAGTGTTGCCAACTCTTACAATTATTTTACTGTCGTTTTCACCAAGCCTGGCTTTTCTCTGAGCCCTGGAACTTAAAGTATTGTGGTTTTTTTTTTTTTAAATCTCAGCTTTCATTAAAAAAAAAAAAAAAAAGAAAGAAATGTCTGATCTCATGGTTATGCAAAGCCTGAGAAGGCTCAAAAATAAAGTGAAGAATGAACTAATTATCTATTACTGCTTAAAATCTCATCACTGTTTCGGGTTCAAGACTGAAAAACTAGAAAGCAGGATGAAGACAATTATTTTAAACATAGGCTTCATTTTCATGTGAAGCTGGTTTACTCTTCTGGTAATTTTTACAGGTAACTTGTGCCAAGGAAAACAAAGTGGAGAAAAAGCCTTTAATGGATAGCTATAAATTTCTCCACTTTCTCTATGATCTCAGTAATCGCTGGCATTTCATATCTTTGCAGAGTGCTTTTTTTATTCACTTCAAGAGACGGCCTCAGTCAAAACGTAAGAGGGTTATGAGAGAGAAAAGACTTGCACAGCTCCCAGCTTAATTCACGAAAGAAAACACTGTGGGCTCTGCAAACATGGGCGGAATTAAACTATTAAGAGTGTATTTTCATCAGAAGAAGGTGCAGAGAGGGAAGGCAAGGGAGCCCCTGAATGGGGTTGTGCCCTGCTGTCAGTCTGAGACCATGGGTCCAGGGCAGAGGTTCAAAGGGGGCTGGTGGGCAGCAGCCTCCTGACCAAGCCAGTCTGGCCGAGGGATGGAGACCGTGCGCACAGCCGATGGAGGAAGCCAACAGATCTTAATGGCTCAGTTTAAAGATTAGAAGTTGCAGCTGGCGAGCGTGCAGTGAGGATCACTGTGGGTAACTGGGCTCTTTTTCTAGCAGTCCTACAGTCTTGTTTCCTGAGGATATGCTAAAATACTAATTATGCAAGCTATGTATTTTTGCAACTAATTTTTTCAGCTGTCCAAAACACGGTGAATTATATTTTCTCCAAACAATTTTCATGTAAATAAAATCTAAAAATTGTTCAAACTACAAGTCATCAACTGAGGGACAACTCTTAGTGCTCAAAGTGGCAGATGTGCGTGCATTTACATTTCCATCTGCCTTCTTGGTAGCTACAGAAAATTGCTAGATATGATTTTTCTTTTCTAACCTGAAGCGGAGAAGCTTTTCTAATCAAAACCGTCTTAATTCCGACAATCGCCTTGGTAATTCTGCCTGAATTTGTCCCACCGAGAGAAGCCCACTCCTGTTTTGGGCCAACCGCTACCGGAGGAGGGGACGCCTGGGCAGCAGAAACCCCTCTGCACAGCCTGGTGTGTGGCTCCGAGATCGATTTTTCACGATGGGGAAAAAAAGATGGAAACTTTGCTCCTGCAGCTGATCTTGCATCAGCTCCACCACCAGTGGCTTTCTCCACGCGCCCCAGACCTCTCCATAAACCCCCCTCCATCCTTACACTGCTTCTCAGGGGGCTGGAGACACAGCGCAGGCTCTTGCCAAGGGCTCCTCCAGCAGAAGTGTGACCAATGATCCCTTCCTGGCTGCAGGGAAACCTCAGCAGTTGCAAGTTCACAGCCCATCACGTTAATTAATGACTCAGCTCCTCATTCTCCGTTCCAACCGGAGAGAGGGGGTTCTCCTGCTGTAAACCCCAACTTAAAGGCAGGGCCCAGTCACAGCTTTTGGGAAGCCCAAACACGGTCGCTGGGGAGCCCCAGCAGCTCTCCTCAAGGCTTGCAGCACTGCCTCGGGTGCCGACGGCCTGGCCTCGGTGGCTGTGACACATGGAAGTCCCTGGCCTCTGGTGCCTGCCCTGCCTGCTTGCCGTGCTTTCCCGAAGGGTCACCTGGAGGGGTGACATTCCCTGTCACACACGTCCAGCCACGTACTGAGAAAATCTGTTCCCCATGCGCTCTGTTAGACGGGAGGCAAGGTCTGACCTTCCAAGGCAGGAAAGGTGATGCAACACGGGGCACTGGGCATTCCCAGCAGAGGCTGCCTGGCTGGAAGCAGCTCGGGGCGCAGAGTCGTAGGGGAGCACGGCACTACAGTGTGAGGCAGGAGGGAGAGCAGAGGGGCCCCATCCCGGCTGGTGCTGCTGGAGCAGGGCAGGGGGGCGGCAGGTACCCACGGGATGTGGTCGTCCTCCCAGGCACAGGCAACTTCAGGACTTCTGCTCCAGCTGCTGGCCGGTACCTGTGTGAAAGCTCAAACCCTCTTGCCTGCAGGAACCACGCTGAGGAGCTGCTGCTGCTGCTGCTGACACCGGGAGCTCAGGGGGGTTTCTGCACACGCTTCCACGCTGCCCTTGCAGCGTGCTGTTTATCTTCCTCCTTCCTGGCTGTGCCCAGATCTTACCTGCGTATCTTAATTCTCATCTGTTTTCGCATAAGATACATTTTAGCCCTGCAGCATTGTGCTGCTATGACAACAGGCTTGCACTTCTGCTGCTTTCACACCCTTGTTTTTCTTGTATTAGGACTCTTCTCCTCATCTTACAGCCTTGCTCTAAAGACATGACTTCATCCTTCTTTTTTTTTTTTTTTTTTTTTTTTTTTTTTGAGCAGACTCCACTATTTGTTCTGTTGACTGTTTCTGTAGAAGTGTTTTTAGTGCCGGAGCTACCGATAGAAGGTGGAGACCTACTATATCCATTGCTAGACCCATAGTTGACCGCCTGTGTCCAGGCAATCAGAAGTAATCAAAGTTTTAAAATAAAGGGTACCTTGCATTAGCCAGGATCATGACAGACCCAGCTTTCGGCTCTGCTGAACAACCAGAACCCACTTCCACCGACTTTGAAAAGAATGGCTTAAGCGTGCCACGTCTGTACAGCAAAGCAATTGGAAATACCAGAGACACGGGAACGTAAATATGGTTATTTCC
The DNA here is from genome assembly GCA_031468815.1 of Morus bassanus. NCBI lineage: Eukaryota > Metazoa > Chordata > Aves > Suliformes > Sulidae > Morus > Morus bassanus. Next base: position 89,545,033 of record CM062568.1, on the reverse strand, counting down.
TCCAAGAGTTTCCTCACATGTAGAAAATAAGCGAGGAAATCCAGGAGACCATAGCCAGAGCGTGCAGGCACCCGCATTAACAGGGACATAATAATTAAGGAGCAGAGACAGGAGATAAAACCCTAAGAAATATGAGGTCTACAAAATTCTGAAGTTAAACTATTTTGTTCTGCAGTAATCAGAAGTTATGCAGTTCTTAAATAAATGTGTCCTCAGACAGAAATACCTAATTTTACTATTTGCTTGCGTGTTCAAATAGATATTTAATAATCAGTTATCTAGATCTATTGACGGCTAGTTTATACGAGAGGGGTGATATATAAGCACTATCTGAGAGCAAGTAGTTAAGAGAGGTTTCTTTAAAAAAAAACCCCTCATCTACAGATTTTCATAGAGGCAAACTGCAAATACAATCCCCTTCAGTAAGGTGTGTTACATTTCAATCCCTTTTCATCTTTGCGTCTTGTCATCTTAAGTGGAGTTTTTGCCAAAAAAATATTAGTACTGTGTTATTGTTATAAACACAATAAGGTAAGTGGAAGAGAGGATATTCTTCTGCAAAAAAAGGAAACCTTTCATTTAAAAAAAAAAGTCTTTTGTAGTATAACGCAGTTAACTGACTGTAAGTATAGAGGAATGAACGGGCTCAAAAGGATGGGTGTCTCAAATTCTGGCTAAATCAGAATATATTTTCTGGGGTTCAAAAACCTGGCTAGGTCTGTATTTCCAGTGAGTCCGTATGCCTTCAACCTACCTAATTTCTAGCTACAAGTGGAAATACCACCATGAAATGGTAGGGGGCTGCTCTAACACTATTTTTAGGTGGGATTCTAGACTTAGGTGATTTCTACAGACTCTATGTAATCATCTGAACTTCTGCACGACGGTCCACACCAAACATCCCAATTATTTTTGTTTCTCCAAGCACTTCTTGGAAATACAGGGGTAAAAGCACACTTTCTTCAGTCAGGTGTTTTTATTTCCTACCTCTCTCTCTCTTGAAAGGGTGAGATCTTGAGGACGAAAGGTCCTGCACACCAACAGCACAAGATGTCCGTGCCCCATGCTCAGCTATAGAGCAGGTACAGGAGCGAGTAAAATTTCACTATTGCCCTCCCACAGTATCTCAGTCTCAGGATGCATCTCTTACATATCTGAGACTCTACTGAGGCTTTTTGTCGGATCATCTATTCAAGGCCAGAGATTCAGGACATGTTTAGGTTTCTCCCTTTCTTCTTCAAATGACCATGCTAGCTGGAAACACAACATTGGGATGGCAGGCCTAGAATGGTTTAAGCATTTATGGGGAGTTATCAGAACTATGGACGGAGATTTATACAGAAATAATAAAAAGGGTACTCGGCATCATCTCCAAGTCAAAACTATTATATAAGGCAGCCACATGCCTCCCTGCTAATGAGCAGGAGAGACCTTGTGTGGAGCAGCTTGTACATTCAGCAAGACCTGCCACTGTCATGTGAGCAGCCAGCGTCGCGCTGGCAGATGCATGCTGTCAGCAGGGAGCCCCACGGCAGCTCCTGCTCTGGGAGCACCGCTTGAGATCTGGGCCCGAGACAGTCGTGAGGCTGAGCCCTTCCCTAAGTCTCCTCCCAGCCAGCCAACAGGGTATTGTGCAGTTGTGGTAACAGTGAGTTTCTCGGGCTGATAATGTGGCCACGAGGAATTGCACTTAGCTGTTTTAGAGTATTTTAGAGATGCCACTGAAGAAGTTATTTCATTAATTAATGAATTGATTAGGATGTCAGAGTGATTAACTTTTGACAGTACCAGCTACGTTTCAGTTTCAACTGCTCAGACCCCAAAACTTTGTATCCCTTTACTAAGGGAACAATAATGGCAGCTGACTTCTTCCTCTGCTGAAACCAGAGGAAATCTTCTCCTTCCTTTGCCACGTGACTAGGGTAGCTGTATTTGTTCAAGGCTCATTCCCTTCCCTCCTTGGCTGAGGAGGTGGGATATGGCAGGTAAGGAAGGGGTGCTGCAAGAGCAGCTGGCGCCTGCCTGGGGCAACCATCCTCCTGGGTCTCCCATCCTCCTGCTAGTGGGTGGAGATGCAGCAACAACCATGCGGGAGGAGCCAGTGCCCAACCTGACGCCTCTTCTAAAGCAAAACCTCTCCCTCGGGGAGGTCATCCTTCTCCAGGAAAGGAAAGATAAGCAAATGCTGCCGTATAGGTTCTCTGCCCTGACTGTGCCTACGCGGCAGCATTTTCAGGAACGTAGGTGGGATTACTCCATGGTTTCACCCAGGACACTTATCTACAAGCACAGCACTTTGAGTTGGTTGGCTCTGGACTGGGGCTGGGGCTGCCCTTCCTCCTTTCCCTTCATGCAACTGCATATGTAAGTACAGGAAAACCGTGATGGCCACCTTTCCCTTTCTCCTTCCCTTGGTGAGCCCTGTTGACACAAAACGATGTAGCCCTGCATCACCACGGATATAACAATATTGGGAGCTAGGAGCCCTCCCTCCTGTTTTGCTGTGCTTTGACCCACAGGGCCGTCCGCAGGGTTGGATAGGCAGCTGCCTGAGCCAGGCTCTGCCCACAAACAGAAAAATAATTAGTTCAAAGGACATTATCTATTCTGCACAAGACATACTGGAATTAATTAGATAAGTAAAGAGTTGGAAATAATGCATCAAATACGCCTGACAATGTCAGATTAACAGTAAGATTAAACAGTCAAGTGGCAATGGTGTTCATTATCTCACTAAATGAAAAAAATCATTTTGTTAGCAAATTCTGTCTATTAAAAATGAGGCAGTGTTAAATACTGACAGAACTTTCTAAGTTATAGCTCTCTCACTGATATGATAAATCTTATGCAGAAGTTTGCTGGCGGAAAGATTCTGAGTACCATTTATTTGTGTGTCACTATGTTATTGATAAAAGTACAGATCTCTAGAGGAAGCAGTACAGAGAAAAAATCCATTATCATTATTATCCTATGACTGAGTAAATGTACACATACTGGATGCGAATGCAATTCATGGTACAAGAAAATGAAGGAATGAAAATCGTCTCTCTGGAGTTTTCTCGTTCGCCAGTAACATTCCTGTTATTGTACTTAGTGAGTCGATGCTCATTCAATCTGTTCGCTGATTACCATTGGGTAATATGTCAACAGGAAAAAAAGGAAAACATAAAATACCGAGTGGCTCTGTACTATAGTTCTGTATGTGTCTACAGTGGAAATAAAATATAAATAAATCCACTGTAACAGTTATTTCCTTGTTTAGTAAAGAGTGAAGTCTCCCCAAAGTCTCTTACAGTAGGTATTTGCATCTATTTTCTCATCTGAGAAGAGACACTCCCTGAAGCGATTAAAAAGAATTAACACTGGCTTTCGCATGGGCTGACGGTTTGACATTCAAGGGGGGAAAACAAAAAAAGGCAATGCTGAGTCTATGGGGTTTCCACAAGGCAACAGCGAAAACGTGCAGGATTGAGCTAGCCACACCTCTGGTTATTTGTAAATGTTCTTTTCCTTTTTCTTGGGTGAACTCGGCCCTCTTAACACACAGTTTTTGCATCTGTCCTCCCTGTTTTTCCTTCCAAGATTGTTCGAAACCCTGGGGGTGTAAACTAGAGTACCAGCTTCAACAAATGCAGATTTCCGACATGTTATGACATATAGTACGGTGAGACGTCCTGTTAGACTGGGACTCGCGCGCTCCGTGCCGCTCAAGTGACGGGGAAAGATGCTGCCCGCTCTAACTTGAACGGGCAGCGCAGGCTGCACCATGCCTGCAACGTACAGCGGAGCTGGCTTTTTCTTCGTCTGTGAAACCAGCATTTTCTGTGAGGGTGGGTTGGGAGTGGAGAAGAAAAAAATACTACCCGCTAAAAATAATCAGCCGAGTTATGTCATTTGCCTTGACGAGCAGCGAGAAGGAGGTTTTGTGCTACCCCTCTCCAGGCAGAAGTGCAGCCCAGACGCAGCAGCGGCCCCCCAAAGCATTCTCGGCAGCTTGGCAGATCCGTGCCTAACTGTTTTTGAAGTTTTGAGTTTACCAAAGCCCGAGTCTCCTTAACTCGGGAGCACGACTGCAAGGAGAGTACCGAGGCACCGAAAAATCATTTAAGCAAGCAGCCTGCCCTTCTCGCCCAGCCAAAGCAAATGCAACCAAATGAGGGAAAACCGACAAAGATACAAAAAATTTAAGGAGGGGGTTGGGGAGCCCGGCGGCGCTGGCAGGAGCGCGGTGCCGGCTCCCCGCGGCGGGCTTGCATCCCAACTGTTGCAGGGAGGTGACCGGGTAGCTGCGGTGGCAGCGCCGGTGGCAGCGCCGGTGGCAGCGCCGGTGGCAGCGCCGGTGGCGGGCGGGCGCGGGGGCAGAGGCCGGGCTCGGGGCTGGCGGGGAGCGGGGCGGGATGCGGGGCGCCGGGCCAGGCGGGGTGGCGGTGCCCGGGGCCGGGGACCCGCCGCGGTTACCTTGAGGATGAGATCGGTGTGGTGCTGGTCCAGCATGTTGGCCTTGCGGAAGGAGGTGATGATCACCCTGCCGTACCTCCCCGGCGTCTGCAGGTCGGAGTAGAGCCGGTGCTTGGAGCGGTTCACCGGGAAGAGGCTGTCCACCAGGTTCCTCTCGATCTTGGCCAGGCTGTGCGTGGGGGCCAGGAGGTGCTCCACGCTCTCCTCCACCTGGTAGCGGCTGAAGCTGGCGCCCAGCAGGATGGAGATGAGCACGGGCGCCGAGGCGAAGAACACCGGGTGGCTGGCGACGAAGTGGCCGAGCCGGGAGAAGGACGTCCCCAGCCCCCTGTGCAAGACCTGCCGCAACATCCTAGTGCGGAGGGCGCGCAGGAGGGCGAGCGCCGCGCCGGGGCCCCCGCAGCTCCCCCACGGCCCCCGCAAGACCATGGGGCAGCCCCGCCGGGCGCCGCCTCCCCGCCGGCCGCGGCTGCGGGGGGCCGGGGGCCGCCGCCGCGCGTGTGCGTGTGTGTGCGGGGTCTGTGTGTGTGCGTGTGCGTGTGTGTGCGCGCCCGCCCGCCCGGGTGCGTGCGTGGGGCGGCTCGGGCGCTCGTCCTCCGGCAACGCCGCCGTGCCCGAGAGGAGTTTCCCGGCGCCTCGTTGCCCGACTTGCCAACCCACCGCCCCTCGCCGCGGCCGCGGAGCGGCGGCGAGGACCGCCGGGGAGGCGGGGGGCGGAGGGGGGGGGGGGGCAGCCCCGCCGCCGCCGCCGCGGCCCCACCGCCCCTCGCCGCGGGAAAGGGGAAGGGGCAGGCGCCGCTCGCCGCTCCCCGCCCCCGCCGCGGAGTTTGCGCGGGAGCGGGGCTGCCCGCAGACTGCTGACTAATCCCCCGGCCGCGGCAGGCGGGGCGGGCGCGGAAAGCCCTCCGCGGCGCCCCCGCCGCCGCCGCCGCCCTCCGCCCAGGGCCGCGGGGCCGGGCCGGGCAGCGCCTAGCACGGGGCGGCGGGGCGCAGCGCGCCGCCTCCCGCCGGGGCCGCCCCGCGGGCCGCGCTCGGGACGCCGCCGCGGCGCGCCCCGCCCCGCCCGGCTGCCGGCCGGCTCCGCCCGCCGCCGCCGGCACCGCCGCGCCGCCACATCCCCGCCCCGCCCGGGCCGCCGCCCCCGGGACGGACGGGTAGCGCAGGCTGCCCGCGCCCCCGACGGACGGACGGACGGACGGGCGGACGGGCGGGCGGGGGGGGGGGGGGCGCGGAGCGGGCACCGCCCCCCCCCCCCCCCGTGGAGGGGGAGCTGGGTGTGTTTCGTGGGGGGCTTTGGCTCGGGGACCCGCCGCCAGAACCGTCTGGGCGCTTCGCCCCGGGGGCGGGCGGCGGCCCGGGGTGCCCGACGGCGCGCTCCCGCCCCGCAGCCCGCCGCGGCGGCGGCGCCCCCCGCGCGGCGCGGCCCGGCACGGCCCCGCGCCGCCCCAGTGGGCATGTGCGGGCGGCGCTCCCTCGCACATGCCCATTGCGGGAGCCCGGCGCCGGCGGCGGGGCTGCCCCCGCCCGCCCGGCGCTCCCCGCCCGCCCGGCATCGGCCCCGGGCTGCCCCGGCCCCCCGCCGTGCCCCGCCGTGCCGGGGCAGCCCGCTGCCGCTCCCCTGACGGCGGGCCGGTAACCCCGGCGGCGTCGCGGGTGAGGGCGCTGCCCGCCTGGGCGTGGGTACAGCCCGTCCCCGCGGGGCGCGATCGCGGGGGACGGTCTCGTTCTTAAACGCGAAACGCAATGAAATAACGGGAACGAGCAGAAAGGCCGGTGCTGGCCGTGCCGGCCCTGGCTGTTGGCATATTGGGGCGCGGCGGTTCCTACCGCTTCCCAGCGGGCCCCGGCCGCTCCTTCTCAAAGCGAAGGTGTTGGCGCCACGAGTGCGGTTACGGCCCAGGCCGGCGGTTTTACAGATCGGCAAAAAGGAAGTTTCTGTTTGACAGCCACTACACCTGTCGCTGCGTGAAACGGCGGCAGATCCTTGTTTTGGTTGTTGATAGACTGACAGTCATCCTTCCTTTTCCATTTCAGTAGCGTCTGACCTAAGCTAATGTTTTGTCACGGACACTTCATGCACAAAACCTCCTTGACATCATTCCCGTCTCCTCACTCACAGCTAGGTCACACAGCTTGAATGCTAAACTCTTTCCACGTTTCACCGCTTCTCACGTGGCGAGCGAGCGGGTGGCTCGACTGAGCACCAGTGAGGTCCCCACGTCCCCTGGTTCTTCTGGGGTTTGTGCCCAAGTCCCAGAAGCGCTCCAGGCAATTCTCTGCCTGCAGGGCCAGCGTGGCGGCACCTCCAGTGCCCGCTCCAGGGAGGCTGGGGTTTGTAATGAGATCGCGCCCCCGCTCGGTTCTGCCACCGTGGAGGCGGGTCCCCACTGCTTGTATCAGTCCTCTATCAGTTTAAGAAAAAAAATTTAATTGGAATATAATTTGGAGAAAGCCTCAAAGATGGAAACGGAAGCAGAAGCGCTGACATGGGAGAGGATTGGGCCCAGGTTTGGGTGAAGTTTGGGATCAAGCCAGGCCTCAGAGCCCAGGTCCGTTGTCTCCCAGCCCAGCGCTCTCCCCTCGCCGCCCGTGTCCAGCCGTACACAGATCATAGCACAGGCTTAGTCACGTTCTTGCATATTAGGGGAAGACATCAGGATGCGCCTAGTGCTTTATGTCATTAGCAGCAAGTAGAGAGCTTTTGTCATTGCTGCTGACAGTGTCATCTGTGCTGATACATTTTTTCTTTAGTCTCCATTAAACGTATTTTATCATTATTAAAAATGAAGGGGATTATTAAGTATTTCAGGAACCACCCAGTGGCTGATTCGCAGTTCTCCGGCGTACCTCAGGAAAACTAGTTTGAGGACCTGACATCCAGCCCAGTTCTCAGCACATTACCATTGGGTAAGCTATAGGTGACCCCAGGAAGAATATATCCATTTTGCAGGGGCAGAGAGGAAAACCGATGTATCAGCAGTTCTGCTGGATGGTACTCTGTCTTCCCAGACCAGCGTCTTTTTTATTGCCTGTTGTAACCAGGATCAGACTGCACTGCTAACTGAGGTGGAAATGATATCTTTCCAAACGTAGTCGTGGGTTTTCACCCCACAAAATTCTGCCTCCCCTTGGCCCAGGGAATTGCCCTGCGTTTGGCTGTGGGGTTGCCCGTAGGGGAGGGACATATAGGGGTGGGATGTGAGGCAGCTTGACATGTGCTGCTGGAAACACAGCTCAGCTGTGTGTGCTGTAACTGCGCTGAGCGAGGACGTTACAACGCCGCGAGTGTCCTGTGGCAAACCAGAGGGGAAACCTCCTGCGTACTCCTGACTCTGCAGATAGTGAAGTCACCTTGTTACTGACCGTCACTGCTCTGGCACTCCAAAAATTGCCATCAAAATATGTTCTGTGCTAATACGGTTGTCGGGAACGGAGCAGCTGGAGGCCTCCCACAGTGCTCTGTGAGGAGCAAAGCACGGTTGAGCTCTTGCCTCTGTTGTAGGGGAAAGCTCCAGTAACTGGAGCTGTTGCTGGTAACATGTGCCGGGCAGTGCACATTAACCTGCTGAGCATAACCCAGCTCTGCCTATCTTTTGGAGGAAATGGAAGGGTAGGATTTCTATCACGTGTACGTGCTACTCTGCTACAGCTCTGAATGGTGTTTTACAAAATAGATAATGATGTCTCATTGCTCTAGAGAGTTTCCAAACTAAATTAAGATGAGAAGGATGGGAAGAGATGGCCATACAATGAGGTGCAGATGCTGAGAAGAGGGATAATGAGGGGGAGGACAATATGATTATGTCCTTTCAAAGCGAACGCCTCAGGGCAGCTACTTGTGGGGCAAAGTGTAAAAGGGAGACGGGGGAAGACGGTGACTCATAAAGATGGCATCTGCACAGGGTTCAAGTCTGCTCTCAAGAGCAGGCATGTCCGCTGTGAAACATTTCTTGACTCCCAGACCTGTGCAAAGAGACTGCCTCGACCCACGCCTAGCAGCTCTGAAGGCCAAAGAGGTTTGGTGGCTTGGCACGAGGCCGTGCTGTCGTCCCCAGGGTCTGCAAGGCCTGGATGCGTGAAGCACCCCACAGCCCAGGCCACAGAGCTGTAGCTCTTTGCAAGCACAAGCAGGATGCTTTGAACGTCCAGAATTGAGCATCTCTCCGTGCATCTGCTCAAATCTTCTTACGATGGCAAGTTTTAAAACTAATGTGAGAGGAAGAAGTGGACAAGGTTTTATTTAAAATAACCTCTTCCTCCTACCTCCCCAAAAGGGGTGCAGTGAAAGAAAAAGCTGAGGGACATGTTGGAGGAGGGGATTCCTGATGAGTAACTTCAGATGAGTGAAGAGGGCCTAGGGGAAAGGAAAGGTGGCAGGAGCAGCTGGGATGGCTGTGGGAGGTATGCAGAGAATCAGGATTTTGCGTTGTTTAGTTAGGCATGAGGAACCAGAGAAGATATTTTAGGAGTGTGTGCAGGCGATTTAGTGCTGCGAATGGGGAATGATTTTTGCAACAGAGCACTGAGCAATGTGTGATGCAGGTTCCAGCTGGAGCTTGAGGAGAATGAGGTTACCCACAGTGAGAAGATGGGTAACAAAGACTTTGTTTTTTTTTAAAGGGAACTAAAAAAAAAAAAATTTCAAGGAGAGTTTAATAATTATGGCTAAATTCTTAAGGGATGCAAGACCTTTTCCACTGAAGTTCTCTGTGTTACGCTCATTTATGCCTGCTGAAACTCTGGCTGGTGATGTGCAAAGACATTGTGCTCTGTGCCAAGGGATCAAAATGACATGTAGCCAGCCCAGGATGGCTGGGGAGAGCAGTAGCTCTCACTGCATCGCCCGCCCGAGCTCTGCTCTGTATTTCTTGGCCTTAGGTCTGGGACCTGGGCCAATGCCGATTAAATTGGTGAGGGCACAGACAAGGTTAACGATAAAGTTAATCTCCCATTGCTGATTGGTGAGGGAACCTAACAACTTGTAGCTTTTGTCCGTTTGCAGTTAACAGAAAAGCGAAGCAGGAGGCCTCCTCCTTATTTCCAGCCTGGGTCCCATCACCGTAGGAAGATTACCCCAAAGTATCACTCTTTTCACTGATATATGCAGCACTTCTCCCACAAGGATGGCGATTTGCTTATACTGAAAAGGGCTTTCTAGAAGTAACAACGGGAAATTGTAAGCCAGTCTCAGTGCAGTTAATAGTTTATATTTAATCAATGAAACTGTTCACTTTCCTGTTTTCGTCTCTTCAGTCCCACCTTCTCTTGGCTGGCACCAAAGAGTGGGGCATCATGGACACGAACAGCATGATCAGAGTTTGAGAACCCTAAAACTAAGGTGATTTTTTAAACTCTGCAGCCAGAGAAAGCAGAAATGAAGTAGAGGATCAAAGCAGAATTTTTGGCACGTGTGATGATCTCTCTCAGAACAAGTCCTTCGGGGCATGAAGGATGGGGCTATCTGAACAACGGCTGCCTTCTTAACCCAATGTACAAACCGTGAAGCAATACCCTGCCAAGGGATGGCCACGCATTTTGCAGTCTGCATCCACAGGCTTCATTGCCAGAGGTTTCATTGCCAGAATTCAAGATGGCTGATTTCTTACCTCCTGAAACAGGCTACTGCCAAAATCAATTGTGTTGAAATTTTTCCTTCAGCACATGTAAGCCCCTAGTGTCCACCAAACGGAATGGAAGAGAGAGGTAAAGATGAAGAAAAGCTGTGGCTGTGCATGCACTTTGGCATTGCACTCCCCAGTGCCCTGATGTTCTGCCACCCGTGACAGGACATACGTACCCAAATTGGACTTGCTAATGCAGATCTTGGGAGAAGTCAGAGGAACTGGAATACCTTTTTGCATCAGCTAAAAGGCAAGAAATCCTCCCTCCTGCTCCTGCATGACAACATCTCCTTTTTGCAGCCTGTCCTATAAAATGCAAATACATAAATGCTCCTTGCTGGCCTGTTCCTCCTACTGGCTACAGAGATACATAAAAAGAATGTAAATCACCAAGAAATACCTTGACAGCTGGCACCTGATTCTTTCCTGAGTGCCCTGATGGTCACTCCTCGGCAGCTCTTTGCTGATTCATGAGGACTGCTAAGAGAAAGCGTGTGTGACTTATCTTTTATGGAGTGTAATAAAAAGAGGGAAGTGCCCTGTGTGGCTGGAACTGCAGTTCTGTGGTCTGTCTCCGAGATGCTCCATTAGCCTGCTGCTGGCAGTGATAACACAAAAATTGGAGATCCCCAACTGTACCATTAACATGAACAGATTGAAAAAACAAACCGGAATGTATCAGGCAGCCTGTGCTTTTTTTCTCTGCTTGTATGAAAACTCAGTAGAGGAGAAGGATGGTTCTGTTCCCTCGCCTATTGGCTTAGGCTGCACAAAAACACAGCTCTGCTTTTATTAGGGTTCTCCCATATTATGTTAAATCTAGACTTACTGCTTAAGCTGAAGCCTTTGAACCATCACTCTCTGGCTATATTTTTGGCTAGGCCATCTGATATTTGTGATCGAACAGATTATTAATCATGGCCTCTCACCTGTATATTTTAACACAGTGACCGCTGACAGTTCTGCCAGCCTTAGGGAAGGGTCTTTCGTTTGCCTTAAACAATTATGGCCTGAAAAAAAGTCCTTCCTTGCAGAAAGATGGATTAAGTTCTTATTTTGAAATGCAGTCTAAATGGTCCTGATATACTGAAATGTTACAGTTAATATAAGCAGACGAGTCAATTTACAGCTTTCATACTACATTTTAAGAAACAAAACAAACAGACAAGACAGCACAATAAATCTGCCTGGTGTCCCAGTCTGGTTGTTAATTGAATGCAGTTGTATCAGATAACTGGATGATGCAGCTTCCTAAAAAACATAGGAAACGCACGAATTTTGTCAAGATCATGAACTCGTCCAAAGAAGTAGAGGACAGACTTAAACAATATATCCTTTGGGAAAAAAGTCTGTGAGCCAATGAGAAAGCACAAAGCACAGCTGTGGATGTGCTATCCTGCATACACAATACAAAGTTCATATTAGAATAACCCTGATGATACTAGAAAACAGGATTCAAGGGAGCAAAAGAAGAAAGAGGTATCATTTGTGGATAAATGATTTTAGAAAAATAGGAATTTACAATTTAACTATCACAGTTAAGTGTATAAAATGTATGGCTTCTTTGCTTTAAGACTAAGGCACTGCTTTATGAGACAAACAAGTTTTAGTATAAAGCAAAATATTAACTGGGAGTTTAGTAAATATGTCTGGAGACACTGGGATTTTGGCAGAGTGTAACTCCTAGAATAGTGTGAATGGGTTTTGTTTTCTGTTTATGTGTCTTCATGCAAAACTGGGTAAAACAAGTAAGTTGCAAGTGAAAGCAGAAGAAAACACATGGAGCTATTGAAATAGGTTAGGATCTGATTTCAAATTTAGGAATAAATGCATACATATGCACACATGTATATGCATATATATGTGAATGCACACACACATGTACACCATATATATATATATGGCACATATGTAAATGCTTATATATATGTTTACATAGACAGGCTTAAATGAAAGGAAAGGACATTTAAGTCAGATACTAGCAAAACTTTCTAACAGTAACATCTTTCTAGTATTAATGTGGAGCACTAGGGTCACCTGGAAGGGTGTAGGCTTTCCAGTATTGGAGGATTTTAAAAGCAAGCTGGATGAATGTGTAAGGTGTGATGTAAGTATTGCTAATCCCACCTTGGGGTAGAAAAATGAACTAGGTATCCTTAAGGTGTCTGTCAGCCAGCACTCTTTCCTGTGACTCTAGGATATAGCCAAAGGATAGGTTAGGTGTTACATATCCACATCTGATGAAGTATAAGAAAAATAGCCTGTGATTTGCAGATGCGGAGACACTTATTACTGAGCACAGAGGACAGCTCCTCCCCAGCTCACCTACAGGAACAGAAAACATGGGCTTGGTGGTAGTCCCTGGCAGAGCAGCCAAACTGTATAGACAGGACTGATTAGCCTATTTCTTCCCTGCCTTACTACTTCACATTCTGACTTATGTCCCCTTTATAGCCTTTGGCTAGGCTTTGTGTCTCTAAAGCTGTTAGTAAAGACAATTATCTAAATATAAATTACAGATGTACAGCTTTGGGACAAGCACACTCTGACTCAGAATCGTCTTCGTACTGCTCTGTCACGTTCTTCCACCTGCATCTAGATTTCATATTGAGTCATATTGACAGTGTAGTTGGCTAAAAAGTAAGAGACCTTCAGTAAAGGACATTTAAAAAAAAGAAATCTTAATTTTTCTCCAGTCTTTTAGAATGCATGTATGAACTGGTATCAGATTGACTAGATTTTAGACAATATCACAGAATTTTTGCATCATTTACAGGGTGCAGCACAGATGATGGACCAAGGACTGAAAGCTGCAGGAATCGGGTTCTACCACTGCTGTATGGTCACAGTCAATTCACTGTTAATCTCCCCTTGCCTCAGTTTCCCCATCTTTAAAACTGGGATGAGAAAGGTTGTCTGCTTCTCACAGGGAGTGGAATGAGCATAATCAGCAATTTAAGAGCACTTAGGAAATACAGTATGATATATCTGTGCTTTGTGCTTGTAAAGTATTCAGACCAGAGAACCCTTATTTGTAATATCATTCTTAACATTATGTTTTGTTATGCTTTATCAATTGTTATTAAATGTCAAAATGAGCCAAGCAATACAATGAAAAGTAAAGGGGAAGTGAGTTTTAATTGCTCTTTACCTAGCCCATTTTCAGCTTCCTGCAAAAATATGGATCCCATATGGCCATTGTCACAGCCCTGCCCCAGTGCTTTCTCAACATACCCCAAGCAATTGCACCGGGTACATGCTTGACAAGAGTTTGGATGTATCTCTGTGCTGTTTCTCTGCTGTGTCTTGAGCTGCTGCTGCCCTTTCTGTTCGTCACAAACATGTCTTTCCCCTGCATTGCTGTAAGTACCCATGAATAAAGTCAGGGACTGGCTACAACCAGGAGAAATAGTAGAAGAGGACCAGTTAGGACCTTTAAGTAGCAAAACGAACAAAACAAAACAGCCACGTTATTTTAAAGCAGGGGATTGGCCACTCAAACATCCCTTGTGTTACATGTGATCACTAAAAATGTACCACAGCCATATTTGAATAGCCCTTAAAAATGTCCTGTTACTTGCTTACCCCATGTTGCTCTGTAAAGAATATGCAGGACAGCAGCAGAAGATTTCTTCAAGGGCTGTGTTTAGGATAAGACAACAGTCTGCCTGGTTTTATTTTTAAGCACTAAAGATCTCCCATGACAAAGCACGGAATGTACAGTGCTGGAAGAAACCCACTGCAGTAAGTCACAGGTGTGCATTTTATGAGCAGGTGAAATGCATGCAGCATTTGATAGAGAGAACTTATTCTTAAGGTGTACATTTTCAGTTCAGAAGCATTAGATATTTAAGCAGGTGTGTATTCAAAGTAAGAAAACATCAGATTCCTTTTTCTCTTACATGCTTTTCATAGGAGTGGCTTGATTTTCCAGTTGTTCCTGATGTTCCTGAGATAAAAACAGAAGCAGGGAATTATCCTACTGTACGACGTACATTTGATCTTTATAGGGTTTTGGGGTTTGCTTTCTATGAAAGCTGCATGCCAAACAGCGCTTTCTGCTCATGAATATAGAATTATATTATTACTGTAAATGTAACATTTTATGTTACATTTTAATCGAGGAGCTGGTTTTCTACCCGGGTAAGTGCCCATCAGCATTAGATGACACACAATTAAAGCAGAGTGTCAAAACCTAATTTTCTAAGGCAAATGTTTAAAATCACGTATGTGCCTATTTTTAGATCAAAACCCCTTATCGAGCCATACACTGGCTTTCCTAGCAAATACGAACATGCAGACCAAGGCAATATGAATCATCAGCTTGCCTCTGATCAGAATTCAGGGTATATTCTGGTTTGTGTATAATACTAATTGAGTTTGGCTTTGCACCTGAAAGCACACACTTTATTTTGACTGCATGGGAATATCATATGAGGAAAGACTGTTTTATATTTCAATGAAATTTACTGTACATTTGAGGAAATCATTAAGAGTATTTTTTTTTCCTCAAGGCTGCTGCAAGCTTACGTTTTGGTTCACGGGAGATGAATGCTATTCCTAAGACTAAAAATGGTATTTCATTATTCTCTAATATTTATGTCACACTAGTACTTAGAGCCTCCTCTTGCTGTTCCTGTAAAATTCTTCCCAAATTCACTAAATCATAATAATCTCAAAAGTCACTATTTGCACGTGCTTAGCAGATGGTTCCTAAGAGATGGCTGCTTAAACCACCCTGTATTTAGCATGCTCAGCTTGGGGCTTTGCAATTGCTTTTTTTGGAAGCCAGGGGCTGCTCTGGTCCCTGGCAATTCTGCTAAATTCAGGGAGATTGTCTTCCTGGTTTTTTTTTTTCCACGCATCCTCCTCTGATATCATGGAAGGTGAATTAGTCTGACCGGAATGGAGAGGAACAGAGGGTCCATGGAGATACAGAAATTTTAGGAAGCTGATGGGGAATAATGCTGCAGAGGGGAACTGGGACCAGCAGGTGGGATATAACAGTAACAGAGTGAATCCCAGGCTTGGGGAACACATTACTTACAGGAGTGGAAAACCAACAGGGAGATGTGTCTGTGACCACTGCCATACTCCCCCCTCTTTGTATTCCTGGGTCTCTTCTGTTGCCAGAGAAGAGTAACAACAATCACAGTAAAGGAAGTGTTTCATCCTCCCTTGGAAAGTTTCCCTCCCAGCTTGTGAGGTCAAAGCCTCTATACGAAGAGTTCAGGTCTGTCAATGGGTCCCCTGAGACAATACCGCATGCAGAAATTCACGTGGGGGAGGGGAAGGCATTTGCTTTAAAAACACCCCTCCTCCCCCAGCCCTGTTCAAGAATTTATATACAGATATATATATTTAAAGAGCATTCAGGTTGCAGAGTCAAGCACTGAAATGTTCAGAAACACCTAATTTGAGATGCCAATACGACCTTAATTTGGCCTCATTGTGCACACACATTCTACTTACATGGTAATGCATTAGCTTTTTTTAGGATGAAGCCCTTTCTTTTTAGGTGTCCAGGATCAATTAGGGAAGGAGTCAGAGTTGCATATGGAATGAGTCTGTTCCCTGGAGGCCAGACCCTGCCTCACTTGCTGTAGGTGCTAGAAGGAAGCTGTGACTGGAAAGAAGAGGAAAGAGGAAAAGACGAGGAAAGATGCATGAGTTATATAGCTGTATATCCTCTTGCAAATCAGATTTTGTCCTTGCTTCTCACTGCTATGTCTGACTGCCTGGGGACTCTGATACTTGAGAGCTGGGAAGCACGATTTTGCCTGGGTAAAAGTACAGGAGGAAAGGGCTTGAGCAGGGAAGAGCTGCAGTAAGGTGGGTGAACTCAGCCTTAGCTTCTGAAATTTGTTATCTGTCTTCTTGTCAGGGCCGGGACATCTTCTGAGTGAAAGAGAAAATGAAGATAAGTGACACTAATCCCTGGGTCACTGATCTGTAGCCGGAGGTCCAGGTGGCTTGAAATGGCCTGGACAGAGGTGAAACTGGCTGCAGCTTGAGAGAGGAGGAAAGGGAGTGGGATATGACGAATGGCCAGGCTTTGGCACAATCAAGCTCACAGATGTGAGAAGAAAGGTAATGAGAAAGAGAAACCTTCAGTAAGGTGGAGTTCAGGGTTGAGAGAGATTGCTAAGGTCCCCTGTCTCTTGGTAAAGCTTCATGATTTCTTCCCATCTGCCATTGCTGGGGCTCTGCTGCTTTCAGAGGTCATTGGGGATGCCACCAGCCTGATGATGCATCAGCCGCCACAGGCTGTAAACACAGAGGATTACCTGGAAAAAAAATGTCGATTAGTTCTTGTAAAGAAAACAGTGCCTTCCATTTACACCGACTGCGATGTTGTAGATTCCCCTCGCCTCCAGTGCTTGGAAAGAGGCTGCACAGGAGCCCGCGGGTACACGGCTGATGTGCTCGGCCAAATCCCGGCCCGATGGCGAGGCAACATCCCCGCTTCTTCCGGGCAGGTGCACGAGGCGTTGTTGCCCCTTATTTCCGTATCAGATCCTGAATTTTCTGCTATTCCTTGTTGTCCTTTACTCTGTCCTCGGTTCCCCTCCCCCCGTCCTCCCCTCAGACCCTGCTGTGGGCTCCCACCGCCTCCGCCCGCGGGCCGTGCCCGCCATCCCCACAGGCAGCGGGAGCCCCGCGCCCTTCCCTTCAGGGGGGATGGCAGAAGGGCAAAAAAACGGGTGTCGGGGAGGGAAGGCGCCGGCGGCTCCCGCCCCGCCGAGGAGGCCGCGGAGGGCGGCCGGGCGGCGGCGGCCACGGGGCGGCGGTGTTGCGCAGCGCTCCCGCGGGCTTGGCGGGGCCGGGCGGGGGCCGGGGCTGCCGCCCGGGCCGCTGGCGGTGCTGCCTGGCGCGGCGGCCGGCCCGGAGGGCCCTGCGGCCCGCCTCGCCCCGCCGGTGGGTGGCACGGCGGAGGGGCCGGCGCCTGGAGGCCCCGCCGGGCCCAGCAGCCATTTCCTGACCGCGGGGTGGGGGGGGTGGGGGGGCGGGTGGCGTCTCCTGTGGCGGCCTGGCCCCGCGGCGTGGGCCGAGCTGGTGGCCAAGCTCTCGGCCCCCACTTCGCATTGACGGGCATCGAAGTTATTCCCGACGCAGAGAGCGCGGAGGAGCGCTGGCTGCCGGGCCGTGCCTTGCTGCCTGCTGAGGGCCGCCGGAGTCGGCTGGGGAGCGAGCCTGGCCGCAGCGGCGGGCTGCGGCGAGAGCGCGGCTGTCGGACTTCTTGTGTCGTTTTGGGAAAACGGGTTAAAAATGTCTGAATTGGACGCTTCAGCTCCCTGGCTGAAAAAAAGGCCTCTGGTGTAGCTGGTGTGAGGCTGCATTAAGCATGTGAGTGCTACCCAGCCAGCATATCAAATACGAAGCAATACAATAATTCTACCCAAAAGAAATGGTCAGGCTCTCTTCCTCGGGTTTTTTCCCACCTTCCAGATCCAGGTGGGTACTGCTGCAGAGAAGAAAGGCAAATCCAATGCCATGGAAGAGCAAGACAGAAGGTGTGAGCAGCTAGGGACAGCCCTGGTACGGCACTGAAGTGTAGGAAGTCAAAGCATTTCTGAGCAGCAGCAGCAGCAGCAGCAGCAGCAGCAGCAGCAGCAGAGTGTCTCTGAGCAAGTGTCAGAGTGTCTTGGCAACAGTACAAGATGTCTGCAACTTTCCTTCACTTATGCAGAAAACACGTCATGTAGGCAGTGCAGTGGTGCGTGAACACAGCAGTGTAGGCTTGGTTTTGAAATATTTGCATTGAGAGCAAAGGCTTGTTTGGTCGGTGTAGGGAGACTGAAAATTTTGTGACAGAGGCTATGGCATTTCTGTCTCTGGCCATTAATTGGTTGTTACAAATCTGCAGTGCAGTCATGGTGTCCCCCCCTCCCCCCCCGCCCCTTCCTCTCCTTCAAATTATTTATTCTAATAGTAATATTAGTTTTAAGTGGTGTAGAACATGAAGTAGTTTCTTTGGTAACCAAGTCAGTTACACACCCACACAAAGTTAGAATCTGCTAGGTGCAGACATTTTCCCTTTTAGAAAAGATGTGGGTTTTGAAAACCACAGCAGTTGGGCAGCAGTATATGTTCTCAAGGAGTCATTCCAGAAAAAGTTCCATTTATCATATACTGATTTATATCTAAGTCCTGATTTTTTGTTTATACACACATAGGGAATTTGAAAATATTACCTATATATTGATTTCTCCAGTGACTTTAGGCTTACTTCTTTCTCATCCCAGTATTTCATCCTTCCCACTCTGCCCCTCAGTCCTCCCCATTTGTAGAGAATAGGTGGCTGTGAAAGAGCATGTGGTAAGAATACAGTGATTAAGGTTGCAAATACCTGGTGGATTGCTTCTTACTTTATTTGGTGTAAGTAAAAATTTGTGCTGTTCATTAATCTGCCCCCTGAAATTATAGAGGCGAACTGCAGTGGCTTTTGTAGATAGCTTCTTTTTAGGGATTTAAATATAAAAGTGGCCTCTGTGTTCTTGGTATTTTTTTGAAAGCAAATAGATATATGCAGGATTAAAATTAATTTGTGAATAAGAATTGTAACAATTAATATGACTCATAATCCCTGTCATGTTGTCTTGATCATGATCAATAGTTTAGTCTATAACAGAAGCAGAAGCTTGGAGACTTATTGCACTTTCTGTAGTGACATGTCAAATCCCCACAAAATTAAAACATATAGATTTTTAAACATACTTCCCTTGTTCCTGTATATGAGGCAAGATGGCACTGGTACCTGAGAACTGAAAGGTAGCCATAAACAGAGGCTGAGCCTGACAAGGCCATTTAATTGTTCTTGTCTGAATGAAGTGTTAAAAAGGAAACAAACAATAAATAGGGAAGAGTGAATTAGAAGGTTTTACTTTCTTTTCTTTCCTGTTCTGAATCATGAGTCATACAACAAAATAGTAGGTATGTTTTTAGTTAAATATGTTTTCTATGCTAATGTGATGCTTTTTTAACTGTGGTTCTTCCAGGGTGGGAAAAGCCTAAGACAAATAACAGAGAGCACCTGAAAGTACTCTTATGCAGTACTTGTTATTTTGTTACACCCTTTCCTGTGCTACAACCAAGTACATAACATGCTGTGCAGTTCAGCTCTAGGAAGCTGGAAAGGTTGCATTTCCTAGTTTACAGGAGCCTGATGAAGACTGAGCTGGGTGACGTGCAGTAAGCACTTTTTATAGTACTGCATAGTTAAAATTTAATCCATTATAAATAAAAGGTAATGAAAACATTAGCTGGAAGAAAAGCCTGACATGGAGAAAACAGACATGTATTGCTATCCTCCTCTGGGTCACTTATGTCATCCTGTGGCCACATCACTTTCTTAATCCTGCAGGGAACATTTCCCTCCAGGCTTCTGCACATTCTGCTGTCTCCTCCTGGTGCCAGACACAGTCCTTTCTGTAGCATCTTTCTCAGGCGCTTCCTGTCTCTCATTGCCATAGAGACAGCGTGTGCCTATTAGAGACACCGCAGAGATGTGCTCACTTGAAGCCAGGGATGGCTGGAGAAGGCAGACCATGACCAGACCTGTAGGCTTAAGGTGCTGCGGAGAGGATTTTGTGGCCAGGTCCTGATCTGCGGAGCTGTTTCAGTACAGAAGGGCAACAGGCTCCAGAAATCCTCAGCAGGTGAAATGAGCTCATGGGGTGCAGCCAAAAGGCTTAAGGAACTCATTCCCAATGCCCTGGTTATCTGAACCATGGCCTAACACTATTTCTGTTAAAGATAATGCACAGCATTATTTCATATTCTCAGTAATAATCAAAATGCTGTGCAGAGCAAGAAGGCTGGGCTTACAATACCAGAGCTAAGCAAGGACTCAAGTCAGCCTTGATTCCCCGCTCTGGCCCAGTGTTTCTGTGTGGTCCTGATCAAATTGTCTTCTTCAGTTTCTTCTCTTCAGAATATGGGTATTATTTTCTTTTCCCCCTTTGTAGGGTAGGTGGGAGCCTACAGACATCATCCAGCCTAATCTCCACGCAAATACACATTGTCCAGTCGTTTCCACATTTACTTTAGAACAGGTCTGTTGCAGCCCCTGAGCAATTCAGCAAGCGTGAGCACCTTTGGTCCCTTGCCATGGACATGTAGTCTCCTGTATCTGTTTTGGAGAGGCAGGCTTCGGGCAAGGTGCCTCAAAGCACAGTCCATCACCAGGTATCGTAAGTCCCGCTTGTAGTAAGTAACGTTGGCACTTTGGGTCTAAACTGCAGTTGGAGTAACAGGAGCGTGGGTGCAAAATACATAGTGACAGTGTTTACTGGGTGTAAGCCTATGCTTAGTCCCAAACTTGAAGTAGCACCACTATTGTAACAGGAGCGTATATGGTTACTCTTAAGCTGAGCAGCAGCTATAGGGCAGGATGTTGTTTCTGCTGAGCTGGTGCGTGCCCTCTCCCATGCTTGCGGGCGAGAGTAGTGGGAAAGAAATGGGGATCAGAGTGAATCATGCCCCCCCCTTCCCCCAGCTGGCCACTGCACTGGGGGGACTGGGGCAGCACACTGCATCAGGGACAGACCCAGAACATGTGGCTTGTCTATATGCAGGCGCCTGGCGCAAAGACCCTTGGTCCTGTGCTGGCCGAGTGGTGTCCCTGGGTGGTAAGACAAGGTTAACAAACATGTACTCAGGCTAATAAAGCTTGACTCTCAGTGGGGCTAATTAACTTCTCTACAGCAACACAGCAAAATGAGTGGCAGCTCTGCAGCGATATCACTGGACACAGTCCCATGCAGAGATGCTCTGCTTTCTTTGTCTGACTGGGAGAATCTTCTACTCGTGCAGCAGTGGTAAAGCCACAAGGACAAGGGATGCAGCTGCCAGTAAGGAGTCAAGGTACAAAGGTGGTATCCATCATTACTGTTGTTTCTGTAAAGATAGCTAAAAATAGCAAAGGCCATCATTTACAGATACAGTTTTGTATTGATATTCTAACATTTTCAGCCCTGCTTAGCCCCATTTTCCTGCTCTTTCTTCTTTTCTTTATCTCTTCACAAAACACGTCTTATTCCACAGCAGCCCTTAAAAACGTGTAATAATATGTTAGCATGTGGGCTGCAGGAAGCACTACTGTTATCGACTGTTAAGAGAAACCAGCCTGTAACAAAACTTGGTGTTAGCTGTACAAAGAAGCTCAAGAAAACCTGTGCGTACAAGGTGAATGAGTATGCAAACTGCTGAGGGATGTCTGGGGAGGGAATAAGTTGCCCAAAAAAGGAGGTGATGGGGGACAGTTCCCCAGTTTTTGTGCTCCCAGCCTTCCATTGTGAATTAGCAACTGAAACTCATCATACGGCCCTCATTTAGAAAAGCTCCAGTGTGAGCATTTATTACTTTGGGTTTGTGTGTATGTGCTTATGTTTGCTTATTTATTCAAGCCACAGCTGTTGTCCCCACCTTGAATGGACGGGATGGAGGACGCAGCTCAGCTGCCCACAGTGTGTGGAAATCCTTCTGCACATCTGGTCCCTGGGTCAGGCTTGGGTTTCCTTTTATTTGGAGTGTCTCAGTGAGTGTTTGGGTTGCCAAACAACACCAGCTCTGAAGTAGAAGTGCCTAATGTCACAAAGGCCTTATAAGAGCTTTGCATTGCTTTCACCAAAACTTGGATTAAGCTCATAATAATGGCCTTCATGTGCTGCAAATACATTAACACACTTCTCTGAGACAGAGCCTGCTTCCATTACGCTGGTTCCCGTGGCACACAGGGATTATTGCCTACCAGAGAAGTGTTAAGTGAAATGTCACCAGGGGATTATCACCTCCCTTTCCTGCATGGTTTTACTAAACTGAACAGGAGAAGAGGAGCTCCTACCACCCTGATAGGAAGCCTTGAGGAGGAACCCCTGGTTTGTGCTTTGTTTTTAAGTTTTTTTCAATAAGGAGGGAAGAAGCATTGTGTTGCTGTGTTTTTCTGGCATGAAGACCTGGCATTCCACAGCTCATTTCCAACACTTCCAGCTGCCTTTGTGGAAAATATGGCACGGCCCAGGAAGATTCACCTAATGTGAGGCTCTCCCTCTCCCCGTTTCCCCTCACGCTCCAAACATGTCTCCAGTGGTGTTTTACTATCTGTACATTGCTTACAAGAACCAACTGTAAGTTTAGTCACTTGTACACTTTGAGTTCATTGTATTCCTTTTATGCCAGCCTTTGCTGCCAGCACAAGCAAAGGTCTTTTGACCTTAGTGTCTTTTTCTTACCCTGGTCACTCTCATCTTCTTCAAGATTAATGTGCTGTACTGTGAACTCTGGTTATTATTCACTGTGATTATTGCCTATTTGTGATTTATGCAAACCGATGTCGCCTCAGATGAGGTGTATGCACTCCCTAGCTTGTGTACACATGCAGTTGATGGCAAAATGAAAATTGCTTGACATGTTGCTATTTTATCATCTTACATGGGTACATCCTGGAATGTATTTCAGGTGTGTAATGCTGTGGTAACAGGCGATCATAAGACATTTTCTACAGCAAATATAATACCTGGGACAAAGATACACAGATTTAGGCAGTGATAGATTCAAAACTAATTGTGGTGCAATGCTGATGCCAGTTTAAAAAGTTAAACATTGAAAACAGCATTTGAGGTTTTCAAGCTTCTGTCATAGCAGTCCTATCTTGGCCAAGCTGAAGAGCTTGCCTCCTCTTTATTTTGCATTTTTCCATGTGCTCCCAAACACACAAGGTGCCTGATGTCCAGAAGCAAAGGCACAACCCCTGCCTGGGGAGGGCCCTGGGCAGGACACAGGGTGAGCAGTCATGCCCAGGGCTAGGGAGGGAACTGCAAGCCGCTGCACCACTCCTGCCTGCCAAATATGGTCCCTCTTCTTGCCCTGAAAAAGTATTATCTAATCTTTTTGAGAGAAATAAAAATGATAAGCAGGCAAATAGAAGTGAGGGAAGAGAGAAAGGGAGGTGGGGAAAGCAAGGATAACACCATTTCTCACTGTAGCATGAATGCATCTCGGGGTCCATATAATTGCAGCTGTTCCTCCTCCCTGTCTTCACCCTCCCGCCCCCTCTCCAGACAACTTGCGTGGGAACTGGAGTGAGGCGAGGGAGGTGCTTTGGGATTGAACTGAATATAAAGAAGCGTGTGGAGCAAAACACAAGAGCCTGGGAAGAGGCACCAGGTGTAGGGACACAAACAGGCAGATGTCCTGGGGTAGGTCGGCAGCTGGAGGTGACTTTCATGTACAGTACATACAGTCCTTGATCTAGACCTTTCCAGAATTGTGGCCGGGCATATTTTACTGAGAAAATTTAAGGATATTTAAGTTGGTGGCATTGACAAAGTGACAGTGGCAGCTGCAGAAAAAGTCCATATCACAGAGGTGGCAAGGAAGTGATGTGTGGGACCCACGTTGCTGAGGGTACAGCTGGGGAGTTTGAACTTGGCACCCGCAAGGTGGAGGAAATCACCTGCTTGTTGAGTTGCAGAACCAACACCTAGAAAACTTTGGCTTCTTGTAAGGCCTTCTGTGAGAGAGTATTTTCTGTGACTCAGCTTCCATAACTGCTAAACGGAAAAACAGTGTATTTGTCAATGTCATAGGAGTCAGCGCATCAGTGCTGGAGAATGGCTGTGAGGTCTTTGGATGGACAGTACCATGAAAAGCATTTTAGTCAAGTGTTCATCGTAAAAACACTTACCCTGGTATTTTACCATTTATGTTTTAAAACAGATATTCTTCATACCATGTTCCACAGAATGACTAGTGTTGCTGTTAATTTAAAAGTGACTTGCAATGTCTTTTCCGGTTCTGTGATTTAAAAAGTGCCTGCTTTGTTTTGGTTGCTGGCACCTTTTTTAAAAAAAGGAATAATATGTCTTTCTTTTTTTGATTTCAAGTTTGGGAGATGTAAGATTAGAGCTGGATGAAAATTGAAGGGTTTTTTCCTAACATTAACTTTTATCCAACCAAGAAAAAATGTTAAATTATCAAAATTAAAAAAAATAAATTCTGATAGGGAAATAATGAAATGGGGGCATATAAATCAGATTCTGAATTACAGTTTTTCTAAATTTTGTAGTCTGTTGAAAATGTTGCTGGCATTATTTTGCTCCAGTTGGAGCCAAATGTAGGTCTTGAAACAGTGGAAGAAGGCTATTTTGTATCAGGGGAGATGCGTTTGTTCTGGAAAACTGGCCCAACCAAAGGTGGGGCATGGAGCTATAGCTCACAGTAGGGAAATGTACCATTCCAGTGAAATCCAGCCAAACTGCTTCAAAACATAAGCATTTTGTGCCAAAATAAAATATTTACATCTGAATGGGACTAGCTAAAACAACGTACTTTCAAAAGTTTTTGTGGTTAGTGAAAAGTAAAAATAACATCAGATATCCCCTTTCCCACCAGTATTTTGTTATGTGAGATTTGCACTATCCACTGAAAAATCTTTCCAACATAAAGTTTCCAGTCCAATTCTATGTAGCTTGAATCCAAACTACAGTGGGTGTAGTTACTGTCTCTTAACCCCTCCCATACTTTAACGTATTAGTCGCTACTGAGATGAAGCATGTTCTAAAATGTTACCAATCTGATAACAGGGAAGGATAATGTTAAGAGAAGCATTTTGCTAAATTAGTAACTTTGTATTTCAGTGAGAAGTATTTTAATGTTACCTTATGCTTTCTATAATTTGTTCAAATTAAGTTGGATTTAATATAGGCTGCATGATACAATGGTCAAGCTAGGCATATACAACAAGACATGAGAGTTCAGATACTCATGTATGTGATATATTTCTTTATTTAAGAGAATTCTGTTAAATTTAAGACCCAGAATTTAGCCACCTGATATAACACACTAAAAATATCTGAATTCTAATTCTACCTACATGTCATTCCTGAAAAAATCAGAAGAAAAAAGTGATATGACATATAGAGTACATCTATAACTATTTCGTTTGCTGCAGAGTCATCCATCAGCAAACCGATAACTAGCCAACTCTTTTGTCAACAGAACACTATTCAATTTATCATTTAAGTTGGTAGGTAAACAAGAGAGTTAATGAACCAGAGACAAGTTGGTCATGATGGACAAGAAATATAGGGATTCTGCATTGCCTTCTCCCTCGTTTATCCTTTCATACCTGTGCTGTTTTGATTTGGCACCAATTTTAGTCCTGTTTTGCACTTGTCTTGCATTGCAGTAAATAATTACACAAAGATGAAGACAATTGCAAATCAGGCTTGACATATTTCACAGACCAAATTGCAGGAACTGTAGTTAGGACTCCTTAGGTGCTTGCCCTGGTTTTGCAAATCATTTGCTATGTGACCTTGGACAATTAACCTTTCTGTGTTTCTGTTTATCTAACTGTACTACCTCCTGGGGTGTTATTAGGCTTAATTTATCAATCACTCAATATGCTCTTACAAAATATTTTGAAATCTCTGCTGAAAGAGACCAGGCAAGTGCAGAATAGTATTTAGAAGGATAATTCACCTATTAAACTTGGTTTGTAGTGACTTCGATTTACTACCTTTTATCAGCAGAATTTGATCCAAAATACTTAGCAAATAGAGATGGAGAAAACCAGGAGAGGGTTAACAAGATAATGGATATTTAGAAAGATGAAAAATTTCAGGAAGTGGTTAATGGGTCTCTTTAGGCATGATATGACATTAAGTCTTTCAAACAAGCTTAAATAAATTAATATTTGCATTAATATGTATTACTCAGCAAAGTATTCTCAACATTTTTAGTTTGCAAGCCAACCATGAAAAAGCAGAAAGATTTTAAAAAAAGATCTGTAAATTAAGCGAGTCAGAAAAGACAATTCCGAGTTTTTCTTCTTATCTTTTAAATGAAAGTTTCAGTCACCTCAGAGAGAAGCAGAATTTGCAAGGTACTTGTCTGAGCTCATGCATTTCTGTGACTGTAAGGTTTAAGACTGCAAGTCCGTGCCTGAAGTAGGCAGAAAAACTTTTTTTTTTCCCCAGAAATTTCTTCTTGGATGTAGAAAATCACCTTCATATCGAATTTTCTAATGAAGATGATTATTTTTGGTCAGAAAAATTCCTGTCTAGAATACTCTGTAAAAAATAATAGACTATAAACTCTGTCTGAAGTTTCATCCCCTGGAGACCATCCTTTACTCTCAGCAGTGCAAACTGGGAGGGTTTTGCAAAGGCTGCTTCAAGGTTTACACCAGAGGAAGTGAGAGCAGCCGGAAAACTAACCCCAGCTCACAGGTGCCAAGGGAAAGCACAGCAGAAACTAGAGACATGACGAACGTATGAAGCAAGGTGCAGGTGTAAATGCCAATTTTTCTGTTTACTGGAAGAGCACCCCAGTGTTAGTGGGGAGGAAAAGAGCAGAGCACTTTGCAGATAGCCTGTTGTACGTGTTACATTGTAAACAGGTAAGGAGGAAGGAAAAACGGGTATGCAGCCATCAGGGAAGGTGGCCATAGAAGTTGAAAGAACTACTATTTTATAATGAAGAAAGGTTTGGAGATGTATATAGAGTACACAAAATGACTCTAGACATGCTGTTAAGACTGCATATTTTTTCATCCAGAAATCAATCCTGCATGCTAAATAGCTGAGGTAACATAATTTCTTTCCTGATTAACAGGGCATTTCTCCCTCTTCTGAAGGCACGGCACTTAAAAAAAAAAATCCCTTATTTTGCTTATTGCAATGTATATTCTACGCTTTGGAGAACTTGCTTCTCCACGCAGGGAGAATAGCCGGGGACCCAGTTCAATGCCAGGCTCAGGCTGCTGACTTAGCTTTTCTTCAGTGAGCATTGCAGCCCTTTTGCCTCCTACTCCTATCCCAAGCTGCAAACTAATAAGGTTTTTTCTCCTGCTGGCTGCAAAGAAACAAAGCAATTGAAAGAGTGTCATACCTACCCTGAAATACTTGGGAAGGACTGGCATATTATGGGATAGGAGGGTCATAACAATGGAGAGATGTAAGAGGATAATTAAATTGATGTGAGAGTGATTTTTGCAATTTGCTCATTCTTAAGCTGAAGGCACATCTTTATCTTTACATCTATTCGGGAAACACCGTGGTTAATTCATCTTTAGCAGGAGCTTAATTTTGTCTGATTTCAAATGAATGTTTTCAAGTCCAGCAGATGAATGTCTGATTCTCCACCACCTCGCTCTCTGAGTAGTCACGCAAGTTTGTGGAAAGCACCCCTTTCTGCTGCCAAATCTGACCCTGCCATTCACCTTTGTGGCAGCATTTCTGGCTGGAGTATGGGCACCACGTTGTTTTTCATTCTGCAAGGCAAAGGAGACTCAGACCAGGGGACAGGAGTCACAGTTATGTTGCTGCTCTGTCCTCAGTATGGCCTATCTTTATGTTTTTCATCTTTTTCCTCTAAGCTGGGTGAAAAGTGGTTCAACTCTATGTGAACTTCTGTTCAACCATCTCTAAGCCTGGTTTAGGGGGTACAAATTAAAGGCTCTCATGCTTTCTTTGGGGGTGCAAGCTTATTAGGGACAGGCGCTGATAAAGACTGTCCTTACAAGTTAGAAGCTTCTGAGTGTTGTTGCTACTGGGCTGCCACATTCACCTTCTTAGAGCACCTGGTATTATCATACCTAGATGACTGATTATCATATCCTGAATGATTATCATATCTTGAGAGGTTGAACACAGGCAATTTCTGCTATTATATGGCCGTTCAATAACTGAGATAGTAGAGGCCTGAATTTCCATGGAATGAAGGCACTTTTACCTCTATTAGCAGACTCAGAATGAGATAACTTTGCCAGTAGAGCAATGGTGTCCAGGAGCACAGCGTCAGGCCTGATGAGTCACCCTGCTCTCGTTAAGTGGCTTGTGCACCGTTCCAGGATCCCTTACGCAGGGTTAATAACGCTAGCACATGGGAAGTTGCTCTCTTGCTGGCTAACACTCCACTTTCTATTCAGGACTGGGCTCATCATTATGCCAGTTTTTTATCAGCCAAGAAGTTGTAGGAAGCAAAACACTTTGAAAAACAAAAATTATTCATCAATGGTTTATACATCGGTTGTTGAATAAATTATTTGTGAGCATCACTGTACTGCTCTATGTGGAGGAGTTATAAGCACCTGGCTTTGCTTACTAAGTCCTGGCCAAGCTTTCCTTGGTCATTTCCACTCTTTCTGGCGTTTCCTTTTTCCATTGCTTTATTCATAAAGTGGTGATTTTTATCACTCTCTGCTCAGTAATAATGTGGTTCCTATCCTTCCTGCAAGAAGAAATTTCTTATTCTTTTTATTACGTATAATCATTCTTTCCTTAATTTATAGTGTGTCATGTATTATTCAGTGACATCTCTTGGCTCTGATTACAGGTTCTATATAATCTTACACACTTCAAAGATGATTGTTTAAATTACAATAAAATAATATCCAGCTCATTTGTCTGGTGAATTTGTCTTTCATTTGCAGTTATCGGGGCCAATGTTTTATACAAAAGAACTTTCTTCAGGAGCTTTGCAGACAGGTGGAGCTAATGTGCTGGGATTCCTTGAGAAACAGAAAGAAACAGCCCTGGGGAGCACTACCTGCCTCAGGGGAAAGATGTTGAGATTTGGAGAGGAATGACACAGATCCGTAAATCACTGGAGGCCTGAACCAGAGTGCATTGAAGATGGTGGGAGCAACACGGATGGAAAATTGTGGTCTCAGCAGGTTTTCAAATTCTTCCAAAGGTGGAAAACCGAATAAAGCCTTCTTGTCCTCCTCACCACCTACAGACAGACTCAGAGCTCATCCTAAGCGATATGTGAACACTGGGACCCTTGAGCCTCCATCCCTCTGCTCTCCTCTGGTGGCCTGAGCCACTAAGAGCCAAGTATAGTTTGATTTGATTTGAGATGGGAAGAAGACTCATACAGGACGTAGGGTCAACAGAGGAGACCTGCTTTTAGGAAGTGGAGAAATGAGGAAAGACTTGAAAAGCTGCTCTTCCTTGACACTGACGAAATTAGTTTTCACACTATTTCTCAAGATCAATGAAATCATCTGTGCTGTGGTATCTTCTCATCAATCCAGATACAAATTGCTTCTATTAATAGTTAAGTATTGTGGTAGTGTTATGCAAACCCTGTTGGAAATTTGGCTTCTGTTGTTTTTAGCAGTGGACACACACAGAGGACAGCATACCTGCTCCTTTTAATTGCTAGTTTCATCCAAAACTTGTTGGTCCTTCTATTTACCCCTTTCCTGTGTATTCAGAATATCTCTGGTCCTCTCCTTGATCCCAGGTACCTGCTTTCTGTCTGAGAGAGAGAGAGAATTACCTGCTCTGCTGTTGAACAAACAATAAATGGCAGTGCAGTCATGCCTGGGCTAAACCCTGGAAAAAAGCTACTAGAAGTATCCAGGCTCTTCCCTTGCTTGGTGAAGACCCACTGACTCAAGGGAGGAGACCTCCGAGTGGCTTTTCAGAGCGCTGTTAGGACTGAGTGCAGCTGATGGGTGTTATGGGTCTGACCTGGCTACCCTTTCAGCTCCCTGGTCCTTATGAAATAATGCAAGATATCCTTATGAACTCACCATATTTCCCAGAAAGATCTACTTTTGTCTTGTTCCTCTAGCCTAATTCCACTTCAGAAGAGGCTGCGGGATGCTCCTGTAGCTGGTGCAGCTCCTCTGGTGACCTCTGTGTTTGGCAGGAGCCATTTCATAGGGAAATCACTCCACGCCTCAGACCTCCTCCCAACCAGCTTCAAGTCCAGATGCCTTAAAGGAAACACGGATCCTGCCCAGGAATTTATTTTGTCTAACTTCATGTTCTCAAGCTAGTGGTACATCTAGGTCTTGACCCACTGGGCAGGCTGAACTGATATAAAGATTTTGTATCTTGGGCCCATTTCTAACCCTTACTGTAAAAGCAGAATGGCACATAACACAAGGAGTGAGCATGTCTCTTTCAGGGTTCAATCTGCTGCAAAGATACTCCTGCTGTGTGATTTCTGGCCAGATAACCAGATTTCAACTTCAGCTTTCTCACTTTTGAGGGGGAGGGAAGATGCTGGGTATCCATGCCTAGTCTGAGCCCCTTAGCTTATCCTTTTTGCACCTTTGGGTTAGGTGTGGGGTCAGCTGCAGTGGGTAACTCCTCCCCAGCTAGCATTCCCAGGATGGCACTGAAGCCAATTCTAATGTGAAATCAGTTCCTATTAGCAAAACTGCCCATTGGAAGCTTTTGTTTACAGTCCCAATGCCAGGAAAAATAACACATTTCTTACCCTCCTCACACAGGCAGTTCCTACAAGCTCTTTTATCAAATAAAAGCAAGGGAGGTTTTTTTTGTTGTTGCTTTTTGTTGAAGATTCCTGACTGAAAACCTGCAGTACCCACTCTTCTCTCTGGTT
Source organism: Morus bassanus (assembly GCA_031468815.1). Taxonomy (NCBI): domain Eukaryota; kingdom Metazoa; phylum Chordata; class Aves; order Suliformes; family Sulidae; genus Morus; species Morus bassanus. The sequence goes on along the minus strand of CM062568.1, from coordinate 89,514,584 downwards.
AGGATCCAGCACTGCAGAAACTCATTTTCCCTATAGTTCAGCTGAAAACTTTAAAGACTGCGGACAGGAGTTGGAGCAGTCTCTGGGTGCTGATTCTTGTCAGGTTTATAGATGTATTCCTAAGCAAGTCGTTTCTATTCTCTGCAGGATGTTGCTTCTATCTCTAAGGGCTAGGTTATGTAAAAATAATGGCAGAAGCCTGCCTTAACCTGGCAAAAACTGGGAATCCTGATTGTTCAATGAAACGCTGCCTTTCAGTCAATCCTCCTCCCTAATTAGTGCTGCATGGTGGAGCTGATCTTTTAATAATAATGAAAAAAAAGAGTAATTTGGTGGGTGATTGATGGGAGAAAACCTGAATACATTATTAAAGTACCAGTCAGCTGCGTCTAGAGGGGGTTTAATAAAAAAAGTATTTGACAAAAATCATGAGATAGATTTTCCAATATCCATCACTTGAGTGGCTCCCCCATGTAGGCATTGTATCTAATGTAGTCTGGTGTGACTGCGCGGGAGAGAGGCTGCCCCCACCAGCTTTACTTCATGCATTAGGAAAAGTTACCATGGACCTCAGCAGGCCTTATTGGAAAAAGCACGTTTCACTGGGGTAATCTGAGCATGCAGAAGAACAGAGTGGGCCAAGTTAGCCACAAGATGTGGTTTTACAACACTAGGAATGAACACAAAGCTGAATTGATACACCTTAATACAAAGACTGATTGTGACTAATAATTGCATTGATCTGACTGTTCTTTTTTTCATCAGTTCCGTTTTGAGGATTGGTACTAACTAGTCTGAAATTGTAGGCCTAAAATGTTATACTAGCTTGATGTAGGAAGTATTTCCTGGGTTAAGATTATCTTACTTTACTGCAATATTAACTCAAGCAAATAGCATTAAGGGATATTGTTTTTTGCTACTGACCTGCATTTGAGGAAATAGAGCTAATACAACTCATGCATTTATATCCCACAGGCCTTGGTATGGAAATACACAAGAAGCCAAAAAAATAAATTCCTTTCATCTAGAAGAAAAAGGCAAGAAAAATCAGAAAGGCTTTTCTTAGATGGTTAGATTGCTGCAGTCTTATAATGTCTTAGGAAACACAACATTATTAAAAATACCCTACAAAGGTATGAGCTTATGCTCTCTTGTAGCTCCTCCTGACATAACTTCCCTTATTAGGAAGTACTAGAGGTTCCCTGAAAAACCTCACACCAAGCCTGTGAAGTCTCTTACCCAGCTTTCATTGCTGTGGCATGGCTTGGCCAGTTAGTGGTGGCAGCTGGGATGCTGGGAGTGAGGATCAAATGGAAATGGATCTGAACTGTGCTGTTGGGAATAGGATTGCATTAAAGGTGGAAACTTTCCCATGCCCTTTCTCAGGCACAAAGGGCTGGTGAATGTTGGTTGTGTGCTGTCCTTTTGTATGACTCTGTGTGAGTTTGGAGGTATTGACTCCATCCAGCTTTAACTGTTTTAACACAAGTGAGGGGGTCAGACTCCCTACTGAGGACAGGCTGCTTCAGTGGGCAATCCAGCATGCCCAGATTACACTCTGAATTACCCTCTGGGGGAGCTTACATCTCATCATGGACAATATAAGGAGACTATCCTCCCATTCTAGGTAGCTGAGTTAGTTGATGTAAATACCCCTGTAGTGCTGTATATGTATTTTCACATCACAGCTGTGGTTCCTGTCAGTGTGAGCCAGGGCAGAAGCTAACTGATTGCAACCAGGCTTTAAAAAGAAATGTAATTAGATGTAAGTCACTATTTCAGAGCAGTTGTGCTGACAGCTAGGGGATTAATTCTGCTCTTACTTATTAAGCATATGCTCCAGATTTTTAATATAATTTAAGTTGAAGAGAGCATTACATGACAGGCACCCCTTTAAACTTTTACAACTTCTTGGATCTCCTTCCAGAGTTAATTGTAATCCCAAGCGATAAGACTACCCATTTAATACAAACTCAGTAATGTGTTTTGCCTCTGGTGAAGTGGTTGCTGGGTGTGGGGAGTCGTTCTGCTGGTCCTGTCCACGTATGCAGTCAAGGCTGTTTAAGGGACTCGACCCTGCAGTGGCTGGCATCAGCTCTCTGGTCACAAGGAAAACAAAAACTCCCATCTTGTAGACTGCCTAGTCTTCCCCTTGGCTCTGGTCTGCTGTCTGCTCTTCCTGGCTCTTCCCCTCCTCCGCTTATTGTGGAAGAAACTTTGGTGCTTCCTCGTCCCCTGGGGCTGTGGCACCCATCACCCTGACATGCAGTACAGACTGTATTTATGAACTGTAATACAAAAAGATGTCTCTTAACTATGACAAACAAGTCTTAATGCAACATGCTGCTGCAACACCGGGAGTACTGGAGTCCTTAGGCATGGGTTTTCAGAGGGCTGGACAAGTCTTAGAGATCCAGAAAACTCACCTAAGCAGGTAATTTTCTGCAAAGCATGCTCTATAGTGCTCATGGGAGCAGGACAGGCTAGGCTAGAGAGGGGGGCAAGAACAAGGGGTTTTCTGTGGGTGATTTTGGAGTTGGAGCCTGTTTCTCTTGAAGATCTAACAACATAGGTGTTAGTTGCCCTGCAGAGGGAGACTGGGGGGGTCACAGGTGGCACCCAAGCCATGGCTGTCAGTGAACCACTAGAGGCTGAGAGGTGCTAGTGGTGTTGGAGCAAGGACAGGTGAGCAGTCACCCCTCTGTGGGCAGAGCAGTCTCTTCTGTGAGCAGCTCTGTGCCTATACAGTCAGGCAGCTGTCCCACATCTGTAAATAGTCAAATATGATAGTTATGCTGCTAGCTGAGATGAGCGTAATAAGGAACTCAAAGCAGGTAAGAGAACTGCGTCAGGAAAAGAAGCCTTGGCTTTTTCCCTCAGCAAAATGCTCAGCTAGTTAATGCTGGTGTAGCTGAATCTGAGCTGTGTCACCTACCTTGATATTGTATTATTAATTGTATAACAATCGTGTTGCTATGCTGTACCACAGATGGGGGGCTTAACTATTTCATTAGCTCAGTGGGAATGGTACACAGAAACAGTTTAATTCTGTAGGATTATACTGAGTCACCACACTCAAAGGAGCAAATTCCAGGATACTAGAACAAATTTGGACACCACCAGCCTCCTCACAGCACAGACTTCAGCTAAGATCGCTCTGACTAAAATATGCAGCTAAGGCACAGCTGAACGTGACTCATAGGAAATAGCATGCTGACCTGAATACACATGCTGAGTACATGCCGTGGGTGGGCAGCTTAAGTGCTTTGTAGAGCCATTTCTCTTAGTCCTATTTTTTCCCCTCCTGATCAACGGTGAAACCCAAACTTTAATAATCTGAGTTTCCCCTTTGCCCCTTTGCAAAAGCAATAAATATGCTGTCCCCACCCTCCCGACATCAGGGACTCCTCTGTCACGGATTTATATAGAAAAGCTTCTGACAAATTTGGCGCGAGGCTTGCTGATGAGTAGTGGGAAGGATTTGCAGCTGGGAGAGATGTCGCAGGCGGTGTGAGGCGAGGGAGTGGGTTTGAGTGAAGTGATGGGCTGCCAGGGTGGATCTGCAGGGACTGCTACAGCTGGGCGGAGGTGCGGGCAGGTCCCTGCACAGACACGCATGCTGCACTGGCTGAATGCTGGGTTTCGGTGTATTGTCTAAGGTAGTGCTTAATGAAGGCATTTAGCAGTGCAAAAATAAAAATGCTGATAGGATGATAATGCCTGTTAGTTCACAATGGAAAAAAGTTCACAATTCCTAATCCCTACCTTGAGCTAGAAAAAGGGCAAACAGTGATGAAACTTCTTTTCTTCATCCACTCAGGTCTCAAGCAGCATGAGCATTAGGCAGCCAGTGTGGTTACAGCCTCACATAGCAATTCCCACAGACTGCATTTGGGCTCATGTTCCACTACAGGCAAAACCTGCCTCTGTAAGGGGAATTCAGGGAAAAAGAGGAGCTTATGTTTTCCTGACGTTAATGAGAAGGATCTGTCATTAACTGAAAGTAATTGACAACATTAGGGCAATGATAAAAGGCTGGCCTTGTTGCCAGAAAGACAGATTAGAGGAAGAGACATTTTTTGAGCCCAAGAATTATTCTAGAGGCAAGGACGTGCATCCTCTTTAAATCCATAGGCATATATAATGGATCTACTTAAATTTTCACATTGCTGCACAAAAACTTTCAGTCCTTGAAACAGTGAACGCATTTTTTTCCCCCACTGTGCAAAAATATAGATCAGGATTATACTGGTCTATTGGTAACTATTCCCTGGTCTGCAGCTGAGCTCTTGCTAAAGAAAGTGAATCCATGAACATGTTACCATGACACTATAAGTTACTGCATGCCAGCTGAAATGTGCTAACCGTGGGAGGAGATTGCACCAATGGATGAAACATTCTATTTTTTTCAGATTTTTTTTCTTTCATGTGCTTTTGTGCTAAATACTTACAGAGGACGACTGTACTGTATGAACTGTAATTCATTGGTGTTCACTTACACCAGCGTTTCTGCTGTGTTGGGTTATTCAATCAAGTTGCATTGGCTGAACAATCCTAAATATATGTAGAACTGCAGATAATTGGGTGCCTTAAGACAAGGGCAGAACTATGCAGCTGGGACTTCATCACTATTTAAGTATGGAGTATGTGTATAGCAACAGGTCTGCTTGAATGGATACTTCAATTTAGAAAATATTTATGCCTATGGAAATGATGTAGCTCATCTAAAGACATCATGTTCATAACTGTTCTCCTTCTTACAAATCGGATGAGACATTTAAACAGCTTTAGAATATAATATGATTTGCATCTAGCTCAACTTTGAACTTTTGAGTCACCAAAACTGTGACCGATTTTGACAAAACGGATTCGAACAAAATAAGGAAAATATGCAAAATTCTGTCTTTTTGGCATCACTATTAAAACCTACACTGACTTCAGTACAAGTGGAACTTAGATCAGTATCGGTGATCATTTTGGAACAAAGAGACAAATGAACATCAGCGAGTCACTGGATGAGTTGGTAGTCACCCCAGCATCCCAGAGGAACGTGGGGATAAAGCAGCTGAGCTACTAGCTGTGGTGTAAACCCTCTCTTGCAGGACTCCTTGTTTTCTGTGGTTTGTAAGGAAGTAAATAGGATGCTGATTTTTAAGGGGACTAGGGAAAATCTGATGAGAGACAGACATCTGTACTGAGCAGAACTGTTGAAACAGTAATGGAGTAGAATCCATGGAAAGAAGGATGAATATTATGTACAGAGGAAGAGTCACTCTGTCTTTTGTAGTGGGTGCCTCCTATTGGTCTTCTTTTCATGTAACTGCAGCAGACCTGGTTGATAACATCCACATAAATTTCCAAGTCTTTTGACAAAGTTTAGAACAGAATAGACTAGAATTTAGAATAGAATAGTTGGGTTGGAAGAGACCTACAAGGATCATCTAGTCTGACTGCCGGACTACTTCAGGGCTGACCAAAAGTTAAAACATGTTATTAAGGGCATTGTCCAAATGCCCAACACTGGCAGGCTTGGGACATTGACCACCTCTCTAGGAAGCCTGTTCCAGTGTTTGACCACCCTCTCTATAATAAAATGCTTCCTAATATCCAGTCTCAACCTCCCCTGATGCAGCTTTGAGCCATTCCCATGCATCCCATTACCGGATACCAGGGAGAAGAGATCAGCACCTCCCTTTGTTGAGTTCCCCCCAAAAAGGTCCCTTTTGGAAACTAGGCAGCCAAGGATAAGAGGGAAGGCCCTTGTAAAGGTACGTAGTTGTTTAAAAGATAGGTAGCATAGGGTAAAAATAGTCAGTTCTCCCAGGGGAGAGAGGTTACCCATAAAGGTCCAGAATGCTTTGTGCTGAGACCTGTGCAATTCAACCTATGAAGTTATGAATTCATTTATGAATAACCCTCTGTAAAATTGGGTGAATACAGACTATTGACAAACTTGTACTGATGATATTAAATTCTTCAGAGTAGTAAAGATGAAAACTGATTGTGCAGAACTGCAGAATGATATTGCATGGCTGAAGAACTGGGCAGTAAAATAGGAAAAAAGGAAATTTAATCATATTGAAAATCAGCTGTCCTGACTTCATACATAAGAATGATGGACTGAGCTGGCCCTTAGCACTCACCAGTCTATGGAGGTTACTGACTACATAGAAAGCACCTCAGGCTCAGAAAGTCCCTGAGCTGCAAATTGGTGGAGGCTCCTGTTACACACTGCTTTAGATGCCTGCTTCTGGCTGCTGTTGAAGGCAGGATCCTAGCATCACTGGACCGTCAGTCAGAGACAGGACTGCTGTAATCTTGCTTTCTTAGGCTTTCCAAAATCTCTCTCTTTATAGTGTTTACTCTCTGAGCCACTGAGAAATACTTCTCAGTTTGGGCAAAGAGTTCATAGGAAACAGAAAAATATATCTCCAAATATATTGGCTAAATCCAAAACATTTAATGGGTTTTCTTTGTGTGTGTTTACAGAAAAAGACAAATGAGATATACTGAACCTGTGACACTTAGAAAAGTACCACTGTTCTGAACAAGTTAATGCATCCTTAGGTCGAGACACATGAAACTGTGTTACAGGTTTATTATAATCCGTCTTGAATCATCAGGCATAAGGCTTCCTTATATTTTTCTCTTCTATAATTTTAGAGGTATAGTCATGTAGGAACATATATTCAGATTTAGTGGTTTTAGAGGAAAAGATATTCTTATTTTAAGGGAAAATACCATTCTGTATCTCAGCATCAATGAAAGGAAATGGTTTTTGCCTGCTGTTATTTCTCATTGTGATGATAGAGAACAAGTTAAAATAGAAAAAAGAAATTTTAGAACCTGCATACTGCTTAAGACCCAGGAATTTCTGTATATGCAAATGAGAACATCCGTACACATATGTCACCAGAAAATGCCTTGACAAAGTCTGCCAAAAATTTATGTGCATTTAAATCCTTATATAGAGAGAATCATACAATCATAGAATTATGTAGGCTGAAAGGGACTTTTGGAGATTGTCTGATCTCACCCCCCCTGTTCAAAAAGGGACAAATTCAAAGTTAAGACTAGGTTGCTCATGGTCCTGTCCAGATGAGTTTTGAGTATCTCCAAGGCTGGAGATCCCATGAGCTTTCTGGGCACTGGTTCCAGTGTGACCACTCTTATGGAGAAGTGTTCTCCATATGTCTAATTGCTGTAACTTGTGCCCATTGCCTCTTGTCCTTTTGCTGTGCACCCCTGAGAAAAGCCTGGCTCTGTTTTCTCTGTAACCACCAGCTGTGGACAACGAGTACAGCCCCTCTGAGCCTTCCCTTCCCAGGCTGAACAGTCCCAGCTCTCCCAGCCTCCCCTCAAATGTCCTGTGCTGTGACCCCCTGACCATCGTGGTGGCCCTCCATTGGACTTGATCCAGTATGTGAGGCTGTTTCTTCCACTTCAAACTATACCCCTCCCCACCACCCCACCTACAAAGCCACTGGGCATGAAAACCTCAGAATAAGCTGAAAAAGGTGTTTCATGTCAAATTTACTGAGCACCAATCTACAGTAGCAAGCCCTGAAATGTTTGACCATCTACCTTGACATGTGCAATTTTTAGCACTAATGTACCAGCTGAAAGATGATCACAGATCACATTTGTGAATATAGTTTAAACATAAGAACATATGAATGTTGTAGAAAGAATATCTGGTCACCTAAAGGTAATAGTCAAAAAGTGTGCATGGATGTGGCATATTTTCAAACTGGTTTGGTGTCCATGTGGCCACCTTTTCTGAACTGCCTGTGGTAATGCCTTAAGTGTTGCAATTAGGAGTTGGCTTCTAAGCCCTTTTGAAAAACTAGTCCTCTTTCATGCCCTATGTTGGGAGACAATCTGTTTTTTAGCCCCAAAATACAGAAACTAATGAGGGCTTTCTGATCATTTATTTCCCAAATCCCTTTTATTGCTGCTTGCTTGTGTGATAAAATTGTTTGAAAAATCAGCCCTGGGCTTACTGAGGTGCTTAAACATATGCCTAATGTAGAAGGTTGTCATGGTTTAGCCCCAGCCAGCAACTAAGCCCCACACAGCACGCACTCACTCCCCGACTCCGGTGGGATGGGGGAGAGAATCGGAAAGGTAAAAGTGAGAAAACTCATGGGCTGAGATAAAGTCAGTTTAATAGGTAAAGCAAAACAGTAATAGTAATAATAATAATAATGATAATAATATAAGGAAAAGGAGAAGCAAAAGCTGCGCACGCAAGCAAAACAAAACCAGGAATTCATTCACTACTTCCCATGGGCAGGCAGGTGTTCAGCCATCTCCAGGAAAGCAGGGCTCCATCGTGTAACAGTTATTTGGCAAGACAAATGCCATCACTCCGAACATCCCCCACTTCCTTCTTCTTCCCCCAGCTTTATATACTGATCATGACATCATATGGTGTGGAATATCCCTTTGGTCAGTTTTGGATCAGCTGTCCTGGCTGTGCCCCCTCCTCTCCCGGCTTCTTGTGCATCTGGCAGAGCATGAGAAGCTGAGAAAGTCCTTGACTAGTGTAGGCACTACTTAGGGAGACTTAGCCACTACTTAACAACAACTAAAACATCAATGTGCCATCAGCACTATTCTCATACCAAATCCAAAACACAGCACTATACCATCTACAGTGAAGAAAATTAACTCTATCCCAGCCAAAATCAGCACAAAGGTATTCTACTGAAGCCATCTACTTAAACTCAGGAATGCGTTTGTACTGTGGGAAGAACTGGTCTTCATCCTTCATATTTAATGCAAATAGGGAAGTGTACAGAGAAAACAGCCCTTTGCTTTCAAAATATTTGGGCTTTTTGTCCATTGTTATAGCTATTTCCTCAGTCTTAGCAGGATATTCCCTTCCAGAAGTATATTGTGGCATATTTTTGCACAAATATTCAAGCAAGATTTCTTGTTTTACATGTCATTTAATTTGTCAGCTTTATTGCAGAATGGGGAAATGGTGCTGAATGCAGCTGTCACCCTTAGTGCTTGGCCTTGGCAGGTTTTCCAGCAAGAATGAATCTTACAGCTTGTCTACCCTCCAGCCTTTAGTTAGCTGGAACTGCTTTTTACCATTATAGCTGCTCAGCTGCAATTAAGAGGGCATCTGAGTATTTGGGAATTCCTTGGACCATTAGTTTGAGCAACTCTAATTACACTAGGAAAGTTTTTTTTTTATTCTGTCCTTTTAATTACCTAGAAACAGTTTATTGGAGAGGGAACTATCTGGATTGTTGAGAAATTTGCTATTTAGTAAACCCAGTATTTTGGTGACACAACTGTAGCTTTTACCTACAGCTGTGCAAAACCCATCAGTTTAGTTTCAGTGGACCATTTGCGAGAATTCCCACCATTTCATGCAACACAGTGTTTCTCTGTTTAGGTTTTTTTATTTATTTAGAGTTACCACAAAATGACTGTATTTACACCAAATACGGGCAAAGACACACCCACAAAGCCGAGGATTCCTGTGGCCCAGCTCTACATACCTGAAGCTTCTTGCTTTTGCTCATCCACATCCAGCCCAAAACTGTGTTGCTGGCCACAGACTCCACCTCTCCTCACCAATCCAAGGCTACCAACTTAAAAGGAAATTCCTGCTGTTCAGAAAAGACCATCTTGCTTTTTATTTTTATTACATGTTTTTCGTATATTGCCAAGCTGTTTCTGTCCAAAGGCAAGACTTTCCCTTTGATTCTGATGACTGTAAAGAGTTTCTAAACCTCCAAAAGACTACTTAGAGGAGCCTTCCCATTGACATCAAATAGCTTTAGATCCAGGGAGGCTCATTCTGAAGACACTGAAAACAATTCTGATTTTTTTTAAACTGTACATTGTAGTATTGATGTTTGCAACTTATCTGCGCCTTCCAAACTGTTTTTCCCCAGCTGAATTTAGAATGAGTAGATTTTTCAGCTATAATATACATATATAATCTCTATTAAAAAAATTGATGCTCTAGAATCACTTGTGGGAACATTTTGTCTCAATATGCTTAATAGCTGTAAATATTGTCAATAGAATTTCTTGTAGATAATCATACTGAGACCATTCTGCATGTATTTGTCTTGAATATTGTTTATTTTAAGTTCAGAGTCTTAAAATCACATGTTTCTATTAGAAGTCATTAGCCTCTTTGTAGAATGGCTTTTTCTGATAGTAGAATTTCCTGCAAGTCCTGAGTCATTTGTCACCATTTTGGTGATAATGGAATTTGCAAAAGCAGCTCATTCTGTGCTTTTTTTAATGTACAGGTGTCAGCCAGATGTCATCTGGACAAAGTGCTGAATAAGCAGTATTATGAAAAAGAAGAAAGAAAACTTTGACAGCAAATGCAAACAACCTCTGCTTATTGGTCCGGTTGCAGCAGGGCAGTCTGCATCCATAGCCACTGCCCAGTCACTGAGTAACCACATCAGTGGAAAACACTGGGGCTGGGGAAAGGGATGCCAGACATGCTTTTCTCACTGTACCCGGGGCAGCTTTTCATCAGCCCTGTTCTTAGTCTGTCCTCCTTGACGAGTCTAACCTCTGTGGCAGTGCACAAGTGGAGATGAGGGTTTCTAACTTGAAACTGGAATGCAATGATTTAGAAGGGATGTTTGTGTGTTCTCAGGTGACTGCAGAGTCAACAGCTCTTTTGATCAACAGTATGATCCCACAAAAGGGTAGTTCTGCTCTCCCAACTCCAGAATGATTGTTTCAAATATTCCTATAATTTATTGGGTTCCATGTGTCTGGATAGTCAGCTGTGGCTGATGACATGAGCTGTGTAGCAGCAAGAAAATGGAGAATACAAAAGGATCTCCACCTTTACTATAAGGACAGCCCTAAAGCTTAGTAGTGATAGTGGATGTGAAAGGCAGGTAAGAGTTTATCAGTAAATTTGCCCCTATAGTGCTGGTGTAGGTATCAGGGAAACACATGTCATGGACACATTGCAGGTGGAAGAGATGGGAGTTAAGTCCCCTTTCTACCTGATTGGCAAGTCAGAAGGTAGACAGAAGTCTGGCATATTGCATCTCAGTTACAGGTCAGTTGGACTTGTTCCCCAAAGGAGAAAGCCTGCGTTGCTCCATTTTTGAAGTGTGAAGAAAAAGTCCTGAGTCATGATTGCGTTGGCAAAGGAAATCTGAAATGCACCTTCTTTCCTAGGTCAGGAAGCTCATGTCTATCTGGTCATCAGTGAAACAGTGTACCATAACCAGAAGTTGATCTGGATATACCCATGCATCTCATGGGCTGCATCAGTATGTGACCACCTTACATCCCTGATATTGGAATCACCCTAACCTGTGTGGTGCATGGTGCTGCTCAGTTACTTTAACCCCTGTTCAAAGCACTGAGTGTCAAACTTCAAATAAAGCCAGGTCTTTGCTTGGAAAATAATTAAAATATTTTTTTGCAAGTAATTCTTACTGCTAAATCTAAACCATTGCAAAGCTAGATGTGTAATCTAAAACAGGCATTCAGGGAGCCATTTCATGTATTTCCATCATCTGTTTCAGGACAAAATGCGTTGCCCTCTGGAGTGCGCCCATCTATCTGAGTTGACTACACAGGGACAAAGCCTACTGAGTTTAGACTAGACTTAGACAGCTTTGTGTGATGAATCTTACCCTTAGCGTATAGGCTCTCAGTTTGAAGAAAATGGTGATTATGGCAGGCAGGAGCAGGAAAACGTGTAATATCTACTGGGCTCATCCACAACCTAACACATGAAAATAATTATCCCCATGACCTTTTCCTTTTTGAGAAGGACTCACTCTTGCAGAGAGCTAACCCCCCCCAGTTGCTGAATGCTTTCAGGAGCAATTGGGGTTTCTGTGAAGCTGACAGGGAGTATGCAGTTCTTTCCAGGATTAGGACTTTGGTGATTTCATGCTGCTTCTGACAGCTCAAAGCATCTCCTGAAATGAAGGGCCAGAAAAGTATGGAATTGATGTATGAGCAGGCAGAGCATGTAGGCACACTTCCAAGAGCAAGGCCTGTTGTTATAGCTGTAAACTAGCCGATTAAATGTTAATCCTAACTATGTGAGACCTGGCTTACCAGAGGTGTAATTATTTGACCTGGAAACGTAACAGCTTTGGATATGTAAAGAACTGTGCATTTAGTTATAGACAGATTATGCAAACTGCAGTGAAAAATTTACGCTGTGAATGTACCCTGTGTAACCTGAGTCCCATTAAAATGCACTAGTTGTTATTTGTACATCTTGCCTTGTCCCTACTAGATGGCATGTCTTAAAATTAAGCAGAGTAAAACAGTAATACGCATCTATGCAGCTAAATAACATGACCTCTAAATGCCATCTGCAGGTTGGGGTAACAATACCAAAAGCCTACTCAGTTAACTACAACTGGTCAAATAATGGAAAAACTTTTTGCGGTGAAAATGGGCCCCTTTTTTTTGTGTGAAAAGGTGAATTTTGCATTTTTCAGTAAGCTCTTTCAATTTCTGCCACAAATGTAACTTCTTCTGGTCTTTTATAACTGCTATAAAACTTATAACTTAATTCATTTGCAGAAAGAGGAGAAATCAGCTTATTTTTTTCCTTGCATTGTAGCTTCACCTCTCTTTTCTGGACTTAAAAAATTATAGAAGCAAGTGGTCTGTCAATAGGAATGAGTTCTTTTCTTTTGTTGTATTTAGGGCAATTCTTTTTAAGCTTTCTCTCTTTCCCTCTTTCCCTTCTAGCTATAACTTAATTTTGCCTATCTTAACCAACTTAATGACACAAGTACTAATCTACGGGCAGTCTTGTTCTATCTAAGTCTGCATTTTTTTTCCTGCATAGGTAAGGGAAACACAGCCAAAAATATCACACAGTTTGAATCATGAGTATAGAAGAGAAACTGGATGGGGAAGAGGGCACCAAACTTCAGAGGCACAAAAGGCTACTACAGAACGCAAGGGAGGAGTCTCTTTTCCAAGTGTGTAGTAGACAGGACAAAAAGTAATGAGCTTAGCTTGTAAGAAGACAGTAAGAAACATTTCTAAACATAGACAAAGTGAAAGCCTGGGATACATTGTCTGAGGATATTATTGGAGATCTGTAAGAAGAAATTAGATGAGCACCTGTTAACAATGAGGTAGGGATGGTTAATTGGATGTCAGGGGCTGAGGTCTCTTCCAGCTCAGTTCTTTGGGTTCTGTGATGTAGAGCTTCTTCCTTTCCATAAAATCATTACTAGTTGGGTAGGGCCAAATGAGTGAAACCTATTGATTGGACTTTTCTTTGTGGTACAGTGCCCTGTTTGGGAACAGACAATAGAAACTAGGATGATGGAGATATGCTGGGCAGCCTGTTGGTGTTGCAGGAGGAGTTTGCTCGGTGTGTGCTCTCACAGCTCCAGCTGTGGCTGCAGCTTCTCTTGGTCTCTACAGCACCTTCTCAGCCCTGTGCCTGAGGGTTAGGGGATGAGGAATTACATGTTACTGTAAGGGTAAGTTCCCATTTATCAAGCAGAGCGTTTACTGGCTATCGGTGAGCAGATTGCAAAAATGTTTATTTTTTCTTAGGTGGCCTGCTTCTGAATTATCTGCAGCTTAGATCTTATATGGCTCAATCAGCAGATCTGATAGAGGAAATCTGCACAATTAAGATGATTAATTTTCCATGCCACCTGTCTTAAAGTATACAAAGTATACCTGTTCTGCCATGAATGATTACTACAGATGATGAATCAGCAAGGATGGGCCCATGTTTAACATTTTGGTTTGTGATTTTTGTTATAATCTCTGACATGACTGATTATGCTATGGCCTGGAGCAATTTATTGAATTAATGAATTACTTACTAATACATGAGTGTGATTAATTGAGATGCCTGTTTGGATCCTATTCTGGATAATGAAGCTTGAGCGCTGACAGGTGCAGCCTGTGGACCTGATCCTGTCTTCCAGGAAATGATGGGGAGTCATGGGGATAATCCACACCAGCAAAGGCTGCAGGACCGTCCTGAGTAAAGTTGCATGGAGAAGGTAGCAGTCACCTCTTAATTCAGTGACCTGGAAGATTTACAGCCATGCAGTTCGCATGAGTGAAAACATGCTGTCTGTTCCTACCACATTCTTTGCCTTTTCCTCCTTCAGCTCTTACTTTTCTATCTACTTACTGTGATTTATTGCCACCACCTGCAATGACAAGTCAAGAGTGGCAGCAGCTGGCTTGCCTCTGGAAAGCTGGTGTGAAATTAGGAGCTGCTTTCCTGAACATTAGGTGCAGAAAAGAAAGACCTTGTAGCGCCTGGTTGAGTTGTTATGAATGTTCCACTAGGGTTTGTCCTTGAATGTGGGTATTTTCAAGGTTTGATATATTAACATTATAAGTATAAACAGCACCCGGTCATCTGTTGGATGGTTACTCCATCTGACATAAATTTAAGTAGTGACTGGCAGAAACTGAACACCCAAATATCAAACCCTCTCCTCACCTCTGACAACAGATAGGAGAGGAAAGGAAATTTCAGTTGTGTCAGTTGCGGTGTTTTTGTCCATAACATTGCTCACCCTGAGTGTGCAGCAGACCTGCTGGCTGGATGGACAGAGGCGATGGCAAAGTGGTACCACCCAGGACAGTCCTCACTGCATTCCTCTTTCTCAGCCTGACCTGCCAAGCCCAGGCTTTGCCACCACGTGGGTGACAGGTGTCTGTGAATGAGAGGCCTTTGCCCAGCTAAATTGCTCTCCCCATTGTTTAGATGAACCGTGGAGGAGCTAATCTGAGAAGGTCAGCAAACCAGGCTGTATGATAGGAAAATTGTAGGCTTGATACCTTCCCTCTCCGAGTGGTAATTTAGGCCTGCCTCAGTCGAGGTGAATGGTCTAGAGCTGCTTGAAGGAGGAATCAGGTGTCTGCATGCTTTTTGTGGCTTCTGGGAACTGAAGAGTGAGAAAGGGAGACAAAAGGCACCTTGGCCTAATTTTTGTGCCAGTGAGGATGGTATGTGTATGGATCACTGCTGTTTTGCTGAGGAGCTGAGTTCTGATAATGACTAGAAAGCCACAGAGCTTATTGCTCCACAGAGCAGGATACCTTCTTCTACAAAATGGGCTATTAGAGCTTGTGGCACAATAAAATGACTGTCTTTTCTAGTCCCTCATTACAATAGCTTAACTTCAGTTTTACTCTTTTCAGAGTTAGCAAGCTAACTCTAGTAGAGCTAACTCTAACTGAAGGAAAGGATGCCAGTAGGGCTGCTGGAGAGGCCATGCAGAGTGAGGCTGGTGGTAAAACAGCAAGGCATGTTTGGGGCACGAGAGTTGTTTCAGTGAACATGTGGGTTTTGATTTAAGTTGAGAAAGCTTCTCTCCTACTGAATACATTTTCTTAGGGTGCTTCTGGTGATCCATTTCCATGGCAGAGCCTTTTTAAGCCTTCCAGAGACTCTGGACTTGGTGCTCCAGTCGTAGCTCTTGGGCGTAGTAGTGCTTGTCTTGCTGTGCTGACAACACAGACCCACAAATACCTGTGTCATGCCTGAGCAGTGGGTCTGACACATTTTGGCATTACAGCTTGTATGAAGTGGTTGTGAAGGCCCTTTCAGACCAGGAACCCAAAGCTGAATATAATTCCCACTGAATTACACCAGGGGTTTCTTCTCAGCACCCCCTTTCTCCTACTCTGGCCAAATCTGAAGCAACAGCTCTGTAAGACTGAACAGCCTCCCAGTACATATGACCTTTGAAGGAGAAACATGGTGAAATGGGATTGGAAATGTCAGGGACATGTGGAGTAGCTCAGTAAGGAGCCCTCCAAATAGCCCCCTAGGGCAGTTGGGATTCACTGAGGATAATGTAAGCCTGAGACATCCATGTGACTCATGGTGGTGGTTTGGGTTCCTGTCTGGATATCAGGACCAAAAAATTCAGACTGTTTGGCTGTTAATGAAATGATCTCTTGCGAGCAGTTTTGCCTGTGAGGGATGCTTATTTTGTGTGTATAATTTGTAAGGCCATGATTAGCTTTTTTCTTTACCCCTATTCCCAGGATGGTGAAAAACAATTTCATTTGTAAATAGTAGGTTTCAAGGTCTATGATTTAAAAAATCTTCTTGAAACAGTAATGCAAATACTGTGCACCATCTCTATGGCTCAAGGTTTGCATGGTAGCTTTCTTATTGTATTAGTGCCTTTGAGTATTCTCCTCTTGTACTGATTCCCTGCAATAGAGATATTGACAGAAGGATCCCTTTGAGTCTTAAGTTTGCCTGACTGTGGGAAAGAGTAGAAAAAGGTATTTGGAGAAGAAGAGTGGGAATAATTGTTTTTTTCTATTGGTGCAATTTATTGAACAACTTATTTTTTTTTCACTCTTATCCATGTGAAATAGACATTCTGTAAATTTTTGGGCTGAACAAAAGATTCAACTAGTCAGAGAAAAGCAAACCCAAAGGACATAATCTGGAGGAAAAGGAACAGAAAATGATAACCAGAAGTGTGTAGTGGAGTAGGATGGCGGTCAACTGCATGAAGCGCATGGCCATCTGTGTTTGCAGGGGCTTAATGTCCTTTGAAATGGATATCTGGCTAAGTGTAATCACTTAGTCAGTGGGGGTGACCAAAGGACTTGGTCAAAAAGAGTTCAAACTCCTGACACCCTCAGCTCAAATGAAATACTCTATTTCATTATTAAGATTTTTAAAGGTCTGTAGTAAAACAGAAGCATAATTTTGAATAGAAGTGTTTTGTTTAAATAATGTCACATAATATCTATGATTTGGGGGGTTTGCTTGTTGGACCATTAAATGACTTGACTTCCCATTAAATCATATAATTTTGCCAAGCTCAAGCACAGATGAGATTTGTAGGATGGAATTCAGGACACAAAGTATATGGGGGAGAATACGGAGAAGGAAAAAAGAAAACAACATTTAAGGGCAAATAGTTCTCTAAACTTTACTGACAACTGAGAGGCCTGTCCATGAAGCATGGTTTGGCCTGAGGGTTAAAGGCTGCATTGGTGAGAAGGATCCATTTTGGGATTTCTGGGAGGAAGCTGTTGGATGAGGAGTATGGAGTCGGTCTGAGTGAAGATCACAACTTCTGGATCATGTTTCTGAAGAACAGTTGCAGTAGGATCTAGGCCATACTAGGACAGTTTCAAAATGCCCTGTGCACCAGAAATTCTGAGAAATTAATGTTTCAAAAACCAGGTGCTTATAAAATGAGTGAAATTCAGTCATGCTGTCAGCTGCTCAGAGTAGGTGACATCCTTCTTGGATTTATTGCTGTCACCCAACAGCTGCCTGGGACTCTAGTTAGAGCTTGCCTTCCTGGGCTCTGGGGCTCCTGGGTCCACAGCAAAAAGCCTGAAATGCTGATCTGGCTTATTACTCCAGAGCAGGAGAGCCTGGAAAGCAACACATTTCCTCTCCTGGGGCTGTCCATCTCTGGGGTTTGTCTCAAGCCCTTCAGTGGGAACCCTGACTTGGATTTCCCAAAAATCGATTATCCTAAGATATTGCATCTACAAGACTTTAGCCCAGTGGGATGGCATTTACATTTTGAAACCTCTCTAAAGCGTAGTCCATGTAAGTGCCACATTACCAGCTTCTGAAAGTCATTCAGTGCTTGATGCCATTGTGAAGCTCTAGTGCCACATAAAAGGTGTATGAAAGAAAAACTTTCAATTTCTACTGCCTGGTCATGGAAAAACATTTAAGTGCACGAATAAGAACATACAAGTGATGATTTCTGGTGCAATAGCTGTCATTCTGCTGCATCTCTCATACGTTAGGCACAGATTCAAAGCATGCATAGCGCTACAGTTTGCACTAGTACTTGTTGGATCCTCATCCTACTGAAACAGCTGATAAGCTGCAGAAAAGCCACCGAAACATGTGACTTGGCCTACCTTGGATAAAGTCAGCAAAAATGGCAAAAGAGAGAGGGAGAGCTGAGACCTTTCCAAAGGTGACTCCTAGGTTCTGCTCTCTCTGCTCTCCTGGGGCTTTCTCCAGCATTGCGCTTTTTTCCGAGCTCTGAAGTGCAGCTATGCTTTAAAAGCCCTACAGAGCCGGAGTTGTTTTTTTCCCTTGCTTTTATTGATTTTACTTGACATGCTGATGTTACCTTGCAGAAGGAAGTCCTCTGTTGTGGCCTGTATCAGAAGTGGGAGCAAGAGCCAGTGTCAACCACAGCATCTGGACCAAGCACTCAAGAATCAAATTCACTTTGCTTTCATGAGCAGACCTGCTATGTGGGCAAGTGGGATATATTACACCTGATGGTTGTGCATTACACACACCAGACTAATGGCATGAACAAACTGTGAAATAGGTTTCTGTATGATCAAATACTGTTAAAGATCAGAAAAACCATTGGCAACCAGGGTGTTCAGGCTTACAGTCAGATTTCTCCTTTCAACTGTGCCTGCACTCGTGGTGTTCAGAAGCCTAACGGATCTCTGAGCAGCAAAACGCTTCCTCCCCTCTCCCCCTTTTACTCTGGTTGTGTGATGTGTAATGGGTGGGTTGTGGATGTCTCTCGGCTCAAGATCTGCATGCAGCCCACCCAGGAGGGATGGTCAATCACAGACGTCACTGCCTGAGACAAGACCCTTCCCTGCAGGCGAGGGGAGGACACCTGGCTGAGGTAGTGAACCATGTCCATTTGTCATCTGCACTGTGACATTTATTCGCAGAGCTCAGGATACCTGACTGAAAGAAATCCAAGCCCAGATCTGCCAACCCTTTCTGGTCTCACACAAGGCTGCGAGCCTCTGTGTCCTCTCAGAGATTCATGGGAACCCTGTTTGGTGAGAAAAGAGCATCTCATCACAGCACCAGATTGTGCTGCATAATGACAATATCCTATGCTGCAGGGAACTCCCTTCTTCCTAAATCTCTGCAAAATGGCTTAAGGAACTAAAAGGGTTGTATTGCGATCAGCTGGGGATCACTGCCATTTGATAGCTCTGTAGCATCTGCTCTGATTTTCTGTAGCTCCCTTGATTTCTGCAGGTAAGCAAGGAAAGAGTAACAGACCTCAAGGAGAGGAAACAACCTTAGCAGAAGACGCAGCTTTCTGTGATGACAGGTACAACCCAAATGTGAAGAGTTAGGAGGAGGGGGGAGCTGAGGCCTTTTCTTTTCCCCTCCTAGACAGGCTATGTTTCAGGCATGGGATGTGATCCCTCAGCCAAGGGATGGTGCAAACTTGGCTTCACTGGTGGAAAATATGCTGCAGAATAACGCACAGCATCCTTGAGTGCTGGCTCTCTGATTGCCCATGCTGCTTAAATACCAGCACATTCCCTGACTGGTTTGGCTCGTGCCAGTTAGTGCTCTCTGAGTTGCTGCCCAGTCAGTTTGTGAGACAGCTGGTGGAAGTGGCCATGCCCAAAAAACAGCAGGGCTGTGATTGCACCAAGGTTGTCTCTGCACTTTAAGCTGCCCTCCACTGCTATTCCAGAGGGCTTTGCACCTTCAGGCAACCTGCTATGCCTTTGCACTGTCCCCTAGGCATGCAGGGAGTACTTTTGGCTTCATGACATAGGAGGGGCACTCTGTTTTCACACCAGACTTCACACCCACAGGTTATGTACCAGTCTCTCTGTGTTCCCAGTGCACTGGGAACACTGGCTTTAATTCTCACCCCAGTACATCTGAATGTCCTCTGCTTCCAGAGTCATGATGGTCCGATTCTGTTGTTTGCTTTCTTACAGACTTATATTTAGAGACTGGAAAGAGTGGAGCTTTTCTGGAACCCATCAGTTTTGAACTGATGGGTGGTATTCCTCTCATACTTGAGTCTTTTCATCCTAGAGAGCTTTCACTTCACCTTTACTGGAGCAAATGAAACTTACTTTTTCCCCTACCAGTGTCAAGTAAGCACAGTACCCCTTACTGAATCTATAATCTGGGCAAAGAAAAGGAAATTTTAGCTATTATACAGTTCATGGCATCCTTGCAGTAGTTCTCACTCTGTGTGTGTAATACTTTTCTCAGATTTACACTGAAGATTTTCTTGAGGTCTTCCTTCTGATACTATTACAGGGAACAGGTAAGTAAAATGCCATTGCAGAACATAAGCACAGCGCATAAAGTGGTGATGAGTTTTTGTAGCTGCTTCTTTCAAAGGTGTGCATGTCACACTCTGAACTCCTCACCAAGCACAGGGGAACTCAGAAATGCAAGTATTCTCTTGAGTGTAGTTTCTTTAAATTTAGTTTAGTCTTTCTAGTCTTCATTTCCTATTGTCATCATTCCTGGCTTACAGGGCAATGCAAGAAAATGGGGACATTTCTCAATGGCCAGCTATCATGTTTACTTGTGAAGCTTTTGTCCTCTCTGGCTGGCAGTGCTGTAGAGAAACATGTGGTACCCCAGGACCTTGTCTGAGAGCTACCGCTGTGACCCACTGGCTCTGTCTCTGCAAGGTACCCGTCCTTCTGTGGTGACAGCAGCAAGCACTGGGGCAATGTGTGGCCCCCTCCCTGCTGGATCTGAGGGGCTGATTCAACAGCTGACTCATGAATTTCTTTTTATGCTGGGATATACTTTGACTTGAAAGTGTAATTTCTTGAGAAGGGACAGATGAGCATTGGCAGGGACATGTTTTTTTTAAGTCCATAAACGGCAAGAACAGTTTTGCTATTTAATTCGTGTTCTTTAAGAACTCACAGGATAGTTTCTGTGTGGCAGTGCCCCATGTGTCATTCTTTTCTTCCAGAGAGCAGCTTGTTTTTGGAAAGATGCATCCACAAGGACTAATAAATCAGTCCAAAATGTACCTACTGCTTCCCTGACTAGTTGCAGCACCAGGAGGATGTCTTGCAGCATCTCTACCCAAAGCGTGCTGCCCAAGGCAGTGAGCTAAACTTGTTACCAGCTCCTCTTTCACTTAACGTTATCAGTCTGACCTTTTTATCACCTTTTCTAGCAGACATTTGGCTGCTTGCTGCTGACTCAGAAGCTGCAGCCTCAGCTGAGAATACCCTGCTTTGTGAGTCATGCACTGTCTCTACAGGCAAACTGCTTAAAGGGCATGGTTGAACATTGGCTGTTTCTGTGCTCCTTGAGTATCATGCTGCCAAGTGGATTGGAAAGTGTCAGCAAATGTTGCATCGTATATAATTATTTTCCTGGGTATCCTTCTAAAGCCACTCTAGCTCCATATATCAATTAACATTACTGTGATTTCAGTTCATATATGTGGTTGACAAAGAGGTGGGCAAGTCCTCCTTCCCAGCTGATATTGCGACAGGTACCACTGATGTGTCAGGCAGTGAGTCATCAAAAACTTGTTTGATTTTGTTAGGTTAGGCTGAATTCTTCTAAGCCTTCCAAGTGGCCATAGCTGCTTCCTTGAGCGGCTGACTTCAGAGAAATGTCAAGATCCATAAATAGGCATTGCAGATGAGCAGCACATAAGTAATGCCTGCCTATTCCGTCTGCTAACATCCAAGTTCTGCTACTCATTAGTAGTCAAAATGGAATAGCATTCAGTAATGGGAAAGGTCACATCTCTGTCAAACTGTTAGTGGAAACATTTTTATCTAGAGATGTATACCTATGTATAAAATATATGTGTGTGTATATATATATTTTTTTTCTGTTATGATAAACTGATGTCCTGGGTATTTCAATCCTAAACTTTCACAAGCAAGGGTGGATGTTGCAGCTACCAAGCTGAAATCGGAAATATTTTGGAAAGTCTGATAAAGCAAACAGCTTATAACCCAGTGATGCAATTTTCCAAAACTATGTAAAGGAGACAGTGAAGGATCATATCATCAAATAAACACGTGTGCTTCTTGGAGTTAGCTCCTCTAGAATAAGGTGCAGTTTTTCTACCTTGTAATTGCCAGACACCTAATTTTTCAACACTTCATGTGTAATTATAAAAATTAGTCTGCTGTAACCTTTGCGTACTAGCAAGGTGATTAGTCTGATGCCAGTCATGGTGGTCTTTGTTATAGAACTACGTATGACAGATTTGATACCTAAAATGTTTTATGTTTCTGCTAAGAAACATCATCTCTTACTTCAGGATGTGCTTTGCTAAACCAGATTTCACAGAGATCTGGTCATAAATCCAGCTATGAATTGTTTTCAGGTTTGGTAAAATTCTTAAGTCCGTTTTTTTTTTCCTGAAGAGGGATTTTTTTTTTTTTTTGGCAAATGTGTCCAAAATTACAATGGTTCATTCCTTGCATTTCAAACAGAAATTGGCAATATATGTTGGCAACAGCAAGTGTTAACAGCACAGAAAAAGGCAAATATTTGTAAAGATGTATAAAGAATTAATGTTCTTTAAAAAATGTGAAGGATTTGTAGGAAGTCTTACCACTGAAGACATGTGAGGCCACTTTCCACAGTGGTACCTGAAAGAGGTCATCTGTCCCTTCTTCTAAGCTTATTTGGGATCCAATTGGTTGTTGCTACTCCATCAAATATTCCTAGTAAGCACTGCTTTTGCATGAAACAAACTCCTCTCTCCTACAGCAACTAGAAAGTAGCAAGGTCTTGTTTAACTATGTGACCAAGACCACTAAAATGGATGTGCTTCCCCACTGGTGGGGGAACCTGGCCCAAAGCTGGGTGAGAAGCAGAGTGCGGGTTCAGTAGGACTTGTCTGGTGACTCCTCGGTGTTACGTGAGTCAGTGTGAATCTGGAGGGAGAGTGGGTAGAGGGGTGCTGCTGCTGTGCCGGCTTGCTTGCCTTCCTACCGCGCCTTTCTGCACCTCCAAGGAGGGAGTGCGGCAGGGAGGGGAAGGCTGCAACATACAGGTGGCTTGCTCTTTTTCTGATTATGAGTTTATCTTCAGTTTGCTGGAGCTTAAACTTGGTTACAAATGACCTTAGCTATGCAAAATGGCTGTTCAGAGCATGCAAGTTTGGCCCCTGCTGTACATTACCCTCTGGAGAAGACTGACTGCCTCCTTCGGCTGTAGAGGGATGCTAGGCATATCTAAGGTTAGAATAGTGCATTGTGATTATTAAGCCTGTGTCATGCAGTAGGGGCAGAGCAAAAGGGCTTGACCAATAATCCTTCACCAGGCCCCTGACTCTTGCTTGGGACCTGGCGTGTCTTCTTTTAAAAAGAAATCCAGCATCTATTTAAAGACTGCAAGTGATGAAGAATACTCCACATCCCTGAGTAAGCTGTTTCAATGATTAATTACCTGCTCTGTTAAAAATTCACTCCACATTTCTAATCTGAATCTGTCTAGCTTCAGCTTCCCAGTGTTGGCTCTTTAATAGCTGAGAGAAAAAAAGGTATGAGATCCATTTGTGACTCAGTGCAGCCCCTTGTAAATTGTGATCAAGCCACCTTTTACCCTTCTCTTAGATGAACTACACATATAAAGATGCCTTTCACTGCAAGAAAAGCTTTTAATTTTTTTTTCATAACTCCAGTAATTTTTGAGATTCTTTTCTGTGTTATTATCTCCAGCAAGGTGACTTGGATGTATGCAGTAGCTCTGCACACTATTCCTGGATCCTTGGTGTTTCCAGAATCCCTCCCTGAGGGGGTGAGAGCCAGGTGCCTGCAGGATCCCTTTGGGACCGAGGAGCCTGTACCCAGAGCATGGGGCCTGGGACTCCTCAGAGAATGCCTTAGACCTGGGCAATCCTATGGAGATAGAGACAAATAGTTTTTCCCTTTCCCATGTGGAAATGAAGAATGTTTCCTTTTTTCCTCCAGAATAGCTTTTCATGGAGAGTTTATAAAGTAATTTTGTTCCATTTCAGAACAGAAAACATTTGCCAAAGAGCTGGCTTTGATGGATTCATACAGACATTTTCTCCACTGTGTTCTTTGCTTATGGGTGGGAGAAACCTCCTCAAAGGTTTTCTGGACAGGGGAAAAATATTAATAAGGTCCTTAATGTGCTCTTCAAAAATGTGCATCATATGGAGAAACAGACAGATTTATGAGTAATTGGGGAAAATGGGAACGTCAATCCTTTTCACACTCAGGCTTGTCAAGTAATTGAATGTCCTCAAGCAGACACCATCAATGTGAAGATGCAAATTACCTTTGTTTTGGTCTGACAGACATTTAGGTGGGGTGATAGACTTCCCCTGTGTTTCGTGACTGGGACTTTAGTTGAAAAGAGCCAGATGGTCATTTTATCTAATACATTTTGACTAAAGCACACTAGAATCTTGTAGGCAATTGTGGGAGTTGCCCTGTATTATAGGGGCATGCAGGTCTGGATGCTGGCACTGTGCGTGGGTTTGCACTGCTCTTCACTTGGGCAATGTCCTGGAAGAAGGAAGATGCTATGCAGACTTCAGCCATTGCACGCTTATCCTGGACTGCGCATGGCCATGTCAGGCTGCATTTTTAATGCTGTTCTGACCTGACCTCAGTAGCTCCAAGGTGGGGGGACATGGCTGCAGACTCCCCATGGGTCTGTGGTGAGCACACACGTCTCGTGCAGAAAATGCACTCTACTGAGTGGCACTGCTGTGCAATTTTGGAGCTGTCTCCTGGGTGAGATACATATAGCGAACAGGATATGCACTGATATTAGCACTTCTTTGACTCCTGGGAGTAGTAGATACCTGGCTGCTATGTTACCCTCAGCTCCATGTCGCTGATTATGCAAATTACACCTGAGTTAGCTCACATTTGGCAAGTAATTTGCACAGATTGATAAACTTCAGGTGAGAAGCATGTGTGCTTTAGTGCAGGTAGAAAGCTGTCAGCCTCATTGAATGTCTTTATATAGTTGGGTTGCTCCCAGGTTCTGCTGCTTGGCGTGCTCCGATCTTAATGGCTGCTGTCCTTTGAGTAAGCCAGGTAACGCTTCATCCACCCCTTCCCACCTCGCATCTTGGCCCTTCTATTTTACTGGTCAGTGCCAAGTGTCTTGATGGAAATAGGAAAGAGATGCATGGACTTAGGCTGATAAACTACTTTCATGTTAGGGCTCTAAACATACACTATTTGGAAAGCAGTGAGATTTAAATCAGTGATTTGTAATTGTTAAGCTGTCTGACTTACTGGTGGTGTTCTGATGTAAGAAGTGCTTAGCTCTGCTTGTAAATACTTTTTTTTTTTTTTTTTTTTTTTTTTTTAAAGCTGAGGTATCCAGCCTTTCAGTAAGTGCTACTTAAAAGTGGATCATTAGCACAGCTCTATTTTGCAGTCCAGGAATAAGTAACCTGTAGGCAGAAACAGCTGGTACCGATTGACCTATTACTTGCTGTACCAGTGAGTTGCAGAGGACTTTAAAAACAGCATTAGATATTGGCCCAATTTCTCTTGATTTGTTGAGCAGGCTGTGGGTGAAGCATTGATTTTATATAGCAGAGCCAACCACAGGCTGGATACTTTTGCTCTGAAAGTCATTGTGACAGAGGGCATTAATTCGATCTGCTGTGATGAAGTCCTGACTTTTGTTCCCAGGCAGGTGTGAAAAGCCCTCTGGTAATGCTTGCAAATTGCAAAATATCAAGAGCTGCCTGGGGAAGAGGTGAATACTGAAGTCGTGTTCTACTGACTGGCAATTGGTACCTAAGCCAAATGGTTTCATTCCCTTGTCAGTGCCTGAGATTGTATCCGAGCCTTGTGGAGAGGTGATGTGCCTGTCAAATGCACAAATCATGAAAGGTATGCATAGTCTGACAGCCCTGCAAGGCCTGCACTGTTAGAGGACCTGGAGCTGATCATGTCATTGCCGAATTCACCCTGGGGTAAGGGAGGAGGGACCCCTAGGGACGCTTTGTCAGAGCCCGTCTGTAGTTTGTTAACACCATGTCTTAGTGTCAGCACACTGCACCTGACTGTTTTCTGCAAATCCCCTTGGATTTCCTTTGCATGTGGTAAGTGGGAACCAAATGAACAGGCTGGTCTTTTTGTAAGAGTTTGGCTGAATTAATTTTTGTGTTTGCAAACTGGGCCATGCAAACACAGCACATTTTGGTTGCTGTGATGAAATGGCTTTATCTATACACGTTCAGATGCATGTAGACAGATGATAAACTTGGTTTTGGACTATTTATCTACAAAATGGTGTTTTTGCCTGGCAAAACAGCTTCCTAAATGGCACTGGGAAGTTAATGATGAATAAAGATCAAGGATTTAGGATATCCCTCCTTATGGGTATTTTCACAGCTTGCCTCTTCACCCCTGCTCTCTACAGCTTGTCAAGCTTCCCTTGTTGCTCACATGCACCAGTGCACAGCACAGGGTCAAATACTTCAAACATCAGAGGTCTGAGTATGTGGTAGAGGAGATTTATGGGGTTGAGAGCCAACTACAGAGTACGGGTACTGGGGCTGCTTAAGTTTGCTGCTGGACACCTCAGAACTGGATGAAGGCACCACAGAGTCATGTCAATGGGAGGTGTGTTTACACTGAAAAGACTGACTGTGAAAGTAGTGGTGTTACAGGGATCAGGCATGGCTTGAGTCCTTCAAAGCACTTCCCCTGCCTTGCTCTGCAGCGTGCGGGGGGCACTGCTTTCAGCTCAGATGAGGCACCTCACTGCTGTCATGGGTAGCTTTCTGCTCGCTTGATGCACCCTCTTGATAGCTCCACACAGCGGGTAAATCCCCACCGCAGGTCTTTGGCTCTGAGCTTGCCATTATGCTTTACGTATTCCTGTCAGCATGTCTTCAGTGTCTCCTCTTGGCTCAGTGAGGTGTCTGCCATGATGTATGGTGGTGTCTCAGTTTTGAGACGATATTACTGCCACAGTCCCTCTGGCCTGAATGCCAGGAGGGTGTCTTGTTTAATGGAGCCAAAACGCTGAGTTGTTGAAGGAGCTGTTCTTGTATGTGTCTTTGCTCTCTGCTGCTTGTTATGTTTGGGCATCTTTTTTTTGTTTGTTTTGGAGCTGAGCCTCATGGATGGCTCTAAAAGTAAGTGGCAGAAAAGGAAAGCAGGTATTTCCTTTTTTAATTGTTTCTGGTAATCATGTAAAAGAAAGGAGGTGGTATTGACTACAACTGGTAAGTTGTTAACTTGATGAGAGTGAAGAGACTGCCAGTGATTGAAGAGGAAATGTTAACCATCCCCATTTCAAACTCTTCTTTCATTTCATACCCATTTCATCCTGGTGACCAATGTCTGCTGCCAACAGAGACAACATTGGTTAAAGGCTCAGTGCTGCCACCTCTTCCCTTCTGGTATGATGTACCCACAATAGTTCTCATCCTGAACTGCTCTGGCAGAACTAGGACCAGACTTATTCCTTATCCCCTCTTCTTACCCTATTGCTCCTAAAACACTTTCAGGCTTTCATCATTCATCATGAGGAAGGGCATACACTCATGCAGTTGTGAGGTGAGAGGAAAAAAGAAAGGAAGGAAATACCTTTTCAAGCTGTCTGTAGTGGGAGCTGATAGTGGCAGCCAGTAACATAGAGCAGAGGAGGTGTATTTTGGTCAACTAAGCCATTTTTCTGTGAATCACCTTCCCTTTTTCATTCAGTCCCATTCTGCTCCAAGAAGCCATCAACAAACTCAATAACTCAACAAAAACAAACCATATATCTGCTCGAGAACAGACCATTAAGTCTGTAGCATCCCACTTGCGAGCTGTATAGTTATGAATTGGTTCCATATAGTTAGGGATCCTGCCAAAGACTTTTCAGAAGTGACTAATGATTCTGTGTGCATCAGTTTTTGGCACCTGAACACCCACCCCCTGAAAGTCTCATCCATTATACATACTGTTATAGAATAGGCAGCCTAGTCCTGCCTCATCAGGGCAGCGCTCTGGTTTCCAGGGAGAACAGACTAAGGTTTCTCCCTCCTTGTGTTCGCCGAGAGCGTTCTATAAACAGCGTTGCCCCAACGTGCAAACCCTCAAAACTCATCTGGATATCTGTATAGCCCTTATAGTAAATTCAGTGTTAGGATCACGCAGAATTAGAACAGACTTTTTTTCTTTTTTTTCCCAGCAGAACTGGCAAAATTTTATCTAAATGCCATTTTATTTTAAAAATATCCCTTAATCTAAGTTGTTTGATACATATTTCTCTGGGTTGTTTGCATAAATTTAGCTATTAAGCAGAGTGGGTTGGGGAAAACCAAAACAATCTTCCTTGCTCATCCCTCTTTCACAGCAAGTCAATGTTATTTTGTACAGCCCTTTGCCACATGTTTTTCTAAATACCAGCACTGCTGGAATGATTGGGAAATCCACCACTGTGTTCAGCAGAGCCAGGAAGATACCTCAGGTGCTTTGAACTCACTTGTGCAGATGCAGATATTCTGGCATGACAGAAATGAAGAGTCTGACCTGTCTTCCTCTGTTCTGGCTTTACTACCAAACCCAGATGTAGGTCTAGAAAGTTGATGACTTCCGTAGACCGCACTGCATGCCAGGAAGTCCATGGCTTCGGCTTGCCTGCCGGCTGGCCTGGCTGCTCTTGCTGCTGTGGACAGGGCCCATGGGTGCACGAGGGAAGCTGTTACCTCCCGGCAGCATCCATACTGACACTGAACAACGTTGCTCCCCCGTGATCCACAAGCCCCAGCTCTCAGGACCCTCTACCTGGCTTACAGCTGCTTTTTACCTCCCAGAGTTTCCATGGTAGGAGTAAACCCATGGTATGTCCTTCTTCCCTAGGGTGCTGCAATGCAGTTTTGCCCATACCGATGAGACACTCCGAGCCCGCTCTGCCTATTGTGAAACTATGGATCCTGGAAGTCATGGTCCATTTTGCAGCAGTCAGTCTTGTGCTGCAAGAACATTGTTACATTAAATGAAAGAGCATCAGACATCCCAGAATCAACTTCACTGGTTAGATCTCTTACATAAATTTAATGAGGAATGGCCAGTGTTTTTGCAAAGCTGGCTGATAATTATCAGCTGAGCTTGACATTTCTGCTAATGGATTAATACAATTTATTGTACTGTGGAGGGGACCTTCTGTGTAGAGAAGCCAATTCCACTTTCAGTTCCAGGTGGAAGATAATACCCAGCATTATTTCGAGAGACATCTTCATTTAAAGTCAAAGATAATTTCAAATATAATTCTAATTCTTGCAAATCTTTGGTCTTCTTCCTGGCCAAAAATATAGTTATTTACTTAACTCTGTCATTAAGCTGAAAGCACCTCTTCTTCCCTGTAGAAGAGTTGTTGCCCTTTAGGGAGATAAGGTTTGAGTTCTGACTATCATTAATTCTTTTTTATAAACTCCCTCCAATGAAATACATTTGAAAAACATGCACATTGCACTTCTTTTTCCTAGCCACAAATCCTGCATGCTCTGGTCTGCAGATCGTGTCTGGTCTCTCATCTCCTGTACGGAATTGTGGTGTTTGGCTGATGGCTTAATTTTGAGTCTCCCTCCAGTAGTGGGAACAGAATGCAACTCTTCTAAAAGGTTAGATTATTGCCGTAGAATGATTTTTTGTTGTTGTTGTTACTGTTAATGATATTCAGAAAGACCCCAAGGCAGATGGCTACAAGGGAATTTAAATGTTCACCTTAAGCAAAATAAACGTTTCAGTGGGAGGAATGTTTTGTTTGGAAGTAGATGAAAACCTATCAGATAATTATGGAAAAAATGGCTGTCCTGTGCTCTTGCCAAGCTACTATCTATTTATACCAACTGGTGAACTGCCCTTGCTGGGATCTCAAGGCTACTGAAAAGCAAAGACCAAGAAATCTTAGCAAAGCATTAGGTATATGGTTATTCTTATGATATTTGAAATGAAAATACTAATGTTTTTAAAACCTCCATTGTCTTTTGATACTCCAAGATCTCTTTACTAGACAGTTGATAATAGAACATTTTTTCTGTGTTGGGAAGTTATTTTTGCATGAGTTTTCCTTGCTGCCATGTTCAAGCACTGTGGTTGACTTTTTTCAATACAATTATTTCCTTGAAATTCCAGCTGGCCCAAACTCTTATAAGCTTTGTTGCACAACATTTATGTGTAAGAATGAATTTGATTTACGATCCTTTAAAGCAAAATAAGCAGTCCTTTTCTGTTCACATACTGGTTGTTATTGCCTAAGTATATCTACTAAATGGGCAGATTTACTTGACGTTCCATGAAACAAGGTAACTGGGCAGAAAATGGCATTCTTGGCTCTACATGGAAAAAAAAACTTTCTTTTTCTCTTGAAATTTCTACAAATCAAACCTCTTGCCTTTTTGTGTGTTGGGACACATCTTTGACTCTGGCTGGGCAGTCCTGGCTCGCCCTGCGAAGTTCTGTGATGAAAAAGCACTGTCTCTTTTTGAACGTAAGATACATAATATGGTTGCACAATGTTGGCAGAAGAGTTGGCCCAAAAGAATATGCTCATATCATTCAAATTAATGTTCTCATCCAGATGTGGCTAGTTGGTCAGACCTCAAAATGCTTGCTGCTTGTCCAAGAGAATATATCTTTTTTGCAAGACTTTGTCACAGAACCATCCTGAAAGTCTAGCTTCCAGGAGTGCAATTTCATATTTCTGTGGGTGAGAGATTATAAGGAACTCAGATGTGAAGCCCAATTTTTTTTTTTCAGTAAAGAGGATTAGCTAGAGGAATCAATGACTAAAGGAAATGATGGATTCACCATCCCTTGATATCTTCATTGCCAGCCTGAGTGACTTTTTGAATGGTAAAGATGGGTTGGTTGGCTCTATGCAGGGGTAACTGGCTGACCCTCTGTGGCTTGTGTTATGAAGTGCAGCTGCTCCAATGGCCTCTTCTGGCCCAGAGATCCAGGAGCTAAGGGCAAGGCTCCCTCAGGAGGTATATCTGGTCCTGTGTCTGGAGCATCACTTTGCTGGCATAGTGCCACCAGTACCTGGCAGTGCACTGAGGAGGCAGTGCCACTGAAGTCTCTTGGTGCATGGGGAGTCAGTGCCCGGATGTTGGGGACAGCACTGGAGGCTCTTGGGTGAGGGGAGTGAGATGAGCCAAAGGAGTTTGTGCAGCTGTGACTGGGCTTCTTCTACCCTGTGTGGATTTGTTGGCTCCCTCCTTGTCTGACAAGTTGAGTCACCTTACCTTCATTCTCCACCTGCCTTTCTTACTGCCTTCATGCTGTCCCTGCCAGCACCTTTTTATCTTCTCTCTTTCTAGTGTTTTCCAGTTCTTTCCTAAATCATCCTACTGTCTCAACTGATAAGCCTTTCCCTTTCCCCATGTATCACACTCCACTTGTGTGCCCCACCACTTCCCCTCTCCTGTTTCTGTCGTACATACCTAGACTATAAACTTCCTGGGGTCCTGCTCCTCTGTGGGTATTTGGTAGGGTTGGCTTTTAGGTTAGCGCCATAGGGTTACACAGGAATATGCATTATCTGACCTGTTTGTTCAGGCATGGACCATGAGGAAGTAAGTGCTTGAAGCAGAGGCAGGTAGATCCCATTTATCTACATTAATGCTTGGCTACATGCTCATTAATCCTTGGTGCTGTAGGTCTCACTGTAGAAAGTGTGATTAATAACAACAATAATAATTTACAAAGATTTTTATTTTAGGGGGAAAAAGCAGAGAGAATCCAAAACTGATAGGAGTTATTGTTCAGGTCATAAGGCTTGAAAGTTATACTGAAATTAAAGTTGTGATGAAAAGTTTTTAATTCTGTATTGTTCTGTCTTTGCCTTTGAACAACAATTTGTTTCTGAGGTCATGGTTTATACCTGAAGCCAGCGCCAACAGAGGACCGTTCTTCTCACAGCCATCCGCTGGCTGATTAATCTAGCAATGGGGAAGGGAACAATTTTGAATATGACATTGCATCCTGCAGAACTTCATTGCTGGAGCAGAAGGAGAGACCAAGTACTACAGCATTGCAAGGTGGGGTCCAGCACTCCTTTCCTCTGTAATAGCCTGACCATGCTTTTTCCATCCAGTGGATGGAGAAAGCAAAATAGCATCACTGGAGCTCAGCAATCTGGTCTCACCCCTGCCAGTCCTGGATTGAGGGATCCTGAACTGTTTTCTGAAGTGCATTGGTGTTTCCCTACTGCAGACTCCGGCAAAAGAAGGAGGAAGGATTACTCTGGTGTGCAGGACTTCTGAGTAGGTGCATGAACCCTTGCTAAGAGGGAGGAGAGAGACAAAATCAGACATGCTAGCAACAGCGGCTGCCTTTCCTTTTCCTGCTAATGTCCCTGAACAATTGCAACAGTTAAATGTTAGATGCTTCTTCAGGGTTTTTTTTGACCTTAATATTTTTCAAGATGAGGATTAGAGCCAGAAGATTGCTTTGTTTCTGAGCTGTGCCTCTCTAAAGCAAATAGTTAGGGTGCGCATCTCTGCTGCACCGGCCCCTTCCCACCCACCTCCTTTTGGTGCATATGGACTGTCAGGCTATGTGCTATCTCCCACTGGGGGGACGGGGGACCTGCTCTAGTCAGTTTGAAAAAATAATCAACTTTGGGCTGATGATTGGCACTGTGACGATCATGTTTGCTGATCGAAACATTGACTTTCCCTGGCAGGAAATGAACATTGTAGAAGTGATATGGAAGTGTTATTTTTTTAAGCATTTTGAAATGTGGGCTAGAGAGAGAAAGAAAAGGGATTGCAACAGGAAAAAATAAAAGAAAGAAAATTATTACCCTTAAAATATATCCATTTTCTCTTGTAATGTTTGCAATGTGCTTTGGAAGTTGGGAGATTAATTTTCTTTTTCTAATGCTGTTTGCCAGAGTGACACAAATTGTGCCTGTTTTTCCTCCTGTGTTTCAGTGGCACAGGAGCCAGTGTAGCCAGTTTCTTAGCATTTGCTGTGCATGCAGCATCTTTGATAATATTAAGAGTAATGTGTGCAACTCTGGAATACTATTTAACTGCGGCAGGTAGGAGAGCACCTGTCTTCTGGGAGAACTCAACTGCTGCTTTGTTTTTATTTTTTTTTTTAACAACTTTTATCTCAGTGTAGTGTTAAATATATATATATATTTAAATGGCAACATTTTAAAAGTGGATTTGGTTCAGATTCCCAGCCAAATGGGGTTCTGACCCTGCAGATGTTTCAACACATATGTACCCTGTGTGTGTATAGTGCATGTGACATTAACAAACATTTCGATACCTTTAAAATATTTTCAGACGATGCTCCTGAAGTCAGTGAAACTTTCTGTGCAGGTGCAATTGCAAATTGGGTAAATTGGTTTTGATCCTCAGAAGATTTTTGATGCATCCTATTTTTAAGCCTAAACGAAAGCAGGCTACATAAACTGTGCAGGAGACAGGGGTACACACCAGCTAACTACAATCACCTACATTCAGACAGAGACTTGTGTCTCTAGGGTCTCTCTATAGTAATTGGAGATAGAGATACACCTCCAGAGATGATTCAAAGCACTTACTTAATTTAGGAACTTCAGGAGACTAGTGTTCTAATTTAGTTGCAAAAAATCAGGTGGTGTGAATAGCCCTCCCTGTTTTAATTCCTGGATGCAAGTTGTCCAGAAAATGGTTGTTGCCATGTAAATAAATGACGGAAGTACCACCAGCACTGGTGGCTCCAACAAGGACTTTCCGCGCCCCCCAGCAAGCTAATTGACCTTCCCGTCTTCATCCTGTGACATGAGCATGCCGGACACTGCAGGGCTTTCGTGAGCCATGCTCGTTAATATTGCCAGTGCACCCTTAGACACTGGGAGAAAAGGTGGAAGAGAAGAGGAAATATTTTTACAGTAGACAGTCGCTTGCTTTCTCCCATTACAGGAGGTGATAAGCGCAATTTGTGAACGCTGGGCAGAAGGAGGAACGTGTGTAAGCTTAGCTGGCACTTGCCTCCCTGCGAGCAGACAGGACCTTGACTCCAGGAGGTGGTGGCTGCGGTTGTCCTATGCAAGGCTTTCCTCTAAAAAGAGCAGGAAAACACAGCTTGGGCACACCACCTTACCCCGGCAAGCCAGACAAAACCCTTCCATAGGTCCCTGCCCCACACTGCTGCTGGGCACAGGCTGTAAGCCTGGAGAGCCCTTTAGCACGCTGTGTGCGAGAGGTGCCGAGGGAAGAGATGACTTTGCTCTGCAACTGCATCCCTCATCCACACAGGGACAACGCTAATGAGTGTGGTGTCTCTGCTACAGCTTCTAGCGTGAATTTGTCCGTAGCAGAAAAATGTGGCTGTTGAGCCGCAATGGCACTGGTACTGGGGACCGAAACATGCCAGGTGGGGGACACGCTGAAATTCATCTCTTAGTGCTGCAGACTTGCAAATTAAGTCTTTCACTCTTGGAAGTCCCCTGAGCAGAACAGACAAGACTCTGCACCCGGCAGCAATCCTTGCTGCAGAGCAGAAGGTGAGTTGTATTTTTTCGCTGTTTTCAGCCTCCCAAACTTTCATTTTTGTCAACTGACTGTGAAAGGTGTTGGTTGTCTCTGAAGCAGCATGGGCAGACTCACACTGAAAGACTTAGCTCTCCTATGAAAGGATGAGTGGGAGGACTGGCACAGAGTTGAGTTTGATTAGTATTGAGCGTAAGTTTTTCCTTGACAAGTCTTTGGCACATTTCTGATTACTCACCTCTTCTCTGTGCCAAGTCCTTGCAAGACATGTACTGAATGTCCAGTGCCAAACAATCTCTTTAAATATTAATCACTAAGAAAGCACATAAATTCTATGGTTCAAAAAACTGTGTATGTGTCATTTGATCTAAAAAAAAACAACTTTGGGCCACACTTGGTTTCATTTTCTTGTTTTCTGTGGTTTAGAGGTTTTTTTCTCCCTATAAACCACTTATCCATGCAGACCAGATTATGTCTGGCCCTTGCTTGTGTGTAAACAGGTGCAATTCTGTCATTAACCTTGTGCTACGGCCAGCTTAATTCCCAGTCTTGGTGCTAGTGTGGATGGCCAGAATGAGCAGAGCTGGAAAAGACTGCTGGGTCAGGGCTTTCATGGGTCACACGGTGTCTGCACCACAGGTAACTTCCTCCTCCTGCCCTACCCCTGAAGAAGCTGACCCCAGATGACAAAGGTGCATAAGCCCTTTCTTTGTGGTGGTATCTAAACAGAAGCAAGGATGGCAGGAATGACCATAGTCTTTATTTTGGTGTTGCTCTTCTTAGGGGTGAGGTTTGATCTGACACCTGAGCCTGAGAAAAGGTTTGCAAGTGGCAAAAGATATAGGACCTCTTTTGTCCTTTCCTTTCTCAAACAAGCAGCCTTCCTGTTTTACCTACCCTGGCCCTGACTGTCATGGGGCCTGTTGGTGAATTGGTTTGTCTTCCTATACTGCCTTATAAAAAAAATAAAAGAAGAAGAAAAAGACATTTTCTGCTGGTTTTATGTGCGAGGGAAGAGCCATCTTGTGAAATCTCACCGTGAGCCTTACAGCAGAGCAAGGTTTACTCTGGTCAGGTTGCACCATATGTTCTTCAAGTCAAGTCTGGGGGAACAGTTCAGGGAGAATCTCAACTTTATTAAAAAAAAATAGATAAAAGGTTGAAATGGGTAAGGTGATCCTTCCTTCACTGGAAGGGAATGCCTTCACTGGACACAGCTGGTAAATACAAGACACCAGTATTTTTACTTTCTCCTCTTTTCATTCAGATCAGTCAAATTTGACTCTCTAGTACTCCTCCATGATGAGATCTGAAGGCAGGAGACCTACCCGACCTGAAGCACTTACAGCCATACCAGAGTAGGAAGGGAAACCTGCAAATAATTGGCCCAATTTGGAGAGTGACTGAGCTGCTGCTCCGTGTCATGAGCCATTAAAAATAGGGCTAGTTATTCTGGTGCCTTCTCGGAGTTGGGGGGCAGGTGCCAAGGGTTGAAGTTTCGGGGCCGTGATGTGCTACCCGCACAGACAGTGAGCAGAGCAAAGTAGATCAGCCGTTCTCGTATCGCTTTTCATGTCTTCCCATTCTTCCTATTTCAAAGACAATATTCAAATTTATTTCAAAAAGTTCTGCATGCTCTTTGATACCCTCAGATCCAGTTCCTCTGGGGACACAACAGAAATCTCTAGCCTCTTCCCTTTATTTCTGCTCTCTTCTGCCCGTAGATAATAAGTTTTTTGGCTTCTCTGTGTGGGCAATGCCTCTCACAGGATGTGAAGCCATAGCAGCCTAGTTTTGCAAGAGAAGTGCAAATTATGTCACTGAAAAAGAGAATATGGATTTCCCTGCCTTTGTCATCTGACAGTGTCTAAAGTCTGCTGAAAAGTCTCAGAATTCCCCTCTAAGTTGGAGAAGTCATCTTGATTAAAACTTGCCTTTCTTTTGTTGGCCTATGAGACCTTATGCTCTCTGAATCTCACTTCAGTTCACACTGGCAACGTAGAAGAAGCTACTGATCTCAGGGAAAGCACCTTGTTATCAACTTTCAAAATGTGCATATTTTGAAATTAATTTTTGTTTGGGTCCAGAATAAAATCCAGGATTTTCAAAATGTCACCTTTCAAAAATTTTTGCGTGGGGCGAAGTTTCTAAAATTTTAATTTCAAAGCCCAGAAACGTGTTTTTCTGTTTTGTACTTTCACTTCTCTTTTGTTTTGGTAATTTTCACTATTTTGTGATCTGCCAATAGTGCTACTCAAGTAATTTGTACTGATCCTGTTAATTTATTGTAATGTAATAGAAATCTATTTTTATTTTTTGCCTAGGGATAACTTATCACAGGGGTAGCTATGTGGGACTGAACATGTATAATGAACTTTTCAACTACAATTTGAAATGTTTCATTTCAAAATATTGCATGAGAATACAAATAAAAATGAACAGATTTTATGTAATGTCAATTTTAAAACAACGCAATTTGTGACCAGAAAATGTTGCAATTTTGGTGAAGCTTACCTCCTTGGCCTCTCTTGAAAAGCTACAGTTCGAAGACATAGGAAAGCCCTCTGGTACTTCACAGTTTGATAGTTTGTTTTTGTTCTAGACACTTCTCCGTTTTGCTTAAAGATCACTGATGCAGCCAAAGAAAAGGGCAGATAAGTGGAGATAATGCACATCTATTTTGAGCAAAGATTTGACTGGCTCTTTCCAGCCAACCCCCACAAAATAGGTGACTATACACTTTTTACTTAGTTCTGTACCACTGCTAAAGCTGCTATAATAGCAAGGTGATTCTTTTAAAATAAGGTTACTGTGATGGGATGAGAATCCCAAAACAATTCATTGTGGAAATGCAGTCAATCCTATTTGTTGCCAAGAAATGTATCCTGACTTTTGTGTCTGCGTTAAGTGAGGTTAGCTCACATTCAGGTTCTAAAGTAAACTTCAGGCTGTCGAGGGTGATGGAATCAACTCATACTGTGGTTCAGCTGTGGGATATAGCCATTCACTTTAAGTGGAAACCCAGGAGCATATCATGTCATATTATATTTAGGTCTGCAGACCTGTGCTTTTCTTTGGGACTAACTCTGATATAGTGCATGAATGAAATGATCATTAAAAAGAACTTCAGAGAGCCTTGCTGAGACTAAGGAGCATGACTTTCTTGCTAAAATTAGCTGTGTTTGAGGATATGAAGGGGGGAGGGGAGAAAGGAGCAGAATTAGTCATAGTAATGTCAGCTTTGGGTTAAATCCAAGTGAAATCCAGTGAAGCATTTCTGCAGCTTTGTGTTTTCCAAGGACTGTACATTGCTTCTTTGGACAAATTAAGTACTGCAATTTTTTGACCTCTCCAGGATCCTCAATTAAGTTTAAAGGATCCAGCATCCACTCATCTCCACTGCCCAGCTGAAGACATTTCCCCTCTGATATCCTTCCAGCAGCTTGACCCTGCACCACTCGACCATGGGCTGATTGCAGATCAAGTCACTTGCCTGGGAGGAGTGGTGGCATTTCAAGCCCCTGGCAGGAGGAGAGGAGCTGGAAGACTTGGGAGCAATTGTCAGCCTCTGCCTTTATGCCATGTGCTGGGGCTGGCCGTGGCTTTCAGAGGGCTGAAGGTGCCCTGGCTGGTGCTTGCAGGTGCACAGCCCCAGCCTCAAACAGCCCCAGGCTGCAGGGAGAGCCTGTGGTTCTGGCTCCTGAAATCTGGGACCCTCCCTGGGCCCAGAAAGCTTCTCAC
The DNA here is from genome assembly GCA_031468815.1 of Morus bassanus. Taxonomy (NCBI): domain Eukaryota; kingdom Metazoa; phylum Chordata; class Aves; order Suliformes; family Sulidae; genus Morus; species Morus bassanus. Next base: position 89,476,638 of record CM062568.1, on the reverse strand, counting down.
TTCACCCAGCAACATGATGTCAGGGAAGAGATAAAAAACCACCCCCTCCTCCACCCCCTTCAAGTAGGCTGAGTGCTGATCTCTTTCATGTCTCTGATGTCTTATCACATTTCAGATGCTGTCACTACACCAGGCTGGGATATTTTCAGTGGAAATACCTAAGGAGGAATGAGAACAGTTTTGGTAAAAATAAATATCCAGAACTCACCCTCCTTTGCATTGCAATGTGATGGAATTTGGAAAGAGTAAAAAGATGTGTGAAAGAAAGAGCTTGTTTATGCGGGAAGCTGCTGTGAAGCAGGACAAACCAGGCTTCACAGCTCTGTGCTGCCATGCCCGAGCTGTTTCCAGTGTTGGAGTCAGTCATTTGGAAACCACCTGCAGTGTAAAAACATCCTTTCTACAGGGGCTTTTTCTGCAAACCTCTCACTGGTGCTGACGTGAGACAGTTAGGCAGCACCATTCCCTAGCCCCTCTGTGTTGTAGTACAGACTTTCTCACCCCTTTAGCCAACATCTAGTTTTGTCAATTAAAAATTATTTGTGCCTTGCTATACTATGTGGTTGGAGTGCATGTGTGTGCACATACTTTGCAAGTCATTTGCAGCTTATAATGCCTCCCATATTGAGGATGCTGCTGTATATCCTCAAAACTGGAATAAACAAGGGAGATGGAGCTCAGACTTGGACAGATGGAAGCTTGATTGCACCTATTGCTGCACCTATGTTCCTCAGAAGTGGCGTGCTGTTGAAGAGGGTCTGCCAAAAAGGCCTGGTGGCCACAGCTGGGCATGTTGACTGTTCTCATGAGCGGGCTCCCAAGAAGTATATACACTGCAGTGTATATAGGGGCTTCCTTCAGTCTCTGGAAAGCTCCACGGCTCCTACACCTGCTTTTCCCGGTTCTTCAGAGCCTTGTGAAAATGACAAGTGCTGACTATCGAAATAGACACTTGATAGAAGATATTCTCTCTGTAGACCACTATTCCATTTGCACTCTGCTTTTCAATAGTCTTCCTGTTACCTTTGTAGTATTGACATGTGAGCAGGACCACATGTGATAAGTAATATGTGTGCTCTTACCCTTGTAAGCTAACTCTTTGGACACGGAGACATATCCCACCTTAGCCACTGGGGAAGACTGTTTGCATGGGCAGTTACTGTAAAGCACTCAAAATGCTCCAAAATTCCACTGTAGCCTACCTGGTAGCAGTTGGTGTTCACTTGCTATGGTGAAGAAGTAAGGCTCTGTGATCAGCTTGCAGTGGCAAATGGATGGTGAGCCCGGCCATGCCAGCTGCTTTGATGACTGCATGTCAGCATTCTCCCAAATCGCTGTCTTTCAGGCGCTGGTTATTGAGTTACCGCTTTCAGAGATGCCAGCCAGGAGACTGTTACACCAGAGAGCTCGTACGCATCAGTGGGATCAAGGACACTCTCTTTGGAAAGCGAGAGCAGCTGAATAAATAATATATGTTTCTTTTTTATAAAATTGCTTTCCTTCTTCAGGAGGTTGAGTGTCTTTCAGGGCGCAAACGAGAGAAGCTTTGGTGTTTGACTAAGTCCTGGAAACCTGGTAGAAAACAGAACAAAGTATTGTGTTGTACTCCAGAAACAAAGCAGCAGCAGCACTGGTATCTCCCCTCCTATTGCAGCAGTTTCTGTAGGAAGCTAAATAATATTTACCAGATTTTTATGTGTGTCTCTAAGGAATTCTGAAAAAACTTTTAGAAATACCTGTCCCTGTTTCAATTATCTCCGTTCAGCAAGTAGCACTATTGCTACTCAGTGGGGTCTGAAACATTAATGATGTTTCCCAGCAGGGGCCCAGATGGATGAGATAAAGTAGAAGGAATTGGTTTAGCCAAGGAAAAAAGCATTGAAATCAGAAATCTCAAAGTTATGCTAAGTTTTGTAATTTTAGTAGTTAATTTAACAGTTCATTTAACAATTGTTAATAGTTTTTTTAAAAATAATTCTTCTCTCTAATTGGAAACATGTAACATTATATTGGTATTCTTATTTAAACCTCATGGTTATCTTTCAGTTGTGAAAACTGCAAATTTAACCCTTAATGTTGAACTAAGATCTTCACCATTTGGAATATAGTTTTATAATATGGCCATTAGATGTGCTGTGTAATTAATATTCTTAGATGAACATGACCTTAGATTTATCTGTGAACCCAAAGAAGATCTTTCAATATGTGTACTTGAGACAAATTACTCATCCTATATTTTTTGAACTTGAATGAGCTTTCTAATAGACTTTCCCAAGTTTCAGATAATGTTAATCATCTAAAACTTTGGAAGAGAAGAAAATTGTCTGCTTTCTCAACAGGAAATTATCCTATCCTACACTAGCCTAGATGACTCTACGCTACCCTACCCTATTTCCGGGCGTTGGGATGTAATAACAGAGTTTTCCAGAAGTATGTTGAATGTACTCTGTTTACTAACACTGAACTAACACTTGCTATTGGAAGTTTGTTCTTGCTTTTATCCTCTCTCCCCACGGGGAGGATTGTTTGAGCTGTTCAGTTTCTAAATTACAGTAGTTTTTTTTCCCTTTTGTTCTACATGGACCTGTCACTTGGTGTTTATTTAGGGAAAGGAAAAATAATGATTGCAGAATTGCACCTTGCAGTAGGAGCCTAATTTACTGAGGTCTGCAAGGGTCGAAGGTCTGGGAGCTCCTACTTGCATGTCAAACCAAACTGAAACAAACTTTCATTTCCCACGTAAGTCAGTCTTTGCCCTTGTGCAACAAACTTCTGCTGTGCCTAGGAGCTGAATTTGTCAACCTAACAGGAGCAACCAAGTCTTTAAGAACCTGACAGTGCAAAATGCTGATTGTCCCAAGCTTGTAGGGAAGCCAGTGAGTTGTAGATGCTTGGTGTTTAACAGGGTGAATTCTTACTGCCTTTAATACACCTGCCCATGTGGTTGGCTTTTTTTTTTTTTCCCAGTAGATTTTAAGGCTTTCTATCTCAATATCTCATAAATACATTATTATTAAGTCAGGTACAGTCTCTTCACTGAATTCTCCCGAATTGCTGTGGAGAATAAAACATACTGCTTTACTGCTGCTGCATAGAGCTGCTGGCCTGGAGGCATCTGATCCTATCATGTTGTTCACCTCCTCATAAAAGGATAAGAAAGCAGAGGTGGGAGTACAGAGTCCTGCAGTTCTATCCAAAGCAAGGGAGACTGAAGGAAAGGAGTGTCTGGCAGCACTAACCTGAGATGTACAGAGCAGTTGCTTGCTGGCTATTTCATTCTTATCTAAAGAATAAACCAGTCCTGAAATTACTTAGGCCTGGCACTGAACTGTTAATGAGCTTGTTGACATGAAGTTAAAAAGATTTGAAAAGGCGACATATGGACTAAGATATGATAAGGGCAGAATGCCCCTCACTCACAGAAATACCAGGAGATAGTTATAACACTCAGCAATGATATGGAATTTCTTGAAAGCATGGCTTGTGTTTTTACCACCTGCTTCTTTGCAAGGGGGGGCCAGAATAATACCCCCAAGGGAGATCGCTCATTCCGGCCTGCTATTTCACAATATCAACTAGCATAAGGAAGGTGGTTGGAAACAGACCAACTCCTGGAAGTCCTGAAGTTGTCTTGGCTCCTAGCTATCTGGAAGACTACCTTACTTAGGTGTATTATCTCCATGGAAGTAAAAACACGCCCTTTTTTTTTTTTTTTTACTCACCTGAGTCACTTTGAGCACTAGACATGCTTTCAGAGAAAAATTAGTAAAGCAAAGGGCTAAGTTCTTGATTATTTACTGGCACCAAAGTTACCATACAGAAATATGAAAAAACAAACAAATGCAATCTTCAAATATACCTTACAGCTACAGATTGCTCCATCTGTCACACAGGATTTCTTTGTAGAAGCTGAAGAGACATTTCTGTCCCTGAGCCCCGGTTCAGAATTGCACCTCAGATGGGGCATCTCTGTGTCCCTTCCCCTTTACACTGCAGGTGAAGTTGTTGTCTCTGCTGCTGAATACAGGTGAGGGGGCAAATAATTTCCAAAAACTTCTAATCCTCATCCACCCTCTCTTTTTTTTCCTTCTGTTATACCTTTTAGCTTAATCTGGTCTTCATTTAAGGTATATAGAGAATCTTTGCAGTGCTTATTTTTCATACTTACTTATTCCTCAATTGCAATGTGGCTATGCATCTATAATGTAACATTTGTCATAAGGCTTGTCATAAAGGTTTTTATTAGAAAAAAGTTTAGATTGCTTTTTCTTTTTTTGCTAACCCTTTATGAATACTAGGTATAACACAGATGCAAGGGGTATGGGATATGGAACAATTACTCCTCTCCAGTGATGTTAATTTTAAGGGATATATTTTATTCAAATCTAAAGTGCTCCAATCATATATATGCATGCCTTGATGCCATTGAGAGCTTGCAGGTAATTCTTATGCTTTATGATGATGCTGGATCCTAGTACATTTACGGTGTTATCCTAGCATTACTGACATTTATGGCCAAAAAGGTATCTTTAAGATTTCACTCTGGACCTTTTAGGAAGCAAAAATATTGTTCTGAACTTAAACCAGAAATCCTGATCACCAGTAGAGCTTTTATCTTGTTTTCTTGCCTATGTCTTCATGGCTTCCTGCAGTACTATATCTCTACTGTATCCCTAGTTCTGTAAATAGAAATTTACCAATGACGCCACAGTAATTTTGCTAATTAATATATATTCACACCATCTTTAAGAGCTGCTAGTAAATTTTGACTCTTGTAGCACATAAATCTGCCACATGCTATGTAGTTACTTTCCAAAATGGGAGAGGCATCTTGCTTACAACTCACTTACAAACACCCTTCCAGGCTAGTTAAGGTAAGAAGTTTCAAGATATGATTCATCATTATATATATGAGATTACACTTTCAAATTCATCCTTGGCTCTGTCTCTTAACATTTTCACTAAATGCTGAGCTGACAGCTGGTGTCAATGCACAAGCTTTGCATTTTGCCTTACTGTTATGAGACTTTGGAAGATCTATGCAACGGTAGTAGTATTTTGTGTAACAAATAACTAATTTAAAAAAGTTAGTGTTGTAGGAGGGAAGGTGCTGGAAAAATAGTATGTTCCTGAGAGGTCACAAAATGAATGTTGGTAGAAACAGAGTCTGATGTGCCATGCAGACCATTCTGTACAAATTAGCTGTTACTTATCTGTCAGAAATAATCTTACACATTGGCTAATGAAGCCATGATTTGGGAAAAGGCGGAGAGACAGGTTATCTGTTTAGGTAGGTATGGATATAATTCCTTGATGCAGAAAGTACTAAGCAAGTTTTAGCACACATGTGCTCTCAGAACTTTGACCCTGATAATAACGTTAAAAAAGAGACAAATGTAAAAAATAAAAAAAAAAAAAATTGGAGACAAAATACCTCTTAGAATAGCAGTTCTGGTATTATTAATAAGTGATTACATCTTGGCGAGGGACAAATATATAGAAAAATCAATGCTAATTCATTTGGATCACTCAACAACATTAAATATGATGGACCACAAACCCATGCTGGGTTCCTGGTGGCTCTGCTAGGAGTAGATATTTCTGTGCTTTGATTACTCCATTGCTTCCTTGAAACCTCACAAAAAATAATCTGAAGCAAATGGTTTTTTTTGACCTGAAAATTTTATTTGCCATTCCCATGTATTTGAAGGCTTTTAGGGAAGGCAAAATTCTCTGTGCTTTGGCTGGCAGGTGTGTTTCTCACCTTTCCTGATCTTGGGATGGTTCTGTATGATACACTGCAATGGATAGATGTTCATCAAATCATTAGGGATGTTGATAATTTCCTAGAAGCAGTAAGGGACATAGAAAGGACAGAAGATTTCTGGTCTTTTTTTTGATGTGGTTTGGAGCCTCCTTTTTCTGTGGGTCTGTTTGCTGTTTCCAGGCATAATCAGAGGTAGTTGTAAGTCTCCCTGTTGATACACAGACTCACAACTGTTTTTTTTTCTAGGCTGTCTTTTCTATATTTAGCCATATATCAGTAATCTCCAAAAAAATTGGACAACACCATCGTTAGCGCTGAAGAAAGCTTAGAAGATTTGACTAAGCAGCATGTGGGTGGTAGACTTATGTGAGTACTGCTCAAATTGGTTCAGAACAGATTTGGCATCTACATTTCATCATGGATTAGTTGGTATGAAAAAGTTTGACTTGTGAGGTTGTTTAGGAATGCTTCATTTTAAAAAATTGCACTGGGTGCTTAGGTCATATGACAACATTTTATTTCCCTCACAGGATTCCTGAGATCTTGGTTTAAAAGCTATGAAGTGAAAGCCCTGTGAAAATTGTTAACAACATATTGAGCTCAATAAATCCTTATGAAAAAGACCTATGCATCGTGTAAGTTTTACTCAAAGACTGACAGATCTGTCCTTGGTATCAGTTGTCATAATTCTACTGACACCAATGTTGTTATGCTATTCTATGTAATCTGAATATCTGCCCTCCAAAATAAGACTGGCGTGGTGTGTTTGCTCCTTTTCCTAAGCATAGATTTTCCTGTTGTGAACAGTGAATTTTCTGTATGAATTTTTAGTTAAATATTAATTTGTAGCAAAGCCTGTGAAAACCCTAGAGTTTTAGTTACTGATGTTGCTACTGATACTTAGTCATAGGCCAAGACCCAGTCTACTGGGTATTGCGCAAGCATGTAAGAAGGAGCTTGCAGTTGGAAGGAATTTACAATCCAAGGCTAAGACAGGAGACACCTGATGTCGATAGTGTATTGAGGAGCGCAGGGAAACAGGGAGGTAAAGTAGCTCAGCCTGATGCAGTGATCTCAGCACACCAAGAGTGCAACTGTTGACATATTTTGTAGACATCAGGCAAGAGAGTGTTTCAAGGAGGCATATGAGGCATGTCTTTTGTTGGCTTTTTCCCTAGCAGCAATAGAAAGCATAGAAGGTGCTTACTTGAAAATCTGAGTGGAAAATAAAACTAATATCTTGGACTGGGTGGTAGTAAGATACAGCTACTGATGCAGAGATAGTAGGGAAGGAGTAAGCTGCAAAGGGCTTTGAATTTCTGTTGGATTTGAGAAGGCTGCTGTTTAGCTATGCCTAGAAATAGTAGCTAGCTGAACTCAAGGGCTAAGTGTGCAAATACATTTATGAATCATAGTGCTTTAAATCCAGCTAGCTCTCTTCAGTGATAAGAGTCAGGTAGGAACTTTTTGCATTGATTCTTCTTAGAGAGACCTACCTTTCAGATAACTTTAAGACATAATTCAGTGTAGTGACTTGATGCTGAACATGATTAGAGTATTGGTACTCATAGAGGAGGCCTTCCTTTTTTGCAATTTAACAGATGAAATAAGGGACATTTCAGCTCAGGTTTGAAGGCTGAGATTCAGCGTTTGAAGTGTCAGTGGTATATAGCTCTTACCGTAGAAAATTCTTCTTGCTGTGCTCTGTCAGAGCTCAGATCTCACTCTTAAGGTATAAGGCAAAGTCTGCTCCCCTGAGGTTTTTCATGTTCCAAGTGTAGGCTGATTGAACTCTCGCAAATGCTTTCCATATTTTGGTGTATGTCAAGTTGTTCTGGAAATGCTCTGAGTACATACTTATCACAAACAAAACAGCAATGAGAATTTTTAAAATAAATAACTGAATTGGTGCTTTATGAGGGCCATTTACATTAGACAAGTACTGACTGATCTTATGCCAAAGCACACTCTTTTGGACTATTAGCAAAATAAAAGGTTCATATGTTTCAATATCTATGGTCTGGTTAAAGACATCAGGCTGAAATATGCTGGAGTTAGATATAGCCATCATATTTTCATACGGGATCCATCAGTCAGAAAGTGCATGGGCCTCAGGAAATGAAATAATAAGCTTAGTTATGGTGGGAGCTTAGAGGGAGAATATGGTTAATGTAATTAGAAAGAGTTTCAATCAAGGAACAAGTTCATCTTACAAGTGTTCTTCCACAGAGAAAGCACTTTCCATGAATGACTTTTGCTGCCCTGGCTTCTTGATCTTCATGCAAAATTAACTAAGACTCATCAAAATTTCATGGCCTATAAACTAAGCCACTTCAGTTTAGTGTCACCCAGATGAAATATTGAAGTATGACCATGGCACTTGGTAATAAACTATCATTTTAAAAGAACGGGTGGGGAAACCTGTGGTGCTGAGGAAATAAAAAGCAATTAAAAACTATATACGAAAGAGGAATCACAAGAAGGAATTAAGCTTCCAAGGAATGACAGAGAAACTCAACGAAATAATTGAAGGAAGAAATGTCATTCTAACCTTTTAAAATATTAAAAGTTTAATATACCTGAAATATCATACAAAACCAATCCTGTAAACAAATCTATATTCATGGACCTTCATGTCTCTCTTCAGGGTGCTCTTTAAACACACAAAGGATCGATCTGGTGGCCTAAGGAGGACTAAGAGATGATGTGAGATCAAGTTACAACCACAGGGAGAAGAACGCTGAAATTTCCAGATCCTCTTCTCCTTCTGGGTTACGCTTTGGATTACATATAATTTATAACCTAGGATTATACCTGGGAAACTCTTCAAGAAATTATATTCTGAAAAGCCTGTTTATAGCTGACACAAATCTATTTAGCAGGCATGGTTATCAGATTTACGTATGTTCCTGCACAACTGAAAGGTGTTGATAGATGTAACATGGCTGCTAACCTCTAAACAGCTGCTTGTTGCTCTTGTAGCATGCATGGGTGCTAGCTGGTAACATGTAAATGACTGACTTATTTAATATCAGCTCTCTTTTAAAAATATGAATATTTATTAATATATCATCTATGGGATTGTCTTTGAACAATGGTCCCAAACCATCAAATAATGCTGATGCTCCACCTATGTCATCTGGCAACTTGCAGATGAATTCTGTCGAAAACCCACTGGCAAGCAAGTTATAAATCCCTAGCTGATGCTGTTAAGCGTCATGTGGCAGTTACAGTAGTTATGGATGTAAATCATTCATAATCCAATATCAAACTGAAAAGAGCAAATGAGTGTCTCTGTGGTTAAAAAGAATAAGGTATTGATTACCATAACAAATTAACAACTTGAAACCTGATATATGTCCTCTGAGTGCTGAGAGCTGTGAACTGGAACCGTCATGTATTACACATTAGCCTCATGAGATTTAAAAGCAATTGCACTACCAGAAGTTATTAGAAGAGTTCTGTAAAAATGATTTTAATGGCATTTACTGCAGGGCTAGAACAATTACCAACCTGCAATCAAACTAATAGCTTTTCATTAATTAAGATAGTTGAGCAAGATTCTGTCTTCACAGTTTTGTTGTGGGAAATGATGCTGGGTGTATTTTCAGTGGCAGGCAGATAGGTAACAACGTGAACTATTGCAGGATGGTGGAGGGAGCTAAAAAGCACTTGGCACTTCCAGAGGCTTGTACATTGAGATGGTTAGACATTGGCTTTTGATGGGACTGGATTTGCTCTACGGAATGGAAACCTACAGGGAAAATGAACCTAGAAAATCTGTGTGTATGCTGGGGGAAGAGGTTAGATTAAATCTCTACTGAATAACCCTTTAAGGATGCTTCTATCTGTTTTGGATTTTCTCTCCTTTTCTCCCCCTCAATGTGATGAGTGAGATTTCACCAGCTAGTATAACAAGTTGACAATATGAAAGTGCACTAGTTTGAATTGATATCCATCTCTAGCCAGCAAGCTGTTTTCAGGATAGTACTTGCTATAGTGCTAAACTGATATGAGCCTGGAAACTACAAGAGAAAGGGGTGAATATTTATCCACATCTTTAAGGAACTTCTCTTTGTACTCACGCTTACTCCCTGTCTTGTTTATGCAAATGTTTTTGTAAAGTGTTTTTTTGGCAATAGTATTCATGGAAATTGAAAAACATAGCAAATATTGCAAATGATGATAGATTTCTTTTTTCAGATCCACAGCAGGGCTTGCAAGGAAAGCCATGAATTACATTCATAGTCACAGAACAAAAACATATTGTTTGATTATTCTGTAAACCAAAATGCTTTTAGTTGAAGATGCTCAAAACTTGCAAGATATATTTTGCTGATCAGCTAGAGGTAAAAATTCTCCACAGAGGCTATTGTGACTGCTTTACACTGCAGATATTGTGGTATGCTGCTGGACAATTTGAAAACAGAAAATAGCAGGTATGTTTGTGATGAGCTGTTTAGCTGGCCTTATGAGTGATATAAATGATCCTCTCTGCTTGACTGGGTGTTGAAAGAAACAGCTGGTAGATCTATGAAGATAGGGAACCTCCCAGAAGCCAAGGAGAGACTTTTTAGATTTACAGCTGAAATGAAAGCCATTTTGCCCCTCCTTTCACCCTATAGTTGTGAGCTTTCACCAGGAGAGGGAAGGTGGCTTAAGATATTTGAATACAAAAATTGAGGTTAGTATTTAATCCATGAGGAACAAAGTAACGTACTGCTGCCATTGGCAAAACTGAGTTTTGTGGTGAGTTCTGGGGGAAAGCAGGACATGATGGGACTGGGAAAGCTTGGGGATCCTCGGCTGGGTGGAATCTCTCTCTCTCTTTCTCCTTGACAGATCTCCTAAACTCTTCATCTGGTCTGATCCTCCTTGGGTGGAATGTCTAATGCTAGACTAAATTGTTGTCGTATTGAAGTTGACAACGTGTGTTGATAATATTTCATATTATATGAACATAAAAATTACACAAAATCTCTTTGGGAACTCTTGAACCTGTTGAAGACCACTGTAATAATGTGCAGAGATCTAGGAACACCTGGGAAAGCTGCTGCTTTTGTTTTAAGAAACTTAAATGCCCTGAAATGGTGTTTATTTGGTGACATATGACAAATTGTTCTATAAGGACTAGATGATTGCAACTTAAAAATAAATTAAAGCCTCTCTCTAGGTGTCCTGCTTAATTTTGATATACAACACTCTAAACAGGAGTCTTGGCTGCCTGGAATGTGCAATGTTTAAAGAACCAATTAAAATTAAAATACTCTGGCAAAGTTTCCCATCAGCATTATTGCTTCCTCACTTTGTTACCTTCTATTTTGTATCATTCCTCATGCTTTATTTGTTGTAGAACTCTTTCTCATGCTAATTAAAGTAAGTTTAGCTCTCTGATGTGTGGAGGTATTCATTAGTGTATCTGCTGGAAGGCTGATGTGCCAATGACTCTGCTCCATCCTTCTCTTCCTGGCTGGGCCACCACACCAGGTGTACGAGCGGTGGATAAGAAACGGCTTCTGCCCCTCTCACTTGCATCCATAGATGGTCCAGTCCCACTTCAGATTATGGGAACTTTTTCAGCTGACTTCAGCTGAATTTGCTTCTGACTCTGCATGGGTAGCATCATATACTGTCCCAATGCATAGAGTTCGCAATGCTGTCCCAATGCTAATATTGTTGTCTCACTTTCCTGTGGCTAATCCTCAATCAAAAAAGTTGCTGAAAGTGGATGAAATGTTCTTTTTTGCTATTGGCTGCAATAGGAAATAGGGGTTTGAACAGATCAGTTCAGTGGAAGTGCTTCTTTTATACTTGGAATTGATTTGGAATGATAATTTAAGTGAGAGAGATTTTGTCACAGTAATGTTCACATTCATACCAATCTCATAAGCTACAAGGGGAAAAGTGTGGTGGTTTTTTTTTTTTTTTGTAAGGGGATCACCTTGCTTTATTTCCTCAATATAACCTGGGGCTACTGCAGAGTGGGTGAGACTTTGGCTCTAACATTAATACCACACAGCATAACAATCCGGTTGTGCATGGTGAATCCCTCATTTGGTGCTGCAGCCTTTGTAGATTATGCTGCTGGTTGGTGGAGTTGCCTTCCCTGTGGGAATCAAAGCACCCACTCATTTCCACTTCTGGTGAGGAAATTAATATCCTATTCATGTAGCTGTATATTGCTTTTAATTGGTTTAGTATTAAACTATCAACTGCCTGAATGAAATGTTGTGGGGAAGTTCATTTCTAGAAGGCAGTTTGTCTTTGGACAATTGCAGAGTGTTTATTTCCATGTTATTGAATCACAGGAGGGAATATCTCATGTAGAACACTGTATTTTCAGAGAAATTAATGACCCTTTAATAAAACAATGAGCATTTTTTCTTAAATAAAATGGCTGACAAAAATGGTACCACCAACCTTGGTGGTAACTCATCTGCCCAATAAAAAAAGTGGGAAAATATTTATGAATTGCACATCAGGAACAATCAGGGAGAACTGGCAGCATAAAACACAGAAATAATATTTTATAACTTTATAAGTCCCTTTATTAACTTCTTAGAACAGAGGCTTTTTGGGGCAGAAAGCCCTTGGAGGTGGGGGTGTCTCCTTGTATCTGTTTCAGAGACATCAGCCAGCTCTCTTCCCCTGAACATTCGGCTGGATGGCCAAATTGAAATGGCTCTGCTAGCTGCTGTGGAGCCGTGCTGGGGGGTTGGCCTCTCTTGTCCTTGCCTAATGACAGTGTTGATGTGGAAGTGCCTCATCCGTGTGCCTGATGAGCTCTGCAGCTGACAGTCTAGGTGGGCCACAAAGGTGTTGCAATACTGTGAGTGATGATGAAAAATCCAGTGCTGTCCCAGAATTTTTCCTCCCAGTACCTCTTTTCTTTCTGCCCTCAGACTACCTCAGAAGGAGATTTTCCACTCAGGAGGGGAATACTCCTTTCCTCAAATATGGGTGGAATAATTAAAAGGATAAAGCAGCTTCCATGGCACCTTGTCCATGACTCCATCGAGATCTCACAAGGTAGACAGATGCCTGATGTAAGTGGTGTGTTGCTGGATCAAACTGTTCCATGTATGTCTTTGGTGCTGCAGTAGATGATACTAGAAATTCAGTCGATGATATTCTGGTCAGAGACAGTGTAATACTTGTCCCTCAGCATGATAGCAAGATACAGTGCTGCTGAACAAGGTGTAAAACTGCTGCTCAGACCATCTGTAGGTATTAGAGATCCCGTGGCTCGTTTTGTAAAATGTGGGATATGTCGTAATCATTGCCACGTTTCAACATACATAGATACATTCTGGGAAATGAAATCTATCCACAGTGTTTTCAGTTCTGAGGAAGAAGAAATACATGAATGTTATATATTTAGAAGGGACCTTGACACAATCCGCTAAGATGACTGGGACTTACAGATCTATGTATCTCACTTCAATACTCCTATAGTGATCCTAGTAATGTATGTTTGGCTAAATCACATCTCCAGAAAAGCATCCAGTCTTCATTTAAAGACCTCGAGAAACAGAGAATCTGGCACATCCCCCCTTACTTATCCCAATGTTTAATATCTTCACTGTTTAAACCATGTGCCTGATTCCTGATCAGCCTCAGCTTCCAACCATTATTTCTTGACATGCTTTTCTCTGGTAGATTAAACAGCCCTCTCCCACCTGGAAAAGCTTGCCCCAGAGGTCCTTAGATACTGTAATCCAGTGACTTCTGAGTGTTCTCCTGGCAAACTTTTAAAATCCTTGTGTTATCTCCAGCCCTGGAATAATTTTTGCAGTTCTTTTTTGAGGCTTCTGCATTTTCAAAATCCATTTTAAAGACTTTGCAGGATTGGTGTGATATATAGTCGGGTGAGAGTCATACATAAACACATACTATACAAGTGATGTATTTTGGACTGATTTCATCTTAACTACTGCACAGAATAAAATGTAGGTGCAGCCTTTCACACATTAGATCATATTTAAAAATAATATCTCTACCCATGCATCTGAAAGAAATGTCACACCTGTATGACTTGAAAAGGTGCACTTCATCAGAACAACGCTAATGGAGTTCTTGCTTTCATAACCAACCCCCAAAATATGGAGAAGTTCTTGTGTGCTGACTCAAAATACATTTCTTTTTCTTTTTGGCAACACGTATTAAAGGAAACTTTCAGGTTGACAATGAAATTTTCTGAAGCAAACGGTTCTGTTTAAAAAATGCTAAAGCAATTTCACACTTCTGAAGTTTTTCTCCATTTGCTACTGCAACTAATTGTAGGGCTGGACTGAGTAATTTGTAAATGGACATGCACATCAGTTGATAAGATTTTGTACAGTAAACAAAGGAAGTTTGTGCAACTGAATACATAGTCTGCTATGTAAGTCTTCTCTGAAGCCACAGTTTTCCTAAAGGAGGGTGTAGACAGGCTTCTGGCATGATAAGGGGGGGGCCATCTCCCATGGGCTTCTGCCCCATCCAGGGAGGGCAGAAGGAGCTCTCTTCAGTTTGAGTCTGAAGATGATGAAAGCTAGCAAGGAGGGAGGGAAAGACACTGGGGGCGGAAAAAGGGGAAAGAAAAGGGAAGGGAAAAAAACCCCCGAGAAGCTCAGCAAAAAAAAAAAATGGTTAAAAAACCAACATCCAGAGACTTGAAGGCTGCAGCTTGAGCTTGGGCAGGGGCTGGGAGTGTCTGCTGAGGGAGAGAGGAGGCAGAGACCCACCAGGCAAGGCAAGGGGCTTCAGCCCCAGGAGGCTTCGGTGGGGCTTCAGGCAGCTGCAGGGCTTCTGTGGGGCTCAGAATGGGACAAAACCTGGGGAAGGGGAGGGAGGAGGGCTCCCACCAGGGCCTAGGCTGTGTGGAGGTATGGCAACTGATTGGAAAGGCAGGCTGGGATGGGGCAGGAGATGAAGGCAAAGAACTGAAAGGGGAGTTGAGATTTAGTGGGAGGCTGGTAAGATTGGGACTGGTGATTGGGCAGTCTAGCATGTAGGGAAGGAATCAGACCCTGGCTGGAGAAAAGAAATCGCAGAACTCCATGAATTCAGTGTGGCAAATGCATGACTCTTATGAGCACCTAGCTGCCAGCATGTGCTCTGTGGATCAGTGCCACTGGCTTTGACTGTGACACTTGCATGTGTCAGGGCTGGGGATGTTGCGTCACACCAGCAAGGGGTGAAAAACCCCACCATTAGGGAGAATGCAGACCTGTTAAATGACTTGCCTGGTACTGTGTCAAATCTCTGCAATGTAAGCAGACACTGACAAATCCAGTTCCCCTCCGGCCAGGCTCATATGCACTCAACTGTGTTGGGGTCAGTGAGGTCCACAGTGAGCGGAAAGCTCATCTCATCTTATGTTTTGGGATCACTAAAGCAGACTGTATGTACTCAAAGCTGTGAAGCCCCATCACTATGCTGGGGATGCTTCTTGGGCACTGCCTGGGTGGTGATGGCCTCTGGTACATCATTTTGTGTCATCCTCTTGTGTGTGCTCCCCTTCTCCCATTGATTTGGTAGATCCAGTTATTATTCTTTTATTTCCTAGGCAGGGTGTAGGTTGTATAGCAAAAGACTGCTTTTTGAACTGCACTTTGCCCTGGGTATGATAGGCTGGTACTGACTCCTGGTGGGAACAGGGGATAGAGTGGTTTAGAGAATTGCCATCAAGAAAGAAACAAGTGATTGCATTATTTCCCTTCAAACCACACTCCACAACCCCCAGCCAGCCACTGTTGCCTAACTGGGTCCAGATGGTTTCAGCTCAGCTTGATGTTTTTTCCTAGTGTGCATTTATAATGCCATCAGCCTGTGCAGTAGCCAACTGTTGTGATTGGGCAATGCTACTGTCATTACCTTCTTCTGCTTGGCACGCGTGGTGGTTATGTTTTTTCTCAAGTTAAATTGTACATTTCTTAAGGTTTCTCCCTGTGCACTTGTAATGGGCTGTTGAAATTGTGTTCCATTTCTGCCTATAGCCTGTTTATCCATTAAGCATAGCCATGGTGGGAGAGACAGGACAGGGAGCAAGTTAGTACTGGATTTACTGTACTGCCCTCTCTCCAGAGAGCAGGGACTCCTGGTTCAGGCTGGAGCAGGCGGGAGGTGACTGTGAGAGGAGGAACTGCCTGCAAGTTGATGTGGAGAAGGGACTGTTTCATCTGAGTTTTGAAAAACGTAATTTAACCATCTTCCTCCTGTGGCTTCCTTCCACTAAAGGGGTCTCTTGCTGACACCCACAACTGTACATGGGTGAGCTGAGGGTCTTGCACACACCGTCTTAAATTGGATCAGGATTGGATCTCTCCCCTCATTTCCCTTCTCCCTCTGCAGGAACAATGAGAAGTCAGATTTCTTCTATAACAACACAGATGTGAGAATGTGGGTCTGCCTTCCTCCTTACAAGCAACCAGTGGAAGAATGTGCTGGAACATGGAAAAGGCTGTGAAATACAGCATCATTTATCTGGCTCTGAGCCTTCTTGCTGCACTGATCCCAAATCAAGGAACACATTTTCTTGATTATGGCCTTGTTAATTCTTTATTTGGCATTTATTAAAACTCTAAACTGTGCTTAGAAAATACCCAGTGATTAATGATCACTCATTAGGGACCAAGGAAGCTTGCAGGATGATTGAGTTACTGTTGGCAGAAGCAGCAGAGGTTTACCTTTTTACCAGTGGCCCGGTGCAAATAGCAAAACTTTATTTCGGACCGTGTGGGGTTTATCTCAGGTAAGGAATTTTAGGGCGAGGGTGTGAGACCCATGGCTACCTGTCATGGTTTTAGCTGGGATAGTTGATTTTCTTCACTGTAGCTAGCATAGTGCTGTGTTTTAGACTTGGTATGTAAATAATGTTGATAACACCCTGGTGTTTTAGTTGTTGCTGGGTAGTGTTTACACTAGTCAAGGACTTTCTAGCTTCCCATGCTCTGCCAGGTGCACAAGAAGCCGGGAGGGGAGGGGATACAACCAGGAAAGCTGATTCGAATTGGCCAAAGGGTATTCCATATCATGTGACGTCATGCCCGGTATATTAACTGGGGGGAGTTGGCCGGGGGAGGCAGCGATCGCGGCTCGGGGACCGGCAGTGTCGGTCGGCGGGTGGTGAGCGGTTGCAGCACTTGTTGTTTAGTTTTGTTTTTTTTTTTTTTCCCCTCTCTTCTTCCAGCGTTTCATCTTTCTCTCGCTCATTATTTTCCTTTTCATTATATTAGTATTATTGCTGTTTTATTCTAATTATTAAACTGTTCTTGTCTCAACCCACGAGTTTTCTTACTTTGGCCCTTCCGATTCTCTCCCCCATCCCACAAGGGTGGGGGAGTGAGCGAGCGGCTGTGTGGTGCTTAGTTGCTGACCGGGGCTAAACCACAACACTACCCGCCATGGCTGTTCCCACTTTCTACACAGACAATGCAACCATCAAGGGTTGCCTGAGCAATCCAGATCACTTTAGCAAGTCATTGCAGCTACTTCTGTGACTTAATCCTGCCTTGTACTGCACAGGTAGAGAGCTTACGCCATGCCATCAGCATTGTAATACTTCTGTTACTCAAGCTGTGGCCCTTTAGTGTGCACAGATGAGAGAGATCCCTGCTGGATAGTACTTATAAGGCGCTCTGCCACAGGAATGTGCTGCTTCTTTTCAGACAATTAAGTGGACTGCTGATTTTGTTTGTGTCACCCTGCTGAGTGCTGGCAGGACAGCTATTTTATCACCCCTAACTCCCTTCACCCCATCCCTTCCCTGAAGAAGGGCACAGATGAGCTTGTTTTGAATGCAGATGTGTGTGGAAGCACTGCCAGGGAAAACAGTTTTCAAAGTTATCAAGAGAAATAAAAAGTGAGACAGGATAACTATACTGACATACCTTGGTTGCACTAAAATAGATGAGGAAACCCTCAGCATCTGGGAAAACTGGAATATTAGACTTCATTTCCAAATAAAGGTGTGCTATAAGTACATGTATTTGTTGTATGTGTTTTGGAAGCACAGTAGTACAAGTTGTATTCTGTTAAAATAATTGACATTTCTCTACAGTACACTGAACTATATTTTCCCTTTCCACAGAGAATATTGCATGGAGGAGTAGGCATTCCTTTGAGCATCACTTAGAAAGAAAAGTTCTTTAAAAGAAAATACAAAGAAAAGGAAAAACTTTTTCTGCCTCAGTCTTCTCATAGGCAGCCAATAAACCAGCCTTCAAAGAGACTTCTGAGAATGGCTGACAAGAGGTCGCCTCTGGGCACAGTAGCTGAACAAAGTTGGCTCCTGACTGCAGCAGATATCTGTTGGTACTTTGCTTTCTGTGCAGGCAAGAGAGGAGTGGAAAACTAGTGGGCTGATCCTTAGGAGTGCTGAGCTATGCAGGGTTTAGGAAGCTGGAGGAAGATAGGGACAAGCTTGGCGTCTGGCATATTTCAAGTACCTCTCAGAATCACACCCTGCAATAGCTGCAGAGCACCGTTCCAACTCCCAGCATAGCTGTGGGTTGGTAGAGGGTGGTCTGCCATCAGCACAGCATATCTACAATCCCTGATACCCACAGCCCCTGAGGTTGGAAGGGGATGGGGCATGCTAGCTCAGTGTCATCTGAGTATTTGTGTGTTGTCTCCTTTTGTTTGTGTCCTCTTTTTCTTTAATGTTGTGACATCAAAGGGACAGGTCAGGGCTGTTCCCTTGATCACTGAAGCCTATTAATGCCAGATACTTGGCAGGTTAGTAGATTGGCTGTGATGTCTCTGATCCAGCTGTTTGAGGAGAAAGTCCCTAAATCTCATGCTGAGATGAGCCACATATCAGATATAACCCTGAGAGCACTTCACTACTAGATCCTCCTGGGTCTGGAGTTTGACCCCTGGGACTGGGGACTTGGTGGACCTGAAGTTTGGTCTTAGATGCTCATCTCATTGTGGGCACTTTACCCCACGATGATCACAGTCCCTGGAGGAGCCATTCTCTACAGGGTGTCATGGCTGTGGGAGATTTTCTGGTTGTGAGGGTGGGAGTAATTGTCCCCAAAGCACTCCAGTACCAGTTACTTTGCTCAGCTAAGGATTTAGCCCTGTGTTTGTATAGCCAGCAACTTCAGTAGGGTATAATGAAGCTGGAACTGCCTTTTAATTTTCTTCAGTAGCCAGGCTACAGTTACAATTGTAATTTGGACCTGATTCTGAAAAGAATCTCAGGTCTTTGTGATGGGGCACATGATTTAATTCAGTTTAATTTAATTTTGACACTGGCAAGATTCTCATTTAAAGTGCACATTTCCAAGTGTATAAATCTATAGGAATGACACTGGCTCAGAACCTTTACCAGGCAGGCTGTCATAACTAACGCCTATTAGTTAAATTAATGTAACAATGTGCACTTTTAGTGCTTAGGAAAGAATCTTCTCCTCAAATATAAACCACAAAAATCTACAAATGGTTATTCAATTAAACCCATTTTTTCTTTCTGGATACTTTCTCTAAAATTTCTTTGTTTCCTCAGGTAAAGTATTCTTACAGGAGAATGTGAATTTAAAATGCTGAAATCAAGGAAAGGCCAAGTTATGGTATAATGAGTATATTAAAGCTTATTCAATACTCTGTTCTAAGTGAATTTCTATTTCTAGTATAAAATACAGAGGAAATTGAATTAGTTTGAAAATGTTTCTGTGGTGAAAGGCGAACACAAAAGTCTTCACTGGTAGCTGAGGTATGTGAGTAGCACATGGGAAACATGTTCTTACAATCACTTTCTGAATTAGCTGGAATTTTTATGAATTACTATGTTATGTCAGAGTATCTTAACTTTCATTTCATTTTTTGGAAACTTTCTATTTTTCTTCACAGTGGTCCTCAAATGTGCTTTGTTTCTAAATGGTTAAAAGAGGCCCAGAAAATGCAGGATAGCTGGGACATAGCTGAAGCTCATGTGACTTATTGCAGGTACCTTCAGTCAGTGGAGCACAGTGAACAACAACTGGTCTGTGCCACTTAAATCCTGATGTACAAGAATAACAGCTCTGTACTTCCATGCTGTGAATTTGTTTGAAGAGCAGTGTCTGGAGCTAACCACAATACTGTTTGATGATTAATGAAAAAATGCTTTTGCCAGAGAAATCAGAGCGGGTACATCTACTGTAGATTTTTAGTGCTCTGAGTTACTAATAGACAATTAGCAGAAAGTATTTAACACATTTAATAAAGGCTATGGACCCTTTTCCACTTTATCAAAACAATAAAAAAATGGTTATTTAGATAAAAGATTAGAAGATCAGCTTTGGGTAAGAAACAGAGATTCGTAACCAGAAATAAATTTGTAGCATGTCCATTGTAGGCTTTACAAATGTGCTAAGTACATTGAGTTAATTGGTAATTAACTCAGGGTAAAGTCTACAGGTAGTTTAAACCTACTGATTGCCAACTCTTCCTTTTCCTGGAACAGAATCACTGTGCAATGCTGAGCTGAATTAAAATAAAAGAGCACTACAGAATATCATTTCTGCTGCAGACTGAAGATATTTTTATGGTGTGGCATGCTACTGGAATAGGGCAGTAGTCATCAACCAGTGTTTAGACACATGCAGCACATTTTGTGTTCTAGAAGTCAGAAAGATCTATAGGCAGTACACGTAATTAAAGAAGATAGGGTCACTGTAAAACTGTGATTTTATTATAATTATAGATGGCCATGGCTAGAATAGACCCTCCACATCTGTTAAAAGACTGATTTTCAGAAAGAAAAACAAACTGGCTACAGGAGCACATGCACTCTGAACGTTAGAGCTCCAAGCTGGGGCATAAGAAACTACAGAAAGGGAAAAATGCATGTTCTGGGAAATCACAAATGCCAGAAGATGCATAAAAGAGTGCTCCAAGAAGTTATCTATTATCCTGTGAGTTGTTCAGGAAGAATGGGCATCCGGCATTTTCCTTGTAAATGGACTTGGAATTATTTGTGGCACAGCTCAATAAAAAGTAGGCTGATGAAAATTATAGTTTATTTCCTTCGTTTTACATGAAGGTGATTGTATCCTTCATTGCATTCACATTGAATCATATACAAGACTAATGCAATTCAGTCACAAAAGTTGAGACTCATCTCACTTAATTTTATATGTCCACAACGCAGAAGTCTACATCTGAACTGGTTGTCTGGCCTCCTTTATGACTATGGAGACAATGGAGAGTCTGGAGATGCTTCTGGAGAATGATTCATCTGCTCTATTTCAGACATCTATCCGAGGAGGAAATGAATTATGCCCCGGGAGCACCTACTTCTCCTTGACTATAAAGAGGGTTAGACAACTAGCTCAGATGAAGATGTCTGTGCTATAATTGTCTAAGATCAAGCAAAATGAATCCCATGTGAAGTGACACAAATTAACACCACGTGCACCCTTGCCATGGCACACTTCCAAAAGCTTCTCGCTCTGAAGTTCTAGCATGTATGCTTGCATAGTCAGCTGGGACTTCCCTTCCCCTAGCACCAGTGGCAAGGTTTCCTCACTTTCCACTGTATGTTTGAAATGCAAACCGCCATGGGCTCCCATAAACATAAGATTGCTGGCCTGAGGAGGTCCAGCCCACTCCTGAAGTTCCCAGGACCCCTTGCAACCTGCGGTGAAAGAGGAAGGGGCTTCCTGCACCTCTTCAAATGATGGTTAAACCATTGTGGGTACTGCACCATGCTTTTGGGTTACCACAATGTTAAGAGGTATCTTCTGGCCCAAATGGTCCCATCCTGAGTAGCTGTCACCATTCTCAAACAGCGTCTGTAAAGTGTTTTGATTGAGCAGGCTTTTGGAAAGGTCTGTGGGCAACAGCAGATAAAATAACAAGCAAAACAGAACTCAGCTGCCTGACTTTTCAAAATATCCTGCTAAGACATCTGAAATATTGTCTCTTGCACAGCTCTGCTCCTCTGAGAGATCCAAAAAGGAGTTCATTTTCATACTTGGTGTATACTTTTGCTGCTCGAGATATTTCTTTCTGCTTCTCATTAATGCTTTTTTCAATTCCATTGGGAGAGTGCTAGGTAAAGTGACCAAGAAAAGCTTTCTTGATGCTCTTCCCAACTTTATAAATATTAATGCTTATTGTATTTGAGCCTTTTGTTTATTTAATATTTGCCCGGGGACAGTATAAGCTGTCCATATTGCTTTCCATCAGAATTACCAATGCAGGAAAAGGGAACACTAAAACTTAATATCTTCCTTATTAATATTTTTAATACAACAACAAGACAAATGCAAATAGTCCAGTCTTGCTATGTATCATTCTTGTTTGTATGCGCATTGAAGATGAAAGGGGTGAATGTTGTTCACTACAGGTTTTCTTTTTGTAGCTACTGGGAGCCGTGGACAATATTTTTTTAAGATAAATGCCTGAAGTTAGGTGCCTACAATGAAAGGGCTGAAATATCTTTCTGACTACATGGTCCTTCCTCCATGTGAAAGAGCAAGTGGGACAATACTCCACAGTCTCCTGGCTCCTCAGGCAACTTCCCTGTGTGTGTTATCAGAGACAGTGTGGTGCTCTGGGAATGTTTGGTATTGAGTTCTGTGAAAAGTCCACAGCAGAAACATCAGGGTTTCAGCTCCAGCTCTGGTTTCCATTTCCACGGAAGATGTCAACGAAGTCAGACTCCTAGAAATGTTGCTGGCCTCCTGGAAGAGTTGAGGTCTGCACTTTTTCCTGCCTACACTGCTATCAACAACGAGCGTCCCCCAAGTACATGTTCAATTGGACTACTCAGGCCAGGAAAAAGCCTGGTCCCTTCTCCCGTGAGTGGGGAGCACCTTTAGAAAATGCAAGGCCAAGGACAGAGTGGTGTCATGGATGCTTATCCCTCCATCAAATGTCTCTTGTAGGTGAGAATGGGGACAGAGATGAATGAGAGCTATGGGTGGCAATTAAATAGCCAGATTTTTCAGAAATCCTGTGCAATCTTTGGAGTTGTTGGAAATAATGCTGTTCAGTACTTTCAGTACTGAAAAGCGAGTTCAACTTATCTGGAAGCCAACATTACAGTTAGATGCCTACTCGTAGTGGCTATACTGTACTTCACTACCTCCTTTCATTCCAGTGTTATGCACATCCTGATCTACTGCACTTGGAAAAAAGTCTGTCATAAAAGAAATTTATGGAATTAATTTTGAATGGATGAAATGGCTGGGATTTCCAGCTCTGGTCTATTGTTACCCCAGTCATGCTTCTGGGCAATAGCTTTTCTTCTATATACATTAACTTTGAAGACTACCATGCTTTGGATGTTGTAATACTGATGTTATTATTAGTAATAAGAACAACAATAATAAAGTAATACTGTCTGAGCTAAGTATGTCACTGAGAGTGAGGCTTTTTATTATTTTTATGATGTAAATTTGTACCTAGTTCTCAGCTGTTTTCTCCAAATAGATGCTGAGCTTGAATATGAGGGCCAGTAAACTTGCACAGTTTCTCCAGCTGCCTTGGCAAAAATATTACCTGTGGCAGCCAATGAAACATTTATTACACTTTACTCCTACTGTACCCACAATGACATTTCTTCAAATGTGGCTGCGCAGAGATTAAAGATATACTTATTAGCTTAGTTTGTCACACTATTGTTATAAATTAGATTATCTTGTTCTACATGAAGTATGATAGAGTCTGGTAAGTGTTTAATTCTTGAAAAGGTGCTGCATAGTGTATACTTGCATTTTCTTTGCTGGCTGTGGCCAGGGCTGTCTTTCTCGTCTGTGTCTCTCTAACATATCTTGGATTGCCTGGGACCCGCAGGCTTAGCTTTTACATCAAGAGAAGCAACAATGATTTTTGGTGCATGCACTCCCTGGAACAGTAATTTTTTAAAATTCCTGCTATAAAGGTGTGCTAAAACATTTGCAAGGTGCTAGACTGTATGTTTTTTTAAGAGCAATTCATATTCTTAAGAAGCAAAGGAAGAAAAAAGTAAATGCTAAGATCGTGTGAAGTCAGTGGGAAGGAACATGCACTGTATGGAGGGCTGTAATTAGGAGGGAGGGGAAAGAAAGCCAAAATGTCCCCAAGAACCTCAGAATTAGGAGTCTGTGAAGGGGGCAGCAGTTTCAACAGTCTGGCAGTAGCAATTGGCTGGAAAAAGTGAAAAGGCATCAATGGCAGGGAGAATCAAATGATTTGTTCAGTCGTACTCTTTGCTGCTTATGCAGTCAAAAGATAGCTGGCCAAGCACAGAGCGGGACGGAAAAGTAAAAAAAAAGTTATTAATTGCGTAAATTATACAGTGAGGGAAGCAAATGCATTCCATCCAATGTGTCCATCAGATGACACTGTCTGTTTTGAAAAAGAACAGTTAGGGATAATAAGGAAATTGCAGCAAAATGAAACAAATTCCTTGCATTTATCTTCATTGCAGAGGACAAGGGGGAAATACCTGCTCTAGAGCTTCCTTTTTTCATAGGTAATAAAGATGAGGAATAATTTAAAAATGCAATTAATCACTAGGGCCAGATGGTATTAATCCAGGAGTTTTGAAAGAATTTGAGAGTGGTTCATCTGTCACCAAAAGTACATGAACTATCATTAAAGCCAGCTACCATAAAGGAGAACTGGAATGTTGCCAAAGTCATAGTTCCCTTATTAAAAAGAAAAAAAGCAACTTTACCTCATTACTAGTTAAATTAGTAAGAAAAATAATTAGGGATGTGTATGATGCTTAAATGATCACCACAGGCAAAATCTGTCTTCTTCCAAATTACTTAGGGGAATTGACGATGTGGTAGATAAGGGCAAGATGGCACATGTGAACTTTGGAGTAGCCACTGATAAAATGCTGTGCTGGCAGGTGAGAGGCCAAGTCTGTTGTGGTGTAGAACCTAATTATGGTAAAGTAAATAGGCAGAGTAGGAACAGATCCTCAGCTCTGCAAATGGAAGGCATCAGACCGAGTCAGCTCCAAGCTTAGTAGCCTGCCTTGACAGAAAACTGTGGAAGTTAAACAGTTAGCCCATCCACCGTGCTCCTGTCAGCATGAAGGTGTCTACGTGCCTTCAGGGATTTGAAATAATTTTTACTCTCCATCTGAAAATTTACTGCTGAAAAGTAAAAATCAGGGGGAAATATGTGTCTCTGAACACATATTTGGATTTTGGACTGCAGTTTAGATTTTTGATTGGAAATATTTGTACAGCCTCAGGTCTCCTGTGCAGCAGGGGATGTTGCCTGCCAAAATTTGCCTCCTTCTGTCCCCTTGCTTTAGCCTCCCTGCTAAGCTTCTGATGCGGAGTCCATGGAGAAAACCAGGGGCTTCCTCTCTTGAATGCTGCCTCTCAGGTAAGCTGCACTTTCTCAGATATGTTTCCAGTTCCCTAGGAGCTCGCCTTCAAGTGATAGACCTGTGCCTCCTCTTCCCTTTGGAGTGAATCCTGAGATCCAGCCTATTTTTGACTGAGGCTTTGGCTGTACTTGCTAGACACTAGTTGTTTTTTCCTGTAGGCTGAGCAGGATTGCCTACATTTCTGTCAGGAACCCGAGGAGAGCAAAACCCACCAGTGACAGAGAAGCAGCCTTATTATGTACCAGCCAGAAATATCCACTGAATTCCTTCTGCAGGGCTATTGTGACAATTTTTTATTTATTTATTTTTAACCCCCTCTCCCCTCAGTTTTGCAGCCCTTCAGCTGTGCCATAAAATTTAGAACAAAAGAGCTGTCTCTTGTGTCATCTGCTCTCTTTTGTTCCCCCAGCATCACTGTTTTGGTGGGACATGAGATGCTGTGTCAGTGCTGCATTCACAAGTAACTCCTTGGATACTTTCAATTTTCTGGAGAACTGTTGCCTCACCAGTAAACTGGGGGACGAGAAGTGGCAAAGCATCTCACTTCCACTTAAAGTGCCTCTGTGATAGACATCAGTAGAGCACTGCGTTTGGATTCACCATCTGTGCTCGGGGCGGACGGGGGAGAGCACAGATGGCAGTGAGGTGGAGGGCTCCGGCAGAGCCTGGATGGGCTGTTTCAGCGTGGTCTGTGCTGCGTGTCCCCCAGCTGGCTTGGTCTTCTATGTGCTCTTCAACCCAGCTTGCCCTGTGCCTCTGGTCTTACATACAGCTATCTTTCTGCCCACATGTGCCAAGGAGAAAGGGCCTGGAATATTGAGGGAGGGCAGTGAAAGGCAGGGAGAGATGCTGTGTTGACGCGGGGACTGTCCTTTGCCAATGTCACTGGGCTCTTGCTGACCTCTACTGCTGCGTCCCTTTCCCCGGGCAGCCACAGCAGCAGATGACCACATCCAGCACCCCTCTTTGCACCCATCTTCCATGAGATAGCTGGGGCCAGAGCCCCTTTTGCTTGATGCATACTATGGCTCTGGAGGCCGTTACTTACTTGGGTGCCATTGCTTTTTCAAGGATGAGGGATCAGAGTGGCACAGTGCCGTGCACAGTGCAGACCAGGGTGATGTTCCACTCTGCATAGACCTTCTCAAGCAAGTGAAACAGCACACAGGGTTCCTTAAAAGGTTTTGAATACGGACTGCCTTTTAGGGGTGCAGAACAATAAACAGGCCAGAGTTCTTTAGCTGGTTATTGTATATGCTTCTTCACCAGGCTATGAAAATTAGTGACTACAAAACATGATTATTGTTGTTTGATCGTTCTGGAATTTTGCCATCGCAGGGACAAGCCTTTGTGTGCATTTGAGCCTGGCTGTTTGTCCACATCCTAATTACATGTTCTAATTATAAGTAATTCCAGGCACAGGCATAAGCTGTTTTTCTGCTGTAGATGTTCCAACAAGATTCAGACATATTGTCAACATGTTTTAGCAGTTTAATTGTAGAGCTGGAAAGCAAAGAGTTGTGAGCTTTATTCTTAGGCCTGGCACATCCCTCGCATCCCCCTCACCCAGCTGTAGCTGTGCGAAGGTGGGGGGTGCAAGCCAAGTTCGTCACTGAGGCTCCCTCTGCAGCCCAGGAGGAGAGACAGGTGCCCTCTGCACTGCGGGTCAAGGGAGCTGGATACCTGGCTTGGGATAGTCACTCAGCTTTTAGGTAGGTAGACCGGGTGGGATTAATGTCCCCCTTTCACCTGTTGGTCTGGAGCAACGCTGTTGTGCCTGACTTGTGCATCACTGCTGCTTACCTGCTTGTGCACTGTGGTGGTGCTTCCTGATGTATCTCAGCTGAGGTCTGCTCCCCAGGCATTGGACTTAAAGTCTCTTTGACACTAATGGCCTCTCAAGTAGCCCTTGAGGACACCCCACCCCCCCCCCCTCCTCTGTCCCATGGATATTTTTCCAAACACAAAAGTGGTATTTCCAAAGACAGGAAGAGTCTTTAAATTATCCTCACTCTGCTGATGCATTTCACTAATGTAAAAATGGCATGTCAGAATATGTATTCTGAGCAAGAAATGCAGAAAAAACATTTCCCGGTTTTGTCAGTGGCAGTCTGTAGTGTAGTTGCTTGCGCTCCTGTGCTCTGGTGGTGGTCACTGCTGGTGACTGGTGCACAGTGCTGCATTCCCAAAAGGATCTGTCTTCTTCCTGAGTTCAAATTTCAAAGTTCATTTCCATATGCTTTCAAAATACATTTGTGCCATTGGTATGGCTGGCATCGTGCATTAACAGCAAGGTGTCCTTTTTGTTTCATTTTGGATTTTGGAGAGCTTAGTTTTGCTCTCTTACTGCTTTGTCACAAGTCATCATAGCAAACCTGCTGCTACCAAAATCATGGATGGGAGAAGCACAGGGAATGCTTTTGTTATGTTTGTTTACCAACCCCAAAAAATCCTTGTTAATCTCGACAAGATCCCAGCTTCTGTGGTGCTTATGAGCTTTTCTACCAATGCGCCCTACAAAACGTTCTTAGACTTATAAATTATGCAGAATGCTATGATCATGTAGCTGAAATAAAAGGCAACACTTTCTGAAAACAAGCTGCACAAAACCGCACTGTGCCAGCTTCACAACGATATAGTAAGACTTAGTGGTAATTAATTAATATTTCATAGATGGCTTTCCAAACCCTGATGAAACATTTCATACTGAAGTGACGGACCCAAGTTCATTGCACGACACTCTCCTGCCATCCAGAAACACACCAGGCACACCGCAGCGTGAACTCCTCCATTAAAGTTTAGTTTTCCACAGTCTGTGGTAATTTTTCTTTCTGTCTTGATAAGATCAGTAAATGTTTTGCTGCAGGAGAGAGGGCAACGCAGCTGTATGGAGGTTATGCACTGAATCCAAATGGGAAAGGAGAGATATAGAGTATATATAATGCATTATGTACACAGAAAGTAATCAAGTACGTAGTCGTTGTGGGCAAAGAGACAATTCCAGCTCTTACTGGGCAGACATTAAGTGCTGAACATCTGCCTATTGCATCTATAAATAAAATCTCCGTGGTTCTCCCTTTCAGCCTGAGCCGCCTGAGCATGTGTTTTCTGGAGCAGCTGTCTGCTCAGGGAAAAGAGCAGAGAGTCACCCTGCGGTGGTAACTGTTTAATTTGCATCAGTAACAACAGCCCTGGCACAGGCCATCCTCCTCGCCAGCTCCCAGCGTGGTGGTGAGGGAATTCAGCTGCTAAACCTGGAGGGAGGAGGTTTGCTGGGTCTCAGACCCATGGAGTCCCCCACAGCCATGCAGTCAGGGTCCCTAGGAATCCACCCTGACAGGTGAGGGGAGCCTCAAGTATGTTTTTTTAATTTGTCCCTGCTCCTTCCTATTTTACTTTACAGCTCTGTGTCTCCAAATCCAGCACGAAGCTCTTCCTTCCCCCGGCCTTGACAGTGCAGTGCTGGAGAACTTCTGTGTCTAGCAAGGAGAAGACTTTATCTTCCTTGTCTGTCTTTTCATCAGACACCACTGAGAGGGCACTAAGGAAATCTCAATTTCTAAATTAGTCTTGTTTGACTGGACAGTATATATACCTATACCTGTACCTATACCTATACCCAGTCTATATTGTCTCTAGGGTTTCTTTCTACAGCCTGTCAGGGAAATACGAGCTCCAGTTTCCAGCCTCTAACACAGTACCTAAGCACAGGAGCTTACAAGACAGGAATACCCTGGCATGTCTGTGTATAGACCTGACAAAATCAGCTGTGATTCTGAGGTCACGTTATTGGATCTGTTCTCATACCAGAATGGCTGGAGGGAGTTATTGAAATTGTCTGTGATTATCAAAAATAAATACAGTTGGCATTTCTAATTCTCCATCATTTGTTACCTGTTCTTCCTCTCATTCAAACTGGATGTCATCCAACTGGGTAACAAAATCAATCTCATCTGACTCAGATGGCCAGGATTATCAATAACTAAGGGAAATGAGCAAATTGAGAGAAGCTCTGAATATTGTTGTTGACTTTTTTGACAGCAAGTTATCAATAACACAAGATTTTGTAATAATTGAGATTCATGAGTGTATAATTACTAGACAAAAACAGGACTGGAATTTGTGAGGAATGTGAAGTTTTAAATAATTTATTTTGCCATGGGTATTAAAAGTGTTTTTCTTCCCATATGTCTAAATTGGAAAAGACGTGAATTGAATTGAATTTGACCTTTAGAAACAAGAAGCACAGCAGAACTGATTCCAAAGTTTGGTATTCATATTGTTCATTTTACCTAAAATACTACCTTAATAAATATATACCAATTCTAAAAAATACAAGCCATTCATATAAAATCAAATAAGCCATTGGTGTTATGTGAATATACAGGTTTATTAAATTCAGACTGGGTTAGTCTGTCTTTGAGTGTTACAAATAAGTGCATAGGTTCATTAAATTCAGACTATGTTTGTCTTTGAGTGTTACAAATAAGTGCATGATAGAAGAAGAATTAGCTATGAAATTAATTCAAATATTACTTTTGGTTTTCTTCACAGGGAAAAATCTGCCTTCAGAGGTATGAATCTTCATTCATTCTTTCTTCAGATCTGTTTTCTGAGGGATGTTTAATAGCCCATAGAAAAAAATCCACATATTTCTCTAAGAGAAACGGTAGTTTCATCAAAATAGAAATTTGCCACAGGAAAAAAGACTTTGACAGAATTGTGCCCATGAGAAATGAAAAACAATGGCTGGTTTTCCCTGTGGCTGAGTCAGTGTGATACATCACGGGATGCTCCTAAGCCTCTGCTCTGTGGAGAAGCCATGGGAAATACAGTCTGGCCGGGGAACAGTGCCCATGTGGGAGAACAAGAGGATGAGGGGACACAACTCCCAAAAGGCTTTTTGGCAGCTGGAGTGGACACAGAGATTAATGTTGACTCAGATCAAAACAAAAAGTTTCATTTCAGGCCAATTAATCAAAGAGAAAAGCTTTGTTTTTGGAATGCCAAGAAATGCTTTATTTTAATCCAAAAGTTCCACATTTCCTGAATCACAGTTGTGCAAAACTTCTGTTCCTTCCATTGACACATTCTACTTTTCTGTATCATTTTTGTAGGAAACAAATCCAGGGTGAGCAGCATCTCCTGCAGCATGGAAATCCCATGTCTTTGTTCAAGTTCCTCTGTTAAACGAGTTTAATGAAAACACTTGAAGCACTTTAATTTCTTAAAATGGAAGGTATGACAAATATAAAAAATTAACAGCTCATATTATTTTCTTCCTCAAGTCAGAGGATGTTCTGTTACTCTGGGATGCACAAAATTCACATTCCCAAGGCTGATAATGCAATTTGCTGCTGCCTTGTGTCATAGATGAGCTATGGAGCAGTTAAAACTTTACAAGTGAATCGGAAACAGTCTCTTCTCCCCCATTTACCTGCTGATGTCTTCAGGCACAGGTTTCCAGAACCTGCACATGAAGCTTTATACAATCCACACAAAATAACTGATTGTCTTCTCAGGCAATCCGTATATAAGAGATTGAAGACGCAACTGATATTCTCAGATTCTTCTGTTTGAGTGGATAGAGAGGTCTCTGATATGCTGAATCTAAAGGACATGAAAAGGTCTGCTGGATGCTATTTGCACAGCTAAGCTGGGCAATTACACTCCATAACAAATGTGTAGCCATGCGCTGCAAATGGAGCGTGCCCTAGAGGTAAGGCACGTTTGCCACCAGCTGACCCCATTCTAGCTCCAGCAAGGGTGTTTTAGTCTCCTTTATCCAGCTAAGGTGGGTATTATCAAGGCACTAAACAGTTTTCAAACTGTTTCAGTTTAAAAATATCTGTGGGAGACTTTTGTACCACTTTCACACATATTGCTTTCACAGGTGTAAAAGGCCAGAAGGACGTTCACTCTCTGCACAGTAAAAGATGCCATTTCATCCAGTGTGGCTTGCATTGCACTGAGAAAAAAAAACCCAAGAAAGATTCTTTGTGTCAGAAGAAAGACTAACTAATAGGACAGCAAATACATTGTGGGAGATACATATTCATCAGCTGACTTAGTACAAGGTGCTACGTCTTCCTACAGACTTTGTAGGAAGTCTGTAGAACTTTCACATCCTTCAGCTACTGTGGCAAGAACCACTAAAATCTTTATTTCAGTGTTTCAAGTGATGACACCATGTCCCTTCACACCTTCCTAGATTGTTTCGGGAGCAGTCTGCTGTCCAAAGAAACTTCTAGCTCCATGGATCCTGGTCTGTGGAGCTGCCTTTTTCATTAGGTATCTCAGACCAGTGGAGGGATTTACAGGTTATGCCTATACTGCTAACATGGCAGGGAATCAAACTCTGGCCTCAGGATTAAGGGGCACAAACTGCCTTGCATTCATGCTATTTAAGGCAAGTTCCCTCCAGAGCAGACTGGCTGCATTTGCATTGTACAGCCTCTGGCCTTCAGGTGAGCCTGTAGCCTTAAAATATTGATGTTATTCCATGTGCTTCATTTCAAAATGTCTGAGATCTGATCTCCTCTGTAAGGTTTGTGCTGCAGGCCAGCCAAGCAGCGGTTTCGTGGCACAAAATGTGGCTGTATGCATCCAACAACATGCATAGTGCCTGAAGGTACGTAGTGGTCCCTGTAGGTGCAAAGCCTGCTGAGAGTGTGTCAAGCCAATGCTGATGTAGTCTTGCCCACACTTCCTTTGGGACCAGTCCTTGTCATATGTATCCCCAGTACCTTTCCCAGGAGTGGTGGTAGGAGCTAGTGGAAAGATCCACACAAGCCAGGAAGGGTTCGATGCTTAAGCTCTGGTCCTCTTTTGTGTAGGGTAAAGGTGTGCAGTGTAGGCATCTCTGGTGTTTTAGACACTCCCAACCATCTACTGTGATGTCTCCTCCCAGAGAATTATTTTTGTCAATGCTGGAGGGCCAACACCAGAGTGGTAATGGCATGTAGACAAATACCAGCCTGGACCCCATGTGCACAGCTGGGGAAGCCAGTACTTTAGAGTGTCTGTGTTAAGAGAGAGTTTTGAAATACTTTTTGTGATAACAACATAAGCTTTATGTTTTTTGTTTTTTACCCTGAATACAAGGGTTGAGTTTGGTTTTTTTTCTGGGGGGTTGGGGGGTGGGGTGTGTTAAAGACTGAGATGTACCCACCGCCTGCCCAAGCCCTGTATTTAACAAAACCTTGTGTAGGCTCCCTTGAAATCCTCATTGAATTCATTGTGGAAAATTAGATTATTCTCATATCAGTGAGTTTCAGCTGCAGATTTCTATTTAGTTCATTAATTTGCCTTGAAGTTGGATGGAATCAGGAATATATTTCTCACTTTGATTGAGTAGTTAGGGTTGATACTTTCTTGCTTTCATGCTACTCCTTTGAAAAGTCTTTCAGCTGTGTTTTTGAAAATAAAGTGAGCGAATTTATCATATTTAGACATCAGCAAGCACCACATGGCAGAGACAGCTACTCTGGAATCCTAACGGGCTCTCAAGAATTATCCTCTGTGATTATCTCCACGTCTGAAGGACCATATGTCACAGGCTCTGCAAATGGCATCTGGTTATATCACACAAAGAGGTTTCTTCTATCTATTTTGCAAGCAGCTCAACCCAAACTGGTGAACAAATCCCCAAATATATTGAAAGGAGCTGGATTCCTTTGAAGTGTGCTATTGAAACTGATGTATTCTGTGAGCTGGATGCCTGTTTTCCCTAAAGACAATCTAACTCTGTTATTATTTCATGTTGTGTCAGAAAGGACACGTGATAAGTCAAATCAGTAGCTAAGCCAGTATACCAGAAAAATAATTATGAATGACCTTTTTCTCTTCTAGCTACAAATGTTATCCAGAAAGGGTACAACCCTTTCAGCTCCAAGATAGACCAGAGTACCTCTAATCTATCAGGGCAGAAATCTTGTAATGGGAAATGAAGGCCACGTAAGCAACCAATACCATAATTACTCAGACAATTACTATATTGATCTGAAATTTCATACGTCAAGTGGATGGCCTGTCTTTGAGTGATAGGGAGTGATGACGCTTTTTTGCAAGCTCCTTCTTGACTCAGTCCAGGTGACTCCACAGACCTTCCTGAGATGCCTTGTGGCACAGGGGGCTGCACGTGTGTTCCCCACCAGGTCTGTGCTCTGATCTACAGCCCTGCCTACACGTATTATCAGGTGAACACTCTAATCACAAAACGCAAGTGACATAAAAATCCCCTTGAGCCCTCATTAGGAAATACCTTATTTCACATCCTCGCTGATGAAAGCAGCACATGCAGCACTTCCTGCTTTCCTATCTATATAGCTTTTCTGCAGGCCTCCAGTCATTGCAGCAGAGTTATCCCAGTAAGACCCAAGATTTTCGCCTGCAGAGAAGCACGTTCACTGTTTTCCAGATGAAAGTGATCAGCAGAGTGAGTCTGACTCACCTTTCATGCTCAGGTACATTAATAGGAACCCAGTGCAGAATGAGTGTGAAGGTGCCAGTATCTTACATACGCATTTAAAGGTGGAGAGGATGCAATGTTGTAAATCTCTGTCTAAACCAAACAGTGCTTCATGAAAAGATGCCAGAGGGGCACTGGAAAGAAAACTGTCCCTGTGTTAAGTTTGTGGCACGGCTTCTTTCTTCGTTGGACCTCTGAAATTGAGGTTGGGGGTCACACCCATCAGTCCTATCTTGCCACACTTTGTGCTTTTTTATTGTCCAGGTAAAATTTGAGATCTGGGGACTTCCAGCAGGAAACATTAGGTGCCCTGATGGCATGGACAGGCTGTGCCACATCCTCGCTGATGCTGGTTGTTTGGCTGCTGCGCACGAGGCCACCTCTGATATTGGGCTACCGTGCAATCTGGGGTCTCACTGCTGGGAAAGCAGTGACATGGCCAGAAGGAGCCAGAAGGGGAAGACTCATCCCCAGGCTTGGGGGCCACATTTCAGCTCCAGCCCTTGTGCTGGGTCCTGCATGAACTATGCTACAGCTGTACTCATCCCTATGAATCTCCCTTGCTGATCCCACCCTTGCCTCCCTGACTTGGCCTCAGAGGTGCCCTGCCTCCATGGCCATCCCCAGCCTGGCTCTGCTGGTCACCTCTGGGTGTGGGGGGATGGAGATGCTGGGGGAGGTCACTGCCCCACCGCTGCCCACCCTGGCCTCACTGTGCCCTGACAATAGGTATTTAGGGGTAACTGAAGCCAGATGAAATTAGGTGGAAACACAGTGAATGAAAAACCAAATGAACCGGCTAAATCCAAAGGCTGAACACTGGCACCTATAGTGTCTGTAAGGCAATGGCTATGGGGTTTTTAAATAAACTTACACTCCCAGTAGAGAGATTTTGAAATGACAAAGATTATTGTAGCATTTAAAATTATGTATTAATGGAGATTTATGTATTTCCACAGCTCTTTCCCACTAGCAATACATACATATATGTGTATATATGTACATACTCCAGGGTGGAAATGTTTATTTTACTCATTATTGTGAACACCTCACCGGTCTTTTTTCTGTCACTGTATCTAGCAGAATGTTGTACTTAGCAGTAATTGTTACTTTAATTAATATTAATCTGTGTGATGCCTCTTACATTTAATGTTAGGCTTCTGTGACTCACTGGTACTGATATGTGATCTACAGTTGCATAAATAGCCTGTGTAATATATGGCCTGTCATCTCTAATACATTTTGATGCATTTTTCTGTGTTTTGCTATTTTGGGGATTATATCTGGTTTTACAGACAAATGGCCTAATTCTCAGTGCTTTGTCATTTATTTGTATTTCATGCCAATTTTTTTCACAGATCTAAATTAAAGAAAGGAAAAAATATACTGCAGAACCTCAGTGTCTCGTAATAAAAGGCTGAATCCAGCCCTCATAACTCTCATTTCAATCAGTCACAAAGGGAAAGGTTCAGACCATTCATTTAAAAATATTTGTCTTTTTCTCCCTCCTGGTAATTTCCTAGTGATTTCTTATTGTCATGAGGAAATATCTACTCTCTCTCAATATCTATTTGCTCCAGTACACACGGACCCTTTTGTACAAGCGGTTGAAATCTATTGGTGTTTACCGATAACTGGTCAAGCCCAGCATGTGTCCAGCCTCTGAAGGGAACTTGGGAACCTCTGGCCTTGTGCTATGATCACCTTTTAGTATAAGGAGCTTGGAGAGTCTAGGGCCCAGGCTAGGACTGTGGGGGATGTGTGTAACAAATTATGTGGATAATTTTTTAATTGAAATATTCAATAGAGCTCTGCGGAATATGAGGAGTATTGTATGCTAATGAGAGTTTTTACTTGAGGGTATAAAAAGTTTTAGTCATACCTGGGAATATTTTTTTTGCTCCTTTTCCCCTATTAGCAATTCATTATGGATCTTGATATTAGCTGTGTTTATGTATGTAGGTGCATTTGCGAGCATATATAGTATTTATATACGTGCATGTATGCTTGTGCAACAATTGTGATGCCATGATGTACAGTAAGAAAGGGTGGCCTTTAGGTTTAATTTGCCCCTGAGAATCATATGGTAGCTCTGTTTGATACTCTTCATATGCAAACTTTGTTCCCTCACAAATTCCCCTTCACTACCATGTTGGCAACTTCCAGTTCCCAAACCTGCTGTGAGAAAATACCTAGTGTGAGTGTGCTGGGCTCCTGTCACGGACTTCCTCAGTCCTTAATATCCCTCAGCCAGCCGCTGCTGGGATCTGGTCTGCCCTCTCTTCCCTTTTGGGGCTGAAAAGCAGTTACTTGAATCTTGGCTGGGATAAAGGGTAGGATGTGTAGAGGAACGACAGCCACTGGATATCGATTTCTGACAGGTATTTGTTGTGCCGTCACCACTGGATGCTAGTTAAAAACTCCAGTACGCCTTAAAATAACTGTCCTCCATTTTCAAAGGTGCTTCTTGATAGAGCTGATAAAACAAAAGTCTGCAATTAAAATTCATGTTCGTGTCACAACATGACAATGAGAGGTGAACAGAGTACTAAAGAATCTGCAACCCATGAGTCCTTATGGACTAGAAAGTCTTTATGGAAAGAAGAATTTAGCACAAAAAGTATCAGCTGTGAAAACCAGGTGGAATATGGTTGGTAATTCTGACACATTCAATACATCGATAATGTATGGGTAACATGGCTGATAAATTCAATACATCGGGTACTTCAACACACACACACAAACACAAACACACACACACTTTCTCACCATTTCTCTCAAGTGCATAGTTCGTGTTCTGGCACATGTACACAGAAGCTTAATTTTTGCTAATTCTGGAAAATGCATGCATGTTGTTGAAGTAAGTCTTGCCAAATTAGACAGCATTGCTTTAGGAAAAATAAAATTTCCAGTTCAAACATAGAACTGAAGGCCTCTCAAATGTTGCATCGCCCATCTCCCCAAGTCTGCATTCATCCAATAATCAGTCAACAAGTTCAGCTAAATGAAGGCTGAAAGTAATAACATGATGAAGATGATCTGCAGGGGTCACGAGGCCAGATAACAGATCCTGAGCTATTCAGCCAAACACTCCTGTAAGTAAGTACAGACTTTAAAGGTGAGTTCAAGAGCATGGCTGCCTCGGGACCAAACTGTACAAGCAGCAGAGCTTCTGTTGGCATTTGCAGCAACAACAAGGAGATTATCAATAGTGTGCTCTGTAGGATCATCACTGTTCACTCTGTCAAAGGTCAAGACATGATACCGCACACTGAGGGACTCAACACTAAATCCAGAGCATGTGAGTGAAAACCTTTTGTGTCACTCCATGTATCACCAGTCTGTTGCTATCAGTCTACTTTGACGCTTACAGCTTCGCTGGGAAGGAAAAATCCTGTGAGGTGTTGGGTGGGGCTGAGCATATTTAAGGTCAGTCCTTTCTGTCTTCAGCTCAAATTCCCTCTGCCGAGGGCCTCCCTTTCTGCTTCTTACTTTTTTCTTTCAGAGAGGTGTATCAGAGCCAGAGTGTCTCTAAGGCAGGATAGGAAGTGCTATATTCCTGGACAATGTGAAATTTGTCCTAGTTCACAACAGATCAGTATTTTGCTTAAGTCCAAAAAGACAGTTAAAAAAAATATAAAATAAAAGGAGCAGCAGAGTTATGACTAGTTCTGAAGAGTTTGTATTTAGGGAAGTAGGAGACCAAAAATGGTTTGCTTTTGCATTAAGTGATAAATCCAATAACACTGGGAAGGGTGATTTGGTCTTATCTGTGTTCTCTTTCTTTTAAGCTGATTATGCATCATCTCTGAAGACTGATGAAAACTTTCAACTAAGATTCTGTAACGTCAATAAAACCATCCAGGAACAATTGTTTCAGAGTAAGGTCCCCATTTTCTAGAAAGCTTTCCATTTAAATAAGAATAGAAAAATTACTTTTTCAGAAGCATTGTGGGAAGGGCAAACCAGTGAAACAGGCATTCAAGACTCCACAATATGGTATCACTGGGCAACCCAGATGCCCAACTAAAAAAAAATTAGAAAAAATTGTAACTCAAATATTAATAGTGGCTGTTTCCATTTGCACTAAGCAGACCTGTTTTTAATGGCTCAATAGGAAATGCCCATTCTTTTTTTAACTCACCAACTGCCTGGCATTTAACATGAAGTTATTCAGGCTATGCATCAGGCTATGCCTATGAATATGACATTGCTTTAAGAGGTTTATTTGTAAGTAAAGCCTCTTGTTCAAACACACTCCCAAGGTCCCTGGTAAAATCATGACTACCATCAAGTTATGGCATTAGTCACTGAAAATCTCTTGCTTGGTTATGATGGGTTGCTCTGTTTCTTTCCAACGCACTTTTAATCTTTAGATTTCTATGCTGTTTTTATCCAAACCTTACTCTCTAAGAACTCCTCACTAAATGAATTCTGAGTGAAACAGACATCTCTACAGTACATTCCTTTACTTTTCTGTCAAAGTAAATCTACAGTAACTCCACAGAATTTGGTGAAATTGTCATGTCTTTAGGAAGGAATGGAGACTCAAAATCCAGATAGTGACTGTACTATATGGTATATTGCTGTATGATCCACTTTCAGCTGGTGTAGGAATATACGCATCGGTATGTGATGCTCATGATATGTTTTGAATGTTGCAGCTGAAATGGAATGAATTATAATTGACACGCTTGGGCTAGTGGTGCTAGCTTGCTTGCTTGCTATTTTTATTAACCAGTCTTTCCTTGTTTTTATTCTTCCTAAGGAGAAGATTGATGCTTCCTTGGAAAAAAAAATATGAAGCCAGCCCAGTCTTTGTGTGCTGAATTATGCATGGAGCCACCATAATTGCACATATCAGTCAATGCCTGCAGAAAAATGCAAGGCTAGGCAAGTAATGGCTGTAGGTAAACACACATTTAGTCACACAGTGGTTACGGTAACTGAGTGTGCATTTTGTATGCACAGTTGGATGAATTGTTATGACAGCTTTCACAGGTGAGTTCACTGCAGTACTGCATTGCACAAGAATATTGCTTTTCTTCCGGGATTGGCCAAAAAGGAAAACTGCTCTTCTACTTTGGCTAATACTTTAAGACATATTTTGTCTCAGAGAATCATAAACAACCAGAACGCTGAGGAGCCGCCCTTAGTCTGTCCCCTCCCAGACACACTTACACAACTCTTGACAAATGTTTACCCTGTTCTCCAAAACCTTCGGCAAGGGAGGGTCCACAGCTGAATTCTATTGTTGGAACAGTTTTCCCACTGTTATCCAGTCCAAATCTTTCTTGCTGTAGTTTGGGCCTATGCGACTTTCCCTAGGCACTATGACCATGGAGGACAGGTGAACTCACCCTCTTCACAACAAATCAAACTGCTAGTTAGCATGGCAGTAGTGGCGGGAAGCTCTGAAGTCAGCAGAATAACACTCCCAACTTTAAAAGAAAAGTGTAAATATTGTTAGCTAAGATACAACTTTGTCAGGAGATGGTGGTCCTTTTCAAGTGTCTTTAATCTTTCAGGATTTTAAATTGTCATAGAAATGCAGCAGGTAAACACATAGACAGACCTTCTTTCTGCAAAGTGTGTGGCTACACAACTCAAAGCCTTACCAGAGGCTTACTGGACTCTGGCTTATATCCATTTGGAAAAATATTTCATATATATTTCATATATTTATGTCAAGGGACAGACAGAGAGAAGGATCATTCCTTCACTGTAATAGCTTCTAGGGATTTCAGTTTAGCAATTCCTTTTGTGGGCACCAAATTTAGAAGCCTGATGTGAGATACTCCTGGCTATGTTTAGACTACTAATTGAGATAGGAGATGGAGGGCTGTCACGCACAAACATCTTTCCATTGAGGGGTGCTACAAGTGTTTACTGCCTCTGATTTTTGAATCTAAAGCCTTTTGAAACACGCTTATTAGAAGATTGCTAAAAGGTAAGGAGTGCCTCAGCGGTGCACACTTTGTGCCGAGTGTGACAGCCCCGCTGCTTACAGGTGGCGCTGTCAGCAGGTTGGAGGCTTGGTTCAGAGCAGTGTGGTGGCAAAAGGAGATGCATCGGAGTTTGTCTGATCTCAGGGTGGGTAGTGGGAGCCTGACAGGATTGGAAAAGGGAAGTGCCGGAGTGGAAAGGTGGGCTCAGGCAATACTGCTGTGGGGTGAGAAAGGGGACTTGTGCTTTCACTGGCTGCACTACAGCAACCCGTCAGAGCAGGATCAAAATCCCTGTTAGTAAATAGCTCTAAGACTGCTAATAATAAGGGATCGTTGACTACTTGTATAGGATCGTAAAGGTGTACCAAGAATGAGAGGAACAGATGCAAGTCTGTGGGCAAAGAGCCAAGAAGGACAAAATGTAAGATGTCTGTCCACGAAATCCTGTCATTCGTGAAAAGGGATATGCGGTTGTTCATGAAGCCTGTTCCCAAGGAGAAAGATTTTTAAAAATTTATTTCTGCTTGAGGCATTATGTTATGCTTTTCATAGCTGGTGTGAATACAAATATCAGATGAAGGACATTTATGGTCATTCTTATTACTGAATACACTAGGAGGATGGGGGTTGCCTAATTTCACACTTGTGGTCTCCACTCATTCAGACAACTTTTGCACATCCCACCCTCAAGTGATTTGTTGCATTCCATATGTCAAGTCACTCACAGAGGTGGGAACAGCAGCCTTGCTCCCAGATGTGTTTCTTTAATCATCAGACTGTACTTCTTCCCAGAGCAACGAGTTACCACTTCATATATTTGTTGCTACATGGAATATTAATATTGTAATCATATCTGTCTCCTTAGGGGACTTGTATTTTATGGCAGCAATTCAATACCATTCACTATTTGGACTTAAAAGAAATACAAGAGTTGAAGATTTTAAAGGCCTCTTCTAAAAACCAGGCAAAAAGCACACCAGAAATCACCTCCTCAGTTCAGAAAAAAACAGAAAGAAGAATATTGTTCATGATCACCAAAAACATTAACTATTGTTCATGATCACTGTTTTTTTTTTTTTTTTGAAAACACCCAGTAAAAAGTGCCTTCTAAAAATATATAAAATGTTGTGATTTTCTGATAGGCTCCTGAATAAACTGCACAGCCCAAAAGGGTTTTGAGACATATGCCCACAGCTGGTGCCACAGCGTGCAGTGGAGTAACCCTGCCCGAGCTCAGGTGCAAAGCTGTGTGAGAAAGGGCTGCAGGAAACCTTCTTGGGGCAGGGATGCCTCCATGGGTTCAAGCGTCATTTCAGCTCCAGCCCTCACCCCTGGTCCCTGCCCAAGTTATACTGCAGCTCTGCCCACACCTGCCCACATCTTTCGCCGATCCTGATCCCCAGCTTGGCCTCAGAGCTGCTCCATCCCCATGGCTGTGGTCACAGTCACCAGCCCGGCTCTGCTCACTGCCTCTGGAGCGGTGGGATGGGGCCATGGGGAGAGGTCCCTGCCCTGACCTGCCCCAACCTGCCCCGCTGCCCCCTGGCAGTGCTGCACCCTGACCCTTTCTCCTGATAGCTAAGGCACTGCTAGTGTGAAGAGGCATTCACAATAGCTGTATAAGAAAAGCTTGCAATTCATTTTATTCCCCTGTACCAATAATTCTCAGTCAGAGAGCAAGAGAAAAAACATATTTGTAAACATTAGTTTAATCACTGGCATGGCAGCAGTTCTATGGGTCCATGGTACGTTTAAGACTTGATTCTGTACAGACTTAAACGTCTGCACATCCTACAAGTGATCCAACTGCATGGACGTAAGAATATCTGTGTGTGTGTACATATACATACATACACACATATATATATGCGCCTATCTTTGCAGGAAGTGAACCTTGTCCCATGGAGAATATATTGCCTAAATGGCTCCAGGCTAATTTATGCAGATATTTTAAGCTCATTTTGCTTGATGGCAGATACAGACAAACAGCTTAAAACATTAATTTTCTTATTGGATCTCATCTGACAAAATCCCCAGTTACTTTAGTCTCGCATGAACCATTATTCTTTTGTAGATACGTGCCTAATAAGCTTAAATTCTGAAAATGAATATTTGCACTTACTAATATCAAGGGAGAGTTAAAATCAAACATGCTGCACAGTCTTCTGGGAAAGTCAGCAGTAAAGCACTGTTTTCAATAATCAATAAGTCAACCAAGCAAATCTCTAGACTGTTGCTACAAGGGGATCTGTCATCACGCAAAACGAAGATTTGTCTGAGAAATCGCTAAGTAAATGCTTCTGCCACTTAGTAGGTTTTTTCGTTAGTGGTGTTTTTTTTTTTTTTTTTTTTTTTTTTTGTATTGTGAGCTGCAGATTAAAGTGCAGGCACACACAGATTTGTTTTGCATTCCAAACAGAGACAGTGTCTGGACCAAAGCACTTGTACCTAGTCCTCACCAACCTGGGTTGGTTTAAGGATGGGAAGACACCCTCTATATTCCCTGTCTCAGACTCTTCTTGTACTGCTGCCTCTCCTTTTTCCTTGTCTTCTGCATTTTGTACCTCTCAGCATTAAAATACTAGGAAAAAATTACTTGATGTTTTTACAGGCTATCAAACAAATAAATGGCCTTATACCTCACTGATCTGTATCCACCTGTGACAATTAATAGCCCCCAAAAGGGACTTCACTCCCCAGTAAATGTCCAAATGCATAGCAAGAACGTGAGCCATCTACTTGCAACAGTATCATCAATTTCTTACAAAATGTATCAGAAAACACTGACGAGAAAATAATAAAAGTCTCAATATAATGTGAAACTGAGCTTCATTGCTACAAACAAAATGCATTCTCTGCGGCACTGTTTTTTGCTTTTATGGCTGTGCTTGCTCATTTTCTAATTTTGTTTGTATATGAACTTAAGGGTTGGGACCTAAAATCCTTGGTAGCCAGGTAACTGCCCCAAAGGGTTATGTTTGGAGGTTTAAACATGCATGTTATGGTTCCCTCCAAACCCCCTCCATTGGCATTTATGTTCCTTTCTACTGCTGCTGAGATTTTCCTCTGTCTTGGAGGGAGTATGAATGACTCATTGTTTATCAATAAAAAAATCCTTTTCCATTCTGTAAATAATCTCTCTCTTTTTGGACATCCTTCCCAGCAAATGTGGCAGGCACTGTGGTGAGAGAATGGGGATGAAGACAGGCTGCTAACTCAAGGGTGCCCTTCTAAGGGCTGCTTCCACTTCTTGGACACATCTGCAAAATAATCAAACAGGTGGACCCTAGTGGCAAACACAAACTCTAGGATGAAAACTGTATGATTTATGCAGCTGGGTTGGATCTGTGAGTAGTTGAAAACAGAGCTGCTTGTAGTTGTGACAAATACTGTACATAAGGCAGTGGTATAAGCCCATAGGATTCGTGCATATTTTGGCACAAAAGCAACAGATTCAAAGATGTAGGCAGTCTTCCCCCTCCCAGGAGATACAGGGGATCCAAGTTTGGGCAGCACCTGCCCCACCACTACCAGAGCCCATTGACATATAGCAGTGTAACACCTCTTGTGATGGTGCCAGCCTGAAAGGTTTTTGCTTGATCTTGGAGCCTATGTTTTTCCCACTCATCATCTAGCCTTACCTGATGGCTTTATAGTGCTGGCATTTATCAGTGCCTACTTGTTCTCCCTTTCTGTTCTGCTTTATCTAGTCTTTGTACAGGAGAGACAAGTCCTCCTTTCCATGACCTTTGCCTTTCTGCTGTCTTATACCCATTAACAGCTAACTGCCCTCATCAGAAAAGGCTAATTCCTTTACATTGGCAAGGCCAGGGCCTCATGAAATCAAAGGTGAAACTCCCATTGACTTCAGCTAGAGCAAAAGTGGCTCAGTTTAATCAAGGAACTTGAGTAGAAGAGCAAAACAGAAGGCAGAGAGTAAGTTCAGCCTACAACAAACTCCAAAATGATCAAAAGCTTATGGAGAGCTCAAACCTTCCTAGATATTCATGCAACATCCAGGAAGACATGGCTACTGTCAGGACTGAAGCCTGTTACAGCTACCGCCCACCTCAATAAATACTGATCATCTAATTATAATGCCTCTTTCAAACCCAGAGTGTGTGGGCACTGGTCTAGTTAGCCACTGGTTGTAATACGATTTTATTTTCAGTGAGCAGTATTAATTGGTTGCTGTATGAATTTCTTTCTAAAGTCATAGTTTCTGAAATGTGGCACTTTTC
The DNA here is from genome assembly GCA_031468815.1 of Morus bassanus. Classification (NCBI taxonomy): domain Eukaryota; kingdom Metazoa; phylum Chordata; class Aves; order Suliformes; family Sulidae; genus Morus; species Morus bassanus. The sequence continues at coordinate 89,432,903 of CM062568.1, read as the reverse complement.
ATTAAGATGACAAATGCTGGCATTTGGCAGGAGGTGGTATTGATTGCATCAAGCTCTGCAATGATGGCTGGCAGCAGAAGAGTAACGCGGGAGCCAACCATGCCCAGCTGGATCAGGTGGCTTCCCTAGGGTTTTCATCCTGCAGTATAGTTCTGACTTAGTGTGAATAAAATCACTTAAGAGGTAACATGCTGATTTGCTGAACTATCTGTCAAGCGAACTGTTCAAAGCACAGATAGGGCCAACTGACATAAATAAGAAGTGTACCACTCTGAATAGCAGACGTAATTCTCCACCTGTGAGAATTTTATTGCTACTGCTGCCCAAGTGGGTTCAAGCGCTGAGCAGATTCCACTGGATGAATGAAAGAGTTCGGGGACCTTTTTGCAAGCACTTGCTACAGGGAAACATCACATTTTACAGTCCCAACTTTTTTTTTGGTAGTGAATTTGGACATTATTTTTTAATTCCTCATAGTTCTTTTAAACATACTATAATACCAGACCCTGATGAGGAATCCAGATAGTCAGTAATCCTCTGGTATACTCAACTCTGCAAAAACTCTACGTTAGAGTCCACTATTTTATGGAGGAAATGAGAGATCACCTTCTATGTGCTAAGATATTTAACATCACGAAAGAAGTGAGCAATTAGACTGCTTTCTTCTCAGGACTGAAAGAAGAGTCAAGGAAGAGAAATAGTTGTGGTGCCTTGTATGAGGCCAGTAGCCAATTTGTTTCCTTGTGTAACTGTTTTTCATCCAACTTTTCCTTGCTGCTTCCTAATAAATGAGTGTAAGGTGTACACATATATATATATATATATAAGCTCAAAAGGCAGAAAACTGCTAGAAAAAAATCCATTACTGTTCTTAATTAACAAATTATTATTTTTAATAAAAGCTTTCTATAGTGCTGTAGAGAAAATAGGTCCTTTTAGGGTAGATGTATCACCTTCTGTACTGAACTTCTAAATGGTATTTTTAAATACTATTAAAAATAACCAGTCTTTGTCCTCATCTAATGAGAGTGACCTCCTATACAAAACTCTTCAAGATCTATTTATGAAGAGTGCCACATAAGAAACTGATATTGATTTTTGTTTATTAACTTACTTTATGTATTTCTGGCAGTTACATCTCTTTTATTGCCTGTAGATTGAGTGACTAGGCCTCTTAATATATTGCTATAGGACTTTTTTTCCAAACACCTCTTACTTCTGTTGCTCTCATCTGAATTTTTGTCATTTCCCTCCTTTTTTCCTTTCTCTTTCTTTCAAAGCATGCAGTGCTCTGAGACTTAAAAAGGTCTTCTGTAGAATAAGGTAATTATCTTGCCTAGAAGGAGATCAACACAAAGTCTGAGAATGAAAATTTCAGGAAAATAAAATGTGAAGGCCACAAAAACATTCACAACTCTCAAGCTGTGGACCTGCCATTAAACATTTAACTAATTCTTGTTGACTGATGCTTTACATCTCTATAATTTCCACTTGTGTTGTTACTGATTACAATAGTATCAGAAGAGCTTGTGGAGGCAAATGCTAATGTTTTAAGCATCATAAACCACATCTAAGAAAGGATGGAGAGAGCGTTTTCTCTGTGAGGGAGCCCCTATCCTGAGTACACTGCTCTCCCAGCATAGCCAATAACTTTTCCCAGGAGGATTTGTTTGGCTCTTTCTCCCTTCTCTAAGTTTTGATGGCTGAGGCAGGTGGCCACGGACGTACGTGGCACCCTGGGGAGCCCAGAGCCCTGGCACCATCCCTAGCAAAAAAGGCAATTTCAGTGGGCAGCAGAGGGGAAGCAGCTCTGTGTGGTTCTGCTCTCCGGGCAGCTGGAAACACTCCAAAGTGGGGAGGGGACTAGTGAAGTGAACCAATTACAGGACAAAAAAACACCTCTAAAACACAATCCCTAAGTTGTGATAACACTCAGTCACTCTATTTCATTCAAGGATGAAAAAAAGAGGGGAAAAGGGGAGGGAAATTTGCTTTTGAGATATGTATTAAGTGAAAAATTTCAAACCAGCAAGACTTCCTTTCAAACTCTGAAACGGAAAAGCTTTCTAAATATTTCATGCATCTGAATCTCTGTTGAGCTAATGACTTGTTTAGAAGACAAATCTGTGAATTCAGCAACTGGGAATACCCATATGAAAATATAGCCATATTGACTTTTGTGTTGTGTACCAGTCAGTGAACAGGTATTGTATAGCCATTTTTACCCCTTTCCCCTTACGTCTCCCCAGGAACAAAAGCCAATGGTAAGGAGGTACAGACTTACTTCTCAGTTGATCTAGACTGGCTTTCCAGGGACATACATGATGGACCAGTGCCTGTATTCCAGTCTCGATATGGATGTGCTCTCCACACATGCCTGGGTCCCCAACCCCATACATCACATTGCTGATGAAAACATTTGCATGGGACAGCTGGTTTCAAAACTTCAAATACTGACTTTTTGCCACCTTAAATGTGTGTGAAATGTTAATTCCAATGTTCTTTTTGTCCCTGCTTAAAAGCTACACCCTGCTGACAAACCCTGCACAGACTCTGTGTGGCACACTGACCAGCCCTGTGCCGAGAGCTGTTACAGCTGTGCTTTTCAAGAACCAGTTATTAGTCCTACTTTGAGCAGTGATGGGCTGATGGTGAATTTCAGGCTGATTCTGGCGACTTGGCTACCGAGCTACAGTGAGACTGCTGCACAAAGACAACAGTTTTCCATTGAAATGGGTCAGTTCTCTAATATGATCAGCAGTCTGCTTAATTCCCAGACATTGAGCTAATTGGATTGTCCAGATACAAGATACAACAATCTTTTGTATTCTTAGAAATAATTGTGGAATTACAACTTTCCCATAGATTTAGCTGTACTCTCCACCCTCTCTCTCCATTAAAAGAATTCAATCCAATTTCAGAAGATAACCTTGAGAGAATGAGGAAGGTATATGCCCTGCCTCTATCTTAATAAAAGTATGATATGAAGGTTTAATTAAGAGAGAGAAAATAACGAGGGACAAGCACAGGATTTAAAGCAAAATAGACCTCATATAAGTGAAGTAAGAATCACAAATGTGATTCAAAAGGTCCCCCTGCAGAGACAGAGCAGATTTTCTCACAGAAGCTTGACATAAGATCTGCCATAGCTGTTTTCCGTTTTCCAGCTGTGATGGCAACCCTTATCCACACTTTTCCCTTCTTCTGTTTTGGCTTACAAGGCTAAGAGAAATCTTTTCCACTTTGTCTCTTCTTCAGAATTAGTGCATTTTCTTTCTTTTCTTGTGGTGTTGTGGTGCTAAGGTTTTGCTGTTGGGTATTTTTTGTAAGAGTTTTAAACACCTGCCCTTCCCACTAGTCCATCTCAAATCACTTTTGTTGCATTAGAGTAAGCAAAGGAGAAGCTGCTAAATCTGCTGTGTTACCCTTCTGTGTTCTGCTAGGGACACAAATATTTTCTGTAAACTGTCATACCAAAGCAAAAAGTGGAGGGAAGTAAAGAATGGAGAAACTTAAGTTGCCCGGTCTGACAATATCTGTCTTCTGTGATGACTTTGGAGTGCACTTTTTTCTTTATGCATGCATGTATTAAAACTCTCCTACCCCAATAAGTTTAACTGTACAAATCTCTGAAAAAAAGTTTCAGTACGTATATTATGCTCAAGGGATTTCAGAGCTCAAAAAGTGAAATCCAGCTATCTTGTTTATTCATAGATGTATCCTACCCTTGAACTTCTCAGGTTTTGGCAGTAGAGCTTACTGAAGGAGCCCTAGGAAAAAATTCTGTCTCACTTCATGTGGCAGGTGCAACATTGAAAATACACTACTTTTCATAGAGATGGTCTTGAAGGTATAAATATATACTAGCATGCTTAGTCAACTATTAGTTCCTCTTTCCAGAGTTTTAGATTCAGGCTTATAAAATCTCATGTTGTTAGGATATATTTGTATTTTAATTTGAGTCTAACAGCACTATAGTCACATCTTTGTCTGCACAACACTGAAGATAATGAGAAGCTATTACTGAGATTCCTACATGCTGCTAAAATAATGCAAATATATTGTTGGCATTCCTAGATGTTGCTACAATAGAAATAAATGCTAAAAAAAGTTTTAAATTTATCTTCGGCTGACAGAATTGTTTGAAAATGTGGTTGGCCACTAAAGGGGATGTTTTTCCCAAGCTAGATTTCTCTGTTTTAAGGGAGAAGTTTTAAAAGCCAGCGAAATATTCCCAGGATAATTCACACACAGCTGACTGAATAATTCATCATGAATAATGTATTTAGATTTTGCCTCTCTCTTCATAAGGAGATTAGGATATTCTCAGATACATTCATTATTCAAACTAATACTGGGTTTTCTCATCCCCCCCGCCTCGGGCTTGATTCTGTCACCTTTACTCAAGTTGAGTAATGTTTTCTGTGGGGAATCGTGCTGATTTTAGTGGCAGTTCCTGCACAACATGGTACAGGACAGAGCATCTGGACGCAAGTGAATAGGTTATAAGCACTTGTGAATATTTGATGGTTGTACTTTGAAGCTCCTCCTGTATAGGATTGCTATGCAAATCCTAGGAGGTACTTTTGTTAGCTCTTGTAATTAACCATCGCAACCCCAATTTATTAAACATACAATTCAAATTTTGATTGCATCTGAGAGGCAAGCTAACATCTTGCTTTCCATGAGCAGTGGAGCTTAGCTTTGAACACTTTACTGTTTACAGAAATCAAACACAAAAGACCAAGAGTGAAGGCTAAATGAAATGTGCTCGAGTGTGCAGTCATTCAGAATTTCTTGTTACCTGTGTTGCTTCTGGAGACTGCCCACAGGCATTTTTTCAGCATTGAGAAAATGCATTAATTACTTCTGTGCTTCCCTGTTTCCTGTGACTGCAGTTCTTTCTGGCAAATATTTTTAATATAGATCTGGCTTTTGACTGGGCAAATGAAACTTCCTTCTCAACTTCCAGCAGCAGTGCCTAAAGGCAGAGCTATCAGTGTAGACTGGGGTACACCTCCACCTCAGTATGTACTGGTGGATGCTTTGCAGCCACCAGTGCCACCCTGCTGTGCAGAAGAACCTTCAGCCTGGTGGTTCTATACGCTGGTGTTTCCCTCTCCCTGGCTAGCTGTGCTCCCGGGTCGCCTCCTGTTCCTCCCACCCAGCTAAGGCTGTGGGAGAAATCTGGCCCGGTTCTGCTTTGCTACTCTTGGTGAGAGCTGGCCGCAGCTGCTTGCTGACCTGTGTTCTCCAGTCACTCAGAGTAGCCTCAGGGAATTCATGTGTGAGCTGGTGTGACTTGTGCCATCCAGTGTAGGAAGGCGTGGTGGCTCCCTGTCTCCTCCCCAGCACCCGCTGCCTCCTCTGCAGGTCTCTGGCAAGGAATTGGAGTTATGCAGGCCTTCGCTTTGCTGGCAGACAGAGGTGAAGGGGGAATGAGGGACCCTTGAACACCCCTCTCAGCAACCATGTTTTTGTTGACAGTTTTGTGTTTTACAGCTAGCTGTGGTGGGCTGAACTGAATATTTTGCCTTTCCAAAAGAAAAGGATGACTTTTTCCTAAAAATCATACTATCTCTTCCAATGATTGGGTCAGAAAATGTCTCTTTCAACACTCTGCCAAGATTTCTCATTCTTCCTGTGTCAAAACCAAGGGGTACCTCACAGGGGAAGATTTTGAACTAAATATAGTCAGTATTTTTACATAAAAATGAATGATGTTTTATGTAAGAAGAATATCCAATATTTTATACACCTATATTTTCTCTATATGGGGAAAATGAGCTACCTGAAAAGTTCTGCCAATGTGAAGTATAAAACCTGTGACAAAGCCTTTGGAGCAAAGTGCTGTGCCTCCAACATAGGGATTGCAGTCTTCTGTATGACGGAGAAAAGGCACCTTATCAATACACCTAATTGCAACAGATATGCTTGCAGTGTCTGCACTAGAAAGTGGTTGCCTGGTTCTATTAAAGTTCAAGCCAGCCTGGAATTGGCAGGTTTAGAGTATTTTGAACCCGGTCCAACACTTAATTTGATGGACAGGTTTGGAATAAGGCAGTTTAGTCTATGACAGTAAAACAAATACAAATAGTCTCCTGGCTCTCTTATGGTGTTTACAAGAGCATTAAAATGATTTCCCCCTAATGATACACAGTTGTAGGGATTGCAGCACTATATCATGAGGATAATGTTGCTGCCACTGTGGTGTGGATCTAGAGAGATCCAAAACAAAATGCCAGCAGAGGAATTGGACAATGTACAATACCAGGAATGACAACCCAGCAAAATAGAGTCAAAGTGTTGCTGCTGTACTTTTAAAAAGAAAGAAGAAAATTGCAGGAAGTGTGTCTTCACATTGGCTTTGCCTGATGCTTTAGTGACGTATTTGTTATTATTTACCTGGTATAGATAGACTTGGTTTTAAATGTACCGCCTCTTTGTATGGTCTAAGGACCTTACTCCAAATCTGGGTCCTCACTTCTTGTATTAATTCATACCCTGCCTTCTATATAAGAGACCTTTTATAATACACATTTAGGTTCAGGAGGACATTACAGAGCACTTGCAGATTTACTAATTTAGGCTTGATACTATAATTTATTTTTAAAGAAAGTTTGAAGCTTGCTTTTCTGTAACCACTACATTTTTCCTTAAATGGAAGGCAATAAAACAATGTTCAGGAAGTACTTTTACATACATACATTTTGCATAAATGCTGCCTCAGAAAGCAGAGAATTTTATATTTACCACCTGGGCCTTTTCTCTGCTGTAATGCAGACTCTCATGATAGCAGTGCCCTTTCTCCTTTCAGACACCAGCACTCATCTGGTTCAGTGGGAACACAGAAGCCCCCGATTTCTTTTTGTTCAGGACAGAAGTTGTGTTAACCTTGCAAATGCAATGAATGTCAAATCGGTAAACTGCTGACTTGCCTGGCATCTGCCTTTTCAGCCTATTTATGCCTTAGCTGTATATTAAAGAGCACCATAAAGCACTTATGATTTGACCCATTCTATGCAAACGAAGCAAAATCTGCAGATACCACAAACCATAATTTCAGATGTCAGTAGGTTGCAGATCACTCCCTTAGTATTTTAATGAAAGATGAACAATAAAGACTCCTTTATCTCATTAATAATCTACATATTATTCATATTAATAGAACTGGGCCCTGCAAACTCATAAATATCAGTAGATGTTGTGATACTTGCCTTGCTGTGAGTGCTTTATGGGTTATAAATTACTTTAAATTATCATTAGACACAGGTTTCATTGGAGCTGCACTGAAAAGCCCTCCCTCCCTCCTAGTTTTTAAAGGCATCACAAGGCTATACTGATGCTGAAAACTGGTTATCAGTTGTAAAATTGTGACTTGGAGGTTCAGATTTTGTGCTGTTTCCTGTTGTGCCTTGTGCAGGAATTGGCTGGTTTTCTTGTTTCAGATTTTTAGTGTGATTTTAGGGGTTTACTTTTCCCTGAAGACTGAATTTTTGAGAACCTTTGCAAACGTGGTTGCTATGGAGGCTGTGGAGAGGAGGTGTGGAGTGGGGGAGATGTTTCAATTGCAGTTACTAGAGCTTGTTTGTGTACCTCTTCCATTCACTTCCCAAAACAGCTGATTTGATCACTGATGCCCCTATGACAAACCTGCAAGGATTAAACTGTCACATTGTTAAAGATTGTTGTAAGTCTAAGGCATTCATAAGGCTTAGAAGAAGATAAATGTCAGATTGGCCAGGAATAGGAGATTTCAGAATTTAGGATTCCCTTTGTCTTCAACTTCCCTGCTTTTGGGTTTGTAATGAGTGAGCTGAATGTAACTTTACTTAGGTTCATCACAAGGGGGAAAAATGCTGACAGGGATGATTAGTCATGCAGTCAGTGGAGTTACAGGAAATTTGGCAACCAAGCAAATAGGAAAAAAAGTAAGGTTTTAACAGATGAATTTCTCTTTGTGGTAATCTAAAGCTTATTTACAGTGATATCACCCGTCAAGAGACTATTTCTCCCACTTCTTTTCTCTTGGGCAGACTGCCACATGCCAGCACTTGGTGGCTTCACCGGGCTTTTCATGCTGTTCTAATCATTGTCCCCTATGCACAAGAGGAGGTAGCCAACAGCCCATGACAGCTGCTTTTTGGGGCCAGCAGCAGAAATGAGAATTAACTCTGCAACAACTTGGATTTTGTTGTTTTGAAATCCCAACTTTGGATGCATTAATTAAATTTCCACTTGGAGAAAAAAAATGTCTGTTATTACCTAGGAGTGTAATTGGGTTCTGTGCTTTCTCATTGCTTGTAATTATCAGGATTAAGAATGGTTCCTGGATTCCAGCTCCTCTGTCTGCTCCAGTTTGTTCCCAGGATTTACACTGCACTAGGCTGCTGCAGCTTGTATTGCCCTTGCTCTGTTCCCTCCCCATACATTAACTGATCACCAGGATTAATGCATTCCTGAAAGGTAAGGAGCAGAAGCCTGTCTCCTTGACAGCAGGGGACAAACTCATAATAAATACATAAAAATAAACAGAAATAGTTACAGCCAGCAGCAGATTGCAATGGCAGTAAAGAAGGGTTTGCTTGACGCTTTATGGAAATGAAAGCTCTATCTTCTGCCTTCACTGCCATCATAATGAGAGCCCTGTTAATCTGCTCTCTGAACATGATCATCATTTCTATAAACATAAAATATGCTGCTTTAGCTCTAAGTCTCCTTCCCCAGCTTAGTGTCATTGAAGGTAATTGCAATTAAAGTAAGGGGCTGCCCAGGCAGTCCCTGCAAGTGCAGATCCAGACAACAATAGAGCATAAGTTCGGCAGCTGATACAATGCAGGGAGGAATACCGTTTCCAATAGCCTTCCTCCAGATCAGTTGCTCTTCCCCTGGCATCTGGCTACATCATAGGTGGCCATCCAGGGTGGAAAATGATTTCAAATAGGTCCTACTGGCCCTTGTATCCTATGGGACTTGACAGAGGTGACTGATCTGAAACCGGCAGAGGCTCAGTGCAGCAGTATAACATGGTACATGAATTATTGCAATATGGATTAAGTGCTATATACAGATATAAAATGACTGACTGTAACTGTTCAGCTAGGAATAAAATAACTAGAATGCTGTGTGTAAGTTTCATCTCACTGTCTTAAATTATACATCCATATAGCACAGCAGCAAACCCAACATAACAGTAATATTGTCCAACGGGCTATCCATCCCTGGGAACTTGCTGAAACTGATCATTGTAATGTCCAGCTGTCTTCTGTGCTAGATAAAATTATTTTCTGATCCCAGATAAGCTCCTGAGGGACTACTAGGAGCTTCTGACTTCTGTGAAGCAGAACATTTAGAAACTGTGAATGAAAGTTTTATGCTTGTAGACACTGCAGCTAGCCCTTCTCTTAGTTTGTAAGTGTCAGACCCAGTGCTCAGCTTCCCCATGAGCTCTTCGTGCCTCTCTGACAGCAGGGAATGAGAGTAATGCTGGTGTAACTGGCTGCCTCCTGGTTTCTGCTCCATGGCAAAGTGGAATCCTGCTCACATGGGTCTGCAGGAACAGTTCTCTGTCCCCATGAAAGCAAGCTAGTGTGAGGAACACGATGGAGAGGAAGGGGCTTCACTGGAATAATTTAGCTGTCCATGCCTTCTTCTAAACCTGGTAAGAAACTTGATAGCCTCTAGGATCTGACCACTTCTGGAATAAAAGCAGCTCAGAGCCTCAAGGAGGCTACCCCTTCACCTACCCTGGGAACAGCTAACAAATGGCAGCAGTTTTAATCACAGATTTAGCTTTTTATTTGTTTACAAATTGCCTTACGGATCGTTTCAAACAAGGTGCTCTGTTATTTTACACCTGTGGTCTGGTATAGAGCCGATGGTAGAGACTGCACTGAGTAACTGAACAATCTTTCCCTTTTGCCATCTTATGGGTTTGCTCTGTGAACTGTTCTTTGTAGATAGATCATTCATTTGAGAGAAGAGACTGCAGGAATTTACTTTTCTCTGATGGTCCAGTTCCACTGTTAAGTGGCCAAATAATTTTTACTAAAGCCTTTGCTTAAGTAAAGAATAGATATTCAGACTACTTTTACCATAGTTCAGGCCTGACATTCTTCCTAACTACCCTGTTACTCCAAAGATCTGCTTTCAGGGTAAGCAATAGAAAATATGATGGGCTGGCCTGTGACTGTCTTCAGAGGATGGAGGTTAAGACAAGGTCAGAGGTGCACAAGGGGAAATATAATCTTGCCTTACTTTCTCTTTCTCCTGTTCTTTCAGGTTGCCAAATTTTTGGTCTCGTTATTTTGGTGTGTCATCCCCGCCCCCGCCCCCCCCCCCCCCCCCCCCCCCATTGGTGGGACTGCAATAAAGAAGCTTTGAGGCAGAGACACAAGCAGAAATTTGCCTGTGTCTCGTGTCTCTTCTAAAGCCAGTGCAGGAGCAAACCTCCTGAAATGGGCTGTAATAACTTTCTGTGAAGAGCAAGGAAGACTTGGTAACTACCTGGTCGTTTCTTTGCTCCAGGAATAATGCAACTACATGCTGTCCCTTCCCTTGGGCAGATGGCAATTTGGATGACAATCTTGCGGTGAGTCCCTCCTGCTTAGCTTGTTCACAGTGTAACTGGGAAGTATTTTCCACGTGCTTGTGCTGTGCTGATTTCTAAAGCTATGGAAAGAAGGGCTGTATCGAGGTGAGCCATTCAAATTTAATCTAAAAACTTAAAAATAGCACTGTGAAGATAAACCTGGAATAGCTCTCTCTGTCTACTCTGTACTTTGCTTAGCATTTCCTTTCACCCTGCAGCCCAGCCCATCACTCCCATATGGTGTTACCATCGCCATAGCATATGTTAGTTGCTGGACCAGTGCCATTGGTTTCCAGTGAAGTAGCACTTAGTTTTCACATATAGCCCTTCTGATAAAATTCTGCATGGTTTCTTTGTTGTGACTCAGTAAATTGAATCCTTCTTGTAGGAGAAAGATGAAAGAGTGCATAAGATAAATGACTAAAATATCTAAATCTTGTGATGTTCTGCAGGTACCTTGATTAAAAGTACTTCAGACTTGGTGCTTTTGTTGTATGTGAGCCAAAATGGCAGGTACAAATCTTTATCACTGGGTAGATTTTATAAGGTCACCTGCCATCTGAAAGCCAGCCCCCAAAAATTAGCATGTTAAAAAACTACCATTAATTCTTTTCATACCCCTTTTAATCTTCATTTTACTCCTGGCCTTATACAGTGAGTTCATGCCAGGTGACAAACTGGGACCTTAAAAATGCACTGTTTCTCTGGCATTTCTTGAACACCTCAATTTTCATGAACTTTACAAGAGTCATGATCAAAAAGTTTTAAAAAATCCTCAAAGTTCCTTGTGTCCTTTGTGTTCTTCAGAATTAAGCTATGTCAGGTATTTCTGCAAATTGACAGCACCCATCGCAATTTCACTGAACTAAGAGAAAACTTGGAGCTCTCATTTTTTGCCCTGTTGCATTTTTTTAACCCTGTGAAGAAACAACAATCGGAAGTAAAACGCAAGAGAGGACAGGCAGTCTTGTGTTCTGGAAAGATAATAGTGACAACAGTATATAAAGCTCCCCTTTCTGACACAGTAACTTGAACGCTTGAAGACAACGGGTTGTAGCTGCCCCCAAGCTCAGTGAAAGACTTCACTTTCTCAGGTGTACTTATTAAACTGTAGATTCAGCTCTCACGCTGTAGATGAGAGAGGTGAAATAATTACACAAAAAAGTGAGGCAAAAGGAATTACCAATACTTCACCAGTGCACATGCAACACACAGCACACATCCTTCTCATTCATGAGAGAGCCTTTAGTCCTGCTGAAACGAAGGAAAAACATAAGAACTTGTCTTGCAGGTCAGTTGCAGGGGGTCTGAAGATTTAATAGACTCTGAAAAATACTACCTCTGGCATTATCTTGACACAGAAACCCTGGAGCAAGAACACAGCACATGTATTGAGTTCCCTATTCTTCAGCTGATGGCTTTGATGTTTTATGACAGTTTTTAACACCGATGAGGCAAAACAACCTCAGAATGTGCAAAACCATAGCAACTGCTGCAGGAGGATATATCTGGAGACAAATTGTCCTCATCTCTTCTAATTTTACTGCATTTCTTCCCCTCTAAGCAAAAGATGGCTGTCCCTTCATGAGTGGCTTTTGTGTTGGGATAGGATTGGCTTGGAGATTCAGAAGAGACTCGAGCCCAGCGATATGTAGGAGTGAGCCCACATGCTGAAACCTGAAGTGATTTTGCTGGGATAAGGGAGTGCCACCCAGTGTCTGTTGATTATTTCTTGGATTAAAAGGTCTGTGGGGGAGAAACCGCTATTGCCCAGACTCTGCCAGGTACTCCCCAGTACTGTCGGCAGAAGGGCACGCGCTAGTGATGCCTTCCTCTGGGCCCCCAATGCTGGGCCGGCAGCCTATGCGGGGGCTACGCCGGTTTGTCTCTCTGTAGCAAAAGCTGGAGCCAGATCTAAGGGGTCTTTCTGATGAAAATTTTCTTGGAAACCGGCGTGTTTCTGTGGAAACTTTTGGTTTAGCAGAGCTGGCCTTTCTGAGGGAGAAAAAGATCTGCTCTGACATTTCCCAGCTGCTTCAGTTGTAAGTGGTGCGAATGATGGTTTGTAAGTCATTCTTGTCAGCAGGTCTTGATATATTAGATTCAATAAAATCACACCCATTTCTTGCTTACCAACACCTTCAAAATATATAGGGTCATGCCTAAGTTTTGCTTTTTGAAGCAGGAAATATACAAAACAACTTCAAACTTCTCCTTGGGTAGAAAAAGTTAATTTCAGTGTTTAAAAGAAAATTCATTTTAACAAATATATGATCAGAAATAGTGAAATTAATTTTCACTTTTATCATAAGACACTATTTTAGTTTACAGCCTGAGTACTACGGGATTTGGGAAATAAAGCAGTCCCAAGTAAAGGATCCAGACTGAGAGACCCATCCTTTTTGCTGCAAACAAGCTGCGAACGAGAAGACTTTAGTCAAAAACAGCCCGGACCTGCACAAAGGGGATCAGCACCGAGTGGATGCTGGCAAGCCCAGCTAGCCGCACAGTTACTTTAATACAGAACCTCTGTCAAATTCCTGGCCTTGATCAGTTGTTAACTTCAAGGAAAACAGTTGTGTAGCTGAAGGGAACGGAGGCAATTTTTGAGCGGCATCTTAAATTTCTCCTGCGATATTCCCCAGACACCGGTGTGCCCTTATGCTACGGATAGGAGAACTGTGGCTCAATTAGTCAATACAATGACACTGCTCTCTGTCATCTGAAAGCCTTTGTTCCCAAACAAAGAAAATCCCTACAGAAAGTGAGGCCATGTTATCCATTTGTCCCAGTAAAATCTGCTCATGATTTTTCCACCTGCTTCGCAGGGTCCCGGACAGCAAAGGCAGACACAGCGGTCTCTTTCGGTGCCCCGTGCAGCGCGGGACGCAGGGGCTGGCAGTGCCTACCTGAACCGCAATTACTCTAAATCCCTGGCTTAATAAATGAGCGGGATTTATTGTGCCCCAAACTGGGAGAAATCTGCCCAGAGACACCCCCGCGCCCCACCCCCTCATAGAAAAGCTGCTTGTTAAATTTCCACACGCAGACACAGGCCCCGCCACCCCCGCGGACCCCTCACACCCCTCCTCCCCGCCGCGTCCCCGCCGCCGCCGCCCCCGGGGTCCCGCCGCGGCTGCGGGAGGGGGAGCGGGAGCGGGAGCGGGAGCGGGAGCGGGGCGGGCCGGGCCGCCGCCCGCCGCCCGCCGGGGAAGGCCGCGGCTGAGGAGACACCTGGGTTTCCCTGGCAACAGGTAGGCGCCCGCCGCGGCGGCCGGGGCAGCCGGGGTTTCCCCGTTACGCGCCCTGCCGCGCCGCTGGCGGGCCCCGGCGGCGCCTCGCCGGCCGGGGGCGACCGGGCAGGGTCAGGCCGCGGGCCGGCCGCCACCTCCGCCGCCGGGCAGCCCCCGGGCCGGTCCCGCCGCCCCCTCGCAGGAGGGAGCCGGGGGGCCAGGCGAGGAGCCGCCCCCGCCCGCAGCGGGAAGGTAAGGGGGCCGCGCCGGTGCGGGCGCGGGGGATGGAGGGGAGCGGGGACAGGCCCGCGGTCAGGTGCAGGGGCTGACCCCGGGCATGGCACGCCTCGCCCCGCCCCGCCTCCCCCGCCCGCGGCCCGAGGACTCGCGGTTGGGGCGCAGCTCCTCAGCCCGGAGAAGGGTCCCGTCTCCCCGGGGCCGGGGCTCGCTGGCTTCCCCCGTCACTGCCCCCCGCTTGGCTCCGCCGCCGCGGGCCTCCTTGTGCCTGGGCGGCTTTTTCCAGCAGGCGCGTGTGCCCACGGCCGCCCGACCCCGCGTGTGCCCCCAGAGCCCGCTTTGCTTTTGCGTGGGCCTGGGCTCAGCGAGGCGGCGTCTCCCCTCGGTCTGTGCCAGCTGGCAAAGGCTTGGCTGCTTCCCACTTAATTTCCTTCTTGGTTACATTTACCCTCAGTGAAGGCTGACAGGTCAGCGGCCTCGCTGCTGCCTTTCCCCCTCTCTGTCAACTCGGGAGCGCTCGGCAGCCCGCCTGCCGGGGTGACCCGTCCGTGCGCTCCATCTTAGCACCCGCCAGGCTTTCTGTCTGGTGGCCCGGGCACTCTGTACGGATGCCTGCCGGTTAATCTCAGCTGCTTCTGCTGGGCACAGACGCATCAGGTTGGGCACAGGTTTGCTGTAATGAGACTATGAGGCTCCTGGACGGGAGCTGGCTCCTGCGTGGGCGGTGAGCTCATGTCTGTCTGCACGTGCCCTTGTAGGCAGACGTGCCCGCCATCCAAAGCTCTGTTCCCTCGGCGGGTTGCGGGTCCCCTACCAGAGGGGATGCCTCAGTCACATCCCGGGATGCACGAGAGGAAACGGCCTCTCGGCGCCAGGCATCACGTCCAATATTCACTGCTGGCTGAGGTCAGACAGAGATGGTCAGTGCTGTAAGGCTTGCCATGTCGTGGCCAAGTAACTCCTTTCCTACTGCTTTATTTTCTTCTTTCCCTGAATCTCAAACCTAAAGCACAGGGAAGGGCAAAAGGGAACAATGGATGTCCTGGTACATATTCTTAAAAAAACCCTTTACTAAAGGTTTACTTTAGTTTTAGTTTACTAAAAACTAAAAATGTAAAAAAATCTTTAAGAAAATTTCCTTAAAAAGATTATCCCCACTCTAAAATTTGCCTGTTTGTTTTGTAACAGTAATGCTTCAGTAGTGCTTGCTGCTGAAGTTAAATAGTCTTCCCATAAAACTTATCAAGAAAACAGGGCTGATTGGTGACCTCAGGCACTAATACAGCAATAGCAAATAGGCCACAGCGTCACAGACAAAGATAAAAATTGACCTTGAATGTCAATTAACAGAAGGCTTTATCCACAATGTTTTATTGCACGCAAGATCTCTGGACTCTGCTGTGTCCGTGTGTTTCCTTTGTGTTGTGTTTGCAGAAGAAGAAAAGAGCACAAGGCTCCCTTTATTTTATTAAAACCAGAAGTTGTTTATAATTCTGTGGCCAGTGTGATGTTTCCTGATAATGTAAAAACTCAATTCAAAAAGGAAATAATGTGTTACCTTGCATTGTTCCCCCAAATAACTTGGAGGAAGATAACTTGATAAAAACATTTCTATCACACCCTCTGGTTAGTTAAGTGCAGTTGTTATGTTTCCAAAAATAGATGGTCCCCGAGCGTCCCTGAAATCTGCAACGTGGAGGTCAGTCCTGTGTCACGTGTAGCCTTTTCTGCCGCAGCCATTCTGCCTTAAAATTGTCATGGACTTCTGCTCTGTCTGTTTCTTTAATTCACTCATAATTTTGCATCGTCCTACAACGCAGATGCATGCTTGTAATCAGAGAGAGACAAGCTTGTAATCAGAAAGTAGCCAACAGTAGTTGTTTGATGCCAGAAAAATCAAAAATGTTCAGGGGTTTGAAATAAGGGAAATTATCCCTTTTTATGGCTTCTGGCAAAACTCCGTGACTAACTTCTTTAAGAAATGTGTCTACTAAATAATGAATAATGAACCAATATCTCTTTAAACTATCCACAGGATTGCTTCTTTGTCTTATTTTTCAATGACTTATAATGCTTTGGCTTTCCCAGCATTATTGATGTTAAATCAGCTTGCTGACTGTTGTCTTTGCAAAGAGAGTGGCTAGGAATTGTGCAAAGCCCGGGAGGAGCATGCTGGGGCAGGAGCTGGGAGATCTGGGCCATTCCAGAAGGAGCAGAATACTTTTCCTTGTACTTAGCCTTAGGCATAGACATGGCTTACTCCTTCCCTCAGTCAAAAAAAGGAACTTCAGAGACTTAAACATACACTTGGATTGCTGCTAATGAGACTGTTCTGTCTCTTCATACATTTAAAAATCAACATGCCATTTTTCAGTCTCGGGCCTTCTGGGCATTTGTGTCTAATTAGGCTGGAGGGCCTCCAGTTCGAGATTACCTATGCTGCTTGGTGCCCAATTTCTTTATAAGACTTTGGCAATAAAGCAGATTACCGTGGGTTTATGTGCAAGCAAATTAGGGACATGTAAGCATTCTTGTAAACCCTATTCCTGCTTTCTTAGCACTGACTGAATTCCACCATCATCTGGTTCTTTCTACATGAAATGACAGGTGTGTCGATTATAGCATATCTGTAACTAGGGGTACTTGGTAAGACACAAGGCTTTTAAATACTTTGTCTTCTCTTGCTTTTTTTTTTTTTTCTTCAAGGGAGAAACAATACTGCTTCAAGGAAAGCTTCCCAGTTCCAGATTCAAATAATGAAAAAGAGGAAAGGACTCTGAGCTGAGCTATACATAGCACAGCAACAAATGTTTTGGGTTTGTTTATGTTTTCATAACAGCTTAGAGTAGAATGGAGAAAACACAATACATAGCATGTGAATTGGCATTGAACACTATGAAGTAATATTCCATTGGTTAGGACTCCTATTTTCTACCACTTCAGAAAAAAAAGTTCCTGTGCATTATCGGAGGAATATGGAAAGACTGCTATGGCTGTCTCCTCAGCCATCACTGAATAAATAAACCAGATCTTAATTCTCCAGATTGTTGTCCACTTTATGGGCGCTACATGCACTCTTAGGATGTTATCCCTGGTTTTGTCAAGCCAAAGCTTGAAGTGAAATCCCAATTCCAGTGAACTAAATGGCAAAGTTTACTGAACAATAGTTTCATCTTGGATGTCAGGAGAACTGGATACATACTCAAAGGCAGATACCACCTTAAATGAACCATAAAAATATTTGGAAATATGTGTTAAAATGTGATTTGTGAAATGCTAGGTGGCAGGGATGAAACCCAAATATTAAAGTACTCTTCTAAATGAATAAACCAGTTTTTCAGAATGATAGCAAATATCTTCAAGTCTTCCGGTACTTGGCATCCTGCAATCTTACATAACTGAATATAGATTTTAAGTGCTTAACTTCAGACACTGGTAGGTGAATATTTTAGATTAATAACTACAAAGATAATGCACTCCAGAAGACGTCAGATTCTTCACAGTTATAATTTTGGAATATTAGACTTACAGCTCAGAAATACTGTGTTTGAAAACAAAATTCTTCATGACCTCATTAGGAAGACCTAAGAATACCTGTCTCCTGACATCCAAACTCCTGTTTAAATATAAATCTTGGGGATCCTTACCTCAGGTGCTCCTGTGACAGCTCTACGGAAATGTTCTGATGCTAACACAGTGAGGAACAGCGCACCATGAAAAGTGAGTCTCTTCTGCCTGTCAGGCTCCCAGATTTTTGCTTGTGATTGTGCAGTTGATAGAGTCAATTTTATTTCTTTGAAGAAAAAAGATTACAGGTGAAACACTGATACCTTATTCTTAGATATAAATTGTATGACATTAATTAAGCAGTTCCACAGTTTAGAATGCTCTAAAAAAATCAACACCTCGTGTTTCCAGGACTTGGAGCAGCAGTAAACTGATTCCTAGAACTGCATATATTATGAAAAAGAAAAAAGGCTGCCCAAATGTCAAATAGTGACAACCATGTACATCCAACAGAAATACCATGCAGCCACCCTTTTATAGGCAACTTCTATATTAAAGGAATTTCCTTCCTTTCTGAAGTGCTGAGACAGCTGGGGCAGGAAATCACATCTGAAATGTCTTTGCTTTCATCTCTGGAATATAGAGGAGTAAGCAGCAAGGGGGCATTCCCTGGTGGCAAGAGCAGCCAGAGAGGCTTGGTCCTGAATGCTCAGAAGTGGGCACATCTGTCCTGCTGGAGGTCCCGTGCCCTCTTCCCTGCCTCCCCAAACCATGGTGAGGGATAGCCTTACAATGCCTTTAAAATCTGTGCCTGAACTTTGTGGCGTAAGCCTCTTTCTGTTTAGGAATACAATACCACACTTTGATGTATCGTATGGTCATTCATTTTCACAGAAAGCAAAGTGACTGCTCAATAATAGAATGTGCCTTCAGAAGAAGCTGAGCTACTTTTCATGGGAAAGCTAACACTTTAAAACCCCTTTTTCATCCCATAACATTCCAGAGATCAATGTAAACCTGAAAGTGTTAACCTTGAAAAGGAAACTGTTTGATGCTCCACCCTGAAGGAGGAAATGCAGGTGTTCTTGTGTCAGAGAGCAAACTCAGAAGCTACAAACGTGAGTCCACCTGGTCTTCACCAAAACAGTTTTATAGTGAAGGTCTTCAGAAATGTTTTTAGCTAAATCAGATACATGTTTCTCAGTGTTTCAAATATAAAGGAGAGGATAAATGCTTTAATAAGTTAGGAAGGCAGTAGCCTTATTTATCAAAAAGATAAGAGGAACCCAGATGACAGAATTATCAATATTTTGCAAAGAGCAAAGCTTATCATAGAATCATAGAATGTCCCGAGTTGGAAGGGACCCGCAAGGATCATCGAGTCCAGTTCCTGTCTCTGCATAGGACAACCCCAAAATTCACACCCTGTCTCTGAGGGCGTTGTCCAAGTGCTTCTTGAACATCGTCAGGCTTGGCACTGTGACTGCCTCCCTGGGGAGCCTGTTCCAGTGCTCCACCACCCTCTGGGTGAAGAACCTTTTCCTAATACCCAACCTAAACCTCCCCTGGCACATCTCCCTGCCATTCCCTTGGGTCCTATCATTGGTCACCAGAGAGAAGAGATCAGCACCTGCCCCTCCTCCTCCCCTTGTGAGGAAGCTGCAGACCATGATGAGGTCTGCCCTCAGCCTCCTCTTCTTCAGGCTGAACAAACCAAGTGACTTGAGCCGCTCCTCATATGGCTTCCCCTCTAAACCCTTCACCAACTCTGTGGCCCTCCTCTGGACACTCTCTAGTAGCTTTATATCCTTAATATACTGTGGCGCCCAAAACTGCACACAGTACTCGAGGTGAGGCTGCACCAGCACAGAGTAGGGCGGGACAGTCACCTCCCTCGACCGGCTAGCAATACAATATGGTAGGGTGAAGCAGTGTACTGCAGTGTGTTAGTGACTTTGTCTTTTGTTCTCAGAACACTAACCTGAACTCTGAAAAAGCATTTTGGGAGGAAATATTCTTAGAGACCCAGTCTGGATGTTACAAATGAAATGCAAGTGGCATTTTGGGTTTCTTTTCGGTTTGTATAAAATTGGAGTGGGGCTCTGTGGCTTGGATAGTTCTACCTTTTTTCAGCACTTTCTGAAGTCATTGTGGCTGCAGCTTGGCTGTCATGTTCTTCCTTTAATTGGAAGCTGGCCAAGGGGATGGTTGGCAAGCCTGTTTTTTGGAAGTCTGGACATTATCTTGCTGCTTTGGGGCCTCTGCAGTATTAATAAACCACGAATAAACTTCCTGGCTTTTCTTTAATGACATTATAGTTAAAGAACAATCAGTTTAAGCCTTCAGAGAATAGCAGAATATTGCAGAAGAACAGAAAACACAGTCCACTGACATCTAGCAAATTACTCTTTTCTTTGCTAAAGCAAAAAAGGTTTGTTGGATCTTTGCATGGCAGAAAGAATAGTCCTGGGACATAGTATAAATAATAAACTACCACTAATAAATATAGCCCTTCCAGTCTACAATCTTACGCATACTGGTTAAGAATCTCTTTTCCTCACTTGATCTGCATATGATATTAATTGAATTTTGTGTCCTGATCTTGAATTTATGTTTTGGGATCTTATCTTGAAAATGCCGTTCAGATTGCTATCTAGTGTATATCTCAGCTGGCCAGAGCCAAGAAAATATGCTTAGATTTAGCAGGGATGTACTTATTTAACTTTCCTTGGATGGGGGGGCCACAGGCAGAATTGCTCTACTGTGTATGTGGAGGACCATTAAAAAGCATCTTCTGTAGAGACCCACTGTGTAGGGATGCTGCAGGGTGAGCCAGGAGTCCATCTGGTTTGTGCTGCCACTTTTCGAGGAGCTGAGTGGTGTGACCAGCAGGAAGTCCCCATCTGTGCCATTAGCCTTTGGTCAACAGCATCTTTCAGGTGAATTTTTCAACAGCAGAGAAGGGGACTCTGGGGGATGCATGTAACGATTTTCCTTGACAGTGTAGTTCTGTATTGAGTGTCATGGTAGCTGTAGTCAGCAATACCACAGCTTTGCCTCTCCTACAGTGTATCTCTGTGTGACATACAGATCACTAATGAGTAGCTAATTAGGCATAAGTGATCATGATTTTATTCTGTTTTCCTGTAATAAATATATTCAAGTCCCTATTCTCACTGGTTTATGAAAATTACCAATTTTGTAGTGCTGAAAACAAGTTTCAAGACAAAAAAAATTGTAAAACATTTTCTTTCTGTCTGAGAATGTTAAACTTGATGACCAAAAAGACAAAGAAAACCCAGAAAAGAGAAATTATTACTATGGAAATCCCCAAATGAGAAGGTAGGGGTGTGAAGGTTTTATAAAATAAAAGTTAAGGACTTTTAGTTAAGGACTTAAGGATAAAGGCACACAAAAAGCTCAATGGCAAATAGAATTATGGATGAAATTGCTCTTTCTTGCTTTTTTTATTTTTAAGAAGCATAGTAAGAACAAAAGTAATCTGAACAAAAGAATGGGCCATTGCTGGGTGAAAAATGTCCATTAGAATTAGAACAAAGTATTCATTGAATTACTTCTCCACGTGTCGGTGAAGGACAGGCTGCTGCATCTCTGCTGGTGGTGATCATGAAATATTTAACACCCTCCTCCACCTGTGGTATGCTGCTGTGCTACTGTGTGAACTACAGTTGTGCTACTGTGTGAACTGTTACGTTAGGCTTATTTAAACATCTGGACCTGACAACTAATACCCAGAAGTTCTTAAGGAATTCACTGGAGAGTTCTGTGGGTTATGAAGATTGAATTTTTCAGTATGCTTGGAACACGGAGAAATTACAGACTTGGGAATTTGTCACCAATGCTTTAAAAAGGAATCTTCTGGATAATTGAAAGCCTATCAGTTTGGCTCAGAACCTGGAAAAATTAAAAGAAATTCTACTGGACTACATATAAACTTCCTATCATTCTTTAAAACTAGTCACCTGTGATTTTTGGAAAATAGATTTTATCAACCTGGCTCTTTATTCCTTTCTTTATTCTCTTATTTGAGAGATAACAAATACAGTTTGATCAATGCCATTGTGTTGAAGTAATATATAATACGTTTCTGTGAGGCATGCTTTTTTGATGAAGTACCTAGACTGAAATGAAATCAATGCGATGCTTCTTAAATGGACTAAAAGCTGGAAGACAGGCTATGAAACGTGACTGTAAATGAGGAATCCTCACCGAGTATGTGCCTTTCTGTTGGATTCTATAAGAACTTGTTATGATCAGTAACTATTTAGCACTTTTATGGATGACCTAGATGGTAACAATATCAGTTTTCCACAGGACTAAGGGAAATTTAAGAAAGAGGATAGCTATCTGATGCAAAGAGATGTCAGTGTTAGTAAACTGGGTGCAAGCTGTAGTGTATCGTGAATGAGGTTTTAGTGAGTTAGTGTGGCTCTTGGACACATGCTTGGCAACACTGAGTAAGGATGAGTAAAGGCATTTTTCAGTGTAGCAAGCAAAGGTGTAACAAAATGTGGTGTCTGGAAAGTGAAACTGGACCCAAGCAAGGTTTGCCTTTGTAACAGTCAGGAAAACTGACCATTGGAATATCAATATCAGTACCAACGTTATTTAAAAAGAAATGCTAGTTAGAAAAGGATGTGATTCCCCAGAGTCTTGTGTTTTTCAGATCTGAGCTCTAAGAGGGCTCCTACCACGTAAGAAATATTACCTAAGTTCAATCTTTTTGTGCTTAGTACAGACATTTCCAAGAGAAGCATGGGTCTCTCTCTCCAAGGACTTAATTGTTCAGAGAACTTTGAAGCTGTATTCAGACTTCTGAACATGGATGAAACTTAATTCAGTCTCTTGCTTTGCTCGGAATTTGTATGAAAGAATTGGCTTTATGTAAAAGTTTTTATTGTCAGGAATGGAAGCAGGGAAAGTCCTGCGTATATTTTAGAACCCGGCAGATGTCTGTACGCTGCACTTCTCTCACACTTTTACCCTGTTGCTTGAGACTTCCTAAATTACCAGGACAAAGAGAATGGGAATTTGACTTACATATTCGTTCTGTTCTCTGAAGCAGCTGGTCTTGGCCTGTATCAAGAGCAGCTGAACATAGCGCTCAACTCAGGCAACTTTTCTGAACTGGCCAAATGCAGTAAGGGGCTAAGATGAAATTTTTGCTTTGAGCTGGATGAAATGATGGACTGCTCTTGACAGAAGTTTCACCAAATCCCGT
This sequence comes from Morus bassanus, assembly GCA_031468815.1. Classification (NCBI taxonomy): domain Eukaryota; kingdom Metazoa; phylum Chordata; class Aves; order Suliformes; family Sulidae; genus Morus; species Morus bassanus. Next base: position 89,410,093 of record CM062568.1, on the reverse strand, counting down.
GACAGTGTTTATATTATTGCCCCTTGAGAGAATTTGTGGCTCTCTGCAGGGCGGTGATTTCTTGTCTGGTGTGTGACAGAAAGCAAAAGCAACTTCAGTATTACACCTTAGACATCTTGGTTAGCCTGAGGGTCTCAGATGTACAGAGTTGTGTTCTGCTCTTCTCCATGTTCTCAAGAATTAGTAAAATTTAGAAATTTGATCTTTAGAAAGTCCATTGTGTTTTAAGTACAGCCCAGATTACCTGTCCATTTTCTTATTATGCTGTTCACTACTGACAGGGCTGTGGAAATAATGCATGAAAAAGTCTTGCATCTGGAACAGTTAATGTTCACCTGCATGTTTTTCACCTTTTTGCTAATTAAAACACAGCAATGAAAAATGCTATTCAGTTGAATCAAGGTGTTTCATATAAAATTAGTGAAGTTAGTAATTATATGTACCTTTTCTCTATAACTTTTGTCCACAGGAACAATTTATCCTTCCATCCTACTAAAACTGAAAATAATGAAGCTGGCTTGCTTTGCAGAAGACTCTGAAATGACATGCCCAGATCACCTAGAAACAGAGCCAGGACTAGTATCTGTGAATCCCAAGCTGCTTTTGTATCCATTGGACCATGCTGATGACACCACTAAATACAGAATTTGGGAAGTACCCAAGTGCAAATGTATAACCAAATTTCAGGTCTTGCTTTAGGAATATACTAAAAATGCTTTTTAAAACTATGATGATAAGTTCTTTTTAAAATAGATTTTTTTTTTAATTTATAAAACTATAAACAGAAAATGTGACCCTCCATGCTTGTTCTCAAGAGCAAGTTTAAATTTTTTTCCTATTCCAGTTAGTGCATTGAAAGCTTACTCTTTGTGCGTGTTCAATTCCTATCTTCATTTTACCTAGCAGCCCTAGAGCATGCATAGTCTGTATTCTCCAGCAGTTGCAGCAACGCTTGTACGTAGGAGCTATTTCTAATATCAGTAGAAGTTACCTCTTTCTCCTCTTTGAAGTCATGCCTTAAAATGATCCTTTCTCCACAATTTTTGGCACCAATCAAATTTCTTGTAAGAGCTGATCGTTTCCCGACAGGCTTAAAAAGAACATGCAGTTGCTTTCTTTTGCCCCACCCCTACCCCCCCCCCCCCCCCCAATCTGTGTTGAGCTATGACCTCCTGTTTTACAGTTGGATTGGAGGTGCCTCTGATAAAGGGCTGTCTGTTGTTTAAATGGGACTTGATGTAATGATCTCTTAGTCTTCTGTCCGGGTCTTTAAGTGTTACAGTCTACAAATTACCATCCTTATCTCTCTTTGTCTTGCTCTATCTTGCTGAAAGAGTGAAAATGGCTGTCTCAGTTGTAGCCAGGACTATCAGTTTCCTAAATGAGAAGACAAGAGGGTTCCTGCTGTACATGTCTGTATTCCAGTGACCTGCCCAATGGTAGACACTGCAAACTCATCTGAGAGGACTTCTGTTCACCTGTCTGACATCTCTGCTCTGAAGATTCTGGTTATTAAAGCATCTGTATGAAAGATATTGACTTAGGTTAGCCTTATGTTTTTTTGCTGAGGTTTGTAAATCTAGTAGTTGAATCAGTTTGGTCTCCACAATCACTGGTATCTTTCCAAAGGCAGAAGTAGTATTCAATGAATATTTACCATTAACTGTTCTGTTAAATATTATCCCATTTCATCAACACCAAGCTTAATTAGAACCCCAGAAAGGACAGTCTAATCTCTGCTTGCATAACTGCACCAACCTGCCACAATGTATATCAAGGTTTTAGCAGGGTAATTCAACAACCTTGCCTTCTTAGTGGAATGATTAAACATCTGTTGTGTTGAATAGAGAAAAACGTTTCGTCTTACACTTGCAGCTCATCCAATAGCTAGAAATTGAAGCTGTTGACTATCAGTGACTAATAGCTCGAAGTCCCTGTTTCTGTGGCACACTGCAGTTGGCAAGAGTCTGTCTGCTTCAAGGTTCCAGGGAAAAGTGTGATACCTTCTGGGGAAAAAAAAAAAAAAAAAAAAAAAAAAAAAAAAAAAAAAAAAAAAAAAAAAAACACAAACGCGCCAAAATAATTCTGTCTTTCACTTATTACTCTGAATTGTATGCACACAGAAATACACCCAATATAAACTTAGAAATATTATTTTATGTTTAAACTTAGAAGTTAAAAACAACATGAGGTTTATTTTAAAGCTTACAACCAATACTGTGAAAAACACAAAACTGATCAGAGTTATCATCTGTTTTGTTAAATGTTGATCAAACCCAAGCAAGGCTTGTGTTTTTATTAATGTTGGAACAGGAGCATACCATGTAATCTGCACTGTGTGGTGCTGCAGTAACTAAATTGTACCAGTAACGTACATTATTCCCATGCAGTGGTGTAAACCCTTCTGGCTTTCCCTACCCCCTCTCCCCTGCCCCTGGATGCAGCAGAGGGGTAGGAGTCTTAGAGAAGCTGGCTGGCTGTCCCTGGCTGGCAGCCCTATCTGCTTGCAGTGTGCCTACTGCAGATTTGACTGCTGAATGACCAGCCTCGATGGAAAAGAAATACATGCCAGTGGCACGGACATACATGCCAAGAGAGAGCTACTAATTAGGAGCTTTCTGCTTGCAGTCTAGCACCCAGCCATAGATGCATGAGTATTTTCTATGACCAGTAGCTCTTTATGGATGACTCCTAAACACAAGCACCGGAAGGATTAGCAAGATGAACAGTATGTGATACTTTGCCCTTTCCACAAACATCAGTGTCACAGCCCTAAAGAATTGCAATGAGGTCATAAAAATATTCCTTTTTTCCAAGCTTTAAAGATCAGCATTATTTGTCATGGAGCAAAATGGCTTGGAAGTTGAACTTCTGTTCCCACAATTGTATTTAAGAAGTGCTCATGAATCTTGACAGACTTATGACTGATTGTGAGCAGCTGAATGAAAACAATAGGCCTGCGATAGCCATGGGACGTGGGTGGGCCCCACTGTCAGTGTATCTGCACTGATGAAGTCTTGCGTGGCAGGTGGGCTGTGTCAGAGCAGAGCCCCGGAGTTTAGGCAGTCACACTGTGACACGTTTGAGCTTCTGTTCCAGCTATTCCTCAGCTGCTCAAACACTCTGTCTGAAGAAATGTTTTAAATAAAGTACATTTTGTGTGCTTTTTTAAAAGAGGCTGAACTGTGTCTTCCCATGATGCAAATTCAGATCTAAGAACATGCTGGCTGTCATAGCTTTAACCCCAACCCACTCTCTTAGTTCAGGGAGGCATATGTTGCCAGCTCAAGGCTGGCTCAGAGAGAGGTAAATACAGACGGGTCCATGTGTATGTGTGTTCATATATATGTTTATAGCTAAATGTTGTATTAACATGAATATAATTAACAGAGGAAAAGATAATTCCTGGAGAAGTTGTCTAGGAATGAAAGTCTTACGTGGCCAAGGGCAGAAAAGCTTACAAAGGGATGAGTTTTCTTGATGTCTAGTTCTTACTTCTTAAAAGATGAAGAGAAGATACAGAAAGGGAGAAGCAGGATATAAAAAAGCAAAGTGGTGAGTTTGTTGATTGTGGTAATTGAGGATAGACTGATAACGCAGAAAAGTTGCTTGTAATTTACTGCCCACTTACAAGTTACAGAGGGAAGGAAATAGCTATTCTAAACAACCTGATATGACAGAGGCCCTTTTCCATCTGTAACTAACTAAAAATCTACTGCTGTTTTGTAATTCCACGTAACTGAATCAGAATCAGTAAAACACTTTGCTTCTTTCTTTTAAGTGCAGTTGCCTTTGGGTAGAAATTGTTTCCTAATGTATCCTAAACTCTTTAAGTGGTGTTTCTGTGAGTATGTGAAGATCTGTTCTGCACAAAGGAATGCTGTAGTCTGAAATCTGTATTTTGGAATCATGTTGTCAGATAAGTTTCTTTGTAAGACATGACAAGCTAAATAGTTAATTACATTGAAAAGGCTTTAAGTTTAAAGATTGTTATAATATTAAATTACATATGTATCATTTTAAAAGAAATAGTATATTGATCTGTAGAACATTGAGAAGTATTAGTTCTGTAAAAAAACATTTCTGGAAATAGATTACTTATGGCTAAAAAGCTGTTTATGTACAAAATCTTTCATATCTCATGTATATTAAATGCAGTGTACTCTGTCTATAAAGATCTTTTGCAGCTTACTGTTTGATCTGAACACCATGTAATGAAGAGTTCTGCCTGTGATGAAAAATTTTGTGTAATTGAAAGCCCAAATGAAGAAGATGCACAGTAGGGAAGGAATAAAATGCACAAGCTATAAATAAATGGACACCCTGAAGATAGTATGTGAGGTGTTTTTTATTTCTAAAACCTGGAATGCTAATTTGAAAGAAGAAAGTACAAAAGGTGGAAGGAAATTGCAACCACTGTCACACTCAAAAGGTCTGTGTGACAAGAGGCTGTTGAAAGAAAAGATGAGATCACAAAAGAGATATTTTTGCAAGAAAAAAAAAGAGGCTCTTACCAGACTACAAATAAAACCAAAATGCAGTGAAGAATTAGAAACTAGGTACTTTAAACAGCGGAGGGAATTCCATAGTCCAGCAGTACTACACAGGTGGGAAAGATTGTATCCTACTTGTTGTATTTTAATTTCTGTATCAGTCGAGGTATATAATTTTCAGAAAAAGAGATGTGATCTGATTATCTGGTAATTCAGACAACCCATTATGATGTTTAATTTGCAAATGTTCATGACCTAGAACATTTCACTAAGCAGCTGATAGTGTGAGGAAGAGTTAAAGCTGTCAGTTCAGCCTCCTGCTGTGCAGGGTTGTGTTGGTAGAAGCTGCAAAAGAGCAAGACAGATCTGCAAGTCGGGCTTCTGCTACATTGGCTTGGAATGAAATCGATACATGGATGAGACAGGATTGTCGTCCTCCGTGTTCTTCAAGGAGATACACACATGGCAAGGATTTGATGAGTGGAATTGTTAGACTATATCTGAGCAGTGCTACACAGGGACATAATACTTTGTATCCTCAAGTCTCCAGGGAGAGCTACAAGACAACAGGATTAACTATCAGAGTGGATTCACTCTGTAGACAGAAACTCTTGTCTACATGATTGGAATAGATAATTGATGGAAGAACAGATAGTGCAGACTTCTGGAGCAGATTATTTTTGCACTTTTCTTTTTCTCATTACAGCCTTTGTCATGAAAATGGATATACTTTATGCCATTTTCTGTTGTTTCCAGTCATGACACTGGAAATGTTACCACTTTTGATTTTTCCAATTTTTACATTCCTAAGGCCTGATATAGTTATCTTCTCTTAATATATTCTCTGTTTCAGTGTCTTTATAAAAAATTAGCATTGATGGAGCTTGGTAGGAAATTATATTCTTCCCTTACATGCTGAAGATGGTATTGTTTAAAGGAATAATTAGTTATCTTAGCAAGCCATTTTCATTAAGACCTAGTTTTAATAGCTGGTTAAGCATAAGAAAAAGTGGCGATGGGGATTTTCTGTAGATGCTAAGAAAGGAAGGTGCTGTATTGCTCTAGTCTGACTTCCAGCATGACAGAGATACAGGGATTCTTGCATCTGACACTCTATATTGCTATAAAGTCATCTAACTTTGATCTGCCAGTGGCAAATGATGGAGGATCTAAGCTTTTGGAGAACAGTCTGATGTCTGCTTATTCTGGTGAAAACCAGTGAAATTGAAAATAACTGTAATAACTTTTTATTTGTGGGATGAATATTCTGTCACAGGCATGCAACTTTAAAAAAATCTTTTTAGAAGTTTAAATCTTTAGAAACAGATACTAGTTTTGAAGAAGAAGTAATTGACAGATATCCTTTGGCTTCTGCTGTACTGGACCTCTCATTTCATAAGCTCTCACTGTTCAAGCCATATGCCTTATTTCTAGACTGAAACTATCTAGTTTTAGTTTCTAGATTCTGCATTTTTTACAATCTTTTTGTCTTTTATATTATTCAACATCAAAATAATGGGCAGGGATGTCTAGTTTTGGTTTCTGAGTGGTTTGTAGAAAGCACAGAGTTGGTTCAGCTAGGTCACTCATCACCTTCAGTTCCCACCCCAGTTAGAGGGATTAAAACCCACGCAGAGTTCTTAATTGCCTGTAATTGCTAAAGAATATTAATGGGATAAAATTGTACACCAAAGATCAGCAACACTGCTTCTCTTCTGTACCTCAGGTACCTGATGATAGCAATCTAAACCTAAAGATTGTGTCCTTATTGCCCTTGAAATGAAGCCAGGCTGTGAGAAATACAGCAGTAGATATATAGCTGATAGGAATGGTATTTCTTAAAACTGTGTGTTGGTACATGTATGTTCCTGGAGCTTACTGGTATACCACTGATGAGATGTTGCTGAGTTATATAATATCTGCATATAATATATCTCCCATTCTTATCATAAGGTTTTCTGGACAGAATGCATTCTCACCTATGGTGATGTTACTTTTCCACATCAGTCTTCTAACAAACCGGCTTATACTTTCATTTTTGTGCCGGTTAAAAAAAAAAACCTTAAAATGGGCTGCCCCCTTTTGGAGACAATCAGACTTTGTGTCAATGGTTTTTAAAAGCAATCCCGAGGAGAAATACCAATAATCTAAATAGAGAATCCTGAGCAGAGCAAGCCACTGCAGTGCAGAACATAATTCATAGAAAGCATTTGACAATAGCATTTTTGATGATTCATTTTCCTGACTCAGATGGCAGAGAGAACCAGGCATGGGAATAGTGTATTTTTGCAATAAAAGAATGAGAGATGCAAGGGCACCCTTGTTGTGATGACCCTGGAAATGATAGCAGGTTATTCTGGAGTCCATTCTGGGCCAGGTCATGATGGGTGGGGGAGAGGGAGGGAGAGCACAATCAGTAAATGTATGAATACAATATAAATTAGTGAAGGATGTGGGGAAAATGTCTAACCAAGTATAGCCGATGACTTTTTTTATAAGTTTGGCTGGTCAAGTTAATTTCAGTTGCTGTAGGGCATGCAGTATTGTGTGGCATCCTAATTTTTTTCATAAATTGTTCTGTGAGATGGGGCCGTTCTGCACAAGGTTGTTTTCGTAGTGCTGTGTCTTGTATTTGCATTACCCTGTGACTAACTAGTGATGAGGTCTGCCTGAAGCTTTATGCACTGCTGAGCTGCAATAAAATCTCTCTGCCCTGTGAGCACTCCAGTATCTTACATTGTGGTTGTTTTAATGGGATTATTTTCTCTTGTACAGGTGTGCCAATTTGGGCCTCCCTTGTCTGCCTGGCTGTGTCTGTCATGGAGCTTGTTGAATTTCAGTAGCTTGGTGACACCTGCCCCTTTGTTGAATTTAGCTGAAACCAGCCTGCACGTTTAAAAGTGTGGGGACAAAAATGCCAGTGTTCAGTCAGTCATGTTTCTCAAGGAATCCAGCTTAAAACGAAAAGCACAGAATTAGTGTAGCTCTTGGTAACTGGATTAAAACTACCTACCTTCAAAAGAATTGCCATGCATTGCAATCTTCCTAGGGAGGTCCCTATTTGGGAATTTTTTGACTTGAATTGGGGTGGGAGGGAAAACCAGATGCACTGTACCTGTGATTTGTAGCTCTCACTCCATATGTGGTCCAGCCAGATGTGCCTGGCAGCCCTCTGCACACGACAAATACACACCAAGTGACACGCTGAGTCGGAGACTGTAAGTATCCCAGAAACAGAAGGATCCCTATTGCAGGGCAGTCATGGCCACATTTTTAATCTGTTCAGAAGCCTTTTCCCCATCTGCTGCTGAGGAGACCTTCAGTAAGAGGGCAGCCAGGTGTGGGACGTACAAGTTGCTGTGGTAGTGGTGCTCAGGGCCTGGGCAAGAAATGGTCAGATGTGCTATGCGAGACATTTTCCACCCGCACCGGCTGGGCCCTGGCTTTCTCACACTCTTGGTCCTGCCGAGAACGTGCAGTGGTTCCTCTGTGTGCCTGGCTGCTGGTTGGAGCCAACTGCAGCTCCACTGCACTGTGGGTGCACACAAGCTCTGGCCGAGCAACCTGATGACATGGTGGCGGGTGTCCTGCCCTGCCACTGTAAACAGGTGGGGGCTTGATTGGGCCAGGAGGGCCAGCGCCAGCACTACGGACAGACACTTCGGGGGGACTGCAAAGTACTGATGTTTTTGCTGCCTCTTTTCACTGGCCTTCAGAGGATGGTTCAGGTTTATTTTTGACCAATGAAGCATAGGAAAGTCCTTGAAACCCAGGGAGATGGGGCGATGCAGGTTCCTCCCCATCTTTAATTTTGTGCTTTCACTGCTGCCTCTAAGTGTTTATGCACACTGACTTCATAAATGCACGGCAGTCTGTAAAGACGATGTCTTTCCTTCAAAGTTGGCTTATCCTGGCCAGGGAGTCTTCCGCAAGACTATATGAGTCACAAAAAGTAGCAATATGCTAAGTTAAATACAGTAAATGATTTATCTCCTCTCCCTCTGGTTTGTGTTTTGAAATGTACGCTGCGCGGTTTGATAGCTTCCTACCACTGCTGCCAGGCCACCTGTCCCGCACCGCGTCCAAGTCTTTGTCTCCAAAAATACCACTGCAGCTCAGACAAACAGCTTGGCAGCCATGCCAGGGAAGACCTGTGAAATGACAATCCCGTATCGCCACAATGGGAGAGGAAGATACATTACATGTCTGACCCAACGCTTCAGAACTACAGAGCTGGAAATACCATGCCATGTCTAAAACGCACGTAGTGAGCTGATCAGCCTCTGGAAACAGGCATTGTCTGACTTCACAATAGTTAACGTAACACTACTGCTTTCTGTGATATAGTCTGATTTTTTTTGTCTTTTTTTTAATCAGTCATTCAAGCTATTAGCATTGGTAAATTAGGCTTTTATCCCTTGCCATAAACTCAATGCTTTTTCTCTGCTTACTCTTTCTTTTTTGCCTGTTAGTGAAGCTATTGTAAGTATGTAATGCCATGTGGTGGCTGCAGACAGACACTTGAAATTTTCGAAGATGGAGGCTGAATGTAAACAGATGATTAAGTGGGTGACCCACTGAAGTTTAGGTCTCCAGAAGCAGTAGGGTTGCCTCTATTCTTTTATTGCTGTTGGTTTGGCTTATATAGATGTTGCCCATATGCTTCCATACCCAAGCTAGCTAGTGGCAGCCCAGAAGACAGCGCTGGCAGCACCCTTACTGGATAGGACTGTTAGTGCTGAGCCCTCGGCTGCTGCGGCTGGATGTCAGAGCTAGGTGGTGGCCCTGGTGCTGGCCCACATGAGCTGGTATCGCAGTCGCTGGGACTGCAGACACTCATCTTGTACTGGACATCAAAGAGAGAGGGAGAGAATGGAGTGGCAGTCACTTGGGATTTATTTGCTGTATGGATGGATGTAACTGAACTTTTTCCTGCAGAGCTGCAGGGTGAAAAAACCCAAGTGAGATGCAGCACCTGCAAAGTGTCCTCATCCCTGGTAGCAGCTGGCGCGCAGCGGTTGGACTTCGGGGATAACACATCCTCACTGCTGGGCTCTGCAGAAGGTGCTACTTTGCAAGCCATCACGATGGGCTGCCCAATATCCTCTGGGTCAAGGCCAATATTAATTGTGAAAGAGATTTGGCGAAGCCACTTTGTAAGTGCACAGCGTTCAAGGGGATGACGTGAGGGAGGCAAAATGTCTCAAGTTTCTGCCTACGTGCAGATAGAATAAGGAAGCACGTCTGCTAAAACAAAAGGTCCGTGTTGCTTGTTTGGTTTTTAGAAACTTTCCATCCTCCCATTGAAAGAAGCCCTTGGGGTGAAAGGCATGCAGTTGCAAGGGTTTAATATTGTTGGCGTCTGTTTCTACCGAGGTTACATAATTGCTGTTTTCCTGGGAAATGAAATCATGGAAATGAAAAACTAAATCCACCAGAGCATAAGCAGGCACAACTTTGATTTCAGGCACCTGTCTGTGCCAGTATTTAATTTGGCACAGGAGATGTAGCATCAAAATGAATATAAACAAGTAGCACAGGAATAATGGCACAACTGGCATTCAGACACCGAGATGTGAGAACAAACACATCCCTCCCCAGCATGGGAAACTTCACAGCATATAGTGTGTGGAGGGGACAAGGCCAATGTCAGGAGCAGGCAAGGAGAGTCCTGTGCAGCAGGAATGGCAGGGGGAGTTTGGGAAACACACTTGCAGAAACCCAATAACCCACACCTTAAATGAATTGGAAGGAGAGAAGGGCAAGCTGCAACCAAAGAAGTGAAGCTGTAAGGCTGTAAGGCCTTTCCTTTGTCTCGCCTTAGTAATTATCTCTTGTTTGCAGAGCTTCCATTAATTGGAATGCATTTCCTAATGAAATTAGGCTGGCAGCCAGTGTTCAAGTCTTTTTATTGCTAGGGAAAATTCGTTCTTTGAGCAACTCAGCCATTGATTTTCGTTTGTGTTTTCATTCATCATAAGACTTACGTGCCAAAAATTCCATGCTCTGTCATATTGCCTTGGACAGTCTCAGTTATTTGATTTATTCCCTTGCTCTTGTGTCTCGAAAACTGAATTCTACAGCAGTGCCCCATTTGTAGTTACTTTGTTGTATGGTTTTCACCTCCCCCCCTTTTTTTTAAAACATTTGCCCTTCCTTTTAACTACCTATCTGTTAGGACAGCATGAAATACATGGCAGTGCAAAGACACTAAGAATCCCAAGGAAAAAAATAATAAAGCTTCAAAAAATTGGTTGAAGTGACATTTGCATTGTGGGATTTCTAAATTTAAAAGGATTCTCAAACTTGCCTGGTTTATAGGGAGCACGGGAGCTGGACTATATCAGTACAGAAGAGCACATTTTGAAGAGAAATCTTTGACAAAGTGAAACTAGCAACAGTTGAGCTGGAAGGGGTCAAAACCCTGTTCAGACCTCAGACAGTCTTTGAACTGTGCTTTGCTTATCTCTCTGAAGACAGGTGGAACTGAGGACAACAATTACAGCGTCATTTGGATGTGGTGTCTTCTTCGCTTCTTCAGCCAGGTTAGGACTAGGTATTGCTCACGAGTGTGCAAACAGCCTTGTCTATCTTACTCTGCAGGATACTGTTTGATATATTGGAAGTATCTACATACATACCTTATCCGTCAGGCTGAATTACTTTCAAGAATTAATCTTTCTGCTGCATCCCCACTAGATGATATATATCTGTACTGATCATCCTCCATAACAAATATGAATCTTATAAAATGCATACAGCCATTTTACCACAGACTTAAGTAACTGATCTGATAGTCTCCTTTCTCATTCAGCACATAGGCAAGGATAGTGAGCAAGGCTGAATGTTAGATGAAGAGAGAATGATTTGAGTTATCTCCCCCTCAGAATGATCAAAAATATGAGACTGGCTTTAAAATTAGTTTTTGAAAAGCAGTATGCTTAAGGTTCATCTTAGCTTCTTTGATGTTTGAGACTTAAACGAATGCACTCAATTTGCCTTTGCAGATTTGTCTCACACACATGCTAGCATAAATGGTTGTGAATTAAGTCTTAGTCATCCAGCATCTACAGCAACTGGAAGTACAGGGACAAAATCAGTACTATAGGACCTGTGACTGAAATCAGAAGAGAAGAAAATCAGTGGAATTCTGTACTTTTTAGGACTGTACTGCAGCTTTTGGAACAGTGACATTCTTTTCTTCAACTTACTAAAGCTTCCCCCTGCATGTGTGTATTAGACTGTATGTATGCATGGAAACTCACACAATTGGTGCTACTTACTTAAACAAAAATAATTTTCTTAGGTGTATTTTAATTCTTTCTCCTTATGATTCAAGGAGGCTTATTTCCTATCCAGAAATCAGATAGTGCAGTAGTAGTCATCTTCAAGAGACTGTGAGAAGTCACACTGAGAAATTATTCTGAGAACTCCCAAATACCATGCATATTATGGACGATGTGAAGAATTTAGTGGTGTTGCCAACACATGCTTATGGTGAGAAAGAAAGTCAGCCAGGTTCCCTTAGCTGCTGGGCTGAGGCTGTGGCCTCTTTGTGCAGCTATGACAAAATTGTGTGTACAGAGGGTATGTGCTTCAAGAAGTTTAATGGGATGTTCAACTGAAACAGTTCACAAAGAGAGGCAGCCCTCAGATCAAGATAAAGATGCTGCAGAATTTATTGGAACAAACAAAAGAGGCTTTAGGGAGTCTTTCATTGGAAAATGGAAGGGGGAGAAATAGGAGTGTTGCAGGGGGTGGTCTTATAAAGGGAAAGAAAGAAGGGCAGGCATATTTGCATGAGGTTGTTGTAACTGTCCTCTGAAGACACATAATAGATTATCAGCTACCTAGAGTACAGTATCAGATCTGCACCAGATATTACAGCAACTTGAATGGGCTTTTGGTCATACATTTACAAACAATGGGTGACATTTTCCTCTAATGCCAGAGTCAATCAAACTCTCCATTGCAGTGCTCTCTAACAAGCCCTGGCACTTCCGTGAAATCTGCAAATAATGTCTTAGTCAACCACTTCTTCAGGTTATTGATTACTGACCAGCAGATGGTCCTCAGCACACCTCTCATCTATAATGAAAAAGATATTCTATGCATTTCTTTGCATTATTCACTTCCCTCTCATCTTGGGATGTTGTAGAAAATCTAGCAGGCTGTAGCTCATAGTTGTAGTCTTTTCCTGTGTGTTATAAAGCAAACAAACTGGCCACATCCTCTTACTAAAATCGCAGCACCAAGACCAGAAAGTGACACAAGGCTTTTGTGGATTGTTTCTCTCTCAGTGTGCAGCTGGTACCTGACTGTCTTTCCATTCACAATGAAATGGCTACAGAAAACAAGGTGTACAGATGCAGAAGAAAATAACTGTGGGAAGAACATATAGTGTCTTAGTGATGCTAGAAATACATTGCCGCTGGGGAACATGCTGATTTATGGTGTTGGAATGATCAACTCTCTCTCTAGGGTCTGAAATTCCATGGCTACTGATGTGTTTACAAGAGCAATTTCTGCTTTTTCCTGTGACTGCATTGTCCCTATCTTAAATATGTTATGTATAAATATGGAAGAAGAGAGAAATAACAGATGCACACAACATGCATGTGTCTGAGTCTGCATTGTGAGACTCAACTAGCGTACAAACACAGTACCAGAATAAGATCATGTTTGACTGCTGGAACATTTACTGTTCCCAGCAAAGCATTTATTTGCTTTTCATTATTCTTAATAAATGGAGAAAGGACATAGATTTGTGTTTTGTTTGCCTGTCTTTCCCATGAGGTGTTTATCTTTTATAAATAAACCAACAAAATAAACCAGAAGATGATGTTTCAACAGAGTGCCTGATTGTGAGACCATGAAGTTGCAGCTAAGAGGACTCCTGTAGGATTTTCAACACCAGGCAGTCCTGGGGAGGAACAGCTGCCACTTCCCTTTGGAGAGCACGATACAAGGATGCCACAAGGCATTGCAGGGAATGGCAGGGGTCCTGTGGGATCATCTACAGCAAAGGATCAGTCACACAGAGCTTGGCATCAAACTCAACTTTTCTTTCTGGGGACCATGTTTTGATGCTGTTATGGCAAGTGCCTCATCTTCTGGTTCTCCCAGCCTGATTGGCAGGTAGCTAATTTTTAAATAGTTGATAGTTCCCACACCTCTTCATTCATTTTTGTCTTAAATCGACCGTCTTTACTTGTAGTTATTCCCATTGACAGTGGTTAAGCAGGGGGTGATGGTGGTGTGGTGTGTGGACCAGATGACCTCCTTTCCAGTCTAAATTAGTCTATATTTTGGGAAAGAATACTAGTACAGACTCATCAGGGGAGTAGCAGACTCATCTGTGCCGAGGGAGAAAGTGTGGTGACAGCACTGGAAGGCAGTTCTGGGCTGGAGACAGCAGCCTTGTTGTGTAGAAAATGGAGACTTGAGACCTGCCCCAGGACACCTACAGAGCATTAACAGTGGCTAGGCTGTTGGTATTGATCAGTGTCACAGGCAGCAGTTGCAACATATATATCATTCATGTGGTCTCTCTAGGCTGACCAAAAAATGTGCATGGTGACCACGTATATTCTTCACTTGTTAGCACAGTACCCAGCACAGCTGTGGCTTGTGCCAAGTAGCACTCTCCCAAACAACATGAGCATCTTCTAGGAACCAGGAGAAAATATTTGAGAAATAGAATTGTCAAGAGATAGGCCTGGTCACACCTATGTTATAAACGCAAAATATTTCTTACTATAGGAATTCTTTTAAAATCCTTCAGGCTAATGATGATATAATGGTGTTTTCACTGGAGACAAGACATAATATGCAGGAAAATATTTTCCTTGAAGACAGTGACTGGAGAAGACAGCAGCTCTTTAGGTATTACTGAGATCTGTAAGGTCACTGCTGAACTGCTTCATGCTACAGCTCCTTGACCCCTGTGTATGTTACTTGTTTTCACTGTGATTGCAGCCCCCGTGCTGCAACGTTTTCTCCCACACATGTGTATTTGTGTCTGAAACAGCCACTGTGGCTCACATACAGAGTGGCTTTTTGAAACTTTACTGATTGAGAAGTGGTGAAGGTTTTGAATGAACTGCAAGATAAGGTAAGGACTGAGTTTCATTTTGCATTGAGACCCCCCTTCCATTGCTGTGACCTTTGCATGCCTGGGGTTCAGGCCATCCAGACAGTGGCCCCTTTTCTTTTTTTTTTTTTTTGCAGTAAATTGCTTCAACATTTTAAGTTTTAATAGTTTCAGAAGTTTAAAACCATGGGTTGTTAATTGATTTCTTCTTTGAAAGAAGATGTGATTCTTGCTCTGAGAGGTCAAAAATTTTTGTAGGCTTCCAGAGAATATGTGTATGGACTTACAGATCTGGGGTAGACTCAGGAAGAATGCTGAGCAGCATAGAAATGTGGGAATCCAGAAATATGTTCAGACACACTTGTATGGTTTGTCTGAGTTTCCTCTGTGAGACGGGATCCGAGGGTTTTCTAGGCTTATGCAGACATTCTTTTGATACTACAGTATGGAAGGACTGGGTCTGCTCCATGTGCTTGTGTGTGTCTGCATATACTAGCTGTGCCAGGGCCTATAGGCACTGTCTTTTAAACCTTGGCCAAAATACTCTTTGAGGTTTTTTCCACAGTCCTGCAGCAGGGAATTGCTACTCCTTTAACAATTCCTAGAAGGAATTGCATGCAGCTTCCAATGTAATGCTCTGTCATCAGGATTACCTGCTGATATTACCTTGATAGCTTTCTGTTTTTGTTTTTGTTTTTTTTTTTTTTTTCTTTTTTTAGCATATGAAAACTTCAGCTTTTAGCAGCTGATGTGTCCATCTTGTCCACTGATTTACCACTTTCTCTGTATCTTTCCCCCTCACCACCCAATTTCTGCAGCATGGGAAGGCTAAACCCTTCCAGAGCAGAAGTCATGACAAAAGCTGTAGTCAGCCAGCAGGTTGTAACTGGCACCTAGATGCTTTCTGCTGGTGTTTTTGAAGCTGTTTCCTCTGGGCTTCTGGGAAGGCTGGATTCCTCCCTGGCAAGGTTTTCCCCACAGAGGAGTGAGGGGAGGCGGGGCAGGCACAGAGGAGTGCTGCATGGCAGCTCTTTTTCCAAGCCGGGCAGCAAGGTTTTAGTACCTGTGGAGTAGTGAACAAGACTGAGCAGCATATAGTTTTTCCTGTAATTCTTTCATATGCAGGCTGTGAAGAGGCTGAGTTGTGTCTCTCAGGGATGTGCTCTGAACACACCACAGTAGGAGCTGTTCAGTTTCACTGGTAATGAAGTCAGTGTCAGAAGTGTCTCTGTCTTTCCCTGGGCTCAGATAAGTCATGGGGTAATAAAACAAATTCCTCCCAGCCCTTTTCCCCAGATAGCACACAGCTATGGGCAGTGATGGCTTTGTGCCCCACATCTCTCATCCTGTCTACTTTTCATTTCCTATGCTGGATTACACCTGAGCCTTTCCCTTTTCTTCACCAATCCTCCATGAAGTTCAAAGGTCCTGCCTGTTTTTCTGTGGCAGGAAGGAAAGCATTGCTCGTGGCTTTGACAGACTGTGTGCAGAGGAGTTGGAAGAAGCTGCTCTCATTCTCTCTTCATCTTACTGTCTCAGCTGGTGGGACGAAGCTGCATGCTCCTCCTTGGGAGAATTATGCAGGTGCTCGAACAAGCTCCACGATACATACTACAAATCTGATCCTGGCATTGCATTTGTTGCTGCCAGGAGACCTTCATGTTCAGTGGTGTGAAATAGAAATACGTAAATCCATCTTCAGCAATGCGCAGCTAGGCATCATGGCAGCACAGTCAGTAGGTGAACTTTGCGTATTTGTGAATTATGTTGAGGAATAGTTAATTGGAGGGGTGGCCCTGACACCAAAGTGTATCTTTTTGGGGATCTGAGTAGTGTGAATGAGACAGGGGACTGGAAGAGGAGGTAGGGAGGGGTGGTTTCCCTCCGGGGAGAGATGAGCACCCTTGGGGAGAGCTGGGCAATCTCTGTTGGTGCTTCTGAGTTCTCTTATAATGCTAATACACCAACAAACCATGCTTTTGTCAGTTCAAGCTGGTCATTCATTTTTTGTTAGCCTAACAAAGTTCTTGGGGTCTGATTTTAAAAAATGCAGAGTGCTTATGGCTACAACTACAGCACATAAAGTTTTTGCTGTCAGCCCAATAGCAGAGAGAATGCTGAGTATTCTCAAAAAATGAGGTGGGTGGTATCTCAACTGCAATATCCAAAATCAGGGCAAACTTTTGACCTTACATGTCCTGTGCCGAGTGTGTAGGCTATGATAATGCTATTTTACCTGAAGTGTTCTTACTGCAGCGATGAGCTCTAGTGGAAAGGATAAGGGCACTATTAGTTTTGCATTCACTGTAAAGGGATGTGGCAAATGGGAAACTGCTCCATATGTGAGAAAGCAAGCACTAGATACTAACTTCTACAGTGGATCAGAAGAGAAACTAGAAAATGCAGCATATACTTACACAAAAACTGAATTCATGTGGGGGAAATAGGAAACGTTAGAAGTTTGTTTGCAGTCCCTTCCATATCCCAACAGCCTTTGGCCCCGACCTTCCCATTCCCATTAGGGCAGAGAAAAGAGGACTCTTATCTGGGGGATTGTAGTCCCATCTGCCTTGAGCTCTTCTCAGTTTGGCCTCAGCGTGAAAGACTGAACAGGAAAAGATCATTCACCTTCAATTGCTGCAAGACACAAATCTGTAATTGTTACACTCAGTGTGTCTTGGTTTTCAGTGCAGTCTTAAAGTGAAAACTGTTGCAAATATAAAGGTATGTTTTCATACAAGTAAGGGATTTTTCTTGTAATTACTGTAACATTAATGGCAGTTGAGATACACTGAAGAACAAACTATTGAATGAGTTAGTACGACATGAAAATCCTGTGAGTTTTGCTGGAGCAGGGGGAGAGAAGACAACTTCTCCCCTCAGATATGGAGTATAAAATTTGCCTGACCACTGGTAAGAGACTGGTCCCAGCAGTCAGGGAAATGTTACTACCCTGGCCTTGTCCAATATGGTTTTATCTATGTATTGTCTCCTTTCTCTTCAGCTGTATTGAGCTGGTTTTAAACCAGTACTTAAGCTTGTGCCAGTTCCTACAGCAGGGCTTCTCGCTGTCTGAGGACAGTTTACCTTTTCTGTAGCTCCCTGCAGTCATCTCTTTGGTTCACTGGAGAGTGATGGACATGCTCCTGGTATATGGGCTGCTGGGGCAATGTGTCTTGGGGCTCTTTCATTGTGTAAGTGCAGACAAGTGGTAGGACACAACTATTTGACCCACCATAACGCTGTTCCTCAGCATGTGGTGCACCACTGCCTCCATGTGCTGGACAGGGGAAGACCAGCTCAGAGGGGGGCCCCAGGGACTGGGGCAGTTCCCCACCTCTCTGGTGGATCCAGGGACCCTTGACTGGGTCACATTGGTAGCAGCAGCCCAATAGCCAAGCTGGATGATGTCCCATCGCTGTGTGTCAGGCTGCCTTCCCCGGAGCAGGTCTGGTTGCTTCCTGGGCTCCAAAAGCCAACGAGCTCTCACGGACTTCTGTAAAAGATTGCAAATCTCTGGCCTTTGTTCAAAACTCAGTCTAAAACAATAGCTGAATGTCTTTTAAAAGTCTTGAAACCGAGGGCGACATGCGTCAGCTCTCCTCTTAGAATTCATTTTGTAAGGAACTCTTTTGTTTGTCAAGTGTAAGGGGAGGAAAAGAAAACTAAAATTTGATTTAACCTTATCAATACCCTAATACCTATATTTTCTGGCTGATGGTACTGGCTGTATTTGGCACAATGGCCAAGATGGAAACAAAATCAACAGCACACTTTATTTCTATGTATTTTTGATTTGGATTTACAAAAGAGCCTGAAATAAAAAAAAGCAAACCTGTTGTCTGAAATCAGTCTTGCTTGCACATCATGTTGACCTTATTGTTAGCGATAATATTGAATCATGCAGAATTTTGGTCAGAATTTGTCAAAGATTGGACTGTTTAGTCTTTTCTGTTCTCCTACATATATGTCTCCACTGTTCAGAATTGGAGGAATAGAGAATGTTGTCTTCACTGAAATAAGGTTTTCACTCATTTGTGTGTGGATAAAGTACTTTTTCTGTGAATTCAGACTTTTTACTTTATTGGTAATAAAAATGCAATTTTTCCTTGCTGATGCTGTCTATGTGATATACTTTTACAGTGCTGCTGCCATCCTGTTCTGAGTACTCTGGGGAAATTGTGACATACTTGTTCAGAAGCCTGTGGGACTTGCAAATCTGTTTTCTGTTTTGTTATGTTTTGCTTGTGTGTTTCCTCTTTTTAAATTATGCTGAAGGTGGGTTGCAAACCAAACTCTGTACCCAAACCAGTTACACAGCAGGAAATTATCTTTTCTAGCCAAAGCCCCCTCCTCAAGAGGGAATCTGAGAGTTTTGGTCAGTTCTAATCCAGACACCTTTGAAGCATGGGTCAAAAATCCACATGTGGTATTGCTACCGCCTTTGGCACATTCAAGCATAGTTTTCAAGGTAGCCTAGATGTATATAATTTCTCATTTCTCACTGTCCCTTTTGCATTGCAGAAAAGCCTTTTCTCTGCTACTGCTTAAAAAACAGAACATGTAATTTATTTGTATTTTCTGTTACAGTTATACAGGGAAGTATCTCTCATTTAGTTTGGGTCCAAGTTGTTTGCTTCATGGACTTCCTTTCCTTTTTGCTGTCCTCCCAGGAGTTCGTAGCCACATTTCCTACAGAAGTAGAAGACTGGAAAACCCTCTAATCCAGAAAAGCTATCTTCTTTTTTCTTGTTGAACTAGGATTTTAAGGAAAGGTCTTCAACACAATGAGCAAAGAAGACAGACTTACAGTCATCATTGCTTTTGGGCCACCTTCCAACATGAAAAAAAATTCTATTTTGGTCTTTCATATAGTCTCCTGTTTACCCTCTGGCTACCTTCGTCCCCACTTCTCCTGTGAAAAACTGGGTTAAACTGTGTCCTAATACTTTTATATGAATTTCCAAGTCATGGAAGTGTATATTCTTGCTGAAAGAATTATTTTTTAATTTTAAATCCTTAGCTTGGCATTGCCAGATTACCATATGGAACAAGTTCTAATAACCAGCCAAGATATAAATAAATTCAGCGAGAACATTAAGAGCAAAAAACCAAAGAAATCCCTAATCTTCCAAGCAGCCTGGCATCACAGCACTTTCATTCCAATGGGGAAAAGAAAAGTAGCTAGGAAGAACAAATGTCTGTGATTAAAATGACAGCTTTCAAAGTTATATATGTAAGACAGACTCTGACAGAAGATGTTTTCCCCTTGCATCTCCGAAATTGTATGCTGTGCTTTCTTACCCTGGCTGTCCCACTGTTCATAGGACCAACTGTGCAAGAGTTTAAGCAGTTATTTGAAAATTCAGCCTACTTGTTGGGTGGCGTTACTTGTGTTTTCTGTGCACTGAGCTGTGATTCCTCATTTCATACATCACTGATAAACAGCAGTGGCTCCAGAAAGCCACATCATATCATACCTAAGCATGCATGCATATAGTGACAAATTTTCCGTTGATGTTCAAAATTTTAGGAACATGGGGTTCGTATGGTGATATTCACAGGTGTTTGTTTATTTTTGACTACCTCTCCAGAGCTGAAGAGTGAATAATGCTTGATACTATAGTCGAGTGACTACCCTGTGTTATCTGTGTGTAATATGCAAGGATTTTGTTCAAAGATAGCAGAATTAGAGCTGGAAAGACATCCTTGATTTAAAACCAAAACTCTTCAGACTGCTGCTACATCTTGACCCAATTCTAGCTCTATTGTTTGAAGGTCTATGTGAGCTGGCTCTATCTGTGCTACAGCAGCAACATGGTGAAAGGCTTTTCTTGTGCTCTTTTGAGCTGAAAGCAAGGATTACCCTGAATCTTTTGAGAATTTGTATGTGTGAGATTCCACGGCAGAGTTACACCATCCTAAAAAACCTCTGAGTGATCACTATTATGAAGTGGTTGAAAAACAGTTTGTGATTAATAGTGGTAGATAAGTTGCAGGGTCAGGCTTACCTGCTCTCTAGTGAGGCTGCTGCCAATGATTCTGTGGAAATGGTGAAGGCTGCCAAAAAATAACGCATGAATGAACAGTTCAGAGGCCCAGCAGATCTGTGGAGCTCACAGCAAAGCATCACTTTCTGTCCAGATGGTAGCAAGTTCAAAGTAGCCAGTTCCCGTTTCCATACATCATGGCACACATCCCGAGGTTTTCAGGACTCTGGTGCTTCCAACAGGGTTTTTGTTAGAGTAAGTGTTTGTAATTTTCATCATTTCTGGAAAAAATATCTGTATTGCTGGAAAGAAATGTAGCTGAAAGCAGGGCTCTGTTGTTTTTTTCCCCCCACTAGGCTAATACAAAGCTGCTGCTGCTGCATCTTCCTCTGAGTGGCCTCAGCATAACACCCTTGGAAATAAGAATGACTCATCTTGATGGGGGTCTTCCTGTTGGGATATTGGAAATAAACACAGTTACTGCAGGGGACTTAAAGTACAGTAATTTGGATGATGAAACTTGAGGCATTGCTGGGCGAGGAGAGGCTGCAATCAGAAAGCTGTCAGAGGCAGCAGAGAAGCCCAGGGGGAAGAGACGAGCAGAGTAATAAGATATGTCCAGAATGTTTTGCTGTTAACTTAAAATATTGTGAAAATAGAATATTGGCTCTCAGTTAAATCACGCAGAGACTTGGAAAAGGACTTTGAGAAACATACAGGCATTGTGCAGGATTGCTGCAACAACTATGCCAAATGCTGCAGCTTAGTGAAGGTCCTTGACAGCCCTACCGCAGTAAGCATCCTGCATAGCTCACTCTACCCTGTGTGTACAATAGCCATATGTTCAGGTGTGGTTTAGAGCAAAGTAAATAGCAAGACTGCTCTGAACAGTCA
This sequence comes from Morus bassanus, assembly GCA_031468815.1. Classification (NCBI taxonomy): domain Eukaryota; kingdom Metazoa; phylum Chordata; class Aves; order Suliformes; family Sulidae; genus Morus; species Morus bassanus. The sequence continues at coordinate 89,388,623 of CM062568.1, read as the reverse complement.
GTCCTAACTTCTGGCATTAAAACCTCATCTCTCCCCTTCCTTTGCCCTGGCCCTGTTGAGACAGAAGTGAATCGTTATGAATTTCTGTATGGATATACGTTCATATATACCAGGTGGCACACGTGAGACAGATCTGTGCTCATATAATGGTCATTTATTCATTATTTATGGGTTTTAATCAGTCTATTTAGAGCCGCTGCTCATATGAATTACTGAATATTCAGGATCATTAGGTGAAAGGCTGATATCAGATTTTTCCTTTTCCACACATACATTTTGCTGTTGTTTTTTTTTCTTACATAGACCTATTTTTAGTTTGGGGAAACTATGACTTTACAAAGAAATATTTTTGATGACTAGAGGAGTCTCCTCTGCTCAGCTTGATGCCTCATCCTGCTGGTTTTTCTTTCCTTCAGTTTTGCAGAAACTCCCATTCCCCGCTTGCCCGCCTAACCCTCTCTGCGGGTTCTGAGCTGCAGAATTGTGTCCGGGGAGGGGCAGAGCATGTATGACAGCACACATGGCAGTAGACTGTTCTGCATCACCAGAACAAGCTCTCAGACTTGGTCTTGTGGGGAAAGTCTTCACAGAAGATGCAAATATTCAACTGGGTTTTTCTTCCAGAATGGGAACATAAAATTCTGGAATGTGAATGCTTTCTTGACTTCTGGAGGCTGACTTCTGGATGTTGAACCATAAAAGAAATGCCACGATTCACACCCTGGGAAAATATTTTCCATGTACATTGTAAAAGCATGCTCCCAAATCATGACACTAGGCCTGCTGAATGCGTGCGAGAGCTGGAAGATTGTTGTGTAAAATCGGATCAGATTTTTTATAACAATCTTAGCCTATGACTACTGGTCTTCTTCTTCCATAATGATGTGCTAGAAGAAACTTGTGCCAGATGTATGTCATGGGGGGTGCTGCTGTTTTCCAGCAGGATGCTTCTGTTCAGCCTGTTGTTCCATCTTGTCATCAGGCAGTACTTTGAGGAGTTGACCAGTGTCAAGGGGAGTGAAAATCTGGAAGAGAAAATGCTGAAGCTTCATAATGTATAAAACCAAAGTATAAGTTAGTGCCGATTCTGAAACAAACTTGTGCTATAACGCTAGGATGTCATCTGTCTGGGGGGAAGAGAAGTGCTGTGATGCAGTAAAACCCACGAAAATCAAGCTGAATTTCCAGTGTGCTGTACGCCTGGATGCAAGTGCTGCTTATGCTGTTAATATATGCACAACATAATGAGTATTATTACTATCATTAATAATTTTCATTATAATTAATGTAGCTACAGTATAAGCCTATTGAAAAATAAGAGTTAAATAACAAAAAGAATAGGGATTACACAGTCATTGTATCTTAACAAAGCCCAGTGCCATGGAATTTTACCTATCCCACAACTGAAATAATCATGTCAGCCAGCAAATACAGTTACATGGTCATGAAGTTAAATACTGTTCTGTGCTTATATACTGATCACAGAATCACAGAATGACTGAGGAAACTCAGACAACTCCTAAAAAGTTTGACAACTTGACAAGTAAAAGATATAAGTGATGCTTCATAGTCCCCCAATAGTTTATTTAGAGAAGATTTTATGGCTTTTTTAACTCATGTAAATACATGAGTTTACATGTCTCACTCAAAGATCTGTTTGGTTTGTATCTAAAAATGGGATTCTTGCTCTTTTCTCTGTAAATGATCCTGCATCACACTGTTATTAAATTAAAATGCACTCTACTGCACAAGCTGGATGCGTATAATATGGCATTATTTATGGAGTCTTGTTTCTTAAATACTTCATAGGTGCTTTTATTTCAAATTTACCTCACCATAATTTATGTTTTAGGCATTCAGCATTACCTTAGAGTGTGGAATTCAAATTTACATTAATCAGAAATGCTGTGGAGAAAACCTTTGTAACAATGCGGTTTCATATCACGTCTCTATTGATCGTGGGGATGAATTTTTTCATGGAAAAATCTTTGAAAGCTTGTGTAACACAAGCTTCCTTTCTCTCTGGCATAATTAATTTTATGGCAAGATGCGAAAGATGCATTTCATTTAGTGTGCTCAGAAATACTGCACTTTTAAGCTTTTGCATGCTAACCTTTTCCATTGCTGAAATTTGAAAAAGCTGCTGAGAAAGACCAAAAAAACCCCCCAGACTTCAGATTAAATATACTCTAAAGTAAATGAAAATTTGACCAATTATGTTCCATCCCAGTTCAAAGGCTGAACTTTAGTTTACCTTCCTTTAGCGCAGTATTGAGAATTTGTTGTATTTTCAGTCACCATTTAAAGCAGGAACATCTTCGGTGGTCTTCTTCAAAGAGGTGAAAAGAGAAATAGTGTTGTAGTACAGGATAAAATATTACTTCTCTCCGGTGTAGATGCTATATAGGCCATTAAGAAAAAACACTGCACATAGAAAATGAATGGATCTGAAGAACTAAAAGGAGCACAACAGCAACGTTGTATCTCTGAGTCCCTTCCAACTGATTCGTCTAGTGCAACTTCAGGATCAGTAGCACACTGGACAATTGGTATTGGCAAGTGAATGACATTTCGGTGTCTACATTTTCCCAGTTCTCTCAAACTATTGCATCCCAGGAGGGCTGGGAGAACCACACAGGAAGGGGTTAAAATACCAGTTTTTTATATGAAATACTCATTTTCACTATCTAAAAGGAAGAAAAAAATACAAATGAGGACTTAATTTCCTCCATTTTTATTGAAGCGACATGTAGCAGAGGACCTGATTTGAGATGTCTTGAACTAAATCTTGAAATACCTTACCTCCAGGCACTGTGGGCTCTACCTGCCCAATTACTTTGTTCTCACAATATAAATCACTGAAATGAAGAAGATACATAGACCCTTTGGGATCTCAGGCTGTGAACACCATTTACATACTGTGCCCATTTCATCAGTATGACACTGGACAGGTTGTAAGCAGACAGAAATGTTTTGTTACCCAGATTTGTATGTTTTTAAGTTGTTCTTCCTTTTTTTCCCAAATCCTAATGACAATATTTATTGTAATTACTAATGCCTATAGAAGAATGAAGATCAACTTCAGTAATAGTTATTGAGTTCACCCAGTATCTAGTATGTATCTCCTAAGCAACAGGTTGGGCATAACTATTATTGCTTGCCAAAATCAAATGAGAAACAGGAAAGTAACCAAGGTGAAATTGGTAGGGAGAGTAACAAGGAACAGATGCTTGTACTGCTGTTCCTATTGAAATTAGTTACAATACTCCTGATCTCTCTCTGATAGAGAAGAAATTGGCCTCTTGGTTGGTTTATGTAGTGAACATAAAGGTGGATGTGATTTAAGTCTGTTGTGCAAATATTGCTACAGTGGAAAATAGTAAGTTACTTTATATACCTTGACCCTTATATAAACAAATGAAAAGACCATTTAAATAACTTCTTTGGTGTGTGTATAAGACTGTCATGATAATAACTGTAAGACTAATAAAAAAGAAATATATTTCCAACACCTTTCATATGATATCACCAGCTTCAGTGCGGTACCCATTAGACACATAATGCAAACACTGATGTGTTCACTCACATTTTTCCAGTCCTGTCTCTAAGTTATACAGAAAGAAAGGAAGAAACTACTAAAATACAGAAAGGACAAAAAAGGCTGCTAGTTTTAAACAAGAAGGAAAGTTATTTGCAAAAGTGTAACTTTCCACTAGAGGTTTTTTTAAATAAATTCATCTGGTGGTGTAAATACATGAAGGTTTGAAGTGACGCAGTACCAATAGTCTCAGTACTCAGAAAGGTTCATCTTGAGTGCAAAAGTTTGCCAAAACTTCTTTTCAATTTTCCCTTAAACATTCAGTGTTTCCATACGAGGCCTGATGGAAGGAGGAAAAGGAAAAAGGCAAAAACAGGACTTCTGAAAATTTCTGCCATGTTTTTTTGAGAGTGTCTCATCTCTCCTCACAGTGGGTGGGATTCATTTTGGCAAACTTTACTACAGCCTGGAAGTGCCTACCTCTGAGCTATTCTAGGTTCCTTGTGTGCTCCATGGAGAAAAAGTAGGCTCTTTTAAGTCGTGACTCATGTAATCTATTTCAAACACCTACTCTCAGATAAGATGTCCATATAGGAGCCAAGGGTGTCTGGCTCAGATGTATATGTCTACACTTGGCCAGATGAATCTTACCCAGTATGTCTATGTTGCAGACTGCCAAGAAACAAGACAAATTTAGCTGCACAGAGCTCAGTGCTGTCACAGCAGAGTTTTTAAAAGCTACCTCAGGTATTTCTGACTCTACAGTGTAGTTTTCCATAAGACAGTGTCCACCTGAGGTATCAGAGTGCCTCATGGTGCTTATAACTCAGATGTTTCAGGCCCTTGTTTTCCATGGCTGCCATCCCTAACTGGGCATCGTGGTATATAGCCATCACGCAGTGAGGAAACTCTGGAAACCACCCTGTGTGCAGTGTGGGACTAAGGATACCAGGGGATACCTGTATATGTATGGTGAAGAAATACCCAGTAGGAGTTAGGGGATGATATGACTTCTGTTCTGGTGAAAGTGGTGTTGAGGTCTGAGTGCAGTTGTGGTGCTGATGTTTTAAACGTCTCTGAAATCTTTCCAGCACAGTCAGAGGTCTGGACATGCTGCCTGCCAGTAGAAGTGAAGAAGCTCAATCTTTTTATTTTGCCAAAGAGAAGGTTAGCACATTGCTTTATCGTGGTTTAAGAGTTGCTACACAGTGCCATTTCTGATACGGGATGACAGTTTAATCTAGTGAATGAAAGTGCGATGCTACTCAGTCTCTAAAGTAAAACCAGATTAATTCAGGCTACAAAAAGGAGCATATTTTTTACAGTGAGGCTAAATAACTGCTGGAATAACTTTATCTAGGTATTTTATAGATTCTTCTTTTCCTTGAAAATCCTTTTTAATCTAGGTATGATACAGCACAATGAACTCTTATTGCTTTAATGAAGGAATTGAACAGTGAAATGTTATGGCCTGTGAAGTGAGACTCTGAAGATATCCCTTCTGGCCTAGAAAGCTGTTTAATGGGCCAAACACAGCATCAGATCCCAAGGTCTCACAGTTCTGGGAAATCTGCATTTCAGAAAGGGCTGTGCAGCCTTTCCTATTTCCAATACAATCACTGTCAATCACCTGGTCCTATCTTCCTCACATTCTGTTCCTTTAATAAGGTTTTTGATCTGAAAACGTGCTCAGTGAACTAGCTTTCTGTGAGCTGAACTCATTGTATAGAAACATAGATAAGGGAGCTGTAGAAGCAGAGTGTGCTGGAGCTGAAGGTTGTGACTGTGAGGTGTGTAACAGGGAGATTCTATGTCCCAAGATGAGGTTTGAGGTATTTTATTTTTACTACTAATTCTCTGCTGGATTTTTTTTCACAGTTATATACCAGAATACCTTTGGTAGGCCAAATATAAATCTCCCATTTAATTTTGACAGAAGAAAGTGAATACCTCTCTCTAACTCTAGGCAATGAATATAGGTCCCTGTGTTAGCAATCTAGTCTGTCTTCACTTCTTAGTGGAAGAAATTTGAATTCTTGCTTTACACCACTCTCTGGGGGACGTTCTGTTGATAGGTGAAATTACAGGATATGAATCTTTGCCAAAACTTTGTTATTAAATGATTGGTATGTCTCTCTTCCCCCCCACTTCCCAAAGCTTACCTCTCTATCTTCAGTGCCAGTGTTAACGTGAATTTCTCTCTCTTTCCCTCTCCATCTTCCTCAGACTTTATCAAGGCTGAGTAAGGTCTTGGCCACACCTGAATTTCTCATCCCATCAGCTAAATATGTTTCTCCTTTGAATATTTTTGGCTTAGGCAGAACTATAGTGTTTCTGTTAAAAAGCATAGAATTGCAATTCTGTACGGTCCAGTCTGTTTTGTAGGTGTTCCCATTTGGGGTATGTTCTCCTCCCTTCTGTGGTCAAAGCATGCAGGGCACATATCTGAGATGAACTATGAAAGATTCCCATAATGTGTTCCCTTACCTTTACCAAGAGGCTAAAAAGTGGAATACATCTTGGAAGATGTATTGCACCCAGAGTGCACAGCCCCTAAAGAAATGTGGAAACACTGATGGTATGAACTAGTTTCTGAAACTGAAATATTTTTTAGAGTGGAAACATCTTTTGGTTTTTGCACAACTGGATTTTCTAGTCTGTAATTAAATAAGAGCAGCTTTACAGAAAGCAGAAGCAGCTTAAAGACATGATGCATTTTATAGAAGAGAAAAACTTGTCATAGTTAAGACTTAAATTTTTTCACTGATTCCATCCATTTCTCTTTGGCAGAATGGCAATATCAGTCATCCAACGCTGTAGCAGCACTCTGATCTGCGCGACTGAGAGGTTTTGAAACACATCTCATCTAGAAATCAGACCTTTTGCATAAAGACTTTCAGGTGACACTGCATCTTACAGCTGTGTCTTCAGGAAGGACTGCTTCCGCATGGGAGTGAAGGTACCACTCTTCCTCTTCCCTTCCAGGCCCACTCACTCTGTGTGCTCCTGTGTCTTGGTGTGGTCTAGTCTATCACACCTCCTGGCTGCTTGAGGGCAAGCCGAGGGTTTCAGTTCACTTGCTGGCTGCTTCTACTCAGGAGCAAGGAGGCAGATAAATTCTTAACTAAGGTCCTTTTATTATAGCTTCTGTTCCTAGGGGTCCTCTTTTTCCTTGCCAAAATGGCTTTTGATCTACCTCTCCCAGACAGAACATTCATGAAATGTGTATGACCCCTCACAATGCTCTTACTCCTTGCTGTCAGCTTTGGAAAAAGTCAGCGATGCTGATAACGGAAATCTGCTATGATGTTGCTGTGGTATGAATAACACTAGAGCTTGGGCTTTGGAGTGGTTTTCTAGTGGAAAAGGGCTTACAATTCTACACTTCATGAGTATAATATTGACAAATCATATAAAATAACAATGTGCAATTGAGAATAAAATTAGGAGATGTCATGTTCCTTTTATAATCATACATAGGAATTTCGTAGGGAATATGCATGAAGTAAGAGGATAGAGTTAAGGCATCCACTGTGATAAGAAAACGGTTAAACTTCCCAGAGTCTGCAGGTTTTAAACTCTTGAATTAAACATATACTGTACATTTTACACTCTACTAAAAAAATTGTAATGGCTACACATTACCTTTGGAGAGTGAGATGCAAATTGCACCATTAAATGCCATCTTTGCATTTAGATTTGTAACTATTTGTTGTTCTATCAAAACATAACAGCATTTTTACTCCTGCTTGCATTTTTACTCCTGCTTGCTTTATAGAACCAGTTCGAATTTAGGAGAGGGACTTAGCTTGTCTGTTTCGCTTGCATATTGTTAGCAAACAATGCTATTAACATGGGATTTATCTACCCTAAGTTTGATGTCTAAGCCTAAGTCAGTCTCACTAGGCTCCACTTGTAGGCAATGAAGTGAATAGACAACTCCAGAAGGTGATGCCTCTTATGCTAAGTCAGCTCAGCTAAGGGAGATTAATTGCTCTTTACAGGTGCTTTTTTTGATTATCAGCTAGAAAAAAGGACTAGCCTAGGCTTAGATCTTTCTGTGTTGCTTTATTTGTCTTTGTTAGGCACCTCAAGTAAAGAGGATAAACCCATATTTTGTCATGGGTAAATGGAACAGCTTTCAGGTCACGTTAATTTTTATAAGATCAGGTTAATTTGTATCATTGCAACTCCTTGTGGTAATATGCTTGTTTTGCAAAAGAAGTTCAGGGGAAGAAAACAAAAGGAGCAAAACCAAACCTTGAAGTGACCTAATGTAGGATTTCCTGGTTTGTTTGGATATCCCTCACAGTAGCAGTAGCAGCCCTTTAGATACAGAAGAGGGTCCAGCAATGGGTCATCGAGATACTGAGGGGCCGAAAGCACCTGAACTACAGTGAAAGGCTAAGGGAATCAGTGAAGAAGTTGAAGGGCGGGTGTAGTATATAGTAGTGTGTACCTACTTAAAGAACAGTTATAGACATGACAGAGCCAAAGTCTTCCTGGTGGAGACAATATGGCAAGGGATAAATGGCCACACTGAGTCTTGGAGGGCTCAGACTAGATATTTGGAGAAGCCGTGTCATTGGGAGGGTGGTTCAGCACTGGGACAGGTTTCCTAGAGTGGTGGAGCACTCTCTGCCCTTTGGGGTGTTCAAAACTGAGCTAGACAAAGCCACAGCAGAGCTGATCTGGAGCAGGCAGCACTCCTGCGTTGAGCAGGAAGCTGGTCTCGTTGACCACCAGAGGTACCTTCCAACCAGCATCCCTGTGACTTTCTTCTCTTTAAGGAAACCAATCTTCTCCTATGCAGCTCTACCCTCAAAATCTGGAGCCCGATCCCGGTCTCCTGTTCCCAACCCTGCTGCGCTTCTAACCCCATGAACTGCAGGCAGGTGGCTGCAGCATGTCCTGCCAAAGCATCTGTGCAACATGTGGGTAGGCTGCTGCTGTTCCCAGCTCACGGGCCATTTACAAATTGCTCCTAATATCAGTATATCGTTCCATTTTGGGTACTGCCCTGTGACACCTGTGTTCAAATCCCTGCTCAATACCAGTGAGGCGCCTGAAATTAGATTTCCCATATGTAATATGGGTATGCTTTAATGATTGGCCTATTGTCTTTGCTGGGGAAAAATCAGAAACAGTCCTTAAAGAGCTTCTGAGGGTCTCAGTTTTCTCCGGCTGGGAATCTGGTTTATAGGATGGGGACAGATAATGCTTTCTTAGCTCTAGATGCAAACTGTGATTGCAGAATCTTAATTTCCTGTTGGATACTGGAACTAGACAGTAGCCCTTTTAAAAAATAAGCTGCTTTATAAGCCTGGTCATTTTGAAACTGCAACTACTTATAAACTTGGAGAATTTGGGGGAAAAATTAGTGAAAGGTGGGAAATATGGAACTGGAAAGTGCTATTTTAGCATTGCTCTTCAGCATGAAAGAGCACCTTAAAATCTTCCATAGCTTTCATTAAGTCATCTTGATATTTTCTTCTGTCTTATTTATCCCAACCTATTTTAGATGATATAAACAAATGCCACTTCTTTTGAATGTTATCGCTTTAATCCCTCTTCACCTTGAGTTCACTCCAGGAAATGATATTTTTTCTATTGAAAAGATTGTAAAATAAGCACAGCTTTTTGAGAGTAGAATCAATTATTTATTTATTTTGGTTTATTAGTGATATCATCTCTCTTGATTTCCAGGCTAAGCATAGTACAATGTATATTTTTAAATATCAATTTATTACAGCTTGAAGGATTGCAGAACTTTAGTGAAAGAACTCTTGGGTCTTTTTCTTCAGTGGTCCAACAGCCTTGTGGACTGTTCTGGTTCTTTGCCCTCAGAGAAGTTATTTTATATTTGGTCAATTCTAAACTGCATTTTTTATTTTATTGATCTATCCAGTCACTATACAACTTGCAGATCCCTGGCATTGTGCTGTGGTACTAAACATTATGCTCTGTTTCCAGCAAATAAAACCAGTAAAAATTTATGTACCTTAAAGGCAAATAGGAATCTTGCATTGTCAGTGTGTGCTTAAAACACAAGAATACTGAAAGATTTCCTCTTCAATTCCTTTTTCTGAGCTTCATCAGTGTAGTCTCACAGGATTCTGTCTCTGTCACACATACTTTCTTATTTCACTTTGTAAGAATTCCTCTTGTATGGGATCATTCAGGCTTCAGAAAGAGACAAAAAGAAGCAGAGGTGGGACTTTGTTTCCTTTTGAAATGCCTGGAATGATGTATTGGAGGACAGTAAAGGGAACCAGAGCCTTCCCTGGATGATAGCAGGCTAGGGGGGTGGTTGATAGGCTGGAGGGCAGGGCTGCTATCCAGAGGCACCCCAGCAGGCTGGACAAAATGGCAATGTCCAGCACCTGGGGTGGGATAACCCCATATGACAGTACAGGCTGGGACAGCTTTTCAGAAGAGTGTGGGTCCTCATGGAGAGCACAGCAGTGTCCCTGGTGGCTGTGGAGGGCACCACAAACTGGGAGGTATTAGTACAAGGCTCATGAGGTTTCATTTGGAGTCCTATGCCTGTGGGTGCTCAAAACCAGCTGGAGTTATGTTCCAGATAGCTCTATGAAGTCCATGATTTAACGCAGCAACATGGATAGGAGCAATACCTGTTATGTGTGCAGAATGCCACCTGCTGGGGCATGCTCATAAACCATAGAAATCCTCCGTGGTCATTATAGAAGAATAAAAGAGCAGGCAAGACAGCAAGCTATGAAAGTTGAGTAGAGAGGGTAAGTTCTAGTAAGTTTTGGTGTCTCAAGCAGATTTTTGTGAGCAGTCTGACTCCTACAGCTCACAGATGTAAGGAGTGGTATAGTCAGGAGATTTCTTTTAAAAGGGAAGGGAATACTGGAGACATGAAGTGCTAGCAGGCAGTTGAGATCTGTGGTTCAGATCAGGCTGATTTCCCCCAGAGGTCTTGATATTTCCATGTAAACTATAGATGGTATGTAGGACAACAGCTTCTAAGTCGGGTGTCACATCTATGTTTAAAAAGCTAGGCAGGATGAATCTGGTTCAGCTCTGGGCTGAGTTTTGTCAGTAATATTCCAATCAGGATTAAAGCCCCATCGAGTTTACATTTGCATTTCACTCTGTTCTCCACTGCACCCTTTTGGCACAGCCTGTATTTCAATCTGACTCACCACTACACTTTTAAATGTCAGTCCCTGGCTTGTTAAATCACATCCCTAACTCTTAAGCAAGGAAACTAATTTATTTTAAATAATTAAGCTTCAGATTTAGTCTTTCCCTCCTCTTAAAACTGGAATGCAGCAGACTGAGAAAGACTAGGTTTGTACCAGTTGATTGTGGCAAATGCATAGTCTGTATGTGCTGAAGAGGACATCAGTAGCAGTAGCAAAGGTTATTCATGAGATACACAAGATGAGGCCAGATCTGCGTATGAAAATAAGCTGAGGATGTGAGGACAGCTACCTCAGCTTTCAGCTACACCCGAGGTTTGAGATCGCTGTTTCAGAGCCGTATCCTCACCTGTCTGGCACACTCTGACAGAGCTGCAGTGAGATTCTGTCTTGCTTGTCACTTGCTGCTGCTTTTTACTTTGTTCCGGGGTCATCTGTCCTGTCTCCCATGATGTGGACAGTCAGCTGGTGCCAGGGCCATATGAGTGGTGGAAGGTTTTGCTCTGCCAGGAGATCACGGGAGAACTGGCACCTCGGGCTTTTCCAAGTGCATTTGGGCCATGGCTGAGCTGCCTGCTGTCCTGGACACTGTCTGGGAGGGTGTTTGGCCCAACAGATCTTACATCCTCTCAGGATGGCGGAGCCACATTTTCGGTGCTCTAGAAGTTCTAATCACTACTGCAGCCAGAATGTGGCCATAGGCAGTGCTAAACAAATGCAGACCAGCACTCCAGGTGTGTCCTGACTGGGTTGTCCCATTCCTCCCAGCCTGAGTAACAGACCTGTCCTTTCATCCCCCACTTCTCTTTTAGTGTCAGCAGGGTTGAGCTTTAAAAGAAATGGAGCAGCACCCCAGGGTGCTTGTTTTTAGCTGTATCCAGACTTGGGCAGGCGCTGGCTGGACTGCAACTTTTCATGATCTTCATTGAAATATTTCAGAATTAGTTGCTTCTGTGTTTTTCTACCGCCTGCAGTTCTGAGGCCTGATGTGTTGTGTCTAAGAATCCTAGCTTTCATTGGAAAATGATTACTACTGAACTGAGATGAAACTCTTGAAACCATGACCCAGCTACATGTGTTATCTACCAAACTGGAAGATGATGACAGATAATTCATAAAATGTATTCTGTTTCTCTCCATATTTAAAAATAAAATGCAGAGTATTCTGCATTGAGCATCTGAGACAAGAAACAACTTATTAAGTGCTGAAACGTGTTGTTATTCTCAAAGCAACAAGTCTGTCCAGATGCTCTGCCTTAGAGTGTAAAAGATTGTACTAGGCGTTTGTACCGAGGGCAGGCTAGGCTTTTCTAGATCTGTTGTACAGGTTAGAATCAATCACACAGGAAAACATGTCACGGTGTCTCTGTGACCCCCTGCTCCTCCATGCTGAGGGCCGTAGCACAACCGGTAGAAGTAGAGTCGACAGGGATGTTGGTATAATACACGTGTGTGCTAGACAGACTTGCAACAGAGCACCCACCATGGGAATGGGAATCTTCAGAAAGCCCAGCCTTGGGAGAGCTAGGAGTTGCATGTGTTGTCCTTGGGGCATACTGGCAAGAATGTTTTCTGAACAGATAAGGATGGAAAGCACAGCTGGTTGCTGGTGTGGAGTGGCTTTTCTCCTTCTTTCCCCACAATACGTTTTTACTGTAAGGGTGTCCACCTGATGAAGAGCAGCAGGGAACTCTGAGGGCTGCTCACATTGGAAGGACTCTTTCTGGTCCCAGCCAAGTGTCTCACTTGTACATTGAGATTAGCACTGTCTGGCCAGCATTCTGGGGTTGTACATGGCCTATACAGAGAATTCAGGTGAGATCTAAGTGAGGGTGACAGTGGGTGCTGTGTAGTTGGCCACACAGGGGCCGGTCCTGACTCACTGCCTGAAGGTGTGCACTGTGGACTTGGACAAGGTGCCCCTGATTGTGACCCTCTGCAGGGAAGCCTTTGGGTCATGCACTCCTGGCCAAGGAGCAGTATCAACTGTTGTGGGGCTTGGTGTGGCACAGCAGTGGCATTAGGGAGCTTTTGCAAGACCCAATTAAGAGTACAATTGTCCACATCCTGCAGGACTACAGCCTGGAGAACAGAAAACACCTGTCAAACTCCATTTTGTATTACATATTCATAACTTGTTAGAGCAGGTCCCACTCTGTCACAGTAATGACCTTTGTGTGTTACACATCTATTGTTCTGTGCTGCACAAAGTCAGCACTGCCAGCTGCTATAGTCCCTAATGCAGCTGTAGCTGTAGGAGGTTTTGTTCTAGCCCCAGAAGTAAAGACCTGACTGTTAAGCATAAAAGGATGTGTGTTTATTACCAGCCTTGCTAAGTAGTCTGAGTAGCCATGGAGTAGCACTGTAGGTTGTGATCTGCCAGGAAGCTTGCCACAAAGGTTACATTTTTTCAAGAAATGGAAGACAGTTGAACACACTTCTATTGACTGAGGAAAGCCTTGTGCAAATGTCTGCCACATTTTAGCAAAATTTACAGCCTCTAAAATAGGTAGCTTTCTGGAGCCTTAGAGGCTTAGAGTGGTAAAGTCATTGGAACAACTGCTAATGAGTTAATTACAGTGGATTCATTAGTTAAAATTGCTGCCAGAGACTTGCATGTTGCAGATAACTGTCTGCTGGCAAGTGGCGTACGCTGCTGGACAGACCTTTGCCTGATTTATGACTCTTCCACAATCAAATGGAGTTCTGGCCTGATTATCCCGAAATTCCGTTCTGGTTTTGTCTCATTTATAAAAATTAACTTTTGGTTCTGAAAAGACCTCATATGTGTGCAAGTGCACTGTGAACCACTATCACAAACACCTATTTTGTGATTCTTGTCTGAAAGGTGCCTTCCTGCATGGCAGCTCTTCCTCTGAAGTACAGACAGCTATTCATCACCCATGAAATCTGAGGCATTGAATGGCTTCCAAAGAAAAATGCAGCTAATCCATATCCTCTGAGGGTCATTCTGTGTGAAATAACAAGGATTTTGCCAACAGAACAAGAATTTGTGTGAAAATTGATAGTTGAGCTCCTTCCCTATGCAAGTCCTGCTTTAAAAGTGGTCTTCCTTGGGTTTTTGTAGAAAGTTACAGAGATTGTCCAGAAAGTGTAGGCATTTACTCTGGTTTCTTTCTTATAAATAGCAAACGTACAATCAAACCTCCTAAAACCACCAAAAGCAATTCAGAGGCTGGGTTTCAACCTTACCTCAAATATTTTTCCCCAGCAAAAATTGCAGCTATGGGTGTTGAGCCCTTTGGAGGCATCTTCAGGTTTCCCAGGCTACTCCAGTAAAGTCTCTAGCTCTTGTGCCAGGTTGTGCTTAAATACTTTCTATTAGGTTTTTGATTAATCTCAATGAATATCTTCTTTCCACCTTGGCTCAGCAAGAATAACATTTCAATTTCTCTCCTGTCCAGATAGGTGTACCCTTGACCTGAGGGTTTAATCATTATTCAGGGACTTACAAGCTTTTTTATTAGGAGAAGGAATTGATATGGAGTCTGCTTTTTCTTCACTACAAACCCATTATTTCAAACACCTACAAAATCCCATTTCTCTGAACAGAGTAGGAGTCTAGTTATGCTCATAGTTCCACACCTCTTTCCAGCCTGCACTGCATCTGTAAAAGTTTCTCTCATCTTATACGTAAGACCTCCCTAATTACATTTCCACCACAGACATTTTGATGGGCTTTCATTGCCTCTCTCCCATGTGTGTACACAGGCATGTCTGCAGCAAGCACTACTGGGTTGCTTATAGCATTCAGTCCCCAAGGAAACCTGTCTGTCCCATCTTCCTTCCAGCAGCTTCAGTTAGCTCTGTCTCAGTGTAAGTCTATCATTCATATGCTGAGCTGTTAAAATTCTTCTTGACTTTGATGCTTTGCTGCTGCTTAGAGAAATACTTCAGGTAATGGTGAATCAGGGAGAAGTAAATACTTGTCTTCAGAAGGCATTGAATTGTCCCAGTCCCAATGAATTATGGTTTCCTTGTGTATTTAGTTATGATTTTTCTACAATAGGCATTTTACTGTGATTTCTGTAGCAGGCTTCAGAAAGCCACGTGATACTTGTTTGAAGTGCTTGAAGTTTTCAATCCCAAAGCTAAACTAAAAAGACTTGTAAAGCTAAACTAAGTAGACTTGTAAAATTGTTCTATAAATTGCTTGTCTCTTAAACATAAAAAAAAAAAAAAAGAGGAGGTCAACATTTAGGAGCAATAGTCTCTGCACAGTGAGAATGGCTATAGAATGGCTTCCACACACAGCTTCCATCTGAATAGTTTGCTTATGAAAAATTTGCTAGTCTTATATGAGAATGACAAAAGATTAGGTATAGGAATAAAAGAAAACTCTCAGTGTAGTGCCCCAGAATATTTGAAAAATTTCTTCCCCCCCAACCATCTTTCTGAATGCTGCCTTCACACTCCTAGCTGGACGGCTGAGTAGTTTCCAACTTCTAGAAATGCTGGCCATTGAGGAAGAAAAACTTACTCCCTCTCCTACATATTATATTTTTATTGTTACATATTGTTGTGGTGAGTAGTGACCAAAATTGATGAGATGAACCTCATCCTGAAGATAAGACAACCATGTGCAGCCCAGTACCAAGTTTCCAGTTTCCAGTCCTCCAGACTGGGTTTTCATGTGCTGCTTCCCATTTAAGAACAGTTTTTACTACTAGATGCCTTCCTGAACTTAATAAAGTTTTCATCAAGGGATAACAAGTTTTCCATTCTCTTTTGGCACATGGGACCTGATGGGTTGTGCCCATGAGTGCTGAGGGAGCTGGTTGATGTCATTGTGAGGCTGCTCTTGGTTGTCTTTGAAAGGTCATGGCAAGAAGGGAAGGTTCCTGAGGACTGGAAGAAAGCAAATATCACCCCTAATTTCAAGAAAGAAGATCCAAGAACTTCAGCCTGGTCACCATCAGCTTGATAGTGGGGAAGGTGATGGAGCAAATAAACTTGGAAACTATTTCCAAACATGTTAAGGACAAGGTGATAGGTAGTAGTCAGCATGGATTTATTGAATTTATGAATTCGTGGGAGATCATGCCTGACTCATCTGATAGACATCTATGATGAGATGGCTCACTTGGTGGATGAGGGGAGAGCAATGGATGTAATTTGACTTGAGCAAGGCTTTTGCTGCTGGCTCCTGTAACATCTTCATAGACGAAACTGGTGAAATACGGACTACATAAATGGACAGTGATGTGGCATAAAAACTGGCTGAGCTGCCAGGTTTGAAGGGTTGTGATCAGTGACATGAGGTCCGGCTGGAGGCTAGTCATGAGGAGTATTACCTGGGGTCAATATTGTTTAACATCTTCATTAGTGACCTGGATGATGGGACAGTGCATCCTCAACAAGTTACCAGATGATACCGACTGATCAAAAATTGGCACAGGTTGCCCAGGGAGCTTGTGGAGTCTCCATCCTTGGAGATACTCAAAATGCAACTGCATGTGCCCCTGCGCAGCCTGCTCTCACTGACTCTGCTCTGAGCAGGGGGTTGGACTAGATGATCTCCAGAGCTGCCTTCCTGCCTCAGCTGGTATGTGATTCTGTGGTAAAATAGTAAGCTCTGTTTCGTTTTGTTTTGGTTTGTTTCTTTGCAAAAATGATGCTGCAACCCAAGCGTATATACCAGTGAGGGCTCATCTGCTGTTGATGTTTTTGACATTTTGTAGTTCAGTCCAGCAGCTGCAATATCCACACTCATGTTGAACTGGCAAGACTGAAAGGTATCTGCTTACTGAAAAGGTCATTTTTAGTATCTTTTCACTTGTGCCATAAAAATAAAGCAAATCCCTAACTAGGGTGTCTTAGCTTCAGTTTTGTGTATCTGTTTGTGTTTTTTTCCCCCTTCCCTGTCTGTGTGTTTTTCTGTCAAAAGCCAGTTTGTGAACTCAAGAGAAATGTATACCATTGGCTTGGCTAAGCTATTCTGATTTATCACTTTGGAAAAACAGTGGGGCTGTCTGCCACTGTCCCATTACCAATGCATTAGGATGTCCTGGTAATAATAAAGCAAACTCCATTTGCACATTTGCTAATAGCTCTTCCACAGGCACTGGTGCTATTTTCTTGATAAACCCCAATGAATTAGCAGAATGGCAACTATCATGCCATTTATTTGCAGTTGATCAGTAGTGCTCTTATACAATGCTTCAGTGGAAGCAGCAAGGAAGCGGCATGTTGTTTATCATAGGAACCACCGTCCCCAACGTTACATTGCTGTAGCTGTGGCTGCCTCTCTGCAGTCAGTGGTGCTCTGTTTGTCAGCTCAGTCCCAGAGTTGCACTCACTGCTGATTGAACTCCACTATCATCACCAGTATTATTTTCTGTGATAATATGATGAAGCAGTGTCTGTAGCAGGGGCTATAAAAGTGTTAAGGAGGTAAAGAGGAAGATGATTTATTGGCTTGAGCTCAGGGCTGTACAATGGGACTGCAAAGCAAGCCTGTGCTGGTCCAGCTTGGATTCATACTAGGGCTGGCTGGCATCTCTCTGTGTCAGGTTTGTAATGTAAGCTCAAGCACCAGGGATCACTCCCTTGGGTGGGATGCCCATGGAGCGCAGCCAAGGGCTACAGGCCTCCAGACTCTGGTCTTCCCTCCCCAGAAGCACCCACCTGGAAGGAAAGATGGGAGCATGGCAGTCCAGGCAGCCCACGGTGTCACAGTCTTCTCCAGGGCATGCTGCACACCTTCCAGCCTTATTCCAACCTTATTGCATAGCTGATACCTGGTTGATGGCTTCATGCACCTGACACAGTAATATGCTGCACCTGAGGCCAGCAAGTGGCGGCTGCCTGGCACAGACTGTATGGCTTTCATCGCAAGGGTGCAGCTCTGTACTTTGCACACTGTAGCAGGGAGAGGACTTAACATTTTCAGTTGGGCCCACCTGTCTTTGCATGAAAAGCTTCAAAGTGTGCAGGCTATTAGTCCTAACTGATAATCTGCAAGCATTTCAAGCCTCCCCCTGGGAAAGTCTGCATGCCTACTGCTCCCTACAGAACCTATAGGGCCAGAGGGGTGTAGCACTTATAGAAGTTGGACTGTGTGGGAACGGTTGGCCTTCAACTTCCATCAGTCCATTTTAGCAGATCCTGCAGTGATCACTGTGAACATAAAAGGCTACCACAATGCTGCATGAGAAGATTTTCAAAGGTGAAAATGCTGCCAGTGGAAATAAAGTGAACTTCAGCTATGTAAAACTGAGTCTGCAACATGGGATTTTTCTTACAGAGAATTATTTTCTTCCTCAGTCTGATAGTCTGAAATGTTCCAGATTTCATTTCAGGGAAACATTCATTAAGCAGTCATAGCCAGATATCTGTTAGGTGGTTGGTGAAACAAAGCTTATTAACTGATCCATATCCAGAAATGTTATTAAAATCCAAGAATTTTATGTAATATTGTATTGCTCAGATACCAGCCATAGCTAGGCCCAAGCTTTTTAATACAGGCCAGGTCTCCAAAAATCATGGTTATTCTTTTAAATGGAAACTGCTGTAAGCATGTTCAGCAACAGCTATGAAAATAATGTGAAAATAGAAATATGTGATTTTTGGTTAGAAAAAAAGTTAATCCCACCTCTGTCATCTCAGGAATTAGATATTTCCCAAAATGGATTTTTTCCCATTTTGCATATTCTTATGCTAGCTTCCCATTATATGATGAATTATTAGCTTGAGGATATAAGAAGAAACTCGTAGTATCACCTGTGCTGCTGCTGGAAATCCAAGCGTTCAAAGGCAACAGCCAATAACCCCACTGAAGTGCCAGAGAACAAGGAAATTTGCTGAAAGATTGCTTTGCACCTTTTGTGACCACTAGCTCCTGTACAAAACTGAGTACTGAATATTAGTTGACTCTATCCTTTGTGAAAGTCACTTTAAAGACATTGCAGGAAGTGCAGAATCAAGCATCAACATTTACAATTTAAAAACCTGCTAGTAAAGTGAATACGAATATATATCTCTACTGGATCAGACCCTTGACTTGCAAGTGGGGTCCAGTCAGCTGTTCACATGAATCCAACAATGGATCTCGGTTTAAGAATTTCTTATGAAGCCTCCATTAGACCTAAGAAGGGGTTTGAAAACTTATTTTTAGACAGTAAAGGACAGAAGGGATCAGCAGAACAATGGAATCTGACCTCCTGCATAATCCTGCATCTCCTCCACAGCAGGACATGAGCTGCTTTTTGTAATGAGATGAAGTGAAGCCAAAATTTAGCGCACTGGTTGCTGCGTCTGTTTAAATCGCTGTGTTGTGCATATGCCTCCCTGGATTTTGAAAATGACCCTGCAATACTCAGGAGTAGCTAGACACATTAAATTTCTCTCCTAGGACAGTATAATAAACATTTCTAAGCCTGACACACTCTGTGTGACACAGGAGAAAACCATGTTTAGATTTATTGCAGAGGTTACTGCTGGATCTCAGAACAGTTGTGGTGGGTGAGGATCTTCGGCCAGGGAGTACACAAATGCAGCAGGCACTGAGAAGCCTATAGTCTAAAGGCAGGCAGCAGCACAATGTTGAGATACACAAACTAACTTTAGAATAGCTGGATCAGACACTGGAAGTAATAGAAATACTGCTGGAGCACTGAACTGAGCAGCTGCTATTTTATATTACTGCTAAATGCGAAAGAGCTCTAAAACATTTCAGGAA
The DNA here is from genome assembly GCA_031468815.1 of Morus bassanus. Lineage (NCBI taxonomy): Eukaryota > Metazoa > Chordata > Aves > Suliformes > Sulidae > Morus > Morus bassanus. The sequence continues at coordinate 89,369,212 of CM062568.1, read as the reverse complement.
CTGATATAGAGACAAAAATCTATATATACAGCATGTTGGTAAGTAAACAGTAAAGAGAGAAAGTAAAATTATTTCCCCTTTTGCCATAGCTTAGTCACAAAGCTACACTTAAGGAAGTATCCTTAATGAGACGTCAGCTTCCAGAAGGACCTGGACTGCAGCCAACTACCAAAAAGAGATCATGGGAAGATCTGGAGATCATTCTAGAGGGAGCAACTGGAATTTGCCAAGGAAAGGAAATCAGTCCAGACTGGCACTTACGGGGGAATGAACATGGCTCCTGTATGGAAACATCATTAAGGATCCAAAACACCACAAGTAGGTAATGTACCATCTCTAGAAAGGAAGGCAGTTCATAGAATTTACATACATATATACACATATTGAGTGAGAAACAACAGTGACAGTTTCTTAAGTGCATTGTCATAACAGGAGACCCACAACTGGGGCTATCAACAAAGGTGGATGTGCCTTAATGAGGAATTCATGATGTCTCTTCCAGATTTCAGGGTGATGGAAGTTAGATTAATCACTGGCAGCAACATGTCTGAGATGGCTCAGACTCAGGACTGATGGACATATATACACATTCAGAGGAAGAAAAAGAGGGAGGCTGCTGCTCCGTGATACTGCCAGAGATTACAGGAGTGGGTGTAGCTGCAGCAGCGGAGGCAGTCATGCTCTGCAGCTCCTCTCCCCTGAGGTGTCAGGGAAGAACCTGTGCTTCCAGACATGCTGAGAAAAGGACAGAATCTACAGGAAACTATTTAAACGCTTCGGCAGTCTATTCCTCAGCAAATTAAAAAAATTGACTTCTTGCCTCCATAGATGTTTACAAGTTCATTATTTTGTAGCTCATTCATATTAACTGTACGTATTATTGTTGTGTAGTGAATAGATCTAATGGGGACAGTTTCCTTACTATCACACATTACACAGCTGTAGAAAGAAGGAAAAAAGCAACATATGAAAGAATTATAATGAACCAAATCATGCAAACTTTGTTTTTGCACTAAAACTGAGGCAAGTTCTGTGTCTCAGTCTGCTCTGTAAAAACATTCTCAAAGCCTCACTTATGAACCTAAGCTCAAAATCAGCATTTGACTTCAATGCTGTGGGGAAAGAAAGGATTTTCCTGACTCCTCTGCTGCTTTCACCTGTGACCTGCTTCTCTTCTTCACTCTGTGGTTGATTGCTTCTTCAGCATGTCCTTTAGAGGAATCCTTTCTCTTTCCCTCTCCCTGCCCATTCCCTGCTAAGTTTCCAAGAGATGTCCTGGAACTTCCTCTTCTATCCCTTTGTTTTTCCATTCTCAGTGAACTAATTCTTTCAAAGCAACAGACAAATATGGAATGATTGTAGCTTTAATAGTCAGTGTTTTTCCAAACTCAGCTTGCAGGCAGGAGGAATATATAGTACTGAAGGAGAACCTAGTAAATATTCTGTAGCAACTTTTTTGTAAGCTTAATGATGCCTCCACAGTTTTACACCTTTATTATTAAAGTTGTGCTAGTAATTAAGGAATAGTGATTGTTTGTGCAAATTATTTAAGTAACTGAGTTAGTGAACTGAGGTTACTTTACAGTTACTAAGGTTAAAATTGCTGGTTCCTGGATATAGCGTTTAATCCTATGAATAGTCATTTTGAGTTCATTATTGCCTGTACCAGTCCCTTAAGCTAGCTTTGATTCACATATTTAGTCTTGAAATTACATGCCCTTAACTCACAAAGATACTGTTCTAAGTGATGAGAAGTGTTGAGATATTTGTGTAACTTTCAGTTAGGTTTTGAATTATGGCAATACATGAACAGAGCAATTTTTCATTGGCTAAACTGTCATTGAAACACACTTGTACCATCAATGTGATGCTTAAGAAGACATTATACTGTTGACCTGATGTCAGCTCTTGTGGGCTGAGGCATTTTTTTTTGATGGGAGTCTTGAGAGGATGGAATATAAATCCATTTTAAAGATGAAATTGCTAGTTCAGCTGTGGCCTTCAGCAGTGATTTCCTGTACTTGGGCTGCTTTTAAAATCTTCTTGTTATTTCAAATAACCTAAATTGGAATCCACTCAATAACTTTTTTAAAGAGTAAATGAAGGACCAAGTCAGAAATGAGAGACTTAAATGAGGAAGGCATGTAAGTCACCCAGGCTGTAAAGCATTTTTCACAGAAGCAACTGCAATGTATGGAGCAATGCAGACAGCAGGGAAAGCCTCCCTTGCCTCTGGGATAGCAGTGTCAGAGCCTGGAGCACAATCCCACACCCCTCCCAGGAGTTTGGCCCTCTGCACTCAAGGCCAAGTCTCTGGTCAGAAAGAGCTATTTGAGAAGCTTTGGCTGGTCTTGGAGCTCTTTGAGCAAAAGCTGGAAGAAGGTTCTGCAGAGGCTTCCCACTGCTGCTTGGGAATGAGCTTGGTCTCCACCTGGGACACACCGCAGTAGTGTTGCAGCTGTGCTTGTGCCTGGCCATATACCAGATCCTGGCCCTGACTTGTGGACTGATTTCTTGACCTCAGGCCTGATGCCTTATTAAGGACTTGCCTGGTGGTCTGGACTCTCACCTCACACAGTATGGTGGGACTGGGCTCCTGCTGGTGATACCATTGCCTTTGCCAGCCTTGTCCCCATGCTTGGCTCCCAGCTCCCTTTTCTCCATGAGGCAGCCCACTCTTGGTGCTTCCTAACATGCAGGACCAGAGAGCACTATAGCACATCCAGATAGGACACAATTATGGAAACACTTCCCTCTAAACCCCTGTGAGTGAGGCTGACAGATACCAGAATTCACATTCTCTGAGAGAAGCTCATTGATAATGCTATTTTCAAGGCTGAAAAGCAGAGGAGGAAAATCAGAGACCCTGTCCTTTGGAAAATATTGCAAAGACCAAACAAAAAAGTTACATTATTTCTGGACTGCTCAGGCAGTCCTTGATTTTTGCTTGCTCTCTTCCATTACTGGCTGGTCCTTCAGTGACTACTTTTCAAAGCTGCATTTGGAAGTCTTTGTCACAGGATGCTCTGGAAACCAAAAGTATGAATAGCTTCAAAAAGGTTGCAAAAATAAAAGAAAGATCCATAGGCCCACCTGAGGAAATTATGGAGCCCCCAGTGGTAGAGGTGAGAAAGTGTGACAGGGGAAAGGTAATTCTGCACTTGTGTGGCTTCTTAAATGCTTTCCCTGTTCAGCCATTTATGGACCATTCATCATGAACCATCCAATGTTGGAAACGAACTACTAAGTTTTGATCTCACTGAATTAACCTGTTCTAATGCTTTTATCATGCAGTATTCTTTGATGTGGATAATATTCTGGGATGCTAGAATAATACTCTTCTACTTGTGAATTCCGGTGGCACTGACATACAGGCTACAGGAGCTGTTGCCTTTGCAAGACTTCTGACATTGTTTCTCTCAAGTGATTTGACGCCACTTACATACTTAGGTGCTGAGAGCAATGCAGAGATTCTGTCGGGTCTTTCCTCACCTGAGTTTTTGCAAAAAGTCAGCAGACCCTGACAAGTTCTCCTGGGGAACAGCAGGGTATTAGGTGAGTATGTACTTACCAGAACTCACTTGCTTCTTTAGGCATGCAGGCACTATGTAAAAGGTTGCTACCTACTTGTCCATGAGAATTTTGGAAGATAGGGTGGCACACTTCTGTTACTCACCCTCCCAGGAAACCCATAGCTTCTGGTCATGAGAGCTCTGTGTGTGTATTCCTTTCCTCTGTATGGAGTGCGAGGCGGGACTGGAGAGTAGGGGGGATCCAAAAGTAAAGATGGCTCTCTTTTACCAATCTTCTTATTTTTATAGCAGTATATTATGATGATACACTGGCAAGCAACACCTAAATTTCAAGTGTGGCACTGAAGTACCATGAATGTCAAAAGAAAACTGAGAGTCAAGCACCAGTGAAGTAGAAATGTTGTAAGGTTCAGTCATCATGGATGTCATGGGTCACGTTGTGTACCCCTCAACCACACTCCTCAACTACTGCAAAAGCCACTGGTACCCTCTGTTGCATTTTTATACTATTTTTTGTAGTCTAGAAAAGACATTGAGGTTAATGTGAGATACTGCCATGGCTCAGTGCCTTAAGTAGTAGCCATAAAACAGGACATGCAAGGATCAAATCCTTGCTGGGAGATAAACGTCACAATCCATCAAGTAAGAAATCTGCTGGCAAAACATCTTGTTTTCTTGGTGTATGTGACAGGGCCATAGTCAGTTGCTTAGTAGTAACATAAGAGCATGAAAACAGTGCCAAAGATGTACCCTAGTGTTGTTTTGGCTGAGAAATATGGCTCCTGCTTTCAGGTGTATCCTTCTCTATTGCAACATGTACAGTATCTTTGCTGTATAAAGTTAAAAGATTTACTTTGTCATAGAGTACAACATTTATTGCAGCATATCCTTTTCTGGCTTGATTTTCACTGATTAATGTAAGGGTTTTGTGAAATGGTACATCAAATGGAGGCCATGTCACTTGTGCTGTCCCTCTCTCTGCAAGTGAATTAAAGTAGGTTGGAAAGAATCAAAGGCCTTAAACAATCAAAATGTAAATAACGGGGGCTGCCTAGAATAGTTGTTGCAGTACACGTTAAGCACCAGGAACAGGTATTGCTATTTGAATATCTAAATTGCCTTAGCAGACATTATAAGGCCATTAAAGGCATTCTATCAACCCTCTGAATGATTGTTTGTTGGCTGGTATTTTTTTTGTTTGGTTTTTAAATTACTGGTCTTCTACCTTCTTACCATGTAATAGAATTAAAACATATATATATATGTATGTATATATATCAGATTTGAAAGCTACACAGCTTAAAAACACAGGCTAGATTTTTAAACTGTTATTATCTGGTGAGTCTTACTGAAGTGAATATAGCTATGCTCATCTACCACAGGCATAAAGCTGGAGGACGAAGCTTACCCTTGTTTTCAGTATTTTTCTATGTAAAAATATGAAGATCAGAAGATTGCATTTTTTTTCTACTTTTGTTAAATGACTTTGCAAGTTCAGACTTAACCTATTGGCTGCTAGGTTTAAAAGATGTAATACTAAAATACACATGAAGCTGGTTATATAAGCCAGTCCTGCTTTTATCCTACAGACTTTAGTCTTTCTTGTGGTTTGCCTGATTTTCTTCATATATTTATAAAGATCTATGAAGATCATCTCTTCACAGATGTGAAGGTATTTATGAGTGCAGTCAACCTTATTCTTGAAGTCACAAAGGGCAAGAGTAGCAGTGCAGTACCAGTCTGCAGTTCTTAATCTTAAGTCACAAATGGCAGTGTTGTGCTCACTGATACAAACTTGGTCAAGGAATTTTGTTGCCATTAAAAGTTCCCATTAAAAGTAGCCTACCTCCATCTGCATGTGGAACCACAGGAAAAAGCCTTTTCACTGTGAGGGTGACCAAATACTGGTACAGGTTGCCCAGGGATGTTGCTGAGTCTCTATCCTTGGAGATCATCAAAAGCTGTCTGGACAGGTTTCTGGGCAGTTGGCTCTGGGTGGCCCTGCTTGAGCAGAGAGGGTTGGACAAGATAATCTCCAGAGGTCCCTTCCTACCTCAACTATCCTGTGATTCTGTGGTTCTGTAACCTTAAAAAACAAAAACAAAACCAAAGACTTTGTTGGTTTTTTTTCCACTTCAAACTGAAATTTGGAAATGTTGGGTGTTTGTAGTGTGGAAGTTCAATGTCAGCAACACTGCCAGGTTTTAGAACGGAAGCCAAAGAATTTGCTCAGCCATGTATAGTGAGATTTAGTTCCAGATTAAGAAGTTTACATGTATATGTGAAGACGATGTCTAAACTCTAGTGAGCATGGTCAACATATAGTCAACAGGGTTGGTTAGTAGCACCTCAAGAGTGATTCAGGCCTCCCTAGAGTAGAACTCTATGGGGCAGTAAGCTGAGTACCTCTGTAGACCTCACTGAGTACAGCAGGAGCATAGATACCTGCCACACCTAGATTCTTATGTTTTAATCTCTAGCTGAGTCCCACTCAAAGCACCTCATTAAAACTAGACAGCATGCAGACTGGAAAATGTACCTACTCAAAGTAGAATTTGGCTTAAATAGGAAGGGTAGCAGGAAGGGTCTTCTTGTAAAAAATATGTAACGACCCAGGGTCTTTGATTAGTCAAAGGACTGCATTTTCAACCTTTCAGAGCAACTGAAACTTTAGCAGCAAATTGTACTCTGTGCATTACTTGGACATAGATTTGCTCAAATAGATGGGTTTACTTGCTTCAACTACCTATGTGAGTAACGAGAAAATGTCTCTGCTTTGGATGAGCTCTCAATCTTTTATTGTGTTTTTTGATAAAAATGCATAATTATTGTGTGTGTTGGATAACCTTTAGATATCCAGAATCCTGTACCTCCTGGTTCTATTTATCAGCCTCACTCCCTTAAATGTACCCAGCATGAAAAATGAGCATTTCCAACTGTGCGGCACTATTATGTGCAGCCATTAAAAAGAGGGAGAAACCTCCTCTGTACCATGTAACTCCAAGGAGTTCTACTTAGTTTTAAATACTTAAAATCCAACTGACCACTGAACCATGCACTTCAGAAATATATGTGATGGCCTACTAGAAAATCTGACTTCCGTGTATACAAAATACAGGGAAAGGATTTCCCTGTGTATTCAGGGAGAGGATTTCCATTGGTTTGGGGATGACTGAAAGTTTAGATTCAATGCCATGTACTAGACACACTGAGGTGAGTTCTGCATATATTTGTTTTATTGTTTGTATGTTCTGACTGAGAGGATTGTGAGTTGCACTGCCATTTTCCTACTGGAGCAGATCATAGCAAGAAACAAATGTCCATTTCATTATCCATCATCTAACAAGCTACCAAGCTGATGGTTTGCTTTTACTGAAGCATACAGGTCTTACTTCTTTGTCTCTTGGCTGGGTGATACCTACTCGGCTATGAAGAGATCCCTTCAGCTGCATGAGGAATAAACTTCAGTTCTTTAATATTGCAGCAGAATAGAAAAATGTTAATGTTTTCCTCCACCATCAAGGAGGTGATTTCTGCATTAAAACTCTTAGCTATTACACTGTGCTAATTATATCACAAGATCTTGAATGGGTTCTCCTACTTTTTTTGTCTTCCCTTGATAAGTTCTAAAAAGCCCTATCATAATAATGTGTTCCTTCAGTGACAGCATGCTGACATCCAGTGCCAGCAATGCAAACAATTAACATCAGGCTGGGATACTGAGCCTTACAATATGTAAAGAAGCACTTTGTGAGTCAGTACATGGAGTTTTTCATAGACTGAACACAATTACTATATGAAATAGTCTTTGTATGAAGGGAACACATCCTGCAAGTCTGATTTAATACCACACCATTATTTTCAGTTGATGTTAGATTGGGCCCTAACTACCTAAATACAGTGTACGGAATGGTAAGTTTCACTCTTATGGTACTTGAAGAAGGCAGATGTATTACACATGTGAAGATGATGAACCAGTGAGAGTCATGTCAAGAACCCAGTATGAAAACATATTTTCTTTCAAAGAAGGGGAAGCACATCTGTTTACTGAGCAGTCCCACAAAAATGTAAAAGGAGTTGAATTTGGAACAAGCTGGTCACCTGCAGGAAGACAGTTCCAGGTTATAAAGATGTAAATCTGGGTGGAAGTACCCTGGGTTTCCCTGACTGGTTTAAGTAAGGAAATCAAGATGTGGGATGTGCATATTTATCTCTCTAGTGAGAGATAAATATGATATGAGCAGAAAATGAGCTGTAGTGGTCTAAGATGGGACTGAGAAGAACTCAAGATCAGATATTAACAATGATGAGAATTTAATATAGCATCAGAGCAAAAAGCCTCTGCTAGGCTGGTCACCAACTCACAACTGGTTTGCTGTTGCCTGTTCCAAGCATCTCAGAGGGACAGCTGTCCTCATATGTGCTGCTAGGCTTCTCTAACTCGGAGATTATTTCTGTGTGTGGGTTTTGAAAACCAAACAGATGAGGTGTATATTCCATGTGGTCAGGCAAGCTTCTTGATGACAAAATCATGTGCTTATCAGTGGTCTGTGTTGGTAAAAATGGTCTATTTCCCTTAGTCCTTCAATCAGGAAGTGTCTTGCATTCTTGCATTAATTTAGTTTTTTACAAGATCTGGAGGTGGGGAGCGGGGTGGGGGCAGAAAGGAAGGATGAGAAGGTGGCCCTAGAAAGCGCTTGAAGATTCCAGGAAATTGGTAGGCTGGACTTGTTAATGCTTGTGAAATTATTTTTGACATAGCCTTTCAAATGAAAAAAATGAGATATTAGAAGGATGATAGTCTTTTATCTGCTGAGGAAGATGGATTGGTATGACTTAAGATGTCATGTATATGAATGGATGCTATAAAGGGATTGTTCTAATGACATGCTGTAAAAGACAACTGTCAAGAATAAATTATTCTTCTTTTCTGATGATACTGATGGTAACATACTCAAATTCCCCACAACACATTTCCTCACCTAAAGTTAAAAGCTTTTTCTAAAATGTTTAACGGGTACAAAGGTCTTTGTTTTGCATTTCCAACTCCATGAAAAACATCGGGTAGTGGCTTACATAAGAGCAATTTTGCCTGCAATTAGTGTGTTTGCCTACAAGTACACAGGATTTGATTAAGCAAAGGGAAGTGCTTAAGCACATGTGTAAGTACCTTTAGCAGTGGAGTACTGAAACTGAAATATGAAAGAAGAAAACACAACTTCCAATGTAACAGAGCTGATAAGAAGAGCAGTTCTGATCAGCTGATCAGCTCAAGGCTCCAGTGGGGATGGAGATGAATTGTATGTAGCTATCTTCAGAGATACCTGCGCAAAAGTCACATCCTGCCTGTGTAGCCTGAGACCAATACCACACTTTGAAGGAGCAGCACTGGGAACAGAGGGAAAGAAAGACAAAGAGGCCAAAAACACTATGGGGGGAGGCAGGGACGTGTCTGTAGGTATTGACCACCAGCTGCAAAGTGGCTGGCTGAAGAGCCCTAGAGGTGAGGGCCCTCAGGCTGAAGGGAAGCTGACTATGTTGCATTGCACTGTTGCCAGCCCCTCCTCCCCAAATTGCCTGTGACTCACATTCAAAGTGTATGGTTGCCTGCTTTCAAGCAGCTCACTGCTGTGAGGCTACAGGGGGAATGTCGTATCTACACGTGGGCCCCAGTTTGCTTGGAGAAGTCAACAAACTTGCATGCTTGAATGTGCTTGAAGGACCATGTTGGTGGGTAACCCATGCTGGGGCAAGGAGACTGTGGCCATGATTGACCCACTACGGGACAGGGACATCCCTGAGGGACTATGGCCTATTGGTGACCCACATTGGGAAAAGGAAACTAAGGAACAACATGGCAGGAAGCCATTAATCATAGAGTGTTAGAAGGAAACTCTAATTCACACTACTTCAGCCTCCTATACACCCATTGCCTCACTGGAGGAATTTTGGTGCACTGAGATTTTAAAAAAGCAAAAATAAGGGTATTTGAGAGCTGGAAGGGGAAGGACAGGTGTTTAGGTAGGTTTTTGCACAGTGGTTTCTGTCTTTTTTTCCCTCACTACCTGAAGCAGTGACTGTAGCTTTGTGTTGGTTGGCAGTAAATTAAGTCAAGTAAAATTCCCCAACTCGATGCTGCTTTACCTTTGACAGACTGGTACAAGAAGTGATGGGCTAAGTTGCAGTAAGGGAAATGTAGTCTGAGTATTTGGAGAAGTTTTCTAATGGTAAAGGAGGCTGATCATAGACTCGATTGCTGAGGGATGCCGTGGAGCCGCTGGAGGATTTAAGAGCAGATTAAATGAAATTCTGTCAAGAACAATTTAGAAGAAGTTGATCCTGCCTTTGGGATGAAGAGGCAAATCAGATGACCCTCTTGAGGTGCTGCTGAGCCCTGTTGCCTTTGATTTCTATGACACTGACATGGTCTTGTGTACCCCTGGGAGAAAAGAGGATACTGAGCTTAATTATTGGAAGGCAGTTTCAGTCAGTGGGAGGCATTTTCTGAGGAGAGATGGCTTGAGACAGAAGGCTGAGGATGTTAAAGAGGTGAAGAGTACAATTAAATGAGATTATATAATGCTGTATTTGTAATTAAGTTGACATAAAAGTGAATCTTTTTTCATTTGACCTAGCACTGACCACGCCTCTCTGAACAGTCTTCCTTAATTCAATGTATATTAAAAAAATGGAGCCTCAACTGCTGTTTAGGTCGCTCTGTGGGCAGGGAGGTGCTGGCCTGGATGGTACTTAAGAATTAGGGAGCCATTGTGGATGCACTCACAGGCTCCTCAGGCTGCAGCTGCTTTAGCCAGCATGATTACTAGCTCCAGCTTCAGCTTGACTGTACATCCTCAGTCCCAAGCACCTTGCAGCACTCCTGTCAAGGACAAGCACGAGTTCACCCTTTTGCCTACTACATTAATGCAGATAGCTATTCTGAGGTTAAGGCCATGTTGGCTTTGAACTGCAGCTGGTAATGAACAACTGGATGGAGTTCTACTTTATTTGCAGGTGATTGAGGTATTATTATTAATTATTAAACCATTTCATGTAATATTTAATTATTTCTCTCGATTTTGTGATGAGCAAGCATTCCCATTATTGCCTGTAACCAAATAACCATCCCCATTTATCATACTAATTGTGGCTTAATGAGAAAGGACCTGGGACTGGGGGAGTTGTCTACCCTGAACAATTTTGGAATGTGGCTTCCTATGGTAATGAATACAAGCTGTAATAATTAGGTCTGCTAGGTGCTATATTTATCATGAAGCTTAAATGCAATAAAAATTCATCATACGGCAGTAGGCTTACAAAACACAATGAATTGCCATAGTAAATATGGAAATATGAAAATAGAGTATGAACAGATACAAGATTACTTTCTCTTGCATGGTTTTGCTGCACAAGGGGATAACTCCTTTTCACTCCATTGTACACGAAACTGCAAGAAAAGCATGGCAAAGATGCTGTTTTGAATTCCATATGGCTTTGGGAGGAAGGCTGCATTTTGCTTGCTTATGCTTCCCTCCTAGTTCCCTCCCTGGCCCAGCAATATCTCACTGAATGCATTTCTGCAGAGCCCTTGGATCTGCACTGTACCCTTCATAATCTGTGGTGTTTATTAGAAGGGAGCAGGATACTGGACCTGAGATCCGACTTATGGATAATTACCTTACAGATAAATAAATCATACCCTTTTCTCCTACTTCCATGAAATTACTTCACAAAGGTTTTAACACAATAATGTCTGTACAACAAGAGAAACCCATCTGAACGTTCTGGAGACAATATCCACTTTAGTTTAATACAGTGGATAATCCACTCAAGGTTTTATCTGAATAGTCAGTAAATATACATGTGACTACAAGTTGTTTTTGAACTCCTAATGAGAGAACAGCAACCAATAACCTCTGCAATGAGAAACAGTGAGAAGCTGAAGTTTTCTTTTTTTCTTTATGCTCAGTAATTTCTGCAATAGCTCTTAAAATTACATAGTATTAATTATTCAGTATTAATCAATATTGACAGGAGTATTTCTTGGAAGAATGAAGTGAAAACTGCTTTTTTTCAAAGCTGTTTTTATAGCACTTTATTGCTTGTTTGTTTGTTTTTTAAGAGTAATATGGGCAGAGGAGAGAGAAAGAAATGTATTTTAAATATTCATAGATAGCTTGGAAGATGCAAAGGGGTGAACAAAATGTCCACACTACTCAATAGCAGCAGTAATGTTGATAATTGCAGGTTCCAATCTGGATTAATAATATAGGCACTAGTCTGTACATAGCTGCAGGTGAATTCAGTCCAGTGTTTAGATGTTGGGAATAAGGAGAAAGAAACACCTTTCTCTAACATGAAAGCTGGAAGGATGATATTGGGGAATGCGGGAAGGGCACAGATAAGACTACTTTTTATTATTCCTCTCTTATAATGGTACCTTGACCGAGCTTCAATAGGCTTTTAATCATCTCTTTCATTTGCAGATGCAGTCACCCACGAGTTGGAATAACTAACTGGAATCCCACCTGTCCGTGCTGGTCTTGACTGCAGATTCATATTTCCACCTTCTCTCTCACCTCCTTGCAGTTCTGCTGTTGTTTTGGCATGGCATTGATCCAAAACACACCTGCGAGCTCTTGAGCCACTCCTGCCTCAGTTTTGGTCGCAGAGATTGCATGTGATATAAAGCAGGATGTCATTCCTGGGGACTGTGCTTTCCTCAGTGTCAGCTGACCGGGAGGAGAAGGGCTCATTTAGCATACGCACACTTATCTCCAGTGTGACAGGTTGCCATTCAATTGTAATTCTGGTCCAGCCTACAGTTTGGGGTTTTTTTTCCTTGTAATAGTTGAAATATAGTATCATTGCAAGGGAGAACCACAGAAAAAATGTGACAAGACTGATTTTTGTGAAAAGGTGACTTCAGTGTCCGCACAGGAAAAGTTTGACCTTGCTTTGTTTAGCTCAGGATTTAATGGCCAGTGTGACAAGCATAGGACTCCCCTGGGTGCTCATGCAGGTGACCATACAAAATGCGTTCAGAGGCTGGAGCTCGGTAAAGAGTGGTGTGCTGGTCAGCCCTTTTCCTACTTCCACTGGAGGAAATAACTCTTGTTTTGGGACACAAAGCCTGTTTAGGTAATCCTTTTGAAAGCAAGTGAAGCCTGTTTGTTTTCAGGGAATGCGGAGGGGAACACTGATCAGATGGCAGAATTAGGCTCTCAGGAATGGAGGGAGATATTTTTGTCTTCATCTCTCAATAAATTTATCCTCCAGTGTCCTTGTTCACACCTTCAGCCTCACTGTGCTGTTTTGTCAATGTGTGGTACGTAGGTGAAGCCACATGTATGTCAATGGTAAAGGTCCTGTTAGGTGCATGACTGACTACAACATGAAGTTTTGAAACACTAGACTGTGATTGTGAGGACTTGAAGAAAGCCCTCTTTCTCTTGTGTTGCCACAGCAGTCTGAGTCATTACTTGGTAGGAACTGGGACCAGCCCCTCAGCTCAGAACATTTATTTGCCATATGATTGTTAGTGTCTCAAAACTGTGGGGACATGAAGACATTTCTGTTCCTGGACCTTGGAAGAAATGGGGTGATCAGTAATAACTCTCATCTGACTGAGAGAGAGTCTGTGCCTGCATCCAAATGTTTTGGACATGGATAGCTATTTTCTTGCTACCTTGAGGTCTGGCAAATGTAATACTCTGCTTTAATCTGGATAAAGGTCTCAGAATATTCTGGATATTGAAGCTGTGTGGTCCTGTCATTTTCAAGGTGGCAATCTGATGAAAGCATGCAATATCTGCATGGCACATGCTGCTGGTTTCTGCTCTGGAACATCTTAGACTGGCCACGTCCTTCTGGCAAAATGGACTATGTGTTTCTCTTTGCACATAGGAAGCTATGGTTAGCACTCTCTGGCTATGCATGTATTACTTTTACATGAATTTTAGAAAAGATGTGCACATAGATCACAGTGATGGGTACTTTGTAATGCCTGTCTACCATGATTCAATTTTTGGACTTTAGTTTTGGAGCATTATCTCTAAATATTTTGTTTAAAGTACCTTGGAGCCTTCTTCTAAAAGTTGTGTTACCATTCTCAGGCGTTAGTATTCTCTTTCGATCTGGAGAGATGGTAATCAGTCAAGGTCCTTAAAATGGTACAGTATAACAACATACTATAAGCCTAAATTTCTATTGATTTAGTAAAGGTACTCAGGTCATTTATTTGCTTGTTTCTTACTAGATTTTTGGTTTCCTTGACCTTTGCTGGTGAGTATCATGATTTATTTGGCATCCCCTCACCTCATGTCTTGCTCATGCTGTAAAATGTGCATCTTTCATCAGTGCTGACGGGAACTCCAGTTCTTGGCTGGGATCCATAATCCCAAGATCAGAGAAGGCATATTTACTGCATTTACTCTTCAGTGTGTTTTTTGTGCTCAGAGGAGTGTGTATGTGCATGTCATCATTCTTGGAAAGTTTTTAGACAAGTGTCATGCTCCTCCATGAGGGTGAAATATGGAGCTGTATGTAGCTGCTGTAGAGGACTAAGAGAGAGTGATCAGAAAGGTTCAGGCTGGCAACACAGCAAAGGTTTCTGTTTCCCAGAGGATGCACTGCCTTGCCATGTGCTTCAGCCCTGACTGGGAGGTCAATAGCCATGCCAATCCAATCTGGGGGATTTCCCCGGGGGGCTGCACAGCTGCTGTTTGTTACCATCCTGTCTCCTCCTGTGCTACTTGCTCTCTCCTCTTGCGTTTGCTGTGGGTTTTGGGTTTCTTTGCTGTTTTTTTTTCTTTTCTTTTCAAAACTACTTGCTGCTCTTCAAGTACTGTCAAGAAGGGAAAGAAAATATTTACTAATCTGAATTTTGGTAGTTCAGTTACATTTGATAATTTTGAAATGTGTTGTGTTTTGTTTCCCTCATAAGAACAGAAGTGTTGTATTGTTCTTGCATTCCTTCACACAGTCAGCAAATGTACAAATTCAAATGTCAGTACCCAGAGGGAAGAGCAAGTGCCTGGAAATGTGGTGGTATATGTACGCGGCATTGTTGGTAAGCAGCCACTGCTCAGATTGAACACTGCAATTTTGTAATGCAGCCAGGAGTGCTGAAAGAACTGACTGAAGAGTTCTCCAAACCACACGAGTTCAGCAACTCTGGGAGTGTTACAGATGATATGGGGGACACAACAAAACCTAATGTTCTGCCTGTATATTTATAAATTAACAAGCTGTGCTAGGTAGCTTTAAGTTGGTTAGCTTTTTATCAGTTCTCAACAAATAATGAAAAACTGATAACAATCAATGTAAGCCATAATCCCTTCATTCTAATGAATGCTATTCAGCATGGTTTTGTAATAAACAGTTCATTTATTTCTTTGATATCAGTTTTAATTAAATTATAGATCTGTTTGATAAAGGCAACATTGTTGTCACAGACTCCAATAAAACATTTGACTTTTGGCAGAACAACATACTGATTAGAAAAATAATTACTGCCAAGTGAAATCAATATAGCATATATTAAATGAATTAAAATGTAATAATTAAGGTGTTTCAATGAGCAAGTTCTGATGCTTAGTTTGACATGGCTATGCTTGTCCTTAGCAAGGGTGGGAGATGAAGACGGGAGTGTAAGGAAGCCTACATTCTTGTCTGCAAATTTTTTTTTTTTTAGTTTTTACCAGCGTTGAACAAAGTAATCGCTGATGAAGTTTCAGAGATCAAGAAGTTAATGAAGAGTTAAGCAAAGGCAGAAGAGTTATTTAGAAGTACCAGGGTCATCACGGGAGAAGGTAGGCTCCCCAAAATGATGCGTGAACCACAGCCAGAGTGCAGGGACACCCACCTGAGCGGTGCTCTCTTGGCCGGCGTGGCTGGGCAGTCTCGGAGGCAGTTGCTCAGGGTCTTGGGAGGCACAGTGACTGTGAGCTTGAACTGAGCTCCCATGTACAGGAGGTGCCAGAAATGATAAATGGGATCCTAGCAAATTTCAGTGGGCTACATACTGAATGAAAATATAGCAATGCTATTGTTGTTTTGGCATTAATGAAAGTAATGCCAGAATACTCTGTGCAATTTTGTTGTCAATTGCACAGAGTATTCTCTGTGCAGTTGTGACATACTTCAACAAGTATGTCGCCTAGCTGGGAAGAGTTCAGAAGAAAACTACAAGGCTCTTTTCTGCTGCTTCATCATAGTCTGTCTTGCAGGGAGAGAGAACAAAGAAATCCAGTTCACTGCAGAGGACATTTAAAAGTAGACATAGTGCCTGTGTAGCAAGAAGCTGTCTCACAGTAAAAGTCTGATGAATTTAGGAGACACATTGGGAATGGCGGATTGGAAGCTGAAGTCTGGGAATTGCAGACTGAAGTGCAAGTTTCCATCAGTGAGGGTGTCAGCTGGAGTAACAACTTACTGGTCCTTTCAAAAAAATTATGCATTTTTCATAGTAAAGATTTCTGGATTTCAGCTTTAATTATGAAATCATCCAGCAGTTCTCATCCTGACATAGTTTTTTTCCCCAGGGCTCTAAGAGTGAAGCCTGCAGTTCCTGTTTTTCTGCCCATTACCTTGAAATGATGTAAAAAAGTCATACACTCTTCTTGATTTGTGATAATTTCACATGCTTCTTTGGAAATTTTGCAAATTATTTATTCAGGTATCTTGTACTAGTGTATAACTCGTCTGTCTAAAAACAGAAGTAATTTAAAGCTACTACAGTTACATCCTTTCTTTTTCTCTGTTGATTACAAACCTAAACTTTTCTCATTTGTTTTCAATTTAGCAACTCTGTGAAGAAAATGGTAACAATTAATTTGTGTTCAGCAAAGTGATTTAATTGCCATGGTTTTCATTGTAAGTGTAATTGCCATGGCATTTCTATTTTCATACTGCTCAGATGCACTATAACCTTCATGTTGTTTCCCTGCCTCTTTGTATTCTGCTATGGTTTTTCAACAGCGTAGTGGGGATACTCTTTTAAAAGTACATCTTAGGAAAAACTCACGTATGTGCGACAGCTTCTCCTTTTTACTGATTAAAGGCATATGTGGGTTCAGCATGTTGCCACCTTTTGCTGTGTGAACAAGATAGGAAGCAATTCCATGAAGGACTTGTTGGCAGCTGTTGCTAGTGGTTGGATCCACGTTTTGCATGAGTGATACTGTACTTGTGTAATTTACAGCTTGGGAGAAGAGGATTTCACATTCAAGTATGCAGCGATTCATGCCCAAATGAGAACTGATTTCTCAGGGAAGAAAGTGATGCCCTCTTCCATGATTTCATGGCAGTTTTGCCACATTTTTTTACCATCTTTAAAACATTTCTGGCACAAAGCTTATCTGCCAGCAATTTTCAGTCCCTGACCCTGATGTTTATCTCTCAGATTTACTGCAAGTTTTCTGTGATTAGTATTCCCAGCCTCTGCCTGCTAATACAATGTCCAGAGTTCCACAAGATCCAGCATTAGCATTTTTTATAAAACTGTGGGACTCTGCAATAAACTTGTCCCTTCTCTCTTATCACAAATATTTATCCCAAGTCTCTTCATAAAAATTCTGAGTCATCTCTAGTTCTGTGCTTATAAAAATTCCACTGGAAAAACACACACACACAAAACAACTAAACAACAAAAAAACCTCTTCCAAAGGGTTTATAGGAGAGATGTTTATTCCTAACTGAAAATCAATTCCTTTATGCATAACACATTTAATTAAATTATTAATAATGACAATTATGTACTTGAGGGGAAAAAGCAACTATATAACCTAACGGTTTTGAAATGTTGCTTGTATAGTTCTTCACCATTGTTACTGGCCTTTGCTAGTGTCCCTGTGATGTATTGGAAGGACGCAATATACTTTTACGATTGCTGGCATATGCTAATTACCCTGGGTTTTTTTTTCAGAAAAACTGACCCAGCTTCTTGTTAGGCACTTAGACTTTGTCTAAATCAGGGATATAACCAGGGATTTTTCTCTTGCCTTCCTTGATTTGCAGTGCTTGGAAATCTGCAGTGAGAAGTTGTACAGATCCTGCTGATTCACTCTGGCAGATGCTAATAGTTAACTGCATCCTGTCTGCAAGGGTGTGGGATGGTCTCTGCAGGATGCAAGCAAAATTAAATTAGGTATGGCCAAGCTTGGATAAAGGGACCCTTTTTTGCTTCTATTTTAAGCACCAGAAGAAGCACAACAAATACGAAGGCTTTTAATATTGAATGTGTTAGGGGCAGGTTCACTAGGACATGTGTTTGCAGGACTCTTCATAGCTAAATTAAAAAAAATAATTATTTAAGGATATCCTCATCCCATTGAAGACAATACTACTGCATCCATTAAAACCGGCATTTTAGCCTTATGCTCAATAGGAGTACCCATGCAGTGTTATGCATCTTCTGGTAATGATCATCAGAAAGAACATTATCTGCTAATTCAACGACTGGTAATATCAGTGCAGTTGGCAGCAGCTGCCATGGTGTTATACAAAATTGGCTATATAAGAAGCCAAATCAGAACATCAGATCTCTGTGTTCTTTCCCATTGGAGCTGGTGGTGGAGCTTTTAAATATTTATTATTCTTAATAGACGCAAAAGTCTGCAGATGAACTAGGTATTGGCCCAGATACCAGATCACTGCATAGCAGCCCCTGCCCAGCTTCTCTGCATTGTGCTTCTATGCTGCACAGGCTGGAATTTTTAAATGTGATGTTTGCAATTCAGCATCGAGGCTCTGCCATGCTGCCAACCTGTTAAAAATGTAATGGTAAGGAAGCAAACTTTCCTGTGACTTCTTGTGAATTCTGGGGTTTTAATCACTTTACATTTATGGTCACGAACTCTAATGATGCAGTGCTTGACTTGATCAGCATGAAAGAAAAAATATATACGCGCCCTTCAAAATATCCTTTCCATGCACTTGAGTTTAAAATTCACTGTGTTGTTGCCCAGTGATGATTTCATCTTTATTGCAAGGAAACTAAGTGAAGTCGTCTTACCCAGTTTAGCTATGGCCTTTTTTTCCCAGGTGGGTCATGGAAACAGCTCTACAGTAGCAGCTATTTGAAAATATTATCTCTTTTCCCCACCCCAAAATGTTACAGAGGATTTACTGGGTAGTTTTATTTGCTTCAGCAAATACCTGCTACACTTAAGTCGTAAGATACTGAAGAAATACTGGAATAGAGCCCTTTTTATATCACCAACAATGTAACTGCATTGTCAATTACTCCTGAAACAGTGCTGGGGAGTTTATGGGAGGGTTGTGAATTGTACTGGAATCACTGTTTTGGGATTAATTTCTCTTTTAAATCCCAACAAGGAAGGATTTTCATACACCAAACAGGGATTGAAATGTGTTGTACTCTTTTGTGTTACAAAGAGAAAAGAATTAATTTCCAGAGGGGTTACTGCTGATTTTCTACAGAATGTCCATGCAAGTGTTGCAAATATATGATGTGATGCTACACAGCCAACAGTGGATTTTGGAATAGCTTTGATCCTTTTCCTGTATCTCTGGGACTGGAGAGTAGGGTTTGGTAGGTGATAGCAGTCCTGTACTTTGAAACAGCCTGAATTTTTTAAATAGTTCAGAATGTATTTCTTCCCTGCATGGATCAGAAGAGAGCTGCCTGTAACTCAGTGGTGAGCACACTTGGGAGTGTTTGGAGAGATCTGTGTTCCAGTCCCTATTCTGAATCATGTCCCTGTGCAACTGGCTACTGTGATACCTTTTTCTCTCTTCCTTTAGGTTCACAGGAAAAGAATGTATGATTTGGGGAAAAAACACTTCTTTGAACCTGATGTTTCCCTGTTAAAGGTGGAGCTCTTTAAGCAGTTGCCATTTTTTCATAGAAGAAATTCCAGCCCATTCTAGCTAAAACAAATTTAAGGCTGTGCAAGTTGTTTTCATAGAGTCTGATTGTTTGCTCTGTCCCTTGAAACCCTGTCTCCTCAATTCATGTGAATATATACAGAAGGGCAGCCACATTCTGAAGCAAATCCTGTAATAAAGGCATGTGTGGGAGGAGGCAGATCATTTTCACTGATCTTTTTGTCTCTTTTTATTTTTGTTGTCACCCTCTCTTCTGCTATAGCAACAGTGCTGAGTGTTGATGCCATAGCATGTTGAAGAGATGTTCTGGACATTAACTTTCGTTCAATCCATCTTCATTTCCTGTAGAAAATGGATTGTTACCTGTGAATACTTTTGTAACCTACTCCCGAAGTTACATTTTGTCTATATATTTTACCTGTAGGTGGCATATTTATCATAATATTTTCATTCATGTGCAGCCAGCTCTCATCTTCTGCTTTCAGATGGCTCTCATTAATATTTCAGGTGCAAAAGGTCCCTTTGGATTGGAATATGTCACACTTGGCTGAGGAAAAGTGGTGTCGCATCTTTCATAAAAGTCTATCAGCCATTCTTTTTTGGGATAGTCCGCCTAGTCAGAACCGGTGGACCCTGCTGTTTCAATCTATCATTTCATTTGTTTCCTTATTAAACAGCGTGTCTTTACCTAATAAATTGCAACATACCTTCATTTCCATCACGGATAATGGCCCTGATGTGGTCTATGTCACTGAAACTTGGCAGAGTGAAATATTGCCCTCCCCCCAGTTTTGACTCTATCATCAAGTTTGCATTATATCAGGTCATCCAGGAGCTACTGCAGTAATCCTTCATTCTTATTCTAGCTGTCCACTAGTGGCCTCTTATGTTTCATCAAGTGAAACATTGAAATAACAAGGTGTGCGTATTTATAGCCTCATTGTTGATTAAGTATAGTAGCTAGTTTGTGAAGTAGCTATTGGGAAATAGGGTCTTAAATCAGAGCTCATTTTCCCCCTTCAGCTAGGATGGCAAAGGAAATGAGATATTCCTAGAAGTGTTGTCCACAACTGGATATAATAAGGAACAGGAGATACACCTATTTGACTGTATTAATTGGCTCTTCTTCAGAGCTACACATCTGTCAACCGGTAACTGCAGCAGCTTCTCAACTTCATTACTTTAAGAAGGTATCTTTAAGTAGCACATTTCTTTTTTTTTTTTGTTGGTTTCATTTTTGTGCCAGTCTTTCACATGGAATGATATATAACAAAATGACTTCTTACTGAACTATGAAATTGTAATTTAACACCCCCCAAAACAAACAAATAAGAAAAATAAACAGAAAAACCCTCAGAGCCTTTGCTGCCAGTAAAGATAGAGTGCACTGTAAAAGGAAATTTTACAAGGTAACAGTCATCAGACTGGACAAGACATCTGTCTCCTTCATTTGGAGGTATATCTATGTTGTTCACAAACTGTCCCCTGGCCTCGTTTTCTCAGTTCTTTAGCCAAAAGTCTGGCTAAGATCAATGGATGCTGCAGCTGCTAAAATGCCTTTGTGAATCCTTTGATGGGGCTGTCAGCTTACAGCTACAGAACAGCGTCGATGTTCCTCAAGACCCAGAGCCAGTGCAGATACTGTGCCCTTTCTGATATTAGGGTGTGTGGTAACTCTAGGGAGGATTACCTAGCTGCTGCCTCCCAATGTGGGAATTTGGGATGACACACCCAGCAGATTCCAGGAAGCTGGTGCAATGATGGCCCCAGCATGCTCCTCATGGGGTTTCCTGGACCATCTCTCCACCCCTGCTCAAGAAGAAAGTGCTCAGTTCCATCTGATTTTTACTGTTCACTGACATTAATATTAGATCTCTTGCCTCTCTAACGAAAACTCAGGTTTCCAGAAACAGTTCTTTTTTTGTCTGAAGGCTATTTTCACCTTGCTGAGAAAAGTGGCTGACCATGGAAGGCCATTTCCCAACAGGGGCTGCAACAGTGATCTCTCCATTTACTCTGCAGTCTCATTTCAGGCAGAGCATTAGTTGTCCTTGTTTATTCTTTTTCCAGTTAGCATTTTCCATCACTGCTTTATATTATTGTGATGTTTGTGGTAAACGCGGGCCTGAGGCAGAAGTGGGTGGCTTTTCATTTTTCATCTCTGAAGGAATGCTCAGCATTGCTGGTGGGTGATTATATACCCCTCTCCAAGGGTCTCTCTTGGTTTAGGTCTTACCTACTTCAGATGACGGTTTTCTCTCTGTTTGTCTCCTCAAGAGAGTTTGAGGGAAGGCATCTGATGTGGCTTTACCTCTTTGTGTTTTCTTTCTGTTTGTGATGAGAAATAAGTAATGACCACCTCATTACCGGAAAACAGGAGGTCCTGATCTAATCTGTTTGGCACATGTTGTTCATTTAATTATTGCATGATAACACTGTGACAGCAGTGTAGCAGTAATATAGCCACACATTACTGCTTTGGGCTCCCTTTTTTTACGGTTTCAGAAAGAGATCACCAGCCCCTTCTCCAGCCCTCCTTTCTGCTAGCAGGTTCAAAACCTGCCCTGCCCCGAAATGTGTAGCACAGCCAGCCCACTGCAGATCTAAGAGCACTTGCTTCAGTTCCCAGAGCTCTAGTAATAAACAGGCAGCCTCTTGATTTAGTTCTAAAATCTTGAAACTTTTTGTTTACTCTCCAGGAAACTTTATTTAAAAGTGTTGTTAAATACAAACTAAACCTGAGGGCTGCTTGAATGACTTTTTGAGAGTGTTGTTTTGAGTATTGGTTACCTTGGCCTGCCTAATGTTTCACTGCAATTGAAGCATTTCCATTCTCTTACTGCTCTAGCAACTTGGTGTTATGTTTGTTTTTAATATAGAGGATGTAACACCTCCTGGCAGGGCATGAATAGTTTTCAAGACCAGGATTCTCTGTTGCTGGGCTTTCTTTTTCTGATCAACAAATACTGTTTATTTCAGGTTGCAGCTCATCAACCTGAAGATCCAGAAGGCTGGGATAAAGTGAGCATTCCTGAGAACTGATTAAGTATTGTAACAAATGCAAATGAAATTTCTGCTGTAAAACATTGCTTAAATTACTGTAAATCCTCATTTGATTAACTGCTGTGCTGCAGGTACATACTTTTCTATAAGTGAACCTGAATATATTAGAATTTCTGCCTGCTGAAATCAGTTGCTTGTAGGTGATACCTGTTTTTTAATGGAAGTAAAATTAGACCATTATCCCCAGTAATGAATAGGAGACACTGGGGAAAGTGTCACCATGATTGTTCCCATGTTCAGTCAGGTTGTGTAAATATTGCATAGGAAGAGAGTTGCTTAGAAGGTTGTAGGAGAAACAACCTATGAATCATAAGCTCTTAAGGATATGGCATGAGAAGAACAAAAGGAGATGAGTGCAATCTGAAGGGGCAAAAGAAGGTGAGAGGTTTACGTCAGCACTACAAATTGAACTATAAGTAAAGGCAAAAGGACTAAAGTGAATGCTTAAAGTGACAAAATATGAACTGAGGCTGAAAATGAGGCAATATTCAACGTGTTTTGGGACCACATATTTATTGATGGACTGAGCACAGGGTCTTCTTTTCTCACAATTATGACCTGAAAGGTGGTGTTTCTTGTCCTCTCTTCCCAAACAGTAATGTGCTGATACTAAGCTCCTTGTAGGACAGATATTTTAATGTGTTATCTCTCAGTAATAACAATTACTCCCCCTCTTTGTTCTCTTTGTGTTCAATATATACTCTTAGACTGACTCATGTCAATGTATGTGGGCTTTGACTTGTCTTACCTTCAGTAGAATAGTCTTGTTTAACCAAAATCAGACAAGTACTGTTTAAGGAAGAGCAGAGAAAACACAGAGGAGAAAGAAGACATACCTCTGTGTTAACAGGATTTTTTAAGTTGTATCTGGTGAAGATGCTGACATAGGAATGCAGGTTGTGCTCTCAGTACAGAGGACAAAATGTAGTAGTGAGGTTTCTGATGTTCGTTGTTTCACTTGAATCAGTCATAAGCTGATTCATTGCATCTAGGGCAAAAGCAGAAATAGTGAAGAAAAGGTCTATCAACAGCCAAAAATGTGACACTCAGTTGAGAAAAATTTATCTGGTCTTGAAACTACTCCTCTAATTGTCTTTTGGCTAATTGTGGAAAAAAAAATCTTTCCCTTTTCCTTCATTTTTAAAAGGTTAAGTATATATAGACTTTCTATTAAAATTCATTAACTGTGGTATCACCTTCCCTTTTATCTTCTCAGCCACGTTAATAAGATTCTGTATATATTGCAGAACAATAACACTCTTGTCTGGTCAAAACCACATTTTACATATTCTGGGAGGAACTATTCCTTACATAAATATGCTGGTTGCACTGTTCTGTCATTGGGAGTTTGCTGGTGTGCTGAAGAATCAAGGTTCATACCTGACTGCTTAGAAGGAATTAATGCTTCCAGAATTATTTGTCATGCATACACTAGTGTAAGAATACTAATATACTGTAACTGCAATGCTCCCAATTCAGATTCAGTGGCAAAACTATACTGTAAATTAGTATAAAATATCCTTCCCTCTCAAAAAAAAAATCATTTATGTTGGTAGAAGGGTTGCTATATATAACTATATCCCAGGTACTTCTACTGCCACAAGATTGGCCAGGTGACACATCTTTTCACAGCCTGGCTCACAAAAAAATGGCAATTGTAGGTCATAGTAGACATAGTAGTCATTACAGTTCATTAAAAAAATACTTAATAAAGAACTTTCTGGAGCTCAGCTCCTTCCCATTGAATCTCTCTGTCCAAATGTGGGATAGTGGCACTTGCAAAGTCTTCTGCACAAAGGGAGGCAGTAAAGAGGAACCAAGAAGAGGCAAGAGCTTCCAGAAATAACTCCTGTTTTAGCTCGAAACTGTTATGCTAGGAGGATCTTTTAGGACCTTAGCAGCCATTAAGGCAGAAAATGCCAACTTGTAAATCCTTCACACAGGACTTGTGAAACAGTTTGATGGAGCTCATAAACATCTGCTGGACATGCGGAGTCTAATGAACAGCTCCAACCATGGGCATTAAGAGTCATGTTCTCATGCGTAAGGGATGTTTGTCCTGCTGACCTTATGTGGCCCACTACAAGGAAAGAGGCTATGTCCAAGAGAAGGACTGGTGCCCCTCTCCTTGCTCCATATTTGCATGTATTGGTCCAGCTTAGAAGTGGTTGTAACTCGATTCATGTAATCGGTATGACTTGTTTCAGTGTGCCTATTTAGATAAATGAAACGAGCTACAGAGTAGGAATTACTGCAGCTAAGGAGAAAAACATCTTATATGAAGGTTGGACATTGCTTAGACGTTGGCTTTGAAGAAATGACCTTGACTTGTGGTCCTATCACAGACTTTTTGGATCACCTTGGATAATGAAGCTCTCTATATCTTTATTTCCATCTGCTAATGGGAACAAACCTTACCTTATCCTTCTGCTGTCTTATCTATTCAGATAATAAACTCTGGGAACAAGACTGTCACTTAAAATAGTAAGTGTGTTCAGGACCCAGTTTGCAGGTGGAGCCTTTAAGCCTTGGGGGCCACAGCCATAAGGGGATTTATGTGCCTGTTGCCCACTGATTTCAATGGGAAGTATGTTTGTGGGTCTTTGTCCTAGATAATATAAGTACACAGTAACTATCAGAAAAAAACTTGCAAGACTATTTAAAAGATTATGTTGGAAAGGAAAAAGGGATTGCAGAGAGAAAGACAACAAAAAAAACCTCTGAAAGAATAAAGAATTTAAAATAACAATATGTAAGTTTTTAAGATTTATACATTGAAGATCAAAGAAGCCATGCAGTAACTTATGAAGTAGGTGATGCTTAAACTGCATTAAAGGTTAAGAAGCTAGTAGAATTGTTTCATTCATTTATTTGCTTCTTTCTTTTGTGATGAAGAGCACTCAGATCTGTATTATTCTAGGATGAGAAGATGAGCCAGGCTGTGGACTCTAAGTGGAGCATTGGTTTGAGGAGGCTTTCTCCTTCTGCTCTGCTAGTTTTGGGGTGAAACCTAAGGCCAGATCCTAATCATGTGCAGTGATTAAGATCTTGCTAACAAATGAATTGATTATGTATAAAATCTCAGGCTTCAAGTTTGAGCATGATACTGAAAAGGATGGTGCAGAAGGTAATAGAGAACGTGGAATTTCTCTTTGAAAGGTTTGTGTCATTGATGTGACTGAACCAGCAATAGGCAAATGCACTCTGATACAGCAAAATTCTTCATAGCCAGAAAGGATCAGACTGAACTTACTCTGTATACTATTCAGTGTTCTCTGGCATCACTATTGCTCTGAATGGGGAAGTAGGGGAGGGCAAACACAAGGGAAATATATAGCCAAACTACTGCTCTCCTGTCTTGCTGAGCTGAGGAGGAGCAACTCAAATCTGTGACAGTATTTGTCTCTCATGCCTTGCTTCCACTCTAGTCCTCACTTGCTCCTAGCTGAGTATCATGGAGAAGGAGACAGCAGGACAGAGCCTGAGTGCATGGCCCTCATCTCCTGCACCCCTATAGCCCTATGCACAGTTCAGTTCTGCAGCTGAAACCCAGTTCATGTCCAGAAAGGAAGGAAGGGGGCTGTTCCCCTCCCATGGGTATAGACTCCAATGAATATAGACTAACACGTGAGGCCTTTTGAATGTGAAGACAACCATGTTATTGCTTGTGGGTCTAGTGAAGTCAACTGCTGCAGGATTTTGTGTGTGATACATTGACATAGAGTTTAAACCAGAAACCTTGGGAGACATGCACAGTTATTTTGCTGTCAGCCAAGATTCTGCAAATTGATTTCTGGTTCTGTTTGTTTGATTCTCTCTAGCTGGATATTGTTTTTACTTACTGCCACTGCCCTTAACTTTTGGTTAAAGTGTAGGGATTTAGAAGGGTGTCCTGATGATGAGAAGGCATAAATTTAACTTCAAACACTCTCCTGGGGAACTAGGAATACAAATCTCATCATCTTCCATGAGAATTTATATTTCTGTTTGAAATCTAAAAGCCCCTTCTCCTCCCATCACTGCAAGGCTAGATCTGAATTTTTGTTTGAAGAAAACTGCCTTAACAGGTGTTCAAGACCTGTGTAAAACCAGGCAAAGAAACAGCTATTGTGCTGTAGTAGTATTGGAAACAAAAGCAGTTCTCTCATTTCATTTAACACTGTGGATCAGCAAAGAGGGAATTAAAGGTATTCTCGTTGTTATTTGATTTTGTATCTCCCAAGATATTTCATTAAATTAATGTTTTATTAAATAATATTGAATGAAAAAAAAACAAGGGATTGTTTGGATTGTTCAACCATTCAGGTCTGGAAATCCTGTTGAATCACCTTTGAAGTCAAACTGAAGCATTGTGGAAGCAGACCCTACAGAGAAGGTATCAGGTAGCAAGGCAGTTCTTCATTTTCTCAGGTGAAAATTCAGCATTGAAAAATAGCATTATCTTAAAAATACAAGTAGTAAATTTGCCACTGTAATCTCTTCGGGATCTACTTCCCTTTCCATGATTACGGTAGATATCTATTTACGTCTCTTTCTGAACTATTGGGAAATTATCGCTGTGCTGTACAGGTGTAGTTCAATGAAGCTGTGACTGAAGTGCATAGGGTCCCTAAGGGGCACCATAGGCCCCCTTGTACTTTCATACAGCACATCGTGGCTGTAGAAATTTGACACTGGTGAATAACATTAGCATAAGGGAACAATCTTTATTTCAAAATGTATAGTAGAAAATGTCACATTTACAGATAAATTGAACATACCTATCTATGCAGGCAGAACCGATTTTCTTCCTCCACATAAATATCACAGTTCCTTGGGAAACTGTCTTTTATTGATGTATCCGAAAATAGCCTCCCTAAACCTTTCAGTCAGAATGGTCTGATGCCAGATCTATGAAAGTTATGGTGCCTGAATTATAAGCTTGATTTACTTTTTGGAAGTATGAATTCAAATATGTTCTTTGCAAATCCTAGCAATTTCGGTGTAATCAGAAGAGATTACATGCAATTTCACTGTCACTGAAACTAACATCCACAAGCCTACAAAGCACAGACAAGACAGCATTCTGCTCCGTAGGAATAATAGCCCACTGTCTGAAATAGATGTAAGATTTCTGTGATATATTGGGCTGTCCAGTGGTGCCTCAGGTAACATCAGTTTCATCCATGCAACCAAGGTTCAAAATCTTCCTCACTCCGTTTCTTTCCATTTCTGTTTTTCCTCCACTAACTAATCTCTTTCTGGTTATGCTTTCACCTTTGCTGGGAATCCAGTCAAGGAATCAGTTCAGATCCCATTCTTGTGGGACTTTCTATGAAAGAATAACTTTAGTGGTGATGAAATATGATTAAATATTAAAAATATTTTTGTTTAATGATGTGCTTTTATAAACTTGCTTTGCAGTTACAGCATTTTGCAGAAATTCCTAGTTTTTTTCTATCTCAATGTAACAGGCTCCAAAGTGCTAAAGGAGGATGACAACAGATTTTTTACCCCAAAATATTTTTGTGACCTGGTAGATGCAGTTTTGGGTCTTCTGATTTGCTTTGGCATTCTGAATTATTTTCTTGCACACAAATCTTTGAAAGGTGATTGTGCACTTTTTTTTGTGTGTGTGGAACGGTTTGTGCAAAATGCCTGAAAGTATTACAATGGCCACAAGTATTGCAAGGAGATGATGCTGGAGTTTTTTCTACCTGAGTAGAAGCACTTATTTGGTGAGACAAATGTAAGGATGGGAGGGTCTGGTTTTGGTGTGGTCATAGGACTGAAATGTCAGGACTGAATAACCACATACATTTGGCTTTCAGGGACACATTTGGGACTTATAGCTCTGGAGAAACCTAACACAGTTCCTGGCCAAGTATGGTACCTTGCATGTAGTCTGTTTCCTGGAAAAGTGGCTTTTGCCAGAAAGATTTTTGAAATATGGAGATCTGACCCGGACGAATTACCTAAGCCTGTGATACGACAGAAGGTAAGAAGGGTCTTGGGGTCCTTCTTATTTGCAGTAGAAGGATTACGTCTTACAGATAAGGACCAAGGTTCTGGCTACTGTAAACCACCTTTTCTTGTATGTTAATAACTTGCTCAGAATAATGTGGATGCATCCCAATGGAGAAATTATTGGAGGACTAGTCTAGAGAGGGTGTTTGCAGAACAACAAAAACTATACCACTGCTTGGGGTAGACTATTTTTCCTGATAGCTGCAGAGCAAAGAAAGGAGCATCTTTGCTCTACAGTCTTCATAAATGCTTCCTTTGGAGCACTTGTGGTCAGCAGATTTGTTTTGCAAAGTCATATCAGATGATGTTCTGTAAAAGATAAAATGCCTAAAGCAGGTACAGTGCTTAAGTATTTGTGGCTTAGGTCTTGGTTCTTCTGGTCAGTGGTGCTGCTAAGAAGGGGGGGACATTGTGCTAACCAGCTGCAGCACAGGTTTAGGAGGTTCTGAACATTAAGTCATGAGTTCATAAAATGATTAAAGAAATCAGTGGTGGTGAGGCAGTGAGCACAGTATAATCATATCATATTTAAAAAAAAAAGATTTTTTTATCAGACTGGATAACACTGAGTGCCAAGTTGGGAAGGTATTTCATAAAGTCATGTTAGACCTTCTGATGCTGCCTGGGATGGTCTTCTGAGCTAAAGCCTACTGCTACCCAAAATTTAGGTTTTATTAGAAGACTCAGGAAAGTGTAGGATCCTTGCAGATGTATGGTCTTATTCTAGTCAGCCAGCATGGCCCAGAATCTGTGAAAAGATTACCTATTCAATACAGGTGAAAGGTGGGAGTTCTTGACCCTGAATGCACTTTATGCTTGGAAAAATATACAGAAAAAAGTTGTGGCCTGCTATTTGAGTATTTCAGTGTCTGTCACCTTTTGCGTGTTGTCAGAGACAATGTATGGATGGCACATTTGGAATTAAATGGAAGAAATGTCTGCAATGTGTCCCTTCACCTCCTAGGGAAAAGCATCTGTTCAAGTCATTGCAAGAATGTTAGGAAAATTCCAGCTGACAGTGACTTGTCTTGTGCAAGCGTAGGCACTCTTAGGCCTTCACTGAACAGAACAGCTGTAGAGTTGGGATGTGGTGGATTATGGCTGACCCCATGTTTCCACTTAGAGGGGAAAAGATTTTTCATATAAAGGCACAATATGTTCTGTATGTACCATAAATGGCAGTTTATATTCCAAAATTACCTCTGTAGGGAAGACAGTTTCAGTACAAAGTGGGAAAACTGCATAGGACAAACAAAATTACCTGGAAAATATTTAAAATAAAAATTATAATTCTTCATCTGGTCCTATATGTTTCTAGCGCAGACAGTTATGAGATGTGATTCTGTCACATCTGTCTGCAAATGAGCTACTAGTTGCAGAATGCAAGATAAACAGTTCAGACTTCCCAGTCTCCAGAAATCTTCCAAGACCGATCTGGCAGAGCAGGTGTTTCTTCTAATGACTTCAAAGCAAGGGGTATTGGATTCCTGACTGGGGCTGAACCACGACAAATAGTCAGCCCCTAGGTCTGGGATTTTGCCTTACTGCATCACCCCACATGATGAATGCCATATCAATACCAGTTCAGTGCTTTGCTGCCTATTCAGATGCAAAGTGTAACTTTCAGTGCTGTTTAATCCCCACAAACAAAAAATGAACTTTTCCAGGTCTGTCCTTACAAGTGTATGCTTGTATGAAATACTACAATGGTTATAATTGTGTAGGAAAACTGGCATTTCTGTCATTGGAAATCTAAATGAGCCCATTTTCTAAAAGTTTCATGCTAACATTGAATACGTGTATATTTTGCAAGACTTTTGGTGCAAATTCCCAAATTTATGCCACATAGACTCAAATCCACTTGAAAATTTCATGGTGCTTACTGAAGAAATTCTTGTCGGCAGTAATTTTAAGTTCCTTACTTTCCTTTAAAATGATCAAAAGATACTATCAACTGAACTCTAATAGTTTTATCTTTATTAAATTCTGTAAGACTATGTAAAAAGAGAATTCATTCAAACTCTTTCCATTGAGTCTCTAGTTTACAATAAAACCTATAATCATATAATTTGAGGTTCACCCAGCCTCTAAATGCAGTGAGCAATTCCTTTCCCATATTGCAAAACCTGCTGTCAAGATTGAAGAGGCTGCAGTGAAGAACTGTGTAAGTGCTTAGGACTGTGAGGATATGAGTTATGAAGACAGATTAGACAGACCTAGCTACATGCTGTAGTATATTAGACAGCATAGATAAATTGAGGCGAAGAGGGCATCTCACAGTGGGATGAAATATACTGAAGGAACACTATAGATTGATACCTCTCCATGGTTTAAAACTAGTTGCTTCAAAAACGTGAGGTCACATACCATGAAGTTGACAAGTAGACTTGGAAACTAGTAGACAGGCTATTGAAGTGGAGCATTGGTGTTCAAATAATTGCATCAGCAATAAATAGAAAATGTTTCAAGAGGAAATTGGATTAAGCAAACTGAAAAAGGAAAATAAATACATGGTTTCAGGTGAAGAAGGGTGAAACGACTGGGATAAAATAACCTAGATATAAACTGAAACTCTCTGTAAGAAAATATATTTTCTTTCCCAATAATTAAGAGACATCTACCTTCCACCTTGCCTTGCTGACCTTGTACAGTTTCTGTTCATGTTTCAATCAATTGGGATGTGCCTTCTGCTGTTAAAGTTTAGGGCTCCCCCAAGGTACGTAAAGTAACTCAAAAGGATTGTGGGTTAGAAAGGTTTTTGAAGTATTTTTATTTTTAATTTACTACAATGTAGTAGTAGCACATACACACATCTTAGACCCAAATTAAACTGTACCTTTTTGTCTGTTTACTAAGATTAGCTTACAGACCTGCAAGTAGAAGACTTCATCTTCCCCATTTGCTGCTTTATAGAATTTCAAATTATAGTTACTTGTAGAAAAAGCTGCTTCTATTATATTGCAATAGTTTTTCTGTACCCCACTAACTTTGTTAAAACAAGCATTGATTCTTAGCCTCCTGCTGTGCTGATCTCTGTGTGGTTTCAAAAAGTTCATCTCATGAGTAGTACAGAACTAAAGGTGCAGAACTAAAAAGCAGCTGTTTCTTGATAATAAAGTGCAGTTTTATTTCCTCAGAGGTGTCCAGCTGTAGGGATGGCTTATGCTGCTTGCTGTTACCTCAGCCTTCATTAGCAAGGTAGGACATACCTGTGGTGTGATAGGATGGAAGCTGGGATATGGCAGCAAGAGGTGTTCTTTGGTTCCTCCACTCTGAGTGTGGTGGGTTATAATGTCTTTGCCAGCAGCCAGATGCCCACCCAGCCGCTCACTCACTCCCCCTGCTCAACAGGACAGGGGCAAAAAATTAGATGAAAAAACTCATAGATGGATGTAAGACAGGGAGATTACATACCAGTTATTGTCACAGCCAAAACAGACTTGACCTGAGGAAAATGAATTTGATTTATTGGCAGTTAAAATAGATTTGGGTAGTGAGAAACAAATACGAAAATTAAAACAACATCTGCCCCCTCCCCACCCTTTTCCAGGCTCAGTTTCACTCCTTTGTTCCCAACTCCTCTACCCACCTCCCCTCCCCACCCCAAGTGGGGCAGGGGGCTGGGAAAATGGAGGTTGTGGTCAGTCCATCACCTTGGTGTCTGCAAGGCTGTTTCTCTCAGTGATTTTCCTCACTCCTCACAGTGGTGTGTGGTGTTTTGCCCTTTCTTAAATATTTTTTTCCCAGATGTGCCACCAGCAGGGCTGCGGGGCTCAGCCGTGCCCTGCAGTGGGTCTGTTGGAGCTGTCTGGAACTGGCTGTGTCCAGCATGGGGCAGCCCCGGCCTCTCTTCACAGAGGCCACCCCTGCCAGTACCTGGGTACCTGCACCCAGTACCCTGAGATATTTTAGATATATTAGTCTTTCCATAGGATCACAGGAGGGAGGGAATGGCCTGTCTATTCCCAGCCTGTTGTGATCCAAAGTTTCAACAACATTTTTGTCTCCTGGATGTGCTACACACTAATGTACACATGGCTGTGTTCCCACTGCCTTTGCTGCCTTTGTTTTTGTAGAGGAAGCTTCAAAAGTATTTTTGACAATTTTAGCTTTTTCTTTTATGCAGTCTATTTTCTGAGACATTCCTTTATTTCCTTTAGAATTCAACCATAGTTGAAATTTTGATGTAAATTAACCCAAAAGGAAATCCTTTTCTCTGTCAAAACATTCTTTTTAAAAGTTAAATGATTCTTAAAGACTTTAGTTTTGAATATTCATTAAAGAAAACATTGCTACTATTTTTCTCATTTTGTTGGAAAGGTGACTCTAGTCAATCTGGCTTTTTTTTTTTTTAAATTAGTTGCTTAAGCACTGCCAGATATCTAATTAAGTTCCCAATTATTATAAATATTCTATCCTCAGATGACTTCTTATATTAGTAAATAGTTCTCACAAGGTCATTGGTTCCACCTGGCATATAAAGACGTTTCCCTGTTTTTTTAAGCAATGATAGTAGGAAATCAGAGTGTGACACTGCATTCTTGCACCTAGATTAAAAAAAAAAAATCCATTTAAGTACTTTGTGTAAAAATCATAGTGGTCACACTGGCCCCATGATCATCTGAACAATATGATCATACTGGAGAATAATCCCTCCGACTATTCACCTATGACAAATTTTACAGCTGGCCCAAAATCATGCCTAGAAAGGAAACTGTACATGTCCCTCCTTTAAGAATACAAACTTCAGAATACAGTAAAAACAAAGTAGAATTTTTCATACTGAAATTATAAAGCCAAAATTTGCCACCAGTCTTGTAATGCAACCTTCTTATCCTATTGTATACTGTTGAGATGCTGTACCTGCGTTTTTCCCAGAAAGAAGCGTTTAATTTCTTTTCTTTCAGCTAAGCCTGGAGTGCAAAGCGCAGCAGCTGTGGTTCAAAGACAGTAGAATTATGGGCATGTGTTTTGCAAATGTGGAAAAAGAAGTTCAGCCAAAGATGTTTCTTTCCATTACTTTAGAACTTGCTATTCTAGTAACGGGAACAGCCTCCCAGTTTCTCTTCTGTTTTTTTTTTTTTCCTAGGGTATGTAAATACTGAACCAAATATAGAGGCTTTCTCCATGTGTCCAGCATTCTCCTCATGTGCATATCCTCTAATATAAATATCAGTTCCCTTGTTCATCTCTTGGCAGAATATTAACATTAACACTTGTGTTTTCACTTGCACCTCCAACACCTTCATCTCAATGGCCAGTCACATCTGCAGAGTAGCCTTTTTCCTCCCACCCACTCGAATGAAGCAATCTCTGCTCCAGAAAAGTAAATATTTTCTGTTTCTACAAGTGCATTCTCTTTTTGCTTGTATATAGGATGCTATTTGAGACCAAGAAAGAATACGTAAGGAATAAAGAGCTAGAAACAAATCACTAAAACATTTGAGCAAACATGGAAGATACAGCTCAGGGGTACCTCTTTTGAATTATCATCATGCTTTCTGACAGGGGGGATTTGAGATGTACTAGAAGTTCATTTAGGAAAAATACTGCAAAGACAGCTTTCCAAATTCTTTTTGTGTGACTGTGACAAATGATAGGCTTTTTGCTGTAATACAATATGGAAATTTGCATCAGCATCAACACAGTATCTAGAAAAAATTACGTACCCTGTCATCCATACATGTCCACTCTCAGTTCCTCAGACTGGTTGATATTTAGAATTTTAAGTGAGGTCTGAATTTTTGAAGAAGGTGTGACTCAGACATATAGGTTATATATGAAGTAGAATTCTCAAACTGTTTGTCAAATGTGTACATTTAGTATAAAAGTTGGGGCAAAATTTTCCAGCTTGGCTGCCTAACAACATGCCCTGCTTTTCAAAACTAATTTCAGCCTGGCTTTCTATGGTTCCCCCTGAGACTGAAGCACTGGGATTTCTCTTCACTGTTGCTTTTCCACCACAGTGTTTTTCAAATTGAATATATTTTGTGTGAGGGGGGTAAATCCACAGGTGGCATTGCCTGCTAGGTCTAGAGACTGAACTTCACTGAGAGCTGGATGCCTCTGTAGCATGGAAAGGGAGGGCTGAGCTTCATCAGGGATACTGTTGTGCCAGGAGGACTGAAAAGTGCCCCCTCCTTGGGCAACACTAATGTGGGAGAGGGTGAGGAGGATCTGTGTGTGCTGCGGCTCAGATAACCTACTGCTCCCTATCTGGGATGGGAATGCTCCTTCCGTTCTGTAAAACACTAGCTTTTCCCATACCAGATATTTATTTACTCTCAAGAAAATCCTACTGTCTCTGGCCTCTTTACAAGAGCCTCTTTTGTCCTCTATCAGGACAGGAAAGTCACTCCAAACCTCCCCATTAACTGAGAGTGAGTCTTGTCTATGCCTTGACTAGCATTTCAAGGTGCTTAATGACCAAGAAGAGAGCTTGTGATGATGGAACCGAAGCTAGGGGTACATTTTTTAGCCAAGTACAGACAGTGGGATGAAATCAAGTCTCTGCGTGAAAAATGACGATTTTTCCCCAAAGTGAGAAACTCATGCAGAATACATCTAAGCAATTACAAGAGCTGTGACTGATAATGTTGCTCAGCACCTTAAAGTATAGAGCTGTGACTGATAATGTTGCTCAGCACCTTAAAGTATAGGTCTGTACAACAGGCTACATGCTGCATGTGTTGTTTCTTGTTCTATGAATTATGAAGTTACATTCATATCAAAGCTCTTTGTTTCCTCTTCTGTAATTCAGACTTCTTTTTGTTTTCCAGTCAGGAACCCAAGTCTCCTTTGAGTCAGAATAATTTGTTTAAATGGAAAAAAGACTCCACTTGTTTTGAATATGAGCATGATTTTGATTGTTCCCTGGTAAAATACTGTAGTTAAAAAAACCCCAAAACAACAGCAAATGAAACACAAACAGCAAAGCACCTACCTTATAGTTTCCTTTGCAAAGCCTAAACAGCCCCTGGCTGCAAGGCAGAATTTAGCATCCCAGTTTATAAATTGCTATAGCTAAGACAATAATACTTCATTCTCTGCTATCACATAACAGAGACAAATCAGATAATGCAGCTAAAATCTCTTTTCTGCAGCTTAAAGTGAGTGAAAAGCAGAGATAAATTGGAATCCCAAAATCATTCTTAGTGGCTATACAAACTAGACAGGAACCTCCTACTAAGATGAATGTAATTGCATCTTGATTTCAAAGGCTCCTAAATTTGTAATTCCTAGAAAAATTTAACAGGTTTCACTTAAAGCTATTTTTAGTGACTACAGGTATATTTTGGTGATGGTAGCAACTGTTGATACATCAAAGGTAATTTTTGATGGCAAGACATTGAAGAAGAGCACCAAATTGTATATATTATCACATTTGATGATAAGCAGCTGTAAGCACAAACTAACATAAATTAAATGTGTATCACATTTTTGTGCACCCTGGGGAAGTGCAGAACAAAGTCATGCAGTGATTACACTTCCACCAGCATGCCATTAACAACTCCAGATGGCAGCACTTTAACTGCAAACATTTCCAGGTGTAATGAGGAGGCTTAAAATAACTAAACAGCAAGGCATGACCTAGTGACAGTCTAATTTGCAAAAGGAATGAAGAGACAACAGGACTACTTAGCTGAAGGCATGTGAGAGAAATGGCTTAAGCCATGAACAAATTAATGTAAATATAATCTTTTCTTGAGGAAGGACATATGCCCAATCTGTCTTTTCTTTCTACGTAATTCATAATGAAGACAAAAAGTGTATATTCATTCATGTGCTAGCTTATATGTATAACCTGGTAGGAAAACACTAAGTTCCTCTCAAAAAAGATGAACCTTCTTCATTTAAGACTTACTGTCAACCTGATAGGAAAGCAAAGGAATTTGTGTGTGCCTTTCAGCAGACTTGCTCTCCAGTTTCTTGGTTGGTTAGTTTATTTGTTTTAAGGCAAGATTCTGGAATTTCAATATATACGTTAGGAAGCAAAGATATTTTCCTTTTTTGCTTATTGCCCACAAAGTGCCTTGGGACGTCTTGAATAATTACCATCCATTTAAGACTGAATTTTACAGGATAATTTTATTTACTCTGTCACTTAAGTGCTAACAATCCTTGTATCTGTGAGCATGAAGTGGATGGACTGCTATTGGTTTTAAATAAAAGTAGCGGTTTCTGTCAAATACATTTTGCATCATGTTCAGAAAAGTTACCAAGCCTAGAACAGAGCTGAGAGTGCACAGTCCTACCAGTGCAGAAGTGAATGACAGATGAAAAATCTTCCAGCGAGAAACAGTTATCATTTATATAAAGTTCAGGTAAATCAATCAGAAGTAACTGCTTCCCAGTTGTCTTTCACCAGTGGATATGGCTGTATGGTGATGAGCTCCTTCTGAGGAAAAAGTAGTGTCTTGAAAACAATCCTATTTTCTCTAACAGTCTGTAAGTTTCCCATCTATTTTAATACCAACATAAACCCCTACAGACTCAGGTGGACTGATTTCTTCTTACTGCAGCTGATAAAACTTGGGTGTCTTTAAATTGTCAGTGATGACTTTATTAGTGTATTATTTCAGTTCAGAACTGTTCACTGTCTACAAGGATCATACTTGCACATTATAATTGAAACAGTCTTGAATGTGTCTGGGAACAAACACGGAGAAAAGTTATCATTATTGCAGGAGCACTGAGGGTGGTTCAGACGAGTCTGGTCAAACCACAGCCTGAAACTACAGCCAGCTCCTGAACTATGTGTTGTCAATTGCCCCCAGCATGCTGTAGCTGTGCTGCAGTCCTGTCTCTTGTGAATTTTCCCTTCATTATTTTGCTTACACCACTTTCTGCTGTTGCTGTCATCAATTCCTCTAGCATGTGTCCCAGAAGGAGGGTATCCCTTCTCTCTCTCAGGGCCAGACCTAAAAGTCATCATTTCCCTCCCCAAGCTGTAGGGATCAGTTCCTGCTGTGCCATGCTCAGCACTCTTTTGACCCCCTGAACTAGATGACAGCAAGGACAGCATGCTCATGATAAAATTACCAGTATGTCTCATGGTCAGCATCCCTATGTTGGTTGAGAGAAGGAAGAGAAATTTATGTCTATCAATAACCTGAGGTGTGTGAGATTAACTTTTTGAGACAATGGGAAACAGTCATTGTAAAACATTCAGAAGATGAGGTTAGCAGTTCATCTTCCTTGTGCATCTCTAGATTGCAGCTCTCAAAATAGGCAGGCAGAAGAGATGTCATTCATGATAACACTGTTCCAAAAATTAAAAAAAGGCTCATTAAAAATGTGATTTTCTGTCCTGAATACTGGCATGGTAGAAAAATGACTTCTTCTGCTGATAGAAACATCTTAGACAAAAAATCCAGTCTTGCAAGGCCTGTACATCCCCTGCCTGGGGCACGAGGATGTCATGAATTCCCATTCATTTCTGTGCGAGCTAAGAAATCAGGAAACCCTTGCTAAATTAAGCAAAGTTTCAGGCTTATGAGGCTTATGGTTCAGACTCAAGAGATAAATCAGGCAAACACCAACACTTTGGCTGCTTATCCAAATTAACCCTCATACCTTCTGAAATTTGTTCATGGCTCATTTTCCCAGTGCAGGAAGGGAAGTTAATGAGACACTTGCTTATATTAATCTCACTTCAAATTTGACATATGTGCATAGCTAATATAATTTTAAAGATGCAATAGTTCAAGCACACTGTTGTGATAGGCAAATATTTATACATAATCAGATCGCTATATTAAGGAGCTTATTATTCAAATATGTTCTTCCTTTTGGGATGTAATAATTTTTTAAATATCAAAAAACAAAAGCAAAAGTGATGACTTTTAAAGGTTCTTTCTGTAAATGAATGTTCCAGTACCAGAAAAAATTGTCGTTTGGGATTTATTTGTCATAAAGAACTTGTGTCTTTACTGGATATTGAATATCTTCATCTCTGCAGAAGCATTTCTATTTGGAGTTCCAGCCATGCCTGCCTTCCCTTTCACAGACACAAGCCTAAATATAGGAAGATGTTTATCATTTTCCATTTAAAAATTAGTATTCCAGTCCCTCTGCAGTGCATATAAAATGCTCGTTATGCTGGAGTTTCACTAAAGTAGAAATGATTGTACGAAACAAAAATTTCTCTCAATCAGGTCTGAAGAGCATGCCTTATGGATGGGGGCATCATCTTCCTTTCTTGTACACAGTCACTCTTATATCAACACCAATTGCGAGGTAACGTTCAAAGCTTGCATGTGAGTTTGTTCATATTCAAGCCTGCTGAGAACAACCTGTCCCTTCCTCTCACCAGAGTCTCTTGTCACACTAGAGCTCCCTTTCCTTTTCATATCTATGTAAAATATACAGAAACTCTCTCTTTTGGCCAAGGACTTTGAAAAGACAGAAGTTCTGGTTAGTTCTGAATATCCTTTTGAGGTATTCCTCTGAAAATAACCTTCTGTGTCTTTTCGATCAGGCTGTAGACTCTTTGGAGTTTGTGTACTGCCATACAAAATTTTGGATGGGGAACGCTTGGTTGCTACTTAATGTGCGTAGGAATCAGGGGAAAGCTGTTACACGTGATAACCTATCTCTCTCTAGGAAAAGTGGGAGTGGATTAAAAATTTGCTATGAGTATCTGAGTGAGAACGAACATTGCTGGCACTATCTTAACCTCTAATCTCTCTGATAAAAGTGTTTAGGAAGATGCCTGCATTTAGGGCCTCTTTGGTGCAGGTCATTTTGATTTACAAACGATAATGTGCAGCAGGTTACACTGAAGAGAAATAAGGCAGATTGTCCACACAGGCTTGTGTTTTCTGGCTTTACGATGGTAATCTTCTGTTTCTGCAGGAAACAAAATAAGCGTGTCTCTGTTGCAGCATAAGCAGTCTCAATCAGCAGATTTGTTTCTTGATGCCCTCAGTTAATCTCATCTGCTTTTCTGTGCTGCTTCGCCTTGAGTTCATCCTGTTAGGAAATTCCTGGTAATCTTCTGGGATAAAGGCAATCCCACATTAATTAACAGCTGCCTAATTTTGTGCAGGTAGTTGCACATTGCTGGGAAACTGTGTCTGGGAACCTTCCTGGGAACCTCAGAAGGAGGGAGGTCTGTGGAATACTGTCATGGTGCACTGCTATGTTGTAGTTTGGCAAAAGTATATAAAACATTGGGTACTTATCTGTGGAAAACATTTTGGTTTTGCAAAATTCACCCAGATCTTTAGCAATCAGAAAAGGTTCTTAAAATAGCCACTTGCTTTGCTTCTAACTTGGTGGCTTCAGTGTAAAATGAGCGTAACCAAACCAAACTGAAAAAGTGCTGTCCTCCTCCACTTCTGATTTTTGTACTTGTATTAATCTACATTATTCCATAGCTCTAGTGTTTGGCAGAATCACAAGGTGACATACCTATCTGACAAAAAGTGCCCATGTCTTTACAGTTTCATTTATTTTGGGGAAAAAAACCCAACCCTGAATGCTCTGAAATTCCATCAGGCTTAAAAGGAAAACATATTATTGAGAGGGAAAGTGAATTGAATGGAGTTCAGCTGGTTTCAAAAGTTGGTTATACTTCTTGAACTTTTAACACCAGAATAAAAATTTCACCAAAGAATGGGAAACTATCTTCCCCCTTTGAGCTGCATGTAAACTATTTTGCTGCACATGAGGAGACACCGCCTCCCTTGCTTGACACCATTACTCTATTAGACTTCATGCTTACGAACATGATTTCAAAGGACGTGAGGATAGAGGATATGTTCAAGACCCAACAGGAGTCTTGCTGAAAAATGAATGCAAAATTAGCATTAAAGTTCCTTAAGACATCAGTTTTTCTTTCATTTTCCTGTCTATTTTCTTCTTATTCCTTCTGTGAAAGTCCAAACTCAGTAGTTTCTTCAGAATCTACCCAGTTGGATAATTTTCTGTCTTGTGGTGGAGCCAACCTGCTCCACATTTGGACCTCTTAATAATGGACCACAAACTAGGAAATAGTTATTATATTCAAACTGCATACATTGTGAAAATCTCATATTACTTGGGATTTCAACATCATATATTCAAATGATTCAAATGTTACATGAGAACAAATTGAGGAAGATGTATTAGTATATAGACACTACAAAGAGTACAAAGGTACAGATTCAATGCAATAAAAAGCAAAACTGTTCATTGAAAAGACATTTTAACCATAACATAATATACTTCAAGACATTTTTTCTCTGAGGAAAGCTGCAGCTGTCCTCAATTTAGGATAAAAATAGCATTTTTTTAATGTCTATGAAATATGTGACATGCAATTTCTTTCTAATGCTCTTCATTGCATGAATTTATGACTGAGCTTTTTGGTTTAATTTTTATCCCTACCACAGTGAATACATAAAAGTAGCAGTAAATGTATTAATTCAAAACATTAAAATTCTTTAAAATTCTTTGAAAGTACTCTTCCAACTCTATTTTTGACACTTTTTTTCCTTAACTGGTAAGATGCAGAACAATTTATGCGATTGTCTAGTTCCACTTGGCATAGCAGATTGTTTTCATTTCTCATTATGGTTAAGGCAATTTAAGAATTCTCATTTTACTTCACTATTAATTCATTTTACATGGGGCATGGGAAAGTAATGGAAGGGTAATACCAGATTAGAATTCAGACAAAAGTGATTGCTGAGTTTCCACTGCCACTGAACAACAAATAGTCTTGACAGGTTTCACATATATAAATAAAAAAGGTAAAAATAAATGCAGAATATTGATTTTTACTTTTTTCATATACACAGTAAAATAGAGCCATTTATCTGAATAAGCGGATTTTCACAGTTTCAGTAAAATGCCTTCTTCTTATAAGCAAGAATAGTACTGTTTTGTTTTTGTACTGTACAACAAAATCCTGTGGGGTAGAAACTCTCAGAGGTTTAGAAGCACTCCAATGCTTGGAGTTCAAGCTAAGAGAGGGTTTTTACAAAGTACTGATGAAGAAAAGAGTAACATTACCCTACGGTAGGAAGCATTTAGGCTAGCAGAATGCAATTGCTTAGCATAGGTTTTCAAAAGATATTTTCACAGTTTAAATTTCCCTTTATTTTCCAGGTGAAAAACAAATGACTAGAAATTGTTTCTATCTTGGAGAGTATTTTCTCTGCAAAATTAATTTGGGTAAGCAATGTTGAGCAGACCTTGTTTGGGGAGAATAACACCTTGCAAATTACCACCTTGGGTATAAAGAATCCTCAGACTTTAGTCTGTCCCCTATCCAAGAGCACTCAATTTAATGCAGTGCAATATCACATTTGGGATAGGGGATTTGGACTGGAATTGAATAAAGACAGGAGGAGGGTGTCAGGAAGTTTTCTCTTTGGTCTACTACTGTAATATCGTTGGGTTTTTTTCCTGTGAAAAAACCAGACACTACTAATGGATTACCTTTAGGGGTGCATCTCCATGAGCATTTTTCTTTGGATCAAGAGTGCCCTTCTGAAGCACATCCCCACTTACTGCTTACTGATTCATATTACTGCGTTGTGTTACAGTACACCGAATGGGTTCCCTTCAGATAAAATTCACTAAAAGGTGGGCTCCAGAAGTGTGCTTAATGAGTGTCAGCCACAAATGAGCATTCAGTCCCTGGTACCAGCCTACAGTTAGCTTGAAATAAAATCTCCAAACACGTATAGCCTAGGCATTGGGTCCTCAGCAACTTCTGTTTCCATCTGTAGATCCACTGCTGTTGCATCCTGCTACTTACTAACGTGGACATTTTAATAATCTGTAGGAGAACCTAAGTCTGCAGCAATTCCAGCGCCCTCACACTTCACCAGGGAACTGCGTTAAAAAGTAAACTTTGCAGTCCTGAAGAGACCAAGCCAGGGTCAGAACTGAGTCTGTGCCAGGCAGCAACTACTACCTACAGGGACCCATCAGTGGAAGTGCTCAAGGTCAGGTTGGACAGAGCTTTGAGCAACCTGATCTAGTGAAAGGTGTCCCTGCCCATGGCAGGGATGTTGGATGAGGTCACCTTCAAAGGTCCCTTCCAACCCAAATCATTCTGTGATTCTCTGATTCTATGATCTTAGTTGGGCAGCAGAGAGGGAAAGACCTGGCAAGCTGGGCTTTGCTGCCGTGCTGTCAGGAAAGGATATTTCTGGAGGTGTTAGGAGTGCTACTCTGAGGAAGATCTCCTCTGCCTTCCTGTCCACCCTTCCCCAGCAATAGCTGCTTTCCTATGTCTATCTTCCTCAGACTCAACAGCCAGACTACAAGGCCATGTGTTTTGCTGGCTGTAGCAATCTGCTGCCTCAGATACGTTAGACACTGGAAACACTGTTCTCATGCCTAGAGCTGGCCCTGTCACCAGTGCAGTAGTTAGAAAGGAAATCTGTGCAAAATAGAAAACATTAAATCAGCCTTACTCAGTACCAGCACTCTTCAAAACAGCCCAAATGTTCACCAACAAATCTTATTTGGAGATAATTCTTCACATCAGTTAGCATCAAAGCAGCAAATGCTCAACTGTGGAGAAAGCCAGATTACGCTTTATAACCTAATCCTTGGCCTAAAGCTACATAAATAACCTCCCATGCTGTCAGGGCCCTGAGGGCACCACCAGACTTGCCTGTCCCTGCCCAGCCCCCTCGGGGCTCCCCCTTCCCTGCCTGTGGCCCAGGACCCCATGTCAGCCCGCTGGGGCCGTCAGCCCCTGCCCCAGCGACACTGCAGCAGGGCTGGTCTCCAGCTCCCCACAGCCCTGCCTGGTCACGGGCCCTGCTGAGCCAGGCCCACCTGCGGGTCTGCATCCCAGTCCAGCCTCAGCCCATTCCCAGTCCCCAGGGAGGTGCCTGATGCCCGGGGCTGGGGCTGCCGTGATGCCCTCTGGCTGCCCTGCTCCTGGCTGGGACGGGCCCTGGCTTCCAGA
This sequence comes from Morus bassanus, assembly GCA_031468815.1. NCBI lineage: Eukaryota > Metazoa > Chordata > Aves > Suliformes > Sulidae > Morus > Morus bassanus. The sequence goes on along the minus strand of CM062568.1, from coordinate 89,325,841 downwards.
CCCTGCCCTGCTGCCCCCAACAAGGGGAGCCCCCGATGGTCCTGGCTTACTGGGAGCCCCTGGTGCCCATGGTGCCCTGACATATGTAATTGACAGAGCTCTCCCACAAGTAAATATTGAGATGCCATGAGTTTTTTACCATGTTCCTTAAAGAAACAAAGGTAAATGCCTTGGTGCTTGTGTTAGAGGGAAGGAAGTTAAATTCTTCAAGTGGGATGAACTCAAGAGGTTGGCCAAAGACTTGCTTAAAAAACCAAACCAACCAAACAAAAAAGGCAAAGCCTCTCTCCCCACCACCAAAAGATCATCCTCCAGTATTTGGCAGGCTCTGGGGAGAGGTGTTGAGGGGTGTCTCCAAAAGAGGGGAAGACTGTGCAGCTTTCCTGGCCAATGCATGCTCAGAAAGCTTGTGGTGCTTCTGACCTGCCAGGCTCCTGCTGCTGGGCCTGCATGGTGCCCATGCCATCTTTTCTTGAAGGTGTTGGGAGTTGTTTTCCAGCGTAAGCAATATAGAAACTGAGGCCAGTGCTTTTCCTCCATATGTCCAGTGGTTGCTTTTTCACTCCCTACCTATTCACTTCCACTGGGTTTTGTTTTTAGCCTGATGTTTGCCCCAGTACGCTGCTGTGTTTTCCAAGGATCTCAATATCAGTTTAACATTATTTTGCCTGAACAAATCCAACCAAGAGCCACCACCTATCAGGACATCTCCAAGGCAGGATGTCTCTCTTTCTAGGGTGGTCAGTACAGACTCCAGAGATTTTGCTCTCTCTGTCAGGCTCTGCCTTGCATTTCTGGTGATCTGGCCATTGAGAAATGCCAAAACAGGGACTTGCCCTTCTTTGTGGGTTTTCTTAGCAGTCTGTGGCATGATATCTGCTGAGCACTGCATCTCCCTAGTGAGAGGTTTCTAGGGATGCATTGGGTTTGTCACAGTTTGTGTCTTTATGGAGCGATGGCACAACTGGACAGTGCTTAGGGGTAACCGGACTGGATTGAAATGGAGTTGCTGAGTTATCAAAAGCAGTGCAATGATGTTAGCAGATTAAATTAACCGGAAAGGGGATCTGTGCTGCTGATGCAATGCCAGTTCAGCTTCCAAGGTAGCCTAAAGGTAGCCACATGGCACTACAGTGTGGCATGTACACATAGACATGTCATAGACTCTTCCAGCAGGAGTGGCCTCTGAACACAGGGAGCCGCAGCCCTACAGGGAGGTGATCAATGGCAGTGGGTCTTCAAGGGTCTGCAGTACCTGCAGCATCAGATCCTTTGAATGTGCATGAGGTTTCCCAGGTTAAGAAAACACTACGGTTGGCACCAGTATCAGCAGAGAGTGTATTTCCAACTTTTATGTTACTACAGTTGTATGAGCCTTGTGATCAGTGAGGTTTATGATGCAATTTACAGCTTCTCACAGTGTGACCTGAGGTAGTGAGGATGGGAAATGCACGTTTTTTAGGTGTCAGAGGAGAGGTGTTGATCAAGCCGTATGCTTGGCAAGAGGTAAATGCTGTCTGTTTTGCATCAGTGGGAAGACAGATAAACTCAAAAAGTTTTGTCCATGATGTAAAATCCTGTGTAGGGGATGTAAGGGATGCTGCAGCCCATTGCTTATTTCTTAATGGATGATATGTTATGAAAAGGTATGCCAGCAATTGGTGGCTTAAGTAATTGAAGATGCTTGTAAAACTTACAGGAAATGCTTGCTTTGAAACTATAACTGGTCATATTCCCTATTCAGAATAGTTTGTTTGATGAATTTTGGCATTTTTCTTCTAATACATTATCTCCAAATTATTGTATTTTCATCATTCAAGCAGGACCATCTTCATGTCTGATGCAGAGTAATTTTTATGATTATAAACAATAGATTTCTGATTTAATGTTCCTCTGGCTTTAGAAAGAGATGGTTGATTAAACGTTTACAGAAAAGTTCACATTTGCTCTGAAACATCATTTCACTGGTATGTTTAAGGTCCTTGTTTAGTCACTTGCATTATTTCCTCCATTGTGCATGAGAATCTGTGTGTACATGTGCCTAGAAATCACCTTGAATAATTCAAATTCTGGCAGAGAGCAGCCTCTGCATAAATGATAATGCACAGCTTTTCCAAGCTCTTAAGAACTGCAGGGCTGTAGATAAGTAAATTCAATAAAATGAAACTCTCAGCCTTTCCTCCTTCAAGTAATGGAATCACCACTCAACTTCCCAGGTTTGATGCTTTTAGTTTTTCAAGACTTTGGTGAATTATATTCCTCAGTTCTGCAACAAGAATCTCATAGGAGAGAACTGTTTCCCCTGACCACTTCCAGCCCCCAAGGGGACGTGCATCAGGCCTGGCCAGTGCCAGGCAGCAGGAAGACCCTAAGGAATATTTTAGGAAGAACAGGAACTGAGGAAGAGTAACAATGCCAAAAGAGCAGAAGCTCCTGTAAAATGCAGATTTGAATGCGTAAATGTAGTCAAGCTTATCTTTGGCTGCCTAGCCTCATTCCTGTACAATAAAAAGAGGCCTAGATAACAAAATGATTTTGAAATAAGAATTGTGAGTGGGAAGGGGAGCAGATGAAGCCTGTGAAGGAGAAAGAAAGGCGTAGTGTCCACTGAATAGCCTGAGATGTACATTCTAAGTAATATAAAATGTTCTTTAAAATATTCAAAAAAATAAATTAAAAAGTGGTGTTGCCACAGATTGATTTACTCCTGAGACTTCTTGGGTTTACTTTGTGATCACTCCCCTACTGTTTACACAAACAGCCTGAAGGTTTGCTTTTGGTATTTTACCTCATGGTCATGTTTAGAAGCTGCTCCATCAAAACAAGATTTTATTATTTTCAGAAGTTTATGAAGCAAAGAATTGGAATAGCTTGAAACATACAAAATCTTCTAATGTCACTCAGTAGTTCAGTTATAAACCTGAAATATGTGAAGTAATAATAGGACATTTACCACTCGAAAGAGTATCTACTATGCAAATCAGATTTTCTACAGAGGAGAAAAGTTTAAAACCAAATAAAACTACCTCCTGGGACCTCCCCAGGCAAAATTCAAGTAGCCTCTGAGAACATCATTGTAGGTGAAGCCACTGAACACGAATCAATAAAAGATAATCACTGGCAATCTTAAAACTGCATCATTTATAGCAAACAACTGAGGAAATGTCAGCATATAACTTTGCTATTTCATTCTCATATGTGTATAACTAAATGTGTTGCTACTGTTTATTTGCTATTGCTGTTTGAAAGAATTCCTGCAGCCAAATATCAATTTATTTGCTGTTGCAGTTTAAGAGGATCCCAAATGGGAGCAATTTATGTCCAGCTAAAGTCAATTTTATATTTTCTCAATGATATAAAGATTGGTCAACTAGAACTGAATTTAAATGATTCTTAATATGCTTATTGATCTGAAGGCACCTTCCTTAGGGGAAAGCTTCATGTGCACAATCATGTAATTTTATATATATCTACACGTTCCTATATAGTATTTTAAGTATGTAACATTCATACTGCTTAGTGTTTTGTCCTAGTTTGGTTAGATTTGATCTTAAATTTGGTTTTGATTCTGGTATAATATAACAGTAATAACACATGGCTGGATACAGCAGAATGGGGACATCTGCATAGCTTGATTGTTGATCACATCAAGTTTGCTAGTGGGTGGGGGGACAGGATGCTTCTTGCCCCTCAAGCCTATTTTAAGGGATGGGTCTCTCACCACAGCTGAATTGCAGCTCATGAAATAGCACCAACTGGCCCTCCGGGTTAGCCCCCAGGAGATTACAGGGGAGTTATTAAGCACCCATGCTGTGCAAAGCATGCAGCTGTTTTGCTCTTTGCCTCCCCGCAGCATTTTAGGGTCTAACTGCAAGTCCCTTGAACTCCTCCACACAAGTGTTGATGGTTCATCACAGTGCTGATTTTGCTGGGAGCCAAACTGAAACTGGCTTCCAGATTTAACAGCTTTGGATGACTCACGTTTTCAGAGAAGCAGCTGCAGGGTATTCAGGAGTACACAGAAATGGCAAGCCAATGACAAACGTCGTGGTGGTGACAGCAGTTGCTAAATATGGTACAGCACCTGAAAGGTGAACAGAGGTGGTGAGCCGGTAACATTAAAATACTTGGGCATCTTCCCGCAATTGCTAGTATTCCTGGCAAAAAAGATCTGACCCTAGAACTTTATAGATAAATAATTACCCTATTGCATTTGGAACATGAATCTAAATGTGTATGTTTTTGTCATTACCAAATGTATTTCAATCTTTAATTTGAGCTTGGGATCAGTCATATCCCTAAAGGTGAAGTATTCTTTTGGGGTGTCACTCTGGACTTCAGTAGAAATATGCCAGCCACTGAAGTGGCCTTTCAGTGCATAAATTGCTGAAAGAAATGGCTTTTGCTATTTCTTTAGGATGTGAACTAGTGCAGTCAACCTACCTGCATGCCACCCTGCCATTTCTGTCATCTCTGCTGTGCTGCTGTTATTCAGAGGAATGGGACTAAAAGGCAGGCACTGAACTTCTCCAGCCAGATTTACAGAACAACAAAACTCAGAAGCTTTATTTTTCTCATATTAAGGTTCTGCTGTCCTAAGAGACTACCTTCTTAGGGGTTGATGGTATCTGTGGTGTACTGAGATTTTCCTGTGAAGATTTCTGGCTTGCTACATGAGAAGACATTAAACCTTCCACTTGGCCAGAAACACCAAGTTATGCAGGCTCCACTGGAATAAATTCAGAGACTTGTAGCCTGTTTGCCATGTTTAGTGAGTAGCCCCAAGCTCCCAGCAGAGTATCTTTCCCCAGTAATCTCTAGTTTGTTGTGGATTTACTTTTTCTTACCACACATATGTTTCAGACATGCAAAGTCACCCCTTCCTGAGAGACCAGGGTCTTGTTTTGGGGATGATGTATTGCAATAGACGCTCCAGCTGGGAGCCAGGGGAAACAATTTAAGCCTTGTTCTACACAGAATTTAAATAACACAAATGTAGGTGTATAAGGTTTAGTATCCAGGTTAGTACACACAGAGAAGAATGGACAAGTTTTCTAATATGATTGGAAAGCCTCTGTGATTTGAAGCCCCTTGAGATAGTGATTTGATCTCCTTCAGTCCCATCCTCCCTCTTCTCCTTTCTCCCAGAACTGTTTCTCACAAGTCTAGAATGAGGAGATGCCCAGTGAATGCTGTTTAAAATAAACCACACCAAGCATTCATCCATAAACTGAAGCCTGAGTTTGTCAGTGTGCAAAATATAAGTGGATTAAAAAGCAGTTCAAGACATTTATGGGAAGAAGGTGGCTGACAACCTATTAAACATGATCATATAAATGTAACATTCTAGTTTGGTGGCCCCCAAACTGCCAGAAGTGAGGACGGTGTATGAGAGGGAAGCATAATTGCGTGCCTTCTCTGTCCTTACACTCCCACACAATATCTGCTAATGGCTGTCCTCAGAAACAAGGCATTGGTTTGGAAAGTCTTGTTGATGCGACCCAGTATGTGTAAGCTTTTTGGCAGTCTTAAGCAGAGGGCTAAGGAGTGCAAACAGCACCGAAAGTAGTCTTTTCTCCCTTAGAAACTGTCTCTGTCTTTGAGGTTTGTGGAAAAAAATGTTGGCTTTCCTTTGCTGTATTATTCCTCTTTTGTAGATAGCATCCTACCTCTCAGGTACCAGCCCAGACCCTTTTCTGGACACAGATGGAATTTTTCTTTGATATAGTGCCCGCTGCATGACACAAAGGACTGCAGTTAATCTAAAGCAGGTAGCAAGAACATCTATTCAAGATTCCTGTATTTCAGGACTTGGTATTTAAGACAGAATAATAACGGCATATGGATTGAGACATACTGGTAAAGAGAGGATAATTTGGTATAAACCTGTTTGGAAAGAAAGAATTATATTGATATTTTCATCTAATATGAACATAAACCTCATTGATCTACTAAACTATATACCTAAATATTTCTAAAGTTTTCTAAGACAGAACCTTGTACATTCTGTGTGAATTTCTATCATTATAATTGGGTTGAATCCCTTGGTTTTAGACTCTTTTCCTTTCTCGGTTCTGATTGCATAATATCATCTCTTAAAATGGTGGCTTAAACAAAAGGCAGACTTTAAAGCAATGAGGGCTTTTCCCCCACACCCACGCTAATATCTAAAAATACTCTTAAAATTGTTCAGGAGTGAAGCTTTTTATGGTGAAGTTCCTCAGATATATTGTGTTTTGCTTTTAGAGAAGTGAGCCAGTTTTTCATACGCTGTAACACATTCAGTTTGAATATTGCTTTCATTTTTACATTTGTGGAGCATTGCAAAAAGCTGCCTGCTTATGATTTGATCAATATAACTTGGCTCTAATGCTATACTTTGGGGAGGGAGTATGTTTGATCATGACAGCTGAAAGGCATACCCTATGCAATACATAAGGTCAAGAAATGTAATAGTTAAGTCCCTGCTAATCAAGTAGGTCAGGACTGACCAAGAATCAGTCATGGTAATCTGTGATGGTACCATGAAAATTGCATTGTAATTATGTACCACAGCTTGAATATAAAGCATCAATATTCAACAGATGTATGCCTTTTTGTTGGTTCCAAGTATAAAACAGATTTTTACTGAAATGAAAAATCAAGTAATAACAAAAAAAAAAAAAAAAAAGGAAAGAAATTGATAGAGTGGTCCAATATTTAAATATTTAAATTTGTAAGAAATATTTAAGAAATATTTTTATTTATTACTTATTTTTCCAACCTTCTCTTAAGATGACTAAAATACTGTTCCCAACAATATACTTAATTTTTAGTTAACACTGAAATATTTTTCCTGGAAAGCTGCCTGTCTTTTTCTCTCTTCTAATATGGGAGAATCTATGGAAATATCTGAATGTATGTGAAACTAATTCACCTCCAACCCACACCCCTCCTGAAACTGTCACCTTTGTGCTACAGAAAACATGACAAGAATTACATACCTAGTATGCAGGGACTAGTGCTTACGATACTCATCAGGAGCATTTTTATGGGTACAATATGCTTGAATTGTCTGTCTATATGTCATAGTTGCTTTTATGTTCCTTGTCCTTTTTACAGGGCTGTAAAACTGTGCAAAGGGGTAATATTGGAAAATCTGTGAACACCCATTTGTTCAAATGCTCACTGCGGTTAAAGCAATTCCTATCTCAAAAGTTTGCTTTCCCAACCTACCAGTTGTGATGTACAGGTTGGCACTAGCAGTGTATGTACACTGTGCACTGTTGTACATCTAAATTAGAAGGTGGGGATCATTCTGCAGAGGTAAGCAGAGAATGCAGGAGACCCAACATCCACACTAACACCTTCTTAGAGATACACTTTTGTCTTACTGAATGAATAATGCCCATGACCAGATGGAGCACACTCAGCGTACCCCAGTTTAGTTTCATCCCAGATGAACGCAGTCTGTGTGCTCTGAGATTGCCCTGCAGTGAAAAGCAAAAAGAAGTAAAGGGGAATGCTCAGGAGAGTCCCTTCAAAAGCACATTCCTGACCCTAGCTAAAATACTAGCAGAGATGCATCTGTTGAAGCTGGGATTTTCAAACTGAGGTAAAGAGAATTAGTTGCCCCAAGGGCTGTATTCAGACACCCAGAAAACAGCATTTCTCAACAGTGATAGACTGCTGCATCATTCATTTGCTTGAGCTGGAACAGAAGGTCTGTATTTTGAATTCTACAGTACAGTTCAAGGTTTTGGTTAAAATGCTTTTAAGTCTTAATATACCACTGAAGTGTAAGACTCAGTAAAGTTTCATTAAACCAAATCTCTTCAGCTTCAGCTTCCAGCCCTATCCTGCCATTTTTAATAGGAAAGCTAACTATCCTACCCTGCAGTAGATGCTCAAAGCCCTGGAGATAATGCTGCCCAAAGCTTGAATAAATATGTTTTCTGCACATTGTTCCAGTCCAGGCGTGGTGCTAGGAGAGGGCTTACGTCTCTTTTACTATATGACTTTGTATAGGGCCAGGTGGGTTATATGCTCTGCCTGCTGACTTTCACTGGGAGTTAGAATCTTGATTCTGTCATGTCCCTGAAGTTGAAAAGCTCATTTTCATTTCATGACTATAGCTCTCTAGCCTCCTGCTGACTCAAGCCTTTCCTCCCGTAGTAAGAAATGTCATGTGGACACAGTCATTTTACACATATCCTCGTTCAGACTTCATTACAGTTTATTATTAGCTGTATTAAGTCTCTCATATGTAAGTCTTGAGCAGCTTACCTGTCAATATGGTGTCAGAGTGAGTAGCTGGAAAAGTATGTCAGTAATTTCTTTATTTCATCTGATTAATATCAAATATTAAAATGATTGCAATTTATTCATGGCACCCACATTTTTTCATTAGCAACACACCTTTCACACCTCTTTCCTTGGTGAAATATTCTTGCTGCCTACTTTAATCAGAAATGAGTAGGTAATCACTTATCTCTGCATTGTAGTAGAAATGAGTAAAATGATCGGAGTTTGGGAACTGCTGTTAACACATGCATGTAGGTGAAGCATAATATTATTATTATACTGATAGAAATAAGACGTTCCCAGACAAAAAAATAATTTGTGGTTACTCTGAATAAACTAAAAGATGGCTATTATGTCACAACCGTGTCATAAACTTACTTTTTATTTTATGATTATTTTATTTTTTAAGTCCTAAATCTTTTGTAGGTGGCACAATTTTAAACCTATGTGTGATTTTAAAAAGAATTTTAGGTTTGGATCCCTTGTAATAATGTGGATTTTTGTGCATGTATTTTTATTTTAAAACAGATTATTGCTCAAAGGGGATCCCAGCTTTACAGTACTGCAGGCTGAAATCTTTTCTACATGGAATACCTAATTGGGTCAGTATTAAACTCTGAGTTCAGCAATCATAAAAGTTCATAGAATGTTAATCTGAAAAACAATACAGTTTTAACTTCCATAGAACTTAGTTGTGTGCCTTTTATCTTGAGCATTATTTTGAGGTTAGTAGGTCTTCAGAACAGGTTCTTTATTTTGGTTATGTACAATACCTGCATGTACAATATAAAAGGCAGTCTATGGGGCCTTCCTGTTTCTCAGCAAGGCTCGCTCTCAGCAAGTTATGAGCAAAAAGCTTCGGAGTCTTCCAGGTGCCCTGCCTCTTATGTGAGGTATTTCACTTCTTTCACCTCAGTAGTGTACATGGGGGCAGAGCCTGTCTTGCACTGGTTCAGTGGGTTGCAGCCTTAAGGTTTATGCACATCTGCTCCACTGTTGGGAACCAGCTCCTGGAAGACAATTCTTGCCTCCTGGCAGTGTGATCAGGCCTCATTACACACTTCACAATAGCTCTTTTTTGAGAACCTGGTGTATTTTGTATCTCTCCCCAAACTATACAGGCAAAAGATAAAACAGCTGTACCAATGAAAGCCTGTCCATCTAAGTCTTGTTTGTATTTTAGCCTTTCCTTGCAAGTCTTCGCTAGTTCCAAAATTGCTTCTGGTTGCTGGGTAAGAGGGAAGGGGCAAAGAGCTCTGCTGTAGATTTTCTTTCCCTGCGTTATGTAGCATTTTCCTCCTTCCTCCCTGATTTAGTAATCACTTAACCCTGAATGCAATAGCTGTAAATGGTGGCTTTAATGTGAACCCCATAGATCTGGAAAAAATAAACCAATAATATGTCTGAAACCAGGGAGACAGGTATTTCCCAGGTGGTTACACAGAGATTCTTCACATTAAGGTCCTTTTTCAGGTCATTCCCTGATTTCCTGTTTGGTTTTCAGCAGATCTAAATGAAAATAAGATGACTCTACCTACATCTTCCATCATGGCTGTCTGTCAACTGTCTTGGAAGGTAGGCTATATGTTAATAATTGTGTTATTGATATGTCCCAAATAATTTGTTTGGTAGAAATACTGAATATACTACAGACGTTCAGCTGAAGAGGTCTAAATATATTTAGAGGCTGTCCACAGCAAAGGTGAAAAATGTAAGTACAGTATAGTAATCTAGCCACTTGCATCACTTGTAATTAACTTTTCTATACTGTTCTCTGTGTGGGTGTGAATAATAAGACTGCAAATATTTGCATTTGTTTCCTTTTATATGGTTTTCAAAAAGTAGCCTGGGAAGCACACATCCAATGTTGCTTCAGATGGTTTTGCAGAGGAACCTCCTCTGGACTCTGAATAAAAATATCCCTATGGAAAGTGAGGAGGGAGCAGTCAAGTGGGCCTCAGGGACATTAACATCCAGCTCCCATCATAACATCACATGGTCTGGGCATCTCACTGAAGTCCCTTTGAAAGACTGAACTGTGGAATTACATCAGAAAAAGCTGTACTCGATGCTATAATTCATTTCCATGCCATGCAGTAGAGAAGACCCAATGGTATATCTCAATCAGCCTTAGTAGGATCAGAGTCCCAGTCATGAGCCAGGCAGTAGCATCCATTTGTGCTAGGTTTTGGACAGGCATAAATGAAGAAGCTGATGCCTCTTCCACAGTTCATGACTTACTTGGCAATAGATTTATTTCCTGCTTTGCTTTGCTTTTCTCAGGGAAACACTGCATCATGTATTATGGAAACACCAGGCATACTGTCTTGCCTGTGCTGTTTAGTAAATGGCATAATGCTTCTTGGTAGAATATAGATGTCAACATGAATATTGAAAATGTCCAAGGGTGTCATGAGTCCTTGTATACAGGGGAGAGATGGCATGCTATTAATGATCCTTTCTTCCACAAGCAAATTCCAGTCATGTTGTATAAAGCAGGGATGGAAATAAAAATAGCCCTTCATTAAAAGCAGCCTTGTCTGCTGTACCTATAGCATATTAGACTTATTTAAATAACATTGTGAAGTCTTGGGGAAAAAAGAACCCAGAGATGCAACTATTATTTCTGCTGTAGTGTGGCAAGGGCTTTACCGCTGTAAATAATAACAGCCATGTTGATGGGTAGACCTAAATTAAAAGTGAAAGAGGTTTTTCATTCATTGCAAAAATCCATCTTAATGTGAAGGTGAAGGAGCTTGGGGAGGGGTTGGTTTTTTTTCTGTTTTTGCTTTTAAGCCTACTGTATACTATCCAGGGCCTTTTTAAAGTTTGAAAACTGTTGATAATAATATCACAGATCAGCAAACTTTTAAATGATTTGAGTTCCTTTTTGAATCCTTCTCTTCTACTAGGCAATTACAAACTCAATGGGGGATTTTCATTGCTGCAAAGTGCCATATCTGATGCCTAAAAGAAAATGGTGACTTTATTCTTCACTTTTTTGCATATATTGGTCAACATTCATCAAAGCATTCCCTTGCTGTGACATCTGAGGGCCTTATGTATTTGGAATTAGGAAATATCCTTGGTATTTGAGATACCAGCTTGCTAACAAGTGACAAACATCAACTGATACAGGGTCTTAAGGGAGTATATAAGCAGCATATTTGAATGGGCAGGGCTCGGTGGTGAGTGTGGGTCAGTGGAACAAAGTGGTGTCCTGAGCTATTCTGCTTGCTTTGGATGGTTTCATGGCCTCAGGGACTACGCTGGTACTGACACGCTCCTTGTGGCCCACATATGGTTCACTGAAGTACCACTTCTTTGGAATTCCCCCCTGCCCACAGCCTTTCTCAGTTGGCTACTGTCAGGAGGTTTAAAAGCCCCCCTACTGCCATGTAGCCCCCACTTGCACAGATGAACCTGTGTACTGAGCAACTTTGGCAGCTGTTCAATGAGGAACATAGCTGAGATGAAGATATATTTATTAAACTCAGATTTTTCCCTTCCTGCCTTTTCAATGAAGATGGCATTCCCATGACAGATCAAGAGAAAGATGGCTGGGGAACTAGGTTATGATTTGGGTGGTTTGGGTTTCTGTCCTGAAACAGGGGGCTTCCTAGGTGGCAAAGGACTCAAGGCAACAACCTCTGGAGTCCTGTAGCCACAAAAACATGCACTGTGCCTGAGGTAGCTGTCTACCTAAATACCTTGATTATTTAAATCAAACACCCTGGTGCATGAGCACGTGTGGAAAAAATATTGCACTCTACCTACCAAAATGTACTAGTATGACTGACTGCAGGTGTAAAGAGGGAGGGATTAATTTACCTCTGCTGTAAGGTGTGAGTAAGGAGAAAAGAATTTGCTTCCATCTTGAATTATGTAGAAAGTAATTAAATGAAGCCAACTTGCAGAACTGGCTGATTTGCCTACCTGAAGATAGTACTCCAAACACAAATAATGGAGAATGGATCCTGGAACATCCTTGAAATTAGCCTTTATAAAAAGGCCTTTTTCTTTTTTTTCCTTTGGAAAAAAGTAATTTTGTTCTCTTTTCTGCATGTAAATGGATACGTGTGTGTTCAGTGGTTCTGACAGATTTACTTTGCTTTCATTGGTGTCATTTCCTGAGGAGGGGAATATGAATTTTGAACCTATTTTGAACTTTGTGGGCTGGTAATTTACTCAAGAAGCTGAACCATTAAAAAGCTTTCATATTCCATCATTATGGGTCCTTGAAGCCAGAAGTCTCCACAGCAGCATGCTTAGAATGTCAGAAGGAATCTCTCCTTTAGTCCTTCCCCTGGATGAATAGCTGTGGTGTTCAGGAAAATGCAGTCTGAAATCTGGCTAAGGAAATGAAAAAGCAAACGAGTAGGAGCTTTATTTTTAAGGAGGAATGGTACTTGGAACACTTTAGGACCTGCAACAAGAAAGAGAAATAAGGCTAATATTACAAAGTGGTAAGATTTTGCATCAGCATTCAATTAAAAAAAAGCTGAAATTCAATAAATGCAATCCTAACATGCCAGGAAGAACATGTAGCTGGCTTCAGGAGTAGCATCTAAACTTTGAACTAGAAGGTCAATTGTCAATACCAAGCACCTGTAAATAAGATCACATTTTTCTCTTAAAAAAAAATTACCCAGTGCCTTATGGCTGTGAGGTACGTATATGTAGTCTTCCCACCTGACTATTTTAGGTAAAAACAGGCCAGTAATGGGCAGAAACATTTCTGGGCACTCTTGGAGTTTTATCATCACATTTTTATTCCTTACAGAAGAAGGTAAGTGAAACAGATTTTCCCCTTATTAGGCAGTGATTCTGAAGGGGAGAAGGGAGGGAACAGCACAGGAAGCTTCAGATGACTGTGTGACAGGAAAAGCATTTAACATTTTCTGTAAATTCAGGTGAAGAAAGTTGGTGCATAATGATGTGAACAGGTTGGGACAGAATGGAGTGCATGCTGGGTTGAAAGTCAGGGATGCAGTGAGGGTGCTGCCAAGGTATGTTAATCAGATTAGAATATATATTATTGAATGTATTTTATCCTTCCTTTTCTTCATCCCAGCCCAATGTTTGTTAGAGGCCTCTGGTGCCTGAAAGTTAGTCTATGTGAAAATCACAGAAGAAAGAAGTAGATTTAAAGCTCTCCAGTAGCAGAAAGTTTCTGGACTGTGACGAGAAATGCAGGGTAACGTGATACTTCGGTGAGTTCAAACCTGGTGCAACACCTTGAGGCTGGGGTCTTGTGAAACATGAGGACAGTTGAACCTGAGTGCATCAGGGGAAATCTGTAAGCAAGACGGCAGCAGTAGGGTACGTGTCATGTAATGCAATTGCAAATAAAAATAATATCTCCTTGTAATTTTGCCATATGTGAATGTCTGTTACTGTCCTACATATTTCCCTTCTCTGTATGCTTGTGCACAAGTCCAGGATTAGTTAGCTGCCCAGACTGACAAGGTCTTTGTTTTACTGAGTCACAGCCATGCTAACAGCAGATCTGAGATCTGAGGACAAACCTTGGCTGCTGCTTGTTAATACTAACAGAAGAAAAGTTTTGGGTTTTTTTTCTGGGTCAAATTCATTTCCAACAAGCTGATATGAACCCATTTGCACCTACCTTATAGATATACATTTCACCATTTTTATTTTTGAAATATTGACAGTGAATTTTTGCTAGTGAATGATCTGTGAATGTACTTTGACATTCCATGAATGTGTCATAACTATTATTCAGTAAGAGGCTTGTATTTAAGCCTGGTAATTGCTGAAATGCTAAAGGCCACAATTATTTCTTCTGTGATTCAGGACTGATAGACTAGAAAAATCATGTGGTACTATTTCTACTCCAGGATTAGATGTCTTCCAGAGCCACAGAGTTTTATCAATTAGTGCCTCAACATTTCTGCCATAAATAGTCATAAAAAAGTGATGGCAGGGATATGCAAAATATTTTTTTTCCTGATAGCCATTCCTGGAATAAAATATTGTTTGCAAATTAAGCTGTAGTGTTGTTTGGGAGTTCTAATTTACAGGCAAGCAGTTCCAGTAACTTTAAAAAGTCTGGAAGGGATAAAAAAATGAGTTGTTGCTTCAACTTTAAGTGATTACATAGAAACCTGTGTTTCTATAGCTAAAGCGAATTATTTCATTGGTGCAGGAACTTCAGCTAACAAATGGGGTGCATGTATGTGAATGATTACACAGCCATCGATTTTAACACCATTGCAGAGACAAAATAATCTAGCGACAGCTAGGTATCTAGAAACAGGAGTCTCAGAGATGAGGCTTTGGTACCAATGACAGAAGGATGTCAATGGATTCTAAGTAGTCCCACAAGTCTTGTCAGACATGCCACATTAAAATTAAAATTTAGTGAATGAAGATAAAACTTCAATGTAGCTTCAATGCCCTGACCTAGATAAAGTTGTTAATTTTTTATTTATAACTGGGTACAGAATTTTAATCTGCATTAAAAAGAGAAATTTTTCCATTTCTGTGAAAATAAGTTTTTTTTTTTTAAATACTGAGAATCTTAGACCAAACTCTTGTAACGTGAAATAGTAGCAGCAAACCTGTTTTACCTCAGCACTGAGTTCAAGATTTGACATACCCTCTGGACTCTGCCATGCAAAACTTGGTTGCTTGCTCTCTCTGTGGACAAAACTGATTGTGAATATATGCATTTGCAGGTGTCTAACAACCACGATGGTTTTTGGTCTTAAATGGGATTCTTGCTTGCTTGTATGGAGACTCAATTTTTCCTCAAGCTCTTGCTTCTCTTCTGTTATTGCCTATTATCTCCTACAGTATCACCTTGCCAGGAGGTCCAGTTATATACAGATGTCCCCTGACCTACTTAACAGTGTTCCAATTACACACTGAACATTACACATTTTGCAAAATCCTGCTTCCCTCTGTTCAATTAAATGGATTATTTTTAAGCAGTACCTTACCCTAGATTGAGAATAAGGTTGGTCTCATTTAAACTGCAAAATAGAGCCTCATCCAGTTTGCGCACAATGCACAAAACCACAGGCACCATTCCAAATGTTAGTGATGCTGGTTCATATCGTAGGCTGCTGGCGGGGGTGAGGTGCTGCCCAATGCAGCTGGAGCACGAAACTCATAGAGAACACAGGCTAGACAGGCTAAAAGGGGAAGGAGGTGGTAGGAATGGGACAGCTACAGTGTTGCATTGCCCTCTAGTGACAGGCTGCCTCATTAGGTTGTTTCTCACCACACCTTTTCAAGTTGCGCCAAACATTGCCTCCATTGGATTTCTAGACTTCAAGGCAGGGGTAGCACAGCATTATGAAGTAGGGATGGGTCTCTGAAAATGGATTCCAGGAGTCCCTAAGCTAGGTTTGGCTGTGTAGAGCCACTGAAAAAACTCAGGCTCATTATAAGTATCATGTTGTTGGCTTCCAGACCACAAAACCATCCATTTCCTATCTGCTGACATCACAAATTTGGTCTGCCAGGAAGAAAGGGATTTGCCTCCTCTGTGCCTATCCCATCATTAATACATATTTTTGAAAGCAAAACTTAGCTTCCAGTTAAAGCCTGCCCAAAAGCAGTTACAACTCTGTTCTTACCTACAGAAGAGCAGTTAATGAAAATACCAGATTTTGGTGGTATGGCCAATAACAACTTTTTTTTTTTCTTTTTGCTAATTAAAAGTGAGGAAGTTGGAGCTGACATCACTAGCGATTCATAATCATCTAGCAGCAAGAAGGGATTTATAGCTCCACATATGGAGGAAAATGGCAATTTAAAGTGGCCATCAAGCCAAGGTTTTTACAAAATCATTCAGGTTACATTTTAAAAAAAAATACCTTATTGTTTGCTTACTTTCATAATGTCTTTGAATTGTGGACATTTCTTGACAGCTTCTTAAGCTGTATGATATAATTTCAGAAAATTAGAGAGCTGGTCAAAGGAAAAAGATTGATTTTATGATGATTTTCTGAAGGGTATACATCTATTTTTGTTCCATACTGGGACAAAGTCACAACCTTATAATTCTGTTATGTGAAAATGTTTGAATCAAAATGTCAGTTTTCAAATTGAGAAAGGAAGTGTTTTGATTCTTTTTTATTCTCCTTGCTTTCCTTCTGAAATTGGCATGGACCCTCTTTAAAAAGTCATTGAAATTAATGCTTCTCTGCAAAACATTGTAGACATACCATAAAGCAGTCTGACCTACTTTAATCTACACAGCTATTTCTCTGTTCAAAAATCCTGCTAAAGAAAAGGCTCATTTTATAACCACTGTTTACATTTTCTGATTTGTGACTAGTTTTTTTCTCTCACTCTTTCCAGATTTGTGTCTGAACTTTCAAACACTGAGTCCTCCACGCTTTGGGAGTAACACAAACACACAATGAAATCATAGTCCCATTGCAGTCAGTGGCAAATCCATGCTTCATTGGATGACAAATTTCAGCAGTAATAATATTCCAAAGGGTGTTAAATCTTTGGGCCATTATTTGTATTTGATTGATGTTGTCCTGAAATCATCCTGCAGATTATTTTACCTTACCTTCTCTTATAGCGTAACAGCTCAATAAGACTTCGTTTCTTTCTTAGTAATGAACTACTTCCCATTGTGCCAAGCTGAAACTTCTTGCTTTCAGACAAACTGCCTGGGGAAGAACCTCTACACAAGGGTTAAAATTTTGATTTGTCCATCCTTGCAGTATCATTACTGGAAGAGGGACTTTTCCAGGTACTCTGCTTATGACTGAGATAGAAAGGAGAGAGCATGACAGGAGCCTTAAGAAACAAATAAGCAGACTCAAGATCTGGAGCAATTAAGTTGCACAAAGAAGCAGGGAAAGAGTGATACCCATGTACCAGCTCTGCCTTTCACCTCTGGCTTTGTCTGTCCTTTCTCATTCCACTGATTGCAGAAAGCACTCCTCTTTGTGGAGGCAATACCCAATTTTTTCAAACTGAAGTTATAGGAAACCATTTGGTTTTATGTTTCAATTATGAAGACACATAATTTTACAGCTGTTTCTATTGCTTATGTATTTCTGCTTGGTCATTATTTTCCTAGCTTCAAAATAATACATTTAATTGGATGAAATCTTTACTGTGGGCATATGTGCATGTGACATATTTTTATGTGTCTGTGGTACTTTAAAGATGAATAGAAAAGTACCCAAGTTCGGGAAAATTCTCCTAGCTAGACTATTTTCAGTAGGCTTCAGTTTTTCCTTAGAAGACTATTGGGACACTGACAGCATTTTGCATATGCTTACGTTTAGCTCCATCTGAAGTACCGTTCTAAAGGACTGACATTGTCTTTCCAATATTTTCTTCGCTCTGTTGCTCTTTACCTGCATGCTATGCCCCTCCATTTGTAGTACCGAAAATTAGTCAACCTCTTTTCCCAATATCTAGCTCAAAATACTCAGAGAAACTTCTGCTTAAATTTTTTGTGGTTAAATTCTTCTTTTAACATGCAAGGATTAAGCTTTATAAAGTCAATATCAGAAAGAGGAGCAGGTTGCCACATGTACAGTGACTGTGGATATTGTCATGTCACTGATGGGTGCCTATGCTATATTTGAATCAGACCACCCTTTTTGCAACACTCAGAGAAAAGAGGCCAGTGTCTGAAAACAAGGGATAACCATCCGGCAGCACCACAGTACATAAAGTGTGCCCATCCTGCAGTGATGGGTAGCAAATATATTATGCTGAGTCTGCATGACTTGCTTCTCATGATAAGCGGCAGCAGGTAGTTTAAAGCTACCTCAGATTTGCTCATGATGCAGCCAAAAACCTAGTGACTGCAAAGTAGCTGTACCCCTAGTGGGATTCTTGTCAGAAAGGTGGAAAAAATGTGTGAGGAAATGCAATCCTAATGCCTATACAATATAGGTTAATAAGCTATAGGTTAACAATCTTACACAAATTGTTAGTGCCTATATCTGTAGTAACTCTTCTGCGGGGAGTAAATTGTCAAGTCCTTATTCTGTTTTCATTTTGTCCTTAAAGCTTTGCTTGACTCTAAGGGTGGGGTAAGGGCAGTCTCAGCTCTCCCTGTTTCCAACCAAGCACTTTTTTCTTTCTCCATCAGTGCAAAAATTCAGCTTATTAGGAAGGTCTCTCTTGCAGCAGTGTCTGAACGTACAAATTTGCTCACAATCACAGCTGGAGTGGCTTATAGTGGAGACAGGTCATGCTGGGATCTTTCACTTTGGCACCAATTAAATTCTTCTGTGAAAGCAGAGGAGGAAATAGGAGTTTGTGGTTTAAAGTCAATAGAAGCTGCAGAGCACAGAGCAACTTGTCTTTTCATATGCTGTTTTTTGTAGATACAATGTTGTTAAGAAGTCAAACTCATGCCTAGCCCTAGGGCTTAGTTGCCTCTCTGTACTGTCAGATCTGTCCAACTACAGAGAAAAGAGAAAATAAGGTCCAAGAATGTTTTGAAGAAAATGCTATCAGGGTAATCCATGGCACGTCTTTGTAATGATCAAACTGGAACCTCTTAATATGTAATGTTTTAAAACAATAAAATGAGATGTACTTCAGGGGCTTTTTAAACCTTGCTGCTTACAGTAATTCAGAGAACATACCGGACCTCAGTGAGCCTTGGCATAATGGCCCTTGAAACTTCCAAAAAATGTTAGAAATACAGTTATACAGAAATACTAATGAGCTGGTGGTGAACTTGCTCAAGAATTTGGCTATTCAGGGACATATGCTTTCTTAGGTCTTTCGTAGCATGTCCTGAAACTTTAATTACACAACATGACACTGGAATCAGTATGGACTCAGAACAGCTACTCTGTTAGAAGTTTTACTCAGGGTTAATAGATGCTGAAGCCTGGTTTATCATTTCCCTTCCTTTTGCCCACAAGCACAGGTAAAATTTACCTCCTTTCACGGTGGTTTTTCTTTGAATTCTTAGGCTCATTCTAAACCTCAAGAAAAGCTGAAAATTTAGTTGAAACTCAGGACAAGAACTCCATCAAGTCAGATCTAAAATAAAAGCTTAAGGTTTTTTGCATGACTGACAATTTGCGATATTGCACTAGATCATGCTAGTTACCACTTAATTTTCTTCAGCGACATGGAAAACACTGATTTTTTAAATAGCTTTGCTACCAAATTAGTGACTAGTTTCAGATCAAGAGAAGAAGTCTGACTATTCATCTGAACGTCTCACAGAAATTGGCCTTGTTTGCTTTTTACTGTTAGCAAATGTTGCTTCAAGAGAAGGTACAAGCAGTACCATGCATAGTCAAGTGGCATTTTGGCTGGATTAGATTTTGGTTAGTTCAGACTCTTTCTGCCAGAGGGTATGAATGTGAAGCATGAGCTCACATGTGTGATATTTACACCACCTGAAGTTAGAATTAGTGGTTATTTGCTCTAGAAGTAGTTCCCAATGGAGAATTGACAGAACAATGTATGACTCGTTTGATCAATCACAGCTAGCCGATACAACTAAAACAATAAATATTGAGCACTTCATAGAATAGCTCGTGATGCATCTGGAGATAATCTTCCTCCTAGATAATTTGTTTGGATAATTGTGTTGTATAATTGTTTCAGATAATTATCTGAGTAATGAACATATTTAGAGAAACTGTGGTCTTCTCTTACTGTATAATGAACATAGAAGTTACCAATTAATATGATAATCTATTAGTTTTGGTCAGTGAGTCATTTATTTTAAATTGCAGTGGAGGAAAAGAGTGCTAATTCTCTTTTTGAATTAAACTGCTGTAGCAAATTCGGTGCACAAGCAAGCACATTTGAACCCCTGCTGCCCTGTTTTCTGTTTTCTTTACCTTTAATTTTCCATGGAGGAGTTTAAGGCAAATGGGCAGTTGTGCTTTACGGTTCAATGGCAGTGTGATCTCTGCAGTAATGTCAGCTTTATAGAGGCATGTGCTCAGCAGAGGTCCAGACTTCGTGCCTCGTCTCTCCTTTGTGTGAGGATTTTGATTTTGCTGTAATTGTTTTGGAATTAGATTGTGCTGTGGAATGAGTCATCTCCACAGACCATAGACCATGGGCATCTTTGCAGTTTTTTTCTCAAATAATAGCCTCACTGTTTGCCTTTTTTAGCTTGTACTGATCATTGCTGCGGGGTGACAAGAGGTAAAGTAGCTGTATGGTGCTGCTGCCAGTTACCCTGGAGGAGCAGAGCAGGGGAGAAAGCTAGAAGCCCCTGTTCTGAGACATATACCAAGGTCCCTTCAAAGCTCTGCTCAGTCCAGTGTACTGGGTTAAAATCGAAGTCAGTGGAAGCTCAGCTGAGTAAAAACAAACACAGGAAAAAGCCATAGGGTCGACTTTGAAAAAGCCTTCAGAATTTAATCTAAAATATCTCTTTGCCATGTACAAGAACTATGAAGGAAAGTAGCTGGGCAACTTCCCTGTTTTTGCACAGCTTAAAAGACATGGTGTCTATCTAATTCTCCAATTTACTAGCAGTGGGGAGACTTCTCTGCAGTGGTTCAGCTGAAGTGGATTCATTTTCTGGCATTACGAAGCCTGCTGATGCATGGTTCCTGTGGTCCACGCTAGTCAACAACACTTGGTTCATTTGAAATAGAAAAGGATGGCTCATCAGTCACCAAGAGTACAATCCAAATCACTTGTTCACTGGAATCTTTTCTGTAGCTCTTCAAGCTATGTGCTCATTCAGGGGGCCAGTGGACAGCTAGGACATGAGTGCAAGAGAGGGAGATGCTCTCCTCTCGGTGCTGACTCAGCAGCTGCAGGTGTAGGGCCAGCCAGGCTGGACTCATGTCCGCTCCCTCCTGCCTTCGTTGCTTCTCCTTGCCTCTCCAAATGGAAACCCTTGCCTGACTCTTGCAAACTGCCTGGGACTGACATCCCTTTGCTGTGCATTGCTTTCAATCAGCAGAAGTTCCTGGTGCTGCAACAGCTGGCAGCTCACGGAAATCTCTGTCTTGGAGTGCAAGGAGCAGGATACGTCCTGCCTTGGCTCAGGAGGATGGGATACGGGAACATCTCTGCTGCCTTCCCCCTTGCTCTGTACCATGGATGGTACCCACCTGGCACAAAAGTGACTGAAGCTGAAAGAAGGTAGCACCCTCTGTGCTGCTGTTTCATGAGCACAGTGCTGGGTTTTGTCACCTAACAGTGTCACCTATTGCTGCGCGGCACAGTGGTACACCACCTTGCACTGCAAAGTCACAACATGAGTTAGCTGGGTATACACATACCTAGAGATTTGGCACATTTGGATGGTAACTGCTTCCTGGCTTAGTTCAAAAAATAAGAAAAGGCAATCTTATGGCACCGTGTATGCTGAAGCATTAAATACAACCACTTTTCCCATATTATGAATAATTAAATTACTGTTGCCACACATTTATTTACTGTTCTTTATGCTCTCTGAACACCTAAGGTTTTCCAGAAGAAAAGGTTTTAACAGAGAACGTAATCTAAGCACTGTGAGAAATAATTATCTTCTTCTGTGTTACTGCTAAGCTAAGCAGGTTTTAATTATGTTTGGTTCTTTTAAATTTGCAATGTATTGAGAGTATTGATTGCCTCTTTTTGTAGGTATATATTTGTTGTGGGTATTGTTATACCCACCCAGCAGAAGTTTAGTTGCTAAACAAGCTAGAATCAACCTGTGAATTCATGGAATTTTAATACATTTACAATTTAATTCAGTTAATATGCACTCAAAGTCCCTTGTGCTTTGATCCCTGCTGGCATCATCCATTTCTAATGGCAGGGCAGTTGACTGAGCTACTGATTAATGATGGGCACAGTGGGACATCTGAGGATTTATATATAAAATGCCTACTCTAGTTGCTGGCTCAGTTCTTAACAGGGTTGTTACACATCTCAGAAACTGAACACAATTTTGAATCAATGGAGGCCTGTTAATGCTTGAGCCTCAGAAAAGAGTTGAGGAAACACAACTACAGAATGGAAATCAAGAGAGTACCAAAAAGCTTTCCAATGCATATTTTAGAGGAAAATGTGAGTATCCAGAGATGTAAAGGAGGAATGCTGAGAGAAAGGAGACATGTCCATGTAATGCCTATTTTAAAATATCTAGTATTCACATAACGTAACTATGGAACTGTAACTGAAGTACACTACCCTCTGTAATACTGCTTTGGACATTGCTCCAAGATACTGGGGAAAACATGGAAAATTATTGGACTAAAGAACTAGGGACCAGTGTCCTGGACTTGCCCCTGAAAGTGGAGGGCTCCCTGTCAGCAACCACACCTCCACGCCCAGGTATCTCACTTCTGAGAGGGCTTCAAAACCTAACTGAGGGAGGAAGCCAGGTGGGCTTTCCCAGAGCTTCTTCCAAGGAGACCTCAGAGAAGATTTGCTGTTATGTGAGGCAGAGGCTAAACTAACTTGTTTGAATTCCAGCTCCTTGTTGTGGATACCGAAGAGTATCCTGTATGGCTGTGTGTCCACTCAATAGCTGTTTCAGAGGGAGCCAGTGCCTCTGGAAATGCTGCAGTGACCACTGAAAGCTGGTGGTTACTGAAAGGGCTGAGAGGCTTTGGCAAGAATGGCTTTCTTCAAGTTCCAGAGAACTGGTACTGAATTCCGAAAGACAACAGCTCCCTTCTTCTTCTTCTTCCCCTGAGGAAGGCAAATAATGTGCTTGACCCTTCCCTTCTTTGCAAAAAGTACACAGGAAAATAATTGGATTGACAGTGTGGTATTCCTTCCTTCCTGTGCTGATAGGATAATATGAAACCCTCAGAAGCATTCTGATAACATCCAGTAAAGCTAATTTAATAGTCATTGGATTCTTGAAAGTTCTCATTAGGATGCTAAAAGCAAGCATCTGTGTAATATGAGTATGGTCAACTTCACAGTGGAACATGGGGAACTGATGTTGAAGCTGCCTGTTCTTCATACAAACAAGACTGTATTTATTTAGCTTCTTAGTGACTTAATGCAAATATATTTGGACGGGTTGCACTGGGGGGAAGAAGAGGGAGAGAGAAAAAATGTTCACATTGTTTTCTTTGCCAGAAATCTAATGGTGTATGTGGAGCTGTATATATTCTCAGTCATACACGGGGCCTGATCAAAAGGTATTGTACTCCCTCTAGCTTAAATTCAGCTGCTTTATGTCGTGCTGCTGGTATTGTTCCAGTTCATCATATGCTTAGATGACTCATAGTGCATGCATTGTGGTATCTAACATAATAAGTTTTCCTCTTTTTAAATTAGTCTGCAGTGTATGATGTGAAGTACCATTCACAATTAGCATTTCAGCACTATTAAATCCAGCTTGAAGTGTTTTGATGGAAACAGCAATCTGTTTTATTCTTCAGATTTCCCTAAACAAAGCAAGTGTATCAATAGCTAATAGTGTATATTATACGGTATTAACTGGTGTCTTTCAAATACAATAATATTTAAGAATTGCTCTTTCATAAGCCACTAGCAGTCAAAGAACCCAGTCTCACCTCTTCTAACACTATTGAATTATAGCTTTTAATTTATCCCCATCACTTCTGTCAAGTGCCAAGAAGTGGGGACACATCTCTGTCTGGAGATGCTTGGTCATAACCTACAACAATCAGGTGACAGAAAACTAAGTGGGCTGACTGACGTGGTGCCAGATTGTTTTTGTAAGTGAGATAGCCAGAGTTGTTGGCATGTCCATGTTGATTGTGAAGCCCTTCTATATTTGGCATTTAAAGTGATGATCTCTGACAAGGCCTTGGGGCAGAAGAAACCCCAGCTGCAAGATCTGAAGAGAAAGCTAATAGCATATGTACACATTTTAAATGGATGGAAACTGTGTGGAAAAAAGGAGGCATGGCTCTGAAAAACTCTACAAATAGAAGGAATAGAGGAGGCGCATGGGATAAAAAAAAAAAAAAAAAAAAAAAAAAAAAATGAAGCAGAGGGAGGGTCTGGTGAAACAGTGAGGAAGAGGAAAAGAGCAATGATCTGATTGACCATCCCTCAAAAGCAACATGAAAGTGAGATGGAGGGGACACTGGGGGATCATCAAATGAAGGACAGAGGTTAGCAGGACATTGCTTTCCCTCATTAGCACCACCATGTGCAGTGATGTTAATGCAGCAATGTGTCTGAGCAGTAGTGCTGACAGGGCTGTCTGATAATCACACATCCTATATAGAAAGTTACTCTCCCATTTAAGATTGACTGTGCATACACAGTAGGTGTGATGCCTTGTGGAAATTTTGGACTAACCAAGCCTATGTGGATCTTCTGGTAGAATTTACAAAGTATTAAATCCTTCTATATCTTTTTGTCATCTGCTGAGCAAAAATATGGGACATAACAGGCAGACTGCAGGCTATTCAGTTGAACTGCATCTGCCATCTGGACTGGGGGTTCTTTGCTCCAAGCAAAGATCCCTCTATCTATGACATTTCTGATGGTTTCAATCAAACAGTTCAATCAAACAGTGCTTAAACCTGTGCTGATGGAGTTTTCATCACCCTCCAGGAAAATTTATTCTACTGGCTTAACCAACACCGAAAACTTCTCAAAGGCCTTTGCTGCAATCTCAGCTCCTAGTATTTAATCTGATTCACAGAGAACATGTTTTCTTTTCTGCCTTGCAAGCATTCTTCCCCAGATAAAACAATTCCAGTCCTTTCAATTTTTCTCCAGAGATCAAATCTCTTCGACTTTACTCAACATTCTCCTCTGGGTTCTCTTTTGCTAGTCTACGTCTTTCATGAAAGGTGATACCCAACACCTGACAGATCAGACCTGCTGAGACTCCATGGCTGGTGAAAAAAGTGGGAAAGAGGATTACTTCATACCTCTTAGAGATTATATTCCTGTTTGTATATCCCAGTATAAGCAGCACTAATTTCCACAGCAGTAGACAATTGCTGAGTCATTTTCTGTTTGCATCCCCCAGATGTTTTCCAGCATGGCTGCTGACATGGTTGGTTGTTTCCCATGTTGTATTAGTGTACACCAATGTAGAGCTAGAATTTATGCTTATTGAATTGCATTTTTCTAGACCATTTCTCTGGTTTGTCAAGAACATCTTGCATTTTAATGTATCCCAGTGTTTGCAGTCCTGCACATCCCATTGTCATCTAACAAAGCATGACCTTTGTTACAACACTTGGGTTATCAAGAATGTACAAGGCCGCGTAAGTACTGACCAGTGAGGAACCCTGCTTGGAATCTAACTCACTTGCTCTGAGACCTCTCTTAACCAGAGAACCAGTGAACAAGGGCAAACCAAAGGGGAAAGAGAGAATATTCACTTTTGAGACTAATTAAAACAATAATGTAATTGCATGCAAAGAAAATTGTAAGAAAGAGAAGGAGATAAGAAGAAAGTGGAAATTATTGTCTAAGTGGTAGGATATAGTTTTGCTTTCCAGTAGTTTTAGCAGGAAAAAGAGCTTGTAACTCCATCCTCTGTCTTTTCTTCATTTGTTTTTAATTTTGTCCTTATAATTCCTTTTGACTATAATGTTCCTTGTTTCCTATCAAGTAGTTCAGTCCGAAGGAATTGGAAGACTTAGTGATTCCATAACAAAATCTGTTTCCTAGCTCTAACTTTCAACTAATAATTAATGTCCCCTGAATAGGATCTTCAGATCTTCTAATGGTCATGAGGGTCTTTGCATATTAGGAACTTGAGTTTCTGCAAAGTATTTTTTGATGTCCTGCAATAAGAGAGCTCATTTCATCCATTTATGAGATTGACTTGGAGCCAGAATTCAATAAAAAGACAACACAAGACATGAGTTACCACAATTAGTATGACAATTAAAACCCTATGATAACTCAAACATAAAGTATCAAAAGCAGCTACCACAACCTTGAAGCAGAGAAAAGATCAAATTGCTCAGAAAGCAGATAATAAATTAAAATTGATGTTGTTGCCTGGAAGAGCTGGGTATACTAAGTGGTATATGAACAAAACATGAGTGTTCTTCATCTGTATTGTGTAAGTCACAGAACAAAATATGCTGCAGTTCAGAACATCTTTGAGGTATATAGGCTCCCTGCTCTTCCCCTACTTGATTTTGCTTTAGATCCAACCCCTTCAGAGGATTCTTGTAGTTTGTTTAATGTATTATGGATGCTTTCATCTTAACGGCTAAAGCCTGTGTCTAGTTTCCTGTGGATTGGGTAACCTCCAAGGATCTGGCCAAGGAAAGAATTTTGCCTTTGTACAGTTTGATACAATGAGAGGCACATGAAAACTCTCAGTTTGAAAATAATTGTTTGTTATTAGTAGTAAATAATGTCAATTTACTAATAGCATAAATAGGATGAGGCAGTTTTGTATGTCTCAAAAATAGAAATATGTCAACAAATTGAAAAGCAAACCATCAGCAAACTTGTGTTACTGTTCCAGTCACCTTGTCCTTCCACCCTTATTATTCTCCTGGTAATGCCCTGTGAGGCTTTTCTTCCTTGTCCCTCTCCTGCGGAGTCAGATAGTCTTTTGGGTAGGATCTCTCTAAAGTACTCTGAGCCTTCAAAAAATCAGGTGCTTTAGTCCATGCTAATGATTTGGCCTCCATCTATCACTGCGGAGAGAGAGTGGCACCTCTGCAGGGCAATTTAAAAGCACAGAAGATGAATGAATTGCTGCCTGGAGGTGCGTGTGGCTTTCCCATCCCCTACTCCATGTTAGGAGAGACTGAGTCTGTCCTTGCTGCATGCCCCTGATCTCCACCTCACCCTGCAAGCTGTTCACCTTTCTCTGTTCAGTAGCTCTCAGCATTCATGTTAGCTGATTCTGAGATCCAAAGCTTGAGATCCAAAGCCTTTTTGCTTTTAACAGCTGCTAAATGATTGCATTATCCTCATGCTGAAAAACAGGACAGGGGGAAACCGCAAAGAAATGATACCTCTCATACTGCAAAAGTCTTGCACATCTGATGATATATGTATATATAGTAACATCATAGTAAACAATAGATATATAAAGTAAGAATAAAAATACTAAAGTATAAAATGTATTCCCTCAGGTCTGTGGCTGCATTTCATTTGGGGCATTAATTTTCCAGAATTATCTGAGCTGATACTTACACTGTCATTTGCAAAATGGCTTTGCTGTTACAGTAATTTCAGTGGAGAGAGGCATTAGTCTGTCCCGTAATCTGCATATTCTGTGTGTGTGAGCATTGCAGAACACGTAGGTGAATAGGGGAGCTATTAAATATTCTTTCTGATATAAATCAAATAAAAATTAAAACTTGAGGTAAGAGTGTTTCTTTGCCTGAGCACTCCAGGTCTCAGGGGCTGAGTGGCTCCATTATGTTGCCTCGTGCTGGAACATGGCTTGGAAAAACTTTGTCTCCCAGCTTAACATTTCTTTGCCTCCTAAAGGAGGCATCCTGCTGACCAGTAGGCATCAAGCATGTTTTATATCCGTCCTCCAAAGCAGCAAGGTTGTCAGGGTTTGTCCCACAGCTGGTAAAGAAAAACTTGCTTGTAGCAAATCCTTTGGAAATAACCTGTTTGCCCTCTCTGCCCCTGCAGAAACCCCAGTCCATTCTCCTTAGATTCCTCACCTGTGATCTCCTTTATCATGATATTAAACAACATATTGTCTGACAGTTCTGACTGCTCCAAGCAGCATTTTACAACAGTCTGAGGTATAACCATTGCCTTCGTTTCACTGGATTGCAATTTTTAATACTAGATGGGTAAGTGTGCATAATACAGCACAATAAATATTCTAATTTTGAGATTTATCAGCTTCATCACTCATTTTTTGGACTTAGTGTTTGGACTAATTCTGCATGTATGAATAAAGGCTAAGTGGATGGTCTAATGGTTTAATCCCTTGCTGATTTTTTTTTTTCTGTTTTTGCTGGTTAATACAAAACTGAACATAACCAGGGACTCTGCAGACTTCTAGTTCCCTAAACTGATTTCTGAATAAAGACCTGTCTGCAAGGTATAAAATATCTTGACTGTTTTTTCTTTTTGTTTTGCCTGTTTCATAACAGTCACACTTAAAGTCTTGGTGCGTACTCTTGACTTTTTCCTTCCCATAATGTACTGCTGCAATAGCCTCTGACTAAGAGCATCTTTTTTTGTTCACCTTACAGCATATTTGTGTGAATGTTCCTTCATTGCTTCCACTTCCTGATGACTTCTTAAGTGCATTCATTGCCTTCCTCTTTCTATGTCTGCTACTCTTGACATTTAATGCTCTTAATTCTGTGATATTATCTTATCTGCTTACTGGGTTTTCAGTGTATACAGCATAAAGGACACACAGTTTGCACTTAAATTGTGGCTTGTCTCTAGTACCTACACTTTTAACAATCTGTCAGCTCCAACAAGTTTGTTTTTGCCTATGTGGATTTTGGTTTGATTTGGTTTTGATGAAATATTCAACCTTTTAAAAGTTGTACTATGGACTGATAACACAGTCACATTAGTTTCTCAGTTGTACAACTAAGATCTGGAGAGTTTTCTGAAATAAAGGTTTCTCACTGGAAAAAGCATTTCTATTTATAAATAGTAAAACTTTGTGTAAAACATCACTTTGAATAAAATCTAATTAGGGAAAAATGATGAAAATGTCTTTTTCACTCTTATCCATAATGAAACATTGCAGTTTCTCATTTAAAAATACTCATTTTCACAATCTATAGTCTAACTGAACATAATATTAAATCTAAATCTGAACAAAAATATTATTTTTTTTTCAAGTGGAACATTTTAGGTTTTGTTTTTGTTTTATTAAATTTCCTTACAAAATAAAATTCAGCTTTTTCTTTTGTCCCTATTCATAAAGAAAACAAATCTGGTGTTTTCCAGTAGAACAGAAAGTCTGTGTTCAGACCAGTATGCACTGACTTTATTTGCTTAGTAGTGCAGGTTAATTTTATCTGTCAAGTTATGTGGAGTAAAGTCAACATAAAAATGGTCACTGTTTTTAGATATATATGTCAACATTTGGAAGGAGGGACAAATTCTGCTCATAGCTGTAGTCTTCTGGGTTAGTACCTCCTGAATTTGCATTTAGCCGAGTGTCTCGAGTGTATCAAAAGTTACTTTGATGATTTTTTGCTGCTCATTATGTTCAATCTACTACTTCTTTTATTTATATTTTCATAGTTTTCATTCAACTTTCTGTTATTTTTCTGTAACTGATTATGGAAAGCAATTTATAAGTGATCATACCAAATTTCCATTTGAATTAAGTATTAGCAATCTCCTTGGTGAAAAAGAAATTAACAATGGAAAGAGATATGTGATGAGAACCAGAGAAGGTAATGTGCAGCTTGACAAAAAACACTGATTTTTTGAGAAATAGTTAAAAATTACAGTATTTGGACGGTGTGAAAATAGAAGAAGAAGAGGATCTATTTAGTACGGTAGATGAATGTGTCCTCCGTTCTTAGAAATTAAAGGCCTGGCCCATTGAAACTATTTTTTTTAAGCCTATATATTGCAGTAGGGGGGCAGCCAGCCAGGACATTATGGAAGATGTTATGACACATCAAAAAGAAACTGGGGCTCTTACTGATGTATTGCCTCATGTTTGTCTTCACAGTTTCCTACTTTTCAATTTTACATATCCACTTGAAATTTACATCTTCATTTTTTTGTAAGTCTTGCTTGTAATAAAGGATTCAAGACTTTCAGTGGAAAGTAGGAATCTAGTTCTGGCTAATATAAAGCTGACATCAAACCCACTATCTCTCTTCTCTGCTTTTGGAGTTTACTTGAAATACTAGAAAGTCAGATACCCGTCAAATGCAATGAATGCAGATGACCATGAATCTAATAAAGGAAAAATCATAAGCTCTTCATTGGAAAGATGTAAACCTAGCTTTAAGAAAGGATTAGAAAACTGCCAGTGAAAGAACAGTCCTGTGTGGTAAGCTGTGAACAAACAGGCCTGTAATAACTTTTGTTTTCATCGCTACTTTCCAAAACTATTATTGTTTTACACATTAGGAGCCTAGTGTTTTCATTCAAATCACTGTGCCAGAGCCTGTGCCTGCCACACCTCTGTACCACTCATACAATTATGAATCCCGCATTTTTCTTGCTTGTATTGAAAATGTCTTGCACATTTCCACCAGAAACCACCATCTGGTGGAATTCAAGGTTTAGTTGTTTTGGGATTTGTCATTAGCTAGGCAAATTGAAAACCCTCATTATAAGGTACAGAGTTATCAAAGATTTTGCTAAAATTCATCCTTACAAAACATCATCTATTAAGATGAAGTCACTTAATATCTCCAGGCTATTTCCCACTGCTTTTAGCATGAATGTTCTTAGACTGATGCCTGGAAAATAAATGTGCAAACTGAAACAAGAATATTTATCTTCAGCTTTTACTTTGTCTTTGTGTTATATCCCTATGGTGGTGCCCTTCATGAAGCTATCTGGGGAGACATTCTTTTCCCCCCTGATTTTTTCTCATTAATATATTCAGTTATGAAAACTGCTAATTCCCAGAGTGCATGGTTTTTAAAAACAGAGTGGCACTAGGATAACTGGAAGCTATTGGTAATGAAGTATCCAGAGAACTCTGGCCACACTGCAATTGCATGGCTGTGCAAAGTGTTGATTGACAGGAAAATAATGCTTGCTAAAGGATAATCTGGTTTTCAAAGAGAATTATGTTCACTCAGATAAACATGATTTTCAGAAGCAAGAGCAATCAGAAGCCTTTCATTTTGAACGTTTATTGTGGAGATATTCTTTAGGGTTATTATTCCATTGTACATTTTGTTAAACAGTTGGTGTCTTTAACAAATGACATTTTCTGTCTTGCTGTCTTGTTTTCATGCCTAGACGTTTAATACAAGCCCTGCATCATAGATTTCAAAAAATCTGCCATTGTTCTGACACAAATCATATTTTACGGGATAAAATAACTATGACTTGACGGCAGAGAACAAGGAATGAGGTAATCTTTTGAAAACACAACACTGCCTTCTTTGTAACCTGCACCATTAAAACCCATTCCAAGAAAGATATTTCATGACTTTTTGCTTAGATTCCTTTAGCAGTGAAGAAATTAATCAGATTCTGTACAAAGATTTAGCCACTCCAGTACTTGTTGACTCAGTGGTACCATTTGCATATTTTACCATTCAGGAGCACAGAATGACATTTTTCTTCTGATGAAGTAGTATAGATTTTCTCTCCTGTTAACATTATCCTTAGCCTAGTATTCATCAGACATCTCTGTGATGTTCTCCAAATCCTTTGGTCATGTCCTCAGTGGTCACATTAAAGTTTTAACAACCTATAATTTCTCTGAGCCCACTAGTTCAATACCAACATGAAATCTCACATGTCAGTTCTTACCTTCCTGTCTCAGTGTTTGTGTGCATTCCTAGCCAAATTTGTTCAAGATCAGAGTATGGGAAACTATACACACTTGAAAGAGACTGTTATTAAACAGGTTATATTTTTCTCTAATTTTTGAAATTCAGGAAGACAGAAAGAGCTGCAGAGATTCCTGTAAATCGAGTTGGGATCTGACAAGGAAAGAACCATCATCCTGGGAAGGGATATAAGAAATTTATTACATTTATATGTACTTTGACTATTTTCCTCCTCAGGAACTTTGTATGGTAAAATTGTAAAAAGAGTGTCTAGTTAGAGGCACAGCAGCACAGGGAGTATTTGAATGGTACATGCAAAACAAACACAATGTAAAAACATAAATTATGAGGTTTCTTTTGTTTGTTTTTCTTTTCTTTCTTAAAGAGTTGAGAAAGTATTTTAAAATATTAGTCTTCATTTCAGACTTCGCTAGAGCGTTGGCAGAGAGGAGAGAAATGGAAGGCCAGCCTAACCCTTTGGTTAGAGGAAGGTGTGAGTTTGTCTGCTTTCACACATGTGGATTGTGTAGTAAACTATACAGCCTGAAGGAAAAAATGAAGAATCTTGGAAAAATTTGAAAACCCTATTTTAAAACTTCAGCTAGTAATGGTGGTTTTTGGTTACCTCTCTACTGGTGCAGTCTCTACTGATGCATCTCTAGCAATGCAGGGCAGGTGGTGGCTGTGACTTGTCTGTCTTTCCTAGACCTATGGTGGACCTCATACTGATAAAGCAGAGCACTCTATGATGATTAAGAAATTAATAAGAGTGGAAACCACTTGGGAATGTGGTTTGAGACAAACTGCAGACACTGTAAGGCTGTCCAATAGGACACTGCAGATTAGATACAATTTGTACTGTGTAAACATGTGCCTACGTATACCTATACATATGCTTTCACTCTTCACCAAAGTACTGAATTCAATTTAATGTAGATTATGTTACTGATGCCTTATACGTATATCTAACAAAAGCTTTCCTGAGAGCTAAGCCTAATTCTAAGGCAATTCAGCTTGCCTTATTTACTGGAGCTGCACTTTTGAGTTGAATTGGCTATAGACAATTTTTTCTGGAACAGAAGTATTTTCCTTGTAATTCTGCAACAATTTTCCATTAGATAAGATAGTGATCTCTTTCTTGACTTTTTGCTCTCTTTCAGATGTTGTTATTTATCAGTACTGCAGTGCATATATTTTTTACATTTTTTCTGTTTCTGTTCGTATTTTTTTTTTGCTTATTGTTAGCCAGAATTTACTATCAGGAGCAGACAGCAGAAACTTACTTTTGGTGCCATCATTAATATAATATTGAGAGGCAGAAGATCTACTGCTGATCTCTATCACAACCCCTTATAAATTCTTTTCCTCTTGAAATTCATTTCCTCTCTTTGGCCAATTTGCAGCCCAGTGAGCCAACTTTTCACTTATTTCACGTTTCTGCCCTTTAACCTTTGATGAAGTGCTAGGCTAAATGCTTTCTGAAGATGTAAGTACTTCACTCTATTTTTGCTGAATCCTGTAGGATTGAAAAGTCTGAAGAGCAAGTCAGGCTGTTTTTAGCCTTTTACAAGTTTTTATTTTTATTTATATATAGATGCTTTTCTCAAACAAAAAAAATATTAAGGACTTACGTATCTATCACTAACAAAATTAAAGTTGAATTAAATGTCAGGATTAATTCTTGGGCAAAGAAAACCTCATAGAGACAAAAAAAAAAGCTCAAACTTTGAATTTCTTCTGCAGAAAGAGAAGGGGAAGAACTCAGCCAAGGTGTGGAGGAGGGCATATCTGGGTTTTGCTGGAGAGGCAGCATGATGCCCAGTGCCTGCTGCCAGGCCAAGGCCACAGGTCCCTGGTGCTGAGTGTGGGGCCCCTGACTGTTGGCCTCTGGCTGCTGCAGCAGTCTAAATGTTTAATGGAAGTAGTGGCCACAGGGGCACAGCCCCACCGGGAGCGACACGCTGGTTGCAGTGCAAGTTCACAGGGCGTTTGCTTCCTAGCCCATGTGGAGTGACCTCCAGTAGCTGTAATTTCTAGTTACAGGTTTCCAAATAGCTGGGAGACAAAGTCAGGACTCTTTTTCTGCAGAGCTGATGAATTTGGTGGGAGATTTTCTGTGGTAGGCTCTCCTTGTGGCTACGGCAGACTACAGACGTCTTTTGGAGGGCAGGTCTGGGTCTGCTGCCTGTCCCTGCCTCATCTGGGGCTAAAACAGCTCAAGGCAATAGCACAGAGCTAAGAAGAGTGGGAGGCTGGTGAGTTTGAGGGGGACATGTGCTCGTCCCCAAACTGTGTTAAAAAGCTCTCAATCGTAGTCACAGCTTTTAAATTACCTCTGATACATTTTAAATCCTGTAAATCTAAAACTGATGTTATTTATTAATGAATACGTTTGATCCTAAGCCTACCTGAGGCCCATCTTGCCTGTTTCCCCAAATGCAAGACATCAGCCCAGCAGACTAATGATCAAGCAGGAGAGAGAGCTGCTGTATTGCAGCTAGGGAGAAGGATGATATCACAAGGCTGGGCCATGCTCCCGAAAGCCTAGATGTGGTACGACTGTCACGATCAACAGTCCAGGTGCTGCTCTCCAGGCCTGACCATGCAAAAGTTGCAATGGGCTAACAAATCACCCCCATGCTTAATGTTAAGCCCATGCTTCCTGTTGCTGTTCTGAAATGTAAACATGTGCCAAAGGCATGTGCTTCCTTGTATTCATGAACTGGGCTCCACCTTCTGGAAATAAATGTTTTGCACACTGCTGTCAGGGTATGAGCCATCTAAAAATTTTTTTGTCCTGGATCCATTGATTTTGTTCTGAAAGAGATGCTCTAATACCTACCTGTCAGACCCCTGTTTAAAGCATCCTAACTCTCAGTCATGTTTATCCCTTAACATAGTTTCTTCTCCCATGGTAGGTCTGGTACTTTTTTCCACCACAGTCTGTGTGTGGGAATGAAGAAAGGAAGGATGGGGAAGGATGGGTGCAAAGACTCTGCCACTTCTGCTGTGAGGTGTCTTGTCATCAGCATGGCTGTACTTCTGTCACACAGCTTGTAATATGTTCAGCTTCATTTTCCTGTGGTACATACTTTCCTATATTCTCTGTGTCAGATAGCTTGCTCTTTGGAGGGATATTTGCTCCCAGGAAGGACACTTTTGTCTAATATCAGGGGATACAATTGCTAAAGCAGCTGCACGACTTGACCCACTGGGACTTGTGGGAACTGAACTGCAGTCCTCAGCAGCATTTCCCGAGGACACTTCCATAGTCTCAGCTTGTGTGTTTTAAACCAGATCTTTGCTCTGGAAACCAGTGTGACGTGACTTCAGAATATATGTTCAAGGTTTTTGGAATGACTTATCTTTCTTTCTGGAAATAAAAGTTGTCCCACCTTCCCTGAAAACATCCTAATTCAACTCTTCTGGTGAAGGATCAGGGACATGGTGACTATCAAACCTTGTGTCTGAAGCTTGTTCAGTGCCTCGCATCCCAAGACAGAACTGGAGGGATGCCAGCAGAGGAAGGGCTGTTGGGAGGGAAGGGGGGAAGGAGGCAGAGGAGAGAAAGCTGAGACAATAGAAGTACTGGTATTTTAAGGGGATGTTTTAAAAGATTTAAATTTTTGCTGAATCTCATGGAACAATAGGGATTGTGAAAAGAAATGATAAATCACTATGTTTTCATTATTTGCTGTTGATCCCACTGGCTTTTGTTGAAAGTAAATATTCATAGCTAATTTTGGTACAGCCCCAAAACAGTATCTTACAGCAAAGCATTATTCTTATTACAATTTTA
Source organism: Morus bassanus (assembly GCA_031468815.1). NCBI lineage: Eukaryota > Metazoa > Chordata > Aves > Suliformes > Sulidae > Morus > Morus bassanus. The sequence goes on along the minus strand of CM062568.1, from coordinate 89,290,429 downwards.
AAGCGTTTATGAAAATGAATCAATTAGCTAACAGAATTGAATTTCAAATGCAAAATGAACTACCCATGTTAGGTATAGCCATACATAGAAATTATGTGCATTTGGCCATAAATTACGTAGGCGTTCAATGCTGAAATGCTGAAATACAATTCATTGCATTTGGAAGATTTGAAACTCCTTTCATTTGCATGCTTTGAAAGATGGCTAATAATTGAAACCTATTCCACTGAAAACACAGCTAGAAAGAAATGTATAAATGCCCTAACAAGGCAGCTTTTGTCGTTATTTTGCTATTGTTAAACAAACTAAAAGTTTACCATAAGAAGACTTATGCAGGTAAATCTTCACCCCCATAAAACATCTCTAGATAAGCAAACAGATCAACCTAATACTTTTCAAATTCCATGGACTAATGATGGATTTTAGACATTATTTCGGAGAGGTGTGTTTAATTTTGTTTTCAGTGAAAATGTTCTGTAGTTGGTAATCCCTTGCAGTACTGATTCACCATCAGTGACCTTAATTGCCTCATGCATTTGTCCATTTCCCTTCTTCCTCCTACCTTCTATGTGAACAGACAACTCAATAAAATAAAAAATCAGTTTCCTGAACAAAACTTCATCTCTTCAAGAAAAAACAGGCTCTTGCCACAACTGCTGTGAAAAAAACCATAATTTTTCTTGCATCAATATAGAAAAACCTCCTGTATCACATAGCTGAAAATTAATGTGCTGATATATGCAGAAGAGGGAGTGCGTTTTTGACAGGTTGTGGTTCAGTCAAGAGCAGAGAAGTAGGCCGCAGTATCTAGAGCGGAAAGCAGCTCACAGCAGCATACAAAACCATGGTGATCTCTTAGGGTGATGTCCCTTGCCATCCTTGCTATCTCAGCATATAATCTGTCATGGTTCATGAAGCAACATTTTAAAACCAGCAAGTAATCTTCCCACCATTGTTCATGTTCCCACTGACAGGTCTCCTAGAACCTCCACAGCTTGACTGTTGGAAACCTTCTAACTTCAGGCCTGAATACATTAAGGAACATAACATGATGTAAATGGCTCTTCCTGATCAGCCTAGAGCTCTTTCTAGCCAAGCAGTTTGTGTCTGCTGCAGCCAGCGGCAGATGCTTCTTCTGCAGGAGCACTCGAACAAAACAAACAAAAGCTGATGTTTCCTTGGTGTATTCTCCCCCCTCTTTTTGCCCCTGGAGAAAAACGCCGGCTTGGGTAGAGATGTCCTGCAGACTGAATCCAGCCTGTGGTCCAATATTTGGGCGATACAGTCCTGTATAATAACTGTGGAAGAAATTGTCCTTCTTAGACTATACCATGTAGCCTTTCCTTTCCCAGAGGCCAGATGGTGATTTTCTTGCTGACACTGAGTGCTCTCTTATTTCTAGCAGAGTACCACTGAGGTTACTAGGAAGTCATATAGGTAAGGGAACCTTAGATGTGAATTTTGCCCTCTAAGTTCAGGATTTATTTCACTCAGTGTATTGTAGCCTCTCATCTTTCTAAACAGGGTCCCACTTTTTATGCCACAGTGTGAGGCTAATTATTCTCAGTTTATTTGCACAGCCCTACATTTGCCATCTATCATTCCTGAAATATAAAATGATCTAAACTCTTTTATATCTGGCTGCACTACCTAATTATTCCACATTTGTTTTTATTCTCTTCCAATTTAGTATTATCTGCAAAGTTAGAAATCATATTTTCATATCATAATTAGACCTCTAAGAACCTAAGAAAACTGCTTGGTGAATAAGCATGCAAATGGCTTGGTTTTTTTCCCCGTCCTCTTCTCATTTTAATGGAGATTTAAAGTGAGACAATAAATTAGAAATGCATGAAATTATGAGCTAAAAAATTCAAGTTGTTTGCCTGTGGGCCATAATGTTGCAGCAACCAGAAGTGATATGAAGAAGTAGTTATGATAAGAAAGTTGGTTAGGAATGACTGATAAGGATGTAGAAGCTGAGCTGATGTGTGCCCAGCTCCTCACCGACCATGCTGCATTAGAAGATGTGCTTATTTGGGCAGCGTATCTACAATGCTGGTGTCAGGAGTGTAAAAGTTCTTTTCCTCTTCTGCCCTATCTACATGTAGCCAATGTGCAGAGGGAAGTTGATTAGCAGCTGCGACTTTGATGCAGACATAATTTCTACCATAAGCAAGTCATTCTCTACCCCCGACATTAAAGATTATCCCACCATTACAGTATGGCTTATAGTATTTCCTGTACACCTTTAAAATATGGCTTACAGTATTTCCCACACCTCAGAGATACATGTACCTCACACCTAAATAACAGAGAAGATATTAGCACACTTGCAGTATGACAGAAGAGATCTCCTGTAATTATGTTACTTAGCATGCTGCAGCAGAAATCAACCAGTTTGACATTTTCTAAGTCCAGCAAGGCAGAGCAACTCAGCAGCCTTTGCTTCAGTCATATGTGTATCTGGCAGTCTCTATCTTAAACTGAATGAGTGCCATATAGTATCAGTCTTTTTTTGTCTCCCTTTGGCGGCTCAGGTTGTAGCAGTTGGATGCATTGTTTCAAGATGTTACAGAGCTGTAGACAATTCAAACCACTACATATTTTCTCAAATGTGTAGAAACAGAATGAGGGAACAACTGTCCATCAAACAAACAAACAAACAAACAAACAAAAAGCAAAATACACAGAAGATCCCTCTGCACTGTACAATTTTCAGTCTGTGTTCTTCTGAACAAGATTAATGTTGGGATCTGCAGCCCTCTCAGACAAGGAGCAAATCGGATAGACCATTCCAGTACAGGATCAACCCTGAAGCCACAGACCCTGTTCAGTCCCTAGATTGTTCTTCCTCTTCATTTCCAGGTGGAAGAGATGATGTTCTGCTTCTTGCACTATACAGGCATGTAACCATTCTCAGCAGATTTCCAGCAGGGAATCACAGAGCGTTCCTTGTGTGAGTTCAGACAGGTGCAGGCTTTGCATTTTCACCAGTAAGTTTATGTTGACCATGGTACCCTCCTCTTTCCAGTTTAGACAAAGATCAGAACAGGGCACCTGCATTAAATTTCCCCCTCATGCTGGTCCATGCATTGGCTCCATTGTGAGAAATCATAAAACTAGGGGACAGGCCATAGGAGGTCAGCTACACCTTGATGTCATCTGCTTTGTTGCTCTTGAGAAACCAGGCATGAAGAGTGAAGTTCATTTCCCAAAGACACTGCCATTGGCAGTGGGTGCAACAGATGCTGTTGGGAATGAGGCCGGGCAAGCCATCACACTTATAGAATCCATCTGATGATCTGAGCCTCTCTGGGCCTGATTCTGACTTCCCTGATGATGTCAGTCAAGAACGGCCCTTTCAAATTCAGAAAAGTTGCACTAGTGCAACTATAGCACAAGAGATCAGAGTCACATCAGACCTGCCAGAAGGGATAGATTTTTTAATTGCAGCCTGTGGTTTTTTGGCCCCCACTTTGTAGGCACATTCAATTACAAGTGCAACTTAAGTCATTTATATGTCTTCCTGACTGACAGATATATTGGTTAATGTCCTACCTGCAAGATTATGCCCACAGGTATGTGCAGCTGTTGTTCTGAGTGAGCAGAAGGAATGCATAAGCATGGTACTTTAGCAACTTTCTCTCTTCTCTGTAGGATGCCAAAAAGAAGGAATACATTTTTTAAAAATCCAATTGATCCTAATAGTATAGGATATTTAAATATAGTTATTAAATATCATCTCTGTAGGGCAAGGTTAAGGGCATTTGTGTAATGTAACTTCATATTTTCCCCTAAATTTATCAGATGTTACTCTTAATTGTAGCTTCAACTATAAATTTACAAGGTTTGGAGTGGCTTGGTTTTAGGTGATGACATTCCTGCAAAACCTATGATGTTGCTGGGCGATTGAATCATTTATCTTGCAAAAATAAAAATGTTCATGAAATGGTTGAAATGAACACTTTAAAGTCTGACTGGTTCTGTAGAGATCACCGTGAATATAAATTAAATTGTTCATTGAGTGCATGGTTAGTCTCCTAAATCTAACTTAGATTTTCTCTTCCTTCATGAGATGATTCAAAGATTTCAAAGGGATTTAATTAATCACAAATTATAGATTTTAAGAAAAATGTTCTTAACATTAACAGACATCTTTTTTTTTTTTTTTTTAATTCTTGAACACTTTCAAGTACGCCTAGCATTTCTTTAAATATTAGGAATAACTCACAATGAAACCCAATACATTACAGCAATCTGGATATTATTCATATGCCTTTAAAATGATAAGGCAACTCTAAGAGTTTAAGAATTGATGTGCAAAAGAAAAAAAAGAAGAGGGACAAAGACACCTGCAAATACCATCTGAATTATATAATTTTTAAGCTTGGAAATAGGAACTGTGATTTTTATGATGAGAGACCACATCTGAATAAGGGATTGTCACCAGAGTTCTCCATTTTCATTTCTACCTTTATTCTATAGCCTATTGCTTTCCCAGTTTACCACAGGCTGTACTTACTGGTGTTTGTGAGACAACACTGAAATGTGGATAAGGCAAGCACCGATGCACCCAATGCCATTTTTTAAAAGAATCAGGACACCATTATTTCCCTCATACCTTAACCTGTAATAGCATAAATATTACCTTAAAGTCCATGCTCCATAAACTTCTTGTAAAAATTGGCTTTGAGATAGCCAAATACCAAGTTCAAAAGGAAAGCTTAAGACAAGATCCTTCCTTAAATCCAGTATGCCCTAACCATGAAAATATCCCAATACTGGCTTGGCCCAACTGAGTCCTAAATGTCTCATTTCCCTCCTTCCCATGTCTCATTGAGCCAAAGCAACTGGATGAAGCCTCCTAGTCCCTGTGAGTGACATGGCTCCCGTGCCACCCCTGGGGTGGTCGCAGTGCTGGCCAGAACCCTTCCAAACCTGCGGAGGAGCTGAACATCTCTGGGCTCTTGTACCCGATGCTTTCCTATCACAATCAGTAGAGATACCTTGATGTGGAGTACCTGATGAAAAGATTGCAGAGAGATATTTTCTGGAGCAATTGTAGGTCCAAAAATTCCAGTCACCTCTTTGCCTGTATTCCACCAGCCCCCTCAATGCAACACTAAAAAAAATGTAAAGTGCTGTAGAAAGCTCTGAGTCTCTACCTTTCTATCAATTTTATCTGCAAACGGCATTAAATGTAATTAAACAGGAATTACACCCAATTCCCACACTACGGCTAGATTCAGTGGAGAGGGCTGTGGAGTAGTTTTGAAGAAATCGGTGTGTTCTTGGGCTCCTTGTGATGCAAGTTCCTTCAGATTTCATGGCTTTGTCATGCTTGAGATTGTGTGTACTGCACTGATCAGCCATAAAAATATTCTTTATGTGAAATTAAATGTGGAGAAGTTTAAATTGTTCTGTGTGTATACAGACATAAGTAGCTCATCTTTGGCAGTGCTCAGATTGTTTATACTGCAGCTGCAGTACATCTGAGTTGCACCAAATGTAGCTCTCAAATGTCAGCTTGATTTTCTCAAGACCTACTTTCCACTTGTTATAAATATTACTTGTTACAGATGCTAAAACTCTTCAGAAGAGGAATGTCACTTTGGGCACAGTCAAAAGCATTCAGAATTCATATGACAGGACATTTATTTATTTTTTTCTGAAAAATTAACAGTGACCTTTGTATATATTTAAGGATTTTGGGATTGTGGGACTTCACATTCTCCATGGGTAGGTATAGACTACTTTCCCATAACTTCTGTTGACTACAGTTAGTGTTAATGTAAGAGTTTGGTGCATATGTATGGAGGCAAGTCCAATGCAATCAAGTCGAGGAAATGTTCATTTAAAAGCTGACAAAGGAAAAAAAAGAAAATATGAGTGTCAATTTCTATAGACTTCTTACTGATTATGTTAATTTTTTATTATCTCCAAAAGTTGTCTACATTATTTTTTTTATATAACAAATGCAAGAAGATAATTCACTGTTTATAATTTAAGACCTTCATTTGCTGCCAGACAATTAGATGGTCCATAATTTACAGCTTGAAAGTGAAAAGGAAAGTCCTGCCTCTTTTTCAGAAACTCAGAAAATGCTGAGCTCAGGCTCAGTTCAAATTTTTATTAATTGAGACAAGTAAAAGGTTCATCACTACATATAAGAGTTGGATTACAATAATATTGATTGTAATTTTCTTGATTGAAGGGAGGGACAATTTTCTGTTTTTATATCAAGTGACAAAACAGAAATTAGGAGAATTTGTGTGTACCTGGGACAGATCAGCTACATTTGGAGGAAAAATGAACTATCTTAGAAGACAGCTTTTAAGTAGACAGGTAACTCTTCAAAGGGTGTTCTGTCTCCAGACATGCAATTATAGCAATTATTTTTGCTTGGATCAGATGAAAAAATAATCTGTGTTCTTAGCTGTAGAGTTTTTAAGATCCCTGTTATCTTGCTTATTACTGTGGATGTTAATTCCACAATGGGGCAGTGGCAGTGTGACAGATCTTGCCCTTCTCCAGCTTTGACTGTCAGATTACATTGATCCTAGTTACTGTTTGTTACTATTTTCTTTTCTGACCAGTCACCTTTAATTACTCAGTCTTAGCTTCACTTCATTGTAAATCCAGAAGGTACATTTCTAGAGTGAAAAGAGTTATTTTTCATTGGGTTTTCACTCATTACCTTGTTTGTCTAAACCAGGGACTGTTTGAATGGGATAGTATAATGGGAAGAAATGTCAGCTTGGGCAAAGCTCCACAGAAATTGCCTTATCTATATGTAATATTTTCTGCTTCACGTATTCATTTCTGAAATACTTCCAAACCATTTTATTTACTATGTTAAGAGTCTAATTTTTATTTATCTCACAGATCACGCATTGAAATTTTCAGAGTGTCATCAGCACATATCATCTTATTGTCATGGTTTTATTACTATTATAACTTCAGTTATGCTTCATTACTAGTCAAAAACAATTCTAGCGAGAAAAGAAATATAACTTAACAAAATTATTGCTAGTGGAGTTCTTTTGAAAGACTATTAAGAGGAGGAGTGTAATGCAGGTGCTCTGAATCCATTTCTGGAGGAATGCTTATTTTCTCATTAACTGTAAAGGGAGCCTTGGAACTGTGATTCCCTTAGGTTTGTGACTGTCCTTGGCCATCCCCAGACTCCGAAGGAGTCAGCGGTGGCTTCCTCCAGGACCTCCTGGTGTTGCAGAGTGATGCGGAGCCCATGAAACACCCTCAAGCATGTTCTAGGGGCCAAATTCTGTTCCACATGGTCTGGGAACTAATTTGTAGTTATTGATATAGTTAGTAAAGGTATCTGTACAAATTAAAGCAGAAATTGTTCTTCGCTTTATGTCCAAGCACAGAAAAGAAAGAATTCATTTTGATTTTTAGCAAACATTCTGATTTAATTTATGAGAATCTGGGAAGCTTGTCATGTATTCATCAGTACCAGTCCTTTTACCTGTGCAGAGCTTAGACATATGAAATATAAAAATAGATGGTAAGAATATATATGGGGTAGAAAGGAAAGAGAAAAAGAAATCAATTCAGCTAGAATATTCCAAAACAAATTCATGCTTTGCTGGAGGAAAAAGTACAAGGACTTTGAATGTTTGGGTCAGCTGGGGGACATAATCTGAATTAGAACCACTTGAAAGAGTGAAATAACATCACCACTCTATACAGTAATGCCATAAGTCTTCAGCTTTTGTGGTTGTTGCTATTAATGCAGCATCTTGCTCTCAGTAAGGAAGGTTTACATTTCAATTGTAGCTTCCAGCTTGAGCTCACAATTCCCATTTTTTATAAATAAGTTAAGTTCCATTGCAGTGAAGCCCAGTTTAATTTTTCATCTTGACTTTGCCATGTAAACTTGATTTCTTCAGCATATTTTCTAGTTCTGGTATTTTCTTATTAGACTCAGGATATTATGACATTTTCAGAATGCTTTCTATTTATAACTTAACATTATACAATGTCAAGAATAATCAAAAGCATAAAGAGGTGACAGAGAAAAATCCCATTTATATGATCTTTCCAGGTCACAATTCTGAGTTTCACTTAGAATGCCTGTTTTAGGAGCTAAAATTACTTTTTTAGCAAATAAAACATGCAAACAAAATTTAGCAGAAAATGGACATGATCACTCAATAACTTTATAAGCACAGGTTGTCAAAGTTCAGAGCTAGGTGGTTTCATCACAGATGTTTCAGGACCAGTGTCCAGCCCTCAGTGTGAATGAGTTTTGCAGTGTATGAGGAGACAATCCCTGCAGACCATTTCCCTTTGTGTTAGGCACCATTTTCTCTCCTTATTTTTTCATTTGGTCTTCATTTTTGTTGCCCCGGGAACAAAGTACAACTGTAATTTTAGTATTTCTGTACTCTGTGTGTCTTTATTTAAACTGCGTTTTTGAAAGAAGTACTACCTTCAGAAATCTAAATAATTCCTGTCATTCTGAGACAATGACTTTATGAGAGGCAAATTTTGATTGAATATTTCTGCCATTTGTCTATATATGCATCATCTTAAAATATATACTATTTTTATTTCCATCAACTGATTTCTTTATTGTCTTTAGTTTTAGGATTAGGGCTTCATAAGCTTCAGCCTCTCAACTTTTTGCATAAAGCCAGGCTACCTGACAGATAAATGCTGAATCAGGTGATAGCAGTGCCTGTTTGTGCTCAGAGTTGGTGATACCATTTGAATCTTTCATGATGCTGATACAATGAAAGCAAAAGATGTGGAGAAACTATTAGGGCCTTAGGGCAAAGCTTCTCTGGGGTTTTGAGGGGCTGTGGAAGGGGGAGAGTTGTCATCTCACTCTGTCTTGCTGACTATGGAGCTGATGGTGCATCTGGCTAGGGAGAGGAGAAAGAGACCTCTAAACCATATTGCAGGTTGAAGCATAAGGATGCCAGGAACCTTGAAACCTTCCTCTTCCCTCCGCTCCTTCTGAAATATACACCCTGCACAACATGCTTTTCTTGCAGGACCTACAACTTCTACCATCCCCTTGCATCCATCAGCACTGCTCCTTTCCCCTGCCCCCTTCTACAGCAGTGCGATCATGCAAACAGTACTAGCCTGGCTGTGGTGAGGGGAGCAGTCAATGAGAAAAGAGAAATTCAGAGCTGTAGTAAGGCCACAAAACACAGAACAGGTCGAGGCATGACTTATGATGTGTCATACATGGGATGGTAAGGCACAAAAGCAGTAAGGTAAGGCACACATCAATGGTGTCAACACCTACTAAGTTTGGTGTCTTTTGGTATATTAAGGATTTCAATACACTACAGCAATACATTGCCTGATAATGCTGGTATTCATATACCTGCATGTGTATCATGATCTGTTCCAGGTGCTGAAACATATTGTGTCTGGATGATGAAAAGCATACAGTGTTATATGTGTAAAAGAAGTAAATAAGTGTTATTTATAAGTTATAGACATTTAAGCTTTGGTCAAACAAGGACTTTGATACTACTTAATATTTGGAGACTCATGGCAGAATCTGTAGCCTTGAGTTGGAGTCATAGGTTTGCTACACAATGTAAAAGAAAGATTATGTGATTCATAATGGTATGCACAACCCTAAGCAGTGAGCCATCTGTGGTAGCACTAGCAAAGCCCTGAAGACTTACTCATGTTTTAAATCCCCACCCTCTCAGAAGCTTAGGTGCTTAACTGTGCATTTCTCTCCACGCATGTTTTATAGCCATGAAAGTAGGCACTTAATCCTCTTCTTCACAGAAAAACAGATAGAACAAGAATCAATCTTTTTTTTTTAAAGGGAACTAGAGGAGAAGTAGGTGGTGATTCCGCTCACCTCCTCCTCAGCTCCTTTTCAAGAGGACATCTCGTTTCAGTCCTTTTTTTCTGCTGGTACAAGCTCAGTCTAACCTGAAAAGTTCCCCAGTATATAGGCTGCTGGGAACGATAAGTACTTTCAAACTCTGCCCTGGAAGATATGGCAGATTGTATAGAAGATTTAAAGATTCAATGAGCTAGGGAGTAGGAGTAAGAGTAACTCTGATTTTGCAGTGTAACAGGCCACTTCCATGGGTATGGAAGACTTTGGACTATGCTTCAGGGAGAATTTAGTTATTTTCTATTACATAGGCAGTGGATAATGTGTAGCAACAGTTGTTGTAGCAGAGACTGATATTAAGGACTCTGCCTTTGGAAACAGTTTCCCTAGCCAGCTACCCTACAGAGCCAAGCTTGCTTCTTTACCTCCATCCCAATAAATGCAAAAAAGCTCCAAAATGACCTAAAAGAAATATCTAAGAAAATTATAATGCAAACTTATGCATTATGTATTTCCTCTGGAAAATTTTGGAAATTGATCAAAATGATTTAATTAATAACTTCATTGTGAAAAGGTTTTAAGAGCCAATTAGACAAAGCAAGCTGGGAGTGCTGCAAGCTTGAAATATAGAAGCAATAAAGTGAAATATTCTTCTCAGAGAAAAGGTGGGGATGATAGTACATGAACAGGAAGTGTCCTGTAGATGGAAGGCACAACAGCAGTAAAAGACACACAAAGAAGGTGATAGCATGAACTGATGTGGGGTGCAAGCGGGATCAATAGAAACTGCCATAGACTCACTGAATGGCACTGCTTGGAAAGAACACCTTACATTGCAGCAGTCTTAAACAAGGACCTGCTACTGCTCAGATAATAATCTAACTGTGGAGAAAGCCATGCAAAGATAGTTATCTAGCATATATATAAATGTATAAATCTGTATATATTTTAATTTAAATAGTCTCATGCTTGCCTTGTGCCCTGATGTGTCATGTTGTAAGACTTTCACAATAGCAACTGCCTCCTTGTGTATTTGGACAGTATCTAATTATTGTTGGTAGTGTAGTTAGTTTCTTCAGCCCCTGTACACCACACAGATACATATATACACCCACCTTCTCTTGTTCTGCATATGGAGAAAACATTCATCACGGAACATTTAGGGAAATGTTACAGAACTAATAACACCGGATCTATCAACAGGCCGTAACCTATGTTGGGGAGCACCAGACAGGCACTTGGTACCTGGGCAGTGTGGAAAAAATCTGAATTGAAATGTTGAGGTTTTCTCATGTGTGATATCATACATATATACATTGGCCCTGGCAGCTTCAATCTCTGTCTATAGTAAAGAATTTCACAGTTATCTGTTGCACTACATGAACGAAAGGGCTGAGCAGTGCATGTATGTTATAATCCCTCTTACTCCAGTGCTAGGCCTGCTCAGAAGTGCTGCTAGGCCTGCAAACTGTTGCCTCCATCTTATAATATCCAATATCACAGGCACAAGTCTGGTAGTGTGAAGCAAATTTAGAATTTCCCCCTTTCTGTATGTGTCATTATGGATGGCTACAGATGGTTCTGTTCAGTACAACGGTCTGTTGCAGAAGGTAAGAGCTATGAAAGTATATGCTTACATATGTGAAAAGTATGTGAATGTCAAAAGTAAACTAGATTGGTTGGACCAGATTACCCAGAGTTTACCTCAAGTTCAATGAAATTACTTATGGAGGAAGAAAATATTTCACATGAAAAAAGGAGATCTCTTGTAGCTGCAGGGAAGGCAGAAAATATTGATGATAAATTGATGATAAGCAAAATTTAGACTTTAATGTTGGTGATAATAATGCTAATTAATAGCATTAATACAGTAAAAAGAAATTGTTTTAAAAGCATGTAATACGTACAGTATTATCTGTCAAATCTAGCTTGCAAGGCCATAAAGCGACATAAATGAGAGCTATTGTTAGTAAAGAATTTATTTCAGAGAACTCACTGTGTTTCCTCTTCCATAGTATAGACATTTCTGAAAATAAGCTGAAGGTCACATCTGGAAGATGAGAATATATTTTCCCACAGAAGATATTGAAGTCTTTATGAGTATGCCAGAGCACACAGTTAAGTATATGGAACCATTAAATTTTGACAAGGCACCTGATCTAGATGAATAACATTCCCAAATTCCAGAGGAATCATTAAGGTAAAGTAAGTAAAGCCTCTAGAATGTCTTTTTTTTCACATCTTGTTAACAGCTAGGGAAACATCAAAAGACAGAAGTAGGGTAGTGGTGTTTCTGTATTTTTGGGAGGAAGTTGAAGAGAGAAGTCTATGGAATGTGTAATATGGAAAGAACAATTGCTGCTGTTCAAAGACCAGGTGATCAAACTTGATGAATGACCAAGATTTCTGTGTGGACAGTCCTGAATAGCTAGAGAAAAGTAAGCGGAAGGACATATTTTGCCTGGACATAAGAGCCTCTTGAATCTATGTCATATGTAGACATGCACAAAATAGATTACTCTAAAAAGCTAGGCTGAGATAAACGCAGAGGGCTGGTGAAATGAATTTTAAATGAATTTAAGAGAAAAAAATAAAGCATGTAAGCTAAAGGAGATGCTTTATAAGAAAAGATAAAACAAATGAGGCAGAACTAGTGGTCAGAGCTGAACACCACTCATTGATATACCAGAGGGGGGTTACTGGAAAAAGAGCTGATTTTGCAAAAGAATGAATGGAACAATTGCAAAAATATGGCTGTCTAAAGACAAAATAATTGTTTTAATGCTATGCTGCTAGGAAAGCATGACCGCTTCATTTAATTTAAAGTAGTAGAGGAATGCAATTAACCCCATCCGCAGCAGCAGAATACTGAATGTCAATCAATAACAGTTGGACATAGAGATAATAAACTATCTGTGCAATGTTTACTAAGATGAATAAAATCGGACACTTAATTTCTACATATGAACATACTTATACAGTATACCTATATGTAACACAGTTATTCTCATAACTGCTGAATACATACAAGATAGATTGATGGCAAAAATGGACGATACTGTGCTGAGCAATAAAGGTTTTAATGTGCTGTGCAGAGTATCCATCTATCTATCTGTTTTATTTTGCTGAGGATCATTCATAGAATCATAGAATAATAATTTGGGTTGGAAAGGACCTTTAAGGGTCATCTAGCCCAACCACCCTGCAATAAGCAGGAACATCTTCAATTCATCCTCCTAGTACCTCTGTCATGTTACCATTCTTTGGGTAGAACTTGACAGTTCTTTAATGTAGCTGTAGTTTATTTTTCAGGTTAATCTGTGTCAAGCTTGTACTGCTCTTTTGGTTTTTGGATGGTATCTTTAGGTTGTGGGCAGAATCAGAAAAACATGTTGCACACAAATGGTGAATCAAGCAGTGAGTAATGCAGGTCAGTCCAAGCAAAGTAAAAATAAAATCTTTAGACCACATCATATTTTCATCTTCATGCCACATATGTCACAGATAAGTTATTTTAAGAATATACAAGATAATTTTACCAGGTATTTTAGCATGTGTATCTTCCTGCTTGTAAAGCCTCATACTTTTGTACTGTAGGATCAGTTGTGCCGAGTGAGTTATCCTTGTGAAGAGGGAAAAGGACATAAAGTTCTCTAAAATTAGGTAGAAGACCAGCTTCTCTCTCATAAAAATGTCAGAGTTTTAACTGCCAGATTCTCACAGATCTGCAAGGTCAGAAAACAATGTGGAGTCCTACATGGGAATTAACTTTGCAAATATTGTCATGTGAAGCCATACTTGCTCTCCCTGAAGGACTATGCGTGATTGAACTTCATAGCTGTGGTGATTTTGGGTATAGGAGGGATGCTGCAGATGGAGAAGTGAAAGCTTCTTACAGCCTTTGTGCAGAGGCAATTTCAAGGAAAGAAATACATACTTTGGCAACTGCCATTTTTATAAGTTTTTAAGGTTGTTTAAAGCTGAGTCTCTGGCTTGGACTGTTAAACCCAGCAAAACCCAGATAATGAGAAGTGGGCAGAAGAATATAGTATCTATTTTGAGCTGTAAATGTGGTTGGCAATACCCACATGCTGAACTCATGTATCCATAGGTTTAAATTCTCTTCAGTGAACTTATTCCATAGCTCATATAAGTTTCAAATATAGTTTACCAGAATTTCTGTCTGGAAAGAAAAAAAAATTTAAAAAATCCTTTCTTTGTGAAAAATTTATCTTACAGTTACAACTGCTCAGGCAGTGTGCTTGCCCACTGCATTGTCTTTACGTTTTAACATATTTATTTATAACAACACAATTTTTAAAAGCACCCACAACAAAAACAATCATGCTCCCCAGGCAAATGCCTAAGATGGGCTAGAATTTCCATTTGTCTGTGTTGTGCATGCTCATTTAGATTATGGTAAAGTGGGTATAAAACTACTGGAACGCAATGCAAATGATGTATGCCTCTTTGCAATGAGATAAATTATTATATGTGGTATTAAAGCCGTAATTTTATGCTTGTTAGTCATCCAATTTTGATTAAGGGATCATTTATTTTAAGAATAAGTCTGCATCACTGTTCAGGCTTTCTCTTTCTACAACAAGTTGTATGTTGAAGAGAAGGACAAAAAGCAACTCAAGACTAGGACAATTGAGACTGATGCAGTGGAAATAGTGCAGCACAGAGCTGAACACTCCTCTTCCCAGTAGAATAGATACAAAATGGAACCCTTGGTTTCTAGCTTCAAAGTTAAAGGTACTTGGGCCTGCAAGGTAAACATGGGGAATTTCCACATTGCTCATAAAATGCTAAAACTAACACAGAACGTTTTCCTTCCAAACACCAAAACCTTTTCAGGTTAATTCCACAATTGCACATAGTGTGGGGTTTTTGATAGCTCCTAAAGTATTTCTACAGTTACATACAAGACAGATACTCTTGAACCAAGTCAAAATCAAATGAGAGAGGAGGGAGAGCTTTCAGCCAGGATCATATAGGAAAGAGATTTACATTTTTACTGCTACCTCCTAAATCTCTCTTGTGTGAATGTTATGAGTAAAACTGGGAAATTTTGTTTTTTCCTTTCTAGATAATTGGGTTGAAGTAATACAGAGGAGTAATTATGCCTTCTAACAGGTAGGATGGGTGACTCAATGCCAGAAGGAAGCAGTTCTTAGATGTAGCATGAGTAGAAGAGTGTGAACGTAAGTGCCATATTGATTGCTATTTGGATTCAGGAAAATCCTGCCTGATGGAAGACTGGGGGGGACTCCTCTGAGGCCTATGTCCAAATATGTGTTCACTTCATTTATAATGGACTAGCTGATTCCTAGTACTTCCTGGCCATAAGCTTGTACATGCACAAGAAAAAATGAAGTCTTCTTTAAGTATATACGAATTTAAAGCTTTGGTTCAAACATTTGGGGAATGAAGGGTCTCAAAATACAAGCCATCAGCTAAACTTTTTTTATAGTGTGTCTAAAGCAATCCGTTTGCTCCTCTTATATACAGGCAAGCAAAACAGGGTGTAAAATTCTTATCCTGGCTCACAAAGGAAATAGTCTGCCATAATTCAGATATTTCAAATCATCTGTCGTTTGAAGTATGATGCAACTCTTTTTGATATACCTATAGTGGCTTTAAATTCCCAGCTCATGTATCAGTCACCGTTGAACTGTTGCAGAGGGTCAGCCCATGGGCAGGGGAATGTGCTCCAAGCCCTGTGCTGCTGTGGCTGCCCTGCAGTGGGAAGCCCAGCTGGACAGTGAGCTTAGAGCTGGCTTGGGTGGCTTCTGCAAGCAAGATCAAGCCTTTGACAGCAGGATACACTGCCTGGAAGATGGGGCTTCTTGCTGAAGGGGAGTGGGGTCCCCTGGCACCTACTTGGTGCATACACATTGCTGGGAGATTTATAATGCCAGCATTTTCAGTCCTGGCAGAATGACTTAATATATATTTAAACCAGTATTAGCTGGGACGTATTTCATATTACGTTTTTTTTTTCTCTAGTTGTTGCTACTGTTTCAGTGAGCCCACAGGTCACATTTTCCTGAAAGACAGATATGCTTTTTCATGTAACACCCCATTAAGTAAAGCCCTTTAGCAAGGACAAAGAACCTCTGAAGATCCTCTCCTAGCATAGGATATTTAGACTGAAACACGAAACTGGCTGTTTCATTAAAAAAAAGAAAAAAAAGTCCAAAAGTTCCCAGTTAATCTGCTGATTGCGCTAAAATATTCTGTTTGTTTCTGTTTGATATTTCCTAAGAAAGCTGCTGCTGCAGCTGCTTCTTCTTTAACCTCTTTATAATGGCTTTGTCAACACCTTTCAAGCATTTGTTTTTGTGTCAAGTTTGCATACTTCAGATACATGTAAATGACAAGGGCGTTGGAAAACAAAATGGGATCCAGACTGCTGTGGATGTGCAAGGCTCTGAGAGCTGCAGAATTAGTGAACTGCAGGGGTGGAATAGTTGTACTGTGCTGCATTGTGACTCCAGCTGTGGAAATTGGGGGAAATATGCACACAGCTGGAGTGTGCACACAATAGTGTGGGATGTCAGGTAAATCTGCTCTAGAAAATGGCAATTTGGGGTCAAAAGTATGGTCTTGGTGCAGTGGAGTGGTTTCATCAGCTGTGGCTCTCGGCTTGCATATGTGGATTAGTAAAGGGCAGCAGAAGCAGTCAAAAAAGCATGACTGACAGGTTCAATGTATTGCATGGCTGCAGAGCTATTCAAAACAAATTATACATGTGGAGCTGGTGGCCATGGGATTGGTATCTTCCCGATGGACTTGTTCCATGTTCTTATCTTCCAATCAGCCTTAAACAGCTTTTTTCTCATTTTTCTGTGCCTGCCAAAGTGTTCCTGTCTGCCGTTCACAACTTCAGTAGAATTTATTTCTTTCCACCTACCATACACAGGAAATTTGACTCAGAAAGATGAGATGCAAATATTATGCAGGGTTGACCTTTTCATTTGCAGGGTAACTAATTAGCTTGACAAGTAACATGTTTAGTAAAATACGTATATGTCATTAGATAATCCTGCCTACCTCTTTATGGTTGCTCCCTAAAATACATCTTACTTTTGTTGCAATTAACTGCAGGCTTGCTATTGACTTCAGTACGAGCAGGACTATAGACTTATCAGACTTATACCAAGTGCAAAGTAACTTAATACTCAGTCTCTGATCTGGCAACTTCATAGTTACTTCTTTAGTCATGCTTTGGCACCACAGTGTAGTGCTGACTGAGTACCTTTTCCAGTTCTGCTTCCTTTTTGCTATAGGACAGTACACAATATGTGGTGTTGATATGGAAGACAGTAAAGTATAAATATTTTTAAAGTAAACTTCAGAAATTTTTGAGGTGGCCTAAACTCAAGTGGCAGTTGCTAAGCTATGTGATGGTATTTATGCATAGACCACTATGCTGAGGTCTGCACTGCAGTTGTAATTTATATCGTTATTTCACCGATCAGCAGCTAAGCAAAGAGACAGTTGTGTTCATTATTTACTGTGGGTGTCATCCTGGTATTCAAAGGGTCTGAGGAGAGGTAGTTGTGTCCTTCATTGAAGGAAGGGGACAGAAGAGGTGGTTACATAGATGTAAGGGGTCGGAAGAAATGGCCAAGAATTTGACCCAGGTCTTCCAGGCCAACAGGAAGGCCAGCTGTCAAAAACACAAAGCCCACCCCAGATTGCCTTTGAGAGTCTTTTATGGCCATGAACAGGTGTTCTCAACCACAGTGAACCTTGAATCCCACATGGTCTTGGGTCTGATACAGGATGATTAGCATTCCCTATCTCTGGATTGCAGTGTCTGGTTTTTGGTGCCACCTCACAGTATGGTGTGGCAACAGAGATGAATGGTACCCTGCTGTAAATGGTAAGCAGCAATAGTTTGCAATTCTAATGAATCCATCCTGTGCTCTTCAGTGTCCTTTAAACCCTGACAATTAGCAAGAGTAAAGGAGGGAAAGTCTTACTAGATGGGAGGTAATGGTGAAGAAGAGCCTATAGCAAAGAGCGCACATTAATTTCATGCTGATATTTTGAATTGTCCTGTTACCTTTTCAGATTTGTTTTGGAAGGTGCTTATATTTTTATTATAAAATGCATCAGTTAACAGCTTCACTGTTTTATATGAATTTTTTCTGATCCAGAACTGAGCCTGATGTTGCCATTAAATCATCTGCTTTGTGCTTCTTTACTATTATATTGTTCCTTGTCAATTTATTGCCTCTTTGCCTTTAATGAAGCAGAGGTGGCAGCTTTACAGATGGGGAACTAAATCACAGAGAAACTATGTGACTTTTACATGACCTATGCACACAAAATTAATAATCACTCTTATTGACAGGTGCAGGCACTGCATGCAAGTGTTGTAAGTAGTTAAGCTATGTTGGCAGTGCTGATCTGTGAGAAGTTCAGTTTCTATGAGAGAATGTATGAGATAAGTGCAAATTTTCTTATCTTCTTTACATTTTTGCTCATGATGCACCCATTCAGTGAAGGCTTTATGTACCTCTAGGCCTTCTCCTGGCTACCATTGGGTCAGATTTCTCTCTTCTGTTACTAAGGTGTCATTGCAGCTGTTTTGGCATTTGGCATGGTCCCTCTGCGGAACTGCTTCTTCATGGAACTCTCTATATCCTCCCTGTTTGCTTTCCTTTTCCTTCATGCTAGCTTTCTTTCATCCCTTACCACCTTTTCTCTTACTCTTCCTTTCTCCTTTTCTTTTAGCAGTGTCTCTAAACATTTGAAGTTTAGAGCAAGTCTTCCCTCTCTGTTGAGACATTTCACTCCCCTCTGCCATTCACTTTGTTCTTTCCCCCTCCTAGGAGTGGGTGCCAGCTAGTGCTGACATCCTCCCTCCCCCAGAAATGCAGTAGATTGCTTTGCTAATTCCTATGACAGAGAACTTTTTTTTTTTTTTTTTTTTTGCTTTTGCTTTTGCTTTCCATTTTGACCTTTCTGCATTGGGCTGATCATTCTCTGGTGCACTCAGCACTGGAGTGACTATACAGGCTTGTATAGAAGCATATCCTATATGATCCATATGAGGCATACAACAAAATCTATGATGTTTAATAGCAAAATCCAAGATTTTGTAAATGCCAGCACTTCAGCTGAGGCCTTGTTATTGTTAAATGTCTGAACTGGAAGGCTGCTTACCATGTTTTACCTATGTAACTGCACCAGGCTTACATGCATACAGAAGTAGTCCTTGGGTAGATCATAACGTTACTTAGCAATGTAAGGCTAAGGGGTCAGGCTTGAAAAGGAACATATGGGAGGTCACCTGGCTAACTAAGACAATTTCACATTAGGTGGCCTGTATGGATGTCATTGCTAGATATTTAACAGTGGGATGATGATGTCTGAAAGCGTTGTTAGCAGGTACCTTTGAGAAATGGGGAGGATGGTGAGGTGCCACTATGTGAGAGAAGGACAAATATTTTTTAAGCTGCAGGAAAAAGAAGAGCAAGGGGAGTACAGATCTGTCAGCTTCTTCAACACCCAGATGAATGATAATTGGTGCTAGAGGCAAAATCATAGTATATATCCTGTCCAGCTGTAAACTCCAAACTCAATTGCTACTTATACAGTAGTTGGGTCTCCTCAATGGTTTTGGAGAAGATGATTCCAGGTGAGGTTCTCATTCTGAATAAAGCTCAGCAAGAGCCTATCTCTAGTCCTTAACTATACAGGGAGCCAGGGGAAGTAAAGACCCGAATTTAGGCTATGTTAATACCCTGAAGTGAGCCTAAGTTAGTCTGAAAGCAGTGACTATATTCTATATGTTTTTCTATATAATGTTTTCAGTATTAATGGTAGTAATTTGCTTTACTAAACTTTATCGTCATGATTCCTCAGTAATCAGAATTATTGGCTGTATAGAATCATAGAATAGAATCATAGAATCATTAAGGTTGGAAAAGACCTCTAAGATCATCAAGTCTAACCGTCGACACAACACTACCATGCCTCCTAATCCATGCCCTGAAGTGGCATGTCTACACATTTTTTGAACACCTCCAGGGATGGTGACTCCACCACCTCTCTGGGCAGCCTGTTCCAATGCCTGACCACTCTTTCAGTAAAGAAATTTTTCCTAATATCCAATCTAAACCTCCCTGACACAACTTGAGGCCATTTCCTCTCATCCTATCACTAGTAACTTGGGAGAAGAGACTGACACCCGTCTTGCTACAATCTCCTTTCAGGTAGTTGCAGAGAGCGATAAGGTCTCCCCTCAGCCTCCTCTTCTCCAGACTAAACAACCGCAGCTCCCTCAGCTTCTCCTCATAAGACTTGCTCTCCATACCCTTCACCAGCTTTGTTGCCCTTCTCTGGACATGCTCCAACAACTCAATGTCCTTCTTGTACTGAGGGGCACAAAACTGAACACAAAATATCTTTTTGTGTTCAATACAAAGTATCCCAAGATACTGTAAAGTATCTTGGGGGGGGAAAGATTGGAAGAGCAACCCAACTTAAATCTCTGAGTAATGAGTTATTTTGGAGCAAGTAAGTGATTAATTTATGATTAATTTTTAAACTACTGTCTTGGTTTAACTCATTGTCATAGTTTAACGCAGGATGCAGCTAAACACCACACAGCTGTTTGCTCACTCTCCCCCAGTGGGATGAGGGAGATAATTGGAAAAAAGGTAAAACTTGTGAACTGAGATAAAGACAATTTAATAGGACAGAAAAGGAAGGCAAAATAATAATAATGATAAAAGAATATACAGAACAAGTGATGCACAATGCAATTGCTCACCATCTGCTGACCAATGCCCAGTCAGTTCCTGAGCAGTGGCCATGCCCCCCTGGCCAACTCCCTCCATTTTTTTTGTTCAGCATGATGTCATAAGGTATGGAATATCCCTTTGGCCAGTTTGGGTCAGCTGTCCTGGCTGTGTCCTCTCCCATCCCAGCTTCTTGTGCACCTCCAGCCTCCTCTCTGGCAGGGCAGTATGAGAAGCTGAAAAGTCCTTGACTTAGTGTAAGCACTGCTCAGCAACAACTAAAACATCAGTATGTTACCAACATGATTCTCATCCTAAATCCAAAACACAGTACTCTACCAGCTACTAGGAAGAAAATTAACTCTATCCCAGACAAAACAAGGACAATATCTACCCCTTATTCTATGCCATCTATGTCATGCCCAGGTCCCACACTTTCCAATACATCCCAGTTAATCACAACCACCTTTCTTCTCTTTTGATATATACACACAGATATCGTTCCCTCAGTCTATGGGCCATCCCTCTAAAATGTCAGTTGAGTTCATTTAGTCCACAACTTTGGTCTCCATCTGTCATAACAGTCTTTCAGGGCAGGAGAGATAGTGTGTGGTGTTGGATTGTTGTGTGCTGAAGCCAGTTCTGGTTCCATGACCACTGCACTTGTCTGGTTTTATCTTTGCTGCACTTTGCTTGGTTTCAGCAAAATTAATTCTTCATTAATTTGGGTGATTCTTACTGTGATACTGTTGATATGGCATATAGCAACCATGGTATTGATGACATACAGTATTCTATAGCAATTAACATCATACCATTCAAATCACTGTCTATTCTCACCCAAAATCAAATCCCCTTGAGGTACTTCCTCATCGGACTTTCCCATCCTTCTGCAATATCCACCAAGTGTACCCAGGTCCTCGAGCAAAAGCAATCCCACGAATGGGTTTGCCTTTGCCCAAGGCAGGAATAACCCAGAGTGTCTTCCCCAGCAATTTTTTTATGTGCTTTATCCCCTTCCACAGTACATAAAAGTTTTGATTGGGCAGAGCCAGCTTGATTGGCAGATCCCCTAGTGTTGACTAACCAGGTGGCTTTTGCTGAATGTTTATCCTAAAGTTTGCATGTCCCAGCACTCATTGCTCTTCATGTAGTCTTTAACGGTCCATTATATCGTTCGAGTTTCCTGGAGACTGGTGCATGATAGAGGATGTGATACACCCACTCAATGCCATGCTCTTTGGCCCAAGTGTCTATGAGGTTGATTTGGAAATAAGTCCATTGTCTGACTCAATTCTTTCTGGGGTGCCATGTTGCCATAAAATTTGTTTTTCAACATCCAGGATAGTGTTCCAGACGTTGGCCTGAGGCATGGGATATGTTTCCAGCCATCCGGTGGTTGTTTCCACCATTGTAAACACATGGTGCTTGCCTTGGCGGGTTTGTGGGAGTGTGATATAATGAATCTGCCAGGCCTCCCCATATTTATATTACAGCCATAGTCCTCCATACCACAGAGGTTTTATCCACTTAGCTTGCTTGGTTGCAATATTGTCCACAGTCAAGTCCACCTTTCAGTCATGAGCCCATCTATATGTTGCATCTCTTCCTTGATGGCCTGAGGTGTCATGGGCCCACCAAGCTATAAATAATTCACTCTTCTGTTGCCAGTCCAGATCTACCTGAGCCACTTCAATCTTAGCAGCTTGATCCACCTGCTGAATGTTTTGTTGTTCTTCAGTGGCCAGACCCTTGGGTATGCGAGCATCTACGTGATGTACTTTCACAACCAGGTTCTCTACCCAGGCAGCAATATCTCGCCACAATGCAGCAGCCCAGATGGGTTTACCTCTGCGCTGCCAGTTGTTCTGCTTCCATTGCTGTAACCACCCCCACAGGGCATTTGCCACCATCCATGAGTCAGTATAAAGACAGAGCACTGGCCACTTTTCTCATTCAGCAATGTCTAAAGCCAGTTGGATGGCCTTTACTTCTGCAAACTGACTTGATTCACCTTCTCCTTCAGCAGTTTCTGCAACTTGTTTTATATGACTCCATACAGCAGCCTTCCACCTCTGAGGCTTTCCCACCAGATGACAAGACTCATCAGTGGGCATATTGCTTCTCATTTTCTGGCAGTTTATTATACAGTGGGGCCTCTTCAGCACGTGCCACCTCCTCGTCTGGCAATATTCCAAAATCTTTGCCTTCTGGCCAGTCCATGATCACTTCCAAGATTCCTGGGTGACTAGGGTTTCCTATTCGAGCCCGTTGGGTGATCAGTGCGACCCACTTACTCCATGTAGCATCAGTTACACGATGTATAAAGGGGACTGTCCCTTTGAACTCCCAGCCCAGCACTGGCAATCAGGGTGTCAAGAGGAACTGTGCTTCAGTACCGGTCACTTCTGAAGTAGCTCGAACCCCTTCATATGCTTCCAATATCTCTTTCTCAGCTGGAGTGGAGCAGGCCTCAGATGCTCTGTATCCCCGACTCCAAAACCCTAGGGGTTGATCTCGAGTCTCCCCTGTTATTTCTGCCAGAGGCTCCAGGTAGGGCCATTCTCCCCGGCTGCAGTGTAGAGCACGTTTTTTACATCTTGTCCTGCCTGGGCTGGCCCAAGGGCTACTGCATGAACTATCTCCGATTTAATTTGTTCAAAGGCTTCTCATTGCTCAGAGGCCCATTTGAAATCATTCTTCTTCTGGGTCACTTGATAGGGAGGGCTTGCAGACTGTAATTTGGAATATGCATTCTTCAAAAACCCACAATGCCTAAGAAAGCTTGTGTTTCCTTTCTGTTGGTTGGTGGAGACATAGCTGTTATTTTGTTGATCACATTCATTGGGGTCTGATGATGTCCATCGTACCATTTTATTCCTAAAAACTGGATCTCCTGGCAGGTCCCTTGACCTTAATTTGTTTTACAGTAAAACTGGCCTTCAGAAGGATTTGGACTATTTTCTTCACTTTCTCAAAAACCTCTTCTGCTATTTTGCCCCATATGATGATGTCATCAATGTACTGAAGGTGTTCTGGAGCCTCACCCTGTTCCAGTGCAGTATAGATCAGTCCATGGCAAATGGTAGGGCTGTGTTTCCACCCCTGCGGCAGTCGATTCCAGGTGTACTGGACAACCCTCCATATGAAAGTAAACTGTGGCCTGCACTCCGCTGCCAAAGGGATTGAGAACAATGCATTAGCGATATCAGTTGTGACATACCATTTGGCTGCCTTTGACTCCAATTCATATAGAAGTTCTAGCATATCCAGCATGGCAGCACTCAGCGGCAGCATGACTTCGTTCAGGCCATGATAGTCTACCGCTAGTCTTCACTCTCCATTAGACTTCTGCATGGGCTGTATGGGACTGTTAAAGGGTGAACGGGTCTTACTGATCACTCCTTGGCTCTCCAGTCAATGAATCAGCTTATGGATGGGAATCAGGGAGTCTTGGCTGGTGTGATATTGCCACCAGCGCACCATTGTGGTAGCGATTGGCACACGTTGTTGTTCAGTCCTCAGCAACCCCACAAACAGAAGGGTCCTCTGAGAGACTGGGCGAGGTGGACAACTGTTTAATTATCTCCTTCTCAAAGGCAGACATACCAAAAGCCCACCAGTACCCTTTGGGTCCTTGAAATACCCTCTCCTGAGGTAGTCTATGCCAAGGATGCACGGAGCTGCTGGGCCAGTCACAATGGGGTGCTTTTGCCACTTGTTCCCAGTTAGGCTCACTTCAGCCTCTAATACAGTTAGCTCTTTGGATCCCCCGTCACTCCAGAAATACAGATGGGTTCTGCCCCTGTAGAGCTTGATGGCATTAGGGTACACTGTGCAGTGGTGTCCATTAAAGCCTTATACTCCTGTGGGTCTGATGTGCCAGGCCATTCAATCCACATAGTAGGGGATATACATATTTATACATTATTATATTAAGGTATAATAAATATTACAATATATATTTCTACATTAAAATTTAGTCATACATATTTATTATGACAACCATCTTATCTGGATGTAAATTAAGCTAGTATTTTATACAGACATAATGAGTATTAGAATTATTCCTCTGGAACTTTTCTTCTCCATTGTAGATTTCATGTCTATAAAGGTGCATGGGTCTGTCTGGTGTTCATAGGAAAGTGGGTAAGAAACAGAAAATGCTACCAAAAAGTTCCTGAGTGTCATGGTTTTAGCTGGGATAGTTGATTTTCTTCACTGTAGCTAGTATAGTGCTGTGTTTTAGACTTGGTATGCAAATAATGTTGATAACACCCTGGTGTTTTAGTTGTTGCTGGGTAGTGTTTACACTAGTCAAGGACTTTCTAGCTTCCCATGCTCTGCCAGGTGCACAAGAAGCCGGGAGGGGAGGGGATACAACCAGGAGAGCTGATTCGAATTGGCCAGAGGGTATTCCATATCATGTGACGTCATGCCCAGTATATTAACTGGGGGGAATTGGCCGGGGGAGGCAGCGATCGCGGCTCGGGGACCGGCAGCGTCGGTCGGCGGGTGGTGAGCGGTTGCAGCACTTGTTGTTTAGTTTTGGTTTTGTTTTGGTTTTTTTTTTTTTTTTTCCCCTCTTCTTCCAGTGTTTCATCTCTCTCTCGCTCATTATTTTCCTTTTCATTATATTAGTATTATTGCTGTTTTATTCTAATTATTAAACTGTTCTTATCTCAACCCACGAGTTTTCTTACTTTGTCCCTTCTGATTCTCTCCCCCATCCCACAAGGGTGGGGGAGTGAACGAGCGGCTGTGTGGTGCTTAGTTGCTGACCGGGGCTAAACCACAACACTGAGATATCCTTAGTGCATCCCTTTTCCCCCACTATACTTACATCATTCCTCAGAAATGTTTGTCCATTCTTAAACCAGTCCCTTTACTACAAATTTATACCATTAATATTGTCTTAGGTAATTTGCGGTTACAGTGGTGCTAATCACTATTAACAGAAAATGCTTACAAAAAATGATTTTTTTTTTTGTAGCAGCATGGATCATGTGCTATTTATTTTGTTGGGTTGTAAAAGTTTTTTTCTACCAAGTGTGAGTTAAAAGTTAACAAATTAAAGTCTGGCAGAGATATAGTTCTCACCAAAGATATCATATGGCTCAAAAGGCTAGAAAGATCTTGGAACAGCATGAGGGGATACGAATGAGATGGGAAGTACGGAACAGACCAGAACTTTCACCCACAAACTGAAATCCACATACCCTTTTTTTCCAGAGAAAAAGCCTTCCTCTACTCATATGTTCATTGCAGTGCCTGGCATTTAAGCTTGCAATAGCAATGACTTTTCCATGTACCAAAGTTCTTAAACCGAAATTTAGCCTAGGTTCTTGGAGATGAGAATTTACTAATCAGCAAATGTACTGCTTTGCAGATGTGGCTAATTTTGTGACCCATGACTAAAGCACCATTTTGAGAGTGTGAATTGATTTCATAGAGCATCTGTCATTTTCCCTCAAAGAAGCCAGCAATGGAAGAAGCATCTTAGGGCCTATGACAGCCAGGGAGCAGTCTATGATATATCATCACCGTTGGACAAGTTTGCTTTGAGCCCAGCCTACAAACCTGATTTTTTTCTGGTAGGTATCCAAGTACTGGCATCTTTCTTTCTTACATATCCATAGTCAATAATCCCCACCAATGAACCACTCCTACCAGAGGAAACATTCCTGTTAGAATGGAGAAGAGCTAAAGTCTTAGTCTTATACCTCTGCTACAAATTGAACAAATCACCCTGAATTTTTGGTACAATGAGAGTGACAGCTGGTAAAAGCAATTAATTAAAGACAATTTCATTATACTGAAGAACTGTTGTCTGAAATGAAACAAAAGATATACTGCAGAAAGAAAAGAATCTAAAATAGGGTTGGAATAGGTTGTCTTTTTCAGATCAAATGCTAATATTATTTGTAGCACTGCTTTTAGGAAGTCTGCAGTGCTCTGGCTAAGCACCACCGCTGGTCAGTTACCCATTTCATCCTCTGCAGCACCAGGGGAAAGCTGGTTCCCCAAGGACCACCTTTACCTCCACCTCTTACCCTTGGGACAGACGGAGTGCCTGGGGCCTTGATACGGCTCCTGCAGAGTCAATTTTAGTGACAGAGAGAACTGGAGAAGTATCTAACCCTATTGGCTTTAAATTTTCACATTTTGTGCCATCTGCAGAACAGGAAGAAAGGCAAATCAAGAATTCTTCACTTCCAGTCCTTGAATAGGAATCCCAAGGTCATGCAACAATATCCTGTTTATTAATCTGGGCAGATGATAATGGTCTAGGCTGACCCTGGTGTCATAAGTATTATATTTGATGTGTTTTTTAAAAGAGTGAGATACAGTAGATTTAGTAGTCTAAGCTGAATGTATGGTATCATATACAATGCATTATGCGTTTATTCGTTTCTGCATACATCAAGCATTTCATAAAGTGATGGCAGATGTTGAAAATCTCTGCTGGATTGCAAAATACTAATATGCAGCATTTGGGTACTGGAGGAAATTACACCATGTTCAAATTCCAGAGTTCTCTTTACACAGTCATATAACAGCATGACAAATTGTGTATAACACATGACAAATTGTGTACCAATCTCTATCAAGTAGACTCTGCTCCAAAAAATATGCCTGATACCAACAGTGGAACAGAAGGGATGGTCTCTGTATTGTGAGTATCACCTGCTCTTCCTCACTCCGATATGGATTGGAGATCTGGTCATGGTGTAATTAACTCACTTTTTCTTGCTTCTTGACTGAAACACCTGGATCCCTTTGGACAGTCATATGACAAATCTATTGGTAACTTTTTCATTGACTTTCTAAAGTAATTTGGCTAATGTGCAGAGCTGAACTTCCAGCCAAGGCTGAAAGTTTTTTTTCCCGGTTTAGAAAATGCAACTGTTCCCTATGTGCAGCAATAGTTTTCCATTAGAAGAGGGTAAAATGGCTCTATTAGAATAGCTTCTGGTTTTCAGATACCTCTCTTGGTACTTTTACACAGAAAATGGCCACATTGAAGTACTTATGAAAGGGAAACCCTTTTACCTGGTTTGAAATAGGCATGGTGCGCATTAGGTAGGTCTGGATGCCTGTGCTTTGTCTGCCTTTGCAGTGCTCTCCTCTGTAGGACACGACAGTGTTGAGCACCATTAGGGGAATACCTGCCTCGTTGTTATGGCTGTACTAGCTTTGATCCTCAGCCTCTGAAGATGAAAAACTAGTTGGTGACGACTACTGCAGTGACTTTTTGCTAATTGCCAGGCTGGGTCAAAGGGTGGAATGTTTTCGTTGGGATTGCATCAGGACATTGCCTCATGCAAGTGGGATGGAGGCAGGCTGGGTGCATAAGAAACATCTTTGCCCCAGTCTGCTGTGGCTCTCCATAATAACATGATGGCAGAAGCAGACTGTTAGGGTAGATGTTGGGAACGAGTCAGTGGCATTAAGGTAGCAGGCAAGAGGCTGCATGCAGCATCCAGTTCAAGCTGGCATGTCAGTCTGGTCTGCAAGGTGCCCAGCCTTGGTACCACCAGGCATAGTGCATGTACAGCTGGCTGCCAAGGGGCAGGGTTCTCTAAGAAACTGCAAGGCTGGTGCAGCGATGATTGGAATATTTTCCCATAAATATTCCTTAAACGTAAATGATGGTGATGAAATCATAAAAGTAATTGGCTCTTGTAACTCCTTTTTTGAAAACAAATTATACCTAAAAACAGGTAGAGATGTCCTTCTTTTCCAGAATATTATTGAAAATTAATAGACCGTCTGAGTCTGCAGTATCATAAAGTCTGTATTCATTTTTTCACATACCTGCAGATTCATCTCCAGTGGCTCTCCATCTGTTTGCAGGCTGTTTTCTAAAGCAGTGTGATGCCTCAGGTGGAGAAGAGAGAGACAATAATTAACAATGTGGCCTACAGCATCTTGGGGAGCAATTAATTTTAGTGAATGGATGGGGGAGGAAGAAGAGGGAAGGTAAGCTTTGCACATTTGTCTGCTCCTGCATGCATGGCTGTGCATATTGGATAGATGTGCATATCGGATATATGTACGTATGGATACATATGTATCTCCCAAGAAGACTATTTTCAGCATTCAGGCTTTCACTGTTTTGCAATGGCTGTTGTGCACAAAAACTACTTGAAAAAGACAGTGCCATCTGCACTGAGGAGATTAGGGGGTGTCAAGGAATATTCTTTTTCACTTCTCACATTCCTGCTTCTCTCCATCCTGTCCCTGGAAAAATCCCAGCTTTTAACCTGTCAAAACAGTTTTAAAGCTGGTCTTTGATGTATAGAAACCTGTGAGACAGAACCATGACCGCTATGTACTGTCAAAGGAATATGACTGCATAAAAAATATAAAACCCAATACTGCTGAATAAAAGAACAGGGAAATGTATGAGGCTGCACTAGCATGTGGGGTAGTTTTTTCATGCATGTCTGTGCACATACACTGATCAGGGAATACTGATTTTATATATAAGAAGACCATTTACCTGATTTATACATAGAGAGATTATAGTGTCTATACACAGCACTGAAAATTAAAGATTTGCACATCTACAGGGAAGTTAAAAATGTAAACCACATGATCAATTAGACTTTTTTCCCCAAAAATTTAGGTCCTGGAATTCGAAAAATAAATCCATTTATAAGCTTTTAAATGCAAGTGGCCTCATTTTAGATGTGCTGAGCAACTACTGCATCTGCTGGCTTCTGTTATTAAGACTGGCTCTGTTTCTGAGAAGCAGCTGTCAGGAAGGAGATCCTATAGGATCTCCTCTGACGTGTCTAGCTAGCAAATAGCCAAGCATGACTGCAGTACCTATGTGCCATATGAGTACAGCTGGAGATACAGAGAAGTGGTGCTGGGCTTTCTGACTGGCTGTGTAATCTTCAGGGAGGAACCCAGCAGAGATGCTGAGGGAGAAACCCCACCACACACTAATTATTTTTCTGCTTTGACTTCTTTTTCATATCCCTCTGTCCCTTCTTCACACACTGGTGCCCATGCTGAATGAAGAGACTGTTTGAACCAGCAGAAGAAACTCTCTCTGTGTTAGTTTTGAGAGTGGGATATTGCAGATGTGACTGCTTACTTCTGGGTGCCGCCCAGGCAAAACAGGTATTTCGAAACTGGTTCATCTCACAAGGGCACGGTCAGATTTGGCAAATGGTTGTGTTGATAAAGGGCACCTGAAAGCTTAATCATGAGCCCAAATAAGGTGGTATCTAAACCTTTGACTTAATTCTGCAATTTTGTAATTGCACAAGCGTCTGTGCTGCAGAGACAAGATAGAGTGCCCCACTGGAAAGCTAGTAGTGCATTCATCCCTTTAGAGAACAAACTCATTTGCCCTTTTCTTTTTATGTCTGCTTATTCAAACAATTAAATAAATTAAAACCAAGAAAATGTTCTGCTCTGAGCCACTCTCAAATGTTTTCAGGCAGTAAAATAAATGAGAATCAGTAATCTAATGCAAAACTGATTTGAGCATGTTTACATGTTATTAGGAAGCTAAAAGGTTTATTCATGCCTTTGGTTCTGAGTTGATGTAGAATTATGTACTATGTCTGTAGAAACAGCTGCATGTAGAGGCTGCTGTTGGCTGGCTGCTCTCTGTGCAAAAAAAAAAAAAAAAAATGCTTGGGCATTTGTCTTTTTCTCCTCCAAATGTCCAGGCTATGACAGCAGGGAAAACTACAGGCTGTCTTTCAAGGTGTGAAAGCTGACATTTGTGCATCCAAGAGAGGACTGTGCTATGAAGGTAGAAGTATTTTTCTGTAAGGAAATGACATGCTGGCAAAGAATGTAAACTTCTCTGGAATTCGAGGAGTGGATTATGTTAATATCTGCATATCAACTTTGCCCTCTTGATTCACTTCATGCTACATCAATTATACTGTAACTTTTCAAACTGCTATCTGTAAGTAGTACTGTTAGCTATAGCCAAAGGTTGGAAAAAGATTATCCTTTTAAAATTTGATTGCTTGCTCACCAGGAAAACAACAAGAAGGAAAAAAAAAAGTTTTACCAGATCCTGTAAAGAAATGGAATTCCATCTAATTTTACTTCTAAATTAAAAAACCAGAAATTACCATGTTGTATTCTAATCACTACACCTTCAATATCTTTGAATCCTCCAGTTTTGACAATATAAAAAATCACAATATAAAATACAATTTTGATTATTATATATGCATGATATTGCATAGAAGTATAAATACATATCACACAGAGGTTTCTATACAAAAAAAGAAAACCAGAATGCTTTACTTTGCCAAAATGCAAAATGCAACATTCCACTCTCGTAATAGCTTACTCAAAACCAATTTTATAGGGGGAAGTTTCATCAAATTCAACACATTCCCATGAATTTTCTCATACCACTCAAGCTGCTAACTCTAGTGAAAGCTGTTCAGTTTAAAAATTTTCAAGCTGTCATAGGTTCCACAGGCTTATTTTGGTTTAAAATATAGTTTTTCACGTCCTGGTTTGTGTTACTCCTTTTTTGCGTTGTGAATGGAAATGAATTTATGACCTGAAAAAGAAAGCAAATGGTCACATAGGGAGCATTTCCACAATGAAAAGAGTAGAGCATAGACCAGATGAAGCAAATCCCAGCACGTGAGTTTTGCACATCTGTAGCTTCTGTAATTCAGTGATACTTCTTTCATTTTTTCCAGCTCTTGGTCAAATGGCTCCTGAACATAAAGGGTGAGACGCTCTTAACTCATACTTATAAAACACTTGCTAGCAAAACTACTCTTTCTCTTTCATATCAACAGGGGTTAATGTTATTGCTTGAAAGAATATCAGTCTTTCATGCTCCAAGAAAAGTTTCCCCAGTGCTAAGCATTTACTTGTATGGTTAAAGGGAGTCTAGGTATTGACCTCTTGATGTTAAAAATAACACAGAAGGAGCTATATAAGTTACACCAGTGCATAAAGGGTAAGAGGGAAGAAAAGGTATAGTAGGAGTGACATCCTCAAAGATTTACTAGAAAAAAATGCTTCCTGGGAAAACTGTACCATCATTAGTAATCAACAAAGAATCTAACAGAAAGAAAACAGTACAAAGTTGGCTGTTGAAAAATTAGCATTTGAATATAGGGGAGAATAATATGGAAAGAACTGTCCTAGGCACAAATTCTGTGCTGTTGGAGAGCACAGTTGGAGTCTCTGCCCTCCCTGATTAGCTGAAATCTACCTAAACAGTGAAATGATGCCAGGGCAAGGCACATTCCTCCTGAGTGGTGAGACTTGGGTGTCTGTTTTCAGATCTCTCTGCATGTCACCTGAAGACACAATAGAAAAAAAAAAAACAGATTCGAGGAGGAAATCTCATCCTCAGAAATTGTGATTTTATTTCGTTGAATTTATATGAGTCCAAGGAAGTCCAAGGCTCTTTGGTCCTGCAACAACAAGGCATAGAAGAAGGAGAAACCTGTAGCAATATTGGAAATGTTCATAAATGATTTTGAACATGCCCTATTGCAATGTTCTTTGTTTCAGAGAGAGCTGGTTCCTTAGCCCCGTGTAATGATGAGCCTGGCCTAGAGCAGTAAGAGAGGTGAGGAGGCAATCAAATTAATTGTAAAACAGAATTCAAAGTGCACTGGTAGGGAGAGGGCTTTTTTTCAGTGCTTGTCTCTTTCGTGCTGCTGGCAGTCCATGATCATATGGTAAAGCTACCATGTACCAAGCAAAAATTGAAGCAAAAGAATATTAATATGATGACAAATTCCTCCTCCCTATTTGCTGTCAACGAGGGAGCTCTTTGTTTACACCTCTAAGAATGGCTGGCAGTTACTGTATTCCCTGTCTCCTGACCTACAGTTGTTCCTTAGCCATGCAATGCCTATTTTAGCTCATTTAATCTTTCCTTTGATGTCATTCCCTCCAGCTCTTTGTCATTTGTCTTGCTTTTGTCTGAACTCCTTTCGATTCATCCTGGCATGGACATAGCCAGATGGGGGTATGTGGGCTGTGCTTTCAGGAATATGCTATCAGGAAGGACCACCCAATGCTTTCCATTTCCCAGATCACCTTGGTAAGCTCATGGGACCACTGGTGAGTCTGGTGCCTCACTGTTCCCTAACCCTATTTTATACACTGCACACTGTGGAGCATCTAATAGAAGAGCTGCATATTGCACTGGCTGGTAGTTTTGGTTTATTTGTTGTTGTTGTTGAATACCACAATCCTAGTTCTGATCCTTCTTCCTGTGTATACTCTTTAGATCCTTTTCAGCATTGCTACTTTTCTGTTATCTGTCTCCTACAGAATATCTATGCTGCAGTATATGATTCATTAGATACAGTCTTCTGCACTTTTCCAATATGCATCTCCTTCAATGTATCTAGGCAGTATGACCAGGCTCCTTAGCGCACTGCCTTAGGTATTTGTGTTTCTCCTAGGTGGGCTCCTCCCATGAAGTAAGAAATTGATTATTGTCTGTACTTTATGAGGTCAAGTCACATAATGATCCCCACATTACAAACAGCAGATTTTGGCTCAGTTTGCTGCTCTTTTTCAATTTCCTAAGTCTCTCTCCAGAGCCTTAGTCAAGAAGACAAGCAATGTGGTTTCTTAACAGGTTTCCTTGCTATGCTCCTCGTTTGGAACTGAAGTTAATTAACAATTCTTTCCAGCACTTGTTGACCTTCAGTGATGCTTGAACAATGGGTTCTGCAGCCTTGAAAGTGAAACTGTAAATAATAGAGATCTCTCAGGCCAGTTTTTAAGAGAAGAGGTTGCTGTCCCAACCCTGAGCAATTTATTTTTCTTCATAAAACTAACATGCATCCCCTTCATTTTCCCAAATGTGAAGACAGTGTGAAAGGGAAGGGTAGTGGAAATACCATGTCAGGTATCTCAGTGTGATATTACAGGTAGATAAAGCATGGTACCCTGAGTATCCCCAAACCAATGAATTTAAGAGTATTTCAAAATGTTTCAAATGCCTTATTAAAATCCAAGCCTTGTATTTATATCCTGTTCCATCAACCATGTAGTTTATAGTTCTGCCAAAAAAACTATCAAGATGCTATGCATTATTTTATTCACTAATATTTCATGATTTATACAACATATTTGGAAGTTTGTTTGCTTGATTCTCTACTGTGCATGCTGCTGATTTCCTGTACAGTAGCACTTGGATATACCCGTATTTTGTTCTTTGGAAGGTCTCCCTCCTTGCTACTTTTGTAGTTCCCTGTTTCACCACAGCTTTTGAAAAGCAGCAATTAAATGATTCTCCAAATGCTAATTTTATAATCCCCCATCATGTGTACAGTCTCAATCTACTGATTTTGAAACAGACAATGAGAGTGTAGATCAAGAGGAAAAGCCGTCACGATTAGTGATGTCCATGGACAGGCAGAAGAGTGGTAAAGCTCAGACTAGAATATAATTTGCTATAGAGATGTGAGAAGTTGAAAAAAATCATGTAGGTGAGAGATAGAGAGAGAGTTTTCAGAGAAGAGATGGAGACCCACCTGGATAGATATATAGCAAAACAATCTTTTGCAGATGTCAGTAGATCAATGTGTAGAAAGAAAGGGTGTGTGTATGTGTATATAAGGGTACACACACAGACACACATACATACATATATACATATATGTGTGTGGATGTCTGCATCTTTAGACTTGTAAGTAGCAAAGAAGAATCCAGAAGCAAAATGAGAGTCAAATATCTTTGAGTGACAAAGAGATGGGCCATTTGGAGATCAAATCAATCCTCTGAAAAGCATGCAGTATGTATCAGCACTGAATGTGACCATAATACTTGAGGAAGAAAGGTGATAATGTAGAATCACATAGATTCATGCATGTGAGGATACACAGTGCACAAACAAGAAATAAAAAACCAGGGAAATTAAGGTACGTTGAAGCAAACCTGGAATAAAACTGAAATCAGAAGACACCAGCAGAAGATCAAGACTGGGAAGTCAGCATGCATTCAGCCATAGTACCATAACACAGACTCCACTACGATCTAGGATTCAGAAAGTAAGAGTTCATTTGCAAACATTTTTAAAACTACTAGCACTGCGGCCATAAAAAGGTTTCCTTTTTATTGCCAGAAATTGTCATACTGGATCAAAGCAGCAATTCATCTTCTCTAGTATCTTGTCTCTGACAAGGTCTAGGATAAGGTATGTTGGAGGTGTAGCTGAAATTCCATAACAGAAATCATCACAGATTTTCCTCATCATAATGCTTTGTCCTGTCCTTAACAGTTAGGCAGCATCATATATGATTCTTTACACAGTATAAAAAAAAAGAAAAAGAAAAAAGAGGGGGTAATCTTCTCCATATACAAATAATCAAGAAAAATAATCCTGAGGTTTGGACAGCAGCTTGTTGTGTGGGACCTATGTGTCTGCTTTTGGGAAGGATTGGGAAAGCATCCTCAGGCACAGTTTAATTCCTTAACTGAAAAAGGGGACTAAAAGCAATTTCAAATGTACCATGTATTTTGACAGAAAACTTCATGAAGGATGGCCTCGTATTAAAGATGCTATAGAATTATTTTGGACAGGCAATCTGTGTTGACCAATACACTTCAAAGACTACAAATACTATAGGTAGTGTATTTTGTTTGCATTGCTGGATGCTGCTAAAACATGAAGAGGTTTCTGCTGATCTAAGGACTAATGCTCTAGCTCTCTGAGCCTGCATCTACCTTAGCAAATACTGCAGCTTAACAGGATTGGATGTGTAGAGGGATCCACTTGGTGCTGAAGATCTGACGTACACATTGTACCTGATTACAGATTAATTTAACCTTAGACTAGCTCTACTCTGATCCCAGGGATTGAAGGAGTGTTAGGAGTTGGAACAGTAGCTGTATTCCTGAAGCTCATCTTCCAGTTTAGTTTCACCTGAAGGGAGTCCAATCCTTGCACCCTGAGACTGATCCCCAGTGCAAACCAAGGCATGGTAATTGGGAAAAACTGGGAGATTTTGTTTCTGATCTGAACTAAAACCTTAATGGAGACAGAAGTGGAGAGCTCACAAATGAGCGTACTCGTAAATACAAATAAATTGTGTGCAAAGACAGATTTTTTAGGGTTTTTTTAGTCAAAGAAAAAGTTAGTGGATTTGATAAAGATCTAGTAAATGGCCTCATTTACATAACTGGAACTTCAGCTGACAGAAACTGTCTGCCTTCCAGAGCATTGTTTGTATGCATATGTAAGCACAAAACCACACTATATATTCATGGAAACAGATACAGTAAGTTATTTTAGATAGTCAAAATAATTTCTGCATTTGCTTTTTCTGTTTCTTTTTTAAAATGTAGTTTATTCAATAGCTGTTTAGAACAAAAAATGTAAGGGGAAGGCACAATGTTACAGTAGTGATTAAATGCTAACTTAATAATCTAACAAATAGAATTAGATAATTTAAAAATTGTTACTGAGGAACAGTATCAGAAATTAGTTGTTGTTATCACATGAAAACTAGTAAAAGATTAGAGATAAAAAATTAGATATAATACAAACACTGCCTGTGTACCCCATCTTTCATAACCAGGCCTCTCCCAAGGGTGGGATTAAGACACCTGAGCTGCAGTGTCTACATGTCAGCAAGCACATGAGAGCATAAGCTCTCCTTCCTGATGAAGGAGATCCAGTCAACCCAGCCTAAGGGCCAGGGCAGCTGCAAAACCATTAAGGACAGTCATCAGTTGCCCACAGGTAGCTCTGAGGGCCCTGTGAGATGCCCAAAGTTCCCCCAGATGTCTGCCAGGGGCTGGCCAGTGTCAGAGGGGGCCAGGAGGCATTCTGCACTGCCTGGAGCACGAGGTAGGGGTTGGACTGGGGGCTCCATGGCACCCAAATGACACAAGGTGTTTGTGTTTAGGCATCTGAATCCCAGGCAGGTGTCCAAATGAGCCCTTTCTAAGGAACTCCTTAGCATCCACTAACTGAAAATAGAGTTTAGACATTTACATGTGAATACGTAAGTGTAAATGTCTTCACATCAATCTGAATCCCTCCCCTGATGTCAAATGTGTACCTCATTACGAGTTATCAAGACAAGGTAGAAAAAGATATGACCACATCCAAAGTCATTCTGTTTCATTTTGTACAGTTTTTCTTTTTTCAGAGACCTGCAGTTAATTGCCTCCAATTAATTAGGTTCATCATTGTTCCTTTACAGACTTTAAGCAAGCAAAGATAACTAAGCAACTGCTTGATATCATCTCTTGTTCTGCACCTGGTATTATGTGCAATGCTGTGTCACCAATGAGCAGATCTTGCTTAGGATGTGGCAGAGGCTGATTTTCTGAGGAGTGGGGCACAGAGCTAAGCAGAATGGATAAGTACAGGAATAGCTCCAACACTTAGAAAACTAGCTGTTTTGGTAGTCCCTGATCATGCTCTGCTAGAGCCATAGTCTACATTGTCTATAGGCATACCCTATATATCTATAGAAATTAGTTTTCTTATAATAGCGATAATGAGACTGATTAATATAATGCCAGTCGGAGACCAGTCTATTTCTGTAGTGCCGAAATGGAACCTTTTTAAATAAAATGAGCTCCTGCTTCTGGCTGAATACTGCTAAGCCTCAAGAAATATGTATGGTTTTATGAACTTCAGGATCATCCATCCTTTCTACCTGCCTTCCTATCGCTTATTCCCCATCTGCCCCTCAGTTTCACTCTGCCTGTGTGCTCTCTCCTTTCCTTCCCTATCTAGCCTGAAGGATGTAGTCCTCATCCATCTCTGATCTGATTTGCCACCTTTATTTGTGTTGTAATGCCAGTACCTTTGTTCTCTTTAGCCAGTCAACTCTTGCAGACTGAAACATCCCAAG
The DNA here is from genome assembly GCA_031468815.1 of Morus bassanus. NCBI lineage: Eukaryota > Metazoa > Chordata > Aves > Suliformes > Sulidae > Morus > Morus bassanus. The sequence continues at coordinate 89,252,975 of CM062568.1, read as the reverse complement.
ATTTTAAAACAGTTGTCACCAGGTGTTAACTGGAGATATGCTGGGGCCTGTGGTTTTGAAAGGACACTGCAGTAAAAAGGATTAATGAAGACCTGTTACATATGGAAAAGACTTTTCCTATCTAGCAACAGAGGCAAAATTAACTCAACAACAGAAGGTCAGTGCAAGGGGAATAAATAATCTAATCATAGCTTGAGAAACTAAGAAAGTTAAAGGTTTGTGGTGGCTTTCTACACAGGGATAAATTTCACCAGGATAGAGCAAGACTGAGCAGGTCTCCTCAGGTGCTCTCAGGGCTGATGGGACATGAGGCAGCTCTGGCCAAGAGGCTGGATCACCACATTTGTGTGGTGGCAAACCAATGTACTCAGCTCCAATGTACAAACTGATGTGCAGCTCTACACATAAATGTGTGGCTTTCGGACAATGTATGGCTGATGTCTGTGCAGCTCAATGCAGACAGATCGAGTTTGCCTTTCTTTGCATTTGCTCAGACAGGTGTACCACAATACCAGACAGAGATACCAAAAATCATATCAGAATATCAGAATTGTGACTTTCTCACTTTTTTCTTTTTTGTGTCATGTTTCCTGGATTGTCTCAATCAGCTTAACTGAATATCTAATTTTTATGTGTTTGATTACATTGAAATATACGTGCAGCTTTTTAAAACACTGTCTTTTGCTTCAAGATGGATTGCTGCTGGCTCAGAAGCTCCCTTACTTCCCTTTTTGCAGTTGCTTAAGATGGGAACTATGAGACTAAGGACATGGACAACAGATCTACTAAGCAAAGAAGGAGATGGGAAGGAAATACAATTCTCTGAGCTTTGTTGTTCCTTACTGGCAGTACCAGATAGTGCACTTAACATCTGACTTTATATGAATTCTGTATGAATCTATGTGCACCTTGGAATCACCCATTCTCTGTCAGTTCTTGAATACGCACATGCAGTTTAAATGTGTATCATGGTTGTTTTTTAATGTTTATTCTGTCATAAAGCCTAAAAGCCATGGACCAGCTGTACTCAACTATATGTAAAACTACATAGTCAATGGACTCCTTACCCAGGGGTCTTGACAGTGATGTGTGCGTCGAGGCCCTGAGCACACCAGATGTTGCTGCAGCCTCCTTCTCCCTCCCCTGGTGTTTGGCTGCCTGTGCTCAAGGCCATCAAGCTCTGACGTAGTGCTGCTGTGCAACTAGGGGTTGGCCACGGCTGGGGAAACAGCCCAGTCGTGAGGAGGAGCTGTGAGAAACCTCCTTTGGAGACCACCCCTTAGCTCAGGAGCTGCTCTTCAGCTCCGTCCCTCGCACTGGGTCCCTGCATGAGCCATGCTGCAGCTGTGCCTGCACCTGCCCATCACCTGCTCTTGCCTCCTTGTCTTGGCTCTGCAGCCAACCCATCCCCTTGGCCATGCCTGGCTGTCCCAGGTCTGCAGCAGGCCCTGGTTGCTCTTCCTGGCCCAACTCTGCTTGCCAACTCTGGCTGTGGTGGGATGGGGCTGTAGGAGGAGGTCTCTGCCCCATCCTGCCCCACTGCTCCAAGGCTCCCTGCCTTCACCCCACAGCCTGCTCTTGCTGCTGTCTGACAGACATGTCTGGTGATGTGGGCATGTATTTTTTGCACAGATATAGTCTCCCCATAGTTGCCAGGTAGGTGTACGTGTTTAAAGATATGTATCCCTTGACCACTTGGAGTTTATCACACAAGGGCACTAAATGAGACTGTCCTGTGGAGTTTTTTAACTGTAGGACAGAGGAAATTCTTCAGCAGAAGAGGTTACTCAAGGGGAACTAAAGAGCAGCTTGGCTATGAAATAAGCCCTGAGGTGACTATGAAACCACTGAAAAAGAAACAGTGAAGGATCTAGCTATAATGCCAACACAGGCACAGATGCCCCTGTTGGAAAGATGTGCTTCAATTCCAGGCTTTGTGAATGACAGTTTAATTGCTGGGTCTCTGTGTTTGTGCTTCATCCACTACAAAGAAGAAAATAAGTGGGAATAGACATATGGGAATAGACATGCTGGTAGTAACTAGGCTGTACGGAAATGCTATGTACAAGCTGATGGTTTTATAATGGGCACATCTGCCCACCTTACAAAACCACTACAAAAATTGGCAGAATTTGCAGCATCTGCTAGGAAAGTTTCAGCTTCAGAATAGCAAAAGGTGTTGAATGTTGGAGTTTTGGAGTTCAGCTGCACAGGTCTTGATATTCTTAGTTTCTTCTTGTGCTCTGTGTATCAGCCCTAAATCCTGACCTCAGCAGGCACATTTTGTCTTGCCTTTTTTCTGGACCCCCACTGAGATATTCATTTTTTCCCCTAGCCTGATATCTGGCTGAAATCTTTTCCAGCCTGAAAGCTGGCTTTGAGCCTGTTGTGATCTCCTTGTGTAAATCAGGCTCTCCTTACACTTTTTCCACTTAGCAGAGCTAGCAAGTTTAACAGATATTTCCATGAACCTCTCATTCTTTTTCTAGGAGTTCTAGTGGTTTTGGCACTGCATCTCTCAAAAGATGTCAAATATTCACTGCAAATCTTCTGTACACAGATTATATCACATTCTCTTGAAGTATAATGCTGAAGTGGTCTAAACTTTCCACTCTTGCTGTTGATAATGTACCTCTTGGAGCCTTCTATTACCTTGTAAACATTTTGCACTCTTTAAAAAAGCTATTCCTCAGTATAGGAGTCTTCTCTGTAACATGAGCATGACCAATTCTCCTCACAGGATATGGCCGTTCATATACAGCATTCATTCAGCTGCCCCACAGCTACTTATTTCAGCCTTACCTCCCAACCAGTCCTAATATTCTTTGGCAATTCCACCTCCCTCTCATAAGCTAATTCTTCTGCTCCCTGCTTCTTTACCGCTAGACTTGAAATTACTCCTGCTTTACCACCAGCAGGTTTTCTTCATCAGAAAACTAAAAGTTCAGTCAGTTATCCCAGTCTGGAGTGAACTTTGTACCTGCCTTTCAGCAATAATGTATTAGCTATGTTCCAAGTTGTCTTAGAAGTTTCTCAATGCCATCATTGCTTCTGTAAAAAGAGGTTTCTGATGTCTACATGTTTATACACCTGAGTGGCCCATCAGGCTGTTTAGTTCATTTTGCATAGTGCTTCTCTGTTCATCGTTCTGTAATGCCACCCTGTCCTTTATCAAGAAAAGGTTTTTCTATTCCAGACACTTGCTCTCTGCCTCATGAACAAGATTTCTTTTGAAAATTTTGTCTTTTTTCTACCCTCATTTATATTCTCCAAATAAAGAGAAAGCAAACAAAGCAAATGTACACTGAATTTCCAAAGCATTCCACCTTGGCCTTGTGTTGCCAGGGAACAGCTATGATTCCAGTTAAATGACAGGTAGGCAGAAGTCTTGCCTCTGCTTTGCTGTTCTTAAGAACTCCTGGAGAACCTTCAATGTTCAGGTATACCATTTGCTTCTCACTTTCCTACAACTTCCCAGGGTTAGTCCTATGATGCTGGCCAGTGAAAGACACCTCTTCCACACAGGTTCTTGCATTACCAGCTCCCAAGATGGCCTTTGCATTAAAATGGAATGCACCCTGCTGCTTTACAGATACCCTGGAGGATTGTATTGCAATGACGAGCTTTGTTAGAGAGCACTCCAGTGTCCTCCTTTTGAAAACTGCTATGCCAGTAGGAATGGAATGACACAAATAAAAGAAAAGTGAAGTATACATTTGCAATGTCAAAATTAAGTAACACAGTGACAGAACCTTATAAAAATGTAGGCAATGGGAACACAGGGAACCCAAGACTGGGTTTATCCTGTTATCAAATCCAGGACACCCTGTGGAACTCTTTCTGTTGGCAAGGTATGAAAGTGGATCTAATATGAGTGGGCAAGAACTCAATTACAGTCTATGCAGCATGTCCTCAAAGTCCTGGCTGGTAGAAGCCTGCTGATGCTGACGCGCCAGGCTCTGCTTCTGTTTCCATTCAGAATCAAAGACTTTCCCATCCAGCTCATGGATTTCTTAATCCCTCCCAGTATATCACTAGCTTCCAGCCACTACTTTGGAAATTATGATGTTCTTTGGCAGACAGGTGCAATTATTGCCTGCTTAGATGATCAACAGAATCAGATAATGGCTGCTTTTGTGTTTGATTAGGCATCCAAATTTAGTTCCTGTAAAGGCAGGAAACCCTTGACCACAAGGCTTGTAGTAATATTTTTTCTGTTATGGATGACATATATCATGCAGGTGTCATTTGCTACTCAAGCCTTGCACAATTACAAAATTATGTAATCTGTGTGTGCTACATACTACTGGCACTTGTTTGAGACTACATTAACAACTAAACTTCCTTGAGCGGGTACTGAGTTAAACGGTGACATTCACCTGAACTCTGTACTTGGGAGCACTAATCAGTACCTGGCTATGTGAAAACTAGCTGTAACTCCTGTTATTTATATCCACGAATAAAGTAAATAAAATCACCAAACCATATAGATAAGTTTAAGGTCACAGAAGTTCAACTTCTATGGTTTGATTGAAATTAAAGAAATATTTTAACAACTTTGGATACTTGACATTGAAATAATGCCATTATGTATTGTAGGAGGTTATGTATTACTAAGGCTGACTGTCCTTGTGAGGCACTTCAGTAACAGTGCATAACTTAACTAGAAATGAAAATCCCTAATTGCCAAATGTGTGGACTAGCATGCTTAGCTTTCAGGAAATAAATACAGAGGGAGATGATGTTGCTGAATTGATTAGCAGTAGCAAATACAAGTCATAAACAGGATGGGGATTTCCATTCTTCTTGTATCACAATGATGTGGTCCCTAAGCCAGTGACCTTAGGGTCTAAAATAAAGACAAAAGGTAGATATCTATTTCTGGCGGTTTTCATGTAAGCCAGTGAATATGCTGGCACATAGGCAATGTTCTCCTAATGACATACCCCAACCTGATTTGAAATGTCCTTGGTGTTTTTGTAGGATAACTTTAGGTTAATTGCTATTTGGGAAAGATCAGGCTAAACCTCTCTGTTTGTGGTTTAGTAGTTGGATAATTTATGATCTCACTCATACATCAGAGACTCAAAAGCACTTGCCTGGGAAACCTACAGTTCACTGAGGTGGTGATTTTGTTTCCTTGTGAAGAGGGGAAAGGAATTTTTGGTGCTTACTATAGCTCTCTGGAGGCTATACCTACAATGCAAGAAGTTCAGTGCCATAGGAAGAGATCCAGCTGGTGCTGAGGACTTGATGTGGACAATTTTTCCCCATTTCAGGTGAGTTTTACTTCAAACTAGCTCTGGTCTGGTCCAAAGGACAAAAAGGTCATAGCAGCTGGAGGGCAGTACATGTGTTCCTCAATCCCATCTTCCAGTTTGATTTAATCTGAAAAGAATCTGGTTCATATCCTCTGAGACCTTTCCACCTGTCCTGGTTTCGGCTGGGATAGAATTAATTTTCTTTCTAGTAGCTGGTATAGTGCTGTGTTTGGATTTAGGATGAGAATAATGTTGATAAGACACTGATGTTTTAGTTGTTGCTGAGCAGTGCTTACACTAAGTCAAGGACTTTTCAGCTTCCCACGCTCTGCCAGGTGCACAAGAAGTCAGGAGGGGAGGGGGCACAGCCAGGACAGCTGACCCAAACTGGCCAAAGGGGTATTCCATACCATATGACATCATGCTCATTATATTAACTGTAGGGAGTTGGCCGGGACGGGGGCAGCAATCGTGGCTCAGGAACTGGCAGCGTCAGTCAGTGGGTGGTGAGTGGTTGCATCACTTGTGGTTTTTTCCCCCCTGGGTTTCACTTCTCTGTCTCTCTCTCATTTTCCTTTTCGTTACATTATTATTATTATTATTGCTGCTGTTATTATTACTGTTATTACTACTACTACTACTACTACCACTACTACTACTACTATTATTATTATTATTAAACTGTTCTTAACCCACAAGTTTTCTTACTTTTGCCCTTCCAATTTTCTGTCCCCCATCCCATGGTGGGGGGAGTGAGCGAGCAGCTGTGTGGTGCTTGGTTGCTCTCTAGGGTTAAACCATGACACCATCATAGGAATCAAAGCATGCTAAGTGGCAACAATTGTGAGATCTGCCTTCAAAAGCACATTCATGACCTGAACTAAAGCACAAACTTAGGCACACTCTGTATGAAAATAAACACAGCTGCACTAAAAGGATTCATTTTATGTCAGAGTCCCATACTTTGGGATTTGGCTCTTAATTCCTTAGTAAGCCCAAAAATGTTACAACTTGCCCCATAGCCACTTCAGTATAAATGCCTGGATTAATTTTTTCATTTTTTCTAATGTTTTTCAGATTGCTGAAAAAGAGACTCAGAATACCCTGATCTAACTTACTAATTGGCTTAAAAATCACCTCTAATAAGCTATGTAATTGTAAGGGAAATGGTGATTTCAGTCCAAGCATATTTTTCTGTGTGTGTAACTCTTTTTTCTGTGATGTTCACATTCAGATGCTGCTGAGGTTTTGTAGCATGCTGTATGCTTACTAAACTGTCTGCTCACCGAGCATTAAGAATATTTGTGTGTATGCAACATTTAAGGAAATATGAATTCATTTTGGCTGATTTTTTTCAAATAAGCAAATCTAATTCAGCTTGCTCTTGGGTGACAGAGTGGCAGTTTAATATCCTTTTTGACTTAATGTAACTAACTTGCTATAAAAAAAGAAGCAGTCTAAAGCTAACAGATTTTTTTTTCCAATTTTCATTGCGGTTTCTATAAATCAGTGTAAAAGCAGAGTAATAAAAATTATCATTAGTTGGAAATTACCTTGACCGAAATCTGAGGCATGTAGCTCATCTAAAGGTGCTGGAACTAGAGCAGTAAAATGTAGTTCCAATTAAAAATTATAAATTAGACCTGCATCAGTGTGGGACGGCCTGCCTGGTGAACGATCTTACTTTCATATATGTATATAAAAAGGTCACTGAGTTCCTGAGCTCACAGAGATTAAAGCAAATAGACTCTGTCTCATAAGGTCTCAAAAGAAAAACAAGCACTTTGAAACTACTCTCCTTAGGATGTAATATTGTGGCTGAATTTCATATCACAGGAAAATTTACCCTCTTGTTTGCAGATGTAAGAAAGAAGGAATAGCTAACCAGTTAGGAAATGGTCTCAGAAGAGCCAATTAGTTAAGAAAGTTTGTTGGCACACAGGAGTCACAAGTTCAAGCTCCCCTTCTCCTCATACAGACCAGCTGTGTGCGTGGCAGTTTTCTTGGGGGATTACTGTCTTCTGGCCTGGGTCTTCTATGCTCGATCAGTTCAGCCCAGTCCAGGAAATAATTTAAATTCTCATTTTCAAGATGGGATTTCTGTCTGGTCCCCAGACTCCCCTGAATCTTAGAAACCATCTTTAAAGCTGGTACATTTCTATGAATGAGAGTGTTGATGGAAAAATACATTCCTGTGAGAACACTTTTTGCCAAGCCAACTGTACTTGGACTTTTATCTTTCACCTCTCAGATATATTATTGCAATCTGTCTGATGAGTTGAGCAGACTTTCCCACATAAGGTCAGATTCCTCAGTAGCGATGGTTTCAGGGTCACTTTGCACTTAAATGAACATTCAGTTTCTGAGATACAGCTAGAAACCAGCTTTGATGAAGAATTTGCCATTGTGCAGTCAATAACCAAGCTATCTGAGTACTTTATGTCTGGAACATAAGGTTACCTGATGTTTTTATTAGAAGGGACGTATGTGATGATGTGAGACTTTTTCAAAGCAGTGGATTCTCTCAGTTTGAAGCTCTGTGTCAGAAGTCACTGAATAATCCCTCCCCGTGAAACTTTTCCATTTGTACCTAGCACCTCACCATGACCCCATGGATTCCCAGACTTATCTCAGTTTGCATACGGCTTGTCTGCAACATTACTTGAATGTGTTACATTCCTAACAGGGATGTACTCTAAATTTGTCAAAATACTGTGGCTAGACAAGCTTAAAATCAAAATAGGAAAGCAAAGAGAAAAGCTCTTGATTATGGAGATGGAGCTGCTGCTATGAAAGCACCAAATTAATCACGGTAAACTTGTGACAAAAACTAATCTGTTCCCCAAGCTGTAACTGAGCACTTTGCAGAAAGCTGCCTTGGTAGCTCAGCAGGCTCTCCTGAGGTGGTGTCTCCTGGAGCAGATGCCCCTGCTTTGGATCGCCTCATTCCTATGATACCTGTGCAGTGTAAGCATGCCCCTGCATGCAAATGAATCTTCAAAGCACTTGCTAGGAAGGTCTGCTTTCCCCTCTTTCCGGCTAATTAATTTAGGGAAGCTTGTTGTAGCACACTTTGCTGTTTGTGCAAATGCAAATGAAGCCTTGTTCAAGCTTGTCTGTGATGGGATAGACAAAGCCCTTTCGATGTGTTGATTTTCCATACCCTGCTCATCCTCCTGTTTCAGAAGCTGTTTGAATTGCTATCTTTCTGACTCTTTCCTTCCTGGACGCAGAGCTTGTGCTGTGAATCTTTTCATGATGTCACAGCAATTTACAAAGGATTATGTATTGGATGTTTCTGATAGTCTTGCAGCATGTGATAAATTGCTGGGTTGATAAATTGCTGGTGATAAATTACAGAGGTTGCATGAGGCATATTAAGAATACTGGTGTCAATGTGGAGTTTTTCTCACTGCCCACCTTTGCAATTTTTTTGAACTCCTGCCAATCATAATATAGTCTTCTGTCCACCCTTCCAAGCAATGTCTGTATGTAAGAGCAACTATATATCTAATGTCTCGCTTACTTTCTGCCTCCTTATAATCAACACATCCATATATATCCATATATACAGGTTCATATAAAGCAAGGTATTAAGTGGGAAAATCAAAGAGACTCACAGAAGATGAGCTGGCCAAATACAGTTCCTTTAACTAGGCATGAAATTTAGATATAGGGTATGCTAGGTGCTATAGGGTGTGCTCAGGAGGGGTGTACAATGGGAGCATTTCCCTGAAATATTAGGAAGAACATTTAGACTGTGAAATAAGGGTTTTGAAGGTGAGTGGGTATAATAATGAATAACATATATTGTCCACAACTAGAAGGTTGTGTAATGGTGGTAGCTGTATAGAGTTGGAAGGTTTTTTTGATTGAAAGAAAGAAAGAAAGAAAGAAAGAAAGAAAGAAAGAAAGAAAGAAAGAAAGAAAGAAAGATAGATAATGGGGAATGGAAGGTAAAGCAGATTTCCAGGCATTTTGACTCTGCTGCTATTTAACAGCACAATCAATAGTTCTGAAAAGGGAAAGGCATTTGCAATGCTAATTGCAATTCACAAGTGGGGGTGTACTGAGTGGGTGGAAGAGTTAGTTGTTTGCTTGCTGAGGGACATTTCAGAGCTGCTGAAGTTCTGATACTCGTAATTCTTTTTATAAAACAATTATATGCTGAGCCCTTGGCTGACTATAACACAGGAATAATTTCTAAATCAAAGAAATCATGGAGGGTGGTACTTCCTCAGGTCGTGATTTTCTGGCAGGTTTAGCTGGTTGTTTCAGTGCCCCCCAGGGACAGGAGAGATGTAATGGAGAGGTGCCGACCATGGAGCTTGCAGGACTGGCAGTGTTTGCCAGCCTTCGGAGGTTTACAAGGCCCATCTCTTCATCCAAGGTTTTGTCAAATATGTCCTCTCTTTTCCTATTTTCTGGTATCTATTTTTTTGATTTCTGAATAATAAATGGGTATTTTTACGTGTGGCATGACCTGAATCTGCCAACCTTATTTACCCTGATTAGTGCGCTACTCTGTGCATGCAGGTTAGTTGGCCCAAGTGAAAGTACTTGCAGAATGAAGTACAAATCAGTGTGATGGAGGATGACAAAACCAAGCTCTTGCCTCCTCTCTCCCTCTTTAAACTGGGGTGAATGTTCCCTGGACTCTACAAACTGACTCCACAGATTGAAAACATATATTTGTGTGTATAAGACCAGTGTGCAGAATCATTCTGGGGAAGAAGAGGAAGAAAAATAATGTTCTGATGCCAATTCTTGTTAATGCCAGTTCTCAAAAGTGCCACTGATCTCTAAGCATGTGGAAGCAAGGAATAGCAAAGGCATCTATCTCCTGGCACACTGCAGTCTGCTGCTGACCTCCCAGTGTCCCCTGGGCTGTTCACACACAACGTCAGTTTGGAATCAGAGTGAATTTTTTCCTAAAACAAAACATTTTTTCTGAAAAAAAAAAAAAAAAAAAAAAAAAAAAAAGCCCCATTCTGAAACTTCTTATTAACTTCTGTCAAATTCAATAAATAATTATTGGTCAAAAAAGAATGAGAACCTTGAAAAGGTAATAGATTTACTCTTTCCATTTCAATACAGTATTCTGAAGCAATTTTAGCACATTCAACTTTTCAAACCAGTAAAGAAAATGTCATAAAATAAATAAAATATTTAATCTCAAAGCATTTTAATAATCTCCAACTTTGCCCTGAAAAATTTTGTCATCTCTTTAATCACAATAAAATGTATTTATTACCTGCATCAATATGTGAACATGATAACTCTGTGATGTACAGGAGATATCTATTACTATCATCTTATAATGCCTGCATTGCCTTGCACCAACATGCTGCATAGAGTCGGGTGCCTTTCTGTAATGTCCAGGTAAAGTTGGAATAATTTGGCTGATTCCGGTGGGGGTACTGAGAATATATTCCAGAATGGCTACTAGCACAACACAGCCATAGACTGATACCAGAAAACCTGCCAGTTGATGACAAAACAACGAACAAGGACTCAGGATGACTGTGTGGTAGTATGTAGCGGTGTAATGCTATGAACAGTCTTCCTTTGCTTCCCTTTCACATGGTTTCAAGAATCTTGCTGTTAATATTATTTATTCATATTGCAATATCATTCAGTATCCCTCAGGAGGACTGAGACTGGTTGTTCTGGCCATGAAATGAGAGTGACAAGAAGAGGGACCAGGTAAATGGGAACCACAGGGACAACCTAGCACAGGGGCGGTTCAGTACCTGTGTTCCAAAGGGCCACCTGCCCTGCAGGCTCCAGGTGGGTGGTTAGATTGTGCTTGTGATTTTAAAAATATGGCTTTCTCTTGGATATTTGATATGGAAGTGAGGAGTTTTGAAAACTCTTGTCTTGCATACTGACCCACAGCCAATAAATCTCTGGCTATGAGCTCTTGTGAAACAGTTTGGAGATTTCCTAGTTTGGTTTGTAACAAGATAAATGAACTCCAAGCACTTAATGAACCATTAGCGGATCATTACATCCTGGGTAAATATTGAAAAAAAATCAACAAATAAATACAAGGGATGGCAGTTTAAAAAAATCAACATTGATAAATTGCAACAAGTACTGAAGCAGCAGTAAGATTCCTATTTTAGGAAATGCTCCAGATGAGTTCTAATAAGGTGTGTCTTACTATCTGTAATACATGGCAATGTGAGACTCCTTTAAAAGACTCATCAGTGAGGGCTCATCTGTTTTCTTGAGGAAGAACCAACTGAGAGAGGTGCAGCTCAGGGAGAAGGCAGCATGCCCAGATTGCAAGGAGCAGGCTGTGCCTTGTGGGTCTGGGCAGGCTTACTTGGATCAGAGGGCCAGGTAGCTGCATTCATGTGATACACATCTCGAGTTAATGAGCTGACGAGGTTTGTAGCTTGGACATGGTGCAGATGCGGTGCTCCTGCTCCTGGACATGAATTGTCTGCAGCGGAGTGCTTGAAAGCCAAATGAACTTTCTGAATGAAACCCCCTGGGCACAAAATGATATTTTCCAATGAAAGTTTATTTCCTCTGAAATTTTCCAACCAATTATTCCAATCTCCTGTTAGTTTAAGCATGTAAAAATGTTTCTATGAGAAGATATTATTCCAATGGCTAGCCAGCCACCTCAGCCTGAGGTTTGGCATGCTTTCCTTATTTGCATTTAATCATAACTTCATTATTCCTAACAGATTCCTTGAAAGTTATTGTTCGTATGAATTGAAAGATCTGTGGAACTCATTACAAGATTATAAGGTTAATCTGCACACTTCTTCTTTCTAAAAACTCTGATTATTTCTTATGTCTTTCACAGATATCCATGCATTACTGAGGGTGTGACTAATGCTCTTCCTGCCTAACCCTACAGGTCGGTAATTTCTCTCAACTTTCCTTAACTGTATGTCTACTTTTAAATAAAGCAAATTCACCCATTTGACAGACAGATATTAATATTTGGTTTAAACAACATTAAGGCTGTGATATAAAATCCAGGCAGTGTTAAAACAAGGTTAACACTTTCTCCTATAATCACATGGCTTTGTGTCTTGGCACATGCTTGGCGTGCATTTTCATATTAACTGTGGTAGGATTTACAATTTCACAGACTTCAGTGCTTCATCTTTCACCTTTAGCACATCTGATGTTCTCTTCCACCATGGAACTCCTCACCAGGGTAGTGGTGTCTTGTCAGAATACAAAAAAAGTGTACCAAACACATGTACACCAGGTGGAACAACATGTCAAAGTGACTTTGAGGAGTATAGTATGTGCCAATCTTCACTTCTGGCTACTTTCTGTCATGAGTTGGGAGGAATTTGGGAAGACAGATTGAAGCTTATATATAAATATAAAAATTAAATGAAAAATGTAAGAAGCTGGTTGAGTGAGATTTGAACCTTGGAGAATAAAAGTTTACAGCAATACTTTTAATGTTCAGCTATTAGAAAGAGAAGAAAAACTGTTCTATTTCCTTCAAACAAATATGTCATTTTTTTAAGAGCTAAGCCATTACATTAAAAAAATCACAATCTCTAACCTAGCCTAGATTCAACTTGACAAAAACTGGAAGTATCTTGAGAGTGGGAATAAGAAGAGAAATCTGTTTTTGTCAGCAGAGTGACAGCAGCTTCTTTTATGACTTTAGAGATAAAGAAACTAAAACTGTGTCACATTATGTTACAAAAGAAGAAGCAAACTCAAAGTCCTCTGACAATTTTATTTTGCACTCACTGGTTAGGAGGCAGTTAGAATTTGAAAATGAGAAGGACTAAATGTTCTTCATGTACTTAGGTTTTTTCTAATGTATTGAAAAGATGCTTAGCACAGTCAAAGCTGTGTGAGTGTGAGGGATGTAAGTATTTTTGATTTTGTAGCAGAGGTCTTTACAGTACATTGGGTCATGGCTAACATAACAGGGTCATAATCAAAGTGGTTCAGATGTTGTCCCATATAATGCATAACACTAGGAACTGGTCCCGACAACCAGGATTTGAGGCCATATTCTTTTACCCTGTAAAAAACATAGCTCTGGGGAGAGGTTGTGAGATGCCCTCCCCAAACAACAGAATTACAACCTGTGACTGAATGCGCTGGAGATGCTACATTCAACCCAAGAGCTTGCAGGATGCCTCAAGCTACAGGGTCACTCTGTTCAGTTTGATTTGCCCAGATCACCTTTCCAACTCCCTGTGCTACTCCCTTAATGCCTACCTCTGTGTTTTGGCCTCTGTTCTGCAAAGACTTTAATGCAGCTGTGTTGCAGCACGTGGATGGACTCTCAGATGGCTCCGAGGATCCCTGTGTGCCACGCAGAGCTCGCAGGCAACCTGGGGCACTTTGATCTACCTCTGGCATCTAAAGTTTGTGTATCCAACTCAAGCACTGCTGAACAGACCATTGAACCTGTGCAATTCTGTGTCAGCACGTTGCTATTCCATATTTCCCAACTCAAAAAATGAGTATTTCATTCTTGAGCACCATGAAAGACTCCCTCAACAACTGACATATTTGACAGTCACACTGCACTTCAAAGAACCTCACAGGGTTGTTAGCAGTAGCAGGGATTTTTGCAAAGTTGTATTTTTAGTGCAGTCTGAAAGAATGACTTGACATATAGTACAGTGATCATAACCTTACTCTGAGCATGATAAGCTGCTTAATTTATGACTTCTTTTGGAAGAAAAAAAATCAGCATAGAATATTTAGCAACGTTAAAGTTTCTGTGTAAGAAACACAGAACCTCAGAAATGCTGGGTGAGCATTTATTAAAAGTAGCTCTGCATTTTTCATTCCATAGTATGATTGATGCCCTAGCTGTCCCTCCACTGTTTATTTAATGGATTTTTGGCTGCTATTATTACAGTCAAAGATATAGGGTTAGAGTGAAAATACACTAGCAGACTGGTTTAAGCTAAATGTTTTCTGTAATATTTGGACCAAAGGAAGAATTTTCTGTTCTAGAACATTCATAATCTGAAATAATTTCCAGAGAACAATGACAATATGTTAAATCTCTCTGTCTGATGAGTGCCCATGTGTCTCTTTTTTGACTCATCCAGGCATGTGGCCAATTATGAGTATTTTTAAAGGAAAAAAAGTGTGTTTTAAAAATCTAACAGAATATACCAAGGTCAGTGAATTGGCAACAGTTGTTCAACCTTCTCTTGATTGCCTCCCTTCCCCTTCTTACTTTCCTCATTCTTTCCTTTTAATTCACCTATTTCTGCCACAAGGTATCATCCATCCTTTCTAACCACTTAGTTCAGCAAGGAATAGGAAACTGAAGCAAGTAAAACATGAGCTTGCTATTATACTAACTCATTGGCTGGCATGGTATTGAGTACAGACTTCTTCTCAGCTTTTTGTTTCTTGTTCTTTTTTAAAGCATTTTCTTGTGTAGATGTGCCTGACCCCCTGTGTTGCCTAAAAGACAGGAACTGACTCCGTGTGATAAACCTGTTATCTTTTTTGGCCTTCTCTCGTTTGATGTTCATGGCTCTGTTGCAGTTTGAGCAAACTCACTGTAAATTTAGTCAGTTAATACTACTGCAAATGCTTGTCTAGACACTTGGCAAATGTTTCTGGGTATATTCAGTCTCATCTGAGTATGAACAATGAGTATGTGTGTCATGGAACCAATCTTTCAGGCTACAATTTATATGGTCGTTGTTCATTTAAATTGACACCCTTCTGAATTGTCATAGAGGCGCTAACGCTGTTCTGTGCATGCCCTCGGTGGAGAGGCCGTGCCGCTGCTGGACCTCTGCTTTCTGCAGTGTGCTCTGTGAGGTGGTACCTCCTCAGGCCTTGGGGGGTTTCACCGTCACAGGTAAGAGTGTGTATCTGATGTTTCTAAAAAAGACATTCAGTTGATTTCTGTTGATTAAAAGAGGCTAACATGAAGTAAGTCCACTGAAAATTCAAATGCTGCAGTAGACAATTTCTAGAGAAAAATATTTTTTCTAAGTGAAGCTTCCTAGGGTTGCTGAATGAGTGTTGTAAGATTTCCTTTTTGCTTATACCATGCATATTTGTCAGCACTACTTCCTGCTCTAGAAAGGGGTATGTAAATGATATTTCTCTTTACCACATTGCCTTAAATTTAGTTTTTCTGCACTACCATGAATGTGAAAAATTAATTACAGGAACACTGATTTGTTAATTTCAGTTCCCATACCTAATGGATTTCATGTCTCTTTTTTTTTTAACATTAAAAGGTGTACTGAGTCTTTTTATCTATTTTTCTGGTTTACCCTAGACACATGGAAACACATTTCTAAAACCTGAATGAAGTATATCAATACTGTTTAATGCTTTCTATGGATTTATCCACCATATTTTATGTTAAACTGGGAGATTAATTTGAGTTGCATATTCTGTCATTATATGAGTTTGTCTACAGGACAGAAAACAAAAAAATAAATGTTTTTGTTATTATAAGGAATTATTGTGAGTGTTTTTCCTTTCCTTTTGCAAACAATATGAAACAATGAAAATCCACAAAGATTACAAACTGTTAATATGAAGAATATAGTCTCTCTAAAATCTATATGGCATTTTCTTGCATCTCAATTCATATTCTGTGAATCTTTGATGTGACATAAAATCATAACTGCTGAGGTGGGGAAAGGGACAGAAAGCCACATAAAGCAGCAGCTGTTTGTTATCTTCCCTAATTTCTACCATAATACTGATGGAGGGAAACATCTTTCAGAATTTGTTTATTCTGATTTGTATTTTTTCTGGCTACATTTTCGTGTATAAAACCCATAGGTCAACTTAAAACAAAGAAAGAAACAAAACAGACCCTGTAAGTGAGCGGTGGGGCAGGTTGCAGGTGTGTAGGCATCAGAGAGCATTTTCCTTTCCACAGCTGCCTGACTCTGACCCTTCTGCAGCCTCCCCCCATCTTCTTCCTACCAGATATGTCTCCCTGCCTATGCTTTTGCTATTCTGTGATGGTTATCTCAGGCTGTAGGTAGTGGAGACCTTATTTTCCAATCCTGTCACCTTCAAAAAGATCTGAGTTGCCTGGCTTACAGATTATGCTGTGAAAAGATGGTACACAACGACCTTGTGGGCTCCCAGATAACTACAGGATACAAGTTTTTCTTTCATTTATCCCATTCTTACAAGCCTTACATGTCTTTTGGCATTTCATTCGCCTCTCTAGGTGCAACTGGACCCTGCATTGCTAACATTTTCACCTTAACTACAATCTTCTTAGTAGGCATATTTTTAAAGACCATGGGTTGGTTTTTATCTACTGGTTTAGGAGACTCAGTGACTGTGCTCCTGATTTGTACTGTGCTAATGGAGACTATAGGAAGAAATACAGCATCTCTGTTTGGGTCTGGGGAAGCAGTTAATTAGAAGGGTAAAAAGTTTCCTCTGCTGCTGAATGCTGGTAACTGAAAGCGCGCTGTGAGTCCATAATGTGGTTGCTTAACCATTTTCCCTGCCACTGAGGCAGGCAGGGAGGCAGTGCCTTCAGTTCATATGTTTGACTTAGCAATTAGGACAGAAGGATTTCTTTTCAATTTGCAGAAGTGAATCCAATCCATCAGCACAGAGGGTGATAGGGAGCACATTCAGATGATGAAAACTGATTGTCATGGTCCATTTTGGGCTCCTCAGCACGCCCATGCCTGGAAGGGCAGTGCAGACACCAGCTCGAGATCAGCTAATGTCTAGAGCATCTTATTTAAGCCTGGGCCATGTGCCATCCTAGCTCGATCCACAATCTCCAAATGGCCTCTGAAAACAGTGCGGTCCTGCTGGTGTGATACGGGATGTGAACAAGCAAAGCCCACCAGACTCAGACCTATGCCACTGGAGTGTGGGAGCAGCTCAGGTCACTCTCTGCTGCTGTCAGAGCAGCTGTGGGTTGAGTTATCTGCCCCTGCAGTGCTTTCGAATTCATCCTTTATTCATAAGATGGCACTGAACCTGAGGGATCCTAGTATGAAAGCTACTGCTCTTGATGCCAAAAGGCCTCTGAGTTGTTGTGCCAATAGTTAGCTGAGAGAAGGAATGTGTCTGAAGTTTTTTTCTCGTGATATACAGGTGCATTTGGTGAGCTGGGATTTGGATTCTGTAGGTGATGAGGAAACTATGGAGAGATTATAATGAAGTACGCTGGTGCTTTGAGGAGGGCCCATAGATGGATTAGCTGCAGCATAGTCCCTCACTAGTGATGGACCTTGACTTACAGGCTTTGACACAGAAAGAGGTTTGTGCAGTCTCTGGGTATCTGTCCCTAAATATGACTTTTTAGCTTGAAATTAGTTGTTGAGAAACAACCAAAATTTATTGAGCAAAATAATAGCAAGCAAAAAACTCCACCTTTGAATCAAGTGAACAAAGACATTTTAAACCAGCTGAACTAGTAATATTTATGTTCTTCAACTTTCCCCAAGTATTATAAAAAACTCTGCCTAAAATCAAAACCGACAGAAAATCCCACAGATTATCATAATGGAGGAAAACATGCTTTTTCATGATGGGGGTCATAACTTTGCATCTTGAATGAATATTAATAAATCAAGTAAAGAGTATTAACTAAAAACTAAGTCAAAGTTTTAATTAAATCCACAGCAGTTTCTATTTTTCAATGTACATGGGAAGAGGCAGGGTATGATATATTCCCCCGACTGAAGAATTTTCAAGTTCCAGCTGGACAGCACTTTAATTAACTTCATTTTCTCCCTTTTCTCAGCTGAGGTCCCACTACATTACAATTCTGAATCAATCTTAAATGTAATGTTTTGGAAAAGATAGCTTTCTCACTCTGTGACTGCTAAATGTTTTTTTCAGGAGGCTGAAAACCTGCAAACGTGGTACTCTAAAAGTTGTGGTGGCAAGGGGGAAGTGGGGAAGTCAGAGTGAAGATTACAAACGTGGGAAGTGTGTCCCATTCGAAGGCTGGTGCACGGTGCATGCTTTTAATGGAGCTACTTCTGTTTCTGCTGTTTGCCAGCTGTAGTGTGACACTGGGGATCTGCTCAGTAAAATGATAACACTTGCACAACAAACTGTTTGTCCCTGGCTGGTTGACAAACTGAGAGCAGTGGTATCGTTACTGAACAAGAGCCCAGAGTCTCCTCCTTGTCATCCTCTCACACTGAGCTAATTGCTAACAGTGAAAAGACAGCATCTATTTCACAGGTCAAAGTTGAAAGAATTTGTAGATGTACCCAAGATCCCAGGTTGAGGTTTTCCTCAAGTCTGACTTCATGGGAGGTGGATAAATCTTCCAGGGGGCTTTGCACAACTCAGGCAAAAGGCTGGAGGAAGGGACCTGTCACTCATGGCAGCCAATGCCAATCCTTCATTCCCTGACAGTAATTGGAAATGTATTTTATAACACATTTCAGTGGGCAAAATATGCCAGATGTTATGCATGTAGTAACAATAATTTATCTTCTCAAACAGTTTGGATTTCAAGAGAATGGTACCAGCCAAATGGGGTGGGCCTTTGTAAACTGATTGTTTGGGAAGGCTCCATTGGAAAGACAAGTGCAGTGCATGGGTATCTACACCATGTTTTATAGCCACGACTTCATTTTTTCCTGGAAACGGCAGAATTAAGACATAAAGGGTGTCAGTAAGCAGACTAATAGCATCTAAACCAGGGAGTTGTCTGGGACTTTGGCACATCAGAGAAGCCATGCCACAGTGTGTCATATGTAATGTTAGGGAACATGATGTTTCAATTATTAAACCAAACTTGAAACTTAAAGATTGAATTTTTTTGGTTTAGTAAGTTTCCCTTTTCTTCCCTTGTGAGTACTGTATATAGGATATCTTGGGTCTCAGTGGCTTTTGTGAAAGCTTCTGCTGGGTCTTCAAGTGATCTAATTTACTGAGATTGAGCTGGAGTTACTGAGATACCAGAGGCAATACTACTACCAATTTTTTTTCTTGTTTTGTTTTTTTTGTTAGTGCTGCTTGTAGTGTTACCACTAGGACAAAAGAACAAGAGGAAGCTTTGAGTGGAGGTGTAGTTGTTTAGCTCTCTATCTTCCTTGTTGAGACAAAGTATGGCAATGCTGCAGTGCAGAGATACTCGAGCTGGCATTAAACTAATTACATTGGGTACTGGAAGCATGCTGGCTACAGCAGAGTGGAGTCCAGTATGTTCTGATTTTCCCTGCCAAAAAGCTTAGCAGCTTGGGCACCAATGAACCAATAACAATAAACAGCAGTGTCTGGATAGGATTTTATGGGGGAGTTTGTTGTTATGAAATTTTTCATGTTCCCTACACTGCTACCTCTCTTGCTTCCATAGTCTTTTATCTCTCTTTCCTAACTTCAAAGGAAAAAATGAAACAAACAAGGATGACAGGATGCAGAAGCTGTGGGCAATACATCATCCAACAGCAGATGCCTGACTGCAGCTATTTCTCACACAAAGGGTCCGTGCAATAATTCCTGTGTTAGGCAAAGCCAAATCCTTACACAGAAAATAGTTAGGAATTGAGTTGAATGAGAAGACAGGATGGATTGCAGTGATCAGGTGCAAGCTCAAGCATACTGACCAGCAACTCAGCTGGCCCCTTTTTTCCCCCTCCTCTCTATTTCCCATGCCTGTTCTCCCATTCTCTTCGATCACCTCTCTTTCTCCACAATTGTCTCCTCTCAAATCAAAATCCACCCTGATTACTTTACCCCCTCACTCTCACTTTTGCTACCTCTGTATCCAAACTTGATGTTTCTGTTAGGGGTACCTAGCCAATCATTTACCAGGCTCTGGTGGCCTAGCAAGGTTTCACACTTCAAAATGTCCCCAGTTCTCCCCTCCATTATCTGTGAGATTTGGCCATCTTCACTTCCCCTTAATCATCTGTGAAATTCAGTCATTCTTCATGACATTATCCATAATGCTTGTTACCTTCTTGCTCTGTTTTCTGACATGTCCAGTAATTTCTCATGTTCAGTTCATTGAGCTAAACCTCAGGGCATGGCCCAATCATCTGCCAGTGTACCTTCACAAACTGGAAGGGAGAAAGACTAACAGCACATTCACACAAATGATGGCATTCAGATGGCCACTGAAGAGATGATGTGGGAGAGAGGATAAGACAGGATGATTCAGAGACCCTTGTTGAACAGGAAGATGTGGCAGGTTGATCCACAGACGGAAAGGACAATCCACAGAAACGTGCAAACAAGGAAAGGGGAGAGACTGACTACTAGAGAAGAGAGGACTGTGGAGCACATCATCTGCTTTGAACCAGAAAGAGAAAGAGCAGAATTGGGAAATGGAGTGGCAGGAGAGGACAGAAGAACCCTAGCCTGGCAAAGGGAGCCGCCGATACAACTCCTATGGTCAGGAGTGATTACTTGAGGAGTAAAAGGGACCATATAGGGACAAAAAGAGAAGGTGTGATGATCTGGAGACAAAAAGGAAGGACAGGGGTGTGGGATTAGATATGCATACCAAACCCAAGCAGAAGTAGAATTTGCATGACCAAGACCTCTTGACAGGTGTGCCACCAGGATAAGTCAGAGAATAGAAAGATGAGCTTTCTTGATATCTCACTAACATCTCCAGAAAGAATGACATTAGTTTGCTGATGAAACTTGTTTACGGAGGGGATGACTGTGTATCAGAGGGGCCAGAAGACCTTAAGGAACAGGGTTGTTGAAACCTGCTGATAAAGTTCCAGGAATGCCTTTGGAGACTAATATCAAAAATGCTTGCCTTGAGGTTAGGCGTTTATTGTCTGGAGATTTTAAGTGGAGAAAGGCAGGTGCGCAGTAGTCAGTAACAGGTTGATTACAAACTACAAATGTCATGCAGCCATTAAAGTGATTAATGAGATTCTATGGATGTGCTGAATGGTGTACTACAGGAGAGAGAAGGAGGCCTCACTGATATTGCTGGCAGCGGTTTTGGATTACCATGTGTTATTCTGGTCACCTGCCTTTAAGAAAAACAGACTTAAACCAAAGGAGCTGTAGTCAGGCAGATTGTACTTTCCCTTTTCTTTTTAGGTCTAAAAAGCTTTGCTTCCTCAGTCTGGCCAAAGAGGTGCTGAATGACACATGCTTGCTGCCCATAATCTAACCACAAATAAGCAGAAAATGTTGACACAAGAACAAATAGGGATAAATTTGGCACAAATGTTTAGACTGGGTGTGAAGGATGTTTCTAATCAAGAGAGGGGTGAGTGTCTGAAATGTGCTCCCAAAAGTGTTTTGGCCAAAACAATCCCCGATAACGACTAACGAAGTTTACAGAAGAGCTTGATCCAAGTGTAAGTGAATGTGGTTGCAAGTCTGTGTTCAACTTATCTTGTGATTTGCCTGTGATTTGGTACCTAATGCTGGTGCCAAACCAGAGCATCAGAATTCAACAATAAAGTGTAAAGTGGCTACGTTTTCTTCATAAATTATAATAATAGCAAATATAGAGCAGAAAATAAAATGCATAGTTTCATTCCAAACTGCTGTTTGTTTTCTGTGATTTTCATAACACTTTTACCTTTTATTTTTGTTTATTTTTGAGCATCTGAAGTGTAGAAGGAAAGAAAAATTTTCCTAAAAGTTTGAAGTTTCAACCCCTTTTTATTGTTTACACATAAAGACCAAACTTTTCATAAGTGCTGGCAAGAAGGAACAGTGAGAGAAAACAACCTTACCTTTTCCCTCACTGCCACTTCCTTTATTGACTCTAAACACCACCAACAGAAAACATAATAGCCTGCTATACTTACCTCAGGTATGGAGACCTTGCTGTAAGTTTTAATTCTTACACAAAGGAGACTTGACCAGATTTTTCTGTGACTAAATGTGTCTTAGGCATCCAGCCATTTTAATGTTCTCATGATTTTGCTTTCTCCAGAAATTGCATCCAATATCAGAGAAATGTGTTTAGTGAACTATGTTGTTTTAGGCAGTGGAAGAAGAACTGGCATTTTAATAAAAACTAAATAGGAGACTGTGAACAAAAATGATTTGCAGGATAGCACACAATACCTAGAAACTTTAAAACTACCTACCTTAAAACTGAAAACTTGAACCTGAGTGAAATGGAAGTCATTCATATTTAGTCCTAGCTCAAGCTGTGGACTATGGAGGAGAGTGGAGTCCTGAAAAACATAAAACATTTTAAGAACTTCATTAGTATTTAACAAAACTCTTAAACACATCTGAGTTTTAAAATTTTTCTTTGTTCTTAGCAGAAAAAAATGAGGTGAGAGAACTATAGAAAATGGAAATGCAGAAATTTAAAACTCATGCGTTAAATGGTTTGATTAAAAATTTTAAAATAAGATTTAGAACTTTGGCATTTAGAAGTCCAGCTCCTTCTGGCATCCTTTGCAGAAGAAGTGCTGGATGTGGGTATAAAATGAGGATAAAATATGGTATTAATTTGCACTGAAGTAGCAAATATTTTACAGTAGTTTCAGGTCATTAATCTATCTTCCAGCTAGGGGAACTACATTAATAGCTTATGGGATTTACAGGGCAAGCATCAATTTAATGGTTCACCCTAAGTTTGGGGAAAATAAGAAAGGGCAGGATAGTAGAGGATACATTATATCTTGGTGCATTAAAATCAATGGCAAAACTTTCTTGGCCTAAAATGGCCTCTAGATAGGTTCTAATTCCAGTGCTGCTGCTGAACCTTAATTTCCTGTTGGTAAAATGGAAGGAAACATATTTGCATGACAAGCGTTAAAACTGACTCTTCCCCTCATAGCTCTGTCTTGAACAGGAAAATCATCTGAATTACTGTTAAGATTTACTTGCATTTTTGGAGACAAATGGGGTGGGGGTTGGTTTTCTTAAGTGTGACCCCAGTCTAGGAAAGAAAATATATCTTCAGTGAAGTAACAGAAGATACCTGCAGGGTCACACAGTTTCACTTGCGGTATTTTCCGCAATACTGAGTCCTGCCTGTGATTTGTCACTGGTCACTATGTTCTTTATAGTGTAATATTTCCCTGTGCTCTGACACTAGGTGAGAAACCCTTCTCTGTTCCTTGCTGTTGGAGAGGGGATACCTTTGTAAATGGTGAGAGGAGTGCATTACACAGTTTGCAGCTCATTCATGAGAAAGCTCAGAACAAGAACCGGGAAATAATGTCATAACTTAATAGCTGAAATACTGTCTTCACAGGGGAGAGTCATGCTAGTACAGCACCTATAAATCAGTGTTGGTGCAGTGCATCATCAGGTATGCAACCTTTTTTAAACTGATAATTCACATAATTTGGGTATTGACCTTGTTCTGTGTTGTACAGACTTGTAATCTGTGGTTTTTTGAATGATCCCCACAGGTGGGACATTTCTAATGTGAAGTCATGCTGTGAGACACCTCTGAGTGTGCTGGGAAGATGGGATTATAAATATTCATTGCTTTTGCAACCTTGGGCTATGAATGTTTCAAATTTTATAAGCTAAGCAGAACTGGCCCTAGTCAGAGAATTAAAAAAAAAAACAAACCTCACAATTTTGGTAAATCCAGTGATAAATAAAGCGGAATGGGTAAGAAAATAAGAGCTTTTCTGCTAGGTTGATTTTGAACCAACATGCCAATTTGATTAGGAGAAATAGATAAGCACAATATAAAATCTAATCACTTATGACATAACTAAGTCAGGCTAGATTCCCCTCCCTTGGAAATACAGTAACAGCTTTGCAGTCCAGTTTCATCACTAAAGAACAAAACACCATGAGCTATAGATTTGGTCATCTTGCAATTTACCTCCCAGGTCTGAGGAACAAATGTGGGTGCTGTCAGGCTCCCCCACTGTCCCATCCCTTCCCACAGTGGGACCCTGACCACTGGCCATGGGAAATATGATCAGAGCAGTGACCACATCATGGGCCTGGAGAAAAATCTGGCTTCAATCCTGTGTAACATCACTAGCAGTTTCTTTCAACCTCACATCTGACAAGCAAGGAACGAAGAGCAGTAGGAGCTCATTTTGTTTCTTTCCTACTTAATTTGTCCAGATACAGAAGAAAGACTCGTCAATGCTTGTGCTCTGCCTGTGCTCTGCAACGAGATATGGCAAAGCTCAGTCCTCAAGACTGCTTCCTGTCACCAAGTACAAACATGCTTTGCAGATAAATTATCTCAATGGAATCTATAATCTCATATGTCTCGCCTGACCACTGACGGATTCTTCAGGTTTATGTGGCAGAAGTTCAACATGAACCCCTGCTGCTGCTGGGTCTATTGGATCACCCTGCCAGAGCCTGAAAATCATAACTCTGCACAACTCTGAGAGTAATGGTTTTCCCACTGGGTTGATACTCACACAGTGTCCCTTGTGTCACAGGTGAATCTCCAAATCTCTACGCCACTGGCTATTGAGGACCCTTCCTCTTCACCCCCTCTCTTTTTTGTTGTTGGTTTTTTTTTTTGTTGTTGTTGTTTGTTTGTTTTTGTTTTGTTTTGTTTTGTTTTTTGTTTGTTTGGTTTTTTGTTTGTTTGTTTGTTTTTTAAAGCAGGAAAGACTCTAATATCAAAAGACGAATGCATTTTCACAAAATGAAAACAATGTTTTCCAGTCAGCCCTGGAGTTCACCTTTAAAGTGTGAAAAAAACCCCAGAGCTCAACCACCTTAAAGCTTCTCCTTGTTTGTGATTTGTTAAGCAGTATGAATTTGATGGAGAAATCAGGGGTGGCTGCCTCGAGGGTGACTGGCAGGAGGGAATTCTTGGGATCTGTCACAGTGGAACATGGTAGCACAAGACATAAAAAGGAATTCCAAATGTAGATCCACCTCTATGCAGAGTCTGCTGCTAATGCCTTTTTTCCCTTCTACATGAGAGCTTGGTGTTGCTGGGGAAAAACCAAGGAGATAATTCTGCAATTAATTTAATAATCCCCGATGACCTATTTTGTTATAAGATTATGGGATTGTGTAAATCAGTGTGTATTTCATAATGACTACAGCATAAGCGTGCTTAGATATGTATAGCTGGAAGAGCCAAGGCAGGAGATGAGTCTGGGACTCCTCCCTCTGTCTCTTTCTTGCTATTTCTTTCAAAGAAACAGGATTTTACTGAAGTCTTCTGGATGCTATCCTACTGTCACCTGCAGTTCAAGTTCCATCATACTTTAACTGTTACAGGGACTTACCCCCCCAGCCCAGGGGTGCCCTTCCTAGGATGGGATCCTTGGGCTTATCACTGTGAGATGCAGGGTGTAGTTCTTCTATTTCTCCCACTACACCAATTTTCTATTTTTTCCTAGTGTGCCAATGGAGCTATTCATGAAGATGTACTGGAAAACAAATCAATGAAATGTTGCAAATTATAAAAATTTATATCCTTTTAACAATTGTTATTATTACCGTAAACCTAAATGGCAGTTGAACTAGATGATTGTTGTAGGTCCCTTCCAACTAAAATATTCTAGAATAGTCTAGTCTAGTCTAAAAGGGGAGGGGAAAGGGGAAAATGTTTTAAACTACTTTCCCTGCTGGACAGACAATGATTCTGGATCATTTCCTTTTTGATGTGATAGGCCCAAAGCATAATACCTCTGTAAGATACTTTCCTGGTGTTGATGGCTCTTTAATAGGGCTTAAGGATACCTTCTTCCAAAAAAAAAACCCAAAAAACAGTGTACTTGATCAAAGTACAAAGCAAGTAGAGAAATGGTTAAAGCCACAAAAATCTTTTCCCCCAGAATCTGGCCTGCAGCTACACCCCCCACCCCAAGCTTATGGGATGACTCATATGCATTTACATTCCCCACGCTTCACACGGCATCTGCTGCTACACATTTGTTGCAGGATCTTGTCTTTGAACAGCTGGTGACAACCCACTTCCTCTTGCTTTCTTCAGCAGAGGTTTTTCAATTGTTTCTTGTTGTTTTGATGTGAGACCCAGTGTTGGAAAAACAAGCCCATTTACCCTGATTAGAACCAGCCATTTAAGCACTTGCCAATTAACAACAATTTGTTATACTTCTAAGGACCCGGGAAATACTTTCCTTTTCTCTCTTTTCACTTTCTCTCCTTTCACTTTCTTCAGATGTCATTCCACATGAGCAGAACAAAATCACGCCCTTTTTATATAAAATGGTACTAATATTTCCCTTGTTCTCCCTCTTCCTTTTGTCCTACAGATTGGGAGATGAAGGGATCCTTTGCTTTCTTCAAGCTAATTGTAATTATCTTGATGTCGTGATAACCATGCTGTCTCCTTAAACACAGAGAAACTGCCACTAATGATGAGTATTATAGACATGACCTTTGGAAAAACAAACAGGAGAACATCACGCTCACATCAGAAAAAATGATGCAAAATGTGATTAATTTTAGTTATTTGGTGCCAATTCTACTAACAGGCATAAAGAAAAATAATTTAACATGCATATGTTTTTAGCAAAATTAGAGACAGTCTGGTTTATACTAGTCTAGTACATTCAGTGAAACAGAATTCTTCTTTCAGGGATTTGATCTCAACTATCTCTATAAAATCATACAGTGCTTTTATACTTTTGGAAAAAGTATGTACTAAAATTTCAG
Organism: Morus bassanus; assembly: GCA_031468815.1. NCBI lineage: Eukaryota > Metazoa > Chordata > Aves > Suliformes > Sulidae > Morus > Morus bassanus. Next base: position 89,226,204 of record CM062568.1, on the reverse strand, counting down.
TTTAATGCTTAGCTACTGTTTTTTCTTTTTGTCCTCTCATTCAACACATCTAGATTTCCTTGCCAGGGACCACTTTTATTACATAAATATTTTAAGGAAGTACTAATCTTTCAAGTGAGACCATCTTCTTTCCATTTTTTGAAAATACAGTTACTTATCTCAAACAAATCCAGTAGCAGTTACTTGAGAAACTGCATATAATCCTGTCACACCTAAAGGCAAGGGCTCTTCTGCTTTAAAATGCTTGCTGTGTTTACTACTGATTTGATGGCTATACCATTCTACAGATATTTTCTAAGGGTTTCTTTTCCCCTTCTAATAATTCAAGTTGAAGTTACAGTCTGTATTGTTTAGACTGTACTGTACTGTTTACTCCCATAAGTAATATCTGCTCATATGTTCACCTGTCCCTTAAAACATACGTATGCTTATGGTACATGGCTATTTAGGTGTTGTGCATTTCTCCACAGAACCAATACATATGCTGAGTTCAGTTTTCCATTGTAAATGCCACAGAGCGCCTGACTGCAGAGGAGGGGTTTTCTTGGAGGGTCACACTTGCTTCCTACCACTGCTGGATATGTTGATTGACCCTCTCTGGTACAGTGTTCTTTGGGTCCTGAATTTAAATACTGAATTAGCACATATATTTACTGAATAGTTGCCAAATTTATTTTTTATTTCTTTGTTTACTGTGGCAAGGGAGGATTTTGAATCCCTTTGCTGCTCAGGGGAAATTGAAAATAGGATCTATTTTTGGTTCTCATTTGACTTCCCAAGATGGATCAGCTGAAACCTGTTACAACACTAATTTACTTAAAGATGTATTATGTGCACTTTGCTAAAATGCTGAGGGGAAAAAGCTTTGCTTTTGCAGTTGTTTGGCCTGAAGCCACGATTCCCCATGAAGCTGCATGAGAAGCCAGAAGAGAGTTAACCACATATTTTTATGCACACAGCTTTAATTGAACTGATTGGCTTGTGAACCTGTGCCCTTCTTAAAATATATTTTAGAAGACAGTAGGGGGTTACAAATGGGCTGAAGGTGCACCCTTTCTCTGTAGCTGTGCAAATCAAGGGCTGATGTGAAGCATTTGGATGAATCTGCTCCCCTGACCTCACATCAAAACAAAATATTACCGCCTGATAGCCAGAGATGAAAGGCTTCTCATTTACTGAAATGCAGTGCAAGTGCAAAGAGAGATGCCAAAAGCCATGATGTTCATTTTTTTGCAGCAAACCTTAAAGGTTAGTTACACATAACAGATAATTCTTACTGTATTAGCTGTAATTTCCACTTGAGCACACCTTTGGTCCATGGTGCTCTACAGCTGAATGCATAACATCTCTCAGTCCCTGGGGCAGTATTGGTAAAAATTTACAGTGTGGCAACCTGTGTTATGCCTGCTCTATAAATAGCAGTGTCATTTGTCATGTATTTGAAAAGACTGCCTGTTCAACATAGTTGATGACAAATTTTAGGTTGAGATAGATTTGTCCTCTAGTTCACAGGCTGGCTCTTTTTCCCCTGAAGTGTCGTTCACTGCAGGATAACCCTTCTATGCCCTTCCTGCTCTCTGAGAGAAGACAGATCTGCAGATAATTGGATATTCAACATCCATGTTTCAATTATCATATTATTTGAAGAATCTGGTGCTTCACGTAATGTTCCTTAAGTAGTTCTCTTGATTACTTTTTATTGCAGAGCTGGGGTAAACCTGTTTGCTTCTCCTTGTCTTTCTGCTTGAATTTGATTTCAGAAAGCAATCTCAGATAGAGAGAGATTTCAGAGTCCTAACCACATGCTGCAGTTGTTGGCTTTGCTGCTGCAAGTGGCAGAGTATACTTTACCTTACACTATATTAAATGCCAAGAGCAGAATACATTCTTTTTATTGTGATGTATTTTTTTTTTGGTGAGTTTTTCCAGAACAGGCATATCTGAAAGCCACGATAGAAGTATTCTGCCAGGATTTATCTACAGTATTTAATTACAAGAGTTCTGCATACATTTACATAATGTATTGGAGGGTTTTGTAGTGAGAACACAGCTCAGGGCATATATGCCAACATCTCACTTCTTTCTCTCTCTCCTGTCAATTAGCCTTGAGTCATCCCACTTGCTTAAGCTTCAGGTCAATAAAATGAATTTCAAAGCAGAATCTGGTATGTGCTGAGACCCTAACTTCATCGCGTGCCTGTAAAAAGTGCATATTTTTTCATCATCCTTTTCTCCTAATATGATTGTTCTTCTGATTCTATTCTACAGAGGGATCCTAATGGGTGGAAATTCATGTGGCCAAAGCTCAATTAGAGTTGAAGATGGCCAGTACTGTGAGGGACAATAAAAAGGGCTATTTTACTTCATTGTCCAGGGAAGTAGTTGATTCACCATCCCTGGAGGTATTTAAAAGACGTTTGGATGTGGTGCTTAGGGACACGGTTTAGTGGTGAATTGGCAGTGTTAGGTTTATGGTTGAACTTGATGATCTTAAAAGTCTCTTCCAACCTATACGATTCTGTGTCTATGTAAATATGTTAATGGCAAAAGGCAGGCGACAAATAACATTGGCCCGTTACTTGATGAGAATGGTCACCTCACAAATAGGGACATAGACAAAGCAAAGATATTTAATGCTTTCTCACCTTGGTCTTCAACACTGATGGTGGGCTCAGGGACACCCAGAGCCCTGGGCCAGAGAACCATGGCTGTAGGAATGATAAACTCCCGATCAACCTTGAACTTATGCAGAACTTTTGCTCAGAACTTGGTGCTCCAGCTGGATCCTTATAAGTCAATGGGGCCTGATGAGATTCATCTGAGGGTACTTAAAGAGCTGGCTGATGTCATAGTGAGACCTCTCTCAATGATTTTTCAGTGCTCTTGGGAATCTGGAGAGGTCCCAGTTGACTGGAAGCTGGCAAATGTTGTCCCAGTCTTCAAGAAGGGCAACAGGGATGATCCCGGTAACTACAGGCCTGTCAGTCTCACTTCAGTGCCTGGGAAAATTATGGAGAAGATTATTCTAGGAGTTACTGAAAAATACCTAAAAGACAATGCAGTCATTGGTCCCAGCCAGCACAGGTTCACGAGGGGAAAGTCCTGCTTAGCAAATTTAATTTCTTTCTATGACAAGGTTACCCACCTAGTTGACCAAGGGAAGTCATTTGATGTAATCTTTTTGGATTTCAGTAAAGCTTTTCATACTGTCTCTCACAGTATCCTCCCAGACAAACTGTCCAGCATACAGCTGGAGAAACACATAATGCAATGGGTGAGCAATTGGCTGACGGGTCGGGCTCAAAGGGTCACAGTAAATGAGGTTACATTGGGCTGGCAGTCAGTCACTAGTGGGATTCTGCAGGGATCCGTCTTAGGGCCAGTACTCTTTAATGGCTTCATAAATGACTTGGATGCAGGACTGGAAGGAATACTAATTAAATTTGCTGATTGCACAAAATTGGGAGGAGCTGTTGACACTCTCGAGGGCAGAGAGGCCCTGCAGAGACATCTAAACAAATTAGAGAGCTGGGCAATCACCAACCGTATGAAGTTTAACAAGGGCAAGTGCTGGATTTTGCACCTGGGGCATGACATCCTGGATGTACATACAGACTGGGGAATGAGAGGCTGGAGAACAGCCTTGCGGAGAGGGATCTGGGGGTTCTGGTTGACAGCAAGTTGAACATGAGCCAACAGTGTGCCCTGACAGCCAAGAGGGCCAACTGTGTCCTGGGCATTGCAGCCAGTCGAGGAAGGTGATTGTCCTACTCTACTCTGTGCTGGTGCGGCCTCACCTTGAGTACTGTGTGCAGTTTTGGGCGCCACAGTATATTAAGGATATAAAGCTTCTAGAGAGCGTCCAGAGGAGGGCTACAAGGTTAGTGCATGATTTGGAGGGGAAGCCGTACGAGGAGCAGCTCAAGTCACTTGGTTTGTTCAGCCTGGAGAAGAGGAGTTTAAGGAAAGACCTTATTGCGGTCTACAGCTTCCTCACAAGGGGAGGAGGAGGGGCAGGTGTGGATCTCTTCTCTCTGGTATCCAATGATAGGACCCGAGGGAATGGCAGGAAGATGTGCCAGGGGAGGTTTAGGTTGGATGTTAGGAAAAGGTTCTTCACCCAGAGGGTGTTGGAGCACTGGAACAGGCTCCCCAAGGAGGTAGTCATGGCACCAAGCCTGGCAATATTCAAGAAGCATTTGGACCCTCAGAGACATGGTGTGAATTTTGGCGTTGTGCTATGCAGGGACAGGATTTGGACTTGATGATCCTTGTGGGTCCCTTCCAACTCAGGACATTCTGTGATTCTATGATAATGCACATTCAATGTGGTTTCATTTAAATAGTTTCTGCATGTGCTTGGTTTCTGTCAGTATGCAATTTATGCCTGTGTGTGTAAATCTGAGGAAGAATCATTAGTTTCATTTCTACAATTTGCAAAATTCATCAGGTCTGGAAAGGGCAAAGTTTATCATAGAAGCCTGATAAGGTGGATAGACTCTCATTATGGAGAATAATAGTAAATATTTCATCATGTGTCCTGGAGTTTACAGAATACTTTATTTTATTGTTAGTTTCAGTAACGCTATGGTGTGCTATGTGCCCTAGGCAGGGTCAGTTATTATGAAATTGAGAATTTCCATCTCTTTTCATATTTGGTTTTGATGTAAAATTAGGCAAAATGTTGAAATGTCAGAGTTCCATTAAAATGGAACAGAAATGTTTGACATTTTCAATCAAAATAAATATTTTTACATTCCTGAAATAAAGAGAATTCCTATAGCCTAAAGAGAGTTACAATACTGGTCCTTGTTCTATTGCATGGTTCCCAGCTGCTACTGGAGTTCCCATGTTGAACCACAGGATTCTTATTCTACACCACATGGAAGAAATGCATCCTGAGAGATACAGTGCATTATAGCTGGAGTTCTTCAGAGATCCTTGCCCCAAAAAGAGTAGGGGCTGGAATTAAAAAGTAAACAATGCAATGTAAATACAGGGAAATGTAGGGAAATGAAGTGTGAAATACAAGCATTTGGATTTTCCATGTTTGCCAGTGTATTTAATTTGATTGTTTCTGTTAGGCTCTACTCATTACTCTATTTCCAAGTATGTGGAATATTGTCTTCTATATACAAAAATTACTCTATTATAAATAAAAACTTCAAGGGATCATGTTTTTTCCCTTATTTTAGAAAATACCACACTAGACAAGGTTAAAGTAGGTGTACAATCTTTCATTCCACAAGTGCAATTTCTGAATGTGGAGAGCAATATCTTAGTGCAGATTTTAGGGAGAAACACATCACATCACCGTGGCCCACTGCAGAAAAACATGCTGACCAAATACTAGTGAAATTGTTCAATGACAAATTTTCCTGAGGGCAGAGGTGGGTTGGAAGGCAGGCAGGCAGGGTGGTTGTCCAAGGTTTCCACAGGCTAGATCAAGTAATGCTGCAACTTGGGGCAATGAGCACAAGTTGGAACACAGGAAGTTCCACCTAAACATGAGAAAAAAACTTCTTTACTGTGAGGGTGACAGAGCACTGGAAGAGGCTGCCCAGAGAGGTTGTGGAGTCTCCTTCCCTGGAGATGTTCAAAACCTGCCTGGACACAGTCCTGTGCCCCCTGCTCTAGGTGTACCTGCTCAGGCAGGGGGGTTGGACAAGATGATCTCCAGAGGTCCCTTCCAACCCCTACCATTCTGTGATTCTGTGATTCTGTGAACTTAACCTGTGCAGAGTGAGAGATGAGAATGGGCCCAGGCTTGAGCCTTAGCCTTTTTTGAGGAACCTTCTGGACCTAATGCCATCCCTGAGCACAGTCAGTAGTTCCCAAGAGAGTACGTACAAAATTAATAAAATCATTTAAATTGGAAAAGACTTTTAAGGTTATCGAGTCCAACCATATTTGGGCTCTGGATACCATATAGCCATATTTGGTACTAGATACCATACCTTCCACTTTTTTTAGTAACTGGTTTCAGTTTAAGTCCATCTCCAACGGTGGCTGCCAGGTTTAATGAAAAAAAAAAGCAGGAGAATGGGAATAAATGAAAAGAGAGTTAGATGTTCTTTATTGTTTCTCTATGGATATCGCAGATAAAATATGGTTTGTCTGGTACACCCAAAACTTTCACCTGACACATGAAGAAAAGATAATGCCAGGTCTTTTATTTACTTGATTTTCTTTTTTTTCTCCCAAATAATATTCTTACATTTCAGAAACATGAAAGGGAAGCTAAGTAGGCCTCAGTTTCTGTTGGCCAAAACTATTTTGAATCCTTCAAAGGAAAGCATACATTTGGACACAAGAAGGCACATATGACATTTCATTTTCTTTTTCAAACATACTCTGGTGAAAGGCCTGCTGACCTTTGGTGAAAGATGGCTTCCTGAGATAACAGTGAATTTCCCTTCTGTTCTTCCCTCTCTCTGGAGATCAGTCTGTCTTTTTTTTTATAGAGAATAAATCATCCACATCATACCTCCTTGGATTCAAGATCTCAACTAGCCCTTCATCTCTTAAACTTTTTCTCCTTCACCAGGTGTTCATCATACACTTTGATGGGCAAATCTACCCATCAAAGCCAAGGATTAGACACCTATATGTACTTAGAATTGTAATTGTATTGCAAACTATTTTATAGATGCATGTAAAGTGATAGGAAAAATAATCTACTGAATTGCATTATATCAAGAACAATTAATCAGGTAAAACTAGGACATTCTGGGAATTCAGATACATAGAAAAAGTTGGAATATAGACTTCATGTTTATTCTTAACCATACAGAGCTTTGTCTATTTCTTTGTAGACAAATATGCACACAATTTTGTTGTGAACATTTAAAAGTAATGATCTGATCTTTCACTCCCCATGTTGCTATTTGTTCCACGTCAGCAGCCTCATAACAGATTCACTGGCCCCTAAGCTATAGCTTGTCACAAGCAAGAGACAAATGCTTAGAGAGCTTTCCCTCTGTTTAATCCTTGTAATCAACTTTATTTCCTCTACAGAATTCCAATTATCCCATTAAACAATGACTCAGTATGTTTATATTGATACAGGTGCCTTAATTGGTTAATTTATACTCATGCCAGCCCCAGCTAAGAATTAATTTCCCTGAGGCCTCCTTAGATAACCACAGTTCCTCCTAAGCCATAACGATAATTCCTAGCAGGCAAGGTACTTGAGCACAACGTTTAGACCTACGGACAAGCACCCCTCACCACACACTAATCCGTGTTTAGCCATATGTGTACATGCTGTTGAGCTTTTATTTGCTTCTACTTTATAATTGCTAACCTCTTTAGTTTTAATTATAGGACTACGATTATACAACACTGACCATATGCTTTTAAAACCAATTTGCAAGAAAAATTCCCACTAATATTGCTTTTTTTAGTAGCACTCTAAAGCAATTCAACACTTATTAGATGCCAGCAGATTCAGCTGCAGTCTATCATATACACATTTATTTGCATATGCTGTTTGGTGAGTGGCATCGTTTTCATTATTGACTTATGAAGATGGAAATAATAGACAGATTATTTACTGAACTCTCTTTAACTCTGCATCAACCAAAATAGCTAATCAAATGTGTAACAACTTTCACTGCCACAGGCTCGAAGATTTTAAAATCAAGGTGAAGAGAAGGACAAGTGCTAGCCTGTGGTCTAGAAGACTCGTTCTCACCGTGACAAGAAAAAAGGATATCTAGTCTTGTAAATCATCAGAACTACAGGTAGATTTTAAAAAATAGTTCCCCAGGAAATCAGTTTTTCAGGACCAGACACACCCGCTAGTGAACTGCCAGGAATATTATTTTTCCAAACTTACATCCCGATGAATGTCTTGAGCAGGAGCTTCTGCTACATCCCCTAGAAGGAATTATCCAAAGGAGCTATAGAAGAATTGTGTCCCACTCGAGAGACTGTAATAGTTGTTCCTCAACTTCATTTCCAGTTTAGCTTACTTCACCAATTTAATTTCTTTCCCTCTGCTAATGTAAATTAAGAACTCACCTTCTCCCCTCCTTATTCTACTATATTAGCTGGCAGCTTGCAGGCAGGAACAGCTGTAGAAGGCGTCACTGTCATCTCTAGTTCACAGATGTAGTACTATACTTGCCAAAGGCAGCGGTTTGTAGAGAGCAAGCAACTTAACCGGCATCTTTTGAGTTGCACACTAACATCCAGAATGTGGGATGATTCTGATTTTCTGTTCATTGGAACATATCTCTGTTTACCCTTTCAGAAGATACATTCAGTTCACATAAAGTTAAACAAGCAGTTTCTGCCAACGGTCACGTACAATACCTATTTTGCATTCTCTCTGTTGTGGCTCAACTGTATGACCTGATACCTCCTTAAAATGTGCTAAAAGCTGCACATGTATATAATTTTAAATTATAAAAAAAGAAATGTAGTTTGACTGGAAAACCCCCATTCACTCCAACAAGATAGTGACATCTGCAGATGATACATTCCAGCAAAGCATCTTTTTATACACACAAGCTAACAGGAAAAATTTGTCAGTGGCTTAGTCACCATTCAGCTGAATCACCAATCTCTTTTAAAAAATAGCATGATTGCGGGGATGGTGTTCATCCCTCCTATAGTAAATTAGATTAAATGCAATACGACAGGTACTCTGCAGAGGTATATTTTGGGATAGGAAAGAAATCTTTTTCTCCTTGTGGGTATTGGCTAATATTTTATATTGCCATGTAACATCATTGATAGACTAGGGTGCCAACTCCTGCTATGCAGCAGTATGAAATAATGTCATTTCCAAAAGTGCCATCTTCAGGGACACTGCTTCTGGAAGTGATCACAAAAACAGTGAGGCTTCTCCTCCCGGGCGTAAGTGAACTGTATAAAACAAGTTTCTGTTCACTGTTCACAAAAAACTTAATCTTCTCAAGAGAATAATACCTGCATTTAGAACACTTACCTTAGAGAGGGAACCACCTAAGGTGGTGACTTAGTCCCCAGACTAAGCTGCCCTTTCACCTAGGCTCCCCAAAGACAGCAGCTGAAGCACCCAGACTCTTGAGCACAAAGCAATTCCTAGAGGACACAAATACATTTTGCAATTCTGCGTCCTAAGAAATTCAGCCAGGATCCATTTCCTTTTTCCAAAAGATCCACTGGGATGGTAATTCTGTGTTTCTGCAGATGTACGTGGTAGTATCTGGTATTTTGACTCCTTACATACAGTGTGTACTTTTAATGTCTTTCATGAGAAATGTGTTAAGAAAGAGGGTAGAGGAAAACAGATGAACCAGTCTGGATTACTTGATGACCTATCCAAGCTTTCATCTCAAATTCAGAATGCAGCAGTTCTGAAAGTCAAAGCCAAGTAAATTCCAGCAGGTTCAGCATATTCACCAAGAATATCAGAATTTGTGAATTATTGTCTCTACTCACTGATTATGTTTGAAAATGTGAAAAAAATTGACAGAAGTTTTTGCTGTCTCTGGGACTTCTACAAAGTTTCTTCCCTTGTTTCTCAGGTATCTACAAAAATATGAATGCAGGCTGAAGGTTTTTCCCCTCAGGTGGGACACTTCTTGAATCTCTCTGCTTTGTCTGGCCACTGTTTTCATAAAAGATGGAGAAATTTTATTTCTGCTCAACTCTAAAGATGCTTTTTTTCTTTTATATCCATCTTCATTTTCAGCTGTCAGGAGCAGCCCTCAAGGTATCATGAACTGGCTTTGTGCCATCACAAGCTTAAATTGCTGACCTTGCAATGACAGTGCTTGTGAGATTTCCAGATCATTTTCATGCCATCAGGAAACTGCTGTGAAAAAGTTTCCAAACATTTGAGTCTTCACTGAATGCAACTTCAAGCCTTTTTGAAGTTTACGCATTAATAGCTAGGATTTGCTTTATAGAATCTACAGCTGGGAAGAAACACCCAAAATGTGCTGGGGATTTGAGTTCATTGAGCTTGCAAAAGCCACTGAAACGATTTTTTACTTCTACATAAGTGTTATTGCTACATATGTTCTGTCAGAACTGGAATAAACCCAATATTGCCATGCACTTTCCAGATAAGAAGGGGATGTCCTTTAATATTAGAGCAAGGATACCCACAAGCCACAAAAAGTTTCCCATATTTAGACAAGTTGTTTCCACACTGAGGGTTTTTGTAAAGGAGCCTGTGCTGGAAAATACTGGGGAGTCTGCAGCAAAGAAGAGGGGAGATGGAGAGATCTCAGATAACCATAAACTAATCCTATCCTTTATTTTTCTTGGCTTTAGGCTGGGTCTATCCCAAGGTACCCATTATAAGCTGATAGGGCAGGTGAACAAGCATGCTGCTGGGACAGCTGGACGGGAAGTACCAGTGAGAGAGAGCTCGGCAGGAGTCTGGTTGAGAGACGCTGAGTTGTAGTGCTAGGGGCGGTAACACTGCTGTGTTTCCTGAACAACATGTAGAGTTTAATTTTCAGGGTCTGAATAGTTTTAAACACTTCCATTGTGTGGAACATTACACATCTCTTTTAGTCAGCTGTATTTTAATGGTTCTATTAGCACTTGCCAAATTTTGAACATTTTTAATTTCAAATATTTACATCCCACCCTAATGACTCTTTTACAGCTTCTGTAATACATGCTGGGTGTGTATCATTGCCAGCTATTCCACTGAAATTACAGGTGATCGCATCATGTGCATTATTTGAAGTGTATCATCATCACATGTGCCATAAAGTACGAGCTTTGGATGCATGCTTTAGCAACAGTGGGATTATTGGCAGAATATGATGTGGAATAATCATAAATATTAATGCAGAGACTGCACTTCCTGTGTTCATGAATTGTTTTCAGTCTTGAAGACTCCATCAGTAGCTAAAATTCCTCAGGGATGTGAACTACACAGAGAACTCCCTGGACAATTAATTTTCATTCATCTTCCTTAAGAAAACAATAATCTTCAGACTCAGTTTGATTCAATGTTTAAAATGGAAAACTGAGAAAGTCTTTCCTTCTGCTGGAAGCGAATAGCATAGGAAAAGCTTCCTGGAAGACTGCACATCCTTTCCACATGTTCTGAGCAATGTGGGTTAAAAGGGGCACTTTTAACCAGCACTGGGGAGCAGCAACCACAGCAGAATTATTAACTCACTGCTGTCCACAGTTGTTGTCCAAGTGTGGCTTCAGTAGAAATGTCACAAATAAAATTAAAATAGGTTTGTGAAGGTCGGAATAGACTGACATTTACCTTCTGGGAGAATGAAAAGGAATGGTATTGCTGTTGCCAAGCCCATGCAGAAAGAAAGCTGCAGTACTTGTCCAACTGACTGACATGAAGATTCTCTTCCATTATCCAGCTGTCCCCTAGTGCAATCACTAAGCTGTAGGGGACCCTCCCTGTTACCAGCTCAGGGTCAGCCCTACAGCAGCTCATTAGGGGTCTGACTGCCATACATTTCAAGGGGGACTACACCTAAACCAGCACAGCAGTCCTGGGCTTCGGGTGACTTTGAGGTTTTGCTTCTCTTTCAGCTCACAGCGTCTAACAAGAATCTGGTAGCCAATGGTCTTGTAAGTGTCCATAAAATACTGCAAATAACCAGCACTGTGCTCAGAAAGTCTTTCAGAAGATGCACATGAGGAGAGCACTGACGTTCTGAGGCTGAATTAGTAGTGGCCTCTGGAGCAAAACAATTTATAATTCATAGCACTTTTTTTTCTATGCAAAAAGTTATGAAAAGACATAAAGGTTTCTGGTGGGTATAATTCCCACTTCAAATGAGGCTTTAGGCAGTACAAAAGGCAAAGATAAGGCTGTCCAGAATCTGCCTAAGTTGTTCCATTATTTCTGAGTCTGTCTGAATAGCCATATGAGAGACTTATCTGCCAGCTATCCTGCTATGAAGAAAGTTTTGGTGGTAGCCTAAGATTTCTAGATGTCTGTTAGGCACTCTGCACCAAAATAGAAAGGATCCAACTCACAGCTTCATCTGCCTTCTGCAAATCAGAGCATCAGGTAAAGCAGAGCGTCATTCTAGAGTTCCCTTAGTTTTAGTGATATTTTAGTCAAAAGCCAGGTTGTTAAGCAGAACTGGTCTAACTGGACAATTCCAGCTGCTAATAGGAAAAAGTCAGAATTTGGAAATTGCTGCAATTTATTTTCAAAGATGGGGATGCTGAGCTGTCTTGCACTTTCTGCCCGTGGTGGAGCATGTTGTGATTGCAGCAGGGCCACCCACGTGTTCCTTGGTACAGAAATCAGTGTCCCGAGGTAGAAGTTCTTTCCCCAGTGTCAAGACAGTCAAGACCTAGAAATAAGAAATGTTTTCAGTCTTCTCAAGAAGAGACTACTTTTATGTGTCCCTCCATGGTGATCAGCATTATCAGCTGGCGTGAGAGCCCATTTGTGCCAGAGCAGTGCAAAAGGAACAAAGCATGACTGAGAGATACGTGCAGTACAGCGCTTTTCAGAGCTTACTTTTAGACTGGAAATAATGTTGGTTTTGATCTTCCTTGACAGCTGTTTCAAAGGCACACAGAATGGACGTTGCTATTTTACCTGTCAATTCAACCTTGTTTACAAAATCAAGGAAACATTTAAATATACCGAGACTGTAGATTGTAGCTTTCTTTCCAGTTCTTTTTTTGACTCAGCTAAAAAAATTTTCCAGTAACTAACTGATTTTGACAGAATATGACATTTTCTTTGCTGTACACAGGGGAAGCGGTTTTTTGGGATAGAGCAGATTTCTTGTGATTCACTTTATCCAGGTAGTGGGCTCCTGCAGAAGACATAGTAACTAGGAGATAGTGATTTTGAGCCAAATCTAAGCAGAGGATGACCACAGGCCTTGGCTGTAGAGACCCATATGTTAGCATGAGTAACTGATAAATAACCTGAGCCCATTCCATGACTGTCCTTAGCTCATTCCTGGGGAGATATGTAGCTCTCAGGCAACTTGGTGACTGCTGGGCCAACTTAACTGATAAACTGTAACAGAGATGCCTGTGTGTGGGTCCCACACAGTACGTGTGGACAACACCATCTACATACTTTATCTTATCTTGAGATGAAGCAGCATGTCTACATGAGCATTCCTTTACCTGGCAGCAGAAATCATAAATAGAATTGTTTACTTCTAAGAAAATCCTATAAAAGCTTTACAGACCACAATGGTGATGAACCTGGCGTCAGACAGGATACGTGCACTGTGCCATGATCCATGTGAAGGGGCTCATCCAGTGCTGTGGTAGCTGGGGTTCCCAGCATCAGCAGGGAGGTAAGATTGCTATTACCTCTTCTAGTACATCTGTTAGCATCAGAAGTGCTGTCACCCTTTCGATTATTGCTATCACCTTTTATAGTACTTCTATTCTTTATAAAATATGCTAATCATGCCTTTCTTATTCAGATCCCAAAAGAACTGGCACATCCTTGGTGCAAAACAAGCTGTTGGGAGGTCCTTCTACTTTCGGCATCATCTTGATGATAAAAATAAAAATCATAAAAATCCACTGGTGAGCTACATGTGGTGGCAGAGCATGTTTTGCTACTGATTTTCTGAGCTTCTAGAGGTTACTGATAAATCATTTGTCAGCTTCCTTCACTGGCTGAGAATGATTGTTCTCATGGTTTCAATGCTGAGCTGACTTATCTTTGCATGTTTCCAGTTAGTGCTTTGGGTGTGCATCGAAATGCATGTTTTCTTATGCAGAAAAGTCAGAAATTTTACGACTCATTGAAGTAAGTGTGATGTGCTAATATGAGCCCAGCCTGTTAGCAGCAACAAAACTTTTAGTCCCTGGGTGGTGAGGAGGAGGCAGGGGAGAGCAGGGTACACACACTCCAAAATCTGGACTATCTTTCTTCTGCTTAAATTTTACTAGCATGGAGACCACTTTTGGCTAAGGTATGTGACCCATAGGTCCAACAGATGATTAAGAACCAGCCACAGATGGCCAAGGCATCAGGAGCCACAGCTGCCCCTCTGTTCCTGGCCTGTATCCCTGTTCCTGTGGCTCGATGGGGTGAGCAAAGATGCAGCTGGGGAGGCTGTGTGCCAGGTGAGGATGCATTCACCTAGGAGGGATTCCTTCAACTGGGATATACCTTCAGGCTAGGGCTGCTCTTCTTTGATTGACCAGGTCAAACTATCTGGAAAAGGGCCTGGTTTGAATGTGCAGCAGTAGCAAAATAGGTAATTGAATACAGGGAGAGAGGGCTCTCCCTGGAGAATCAGGGCAGGTATGGTTTTTGTAACCCCTTGTTAAGGAAGCTAACAGTGCTGTAAATGGCAAAAGGAAAAAGGGACTTGGGCAGAGCAGCAGGAAACCAGAGAACAAATGCATTTTAAACCTTTTCTTGCTATCTCAGTAGATGGCTTTGATCCTTTCACAGAAACCAATGGGGGAAAGAAATAACACCAGAGAGGCAGAAAAACCATTCCATCCTCCTTTTTCCTCTTTTCTAATGTGCTCTCCAATACAGATATGGCAAAGGTACAGAACAACAGCAGAAAAAAATACAGATAATAATTGAGAGAAAAAGGGAATGCACTAAATGCTATCTGCTCTCTACCCCTCTTCAGATAAAAAGTAATGGATCTCCCTGCACGTATTTTAATCTCAGGAATTTCAAGTTTTAAGTTGAAATCTGTGATTTCACTGAAATTTTGGGATAAGTTTAAAGAAAGGCATATAGAGAGAGGAGAAACAGGCAGGGACTAATCAAGGACTAATTTCTTTCAAAGACTGTTCTATCCAAATATCACAGAGAAGTGCCTTAACAAAAGAGGTGTTCTATCAAAGGAAAGCCAATGTGAGATCATAAAATGAAAGATGAAAAATGTCTTAATAGAAGATTAATAGGAACATAAATATTCTCAAATTTGCTAGAGAAACAAGGGGAAGAGCCTCAGATGAGACACCTGAAGGAAAAAATTGTACCTGGTAATCTTGAAAGAATAGTAACTGCAGTTGTATCAATGCAAGACAGCTAACTCCAAGTTAAAGCTTTTCTGTCCATTCTTTCTCCCATACCACTCTAGGGTTGTCGTCAGACAGTCGCTAGCTGCCATTGATACAATAGCTGTTCAGAGACTTTGCCAGTACTGGTAATATATTGAAATTTCAATTCACAAAGGGTGAGGTCCACACCACTGAAGAAACATCCCCTGAACTCTGAGTCTAGGCAACCCCTACCGCTCACAGTTATCAGAAGCAGCAGCACAGAGTTCTGAGGAGGAATAGGCATGGTGGAGGCAACCACATGAGTCACACAGCTTAGGGTGGTTATATGTCAAGCCACAGTTTATCAGCAGCTTCCTCAAGAGCAGCCTGGGAGCTGCTGGTTAATCTGGAGCATGATTTTCTAAAGACACAGTAGAACCAGGTGGTAGTTTTCTACCATGCCACATTTAATGGACAATGCTAAATATGTCACACAGTTTAGATACGTCTGAAAAAGAATGAGGAATAGACCTTCTAATCTTTGAAATCAATATAGTAGCCAGTTCCTAGAATGGGTCACTTAGCTGCTAGATTCGGTTTTTTTTCTTGTATATGTGTACAAATTCATAGTACTTTCGTTCTACTTATCAATTATGTAGAGGAATCCTACTTTATAGTGCATCTGAAGAACAGTGGAATATATAAATGGCTCACAGTTTTTATACAGCTAGGTTCCAATTTCATGAAACTTTATTCTGCTCAAATAACAAGCACTAGTACCAAGGCCTAATCCAAAGTCCACTTGAAGCCATTAGAAAGACACTTGTTGGGCAATTCTTTGTTATGCTTTATTTTTGTTGTTGCTAAAGATCAGTCTTGAACATACTGCTTTGAAGAATGACCCCCATCCCTGTATTTATCTGCCTCAGTCTGAAGGGATACAAAAGGATTACAGACAGAGAAGCCACCAAAGTAGCTCTGTGTGTGCTAAACCCAGGACTGAAAGCACCAGGAACCCAAGCACACCTGGAAGCAGCACAGTGATGAGAAGCAGGGTTTACTAATTCAGCCAGTGTCACACAAGCAGGGCTTTGCTCTTTCTGACCTCAGCAGATAATTTTAGATGGTACTGAGCTGCAGTGGTTGGACTTGGGCCAAAAACTTTCAAGTTATTGTGCTTTAGAACAAAGGTCTGCTAAAAGATCTATTGTATTTCTTTAGTAAGTCACTGTTTCTTTTCTTACTAAGCTAATCATGTGTGATCAAACTAGGCATGCCTATATAAAATATCACAATATGAAATCTACTTCAAATACTGTATGAACACAAATATGTAATGTGAAAATCACAAAGGTGGATTTTCAACAAGAGTGTTGTTTATGGTTTTTTTTTTGTTTTGCAATGATGTTTTTCCCTAGTGAACGTTCTCCATAGCCCCTCTCAATGGTGATACCTGGTTACATTCATTTACATGTGTCAAAAGGAAACACATGAGGGGACTTTTTAGTGAGCTGTACAAAGGTACCTGCTGCTGGTCTTGATGTGACAACTGAGAGAAAAAACCCTACATTACTAGATCTCCATAGGAAGCTGAAGAAGCTACAAAGTTCATTGAAACAAAATGCCATAATCTGAGCAGAAGTAGGATGTAATATTAGCGAGAGAGGTCTTGAGCATCTGTGAATCAATATTAGGTCGCCATGGTCAGCAGCTACATGCTGATTTATATTGACTCAAGACCTAGCCCCTTGCAGATAATGAAAGAATATCTAATTCTGACACCCCTTTTCTCTAACCAAACCAGAGCCTCAACCCTGACCACTGGCCTAATATCTCACCAAACAAATCACCAGATTCTCATCTTCTTCACCTTGCTCATCCCAGACACTCAGCCTGCTGAGCCTTTCTCACCCCCTCATCCCCAACTCATACGCTCCAGCACCTCATGGCATCCTGCAGCCCTGCACTGTTTTGCTGCAATCTTTACCTTCTCTGTTGCTCAGGGTTCCCGTGGGACACCTGCAGAAGCATCACCGCAGCTCAGGGAGAGGATGTGCCTTCATCATGGGGATCACAACACAAAATGTTTGTCTGTTCCTCTCTTTTCTCATGACCCTCCCTGCATCTCCTATCTCAGGTAAAAGACAATGAAATTCAATGTTTTTTTTCTGATTTCAACAGATAACTTCAAATAGCACCAAGCTCATGGACTTGGGGTGGCATCTTTACTACAGCAGAGTTCACCAATATCCCTGGTGTTAAAAGAATATAACAAATATGTTACACTGAGAACCACTGAGGTGGAGTTGGAGCATTATTTGTCTCTAAAAAAATAAGTTTTCAAGTTAGCGGGTTGCACTTCTTCCCTCTGTTCCCAATAACCTGTGCTCTTTGGGTGAAACAGTGGGTGTTAATGAGCCTGCAAAGTCGTCTTGAGTATGGGACCTCAAAGCAGCACAGGCATTTTATATGGGAAATGCCTACTATTGCAACCTGTGAAACTCAGTGTCACTTTGGTACCATAGTCAGCTGATATATAGTCAGCTGATATAATTTACAGCTGCTCTTGCCTTAAGCCTCAAGGCAGGATAGCTTTATTATCAAGGTGTCAGAGCCAGAGTCACTACTAACATCTTGCACTTCCCACACCAGTGGTCCCTGGCTAATAATAAGGTATCTGAACAATTGGTGACTCACTGAAAGTCTATGGTCCAAGATATTGACAGTCTGCCAACCATTTTATCATAGTTGTCACCGGGGGTGGGGGGTGGGGGTGAGGGAGGGGAGCGGGGGTGGGGGGCAGGCAAGATAAGAACAAACCACAAAGTGTTGTTGATTTTTAAAGGTCAGCATACTTATAGTTCAAAGTCACCATGGGTGGAATCTTCTGGATTTTCACAGAGATTTCACTGAGAAAGGGATAAATAAAAAATGTGGATTACCTGCTCTTAATATAAAATGCCTATAAATTAGTGTTCTGAATACAAGTAAAACTGGTCTGTTAGTGGTCCGAGCTTAACTACACATTATTCTATGTATTTCCAATTTTGAATTAGCTTGAACTTCTAAACATTTTTCATCAAAGGAATACCAAATTTGTGGAAGTATTTGCTCATGCCTTTTATGGTCTCTCACTTTGAAGGTGGTGTCAGATAAGTTTGTGCAATGGGATTACTAGGAAGCAACCAATGAACCACATGTGCTTGTAGTTCATCATCTGTATTGAGCGAGGTGGGAGACCTCCAAGAGTTAACAGTTGTGTCTGAAAATCATGCTTTCTTTTTATTCCCAGTCTGGGCAGATGACAGGTTTCACCTTGCTGTCCTACTGATCTTTTCCAAAATGACAAAATGACATTTAACTGGTTAAAAAATGCTATTCATTGTATACATTAATATAGACAATATCCCTGGGGTTTTCATTTGACACAAAACAGATTTAACAAAAAAATCAAATTATCCTCAATACAAATGAGTTATAGTATGTTCACAGTGCTACAACTCACAGAAGAAATGGAAGATTACAAACCAGCTAAAAAAGTCAGAGCCCATGGGAGATCGGTAGGTCCCTGAGCTTGAGATGGTTAGATGGAATAACTTATCCTTCAGGTGAGTCTTTCCATCTCTGAGAGCAGCTATCTCATTTGCTATTCCTCTGCCCCCTACTATATATGGCTTACAGATGTTATCCTCACCGCCTTTTTTTGTGAGCTTTTTAACACAATACTAGGATCTTTTCCCTCTCTCTGTCTTGTTCTGTTGAATTACTCGGTCAAGAACATTTATTAATCAACCATATTTTCTACCTTTTGTTCCACAGATTTAAATGTTAATTTTTGCTTAAGACACTGTTTCTTTGAAGAGTAACATGAATAACTCAAGTATGCTTCATTTCAGGTAGGTAGCCCAGATGATCTATTAGATATCTCTACACTGTTCCTATCTTGCTTTTCTTTTTCAGACTTGAAGCAGAATCATTGACATCATCTTCTAAAATATGGGCGAAAAAAAGAATAGATACTGAGTCTAAACTGACATAAGCCACTGATTCTCCCATACCGAGAAATTCCTCACCTTCTGTAGAAAGTTTTGCAGCTCCTTTGGCACAGGAGAATTGAGCTTAAAACTCAAGCCTCCCTGGCTGTCATTGCATCGTGCAGAATATCTGCTAATTGCAGTTGTGGAGCTGCTTTCTATAAAGCTGAGAAAAGCCATTGTTCATCTTCATAGTTCCATGCATTGGACAAATGTCACTGAGACTGAGATACAGAAAAGTAATGTGCAAACTTATATTGTGCAGCTGAGAGGACCACTCTAGTGCAGTCATCAGGTTTCTTTCTTTATGTTTCTTTGAGACTTCTGTGATTTCCTTAGGTCTTCACTGCCTTGCATAAATAGTATTTTATCAGCAAAACAACGGATGAAGGCCCCTTCTAGGGTTATCCTGACTTAATTTAGCAAAAAATGGGTGTGTCTCTTGTTAAGGAGAAACTCAGCATTCCCTGAAATACATTTTTCTATTTAAGGCAAACCTAATTTCAGAGTTACCAGAATAATGCATTCTTACTGGCTCTTGTGGTGTGTAGACCTTTTTTTAAATGTTAAAATTGTTACAATTTTTAGAATTACTTTTCTTTCTTGGGAACTTGTAATGCTAAAACTCAAAGTAGAGGACCATTTAACCAGATGGCTGACTGAAACAGTAACATTGCTTATTAGAATAAGTTGCAGAGACTTACTGCTTTGCCTTGCCTTTTGCTATCTTTTTTTATCCTTGTGAACTTGTGACACCATGCTGAAGATGAAAAGTGGAACTCCTGGGAAAAGAAAAGTATTTTTCTGTGTTTTTTCTTTGAAGAACACAGGACTTTTTAGGAAAATGTACAGTAGTTGAACATGCTATAAAATTTCCTAGAAAACTGTATTTATGTGGCTCCCAAAGAGGACTCCTTCTTGTCCTGCATCACTTCCTCATGACCAAGTAACTGCGTGCCATAGAAAGTACATGTCAAAGAATTTGGTCTTAGCCTGGTTTCCCGAAGGAAAAGGTTTATGCCATAGTGGTTCATATGTGGATGTGTCCTGCCCACCCTTAGTTACTTTGCAGCCTCCAGTCACTCAGTGACATGTGACAGAGCAGTGGAGTACTCAAGAGAGATTAATTCTGACAAAATTCACAAAGGTCCACATAGGAGAGACCTCTTTTGTGGGATGGAACTTCAGATGTCCACTAAAGGAGAATTTGGGGAGAGTGTGGTCAGGCACTCACTCTAATGCATGTCTCCTTCGTCTTACCTCCTCCTCTGCCTGTCTCCTCTTCCATTTGTAGATCTTCTTGTATCTAACATGTGGTAATACGTCTAATAAGCTCACACTTTAGCCTTGACATAACACAACTGAAATCTTTGTCCACCACAAGATGCAAAGTAATTGAAACCCAGGCTTCCTAGTGTCTGACTGGAGACATGGGGTCTTCAGAATATCTTAGCAAATGTAATGGTTTTGATGCTCCACTAACTAAACCATTTATTTTATATGTATTAAATCAAAGTTTAAAAAATAACCAAACCTTTCAGGGATGTTCAGCTGAAAAGGCAGTAACTGATAGATGGTAGTATTCATAATCTTTTGAGAAAACTCTTAATGACATCAGGCAATCCAACTCCTGTATTTTTTTCAAGACCCTATGATAAAAAAATTACCTTGCCTTATTGGTTTTTGTTTTGGTTTATTTGTTTGTTTGTTTGTTTTTGTCTTGGCCTTTCTGTGTTTATTGCATTTTCGTCTTTAATCTTCCTCAGATTTAGGATTAAAACTCAGTTCCCACACTAGGTGAATAAGTTCGCTGAATTAATCTGTTGTTGCTTGGATCCCTGAAGTGGGTTCTATGTTATTATCAAATGCTTAGGAATTACTGAAACTTCAGTGGAGACTGTTAATGAGAAGCTGGAAGTCCACTGATTAATTAATACATTGTAGTCTATTTCACTTGATTTTAGTTCTATACCACTGCCTGGGGGGACATATCTCTTAGGTTGTCTGGCAGCAGCCTCATTATTCACAGAAATGGGCAATAACTTCTTCAAATGAAATCTTTTCATTGATCTTAAAAGAGAAATTTTAACTTTGAGCTCTTTATTTTGTTTCATAGCTATCTTTTTTTGTCATTGTTCTAACACTGGGACCCTGAGGTCTACTCTGAAAGGTCATACCACTTTGTGCTATGCGTCATTAGGACTTGCAGGTGCAATACACTTGGGTCAGGAATGACACAGCTGTGAAACTCTAAAACAACAGCAAATATTGATGTTTAAGTGGATGGCATTCCTCCCTAGCAGTCACTTCAGAGTAAAAGCACACAATGCCATTTTGATTCTGGAGGGGGCAGCTTTCAGATGCCTTTCACCCAGAACACAATTCTAATTTATAACCTACAGTCACTAGAGGTCAGATCCATAGACACTTCTAGCTGTCCAGTTTATACCCAGAACTTCCCCTTGAAATCAAGAAGATAATGGACACCCAAATAAGGCCCAGTGGTTAGTTTCATAGAGGCAGTAATGTTCAAAATTTGTTGTTGGTGTCTGATCTACAAAAATTAATGAAAAACTACCAGCTGGGATTTTCTGGACATAGGAATGGCTTTGGGGATGCTAACTCTGGAAACCAGCCCCAACTCCAAGAGCTACCTTCTGTCTAATTGAGTCCCCTTGTAGTTTCAGGAATGTAAGGATTCACTTTATATTTTGTGAAACTATCCTGAATTTTTTAAAATATAAATTATTCAGTGTAATATGAATTTGTGAGTTTATATTTTCAGAACATTCTCTGGAGAATAAAATAATTGTTGAAAATTTGTGAATACTGTATGTAACAGTTTTGAGTCTCATTATGTAACATTCAGCTGAAATATTTTGACAACATACAATGATAATTATGATGTAAGGAGGATAGGATAGGATAGGATAGGATAGGATAGGATAGGATAGGATAGGATAGGATAGGATAGGATAGGATGAAGAGCACAGGTATTTAAACCTTTTGGTGAGTGCCCTGAAAGAACAGTCTTCATAGGCTGAAATCTGTATTCACAGAAGCTGGTAGAACAGCAATAGGTATACTACATGACCACAATCATTCAAAGAACTGTTTGCATTTCTGAGGGGTGTGAAAATTGCTATAGGTTATTCAGCAATCTGGGGTTATTCCATCTGTCTTATCAGTTTTTTATTTTCCATTTGCTTATTTCCCCAGTAATTTTCATCTCTGGTACTTCACATTTGGAGGTCTTTTGTCTTCGCTGTCAATGACTTTTGGAATCATTTGTTCCTCGTAGTGTAAACTGTACTTATAGGAATGTGCCATCATTTTGCACATGCCTTCTGCAATCTGGAGAAATCATATCAAATATACCAGGGGTTTTTATACTGGATATTCTCACTAAGACATTTAAGAAACAAAGTGAAAACCAAGCTGAAAGACCTTTAATTGCTTGACCCAGAAGCTTCCGATGTGAGTGCCCCACAGCAGAGTGTGTATGCCTCTGCTGCATAAATATGTATTAGCAGTCAGTGGCATCAAAGGCTGATTTTGACACATTCTTCTATAAATGGTTATTTCTCATTGGGGTATTTGAAGATCCCTCATGTTATAATTTGAATTTTATATTTCTATGACCTAAAAATAGCTCAGGTATGATCTACAGAATCAATGAATACTATAGATATGTTTAGGAAAGGAAAATTTTGTCAATGCTTAGAAAATGATGAAAAAATCTCCAGTTTCCTGCATAGCTCTAAGATTTATTTTTCCCACTGTTTTACATGTGAAGAGAATGCACACATATATATAATTCCTCTGATAACTTTCAGGCTGGTTTGCTGAATTTGACATGGAGCGAGAGGACTTAGATACACCATTTTCTATAGGTGTGAAGTTGATAAGTGACTGTGCAAAACAGGGGGACCAGTAAGGGACAGACTGACATGAGGTCATTCCCAATTACACTAGGCTGGCCACATGTGAAATGGGTGTTTTGACTGCTTCAGCTGAGGGAAAAGCATTGGTCACAGTGCAGTTTGTTAGCAAATTCAGCCATAATTCATCTGTAATAAATCAGGCTTTGCTGCTTCTACTGCTCCCAGAACTGTTTGTTATATGTTTATTTTAGGGCTCTGTGCCTGCCATAAATTTAGGGCTGTTTTTCAAACAGTGACAGTGATATATTGGTGTGACTATGCTGGTTCCCAGAAGTGGTACTGTAGACATGCTGAACAAACAGAAGTTTGTGTTTCCTTTTTTAAAAAAATCACCTATCATGAAATTCATCTGTGGTCAGAGTCCATAAACATGGTTTACTGTTGACCACAGGGGCTATGAAAAACCTCGCTCAAGAACATTTGCTGCAGGGTGAATTTCAATTAGTAGTGTGCTCCAGTTGAATTTATTTTTTTTTTCCGATGGTCTAACTTAAACAGTATCAGGATTTTCTGAGCAACATGGGACTGGATTGGATCTTCTAGGCAGGCCATCAGTGCAAGGACGAATGGCTCCAAGAGCAGCCGTTTCCTTTCAAGACTATTTCTCTGTTTCAGCTGAAGTGAGAGAGCTGTTTCCAAGAATAAAACAAAGGAAAAAATATTTTGTTTGCCCTGAAAGTGTAGTGTCAAAAGAGCGTCCATCATTGCTGGGAACAAGGTAGGGGAGAATGGGGACAGGGTCAGAAATGTAGTTCAGAAATGGGAGCTCTCAGAGACTGGTGCTTCCTATGTGTGCCAGGGGGATTTCTGCATGTGAGTCTTAGTGATCAGAAAGCAAAAAGAAGGGGCACAACACAGGATGGGGATACCACGGTGGGGGGAGCAGGGGGAGACCCAGGAGGTGAACTAGCAGCACCCTGGTGGGATAGGATGGCAGCAAAAACACAAGCCAGAGCAGGCTAGGTATTGGAGGAGAGCAGGGAGGGGTCAGGTGCCAGGGCAGGTCTGCAAGGAAGAAGAGAAAATGAGTAACCTGGAAGGCAGAGACATAAGGATATTGAACACCCCAGAGGAACAGAGGACAACAGTGTACATGTTTCTGTGTTGCCAGCAAATAGTTGCAAAGCCCACTAGCCAACCACATTTCTTGTCCCTGGCAGTACCTGGTCCATATAAAATATAGACACCGGTTACTTTTTAGACAAGGAGATTATATACCGGAGTGGCTCTGAAAGATGTTGCTTCAGTTCTATGCCCACCAATACTAATTTTTGAAGACAACCCAAATTTTGGTGTTCCAGTGCATTGAGTATCTGACTTGTATTCTTATAATGTGTTTGTGTTAGTAGAGATATAAGATTAAGAGGAAAATGCCAGAAACCCAAGCCATAGTATAAACAATGCAGCTGGCACAAATCCTGAACTAAGAGAGATACAAGGTTGTTGCTACCTGTTCCTCTCCTCCTTCTCTACCCACAGTCAGATAAAATGGGATGTTTTCCTAAACTGGTACAGATTATGTTTGCTGACAAGGCTAATGGAGAATGGAAACTCAAGGATAGATTTTTGTTGCACCTGCTGTTTAAATGGACCAGCAACGCAGTGTTATAAATACAGCTGTAGTCTTTTCATCCACCACAAATGACTTTTTAAACTTTGAATTGTGGGTTTGGAAAAAAAGAGGAGGAGCGGAAATTGTTGTGAATGTTGCTTATATTTTTATGATGATGCTCTGAAGTAAGGCTAGAACACCGAAGCTCTGAATGCTACAGTGAGAAAACTCAGACTGAAACAATTTTAAATCTCCTTCTCTAGACCCCTTTACATCCTTCCTTGTCTATGATAACAACACACCCTCTGATCTCCCTTCAAGCTATACACACAAAGATTGCTAAAGCCATCTTTTTTCTCCCTTTTGACCTGATTATGACACTTCCAGCTTCGAAACATTATTTATGCTCTCTTCTCCTCTCTGTTATTTTCTTCTCTGTGCTGTCTCCTTCAAAGACCCACACAATTCTTTTATTCCTAATTTAATCCCTCTGACATGCTTCCAAATGCCCTCACTCCTCTGCAGATGCTTCCCAATCTTTTCTGACAGCTTAGACAAAAGTTGACTCCTATAGTTCCAATTAGTTGCAAGCTTTTGCAGTGTTTGGGGATCAGATCTGGACAAGCAGAGAAAATGTCTCGCATTGCATAGTCTTTTCTTAGGAAGATTTTTCTAAAGCTTCCTGTGAATGTTTTTGGTTTACAAAAAGGAAAATATGGAAACAAAATGGAAACATATGTGAGTTCTTATGCTGATTGTGGAAAGGTTGGGTAGCAGCCTGATGGAGAGAGATGGTGTTCTGGGATCCACGCAAACATTGCCTTTGCCTGGAATGTGTCTTTTGAGATTTGTTTATCACTGGCATGAACTACATTTCTAACAAAAAAATGCCAAAATTATCATCCCACACTTACCTGGATCTCATGATCGCCATCTAGAGAAAAAGTTTTTCTTACCACATGTGAAAACAAATCATGGCTGATGAAGATGATATTTGAGAGAAAGACTACGATCACTAGTCAGATACCTAGTAAAACTGGGATAGCTGTTTCTTCCAGAAACCTCTTCCTTTCAAACCTTTCAAACGATTAGGTGCACTATGGAGGTAATGGTGTTATATCATGTCTTCTAATATAATGGAGAATAAAACAAAATAAAAGAGAGGAAGAAAATTTTTTGAACTTGCATTAAAGTTTGTCTATGCATCATCATGACCTTTCTTCTTTCTACTGGCCAAACGTGAAATGAAGGGCTTTGCTTTAAGGGACCAGCTTCACAGACGCCCTACTGGCAAGGTAGAAGGTGTGCACCTAAGTCAGTGGACTGGATCCCAGCACTTTCACTGCAAGTCATATCATACCTGATTGATTCCCTTTGGCTGCATGATTCTGCAGGGAAGACAAATGTTCTGGAATTACAGCAAGCCGAGTTCCCCAGACACACATGCTCTCAAAGTGTGCCTGCTTCTACAAAGTGGAAAAGCTTTGATTAATAGGAGTAGCACTAGACTTTAAGGCGCACTTTATTTCATTGATGAACTTTGAGGTGTCTCCTGCAGTAACGGTTTTGTAAACTGTAATCGTTAACATTGCTTATTCAGGATTTACAAGCGAGACTAACGTTGCCTATTTTTTCAGGCTGCTACAGGGATAAAGAACTGACGTTGAAGAAGCAGATCAGGATCTCTGTGGAAAAAAAGAAAAAAAAAGAATGGTATGTGGGTTTTATAACCAGCAAGGCATTTTTCTGAGGTGCCTGCAAAAGTACGTGGTGTGATGTGACTGTTTTATAAATGAGGGAAAGGTGATGCGTGGGCTCCATTACATAATATTATTGCAAAGCTTAATTGGCGAAGGGGCACAAGGGAAAAATGATACCATGGAAATCAGTTCACATCATATACCACTTAGAAAATGCAAAAATTAAAGTGTTTGCTCAAAACCTCCTCTATAACAGGATTAACTGCCAAGGAAATTAAAAATTATATAAGAGGAAAAGCTGAAGATATAATCCAGGATGATCCAAAGGATTTTGCAGATATCTCTGTATTGTTAACAATCTTGTCATTAAATCTAGCAATTTAATGAGCTACATTCTTCATTGGTACAATTAGGTACAGTTCCTTGTACATGCTTAATGTGTTTTTTTATTTTGACATAGATCTAAGCATAATATACTTCATAGAATCATAGAATCATTAAGGTTGGAAAAGACCTCTAGGATCATCAAGTCCAACTGTCAACCCAACACTACCATGCCTCCTAAACCATGTCCCGAAGTGCCACGTCTACGCATTTTTTGAACTCCTTCACGGATGGTGACTCCACCACCTCTCTGGGCAGCCTGTTCCAGTGCCTGACCACTCTTTCAGTAAAGACATTTTTCCTAATATCCAATCTAAACCTCCCCTGACAGCTTGAGGCCATTCCCTCATGTCCTATCGCTTGTTACTTGGGAGAAGAAACCAACCCCCACCCGGCTACAACCTCCTTTCAGGTAGTTGCAGAGAACGATAAGGTCTCCCCTCAGCCTCCTCTTCTCCAGACTACTTGTTTTGGTGTACCATGTTGTGCATTAGTACATGTATAATTAGTAGTGTACTCCTGTTGAAGGCAGTATATCTGTGTTGATTAAAAAGCCAAGGATATGGTTCATAAACCATTACTTTCAGGGATGTCTGAAAAATGTGCTTGAAATCCTGCTTTATATTTGCAGTGACGTATAGCATTGGCTTGTATCTGCAGTTTCATCTCTCTGTTGGTGTTTGGTGGTGTCAGACATTTTGACACATTCTACTTCTTTTGTTGGCTGAAAAACAATATAATAGTAAATAAGAATAAAATGAGCCAGTTGTCTTCACAAGAAAAACACTTTAGGAAAGGTGCTGTGATTTTCATGGTGGTTCAGTTGTGCCTGTTGAATTTGCATTAATATCCTTGTAGAATTATATGACTGTTTGTATGAATGTAGTGCAGATAATTTAGGTCCATCTTCATGTCACAGGTCACCCTAGGAGCAGCATGTGACAAGAGCTGATTCTTGACTAGTTCCTTACCATGTGCTCTGTTACAGTTAGTCTGATGCAGTAGGAATGTGTTACAAAAGTCAATGAGTAATTGCTGCCCTTCCCTCTCCTGTCTCTTGCTTGCTTTTTATTACCTCCTGCTCCTGGAGGTTTCTTGAAGCAAATTCAGTGCTACCCTTATCATCACTCCTTGATTGCTCCAATCAATCTCTTCTTCCCATGAATAATCACCACTTTCTTTTTTAAAATATTAATTTGTTCTTCATTTTGGGCTTGTCTTGCTTCAGCCAGTTCTCTTTGCAACGCAGCACACGTCTCTTCCTTTGAATGTGAAACATGTACAGATCAACTCAATGTTTTATAATGTCCTAATTACTATACTCACAGGTTACTGGGTTATAACAGTATGCCAGAGGGTCAATGAGCCTTTTAAGTAAAATGAGGAGATGCATCTTCATGGGACCTAATTAGAAGGTGAAGTTAATAAAGACAGAAGGGAAAAAAAAGCCAGTAAGAAAGTCAGATACCTTCAAAAGCTGTCAAAGGAAGTAATCTACTGGGGTCTTTTGTAGTACTAGCTGGGCTTTCCCAAGAGGTACAGTGTGGGGATCTTTGTGAGAGCCCTCTGGCAAGAGCTGGAAGTTTCCAAGTGGCAGTTCCCTGAGGAAACCAAGGATCTGCAGATGTACATCCCTGTGACATCTCCCAACAGGAGGAGCAAGAGGAGCCAGAGGAACAGCAAGAAGCTTGAATGGCTGTTTGCATGGTATTGGTAGGCTAAGCAGAGGCTGGGAAAGCAGTAGAAGTATGTTTTTTGATGCCTTCACCATTAATGCTACCTGGGAACCATTTGCCAGAGGAAGGGATCCTACCTATTGACATGCCTGTGTTGGAGAGCTGGAAGTAGAGACAACTTCTAGGGCAAATACACCCAGAAAGCTTCTGTTGGAGAGAGCATGGAGGCTGTTAGACCACAGACTTTTAATGATGCTGTAAACAGTGGGACCCCTACATTTTTGTGGGGGCTTTCTGTCGGGATTTTGAAACATTATTCTGAAGCACTGGGAAAAATAATTGCTCCAAGGCTGAGTATTTCTGAATCATCTAATTATGATGGGGTTTTTAAGAATTGTACATTGAATGAAAAGAGATGTTGTCCTCTCCCATGCAGCCTTGGGCATAAAAGTTCATGACGAGTTTGGAATGGTGTTTGTTGACACCACTGAATTGTATTTGAAAAAGAAATGGCGCTGCACTGATTTCCTTCAGTATTAGTGATTCAGCACTAAGAATAGAAATCTATTACTCCTACTATACTGTGTTCATGTATCACTGGAGTTTATGTAAGCAGGCCCCCATGTATGTATAGAAACCTACTGAATTCTGTGTGAACTAAGTATTGGGATGTATTTTTTCCTGCAAATGCAGTTTGCTTAAAAGGGCAAGACTGTGGCTTTGGCTTTGACACATAAATCTCATTACCCACTTTAGATATGTTCATTTTGTTCTCAGATTCTTTCATCTTTAGGTCAACAGTGCACAGGTCCTAGATCCTCTCTGGACCCTCAACACAGACAGGATTCCTGTTTAGTATGTAAACATACCTGCTCCGTGGTATTTGGGTGTTTGCTAAGCACAAATATAATCCTTTATATTTATGAAATTATTTGCATAAAAACTTTACTTTCCTGATATTTTTTCTGTGAGGTTTTTGGGTTTTTTTAGGAAGAATGGGAATTAAAAAAACTTCTGTGATTTAATTTTCATCTCTTGTTGGCCCAAAAAATACACAGAGCAAAGTATATATATTCTTTTTGGGTAATTAATCTCTTAGAAATATTCTCATCTGTTATATCTTTGTGGGCCATGCATCATAAAAGGATTTACCAGGCAAGTTCATGGAACTGCCTGTCAGGCTAGGCCAATAAAATTATTACTGCTTTGCCCACTACATGAGCTTGCTACCTTGATACTTTGAAAGTGTGGGCTCCTTGCTGGGGTGGGTCACCCATGGAGAGAATAGCCATGATGCTCTGAGAATGCCAGATAGATCTACAGCCTTCAGATAACCATTGCAAAACTGGGTCCTTGAGGACATCTAGAAAAACATTGCAGCCCATAGGCACCAGCACTACCCTGAATTTGGGCATTGCTACAGGTGGTTCATCTCAGCTGGCCTCCTGGCAGCAGCACTTTGTTGACTTCTGTTGACAAGCAAAGGAGTGCAGAGAGGAGCATGCCAGGTAGAATTTCCATGTTACTTTGGTGTGCCTCAGGGTGTTGCTGTGAAAAAGCAATTCGCTACCAGAATGAAGGAGCAGTTGTGAACTTAATGTGAACAGAAATCAAAATATAAAGGTCAATATTAAAAGAAAGAGTTTTACTTATAATGTGAATATAATATTCAGAATCATGTAGAGAAATGTTTGGGCAGCCAAATTTGCACAACGGATCTGTGGTTGAAAGGTTGCCTTAGGTGAATGACACTGCCCTAAAATAGCTGATGATAGGACTGTACAAGTAGATGATCAGGCACTGTGGGTTTTTTTTGGTTTTGTTTTGGTTTGTGTTTTTTTTGTGAAGGAGTAAGAGACATTTCGGCAAGTATTTCATCCCTGAATCCTGTGCATGACTGAACTCTTTCTAATGGAGCTGAAGCACTTCAGTGAGATGTGAGATGTCATAGCCCAGCAGAGTGGCAAACACAGCCGGTGGGAAAGACTATTTACAGAAAATTAAGATAAATCTAGATCTATAAGATTTGTCCTTCAGCAAGATACTTGAGATACCCACATTTGTGAGAAAGCATGGGGAAATGGTAGAGTGAGAATGAAGAAGCCTCAGGAAATGATGCCAGGCTTCCAGGAAATGGGGATGTCACACGTGTGTCAGTGTCCTTGAAGCAGCCTGCCATCATTGATCAGATCAATTCATGTGCAGGAGATACAGAAAAACTTCTGTAAATCTAAAAAAGGGAAGTTGAATTTTTTTCTTATTATAATGGATGGGAAAGAATTTGGGTAAAGGTTGAACAAAAGCAGTTGTCTCTTGTGTATGGAAGCAAAGCACTCAGCTAAAGAACAGAGTCAGAACACGACACAGCATTCCTTCATAAAACATTTTTCTGTAGATTTGATTAAATATATTTTTATATTGCTGAAATATGTTATACTGCTATAAGACTTGCACATCTGAGATGTCTCTACTGTTTCACTTTTATCTTTCCCATGCTTTTGCTAGAGTTTTACCAGTCTTCTACACAGCAGCACTTTTATTGGGTTGGCTTACACAGTTCACAAGACTATATTTATTGCCCATTTTATGATAAGGCAAAGGGCCTAGTCTCATTGTTCTGTTTTCCATTTGTTGGTGTAGCTCCACTAAAATTGTTATTTGAATTAGGTTTGTAAAAAGATTAAGAGCTGAACTGCCACTTACAGGCAAATAATGTGTAATAGGTTGTGTATCTTCAATGAACTTTCTAAATTCACTGAAGCACTGAATTGACCTCTGAGGTGAAAAAGGTGCTCTTTTCTGTGGACCTGCAGTTTCAGCCCAAATACAGACTTGATTCCTCAAAAGCTTGTCCCTTTAAGCTGTTGGTGTTCATGTTGTCTGTATCAATATTCTCAGGGCATACATTTCCCCATACATTAATAACTCAATTTTCTTAGTAAAGTAGGGTCAGCTCAATCTTTAGGACTTCGTGAACAAAGGAGATGGAATACCGGTTAGCAAACAGTGAATGCCAACCCACGCCTGTACTGAACTCATTGAAAAGTCCCATTAGCTGAATACTTAATGCTTAGCCATAATGAAATGGTCTTGTCCATCATTACAGTGTCTGAACAGCTCCCAAGGCTTAATGGCCTTATGGGGGAGGGTTACTACCACATCTTTTTCAGTAGGGAAGAAAGATAAGAAATTAGGTTGTCCTTTAGCGAGCATGATTTGTCCAGAGGAAATTTGTAGGCAGTCTGGGAATTGAGTTTACCTTGAGGGCCAGTCCGGTGTTTTAGCAGAAAGACCAGGGATATTGCAATTGCACAGTCAGAGGAATAAAATGAAATCAAAAATTTTTCTAATTCATGAAGGTCGTATCAAACATAGATAACTAACCTAAACCTTCCAGAGTCATCCTAGGCAAAACATCTTGTTCTATTCCACAATTCTGCTTTTCCAAATTGCAGACAAGTTATCTGTCCCTAAGTCAAATGGCCCTAACAACGTGTGGGCGGATAGTCTGAAATCAAAATCAATTCCACTGGTTAATTATCAGTTAATCAGTTACAGTTCTTTCAAAAGTGCACTAATGAAATTGCTCTGATTAGAAAGATATGGATATTGCATCCCTGGGATTTCCAAAGTGCCGGATTTTTCCACCCCTTTAGTCATACGAGGAGATCCTTTAAATTCCTTTGCTAAAGTTACTCAAGATAGTTTACTGAAATGTTCCCTCTGTTTTGAGCTAGAAGCAAATTAGTGCCAAATTATGTGCTTTCTCTGTGCTTAGCTGATGGATAATATTTTAAAATATCATTTTGAAAGGACTCTAATTGTCACAACAATTTTTTTTTTTTGGTAAACAGAATCTTCACATTTCTTTTAGTGGTTTATTTTCAGGCAATGCATGCTATTGAAATGCATGAGAGGAAATTAAATGCCTGTGATTTAGTAAAATGTTCACTTAAGGAACTAGTGATTTTGCTATTAGCATTTTGTAACAATTAGAATGTTTCTGGGTTTCAATCAAGGCAGTATATGCTTGTTCCATACACCTGTTTTTTTGTTAAGTTTAATGTATCTTGTTCTCCCTTTTGAGCTTGGCCCAATACTTGGGTAATTTCAATTTTCTTTCTTTTTTTTTTCTTTTTCCTTGTGTTTTGGCATAGTTTCTCTAAGCTCCAGCCAAGAGGAAAGCACTGCTATAACATGCAGGATTAGGGCATTCCTTAGAAGCCTATAGGATAGCACAAAGTTTTGCAGGTGTAGGGCAAGGAGAGAGGAAGCAAGTGATATGACAGAAAATTAGGAGAAAAAGAAAAAATGTTCTTTATGGGAAATCAGATATTTCCTTATTGATTTTTGTTTGGGCTAGAAAATCAAATCAACATGAAAAATTCCAAGGACACATAAATTATGTGAGTTCAGAAAGTTTCATCTTTATACCCGCAATGGAAATGATCATATGAATCCCTTCATCAGCCTCAGTGACATCTTCTGCAGTGCCCTGGAGCCTCTGCCTGTGCTCAGGCCACCACTGGGAATCACACAACTCCTCAGATTGACTGCTGTGGCCCACACACTGTGTCTCCAGAGTTGTTCTCTCCTTGGGGAAACAGGACCCACAGGAGTCCCAAGGGACTACTGTTCCCATAAACTGAGCTGAAGCTTTACTAGCAGATTGGGTAATGTCAGCTTGGTCTGAGTCTGTACGTTGGATTTTTTCCCAGTGGAAAATTCTCCCTTATCTCTATCTTCCCCAAAAGCAAAATAACAAGAATTATTGAGTGATCTTCAGATTATGCTATGAATAAGCATAGTTCCAAAACCCAAATCGCTTTAGTCATCACTGCCAGAGCACAAGCGAGGCTGAAACACAGAGTTAAGTGATTTGGCCAAGATCACATAAAAGCCAACAGCGCAACAGTTGAGCCCACGCATCTTGAAGGTCTTGCCTGCACGAACCCTTAGTTTGACCTAAAAGTTGGGATTCATCTGATGCCACCTCCAGGAATATGCATGGAAAATGATATTGTAGTTGTACAGTGACTACTTTGGGCTTGAGAGAGAAAAAAATATCCTGAAAAGAACAGGAAAACACTTTTTTTCTTTTCTTTTCTTTTTCTCTTCATTTTCCTTTCCTCTTCTTTTTCCTTTAGTTTTCCATTTCCTTTGTTCTTTTCAGATGCAGGCAGACTATGGAGTACTTACAGTCTATATATTAGCAAGGGTTATCCCTCATCTCTGCCAATACTTTTAGTGAAGACAAGTTTACATCATGTCTGCCAAGAGAATTCATATTGGAGAGAGGATAACGTTAAACTCTATAGATGTCAGTGATCATTTCCAATGGGAATTTCCTACACCGACTTGATTTTGTGTTTCTGAAACTCTCATTACAGCTGTGCCAGACTGTATATGGCAGTTCTGGAAAAGCAAAAAGCTCAGCAGGGATTTCAGTGTCCCCAGCTTAATGTTTTTTGTAACAAAAAATAAAAGCAAAGACAGCAATAAGGGATGAGGCTGGAGAGCTGCAAGGAGTCTAACAGGGGATACCCACGATGGAGATTATTTGAGTTGGCTTGTTCCCCATGGCAACATAAGACCTCTGGAAGTCCTGCTGCTGCCTGTGCTGCCTGTGAGCGCAGGCATGGAGGGCTATGGGGCAGAGCTAGAGGCAGGCAGGGGGAGAGGGGGAGAGAAAAATGCCTCTAGCAGGGTGTGCACAGGGGCAGCCAGGACCACTAGTTAAGCCCAAATGTTGAAAGAGAGGTAAGTAGAGCTTGCACCAAAATTATAGGTGTCTTGTGAAGGAGTCCTCCTAAAGTGAATGTTCAGGTTCTGAAGTTTAAGCCGAGGGACAGCTGGGTACTTTTTGAAGCCCAACGGAGAGAAATCTTGGCTGCCTGAATTTTAGGCACCTGCGTCAAGTGTCTGGTTCCCACCCTCAGCTGGTTCTATAACACACTCCTCTTCAAGCTTTAAGCTACACTGAATGGAAAATAGGTACAGCTGAAGGAGTCAGAAGTAACAAATTGTCTCCTCTGTAAGGAAGTGCCTGGTACAAGTACTAACTGAGGAGGAGACAGTCCTAGGCTCTCATGCCTGTTCCCAGGATTATATCTCCTCTTTTGTTTGTTGGGTTGCAACCCACAATGACTATTTGGTGTAAAACACATAACCAATTTAAGGGCCAGATGCAGGTTTCCATCTCTCAGGAACGTGCCCTAACCATTAGACTCTTAACCGTCCATGTGAACAAACCCATGAAACATGACTGAGCAGAGAGCTTTCATTAACCAGATCTGTCATCCACAGGCTTCAAGAGTTTTAACTATATTCCGGAATGAACCACTAAAAATCAAGTTTGTGCATTCCTTACATTTAAATTGTCCTTGTGATAACTATGGCAACCATTATAGCTTAAAAAACTCAAGTGGAGAAAATGCACGCTTGTTTTAAATTAACGGATGGAAGTTAGAATAGGAAAATGTGGTTAAAAGAGCCTAAAGCAAGTAACAGTTACTGCTCATGATCACTTTGGTGTTTAATAGAATCTTCTTTCTTCATTGACTTTTATTTATAACTATATATTTCTTTACATTCCAGCTAATTTTCTGCTAGTATGTCAGAATACTAGAGTCATTTTGTAGCCTGCTTTAACTGAAAAAATCCAGATATAGTCTAATAAAGAGGCTTCAATTTCTGATCTGATTCACGTGCAAGACCCCAGACTCTGAAGGCTACAGAATGAGATATATATAATTCCACAAGGCTTTCAGGGGGTGAGGGAGCAGAGAGATGCCTACATATCCTTCAGGAGGCAGTCCTAGCACAAACAAAGTTCAAGTGGTTGTAAGGAGATTTATGCTTTAATGGAGTAGGTTTTAATGGTACTAGAGATCTGCCAATGTAGGTACGCATTGAGGAGTGTGTATCAAAACAGCTAAGCAGGCTAAGTACCTAACTTGTGTAATTTCTGTGGAAGTTAGGCACCTACCATATTGAGCCAAGTTAATAAATCTCCCTAGCCGCTCGCTCTGCCTTGAGATGTCTAACATGCCCGTGTACTTAGAGTTTCAGCCTTAAATATTAATATCACCTATGAAAAAAATTTGATCATGATTGCAAACTCTAGCCATACTGCATAGTATTTACCATGGAAATGATTGATAAAATTAGGGGCAAAACTATGGCATTGTCACTGAAGTGAAAATACCTTGTATAGCTGTAGATGTAAACTACCATTTAGGATTATTTCAGCAACTATGAGTCACTAGAAATCCATGCCAGTGACTATGGAGTGGTGAGGGATAAGCCTAGTTGTTCTGGCAAGACCTCACAAATACTGTTCTGCAAGAAGGAGCCTTTCTCCCTAGCAAGTCTTTTGACCACAGCTGGCTGAGAGAAAATCATAGCCAATGCTTGGAGGGGAGACTACAATTTGTATGTCTCTGAGTCCCCTAAGAGAGGCACTGGCAAAGCCTGGAGGGTAGGCAAAAAATGAGAAGCAGAAGAGCTGAACTGAAATACTTTACCAGCAGGCTATTGTCTTTAAAATATTCATGGTTTTGTTTCATTAAAACTTTCCTGCTTCTAATTAGATTTGGATGGGCAAGTTCTGTAAGAATGATTTTGGTATAAAAAGCTGTGTCTCCATCAGCATGTTACCACATGGGAGTTGCATAAGTCTCCATTCTCTCACATGGTCTGGGCTCACCAGGAAAGACAATAAGATCTTTTGGCCTCTGAACAGAGCAGGGAAGGAGAAATACAGTTTGGGGCTGAACTGACATTTAACTAGTGTTTGAGGAATATTCAGTAAACTAGAATCAATCTATTTTTTTTCAACTTGGGAAATAGTCTGTCAACACAAAACCTTTCAACACTTGATTTTTTTTTCTCAGTATTTCTCTTCAGCATCAACCAAAGAAACTCTTTTCACTAGAGTGTTAAAGAAAAAAGACATATTTGAACATCCCCTAGAATGGTGATTCTGATATTACAAACTCCCGAATCACTGAAGAAAAAAGATCCCTAGCCCAGACAGGACACACACTGAAAGTGTCTCCTGTGCTATGAGCCCTTCTGGTCTTCCGTGAAGGGAGAGCTCTGAGCGAGCAGCTCAGTGGCCCCAGCTGGGAACAAGTCAGTGCAGGCTCAACAATAGAAATGCTTTCTTTGCTTTTTCTGCAAATGAAAACTAGGAAATTTGTTCCTGGATAGCTGCATGAGGAAACCGTTGCTAACTCTTGTGATTTTTAGTAGACAAATCTCATAAAATGTAAGGGCCAGCTGAAGAATCAGCCTTTCATTTTTTTGTAAAACTTTAGCTTTCCCAAAAATATTTGAATAGAACTATTCTAGATAAACTTATTATCTGATCATAATTTACCTAAAAAGTCTAGTTGCAAATTCAGGATACTTGCATCCAGAGATACAGGGGTTTTGTATAAATGGTCTAAATATTTTTTTTTCAGGTAATGAATAGACTCAAAAAAATTAGAAATTATTTTTTTAAATTATAAATATAAAAGAGGTTAAATGCATATAATATATTCCCTAGAAATTGTTCGATGCTATCCACCACTGTATCTTCTTTTCCATTTGTCAGTGACAGTGAAAATTATTGAACTGAAACTGTTGCAAAAGAGTTTCACCAGGAGTGAGATTACGACAAAGTCTCCAAAGGGAAATTGAAATAGCCCCTCCTTTATATCTGTTTCTCTGCAGCACAATTACATTTCAGTAATTTTGTTTAGCATATTTTTTATATATTGCTCAATTGGGGCCTGCTGAATAATTACATGGGAAATACTGTGCTGTCACTGGAAGAAATTTCTTGCAACTGCAAACAGCAGGAAAACATAGTTATTAAAAACCGGTAAAGTATTGGTATTTTTACTGCAAAATAACTAGTATCTATTATTGGCACTGCTTAGAATTAATTTAATTTACTTTGCTTTCAATTAGGGTTGTGCATACAGAAAAGTTTGCTTTGGGTTTTGCTGCTAGCTGAAAAAAAGCAGAGTGAGAGATACAGAACTTCAATGCAGTATTTATGGAAAAAACACCACATATTACTGCTAGAGCTAGTAAAACTGCCTGTGGCTAAGGTTACTTAATATTTGCCATTAGCCCTGTTTTCATTGGTTTATCGCTACACAGAATTGCTCAAACTGAAATTTGCCATGCTTGCCTCTGCCTTAGGTAGGGTTTTTTGAAATATTTCAACAATAATTCCTCAGCTGTTTACAAGAACGAATTTAGGAAGAATAAGTGTCTTGGTTTAACCCAGCAGGCAGCTAAACACCACACAGCTGTTCACTCACTCTCCCCCAGTGGGATGAGGGAGATAATTGGAAAAATGGTAAAACTCATGGGTTGAGATAAAGACAATTTAATAGGACAGAAAAGGAAGGCAAAATAATGATAATGATGATAAAAGAATACACAAAACAAGTGATACACAATGCTATTGCTCATCACCCACTGACCAATGCCCAGCCAGTTCCTGATCAGTGGCCGTGCTCCCTGTGGCCAACTCCCCACAGTTTTTTTCTTCAGCATGACATTATATCATATGGAATATCCCTTTGGCCAGTTTGGGTCAGCTGTCCTGGCTGTGTCCTCTCCCATCCCAGCTTCTTGTGTACCTCCAGCCTCCTCTCTGGCAGAGCAGTATCAGAGGCTGAAAAGTCCTTGACTTAGTGTAAGCACTGCTCAGCAACAAATAAAACATCAGTGTGTTATCAACATGATTCTCATCCTAAATCCAAAACACAGTACTCTACGAGCTACTAGGAAGAAAATTAACTCTATCCCAGACAAAACCAGGACAATAAGTAAATTTAAGTGGTTTCTGCTTCTCTTGGGCAGTGTGCTAAAGACTAACAAATGGCTAACATTCAAGCTGTGTTGCCTCTAGGGAAATGCTACTCATTGCCCTCTGCCAGGAGAGCACATTGTAACATGTGTCTCTCTGGAGGCCACATCAGGATCTATAGGGTCTGGTGAGGATAGTGGTGCACCTTGGCAGGACCGAATGAACAGAGAGTGTGGACCCAGGTGCCACTGGAAATTGAGATTCAGTTGGGTAGAGGGGATATGGCAGGAGAAGAGGAGGGAGGGCAGGACAACCTTCCTTTCCTCCCATCTATGCAGTGGAAGAGCAGTGGGGACCTCTGCCTGTCCGACACATATCCAGGGGTGTCACCAGTGTGGCTTCCTGGACAAGGTGCCACATGGTGGCACTGGGTTCCCGCGACTGCTCGGGAGTGTGGTTAGTAACAGAAGATTGCTTTAACAAGTCGACTGAAACAAACGGCCTGGTTATCCTCAGGACAGTGATTTCAGCTGCCGCATAAATATGAGCCAAGCGCTCAGTCCCACAGGCAGTCACTGGCTTCTCGGGGTTAGTGCCACAGCTCTTCATGCCAGGATGCCCATCACTTGGAGTGAGTCACTAGCCCTGGAAATCATTGGTATTCAGACCTGTTTGTTGGCATCCTCCTTGAAAGCTGCTGCTACATATTCACTTGTCATTCCTGGCAAGACTCCCCTAGCAGCAAGAAGCTGTTTTCGACCTCTCTCTGCTCCTGGCACACAGCCTGCCCAGATGACACAGAGGTTTGAGGTCAGAGCCTCCCAGCCTCTGCTCCTGCCTGTGGACCATTCCTTGAATGAGTTCCCAGGATTATGATGGTGGGGGCATTGTTAGTCCCTCTTCTCTGACCATTTAACA
The DNA here is from genome assembly GCA_031468815.1 of Morus bassanus. Classification (NCBI taxonomy): domain Eukaryota; kingdom Metazoa; phylum Chordata; class Aves; order Suliformes; family Sulidae; genus Morus; species Morus bassanus. Next base: position 89,187,248 of record CM062568.1, on the reverse strand, counting down.
TAGCCAGTGGGTGCACTGTGGTGGGCTAAGATCTGGCTAAATGGTCAGTTTCTGAAAAAACTTGCTCAGGTCCGTCTTCTAATGCTTCTCTAAACCATCTTATAACAAGCATGTTCTTCTGTGTCTCGGCTCTTTCTGCAGGCTGCACAAAGATGAAACATCATGTGGGACTGAGCACAGCATTAAGGCAAAGTAGGGCAGTGAAGTGCTCAGGAAGGGTCCAGAAAAAGTCCTTCCACTGCTTGTTGCTACTACTGGTGAAATTAGCAGCTTTGTGTCTGTCTCTCAAGCAACTGAGGACTCCTACTTTTTTGATAGATGGGTAATGGAAGAAGCTGCAGACAGTCAACTCTGACACAGTTAGGGATATGAACTGATATGGGGATAGGAGTGTCACCCCATTAAGCTCACAGACTTTCAGAATAAATTTGTCAGGGCTGTGTTTGCACTGGAGTTGTTTATAACATTTCCAGCATGCAGAAAAAGAAACCTCATGAATTCAGAGTCTGCTAGCAAATACTTGTGTAAATCACTGGCCAGGCATGAGCTGTTTCTCCTGTCTAGTAGTTTGTCCACCCCATCTGTAATGACCATGACCAGTTTGGCTTGTTTGACCAGGAGACATCCTAACTGCTAATTAAAGTTCCTTTTCATGTGATATCTTGGGACTTGGTGTTATTTCACTTCCATAAAAATGCTTTGCTCCTTTGCAGTACAGACAAGGAATATTCTTAGAGAGCCTAATGATTAATTCACATGTCCCTTTAATCACCTCCATTTTTGAATTTATCTAATTACTTTGGCCAAAAGATTGATCATATTTCCCGTCCTCAGAGTTCAGGCTATTTCTACAATTAAAGATTATATTTCTGCAATTAAACCTGACTTTAAAAGGTGGCCTAATGTATTTTTCTTTTTGTTATTTCCTTCTCTAAAGAATTTTCTTGTCTGTGAGGGAAAAGAAGACCTGTGTGCGAAACTGAACAGTGGTTTCATTATTACCTTACTTTTTCTTCCTTGGAACAAAAAACCTCATTTCATATTGTTACCTTTTTTCTACCCCTTTCTTTACTATTAGAAAATTTCAAACCTATTTGTAAAACCATCCAGCCTTTACACTGTTGTTGTTGTGAATCTCAACTTAATGCAGGAAATCTATGTTCAAAAAGTGTCTTAAGCTGGTGTAATCTGAAGTCTGACAGACAAGCTCTGATGAATTTTTGTCCAGCTGTTTAGTACGTTATCAACCCATGTACACTCTACGACAGAGTCACAGGACCCGTCAGAGATTATTATCCTTATTTTAGGGGCTTCAGAGGGAACATGCTTTCTGCACCTCACCTGCAGACCATCATTTGCAACTTTGAGCATGGCAGCAAATGCTATGTGAAATCCCCTGGGTGATCTGATTGAGAGTGTGTGCTCCCTCCTCACCGTTTAGTACCGAGCTGGAGAAAGCAAACCCCAGCCAGCACCTCTTTGCATCACCCTAACACCTGGGCTGACATTTGGACTAATGTGGCTGAAATCCAGTTGGGTTTCTGGCTAATGGGGATAATTAAATGTATGGCATGGATGTAGATGAGCTATTTTTAATACCTTGTATACTGAAGGCTAATCCCATCTGTCCCTACAACTGGTTGCAAAAGAATGGAGAGATTTAGCAACCCCCCTAGTGTGTGGGGATCCCCATATAGTGTCCCATATGCAGGATTTCTAACTCTTCCTGGAAAAAAAAAAATTTATAAAGATTAGTTCACTTCACAGTTACCTTAATCATGTCTTCAGTATTTAATATGTCCCTCAAATGATTTTTTTTTCATCAGCTTCCTGCATTACACAGATAAAATAATTTGTTTGCTAATCATATGCCAATTCAAATGATTTCTATTTGGTACAGTTTAATATTAGCACACTCTGATAATTGCTAGAGTTTAATTTATTTCAATCTCTATCTGCATGTTCCACAGGTGATAATCAGTGGTCTTTTTCTTTCTCTGTCCCACATGAGACAATGACCTTATCACTTCTTTCCTTGCTAAAATCCTGCTCTGTTCCCCAGGTACCAATTGCGTTTCCTTTCAGATTTGTCTAATTGACTGATGGAATTAAACTAAACTCAGAGCAATTGCTCTCAACCTTTATATAGCAATGGGGTTTTTGCTTCTATTTCAGACCTGAAGAGGAGTCAGTGTTCCCAAAAGAAGGGCTGTTGTGCCAAAAGCTTGCCTGCTTTTCCCAAAGAGTAGTTTTACTTCTTTCCCAGAAGCCTGGCTTCACATACACTCTCAGTCCATTGGAGCTACAACACTACCACTCTAGAGTCTTTACCATTTTAGACAGAATTTATTTATATCAATTCATACTAAGAAAAATATTTTTTGAAGATTGCAGACTCCTGGATGCTAGCCAAAACTGCCTGTGTCCTATCAGTACGCTGCAGCATAAGGTACAAGCTTTGAAAAGGACTAATATATAAAGTCAACACACATATTATATTATGTTAAGTTTATAGCATCAGTCTAATTTTTAAAAACATAGCAACAGTTTAATATTAAACCAGCTCTATTTTATGTTTTAAAATCAGTCTACCTCGAGAAAGTGAGGTAGGATTTCACTATGTGTTTTTGCAGGAACTTGGTTCAGATTCACCTGCTAGCATAACATGCCCTTAGAGCTGATGAATTTATTTCTTGTACCACTGTGGCTGTACTGCAGAAAATACTGGGATAATACTTCAGTAACCAAAATAATGAGCTTTTTAAAGTCATGCTATTTCACTTTATTGCATGAAGATGCAGTTCCCTTTACAAACTCACAGATACTTCCAGTATCTGAATTATATAGGGAGGTATTACCTTGGGAATCTCAATTATCCAGATGCAGGAGAAGCTAAAAATATTTAAGGAAAGGAGAAGGAGAAAAATATATAACATTCCAATATCGCTTGTTATGCACAAGATTCAAACTCTGAAGTCCATCACTCACCTCTCAGTGTTTAGAACGGAGACACAGCCTCTCTTGGGCCCTCCTCTAAATAAATGGGTGTTTCCTGCTGTAAGCTGCTTCCTCCAAGGTCAGGATTAGCCTCTGTTGTAGTCCATCAGTTTTATAGTACAAGGGGGTTGTATTTCAGTTTGGAAAAAAAAAAAAAAAAAAAAAAAAGACAGGAAAACTTTATTGGCACACCCAAGAACAGAGAGGAAATAATTCCAGAAAGATTGTAAAAGCTCAGACGCCTCAATAAATTAAGGTTGAAAACCTCCTTCAGTTGGCACTAGACTTCAAAATTACAGCTTAAAAGCCAAATACATCTATTGGCTGCACCATTTGGCTTTTCACTGGTGAATATCTGGTTTGAGATGGTGAAGTCAAAAGCAGAACTGGTTGTAGTTGTCTTTCACTTACTTTCCTTAAAGGGTTAAAAAGAATTCAGACTTTCATGTCAAGGCTGTTTTAAAAGAAGTGTCACATATCTCATTTGAAAGAATCTGTCTATGCCCTTTGTGAGCCCTTCTAATTATAGATGTCGAGGTGCCCTTGACCTTTGAAGCAAACGCTGTTATCCAGTTCAATATATTGTACATTACAGATAATTGTTTTATCTTTCTATCCAAAAGCACATTTTCAGCTTTTGGTCACAGGTTAACTTTAATTACATTACCCCTTCTAGAGATGAAGGGTCTATAAGCACCTAAAAAGACAGGCATAATTCATTTACAAGTACACACACAATGAATTATCTCCTTTTAAAAGTGACTTTTTTTAAGCAATGGGTTCTTATTTCCCAGTATCCTCTTCACTTGAACACAGACTTCATGAGAATCCTTTGATCACAGCGATGGGGTTACTGTTTTGTACTTGCTGCACTGACTGTATGAATGTCTTGCCTAAAGAGGTCTTAGCTACATACTTCTTTGACGTGATAGTTTAAGAAAATTCTTCATTGTGTTGGTTATTTTCTCTGTGTTTTGGAGTACGTAATTCTGTGAGTGCAGAAATCATCGGGAAGAAACACGGACACTAGGAAGACAAGCCAAATTCACAAACATACCGGAAAGAATTATTTTAGCATAGTTATAAAACAGGTAAAAAAGGCTTGTGAACAGAAGTGATATTGATCAGGCTTTCTAGCACAAATGGTCTCCTTTCAGTTTGAAATAGAAGCAGAAATCTTTCAGTTAAGTAGGGTGGAGAATATTCATTCTCAGTTTAACTTAATTGTGTTGTTTAATTAATTAGTAACTGCTGGATTCCTGGAGCATATAGGAACCGATCATCAGGACTGAAAGTCTGGTTTCAGTCATTGACTTCAACATAAAGCCACTCTTTCCTCTTATACCAGCACCAGCCTTCTAGACACTGCAATGGAAATAAGCAACAATAACCTAGCAATTATCAAGCTCCCATGGGCTGACACAATCACCTCCACAAATCAGCCTTCAACCGCAAGTCACCAAAACATCAGCGATGCAGAGCCAGGCCCTCAGGTGCTGCTGCAATTGCCCTTTGCAGAGCACTTGTGGCCCCCACCTCACCAGCGAAAAGGGACCTCCGCCCAGGGAGGACTCTCCTCCGGGGTGAGAAATTATACTACTTTTTCCAACAGCTATGATAATGTGTGTACTGCTCCCTCACTTGCATTCTTGGACCATCACAGCTATAATGACACTGCTACCACTTATTTAACCTGTCAGAGTGTTTTACTGAGTTCTTAAAACTATCAGCCCAGGATACTGTGGTAAATTGTGCTGATGAAGTTTATTGTTCATGAAATACACCTTTTCAATTTTAATGTGCATGTATTTTCTGTGCTTGTCAGTACTATCCCCAGGAAAACTACCAAGATTTTAAATGAAGAAATACAGAATTCCTCAGGATGTTTTACAACTTATCTATCAGTTCCAGAGGGATATAACGTATGCATAGTGTTCCCTTCAACAATGTTAGTTACTTTTTTATGTGATTTTAGCAGTTTTGAAAAATACCAGACCCTTAGCAATAGAACTACACAAAGCTTTATGTTTGAGTCACCTTCTTAAGTCATTGAGAGATTATATTCAATGGATAAATTGCATCAACTTGAACATTACAGAAATCATACATATCAGGAACAAGAGTGTGTCGTACAAGAATATTTTAGGGATGACAGAACAAGACGTGCACTCTGATAGCTGCACTGACTGAGCTCCTAAACTCCCCTTCTCAAGTGAAGGTTGGTAGCAGGTACAGTAAGCCATGGCTCAGAACACCAAAGGCTGCTTATTCCACATGCTCTGTTTGACCACAGATTAAATTGAATTTGAGGAATAAAACCTTCAAAGAACGTTTCTTTGTGTTTTCCCAAGAAAGTGACTCATCTGATTTCTGGTGAAACCACCTCTTTCAGGTAAATTAATACTATAGTTCTCAAAATTTCCTATACGATTAAAGTGATTATATATTCCACATGCATTAATTCTGCAGAGAGCCAAAGGTTTTGTCTTTTGTGGCCACCAAACACCAAGGCCTGTTACAAAATCATAACAACATGCAAATGAGAAATTTCATTTTCATATCATATAAGGCATACTGGATACACACACTGCTTAACAAATTACATCATCACTGCATCTATACCTGGAACAGTTAATTTTGATTTTATTACTGATTTACAGGAGAGAATGCTCCATATCACTGGCATATTACAAAATCAAATTCCACTTCTCAGATATTTCAGTGTCTTTCCCTGGCTGCTCTTGTGCACTATCACGCAGGACATGCAGGTTGAGTGCCATTAACGTCCTTGGAGTGGATAACAAGGTGAACTGCAAGTCTTCCAGACTTTCTCCCATCTTTGTTTTATGGTTTTACGAAGAGCAGTAGGTACTTTGAGCCATTTTTCTGGAATTAGTTTCTCACATAATTTTTTTAAAGAGAAGGCTTTTACGTTTTTCAGCAAGTAAAATATGCCAAAGGAAAGTAACAAGCTAAAACATAATATGTGTGTCCCTTTTATATAGAGAATACATAGTGTGGTGTTTATTCTCACTTTTCTTTGTGTTGTTGAATATCACACAAGAGAAACAAAGCATAGCTAGCCAGGATTTTCTTATTGATTTTGCTGATCATAGAATCATAGAATCATTTAAGTTGGAAAAGACCTTTGTCCTGGTTTTGCCTGTGATAGAGTTAGTTTTCTTCTGAGTAGCTGGTCTAGCGCTGTGTTTTGAATTTAGGATGAGAATAATGTTGATAACACACTGATATTTTAGTTGTTGCTGAGCAGTGCTTACACTAGTCAAGGACTTTTGAGCTTCTCATGCCCTGCCAGCAAGAAGCTGGGAGGGGACACAGCCAGGACAGCTGACCCAAACTGGCCAAAGGGATATTCCGTACCATGTGACATCATGCTCAGTATATAAACTGTGGGGAGTTGGCCATGGAGGGTGGCTACCACAGCTGAGGAACAGGTTGGGTGTTGGTCAGTGGGTGGTGAGAAATTCCATTGTGCATCACTTGTTTTGTATATTATTTTGCCATTATTGTTATTATTATCTTTCCTTCCTTTTCTGTCCTATTAAATTGTCTTTATCTCAACCCACAAATTTTACTTTTTTTCCCCAATTCTCTCCCCCATCCCATTGCAGGGAGAGAGTGAGCGAACAGTGGTGTGGGGTTTAGTTGCCTGTCAGGTTAAACCACAACAACCCCTAAGATCATCGAGTCCAACTGTTAGCCTAACACAGCCAAGTCCACTATTAAACCATGTCCCTAAGTGCCGCATCTACACATCTTTTAAACACCTCCAGGGATGGTGACTCCACAACTTCCCTGGGCAGCCTGTTCCAGTGTTTTATAACCCTTTCGGTGAAGAAATTTTTTCTAATATCCAATCTAAACCTCCCCTAGTGCAACCTGATGCCATTTCCTCTTGTCCTATCACTTTTTATGCAGGTAACAAGCTTGATAATCAGGTCTCTGATATACTTCTAAATTACAAAAAATATTGATCCTTCACAAAAAGGCAAAGGATCAATTTAATTAGCAGATACTAATAGGCATACATTGTATGCCTCGTCCCATTAATTTCAGTAAGTAAAATGACACATTTATAAAATGTTTCTCTTGGAGACCTCATGACTGGCAGCTGTCAAAAGGTGGGTTGTGTTTTTGTGTACTTTCTTCATCTGATAGTTTTGATTGTGCAGTTCTACTAAAAAATAATATTAAAAATAAGGTCAGACATCAGAGACACAGTTTATTTGAAAAGAAAGAAGCAAATCATAATGTAATTATTATGATATTCTCTAGATGATTGTTGTGGAGTAAACATGAAACATAGGTGTTTATTTGGAATATTAATCTAAGCCACCATCGAAGATCTAAATCTTTTTGTCAAATGATGATAAATTGAATTCTTACAAGTGCAAAGATCCTTCTCTGTCTGAGAGTCAAAAGAGCCAGCATTCTGGACATGAAGCCTCTTTAACTTATTTCAAGTTGCTCATTTGACTCAGATTATGGTCTTCATTCTCCAAAAGAAAAGAAGCTATCCAAAAGTCAAGGTCACTTTTTAAAATCTTGATCTACTGATCTAAAGTATGTGATTTGGAATGTGTATTTTGGTTGAGAAGAAAAATAACTTCTCTGTATTGGCAATTTCCAATTTCACAGAAGTGAGGAGTGTTAACTGCAGTACTTAGGCACAGAGTTCTTCTTGGCAATTAACCAAATGTGTTAATCACTGAAAATAATCCTGCAACAGTAGACAGCACAGACACACCATACGGCTTGTTTTTAATTCTCAAGCACACTAGAATTGCATCCACTCCATATTGCTTTAAGCTCATCCTCACAGCAGTCAGTTTTCCAGCTTTCTAACAACTTGACAGCTAGTTGAGATTCATAGCGATGATAACATTAAAACAATTAAAGCTATTGCAATTGAGGAAAAAGAAACAAGTTCTTGTGCCTATTTTACTGTGTCAAATTCAGCCACTTCAAGTCCTAAAGAACTAAGAATAGATGAAGCTATAAACACACCTTTTCCTCTTAGTATGTGCTATCACTTACTACTGTCATTATCCCATTGTTATTATTTTTATATTGTATGCATGCCAGTCACTGGCCATATAGTGGCCTATGAAAGGGCACGCTGTACTTCTCTCTAGCAGTCATACTGAGAAGCCAATGAGAAGATCCAGGCTCCTGATGTCTCTGGACTCCCTCAGTGGGTTTCCACATCAATGCAATGAGTGAGCGAATATCTCTTCTCCATTCTTAAAGTTCCTGTGAGTCCATCCTAGAGACAAAATCTTGGAAGATAATAATTTCTGCATTTTTAGACTCCACTTTTATGTAAAGCTTGGAAAAATTGTTATCAACTGTCTGAAAACCAAAGACCAGAAAGAATCAGGGTAGTCTGGAAAAACTCTAGAAGCACAGTTATAAAATGCATTTCAGTAGTGGTTTCAGTGGATGACTTTCATGTTAACGTGGAATTTTTAGGACACCGTTAGCACAGTGTGGTTAGGAGTTCGGTCTGCCTTTCACATCAGCAAGGCGTGCCATGGAAAGCAGTCCCAGGGTTTTGAAACACTGCAGCTTCCCCAGAAGGACAAAGATCAATGTTGGAAGGTGGATCACAAGACCTCAACACAAGACATTTAAAGCACTTTTGAAGTTTGAGAGCAGGTTAAATTGTCCGTAAAAGCAACCAAGAAAAGTTGTCATCTAAATTGAAGATATGCTAATGTGTTTTCACAGATTTTACAAGAATAAATGCGCTGTCATAGAAGTATAAGACATTCCTTGTTGTCTCTAGGTTATTAGGATTTCTTTCCATCTAAACAGCCCTGACTTTTAGCTCTCATGTGCAAAAGAAATCCAACGGTTAGCATAAACCTGGGCTTTTCTGCATTCTGCAACAGACTCCCTGATAATTAAATGGCAGAAATTTGAAATGAAAAGAAAAATTGAAGCTGACAAATACATTGAAAGAGAGATATGTAATAATCTCAAGGTAATATCACTCTATTTTACATCCTGCAACCCCTTAATAGGTACTGTTATTCTAGAAATCATGCCCATTATTTTTCAAAACCTGTTAAAAAATCTTAAGCAATGTTATTAAGAAGCAGTAGAAGCCATAGGATGGTAGAAGTGTGGCAAACTTGTGAAAAAATGAAAGTACTTTCTCCAGGATATTCTGGTTCTCTTCAAGTCTCTTTCCAGTTCCAGCAATTAACCTTGCTATACATTATCATATCACATTTGTGGGCTTTTTTCAGCACTTCTTTGATTTTGTTCAATTAAGAAATATGTCTGGATGAAGAGGAAACATGGTCTAGTGACACCCTTGGAATGACATTATTAGTAGGGTTGAAAAGTGAGGCAGTTTGTAAATGATAAGGATTATGCAGAAAGAATTTAAATAACAAAACTAGGAAAGACATTGTGAGGAACGCTGAAACAAAGATATTGCATTTATAGGTATCCTAATAGCCTGGATTTCATTTGCCATTGTATAGTCCCTCAAAGATTTCAATACCATAAAGATATATTCCACTGGATCCTTTTACATAAAAGCTTTACTGATTTCTCTGTGGAGTCAGACTGGATTTTCATTTTCTTTAACTACTTTCACATCGCATTTTGAGATCCCAGGTTAAATACTTCCTTGGAATTTCTTAATTAAGAATAAAAGTAATGTACTTTCTGAGCATATTCTGTCAGATTTCCAAAAAGATTGAGGCAGTCTCAGAGGCAAATCAGTACTTCAGACACATATTAACTTTGCAAACAGCTAGAACAGTTAAAGACTTTATTGAGCCCAGTAATTACTGATTCCAGACTGCTACTTACGACCCATTGCCAAAATATGTCCTCCCCACTGCAGGGGAGGGGCTAGAGCATCCCCCAGCCTCTCCAGCACAACCCAGCTCCATGCGTCAGCTTGGACAGGGAGGAGGCGGCAGGAGTAACACAGCCTCTTAGGTGGTGCTGCAGGTACAGGTGTGCTCATGTCTTCTCCTTCAGCAATGAGCAGTGGAGTAGATAAATTATCTAACTTGCACAGCCTGGCATTTTGTCTCCAAATTAGTGAAATAATGTTCTACCAAACATCTGGACTTTTCTGCCTGGCTGCTTGAGATCTCAATTTGATTCCCACATGGTCAAAGACTACTCTGTGCTGTGCCAGGCCACTGAAGAGCATTTCCTACACACACTTGGGGACCACTTTGGAAATAAAGTGACTGAAAAATCTTTATCACATATTTAAAAGACTGTAATTGATGGGTTAGGTTTCTCTTCCTCTTCCTCTTCCTGTTCTTTTTTCTCTCTTTCTCTTTCTCTTTCTCTTTCTCTTTCTCTTTCTCTTTCTCTTTCTCTTTCTTTCTCTTTCTCTTTCTCTTTCTTTCTCTTTCTTTCTTTTCTCTTGTCTTCTTTTTTCTTTCTTTTCTTCTTCCACTTTTTTCTTTTTCTTTTTCTTTTTCTTTTTCTTTTTCTTTTTCTTTTTCTTTTTCTTTTTCTTTTTCTTTTTCTTTTTCTTTTTCTTTTTCTTTTTCTTTTTCTTTTTCTTTTTCTTTTTCTTTTTCTTCTTCTTTTTCTTTTTCTTTTGCTTTTTCTTTTTCTTTTTTCTTCATGTAGTATATTTTAGGAATATAGCTTCTCACTTTTCATCCTAGTCTGTAACAAGACTGATGAGCCACTGAAGATATCAGAGGGATTTTCCAGCCACCCTTTCTCTCCACACATTGGACTCCAAGATAAAGGTCTTGATGACCTCTGGAGGTCAAAGTGAGAAACTTTTGAAATTCTTACCATGGGATTCTACAAGAAAAGGGTAGAGCCACAACCAGCATAAAGAAGTGCTTTCCATTGCCATTAATTAGGATATCCCACTAAGGATCAATCTCAAAAGATACAACAGGACTGAGGATGGAGGAATTTGGAAAGCTGCATTTTGGCTTTATCAAAGACAAATATGCCTGATAGAGACAGAAAGACAGTATCTATGGCTCCGCCACAATGTACATTGAATATATTGTGGTATGTATTGAAATAGCATGATTTTAAGTATGATTTTTCAGATTTTCTCATGCTCTTTCATGCTACAGAGATTCAAGTTCATGAAACCTCTTTTCCAAATCTGACCCCTTGCCATTATACTAGTCTTGTCTGACTTCTTTGCCAAACCTTTGTTTTGATAATTTCTTTGCTACAGAGAGGTTTAAATTGCTGTAAACATGGGATTCAGTCTGGTTCTCCTTTCCTTAAAGACAGTGAAAATCAGTCATAATCAGGGTCAAATGATAAACTGGGCAGAAAGTGTACTCCAATATTCAAAAGGGAAATTTCACAGCCTTAAATATTCAGGTGAAACTTTGATTGAGCTAATCCTGAATTTAGAATTTAACTTTAAACAGGTGCTTTAAATTCTGTTGAAACTTGGAGGACTTAAACACCCACATAAAGTCAAAACCATGCTTAAGAGCTTTGCAGAATCAAATTTATGCTGGTATTTACCCAAGACGGGGTAATTCCCAGTATCTTCTCTATAATCTACATGCTTTAAGCATCCTCTAATACTTACTTTCGGCATTTATCCTTCTGATACTAATCGTTTGTCTTGCCAAGCTTTAGTGTTTAAGATTAGAGGGGAACCTTTGAACAAGCAGTCTGACTATCCGCACACAAAGGATTGATATTGGCCCTGTTATCCCTGCCTGGAGACCAGTTACTCTTGGTTAACTGAAGCACAGCTTCCAGAAAGCCACTTAATCCTGACTTGTGGTTATCAAATTTATTCCTCTAATGCCTTGCTCCAATGGTCGAGGCCTGTCATTGTTAGAAGTTTGTGCCTTATTTCCCATCTGGCTGTGGCTAGCCTCAATATTCAACCGTTGACTCTTCATGTGCTGACTTTTGCTAAAGTTAAGAGTTCTTTTGCATCTTTCCCCAGGAAATCACTCAACTCATAATTTCTCAGTCCTGTCTTTGACAAGCTAAACAGAGTCTCTTAGTTTTTCACTGTAAGAAATTGTAAAAATTTTTAATTAAATTTAATTTGATTTAATCTAACCTAATATTTTTCAATCATTTTTATAATTTTTGTAGTCGAAATAATTTTACTTTCTTTTTAAAATGTAGGCAGCAAAACTGTTACCTTCTGTAATAATATTCAGTTTCTCATTGAAGATACATAAATCTTTTTCAAAGTTCCTTGTGCAGGACAGAGGGTCCTTTGCAGAGGTCTCTGCATGGTCTGCATCCCATGTTCCTACACATATAGCTTTTCTTTTGGCTCTGTTAAAATGATTTGGACTGAGCTTATGGTCCTTCGAGAGCATTCTCTGTTGGTGCCCTGCCTTCATCGCTGTAGACATTGTTAGATGCATTCTTGTATGTAGGCTTAAACCAGCCAAATTGTATTAGGAATGATTTTATATTTGCTTCCAGACCACAATTAGAAATGATGAAGAGTATCACTCAGCACTAATTTTGGTGAAAAACACTTAAGAGATGCCCTCATGGATTGTCCTTTGAGATCTTAAAACAGTTTAGTGTTAGGTTATTGATATGGTATAGTGCCAATTTCTCATCCCGGGAGTGTGTCTGTGATGATAACAAATCAAAAATACATCCATTACATCTATTATGTACATATAGTACAGCAATCAGCCAACAAGTAACCTCACTGAAGAATGAAATCAGGTCTGTTTTGACAAGCCTTGCTGCAATCAAATTGTCTTGAGTGACTTTCATTGGTCTGATTGTTATTAATTAATTTTTATATTTGCCTGGGGTTGAAGTCAGAATAATTGTGGTCTACAGCTACCTGCAACAGGCTGCTAGTCAGGTCTGAACACTTACTATGGGAATTTTGTTAAGCACTATGAGTTAACAGTAATTAAGGTACATACATCAGTCAGAATTCTCCTTGCCTAGCTTTTTTATGCTGAGGCCAGGTAGCTTAAAAATAGCTGACAGATGAAAATAACATATTTTTTAGTCCCTTTTAAATAATAAACAGATCTCCTTTCTTCATGCATTAGTGAGCTATACTGCTTCCTTCCAAACAAAAAATAATTATTATTTATTATTATAAATAATAAATATATACATTATTATATATTATTATAAATTATTTATTATTATAAATAATTATTATTTACTGAAAACTCTATATTTTCCTTCATTACTAGTTGTGCTATCACTCTTCTATCTCATGACAGGTAAATTTAGTATCACTAAGATTTCTTTCACTGCTAATATAGTTGTTTTAATTCCATATCACCATTCACACTGCCACCCAATCATATTTTTTCAAAGTTCTTAGTTTTTGACTTCCATTCTCATTTCTCAGTGCTCCAAATGCTTGCACTGGGTTTACACTGACTGCTGTCTCTTCTTCCCTTTCCTCTTTGCAACATTTGTTGCTTAACTTATCATCTTCATCTTCATTTTGCTACTGAACTAAAAGGAGATTTTAGCAAAACATGACATCTTTTCAGCTGTACATCCCTGACTTTTTAATAATCTAAAATAAGTTTCTAAAGAGTCCTCTGAGAAGCCAGAAAAATGACACTGCCAGGCAGAAAATAATCACTTCTCATAATTTCCCTCAGCTTGAGAAAACTAGCCCTTATATTCTGTTTTTCCACACTGAATGTAATCGCATTGTGATCACTGATCTCCAAGCTTTACCAGCTTCCCCTCCAGTGACAAAATCTTTTTAAAGCCAACACAACAAAGCCTGCAACAGAATTGCTTTGTGTTGGACACAATATCGTTGCTGTGAGAACATACCATCTACTGCTTCGGGATTGTGGTGTTTTACTACAGGTTCCCTGGGTGAAACCTACAATACCGCCAACATTTTTTCCTTCTTCCTATGCATTGGGAACAAGTGCTCAGAAGGAGAACCATGCTGCTCTCCCACGCGATTCAAGCTGTGTCCTGTAGCAGCCACCCCTGCCCGTCTGCCCCATCTCGGTTTCCCCTGCTGGGTTTTGTCTGACGTGCATCAGATGCTGTAATTCTGTGCTTTTCTCAGTTGTGCTGCACTGGAGCAGTTCCAGGTCTATAACTATCTGCTTTGCTGGCTGGGTCAGGAGGAAGAAATAAGCAGCAAGAGATGGGCTCTCCAGCTTGGCAGACCAGGGTCTCACGGGGTGTGGGAGAACCCAGCTGAAGTCTGACCTCCCCTCAACATGCAGGAATGCAAAACTATTGCCACTGCTGCAAAGTCCACCTTTGGACTTACACTGCCTGGGTACCCCAGCATTTTCTGGGGTGGCATAACACCAAGCTGAAGGCCTCAGCTGAGTCTGCTTTGAACTATCTCCCCTGGGCAGCAAGGTGAGAAGAAACAGTACCTGCCTTGCTTTCTTCTGTGAATACACCTCCAAGAAATCTGCACAAGCTTAGTGTCAAACTTTCACCACACTTAATGACTCATTTTGAATTTCAAAAAAAATTTAGACTTGGGAAATGAAACCAGAGCAAAAACGTAGTAGAAAAATGCTGCAAATATTCGAATGGAAGCACCATAAGGGCATTTCTTACCAGCACTGCAAGAATCCACTGTTAACAAACAACTGGAAGTCTCTACAATTTTTGTTTGAAATAATGTAGTATGGGGTTTTTTCCCTCTGATGCTCTCTCATTTTTAATCACCTTTTTCTTCCTAATAAATTTAGAAAACTTCAGCTGAAACCATCTATGACCCACAGCCCCCACTCAATGTCAGAAATCTGTATGCAGTTGCACCCAGTATTTCAGTTTGCATAACTTACTTGTGACTTGTTATTAAAGCTGCTTGTGTAATAAAATTAAATGCAGTTTACATTTAGTAATGGGTCTGTTCACTTGCCTGTAATCAAACTGACAGCTTTTCCTTTAAACAGTCAATCAAGTCTCCAGTTCTTTCTGGCTCTGTTTGTTTGATTGGAGTTGAGATGTCATAAAACAGAATGGAATATTTTACAAGTTCTGATTACATGCTTTGACTTTTTTAGGACTGTAATTTCTTTCATTCATAAAAGAAATCCCCTGAATTATTAAAAACCCCTGATTTTAATTTCACAGTTGATGCTACAGTTATCAAAAACACAATCTGAATTCTAAATGTTTTTTTCTCTGTCATGTGTAAGCCTACACATTAAGATCTTAATTGATTAGAGTATAACAACAGTTTCACGAACAACGCATAATTTTTCCAGGCTATATCCTCTGAATAGAGCTGTATTTAAAGATGAGACAAAATGATTCTGCTACAGAACAGACTTAAGGAACTGAATGATAAATCTGTAACTGGAATAGTAGGTGGTTTTTTGAAGTAAAAAATATTACCTGAAATTTTTTATTACCTAGAAATGAAGAACATGTCCTAAGTGTCTTGAAAGGAAAGGAAAATTAGCAATGAACATGAAACGGCATAAAACTTTTTATCTATTTCATTAAAAGGTAGACTCTTGCTAATGTGTAGCAAAAACTCCCAAACATTACATTTCAGATCAATTCTCAGTTTCAATTTGTAATATTTGGCAGACTGCATGAGGATCAAACAGAGCAATATTTTTATTCTTTTCATCTTACTCTTTGATCTTTTCACATATTATACACAGATACTTAATGGTCTTACTGCTACAGGCCTCATGGGATCCTACATTCAAAAGGTCTCTCTGAAACATATATTTGAAATAACCATTTGAAATTCTTATGAAAGTACTGTGATTAAATTAACTTTTTGTATATAAACTGATGTAACCACAAAAAAACTAGGACAAGTTTTTCAGTCCTGACTCCTTCTTCAGGGTATCACTATTTTGTGGTCCCAAGGGACCCAATTTCAAGAATTGATTGGTACTTTTAAGACATTGCTGTTTGAGAATCAAAAATTTGGATTGTAGCATTACCAACATATGATTTCTAATAAAGAGAAATAAACTAAGGGTCCAACCCAATGATTCACCATACACATATTGGGACTGCATGTCATTTATAAAACTCTTCAAGTACACTTCTTCAACTGATTGACACGAACCTTGAAAAAAGTTATAGCACCAGTTTAGGATACCCTTTCTCCATGAAGAATTTAAATGGGTCATATTACCAATAGGAACGGTACCCCTACTAGTATGTATATTCCTATATTTATAGGTATATGACCTGTAAAAGCAATATCTTGAAGCAGTCTTCCACAGGGAAGACAGGCACAGTGCAAGAAAATGTAAGAAGCTGAAATCAGAATTGTATCCTTTACTTTGAAACCTCATGAATTAAATTTGTGTCATGTGAGTGATGCTTTTTTCCGAAGGTTTAGCTGTGTATAATTCTTATAAGGCTTAAAATGACTAGAAATGACCAAAATAAAGACAAAACCCTCTACTCTGCAAAAACAGCTGCATTGATCCCAAGAGATGGAGGTGTAAGTCCTTCTTACATACCTTCAGCTACCTAAAAGTGAGGCACCTGGGCTAAAACAGGGTGCTCTGCTCCCTGCCTAACCAGGGAGATGGACCTCCATGAGGTAGTACCTAACTTTGGGGTCTATCTGGGGGCAGATTAATCACCTTCTCTCCTCCTAGTAGCTACAAAGACAGTCCAGGTCACTACACAGAGTTCATGTATGGATTTTGCAGGACTACATTTATATAAGAGAAATCTGACCCAGACATAAAGACTGGTCCATTATTGTGCTATTAATTAACTATAACTACAGTTTTAGCAGCTCCATAAAAGTGAAAATCTTCTGAGTATCTCATTGAGTATAATAATTAAACTCTAAATTATGGATATAATATTAGTAGAAAGCCAATCTGAAATATCAAGCCTGAAGGGATTCTTATCCCTGGTACAAGCTTCATGGATTCTTATAATTCTTCCACATTTTAGGATACTGAAAAAATTAAAAGAAAATTGCCATGTACTTTCTCCCTGTACTCCGTAAATGCAACTCATAAATAAAATGACTGCAGACATTAGAGAAGTTCTATCTAAATTATTAGAATTCAAATTAACATCATCTACAGACATAAAAATTTACAATTTAGAAGGTCAAGAAGAATCTTCATCCATATTAGAAAGGAGAAAAACCCAGAAGAAAAGAATAGAATACTTCTAAATGTATCAGCAGTCTTCCAAACCTTTTTGAGAAGAAAACCTGATAAGTATATAGTTTCTGAATGTATGGGAAAATGAAATCATACCAGTTCAGTGACTGAAGTACATTTCAATAGTTCTCCAGCTATTATGAGATTCTTTATCTGCTAGAAGCAAAATCTAACAGTCCAATTTAGTCAGTTCCTGTTTGTGGAAATTAAAAATAATATAAAATTATTTGGGCTAGTTTTTTACATCCATCTTCTGTTTTCTGCTGGAGCATTTGCAGCTAATGGCAAATAAATACATGAGGTTAAAATAAATAAGTCATTGAAAGAGGGGCAAATTTCTGTATCTTGATGGTGAAAAAGCTTATTTAACTCCTTTTAGAGGCTTACAAGAGTTCCTAGTAAATGGCACAATCTTGCAATGCACAGGACTCCAAGAGTATTAATCTTAGGGACATTAGTAGAGGTTTTCATGCCTTTTTCAGTTTTACTTGTGCAAATATTTCCATAGGAGTGTCTGCAAATGATCCCATTCTGTATGTTGGGCAAGACTCGAAGGCGAGCTTACCCACAGGTTTCCTTCCCTACACCCTCCACCCGGGAAGGAGACAGGAGAGGACCAGCCAACAGCAGCTGAAGGCTGATACAGCCAAGATGCAAAGGCACCAGTGCAGTACGGAGCTTAACAGGGCAGCTCAGTGCTGCTCACAGGCATGAAGACCATCATGCCCTAAGCTTTGCTTTTGGGTCTCCCCAAAGGCAGGCAGGATGGCTGGTGAAAACTTGCAGTGGCTGGTGGCAGCGGCTGTGCTTTACCTTGCTAGATTCACACTGTGGTTTTTCACCAAATGTAAATAACGCTCTTGAATCATGGTCATTAGGGCACTGTAAATGTGTTTGATATTTCCCCCTGCTCTACTTTTGCTTTAACTGCAAATAACTGACAGCAGCAATTTTGTGTCTCAGCACAGCCCTAACTTGACATAGAGTCCCTTGGACTAGTATCTCATCACTACTCCCTGCACATTACAGAAAGAGAAGTCTTTATTGTATGTTTTATGACAGTTTGGCTTTAGCTGAGCTTTGTATGTTCCTCTTATGGAGGCTGATGAAAGAGGCTGTCTAAAATCCTTAGCAACTTTGCAGTTACTTTGCAGTGGAGCTGCAGCTTCAATGTTTTACGTGCAGGAGCCTAATAGGAGCAGAGAAGAAAAACAGGAGATCCCCTCCTCACTAAAATAAGAATAACCTTGGATACAGCATCTTTGCAAGAGGCTTTCCCCAGCCTTGGGAGAGAATATACTTCAAAGCTGCCAGTCAGCTTTTCCCAGTCACAAAGCTGCCTGCTGATTCTCAGATTTTCAAAGTGCTCACTCCAGATCTAAAGCAGCCCTTCAGTATGCTCTGACGTGTGGCATACTTACCATGGGCCCCAGTACAAGGGATAAAATTATATCCTCTGACCAGTCATCTTCTCTTTTATAGCCCAGCATCACAGCTCTTCCATCCCATGCTCTCTGATTCAGTTGCATTTCCAGCATGTTAAATAATAGGGCTACTGCATTTTGGAAGGGGGCTCCCAAACAGCAAAGCTCTCACCAGCAAGTGCTGACAATGCTTGGTGTGCAGGGATGGCTTTGTTCCAACTGTGATTTGGATACAACTCCTGCTCATCTCTGCTGACGAACTGCTAGGAAAGGGCTTACCAAACTAAAGGTTCTGCCTGTCTAAGATTACTTTCTACTCTACTCTCCTGAGGTATCTACATTGAAATGGTGGTTTTGGAATGTGCTTTTGAGTTGTTGGTCAACGACTCCTGCACCTGTGTTCTGGTTTAGCCCCGGTCAGCAACTAAGCACCACACAGCTGCTCGCTCACTCCTCCACCCTTGTGGGATGGGGGAGAGAATTGGAAGGGCCAAAGTAAGAAAACTCGTGGGTTGAGATAAGAACAGTTTAATAATTAGAATAAAACAGCAATAATACTAATATAATGAAAAGGAAAATAATGAGCGAGAGAGAGATGAAACACTGGAAGAAGAGAAAAAAAAAAAAAAACAAAACTAAACAACAAGTGCTGCAACCGCTCACCACCCGCCGACCAACGCTGCCGGTCCCCGAGCCGCGATCGCTGCCTCCCCCGGCCAATTCCCCCCAGTTAATATACTGGGCATGACGTCACATGATATGGAATACCCTCTGGCCAATTCGAATCAGCTCTCCTGGTTGTATCCCCTCCCCTCCCGGCTTCTTGTGCACCTGGCAGAGCATGGGAAGCTAGAAAGTCCTTGACTAGTGTAAGCACTACCCAGCAACAACTAAAACACCAGGGTGTTATCAATATTATTTGCATACCAAGTCTAAAACACAGCACTATACTAGCTACACTGAAGAAAATCAACTATCCCAGCTAAAACCATGACAACCTGTTTCAAGCAGAGGGGTATTTGAGATCCGCAGGAACAAGCAATTCCTTTGCTTCTTATGTTGGTGCTGAGTATTGGTATGTTACTGGAGTCAGTGTCATTGAGAGTTTCCCAAAATATGTGAGTTCACTTTTGCTTCATGAGGAAAGCCTTCCACATGCTTCCAACTTGTAGCACAGCTGGGCTTTGGGCACCCTGCTGCCCCTGTGGCACCCCCTGTAGAGCTGTATCCTAACGGTAAGTCCCCTTGTCCAGGAGCAGATGGGCCTAGGACTCTCTCTTTCCATCAGATTCAACTATCATTTGATAAAATAGAAATTGCCTCTCTCCTCACCCCAGCTTGGCCTGTAGCATGGTGGTGCAGAGCATCCTCTGGGAGATACCCTCAGCCTGGGGAGGGTTTGGGATCAAGGTACTTCATTTTCTCAGGTAGTGCTCTAACTTCTACACCAGTGTGTAAAATGTAGGATGCCTTTGGAGTGAAAGTGGCCCTGGCTGCTATATTTGTGCTGGGCTCGATGCTATCGCATGCTTCAAGGGTACCCCTCAAGGAAGGCAGGTAGAACTTACCCACCGGTCTGCTTCAGTTCCTGGTGGCCAAAGTAGCAGCAATTTTATATATAATATCAGGTATCTGGAAAAGATGAGACTAGAAATATCTCTAGGCTATTTTTCCCACAGCACTGTTCAGGATAGCTTTTGTTTTTGTAACTAGGTAGGAAAAATTTCCCTGCATGTTGTCTGTATGATGCATACCTCCTTTAGAGGCTATGAGATGAAAATATCAGGCCAGAAATATTTTCAGAGATGTCAATCAAATGCACACCTTCTTCAGTGTTATCAAAGCATCCAAGAAATATTTTATCTTCAGAACTTCATTATGTATCCTGGCATGAAGAGCTGCAGGAGGAAGAAACTGGAAGTATTACTATTCATGGGTCCATTTATCATAAGTAAGATGAATTTACATGTTCTCAGTGTACCCAGTCTGAGCAGTGTGCAAGACACCATTTAAATAGACCTCTACCAGTTTTCAAAAAATTGAAACTGCTGTCCCTGAGATGAAAGGTCTTATTCATAAATGCAGTTTCCTACATTAAAAATGAAAATGCCAGGCAGATATGTCATCTTAAATTAAGCAGCAGTAATGTTCAGACATGGCCAATCCATCTAATTCGAAGCCAAAGAAGAATTATTTTAATTTCCAAGCTCATTTAGATTGTATCTAAAACAGAAATGTTTATTTTTCAAAGGATATGAAGCATATTATGCTAATACTGCCAGACTCATTACTTGGAGGAAGGACCAAAACTTTCAGTCATTAGGCAAAGTCTCATTTCTTTTTGGCATTTTAGCAATTTTCCAGGTTTGAATTCAAGGCATGATCACATTTGCATTTTCTGGGGAGCAGATAGTAAGTGAAGTTATCCCACATCTTTTATTATTGAGTGGTTTTATTACCTTATATATGCAGGAGACTGATCTGGTTTAAAAATGGCTCCTTTCAGAATCATCTGTTGATCATCAGACCAGGATGGACCTGTTTTATTATTATTTTATTAGTAGTAGTAGTAGCTGTAATAGTATTATAAGAATGAAAAATGATGTGATTTTCCCTATGTTTCATTTAGAGCACAAACCCTTGCATGCTGTCTCTGTGTTCACAAGGCACATAGAAGTCACACCACTATCACAGCCTCCGTCAGAGTTTGAGTTGAAGGAAATTCAGCACAGGAACAGTTTCTGTTCAACTCTCCTCCTCCCCTCCCCCCACCCCCCCGCCCTTTTTTTTTTTGATGTTCAGGTATTTCCAATGCTTTCATTAATGTTTTATTTTTTGTCCCCAGGAAACATCTGTTTCAGGCACTTTTGCCTCCTAATCCCTGGCAAACACTGTGACAAGGGAATCATTTTGCTATCCAGCAAGCGCCACCTCATTTGTCACCATGCTTCCTGTGCTGCCCCCCACAGCTCCTTCTACCTCACCCTCTCTGACCTCCGGCTCTTTATGCATTTGAAAAGAAGGGGATTTGTCTTCACAGTTCTTGCAATTCTCTTTATTTTTTATGTTTATTTTTGAGATCGGGCCATCTGTTCTATGTAGAAGTAAGGGCTTAAGGAGAAAGGCAGATATGTGTGCCTTTACAAAATACTTTCTTTAGCTTTTTCAGTTTATTTGACTGATGATTCCTGCTCTTTCTGTCTTTCATTATTTGCCTTCACTAAATGCTCTTATCCATGCTTAAAAACATATTTAGAACAGTGGTACTTTCTTACAGGTCTCCTTCTTCCTCTCTAAACATTGCGTCTCTCTGCACTAAATCAAGGCAGAAAAGAAAAGCTTCCTAAGGTACACTGTGAGGAGAGTGTGCAGTGCAAACCCAGACCGAGGAAAGGATTAATTCAAGCCTGAAAGATCTTTGTAAGCTGGGTAGGTGTGCTGGTAAGGTGTTCAGCACAGATAAGGATAGGACACCCAGGGAGACAAAGCCTGAAGTCAGGGTTTTTTGAGTATTTGGTAAAAAAGATGCCAGACAAAATAGTAAGTAAGGATTCAACTGGACAATGCAGTATCTGGTAGAGGGGAGTTAAAGGGGAGCCCTGGTCCTGGAAGAGCAGGGAAGATGGAGAGGAGACAAAGAGGAATGGAGACAGTCACAGCAGTGCCTGCAAACAGTGGGGAGGTGCTGAGACCATGAGAAAAGTTGGGCTGTGGGTCTAGTTCCCTGCTCCACCAGCAGACAGTGGAACAAGCATTAATTACATCAAAACTTCAAAAGTTTTGTGTTCTACTCCCCAATAGAGTCCACTGTTTACACTTGAATCCACTGATGGACAGGTTTTGTTCAAAGGCAGGAATGAAAAACTAATTTGAAAATCCAGATTCTGTGTCTAAAACACTTCTGAAAAAAGGAAGACTTTGAAAAGGTAGAATAATGAGCTGGAAATCTTGCTCTTTCCACCCAGACTGAAGAAAGACTGTCTGGAAGCTTCCTTCTCATGCTATTTTTGCATTTTTCTTGGAAGCCCTTAGGGTCTCAAACTGTAGCTTTATGTAAGAGAAAATGAAAAATGTATCTGAATATATCTGCCATTAAAACCACAGGAATGCAGAAAAAATATGTGCCTCTGGCTAAAAGAATCTGGAAAAATTGAGGAGGAAGGCTACCAGGAGCTCTTTCAAAGGGTTGGTACTGTTGGTCTATGGAGCCCTGGGAGGGTAAGCACTATATATATAGCTGGAAGCAAACAAAGAGAATCACACATATTATGAACCGACTTAAATATCCTGTCCAGAGAATTGCACCTCCATTTTAAGGTTTTTAATAGTCCACAAAAAATAATTAAAAAAAGAGAGGAGAAAAAATTAAAAACCATGAATAGTCAAGACTTTTTTTCAACATGAACTTAAGTCTTTTTCGTTATTGCTCCTAAACTCCATACAAAGGTGTATGTGCCTACATATTCTGCCTATGGTTTAACTCCTAACACAAAAAAGAAGGTCATAGTAACTTGCAAAGGGTTTTTGTTGCTTGTTGGAATAAGATTCAGAACTCACCAGCTTTGGGCTCTGTCCAGGTCTTCTCCCTGCTACAGCAAAACTTTTAGGGTGACGTCCAAAATAACTATTGTCACATCAAGTGCAACTTAGAGGTAAAGTGCCTAACTCCGACAGCATGATCCAAGAAACCCTTGCTCACTCTTGTTAAGGCATTTAAGAGATGGTAGTCTCCTAATTTTCCATAGCAAGCTCATTTAACTGGATTTTTATTATTCCATACACTTACAAATGTCACCATCTTAGGTGCACTGAACTCGCACCCCACCTACCTATTTGGCAGATGCCCCCAGCACAGTCTCCTGAAGAGCCTGACTTATTTGCCATGCTCAGATAACACCTAAACAGCACCGATAGCCTTCCATTCACTCAGAGGAAGAAGAGAGAAAGCAGAGGCAGCAGATACTGTTTTTGTATTAGGTTTGCTGCAAAAGCACTTTCTCAGAAAGCAGGTGATACAAGTTCTTATTTATCCTGGCTCTGAAAAGAATTGAAACCTACACTTGTGGTATCTAATTTGCTCCAATGGTGGAAAGAAAGGATCATTCTTTCCTTCTCATGTAAAAAAGTTAAGGATGGAAGCTATGTTGCAGAGGACCAAGAAAACACAGAAGGTCTGCTCTTATATACTTAGGACCTGCACGAATGAGGCAATTTCTGGCCTTCAGTCCCAGCCTGGCAGTGGCACATCCAACATGGGAGGCAGGACTATGTCTGCGTGTTGCAGTGGTGGTCCTGAGACTGTCTGCACATAGTAGCATGAGACAGTCCTCAAGACAGCGCCCATGTTCAAAAATCAGTCTCACGGTTTCTAGCAGTATCCTCCTCTTAGTTTTCTCTTTGGACTGGTTTAAATATTCTCCTTGCTTGGTAAGCTGGATGTTGTGGATCTCATGAGAAGCTTCTTAGCTCTGAGCACTAAGCATGCAGGAAACACTCACTTAGACAGGCTGACCCAGCATCACCAGCTCCTGATCTGGAGTACAGTAAGTTTAAGGCTTTGCAGCAGTGAGTATCACAATGCTGAGGCCCTTTTTGCAACTGTTTTAAATCTGCATTAAGCAACCATTAAGTCTTCATGGATAGATGTTGAGCATAAACTTACATGCTTTTATTGCCTCAGGTTCTTCAAAAGTATTATCATGAAACACAGTATGACTGAGAGTTGCATTTGCCTAGTGGTTTAACAACAATAAGCAAAAGATAATCAGGATATCTCAAACTGCTATAATTTACTTAGTGATACATCCCTTTATTGTTTGCTCAGCTTCTGTATGAGTTTAATTTCAAATTGACATTTGGCCTTTTGTCCCTTTGTGGCAAAGCAACCAGAATAATATTTAATTACAATTTTTCTGTTTAATCTATCATTTTAAAAATAGACCAGAGTTGAGTTCTGCAGTACTTTTTAAATAAGAGAATGCTCTCACAAAAATCATATTAGCTTGAAGAAAACATTCATATCATCATCTCAGTGTTTCCTCAGTGACATAATTAGGTTCCCTAAAACTTCTGCGATTCATACTTTGTGGCAAGAAAGAAGAAAGATCCCCTCCCATTACGTGCCTGACAGATCAATATTTGCATTCCTGTTTCTCTCCAAAGGGAGTATTAGGGGCTTTTTGGGGAGGAAGGGGGAATAAAATATTCACAAATTGGGTGTGGAAATGATTTTATTTTTGCAGTGTGTCCTTAGATTATCACTTCCTCAAACCAATTTCCTACAAAAAGACCAAAATCCCTCTTAGATGCAGACAGCAGTTTTTCACATCAACTGTTTCTAGAGTCCCATTTTAATGCTTTTTGGAAGCCTATTGCTACATTGGTAATGGATTTTCTCACTCTGGCAAGTTATCTGACAGCTAGTTGATAGCCAGTGATAAGCTACATACATATGCTAGACAGGTGCCTGTGTGTGATTGAATTAACATTATCTGCATTTAAACTCTGTTTTTCGCACCCTGAAAGTATACAATGAGGAAGAAATCAGCAATTACAGAAACTGAGATATGAAATGCTACAATGGATTCTCAGTACAAAGATCTTCCTGGCTTTTGGTTATTTAGGTTGATAAATATGGAAATTCAGCTGCCTGATTTCAGGTGACTCAGTAAGTGCCTGTGTCTTCCATGCTTTGCAGTCTCAACTGAGTTTCTCACTAGGTGCTAGCTATTCAGATAATTTGGGGGCATGAGAAAACATATTGTCAATGTCATAATGTGCTGCTGAAAATCTTAAGGATGTTCAGGAAAATGTTCATCTGGCAATTCCCCACAGCAACCCAAGACTCTTAAAATCACAGGTTTCATGTTTTCTACAGTCCTGGTCTCCATTCCTGGTCCATTCCTGTCCTCTTCTGCTACAGCCCACTTCTGGAAAATATTGCTTCTGACCATGAAAAAAGTCCGTTTCCAGAAAATTCCTAGGTCTTGCTATCTCAAAAGCACTATACTGGGTTGCCAAAAAGGCTCAGACTCTCAGGACAACAACCAAAATGCTTTATTAAAAATATTGGTGTGGGAGAGGACATCATTTGGAACATCAGAGCCTGTGCTATCACAGCCACCCTTCTTGTGCTTTACCAAAGGTCCTTGTCTCCCTTCAGCTTTACCACTGTACATGTCCAATATCTGTTGTTTTAAAGACATTTCTGAGGAAGCTTTAAGGGTCTTGTCATTTCCTCACAGATGATTATTGGTCAACTGCGCCAGTTATTCATGGCATGAATTCATCACAGAGGCTTTAAGAATACTTGTATGTGTTATGCTCCTTTGTTTATTTTAATTTGTCTTGCCTTTTATGCCTTTTCCCCACCACTTTCTTTTCTGTCACTTGCCAGTGTGTAAAGCTGTTTCCATCACTCAGTAACATATTTATCTGATGCAGTGATAAAAGGATACACTACCATCCTTTCAAACTGTCATCTGCTTAAAAGAAATGTCAACAGTGCCAAAATCTGTGATGCTCATCACATTCACACTTCAGGGGTACGATTAAATAGCTAGATTAAGACCCACGTGGGTCAATTTTTTTCATGCATTACGGCTAAATGAAGTTGAGTGTTGCAAATGGAAAATGCCTCTTATTAAGCACTTAACATAATCTCTTTCTGTTACCTTAGACACCTACAGAGAGCAAATATCTTGCATTAGCTCACTGAAGTACACTCTAAAGGTCCAGAAAAATGTCAGATAAAAGGACCACTGTATGGCCTTTCCTATCAGGGTGTAGAGGTAATTCTCAGCACAGCTGTGGTGGAGAGACCTGGGGAAGGGTGGAGGTGGATTTCAGAAGTCAGGAGAGAAACACCTCAGGGTGCTGTTCAGAACCCAGACTGTGCCTCCTCAGCCCAGGTGCTCTTTCAACAAGCGATCCACATAAAGTCCCAAAGAAGGCTGGAAATAAGATTTTGCTCACCTGTGAAGGTCTATTGGACTGAGATATATAGTTATTCAAATATCTCAGCTAAGTTTTGGTTGCAGCTCTGGTATTTATAGCATCCTGGTTCATTCTTTTAATATTGAACACATATTTTATTTACAAACATGTTCCTTTTCTGGGTTAGATAAGGTGGCCCATCCACATGAGTAAGGCCAGTATGTTAATGTTGGCAGGTTGAAATCATGACTATATGATTCCCTTTTCACATCCTACGTACAATCCTTCCTACAAGTTTGCATGGGTCTCCTTCCCAGGCCATGAACAACCCCACAAATATAGTTTATTTATAGTCAAAGCAAGTAATACAGTAGTCTATGGACCTTGTAAATATATGGGCAATGTCCACTGATATTAATAGAGCTCTCCAAGGAAAGCCCAGACATATTCTTTTGTCGGGTCTTTGGATGTTCCACCAGTCCCGAGATTCTTCCTGTCTCGTTACTGCAACATGGAGACATTGGATTCCTGTCTAGGGCCTTCGCAACTGGAGCATGACTGCAAAATCCACTTCTTCTTCCTCCAGCCTGCTGTGGCCTATGGTACCTGTGAACACTGTGTCACAACGCAAGTCAACGTCATACATAATGTAGGGGGCAGACAAAAGCCAGGCAAGCCACCCCCAAACACCTGCCTCACTCCACCTAATACCACCTGTGGGCACCAGGCAACAATCCATATGATCAATTCCCAAAATTTTATTTCAGCTAGAAAAGAACTATTGAGCAGTTGGTGAAGCCAGCCGATAGGGCTGGAGGGCTGGAGGAAGTAACCATAAATCAGCACTGGGGCAGAGGCTAAGTTCATTACCTCAAAGGGCATCTGGCGGAACCATGAGGAGGTGTAGCCTCTGCAGCAAAGCCCAGCTAGTAACTACAGTCCTGTCTTAACAGAGTCATAGGTACTCCTGCCAATTGACATACAGATTTCAGGTTTCCAGTCTACATAAAGATTTCTATATATGACAATACAAGGGAGCGGGATCTTGCTGTACTAAAAGCAGTAAACGGTTATGGTAGTTGCAAGCAATGGTGACTCAAAGCCAGCAAAAGGAAAGACAAGGGAGCTGTCAAACATCAGCTGAAACTATTGTGGGAATTAACCTGTGCCTTTTGAGGAAGCTTTAAAACAATATGTCTAAGATTCAAAAATCTGCCTTTTCAGAAAAAAAAGGAGGAAAGGAAAAAGAAACAACCGTACGGGGTTCCTCTAAGAGAAGGTGACTTTGATTTAAATCATAGAGAAAACTGAGATCCATTTGCTGGCAGAAGTGATTACCTTTTTTCCCCCCCCTCCATTTTGTACCTCAAAGTGATTTTTTTGTACTAATTAAAGGTGCTGCACTGACAGCACAGAGAAGAAAAATAAATCCCTCTGCCTTCAATGACAGAACAAGTCCAGCACAGACAGCACTATTCTTTGTATTGGTTTATCACTGCATCTCAAGTCTATTCAGAAGTGATCACTCCTAGGGCAAGAAGTTATGCAGTTATGTTACATAGTGCAGTGCAGCCATCCATGTCAACTTTATATGTCAGCTGGTTACGAGCTGTGGCAGTGCTGCACTGCTTCTTCGGCATCCCCAGCAGACCAGGGCTCTGGCTGCAAAAGTGTGCCTGTTGGTAGTACCCAAATTAGATGAATCTGCACTAGCTTAGGTGCAGCTGGGCTGCGACAGCCTGCCATGTGGGCCATGTCTTCTTGAGGATAGCCAAAAATCAGCCCGGTGGAGGGGACTTTCTTTAGCACAGGATTTCCTCTGCTAAATCAGTGTTGCTCCCTGGAAGGAAGAAGGAAAGGGGTGGAAAGACAGACCCATAATGTCTGACTCTGTGTTTCGGTCCAACAGATTACCTTTTCCAGCTCACTATGGGCACATTGTTCTTACCAGACCACAGAAAAGAAGCACAAGAAAGCCATTCCCTTGTTTTCTGTAGGCATCTAGAATCAAGAGCTCACTGAGTCCATGAGTTCATCCCTGAGTTTGTACCTATCAATTGCTTTGAATCAGAGCCTGAATTTCTCTATCTGCCTTCACTATTACTTGATCTTCACATAATTCTGCAAGGACAAAAGGCATGGGGAGGGAGACAGGCATAACAGAGCTGGAAAATTGTGATGTAAGATGCTAGTAAGAAGAGTATGCCAACAGAAACATCCTTCAAAATCACGGCTATGACTCTTTTCCACAGGGGGCAACCGATTAGCTAAAAATGCAAATTATTCCATATCACAGAGCTAATGCTGTAAGAAACAACTGTTCTGGCAGCTGTTTGATCACTTGGTAATCTGTGGGAAAGTGGATCATCTGCACTTTCCTGTAACCTGACACACTGCATGATTTTGAAATTTTGACACCAAGTAGAAGTGCCAAAGGCTTTTGAAATTTCTAGTTATAGTAGCCAGATAAATAGGAGCAAAATTAAAATTAAGGTACTCTAAAATACTTTACCTGTGATCAATAGAACTCAAACACTTGGGTGTTAATTTTTATTTTAGGAATTAATGCTAGGTTTTCTCAGGTATTTCTGGAGAATACTTCCTCTCATTTATCTTTTTCTAAAGGAAAAAATAAATTACAAAAAATAAAAATATGAAATCAGATCCAGATATGAGAAAAATGGGAAGAAAGGATAAATTACCATTGGAAAAGAAGACTCTAAATTATATCTGAATTATAAGGCAGAGGTAAACAGGGGCATATAGCAAGTTCTGCTTGTCCAGCCTAAGGCCTGCTCATGCTGGGACATCCTTTTGGCTCAGGTGACCATGTCTCTACCACAGAAACCAGGATACAGAGGTGGGGGAGGGATGTCCTCCTGACATCAAAAAACAGCACTTCCTTCATCAGAATCCTTTATCCTGCAGTTTAGCAATGGCATGCTAAGAGTGCACCCAGTGTTTTTTAGTGCTATTCTCTCTGGAGTCTCTTTATTGTTCAATTTTGAGCATGTATAGAGAGACTTGTTATTTTAATTTTGAAATGGAAAAAAAAATTAAAAATACTCGTCCAGTAGGTAATGAATGAATTTACCATAAAGTTGGCATGCCAGGATGTACTAACAGTAAGAAACATTTACAGAAAGAAGGCTGGTCAATGGGAAACAAGGGACTGGGTCTGCAAAGCAGTTGTGCTTGTTGGGATGGATGTGCACCCCTGATTATACTGGTGCATTTAGCTGTTTCTGTAGGAAGACACTGGCCCTGTAGCTTGATGCTCTCCTGAGATGCAGGTGGAAGTCCCACTCCACAGCCAGCTGGGAAGATAACTCCTCCTTACCTCCACCTCAAAGGACAGGTCAGTCTATACAAAGTGCTGACACATTTTTCCCATCCCCTCCTCCCTTGCTAGACTGAGCTCGCTCAGAGCATGGCCACCAGGCAGGGCCCTGGGCCCAGGAGACACAGAGAAACAATTGGGGAATGCTTTTGGGCTTTAAGCCCAAATTTTGTGCTGAGTGCCTCTGCGTGGTCTGCCTACCCTGACAGTAAAAGTATAGGGAGATAGAGTTCATTGCTGGGAGCAAAGATGGCACCGGGGTTTTAGCTACCTGAAGGGCAAGCAACTGAGGAGCCTTGAGGGCGACGGCGTGCCAGTGGCACCTACACGAAGCCTCATGCCTAAATGCCATCATGAATTTAGGGTCCACTTACAAACAGTTGTACCACTGGCACACAGGGTAGGGTTAGTGTTCAACAGACCTCAACTCTTGCATGAATCCAGAGCCAAACAGGAGGCAGGGAGGGCCAGAATAACACCTGGCTATTTTGTCCTTGCAGCTTCATGCTGTTTTCCATGGGTAGAAAAGAGGACCTCTCATTGCTCTACACTGACTACTGACAGGCAGCAAATGTGACTTCCTTGGGGTCTTATTATATAAGAAATGCATCAGCAGAAATTAAGTTCCTCCTTGACAAAATCCATGGTGCTGTGTGTCACTTCTGACGGAACAACAGCCGTCTCCATAAGCTTCATTTGAAAATGACAGGAAATGATTGTGTGAGGATGGCAGGATGTTCCAGCTGCTGCAGATTAGACAAGTCACCTTCAACATGCTCTGTATGCCAGCCTGAATGGGCTGAAAAAAAGAAAGTGGATGACGAAGCACCGCTAATTTGCAAAACACTTAACCTGTATGCAGTTATCATATATAGTGCCTCTAGCAGATCAGCACTGCCACTTTCTGCTCTTACAAAACAGCAGACCCATGCTGGGGATCACCACAGGACTATAACTTCATGCAACTGGATTAAAATGTAGGATGCTGTGTAATTCTCCACAAACCTGCTTATTTAATTGGTACTGCCAGAAGAGCCAGCGCTCCTCATTTCCTGAAGAAGTTAGAGAAGCACAAAACAAAATAAAAGAGCATTTCCTTTCTAGGCAAAGATGATTTGTGCAAATATAAGGGGTGACTGCGTGGCACTGAATTTTTGCTGTAGTTTTTATCACAGCAGGCACCTAAGGTCATTAAATACAGATGGAATATACTTGCTATTGGACAGCCAAGATTGCTAATAAATCAAAAGCTGCAAGGGTTCAGAAAGTTGTAACGATTAGACTTTTTTATAAAACTGTTTTCTAAAGTGGCTGCTCTAAGGAAGAACAAGTAGGCTACCTGAACCATAAATCAATGGTTTTTATTTAGTGTTTGAACTAAAACAAATTGGATGGAAATTAGATAGTAGTTCTTTTCCTGTTATACAGGGAAGTTAAAGAGTGTACCCTCTGATATTTCCATTGCATTTCTGTTTTCTCAAATGCCCCATTTTTCAGCTGAAGTGCTTTATTTGTAGAGCATTCTTCATTAGGTATACTAAAAATATGTAAGTGCATGACACATGTCTTAGCTCTATGTCTCCAATCTGGGGATTTTTCTGAATTACAGAAGACCTGGAAATGAGCTTCAGGTCTCAGTTATGTCTTTACAAACAGGAGACATTTGTTAGAATTGTCCTTGTCTTTTTGCTGCCCATCTCAACTGCCTACAGGCCTTTCTTCTTTCCTGCCCATCAACAGCCATTCTGGGACAGCTAAGTAAATTACAGGTGCAGTTTTGGTAGTTTTGGTTCAGCTGCAATAGAAAACACCACCCTTGTAAACTCTGACAAGTGCCAGGAGCTGTATTAACTAAATCCTTTGCAGGGGCTCCTTCTGAAGTGAGCACCTCCCACGCTGGGAGCCCCAAGGGTCCTGATGCAGATGATACCCATTTCCATGTTTCCCTGGAGGAAGGGGACATATTTCCAGAGGCCGTTATGATACGTGGATCTTGAGGGAACTGCAGCCCTGAGGACTATTTTCTGAGGTTTCATCCACCTGCAGCAAGTATCACCATCTCTGTTAGAGGGACGCAGGGGAAATCTTCAGGTGGAATGTCACAAAAAAGAGTTTTGGCTCGTCATTTGTTATGCCCACAAAGGTCTTGGCCAGGGCCTGTATGAGACAGCTGCATGCCTGCCCCACAGCTGAGATCTACTGATCCCACATGTTAACGCAATGGGCTGTGCAGAGCCCGCTGAGCCGTAAGTCCGAGGAGCTGACCAGACGTAGACAGGCCTGTAGCAATCATGGATTAACTGACATCCTCTGGCTCTGCAATTCATCACATGGGCCACTATCTGCTCCTCGCACTTAGGGGTTGTCCTCTGTTTTACATTTTTAATATCTCAAATTCTGTTGCTCCAAGCTTTTCTTAAATGTAGTGCAAATGGCCTCAGACCTGACACAATAAAAATTATTTTCTATGTGGTGATAAAGTGATGCCCCTGAGGGAAATGTGGAGATATTGCACCTCCCTCTGTCAAAACAGATTCTGAGTGGACAGGATATCCTTTACATCAAAAGTAAAAACCACTGCAAGTGGAATTACCAGAAATGTCATTTATACCAAGGAGGATTCCCTGCATCTGTTCGGGTTTCCTGCATGAAACTCATTTTCTTGTGCTTGTTCCTCTTTGTAGTGATAAGACACGCATATTTGGGCCTTGCAGGCTGAAGGGCGTGGGTATCACCATTAAGCAGGCATGCGAGGAAATGGTACATGTGCCAGTAATCACACTTGGGCTGAGCCTGGAAATCCCACCGCGACTATTTAACATAGACAAGAATCTGGCCGCAGACTCACAGGGTTTCATCTGAGGACTTTTACTGCTTGAACGATACAAAGGTATGGCTGCCTCTGTGATAATTAATCTTCTATTATCTTTTTTATGCTTGAATGTTCATGTATTTATTCTCTTTCATAAGCTCCTTTGGCTGGCACATGAAACTGAGGAAAAGAGGAGGAATTATTCATTCTTACAGCCCAGATTGGGAACTGAAGTTGATGGGGGTTTTTGCGAGGAGGTGCATCAAGTTCGAGGTCAGCTCTTAAGTGTGAACACCTTATCAGAGAATGGAACCCCTGTCTGCTTCAAGGTGATAAGTGTAAAGTATTTTTCCCCCTACTTTTTAAGCACTGCTATGTAGTATTTGGTTTTATTCCTGTCAGATAGTTTATGAATTTTGGAGTCTTCAGACAGTAGAAAGTTTGCTTTTCTGCCAGTTTTGCCATTCTGCTTTCTCCACCCAGAACAGAAAATGTCAATGTCTTACACCCAGAAGTGTGGGTGTCAGCCTAGCAGCAGCTCCTGGCCCACATGAGAGTTACCACTGCAGCTTTCAGGAGCAACCAGACCAGTGAAACGCCACTGAACAACTCCTCTGTTGCCAGGCAAGTCCCTCCCTGCCACGCCGTTCAACACAAAGCCCTGGTCTCAGTACTAGTGCTGTGTGCCTGGCTAGACCACTTGTGCTTGAGACCAGGGATCAGCTCGCATGGACTTCAGCGCAGCCCTCCCTGTGGCTTGCTTGCAGCTCTCTGTGTTTGAGGACCAAGTTGGAAAAGGGGCAGTGTCTATAGATTTTCTTTTGTGCTTTTCAAATCATCTTCTGGAGCACTAAATGCACCATGTAGTGAGAAGCCTTCCCGCTAGGTAAAGGACTGATCTCCTGGCACCTCACACTTTTTACAAGAAGAGCTGGAAGCTCTAGAGATTTAATCTTTAGTCTAGCAGATGAATCTCTAGAAGACGAAAAAATCTGGACTCTATCAGATGTCTAGCAGAATACCAGATACTGTTATTGCAACCTCCAAAAGTGTATCAGGCTGGCCATGACTGCTTAGCGGCCCTCCAAGCCAGGTCTAGAGCTGCAGCTAGCCTGTGGTATGGTCAGCTCTGGTCCCTGAGAGCTGGGGAGGCCCAGAGTGGTATTTCTTCTGATGCTGACTTCAGAAGCTACAAAGTGTCCATCCAGGATGGCCACTCTGAGGGTGCTACCTAAATGCAAAAAGCAGAAAGGTTATTACATGCATTGCATTGCAAAACAGATCCACCTCTTTTGTCATGAGCTTCCCTCACGACAAAGATCCCTCACAAATTCAACTAACATTACAGGAAGGTGTGAGCACAAGCAGAAGTGAAACAAAAATATTCAGTATGAGGAAGCACACTGGGCAGACCAAAAGGTAGCTATAAATGAGGAACAACAGTCAGCTGGAATAATGAGTCAGAAAAAATTTTGCAAAGTCAAAATCAATAGGCAGCAATGAGTCAATTGACTGATACCAGTAAAGGCCACGTAAGACTGAGAGAGTGATGGCCAGTGAGTATGTCTCCTCAATATTTTTATCCAAAGACTCTTATTCTTCACTCTTGGCCTACTTTCTGTCACTTTTTTTCAGTCAAATATGAAGAAGATAGCAGGTAACTCTTTGTATTTTTATTCATTTATCTCTTGCCCATGAATCCAGTCAGCCTCCTAGCATCTTTCAGTTTTGATGGCCCCAGGGCAGAGGAAACACTTCCCTAGGTGTTCTGATATGCTCTGAACTCTAGCTTAAGTCTGCAATTACCTGCCTGGCACAGTATTTCCCTGCCTATGTTAATGTTCAGATTTTATCGCAGTACCACCATATAACAATGCCATAAACACTTGCTCTAATTTTGTAGCCAAGAAAGAGCAATGGTAATTTGCCACTGTAATAATGTTTGTGAAGCATTCCTGAAAAATGACAGGCAGGGAAACAAGAATAATTGGAACTAATGGAGACAAAACCCCACAGTTATAAAAATATATGGCACTTTAGAAAATTGATTTAGTACCTCTAGCCAAAAGCAAAAGGGAGAGTGCATGACATCCAGTCATTCACAATATACTTATCATGAGTCTTCCTGACTGAATTGGTATCAGTATAAATCAGGGAAGTAACATAATTGATACCAGTGGTGCTCCACTGATACAAAGTCAGTGTGAGATCAGAATCAGTTTGAAGATGTAGATTTGAGTTACCTTGCTGCATACTACTTGGTAACACATAAAATATTACCAAATAATTTTTAAATCTACATGTGACTTAAATCAAGGCAAGTTGTGTAGCATTTTACAGCTCTTGTATCAGGACTGGATAAACCAGAAAAGTTGCTTTAGTGTTTTCTGTGAGAAAAAGAATCACACTTGCCAGTATATCAGTTTGTTTTCTTTTGGAAAGGGTCCTGTACCTAGCACTCACCAAGAATCACTTGTTCATATATATTTTTTTTTAAAACAGAAAAATATCACTGCACTTGTTTTCACAAGGAAAAGCTGAGTTTCTTGACACACAATAGGAACTTTGAAAATATTCAATGTGGACGTTGGTTCAGGCAACTAATTAAGGCATAAAACAGAATATCACTTGAGAGCTTACCTAATACATGGCTAGTTGATATAGTGTGTTGAATTCACTCTGCACTCTCCTTTTGAGCCAGATTTTGCCAGTGGGAGCAGAACGCATTATGCCATTTCTGCAAAAGTTCTATCATTACATGCCTAAATATAAATGTAGTTGTTTTATTTCAACATACTTGGACATTACAGACTGGTACATACAGACTGGGGAATGAGAGGCTGGAGAGCAGCTCTGCAGAGAGGGATCTGGGGGTTCTGGTTGACAGCAAGTTGAACATGAGCCAACAGTGTGCCCTGACAGCCAAGAGGGCCAACTGTGTCCTGGGGTGCATCAAGCACTGTATTGCTAGCTGGTCAAGGGAGGTGACTGTCCTGCTCTACTCTGTGCTGGTGCAGCCTCACCTCAAGTACTGTGTGCAGTTTTGGGCGCCACAGTATATTAAGGATATAAAGCTTCTAGAGAGCGTCCAGAGGAGGGCTACAAGGTTAGTGCATGATTTGGAGGGGAAGCCGTACGAGGAGCAGCTCAAGTCACTTGGTTTGTTCAGCCTGGAGAAGAGGAGTTTAAG
Source organism: Morus bassanus (assembly GCA_031468815.1). Taxonomy (NCBI): domain Eukaryota; kingdom Metazoa; phylum Chordata; class Aves; order Suliformes; family Sulidae; genus Morus; species Morus bassanus. The sequence continues at coordinate 89,151,445 of CM062568.1, read as the reverse complement.
GAAAGACCTTATTGCGGTCTACAGCTTCCTCACAAGGGGAGGAGGAGGGGCAGGCGTGGATCTCTTCTCTCTGGTATCCAATGATAGGACCCGAGGGAATGGCAGGAAGATGTGCCAGGGGAGGTTTAGGTTGGATGTTAGGAAAAGGTTCTTCACCCAGAGGGTGTTGGAGCACTGGAACAGGCTCCCCAAGGAGGTAGTCATGGCACCAAGCCTGGCAATATTCAAGAAGCATTTGGACCCTCAGAGACATGGTGTGAATTTTGGCGTTGTGCTATGCAGGGACAGGATTTGGACTTGATGATCCTTGTGGGTCCCTTCCAATTCAGGACATTCCATGATTCTATGATTCTGACTATTCTGCCTTTTTACCATTCTTTCTTACTCTGGTTGTTGCTAAATGTTTTATATATACATATGTATATATATCTGATATATTTATATGCACAATTTGATATTTAACCTGTGAACATTGACTTAATTTATGTAACATATGGCTAAATTAGACAGATATTTTCCAAGGAAGGCCTCCCATATGCTGCAATGGCCAGGAGGCTGGTAATTCAAGCATTTTTTCATTACATTGAGACATTCCTTCTGTCAGAATAGTTCCCTATCCTTTTACTGAAATTCCCTGAGTGGATTTATCAGCTGATAATAATCAATATCGTGACTGGCACCCCTTGAGTGTTCAAAAGCTGATATGCACAACAAATTTCCTCCACTCAGGAAAAGAAAACTGTTTCAAGAAAGTGAAAGCACATTCACTTTGTAAGTATGTATGAATCTGGGACACGCCCTTGTCATCTTTTTGAGCTGGAGCAGATAATGGTCTTGAGCTTGGAGTTCAACAAGAAATTTTTGCATGTATATATTTCTTCTCCCACGGAGTTTTCAAAAAATGTACTTGCCTTTGGTGATTTACAACAGGATTGTTTGTTTCCTTCTTGAAATGTCTCTCAGAAGATGTTTTTCTGTGTCATCCTTCTTGCAAGAGAAATACATCTTAAACTAAACATGCCTCACAGGGAGATTTGCCATCTCTAATGGCTTGTCTTCCACTGTCAGCGATAGTGAAATACAATGAAAAGAAACTGGGAAGGAAGACAGTTTTTTGGTTTTTTAGCACTGAAAATCCACTAAATTGGCTGTATGGGTTTAGGAGAACAAAGATTATTCAAGCAAAATTTATATGAATCCACTAATTGTGCATAATTCATGCATTTTAAGACAAGGCTTAGAAATAACTGCTGTAAGAAGACCAGCTTTCAAATAAAACAAACTTCAGTGAGTATACTGTTCTTAAGATGCAACTTTTTAAGGCTTCCATAATCTCCAACTCAATATTATGCCACTCTCTTGAAATTACAGTGTTAACTTGCATGAACAAATACCATTACAAAAATACACAGGAAAATGAAATAAAATTGCCTGGAGACAATGACTGCAATGACATCAAAATGTCTTTGTCCTGTTTTGGGGAGTTTTGTTTTGCATCTGAGAGATTTTCTTCTTTTCCCAGGAGTACAAGCTGACTAGTAATAACATTGGAATATTACGTGGTCCTGATTCATCCCATCTTAATATACTTAAACATCATGCCAGACTTTGAACTGAATCACTTGCTCTCCATCCATCCATCCATCCATCCATCCATCCATCCATCCATCCATCTGGACTGTTTATGGTCAATGAATAGGGGCCTAAAATATGGTAAACAGAAACTGCTCTTTGATGTTTAAAACAAAACTCTTTCACCAGAAAACTATTCATCACAGTGCTGCAAGTGTGCAGCTGTGTGTGAGGAAATTAGACCTTCTGTTGCAGTACATGTCTATCAGGCTTGGTGGTCTCGTAGTTGTGTCTGAGATCTGCAGGGCATTTGTCCACTGGAATACCTCAGTCTTAGATCTGGAAAACCATTATTTTATCATCTGGACTATGGCACAGTTCTGGGAATGGCATAGCATGATAGCTAGCAAAGCAAAGTAGTGATTTCTTACTGTCAGTTACATCTTTGCCATCAGTCTCTTGTCATGAACTCAGGGCTCATTAAGTGGTTGAGTGAATGACCTGTCAATCCTACACTCATTCATGGCAGGCCTACTAACATATGCCAGGTTGTGCCCTTAGCTGACATGCAAGCACACCCTAAGCCTGTCTACGTGGTCAAAATAGATAATCATGTCTCAGATGAAAGGCAGTAAGCCAAGAACTGAGAATGTGTTTTTTATACCTCTTCCTTGCTGTAGCTTGCTGCATGAGCATCCCTAGTAGCCTGAAGTTATCACCCCATCTTTGCCCTTGGTTTTGCTTTAGAGATGCACAGAGACCTAGCTGGTGTCTAACACTGGGTGTGGAACGATACATCCATGTAGCATACTGATGTACCTGTGGAATATGTATGTGTACTGTCTTTATTATATCTATTCTGTATATTTTTATTGTATTATATTCTTATATTTTTATACATTCTGTGTAGATACAGATGCCCTGTGTAACTTGAAGATGGCTAACTCTCTTGAACCCCGCCTTCTGTGTCCAGCTCCATAGAGCCATTCTGATGGGAAAACCAATACTATGCAAGGAAAACAGTACCTGTATGTACAGAGTAACCAGGGATATGGACGGGCTGGATCGGTGGGCCAACACCAATTGTGTGAGGTTCAACAAGGCTGAGTGCCAGGTCCTGCACCTGGGTCACAACAACCCCATGCAAACGCTACAGGCTTGGGGAAGAGTGGCTGGAAAGCTGCCTGGCAGAAAAGGACCTGGGGTGCTGGTCAACAGCCGGTTGAATATGAGCCAGCGGTGTGCCCAGATGGCCAAGAAGGCCAACAGCATCATGGCTTGTATCAGGAATAGTGTGGCCAGCAGGAGTAGGGCAGTGATCGTGCCCCTGTACTCAGCACTGGTGAGGCCACCCCTCAAATACAGTGCTCTCACTACAAGAAGGGCATTGAGGTGCTGGAGTGTGTCCAAAGAAGGGCAACAAAGCTGGTGAAGGGTCTAGAGCACAAGTCGTATGAGGAGCAGCTGATGGAACTGCGGTTTAGCCTGGAGAAAAGGAGGCTGAGGGGAGACCTTCTCGCTCTCTACAACTACCTGAAAGGAGGTTGTAGCGAGGTGGGTGTTGGTCTCTTCTCCCAAGCAACAAGCAATAAGATGAGAGGAAACATCCTCAAGTTGTGCCAGGGGAGGTTTAGATTGGATATTAGGAACTGTTTCTTCACTGAAAGTATTGTCAAACATTGGAACAGGCTGCCCAGGGAAGTGGTGGAGTCACCATCCCTGGAAGTATTTAAAAGACATGTAGGTGTGGCATTTAGGGACATGGTTTGGTGGTGGACTTGGCAGTGTTAGGTTTATGGTTGGACTCAATGATCTTAATGGTCTTTTCCAAGCTAAATGATTCTATGATGCTATAATTCTATGATCACGACATGGACCTTAGTGTCAAGCAGCCTCTGAATATCTCCCCCCACCTCAATATTCATCCTGTTTTTTCCTCTCAGTTTTGATAAGAAACTGTAGAGCATAAAATTACAATAGTCTGTGCATACCTACTCAGATTTTTTAACTTCCATAATAAGATAACCATTTCTTCAGTGTAATCATTAGCTGATTTTCCTCCATAGGCCATCCGTGCTGATGGAGGACATTGTTCTTTGCATTAGCACTTTTAAGCAATACCCAAACAATGTCTTTCAATTAAGACTCAAGTGCCCCAAGTCCAATTCTTTCCCAAAATTTTGGAGATTTTAAAAGAGAAGCATAGATCAGTAGGTGATTTAAAATCCATTTGCGCAACGTTAAACTCTATGGAAACTTAAAAATCAATAAATTAATGGCATTCAAAGGTCAATTTTTAACAGAAATTGGTATTAACCTATTCCTATGGTCATTGACTATGCATACAAGGAAGGACAGCAGGTACGATAGCACCTGAAGAATGAAAGTATATTTATCTCTTTATGTAATACAAATATAATAACTTGCACAATATGATTGATTAGAATGATGGAGCTCAGCGTGGGTATCTAATAGATGATGGATAGACAAAATATGAAACTGAGAACAATTTTCATGTTCATTTAACTTCTTTAAAGTGTTTTAAATGAGTATTAGGAACTAAATCAGGGAGACTTGTCAGGACTTGGTTGAATGATGCTCGCTCAACACGGATTATCTATCACCAGGCTATAGGTTATTTGTTGAACTAATGATCTAAAACATGAGCTAATCAAAAATAATATAAAACCAAAAGTGATCATAAAAGAAGCTGATAGCAGTATGACAGACAAATCACTCTTTGGGAACAAAATAAGCATGACCTATGTGTACTCGGCATCAGGGGCGATTTGCCACCACAATTTGTCATTGAATTTCTGTTTCTTACAGATATTCATAATTAATGGTAAGCCATTTTCTGCTCCTTGAGTCTCTGGATAGCAAGTAAAAACTCAGATAAATCTTCAAATTAAATAGAATTGGATTTAGACACTACAAATCAGATTGAAGAGGATATCATCATTGTTGCTGTGTTCCCGTTACTGTTGGTGATGTCACTGAAGCAGCAAAAGTGCCTGTAGGATATAGCAGGTACATAAACCAATGCAGAGAAAGCAATTGCTTCCTCAATACTCCTGTTGCATGTCCCATAAACCAGCAATCTGCTGCTACTGCTCCCCTTTCTCTATGTGCCTTTCCAAGGAGGCTGGCATGGCCACTCTTTGAAATGTAGGAATAGTAGGGTTTTCCTTGGCATGGGAGAGAGGAAGATAAGGGTAGGAGCTGAGGTCTCAGGATCAGGAAGACAGAAACCATTTCTGTAATATGGTAAAGACTTCCCACTCCTTCTCAAGGCTGAGGTGAACCACCACAGTCTTGGGGATCTTAAGCAACCCAGAGTTGAGATTCAAGCAATGTTGACCTTGATATGCAGTTCCAGACAGAAATCACTCAAGGCATACTGCATATATTCATGTCAGAAAAACTAAGCAAATGGCATCTCAGAATAGCTTAGGAGACTGCAGATCTCTTCTTCCTTTATCTGAGCCAGTACTTGATAAACTAGGTGAGTCCCAGCAACTAATAATACTTATAGGACACTTGCAAAGGACTTTGTTGAACAGGTCTATTAATGCATAATTGAGTAGATCAATTATCTTTTCTTGTTTGATCTTTTGTGGCACATTTCCCTGTTTTATCATGGATACTTCATTTTTTTCACAAAATTTCTTAAAATTGATCATGAATCCTCCTTTTCACCTGGTTGCAGAAAGAACATAAAATGTCTGCTTTTCTGGGAAAACAGCTCTAGAAAATAACTTCTTTTGGTGATGGAGAGAAATAAAACTAAATACTTCAATAGATTTTGAACTTAATTTTCATGCCTTTTACACTTTAAATTTTCTTTTGGGTGTTTTTCAATCATGTTTATGTCATCACTTTAACAAGAATCTCAATAAAAATTGTAGCTTATAATTTGGTTTTCAAAGGTAATACTTTTCCAAAAACTCTCTGTTAAATGGAGACCTTATTTGGTAGAAAGGATAGATATCAGCAGATTTCTAAAAGCATTTGACCTAATATTATTTGCTTAAAATAATAGCATTATATGAAATAAAATGTAACCCTTCATAAATGGATTGTAAACCGACTGAATGATACAACTCAAATTACAGGATTAACTGAAAATAATCACTGTCTGAAAGGATTGTTATCAGTCAAATCACCCAGAGATCTGTTTTTAGCTCAGTGCTGTTTAATATTCTCATCTATGACATGGAAGAAAATATGAATCATTGCTGGTACTGTTTTCAGATGGCACAAACATTAACGGACTGGGAAATAATTATAAGCAGAAGTCAATTCTACAGGATGATTTTTATCTTTTGGTATTCTTAGTCCACATAGATGGAAGTCTTCCATAAAGGAGAGTTGAGGGCCTATGGAAACATCTATGGAGCTGCAAAACTAGGTATCAAAGCCATAGAAAAGCTGTGAGGGCACAAGGAAATCTGTCTTGAAAGTACGACTGTACTGTGTGCAACAAATAAGGTGTGGAATATATACTGAACAATAAAGGGAAAACAAAATGCTGAATAACTGCCTGTGAGTGAGCACAGTCTAATTTAATCCACTGAATGAGGCAGAGGTCCTGCAAAAAACTAGTTTGTTCCTTTACTATAACTTTATAGTTTAAACCTATCAGCTATTGTAAATATGAAAGAATCAATGTGTGCATATCCTCATGAATAAGACCCCAGTTCTCTCTGACTAAAAAGGCTTAAAATATTGATTAATCACAAGTATTTGTACCACTGTCATGGGCTAGTAAGTATGTCTCAGTTGTCTAATTTACCAAATTGCAGGTATTGATCCAAATCTGATACCTGAAGTTCATTATTCTTTACTGTTCTGTTTAAAACATTTCGATCTTTTACTCATAAAAAGGAAACCACTGCATTTAACAAAGATAACTAGCCTCAGCATGCAAAGCAAATTAGTCATGAACAATGCATCCACTGAAAATTACTGGCTGAATTAGTAGGTGGATATTTACAACAATGGTATTGATTCAAGCAAAGTACATCTCATTTCCAAATGATTCATTAACCAACAACTGTGATGAAAATGTAAACTCTATAAATGAAAATATTATCTAATAGAAGCATCTGCCTGCATATCTGCAGATTTCTGTCTGCACCCAGCCTCCTGCTTCTTCAGTAGGCAGAAATTATTTTAACTAAAGCAGTACAACAGATCATAACCAATTTCTGAATTGTATGAATCATAAGGAAGTACTAGTGAAAGCTATTTTGAGGTTTCAAGGAGAGAGAAAGAATGAAAATTACCTGAGCTCTTTTAACAGGAGCAAAATAAATGTGCTAACGCTGAAAGGTTTGATTCGTCTTTCTTTTTTCGATGGATCTTGCAGTTAAAGCTCTCTTCACAGAATACTACTGGCAGAAAGAAGATGAATAACATGATTAAGCAGAAAGAAGTAGCCCTTATTGAATTGTAATGAGTTTCAGGGACAGAAGATCATAAGCAAATAGAAATATGCCGCAAAGTTAAGTTGAGAGACTTAGATGATTTCTCTGTGTTCTCTTGTGTGTCCAAAGTATACAAGACAAATGATTGATCTGGTGAAGATATTTGAAATGTGAGGGTCATTTGTAGCACAGCCTGGGCTGCTAAATTTTTATCTGCCTTTGCCCTCTTCCTTTGCAAAACAACCAAGAGCAAAATGTGCTTGTATTTGTACACCACCAAAGATGCTCTCATGTTGGACACCACAGAGGAAAGTAAATAGATGAAAATCCAGGGAGGATGAGGCATGAATTTATAGAAAGCAACATAGAATTCATCATTCATTCAAAGTTTGCTTTGAAACCTCACATTGTTAAAAAAAAAAAAAAAATGAGGTAATGTGTACTATAATAGTAATCCATGCTTAAAAACTACCACGCTATTCCAGAATGGTTCCTTGTGGCACTTTGTTTGATACCTCTGATGGGTGTCGAGCAAAGAGGAACATTGGACTTCCTCCAGCTCCCAAAAGGAAGGGAATAAAGAGATTGAAGCCATTATTTTTCCTTATGGGTGTCAAATGCAAAAAACCCCAAAAAACAAAAAAACAAAAACCCACAGCAAACTAGTGTAGATGAAGTCTGGTTTGTGGAACTGCAGCACAAATGGCTCTGCCTCTGCCCAACAGGAGCAGGGTGGGACATCTCCAAGAGATGCCCAGGCAGTGTCCCTGAAGAACTCTTAGGCTATTGATAAAAAGCTCAATCAGAAAGTTTGTGCTCATAGTGGATTTGAAATCCAACGTTACATAAATGTTTACTGCTCATTGTCAACTTTGTTAAATTTGGTTGGAAAATGAGGGCTGAAAAAGCTGCCCCTGGCAGGTGCTGGTTAGGGAAAACAAAGGTATGTATTGGAAGCAGAAGCAATGGGAGCTGAAACAGCGAATGCAGCAGATCACTGTTGAATAGTTTAACTAAGAGCCGTCAGAGAGCTCCATAAATGCCATTAAAAATTTAGCTCAAAGTGTCTAAGCCTTTTTAAAATGTTCTACAGTCACTCAAGATCTCTAGAAAATATTACTCTGTATTTCATGGATTTTTGTGTTTGTGGAGTGTTGGTACAATCATATCCTGGAAGCAAGCTTAAGCCAACCATCCTAGTAAGCAAGGGTTTAGAAAATCTCTGTGTGGAATTGAAATCACTCCCTGAGGAAAAGCACAATACACATTATGGCAAGGAAGTGCTTCAGTGTCATTACCATGCAGGTCTGTTCAACTCCTTAGACAAGCATTGCTGTATGTGTGTTTTCTTCCTCTCCATTCACTGCATCAAAATTGGGTTAAAGTGTCATGTTTTGCCAAACAAGTCAGCAGAACAGAAAATGACTGCCCTCTCTACAACATAAAATTATAGACATCAGGTGCTGTAAATATTGTAAAGCCACAATAAAGCTAGCAACACCAGGTAGAAGGATACTTTTAATCCTTATAAAACTAGAGAGAGTGAGCTCAGCTCTTTAACAATAAAGATAAATGTGAGAGGTGTGTCATAAGATAGATATATTTATAAAATATCAGGAGGGTAATGAAAAGTCATCTCAAATTTTGTATTCCTTGCCCTTTTTTTTGTGTGTGTTCATCCATGGCTTTGGGCAGTAAAGTAAAAAAATGTCTGTCAAAATTACGACAGTTTATAATAAACTGACCTATAAAACTCTCCTTATGCCTTTCTATTGATTACTATTATTTTTTCTCTGATTGATGAATAACATGTTAGTAGTCTATTCATTTTCATCATCAAAGTGAAGGATAAGCAAATATCATTTACTTTTGTACATACATATATGCAGTACTATTTTGAAATATGCTGTCAGAATAAATATTGCCTAGGATTTAAGATTATTCTTATCCAAAATTTTTTTTTTGTTTGAAAACATCCTGATCCAATTAGAACAGGGTTTGTTTTCATATCTCCCCCCCAAAAAAAAAGAAAAAAAAAAAGAAAAATTCTGGAGAAAGATATCTGATATGAAATACCATAGTTTTTCTTGTAATGAACCATTACTTAATAAACTCTCAGTTCTCCACAGAGTAATGGCAAGTCTTAAAATATGCATGAATACTCCATTGCTTGCATTGGATTTAGCTGTGATGTGAAACATGGGATGTGAAACACCCTCCACTTCCTCCTACAACTGGCCGTTAGGTAGTAGGGTTAAAATGCTGTTGCTGACACTCTTGTTTGTATTTGAAACACTCAGACCTTTGAGAGTGCAGAGAACTCTTTCCCCGAGCTCTGCAAATGCTTATATGTATCAGATGATATATTGATATCACTATAGACTGCAAATTTACTTGTAAATCGTAATTTAGTATTTCACTTTAATGGCAAAAAGGAAATCCCAGTCTAGGATCAGACAAACCTGCTGGGGCACATTCAACCAAGAAGGATTTTTCTTAAAATGGAACAGACATTTGACTGCAAACTCACAAAAGGCACTAAAGTATTAATGAGCAGTTCTACCACAGTATTTCCCATAGAGAGCCATTCAGACATGAAGAATATGCATATCACATATTTTTCCTTTTTATCTGGGCCTTCCCATTTACTAAGTTTAGAGGACAAGACTTATGCTCTTTTGTGCAATTGAAGCAATTACTGCAACTTTTCAGTTTGAGTACTGTGGTATTTTCTGACCAAAAGTTATCTGAATCCTTTGGATTTTTCTGCTTGATGCTTAGTTTAATCAAGTGGATCACTTGGACTGTAGAAGAGCAGACAGCAGAGAGAGATCCAGGCTGCAAAATATTCATAAACTGGGTTCAAATGTGAAAGCTAAGGGATGGTAAAGCCTAAAATTTGGAATAAGCCAAATTTTTTACAACTATATTTCTAATACTATTTCAATTTTTTTTAGTACTATGATATTTCCTTTGCTGTACAACAACTTTAAGGAGGAAACACAGAGCAACTATTTCATCTCCTAAGGAGCATCCACACTCAGAATTGTAAATGGCCATCATCCACCAAGATAAACCAAAGAAAGCTGCCACATTATTTGTAATAAGAAGCAAAATATGCAATTTAGGCACTATACAGTTCTATTAGCCTGAACTCATGTTTCTTGTCATGTAATGCCACAGGGACTAAGCTTAGCATTAGCATTTCCGTGCCTGTATAAGAAAAAAGGTCTGTATTTTTTTCAAGTCTTGAAACTGATAGTTGAATAAAGGGCAGGGATTTAATGACAGACTAAATTCTGCTCTGAGGTTATGAAGGTCAGTACAAGCCCCTTCACTTTCAAGTAACCTTCTAGGCCTGGCTAAAACTTTGAAGGCCTGAGGATCACTGCATATACATAGGTCCCAGCAGCTGTTTGATGGTGTATGAGACATACAACATGGTATCAATCCATTTTCTAATAGATCATAGCTCAGAAACCATGACTGTGGTTTTAAGCATGGAACATGCTTGTCTTAAAATCAGCCAATCAAACTGAGTCCTCCTTTTCCTCCAGCATGGAGACCCAGAGCCTGGACAGCCTCAGGGCCATGTAATGCAAGTGTGGGTGCATTGCCTATTTGCAGCATGCTAGGTTCATTCTTTCATAGCCTTCAGAAAGGATCTGATGTCTGTCATGATGAAATGCAATGGAAAACATACATTTTGTCAAATGTATGAAATGGAAAATAAGTGCGGAAAAAACTTGCACGATGTCCTCTTCCTTTGTCAATGCTTTTTCAGAGTAAGGAGATATAGTAATAGGGAAAAAAGTAGTATTTTGCATACATTGTTCATACCAGAGGATTAGATTCTGCTATCCATCCTGGTTACCACATGGATGCTTCTGCTGAAGCTGAGCTAAGGAGGCAACAATCACTAAAGGCTCTGTCATAGCTGTATGAATACCAAGTTTGTGCTTCCCCAGCAATTTAAGCTGATGTAACCTGAGAGTACCACAGTGGTACTCAATTCCTTCCTTGTCTGAGCTGATGCTGAAGTTCACCCAGTTGGATGGTAAGTTTATGGATCTCTTCTAGCCTCAGACTGAACACTGCTTCATTTTATTGGGTTAGATCTCAGCTGGATGCTCTCCTGGTACCAGCCTGTGCAGGGCAAGAAAAGAGGAAGGCAGCCCCAGTTGGCAATTAGTCTGATTTACACTGCTGTGGCCATCACTCACAACCTCACTTAGAAGGGAGGAGATCTTTTCCCAGTTCACCTTTCCAGGTGGTTCAAATGAGCTTACACTAAATCACAATAAAAAAGTAAATCCAAGGAATGGGAGCTGAAATCCAGTGCTCCACACCATCTCTTTGCTCTTCTTGTCTCTCAAAAAACCTATAATTTTAGATTAGCAGTTCAGACAAGACACCTGAAAGCAATCCAAATCGATACACATATCTTTCCAGGACTTTAAATTACTAACTTTGGTCTTGAAAAGAGCAGGTTTTTCTCATCACTGGGCAGAAATCAACATAGTTTCATGTCATTTTGGGAATAAGTAGAGTAAAATCCCAGACCTCATGCAGTTCTTGAGACTATAGCTGTTGATGAAGTTGGGACTACTCCAGGAAGCTTTGCTCCATCAGGCTGCTGAAAGAAATGTCATAATAGGCCCAGATCCTAAATCCTCCCAGGGTTCCTTTTTCATGCTCTACCTAGGACTTCAGGATTTCTTCCAGCAACAATGAAAAGGTAACTGGGATTAAGCACGATTAACTCTATGTTTAAGGGCTGTTCTGTTTATTACTCAGTCTTCTCACACCAAAAATAATAAACATTGAAGTGGTAGTTTTTCCAAGAATTAAACTAATGAAAAGAAAATAAGTGTATGATTTTTTGAAGAACCATAAATACTGTTGGCTTCCAAAGCATTTTAAAGAAATATGTGTACTTACTGTGTTTAAATCAACATAAATAAATCAGCAATCCAGAAAAATTGATTACTTGTGACATTAATTTTTCCATTGTGCATTTAAGCCCTCAGGAAGATCCATTTTTTGTGTTCAGACCTCATTGGTTCATTGCAACTCTTTTTCTAATTTCCTTAAGACTGTGTTTCCACAGACATGGAGCTATTCTGTAAAAATGATAAATTGGCCTGTTAGAGATATTCCAAAACTCTATTCTTCATGTCTATCTAGAGCACTGTAGTGCATGCTTCTTGGAAGCATTAATAGCTGCATTTCATTTTACTATATAAATATTTAAGGTTTGTAATTTCTCTGTTGCTGACACTGCCAGTGCCAACGCAATGCAATGTTTCATTATCAGTTCCTAGTATACACATAATCTTGTCAGACTTTGTTTCCAATAAATATAGCATGATGTATTTTGAATATCTGAATAGCAGAGTGCATTCATATTGCTTTCAGTCATGACCTGCTTACAAATTCCCAGCTAAGAAGTACAGCCGCATGGAACAATAATCTGCAAGTATTGTGCCAATATATTTTCATTAGTCAGTGACACTTAGCTGCAAAAAAAAAATTAAACTACATCCTTCAGAAACAAGTCAGTTTGGCTCCTGGATCCCCACATTAGGATGAGCCAGATCCGGGACCCATATTGTTATTGTTTTGAAGTTGTAAGTGGGTAGTTCAAATTTAATCTGCCATATCCATTCCTTCTTCAGTGATTTGCCAATCTCTTTCTCCATCTTTTCAGAGTTTCCTTGTGCATGAATATCCTGGAGGAATGGTCGCTCTTTTAGCTGTTCTGGGAAGTCACTCTCAGAACAGGTATTTATTAATGGCCCCTGATTTTGAACTGGCTGTGAATTTTGTATTATTCTGCACCTTTCTGAAAGCTGCAAGGTGTTTCATCAAAAGTGAAGATAATTTGGGGAAGTGTCTCCTTTCATGCTAGATTACAGAAAATGTAATTTAGGTAATATGGGACCACTTTGTGAGACTTCTGCTGCTGAACTGCTGTGGAGTAACACAATATTATGTGGGATGTACCCAGCCTCTAAAGCAGAGGAAAGGAGGTAAGGGTGCAGGTAAAATTTGAAACGGCTGTCCTCTAGATAAAGCATCCTAAACCTTGACAAATGAGAGCTGTGCCTGACCTCACAAAACAGAGGTCCAAAAACCAACTGCCTCCTGACTCCCTCCCAGCCAGCGTAGAGACTATTCCCCCACTTTCCCTTTCACAACTAGTGTCAGCAGTGTGGATCCTCAGTTGTCTGCTGGTGCATTTCCAGAACTCTTATTCTGGAGCTGATTAACGCATGTTTTAATTTCTGGTTCTTGGAACTGAGTGACAGATGATAAGGGGACACTGTCTATGAAAAAGATTTCTAGCTCACACCAGGTTGAGGTTGTGAGGGACAAAAATTAAGAAACATGGCTTGCATGCATCCTATGAGGTCAGACTCCCAGCAGGGGAAAAAAAATAAAACTGAATGCTATTGTTAATTTTCAGAATTTTAAACCTGAACTCAGAATTGTTGAAGTCTAATTTGCACTTTCTGAATGATTCAGATTTTGGCAGTACTGCTCTTATGACCAGGTTCTCTTTTTGAGACTTCATGGCCAATGCCTTCATTATTGCCTGATCATTTTTTCATTCATTTAATTTAATTTAATTTCATTTCATTTCATTTCATTACATTTTTCTTTTTTTTTTTTTCCACCTAGCAATTTTGTCTACATGTATAATTTCTTATACTTTTCTGGAGTTTGTGGACATACAGCAGCCCAGGCAGTTACCCTACTATGACTCTGGCTGGCCATCCCGGGCTCCTTCACTGCACATCTGCAGTTCAGTCTGACAGTTTCAGAAAAATAGATTTACTGTTTGGGCAGGATCCAGTGGTGACTGCCTTATTGCCCTGTAGCAGATCTGGTAAGCACATATATTTCACTCAGATAACTCATTCACAGGGGGTCCAACAATTCAAGGAGGAGTCCATCCCCTTGTGTCTAAGCTACACTGCCCAATCATGCATGTACAGAAAATATGACTCACTGGCAATATTAGAGTCCTGTGAAAATGGATATTTGTAGATCTGGCCCCTAGACACTGAGTAAAACATCTCGGTACCTGAACTCGCCCTCCAATTTGGTCCTCCCAGACTTCTTTTTACTTGCTAACTGTGTGCTTTGGCCTCCAACATTACTGATTAGCTTTTGCTTATTCTTTTCTGCCATCTTAAATAGTGCTGGTCTATGGAGAATGCAAGTGTTAGTTACACAAGAAAGCAACTAAAATGTTATTTGGTTGCCAAACTGAAAAATTAAAAAAAGTCCAAATTTAGACTAGAATTAGATCCTACTCAGCCATCCCATGGGCTCAGGTAGGGACATTTCCCACCAGCATAAATATCTTCCACTTTCCATGCATGCAACAAGCCATGTCCCAGGAGATATGTTATAAACGAGGCTGTCTTTAGTGACAGTTGTATTGGAGCAATTGCAGCATCAGGCCCTACTGGAAATACAGGCTAGTCAGGTCTTCTTTCTGCCCAACGGCTCATGGTTCATGGTCAGAGACCAATTAACATTGGGATGTGGGATACCCAGGCCCAAATCCCTCTAACTTCTCTGGAGTTAAGACCGAATTCTGTAATTCTGTATATTTCACAGATAAGATGAAACACCATTTTCTTAGGTGAAATCTCTAACCACCAGCATCTCCTCTTTGCTGCTGGATTTTGTGCAAGAAAGGAACCATCTAGAGTTGGAGAGAATCCATGGTTGTATATACCTGGAAGGAAATAATCAGCCTCCCCCAGCACTGTAGAAGTCTTTTTAAAAGCAGAGATTTCTAAGCCTAATATTTATATATAAACTTCTTAAGTACCTCACTCTCCTCTAGCACTGAAGTAGGAATCAGTCCAAAATGTTAGGTTTGCGGTCAAATTTACAGTGCTGAGCAATATTATGTAAAACTACCCATGAAGTTCTGTAATACACAAAAAATTTTTTTTAAAATTTTTATTAAATTTTATGTTGCAGAAACATATGAAGATCTGCAAGATTATAGACTATCTTACCAAGGAAAAACTAAAAAGAGAAGACACCTCATTTTTATCACATACCTTACCAGATGACATGCACAACTGCGCAAAGAACATAATTTGCCCCTCACAGCTCTCCTCCACTGCTTGGACCATTGTTTGGTCCTTGCAGCTTGCTATTCAGCTCAGTTCCTCTCTCCTCTGAAACCAACTAATCTCTTACAATGATATTTAAATGGGCATTCTGGGCTTTAACAGGCAGGCTGGTGAATAGCCACGTAGTAGGTCGCAACCTCTTTTCTCAAGGGTCATGTGTGAATTCCATTTAGATCCACTACAATGAAAGGAAAAGCCCCTCATAATCATATTAACATATTTTGAAAATATATTTCAGGTTTATCATACTTTTTTTGAGTTAAAGACCAAGTTAGTCAGGAGTTGTCCTCTAAATGCAGTACTCTTTTAAAGGTCCGTTTGTCTATTTATTCTCTCTTTGGAGAAAAAATGTGTGTATGTATCTCCTATCCAAAGAAGATAAACTTTCTGTCCCAAGGAGCAGACTAAGGGCTTGACCTCCTGCTGCATGAGTGCGAATGCAGCCAATGATGAATTAGTCATGATGCACAGATGAGGGGAGAGAGAGTAGAGATGGTGGTGAAGAATAAAAGATATGGAATATCAAAAAAAGCAATTCAACAAGGACTAGTGTCCAATATGGTGGGAAAAGGAGCAGAGGGCTCATTTCCAGCCTAGGCTAGCTTTTTTGTTTTTACTTCCTGGACATTTCAATTGGTTTAACTACTTATTGGCTATAGCATTTAATCCAAGATTTTTTTTGCTATCCAATGAAATGACACAAAGAAGAGCTGAGTAAACTTAACCTTTATGCATTTAAAAAACCAACCTTGAAATCCTTTGTAGCTAATGGAGGAAGTCACTTTCCCTTTAGAAATCCTGATTGTGTTTGCATAAACCATGTGTGAGGCTGTGGTGAAGCACTGCCTCACATGGCAGTGCCCACAGCTCAGAGGTGTCACCTTAATTCACCCTGAACCAAGTGAATAACTCATGCAAAAAAGACCATAATAAGAAAATGTGACATGGGGGTGGACTCAGCCTTTGGGCTAACTTCAAATGCCTCATAGCCTTCAGGTTTAGTACCAGAGGTACCATCATGATACTGAAGCGTTTTTTGTTAAATCTACCCAATGCAGTGCATAAATTGTGCCACAAGATGCTGTTGTGGCTGACAGCTGAGCTCAGGGAATGGTGTCACCACTTGCTTTACTGTGCCCCACATGGAAACATTTATCATAGCTCTCCGCAGCCTCAGGGCAGGGGGATCTCGCACAGTCAGCTGAGCTCATCCTATGTCTTCATCCAGAACTATAATGGTGCATCCAGGTGCTCCTTGGCCTGAATGTATATAATCCAAATCTGTATTTTTGGGGACTCAAGGATGTTCTGGTCCACCAGGTCCACCAAATGTAACCTTGAGCGTAAGCCCAACTGAGGTTTAAACCCATCCCTGATTCCTTCAAATCTTATCTCAAGGGGTGGACTTAGGTGCAAATGTAGCACACACAGGCCTCCCTGTAGAATAGGGGAAGTTATTGGTAGAAGGGCAACAGATCTCTGTTCTGACAAATAATGTCTCAATGGTATGAAACACCTTTTTGTGAGCAGAGCTGCCTGTAAAGCGCTGGTGAGACAGCCTAGGACAGATCTGATCATTAGTGGGAAATGCTGTAGCAAGCACTAATCAATGCAATTAACATGGTTTTTTAAACTCTTTGCTTACAAAGTAATTGTCAGGGTAATAAAAAATAAGGTTGTGAGAAAATTAGCCAGCTATCCTATAACACTCCTGCTTTTGCTCCATTATTTTAAGTCTCCTCATTTCCTCAACCAAACGTTACTAAGGCATGGGCTATGGTATGTGGGTTTGTAATGTTCCAGATTACATCTTTCACAACATTTTTCCCTTTTGCTCTTAAATCTTTGGCATAGCCATAGTGCCTAGAAAGAATGTAAAAATAAAAAGGCAAATAAAAGTAAACTCCATTCTTCTTACGATTTAACATATTTGTTAAATATTAACATAATGGTTTCTTTAAAATAAAAATGGTTTCTTCAATTAGCTTATTTTTAAAGAGGTTATAAAAAGCAGAACCTAGATCAATAACGGTAATTTTTACAGGATTTGTTGAGGCTTTCTTCTCAGCAAACAGCCTGAAAAACAAATCAAGTTGATTTCAGATCTTTGGTTGATGAATAGGATATACAAAAGAATTTTCAGTGCGGTATTTAAACGCTGATTTCCTCATAATGTAAATGGAAATAGAGTGTTTTCTTCAGCAGGGTAAAGAGAAATGGTTTGTTGTTAAACCATTCTGTACAAGATGGTAAATGGAGGATTTTATATTTTTTCCAAATACAGCTTTTTGTTGCTTCCAAGAATCATTCTGCATCATTGAAGTGGAAAACGTATGTGTGCTCTTCTGGACTGGTAGGGTTTCCCTGCTCCACTCCTTGCTGCCCATAGCTCCCTCACCAATCTCTGTGCAAGGCTGTGTGGAAATGACGGGCTGATCTGGCCCTATCTCAGCCTTTGGGAAATGGTGCCTCTTCATTTAGGGAATTTGAAAGATTACAGTAGATAAGTTATGAAATGAAGAAAAGATGTTTTCAAGACAAAACCCACTCATGAACAGCTAGAAAGCTGGGATTAAAAACAGCAGACTGCAAGTTTTTTGGCATTAAACTCTACAGATTATAGCTGCCACGTAGATGCTCTTCAAGTTAATGACAAGTTGAAAAGAATTCATTTTAGAAAGGTGGCTTTTTAAAGGATCCATGGATTCAAAACGTGATTTCTACTTATATGTGCGGTTCACTTGACAGTGCAGGTTTTTCATACAGGTTTGTGCTAATAATTTATGTAGACACAAACTCTTACATGCCTTTAAGAATGGAGCACAGCTGGATTTGTGCATTTACAATCCATCCTCCATATACAGAATGAAAAAGCTTTGTGTGCTGAAGGAAAAATTATAGGGAAGCCTCTCTGTAAATTTAGTTCTCATTGTGAAGTATCTGAATGCACACTGAAGCTAGGCATGGGTAGCATTCACATTTCTTTTTTGGTTGTTTACCTTAAATTCCTGTGGAGGACCTTAAGGAGCTCTACATCATCTTGCATCCTGTAAACACCTGCAGTAGTACCGTTTTAATGGTCTCTGTGAATGTATGTGGTTTATTTAATGGGAAAAAAAAATAATTTTTATAGCTGTGCCAGCTTTCCAGGTGTAGCCTGAAAGGACTAAAGGAGGATTGACTCCTTTTGCCACTTAGCAGACCATTGGATGTGGTTATTATGATACTCCAGAGTTAACCCTGCTCATCTTAACATATCTAATGAAGTGAAGATGGGAAAATTTACATGATAGTCTTAATCAAAGCAGAGAAAAGAAACTAAAATTTCCACTATTAATTTGCTGGTCACACTGATACAGAACTGCTATACAGTCTGGGGATGAGCTTTTCCAGCACGGACTTCATAGCTGCTGGGGCTGATCCAAAGCCCTTTGCAGCAAATGGTAGTCTCTGAATTACATGAGATTGCCTTTGTTGACTTAAATGGTCTTTGGATCAGGTCCATAATGAATTATTGATTAATATAGTCCACAAGCATGATTAAAAATGTTAGGTAAAACCCCAAGGAAGAAAAGGGGGTATATTGCAAACATCTGGCATTTGATTTCCCATTATAAAATTCCCCATTTAATAAATAGCATTGATTCATGTTGCAACCAATCACAGTCTGATAAAAACTCTCATTCATAAAACCAGGTCTTTCCATGATACTCTGCAATGCTTGGGTTCTATTTTTACGGGGCAGTGGTAATGGTGTGGTGTACTCCAGAGTGTTTGCTGGAGCTGATTGGGTTATGGGGCCTATACCATCTCAGTAATCAGCTGTATTTAATACACTGAAGTGAGTGGCTAAAGCTCTGAATAAAGCAGAAGCTATGTCCAAACTCCAAAGAATCTAATTAGGCAATAGATTATATCTGACCTAATTAATAGCATCTCATGTGTGAGGATAAAGGTTTCTTGTTTTTATATTTCTTTCAAGTTAATAGGAATAATGTAACCATCCATATGACATCTAAACACATGAATATGGGACTCTTATACGATTCTAATTCACCTGGAGTGACAGTAGACAATAAAAGACAGACCATAGTCAATGTATTTAACAATAACAAAGTGCATCAGGCTACTGAAATAAGCTTTTCAGGAACTTTTCAGGAACAAGTTCCTCTATTTAACATTTTGGCACTCCAGAAATTCCCACCTAATCCTAAATTTCTACAGTGTAAATGCAAACACACAGCTAGTTAAGTCTTAAAAGCAGTGGGCTGGTGCCCGACGTAACCTGACATCCCATCCATAGACACAAAATAGACATGCCTGCCAAAATCTCCCTGTGAGAGGAAAAGCCCTTGCTGCTCTAAGTAGGCATTAAATTAACAACAGTAGAGTCCTTTTCTCTCCTTTTCCTACCTCCCCTTCTCCCGCACAGGAAGGACATTTAGCCAGCAGCCCGGCTGAACACCGAGCAGCCCAGTGCTGCTCAGGGTGGTCTCCAGCCACTGCTAGAAAGGACTGACACCACCTCAGTCTTTACAAAAGAAAACTATAAGCAAGAGAATACAAATATTCAACCTCCCAGTTGGTAACAGGCATTTTCTGTTTGACCTGAGGTGACTCTTAACTTAGCCCTGAGGAACAAAACATAGAAAACTCTGTTCCTTAGTCTTTTCTGCTAACCAGGAAAAGTAGTTTCCCTACAGCATGCCAGCTGCTGTGAAATGTGCGCTGTGGTACCTAGCCCTCTTACCTGGTGTGTGTAAGACCAGCTACCTAGCGCAGCAGCTGTAAATCCAGCGAGGCTTAAATGTTAAGTGTTGCTGCTCTGAATATCACATTAGTTCGTTCCTCCTTTGGGAATGCATATCTAAAAGTGATGAAATTTCACCTCTGTGGTCTAGAAAGCAAGACACAGGTCATTTCCACCTCTTCTTCACAGTGACTGAATAGGTGGAGAAAGCTCAAGTAATGGATCTTTACACTAACCCAGTGATGCTCTCTTAGCTTGTGAAAGGATTTCACAGTGAGTTGTATGAAGAATTTTTGCTTAAATTCTGCTAGTGCCTAAGAAGTAGCTTTAAAATGACATTCTTTCTTTATAAGTACTCTGCATCAGTTGAGTCAATTTGCAAATGGAAGTATCTTGTTTTGTCCCCACTGCCACTTTTGTTAGGTTAGTTGCGGATCTGAATATCAAGCAGAGTTATTTTGTTCCTTGTGGACCATTGGCACTAATACTGGTTCTGCATTTGCAAGTTTGTTAACAGAACTATTGACAGGTATGAGTCACCATGGTAGTCAGTTCTTTGCCAATTAGCTGATTTGTTCCATAGGCTTTATAGAAAAAGGAGGGGTGGGGCGAAAGCAAAAGGTTAGTAGTAAACCAAAATAACAGGACACAGGCATTAAGCAGCAGGTGCACCAAGGGAGAAGGAATTTTACAACCCTGAATCCCAAACAAAACTCCAAAAAGTACCCCAGGCTCAGAAAGGTGTTATCTAACCTTTTGGTTTTGATAAGCCTTTGACAAACTGAAAACTCTAAGCTTTTGGAGTACAAAGCTGGCTTGTATTCCACTGTCCCCAAGGCAGGGCTGCCCCTGTCTGGCAGTGATGGGTTTAGCATCTAGTGTCAAAGCCTTCAGCAGGGAACAGATACAGCCCAAACCTGCAGCTGCAACAAAATGACGTATGCACGTACTGATGCTACCTGTAGAGCTGGTCTGTAATTTATCCTGCTTTCTGAGAAAACAAAGTTTCTTTTGTGCATGTAAGTACATTAAATATCTATTTACTTCATCCTAACAAATTTTAGACTTGGAACAATGTCCACATTTAACATAAGGGCAACCATATAAAAAAATGATGTGTTTGTACCAATTTCCTGAAAATCAGTGGCTGGCTCAGAGATAGGGGGGCTCTAAATGGTGTCGTGGATGAAAAGGCTGCAGTATGCACCACCCGCTGACCAGGTAGCAGAGGAGCCAAGCTAGAGAGGCATGCTTGGAGGGCTCCAATTGCCTCCAAACATGCAAAGCCTCATTCTGCTCTCAGACCTTATTAAATATTAGAGCATTTGACTCCAGATGCAAAGCTGAGGAACCCAGGCCATATTAGTGCAGCTGCTCATGGAAGTAGGTGTGGTTATGAAAGAAATCTTGAAAAGCCTGGAGAAAAAGACCCGAGAGGTGTGACTTTTCCCATTCACCTCCATCAGTTATTAATCCTGAAATCTAAAAGTGACAACTTAATTACCAATTGTAATGATTTCACTGCAAGGATTTTTCATCAAAACATACAGTGATTTGCTTGTCTGATAATCTTCAACTGCTTTATCCTTATGCGAATTTTATTTTTGACAAAACCCCTTTAACATCCCAAAACTTCAAGCTCCCCCATCTTCCATAACCTACAGCCTACTTGAATCTAAAGGGACAGATTAAAATATTTCAAATTTTAAATCAGTATGAATAGCCTAGGGTGACTGTGATGACTGCTGCATTCATTGGCTTTTTTGGTCTGCCACAGCAGAGCACAGCAGAACATGGTCCCCACCATGGGGTGCAGAAAACTCTGGCTTCAAGAGGCTTTTCAAGGCAGTCTGCTGAGTACTTTTTGCCATCTTGCAGGCAAACAACCTAGAATTTCATTTTAATCAGTACAGGATTTATAGTCCATTAGTAATTTGCCCTTTTTTTTTTTTAATCCAAAATTGCTCTTTCATACACACATATAAACACACATGCACATGCCTGATTAATTTTGATATATCATTCTCATAATGAAGAATTGTTTATTGGGAAAGTTTTTTGGAAAAAAATTTGCAATAATATTCCCAGGATTCTGTACTTCCAGCTATGGCTAGAATGGGAATCCATCAAATAGACGCATCATTGTTTTTCCCGAACACTATCAAGTATGATCATCACATCAGCCTTTCATTTATCATCATTCAGAAACAAAGATTTACTCCAAACCCAACCTTTTCTCATAAAAAAAGAGTTATTTTCCCCTGTCAAATTGAGTATGGGAACATTAAAACTGTTACCATTTTCCTCCCTTAAACTCACTGCATGTGACTTTACTTGAGGATATGACCCAGAGTCTCAGACAGAAATATGTTTCATCTTCATTGAGAAGAAATCAGTTAAGTTCAAAGTTAAAATAGTGGTTTCTTCAGCATAATTCTGTGATGATGTTAATTTTGGTCTGAATGAAATATGGTTTATGACCATTAAAGCAGCAAATGGAAAATACACAAGCTAATTAGATAGTTTGCTATAAAAATATTGTTGTTGAACAAGTAAAGTTAAAACATTTTACTGTCATAGTATGCCCATTTAAAATTACGGTGAAATCAATGCTTATGATAACTTGAAGAACATTATGATTGTATTTGGAGCTTTTGGGAAATCATCCAAAAAATCTTATTTTGGAATATTTCTTCACATGTTCTTGTTAATGCAGAAATGGTTGAGTGTCCTGGAGTTATGGGATGTCAAGGAGTAACAGGGTGATATGTTCCTTTCTGACCAATAAATGGCAGCTTTGTCTATTAAAAGCAGAATAAAACAAGTGAATTCAACACACATTTCTGTGAATGAATGAATGAATTTCACCCTAGATTAAGACTTTTCCTCACGTTCAGACAAATTCAGATCATACACTGCCCCATCGCTTTCAGTTGTTATATGTCTCAACACCCTCAGGTCACAAAGTACTGGGAATTTCAGAAGCAAGCCAGTCAGAATTTCTACTGCAGAAAAACAGCTTGGATCATTCAATCTAGTCTGAATAAAGTCTTCAGCCTCAATTTATGACTGCTTTTGTTTGTTTGCCATTTAATACTCTTGGCAGAGCTCCAGTGAAGCCAGCATCCTACCACATCCTAAGGTCAGACCTCATATGTAGTTGATGGTAATCCCCCTGAACAAATTGATGGATGCATTGGTCTCCTTCCTTGTCAGAAAAGAACAGTCATAACTATCAGTCTGTACAATTAACCATATAAAGTTATTTTATCTCTTTATACAACCTCAGTCATTAACACTGCTGCTTACATACGTGGGTGACACAGGCAGGATAGCTCAGGAGAGCTCTACCAGAGCTCTGTCAAAGCCAGTAGAGTCATGTTGATTCATGCCAACTGCTAACCTCACTTTTCTCCCTTTCTCTTTCTCCCCCTTTCCTTCACATGTGCATCCACAGGATGACAGAAACTCATTGCTCATTACATCTGTTCTTATGCACTAAATCCGACAAAACTTCAAGAAACTTTGCTACCGGAAATCCAGTTCCTGTCCCTCTGTCAGGTCTGTAGGAGCCAGCCAGAGGAGACAGTAAGAGTCAAAGGGATTTGCCCTTCAGCTGCTAACATTTCCCTAGGAGGTTGTTTTATTTAAATATGATTTTACTGTCTATTACAAGTGTGAAAACCTACCTTCCCAAAGGCTGGATGCAGCCTATGTCTTCATTACAAATGACCTGCAACATATTACTTTTGTTTTGTGTGTGTGTCCCCCTGGTCCGCCCCTTATTACTGTCTTCTGAACATTTATTATTTGTATTTTCCCTAAACCAGGGGTTGCTGGAAGCTGAGAAAATACGCTGTGTAAAATCCTCACAGTATATTTCTCATTTCTTACAACCTTTTCTTGGGCACATTGAGAAAGAGCTGAATGGTCTTTTGGTCTTACCCAGCATGTCCGTTCTCACATCACTGAAGTATGTATTAGTCTGTAGCCCACAAAAGGTCTTTTTTGGTCTGTAACAAGGGAAGAGTTCCTCATTCCCTGCTCTAGAGGCATTACTAGATGTGTGTCTATGTGTCATGTAATATGTAACTCTTCTTTGGACAAAAATGGCAAGCTGGTGTCAGAAGAGCATTTTGCAGCCAATCTGTATGCCCTGCATGTGTTGGGAAAATGAATATATGAATGCTATTTTGAATGATCAATTTGCTTCATGTAGAAAGTGAACAAATGGAGTAACTACGAAGATGGCACTTTGGCAGCAATGACAGATTAAACTGTGTGTGCCAATTTGTATGACAAGAAACATGACTAGATGCAAGGCAAGAGCATTGCATTCTCAAGTAATAGGAGAAAATTTTGGAACTGGGAGAGCCAGGTGACAAACATCCTTCCAAAGAGAGCATGGCAAAATGCTGCTGACAGGCTTAGCTTGTCAGAGATATTATAGGAAAGGAGAGATCACCTGATAAAAGCTTATACTTTTGCTGGCAAGCATGGCTCCCATACTGTTCTGCTGTGCTATGACACCTTCTGTAAAGTTACAGAATGAAACAAAAGAGAAACCTCATTACCACTCTCAATAATGCAGTTGCTAGAGTGGCTCTGTGCCAGTTTATACCAGCAGAGTCTCTGCATGGGGCTCTTTGAGTGCTCCTTTTTTAAGTTCTTCCCTAGAAAGGGAATTCCTACCATCACTGCGTTTGGGTAGTAACTGCTGAAAGATAAATGACCTTCACAGGCACAATGGACTCTCCACTGATGCCTGTGCTACTTACAGCTAAACTCATTGCCCATGTATGTAAAAAGTCCATTTGTTCCTGTGATGGTTTCAGGACCCTCCAAGTGATCCAGAAATGTACACATTCAACCAGGTCTTTATTGCAAAGGCTGAGTCTGGAGGTGAAAGGGAGTTCTCTGGAATGGGCCGTATCTGCCAATATGGATAACATGGACTATTCATCTTGCAGTTTCCATCTTTATTTTAGCCTTAATAGGTACTGGTGGATCTCTGCTTCCCACCGTGGGCTCAGATGTGAGTTGTGCAAGTAGGAAGGCAGAATCACTTGAAGAAATCTCATCTAGAGACTTCACCCTCTCAGAACATCTATGCCACTCATTGCTAAGTCAGTCCATGGCCTGAAGATCATCTCTGACTGCCTAACACACCCAGGACCACAGTGTGAAATTATAATGATGGCAAAAATAGTTTAAAAAAAAAATCCAAGCATCCCTCTGAAGTCCAGGAGGTCAAGACTCTTGGACTAATAGGAGCAATTATAGGACAAGTTCATAGCATCATATTGTCACTTGCATTTGCATTCAAGGTGAGTGATATGGTTTGACAGGAGCAATTGCTGACCTTGGAAGAGGACCCTAGTTTGAGTACAGAGAAAGCTCCAGCTGGATTATGGCTCTCATACCAGCACAGAGATCCCAAGGAGCATAACCCCAAAACAGTGTACCTTTGACTAGAAGACTTCGAGTGATTACCCGCTGCAGTCAAAGACCTTTGGCCTCCTGCAGGAAAAAGACAGCATCAGACTTAGGAGATGATAGATGAATAAACCCACATAGTTGGGTGAATAATATCCCTATTCTATTTAGCACTGGGAAGATCTTGGCTAGAGTTAGCATGACTGATATCCAGCGTACACCAATAAACTTGTGGGCTCTCTTGGGAGAATGTATTGAGCACTGGATGTGGATGGTGTACATGAGATGCTTGGGTTAATTTTTTTCAAAAATGAGAAGGCTGAAAAGAGAGTTCATAATTATTTTTGGCTATATGATCAAGATATAGAATCAAAGCAAAAAGGAATTGTTTTCCCATCCCTAACAAGCCTAGGACAAGCAGCGGTGACCTTAAACAGCAGCAAGGAATATTTCGGATAGACATAGGGTAATGTCTCCTGATGAAAAGGAGAGCTAACCATTCCACCACTGGAGAACTGTAAAGAGTAGGTTAGGCAAATTGATCATGAAAGACCCAAGATCCTGCTAGGAAATAAGACAAAGAGTAGGTAGTCTCTCCCAGCTCTGTTTTTTTAAATTTCTAAGATGTTTTGTGAATCTTTCTGTTGGACTGGCTTTAGCTGCTTGAAAAATGTCTTCCTTTGCAAGTGACAAAACAAAATTCCAGTGAAAGTGTCAACAAGCAGAGACTATTTGCATGGCTACGGAATACAGTCATAGTGCTAGAAGATACCCAAGTCTTCGGGATTTACAGCAAAGGAATGAACAAAAGAATGGGTTCTGGGATTTAAAAACTTCACTTCTGAGCCTCAGCTTTTCTAGATAGCACCTCAATCTTTCATTTTCTGTTACATGTATATACAACTATTACACCTAAAAAAAATTAACAAACAAACAATAACAGTGCTTCTGAGCAGCAAAGAGAAATGTCCTTTATAGCATTATTGTGTTTGAACTCATGGGAAATGCAGAAATGCTACAGCGATTGCAGTGCTGGATGGAAAAGGGCATTTATTCTGATATTATGAGTCACCTGTCCTTGACCCTCTCTTTCCAGGAAATCAGTATCGTACCAGGCATTATGCATATGACTAGATTATTAGCTAGCTTTGACATCTAGTTATTTTCAGCTCATATTGAAGTCCTTCATTCAGTAGTTCCAGTTTTCCCCGGGTTTTTGTACAAAACATTTTTTCTTTTTTTTTTTCCAGGTTTTCTCATAATGAAAATTGTTTGCTGATTCACCAGGTAGCTTTCTGACAGCTCTTGTGAAAGAACAAAAGGTGGCTTATCTCCTCCGTATTGACAATATCACCTCGACTTCAGTTTCCAAACTGCTGTGCTTTGTTTTCTGTAAGCTTTTAATTAAAGCTCTTGTTCCTTTGGAAGAGTTGGGTTTGCTTCCCTCCCTTCCCGGGCTCTCCTGTTTCTCCTAAAGCTTTTATTCTCTTTTCTCCTCTTGCTATCTCGGCATTGACAGAATCTTCATTACTATCTGATTCTGTTACCTCTCATTCTTTAATGATGCTATCTCTCTGCCTCCGAAAAAGCTTCTGAAGATTAGTGCTCTATCTATGCAGGGGTTTTGGAGCAAGGTTAGTGCCATCCTTAGATCACCACTCACTGTGCCCCCACTGTGGCACAGGTAGGTCCACCATAGTCTTGCTCCACATGTGAGGTACCTCTAGATCTGCACCAAAGACAAAAAGACGTTTGGATAACCTTAATTTAGCAATCAGTGTAGTAGCGAGGGCCAGGAACATCCCAAGGTCCTTTAGCAGCTCTAGCCGTTAGTAAATGATATGCCTTAACTGCCAGGAGAGCAAGGGTGGGCTGGAGGGTGGGGGCTTTTTCTCCCCTCATCCCCTTCCTCTTAGAAGCATTTTCTTGCCATGCTTACGCAGAGACAAACTTAATATGTCCTTACTAAACATACAGCTACCACAGGATGACATTTCCTAGGCAACATTCCTATGGAAAAGCAGACTACTGATCATTCTCACTTTGCTCTTGTAAAGTCAAGAAATAATTTCATTTGTTATTCTTCAAAAATGTGGTAGCTACTTTTCAGGTGAAAAAGAAGACAAAGTAGTCACTGGTATTTAAGAAGAGCCAGAAGCTGCTCTTTACACACCACTTTTCAGAGAGCACAGCTGACAAAGTGATCCATAGGCTCATAATCATTCCTATGAAAATTAGCATCAGCTATTAGATCTAGGTGTTCCACAATTGAATAAACCATAACTAGTCTTCTTATTTAAACTAGCCATAATATCCACGTCAGCAGCCCTAGATGGAGGTGAAGATAGACTCCAAGCTCTCTTGCAGGAGGATTGTGCTGATTGCTGAGGTCGAAGTAACACACTTCGAATGCACACAGCACTGCCCAAATGCTAAACACTGTTATTGAAGTACTCCCCTTTTCACCATATATGTCTCTAGGGCACTGTGAAATCTATATTTTTGTAAGCTAATTCAACCTTGCCTCCCTAATAAGCATGGCTTTAAACTTAATTTTTCTTTTTCGAGGAGGAGGAAGGAAGGAAGTAGCAGAGGAAACTGTCGCACGCTGATGTAATCAAGCATGTGAGAGAAAAACAAAACCTATCCAGCAACAGGTGGTACCTAAACAAATGGTGAACAAGGCAGTTAGTTTATACGCTGGTCCTGTGCTTCCTGGCCTGTCTTTCTCTCCTCAGATTCTTAACTTGACGGATTGTTGATTGCCCGCTTTTTCTCAAGAGACAGCACTAAATCCTGTCAGAGGAACTTGCTGTGACTATTCTTAGCTTCCAGATCTATTGTGGGAGAAGAGAGGTGGAGTTCTTCTGCTAGCTGAGACAAAAAAGATCCAGCTGCCTGCAGGCTGATAAAAGCAAAGCTGCAATTTCCATTTATTTTTCAGTTTCGTATATGTGGTGTTGGGCTGCTTCAGCTCCCTGTCACTGCAAGATTTCGCTTATGTTAGCAAAGCTCATGTTGCGGGGAGCAGCAGTAGGTAACAGGAGAGCCAACAGCACTTTCTTTTTAGAAAAATCACTCCTAAGCAACAAATAAGCCTCTCCTTACAATCACAGCAATTGTACGCCAGAAGCATACAAAAGAATAAAATAGGTGGCGTGTTTTAGATGGTTGAGACATGGACATGACCCTAAACTCAGATGGTTATTTTATACTGGGGAGATGGGGATTCCTTATTTTCTACTTTAACCTGAGCAAGCCATGGAAGAACATGAGCTGCAGAGGGCAAGTTTCTGCCCATCAGCAATCCCCAGGGACTTCCCTGCTCCTGCTCCCCCAGCCTAGCAGCATTTACCATCACTAAAATAATGCAACTGGCTCTAGAGCAGAGTAGATTCATGCAACCCAGAAACACAGACAGCACAATTCTGAGTACTTGCATGACAGAACTTGTGGGCCCTCACACACAGAACATGAGACAATATAGTTGTCTTTTTGGGTCTTGCCTATGACCCTATGCATTCAACAATCAGGAGGAAAAACTCCCTCCCCTCCACGCTCCCAGAGGGCTGATGCAGGTCACACATGAATGAAGGCAGCTATTTCACACTTGGCTTGCAGCGGGCACAGCGTGTGTGCGTGTCTGAGGAGTGGGGAGAGGAGGGAACAGGGGAAGGAGGAGGAGGAGGAAGGAAAACAGTGCAGTGGGACCTGAAGCTGTCCTTGAATCATTTACAACACTGGCTGGGTCTAAAAGCAATTCACTGAAGAGGCTTTGTTTGGGTTCTTTGTTTGTTTGTTTGTCTGTATCTTTAAAACTTTTAAAAGAAAGAATGGAGCTTTTATTACTTTTTGAGGTTTTCAGAGTTCTTAAATCATCTTTTGTCCTCTCTTTTTGGCTCAGTGTAGTTTGACACTGCCTAGTTTATCTCCCAGTCCTAGGAAATCCCACAGGCTGCCCTCCCAATGCCTGTTAAAGTTTTGATGTTGCTCGTTAGATACACTGAAAAGGAACAAACTTGATTCATTTAGCGATGACCATCCAAGGCATACTTGGCAGTTCAAACTCAGCATAGATTTTGAAGAGATACACCTACTTATAGCTCATGCATATTATCCCTAATTCTGCTGTACTGATCTGTAGGCCAGTAAAAGCCTAAAATTTATCCCATGATCATCTCAGATAGCAGAGAAATGATGAGGATAATTGTTCATGCCTCTTGGTAAGCATGATTACAAGCCATGGCGTTTGCATGAAACCAAAGAGATGCAAAGCAGGCTAAGTGAGTGAAAACTGCATGCTAGAGCTATTATATTTAGATATATTTGCAGCTCAGGTTCTTAAAACTTTCCGGAAACAATGTTCAAGTCTTGCTGTGGGAACAAGTTTTGAATCAAATAATCTAAAAAGGTTTCCCACAATCACATTTTTTTGAGAAAAAATTATATTTGGAGAGGTGAAAGAACATTCTTAAAAAGCGAGCAAAGGCAGCAAATGCTTGCAGATGTGTAGTTTTATTCCTTTTCTGCTTTAGGCTCAAATTCAGGGTTTACAGTGAGTGTACTCAATCTTTGAGAAAGGTTCCTTTTGATACAGAGCTCCTGAATGCAACTTTTTAAAAAGGTTATGGTCACTGCCTTGAGAATTGGTCACAGAATGGTTTCTTTCACACTTTGGCACAGGAAAAATAGCTTGGGATGGTAAAGTTATTGGCACATATTTGGCATGGGTGGCACTAGTAAGGCTGATGGGTTTCTTCTTCTCAGGACCCATCTTACACTCCTTGCAGAGGCTGGTATCCCTGCTTATATCAGGCACTCCCTGACTGGGATGTGTATCTGTCCTTGCAATACTGTACGTACAGCTTAATGTATCAAAGCCAGCGCACATTGATTTTAATTCCTGTGACTACGTCAAGCTGTAAATTGAGGTGGTTCATGAATCATTCAGCTGGGGAGGCAGCTTCCAGGAGAGAGGCAAGGCAGATGCTTGTGACAGCTAAACCTCCCCAGCCATCCCAGGTTTAACTTACCCCTCTGGGGCAGTATTCTTATTTACTCTGCCTACTGCAGTCCTGCAAAGACAAAATATTACTACTCCCCTGCAGCTTGTTCACCTTTCCTCCTCCCAGGAGCTGCTCACAGCTGTCAACTCACCCATATTTGTCCTTAACAAGCTCCAGATGAAATGAGAAAGGAAAGCCAAACAGCTTCAGCTGTAGCTTGCTGGTAAGAAAGCCGTGTTTGGACTGCGAGGGAGGAGAGCTTGTCTCAGCACCTCAGGCAATAACTCAGAGGGACAGGGACAAGCAAGGGCGGGGCACAAGCAGCTGAGTTTTCCCTGGACAACCTGGTCAGAGTGGTATCAGCAGCTGAATATCCCAGAAGCTGGGGAGGGAGGTGGTGTGTCTCACTTTCTCAGTCAAGGAGCAGTGTACAGAAGAACTAGAATGTTTCTGGAGGCAAGAGAAAATGTGGGCCAAAGATGGGATGTTGCCTCATTATTATATTGTGTGGCTTACAAGCTAGCGCCTTGCCTCTGAAAAGGAGCAGTTCTGATCTGCCTTGTAAAGATTTTATCTTTAAGAAGTCTGCCTTCAGAAGTCACACCCCCTCATTTCTCTATCTCCCACATACAAGGCTCTCCGTCTTCCTCTGTATCTGAGAGAAGGAGGGCAGTTTCTCCCCAGGCTGTGATGCACAGTACATGACTATTCAGGCAGGGCGCTTGGGCTGCCCTCCTACTCCGCGGGTAACTCAGCCCTTGCCTATCTCCTAATCCTTGAGAGGTAAAGCACAGACACCCACACAGCTATAGTTCTGGGAAATGCTTTCGCCATGGGGGATCCAAGAACTCATTGGTGGTACCAGGGTCCAGCTCTCTGGTAGTCATCTGAAGCTCAATAGCCCACTATTGTCCTTGGACTCTCCTTGGTCTCCTAAGGTTCAAGCAAAATGTGAGACATAGGTATGTACCCAAGGAGTGCTGCAAACTGAGTGCCTGACAAGGATGTGCTACTTCTGAATCAGCCCTGAGGTATAACAGGAGTCTTTAAAACCAGTTAACTGAAAAGCTGAGGGAAGCCTCAGAATTTACTTAATTTGCATTGTATAAGTTTTGTAAATACCTCAGAAGGGATATAGCCAGAAATATTATTTCTACCATTAGATATCACTGGCTTTGCATAGTAATGAGCAGAAAGTGAAGGAGAGGAGAAAACAACGTTCTACAGTTGTGTTATGTCTCCTGCAGTTCAACCAAACAACTCCCTGTCTTGAGCTCACGAACATTTACTGTATGTATATTTTACGGGCTTTGGGTAACTCTCCTCAGTCAAAGGATTTTTTCAGCACATACCAGCTTCCAAATATAGTGAAACCAATTTGCTTTGAAAAGCAATATATCTGCTAATATATCTGCTAAAGGGCAGTTTCATTTTTCTTTGGGTAATGCACATCTTTTATGCACAGCAGGATCCTGAATTACAAAGCCCACCAGTTGGGGGCAGGGAGAAACAGCATACTAAAAACAGTTAAAAACTCGGTGACATATTTTAAAATCTCAGAGGATCTGGACCTCAAACCTTTTATAACAGCTATTTCCAACTATTCAAGGTCCTGCCAGCACTTAGGCAAGAATGAACAATTACTATTTTACTAGCTGTGTATCTATTAAACAAAAAAAATTGTTTATACATTTGAAGGATCATTTGTAGACATTTCACTGAGAACATATTTGACAGTGACAGATCTGCCAAGAGATCTGCTTAGTAAAATAATGAGACCTCTTCCGCCACACCTTGTGCATTCCCCCATTCATCCCTGCCTGCCCCACACTTCAGGCTCTGCTCTCATGAAGACCTGAAGCTTTGTTTTTTAACCTGCTGCCATAACTCTGGGACCTAAAGCCAAAACCTGGAGTTCAGAGACATCTGGGGTCTAGGTGCCATGTCTGGCCAGCTGAGGACACCAGGAGCCAAAAACCTACAGTCTGAGAGGGAAGTTGCCAAGAGTTTGCCAGTGGGAAACACTAGCAGTGAGATTTGCTGTCAGGGTGTGATGACTAAAGCGAAGTGTGGTTTGTTAAGTGTCAAGATGTAAACAACACGCCCAGACCCTGATTGTAAGCAGTGGGAAATCAGCTCCCCGGCACCACCTCCTGGTGCCATCTGAGACACCAAAGGGTAGGCAAGACACCCACACAGGGCTGGCTGCTGCGATGTGGGGCTTAGGGAAGTCCTCAGCCTCCTGGAGGGAGGCAGGACATAAAGGCAGAATAATGCTGCATTTAAGCAACCTAATATTGCCCCTACACAGTCCAGTCACCAGGGTCAAGAAGGTGCACCTACATCAGATGCCGACATTTGGCCTGGTCAATAGTTCTCCTGGCTTAATTAACTGTATTGGCAATATGGTCCACTGACCATAACGGGAGCATGGCTGCCAGGTTCTTATGCAGACAGCTGCATTGTGGTGTGTTAAATTGGAGCTGAATCTCACTCTAAACATAGTAAAACATCTGAATTCCTGCTCACCTCTGGAATGTATGTGCTCCATCCACAGAGGAACAGAGCGGATGTCCTCTGCAGACAGCAGGTATACAGCTGAATGAGGTTCAGTCTCCTTAAACAACTGGTGAGGCTGGTAAAAGTGCTCTCCTTCTCCAAAGTGGTTGCCATGCACAGCCAAGCATGGAAAGGTCATAGGACAGAAAGATCCTTATTGTAGGTGATTGCGGTGAGCACTCCCATGGGAAAAAGGATCTGGTTCCTGATCCTGGATTGTGGGGCCTGGGGCTTTTTGAGTTCATTTGTATGTTTGTTCATTCTGCAGAGGAGGGGGGCAGCTAGTTGTGAATTGCAAAAATGCATCATCATTCCCTGTAACTGGAAGCAATGTCTGACTTTTTCTCCCCAAGGGACTGTCTGAGTAAATCACAGGGCTAGAGAGCTCAGTTCCCGCTTGCCTCCTCTTACTCTGTGTCATTAGTATCCCTTCATTATGCTGCAGCAGAAAAAGAACATTTGGAGGCAACTCCTTTCCCAGCCTCACCGCAACCTGGTCTCATGAGTCTCACATTCACAGTTATACACTGAGGAGGAAAAACTGAAAGAGCTCTTTGCAGCATAAGCATCCCTATTTGAAGAGACTACCAGGGTAGAGAAGCTGTATATTTGCTGGTAAAGGGATTCCCCAACTGAGAAGCATGAGCTGTGCCCTAGTCCATAGGAGGACACGTTATGTACAATATCCACTGTTATAAATACAGCACAACATGCGAACAGGGTCCACGGAGTAATATTACACCAAAATAATATCCTATGAGGATATTTGCATATTTAAACTATTATCTTCTGAACACCTCTCTACAGGATTTGGAAAAGCTTCTTCTCCAAACACTGCATAATTCTGGACCCCAAAGATTGTTTTTATAGCTGATTCAAGTGCTGACAAAATGGCACACACACCCCCCACCCCGCCCCTGCAGTGGCTCCACAGCTAGGGCTTGTGCCACCTCCAGCTGGGACAGGTCTGCCTGAATTGCTTCCAATATATTAAAAAACTGTTAAATTTGAGCAACAGCCCTTGTCTTCCACACATTTTGACCTGTCCTCATTGTGGGAGAAAAGCTATTTTATTACTATTCAATAGCTGCCACAATAAATCAAACTCCATATATTAACAAGAGGCTTAGAGTAAGTTAAATATCAATGGATTAATAAAATATGATGGATAATGACTTCTAGCTAATATAAGCATTTGTAACTGTATTGCATGTTTTAATAAACAGTCCTCAAATTAATTTGTGGGGATGGTGTGTATTCTGAATGCATGCTTTCTGCCTTCCCTCCCCTGTCCCGCTTCAGAAAGCATTATCTGCTGCTCTTCTGTGGTGGTGAGCTCCTCTGCATATGGAAGCAAGTGCTCCCCAGTTATCACAGACTGACATTCAGTAGCTTCACTGATGAGTAGATAATGTCAGCCTGGAAAGGTGGCAGGCAGCATCTTGTCCAGCCTTCCCTGTGGTAAGGAAAGATAAGCATCTCCAGCTGTCAAAAACCTTCTCCTTCCTTCTGTATGCAAAACTTACATCCCATTTGTGGCAGCTGAGAATGAGAGATATGCCCTTGGTTTAACATGCTTTGCAGTTAATCTTCTCCAAAGTGTATTCTAAAGCCAACTGCAGTAACTCAGTATATTAAGGGATTTGGTCAGTGACCGTATTTTAATGGCCATCAGATTGATGGTGCCCCTCTTTATATTGTAATTCTCTTGTGATACTTATGTATGCATTGCATGTACAAGCAAAAAGGGAAGAGGGAATTTAGTAAATCCAGGGGCCTGAGAGAAATGCAACCCTGGCCAGCAACAAAATGTGAACCATTTCATTAATTTTTGTATCACTACCTATCTCAATCTGCAGAAACAAGCTGCTTATAATTGTAATGAAGAGACTGATGTATGACGGTTAATATTTTAAGCACTTTAAATAGCACATGATGATATAAGCTGGAACTATTGTACTTGCTCTAGACAGTGGCCTGACAAAATGTGATGAGGGGGTGTTGCAAATCTAGAAAATAACCCAAAACCAAAGCAGTCATAGGTACTATAAGATAAACCATTTTGATACTATAAGGAAGCATTTTTAATCCTGGTTTCTTGAGGTTTACGTGATTGCACTGAGTGTGCCTGTGCCTGTATTTGTCTGAAACCTGTTGAGTCAGTAGCCAATTTCAACCAACTTTGATGGATCTTCCATGGGTATCCTACTCTTGCCAACTCTGTGAACATTAGATGTCTGAGTAGAGTAAGGAGAGACCTGTTTAAAACCCTGATGAGGGAAGAGGGGGAGGTAAAAAAGGAAAGGAAAACCAAAAAGGGAAAAGGAGAAAGAGAAAAGTTCTCATCTTACTAGACATCAGCACATTTGTTGCTGGACACAGACCTCAGCATATTTGCCACTTGCCTAGCCCCGACACCTGGCACCACATAACCCAGCCTGCATAGAGTAGCTAAAAAGCAGCAACTGGACCTTAAACCCTGCCAAGCACAGTTTTACTCAACAGCATGAACACATCTGGACTTACCACTCTGGAGTTCCCTGTGTTCTACTCTGGTGCATGGGCCTCCATGGACTAGGGGAG
This sequence comes from Morus bassanus, assembly GCA_031468815.1. NCBI lineage: Eukaryota > Metazoa > Chordata > Aves > Suliformes > Sulidae > Morus > Morus bassanus. The sequence continues at coordinate 89,115,948 of CM062568.1, read as the reverse complement.
AAACAAATCCATGGAAAATCAGGGAGCTGGAAGAAAACAAATCTCACTTCCCCATCTAAGGGCTGATTACTTTTAGCCACTACAATAGCTTGACACTGGTTTCTCCTGAGTATTTGAGTGCAATTGGGCTGCAACCAACAGGACTCTGGGCAGCCCTTACTCCCATCCCAAGGCTATAAATCCCTTGCAGCTGAGGAAGGGACAGATCCAAATCTCCCACAGCCTGGTGGAGAGCTTTAACTGCTGAGTTATTACACATCAGGACAAGCACCTGCCCGCTTTTCTGAAAGAAAAGCTGTACAACTCTAGAGTATGTTTTGCATCCCTCTTGGAGGTAGGCATTTGACAGCAACCAAAAAACACAAAGGGGCAAGTTTTAATATCCACAGTCATCCGTGTTCTTTATAGACTACCTTTGGTAGCTCTGGTTTTGACACTTTAAGCCCCATGGATCCTTTCTGTCATACCTTACCCCACCTGTGCACTGCACAAAGGAACCAGGCACCACACTTGGATGACAGATTCCTCCGGCAAGTAGTGCCTGGAACTCACTGCCCCATGCTAACACAGTTGTGTTCGTGAGGTAGTGATCCTGCAGTTGAAGAACAGCCTTGCCAGGCCTGCAGACAGGTTGAGGTGGGAAGGCAGTTCTGGAGATGATCAGGTTCAACCCCCAGCACTCCAGAGTGTCTCACCAGGGCTGAGTCACCTCCCTTGGTGACACCCTGCCTAATGCAGCCGAGGGTGCTGTTGTCCTTCTTTGTGGGTAGGGCACATTGCTGGCTCATGTCCAACCTGGTGTCCACCAGGACCTCCTCATCCTTCTCTGCAAAGCTGCTTCCAAGCCAGCCGGCCCCTGGCATGTACTGGTGCCTGGGGTCGTTCCTCCCCAGGTGCAGGACTTGGCACTTCCCCTCGTTGAACTTCATGAGGTTTCTGTCATCCCGTTTCTCCAGCCTGTGGAAATCCCTCTGGATGGTAGCATGACCCTCTGGTGCATCAGCCACTCCTCCCAGTTTTGTACTAGCTGCAAAGTCTTACGCTCTCCCACAGCCAACGCACTACTGTGGGATGACACTGTGCTTCAGTGTGAGCTAACTGCATTGCTTTAGCAGTTCCAGTCAAGGCTGAGCCTGCTGTTTGGTGTGGTGTGGGCACCGAGAGGCCAGGGCGGGAATCTAGTCTAGTTACTACTCTAAAAGTAAATTTACAGTTCTAGACAATTTACAAATGAACACCCAAGATCTGAAATGCCTCAGGTGTGCAAGCATGGAGACCGTGCCCTGAGCCTTTTCTATGTAGCTCACCTTAAACTGTTAATATCTGCTTTGCAACTACTTGTCTGAAAGTGTACTTCAGCTGAACTAATTTCTGTGCAGGACCTAACAAGTATTTTGTTGTGAGACATGCTGGATACAGCAGAAACCACATTTCTACCTCCAACACAAATGCTTGCCTCCTCCATCCTTATGTTTGCTCAGGCCCAACAATAAGTCATCTGTCTTACATTGCTTTTTCTACTGGTAGCCACCAAAAATCAGTATGAAAAAAAGAAAAAAGTGGAAAAACCTCAGCATCTGAGAATTTTAGGGCAGTGCTACTATAAACATGGGTGTATTTTTAAGATGGCTATATTTGGCTAGGTTCATGCAACCATAAAGGAAGGTAAATTAAAATATAGTTATTTTGTTGGCATTGTGACTGTCTGTTTTACCTGTCCACAAGCAATTACAGGTTCTAAAATAATTTTTGCCTGAACACATAAGATTTCAAATGTACTTTTACTGCAGGTGGAATAAACAGAAATAATGGCAGGTAAACAAAATTGCAAATGTGTCTGGGGGAAAGGTAGGGAGGATGCTGAACCTATAATCACACCTCTGTCAGCCTGGCTGCTCACAGCTTGGATGGCAGGACAGTGCTCTCTAGGTATAACGGAGATCTATAAATAGCTGCATCATTATATAACCCAGTGGCAGTCTCATTCCTTTTCTAAATATAGGCTGTGCAGCAAAGGACAGTCTGGTGATGTGTTGCTACTGATACCGATTAATAGCATGACTCACACTGCCCGGCTAATAAAAATGAAATGTGTGCCTTGGAGGTACCGCACTGGATAGGAGAAAAAAAAGCATATTAGATTTGGTTTTGTAACCAGTGGAAGAGAAACTGAAATCTAAGGATTTCATAATGCAGGGCAATATTACATTATGTTTCTCTAGTCATAATCACTTCAAAGAAATGTGAAGCTGTCATTAATGAAATTTTTAATGTCTTGTGTTCTGTTCATAAAAAATTGTTTATTGCCTTTGAGTAATTACAGAAAACTCATTTGGGGGGTTATAATAATCTCACATCTCCTAGGTTAACCTGGTTGGCATGCATGGGATGGGAGTTCAAAGGTGGGTCACGTTCACTCAGGATACACATGCAGAGCTCCCACTATCAACCAGGGCTGCACGTGCAGAAATGAAGGACAGTTTTCTGTAATGTATAAATATCTTTTGTGTAAAGAGCTTTGAGATCAATGCAGCAAATTGCATCTAACACACACTTTGCCCTTCAAACTTTAATTATCATAAATAGTGAGGCATTTATACACTTGCTCAGTCATACTGCCCATGTGCTCCCTCACAAACAGTCTGTGCAATCAATATTGCCATTTCACACACAAGGATTTTATATCCACTTTTTGTATTTCCAGTTAGGGTGCTGTCTCTGGTGAAACCCTTGTTGATGTCTCTAGTTCATTACTTGGGGAAGGTGAATGTCTCACTCTAAGCTGTGAATTTAACTTTGATGGAAACTGCTGCAGTGGAGTCCCCTGATAGCTCAGGACATTGGTCTTTGCTCAGAAGTGAAAGACAGCCTTCTGCAGTGAAGTGCAGCATAATTTTGTATCACCGTCTCCACCAATTTGTCCGGACTTTCATGTCTTTCTTTAGAAACAGATTGGTTGTCTTCTAGGGGCCAACTTGTGCAGTAAAGCAGCTCACAATATGAGTAAAGGTCCTGAACCGATGTAACATCTGTTACTAGAAGGAAATTGCTTGGGGAATTAAAGTAACCCCTCCACCCTCCGCATTAGCTAGGGTCGTAGTGAGGGGAGCTGAGCTCAGGTCTCCCATTTCTGTGTGGCAGCTCCCATTGCTGCAACAAGGGCTCTCACACTTCCCTCACACAGCTGCTGCTCCTGGCAGTGGCAGAAACAGTGACTGCGGGTGCATATCCCACTGCGTGCAAGCGGGAGCAGCGCCCTGAAGCCACCCTGCCCTCCTGCCCAACACAGATGCAGTTCAGGTGCAACCCTTTGCCTTCCACAGTTCTCAGTGTCTGGGGCTGGAGAATAATTTCTGAAAAACTTTGGCTAACATTATTTACCAGCATTTACCAGTGTCTTCCTTTTGTCTAGATCAGTAAAATCCGGAAGCTTCAGCCATTGCATGGAGCAACCCCAAGGATGCTGCATGGGTCCCCCAGGAGATGTCTGTTGGAGCAGCTGGGAAATTAGAGATACCCGTGTACCTGAACACAGCTTGCAAAGATCCTGGTGTAAAATAAGGGTACCCCTCTCAGCAGCTCAGGCATCCCAGCACCCTCTTGCCACCAGCCCCCTGGCTTCCCCACCTCCCCGTCCAGCGAGATGCAGAGCCTGGCCCTTCCTGGCACCTGCAGGGAGAGACAACATGGTCCTGTCTTTGCTTAGACTCTAGCGTGAACATTGCTGTGAGATGCTCAGTGCTTTCATGTTCCTCTCCTCTGAATTAATCTGTGTGGTACTCCACACCATCATTTGATTTCATCTTGTGAGTTAAGAGGTAGATGGACAGACCCCTTGGTACCTGATGTCAGGAAAGACCTCAAGTCTGGCTAGTGTACCGGTTCAGGATACCTCTGCACCCTGACATGGATATACTCCAGCTCGGAGCCTTCTCAGTGTCCTTGGGCAAGCAAGGTAATGCTTGCTCACCACTGGAACAGATGTTGCTGTTGTGCGAGGCTGAGGTTTAGCAGCTGTGAGACCACAGAAGCATCAAACAACATGGTCTGAACCTTGAGCCTTGACTTCCTTCTCTAATATACTTTATCCACTGCCTCCTTAGACTCCAGCCCTGTGGTTCAACAGTAGATTGACTATTTCCTCACAGCACCACATGGTATTTTGATGAGGAAAATCTTATTAGGTTAGCAAGCACCAGAGAAGAGAGAGTGTTATGATCTTTTTTGCACGACTTCTCTGACTTTTCCCAGTCTCTTGTTTCAAGCAGGTAGGTGTTCACTTTGCACCTCCAGCACCCACAGTGTCAGTAATTCCTAATTTAAACGATTTAGCTTAGTTTCCCACCAAAACAACATTTTTTCTTCTTTTCCTTCAGGGTGTAGAGCTCTGCTCCAGCTGCTTCTCTTTGACAGATTTACGGTAATAAAAAATATAATAAAAAACCCTTACTTTTGCTTTCAAACACAAATCTTTTGTGACAGATTAGACATGGAGGGATAACCTACCCAGCCGGAAGAGTCAGGTATTTATCTGCAGGAATGCACAGCACTATTCAGCAGAGACATGGTACCAGCAGCTTGATCTTGGTCACATGAATAACCTTAAAACCTTTAAAACCAAGGGAAATGCTAAAGAGATACTCAAAGGGAACTTGCACAGAAGTGACAAGCCTTATCCATCAGGAAGGTTTCTGCCTGAAAGCCTCACCTCTGCAACACAGTCCTTGTGGTCCCCACCACTTCCAAGCACCCACACTCAGCTGAGACAGTGCAATATGGTACCAGCAGCCAGCCCATGGCTGCCCCATGCTCCATGGGATGACTCGAATAACCAAATCCTGTGGGCTTCCAAGCCCAAGAACTATCATGAACCCGAAAGCTACTATATGGTGAGGAAGAGGCAGACCCAAAGAGGAAAGCTACCACTCAGATGAAAAGTCATGTACATAAATATTTACAGTGTTCCTAGATATTTGTATCAGGCTTGAATGGGCCTGAAGAGATGCTAACCCTGATGGACAGCCAGGCAGAAGATGGCTTCCCACCAGACCCCCCTGTATGTATTGATTTGTAAGGCATTTTTAGAGCAAACATAAACTATACAGACACTTTTAGGTTTATAGTGAAGTACAGTGGCACACTGCTGCTTGCATTTAAAGTAGGAGGAGGCAGAGAAGCCCATTTTAGATACTTTGTTGGAACATGAACTTTCCAGGGGAAGGCAAACTGCTTCTTCAGAAGAGTGCAGTTCCCATGGGAAGGCTCTGGGACAGGCATTCCCTGAGGCACCAGGCCCATCAAACCCTGTGCAGCAAGGAAACCCAGAGTAATTAGGTCTAAAGACACACACAAAAGGTAGCCTGATGGCAACACAGTAATTAAGTCACCATGCACGTGCCAGGAGAGCAGAGATGCTATTCTCTGCTCTGCTCTCTACCAGAAAGTGCTTGCAGGTTCTCTGTCACTGGACATGTGGCGAGGGCTCCCCACTGCCCCATGCGGACCACCTCACAGGCAAGATTTAAAACTTGCCCAGCTCTGGCATTCCCCAGTGGCTGGGCACCGAACCTGCTGTGACTGTGGGCAGCACCCTGCCAAGGCTGTTCACTTGATCTTCCTGAAGGCTCTCGGACTCCCCCTGCCCTGTCTGTAAAACTCCCAGCCATCTGCCTCCACACCTTCCCGGTGAAGCTGCTGTGACTAATTTACAGTCTCTTACCTGATTAATTATTTTGGAATGAGTAACAAATCATTAACACCCAGGCACTTTATTGATAATTTGTAAATGGGAGCAATGGTTCAATTCCTGGAATTTGTTTCAGCCACTTCCCCATGACTATACAAAACACGGCATTTGTTGCTTGGATCATGTAGGTTAAAACTGCATCTAGGAAGAAAATATGCCTCCCTGTGGCATGCTGCGAAGGCATCTTGTCTTTTACAAAACAGCTGTAGGAGGAAAGGAAAAGAAGCGATATGCTGCCTAAAAATAATATGCTCGTGCTCCTGTGGAGAACAGAAAGGTCTTCCTTTATCAGCTGCAAGAAAAAAGGTTAAGGTGCAGGACAGCATGGTGATTAAACCTTACAAGCATGGACTGGAATTTGGTGAATCTTCCAAGTTAATAGACAAACAGCCAGGCCAAAGTAAATAGATCTACAAAGTTAAAAAACATTTCCGGATTAAGAAAAGCTAATTTACTAAAGTTTGGAACTGAATATCCATCCTGCCCATCACACCATCCTGCTGAAAGAACTGCAGGCCCTGCCTGTGTCCAAATATGTCTCCAGGACCCCTCCAGGTGCGAAAGCCTCTCCCATTCCCTCCACTCCTTTTGGCAAGATGTGCCATAAGCCTGCCTGACCCAGAGAAGCTCAGAGCATGGAGGGGTTTAATACGATGAGCTGACAGACAATACAATCAGGCTGTCCTTTACTGTAGCACAAATCCCTGATGGAGTATCTGATTGAGCAATGGAGTAGGAAAGTGCGGAAGAAAAGCAGTCAGGGGAAACAAACAGCAGAGCTGGTTGTGAAGATGTCTGAAAGGCTCTGGAAGATTGCAGGCAATGTGACACTTCCAAAACATGTTACCTGTGTAATGTAAGCAGGTCAAAGTGTTTTCATAACTTCTCTGTCCTGCACAGTCCCTCATGCTGTTGTGATGGCAGAATCCTGCTTGGGGTCATTGCACCTCCCTGCATCTTCCTACTGATGTTTCTCGCCACTTACCCCCTGCCGCTGCCACGTCCCTGCAGTGGGACAGGCTGCACTGCTGCTCGCTCTTAATTCTCCTCAACTTACACTTTTATGCATTTCCACTTTCTTCCTTACTTCTTCTTTGAATGTTTTAACACTGCAAACCAGCTGCCCTTCATGCACATCTCCCTGTAACGCACTAGCGAAGGAAAATCCCCTCCACAATCCCAGTTCCAGTGGGGTGGCAAATGGTGCTAAACATGAGTGAGACTAAATGATGTCATGCAATTCAAAGCAATCACTTTGAACATTACATTTTCCTTCTGTGCTTAGAAATGGAATTTCTTTTTTTTGGCAAAGGAAAGCCAACACCCTCCACGCTTTGCATAGCCGAATTTAATGCAGCAGAGACCCTGTGCTAAAACACTCTGACCAGAAAAGCAACCTTAGAAAGGTACAACTTGAACATTTTACCCTTCATGAGAAAAATGTCATCACAGTTCATTCAAATATTGGAATTATTTAAAACCTGATTTATATTAAATCAAAAGTAACTCTAAATAGATGGCTCGCTCAGCAGCTATATTCTATGTTGAAGCCCCTGCTAAATCTAAAATAGGGTTTATTTTATTATAGTAACAACAACAAAACCAAAACTTTAGCTTACATTTGGTGTTTAAATGTACTAATGCTATAAAAAGAATACATTGTAAGATGGTCCTACACTGTCCAGACTATGCCTTGAAGAGACAAGAAAAAAAGGAAGAGTTAGGCAAAGAATTATCACCTTTATTATATAGCTGAGGAACAGAAGCACTGAGTGATTAGCTGTCTTGCTCGTAATACGGTAAGAAGGCTATAGATGAGCCTAACCAGACCTAATAGTGTCTGGTTGTCCCAGACAATATGCTCTCACTACACTGCCATCTTTTTTCACTGGTGTAAATAGCTTATTTTAAAAGTAGATTTTCATTGGCATCAACATGGTTAACAGACACCCAAATTCTTGTGGCTGAATCATACATTAAAGCCAAATAATCCTTCTTCTTCTGTCACAGGTGACTATTATGGACATCTATAGTTACAGGCACTCTAGCACTACAATGTAAGAAATACATCAATTTTAGTAAAAAAAAAATCACTAAGGCTTCAGGACCTGAAAAGAACATTAAGAAAAGATCTTATCATCATTAACTCTATGTATTCTTATACTGTCAGGTGGCAGGTATGTGATTCTGTACAATACTGTTGTAAAAAACACTAGATTAAAAGCATCAGTAATCTCCCTGACATACAACAGAAATATAATAACCTGGGGTACACTGTTCAAAATCTATCTGAGTCCAGGTGACTACAGTCAGAAGTGCACACTGTGTAAAGAGGTTGTTGTATGTTGCATTTGTTCCTTGGTTTTTTCCCTTTACTGAGGAATTTTCTTTCATTGATGTGGACAGAGCTCTTGCTGCATGCTCAATTTAATCGAGCAAAATCCCTGTGATAACAGACTGCAGCAGGATAAATCTTCCTTTGCGCCAGTTGCTTTGTTTACATAGCCCCATGCTAACATTTCTAGCACTTTCGTATTTTATCGGAATATTTAATTGGAAATGTAACATTGGGTGCAGGGATTAGAAATATAGTAATGGTACTTTTTTTTTTTTTTTTTTTTTTTTGCCTAAGTTGCATCCAGGCTTCTAAATGACAATCTAACTAAATTGAGAGGGAGACAAGAAAATATGAATCACTGGAGTGTTACAAGTTAAGGAAAGGAGTGGTGGCTGGACACTAAGAATAAAGCAGTGGAAGAGCAGACCTGATGCTCCAGGTGGTCTGTGTTCCTATAAACCACTCTAAAGGGAAAGCAACCTCATCTCTGCAGCTCCCCAGGAACTGACCCAGAAATACACACACTTGGAGCTGATTTTGTGTTGTGGACAGTTTTTCCGCCTGGAAAATGGGTCTCCCTGAGATTTCCTACTCTCTAAAGCCTATCCATACAGACTCCACTAATAACTGTTGCTATTCTGAGGACTGAGCCAAACCATGGCTGACACCAAAGTTAGTGTCAAGACTCTGTTTCTTTTCCTTTGTGCCAGATTTTCCTCCTGTGCTTCTGCTTTTGCCCTCAATGTGCTCATAAGCCGCAGGAGCTGTATCTGGTGTTGATGCCTCACAGCTGACTGACAGCGGATGAGCATGGTAATGGTCTCTTCTCTTCTCTTCTCTTCTCCTCTTCTCTTCTCTTCTCTTCTCTTCTCTTCCCACAGCATTTTTACCCAACCTTTACTTTCTTACATTAGCTAGCTGCTTTAATTTTGAAATAAAATTAATGGCCCAGGTGTAATCTATTTCAGGTCTTACCCAGACAGCTGGTTTTGGCAGCATTTAATCTGAGTATCAGGGGTTCTGCTAACCAGTTTTCAGCTTCTAGTTCTTACCAGGAGGAGCTGAGCCGCTGTTGTCTTGCTATATATACATATACATATACATATACATATACATATACATATACATATACATATACATATACATATACCTATACATATACATTGCTCCCATATACACAGGCAGCTAGAGACCCCAATCAGGTAAAAAGGCAGTTCTTCATCTCAGAGAGAATACAGCTATGGATTCAGAAAAAAGGCACAAGTGGTAGATAAAACAAATCTGGAGATGACAAAGACAAGGTAAGGTGACAGCAGAATTCTTAATTTCTTCCATTTTCCAAGCAGCTCCAAGAGCTGGCTGTGACTTCTTTGCAGCACTTGTCACACTGCAAGTAGTGGCTTCAGGAGCACCAGTTGTGTTTAAAATATTATTCAGATAAGAAAGGGTGTCATAGTATTGTCCTAACTTCCTCAGCCAATCTACCTTTTGCAGCAGACATCTATGCTTTCATTAAATTGCTTTTCTTTTTCCTCTCTTACTAGTCATAATTGTACATAAATCTTTATCGCAGAAGTTTGCTACTCTAGTGAGACTACTTTCTGCAATTTAAAGAGATGAGAAACACATTACATTGTTAGTCAAAAGGGCAGGAGAAAAAAGATTTGAGATTTCTAACTTAATTTGAGCTATTCTGTGCTTATGTTTTATGATAACATTGAAAGTAAAGTGTGGGCAGACACTGGTTTTATAGTGCATGTACCTCTTCAAGCCCTCTTCCCCACAACATGGCAATAATTCACTTACTGTACAAGCTACCATGCAGAGAATGACATTATGTTCCAAACCAGTGGAAGAAAACCAAAACATGGTTAATAAGGAAATATGTTTTCTTCCGTGTGTATGTCAAGCCTTGAAGACCAATTGATTTTTCAGAGAAGTCAAAAGTAATATGTATCTCTTCAGCGTTTTGAAATCCAGGTCCACTTATACTTTTTCTTTGTAACTGTGGGCAAACAGGCTGCTTTCAGGGTTTCCAGGACATTTTTCTCCTGTTGCAAGTCAGGTTGCTTCATTATTTGTAATGGGAAAAATATTATTTCTGGGGAGTTGGGCAACTGGAGAAAGATCAGATGGCAGCATTTCTCTAAGTAAGTATAACATAAAAAACAAAATAACCATTCACATTTACAGAAGGCTGGATTTCTAGATGAACATGCACATTTGGAGAGGAACACAGTGATCTTGTAGTAGGAGGGTAGTGCAGCTCCTTACAAGGTAATGCAGATGAAGTAGAGACAAAAACTTCATATCAAAGCTTCTCCTTTTCAGATTTAATTTGGATTCCCCAGGCCATGGGGTCTGGGTCTCTGCTAGGACAAAGCTAATGCAGATTTTCAACCTAGAATTCCCTGCATGGGCAGTTTGCCGTCTGCCTTTGAAGACTTCTGCCATTTTAGATCAGACTGACAGAAGGGACTGTGTGTGAATTGTAATCGTAGCTAAACCAGAAAATCACCTACTTGCTGTTTCAGTTGTTGTGTGCATTGGACAAGTGCACTCCAGATTTCAGTGCCTTCTGAAAGGGTGCAAATTCAAGGTTATACTTTGGATTGTCCATATGTTCTTTAAATCTTTTCTGCTTTTCCAGCTAGGTGGCATGCCAGGACCCGTAAACCTCTTAATATTCTAGCTTTACCACACAGCTTTTACAAACAAGGTCATACAGAACAGAGGAAAAACATATAATTAATAATTATCAAGACCTGCTGCTGTGTGGGCTGCAAGTCCCTGCTCAGGAATTAGAACCAAATGATTTCAGGCTTTAAAAAAGGTAGTTAACATATCCAATGTGCTTGGAGAGAGTACACCAGCTCCATTAGCTCCCTGCATGTATTTTGCTTCATGCTAACACGTACCACACGCCTCAAATCACAGCAGCTGGGTTCCTTTGCATTGTGCTTGCCTCGCTCCCCACACTCCCTGAAACATCTTTCCAGTTCCCCGTGCCTTGTCTCCCTCACCCCTCCTGTGTTGATGCCAGCTGATCTGGAACAAATGCATAGATTATTAGGCAAAACAAGTCAAATAAGGGAAAAGGTTTCAGGCAAATCACTGCAAAAATAAGTAGCGTGATCCTAGTTCCTTTAAGAGTTCTCTGGGTTTGTTTCAGTCACTAGTAAAATGAGGGGGAACTGTCAAGCGACATAAATCCTTATCTGAGGTGTTTCTGAACAACTTGGTTGAAACAGTAAATATATGGTGGCATTCATTATCAGAGTCTGAAAGTCAGCCAGTGAATTGTTAAGGATGCATAGATTTTACAACTAGGAGGCACCAGTAGGTTACTTAATCTGATCTTGTGCATAATCCTGGATATTGAATTTGTCCCATGCTCCCCTGGGAAATCCAGTAGTTTATTAATCTGTAAGTAATTATCTTCTAGGCAAAAGTGTTTATATAACTATTTTAAACTTGTTAATTTACCAGTGCCTTCCAGAAAAAAAAATTTACTTTGTGTTTGGAAACTTGAAAAATTGAGTATACATCCCCATAAGGGATGTTTGGAAGAGTGGACCAATGCTTCTAGAGAAGCGCTCCCTGGGGAGGTCTGTCCTCTTCATGGAAAGGAACCCTGTGTCTCAGATTTTGTATATCCCCTCACCAAACATCATGCTTGTCCTTTGCCCAGAGACAAGGTCTGTAGTTAGTCAAATAGTACTTCAAAGGCATCTATTTTTTCCTAGTAAAATCATAAATTAGTGACTCTTAAATTATGATATAAACACTTTCACCTAGCAAATAATTACTTATGTTCTGCAGGCAAATAATAAAAGGGAATCAGATTAAGAGCATTTATTCCATAAATAAAAAATAAGATTGTATCCAAACACCTGACACTAAACTAAATGTTTCTGCAACCCAAATCCATTTGTTAATTGTCTCTTCTGCCTGGAATGCAGCTGTTTAAGTTAAATTTCTGAAGCACATCTCTGTCATTCACAGACATCTGCAGGATCAGTGATGTGCAGAAATACTCTATTTATAGAGAGGCAATCATCCCTTTCTCTTCTTCCCTCCTCCCACCCACAGCTCTTTGCAGTGATATTAAGGGAGTCTCAATCCTGGTATTAATTTCTTTTCAACTGAAATACACCCATAAACTTTAGTTAAGAACAAGTGAGTAAAGGAAAGTGAAGATAATTTTTTTTATGCTGAGAAATATTTTTAGAGGCCAACCATGAAGATTTCCTAATGTTATAAAAGGGCAGGATTTGGTGAAATAGAAAGAACAGAAAAATAGCATTTAACAAATAATATAGCATCTATTATTTATCATAGCAGTCTGTGGATAAAGGGCCAAAGTAAAATATGTGACTTTGAAGATAAAACAAAAAGAGGTGGCAATTATTACAAAAACATTATGTATTTTCTTTGTGAAAATGTTGTATTGAAATATAGCCTTTACCTTAAAAAATCTTGCTGAAACAATGCTTTAGTTTTTTCCAAATGTTTGCGCTTTTAGAAGAAAAAAAAATCTCTATAATGTTTCACAGATGAAAAACATTTTGTGAAGAGACCAGTTCTACTTAATTATCTATGGCTTTCTATGGAGCTAGGATGCTCCCATTCCACCACAAGCACACTGCATCATAATCTTATCACACAGCAGTTCTCATGTTCCAGCCCCAGAATAGCTGGATTTGATTGAATGCTCTTTAGGAAAAGGAATAGGAAAGCTCTTGAGAAACTTCGTAATGAAACATATACTAATTATAGTATTATTTAAGAGTAAAACATTTCAAAGTGTACTTTATTTTACAGTTTGAGGGGCTATTCAAATATTAAAGATCATATATTATTCACTTATGAAGAAAATGAGTTATTACTCTAAAATGGAACATACACAGCAGGGCAGACAACTTTGTCATGACATACTTCTTTATCACCCGCTCTCACCCGCAGAAGAATGAGTTGTGAATTTGGAGGCATTCTAGCTAGTAATTGTTCTGTTTCCAAGAAACCTGTGCTCAACAGCAGGTTTTACTTAGGGAATATTTAAGTAAAAATACCTTGTATGAAATGTCTTTAACACCAAACAAATGACTGCACAGGTCCAATGTGAAGGGAAGTTAATTGGGTTTCTGCTTACCATTGTCTTCAGAATAGTATTTTTAGTCAACTTTCTGCATTGCCTGAAATAAGAAAATCCTGTACTCTGGCTTTTGCCTCTCTGGTCAGAATAGCAAAGGTTCTTAGGATGACTTTGTGGAAATCAGGGTAACTTGGTATAGCACAGGGGTTCTCATAGCTTTCCTGGGCCTCATCAAAGGACATTGCCCAAAATTAGCCAATCATTTCATGATTCAACAACTTAATTTATATCTGTGTTATTATGTGCAAATTCTTCATATGCACAGTTTATGTTAACAGCCACAACTTCCATCAGAAATATTTTTAATAATATAACAAATTTGCAATGATCAAGAGATATAATTGCTATTTGTAAACACCTATTCTAGAAAATATCTTAGTTCAGTTTGTATCAAGGTTAGTGTTAGCAGTATGCATAATATAGCCTGCTAATTGAAATTGGTATCCTCTACAATTAGCTGAAGACCTTTCTGCAGCATGGGTGACCTGTTGGGTTTTCCTTGCCTAAGAATGATATCACAATATTTAAAAATACTCTCCATGGAACCAGCTTGCAATTCAAGCTACACTAAAAGACGGTACCACAACTGACTGTTCTGTAGAATCCCTTCTCGTTATTCATGTCAATTGTTTTTGCATGTCATGCAAACAGTCAGGAAGGCCAAGGGAATCCTGGCATGCATAGAAAGGGCTGTGGCCAGCAGGCTCAGGGAGGTTATCCTCCCCCTCTACTCTGCCCTAGTGAGACCACATTTCCAGTTTTGGGGCCCCCAGTTTAGGAAGGACAGGGAACTGCTCAAGCGAGTCCAGTGGAGAGCTACTAAGACGATCACGGGACTGGTGCATCTCCCTTATGAGGAAAGGCTGAGACACCTGGGTTTGTTGAGCCTGGAGAAGAGAAGACTGAGGGGGGATCTCATCAATACTTATAAATATCTGAACGGTGGGTGTCAAGAGGATGGGACCGGACTCTTTTCAGTGGTGCCCAACAACAGCACAAGGGGCAATGGGCACAAGTTGGAACACAGGAAGTTCCACCTAAACATGAGAAAAATCTTCTTTACTGTGAGGGTGACAGAGCACTGGAACAGGCTGCCCAGAGAGGTTGTGGAGTCTCCTTCCCTGGGATGTTCAAAACCCGCCTGGACACAGTCCTGTGCCCCCTGCTCTAGGTGAACCTGCTCAGGCAGGGGGGTTGGACAAGATGATCTCCAGAGGTCCCTTCCAACCCCTACCATTCTGTGATTCTGTGATTCTGATCAGCAAAACATTTGAACTTGGCTTGCATTGTTAATTCCGCCAAGACCCTACATAAACCCACAAAAAAGAGTGATTCATTTTTTGCAACCCTGATGAGCCATCCAGCAGACTGATCTTTTTTCCCCCAGGCTAAAATGTACAAGAACCCAGTGTGACTTCTTGGATGTAATATAGGCTAAGTACTAAACGGTTTAGGCACAGCTTTGCAAAGTCTAAAGAGAAACCCTGACAAGTGCACCGTTCACAGCTACTAATGTTCATGAGAGAGACAAATGGAGAGTCTGACCAGACACCTGCTAATTTAATAGTCCACATGGCAGAGCACATCACAGACAGTCCTGAGTCCCAAAGTAGTACTGCCCCAGCAGAAATACCAGGAAAACATCTAGCAGAGAACAGCTTGAGGCTCAACTCTCTGTTAATTTGCTTCCCTACCTCAATATTTTCCTTTTACTGAAGGCTTTTACAACCATTGTGTTTGTCAATGCCAGACAGATAAAATGCAAGGCAGTCAGGATGCAGATTAGTGGAAAACTGGCCAAGGGTTGCTCCCTAGATTCAGTCAAGTCCTTGCATCCTGAAGCATGACAGCTTAAATTTTTAAAAGCAGTTATGTAAAACTGAGAGTGCATTCATGTCCCCTGCAGCAGCAGATGACTCTGCTCTCTGCCCTGGCTAGGAAGGCTCATCTTTCTGGTGGGGAGCAGAGAGAACATCATTTAAATGAGCTCCTTGGCTGCCTGTGAAGATCTACTCCACAGCAGGCTGGGAAAGTGCCGCACCACTTCTGAAGACAACCCCACCTGCTCATGATGAAGGACAAAAAGTCCAACTTAATGCATTGACCATGTGTGTGGCTCACTCTGGGCTTCATGTCTTTCCTCCTAAATGATGAGGCTACAAGTGTATTTGAAAACCAGGGGGTATATGAATGAGTTTGCTGACTCCCTTTTTTTAAGTTTGTGTCAATTTTACTTTATCTTGCCAACAACTCCAAGAACGAGTTTACTAGCTGACTTTTCCTACATGTGTTATTGCAAGTCTGGAAATAAATTACTAGAGTTATCTGTGTCTTCTTCTTTTTCTTTTTTTTTCCCCTGTAGCACTTTGATATGTGAGGGCTGGAGAGAGATAAGTGATACAGGTTTGCTGGACTGGCACAAACATAACAGGGTCACAATTTATGACTCAGCTCATTCATGTTAGATTGTATGCTCTTGAGATGCTTGATGATTTATAGCTGATGTGAATTGTGATACTTACTGTGCCATTAGCAAAGCCATTATCTCTGTCGTGAGAACTTAGGATCAATATACATCAGCAGAGACAGAAAGAGTATTGTGACCTTGCTGATACAAATGGGTTTGTGGAGAAGTATTCTAGGATGCCATTTGACACAGCCTTTTGAGAATATTGAGAATAGAAATTTTATTAATGAAAATCTTGAAGTCAGGTAGCTATGTCCTTTGCAATTATTAGGTATGTAATAACGGTCAGAGTGCATTAGCACCCTCCCTCAAAAAAGAATTTTGCAAGTTGCAACAAATCTGTTTACTTAAAAAACTGGCCTGTAACATGATGCTGACAGCCATTCTCTAGATAATAACTAAGAATATGTTGAGATGTTATTTGTGATCATGAAAATGAGTTCCCAGAATTAATTAATTTTATTCTGCAATTAAAGAAAATGCATTTTGTGGAGAAATGCAGTACTAATTAGAGCCTCCTACCAAAGAAGAGGATCAGCACCATACATTCAGGTCACTGAGCACAGACTGAGTGTCATACTGGATAGACAAATATCGGAGCTAAAGCTATAAGCAAGCCACTGACTACAGTCAGCTCACAATAAATAGCCACACAATCTATTTATTCAGAGTCTATTTAAAAATCATTGTACTTTGACTGACAACTCTAAAGATTAACTTCATTAAATAAACCATCTTTTAAGGTAGTTGACCTTGTTATTTTTTCAGGAAGGACTCTTCATAAAAGACCACAGCTGAAAGCACCACGTGCCATTTCTTGAAGATATTGGTTAGGTCTAGAGCTGAACTTCTTTCAAAGCTCTGGAGCATTTTATATGTCATTTTGGTCCAGCTCACTCTGGAAACAATTATCAACCATGAAATGCTGATCTCTCTAACAAAGGGTGCTCACACTGCTCACTCGTAATTTTATGTGCACAGCATTCACAAGTGTATTGTCTTCATTCAACATCACTATCCAGGGATTCTCCATAAGGCCCTTAATAGCATTACAGTCACTGTGTTCGGCCTCTGCATTAGTTCATTCCACTACCTCTTTGCAAGAGTGGCTTGCCTCTTCAAACAATCCCAAAGTACTCTTGCGTCTACCCTTGCAACTAAAAAGTTGTCGGCAATCCCATACCTAAATTGACTAACCAAAACTGTTGCTCTGATGTTGGTCTCTAATCTACCACCTTCTACTTTCGCACAATATTCCTGTTATAGGACTAACACTGTCAGAGAATTAAAGAGAAATTCAGGTTGGAAGAGACCTCTGGCAGTCTCCAGTCCACCTCCCACACAAAGCAGGACCAGCTAGAGCAGGTTGCCTAGGTTGCCTCCAGTTGAGGTTTGAGTATTTCCTAGGATGGAGACTCGACAACCTCCCTGGGCATTTGTGCCAATGTTTGACCTCCCTCACAGTGAAGAATTTTTTTCCTACTGTTTATTTACAATTTTCCTTACAGCTATTTCTGTCTGTTGCCTCTTATAACTGTACCCCTCTGAGCAGATTTTGGCTCTGTTTTCTCTACACCCTCTCATTATGTAGTTGTGGACAGCAATAAGATCTCCCCTTCACCTTGTCTTCTCCAGGCTGAAAAAAACCAGTTCCCACTGTCTTCCCTTTATGTCATGTGCTCCAGCCCCATCACCATCTTGGTGACTGGAGCTGGACTTGCTCCAGAAAGTCCATACCTTTCTTGTAGTGGAGAGCCCAAAACTGGATGCAAAACTTTCAGTGTAGCCTCCCAAGTGCCAAACAGAGGGGAACAGTCACAGTGCAGGATATGATTGGTTGCCTTTGCCACAAGGACACACTGCTCACTGATATTCAACTTGTATAAACATGATCCCTAGCTCCTTTTCTGCAAGGTCACCTGCTAACCACTCAATCCCTGGCCCATACTGTTGCAGGGATTCTCCTTTCCCAAGTACAGGACTTTGCAATTCCCTTTGTTGAACTTCTTTCTCAGGACCTGAGGATCCTATCAATGCATTGCTCCAGTCTATCAAGATCTCCCTGAACCCAACTTGGTGACAACTGTGAACTTTCTGAGAGTGCACACTGTCCCATCATCCAGGTAGTTAAAAAAGACATTAAACAGTCCTGTCCCAAGTATCAATCCCTGAAGACTAGCACTAGTGACCACCAACGAGATGCACATTGTACTACTGATTACAACCCTTTAAGACTGGTAGTCCAGACAATTTTCCATTCACCTTGTTGCTTATTGTCCATCTAGCCAAACCGTATCTTTGGCTATCAGGATACTATAGGAAACCACACCAAAGGCTTTGCTAAAGTCAAAATATACAACATCTACTACTCTTTCCTCATTGAGAGTCATCCATCTCATCACAGAAGGCAATTGGTTTCATCAGGCACAATATGTTGTTCATAACTCCATGATGGCTGTTTGCAATCACCTTTTGGACACTCAAGCACCTGGACAGGACCTCCAAGAGGACTTACTCTATAACGTTTGTCATGTCCTTCCAAAGCTGCTATAAAGCAGCCACATGGTGATGTTGGCCCACCTCCTGGTGCTCCTAGAGGCATCGCATCTGGTCCATCTGGCTTGTACATGTCAAACTTTCTTGAGCGCTCCCTTACTCTATCTTCCTCTCCTCTGGGTATTGCTGCACTCCCCCAGACTCTGCAACCAGGTTCAAGCACGTGAGAGGTCTGAAGGCAGTCTTCAGTAAGGCAAAAAGGCATGGACTACTTTGGCATTTCCATGTCCTTTGCCCCTTGATCTCTAGCTGTACTTAGCAGCAGGCTCACAGTTTCTTTAGTTTTCCTTTTGCAATTCTATTATAGAAGCCTTTCTTGTTGTCCTTCACATACCTTGCTAATTTAAACTCCAGCTGCTTTTCTGGTATCTCTATATTTTCTTATATTACAGTAAATTAGTTAAATTCATCCCATTGGTAGGGAGAAAAACTCTAAGGAAGAACTCACTGGAGCCATTTACACAAGGGAACTAGCGAAATGCATCTAAATCTTTCAAGAATTGGAAGCAGCACCCGGATGGAAAGGGGTAATTTCCAGATGTCAACCCTCCATGGAAGATTTCAAATCCTCAAAGAAAACAGCTCATAGAAAATTCATCTTATAAGTGACATCAGAGAGAGAGAAAATTCATTGTTCTGTTTTGTTACTGTGCATCTCAAATCCTTTCCCAAACTCAGATTCTTGCTCTATATTTTTTATCTCAACATGAACATTAATTACCAATTGTATTTTAACATTCTGCCAGCACATTATATCTATTTGCACTTGGAAAACTTTTGTTTTTTCCCCATGGGGCATTAAGATAAGCACTTTATTAATTAAGCTGCCCGGAATTGGATTCAGATGATTGGGAGTGCTACCACGTCTGTCAAGTGTGAGACATCGTTGTTTGGAAAGATGAAAGACAGCTCTGGGGAAAAAAAAAAAATTAAAAAATCCATGGTTGAGCACACACTCAAGGGACAAAGCACCGTGTCCTTCAAGTCCTTGCTCCCTAAGGCCTTCCTAGGAGAATCTCGGTGCAAACAAAATTTTGGAAAACAATAAGGGTTATATTCCCATTTGTCTTCACAATGAAAGATGACAATGTTTCCAACATGTAAATATAAAAACCCTAGGAGAAGGTAAAAGGTGTTCTTGATCTCTCCTTTAAAGATTCTAGTTTGCTGCCGGGCATTAATCTTCATATTTCATGTGCACTGTGCTGTAGCTTATAGAGGGTTCAACACGTTCACTGTGTTTGCTACCAGAAATTTGTGACTTCTCATGAAATACATCAGGTGTGAAAATGGCAGGAAGAGAAAACAGTAGCTATCAAAGGAGGTGCTGCCTGGACTCCTGTCTTTTTTTCAAGTGACTTTCCAGCCTGAGGTTGTCACTCTAAAGCTACAAGAAGAATTGATATCAGCTATCTTGTCAAAATTATCTCCTCTTGCCTTTGGTGGCAGATGTTTTATCTCTTTTTCTTTTTAACTTTTTACAGTGATGCATAAGCGAAGAGTTCCAGTTTCACTTCATTTTCCACTAAAACGAAGCACACACCTCATCACGCATTTACATCTGCTCCTTGCTGTATTAAATCCCAGAGCCAGACGAGCTTGTCCTTTAGCCCCTGCCTTCAGGCACAGTGCTCTTTCCATGGTAGGGACCTGAGGCAGCAGGTCTCCAGTTGTATTCCAACTTAAAATGGCAAAAATAGTACATTGCTTTGAAGCTGTCCATTTCTACATCATCTCGTGCACTGTTGTCCATTGCCCCTATGAAATACTCTTCTGGGATGATATGACTGTTATCATCTTGATTTCCTAAACCGTGCATGTTTTTTTAGCTCTTGCAGCCTCCTTCCACATCAGCTTGAGAATCACCTTTCTGTTTCTCATTTCATGTGGTATTTTGGCTGATGCCCTCCTGGTTAATGACTGTCTAACCACTTCAGTCAAGGCCTGGGAGGTTTGCCTGGTGAATGAAAAGGCTTTCATCAGGGGTTCATTTTAGATCTTCCTGTATCATTGCTGCATATTTTGACCCAAATCCCACCCAGGACCTGTTTTTTTAACCCTCTCTCCTTTTGTCCATCTTGGAAGAACAGCTTTTAAACCCTTGCTTTTAAACTTTCATGAGTTCCATCATATATTCACATCTCTGTTGTACCACACTTAAAATTGTACTGCTTGTGTGTCCTCTTGACATGGAGAGCAGGACTCTTCCTATTCCTGTATGTTCCTAATCATAGTTAGTTAATTCCTGTCAGAATTATCTGAAAATTGTTTTTAAAATCACATATATGAAACCCAGCTATTTTCAGGACTAATTGTTCCTTCTAAAGAGTTGTATTTGTTGGTGATATCAACCCTCTGCACAAGCAGAACCAAGCAAGTCTTGGGCACTCTTCAGGTGCCCTCTAACCTCCTGGGAAATTCGACTTTGATGAAGACACATTCAGTGTTTCTGTTCTTTCATTTGGGGCCTATCCCACTGTACTCTTGACGCCAAGGATATTTTACTCAATCACCCCAAGAGACGGACCTGGACAGAGACCTTTCACCTTTAATTCCACCTGATCTGTCTTTGTATCATAAGCTGTTGCCTGATATAATACTGGTCCAACAAACTGATCTGGAGATGCTTTAAAATGAAAGTTTTTCCACAGTAGGCGTCAAATCCAGATCAGCCACTGTGTTAGCCCATATCTTCACGTGTGAAATCATCTCTCTCCAGCTCAAACATCCCTTGTGCACTCCCCCTGTCCTGCCAGCCAGTTAGTAGTTAGGTGTTTTGGTGCTGCCATATCTGCTGCTGGTGACCTGGCTATGGTACGGGGCTTACCATAAGGTGAACAGTATGTCTGTGGTCTCCATGCAGGTCTGCCCCTGCCCAAGTTAAGCATTCCTCTTTGGGACTCCCTGTGCTTTTGGCAGTGTAAACACTTGAATAACATTGCAAACACCAGTCCACTAAAAATTTGGCTCTGAAAAGTTTTGACACTACAGGAGGGCTAAAAAAACCCACATAATTTTCTAAAAAAAACTGGCTCCAAGTAATTTTCGTGGAAATGTTATTCTCTGTAGGAAAAAGGAAATCTGATTTTTCAGAGGCATAGAATTTCATGCACAAGACAATTCCCCAAAGGGTAAGAAAAGGCACAACAGGAATTATTCTTTGGTTCATTGATTTTAAGGCCATAAGGGACCATTATGAATATCAAGTCTGAGCATCTGAATAAGGCAGGCCACAGAATTTTTCACATTAATTCCTCCATCAAGGCCATACTTTGTAATTGAACAAAGGAACAGGTTTTAGACTGACATCCAATTAGATCCATTAGCAAATACCACTTCTCTCTCCAATTCCCCCTAGTAATTTTTTTTTAATAGATACACTTAAAGTAATTTGAAATCTTTTAAAATGAATGTTCAGCTTCCCATCAGAGCTGGACCATTTACACCTCTTAGAAAAGACCATTTGCTGTGAAGAGCACAAGTGCTCAGACTTGGGAAGCAGGTAAGAGAGACATGAGTCTTGCTGAGAATAAACCCCCTCACTTCCAGCTGAACACTAGGGACCCATTATTACTGGCAGAAAACACGATGCTAAACTTCAAACTAGAGTTCTCCATCTAACACAGAGCAAAGCAAAAATGGTATGTACAGGGACAGCTCTGGATTCCAGACAGAACGCACCAATTTTTCTGCAGTTATGGTCAATACTCCTACACCTATGAAAGCTGGCAGAGAGAAAGGCTGGACCTGGGCGGCCCAAGGCAATGCATGAAGTCCCACATCTCTCAAGGTTTCTGTGATCCTTTGTTCACAGTGGTGTGCCTGAAGGCTGTTTACTCCTCTGGTGCACCATGGGGAGGTCACCCTGTGTTTGCACTGTGGTGAAAGGTCCTGCTTGTGGGCGGTCTGTGGGAGAAGCTGTGTGAGCTGGCAGTGCTGGCAGGGTAATGCAGGGCTGAAGGATAGTAGAGGAGCCAAGCCTTAGAACTCCTGGTGGGATATGCAGATGGTGGCTCCTGTGACAGGGAAAATGCTGCTGGTGCTTTGCTTTTGGGCCCTGATAAGCATGCCATCAGGGAGATGGTGTAGGTAGGAGCAGGATGTTGGACAAATCCATCTAAAAGCCTTTAGGAGTGACAAGTAACAAATTCCCATCCCACACACACGCATGCACACACTTTTCTTTTTTAAGGCATGGTGTAGGGTCACCCCCAGGTTTAACCAGCCACTAGTTGCTCCTGATGATGCGGAGAGGTGGCCTTTCGCAGCAGTGCAGCTCAATGCTCCTTCCCTTTGCTGTGCCTGTATAGCCCGACTCAAAAGATGGCACTGGAGAGTTGCTTTGCAGCAGTGACAGTAAGTACACAAGGAACAAGACAAGATCAGACTCTTAAATTTAGGGGAAGATTGCAGCAGAGCTGTTAATCCCACTTGAAAGGATGGGCTCATGACCAATTACAGGTTTTTTTCCAGTCCCCTGGGAAAGCCATTACACTGATGGCAATCAGATTGGTGCAGCCATGGCAATCTTGAAAGCATTTAGGGTATCTTTGATTAAATGATATAGTGGGGAAAGACTGAAATATTACTTCTCTAGCAAAAGCCCAACATGGATATTTTTTTAATTAAAATGAGCTAACATGGTACTGTTATTTGTGAAATCACCTGAAAGGGAGAAAATAAAACTGAGGGCTACGAGAGAGGGAAAACACCCCTTTGTTTTCTCTTCTGGCTGATTATCACCACGCTGTTTTAAAAATCCCTTTGCTTCTCTGTGTATTCAGGTTGATTAAAATCCTCTGAAGAAATAAAACAGCTGCACAGACCTCCAGAATCACACTCTTCTCTACTGTGCGTGTATTGTATTCTTTTCGACAGCTTTGTTTTCAAGTTATTCTTTTCCGTTCATTGCCTCTGAAAGCCTATTACTGGATTTATTAAAACAAAGCCGAATAAGCATGCTGAATACAGACACAGTCATTGCCTCAACACATGTTGTTCTTGCAAGGAGTACTGTGCTAGCAGGTCTGAACTGCTGGCTGTTGCTGAACTGACTGCAGAACAAAGGAAAATCCGGCTGAACTAATGAAAGTGTTCACTAAAGGAAGGCTCCATATTTTGCCCTTCTATCACATGCTGAAGAGCTAAAATAATAATTATTAAGCTGAAGTCAGATCATGACATTTTACTTCAGCCCAGACTAGGAGGAGAAATGTTCCCATATTGTCTCTAAGACATCTTGACCCTTCCCGCTGTCACAGGCTGGGACCAGGTAGTGCTGCTATGTGCCGCTGCTGCAAACTGTGCCTTCCAGCGGATTAGCCTGGCTGGGATGGCTTGGGAAGGGGCCACGCTGCTGTCTTCCCACTCCTGCTTGGCCTTGTTTTGCCTAGCTGCAGGAGGGAGAGCGGATGAGGAGAAGGTGGTCGGCAGGCTGGAGGCAGAGCGCACTGTGGATGCTCACTGCACTTGCACATGAATGCTACATGTATGCACACATGCAATGCACATACACACACTGCACACATGCAATGCACATGCATGTATGCATGCTGCACACTGCAGGTATGACACGGCACATGTGCACTGCACATATGCATGCTGCACATATGCACATTACATATATGCACGCTGCACATCCCCTCCCTGTTGGCAGGGCCTGGCTCCAAGGGGAAACTGTGAAATGGCAGAGAGGGAGGAGAAACGCATGCACCCTGGCAGCTGGTTAGGTGGCACACCTGGGCTTGAACGAGTCCTTGCACCAGTGTTCGTGTGAACCAAGGTGTGACCAACTGCTACGACAGAGCTCTCTGTCCCCAGCCCTGTCTCCCTCCCTGTTTCATTTGTTTTTTCACAGGCAGGCTTCCCTGAGGAAGCAGAAGGTTTAGCTGAATGGGGTTCAACCTGACTCTGTGAGGACATGTATTGCACTCACTGCTGAAGTGGGAACTGGTGCTACAGCTACTGGTGACTCCTGTCTGGGCAGCATCAGGGGTGCCCTGTTTCTTCCTGAGCCCTCCTTCTGCATTGCTCTCGCTGTGGTGGAGGGTTTTGTTCCTCGCTCAGCCCATCCAGTCTTTTGTGCGATCTCAAAATGAAGGGAAAGACACACCTGCAGGCAGAGGCGGTTCTGCAGATGCCCATGACTCTAACACTGCTGGAGCATGAACAAGCAGTACACAGGTGTTTTTATTACTGGCCTCAGTCAGTATGATGACTTTTCCCACCTTTTTGATTTTCACAAGAAATTTAATTTCTTGATTGGGACAATAGATGTCTTTGTTTTGCCAGGCAGTTCCATTCAAATGTCTTGGATGTAGTGCAAATTGCATAGGGCAAGCCCTCACTGTCTTCTCAACGAGCAGCTTTTCCTGCCTGTGGTGGACCACCCACCTCCTCCCTAGCCACCCTGCATCGGAGACAAAACCACCTCAGTGGCATAAATAAGCCTACATTTAGTTTGAGAGGACATATGGTGCTTACTTTAATAGTTAATAGAGCCTTATCTGGGAAAGTCAGGTTGAAAAAACTACTTTGCAATTCTGAAACAGTGATAAAGTAATGCTTAAAATGTTTAAAAAGATGAAAATGCAATACCTGCTAGATAAGAGTAAACAGTCTGTCCTATGCAAAGGACTAAGGATAGGGTAACTTTTGAAAATCCCAAAGGCTAGAATTTTTTTCTGGCTAGAAGAAAATGTGTGTCCCAAATAGTTTTAAATCAGTAAAATCTATGTGCAGTTATCCAGATGGAGTAAAGTGCTGGCCCCACAGATGTTAATCATCCAATGAAGTCAGTGAAGTCAGGGTTTTATCCCGAGACTCTATTTATTTAAAAATAATTCATATTTCTGACATTTTTATATACACTTACATAGTACAGACTTACAGACTTCCTGTGCTAGGCCTATATATATATTATCTTTTATAGCAGTACTTGTACTAATGCGTTGTAAAATCTTTTAATGATTTACAACACTAAAGAGTTTCTAATTTCTCTATCATCTTATTCAAAGGACACTCCATGTGTTGCTCTCCTCTCTCCAGCACAAACCACTGAAGCTCTGCTCTAGCAGAATAACATGAAAGCATATGTGTTAAGTGTCTGATTAAGAGCAGCCCTATTCTATAAAACGTGCCAGCGTTTTTAAGATGCAGTGGTGCTGCATTGTTTTGCAGCTTGGACCTATAAAGGCACCATTGTTTTCCTTTCAAATGCCATGATATGCTTTATATGCCTGTTATACGTGCTTGGGGGAAAGGAAAAAAGGATGCATAAAACTAGGAGTCAGTAGCAGAATTGCAGACAGAGCCTTTTGGGGGCTCTGGACACCCTAGAAAAGGTAGATAGCCCCTCCAGCCCACTGGGTGATGGGGCAAGCTCTGAGCAGGCAAGGTGCTGGGACCCCCACAAAGGACTGAGCGGTAACACCCACACACTTCCCAGTGAGTTACAAAGGCAGACAGGTCTCCTGCGCTCAGGTTTTTCTCCCAGCAGAATTGATGTGGCAAGTTGAACCATTCTCCTGGCCCAGTTGGGCAACTGTATCTTCTACAAAAACATTTTTTTTTAATTGCAAGCTGTGGCATATATTCATAGATGTATTTTTCTGTAATTGCTGTATTTCAGAAGATAATTTTTTTTGCTGGTTTTTCCCAAATACTTTCATAGTGTTAAAGTAAGAGGATGTGACATCATGTTGTTTCTAATTCCTGTACTGAAATCTCTGCTACTCATATTTCAGAAGGGGAGCATGTATCGGCCATATAAAACAACCAACACTGTCATTGCTCACAGCAGTGCTGGTATGTTAAATAAACTTTGTGGTAGAAAAAGTTTTAAAATTCCTTCTGAAGCCTTTCCCCAAGCTTTGTTAAACAGGTCCCTTTTTCACCACTTTGAACAGTAGATATGGATGTGATAAGATTTTTAGAGACATTTTGAAAAATCTGCATCTAAGTTCACACCCGCAGTTAATGTATGCGTCTGTGTATGTGTCTAACCTTGTACATAAAGCTGTTTCAGCTGTGGTGCTTATGGATGATTAAAATTGTATCTCTTTCTTTGATCACAAATTAGTGTAACACATTATCTTGATTCTCAGTAACTTGCAACTTTGATGTTATGTTTAATAAAACATAATGCTGTGTTGGAGAATCCCTCGGGAATCTTTAATTTCTTTTCATTTTTTAATATATATTACATTTTAAATGGGATTAAATTGTCTGATTAGTGAAGCAGGCTCTCGCTGTAACAGATAAACCCTGAATTCCTCAGGGCTATCTACAGCCATTGTTAAAGCATATTTCCAAGACGCTGGCAAGCTCAGCAAAACATTTTCCTCATGCCGAGGCTCGTTTCATGCTCCAACCCCAACCTTTGCTTTGTTCATTGATCTTCCTCCACACAAACCTTTGCTTTTGCCCATAGAAATGTTGGTAAGGCTGCGCTGTAAAGTAGGTGACAGAACTGTTGCAGGCTTTCAAAGGTAAAATCTCCCTGCCACCCCAAACCCAAGAGCTGTGTGGAGAGTTGCCTGCACAAAGCTATGGGATTTGAGAGGCTGTGTCGCCACAGAGCATCATTCAAAAGATGAGGCAAGGCCAGCTTCAGCCATTATGTCCCCAAGGGGTACAATTTCTCATCACTGCTCACAGACTTCATGCTGCCTTGAGGTGGGCCAGCATCACTGCTTATGGGAACGAAAGCAGTGTCAGGAAACTGGTCAGAGCCCAAGAAATAAGGCACTTAGCCCAGAATAGCCAAGTTGGTAATGTGTAAGGCCTTGGCACAGTTCCTGTGCCTGAACAGCCCTTGAACAAAATCTCGGTCAGGCTTATGAAGTGCACAGTGAGGAATGGCAGCAAGCTAAGCTACCTGCAGTCACACCCAGCCTGGGAAGGCAGAAAAACCACTTCTTTGTGCCAGATGGGAAGAGACGTCTCTGAGCCACAGTTCAAACTCGGGCATGGTGCTAGGGTTATCCTATTGAAAACACTTCTGGAAATTTCTTAAAAGCAATTGAAAAATGGGTGAGGCTACAAAGGTTGGGCCAAGACAGGAATGCACTGGGGCAAGAGGAGAAGAGTGAGGCTGACAGGCAGGTGGATCTTCTCCCACCTCTTCTTATGCTCTGGCGTCTTCTGCTTGGAATAGCTCTGCCACCTGCCCTTCTGCAATTTCTGCAGCACCCAGCCCTTGTCCAAGGTAGCTTGTCCTATGTTCATACTAATTGCCTCCAGCAGATTAGTGGGGGCAAGTGGAGCTTAATAAACTCTGGCTTAAGATGGCTAGATGAGTCTGAGAGAGGAGGTCCTTCTTGGGCTGTCAAGAAGTAAACAGCAGCCTTGAGAATGTGGGGCCATGCCATTATGTTCTTTATTACAGTTTATAAAGATGATAAATTACAGAAGTAACATGGTAGAGATGGACAGTGACAGGCCAAGCAGCTTTTGCCACACTGCAAACATAGGAAAATTCTTCATCACTTTGGCTTTTATTGGCTAACACAGTTGTCTTTAAAAAGTCAATCAACATATTATGCAAGAAGAAAAATTAAAAAGTACAATAGACCGACTAGCAAAATAAAACTCCAGATTAAAAAGACATAAACACAAAAGACTTTTTAACTCACTATAGTTCTGTCTCGAGTCATCAGGCTTTTAATATTTCTTTACAGACATATATAGAGAGAGATATATATAACATTGCTGTGAGATATACTTCTAAGCATGTAATTTGTGAATTAATATTCAATGGAAAGTTATACATAAACCCACCTGATTATTTTATAAATAATTCAAACATTTAGAGCTATAATAGTGTACCTACATAAAGAATGCTGAAGTTCCCCTGCACAGAGCACGAGGCAGAGCTTTATAATGCAACTGGGTTTTTTGGTCCTTCGGCATCCAGACCCAGCTTGGACATCATTTATTTACCTAAGCAGTTTACACAGGTGAATAGCACAGCTGCTTTTCAGAGAGCTACTGGTGTGTAAAAGTCACTCTTTCACAATGCGGTCAGCAGCAATACTCACAGTGTATAAGGTGGTGTTTTAGTGTTTTCAGGGTTGGACTATAGAAAGAAGGTTTACATATTTTCAGGACCCAAAGAAGGGGATGTGGGACAGAAGTAGGGGTTGTTTCTTTATGTCTACACAGTAGAAAAGTATCTCCAAATTTACACAGGTAAAAATGCTTTGTTCATTGGTGATCCTTCATTACCTGATCACTAGAAGAGAAGATTACTGAGCCAACAGGAAAAAACAATTTACAATATGCTTAAAGGAAAAAGAGTGTTGACATAATTACTGGCAATTAAAAAAATACCAATTTAAAAGCTTTGGAAGAAAAATGTATATGATGAAGGATCTGTTTGCATAGATGTAATAGGTGAGCCTGATAGCAACACAGCAAGGCACTGCTAGCATAGACTCAGGAGGCACAATGTGAAAACAAAGCAGGGCCAGGGAGTCTGATAAAACAGAGGCAATAGGACAAGACCTCACAAACCATCACTATCCTTTGGCTGTCTTTGGTGACCAAGTTTTAAGAATGCGTTTAATTACCTTCTGCTTTGCTTTCCAACTGGTACCTAAATAGCTGACTCCAAAGTGAACTGTAAATTGCATTATCAGCTGTTTGGCTTGAGGTAAAAAGTGAACAAGCAAGGCAGGCTGGGATCCTCGCATGGGTGTATGCAAGACCGAAGCCCTAAGTACTGAAAATCTGAGTCAACAGCAAGGATTCCTCAAACTCAGATACTATCGATGAACATGCTGGTCAGCAGCAAGGACTTCTGGTTTTCCTGGCAGTGCATAGGCCCCCTCTCAGCTGCTAAAACCAGGTTCCAAAATCGGGCCATGCCCTCTCTTCCTCCCTCCTAGTGCATCACCCTGAAAGCCTCCAGCTCCTTGCTGTTCCCCCAGCCCAAGACCTGGCCCCCTGCCTGCTGCAAGAGATGCCCTAGCAAGGATTACACAGTTTTGCAGTGGTTCCTGTGCTGTTGAGAATATGTTTACCACAGTTCAAAAATCCTTGGTATTAAACATGAAAAATCCAAGCCTGGCAAGGAGCAGCAAGAGTGGCATTTAAGGCAGCGAACATCAGGCATTTCAGAAGAAATCGCTATCCAGTACAGAGAAACAATCCCATAAACCACAAAATGACAGAATCTGTCCTGCTGGAAAATAGCCATGAGAGAGGATCCCTTGCAAATGCATCTCTGACCTGAGAGATAAAATTAGAAAAACCTAAGCTGACTGTTGTGAAACTGGCTTTGCATAGTCCAGTAATTTAGAACGTTTAGATAAGTGCTTGAGTTGTTGTCC
The DNA here is from genome assembly GCA_031468815.1 of Morus bassanus. NCBI lineage: Eukaryota > Metazoa > Chordata > Aves > Suliformes > Sulidae > Morus > Morus bassanus. The sequence goes on along the minus strand of CM062568.1, from coordinate 89,086,353 downwards.
TGACTTTTCTGAGGACAACAACCATATTGGTATTACCTTTAATGGGGCCAGGATGTTACCCCTGAACTTAGTGCTGTTGACCAAAAGCAGCCAACATCAAGTCGTGTCAGTGCTCATATGAGCACAGGAATGAATTCAGTACAGCACTCAGTTTGCTAAGGAACTCTCCCATTAGTAGGCAAAGAGTATCACTTTGCTCAAGATGCATACCTGCTTGTTTGGGGAAAGCCTCTATGAAAATAATGCCATCTAAACAGTTTACATGAATAATATGTCCAGGAAAAAAATTTAGTAGTGGCAATTCAAATGACAAACTAATCCATGGAGCTTAGGAATCGAGCTGGCTTGAAGGAAGCAAAAGTACTTTTCCTCTTAAGAAAACTTTGACTTTTTCAGGGAAAAAATGAAAAAAGAAAGTCCTGGTCCCAAAACACAGTATTTTGTTTCTAAGAACTGGCAACAGTGCCTTGAGTTCAGGAGTCTCAGTTTCCTTCTTTCTGGAAGGTAGCTTGAGGGTCTGTCTCCTTCCATAAATTATGTTTCCATTATGTCCCTCTTCTTTATAAGGAAACATAGGAAACTAACCCCATTTGCAAAAACTTAGCTTCAGTTGAACCTTCCTTTATCTTGACTGTTGGAAAATATTTGACCAATCCTTGTAAAAAAGTTTCTCTTACTAGCATTTCTATACTGATAAAATAAAATTTAAGCAAATAGAAGAATTCATATATTTTTTGTATATATATATAAAAAGTATATACATACAGAGACATATATAGATTTGCAGTAATTAAATTGGTCTAAAGAAACTCCCCCTCCATTTGAAATAATTCAACCATGTAAAAATGAATTAATGCACAAGGTATAAATAAATACCAGGTAAATACGTATCTTTCTGTTGGGGAAGAGAGAGTTGGTTTGTTCCCCCTGCCCCCTTAGTAATAGTTATGTGTTAAAGTTTTTCTGCTGCAATAAAATGGTTTTTTATGAATTGTTAGAAAACAAATGGAAAACTCAACTGGCCTGTGTGTATACTGTATTTAAAAGTTCTCTATTCCTGAATTCCTCTTTCTATCCAGACAAGTCAAATGCTGTTGATACTGTTTTTCAGTCACATAGTTTTCTTTCCTTAAAACCACATGACCCTGCCCTCTCCAGAACATGAGGACAAACATGCACACTACTTACATTCCTCTGTAAGACCCAAACACTAAGAAATCCCTAAATTAAAACTGGTGTAGTATTTCAGGCTTAAAAATAAATGAAGGTGAAACTTCCTTCAGCACAAGGTAAAAATCACCCCTTGGGAAAAAAACTGCCCACACTGTAAACCGGAATAAGTGCTGTAATATTTCTGAGTATCATGGTGCTGGGAATTCCCTCTGCAAGCCTCTGATTTTCACCATACATTGATTTTTATCATAAACTGCTCTAAAATTAGGAAAGGCAAGGATCTGACAAGTATCCTTTCTGTTTAGTCCTAGCAGATGGAAGCCATGAGCTGCTTTCTCAGCTTGGAACTGTTCTAAAACCTGAGGCACTAATCTGACATATTAAACCAAATTTATATAAAGTCTTGTATCTTTACATCATGCAACATCATTTATGGCATGCTGGGCAGTGACAGTTTAAGTTATGAAAATGCTGTATCACACAGCAGATCAGAGCTGGCTTTATAGCAGGTGTCATGAATTTCTTCATCCAGAAAGAATGAATTTTGTGTGGGAGCATTCTGCACAGCACCCCTGCAGAGCAATAGATTAAAACTGGATTTTAACTTTTACCTCTTGCTCAACTATAAATCAGGAATTAGAATTGATAATGGCAGTTACCCATCAACAGCAATGCAACTGCAGATGAACAGGAGTAGCTTCATGAATAAAAAGAGTTCCTTTTTTAAATTATTACTAAAGAAAACCTATTCTCTTCTCCTATTTCAAAAGTTTTTAGGCTCTGGATAGAGAGTGATTAGTTCCATGCAGGTTATCAGCATGGATAAGGAAGATGCATTTGAAGTAACACCTCTCCAGACTGCAGAATGTTGTTCTGAAACTCTAGCAGTGGGCTTGAGCTCAGGTGCAGCAGTTCACATTGCAGACCCCTCTTGACAGAAGACCTGGAAGGGACGTCTACCACAGCCGGCAGGATTCCGCCCCTCGGTTCATCGTTGTATTTGTTGGGCAATTGAAAGCTTTACGGAACTCTTCAAAGTTGCTCATGGCACCGATAACTCTGCAAAGAGAAAAGTGATCAATGTGCAGATTGTCTTTTGTTAAACACTACAGGCCTGTAAGTGTTTCAGTGTGTTCACTTCAGGTTGAATTTTCAGGCTCCCCATGTCATTTTTCCACAAATAAACCCAAAAAAGTTCAGGAGAAGCACTCTCATTTAAAGTTAATGTGAAGACAATCTTGTTTCATTTGGTGCTTTGAGAAGCATCTTTGCTAGAAACTGAGCCAAAACCAATTGCATTTTGTGGATACTATGGCATTTAGAATAAATTTCTAATCCGACCCTTGGCAGCAAAGGTGGATCAGCGATAGTCTTGCATGGTGGAATTCTTCCAGCAGCTGCCAAACCACTGCAGCCCAGCAGGCAGGATCGTGTAGCCACGTGATTGTGCTGGAAATGATTTGATATGGCTTGTGCCAGCCAGATTCTTGTAACACCCTCTGCCCACCCACATACATGCTTGCTGGCTCCCTGGGACTTTGCAGCCTGGGCAGCGGTCAGGCAGAGCCTCTCTTACTGGCCAGCTCAGCTTTACACCTGTGAGCATCTCAACTCCTCTGATAGTTTGGAAATACATTTTCTGAGGCTTCTGCCCTGACCAGCTCCCAAGCTCTCTTGCTTCCACCACAGATGGTGCGATACTGAAAGAACAGCACATCCCTGCCTCACACAAGCTAGGCAATGTGTCTGCCTCCCAGACTGGCACCTTCAGGCATAGGGGAAGAGCTCGCTCTTTCTATGCAGTCATCCTTGGCTCCTGCTTTCATGTCAGTATTATTTCATGCTGTCAGAAATTATTATTTTACCATTGCCAGATTGGGATTGTGTTGTTTGCTGAATTTTCCTATGCTTTTAAGTATCTTGGAATTTACTAAGCTGAAATTTGCAATGGTATTAAAGTAAACAGCATCCCGAGTTAAAAGCAGAGAAGTATTTACTGAGATATTAACTGTATGCATTTCCACCCTCTTTGTTATGCAGTGGGAAGGCATTTTTCTCCATTGCAGACAATCAACTTCTCAGCATAGCTCAGCATGGTAGAAAACATTCTTATCACATTCATTAGACTTTCTGTGGGTAAGAAAATTTGCAGTCAGCTGGCGCAAAAATGTCTAAAGGTCAGTTTTGTAGGGAGAATTACAAAATTATGTTAGGCTTCAAATAAGATATACAGCTTTACTGTAAAAACATTGCAAATACATATTCAAGGACTGGAACAGCAAGAGCTGGTCATGCAGAACTACTGCTGAAGTTGGTGGGAGTTCTGCCTGCCATGCCAGGGATTTCACTCTGAAACCCACACTCAAAAATAGCAAAGACACATGCTAATACTGTAAATCAGCCAATTAAAAATAAATGACACCATAATCTAGCCAGCAAAAGATCTTTATGTGTCCATGCACGTGACTTTTCTACCCATAGTTTGATATTGCCACACATTAACTGTGGAATCAGAGTGGGCTGTCTGGATTTCATCCCATGAACTACAGTAGAGAACCCTTCCCCTGAACAGGTCACCCTGGGCTCCCTTAGCAGTCAATAGAAAGATGTACTTGCAGAGTCTAAGTAATTCAAATTTATTGCTTATAGAAGGATTTTATATATATATATATATATATATATACACACACACACACACTTTCAAAATGCCTATTCTTTTTTGACTGTGAAGAGAACCTGGGGCGACTAGCTCAGATGCACACACCTATGCTTGGGATATGTATTGCTTATTTCTATCTTCTTTTATAGTTAATTTTTATAATTATTTTAAAAAGGGCTGTTTGGGCTTTTTGGATAGCAATAGCTCTCAATGTTGAAACTAGCTGTACTGCTGTTATACTCATAATGGTCTTGGGACATAAATGAAGCAAAGTTAGAGGAAATAGATAATGTAATTTGTTAGCCCAGTTGATATGATTTGCAAGAAGAGACAAGCACCACAGTTCCTCTTCACGTCTGAAAGAGAAGCCTGTTCTGAGTATCTCAAATAAAAACTAAGAAAATGTTTTGTCTGTATTTTCTAGACCCCAAATTCATCTAATCTTCTCGGGAAGTTTCTTTCTTAGCCCGATTCCTTCATGAGTTTTCCTCATGAATGCTCTATCCCCAGGCTTCTCAGTATATTTTGTGATTTGCACCATCTCATGGAAATGTAGCTATGTAATGATCCAGAATATATAAATATATGTATAGGTAAATAAGTCTGAGGACTTTAAAAGGCAAGGGATGGTTATTTTACCAAAATCTTAACAAGGGTAGGAATTAAAAAAAAACCCATCCTTCTGTAGGCTGAAGAAGATCAGCCTGATACTCCTGTTCTTATTGTCATGATGTGTTTTCAATTGTTAAAAGGCATGCAGATTTGCATACTGTACCAGTTTTACGCTAGCTAGTTGGGGTAACAGGTACTGCAAAGCTACAGTAATGCAGGTTTCAATGCAGAGTATAGAAGTCTACCAAGACCAAGCATACACATCTGCAATGCTAACTTATATTAAATTTGTGTCATCATTTTTCCAGTTCCATGATTTCTTTAACTCATTCTGGTTATAAGTAGCCCAAGGCGTGTTACGCATGCTGTGTTTATATCTTCAGCTTTGGCGTAGCTGTGTTGAGGGAATATGTCAGAGTGCCTATGAAGCAACCTCACAACTCCCCTGTAAAGGCAGTGTTACTATATTTACCTTACCAAGAGAGAACTGAGGCAAGGGGGCTCATATCACCTTAATTTAGCTGTGGAGAAGGTGGGATCCCAGCTCCCTCTTTAGTCAACAGAAAGCGGTAGGAATCTCTAGAAGGTAACTAATCCCATGTATTGGAGACACCTCCATTATGAATCAGTTTGTGGCGCTAACATCCTTCCCCCAAATACAGAGGTAATACAGCACTTGACTGAGGACAAACACACAATTCTTAGTTAAGTAAATACAAATGACATGAATCCCAATGAAAAACTTGCTCTTGGTCACACAAACTCTGTGGAGAAGCAGAGAAATAAACCCTGGCTTCCTATTTTTTATGAAGTCTTTAAACCTTCCTCCTTTTCCAGGCTTTCCTTCTTGAGGTTCAGGCATGTCTGTGGTTAGGAGAGCCTGTGGGAGGCCTTCTGAGCAAGGGCACAGACACGCTGTTACAGCTGGACTACCACAGCTCCTTCAAGCAAAGTGTCCCTTGAAGGGCAACTAAGAGTTCAATCTTGAACTGAACTTACAGGGCATGTTTTGCTTTGCATTATCAATACAATTCAAGGTACTTACTTTAAAGCTTTTAAATGAACTCAGGCAGATTAAATCAAGGACCCTCCTAATATTCATTGTTTTCTAAAGTAGAATTGCATAGAAAAAAAGTGATAGATTAGGCATTTTAGATGCTCAGGGCATGATTATAGAACATCACAGGGATCAGAGTGTATTCTGGTTCAACTGCTTTTGAAGGTAGATGCAAGCCCTTCATTTTTACAGAGAGCATTTGTAATAGTGAAAGATAAGCTAATAAAAACAGTTCAATTTCAATCTAGGCCAAGAGCAGAGTCCAATTTTGTGTTTGCTCTTAAACCACTCTTAACATGCTAAATTTCTGCACTTGTGTGCTGCAGTGATTGATTCTGTATGTATACTGAGTAAATATATTATTTGCATTACCTGAACTGAGGAGGGCTGTGAGCTCCAACATGTATTTGCTCTCTTGCAGATTCTGGTCTAAAGGAGTTGCATCTTACCTAATAAAAGATAAAAAGCAGAAATAGGCACATTATCTGGGATGACTTTGGAAGTAAAGTAGAATGTAATGTCACTATTCTTAAGATGCCTGTTACTTACAGAATGCACAAAATGGAAAGACACCACAAACTCCTACTTTGTTTCACTTTTGTTAACTTGCAGTTTTCTGTTGGTGTATTCTCTTGTCTTTCAAATCCCTTAATGGATCCAGTCTCCACCCACTGTTATTCACCACCCACTCATTCCCATCATCTAATCACAGCTACTTTACTCGTTCTTTTTTTGAGGTTCTCCATAATTGTAGTTTGCTTTTCAGCTTGTGATAAAGCATCTCACGCCTTAATAGTTATCAAGAATACTTCTTGGTCTCAAAGCTATGTAATGTGTATAAAAGGTACACATAATGATGCTTATGATCCCTAGAACTGGAGCTATATTACTTGACACATTTGTTCCCTGTTGGAATGTCAGTTTCTTTTGAAATTACACATTTTTCAAGTTGCCATCAGTGGTCCTAAATTCACTATTCCTAATACAATACTTGACCCAATTGCAGCTGACCACAAAACAGGCTAGAGAGAATATTTGCGTAACTAAATAATCCCCCTTATGCTGTATCCACTGCATGAAAAATCCCACTTAAACAGCCCCTACCTTACCTAAGCTCCTCCATGAAATGTTTTCTATCAACAAAACCCTTTAAGCCAGTGTCATGGTTTAACCCCAACTGGCAAGCAAGCACCACCCAGCCACTCACTTACTACCCCCAGTGGGATGAAAGAGAGAATTGGAAGGATAAAAGTGAAAAAAATTGTGGGTTGAGATAAAGAGAGTTTAATAGGTAAAGCAAAAGTCACTCATGCAAGCAAAGAAAAACAAGGAATTCATTCACTACTTCCCATCAGCAGGCAGGTGTTCAGCCATCCCCAGGAAAGCAGGGCTCCATCATGTGTAACAGTGACTTGGGAAGACAAACACCATCACTCTGAATGTCTCCCCTTCCTTCTTCTTTACCCAGCTTTATATGCTGATCATGATGTCATATGGTGTAGAATATCCCTTTGGTCAGTTGGGGTCAGCTGTCCCAGCTGTGTCCCCTCCCAGCTTCCTGTGCACCCCCAGCCCACTCGCTGGTGGGGAGGGGTGAGAAGCAGAAAAGGCCTTGACTTTGTGTAAGCCCTGCTCAGCAGTAATGAAAACATCCCTGTATTATCAACACTGTTTTCAGCACAAAACCAAAACATAGCCCCATACTAGCTACTGTGAAGCCAGCACAGTCAGGCTGCCCATAGGATATTTGAGCTTCAGTGCAATTTTGTCTGGCTGAAGACAGCCCTGGCTGTTTGAATGAGTCTTTTGAGGCTCTTAAACTCTGTGGAAGCAAGCTGAGCTCAAGGGTACCTGGCATAAACTGCTTTCACTGTGCATGTGCCTCCCCTCAGAGGGTCCACTGGATGAACAATTCCTGCAGCAGTCCTGTAGGGTTCCCAGATCTTCCCTATGGCTTCAAAGTTTTCCTAGAGAAAAACTGACACAGTGTAAAACTGAACTCAGCAGAAATGACTGAAGTGGTGTCTTTTCATTGGTCAACGTTGTCAAATTTAAGTGGCCATAGACCCATACACTGGTACACTGACTCTCGGCAGAGAAATGATTTTTGGCCAGGGTGGGTTGCATTGGTTGCATTGGGTTTTGTTTCTTCAGTTTAGATAATTCATTCCTTCAACTGGTGGGCAAAGGTTTATAGTCCAACTTTTACTCTTCATATAGAGTTTGTCCCAACTCTCTCAACCAAATAAATAATTTTTGATTCTCTCCCTTGTTTTACATGTTTTTATAAAAAGCTCACATCCCCATCAAAGTTTTACTACAGCATATTTAGTGTACAGCAAACAAAGATGGGAAAAAAATAAACTAAGATTTTCTTCACTGCTGCTTAGTTTCCTTGAACAACATGCTCAGTAACGAATGGTGATGGCACATTTGCCACAGAATTCTGTGGTAGAAGCAGTCAGAAACTGCTGCATGTGGCAAGCACCAGAAAACTGGGAAGCTAAAATGGAAAGAGGTTAAGGAGTCAATAATGTGCAAGAAGAGCCTTGCAGCAGAGGCAAGCAGCAAGAGGAAAGAAAGCTGCCATGACAACACTGTGCAAAACCAAGAATAATTTCAGCAGTTCTGAAACCACGGCTAGATAGATGAGGACAAAGAAAGAGAAAAGAAATAATAGTCCTGGGAGAAGAAGTCTCTGCTTCCACCCTTAAAAGTCTGGGTTTGCCTGGCATAGATCGTTGAAATGAAGCAGTCTCATCTCTGCACTGTACATTGTGCAGGTTAATAGAAGGGAACTTGAAACACATTTGTACTACTCACATGGGCATAACTCAGAAAGAAAAGTTGGTTGTGTGTGAACTCAAGGCCTGGCAGTAAAGGCTCTTCTTCCCCTCCCCTCTTTTCTGTAATCCATCTCCTGTATGCCTGATAAGAAAGAGATACTAAGTGCCTTTCAGTGACATGGAGCCTAACACAGCTTTTTCTTTTTTTTTTTTTTTAAAAATAATACTATGTTTCAGATAGTTTTCACCTACTTACCCTGAAAGCCTCTCTCAAACCTCCATTATCTGCAATGTTTTCTGCCAAAGTCCTCTTGCCTTTCACCTGGCAGAATGAAAGAACATCAGTCATTTGACCTGTTTCTGAACTTCCTTCTTGATCAACTTCAAGGAACAGGGGAAAAATAAAACAAGGCGAGAATGACCTCAGCCAATTTCAACCATCATAGCTCTGGTAAAGAAAACTGGGTTTCAATGTGAAAACTGTCAGTAAACAATTCTCTGTGATGAGTTATCCTGGCTCTGGTCCTAGATCTCTGTAGCACAAAATGTAGTAGATAAAATACACTCAAGAATCCTGTCCCTGATCTTTGAGCTGAGCATCAATAATTTTCCCCTGAAGAATCTTTTTCTCTGGTTACATGTGAGATCCAGTAGCCCCTTAAATTTTTATTGAAAAGGTTATATTTGTTTCTCTACATAACTATATAGTACTGGGATGCTGAAATAACTTTTAACTCATAACATGAAACAGCATAATTAAAAATGTCAGAGACAGAATTGAAATTGATAGTATATTCAGTGCTCTAAAAATATCCGCAAGGGAGATTCACGTTGCTTTTCCCCAGTATTGATTCCAAGAGCAAGAGCAATAGCAACAAGAATATATTGCAAGAAGCAATGCTATCTAAACTTTCTGAAGAAGCCAGTCTCCTGGTATTAGCAAGTCCAATATCATTATGAAGAAACCTTCATTTCTGCAAGTGCAGCATTATCTCTGATCACCCAGACTACTAGGGTCTTAGTGTTACCAAACTGTATTTGTAATTAAGCAGTTTTATTCTCTACTATGCCTTGAATGAGCAAGGTAATTGAGCACAGTTTTGAGCAGAGCTCTGAAGGTCAATGCTGTCCTGCAAATCCTCTGATGACAGGCTGTCCCATGCAGCAGGGATGAGTATAGGTGTGTTGGCGTCAGAACTCACCTTAGTGTCAGGATGGTAAAAGATGGGAAAATGGGGGAGAAGAGGTAAAAGGACCTAGGGGATACCCAGGTACCTGTGCACAGCCCCACCACTCAATGCAGATGAGCACCCGGATTGCACCCAAGGTATCTTGCTTGATACCTTCAGTCCAATGTTACACCCAAGGGTGTAACAAAGAAGAAATGGGAGCAGTAGAGGAAAGCACACCACTTTCCTGACAGCCCTCCCTCCCTTCAGGAGGTTGGAGATGGAGGTGGGTGAGAAGTTTTTAGGAGCAAAGATGCTGGGACACCAGGGAACATGCACATACATCAGCTGGCTTTTTTTCTGGTCTACCTACTCATACATTTTTCTTGCAGTGGGCTTGTGAAGTAGACTGATTTAGAGCATAAGATGAGAGTAACCTAGCAGTGGCTCTTGGGCTATAGGTCATTTTAATAAGTGGAGGAAGTCCTTCTGCCAATCTAAGGCAGCTCTGGGTCAGATATCTGAGACTACTCTGTGCAGACAGTTCGTGACAGGGCTCAGGGACCATGATAAGCCCTTTATTTGATCAGATGACTTTATGTGATTGCTGCACTCTGAGGCTATTTCTATATCCCCTTTTTCTTTCATTACTCTTCTTTTCTGGAGATATTTTTATTGTAAACTGAATGAGAAAGAAGAAGAGTAAATAGGTTTCTTGATCTATGTGAAATATTCATACAGGGGTAAAAAACCTGCAGAATGTACAAATATTGTTGTAAATGTCAGGCAAAAAAAAGCTCTTTGCATGCATAGCTCTTCATACAGAAGCTATAACATATGGCAGAAGATATTGAGATTCTTCTTTTACCATCTAAAAAGTGCTTTAGGTTATCCCATGAAAATAGGAGGAAAAAGCCTTACAGATGACAAGGCTGTGGGTAACAGGATCTCTTTAGTAAGCCCATCCTCACACTTCAAAGGCAATAGCTACTCTGGAAGGAAGTTCAGATCTACCCATCTCAAGAAACACTGTGGAAGGTAAAGGGAATGGCCAAGCCAACTGCAGGAGCATGGGAAGGCCTCAGTCACATCCTTGGGAAAGGTTTTAATGACCTTCTTTAAGTGGCATTTTTGTATTGACAGTTTTTGTCCTACAGAAATTCAGGAATGAGCCTGAGAATTTTTATTTGTAAATTAGCTTATATGAAGTACTTCAGTTCTGAGTTGTTGGACTTCAGACTGGACTATCATATGGCCTTGTTATGTCTGAGATTAAAACAAACAGCCCAGGGAAAGTGTTAAAACTATTGCTAAGCATTCAAGGTGACCTCTCTATTCTTAAAAGGCAAAGATATGTTTGTATTTCTGATTCTAAAATATAAGTAGATGTGGTAGAATTGAGTAGGGGGTGGGGTATGTGTTTTACCCTGAAAATTAAGATTCAAATCATGTCCCAGCCAACATTACTAGAATTTTAGCTATCGATTTCAAAAGGTCTGGGATTTATCCTATTTATCCTTCATTTTGGACACTTACATAATGTGCACATTTTCAGAGAAGCCCATAACTCTGATAGACAATGAAACAGAAACCATTCCCTTGCACTTTCTTTCTCAGTCTTTTTCTATGAGCTACTGCTATCATACTCCCTTCATCTGAGATACAGATGGGGTCTGCATGCACACACAGAAGAAATAGCAAGAGCTGAATGTGAAATAAAGTAGGGTTTATGCATCCATTTTATAGCTGTAATAAATAACAGGCGGAATTGTTAAAGGAATCTATAAAACATGCTATTATATTCTTCTTTTTAAAAAGAGTGGCTGCTCAGTTTTCATTATGGAACTCATCTTCAGAAGACACTTAACATGCTCACAGTAATTAGATAGGCCCTGCTGAGTGGCTTTATTCTCTTCCTCTGATTCCAATATGACGTGATGAGGAGAAGTGGTTTAACCCTGTCACCACAGTGTGGGTAGTGGTATTCGACTGGACTAATCAAATCTGACAGACAATTTTTATCACAATTATTCACTTAAAAAAATGATTTGTTGTGAAGATTGAAGTTGGTAGCCTAATATCCCAATACGTTGGGATTTATTAAAAGATAACTAAAAAAAACCAAAACCCCAAACTCCTAAGGCACCACTGCTTTCAATCACTGGTGTTTTACATACATGTAAGCCAGCTCTCTTCCAGTAGTAATTGTTGTATTGATTAATCATGCATTTTGTTTTCTCTTTAAATTTTTCTTCAGAGTCAGTTGTCCACCAAGGGTCTAAATTTCCATTTTTGTCATATTTCCGACCTTAAGAAAGAAAGAAAGAAAGAAAACAGATGTTTTTGTAGGAGAAAACCCCATACTTTTCCAGTTTTGGATTCTATCACCTGTACAGAAATGAGAGGTGAATGTACTAATGCAAGTGTGTGTACAAAAAGGGTAAGATCAGTGAGAAAAATCTTGATCCCACTCAAGTCAGTGGTGAAAAACTGGCATTCTATTTATTGTCATAATTTCCATTTTCAGAAGAAAATAGTAATGACTAATGAGTGCTATAGTACATGTTGTAATTACATAATATAAGAGGCATATGAGCTTTCTTGTAAGCATAATTGCATTTTTCATCCTCAGCCAATATGTCTTTGATTCTGCAAACCTGATGATAACTAATTTATTATTAATTAATTGTACACCTGACCAGAAAAAAAATCCATTTCATAGAAACTTCTGAAGTTTCCATTTTTTGCCTTGGAGCAAAACCAAAACATTTGAACTTTGTTCACGGAAGCAAGGAGAATACGTACATACCGTTCCCTGGGCTGATGGTTACAGCAGTAGCTTATGGAAGATTCAGCCTCAGGTCCCTGGTCCATCTTATTTGTAGGGGAGTATCTAGTCTCTATCATGTCTCCAGCCAGTCAGAGAGGAACCTAAGATTTGTTTCCCTGAGCAGACCCCTATCTCTTGCCCAGGCTCTTACCTTCTAAATATAGAAATAAATACATCTCCAGGGGATTTGTCACCTTGAACAAGACAACACATCAGGAAAAAATAAAGAAATAAAAAGATGAAAGAAAACGTCTTCAGTACTTGGTATCATGTCTACTGGCTGCTCCCTACCTCTCTTTCCTGCAGCCATAACGAAGAATCAAATCACAGAGCAAGGTTGCATCCACATTGGCAGCTAAACCTGCTCTGAAAAAAAGTCCTAACATGTCTTGTGTCTACCTTTCTGCAACAAAAGACCACATAAGACCTGACTGCCAGACTTTTAGCAACATTGGGTCAGCTCTGAAGACTAAGTTCAGGCCCTCCACATTACACTGCAGGATGGAAAAATCAGCCAGTACTCAAGTGCTGTAATATCCTCTGTAGCAGGGTCTCTTAACCATGCTATGCTCAAAGGAAGGTCAGTTCCAGAAGCCAAGTTTATCAAATCAAACTCTCCACTCAAATACATGGATGTACTTGCACACCATAACCTGTATGATAAGGAAGGTGTAGGGCAGATGGGAGTTTATGAAGAAACATTTCACCATTCAGGAGTGTTTGCTCACACAAAATGTTGTGGAGCAGTGCCAGCAGATTACAAGGTTTTCCTTTTATTTTTAAAAGGTATTCAAAGTAACACATTATAAGCAACCTAATTTTAGTTAGGCAGTGAGCTAGAAACCTGCTTTTCCTTAAACTCCCTATATTTTCAGTGGAAAGAGGTATCTCTAGACAGTGAGTCAGAGCGGGATGTCAGTCAGACACTCAGAATTGCTCCCTGGAGGAGGAATTTTGTGTTTCTCTCTCTCTCTCTCCCTGCCCCCCCTTCCCCCCAGGAGCCTGGTTTTAAAAAGCACTTTACTGAGATAGCCAAAGTTAGATGGTGGCAATGCCCCACTCCACCCAGTTTTTCAGGACAGTTAGTTTGACATTTTCAGACCATTTCTTCTTTCTTGCTCTTTTTTTTTTTAGTATTTTGCAATACATTTTCTGTTCCACTTTTGTTCCAGTGTTGTACATTAATATTTGTACATAATTGCCTTTTGAAAAAAGTCAAAACTGAAATGAAGAGTTTTCTTGGAAGTCATTTTCATCAATCAGAAGTTATCCTTTTTCCCTTCCCATTCCCCTCACCCAGGTTTTCCTGAATCTGTTGTTGATTTAGTTTCCATTCAAAATAAACAGAAAGTGTCAAACCTATGGTATTCCTTACCAAACAAAATCTGGTTCAGACAAGCAAGATTGTATGCAAATAAATAAAAGAATACAACTTTATAATTTTTTTCACACAATTCATCATTGTTAAAAAACAAAACAATAAAAAAGCTAAAGCATATACAAGTCAGCTTTCTAATCTGTCAACTCTGTTAAAAAAAAGGTTTATCAACACATGGACAAATACTCACCATTGCTGTCAAATCCATGAGTAAACTCATGGCCAACAATTACTCCTATGGCACCGTAGCTTAATGACCTGTAACACAAAGAAGCAGTTTCCTCAGAAAATGTCCACACTCATGAGCATTAAAGGACAGAAGACAGAAGAATCAAACAGATTTCTACCTCTGGAAAGATTTATTTCAATTATTTTAAATTTATTTATTTATTTAAACTGGTGGTGGGTTGGGCAATGGGACTAAAAATCATACCTGCACAATTTTGACTTAAAGTTGTTGAAAGTCTGAATGTTAAACTCTTACTTGTTTAAAAACAATCTTTAATATAAAACTTTAAAAAGCATTGTGATGGTTCACTCTTCTAACCAAATCACTTATTAGCATCATATGAGCTCCAAAATGTCTCCTTCAGCTGACTACATTGTGTATATTCTAACTCAGAACAGGACAAAGTTAAAGGTGAAATTATTCTCTTAGCATAGTCATGGAAAAAAAAAGTAGATCAAAGGCTTCCATAACGCCAGCTCCAATCATTCTTCACTGGCATGCAACAAACAGACTTGCAAATGACTGACTCTAGTTTGTGAAGCATTAAACATCTCCCTTACATTTTAAAAAGAGAGGTCATACAATTTCCTTGCACCTGCACAGGAACAGGACATGACCTACAGTCAGATCTAATGCACCGGAGAACCAGAACAGAAAGAAATATTTTGCATTCCTGATTGACAATTAATTATAGTTTCCTCATTATATCCAAATAAACATGCATCGGGGAGAAATAGGGATGAAAGTGGGAAAGGTTCAGGGCTTTTTTATATCAAACACAGTGGATATTGCAGGGGGAAAGTGACGTATTAAATGCATCTTTCATTTGTTAAGTTGTTCTTTGTGATTTTAATTATTTCAGTTATTGAGATGCCATACTTTAAAGTAGCTTATAGTATTTCTAACACATTGTATTGAAATAGGAGAAAGGCAGAGGGTTTTGAAGTAACATATTATTACTGGACCTAATGATCCATAGCACACTAATTGCTCATCTCAGTCATGCCCAAAAAGGATTATATGATTTAATTCCCCTGCTCCCATGACAATTCTTCACTTTGTTTTTTTCTTTCCTGAAAGGTAATTTGCATGTGATAAAATCTTCCCTACTGTTTTTTTTTTCCCCAAGTACTATTGCAAACCTTCACTAAAAAATGCTGGTTAAAATTATACATTTCAGCAATGGAAATACCGTCCTTTTCTGTGACAAATTTGTAATCTTGTGTAGCACACTGTGATAATTATCCATATTAAATGTACTACATTAGACTTGTTTTCCGCATCTGAAGTAAAATGGTTATACAGGATCTTTTGCAGCTGGAGAAGTATAAAAAGAATGGCACAAAACATGTAAAGAGGTCAAGAAGAACCAATAAGACCTGTTACAAAATACATCTTATTTTTCCTCTAAGGTTCTTGGTCACCACGAGTGGCAGGGACAAAGAACAGGCTGGTGCCCAGGCACTCCTGGGGCTTTCCCCAGCTCCGAAAAATGGGGTGAAGTTTGGGGTGGATTTTGGCCTTTGTTTCTGTGAACCCCATTCAGCATTTTGTCCAGCTCAACAACATTTTTGCCAGAAATGCTCCTAGCTCTGTTCATGCTCTTCACTTTTGGGGCACAGCTGGACAGAGATGGAGGGGATTAGGTGCAGCCCATCAGGTTAGACAACATATTAGAGAGGACCTTTCTGGGACAGAGGAGGCTCAGAGGACTGTAAGAGAGCTATCAACTCAGGTAGTTTGAAGTCTCTATTTCAATATATCTGGCATTGAAGACTCATAACTATGACTGATGGCATTTGACTGGTATTTTATTTCATGCACTGAGATGTAAAGTGATAACTTAGCTTCCCTTTATGTAAATAGATCCAACTGCTTTATAGTGGTTGTGCTGGAACTGGAACTAAAACGCCACTAAATGTTAGATATTTGCTAAATCAGTTTTCCAGCAAGTGCTGATGACTTTTTGATGATTTTTCTGTTCCAGTGCCATGTACTGTTTCTTTTAAGCAGACAGAAAACAGATCCAGAATATTTCAAGGACAAAAGCAATCTGTTGTCTGATATAAAACAGCTACATTTGTTTGCTAAATTTCATTTTGATACGTACTCAAGCAAAACCAATTTAAGCTAAGGTAACCTTTAAAGAAGGGAAATGAGCAAAGTATAATTCTTTGAAAGAACCACAATTTTATTGCTATGGCAGAAGGTCAAGGTACAGAGAAATCTCTTCAGAAAGCAAAGCTGGAAACAGGTCTGCAATAACCACAGCAGAAAATAAGTTCATCTTAACAAGAAAGGACTTTCTTCTATCCCCAATTAACACTTAGAAACTCACCTGGCTCATAAGAATTCTCTTTGAATGCAAATTCATTTGTTCCTAAATTGAATGTGTCTCTACATATATTGTCAAATTTCCGATTTACAAGAATGCATCCAGATTGGAAGATGGCAAACCCAAAATGTTCTAAAAGTTTTATTTTTTTAACAAAGATTTATTAAGGATATGTTTCACCAGTAACTGGCTTCATATAACTGCAAAATAATTTTCAGAAACTGCTGTCAGAAAATTTTCATGGTCTTATCCTGCCCTAAAATAGAAAGTTATTGAACTGAACAAAAGCAGTGATTTTTCAAAATTAAATATATGTGACTTATAATTACTCTTCCTCAGCTACAGTAGCACAAGGGTCTGCTCAGGCAATTAGCACATGGGCCTGCTCAGGCAATCACTTATGCACATGAAGATATTCTCACACACCTCAGCAGGCACAGGCGAAGGCCCACTGTTAATCTTAGATATTAGCAGAAACTGAATAATAAACTGATAATAAATGGCTTCTCTGGGTATTCACTTCTGCTCAGAAAGTGTTAGTTACCTGATTTACAATTCCTTTTAATACCTGCCATGTGCACACTGCTGCATCTGCATGCTCTAGCATTGAAACATTTCTACTCAGGTGCACTTAATTAGCAATTCCTGTGAGAAATAAGTCATCAGTTTAAGACAACAGCAACACATACAGCTCCCAAGGGTAGGAAAAGTTATTGCACAAAGCAGCAGTCTTCAAGGTCTGTTTTTTTCAATGGTAAAAGCAGGATGCAACAGGGAAGAACACACAACCCAAGGGCCAAGCTTTCCCTACAGAAGGACAACACAGTATTCTTGTGCACTACCTCTTGGTCATCTTCAGCAGCATAGCCTTCTCCATACTGTCTTCTTCGTCTATATGCATTTCCAATACCCTTCCCTGTTATTCCTCACTTCCAGGTGTATGAGGTTCCCTCGTGCAGTACTTACCTAGGATACTCTGTTCCCCAAAAGAAAGGCTTTTGCAGTTCTCCTGCTGGGAATCCTGCAATAGTAAAAACAATAATAGTGAGGTCCCTAGTTCAATACAGATGAATAACAGTCACAATGCCCAAGGGCTTGGATTTTATGACCTTTTTTTGTTTAGTTTCAGAAGGTTTTGCTGGAGGCGCTTTCCCTTATGTGGTAGGTTCAGAATGTAGTAGAGAGGATCTTTGAGAAGAAGCAGAGGTCCTCCTTCCTTCAGGACCACAATGGCAACAAGATGCTCCACTGCAAGAACTTTATTTTCTTCCATGGCTATCTGCATGTCTGTGTGTGTAAGTGCACGTGTTCCTGTGAAAAAATGCCTAGTGCTTCCTGTGAAGAAAACTATTGGATTGCCCTTGGATGTGTTGACAGAACAACAGAAAATATATAAGTAAAATGCAACAAGAATTCAGAAAGTGTTAGCTTAGTGAGGCGTCAGTGCAGCAAGAGACATATGGAAGTGATAAAATGTAAGCCTAATTCTACATAGTCTATGAAAATCAAAGGCAAATGAACATACTTAGGCACTTCATTAAAGGAGAGCTGTAGTCTATTAAGGCTGTAGAACAGTCTAGCTACAGGAATTACATGGTTGCTTCTGGTATAGTCTACTAGCCACCAAAAACCTGTCAATGGAGACACTCTAGTGAGTGACGATCTGCTGATGTTGCACATAGGAACCAAAATTGTTCCTTAAATTCAAAGTCACAGGTCTATTTCTAATTCCTAGATGACATTTCAGTGCCACAATTCTGAAGACAGTGGAACTGAATGTTGTAACAGTTTAACAGCCCAAAGAACCGCTAAATAATACAGACACCTATGGTCAAAGTTTTTATATGCTGGTGAAAAGCATCATCCTTCCAGGCCCAAATGTGGAATTTGCTGTCCTGTCTCAGGAATTACCATCTATAAAGCACAGGCATACACCTACTTTGGAGGTTACCCCACATGGACATCGCCTTGTCAGGGTAGAACCAGTTTCCTCAGGTGATTTGCTTGCTTTCCCAGGAACCTCTGCTTCAACTTATGGGTCTCTCTTCAAGAAATCACCTGGCCACTCAGATCAAAACAAAAACCATACTCACTTGATTCTAACCCTGTTCAGTTTTTTGTTGATAGACAGAACATGGATTTTGTAATATCTGACATAAATTATCAAGCAAGATTTTTGTCCTTTCCTTACAAAGTCTTTAAAGACAATATGCTGCGTGTAATTCATGTCAAATAATGTGGTAGGTGGTCTGTCCTCCTGGCCTGCCCATCTGCTTTTTTCTACTGCTCCTCCCTGGCTGCCTTGACTACCTATTTGCAATTAGCTTACAAAAGGTGTGTTTTCCAAACTTATTTTCTGAGTGTTTTTTTCTCTTACTTCTCCAGATGCTGTTTTGTTGTTTCAAGAATGTTATCATTTGCTTTTCAGTGCTACAAAGCACAATTGTACCAATGTCAAGGACAAAGTTTATCTGATCTCACTCTCTTTGCCTTGCAGCGCACATGGAAGAATATTTACTATATATGTTTTTAAATATCTCACAACAATGGTACACTCACGCAACCTGATGAAAATTTCTTGTTAGTACACTAAGTTAAGAGCTGGTGTTAAGAGCTGAAAATCTAGTCTGAACTACATTATCTGGTTCTTTCCAAATATTGAACCTCAGAAAATGTTTTTGGACATGTCAAAGAGACCACTTAATGAAGGAATCATCAGGGTCCACTAAACCTGAATGATCCTCTCTGCACAACAGCAGAAAGGAACCGTGGCCAAAATGAACAAATGAGCCCATACTGAAGATGGCATGAACCAAGGTAGCACAGTCACCCCACAAATCATGTTTAGGGATCACACAATTGTGTGTGCCTGTCACCACACAAAGAGGCTATCAAGATCTTGTAAGGAGCTGCAATTATTGTGTCCAAGTATAGAATTATGTAGTGAATTTGCACTTGTCTGTGTGCCAGGTAGAGGTAATATACATTATTTACAGTAAACTAGGTGCAAACCTTCACTCAGTCTCATCCATCTAAGAAATATAATCTAAAGGTGTCTTCATAGGACATTGCTGAAACACAGTCAGATGTAAGTTAAGCCATGAGATAAAGTTTTCACTGAACAAGTCATGTGAATGAACAGGAAAAAGCTGCAATCCTGAATCCATACAACAGGTTGATAATTACTTTACTCAAAGTCAGAAGCCATTTTAGGTAAGACATGCCTGAGCATAGAACTTGTTGAAGGAGTGGTTTCTGCTTCTGGGCAGCTGTGTGAAACACCTTTGTAGTTTGACTGCAGCAAAGGAACCTTAGGAAGTATTTTCAGGCCAAAGCAGAGTCAGAAGCCACTAGAATGTAACACACATTTAAGAAAAACTCAGGGAACTGGAAAGTATTACCCACAATAGAATTTTTTTTTTCCTAAGAAAAAAAATTATCTATTTTTGAAAGTGATTCTTGGGCAGCTAGTAAAGCAATGGTGTCCTGTTCTCCAGAGATTAGTAGCACTAAATGAGGGAGGGTGCTTGTCCACTATTGCAATGCTGCAAGGAACAGATTTGGAGTTGGCAACACAGGGCATCCCTCTGTATGCAGTGTCTCCCTCAGGCAAGCATCAACAAGATCATCCTTGGAGGGAACAAGGATAACAAAGTCCTGGACCTAGAATCTCCTTGAAATTATAACAGGAGATAGATCACCTGTCAGTTTCTTATTTTGTGCTATTTTGGATCCCTCAGTTTAGGCAATTCCCTTGTGAAGTCTGTTTCTTTCTTGCTTGGCATATTGTACCTAAAAGAATTAATGGCAAAACTCAGAGAGCTCATAGTAGGCTGTAGAAGCAATAAATACTAATGGGATTATTTATGTGCCACTGGAGTTCAAGCAAGCAAAGCACTGATTTGGAGGAGTAAGTCAGCCAGACTTCAGGGAGTTTCACATCAGAAGGAATGGATATAGGCACTGGGAAGGTACTTTAAGCTAACACTTCACCATAAATTTAGCTTGTGGTGCATCTTTTCATGCTTTCTCCCTCTGCACTGCCCCAGAAGAGGGATACAGGCTGAAAGCCTCTCTCTCTGTACACTTTATTGCTAGTGCAGGCTTGGAGCCTACACTCAAGGCCATTACTGACCGATATCACATGGAAAGAAAACTGTGTTGTCTTATTACAGACCCCACACAAACCTATCTGCCATATGTAGGACCTGGACTTGCAGAATCTGCCTTGCTTACCTTCTTACAACCTACCTACTTTTGGAGAAATGTCACAGGACTGCAGCATCACTCTGAGATAGGCACTGGTGGCACATGCCACAAGAGCACTGGAGGTCTGTGGACAGCTGAGTTCAGGCTGTCACAGAACAGCACTGATACCCTACATTCATGCGTCTTATAGGTGGCAAGGTGAGACAGCCAGACTAGATCATACTCCAGATGGACTTTGTGCCACTGATCATAACACTTTAGAGCCCAGCAGTTCTGATCACAGCCTTTTAAGCCCAGTACAACCAGTTTTCCGTCCACCTGACTATCCACTTGTCTAGCCCATTCTTCAGCAATTTGTATTTGAGAATGTTATGGGGGAGAGTGCTGAAAGACTTGCTAAAGTCAAGATGAATCACATTCATGGCTCTCCCCTCATCCACTGAGCTAGTCATCTCATCATAGAAGGCTGGTCAAGGAACCTGTTTCCAGGATTTACTCCATCATGTACACAGGGACTGATGTGAGGCTGATCAGGTTGTAGTTCCCTGGATCTTGCTTCCTGAAAATAGCAGTGACATTTGCTTTCTTCCAGTCCTCAGGAACCTCCCCCAATCACCACACCCTTTCACAGATAATCAAGAGTGGCCTCACAATGATGTCAGCCAGCTCCTTCAGCACTTGTAGGTGCACCCTGTTAGAGCCCATGGACTTGTGTCTTGCCTGGTCTGTTTAAATATTCCCTAACCTTCTCCTCCTCCACTGAGGGTAAGTCTCCTTGTTCCAGACTTCCCCTCTGGTCTTAAGGGCCTGGCATTCCTGAAAGCCAGTCTTACCAGTAAAGTCTGAGGCAATGAAGGCATTGAGTACCTCAGCCTTTTCCATGTCATTTTTCACCAGGTCCCCTGCCCCCATTCAGCAGTGGGACCACATTTTCCCTAGACTTTCTTCTGTTGCTGCTACACTTGCAGAAACAGTTCCTGTTGCCCTTCACATCCCTCACCGGATCAATCTCCAGGTAGGCTTTAACTTTACTAACCCCTGTGCTGGACCCTTGAACAGTGACTCTTTGCTGAACTTTCCACTTACTCACCTTACTGCTCTGGAACACAGAGGCTTTTCAAGCAGTGGAAGACATCTGGCTTACTTCAAATATTTCACCCTGAATTTATGCTGATCTTGAAGTTCTGACAGCACTCTTTGCCTGCACAAGGCTACTTTTAACTTAATTGAAGGCTCCTACCTTCATTTTATCCATTATATCAATTTTCAGCCTCTCTCTGCAGCAAGGTGCTATAAAGCTTCTTGGAACATATTTCAAATTTGAAACAATTTTTTTTTTCACTTTTACATGAGCTTTACTGCCATTAATGAATCCATTTGCCAGCTAATACCTTTATGGTATTATTACATTTTGCAGATGAACGCCCTGAGATTCAGTGTAATATTGTTACTTCACTGAGGAGACAAAAGCAATCACATTTCATCTGATAGTTCACTGAAACGATGCAGACTAATAATGGATGAAGTAAACTAAAAACATATGAGATGGCTCACCAAGTCATGAGGAAATTTGGAGTTCAAATCTAAATATGAATTCAAATTCTGTAGTTCAATTGCATTATTTGGTTATATTGCATGATATTTTTAACTGAGCAAGACAAGTTCTAGTAACACCTTATTCCAAATCAGTGCATTTACAATTTCCAGTTACTAGTTGGTCTCTTTAAAGCAACTTCTGACAGGCTAGTGAATCAAGTATGTAAATAGTGGATATGGGAGACAGCTGTGCTAAATTGTGTGATATACAGGGTACTCTGCCGAATTCTTTACCAGCAATTCTCAGATGTGTTTAAAAGTTGTAACTTGTTTTTCAAGTGTCATTGAATCAATTCAGATGAAGAGTTTTAAAGGGATAAGATATAAGCAGAAGACTAACTGCTGGTCAGTAAACAAAGGATATTGAATTCACATAAGGAGTTAAACATGAAGACGACTAGGGTGTTGGCTAGTTATCTAAAAACAGCACAAAGGTGAGGATACATTTGTTTAGAATGGTTCCACAGACTTCTGTTTGGACAACTGAATTTCTTCCCATTGCCTTTTGAAATGACTTTACATGTCCTGCTTGGGCTCTAGCTGCCAGTCTTGATGGGCAAGGGTCTTCTGCAAGTTCTCTCTCAGACACGGCAGACATGTGGAAACGTACCGGATGCTGTAGAGCATCCCAGACAGCTTTGAGCACCTATATGCAGGTGGTTAGGATCAAACTCTCTGCCATAACATGGACCTGGATCCTATGCTTAATTTCAAGTTTTATCCTGTGGACAAAGAGGACGGAAAACATAAATTGCGTAAGGCACAGCAACTGTTCCATGTTTTGCATGAGTACAAAGCTTAACTTTCTGAGGAGTAGCGAATAAATTCATTAATGGATAAAGAGAAGCAGAGGACTGAGCAGCCTTTGGTTCAATTCTTGGCTCAGTTTCTGCTTCACCTGACGAGAGGATCTTTGCTGCTCATGAAGAAGAGAGCACCCAGCATTTCTCAACCTCAATGGGGCAATGTGAGGAGACACGTGTGATGGTTTGTGAGAGGCCAAGGAATACTGTATGCTAAGGGACTAGGTAATGTGAAAATACCTGTTTTTATGAGAAACTTTAATCTTTATTTTCTAAAGGAAAGAACTCACTAGATTACCCAGAAGAAAAGAACCTCCTATTTCATACTTTTAAAGATAAGAATTTTAGGAAGCAGAAATCAAAAATGTATGTAAGCATCATGCATGATCTCACCTGTGGCTGTAATTAAGTAAAAGAGAATACTGGTCATTAGCAAACAGGGAAAATTGAAAATAAGGGCTCACTTAAGAGCACTTAAAACTTATTAATAACAGGACTTAGAAAGTGTTCAGTCCAAATCTGTTATGTTCATTAACCTCCTGGAAACTAATGGTGCACTTGAAACTACTTCATCAATAACCTTCCAATTAGTCTAGTTCTTAAGGAAAGAGAAAGTACCCCTATATGCAGTCCCCTCATCCTCCCCCAGCCACAGCACCATGTGCTGTTTGCCAGCACTTCCCTGGCTCCTGGAAAGATAAGAGTTCTCCCTTGCAACTCACAGCATCAGCAAGCTGCCAGCATCAATATCTGCATGCTGCTTTCTATAAAGATGATACTTATTGGCTAATATGAGCCCTCATCACTGGTTTTCTCTATGAATGCTAATTCAAACATAATTTTAAAATTCTGTTTTAGATTATATCTTCTTCCTGCAACATATAATGAAGCCGCTCTTTAAAGAGGCCTCTTGACTTTCACTAGAGAACTGCAGTACAAGCACAAATGACTTAGAAGGAGCATGGATATAAACTTATGAAGATAGTATCAACAGTAGTTAATTATCCAATACATCTATTCAAGCTTACACTTCCTGAGTGTGTTGCTTATATTTGCCTCAGTTCACTGTAAATCTCCCTTTCATTATGTTCACAACCCACAAACATTACTTTTTTTGATACATTCTACAGGCATATATATTTACATTTGGACAGAAAATTAAATACACCAAATGTCTAATGAGCAGTTCCCTTCTATTCTTAACATGTTCAAGGGCCAATATTTTAGTGCTGTAATGAAATAAAACCTTTTCTCCAATAGAAGTATGCTAGCATACTTTGATCATGACTTGTATCTATTTTCAGCACTTATTTGTTGACTGCTTTAGAGCTCATTAAAATAAAGTCTTTGCAAAAGTGTTTTTGTGCTCCAGTGATGATAATTAAAAAGATAGTACTCAGGCTGCTTAGATTATTAGAAGTGTGCTTAGATACCCTTTTAGAATCCAAAGGCAATGACATGTACCTGTTGTCCTTGTTAAGTACCTATAATCGAGGGGAAATTAACTAACAAATACAATTGAAAATTGAATTGAAAAATTATTAACAACCATTAGAAACATGAATGGTTGTTAATCTTAGACACTTTGAATTATAGAAAAAGAGGAAATAAATAAACAGAACTAATGTATAGAGAACATCAGGAGTAAACTTCTATAATAATAAGAGAAATTATATGTACTGTATTTTATAACTGCTCTTTGCAGCACACCTTATTTTGATACATCTACTTATTTCTCCTTTGGAGATATTAACAGAACTGTTGGCCATTCAAGTTATCAATAGTTTAGTAATAAAAATTAAATGAAGCAATAGCAAACATAAGGATGTTTGCACTGACGTGCAGCAAAATTTGTTACAATCTACTGCATATGCAAGTTTTGCTGTATTCTCCCAAATCTAATAATTTTCTAAATCATCTAGTTTCTACTCTCTATTAATTTTCACTTTTAGGGAGGAAAGACCTTTTTTTTTCAAGTAATTGAGTAGTCAAGTAGTCAAGTTAAAAACACTAACAACTTGCCCATATATGAAGATTGCATGGACTTGTATGGAGATTGCAGTGATTTCTTTTTTAATGCTTATGTCAGTGATACAGACTACAGAGACAGAAGAATTTTTAATCCTTCCATCAGGAGTGTGTCAGAGACCTCCCAGTGCTCTGATCACAGAAAGAAAAAGCATCTTCCTAAAGTTCAGAAGTGATTGGGACCTCCACGTTCTCCTACACTTCTGCAGGTACCTGATGATAGCTCCTTTTCAGAATCCATAGTTCAAGGGACTGATGTTGCTTTTTTCTCTAAACTCTTTCATGAAGCCGTCAGTGACTAATCAAGTTTGGAGTTGCTGTGGTTATGTTGATAACATCACACAGTACATGTCCATTTCCAAGTGGAATGGTCTTAATTTTTAGAATCAACTTTGGTACCAAGTATTTTCCAGTTAATGTAGAAGCTGCTTTCCAGAAACAATTTCTATTATGCATTTTAAAATTCTTATTTCTCAATTTCTTAGTAAACTCATTTACCAAGAGCAAAATTAGGTGGGCCTTGAACACACTAAAATCTAGTTTGCTCACTGAAAAGCAGGGGCACTCAAGCAGATGAAGAGCCTATCTGGTTCATCGCCTTATTTACAGCAGTGGCCAGTAGTGGATGTGTAGGGAAAAGTGTCAGGCACCTGTGAGGTAATTCTTCTACTAGTATATCCTTCTACCTTCCAGCAATCAGTAGCAAAGGGACCTGTCCTCCTGGACTGAGTTTATATCTGTCTGTTCTTTTGTTCAGAACAGAATGCCCTCTCTTTCAGATGATCTGATAATACAGTGACCAGCACAGATCCTCATGACACACCCCTCCAACTATTTTGAAATCAAGTAATTTGCTCCTACCGCTTTTTCTTATCTCTAATCAGTCATTAATTTATGAAAGGACCTTCTTTCTTGTCCCATGACAATTTCCTGTTAATAGCATTGGGAAGGAATCTCATCAAAAGTGTTCTGTGGAAATAAACACAGTATATCAAGCACATTTACTTGCTTTCTGAACTTCAAAGAACTCTAATAGACTAAGAAAGGATGATTTTTTTCTAAAAGAAAAAGCAAAAACCGAGTCACATTGACTCTTCCCCATTATATCGTATGTTTATTTATTCCCTCTTATTCATTCATGTTGTGGTCATAAGCAGTTTCCTTCACAGAGGTGCTAGAATGACTTTTTATGCAGATTCCTCTGGATTCTTCTCTGAAAAAAAGGATTTGACACCTGCCATACCTATTCTTCCTATGCTGAGGCCACTATAAGTGATACATCAAAGCTGGTTGTTTGGCAATTTCTTGTCTAAGTTCCTTTGAAATACCTCAGAGAATATTATCTGGCCCTTATATTCATCACAGTTCATTTGACGAATTTCTTCCGAAGTACCTTCTGTTGACACGAAATTTGAAAGACTTCCGGGGACTTACTTCCTATAAGAACAATCTCCAGGATAAGAACTTCCCAAATTCTTCCAATGCGAATAATTATCTTATTTTTGTGCCTTACAGACTCTCCTCTTTCAGTGTATTTGATAAAACGTTTTATTATTAGTTCTTAGCTCTTAGAAAGTTGTGCCTTAGAGACTTTATGGGCTTGCTATATACTTAACATATATACTTTCCGGGCTTGCTATATATACTTTCCATTTAGCTTGCTAGAGTTCATGCTTATTTACTATTCTTAAAAGACTCTCTTTTGCAGAACTTTTTTTCTGTTGTTTAACTGGGCCTTTAGAAAGGCCACAGTTTTTGTAACATATCACCAGCCCCTACAGAACTTTCTATGGATTATTACTGAAAACATAGCTGCAAAACCGTAAGCTAATAACTGCTGGGCATGAGATTTGCCCAGCAGATACATCATGCAATATGAATATGCACAGGCTCACAAACTTCAGTCTCCTGCAGTGCAGTTCTTTCCCAGCAGCATTAATGGGAACTTGGTTGTGATGTGACAGATACTTATCAGCAACTTGAGACCTCAGCATGTTCCTCCCACATTTCACAGGGGCCTCTTTCTCTGCAAATCACACCAGCCAGCAGTAGAAGACCGTTAGTATTGTGCCTTTCTGTGAATCTCCCCTCCTATTGAGCATCATTTTTATGGCATGATTGCATTTGTACCTTGCTCTCACGTAGGAGAGGGTTTTCTTCAGAAAGAGCCACCTAAATTCTTTTCCTCTTAGGAACAGTCCTGAAAGGACAGTGAGCAGCACTATCCAAATTCCAAGGTCAGGTGCCAGCAGTACAACAAGGTCAGCAGTTATGATAGAAAATACAATTGCCTCTACACCCATGACTGATTGGTTACGTTTGACAGCTCTCTGCTTCGTGACGCTGTTAGACACAGCAAGCGTGAAATTTAACTTCAGTGACTCCAGCCACTCATTACAGCTTTCTCTAACATGCCATGGCAGAGTCTGAGAGAGCTGAATGCCACTGAAACTTGAAAGGACCCAATATTAAAAAAGACATAACAGTGCTCATCTCGTGCTGACCAGGCTTCCTCTCCTTTTACACAATACATCTAAGCAGCAGTGGTGGCCGGTGCTTAGTTCAGCAGCAACAGCACCTGTCATGCTTCACATGTACCTCAGACCTGTGATCAGCTCAGGGAAGTCTGCCTCAGGTGCTCCCTCAAATGATCAACAAAAATGTGGCTGCTTAATGATGGCAGCCCTCTAATTATGGTAGAGTGGTCTAGGCCTAGAACTAATTTTAACCAAAAGAACTGCCTAATTGTCACACACACTTTACAAATTAGCTCACTTAGACACAAAAGAATTTAGTGAGTAGTTTGAAGGCAAAAATTGTTTGCAGAAATCAGTAAGAGCGGATACCAGCAGACCCAGATTCCCAGTCCTCTGCTGCAATCTCTTCAGTGTGATACATTCATTTTGTGCCTTTCAAAAACTACTTCTCTCTGTGGCCAAAAGAGATTCAGGAGAAAAAGAGGGAGTCACTCAGCCATCTTTGACACACCTGTCCTTGGGGACAAAGATTACAGATGTTATGGCAGCTGCCTTTCAGACTCTGATGGCACAGAACAAGAAGGCTGATCTAACTTAGAAAGCTAATAAGAGCGAAGTGTCCAACACTTGTACACAGAAATACTGGTATAGACTTTTAAAGCCAGTTAGAAATTTTCTATGCAAAGTCTTATTAAAGCAAACAGGAATGAACATCCAAATCCATACACATCTTTGAAAAAGTCAGCTGTTTTACCTCATATGCTTCCAAACCAGGACTTATGCTCTGAAAAAATAACCAGTAACTAGAACTAATATAAGACAGGTTGTATTGTACATACAAGATAATTTCATTAAACCGTACAGGTAAGAATTTTAAGTTAAGTACAGATACCATTCCTTGTCCTTGAAGGTACTGAACAAATCTGCTGGACACCATTTCTTAGGTTTTGTGCTCTATATCACAGTCTCCTCTAGTCATGTTTATGGCTACATATGTATCAATACTAGAGGATTGAATTGCTATCACTTAAAGAGTTACTATATATTTATGGAGGTATGTGTACCTATGCTTTTGCTACAAAAAACAGAAACATCAAGCTTTAATAAAAGTGATTTAAGTTAACATTTTCAACGGACAGAGTACACACAGAAGTGGTCACTGCAACTCAGCTGACACGGGGTAACTCATTAAGCAACAATAATTCAAATTTGTGGAGCTCTTGCTTTTCCAGAACTATCACCTCACTTGAGATGTCTCACAGCTGAATTAACGGGTTTGAACTTTTGATTTTCAGTCACAAACACACAAACTGTACAGATATTATCTGAAGCTTGATACATACATTTCCCAAACAGGCACTTTATAAGGAGGCTCAGAAGTCAGATACTCACTGATCTGGTTGGTAGATGCACTATAAAAAGCATTTACAGTAGTTGGGCTTGTAAACCACCTGTAGTAAGAGCAAAAGAAATTGGTTGTCAGTACACTTAAACATCTTTATGAACAGAATGAGCAAAGATAAAAAGTGAACTCAATGGAAGGAAGCAAAAATGCAAAAGACCTAGGGTACATTAAAGTGTAAGTATTTCTACATTTCAACACATGCTACCTACACGTTCTAGAACATTGAAATCTATTGTTTAATGGCTTTATTTTAAGTACATACAGACAATGAATGTTCAACAGGAGCGATTGCTAAGCTTCCTATTACCTATTCTGTTTTATTTCTCAGTGACTGTTGTGCTTGTGAGGTCTGTCATGCTGATGAACTGAAGTTCCCCCAATAGAGGCTGCAACACTGACAGCAG
Source organism: Morus bassanus (assembly GCA_031468815.1). NCBI lineage: Eukaryota > Metazoa > Chordata > Aves > Suliformes > Sulidae > Morus > Morus bassanus. The sequence goes on along the minus strand of CM062568.1, from coordinate 89,057,203 downwards.
CTGTGAAAATTCTCTTTGGTGTCTTTCAACCATGTGTGCAGAAACTCCCTCTTGAAATTAGAGGAGAGCATTTTGAAACTAGTGAAGTGGCTTCAGACACTTTGCTGAACAACTACTTGAACAATTAGGATGATGCCAGCAACATGGGCAGGAGCTTTCTGGGAGTCTAAATTCAAAATAAGCAGCTTCACATTCTGTACCCTACACAATGAACATGGCTATCCGTGCTCATAAACAAACGGACTTCTTGCAAGGCAAAAGAAACCTAAAAAGGAATATTAACATTTCTTCTCATAGTTAGATTTCTCATACGTACTGGAGGGAAACATAGATTGGAATAACAGATAGGACTTATGAATTTCCTTAGCCTAAGCTCATCTATATTGGCAGTGGTTTCACCCATATGAGTGGAAAATCTCAACTGGCTTCAGCAAGATCCAAATCCCCTCAGATGAAACTCTGAGATCAGTGAGTCCAAGATTTCACTTCATGATTTTATAAAGAAGAACTGAGATAAAAGAAAAGTAATAAAGATGATGAGAATTAGTGGTTCATTCATAATAACTTAGAAGCAGCTCTAGTAAACGTCCAAACAGGAACATCCTGATGTCTTTAGCAATGCATTACTCGGAAGTTTTGTAAAACCAAATGAATGCAGTGCAATTGCTTTGGAAAATTTCTTTCAAAGAGAAGAGATGGGAGCTGCAAAACAAAGAGTAAGACAAAGGAAGATCTATCAGAACATGGAAAATGTGTGATGTCAGTGACATTCACATACATGATCTGTGCTTTAAGATAGTGCCATTAAATGAATGAGTTATCTGCAGATCCTGATTGTTTTTCTGGCAACTGATGTCCTCATGTAAACCATGCAACAAAGGAGAGAGTTTTAGAATGGCAGCATTCTGTCTTTTATCGGTAAATTTATCTGCTTCTCTCATCTTCAAAGATGAGCAGCTAATTTTACAATGCAGCAACTAGAAAAACTAACCAATGAAAGCAAAGAGTGATGTAATGAAAATAACTTAACTATCCATTGCATTATAGGCTCTAATTGCCACAGATAACTCTCCCTGTTGTGTTTACTAGGAGATTCTGAAGGGGAGGAGCAGGGGGAGGTTGTTTTCTGGTGTGTTTTCTGTTTCCTCTGTAATAAAGAGATTAAATGTTAGAGGTAATGTAGTGAGATAAAGAAAAAATGAAGAAAGAGTGCTTATGGTGAGGGGATAAAGAAAAAATTAGGGGGCTTAACTGCATTTCAATTTCATGCTTGTTCACAGCAGCAATTAGCTGAACTGTTTTGAAGGATGCAAGCCAGCCACTTGTGCGGTAGGACCTGCTCTCCAGGCTCAGCAGTACCTCTGGAGGACTCAGTCCCTTTTTTGACAAGGAGAGAACACATCTGAAAGGGACCCATCCAAAACACTCAACACTTTAAATTAGATTTTACTGGAAGTTTGAACAAAGACACATAGCATTGTGACTTCCACCTCACCCTGTTGGCTTGTTCTACTTAAAATGGCCTTTCTGTTCTCTTGAACAGCAACTTTTAAGCATGAAAAAGGCTTCCAGGATAACAAACCCTCCCTTTTTGCAAATCCTTCTTAGAGCGAGTGTCTTACAGGGCCTCTCATTTCCAGTCACAGGATCAAGGGCCTAAGACAGATAACAGATACCTCAAAACAGACTAATGTGCTTTGCTCTTCTCCCCATCCTCTTTACTGCTGCAGCCCCAGGGGTTCATGGCAGCTAGTTCAAGATGGGAACCACCACAAGCAGTCATTAAAGAGCTCTTCACTGACAAGTGAAACCTTTCTAACAGTAAAAGTTTGCACCCGTTTTTATTGGGTGAGGAGCTAACCGGTGATGCACATACTTGTCACCACAGTAGCACCTCACCCTGCCCAAGAGCAAGTGCAAATGCTGTTGCCATTTGGTCTGCAACTACCAAGGGAGGGCATTGCACCACTGCTGGCCATGCTTTCATACCTATGAACTCATAGACTTGGAGCTTGTAGACTAGCTGCTAAGCCTCATCACAACATCCCCATCCTGAGACTGCTTCTTTCTTCATGATCTACCACTGCAATAACAGAGCCCGTCCTGTTTCCTGAGCTTAGTATGGGCCAAAGACTGATAGCAGCCTCGATTTTCTCACTGTAAAACTGAAATAAGTTCTTTCCAAGTCACTCTTTCATAACAAGGCCTCAAGAATTACTCCGTATGAAGTTTGTTATGCTTTTAACCAGTTAGGAAGGTGAAACGTAGCAGCCGTACTGAGGAGTCAGGAAGAACAAGAGTTCTCTAGTGACAAGCAGAGTATATTGCTGAATTTCATATTTGATGTTTAGACACTTGGCAAGGAGCATATTTATACTCTAGCACTTTGTTGTACCATTCTGAGCCACTCTCAGAAAGATTTAGGAAGCATTTTCCACAAAAGAGCAGAAATAACCAAGACTGCTTCCGTTCAGACTAGAAGAACAACTTTACCTCTCATCTGTCATCCTCCTTCAGTGAGTTCCTTGAAATGACTTAACCTTCAGTGACAGACCTTAACTAATAACAAATCAAATTACTATATGAAGGTCTGTAATAAATAGCTGTTTCTGTTAAATTTTAAGGTGAAGCTAATTTAGAAATAGCTCTCTCATTCCTGTTTGAAGTCAGGTTGCCTGGGCATTTGCTCTAGGTCTGGTTACAGTTTCAGTGCATTTGATCTATCAGCAGAAGGATAGGAAAAAGAAGACAGGCATAACAAACTCTAAGCTCTTAGTAATTGTAAACTAACTAAAAAAAAAAAATCTAGAACTGTTTACTCTTTTTTCATTTGCTATTAGCATGTGAAAAAGGGACAGCTTTGAATGATGTCCTGTAACATTACTTATCATCTGCTGCAGCAGTCAAAACCTAATGCTGCAGACTTGACACTTGTAAATTTGAGATTTCTCTTGTAGAAATAAAATCTGAAACCTGCATTGAAATAGCAAGTGGGGCAGATACTATCTTAGATTTGTGTTTCTTTAGGCTACAATTTCTCCCTTTCTTCCTTTCTGAGTTAAGAGTATAGTGTGCTACAATGCCAGTCATGAAAAGGGGTGACTGGGAACATTTACAATACAGGGAAAAGATTATTAATTTATTTAGTTCTCTGTAAAGCACAAACTGAATTTGCAATTTGTTCTCTCAACTGTTTAAGTTAGAAGAAATCACTCAGGTTGAACAGAATTTGGTGTTCAACTTCCCAAGTAAGAATTATTTTTTTTTTAATCATATAAATAAAAAAAATGAATTTGTGAATGTATAACGCACTTAAGCTGGTTAGAAGTGAAAGGCCATACAAAGTTGCTAATGAAGCTTGAATCTGGAAAATCTCTTCCCAAAAAAGGACTATAAAGAAAAGCTTCTAAAGGGGAGGCAATCCTCAAGGTGACTTTCAAAAGTGGATTTCCTCTTCTCACTGTTAGTCTGTTTTATACATTTTTCCCATGTAGAAACAGAGGATTAGTCTCCCAGGCCAGGCTGCCATCTGTCTCCCCTGGGACTGGGCAAGAAACTGGGGTGGTAAGGCTGGGCCCAACCTCCAGTGCCACATCACTGCTTAAAATGAGGTTCAAAGACCAGGAAAATGCTCCAGAAGGCTCCTTTCCAGTCTCTCCTCTCCAGGACAGGTCCACCCACAGGATTTCTGAGCTCTCCATCAGCATCACTCCAACAGACAACAGCCTGCCCAGTATCTTTCATGGCTACTTTTCCCTTTTTGCAGAAGGAGCTTTTGCACTGTCCTTAACGGCAGCCAACCCAGCACCTCTCAGAGTTTACCTGCGGTGAACCAAGAACCAGGGCTTACTAACAATAGTGTGTGGCCAAGAAACTGGAATAGGTCCTGGAGGAAACCCAGGAATCTTCTCATAATACATTTCCTCTGTGTCCTCTTATCGGGCTACTAGATGCCTACATCTCCAGCACTGAATGTTGAGTGAGAAGTGAAGAAATATTTAGCGAGGTCTAAAAATCTCAGAGGAAGTCTCCTGACTTCAAAGGAGAAACATTAATAATAATGAAGTGGCACGCCCAAGAAGTCCTCTGAGCCTCTGCTAATTGCAAGTATGATATCAGTGTTAAGAAGGATAGATTCAATCACTGTTAAAAGGGTATGGTTGTGTGTATATAGACATTGTATGTATACATATATTTATGAATGTATATAGCTCCATGAACGGATAAGCAAACACCACTAAAACCCTGATTCTCCTTTATCTCTCCCTTCCACATGGCCATTACTTCCCCACACCCTGCCTTTCACCTCCCTCTGCTGTAGTAGTGTGTCACCTGGATTATTATAACAGTCTTCATGCCTGGGCCCCTTCCTCCCACACTCCCCTCTTCCAGCCTCGTCTCCTCCATTCAGCCCTTATGATCCAGCCTGTGCTGTTTCATGCATCATATTCCTCAGCTCCTGCCACAAATCCCTTTTGTATATCTCTTTCCTGATACCTGAGCACTTTTTCTCTTGTTTGATAGAGCCAGCTGTAAAGACGACAGCCATCTCCCCTGCCAGCTGTTAGGGTTGCAGCTAGCATCCAAAGCGGGTGTTGAGGATAGGAAGTTGTACCTCCCACAGCTGCGGTGCCCACAGGGAACCCTGGCTCCAGGACCGGCAGAGCAGGCGGCTTTGGCACCCCGATGCCTTGTCACAGATTCTTGGTACCAGTTGAGCTAGGTACGTCCCCCCATCCATGCCCTGAGCAATGCATCGCCTGACTTCCTCCATGCTACTTTTTCCTGTAAGGCAGATAACTCCTGGGGAAGTGTCATGGTTTTAGCTGGGATAGTTGATTTTTCTTCACTGTAGCTAGCATAGTGCTGTGTTTTAGACTTGGTATGTAAATAATATTGATAACACCCTGGTGTTTTAGTTGTTGCTGGGTAGTGTTTACACTAGTCAAGGACTTTCTAGCTTCCCATGCTCTGCCAGGTGCACAAGAAGCCGGGAGGGGAGGGGATACAACCAGGAAAGCTGATTCGAATTGGCCAAAGGGTATTCCATATCATGTGACGTCATGCCCAGTATATTAACTGGGGGGAATTGGCTGGGGGAGGCAGCGATCGCGGCTCGGGGACCGGCAGCGTCGGTCGGCGGGTGGTGAGCGGTTGCAGCACTTGTTGTTCAGTTTTGGTTTTGTTTTTTTTTTTCTCTTTCCCTCTCCTTCTAGTGTTTCCTCTCTCTCTCGCTCATTATTTTCCTTTTCATTATATTAGTATTATTGCTGTTTTATTCTAATTATTAAACTGTTCTTATCTCAACCCACGAGTTTTCTTACTTTGGCCCTTCCGATTCTCTCCCCCATCCCACAAGGGTGGGGGAGTGAGCGAGCGGCTGTGTGGTGCTTAGTTGCTGACCAGGGCTAAACCACAACAGTCCTTTTTGGCGCCCAACGTGGGGCACGAAGGGTTTGAGATAATAACAGTTGCTGGTCACAGCATTGATTCATCTGTTCTCGATATTAGTAGTTAGATCTACACCATGCTGATTTTGAAGTACATGTTAAAGATTGGCATTGGGTTTTGTAGTTTGCTGTGCTCTGCAGTGGTTAGAGATGTTTTGCCTAGGAGATTTGTTATTAAAACACTGGCCTTGAGTTTTATCGGTTATTTGGGTCTTGCATGGAAGCCGTTACTTCGGGTACCACCTCATGGAGACAATTAGCAATTATACCTCCTCTTCTGAAAGGTTCTTTATGGAGGAAATACAGAATGGCACCTTAGCTACCGTCTTCTGTAATGTCTCCTCCTTCATTACAACAACTTTTCAGTATCTTGAACATCCTTGGGTGGTTAAGATATATCTGTCGATATTCCTATGGCAGATTGTTTCGGTTTTGTCTAAGGTTAATAAGCAATTCAAGAATGTCATCCAGAGATCTGCTCCAAGGCTCGATAATTATGGGTGGCAGGGTATGTGGGATAGTATGGGCAAATGCCTGAGACGGTGGGCACCTCCAGTGTTTTGGGACTTCACCCCTGAACAAGTGCAGAATCCTGAAAAATTAGTAGAATATTTGGAGGAAGTATGTTGTCACCCTAGCAATTCCAGAGAGATACAAATCATTGCAATGTGTTGGGGCCTGGCCCATGCCTACCGAGCCCTGTTTAACAGTATTCAGTACCACCAAGGGAAAACGACAGGCCCTGCGGCTACTCCAAGCCCAACGACAAGCACTGTGGCCACTCAAACCCCCACAACAGGCGCTGCAGCAGCTCCAAGCCCGACGACAGGCACTGTGGCCACTCAAACCCCCACAACAGGCACTGCGGCTGCTCCAAGCCTGATGACAGGCACTGTGACCGCTCAAACACCCATGACGGACACTGAAGCTGAATCAGAGAATCAACGCGTGCCAGTATCAGTTGCCCCTATACAAAAGAAGAAATCTTTAAAGAGAAAGTCAACTCGTATAGAAAAGGATGATGGAGAAGCAGCGCCGTTACTAAGAGAGGAGAAGGAAGAGGAAGAACTTGTACAAGAGACGGAAACTACCCGATCCCTATCCTTAAGTGAGCTACGAGATATACGAAAAGATTTCAGCCGTCGTGTAGGTGAGCATGTTGTCACCTGGCTGCTCCGATGCTGGGATAACGGGGCCAGTAGCCTGGAATTAGAGGGTAAGGAAGCCAAACAACTGGGATCCCTTTCTAGGGACGGGGGCATTGACAAAGCAATTGGAAAAGGGACACAAGGCCTCAGCCTCTGGAGGCGACTCCTGTCTGCTGTGAAAGAAAGGTATCCCTTCAAGGAAGATGTTATATATCGCCCTGGAAAATGGACCACCATGGAGAAAGGTATCCAGTACCTGAGAGAATTAGGTGTGCTTGAGGTGATTTATGGTGACCTGGGTAGTGAACAGTCATCCAAAGATCCAGATGAAGCACAGTGCACACGACCCATGTGGCGGAAGTTTGTACGGAGCGCACCATCATCCCATGTAAACTCCCTGGCAGTAATGTCCTGGAAAGATGAAGAGGCACCAACGGTAGAGGATGTGATTGATAAACTCCGGGATTATGAAGCACATGTCTCTTCCTCCCTCGTCTCAGCTGTGGAGAAATTGTCCCGGGAGTTCCAGCAATTCAAAGAAGATATGTCCTACTCCCTACCTGTACGGACCAGTATCTCGGCCATTAGGAGTAAGCGTCCTTCTGCTCAAGAGAGAAGATACACACCACGGGGCACCCTATGGTTTTACCTGCGTGACCATGGAGAGGACATGAAGAAGTGGGATGGAAAACCTACCTCAACCCTGGAGGCACGGGTACGTGAGTTGCAAGGAAAAACAACCACTCAAGGGGGGACCTCCAGGAGAGTTGCTGCTCCAGTTTCCAGTAGGCAGTTCCCCAGACAGAGGAGTAGAAGCGCTGATTCTATCTGTGATCTTAATAGAGAGACTTCTGATTCCCGTTCACAAGATCTGGAGTGGGAAACCCGCAATTGGAATTAGAGGGGCCCTGCCTCCAGCCAGGTGGAGGAAAGGGACAACCGGGTTTACTGGACTGTGTGGATCCGATGGCCTGGCACATCTGACCCACAGGAGTATAAGGCTCTAGTGGACACCGGTGCACAGTGCACCCTAATGCCATCAAACTATGTAGGGGCAGAACCCATTTGTATTGCTGGAGTGACAGGGGGATCCCAAAAGCTAACTGTATTGGAGGCTGAAGTGAGCCTAACTGGGAATGAGTGGCAAAAGCACCCCATTGTGACTGGCCCAGAGGCTCCGTGCATCCTTGGCATAGACTACCTCAGGAGAGGGTATTTCAAGGACCCAAAAGGGTACAGGTGGGCTTTTGGTATAGCTGCCTTGGAGACGGAGGAAATTAAACAGCTGTCTACTTTGCCCGGTCTTTCGAAGGACCCTTCTGTTGTGGGGTTGCTGAAGGTCAAAGAACAACAGGTGCCAATTGCCACCACAACAGTGCACCGGCGGCAATACCGAACCAACCGAGACTCCCTGATTCCCATCCGTGAGCTCATTCGGCGACTGGAGAGCCAAGGAGTGATCAGTAAGACCCGTTCACCCTTTAACAGTCCCATATGGCCAGTGCGGAAGTCTAATGGAGGTGGAGACTAACAGTAGACTATCGTGGCCTGAATGAAGTCACTCCGCCACTGAGTGCTGCCGTGCCGGACATGCTAGAACTTCAATACGAACTGGAGTCAAAGGCAGCCAAGTGGTATGCCACAATTGATATCGCTAATGCATTCTTCTCAATCCCGTTGGCAGCAGAGTGCAGGCCACAGTTTGCTTTCACTTGGAGGGGTGTCCAGTACACCTGGAATCGACTGCCCCAGGGGTGGAAACACAGCCCTACCATTTGCCATGGACTGATCCATACTGCACTGGAACAGGGTGGAGCTCCGGAACACCTTCAGTACATTGATGACATCATCGTGTGGGGCAACACAGCAGAAGATGTTTTCGAGAAAGGGAAGAAAATAGTCCAAATCCTTCTGAAGGCTGGTTTTGCCATAAAACAAAGTAAAGTGAAGGGACCTGCCCAGGAGATTCAGTTTTTGGGAATAAAATGGCAAGATGGACGTCGGCAGATCCCAATGGATGTGATCAACAAAATAACCGCCATGTCTCCACCAACTAGCAAAAAGGAAACACAAGCTTTTTTAGGCGTTGTGGGTTTTTGGAGAATGCATATTCCAAATTACAGTCTGATTGTAAGCCCTCTCTATCAAGTGACCCGGAAGAAGAATGATTTCAAATGGGGCCCTGAGCAACGACAGGCCTTTGAACAGATAAAGCAGGAGATAGTTCATGCAGTAGCCCTTGGGCCAGTCCGGGCAGGACAAGATGTAAAAAACATGCTCTACACTGCAGCCGGGGAGAATGGCCCTACCTGGAGCCTCTGGCAGAAAGCACCAGGGGAGACCCGAGGTCGGCCCCTAGGGTTCTGGAGTCGGGGATACAGAGGGTCCGAAGCACGCTACACTCCAGCTGAAAAAGAGATATTGGCAGCATATGAAGGGGTTCGAGCTGCTTCAGAAGTGATCAGTACTGAAGCACAGCTCCTTCTGGCACCTCGACTGCCGGTGCTGGGCTGGATGTTCAAAGGGAGGGTCCCCTCTACACATCACGCAACTGATGCTACATGGAGTAAGTGGGTCGCACTGATCACCCAACGGGCTCGAATAGGAAATCCCAGCCGCCCAGGAATCTTGGAAGTGATCATGGACTGGCCAGAAGGCAAAGATTTTGGAATGTCACCAGAGGAGGAGGTGACACGTGCTGAAGAGGCCCCACTGTATAATAAACTGCCAGAAAATGAGAAGCAATATGCCCTGTTCACTGATGGGTCTTGTCGTCTGGTGGGAAAGAATCGGAGATGGAAGGCTGCTGTATGGAGTCCTATACGGCAAGTTGCAGAAACTGCTGAAGGAGAAGGTGAATCAAGTCAGTTTGCAGAAGTAAAGGCCATCCAGCTGGCTTTAGACATTGCTGAACGAGAAAAATGGCCAGTGCTCTATCTTTATACTGACTCATGGATGGTGGCAAATGCCCTGTGGGGGTGGTTACAGCAATGGAAGCAGAACAACTGGCAGCGCAGAGGCAAACCCATCTGGGCTGCTGCATTGTGGCAAGATATTGCTGCCCGGGTGGAGAACCTGGTTGTGAAGGTACGTCATGTGGATGCTCATGTCCCCAAGAGTCGGGCCACTGAAGAACATCAGAACAACCAGCAGGTGGATCAGGCTGCTAAGATTGAAGTGGCTCAAGTAGATCTAGACTGGCAACATAAAGGTGAACTATTTATAGCTCGGTGGGCCCACGACACCTCAGGCCATCAAGGAAGAGATGCAACATACAGATGGGCTCGTGACCGAGGGGTGGACTTGACCATGGACACTATTGCACAGGTCATCCATGAATGTGAAACATGCGCTGCAATCAAGCAAGCCAAGCGGGTAAAACCTCTGTGGTATGGAGGACGATGGCTGAAGTATAAATATGGGGAGGCCTGGCAGATTGATTATATCACACTGCCACAAACCCGCCAAGGCAAATGCCATGTGCTTACAATGGTGGAAGCAACCACCGGATGGCTGGAAACATATCCCGTGCCCCATGCCACCGCCCGGAACACTATCCTGGGCCTTGAAAAACAAGTTTTATGGCGACATGGCACCCCAGAAAGAATTGAGTCAGACAACGGGACTCATTTCCGAAATAACCTCATAGACACCTGGGCCAAAGAGCATGGCATTGAGTGGGTGTATCACATCCCCTATCATGCACCAGCCTCTGGGAAAATTGAACGATACAATGGACTGTTAAAGACTACACTGAGAGCAATGGGGGGTGGGACATTCAAACACTGGGATACACATTTAGCAAAAGCCACCTGGTTAGTCAACACTAGGGGATCTGCCAATCGAGCTGGGCCTGCCCAGTCAGGACTCTTACGTACTGTGGAAGGGGATAAAGTCCCTGTAGTGCATGTAAAAAATATGCTGGGGAAAACGGTCTGGGTTATTCCTGTCTCAGGCAAAGGCAAACCCATTCGTGGGATTGCTTTTGCTCGAGAACCTGGGTGCACTTGGTGGGTAATGCAGGAGGATGGAGGAGTTCGATGTGTGCCTCAAGGGGATTTGATTTTGGGTGAAAATAGCCAATGAACTGAACGGTATGCTGTTAATTGCTATATGATATTGTATGTCATCACTCCTATGGTTGCTATATGCTGTATCAATGGTATCATAGTAAGAATTTCCAAAATTAATGAAGAATGAACTTTGATTGAACCAAGCAACGTGTAGCGGTGGTGGAACAAAGACTGGCTTCAGCATGCAACAATCCAACACCACGCAGACCATCTCTCCAGCCTTGAAAGACTGTTACGATAGATGGAGCCCAAAGTTATGGACTGAATGAACTCAATGGACATGTGTGGACCCTCTACAGATGTTCTACAGGGATGGTCCATAGACTACGGGAATGATAAATGATATCTACGTATGTCATCAAAGGATGGGGAGGCGGGTGGTGGTTATTGAGGTCATATTGGATAGTATGAGACCTGAGCATGACGTAAATGGTATGGAATAAGGGGTGGATACTGTCATGGTTTTAGCTGGGATAGTTGATTTTTCTTCACTGTAGCTAGCATAGTGCTGTGTTTTAGACTTGGTATGTAAATAATGTTGATAACACCCTGGTGTTTTAGTTGTTGCTGGGTAGTGTTTACACTAGTCAAGGACTTTCTAGCTTCCCATGCTCTGCCAGGTGCACAAGAAGCCGGGAGGGGAGGGGATACAACCAGGAAAGCTGATTCGAATTGGCCAAAAGGTATTCCATATCATGTGACGTCATGCCCAGTATATTAACTGGGGGGAATTGGCTGGGGGAGGCAGCGATCGCGGCTCGGGGACCGGCAGCGTCGGTCGGCGGGTGGTGAGCGGTTGCAGCACTTGTTGTTCAGTTTTGGTTTTGTTTTTTTTTTCTCTTTCCCTCTCCTTCTAGTGTTTCCTCTCTCTCTCGCTCATTATTTTCCTTTTCATTATATTAGTATTATTGCTGGTTTATTCTAATTATTAAACTGTTCTTATCTCAACCCACGAGTTTTCTTACTTTGGCCCTTCCGATTCTCTCCCCCATCCCACAAGGGTGGGGGAGTGAGCGAGCGGCTGTGTGGTGCTTAGTTGCTGACCGGGGCTAAACCACAACAGGAAGGAGGGAGCAGAACAGAGGACAAAGAACTTTGATAGTTACTCCTGCTATGGGGGATTTTTTTCCCTCTTTTTAAATTATAATACTGTTGAATTTCCACTTTGATATCAACAGTCCCCCTTGGTTTATCAAATCCTTTGTCTTGTAACTCCCAGATCCTCTTTCTGTCCCCTGATGGTGTTTTCCTGGTGCTTTGAGTGACCCATCGTTTTGATTTTCCATGTTGTTGACTATGCTGAGGAAAGTGAGTGCAGTTTGAAATAATATTCTGGAGAAATCTGGACTGTCTGCTAAATGAATACAGTGTTTTAACTTTTGGGTTAATATTACTTTACTAGGTGAAAACTTATTTCCTTTAACACTCGTTTTCTCATTTATCTTTATCAGTCCACAACTTGGACCATATTACAATATCTATCTCTAAATATAAATATTATGCTAAAAGCTACTGAACTAGGGAAAAGAAGAAATGAATCAAACAGAAACAAAACCCCAAGGGTAATTCTCTATTAACACAGTGCCAAGCCTCAGTGTAGACCAAGTTCTATGAAATATAAAAACTTAAAATGGCAAAAACAGAAAAAGAAAAGAAAGAAAGAAAAAAGAGAAGTAAAAGCATCAGGAAGCAGTAGAGTCCAATTGTTAAAATGTGGCAAGTGCTGATATTTTTAAGGCCAGATTTGACATGCCTCAGACTGGTGGGTGGGAGTTATTGGTTTATTGTAATAAATTTTTAAAAATTACTGGAGACGCCAATGACTGTCCATGCCTTGGTACCCCCTCAGCAGACACAGCAAAAGTGGACAGTGTGACACCACTTTCAGATCCCTTTTCTGTTGCCAAGCAGGTCCAAAGGCAGAATAATCTCCCAGCTGGAATAATTGTGGCTAAGGGCTCAGGTGGCGATTACACCCAGCCCCACAAAAGGCAAAGCATATATCTGTGCTGACAAAGGAAAGAGACTGAAAATCAAACTGGGATCCCTCAGGCCAGAATGTGCCCCATGGGATGACAAGAAAAGCAAGACAAAGGTGATGAGGGGGCTGCTGTTATGTAGTCCTTGAAATAAGATAGTAAAGACAAGCATGAGAAAGTGTTCAATCTTGTAGTGGGCAATCAGGTAAAACCTTCATTTTTTTAAGCATACCTATGCGACAGTTCTCAGATTACAGCCCTTGAGGTGTACAGTCGGGGATTACCTGCCAATTAATTTCCTTACTGGGAAATTTCCCATTGTGCCAAGAATCTACGTGGTCTGCGTTAGTGCTGCCCCAATGCTGTCATGAGGAGCAGGTTGCTGATCACCATTGCTATAGAGAGGCAAGTGTTATTTCACTACTCTCATGGAAACTGTTGATCTGAAGAGAATATACCATCGTGATCTAGCCCTGGCATCCATGGCTGCAGGGAAGCCCATAAAATCCTCCCCTGGGGTTAACAATTGCAATGTCAGAGAAAGGTGTGACAAGAAGGTAAAATGCAGAATTCAAATTAAGCTAAACAACCCCTTGAAAATATGGGGCCAAATTACAACAATTTAACAAGGAATAGCCTGTGCCTGTCCTGCTGACATCCTCTACCTGCCTCACGGACAACACAGGGACAACCCCAAAACAAGGTATGGTTCAGTTTGAGTAGGAATTTCTGGAGCCCTAAGGAAATGCTACCACAGGAGCTAAGCAGAAGCACCAATTTCAAAGTCTCTATGCAGAAGGAGTAATTTTTAAGTAGCATGATTAGACTAATTAAGTTCTGTTTAGGTTTTAATTTGCATTTTAAGGATTTGATTACCCACCAGTAAGAAAAAAGACTGATTTTCTCATGTATTCTATGACAGTATGTGACACAATCTGCACTCACATGTTTACAAATAAATAAAAATATGTAAATTAAATTATATTTTATTCCATATCATTGCTATCAACAGCAGGTAACTAATAATGCTGATTGCTATGACTAATAATAACATTATCTCTTACTAATGGTTCCATTCTTAGAAAATTTATTTCATAAATCCCTGCTGTACCATTCCAAATTCTAACTGTGACCAAGAGACATAATCCATTTTTAACTGAGATTCAATTACCCCTTTTTTCATTAAATTAAGTTTAAACTGCAAGCATATGACCACTGTGCATCAGAGCAGGGATACCTAGAACTTACCAAAAAAAATATCCACAGGAGTTTCTGAATAACTGGGGAGTTTGCCCATAGGCTTTTTGTATCATAATTAGTTGCTTTGTATATAACTTTATTAAAACACAAATTGTATAAATTAAATAATATAAATTAAAATATTGTTAGAAGATTATGTAAATTTGCCTTTTGTCTACTTACTCTGTTTTTGGAACTTCTTTTCTAAGCCAGTAGAAATCAGACTGGGCTGCATATTTGCGAGTTTGCAACACATTGCCAAAATAGTCACTATCTGTAAACTTCAGCTGTATAGATAAAGCACAGACATTTTTAAAGCATGTCCAAGGAAACAAAAGCTGACATAAAACAATCAGAATTTTTATTTCAAACAAGATCATCACCTGATTCTTTAGCCATTATCAAAGCAAGTAAAATTTTCACACTTGGTAAGAAGAATAAATATTTTGTGAGCTTAGTTAAAAAACAGTGGCTGAACAGATCTACACAAGGGACTGGAGCTACAGAAAAGCTCTTCTCTGTACAGAGAAGAGCTGAGGAAATCAGAAGTGTCCAACGATGAACTGCAGACTGCATGTCTCTAAGGCTGTTATCCAGGCAGCCTCTTTTCCATAAGGAAACAGATCTACTTTATTTTAAAAAGTGCTTTTTATAACCAGTTTCAAAAATCTAACAAAGCCCCTTTTTTCAGTTTGTTTTGCATTTTATTACAAATACTTTGTACTTTCTGAGGGTTCTGCCACTGTTTCTCACACTAAATGCTTACAGACATAGGGCTCCATGCTTCCATAAGCCTCCAAATCTAATAGCAACTCCCCGATGTGCGTGCAACTAACCATGCAAGAAAAAGGGATGTTAATATTTTATAAATCCAGCTGATATCTCTGTCACCAGTTTCAAGCAATCCTACAACTTGTGAGGAAGTTATACTTCAGATTTAAACTATGGTTTTGCAACCGTGATTAACAAGTGTTTTTCACTAGATTTACTACTTATTTGGGCAAATAATTCCATACATTGAGTGGTAATTTGGCCACAATCTCTGCCTCATTACATGACCTTCACAGCACCATTTCAACCTACTCTTTCCAGGAACAAGGACTAAGCTTGTAGAGTTGGTTCTTCAAAATTTTCTCAATAAATTACACTTCTTTTTAGTGTTCTTTCACATTCTCTGGCAAGGATGACTATCATTCTTGCATTTTACCAGTTCAGGATTAAATTTTTGATTCTACTTCGCCTGTGTCTTTCAGTAATACGATTCATCTCATGCATGCCACATGAGATGTCCTGTTTCCCCTTTGGAAAATGGTAAAATATGTTATCTTTGCCATCTGCCTTCCTGTCTTAGTTAGGCTGAACTGGGTCAGGAAGGAGTCTCCCCAACAGTATCCTTCTCCAGCAGCCAACACAGTAGGCATATACATTGATTAGGACCTCTAGGCACAATCATAACCAGCAAGCATATATAAATTCATAGCCAGGAGGGGTGGGGAGAGCCTATATAGGCTCACATGAATTGTGACAGTCTGAGGAAAAAAGCATTAGTATGTTTGAAGACCGTTACTTTGACGAGAAATGTTTTTGTTTTGTTTTGTTTCATTTTTGTAACTGAATGAAAATTTATGCCAGGATATGTTTAACCTTTAAAATGCTTAATAGCAGGAAGGTTCTTTGTAGCCAGGCACAATTTACTCCCAGCAAGCTTCGTGGTCATCTCATTTAGACACACCGGCATTGACAATTTAGACACGAGAACTAGCATACTTAATTCAATGTCTAAAAATAACCAGGCAAGCAGAACTCCAGATGCGTGCCAAACAAAAGAAGAGCTTTGATTTTAGACAGCAGTGAAACAGAGCAAAGAATGGCTGCAATATGTAAAAGAAGAAAGCTGCAAGTCTGACACTTACTGTTTTGATGTCTTCATTAATATATGTGTCATTCATTATAAACTGAGGGTAACCCACTTTTGCCATAACTGCTTTTGCCTTTGAAAAAGAAAAAAAAAGTGTTGGGAGATATAACCATTTTGCAGCATATGGCTTTTTTTCCCCATTCTATTTCCACTTTGTATTATTATGCCTCCCTGCAGGCATCCTAATTTAACTTCAAACCAACTTGCCTACAAGGTAAACTTGGTGCTGCAGACAAGCTTCGCATCACAACGTGGAGGGTCCAGGTTCTGTTGTTAGATGATCATAGTGGGTCTGTTGTTGCCTGCAGAGCTTTTGCAGACTTACAGCAACGTGTTTGAGTGCAAAATCTTAACAGCTGATTTTCCCTACCGTTTTTTGTGTTAACCAGATGGTCAAATGCCTGTTTTTACAATGTTTTCCAAAAGACAACAGGAAATGGCCTGTTTCGCTTATGGCACAGTAACTGGTATACATCCAACAGTTAAAATAGATTTGATACGCAGATATGGATGAACTTCAGTCCCAGCAAGTGCAGACTGGCATATTTCCACTAAGGGTCACTTCCATTTATACATGAGGATGGGTGCGCACTTTTCTGAAGGACACTGTAGTTTTCTAAAACCACATGGCTAATCTTTGTTTCATTCTCCACTTTCATCCCTCTATTTTGCAGTCTTTGCCCTTTCCCTAACGTCAGTAAAGGTGTTAAAATAAGACACTTCACTTTTTATTAACTTTGGGTTTTTTTCCTCTTTCAGTCATGACTTGGTCCCAGTGATTATGCACAATCTGTGTAAACACTCTGGTGTGAAGTGATAGCAGCTGTAGATGAGTATTCCCACTTTGTAAATCATGGCGCAAGTATATAAACAGCTTTAGTAATGGCCTCATAAAAACACCAGCAGGCCACCCAGCCACCCAGAATCTCTGTGGAAACAACATATTTCCAGAAGAAAAGCAGAAGTGTAAAAAAGGATAAGGTGACATACCAAGAAGTGAAATATGACAAGTTCATAGAATAAATTAAAGCCATGATGGACTAGGGTAGAACAAAGCTTTCACTCTGTATGTTTTTGGGATGCTGAATGTAATTTCTCCTTAAGCCTTTGGAATTCCCTCCACCCCTCAAAAAACACTCTTTTGGAAATTTGTTCTTCAAACTCAAATGTCTAAACCCAAATGAATATTGCAAGATATGAAAACCAAAAAATGGTTTAACCTTTAACCACCTACAGCCATACCAACCCGGCATTCTGCTCTCTGCGAGCAGAGCCCAGACCTCTCTGGGGGCCACTGATTTCTACTTCCCTCTTGCTGCATAGGGTGGCTGTTCAGGGGAAGATTCTTCTTCCTCCACAATGAAATCCTTGCCCCCTTCTTCCCCTCCACAGTGTCTCAATACAACGGGGCCTTCTATGACAGCAAGAATTAGAAATGTCTGTTCCACAACTATAAGAAGGAAGCTGATGGAGGACTGCATCCATTTAAGCAATATTATTTTGACTCTTCTTCTATTTTTCAAGAAGAAAGGCCTCTTTGCTTCTTCAAACTCCTTGAATTTCTCAACCTCATTTCCAACCCAAAGTCATAATCCTCCATTTGTGACACCACAATTAATTGCGGTGGAGATAATTAAGATGTCACAAACAGAAGATTACAACTTCAGGTAGGAAATTAGCAGCAGGAGCAGATGAACTCTTAAGCAAGAAAGATCCCATTGTCATGCAAATACCCCTAGTGATTAAAAAAAACAATGGAAGACAAATGCTGAACAGGAAATATGAAATGAGCCAAATTAACTCTCAACAGAATGTTTTCTCATTTTTCCAGAAGGTAGAGCAGCATTTCAAGGTATTTTAAATGCCTGAGGGGGATAAAAAGCAGGTGCCAGTGGGAGCACAATTCATCTACAGGTTTGTGTATAATCAAAAGAATCTAATATTTTTCCTGGTGGTGTTGTCAGGTCCAGCTGTCTGAACTTTGCAAGGAACTGGAAAATTTCCATTTTCAATTTCAAATGTTTCAATCCTAGTTGTTATATTAGTCTTGAGAAAGCCAAATACAAAACTCATCAGTTTTAGTTTTTACTAAGTCAGCTGCTTAAACAAGTTCAGTGAATCTCGAATGTTCTGCATGTGTTCCAGTGTACCCATCTGAATCACTTACAGTAGCCTCTGTGTTGAATCTACTTAATTCAGCCCCTTAGCATTTTGATTAAACAGATTTAATTTAAAAACTAACTTATATAATGAGAAGTAAACCCTTTAAAAACAATTTAGAGTGCAACTTGCAAAAAATCAACAATGGCTTTTAAAGAAAACTAAGGATTAACCGTGTCAGTATACTGTCATTTCACCAATGATTCAGCCAGTACTATGTCAATCAAAAACTGTTGATCATGTTTTGGCATATAAAAGAACAGTTTTGACTTTGAGCTATATTATATCCTTTAAAAACACCCAATTTCTAGACTGCCTTCCAAATAAAAGCAAATAAATTCATGCCTTGCTGGCTGTAAATGCAGAGGACTATGAAGCTAGCCTAGATCTGGCAGCGCTTCTTCGCTGAAAGAAGTAGAGATGGGCCCGTCCTCAAACCCATGGTGCTAGTTGTCTGTTTGTGACCACAATGTGTCTATCTCCACTTCGCTGCATGGACATTTTGGTGTCATTGTGGAATATAAAATCATAGAATAGTTTGGGCTGGAAGGGTCCCTTAAAAGTCATCTAGTCCAATGCCCCTGCAATAAGCAGGGACATCTTCAACCAGATCAGGTTGCTCAGAGCCAAGTCCAACCTGACCTTGAATGTTTCCAGGGATGGGGCATCTACCACCTCTCTGGGCAAACTGTTCCAGTGCTTCACCACCCTCATTGAAACACATATCTGCCACATCCATCTCAGTCTCTTCTTCCACAACAGCCCACTGAGAGCAGCAGCTTGGAACTGCCAGGTTTTGGCCCTTTTAGACCCCATTCCTTAAAGAAGCATCTCCAAGGGCAAGGATGATTCCTCCAGGCTCCTTAATAGCAGGTCTGACATAGGTTGACCTAAATATCATATATAATCTTATAGTGTCAGAGATAATAATATAATTAATATTCAACATTAACTTTATATTTTAGTGACACTTAAATCCTTTAGTTTTGTCATGGCCCTGCTGCATTAGAAAAGGAAGATGGGAAGAGTTCTCCCAACCAGACTACCTCAGGAACATACTCTTCCTTTGTGTCTTTGACAATTGATGTTGTGAGCTTAAGATGTCCATGTACGAGGAAAAAATGGTCAGGCACTAATGAGATATTTTGCTATAAAGCCTATATAAAACCCTGGTAAATAACAGAGTTTGTCTCAAAGGGTTTTTTGAAAGTAAACTCAAAAGGTAATGCTGCTCCTAGTACTCTGATGTTTTATCAATGGCTAAAGCTGTCTCTATTTTGTAAGATAGAGAGATATATGAGGGAAAAATGTTATTTTATTGCATTTGTTACTTAGAATTTTTGCCACAATATGTGTGTTTTAGAAGCCTGAGCAAGCCACACAGATAGTTATATACTCTGTAATGACAAAACTCTAAGGTAGACCTTACCAGCACTGTGTAGACCTTACTGCCACTGTAATTCCGATGCCTTCTTAAACGTTCCACCAGTTATGTAGGGTAACAGATTCAGAAAAGTACACACTTTGTTACTACACCACCAAGTTAATTTGTTATGAGAAAACATAGCTACGTGCTTAAACACCATTACAAAACTTCTGGACCATCTAAAATCACAAATGAACAACATCTTTTAGGAGCCTTTTCGAGAAGATCTAGAGCAAGAGCTGATAAAGAGCAAACTGGTACAAGGTTGTCATGTGCAATCTACGTCTCGCTATACAGCTTCTGCCAGAAGAATAATGTGTCTCAAATTGGTCCTAATAGTATGTATGATGCTGCCAAAAATTTAGAGCTGTGCCATGCTCCCCTGAGATCCTATCAAACTAGTGGCCCAGGGCCACCTTATCTCCACTACGTAGCACATACTGGTGTGGGAGGAACAGAAGACTAAGCTTGCTTGATTTGAAGGACAAAGTGCATCTCTCTTTTTGAAGGGCTACCTCCAACATCCTGACTCCAGCCTGGGATGAGGTCCAGGCCCATACAGCCCACGCAGGCACTTAGGGCAGGAGGCGCAGGTGGCAGGCCAGAAGGCTGTGGCACACCTATGAGTTCTATGACACTAATAGTGAAGGACATGTGGCACCTGGTGGAGGGGACTGTTTCCTATACCCAAAGCAAAACCTGTGAGAGGACATAGGAAGACTTCTGAAGTCCTTGGGAATCCTTCCAACTGGGATTCCTCCCAGGGCTTTTGCATCAGGTCCAAGCCTGTTCAGCTGAGCCCAGCTCTCCTGGTTTTCTTCCTAGCAGCTGGTAGAGTGCTGTCTTGGATTTAGGATGAGAATCATGTTGATAACACACTGATGTTTTAGTTATTGCTCAGCAGTGCTTACACTAAGTCAAGGACTTTTCAGCTTCTCATACTGCCCCACCAGCGAGGAGGCTGGAGGTCCACAAGAAGCTGGGAGGGGACACAGCTGACCCAAACTGACCAAAGGGATATTCCATAACATATGATGTCATGCTGAACAAAACCTGGGGGGAGTTGGCCACGGGGGGGCACAGCTACTGCTTGGGAAGTGGCTGGCCATTGATGATCAGGTGGTGAGAAACTGCGTAGTGCATCACTTATTTTGTATATTCTTTTATCATTATTATTATTATTTTGCCTTCCTTTTCTGTCCTATTAATTTGTCTTTATCTCAACCCATGAGTTTTACCTTTTTCCCCCTTCTCTCCCCCATCCCACTGGGGGAGAGTGAGCAAACGGCTGCATGGTATTTAGTTGCCTGCCAGGTTAAACCATAACACCAGCACAAAGCCCAATTTATTTACACAACAGACAAGTTAGAAAGCATTGTATTAAGAGCAGGTTGCTAAATTTGCATGTTGGAAGTCTCTTGCTTCCCTGGTTACCTGTTCACTTGAGTAATATTTAACGGCAGTTCAAAGACTCCTTATTCATAAAGCTCAAGAAAGTGGAAAACTCTTCTATGACTGGCTTGCTCTTTTATAATGAAGTCAGTATTTTCCTCTTGATAAGATTAAAATTATATTTAAGAGACCAGCCTTCTAGGAGGCATACACACACATATGGGGAAAGCAAATGAAATGTGACAAATGTACAGGAACCAACCATGTGGTAATTGCACATGAATCCGCCGTAAACGCACCATGCATAACTTTTTATGGTTTAAAGGCTCATTTAATTCCTATCTCTAATTTTCATATTAAATAACCATTTGTACAGGAAGAAAAGGGGCAATGGGGTATTTCCCTCAGCTATTGTTAAGTACTCAGCCTACTTTAGGCTTGCAGGTAAATTAAGAAAACTCATCTCCGCAGGCTTCCAATCCTGCCATTGAAAACAAGAGGCTCTTGCAGGGGGCGACACAGAGCAGCAGCATGCTTTAGAGTAAGTCATGATAACTGTTTTCTATCCCAGGAGCCAGAGAGCAGGCTCTAAGGCAGAGGACCAGGAGTAGTCCTCCCTCTGCCACTGATTACACAAGGAAGTTTCCCCACTGACTTCAACACAGTCAGGATTTTATCATCAGTTTGTCTTTCTGCCACGATGAGAGCATTGCAAGGCAGTTTACTACAGAGACAAAATAACAAATGATCTTTCACTCTTGACTTAACAACTTGCTAACGTTGGAATGCACACATGTGTTTCAATGCTACAAAGCATCCCAGTTTCCAGTATAGTCAAATTCTTGCTTGGCAACCAAACTTGACATGTGACCCTTCTGAGAAACTTTTTTGCCCATCAGAGTACGATTTGGACATTTTGTAGGCCTGCTAACAACACCAAGTACTGACATTTTGTACTTACTGTAAAAAAAAAGAAAACCAAAACAAAACATATATCTCACCCCCAACAAAGTTTTATGAGTCTGACACAGGTCTTCTGTATATCAACTTGACACGCAATAACTTTGTGAAGATAATTTTCAAGCTTCTAAAAATATAAAAAATTAATACAATTACAGATCACTGAAAAATTAGCATGAAATACTTTCTGAAAGCTAAAATCATTCATGGCAAAGTAATGTTCCATTTAATTACAGAGATTAATTCAGCCTTTTATGTACGTGTCTGGTCTTTTCATTTTTCATTGAAAACAGATGATTCAAGAGCCATCTGGTAAAATTGCTGCATAAATATCACTGCATCTATTTAGACTTTATGTATAGAAAAACTAGGAAAATAGAGTGATGGATATTGGTAAAACACAGAAAAGTTCCATCACAGGGCTAAAGCCCAGTCCTACAGATATCAGTAGGTAGTGACCCACTGGCTTGAGTGGGAGGTGGACAGGGCGCACTTTAATGTTGTATTTTATTTCCTATGCAGGGGCTACATGAAATGTCAGAGATTTGCACATCATCAACTGTAATCAAAAGTGCAATGGCAACTCAGACATGAGCACTTGGCCTGAAAATATAATTTTTAAGAGTACTTGATCTGCAGTGAACTGGCTATAATCCGTACTCCAGAATATAGCTAATCATGCAGCTATTGATTTTTAAACTTTGGCTTTAACTTTCCTTTTATATGTGCATATCACAACAATGCAAACTGTGTAGACTTTTCAAGATTTTTCAGAGCTAGTGTTTAATTTAATAATATTTCACATACTACTACCTCACACTGCACCATAACCCTCCCCTCTATATTTCAATAATTGTTTTGAATATTCTACTTTAGTCAGTTACGAAGATGGAAAATACAGCTATTGCTCTGTTCTTGTAATAGCTTAAGCCTAGGGGTAAAAAAAAAAACATTAAAAAAAATTCAAGTGACTTATGTGAATAATCACACCCACCAAGTACACATAAAATTGTTTTCAGTTAAATACACACTGCAGTTTCAAAAGTAGCTGAGTCTATTTAACAGCTTTGTGCTGCCAAACAAAAAAAAAAGTCCTAGTCCTTGCTCCTATCCCTTGCTCCTCCCATCTCTGTCCATAATTCAGCCCATGGTGCCTGCACCCACAGCCTCCGTGAGCTGCCTCACCTCCTTGCCACATCTTTCTGGGAGATTGCTTAGCTCATTAACATAGTAGAAATCTATCCAAGTTTTTCCCCAGGTAATTTTCTCCCAGATCAGTGAGCTGAATCTCTCACTACATGGGGAGACCCAGCGAGTGCTAAAACTACCCAGCAAGTACTAGCACTAGCTCAAAACAAGTGCTGGGAGCACATAATGTGAGAAAGTGGAGAAGGAACAGCAAAGGGGTTATGTGTTACATTAGTTTACCCCTTCCTCTGAATCATCTTTTGAAAACAAAGCCTCACTCAAAGAAAACTTCCTGACAAGAAAATATTACCTAGTACACTTATAAAGGGACCATACCATATATTACCTTCCTAGGAAACGGAGAGGAAAAGGGACAAAAATTTTCTAAGCAAACTGTTAGTTGAGATTATATATTCAGTCTTAATATCCACTAGTTATCAAGATAATATTATTATTACTAACCATAAAGTTGCAAGCAGCTAAAGGTTTAGTAGGACTGCTATGCACAGAAAAAGCAACACTGTACATTAGTGCCACTCTTTCCTGTCCTAAATCCCTTTTGCTTTTGGTTCTCTGGAAGACAAAGACTCGACCATTGGTTCAAGCACTGTGATGGTAATTTCACTGGAATTAATTTTTCAGTTTAAACTAATTCTTCATTAACTTTTTTTAGCTATAGAACTGAACTAAATCACAGAAAATCTGAAACAGTCTTACTTATATAAAAATACAAATTCACTGTGATATTTTCAAAAGCATAATTCCTTAGTTCAATGCAGCAGTATAAATAACAGACCTACTCATATTTTCTTCTACCAGCTTGGTTCCAAACTCATTCTGCTGCCAGCAATGCTTTAATTTTGCTAAGAAAAAGAATTCCTTTGTCCATTTTATTTTAATTCCATTTTCCATTTGTAATCTTTGTATGACAGTTAGCACAACTCCATTATTTTATACATAGAATATTATACATGACAGACATAAATGCTGTCTTTCATGAGCAAAACCACAGCTTTGCAAATTAAATACATTTCTTCATGGCACACAGCAAATATCTTCCTCTGTGATTATATGATACATAAATGCACTTATACAGCAGACCAGCACAACTGAGCATCTGGCAAAAGATGTATTTAACATCTAACCATCACTGTCCAAAGCTTCTCAGTCAGTTTTAAGGGCCTCTGAGTTCTCAGTGGAGCTGGGATCTTGCCTGCGGACCAGAAGAAAGGATGGTGCACACATATGCAAACCAACTCAGCCTGCACTAGGTCCAGCTATGGCATCACGTCACCACACCAGCAATGGCAGGTCCGCTCCAGCATGGGGGTTTCTACACTGGATTCCCCTCTGCATACCTGTGGATCACTTATGGCGTGACTACACCTGGGTGTGTGCGGACAGCTAGGAGCTCCTCCAGCTGCACTTCAAACAAACCAGAAGCAAGTGTTGTGGTCTGAAGGCACAGACCACTATTAGTATCATGCTGGTATATATATGCCTCATGGTATACACTGTTAAGCTGCCTCTGACACAGCTCTAATAGCTCATGCACCCGAGTTAAGCTTAGACACATCCTTAGCACTTTAGAAGACTGTACTTCCTCATGCCTTTATTTTCAGGCAGTGCTCTATGTTTTCTAATACAACTGCCTCTTAAAACAAAAACCAAACCAAACAAACAAAAAACCCAAACCAAACAACCAAACAAAAAACACCCTAAAACTCAAAATTCTCTTTATCTGCCTTTTGCAATTACATTAGATAACCTTACCCAACAAATTTTGCACCAGAATCCTAAGGATTTACAATGACACAAAGAAAAATCCACCTTTGACTGGCCTTTGGCACGTTAATGAGCTGCAGAAATTATAATGTTGCCTTTTTTGTAGAAACTCCTTCCTGAACTCATTTCACTACTCACCGCCAGACCTCCTCATCACTCAACCCCTGCTCCCACTGTCACGTCACCTCTTGTTAGAAGCACACCCACCTTGCTGCATTTCTGCTGTTTTTGTTTTAGGTCTGGAAAACAGCAGGTTTAACAAAAAACACTGCACTGAAAAAATAAAAGTCCCCAAGGACCCAAAAAGTCCAGTGTGCTGAAGAGATCTCCAGCACCAAATGCTGTAACATTCTGTGAGAGGGGCAGCCCCAGGGACCGGGAAAGGGCAAGGAAGCTCTCTCCCCATCACAGCTGAGTTACCACAGTGTTTCTTTTGGCAGTTTTATGCAGAACTCTGAATAACCTGTTCCAGAGAGGGACAACTTCTGACCTTAGCCTCTGCTTGCATCAGTTTATATTCATTTAACATTTTCAAGGTTATCTTTGCTTAAGCAAAGGTTGCAGAGCAACTTCTTTTTTTTTTTTTTAATTAATAGAATGTGAAAAATTCTCTTTTCATTTCTAGCCACAAGTAAGCATCAGACCCAGTCTAGATACAGCTGAGACCAGACATGGCAGAGACTCGTTCTTACACTACTCTAAAACTGAAATAGGGACTGAGGACCTAATTGCAAGCATTACTTGGCTCAGCACTTGCAGGTTTTCTCTCTGGGGAGGAAATTCTTTTGCTTGAAAAGGGACCCCGACCAGCAGTGTACCAGTAAGCATGTAACTATCAGTTGTCCGTGACTTATAATACATGGAGGGGAAAGCAGAGGCATATATAGACAAAAATGTGGGCTGCAGAACATAGAAAAACCATATGCAGGAAATGCTCTGTTTTCTTCTGAAGACCAAATCTCTCTCTATTCCAAGTTTTTACATATTTTTATTTTAAATAAATTATATAAATATGTATTTATTTTCACATTTATGGGACACACCTCTTACCCAGAAAACTGACCATAAGACACCTCACAGCGTACTCACAAAGGAGGGCAGCTGAGGAAGCCTTTATTCTTAGGCACAGTGTCCTGGCTTCTGAAAGGTCACTAAAGGAGCAAATTCCTGAGTCTGATGATCTCCTTGTGGTAAAGCTCCTCTAAAATTAAACTCCAGCAATACCAGTACCTGAAGCCATTTAAACATTTCATGGCTTTGCTTCAGACCTCTGTGACTACTACAATACCTGAGCAAGTTAAAGTGCTGCTAAGGCTCCTGGTCCTAGACAGCTCCGTGCCTGAGGCTGAAGGTCCATGCTGGAGCCCCAGCCCATGGCCCTGCCTTGTCACACTTCCTGCTTGCTTGCAGCGAGCAGGCAGCTTTCCTTTCAGTGGCTCAGGCAGGCATATACAGGACATGGAAACGTCTATACATGTGTCTATATATATAGACATATATGTTTATACATGTGTCTATATATATATACACATACATATGTATATGTACATGTATATACAGCCAGGAAATGCACATTCATTGGAAATAAAGAGGGAATACCAAGCAGATAGCTGAGCATGCCCTTGTAGACTCCTCCTCCATACAGAGAATGGGTCTCCCCCCCTTACCTCAATATCTGTTACTGTTGAGCTGGGGGATTATAATATCTTTGTAACTGTTCCTCTACAGAAGGTAGTTTTACTTGGTAAAACAACAAAGATAATGAAAGTTAAAGCTGAAATCATCTGAGACTTCCAGGGGTGGTGGAGGACTTCCTGCCCTCTGGAAGAATTTCATCTGTCTTTTAGCATACCAACACTTTCATGTTGCTTTTCTGCCACAAAATCTTCAGATTCACCCCAGTTCTTGAGCATCTGCAGGTGTGTCCACCCATCTGTCTCCCTCCTTCTATTTCAAGCATGAGATTTGTCATAAGTGTTTTGATGTCACACACCCATTCTGGCCTTATGGAGTCATGGTGGAGTCTGAAAAGTGACAGCTGTGAGATCAGGGTTAAATACAATTTCCTCTCCCTTCACCTGTTTTCTACTATCTGTTTGCATGGTGCTCAGGTTATTAATGGAACTGACATCCCTGCACAACTGAGTGAGCAGTAGCAGCAGCCAGATAACAAGCTGACAGCAGCGATCTAACCCCAGAGATAAGAGATAAGCAAACATGCCATGGCTATTAGTTTCAACTCTGGCCAATGGAGAAGAACATCTCCTGTGGTTACTGAACAGGAAAGCCCAGTCCTCCTGAGAAGGTTAAATTAAATTCAGGATGTGACAGAGATTATTCTTTGAATTCAAAACTTAAAGTTTGTGATAGGAAATAAACATTTGACTTAAAAAAAAAATAAGAAAAAATGTTGTTGATCTGAAGGAAAGTGAAGACCTATTTCTATTCAGAGGAAAGCGTGGAACACTTCTACAGTAGAAGGAAAGTACCTTGTATTCTCTGTAACTTCCAGGTGAAAAATGTTACCCTAAACATTGGCATTTTCCAAACAGCTATCTCAGGGATGGTGTGGGAGTGGTAGCCTCAATGTCCTGACCAAATTCCAAACTAGGTAAGTAGAGCAAACTTTTCAAATCCCCTACATCGTTTCTGAGCTGTGCAGTATCTACTTCACTTCCTGCTTCCTATGCAGCTGTCCCCTTCTCTTCACACGTCCATGCACACAGTAGGATAAAGATGAGTTACACCATGAAGACAAGCTCCTGTTGATACCTTTAATGCCCGAGGGAACTGTGGACACGTAGGAAAAGAGTTAAAACATGACTCTGCCTCTTCTGAACTCCAACCCATGTTTCAACTTTATCAGGAGACTTGCTCATTGCTCCCTGCAATGCAACTGCTACAACACAGACAGGACCTTAGATTTTTTTCATCCAAGTACTAGTCCAGAGAGAGACTACTCTAATTTCAGAAAGTTTGCTTCCACAAAGGGAAGTGTGGCCAATTCAATTGGCACTAAGCAGAAGTATGCTTTCCAGTTTAGAAATGACAAGGTTTCAAGGTTTCAAGAAGATCTGAATAAAACTTTCTAGTAAAACCAGTAAATTTGGAAGTCAGCAGTCTCCCCCATTGGCTCTTGAACAGGAATGAAGTGCCTAAGTGCAATTAGAGCCTTTGGAAATTTCTCCCTCTTTTCCTAGTTCTTCTGAAGCAAGTCTGGTAGCCTCTGTTAGTGCTCTGAAGCAGTCTTACACCAGTGAAACTCTCTGAGATGCTTGAAACAAAGATATAAAGTAATCTTAAATGAACCAGTAAAAAGTGTCTTGGAATCTTTGGTTTTGAAACCCCATCCCCCTCTTTTACGAAGTATTCTGTCAGCCTTGTGCTGGCCTTCATTTCAGAAAAAAAACATTTGAGATATGGGAGGTGCTGAGACTCAGGACTAGTTCCTCTGTCATATTTTTGCATTATTTTACATAGGATGGGTCCACAGACCCCACAAGGCACAAAAGGCATTTTTTTTTCTTTCAGAGCACCCAGTGCCCACTCTCAAGATTGGATGTTTTGTCATCTTTGTGCAAAATTAGCAAGGCATTAAGCAAGATTAATTTCAGCCCCTGAAGCTGTGGTGTCTGGTCTTTTTGTCTGGGTATGCCTCAGATCTTAATGAAAAGTTATTTTTCAGAACTGTATCTAGCGCACACCCTGGACAGTCTATTTGAACAAATGCAGGAGGCTCCATACTCCCTGCATGTATTGCTGTGCCAGGGTTATACATAAGCCAGAGTGGGCACAAGAAAAGAACGAGAAAAGAATGAGAAAAGGCAATGATGATTCTTTGGTTTCCTCACTACAAGAAATTAGGGCGAGAAGGTGACAATTTCTAGACAAGCAAAATGAGATGTTTTCTCACACAGAGCATGGTGAGGCAGGGGAACTCATTGCCATGGGAAGCTGTAGATGATAAAAATTGTCATGTGTTCAAAAAGTCATTAGACAAACTCACAGCAGAAAAATATGAATAAATACAAAGATACCACTTCTGGCTCAGGAAGCAACTGAGCTGCAAATTGTCAGAGGCCAGGAGGGGAGAGTGGGAATGTATCCCTTTATGCTTGCCCTGTCCTTATGTTCATCTCTAAACATCTGCTACTGTTTGGCCACTGTCCGAGCCAGACATTGGACCTCTGGTCCGAGCAGTATGGCTGTCATGTTCATAGTGAAATCACCCAAATGTGAAGAGAGAGACACCACAGAGAACTGGGAAAGATGGCAGGGGCTCAGCTAATTGACTGGAGGGCTGGATACGGCCAGTAAGTTCCAGCTGAGAAGTGAATGGCTTCAGTGGGGTAATCCATGGACACCTACCTCATTTAAAGTAACTATACTTTGTTAAATCGGGGCTTGTACAGATGGCTCTTGATTTCCTAAGGGCTATTGGCCTAAATTACACTGTTATCTAGGGAGGTTTGCTGTAGCTCTCTGAAGCAGCAGAACAAACTCTGTAGGCTAAACAAAGGTACCTAACACTGCTTGAGAGAGACACCTATAGCTAGGCACTGTCCTTATATTTTGCTGTAGTCATCTTGCCTCAGTCTTCAGACTCAGAGAGATACAAAGAAAACAGATGCTGCGTATACGACTTCCTTAGAGAGAAATAAAGCCAAGCAGCAGTGAAGTTCACTAGGCAAAAAAATATTGCACAGTGACCTTGGGATTTGTGCTCCATGACCTAAAGAGGTTAATAATGTTACAGAAAAATCTTATTAGAGGAAAACCAAGCTTTTTTTGGCTCATCATCCATACTTTAAAAGTAGTATTGCAAAGCAAAAAAATAACTTTGTACAATACAGGCTATTTTACAGGAGATTTGCAAACTTTTAGAAAACAGACTTTTGTGTAAAAGTGTCTTTTTCAAGCTTCCAGTTAAACCCAGGAAGAAAGGACATTTCAGGAAGGAAAAAAAGTGATTAATAAAATAATGGCTCCTGCCCAGGAAAGGGAATAATTTTACATCTCAGTGATGATCTTCCACTGAATTATCCTTTGAAGAGCAGCAGCCATAAATTACCATTTTAAAGATGAGAGCCCTGATCACACAAGTCATGTCAATGGAGTTTCAGTTGCGGGTTTTCCCTTTTCCCTATGGCCCACCATTACAAAACGCAGCTGTCAATACCATTTGGCTGACATAGCCGGCTGCAATCTGCACCTTCATTGTAAGGGAAACAAAAGGCTCTCCTCCCCTCCCCTCCCCCCTCCCCACCCCCCCAATCTGCCATCCTTCTCCGAGGCTGCAAGATGGCCCAGAGCTCACCAGGTGCCTGGGCAGCTGACGAGGGATCTTTCTGCATGGCTTCTGTAACTCACAGACTATGTACCTGAAGACTGTTGCCAGACACGCCCCTGGAGCTGCATTCATTTGAATAATTTCTCTATTCTTCAAATGCGGGCAAAATTTAATGACCCTTAAAAAAGAGAGAGGCTAAAAGGGCAAGAAGAGGAACATTTTTCTTTTTCTTTTTTTTTTTTTTTTAAATCAGAGATCTCCATTGAAAATTCGGGAGATTAACAGGCATAGTTTAAGCAAATTTCAGATGATAGTCAAATAGTGAGCAATCAAGCAAGGCTTGCACAGAGCAGAGGAGGAAGGACAGGGCAGAAAACAGCATCAAAGCATAGAGCCGAATGAATGCTTCTCTCCGACTCAGAGCTCCTTTGGAAGCAGCGTGAGCTCCATCCAGAGAGCTAGGTGAGAACTGCATGTGAAAACAGACCAAGTCACTTAACCCTGTTAAAAACTTTCTTTTCAAGATTGGCTTTCAGGTGGTCTGGTTTAAATCCATGTTTCAAACGCAGAAAGAGAGGAATGGAGGGAGGATAGAAGGAAATTATTAGATGTTATCTCATTATATTGTTTTGTTACAGAGGGAAAGTCAAACCTTAACTCCAAAGTATACAAGGGCTAAAAGGGTGATTCTCGGGAATCAACAATCAATACTGCAAGACAATTGTTCCCTATGTCACATGGACTAGTTGATATGATCTTTTTAACATGGTTTGGGCTCATCAAATTAGTAGTGTTCCCTCTGAGTAACTTAAAACAACAGAACAGACACAAAGAGGGTCACAGACGGAGAAACATTTCAGTGATTAGATGGAGCTGACAGGCTGCCTAAAGCAAAATTCAAGCATCGACTCTACCAGACGTCCTTTTCTAAGTCCTTTGGAGGTCGATGGTCCCTTTGATTACAAAGCATCAGGCTGACAGCAAGGAATACAAGTTTGGCCTCAGCCAAGTGCACAAGAAAGGTGGGCATCAGCCAGAAATCAGGCCTCAGAAAACACACAAAACAGTGAGTATCCAAATCAGGGAGAGGATTTGCAGTTAATTCTCTTTAGAGTCCACCAAGTCATTTGCATTACAGTGTTATCATCTAAAGATACAATCACCATAAGGAACAGAAGAATAGTCTAAGATAAGATGTTTTTCTAGGAAGGCTCCCCATGCTCACAGTCCAGAAATCCAGATCCCACATCGACCTTATTCTTCTTTCAGGAAATGAGTAAAACTATTGTTAATGACCCAAATATGCCTGAAGTTAAAGAAAAGGCTAATGACAAATTAAATGGATCACATGGAGCAGGCCCAGTAAACAAAAACCATCAGGTTTCTACAGTTCCTTTCTTTCCACAGCATTCAAAGAATTCAAGAATGCAATGAGACTAAAAATACAGAGGAAAAGCAAAATATATGAATCACAGTCATTTCCATACAGCATACGGTTCTGCCATAGAACTTCAGGCAGGAGTTCTATTCTGCATTGCTATAAGGGACAATGTGACAGCTACTGATGAAAACATAAAAGACCAAGACATTCTTTACCTATCTAATAACTTCCTTTCTTTACTTAATTGATAATAACAATAGTGTAGAATAGAATAAAATAGGATATAGAATATTTTAGTTGGAAGGGACCTACAAGGATCATCTAGTCCAACTACCTGACCACTTCAGGGCTGACCAAAAGTTAAAGCATGTTATTAAGGGCTTTGTCCAAGTGCCTCTTAATCACTGACAGGCTTGGGGATTGACCACCTCTCTAGAAAGCCTGTTCCATTGTTTGACCACCTTCTCTGTAAAGAAATGCTTCCTAATGCCCAGTCTAAACCTACGTGGAGGCAGCTTTGAACCATTCCCTCACATTCTGACCCAGGATACCAGAGAGAAGAGATCAACACCTCCCTCTCCACTTCCCCTCCTAGGGAAGCTGTAGGGAGCAATGAGGTCGCCCCTCAGCCTCCTGTTCTCCAAACTTGACAAGCGTAAAGTCCTTAGCTACTCCTCACAGGACATGCCTTCCAGTCCTTTCACCACCTCTGTTGTTCTCCTCTAGATGCATTCGAGGACCTTCACATCCTTCTTAAATGGTGGGGCCCAGAACTGCATACAGTACTCAAGGTGAGGCTGCACCAACATTAAATACAGTGAGATAATACTATCTTTTGACCGACTGGTTATGCTGTGTTTGATGCACCTCAGGATGCAGTTTGCCTTCTTGGCTACCAGGGCACACTGCTGACTAATATTGAGCCTGCTCTCAACCAGCACCCCCAGATCCCTTTCTGCAGGGCTGCTCTCCAACCACTCTTCTCCCCATTTATACTTGTGCCCTGCATTACTCCTGTCTAGGTGCAGAATCTAGCATTTGGACTTATTAAGTTTCATCCCATTAATCATTGCCCAATGCTCCAACCTATCTAGATCACTCTGCAAGACTTCTTGTCCCTTCAGAGAGTCAACAGCACCTCCTAGTTTAGTATTGTCAGCAAACTTGCTAATGGTGCATTCAACTCCTGCATACAGATAATTGATCGAAATATTGAACAGAACTGGCCCTAGGACTGAACCCTGAGGAACGTTGCTGGTGACCGGTCACCAGGCAGATGTAGCTGCATTCACTACAACACTTAGAGCCCTGCCGTTCAGCCAGTTCTTCACTCAGCACACCATGCACCTGCTCATCTCACAGTTGGACAACTTGTCCAGAAGGGTGCTGTAAGGGACAGTATCAAAAGCCTTACTAAAATCCAGAAAAACTACATCCACCTTCTTCCCTTCATCCACAAGGCAGGTGACCTTAGCGTAGAAGGATATCGGATTAATAATGAAGCAGGTGCCAACTTTTGTTCTGGAAATAGAAACAAGCAGAAGATGCTCACACAGGACTGAAATTTATTTCCAAAGAGAATATCCTACCCTAATAAAAAAATTCCACAGAGGTGTTAGTAACCACAGAGAACTAGAACAGTTGTTTTATGTGTTATTTGGCTCAGCCCTGTAATAATTGGCTAAAATACTACAGTTTGTTATTACACTAGTCTCTATTTTGATAGTGGTCCAAAATGAAGAGTAAACCTGAGAAGATCCCTAGGATGGTACAACTTGCTCTTTAATTCAAGAACAAACGAAGCTCCTTCTTAAACTGTGAAATCCACGGCACTTGCACTATCCTCACAGATGTGGGTGATGCTTATTGGTGAAGAAATGTCACTTTTACAGATCTATATAATCAAGTAATAAAGTAATACTGTTTTTTTTTTTTAACAACCAAACAATCCTTACTCCAAAATTCCTGTTGTCTGTGTTGCTGTATTAAAGTGTAAGTATTAAAAAAGTGACAGCATAATGTGCCAGGCTTATGAGATTTAGTTGGAACAGTGTAAGAGATTTTGAAGGTTCTGTTTTATTATAAATCTTAGATTTCCACAGTGAATTATCTGACCATACATGTAATGAATCTATTTCTTCAATTAAAACCATGTCCATCCAAAAGTCCCAGGACAAATTCAATATCTATCATTCAGAATAAGTAGTATTTAATAAACACACACAAACTCCATGTCTGGAAATCTACCAAAATGTCTCTCTAGACTCTTTCCTTCTAGCCAAGTAGCTGTTTCTGCAAATCTGGACTTAAACTTACAGTCACAAGTCCTACCACATAATTGTTGCTGCAATTTCTAAGTCATTATGTAACTCTGTGTCTTACAAGCTTGACCTTGTTCCTATGTCAGTAAACTATAAAATTGTTGTTCAAGTCAGTGAGAATGGATTTAAACCATTTGCTATTTGTAGTACTATGGCTTGTAGTATTATTTTTATTGTACTTCTTGAACTTAGTTTGTCATGCATTGTTCCGCCCAGACTCACCCCATTAACTTCAAAAACTTAAATGAGATGCCTAAACAGGGAACAAAGTGCCATAAGCTTCCTAAATGTGTCAACAGAGGGAAACAGGCATCTGCACCTACAAAAGATCTAACCTACCTTCTGAACAAAACTCTTCCTAAATTAGGAAAAGGAGAGCTTCTTAGGGAGCTTATTAGTTTGCAGCAATGCTTATGTTGTTTCTCTGCTGAAAGGCAGGTAGCAAATTTTGAACAAAATGGTTAAGCAGATTGTTTGCTAGAAAAATCAGCATCAGACTTGCATATGCCTGCAAAGGTGTATAGAAATATCTCTATTAAGAAAATAATTAGAAAATTTTCCTTCTTTTGTTTTGCACCAACTTTGTCAAATATCTAAATTACAGATCATTATATTTCTAGGGGTATTTCTAGTAAAAAAATGAGCGTAACAGCCAGTAAGAAGTAACAACTGCAGACCATTTACCATCAGGTTAGCAGGAAATAAATGGCATCTTACTATTGTTCTCTTGCTATAGATTTTATTGGTGTAGTTATGCAGCTCTATTTCATTTGCACCTCTGTGAAGAGCACTGTTATATAAAATGTAAATGGGCTGTATATGGAATTTAAAACTTTCCAATGATAAAATGTCTCAACAGCCTTTTCATCAGAATTACCAAAAAACTTTGAAGTCCATGTTTGTTTTTAAATCAAAACACCGCTACTTTTATTCAAGCAGAGCGAGCAGGAACAGTTCAGCTGCACTTGCATGTCAGTTTATTCAGAGAGGCTATTTACTAATTCACTGATATCCCATTGCCTCAACAAATAAGGAGACAGCCCTACACATTGTCGTCCACTCTTCTTCGTTTATGCCTCTTCCAACTACTGCTCTGGGGACAGAGCTCTGCATTTGGACAAGCTCCCTTTCCACATATCACAGGCTGTAAACATCGGAATAGAGTGAAAAGGGAGCTTTGAGTACCTCCTCCTGCCTTCACCTTTGCCTTCTGCATTTTATTGTCACTCCATCTGAAAGTAATCAGGATCAGTAATGCCATCCTTGATCATAACACTTCATAATTGGCATTATTCTATCGGGAGATGGGTGTTTAGCCTGGATGGTCATTGCACTCCTGGAAGATGGCTTTCAAGGTAGGCCTCCCACCATGACATTGGAGAAGGCGCAAGACCTGGACTATTCTCATATGCCCTTCTAGGCTGGATCTTCCATCTTCACACCAGGCACCCTCATCTGTCCCAGATGCTTTAGACACCGTTTTCTGTTTGTAGGTTGGTGTGCCCCTGACATCCCAATCAAGATGAAGACATTGTCAAGAAAAGCCACTGTACAGGCAAATCTGAAATGAGCTCACAGTCTACATCAGCCAGAGCCAGAAGGGGAAAGATGGAGGAAAGGGAAGAACAAGGTAACAAAAATAACTTAGCAGAGAGGCAAGAGCTCAGAGAGCTCAGCTTCTACCAAAACAAATGTGGTACATGTCCCTTCACAAACAAAATGATGGATAAGTAACTGGAACTGCAAGTACAGTCCATGACATTCTGTTCTCACTCAAGTCAAATCTTCACCATAACAGGTTTTTACCTATTCAACATTTATATTTGTTACCTTCTCATAAGCTTTTCTTTTTGTTTCAGCGTCCATCCAGTCATTTTCCTTTTCCAGCATGTCAATAAAAGCCCAGCGAATTCCTTCAGTTAACTCCTCCATCTGCAAAACATTTAGCAAACCCCTCCCCAGTAAAATATGTCATGGCAGAATCATTATAAGAAAAAGCTTGGTGCATGCAGGAGCGATGAATTTCGTTAGACCATGAATGATTCCAAATCAGACAGTATCTGCTGTTCTTTCTTGAAGGCTGATTTCTTCTTTCTCCAGTCTTCTAAAAATAAGATTCTTTCCATTTTCTTTTCCTCCAGGTGTACCGCACAACCTGTTCATTGCTGATCTTATCATGTCACAACTGTGTGAATGTCTGTCTTGAAATCATAAAAAAAACTGGGAGATTTGCAGTGATTGGAGATATTTCTGACACTTGGTTCTAGATCACTGCCCCATGCAGAAGAAGGAGCCAGCTGCAAGGCGTCTGCAGAAATAAAACCTTTTCTGCAGAGAGACCATCTGTAGACTTGTTTGATTTATGTCAGACTGAGACATGCCTTATTAATACTGCCAAAGGACTGAATTTAGGCTGACAGTATCATGACCCAAATACAAAGCAGTATCCAAATATTTAGCCTGTATTTAGCTGTATTTGTGAAGTACTCCTACCCTTTACTTACTGCAGGGATAGAGGCCATGGCTCACAGAACTGAGCAGCCTTAACTGCTTCTGTGATATTGAACCACCAGTGACAGCTTGCATCTGTGCAAAGCTCAGAAAACCCACAACCATTTTAGCTTGGCTGATTCTTCAGACACCTGTACAAAGCCACGAGCATATCACAAGCAAGTTAAAAAAAAATAGGAGTGTGTAGTGAGTATGCACACTAATAAAACCCTGAAATGACAGAAAACAAGAAATCCAGTGGCTAAGAGATGGATTATATCAGTCTAAAGAGCAGAAATATCCTCATGCCTATGCATCCATCTGGCAGCACAGACCAGAAAGGTCAGCTGCTTCTATTTATATCAATAGATGAACCTCATGATAGATAGCCACTGAGAATACTGTGAGATTGAGGCAATTCAGAGGATCCAGCCGTTGCTTGAGTCCTTTAGCACAGACCAAACCAGAGTTGAGATAGCACAAGACATGACATATAATCATTACATGAAGACTTATTGGATCTTTTTGTTATCAGTTATGTTATATTTAAAAACAATAAAAATGTCAAGTACCAGAGTTTTATATAATTTTATTCTATAGATCTAGTAGCTCTGAAATGTCATTAAAAGTGGGGACTAAACCCTCGAAATTAATGTTATCTTTAGCTAAATTGTCATTTATGTATCAAATGTATATTATAATCTAGAGCTGTTCTTTATTTGTGGTGGAGCCAGACAAAACATAGCAAAGCTCCTTTGATTATTCATTTTTTCCTACCCTTTTCAAAAAACATTTTCTTATTTTTAGACAATATGGGACAACTGGAACAAGTCTAGCATTAAATATGACTAAACAGTCAACAGTCACAGTAAACTGCATCCCAGGGAATAGGGTAACTTAAAGATATTGATGACAGAGCACTGACTCAATTAACTTAGTGCACTAATGAGGTGCACTCCCTGTATTTGGAGGTTACAAATTCAAACTCAAGCTCTGCAGCTGGGCCCTGGTGTATACTTAGGCTTTATGCACCAGCTGTAGCTACAGGGGGCAGGGAGAGAAACCTATTCCTGCTATCAAAGTTATTACTGAAACTGCTCAGGCATAGCTGTAAGAAACACTGCAGGCACTCTGGGTTAGAAACAGTGCTATATTTAGACACAAATAATGCCTTTCTTGATAAAAGGAGAGAAGTATCTAAGGTATGAAACACCAGTGACAAAACATGGGGGAAAAAGAATCCATATTATCCATAACTCAGGATTTGCTTATCGTGGACCAGGAAAAAAAATCTGTACAAATAAGAGTGCTTTTCTCGAGTGCTTTCTTACTGTTTAAGAAAGAGAAATAGAACTGAAAACCAGTGAAATGAAAATGAGAACACCACAAATTATTAACTTGAAAAGCATACTTCTAAATGGATTGCAACAAATTTTACCTGCATCTAGTTTTAGTCTCCATGGACAGTTCACTATAAGTCTAAATCTTGTGATCTACACTATAAATTTTATATGCATTTCTTACTGTGGATGCTACCATGAATTCAGAAAAATTTTCAAAGATTTGGTCTGAAAGGAATTTGCATGTTAAGAAATATTTTAATTAGGTCATATTTCAGGAGAAAAACATTCTCTATCAGCTTCTCATAATTTTTCCTCATGTATACAAACAAGAAAAAATGTTCATCCCCTCCATAAAGTGTATATTTCTTATAGTCCTTCTCTTCCCACTTATCCTGTGCAGAGGTCATACTGTTTAATATCCCAGAAATATTTTTGCCACTAAATTGCCAAACAGCACATTACAAACTTGACCAAGAATCAGGGAACTGAAAAGCTGGATCTCAGAGAGGAAACTCCAGCTGAAGGCAAGTAGCAAAAGAAATGCAGAACCTGAGAGGGAATCACGTGTCATAAAGATTTGGACAAGACAAATCAGAGTGTTGGTCTGTCTAAAATGGAGTCCTTCCCTGAGAAAACAGCAGAACTAGATAAAGTCAAACAGACAAACTCAGGCTACTGAGCCAGGGTTTTGCAAGACCATCACAGAGCTGTCGCTCCCAGCGTAGGATGCTATTTCACATGTTTCCTAAATGGTTGTGCCTCTCCTGAACCAAGAGCTAAGTTCAATGACTAAATTAGTTAATTTTAAACTGATTACTGACGGAAAATCAATGGCTGGAAAGGCAGATATTGGAAAACCCTATGAGAAAAGTATGAATTGAAAATATATCATAAATTATTGTGAAGGGTAATTAATCATTTGAATGTGTTATTACTGGAACTCATAACGTAGCTATGACTGAAGTTTTAAAATGAGGATGAATGTCCAGCTAAAAGCTATCCTCTGGACCCAGCAGTGCGGAAGAATACTTTCCTTCACTGTTGAACAAAAAAAAAATCCAAATCACATATATAAACTCTCAGTATATGGCTCTAAACTTCCCTTAATTTGGGCCAGACATCAGTTACACTTTTCTTGCTTAGACTAAAGGTGTAGCAAGGTCAGCTTTAAAAGGGTGGCCCTGAAACAGAGAAATCTTGACTAGTCTTTAATAAGTCAGTAAAAATTGTACTATAAAGAGTTACACTAGCTATACTAAACCATTTCTTATCAATACCTCCCCACTGTTCCTGCATAGCCTGGCTGTCATTATATATGCAAATTAATGCTGCTTAACCTGTTTTTGATCTGGCTACATATTTGCTGAAGGGCTGCATATGGAAAGAATGGGCAATGCCCAGATGGAGAGAAAGGTGACATTTTTTCAAATTTGTTCTGGTTTACCCTTGTCTTTTAAAAAAAAAAAAAAAAAATCAATTAAAACATTTTTAAGAATCTTGTCTTTTTTTAAACTTTAACATCAGAGACAATTTGTGAGGAGGAAGCCACTAATTAAAAGTTTCTAGACAGAGACCTCAAAGGACTCACCATCTCTTTCTTGTCTTCTTGAAAATGAGAGTTCACAAACATCTTGCCCACAGCATAAGGGAGTGCACTTTCAACGAGGTCCACACATTTTTCCCACTGGGGCAGCAATGTTGTGGTTCCATGGATCACCTGTTGGCAGGTGCATGTAGTAGGTCATAACATCATACTGTTTAAGAAGAACAAGTCTGCATTCATGTGCAGTATAGTCTAAAACATATTTGTTAAAGAGCTACCAAAAGGAAACAATAATAATACTTTACAGTTATTTCTATTTTCATCAAATACTATGACAAATCTTTTGAACCCCACAAAACAGCTGTAAGATTTTAAACTTAGAAACAGTACAATGGCAATGACTTAGAGAAGCTAGGCTTAGAGGGACACTCCCAAATGCCAACTTTAGGCTAATCTTGGTAGTCTTTCTGTGTTAAGTGGAGAGACACTTTCCTCTAGAAAATCTCTGCTCTGAGATATCTCCTGGAAAAGTTTTTCTCTCTCCACTGAGTAGGTGAGAAACCTAGGGAGATCATCCTCATGAAAATGAGGTCAGTCCTTATGAAACACCTCCTACAGAGCCCTCCACTGCCATGAATTTTTCTGTGCTAACTAATGATGCCTAACATCGGTAGGTATGTGTCCACACTTTTTCACCATTTACCTGTCTAGCTACTCTTACCACAGCCAGTGTAAAATAAATAGTTTCTTTCAGTCCCTTTCCCAAACAGAGTATTTTCAGGAGAAAACAGGTTTGAATCATCAAGAACACTGAATACCTGTTTGTCCCCCAAAAATCTCGCTCCATGTTGTGGTAGAAAGATGTTGGTAGAACAGCTTGTGTATTTTATGAAAGGAATCGTGGTTATATACACACTTCCAGGCTCTGATGTTGTACCTGCTCCACCATACATGAGTTTCAAAAGAGAAATAGTCAAGAATAGTCAACATACCAATGAATAAGGCAAAATAGAGCTCAAGCACGTTGCTGCCTTGGTTTCTGTTTCTCATGGGAAGAATGTTGTTACCATGGATGCTTACCCAGTTAACCACACATTTTCTCATCAAGGTAGATGTTCATTTAAAAAAAAAAAGATCACACAATCAAATACAGGATGGGTCCATGTAAGCAATAGCAGTGCTGATTTAAGAAACATTTGTTGTTTTCAAGGTTCAAAGAGTTCCCTTTCCACTTAAGGAACTTCTTAAGCTTTTCCACAGAGAATAAACAAAATCCCAGTCCAGTAGTTAACACCTGTCAGCTGCGTAAAAGCATAGTACAGTCAACACCAAACCAGGTCAGGAGGGGTAGGATTTTGGCCTCTCACAGATTATACAAGACTCTTTAGCACTGATGCAGCAGTTTCTGAACCTCTTCTTTTTCCCAATCTTCTCTTCCTTTGAGCCCAAGATTAAATTTCTAGCTAAACTGAAGGGTTTAGATTTTTTCTTTTCCAATAGAAAAAGATTTCACTGGAAAATTCCAGAGTAGCTTAATCCTCAGCTATTGAAGGTCAGATATTTTGGTAGTTCAAAGATTGATTTTCTCCATCGTATTGTCTGTAATTAAGCTTAATCAATGACTCATACTTAAATACACCAGTGAATTGCATTTTCAATGCTTTTTATTAATACTGTATGTTCACTAATAGATTTTCAATGACAGAAAGAACACTGCTTCTATAAGAAAACCACATTAGGCAAACCAATATATAATAAGGTAATAGTTTCCTAAACAGAGCCAATTTTGAAAAGAAACTCCTTTTCCAAATTCTTCAAACCTCATACATAACACAGCACTCATAAAAAAGGAAAAAAAAAAAAAAAAAATGACAAAAAAAAGAGAAGAAAATTTCTCCCCAGGGTCCAAGCAAAACCACAATGGAGCTTTTTCCTGATGCAGAGGAAGAAAGGGAGTCATAGCATTAGTCATCAGAGCTTGAAACTCCTTCCGAAAGCTCTGACTACACATCAGCTGCAGAAAGAGTCCGGAGACAAGGCTGGCTTTTAGACTGTGACATATTATTATTACAAAATAATGAGTATTATTATTTTGAGGGAGGCTTGGCTGTAAGGAGGACAAAAAGGCAGCACAAGCTGTGAGACCAATAAAAATAGAAATGAGAGGAATATATTATATCTCACAGCTGGTTTATTGATATTTATGTTACAACAGCCAACTAGAACTCCCTCAAAATGGTCCTCCTAATGTTAATTTACCACCCTAAAACACAGTACTCCAGGTAGTAACAGTGACTATAAATAGCAGGTTTCAAGCCTCACAGTCAATCCAGAGCTCCACAACAAAATTAACTGATCTCTTCCCCAGGTGCCGCTGCACATTTGCTAGGACTCAAAGAGACACTGCAGAGGAGCTGCTGATAGTTGCTGATGTGGTAATCAAAGCACTTTCTCCAGAGTCAGCAGGTTTGTCCTATTTCTCAACCTGAGGTTTTTTTTAAGTTTCATCATGTACTTTTCCCTCTCTTTACAAAGAATTTAAGTGTCTTGATGCCAAGATTTCTACACATAAGATGTAAAAGCCACCAATAGAAAAAGAGAACCTGGTGAAAAAAATACTATGCTGATGATGGATGAGGCTGACTGACTGACCGACTGACTGACTGACTGAATGAATGAATAAAAGACATCCTTTGCTTTAAGGGTCACTGATTCATCTCATGGTCATGTCTTTTTAGTAATCATTCAATGTTTTCTTCACTTACCTGGCAAAAGTTTGGTGGGTCCTTTTTATGATCCCAAAGGACCTGAGTACCTTTAAGTCCTTCAGCCTCTGGACAAATATGTTCAACAAAGCCTTTGCCCTGGACTCCATTTCTCATGTCCTTTCTGCTGACCTGTGAAATCTGTTCTCCTGAGCTGTTTATTGCACTTAACTTTAGCTATTAGCTGTTGCTGTTTACTGCACTTAACTAACTCTCCATCTCCAGGTCCCAGGGGCAGATAATGGGAATGAGCTGCTGACTCACTGCCCTTCCTGTGCTGTTCTTAAGTTTTCACAACCACTTACATGAAACCCTTGATGACATTGTTAATAAGCAATGAATCAATTTGAATTAGATTTGTCCCTAAGCTTCTGAAGAAAGTACCCAGAGAAGTGACCACAGCTAATTAGCATATCAAAATGCACAGTATCCAAAGCTTAAAGTTTCTTTCAGGAATTTTTCTGGCCATAATATAACTCAATATAACTCAGTATTATGCTGCAGGATGGCTGATGGCCAGCACCAATCTATTTTACCTGGTTAACAAGGAATGTCCCAGGAGCGGACACACTCATTGCTGTGGTTCCGACAGCCAGTTTCTCACCTTTTTGCAGGAAGAAAATGGCATCTTTAACAAGATTGATTTGAATCTGATTTCAGAAGTATAAGAGACTGCCTTTCCTGTGTAGTTTCCAGCAAGCTACTGGAGTTTATTTTTAGGTATGTGATCAACTCAGAACCATTCCAGTATTATTCAAGGAAAGACATTATGGGTGTTTCAATTAGCCACCTGCATGCCTCACCAGGGAGGACAGAGTACCCACACCTCCTGTACCACATCGCTGGCAGCATCATGCCAGCCTCCTGTTATCATGATGTCACCAAGCAGCTAATTTTCATAATGACAAACAAAAAGTTCACCACCTAAACTAAAGTGTCTTGGAAACAACAAGACAAA
Organism: Morus bassanus; assembly: GCA_031468815.1. Lineage (NCBI taxonomy): Eukaryota > Metazoa > Chordata > Aves > Suliformes > Sulidae > Morus > Morus bassanus. Next base: position 89,014,394 of record CM062568.1, on the reverse strand, counting down.
GGACTTTTCAGATTCAGTTTCATCTTTGGCTTGCTTAAAGAGCCCTCACACTGACCACAGGATTATCAGGGTGGCTTTCTATTCAGGGTTCACTTAATCAAATATATGTGTTTTACATAAATGCCCACATTACTTAATAGATAATCAGCTCTGCTCTCATAGCTTGGGGCAGTGACTAATGTCTTCTGGGGCTTCTGCAACCCCAAGCTGGAAGGCACCTGATCATCTTCTCTGTGGAAATGGCTAGTGTATGGATGTGCTATGTAAAGCTGGCACTAGAGCATGAGAGAGGTTTGAGCAAGCTTAGAAAAGCTGAAGTCTTAGACTTTTGTTTTGCCAGAGCTATATTCATGCATGTGTAAAGAGTAGTTTTTTTCAAAAGCTTAGATTTTGACCAAACAGGTTTGGTCTGCAGGAATAGCACAGGTCTTAGTCCTGGCACATAACTCAAAAACTTTCCAGTGTTCAAGTTGCTGCATAAGAAGACTAAGGTTTTTAAAGGGAAGATCTCAAAACCTCCTTTACATAACCTAAAAGACATTTTTCCTTACTGTCATATACAAGAATATGTATGTCTTAATTGTTTTAGAGGGAGTCCAACAAAAAAAGTTTATTCAAGAAATTTATCCAGCATGGAAAACATTTCATGCTTTGCAAAGGTATAAGCAACTCTAAGGGAAACCAATAGTGTCAACACTAGTACCATCGTAAAAGCTATAAAAACTCTAACTTACCCGAGAAAATTCCAGCCACCGATACTGAAAACGTCTACTGAGGTTAAATAACCTTGAATAAACCATCCTCCACACCAGATAGTTGGCAAGAGTCCTGTTAAATCAGACATATTTTTATCAGACATCTAAATGCATATGATGTACCACAAAGCACTCAGAGAAGTATCTCTACAAACATTTCAACTGAATGGTGGAAATTTCACCTTGAAAATTAATGGGTGATGATCAAATTGATAAATCCCTATTACACAGAAGAATCTGTATGATTGCAGCCAGTTAATATGTAATTTACACCGTGATAACCATCTTCTAGGGGATATTTATAATGAGTCCATCTCCTAGTATGTCATGTTTAGGTAATGCTTTTTTCAAAAGGCAGTTTTCATTTTCCATAGAAGTGGCAAGAACTGTGTCATAATAATAGATGCATAAAAATTCTCTCCAACAATAAGAAAATAACAGATTTTTCTTTTGTAAAACAAAGTGAGTGTTATTTCTCCTTATTAGTAGGGCACATAAATCGTAACTATGAAATGGAATAGATAACAGTCCATCCCATATATACTACCATTATCTCATATTTGTATTTTTCATTAGAAGTTATCAATATGCTTTTAAAAGTTCTTACTATCCACAGAGTTATTAAAGTATTACTGCTCTTATTTTGCAGATGGATAACTGAAATACCAAAAAAGACAAGTCTCAGTAACAAGAATCTCATAAGAACTGAGGCTGAGAGATCCAGGAAGAACTTGTTTAAAATTTGAAGGGGACCTGACATCCATGGCCCTTTTCTAAAACTTCAAGCACTTGACTAGAGGATTTATCTAGTCTAGATTAAGCTCTCTCCATGCTCAGCAGTGGCTATATGAGGTAAAGGTGCATTGTGAAACATGTAATACAACTTCAAACAGTCTCAAAACAAGTCCAATAATGGCCTACATGTATTATTCTCATCTTGTCTTATACATGACATGTTTTTCAAGGACAGTCATTGCTTTAAAGCTATGGATATTCAAGTGTTGTTTGCTCTACACTGGCATATACATAACATTTTGGGCAGGCCACAGATTTCTCCATAGGGAGAAAAATTGTTCCTTTGCAACCAAAGATGCTGTAATGGACCTTCTGAACAACCCTCACATCTCTAAAAATTCCAGTTCTGCAATACCCCATTGCCATAGGTGTGGAGCAGCGTAGCTGTTGCTACGGTGTCACTCCATTAGCGTCGTTCATGGACACATTCCATACTGTCCCCTCCTCTGAATCGTAACAGGTTATAAACACACTTTGTGGGTGTGTTGCCTTCACAGCAGCATTCGCCTGAGCCATAAGTTGAGTTTTGCCTCTAATCAAGCTCCAGTTCACCCACACAAAGCCTCCAGCTCAAGACATGTTGTTGCTGGAAGATAACACTCTTCGTTACTCAGCTGAGGAGGTCATAAAGAGGTGAGAATGGAGAGGTTTAAGGCAAGATGTAGCTACATATTGTCTATTAGTGACTGAGCACACGATAACCCAGTAACTCCAGCAGTGTGCACTCATCCAAGTGGGACTCTACACCAAGAGCAGATGGGTGGCTGTACACTCCCCGTGGGCTGGCTGAGATGTGCATTGGGGACCAGTCTGATCAGGCACAGCAGTCAGTGGCCAGGGAAGGCAGGCGCTCTGCAGTGTCGCTGGATTTGGCTGTCCCTGCAGGTTGCTCCAGCTGAACTGAAGCTAGAGCAAGTGTGCATACTCATGTGAACCTGCACAGCAGCTGTACATCAGTGACAGCCTGGGCAAAGCCTTTTTTACTCATCAGTTGAGTCTGCATATGCTTATAGGTCAGAAATATGGTCAACTCCTTACAGACAGGAAAACTTGAGGGTGCAATCTCAAGCCAACTGTTCAACTGACACATCAAAGGCCTGATACTAACTAGTCTTTGTGGCCAGTGGCAACTTCTACAGGGGAGTAGATAATTGCTGTGATTTATAAGTCCTGCCTTTTATATTCCTCCTCATCTCTCACACTGGGCATGTTCCTTCTTTTAGTGTACAAATATAGCATATAGTACACAAAAATCCCCACAATAATCACAAAGCATATCTGAAAAGCTTTTTAGCATGAATAATGTACATTTATAACACAGTACATGTTACAAAAGCCAAAACAGTTAGCTCTGCTTAGATGATCAAACCATTTTGAGATAATGCTTAGGGTCACTAAAAATTCATTCCAGCCTATGAAATACAGAAAGTATAGATTTTCCCCTTAACACATTTCTAACAATGTGGAATTTCCTCACTCAATGGCAACTGAAGCACCCTAAAAGTATTCAGCTCTCATTGGTTTTGTAGATGACTTGAACTCCACAGGCCTCACAACCACCTGCCTCAGGTATTTCAGCAGAGCTGAATAGCATCCCTGGTCCTGCAGTAAATACTCTGTGGATCTAAGACAGTATTTTTGCAAGTCCTACTGATTAAAAGGTTTAAATATTTAATTTTGATCAAAAGTCTTAGGTAAAAAAACCTTAGCTAAATAGACCTCTATCATAAACCAATTATGTGTTACAATTCAGTACTTAATTGCTACCAAAAAAATCAGTTCTCCCGCCTGTGTGCTTCTTGTTCTCATCCAGCAGTGTTTGTCCTTATATTTGAGTTGGGGAACCTCTGTCAAATTGGTAGTGAATTAAAGACTGAAATTTGTAAAGGATGAGTCTCAAAAAGCTGACTTATGCAAAGACACTAATATCAATGGGAATTCAAAAACTTTTGTATCAGGCATGATTAATGAAGGCAGCTGTCAGCTTCAGGAAATATCCCACAATTAATTGAGGTTTGTTTTAATTTGGGAAGGAAAAGAAGGCTGTCATGTCCTAAAACCAAGCTTTCTGATGAAATTGTAATAATTCCTGATTGTAATCATACCAGAATCCACTGGTGCATACGATGCATAAAACATTAGGAAGGTTTTGCTTCAAAGCCCAAAGGTACATTTATTTGCTGGGGGGGGGGGTTGCAATGGAGGGAAAGGCTGAGAGGAGGAGGTGGTGGTGGTGTTACTTGTCTGAGGGGCAGTGTTCTATATTTTGTTTCTCAAAACAAAACAAAATCATATTTTATCTGGTTTTTTTTACCTATTTAGGGGATGATCATTTTACCTTTTTGGTTAACTATACAAACTTAAAATCAATTGGTCATCTTTGTTTGGTTTAAAAACTGACACTTTTTGGTTATGAAATGCCTCTAGTACATATGTTGGGGTGATTTTCATTCCAATTCCACAAATAAGTTCACTGAGGCTCAGTGAAGTTAACCTTTTCACATGGAGCAAAATCCAACACACAAATAAAACATACAAATCCTCTGTGCTCTTTTGATGAGACCAGAGCATTTGTTGTTGTAACCTTTCAGAAAAGTACAGTACATAGTCCACTATTTTAACTTCAAAATGACTGTTACAGAAAGAAGTGTAGGCTTGCTCTTAACCAATATGACCATTATTGTGATACACACTCCTGAAGGAAGTGTTAGAGAGGAAGTGTTAAAATTATACCAGTGCTTATGAATACCTACTATGGAACTCTCTACCCTGTCTGGGAATAAAGTAGGTTGCTCATGTAAAATTCTGTGAGTTTGTAATATTTTAATCAACAGACACAGTGGCAATTAAAGAGGATAGATTTAATATGAGATAGATGGACAAATTAATTGACATTTTAATAAAAAGATCTCTTTCACAAATTTTGAGATGTTTGAAAATTGTATTCAGAACTGAGTCATGAATCAAATTATAAGTACTGAAAAATTTCTGCCTCTATTGCTAGGGGTACTAGTTCAACTCTCTCTTATTTTTCAGAGGCAGGCTAAGACCAGAAAGGAGATCTAGTTCCCCCACCCCTCCCTAAAGAAAATTCCTCTTATGCTGCGGGAATTACAGAGTACTTCTCTATTAATTGTCTCATATTACAAAGATGGGGTAAGGTAAGGCAAAGGAAACCAGTTATTCATTCTGACGTCCATGAGAATGATAGAGCTGCCTCCTTCAACAGCTGCAGATGTCTCCAAGGACACAATTTACTTTATCCTATTTAAGGCTTACACATAAAGCATCAGCACACAGGTAGCAGGGAAAGGATATAAGGGGCTCCTAACTGGTGCCAGCACAGTCCCATCTCTCCGCTCACATGGCACAGCTGTATAGGAGCTCTGCCATTATCTCATTTACACCACAGCTACATCTATGTTTTCAACATACACCTCTTCTTCCTGTAATAGATACAAATTCCGTTAAAAACTAGTCAGTACTTGTCCTGGTTTGGCTGGGATAGAGTTAATTTTCTTCCTAGTAGCTGGTATGGTGCTGTGATTTGGATTTAGGATGAGAATCATGTTGATAACACACTGATGTTTTAGTTGTTGATAAGTAGTGTGTACACTAGTCAAGGACTTTTCCAGCTTCCCATGCTCTGCTGGGTGCACAAGAAGCTGGCAGGGGGCAAAGCCAGGACAGCCAATCCAAACTGACCAAAGGGATATTCCATACCATATGATGTCATGCTCAGTATGTTAACAACTGTGGGGACTTGGCTGGGGGCAGCGATCACTGCTCAGGAATGGGCTGGGCATCAGTTGGCAGGTGGTAAGTTGTTGTATCACTTGTTTTTTACCCTGGGTCTTTCCCTCCCTCCCTCTCCCCCCTACCCCCTAATTTTCCTTTTCATTACATCATTATTATTATTATTATTATTATTATTATTATTATTATTATTATTATTATTATTGTTGTTGTTGTTGTTGTTGTTGTTGTTATTATTATTAAACTATTCTTATCTCAACCCACAAGTTTTTTTACTTTTGCCCTTCTGATTCTCTTCCCCATCCCACTGGGGTGGGGGGATGAGTGAGTGGCTGCATGGTGTTTAGCTGCCTGCCAGGTTAAACAACAACAGTACATTAAAACTGAAGGAATCAGTGAAGACTTCTTATGAAGAAGGTGTGACTTCAGCCCTGAACACCTGACATAGGCTAGCCTGCCCAGGGCTGATGGAAACTCCTGCAGGTTAATTATATAGTTTCTTGGGCAGCTTGCTACAGAGAGCCATGCTCCTGTGCTGGACTCACAGCAGTGCCCTGGCTTGGGAATTTCAGACAGAGCTTCAAAGCACACCACTGCACATATTTCAAGCTCCACACAATAACTTGATTATATGCAGCAGGGTTGTCAAGTAAATAACAGCCTTATTCTACTAAATTCACTCTACACTCTGCCAATGTGCTATTTTCTAGTAACATTGCTATGAGAATGATTTTACCATTCAAGATTGTTCAGCAGGTTCTCCAAGGGAGCAGTTTTTAATATGACAATTGAGAGTCCATATGACTTGTCACCTCCATCACTGAGAACTGCTTCTGCAGCCAGACTTAATTTTCACTTTGTTCTTCCCTGTGCCTGAAACAAACTTCATGGAGTACTTTGCCAGATCACTGGGGCATGAACCATCCTTTTGTGCCATTTTGAACAGTACCCATGCCAGCAGAGTGCTCAGCTGGGAAGGGGACAAAAAAGGCATTGGAATAAAAGTATAATTTAGGGATAGAAGGTTTGTAAATGAAAATATGAACTTGGTGAAAGTACCTGCTTCTCCTAATGACGCTGCATCTCCTGAAATGATGAGAAGCTAATTCATGTGCTAATCACTGAAGCAAATCTAAAATTTTGGAATGCTTTACTAGGAATTTGATTGGCCTAGATATATACTGTAACAAACGCAATTCATGTTACTTGCATTAATTTAACCTTTAAAATAGCATAAGGAGAATGAGAAATGAGATTACCTAAGAGAAAGTATCCTTGTTAAGCTTTCAGAGTTCACCCTACAGGGAAATGTTAAGACCTCATTGTTAGGAGTTTGCGTTAAGATGATCTCCTAATTTTCTCAGGCCAGATAACAAGGTTACTTCTGGAGCAGACTATGACATTTTAAGTAATGAACATTATAATCTGATAGATAAACATGGTCTTTCTTATCATGCAGTGACTATTTGGATGGATTTTACGTACAAGTACTGAAGTCTGCTTGGATTGAGTTTAGCACTATTTGCCATTTCTAACATTTTATGATGCAAATTTCTGAGGGTAAGACTGAGCAGAAAATGCCTAAACCATTATCAGCTATAAGATATGCAGTGTGAATATACTGGAAATGGGACTGCTTTTGCTCATGCCCCCGACCTGTGGGGGTCAGGAAGCTGGTCTCAAGCTTTGCTGAAGATGGGCATTGCCATTCTTTCTGGTCATTACTCCAGCCTCCCTCTGCCATGACACACAGGCTGGCTTAACTCCTCTTGAATACTCAGATTTTCCCTGAATAAGACCCGAATGGAAAAAGTTTCCAGGTATTTACTTTGTAGTTACAGAATATATTTTCGTGTAAGTGTATTTGTACACAGGGAATAATTAATTCTCTGTTGTCCTGCTACATGTGCATCCTCTAAATCACCACTTTATCCCCACTGACATAACTAACTTTGAGGTACAAAGCATGGGCAGCCCCAACCATTTAGATGACTTTCTTCAGTAGATAAAGATTGGTGGCACACTAATAATATTTGTCTGAATTTTATAAAAAAAGGATGTTTGATGATCTGTAGGCAGATCAATCATTTTTATTTTTCTTATTGTTTGATCTGTGTGTTATTTTTACAGGTACTATGAATTAATGTAAGCATTCTGTCACTGGAAGCATAGAGCAACAGTACAAGAATAATTCTTCTGAACTAGTCTTTTTTTCTGAAATGTAAATTTAGTTGTGGCCATGATGTACAGTCAGCAAAGAATGATTTTTGGAAGAATGATTTTTGGATACAACAGCTTAACTTTTTTTTTTTTTTAAAGTTCAGCAACACACCTCAGCAGAGAGCAGATTATCACAGAAATCACTTAGATGTCATCAATAATGATGTTTCAAAATGGGATGTCATCTTCACGTACACTTTTTCATCACGCTGCCCAAAGCTGCCTTGCTTCCCTGTGCAAAGCACATCCTCTATGTTTAATCTGAGCTACCTTCATTTTACAACTGTTCTACAGGTGTAAATGATTTCACAAGATACAAGACCCTATACAAGTAAGAGATGCTGAATGCATCTGGAAAGAGCAGCTTTACTGCAATCTGTGTTTTCTGTAAAAAAAGAAAGTTGTTGAAACTGCAAATTCTCCTGCTACACACAAGCTAATATCTGTATCCTCATTCAGACAAAACCAAACAGACCTTTTGCCTAGAGACTTCATTCCAAAAATATCTGAAGCACCTGAAAAAAACAGGAAAAGCCCAGCATTTGATGTCCCCTCACAAGTATGGGTGAAACCATCATAGGATCCTTACTTTTTCCTTTCATTTTCTAGTATCCTGAATAAATCTTTGAAGTACTGGGGAACACGAACAATCACATTTTCTGAAGGACCTATATCTTTCAGCTCAGGATAAAGTCTGGTGTCAATCACCTTCTTGATGTATCCCAGCCAGTCAAACTGCAATGACAAAGAGAAGGCTGGTTAAAGCAGATTATGACGCGAGATGATTTATTAACTAAGTTGCACCTTTGACACTAAAGGTTTCAAAGCTTTACTTATTAAAACTTTAGAAACAATTGCACTTTGTCATTATACATGTTTTCAAACCTCAGTAAGGTTGTAACTGAATTTAAAAGAACATATATTGTAATTGAGTACACACATTCTTAATTATATTCCTTTAACATGCTGCTCTGCGCACTAAAGGCAGTTTTAATTATATAGGTCAGACATTAAAAGAATAATTTTGCAATTATCCCCAACCAACCTGTGGAATCATGGCACTGAGCTCCGATATGTTCATTTTGTTGTACATCACCTCAATTGTTCGATTTTCATAAGGAATCATGATCTGGGGGGAAAAAACAAACCAAAACAAAATGAAAAAAACCAAAACAAAACCCATCAAAACAAGGATTATCTTGCAGGGACCTGCTTTTACATCATTACTGTCCATCATAATCCCAGTGCAGAATTAACTTCCCTTTCTGACGATGGCATTTAACTAGGAGAAATAGAACACAATTCATTGTCAGTTTAACTCATTACTGGGGAATTTAATGAGTTGCATGTCTTCTTTGAACATATTAGACCAATTTTAGCTCTGATTATATTAAGGAAATGCATGTTGATTCATAAGAGATAAAAGCACACCTAGACCATTAATACTTATTCATCCCGTCATGTCAGGTAGAAGCCAGTTCCAAACTATATGGTTTAAAAGGTCAAATCTGAGATCGGTATGCTGGAAGCGCATATCATCTCTTGGATTTGAACATGTTCTTGCTATGGGCTGACTCCATCTGAAGGAATAGTTAGATACACACAAGTTTCTCCTCATTTTACCCCACCATCCTGATTTCCATAGCAGTAAACCTGCATATATAGGCCAGACATGGATTAAAATGTTCTCCAACCAGGCATCTCATCTGGGTGACCGGGGAGCTAGACCACAGTATCCTCTGTAGTGTTAAAGTCCAAGGACATAACAAAAGAAATCCTAAATATAAAGCAAGTCCTTTTATAACTGACAAGGGACGTTCAGATTCCAAGATGGCAGGATGGTTCATAATAGAAAAATAAACCAAGTACAGGATATAGCTCAAAATTTTCTCAGTGTTCAAGAGAAACAAGAATTCCTGATGGCACCTCCAGCCCTGCTCTTAGGTAAATCCTATACAAAAGGCTGTACACCGTGCAGTTTAAATAGGACAGAGACAGATGCCAGACTAACCAAACAGCTGGCAGTTCTCCAACCAAAATTCTCCAGTGTCTGCGGTTTTACTATTGCTCAAGACAAACAGAAAAAATTACTTTCTTCTCCCTTTCTGCAAATTTCATTTATCTGACAAATGTTTAAACTCTTCTTGAACCCATTTGCTCCCTTCCTCTCAAAACTTTCCCTCTTCCTCCAGTAATTCAAACCTACTTGAAATCTTCCTTGTACATTACAAGCTCTCTCAAAGCATGCCACTCCTTCCTATATCCAAAGTATCCTCTCTTTATTCTTGCTGTTTATTCCTGAGCACACAAGTTCTCCATTACATATGTTCGCTTAAAACGAATGCAGAGGAGCACAGGATGCAGTAAAAGCCTAAGTAAAAAACAGGACTATCTCCACTGAAATCATGGTAAGATATTTATATAAATCATTGTGTTCATTAGGGATTATACAACAATCCCTGTCCCTGGACTCATGCCTAATATCTAGATATGTTTTAGGAAGGTTATTCATACTAAAGGGAAATAAGGTAACCATGAGCAAGCATGGCTTGTTGCATAACGGTATGCATTACTGATCCTGAGGGCTGTTACATTATCCATGTCATCTTTCATGGCAACTTTACCTATATACTTTGTGGATTAAAGCTCTGTGAGACATTCATTAAGCATTAGAGCTACCAGAGGTAGCGATGCATCGTCTTATCACATCACAAATAAAGAGAAGAAACATTTTCTGTTTTTCAAGTCTACTGGCGCACAGTGAAGTACCTGCTCATTAGTCCATCCATTCTAGGTAACTGAAGCTGAATATTGGGCTTTATTCAGAGGTTTGACAAAATTTCATCTCTTTCCGCAGAGAGATGGAAACACTGATGTACTACTATTGTGGATGGCCCTCAGTTCTGCACAGACACCATTAAGAAGCATCACTGCCTTTCCTCCTGTAGACTGCAACAGCAGAACCCAGGAAAAAGTCATCTGCATCACCTGTGTTGTGCAACAGGCTTCTCTGTGAACAGGAGACCCAGCATTTCACAGGGGACAACTTCTTTCCTTGGCAATATGAAGAAATACTCAGCTCAGCTGGCAGCTCTGCAAATCAGTGTCAAGTTTGCAACCCTAACTTTTACTGGTTTCCCAATACTGAGGTTAACTCTTCTCTCTAGGTTTAGATGAAGTGAAAACAATAGTGGACTTGCAGCTCCAGAAGCAGGATTCCTGCAGTAGTCATACTGAACCAGGGATATGGGGGAGCAGAAATGCTCCTTCAGCCTGCAACAGTCCTAATGCATAAATTAAACTCCACAAGGTGGGGAAAAATGGGTCAGAACTGAGTACCTGATTTAAATCTCTTTAGCTTTACTAAATTCAGTTAGTACTGAAATTTAGGTACTAAATTCAGTAAATTCACTAAATTAAAACTGATGGAGATTCTTGTCCCCTCTCCCAGGGTGCCCCGTGAGAGCAGCTCAGGAGCTAACTGGTGCTACTGTAACCACTGTCCCCTCACTAGTGTCGATATCCCACCTCAGTCTTGCACTGCTTTCAGACTGTTCCTCAGAGAATCAGCCTGGTTTGCTTCTTGAATATATGGTAATGTATTCACAACATAACTGCACAGAAGGGACTCAAATTCTGCCCAGCCTCAAAATTATAGAATTATAGAATCATTTAGGTTGGAAAAGGCCAATAAGATCATTGAGTCCAACCATAAACCTAGCACTGCCAACTCCACCACTAAACCATGGCCCTAAGTGCTACATCTGCCTTTTAAATACCTCTAGGGATGGTGACTCCACCACTTCCCTGGGCAGCCTGTTCCAGTGCTTGATAACACTTTTGGTAAAGAAATATTTCCTAAAACCCAATCTAAACCTCCCCTGGCCCAGCTTGAAGCCATTTCCTCTCATCTTATTGCTTGTTACTTGGAAGAAGAGACCAACACCCACCTCGCTACAACCCCCTTTCAGGTAGCTGTAGAGAGCGATAAGGTCTCCCCTGAGCCTCCTTTTCTCCAGGCTAAACAACCCCAGTTCCCTCAGCCACTCTTCATAAGACCTCTGCTCTAGACCCTTCACCAGCTTCATTGCTCTTCTTTGCACACACTCCGGCACCTCAGTGTCTGTCTTGTAGTGAGGGGCCCAAAACTGAACATGGTGTTCAAGGTGCGGCCTCACCAGTGCCGAGTACAGGGGCACGATCACCGCCCTACTCCTGCTGGCCATACTATTCCTGATACAAACCAGGATGCTGTTGGCCTTCTTGGCCACCTGGGCACACTGCCAGCTCATGTTCAACCAGCTGTCGACCAACACCCCCAGGTCCTTTTCTGCCAGGCAGCTTTCCAGCCACTCTTCCCCAAGCCTGTGGTGTTGCATGGGGTGGTTGTGACCCAACTGCAGGACCCAGCACTCAGCCTTGTTGAATCTCATACAGTTGGTGTTGGCCCATCGATTCAGCCTGCCCAGATCCCTCTGCAGAGCCTTCGTACCCTCGAGCAGATTGACACTCCCGCCCAACTTGGTGTCATCTGAAAACTTGCTGAGGGTGTTCTCGATCCCCTCATCCAGATCATTGATAAAGATATTAAACAGAGCTGACCCCAGTACTGAGCCCTGGGGAACACCACTTGTGACCGGCCACTGACTGGATTTAACTCCATTCACCACCACTCTTTGGGCTCAGCCATCCAGCCAGTTTTTTTACCCAGCAAAGAGTACGCCCGTCCAAGCCATGAGCAGCCAGTTTCACCAGGAGAATGCTGTGGGAAACAGTGTCAAAGGCTTTACTAAAGTCTAGGTGGACAACATCCACAGCCTTTCCCTCATCCACTAAGCGGGCCACCTGCTCATAGAAGGAGATCAGGTTGGTCAGGCAGGACCTGCCTTTCACAAACCCATGCTGACTGGGCCTGATCCCCTGGTTATCCTGTACGTGCCATGTGATGGCACTCAAGACGATCTGCTCCATAACCTTCCCTGGTACCGAGGTCGGGCCGACAGGCCTGTAGTTCCCCAGATCTTCCTTCTGGCCCTTCCTGTAGACGGGTGTCACATTTGCTAACCTCCAGTCAACTGGGACCTCCCCGGATAGCCAGGACTGCTGATAAAGGATTGAAAGTGGCTTGGTGAGAACTTCGGCCAGCTCCCTCAGTACCCTTGGGTGGGTCCCATCCAGATCCATAGACTTGTGAGTGTCTAAATGGTGTAGCAGGTTGCTAACCACTTCCCCTTGGATTATGGGGGCTTCATTCTGCTCCCTGTCCCTGTCTTCCAGCTCAGGGGCCTGGGTACCTGGAGAACAACTGGTCTTACTACTAAAGACTGAGGCAAAGAAGGCATTAAGTACCTCAGCCTTTTCCTCAGCCTTTGTCACTATGTTTCCCCCTGCATCCAACAAAGGATGGAGATTCTCCTTAGCCCTCCTTTTATTGCTAATGTATTTATAGAAACCTTTTTTACCGTCTTTTACACCAGTAGCCAGATTTAAGTTCTAGTTGGGCTTTAGCCCTTCTAATTTTCTCCCTGCATAACCTCATGACATCTCTGTAGTTCTCCTGACTTGCCTGCCCCCTCTTCCAAAGGTCATAAACTCTCCTTTTTTTTCCCGGGTTCCAGCCAAAGCTATCTGTTCAGCCAGGCCGGACTTCTTCCCTGCTGGCTCACCTTTTGGCACATGGGGACGGCCCGCTTCTATGCCTTCAACATTTTCTTCTTGAAGAATGTCCAGCCTTTCTGGACTGCTTTGCCCTTCAGGACTGCCTCCCAAGAGACTCTGTCAACCAGGCTTCTAAACAGGCCAAAGTCTGCCCTCTGGAAGTCCAAGGTGGCAGTTCTGCTGACCCCCCTTCTTACTCCTCCAAGAATCAAAAACTACCATTTTGTGATTGCTATGCCCAAGATGGCCTCCAACCATCACATCATCCACAAGTCCTTCTCTCTTCACAAATCACACGTCCAGCGGGGTGCCTTCCCTAGTTGGCTCACTCACCAACTGTGTCAGGAAGTTATCTTCCACACACTCCAGGAACCTCCTAGACTGTTTCCTCTCTGCTGTATTGTATTTCCAGCAGACATCTGGTAAGCTGAAGTCCCCCATGAGAACAAGGACTAGTGATTGTGAGACTTCTCCCAGCTGCTTCTAGAATATTTTGTTTGCCTCTTCATTCTGGTTGGGTGGTCTGTAACAGACTATCACTACAATAATTGCCTTGTTGGCCTTCCCCCTGATTCTTACCCATAAACACTCAACCCTATCATCACCGTCATTAAGCTTTAGACAATGAAAACACTGCCTAACATACAGGGCTACCCCACCGCCTCTCCTTCCTTGCCTATCACTTCTGAAGGGTTTATAGCCATTCATTGCAGCACTTCAGTTGTGTGAGTCATCCTACCATGTTTCCATGATTCCAAGTATATCATAGTTTTCCAGCTGCACAATGGCTTCCAGTGCATTGGTGTAGATGCATTTCAGTTGGCCTATGGATCCTGCCACCTTTTTGGGTGGAGAAGCCCTAATTCCTACGTGATCATTCTCAGGCACTTCTGTGGTTTCTAATACATCCATAACCCTTGCATCTTTTCTGCCACATGGATCTCCATCCCCTACCTCCACTGAGATGGCAGACTGAAGGACCTCACCAGCACACTGTCCCTAAAATATTAGCCACCAAAGTGGCCACCTCAAGGCTTATCTCTAGTGAGCCGTGTCAACATATTAACAATTTAAAGGACCGAGAGTATTTGGCTAAGGTTTTTTTTTCCCTGAGAATAAAATAATCAGTTTAACAATTAACTAAGGGAGGAATATTGTTCATCCTTTCTTCATCATATTCTGCTTCTGTCCTTCTACTTCTAAAAAACACTATTGCTAAGGCTGTTGATATAATGGCTTTCCATTTTGAAAAAGGATTGTACTTTTTTTTGTAGAAGTGAGCTTCAATCCCGCATTAGATTACCAACCTCAGCTATTTTAACTTCCAGTTTTAGAACCGACTTCATATCAGATTCAGCTCGTGAAGCGTTTGCTCCCAGAAGCACTGCTGTATCAACCATGAACTGTAGAAAGGCATCTCTGTACTGTAAAGAAACAAAAAGAGTGAAATGACCACTGGATTTGCTCTGGAGCACAGCTGTAGCGGTAGACCAGAAATGCCCAGCTATAGCAAGGAGTACTTTGTACTTTCATGCCCTAGCAACCAAAGTTGTGCTTTCCTTGCCTTGAATGCCTGCTGTCATCAAGGAACAAAGGAGAAATAACACTGTAAACATACTCTGTGTGACAGACAGAGTGGTTCATGGAGTATAAATCTCAGGAAATGCAAATGACACTTCTGGATTAGACTGACAACACTTACAGCTCTTACAATGGGATTAGGCAACGTGTATGAATGTACACCAGTATTTATGCCAACTCATACAGTAAGCAGCATAGGACTGAAGAATTACTTGTATACATGTGCAAGCTTAGTGGCTGAGAAGACAGGGAGATAAAGAGATGTTCCACTGAGCTCTCTCCTCTATTCCTGCCATGGCACTGCAACATATATACCTGCTACAGTGCTCTGCACTACTGTCCCCAGGCTACCCTAATAAAGCCTGGTTTAGTCTCAGTGTGTATACACGAGTGTTAGGAAAATACACTGTATGTAATGATACTGTAGTGATTTCTGTGTTATCTCCCTGCCAGCATAATTATTCAGAGATTTTGGAGGAATCAGATTGCTCCTCATCAACTCTTACTGGCCCACAGTCCAGCACAAGCAAAAACATATCCCAATGCATTTCCACCTTTCCTCCTTTAGTAGATACAATTCTTTGCATCCTCGCATCATCTAGACTAATAGATGTGGCTAAAAAACTGACTCAAAAGGGAAGCAAAACTGTAAAAACTTAGTCAGTATCAATAACTTGTCCCCCATGACAACCCAACGGGTTGTTTCCTTCAAGCTTTGGGCTGCATGTGCTAGAGACTGCCCAC
This sequence comes from Morus bassanus, assembly GCA_031468815.1. Lineage (NCBI taxonomy): Eukaryota > Metazoa > Chordata > Aves > Suliformes > Sulidae > Morus > Morus bassanus. Next base: position 88,998,885 of record CM062568.1, on the reverse strand, counting down.
AGGCCTTCATCAAGTGAGGGGGAAAAAGGTGCTGCCATTGTCAAATATGGATACATTAAAGCCTTTGATAAACATCATTGGTTCATGACTGGTGTCTATAGGAAAGCAGCAAGAAACTAAGCTGTAGCAGAAAAATCATAAAGGGGAGGGGGGAAGAGGAAATGAATACTTGAAATCTGTTGAGGAACTCTTGTTCCCTTCATTAAATGAATTCAATTTAACTTGATGATAATGACCTGCAGCGGCTCTTGAAATGTGCTCAGCCTTCTGGTCTAATTGAACCCAAGAGGCAGGCCTGGAGGGCAGCTCATCAAGGCAGCCTGTGGACATGGCAGCTTCTGGGCTCCACTTCACTGAGATGTTCTTGAGCTTCTGAGCACTTTGTCTACAATCTGGGAACTCCTGGTTCCCCCCTGAAGGACATGAAGGCTCCTGCTGCCACCAGGTCAGGTAAAAGCTAAGGTAAGGGTAGCTCTAGTAGCTGCTAACTCTGCCAGCTATACTTGATCAAAGTGTGCCCGCAGCCTTTCTTCTAGCTGAACCCTGATCAGGGAGGGTTGAACACCTTTTGAGCCCATGCCAGAGAGTGGCCTACATAAGAACCAGGCCCAGAGCACAGCTCCCAGAGGCTGTCAACAGATGCAGCAGTTCACAAAGAAAAGGCCAGCAAACTTTGTCTGGCATACCCATCCTTAGATACGGTGGTCACACACCACAGGACATGATCTCCAGGCACTGCTGGTATAACCGTCTCTTTGTTATTGGGCTCTTGGCCCCACATGGTGCTTCATAAGAAGGATGCAGTTCTGCAAGTCTCAGGCTGAGACTTGCCTGAGGCCTCTCACTAAGGCTGGGGCAAATAGTCTTCTAGCATGCAGGAGGTATGCAGCTGCTGAGGAGCTGCGCTGCCAAGTGAAAGAGATGTGAGAGGACAGCAGATCACACAGCCTCAGAGGAGATGAGAAAGATCAACCAGACCTCCCCTGAGACCCTGCAGCTTCAAAAGCCTGAACATTCAGCTGCAGCAGAAGAGCAGGAGGAGCCTGCGCCTATGAAGTTGGAAAGTGGAAACTCCCATCACAATGAAGGCTGGAAGTTCACTGCTCTTGTAGCAGATAAGAACCCAGGAGGGTCCTCAGGACCCCTCAGGACCACTGGAAGGAAGAAGCAAGCAACAGTGGTAAAAGACTCACTGCTGCAGGGGATGGAGGTCCCCATCTACCAACCTGATTTGTCATCTAGGGAGGTTTGCTGTTTTCTGGGGGTCTCACATTCAGGATGTTGTGAAGAGGCTATCAAGGCTTATCCAGCCCTCTGACTACAATTCCCTGCTGTACTTCCTCATAGGCACCAATGCTGTTGCCAGGGGTGACCTGGGAAGTATCAAGAGTGACTACAGGGCTATGGGGACAGAGGTCAAGGGCATAGGGCCCAAGTGGTGTTCTTGATCCTGCTGGTGAGGGTCAAGGGCCTGAGGAGGGCATGATGGATCTTATGGGTTAACATCTGGTTGCGCAGCTGGCATCAGCAGCAGAGTTTTGGTTTCTATGATCATGGGACCCTCTTTGAGAATTCACAGCTGCTGGAAGAGACAGGATCCATTTGACTAAACAGGGGAAGAGTATCTTTGCCTACAGGCTGGCCAACGTGGTAAGGAGAACTTTAAACTAGAAACAATGGGAGAGGGAGTGATTCCTCAAGAAACAATTAAGGAAGGTGTGGATAAGGTAAGCAAGCCAAGAGCCCCGGGGTGATGGGAAAAGAGGGGATGTAACAATCAGCTAAACAGAGCTGAAATGGAACACCTTTGAGGGTAGGTATGTAAAGAAAGAAGTGCCTGCAGGACAGCCTTATAAGGAAAGCTCTTAAGGCCATACTGAAGAATCAGCATGACTGAGTGTCCCATGGAAATACCTTTACACTAATGGACACAGCATGGGGAGCAAACAGGAAGAGTTAGAAGTCTGTGTGGAGTTACAATGCTATGACTTCATTAGGATCACGGAAACATAGTGGGATAACTTGCACAACTGGAGTGCTGCAATGGATGGATACAGGATTTTTAGGAAGGACAGGCTGGGAAGGTGAGGAGGGGGAGTTGTCCTTTATGCAAAAGTCTATTGTGAATGCATGAAGCTCCACCTGAGCTCCTCCAAGCTCAAGAAAAGTCTATTCTGACAAGTAGGAAATCAAGCAAAGGTGGTAGGAGGCCTGCATGGGTGTACAAGGAGCTCCTAACTAAACTCAAACATAAGAAGGAAGTGTGTTAGAAGGTAGAAGTAAGAGGTAGAAGCACAGACAGGTGACCCAGGAGTATAGAGCTGCTGACAAACCTTGCAGGGATATGGTTAGGAAAGCCAAGGCCAACCTGAAGTTTAATCTGGCAAGGGATGTGAAGAGCCATGAAAAAAGACTCTACAAGTACATAACAGCAAGAGGAAGACTAGGGAGAACATGAATCTGCTGCCAAGTGGAGCAGAGTGACAAATGACACTGAAAAGGCCAAGACACTCAATGCCAACTTTGCTCCAGTCATTACTGGTAAGCCTGGCCTTCAGGAATCCCAGGCCCCTGAGACCAGAGGGGAAGTCTGGAGCAAGGAGGGCCTGTCCTCAGTGGAAGAGGAGCAGATTAGGGAGCAAAGTGGACATAAGTAAATCCGGAGGGTCTGATAGGTTGCACTCATGAGTGCTGAGGGAGCTGGCTGATACCATTGCAAGTCCACTCTGGATAATATTTGGAAGGTCATAGCTATTGGGAGAGGTTTCTAAAGGCTGGAAGAGACCATGTATCACCCCTATCTTCTAGGAATGCATGAAGGAAGATCCAGGGACTACAAGCTCGTCAGCCTCATACCAATCCCTGGGAAGGTGATGGAGAAAATCCTCCCAGACACTATTTCCAAACACATGAAGGACAAGGTGATCAGGACTAGAGAGCATGAATTTACAAAGGGGAAATCTTACTTAACCAGCCTGATAACCTTCTACAATTACATTAATATCATGATGGGTAAGGGGAGAGCAGTTGTGGTTGTTCACCAAGTTGAAAAAGCATGGATTAGAGAAGTGCATAATGAGGTGGATTGAAAATGACCTGAGTGACCAGCTCCAGACAGTTCTGATCAGCAGGACAAAGTCCAGTTGGAGGCCAGTCACTAGTAGCATACTCCAGAGGTCAACCGTGCTTGAGCAGAGGGGTTGGACAAGATGAACTCCGGAGGCCCCTTCCAAGGGGGAAGAAAAGCAGGGGGGGGCCTAAATCTTACAAAAACTTCATTTGAGAAACTTTGCGGTAGTGGTGCTTGTAGTGGTAGTGTTTTCTGACGGAAGACATCCTGAAAAATCCAAATCCAAACAAACCACAACCCTTTCTCAATTTGGAGGTCATTAAAACAAAAGCAACAATAAAAAAATTGAGGGGAAAAATGGTCACTCTGATTTCCAGTTAATAATACTTACAGATTTGGCTTCTGTGGTATTTTCCAGGTAATCCTCTCGAGATGCAAGAGAGAGGCTTGCTTGGTCAAGCTGTTAAAAATAACAAGAAGCAGAATTTAATAGGTAAATTCATCAGAATTCAAAGGTAGCCCTATAAGCAACCTTGGAAGAGTTCATATTTTCCTAGTAATTATGATAGATATGTGTAAATATCTAATACAGAATACACTGCACCAGCCTGAGATCCACAGGATTTCAAAACAGAAAAATGCTATACTGTGCTGACAGACATTACCTAAATCACATTATTGTGATCTAGGGAGCCTCAGATGTCCCCTGCAATATTTGAGCCACCTACTACAGCGAAGAATCACCTACGTGATTTATGTGTTTATGGCTCCATTAGCGAGTAGGTGATGCAATAGGAATGGGTCTCCAGGATCAAACGGTGCTGACGACCATTCATCCTATACCTATTTGAGGGGCACAAGAGTCAGCCTGAGACAAACACTAGTCTAGTGTATGGGTTAAATGCTGGAGCACATTAGCTGCTGTGTATCTGTAAAGCATCATTAGCCTTCTTTGACTGAAATTGAGGTTACACTTTTGAGCTTCACCCTAGACTAGCACTGAGTGCTGTATTTGGCTTTTTGAACAGATGTACTGAAACAGCAGGATACCAGCCACAGAAATGATTGCATGCATGCACAGGAAATTGTTATGCTTCCAGTACATTAGCTAAAGGTACGTGTAGGTGGATCTTTGACTTTCACTTATTTTCTGATCTAAACATGGATCAAATTTATTGGTCTACAGTAACCCTAATATTGGAATAAGGTCCTCAAGGTAATTTCTAAACCAGTCCTGAAAGTTCATTGAGATCTGCACTTAGTCTTTTGAGTGAAATGACTACATGGGAGTATTTTCATACTGTTTCAAGTTCCTAACCAGGCAAAACTCACAGCACAGCATATATTTTAAAATTACTACTGGAAACTGAGATTTCCCAAAACGGATCAGTGTGATCAGGTTAGGTTAGGGTATGGAAGCTGAAGCTGAAAACCTACTTCAACCAGCTTCCAGACTCTTGAGTAGGATACCGATTGGAGCAGAAACAACAGTTTTGATGTTCTAAAATTATTATTTTGATGCTGTATTTGTTTTTAAAAGATAAGTCTAGTGAAAAGAGATTGTATTTATCCATACAATTTCACATAAGTCTTTTTTAGTCTAAATCTTACACTATTTATATTTCACATTTTCTACATTTATAAAAATGACCTAAATAAATACAACTTAGAATCCAAAATGAATGAATAAACATCATCTTTTCCTCTACTGGCTGATGTTCTCAATCTTAAAAATATACCATAAACAAATAAAACAAATCATCCACTAAAAGGAGAGTAGCTGTGATGCTCAGTGCAACTCTGATTCTTTGAAAAACAGTATCACCTTCTTTTTTCAGCATATTGAAGCAAAAAGAATATACTCTTATGCTTTGCATGTGTCTGTCCTGGTAATAGTTAACTTCAGATGATTTGGTCTATTTCAATTATGTGTCTGTTGCATGAAATGCTCATCCAAATTTTCCTGGCTTGAGAGTTAGATTTGACAACTCATTGAAACCAAGAAAACACAAATATGAGAAATAAACAAAAAAGTTAACCAACTTCTTCAGCCCTCAAGAAAAAAAGATCAAGCTGAATGCTGAACAGAGTTTTATTTGGAGTTTCTACTTTTTTCTGATCCATTCGTGATTTTGCAATGCTGAACAAATAGAATTTTGCAATAGAGCCGTTTTCACAAGTAAATTGAAATATTCCGTGGTACATCTGCATCCATGGGAATTTGTTAAAACACGGACAAAGTGGAATACTGGCTGATGCATTCTGCAGATCAAGTTCTCAGTCAAATTAACAACAACAGAATACCCTATGGAAAAATATGTTATTCATAGCATGTATTGCTTCAGTTATTTAGATATACCTAATTCTTAGGTGCCACTAAGCATACTGAGTGAAGATACTGCTACATATAATTCATTTCCAAGACACCAGCAATAAGGATGTAATTGCCCAGCCCTTTGCTGACAGGTGACTTGGACTGAAATATTATGACAGGAGATACCTAAATATCTCTCCTGATTCTACTGTTTCAGTTCTTTTAAACAAATCTCCAGCCAAAGCAATCCTGACAGGATCTGAACAGTGTCTTAGCAGAATGACATCTTTAATACAGAGAACTGTTGATCTGCTGTTGAATTGGCTAGTCAGGAAAATGTCCAAGAGATGGGAAAAAGTAACCCTTCATTTTTATACCAGTTAAATGCCTCAGTCAAAAGACATTTTAATGAACTGACTCAGAATTGACATGCACTCCAGTACCACTGCAGTTAACTGATCCCCAAATACAATGAATTCTTGGCTATATTCCTACAGCTAACCAAGGTGCTAGCAACATAAGGATCATAGATCCTATTTTGCTATGATGAATGGCATAACTTCCTTCTTTGTCCCTTCTCTCTTGCCTTCATAAACTATTTTCTTGTAGCAGTGGAGGGCTGGTCTACTCTGGCTACTCATCCCTACTTCTTAAACAACAATGCATTTGGCCCAGGCACTCAGTCTTGTCATGGTGACATCTCACAGTAATAGTTACAATTCTCTTTGGAGTTTTGTCAGACTACAGTGACGCAACATTTCTTCGGTCTTTGTTTCACTAATCTAAACCATTGTGTAATGCCATGCACTGTTAACAAACTGGTAAAGCTTTGGTCAAAAAGCAATAGCATTTCAGTAAATAGGTAAATTCTGTATTCCTGATTTAGAAGTGTTTGGGATACATCTGTGTTGTAAGGTGCTGTATAAGCATGAGACAATGTATTTCCATCTGAAGAAAAATAGGTCAAGTTCAAAATATCTGCTACTGATATGCCATTCTTCATCTTCACAGACAAAAAACATTCTTCATGCAACTGATGTGTCATAAGCAACACCCAGGACATCCCCAGGACTGGAAATCCACCTCTCTCATTTTCACACACATAGACAGTGGACATTGGTCTGCTGGGAACATATTTTACCTTTTTTTGCCACTTGAAAGGAGAAAATACCCTGTACAGAAATACTTTTCAATAGCGTGTGGTTCCTAGTGGCTTCTACACTCTTGTAAATTGGCACCTAAATGTATCTGTAAGTCAGTAGATAATAGCAATAATAATCAAGTGTAAACATTTGGCGTGTAAACATTTTGCATGTAAACATGTTTTTAAAAACATGAGACCACAAAATACCATGCAAAGTAACTTATTAGATATGTTACATCGCACCTTCAGTATATACTGATTGGAGATTTTGTCATCGGCAGCCACATATAAACGGATGAAGACAGAGTTACTGTATTGACCACGAAGAGTTGCCAAGGCTTGGACTAAGCTAAACTTCCTTTCTGACCACAGCCCTTCAGGTCCAATGTTGGATTCCAGCACAGGCCAGCGGAAAGGTGAATGCCTCAGTATGCTTAACAGGGGTTTCACATCGGCTTTTTCAATTTTATCTGAAATGTCAAAGTGTAGCAACAATTACATTCCAGACAATTCAAATTGAGCAGCAGCCACACAAGACACAAAGATTTATTGGCATTGATCGATTTCTAGTCAAGACAAAACACAATAGCTGAAACCCAAAGCCTCTGCTCTACCTGTGAGCATAGAAGTGCTAGAGTCCAACCCAGTTTATCTGAATCAAGAATAAGAGACGCAAATCTGTTCCTTTCAAAAAAAGGCAAAGGGCTGGAGTTAAATCAATTAAAAAAAAAACATTTCTCACTTAGGAACTAGGATAGAAATTTCACTGGTTCTGAGAGGGGGTTATTGTACAGAGTCAAAACTAGAGGGGTCAGCATCTTGACACCGAGGCTGCGGGGCAGGCTGTCTCAACTGTTGACAGTCAGCCTTAGGCTGTGCTGGAAGAAAACTGCTCAGGAACTAAAGTCTGAAAGATTCAGAAGGACAAAGTCCACTCCCTCCCAACTCATCTTTCACCCATGCAGCTACATAAACGTAGTGATGTGTCCCAATCTAGTGTACCTCACCTTATAGCAACATTTGCAAGCTCAGGAAAAGCACTCCGCAAATGCAACTTTAGGGGTCCCTGTCCAAACTTGCTTGACATCCAGATAACGCGAAGCTAAAGAATCCATGGCTGTCTATGCCCAGCCCTGTGGCAGTATTTTGATTAAATGTATTTAGAGAAAGGTAGAAGGTGCTGAGCAACAGGCTCTTGAAAGTGTCAGTATAAGAATTTCATCAGAGGGCTCCTCTGATTTACCAGGCACTACCCCCACACCCCTGGGGCATAGCTTTGGCATCCTTCTGCACAGATAAATATCCCTTCACAGTTCCCTGACAAGCAGAGGTCTCTGTAAAATGAATTCTTGTGCCTTGGTGTACCTCCGTCTCAATAGCTGACTTCAGAAACGTGTAGAAGACCCTCTGCATTCAGCTGAATCCAAATCAGTGAAAGCTGTGCGTCTGCACAAAGATTCATAGAGCTCAGTGGAGAGCAAAAAAACCCTGCCTTTATAAACACAAGTAACACATATGCCCCCCCCCCTCAAATCAGTTCACTTACTCTCATTCATGCAGGATGTGTAAAGTGTCTTGGCCTTCTGTACAGCTTCACTGTCTCGTCTTTTGCTGATGGGTTTCTCAAGCAATGCTGGAAAAAGAAATTACTTTTTTTCAGTACATTGGAAAATGTAGGAACTGTCTGTTTGCCTGTCTCAGCATTTGCTTTAATCATAGCATTTGTTTAATTAAGGATGAAGTTCCATATGTGTTTCCTTAAGTAGTAACACAGACATAATTGTACTTTTTTCAATCCCCAACAGAGAAGGAATATTTATTTATTTATTTATTTATTTTTAGGACGACTGTTTTAAAGCCAGTTGACAGATGCTGTTTATTACTCCTCCTCACAAAGAGCCACCCTCAGCAAACTGAGGGGACAGGGAATTGTGGGGCGAGGATGGGAACAAGCGCACAGGACAAGTAGTCAGGAATTCTTTCAAGTGGCTCAGCCTCTGGTGCTGGTACATTGTGAAATCTGGGTCTAATGAAGACGGTCACAGGATCCAAGGAGCAAGACTGCTGGCATTCACTTTTGCCAGCTCTGCTGCTGCTGAAAGCAAGCAGTGGAGAACTGCCTTGTTGTCTGAAAAACGCACGCAACCTCAGTCTTGTAAATGACACAAAGACCAAGTGTCCAACTACTACTTGAAAAGCTGCACTGTATAGCTCCCTCACACTACAGGTGTCAACCTTCTTGGTGCCTGAAAGCTGAACTAGCTTTTGTAAGCTGTCATCTCTCTGCATTCCTTGCATTCCTCACTTTATGTTATGGAAGTGAAATACCATGAAATGTGCATCTGAATCTCAGCAGTCTGCTCTCAGCTGCCTCAAGCCATTTTATCCAAGTTGTAAATCAGCCATGATGCAGCTGCAGATACATATATTAGGCAGCTTAGCTTCAGCAAGATCTATCAGCTCAGGTGCAGCACAGCATGCACACTTCCATAGCCAACAGAAGCAGGGTAGTACTTGGGCACAGCACAGAAACAGGGCTAGCAAACCCTGTCAGACCTCACCTGGTTTTGTAAGACCCAAACAGGTCCTGCACAGCATTACCTTATTTTTACTGGGACTACTGGAGAGAGTGGCTTTGCTGGAACCATCCCAAGTCCCTCCTGCTGTATGCCTAGCGAGAGCTAAAAAGCCTTGAAAACTTCAAGAGTGCCTTCTCTATATCATACTCCCCAGTCCTCTGGGTTTCAAATGAGCAAAGACACAGTGCAGATTGGCCCTGTGGGGTGCTGTGCCTGAGCTAAGAAGCATGCTCCACACAAAAGGGGGAACAAAGTGCAACCCAGGAGTCCCAGTGGCCTGCCAAAGTCAGCAGAGAGCCACTGGGACTTCTTAACACCAGCCAAGGCAAAACCAAACAGCTTCCACACAGAGCTTAATCAGGTGTCAATGCAACATTATTCTTCTCTGCCAGTACTGGCTGGGGTCATGCAGAGTACTGAAGAGGTGGTGTGCTGCTATCCAAGAGCAGCACCCCGCTGCAAACAGGCAGCAGCTGCTCGGTCTCCAGCCCCTCCCCTTTCCAGCAGCTTGCCAGAGTCCTCTCTCTAATGTCGCCTCTCACAGGAGGCAAAAGTCCAGCTAGGTGGTACCACCAGATTCTGTAGCTGAGAATAGGCTGGGTTTGTGTGGCTCCACTCAGTATTAGGAGCCCACTGCTGGGGGTAGGATTTAAAGACACTTATTTCCCAGGATTTCCTTAGCACCTTGAAGAACCTGCCATGCTGCACACTCTCAGATATTCCCCACATGTGTTCATGTGAGCACTCAGGGGACCATACTGCTGACATCAAACTGTTTATTGGTCAAAGAATACCTGAGTGATGAACAAATGTGACTTTTTCTCTCCCTCCGATCACTTTTCTCCTTAAAAAAACCAAACAAACACCAAAAAAAAAAAAACCACCACAAAACACCACCAAACCTTATTTGCTTGGTTCTTTGAGAAATGTAACAAGATCATTCTGTTTTAGTTATCGATAAGCTTTTCCCTAAAAATACTGCTGGACAGGATTCCCAATAGCTTTGGTTTCAAATCCTCAAATTGTTAATATTTCTCAGCTTGTTAAATACAATATACCAATCATTGACACATATCTCCAGTGTGCACAGTTCTTAGCAGAATAATCAGACCTGTTCATGTTTTAAGAATGGCATTTTAAAAAAAAACTATAAATGAAACCCACATAAAACTAAGGATGAAAAAATACACCCCTATTAAAGCCATTGCAATAACTTCTGTTCCTTGCCAGTAAGATGCACAGCTATGAATTTTTGAAGCTAATAAAATTCAGTGGCTAAAGCCCAGCTAAAGCTCAGGAGACATACAGAGGCTGAGCTCCAATAAAATAAAATCAACTCTAGAAATACACCTGCATAAAATCCTGCTAAAATCAGACCTGGTGTTTTCCCATCAAAACCTCTCATTGTGGGACAGAACAAAGCTGTAACACTCCCTGCACTATTGCAAAGAATGAGGTGGGGTAGATGCTACCAATTTGTTCCAAATTAATTTATGAAGAAAATTCTTGGTTCCGATGACAGAAAATCCAGTGATCAAACATTAAAACCTTAAGAAGATGGTTGAATTCTGTGAACGCTGCAATAAGGGATGTGATCCATAAATGAGTGGTCTTTAGGCTATAGAGGTTCCTCAGCCTTAGCCTCAAGCTTCCAGAAAGATTTAGAAGCTAAAACCTGGAGCACTGGTCAGATCCACCTGGTTTCTGCATTAGCTAATATAAAATCCAAATACAAGGTTTAGAAATTCTCTTCTTATTTAACTCACAAATATATATGGATTTTACATCTTCTTGAATATATTAATTCTTCTAGAAGAAGAAGAGCAAGAAAAGGCAAGAAGTGATGCATACTAATCAAAAACATGGGTAATCAGTTAGTCTATCTACAAGTTTCTGTATCCATGGAAAGAAAGACACTACTGTGATTGAAATCAATGGAGACCTATCAAGCTATCTTTAAATTAACAATGTCAGGTACTGCGAGTAGCCTGGCCACAGTAGCAGGCTGTGACAGCCCCCCTCCTGCACTGAGGGCATCTAATTGTGTGGGTCGGTGCACGTTAAGCTCTGCAGTGCAGCGTTTTGAAGGGCTGCAGCTCAGAGTCTGTGCCCTCTGCAGACCTCTGCAAGTTGAACAGACCTGCTGCAGGGCTATCCTGTGCTCTCACCAGCACAGAGACGCACTTTCTGAATAGTACTCCATCTCTTGACATGTGATGTGGCATTTCAGGCTCTCATCTACACTGAGGAAAATGCCAGCCAGTGACCCACCGAGAGCAGATCCAGCCTCCCTGCCAAAATTCAACCCTTAACTATAGCTGGCTGGGTGGACTGTCTTTCCACCCTGAAAAATTTATTGGCTTCAGGTATTTTCTGTTTGGACACCAGAATAAAAGCAAAACTTATGAGGTCTTCCAAGGGATAAGAAGAGAAAGACCACCCCAGATCAGTTAATGTTCAGACTGATGAGATACCCACAGACCTGCTGTTTAGTTCCCTACTCTGCCTTTCCAAAAGCCTGCCCTCACCCCTCACTAGGGGATTGTGTGTATTCACGCAAATCCACTGAGTAGTTCAGTCTAATAGGTTTTTCTAAAGTCCAGCGGCTGGAATTAAAAACTGTGACCAAGTTAGGGAGATCAGGGTTACCGGTGTTTTGACTAAGCAGCTCACTCAGAGCTAAAAAAGACATTGAGTTTGTTCTTCTTGCAGCTTTATCATTTGTTTGGGTTTTTTTTAACTCAGTTTTCTTGTTTCAGAATGAAAATCTCCAACTTCCTAAAGTAATCTCCCATTTTAGGACTTCAAAGATTAATTGAATTCAACTTGAATTTATAGACAGTTTCAATAGACAAAAAAATATATCCTTCACCAGATTCACTGACTGAAAGAAATTTCATCCAGCTTTAATCAGCATCTTCATCTTTAAATAAGAATTTTTAGGAACAAATTTCTTTGACCAGACGAGGAAACACACAGCACTCCAACAATATTAACAAAAAACCCTTGAAATAATAGTTCATTTGTTGGCTCCCAGTTCAATGTTACAGTGTGAGAGATGGAATAGCAATCTAGCTGAAGAGATTAAAAAAAGACCACAATCTAAGCTGATTTACAACCCTCTGAAAAAGCACAGGATCATTATTAACAGCAACCAAAATTTAACAACTTATTGATGTTACTGACTTATATCACTAGCCTGCTGCAAATGCAAAGCAGAATATCATAGACAAAAATCAGCAGGACAAGCAAAGTTTATTCAGCCTGGAGAAGAGGAGACTGAGGGGAGAACTCATTGCAGTCTACAGCTTCCTCACAAGGGGAGGAGGAGGGGCAGGCGCGGATCTCTTTTCTCTGGCGACCAATGATAGGACCCAAGGGAATGGCAGGAAGATGTGCCAGGGGAGGTTTAGGTTGGATATTAGGAAAAGGTTCTTCACCCAGAGGTTGGCGAAGCACTGGAACAGGCTCCCCAGGGAGGCAGTCACGGTGCCAAGCCTGACGATATTCAAGAAACATTTGGCCAACACCCTCAAACACATGGTGTGAATTTTGGGGTTGTCCTATGCAGGGACAGGAGCTGGACTGGATGATCTTAGAGGTCTTTTCCAACCCTAATGATTCTATGTTTCCATGATTTTATGATCCTTGTGGGTCTCTTCCAACTCAGAACATTCTATGACTCTATGATTCTATGAAAGTGAACCAGCATAGCTTAAGCCACCTTGAATATACAGTCTGCAATCATGTTTCCCCAGCCAAATATAAAGTACAAGTTTGAATGGCAGTTCTAGCAAAGCAGCTATTCTCCAGTCGTGCCTTTTGTTTCCTTCACTTTCAAATTAATTCCAAAGTAATTTTCTTCAGGATAAAAGGGACCTTGTCCTGCACTACTGATCTCAGCACCTCGTTGTCCATGTTTCTGTATGCACAGGATGCCCAGACACAAGATTTATGTCTCCCTTTACATAAAACATAGTCACGGCAAGTGTCAAAATCTACTGGTAATTCTGCTCTGCAGAGCTGAAATAACATAACTCACCTCATCAAGCAACTACCACTTGCACAGTCAGAAACTGGCTAAAGGTGTTCATGATATCCTAAACTTTCTGAGGTTGCAAATTGCTTCATCATTCATTTTCTTCTACCAAGGGGCTGAGGGCGGGGAAGTTCCCATTGCAAATCAAAGTTCTTGTACCTCTGGCTCTTGTACAAAACACAAAGACTCAGCATCGCCAACAAAAAACACACCATAGCTAGAATTATCCTCAGTTGTCTGAATTGTAGATGCTCAGATAGACAGTCAGGAAAAAAAGCTAAGGGTGGGGGTGGGGATGGGGAGCTGGGGTTGGGAAGGGAAGGACAGAGGTTTATATTGAGTTGCCTTCAGACGGTGCTTTTCCAGGGCAAGAGGGCTAAAAAAGGCCAGCTTCCTGTGGTTCACTACCCTAGAGTAAATAGCAATCATCTGCTGTTAAAAGTGAGAGCAAGGCACTTTACAAAGTAAGCTTTGCTAGTGTGTGTGTGTTTATTTAACTGCATACTATTCTAAAACTGCTAAGGATAGTCTTGTGGCTAAGTGCTACCTTTAATCTTACTTTCCATTTCTGGCCCATGTTGATTTTCCAGCCTACTGTCTTACACAACTTCACTTTGTTTTTCAACCAGCGTATTTTATTTATGGCACTGAGAAATCCTGTACCTTTCCCTCTTGTGACTTAGAGTGCATGAAAAAGGGACTGTACAGCCAGATTTGCAGGGAAAAGAAAGATGCATACCATTTATTCAGATTAGGAATATTGATTCAATTTATCAGTGTCCTAATCTGCATATTGTATATATTCTGTATGCTATCAGACAGTTTTCTACATATACAGTTGTGTTGTATTCCTGAGAGACACTATGTGATTCACTAAGCTTATTTCTTGTTCTAGAGAGAAACATATAAGTTTTCTCTGCACTTCCCAACCCTAGATATGGAGAACACATTGTGCTAGTAAAGACAGTAGCATTTTTTTTTCCCATTCATTTTTGTCCTTATCCTTTTACAAACATTTGCTGTATGTGGAAAAGGCAAACTGAAGTGTTTGCACAGTGATATCTGATGATGATTTCAAATACATTATAATGCTTTGTATCTTGAAGAAAAACAATTGCACGCGCAAATATCCCAGTGGGAATATGCTCGGATTTTAAACAAAAAAAAGCTGTACAAGAACCCCAAAAGGACATTCCATTTCCTGGAAAGTTGTAACCCTGGAGGAGTGAAAGGCTAGAAGCAGATAAGTAATTCAGTATGAACTCCCAGGGCAACGCTAGAGCAAACAGTGGTCTTGGACCGCAAAAACAGAGAAGTATCAAAGTGGGGAGATGATCTTATTGTTGTACACAGGCTGGTGAGACAGACTGGAACACTACCTGCCCTTTGGCTGTCCATATTTTAAAAACAATATTGCACAGCTGGACTGGGTACAGAAAAACATCACAACTACTTGGGGTTTTCTTTGGGTGGAGTGGCTTGAGAAATAGAAGCAGAGAAAAAAAGCCATGCAGAAAGGGAGCAGGATTTGTCTCACAAAAGATGGTGGAAGGGTGATGGGATTACAGTATGAAAGTACTTCACCATTAGAAAATGCTTGGTACCAAAGAGGTCTTTAGTCTATCGAAAAAAAGCACGAAGAAAGCCAACAGTTGGAAGATGAAGACAAATTCAGCAGTGACAGTGACTAACCACTGGAGCCAAGCAACCAGAGGAGACAGTGGCTTCTCTGCCCCTTAACATCTTCAAGACTTGATGTTTTTTTGGAAGATAAGCTTTAGTCCAATGTGAATTATGTTTTATCCCAGTGCAAGCTACTGAGCTGCATTACATGGGTAATGTAATTGTCTGTGATACAAGAAAGGTCATAGGAGATAATCTAATGGTTACTCCTGACATTGCACTCTATATGTTTAGGATAAGGATCTCAAAGCACTCTTAGACATGTGGGACCAAGGAGATACAGCCATTATCCATTGTTGCAGATAAAGAAAGTGAGCCACAGAGGATTAATTCCTCCTTATCTAACTCATGTCAGAGTCCTACTGATTGGAACAGCACTCCTTTATGAGCATAAAGCTTGCTGAGCTTGATCCAAACACTCAAAGAGCTTGATCCTTTGGAGATGATGAATGCCCCTCAGTCCCTTTAATGTCAGTGACAGTGGGAATTGCTCAGCATTGCCCAGATGATGCTCAGCACTACAACTGAAAGCAATTTGTAATGTATTGTTTTCAGGAGCAGATGCAGAAAGCAGCCCAAGGGCTTCTTAGAAACCCATGCCTACTATTCACTAGGCCAAAGGCAGAAGATGTTCTGTCATCAACTATGTCCACAGTAAGTCCCTATCAAAGTCTCACACAGCACCATGCTCTCCATTTGGTTTGGGTAGCAGTAGCTAGCAAGCAGGTATTTGCTCCATATTGCATGCTTATGAGCTTCAGTTTCTTAGACCAAAATGCAGGAACTCCACTTAAGGAAAGGGAGTTTCTTTGCAAATACCTGATGACAGAGAAAGTGGATTTCTCTTTCAATCCTTGGGCAATAAAGACTCTGTTCTTTACCCTCCTCTCTATGCTGCTCTACAGCTGTAGGGGTCAGGTTTCTAAACTGCTGAGAAGAATAATTAAAAGAGCTGTTCACCCATCTCCAGCTATCAGTCACAAGCTTTGTTTCCTTCCCAGGTTAGCACTATTATGTTCAAACCCAAGTTATCTTTTGGAAAGTTGCAGGAGATCCTCTGATGCTAGCAGCGGGATGTTTTAAGGATGTCCTGTAAGGAATTTCAGCTTAAAAGCAGAGAAAAACCTACTCAAACCTTGGTTTCAGTTTGGCAATCAAACCAAACACACAACAATTGTGTGCAGAATGTCATTCCCTGAGGTCCCTGAGCCATAAGATAATTATGATTAATCTAGTCCTCATTAAGAATGTCTAACCCTTAAATCCTGTATTTTCTTCACACTAAAGGACTATGGCAAAAGGGTTCCTGAAAAGCAACCGTAACCCCTAAAACCCAAGTAGCCAACTGCATTGTGCCACTATGGGTATCTAAAGACTCCAGCTGTGTCACGAAGGCACTGACCTTTCTTCAAACTCCCAGTGCACTGGATTTAAGAAGTCAAGTTCAGTACAGTTCACAGAGCAATGATTTGGCCAGGATGCCAAAGGGCACACAAAAAAATCTTCAGAACCACGCTGCTGTTACGGAAAGCACAGCTAGACAAAAGTACAGTCTTAATTACAGCAATGCGAGCTTACATGTTCCAGGAATGATCATTTCAGAATGGTTTGGGGTCAGCTGACATTCATTTAGAGTATCTGGTTTCCAATTCCTTTTTTTCAGAGCCTGAATTTAAGCAAAGGAGAGCTGGCAGTGATAAGTTTTATGGGTGAAGGCCTATGAGGGGCACAGTGTTCTACCTCAAAATAAAAGAACTGGCCACAACTTCTAAAATTATACACAAGACTGTTGTGATCACTTGATCAATGGTAACTTCCCTGTCTTGCTACATGAAAATATGAGTTTAATAGACTGCAACACAAACAGTCCAGGTTACGAGATCATCAAAGGAAAAATCTAATATATGTATTTTTATTCTCATCAGTTTGGAAACCTGACCCTTATCGCTGGAGATGAGTATAGAGGGGAGGTTGAAGAATATATATATACATATTTATATGTTCTAAAAGGAAGTGACAGACTTAACTGACATATTTCAAAGCTGTACATATTTCTTGGGAACACGACAAGTATAGTGAAGCCAAGATTATTCTTAGAGTTAAATCTGTTCTCTCAGAGCACTCTCCTGAAAAAGACATTAACATCTCCTGCTGTAGGATGCAACATTTAATGTTTGAGTACAACTTTATCCTTCTTAGCGGGTTTATTAGCACAGGTCAAACTCCCACACTAATGCACCTGCCCAGCTTCCATTTCAGAGCTGCTTTGCATCTGGAAGCCTCAGGAGAAGAACAGAGCAAGTTCTCGCCTGCTTGGAAAACACCACAGAGAAAAGCCTCAGTGGAGGGTGCAAAAGCCTACTTACAGCTCTCTTCTGACACCAGTGTAACCCTACTTTAAACACATAATTTCAAGGCCTGATTAAATTCCTTTATGCCTTTAAGACACAAGTTCTTCTGAGAATTTCTCTTGCTATGCAACTTTAGTGTACAGTACAACCCATTTCCTCTATTAAAAATTGATAGTAATATTTGTTTTTTGAGGCTTCCCTAAAACATGAGCTAACCTAAATTTATTTTTGTAAACTACCAGTTCTGCTAATTGTTCTGCAGTGCTTTTTGCTAGTTTAGGTGCCTGGTGCACAGTCCAACTTGTGCAGTCTGGAGTCCTGATCGCTACCAGACTCTTTACAAGAAGTGAGCTGCAAATGATTCATTTTTAAATTAAAGTTTGTTTCCACGATTCCAAAATAAGAAAATACACTGTTTAAGGATGTAATTTTAACGCCCTTAAAACTAAAAAGACAAACTTTGAAAAACTTTCTCACCCCTGTAGTTAAATGTTTTTTAAAAATACCAGCACCTTGCTGACATTAAGGATCTTCTTCCTTTTTTTTCTTGGTAGCTGTAAACATTGATCCGTTTCAGAGGACTGGAAGGGAAGCAGTCAGAGCCTAACACACTACAAAAATTATTTAAATGCATTTTATAAACACCTATTTTGAATTTCTAATGCATTATGATCTAGATTTCTCTACTGTTTGCTACATATATATGTGGAAAAACAAACTAGCATCAAAGGCTTGCAAAAATCTTTCTCCGTATGCTTAAAACTGTCCTTGCCTAAATAAAGCTTTTCCCTTTGAGTCTAAAATAAAATAAAAGAGCAAGTCAATACACTTTTCTGGTGCTTATAATGTAGCTTTTAAATTTTACCAAAGCATATATTATTTCCACTTTCACATATTTTGTGTTCCCTCCTTTATCAGCCTTCTACTACTTTCTTACCTTTTTTCTCTCAGTTCCCTATTGTAAATAACCAGGTCACCAGAATCACCTTACTAGAGTACATAAGGACTTGAAATAATCACTCCAAGCACCTTTCATAAAGGCAAACTCCTTGTTCACACAGGAATACAAAATAGTGCAGAGTACCAGACACAACTCAGATTGTCCTACCACCTGCCATATTGTATATTCCCACCTCTCTGGAAGGCAGAAGCATTCAGGATGCCAATGAATGGGGCTATTGGTCCCTTTTGGAAGGCCTTGTGTTGGCTTACACAGCCTCACATATGCCTTAAATACAATAGTTTCCATATTTTCAAACCATTAACTGTTTCTGTTTTTTTTTTTTTTAGTAAAAACTACCAGTCTATTCTGCAGCTCCAGGAGCTTGTTCCTCTGAACTGTGTTTGTGGAGCTGATGCCTTAATCTAGGTCTGCCTTATTTTGATAAACTGCATCTCCCCCACTCCTTGTTTTATTTTGTGGATTTAAGGGAAGAGGGTTGGTTGGTTGGTTGTTTTGTTGGGTTTTTTAAAAGGTATTTAATTATGATCAACACACCATTAATTAATGCAGGCAAACATGTTTCATATTTGATACAATTAATGCCTATCAGCCTGTTTCTTGATGGCAGTGTCCATCTCACCATAGTTAGACTAGTGACTCCTGAAAATAACCAGCCCATCATTATTAATTCCTCTGACATTCTGATAGAACATTTAATGATTATGAATTAATTTTGCATTAATGAGGATGTAATTAATGTGCACGTCCACAAGAATTAATGGAGATTTACTAATTAATCAATTCATATAGGTTCTGATTCCCAGGGAACATAGATCAAGTAAACCAAACAAATGTTCCCAAACACCAACTTCATGAAAGG
Organism: Morus bassanus; assembly: GCA_031468815.1. Taxonomy (NCBI): domain Eukaryota; kingdom Metazoa; phylum Chordata; class Aves; order Suliformes; family Sulidae; genus Morus; species Morus bassanus. The sequence continues at coordinate 88,979,882 of CM062568.1, read as the reverse complement.
CTGCTGTATTTACACAAATAAACCCAACTAATGTACTGACGTTTTAGGGTTCCCCCTCACCCCTTGAGAATAAAATCCCCAATCCTTTTCCTGAATATCCATTTTGGCAATATGGAAGTTCTCATGGAAATGGCATTCAAACAGCTGTGCTTACATAAATGCTTCCTAATGCTGCTCAGTGCCCTAATATACAGCACATTTCCTAAATGACAATTTTGTTTGTTTGTTTCCAGTTTCAGCATTTTGTAAATTCTCTGAGTTTGTATACGAAAAGGCAAGCACATCATGTGAGTTCCTCTAAAAGTCAACTAACATAACTGTACACAAACTGTAACAAAACCAAAAATCATCTTATGGGGATGTGAGAGCCTCTGTTCATAAATGTAATTCAACAATAAATCTTAATCTTTTGAGCAATATTCCCCCATCCCCTACTCTGCCCCTCTAGCTTCCCAGTATTATGCTGCAGGGGATAACATATGTCATTATAATATTAGGCACAAGAGTTTAAACTGCATTTAAACCAGAAGATTGCAAGAGCCCAAACTGTTAGAATATAGGTGGAGCTCCATACTAAATGGCAGCATTAAGCTTTACTTCATTATGTTAATAGTTTCAACATGTATTTGCATAATTTTTTTTGTTAGTCAGAAAATGGGAAGTCAGATGTCATGGATTGCTATGCCTTCCAAGGTATGAATCCTCTGTCTGCAAAATTACCAGTCCAAAGTACAGTCATATAGTAATTTTGAAATACAATATCTGCAGATATGAATGTATCATCCTTCTGCAGGCAACAGCCAAAACAGAGGTTCACTGTAAATCCAGGGGGAATATTGTGCCGTATGTGGAATGGCAGTGTGCTGTAAGCCCCACTCCCGTTCCAGTGCAGGGCTTGCAGGAGGATGCCACTCTGGTCTCCTGACCAGGGAGACGCTGTGGGAATCCTGTGGCTTGGTTACTGTGCTGCCTTAAAACCTCATTTAGGAACCAAAATTATCTCCTTTCTGTACTCGCTGTTTCCCAAAATCACCCATTACAAATACAACTTTCATTTTGAGCAGCCACAAAGCCTGGAAAACGTCCTGGCTTCTCCACGTTTCACTCAGGTACTTCATTTTACTGAAAAGCTGTTAACTTGTTGCCCAGAGAGATTTGCCTGACTTGTGCCACTTATGTGGCACATGTGAAATAATGTTATTTCTTACATTTAGATGAATAAGCCATTATAGGAAAGATCTGGACCACTGAAAAAAAAAATGTCTGCACCATTGAAAAATGATCCGTTTGTAGTAGAAAAGACCAAGCAAAACGGCGTTAAGCACTGTTGCTGTTTGCTACTATCTTGTTATCCAGGAGAAGCTATCCAAAAAGAAGATATTGGACGCAATAACATAAATACCCTCTGAGGATTTTTTTTTAAATTACTGCTGATATTCTCCCTCTTACTTGGGACAGCTCTCAACCAGTGGCCTCTAAAGGAAAAGATAGGTCAGCTAATACAGAAACCTAGGGATGAGTGTCAGCAGCTACATTACAGATTTCATGGGCCACATCCAAGCCATCCCAGAGGTCCCAACTGAGCACCTCTTGAAGGGTGGGGGAAGAAAAACTAGCACTAAGGAGCCTTGTGGCACAGGGTCCTCTGTGCAGGACAGCAGCCACTCAACACCAACTTCTGAGATTTGTCTGAAAGGACTATCCTATGGTTAAATAGTATAAATTTCCATCCTGAGATATTTTTACCTTACTGGTTTTACTTAAAAAAGAATTTACCTTCTAAAGAAAACCATTGCAGATTATCTTGGGAAAAGTTGCCTACACTGCCAAGTTATTTTGTTTGCTGTCTCTCTGATGTTCTTTAAAAACCCACACACTATATCCAACTAAAAGGCCTCCATTTCTTTCTCTTTGCCACATTGGAAATTCCTCACTTTAAATTGACTGGCATTCAGAAAATAGCCACACTAGAAAGCTTAGCACAGCAAATTAGTCTGAAGTAGGTGTCTCACTGGGCCAGGAGCAGTATGGAGACTTTAATCTGTAAACTGGTTTGCACAGCCATAAATTAAATTTAAAAGGCCTAGAAGACATGTTCACAAATGAGTCACGTAATTTAAATCAGGTCCTTTGCAGTGCTGAGATTTAGGAATGTTTGCACAGTTTTGTTTTGGTTTGTTTTTCTTAATTTATTGCTTCCTGCATGGTCACTTGGGGGGGGAGGGGGAACAACAACGAAAAAAACCCAAAAACCCAAACAAAAAAACCCCACAAATCAAAATGCCAGCTGTATATCATTGTTCTGCAGACTTCAGAGAAAGAAAAAGAAACTTCCTGGTTCACAATCAGCATTCACCATAGGTAACAGGCACTGATTTACTTGCCTCAGACTTCCACTTCTGAATTATTCACTAAAAGCCACTTGCATTTCAATGGCAAGACAATAGTGCTCCTAAACTCTTAATTAAGGTCACCAATCAAAATGGAAAAATTCAGCAGGAACACAAATAGCTTTGCAGAAAATTTTATGGTAAGTGAAAAACATTTATTAACTCACAGAGACATTGCAATCTTTACCTGACATAAGGCTGAAACTGTTGCAGCTTGAGATAGCTTTTGTTCATACAACAGGTGCCACAGTCAAACCATTTTTTCCATTTTGAAGAACTCCAAGAGCTTCCTTAGAGGCCCATCGGCACTAAAAGTATTTGTTCTTAACCAAGGAGAGGCACTTTTTAACATGCCTGCAGTGTATCTGCAAATGAAAGACTGGCTTCAAGTCAGGGACAATCTGGTCCAGCCAGGAATGGTTAACTGGAAGTAGGAGTACCTCCGTCATCCCCAGGACAGTTCTATAAAGAACCAAGAAATTTTAACCGAGATATTAGATGTCCATCACTTGGATCTGAGTAATAACCAAAGCCACAAGTCTCTGCTTTTGACATATCATTGGCTATCTACAATTGTCTTCTCTATGCTCCTCCACAACACATGAAATCCTGCTGTTGCTGACATCCAAGGAAAGACCTACCACTGCTTTCACCAGGCTAGGATTTTATCCATTTTGTATAGCCAGGAGATCAAAGTGAGTTACACATCTGCTTAACGGATTCTTCCAAGAGCAGAAAAAGATATCCAAGTGACCCTCAAACAAGGGATGGAAAAGATATTAAAGGAGAAATTATGATATAATTTTAATTTTAATTTTAATCCATCCTAAGACAGCTAGAGAAAACTATGGGAGCATTTTATATTTATATATATATATAAATATATATATAATTTATGTATTTATTTTATATATATATTCATATCCCATTATAAACCCAAATCTTACAAAAAATAGGATTTTAACTATCACATTAAGTTTTGCAAATCTAGAAGAACCCTGAACGTTTCTTGTCCTGTTCCTTTCAGGACAGAAATCAACCAGAGATATGCAGGCAAAAAATCTACCACCCAGTTCTCAGCTATTTTCAGTCGACCCATTGCCATTCCCCTCTTTGGAATTCCCCATTAAAGCACCAAAAACCTTCACTGATACAGAAAATGTTCTACCCTTTCTTGAAGCTGACACCTGCGAAGTCCTATGCTCTTGTGTGTCTGCAACCTCAAAGAAAAAAAGAAAAAGAAATAAAAAAAGCTTTGCTCTCAAACCCAGTAATACTTAATGTGGGGTTCAGTACATTATACAGCTATATCTACCACATTTTGGTAAGGCAAAACTAATTCTTACACTTGCTACCCATTATCAACTGGAAGATCTTCTTCCATTGCAATTGCCCTTGAACAAAAAATGAAGCTTGAAGATTGAAGATACGTTTGTGTAATCAAGGCCATACACAGGTCTTTGCACACATACCCAAACTCCCTCTCTGCCTAAGGCTCAAGAACATTCAGGGACCAGAACATAGACTAGATGTTCAAATAATTTATTTTAAGTCGCATCATTTTTTAATATATTGCCTGAATAAATACTTCCATCTCTATCATACCATCAAAGAATATCAAATATGAAAAATGTGGCTTTCTGGCCAACCCATGTTATCATTTTAAGATTAATAGTTTTGTTTAATATGATAAATATTTCAGAACACAGAAGTTGCATAATAATCAGCTCTTTAAAGACTGGGGCTTTTTTTAATCTACTGTGTGTCAAACAGGGACATTTACAATGAAGTACAAAGTTCCACTAAGAGTTCTTTAGGAAGGAGAGATTAAATTGGCTTCCAAAGTCTGGTCAGCCATATATATGTTTCTCTGTGCAAGAGTTCTTCCTCTTGCTAAAACTTTTGATAGTAAGGTTGTGGTCATCCACAAATGAATAACTCTGTGTCAAGCTAATTTATTGAAGTAACTCAAGTTAAAACACAAACATACATAGAGGCTGAAGTTGCACCTTGTTATTTCAGCTACCGACACTGACGTCCAACACTTTTTTTCCTTTCCCTTTTCCTTTTTTAATTACCAAGAATATATTTTGGAAAGGAGGAGATGACAAATGCTATATTAAATCAACTCCTCTACACCACCCAATGTTTCACATCTTTGTTCCTGTACCATGTCAAGGAGCAGTTTAGGCCTCCTATTAAAGTAGTTATCAGGCACTTCATTACACCCCTCTTTTGATATGGAGTTTCCATTAAGCAAATACTTCTCACTTAAATGTTTCTTTCTTTGTCTTGTATTTGCCTAGCTATGGATTAGCAACTTCTAAAGGGACTGCAATAAGAAAACCATATAAAAATGTGGCTTAGCATGATGTCCTTCATTACGCTCTGTAAAATAGGAAATTAAGGATGAAAGTCACAGCTTGCTACTCTATATTCAATTAGGACCAGTTTCTTTGTGGCTGTGGTTCATGCAGGATGTGCAGTTATCTAATACAGCCTGATTCTGGCAGCAGAACAATTAGAATGCAAAGCATAACCTAAAACAGGCTCTGGCAATGTTTTTTTCCTTTGGTTGTGACATCTTCAGCAGACTTAAAACAGCAGTCATCAGATCGTATCCTATGCTGAAATTCCAAACTCATATTCTGAAACTTAATGTGGCTTTTAAAATACTTAGTGATGTGAAAATTGAATATGGTATGACTGAAGGAAGCAAGCGGAGAAGGGCTTTGACGCCTACACACACATATATGTACAAAATCTAAGAGAAAAATAAATGCTATATTTAAGCAAAACATCCTAAAACTGAACTCTTTTCTGTGGTGAGCTCAAAGCAGGCTCTTATGTCAACTAATAGGTCCATAATGTACTCAAGGTGTGCAATGCTCAAGCACACCAACAACAATAACAAATCTTGCACATCTCTCTTCTTTTGCATGACTGGCTTTTAGCGAAGTTTATGAGAATCTGGCAGGGTTCTCCTACCTAACAGCAATCACCCTTTCTCCCCAGTTGGTCTGCACAGCTTCCTGATGAGGTGACCTTTGCGCTGAGTATAGCATAAAGTCAAGTCACACGCAGATTAAAATACCTCTCCTCCTACACGTTTCCACCCCCAGGCTATTTTTCCCTCCAGACACACATTCTTAAGGAGCCTTCTGTTTCACTGATGATAGTTCAGGTACTTCAATGGCAGCTTGAACAGCAACGTGAAGGAAACACAATACCCAAACAACCTCTGCCTCCGGATGTCTGTAAATTGCCTCCTGCCAAGAGCTAGGTAAGTATACTGGAAAAATATCACTCTGGTTTTGCCTTATTATATTATTTTCCTGCTATTGGCCACTGTTAGAGTGATGTCCGAGACTGATGTTTGTCTGGATCTGGGACGTTCTTAAATGTGCGTGCTGTGCTCCTGCACTCTGGTCTACCTGTCTACTGCAAGGGGGAAAGAGTTCAAATTCCCTCACCTTTTCATTTAGTATAAGGAGTATCCTTTCATCCCTCCATTCTTAACTGGTAGAGTTTCTAGCAGTTGTATTCTTCCTCCCATATTCTGTTTCTGTTATAATTCACTATCTCTCAATGTTGTTTTCAATAAAAAACAACAAAAATATACTTAAAAGAGAACATCAGGTTGGGCTGTTGGACATTATCCAATGATCAGAAAGAAGCGTGGAGCATTTATTCATTTCAAACCCAGCCAATTAACAAGCTACAGTGACAAGCCAACCAAACACTTTCAGAAACGACATACTTACCCTTTAGTTTGAGGTCCACATTGTGTCGCAGCCAAGGATAAACACCATAGTTCGACATGTCTTCAGGAATAGGGTGATTATATATCCAGCCATCACATGCAAATCGATAAAAGTTCTCACACGGATCTACAGATTGATTTATCTTGCTTAGGATGCCAGCAGCTGTAAAAAAGACACCACATAGATTTTGTGAAACACTTTCTCTTAAAAAGATAATTACACAAGGCCACAGTCCAGAAACAATGATCAACATTTACCAGTCTCTGCAACGTGATGCTGACCTCACTTGCAAACTAAGCCTTGCTGTTCTAGGACTGATATGTGCCCTGATCTCTGTCAGAGCAGCAAGAATACCTCCCAGCTTCTCTAGCATCTAACAGTGCCTACATTACAAGCAAAAAAAAATGGCAACATATCTACAGTGAATGTCTTTGAGTGCCGTACAGCAATGACCACTGATCCCAGCACTACAGCAGCGTGAACTGCTGGAGCCAGACATCTGAAGACAGGCTCTCCATTGTTGCCATGATAGAATTAATTGCCTGAGGAATTTAGTAGCAATACATATCAAGTAGATTGTAATTAGCATTCCAGAAATTATGCACTGTTTACCTTTAGCTGAATAGCTGCACAAGAAAACAAATTAAGTTCTGATCTACCATTCATTGGAAAAAATAATTGTAGTATTTTCAGCTCTGTTTTGCAACTGCATCCCCACCAGTTGCTATTGCAGGTGAGACAGGTAAGAGAGATCAGTCTGACAAGCTAGAGACTTAATAGCTTTTGAGTATCTAATCACAGAATCATAGAACAGTTTGAGTTGGAAGGGACCTTTAAAGGTCATCTAGTCCAATGCCCCTGCAATGAGCAGGGACATCTTCAACTAGATCAGGTTGCTCAGAGCCCTGTCCAGCCTGACCTTGAAAGTTTCCAGAGATGGGGCATCTACCACGTCTCTGGGCAGCCTGTTTCAGTGTTTCACCACCCTCATCATAAAAAAAAGTCTTCCTTATATCTAGTCTGAATCTACCCTCTTTTAGTTTAAAACCATTACCCTTTTCATGCATTACAGTGTTTGTGGCATAAATCTACATGGGTCAAGTAACATGGAATATGTGGATCCTGGACAGTTTTTGGCTAAATGACCATGTGTTTTAAAGCTTATCCAAATCACTGATTAAAAACCCTAGCAGGAAATCTGATAACTTTTACAGACTTTATGACACTATTTCTAGCATCCAGTAAGTCTTCTTCATCCACTTAGAGTAACTCTTCCTATGATACTTCTATGTCTCATCTGTAATTCTTTCCTTCACATTAGAAGCTCTCTGACTGACTATGTTGAAGACATTTTGGCAATTTTGGCATCTTTTGCCAAAGAGATTTGACACCTTGGCAATTTTCTTTTGCTCCTGAAAAGCTGTGCAGGAAGGCAGGGCTCAGGTCTCAAGACACTATGCAGTCACTACACAGAGCATTCTGAGCTAAAACAGCCAGGTCATGTAGGTGTCCAAGTCTGCCTTGGTGCAAAATCCCAGCTTCTGCTGAGCTTACCAAAAAAACCCGTGTTATTTCGTGTGCCCATGAGAAGAAGAAAGCTAATTCCGATTCAAACTTCTTTAGTGATGTTTTTTTGTTCTGGAGCTCAAGATGAAGCCCCCATGCTTTTTTTTTCTCTTTTGTTGGGGTTTTGCAGGCAGTGGTGTTTTGTTTAATCATCCCACTTTACTTAGATATTTGCACTCATTCAAGAATCAGTTCTGGAGGGTGGTGCCTAGGGCAACCAAGAGCACTCTCAGTGCAGCACAGAGTGGAAGCAGAATGGCAAGAAATGTACTGGTAATGTTGAGATCTGCAAATTTTTCAATTTATGGAGTCCCACAGAATTTGTCAGGATTTCAAACACAAGCCAAACACGTCACAGTATCAGCTTAATACGGTTCAGAATGGAAATAAATACTCTTACAAGTTCACACAATGCCCACTTTGTTTCCAGTAAAACAGCTCTAGGGGCAGATGTGGTAGCTGTCGTTTGATCTTTGCTGTCATTACACTCGATGATAAAACTCCCGTTGATTTAGTGCGAGCAAAATTCTGTCAAAACTGACCAGTGCAAAATGGGTGTGTCTCGGGTCCCACCAAGCCCAGTCCCTTTAGCTCGCTTTTAATACTAATAGATGTCCCAGCTCTATAAGGGTTACCACATGTATCTCTGCATGGGAAAGAGCCTTCCAATACAGAAGCAGTTGCAAATTTTGAGTTGTAGTTGCAGATCTTGAGTCGTAGCTGCAGATTTTGAGTCATAGTCACCACATTACAATTGTGCAAGTCTGTGCAAGATCTGGCCCTAAAGCATTTCTGTGCTTAACCATTCACTTGGTAGTTTTCTGACTACTGGGAAGGAAACAACAGAATACACCTGAAGGTCAAGTCACCCAACATTTTGTTTCCTATTAAAAAAAATAAATAAACCCTGTGGGAAATTTTGAGTTAACCTGGGTAGAATAGAGTTAAAACAATTTAAAACATGAATTTTAATTGTAGAAAATAAACAGATCTGCAGCAACTTAAACGGTAGCTGGTTGAAAAGTTTGGGGTTTTTTTCTCCCTCATTATTAATGAAGCTTTCTGAGTAAAATGTATCATGGAAAAAATTTAAACAGTGTAAATATCTCATTAACATACTATAATCATGATATAATAGAGAGGATAAAAATGTTGCTTACCAGCTTCAATGCATTCTGAGGTCAAACAGTACTGTTGCTTTGGATGAAACTTTATAAGACCTTGGCTAACTGCAAAATGGAAAACCATAATGAGATCATTTGTAATGAATTTTGACCATTGCAGCCAAATGTTGTGTACTTGATCACTCAAATGTCAGTGCAAGCTCTGGCCCTAATACATCTCTGACTACATTGATTACAGTTAGAATGTATATTGAGTAAATACTGCAGCTCGTAACCAATAGTTTACCCTCCTGTGCCTGCTTTCTACTTCCTCTGTCTTTGCTCACAGGGAGCATGGAGCAAGGGCTGTCTCGCAGTGTACATTTGCACAGTGCCTGGAGTAACAACACTTCAGCCTTACTCACTGACAGCGAGTGCCACCATGATACAAACAATTAGTCGTTGTTGCTATCATCCTCCAGAGATGCACCTTTCACAGCTGGCAATGCAACATGGAGCTATCTAGCCACCTTCTGCAGGGTTTTCACAGCTCCTCCCGAGCTGCGGGGCTCGTGCTGCCCTGCTGCATCTCCTCCTGCAGCAGCACTGCGCTGCCCACTCCCACCGGCACGACCCACCACCGATGGGACACTTACAGGGTCCCCTTATTCCAGTCTGGAATAAACCAGATATCAATGGGCACAGGGATGGCTGTGGTTTATAAGGCACAGCACAGTTTCTGTCTGAACTGGCTTCCAAAAGTATTGTGATTGTATTTGCTCCCAAAAACCTTACTGACAAGAACTATGAAATTGTCAGTTAATTTTGCTCATCTTTTAAAAAATGTGTATTAAATCTGCCACTGAAACTTAAGCATAGGAATTGCTAATTTCAGACACTGCTGTCAGGCAGCAAATATGCAGATAATTGATACTTGGGATGAGGATGGGAGAGTCCCAAGGGGAAGATGAAATAAGACTCCGTAGATGTAAAAAAATGACTTGTTGTATCCATTATCTTAATAACTCAGTCCATGGCAAAAATTAAAAAGAGAAAAAAAAAAAAATGGAAAACCCAACAATGGAATATATTAAGGTATCGTAGCTTTACCAGTGTTGATAGTTATAAAGAAATTTCTCCTGTAGTTATATATTGTTCAAAAGGGATGGGAAAATGTGAAATGGTATTTCAGCACAGGAAAATTTTACTGTAAAAAACCTAAAGCTAGAATCGAATATAAAGCTGTTTCATCTCTTCCAACCTCATAGCTTTAATGACAATTAATGACAGAAATGGCTGGATTTCAATCAAATTTTCTTAGATTTACTTCTAAGTAAAGTACTTTTAGACTTTAAGACTTTTAGTACTTTCGACTTTAAGACTACTAAACCTTAGTTTAGTAGTACTTAAAACTTACTGTGAATGTAAAACTATTTCTGGACAACTTTACCAAAGATTGCACTGACTCAGTGAAACACAATGCCTTAACAACCTTTGTAAATTAGCCAAGAAATACACAAGATTTTGAAGCATGTAAAGTTTGTAATTGGAATACTGAAGAACAGTAGAAAATAGAGAAGTGGAAGTCTCCAGAATATGATTCTGAGCCACATGAAAAACAAATAATGGATAATGTGCATATTAATTAAGTGTTGCACTCCTCCCAATTCACCTTTTCCCTGCTTTAAAGTTAGCCTTTTAGAACCCATCCAGGTCTTGAAAGTTTGCTAGAATTTTTTCTTAATAAAGCAAAGAAAGCAGGGAAAATCCCAGACACCATTTAATTCTTTTGCACTTGATAGAAAATGAGGGAGAATGAAAAAGAATCAGCAAAGAATCTGAAGTAGCCCTTGTGGTTTTGTTACTTATAAACAAAAGCAAAATACCATATCAACTGGTTTTGTTCCATTTATAACTTCATCATTAGAGCAAACTAAAAAAATTCTTTGGCAGCAACTTTTCCCTTTTAATTAACAGCTAATTTTCATTGAAAAACTTTGCCTGGTTTTGTTCTCTTGCCTTTTGTTGTTGTTGTTAAGAGAACTAACCATTACATTATTACCTACAGTTGTGGTTATAACACTTTGTCGCAGCTTCTTCCTTTATAAGCCTGTTTCCAGATTCTTAAGAAAATATACACCGTAATTAAGTTCCTCCAAAAAATCTGAAAGGGAAAAAGGCATACAAATATGCAGATGCAAATAACGTGGATGTTCCTATAATCTGAGAAATCCAAAGGGCTACCAAGTCAGGAGGAGAGGCTACCAAATTGAGGTTCAAAGCTGCCTGACTTCTTGCCCAAGGGAACTGGAAAGCAAAGTTCTTCCTTTTGCTTTGGCTCCGGCTCCCAAGGAGGAGGCTCCTGTCCTTCCACAGCCCACACCATCACCCAGAGCTGCAGGCAGGAGCCCGTATGATGCCAAGTGACTCCCCTGGTAGCTCCTCGCTAAAGTCATGGTACAGCTACAGCTGGTATGAGCAAGTAACAGTAAATAAAAATATGTGATTCTCCCAAATTCCTCTTAGAGTTGTAGGAACTCTGAGAAGAAGGAACAAGAGAAGCAGTAGAAGGCTATGTTTCACTCCGCAGGCTGGAAAATTGAAGGGAAATTGTTTCAGGTCTACCAGAAACAGCAAGTTTTGCAGATTAAATGAAAACTGAAGAAAAAAGGTCATCTTGAGGTGTCTGAAATGTTTCACAAGACCAGAAATAATGAACTCATTTTCTACAGTTTAACAAAACTCAAAAAGAGTTAAACTCAAACTTACAAACAAAATACAGTGTCACAACGAAACATGGAAACACTGCATTGACAAACAACTTAACTTTTTTCCTTTATTCGTTGGGTTGAAAACCTCAGACAATTTCGAAACAAATCCTAAAAACATTTTGATTGACCAAAGGCCAGCATTTTTATTTTCTTAGCAGTTATGCCAATGAAAATTTTGACACTGAATCCCTGGCTACAGAATAGGCCTCAACCCACTTAGAAAACTATCTCTAAGAATTAACATATTTGCTTGAATTTTCACGTCTGGTCTATGTGTAAAGCATTTCTATCTCGAACAAGCTATGGTGGTAAAGGTCTATTGCTTTTTACAAGCAATAAACAAACAATTTAGTGTTAAAGAAAAAAGAAATAAGGTCTCTCCATAACTCCCTGGTGTTTGATGTTGTATTCTTTAAGTGAAAAACATTATTTTTCATCTAGGAACAATATTTTGGAGTAACAAGTGGAAGATTCAATCCTGCTCATGTTTATAAAGACTTTTGTTGAATTGAGTGGGTTTACTCACATACACAAAAGTTACTTGCCTGCAAATGTTTGTAGAATTTGCTCTAGAGCAGAAAAAACACTAACGGAGTGTAAGCCTGGTGCTTTAAATATTCTATAGAAAACCAGGCATAGTTTTCTCTGTTGTGATTATAAATGTAGCAGACCTCTCAAACAAGATCACAGGAGCATAAAAGATCGGAGGGAAGCAAAAGACATGTTTAGAGGCTAAGTTCCGTCCAGTCCAGGGAAATCTGTGTTGGTGTAAAGAAATCAAAACTTGGGCTGAATTATCGCAAAAGAGGATCTGTCTCTGCAAGTTCTTACAGGATACAACACTGCTTTCTCTTCTCTGCTTGGGCACAATCTGTGAGATTGTAATCAGCATTACTGATATGAATAATCTCACCCGTTTCTCCCTGTTCTGAGAAAGAACCCATTCAACTGAGTATCCAAATTTAAATTCAGCATTCAAAAGTTTACAGGAGCTCAAGTTGTATCTTCCAGCTCAAGTGTTCCCACAACAAATCCCTTTCCTGACACATTTCCATTTCAGGATAAATATAAAATGGGGGTAAAGAAGAAGAGACCGAGATTTTCACCAAAACACATTGTGGAGCACAAACACTGGCACCAAGCAGACAAGCTGGGGAGGGTTGCATTCAGGTTAGCCTCAACCTTTTCACTTACCCAAGAAAAGCACGGTGCCAAGCACAACGGTGCCGCTCACAAAGATGCCAAGGGCAATCCGCGTGGCTTTGCTGGCTGCTCTCCTGGCTTCGGGTACTGTCTCTCCTTCCATCAGGATGGCTTGGGATGTGCTCGGTCTCACAGAAGTCTGCTTTTCCTCTGCTGCTGTGGTATCAGTATTTCAGCTGTTCACAAACTGCACCCATGAGCTCTTCTCCTCCTCTCTCCTATTTACAACTCCAGGTTTCTGTCGTGAACCATTTCCTAGGCACTTCCTGCTCTCCCTCCTCAAAGGAAAATCATGCATAAAATAGTAGCTGTCTCCTACGTTTTCCTCTGACCAGGAGGAGGAAAGGCAAGCGGTGACCACTGTATGTACAGCCCTTGCTGCCTGTAGAGCCTCTATGAGCCAATCACTCAGCAGATCCCCTTATCAGGGGTGCCGAACACGAGGATTTCACAACGTTGCTGAACAGATGTTTTAGCTATTCAAACATATAGCTGTAAAACCCTTTACAATGAAAGCAGGACTGCTGACAACTTTTACAAACATGAGACCGATGGAAGGTTTTCTTTTTTTCCTCTTGCGCTTACTTAAAAAGACTCATTATCTGCTGACTAAAGTTTCCTTCTCTTAGACCATTCCTGCTGCATCATTTGGCTTCACCAGAAAAGATACCCACTGAGTGGACAAATCCCTTTTTAAAGCTTCCTAAGAGCTCTTAGAATATCATGTAGCGTTTTATTTTGGGAATTTGGTATGTGACACTGTGTGCCAAAAATCACAGTCATGGAGCACAAAGCAATAATCAGCACAACCTACAGAATAGTGCTGCATTAAAAGCTAGATTTTTTTTTTCCAGGCAAGATATTTCAGCTCTTGCTGATATGCAATGAATCTTAGGAGATGGTCCTATGCTTCCAAGTCAAGTACTACTATGAGCTTAGTGGAAAGTATCTATTTGGCATTTCAAGTCGGTGGGAAATTAAAAAAAAAAAAAGGCTTATTTATATGGATTTCTCAGTTTCTGGCTTAGATTTGATCCTTTCTCCAGGTGGCAAGGTTTTCCGATTCATCAAGTAACAAAACTAATCACTTCAGGGTGAATTCTCTGAGCTGACCGTGACATTAGCCCTCTGAGGAGCTCTCACTTCCTCCAGAGCTGGACTCCCGTGCAAAACATAAGGATGCAGGGAGAGGCAGCTCCATGCTCATGCTCCCAACAACAGTTTATGTGTCTGAGTTACTTCTATGTGGATTTATGAGTGATTATCTCAGCCCCCAAACATCCTGTTAAAAAACTGCGCAAGTAGAGAGAAGAAAGGCATATGTCACAAGGTGTGCGTGATGGCAGTTATCTGTTTGGAGACTGAATGGTTTTTCCCCGTGAGCACCTGCACATGAGTTGTCCTGGATGCCAGATGGGCATAAAGAGAAAACCCATTCCATCCACAAGAAGACTTAGAGTTCGAAAATCCTGAAACTGCTCACTCCTCAACCCCCTCCTAGACCCTGGCTGGGGTCCTGCAAGCAAAATGCCCTCATTTCTTATTCCTTTCCTTCTTTGCCAGCAAGCTCTAGGAGGGCATTCTCATCTCTGCTTGGCACGGAACAGGAAAAAAGCATTTGTTTCTTTTCACCTGCCCACTTGTTCCACATGTAACCCACAATTTTTGACATCCATCAGCTGAGGAAGAAGAGGGAAATGATGCCATGGAACGAGGAGGACCTTGTACCTCCTAGTACAAGAGTCCAATTCAAGCATGAATGACTCCATGGGTGTGAGCAGATCCCTGGTAATAAACAATCCCCAGCACAAGTCTGTTACCAGCACAGGTTTGAAAAGGTATTTAAGCAACACTGGTGCTATTGAGTCTTCATATCAGAAATCATTAGGAATCTCAAAGGGGCTGCCAAAAGGGCAGGGTGTTGACACAGAAAATGCATGGACATGCTGTGATCTCAACGCTTAATCAATTTTGCCCATGATCCGAACACTGAGTAAATCTCAGAATGACCCTTTGACAAGCCTTTGCTATTGATTACCTGATGGTTTTCCTTCTATGTCAGTACTGAACCACTGACAGTACAAATGCTGAACAATTATTGGACCTATGCACACTGTCCATCAGCTTTATATCCCACCAACCAACATTAAATGATCATATCCCTACTCAAACTACCCCATACTTCATAACTTTAAAGTTTTGCTCCCTAGAGAAGTACTACAGCCAACATGTACTGAATATCATGCTCTGTTAGTGTTTCACTAACAGCATTTTGCTTTCAAGGTATGATCTCTTTCTAGGACAACATCAAGCCAGAAACCTAGAACAGCTTTCAACAGTGCAAAGCAGGAACAAGTTATTTCTCTTAGGAAAATTGTGGAGGAAAAAGGGAAAAGGGAGTCAAAGAAGCAGATAAGAGGGAGATGATGGACAATTCAGTCTCCTCTCCCAAACAGGAATCTTAGCTAAAGCACAGGTGAGGACTACAGAAGCATGGAGATATCCCAACAAGAACCAGCAAGCTCCAACTGCAGGACTCCTCTGGAGAGTCAGCCCCAAGCAGTGCATGATCCTTCTGGCAAGAAAATCACAACCAACTCCCAGTAACGGAATGAATTCTCTAAGCTTCGGTCTGTGGGCTTATTTACACTGTGGCATAGTACAAGTGTCCTTCCCTCTGGCTGCAGAACCTGGTTGTAGTCAGTAACTCATCTTGGTTTCTCCAGCATGCACAGAACTATGAAACTGGGGCTAAAAACACAAACAGCTGCAGGCAACAGCTGCAGAAGTCCATTTCTGGCAGTATTTGAAAAGGTGCATGGAGCACATGTGAATCAGCTTCTGATACTGCTGATCAGTAACAGAAATTTGTGGAATTTGATACGTGTTTCAGATGAGAGTCCTAGGATTTGGTTGCCTTACTCATCATAACTCCAGCGGCTCTTTGGCAGGTACACGATACATGGCCACACTTACTGCTGGAACTACTAACAGCCCTCCTGCTGTTATACTCCAATAAAGCACTTAACGAGGCAGTGCACAGACTCTGTTAAACATTCATAAAACATTGAATGGACATATGGAAAAAAAAAGTAATAATTAAATGCAACATGCTCTAAATCACTCTTCATTCACTTAGAATTGCCTCTGATCAAGATCACACTCAAACAACGGGATCACTGTGGCACTTAAAACAATACCAGGACAATGTGCAAACATTTCCACCCAAACCCACATACAAGAGCTGTCAAACCTTCTGGAACATGTTCTGGGCTGAACCACAGCAAAAGTGTCCCAGCTTCTAGAAAAGGTCTGTCTACATATGCAAGTGTGTTTGCTTGCATGTGAATGTACACTCGCAAATGCAAGCACGTGCTTATTACCTTGCTGTTTTACAAGCAGACACAATTCTTACTTCTATTGATTATGCCAGTCAGGCAAGAGTGCTTGATCAGAGCTAAAAATCAATAGCACTATGTCAACTTCTTCCAACATAGTTTGGTTCAAGGAAGTTCCCATTTCTTGACGTTTGATTGTTCAATAGACACACAAACCCCCACATTTTGCCTAGTTTTCACTGGCAACAGACAAAACCAGAGTTACAGAGGTGTTGCTGAACATCTGGAACAACAAAACAGCTTGAGGTCAGCACAGGTTCAGCCCAAGTTTGCTGAAAGACCTGTTTGCAATGAGTCTGAGCACTGTAAAACATTTTGTCTTTCTTGCGTTTAGGTAACTTCAAAATGTATTAAAACGTAAATGTATTAAAATTAAACTAAATTGATACTTTTAACGTGGGCAGAAAAAAGAGTTTGGTTTTAAGCGTAAAAACCAAAATAATGCATGTAAAACATATTGTGCTGCACTAATACCTTAATTACAGAAGACATTTCCTCAGAAGACACTGTCCTCACAGTGCACATTAGACTTGCCCTATCTGGGAGGCAACTGACAGGTTACCTTAGAGAAATTAGTTAAACTTGACAGAAGCAGTTCACAATCAAAGCATCACAGCTTTGATGATGCCCTATTGAGCATTTTTAACTCGTGGTAAAAGGAAGAATATAGCCATTCCTACACTGTTGGAGACAGAGCCACCAGATACGGTTTAAGTGGCTTCAGCAGAAAAAGCACAAAAGTACAGCCTGTGACATTAAGGGTGTATTCAGAGGTATATGCTGGCTTCATTGAAAGAGATTAATTAGCATGGGTCAAAGTAAAGGCTGTATTTCTTTTCATTTCAAGTGTTCCACTATGGGGCTTTGAACTGTTTTTTCAAACTATGCAGCTGTTGTAGCCAGAATTGGCCAACTAGGCTTTACATACACACGATGTGCTTGAGAAAAACCCAACATGTTGCATTTGAAGACAGCTTGACCATTTGTCCTCAGATCTCTGAATCTTATAAATGATACTCTCTTGGCTAAAAAACCCCCTAAATTTCCATGCTGCAGCCAACAGCAACCACACTCTGGCACAAATCGGTCCTTTATTCCTGTGACAGATACAGCTGGAAATAAACAACTCCATTGTTTTCCACTGGTACAGCCACATCAAAGGAGGTCTCAGTGCAGCTGTGAGAATGTGGATCATTAATTAAGAGCCAACACAGAGCCAACAGGCCTTGCAGGGCTCTGAACATTGCTGGTGGTAAGCTTTTCCACTAACTATAACCACAACTGTGGAGAGAACACCCTGCAAAGCAGAAAACGTTGTCCTCCAACACTTAATTCCCCAAATCAAATTTTTTTTCTTTTTTCATTCCAAGTAGGTGAAGCTATTCTCATTACTCCAAGAAAAACTTGTCCCTACTACAGGAAACATTGCTTTCTCTGACCAAAAGGTGTTTGTATCTAACCCAAACAGCAACTCACTACGAAAGCCAACATCTGGCATAATTAAAGTTAAACCACTCAAGTTTGCAAGCTTTTTTAGAGCTGCTTTTGAAAAAGCACTTTAATGAAACAATGCATATGTTCTCGAGCAGAAAGAACTGCTTTAGGTCTTCCAGCAATTTTTCTTCAAGAAGCAGATTAATTATGGCTAAACAAAACACCACTACTTCTAAAAGCCACATCCACACTATAACAAGAGTGTGTTTACATATAGCCGTCACATGTGCATAGTCCTCATCTGTCATCCCACCGTATAGATTAAACCTGAAGTCTGTGTCCAGTGTACATGCTGACATGGACTGTAGAAAGGCATGTTATTTGGGGATTAAGAAATATATAAAATACTCTGGAGTAACTCGGAGCAAATTTTTTGCTTTTTTCATATGATCTGTGAACATAAGCTGAAAAGGCACTGAAAAAGACATTGCTGGGAAATGTGACATTTCCAAAGGCCACAGCAGTAGGTGCAGGGGTGCAGACAGGATACAACTATCTATTGTTTCTTTAAAATATCGCATCAGGGCCACCAGAGCTTTACCCACTTATTTTGCTCTGTCCAGATGTTCACTCACAGCTGTCAAAGACTATTTATATGAAGAGTGGAAGCAAGGAAGCTTGGTTTCCAATGAGTCTGTGTCTCATGGATGAATTTTCATGTGTGTAATGAGGCATTTATTCACCAACATTTGAAATCAAAAGAGGAGAGCCACTAGGCCCACATGTGGCTGCTTTCAGCCTCTGCCAAGGAGATGCCCCTACTGTGCCCTTCTGTCTCTGAGAAGCACAACTTCCCTCTGCAAAAGCAAAGACTCCTGCCTACTCTCCCACTTGGATCACCAAAGGTATTAGCACAGCAGCACAAACCTATCTTCAGAAGCAGCAGAGCTCAGGGACCCCTGAAGGCAGGAGTAGAGCAATTGCTTCACAAAGGTGCTCCTGAACAGCTAACTGGGGGCTCCTTGTCACTTCGAGAGGGTATTTGCTCACTTACTTGTGCTGATGTTTGTACAGAACCTGTAAAAGTGGACCAAAAAACTCTTCCACATGCTTTACTACCCAAGGCAGTAAAGCTTAGCAGTCTGCAAGGTACCAACTCTGGTGAAAGCTCTTCTTGCATGAGGGCTGTATGGTCGTATCCCTCTCCATGATGGATTCTCCTGTGCCTACAAGGGCCACACTCATAGTGAAGCCTTTGTAGCAGAAACAAGAGACCTTTCCACCCAGGCAAAAAGTTGTCAGAATTTAATATCTTTGAGCTCAAATCCCCTCTGTCAAATCTGGTTGAATTTGGCTGACAAGGTGAAGGGTTACTGAGTAAGGCTGGGTGGGAGGGAGCGGGGACAGAGCTAGGGAAGGCACAGCTGCATAACCTCTGTTTTCAGAGAACAGGCTGGCTAAAAAAAAAAAAAAAAAAATCCCTGTTCTTCCAGGGTATTGTTACAGCCGACTCAAGATCTTCCTGAAGTTAGTTTTATTTGAATGCAGTTTACCAAATGGATTCTTTTTCTTCTCCCTCATCTCAAAATGAGTTTACAATTAACTTTACATAGAGATAAAAGCTAGAAAAATCCCACGTTAAATATGATGTCCTAACTACAATACCCCATGACAACATGAACTTTGTGTCTCTTGTTCAGAAGAGGTATTTCTAGGTATTGTCTGCTCTTGTCCCAGTCTTAGTGCTACTCCAGCGATTATGCCCATGTCTAATAATGATGTACAGCAGCACCTCAGGAGGGTTTAAATACATGTGATCATCAGGTTCTTGGGAAAGGGGAGGCCAGAGGCAGATCAGGTTGGAACCACAGCGTGAGGCCCCATGGGACAGAATTGGCAAGACCAAACATATGCTTTCCTGAAGTCACAGAAATTCTCAAGAACCAAACAGTTACGCACTAAATATAATTATCTTTGCAAACCAAATTGCTATGTCTCTGACAGCCCTTCTCTGAAGTTTCCAACATCTCTATTTAAAAGAGTGTGTGTTTATTTTTTTTTTCCTATTTACACAAGGCTATAAAACACACACACATTTGTCACTGCCTTATATTTTTTTATGGCTTTATATCCAAACCTGATTAAAAACAAAACAAAACTTTGAGTAAAACTTGTGGACACTCTCATGGACTATATGCTGTAACCATATAGTTCTCAAAGTCAATGCTTTGGATTTTCACTAAATTTGAAATGAAGAGTATACTAGCTTCGATCTTATTGCAGTGCTTGGCTAGAGGATTTGTGTAGGACAAAAGTAAAACATGTAGTGATTTTCTTCTTTTGTGACTTACCTGCATACACTGGAGTAGAAAAGTAGGTGTTCTGGATTACTTGGTTTCAATTTCTAGTATCACAAAAAATTTGCATGAGGAGAGCACAAATCTGAAAATGGCTTAAGCAAAAATATCAAATGTTGTTTCTGCTCTGAGCAAAATAATTAAGAAAAACACTTATACTTTTGTTTGTAAAAGACAAAAATGGAATAGAAACTTAGCAGTAAAGTGAAAATAGCATTAGAAAAGGTGGCTGAAGCTTGTAGGGGGAATCCAAAGACTCAGAGATGTTACAGTGCTGAAGACACCCAAAACTTTGCCTTCTTAGCCATCACAGGCCAAAAGAAGTATAAATGTAATAATGAAAATTTGGAGGGAAGCTCTGACAAAGAAAGGTGTGAATCTGCAGCTGCTGAGAGGCTGCAGGATGAAAAAGTCAGTGGCAATACATTGTCACTGTCTTTATCTACCCCTGAGAAAAAAGTGAAAGGCAAAATGATCATCAGAATGAGGATTTCAGTATTGAGCTGTGTCAAATGCATCCAAACTACTTGTTAGATACCAAAAGCTGGATCACTATGTGGTATTACTCCTGATAAAGTTTTGCTAGAACCCGAGAACAAGTAGTTGGATTGGGACCCTCTGATAGAAGTGCCTCAATATGGCTCTAACTAGCTACTCCTATGTATTTAAATAATTGTGCAATGAAATTAGTAATACTGCTAGCAAAGCTAGTAATGACAAAAATAGTCATGATCAAGCATGCTTACAGGGAAGGAAAATAATGTTGACCTAAACTAAACCCTTTTCTGAAGCTTGCAGAAAGGATCACACTTCTGAAGAAGTTTCCTTAGCTTCTTCAATATGCACTTCTCAAGCAAATGACAGAATCTTAGTCCACTAAAAGACACTGATGAATTCACTGATCTTTAACAATTTGATGCTATTTCTCCTCATAATTCTTTGAAGTTACTGCAAACATGATCAATCTCTTCCTTGGTTGAACTGGTTGACTGAAATGAGAGATTATTACCCAATTTTACAATACTCAAGTCAAACTTTCATGAAGATTGTACTTTTAATAAAAAATAATAGCCATAAGTATCTTGCAATTTGGACTATGAACAGAGATAAGATTGGCCAGAACATACTAATAGCACCTGCTTTCCCTAGGCAAAACTCTACAGCTAGGCAATAGGTTTCAAAAAATTAGTTAGGAGTATGATTGCTGCTTCAAAGGCCATGAATGAAAGAAAATAAGAGCCCGTAGGGGCATTTTCCACCTTCCCAACCCAGAGAGAAAGCACTCACACCCAGACTACATTTGGACTAAGACACACAAGAGAATTTTCTACTGGCTTCCTAAACATGACTTGACTCCACATCTGGGCACAACCTGCACCCACATTCACGGTGGCCAGGGCTGCAAGAACACTGATACAAGAACTTGATGAGAATCCCAGTGTGTTAGGGGCAACAGAGAGATCAGGATCCCAGGCTGTGCTGTAGTCAGCCTGGATGCTGTCATGTACCCCAGGCTATCAACTGTTTTAAGTGAAAGACCTCCACTTCCTCACAGGTTTTTCTTACGTCTCCTAGACTCTGAGACCTGCTCCTCTTACACAGGCACTTTCTAACTTTATCTGGTACCAAATCTTACCCTAGAAAAGCAGTGTGAGAAAACGCAGTGTCATGTTCTAGCTTTCCATCCAGCCGCTGGCCTTCACCAGAGTTAATTCATTCCCTTTGCAGTCACTACTCATGCATTTCAGAACACCAGAACAGGTTATCAGGAATGATGCAAACACAGCTCTTTTCATTCTGGGTCAATCAGATGAACTCACAGTCCTGTCCAAGCTTTCATACTGTGATGACATGACTGCATTTTCTTAGGGTATTACAGCCTTTGCCTTCAGAAAACATGCTCTTAAGAGGAATCACATGTTTTCAACTTAATTTCATAAAATTGTTTATGGCTTTCTGGTTTTATGTTAACCATCTATTTTTCTTCGCTATATCTGGGGATTAAAGCAACTATAGTGGGTCCTCATGCACCCCTCCAGGGAAACCTGCCTGCTCAAGAACCTTTCTGAAATGCCTGTACACCAATGCACGCAGCATGGGGAATAAACAGGAGGAAATAGAGGTCTGTGTGTGGTCGCAGGGCCATGATCTGATTGCAATTACAGAGACGTGGTGGGATAACTCGCACGTCTGGAATGCTGTCATGGATGGCTACATACTTTTCAGGAAAGACAGGCCAGCAAGGCGAGGTGGGGGAGTTGCTCTGTATGTGAGGGAGCAACTGGAATGTATTGAGCTCCTGCCTAGGGGTGAAGGAAGAACGAGTCAAGAGCTTATGGGTAAAAATCAAGGGGCAGACAAATATGGGTGACTGTTGTGGGCATTTGCTACAGGCCACCAGATCAGGAAGAGGAAGTCGACGAGGCATTCTACAGGCAGCTGGAAGTAGCCTGGCAGTCGCAGGCCCTGGTTCTCATGGGGGACTTCAACCACCCTGATATTTGCTGGAAAAGCAACACAGCAAGGCGCGCACCATCCAGGAGGTTCCTGCAGAGCGTCGAGGATAACATTTTGATGCAGGTGGTGGAGGAGCCAACGAGGCAAGATGTACTGCTGGACCTTGTACTAACAAACAAAGAGGGCCTGGTTGAGGATGTGAGGGTTGTGGGCAGCCTTGGCTGCAGTGACCATGAGATGGTGGAGTTGAGGATCCTGCGTGGCAGAAGCAGGGCAACAAGTAGGATTACAACCCTGGATTTCAGGAGAGCCAACTTTGGCCTCTTCAGAGACCTGCTTGGAGGAACTCCATGGGTTAGGGCTCTAGAAGGTAGGGGGGCCCAAGAGAGCTGGTCAGTATTCAAGGACCACTTCCTCCGAGCTCAAGATCGGTGCATCCCTGTGAGGAAGAAGACAAGCAAAGGAGCCAGGGGACCTGCATGGATGACCAAAGAGCTTCTTGAGAAACTCAAATGGAAGAGGGAGGTTTACAGTATGTGGAAAAAGGGACTGGCCACTTGGGAGGAATATAGGAACATTGTCGGGGTATGCAGAGATGCAACGAGGAAGGCCAAAGCCTGCTTGGAACTCAATCTGGCCAGGGATATCAAGGATAACAAGAAGGGCTTCTTCAAATACATCAGTAGTAAAAGAAAGACTGGGGAAACTGTGGGCCCACTGCTGACCAACGTGGGTGCCCTGGTGACGCAGGATGCAGAGAAGGTGGAGTTACTGAATGCCTTCTTTGCTTCAGTCTTTACTCCTAAGGCTGGCCCTCAGGCATCTCAGACCCCAAAGGAAAGAGAGAAAATCTGGAGAAAGGAAGACTTCCCCTTGGCTGAGGAGGATTTGTTTAGAGATCACCTAGGCAAACTAGATCCTCACAACCCATGAGCCCCGACGGGATGCACCCACGAGTGCTGAGGGAGCTGGTGGATGCTGTCACTGAGCCACTCTCCATCATCTTTGAAAGACCATGGAGGACAGGAGAGGTGCCTGAGGACTGGAGGGTAGCCAATGTCACTCCAGTCTTCAAAAAGGGCAAGAAGGAGGACCTGGGAAACTATAGGCCAGTCAGCCTCACCTCCATCCCTGGAAAGGTGATGGAACAGCTCATCCTGGAGGTCATCTCCAGGCACATAGAGGAAAAGAAGGTTATCAGAAGTAGTCACCATGGATTCACTGAGGGGAGATCACGCTTCACCAACCTGATACCCTTCTATGATGGCATGACTACCTGGGTAGATGAAGGGAGAGCAGTGGATGTTGTTTACCTCGACTTCAGCAAGGCATTCGACACTGTCTCCCATAACATCCTCATAGGTAAGCTTAGGAAATGTGGGTTAGATGAGTTGACAGGGAGGTGGATTGAGAACTGGCTGAACAACAGAGCCCAGACAGTCGTGATCAATGGGGCAGAGTCTGGTTGGAGGCCTGTAACTAGCGGTGTTCCCCAGGGGTCTGTGCTGGGTCCAGTCCTGTTCAATATATTCATCAAAGACCTGGATGAAGGGACAGAGTGTACCTTCAGCAAGTTTGCTGATGATACAAAACGGGGAGGAGCAGCTGATACACCAGAAGGCTGTGCTGCCATTCAGCGAGACCTGGACAGGCTGGAGAGCTGGGCCAAGGGGAACCTGATGAAATTCAACAAGAGCAAGTGTAGGGTCCTGCACCCAGGGAGGAACAACCCCATGCACCAGTACAGGTTGGGGGCTGACCTGCTGGAAAGTGGCTCTGCTGAGAAGGACCTGGGAGTGCTGGTGGCCAGCAGGTTGACCATGAGCCAGCAATGTGCCTGTGTGGCCAAGAAGGCCAATGGTATCTTGGGGTGCATTAAAAGGGCTGTGGCCATCAGGTTGAGGGAGGTTATGCTCCCACTCTGCTCCACCCTAGTGAAGCCACATCTGGAGTACTGCATCCAGTTCTGGGCCGCCCAGTTCAAGAAGGACAGGGAACTGCTCGAGCAAGTCCAGTGGAGAGCTACAAAGATGATCACGGGACTGGAGCATCTCCCTTATGAGGAAAGGCTGAGACACCAGGGTCTGTTCAGCCTGGAGAAGAGAAGACTGAGGGGGGATCTTATCAACGCTTATAAATATCTGAATGGTGGGTGTCAAGAGGATGGGACCGGATTCTTTTCAGTGGTCCCCAACAAGATGACACGGGGCAATGGGCACAAGTTAGAACACAGGAAGTTCCACCTAAACATGAGAAAAAACTTTACTGTGAGGATGACACAGCACTGGAACAGGCTGCCCAGAGAGGCTGTGGAGTCTCCTTCCCTGGAGACATTCAAAACCCGCCCGGACACACTTCTGTGCACCCTGCTCTAGGTGTACCTGCTCAAGCAGGGGGGTTGGACGAGATGATCTCTAGAGGTCCCTTCCAACCCCTACCATTATGTTATTCTGTGATAAAGCACTGTTTTAAGTTACATAAAATACTGAATGAAACATATCCACTCTTGTATGAATCCGGAAGCACTATAAAATATTTAAAATTATTAAAATGCATTTTGATTGGCATGACAAACTATATTTTAGTGTGTCTGAAGTTCAGATGTATTTGAGTATCATTTGTTCACAACTGAATGCTCGAGAAAGGCCAAATTTCTGCCCCTCGCTGAAAAAATTATTTACTTGCTGCCACCAGGCAGCCAAGCAGGGCCCGAGAAGTCAGTTCACAAGCACAATCCAGACCTAGCCCATGTTCTATCTGCTCTCCCGAATAACACATTCAGTATGGAGAAGCACTTCTGCTAGATGAAGGAAATCATCTTGGAGTGCTTCACCGTGGCCCACACAGCTTCCTTCCAGCTGTAGCTCACTCAACAGGTGTTTACCTTTGTAATAACATATAATAGTACTCCTCCTGCATGTGGATGTAAAACCATGTTGCTGATTTTTGCTTATAGTGAAAATAAACTGAAATAATAGGTGTTGCATTTCTTTCTCTTTAAAGAACATAGCAAAGTGGATCAACAATAGCCAGGAGGTTCACGTTGCATGAAATGGGTCCTGCCCATGTATTCTTTAAAACAAACCCCTTGCGAGAAAGAGCATTTAAAACTTGAGTGGCATTATCATAATTTTTAACCTGACCTCAGAAAACAGAACAAAATCAGTCTATTTACCTGAAATGAACTGGGAAAGTTAAATTACTAACACAAAATTTTATTTAAAAGTTTTGAAGGTATGAATGGCAACAAGTAATTGAAAAACAACACACACCCCTACAAATGCTATACGCAGAGTATTGACGCAGATAAAGCTCTTAATTTCCATTAGACCAAACTGGCACGTGGTTTCTGCTGGATCACCTTTCAGCTGCTCCCAGAAAAAAAAATCAAACTATTTGAAACTTCTGGATGATTGAAGTCATAGAATCATAGAATATCTCAAGTTGGAAGGGACCCATAAATGGTTCAGTGGATGTGATTACAGAAAAACAATAACAAGAAAAAAAAAACAAGGGGTAACTCCCGTAACAGTTTCTCCCCTTTATTTCTAAAGCAGGTATAAACTATGATGCTACGGCCTTTACTTTTTTTTTTTTTTTGCCCTTATCCCGCACCTTCGTCTGACATGCTTCCCCCCATCACAAGTTCCCATGCCTGCACACCACTCGGGTCTGCCAGTGCAACTGCTTGTCTGGCAACACGATGAACCAGACAGGTCCATTTTAAACAGATTTCTTTTTCGTCCATTCATTTCAGCAGCGTAGCTGAGGAGAGATCAGTTCCCTATCTTCCTTTAATGTCTCTGCTGGCTTGTTTCTAACCTAATCAGATTGCTACATGGCCACAGGAGAGCTGCAACTCTCACAGCAGAGGAGCTAATGCAGGGTGAGAACGAAGAGGTGGGAGTGTAGAGAAGAGAGCTGGGACCATTTACATGGCGTAGCTACCAGGAGAAATGCCTTCACACCAACACCTTCATGCAAGCTGTAGCGTTGAGGAAACTGGGTTGAGTAGATTTTAGGAAACACTCCATTCAGTCAAGAAAGTCTGAAATATTTTTGCTCTTTGAGAAGTTATGGCTAATTAATTTTTCATACATCTCTGCATATTCACGTGCATTTGCAGCACATCTAGAAACAGACGTTCAGAAAGACAAGGGGGACTATCCCTTCCAGTCTCAGCAAACCTAGTAGTTAGGTCTGTCTTGTGAGCAAGCCCTTAAAATAGTTCTAGCATGACCCACGGACTAAAGATACACACTGCTTAAGAAAGGCTTTGGCAGCAGTTCAACTCTTTAGATTTAGCTCAAGAGAACAACCAGTCTCATTATTAGGGATAAAACTTCCAAAAGTTGCCAATATTTTCACATGCCCAGGCTAAGCAGCCAGCAACTTAAAAATGCTTGGGACTCTTCAGTTTTAATGAGGCTCTCTCTTTCTCTACTTACCTTGAAGAGCACTAAATTCCTCTTCTTCTCTTGCCTTGTTTATTGTCTTCCCACTCACATTTAAAGTATCACCTTTTTTTTTTTTTTTAGGTTGAAGGTGTTCTAGGAAGGTGTTCCTGCAGCTTGCACGTGGTCCTCCAGAAGAATCCAAGTGACCAGCACCCACTCTCACCTGCCCCCTACCAGCAGGGAACCCCATAAACAGGCTGTGGGCAGCAGATTTCCCTTGTGGTGAGAACAGTGGTCTAACCATAGCCACCAGTCTCATTTTTGTCCCTCTCCCTGTTCTGCAGCTTTGTCTCCTGTGTCTGTGCAATTCACCTGGCACTGCTAGAAGGGAGGCTTCTGGGTGAGCACTGCACCTCACATCTGAGTTGGCCCAACATATCCGGTGCTCCTAGACTGCTCTGACCTTACTGCCCAGGTGAAAACAGCACCCACAGCAAGCCTGCCACACAATGCAGCAGAAGGGCCCAACTGTGTGCACGGAGGCTGGGACAGACACACGCAGTGACTTCCCATTCTGCATGCTGATAGCTTTGGATTATACTCAAAAGCAAGTTCTCCACATCTCACATCACTCTGGGCTCTACACCAGCTGTAAGGCACCTCTGTGTTAAGGCAAGCTAGTTTTTGTCAGAACTGGTATAGATCATCAAGAGGGATGCTGGAATGTGACACTACCATCTGACGTTTTGCACTATTAGACATGCAAGTGACAGCGTGGACAGTTTTGATGCAAAAGTCAGCGTATGTGATAGGATGAGCAAGTGGTTTGGTATCTCTAAGTGTACTGCAGTCCACCACCTGCTAGCCCCATCTCCCATGCACTGTAAGGTTTTGGGCTAGCTTGGGTCAGCCTTCTGCTTTTGAGGTACCTTCAGCATTTCCTAGCTCACACCCCATACAGTGTCTGGGACAACAAAAAATGTGCAAAATGAAAACACAGCATGCTGCCTACGTGTTAAGACCATCAGGTCTCCAGGAGATGTGGATGTCTTCCCTGAGCTCACTTTGTACCAACAAAGATAAACAATCAACATGAGACAGACTAATATGACAAGTGTGCCCAATGCTCAAGGCTAGCAAATCAACAGCCATTGCTGTTGCTGGAGGCAACAGTATCTGCTGGCTGCAGTTCCTGAACAGCCGAGCACATGCATGTTAGCTACATGTTACTGCATGTTACTACAAGCTACCCATACTCCCTGGTTTTAGTGTAACCTACTCTGTTCATGTGTCAGCATGTAGAGGCCAGAGTTGTCTTTGCTTTCCATAGCACTGCCTAGTATCAGCTGCAGTCTTAGGCACAATCAACCATTTCTTCATAGCCAGAGGTGTGGCATCTGATCCCAGTCACCACAGAGGTTAAGGCACACAGGGCTTCACCAAGTAGAAGGTCAAGATCCTGAAGAAGTAAACTTGAAGTGCATCTCGACTATACTTCTTAAGGCATGTGGTTGTCTCTCAAAACCAACTCCAGAAATTGTGAGCAGTTACCTTCCCTTTCCCTAGTGTTTAACTGTTATATATATGGTGAGAATTTTATAACAGTGGTAGAAGCTTTTTTACTACATGACACACGTAGAAGTTTCAAAAAGGATACTATTCTTTTTAAAAACAAGTCAATGCATGTTGCTTTTTATTCAGTCTTCATTGGGGTTTTAAACAACAAACTGTTAAAAACTTGATGCCTGAAAAAAACCCTCAGTCCTCCTTCCACTCCAAATAATTAAGCAGTGGTTATAAAACATCACCAAAAACTCCTCAGTGTTACAAGAGATGCCAATCACTAGGAAGTAACTTCCCAGGATGTCCCAGTCTGAAGCTTAAGAGCAGAATTTGGACAAAGCATGGAATAAAATAATTTTTTAAAAAAGGCAAAAACATCAGTTTCAATAATTAACTAAAGAAAAGTTAAATAGGGAAGTGTTAGATAACATCAGCAGCTACCAGAACAAAAATCAGGCTTCACATGCTGTATATACGTACCTTTGCTATTCTCATCTACTACAACAATTGTTTTAAAATTCCATTGCTGCTTGTCTTTGTATATACAAAGACTACTCACACTAAGATGTTTCCATTATACATCAATAAAATACATTTGTCTTTGGGTCTTTCAAAGTAAATCATACTAATAGTGCTGCACAGGCAATATGGCACACAATGTGTTGTGCATTCATCACCGAGGTCATGAAACTTATCCTCTTAAGTAACATACAATGAAATTGTCATGGCACTCTGAAGTCAGATGAAAAACTGTATCATGGCTGTAGCAGTGCAGGTTGGGGTTTTTTTTGGTTTTGTTTGGGTTTTTTTTCATACATTTGCCAGTTCTGATCAGTTTTCCCAATTCCACGAGCTGATGACAGCAGAGATGCCACTGGTACACTTCTTCCTTCCACCCTTCCATGCTCACAATCACAACCCATGCCAGTTAAATCCCACAGTTCCCTTTCCTTTGGGCTTCATGAAGTTTGTATTTATTTGCTTGGGTAATCTGCCTACTCTGAACACTCCTTAATCTGAATAGTTTCCTTTTGGTCATCATTTCATTCCCAGCAGTTAAGTTCTTTTCCTCCTAAAATACTTAGGAGCCACCTTGCAGTCATTACTCGGTAAAAAAAGCCCCAAACATTTCCAATCTCTTCCTTTTCCCTCCGATACCTACAGAGGACAAGCTAGGCCGTGTGACTTGCACTCCTTTTTGTACATCCAAATGTGCTCCCCAAATCCCCACCGTTCTGTTGTGCTGTCCTGTTTCTGGTTCCTCCTCCTGGCTTACCCCGCCTCTTCTTCCCATCTTAACTGCTCTTGCTCCTGCATCCTTTCTTCCCTTGACAGTGCACAGGAATATTCGTCATCATGCTTCCAATTATGAAGTGCATTTCACCTTTCCTTCCTTTCTACTTTCTCCATTCCTACCTCTGATGCTCAAGTTCACTAAAACATGACCACTGTATGAACTTCTTCACTTCACATCCTTCCACCGTTCCCATCCCACATTTCTAACTCCTTGCTTCCTAAAACATCCCACATTTCAAAAAGGCACTTCTATGTTGCTCAACGTTATTATTAATCACTCCTGCACTTACTTCCTTTGCTAGTTCTCTCACTTGCTCCTTCAGCATCTCCTTTAATGATTCCAACTACCCCTTTTTTCTCTGTGGGCAAGGTTTGTCAGCTTCCTCCTATTACCCTCAGGCAACATCATCTGCAGTCTCCTATTCCTAAATTAAAATAAGAAATTGAGTACTCTTCTTCTCACTTGTCCCCTTGTCGCCTTGTTCCTTCCAGCAAGCTGTCAACACCTCAAACTCTAAACAGTGAAAATAAAAAAGCAAGAGATACTTATCTTCCCTGTCATGCATGTAGGCACTCTAAAATTACTCTTTATCCTACCCTCAAACTCTGTATGTGAGACCTCCCCCCCAAAAAAACCCAAAAAAGTTAAGCCTTCCCCCTTCTTTTTCCCAGCTACCAAGCCCTTTGCTATCACTGTACTTAGGACAGATGTAAAGACTTCTCCTTTCCAGTCAGCTGGAATTATGTAAGTCTCTCTCCAATCTCTTTTAGAAGTCATATTCTTCTTTCATTGTCTGACATCATTAATCTTTCTGAATCACACCCCGGAGTAACTCCTTCAATGTGCCCATCCTGTTCGTGCCCTTCTCCCTCTTCCTTAAAAAACTTGTGCCAAAGCTTGCATCATTCTTAATGTCCCACTTATTTCTCCTATCTTTTCTCTATGCCACGCAATGAGTCACACTGCCACCCAAAGCCAACTTGCCACTACAGCAGAAATACTAAAACTTACATTTACAGACCTCCAAAGAATTCACATCAACAGTACTCTACAGAAAATTAACTCTTTCTAGGCAAAGATCAGGGAAGCCTCAAGTGATCCCCCCAACCGCAAACATCACTACAGAATATCTTATCTCAGCATATATTACATGGAAAATAACTGAATTTATTAATCTGCGAGACAGAAAAGATACTCAATAGAAGGAGCATTAAGTACCTTTATGTTTGTTAGGCGACAAGGAAAAGAAGAA
Source organism: Morus bassanus (assembly GCA_031468815.1). Lineage (NCBI taxonomy): Eukaryota > Metazoa > Chordata > Aves > Suliformes > Sulidae > Morus > Morus bassanus. The sequence continues at coordinate 88,948,930 of CM062568.1, read as the reverse complement.
AGAGGTACAATGGTAAGCATCATACCCATCAATTTTGTCGTTTTAACACTGAATCCACAATGTTATTTAACCATTCAAACACACAAGTAATATTAGCGTACCTTTATTTTAACACGTGCACTGCACTGATGCAGTACATACAATGCCAGCAGTCTTCTCTTTGCACAAACTACTATCAATCAAGTTTTTAAATATTTAAATCACATTTCTAGGTGGAAGCGGCATTTAGTGCAAAGAATAATTAAGAAAACCCTAATGTTAACTATATCTTGGGAACTGTTTGCATACATACTGCAGCAATCATAGCTATTTCCCAACTGGCCTTAAACATGGAAAACTGATCAGCTATAGCAGTTGGCATTTGAAAATTCTAACACAAAGAGACTTGTTCTCCTTTTTAAAAAAAATCTACGCTACAGCAACAAATAAATAAAGACTGACAGTGTGTATATATTTGCTCTGAATCAATTCAGCAACTTAAAAAAATATAACGTTCAGTGTTTGCTGAATTGCTTTATACTGCATCTATCACTTTTAAAAAACCTACATTAAAAAAAGTTTTTTAAAAAAAAAGAATTCCTCCAACTCTCTTTATACTGTATCAGTTGAAAAGGAAAGATTTGCAAGCACTGCTGCCTCTCACCTATCAATATGTAATTCAGGTCCCCTGGTCATTCCAAGAACCGATTACAGAACATCCCTGCACACCCAACATCTCCGTGCTCAGGCAGCCTTGTGCAGCGATGCTAAAGAAAAGTGCTAGCCTTGGTACAGCAAGCCAGCAAGCATATTAAGTCATCTTCCAGTTCACAAGTTTCTTCACTAAAAAAACAACCACCCACACTTGTTGTGACTGATTTCTACATCTATCAAGCTCACTCAGGAACATATATGCTGTAAGCCCCGTCCCAGGGAATGCCTGTGTGCTTAATTTCACCTACATGAGTAATCACGCTAAGAAGCAATGGGAATATTCATGCTTGCAAAATGAAGGATACACCTACCTGTTTATAGGACATCTGCATTCATTTGCAGCTATACAATACACTGATTGCAGTCCTGTATCATAAATGAAGGGTCACTACTAGGTCGTAGGCAATAATATCAAGGAATTTTCTGGGAGGTACACAACAGAGGCGAAACAGTCAGGGAAATGCAAGAGACTTTTCTCTCCTCCTGTTTAGAGGGAGGCTCTGCTCTTTGGGAGTATTTAGGGATGCACAAGCTGTAGGCCATGGAAGAACTGTGCTCCATGTATATTAAAGAATTAACATTAACTGCAATAATTTAAAACAGTAAGACTGAAGAATACTTCTATTGGCTCTCCAAACTGAAAGCATTTTAACAGCACAACTGTTTTGTACAGTACAAAAATAAATCATACACCAAACGAAGAGCAAATTTTTGCAAGTTTTCCAATATCACTCTGGAATTCTACATAGGCTACTCAGATTTCATGAACAATTTATGTATGTGGGACACAGTTAAGTTCCTCTTTATGCATGATTTAAGAATACAGATCTTAGGAGTGCTTTTTTTGTTTGTTTTGTTTTCATTAGCAGTATCTGGGGGGGGGGGGGAGGAAATCAGCTCCCTCCAATAAAACTAAGAAAATGTTGACACTATGTGTTGAAGGAAAACAACATCATTATAGTTCAGGATTAGAGTGTTTAGGGAAATAGTGCACTTTTTATTCTATCTTGGAAATGTACAGAACTGCACAGAATGGTTATAGCCTTCCTACCTCCTTTCAAATGGGATCTTTTAAACACTGAAAGCAGAGTTTTAGTCAGTACATAACACATTCTTACAAAAATATAACTTTTCAGACAACATGAGAAACAGTTAAAGAAAAATGCTTTTATCTTTCAGAACAAAACTACAATGCAATCTAGCTTCCACTGATTTTTACACTGCAAGTGAATCTAATTCAGCAAGAGCCCCACAGAACATGGTAATTTGCGGCAATACAACCAGGACTTACCCTACTGAAATATACATACTTGCCCCAAAACATTCAATACTGGTGCCCGTGAACCTAGATCACACCCACATTTCTTTGCCCTCTAAAGGGACCTGTCCTTCAAGAACATAGTGCTTCCCATAAGGCTGAGGAGTGTTATGCCCACAAGAACCTCATTACACTCAGTTTCTTGCACTGTGGTGGGATGGAAAACCAGCTTTAATTTTCATGCTGATAGAGTTCAAAGTGCCTCTATAACCTACTGTAAAATCCATAACAAAATTCAAATAATCAATACGGCAGCAGCTAAAGAATTCCATGAGGTGAAAGGTCAAAGATTCTTCTCCTGCAGAAGAGATTACAGCAATGATGAATGAAACTAGAGTAAATAAACAAAATTTAAGACGACTAGCTTTCTTCCCTTTGCAATGAAGGATTTGGGGTATCCTTTCAGAAGTTTTTTTCTTTTTCTTTTTTTTTTTTCTTTTTTTTTTTTTTTTTTTTGGTTATGCCCTTTTCCTCTGTATGGAAGCACTGCGGTGTTCATTTAAAAAAAACAATCAAACAAAACCCCCTCCATCTTTAAAAAGCACCACAGATAAAAAGCCTGGTGGAAAAACAAAAAAAAATACACCCAAAACAAACTCCATGGACCACCCTTTAGGGATGAAATGCTAAAGATGTCTTTTTTTAATCAGTTTGTGAAGATCTACAAAAAAATAAAAAGGATCACATTCTAAAGGTTCAGTGCATTCAGCAGCTATATAGTTTTGCTGCTTATTCCTCTTTAAGTTGACTTTCAAAAATAACACCCTAGCTCATCAAAATATACATTTTCCATTTGCTTTTAAATTAAAATAATAATAAAAAACATTTAAAGAATTCACAATCAATAGCATGACTAAGTTTCAGGATCATCTACAGCATATAATTTAAAGGTTCAAGATGCCAATATGCAGCACGCAGCAGGCCTATATGCTCCATGCAGCATGTACATTTATGATAATCTCAAATAACCTTGATGTTCAGATGTCAGTCTGTTTCTTCCAAATAGTGTAGAATACCCATCTGGAGAAAATAAGCAGTTAAGGGGAAAAAAGCAAAGTTTGTAGTACATAGTTAAAACAGAAGTAGTTCTTTTCACTTATATTTCAGTTCTGAAGACTTCTGGTAGCTCATAAAGAGGGGTAGGTAAAAATCTCAAAAGCGACATCTCCCTGGATCCTTTTTTTGGCTCAGCAGTTCAAAAGAGCATCCCATTTCCACTGAAACTGAAATCCTTTGCAAACCCATGTTTTCTAATTCTTGCTGAAGACCTTCAGGTGGTGCAATTTTTCTGCGTTGCAACCACCGAACAAACTACAGAAGTACTTTGGGAAGAGTGATCAAAACTTTGATCAGTGGTTCACCAAGCTGGGATCTCTCTTGCTCATCTTTTCAATTGTAAAGTACCAAGCTCGAAAGAGACACCCAGCTACCTAATTTGTGAATCCCTAACACAGAACACAGTCAGACACAACATTAATACTGAGATGTTCAGCAGCTGAACACTAGGTGTCCAGGTATCTTACCAGGCAAAGATTTAAATGTCTACTGCCTCTTAACTGCCTCTACAGGGGTTCTGTTGAACACTCACTTAACAGATGCATCTAAATTTTGCCTAGGCTGTTCTCTAAAAGCTTCTCTGGTGTTTGCCTCAGATACCTAAACACTTTTCAGAAAGCAGACCTTTATCACCCAGACTGAGCTAGAAGCAAATACAGAGAAACTGGCAGCTCTATCAGCGCTCTTTTTGCTGCTCCTCTGGGGGGAGATAGGCTGAGTTTCAGCAGAATCATACAGAAGCTATGCTCAAACCACAGTTCTCTGAGGTACTCCTGGCAGGACAGACAACTGATCCTCAAGAGCTCTCTTGCCATGCTGGGCACTTGAGAGAGATCAGAGCTACGTAATTCCACCTGCTTCCAGAAAAGCAGACAGGAGGATGAGACATGAACATCACCTTTTTAAGAGCTACAGCAACAGCTGCAGAGTAAGGTACAGATTTCTGGGATTTGTAACTTAGTAAAACCACATAAAGATAATATGCTCTTCTGTTTACAGCGAGGTCACACATGCTCTGGATGGGACCCTCCATGTTCACCATAAGGTCTTGGTGGAGACCTCAGAGACACACATGCTTTACTTAAAATACAGAGCTGGCTTTTATGTCAACAGCTATTTGGATTTCAGATGACCCCCACAGCAACACTGGTAAACACCAGAATTTCAAGTAAAAATTACACAACAATTCCTGAAGTAGGCAAAACAAGTAACAATAAAAAGTGATTAGCCAGCTTAGTACTTTGGCTGCATTTAGGTACCCATGCCAGTGACTTTTCGTCAGATTACAAAACCGAACATTTGCATAAGTGAAAAGATTTGTTCAATGGCTCAAGAGATTTCAGGCACTTACTTAAATGAATGTCACAGATGTGTAACATTCTTCAGAAAGAAATAAAACCTTAATTTTGGATTACTTGTCACAATTCTACTGTAAACTATCACATCTCTCAGTCATCTGCGAAACAGCATTTCGGTATAACCTTCCATTCAGATACATACTCCCACTTGGAAACCTAAGTTTCAAGACAGGCGACAGCTTGTACCTGAAATGCAGGTAAAGGACTATCAGAAATGCAAGGCCAAATTAGAAGTGAGAGAATTTATTTTGGGCTAATCTGAAGCCATCAAGATGACTTCTTTAACATTCTTGTACCTACACCATTATATCATTTTAATTCATTCAGAAAAAGTAAACTAATAAAACCTGCCTCACTTCTCTAAGAACTGTTCACTTTCAAGCTCTGTTACACCTATTTAATGGCCAGTTTTAATAAAGTTATTGCTAAAAATATTTCATGTTAGCTTACTAGAAACATTTACATGTATTATTCAAAGGAATGAAGTAGCATTTGCTACTCAATTCAATTTAGAAACATTTTGCATGCTTCCAAATAAACAATGCAATAAGTAGATTAGAAGACTTTCTGAGGATGCAGAGTTCAAATCACATACATGTTGCATTAAGGCCTGGCAGTTGTAAAGGCAAAATAACTGAACCATTTTCTCTTAAATTGTAAGCTACAAGGGCAAATATCTTCATATCTTCTTTCACTCTTTTTTTTTTGTCTTGAAAATGTTAAGATCAAATCTGAGTTTCACGGGGGGAGCTGACAATAATGAGAAGCAGGAGGAGCTTGTTACAGTCAGTATGGAGTCCAGAACAGCAGGCTACAGCATTAAATAGCATGAAGATTGCAGAAAGAGAAGGGAGACAAAATGAACACACAGAACAGAAGAAAGGCTGTGGCAGAGTTTCACACGCTTAACATACTATGAATAAGCAGATCCTGGAAAGATCTCTCCTATCAAGAGAGGGAGAGCCACAGCAGGTATTACCCTGCAGAAGCATTTCCTGGGAGGTCACACAAAAGTGGTAAACACTCAAGGGAAATGCAGCCAGCAGAACCACCCTACAGCAGATCAAAATGCCCCTCTAGAGCTAATGGCTTGAAGCAGAAACTTGTAGCTCCTTGTATTACTTGCCCGCCACCCACAAAATGAAGAAATTCTGAAGGATTATTTTTAGGAATGCGATGTTGCTGAGAAATGTGTATACCCCTCTACTTGGAATATTTTTGTCAGGAACACTAACTAGTAATGATTATTAGGAATCACTTCCCCCCTCCCTCCCCATTAAAAATCCAGTCTGAGCTGTATGTTCAAGAATAGACTTATCAGAGAATATTTAAAGATCTGGACCATGCTAATCTGTATGAAGTTAGTTTGGGTTTTTTTGTGAAAGAAAATAAAAAGAAGATACAGCCTTGCCAGAACTCCCAGGCAGCATTACCCTCATCATACTGTTCATCCTACATCACATGAACAATCACTTGTAAACACTCAAAAATATTAACAAAAACATAGCCTGATCTTGAAAGGTGCTGATCATTTCACCAGCTGTGAATTTATGGCACCTTTAAAAAAAAATTCATGCAATTATCCTCAAAAGTGCGGTAGTTCATTTACTATGAAAAAACCTAATAGTGTTTAAATTAGAATCGCCTTCTTGCACTTGAGTTCATTACCTCCAAGCAATCTAGGCTTGCTTGATTTATTAATACACACTCCCCACTCTTTTCAGTCTTTAAGGATACAATTCCATGTAGGAGGGAACACACACAGTTTCTTTTGAAAACTCCACAGGACAATAAAGCCTGCTAAGCTGTTCTTCATACAGAGTCAAGGCATCGGTCAGATTGATACAGTTCCCCTGAAGGAAAAAAAAGAAAAGTCCCAGTTACAATCAAACAAATAAGCAAAATTTCAGATGATTATGTACATTTTGACATTAATGCATACTTCAGAACCACATACTTCAGAACCAGATACATGCTGTTCTTAATATTTAATATTTACAAGGCAAATACTGAACAGCTTGTCTTCATTCTGCCTACAGCAAACAACAATTTTTGTGTTTTCAAGAAAGGGTAAGTATGGGGGGATTATCTATCTTCTCATTAGCAGAAGCAACCATTACATTAGGGCTTCCAGTTAAAACAGACCACCATGTGTTGTTTACCTATAGCATCTACTCAATAACCATTTTCTTTACGATTGCTTAAATATATTAGTAAACAGTATTACAACATCCAGATTTTCTCAATTATTTAACATTGCCTAGGTCTTAAAACGTTTAAATGCACTATAAAAAACCCTATAACCTATTCATTTTAAACAGATTCTTCCACAGAGCAATATGACAAAATAAATCAGATTATACAGAAGTCCTGTGGCTGCAGGCTACGTTGTCTTGAGTTTGTGTAACACACTTCTGAAAAGGAAGTGATTCCTATGATACTTTTTCTTCAACCTGTCTTATCTCATCTAAGAATATCAGTGGTATCCTTTTCTGAACAAAACAAAAATCAGTGCTCAGATGATTTTTCTTTAACAGTGCAACTAATGAAATATCAGTCACACTGAATTCACGGCATTCCTTCCCAGACAAAGAAGTATTACCCCAAATGAATCATTCCTGGAATATAAACACATCTCAAAGACAACAAATGGTGAGGAATTTAAACAAAACAAACCACAAAACAAAACCAAAACAACTCCTAATTACAAGCACAACCTTGTCCAAAGCTAAATATTAATAAGCAGAAGTTACTGCAACGTATATCTGGTATGCCCATACAGAGAAAGCTCTAGTGAGAAAAGTGACTATCCATATCCATAATGGGTTTGAAGACTTAGTGATAACAGTGCCCACAGAACACCAGACGGAACAAACAGAGACTACCCAAAGCAATAAAAGCCAGTTGTACAAGTTTAATAAAAAAACTTCGTCACATTTCTTGCCTACATAACTGAGTAGACTAGCTGATACCGTACAACCTTAACTACAATGATCTTAAAAAGAGTGTGGCAAATACAAGTTATTTGGACGCTAGTTTAAAATGGAGTAAAGTTGAATATAGTCACCACTGCACGGTCTACAAATCACTCAGCTGTTGTTTTCCAGGTACAAGACACTGAATAAAGACTCACCAAATATGAATGTACTGTTGCTGTGGCACAGCATAGAGACAAGATGTTCTGTGATTCCAGTCAAGGGGGAGAATATGTTAATGGTCCTTGGCACACTGACAGCCGGATGAATTGATTTGCAGTCTTGTACCTCCACCACTTTCATGAAGAACCTTCAGCTCAATCTATAGGCCCCTAGCATGATGTCCAACCATGCTGCACACTCACATGAACAGCAAGTTATATGATGACAATGAACCTACCCTGACCACACAGCATGTGCATATCTGGTCATATGTGGGGCAGGATGAGACATCTTCAGATGTGTGGCCCCATCCTTCCTTAATGGTTGGTTTTACTAGCTTATAGTATAAAGGCCTGTTACCTTGACCAAGCACAAAGCCTACTTTCTTTTTCTGATTTCTAATCAGTAGAAACATAAGCATTAACTACCACTTCTCCAGTTATTTTCAACATAAAAATCCCACACATTCTACCACTTCTAGTGGAGGAACAACGCTTACCACAGAAGACAAAAAGACAACAAAAAGGGAACTTTCATGCTAATGAATACACAGTTCCTAGTAACCTAGCATATGAGCCAAAGTCCCACAAAATGATGGCAAGAGACCCGAGGCACAAAAGTTTGCTATTTATCTCAGATCACAAGAACATTACTCTTGATGATACAAGGACATGCATTAGACAGGAAAAGGTCTAGTTAAATAAAAGGGAAGAAACAGTCATTTACTAATACAGCCAGCTTCCTGTTTTCTAGATGACTCCTTCTGTTCATGACTGGACAGGCCAAAAGCCTTCCAGCATAAGTACTTCCAAGCAGAGTACTTCTTTAGATCTTTAAAAGCCCTGGACTTGGCAAGAAAGAGATACAAGAACAAGAAATCCTAAAGCAATAGACGCTACCTATGGAATGGCAATATCTTCCCTCTGCTCTGAATGAGTTCTGGAAATGTTTGTGCATGCACACACACATAATTTTGGGTTTTTTCCAATTACTGATTGAGGTATCTTGTCCCTTTCTGCCCTTAGATAACGCGTGTAACTCGCATCTGACTGCGAAAGAACGCACATGGTTCAACTAAGAAAAGAAAGCTAGATCTAATTAAAACCTATAGCTCTCTTACAGTCACAGACTTCATCCTATTGTTCTTCCTCTGAATTTTTTGCATCATGCTCAATGAATTTTTTGCATTGTGCTCAAGTTTTCACAAGTGGAAAAGAAAACCTCCACTTAAAAAATCCTATACAGAGCACCTTTTAAAAAAATCATATTCTTGAAAGATCTCATTCAGAAGAACTTGCATAAAACATATGTTTGGTTACCATTTTGATCATATTCTATGAACAAACGTGCATTTGTTTACTTGGTAAAAGAAGATGGCATGTTTTGTATTGACTAGATCGTATTTGGTTTTGAGTATCAGAAAACAAAAGAGGTTTGCAAAAAGGTAAGAGATGGACACTGAGCACAAATGCACAAAGCACAACAATGAACAGACTACTGTAGTTCTTGTTTAGTAATCTGTTATTATCCAGGGGACTATAGCAGTTATTTGGTTCAGCCGTCCTTTACCAAACATATAATTTTGTTTCAACATCAGACTGAATGCAAAAGAAAACTAAAAAACAACCTGTGTGTGTAATTTGAGTCATAAATAGAAAACACTCCTAGGTAATTTATGGAGCATACCACTATTACAGAAGTTGTTTAATAGGATACACAATGAGATAAAAGTATCCACAGTTTCCCAGCCTGTCACTTCAGTATTTCATCCTTTCTCCCTTCTCCAGCAATAGACAAATCACTGCAGACAGTATGGAAAACAAGTTACAGGAACAATGAAACATGCCAATAAGAAATTTTTATTTTTCAAACCCACAACTCCCCAATCTCCAAATCAAGATCTTACCTAAAGGTTCAGACAGCCCACCTGGCTGTTCTATTAACCTCTCCTTCTGGAGACACACCACAGGATTTTATAGTTCTGCACAGTTACAATGTTTTTGTAATTATTTGGCTTTACTCAACAGAAAGCTAAGAATTCCAGAAATCATATCTACAAAACTTAGATGAACTTTACGGAAATAAAGAGAAGAGTTATTGAAAAATCACTGTTATTAACACCTTTCTGTAAGAAGTGACCAGCTTTATCAGCTAAGACTACAGCGTTGATAACAATGTTAATCACACTTAGATGTTCTTGTATTGTTAAAAAGTGACACAGGGAACCAAGCCCAGAATGCAATACAGCGATCAGTCTAATAACCTGTGTTCGTTTTAACTCCCCGCCACCTAATGAAAACAGTCATGTGGTAGAGCAGTAAGTTTTTTGTTCTGAACAGCCACAGAAAACTCAAACAATAACTAACACTGAACAGTGTTTAATAAGGTTTAAAGCTGATGACTTGCTAAATATACTTTTTCAAAGGGAAATAAGCAAAATCAGACTTTTTTTCTCCCACACTGTTCAATTTGCAACATATACAAAAACCTTACCAAACTCCTCTGCCTGTTCCCCCTTACTTAACCTTTGTTCCACATCAAACAATATGACAGATAATGGGGGAAAGCCGAAATTTTTTTTCTCCTCAACAAGCATCTCTGACGCAGAAGTATTTGAGGTAGTTTTAAACTTTGAGATTTACCAATCTGTATTTATAAGACCTTGTTTAAGACTAACAATTCCTGAACCATTTTACAGCCTTTGCATTCTGAATCTGCTCAGTGCTTGCACACACTTTGACAGCTGATGCCTGTCTCCCAACACCAATTCTTCTGGGCTTTAATAAGGCCTATGTTCTGTAGTACCATTGGTTTAGGCTTCAGGTTTCTACAGCACAAATTTAAATAACAAATACAGTTCTGGGCAGACAATAAAAAACATTCCTTAAAATAAGTAATAAAAAAAAGAATTTGTTTTTAACGAACCCTGTAAATTCCAGTTAACTTTACCCACCTATAAGGGGGATGTGTCCATCAACTGGTTGGTTATTGACTGAATTTAGGCCACTATGCTTCCTTCCAACCTTAGAAAGTAAACTAGTGACTTGAAAGCAGATGGAAGGGTCCCTTTCCATAACTGCCCATTTCTTACATGTCTTACCCTACATGTCATCGCTACTGGACATCCTTGTCTGTGACAGTACACTAGAGAAGTTTAATTTTTATTTTTAATGTAACATGGTGTTCTATTTTTATTTTGTAATGACAAGCACTAGAGTTGAACATGGCCAAGGTTGGATTTTTTCCCTTCCTCACTTCAGAGTGACTAAGAAGCAACGAGATACATACAGCATGAAACACCTAGCATCAAAGCTAGGCTTGAGTTTTGGGTGACAGGGATAGCTTTTAAGGAAATAATGGAGGCAAACCTGACTGAAGGTATCTCCACTGGCCAAATGATCAATTAATTTAAAACTGAGCTCTCAGTAACACAAGTAAATGAAATGTCTGTCCCTTAAAGACTCCCAAACTACCAAGAAATCACACAAGCTCACACAGGGACACACATCCGGTCTTCCAGCCTCCTTTCACATTGCAGTCAAGGAGAACCCTACTCCCTCTTTGCAAGTGCTAATTAGAAAACCCACACAGCAGCCAGAAAAAGGAGCTTAACTATGGAGCAACATCACGATGGTCTGGACATTTAGAGGGCAGGGCCATGCTGTATTAGAGAGCAGCCAGGAAGCGACAGCTTGGTGAAGGGCCACATGTGCGTGTGGGAGACATCTCAATGCTTGCACCAGTGGTTAGTGCTGTTTACTGGAACCCAAACTTGTAAGTGGTCTGAAACAGCTTCTATCCTGCCTTGGTTGGATGACCCAGACTAGGAAGGAACAAATTCCTGTTCAGAGGTATTTTTAAAGGTTCCACTTCATAAACAGGCTGAAAATGATAGCCTGCTCAACCTCAAAGGATTAGATCAGCAGAGCAAAAACTTAGCACAGAAAAAGGCATTTTCCTAGCTACACGTAATCCACTGACACACAGAGACAACCTTACAATCAGTCTCTGCATCTCACAGAGCATAGTTTCACAGCTGTGGGGACAATCCTCATGTGCTACTTGGAAGGTGCAGGATGGTGACAGTTCAGAAAAAAACCACAGACATATCACACTAATATCTACAAGTACACATACTCCACTGAAGTTGAAAAAAAATCACTTGGGCAATCTAAAAATCATACTGGCTTTTAGAAGGTCCAGTAGCATTAAAACACTTAACATGTTCAGAAACAAGTCACTGGGAAGGTCCATTAGAGATGAAACCAGACCTCAGGACACGCCAAGTTCTTACATCCTTGCTGACTCTCATTTCCCTCCCCTGTGATGTTTGAGAACCTGCACCTGTAGCTGACTCCCCTTGGAGAATGCAACACTGAGCACCTCATAGACCCATATTGCATCACTAAACACTTCAAAGCACCAGCTTCATAAGGAGAAAGAAGAACAGAAACATAGCAAGCCATATGACCCCCTTATGCAGAGTAGTGGGATTATGTTCAAAATTAAGTTTTTGCAAAGAAGCCTCAAGTCTTTAACTTACAGACAGTCGGCAAGTTCTGCAGGCTAAGGGTCCTAAAGCGGACCTCTCTCTGTCCAGGTCCTATGTAGGCTACAAGACTCTCAATATGGATGATGCAGCTAAAAAAGCAAGGACATGAAAAGCAAGGCTGCTACTCGTACAAAGAAGTTTTTGTTCTCATTGTGATTACTATTTGTGGATGCATAGAGCAAGTATAGAGGCACCCCCCCCCCATATACTTAAGCACAGACTTAAGCAGCAGAGAATAAGATCCATAAACTGCCCTTTCTATCTTTCCAGAGCTGAAACAAGGAAAAAGTCCCTCCTTCATCCTAAAATTGGCCACATATGTTCTTGCATCCCCCAGGAATACGAATAAATAGTCTGAAAAACCTTTCACAGGCAGAATCTCTCTTTAAATGTTAATAAACTGCTAGGCAATATTAGTTATCAGTCTCCACCTAGTGGTGAAAACGTATTCTGCATTAGCATTTGGAGACTGCTTTGAGGATCACCATTGGCATCCAGAGGGAATAATCAGGTGTGTTAGAGTAGCATGCCAAAAAAAGAACTTATTTTATAATCTCAGATAAGTTATATCTAGAGTTAGACAGCTCTAGATCCTGCCTGCTGACAATTCATGTGTTGAAGAGAACATTTTCAAAAACTTGTGCAGAGCTCGATGAAGAGGTGATGAGAATTCCCATTTATTTTTCCCAGCAGTGGCATTCAGAAAGTCAGGCAACAATACAGTATGTGAAAGGCTGGCATTCTGTGAACAGAATTCCACTTTTGGGTAAAGCATTTCTTGTGCACTGAAATAAATGACATTCTAACAAGACACACCAGGTAACCCCTGCAAGCAGAACTATCAGAGGACAGGCTACAAACTACGGAGGACGGAAGTTTCAAACGTTAGTATAATATAATGCCAAGGCAGAAGAAGCAACTATAACTACTGGCCAGTAGCCAACAGAACAATGACCCTTTTGCAACATCTTTTCTATGAGACATTTCTTCATCATAGCAAAGGTCAGGCTGTAACAAATAGGTGGACATTCCCCCAGTTACTTTTCTTGGTTATATTTAACATATTTAATGTTTTAGAGAACCAAAACACACTTCAAGAAACCCTGGGGTGGGGAGGGAGGGGCACACACATAGTCCTGAATTTTAAAAACAGAACTGCCTTAAAAGGCATGTGATTCCCTCAGCAAGTACAGTACGGCCTGCTACTTAAGATAAGCATCGTAGAAGTAGACATTTGGAACAAAAGTAACTTAAATTTCCAACTTTATTATGCAGAGCTAAAAAACCCTGGCATTTACCAGCTAACACATCAGAGCATTCAAAATCATTTACGAGTTCCCAGTGGGTGACTAAGCTCAGCTACCAAAGTCGGTAGTGCTCATGTTTGGACTTCTGTCCATAGTCTAACCCAATCCTTTGGATATCCAGCTTCAATTAGTTTAATTCAAAACCTAATTTAAAGAAGGTTATAGACAGATGATTTTATTTAAAGCACCCTTAAAAGTCTGTTCTTCCTATGATCAGGCTACTGAGTTTTCTGAGGTTTTTCCTGTTTGTTTTTCTTTTTAAATCAGGCCCAACTGGGAAGAGGCTACAAGGACCATCAAAAACAAGCTGGGTAGTGTATCAGCAGATACATCAAAAGCTCTGATAGCTGTTTGCCCCAATATTAATTTTCCTTTTTCAACATCCCCAGGAAGACTAAGTTGCCAGAGTACACTGCTTCTATACTTCAGCCCTTTCACTGGCTACCAGTTAGCCACAAGTCCAAATTCAAGCCGCTTCAATTTTAATATTGTTTCTTTCCCATCCTGCCACGTCCCACCTTGTTGCTTCGGGGCTGTGAAACTAGTATTGCACAGTTTCACAACAGCTTACACCCACCAGGGCCAGTTCAGTACTGCTGTCCTTTCTTCCTGTACAAGCAGAGGTGCTGGAGAGCTGAGTTATCTCCTCCCATCAGGACAGGACAGGACAGGCAGCAGGGCTGCAGCAGTCTCAACCTCTGTTGGTTTCAGCTGACACAAAACAACCTCCCTGTACTCTGGCTGCAGCACACCCATCACTCCAGCTTTCAGCACAAGCTTCTTCCCAGAGCCCTTCTGCAAAGTCTGACAGATACCTGTCCACAGACATACATTTACACACGTTCTAATAAAGGCAGCTAACCTGTGTATGTTACAAGTATGACAACTGCAACACAAATGCTTGCTCTGACCAAAAGATTAGTGTCCTTTCAATATCAAAGTCTGTCATAAATATTTCCACTATTAACAGAATAGAAAAGCCGTTAAGATTTACACTGTGATACAACCATATTAGTCATATCTTACATTTCAACCACAAGGTAATTTATCTTGCCCATATAACCACAGCATTTTAAAATAAAGCAGCACACTGTAGTTGCCAAAAAACTCATTCTGAGTTTTGCATTTCTTCATAAACCTGTCCAGTTTTACAGTAGACCAGTTCCTTTACACACCTCAGAAACTCTACACTGATAGGAATAGAGTTCAAATGCATAATTTTCGCTAGGTTATTTCAGAGCTTAACAAGATTATTTCAAAATGCTGTACTTAGGTCCACACATCAGAAAACTAGTTAAGGTATGGGCATGATAAAAGAAATACAACTTCAGAGACTTATACTTCACTCAGCTGTCTGCTGGGTCTTGTCACACTTTTGTACAATTGCACACAGCTTTGTGGCATCCTGAATTCAGGATTACATAAAGTATCTTCAGATGAGAGCTATACCACAATTATATTATCCATGAGGTGGCTGTATTGTAGCAAGTATACAAATCTTAAATTATTTTTAAATAGAGTTGCATTAAAACATACACATGGACAAAATCTTATTTATGACTATATAAAATGCTTCACAAAATGCCAAGCATTGTAACAAACATATTCGAGTGTTCAAAATCCGTTTTGCAGAAGCCAGACCAGTGACTCGCATTAAGAGTGGATAGCAAGCAAAAAGAGAGTATTTACTCCCAAATGATTAATTTTCTCATCCCATTGAACCTATGTGAAATTCTGACACCTTTATGGATGACAAATTTTCATGTCTTACACTCTACAATTAAAGACATTAGCTTAAAAACCATGTATCTGTTTATAAAGTACATGTGTTCTGCTTTTCCAGGAATTGCTTACAGCTAAAATATTCTGTAGTATGCCTAGCTGACTCTTGAAATTATGCTTTTAAATTTAAACACACAAGTGCTACAAATTCAGCTGAAATAATAAAAAAAAGACAAGTCAGTAAGCAAAGCCCAAATTTCATGCAAAAATCCCTAATA
Source organism: Morus bassanus (assembly GCA_031468815.1). Lineage (NCBI taxonomy): Eukaryota > Metazoa > Chordata > Aves > Suliformes > Sulidae > Morus > Morus bassanus. Next base: position 88,933,509 of record CM062568.1, on the reverse strand, counting down.
AGTCATTAAAAGGAGAAAACCAGCTTGCTAGTAGATTTTTAGTCAGTTGGTTTGGCTTTGTCCCCTTCCTTTTTTACCTGAAAAAGGCAGACTGCAATACATTACAGCAATATATTTTTACATCCAGGTATCATACCTGTGTGAAGTATTTTCCATCTTGTTTCAGGACTTTCATTGAGAGGTCAAGAATCAACCGCAGAAATTCCCATGTGGAATCTGCATATAGAACAGAACAGGACATTACTGGCTTGTTCACCATTATATGTTCAAGACTTGCAACATGTCTACTGTTTAAGTAGCAGCTATCCTATACCTTTTTAAAAAAAAAAAAATCAAGCAGCAAACCAACAAGAAAAAACAGTAAAAAACCCACACACAACCCATTTACGATGGCAATGATGGCAGAAGTATCTGTTTTTCTTCACAGTAATTTTCCAGACGTTTCCAAGAAATTATACAGTGGAGGAAAATTTACTGGAGTGTGAACTCCCCAAATACTTTCTCAAGAATTACATGAGTTCATATTACTCTGGAATAAGAATACAGTTTAAAAAAGTCCTAGGCATTTGCTAATACTTTCTAACATTCAAGAAAAATTCAAAAAGAACAGAAGTGTTACTACCATTCTTTGCCTCTCAGGTTTGCTATTAAAAAGGCAAGAATCAAAGTTTTTGTTGCAAACTGCCAACTATTATGCAGCGGAGGGGCAGAAACATGGAAAATCGTCAAAAGTTTAGGAAAATAAATTAGAAGATTAACCTTCTTCTGGAGATGTAGAGATGGGAACAGCCGTCAGATCATTAATTACATAATCGAACATCCTTCCTTCTTTGGCATACCTCTTCAGTACAGGAATGCAGTCTTCAATTAGAACCTATAAGACAAAAATGCTGTAGCTAGTCCTCAAAATATCCTAAAAGTGACCAGGTAAAAGGAACAAATGCAGATTCGCAGGAATTAAGAGAGGGGAAAAGTACAAAATTAAATATGCGTTTACTTTTAGGCTCCGTTTTCAACTTCTTACACCATATAAAAAGGAGGAACAGTTCTAGGAATTATTACAATGACAACGTAGGCATTATAGGACTGAATTTCCTAGCTCTGTCACTGGCTGCTGGGTGACCACTGTTCTGCCTACCAAATAGTAACAACCATTAGCAGTCCCCCAACATATAAGTAAAATAAGGTACTTGTATGAAAGGCCACTGACTTGTGCAAAGTACCATGTGACTTCTCAGTTAATTTTTCACATGCTTTTTTTAGCTCACACCTGTAAACTATTATCTGCGAGAGCCTTGAGGAGCAGTAATGAAGAAAAGGTTTCCAGTGAAGATGTCAGATTATATCTGGGCTAGTTTGTAAGCTGTGTCAGGTGCAGCACATAAAGACGTTAACTGCAGGGATGCATGAGGTTTTTATTTTTAATTTTTTTGTTATTTGTATATACTAAATAATTTTAAAATGTGTATTACATATTTAGATATTCTCAATAGTACAGGACTCCTAACTTAAATACACATTTTCTTCTATCTTTTCATCAATTTAAGGAATGATGTTTAACACTGCATCCTTACTGCTGTTTCCTCTTTATTTGTAAGCTATGGCAATAAACATTCTCCTACTTCACATTCCTTAAAAGCTATATGTAATTATTTTTAAAAGAGTTTGAAGATGGAGAGTTAAAATATTTTGTCACTAATGCATACTTCCAATGCAAACCCCACTGCCAGTTATTAAAATTTAGAAGTACCATAAAAAAGGAAAAAATCGTTCCCAAAATTAAGAAAAAATCAGAAGACTTCTGCCCAAAACTTTGCCATAGCACTCTTCCAAGCTAGTATAACTGTATTTGAAATACTACTTCTAATGAAAGAAAAACACAAAATTACCTGGTAGCACTCTCCTTTCAGATTGTCTAAGACATCTCCGCATGTTTTACGCATGTATTTTTTACACCCGTCGATCACCATTTGGTCAATGTTTGAAGCTGGTTAAGGCGTTCTACATTCCATAAATAATACAGGTAACAGTTTCTATTTCTTCAGAAAGAAATTCTCAAAAAGGTGACATTCACAAAGGAATAGTAAGATGTGTATCTTGGGATACATGTTGTAATAGCCAACCTTATGTATTCACCTCCAGATTCAGTTAGAGGTTTAGGAAGTGCTTATTTTTGGTTTTAATCAGTATTCCTGGTACCTTAGGTTACCATTACTGTGAAAATTTGAAATGTGAACAATAGGATGGTGTACTTAAAAACCCCATAAAGCTAAACTAGGTTAGGACTTTAACCTACATTTTTAAAGCAATTATTTTTAGTTTCTAGCAGCAGGATCCCAAAACCTAGGATGATCAACGGTTCATATGGCTAACAGTAGTTTACATTACAAACTATTTGAACTCCAGAATGTTGAAAACTTGACTTGTTATCAGTATTTTTAAGACAGGGCAAGAGTTGGTCATTCTGCCACCAACACAATTCACCAAGTCCTGACATTCCTATTAATTAAATTTTTTTGCTTCTAGGGATTTTTTTTTTTATAGCTTTCTTTAGGAAAACCTATGAACCATCCAGGAAGGCAGAACTCAGCCCAAACTGCAGACTTGACAGACCTGTCTTCTGTTATCAGAGAAGATATCGGTCTTATGACAGAAGTGTTCCTTCCCGGTTCTACTTAAATTGCTACTGAAGAGTTATAGTATGGATTGGGAACTTGAAAGCATGTGCTACATAATGATGCACAAATATGTAGTCACTGGATCTCTCTAAGCTGACAAAAAGAAATTTCATTTTAGACCCTATCTCCTCACACAAGTCAGAACCTGATAGTTAATTGTGCTCAATGCTAAGACATCAGCAGAAAACACAGGCTGAAAAACGCTGAAATGAATGATCAGGCATTTGTCAAAGGATATCTCTACCATAGTAACCATCTTTGGTTTCAGTTTGACTATCTCATATAGTATACCTCCATCACCACCTCCTAGGATTAGCACTTCTTTCCCAGTGTAGTCTTCCTTTCCACTGCCCATTATGGCTTGAGTATATGCCAGGTCACTCTCTGCCAGATCTGAATGGAAGGAAGAGAGAGAGTTGGACAGAAACATTACATATTTAATTATTCTCATTAATTGGTATTAAGTTGGTATTAATCCAAAGGTGATATAACACAGACCAAAGCAAGAGCATCTATAGAAACAACCCAGCTCTCAGAGACAGTCCAGGTTAACAGGAGAGGCTGGTGATTTACCAAAGCTAATGAGATCCTCCTCAGAATCCCACATAGGATTTCTCTAGTTCGCAATGCAAACTCAGCAATGGCTACTTCAGCATTAGGAAGTACTGCATGCCAAGAGAAGCAAAGTTGTAGAGCAAACCTGCCAGTACTTAGGACTTGATGTCCACATTTGATACTTCAGTGGGTTTTTACCTCAGACTAGTGCTGCTAGAGACAAAGTCAGGAGATTCTGAAAGCACACTCTGGACCCCAACTGAAAAGAGCAACCTAGATGCGTGCCAGTGGATCCCCGCACAGAAGCATAAGCATGACCATTAACGCTTAACTGCTGAAGGGCCCTGAAGCATACCTTCTTCTGACTTGTTCACCATTAGCTTCAAAGCAGGCAGTAACATTCCTAAGCTGTAATAACAGATCTGAGCTACAAGGGCAAAGCTTTGTGCAGTAGCACATCACGGCCATCTCCTATCATTCTGCCTGGCAATCAGCACTTTGCTTATAAGTGCACAGTAACCAAGTGACACAGAGCAGTGTTTTAAAATCCCATGGAAGGTAAATAAGTAATGGCATACTTCCCTTTTTATGAGGCACATTGTGACAACATTCAAACAAAGCCTCATATGGAGATGAGGCTCTGATGAAAATTTCTGGCTAGAAGTATGGAATACCTAATTTGGTGATTTCAAATACAGTTCTAACTGAATTAGAAAATACCTCGCTAATGAATTCAATAACAACACTTTTCAGCTGCCATCCACACAGAAGTCCCCCTGACAGTTGCAGAAAGCTAACCGAATGGTTAGAGGTATTTCTGGTGATGACAAAAAGCTATAGTCAAATTTCTTAATTACTCTGCCATTAGACTGAAATTAGGTATTCTATCCCTACACAACATCCCTCTTTCACCTCAGTCAGTACTTTCCGACATAACTGCTGACAGATTTTACAAAGCATACTCCTTGATGCCTAGATTTTCTAGCAAACAGCATTCTTACCCAGCTTAAAAGAACAGTAGCCCATCTTCTCCTAAATTCACTTTCAAAAACACAAAGATCAACAGGCACAGAGTACCACATATAAAGACCCTCCCATAAAGGTTCTGATTTACTTCTGACTTACTTACAAGTTCAACTAAGCATTTTGAAGACAGCAGAGTCAAAAGGTGTTCACCAACAAAGCAGCTAAATGGTTTAAGATACAGCTGTCCTACATCTCACAAAGTAGGTAATTCCCTTAGAGAATCAAGGGAACAGCAGCATTATCCCCACACACACATCCACCAGCTCCTACTTCTTCATATTCCTTTGCATTTTGAAGCCCAACAAAGTAGCTTGTTTTACTGTCACAGAAGCCCTCAAGAGATTGGACTTGCAACAAACAGGTAAAAGCTCATATGAAAGAAAGGAATAGAGTAAGCTCTGCTAGAGAACTCTGACTTCTACTCTCCTATTATTCTCCTCTATTCTTCCATTCCACTACAAACGATGACAACTGTGGAAAAAGAAATCTTTTTTTGTACTCTAGATTTTACATTGGTCAGCCTTTCTGATTAAAATACTTTATATACAGGAACAGATATATGTGTACACACACATATGTAGCTTCCAGCATCAGAACCATGACCCTCAGTTATCTATTAAAACCATGCCATAGCAAGATAGAAAACAATACTTCCTACAATTTCATGCAAAAGATCCTCAAACGAGATGACACTTACTAACATCTCCACTGAGGATAAGAATATTCCCAAACTGTTTTGAATGCAGAATTTTAATATTCTGAAAAGGTGAATCTTCATCATAAACAACTTCATCTATGTCGTACTCCACCAGGCGCCCATCAGCTGTGGGCCAGTATCTATCAATGACACCTCCTCGCAAAATGGCTGGCAATCTAGAAAGAAATAATAAGAAAAAAAATTACAAAATATTTGAGAATATTTATTTTCTTAAAAGATTCCCTCTAAACATCCTGTGGATTCATCATAATAAATAAATAATATTTACAAGAGGCATCTAAGAAAACTTGCAAGATTTGACACTCAACAGATAGAAGAAACCTATCAGACATATGTTAAATATACATAACTTGCTAAGGCACAGGTGAAATATAAATGATTCTTCTTTATGTACAACTTCTACAATGTGCATGTGAATCCATCTCTACCCTAAGAGAAGGGGTGTACATAACATACTAGCCTCTGCAGAAGAATAGTCTCAGGACTAGAAATGGATACAATACAAAAGCAGAATGTTGACAAAAAAACATGACAAAGCCTCTTCCCACCTTCAGCTCAGCTAAGAATGCCATTTCTTTGGGATTAGTGGATCTCACCCTTCTAAAGTTGTACTGAGAGACATTTTGAATACAGACACAAACACAAAAAGTGAACTATTATAGTGATTCAAATTGAGCCAGGTCACCCTGCGGCGTATAAGCACAATCCTTGATACCAGCTGACAGTTCGCATTACTTTTTAAAACTGGTTCAAGCATCTGCATAGGTTGTTCTGGTTTTGTTGTTTGGTTGGGTTTTTTTTTAAAATACCATCTAGAACTATCTTGGTTCAAATCAGTATTTCACCTGTAAAGACAAACTGTATTTGAAATGGCAGTGAATGATCAAAATGATTGCATTCCATTTTAAGCAAAATGTGCAGGCACAGAGTTCAGACTTCCCACACACACACCAGAGAGGTAAGGGGTTTTCTCCCAGGGGAGGGTGTAGCAGAAGACCAGACATAGACAAGCTTCTTCTAAACGCACTAGTGATTCTCAAGAAACATTTCAGAAATACTTTCTACCCTCAGGAAGCCGCAAGATGGCAGCACATGGTGAGAGCAAGAGCATCTATTCACTGGATCAAGACAACAAAAAGGCAGAAACAACTTTTCCAGCAGCATTAATTCTAGCAGAGCTGCAAGTCTGAAGCTGGCACCAGAAGGATGCAAAGCAAATTTAAAAAAAAAAAAAAAGCTGAGGGGTGTGTGACAAGATCCATGCCAGATCCACTGTTCTAGGAGGTTCATCTTCCTATACTAAGGTAACCAAATTAATCTAGATCACTTCAGGCAGATTTTTTCCTGACCCATTTTTAACAAATTCCTATCATAGGGATTCCACAAACTGCCAGTATCGTATTTCAGTATTAAAATATCCTCAAAGAGAGAGCTTCTCCCCCATATACACATACACAAGATTATCTACATTTGCAGACTGTGTGCCAGATGAGGCTTTACCAGAACAAAGTAAAGCAAGAAGATAACTACCTCCCTGTTTTACATGCAACTGAAACACAAAAAACAATATTCAAGGTATAACATCACTTTTCAAATCACTACCACTTTACCTGTAGTCTCGTATAGCCTTCAGGTTACTTTCTGCTATAGTACTGCTTAGCTATTTTCTCATTTTGTAGTTTGCTCCTTGGCTTTCTGAATCGTGTTGATTTTACACTGCTTTTTACTTTTCTTAAACTATTTCCACTTCTGACTGTGTTCTTTAAATCAATTGCTGTACCTTCCAGCAAGTGCGTGCCTGCAGTAAGTGCTCCCTGGCTTCAAAGTGCTAGTCACTGCCAGAGAGCCACCAGAAAGGCACCAACATGAACTGTGTCCTTCCAGACCCCTGGGGAACTCCAGCATGCATGCTGTTTCAGCAGCAGGCAACAAGCCACAATTAGCATCCCTACAATTTAATATATCACCTTGTATTTAAGTAAAACAAAATGACAGAAGACTTGCAAAGATTCCCTCCTTCAGTTGCATTAAAAAAATATTTGCTACAAAACATCTCTATCTTCTTGGCAGGGCCCTAAGCACACAGGTTCCCACAGGGTTTTTGCCACACGTGCCCAAGGCCGCAGAGCTGTGAGAGAAAGCTGCAGGAAGCCTTGTGGGGGCCGGGCCTCCTCCATGGGCTTGAGCTTCACTTTAGCTCCAGCCCTCATCCCTGCCCAAGCTACGATGCAGCTCTGCCCATGTCTTTCGCTGATCCTCAACACCCAGCTTGCTCTCAGAGCTGCCCCAGGATACAGCCCAGCCTGGCAGTCACAGGGCTGGGGATGACCCTGGTCACCATCACCAGCCGTGCTTGCCTTGTCCAGGAGCTCTGGGATGTGGCCTGGAGGGTACAGCTAATGCCCTGGCCTGTTCCCCGTCCACCACCCTTGGCTTCCCAGCCCTTCCAGAACAGTCTCCTCTTACTTCCTGGTTGCATTTTCTCCCACCATTTCATGCAACCATCGCAGCAAAATAATAAAAAAAAAATCCTTGCCCAAAGTAACAATACTGAAGATGAAGCTTAACAAAATGACAAACCTCTCAGTATCTTCAATTCTGCAATAAAACAGTTTCAAAAGATTGGGGAAAAAGCTCATGCATAAGTTCATACCCCAGGCTATTCATCACAGTGCAAAGCACAATTTTAGCTTTAGCAACTATGCAGACAAGCCACATACAGAAGTAGATGTACGAACTTACCTCTTTACCCTTTTTATACTACCATGAAACAATTCTTTCATTTTTTCTTCTACTTTGTTTAGAAGCTGAAAAAATAGCAAACAAGAGAAGTGGAATTTATAGGTAATCACTTAATGTAAAATATCTATTCAATTAGGCTACTTAGAAGGCAATAAAAAGTAGCACCTGCACTGAAAGGCTTTGAAACATAACATTAGAAGCCTGTGAATAACTAGCTGGTCACCTTAGCCTCATTACTAGCAAGAATGTGCATATTGTAGCAGCTGTCATCACTGTGTTTAGCTGTTTTCCAGGATAACATAGCCAGACCTTTCAGGCACAGCCGAAGTGGGAACATGAGAACACTGTAAGGTTTCATTCGCACCAAAGCAGTGGCCTATTCCCCTGCAATATCCAGTTTCTGTAGCCTTCATATTGGGGAACATGAAGTTATTTTTCTCCATGGGGAAGAAGTTTGTGTACAGAGGCTCCCCATCTCTCAGATTAGAGAAGAAAATAAAAAGTTATACATTAATACACCAGGTTGCAGGTCAAGGATCGCTCCTCCCTCACTGCCCTGGGTGTCTGAAGAGACCTGAGCCCTAACCAAGGCTATGTCTTTACAAATTTTACAGCAAAGAACACAAAGGCCAGGACTTGGAAAAGAGAGTGTGTGTGGGCACGCACTCATATGTCTACACAAGTACAATAGACGTTAACTACTCCTCATCTGTAAAGCATTCAGGCTTGAACCAACCTTGACACTTAAAAATTTTTTACGAAGACATACTCTGATAGACCTGAAGAAAAAAAGGGGCTCCCCATGCAGTTTGATAAGCTTAGTAAGATAAGCATCATTCATACCTGTTCGACTTCCTCTCTTCCTTTCATATGATCATTGTAGCTCTGCAGATCCACCAACACTAATCCATGAGGGTGAATTCTCAAATTGGCAAAACTACAAAGTAAAGAGAAAGACAGCAATGACGATTTTACTATCAAAAAATCAGAGTGAGTGAAGAAAGAAAGTCTGAAACAAGTTATATGAAATTCAGAAGACACATTTCTTTTTCCAGCCATCTGTAACTGTTGGCAGTGACAGCTCCGGTCTTCCTCTGCAAATCACTAAGCAGCAAAGTTGCCAGAGCATGCCAGTCACTACATAACTAATAAAATCAGTGGGCAGCAAAGCAGTGAAACAGGGTGTTTAAACCAGAACAACTATGGTACAAGGAGAAAACACTGCCTACTAGTCTCAGCTCTCTAAATAAGGCCTGCTTGAACAAGTATGTTGTATTAGTTTTGTTTTTTAACTGAAATCAAGCCTCAAGAAAACAACAGGCTGCTTCCCTTCCCCTATATCTTCCTTCTCGCTTCTTGGGTTTCTTTTTGTTCTGGTTGGGTGGTTTGTTTGTGGTTCGGTTTTTTGGGGGTTTATTTTGGGGGGTGGTTTTGGTTTTTTGTTTGGGTGTTTTTTTGGTTTGGGGTTGGTTTTTTTTTTTTTTTTTTTTTTTTTTTTTGTTTGTTTGTTTGTTTGTTTTAAACTTTAGAGCAACTATCCACAGAGACAGCATTCCCATTCAAAATGGAATAAAAATTTGTGAGTGAGAAACAGTTAAGTGTCCTGGAGCAAACCACAGCTTTGACTGGCAAAGAAATTACAGCAGCAAACTCTCATTCATCAGTACAGATGCAAGACAGACAAAATTCCTACTGCATATTGTATTTATTACAGGAGCATTTAAAGACCAAAGAGCAAGGCTTCACCATGCTAGGTGCTGGGTTGACAAATAGAGGACCTTTGAGAACTTGCAACGAACAACACAAAAGATAAGAACTATGGGGAAGGACACAAGAAAATAAGAGCAGCAAAGGCATATCCTTTCCATACTGAGGAGGGGAGAAGGCAAAAAGAAAGGCTTACAGGGGGACTGCGTAAAGGAAGGGAGGGAAAGCATACACTGAAAGAGCACAGAGGAGGGGATGGGAACAGGAACAGCTGAGCAAGGAAAGAAGGGTATTCAGGGCTGGAAGTTCATTAGTACAACACAGAGAAACCCCAGGTAAAGCTGAATACAGTTCTAGGAAATGCCCCTTTCTTTGCTTGTCTGCTCTTATCACTCCACTCAGCCTCAAAGGCAAAACACAAACCAACTCTTGTTGAGACAAAGTTTAGGTGACCTCCTATATCCCACCCCCCCCCCATTCCCACCCTTTTTTGTCCCTTCCAGAGCTCCTTTCCTAAACTGTCAGCTTCAATATGAACACCCTCTCTCCTGTGGTGGTGTGAACTTTGGCCAGCAAACACCCTTAGCTGCAGTCCAAGAGAAAATCCTGAATATTCTGTGTCATTTGAAGATTATAATTTTTGGTAACTAAAATGATCAAATGATGAAACTGACTGAAGTGATCCAAGAATAAAAGCACTCTTGCTGGCTTAGGACAGCAGTGATCTGTAGCTGTGATGCGTTTACAGTAGACAGAGAAACTAGAGCATCACCCACTTCTCTTCAAAAGATGAGCCTGGGGTACCTTGGGCTTTCCTGAAGACTTAACACACAGGTCTTGCCTTCAGAGGGAAAGATGGTTTCTATACAATATGCACACGCCCACCGTGCTTCCCCCTCCCAAGTACCTGCAGATTGTGACAATCTTTTAGTGACCCTCCCTAATCTCAGAGATTGTCCACTAGGTGTCCTCCTGACAAGTGTTTTTGATTAGGGACCAGAAAACAGCTGTACTCCCAATGGCCATTAAGCAAAACCACAGAATAGCCTTAAAATATGCCTTCCCCCCACAACAGGAAATTACTCCTGCATAAAATAAGACACACTATTTTACTCTGATGAAAGGATGAACAGAAATAGTCAAGGAGTAAACACAGATGCTTTGTTTTTCCTTTTTAAGTACCAGATAGAGTGTAACCACTTAAGAGACCAGGCTTATAAGCTAATTAGACAAATAAGACTGTTTTCAGTATTCAAGACATGTCTAAGGCAGCTTTTTGCTTCTCTCATCCAAGCTATATAAGAAAGTCTTCAGGGAGAACCAGCAAACTCATTCTACTGTACTCCTGCCAAAACCAAAGCAAAGCAGAGGAAGGTATTCTGAACTTTGGCAGGTAAAAACTTTACCTGCATGTTTTAGGATGCTACACCCCACTCACTGGCAACTGACACAGTTCAGTACTTTTGATACGTGGGCCACTTCATATTTTGCAGAGTGACCATAACATCTTACAGCTTTAAGGCAATGTTCCCATCAGTGCCACTAGGATACAAGTAGGGCCATTAAACAATAAAAGAGAGAGGCAGGACACAGACATCCCCCACCCCCAGTCTCTACAGAGTTTTAAAACACTTCGCTCTGTGGTTCAAGGGGTTATAAGGTCAAAGGGACTCAAATTCATGGCGTGCTTCTCCTAGAGTCTTTTGGTACTCAGCATAGAGGGAACAGCTACTGCAAAGGACAGCTCTGGAGAAAACCTTATCAGGAGTCTGTTTATATGATTTTCGTGTCAGCAGGTGTTTATTCTGTAATGCGCCTAACGTGAGAGGAAAAAATAGTCAGGCATAAGTGTAAGAACAAACAGCTTTACTGCAAGACTCCAGGAGATTAAACAAAAATTAAGGAAAGACAAAAGAGCAGAGCTCACTAGATGGAAGCACTGGTCACTCCAGCAGGTTTTGGATGCAACCATTCACAGTGAAAAGGGACATTTCTGGTGAAGTCCGTAGACCTGCTCCAGGCCTTCAGAGCTGTGGCACTACAGGCAGAAATCAGTATTTGCAGTTCATGAGACAGCACTGTTATTAAGTTCTCTGATATCTGGCACAGATCCAGAAATATCTGCACTATTAGAAAACTTTTTATCCATTTATTCCCATATTCCCCAGGGGTTGCTATTGACACAAATAAGCAACAGATTGATTGTCCCGTGACTTGAGCTCTCTTTTAAATTCCTGTCCTACAAGAGTCACACAGCTGTCATAAGATTTGACAGCTGACATTGTCTTCACTTCCCCTATGACTGCATGAAATACTTCCTCAGTAGGCAATGTTACTGCCTTTGCTTTGGGGTCTTTTTTTGGGTGGGAGGATAGGAAAGGCAGAGAGGAGGGTTGGTCTCAAAAGCACAACCACACAACTTCAGACTTGTAAGTGATATGATAGCATTAGAACACAGAAACAGTAATGCTAGAGAACAATCATTCATTTTGGCAAATTGTTACCTCTACTGGAAGAGCAGGGTCCTGACACCTGGGGGGGGGGACGGACACACACACGACACGACAGCAAAAGGGAAGCACCAGGCTGTAGCAGTGTAGTGGGACAAAAATTCAAGTTCAGAGTGTCTGGCTGGTGGTCTCAGACAGATAATTTACAGTAAACAACCCTGAATGAAATTCAGAATTCTCAAAGAAGCCAATACAGATCCAGGTTAGTTATACCTTGGTTAAAAGTCACCTGGTTGGAAATAAACACCAAAAATAAGCTAAAATGCCTGTAAAGATTTAAACACACATCAAAGAGTACAAACATACATTTAGAAAAGCAACCAGTCTAGTAGCATTAAGGCAATAGCAGCAGGCCAAGGGTGAACCCACAAAAGACTTACTAGCTTCAATCAGCAGAGAGGAAAGGCTACGCTGGCTTTTGTTACTTCACACTTGTCTGCTTGGCAGAACACATGCAAATGCAGGTTTTCTGCAGCAACAGCTCTTAATATTTGGAGGAGGATTTTTAAGAACCATGATAATACAGTTTCTATTTTCTACCTATGAATGTATAGCAAAGATTACCATCCAAAAGAGGGGAAAACCATGAAAAATGAAGTTTTCTTCAAAAATGTCTCCTCCTGCATCTCATCTTAGTAAAAAATTTAATTCCTGTTTTCAAAATAAAACACCTGCCACACCTTTGATGTATGCCCGCATGCACTTTATAAAAGCAGTGAGGAAAAACTCAGTGAGGAGGGATCCATCTCCTCTCCCTTAAGCAACAAAATGTGCATGTGAAAAGCAGCCCCCACAGTAACAAGGCCCCACTTGCTGCACCTGCATACCTGCCACATCTTCTAGGGCAGCACTCAAGCTTTTTGTGCCTGCATGCAAACCAGTCTCAACTACAGAAACAATTCTACTGAGTGCAGCACCTCGTCTTGACTGCTGCATCTTGCCACCTGAACAACAGGGAACATCGGATATTAAGAACAAATCCCAACTGCACAAATCAAGAAGTATCTCTTTGAAACTGAGAAAGGTTTTGGATAAGCATCCTCTTTAATTAGAAAGAATCTAGGAAGGAACCAGGAAGATCAACACATTCTAAGCCAAAAAGCACATACTAACTTAATTACTTGTACTGAGGAGTAAGAAATATTGCAATCCCACATATTTGAGGAAGGATTTCCCACCCCTGCCCCCCCCATGCCCAGAGAATAAAAGTGGATAGACAGATAGGTACCTACAAACCTCTCTTCACCCATCAAAGCTTTTATCCGCTGACAGACTTTGAGTCACTATAGAATAGCTAGAATAGTCCAAGTTTTTGAAAAATAGCTTACCAATAAAAGCATTACCTGTCAAATTACACGAGGGAGGAAATGAAAACCTGCTTATACTAGGAAGTCCCAAAACAAAAAAAAATTGTCACAACATTGTTTCAATAAAGCATACTCTCTTAAAATGCTCATCTTAGTTACAGAGTACTTAAAGGACCTTAAGGAATTAAGCAACCACAGTTTTTCCACTACACCATTATTCCTGTTCTCTTTTTACAAAATAAGGAAATTAAACCAATGAAAGTCACCACAGTTCTAAACTGTTGCTGGTTCCTAGCAACTGCTTCCATTTCTTCAGCTTATTTTTGCACTCTGGGTAACTGCATGAATAAACTACAACGTTTTAGCCTGAAACAGAGCTGAGGAATGTTCATCCTGCTCCTTCAAAATATGCTGACTAGCATATAGAGTGGTTAACAAAAGACTAACTCAGAAAAGAAAAAAGGAAAAAGGAAAAACACTCACCCCTCCCTTCATGGTGTTAACGTATTCATTATTATCTCAATGACATACAAACCTGCTTCAACTGGGTAAATCTCGCACTGTTGTGAAGTCCAATGCTAGTAGGATTACTTCTTTAAACAAGAATTCAGACACAGAACAGAAGCTAAAAATGGATCTGTGTACAGAGGAGGTCAAAGCTTTTCTAAAAGACAGTTGTCTTCTGTAAAACCAGTGACTCAAGTTACAGGTTTTGTGAGTTTTTAAAGAACTTCCAGGTGGACCCTGACAATAGAGGGAGCACAGATGCACAAAGGATGAGAAAAACCCTGGTACCTATGCAGTGTGTAACAGAAGAGTACTTGCTGACAAGGAGTCATGCTATTAAAATATAGTATTAGTTGAAAAGATACTCAATTTCTAAAGATTAGCTCTAATGATTTTCTCCTTGCCCTAATTTATTTAAATTTTTTTAATCTGTTAAGATGTACAGTCATAGGGCCATAGTATAAAGTGCCAAATACATTGAATTAGATAAAAAAAAGTTAGGAACGTGAAGTCCTTAACTGTCCTGTCTAAGCTAAAGTGACACTTCAGTAAAAGCATGCTGCTTAACATGACCCTGAAAACGTCCTGGAAGTGACCTGAAAACACACAGCTCGGGAAAAAAGACTGCAGGAGCACCAAAACTCAGAGACAGAGCTCTCTTGCATGTGCTACTGTTCCCCAACCAGCGTTTGGGTAAGGGGACTGGCAAAACAGAGAGAAGTGTATCCATCCCCACCACTACAGACAGGGACTTGAGTGGCTCAAGTGAGCCATTTCCTGCCCAGCTCTAGAGCCTTGTGTTGACAACCCCATTAGTAAATGTTTTCAGCTGAACTTCCCTCAATTAGGTCCTTTGTCAGAGTAAATCACAAAGTAAATGGACCAGGTAGAGTTGCCACATGTGACTTTTGCTTGCTTAGCTTCAGACAAAGGAGAAAAGGGATTTGTTGCTTTGGTAATGACAACAGGAAAGCATGGCTTAATCCCCAAATCAGCTCCAATTCGTTTAACAAGCACAGCCCTCCATGGGGCTGTTCACACAGCACCTTTGTCAGAGACAAAGTTTTGTCAACAGCAGTGCCCACAATTCAGCCATCTGTAGCATGGGGCACCCTGCAGGGGTTCTCTGCAGACTTCGGACTGTAGACACTGTTTAGCAACATCTTATCTCATCTCAAACATTTTTTTATTTTCCTGGGATTAGTACCCAACTTGTTACATCAGCTGCGTATCTTCATCTTGCAATGGCTCAGTCACCTTTAGCTGGTTAAAAATGTTTGTATGTGCATCTTTCATACTGGGAAAATTTTGTGCCCAGTAACACCCAGCCATCCTTACAAGAAACTGCTTGTGACATCAACTTTTTCTTCTGCTTTTTACTACAAGCTGCTTCATTTCCAGAAGTACACTGTTCTGCAGGGAAGGAAGAAGAAAACGCCCTGGCTAATTTCTTCCTAGTTCTGTCGGATACTTTTAATTAGCATGAAAATCTTATTATCCTTTAGGTCTCTAAAATGAAATGCAGACATAAAATTGCTAGTATTAAAATAAAGCCTATTTAGTTAGTATAAAATCCTCTGTATGTTCACCAGTTCATTCTTACCGTTCATGAAATGTTTGTTTACATTTTGCAGGGTTTAACTGTCCAATCTATTGCTTTAAGTGTTCACTCATTTGTTTCAGTTAACTAAAGCTACATCAACTGACATTAAGAGAAATATGCTGTTTAAGGCTGCCTTAAAAAAGTATATGCAGTTTAAGTGATCTGAAAACTCAAGAAAACAAAACTGTTTTGTTTTCATGCTGCTTCCCAATTCAGTGTTTAATAGAGCTGGCAAAGTAAACTGACACCACTGCAGCCCGTAAGTCGTCTAGCTGAAGTGAATAATTTCCAGGGAAGATAAATCCAATATGCACTGGAGTTCAGATAGCAATGAATATACCAAGAGAAAGCAACAGCCATTCTTTATTAATTTACATTTAACAGTGCACCAGAAAAAAGATAGCCACTTGCAAAGTGAACAATCTCCTCAATATTCAGCTCTTCTGTGCACTCTTGTTCTTCATTCTTCAGTCTTGGGGCTGTACCACAAACTGCAATTCCTTATTATGTTTAGGATGCTCTCGTGGATAGCTTCTCTTAGAGGACCAACTATTTCCAGACCTGTATTATATTAGAAATTTGAGAACTTATTTTGTAAGGATTAAGAGTCTTCATTAGCAAATGTAATTGTGAACTGACAACACTTGTACACAATTTAACATTAAGCTGACAACAATAATTTGATGTTAAAACCAAGCTCAACTAAAGCTTTGATAATTAACCAGACTTCTGTTGGGGAGCCCATTCATGGTTGGATTAGCAAGGCAGACAGTGGACCACAGTACACATGGGGGAACAAGGAAAGCAAAGTTGCAGCACCTGCATGTTTACAGGAAGAAGGGGGGACTTCTACACCTAACTGCTAAAAAAACCCATGTCAAATGGAGAGTAACAGCAAGTCAATCAGCCTATGCAAATCAGGAAAGGCAAAAACGGTGCTGTAGCAGAAGGCCCATTCATGTCTTACTTGGATGCCTCAGTATTTAGAGCATCTTTAAGTCCCCATTTTTTCCTGAAATCAGCATTCTCTATTGTATTTCTCACTGAGTTGAAAAGACAAACAGTGCTAGTCTAAGAGATGCCTAGCATATGATGCTATTAAACAGAGGAGAACCAATACTTGACTAAACTTGTTGCACTCAGCCTGGAGGGCTCAAGGAGCTGAACATCCCCTGAGAACCAGCAGGCCACATCCATGTTTATACCACTTAGCCCCAGCTCTCCCTGTGGCCCACATGGTATTCCTGGGGCCCCAAGACAGTAAAGTTTCTCCCTCAACGCACTAACTGCCATATCAAACCATGTGAAGCAACACAAGGGCTCTGCTGCAGTCACCAGGGAAGTATTTTACATCTAGCTGACTGTATGCATTGCATGCCCTGGAGTGTGGTATGTGAGAAAAGTAAGGCTACTTGATTACTTGATACAACTGCATGAAAGCAGCAGCAGCCCAAACTGTGCAGCCTCACCGACACTCCCTTTTGGGAAAGGGCTCTGCAACAAACCAACCTGAGACCCTGCCAGCAGAAAAACTGCTGGTGGAGCCCTAAAGAAATAATCCAGGAATCAAGCCGACAGTCTGCAGCAGTGTAGACGTCTGAGCAATTGCCCTTGCTCCCCAGCTCTTTTACTTAGCACACTTAACAGCAGCAAGAGGTATCTAGAACCAAGACCCAACATAAGAGTCCCTCCCTTCTTTCTCTGCAGGAAGGCCACCAGGCCCACCTTCCCATCTTCACCTTCTCTCAGCAGTATGAATACTGTAATCTATCCTCTGGTGCAAAAGCTTAAGTTGTATTTAGCAACATAGTGAAAAGCTGGATGATTCAAAGTCTCACGCTACTGGAAAGTACAAAATCAACAACAGTAAAACACACAGGAATGAACCAGTTTAGAAATCAGTATGAATGCTCAGCAATTGCTGAAGCTCATGTATTACACATGACTTTCAGGAAACAGCATCCTGTTTTCCCTACTTCCCTCCACACACACACACACACTATCTACATGAGGACAGTTCTGAAAAGCATCAAAAAACTGACTGGAGGTAAATTTTATTTTTGTAGAGCTCTCCAATATACTGAATTCCCAAGCTTATACTCAGAGCAACCAGGATATCCCTACAGAGGCTCTGCTTTACCATGGAAACTGGCAATTTGACCAACTTTCTTCTGTTACCACTAGCACACTGTGCAGCGGTGCACAGGTTTGTCTTTTCCATTAATTCCTCCCCACCTCTCCTACACAGAGATGTCAACTTTTACATCCTCTTTTCCTGCTTCAAACATTCATTGGTATTATAGTCTAGCACTTAAGACAGTGGAATTTGCAGCAAAAAGTATTTTGTTGACAGTGTAGTAAGAAATCAGGTTAGATCCTTTAAAATTTAGAGTTTTATAAGGAACTTACTCAGAGATGCTTCTAGATGCTAGTCCAGTTATCTCCTGAAAAAAGTTATACAACAGAAGACTTTTCTAGAAGTTTCCTGGAACATGTCAAAAGACAGGTAATATAACTCTGGAAACTGCTCCTTTAGAAAGGCTGTCTTCTTCAGGGGAATGATCAGATGAAAGTGCAAAGGGGAAAGGCAGTTTGAGAATTCACATCTCATGTCACTTTCAAACTCGAAGAAACACAGGAAAGCAAAATGAGGCCACATAATCAAAGAAAGCCAACCTTTAAATCTTCTAAGTCCTTTTTACTTTTAAATATTTTACCTTTTAATTGTTCATAGTTTGTGTATCCTTGATATTATCTTTAGGAGAACTAAGTACAAGCTTAACTCAATACAGAGAAAGGATAGCACCAGAGTAGTAAATTACTGACTTGGCTATCTTTTCACTGACCTCAGAAACAGAAGGTTATCCAGAACTGGAATCTTAATCAAGTTATTCAGGAAGAATATAAAAGCACATGTAACTAACGACAGAATAAGAAAGACTGTACAAAAACTAGAGACAAGTAACAGGTTTTTCTAGGCACATCAAGTATAAAAAACACATAATTTTGATCAGAAAAAGCCAGTGTCACATTTGAAAAGCTAACTGAAATATACTAAGAACCTCATGAAGCATGATTGAGAAAGATTAAACATAGAACTAGACTCATGCCAGCTTACTTGTTACTTTAAATCAAGCCCCAAGCTTACCAGCATAGTTGGTCTACACTACTCTTTGTATAAAATACATATATAGAGCTATACATACATTCACACACAGTAAACAGACACAAATGCCAGCAGGCAACACACTCACCTAGGATCTGATTTGCCTTCTACGGGTAACTGTTCTCTCTCTCATTACAGAGAGCACTTAAAAATCCTTAGGCAATTCTCACATGTTAGGAGTGTGGCCAATTGAGCTACTTAACAGGACACCCAGGAAGAGAAGCTTAAAGTGTATTTTGCTTAACTCCAACCCTAAAGAACACCAAAGTAAGTAGATATTCAAAAATAACAAAAGCCGTGACTGCCACAATGGATGTCAATAACAAATAATTGACTAACTGGAAACAAATAAAGTGCAATAAAATTGTGGTAGTTACCAATAAATAGGCCAGATAATTGTATACTGTAATTAACTAAGCCTAACACTGAAGCAGCTTCAGGAAATAAAGTGAATGTTGTTCTGCTTACCAGTTTATCCCAGCAGATTCTGCTTATGTCAGTGTCACTAATGACACCAACTGCTGTTGTCTTGCTATTAGGTACTTCAGTAGCTGCTTGAGAATGTGAAGTGTACAATCAAGTGTTTAAAAGCACATACAACAAGACACGGACAGAAAGTTTTCAATATTCACATGCTAAGGTTAGACTTGAACATATTTACACATATTCAATTGTCAGAAGAATTACATGTACATTTAACCGACTTGAGCTGGCCCACATCTGAAAGGACTGGCCCAGAGACCAAGACACCATACAATGTTACTGCATCACTACAGCCCAGACTGACCAATTCAACTGTTCTGATATTCAAACTGCAAGATGATATAGACAAGAGCATCAACAGTATTCTGCTTTATTTTAGTCGCTTCACACACAAGACTGGTAAAAGAACAGTTTGCCCTGCCAGCACCCCAGAAGGAGATCCAGTATAGGAAAAAATAAATATCTGTAGGTTATTTATTTCATATAAATATGAGTACGGAGGGGACATCTATAGGAAGAAAGAAGATCCACTTACCTGCCATTTTTTTTGATGTAGGTTGCTAAATAACCATGGTCTTCCCAGTTATGAACTGTTTCTGTCATTCCCTGCTCCTGAAAAATGGGCTGTAGAGCTTTAAGAACGGCATTGCAATCAGCTGTGAGATTAAGAGAAAAAAATAATAAGTAAGGATTTTCCACTCAAGTCAGTTCTGTCTTTTTTTTAAAAGGCTGAGCAGTTTTTGCTGGCAGCCTGGAGTACTTTGAGTTCCATCTGAAAAACAGCTTTCATGTACCTTCTCCCCTCCCCACTCCATCCCCAGAGATATTCCTCAGTGCATGGGGATCCGAACAGTTTTCTACTCAGAAGAACACACAAAAATCCACTTGGAAATAGCTAAAGTTACTCTGGTATGTGCTGATTTCAGAAGCATCAGGTTTGCTGTACCTAGTTTTGAGGTTTTTTTAAATCTTCATTACAACTACTGTAGATGCTCCACTAAAACAGGTATGTCAAAAACAACTTGCAAGTTTTGTCAGTTGATTTTGGAATTGACACAGTGAGTTAGTAGAGGATGCTGATAAAGCTGCACCTACCAGAACAGGAACAAAACTGGAAAGAATGTTATACCAGTAAGTGTCAGTGAGCAGACCTAACAAAATATTAATCTACAGGCTGTCCCAGTGAGGCAAGTATCATAATTTTTGCTTCACAAACACAAAACTAAGCCACCACGGTCATGCAACATGTCAATAACGTAACCAGGATTTAGACTCTATCAGAGAAATTACCTGGTACAGACACATTATGGAGGCACAGTTTAACACCAAATGCTTCAGCACTCACATATTGTTCCCCCTGCCCCAACTTTAATTACCTTGGGAAGAATTTTTTTTGTTTTACTCCCTGCCCCCAAATGCATATACCTTGGAAACCACTAAGTGTAGCCTGCAGACGTAATCAGCAATAGTTTCTAGGACGTTACTGATTTGTACAAGCTTCAAACAAATGAACAAGAAAATCTATATCAAGTAAATCAAAGTTCGGCTCATTTATCATCTCTACGCAACTCCACAGTAGACTAAGCTGAAAACCTGATTACTTGAAACGTATGTTTGCCTGTCTGTAAAGCCTGGACTCAATTATCCCTGTATGTTTTAACCAGACAAACCAAAGTAACAGATAAAGCATTTACTATAATTTTCTTCAAGACAAGGTCAAGAGCAAGCCAATTCCCCAATATCTTGCCAAGGATATTCAATAAAAGCAGAAAGGCCCTGCTTCTTACTGCTCATACAATCTGATCTTGAATTCATGTTCTGAGATAAATATTTCCTTTTCAGTTTCTATGCTTCACTCATTAACCCCCCATGTTCCAAATTATGTGGAAATAGAACCAACAAAAAAAAGTTGTCCAATACAACAGTGAATGATTTAACTGCTGGCCCTTTCTCAGTCAGTAGCACCATTGATGATTTTTCCTCTCATTGATGAAACACCCCACACAGTCCACTACCACTATGAAGCTTCTTCCTTCCCTACCCTCCTGTCAAAATCTGCATCATTTGTACCATTAAGTTTTTACACTTCCTATCCAGCATCAGTCAGGTACCACCATGGCACAGGCAATAATTAAGGCTCAGAGTACACAGTTTATATGCCCAGTAACACTGGTTACAGTAGTAATAAGTGGGCCAACAATCAAGCCAACAAGTTTTTGGGACACCAAAAGCATAAAAGAAATGGGGCCGTAATTAGAGCCACAGTTCTTAAACTGGTTCCAGTCTCTGAAGCTTTGCACTGGAAAGAGAACTTTGCAGTGCTCACTTTAGGCTTGCAGATTCTGGCATGCATCAGCAGGCTTTTTGGGGAGGACTGGAGCAGCTGCTCCAAAGCCAGTACATTCAAAGAATTTTTGTCATTTCAGACATGTGATCCCCTCTTCTTGCTTGGCATTTGCTTCCTTGCCCCACTCCTTCACCTTCTCCCTCATCTTTTAGAAAACCCATGCTCATTTCCTTCCCTTATTTCTTATGTCAGCACCACAACAACGTTAAACAAGAACTAAGTTTAATAATGCACACCATACCCTTCCAGGCCAGCAAATTAGCATGAAACCCAAACTGAACTAGAATGCAACTAGCCCCCAGACCACTTCACTTCTGCAACTCCTGCAAGATACTGAAATAAGAAGGAGAACAGACTCTGGAAGAACTGAAGTGCTCATCCCACATTTAGCCTATCTGCTTTCAACAGATTCAAGGACTCCTGCTAGGTGTGTCTTGGCAGACACTACAGGACAAATCATCACTGATATTTTTCCGCTCCACGAACATACTAATCCCTCACAAGCTGCTCATCATTCGGCAGCAGATTTCTTTGCTAAGCAGCCAGGCACAAGCTTCCTATTATGCAATTCCTATGCAATAGGAGGTCTTCCTATTATGCAATTAACTTTAGGAAAGTAAAACAAACAACAACAACATGCTCTTTCATCAGGTCTCCCTTTGGTTATACCACACAAGATTTGCCTTGGAGGGCTAATTAATTCTCCAAAGTTGGAGACTCCTTCTTAAAACGTTTGAGGCATCAGTGGTTGCTTGAAGGCATCAGGAACTTTCAGCAGCCTCAGCATCTCTCACCCAAATCCACTTGCCACCACCTCACTCCAAGCTCAGATATGCTATATCAAGCATCGATAAGCAAAAAGGACTTTGGTGATTAGAACAGTAGGAATACCTTTGAATCCACATAAAAATGTTAATTCAAGTAGTCATTAATTTTTTTGCTATTCAGGAACAAAAGAAACAAACTCCTGTTACCAAACATGAAATACTGTTTTAAGTATTTGATAATTATTTGCCAGCAGGAATGAAAAGGCCCAGAGTTTCAACTCTAGACAGCAGAAACAAAAACAACGTGTACAAATTTGAGAGAGACATTTTTTGAGAGAGTTGATACCCAGTTAAGCCAGACAGTTCCAGGCAATTTTGGAATCCCAGCACACTTGCAACTGTTGCTAATCATCTCTTCAAACATTCCTCTGAAATTTTAGCTGTGAAAAAGCCATTGTTTGACAGCGATCTGTGAACATGAGCACAGCTCAAAGTCCAGAGTTACTGTAAGCATCCAGTCTGGCCTCATGTATAACACTGGCTAGTTTCACTTAGATACTCCACCACTGAGCTCAGTAATCTGCTATTGAGCCAGACTATCTCTAAAAATATTCTGGTTTAAGACCTCCTCATACCAGAGGATTGACAAAGTCTTAGTAAGTTATAGGAACAGATTAGCTCTTATTTGAAAATATTCACCCCATTTCTGACTTCAAATTTTTCTTAGACTGATTTTGAATTATTTCCTCTAGCAAGTGAGAATACAATATAACCAAAACAATAGGACATATCAAAGCACTTACATATGCTTCTGCATCTCTGATGAAAGTCTAGCTACCAAGGGAAAAATACAAGAGAAAGGCGAAGCAAAAACCCTATCAAATTAAGTGAACTCCTTCCTTAAGAATACATTAAAAGGTTAACATACATTAGGAGCCAAAATGCAGAATATGCTAATAGTAAACAGCAACCTGAATAATTGGCATATTGTTTCATTTCAGAGCTGTTTAATCATTTCAAAATATTAAGTTACTGGGTTGTGCAAGTCTGAAATTCTCACACATGGGCACTCTGTCAACTCCAATTCTTCAAAAACCTCACAGGAAAAGGAAACATGCAGAGACAAGGTGGAAGGGTGTCAGATACAAGTGACGAAGGGAACACACCTAAGAAACAAGGTTCATTTCTAGCCAGGTGAGGTCCCAGGGGCAGTTCAAGATGAGGGCAGCAGGAGGTTGGGCCTTCAACCTGCTGCAGCAGCACACCTGACTGCTCTGGCACCAAGCCCACCGGAGTCAAGCCAGGCCACTTACAGTGCTTCCTTCCCCCACCACTTACTGGAAATACAGTAGCCAGGCTTATAGATGTGCAGGCATTCCTCTCATTCATAGACTAATCTGAGGCATTTTTCCAATGCCAATATAGTATCTCATTCTTAATAGTGAAAAAACTCCAGAATTAGGGGTGTGCTGCAGAAGTGCTTAGCAAGCAAAATGCTCATAAATTTTAAAATCCAGAGGTGAGGACAAACTTCAGGCTCAAGTGCCTGTATTTCATGTGTCCTAGGTTTCCTTTAGGCACCAAAACAAATGGAGAAGTAATGGAGACAAAAGCCACCACAGCTTATGGAAAGCCAACAGCCTCATCCTACTACCTCCCCATCTCTCCCATATGTGAGAGTACAGAGCAGTACATAATAATTTGCAGATAACTGGTTATCATTTAGTCATCAACTCCTGCATGGCAATCTTTCTTAAAACTTGAAAGCTTCAGAAGAATTGTACTCCTTTTGCCCTGGTTAAAAGCATCTGCCTGCATCAAAAATGAGTGCGCAGAGCACACTGTTTGAAACATCATCTGGAGAAGTTTCCACAGAAATATCACAGGCTCAACTAAGAGTTTAGGTAACTGTTGTCATTCTGAACTGGTCCTTTGCCTTCAATGACTACAAAATAAACCCATGCTTCACAAGAAAAGGACCCCCCTCCAAGCACACCTCAAAGCCCCTGCTTTCGTTACTCCCCAGGACAAAGCCACCAGCTTTTACTTGACAAGTTAACAGATGTAAATGAAAAACAACTGGCTTCAGCAACACTGCACCTCCCTGGTATTAAGTTTTGAAGTCTCCTGTCAGAAACACCCCCCACACAGGAAGAATCCTTTGTTTTGTCCTTGTCAGCAGAAAGTAGAAAACAGCAGGAAGCAGAAATCTATACTAAAACTATTCCTTTAAATCAATTTGCACCTGTAAGAATCAGCCTCATCATGTTGACTTATACAGAGAAGTCAGCAAATCATGCATGGCATAAGGCTTTAAAAAAGGGGCAGCAGGTAGAAAGTCATCTACTGTTCACCCATCCATGAGAAAACAGATCAAGTTTCCCTGTGCACTTACTCCATTTCATTATTCTGTACTACAGAAGGTAGCTTTTTCCTAAGAGTTTCCACAGAGCACCCCCCACACTCCTACTCTGACAACTTTCAGATACGTAGTGAATACAGGCAAATCAAGCTGTACTGCGCCACAACAGCAAGTGCATGAAATTACTTACACATCCATGTAATCACCAGTCAATATAAGTCACCCAGTGCATCCAAGTATTCTTTCAGAAGTTAAGGGTAAAACAATCATGATTCAGAATGAGCTCTCAAGGTATTAAAGATACCCAGGAGAATTTGACCCTCATTCTTGTCCTGCACTACCACCACCTTTATATCAGTTCAGATTGCTGGGAGGAATACAAACAAAACACACCCACAGGAGATAACAAATCTCTGCCAGACACCAGAAGTCTTTAATGCAGTATTTGTAGCATTTCTGACAGCACAATAGTTTTTCCCCTTATACCCAGCTAAAATCTATACATTCCACTTGTAATGATCGCACCTCTTCCAATGTTCTGCACAAGTTAAATGCAATCTGCTTCTTCCCTCCCCCACACATGCTCCACAGCTACAAGCCATCTTTTCCCCAAAGCATCCAGCCAACTAGGGACTGAACTTCAGATGTTTGTGTTGACTGATGCCAAGCTAAAACCGCACTGCCATCAAACAGAACACTCCCCACCCTCTTATTCCTGCCTTTTCCTTTACACTCATGCACCAGACTCATCTGGGAGTATATAGGGGGTGGTGTGGGAAGCATCCAAAACCAACTCCAACATTTATTGTAAGAGCTAGTGCTGACATAAAAATGAGAAAAGGAAAGGTGAAGGAGTGCTTAAGCCAATGATGTGACCGTACCCCCTGAGCAAGCCTGTAGTTCACCTGAGGTCCGATTTCTTTTTTTAAAACACATACAGTCAATTCTGTGTACATCCATCTGGCACAGCCAGGTCAGGTAGCTACCAAAGAACAGCAGAGGTTGGAAGGGACCTCTGGAGCTTGTCTCAGTCAACCCCCTGCTCAGAGTAGGCTCAATGACAGTAGGTTGCTTAGGGCCACAAGCAGTCAGGTTTTTGCTGCCTCCACAGATTGAGACTTCACTGCCTCTGTGGGTAACCTGTTCCAGTGTTCAACGACCCTCGTGATGAAAAGTGTTTTTCTTATGCTCAGAGCAAGTTCCACATGTTTCAGTTTGTGCCCACTGCCTCTCGTCCTGTTGCACAGGGCACCACCAAGGAAAGTCCAGCTTCATCTTCTCTACTCCCCCCCATCAGTTATTTTATATTTATATATATTATTTGACATGGCACTTATGGACATGGTTTAGTGGTCAGTTGAACTCGATCTTAAGGGTCTTTTCCAACCTAAATGATTCTATATGGGTAAGATCCCCCTGAGCCTTCTCTACTCCAGGTTCAGCAGTCCCAGCTCATCCAGCCTCTCCTTGTACAACAGATGCTCCAGTCCTTTAATCATGTTCATGGCCCTATGCTGGGCCTACTCCAGTACAACCAACTCTCCCTTGTACTGGGGAGCCCAGCACTGGAGTCAGCACTCCAGATATGCCTCACCAGGGCTGAGTCGAGGGGAAGGATCACTAAGCTGAAAGCAAAGCTGTCCCTAGCCTCTACTTGTGCATGGGGTCATTCTTCCCAGGTGAAAGACCCGGCATTCCCTTTGGCTGAACTTCATTGGGTTCCTGCAGGCCAGGAGTGCCTACAGTGCATCAGTCACTCCTCCCAGTTGTGTGTCACCTGCTAGCTTCCTGAGGATACACTCTGTCCCTATGCTCAGGTCATTAATGAAGATATTAGAAGTACACTGGCCCCGCTATCTACCCCTCCTTGAGTACACTGTTACTGACTGGCCTCAAGGTGGACTTCTTGTTGCTGAACACAACCTCTTGGGCCCAGTAGTTCAGTTTTCAAGCCACCTCATTGTGGATTTCTCTACCCTGTACACTTCACCACTTTGTCCACGAAGATGTTATTGTGTGGAAAGCCCTGCTAAAGTCTAGATAAACAGCAACCATTACTCCTCCCTCCTCCATCAAGCCAGTCTTTTGACCACAGAATGCTATCAGGCAGGTCAGGCATGATCTCCCCTTTGTAAATCCATGTCAGCTACACCTAAAGCTTTCTAGTACTCAGATTTGGAAATAGTTTCCAAGATTTATTCCATCACTTTCCCAGCTATCAAAATAAAGCTGACTGGTCTATAGTTACCTGGATCTTCCTCCTTGCTCTTGTGAGGATAGGAGTGATACTGATTTTCTTTCAGTCCCAGATTCTTCACTCGGATGCACCAAGAGAATCATTGCAAGGTCCCACATCTACAAGGAACCTAGTCCTGGATAAAGAGTACCACACATCTAGACAGTTCCACAATCTACACTTATCTTCTTCCCTCATCTTCCCCACATGCAGGAAGCTCCTAAAGTTGACTTGTTTTCCCTCTGCCACTCACCTGAAAAAGGTCTGCGGAAGCACAGCTTCAGACAAAGGAATGCAACGGGAAAAAACAAAAGCTATTTCAACTTTCCTAAGACCACCTTTAAAAAGCTGAACTTTTTCTTGTAGTTTCAAAAACACTACTATAACTTCAGTAATAATGGTGACTAAACTAACACAAAATATATAGGGGCTTTCAGATGGCACTAGCACACAAACACATTTTCTAAGATGCTCAGAGTCATGCATCACCTTTATGGAATAATAAATAAATACCTTAAGTCTTCATCCAAGTCTCCAACATTGATGTACAGAGAAGAGCTATACAGCCACTTCTCCCTAGCCCTTCCTACACAACAATAAAAATTCAAGTTCAGGGTACACAACCAGCAAGTCATTACTTAAAACACTAAGCAAGATTTCAGCCAAAAGCAACTGTATGTACAGTGAACAAGAATGGCTGTGCTTCAACTTCTGCATGCAGTGCTAAGTGCACATGCATATAAAAACAAAAACACCATTCCCACAAATGCAGTCTGCTTACCTTGTTATTTAAAAGTCAGTAACAAAATCACCTTTTCCTACTTCCTCCTTTGAGCTCTAATAGAGAGAGACTTTTCTTTTTCAGTTCTTTCACAAAAGTAGGGTACGATTCCCTATCATCTTTAAGGGAAAACTACATAAAACCTTAAGTTTTCAGCAACTGCAGGTCTATCAGCTCCATCCACTTCCGTAATGGAAAAAATACATTAAAGAAGTTAATCCTTTACCCTTCCTCTATTCATTTTCTTGTATTAGGACAACTAAAAGTTTCATTCTGTACACATAAAACCAGAAGTGATCTTGTGTATTGAATACCCCATGTTATTTTGTGAATCTGAAGTGCCTGAAGTTTTCTGCAACCTCAGCCTCAATAAAAATGCATTCCAACCTAAGTGAGGTTTAAGTCTTACTGTTTGTGCCTCAAGGGGACATAAAATTCTAGTTACTGGATTATAATATTAAAAATATTATCAAATTGCAGAATGATGGTACCACCACATCTCAAAGTATCACCGGAAAACACATCACAGCATAAGACTAATCTGAAAGTGTTACACATAACAGCCATGATCTTAACTGTAAGGCGAGTTTTGTAAGGTATCTTATAATTTGAAATTCAATACATGAGAACAGCAGATTTAGCTCCACATTTAAGTAGAAGTGATGTGGCAGAACACTTTCATCGGCAGCATTTAAAAGCCAATATTCCATTTCCATCTAGCCTTTCAGACAAAAACTGCTTTTTGAAAAGCTTAAATAGTGAACGTCTGCTACAAGGACAGATAATGCAGTTAAAAGAATTTATTATTTCAGTACATTCAATCACAAACCACCACAACATGGAGTTTAATTAAATCAGTGAGAGCAGAACATAAGGTTTACTAGACTGTATCACAGCATCCCCAGCATTCCCACTCTTTATCTCAGTCTCCCATGACTTTTCAAACACAATTTAAATGAGGAAGTAAAGAATACTGACAAAGTGGGGCAGTTTTATTCCTCATCATGTAGGATCTCTGGTACAAATACTTTGAGAGACAGGAATCCTTGTGTCAAGGAGCTTTTCTTACTCTAACATGACCTCTGCTGCACATCAGACCTGCAGCAGAAGCTGAGCACCGTTACTGTAAGAGATCCAAGTACACAACTACTTTTTTGTCATTTTCTCTAAGTGAATGCCATATTCCTGGCACCATTGGTCATTCTACATCTATCTTACTATTTGGTGTTAATAACCATGCAGTTCAGTGCTGTTGGAATACAGCAGAGGCACGCAACCTAGGCAGAAGGTACAGCAGAGAGACGACCAGAGTAAAGCAGCAGAATGAAGAAACCAAGAAACAGATCGTACTGTACCAGTTGCACAGAACACTTGTTATACCCTCCTCCCCTTACCAGGATAGCAGTCCCTCAGGTGAGCCAAACTGCAAAATGAAGCATCGAAATTAAACTATGTTCTCACACTTTAATGCAAAGATAGTCACTAAGCCAATATAAGTGCTACCTAAACGAATTATTTTCTTGCTTGAATAGAGCAAGCACATTGCACAAATGAAATTAGGTAGACCAGCAAGTCTTTTCAAGCACAAATGAACACTCATCACTGCAACATACATATTGAAAGAACCAGAAGAAAGCATTTGCTACCAATTTAGAGCTCATTCATAGCTGAAGACTAACTTAAGATTAGTTATGAACATGAAAGCGCTTATTAACAAATTTTATAACTGGGGCCACTTTTTTCCTGTCAGCCCATAGATTAACTTCCCAATTAATATCATCTTGGCTTCTGGGAGAAGATCAGAGCCTTTCTGAGGGCATTTTGCATTTTCAGAGCACTCAGAAAGGATAAAGCCTCCTGTGATCAGTTGAGGATGTAAGTGTGTCTGGGGGACTGTTACACAGCCGCACACTTGTGTACAGATTATTTTACTAAGTCATGCAGACTGACTCAAAGAAAGCTTAAAACAGATCACTTAAGTGAAGCTCAGCTTTGTTATTAACTTTTACTACATGTAGTAGTTAATGTATTTACTAGTCTCCAAAATTCTGCCACCCAGAATCTGTACCCACTCATTAGACGAACACCAGCCAGAGTTCAGGAGGACAGCAGGTATACATGGCCTCTGCATTATGCTGTGGTCCTGCAGATACCTATAGGAGCCAGGACGCACTGTCCACAGAAGTCTCTGAAAATCTGTACCAGTGCAAAGAGATAAGCAAACACAGACTACAGAAGAGCTCAATTATTACAGGCATCATTAATAAAATACCCAGAGACAGGAAAATAAACCTTTCACTGTTAACAGTGGCTGACTGCAGCAGAGCCAAAGTCAAGGTTAAAATACTTTTAGCATGTCTGAATCTGAAACTACTTGAAAGGAAAGAATGAACACAATGTAGATTCTGGAAGGTGATCCTTTGATTTTATCTGCATAAGTATTTTATTATCATCTGACATGACTGAGGAGTTACTTGGCAAAAAAATCAAGCACTGCAAGCAAACTTTTCCTGGCTTGTTTACTGCACAAATAACAGGGTTCCTGCTTGTGGTTTTATCAATATCCAAAAGCTCACTCCTGATGAGTCGTGCATCACCATACACTAGCGGAGTTTAAAAAGAACCCACCACAGGGACCTATAGAGGGGTTTTTCCTTGTTAGCTTTTGGCAAAACTTTTAGAAGCCCCTCATCGCTGCTGGGAGCGCTTGAGGGACCATTTTCAGCTAGCTATTAGAGGAATATTTTTCAGTTAGGTAGGGCGAGTCCTACAAGAACATTGCACAAAACAGAAAAATAAGTTTAAGACATCAAGCATGCCAAATTCTGACAGCCAGGACAACTCTGAAGGAGAAGCTACTTAAGTAACCCCCTTTAAAAACAAAGTCAGAAAGAGGATAAAAGCAGCAAGGAACTCCCAGGATGCTATACCTTTCACAATAATCACATACAGAATTAAAGAATGTCAAAGTGAATGGGAGAGACTTTTTAAACATTTACAAATTATTTCTTTCTGCATTTTTAATATATGCTTTAAAGGGGGTTTTCCTATACCTGGCATCTAATTGCAGCTAGTATGTAAGATATGACATGCTATTATGGTAAACAACAACTTTTTAAATGCAAACCTTCTGAAATGGTGCACACAGCTCACCAAAAGTCCCATCACTCTCCAGTAACTCTGGAAGAAAAGCCATTTACAGGCCTCCACAGGTAACAGTGGCTGGCATTCTGTAAGTCACATTGTTTAATAGTCACACAAGAGTTTAGTTAAGAAAAAAGCTTTTAATTTTTTTCCTTTTCCCAATTGCTACTTTACCCTGTAAGACTATTATAGGTTTTTCCACTTCATACAAATCCACTTCTTAAATACAGAAACAATATTTGCTTATCTAGAAACCAACATTAAATATTTGCCATACTGTTCTGGACAACCCACAAACAGTATCTTTTACCTTTTAAACAGGTAAATCCAGGTTTCACAACAGACTCTTCCAGACTTGCTGCTTGGTCAAGTGTAATTTTGCTACAGGAAGACAGTATTTCATTAAACTTCTTGCAACACTTCATCCCAACAGATTACCAGAGCTGAGCAGTAGGCGAAGAGGTAAGCCAAAGGCATTTGCAGACCAACATTCTCATACGTTAAGTTTGGCATACCACTTTTACACAGAGTATTTATGCACTCAGAAAACTTACTTCATATGATGTATAGCTTGAGCCTTAAAATCAACAAATGTGGCTTCAACACCTCAGCTCCACTGACTTCATTTGTCTCTCCCAGTAATGCATAAACTGAAGTCCATCAACTGCTATATAAAGACTATTCACATTTTAAACATTATCACCTGATGAAATATCTGTAGCCCTTCCATCCAGAAAAGCAGTAAAAGAGAAAATGTACTTGGTAACAGAACTTCAGCATGCCCAAATAATACCAGCTCTCCTGTTCACTTACATCCCTCAAACCACTTTCACCACCTGGTACCTGACCATCTTCTAGACACGTATTAAGTAAAGTGATTAGTACTTGTCACATGTACTCCAAGGACTTTGCTATTAAAAAAGCATGGTCAGAAAAGTGTAACTGAAATGGGAATACTGATGTGTCAAAAGCAGTTTATTTCTTGCCGGAAACCAGACACTTATGGAAGACATCTCCCATGCTGTTAACCTTCACCTTTGCAGGGGACAGTTCCTTCATGCCTGAGTAGACAGCCATTGAGTACATGACGTCATGCTGGAGATGCAGATAATGATATTGTCAACGTTCTATTGAGAAAGCATTTTAATCTTCAAAACTGGAAACCAATAAAAGCAGGGAAGGAGTTCACAACAGTCCTTACTGCTAAAAATAGAAAGTTATTAATTCCTGTATTAACACCTCCTGACAAGCCCCATTTGTGCTCTGACACACAGCAGGCCAGTTCTTGGTCCAGGCCTGTCAGAACTAGACTGTAGAGACCTGCAGGGCTCAGCTCAAAACAGCCCAGCCAAGAGCACAGGCTGAGCCCACACCACTCAGAGACTGCTAAGGGAGCACAACTAATACCGAACCATTCCTGAACTGCAGCTGCAAGCTAGCTGCAAACACACCTTTAGCCAAGGTTGATAAGAGTTGCAACCTCCAGAGGCATTTACTTGAGTCTCATTTAATCTTTGTTTACATGGTCTTCAGATACATATCATAGTCAAGGAGTCAGCAGATTTTTATAACGTACCATAAATCAATACGGTAAAGAAGAGATATAAGCATATCATCCACATGTTATCACTATAATCAGATGTTTCAGCACTTCAGACAACCCAATACTTGACAGAAACAGTCAAATTGAGCTACAAGATCAGAGATGCCACTCCCCCCCAGTAACTTCAAATATACTTGATGTGCTTTTACTGCTAACTGCAGCCAGCTCCAGTCACAGAAGCAGAATCCACCTCATAAGAACAACAAAGCCCTAGCATCTCTAGTACATTAGGCAACAAAAACACCCATTACAAAGAATATTAATTAAAGAATAACTCTATATACAGCAAAGTGCTTAAAGGTTTTATTGAGGAGTTTTCCATTTATAATCTTAGAAACTGCTAAACATTTTGTATTAGTTTAAGCCTTTCTCCTTCATACACAAGATTCTGACTTGTTGAAAAACTCTGCAAGAGACACTAAATTTTCAATGCCAGTCATCTCTTCCTGCTTTCTCTGGCATTTCCACACTTCTTTCAGGATGAACCATGAATCAACAGCTAGAACTGATCATTACCTGCATATTAAACCAAACCAGCACCAATTCCAAATTGTCTTTATTACAGCAGGATGCAGCTCAACACACACGAGCAGCTGAACTTGTGTAGACTTTTCATAGCTAGAAATTCAGATAGAAGTTTCAGAGATGGTAGAGAGGAAGAGCCAATACCTCCAAATAGCCAAACCCCTCCTCATCATTTAGTTCTCTTAAACACTCCTGTTTCTAGGAGATCGTCCTCTCAGAAAGGCATTTTTTTTAATTAGTCCTTAAAGTAAGGAAACTCAACTACAAGACTCCAAAGCGATGCAGAACTAAACAAAGCCTTGTCAACTTCCCCCCTCCAGGAGTTTAGATCAGCACAGCCAAGAACAAGCATATAAAGTTGTGGTCCTTCTCTACAAAGAACATTAAGACTTCCAATCAAAACAAAAGACAAGAATGAAAATTTTAGTTTAACTGCATGCAATTCAAATACTTAACAATTTGATAGCTTAAGTAAAAAAACTCAATACTGAAAGAACATTTGTTAGAGTAACTTAGAACATCTTACAATCAATGTTCTTTCAGAACACACAACATGTATGACCAGTTAGTTATTTCACTTTTAATGATGTCAAACACTGGAGTATATAATGCAGTGTTATTAAACAGCTGTCAATTAAAAAAAGGACGTGATGGTTATTTAAATCTTTACACCCCTGACTGCATACTAAAGCTTCACCTCACAGCATTCCTGTCTGCTTAAAAACAGGCTAAAAGTCTATGATATAGGACTGGCAGTAGAGTTAATGGCACTGGATGCCTCAGCTGAGATATTTTATTTATTTTTAATTATCTTGTAAAGCAGTTAGTGCCTCCCTGTGAAAAAACCTCTGAAAGAAAAATTTTGTAAGTCAAGTTTGTCTCCAATAAGTGCAGTTATGCAGGAAAACTAAAGTATAAAATAGTTTTTGCAAGTCAAATCCAATATACATGATTCCGTTAGATTTTTCTTTCACACAATTTACTAATAAAGAATATCTCTTAATATATTGCCTGTGTCAAACAACATTTAGACATAAGCAGTGTAGCCATTAGCTATTTTTTATATGTATTCCTGATAATGACAGGCTTGACTTTCTCATCAAGTTTTTCCCCCCCACAGTGTCAGAATTGAGCGGTGGACCCTGTGGACAGGGACAAAGCCACTGACAGAGCACCTAAAGAGGAGGCTCACCCCACAAAAGGTCCTCTTTCTGTCTCCATGAAAACATTCATTTGAATAAAAACAGACCATGTGCACACACATGTCCACTCATCCTTTTTCTTACAAACATTGCCTTACCTGTGCTAGAGCCCTGGCATGCCCATTGCGTGCTAACTCACACAAGAGTTTCATAATAATTTATTTCACTAACTGTCAGCTCAGGTAATCACTACTGTCCTCCACCAGCTCACTCATCTGTGCCCTGGCCCTGAATGTTGTCAGCACAACTGTTTGTGCAGCTGTACTATGAACTGTGTAATCCCCCATCGCCCCCCAGCAATAATCCCAAACAGTAAATTCCAAGATAGTTAAAACTAATTTTCTAACAAGTTCTTACCCCTCCCAAAACAACTTACTGAAGCAAATAAAAAAAACCAAGAGAGTCTCCATATTATCTTCCCCATTAAAGAAACCTGAAGAATAATCATTTCAATACTCAACAACCAAGAAAACTAAGCTTATATGAGACATTCACGCACGGAGGGAAACACTCCCATGTACGAGCACATTTACAACATAATCTAAACTCAATTCTATAAAGGTATAAGGCATCAAGCATCTACATACTTTCATAATAAAGTCATTAAACTAAATAACCTGAGGAGTCTCAAATTCCTCATTTCTGATTGACTAACAAAAACATCATTAGGCCAGAAGTGAAAGGCATGACTAAAGCCTTCTATGCCCCAATTAAGAAAGGCAAGCGACCTGCATCCATTTTCATAAATGTTAAAGCACTCTTCTTGTATTTTAGGATAAGGAACACAATGCTGTTTGCCTGCTGAAGTTGTCTGCTTATCTTGGGGACCACAGATAAGCAAGATACTTCTGCTCAAAGGACTGAGCTCTACAGCTACTACTTTAATCAGCTCTTGAGGAGACCATCACAGAAAGTCAGGTTGTGTTATCCAGCTATCAAAGATGCAGCCCTGCTTATATCTAACTGCCTATTATTTTTAGAAACTTGTGGGATACATAATTAGGAGATAGAGTTATGAAGACAGACCCTTTTGTCTTTTTTCTTCTGACTAATTTGTAGATTTTGTAGTACATGAAAAAATGATTGAAAAGTTTGAAGAAAACTGACAGTTTTTAGTAGAGGTACACTGCTTCATTCATCTCATGCAGCCCCATTCCCAAGATAGTGTTGTGTCCCCTCCATCTCAAACCAACACAAAAGGACTTGTTTTCTCCTTTAACTCCCTACACCCATATTTTCACTGACATTGCTGGCATCTCTCAATGCCTCCAACAACCATCAACCTTACAGAAGTAATGATGGTAAACACTACAAAATGCCTACTCTTCCAGTTATCATCCTCAAGACACTTGTCAATTACACATTTGAATCCTGAAGGATGTACATGACATGCACCACAGTCCAATATACCAAGAGAACTGGACTGCCTTAAGAAAATGGGGCTGCTATGGAAGGGATTTGGCACATGACAAGTCAGTCAGCCAGTGCAAACGACCCACCAGAATCTACACCATTCCGCAGCACGAGCAGTTCCTAGCTAATAGCTGCACAAGTATTAACACTTGACAAAATCCCATCTTCTTAACACAGACCTATGTCCTCCAGATCCTTTCACTGACATCCTAAGACAGCCGCCCTCTTTTACTCCTGGAGAACCTCGAAATACTGAGGATGAAGACAAGCCACACGCAACAGAGCACATAAAGAAACAAACAGATCCGGGAAAAATGTTAACATCTCAGAAACACTGTCCCATCCTTTATAGTCACGTTCAATCTTGATGCTGGACAATAATAGTGAAGCCTTTCTTCCCTTCAGAATTAGGAGAACATTGGATAGCTACTGTGTTAAACATGAACACTGAGAACCATATTCAAATTATTTCAACCACATGTAACAACTCTCATCTGTAAGCAGATTCTTAAAGAAACAGACACATAACCATGTACGGTTATTGCAAGATGCATTGCAATGAAACACAAACAACTGAACAATCTTGCTTTCATAGACTAAAGTCTTGCCTTCCTACAAGCTGGCAAATTTAACAGCTATATTAATATCTACCAAGAAGGCATATTTGTCAAGAACTGAGGCCACAGCTGATGTCTTGAGGAATAAGGAGCATCCATTTACCAAGAAGGTAACAGATTCTGCATTCTCAAGAATACAAACATAAAGATGCCACAGCTTCAGCCGAGATGTAGTGGTAACATTATCCTCACAAGATCAGAAGGTCCAAAACCACACACCTCTTTTTACTAAGTGCCATTTCATGGCATTCCAGACCATTCAGAAGTTTTATTATCTGTGTGACTTACAGCAAAAGCCTCAGCTGGTTTAAGAGCCACGATTCACCATTAAACTTGAACTCCTTTAATACGAACTACAAATGTACATTCACGAATTTTTCCTCTATAGACAACTCTTTATGCTTTGGGCCATGAGTACTAGATAAGAAGGAAAACTCCACATGAAAAGTACAAGCCATCTTCAGAGCTGTCATGGGCAGAAGAAAGTTCTTCACATCTCACTAAAGACATCTATTGTGCTGAAATGAACATAAGCGAAAAAGGCTTCTTCCCTCCTTTGATCTACACAGCAACACTTCTGCTGTTGGTCCATCCCCGCACCCCCATTTAGGCACACCCACTTTGATTGGAGAGGGATGCAAACACCGTCTTCAAAAGTAAAGGGAAATGGAATAGAAAACCTACCTGAAAGCAAGATGATATTTAAGATCATTACCACACTCTAATTGTATAGTTTTTACATCTTAGAGCAGCTAATATAGCCGCAGCTTATTTTCAATACACCTAGTCCTACTCCTTGCCCTGGTAATTCTGACTTTTCTGCAGAAGCCAGGTACTGGTGTAACCCCAGCCATGATAGTTCAGGGAACTAAATGGGTTAAGAGATCATTGCAGGGGCTGGGTGGCATCCATGCAAATTGCTTTTAGACTGGTTTAGCTTCCCGATTCTGCTCACGCTAGGTCAGTGAAGCACAAGGTGAAGGAAAATGGCAGTGCTATCTCCTTCACCATTAGGTCACCATTAGAGTGGCTATGCTGCCCTATAAAAACCTCACTGTAAAATGGAAACTGAAAGACTTTCCCCATGAAACAAGGATAGGGCATCCTGAAGAGCACTGTTTGGGAACAACTCCACGGATACCTTCCCCCTCTCTGCTCCTGGCTCTGCAAAGTGCAAGCGCAGCAACGCCACGAAGGGCACAGCACGCAGCAAAGCCCCTGGGCTCAGGAACCTCTCTCTCAAATCAAGCTATCGACAGATTTTATTTGTAGACGCGGTGAGCTGCCCTCACACATCCCTGCCTCCAAAGATGGACAGAAGAAGGAAGGGGAGGGTGCCGCGGAGCGGGAAGGCCAGCCCGAGCTGGCGGCCTTGCTCAGCATTCACCCCCTACGCCCCCCGGCTCTGGCGCCCATGGCGGCTCCCTCCCCCCCCGATTAAACCTTTTCACCCATTTTGGCCGCTGAGAAACGTGGTGGTTCCCTCGGTTTCTGGCTCGAACGTGCCCCCTACAGATAACTGCGGAGTAAAGCTTCGAAATAGCCCGTGGCTCGTCCATAGCCGAGTTTCGTCGCTGATCACTTCCCTCGCGGCTTTGGCGACGAGGTCAGGGCAGCACCGCAGTGACGAGACGCCGGTGCACCGTACCCCCGCCCGGCTCCGCGGGGGTGCCGAGCCCGCCTCCCCGCCCCCGCCCGGAGCGAGGGCTGCCCTCACCGCGGCGCCGAGCCCGGGCGGGCTTCGCGGGGAGCCCCGGCCCGGCCGCTCGCAAACAGCCAGGCCCTGCCGCCCTCCCGCCGGGCCCGCGGCGCGGCGCCGCCCGCTTCCCCCCGCCGGCCGCGGGGAAAGCCCGCCCCGGCGCCCGGCCGGGGCCCGCCGCGGTGCTCGGCCGGGGGACACCTGCACGGCCACCCCCCCACCGCCCCCCGTCCCCGCACCGCCGCCGAGCCGGGCCGTCCCCAGAGAGCGCGGGGCGGGCGGCGGCGCGGCACGGCGGGCCCCGGGCAGGAGGCCGCAGCGGGCCGCCCGCCTGCCCGGCGCGGGTACGGCCCCATGGCGGGCTCCGGGGAGCGCTGGGGCACCTGCCCGCCGGCGCAGGCGGATGCTGGGGGGGGGAGGGGAACGGGATGGACAGACGGACACACGGCCGGGCAGGGCGCGCCGGAGGGAGGCCCGGGGGAGGGGGGCGCCTGCGCTGGGCCTGGCGGGCGGGGGAGCGGCCGCGCCGCTTCCTCGGCGGCGGCAGGGGCGAGGGGAGGCGGGTCACGACACACCACCAAGGCGGGGAGGGGGGGGGGGGAAGGCACGGGGACGCACCCCTCTCCTTCCCTCTCCCGCCGCGGCGGTTACCTGTGGCGCCGAGCAGGAAGTCCAGGGTGCTGTGCCGCGCTGCTGCCATAGTGAGGTAGAGCCCTGTGCCATGCCTGGAAGAGGCGGCAGCGGCGGCGCGGGAGTGCGGCGGAGGAGCCTATATGGGCGCGGGGGCTGCAGCGACGCCGCGGGGGTGGGGGCGCGCCGCGCGGGGCGGGGCCCGGCCGCGGGGCGGGGCAGGGCAATGGCGGCGGGGCGGGAGGGGAGGGAGGGCGGCGGCCGTTGGCGGCCCGGCGGCGGGGAAGCGGGCGGGTCGGCGGGGCCGGCGGCCGCGGGCGTCGCGCGCGGGGCGTTGGGCGGCCGGGCC
The DNA here is from genome assembly GCA_031468815.1 of Morus bassanus. NCBI lineage: Eukaryota > Metazoa > Chordata > Aves > Suliformes > Sulidae > Morus > Morus bassanus. The sequence goes on along the minus strand of CM062568.1, from coordinate 88,894,832 downwards.
CGGGGGAGACCCGCGGGGCGGCGATCGCGGCCGCGGCGGCGCCTCAGCGCCTCAGCGCGGCGGCGGGTGCCTGCGCCTGCCGGGCCGGCCGCCCCGCCGCAGGGCCCCGGGCCGGGGCTGCTCCGAACGCCCCAAAAATACCCTGCCGGAGCCGGATCCCCTTTAGGATTCAAGTGGCGCCCCCACCCCGCGGGGGGAACCCCGTAATGGTGTCCCGGGGCCGCGCATCGGCTTGCGGCGGCGCTGGTGGCCGCGGCCTTGGGGCTGCTCGGCTGCCGCAGAGGTGCGTGTCGCCCGCCGCCCTCGCAGGGCAGGCAGGGCGCTGGCGTTCCCGCGGCTTCAGAGGGACCACCACCAGAGAGTCTCCAAGGCCTTTTACTTAAAGTCGTTTTTATATATATATATGTATACATGGGATAACTGTAAAATAGCGTGCTGAAGCCACAAATGGCATCAGCCACGTGTAGTTACAAACCTAAAAGCCTATGTCGTGGTTTAGCGCCAGTCAGCAACCCAGCACCACCCAGCCGCTTGCTCACACACTCCTCCCTGATCGGATGGGGGAGAGAATCAGAAGAGCAAAAGTGAGGAAACTCCTGGGTTGAGATAAAGACAGTTTAATAGGCAAAGCAAAAGCTGCGCGTGCAGGGAAAGCCAAACAAGGAATTCATTCACTGCTTCCCGTGGGCAGGCAGGTGTTCAGCCATCCCCAGGAAAGCAGGGCTCCATCACGGGTAACGGTTACTTGGGAAGACAAACGCCATCACTCCAAACGTCCCCCCCTTCCTTCTTCTTCCACCAGCTTTATATGCTGAGCGTGATGTCATATGGTATGGAATATCCCTTTGGTCAGTTTGGGTCAGCTGTCGTGGCTGTGTCCCTTCCCAGCTTCTTGGAAGACTTCCTTCAGGGGAAGCTGAAAAAGTCCTTGACTAGCGTAAGCACTACTTAGCAACAACTAAAACATCTCCGCATTCTCTACACTGTTTTGATCACAAATCCAAAATGTAGACCCATACTAGCTACTATGAAAAAATTCACTCTATCCCAGCTGAAACCAGGACAGCATACAATCTAGGAGTGGTTAATGATAGGACCGATGATTAACTTTGTCAGTTACTACAAGTTTTTACAGCTCTTCGTTCCTTTAATTTCTTTCCAAGATTGAGATTGAATTTGCACAATAACCATGGCACTGGCGATTTCATGTGATTCCACAGTTAAAAGAAGAGGTTTACAAGTAATCGTTAATGTGCAATCTAATGTACTAGCATCATTATTTCCGTAAGTTGCAATAACGTGTTTTCAATGCAAGCTTACAGTATCCTTGTACTGCAGAGCACAATTCCACCCGTGCATCCTGAGCAGAGCAAAAACATTCACTGGAGATAGGCATCAAAAGAGGCACAGATTTCGGCAGATCTAATAACTACATTTTTGTCAGCTGGTGTTCATTTGACACAGCCCATCCATGAGAGGCCTTTTTTTCCCCATGATTAATTAACCACAGCATAGGGCTTTTGCAGGTTCACATTAAACACCTTTGATCCCATCCTCGATGTTACAGGAGAATACATAGTCCTAACTGAGTACATTGGGTATTCTTGGTGCCATTTCACCAGGTATTCTGAGTTTTTGTAATGCCATGACTTCTTTTTTTTTTTTTAACCAAAATCAGTGCTTCCTTGCTGCCATCTCTGATCTCTCTGCTGTTTTTTTCAGACATGCAGCTGCCACAAGATAGCCAGGAAAATCCCTGTACTTTATGATCTCTTACATCTTTCGCCTTTGCTTATGGCGGCTGCAGTTGTTTCAGTTACCTCATTACATAAAGGAGCTTACTGGATTGTTCTTTGCTGTCTTAAACTTCAGTGGCAGCAAGGAACTAACCAGTGCCTTTTGTTCAGTTCAGCCTATTACATTATCTTTCCATTGTGGAATAGTTGGAAGAAGGTAATGGTGATGTTGTCACCTAAGTACCTTCAGTTGTATTTGTTCATACGTGCCAGGTGCCTAGCTAAATTACGCCCTTATATACACATGGGCAGCTTTGCTGGGTTTACAGGGAAAAAAAAGAACACCAACTTGTCATGCAGCTCTTTTCCTGGCATTAGTTTGCTGCTTAAGGCTGACCATTTCTGACTGGCACCTGAATAGGGGGGGAGCATCATCTTTTTAATTAAATTTGCTATGGAAAAAAGAAGCAGAACAGTCATCTTACCGTGTCCTTTTTTATACGGATGGGAATATTATAGGTTAGTAGCGGACTTCAGCTGAAGAGCTGAAAAGACTAATGAATTATTTCAGAGCACAGTATGAAGTCTTTCCTTCTTAAACTTTGACTTAAAGGACAGTTATTAGCCATAAATGGCTTTCACAGCTGCTCATTAGGTTAGGTGGAGCAGGGAAAGCTGGCAAAACAGCACGAACGAATGCAAAAAAGGAATATGGGTGGAAAAGAAGAGGTTCATCTTGGAAATATTGGTAGAGCTGTAGGAAAACATTCAACAAGAGGAAGAAATCTGCAATACCAACATGTACGAGTGAAAGTGGATAGTAAATTACATACGGTCTTACAGAACAGCGCAATAACAAAGCCCACGGAATTTAAGCCTCCGTGTGAAGGATCCCATTGCTGAGGAAGAAACTAATAGGCTTTCTCTTCCGCTTCTTTGGCATGACTACCCTGTGCATACTACTTAACTAGGTCATGCCTGGGATATTTTTGGGAATCTTGCTGTTAGAAAATTACACCGAAGGGAATTTAAAGAAGAGCAATTAAAATAATTAAAGAGATGGAGCGATTGATTTATGAGACAAGATCAAAAGAGCTGGAATATTAAAACATGTTTCACAAATGCCGTGGAGTTTGGATGACATCATATTGTTAAGATTAGCACAGGCTATATGGAAAGAGTTTATTCAGTGTAAGATTACGTGCATATTTTGAAACCAGTAGAGAATGCAAAAGTGGGTGCAACAGTGAAAAAAAGTTTGAGACACCAGCGTTTGCCGAGTTACAGAAAGCTTTGTGCTGAAAAGCAAGGGCAGAGGCCCTACCCTTTACAGGCAGATTGGACAGATTAGATAAAAGACACAGGCTGACGGGAACAATCTTGCACTGGAAAAAAGTTGGGACAAAGGCCTTGCGTGGTATGCAATAACTTGCACTAGAGGTGCATTTTAGCCTGCATCACCTCTGTTCTCCATACAGGTCCACGGTGGACCGAAACACCAAGTGTTCTAAGTTTCAAGGTTTTTCAAACAGAGTACAGTAGCATTTTTAACCACAGGCTCCCAGTTCATCTTCCCTGGCTACATCCACCAGTGTGCATTGGTCTGAAAATTTTTCAGCTGCAAGTGCCACAATCCAAAGTTCGCCTCAGGAGTTGAAGTTGAAAACAACTTTTTCGCATAGACAGCTAAGAAATATCCTGTAACCGGAAGATTTTTTCCTCATGTTTATGACCTTTTCAGCAAACTTCAGGTCTTTCTGAGGCCTACTTAAGGTGCACTAGGATTGCTTGACGTTAGTAACTTTTTTTTTCCTGAATGGCTGAACAAGTTTCTAAAGTGATGACACATTTGAGACAGGAGTTCATGAAGGCTGTGTTCGCACTTGTTTAGGAATACTTGTATATCTCATGGCTTTGTCACTCATGAATAGCATGGTCATCTCACAATGCTAATTAAAACCTTGAAATCAAACGTACCTATTTAAAATATACGCACACACACAGGTTCTCTCCCCATGCCTGATTCTGTATATTCAAAGTATTTTTAAACATAATCAATTTATGCTAAGCAGAGGCATTTATACAGTACAATTAAATAAGCAGTGTAACATGTGCAGACATGTAGCCCTATGCTGCAGCAACTGCTAGAAGATAGTACCAAAATGGGAAAAGCAGGGGCTGCAAACAAAAGAGGGTTAGAGTTTGATGCAGACACTTGGAAGCAGTTTCATCACCTTCCCTGTTTATGCATCATATTGGGTTAGGTTTTTTCCCCAGGTGCTTTTTGGTGGGTTTTGCTTTTTTTTTTTTTAAACACAGCTCTAGTCCTTTAGTGGTTGCTTATAATTGATAAGAAGTCATGGTAAATTTGGAGGGGTAGGAGAGGGAAGATAATACTTCATTTTAGAAAAGTATTATGGGGAAACAATGGGTCTTGTAAGTTAGTGGTTGTTCTTAGAAACTGATTTGAGGTAAGAACGTGGTACCACAATCATGACCAAAGAAGTTCACCTCTTTGCAAAACAGTGTATCTTATTATTTAATGACAAATTAATGTTTTCTAGAGGTGAACATCTGTTTAATACAGCTAAGAAAACTCAATATTCTAATGAATTAACTTCTTTCATTCTTATTTCTACTTTTGTGTCTGAGCATGTTAGTGTTTACTAAAACAAATACAATTTGTCTCCCCCTTCTAGGATGCTCACAGTCAAATATGTAGACTTGCTGGGGCATTGCTCTGGAGATTTAAAAAAAAAGATAGCAAACTGTCTCTTTCAAATTAAATTTAGGCAGTGTGGAGCCTACATTCTACTGGAAACCAAGAAAAAAATCTCTAACTTTAAAAACAAGCATACTGAGTTGAACAAGGAAACACATTCAAGTAGATTACAAGATGAGTAAGGATTTTTTTTTTTTTTTTTTTTTTAAGTTCTACAAACAAGGACCCTGGAGAGTCAAATTATATCATAGGATGTAAGACTTCTCACAGAACAAGAGAACAATTTCAGGAAGTTTTCCCAAACTCAGATAAGAGTTAATTGCTTAAATAAGTGCTAGCATAAATTGCAGCAGCTATTATACTCTCTGCCTTTTGGGAGCCCTCTGCTGGATTTTGGCCAGAGTGCTGCATTTGAACCTTTACGATGGGATTTCCTTTGATCCAAATTGACTCCAGTCTGTCTCTTTCGAGCAGAGGTTATTGACCATGGAGGTGAGACCTCAGGTCCAGTGGCCCCAGGATCCTGGTCACCCTGCACACCTGCTTCATGGACACCCTACCTGTGTTAGCACACTCACTAATCAGGTTTCAAGCTTGACAAAAACTAACAAATTATTTTGATAACACTGAGAAGTAGCCATGGAAACCACTGACAGACCGTTCCTTACCTTTGCCTCCCCACCAGCATCCTCTAAGGGTCGTACCTCTAACCTGCACGTAGTGGGGGTTTTGGGGGTTGGGGTTTTTTTACCTGACTGCCAAAATGCCACAGGCCTGACAGTTTCTTTCTGTTTCTCTATAGATGTTTTACCATACAACAGAATTCCTCAGGATCCCAACAAATATTTCCTCACCCCCAAACCAAATACAAGGAAAGTCTAGGTGGGCACTGCTTTTCCACCCCAACCACAGTCTTGCCCATGAACCCATCACATGATGCAGCAAAACAGGGTTAAGCTTTTCCTTAACATCTGTGTCAGCTCTCAGAACAGCTACATCCTATACGCAGTCCCTTTTAGTGTTTGAAAATAGCCCCTGAGAAACCTTTTTATAACTTTTATCAGATGACCTCTCCGCTCCCTTTTCATCCCCAGTCATCATCTGATTCCATGGCCAGCTCATCATGTGATCCCAATCCCACATCAGATGATCATTATCTTGGATAGCAGTCAAAGGGCTTGCCTGGCTTGTCCACCTGCTTTATCATGCCTGTCACGTAGTCCGGATATACCTCTTCAGACATCAACAGGGCTTGCTAGTACTAGTCTTCCTTTATGACCTAAGCTATGGAAGTTACGTTTGATAGATGCATCAGCTTGTTAGAATATCTTAACCACTCCCAAGTGGTGACTTACGGACCCAGCTACAGGACAGGACCTGTGGTTCATGATCAAAAAGAACATAACGGAAAAAATTGAATTCTGATGCCTTGTTTCCTTGTATGTAAAGCAGAACAATAGCAAGCTCAGGTGAGGTCAGAAAACCAGTGCTGGGGGTGGCTATGTGCGATACGGTTGGGACTTTAGGATAGCCCTCGCCTCGTTTCCATCAGTGATAGATAGTCATTTTTCTGTTACCATAAGCTAGTTTTTTCCTGTTCTCCTTCTGTTTTGTCTTCTCTTTCCTAATAATTACAGCCACAAAACCAATAATGCACAGTCCATTTTCCCAATCCAGCCACATCACAACATCTTGCCTATTGATTGATCATTTCCCGTGTTGTGCAGTTGACATCAGAAAGAGTTTTGCCCCTGGATATCAAAAAACCCACACCAAACAGGCAAATGCCCTATGCTTTTCATCACAGCACTCTGTATCCAGTGGACAGCATTGTCCTTTCTTTTGATCAAAATTAGCAGTTATAGTTGAAATAATGTAAAAATTAAATCAGACCAATGAAACCTTAAAAAAAAAGAACAAACCTGGTCAGGGAGAGAGGATTTCTTCTTATACCTTTTGAAACCCTGTAAATTAGGGGAAAATATACATGGGTTGATAATTTGTAATCCTAGCCTTGCATAACATGGAGGAAATACTATTCTTTCTGATCACAGTGATTACAGGGAGGGAGGGAAGTCCTGCACAGAAAAGAATGGGTGGTAAATTGATTAAAATTAGAATTATTAATTCATCCAGGTAGCATGAGGAGGCAGTAAAACAGATGACCAAAAGAGAGGCAGTGTAAAAAAAGGCAATGGAAAAGATGTTTTACCTGAAGTAGAGACCAGTAACACTTACCTTACTTTATATGCATGTTGGACAATACTGTTGCTCATAAAGTTGTTCATTTTAGTTATCTTTTCTAATTGCTTTTTGAATGATGATGTCTCAGTGTGCACTCTGTGAGAAATGCTGGTAAATGATAATGTGAATTTTTTTTCTCATATCTGTATTATGCACTGGATTCAGGGCTTCTTACATGAAATGCTGTTGCCACCAAAGTCAAAGGCAGACTTACTGCTGACTTCAGGGGAGCCAGAATTTCAGTCTTTGATGCACCACAGGCAAGATTAGATTAATATTCTGTTTGTTACATGGTCATTTGACTTTCCAGGCAGAATTGTACATAACTGCATTCAAAATATAAAACCAAAGAGAATGAACAAAATGCTTAAATACATGCCAATAAATTATACTAACTACAATTAAGTCGCACATGTGCTGTCATAACTCTGTAAGGGATATTAGTTTATGTTCACTAGGTCAGCTTTTTTATTACGAGCAGAGGTATTACCATCTTGCCTGTCATGAGTGAACCTTTTGGTTGCAAGTGCAATACAAATTCCAAGTAAAAAGATGGTCTCTTCCTCAAAAGGATTTCTAGATTAAATAAAGGTGCCTGTCTAAAAGGCCAAACTGTCAGTGCAGAACAGCTGTTCTACATCAGACTCTCCTGTGAGCCCTGTGCATGAAGCTCATCTCATCTAACTTCAGATGTCTATAATCCAGAAGCCTGTATTTGATCTGCTTGTCTTGACTGCCTTCACAACCAGCAGAGAGCCATTTTTAAGATGCAATTCATCTCACCCTGCAGTAGATGTCTAAAACAGATCAGATAAAATGTGCTCTTCTTCTGTCTGTTGGCTAGGAAGAGTTCAGGTGAATTCCACAAAAATGGAGTGTTTTGCGCAGATTAAATTCATTTCCTTCTGTTCAGAGATACTCTCAACGCGAAGTAAGAGTTGCCATGTGGGGAGTTAGAGCCATGATTACTCTTTAAAAGTTTTTGCCATAGCAGAAACTTTTGCACAAACTTCTCCATTCATTTTCTATTGTAAATAAGAAACAACATGGGCTTAGGAAAGAGAGATGAGTTTTCCAAGGGAAAAAACAGTACAGTAAGAAAATACTGATCAACCCAGCAGGCCATGATCTCATTTTATTGGCTGCCAGACCATTTTTGAGTTTATTAAAGGCATCACAGAAAAAAGTTGGAAGGACTTCGTGAAGGACTTTGTGATTATTCACAGGCAGTTCCTCTAAGAAGTTGTCAGGTAACATCTATTTATAAATCTATATTCTTTAATGCAAGGTAATTAAATCAAAACGTAGAGTCAAGAATGTAATCCAAAGTGATTGATCAGCTAAACTTAAATACTTTCACAATTAGAGCTACAATGAATAGACCAAATTTGGAGAAACAGACAAAAATGTGGTTAATTCTCCAAAACTTACATAAAAATTCTAAACCTATTGATAAGGTAAAATATTAATGTATTGTAGTTTGATACCAAAACTTCACCAGAACTCAGTAAAGTAATAGTTGGCACTAATTACAGTGAAATGACTTTTCGAATTTACATAGAAATTTTCAGCCTAAAACAGGCTGTCGTCTTAAATATCAGAAAACTTACGTGTCCTTGCAACCCAGAAGTTTGTCAGATACCATATACTTGATTGTGGAGTTTGGTCCTCACTGGTGCCAGCTCAGTCTTTACTAAAATGTCTCAGTTGATACTTTAAGAGAAAGAAATGTCTTCTAATTAGAGCAGTAGGTCAGGAGTCAGGAGATCAGTGTTTTAATTCTTAAACTACTACTGATTATTCCACCTTGAATAAATTAGAACCTATCTGAAAAGTGGTGGTAACAGTACTTTCTTTCTCTATTAGTTTGTAAACCCACGAGGACAGAAACTGTTTCAGCTGTGACATTTTTAAAAATACAAATTCAACAGCTAACTATAAATTTGTTGTGAACAATATATTTTATATTCTACGTAAGTTTTCCATAATGCTTCTTTATTACTTGCCTTACATTATCTGAATAATTCCTCACACAGTCTTTATTACATTCTCCAGCTATTTAACCATTAGGTTAAGAAATTTCTTCCTCTATTTTTTATTTTTTTAGTTTTTCTTCATTACTCCGATAGTTCATTTTGAACTGAAAGAACTACTGATGAACACAAAATGATATGTGTAGCTATTGTAAATGATTGCACAGTTGTTTAAAAGATAACAAGTATTGTGCTTAGAGGTTTTGGCTGCAACACTTATAGAATGACTACTCTTGCCAGCAAAGTTAAACTAGCATACAAGAAAATCAGAAAATTAATCAGATAGAAATACTTACCATATGCAGAATTCAAATGCAACTTTTTTTTTTCCCAGCATCAGAATTCTGGAAGGTTTTCTTCAAAGAGGTGAGAGGTGAAAATCTTGAGAGGCAAGATTTTCAAATACTTAAAGGGATTTCTGATAGAAACTGCAGCTGCGTTGTACTGGTAACACCTGAGTATAACTTTCAAAGCCAGGACTTTTGAGTACCATCTCTATTTTGAGTTTTAGGCTGAAAATGGTGAGGGAAACGCAGACTTCCACAAAGAGACAGAGCAAAAGATTTTCTTATACAAAAATCAAAACATCATTCATTTCATCTGTCCAGAAAAAATTAGAAGAAAAGAACTCCTTTGAGAGTTATGTCAAAGCATAGGCAATGAAGATGCCAGTTGCTTTGATAAACAAAGGCATAAGATTACTTGTCAACATAAAGGAAGGTTATTTATACAGGGTTCTGTCATTTAAGGCCTTCAGATATCTTATGCAATAACATGCAATTGTATTTTCTTCTTTAAAGTTTATTAATTCAGAGTCTTTCTTTTGTGAGTGTATGAATCCTGAAAAGAGCCAGTAGCTATTTTATTTCCTGTAATTCCTCAATCCCAACTTTACTAGCATGACATGCAAAATTACAAATATCCATGAATAGATGACAGAATCACAGAGTCAAAGAATCACAGAATGGTAGGGGTTGGAAGGGACCTCTGGAGATCATCTCGCCCAACCCCCCTGCTTGAGCAGGTACACCTAGAGCAGGGCGCACAGGACAGCATCCAGACGGGTTTTGAATGTCTCCAGGGAAGGAGACTCCACAACCTCTCTGGGCAGCCTGTTCCACTGCTCTGTCACTCTCACAATAAAGAAGATTTTTCTCATGTTTAGGTGGAACTTCCTATGTTCCAACTTGTGCCCATTGCCCCTTGTCCTGTTGTTGGGCACCACTGAAAAGAGGCTGGTCCCATCCTCTTGACACCCACCATTCAGATATTTATAAGCATTGATGAGATCCCCCCTCAGTCTTCTCTCCTCCAGGCTCAACAAACCCAGGTCTCTCAGCCTTTCCTCATAAGGGAGATGCTCCAGTCCCGTGATCATCTTTGTAGCTCTCCACTGGACTTGCTCGAGCAGTTCCCTGTCCTTCTTGAACTGGGGGGCCCAGAACTGGATGCAGTACTCCAGATGTGGCTTCACTAGGGTAGAGCAGAGTGGGAGCATAACCTCCCTCGACCTGCTGGCCACAGCTCTTTTAATGCACCCCAGGATACCATTGGCCTTCTTGGCCACACAGGCACAGTGCTGGCTCATGGTCAACCTGCTGGCCACCAGCACTCCCAGGTCCTTCTCAACAGAGCCACTTTCCAGCAGGTCAGCCCCCAACCTGTACTGGTGCATGGGGTTGTTCCTCCCCGGGTGCAGGACCCTACACTTGCTCTTGTTGAATTTCATCAGGTTCCCCTTGGCCCAGCTCTCCAGCCTGTCCAGGTCTCGCTGAATGGCAGCACAGCCTTCTGGCGTATCAGCTGCTCCTCCCCGTTTTGTATCATCAGCAAACTTGCTGAGGGTACACTCTGTCCCTTCATCCAGGTCTTTGATGAATATATTGAACAGGACTGGACCCAGCACAGACCCCTGGGGAACACCGCTAGTTACAGGCCTCCAACCAGACTCTGCCCCATTGATCACGACTGTCTGGGCTCTGTTGTTCAGCCAGTTCTCAATCCACCTCCCTGCCAACTCATCTAACCCACATTTCCTAAGCTTACCTATGAGGATGTTATGGGAGACAGTGTTGAATGCCTTGCTGAAGTCGAGGTAAACAACATCCACTGCTCTCCCTTCATCTACCCAGGTAGTCATGCCATCATAGAAGGCTATCAGGTTGGTGAAGCGTGATCTCCCCTCAGTGAATCCATGGTGACTACTTCTGATAACCTTCTTTTCCTCTATGTGCCTGGAGATGACCTCCAGGATGAGCTGTTCCATCACCTTTCCAGGGATGGAGGTGAGGCTGACTGGCCTATAGTTTCCCAGGTCCTCCTTCTTGCCCTTTTTGAAGACTGGAGTGACATTGGCTACCCTCCAATCCTCAGGCACCTCTCCTGTCCTCCATGGTCTTTCAAAGATGATGGAGAGTGGCTCAGTGACAGCATCCACCAGCTCCCTCAGCACTCGTGGGTGCATCCCGTCGGGGCCCATGGGTTGTGAGGATCCAGTTTGCCTAGGTGATCTCTAAACAAATCCTCCTCAGCCAAGGGGAAGTCTTCCTTTCTCCAGATTTTCTCTCTCTCCTTTGGGGTCTGAGATGCCTGAGGGCCAGCCTTAGGAGTAAAGACTGAAGCAAAGAAGGCATTCAGTAACTCCACCTTCTCTGCATCCTGCGTCACCAGGGCACCCACGTTGGTCAGCAGTGGGCCCACAGTTTCCCCAGTCTTTCTTTTACTACTGATGTATTTGAAGAAGCCCTTCTTGTTATCCTTGATATCCCTGGCCAGATTGAGTTCCAAGCAGGCCTTGGCCTTCCTCGTTGCATCTCTGCATACCCCGACAATGTTCCTATATTCCTCCCAAGTGGCCAGTCCCTTTTTCCACATACTGTAAACCTCCCTCTTCCATTTGAGTTTCTCAAGAAGCTCTTTGGTCATCCATGCAGGTCTCCTGGCTCCTTTGCTTGTCTTCTTCCTCACAGGGATGCACCGATCTTGAGCTCGGAGGAAGTGGTCCTTGAATACTGACCAGCTCTCTTGGGCCCCCCTACCTTCTAGAGCCCTAACCCATGGAGTTCCTCCAAGCAGGTCTCTGAAGAGGCCAAAGTTGGCTCTCCTGAAATCCAGGGTTGTAATCCTACTTGTTGCCCTGCTTCTGCCACGCAGGATCCTCAACTCCACCATCTCATGGTCACTGCAGCCAAGGCTGCCCACAACCCTCACATCCTCAACCAGGCCCTCTTTGTTTGTTAGTACAAGGTCCAGCAGTACATCTTGCCTCGTTGGCTCCTCCACCACCTGCATCAAAATGTTATCCTCGACGCTCTGCAGGAACCTCCTGGATGGTGCGCGCCTTGCTGTGTTGCTTTTCCAGCAAATATCAGGGTGGTTGAAGTCCCCCATGAGAACCAGGGCCTGCGACTGCCAGGCTACTTCCAGCTGCCTGTAGAATGCCTCGTCGACTTCCTCTTCCTGATCTGGTGGCCTGTAGCAAATGCCCACAACAGTCACCCATATTTGTCTGCCCCTTGATTTTTACCCATAAGCTCTTGACTCATTCTTCCTCCACCCCTAGGCAGGAGCTCAATACATTCCAGTTGCTCCCTCACATACAGAGCAACTCCCCCACCTCGCCTTGCTGGCCTGTCTTTCCTGAAAAGTATGTAGCCATCCATGACAGCATTCCAGTCATGAGAGCTATCCCACCATGTCTCTGTAATTGCAATCAGATCATGGCCCTGCGACCACACGCAGACCTCTATTTCCTCCTGTTTATTCCCCATGCTGCGTGCGTTGGTGTACAGGCATTTCAGAAAGGTTCTTGAGCAGGCAGGTTTCCCTGGAGGGGTGCACGAGGACCCACCGCAGCCATGCACACCCTTGAGGTGGTTGGTCTCCTGGTTGTCATCTCATGAGGCAGCTAAGGCACCTTTGTCACTGCTCTGGTTGGCCTGACTTATTCCCCCACTGGATGTGATGGCATTAGCACTGCCACTTTGGCCCCCACCCCCCAAATCCCTCAGTTTAAAGCCCTCCTCACCAAGTTGGCCAGCCTAGATAGTCTCCTTAGAATTTCTGGTGTGGAAACATTTTAATTTTTCAATTAGATCTTGATAGAAAGGTTGCTTTTATGACCTAAAGCAAATGCTGGGTAATTTAGTTTGGTCTGGCTCCTATGCTTTCAGTGTTTGTTGGAACTGTTACTATGCAGAGGTTCAGTTGTAAGAAGAAAAGAATGTATTGTCATACCTGCGGGGGTATTAGAAATCACAGTTAGGTTTCTCTTCTGATCTAGGCAGTGATATGGTGGCATTGAGTTTGTACTTTGATGAATTCAAGCAACAAGCTGCTCTGTTCTGAGTGCTCACTTCTTCCTTACTTCTTTTTCTGTTTTGCCCTGTTTTCAAGGGCCACATCTATCGTAGTCTACAATACTGTGTCTCGTTGTGCCAAAAGAGCTCAAGCTGGTGTCCCGCCAAGTGCACACAATGCCAAAAGACATTGACTCGAAAAGACATTTGAGAATGCTGAAATTAAACTTCTGGATTATATTTTCTTCTTGATTCCTGTTTTAAGGTACACATTATTGTATTTCTCTTCATCACCTACTCAAACCATTGCAGCCCCATGTAACAATAAACAATGCTGAATGGCCAGCCTTAACTTTTTCTGTTTGCTTAGGAAGTGTGTGAGAGCTAATGTGAAAGCATATTACTTTGGTTTTTGACAAACTTATGATGAATAACAGATTTTGCAGGAAAAATGGTTCAGGAAAAGACAAGATACCTTTTCTGTGTGACAGCCACTTTTGACAAAGTCAAACAAAGCCATAAAACTTAACTTTAGCCAATATGTCATACAGACTTTCTGGAACAAAATTATGGAGTTGCCTGACTCCATTCTTTCAGAAATCTCTTCCACAGATTTTATTACACTCTGACATGGTTACACTATGCCACTGAGAGCCGCTGACACAAGGAGTCCAGGGCTTTCCTGGCAGATGAGACCAATTGTCTTTTGTGTTGTGGGCAGTTACGTGCAGCCAGACTTACTGTGGAGCCTTTGCTGGCTCCAGCACTGTAAGAGTGTAGAAGCAGTGCACAGCTCTGCTTTCCCACACACTGTCCTGCATTGAAACTATTCAGCTGGATTAAAAGACCTGGCCCTAAGAGATAAAAACTTATCCTGTCATAAACCAGACATGAGTAATGATGCCGGACCGCCTCACGCCTGTCTGATCTGCAGAAATGTTATTTGCTGCAGCGCTTTCTAATGGTATCAAAATAAGCTCCGTAGGATCGTGCTGGGAGGAGTCACAATAGAGTTGCAGTAGGAAGCCAAGGTGGTCGGAGGAAATAGTAGTAAGCACCTTACTCTTTAAGTATTCAGCTTCCCTGAAAATATGTTTCGGTCAGCATTTCTACTGTTGGATCCCTCCTTCCAGTTATGAGACCACATGATTATGATTTTGCAGGGTAAACCTAAGGGACTCTTTGAGTTTCTTAAATTTCTTGACAAGAGAGCAAGTCTACTATTACTACACTATAGGACTGTTTAGACTACTGACCACTTGGCAACAAATTGGCTTTACTTTCAATGAGTTTTATTTTCCTGTTGTTTTTCTTTCTCATTCATGGAGAATATCAAGCTAAAAATACATTTAAATTTTTTTTTGCATATGTTTTTATTCAAAATTAAAATGGTACTTTTTGATTGGAAAGAGAACATCGTTTCTGCTTGTAGGTAATATTTCTAGTCAAATTATGTTGTCAGTAGCTTTAGCTTTAGGCATACTTCTGTTAGTGAGTCTCACTTCTACCTTTATAATAATTCACAAAGCCTAATTTTAAGGGATAGTGCATGTGTTATTGGCAGACTAGTCCTATTCACGTGACATACATCATGCATGGCATTTTTCATTGCCTGGATTATATGCAGTCTGTCTGAATGGTGACCCCAAGTAACACATTCACAGTATATCCTTCTGTAGAACACAAGTGTTCAGAGCTCTATTTATAAACTATTTAGGAGTTAAATGTCTTGTAACTGTTCCTGTACATAAAAGCAAGAGTTTCTACTTCCAATGTATTAGTGAAATTCACCCATTTATTCACAAATCAGTCTCTGGACTGGTTTTATCAATTCTAAAACCCACCTGAATCAATGAAATCTTCTCTCTTCAGCTGGCTTTCAGTCAAGCCCACAATCACTTTCCCTGTGTGCCTTGAATGTTTAATCAGTAAACACTGCAGGGAAATATTTAACTACAAACAAAAATCTATCATCACTGCTATGTCATAAACACATAGGGAAATTCCTATCTAATTTTCTGAAATTGCTTGCTCACAACACTAAATATGTGGGATTAAACTGACTTTAAGAAAATGCAAACTGAGAAGCAATAAGATGCTTTTGGCCCTATGTTGCTTCTGTAGGCTTTGCAAAGATGCTATCATGCAGCATTTCAGTCATGGCAGGAATGAACTGGAAGTTGCTTGAGAAGAGGTGGTGGGTAGGTAAAAGGTTGCTATAAAATCTTAAACCTCCCCTAAGGTCATATTGCAAGCTGCTTGAAATAAGAAATATTAAAAACAAGTAATGCAACTTTGGTATAAATACAAAAGTGCTGCCTAACTAACAAGACAGGGAGATAAAAAGGAAAAAAAGATGAGGTACCTCTGAATGAAGGGGAAGCAATGGCTATCTGTATGACCTTTCCTTAATCCTTACATCCCTTCTGCAGTTTCAAGCCCCAGTCATATCTCCCATTCCCCCTCTGAGCATCCCGTCTTCTCAGTTCCATTCTATCTTCTTTCTTTTGCGTGATCATCACTTAACATCTTCTCTGACTGGAGGCCTCCTTCTTTAATGCTCTCCCAATTATTCCCCCTCCGTCAGCTTGGTTTTTTATTTGCTGTGTGCTACTCCAGCCCTGCTTCTGTCTGTAGCACTTTGATACCTAATTAACCTTACTGTCTTTCATTCATCTTTGCATCTTTGTCTGTTATTTAGAAATCAGTGGAGCTTTCTCTGTCTTCCCATTCAAACTGCACTGTCACTTGCGCAACCTGTTCTGAACAAAACACTGTTTGTTTTCAGATCTTTCTTCCTTTCCTCTTCTTTCCCTGAGCCATACTTCTTCTGATACTAGTCATTTGCATCCTCTCCTGCTGCGAGTCCTTTGTATGATGTTCATTCCTTCAGTTTCTGACTTCTCTGCTGTTTACAAGTTCTTTTCCTTGCTCTGCCTGCACTGTTGCTGACTTCTTGACTGAGTGAGTTTTCGAAATGCATACCACTGTTTGGGTTTGGACTGTGTGACAGAGATCATGTTTAAGAGCTAGCATGTCTTTTCTGGAAGCCAGTCTTTCCAGCGCACAC
Organism: Morus bassanus; assembly: GCA_031468815.1. Taxonomy (NCBI): domain Eukaryota; kingdom Metazoa; phylum Chordata; class Aves; order Suliformes; family Sulidae; genus Morus; species Morus bassanus. The sequence goes on along the minus strand of CM062568.1, from coordinate 88,878,729 downwards.
TGCTCTCAAACCATCCTTTTATCAATACCTGGAAGCCCCGCTCTCCAAGCTGAAATACAACCGCATATCACTGCACTCAGAATACAGGGTTTCTACAAAGAGAATTTACAGTCCAAATACTGACAATAAAAGGGATCAGCAAAACCTCATTCCTCCTGTTATACAGTGGCTGAGCTGAGAGTTTAATAAATCAGACCTTGTAAAACTTAGTCCAATTTGTTAATGGTGGAAATATTCTCTGACTTGGACTGTCATCTCCCTGGTTCTCCCAGAAGCCAAACAACACCTGGGCAGATGTGGAGATTTTCTCAGCATCTGCCGTAGTTACGTGGTGTCACATTTAAGGTGCTGCCGATTTTGATGACAGTTGTATAGCAGACTCTACTGTGAAGTGCAATCAAACAGTAAAAACTGGTTCAAGGGCACTAAAACAGGCTGCTATTATTTCAGCTGTCCAGGAAGCTGTTGTGATTGTATGTAACAATACGGTCAGTGCCCTTATTGGCAACTATTTTCAGTTTTTCCAAGCTTTTTCTTTTTTCTTTCAGTGAGAAGTAAATCACAAACATTCACAGATATAAACACAAATGTTAGTATGTAGTAAGCAATGTTTCTGGTGTGCAAGTTGGGTCTTTTTAAAGGACTTGATTTTCTGCTCTGTTGCATTGGAAAAGTAAAACCTTTGGGATGGGAATCTTAAAAACATACCCACATTCAGTAGTCACTTTCCGGTATCTTGGCCACATCATTATATGACGCATGTAATGCTTATTTGCTGTAAAAACCTCTTTCTTCCTAAAGCAAATTACCCTTCAACATGAATCCAGGTTTTACCCTAACATCTCTAATGCCCTCAAGGGAGATAAAGCATTAAGCAATGAATTGCATGAAAGTATATAACCTGGTATATATAAGCTGCTAATAATCCCCAGCCAGAAGTGGAGCCACAGCTGGCAAACTGAACATAATTAGGTAGGGAGTCATAATTCTATAAACAGTCCTTCTCAATCATATGACCACAGTCATTTCTTTTAAAGAGATATAAAGAACAGAAACATTGACAAATATATTTGCTAATTAAGTTCTCAGCTAAATCAAGAGTAAAACACACAGATGCCTTCCTCCTCCTTTCCTTCCTCATGAGACTGCATAGGAATGGCTTGCTGAGAGATTCTCACTTTTTCATTTAAAAAACATGTTTTTACTGACAAAACAAAGGCAGATACTAATAACTCTGCAAAGTGGTTCTGGATTTCTTAGTGAAAAAGTGAAGTCAAGATGGGGAGGGGAGGGAGGTGCTGGAAAGGACAGGAGATAGAGGAAATACAGGTTGTGAATTCAGTGTCAAACTGGTAATGAATGCAGTAGTGGTAATCAGCTCTAACAGGGAAGATGTATTTCTAACTGGCTTTCCAATCCTCAGTCTTGGTCTTGGCAGAAAGATGAAGAAAAAGCTAGTGAACAATTCTGTAGGTAAAAACATAATTAATTATTTACAACTACAGCAGAGATGTACAGTGTGGAAGGTGAAAAAGGGCCATTTGAGGCCACACATATAATTGAGAATCCCTGTCTTTAAGCGTACATTTGGCTTATTTCTAAGCCTATCCTAGCTAGGTTGATTTCTAAAACACTATCTTCATCATCAGTATTTTTAAGCATTATTGTCTACTTTGCTGACTGATTTTATTGTAATTTTTCCTTTAAAAATAAGAAGAGATTCATAATGCTAGACACCTAGCAATTACAAGTTGTTCATCATCATGGTTCAATGATCTTAATGACACATGCACATATAAAAAGTGATATTCTGTTACTAGACTAAAATATTTTGAAAGCAGGAATGATTCAGACCAATACTTAAAATTTTTAGAACCCATTCTAAAACATTCTTTAGAGGAATGTGGTGTGCATGAATAAAGACCTTTTGAGTAAGGTAATTGGTCACAAACCAGTGTTTATTCATGCAAGCCTTTTTATTCATTAACATGCTATGGTCCAAAGAAAGAAAAAAGAAACAAGGCAATGTAATACTCATTGGTGTCAAGTTACTTATATGGTTTTTGTGGGGTACTGTTTTATCCCATTACACAATATACTGCCAGTCTAGGTGCTTTGAACAATTCTATTTATTAACGTATTCCTTCTTCAACATGGCTGTGGAGCAGGCTGTACCTAGGCTGTGTCTATAGTATGTTGGGTGAGAAGCAGCCCCACAGCATGATCGCTCCTCAGATGTCTATCTGTGGTGGCATCTCTTTCTTTATTGACTGTAGAGAGAGGAAAAGATGACTATCCAAATGCCTAAAGCAAGTGACTCAAGCTAGGTGTGGATGAATCCCTGAATTCCTCCCCTCATAGCAGCACTCTGTTCAGTCGACCAGCAGCCCTGAAAGCTTGTTACAGCCCAAAGCAGAGAAAACTTGGATTCCATTTGATTGCTACATCCTTTTAAAATAAGTTTTGCTGCATAACTTTTACAAGATCTATTTAGAAGAATAGGCCTATGTCTTACACTATGCAAGTAAGGGGCTTTGCAAAACACATTAACTATAGCAAGGGAAACCTCTTGCTTCATTCTATCGATTAAAGAAAATGGGGCATGGAAACTGTTTTCCTACCTCGGCAGGTCCAGTTCTGTCACTGTTTTTTAGGCTATGTCACCTTATTCCACTATTACTTTAATACTTGAAATTCCACTCCATATAGGGATGGGATGTTTCCCACTGACATCAGCATAGCCAGATCATGTCTGTGGTGAATGAGGATGGAAGAAAGGAGTCCTTTATATTTTCATATTGATAACAGCCTTATTACTCATGTACAATTTGGCTCTGTTTTCATGTGAACATTGTATTCAAAGATTACTTCATGGGCTGTTTAATTTGGACCTAGGATTTTCTGATATCAGGTCTAATTGTCTTGCTGCAGTGTTAGATTTCATAGGACAGCATTCCAAAGCCTGTGATGCACCAGCAGAAATTTCTGATTTCAGATGCCCAACTAGCTAATAATTTAAGCTGTTCTTCAACCAGATGACCATCCTTAGGGCTGGAGAACAGCAAGCTTTTATCAGCAACAGGCTTGCTACAGTTTCTTCTCAATGATACATCAAGGTCAAACATTTGGAGCAGTTGAAGAGAAGACAGCCCATTTCAGAGCTCCCTTGTTCATACGCTTCTATCTCCAAAGCGGTACCCTTCCCAAGCTGTGAATAAAGTTAGATTTATGTTTTTTTAAAACATAGAAAAGGTATTTCAGCAAATACTGTAGAAAAGCAGAACTATGCAAATTTTAAAGCACTTTTACTCTTTAAAATAATAGTTGTCTTTTCCCCAAAGTTTAAAATTGACAGTAGCTCTTTAACATTCCTCTCTAACAAGAAAACACCTCATTCTTACATGGTTTGTACACATATGTAGAGGAGGTATCCCCACACAGACTGCTGCATGATATTAGAATTAATGACACTGGATACCAAACTCCTTATACTCCAAAACAAACACAGCAAAGATTAAAAAAACCCAACAATCAAAAGACACAATTTAAAACATTCCTGGAAACATCATGGCTCTGGAGATTGTATGTAGGTCCTGGGCAAGACCTTGAATTCACCTATAGTATTATACAAACAGTCTGGACAGTGGTTCACTGAAGAGACATTGGATTGTATACTGAATGTTTCCCATCCACCATATCCTGCACCCACCCGTGCACACAGCATTTTCAAAGACAGAAGTAACCCCTGTTGCATTTTGTGGGATGCGTGATTTAAAACTTCCATGCTGAGACCAAGTGCTCAGCTGAGTCTCTCAGGCAAGAGGAACAGCATGCGTCATTGCCAGACCCCAGCCGGAATGTCACATGTGAGCTGTTCTGCAGCAGGCCTGGGCATGTGCATAAGATGACTTCGGGGCTATTTTGAGTAAAAATCTGAGATAATTTTGGAGGCCTGTTAACCTCAGGGTGAGCAGGATCCTAACTGTAGAGCTTGGTGAGCTCCACTGGCCAAAGTCCCACCTTAGGACTGCAGGTCCCTTTCTGAGCCTGGCCCTAACAGACCACTGCAGGTCACACAGGGAAGGTGTAGCACAGCAGACGACCTATCCCACTGCATGGTCTCACATCCTAGGCCCATACGGAGCTGCTGAAACACGTTCCTTCACTGCGAGCTCTTATTTATGGATTATGCTATTTCAGTTTCCTTCACTGCAGCTACAGCCTATATGTTTCACAACTTTCTCAGACCAGTAACAACCATTATTTTTATCTAAGCTGATGATAGTTCAGGTCAGCGGAAGTTAACCAGGTGCTTATCAAATTAGCATCTGTGTGTATACACAAACCCATGGCAGAAGAAAAGATGTTTATTTTGCATTTCAAAGCACACTTTTGATCTAGAAGAGGGCCTTCATTTAAGGGACATTTTTTCAAGTTATTTTCTTATTTGTAATTAACAATAAAAATTATTATTTTTTAAACCCACATGACCATTCATTTTCTGGACTCTTTTCGCTATTTTACATCAGAGTATGACAAGTTTGCTTTCACAACTCCTTAATCAGCTACATTGACTGTCTAGATTTTTTTCCTTGTTACTATGATGAACTAAATTCACCAAACTTAGACTCCTGGTTTGGCTGCAACCTTAATGTCTTCAGGTACACTGTACAGCTATAAAAGCTCATGCAAATAATCCTCATTGCACTTGCATTTGACTTATTGTAGAGCATGGGAAATGAACTGGAGAATCACATATAGGAGAACAGAGTGATTTATGACATTTAGTATCACATTTAATATCACGTTATTAAATGAACAGTTTAATTTTTATACCATCATTTGCACATGCTAAAAGCAAGCCCCTCTAAGTAAGCCTGTAAGTGGAAACTGAGATGTTGTCTTCAGAATTGCTTTTGGTATTTTCATGTCAAGATAAAAAATAAAGATTAAAAAAATTGTGTGGTTCCCAGTTAGGTAAAGTCTCAAGTGAAAAATAGGTTTCTGTATGTTTATGAAAAAACACTGCTTGATAATATGTTAAAGTTTTCACAACAATTTCAATAATATTTTAACTTCTGTTTCAGTTATATTTAATTGCAGTTAAAGTGGTATGCAAAGGCCAGTTAGGTTAACTACTGAAGTGCTCTCCCTAGGAATAACTTTGAAGACAAATGCTGGAAAAATAACCAGGGCCTTCTTATGTGACTAATAACTTACTGCACCAGTCCAGTAAATGAAACAGTGAATTTTGCCTAGTGGTAAAAAGTATACAATACAAGTTTTGTTTTGGCCATTTTTATCTTCAGCACTGCAGCACATTGAGCACTGCAAGAGCCTCACAGAACATTTCCAGGGAATAAATTCAATCACCTAATAGAGAGGAGTAAACAGTTGCAGTGAAAAAAAAAAAGTTTGTTGGTACCCAGGAATTTGTGGTTTATAACGCACGTTCATAATCTGGCTTTGTTGATTTTGCAGCGATGATAGATACACAGGTGGTTTGGCCTAGTTTCTGCTAGTTATTCAAACAGCTGCAGGAACAAAAACAAAGCCAAGGGGCAAAACATTGTAAAAGTGGATTGATTAATTTTTTCTTAATAATTGCATCTGTGAGGTCAACTCATGCTGAAGAGGGAATGTGGCAGCAGGAGAAAAGTTCTGACTTTGTATCCAGGCTAACTGAAAGTAAGATGGGGTCCAATCTTTAACAGGGAGAGGGACACGACTCCAAGGTCTAAATGCCCTGAACTGAAATGCTCTGAACTATCTGGAAGGACAGGCTTTTATCACCTCTCTCATCGACCTACATGGGATGGTTCTACCAATGATGGAAGTCTGTTAGTTTTATTTGCAGGTGAGCTCTATAAATGCTTCAAGGAAAAAAAAAAAGAAAAAAGTAGTAAAAATGCTTATCGTGGAGTTACTAAACAGCACTTCCATCTCCACTCATAATGTATACATGCTCTCTTTCTGATTTAAAGATTCTGTAAATGAACAAACCACCTCTCTCTATTGTGCCCCTTCCCTGATTTTATCCCATTCCTATCTCTAAGTCTCACCCCTTCTTTTCTCCTGCAAGGGAAAAAAGAGTTAAGTACACAATTATGGCAGTTGGCCAAGACGATCATAGTCCCCTCACATCACAGTCCCCTCACACAGCCTTGTCTCCACCTGGTGCCTCTTCATCACTTCCTGTCAATCTGCACACTGCTGCTACCATCACTCCACATCTGGAGACAGATGGTATTTTCCTTATAAAATAAACCTTCCTTTTTCTTGCTGTAGATAAGGCAGCAATACTCATTTCTGCTGCTTCCAGACTTAAGGTCCAGAGCAGGAGGAGAATGCATGCATTCTGCTAGCCTAACTTTTATAAAACAGCCTATATAGCACTATTATGCACAAACAAAAAAGCTTAGATGTGTTTTTATGTGAAATAAAACTCACTCAAAAAGCCTCATATCCCACTTCAATTCATGAGTCAAAAAGAAGAGAAATGCAAGGAAAGAAAAGGAGTCAGTCAGGCTTGACTATTTTGCTCACATACAAGCATTTGGTGTGACACAAAATGCCCTCAGGTACCTCTCCCAGTATCCAGCTGCTGGTCCAGAATGTCTCTGATCTCCTATAGGGCCTCACCCACATCTGCCAGCCCCATGCGTAGGACTTGGAAGCTCTAAGACCCAAACCAACAGAAGACAAATGGGGACAAGTGGGGGATGAGTTTGAAAATGTGGTTCCAAGTCAGATTATTAACCTAAGAACACTTTAGGATATTTCAGACCACACTAGATGCCTGTGTGGATAACTAATCAAATTCAGTAGGCTTAGAGAAATTTACACTTCAAAAATATCTGGTAAAATTTTAATAGAGATCCTCACAGAGCTGTGAAAGGGAAAAAGATACAGAGGCTTTTATAATACAATGGCAAGTAAAAAGGATGACATTTAACAAAAAAAAAAAAAAAAAAAAAAAAAAAAAGAGAAAAGTATTTCTTCTTGGTTTGAAAGATTCCATTCAGGGAAAGTGAAAAAGCATGTACAACCATGTGTTTTCAGAACTGTCAGAAGTGGTGGTTACATAGTATTCAGCCACTACTATATTTGCAAAGAACTAAAAAGAGTTAGAATTAATCAGAAATGTAGAGTATAAGATACATAATCAGTGAGAACATCAAATTTTATTTCCAACAACACTGCAGCCTTAAAAGCAGTAATGTAAATGCCAGACCCAAATCTGTCTGAGGTAAAAAAAGGGGGAAAAAGTTAGAAGTCTGGGTGACTGCTGCTTAGCCCTCATGAATGCTGTGGATTCTCCCAGTTTACCACCACAAGATTAGAATCAAACCTTAAATTGTATTTCATTGGGTTGTTCACATCAAAAGCTCATAAAAATAATTAAATAAGATTTAAATAAGTGAGTTCAATGCATAGAGATCTACTAAAGATGTTTAAGAATGCTTCTGCTTGGTGATTCAAACTAGTATGATCAGAGGAAGAATTATATTAAGCCTTCTTTATAAAGCTACTAGCAGTAAGACTCATAGATACGGTATTTCTTTTTAAATCTTATCCTGAAATTATATTAGTGGTTAAGGCAGCATTCCTCAAGATGACATTAAGACATCACTGATTTTGTCAGATCAAATCAGATCTGATTTTATTCTAGACTACAGAACATACATCATCAGAATAAGGGATAACATTTTCAAAATCAACTGAAAAACCTCAGGACCCTCCTGGAAGCTTAAATCCTTTGGGAAAAATAAACTATTGCCTCTACCTTTAATATGGGTAAGAAAAAGAGGGGAAAAAAAAAAAGCCATCTCCTTATGTAAGTATTCAGAAAACTGCATAGCGACCTATCTGGGAAATCTGACTGATGTGTCCGATCTGTGCTTTGTGCCTGTTTCTCATGGTAATCTTTTATCTGGGAACAAAGCCATGCTTGCTGAAACAGCTCTGCTTGCATAAAGTAACAGCTTGTCCAATAAGCAACAAAGGACAATTTAGTCCTTGGTATAAATAACCTGCCTAACCCTAGATGAGCTTGCTCAAGAAACAGAGCAATAAAGCTTCATTCTCAAATAAAGCTAAATGACCTGGTTACACCATGCTAACGCAGCCCCAGAGAGCATCTGGCTACCCAAGTAAACTTGCTCTGAACTAGCCAGGAGATGTGCCCAGCTCTGGCCCAGCTTGTGTATACAGATCAAAGGTTGTGATACACAACATCACCTCAACGTCATTCAAAGATCTGACTTTTTAAGTTCTTCACACAGGACTGGCCTTAACACCCAGAGAGGTTGTTTCACTTAGCTGAACTATGGCATCCTGTTTCAAATATTTCACTGCAAACCAAGCTAACATAAGACCACAACTCCAAAAGAGAAGAATTACACAGTAACTAAGCCAAGAAAAAGGGATTTGCTGCTCCTATAAGGCAGTAACTATGTACCTTGGTCACATTAAAATGAAGCTAGCTTTGCTCCGGAACAATGTGTAGGTGTTTGTCTGGATGTACTTCTATTATAACTCAAACTATTACTGTGATAAGCTGGTAAATAAGGGAAAGTAAAGTGATAGTTATTAATTTTAGGAGGTGGTCAGGTACTGAAAAGGATAGTGGTACCTTGTGGTACCTTGTCGGTACCCAGAGAGAGAATATAAATTACATATGAAGAGTATGAGAATATATGAGAGAATATGGTAATTGCCACAAATAAGGAATTATGTCACTCTTACCTTATTTTTAAAAACAGATTTAAGCATATTAACAATCAAACAATGAATTTATTTGCAGGATACATTTATCATACATAGAAAACAATACTTATTGTTTGGTTGATTAAATAGAGAAAAAAAGCAAAACAAAAACACAATACATTATTCAAAGTGTTCCATATATTTGTTAGCTGACATTTTCAAAATGAAGCTTTCTTTTTTTTTCTTTTTTTTTTTTAAAAAACCATGATCATGAACAATGCATAGTGGGAACAAAGGGTCTAGAAATCTAACATTCCACAGCTGTGAGTCAGTGTGAAAAATAAGGCCATGTAGAGGAAAAAAAACCCACAGTGAATTTCAAAACAATACATATTCCATTGACAGGCTTCAGATAAGATCATCTGAGCATATGAAATCTAAAAGCAAAGTTATATAAGGAAAAGAGGAATTTAAAATATTAACAACCGACTTGGGAAGGAAGAAACTAGATTTCTCCAGTGACGGCTTGGAAATAGCTTCCAAACTTTCAAACTAGTATCAAGTGAAGGTCAATTACACTATGGTGCTGCAAAAACCAACCCAAGATGAACATCGAGAGGTGAGAAATATCCAAGTCCATTTTACTAAATAAGCTACAAGTACCCATACCACTTACTCAGCACATGGAATGACAAAGTGTAAGAAAAAAAAAAAAAAAGTTTGATCACCAGTCATTGAATGATTCAGTGAAGGGCTGGAAAACACATCTGCATGCTCTGAAATGTTCATTACAAGATCTTTTCACATTTCAAGCCAATGTAAATGGAATGAATGGAATTGCAGTGTCATATCCTGCTCTTTGTTCCTGTCCTTTCACACTGGGTCAGCAGTGTGAAGATTTCATAAAGGTGCCATAAACCGAGGTTCTTCACTGCCCTTAGTCACTGCCATCTGCTCTTCACATGATCATAGTGGATGAATCCAAGGAACAAGAGACGCAGAGCTGCCGTATTCTGGCAGTCCCTAGTACAATGCTTTCCAAATGCTGCATTAATACAGGATATGTACCCCAGATAACTCAGCCACATTAAATAACTAATCTATATATAGTGTTACATGAAAATCAGGATAAAGAAAGTATAAAATATCTGCTAATATTGGATCTTACCTGAGTTAGATTCAGCTTCCTTATTCACAAGGTCACAAGAACAAAGCTGAGGCAAGACTGGTTGTGGGTATTGGTCTGAATGCGGGTGTGTAGAGCACATATTTTACAAATAACTATTGATTTCTAGAGTTTAAATCACAACTTTTTAAAACAATTAAATACAGACTAGGCTACATAAACCTTTATAATCCTTCTTCATCTGTCATAAATGATATCCAGATAAAAAGTCAGATCTTTCAGATAGAAGACACACAGAATTATTTTTAAAAATTATTTGCTACAGGTCACGCTTTGCCATCATGTAAAATGTATAGCAAACTATTGGGAAAACTTGGATTGTTGATGTTCTAAACTGAACAAAAATATATGCCTATTTCAAGAAAGCTGAAACACCCTGACTGTGGAGGTCTGTCCTGAAAACATTATTTCTTCAGCATACTCTACACAGTCTCAGTCATCCCAGTTACGATTCAGAAAAGCACAATAGCAGCATTTAGAGAGTGATGGATTCTAAGGCTGACCTCTTTTAGTTGCCCTGAAAAATCTGTCTTTATCGTGTTTGTAGCTGAGGCCTCACAAAAAGCAAGAAACGTATTTAAACATCAGCTGAACAGAACTCATGCAGCTATGGTTACATTATGTCCATCACTTGTCTTCTCTTAACAAAGAAATTAGATGAGTTATGGGAGAAAAACATAGCTGCAATTTTAAACTCCAGAAAAAGCCATGGAATTCGTAGAAAGAAAAGAAAAAAAAAAAGCCTACATTGCAGAGTATGGAGGACTGCTGTAAGTTACCCGTAAAAAATCAGCAATACAGACAGTGGCTGTGTATGTATGTTATATGTGTGTATACTTGTATACACACACATATACACAAATGCAGAATCATCAGCACTGAAAAATACAACTGTCAGTATATTTGGTTGTTTCATTCTAAATAAAAAGTATGAGTTACAGATTTTGCACTGTGGCTCATAAATTTGGGCTGACTAATCTGCAAGTTTGTCTCTGCTTTTTCAAGTGAAGTCTTTCATTTAACTTGTACAGAAGCAAGCTGGTTTTAATTTCGTAAGTTAGCAAAGAGCGTGTAATTTCCCACATGCTATGAAGTTAGCCATTTTCATGTCTTATCATGCATTATCAGAACGTGCTACAGAAGTCTTTGCTAATATAAAAAACAATCCTCATAAAAAAGAAATCAGATCATCGACTGATTACAGTTATGGAATTCTTCTGGCAATTTTAAAATAAAAACTACTTGAAATAGTATAACACTTCCCAATGTTAGACATTACTTTTTCCATCTGATACAGATTTAAAATGCATAGTATATACATAAATAGTAGTATGTACCCAATCTTTAGGAGTGTTCTGTTTTACACTCCAGTCAATATGCCCTATAATTATATTGATGGATTCTGTATTAAAGAATACATTACATTCTGAGGGGCTAATTAGCATGAGAAGTGGAATGATTTCATTTTAAGGAAAGGCTTCCTTTCAATTTTTACAGAAACAGAAGAAACATTGGAAATAGTCCAGAGTAAAAATCCAACACACAAAAAACATTCAGTGTCCTTCTGTGTTCTCTCTTGCTAAACAATCAAACAAAACCCCAGCAAAACCCCTCCCAATAACTGTATGTATGGCACTTGCTTATCAGAATGTAATCCATACATTAGGACTATAGGAGAATGAAATGAATCCACTGAACAACTTTTTCTTCAGAGTGGTCCAACTTAACTATTACCTTTGTCCGCAGGTAATCTAATATGTGCTGGGTCACCATTCATACCCAGTTTGCTTACAGTCTTGATTCAAAGCACCCCTACATACCTAAATTGACCCTTACTCAGTAGAATTCCAGCCCATGGAGAAATGGACCCATGAATTATTTTTAAACACTTCTAGTCCTATCTCTCCCATAGAAGATCACCAGGGTCTTTACAGTGTACTAGTGTGTCTGTTTTGCTAAAACCATGACCGATGTCTTCTCTACCCTCTTTTTGATTATGAGGTCAAACACAGACTGAAGCTCTACTTAGTATAACTGTGGCTTTCAGTGATTGTGTAAAGTAAAATAAACTGGATTTAGTTTCATTTGATAAAACATCATGTGTTGGTAGCACATTAAATAACCAGGAACAACCTGCCAGCCTCATTATAGCAGATATAACTTGTGTATGTTAAATCAGAAACTTCGTTTTCTTAATCTCTTGCCTACGTCTCCAGGAGGGGTACTATGCTAAAAGATTGTCCCAAGCAGTTGTAGTCAACATGAATATATAAAGTATCAAACTTGAAATGTTTTTCACAGGATATTTCTGAAATCACCACAGATGCATTTGTTGTTGGTTTAGATAATAAGACAGCACTGCAACTCTGATACATAAATAGTAGCTGTTTTGAAAAGTAAAGATCCTGTCTTACTAAATGGCATTAAAACTCCTAAGTGCAAATTAATTTTGTGCACTGTAGATTAGACAAGACACAGAGACAGAGGAAAGTGGCACAGAGCCACTGAAAGGAAGAACTCAGATTAGTAAGCAGCCACTTCGGTGAGTGAGCAGGTTTCTGAAGCATAGCTTCAGAGCCAGGCTTTGTGTAAGAACCAGGCTGCTCCTACCCCTCCTGTCCACAGAGAGATGGCAGAGTGGCCCATCAGAAGTGCTACCTTGAAATCTCTATACATTTCCAGGAATGATGATGAGTTAGACTTTCAGGGTGTGAAAGGTCTCTTTCCTGAAGAAAGAGAAGCCTGCTGGTAGTTTCTGATAGTTTGTTTTTCCTTTCTTGCACTTTGTGTGACTTTTAAGAGTCCCCAAAGGGACTGCCTCACGCTGGATTGACTGGAGGATTTACTCTCTCTTACCAGGATCTGTGCCGACATGCCTGGTTGAAATGATTGAACATGAGAGGCACAGGCCTGCCACTCCAGAGATGAACTTCAAGAGGCCCACCCAGCCTGTGACAGCACTGGAGAGGTAAGTTAACTAACAAAACAACAAAAAACCAAACATGCTCTCTCATTACTGCTTGCATTACCTTAAGAAAAGAATACATCTTAAGTAAGTGTGAAGGCTACTGTGCAAAAATACAGTAACACGTCAGTGGGCAAATGCAAACATCATAGTTACAAATCCATGCAGTAGCGCCAGGAATTGGGCTCAACCCTGCTTTTAAAATTACCCAGGCTTTTACCTCTAGTGCCAAGAGAATCTATGTTAGCTGGTCATGAATGCTTCAGTACTCCCCACAGGCCAGTATCTGTGACCTTAGCTTCCACTTCAGTTCCTGATAGAAAGGCCATTGCTGTAAAGGAACTCTGAGCTGCAGCAGCTCCTATGGGGAGCACTGTACGAGCCAGAAATTGCAGGGTACTTTTCAAAATTTTCCTATTTCAAATATTTAGGCTCCCAAACTAGAGATTTTTTTTTTTTTTTAAATATCAGCCTATATTGAGGCAAGGCTCTGACTGAACCCAATTTATATAAACTAGGCAATATATCACAGGAGGACATGACAGTCAATATATAATCCTATTGAGCACAAAATGTTACAGACGTAAAGAGCTTCAAAGTATGTCAGACATACTTCAGTCAGCAAAACACTGACTGTTCTTCCACTGTTCATTTCTGAACAAGGATATGATCTGTATTCATTTCAGAAAGCAAAGTTTAAATAGTTCAATTGACAATCATATTCTTCCTCTAAACAATTCTGATCCAAGACCAGCTTCAGCTAAATATCTTTGTTAGCTATCTTTGAACCGAATGAATCCTAGCAATGGAAAACAACCCTCTGAAAGACAGAAAACCATCAGTGAGTTACTGTACATATTACATGCATAGCATCAGAAGATAGACACCATAAAAACAACAGGTTTCACTTTTAACTGTAAACAGGTATAATAAGTATTATTTTCTGAGTAAAACAACACAAACATTACTTATCACTTAGGAATAACTGTGCACAGCATACTTCAGCACTCAGAAACTAAATTTCAGTTATCTTGTAGCTATTGCTGACAAATATTGCCTTTAAAAAATCTTCAGCTGTGTATGATACTATACAACTGAATGTGTAAGAAACACAGACGTGGGCTTTGTTATCCTCCCACATGCCTCACTCTTAGTAGACACTGGCACTTCTCATCTAAATCCTGAAGACAACATGCTTCCAGTCATTTTGGCCAGCTGAAAAGCAAAGATACTAACCCATATGGCCTCTCTCTCCTCATTAATACATGGTAAGCATTTACTTAGCTTCTCACAATTTTAAGATCAGACTTTGGGGCTTCTTAGAGTCCAGTTGGGTAGAATACCAGATTAAAAAAACAAAACAAGATACTCAAGACTATGCTGACTGAGAAATGATCAGAGACCACAGAGATTTTCTGACAAATATTCAAATTACGAAATAAAACCTAAGTGGTTTTTTCTCCCACTTTACAAATGTTTGAGGCCAAATAATTCCCTTATTTTGAGATCTAAATGAACAAAATCTTAGGCTTTTTCCTGTGAAACTTTACAATGCAATTTCTCCAAAATTAGTACAGTGCTTAAAGAGTAGATAAAAAGGTTCCTACTTTGTTCTATTAGCTTTCCCATGACTATGGGCACAATGATGTACAGTTTTAAATTAAAACAGGAGCCACCAGTGATTGTTCTTTCAGTGTCGTTTTAAGGGAATTATTTCAATCTCAGTACTGAACAAGTTTTAAACGGCAATAGATTCATTATTTCTGTGTACTTTGAGAATTGATGGAAGCGTATCCAATGTTCTATCGTGCTGTCACCATCCAAAGTCCCAGTGCAACATTGGCAGCCAAAAGTGCACTACCAGCAAGCAAAACTAAAAAGCCAACAAGCTCTCTGTTTTGTTTTTCTACAATCAGGGAGCTCAGAGTGGCTTCCAGGAATGAATTTAATATCCACTGACCATCCAAAGCAAAGCAGGGTACAGCATTGATAACTGCCAGTGCTCCTGACAGTGAAATAAGGTACCTGGTTGACACTGGTTAAGGTTCATGAATAATATCCAAGAAAATGTAAAAAAAAAAACCTTACACAAAACATTTTATTTCTAATGTGCAGAGAGAAACATATGAGGGTTCTTTTTTTTTAGCTGCCATTCTGTTTCACAGAAATTATACGAGTACAATAAGTTTTACACCATAACGTACCAGCTCAGAGAATTGCCTTCATAGATTCATTTGTTTTTATGCACTAGGTTTGGATACTTAAACAACCTGCACTCTTCACAACTCAGATGAAAGCAGGAGACAGCAAAACCACACTTAATACTGCCCATCTTCCTCCCTTGCTTTGTGTGGTTTTGAAGGAAGGTTATAGCTCTGACACCATGCCTGAAGTAAGAAGGTATTCTAGACCTATGACTTAAGTATGAAATAATGATTAGGAATATTTTCCAAAACACTCCCTCACTGGAGTAAGCAAATGGCTAGAATATAATTGGAAATCTGGCCTCTCTCTCCTACTTACCTGTTAGCCAGAAAAGTTGAGTGGATTTCTGTACGTGCATGTGCATGTGAGAATGAGGCAAGGGTAGATAATTTTTATTGTTGGTAAAGGCTTGCTAACTGTAATACTTACCTCCATCCTATAATGGCCAGACAAGAAGACAGATGACTCAGAAAGCAGCTGGGTCAGCGTGAACCTTAGTGCATTCCCAGAAAAGGGGAGCTTATGTAGCATCTTTACTCTAGTTTTATGGACTACACTGAACTATGCTGTTTAATTTTTCTATAGCCACGCATAAACATTTCAGTTTCTAAGGCTAAGGGTTCTTAGGTTAGCCATATTCAAGTCTACTAACCTTTATGTATGTGTATATGTATCATCTAATTCATTAATAAGCATGCTTTAACTGAATTATTATCCTGCTTTTTGAACAGGCTAAGTTTTCTTTTCTGTTGAAGAAGGAAAAAATAAAAGAACAACCATACCCTGTTATTTAGTTCAGTATAAGACTCAAAAATGATAAAACTCTGACATACCAAAGCTAGCCATAACATCTCATTTGTCCTGCCGTAAATTCAGGCTTACTTTGACTTTCTCGTCAGAGCTTTTAAGACTCACCCTCAAGAAAGAGTTAAAAAAAGCACTGACCAAAAATATCCTGCTAAGCACAAGAAAGTGAGAGATTTCATTTTGAGCTTGGCACATGGACAATAATCAATGCAGAGATGGGATAAAGATGTCAAAACTCTACAGAAATGTTTCAGAGTATCCTGTCTAAAATAATATCTAACTGAAATTTGCTGGGTCACCAAATTCTAAACATTTCCCTTCTTGCCTCAAAAGAACAAACACACTTCAAAGGATACTTGCAAAATGTCTCTATCACCACAGGCAGATTGATGCTTAGAAAGTTTTGTCGTGGTACAAAACTGCTGAGACTTACTGAAATAAAAATATAAAGATACACAAAACATGAACTGTCATTCTGGGATTATAACATTATGCATTTTTGGATTATAGTTTTGCAGAAAAATCAGATCTGAAATGACATTCCTTGAAGGATGAATAACCAATCTAAATATAATTCTGCTTGGGTTTTGTTTTGTTTTTAAAAGAGTGCAGCCATTAAATCTTTCTTAAACATGGTCACTATCATAGTAAAGTCACTCCACAAAATACAGTTAGCATGATTTCAGTAAAAGTAGACCTAAGAGACATATATTCAGAGGCAACTGGACATCTGTAGTCATAAAGACCACACTGTGTAGTTTAAGTCCTTTTCAAAGAAAAACATACAAAAAGAAATTATAGTTACCGGACTTTTTCAACATATGCAGTCCACATGTATACATTTATACTGTGGGTGCACATGTGTACTTTCTCTGAAGGCCAGAAAATTCTCTTACAGGACCTGCAGAAGATCCCCCTGACCCGAGGCTGAGCTTATGGTGTATAGGAGCAGGGCAGATGGGAGCAGAGTTCTGGAGGCACCTGGAGAAAGCAAAGGCTAGGAGATGATGCACAGCTGCATTACACATCTTAACACCAGTCAGCCAGTACATAAGTAGCTTCTTTTTCTGCCTTCAGATGATACTCTAAGTGACTCCAGGATGTAACTTGGTGCAACTTAAAAACCTGGGAGGTGGGACTCAGCATCCTTCCTATAAATAGTGACTGGAAAATTGCAGTGTCAAGCACCCCATGACCTTGAAAGACTTCTTTAGTACTCTAACTCCTTCAAAAGTGTACATGAAGCTTCAGCTGACTGCATGTCAAATGTTTATGAGAGACTCCTCAAAGAAAACTGAGGTAGCTTGAGACCTCCCAGAGTGCACTCTGCTCCATCTGGGTTGTCTCATAAAAAGTCTTGATGCGGTCTCTCAAAGTAAACAGCAGTCTCAGTCTTCCAGCCTCAGGGACCATTTGAAAGCCTTAGTTCTGTGACAGCTGGAAGAAAGACACCTTTCCTACTAGAAGGCTCCACTGATAGCAGAGCGGAGTCTTATCCCCAGAAGGAAGAGGTTTAGGTAAATTACAGCAGAATTAGGAAATCACCTTAAGAATGAGCTTGCACAATATCAACAATAGTCATCCTGTCCCTAAAGAACGACTTTGGATGCAAGTTGAGGCCAGCCACAATGGCCTGAATTCTCCCTACCAACCTGGGAGAAAGTTATAGCCATAAGAAATACCATCTCCACATAGTATGTTAAAGCCTGAGTTCAAATCCTACTCAATACAAGTATCCCTTGGGAAGGGAACAATTTAACCCACCCTTTGAGAAATTTTAAAACCATAGTCTAAGAGAACACTGGGAACCTCACAGCACTAGTACATAACATACCAAAAGTGCTGCTAAGTATGACTTAGTTAAGAGCGAGATCAGATTTCTTCAGGTTCAATAAACGATTCAAGAACACTGGAACAAAGACGAGGGGAAAGTAGTTCCAAAGGCACATAAGGCGGAGAACTGGTCCACTCAGCCACATAAACACATTTTCTTCTGTTAATAGAGGCCCTTCTGATGAGTCAGAAGTGATAATTAGTCCAATGAGCAATCATACCATGGGATGGAGAGATTTGGATAGCAAGGAGTCCCAAAAAAAGAATGGATTTGGTGTGGCAACAAGCAGAGAACTTTCCAATACCAAAACTGCCACAGCTGTGCCAAGACACCTTAAAAATCATGTTCTCTCTTACCTTAGCTTAAGAAAAACCTTTGATTTAGGGGAACTGAGAGAAAATAAACAAGTCTCTTGGACTACTGGGTGAAGAACATAACAGACAGAAATCCTGGACACCACCCAGCTCAGAAAGTCAGAGGCATCCAAGTCAAGTGATATCCAAAGCAAACAACTCATCAAGCTGAAGGCTGCTATCAGAACATCTGATCAGACCTCTTGTTCATGAGCCAAAATAGCAAAATGGCTGAGGCAGACAGTGTATTCAAAGGTTTCAAAAGACACACACTGCAATATACTGTCATTTCAAAGCCTGACTGCCTCTTGACAAACATCTAATGGCCACTAACAAGTCACCACCCTGAACCTGAAGTTGTGCCTACATTGAGAATGGATCACTAATGTCCTTCCCTCTTTGTTACAACGAACTGTCTATTGTCCCTGACAGCGACTAGACATGGTTCTAAACTCCAAACCTTGCTGCTGAAGCAATCTCCAAAACACAAAGAAACTCTTCAGAAAGTTGCTGGACTGAGCTCTAGACACTGTAATATGAGGCAATGAATTTAGTGGCTGTAACGGATCAAACCTAACAGCAGCAGGCAAATCTGTTCTTCAAGGAATAACAAAAGGATTACAAAAATTATGTTCTCCAGGCTTGTCTTCAGGAGACACTGTTGGGAAGAGGTGAACAGCAATGAAGCTGGGTGAGAGAAAACAGTCATTGTTTTTCCACTCTAATTAAACAATTCTTTGACCTGGAATTAACATTTCTTTTGTTGGCTAATGCTAGATGGTGTTGGCAAATACTGAGAAGAATGCACAATGGACACAATTTTAATTAGAAGTGATTTGGAGACTAGGTTGACCAAAGAGCTTTTCAAAACCTCTTCATGGGGAAAAGGGCACGTATGCTATGGAAGAGAGGGACAATACGGCATGAGATATCTCTGTGTGGTCTCCAGAAGAACTATACATGTAACCCTTTAAATATGGGTTGAAAGGAAAGAAGGATCATCCTCAGCTATAAGGGGAAACAAGCATGGAAATACTGAGAAATCAGACTGTACCAGATAGACCTTCATCAGCAATTAGGGCTGTTGTTGCCCAAAAAGCTCCCCAAAGCTAGGAAGTGGCTGTTTTTTAGAAGACTTGGATACAACAGAAATAGGAGACTGGTCCAGTTTGGGGAAATTATCTTCTAGGTAAGTTCCATCTTCTTGTCATGAAGGAAGTCTTGCAGTTTTTGATCCTTGATGGGCAATGCAGATACAGTAACATGCAGGGATATGATCTTCCCTCAAGCAGTGTGAATTCCAAATGTGAATGTTAGTCACCAGATTCTTCCCAACCAACAAGGGCCAGAGAGGGAAGCCAAGATTTTGCAATACCAGAAATGACATGAAGGAATAAAAAACCCCATAGAAAATAAAGAAGAAACACTGCAAAGTTGCATGGCAATAATGACAGGGCCCTCCATTTCAACCTTACGTATCATCTGTCCAACATAGGGAGAGCCTCTAGAGCATAACTGGCATGCAATAAGAAAAGTTTAAAAGTCTTGAGTGATACCACATGAATTAAACCCACAGTATGAATTTATACTGGGTTACATTAGACACTTTTTACAGAGAGAATGCTAATTAAAAGGATTAAGCAATGTGTCCATCCTGAACAACATGTATTCATAATCATTCCTTCTGTTTTAGTTTTGGCCAAATCTCCAGCACTTTAAGTTCATTTACGATTATGATTCTTTACCTTTTTTTTTTATACTGGAAACAAGAGATATATATAGCATCCATATCAACAAAAAATATTTTTGCTAGGATATTTTACTTTGAGGAAACAGAAACATTTTATAGAAGTAAGCTGTACAGCCTATTTCTTGTAAATAGCTAATATGGATATAAATTTTAAAAAATATTGTATCTGGAAGCTGCTTTAAATGACAATATGAAATAATTACTGCTTCTCCATAAATCAGGACTATCATGACAACAATACAAGCCTAAGTAGAAAATAATACAGGCATAATCTTAGAATGTTTTTCAAACATTACTTCAGTGACATTTCTAGAGAAAATAAAGTCATGGGACACACTAGTGCAACTCCCATATCAAGTTGTGTGTTAAATGTAGCACCACTCTAAAAAGTAATGTTTCCTGCAGGCAGAAAGTTCACACTAAAGAATAAGGCATTTCACTAAAATGTATTCCTATTTCAAAATTCACACAGTACAGGAAGAAATTATTTTCCTTTCTTAACTGTAAAAAAATGGTTACCGCATTCTGATTGGTCACATTTGGGGGGGGGGGGGGGAATAATCAAACCTGTTGGCTCCAAGCCAATATTGTACAGTGCAAAATCTGAAATATTTAGAAGTTTTTTTACTGGAATGCATGGAACTCTACAATGCTGCAGTAGACTACCTGCTGCCCAAGCCGGGATCCTATAATTTTAGCTCTGGTGTTTTTCCAAGGGGAACATAGAGCATGGGTTGCATTTGCAGCAAAGTTTGTAATGAAGTCAAGCTTTTAGCTTTCAAATGAGTACATTCAATGTGCAATTCCCAGGGTACAGTAAATCACTTCAGAATTATATTCCTGTAAATACACTGTACATTTTATTTTCACACAGTAACTTCTTGAAGAAGAACTACCTCTTTAGATGAAATAACTGACTTCTGAAAGACTGACAGGTTCGACTGTTTTGCAGAATTACTGTTCTGTAGGAAACGCTGACTAGAGCTCCATTGCTCCAACATATTGGAAAAGAGAACAATATCAATTGTTCTAGGGTACCTACAGTTCGTATTGTTAGAGACTAAGAAAGGGAACTTAAAATAATTATCAAACTCTATTCTTAAAATTTCTTGCTGCATTTGGAATAGATGTCATCAAATACAGAACTGTGTGTTGATATCACACAGGCGAACAATGTTTTTCTCCTAAATGGCAAAACAGCAGAAATAACAAGTGAAGAGATCATATTTTGGGCTTAAATGAGGGTATAGTGTAAACAAGTAGAAATAAAAAAATTGTCACAGAGTATCAAAATATGACCAGCATGGAAAGATAGAGACAGATTAACTAAAAGTATGTTTATGCAAGAATGCTAACGGATTTACACTACCAGATTTCATCACTGTTTCTAAAGCTCTTTTGTACCTATTTCCTGTGCTTATTCAGAAAAGTACAATGCCTTGCTAAGGAGGCACTTCAAGGTGTCTGAAGTAAAATCTCTCCCTGTGAGGTATAGCTGTCTGTGAGGAACAGACAGGTTCCTCACAGGAAAGGCAGTAGTTTAACACTTCATACTTTTTTAAGCCCATTCGAAGCTAATTTTCACTGTGCCACTCAAGCTACTAAGTAGGGATATTGATGAGTTTGTTCATTCTTTCCATACTTGCTCCAAGAGCAGAATTACTTTTTACTTGTATATCTGGCTCAAAGATAGAAGCTTGCCTAAAGGAGAGCCATAGTCCATTTCAAAGTAAGGAACTAAACTGTTATATGTTATTTAATTTAGGGCACTCAAATAAATAAAAAAATAATCAGGAAAAAACTGTGTTGTGATTGTACTTGTGGCTCAGTAGTCATGGAAATCTGTCACAGATACTTGGATATTAGGTGTGATTTAAGCAGTCATGCTAATATTCCAGGCAAGGTGTCAGAGCAAGATGCCCTAGAGATTTTACAATAGCATTTTGAGACGTTTATGTGTTAGGAAAATGCAGGTGCCTGGTTCCCATAACTAGCCTGAGTGAGCTCTGGTATAGAAATAGCCCTTTCATACTTTTCTGAAAAAACAACCATCTCATATCACATATGGTTTCTATTACCTTCATAACTCATTGCACTGTGCACATTTCATTTTAGGCCTGAGTAGTCCATGTCTCTCCACTGGCTGTAACAAGAAATGGATTCTGCATTAAACAAGTTAACTGACAAGCGCTCCAAGACCTTGTTCAAGCAGCCAGGCAAAGTAAACCAGATTAGAAATCTTTTTTGTTAAACTGTTTAATAAATAATACCAACCTGTGTACTGAAGATGCATGGGGTGTCCTACATACAGCATGTCAATATGGGGTGGATGTTTTACCCTGATTAGCCTTGTTTGGTTTTCTAAAGAAGGAGTCACACAAAAGCTTGGAACAAAGTCCTTCTGGCAGTCCATGTTGGTTCGACAAACTTTGCCGGCCTCAATAACTTTTCGTGCTGGCAAACAGGCATACTGCAAAAGGCGTTTAAAATTATTATAAAATGTAAAGGTATTTTCCAACAGATCAGAAAAAAAGGTACTATATATTCCTTTTTAAAACAAAGGAAGTGCCTCACTGATATACTACCAGCCCATGAAGAGCTGAAATATGATTTTTTGGGGTTTTTCTCAAATCCTGCAGAACCTCTACCTGATACATATTCAACCTGTCATTCCATTTTTGGTGGAGTGTGGAAGAGAGGCATGCACATGTACCAAAATAAAAGCTAACTATTTTTAAAAAGGTACACACACACGCAACAAAAAATCAAGGCATCTAAATGTAAGTCAGTGATTTCTAACGAACAGAGCCTGTATCAACATACTAGTGACTTACCTGTTTAAGAAGTTTTAGGCTTCACTGATCTAAAACCTCATTTGGCTGAACAAAACCTTATGTTCAGCAAACAAACCAACAAACCTACCAGCTGCGTGGTAGCTAAGAAACCATTCTTAACTAAGATGAACACAGGACTTAATGCAGTGCTGTGTCCCAAGTCCTACCTAGAACACTCTTTCACTCTGCATTCTGAAAGACCAGATCTTTCTTGCTCCCCACAGGCCAAAAAGAGTATAGCAGAAAGGAACAGGAAATAGTTTTTTCCCCTCGTGTCTCTCGTAAAAGCTCAGTGATAATTTTCCTTTTGTTCTTAAAAAGAAGCACGGAAAGTTCTTCATCTACTGTTTGCCTTAGGAAAAAAAAGGATTTTATTGCTTCTTAGCCTGATAGTTACACTCCCCATAGATGCATGAGTGTCAGACACTCTCCATTAACCTCCTTCTATTCTAATGAAGGAGAGAGGGCACACTTTCAAATACTGCTGCATAGCACTGCACAGACTATTTTAAATAATTGTTCAAAAACTCACAGTCAGTCTAAGGACACTTGAAGGTCACAGGCTTCTGGATGCTTTTATTTTTTCTCTGTTCCTAAGTAGCAGCTATGAGCTTCAGAATGTCAAAGCTTAGTGGGGTAGTCATTTATCAAATCTTGCTGAACTCCAGAATGTTACCAGCCACTGTCATATTTCAAACAAACTGCTGGTCTGTGCTCAATTCTTAGTGGTTAAATACCACAAGAACACCCTGGAGTGGGAAGTTTACCACTGCAGAAACTCTAAGCATAGCAGATGTAGGAACAGACTTATTTCAATTTCTTTAAGGAATTTATCACCAGAGGTCAGAACAATAACAAACTGGTACATGTACAAAAGTTGACACAGTTGATACTTGTGCTCTTTTTCTTGTAAAGAGAACTGTTAGAAATATTGCATCACTGCCAATGGGGATCATGTATTTTAACAAACATTTCTGTATTTTGAAGAGAGTAAGTAAAAATCCTACTGAGAAACTTTATATGTTTCCACGTTACAAGAAAATCAACATGGTGGAAAATGGGGCAATCTCTAGGACCTTCTCTTGCACCTTTTTTGTTTAATCTAGTGAGCAGCACTACTGGCTTCAGACAAAATAACTGAACAGATAGTCCAGTGCTTTGCTTTGCCTGTAGTGCTTAGTACCTTTAAAGACTGAAACACCAAAATAAGCAATTTGACCTTGCTCTCAAAAGTTGATTTTTCTCACCAATATTCTCATCCAGTGGTGAAAATGGGGGAGGTCTCTTTCTGTGTATAGGAATGAGGGGTATAAGATCTTTTCTGGTTCTTCCAAAGACTCCCTGATTGATCATGGGAAAAATCATAACTAATACTTTGGGTTTTTAAGCTGTAAATGGGGAGAATAACATACACATACACCTTTATTACAAACTGTAGGTATTCTTAAGTGCTTGATTATGCTGCATAAATGTTGGTAAATATTACTAATTTAATTTAAATAATTTCAGATTTATCAAACAGAATTAGCAGTTTAAGTAACTTACCAGGTGGCTGTCCAAGTTACTGCTATATGAAAAGCAAATGTCTGTGAGGCTGCTGTTACTACAACATTCAACTGTGCCATCGAGTCTTCTATAGACTAAAGAACATAGGCATAAAGCAAACAATCAATATTATAGTAACTTCCTGAAAAGAAATTAGTCTCTGAATAAAGGAAAACAAGCATTCTGTAGCCTTCAAGAATTATAGTAATTCACAGAGCCTAGCTGTGGTTCAGTCACAACTGAAAATAAGCTTCACCACTTTAACAATGTCACCTGATTTCAATCATGCCACATACAGAGTTTTTCATCTTAATAAATCTCCTTGAGATACTGGGGATCTACCACTGCAATGTTCTGAGCATTACGAGTTACAACATACTTTTATCCATTGCCCCCAACTTGCATTAAGGTTTGGCATAGAAATTTGTTACCTGCTACTGTACTAATTTCACTGGCTGGCTATGGAAATGACCAAGACTCAAAACGTCCTCTTTAAAATGTGAAAGCCTTTACAAGATTCAGGATTTGAAAGTTTCCTGAGCCTGGAAGGCTGCAGCAGTGAATAAACGATGTTTTAAACCGTGATTTAAATAGTCTGGTACAGAATCTTTGTATGGATGTTCTTTAAATGAATTAAAACTAACTTACTCTACAACAACAGCTTTTAAAAAAAAACACAAAAGAATAGTCACTATAGTAATGTGTGTCACAGCAACACTGCACTACCTTCCTTAGGTAGATCAAGCCTGTGCTACTGGTTGCTGATTTATCACCGCATAACCTGCAGTCCACTAACATGGAGCTTTATGCCTGGGGCTTACAGGTGCAAGCACTGTACCGTACAATCCTTTTCTCAAGTACCCTGAGGCTAAGCAACCACATATATGTTTGAATAGTGAATGACCATGAAATTAGTTTCCTTATAAACTACATTGAAAACACTTCTTTTTTTTTTTTTTTTTTTTTAATTTCAAGAAGGCCCTTGGGGCATTGTTTTCTGTCTAGCTTCATAGTCAAATAGTTTACTCTCCATTTGTTTTATGGTCAAGTAGATAGGGTCCATTTGCTAGCTACATTTTTATTGATATTCTGGATTTATGTCAAGTTGTGAACTGTCAAGATTTTGAAAAATGACAGCTGCTAGAAACCGAACAAAGTTCACTGAATTTCAGAGGACTATTTCTCACTGCTGGAGGCTTATGGCTCTGAAAATGCAGACAGACTGGTCTGATTAGAATGCAGCAGTGGGACAACGGGCTGCTAACACAATACAGCAACCAAGCTTGGAAGTAATATTGAGTCTCTAGTATTGTCTTTAGTATTTCAATCTAAATAGGACTGGTTCAGTTGCAGAATATGCAGTTTTATTATCCATGACTCTGAAATTGCATTTCAGAGAATAGCAGAATCTGAGCATATATAGCCACAGCATCTGAGAATTGGTTCTTACTTGTCATCCTAGCCCTGCTGAAAGCATGTGCCAAAGTTGCCCTCCTCTTCAGAGGGATAATACAAACTGCTAGGTCTCTAAAAGCAGAATC
This sequence comes from Morus bassanus, assembly GCA_031468815.1. Lineage (NCBI taxonomy): Eukaryota > Metazoa > Chordata > Aves > Suliformes > Sulidae > Morus > Morus bassanus. Next base: position 88,853,000 of record CM062568.1, on the reverse strand, counting down.
TTACCCATACTCTGCCAGTTTCCAGTTTAAGTATTTATCTTAGTTCCAGCTGTAAGATTAGTTTCCTTGCATACTAAAAAAAAAATCATTACCTTTTCAGTCTCACAAGAGAACTATAATGCATCAAAAAACATGGGTAGTTTAGCTGCCTGACCTCCTGTTTACTTCCAGTATAAGGGAAAAATGCTGTGAGAATTTTAATGCTCTGAATAGCATCATATAGGTTTTGCTCAGAGGCAGCCCCTTACCTTTGGAATTCACTCTCCATGGATGCTTACATGAAACAAACTCTAGAGAGCTTTAGGGCATAGAATCATAGAATCACAGAATTGTTTAGGCTGGAAAAGACCATTAAGATCATCAAGTCCAACCATAAACCTAGCACTGCCAAGTCCACCACTAAATCATGTCCCTAAGCACCACATCTACATGTCTTTTCATCTTTTCATAGAATCATAAAATCATAGAATGTCCTGAGTTGGAAGGGACCCACAAGGATCATCAAGTCCAACTCCTTTCCCTCCACAGGACAACCCCAGTTTCACACCATGTGTCTGAGGGTGTTGTCCAAGTGCTTCTTGTCAGGCTTGGTGCCGTGACTGCCTCCCTGGGGAGCCTGTAAACACTTTTTAAATACCTCTAGGGATGGTGACTCCACCACTTCCCCGGGCAGCCTGTTCCAATGCTTGACAACCCTTTCAGTAAAGAAATATTTCCTAATATCCGATCTAAACCTCCCCTGGCCCAACTTGAGGCCATGTCCTCTCGCCCTATCACTTGTTACTTGGAAGAAGAGACCAACACCCACCTCGCTACAACCTCCTTTCAGGTAGCTGTAGAGAGTAGATAAGGATGCCCCTGAGCCTCCTTTTCTCCAGGCTAAACAACCCCAGTTCCCTCAGCCACTCTTCATAAGACCTCTGCTCTAGACCCTTCACCAGCTTTATTGCTCTTCTCTGGACATGCTCCAGCACATCAGTGTCTGTCTTGTAGTGAGGGGCCCAAAACTGAACACAGTATTCGAGGTGCGGCCTCACCAGTGCCGAGTACAGGGGCACGATCACCGCCCTACTCCTGCTGGCCACACTATTCCTGATACAAACCAGGATGCTGTTGGCCTTCTTGGCCACCTGGGCACACTGCTGGCTCATGTTCAACCAGCTGTCACCCAGCACCCCCAGGTCCTTTTCTGCCAGGCAGTTTTCCAGCCACTCTTCCCCAAGCCTGTGGTGTTGCATGGGGTGGTTGTGACCCAACTGCAGGACCCAGCACTCAGCCTTGTTGAATCTCATACAGTTGGTGTTGGCCCATCGATTCAGCCTGCCCAGATCCCTCTGCAGAGCCTTCATACCCTCGAGCAGATTGACACTCCCGCCCAACTTGGTGTCATCTGAAAACTTGCTGAGGGTGTTCTCGATCCCCTCATCCAGATCATTGATAAAGATATTAAACAGAGCTGACCCCAGTACTGAGCCCTGGGGAACACCACTTGTGACCGGCCACTGACTGGATTTAACTCCATTCACCACCACTCTTTGGGCTCAGCCATCAGTTTTTTTACCCAGCAAAGAGTACGCCCGTCCAAGCCATGAGCAGCCAGTTTCACCAGGAGAATGCTGTGGGAAACAGTGTCAAAGGCTTTACTAAAGTCTAGGTGGACAACATCCACAGCCGTTCCCTCATCCACTAAGCGGGCCACCTGCTCATAGAAGGAGATCAGGTTGGTCAGGCAGGACCTGCCTTTCACAAACCCATGCTGACTGGGCCTGATCCCCTGGTTGTCCTGTACGTGCCATGTGATGGCACTCAAGACGATCTGCTCCATAACCTTCCCTGGTACCGAGGTCGGGCCGACAGGCCTGTAGTTCCCCAGATCTTCCTTCTGGCCCTTCCTGTAGATGGGTGTCACATTTGCTAACCTCCAGTCAACTGGGACCTCCCCGGATAGCCAGGACTGCTGATAAAGGATTGAAAGTGGCTTGGTGAGAACTTCGGCCAGCTCCCTCAGTACCCTTGGGTGGGTCCCATCCAGATCCATAGACTTGTGAGTGTCTAAATGGTGTAGCAGGTTGCTAACCACTTCCCCTTGGATTATGGGGGCTTCATTCTGCTCCCTGTCCCTGTCTTCCAGCTCAGGGGCCTGGGTACCTGGAGAACAACTGGTCTTACTACTAAAGACTGAGGCAAAGAAGGCATTAAGTACCTCAGCCTTTTCCTCAGCCTTTGTCACTATGTTTCCCCCTGCATCCAACAAAGGATGGAGATTCTCCTTAGCCCTCCTTTTATTGCTAATGTATTTATAGAAACCTTTTTTACCGTCTTTTACACCAGTAGCCAGATTTAAGTTCTAGTTGGGCTTTAGCCCTTCTAATTTTCTCCCTGCATAACCTCATGACATCTCTGTAGTTCTCCTGACTTGCCTGCCCCCTCTTCCAAAGGTCATAAACTCTCCTTTTTTTTCCCGAGTTCCAGCCAAAGCTATCTGTTCAGCCAGGCCGGACTTCTTCCCTGCTGGCTCACCTTTTGGCACATGGGGACGGCCCGCTTCTATGCCTTCAACATTTTCTTCTTGAAGAATGTCCAGCCTTTCTGGACTGCTTTGCCCTTCAGGACTGCCTCCCAAGAGACTCTGTCAACCAGGCTTCTAAACAGGCCAAAGTCTGCCCTCTGAAGTCCAAGGTGGCAGTTCTGCTGACCCCCCTTCTTACTCCTCCAAGAATCAAAAACTACCATTTTGTGATTGCTATGCCCAAGATGGCCTCCAACCATCACATCATCCACAAGTCCTTCTCTCTTCACAAATCACACGTCCAGCGGGGTGCCTTCCCTAGTTGGCTCACTCACCAACTGTGTCAGGAAGTTATCTTCCACACACTCCAGGAACCTCCTAGACTGTTTCCTCTCTGCTGTATTGTATTTCCAGCAGACATCTGGTAAGCTGAAGTCCCCCATGAGAACAAGGACTAGTGATTGTGAGACTTCTCCCAGCTGCTTCTAGAATATTTTGTTTGCCTCTTCATTCTGGTTGGGTGGTCTGTAACAGACTATCACTACAATAATTGCCTTGTTGGCCTTCCCCCTGATTCTTACCCATAAACACTCAACCCTATCATCACCGTCATTAAGCTTTAGACAATGAAAACACTGCCTAACATACAGGGCTACCCCACTGCCTCTCCTTCCTTGCCTATCACTTCTGAAGGGTTTATAGCCATTCATTGCAGCACTTCAGTTGTGTGAGTCATCCCATCATGTTTCCATGATGGCAACTATATCATAGTTTTCCAGCTCCTCCTGTTTGTTGCCCATGCTGCATGCATTGGTGTAGATGCACTTCAGTTGGCCTAATGATCCTGCCACCTTTTTGGGTGGAGAAGCCCTAATTCCTATGTGACCATTCTCAGGCACTTCTGTGGTTTCTAACACATCCATAACCCTTGCATCTTTGCTGCCACATGGATCTCCATCCCCTACCTCCACTGAGATGGCAGACTGAAGGACCTTGCTAGCACACCATCCCTCAAACGTTGGCATGCCACCACCAGGCTTATCTCTAGCGAGCCTGTTTTTATCCCTTTCCCCCTTCAAATCTAGTTTAAAGCTCTTTCAATGAGCCCTGCTAACTCCTGTGCAAAGATCTTTTTCCCCCATTGAGACAGCTGTACCCTGTCTGTTGCCAGCAGGCCTGGTGTCGTGTAGACCAACCCATGACCAAAAAACCCAAAATTCTGCTGGTGACACCAGGCTTGGAGCCAGGTATTGATCTGCTGGCTCTTCCTGGTTCTTCCCTCATCATTCCCTGCAACTGGAAGGATAGAGGAGAACACTACTTGTGCTTCTGATCCGTTAACCAGTCATCCCAAGCCCCTTAAATCTCTCGATTGCCCTCGGACTTCTTGTTGCAACTTCATCGCTGCCTACCTGAAAAATCAGTAATGGATAGTACTCTGAGAGGCATACCAGGGTAGGAAGCTTCGTCTTCACATGTTTAACCCAGGCCCCAGGGAGGCAGCAGATTTCCCTAAGTGGGTCCAGTCTGCGTATTGGGCCTTCTGTTTCCTTCAGACATTGTTCCTATGACAATGACATGTCTTTTTTTCTTTATGGAAGTGATTTTGATGCAGGGCATAGGCCGACTTAACCTCGGCGACCCCTCCAAGGTAGATGAACCATTGTCCTCGTTACTGTTCGGTTCCACTTCCTATTAAGCAAGGACACCTGGGAAGGTAGGACAGTCACAGAGGAGACACCTGCTGCACCAGGTAGGAACTTGTCGCCATTGCCCCCTATCCCTTAAGTCATCGTGTTCAGCCAAGTGGAGAGAGGACAGGGAAACCTCTTATCACGCGTCCTGTCTGCCTGTTGGGCCTGTCCCAGGGAAGGTAGGGTGCGGTTCCAGTAGCCTATCTCTCTCTCGCACTCCCTGATACTCCTCAACCTACTGACCTCCTCCCGGAGCTCTGTCACTAAGCGGAGGAGTCCCCCTACCTGGTGGCAGCTCCCACAGCTGTGCTCACTGCTGCCACGCGGTACTGGCGTAAGAGCAGGACACACCCTGCAGCCAGACACTTGGGTGGCAGCGTGTTCCCGCTGGAGCTGTGCCTGGGAGGCTGCGCCAGCCGTGGTGGGTGCAGAGCTTAGAGAGGCCTTGGCTTTCTGCCGGGTGGAAACCACTGCTCCCTGGTCGAGCTGGCAGAGCTCCCGCACCCTTCCTGCACGCCTTCCACACAAACCGCCGTGCCATGCCCTTGCTGACGTGCCACGCCTGGATCACTAGCCCTCCCCAGGGGCTTCTTTTATACCTGTGTGGGGGCCTGGCTGCCGTTGCTCCTGGCCCTGACCAGGTCCCATCACCTGCTGTCTGCAGGCTCCTGGCGGCTCTCTCGGCTCCCCCTGAGGTCCCCCGGTTTGGGAACCTGCCCTGTGCACTGTGCTAGAGCACTCCTGAGGTGCTCACCTCGGCGACAGACACAAGACGTTCAGCCAATTTAACTTGACTGTTCTTTTTTGTTCTACTTAATTTTTGTTTTTTCCTGTTTAGTTCATTTCACATTTTTTTGTTTCTTGGGTAAGCCATTACAGCAACAAGCACTCTAAGGTATAAATGAAAACAGAAGGAAATTGACTTCTAGAAGCAATATGTGCAATCCAGACAAAATAGAGTTTATGGGCAATGAAGTTGTGAGGTTGAAGAAGCAAATGAAACATAAAACCCGTATAGTGAGACACATCAGAAGAAGTGGCCATAATAAAGCACATCATTCGGTTAAGCCATACAATTTGTAATGCCATGCTGATCAAAGCAGTAAGGTAATGTGTGGAATTTACATCTGCAAAAGGTCACTGAATTGATCTATACAACTGAACTAAAAATAGAGGAGATAATTGTATTACTGCTAATAACCAAGTTATGCAATATCCTGAAGAGGCAAATTTCATTATTCAGATCATACAAGATATTTGTATATGATGACTGGAAGACCAGAGAAATTCTTCTATCTTCTGTCTACCTCTTCCTCACTTTCAGATTTCACAAAAATGAATGGCATATTGGTCACTGCTTAAGACAGGATAGCAGGCTTGACTTATGAGAAATCTGTCCCCATAAACAAATCCTAAATCCAAAATAGGCTTTAAGACATGATCAAATTACAACATAAAATAATGAAGAGAGCACCTGAAGTCATACCTCTAGCTGGAAAGCTTAACTGCTGTAGGGTGGCTGCACTTATACAGTAGCCAACCTGTGACTTCTCTGAAATGTCTCCCAGACAGGAATTCCAGTCTTCTACGCTATAAACTGGGCAGTCTTGTAGGTTAGTGACAAGGTCTCCCACAAAAAGACCTCTTGGTCCATTGGCAGGAGAATCCTGAGAAGAAACAGTGAAGTCAGTCATGTTATTATACTTAAAACTACAAGGATTTGTTTACAGTTCTGCCAAATAGCCATGAAATCTTTAGGTTAAGATGCTATTTCCAGAGAAACAGAAAATCTCAGGCTCCACTAGAACTGACTATTTCAACTTATGATAGAGCATTACAAAAACAACATCCTCTACAAAGAATAACTTATTTATTGCAAAGAAAAAGAAAAGGGCAAATCTCCACATGTTCCAGGGAACCTCTTCAAATTTGAGTAATTATTTTAATAAAAGTTAATATGCTGTGGTTTTTCCTACCATTTTATGTTCAAGAAGCTTAAACTAATACCCTGAATCTTTCAACAAAGCAGGCTGTACCTATACTTTCGAAGGTTTAAAACATAATAAATGTCACTCTCCTCCTGAGTTATATCAGTTCACTTTTAGATCCAAGAAAGACTGAATCCTTTCAGCTCTGCTGTTCAACTGTGCTGTATTTGATTAAGTCAGAAAAAAATCAGTCCTTTCCAGAAACTGAGCAGTCTATCTCTACTTTGCTTCCAGCTGACCAAACAAGCAAGGAAATCAGCTTAAAATAATCTTTAACATTAAAAACATATAGCAATGACTAGAGTGATAATGCAGTTTCCAGTAGATTTACTTGGTGCCAATATTGAAAAGAAGTTAAAAAAACCCCAAGAAATAAACCTGCAAACTCATTTCAAACATCTAAACAGTTTTATGGTACGCCGAATAGTCTATAATTAGTCATGCCATGTTCCTTCATTTACTAATACTAAAAAACATGAGACTGAGAAGGAAACTTTAAGCAGACAAAAAGTGCAATGTGATAGATTCTGCGGAGTGCTGCACTGACCAAATTTGACCGTGATAATAAGAGACAGAGGTACATTTCAGGTCACAAAGCATATAATATGAAAACAGTAAAGACCTTTTCTTACCTCTGCAACCTCAGTGACAAGTGCCCCAACACCCGTGTAATAGAAAGGGAAAAGAATGGCTGGCAGCAGAAATAAAACCATGAAACTTGCAACACCAAGAACAAAATTATGCCACACTCCTAAAAAGAAGGAAAAAAAATCACATTTCTAAATAAACACTAATAACAAAAAGGTGTTTTTGAAATGCAAGATTCTACTGTTACCTTCTAATTAACTTTCCTGAATTAATTACTCTAAGAATGGATGAAAAGTTAATTTGTGAACATAGCCATGAAAGAACAATACGTATATTACCCTACAAACTTAAGTTTCTATTATGTTACTTTGTAGGGGAGTTTTAGAGAAGCCTCTGAAGCCCTGAGAATTATACTATCAGAAACGACAGGGAGTGGTAAGTCCATTCTAAAGGTGTCATTCTACCATATTGATATTTCATCACTTTTTCTAAGTACATAGTGGGCAGAGTATCCAGAAGAAAAATTGGGCCTTTGAATCCATTATTAAACTACAGTTTCTATGTACAGAGTTGTCATCAATCATAAATATGAAAAAACTAGTGGAATGAAATGTATTACATGTCACCTTCTACCACGATAAACTGTTGAATTTAAGAATCTTAATAAATGGCCTTATATGTGAATAAATACTGTTTGTCCTAGTCAGCAAGATGACTGAAATTTAGCTGCAATTCAGTATTTTTCATGGTTATCTCCACTGTATCAATGAAAATAATTACATGTATATGTGCCAAACAAGTTTACAAAATTATTTGAGAAAAGGCTTCTTTTACAAGAAAATCTGGACCTAAAACCACATCAAGAAACTACGTTGTGCAATCAGCATTTCCTGACACATTATTTTGGGCAACGTATTTGCAACTGCAATCTTTATAGTATGCTGTTTTCCATAGTAAGAAATGAATCACTATCATAGGACACACTTGGCGTCCTTCAACATCCAGTAACATACAAATTTTCTCATTTAATTTGTGTTCTTGGACAAACATTTCGTATGACCAATGCAGAAAAACTTTTCAATGTTGAAGACTTCTGATTTCCTTCTTACAGTGCTTCATGTTGTTAAGAGGGGTCTAATTCAATTCTATATTTACAGTGCAGTTACAGGACAGGAACTGAAGTAAATATGTTTAAAAACATATTAAACCTATCTTTCTTGAACTGTATGTAACACAGGAATCATAACATATGGCAGACTCTTATTTTCTCTGGCTATCTCTACATGTCACCCAGTCTTCTTTTACATTTCTAATGCTGCAGAAATGAGACATTTTTGGCGTACTTTAACTAAGGGTTTGTTGCCGTTTCCACTAGTAGATGCTTCTTAAAGTGATTTCTCTTTCTAAAGTTTTTAATGATACCTCATTGAAAGGCAGTCAGACAGATGAAATGTTTCAGCATTCAGTTCTCTTTATCTCACATACATACATATATGTGTGCACACACACACAAGTGCAACAAAACCTAAAGTATTAAGTAAATATTTTAACTTTATTGTTTTAACCTTTTTATCTTAATTTTTTTTTTTCCAGCTTAACAAAGGATAAAAATCTAAGACAGAAACAAAACTCCTTTGTAACAGTGTGGCTGCTAGAGAGAGTAAATTGGAAAAAAAACTTAATAAAGAGAGGTGATGGAACTGCTAGAAGGTGACAAGGAATGCTTTCAAACAGCTATGAAAACATGAGCCATAATACCATAAGCTACACAGTTTGCTGTGTGGAATACAGCAGAAAAGTCTAAAATACAGAGGCTTCAAATTCATCCCAGGTGAAAAATATACAGGTTCAAAATGAGAATACCTCTAGAGGCACACTGCTGAGTATACCATCAGTTTCATTTTGTTAAAACAGCCTCATCCTTGGATACCTAATTCCTTATATTTAAAAAGGGACACTTTACACAACCTTTAAAACACTTCAGAATAATGTTTTAAAACTCTTTAACTCCTTCTTCTGTTAAAGACAAGACCAAATGTATTAAAAAGCTTCTCAAAAAATAATACGAATATTTGAACTAATTATAAGAAAGTGCTGCGCAGAAGCACTTTTCATCTACTAGGCATGGAATTAATGCTAAAAATATCACAAGTCGTACAAGAACGCTGATTCACTATTCTTGAACTCATGATGCCATCTGCTGTACAACAAATATAAGCTTTAATTCCCAGAGTATAGGTGGACTACAAAAGGAATATTCGGTGTCATTCTCTACTCTAGCTCTTTTACTTAGCTGCCATACAAAAATCTGAAAGCATGTCTCTGTAATCACAGAACTTCAGAACACTGAAGTTTAACTGCTCTGACAATTAAGAAAAACTGAGTCAAGTTTACTGAATATCACTTTTTATCACTATCAAACATACTAGCTCTGAAACATACCTGTCATTAGCTGTAAAAAAATGCATTTATTTGTTATACCTAATTGGTAACAAGCCATTGATACTAATCAGTCTTGCAACATGCTTGTTTTCCTAAGAAACCTGAACAAATATTATAGGTATTTGCTTATCATCAAAACATGCAAACAATTATTTTCTATTACAGCTTATAATCTTATTTTTCTAAATGATTTCTCAGGAATGTATGTAAGCAGCCCATTTTGAAAATTGGTATGTCTTCTCTTTCAGTTCTGGTCACAGTAGCTGGAAATGGAAATTGATTAATTTGAGAAACAGGGCTTCATAAAAGCTAGCCTATTGCAGTGAATTATTTTGGTTCATTAGGATATTTGGAATACAGATATATTTACTTAACTAACATTTATCATCATTTACTTGATTTATGAAAACTTGAAAACGTGCTTCGCTAAAGGCTTCTGTATGCCCAGCCTAAAACCCTCTATATAAGGTTTTAGTTACAATATTCAAGAAACAATGTTAGTAACTAAACATTACAACAGGCTGGCTGCTATCCTACTGTCCCCTGCAATAGAAAACCATCATTATCAAGAACTAAGCCAAGATGCTACCTTTTCTATCTTTATTTCAGTAGTTTGGGAACCACCTTTGTCTCTAGAAATCAATAATACAAGTGGCTCAGGTAGCATAACACAGTCTCAGTCTAACTTTCCACAGCAACAGGGCTCTTCTTCCCAATAGTCAGACACTTCAAAAAACATCAAATCAAAAACATTTGGAGGTTATCTGGAGCCAAAAGCCGTGATTCTCTTTGGACGTTTGTGTTTTAGCCTTTATTTCCTCCTAATGGCAACATCAAAACACAGTGAACTGTATAATAACATAACCCACATGTCACTGAAAATCACTCAGAATACTACTGAAAAATCACATAATAGATTGCTCCTATTGCAGAAAATGGTAGTGAGTTGCTCCAGTTGCCCCAGTCGCTCCAGTGGGTTCACCTGTGACAGTGGGTTCACCTGTGACAGCAAGTCATGTTCGCATACCCCCAGTCTTCTGGCTAAGTACTTTCCAGCTTGCGTGCTCTGAGGTTTTGCTACTTAGGCCATACAATATGCAAAAAAACCCGCAAAAGACAAGGAACTTCTGCACCTGGGCTGGTAAAAGAGGTTTTTCTGAGCTGGTGGAAGAGCTTTTTCTAATGAGAGAAGGTGGTCAGAAACCACATTTTTTCCCCAACCACACAGCTCAAATTTCTTATCTAGGATATAACAACATTTTTCATGACAGGAAATTGGTACTCATTTAAGCTCCTAGAAAGTCATGTCTCTCCTCCAGAAAGCAGCACAATATGGAGAGTAATGATCAAATGATTTTCTGAAATCACAATTTAGGTTCAGAACAGAAGGATCATCTTTAGGTAAAGAGAAGCTTTGGTACTTCTTAATTTTAAACCTTCAATCCTCCATCAAGGATTCACAAATGATGCCTGTAGAATAAGTAACTGTGCTAAGCAAAGACTTAATAAAAAAGCGCAAACTATTACCTGCACAAAATATCCTTAATTGCTGGACTGGAGATATCAGTTGCAAGTGGGTTGTGAAGAGGTCAACAAATGCTCCAGGATAGACAATGAAGATAAAAATCCCAAATCCATTAAATCGTACTTGTTCTCTTAAAAAGAAGAAAACAAAAATGAAGTGGTGTTACTGCAAACAAACAAATGAAAAACTGAGAGATTCTACATAGCACACACATTTTTGACAATAACTAAATTATAAAACTAACTTATTTTTCATAATATGAATAATTGAAAGATAATTAAACTAAAGGATGTTTTCTGCAGTACTCGTCACTTCTAAGCAGCACACATTTGTGAGCCTGTTAAAAAATAAAGGGTAAGTTCAACTTCTTTTCTGTCTCCTGGTAACAATAACACACAAAATATTTTTTTAAAAAAACTATTTTCAAGTTAACATATATTTTAACATTTGGTTTTTTTTTTTTTCTTTTAAGTAAAAAAAGGCAGCCTGTAGGATGCAGTTTCAAAGTAATCTATGAACAATTATCTGGAAGCAATCGCTTTCTTCTTAAAGAAACACTTAGAGATTTCTGGAATTTATCATTTCTCTGTTTCTTCTAAATGAAATTTAGAGTAAATTGTAAACAAACAAAAATGAAGGAAATATAATCTGAGAAAATGAAAAGAAGTAATGAGGTTAAAAGGACAAATGGTATATAAATATATTAGTAGCTGACTGTCATACAGCTAATATATATATTTTTCAGAGATTTTACAAATGCTATTAAATGAAACTTTTTGGAATAACTACGTAATGGTTTTATGAAGCTAGAAATTTCATAAGGGACTAATAGAGGCATGATGATCATGTTCCAAGACAATTACATTCTAATTATTATTCCAAGACAATCATGTTCCAAGACAAACCAGGCACGGATCAGCTAATCCCATATCTTTACTGAGACAGTACACTGGGTGTAACATTTTATTTATTCACATTTATTTATTTATTGTGCACACACAATAAAAGAAGACACAGAATTATACAAAATTAATCAGAATGAAGTAATACATTAATTCCCTGGAGTTAACTCACCACACCTACCATGCTACCAATTAGTAATAGGCAGTGTAATGCCTATACATGATTTCATGACTTGAGTAGGAGGTACAGAGGGAAAAAGAAGAAGGCTTTTTTGGCACAAGCCTTGACTAAACTAAGGCTCAAATATTTTAAGGTCTTGTAGTTCACAGCCAATACTATCTTGAACTGAAGCTGGCAAAAGTGTATTAGATTTCAGGGAGTCAAAGTGATTTGCTATAATTATTAAATTTGCCCACAGCACAGCTATTTAGTAAAGCCTAAACCCTGAGGATTGACCCTAACTATAGACCTAACCTGTGCGAGGAGGAGAGAAAAAAAAAAAAAGAAAAAGTCAAGCAGAAAGCAGCAGCAGCAACAGCAATGTACATTGGACAAACTAGTTCTTCCCCCTAAACAGCTGGGAATCAATTTTTTGACAAAAACATAACCCAAACTTGAATATTCAGAGCCTTTACTCCAGATGTAAATCAAGGTATCACACCACTGAGGTTTAAGAATTATTCATTCTGGTTAAAAAGAGCTCTATAGTTACTCCTGGCTTCTCTGCAGTTAGCCAGCAGCACGTGAAGGCACTGTAAGAGAAAGGAAATTTTGTTGCTTCTTCCTGTGGTGGGATGAGCAAGAGCAAGAGCTTCATCCTCCACAGAAAAATCCCTGTGAATATTAGGGAAAAAAAGCTGAAAGACAAATAGAGCATATGAAACACAGAGGGGCCCAAACCACCCCTTTAATTGAGAACTTTTGGGGTTATAAAAAACGTAGCAATGGGTTAAGATGTTGTCATGACTGCCTACACTCAAGAAAACCACAGAAACAACTTAAGGCTTCATGCTCATGGGACAGATAATGATGATGTCCAGGAGAAATGCAGAGGACACCTAAATACCAGTCCCAGTAACCACCACTTAACCCTCTTATGCTAGAGTGTCATTTAACAGTAATGACTAACCATGTCAAGTAACTTTTTTGTGAAGTAATCATCATAGTTAAGTGGCATTAAAAATACCATCTTTGATCAAAATTAACACGTCGCTGAGATTAATAGGGGCAAATCACATTTGACTGAGTTACTGCTTCAGCCTGTTCATATGCTACTTCACAAGCTACGTTTAAACAAATCAATTTAAAATCTATTTTAAAGTACCATTGTGCAATAGCGCATGGGTCCTCTTCAAGTGCCACAGCTGCAGAAATGCAATTGCTGTGGGAAAAACAGGAGCACTTAAGAGAAGTATTATTTTAAACCTGATGCAGCATGGTGTATTTGCAAAGCAGAAGTCCTTTCTCATGAGAATAGATGCTATATTAAAACTCTATCCTTAATTGTACTCCCTTCCAAACTCAAAATCTAGGGAAGCTACAAAATACAGAATGAACAGACTCTATAGATAAACCAAACAATTGCTAACAACATTCACAGGTAAGTAAATGCTCTGGAATATCAGGCTTTGCTGGCACATGGTAATAGAAAAGTAATCCGTATTACCGAATAGCTGCCACCCCATGGCCGACTTCGTGTATCACACCACTGATGAGGATTGCAGAGAAGAAATAGGTCAGCTGGCTGACAGGCAAATTTACACCAGGCACCTGTTGATGTGGGCATGACAACAAAATAAAACACACGAGGAAACCAAGAGGTACAAAGACAAATCATTTTACCCCTAAACTTCCTGCTCTCGCTCAGCTTCTTCAGACCTGCAACAGAACAGGGGCCGTTCTCATGCAGCACTATCAGTTTCTACCTTTTCTCCCAATTTATTCAATGTCTTTTAAAAGATATTAAAAATATATTCTTCTGTTGAAGGTTAAAAAGCTCTCCAGGTCCAAAAGCCTTCTCCTTTCCCTGCTTGCTCCCCACAGCCCTGACCGAAGTGTCCTACTCTACATTAAGCTCAAGATGTTTATAAAAATGTACACAGACTTCCACTCAAATGAGATAGGCTTGGCAACTGTGAGCATTAGTATACAATTTCCTGCAGCCAGTCATGTAGCTATAGTAAAGATCCACCCCTCAAAAAAAAAAATTGTATGGCACTTAAAACACTCTGAGCCCTGTAAGTTCAAAAAATGAACCTACAACTGGAACTGTCAGTCTCCTTTCTCTTTCCCTATCCAAATCATGAGACTATCCCAAATTTACAAGGTAAAAAAAAAGGGTAACTTTTGTCTATTGTTCAAGTTTTGGCAGTCTACATATAGCAATTTAACCTTTAAAAAAAAGCACTTAAAATGAGTATATTATTTTAATTTATGTAAGACCCCTCACATTCCTCCTGTTGCTGTGGATTCCCACCACTCCCCAAGTCCTTCATTGCACTAGTCATGAGACACTAACCCCTTCCAGACAAGCTTCAAAGCAGTCACAAGTCAGAGAATGAGGAACCATCCACTCTTTCCTCCTGATGGACTTTCCTGCTGCTCAGTTTGTGTCCCCACTCAGTGGCCATGCTGCACTGGGATGATAAGGCCACTTCTGCTGCTTGCTCTGGGACAGGTCTGCCTGCTCCACAGCTCTCCCCACTCGAGGCAGGGTGCACTCCAGTACAGCCACTAATGGCTGACGTGAACATAACTTGAATTCCAATCCAGTGGCAGAAAAGAGATGCTATAGGCAAAACTTCCTGGCCTGTCTGTAGGACTCTCTAAAAACTACCCTTGTGGGACACAAAAGGCTGCAGATCCAACTGAACAGATCTGCCATTTGGTCCTACCTTCATTCAGTCCTGCACATTCCTCAATTATATGCATTCACCTACCCATGCAGCAGAACTCTACAATAGATTGGTGAGACAAGAAATCCTTCAAAAGACTTGTTTACTTTCATGTTAAACCAAATCACTTCACAAATTCTGTCCAACCTGTGATCATGACCAAGACATTTATCTTAACGCCAAGCCTGACAACGTTCAAGAAGCACTTGGACAACACCCTCAGACATATGGTGTGAATTTGGGGTTGTCCTGTGCAGGGAAATGAGTTGGACTCGATGATCCTTGTGGGTCCCTTCTAACTCAGGACATTCCATGATTCTATGATTAACTGGCATGACTATCGTACCACACTGCATGAAGACAGCTGCTCTTCATTCGTTAAGCATCCACTGCTTGTATTACAGCATCAGCTGGTGGCACTAATGCATCAGTTAACTGGCATTGCCAGTGGCCCTCTGCCTCAGGCACACAGGAGGACAGACAGCAACAGCAAGGGTTGCCATCTAAAAACCACCATAAATATAGCCTGTTAGAACACAGCATTGGATGCTTTCAGACTTCATAACAAAGAAACTAGTTTAAGATTCACCTAAAAGGGAAGTTAACTCTCATAAAGGGCTCTGAAATCAATAGCAGTATTTTGTTAATAAGCATTGTTGTCTTATATTTTATGGTCTTCTGGAAACGCCTTCAGTAAAAGAAGATCCTTTGCTAGTAACTGATCTGCCTCCTTCCCACTTTTGTAAACAGGCAACCAACCCAAGAGGGAACAGCTAAAGAAAAACAACCCAGTTACCTACAGATAGGTATTTTAAATAAAGTACATGACTGAACAAAAGAGGAAGGGTACAAAAATCTTAACCAATAAAGCAGAAGCAGAACTGTATCTCCCCGTCCTCATAGCCAAAGGCTAAACAGATTTATGCCACAGGCTAAAGTTGAGTTAAAAAAAAAAAAGTTGTTTGGTTTGGGTTTTTTTTTTGTTTGTTTTTGTTTTTTTTAAAAACTAACTCACTCTCCTCCAGGCAGTCAAATACAAATAACTAATTTAAATGAGAAGGTCCTCCCGACTTGTCCTTCACCTCTTTGCAACCACACATGGGTCAACTTATACTAGCACGCTCTCCTCAAAAAGAATCCTGAAACTCTTTAAAGGCAGAATTATACAACTGTGACCATTCAGAAATTAAAGAATGACGTAGAAAAGAAAGAGAACCACAAATCAACTTACCTTATCCCCATACATGACATTACATTATCCCTATACATTCCCTCTGTTTCAGTGCCAGTCTGTCCTTGGTTTGAATACAGTGATATTGCCAGTAGGCAGTCACTGAGGAATCAATTCCACATTGAAATTGAGAACATTATCCTAGGTTTCTGCTTCATAGTTCCAATTCTCACCAGATAAATTCCAAAGGCTCATCTTTACTTTGGTTGCCTCTATGTTATTTCCTCAAAAGAGCAATGTATTGCAAATGACCACTTTACTCTGGTGTCAAAAAAAGTGGATAGATCCATATCATAATCTCAGAAAATGAAGATGTAAGGGAGGCTTTTCTTACTCCAGAATGTGCAGACATACATGCTTAGGATAGACCCTGTTGGCATGTAAATTAAAAATTTTCTGTCTCATGTTCAACTTGTGCTCCACTGGACGCACAGACTGCCCACTCCTGTCTGCTTCTGGAGGTAATTCAGGAGCAGTCTGTGAACTGGGTGACTGCAGTGGCAGTACCAGCAGTTCTCTCCCAGGTCTTGTTGCCTGCTTTTGCCAACACACACTGCATTTGCTATATTCACCCTGCATGTGTGAAACAGACCCAAACCATCCCAAAGGCACGTGCTAATGAGTTTATGGCACATGCTAATTCTCAGACTTCCTGCACTCATGCAATTTTTTAAGTCTAGCTGCACACAGCCAGTTTAGCACTTACAGGAAGGCTGATTATCATGGCAGCACACAATTACCAACTTCTGCTCACTACATTAGCTGAGTACTTAAATACAGTAAAACTGTTGGGCACCCCTGCTCTAAGCCATGCAGCAGAAGGCAGAGCAATCTCATAGGACCTCCTGCATTTCTGGAAGATGACCGCAGTACATTCTGGCCAGACGGCACTCTTGGGGAAATAAGGGTAGCTAGGAATCCTTCCAGGTTAAAACTGTTGTAAGGGCAATGTCAGTTCTTCCATTACTGCCTTGTGTAGAGATAAAAGAGACAGTATTTGCAATCTCCTCCATGTGAAATACGTTCCTTTCTAAAATCATACAATATATTGTCCAGCATCAGGAATCCACAAAACAATTAAATACATTGTTATTAGGCCTTTGACTAGACGCTGCCAGAAACAGCACTTTCAAATTCACACTGCCAATTAGGGCATAAGTCCTTGAACAATCAAAAAATATGCCACCTCCTCACTAATGAATCTTTGCTTCCGCTATCACACAAAGCTCTTCACACTTCTTTCCTTTTCCACTGATGTTTTGTATTGTAATAAATAGAACTCCTCTCTTCTTATGGATTATGGATGTGCTCTGCAAACTTTAAGGCCACCAGTGCCTCTGCATTGCACAGTGCAGAGGAGGCAAATTCTTAGCTCTGTGTTGTACTGTTGTACACAGTACTATGATAATTTAGGGCTTTTCAAAACTACTAGCCAATTCTCACTCCTGAGAGTTCTTAATATAAACTCTTCCACATGTTTGCCTTCACTTGTCTTCCCCTCTTTTACTACCTCCACTCCCCATTTTTAAGGTTGATAACAAATCAGCAAACTTTTACGTGCATGAGTATCAGGAGTTAGGCTATTCTTGCATGGGAGGATTTAAGCATCACATACCCTGTTAAGAAGCTGGTTAAGATCAGTTCACAGCTCTCAAATAAAGACCTGAGGGGAGAAGACTTACCACAACTTGCAGCATACGATCATTCTGGGCTTTCGGTGCCTCGGTAAGCATCTGTGTCAGAGTCTGCATCAGTGTTTTTCCAAGAAGAATAATGGAGCCAAACATGGCAACTATACCAAACACCATTCCTATGCTGAACCTACAAAGAGAAGTAAATAGTTTAGCAATGCACAGCCGCAAGAAGATAGGGTATATTCTCCACATATGTAATTGCTTTAGTGCATAGGGCAAATCTGGTCTGATGCTACTACCATTTGTGTTATCAACAATCCAATACAAAAACATTAGCTAAAGGAAACTAATAACAATAACAACATATACTAATAACATTGACTAATGACATATAAACTTTCCTTGTTTAATAAATGTTTTATATCCAAATGACATACAACATTTTCCTTGTTTAATAAATGTTTTACATCCAAACCACATCCTGATTAATTTTCAAATATTTTTATGTTTTTCTTACATATTTTAAAGTTTATTCAGTCACCGAATACATGTAACTTGCCATTAGCTATGAATATAAAAACATAACTAACAATATATCATTAACCATGTTGCACCACACCATCACATATTTAGAGACCTGGGTCAAATGATAGGGTAGAATACACGTTTATTTATACAAGTTTTTTCAATAAATTTTGCATCTTCCTCACAAACAATAAAAAGCGCTACAGAACAATAAACGAGACTCAACCTTTTTGAGGAAGAACTAAAAGGTACAACTGCAAAGGTAGTTAAAATCAACTACTTAAAACACATTGTTCTTCTCACCAACTTATTTTTCCTTAAAATCAGTGTTGAAAATAATTTCGATTTACATCAGTCCACCTAGTGGTGAATTTTTATTCAGCATTATTATTATTATTTTACACTGTCCATCAGTTGAAGGATGTGATAGTTTTTTTTCTAGCTAAAATGCTTCAATTCACTACCAGTCCTTCACAACAGCATAATTTTTCTCTTACCATCCTTAATGAAGCTCACTGGGAATTAGCAAATTTATTTTAAGCAACATGTACTTGTAATGTTAATTAAAAAGACTGGTGGAAACACTATACTGTAATTAATTATACACATTAAAAAATTGTGATTGATATAGAACTATTTCAAACTGAAATAGCAAAATCATTACATATTAGAGAAACCAATATGAAGCAGACCTCTCTTTCATTACTATCTCACTGAGGGTAGGAATGCAGGAAATGAAAAGAAATTCAAACCTTACTCATTTTATATTTTCAGACCAGATATAAAGAAATGCTAGGAAAGCAACTGAGCACTAGTTTTCTGAACGAGTCCAGGAGCACCCATACTAACCACCCTGCTTATTTACCCATTCTCAGCAGTCTGTGCAATCTTAGCAGGGAAGGGTGCCAGCAGATAAAAGACAGAAGGTGAGCAACGGGCTTCTGAGCAGGTATAGTTGCCAAATGTCTGGGCAATGATTGACAACAGGGACACAACTGCCTCTGAATACTTTTTAAACTCTAGTGATCAGGGGAATGCTCAGTGTACAGTGATGGACAGATCTAGGATATCAGAAGCTGCTTTCAGACCTGCTTCCATATGCAGTACTACACATCAGAGCTGTACTCTTAAGAACTATGTATAGTTCAAACCATTGGTAAAAAATAGTTTACAGATTTCTAGTTTTTTAGCACCTCAATATGCAACCTATATTACAGCTATGTATTTTTTAGCAGGGGAGAAAGACTTATGCTGGCACAGTACAATTATGGCAACCATGCTAGTTTGGTTTTACGATTAGCCTAGTGAAATAACCATGTCTATCCATTACACTTTTAAGGCTGCAAGGCACAGATGTGGTTAAGTTGTTGACTCTGTATTTGACAGAAGAAAAAAAATCCCGAATTTATACCATAAATACAGAAATCTGGGTTTCCATCTCCCCCAACTGTAGAACTGGCGGTTGAAGAGAGCTGTTTGCCATCGCATGTGAAAAGGAGAGACACTCAAGCCATATGTCAGCAGCCAGTCTTCATAAGATGCCTTCAGAGAGTTGGATGACTGCAAAACAATGGAAAATTAGTTTAACCAAAAACTTCTAGGAAGATTTTGCATAATGTAACCAAGCAGTAAATGTGATTTTTTTATATAAAAATGGATGTATAGCTTCAGGCAAATGTCCTGCACATGATTTATATTTTGACATATAGATAGATGTGACATGTAATATGAAAAAGTTATGCCACTGCTTTGATGTAAATCACAAACGTAAATCTAGGATTGCAAGAGAGATCGAGTTTCCAGTGTTATTTGACAAACAAGATCTTATATCATCTTTCCTGGTGTTAAATCACTTTCAGTAGTTTTTAACTGTTTGGTTAGAAAGCTGAAGACTGAACTGTTTATGGTATTTTTTCAACATGCAATTATATTCCAGTGAACATTTTTAAAACTACAATAAAGAAAAATGCTTCTTTTGGCTTCAGCTGAAAAAAATGTTTCTATTATTGGTGAGATATGGATCAGTACTGTGGACACCCTTTAGAAAGGGTAAAAATGGGATCTAGATCTACTTTTCAAACACAGAGGCTATGCCTAAAGAGACTCTGAAATATTTGATCATACTAACAAAAAGTGAGAAGGAATTTAAAATTATCAGCCTGTATTGCAACAGCAATTTCACTATGATAATTTTCCAGCATTTCAAGACACGGCTAGAATGCCTTCTTAGTAGTTCCAAAGATTTCTCTTCATAAGAAATGTGATCAATAAACTATATTAATACTCATCTGCAGTATTATCTGATATTATAGACCAATAGACATAGTTTTGCAATTTCTACTTTATATTATACGGCACTTGTCTTCTCAATAGGCTTTACTCGGTCTGCTTCATGGAAGCTGGTATCAAAAACCCAACGGAAGGAACACTTTCCTTGGGGGTGAAAGAGGAACTCACAGCTCAGGAAAAGTGCACCGAAGCATTAAGCCTTCTGACTCTGAGCAGTTCCCAAGGCAGGAGTGTCTCTGACACAATCCAGACAAGTCTTTGAAGCTGTCTGACCTGGAGCATTGTTCCCAAGTTTCCCTATGAGTAGCAGCACCTACTGAAGACATCAGGGAATGCGTAGCTCACAACAGGCTCCCCTCTCCTCCACCAAGAGGAACTTCACAAGTTTCTGGTTGTTGTCCATAGCTCTTTAAACAAATTTAGAACTTGCCACGTTCCTTGCATTCCTCCTGTCCTGCTACAGGGGGGGTGGGGAGGATCTCATGTTGCACAACTATATTGATAGCTTTTCTCATTTTGTGGAATTAATTAAAATCTGAACACTAAAAATTAAAAATTTATCTTAAGTAACAATTTTTCTAGGACACAAAACCCATTTACTCAGGTCATTGTTCATTTTTCACCTATTAGACCATTTATCCTTTCTGCCTACATATTCCTGTGTCATTTCCTTCATCACCCTACTGACTTTGGTCACATTTTTGTTCAGTCAGCTGAGGGCACCGACAGAAATTTTCATCATCATGTATTCCCTAATCAACAGTAGTCACTCCCTATGACACCACACCACTAAATTTAGTGTCCACAACCACATCAACATTTGCTAACCCAGCACTTGCCAACTTTAACAGAAGAGATCACAAAGATGGTTACGCTTTTACACATAATAATACACAAGCCAAAGAAACAAAGAAAAAGACCTCCTCATATAATCTACCAGAAAATTAAGAATTATCTTAAAATACATATGACATAAATACCTCTGACATGAGAAACTGTCTTTTGGGAATTAAGTAAACATCCTATTCATTCACACATAGTCCAAAAAAACCCCCAACTGACTGCACACTATTATAATAAAGCCAATTGGATATGTTGATTTGGCACTTCAAAAATGTGTACCTTTTATCACATGCAAAAACCACTTTTCCCCTAGAAATGCCACAAATTCACCCCTTCAAATTCATTCCAATCACATCAGAGTCCCACTGTACTAGCAAGGCATAAATAAATATGAAGTTTTCCAGGAGAAATAGGGGATTACTGATCATACATTTGCCAAACGGGGGGAAAAAATAAAAGGTACCAAAATTCATTACCCTTTTGCATTTTCCTCACAAGTTCTGTACACGGTATTCACAATCACTAAATGACTGCATCCCTTTGCAAAATATATTAAAAAGCTCTATACAAACTCTTGCTCTTTCTGTCCTGAGCCCAGCAGGATCACCTGACATGCTCACTACCATGTGCACCCTCACGCCCTGGTATGAGGTATGTTGGTTTCTTACGTCTCATTTCAAACTTCCTTCGCACAAGCCTCGGCTCTGCTTCTTTAAGTTCTCAGTGATCTTTGTTATATTAATTTTATTATAAAAGCAACAGCTTTTTTATTTATGCAAGCCTTCAAAATAGTGAACATCTGTTAAATACTCCAGGAGCTCCATAAATATCTGCCAGCAAGCAGGAGTCCTTAACATTCTTTTTTGCTGACAAAATCTGTTCAAGAGCTCTGAACCATTTCAGCTTCCTGACCTTAAAAGCTGAAGGCTAACCTTGACTGAATGTGTCTAATGCATCCTTTATTTCTCACAGCAGAAGGAGGGACAACCTTCTACCCTTTGCTCATTCCTCATCCTTCAGGCAGAATGAAATGGGATGATTTAGGATGCTGGGGAGCAGGAATTTAGGGGTCTGCCTGAGTGATTCCCTTTTGTGGGACCCAAGCTTCAATGGAAACTTTCATGACAGTGGTTCAATGAAGAGCAACAAGAGGGACTTAAAATTCCAAGTCCCAACTTGATTTGGCATATTTTTAGTTTGCTAACACAAATGCATCTTGTCATGTAACTCTAGCAATATTATAATATGTGAATTTATTTGTGCAAAAATGCATTTATGTACACTGTTATGCCTTCTATATTGTAGACTTTCTAGGAGTCAGACTGTCTAACAAAATGTTTGAAATTTGAACAAAACCAGTAAGGAACAAACTGAGCAAGAGACGTTGCATATTGAACAAGTTTACCGAATAAACATGAATCGCAAGTTACAGCACATATCCTCCTCTTGTCAAAAATACCAACAGGATCATGCATAGAAAAGTACTTCTCATTCATGCTCTACATCCTTTTGGTGTAATTAAACTGTAAGTGATTTGAGGTTTAAGCAGTGACTGCCTTTTGCTACAGTTACTAGCAGCCTCAACTTATGAATGTGGTGGAAGATTTATGGTACCAGCAATAAAACAAGCAACCCTCAGTTTCCTGATTATATAAATCCGGTTATTTAATCAAAATTCTATTTTGGCTGCGGTGCTCACAGTGAAACTTATCGTTGAGATGTACACCCATGAGATCTACCACTAAGTTCACTAAAACCCCACAGCTCCCACATACTTCCTGAAGATTAATAACCTTTGTCAACTTTTAGTTAAAAGATCAAAGTTAAATTTTAACTCCTGGACTTTCTTGCTTGCTACAGCATTCCAGGCATTCCCCCATCTTTTTCAACATAAATCGGGCACTAAGTTGGCTCCAAACAATGTGGGTTTTTTTTTCCTCCTTTGCTGCTGCTAAGCTGTACCACGGGTTGTAACAAGAAAAGCAGTGGCTATTCTTACTTACAAAAGAGAATGATTTTAATGTCTAATGCTGAAAGAGATCTTCAGGATCTCAGAGATACAAATGGGTCTCAGCATCGTGCCACAGTAGGTCCACCACCTGAATTCAGCTCTTCCTTCGCAATCTAAGATTCTTCATCAGATACAAAGTTACTGTCAAAAGAAAACCCGGCTGTTGCCTGACCTTTCCAGTGGTTTTTGGTGTGTCTCGCTACAGTCAGGAGCACGTTTTCCTGGTATCCGGCCAAATTTCTAATTTGTTTCAAAACAATGCCACGTTTGTTTCCAAATACCAAATATCGACTTGACATAATAAAATTTGAAAAGTCTTCAGATAAATTACTGTATTTTTATTGTCATTATGTACAGACTAAAATTTGGCAATTAATAGCTCTCGTCATTTACTGAGCTACATTTGCTCTCCAACAATTAGCAGCAGGGGGAGCCACTTATTTTTCCAAGTTTTCTCATCACCTAAAATTTCTTATATATTTCTTCCCATATTTTACAGCAGTGACAAAATGAACGTTTTTTACTTCGAAATCGCTAGGCCCTATCTGCACTTGGCACAAACAGATGCAGCTCCTGGACCGTAACGTTAATGTAAAAAAGAAAGAGAATTACAGTTCAAGCCTTTCATTTCACTTTTCCTCATATTTAACCAGCACAAATCCTATCGTGCATACATACTCCACAATTTCAGCCATCTCTCAAAAATCATACCTCTCGAGCTTTAAAAAAAAATTCCCATTTAGTGAAGCTTGTGCAACGCACAAATGCATCCCTAGATAAAATGAATGATGTCTTGTTGGTGCATTTTCTTTTCAAACCTTCCCCTCTCCATCAGGAGGAAAAAGATGAGTCTTACAGTACATCCTGAAGATTAAAGTTTATTTCTTTAAGAAGTATTTGTATTGAGTTCTCTCTCAGCTTGGATTTTTTTTCAGTAAAACTAAGGACAGTCAAAAGAAAAAAAATGAAGCAAATGAAAAAATGAAGAAAAATGAAGAAAAAATTAGTTATGTTTTGACATACGGTAATTTTAGGAAAGTCATCATTATGAAACACATACTCTAGACAGCAAACTTAGGAACTGAGGGGTTTTTTTACAAAGACAGTAACCCTTTAAGCTCCAGAAAGCACACTGAAGTGCCACAGGCCTGTTTAAGCAGTAGACCAAGAGCTGGCTCCCCACCGTTTCACAGCTTCGGTGCTTTAACGCAGGCCCGACACGCCGCAGCCGGCGGGGAGGCGCTTTCAGCCCCAGCGCCGGGCGGAAGCAGAACGCCCCCCCCGGCCTCCGCCGCCGCCGCGGCTCCCGGCAGCGCGGAGGGGCCCCGTTTTTGGGACGGGGAGGCAGGCCCCGGGGGCGCGGGCGGCCTCCGCAGCCCGCCCCGGGGGCGGCAGCAAGGCCAGGGGGCGGGCACGGCCCCCCCGGAGCAGCGGAGCGGAGCGCGGCCCGGCGCCCGCCCCGAGCTCGGTGGGGCGGGTAGGGGAGGCCCGCGGCCGCCTGCCCCGCTCCGAGCCCCACCGGCCCCGGCTGCCACGGCCGGCAAATCCCGGCGCCGCAACGGAGCGGGTCGGCGCCCTCCTCCCGGGCCCGGCGGGCTGCGAGGGGTGAAGCGGCGCTCCTGCCCCGGCGTGCGCCGGGCCGGGGGCTCCCCGTTCGGCTCTGCCGCCGCAGCCCTCACCTTGAGCAGCGTATCCGCCAGGTAGATGGCGCACCAGCCCCCCAGCACGCACACCACCACCGGGATGGGGATCATTGTCACGGCCGAAGCGGTGGCGGCGGCCACGGTTCATGCGGAGGAACCCCCGGAACTAAACCTGCCCCGGAACCTTTCTCCATCGCCTATACTGCCCGGTCGGACGCTTCCGGGCACCGCGTCGAGCGCGGGCAGGTGCCGGAATGACGTCACAGCTACGACGCAGGGGAACGAGCGGCGTAAGAGGCGTAATGACGTACACGCGTGGTCTTTTTGCACTAGTTGTGGAACGAGGGAGGCGGTCGCAAGCCAGCCCTTCCCTCCCTCCCGCCTTTGCGGGGCTCACCAGCTGCTCCCTGCGGTGGTGGGATTGAAGCGAGGTGTGGAAGCGCTTCAGCGATGCGGGAGTAACAGGATTCCCTTTAACTACTAACATTCTTCCAGAAATTTAACGTTGAATTCATGACACAAGAAAATGGTTTTGTGAGGCTCGCTATAAGAGGGGCTTTCAGGCAAGCGCTCTCCAGGCCATCGTGTTTCCTTCCCACTCCACTACCACACTGATTCTCTGATTTTATGCCTCTTGATCTCTCCGGCCCCCCTTGGACGTGTTTTTCACTGTTACTAGAAGTGGGACGTGCCATGAGGTCACTAATATTAAGAACTGATTTCTCAGGGCCTTTCCTAGTTTAAAAACTTTTGGTCAGAGCTTGAACACTGAAAGCAAACAAGTACAAGATTTGGTAAATGTTAAAGGGAAGTATTTATTTGCCTACACAAACTATGCAAATTGAACTGCCCCTCCCTTCCGTTCCCCGTTTGAAAAAGATGCACTATCATGTCCTCAGTTTTCACATTATTTCTAAAGATTTTTCAGGAATCAAGACAGCAGCAGTGTGAGAGCCCTCTGCATTTTGTCACTTCCAGTCCACCTTTGTTTGTGTGTTCCTGATAAACTCCTTGGCCTTGGTTTGTGAGAAATTAGTCAGGAGGACATCTCTCTCCTGAAAATGCTTATTCCATCTGTCCTTCAGCTCTGATGTGTTAGTCTGTGGGTTCATGGACCATTCTGTGGAAGAGCTGGGACTGTCATTAGGAGAATGAGTTCATAAAATCAACCACAGTCTGTCTTTTCCACACAGAAAGCCTTGTAGAAGTTGTGTTTTTAAAGAGATATACCAACATCCTTTGAATCCAAAGATGCCTCAAGCCCTCCCTTTGCTAGAACTTAGGTGTTTTTAATGCTGTTTTTAGTCACATTTTCAGACTTTTCAGCTCTTTCTTTGTTCCATATATGCTGCTTCATCCTGTCCTTCCCAAAGCGGATGCTGTGAGCTTTCCTTATGCTACCAGCAGGAAGAACATTTCAGCTCTGAACTCCTTGGCTCTTTTCATCTCCTTTTCACTGATAACATGGCATAACATCCTGAGGGGATGCAAGAATAAGGGACTGTACCCCAGGAGACGGTTAGATCAGCAAGTAAGTAAGGGGAGACAGCCCTGGCCAATCTCTCATCATTGGCCACTGTGGGTGTAGAGGGGGAAGTGAGAACTGGTAATGCCGGCCTGCTTTCACTTGTTCTCTGTTTGGTGAATTTCTTTGTCTTTCATCTCAGGGATGAA
The DNA here is from genome assembly GCA_031468815.1 of Morus bassanus. Classification (NCBI taxonomy): domain Eukaryota; kingdom Metazoa; phylum Chordata; class Aves; order Suliformes; family Sulidae; genus Morus; species Morus bassanus. The sequence goes on along the minus strand of CM062568.1, from coordinate 88,826,607 downwards.
AGGATGGTCTGGGATGGTTTTCCCCCAAGTTTAGATTTTCCGTTGACCTTAAACTTCTGCCCATTGATGGGAGCTGTTCATGTTAACCAAAGCCTTATGAGAACTTCTGAAATAATTTAATCCCAACATAAAAGCTGAAGAATTACAGGGAATGTATCCAGCCTTGCATGCAGTCAAATTTGAGTTTGTGCACTGACATAGACAACTTTGAGATGTCCTCAGTATCTAAAACAAATAACTGAGTCCCAGAATAATCAGATCCATCTATGGCTTTTCTGCAGTGGTTCCCAATCTAGCAGGTTCAATTGCAAATCATTGAGAAATTATGCAAATATGGTTAATTCTACACCTTATTGGTTGAAAACTCAAGTTTTCCCATAGACCAACATGCATTTAGTAGAACTATAAAAAAATTATTCTAATGGTGGTTTTTGGAAGCAATGGAGGGGATTCGTATTCAAACAGTTAAGGATGTGAGTACTTTTACTAGAGGCACAGTCTCACTGAAATCAAGCACAGTAAAATGGGCATGGGGCCTGCTGTTTAAAAGATCCAGTCAATAAACAGCTTTTGTAACATTATTGTATTTTTCTTCTATGTTCATTTAGTATATTGAATAAAATACAGAACTGAATTTTATGGAGTTGGCATAGAAATTGGCAATGTAGATAAAAAGGAATGCATCTAAAATACACAATGTGTATTTTATTGCTAGAAAGTTTATCACAAGAAAAGAAAAATGAGAATTTTCTAGAATGCAGACAATAGATATTCTGGGTGAACTGCCAGCCCCACTGTTTTTACTTGTGTAACTTCAGTGGTTATTTTGCCCTTGGCAGAAAGGCAAAGTTAATCCTTGTTCTCATGAAATGAAACTGTTGCAGACTGTGAAGTGTTACAGGGAGAGACTGCACTTTGCATTTTGAAAGGAAAGGTATTCAGAATTAAAGTTTTCCGCTCTAAAATGGTTCAGGAGGTAGTGCAGACGTTCATGCACTTTTTGGCACTGCTTGTTTTTCCTTACAGCTACATATTAAGCTCGAGTAGTGACTAATGCAAAATGCCATACAGGAATCAGGTTAGTGCACAGTGTTCATACCTTGTTACAAAGCAGCGTAATTATCAGTTTTAGAAGTCACAGCTGAGGTGTGCGTTAATGGGACGGTATGGTTGGACTTCAAAAGGGCAAGTATCAAAAAGCGTTAGAAAAGGGTACGTATCAGTCATCATGCAAGAGTATCTAAGTCCATGCAAAAACTTTAGACAGAAAAAGAATAATCTCACAAGCATAATAATACTGATTAAATATAATTTGGCAAGTAAATACTAAACAGAATGTGTTAATAATACATTAATTAAGATATTATCAAATTCAGTTAGCCGCTTATATACCATAGGCATCTTTTCCTAGACATAGTAAACATATTTATCTTAAAATTAATTATCAACCTGTCTAAAAATTAATCTCTTCAACTATGATCTATTATTGAAGTAGATATGTGGTTATGCAGATATTACTATACATGACACGTTGCAAAATAAAAGTGAAACCAGTCTTAACCACACTTTCAAAAGCTCTTATGTTAGAGAGGTTTGCAGGGCTTCAGGGAAATTGTACCTGCTCACAGTTCATTGCAGGCTCAGACCTAAAACCAGCCAAGATGTGGATTTTGGCATGGAGAGGTTGTAAATTTTGCCAGTTTGAAGACAATACAATCAGAACATGACTTGGTTGGATAAGTGTTTGAGCTTTTGAGGAGAGCAAATGGGGTTTTAGATACGTTCTGAGTAGTATTCGTTACTAGATTGTTGGGCATTGAGACGAGCTAAACAGAGGAAAGGAAGGCTGGAACAAAATGTGGCACGATTCTGCAAACATTTATGTGCTGGTATAACTTGAAATGAAGGAGGGCTTTCATGGAGTACCTGAATGTTTGCAGTGCGAGCGCCCAAATCTAGCTGAGAATTTCAAGTACAGACAAGGATGCATGAAAGAAGAAATAGATGGGTAAAGATGAAATAAATGGTCCATTAAGCACTTATGCAGGCTAGGAGATTGCTTCTGGAGTGAATAAAAAGATCAGAGTAAAGAAAAAATCTGAGACACAGGAAGAGAGATACAGAGACCAGCACACTACAGAGATATATATAGCGTTGGTTGTAAATATCTCAAGGACAAATATACTTTCATTTACCTTACTAATATTATTATGTAAACATCTCAGTATATGGGAGAAATTCAGGTAATGGGAATTCTAGTGACATGTAATATATGTGGTCTTTTAAACTGAAACCCAAACAAAAAAAGAAAAACACCTTTGATCCTTGCTGTGCCTAGAAAAGAAAAGCACAGAATGTCACACAGTTTTCTTGATAGTTTTTTTATGTTCCAGTTACAGTACAAAACAGTCTTGCTTTATTTAAATAGAAATGAGGTCAAAGTATTCTGTTAAAGTTCAGGATTTGTTTGCAGTATTTAACCTGGTTACCAAACATACGTGATGGAAAGGTGGGATTTTGACTATCAAAACAAATGAAATTTATTTTTAAGTCACTGCTCATATGAACAATGTAAGTAAAGGAAAAGCACAAGCATTCATAGAAACATGCCTTTACTAGGTTAATCTGCTACAAAGAACAGTTGTACATGCTTTTTCACCATTTGTTGTTAATTACTAGTGCCTATAACAAAACAAATTACAGGTCTTTCTTAACTGCTATCAATTTTCAGCATTTAGCCATCTGTCATAATTACATTAGGCACATCATGACTGAAATTACATCTAAAAGAAGGTCCTCCAAAGCTGTTGCGCTTCAAGGAGAAATGGGTGTCAGACTAAAGAAAAACAAAGGGAAAGAAGAAACTTGAGTGATGTGGCTCAAATATTATTCTAGAATCCAGTTCTGAAAGAATATTAGTTTGAGGCTTCAGCTGCTCATTTTAGCTGATGATCTTGCTTGCTCACCTGTTGTGCTTTGCATCCTCTGCAATCATTTAGAAATTGTACATGAGAAAAAGCATGGAATGTCTACTGCAGAGTAGCTATTCAGCATTAGCTGCTGTGTTGGGATCCTTTTACAACTTTAAAAGTCTGTCCTTGAAAATGACTTTACTGAAACTGCAGGAAAAAAGGGCTCAGTCGGTGCAGGAGGAGAGCCCACAAGGGAAGCTAATGCCAAACAGCTGTTGTGGGGGTCTTTTTGCTTTAAATTACCTGTGAAGTCCCTAGGTACACAAACCCCTATCCTACTGCAGAATGCAAAATAAATATAGAATAGTTTCAGTCTAACAGGTGTTGCTTCATGCTCACTGTAACCTGAAGCAAATGCACCTGATAGTATTAAACCTATCAAGTGTGAATTCCAAAACCTGTAGGGCAGCCTTGAACCCTAGGGAAAGAAGTGCACTTTAGCTGGAGTAAATCAAAGTGAGATAACACTTTGAAGAATACAAAAGAGTTTGCAGTTCATTGTTTAGCAGACTTAAAGCCTGTAGCACTTCTCTTCAGCTATGCATACATGGCATTTGGCTGTTCTGACTAATAGAAATATCTTTCACAGGATGAACTGATGAGGGTATCAATATAACTGTCTGCCTGGACTGTACAGGTAATTGAAGTAGCTGCTGAATTGCTTCATCGTACAGCATAGCACTTGGTTAAACCAGCACTGGTTTTGTTCTGCCTCAAGGACCAGGCTGTAAGGAACTGCTTCATGATCATATAGCCCTCCATGCAGTGGATAAACTGTAGTCTTGACTGGTGTGCCAGTACTACAAATCCCCTCTGCCCCTTGTCAGCCAGAGCACCTCTGAACTACCCATGACAAAACAGTGGTTTTGCCTTACATAGGTCAGTTTATGTTAGGAACCTGAGCTAAGAATATTTTGTAATAAAAATAAATAATCAGTTTGAGAGTTGGCTGCAATAAAGCTGTGAACATGTTCATGGATACTCTTGTCAGAATATAAAGATTATGGCCTAGCACCTCACTGATAGTTGGTAGGCACAGGAAACACAGAGCAGCCTGTAGTTTCAGAAGTCATTACCAGAACAGATGATTTTCAAGCACCGCTTTTAGCTCCAGATCTTGAGAACTGAACTGTACTTCAAAGGGCTACCCCCTGTGTGGCACAGCCTGATGTGATTGAGTGAAGCAGCTTCATATTTATAGTTTCTTTTTTCAGGTTCGTTATTATCCTTGGGTAGAAGATATTGCCAGTCCACGACCCTACTTCATATGGGTGTAAAGTAAGATGTGAAGATTTTTAAAAACACTTTGTGTAACTTCCTAGGAGAAACTGTTTATACTATTTTTAACACTTGAGATTTGATATTGTATTGGGAAACATCATTTAGAAATTAGCAGCTGGAGGACTTTACTAGTTTTCCTGTGCCAACACTGATTTCTGTTGGCAATTTCTCTCTGAAAAGGTACACTATTTGTATGGCAGGAGACCGCAGATGATTGAAAAATGTTCCTGTAGCAGATCTGATTCAATAAAAGTAAGGCTTGATATAGATCATGTTTGACTGCTTGATGGATACCTATGACTAGTAGATTTATTCATATCTTCACCATGGAAAGCATTCATTCTTAATTGTCTTATTTTTTTGAACGTTGGAGGTATGAGAAGCTAAGGATTTTTTTCCTTATGACTCATGGGAACTAAGATAAGTGTCCTGATATTGATTCAAACTTTAAAAATCTTCACACCCACAGTTTATCAATCTTCATCATTTATTTTCTGCTCAGCAGATACAAACCAAAGATAGCAACTGATCAATCACGTATGATTCAGCAGGTTGGTGCAGTTGTCCTTGAATTTGGTCATTTTTTATCTAAAGGCATTCATTGCTTTAAAATATCCTTAATATTCTGCTTCCTCCAGCCTATTGCCTATCTCCCTTGTACTGGCTCAGTCTTTCTACCGGGCAGATTTTTCATGTCTCAACCATGCTTTATTCCTGTTAATATGTCATTTAGATGAGGAATCATCAGAAGTTAGTCTTTGTTCTCTTTGTTACACTTCAGATGATTGCTCTACTCAAGTCTACTACATTTGTTCTCACAGTGGGATCACACCTGTGTGTGAGCTGATTACCTGCACAGCAGCAATTTTGTTTCATGCTTTATTACAAGAGATAAGTACATTGCTTTGTGTGATGTTGAGTCCTCAAGTCCTCTGGTATATCTGTACCTAGTTTTTCTACATCCTTGGGTCAGATGGGTACAATGGCAAAATTCCTTAGTGTATATCAGGTGAGGTCTTAATCTGGCCATTGAAGACAAGAGCTAACAGGTTCAGCAGGTGTAATCAACTGACAGGGATGGCCTTCATCAAAAGAAATCTATTATGGGATTGAAAAAGATAATAGATGCCTAATCGAATTATACTGATTTGTGAAAACGATGAGTGGTCTTTGCATTCAAAACTTCACCAGTGATTCAGTCAGTTCCTATTTTGTCAAACTTGTTTGCTCAGAACAATATCTCATGGTGCAATGTAATTTTTTTCGTTTCTTTTCCAAATGATGCTGAATCATTATAGCAGACAGGATGTTTACAAAATCAGCATGTCATTTAAAATTCATATTCCCTTCAAAACCTGCCAGCACCCTTGCTCTTTCTTATGGTATCAGCTTTGCCCGGTATAGTGGCTAAAATTTCCCAGGAGAAAAGTGGAAACAAATTTGTTCCTTGTACTACGTCATCATGTTTCGGTTACTTAAAACATTTTGGTAAGGAGGAGTTTTACAGAATTCAAAGCAACAGAGAATATGGCTTTTGATTAATTCAGTGGTCAAAGCTATGATGTTCTAGCATTTGTGTGGGTTATATTCATAATGCAGTTTTTAGAACTTAATACAAATTCTTAGATGATGCTAACAACGCTATTAAAAGATGCTGGAACCCTGAAATTTAGAACAAGGTCACTGGCAGCCTCTAATGAGACCATCTTCTTAATACAAGGCTAATTATTTCTTGATGGAACAGTCTGTGATAATAATCACCATGCTTTTATATGGAAAAGAAGGAGCATGCAGGAGTTGAACTAATGTTTAGCAGCTCAGAAATGTCACAGAAACAAAATCAGCTAATTTAGATATGTTTGTTGATTTCTTGTCCACTAGATAATAGCAAACATTTTTGCATGCTATTTTATGTCCTTCATTATTTAAATAGCCTGGTATTATTGTTGTTGGCATAGCTGTACAAGTAGAAACTCGAGGAAGTGCTTGATTTTTTCTTGATATTAAGAAACATAAATTGGGGAAAACTGGGAGAAACAGTCAAACAGTAGATGATACTTCCTCGAACAACAATTCTTTGGACAAAGCAGCTGAGGTCTGATACTCTTTCTGCAATCTAGGATTCAAAATTATTTTCATTTTAAAGCAAGAGTAAGAATGGGCTCTGATGCCTGGTAATTGCTAGCTCCGCTGTATTTTAAATTTTTGTAGTTCTGTCTAACCTCACGTGACTGGGTACCTTTGCTAAAAGTCTGTGTCTTTCATCAAGCCTATGTGCCAAATCATTGTTACATGGAGTATGTATATCTTTACTAAGGGAAAAGAGCCCAAAAGTACAAATAAAATCTGTGTGAGTTAGAAAATGGATGGTGTTATTTTTCTCCCAGGATCCTCCATGTCAATCCTCTGATAAACCTGTCTGATAGCAGGTTTCTTATTTTTAAGTCTTAGTCAATAACTTAGGTGTGTTGAATGAAGAGAATAGTTTATCTTGCACTGCAACTTTAGATTTCATATTCTTCACGAAACAATTCAAAGGGAGGTAGTGATAGGAAATAATTACCCAAATAATTAATATCCTGGGCCCTCTGTTCTTACCTGGTGATGAACTGTAGTTTATAGATCTAAAACTGAGGTCAGGAAGCCAAGTTTTGCATTGCCAAAGATCTATAAGATGTTGCTACTACTTGGTAATTTGAAGCAAAACTCCAGGAATGTATTTTTTAACTTTTTACTTTAAAGAAGTTTTATTTCAGGTGGGCTGAGGTTGTGACTGCTCCTTTGTGGACTTGCATTTTCAATTGTATAACATTGTTTGCATTACACTAAAACATTTTGGACTATAATAGAAAAAATATTTTTCTTTTGGGAGCCTTAGGGAAGTTATAGCTGTGCTCATGAGGTTTCTCAAAAAGCAAAACATTTAAGTAAGTATATTAAGTAGTGACAGCTTAAAGAAACAATTCTGACATTATACAGTGAAATATCTTAGTCAAGAGGTAAGATACATACATGTTTCTGTTAACCATCAACTTCATTTTCAAAACCAATAAGCTGTTCCAGGAAGCATGTTAATTAGACGATCTTCTAGGAATGCAACAAAAGTATACTTTGAACTATATTGGGATTTTCATACTTCAGATAAATACATTCTTACTATGTCTTTTGGATCACTATACATGAGAAATAATAATTTTATGCAGTGTGTGTCAATGTACTGTTATCTGGCCCTAACGTGCAAGGCATTGAATTTATCATGTGAAATGCACATATGCCTCATTATTTACTTACTAAATCATCTGCCTCATGTACTTAGCAGATGAATCTGCCAGTCATGGGGCTGTGCATCCCAGTGGTTATTCAAAGGCAGTGGTACTCTGCAAAATAATAATAAGTGTCTATTTTTCATTTTAAAATATACTCAGATCTACATTTTGTGATATTAGTGATAAAATTTCAGTTTACTCCTTTTATCTCAACAATCTAATACAGTTTAGGTGTGATAGTTTATGGCTGTTAGGTATGTGACAGAGGTAGATTCTTTTCCTATTTACACCTCACTAAGGCTATCTATTACATACATAAGTCTGTGGGACCTGACAAGATGCATCCCAGAGTCCTGAGGGAATTGGCTGACGTAGTTGCCAGGCCACTCTCCATGATATTTGAAAAGTCATGGCAGTCAGGTGAAGTCCCTGGTGACTGGAAAAAGGAAAATATTGCAACCATTTTTAAAAAGAGTACAAAGGAGGACCCTGGGAACTACCTGCTTTACCTCTGTGCCTGGGAAGATCATGGAACAGATCCTCCTAGAAGCTATGCAAAGGCATATGGAGGAGAGGGACGTGATTCAAGACAGCCAGCATGGCTTCACCAAGGGCAGGTCCTGCCTGACCAACCTAGTGGCCCTCTGTGATGGAGTGACTATGTCAGTGGACAAGGGAAGAGCTACAGATGTCATCTATGTGGAGTTCTGTAAGACCTTTGACATGGTCCCCCACAACATCCTTATCTCTAAATTGGAGAGATATGGATTTGATAGGTGGACAGTTTGGTGGATGAGAAATTGGTTGGATGGTCACATCCAGAGGGTAGTGGTCAATGGCTCAACGGCCAGATGGAGATCAGTGACAAGTGGTGTCCCTCAGGGTTCCGTACTGGGACCAGTACTGTTTAATATCTTCACCAGTGACATAGACAGTGAGATCGAGTGCACCCTCAACAAATTTGCAGATGACACTGAGCTGAGAGGTACGGTTGACACGCCTGAGGGATGGGATGCCATCCAGAGGGACCTGGACAAATTTGAGAAGTGGGCCCATGTGAACCTCATGAGGTTCAACAAGGCCAAGTGCAGGGTCCTGCACCTGGGTTGGGGCAACCCCCAGTACCAATACAGGCTGGGGGATGAAGGGATTGAGAGCAGCCCTGTGGAGAAGGACTTGGGGTACTGGCAGATGAAAAGCTGGACATGACCCGGCAACGTGTGCTTACAGCCCAGAAAGCCAACCGTATCCTGGGCTGCATCAAAAGCAGCGTGGCCAGCGGGTCGAGGGAGGTGATTCTGCCCCTCTACTCTGCTCTGGTGGGACCCCACCTGGAGTGCTGTGTCCAGCTCTGGGGTCCTCAGTACAGGAAAGACATGGAGCTGTTGGAGCAGGTCCAGAGGAGGGCCACAAAGATGGTCAGAGGGCTGGAGCACCTCTCCTATGAGGAAAGGCTGAGAGAGTTGGTGTTGCTGAGCCTGGAAAAAAGGCGTCTGTGGGGAGACCTTATTGCAGCCTTTCAGTACTTAAAGGGGGCTTATAAGAAAGATGGGGACAGGCTTTTTAGCAGGGCTTGTTGCGATAGAACAATGGTTTTAAACTAAAGGAGGGTAGATTTAGACTAGATAAAAGCAAGAAACTTTTTACGATGAGGGTGGTGAAGCACTGGCACAGGTTGCCCAGAGAGGTGGTAGATGCCCCATTCCTGGAAGCATTCAAGGTCAGGTTGGACGGGGCTCTGAGCAACCTGATCTAGTTGAAGATGTCCTGCTCACTGCAGGGGGGTTGGACTAGATGACCTTTAAAGGTCCCTTCCAACCCAAACTGATTCTATGAGTAAATTGCTTGTCATTGCTACGACAATTTGTTGAAAGAAACAATGTTGAGCTGGTATTTCTTAGGCACATTTACAAGATCATGGGATTATAAAATGTAAGCAATGGCCTACCTTTGCTAAATTAATGACACACGGAAGAAACAACTGTGTATCCCAGAGCTGCTTTGTAATATAACTGTTGTAATATAAATTGCAATAAATTCACGTACAAGACCATGTTACAAAAATATATTGCCTCTTTCATTGCTTTCTAATACTTTTGTTGCAAATACGAATCTTCACCAGGGGTATAAAGTCACTTATCTGACTCCAGCTTTGCTTTAATGTGGTCTCAACCACCTGGAAGGCAGGACTTTAGAGTGTAACAGCAAACTCCTCCATTGTAGGCAAAAGACAGGTCTATGAGCCCTGTTGTGAACTCTGCCATGTTTCAAGTGCAATAGTCTTCTCATGCCTCAAAATATTTGACATCAGCCATACTCAGCCTTTCTGAGGAAGCTCCTTGGAAGGAGCTGACTGCTATACATACCTCCATCAGTCTTGACCTAACACAAATGTATGTGCTTGTTGCATGCCTAGTTGTATGTCCACCTTGTCATGGCTTCTTGGGAAGGGGGTGGCTTTGAATAGTCTGCAAGCTGCTAGAGCAAGTCATTAGCTTTATCAGCTGCTTCCAGATGACAGCACTTTTGGGAAAGAGGGCATCAGAGAGTAAGTCACAGGCTTAATGAGGTGGTCTGGGAGGTCATCTTCCTCTTTGAGATACTTGAAATGAAAAAGTGATTGGTCAGATAAGTTAAAATCAAGGGAAATCCTCTCTGAAATCATTATCCCAACCACTGGTTGTTATAAAAGTCTTTGGCACTAATTTTGAAAATTGTTCATCTTCTCCTAAAAATTGCAAGTAGCAGCAAGTGGCCAGTACAGTATCACCCATAATGACACTGCTGTTGTCACCGTTAGTGCTGTGGGTCAGGTGGAGAACAGGTAAGGCAGAGGAGTGATGAAGAGGAAAGTTCACCCTTGTGAAGATACAGTGAAAAGGAGGCTGTGCTTCTGGGAGTGGAAACATGAGGCTATGCAAGGCACAACTTGCTATGGCAGATCTCCTTCAGTAGCCTTCGCTGAAGACAGTATTCCAGCCAGCGTGAGCATGACTGTATAATAACGTTTCGCTTCACTCATGAGCTATAGCATCTCCCCACACACTCTTCCTTTACCTTCTCTTCATCCACATGCCCTAACATTCAGCAGCTGGCTGCTATGGCCTCACAGGGTCAGAAACCCTCTTCCCCATGAACATGGCTGCCTGCATGCAAGAATCCTATGCTGAGATCCCAAGGCACCTGCTGTGCGAGTTTGCTCTCAACCCGGCAGCGATACAGTCGCATTGGTGTGGCATTTACCTCCCCTAGTTAGTCCCTCCGAGGCGAGTTCTTCGTAATTACGTCTCCATAATTATTTCTTTCTCCGGTGTGGCAGTAGGGAGGCACACGCTGCCCCAAACACCGCGGGAGGTGTTGTGCATTACTTTCTGCCACCATATGCCTGGCGCTTATGAAAAGCCCAGCACAACACGGGGAGGGAGGGCAGGAAAAGGACCCAAAGGTGTGTTCCTTCAACACTTCCTGCTTGACACTTGAGTCCTGGTTTTATGATGGTCAAGTGTCACAGGGGACCAAGTTACAGGGTGAATCAAACTCTATATTTAGGAAGAACAACTGGAAGCTATGACAGGAATTCCCTTTTACACTTTGCTTCTCAGCCGAGTCCCACTCCAGCCTGAAGCAGCTCTCAGTGCCGTCCGGGCTGAAAGCATCGGAGCTATTTCAGACACATTAAAAGGATCACAGTCAATACCTCAGCCGGTAGAAGAAGGTACCTCTTTCAGCATCGAAAGGAGGTGCACATACTTACTTGACGGTTTGGAACTTTTCTTATATAAGTAAATAAGTAAGCTAATCTTGAAGGGGTCAGTTAAAAACTTGAAAGACCCTTATGAAAACTCTTTAATAACTGCTATGAGGTGACTGCAATAGTTGTGCGTTTCTGCTTATTTTAATGTCTTGTGCAGCATATCAGCATATTCAGAGCAGATTGTTATAGTTACTGCTTCATAGTCTATGAAAGACTTAAAACAGATTTTAAACAGAAAGTCACTTAAATGCCCAGTGACTCATAAGAAGCCTAACTGTGTGTTAGCTTGAATACTGTAGTACATAGGTACATGCATATTGTTTTCTATATGTTTGTTATAGCTAGTGAATTATTACATGGGGGTTTTGATGGTAAGAGAGGTGTTCTTTCACTGTAAGCTTAACATGTAACTGTAGCAGAGACAACTGCATTACAGAAAATATTATCGCATTTGCCTAGAGCATGTAGTAAGTTTTTGTGTAACAGACTGGAAGCTGCAAAGTGGGGTTTTCTCTTCTTTCTTTGTACTAGCTGGGTCTCACAGTAGTGTAGTTCCTGTCAAAGCCTTTTAATAAGATAATACACTGCAGTTCTGTGTCCAAAATACCCATTGTGCTTGATGCTGTGAGTGCGGCAGGGGGGAAAGGACAGCTTCCAGCTGGGGTGGGGGGAGGGCTCTTTCTGTTGTCTGTGTGCTACTGTACATCTCTTGTGCAGATTACAAAAGATGGCATTATGATATCTCATCGTATTTAAAGCAAATTGAATAAGTCAGCTTATTATCTTGCTGGAGCCCTGTCAGAAATTATTTTTAGCAGAGGGACAGAAGATAGGTCCTTTGTTTTACAAGGGTTCTTTTCAAAACACTGATTTATTTCACTGTAGTACTCCTGTATTTCACAAGTAGTCCTGTTCACAAGTGCAAAGCAAGGGAATTTGCAGGGGAAGTCTGGCATAAAACAGCTCCAAACTGAATTAACGTTGCCATTGCTTTCTAAGTTTGGCTCAGCATGCAGCCCATAAAAGGTAAAAGGTAAGGTGTGGGGAGGTCAAAAAGACACCAGGGAATACAGGCTGTGTGCGTCTGTGTTTTACTGGGTGCATACATGTGAAATCCTGTGGTGGAAATGAGGGTGAAGAGTGATTTTTTCAAGTTTGCAGAGCTGATTGGAATACCCGAAATAACTTAATACAGTCAGTGCAGCACTCTTGACTCTCTCCAAGATGCATGGCAAAAGAAAAAAAGGAATTTATAAAAATGAACTAATCACTTCAGTAATGGATGCATCTGTAATCTAAGGTTTATTTTCCTATGGCTGATGGTCAGTATTGCTCTGGAGGGAAACTCAGAAGGGAGGGAAGAGGAGAGAGCCAGAGAAGATTGTCTATTTTTACTCGGTAGCGTGCTGTTGTCCTGATTTCTCTGGCAGTAATGAGGACAGCATGAACTGGTAGGAAAATCACCTCCTCCAAAAGCAGTCCTACACAATTGTATCATGCATCTGTCTTTAGGAACCGGTGTCTGATTGCAATAATTTTGAACGCAGATTTCTTGTGAACCCAGAGCACCTCACTGAGGAGCACTACTGCTGTGCTTGTTTTAAAGTCAAGATTCAGTTGCCCATTTTAGCTCTTGGTGGCCCAAGAACTGTGTATTGGTGTTTTTGCAATGCACAGGCATGCCAGATGGAGAAGTGCATCTTAGCTTGAATTTCTCTGTGACAGTGTTTAGAAAGTAGATCCACAGTGTTTTAAAATGTTTTGTGTTAATTTCCTGTGCTTTTGTTTCCATTTTTCATTCTGATTAGAAAGAGGAGAAGATGATAAGAAAAATTAATCAAACTTTTGTATACTATGAGTCCTATCTTTCCAATAAACTGGAGGATTGTTTTGTATTTATCTTTGACATTCAACCACCAGTTAACAGCACAGTTATTTCTATGCATAGTAAAGATTTTCAAAAAGGAAAGAGAGAGAGTGCGGTAAATCCTTTTGGCTTTTTGAAATCTGCAAATTTTGTCATGAACATCAGTGGCAAAGATTTCATCCCCCAAAGTGAATTCTGAAGTTTTTAAAACTACCTCTGATTTTAAGATTGTAAGTGTAAATGTAAAACCACAACATAAAACTGACAGGAAGCATGCTGGTTATATTTTGCACGGTGGGATTTTTTTTCTGATGTATTAATTTAGTGGAAACAATTTAAACCCAAAGCAACCTATGAAGGTGATGTCCTCTGACTTAAGGCTATGTGTTGGTTTGGACAGCACTCTTTACAGCTGAGAGTGCAATCAGAGGGAGACCTCTAATGGCAGGTCATTTTTTCTTTTAAGTTCTGCTCAGCATTATACACAGATTTAAAGCCGATGTAAGAATATGCAAGAGCAAGTCTTCCATGCAGCTCCGGCGATACAATTTCAGACTGATATTCCAGGCTGAAGCCAACCTACAACTCATCTATACTTTCTCTGGTACCGCCTCCATGTGACAGTTATACTCTCTGGAGTACCAGTCTTTGACCCACTTTTGATTTCTCAGTAGTTTTCTACTATCCTCTCCTACGTCATTTATTACTTTTCCTCAATATTTTCTTTCTCATTTCAGGTTAAATATTGTAGCCAAAATATGTTGTAGTTTGTTTGTGATTAGTAAGTTCCCTAGTGAACTCATTTCTCACCTTTTAGTATTACTATCTTATATTGCATTACAATGAGATAGGTTAAATTACCAGACTCTGATGGAGGTCTAGTCCAGTTAAAATCCTAATTCTCAGTGAAAGAATAAAAGACCAAGACAATGTTTCAATTAATCTGATATTAAAATTTCTTTCTTGTCTTTTTTTTTTAACCTTTACAGAATCTTCTGACTTTGATGTATTTCCCTTTGTTATTGTATATTAATACTGTATCAGTCTGTATTTCTATGCCTGCATAAAACTATATGGAAACTTCTGTTCTTTTTTATCTTATTGCTAAAGAAAATCAATGAATCTATATGATCTAAAACTTTGAAGAGAGGCTACTTCGTGCCCTAGCAATTGTCAAACAGAACTTTACAGTTTGACCACCTTGATCATTTTCAGTTTTTAGGCATTAAAAATTTGCAAGGATTTGTGAGTCAGAAAATGGTTACATCTGCACTTATCAATGTTTTGTAGCAAGTTATGCTTTATTTGAAAGAAGGTTTAAACTGTGGCTTCTAATGAGTCCCACGTACATACTGTGACAGAAATAATCATACATTGTTTATCTTCAAATGCTTCCCTTAATTCTTACTGATTTTACAATGCCATTAGCGTTTGAGAGATTTCTTATCTCTACTCATTATTGTTTTTAATGTGAAAGAGAGATCTCCATTTGTGGCTATGAAAGATTAATTGGAGAAGCTCAGGTGTTCTGTCTCCTTCTGATATTCAGAAGGAATAACTAAGCAACTCTGAAACTGAGACGGAAACAGGAGCTGGGCAGATGAAATGGATGCCTGTCAAGAGGCAGCATGGGTCAAGTTCTAGTTTATCTCCCCTAGCTATCAGAATGTCAGAGCCTGTAACGTTTTCCCATTTTGTTTGCAGGGATAAGCCTCTGTCTTAAAAATGTCAAAACAGCCAGCGTCACATGTCAAAGCCATTCAGGTAAGAGGCAGTATTTATGTTTCTAATATAATAAAATAACCTCCATTGCTTGGCAAACTGCATTTTGCTCATACAAAACACTGCAGAAGTGCTAACTGGGGGTTATTCTTTCAAAGTGAAAAGCTTGGTAGATAAGAAAGCACTGAAAAAGTTTGACCTGAAGAGCATCTTATGATCTGAGCTGATAAAAAACTGGATCAGATAAGTTGGTTGATCGCTTGCTTGCATGGTCTTTCCAGTGTTAGGTTATGTCTGTTGGTGGATCAGCTAAGCAAGGCACGGTGATACATCTGCATAACTGATCAACATTATAAGTAACACTAATTCTTGCAACTGTTAGGTTTTCCACAGAGTTAATATAATGCTGGAAGAATTTATAGGTGGAAAAGATGGCATAGGTGTCGTGAAGTTTTTCATGTCTGTATTCCTTTAGAAAAAACCCACAACTTCCAATATTTAAGAAGTGTTTTATTTAAAAGCCAAAGTAAAAGGAGAGAATGTTGATGTTTTCATTTTTTTCATTAAAAAAATTTTTGTATGTTACATACCTCCTCAAATGGCATATGTTCACAAGGATGAAGTTGGTTGTTACATACTTGTAAAAGAAACGGCTGGAGAATTATTCCAATATCGTCAAGAAGTAACATCATGAAGACTGTATTTAGTTCATGCTATCATTGATTCTTCTCAAAAGGCCAAAAGTCCTCCTGAGCTCCAGAATTTTACAGAATTTTCATGTATTTTGTAAAATGCACTTGTAATCAAAATTTCTCACAAGTTTAGATTCCCTTAAAATTATGTAAGAAACACAAAGAGGAATTTCTAAAGTCTGATCTATCCTCTGTTTCCCAAGATAATACTAACTCAATGAATTGGAGTACCAAGAAGATTAATTACCCAGTGACTAGACAGCCACTACTGAAGTTGCAAGGCACTGTAAAAATGCTAATTCTCTTTATCATCATCAACTCCACTGGAACAGGTGTGCAAACTACTGTATTCTAGTTCTGTTGAAATTAGCAGAAGCTTGCCATTAATTTCACTCAGTTCAAATTTTCATCCCTCTTTTACAGTGACTGTGGAAATATTTGTATGATTAATGAAAAAATGTAGATAATTTATAGCTCAAAAGTATTTGCATTTTACATTGAAACTCCACAGGCACATACCAACATTTTAAAGGAATGAATTTGCCTTACTCTTTTCCTTAAAGTAAAGAAGTAGTTATAGACTCCTTTTTAGTTTTATGATGACTTTCCAACTTCTAAATGTAAACAAGTTCTTCTAGTTTGTCCATTAAAAAAGTGCTTTAAGTTTAAGCACCAAGGTTAATAATTTAAGAAACATTAAGAAAATGTTTAAGAATATTTTTGCAAAGGTAATTGAATTATGAGAAAAATTACAGCACAAACTGTAAAATAAAACTATTAAACAATGTGTCAAAGGTTGCTCCAGCAAGGAGACTTGCACTTGAATTGATGCCTATTACACTTTGAGCACTCTGAGAACCATGACTCAAAATGTCATATTACTTTTATACATTGTGATTCATATATTATGATCCTTTGCTATTATGTGCTATTATAGTAGGAGTGACATCCCCTGGAGAATATACATCATGCTGCAGCGATGGAAATGTAATGACACTTTACTGACTGAAGTATTTCATGGTACTCTTGTGTCAGAAGTGGCTTCTTTCTGATTGTATGAGATGTACACTAAAATCTTCACTTGCTGACAGCCACTAAATACAGATGTGTGAGAGTTAAAGGTAGCAACTTGTTCCCAAGAGTAGTTTGAGGCAATAAAGGACCAAAATACTGTTGATTCCTGTAACATTCTTTGCTGGCCTCACCCTGTCAGTGTGTAAAAGGCTGTGTATAGCCCTGGCTGACAATTATTCTACCTACGAACACCAGTCTTGGCTTTCCCCAGAGGTAAGGGTGAGGGGTTTCCTAATTTTTTTTCTGAATTACATTCAGTTTCCTCTGAGGTTCCTTTATTTTTTTTTTTTTTTTAACTTGATATGTTTATACTGAAGTGGCTTTTCAGCTTATTCAGTTGTTCTTCTGGACAGCTAGGAATGGCTGGGATGCTGTGGAGAATTTACCCATAACAGTCCTTAACTCATGCAGGGCTGCCAGTAATTCAAGACCCAACAGTTTCTGAGCTGGATCCCCTGTCTCTAGTAAACCGAAAGAACACAAACACATCTCTCAATACCAGTTTAATTGAGTCAAACCAGCAATATATGTTGTATTTCATGTTTAGAGGTATTTTTCCTTCAATATGTTCAGGAAGGCCTTAGTCCAGTACATCAGTACGCATACCTACTCATTATGAAAACTGCAATGACATCCAAAATATGGTAGGCACTTTCCAAAAACAAAGGAAGATGCAAACCCAACAGTTTTAATAATTAGTATGATTAAAAATAGTAATCACACCTAGAAAGTGTCTAAAGCAATTATAATTTGGGATTTCAGGAGTTTGGAACAAAAAAATTCCTGTTTAGCATTTCACTGGAGCAGGTGAGGAAGAGATCACTAAGGTTCCTATCTCCATCCTAGTAGACAGATGAGAAGAGCCCTGAAAAGTATTTTTAAAACAAAATTGCAAACTCATGCTGGTTGTAGCACAACACAGTCCTTACAGAGCTACACTGGTGTACAGAATTTGGTCCACTATTCACCCATTACACAGCTGCTCATCCGCGGAAGGAGATCAGCCTTGGATTAAGAGAGAGATCTACAGTTCAGGATGCTGGTATCTCTGGTCAGGAACTGTTCGTAAATCAGTCATAATTGTGATTATGATGATGATGTGATTCATAATTCATCACATAAATGTGATTATGATGAAAAAAGACATTTCATACTAGAAATATTTTAATTTATAGTATGTGTTATCAGATTCAGACAGTGTTAAACTATGTCTTAAAGGCTTCTCATTTTACCAAGTTAATATTTCACGTCTGCTTACGTCTTGTCCAAACTCCAACATGAATGCATTTATTGGAGATAAAATAGTTCAAGCTGCTTTAGTGTGACACAGATTACTGTGAAAATGCTGAAGCAGACCAAAGAGTGGTTTATTTAATTTAATTAGCAGTCTGGCACTTAGTGGTTCATTTTTGTTTCTTGAACCATTTTCAGTCACAGTTGGTCTGTCAATCACAGTAGGAAATGCAAGGGCTGGGTATCAGAATTACCATGCTGTGGTATGTCCTAGGTGGCCATGGGAGGCTGGCTTCTGCTTTGATTGACTCCAAGGGGAAGAAATGCCTGAGTTCAAAATGAGCACCAAGAGGAGAGATAACTCTTAATGTTTCAACTCTGCAAGCTTGTATGACCATGCTAGCTGTAAAGTGCAAAGAAGTTTCATATTCCAAAAAAAGAAGCTGCCTGGAGGTACCAGAGCCTGGCGGGGGAGATGCTTAAAATTAAAAATAGCAAAGCTGTTTTTTTCCACTCCTAAATGAAATAATGGGTTACTGCAAGGCTGAAAATGCCCTGCCTCCTGGGAAGTTAGGAAGTGCAGATGAAAGGTTTCAAAATACCTAAACTAATGCTTAGTGAAAAAGCATTATGAAGGGAATACCCAGTTATCTATAAACTACATGGCCCTACAGACATTTGCCAGCCCCACTGAAATGGTAGCATCACCTTTCATATATAAAATAACAGGAAATAGATAAATAAAGTAAAGGCAAAGGTGCTTATTTCTTAGCAAATGGATTCTTAATTTGCTCAACATTTGATTACAGCTTTCAGAACATTTGTTGTTACTAAAAACAGTGGGCTGTTTTCCTGTGGTTGCTCAACCTGGGGCATGATCTGCAAGACCACAATTTGAACAGAAGGATGGGATTATTCATCTTCATTTAATGCAAATCAGTCGGATGGTAAACTACAATAACACAGCTCACTGTTGGAAGATTCTCCATTTCCACTCCATAACATTACCGATTCACCCCCTTGTTTTACCAGTGGGAGTCATGATATTTTGATGACATTTCCTAGAAGCAGCTTCTCTTCTGAGATCATGAGATAAGAATAGGTATAAATTGTGCATTTAGTTGATCACGCCATTTGACTTTTAGAATAATCCAGGCTGGGTCACATCAGGAAGTAGATACATTTTAGCTGCTCTTTCCTAAGCAACAATTTCTGCTGTTCTTTTCTCAAAAATCTTTAATTTTAAGGTATCTATTATAAGCCCCATTTATGTTACAGCTACTGACTTTCTGCCGCAGATAAAAAGTCAGATTGATGCAGATGTGGGTATAATTTTGGAGGGAGTTTGCTAAAGCTGGGGGCTAGCGGTCTGTCTGGCGTTAGAGCCGGCTTAGCCTGCTCTGACCCGTGAGCCCCCACTGCAGACCAGGCTGGGGTGGCAGGACAAAACCCAGCAGGGGCTGGAGGGTCAAAAAGCCTTCCTGACTTTTCCCACAGATCCTTTTTGCAACTGAGAGGTGTATTCCTAGGACTAAGGCCTTACATTTGCAGTTTGTACCACCCATGGGTAAATTTTGCTGGTAAAATCACATTTTAAACATTCATGGCTTAAGTTGGCTCAGGACAGGCTTCCTTCCTAACTACCTGTGATTAAGTGAAGTGAGAACTGGTGTCACTCAGGAGGGAGAGTGGCCCAGTGGTTTGGGTGGTATTGTAGGATTTGGGTGATTTACATTTAAATCTTTTTTCTGGCACTCCCTGCTTGACCTTGGCCAAATCAAAGCAGACCCAGATGCCTAAAGACGCTTTGGTGTCTAGTACTCATTTGTTTAAAGTCCAATGAAATTAGGGAGCATTAGACTAAAATGCAGAACTCCAAAAGCTTTCTAGGTAGCCTTGTTTTTTCACTTTCCATCTTTAAAACGGAGATGAAAGCATTTCCCTTTCCCATGGGAGTCGTGTGATGATGCATACACTGAAGGCAGAAGTGCTCAGAAACCACGATAATGTCTATACTCTTGTCCCACCCCTTTTGAGTTTTGCCATTTACCAACTATTTGTTTGTTTTTCAGTCACTATTATATGATTCATAATTTCCTTCTCACAGGCTAATATTAACATCCCAATGGGAGCATTTCGACCTGGTGCAGGCCCCCCTCATAAAAGAAAAGAACTTACACCTGAAGAAGTGGATGAGGTAAGAAAAAAAGGGTGTCCTGATTTTTTTTTTTCCAGGAGGATCCCTGCCATTGATGGAATAAAGCCTCTTAATCAATCTTATAGCACTACATACCAGTTTTAGGTATCACAGCTGAACATGCACTGATCATTCATGGACATAACTGGCCACCTACTAAACACTTTATATATACATTGTTCTGGTTTTGATGCCAAGGCCCCTACAGGAATTTAAACTGTTTCAAAGGTGCATAGCTGTGCTTCAACAGTAGGATGATATCTGCTGTCAGGAAAGAGAGCCAGGATTTCACCAGCAGTATTTATCTAGATGGAAGTTGATGGAATATGTCAAAGAAAGTTATATCAAGGCTTTGGAAGAATATGCTACTACCTGCTGCCCTGTGGTAAGATTTATTGTTACAGCTTAATGATATTGGGACAGGTTTTCAAATCTGATGTTTTTTGGAATATTTATCAACAAGGAGAAATTGAATGTAGAGACTATACATTTGCAAATTGAAAACAGAACTTGTGAACCCATTTACCTCCATTGGGGTGAAAATACTCCATTTTAGATTGAATTCTGTGCTTGCATGACTGTATTTTACAGGGAATATTTAAGACTGAGTTTTGAATATGGAGTCCAATTTACACCTTAACTAACATTGATCATAAAGGTTATGATTAAACACAGGTATCGTATTTCTGGATGATATTAAAACATCTTTTTTACCATGAACTTTTATGATAAATAAGAGCTAAAACCAGTGGTGGAGGAAAAGGTAGTGGGACACTCCAAACAAGAAAAAAATTCAAGTAAAGTTGGGTGGTTATGGCTTCCTGGACAGCTGGTGACGTTTGGTCTTAGAGTCCTCACCTGAGCACTGGTTCTGCTTGGCCAGAGCTGCAGATGGTTCCCAGAACCAAGGGCAGGAAGGGCTCAAATTGATCCCATACAGCCAGGCTGCCTCTGGCAGGACTCGGCCAGGTGGTCTTGCTGCCATGTGGGTGGAGCAAAGCTGTTGTGGTTGGAGGGAGCCTTGCCCTCACGTAGAGCAGAGCTGTGAGGACCAACAGGGAGGTGGATAGCCACTTCTCTCCAGGCATGCAGTGGCACTGCTGGAGATTCAACCCTAAACAAGAAGCAGCCAGATTAGTTTTGGACAAATCATCGCCTCCTTCTGACCTGGTACAGGCACTTAGAGTGGTCAAGTTTTCATGGAATCACAGAATCACAGAATGGTAGGGGTTGGAAGGGACCTCTGGAGATCATCTCGTCCAACCCCCCTGCTTGAGCAGGTACACCTAGAGCAGGGTGCATAGGACTGCGTCCAGGCGGGTTTTGAACGTCTCCAGGGAAGGAGACTCCACAACCTCTCTGGGCAGCCTGTTCCAGTGCTCTGTCACCCTCACAATAAAGAAGATTTTTCTCATGTTTAAGTGGAACTTCCTATGTTCCAACTTGTGCCCATTGCCCCTTGTCCTGTCGTTGGGCACCACTGAAAAGAGACCGGTCCCATCCTCTTGACACCCACCGTTCAGATATTTATAAGCATTGATAAGATCCCCCCTCAGTCTTCTCTTCTCCAGGCTCAACAAACCCAGGTCTCTCGACCTTTCCTCATAAGGGAGATGCTCCAGTCCCGTGATCGTCTTTGTAGCTCTCCACTGGACTTGCTCGAGCAGTTCCCTGTCCTTCTTGAACTGGGCGGCCCAGAACTGGATGCAGTACTCCAGATGTGGCTTCACTAGGGTGGAGCAGAGTGGGAGCATAACCTCCCTCGACCTGCTGGCCACAGCTCTTTTAATGCACCCCAGGATACCATTGGCCTTCTTGGCCACACGGGCACAGTGCTGGCTCATGGTCAACCTGCTGTCCACCAGCACTCCCAGGTCCTTCTCAACAGAGCCACTTTCCAGCAGGTCAGCCCCCAACCTGTACTGGTGCATGGGGTTGTTCCTCCCTGGGTGCAGGACCCTACACTTGCTCTTGTTGAATTTCATCAGGTTCCCCTTGGCCCAGCTCTCCAGCCTGTCCAGGTCTCGCTGAATGGCAGCACAGCCTTCTGGCGTATCAGCTGCTCCTCCCCGTTTTGTATCATCAGCAAACTTGCTGAGGGTACACTCTGTCCCTTCATCCAGGTCTTTGATGAATATATTGAACAGGACTGGACCCAGCACAGACCCCTGGGGAACACCGCTAGTTACAGGCCTCCAACCAGACTCTGCCCCATTGATCACGACTGTCTGGGCTCTGTTGTTCAGCCAGTTCTCAATCCACCTCCCTGTCAACTCATCTAACCCACATTTCCTAAGCTTACCTATGAGGATGTTATGGGAGACAGTGTTGAATGTCTTGCTGAAGTCGAGGTAAACAACATCCACTGCTCTCCCTTCATCTACCCAGGTAGTCATGCCATCATAGAAGGGTATCAGGTTGGTGAAGCGTGATCTCCCCTCAGTGAATCCATGGTGACTACTTCTGATAACCTTCTTTTCCTCTATGTGCCTGGAGATGACCTCCAGGATGAGCTGTTCCATCACCTTTCCAGGGATGGAGGTGAGGCTGACTGGCCTATAGTTTCCTGGGTCCTCCTTCTTGCCCTTTTTGAAGACTGGAGTGCCATTGGCTACCCTCCAGTCCTCAGGCACCTCAGGTGCTATCATGTTGGTAACTTACAGTTTTGTAACTTAAGAGCTAATTCTTCCGCTTCTGTCTAAATCAGACCGATTTTTTTTCTGAATTTTGACATATTTGTAATAAATAGTGCTGAGTTTACAGAGAACTTTCCTGAAGAATCAAACCCAGGCTTACTTCACTCTTCTTAAGAAGATTTAAAAAAAACAAAAGCAAACATACAAAGTGACCTTGAACACATACTGTGGCTTTCTCCCCTGGAAAGAGATCAAAGCATATTCTCTCTGCAGTAATTAAACTGATGAAGGAATGAATGTTATTAAGCAGAAACTAATATAGCATTTGAGAATTCTGGTAGTATTTGAGAAATAAAATAAATGACTAGTGCTGATAATTAGATTTGGTTGGGTAATTGAATATTGCTTTGCTTCTCAGTTATGTGAATGCTATATATGAGAGAGACATTACAGAGTGAAAGTTCTTGGCCCTGGTTTTATAGCCAATATGCAACCAAAGCAATTGGTGTAAATGCTACAGAAACAGATCTTGTAATAGGAATAGAATAAAAACACTACCAGTGGACTTATTTTTTCAGCTTTCTTATTTCCTTAAGTTTTTCACTACAGCTTGTGATTCTTTAGATCAGGTTTAGACAAATACAAGTTTTGCTAATAATGCTTAGCATTTTTCACTATATTTTAAAACCTTAGCAAAGGAAATGAGGGAAATACAGGTCTTATTCAAAGGGATGGTGGAATCAGAAAATAACATGTATTTCTGAAGGTCAGTGGAGCAGACATGTTAACATGCAAAAGAAATGGGGGGTGGGAATTTCAGAAAATAATTCTTCTTCAGTCAGAGCATTTCCATGCAGGTATTTGTTAACTCTTGTCATATATCTAAGTCACTCTTCAGACTTCCTTCAATAAAACCGAAGGCCAAGGTCTGATCTCAGCTGTGCATTGCACACAGAGTGGGTGATATAGTGCGGGGTGCAGTCATAAATAGCACACACCTGAGATTAGAAGGGAAAGCTAACATAAATTTATGGAGTGCAAAGCCTCCAAAACATGGTCAAAATTTGCCCCATTTGTACTATGAGAAGTAATGGTATTGCAGATGACTTGAAACAGTATTTTTAAGACAGTATCTGCTATGGTGGTTTGGGGGATGGTAGTTTTTCCTGATTATTCAGATTAATTAGCTGCGCAAGAAAACTGTCAAAGGAAACAATACAAGCTCATGGCTTAAAAATCAGATAGGAAGAAAATGTCATTTTTCTAAAATTCCTTGTTTATTTGCCACTTGACATTGCAAAAAGTCTGCTTCCCCATTAGCATGTGGTCCATTAGTCAACAGAATAAAGAGGGGTTTACTGGCCAATAGTATTTGACAGATAACTTTGTAATTTTAAAAATGAAGTCAAAGATTAAGAATTGAATGTTCAAGGTCAATACACCTTTCCAAAAAGGGTGGCTAATGAATCTAAATACTGAATTAACTCCAAAAAGGCCATCCTAAGAGGACATTCACAGAGTAATCAAAAAGAAAACATAATTTCATTGTGAAATTTTTTGCAGTAAAATATTAATTCATCTCTAAACCTACATGATTCTCCCTCTATGGCAGCTTTATAAAATACACAACAGCCTGGATGAACCTTAAACTCCCTACTGGAAAACTACTCCTTCAAAACATTTATCATTCTAGAATAGAAATTGTCTAAAATACATGCTCTACCTCACCTAGGAGCAATATTACAGCCAAAGAAGTACCAAGGGCTGAAATACTGTGGTCCATCGGGAAATTAGCTGAGAAGCTCGCTATTGTGTAAGTGCTGCTATTTAGCCTGAGTTTTTACAGTGTCAGCAAAATAGCTGTCAGGCACTACCTAATTCAAACATAAAATGACAAAAACTCTTCTGGTGTTACAACTGAGGTTAAGAAAAATTAAACATCAACTCAAACTGAGCTTGGATGGCACTTTTGGGGTCCATAAGCTACTATCACAGCTCTTTTCCAGAGCTGCAGAAGTGCATGATCGTTTTCCTCCCCAGTTGGCCAACAACTATGAGACTGTGAAAGAAATTAGATGATAAAAATGGTTCTTCCCCTTTTTTTCCTAAAATATGAAGGACCTGGGAGTTGCCTTCAATGATCCACTCAGTTTTCCACTGATTGTCTGACAGTATGAATTCTTATACATTTACCGAAAGGTCCACATTCCTCTGCACTGAGCACCTTCAATTTTTTTTTTCAGAATGTTTTCAGACATTTTAGACAACAACCAACAAAATAATCTATCTCTTCCTGACCCCACCCAATTTCCATTAGGATTGCTTTTAGTGTAAAAAAATCCTTTCCTCTTTCTCAAATAACTGACCTATGCTCATGCTCAAGAGATTGCTATTGTGGCAGTAAAGTCACTGGTATCCTTTTATGCAGAGTGTTCCTGCTTCAACAGAGGAGGAGAAAGACAAGAAACATCTCCCAGGAGCTAAGAAACTTCCAGGTCCTGCTGTGAACTTGTCAGAGATTCAGAACATAAAGAGCGAGCTGAAATTTGTCCCCAAAGCTGAGCAGTAGCTGGAACAAGCAGGTGAGTAAAAGAGAGGTTCTTTGCATGGCTCTAGGAGAAGCAGGCTGATCCAGAAACCTCTTTGTGTCAGAAAATGGCTTTCCAATTACTTTAAGGGCCCAGAATAACACCCCATATTCCAAAGACAAAATATAAGGAGAAAAGGTGATAATCCTTGGAATTCTCTGTTATTTCAAACATGGAGCATGTAGGAGACTGTATCTGATGACATATGGCACCCATCAACTGGCCTAGCAAAAGTGTATTCAGCTATTAAGAATATCGAAGCCAGCTTAAAAATACCAGCTTCTTGCTTTGTAAGCACAAGTTTTACAGAATATAGACTTGTATTTGTACACACTAACTACAGATAAATGTGTTACAATGCAAATTAATTTATTGCAGTGATGGACAAGTAAGTCAGTATTTTTAAAAAGCTCCTTTGCAATATTAGATATTTGATATTATTTTATTTCTGTAATTCAAACTGACACGATAATGGCTCCATGTATTTGATCACAAAAAGTACCCAGTGCCACTTGTGACTTGCTATATATCTGTGCAGGGATCAGAAATATGATATAGGACCTTGGGAAGATCTGTGCTCTTCTGGAGTGGCAGCAGCAGACCAGGCAGGGATCCTCAGGCACTGCAGACAGCACCAGACACCTATGGGTTGAGCCAGTGATCTATGATTAGCACCACAGCTCGTACTTCATCTTATTTTGCTCAATGTCCAGATGGAGATCAGTGACAAGTGGTGTCCCTCAGGGTTCCGTACTGGGACCAGTACTGTTTAATATCTTCACCAGTGACATAGACAGTGAGATCGAGTGCACCCTCAACAAATTTGCAGATGACACTGAGCTGAGAGGTGCAGCTGACGCGCCTGAGGGACGGGATGCCATCCAGAGGGACCTGGACAAATTTGAGAAGTGGGCCCATGTGAACCTCATGAGGTTCAACAAGGCCAAGTGCAGGGTCCTGCACCTGGGTTGGGGCAACCCCCAGTACCAATACAGGCTGGGGGATGAAGGGATTGAGAGCAGCCCTGTGGAGAAGGACTTGGGGTACTGGCAGATGAAAAGCTGGACATGACCCGGCAACGTGTGCTTACAGCCCAGAAAGCCAACCGTATCCTGGGCTGCATCAAAAGCAGCGTGGCCAGCAGGCTGAGGGAGGTGATTCTGCCTCTCTACTCTGCTCTGGTGGGACCCCACCTGGAGTGCTGTGTCCAGCTCTGGGGTCCTCAGTACAGGAAAGACATGGAGCTGTTGGAGCAGGTCCAGAGGAGGGCCACAAAGATGGTCAGAGGGCTGGAGCACCTCTCCTATGAGGAAAGGCTGAGAGAGTTGGTGTTGCTGAGCCTGGAAAAAAGGCGTCTGTGGGGAGACCTTATTGCAGCCTTTCAGTACTTAAAGGGGGCTTATAAGAAAGATGGGGACAGGCTTTTTAGCAGGGCTTGTTGTGATAGAACAATGGTTTTAAACTAAAGGAGGGTAGGTTTAGACTAGATAAAAGCAAGAAACTTTTTACGATGAGGGTGGTGAAGCACTGGCACAGGTTGCCCAGAGAGGTGGTAGATGCCCCATTCCTGGAAGCATTCAAGGTCAGGTTGGACGGGGCTCTGAGCAACCTGATCTAGTTGAAGATGTCCTGCTCACTGCAGGGGGGTTGGACTAGATGACCTTTAAAGGTCCTTTCCAACCCAAACTATTCTATGATCCTATGATTATTTTATTTAAAAGGAAATATTCAGCACTTCAATGCAGATTTCAGAATTATTTCCATGTGATTTCAAACAAGGCCCATAAGCCTCTATTGTTCTACATTCTGAGCCTTCAAGAAATTAATGATCATTTCTGTCCATGAAATTTTCTTCTGATTTTCTTTGAAAAGCCTGAGTCAGTAAAGATGTATCAGGCAGCTACAATGAAAATTCAGCTGTACAGAGAAGTTTCAATACAAAAAAAACCCCTGGCTACAGTAAGAAAAAGATAGTTGTGTCACATAGTAGTCATCTGAATTGCCAGTTATGTCTATTGACACAAGTCTTTTTTATCATGAAGAATGGCAGAGGAGCTAAGCTGAGTACAAGAACATCATCTGGAATTTACTGCAGTGAAACATAAATGAAGAACAGAAGAAAACAGAAAGCAGTGCAAAAGGGTTCTGGGAACGCAGAAGCACTATGGACCAGGAATCTTGAAAGAAATGGGATCTAATCTGAATGAATTGCCCCAATACACACTGCAGCATTAACTTATTTTTATGTACAGCATAAATATGCCATTTAGAAGGAAAAAGTGTTTAGTTTTTTCTTGCTTTTACCCTGCTGTGTCATAATGTTCCTGTTATCTTAAAGAAACAATGGAGTCTTTCTCTTCAGAAAACTTGGGAAAAGGAAAATTAGCATTTTGTAAAATGTAACATTGTAGTCATCCACTAAGCAGTGCCCAGAGTAATATGAATTTTTAACATGAGGCTTTAAAAAGGTTTTTCTCTGTAAGAGATATTTAGACATGACTTTAACCCCATATTCCAATGTTTAAAAGAGTTTTTTAATAATTAGCTTACTGAAAGTCTGAGAGAAACATTTAGGGTGTGCACAGTGATTCACCCTAAAGAAAAAATTTGTACAGAAAGGTCAGCAGAGTGAAGGGCATCTTGAAAGCTGTGATGTCATTATGAAGTAATTTCTGTCTCCATCCTTGTTTTGATACTGTATTGGTTATCAGGTTCTGACAGCAACACAGATTTCTATATTTTGGATAGTACAGTCACAGATCATATCTAAAAACTTAGTTTCCAGAAGAGTTGCAGGCATCATACTCACTGGGGAGTAGGAGTTTTGTTTTGGTTGCAGTGCAGAACTAACCATGTGCATAAATTCTGCGTAAACTTGAGATGTAAATCAGTCACTTGCCACATCCAGCAGCCTTGAATGGTACTAAATCTAAGGATTGTCCCCTATAGAGGGCATTCGTCAGTTCAGTTTTTTTAGGTGTGACCTGCGGCCTTGTATAAAACATGATATAGTCAGTGATTTGTTTTATGACTAACCACACCAAGCCAGTAAAGATTATCTTTATTTGCAAGAAATCTGCAGTCACATCTGCCTGACACTTTGCTTCATTTCCAAGAAGGGATTACTGATCATCCTTTGGATGTGATGCTCTCTAAAGAATGGTAAGCTGACTCGTCAATAGAAATGTTTGTGCAGAGTGCGTACTGATAAATGAGGGTGTTCTTTAATTTTCACAGTTTGGAAATGAATTCTCTCTCACATCAGTGCAATAAACTCTTCACATATTCACTGTCAAGGGATTTCCCTTTGTTAGAATTTTTACATTTCTTGTGGTAATCTGTAGGAAATACCCACCGAAACTGGTAGAATAACTCCAAAATTCTTTGGATAATTTCCATTGTGCTGTGATCCTATAACATGATATCATAAAAGCATCAAAAAAATACATAAATATGTCAAAAATACTAAAGTTTTTACAACTACAACAATTATTTCTAACACTTCCTCCTACTGTTGTCATTTTTCATTGCATAGTTTCAGTAAATTGCAAGTCAACATGATCAGTTTTGTTTTAATTTTGATCCATGTTTTCTTGCTCGGTTTTACAGAGTGCAACTGCATCAGCAAAAATAAGGAACATGCAAAACAGTAGGTTGGTTCATTATTTACAAACACATTCCTACCTAATTTGCACTTTAGAGTAACTTTTGTTAAATATCTTTGGTCCTGCTCTTTCAGCAAATTAGGAAACATGAATAGACTTGCTAAGATCATAGTTGTGAATCTAAGAGTTTGTGGGAGGGATGTAATTAGTGAGATGTCATGAAGCTGGATTCGCTGAAGGTCATAACGTGCTTATCAGTTAAGATATTCCTGTAGTTTAATGCAGCCAGTTTTAATATACAAAATGAGTTGTGATTCCTTTTCCTTTTCTCCATCTACTTTTTTTTTTGCTGCTTCCTTTGTGTGTGCACATTTCTACATGCAAAAGTGAAACATATGCAAAATAAAATAGTAACAAAATAGCACACACTAATCAGCTAAATATATGTCCTACTGAATGCATAATGGAAGGAAGCATTTAATTTGTGACAAATGGAACCTGCTATGGCTGAGATTTAACACTGATTGTTGTGATATCTCATGTGATAGCTAGCATGGTGATTGTACCTGAAAATGGGACTGAGCACAAATTGCCATTTCACTTGAGTGTTTATATTAATCACAGCCTGTTACTCCTGCAACTCATGTTTGGGTTCTTTCTTCATTCTGTACCCCTTCATGTTTTGTGTCCTGAAGTGTGGGGTTTTGTGTAACAAGACTTTTTACAGTGTGCTGTGAAGGGCCATGGAGTCTGAATGCTGGACTTCAGTTTTAAAGGACCAAAACCTTCAGCTAGAGTGGTCTAGTCCGTTCCTCTTGAAGAAGACTTTCATACTTACTGAAGCAACTTCTCAAAAGGCAAAAAGAGAAATTTACTGCCTTGAAGTTACAAAAACGTCTGTCGGGGACGTACAGGCAGCACTCCCGGCACTGTGTTCTGGCCATTTTTGGAGAAAGGGCTTGTCAGGATCCCCATCACAGTTCTACTCAGAATTTGCTCAGACAAAGTTGCTGAGCCATGCCTGGGCTGTTCCTTACGGGGTACCTATCTTGTTCAGGTGTGAGAATCCATGCAACTGGTACTTGTAGATAATCTGTTGTCTTACCTGGAGCTCTACTAGGGAGGGTGGTTTAATTGCAGAAGCTGAGTGGTAGTTCTGTTGTCAGGTTACAGAAGCAAGGGAGTTGTATTTTGAGGGCAGAAGATTAAACAGCTAGGAAAAGCTTCCCAGGACAGCTTAGACTTTATATTACTTGCAGCATTACCTTTTCTATAACATATTGGGAATTCTGCTTTGCGAAAAATGAGGAATCTTGTTAGCAGAGCAGCGTCTGAGATTGGCATCACTTGGGGAAGAGAGAGAGACAAAGGGGTAAAAAACCAAAAGAAGTCCCTTAAGGAATAGAGCTCTTATATCCATACTTAACAAGATGTTCCTTGGTGTTGCTATTAGTTATTTACAAAAAATATTAATTACCCTGGGCTAAAAATACACATGACAACTTTGTCCACTGAGTACTGTGGATTTTAATTACAGTTTCATGCTATATACTGTGCTTAAGCTGCATCTCAGTTAAAAGCAGCCATCTACCTCTCCCAGTGTCACTGCTCTGACACACTGTTCAATGACTGTGTCTCATTCCTGTGCTTACATGGACCAGAGGGATATGGTTAAACTGCTGTACAGTAACAAGCAAAGTTATTGCCATTTTGTCCAGCAAACGCATCCAGTGCCTTGCTAGTAGAGGAACTCTGACATGCTATGAGCTCTTGAAACAGCCCCACAGTTTTAAGAAAATGTGTTCATTTGATTAAGCCCAAGCAGCCAGCCCTTGTATGAGATAAGGGAGTCCTGCATCCAGAAGATGCCAAGGTAGGTCAGGAGCTCAGATCTGCTTAGCTGGAGTGGGAACAACACGGTGAAGGAGTATGTGCCGCAAGAATTTCTGCAGGACCCTTCTGCCAAAGTCAGAGAGGAGGCTTGTGGGGGATCTCATCAATGTATATAAATACCTGAAGGGAGGGTGCAAAGAAGACGGATCCAGGCTCTTTTCAGTGGTGCCCAGTGATGGGCCATCCCCGGACCCACTGACTGTTTGGCCTATGTTAATTTCAAAGTAGTTCTTATGTTTTTCTATTCTTGGTTTCCTACCATTCTGCTTTGGTTCAGAGTTCCCAGATTAGCAGCACTTGGGGATTTCATGGCCAGCCATCAATTTTGCCAGGTCACTTCTGTTTGTAAAATTGTCCTAAGAAACTAGGTAGTTCAGGGGGTTTAGGATTTTTTAACAGCATCTTTAAGGTTCTTTTGGTTTGCCTTCCAGGTTTTTTGAGTCTACTTATGTCATGCTTTCAGACTTTACAACAGAAAAGCTAGAAATTTCTTTTCAAAGAGAAAACTGGAATCCCCAGGACATAATTTAATATCAGAGGAACCTTTGGAAACATGTTATCTCCTTGAGCGAAAAAAGTTATTCATGTTTTGCTTCTCAGAGTTTCTGTGTTCAGAAGTAAAAATTTAGTTCATTGTCAGCTGTCTGTCGTGAACTGAGAGTCTCTTTTCTACCACCGATGAAATGCTGCTGTAAGCCCCCAACGCGTCATTCCTCAGGCCTTTGCAAGTCAAGGAGAGGTTTCCTTCTCATTCTGTTGTTGAATGGTGAAAGTGAGGAGGAAAGCATACCAGAGAGACTCTGTTTTCTAGGTGCCTAAGAAAGCTTGAAGGTATGAATTAGGAGGTTGATTTTACCGAGTAAAGCACAGGACATATTCTTATGAACAACAAATGCTTCTACATAAAATAGTTAGGAAACAATTGTGTTTTGTGATTTTGAAAACTGACTAATAACTTCAGAACAAACACTGAAAGATCAGAAATCATTTTGTTCCAAAGCAAACTACAAGAATGGATACTTGTATTTTTTCAAAATATAAAATATGCAAAAAAAAACCCCTTTTATTTCCAAGCTGTGTCTTCAAGCAGAGTATTTTTATTACTGGAAGAGACAAGCACAAAGTAATAACTCAAAGGACTCTCTGCTGATTTTTGGAACATGAGCATGTTATTTACTCTCTACCTTCACCGTATTCAAAAGAGTTTGCCGACATGTAGAGATGAATAGGCCTCTACACACAGACAGAAGAATTTCTTCATTGAGTCTCTCACTTTGAAACATTAATGTTCTTAAAGTAAAAAAATACTTCCCACACTGGCAATGTGGTCCCACAAATCTCTGCCCCATTCTTGAGTGAGAAACATCAGTTTCTCGAGAAAGTTCCAACTTTTTTTTTGAAAGCTGGAAATTCTCCTTTTAAAAAAAAATTTAAAACTAAATTGCTGCTCTTTAATAACTGCTTTCCCGTGACCACTCTGTTGATTACTTGGTCCTGAACTTTTATTGTCTTTTATATAGAAACTCCTATGTTCCCATCACTACTGTTCATGACAGATTTTTGTGAGAACTAAACTTTTTAGTCAATTCCCTGAGCTGGATGCAATTTCTGAGGTGACTTCCCTCAAATGAAGCTCAGAAAGGCAGGAGGCCTCCTGAAGATATCAGGTGTCGAGGGATCAGTGAAGTGTGAAGATGGGATAAGTCAGCAGGCTTTTTCTTGCTTATCTCTGCCATATGTATTAAGGGGTAGTATGAATGAACTGGAGCATTAAACAATAAATACCACTGGAATGTATTCCTCTTGGAAATCTCGGAACAGGATATCAGGAATCCCTAAAACTTGAGCTGTTTGCTATGTGAACAGATGCTGGTATTTAGAGAAGGTCCTTTGACTTAAATGGTGCTTACCCCAAGGTACATGCATATAAACCCATGCAGAACTAATTGTAACCAGGGAACTCTGGGTATTAGAAACTGTTTGGAGAGTAGCTAAGAGATAGTAGTAACCACTATTAAAGAGTTTTGAGTGAGATGAGAGTGATGCTGTTTCTCTGTACTTGGGAACTGTCCTGCCAGCATTAGGTATGACTGGAGCACTCAGACACTGTAATGACAGACGTCATCAGGAACCCAAAATAAAAAGTAATTCCAGTCTCTCTAAACTTACACAGTTCAAAATGTGTTCAGCACAAAAGTTTTCAAGTGCCTACATCAGAGTAAAAAAGCTAACTGCTTTTGAATACATGAAGCGCAGCTTCCTACGTTATTAACAGCTCAGATAGTTTTATCAAATCTACATAAATTGCAGCCAATTAAGCTGACAGCATGATCTGAAATATCATGGCTCTGATGTGATAATCAAATGAATTTTCTTCTAAATTTAGTGCCTCATCTTTTTTTTTTATAGTTTTTATCCATTTCATTTGATAAAAGACTACCTAATCATGTTTTCACAGCCTTGTGCTTAAGAAGCACATAAATGACTGCATCATTGTACTTTGTCATCTCTTGCAGAGATGGCCTGATGTTGCATGAGCCTTGTGAGTTTGGGAGCAAGCCATCTATATGTGTCATGAGCCCTACTCCGTACTTAGAATTAGGCCTGCTTCAGCCACTGAATTGCTCCTCATGTGCCTTGTTTTGAAAAGCATAGCTCTTTTTAGTGCCAAGGCTACCTCTATTCCACACTTGGTTGCAAATTCCTTCTGAGAATAAATAACATCATATAATGGTAGAGCTCACCGTATATAGGTAGAACATAATATATAGGTAGAGCTCACCATTACTGTGGTCCCAATATCTGTTGCCCAGTTGGCAACACTCCCGAGGAAATATTATGCTGCAGATATTACTGGTTTTTGCTGTCCCTATATGCTGCTGTTTTAACCTCCTAATTCCCCTTTGACTTGCAGCAGCAGTCTCAAACACACCGTATTTCCATGCACTAAGAGAACAAAGTACACAGCATAAATAAGCATTTCCTACTGGAATGTGTATTGGTTTTATTCTGTGTTGGTCATACTTTATTTTTCACATTTGATTTGCTGCAGGTTGTAGCTATTTAAAGGAAACTCAGCTGAACTAACCTTTACTTGAGGTTGGGAACAAGTATAAAGTCTGGTTTTCTCTCCCTCCACTTAGTAGTTATATTAGTATGGCTGTATTTGTTTCTGACCACAAATGGCTGAGCTTCATGTACAGACATGGATTCAATAAAAGCAGAATAAAGCCCTGAGACCTGGTGCTCAGAACTTACTCCCCCACTTTGGTAAAGTTGCTGTAATATTGCTTTTAATTTAATAATTCAGTTATTGAACTGATAAAAAAATAAATTGTGTCCTTCAGCTTTCAGCTCTCCTGGGTCTTTGTTCTTGTTTTTTGCCTTGGAGCGAACCTCATCTTAAAATTGCTGTTGCTTCTGCACAGCCTTACAGAGCCTTTCATGGTACAGAAATGTAATCTTGGAGTACACAATAGCTGTGGCCATGAAGGCACTTAGGGAAGAAGTGGGCGATGGCTGCACTTGCCCTGCTTCCTAGCAAATGAACCACGGGAGAAGCAGGCTAACCGGCCCATGTCCGCTGCTGTGTTAGTGCATTTTAACAGTGGTGATAGCAGCAATACTGGCGCGCACAGGGAGAAAGCAGGACTGGCAAAATTACTTTTACTGAGGAAACATCAAAGAACAAAAAACTTCCCCCAAGCCAAACTGCTGCTGTTCTGAGGGAAGGACATGATGACAATAACTAACTAGATGGTGTTATTTGAAGGCTTTGAAAGGTGCAGCCTTTATATATAAGATGAAACCAACACAAAGTGTGTACTGAAATGGAAGAAAATACAAATCCAAAGACTTGAAACCAGATATTTGAGCTGAAATAGGCAGAATACAAGGAAGAGCAAACCTCCAGTTGTTTCTGTGTTTGCAGATCATGCTATTCTCGAGTGCAGTATCCTTTCCAAAGATTGTCAAAGACCAGGACAGAGTATGTCATCTGCTGTACACAGCATTTAATTAAGTATCTCAGATCTTTTACTTTTGAATTTCTCAATTTCATTGGGTTTATGGTTTTATAAAAAAATAATTGAATTGATCTGTTTCTTCAGGGTCTGAATGGAAGCTTTTATTTTGGAAGAAAGTGTAATCTTTCTCCCTTTTAGTTCTCAAGACAAGAAGACTTTGGTTAAAATGAAAGAAATCTGTTTCCCTAAGTCAGGATGAGAAGTAGAGCAATTAGCTCCAACTCCTTCAATGACTTACTTTAATAGACACCACAGAAATGACTGGAGACTAGCTCCCAGCAAAGCCTGTGCTGACCTGAGGCTAAAAGTCTCATTTTGAGCTGAAGATTGACCATCCTTCGCGAAGGAAAGTCCTCGGGATCACACCTGCAGTGAGAGTTTTGGCATCTAACCATTTCCAACAAGGCAAGCCTCTGGTACGAAAATCATGTGCAATGGCATGAGAGTGCCTTGAGCCAATGGAGAATTCCTTCATGTCCCTCACCAGCAGCTGGTTTGTTTTTTTTTAACAGCACAGGGATCAGATACATTTTGGGCAGAACAGTGCAGGCAATTGTTTCTGGTAGCCATGGAGGATGGCAGAACAATGCATTGCGCCGCTGTGTACTCACTTACCTCAGAGAGGCACTACAAGCTCCTTGTCTCCCAAAGTCTTTACCATGGAGGTGATCCTCTTGCATGGTCCACCAGTGGATACAACTGCCTGGACGCTACCTTCTGCTAAACACCTACTGGCTGGCTGGCTTCATGGTTAAAGAGGGGAGCTGAAGTGCCCCAGACCCTGGGGGTAGGCAGACAGGAGTGGAGAATAGATAGCCCAGAGCCTATGGCACCACCTTCTGCCTTGATTGCTGCGTCTCAAGGGCTGGATAAAGGCCAGCATTGTCTTCCCCTGCCAGGGTGCACTAGCATTGCTCAGGGACAAGTCCTGGTCCCTCCCAAGAGGAAACTGGCTGTAAGGAGACATACAAGGTTACAGGGAGAAGAAAGGGGGGTGGAGACCCCTGTCTCACCCATAGTACGCAGTGTCTCTGATCACATAGGTCCATTCAGAAACCTTCTTCCCTGCAGAAACCTGCTCTTCTGCCACCTAAAGAAATGGTGCTTGATAGAATCATAGAAACACAGAATCATTTAGGTTGGAATGGACCTCTAGGATCATCAAGTCCAGCCATCAACACAACACTACCATGTCTCTGAAACCATGCCCTGAAGTGCCACATCTACGCATTTTTTGAACTCCTCCAGGGATGGTGACGCCACCACTTCTCTGGGCAGCCTGTTCCAGTACCTGACCACTCTTTCAGTAAAGAAATTTTTCCTAATATCCAATCTAAACCTCCCCTGCAAGCAGCATTGTGAAGCTTATGTGGAGATCTGTTTAGATACATTGAATAGAAAAAAATTTAAAACAATCAGATTGTCATCTCTGGGGCTTCAACAATGTCCTGAGTAGAGCCAGGAGCCATTTCCCCTCACACCAGATTTACAGTGTGAACTGTCTCCTCTAGATTCGCACCTGAGTACTTTTTTAAAAAACAAGAAGAACAAATTGAAAACATGCAGGAGAAGGAACGTGCTGGTGGCCCCTCCCTTCTGCTTTGGCTCAGCTATTATCACACATACCCAGCCAGGATGCATGAATAAAGCAGGTTGATTCCTTCTTCTCCTCAAAAGGATTAAACCCTACATTTCTTGCCTCCTTGGAGACTGCAGACTACCTTGGCAGGGGGGACCCTTTCTAGACTTTGAGCTAAAGCTAGGCTGCTATGCAGAAATGAATTAAAATTAATCTGTAGACAAGTGAGCCTGACAGCAGCTTAGCAATGTGGAGCTCAGCGGGCAGTAGGGAAACCTGCTTCCATGTGCCTTAGCCTGTGGATTGCTGTGTACCTTGTCTAAAGGCTAATTTGTGTAGGAACAGTTTCCTCAAGCTGTGCTTTAAAAGAAACCAGGGTAGCTGCTGCTGTTTATTTTTGAACAAAGCCTGATGCAATTAGGTAGGTGCTGAGGAAGAAGGTCTCTTGGGGAAACCCACCAAGCTTTTGGGTGCTGCTCAGGGTTACATGTCTCCCAGGTATTCAGTTGAGCAGGTTTATCAAAACTCAGGTATTTAGATGGGCATGAGCACACTTTGAGGATACGGTGTAGTTGGACCACGGTATTGAGGGTTGCAGTTTTGGAGTTAAGCACCTACGTCCCGTTTGTACCTTAGGCATCTCAATCGCTGGGACTCTGCCCCCCAGTGCTAAGAAGCACAATCCCATTGCTACTCAGTGGGAACTATGCTCCTAAATCGCTTAAGCATTTCTCAAAATCCCAATCCAAATTTGAATATGCAGATTGCATATTGTTCATTGTTAATTGTGAATGGGCATCTGTGTCTTTCTGCTGTCAGATCCAAGACTCTGATACTGATACAGCTGCGGGAGTGCTCCAACAGGAACTGCTGCATGTAAATTCTGAGAAATGCCTTTCTGCAGAGCTGAGCAAAAGAAATCTTTTCCACAGGAACTGTAGACAGCACTGGTGGAAATTCAAAGCAAAAAAATAATTGGTCTTTGATGCATTTTTTTTAACAGCAGGTGATTCCTCTTACCTTTTCCTTCTACTTCTCTGTGGAATTTTTTTTTCTTTTCAGTTTGTTTAGTCAAAAACCAATTTTGCATTGTGAAACAGGGTGTCATGGGAAAGTTTAGTTCTTCCATATATCTTCCACTCAATCCTAATACCTCATTTCTAAATGCTTGCCTGTCACAGATTGCAAAATCAAGTATTAACACTACAGTCTTGTACAGACAACATGCCTTTGTTTATGTTTTGAAGAAATCTATTTATTCCAGGGGAAAAAATGGCTTACATTTGAAGCTCTAATACATGACAAAACCCTATAAACACAACATGTTTGTATACTGGTTACTGATGTGGAGGAACTTCATGTGCATTCTAGCTGTATGTATAAAATATTAAACGGCTCGACAATAAGCTTTCCAAAGAAGAGACAATTACCATGCTACCTGCAGTAGCTGTGAAGAAGCAAAATAATGCAAGGAATTAAGCATATCCTGCATGGACCAGACGTCAGAGCACACAGTTTTCTAATACAGTCAGTTACATGCCAAGTTAAATTAGCATTCTGAGTATGATGTCTTGCCTTCATGCTAATCCATATCTAAAGAGATCCTGTGGGTTATGTTCAAGATGGCTGTCAAATTTTCTGAGCTAATTCAGACCTCTTGCTTTTCTGTGGCAAGGAGGCCACGAAATCCAGGACAAGAGTGTTAAATATTCAGAAGAAGCTGCAGAGAACGTGAGTTAGGGAAGAACTGCATGGTGGGTTTGGACAGTTAGCACTCACTCTCTTACCACCCTTCCTTTTCCTCCCATTTGCTGTATTTTTTTCAATGTATTTTGCTTCATATGAAGTGCTAAGCATTTCAGAAACAGTATTTGCAAAGTGCACAGACACCTCCCAGTCCCGATTTGAATATTTTGAAAATAATACAATGGCCAGCTTCCATCTCTTCTGTAACTATATTTGCAGGGATGTGACTGTTGCCTCAGGTCCTCCTGTTTTATTGCACGTGCCAGAGTTATATTGAAAGAAAACAGGTGGATTAATAGTACCACAATTAATCATGGTGCAATCGTGCTATGATACTATCTGTAGGCATATCAGACGTGCACTATATTTATATGGAACAACACTCACTCATATATTAAGAATACTGTTGAGAAGAAGCCATATGACCAGGAGAAAGCAGCATTTTTAGAAACTGTAACTAGCACAAAGAGTCAAATGTGGGTTATTTGCAGCACAGCCTGGGTAAGGTGGCACAAGAGGCAGAATTCATGATGAATAAATTGGATATCACTGCCCAAATAGAGATGGCTGAGATTTCTATTTTCTTGCTTGGAGAGGAGCCCCTTCTCAGTGTCTCCAAGATCACAGAGCTTGCTGCTAATGCATTAAAAGCAAAAAAATCAATCTGAGAGAGCTTAGTGATGGGTACTGCTTCAGTACTGCTTCAGCAGCATTTGGCCTGCCCCAACCCCATCACCCCCACACTCCCCATTCTTGTTCCCACAATACATCCATACTAAAGAGGTGAGCCACATGGCTCCACATCAGCTCTGCAGCTGAGAAATAACGTCCTGTCGTGGTTTAACCCCAGTTGGTAAGTAAGCATCACAGAGCTGCTCGCTCACCCTCTCCCCACCCTGTTGTATGGGGGACAGAATCGGAAAAAAAAAGTAAAACCTGCCTGTGGGTTGAGATAAAGACAATTTAATAGGACAGCAAAGGAAAAGAAAATAATAATAATGATGAAGATAAAAGAATATACAAAACAAGTGATGCACAATGCAATTGCTCACCACCTCTCGACCGATGCCCAGCCCTTCCCCGAGCAGCGATCGCTGCCCGCGGCCAACTCCCTCCACTTAATATGCTGAGCATGACGTCGTATGGTGTGGGATATCCCTTTGGCCAGTTTGGGTCAGCTGTCCTGGCTGTGTCCCCTCCCAGCTTCTTGTGCATCTGGCAGAGCGTGGGAAGCTGAAAAAAGTCCTTGAGGAGTGTAAGCACTACTTAGCAACAACTAAAACATCAGTGTGTTATCAACATTATGCTCATCCTAAATCCAAAACACAGCACTAGACCAGCTACTAGGAAGAAAATTAACTCTATCCCAGCCGAAACCAGGACATGTCCACCGCCTTCACACCTCAGCAAGGATCACTAAACATCACTTCAGTTGACTGGGCTCTCTGGGTGCATCTTCTCTTTTAGTTGAAGAGCAGCGCGGAGCAGTGCTGTTTGCCTCGCAGAGTTTCAAACTGCCCGAGTGCCAGTGAAATCCCTGAAAAATCCTGAAAGCTGAAATGACGGCAGAGCCCCATCCCTTTGCTGAGACTTACAAACAAACCCGAGATCCTGGCAAAGCCCTCGCTAGGGTTTAGCTCTAGGCGGCTGTGTAACTTTAATTGCAGTTTAGTTTTGAAGCGGAGAGGGCAGGGGGCGGTGGCGGCGGAGAGTTTGCAGGAGGGTCCCCCTCCCCCGGCTGCCCGGGGGCGGCGGGGGGCGGCGGCGCGGGAGGACTTCTGGGGTTTTAAGTGCCAAGGAGCCTTTCGTCCTTACCAGCAAAGGCATGAGGGCATCCTCTCCCTCTGTACGAGAAGGATTTGTGCAAGTTAAACCGCTGTATGTTTTCCCTATCGCTGTAATAGCAGAAACAGGTACCTCGGCTGCTGCTTTTCTGGGTTTCCCTGGCTGCCACAGAAATGTGCTTCTATTTCTTCCATTTCTGCTACAGAAATGTACTTCCCCACACTTTTCTCAATTGTAATATAAAGGAACAGTGTGTCCTGCGGCTCCTTCAGCCATGTGAAGTGCTAAAATGCGAAAGATTCTTTTCTGACAGTCATTTCTCTTCTTGTGCTCACTGGGTTTGTCATTAATAAAGGCTGGGTTTGTTTTTTTTTTTTTCTTCCAAACCGTTACTTTTCAAATGAAATGTGGTTTTACCAACTCTACTTATATCACGATTCTGCTACAGAACATTGCCCAAAGGGTTAACGCTGGATCTAGTTTCTTTACACTGTAGGTCGTTAGTAGGGTTTTGGTGGGGTTGGGTGTTTTTTCTTTTTTTTTGGTGGAAAACAAGGGGAAATAATTGTTACAGTGAGATAAATCACCGTCAAAACATGTATGTAAATACTGCATCGTGACAGTAACTCTTAAGGGAAACTAGAGGGCAGACTTCTAAAATACTTCAAGCTCTGTAAAGATGCACATAGGTACCTCATCGGCTTCCCAAAAAAACATTAAGTGCCTAACTCCTAGGGGTTTTGCATGTTTAACCAGCTAAATGCTTTCAAAACACTGTCCTGAGATGGCTTAGGAAGCCTACTGCGTAAAAATAATAGTCATTGCTGTGTCAGCAGCCAAGCAGCTCCTATTGTAAGTCTGCTAATTATTATACCCAATATAACTGAGTTGCCATTTTCTTATCCCTCCCTTTGTCTCAAAGCTGTTGTGTCATGAATTGTGTCTTACTGTGTACTAGAAATCACTTTGGGCTGGACAGGGTTTTTTTATCATTATTAGATGTGTGAGTATTGTTTAGCATCTGCATGGGGCTTGGCTTCTGACCCATTCATTGTGGGATGTTTACAAAGACCCTTGCAGTGGCAGAGAAAAATGGAGAGAAGTGAACCCTCATGGTCAAATCACCAAGAAGGAAATGAAATTAAGAGAAAATTTATTTGGATTTTTTTTTTTTTTTAACTTTCCATGGTCCAGTCTTCGAGTCTGGTGGAGATTGGGCATACAGCATAATTTTTAGGACTTGAAGTTGTCAAAATGAGTCTTGAAGGGCAGCATTAAAGTGTTTGGCATCACACACCTGAGTGAAGGTGGAAATCAATGAAGCAGGAGACAGATAAAGTGGAGGCTGTGGAACCAGTTTGGACATGCCAATTTTATGTTATACTGCAGATCTGGGCCCTGCCCTCAGCTGGACCACAATGGTGCAGGAATAGCTGGGGTTAAACCATACTATTTAGAGTTTTTAAAATAGAATATTTCTCCACTGATTTGAGAAACTAACTGTCTTCAGCAACTTCTGGACATTAGGAGTGTGGAACAGGAATTAGTGTTTCCAAGTCTGGCAGACCTGAAGTTGTTGGCCCTTGGAATCCCTCATCAAAGAGCTGCACCAGCCTCTTGGCAGTCGGCTGGGGATCCAGCATGGGGGCTAATAAGAAACTACCCAGATCAGTCATGCTCAATGTTCCATGTTGCATCGGGAGAATTGCTGAAAGCAAGATGTTTCCATAAAAAGTTACACTTTCAAAGCATAAACATTTCCCAGTGGAGAAATGTTCCATCAGAAAGTGTTGGACCAGTTTAACTCTTGGCATACTCAAAGGTACAAAAGCTCATTGCATTTTAAATAAAATTCAGCAGCCTCAGCCCATGCCAACTCTCAAATATCAAATCAAGCAAACTTGGCTTTTTCTCTGGTAATTATCCAACCTAATAATTCTCTTGTCATTTTCCCCTTTTGCTTCACTGAAGGAAGAAAGGTTGTGTTTGCAGTACACCAAGATGCTGTTTGCTTCTAGTTTCATTGCCCTGGAATTTGAAATTCATAAACAGTCATGATATAAATATATATAGCTTTAATCCCAAATTTTGTATGTACAAACAGTACCAAAATTCAATTACCTTCAGGACACACATGATCGGACTTTGTTTTATAAAACATTTTTTTGACATAGTCCTTTCTAAAAGCAGCATGAAATGCACAGTTTCTTCAGGGACAAATGAAAGACAAAGTCTTCCTTGCCAAGGTTAGAACACATGGCTTCTGAAAATCTAACCAGTTAACAGCTAATGCTTAGGCCTTTCCCCTCAGACATTAAAGTTGCATGAGACATGGAGAGTATTTGCAATGAAAAATGAATGGCAAAGCTAGAATCCTGGAGCGAATTATGTGAATTTTGAAGAATACTGAAATAAAAATGTTCAGACAATGTTGAAGTCTGGTAGGAACTGAAAAATCAGGCAGTATGGAAGCTAAGGGTGAGTGTGTGTGTTTGTTGGTGCAGATGAATTAACATACTATACATCCTGCCTTATATTTTGTTACCTGAAAACTATGATTTATAACAATTTTCCCCTGACCACCTCATGTCTGCAAAATTATGTGGGGTTACAAAACTAACACAGTAATGCCAATTTATCTTTTGTACGTACCAGTACGCCTCTGAAGTAACCTACCTCACTTTAAGTAGAGGGGAAAGAAAATTTGCTACGTATATCTTAAGTTTTGAATATGAATAACCACTATTAGGCTACGTGTTCAGTTTTAACTAATTAACTGATGCTTCTGTCAGTCATTTATCAACATAATGTTGTTTTAATATGTGCTTTTTATCATTCAGTTCTTCAATGTTTTTTGAAAAGGAAAAAGCCATTGACTCCAGAAATGTCAGTAGGTAACAAAGACCAATGGCACTTTAGAAATGCCATTAGTGAGGGCACGTACTTGTGGACTACAGAGGAATCAGCAGCGTGCCAGATATTTCACTTTCTGCAGCCTTTGCCCCTGCAACTCTACCATCTCCCGCAAAGTGAAAATTCAGAATCTCTTGCTTACAATTTTTTATTTAAAAAATACAAATAAGTTTTTTGCCCCTTCTCAGTATGTGAAAACCAAGCAGATACCAAGCAGCGTTGCTTACCGCTGGGCATGCGTCTCTGGAGAAAATGCTAGCTTATCGGGAGTATTAAGTGGCAGCCAGCATGACAATAACAGAAGACATGAGCATTCAGGTGTGAAATCAGAGAACCTTTCCAGCAGCAGCATCTTGCTGTGTGATATGTTGCATTCAGATCTGTGAGAAAGTTTTGTACATAATTTAGAGTAAAGTTTTAATATTTGATTGGAGAGCTAGCACCAAATGAAGTGCCAGTGTAAAAGAAGTCTGAGGCAAGTGCCTTCCTCCAGAATCTCTTTTGAGTAGTAAACAACTTGCTTGAAAACCATTGCTCATCATTTCATTATGTAGCACAGATATACATTTTAGAGTTTATATGTTACGAAACAGCATGATTTTGAGGGTGATAGCCCATTCCTACAAAGGCTTTTATTGCACTGTTTGAGGGACTACAATAAGACTGCTGAAAGGATTCAACTGGAAGAGTCTTTACCCTACCATAAAAATGTCGGTAACAATAAAGTCACCTTTCTCCAAATTTCAGCCTCTATTTTTCTAGAAAAACAGAACTGGGTGCTCTGAATTTTCACAGAAAAGCAGAGAACATCTGTGGATTTTCAATTTCCTGAGAAAGAATCAAAATTTTTAAACTAAATCAGGCACTTTTTGTGAGAAGCTTTGTTTTATTAGATTTCCAGCTTCCTGTCCATCCCAAATAACAAATTACATTTCTAAGTACTTCCAGAACCTGTTGTTCAGTGGCTTCAAACCCTTGATGCTATAGGTCTGGTGCAGACACAGGCCATTAAGATTGTTACAAAATTCTATAGTCCAGACTACTGACCGAGGATTTACAAGGCTGCAAGGTACCACACCAAATGTCCTCCTTCACTGCTGGGCACAGTTCCTGGTGGTGGTTGGCCCATGCAGCTGTCTGTAGGTTGCTCTGAGCTGAGTGCCAGGCCAATGCATGCACAAGGCTGGTGGGGTGAAGCTTCCGCAGGAGTGAATGGGACTGCCACGAGAGCAGGCAGCAAGGTTTCGAGAAGTGCAAAATGCCTTTGGTCCCCCTCTTGTGCTGCCCTATGCGGGACATGAAAGGGTTTGACTTTTTGGAGCCGGGGTGCTTGCGGTGGGTTACCTCACAATCCAAACCAAAGGCTGTTGCCCCCACACTCATAAGTCACTTTTGAAACAATCCAGGAATTCTGGATTTGACTAATTTGACTATGTTTAAACCAGGTTACACAGTGCAATACCAGTCATAGTGTTCTTTCCTCTTGTACTTCAGCTGCAGACACCTGTGAGGCATTTCCTCCCAGTTATCCCTGTGGTGGGCTACCAAGTGCTTACTGTAGGGAGTCTCTGTGGCAAGAGCACTCACCACAATATACATTTTCTCCTAGCTGGAAACTTTGCTTTCAGAGACACATCCTGGTTGAGAAACCCCAGTCATGCAATTAACTCTCAGCAGGTGCATTTCATATTGCAAAGTGAGTGCCTCCTTACATAGCCTTCATCACTCTTAGTACAACAAAGATGTCCCGTTGTTTTAAATGTCACAGCTTTTTTTGACTTTTTCTTTTTGTAGTTGATTTTTATTGCTGATTTTTTCTGTACCAAATATTTTATCAACCATTATTTTATTTCTGATAGTGCTTAGCCTGGCTCCTTCTGTACATATCTTTGTCCTGTAGACATCACAATTACCAGTCCATAAAGGGACATAGCTTTTCATTTTCATGTTGCCCCACCACCCAGGTGCATTTCTACTGGCTATTTTTCACCCTGTGCCTGCAAGCTGCTAAGTGGTTTTGGTTATCATTGGAGAAATCAGTAGGGTTTGTAGCACCTGCAGGGAGGTAATAAGCACTTTGCAGGATCAGCCTTTAGGCCTTAGCTTCCTTACTGATGAATTTGCTACAATAATAATTCCTGAAGTTTCACCA
Organism: Morus bassanus; assembly: GCA_031468815.1. NCBI lineage: Eukaryota > Metazoa > Chordata > Aves > Suliformes > Sulidae > Morus > Morus bassanus. The sequence continues at coordinate 88,781,627 of CM062568.1, read as the reverse complement.
TCTCTGTAAGCCTTTGTCTTGAGAATCTGAGTTGCTGTTATGGGGAATAAAAGTGAAATACAACTGAACCATCCTGGAAATCCCTTTCTAATCCCAGTGCCATAATTTTTTTACTACTTAAGCTCTTTAAGTCATGTGGCTTCATTAACAGACTATTTGGACATACTTCTTAATAAGATCAGGGTGATACCTTAAAAAGGGAACCAAGCCCTTGAGTGATGCCTACACTGGGAATCAAATGCTTTTTAAAGCAGAGGTGGTATGGGTGAATAAGAATAGCTTAACATAAACTCAGAGAGCAATTTTTACCATAAATTGATTAATAATTACAAAGAATAATAATTATAGGCAGACATCTGCATGAACCTAGCAGGGCTTAGTAAAGTGCCACAGAGGAAAAACCTTTTTCTCTTCAGAAGACAGTAATTTCAAAGGTAGTAAGTACTGCAGCATAGTTCCCATTAACAGAGGTAGAAGGAGCCACTGCAGCTCCTCATCAACAACTTCAATCACAGCATTTGGTATATACTGCTCAATCTTTGCTTCCCATTATGAATCACAAATTACCTCATACGTTCCCAAAGCAATTAAAGAAGGGTCTGCGAAACATTTTTAGAGGGACAACATGTCAGGTTATGAGAAGTTGGAGGGAAGATGTTATGAAAAGCACAAAACTGAAATAAAAACTTGGATTTAATGTGAGGTAAACATATGTTACAGCCACTGTGCTTAAAGATGTGTAAACTGTGGAAAGAAAACTTTAAGATTAGCTCCAGAAAAAGTTACAGCAATATCAAAACCAGAATGTATATCAGAGTTAGTATAGGTTTTCTTGTAATACCATTTTGAAGTGTTATGGATAATCAGTCCTTAAAATTTTATTTATGAACAGCTCAGATACAATATACTTCAAGATACGCTTTCCCAACTTCAAGAAACTGTTGATTTTTATCCCTATAAACAACATATTTATATCAACATCTGTAGTGAATCCATAAGCTAAAAAATTGTGCTCATTAAGGTACCACTTCATCTAAATAACTGTTAGCCCATCGCATATTGTTTTAGGCAGCTTTCTGATCTCAGCCAAGAGATACCTAAACAAAAGAAAAAAAAATGATTGAGGAGATAGAAAAGCTCAGAACGCATTTCCATGCTCTAGAGAATGTAACGTTTATATCACAGTACAAACCCTAAACTTTTTGAATTAGTACTAGTCAGGAAGTAGAGACATTTGTTATGGGAAGAAGTTCTTTCTTTTTCACTGGAAATGCTGAAATTTGAGGGGATTTTTTCACTTTTGAAACTGCTACGAGTTGCAACATCTTGGACTATGAGGAACCACATATGATAGCATTTGGGTCATCTATATCTAGGTTCCACTTACCAAGACAAAAAGAAAGGCAGTAGAACTCACGTCAAGTATCGTGGCTTCATGGCATTAGGTCTTTTCAGAGAAGAAATATTTAGAATTTGTGTTCTTTAACAAATTCTGACCAAAGATTCATTCTGATTCAGAGAGAAAATGAGAGGGTTTTCTTCTCAAGAGAAAGAAATTCTAAGGAGAAACCATTTAGAAAAAATAGAAATATTTCCATATGATTTTTCCCAAGTATTTCAGCAGCCTTTACTCTTGGAAGCTCTCCTGGGAACATCCTAGGAGATGATGGCAAACTGGGGACTTGCCAGGTGTGTGCTGGCTGCCCCGAAGCTCCTCATTCTGTACATGGAGCCCGGGAGCTCTAAGGGCTCCAGCTCCACCCAAGTTTTGCAGGGCTGCCTGAGCCCTTACTGCAAATCCACAGCTGGAAGCATGGAGATACCAGAACCCAGGGTTAGCCCAGAAATCCTAGGGTTTTCAGAGCCTCTTCTTAGAAGTCAGAGCCCTGAAGTCCCTAGACAGAGGTAGAACTCCTGCAGGTTCCCAGACATAGGACCCTGCCCTGCAGAACATTACTGGGGCCCTCTGAGAGCTGCCACTTTTGCTTGGCTCTCTGGTCCATGGCAGGGAAGGAAGTTTGAGGAAAGAAGAAAAATCTAACTTGAGAAAAACTTCAAGATGTTATACCCTGAGTGAGCCAGATGCACTGTTGTCTTCTCAAGATGAGAAGATGCCTGCAGCTGGATAAGTGAAGAACAAGTTTCTTGCCTGAAAAATTTATAATGGAATTTTTCCTTTTGGATAAAAATTGTCCTAGAGACCAGCTGAGCTAGCCACATAATTGGATTTTACTGTTGTTATGTGGCTAATCTAATGAAAACTAGTGGGAAATATTGGTCCTTCAGGGAACTGATAGACATCTATGCTTACACAATACTTAGTCATTTGCTTTAGAAAGTTAAAAAATATCTGATGTATAGAATGTAAAGAAGCCAAGCTGCTGCTTCAGCTGGCTTCAACCAGGAGTCCGTGCACAAACCTCTCCATGAATAATCTTCACATGTATGATTTGTTAATGTGTTCTCTTTTTCATGCTTATTAACTGCCTGGGAACCACTTGCATTAATCAGCTGCTGTGCCCAAGTAGTTGCAATCTCCAAACAACTAAGGGAACGATTTAGCAACCATGCAGTTTAATACTAATGCACTGAGCCAAAAATCCTCCAAAGAGCTTCAGACACATTGATATCTAATCTGTTTTTTTACCACTTAAACTGTTATGGCAGCCATTAGGTCAGTGCAATGCCATTCTTCTTAATTGTGTTGTGTCGGCTAAGTATCCAATTTATACCTTTCAAAAATGCCACGGATTTGTTCCTTACTTGGCAGGAGATAAATCTGCTGCCATAACATATTGATCTGAAAGCCCTCCATTTGATACTGTCACTTCAGAGCCACTGGGCTAAATTGTGTCTCTTTTGCAAGTTCCTTTGCTGACAAAGCTTTGTGTCAGTGTAGGTAACAAGAAATTTTGACAACAGTATAACAGGAGGAATGTTTTCACTTGACTGTTTTTTTTGTCTTAAATAAAAAGGTCTCTTTTGGTTGACTAGACATGCTGTTACACAGTACTCTATTGCAGCTCCCTTGTGTGTGCACTACCGAAACAAAAACAGTGGAAAGGGTCAAATATGTCCTTAGCTCCCCATGTCATACTGTCTGAGGACAGATGTAAATTAATTTGAGGAACAACATATGTATGAGACAGTGAGTATATAGCTTTCAATAATTTTGTCATGCATATCTTTGAAGATAAGCAAAGTTCATTATCAAAAAGATTATTTTTATATATCAGTGGAAAATACCTCATTTTTGTCTAGCATTCTTTGTCAGACAAATCTAAAGAATAAAAGTTCTGACCATTTTTGTTTTGAAACTCTGTGTATGTGTATGCACAACCTGAACCTCTATTTTTAGCTGCTTCCCCACATATTTCAATTGACTGTAGGTGAAGTGCAACAAAAAATAGGATAAACTATTTAGTCTTTCCACTATTTCACAGAATCACAGAACGGTTGAGGTTGGAAGGCATGTCTGGAGGTCATCTAGTCCAACTCCCCTGCTAAAGTAGGGCCATCTAGAGCAGGCTGCCCAGGACCATGCCCAGAAAATATAAATGAGAGCAATATATTTTAAAAGACATATGAGAGATGCTCAGATATACAAGAGTTGCTGTTATTATCATGACAGAAACATAACAAATGTGTTGAAATAATTTGCAAAAAGCATGCAAGAAAGCATAGTTTAATTTAAAGTAGGCTTTTTCATTTAGTCAACCAGCTACCACTGGGAGGGAGTCAAAGGATGAACTCCGCTTTGCAACCTAAACCCTCTCTCTGATGTCCCATCATGGTATTAATATGTTAACCTGGAGCACATTTGACTTCCTACTGCTTCTTCCACCATCTGTGTGGACAGTGCTTCCAGATACGATATCAGTGTTAAAGCAGTTGCACAGGAGAAGATGATCTTTACAACTGGTGCCCACCGAAGGGAAGTGGGGGCAGATGAATTAAAGCAGATCCCTTGGCAGTTCAGGTTACCGCCTCAGGAAGAACAAGGCTTTTACCAGATGTGTAGGAGAATTAAGGAGTCAAAGGAGATAGTCCAGCTTTATTTCACATTCCCAATTCACTAGAGCAGTCAAAGTAGACATGTCCCTGGATTTACCTTTTTCACAGCTTTTTCCCTCTGAAGCTCAGTGTGTTTGTAATTCTAGGCTAATTCTGCTCCAGACTAACAAAAGTTCATGAACTCTGTCCCCTTCTTACCTTACTGAAACTGATACGCTTTTCATTCCCAGGGTGCTATTTGCTAGGAATGCCCAGATGTCATTTAAAAGTTGTGAGAACAAAACTCTTTCCTAGGTCTCCTAACTCCATAGGAAGTCATTACCTTCATTTCCCACTTGCACTTTTGAAGAAGCATTTTTTGACCCTTTTTACCAATTTTTTCCGATCAGTGCAAAATTTTGTCCAAGCAGCCCTATCTGATGTCCATGTGCAATGCCCATGGTATGTAATGAATGCTTTCAGTTGATTATAATCTGTAGAGTTTGCATGATTTAAATCATGCTTCACAGCTTGGTTAAACGGTATTATGAAGAAAAGACCCAGTTCTCCAACCGTAATCCCCCCATCCGTTCCCAAATACAGGACTTCTTGCTGCCTTTTTTTAAATGTTGCATGTATGACCGTGATAGTGGTGAGTAAGAGATCTATAAATGGGTTCTGGTGAGGAGTAAACATCATGTGGTCGTTCACTTTGGAAGCTTGTTGAGTGGGAGGCATTTACTGAACCTTGGTGCACTTGCTATAATCACTGATTTTCTGTGAAGTGCTAACAGGATATGTCTGTTTTCTCCTTTGTAAAGTTACTTCTTATAAAACAGGCTGCCTTAACAGAATCTTGGGGTTAGATATATAAGGCTGGAAACTGTTCAAATAAAGACAAATTTTATTTAGCCCTCAGGTGATTCATGCACGGTCTTTAATTATATAATATTAGCACTGAATGTGGTCATTTTATTGCATACATGGAGATACAGCCAAAATCTGGGTTCATTTCATGTTTCATCTTCTTTCAGCTAACATGTTGTATAAGAACAGAAAATACTGGCAGTTGGAATAACTGGTACTTTTTTAGAGTAAATCTTTCATCTGCTTGCTGTTAACAAGTTTAGGCATATTTTCAGGAAATAAAAGGGAGATGCAATGTTAAAAACTGATTTTGAAGGGGAAAAAAGTGAGATTTTGCAATTCATTAATTTATTTTTGAAGCTGCATCTACCATATTTTGAATACCACAAAAATTAAATTATTTTTAACGTAAAAATAGCTATTGCTTTTTCCCATTGTTAGAAAACTCAGGGACCCAGTCTTTTTTGGCCCAGAAGCGAACAGTGGCATCTCATCAACTGCAATCATAGCCCTGCAGATTCTCAGACACGGATCGAAGAAAGGCTTGAGGGCTCAAAAAAACCCTAATTCCATGACTCAAAAAAGCTCCTAAGCATGTGCTTTTGCCCATCCTTAATCAGGACAACATTTAAGCATTTGCTGCCAAGTACATCCTTTTCTGTTTTCTTTAAAATGGCAGAGTGTTGCTCAGTAGAATAAGGTTGATTGGAGTGGCGTGAGAGGCGCTACTAGATAAGCTGCAGCAGCTGAAAGAATAACCAGGGAACATAACTGTGAGGATTATTAGCTACCATAAGCAACCTATTTTTGAGTTTACAGACTCCCATTGATCTCTGGAAGAGTTTGAGCTCTAAAAATAACATGCCTTTGGGAGCTGTTAGAGAGAGAATTGGAGCCGGCTGGAGGGAGGTCTGAGTAGATTGGAGCATCACAGAGAGATAATAGAGGGTCCGCTGACTCAAAGGGAGTTCAGGCAGCAATTATAAGCAGCCAGAGAGCAGAGAGTACACCTGAGAGGAAGATCATATTATTAGCAGGTGTTAAAATAGCACTGCTTGCAAGCAGTATGCTTTAAACAAAATTTGAGAACAGTGGGCCTGATTTTCCCCAGCACCTGAGCATGGAGGCAAGGCTCCATGAGAATTTGGTTGCTCCTGCATTTACATGGCAAGTGGCAGGATTCTTGGGGGCTGTAGTGGCTTTTTGCTCCTCCTGTTAATTAACTAGTCTTGCAGGTACATGGCCTCCTGGAAGACTGAGTTTCCTTTGACTAGCATTGCAATGGCTCAGCTGTGACTGGGAGAATTGGAGACAGCAGACCTTTTGTTGGGTCCAGTGTCTAGTGAGAGTCCTGTGCCATGGGAGGGGGAAGAAGAGAACTGCTTGCTTGGCTGGATAGGATATGATGCCAAATGGGACCTTCAGCCCTGAGGTCATAAAGGTATTAAGTGATATTAATATTGATTTCAGCGGGAGCTGGGTTTCAACAGTCTGGGATCTATGAGGAAACTAAGGGAGGGCAAAGGAGTATTTAAAGAAATGGAGTATGTGGCTAAAAGTAATCCCAGCAGCCAGATTACATGGATTATTAGCAACACAGTAATACAGTATATAACACCTTGTTGTTTCAGTTTATAAACTCACTGACAGTTTCACAGCAAAGCAGGGGCAAGCAGGGACCTTGCACCTGGCCAACGAATCCACCCTGGCCCTTGTGAGTGGAGGACAACTTCCCTTGAGACCAAGAAAGGCTCTTCCCAGACTCACAGACTGGCTGAGCATTGAGAGCACCTCTGGAGACTGTCCAGTCCAACCTCCTGCTCAGGACAGGGTCACTGCTTAGGGCTAAGTCCAGTCAGGTTTTGAATATCTCCAAGGATGGAGACTCTACAACCTCTCCGGGCAACCTGTTCTGGCATTTGACTGCCCTGACCGTAAAAGAAGTTTAGTTTCCCACTTACATGAAATTCCCTGTATTTCAATTTGTGTCTGTTGCCTCCTGTCCTGTCACTGGGCACCAATGAGGAAAGTCTGGCTCCATCTTCTTTGTACCCTTATCGCCAAGAACCCTGGAGGCTTTATGTGTACACCACAGGACAGCTGGTATTAGGAGCTCAGGAAATAAAGAAAGACTAAACTACTTGGAGAATAACGTGGGGGAAGATGAGCATGGAGGTCCCTGCAAGGCAGATGTCTCCTTCAGGATGACGCCTGCAGGAAACACAGCCTTACCATCTGTCCTGGTTTCAGCTGTGATAGAGTTAATTTTCTTCCTAGTAGCTGGTTTAGTGCTGTGTTTTGGATATAGGATGAGCATAATGTTGATAACACACTGATGTTTTAGTTGTTGCTAAGTAGTGCTTACACTAAACCAAGGACTTTTCAGCTTCTCATACTCTACCAACTGAGAAGGCTGGAGATGCACAAGAAACTGGGAGGGAGCACAGCCAGGACAGCTGATCCAAACCTACCAAAGGGCTATTCCATCCCATATGCCATCATGCTCATTATTTAAACTAGGGAAGAGCTGGCTGGGGGGCCACTGCTCAGGGACAGGCTGGGCATCAGTCAGCAGGTGGTGAGCAATTGCATCATGCGTCACTTGCTTTGTGTATTCTTATTATTACTACTGCTACTACTACTATTATTTCAATATATTTCAATTATTAAACTGTTCTTGTCTCAGCCCATGAGTTTTCTCACTTTTACTCTTCTGATTCTCTCTCCCATCCCACTGGGGAGGGGAAGTAACTGAACAGCTTTGTGGGGCTCAGTTGCCTCATGGGGTTAAACCATGACACCATCTAAGACGCTGAATCTGCTAGAAAGGTATAAAAATCCCATGTAATCCTAAAGAACTTAGAATGCTAAGTTACAGCTGTCCTTCATGCCACAAACCTGCCCACGATGTGTTTGGAGGCAGAACCTGATGTTGGCCTCTTTCAGCAGAAGGATCAGAAAACACTTGTGACACTGAGGAGCACATTATGCTCGGATGTGCCTGCTGTGCTCTGCACACCCTCTCTTCTGATCCTGGGCTTGAGCGCTTGGGTTTAATCACAGCTAGCAATGTTTTATCCGCCCACCACTAGAAAACAGTCACCTTGTGATATTCAGGAACAGGCACAGAACAGTTCAAAAGAGAAAGGAGAATACTCAACTGAAACACAAGGAGAGTGTGTGTAGGCAGGCAGTAATTAAATAGGCCAGGATTACACGTGCCTATGTATCCTGGGGAGCCATCAAATGCAACCCTAAAGTTGGATTTTGTTTTTGAGATTAGGAAGATAAGTACCTAAAATTACCTGATTGGAAGGAAATTTCAGCTGAAACAAAATAGCACATTGCCTTACTGAATCAGGCTACAAGACGATTACGTTGTTTGATTGCTAATGGCTACAGAGCACGTTAGTAGCACTACATGTGGTTTTATGACCTCTTTCCTCTCGACAATGACACCCCCTCACTTTTTTTCAAGTCACGTTAATTAACTTTTGACTTCTTTGTTCGAAAGTCACCAACACTTTCAAACAGTTAGTGTAAGCCATGCAGGGTTTCTTTTAATAGCACCTCTTTTCTCCAGGGAAGTGTTTCTTCTCAAAGCTAAGCAATTCCAGCATTTTGAATGTCCCTCCAATATTTGTTCAATTATGTACAGCCTACACACATTCAGGAGCACAACAAAAACTCACTTTATGTAACATATAATGAAATACAGAAGGTTGTGATTTTTTTTCTCTGTCCTGTGGCTTTTTCTCTACTTTCTGAACATATATTAAAGGTTCATGAGCTCAATAAAATTTACCAAAAATAGAGATATTCCTTCACCCCAAATACTTACATCTTGGGTGATTAAACATATATGCTGAGAAAGTAGTGTCTTGAAATTTTGAAAGCTAATTTGGAAGCCTGTTTGTCTCAGTATTGAGCTGTCTGGAACCACCAATATAAACAGCAACCACCGATATCTCTTTACTTCAAGGAGAACAGGAATAGACCCTATGCTGGGCTTCAAATTAGCTGTGACTATGGAGGAAAGAGTCACTGTAGACAGGTAAATGGAAATTGCTCATCATTCCCCAGACAGCAGCTAAACAGCCCCCGCCACCTCACTTTACATAACTAAATTAAGTCTGATGGGATTTATACAAACAGCACAGAAAATACTATGCTACCATGTCTAGAATACTGTCTTCAGGGCTGGTCAATCATGGAAGTTAAAGCAGAAATAGGGGAGGAGTGGAGTTGTGACAAAAATAGTTACAGGAACAGATATACTTCCAAAAGGAGAGAGGCTTAAAACTCTGTTCAGTTTGGACAAGAGACAAAGAACGTGACTCACTACCAGTAAGGACTGTAATGGGCAGAGCAGAGAAAGCAAGAGAAGAAGTTAATCAAAGCAGCTGAATAAAAAATGTAAAAAAAAATATATATACATATACATGCATGTACATACCAGTAAATAGTATTAAATACTATTTTGATTTTTATCCGATTGATGCATCCCTATTACTTGCGGTGTGGCCACGCTTCTATGCCATACAGCAGGATTTGCCACCTGTGCCTGCTGAAGCAGTGCCAGGGCTTCCCTGGGGATGAGTCCTAGGGTCTGTGTAGGGCTGGACCCTGCTCGGCCAAGGGCAGGGGCAGCCCAGGAGCCTCCCATGCCCTGCCAGGCAGCTGGGGGCAACTGGGCAATGGGATGGGGCAGGGGTCGCACCTACCCTGCACTGAGGGCAAAACTCAAAGCTTTAAAGGCCTGAGCTCTTAACAGAGTCGTGAAGTTTCACCAGACAGAGATTTGGAGAGTGGGCGGAAAAAGCTAGTGGATCAAAAAGATTTGTTTCACACCTACTCTATATTCCCTGAGGTTGGGTGTAAACAAGTACACTTAAGTGAAATCAAAACTGCAGGTGTGGGGAATATACTCCCCCTCACAACTTACAGGTACTTCTCTGCATGCTCTCAAAATACTTGTGAGTGCACTGATAAATGATTAATTTCTGGTCTTGTATTTGTCACACAGGTCTGACAAGAGAAACCGAATGGACTCCAGTGAGTGGAGATGATTTGAAATATTTTATATATTTGTATGAAGACTATGAACTTCCTAACTCTGCAATATCCCATAGGAAGCATCTTCTTTGTACATTTATATCAACATTTTCTTGTCCATTTTGTTTAACATAGGAAAGTATTGCTGAAATAAAACAGAACACAGAAACTAGCAATGAATGTGTATATATTCAGGAATGATCTTGACCTGAGAATGGGGAATAATGTAATTTGAAGTTTGAGCAAAAGTAGAATAAATACTTTTTAAAAAAACCAAACCATTATTTGCAATTCATTTGGTTTCTTTCCTGTTTAAAAAAAAAATAAATATGGACAAAAGAGTTTTAAAAAGATTTGACAAAGTGCAGAATACATGAGGAATCACAGAATGGTAGGGGTTGGAAGGGACCTCTTGAGATCAGCTCATCCAACCCCCCTGCTTGAGCAGGTACACCTAGAGCAGGGTGCACAGGACCACATCCAGGCGGGTTTTGAATGTCTCCAGGGAAGGAGACTCCACAGCCTCTCTGGGCAGCCTGTTCCAGTGCTCTGTCACCCTCACAGTAAAGTTTTTCCTCATAATCAGGTGGAACAGGAATATAATGTCTAATTTCCTGTTGTGTATTCCTGGTTATAGAACAGGAATCGTGCATCATGTGTAATAAAGGAAATGAAAATATTAAAAGGGATGGTCTTCCTGATGAGTTTAGCTAAATTCTTCTTTTGTTGTAGAGCCAAAGTGTTTCCTTTTCTTGAGAATCTAAAATGCACTGGTGTTCTGATGTTTATGCATCACATTTACTTTATACAATGAAAATACAGGATGTGAGCTAGCTGACAGAAAACCTGCAACCTTTATTCAAATGAACAGGTCAAACGGCCTTGAGGGAACATGCTCATGAATACAGGCTGAAGAATCACTGTCTCCAACAGCCCAAATAAAAAGGGGGCACTGAAATACTGATGCTGAGCAAAAATCACGTATGATCACACCAACTCTTACATATGATGATTAATCCTTGACACTTGTTTTATATGGACTGTACATAAATAAGGACTTTTTGATGCATATTCTATTTTTGGAAATGAGATCTTATTGTTAGAGAAATTTAATACACTGTGTTGTCTTGGTCTCTCTTATCTTATTTACTGTGAAGGGATAAGAGGAGCTGTTTTGTAATAATATTCTACCATTGATTGAAAACTATTCTACATGCTCTGAAACTCTCTGCTCTTGTTTATTCAATTAAAATAAAGATAATTATTCTGGTTAGAAAACAGATTTCAAGTTGAATATTACTAACAATGACATCCTTTTATTTCTTGTTTGCTACATCAGACAATACAAAAGCTAAATGGCAATATTTTTGTATTTTATTACAAATATTTGCATGGCTTTGTACAGGAAATTAGAAAGGAGCTCTACTTGCTGCAGCTCAATTAAAAGGAAATTCTTGTACTTTTTAAATTTCAATATGCAATACCGACATTGCTTACTATCCTGCTTCATCCTTATAAAGTCATGGCTGATTTCCCTTAATGCATTCCTTGGAGGCAAACATCCCCAAAAGACAGGTTGAAATGAAAGTGTCAAGAGGCAGAATGCCTCAGGAGCACTTTTCATTTACATACCTATAAGATTAACATGTCTATTCAATCGAAAATGAACAATTTTCCCCGACACTGCATTATCAGTCACTGATATTGGACTGCATTGTTCCTGCCAGTATGGAAGCGATAAAAAGAGGAGAAAACACAATCCCTTGAGCCAAAAGCATGTTGAAGGTGAGGTGAGTCAGGACCTCAGCTTTTATTATTCTTCACTCTAAAAATACTAATTTCAGAGAACTGCAGAAAGGTAAAGCTACATTTTCCCCCTCCTTTCACAGTTAGGAAACTTCATAGCAGAAATTCCAGGGGATGGGGAGAGCTAGGACCACATCCTAGTCATCATGTCTGAATGCACCCATCCCTGACACAGACGCATGCTTCTTTTGCCAGATTTCAACTCCTTGCTACAAAGTGGAGGGATACTACCAGTGGCTATTGAAAGACCTTAATGATGGGGAGGGGCTAGGCAGAAGCAAAGAATATTTTTTCTTAGCTTCATTTTTGTTTTAAACAAAATTTCAAAATATATATGATTTTAAACCATCTCGAGGCTGACAGCTATGGAGCGTGGGGATCAGTGAGGACTCCAAGATAGGTCTTAGCACTACAAGGAATCTTTATTAAAGCATAAAATTATCAACCAAATACTAGAAGAAAAGGAGGCTATGAAGGCTCTCTGTGTCTCAGCTGCTAACTGTTAACAACTGGTCTGAACCAGCATGTGCTACTGATGTTCCTTTTCATCTAAGTCTTATGAAAAGGTCTGATTGTAGGGCATACACAGACCAGTGAAAGATGCCCCAAACAACTCTGCAGTCTATTACTTCTGGCATGGAAAATTTTGCTCCCCGGATGTTATGTTTTGACACAAATTTAGGGAAAGATTGAGATCTTACAATGAAGGATGAGCACAGAAATACATAATACCAGATCATGCTAAAATCATGCCTATTTCACGTGGTTTTGTGCCAGCCTTTGTTGGTATGAACCAAACTCACTAACAGCTATATATTGACACCTCACTGATGAGAAGATACATGACCACCCCTCAGCAGTGAAGCCAGATGAATGGTTGCAGCAAAATCGTTTTCATAACTGAACCACAGGGAGATAAAATCCCTTGCACCCCACACCCCCTACCCTGCTTAACAAAGAACCCATGAAATAAAGCAAAATAGCTGGATTTCAACATCATCCCCATACTCTGGTCTCCGCATGGTGCTTGCGTGACAGTAATTCAAAGGGACAGCATTGCCCTGGTGTCACTAAGCCCATGCACTTAAGGTGGAGGAAGAGTTTCCTTTGTTAACTCCCTACCCAGTTCTCTGCACTGCAATTTTTTTTTTGTCCCAATGCCGAAAGAGAGACTTCTTTAATCTAACTGAACATATCTTTCTGAGAAACTGCTCAATAATGTGGTGGTGATGTGTTCTGTTAGAAAACCAGAAATAGTTATTGTGCTGTGCCTCTGGCAAAGGGTTTAGTCTAATGAGACACCAAGACCCCGGCACATTTGGGGAGAGACTTTTAATCATCAACCACCGAAGAAAAACGCGCTCTAATGATTTCTCTGATCGTCTGCACAGAAAAATCCAAACACATTTAACTTAGAGGTAAAGATAAAGGTGGAGGTAAAATAATGATTACTGTTACCAGAAAACTGTTGGTGAGTTTGAATGTATTTCAGTTGATGACTCTGGTTTAATCACTTTCAATTAAAAGATTATAATGCTTCTGCATTTCTAAGACAAATAGTGTTACTTGCCTTAAAACTCTGGAGGCTTGGCTTTATGCATAACTTGAATTATAGAATTGAACTGGCAGTTTTGCATTTTCTCTGATGGTGTAAGCTATTATTTTTAGTTTCAAAAGGAAGGCCCCACTGTACTACTTATACCAGCAAAACATCTGTAGTTTCATGCAACTGTGTTTATGGACGTGAATTCCCAAAATCAAAGTCTTGAGACGCAGTTCACTAAGTTTAGTGGCATCTTACCAGGACTGTGTTTAGTGCAATCACCAGGGCAATAAAGATGGCCCTTTTATTTATCTCTTGTTCCATGCTGTCTGTAACTTATTTATGGGAAGATGTGATAAAAATCTGGTACTTTGGCTATTTTGTTTTACAAAAAATTGAAGTTGAGAGAAGAGAATTAGAGAAGGCTGTGCAAGGAAAGTAGCTGTATTCTTCTTGGTAATAACTTCAGGGCCAAAATGTTGAAAAAATTTTCTTTTGCCCTGGTGACTAAGTCCTGGTTTCCCTAATGTGTGCACATTTAATTTGAATGAGTTTTTGCTTTATAAGTGAAGCAGATTAAGTAATGTGCTGGGCAAAAAAATCCTAATTTTGGTATACAAGCTGCCTAGTACTATTGGTGCATGAATAATTACAAAGGAAACTCCCCTTAACGCCAGTTTTTCAGCCCTCAAAAAGTATTGCAGCTTTGCTCCTTACTTTATGCCCCTAGATAAAACAGTTTTCTAGAGACAAAAAACTAAGAGTTGGATATAAGATCAGTCAAACTTGGTAAAATCCAAGTTTTCCTGAGTCTTTGGAAGCAGTCTAAAGTCATTTATAAAACAAACACATCTGTTCATATGTTATACTCACTTCCCACTACATTATTTTACAGTAACTATGAAGTGGATATTTTCAAAGATATCCTGCAGAAGACGGGTGACTAACTGCAAGCGCAATAGCAAAGTGCAATAGCAAACTGACAATGTTCTGGCCCTGATACCAACTATGGATTTCATATGCACTGATGGTTGATATATCTTGTCTGCTAAATAATTAAATTTGATTTTGTCTGGATGTCATACTGTGAAAAGTGACCTAATCCTTTGGTGTATTTTTAGTGAAACTGGAATTCCATTTGTCTTTCTTATAGATGCTGCATTCTTAGTAAATTTTTTTTACAGGCACTGCAATAGTTTCTACTGAGAGTATTCTTCATCTAATATAGTGGTTTTTCTTCTTCATCCAATACTTATGACTTTCCTAGCTGATCATTTGCAGGGTCAGAATGGGTCTTAACAGATCTCCCTTCTATCAGGAGGGATAATGCAAGCCTTGACCTGAGCAGAAATGCAGAAGTCAGCATATAGCTGAACTGGACTTTGTAATGATGCAGCACACAGTATTTTCTGTCCTTCTTAGCACATAGCTGTTGACCATGCAGTCCCCCTGTACTCAGCACTGGTGAGGCCGCACCTCAAATAATGTGTTCGGTTTTGGGCCCTTCACTACAAGAAAGTCATTGCGGTGCTGGAGCGTGTCGAAAGAAAGGCAACAAAGCTGGTGAAGCTGGTCTAGAGTACAAGTCTTATGAGGAGCAGCTGGGAGAGCAGGGGTTGTTTAGTCTGGAAAAAAGGAGGCTGAGGGGAGACCTTATCGCTCTCTACAGCTACCTGAAAGGAGGTTATAGCGAGGTTGGTGTCAGTCTCTTCTCCCAAGTAACAGGCAGTAAGACAAGAGGGAGTGGCCTCAAATTGTGCCAGGGGAGGTTTAGATTGGATATTAGGAAAAATTTCTTCACCAAAAGTGTTATCAAGCACTGGAACAGGCTGCCCAGGGAAGTGGTGGAGTCACCATCCCTGGAGGTATTTAAAAGACATGTAGATGTGGCACTTAGAGACACTGTTTAGTGGTGAACTGGCAGTGCCAGGTTAAGGGCTGGACTTGGTGATCTTAAAGGTCTTTTCCATCCTAAACAATTATATGATTCTAAGTTTGTGCACAAGGGGCAGGATTCATATGCCTGCTTGGACATGAGCAGGATCCATATGAGTAGATCGACTCATTGAGTGCAGTGGGAGAACACAAGAGGGGTCAGCTCCTAGAAACTGAGAAGGAGAAGGTGGAAGTGAGGCAGAAGAGGGCATAGGTGTAGGTTTCTGCTCTGAGAAACAAGCAGCAGAGCAAGAGTGATTTCAGAGCTACCAAGATCCTTGCTGCCATATCGCTTCTTTCCTCCTGCTCAAATTTTCTAACAGGCAGCTCAGCAGGGACACCAGAGCAGGTCCAGCAGGCTGGAGAAAGGTTTGTGCTGGGCTGACACACAGCAGATGAATGCTTAGAGGAAGGCTAAAGACTTGAGGAGCCACCTCAGGGCCCTTTGGATCCTTATGGTTACTGAACGCAGGAAAACTACCTTATTCCTTGCTCCCCACCACCAGTCCTGGTGTGTGCTGAGGTGCTGATTTGGAGATGCAGAGTGAGTGATGGAAGAAGCTGGGGGGCATTAATAATTAGGGCTCTACTTCTTAGTGTTGCCGGTTGCCCTCACAGTTGCTGCCAAGGGTGGCCCTGGCCTGGTGTCTGTATCTAGAATTAGGAAGGTCAGGAGAATAGCCAAATTCATGCTTTCCTATAGAAACCAGGAAAGGAGCACAAATTCTTAATTTTTACTGTGCAGTCAAGTAGCAAAGGCACACACACAAAAAAAATCAAATAAAGCACTCTGCCCTGTGAAACACATAGCGTCCCCCTCCTCCCTCTTTCCATGACAGTCACATGCCACCGGAGCCAGGGTATGGTTTACTAGCCCTCTGGCTTTCACAATGTTCTCAGCGCTTCTCACATACTTCCTGCATGCACATCCATGCACTCATCCTCCGTTTTTATTGCTGAAGGTTAGTGAGGATAAATGAAAGCCTCCAATGCCACTTTCTATGGCCAGTTTAGATCTCTCGGATAATCTCCCATGAGGTCACCCACCTCTTCTAAATGTCATGCACACATGTGATCTGAAAGCCTTCACAGGCTGTCCTCATGCCTGAATGACATCCCAGTGACTCAGGCACTAATGCCTCCAAATAAGGCCATGTCTTAATTCCCTGCTTTGACTGTTTCTCCAATAAAATGCCGCTGACCATCCTCACGCTGATAGCTATTAAGCAGGGCACTGCAAGGGGGGAGAGCTTTGTGGAGATCAGGAAAATGACACTGGACGGCACCACATGGTTGAGAAAATTCAGTCAGCATCAAATTCATATAGTCATTGTGACACAAATGGGACATCTGGGCTCTTCCCTGGCTCTTGAGAAGAGAGGAATGTGCTCTGCCTACACTGTGTGTCTAGCAAGGCAAGAGAAAGCTGCATGTGCTACAGTCATATTGCTGACCTAAAACCAAGGGCCAGGTCTGCTGGTGCAGCATGGCACCACACCATCCACGTCGCTGAAGTAATGCTGGTTTGCACCAGCAGTCGCTTTTGCCTGCAGCTTCAGAGAATCAGGGGGAGAGAGGGACACTTGGAAAAGCATAGGTTGCAAGGGAGGAAAAAAGATGAACAGCACCCTTCGCCCTGTGGGAGGGCGAACTTCGTTTCCAGGATTGGTATTTCATGTATAAAGCCTATGGCTCACCAGCTTTCACCTGGAGGAGGGCCTCAGCAGATAATGGGCTCTGGAGGAGCCTGAGGAAGAGCATAATTCAGAAAGGCATCATGTGGGACCGCAGCCTTCCAAGCCCCATCCTGCTAGGGTGGTGGCAGGCGATGGCGGCAGGGAGGAAGGACTGGGAGCCTCCCCTTCCCTCCCCTTCCCTTCAGCGGGAGCCAGGCTCTGCCAGCCTGGTCTCTCACATGGTTGCCCCCATCCAGCCTGCTTGGTCAAGGCTTCCTGCCCTGCTGTCCTGCAGGGAGCTCCTCACATCTGTGGGGAAGCAGCCTGGGTGCCCAGGATTTCTAGTCCTTCCCCACAAAGCAGGGGCTATCTCAGCCCTCTGAGAGCAGCTTTAGTTTGGCTGTGTTTTCCACTGCAAAGTCATTCTGTCCTGCTTGAACAGCAAGTGAGCCAGCACGCTGGGGAAGTGATTTTGCATTACAGGATGGCATGGTTATTTCAGGAAATGCATGTGTATGTCCATGCAGAGGTTATTCCTCCAGAATTTGTCTCGTTGTGTCCCAGCATTCACACTGGTGTTGCATTGCCCAGCAAATCTTTACCAAGAGCAGCTTCCAACTCTGCAAGGTGGTCTCTCTCCTGCACCTGTATCTACTTGGTGTGGGACAGGATGAATCTGACAGAAGAACATGGCTGTTGTTACATTCTTGCTCATTGATTTTTTTGGCTGACTGATATTTTACATGCCTTGCTCCTTCTCTTCAAGGAAAGACAACCAAAGGAAAGGTACATCCAGAGATGCAAATTCCTAATATTCTAATATGCAGAACAAGAACTATTTCTACTCTTCAAATGTCAAATAAGATAGAAAACTACCCACTTTGTTTATCTTTATGTGAGGAAGGGGAGAAAAAGAAAAAGAAAAAATAACTCTAACGTCAGCAGTGGTGGAGTTAATTTCCGTACTACTCCAGTCAGTTGTCAAAAATGCGTTCTTTACGGATTGATCTCAGCAGAAGTGCTCAAGTCGTAACCTCCCGGGGGAGCAGCTCCTGTGAAGAGAGGCAGTGCTTTCAGGCAGACACTTTGCATGCCCTTTGTCCTGTACACGTTCAGCTTACTGACATGCTCAGTAAATTTTCCAAACAGAGCAATTACGGTGTCTCCAAAGTATCACACACCAGCATGCGTCCCAAGCTTTTTCCTATTTAAGGCTTTTGTTTTTCAGCAAAGCATCTCTATTTAGAAAATCACTTGTGTGAATCACCAAGGCCTGATAAGACATGCCTCATAGTTCAGAGGACTTTGTGATTGAAGGTTTGTCATGAGTAGAAGATCCTAGAGTACAGTCCTCAGAGGGGTTCAGAAGACCATCTAACCCATCTCCTTGCCTCCAAGCCCAAGCAGCTATACTTGTTTAATTCTGGGCAGATTTGTATGGAATATATTCTTTATGGCACACTTTAAATATCCATCCATGATGGCAACCCTACAACCTCCCTAGGCAACCTATCCTAGCATTTTGTTATCGTTACTTTTAGAAAGTGTTTCTTAATTTAAAGCTGATATTATTGGCCTGCATAAATGTAACATATATGGGTGATATTACATGTGTTGCTTGTCCAGGAAACATACAACACTGGGTAGAGCAATCAAATTAGAAAATTATGTCAATCCTATCAATTTCCATCCCAGGAGTGAGAAAGCAGACCTTATATTTCCCAAGGCATGATTAACCTGCATGCAAGGGGCTCTTAAAAGGGGGCCTTGGTCTCTTGTGATTCTTCTAGGTCAGATGACAAAAATAATGAGTCTTAAAAGAAAATGAGCTGGTTCTGGCTGAACCCAAGCAAGAGCTAAAGGATCCCAGTCAGGAGAAGAACTGGTAGCTCCCAGTCATGTGAAGCTTCACCTTCTCTAATGCCTATACAGACCAAAACCATAACAAAGCAGAAAAGGAAGAGCAGAAATGACTAAGTTTTTAAAAGTCAAACCCCAAACCACTGCATCAGGCAGAGGGTGCGGCTCAGCACACAGTTTATTGCGTTCGCACGCAGGGAGCTCAGATGAGTGTGTAGGTGATTGGTATTATTAGAAATTATGTAATTTAAATGAAAAAAGTCAGCATGAAAAGGGTCAGGGCACAAAAGCTGATAAAAGCTTCCCCAGCAATTCTCCTGGTTGGGATTTTTGGTCATGATGAAATGAAAGGTATGGATAAGAGATAACTGACAGAGAGCGTTTCTGATCTGAATGGTCTTAGGAAGTTGAGATGAGGCCAGTAGCTAAGATGAGTTGAAGCTTTTCTGGAGCAACAGGTTACTACATATAGTTTTGTAGTGGATGTAGAAGGGCTATAATAGTTTTGGAAAACCTGGACCTATTTTTTTCTTCTTACAAACTTTCACAACTAATAACAAACCCAAGAAAATCCTTTTCTCTCCCCTCCATCCAGATTTATTATATGAGAAAGTAATTCTAACTTCCCAGCAGACCATTAGCAATCAACACATCAACCCTGTCCAAAAGGATAAGCAGAATGAAGGTGTCCATTTCCATCACTGAATGCATAAGCTTTTAAAAATAACGTGCTGAAATGGGCCAAGAGGAGAAGAACTTTACTCCTCCATCCTTACACATAAGTCCCATAGTGATGCCTGCTTTTATGGCAGTGCAGGCTTGCACAGGAAGGCAATGTTAAGTAGTTTAAGGTTAAATAGCTTGGCTCCCCTTGGAGTTAGCATCTTTGACCTTTAGACCACTGTGCAAACCAGAAGCTGGTAAATATTTGTTTCTCAGAGAAACCCAAACAATTAAGAGCAACAAGATTTATTGACAGCAATGACTTACAGCAGTGACCTCATGGGAAGGCAGTTGCCAGCACTTTCTGGGTGTTTCTGAAGTACCCGTTGCACACAACACTGTCCTGAACCAAATCGGACAGTTTGGTGTCACCTTGATAACAGAATCACTGCATTTTAGTAAGTAGGAAGGACATTGTCATGAATGGCAATGGCCATTAAGATTGTTCAGATGCCTGAAGGGACCCTGGCCTCTAACTGATCTTTCTGCCTTTGAAAATGCCCTGAACACTTTTGTTCCTGCTGTCTTAGCGATGCCTGTGTATTCTCTCTGTTCATCTTTGTAGTTGAGAATTTCAATGTATGGGAAACCACAAATGGCCTATAGGAACTTAAGTTCTCTGCAGAACCTCTTTTCTGGAGGTTGTGGTAATGTGTTGTAATTCTGGAGGCTGTGGAAATGTACTATTTTCTCCAGTAATTCTTTTCTGAAAATATGAGGAAGATCAGGAGAAGGCCCTCGCTGCCTAGCTGAAAAAAAAAAAAAAAAACCCCAAACAAAAAAAACCCCAAAACCAACAAACCCTTATAAAATAAACCTTTTTATCATTTAATGAAAATACTTCCAGAGGGTGAGGCAGTAGGAAACAATCCTGCAAGCCTATCTGCTTCTGAAGTAACCCAAGTGAAATCAGGGGTAGCGACAGCAAAGGCAGCCATGCAATGCGGGTGGCTGAAGACTCTGCTCCCTAACATGTCAGTGAAGGGTGCAGCATGGGATCGTCTGAGCGGAGGTTATTGCTGCCCTTCCCCAGCCTTGCTCACTAGGGCCTGCTCACCCCATACAGACTGCTGAGGTAATGTCTGCATAGCAAGATTTAGCACGTTAAAAATAATGTGCTGTACATAGAAACTCATCAGGTTCTCTTCTATAACAGATGAGGGGCTCAATTGTAAAGGTTCTGATCTTTAATACAACTTTTATTCCAATAAGACCATTGGGAGCTGAATATGTCGTGCGTATCAGGTGAGAAAGCTGGTATATAAGGCTGAAAAATTAAGCTAAGACAGATACTTTGGCCCCCAAAACTCCTCTATGCTAACGACATTGCATTTCTGCTTGTACCAGAGTTGATGGCAAAATTCTTATTGGCTTCAAAGGAATCAAAACCAGATCCTATTTCCATACAACTCTGTAAACTTTGAACTGGCAAATATTTATCAGATCACAAAATGCATTTGAAGAAAATTGCAAAATATAACCCCCCCTGCTGAATGTCTGTCAGACTTTTAATAGCTGTTTTGTTTTGTCAAAGGCAAATAAACCCACTTGGGGAAAAATGGACAGGTGATTTGTATGGTGATTGCTTTCGTTTTCTTTTTATTATTTCTACTTACAGCCTCTTAACCATAGTCAGGAATAGCAAAAATATCAGGGCGTGCAGTTTGTTTGCATAGATTGCTTCTTATTTTACACTTACAGCTGGTAGGTGTCAGAAGTGAGTGGATGTGGCTATTTCAAGGCATCTCCTGAACTTGAGTGTTTTCTTTTCAAGGAATTGTAATCATTCAGCCGTGGAAATAATGTTAAGGTGCTGGCGTTGGGAAGTGTGGGAGAATATACTTAATGCAATCTGTCTTTTTAAAAGCTTTGCCTAGTGTAATGGAAGTGCTATACTAGCAGCACACACTAGGTCCCTGCATAGTGGTGGGCTGGAAGTCTGCCTCAGGCCTAGTTTGTGAAGCTAATATGTTAATTTTGACTTTTTTTTTTTTTTTTTTAACTGGGGCGGTAGGCACATTCATATGTTACTGCGAGCTAAATAAAGGCATAGGCACAGAGATTATCTACTCCTCTACATGTATAAACCTACTTACCTTTTAAACTCAGGTTTCCTCTGACCTGATTTGTCATTTCCATAGTGCAAATTAAGGAAATTTTCTTTATGGTAACTTGCTTGTTGGACTTGCAAAGAGGAAGATTGGAAGAGGCCAGAAGGTATGAAAGCCATGGTTGTACCCTGTCAAGATGGTCAACATCGGCCTAAACTACTGTATCGCTGTCATTGCACTACCTCCAGAAAGTACTAGTAATGTCATTATTTGTAAGTTTAAAGAATTTGAAGCACATGCATTTATTTTTAATCTCCTCTCCTTTTCAATGATAGGATATAAAATTTACACGATTGTATGGTAGTTCCATTTAACCACATTTCTCATTTCACTCCAGATCTTGTTCTCATCCTCCCCTTTGACATGACCAGTATCAGGATCAGAGGAGGTTCCTAGGCATCAGGACTGCCTCTGCAACCAGGGGAGGATGATACAACTGGCCTAGCTTCATCTGAATGAAGACTCTGGATTTTCTGGAAGAAGCATAGCATCCTGTTGAAGCATCTTCCCCACCCTCACTCCAAAAGAGTGCTGTCTCTTTACTGCAGGAGGAGTTTTGCCAGTTCACCTGACAGGGCATCTCAGGCTGACCTGCATCCTTCAGGAGGGCATGTGCTTACCCTGGGTGCATTGCTTGGTACCTCAGCAAGGCTGGAGTGGCCTGTCCTTGGGCTGCTGACTTCTAATGTCAGACAAATCCCATGGTTCTGCTGAGAGACACCTAAAGCCCCTGGGAGATGGGTCACCTTGGAGACTATCAGACAGATAAATCTTTACAGTATTGGGAAGGTGGTTTGCTCTTAGACATTTTGAACTTTTGCCCCAAAGACTTTCATAAATTTCAGATCCATCTGCCCTATGCTTTTCTCTTTTACCTGTCTACAGTTTCATTTCTCTGGTGTGGCAGAAGAGCTAACATACAGCAACAACTTTTCCACTTCAGGCAAAATCCAAAGTTCCCTTGAAAACTCTGTCATTGTGCCAAGAAGATGCTGCTGCTTTGGCGTGCTAGGTACATACCACTGGGGCTCAGAGCATGGGCTATCTATGTTCACTCCCTTCAAGAGTCACTTATGTCAGTCCTTGATCTAGGCAGATGAGACCTAAATAAATTTGCTGAAAAAAAGTCAATATGTCTACAGCCTTTTGAGCGGGTTTAAGCAGACTATGTGTTTTTTCTGGGCAGGCAAACCCTCGCACTTCCAGGAGGAAGTCAATATTTGCACTGTTGCTGGCACAAGAACTCTGAAGTAAAAATTAATAAAAATGAACTCACAGTACATAAGTTCTTGGAGAATGCCTTGGGGATGAGGTGTTTGGCTTACTGCTATCCACAGCTTATATGCATGCCTAGTATGCATCCAGCTCATAACGGGGGAAGAGGGTAGACGACTGAAGCCATGGTGTGCCAGAACTCTGTCCTGGAGAGGAAAACTTGAAATATGCAGTCCAGTTCCCATAACTACCCTAGAAATTTCTTCCAGGAGTGGAATTTAGAGACTGAGTCTAGTCTGGAGGGAGATGTCTCTCTCCCTGTTTGGTGAGTAGGGCCACCAGTACCTTATACCACTAGGGATTGGCTCCTAGCTCAGCCTGACCAATGATCGGTGAGGCTTGCTGGTCATGCACCATTCAGTAACCCATGATGATTAGGAGGGTGAATAAAACACATCCCATCAATGCCTTTGCCACACTCCAGCATGGCTTTATTCAGTCAGAAGTCATTAAGACAGAAAGCCCTCTACAAACTTGGTGGTTGCCATGCATCATCCATCCTTCAGCACGCGTAGTTCATTCCAGCTGCACTTCACCTGGTGCAAGGGCTTGGGTGCTCTCCCTGAGCTGTCTCTCCCCCTCTCAAACCTCAGTGGTTGTAAGCAAATGAAATAGGATTAGCAGGTGCAGGTGCAATCCTTTCAGTACCAAGGGAAAGTCCAAGAGATGCAAATCATGGAGGGGCCAAGTCCAGAGTCACTAGGTAACATGCTGCTGCTGCTAACAATGATGACAAAGATGACGAAATAGAGTGCAGATTCTAGGAACACATTTAGTGATCAATTGAGTGTGGACATCAGGCTTTCATTATCTCATAGAGTAACAGCACTAACAGCAGCTGATTACACTGTAACCTTTACTTTGCTAAGCAACAGTCTATATTTTAGAGAGCATTTGCTTGAATGTGAATTAGGGAATGGAGAAGGATGGAAAAGCTGAATCCTAACCAGCTTGTATGAAAAGCATCTTGATTTCAGAGAGACCTCTGCAGTCTGCAGCAAACTGCGTGCAGGCTCTTAGCTTTACTTCGTCTATGTGGTGTCCTAATAGAGGAAAAAGTCATTTGTGTTTCCTTCTCTGTGGTCTGAGAGCACTGGTTGTTCCTTACATTTCTATCCCTATAAAAACAAATCCCAGTTCTAAGTTCTAATTACAAGTAAATGCATTAAGAGACCATTGCAGTATGTGGAGGCACTCTCCATTTCCTTGTCATTTTCTTAGACCTGAGGTGTGGATCCCAGTTACACTGGTTTTGTATTGGGTACCTGTAACACTAGGAGCACAAAAACCCCATCAGGGTGGACTGGGCTATCTGCATCAGGGACAGAGCTGGGAGCTGCTGGACGTATCCAACCACAGACAGAAGGACAAGACGCAGCTCTCCTGCCATTAGTGGTCATACAGCACAATACTGCAGCTTTTGATACTAGGTGTTCCCTAGCAAATGAAGTTTGGGAACACAGTTCAAGGTCTTGGGGAGGCAGAAGGGCTTCATGGGGGTCACAAATGTTCCTGTTATAGCAAGGGGGCCTCCACACATGCTGAAGTGACCTGTGAGCAGAGCAGCTTCAGCTAGGGCTATACGTGTCCTCTCTGTGCAAAGTCAGCAGCCACCACGGTCTCTGAGCAGCCCTGAGCTGGATGCAGAGCAAAGGTGCCCCTGGGCAGGGGCCACAGGTCCCTCTCTGCCCCAGCTGCAGCACTTAGTGGGGGGGAAGCAAGGGATCAATGCAGAGCATCTTCTGTGCCTCCAGACCATCACAGGAGCAGACAGACCCAAGCAGCAGGTGAAAACTGCCCTCTGCTGTGAAGCGCTGTGAAGGCCATTAGTACATCTGCCCTGAAATGGGCTCATTAAAATACACATTCACCCTCATTATCCTGCAGCTGCGTTGTCTGACTCACCCCACTGCAGTCACTCTGAAATGGGAACCCAAGTTAAAAACTTTCCCAACTCTTTTTATTCACTGGGGAAGCTCACATCTAACCCACTGAGAGAACAGTGGAAGCCATAACATCTGTCTTCATGGGAGGTGAGCAAAAGGTAACCTGAAAAAAGAGAGAGGAAACGAATGAGACACAGGCTGATTGAAAGACTGTTATTTCATGTTGCCTTTCCCAGTTTGACACAGGATGCTTTCTTGCATTGGTGTAATTAGTACTTGCATAACCCATTTGGGGTATGGCACTCCCAAACCAGGTGTACCAATGATATTCCCTCCTTTCCTTCTCTTTTTCCACAAAACCACAGAAAACTGCCACATAGCCATGGCTTACAGACATGGCCCTGCAGGAGGCTTTGGCTGGGATCTCTGCTCTGACTCCTCATCACACTAAACCTCTTCTTCTCCCCAGTGGCAGATGGAGGCTTGCACTCAGCCAAAGTTTCTTGCCCGCATCGTCCCTGGATGCAGACCCCTCCTAGGTGGCACATGGATAGCTACAGTATGTTGAGGGTTTGCAGACGCCTCTGATGGGCCGGGGGATGCACTGCCCTGAGCTGATTTCCTGCTCCCCCAGCTGACGGGGGGCAGAGTGTCCTGTGGGCACCTCCGTCTCCTTCACACACAGACCATGCTTAAAGCCACATGCATCCCCAGCCTCCCCCTGCCAAAATGGAAATCTCACAGCCTCAGCCTACCTCATCCAAGCTGGTAACTTTCTCCTGCTTTTATACACAGACGTGACCTCACCATACATTGCTTTTAGCTGCAAGAAAATTTCTCCCTCTTACTGTTTTGTTCTTAAAGACTGCTTTCCTGGGCTAATCGTCCTCTGCTTTAAATAGATGGGGTGACCCAAATGCTATTGTGAGTGATTATTCAAGGATGAAGTACAGACTCTAGTCCAATGATTTTTACAAGACAACTTAAATCAATATAATCTTTCTGATTAGTAGTTTCTGGAAAACCTATATGCTACATCATCCCTATTACATCCAACATTTGGCTCACTTTTGCTATATTTGTTCATGTGGTACATTATCAAGCATCTGAAGTGTTTCCTCTGTTGTCCTCTGGACTGCACTGATTTCTTCCAGAACAAAGTATAGCTTAGAAATCCTCCACTGTGGATTTTTGTAATGAATATTTTACAGTAAGCCACTTGTTACTAATAAGCCTAATTTTACTTGTATGACTCTTTTTATAACCTTTGCTCTTAAAAAATAAATGGGAAAATCTACAATGGTAATTGAAGTGTTTATTAACTGATGGCCTACTTGCAAGATTACACTGAACACGGCATTGCAATTCAGGCCATTCTTTCAGCTTTGTACAGGAAAAAAAATAACTGCAACATGGAAGCCAACATTTTTCACAGCACACCTCTGAATATTCTTTTTTATTGCAGACTGTCTACTGTAGTATAGCAATGATTTCAACAGAAAAAAAAAAAAAGCCTGAAATCTAAATCTAATTTAAAGTCTAAATGGTGCACATGATTAAAAATGTATTATCTGTTTCTAGCAACTCATATATCATTGAAACACTAATGTTTCCCTAATTTTAAACACCATCTAGTGAGTCAAACATTAGATCTCATCTTCCAAATTACAGCTGAGAAAAATAAGATCATGGCTTGACTGCATCCCACCTAGTGCTAGGTCTGTTCCTGAGATTCATAAGTTAGCTATTTAGTCACTGCCTGCTCTCTTGCTAATGGACATTAAATATTCTGCCAAAGGTGCCGAAGACACGAGCTGCTGTCTGGAGATAATTTATCTGTTGACAAAGCAGGGTACTGGCTGAGTAGGCTCCCTAGTTAGACAAAGCTAACTGCCTAATAGTGGAGCAGGGAGAAAGCTCATTTCGATAATGAGAATCTTTTTTGTCCCTCCAGAGCAAGGGAGTGGAAAGGATTTGGCTTTATTTCAATTACAAGTGAAAGAAAAAAGAAATCTCCGTGCAAATAAACAGCTTTATAAGGATCATGATTCTTACTATTTCTATTAGCTGGCTTGCCATGAAGATGAAGTAGGTCTGAGAGGGAATCACAGCAAATCTGCATACAATTATAGGACCTGCTTATCCAGCATGGGTGTTAAATCTGTTCAGTTAAATCGGTACCGGCTCCTGTGGCAACACACTGTCATCAGGTGGCAACTAACCTGTATAAACTGCAGCCCCTGTGCAGAATTCATTTGGAGAGCAAGTGATGCACAATCAGTTTGGGTAACACAGCACCACTCTGGGCACAGGCATGGACATTCAGCCTGAGCCTCATTTGGCCTCTCTGAAGTTACAGTGCTTGCAGTCGGTGCTGTGCTGGTTCTTTACATGTACCAGCAAAACCAGTGCAAGCCTGGATGGTGTCTGGCCTGGCCTTGCTGAGGGAGAAGAAAAGGCATGTTGCCATTGCCTTTGCCTGTGGGTGCATCACTTGATGGGGGAATGAGTGTGTTTTGGCTGCTGCTGGCAATATCCACAGTTGCCCAAGCCACAACTCTGACCCCTTTCTGGTATATCTGGATCCAGGGGAAGTAGGATTTAATGAATTATGTGTCCTCAGTCCCAGCTTCTATGGCTTACCATCATGCATGAAGCATTTTACCAGCACTGGGGGGCTGTTGGCCATGGCTCAATGACAGAAGACTGGTCCAGTTTCTTTGCATCGGGTGGGTGTCGTGTGCTAAGCGTGTCTCCCGGTGCTGGGTCCCCAGCTGCCTGCCCAGCCAGTGGCTTGCCTCTGTTGCACTCTGGGTTGGGGGACTACATCTGCTTGGGAGGCCACACAGTGAGGGAGGCTGAGGACCTGATCCAAGCTGTAGAGACCTCTCTGCTGTTGTATTTTTGGGGTTCCTCCCACTCCCCTCCAAGTATCAGTTCCTGGTTGTGTCACCTCCCAGCCCCCAGACTCAGAGTAATCATGATGGCAGCACAGGTGAAGGGCTGATGGGGGACAAGGACTGTTGACGAAGAGGATGTGGTGCCAGGACTTGCTTATGCCAGAACTGCTGCAGAAACACTCCTCAGACTCAATCCTGAGCTGAAGGCACAGCCCCCATGCTCCCCTGCGCTCACTGTTCAGTCTCCTGGGGCAAGTGTGACACTGCAGTGCCAGCTTGCTGCTTTGAAACAGTGGAGGTTTATCTGCACCTCATGTTATTGAAATCTGGTACCTTATGGGGTTAAACTGGGGAAAGCAGTATCTTTAGGAGTGGGAGCATTTAAGGCCTGGTCCCTCATCACCAGCATGCATGACTGCCGAGGGGGCAGAGGTACCTGGTCTCTGGTTTGTCCAAAATAGGAAGAGCATCAAACCAGAAGCTTGGACTCAGCTGCACAGCTTTACTAACAACATCTGAAATACTTTAGAGCTGTCCCAACATGGACATAGGCAAAGCCACTGGGAAAGAGAAACAAAGCATCCCTTTCCTCCTTCATCCCCACTGTCTATATGTGTCATTTTGCTAGCGAGGGGGAAGATTTTTTGCAAGATCCTGATTTATGGTCTATAATGTCATGATGGAAAGTGGATTCAAGCAGTAAATCAATTTTTAGAGCTGTACAGCAATGAAGAATGATGTTTTTGGAGTCCTTCCCCACAAACAGAGCACAGCATTTGTAGGTATCGGTGTGCTTAGCAAGACAGCTTAGGGTGACTAGAAGAGTTGCATGGCATGCACGAACCACATTAGCATCTAGTCAGCTGCCAAACACCCCTCAGTTACAGGGGTGAGCCAGAATTTCATGACATCACATAAATAAATATAAACAAATACAGTAAAAGGGCTTTACCTTTGGCTTGAGCAAAAGGTGAAATTTTTCAGTCCTGAGGGATCCTCCTCTGCCCCCAAGTCTGCTGGCTCATGATGCAGCAAAATGGTCTGGCATTTATCAATGCTCTCAAGGTTTGTAAGTACTGAGCATGTTTGACCTGGAAAGAAAGGTGTCAGGAGGAGATTCCTGAACACCTCTACCCAGAGTTACACAGCGAAAAACAAAAAGAAAAAGAAAAGGAAGCTTTAAGAGGCCAGAATGTGTAGCCCACCCAGAGCTACTATTCCTGGTAGAAATTAGACCCTGAAGGACTTGGGTGAAAATCAGGGATAATCCCCATATATGTGCTTCTAATTGAGACAAACTGAAAGTGAGAAAGCTGAGCAGGTCAGCTCTGGCCCATCTCTGGGGGCTCCGGGTTTGCTCCCAGCTGGTAACTGAGAGCATAATTATGCGAAGCCTCTTCTATAAACAGATTTCAGTTTATTACGGCCAAACTGGGGGAATCTATTTTTGTCAACACTTTGTGCGAATGTGTTATCCTTGTGATTTCCAGCCAGGCCATTCCAAGTCAGCTGCTTTGGCTGCTGCTGTCAGTGGAAGCTCCTCTGTCCTCCTGGTCCCTGGCCCTTTTGCTCGCCTGCCTGGGGTTGGCTCCCGGGCAGGGGGGACGAGGGGATGTGCCTGCAGCTATTCTGGTAGCTGTGAGTTATGGCAGTGTCATGTGAAGCAAAGAGCCCAGAAATGCATGTCAAATTGAACCAGTGACTAATCATGATATTTTGGTTGTCTTAGTGCCTGCCGGACAAAGACTTATGGGCTTAGAAAATCTTCACGTAATAATCCCTGGGCACTGATTTGATCTTCAGCTGAGGCATTCTAAAAGAGTGTGAAAAGAGGACAAAAAGGGGGCTGCTGTCCCAGGGGTGGTGAGGTCTAAACTTATCTGAGTTTGAAACACAAACAAGAGAGGAGAAAAGCCAGCGCTCCTTTCTCGTCTGTGTCTGCTCAGAGCCATGCACTGGCAGCCAGAGAGGATCTATCTGATCTGCCTGCGGAGCAAGCAGGGTCGAGGGCGACGGCTGAGCAGACACAAAGTGTTATTTGTTGGGATTGTGATCTAGCTCCCTCATCTGTCACCTGATGGCCAGCCGAGCAAGTGCTCAGCACAACCGTGGACCATTCATCCTTGCACAAGCAACGGAGGCGAGAAAAGTAAGCATCCTACAGCTGTTACAACATTCAGCTGTTTTTTCTACAAAGGAATGCATTGAATTCACTACAAACCTACTAACAGGCCCCCTATGCCAGGCAAGAGACTGATTTTTTTTTTTTTTGTTGAGCTTTTCTCTAACAGCTGGAGGTCTGGTGGGCATTTGAGCAATGGCTGTTGAGTAGGGCAGCTGTTTCGATATCTAATTGCATTTTAGCTTCAATAACTCAAGGGGAAGCATTGCATTGCCTACCATGAGCTACTTCCTCTCCTACTGCAAAGCGCACTGCACCACCGTGCTTGCCCAGTACCAGACCCTGAGATCAGAGGGCTTTCTGTGCGATATTTTGCTGAAAGTGAAGGAAAACGAGTTTCCTGCACACAAG
This sequence comes from Morus bassanus, assembly GCA_031468815.1. Classification (NCBI taxonomy): domain Eukaryota; kingdom Metazoa; phylum Chordata; class Aves; order Suliformes; family Sulidae; genus Morus; species Morus bassanus. The sequence continues at coordinate 88,751,464 of CM062568.1, read as the reverse complement.
TCCTTGTTGGCATGCTCCAGCGACTATTTCCGAGCCATGTTCAAAAGTTATACCCAAGAGTCTAAAGCCAGTGTAATTCACCTGCAAGTTGTCTCACCCACCGGTCTTCAGCACATCCTGGATTTCATTTACACTTCCTTGTTGCCCCTTTCCTTTGAAAGCCTGGAGGATACCTTGGAAGCTGCAAGCTACTTGCAAGTGACTGATGCTATTGGCTTGTGCAATCAATACCTAGTTAACAATCTTGCCTTGGAAAACTGCTGCTTCTCCGCCAATGTGGCCAGGAAGTTCTACCTGCCGGATGCCTTAGCAGCAACAGAAAAATATATTGCCAATAATCTCTGGAAGCTGCTGGACTTGGATTTGACAGGACTGCTCGAGCTGAACTTCAGGTCTTTGCTAGCAGTGGTTGAATCACCAGATCTCCCCATGGTGAAAGAAACCTGCCTGCTGAATCTTGTGCTGCTGTGGCTGAAGCGGGATAAATCCAGGCTGGCTCACGCAAGCAGCCTTTTAGAGCACATAAGGTATGGCCTTATCCCGCTGGAAGAGTTGAGAAAAACCTACACACAGTCAGAAGTGCCTCTCTCTGCCAGTATTAAGTGCTTGATCATTAAAGCAATAAATTACCATACATCTGTTTTCAAACAGCCTGTCCTGCAGGATAAGTCCACCACGCTGAGGAACCAGAAAACTCGGATCATTCTGCTGGGAGGAGGGACAGCAACCGAGGGGCTCGTCACCGAAGTGGTGGCCTTCGATGTTTACAATCACAAATGGCGAGCTCTCACGCAGGTGCAGGACAGGGTGCAGAACCACAGCGTGTGTGTAGTGGGGAACTTCCTCTATGTCTTGGGTGGGGAAATAGAAAATGGTGCCCCAGGTGATTCTAAAACCGAAAAGATCTTATCGGTTACGAACAAGGTCCATCGTTATGATCCAAGATTTAATATGTGGACCCAAATCACGGGCATGCTGGAAAAGAGATGCCAGTTCTCTTGTTGTGTCCTAGGCAAGGATATCTTTGCCATTGGTGGAAGGGGTGAGGATGGGTCGCTGCATTCGTCTGTGGAAGTCTATAACATCACCAGGGACAGATGGACGAAGGCCAGGGAATTGCCATGCAAGATACATGGCCATGCCAGTGCCATTTGCAAGAATACTATATACATCTCGGGTGGCAAGTACTCAGACACAGCCAACACAAGCAAGGACTTATATTCTCTGAGCTCACTTGAAGGGCAGTGGATGAAACAAGCCCCCATGAGCATTGCTCGGTTTGGGCATCAGATGGCAACGATCAGAGAAGCCATATTCACCTTTTTAGGATTATATGAACCATTCTCTGAAATAGAAAGATATGACCCTGATCAAAACCAATGGACTCGGTTAAGACCACTGATCTATGATCGATTTTGCTATGGCCTGGCAGTGGTAGAGGAAACGGCTCTTCTTATTGGGGGAAAGAAATGGCAAAACTCACAGGAAGTCCCCACGCAAGATGTGGTTGGCTACGACATCGACAACGATGGCTGGGAAGAGATCTGCAAAGCCCCCTTGCCTTGGTGTGGGTTGCAATGTGCGGTGCTACAACTCTCTGAACTGGCCGATGAGCAGGACAGCGACAGCCAGCAGACGAGGCCACCGAACTACTGAGCTTATGTGCTGCGGAATAATCATCCCAGGAGATGAGCCAGCAGGGGGGTCCTGGAGAAGAAGAACAAAATTGCAATGGCACTGAATGCAACAGGGTGGAGGTTTTGCTTTGATAAGCCAAACGCTTGGTGGAAACAGGCAAGAAAGTCTGGGTCCAGCACAGGAAAAGGTGCTGGGATTTATACAGCTGGAAGCCGATCTCACTAAGGAAGGATGTAGCAAGCAGCACGTTTAAAGGTGATGAGCGAGAATCGTAATCCTTGACTTTTGAAGAATAATACGTAGACAGCAACTAATAGGTGTTGCAAGTCAGATTTTTCAAAGGTTAAAAAATATAATCCAACTTTTCTCTTCTCTTAATCAGAGGTAATTTTCCCAGCTGGTAAGTGCTATTGAAGTTTTATGCTATGGCTAAGCAAAATGAAAGTGAGATGTATAAAGACTAGAAAATTGATGCCTAGGAGAACTAATAATAAGTACTGCCAAGGAAAAGGTATTATTTGATATGCTACATACTAGGCAAGAATGTCCTAGCTAACCAGCATGAAATTACTGGACAGGAAGCATGGATTTTTTGATATGTAGGCTCAGTTATGGCCATAAGTTAAAACAGTTACTGTTTCATAGAAGCCACTTCTCTCTGAGCAGCCTTTGTTGTAGCATGCTTTTCAGGTGCTTATTTTGCATTATTTTAAAGATGCACACTACTGGTACAGCACACTTCTTTTATATCCAAACCTTGTGTTAGTTTAGATGGCCAGAGCTGAATAGGCATACTTATTATTAGACTCTAAGAAACATGTTACAGGAGTTGCTGTAACCAATGCCTTGATACTTACCTTGGCAGCATACGCTGCTTTACCATACCCGGTCATAACAGTAGCATTGTTCATAGCTATTGAACTAGTACATGAGAGAATCTTGCAGTCAAAAAAAGTTTCTTTTCATCAAAGAGTATGATGGGGAGGGAGGTAACTGAAGGTTTTCAGAAATCTTTATTCAGTGTCTGCCTACATCTGAAACAGCAACAGTCTTACTTCTTTTTGGCCACGTTGGCAGTTCGAAGGCACAGATTATGGGGGTACTTTAAGGCACGCGGATTTGTGAAACGCAGGCAAAGCGGTCAGGTGCTGCAGAATCACTCTGGTATGGAGTAAATTGAATCTCGAATCATAAATGTTCATTTAAAAGCTAAATTTATTGTACTTCATTTTACAGTGTTCCCTTTCTAGGCTGAGAGTTAATACAATAAAAATATATATAGAAGAACATTTAATAGTCTTAAAAGAAGGCAGCACAACGGATAGGACACATGTTCTTTGTCACTAGACTAGCTTAAAAAACTGTAATGTTTAATTTTCACCTTTAAAGCAATCAAGCTGACTTTACTAATGTAAAGTGCAGGCGGAATAGCTGTTGCATAGCAACAGATCTAAGTCTTCTGAACTGCCTTGGTTTTGACAAGGAATCAACTACACAATGTGCATATACATCCATCAGATATAAAGAGTTTTTTATATGAATATATTTACTTTTGGTCCAGTAAAACAATAGCAAGAGAATCTAAATGCTTGGAACAATAGCACAACCCATTTCCAGTCAAGCATTTTTTAAGAGAAATTTACAAAAACTTCACAAATTTAATATACAAGTCAGTACCCATGCAGTAAATAAATGTCCAGTTTATACAAACAATATTCTTCTAATGTTACAAATATTACACTGGTTCCAGAATTCTATACAAACGTTAATACATGATTTGTCATTTGTATGGACTTGAATATAGGATTACTGAAAATGGGCTACAGAAAGGCCACTCTTCTGTACAATTGTGCAAAATCTGCAAAACATTTGCAATCCAAATGCAATAGAATAAAATGAAAGAAAGAGAGAAAGTGGGGGAGAAAGAGAAAGAGAAAAAGAGAGAGAGAGAAAGGGGAGAAAGAGAAAAAGAGGAAGAGAAAGAGAGAGGAATAAAAAGAAAGACAGAAGGAGAGAGAAAATAAATCTGTCCATTCTTTCCTTCATCCCTTCATGGATATAACTGCCAGGAAATATCAGAGCTTATAAAGTTTAAAGCACATTCACTGAGCTGTACAGGCAATAGTCTAAAGTTGGTTAAGAGTACAACTCACTGTAAAAAGTATAAAGGAGGCTTTTCTCTTTCACATGAGCATCATTAAATCATGTCGTGAGTCCTAACTTATGCAGCAAAATACTGAAAAGCAGCAGAAATGTTTTGTCATGCTCTGATCACTTTTCAAAAACAAGCCCATAATAAGTAAATACATGATTTAAGATTTCCCTCCCACTTTCCTATTCCAGTTATGTGCCTAACTCTAAGGAGCTATTTCTACTCATATTCACTGGGTTGTCTCCAGCACATCTCAAATCTCATGGAAGTTTAAAACATTTTAATTGGCTTGTGAACTCAGCAGAGCCCGGAGACATCCCTTCCCCTTCATAAGCAGACCAGAGGCTCTTTTACTCCTCAGTTATTTTTCAGGTTCTGTGGTCAGCTTTGCTCCCATCACACATTTTCCCTGCATACAATACGGCCAAATCTCACAGCTCAGAAATCACATAGGAGACTATTTGAAAAATCCTATTCATTCCTTTTCTATTGTGGGAATTTTCAAAGCCTCTCAGATTTGGGGCGTTTCCTTGGGAACTTTTTCCACTGCTACTTTTCTGGGCAAGAGAAACGCTGCTATCAAGGATGTTCAAAGCCTACATTTTCTCTTTTGCAAAATCTGCACATTATACTGATACCTCCAGTACAAAAGCAGCGTAAATGACAGTACCACAGCTAATTTTTTAAAAAATCAACAAAATGTGATTAAAAGACAAATAAAACATAATTTGGTCTTAATTAGAATACAAACCAGCATCCCTTTATACTGATGGTAAACCTTAGCGATAGGCTTTTAAAAAGCACAAGGAAATAAGACCTAACCTTTTGATACTTAAACTCACATTAGTCATTTCTGTCTGCTGATTTTCACCCTTTTGCATGTTTGACAAAACTGAAACACAACCACCACATGACACTTCTCCCTGTTATTTAAGAAAACTCCTAGAGTTTCTCATTAAATATAAAAATTGGTTTTCTCCCACCACCAAAACAGTGCCTGCACTCCAAAAATGCAATGCAATACTGGAATTATAAATATAAAATATCCTTGTAAAAGTGACCTTCGATAAGAAAACCTTTAGCTTGTGGAACTTCCTGCGTGAAGGCCACAGTCTTCCAAAAATGCTTTTAAATACTTTAATAGCTAAAGATCATGTTTGTTATTTCACAGAAGGTAAACACAAGCAAAGCATTGGTAGCATATAAAATATACAAATCCTCATTAAAGACATGGTATCGTTGACCATTGAAGGTTTACTTCACACAGCTGAGTAACATTAAAATATAATTTACTGGAGCTCCCACATATTGATATAAAAACTACTTTATGCACTTAAGTAAAGGGCTGGAGTGTAGCAAATGGACAAATAGAGAGACCTTTATACATGCGTTTCAATGTAAGAGTGAGTGTGCGCTAAAGAGGCTATAAGTGCATCAACCTCAGACGAACCATTAACAGAGTCCCTCGGGGTGCTGCTTTGATAGATGTCCGTGAAGAGATCAAGGTACATTTGTTTCCATTCTTGAAAGTCTCTAGACGTCAAAGCTGGATTATCCAGAACTCTGTCTATAATGGCTACTTCTCCTTCCCTGGCCTATGAGAGAAAAGGAACAAGCAAAGAGTCAATGCGAGTAATGAGTCACTGGCAAAATCAAACACATGAGTGGAAGGAGAGAATGGGGGGAGGGGTGTGTGTGTAAACTCAAGCCATGATGGAGCCCCTGAAAGCAGGGAGAGAGTCTGACTGCTATATGACTGCTCACAAACAGGAGCCCTTCCTACAGGGCATCACGTATCACCCTGTGGGGCTAGGGCTTCCCTTGCCTCATCCAGCATCCTCAGAAATAGTCCCTATTCCCCCTCCTTGCCCCTTGTTCAGCTCAAGAAAAAGCAAGCCCTGTACTGTTTACTATTAGCTGCATGCATTTCTCAGGATAGGTTTCACACGACGAAGTGCCATCTGTTTGCTCTTCTCGATAAGCATGAGAAATACCGCGTGGGTGCGTGGGATGCAGACAGATGGCCTCTCGCCCGCCAGCAGAGCTAAGCCTTTTTTGCCAAGCTTGTCATGGGGACATCTGAGTGCTACATTGCAAAAGCTTGTGCGAGGACCCCCATGTTAATGATCACTCATCTTCATTAAAGATCCAATGTATGCGGTGGGCTGGCTGGCTGCAACATCCTCCTACCACTGCAGTGGCAAAGAGAAGGCAGAAACGGGTAAAATCTAACATAGCTGCTAGTATCTCCTTACCAATCATCGAGGCAGGGGATGTGGCTGTATCAAAATCACATAAGCCAGTGATTAGTTTATCAAGAGATGACAGGCAGCTGGTACGGGTCAGAGTGAGGCACTGATAAACCCGTAACCACTTGCGGTTGTTGCAGAGATGTTACCTATAAGCTGGACGTTGAAAGGTAATTTTTATTCTTTGCAAACAGTAGCTAATTAATGCTGTGTGCCAGAATACTTGTTTTCAGAAATGGAGGTGCAAGGCGAGAATTACCAGTGGAAATGAAACCATGGGAACTCCTGATTACCATATCTCTGCTTGAACTACCATAACCTGCTTCTCGCAGATTGTGGCTGGTACCCACACCTCTGCCAGGCAGCTGATACACGCTGGCAGGAGAATGGTTTTGTGTTGTGCCACAGGAAAGAGAGGAGAGGGGTCTTTCATTAAGAACTTAGATGACAGAACAGAGAGTCTATGGACAACAAGAGCTAGGAAATTTGGAAGGCTGTCTCAGGCTACTAATAATTTGGATAAGTTCAAGGAGAGTTCAGAACACCAACTCCAACAGGCCAGTGCAATTGGCTGCATTCAGGAAGGAGAAATCAAAGGCACTGATAAAACGCAAGAATAAGTGATTAGGTAACAGCAGTAGCTACCAGTAGATACGACTACCAGTAGTATGGCAGAGGTGGAGCTCTGGGCTACAACAGAGCTAGAAACTCGTCATGGGTCACCATGATGCCATTGCAAAACAGGCACATGCCACTCTACACTGTTGCTGTATGCAAGAAACAGCAATTATCTGTCTTTGGTACTTGCTGCCATTGCATTTTCAATTATTGGTGTCACGTACTTTAAGAATGATTTATACTAATCAAGGTCCAAACAAGAATGGTGACAGGTTTAGAAAATACGGCTCATGGACAGAGAATGAACAAATTGTGTCTGCTTGGTCCAAAAGAAAGAAGTCCCAGAGAAGCATGAAAATGAGCATCTGCCAGGTCAAGGGGATGCACTGTTTTTGGAATTCCCTGGAGGAAAGAATTTGTAGGAAGCCATTGGCATAATGTAGCTCAGGTGTCAATAAATGCTAACAAGGAAGACAATTAAGCATGCCAGCAAGCCATACTGAACCACAGTTTTGGTATGAGTGATCCCGCCTTCCCAAAGCACAGATACAGTGTGAACCTCCTGCCATCCCGACATATCTGAGAGTACTAGGATTTTGTTTCAGCTTCTCATGCTGTAGAAGTCATGTGGAAAGCCCACATACCTGGACTTTTTCTGCCAGCCTCCAATCCTGTAAAGACTCACATACCCAGATAATAATACAAGTAGTAGTTGCCTTCAATGAGATGATACAGTGCAGAAAGTTAAGCATGAGTAAGATTTTTTTCAGGATGGGAGCCCCACAGCATGAAAATAATATTGCTTAAATGCTTCTCTAGGTGATGGAAAACTAAATTAATTAATGTTGATAAAGCCCTCTTTGATGAAAGCTGTTACAAAATCCACTGTACAATTATCTAGTGACTTAAAATGTGGTAATTTAATATAGTTAACAGGGTCCCTGGGGAAATCCAGCATATTGTTTGCCAAAATCTCTGTCAGGACAGAATAGAAACTGCTGTAACAAAGAAGCTGACAGGGAGGCTAAATGAGCTCTGGTGCATTTAGAATAACCACAAAAATCTTCAAATCTATCATTACCACTATCTATTTATTTAATCAATCCTACTAATTAAATACAATGATCTTATCAGCTTATGAAGAAAGCAAGCACACAGTTTCCTCCTCGACAAGCTCAGTGACTGGAAGATAATCAAGTGTTGTAAAAGGTAATGCTCCCTTCTGAAAGGCTGGCTTTGCTTAACTTTAGACTTTGGCAATTACAGAGTGCGTGTGGTTTGAAATGAAAATGTTCAGGGACAAAAGAGGGATTAAGGTCTCCTCTGATATTTTGGTGTCAAATTCTGTTAAACTAGCTAAAGGAGGAGCAGCTGACTGAGATTTTATCTGCACAGAAATAAAAACTGATCCCCTCACTTTGACTGCTCTCCCAAGGCACGTTTTTCTCTGCTTTATGAACAGTGTTTTGCCACGTCTTCCTTGCTTGTTTCGCACACTAGGTTCAGCCCGAACTCCAGCTGCGCACAATTAATCTCCGAATACAATGCAGTCTGATCCAACCCCAGGGCAGGATTTTTCCTCCCTCTTTTATCTCACCTTTAAAGTGCTTTTCAGAATTCGCAGCTGGTGCAGCTTTTCATTGACTACTGGATCGCTACATCTCTTTATAAAAGATTTCTTATACTCCAGCTTAGTGGAAATCCGGTGTTCTCCTAAAGGAGACAGGCTGGCCTGCTCCAAGGCTCTGTACAAATCTTGCAAGGAGTCTGCTGTTTTTTCCTCTATAGTTTCGACTGTAATGAGAAAAATGAAAAAAAAAAAAAAAAAAGAGGAGGAAAAAATAGAGAAAGGAACAATGTATCATTAACATGATTATATAAAGATCTATCAAAAACCTTTGCAAAATGTTTAACAGGTTTAACTAGACCATAAGGAGACCATTCCGTAGCTGCTATGTTCCAGAAAAAAAGTTCTATGACTGTAACTGCTCCTTCTCGGTAACTGTTGCCTTCAGGAGAAAGGGAGAAAAACTTTCAACACTGTAAAGTCTTGACTCGCAAGGAAAGAAGAGCAAAAAGAGAAATAGTGCAAGTTGTAGTAATATTACAGTGACATACTGTCAGAAATCACATCTCTAGTATTGGAGTTAAACATGCTGGTGACTTCGTTATTACAAGGAAAGGAAGTCCTGGAAACATCCTGCTGAGGGTGATCAGGGATCTGATCTCGGCCCGAGAGCGCTAATACAGCATTCAAGATTATGTTTATGATGGTGGCCTTGGAATGACATGTCATTTTCCTTCCTAGAAAAGTCCACTTCTTTTTGTCTCTTATTTTTGGTACTCAAGGGTGTTGTTCAATAGTCAGTAAAACTGTCACTTCTGGTGTTTTTTTACTCTACTACTACCTAAAGGTTCAGCAGCAGACTATGGACTGGACATAAGAGCACATTCATGACAGCCTACCCAGCAGCATGGCAAACCAAACCAGAGCTGTTTGCATTATATGTTTTTTTTTTTATTTATTTATTACAGGTTTTAAAATACTTGTCCTTACTATTACTGGGAGCATTTTAAAGGAAAAAATAAAGAAAGATTTTCCTTCTCTAAAAACAAAATCAAGCAAAGGTTGGGGATGAAATGTTACTCTGATAGGAGCATTTGAAATGCTTCATTTAGAAAGCATCAAAACATTTCAACTTCTCACACACCATTTCCCCCAGAAGAAACTGTTTGATGACTCTGTAGAAAACTTGGGAAGTGCTAGTGAAGTGCCAGGATTAGCTAAGTGCCGACCAGGAGAAGCCAGGGCAGCCCTGGAGGAGCAGCCAGCCGGTGGGGCAGGCAGCTCGGTCCCTGCTGCCCCTCGCACACTGACACACTGGTACACACAACAGCCGGCCACCGCCTGTGCACAGACTCCCAGCTGACTCCAGAGCCCTCGGGACCCTTCCACCCCGTCTTGGTGTTCTTAGTGGCGTATGTTTTCCTGGCCCAAGGTGCCTGTGTCCTCAGGATGCTTTCATGAAAGCTCTTGTAGGAAGGCTACAACTGTTTGGTTTCAAGCATTACTTTTATCCTGTGACTGACTCTGCACCAAGACATAGTCATCTCCACTGGCTGAAAGTTCAGCTCATGTCAAAGTACCCATAAGCAGTGAACCTCAGACTCCTCAAGTGTTTACAGGGTTTTTTATCGAGCACCGACAGGGAGGACAGCTAGTGTTTAGGCGTGACATTTCTAGCCCACAAGGAGCTACCCGAGGCAACCTCCCATTCAAGCCCATACCATGCAGTAAGGCAACTACTCACCTCAGGCTCAAGCAAGAAATCCAGAGACCCAAATCTCCACACCCCACCACAAAAAGTGCTTGCATTTGTATAGATCTTTACACAATCAAAGAATTTTGCAGTTAGAAGCTGATCTAGCTATATCTCTCATCAGTTTATTCCTTTGCCCTTTTTAGGGGGTAGTTGTTTTTAAAGCACTCTTTTTTTTTTTTTTTAGGAGGTATTAAAGTGAAGACGGGTTCAAGGCTTTTTATTGATAGAGGTGTTGTGGGTCTGTGCAGAGCTCCCTAAATCCTCCCATTGTGTGCTACCCTGCTTGGAGAGCTAGGTTCATCATTCATCTAGGCCAGAGCTTAAAGAAAAACAGAAATGACATGCATTTCTCTTTCTTGTCGATTTCTTTCTTATTAAAACATCTAATGTGTTAAAGGGCAAAACATTCAGTAGCTGAATACTTAATGATTGGTTAAAATCCCCTGTGATCTTGATTTTTACGCTTTCTTAAAAAGTCTGTGCAGCAAGGAGATCAGACGTTTGGGATCTCTCTATCAGTTCATATTGCTGAACACTGAAGTCCACAAGTCTCACAGCTGGGGAATGGCAGTGATTTGCTAAAGGGCAGAGGGGACACCCCCCCCCCATCTGATAAAGGAGTATTTTATATCTGTTTCTCTCTTTCTTTTATCCCTTGTTATGCAAGGCAAAAAAGATCTTTCCTCCGGTCTCTTTTCCCCAGCAGCATTACCACATAGTACCCTCAGGGGATTAGTACAGGGACAGTCTGCTGAAGAAGCAAGCCAGTGCTTTGACTCCATGTCATCTGCATTTACTTTGCTAGGGTGATCTACAGCCTGGACCAGCCGCTGGCCACCATGTCCAGGCTTGCCATTGAAAACTCATGTCTTCCCGAAACACGAAAGGTCCCCACCATGGAGAAGGACAACATTTGGGTACAACCCTGAGGTTCAGTCCTGAATGACAAGTGCTTTTAATGAGCCTGTAAGGCAGCATGGCCCGTGTGGGTTCTAACGCCGGGATGGGGGGCTTGTGCTGGCCTCCCTCCCCGCACCGCCGGCCTGGCGGTCTGCACCACCTGGTGCTCCTCAGGGCTCACCTCCTCAGGCAGGCAGCCGCTGCTCAGCACAGGCTTCAGAGGGACTGTGGACAGGGGATTTTTACCCTCGTACCAAATGGGAACAGCTCTGAGGCTGCATGGGAAGAGGCACAGGACTACAGGGGCAGGATGCAGGCAGGGTTAGGCAGCAGGGCACTGTCAGCAGGTCTTTGAAATGCATCAGCACATCCCCTCCACTCGGCTGGGGGCGCCTCCCCCGGGCTCTGTCACCACCTCGGGGTGTAGAAAAGGGGATGGGATTTGGTATAAAGGAAAGAGCAGTGAGGAAAAACAGCAGGTCCTTTCCCTTAAATGTCTTGCTGCTGCTGAGGCTGGGGGAGCTCAAACAGGGCAAGACACCACCTTGTTCTACCCACGGCGGAGGAGAGGGCGGCCAGTGTCACGTTAACACATCCCAAGCCCTTAATATTTTCCAGAGAAATGCTGAAGGTGGTGGTACTGCTGCTCTCAATGGCTCTCAGTAGGCAGGAATGAGATTATACACGAATCTCCCCTCCCTCACCCTTCTGCTAAAGGCTTTGATTGATTTCCTGTAGGTGTTGGTGAAACCCTTGGCACCATAAAGCATCTGAGGTACTTGATTAGATATACAGCTGAGCTTAAAACATATTTTCTTTTTTTAAATTCATGGAGTCATGCAATTACAGCAGGGTTGTCTCCTTAAGGGAGAATAAGGCCTCAGGTAATGCCTTATTTAAGTAGAAAACATGGCCAAATGGGATTTGCAGATGACCTCAGAACAGCAGCCAATACAGCAGGTTGTTTTTCACCCTCACTTGGCTGCTGAGTCATGGGTTGCATCTCCCCGGCTGCCCTCTTTCCCTGAATACACTCTCAGGCTGCTGTTTCCACATCCTGCTGAAAAGGAGTGTCTCTTCTCCAAAGCAATAATTTTGTCCCCTGCTCTACCCAAGCCTGAACAACTCTGTCACTCTGGAGCAGAAATAAAGCTGCATAAACTCTGCAGCACAGAGGATCTAAATGCAGAACCATAACTTCCAAATACAAGAATACACAGGTGCTAAATTTTGCAACAGTGAAGCTTCTGCTGTGTCTTCAAGTGAATGCAAAGCTATTTGCATTAAATTCAGGAGATAAAGAATGCATCAGTCTAGTAAATGGCATGTTATTATTTTTCATTATTCTGCTTTCCACAAGGAAGAGTTTCCGAACTTTTTGTACTCTGCTCTCACTTCTTAAAATGCCGTAAATATTTGTATCTACTTTTACGTTTTCTCAAGAGAGGGAGCAGGAGATTGTGGCTGGGTGGGTGAAACTCTAAGAGGTCAGGAACCGTTTGGGTTGTTGGCATTCAGGAAAAACTGGTGGGATTTCTTACACTGTGCTGTCATTTGCTGTTCAAAAGAGCGTGCCCTGAGCTCCCTGATGTACTAAGCGTAACCACCTCCTGGCTCCTTTGGGCTATTCATCTTCCCCTTATTTCTCTCTTTTAAACCAACGTCCTAAGAGCAATAAATAAGAACATCAGGCACTTGAGTGAAAAGTGACCAGACAGAAACAGTTAACATTTGGTATTTACATGGATCAAGAGATGATCGATCTGCGTAAACTGATGATTCAGGAAGATGGTACTGAATTAGGGCCATGCAGAAGGTCACCGTTGCAACCCAGCTGGCTAACGCATCACTCTCTGGACACAGAGAGTCTCTAGGTACACATTTCTCATAGATCTGCTCTAAATATATGGAATAACCTCTAGTAATTTTCAGTGGAGGTTCCTGCACTTCTGTGACTCAAATTTCCCTGTAAGAGCTCAAGCCACTGCAAGCTTGCATGGTTTTCCCTCTTCAGTGAGGTAGCAGAGGAACCAGTGATTGCGCTGGGGACTATAAGTCCGCTTAACTGCCCATGCAAGTATAGTACAACACAGTTAATCATAAATTTTGTCACCCACTGTGCTGACACCCTTTTCAAGGGTCAAAGCTCTCCTTTGAGGCCCCTTTTGTACTTTGCCAGTGCCTCCTAACACCACCCAGGCTAATCCTGTTGTCTTCAGACTCCTCGTCCTGACTGATGGACACCGCTGCTGCCCTGATGGCATTCTCCATTTTTCCACTATCCTCTTTGCTGTTTGCTACCTTTACAGCTTAGTGACGCGCTTTCCTTTACTGCGCAACTCCTCTCATGCACGCCCACTCCTCTACTGGCAATTAGCCCTGCATTTGAACAAAATTACCACCCTCTGCAAATCCTGAGAAAGCTGAGCTCCTGCAAAGTCTGTGACAGAGAGTGAACAAGGCACAAACAGACTGAAATCCCCTGGCTCCACTGAGATTTTAAACTCCCATTTTCATTCCTTTTGGTGAGCTCACTTTCTCTGGCAGAGGAACCAGCTCAGCTCAGCTTTCTCAGGATCTTAAGGTAGCAATTTTGTTAGAATACATCACTAATTACGTTATTAAACAGCTGCCATATGTATTTCCACCCTACAAATCCCAAATTTTTGCTTCCAATTTGAGAGTTATACCTTTCTGCTTCACCTTTCGCACCGGGAAGACATCTACCTGAAGCCTCCCAGAGACTTTCTGTGAGTGTCAGTAAATGCTCCACCAAAACAGAGAGCATACCTGACCTCTGGCAAATGGTTTCAAGCTAGATAAAACAGGCCCTGATGCACAAATCTCTGGGTTGTTTTTTTTTCCTTGCCTTCTTGACTCTGTTGTGTCTATGTTGGGAATAGAGAAGCTTGTCTGCCCCAAGCTAACTGGTAAGCGATATAATCCCAGGACCGACAAAACATTTTGTAATCTTCCTATGCCACAGCATGTTGGCTGTGCCATGCCTAACAAGCTTGCTCCCGCAGCAAGCTCTCGAGCCCCAGCTCAGGCTATCTGCCAGCCCAAGTGTGCTAACGGGCAGGCGGAGGCAGGGGACGTAACGCAGCCACAGGGTCCAACAGCCTGGCTGGGCTTGTAAACCCCAGGTAACAGTTAGGAGAAAGACAGAGGGAAGTCCCTATATTTAAGGTGAAAAAGCAGAAGGATGGAAGGAGAGTGGACATGGGGTTTAGCTGTGTTGGCAGGGAGGGGAGAGAAGAAATCCTCCAAAGAAGTAGTGGTTGTTTCTCAGTGCAAGGCTTAAATCCATCTTTGTTGCTGTTCAGGTTAATCATTAGAGTCCAAAGTGCACAAGAGGGAGACATATCTAAATGCTTATGATGCAAAGAACCAGGAATTACAGTCATTTTTTACACTATTTGGATGGATAGCAGGCAGAGTAAGCTAGGTATTTCCTTTTCTCCCAGACTACAAGCTAAAAGGAATGAAATGGTGAAATCAATGAAAGGTTTACAAGGAGATGGTGTCTGCACAGCTGTGTGCTGTGTATGAGGTCACCCTTGCAAAGGTATGGGGGGAGCCATGGTGACATGGAAAGTCAGCTCCTGGTAGGAAAATGCTACAAGTCACATCCCTGATTACTGAGAAAAGGAAGGAGCAAGAGAGTGTTTAAGCCTGGCATGGTACAGCAGGGAGGAGGTGCAGTAAGATGCAGTTAAGGTCTACATGGAAGCCAGCTGCTAATCATCTGCTCTGGGTAATACAGAGCCAATTTCCCTGTTAATGCACAAAGAGAAACCTGTGTCATCTTTTATGCCATGTTATGGCAAAATGAAGGCCTGACTGGGCATGTGAGTATGCCTGTGCATATATATATATATACACACACATATACACACATATATATATTAACACTTTCCACGAGTGAAGAAAAGTTTAAGCAAGCTGATGAAAAGCTGGGGGCTTCTTGTGCAGTGCCTGGCCTTTGCAACCCTTCTCTCTGTTATTCCCTCCCTTTGCCTGCTCTTTTCTGATCTATGTAACCCTCCATCCTTTCTGGCCCCGTGTACCTGAAAGTGCAGGATTTTTCCCAAAGTCTTGAGTCAAGGAAGGGAGGAGGAGTGTTTAAAAACAAGCTTTGATCCATGTGTTTGGTGAAACAGTAGTGGCTGCAGGATCAGAGAACAAGTATTAAATGTGCATTTTGTACATTCTTTCCTCTAAAGAGGAAGTATTTTTGGGATACCAGGATAGTTGTACATGGTTTCTATTCTCTCCTATTATGTAAGCCTTAAGGCAAAAAAGCTATTCCCTAGAGAGGGTGTTCACTGAAAGCACCAACACAACAGAGCTCTGCAATACACTGGAGTTTTCCACCAAATGCTGTGAGGCTGCCCCTCCTCTCACATGCATGAGCATAAAATGGTTTCTTGAAATAAAGCAAACCATGCAGGTAAGTGGAAAACTCATCCCCATAGGACAGATTTCTGAAGGTATTTCAGCCATCTTCCACTACAACCAAGTTCAGTCAGACGCAGTTAGGTACCATAACTGCTTTTAAAAGATCTAACCCTAGCCTTTGTAAGGCTTGCAAGATGCTAAACCTTTGCTGTGGCATCAAAGGTCTAATTCTTTTTGTGAACTATTTATGGCACTAGTGGTTTTCTTTTTAGATCAGTGGATCCCTGCAAATCTTTCTTCCTCTGAGGTCACGTTTTTGGCGATATTTGAATGACAAGCTGCCTACACCTTGTCATGGCCTTGTGAGCCACCACTGCCTTCCAGCTGCAGTTTGTGAGCTGGCAGGCTGAAGCATGTTCAACCTCCGGGCTTCATGGGACACTTGAGCTGGTCTTACTAGAAGGCTCACGCCCACATCAGTCACCTTTCTTCAGCTTTCCACACAACTGGAATTGCTTATTAAAAATAGCTGACGCGACACTCAGCATTAGAAAAAAATTGACCCTCAAGGTTTCTCCCTGCAGACCTGCATTGTTGTGCTGACAGTAACATTTAGGCATTTTCAACATCCGCTTAGCGATGAAGTACAGGTGCCAGCAAATTAGTTAATATGTTAGCGAGAAGGGAAAACACAGAGAGAGGGAATAATTAGCTCGCAATGTTCATGCTCCCTCTTGACAGCTCTTACACACCTCAAATGAGCGTCAGGAGAAGCTCCTCGTTTGCTCCCAGCCCTGTTGTTTCATGAGGTTATATTGGTGGGCTGTGATTTCAGCGACGGCATAAGAATGAAGATGAAATAACTCCAAAGCTTCCCAGAGTAACAGGGAACTCTGAACAGTGGCAGAACTTTTTGGCAGCAGTATTATAATTGCATCCTTTGGTATTTAGGCACAGTACTCTACTCATTAAGTTGCCTATGAAGGCATCAGTTTAACCTTCATCTGCTGAACAGATTTTAGTGACTCTTTGGGAGAATTTTAACACGTTGAAACAGGATATCCTGACATTTTCCTGTACCACACATTGATATAAGTGCTGTTTAATTTTACCACAAGCTACCAATGTTGAAGTGAAATAATCAGAGCAATTACATTTTGATGGTACACTTCCACGCCGTCCCCGCAGTTCAGAAACAATGAAAAACTTCACACATTTATGAGGTAAGCTGGGAGCTGAATGAAACTGGGTAAACTGCTATACATCTGGGGATGCTGTGACTTTTAAATAGGGCGAGGAAGTCCCTATGGATACATCTCGTGAGCAATATATGGAAGAAGTTACTCCTTTAGGAAAACATTTTTTCACAAACCCAAGCTGTTACAGCACCCAAAGTCGTGAAAGGCTAAGTGACAAATGATATGGACCCAGCGAGATTACTCACCAGTCAGAATCAAGCCACAGCCACGCTTGCACAACAGCAATGCCTGTCAAGATTTATGGGCTTGACAGCTGAAAGCAAGCCTGAATGGAAGGGGTATGTATTCCTTGTGAGAAACACCCACAGAGAAAATGAACTCTACTTCAGGCTACATCCCAAGTTTGCTTATTGATATGAAAATGTAACACTAAGAGTGAAATTTTCGAAGGCACTTGCATCACTAGGAATTGCAATCCTACTTTCAATGTGAAAGAAACATGGTAAATTAGTGTGGGTGGGGGCCAGATTAATTTAATAGCCAGCCCAGTTACCTTTGTAGTGCACTGCTGTCTGTTGGGGAGGCACCTCCAGAGGCATTTATGAAAGGGGCCTGAAATACTTCCGAAAATGTTATCCTAAAAGATGTCATATTTATTCAGATATTCAGATTTATTATTGGATTTATAATTGCACATGTTATGATAGCTGCACTGATTAGATTCCAGACTAATTAATCTGCACCCTGATTTACATGTTATTTATGTAGGGCATGACACTGCCAAATATTAAGCACCCCCTGTCAGCTGCTGAACGCCCATCACACCACCACGGTCTGTAAGCACCGCACAGAGTCCAAAGTACCTTTGAGAACAAAAGCTATTACCGTGACAAGAGAAATGCAATACCATGTGGCTTTTCTAGACATTACTCATGTCGTCAGATGTCATAATGCACTTGTGGACACGTATGCACCTTAACATAAAGCTCTCTCTCAAAACTGGCAGGAGAGTCGTCACAGAATGGTCCATTCCCCATCCATTGGGCAGAATTTTGTGTGTTTGCACACAAAAGAAACAAGAGAAAGGAAATGAACGTCAGCCCTGACAGACAATGGTTACGCAAAGGCAAACTGAAAATTTGCTGGCTTATTTCCTTTATTAAGCCCAAAATAACACCTTCAAAAAAATCCTGACTTCATGAATAAATCAAATGCCTTCATTAAAGAAACATTTACTGCCATTTTCTATACTTTATTTTAAGGCATACAGAAAAATATTTAACAAATGTGTATGCAATTAAATGCCGGGGACTGCTAATTACAGCCCTTCTGAATGCCTCTGCAAAACAAAGATACTCAATACAATATGTTAGAAAGGGTGGGGAAAAGAAAGAGAGGAAGCTGAAGATGATCTAATTCATATCAGCACAAATACATGTTGGCCTTTGGCTATGAGCAGCAAATAAGCCATCAGCATAACCCCAAATGGCAGCCAAAGGACATTTTAGAGTCACATCTTTGCTTCTGCTTCTCTAATTCATTTCCAAAACATTTCACCTCTAACTAATTATGGAATTTAATGACAGAATGTAAAGGACTGGCTGGGGTTGCAGGCCATTCCAACAAGGCTTTAATGACATATCCTTCAGGTTGCACGGTCTTTATGTACTTAGCAGTGATTTATCAGCCCTGGCAGAGGCAGGTACTTCAAAGGCAACCTTATATAAAAAATAAATTCTGCCTTTGCCAAGCGTTGGAAAGAGCACTAAATTAAATTTAAAAGT
Organism: Morus bassanus; assembly: GCA_031468815.1. NCBI lineage: Eukaryota > Metazoa > Chordata > Aves > Suliformes > Sulidae > Morus > Morus bassanus. The sequence goes on along the minus strand of CM062568.1, from coordinate 88,733,200 downwards.
CAATTCCTACAGACAAGAGAGTCATAAAAACTCAGTGGGTTTGTCTATTTGGCCAACAGGCAAAAATTTATGACAGTACAGTTTTGTAATCAGTAATAGCAATACAGTGTATGTTTTTGATTGGAAAAAATTAAAGATGCCAAAACAACATTGCTAAATATTTAGGCTGATTTGTGACAGTCCCATTGAGCAGAAACACAAAACATGCATTTTGATGAATTTCCAACTAGTTTATGCCATACTATACTTTTTATTTTTCAAAAAAGAATATTAAAACTATTATAAGCTTTGTCACCTGCTGTAAGGCAGAATGATGTAATTTTATTCACTGCACATTTCCTGTTCGTGAGGCAAAAAAGCATAATTTACTTCTTTATAAAAGGGAAATATATATATATCTATATATATAATTTTATTGGTATTAACATAATGCAATACCATACATTGAGCAAACAGAAAGAAAACATTTCAAAATACATTTTTTAAAAGTATCTCCCCATAAGATAGTATGAAATATCAAGTAATTAGCATTAACGTTATTACAATACACCCTTAGCCAAATATATTAAGGAAAATCCACATTCTAACCACAGAGATAGAGGCAAACATCAACCCATAGGGGACCCAGAACATAATGATAAATACAATATCTGAATCTACTTTGAGTGACATCCAGACAAATACTGGCCCCAAAACAGCCCTCTGGAGTCTGGGTGTTATACAGAGAATACTTTGTGCCTGCTTGGCCAGGCAGCATCACTCACATGGTTAAGTCCTAGAAGATAAAGAGGAATTGAAGAGTTTATCTGCAGAGTCTAATAAATCTCAGCGTGAGGTATCTTCTCCGTCATCATCCAAACGAGTGCCAGTGTACCCTCTGGTAATTCATTACAAATCATTAGATAAATGGAAGTCTCCGCAAGGTCTGTACATACCTCCACTTGACAGAATACACTTAGTTTAGCATGACACAGTAAGGTGACTTCCTTCACTAATGTGAAGCACGCTTAAAAGATACGACTCTGTCTGGTTGGCCTGAATGGGTTCACTGGAGTTCAGTACAAGCAACTGGATTTTACATTTACCATGGCTGAATCCCTCTTTACTTCCTCGAGGTCTGCAGAACAGAACTGAGTGACATCAAAGCCCTTCCCCTGCCAAGACCCTCTTCCCCTTCCGTTCTCCCATGCGGGGGGCAGTATTTTCTGCAAATGTGCTCCGTGTAGACTGGATCTGACTTTGTGCCTAGTCCCATTGTGGAAAGGGTGCATTCTTCAAAAGACTGGCCATGCCCTTTGACACCTTCCTGGAGGCCTCATATCCAGGCATGTGGTTGTCTATGCTTTAACAGGTCTGTTCTCTGTTATAAACATCAAAGTTATTCAAGAAGAACTGACTTTCTGAACGGAGGCCATTAGGTTGCTTGCAAGAGGCTGAAGTTGAGTCTCCGTCGTGCCAATTCTCTAATGATAAGTTTATCAACCTTTGAGTCCAATCGGTTCAGTGCCAAGAGAAGTGGATCCCATTTGACATGGAGAGGTGCTATCAACTCTCGCAGTGTATTAGCCTAATATGATAAAGCAGTGATACAATATGTTGAAAGAACTGTGATGTGCCATTATTTCCATACCATATTAGTATATCAGAAATACTGTCATGCAAACAAGAGCAAATAGCAAATCTGGCATACAGTTGCAGCACTACGGAGCTTTTCTGATCTGCATGCAGCTACGCTCGTGAGGACAGAGACATGGCACTGTTCTGCTATTACACCTTGCTCCATTAAAATATCCATCCTTGATGCAAAAGAGGTATTTAGGGCAGAAAGTTATATATTCTCTCTTTGTGGATATGCTTTAAAAAAAAAAAAAAAAAGAAAAGAACAGAACAAAGACCAATTAACCCCCCCACACACAAATAAAACAAGAAAACAATACACAACCTAACCAACTTGGGTTGGTTTCCTCCATGTTGAAGAGACATTAGCTCATTTGGAAGCACTGAAAAAGGGTCACATGAATGAGGAGAAAGGAAGCAAAGAATGTGCCCCAAATCCACCAAACGTGCTACAAACACAGAAAATTATCCTGTTGGTGACTTATGCATGAAATAGAAAAAGAGGTGGCACAACACAATCTGGCTCCTTTTGTTATCCTAGCTGACAGTCCAGCATTGTGGAACGTTGGGCGAAGGATAAGATACGGACTTAGGAAATCATGTGATTTTGAAACCACACTGACATTACATACATCCAAAAGCTAGGGCTTGAGAACTCGAGAACCTTTGTGGACCTGTGTTAGCAAAGAAAAGAGAAAGAGAGAGGTGGAATAAACAGCATACATCTAAGTTGTTTACTCAGAGTTTCAGCATGGATGTGCAGTCTCTGCACACAGGGCAGTTTCAAAAGCCCAGCTGCTCTCAGTACATACCCTACTCTATTGTCTACTACACTTATTTATAATAAAAATGAAACTTTCCATGGGTCTTGAAATCCATTGTGGTTTATATCCCAGATATGAAAAGCTGGGGATGTTTTGTTATTAATAAACCACTTTGGGAAAGAGTTCAACTGTGCAGAATGTAAAGATGTACAAATTCAATCCAATTTAACTGGTGAGACTTGTTTATCCCTTGTTAAAGAGAATTTTTGTTTTTCAAAAGACAGGATGAAAAAGAAAGGAAAATATCAAGCATTGCCATTTTTACTCTTGAGCATATCACAAAAGGTCTGGGAAGGCAGAAAAGAAATGTTGTCTCAGTGACAGAAGGCACAAGGTGGAAAGAATCCCAGATGGAAACATTGGTGCCATTTACTCCACCCACAGCAGCAACTGGAAAATGAGTTTCCAGAGAGGCATAGGGTGAGCAATGCTATATGGAACTCAAATGAGTTCAGCCTCTCCTCCACTGCTGAGATTTCCTGGGTACTCTGCATCAACAGGGAGAGGAGGAAGAAGAAGGGAGAGGAAAACAGTTTATATAACTAAATCCTAAGTATAGCAGTCAAGAGAAATTTTTACATGACTTATTGTTTAAAATAAGGAACATTTGGTTCTACAACCGAAATGAACAAAAAAAACCAAAACCCAACCCCCCAAACTAAACCCCAAACCCCCAAAAAACAAAAGGCCAAAACCAGCACATTTCAGGACTCATGGGGTTGAGGAAAGGAAGGCTTCAGTAGACTGCAAAAGGGAATCTTTTCCACATTTCATCCTGTTTTATAGGACAAACAGTCACAGCATTTAAGAGTCTTGGATTTGTTTGGAAAAAGGCACTAAGAGGATACTGCTGCCTCACATGTATCACTTCTGCAGCTTCAGGAGATCCTGTTGTCTCATGGATGTTGTTCATATAACTTTATCTCTAAAAATTCAGGAAGTTTGGTTTCAAAGGTCAGGCTTTGGCAAAAAAAACTTCCCTTTTCGTGAAACAAGGTGGCTGTGAAACAAAGGAGGGTTATTGAAGTTAGGGTAAGGGCATTACCTAGCGGATGTCTACACCCCGCTCTTCCACACTCCCTGCTGAGGCTGGCTGGGACATGTCCTCTGTGTTCATAGACACAGAAGAACTGTGCTACCTTCGACAGATGGTGGGACAGGACTTTTTTTATGTACCTAAAATCCAACTAAATTTTGCATTAGAAGATGATTATTTCTGAAAAAAAACCTGCTAATAAGACACACTTTTGAAAAGGCTATTCAGTAATACTGCTAAGGCTGTTATGGGCCTATCATCAAACACTGGTAATTCTTCGCTGTCCTAGTTTGGATTAGTCACAATGTGCATGAACAGCCTTTCATTAGGACCTCATAAGATAAGTGGTAGCATACGTTGTCCTATTTATCTGAAGGTGAATATAATTAACAGGCACTTGGGGGCTTTTCTAAATAGATTTCCTCCTTTCTTTACTATATCACTCTTACTGATAGTAACTAACTGTACAATATTTCCTACTAGTGTAGATGCACATTAAGAGTTTAGAAATTCTGCTTTTTGGTAGTAAAATTACTTTTCCTTATCATAAACCCCACATTTTTCTTTCTGTATCACTAGGATTAGCAAAATGATTTATGTAAAAAGTCTCCAGCATATGGTTCCCTTTCTAGATAAGGTTTTTTTAATTTGTTTTGAAGGAGAACAAATACAAATAACAAAGAACAAGTAACGTGCTTTTGGATGGATACTTATGGACAGTACAACTTATGAAACTCATGAGACTTGCAAACATTTTGAAAAATAAACCAACCACCATTCACATACAAAAATGAATGCGAACCTATGAAAATAATGAAGTGAACCTACTGCATTTATCAACCAAATTATGTTCGTATTATGAGAAGAGCTTTAAGGCAAATGACTTCCCCAGGGAGGTTACAGAAACAAAACTGCTACAAATCTCCACATATTTCTTCAGGTAATGCAGTCATGTAGGGTGTGAGGAATCTTATGTCCGAGCAAAACTGTAGCAGTGGGAGGTACTTTACCCATTGAAAAGCATCAGGGCTGGGACCAATCTGCCAAGCAAGAGCAAAGAGATGCTCTGCAGGCCTTCCCCGGCACGCCAACATGTCTCGAAAAACAATAAAAATGTAAGCAAAGGGGAGGAGGAAGTTCTCACCTGACAGAAATGTTTGAGAGTCACAGTTAATAAGGTCTCAAAATGGCTGTCACACAAGAAGTCCTATGTAAGGAAAGAGGCACGGAAGGCGAATCAACTGTTTCTTTTTCTCTTTGAAACATACTTATAAATAATGAAGGCATACCAGAAGTCACTAACGAGATAATTTAAGTTAGGATTTTCACTTTAATATGTTTTTTAATAAAATGCATAACATTTTACCACTGCCACTTGAGAGTACACTTTCTTATGAATGTTTACATTATATATTTTGCCTACTGACTACGAGATGCCTGATTACTAAATGGCATGTTTACGGTAAATCTGCTTTTCAGAGAAGGGGTAGGTTTAATAACAGCAGGCTAACAAACTTACTTTTGAAATAAGTACTTAAGTTTTAGAAACGGAAATTTCAGACTTCCCATCTATAGTGACAATCAGTAAAAACATAACCACCTTTTGAATGTCTATCCTTTCCTTCATTTGTGTCCTATTTTGTGTACATATTTCTACATCTGTCTATATATTCATGAAAGATACAGAAGAACTTTGACTAGAAGCTCTTACCTATTATCTAGTCCAATAATGAAGCATGTCTAGTTATGTATATTCCCCTAAAGGTAAATACTACGCAAGCAATTAGACTCTGAACAAGAATGAATGCAGACACTGGGAAAAAGAAATCCTTCCCCATGTACCATGAACTGCTACCCGGCTGCTCCTGTTATAAGTCCAGTGGCAGATACATCTCCCTCCTTACTAGGGAAATGGCTCAATGCTATTTGACATAGAGTCCTCAGGAGGAATGCTGGTAGATCTATAAACTGTCTACTGCTCAATGGTGGGAAGCTCCTACCATCTTCAGGACTGCTCAGGTCTCAGACAAATGCTATGCAGAGATGAAAAGGAGCTGGTACAGAGCCTGGCAGTGAGAGTGCCTGAGGAAAGAGGGTTTCAATGACACATCCAGTGCAGCCCCCTGACACTATACTCCAAAGCAGGATCTCTGCAAGTAATCCTGTAAGAAGCCAGTTAGATGTGGAAGCAGTAGCAGGAGTCAGTACTCCTCTGGAGACTGAGTTACTACAGTAAAGGGCACTAAATCAAACAATGATAATAAAGGAATATGCTACCTATAAATAGCAAGTTCACCTTTTCCAACATCACAGTATATGCTTTAATGTCCCCCATGTCCTCACTGAGCTAAACAAAGGAACACTAAGAGCAAAAATGTTATATCGGAAAGCACCACAATGAGGAAGGGGGACAGGGAGGACAGGCGTTGGTGTCAAGCTGCATATAACCTCCAGTATCTGCTCCTCTACAGGTGCTGCACTCGGCCCCATGAGAACGAGGCACGGGGAAATTACAGGGCTCTGATTGGCAGGCATTTTTCCTCCCACTTACCACAGTATTTTTAAACGTGGAAATGTATCCCAGCTCTCCCAGTACGCACTTCATATACTAGAGTTATTGCTAAATAACCCTCTATCTACTCAGTACTAAAGAAATAACCCCCCCCAAACAAACAAGTAAGCAAGAACCCCACTAGTTACAAAAAACCACACGTGGAGAACTGAAAAGTCATAGTTAAGGTTCTCTTCCACACTCCAGCACCACACCACTAACATACTTATTAGCACACAGAATAACATTTTTTTCTGTATTGTCCTGTCTTACGCTGTGCACAAGTATGCTGAATCGTATCTAGCTCACCTCGTGCGCAGGGAAGATCTATAAGCCCTAGAAACTCATTATGCTTTTCCCCAGACTGTTGTTTAGCCTTGCAGCTGTGGTGCCTGACACTCCTCTGCCCCTAGGTGCAAATGCATCCCTCTGGTGGTGCGTGCTGCAATGACCTTCATTCAAAGCACTCTTAGTGCCACCTCTGACAAAAACAGCCATGGACTTGGAAGCCTGTGGACACAGACTTAAGCTTTTCTAACCTTTCTTTCTGTGCTCCCTTCTGCTAAAGTAATACATTACACAGGGATGCCACAGAAAAATTTTACATAAAGAAGATGTTTACCAACACGGCTTCTGTAAATGACAAGAAGCTTTTTGACAACGCCACTAGAGCTCCTATATTATTTACTGTTTGTTTATGGAAGTTTTATTAAGTGATGACCTTCCAGCTTGCTCGACAAATAAGGATGATACCAGCTAAACATCTAATGAAGGAGTGCCACCCACTCATAAGGACACCATTTTTGGCTCCTCTCTGGTATATGGATTTTTTTTTTAATGTAGCACATTGAATTGTCAAATTACTAATTCATACTATATTACTATATTGTATTCTTCATAGTTCTTCCTAGTTCTGCCCATATTATGTCCCTCCATATTAGATATAGCTCATGGTTATTCTTGTGCTATGCAGGTGTCTCTCTAGTATCTGTAAAACTCTCTCATTTAGCTCATTACTGGGGTCTTACTGGAGTGATGGTTCACAAGTCCAAGACGGAGCAGTTTGAGTGGTGGCTCTGTCAGAAATCCGCAGTTATTTTTCCAAAGTAGAATCATAGAATCATAGAATGTCCTGAGTTGGAAGGGACCCACAAGGATCATCGAGTCCAACTCCTCTCCCTGCACAGGACAACCCCAAAATTCACACCATGTGTCTGAGGGCATTGTCCAAGTGCTTCTTGAATATCGTCAGGCTTGGCACCGTGACTGCCTCCCTGGGGAGCCTGTTCCAGTGCTTCACCATCCTCTGGGTGAAGAACCTTTTCCTAATATCCAACCTAAACATCCCCTGGCACATCTTCGTGCCATTCCCTCAGCCCTAAATAATTTGTTTTGTAACCATTTTAAACTAATACAAAGAGTTGCTCCCAAACAGAGGAGCCCCTCTAATTTCGGACATAAACAGTGAGACATGCTTGAATAACCATGGTCAGAAAAAAAAAAAAAAGCTGGCTCAATTTCTTAGAGTTTAATATACATTCAGAGAGTGCAAGATGTAATCAAGACTTTAGTGTCCCACTGGGCAATTTATGAATTCTGAGAATGTTATTCAAGTTTCTGCATATTGGCAATTTAATTGCTGGATTACACTGAAACTAAGTGAACGTATGTCTGCGGGACAAGCCTCACCCAGGAGAAGTTGATGTTGCACCCAAAAGACATGCACATGAGGTATACATCTAATGGTGAAGGTCCTTTCAATCTAATTGTTAGTACTCTCATAAGCTAAAATTAGCCAGGTTATCACTGTAATATCATATAAAGCTCAATTTAATCTACCAAACCACCTGCATGGTTTATACTGAGAACCGCTTGAAAAGACGTGTCTTTATTTCCTGACCATGAAGCAGGAACTGTAGTTCCAGTTTGTTGCCCTGTGAAGCTGTTACTATACAGCACAAAAATGGGATTTGTGTGTCCTGAATAATGCTTTGGACTTCAATCCTAAAAAAAAAAGTAATGTACTAATTTTTTTATTTGTATCACCAAATTTTTTAATAAGGAATATTTAAAGAGAATTGATCCTGTTATCATAACAGACTATTCTCCATATCACTGTTATCAGCAGCATATTTCTGGGAATTTTTATATATTAACTCGCTTGGGGCTTTAAAAGCAAGCAGAAATGCATGGAATTAATTATGACATGTTCAATTTAGATTTACACAAACAAGTTTTTAACTTCAACTGGTAGAAACCACTTTAGATAAAGAACACTTTAATAACCCATCATGACATAACATAATTGCTCTTTCTGATGGTGCCTTCCATACTGACAACAAAAATACTGATACACTGATAAAATCACTTGCATGACTAACGCACGGCCAGACTGTCATCTCCCCACTGCCTGCCTACATCCAAGGGCAGAGAACTGAGATGCTACCCCTGCCACAGCTGCTGACAACTGCAACAACTTTCCATCCTGGCCAAGGATCTCTCCTCTGAGTGGGACAATAAAAGAGACAGATCAAATAAACATTAAATTACTGATATCAGACCGCATCGTTAAGGTAAAATGAGCGGACTGAGCAAAAAGTGGCATCTTACTCTTCATGCCCTGTTCTCCTGAGGCTCTTGAGCAGCTTTTGCTAAAATGTACAACATGAATGGTGTCAAAGCCCACCCAGTTAGGGAAAGCTGGGAGGGCAGATGATACTACTACTACTACTACTACTACTACTACTACTACTACTACTACTACTAATGAGCTTTTTTAATCAAATTGGGACCTTACTGGAGAAGCACATGCACAAAACACCGACTATGTTATTACTCATCTGGCAAGGCCATTAAGTGAAATGTTGACAACAACCCCCTGGCTGGCTGCGCTACATATAACAAAAGTATCCCTTTCTCTCCCCTCACGTACTAGCACGTGTTTGATCTGTCAGTCCAACTTGCCTTGCCTGTTCCCAGGCATGTCTTATCATTCCACTCCAAGTCTATTTTTGATTTAGTCAGGTCTCTTCCAGGCTTGAGGAGGACCATATTTAGCAACACAAATGCTATCAGACCTAAAACCCCTCCCTCAGATCATCAAACTGAAATACACTGCACAAAACTAACATATAAAGAAACTGCTTTTAGAAACCTTGCTTCCAATTAATTTGGTTTCCATAAAAATAAGGCAGAAATATCCCTTCCTGTTTTAAAATAATGATTCAGCTGCTTTCTCAGGTGTCTACAGTGTCCTGAAAGCCCATCAGACCAATACAGCAGTGAGCTCCTTGTTTTGCTGCAGTGAATTCATTACCTACTTGGGAATATAAAATGAAGAATTAATGATAAAGTGTTTCACACCTGGTAGATACTGAAAGCATATATTTTCATCTGGTGAATTTAACTTTTATTTTGTATAATTATCTCTACATAAAAAGCTTGCACAGAAAGGTTTTATGTAAGGTATCCTTCTGGCAAGCCAAACATTGCTATGTTTTTTGCTTATAATTGCTTGTACATTTTTGACATGCAAGAGCTGTTTTCAGAGGTGCTCCATTTTTTTTTTGTAAAAAGTATATCCTAAGCCTATCATATGCCAAACAATGCCCTCACCAGTGTAATAAGAGAAAAACCGAGTTGCACAGGGATTTCATTAGGCTAAAGGCTCCTCTTACAGGAGTCAAATGCTGAAAATATCAGAACTTCCCCAGTGTATTTCAACTTTAAAGATAGCAACAAACAACAAATTTTAAATTATTTCAAATCCCTGAACATGTTAGTGTGAATATGATCTCTTTAATTGGATAGTATCTCTTCAAGCCTGCTAAGAAAGTACTTCTATACACAATTTAGGAGGGGAAAAAACAGCAAACTAATCAAAGGAATCTTTTGTCATATCACCTTATGTATTCAAGCTCCTGGTTAAATACTCATTCAGAAAACCACATGGCAGCTGTTCATGGAAAGGGGTGGTAAAAGGCATTTGTCAGACTGGTCAGAAAGCCCAGACAAAGCTTAAGGATGACATGCCAGGGTTTCATGGTCACATGATGCCCAGCCACGGAAGAGCCCTTAGCCCTGCTGCCCAGCCTTCCTCTGAAATCCAGGCACCCATCAAAGGCCCTCTTGGCGAGAGAGGACATCGTGCGCCCAGTGGTTTTTAAGGGAAGATCCTGATTAAGTTCTTGGTGTGCTGGGGATAACCAGGAAGGAGTTACTCCTACACTTCCACCAATTCCTACTCTTCCACTAATTCCTTCCACTAATTCCTCAGGTTTTTACCCTCAATGATCTCTGTACAAAGGTACAAAGACATTGGTGTGAAAATTCATTGCTTCTCATTAGCCTCCTCTTCCTCCCTAATTCATCGCCAAGTATCTCCAAAACACAAAAATGCTTCTGTCACACATGCTGTGTTTGACGAGGTGCAGCTTCCATACTTCTGTATGACAGTATTGATTCACAGAATAATCCCATGCTGAACAGATTACAGCACCAATACCTGATTTGGGCACTGGTTCTCTTCTCCTGCATATCTGACCCCTTCCCAGTGCAGGAGGGCAGAGACCCGCTCCTGCCTCAGCGCCCCATCCTGAGGGTCCAAAGGCAATGCCTCCAAGCCCAGTGGAGACCCGCTGTCCTCCTGGGTTGATGGAGCAGCGCACAGGGCCCACCAGCACAGCCACATTGGCACCCAGGTACCTATTGCTCTTTTCCTACAGCAGCTCAAGCTCCTCCACCAGCATGAACCATCAGAGTTGTGTTGGAGACAGGCACTACTCAAAACCTTTTGAGATGTCTAAAGTGTTCTTCTGTTTCAGGAGAATGAAAATAGGATCTCGGCAGCTTTCAAATGGAAATGAGAGAGCATGACTGTACTTGCTAGCTCTTGCTACCCCATCTAGGGTTTTAGATCACAAACAGGAAAAAATCTCTTTAGTTTCCTCAGAGTGAACCATCTCAAGGAAAAGAGAGGACTGATGAAAGCAAGGATCCTTTCCCCTTCCCCAGTGGACTGCCCCAGCTCTGGGAGCAGCTGGGTAGCAGGGGTAGTGCTCACGCGAGATGGTGGCTGGGCAGCCTGAGCCCATCTCTTCGGTGAGGAAGAGGAGCGGAAGGAAGGCCGGTGCTTGGTGGGAGGGAGCCAAATCCAGCAGGCAGAGCAGAGTGCCAACAGCGGCTCCACCACTGCCACTTTACCTCAGCGTTGCTGTAGCAATCTGCTGGGAAATGGAGGATGCATTTCAGATATAATTAGTATTAAAAGACTCCTTTGATCCAGTTATTGGCATGAGGGCTCAGCCCGCCCCTCCAGCAGCCTCCACGCGAGCAAGCGCTGCCAGTGCCCTGAGCCACCAGGCGCTTGCCCTTGGTCCTGCCCACGGCCATGGAAAGAGTATCGAGAGGCTTGAGGAGAATGTCCCTCACTGTCACCACAACCGGTGGCTGTTGTGTGCAAGGGAATCCAGCTCAGCAAAGGGGCTGGGGGGAACGGACCGAAACACCCTATGATGCTGCAAGGAGGGTTACCTATAAAACCAGACACCCTCGGAAACTGCCAGGTAAGACTGCCATCCCCTCAGAGGACAGTCAGCCAAAGGAGGTTTGTCCTGAGGGGTTTCTGCTGTCCAAGCGTCTTCTGTCTGACCAGTTATGTGTATGGTCACTCCTCCCCTAGGCAAGGTGTAGCATGACCCGAAGCTGTTCTGCAGTGGAAATGCTCACAGCAATTTGCTACTCACTCCCACTTCAATTTGTTTAAGTGCATTTCATCAAAATATCAACACTAAACAAAAAAAATACTAGCATCTCTACAGCCTGAAAAACACTGAATATCATGCAACTGTTCTTATCCCACCATAGCAACCTCCCTCCTCATTGAGTGATTCCTCAAGCTGCTCAGTTAGCTATGTCTTCTGCTAATTTCTTTTGGTAACTAAATTGTCTTTTTTAGTTTCCTTCTCCTCTGCAGTCTTGTATGTGAACAAGCATTAGACACTCTTTTCATGTATCACCGACATCAAAACTATACCTTTATTTTTTTCCTATAAGCCAGAACCATCTTACACCAAACAGTTCCCCATTAGTTCTCTTCCTGATTACAAAGCCATGATTTCAGATTATCTGTTAAAAAAATCAAATCAGCTTCCACAAACACAGAGAACTTGGGAGGTTTGGCTTCTGCTTCCAAATAAGTACAGAAAGTAGTGGAGATAAAGCAGAAGAAAATAAAATGAGATAGTGTAAATCCCTGAAGTGTCACATACTGAAGGTTATATACTGCTCTGGCCTTCTTGCCAGGAAGAACAACCTCAAAAAGCAGTACTGAGAAAGGTAGAGATATTGGCAGCTGGGATTATTGGTGCTGTGAAAGGTTTGTCCTGCAAGATGTGACTGCATGGTCTAGGACCGTTCAAGACTTGTTCATCCCTATAAACAACACATATGTGCACTAAGTAAAGAAAGAAAAGGTTGATCATTGCCTTTTCCAGTACCAGGAACATCTGAAAGTTTGGGTGGCAGGTTCAAAGCCAACCAAAAGAGATGCTTTTCTCTCCAGCCTGGAGTTCAAATGTGCAACTCCTTGTTCCCATATGATACAGTTAAAAGGACATCTGAGCTCAAAATGAATAAAACTCTTTTGTGGAAGAATGACCCATCAAGGGCTACATAGAAGACACCTTTAACTCTTCCCTAGAAATACATTTTTAGGCACTGTTCAAGGCAAGCTAACTGGGTTAGCTGGAACGTGGGGCTCAATGCTCTTCAGTGCTCTTCAGTGCAATCACTTGCGCTTGCAGGTTGGTTTTTTTTTTTTTCAATGCAAATAGGTAAGAGTCTGAGATCTGATATAGGACTACACAAATCAATATCTTGGACAATTTTTACTAAGCCCACATCTACTGTGCACATGGAAAAGTTAGATTGCAAGCCAAAATAGTAAAAACAAGCAGCTCAGTGAGTTTTTAATTTTGCAAGGATTTGCTTTTTCAGAAGAAAGTAAACATCTCTCTTAAAGAAGCTGTGTATCTGATGGCAGTAAGCTCACTAATTTTCCTGTATAACATCAGGACTTGCTACCAGTACAACCGGATATTCCAAAGAGGCTTTACAGCATTAGACCTGTCACTGATGCTTTCATAATTTGCAGTGACTTGAATTTATGTTCATCTTCCTAAATGTTTTTTATTCTGGAAATATAGGTGGAGAGGTTCTGGAGAAATTATCCTGGTGCAACGACATGGAATTACGCTATAAATTTATCTTTGATTTATGTCATATCTTTCATAACTAGGGTAAAAGAAGCACAGAAAACAAGACTGGAAGAAGGAAGAGAGACCTAAGGAAAAAACTTTGAAATACATCAAGATCATACTACCTTTTATCTTCTTGCTTTTATCTGATATATTAAAGATTTTACTGCGGTTACAGAGTAAATACATCTATTGACAACATCTATTCAACAACTCTGTGGAAAAATAAGAACTTTTTCAATTTAAGTTTTCTATGAGAAAGGACATGAGAAGGTAGGAACAAGCAAGAATTTATCTGTTCTGGTTACATTATGGTGCAACAGGCACCATATCAGCATAACTGCTGGTGATGAAAGAAATGTTGGCCACCATGATTTGCACGCTTCTCTGTGAAATGAAATACTGCAAGCACATCGTCAGCTTAATCTGAAGGTTTTTAAAACAACCACTTAGCAGGTGTGTGCAGAAACTTTGGGGGAATTTCAGAACTGGAAATCCACAGTTACATGCCTAAGTGCAGACAACAACCTCTCTTGTCCAGCCTGGAACTATTACAACCATTATATTTGCTTTGGAAGGAGACACACGTTAATAAAACCCAGGAGGAACAGAGATGAAGATCTGGCTATATACTTTTGGTCTTAATAACAGTGCTAGCTATGGCAACCACTACAGATGGACAACACCAGACTGAAGAAATGCAAAACATACAAGGACAAAATAAAGAAACAGGCTCATGACTTTGTCGTTGAAAATATCTACTCCATTTCAATATGGTATAACTGAGTAAGTCATCTGAAGAAAAAGTCTCACCAGAGGCCTCTGCTAACACTTTTGGAAGACATGAGCTAAGGGGACACTATGAGAAGGTTTTATTTGTCAAAAATAACTGTCACCTCAGCTAATTATGGACAGAGATATTAGAGGGTTTCCAACACAGTCATGAAGTTATGCCAGATTCTCCTCCTTGGAGGACAACTTGGGCTGAGGAAATGTGCCTTTGCACTGGCATGGTCTGCCAGAACATGGCCCTGGCATAAAATACATCTGCTAACTTACATAATTCTGTGAAAACAAGGCAAAGGCAGCATGGGTGCATTACAGTAGGTTATCCTGTAAGAGAACTGTGTCACTATCAAAACAAAATACTTTCAAAACAGTTTTTCTAACCGGGGGAAAGATTTATAACACCATCATCCTCAATTGTGGCACAAAGCATTAAGGCTGATGGGATTTTCATTTGAAAAACCAAGCACAACTCAAGGAAACTTGTTCCATAGCTTATCCTCACCATTACAGATTTATGTCCTGTTTCTAGTCTTCTGCCTTTTGCTTCCATCTCACCCCACTAGATTTTGCCATCTCTTCCCCACCTACCCTAATGTTTCCTGTTTCCAACAAGCACTACAGATCACGGCCTGGGGAAAGTGTTTCCCTTCTTTTTACGCAGGTAAATTAAGCCTCCACCACCTTGGTGGGGTCTGCTTTCCTTTATTTGTTCATTGGGTTACTCTCAGCAACCTCCTACTCCCCATCATCCTGGGGAGCAGTGATGCCTGGAAACACACAGAGTCTTCTGGCAGCTGTGGCAGAAGAGCCAAATCTAGGTGGAATATAAACCCTCACCCCTCCACTCCTGTTTTCCTCAGAGTAGAAACCCAAAGACTACAGGTGTGACAGGCCTCCAAGGGACAGTGCTGGCTGCTCGGGGCCATCTGACCATGTCCTCATCCTCCCTCCCCTAAAGTTCAGGAACAATGAAATCATCATCAAGGACTCAAGTGCTATTCTCAAAACTGATTAAAGAGCCTAATTTTTACTTCAAGTGACTTTTGTACTCTCGCTATAAATCCCATAATCTTGTTTAGCCACAACATGTACAAGCTTAGGAAATTGGCCTTTTGGGATGGAGGAGAGCAAGAAGAAAGTGGCTGACATTTTTGAGTTTCATTAACTGTAAAAGCCATTTCCAAATTGTGACACTCCAAGGCAATAAATTTTTCACTTTCTGAAAGCCCTGAAACTTCATTCCACCTTCTACCAATAGTTCAAAATTAATTGAACCAAGAATTTCAGCCATCGTTTAAACAAGTGTTCCCAGAAAAACTAACACACATCTTCTTTTCCTCTTCTTCTACTATGGAGACATTTTACACATATTTTATAGACTGTGCAAGACATTCATAGAATCAAATTTCTCAACTTTTTAGAGTTTGCACAGATGCAAAGATAGCCTGTTTATGCTATAGGATTCATGATGGCCCCTATAAGGTGGCCATATCTGCAAGCAGAACTTGTGAATTGAACAGCAGAAGGTTAAAATGCAGAATAAGCAGAGAACTTAGAAACTATCAATTTATTAATGCATAGTGCACTAATGTCTAAAGTGCATTTTCTGTTTTTTATTTTATTTTTATTCCTCAGTCTCACCATTTCATGAACCATTGTCAAAATTCTGAGATTTAAATCTTCAATGTGTTGGTATAAAAAATTTATGGTATGGTTAAATTATCCTAGTTCATTAATCAGTATTCCTAGCCCCTGTAAGAATCACATGAAACTTTTGAGGCTATATTAGGAAATATGACATTAAATACCAAGATCATACAATAACACTGGAGAAGGTAAGCACAGTCCTCAGTGGCAAAAAAATGTTAAAAAAAAAAAAAGTAGTCTTGGAGAGCTTTAATGGGAGGATAAAATCTAAATGGGATTTTTCCTAGGCTCTTTACACAGCCAGAAATAAAGAAATAAAAATACTCTCTTCCATCTTCTGAGAAGACAGAAACTGGCTACTCTAGTTGTCCCTAAAGCCATTACATTAAAGTTAAAAATATAAATGTTGTACTGCAAAAGTATGTGCATGTACTTAGCTTGATTAAAAAAAAAGAAAATGTATTGAAAATAAAATTTATTATCTTAATTAAAAGTTGAAAACAAATGGCAGGGTATATTCTAGCAGGGAGGAAAGAAACAGAAGAATTCTCAGAATAATCAGCTTCAGGCTTTTTATAGATTAAGTAGGATTTTTCATTCTGGATTTCAAGTGTTCACATTAGTACAGTAAAAATATCACTTTAATGCCAAATGTAGAGGCTATTAAAATACTGTTATGTGAATTCCAAAACAGATTTTGCTATTTTTACTACAATAAGATACTCTTTAATTCTCTAGGTCTCATATTCACCAGTTCCCAAGTATTCTATAATGACCGCTTTGCACGTACAGGAAACACCGTATTAGCTGCAAGTTGCCCACTGACACGGGCCTCTGGCACCGCCAAGCCTGGCTGGGTGCTGTGCCAGGAGCCATACCAGGAACCTCCCCCAAGCCATCCCACCTCACTCGAAATCTGAGTTTCATTTAACCTGGAACTAAATGCACAATGATCCCCAGTTAAGTTTTATTACTTATTCTCTTTAGTCTTGCTGGGTAAAGCGATCAGGGTAAACTTCCTCCCTGTTTGTACCCTGTGGCTAGGCCTTGCGGTGCCGCTGCCTGATCTCTGTCCAACCCTGAATTTACAACCAGGAGAAATCTCCCAAGTGAGGTTTCCTTAATTTCACCTCCTCCTTGATGCCTGTAAAGCTTCACGTGATTAAACCAACATTTCAAAAACTGGCTGAAAAGTGGTTTAAATCAAAGTTTTTTGGCACCCTCTCCTCACTCTCTAATGGTGATAACAACTCAAATGCTTTTAAACAAATCAGTGGTGATATTTTATATTCCAAAAGGCCAAAGTTCATCCCTCTGGAATCCAGAAGAGAAGAAAGAATTAGCTGTTATTATTTTGTGCCAGCAGTACTCAAAATGTGGAGCCAGAAAGCAACCATCCTACTTAAAATGCAGCCATTTTCTTCATGTAAATACAATAAGATCCCGCAGAGAACTTGTTTCACGCTTTGTCCATGAAATCATGCTATTTAATAGCGCCACACTAGGTACAATGATGTGGAAATGTTAACTATCATCAACAAGATCCAAAGCTTGCAAATTGGGGCCACGAAAGGAGACAAACAATATTTATCTTCTAGCTTTTGAACCGCAATTTTTAAAAACAAAGCTAGAAACCTATTTTTTATTACTAATGAGAACTGACATCCTTGCAAAATTGCCTGATTACAGGGCTTTTTTTTTTCTTTAAATAAAGTACCATATTATCACATGAAACACATAAGAACTGGCAATGCTTGATATTGAAAAACAACAGAAGAGCTTACAAATAAAACCCACATGGTTAGTATAAACTCTGAGCGTTAAGGTCTTTTGAGGGACTG
The DNA here is from genome assembly GCA_031468815.1 of Morus bassanus. NCBI lineage: Eukaryota > Metazoa > Chordata > Aves > Suliformes > Sulidae > Morus > Morus bassanus. The sequence continues at coordinate 88,715,639 of CM062568.1, read as the reverse complement.
ATGAAATCCCAGGTGACAAAAGGATAAGCCTTCAGTTCCCCACCTATCTCCAGGTAACATCTTCCTTGGATAGTCAGATGCAGAACGGATGTGAGACCTGGCACAATCTTTTCTTTCCAGAAGTTCTGCTCCCAGAAGTGAGCGACATTAGCCACGTCTGATATCCAGGGTATCAAAAGCGAAGCCCAGATGGAGGAGACACCAGAGGCTCACTGTTAACAGGGAAGGCTGCACTATGTGGGATTATCCTGAGGCTGTCCTGTGCCCAGAAACAGTCCCAGACTGCACTAATGACCTGGACGATGGAAGAGAATAAACCTATTAAAATCCACAAGCACAAGAGTGGGAGGAAACGTCTCCTAGACTGCTGGAGGGCAGTCTCAGAAGTTGGAATGATTTGGAGGGATGAAATCCCTTGCCATGTTTCATATAACAATATTTAGATGCTATGCTAACAGACACACAGAGCTTGGCAAACACCAGGTTAGTCTGTAAGGCTTTTTTTTTTTTAATTTTTTTTTTTTTTGTCTAGTCAGGCTGTTAGTTTTACAAAATGTCATATTTGTTTGTTGGTTGGTTGGCTTTAGCCCAATTAGTTAGACATTTTAAATCACCTGAGGTTTTTATTAACATGAGCTACTTAACGTGGATATGTGAGAGGCGCAGGAATAACAAGCTCAACTACAATTAGAAAAATAACCATTAAGCAGAAAAGCATCTGCAATACTGTACAGCACAAACTGAAATGTGAAGTACAGTATGGTTGCAAAACAGATACTTATTGCAGTACAGTGCATAAAACGCCAAGGGCGAAACCATCTTCCTGGTCTCAGCCAGGTGTGCTGCACTCAGCTTGGATGCTGCCATCCCAGAGAGGTGGGAGGCAGCTGGAAAACCCAGGGAAGCTCAGCAAGAGGAGTCAGAAGCCTAGAAAACACTATCTGTGAGAAAAACTAAATCAACCTTCATAACAACCTTTCAGCTTGAAGAAAGAGCTACAGTAGTAGAGCAGTTTTGGGTTTTATGCCATAACGGAAAGGAAATGCTAGGCTTAAATTGCAGAGGGAACAATTCAATATCCATTAAGACAAAAAAATAAATTTCTTTCCAATACAGCAAAGACGAAAAGCGCTGTCTGGAGGGAATGAGGAATGCCTACCACTGTGGGTGTTTAAGGACAGATTCGGTAGGTATAGCAGCTCCAGATTTAGAGGGCAGAGCTATACTGGCTAACCTTTTAATTCACTTCCAGCTCACTGGCTCCAATACATGCGCAGCACACTTACAGCTTCACCACAGCCTTCGGAGGGGCCAAGATTTTAGCCTACATATGCTGCCTTCCAGATGTGGAAAGGTTTAGGAAACAAGTAAGGAGATTAAGATGCCAAAACATAAGCATCTAGTGTCAGTTTAGCTATCAAAGAGTGTCCAAGGAAGTTGCAGGGGGCTGGCAGGTTGGACACACGACCTACACGAGATCTGTGACCCTCTGGAGCAGCAGCTGGTGGCTAAAAGGAAAGGAAAGGCAGCCAAAGGTCAGACTGGGACACTAAGAAAATTCACAAAAAATTGCCCTGCAACATTTATTTCATAGGCCTCCATGACAATCTTCATCTTAAATCCAAGAACTCCAAGGTCTTCTTTTTTAAAAATAGATTAAACCAAACAAAACTGCTTTGTAACAAATTTGGCTTTTCCAGAGTCTCCTGTCCAAGAAAAAAAATTCTAGCAGGATGCTGACTGTTCACACTGAGAGCTTTAATATCTCATCCTACTTCCCACAACGAACAGTAATTAAACAGGAATGCATGTTTACATGGTGACACTACAGAAGTTCAGCATGGTAGTAGTTTAATAAAACTACATCCCTCCCATGTCCTTCCAAGCACTACTGACTCAGGTTCATCCTTGCATATGTTTTAACAGTTGCCTTGAAAGAACCTGAGAGCCACAGACAGCAGATGGTACCACCTGGAGTTGTAATAAATATAATCTGAAGGATTTTAGTCCTCCTTTATTCTCCTAGTCCTACTGGTACCATGTCATATTCTTCTGATTTAATTATAATTGATTAGAGAAAGGTTTGTTTGTTTTTTCTTTTTAAACTTTGAAAAAAGCTAAAAATTTTAAAATAATACACTTTGAAAGAACATTCTCATGCACACAATAACTGGTTAACTTTTTGCATTGTATGTGTCTGTTTCCTTTGCATTTAGAAGACTTCAGATTAGGCTAAGCCCCTGCTGCATCTCAAAGAAGAATTATCCCAGTTCTGCAAAAATCCCAGTGAAAAATGGCTTCCTCATGTATTGTGCAGTGGTCAAATCTGAGAGTGTCTTTAAAACAATTTTCAGTGAGTTTCAGTGAGAAGATTTATGTAAATGATTAAAAACAATGTACATTTTTCATGCTTGAAATCAAAATGAACATGAGTATAAATTTTGGGAGAGGAAAACCCTCTTTTTATGGGAAACTATATGTTAATTTTTAATTAAAAAAATCCGTTTGATTTTCCTTTTTGTACACAAAATAATTTCAGAAAAGCTACATGTCCTTGTTCAAGAAATGTGACTATATTACACTTCAGAATGAAAGCACATTTGGAATTGAGGGGGCGGAATCTGAAAGCACAAAAAAGTCTTTTTTATATTGCTACTGAGACATAACAGGCCAATAATCTGGGAAGCAATCACATATCCTTCAGTATAGTAAACAGAGAGCCCTAGAGGGTTTGGACTGTCTTCCCTGTATAGCTTGGGAAGTGGTCTGCCACTTATGCGTTGTTTTTTCCCAAGGACAGCATCTCTGCAGCCAGACTCAGGCAGGGCAGTGGCAGGGACAGAGCTTGCTTACAACAAGAAATGGCAAAACTAAAGGCAAACCAGACTGGCTGCATAACACTTAGCAAGAGAATTAATGCAGAACATAGAAAAAAACAGAAATATATTCTCACATCCATAGATACCTTGCTTCACCACCTAACCCAAAGGTGTCTCTGGTAGTACAGCTCCACTGACAGCCACCAACTTACTAATAGAGCTGAGGACACTTTGCAAAAAAAAAAAATTATAAGAAGAGCCATGTAAGAAATTCTCTTGTGCATTTCTTTTGCTTGTAAAAAGACCATTTAATCCATGTATTTCAGGCAAAAGCAGATGACCTTTGTTGGCAATGATACCCAAAGCTATTAAAAAAAAATAAGAGTAGGAATTCACCTCTCCTTTGCATTTTTAGCAGCATGGGCAATGGAGTTCAATTAAAATGTAAAACGTGGCAACAGTATATTTGTGGGTAAGATGCATTCATATGTAAAAACACTAACAGGCATAAAATCAAACTACTTTTATTTTGTTGACAGTCCGTATTGCTTTCTGAATTGCTACTCACTAAATGATTCAATAATTGGCTTTCAAACACTGCAGGCAATTTTTTCTCCTCAAACTGAAATGTAAAATCAGAATACAGAGGTTTTGTATCCCATCATTTTTATTTAGAATACAAACCCACTTCTATAATCGAATTTCTTTTGCATATGAGAATTGGAAAAGCTTTACTTTATAAAGTTTAAATTTTAAATTAAAGAACATGCTCTGTAAGAAAGATACCTACTCCCAGTACGTGTTTATCCAAGTTAATCTTCATATCAATATATTTTTTAATATAATAAATAGTCTAAACCACATTTTTATACATGCAGCTGGACATAGACACATATATGGCAGCTAGAAGATAATTAAGCAACTCTTCTTTGGGATGACAATTTTCCCAAATATGCAGTTGCTTCTGGAAGGTTATAGAAATTCCTATTGAGATAAACCTGTATCTTAAAATTTAACAACCATAAAAAAATGTAGCCTGACATATAACCTAGATTATCAACGATGCTGTCCTCCCACCCATTCATTTTCAAATATAACAGCTCTCATAGGATCTCACTGGATCTTATGACAAATGAAGCACTAAATGGTTTAGTTAAAAAAAAAAAAAAAAAAGACTACGTGAAGACATGCCATTCCACCAGACATTTTGTATGTAAAGCATTTGCTTTGAAAAGCAGACCAGGTGATACAGCAGCCTCTGTCTTGTCCTGCTTTTCCACAATTCCTTCCTCCCTGAAACGGTGAGCCAGTGATAAAAATTTCTTTGTAAATATATAAACTATCCATACCAAAGCAGTGCAGGCTAGCCATTTACACTATTAACCAACAGGCTTAAGATCACATTTTTGAACATAACTAGGCAGTATTTTTAGGCAAGCTTATCCTGGGTTAACAGCAAAGCTAGGACCTCAGAGGCAGTGGGAGGGAGGAAGGGAGGGAGGGCTCCTCTGGGCAGACAAGGCATGAAATGCTGATGGTCCTCAGCCCATAGGAGTGCAAACGCCCAGTCAGGTGCCACGGGAAGGCTCAAATGGGAATTAGAAGTGAAAAATCAGGTCATGAAAACAAAGCTCAGAAAAAGAAGCCATTTCATAAGCCTACTTCAGTGTCTGAGCAAGCACGGGCTGTGCTGCCCAGAAGGATGCCAAGCAAAAAAAACCCCAACACTGGCAAATGTTCTTGTTTGTACAGGACTGATAGTGGATGTACTAAGTTAGAATAACATCCTCCTTAGTGTCCCAGAGGGTGCTGCACTTCATGCTATTCGCCAGCCTCATAAGGAATATTTCTAATGTGAAACATTACCTGTCATTTCTCATAATTCCGCTTATTTGAGACACTACCAGGCATGTGCACCTTTACTAACCTGAGTAATTCCAGAGGGGAAGATATGGTATCTTAATGGTCTCTCCCTCGCCTCCTGGTGCAGATAAAAGTAGCTAGGTGGTCAGATGACAGGACACCACTAATGGTATCCTCTCTAAAATGGAAAGAGGCTATCAGAAAAGCAAACTGCCCTATTAATTACAGACACACAACCCCATCAAATCCACTGCATGCAATCCAGGCTTTACATATTATTCATTGTGACTCCCACATTTCACTGTTGCCTAAACCCTGCCAAAGTGGAAAGACACCCTATCCAAAAGGCAGAGAAGCAAATCCGAGAAGAGGTACACAGTGTACCACTTCATAATATAGTGCTTAATTAGCAAACATTGACCTTTCTGAGAGATACCATTTGTCCCGCACAGTACAGTCCTCTCGTTAAAAAGAGGCAAGCCTCCCTGTACCTGTATTTCAGAATTTGAAATACCTGACCTTATTCAGAGTATATTTTTTACTAGTGCAAACTTCTTCTTGAAGTCAAACGCTGCCTAGGATGTCCCACGGATATTCTTTTTTGGGTACAGTGTGTGAAACTCTACTTGTTGCTGATCATGGGACTCCTTAAGCCCATCTGTCTGATTTTGTAAAAGCACTGCCACCTTGAGTTTCATTTCTGTGACTGGTAGGTGGGTGAGAGAAACTGCTCTCCATTTCTCTTATTATTCTCTTGCTGGTTCCTAATTTTTCTACTGGGAAAAAAAAAGAAAAAAGTCTCAGGCTTGGTACCTCAGCACAAGCAGACATTTCACATCTCTTTTAGTGACTAGCTCACACTGACATGAAGGGGAGCTTTCCTGAAATCCTTTGCAGGGTCTGGACTTCTCTCTGAGCTGCAAAATGCCATCACCAGCTTGTGCTCTGGCCTTTGGCAAGTGTCTTTATTGGTTTAAGTAAAAAGCCAAGTTTCAGAGACTGGAGCATGAGGCTATTGTGTTCCTCTAAGACAGCGCTCATTAGACCTTGTGGGACTAAGCATGGGATGCTGGGAGATGTCGCAAACCTGAACAAGGGCTTGCAGTGATGGAGCAAAATGACAGGGCATATGTGTGAGTGTGCCCAGGCTTAAGAAACACTGCAAAATCTTTTCAAGGTGACACAAGTCACACATGGAAGATTGTTGCATCTTGTAAACACTCCAAGGGGGGAAATCAATGCAGCAAACAAATGGTCCCCACCCTTCAGTTGCCCCAAAAGGACAGCCATCGATTCACTGAAATCTATTTAAGGCTTTGTTATAGTTGTCCACCCTATACAGAAGATACTCCAAAATCATGATGATGGGGTAGCAACAAAAAAATCCTAAAACGCATGTCAGCAGGAATTATGGTACTTAGAGTGCAGGAAAAGGACAGAAAACTTGCAGAAGCAAGAGAACGAAGAGGTGATGAATGATGCAGAAGGAAAGGGGACTGAACAGTGGGAAGACAGTCTAAATGATTTCTTCCTGCTCCAAATACCTTTTCAAACTCGAACATAGACATCAATACTTTTCTATCCATATTCCTGAAGAAATCTTACGGAGCCTGCACAGTGGAAAGCTCGCTTGCAACAGTGGTTGCAGGTCCCATGTGTGAGTTCCCTGGAAGGTGTGCCTATACTGCTCTGGCCAGCTCCGCAGCATGTGGAGCCAGCTGCCAGAGCTCCTGCCCCAGCACTGTCTGGGCAGGTGACAGCATCAGAGACTCCCACGGACACTACTGCTCTCCAAAGACTTTTTCAGGGAGTACTGAAAAAAGGTGCAGGTTTTTCTGCGGCTAGGTCGGCAGGATCTACAGCCAGCTACACTCTGTAGAGAGCTAGTATCTGCTTCTCTTAAATGGTGAACCCTTAGTCATTCCTGTTACTTTCCCACAGACCAAATAAGTCTTTGAAAATGAAGGAATCACCATCAAAAATACTTTAAAAAAATAAAGCAAGAAATGAAGCAATCTTTCCTGGGACAAAACCTGGAAATAGTCTCCCAAGAAGATCCTGGAAATGTTCTTTGGCATTAAGTGGTGAAATCTGTCAACACACAGAGAGCACAGACAGCGGTGGGGCCGGAAGGGAAGGGGGTGACAATGCCATGCTGCACAGCTCTCTCCTTCTATTACCTCCCACTAACAGAAGACAAACCTGAAGAGGCCCAACTTGTCCTTCACAACTGAATCACAGAAATGCAATGCACTGTGCCACAGCCATTGACCTGCTCTCCATGTGCAGGCTGCCACTGAACAGTACAGCAAGAAGGATGTTTGGTGCCACAGGTCTGAATGTTGTTTGCCATTTTCATAGCCTCAGGACCAAACACATGGACAAACACAAATATCCCACAAGAAAGTCCTCTTCAATTACTAAGCAAGAGACCATTACAGGACAGTGTCAATATGGAACATCTAAATGATTTACACAACAGTCATTTTAATTAGGTAAATAAAACAATCTATTGAAGATTAGCAGTGCAATGTTAATGTGATACAACAAGACAAAAAGAAGCAACTGAACACACAACGAAGTTAGATCCTAACGGATAAACATAGGAAAGGACAACGCATATTTTCAGTTCACCATGAGATATCTAGGCATTACAGCAGAGCTGATACACAGAACTACTTGCAGTGTCAGTAAAATCTTGCAATAACTATTTAAGGCATAAAGTAGTGATTAACAGAGAACAGACTCTTAGTTGTTGCAAATCAGTGTAGCTTTAGTATAAAGTCAACAGAACTATGTTAAACTATAGCAGCTGAGGACAGCATCTGAAAAAAAGCAGGGAGCTCCTAATTTGTGGTGTAGTTATTTGAAAACAATTCTGCAACAGAAGTTGGAAGAAACAGGACTGCATTTTACTATTTGATTTAAACTCAGGAGGTTTTAACATTGGGAATGTAAAAACAAAAAGCTGAGAAAACAAACTTTTGGCAATGACATTTGACTTGTACAGCAACAACTGCAAAGGAGCTGCATTCCTTGTCCCACCAAAAGCAATAGGAATGATTAAGCTTTAAAACACATACATGTACACACAAGAACACGTATAATCATCCAAGAGCTCAGAACTATGTCAGGATCATGAATGTGTAAGGCAAATAATTACATTTAAAAGGTTCATCTGATACCACATCAGGGAAGGTTCAAGGTGAGGTTAAAACATTTCTAAAAGGGAGAGGATTCCCTTTCTCCAGCCAGTTGCAATGTTTTGTTTTCCCAGAGCAATGGAGGTGAGGGGTCAATGATGTAGCATGCACAAGGGCACCCATCCTCTTAGCGGACTGAGCAGTTATAAGCAAATCTCTCAGCTCAGAAACTGGGATTTTGCACTTAAGAACACCGCTTGCATGAAATCCCTCCTGCCTTTTACTGGTAGGGGCACTGGAAAAAGACAGCATTGCAAACAGAACATTGCAGCCATAGCAACAAGCAATTCAACACTTAAACTCTTCAACAGACTAAACAGGATTTTCTTTCTGGTTTTATAATTTCATGGTCAATAATTCACCATGAGCACTTTACTTGTCTAGCTGGTCGTTAATGTCTCAAAAACAATCTCCTGTTAAAGCTTCAACCAAGAAAACCTCCTCACCCAAACTAAAAGTATGTGTATACAGGGAGACCACTTCAAAAATTAAACTTTTTTCTCCCTTTTTGGAAATTGGTATAGAAGGATGGAGAAGAGCCCAAGTTCTGGCCTGTTAAATCAAGCACTAGCCCTTTACTAGCACTGTATGTTATAAAAATGTTACAACCAGGAACCAAAAGCCTTAAAATTGAGATTTAAAACACCTAACAACTTAGGCCCTGCAACAGTATCTCTGAGTAATGCCCAAACAGCACAGGACTCCAGTGGGAAGTCTCCTTGACCCTTTTCATTGACTGTGAGGAATTTATTTAAAAATATTTTTTTATTGCTATCAGTAAAAACCCATTTGAAAACCAAAACTGAAGGCTAAAAATAGGATAAGACACTGCATGGTTGACGAAATTTAACCCTGTGAATTAGCCATTTCACAGTCTAATATTACTCTAATAAATACATGGTTTTTTTGGAAAGTGTCATGCACAAACGCAACTGAAATAGTGTCTTTTTTAACCTTTAATGGCATCAAATTTAATACCTGCAAAAGAAATCACAGTTTTCTCAAAGGCAAGAGTTTGAGATGTTGAGAACCTACTGACTAAAGCATAAGGGCAATGGAAAACTGTGATGTCTCCAAAGTAGACTAAATAATGTCTACATGAATTTTAATGCTCAACAAAGGTGCTAACCTTAATGAATTAACTTAGGTAGGTAGTTAAATATCCAAAGCTTTCATTACCCTCCCCTATCTCTTTACCATTTTTATACTCCTTTACTGCAGTGAAAAACTGAATTTGAAAGAACCAGAAAGCACAGACCCTTTGAGAGCTTCAGGGGTCATCCTGCCTTCCTTGACACTACAGGTAACTCAGTTGCACCATAACCCCACAGTTCATCGATGCAGGCTTCATTGACTGACCCTACAACTTGGGGGTGAACTTAACTTTGCTAGCAACATATGCTGAGAAGCTCCATAAATGACAGTGAAGGACAGAGCATGAAACAGACACAGAAATGTGTTTACATGTTCAGGAGGAGCAAGGACCTTCTCCAATCCCTGTTTATTTGGATTATTTTTGACAAGTAGCACTAATATCTATGGAGTTAATGTGCCATGTAAGAGACAGTTACTCCATGTTATGATTTTTTTAAAGCCCCGCTGGTCACATAGTTGTTCTCTATTAACGTTATATTTTAAATGTTTTTTGAACTTCTCTCTCTATAAATCACAAGGTGAGGATGGGGGAAGAAGTTTTCAACTTCTTACAGCTTCTGGGCTGTCTTGTGATCTGCCCGCCTGGATACTACACAATCACAGCCTATCGCTGCACTCCAGGATTTACCGAGCGTTTTTTACAACCCAGATGGGATTGGCTGGAAATCTTACTAAGTATGTCCCGAGACGTACATGTGTCAGTGGTGGGGGATAGTGTCCAAGTGGACGCACGAAGAAAGCATGGAAGCAAAATCCATTTATAACTAAGAATTACTAGTAGGAGGTAACTGGTGACCAGCCTAAGGGGAAGTGTCTGGCAATCATGAGAGGTCATGCAGCACTCTGTCTGATTATTAAGCCTTATACACAAGGCAGATCAAAGAGGTGTGTCACAAAGGGGACCTGGTAAAACATGGGGGATATTGAAAGACCGTTAGGGTTTTTTGATAGGAAAAAGGAAAAACAACCCCTATGTTACACAAACAGGACTCTTGAAAAGCCACAGAAATATCCCATACTTACTTTTATCTTCCTGGCTTTCTTCTGCTGCTTTGCCTTCCTCTTCCTCCTCCTCCTCCACTTCTTTCTGCTGTGCTTCTTCATGGTGATCGGCGGCACTGACTGAAAGGCTCTGGCAGCAGTGGTTGAAGCCGCTATCCCGAGGCAGAGTGAAGCTTCGGGGCTTTCCCCCATTCCCATTCAGCACTTGCATCCGCTCACCCTCCACAAGGGGGAAGGGGCCGTAGTGGTCTTGCAGGTGGCACTTCTGGGTGGGCAAGGTTGACTGTCGCCGGTGCTCAGGGGAGACCACGGCCGCCTCGGAGAACACAGAGTCCTCCAGCGGCAGCGTCTGCAGGTAGTGGAGTCCTGAGCTCGTCAGCGGCGTCTCTATGAGGTCCTGCCAGGAGCGCCGCTGGCTCGCCGTCTTGCGCACCGGCGAGTCGGTGGTGCTCCCCACCACCTCCGGACGAAACTCTTCATGTGACGACTGCGACTGGGAGGTCTCCGTGGATGAGAGTCGGCTGTGTTTTGGCTCCACGTAAGGGCTTGCGCAGCTCATCTACAATGTCAGCAATGGAGCAATCTTCAGATCAATGTAGACTGAGACCTACTGCTAGTAATAATCACTTACTTTTCATTGTCACTGACAGCACCCAGTTTAGTAACGAAGGCACAAACTTACCTGATTAACCTGCCCTGATCCTAACTTTAAGGCACGCACACATCTACACATGTCACACCTGTGGGCCAAATACTTTTACTTAGTCATAGTAATTACCTTTATTATATCCCTTAGTCTATAAAATAAGCCAACACAATTTTTTACAGAAAACTGCAGAAAATGGGGCTACAGAAGACATAGAAAAGATGTGCCTAGTCCATTAAAAATCTTAAAAATGCCATCCAAATGCCTGTTGTCATCCTATCTTGCTAAAAATTTCTTTGGCATCGTCTTTGCAGTGCTTCAGTGCAATTCAAAGATCTATGATTTTGGAAGATAAAAGTATTGCATTCAAATTAAACATGAACACTCTCTTTCCCCAGACTTTCCCAATTTTTCAATCCAAATTTTTGCATTTTAAAAACTATATTCAAGTAAGATATATTAGTTAACATTATCTGAGTATAGGGACATGAAAATTAAAATTGCTAGTGCAGAATGTTAGAAGTCCATACTCTGGTTTTATACCAACAGCTGCTTCAAGAAGAAAAGGAAAAACAAACCCCCTTTTGTTCTAATTCATAGGGAAACCTACTTTTTCACAACAACAGAACAACTGGTATCACTGTTTGGGATATGAGAGAACATTTTTATGTTGGCATTTCTGTGGAAATTCAAGTGTAATTTGTTACTGTAAAGCTTCACAGAACAACTATTGTGCCTTAGAGAAGAGTCTGTGCTGTTACTGAGGTAACAACATTTTGTCAGAGAAGACGATAAGGGGGCAACGAGGGATTGCATGGATGAGTAGGGGTCCGTCATGAAGGAAGAACAGGAGGAGAGAATTCTGTAACTTAATCCATTTTGTACAGCAATTGGGATTATAAATCTGTGTTCTCTATGCACCAGTGGAAATGTTACTTAACAAATGCCTTAAGTCAAGTACTGACTCAAAAAATATAACGGAGACTGCCCTAATGTGTGCATGCACATGCTTTTAAGCAGGAAAGTAGGTAAAAGTGACACTTTATGTAGTCATTTCTGTAGACAGTTGCAGGTGACTTACCGAAGGAGGCCGTGGGTATGTGTCGTATGGGGGTGGTGGGCTGTCTTGTTTGGGTGTCGATGGAGTGTCAGCTTCCTCCTTATCACTCTCACTCCAGTAATCTACAAGTTACATACAGATCAGATGAAAAACTACCAACACATTTTGATACTCAGAGACTCACTTTCTCTAAAGCAACTGGAAACTCCATCCTTAGTATTACTGAGAGTTAAACCAGTCAATGCTAACTCTGTAAATGTTAGCTGCTGTAATTTAAAATTGCTTTAATCTAAAGAGGGAAAATTCAGAAACATTATGGCGTATACTGTCTAATGCCCCATTGCAGAGATATTAAACAACAACCTGCAAAAAAGCCACAAATTTAACTCTTGTACACACCTTATAAGTACAACATGCATATGGAATACTCCTAATACAAGTATCAAATATTTATACAGCCATGAAAATAATTATGATTGGACATATATTGACTGGAAAATACTGAAAGTATTTTTAAATAGAAAAGATGAAAAATGTAACTTGCAAAAATCTTGACTGCAAATAACATTAACAAATGTAATTAACACCAACTGGCAAATCAAACAAGTGGTTATTGCACACATGACTAATCAATATTATTTCTCTATCCATTCTATCTGTTGTATAATACCAGTTACCCAAGCTTTTCAATTCAATTTCTAATAACAAACAGGTGCATTTAAATATTACAGAAAAACTTTATGTCATATATCTGCTTCATAAAACAGCTGCTGCCCCATTATCCATGCAAGAACATAAAGGTGATATGGTAAGGAAAAATATGACAATGATATTTAAGTCCAGAGTTCCAAAAGATGGATGAGAAAAAAAGGAACAGAGCTTGTGGGTTAAATTTAATGGGATATGAGGTTTCATTTTTTTCAGGAAATCAAGTCTTGGTCAAGCACATTTCATGTGTTTGGTACCTTGATCAAAGGGGAAAACACATGGAAGAATGTACCACATCGGAATTTATATTTATTCTGTTGCAAATATTTTTGAAGCAGAAGAGCCTCTAACTAAATGGACACCAGACCTTAATATTCAAAAGTTATAATAATATAATATGTTATATATAATATATGAATTATATATAATATTATTCAAAATATTCAAAATTACAAAAGAAAACGACTTAACTGCTGACTCAGTTCAGGATAAGTAACTTTGACGTTCCTCCACATTTTAAGACTTATGCAAACACTTCTGTTGTCACTTTGTTTCTGACTGTATTACCTTCTAGCATTTGGGTAAATCATTGTACAACAGGACACTTTAGCTCAGACTATTCATGGACTAATCACAGGCAATTTTCACTTTGCCTAGTAAGTGTTCAATAAACTGCATGACTTACTACTTTCTCTTTAATAGATGAGGAGAAAAAGATTGTTGCTTCATAAACGATCTAAACCAAAAATCCAGGAGATGATTATTGTATTGCATGATTAATGATCTACCATACCTAATCTTGTTCAAGATTTAAAACAAAAACTTACCTTAAAATGACACCATCTTGAAACAGCTGTCCCTAAAATGCTGTATATTTTTAGATTGTAGTAACAGTGGGGGCAGTCTTATTTAGCTATTAATTTTTTCCAACCAGTAACAACTGTTTTAACTCTGGGTCTTTTGATTTGCTTTCTGCAAGCTTATAGATGAGAATTCTCTTCAAATGGTATAATAAATAGCATAAAGAAAGTTTTCATGACTATGAAATAAAAAATTTCAAAAAATTTCTCTCTAGAAATCTGCAAATAATGCATTTTTGGTGAATGAAAGACTAAATCAGAGAAAGCTCTTTTTTAAGTCACTCTTAGTTTTAAGAAAACTTGTTTCCAGCAACTCAAAACACCTGAAAATATTGGCATATAACCATGCTTGTTCCTATTACAGCAAAGCTTAATGATGCGATATGTGGTGAGAAGCCTGTCAGAACTGCATCACTCAGTGAGATTTCTGCAGACTTGGAGCTCAACTCTTTATTCTGAAAGTAAAATTTAGCAGCCTCGCTGCAGGTTCCAATTTTGGCTAAAAGTACAAAGATGTTCTCACTGTCAAATCCACATACAATAAAACACAGTATGATCATGTTTTTGCACACCTTGCCTCAGACAGGGAATTCTATTGGCAATCTACAGCTTGTCTAGAAAAATTCTGCAGTCACAGGGGTCAATTTCCAGATGAAATGTATGAAAATAGCCTCCCACCAATTTTTAAAAATGTTCTGCTTTTGTCAACTGACTTATCAGAGTCTATCTAAAATGTGTATAATGCTATCAAACAGTCACCATATTTCTCTCTGCAGATTTTATCCAATTCAGTGACAGACAAGCTTAATGCATCAGGCATATCTTGAAAGCTTTCTGAATGAGCAACAGACTGCATATATTATATATAAACTAACACTGACCTGCCATTTGCTGATTAAATATTTTCTATTTATACAAGCAAGAATTTTTTCCTCTGATTTTATATGACTGGAAAGTGTATAACTTCTCCATCCAAGCAAGTCCCTTACCACATTGCTAACTTTTATCATATTTAAAATGGGAAGTTGATGGTATTTTTATAAAACTGTTCTGTACAGAATGTGACATTGTATTCAGCAGTACACCCACAATTTGGTGATTCGTGCATCTCTGAAGCATTTGAAATATATTTATGCACTTTAGATTCAGAACCATGCAACTCTTAATTGAAACAGGTTTGACAACTACTGTTGAATTGTTTAAGAGGTATTATAAAGCTTTGCTGCAAAGGGCTGAACTGAACAGAAATAAAAGACCTTTTGTAAAATCAAATATGTAGATGACAATTGGTACAGTCACTGAATATAGAAAATTCCAGCTTCACAGTTTTTATAATTGCAAAATACTTGAAGTGATAGAGAGGTTTTACTTTGCTAACTTGATGCCTCTCCTATTTAGGGACACTACTGAGCTGTTTAATAGCCCTTGTGCTGGGAGCCAAGGGTAATCACCAGAGGCATAAAAACACTGTACGGCAGCGAGGGGGGACTGAGATACTGATTTCCACACTAAGACAACTAAGCAACACAAAGAGAATATAGTTTTACCTACCTGTATATGATAAATCAATCTGAATGAATGGCATTAGAGTGGTAATAAAGAGCTCCATCAGTGCCTGGGATATAATTTCCATAGTAAGTGGGGTGTCACTGATTATCTTCAATAGGGAGACATTTTAATAATAGGTAACATGAGGCCTGAATGCACATGATCTCATGTCTAGGAGCTGGATCATCTGCTGTTTTATTACTCCATGATTGCTTGGTAGCAAAAATATTTCTCCACATACACCTGGATTTTGAAAGGTGTATCATGTCTGCAATTGTGCGCTTGGACAGTGTTAGCATAACTGTTCATACACCTTTTCCTTTAGTGTCCCACGTTATTGTAATTCTAGTGCCAACCTGCTGTCAATAAAACTTTAAATTTGGCTTTGAGTGCTAACACAGAGGATTTCCTAGAAGACTCCAAGATTCAGAGTTTGTTCACAGCCTCTTCAAGCAGTGACAGATGGTATGCAGGTCCCTCCAAACTGGTTACTGTAGTGCTGCCTGGGGAGTACAGATTCCCAAACTGATTTTGAAGTCTGGTGAGGCACTGAGAACATGACTGGAGGAACAGTGAGCATGGTGCTGCTATCGTGGGCTGTGTGAATGCGGACGGCCTGGTGTTACGAACGATATGATGTGCCAAGGACCATACCAGGCTAAAACAGGGTGTGGACAACAACTCCCAGGATAAGCAGCTGCACTTACTGGAAGACATGATTAGAAATGAGGCAACAGCAGATTGTGTGTTATGTGTGAAAATGACAGAACACCCAAAAACATTTCCACGCATGCTGCTACCACCGAATCACGGCAGTATGCCGTAAGCCACTCCTCTTCAATCCCAGGCTGATCCCTCTAGGATGCTCTGTGGTGAGGCAATCAGGGTATGAATCTTCATAGAAGAAGATGGTTTTCTTCATAGAATGTCCTGAGTTGGAAGGGACCCACAAGGATCATTGAGTCCAACTCCTCTCCCTGCACAGGACAACCCCAAAATTCACACCATGTGTCTGAGGATGTCGTCCAAGTGCTTCTTGAATATCGTCAGGCTTGGCGCCGTGACTGCCTCCCTGGGGAGCCTGTTCCAGTGCCTCACCACCCTCTGGGTGAAGAACCTTTTCCTAATACCCAACCTAAACCTCCCCTGGCACATCTTCCTGCCATTCCCTCGGGTCCTATCATTGGTCACCAGAGAGAAGAGATCAGCGCCTGCCCCTCCTCCTCCCCAATCAAAGCAGACATAATTTTCTGATGCTGTCTTTTAATCTTCTGCTACTACAGAATATCCTACTCTCTTGATGTTTCTACCTAGCTGCCAAAGTCACCCTTGCTTCTCACTGGGAAAAGGAGCTTTTTGCACAGTATCTCCCAGGAAAACGGCATTGTACCAACATGTTGCAGAGAGGCAGACCATGCACATCTTCCTCCTCATGGTATCAGACCAGAAGGTCAGGGCTAAGGCTGCTGTCACGTAGGTAGGTACAGAATCATGACTTTGGGGGACAAGGAGGACACCATGTGGCAAATTTTGAAGCCTAGTGATAGCCTTTTGAACACAACTGTCCCTGAAAAATGGTTACAAATATAGCCTTTGTAAAGAAAAGACTAGATTGAACACATTGCTGCTGCAGCTCCAAGCTATAAGCTTTTTGGGCCAAAAGACGGAACCTTACTGATGAAGGCTGCAGAGCCACAGAATTAAAAAGTGAGATTTTTGACTCAGTGGGCAGCAGGCAGATAGGCATCTGGATAAGCTCTGGATCATCACGACCAGTGCAATTTCCTGGTGCCTGCTGCCAGGTACATCTGTAAGAAAGAGCATAGATTCAAAAGCCAGTTGCTTGCCAAAACAGCTAGTTGGACAGGAATACTTCTGTGGATCCATGATCCATGTCACTAGCAATTCCAGAAAGAACCTCCCCAGCTCAACTGAGGACTGACCCTTTCTTTTTCCTACCTGCAAACAGGATTTCTACTGCACCAAACTAAAGCAAAGCAACTCATTATTTTATATATGCCACTTTTTAAAACCCATGAAATATTAGACATTAAAACTAAACAAATGTAAAATGATGTAGACCTGCAAATCCAAATGAAATGCCAACAGGGTTTTGATGCACACCTCAACATAGCAAAAACAGTAGACATCACAACAAATTAAACAGCCTTAAAATTAAAGTCTTTAGGGGATATCCAATTATGTCCACAGGCTTTAGAAGAATGGTTTTGTTCCTGACACCAATTGCATGCATTCCTGCACCCTATGAATACAAACACCAAATGCAATGTTTAAAAATTTTTTTTAGTTTGCAGATTCTTAAGTTTCTTCTGACAGGGGGCACAGACTCCTTGGTACCATATACCAAAGGTTACTGGCAGTTCATTTGCCACTTTTGGCTACCTTCTGTGGCCTTGTCATAAATAATCCATTGTCTGTGGACCAGAATCTGAAGGGGCTAATCAAAACCCCTGAAAGAGAAGGAATTCTCCAAAGCAACAACAGTGATACCCATATGTGAATGTCTTTCAGATGATGAGAATGAGGCCTGGTACACAGCAGGGAAAAAAGAACAGATGAACTTGTGATAAGAGCTGACAGAAGAAAGCAAAATAACAACACATTACCTTGCTCTTGTTTGATCCTCTCTCTTTCTGCATAGCCAGCAGCAAGCATGTTAATTCTGTTTAGCCATCTGAAATAATATTAAAAAAAGCAGTGATACCAATCCAGCCTCTTAATTTTTGGGTGCATTTCTACAAAAAACAAAGTTAGGAGCATCTGAAGGAGATTCAGGACAAAGTTATTTTTCATATTAGAGAGTTGTTTTCTTTGATACTCTTACTCAGGGAGTCTCCAAAGATCTATGATTTTGCTGTTGAACAAATTGTTTTCACAGCAAAGATTTTATTTCACATAAAACATGTATGATGTCAAACATCTGTAAAATAAAAGATTTGGAGATAATCAAAGAGCTATTAAGTCTGCTGCTCACAGATATGCCATCACACCAATACTCCTGCTGTTCTGATTTCTTAAGAATAAACACCACTTTTCAGAGATTTAAGCAATATTTTAAGGCGTGAATTGGCAACCTAGCAGAGGAACAGAGCAGAAACCAGCAATAAAAAGAACAGGTTTACTCCCAAACAGACAGTGAGGTTTAATTATGCCATTATGTGTTTTAGAGCTTACCTACAGTGCCAAGTACAAAGAGAAGGAGGCATATCAGAATTCACTTTTGTGTTCATGTCAGAGAAGCACGGGGAGAAAAGACAGTTGCCTCAACGCAATTCACATCTAAGGCTTTAACCTCAACTTAGACTTGAAAAAATGCTTCTATAAGCTGCGCAAATTAAAAAAAAAAACCCTAAACTATTGCTATTCTCTTCCAGCAGGGCTGTCATTGCCACGCATACACTCAGCTTCAACCAGCCCTCTTCCCCCATAGGGTTTTCAGTGTATTCATTACCCAAATGCTTACATTAAATCAGGTCCTCCATCAATGAGGCTTTAAATGACCATGACAATCTTCCATGGCTGTCCATTCTGTGGTAAACCTGGAACTACTTGCTCCAGTCATCCCATAGTCAGGATTTGACAGGCCTGGTTTGCCAACTTACTGGCTTGCAATTTTACTGCTAGGGTATACAGAAGGACAACTGAAGTCAGGTTTGCGTTTTCTTCAGGAATGTGAAACCCTTGTTTCAGAAAACTGTGCCTGATGGGTTTCATTTCCATACTGTATGCATGGAAACAGGATGCAGTATTGTCTCAGCAAGGGATACACCTTTGTAATCAGTGCTGCATGTCAGCCTTCAAGACATTTCAGTGCAGGGTGAGCAGGCATCAGATCATAAAATACAGTTGCTCTCCTCAAAACTAGCTCCTGTCACTGTCCTTCCACAAACCGTGACTGCATGTACGATCTGTAAATCATGTTTACGATCCATAAATCATTGTACATTGGGAAGAAAGCTAGAGATCTACTCCTGAAGTGATTACAGAATACTTCATGTTAGCATACAATCAAAATTTCTGTCAGAAGAATAGGGAAGCTAAAGGAGAGACTTAAAATTTCAGTTGTAATTGTTAGGAAGTGCCATACACTTATAAAAATATACACATAGGAACAGAAATCCAACAAATCATGTCTCAGACAATGACTTCACATCTTCACAGCAGAAAGGTGACCCACTACAGAGCTATCTTTTAGGTTCACATTCCTGATATGTGAAGGCTTTCTTTGGGGAACAAAGCTCAGCTGTCTCGACAGCTCTGCCAGCCCAAATCAGAGGCACTGAGGCAGGAACCTCATCCAAAGCACTTCAGCCCTCTGCTGCCGAGGAACCAGCAAAGGCCACAGACTTGTCCATGTCGAAAGGGTAAAGCAGCACAAGAAGAGAAGTGCCTGCTCTGTCAAATGGCACGGCAGACAGTGGAGGTGGCTCTTTGCTTGCCTCTTGCCTATTTTGGATTTCATATTCCCAATTCAGCTCACGGCTTACCACCCCCCAGCACAGCCAGCAGGGAACAGCCACCTACTGAACCCCTTTGGATAGGGCTGCTGACCACAAAGCATTAGATGATATGCCTAAAAAGGTTCTCCTGTTGGAAAACTTCATTCTGTCCTAAATATGAAATAGCATTTTGTGTTAAGTGTGTGTGAGAGTGAGGTTAACCAATTAAATTAACAAACACTTAACTGACAGTCAATTGATACTGCTTACAGCTATGGTAGATGATTGTTTCCAGAAAAATGTTATTTCCTGAAAAGTATAATCTAATGAGAACCCAGGAAATGTATACCAGTCTGAGAAAGAGACAGCAGACTGACTTCACATTTCATGATCTTCTGCAGGTCATGATCGGTGTCATCGTTTGCAATATCACCTGCAGTGCCTGTGGGGTGAATGAGAATGTACTGATGTAGTTGTAAACCATTAACAACCACGGCTTTTGAGTGGTTTGTTCATTTAGAAACTAAAAGAATTGTATTGATTTCTGCATATTTTCTGATATGTGGCTGCTAAAGCTTCTTCAGATATGGTTAGAATGGGTATGGTTAAAGAGTTAATATTATTTTAATAAAGCATGGCTAGAGTTACGGTTCATTGAAGTTAGAATCATATGAGAAATCAAATGCACTGGGCTTGTATCACAGGGAAACGTAAAGATCTCCTGCAGAACAGCAGAGGAGTAAAACATGCACCCTTTACAACACAGTGGGGACAAAAGTTCCAAGCATACAGTTATACAAATATTCCTTACTATGAATATTAAAAGATACAAAGCCCTAGGACATGGGAAGATTTAAATCTTTCTTCCCTGCAGTGTGCTGTGTCCTGGTAGCTACTGCAACTTTTAGAGGGCAAGAAGCCAAGAAAATATTCCTTCCTTACTGCAAATGCAGCTTTAATTTTCTTGTGAGAATTATAAAATCTATTTGTTAGGTATGACAATAAATACAGTAGCACTGGTAGTTGTGGCAGTCATCTACGTTTTCTTTTTGTTTTTCTTCTTAAGAATAGCACATACATTTCTCATCAGTATTTAATTAAAACAATTTTATGACCTGTAGAACAGGATTAGAAAATCCCCAGTCTTTCTGTAGACCTGTTACTTCTGTTAAGAAGAATGCACAGTACTGGCATTCTCACAGAATAGTAGGAAACATTTTTCCTATCTTATCTCATGCTCCAGGTAGATGCAATGCTTTTAGTCAAAGCAGGGTGTCAAATTGTCCGTAATCATAAAGGTCAAGGATATAGAATGAACTTGCTATATAGTAATATGGATACTTTTCAGTGTCTATAAGTATCCAACTGCAGTCTAACCAGAATGAAAAGGCCTGTAGATGATGTAGGAGAATTTTTAGAGGCCGCCTTCACTGAAATCTTCCAGAGACATTCCCATGTGCTAATACTACAAGCTGACTTGTCATCTTTCCTCTTGATCATAGAGCTACACTAAGGAAGAAAACTCTTATAAATGTCAATACTCAATGTCACAAAAAGAGAAAGAGGACAGCTCAGTTACAGCAGGTCAAGGAAGTTCTCAGACAAGTATTCCACATGAAGTTACTGACCGTATCTCCCTGCCTAGAAGATAAAATTTTGGCAGCCATATATGTCATCACTTAAAAAACGGACAGTTTGGAAGATGAGGATTTTTGAGTAAAGACCAAATAGTCCATAAGGCAGCAGGCACAGGTACCATGGAAAATAAAAATAAAGTTACATAGAGTATCATCAAGTAGAAACATATGAACTGCCTTCTGCATCAGAATATTTTCTTGGAATGGGAATAACAATGAATTTCCAAGCAATATGTTTCTATGACTATACACTTACACTGGCAAAACAGTACTTTGCATCAGTAAAGGATATTCTGTCCTTCTCATGCAGACTAAGCATGTTACATATGGGTAGAAAGAACACTTTTGCTGGTGCAACCATGCAGATAAAAGGAACTTCAGATGTCAAACAATAAAGTTCAGTGATCATAGCTCTCCAGACTCCCTACCAGCATAATGGTGTGGCACAGTCATAAAAGTAGTAAGAAAATTTGAATAGTGACAGTTACCCAAGATTAAAATACCCATTTTATGTGAGTAGATACACACAAACAAAAACTTCATATCCTGCATACACTTTTTAAAAAAACAAACAAACAAACAAATTATTTTATACAAGCGATGATGGAATTGAATGATTTTGAACTTTCAGTTAGACTATGTATGAGCAGTTTTCTACTTTCATTTATTCTGCTTCAAGTATAAACAGAACTGAAATCACTGAATGATACATAATTAAAATATATGTCAGAAACCTGACAAAAAAAAAAGAACAGAAATTGATCAAAAGAGTCTTAATTTAACTTAATAACTTGATTCTGTGTTTGACTTCGGCTAGGCTACGAAATGCGTTTAGACAGGAAGTATTTTATTATCTCTGCATTTGAAAGACTATTTTTCAGTAACCCACTTTTTTTTCCAATATATTGGGTTAATTCAATGTTTGTGAAAGTGAACTACTTTTTCTAATACATTAAACAAAGAGAAAAAAAAAATATTTGGTGAGACTCTGGTGGCAACACAGACCTAAGAATTTCCAGTAATTCCATAGACCTTGACAGAGTTGCTTTAAATTTACATGTATATAACTCAGATCAAAATTTGCTGAAGCTCACTCTAAATGAATTAATAAGCACTTATTTCAAAATATGATAAAAAGACTATTTGTGCTGTGAAGTTAAAAATCTTTTAGTTCTTGGGTTTTAGACTGTGCAATATATTTTTAAAGAATTGATGCATATTTGCTGCTGCTTTCTGATTACTGAACAGTTATATGAATTTTTATCCTTATAAACAAGGTGCCTTCTCATACTGACTGGAGGACCTGCTGACAGAAATGACTTATCTACTGCTGTAGTTCAGGATATGCCGAATAGACCATGCCATTATTCTGTTTGCTGTGTAGCAAACTGCATTTTGAGTGACTGGCTTGACAGAAATATCAAGGAAAGTCAAGCCTAAAATTTTACAAACAAATAAAAAGGTTTTAAGTTTTCTAACTGAGGAGAGACTTTTGAAGTGAGCCTTAGTCATGCATGAACTTTTGAAAAAGAGTTAACAGACAGCTATTTCTAAATGAAAGCAAGCATATAGTATCAGCATACTTTTCCAGTCAAATATTTTCAGTAAAGAACTGCCAGTACCCTGAAGATGCTCTGCCAGGTAGCTGAATTTAGTACACCCAGGAGAGATGAAACCATGATTACAGCACTTACTAACAGTTTTATGGATTGAGTTTTATCTCCTTTTTCCTCTGTTTTAAAAGCGATTTTGCTCAATGAGGATGTATCTAAGACAGAACAATTCTCAGGTTGCAGTAATACATTTTGGTTTGGGTCCTCTGTCATATGATGAAAATGGCATGTTATTTTGAACTGAATTATTTTCAGTTTATGTTGTGAAAATAAATGAAATAAACGCCCAAATATTTAGGTAGACATGAGATCCATGTTTTTAATTTACCATTCAAATGAATTAAGAGAAACTGTGTTTATTTTGTGCTGAAGTCTCAATCATTTTTTGGAAAAAAATGCACAAGTGGTCTAAAATAGATATAGTAAAACTCAATACCCAAAGAACTAAGACTTAAGTCCTTGTTCTTTATAAGTTGCTGAAATTTTCCCCACTAACTTCAATACAACCAATTCACGGCAGTAGAGAGAATCCACAAAAATCATTCCTTGTAATCTCTACCTCCTTTTTGAAGACTGGCAGAAGAAAAATTAATGACTGCTTTAAATCTTTCTCCAACTTCTCATTCCCAGGGCCAGAAATAGAAGCATCCCCAGAGCAAGCATCACATGTCTTTGGGAGTAGGTTAGGCAGCACAGCTGGAGATACTGCACCTTTGCAGGTGCTGCACAGCCAAAAGCAGAAACCTGGAATTCCGAAACGGTTTGGATGCTGTTTCACATACTGTATTTATTTCTTTTTAGAAAGAGGGAACCTTGTTTCTAAAAATCTTCAAACCTTTGTTTCAAAAAAAAGTAATTTTTGCATGGATTGAATATTTAGAATATGCAGCCCCTCAGAAATGATGCTACTCTGCACTTATTTTCTCCGCTATTAATCTTAACTTTTTAGATTAACACATAATTTATTATCACTGTGTTAGTACTAGCTTAAAAAAGTGTCACATTTAAGGAGTGTTTCACTGGACTTTGCTAGGTTTCCTTACCTGTTCATATCATCTAGATGTTCAGCAGCAAAATAAAAACTTTTGATCTTAGGATGGCAGGCTTTGAATGCACTGTAAAGGAAAAACATAATTATAAAAATGTAATGGCACAACTCTTTTTTCTTTTTCATGTAAGATAGCGTGGTCACCAAGGAATGAGATGAGTTCAGATTTCCTGAGTTGTTGGATGCTCCAAACATTATATAAACATATAGCTTTTAGGATTGTGCCAGATTTCACCAAGTAAAATGTTATTCAACTACCCCTTTCTAAATAATGCTTGATTTGTATGTGCATAAATATTGCTCAACAATCACCTGCAGCGTTCTATATTTGAATAAAGTTAACCAGTAAGGATATAATTGTATGTATCAGGTAATTTTGCTGATATACCTATAGGTGTCATTTTTTCCTGAACAGAAAATTGCCTGAACGATTTATTTGATATAACAGAAAAACTCTCATTCCTGGTGATTTTTCACATCCCAGTGACCTTGACATTACCTTTAGCTCTAATGACTGTGTTTCAAACAGAAAAATGTGATGCACTGATTGACTTCTGAAAAGTTGTTATAAATCAGCACTGTGTTCTTGAGGTCATTCTAAGCAATGGGCAATTACACCTCATCTTTTCTTTCCACCAAAGTAATCAACATGACTGGGCTGAGAGAATTACTGCATTTCATATATAATATGAAATAAATTACTAGAAAGAATTTTTTAACTATGTTGAATAAAGATTTATGGTGAAGTATTTGAAGATCCAGAAAATGTACCTGAAAGTAATTAATAATTTACAGTGCAGAAGAATAATTTTTGAGAATAGCTTGAAGATCTCTCTTAAAATACAAAGAAAAAAGAGTAACTGTCCTGAAGAATATAAGGAAAACTGCAAACATGGTACATGAAGAACGTCATCACCATTTTTCTGAGACACAATGGATTTTATATATATCTTTATATATATAAAAATATATATATAAATATATATATAATAAATATATATAATATATATCTTTATATATATAAATATATATATAATAAATATATATATAATATATATCTTTATATATATAAAATCCATTGTGTCTCAGAAAAATGGTGATGACGTTCTTCATGTGTATCATGCCTGCAATTTTCAATATACATGCCTTTGTGTGTACATATACGTAAATATATGAAAACAGATTTTAAGAAACCAGGGATACACAATTGATATCCAGGAAAGTTACTGCTAGTGAAGGTAACGTAAAATTGAGACAAAAAGAATTCCTCTAATGCATTTGAGCATGATACAATGTTATGCAAGTGAAAGCAGATGTACAGTGACATCTGCTCAGTTTAGAAAGACATCATCAAGTTACTGAGACCCAAAACTTGACTTCTTGAAATTGTTACAGCACCTGTTGTCTGGATTCTTAGAGTTTTTTTTCTTTATCTACTACCCAAGCAAGGAATTTTAATAGCCACATATTATGTTCTACTATCCAGTAGATATCAAATCAAGTAAAAGAAACAGTTTACGCAGGGTGCAATTCTGAGAAATGAGTTGACTTTATGCTGCTGCCCCAACAAAAAATAAGAAATGAAGCACTTCAGCAATGTATCCTAAGGACACACGACAATAAGCCCAAGCTGATGTATCTTTTCTTTTAAAACGCAGTTTTCATTTTCTGCCCTTTGAGACCATCACAAAGAGTAGAGTTCATCCCGAAGAGATATGTAGACCAACTGATACAAGGTCAGTGTCTTCTTTAGAACTGTATGTACTACAAATCATACCATTTCACTTTTGCAACTGCTTTTATGTACAAATTGCAATGATTCCACAGTCTTGATAAATTTAAAAGAACAGTAAAAGCCTTTAGAAGACAAGGCAAAAAGTTTTCAACAATAATGACTCTAGAAATACCTCTGTGGGAACGTGAACCTGTCACATTGCTACCTATGCCTGAATTTGCATCTAAATAAGAAATGGATTTGTGCAACAGCACAAATCTGCACAGCAGCACACAGCTAGGTGAGAAGAAACGTTATCTGAGACCTTTAGGTCGTACCTCAAAAATACAGCAAATCACTGTCATTCTCTTTTTTTATGCTGCCTCAGGACTGATACACCGTGCCAGCAAAGTTTGAGATGATGCTAACTAATTTGGGGTTACATTAAAGACTGATGCCTGGCCATGAACTTTGGCCCTTTTTTATTTGGATGGTCTCTTTATTATGCTTAAAGCTCTTTATTGAGCTTAAAGTTTTCACACACACACACACACACACACTCTCCAACTCCCACAAACAAGCAAACAAAAATCCCCAAAGCAGAAAGGAAACAAAAGAAGAAAGGAAAACTAGGAAAATAAAGGGACAGAAGCAGCCAAGCAGCCTTCTTGCTCTCAATTAATTTTGCTCTAGTCAAGCACTGTGATTCATGATAAAGTAAAAAAAAACTTCGGGAAAGATGGCACACAGAAACCACACTGAATTTGTCTGTTCTGTATGAGCTTCTTCTGTGATACAACCAAATGATCATTGCAACAAAGTCAATGATGTCACCGTTTTAAGGGAAAACTTTGTGCTTTGTTCCACTTTTTCTATTGTATCATTGCATTATTTCTGAGCATACTTACTACTTCTTGCGGCATTCACTGGCTCTGTCAATTTTAAATTCAGGTAGACTGATGAATCCTTCCGCTTTTTCATCCTGCAAAGGTAGTTGTAGATATTACTGTTGTTAAGGTATCAGAAAAAACCCCCAACACAATGACAACTTAAAGATATTTTCACTTGCCTCCTTCTTACATAAGGAATACTAATGTATGCTCTGCTCTGGCAAACCTCCCACAGAAGTCACTGGGACTTTTGCCAAAGTAGCAAGACATATCCCTTGGTGTAAAATACAATTTTAAATACCCAGTTTTCTCAAACAATTTCACAGCTGAACCAGCATTTGAAAATACATAAAATGACCCAATGTATTCAGGCAATTAGTTATTGTAATTAGTTAATTTTGGGGCAAGATGGACTAATTAGTAAGGAGAAATGCAGCCTGCTGCATTACTGATCTAAAGCTGGGATCAAGGCACAAATGGGATGAGTCTGTGGGAAAACAGGCTTTGCTAACTGTGTTCATGGAACAATTTGCTTTCTGTCTACTCAGGGAAAAGTTGGGGATCACAGTATTTTAAAAAGGTTATGTGCAAATGCTTGCAGTGATTAAAAGAACAAGTCCAGGGCTGAGGGCATCCACATGTTGGCAATGATCTTACCTCAGGATATTTACTAATGTGACTAATAGGGTTTAAAATGGAGGTTTCCTAACTCACCAGCAAAAAGATTTTTTGCTAAAGCTGATATAAACAAACAGGTACTAATGCAGAACATGTTGCACAATCAAAGCTGTGCACAGTTCAGTTGGGCTGCTCCGGTGCTCTTAAGTTCAGCACATATGAGCACTGAAATCATAGCAAAAGCTACAAAGAAGGAACGACAGGAGAACACAACTGAGAAAACAAAAGTATATTCCTTAATTGCCAGAGTTTTTGGTGATATCACTAGCACAGATAAACAAGGAACACCAGGCAGCCCATCATTAAAGTTTACACTCCCATGACTAACCTTGAATGACAGGATTAAAAAACTACTTTTTCCCTTTCAAGGGTTTGAGGACAGATTTATCCTGAACTGCTAAGAGCAGGACACAGGAAAGCATGTTATTTCTCCTTGTAGTAAAAGGTGAATTTGAAGGACCAAATACCTCCAGATCTTAATGGTAATTTATTCAGGCAGTTAATATTAATGTCAGTGTGATTATTTGGGTGAATAAAGTTATTCACATGTATAAGCACTGGCTTCCAACTAATCATGACAACAGCACTATACAGGGTAATTGTTGAGACAATGAGCACAGATGCCTACCTCTTCATTGATATACCAATAGAGAGATGTATCCTTCAGGACAAACCAGTATTTTTTCCATTTCTGGGAGAAATAACTCTTGGCATCTTTCTTTTTCCAAAGCCAGCCTTCACAGTCCCCTCGACCAAGATCTTTACATGAGATCCGTCTTTTGCTTTTACCAGGAATAGGAGCTGAAAATGACAATGAGTTGATGTGAAAGCATTTGACTTATCCACTAAATCAACAAGACAGCTAGCCAGAAAGCACTATATTTTTGCTTAAGAAAATTAATTAAAAATTTCAACCTCAATTTGCCATGAATAAATTATTACAAACATTCTATTTTGACCACAAAGTCTATGCAAGGCACCATAAATTAAAAACCAAAACAAACCGAAGCAAATCATGCTCAGCACCTCACAGACCTCATACTCTATGGATAAGACAAAAAAAAAAAAAAAAAAAGCAAGACAGAAAGAGAAGACGTTATAGGGAAAAGAAAGGCAAGATATTTAAAAATAAGAAAAATGGTTATTTGTAATTTTCAACAAATTAATATTTCACATCAGATTAAAGCACACAGGATATAAATTCATGTACTCTCACACTTGGCTGCTAAATACAACTAAGTAAGTACTTCACGGGTATTCAAAAACCTTTCTTTGCAGCTCCTTTTGCAACTAAACAGTTCCTGAGGACTTTGTACTTCTAAATCAAAGGAGGGCAATTTACTATGATATGAATTACCTGACAGCTTAGGTAATGAGCAAGGGCTGCAATAAGGCACTACATGCACACAGCTGGAAAAAACAGCCATGGCCCCAAAGAGGCTAGAGTCTAAGTATTCAAAAAAAGACAACAGCAGATATATGCAGGTAGAGAAGTATTAAAGAACTACGAGACATCAGTAACGGATTAACACCTCAACATGATCAACTGAACTAAACATTGGATTGGAGCTAACAAGTTCTAGTTCCTCAGGTACTGCAATACCATAAACATTAATGTTGGCAATTCCTTTCCTACCAATACATGATAACAAATTTAATTTTTACCTTTGTTCTTCTTTTTACTTTTCTGCTGTAGAGAAGACTGCTGAAATGTCTACAAGAAAATCAAAACAGAAGAAGTGAAAATACAATGTTTATATTCAACCACATCCTTATAATAAAAGAAGTGTAATATGGCGAACACTGAAGTCATCACCAGATAACACCAGCCAACAGACTTCTAGGCCTAAGAAAAAAGGTAATTTTAGTTCATCTGTTCCTAAGGTTGTAAAGCAAAAGTACACAGTGAAACATCTTAAAATAGACCAAATTTAGTTAGCTAAACCAACCCAAGTTTCTCTCTAGAATGATCGCTCTTGTTCTGTTAATAAGGAAGGAATGTCTTCCTTTGGTTAGTATGATAGTGAAGCTACACAGCCCATGCATTTCTAATACATCATCTAATTAAGGGCTTCCTGACATAAATATGCAAATATGCAAATTAACACACTGCCTAATGCAGGTGTGAAGGCATTTATATGATGGCCTTTAGAACATCAGACAATTTGCCCTGAAATGGGCCTAATATTTTTAAAGACACCAATAAAATTCTGCTAAATTGCAACTGGGAAAAAGTCTCCCCAATAAATATTCTGAAATAGAAACCACTTTCTTTTTTGCCAGATTTTGACTAGAATTATTTCCCTTCAGTTGATCCACTCCCATGAACCAACCCATTGCCTTGGCAATGAGACAGGATGGAAATTATTCCTTAAGATCCTAGCTTATTAGAAATGGCAATACCTATTAACACACTTTATGGTCATTTCTGTTAAAAAACTTTGACTCAGATAATCACCATCACTCTAGTGTATTAGAAAAATAATTCTGTAATTAATCACTCCAGAATTTAAAGACATGATTTTAGTTGTTTTGAATTTTCATTTTCTGTATAGACAAAGGTGTTAGTGCTGAAACTAAGAAAAGGCCGCATTAGAGTGAGTATTAAAACCTCTTATTTGATCTTACCATGAATCAATACAAAAATCACGGCTTTTGTGCCACTTGATAAAAATAAATTTAAGCAAAAGCACTGACAGCCCTGTGAACCCAAATTCTGTTCCTAGCAGGTAAGACAAACCCTCGCCCCAGCTTACAAGGCTCCCTTTTCAATTCAAAAAGCTGCTTTTCTTTCCATTTTCTCTCCCCCATTTCCCATACACCTGAGCTCACATGCAGGAGGCTGAGGCTCAGCTTCCAAGGGATGTCTCGCCTCACAGCTGAGACATTCTCAAGCAGCAAATACTAACGTGTCCATGGGGATAAATTACCAGCAATACAATGTTAATTAAGTGTAATACAAAAAATTAACTGACTCAGTAGTTGTGCTGATCCCTTGTAGACTGTATCTGAAGAAAGCTACTCAAACTGTATTGCCACCTCAGATAGTCAAAACAGGCCTCCACCACGAAGAAAAAAGAAGCCCATTTGTTTTAATTCCCTGGCTCTTGTCCTTTTTTCTCTGCTACGGGTATCAATTCAATCAGCACCACCTCTCAGCAAGTCGAGACAGCAACACCATCCCAACTTACGTCACATGAAATATTTTGACCTGCATAGGACTAAGAGAGATCTTTATGGCCCAGGAATAACAGAGTTGCTGGGAAGAAGTGTGAAAATAACTCCCTCTTAGATGCTTTGAAAATCTTACCTAATTCAAAGTGGTTGAAAAAACAAACACATGCATAAACCCAAAACCTTAGCACTTCTCAGTTGACAACCCAGACAATGTCATTCTGCTGCTTGACTTTTCTGCACTAATATTTTCACAGTGCCAAAACAGAAAATGAAAACCTCCACTTGTTTTTCTTATAAGTGATTCTGAAAGCAGATAAGAATAATATGAAAAGTCTTCCCTTTAAATATTTCACCTGTAAATTGAACCTGCAAACATGAGCTCACACCTCTCAACCTCTGAGTCGGTTTTTGGGAAAAAAAGGTAATGAAGGGGTATCAGTTTTTAATAGGAAGACAGCATGTAATTTAGATGTCTAGCCAATTTTCCATACATTATGTCACATTGCAAAATAGAAAAGTTTTATTAAATTCAGTTATTACTCTAAATTAGCTCATTAAATTAAATTATAATTAAGGACAAAATCTACAACTGAGTGAAGTTCCTGGGAACTATTCAACTGACTTCAGTGATTTCAGCTAACACTTTAGATTATTTTACACAGATTTCAAGCTTCAAGTTGGTTCATCCTTTGAAAAAAACAGCACCAGCTATTTTATTTTTACCCAGAAGATCTATAAGCAGTATGCATTAGTCAGTGCCATTCAGTTTCAAACTCACATGATATCTAATACAAAAAAAAAAAAAAAACAAGTGAGGATGAAATCTAAAAATGCTTCTTCTGTTGCTTTTTTTAGGAAATCATCAAATGCAATCTGCAGCTTCTTCCCAGTTATTACGTAATGCTTAATGCCATTTTCTCAGTGCTGTTTAGACTCACAGAACAATGAAGGAGGTCATGTCCTTCCTCCTGCTCAGAGCAAGGCTTGCTTTGAAGCCAGTGCTGGATCATGTTCTTCAGGGTCATCTCCAGCCTAGATCCAGCTATCTCCAGAGAGGGAGATTCCACAACCTCTTTAAGCAACCTGTCCTGATGTTTGCCACCACAACGTTTCCCCTTTTACAGCCTAATTCCGTGATGTGGCAAATATGGAAATAATATAAATACTTCTTTTTAATGCCACAAACCCTAAAAGTATGGATTCAGACCAAAGCCAGAAATTTAGTTGCACTAACGCAAGTTTGCTGCAAGACACTGTTTAATCACCCACCCACAAGGCTGGATTTCAACATATGTTCACTGCATTTTGATTCTGATACATCTTGAGCTTTGAGCAACTGCTTTCACATACAACTTGTCCCAGTTTCCAAGAATTCATCTCTCCTACTAATTCTGAGAGCTAGCATGAAATGAAACGGAAAACAGCATGCTATATTAAAGAAAGTTGTTAGTAACTCGAAATAATAAATAAAATGGAAAGAAGACCGCCACTGAAAAGATTAGAGTAGATGAATACCTTAACCCAAATGGAAATTGTCACTCCTGAAGAAAATTTGAAACTGTTTAATCATATTCTGAATTATATGCTTTCCAGTCACCCAAAATACAATTAGCAAAATTTTCCCATTATCCAAAAGCAAGGTGTCACTTGATGTTTAGCATATATCAAAACTCCCTTGAATACTCTGAGCCTCAGTTTTTTGAATGCAATAATTTTCTCCTGTAATTTGTGATGTTTGAGCTTGTCGTATTTAATAATATAACTAAACTAAGCCCTCTGACAAATGCACGTCTAAGTAGAATATCAAAGAAACATTTTAGATATATATATGTCTGCCTTTGCTAGCAGCAGCCTCCAAAGCACATGTGTTTCAAGAGGAACAAAACATCATTTATTAAAGGGATTTTTGCTATGTGTCATGGTTTAACCCCAGCTGGCAACTAAGCACCACACAGCCACTTGCTTACCCTTCCCCCCCAGTGGATGCAGGAGAGAATTGGAAGGGCAAAAGTAAGAAAACTTGTGGGTTGAGATAAAAACTGTTTAATAATGGAAATAATAATAATAATAATAACAACAACAACAACCACAACAACAATAATAATAATGTAGTGAAAAGGAAAACAATAAAAAAAGAGAGAGGAACAAAACCCAGGAAAAACAAGTGATGCAACTGCTCACCACCCACCAACGGATGCCCAGCCAATCCCTGAGCAGTGATCGCTGCCCCCCCCGGCCAACTCCCTACAGTTAATATAATGAGCATGATGTCATATAATATGAAATATCCCTTTGGCCAGTTTGGGTCAGCTGTCCTGGCTGTGCTTCCTCCCCTCCTGGCTTCTGTGCACCTGGCAGAGCATGGGAAGCTGAAAAAAGTCCTTGACTAGTATAAACACTGCTTAGCCACAACTAAAACATCAGTGTGTTATCAACGCTATTCTCATCCTAAATCCAAATCACAGCACTAGACCAGCTACTAGGAAGAAAATTAACTCCATCCCAGCTGAAACCAGGACACTATGTTTCTGTTTTTTTTAACAAAGGTGCTAGCCTACCTCTAGCCCTACCTTTCTGAGGGCTTATCTGCACACCTCATCAGCCAATGGAGATTTCATTGTACATAGAAGAGACATAACAGTTCCTCTCTTCCTGCAACTGTCCATTACCAAACTTACTATGTGAATTATATTTACTTTAACACTCTTCAAAATGATTGACAGAGTTCTGAAAGTCCATTAGAAGAATGCACAGCTGTAAATAGCAACCTGCCCTAGAGTATGCCTTTCCATGCTTTTACAATTATAGTGCAGTAATACAGCTACATAGTAAAAAACTTCTGGGTGGAGGCTCACACTAACAAAAGAGGTCACTAATGACCTATAACTGTATTTGTTCCTTTAGCAAGAAAATAATCACGTATAGATGGTATAATCAACAATATCTGCATGCACACAATCACACATCAGCATCTTCATATATTGTAATGGTTCTACCTTTAAATTGTTGTAACCTGTGATTTGAGTTGCATGTTATAGGAACTACTGTAGCAGGAACCACCTGAACCAATGGAGGACAAGCCTTACAAGAAGCAGTGCAAGTGCAGCAGTGACCCGACCTGAGCTGGCTTTGGTGCCCAGTAACTCCACACAACACACCACCTCTCCTGTCCTGAGTGACCCCCACAACAGATGGAGCCGCAAGTCATGGACTAAATGAACTCAATGGACATTTTGTGGACATTTGTGGACATTTTAAAGACATTTTACAGGGGTGGTCCATAGACTAAGGGAATGATAAATGATATCTGTGTATTATATCAAAGGATGGGAAGGGGGGTAGTGGTTAATGAGCTTGTATTGGATAGTGTGGGACCTGAGCATGATGTAAATGGTATGGAATAAGGGGTGGATACTGTCCTGGTTTCAGCTGGGATAGAGTTAATTTTTTTTTTTCATAGTAGCTAGTGTGGGGCTATGTTTTGGATTTATGCTGAAAACAGTGCTGATAATGTGGAGATGTTTTAGTTGTTGCTAAGTAGTGCTTACACTAGTCAAGGACTTTTTCTGCTTCCCATGCTCTGCCGGGTGCACAAGAAGCTGGGAGGGGACACAGCTGGGACAGCTGACCCAAACTGACCAAAGGGATATTCCATACCATATGACATCATGCTCAGTATATAAAGCTGGGGGAAGAAAAAGGAAGGGGGGACATTTGGAGTTATGGCGTTTGTCTTCCCAAGTAAGCGTTACGCGTGATGGAGCCCTGCTTTCCTGGGGATGGCTGAACACCTGCCTGCCCATGGGAAGTGGTGAATGAATTCCTTGTTTTGCTTTGCTTGTGCGCGTGGCTTTTGCTTTGCCTATTAAATGGTCTTTATCTCAACCCAGGAGTTTCCTCACTTTTACTCTTCTGATTCTCTCCCCCATCCCACCAGGGGGGAGTGAGCGAGCGGCTGCATGGTGCTTGGTTGCTGACTGAGGTTAAACCACGACATATATACAACACAAAATTTTCAAGAAATGAGACTATCAGGTTTTTCTCTCATCCTCAGAGTTACCCAGGTTTCTGCCTGCTTTCAGCACTTGGGATAAAGTATTCATTCTTGGTTATTTGCTCAGAAGGGAAGCAAGATTGAAAGTTAGTCATTAACATTCAGAAGCCTAAAAATATGAGTATTTATTATGAACTACTTAGTAGTAATTTCATAGCTCTATATTTGGAAAAATGTATTTAAATAAAAGTGTTAAATAATTTAATTTTCAAATAATTTATTTGTTTTATGCCCAATAAGAAACTTAATAAACTGATCTTCCAATACCAATATTAAAATGGAGTGACTGATATCAGGAGAGATGAATATTTGATAAAACTCATGTTATGATGAAAGTTAGAAAATTTCTATACCAGTT
Source organism: Morus bassanus (assembly GCA_031468815.1). Classification (NCBI taxonomy): domain Eukaryota; kingdom Metazoa; phylum Chordata; class Aves; order Suliformes; family Sulidae; genus Morus; species Morus bassanus. The sequence continues at coordinate 88,681,146 of CM062568.1, read as the reverse complement.
GATACCTCAAATAAAAGTAGAAGACAAGTAGGCTGGTTATCAAAACTATTGATTTGGGAGGACTGGTTATTTTGCTGAACTTCAAGAGTCTGAGAAGGAACTCTAAAGATTTGGGGTCAAATTATTCCTATATATGAGCTTCTCCAAGATCTAATATAAATTCCATGTGTGACCAACAGAACATGACATGCATGTCAAAAAAATAGGTATATTCTAATAATAACATGAAGTGGAACTTTCTCCTGCAGATGGAAAAGCCAATATCTGGAAAAAAATGAAAGCTGGTGCTGCCAATTATTTGACTGATCTCTCATGCTCAATACTTTGAAAACACTGGCAGTGTTCTGTTTTCACAATTTTGAAACACCACATATATGTGTTTCTCTTCATTTGGTGTGTGGAGATCCAAAATTTCAGAGCTAAAAGATGAGTGAAAAGGGGGAAAAATTCAAAGCTATTTGTATTACATTGTCACATTATCCATCATTACTCAACTCATGCTTAAGGGTACTCTCAACAGAGGATTTTGCCAAAATGTCTTTTGTTTACCATCTTGTTTAGTCTCCATTAAGAGCTAATAATAGACAGTATTAATTATTTTCATGGATATTTGTGGAAAATATAGTTTTTAAGGACTATGTTACAAAGGTATGATGAGAGAAGACCTCTGGCAGCTCAGAAAGTGTGAAACCTCCTGCCAATCAGCAGCAGAATTTCATTCACAACAGACAACTGTTTTGTTTACAGCAGGAACAGGTATTGACCTGTTATTATGTTTAGCCTTCAAAATAAGCGAAAATATTACTGTTTATTGTCAGATAGGTCTTGAAGCTAGCTGAGTACACACAGGGCATCTCCAAGGCAGATTTTGGAAGAAGAGCTGAAGCTGGGCCGCACAGAACTATACTGGCATGGGAGAGAAGAGACAAGGCATGACTTGATGCTCTGAAGGAATCATTTACCAGGGCTAAGAGTCAAATGAAGCATCTATGGATGAAATGACACTCAAAAGGGAACCTACTAAAATGTAGGATAAGGAAAGACTATGCTCTATGTTATGACCCTATTTAGGAAGGCAAAGAGTTCACTGCCTTGTTTGAATAGTTTTCTGTGTTGACTGGGGTTCAGAGACTGCTAACAGAATTAATATCTGCAAAAAAATGTCATCTCATGCTTGGCATATCTGTTTGTCAGGTCATGGAGGGTGTTTTAGGAAATACTCCTGTTCCTGTAATCAGGAACTCTAAGACTATTCCAAATCCTACTCTATTCTCTTTTCTTCTTCATTTTGCTGAATAATTGTTCATTTGTTATTTACTTCTGGATTTTGAAATTCTCATATAGTCAACATTCTCTGATTTATCTGTGGCTACAACTATTTAGTTGCCCAAGAATGGTACCAAGTGTTACTTGGTTGTGAATAAAGTATTTCTAATATGCTGCAAAAGCTCTAGTTTACACAACCCTTCTAAAAGCTAGGCTTCACTCTGGATAGGTAAAATGCAAATACAGTAAACGGGATGGTCCATGTGAAATAAAATCCAATACAAAAGCACAGCAGTGAATTTATGAAAGCAGATCCAGAAATATTTCCTATGCTAAAGTCACAGGCTGATGACAGAACAGTCATCATATGTGAGTAATTCATAAATCCATGGTAAGTTGGAATGAAAAGTGATTTACAGACAAAGGATGCCACAGTTGATTAACAATGCCCTGAAGCCCTGGGGCTTGCCTCCCAAAAGCAAAATTTATTGAATCAAATCTTGATCTTTTTGTGCTTTGGTAACAGATACTTCTGCTCTCTCTGCACAGCTCTCTCTGCTCTTGAGCACACTCTATAATAAAAATACCATACCTGGGTTTAAAAGGACAGCATTCACTAAGGTTCTAGCTAAGACATTTAATACTAAAACACAGTATGAACATTATATATGAACAGACTTCTAAAAGTGAGCTTGTGTAGTACAAACAAAACAATGCCAACAAGTAAGGCAGCATCATTGTGCTAAACATCCTGTGGATATTTCTCTTTTAAATGGCAGATACCTCAGAAAGAGAGAAGCATGAATCACTGGTTCTGTCAAATGGGTTGTGAGAGGCACAGACATATTAACAGTCACTGGAAGAATGGATCCCAGAATTCATGGCTTGGTATGTTATCCTACACACTATATTATTCCTCCTCCTCCCATAGTTTTGCTTTTTCAGAACTGCAAAAATGTGTTTCAATACTAAGGCCAAAGGAACGTGTATTTGCAAAAGTTGGCAAAGCAATGGTTTTCTTGGCTGCAGTCAAAAAGTTCATTTCAGATGAGAAAATTTTCTACATCTACCTGACAACCAATGGCCCTGTTCCTGTTCCTATTCCTTCTCTCCTTTTCCCACAGTAGCTTTATGAAAGGCTTCTAGAAAGTACTACATCTACAGTACATGGCTATGCCATCTATCATGCAAGGTCACAGCTCTAACTGGATTCCTGTATTTTTGGAGCTCTGACGATGAATTCCCAACGCATGCATTTTATTAGTGACCACAAGGTTAAAGAAACACTATGTGTCTTAAGAGGAATATGCTAAGAGCTTTCTACTGTAAAAAATGTAGCCTGAGACCTTAAAGCTTCCAACCTTCTAGCTGCCTCTGTTGTAGGCAATGGCTACATTACCTGTGCACGATGCTCTCCTTATTACATAGTCTACAAGGGCTGATAATACCAAAGATGTCTAATTTTTTCACGTAACTGTTCCTATAGCTGTTTATCCAAGAAGAATATGCTAGCTAAGGACAGAACTGTGGTGGTCTGAAATGTGATAGCAAGCACAGCTTTTCTGTTCAGGGCTTCTTATTCATTCTCCCATCCCTAAACTTTTTCTTTTAATTTGGGGGAGCTCTGTGGCAAATGTTGCATTAGCTGGATGCAAATTTGCAGTTGCACAAGCTAGTGCAATTTGTTTGTGCAGAGTTGTTAGCATAATGCATGCAAAACTTAGAAAAATGAAAACATTTTTTAAATCTTCAGGCCATGTTGAGAAAATAATATATAGTGGTCCTGCTCTCCACCACGAGGGAAAGATTTTCCTTCTTAGTCATTAAGCCATAGGACTCTTTAGTTGAAATACTGAAGCAGTAAAACTTCTGGACAATATCAAATTTAAATGAGAGTTCTCATATCCCCCCACTTTCTTTTTGACTGACAGAACAAGGACTGCAGCACTGTCACAGCTGTCTGAAGCAAATGAGGATAAAAAGTTAAACTAGACAAGTGCTGTTCATTAGAATAATTTATTCTGAGATCATTCTTCTGCTCTACATCTACTGTGAAACATGTAATTTTGGTACCTCCCACACTGCTTTTATTGACAGTAAGTAACCTAAGGGAGAAAGGGAGGGTTGGAAAACTATATGTATTCTTTAATGGCAAAAGTCCAAGATGCAGCAGTTGTTCCATCACTGTGTATCAACTGCATCATTTAAGAAGGAAAAAGAAACTTAATTATCACCCACGACAGAATAGTACTTAACCCTTTATTTTGATTTCTACCCCAGAGCAATTCCCGGTTTCATCTCTCACTGAAGAGAATGGACCAATTCAAGAACCACAAAACGGCTGAGGCAGGAAGGCACATCTGGAGATGGTCTTATCCAACCCTGTTACTCAGAGCAGGGTCAACTAGAGTAGGTTGTTCAGGGCCATGTCCAGTTGGGTTTTTAATATCTCCAAAGACGGAGACTCCACCAACTCCATGGGCAACCTGCTCCAGTTAAACCACCTTCACAGTAAAAGTATTTTTTTCTCATGTTTACATGGAATTTCTTGTATTTCAATTTATGTTCATTGCCTCTTGTCCTTTCACAAAGTATCACTGAGACAAGCCCCCCAGTATGCACTCCAGAAGCCTCATGGATTGCTTGTGCCCTGCTGTGTTGTGCCTCCAGCAGATATCAGTGAGTCAAACAAACCTCTTTCAAATGATGCAATTTCATCCAGGAAAAATCTGGTTTTGCTCAGACAGTTTGTCTTATTTGTGAGAAAGGTAGGTGTTCCTCTGTATGTTTATCTAAACATTAAAACAATAAGACTATCCAAGCAGATTTAAGAAACTTATTCTGCAAGTGATCTATGTTAGAGTAGAGAGGTGGTCTGTGGCACAGCACAGAACTGATCGTCAACCTTCTGGGAAGGAAACTTAAACTACCGTAAAACACCATAGAAGTCAACCCCAGGGCATTAACAAAATCTTGCATCAGGCCCACAGTCCTTCTAGATGAAAAATCATTATCTTAAAATAAAGGTCCCACGCCCCCCTACAACACCTAGGTGCTTGCTTATGATGAAAAGAGTACCTACACAGCTCCTTCTGTAGAAGCAGTTAGCAACACTTCTGACTGTGTCCCCCAGCATGATCTCTTTCATATTGCTCAGTCTGACTGTGACACAGAAAAGTGTAGGGGATGTAGATACTCTGTAATGAATGAGGGCAGAACTGAGAAAACAGATTTTTGCTTTAAGGAAGATATACTTTTGCAAGCTGTTCTCTGTTAGCACTTGGGTATAATATTCTTTCAGTGAAAGAAACAGAAAAGTCATTCTGACTTTCAAAAATATTAAGTTTTTGGTGAAAATAAAACAGAAAATTGTACATTTCTGGAGCTAGGGAGTTCACAAAGGCTTTGGTGAAACAGGAAATTAGTGCATAGTTGTGTGTGAAAGAAGCAGTCTTAGCACAGGAGATGCGCAAGACAAATTACAGCCACCAAAATGCTTTCCTTGCCCATCTCTAGAAGATAAAACATACAAACCCAATCTTTCATGTTTTAAGTAGTACTATTGAACAGCAGAAAACCTTATCTACTGGTTACACTACTCTTAAGGACATTTCCTTATAATAATTTTCAAGGCTTGGAGACTTCTCAGTATTTGTACCCTTCAGGACTAAAATGACATTTCCAGAAGGTAGTGCTTTGTGCCTCTTTATCGTTGCACCATGCTACCAGGAATAGCTTACAGCAATAGCTGTAGTAATTGCTATATATCAGGGCTGAATTCAGGTAGCTCTCAACTATAGGAAGTAACAGGATCTTGAAGAGAGGGGATGTTTCCATGGGGAAATGAGGGAAAGAGCATTTGTACCTCAGCCATTATACCTCTGTTAGAATTCATACCAAACACTTCCATTGCACCTAGGAACTAAGGTAGAAAAAGAACAGTTCATTCCAGGATAAAAGTCACATTACTTGCTGGAATTCAGTAAAATTTCCTCTAAGCGTAAGATGAAATAGCACTTCTCAGAAGGTGGGGAAAGATAACATTAGATCTTTTTAATTCTGTGCTGGCTATGGTGACCTTATGGGTACAAACCAGCTTACAAAATTAGTTTTACACTTCATTCTAAAGTCAGAATTCTGTAGTGTCAGAAATATTATCTACTTGGGTTAATCTGAAAGCAAAGGGATATACTTGAGAAATGGACAAAAAGCAGTTACCTCTATATGAAAAATATGAGGTTTTTTCCTCCACAGCATAGTAGCAGAGATGGATTGGCTGACTCAGAGATCAGGCGCTAAGCAACAAGCACTTCTTTCCAGTAAAATAGAAACACCTAATAAAACAGCTTCTGTTCAGGAGCCGCACTGCTGCAAAGAGCCATTTTCCTCCCAGGTGCAACCTTACAATCTCCCACATGATGTGTCAGCTCGAGGGGCCACTGCCGTGTAAGTGGAGCAGAGGAGTGGGGCAAAGACTCCTGCAGAGTCAAAACCACTATTTTCAAAAAATCACTTGTTCAGAAATGATTATGCTGCTTGCCAAAGCATTTTGATAAAACAGTACTCTGAAATGGGCATCTGCGCTCCCTTAATTCAAACAGCATTTTCACCACTCAGTACAAGTTTTTTAGAACGCCAAATTTCATGGCACATGCCAGCCAGTGTTCTTGGTTCACTGCTTTCATAGTCCTGATACCTCCCTTTTCCTTGTGCAGAATGGGGTACTGAGAGGAGCCAGCTGAGAAGTCAGGACCTAGATCTAAGTTCTCATAGATGTGACACTCCCTACCATACTGCAGTGGTAACTCATGCTGACTCTCCTCTGGGCAACGCCCGACAAACATTCCTCTGCTACAGCATGCTGCATTTAATCTCTTCTTTGTCAAAGGGGAATAACCGAGGGACTGAATAACTTATTCTACATTAAAAAAAAAATCTCTCAACTGTGCTATTGTGATTGTACCAGCTACAGGTAATGTAGCTTACTGGTGTACAAATAATGCTAATACCTAAAAATGCAAAAGTCCTCTATCAGGTGAAAAAGGCAGGATAAAACCAGGAACGATTAATTGAAATGGATAACAGAAAAAATACAGAATTGGGATGTGAAAGGAAATTAGGAAATGTTCTGAGCTGGGAGATTTATTAGCCTATAGATCTACATCTCTTGACAATGTAAAATTACACTTTCAGAGCATTATATCATATGCAGTAAGGAATAAATCGCTACTGGCAGAGCTGGACTAGATGACCTTTACAGTAACTCTCTCATTTTTAAAGAATTCCCCAGCTTCATCACTGAAAGAAATTATAACAGGCCGTTTTTTCCCTCATGGTCAGGTGTGAAAGAAGGCAATAGAGAAAGTTTAAAATAAAAATTTTCAACAAAAAACTTAAATTGTTCTTCATGATGGCCCATAAACCAATCTCACCTCATCTCTAGAGCATTTTGCTTTGCTGCAATAGTTAACTCCGGATTCTAATAAAAATGACAGAGTATATAGAAATAGATGCAAAATCTCCCACATTCAAAGCCTTCAAATTTCATTTTGAAAACTGCTTTCCCATTAAGAGAAAATTCATGGTGTTAACTGCTTCTTTCAAAAAGAAGTAATGCAGATGCAAAAATATTCTCTCAACTGTGACAGGAATTAATATTCCTTACGAACAATGCAGATATTATTCCATATAATTAAAAGAACATAGCACTCCCTCCTGAGGAGATGAAATATTACTATTTCACAAAATGTATGCTTAACCAGAATTCAACTATAAAAGCTGCATATGCACATCCACTCACTTCAGTCTTGTGTTCAAAGGACTGAGAGTCTAGAACTGGCAAAACAAATGTGAGATTATGACAGCACTTTGACAAGATGGTTTTAGCTGAACAGCAATGAAACAACAGAAACTGAGGCTTAAAACCGAGCAAGTTGTTATCCTCTCAGCTACTGCTGAAATCTCTGTTTTATTGCTCACCTCCAACTTTTTTGCCATGAGGACAGCCAAGCAGTGCAGCAGGTTGGCTGCAAGTTCATGCATTCTCCATCTCAGGAGGTTTTCAACACCCGGCTGGACAAAGCCCTCAGAACCCTCATCTGACCTCAGAGCTGGCCCTGCTTCGAGCCAAAGACCAGCACAGAGATCTCCTGAGGTCCCCTCCAGCCCAAATTATCCTATTATCCTATGCACTTTATGCTGGTTTCTGAGGCATTAGGATTTTTTTCTGTAGCAAATTCATTAGGAGTGATACCTTTCTCCTGCTGGCAGGCTAATTACAATTTTGTTCTCTTTTCTCCTCTCTGTCCAACATCTTTTCTTGGAATTATGCCAACTGGCCATCCATTCACCCAGTTTACTATCTTTTACTGGTCCCATCATTAGCAACAGCAATTCATACCATGTTTGAATATGGAGTTTAATACATATCTGAATAGGATTAAATGAAGGTGATTAACTGGAATAGCAGAGGACTAGACCCAGAAGGCCTCTCTATTCCTCTGTGTTGATTGTGCTACCCTAAAAATAATACAATGCCATCTTCCATTAGCAAGGAATTTATATGCTATTTCTCTCTTGCCTTTTCTCTCAGAAATGTAGAAGATTTATTTCAGACCAGATTTTTGCCAAACCCAGATGGAATATCTAGATGTACCTTTTAGCACAACAATCTTATGGCTATTCCATTCACTCCCAATTGTCACAAGTACCTTATGGACTAAGGCATATTTTGCTTATTGGTTAACTGTTTCACCATTTTATTTGTTTTATATGCCACACAGTTCACTTATGGCCTAGATGAAGATCCTACACTGATTTTAACAACATAACTACTATTTTTATTACTTGTTTTGTGCTTGTCACATTTCTAAAGTGCTGCATTCGAAGGAAGGAATACTTATAGTATCATTTAGATGGGTTTTTTTGGCATGAGGAAGCTGGCCAAGGGCTAGAACCACTATTCGAGCTTAAGAGTGTGAGAGATGCTGCTCTTCTATCTGAATCAGATACATAAAACCACGAGTCTCCAACTGAAAGAAACCCAACATGTGCCAATCTGTAGGCATTCAAAGCTGCCTACGGCCAATGGGACAATTGTGACTGTTGGACATGACGGTCTTTCAGACTCATGAAGGCACTAGATAAGAATTTTCCATCATGTTTCTTCCACTTACTCATCTTTCCCTTACTGAATTTTTTAATTGCTGTTCTTTCCAATCGTCTCTCAGAGCAAAAGGCCTTCTATATCTGAACTATACTAGTGGAAGCTAACAAGAGAAATGGATACAAGCTACGTGATCATGATGCCTTCATAGCAAAATTGGGTATTCTACTTTGCATTGCATTATATGAAACATTTTACCAGCACTTTTGCCTCTGAATAGACTTTAAGTCTTTTAAAAGAACTTGAAATCAGATTATTCTGTAACTTCATAAGCCTATTCAGCTCTGTTTCTACTGAAGAACGGTGAGCTCCTTCTATTTCCACAGATGTGGACCTTGATATCGTCACAGCTTTATTTCCTTCTTTCATGCTCATTGATTGGGAAATGACAAGGAGTTGAAGTTGTAGACTGGACCAAAGTGCTCTCCGACATCCCCATAAGGCTACAAAAACTGAGGTGAGATAGGACCAGTGTAACCTACAGGAGAAAGGGATGTAAATGTCATAAAGGCTCCAAACACCTCCAGAGAGGGATATCCCAGTGTTTAGTTTTTACTAGACCCAAGCTATGCTGGACCTTCATAAACATACAGGTACTTGAGAAGAAACTAGGGCATCACAACAGTTGAGACTATTGGACATATTCTACTGAGGTGCCCAGGAGCCCACTTGGAGTCCAATCTGACAGAACTATTTTTGAAAAGGCTAGACATCGTGAAAAATGATAATTTTTTCACTTGTGAAATTTTAACAGTATATGTGCTACTTTCAGTTGAGGTTTGTGTTTTTCTACCTTTACAGTGGAAGCTAGTGCATGCACAATTATATTTAGACTGTAAAGGGCTAATTTGCAACAAAGCAGCAGAGAAATGAGCTTTTTAATCCTTTCCTACTGTGGTAATAGATTGAAATTTTTCACAATTATGAAATATTTCAAAGACTTTTTATGATATTCATTTAATTTCTGGACAGTTATTTGAAATCCAGTGCAGTTTCTTAGCTAGGAATATAAAAATGCCAATGTTTTTTAACTTCAACACAAGTATAATTTTTTAAATCAAGTATTTCTTACAATTACACTTTTAAGAAGGAGTTTAAAATTTCCTCTGCTGGTGATTGGTGCCTGTAAGTCCGTAATCGTTCTGCAAGCTTCAGTATTATTTTAATACAAATATTTAAATGGAGGTGAAAGACCATAGAGAAGAAGCAACAGTAAGTCAAATGTTAACAAAAATTATGGAAATACTTATGGAAGATATTTTTCACTATTCACTTAGGTTAAACTGGACTTAGATATCAACTGCTAGATTTTATTCTATAGTAATTGCAAGTCTAACTATAGAAAATTATGAAAACAGGGAGGAGGAAAAGGAGAAGGGAGCCTTGATATTTAAATACTGCCATAGTTGGACTTCGAACATTTTGAAGAAGAAAATGTACCAACTCCATCTGTTGTAATGGTACAATGACATTCTAGATTTCAGACACCTACTTAAAATCTGTGCAATTTATTTTCAAATTTTTTCTCTACATATTTATTTTTAATTACAAATATCCATAACAAAAATTCACCAAGCAGAAATTCTTTAAATATGGTGATGCTTACAATTATAATAAACTGCTAGTTTTTCTGTGGAGTGGTTTTGTTGTGGTTTTTTTTTTTTTAGTAAATAGTTTTCCAATATATAGTGCTTATTAGATGGCATTTCTATTCAGAAGACTTTTGCAACAAATTGATGGGTAGCTTGTGCAAAAGTTTATTAGGAAACTAATAAGCACATGTTCTGCACTTTCTTAAATCCTAGTTACTGAGTATTACAATTAAAAGGTTTCATAAATAGATGCATATTCGATTCAAGAATTTTCATTAAAATGTAGGTACTTCACATTCAAGTACCTTCTCTTTTTCCTTCCTTTCAGCCTTTCTGCAGAGAAGAATAGGAGGAGTAAGAGAAAATCAACCACTTAAGAAGAGTTAAAGTTTTCAAAATCATGAGCTTTTGGTAAATTCTTCTCTGTACTGAAACATCTAAATACATACATTTTGAATTGAACATTTAAAAAGAATTTTCCTGTATTTTTCTCTGGAGGGGTGGGTCGGAGGCAAGAAATATCTGGAAATATGCATCATTTAAGTAGAAAAGTTATTTTTCTTAAAAGTTAGTCTCCTTTCCAATTTATCTTATCAGCTAAAAACTGATTTTTGCAATAGGTCCATAAGCAAATCTTCTTCACTTACAGTATGTTCAACAAGATCACTGTTGCAATCAATTGAACTTTGCATGCCCAGACTGATGCAGACCCACCAGTTCTGCTGAGCAAACCCACTGAGCTGAACCGGTATGGCAACCTGACAAGGACAAGCAGAGCGAGACAATTGAAATTGTAACTGTGGCCAAATCCCTAATCGTTGCCTCAGTGTCCTCACTGGCAGAGTTGAAAACAGAGTGCTCGGCTCTCTGTAGGTGCTCATTGCAGCAAGTACTGAAATTAATTATGTGAGTTAAGAGTCACTGAGCTGCACTCCAACTACATGGAAGTCACATCTAAACAGGACACACCACAACACACCACATAAACAGGAAAAAAATGTTTGCCAAAGGTGCACCAACTTCATTGAATTTGCAGCAAAAAACCTCCAACTGATGGCTTTTATTTAAAGTAAAACTGGAATATTAAAGATTGTGCATGTGTACATACCTACACATGTAGATTCAGCAAAATTCCTACGGAACAAATCTTTTGTTTGTTTCCTGCATCCATTCCTGAGCCACCGGTTCCAGATGTATGAACTTTAAATAGTACATCTTGCTACTAAACTTACTTTATTTTCAAATACAATTAAAATGACCAAGAAAACGTCAGTAATTATTTAAACAATTTTAAATACGCTGGTTATCAGCAAAGCGAGAAGCTGTTACTTTTTCGTCACTTTTCCTATGACAGGCAAGTCATCAGGTATTGCTAAATATATATGAACAAGTGAGCATACACTGGAAAAGGCAAAGGGATAGGAGGCAGGAAAGAAGAAGGAACAAGGTCAATAATAAAAGTTTATTGGTGTAGGTTTGGAAAGAGTTTGTAAGCAAGGTTACTTTTTCTTCTATAACTCCCTACTATATACAATAGGCTGCAACCTTTTCTTCCCATAGCAATGCTGTTTCTAGACTAACGGAAAGTTGTATTGATCCAGATACGAGCAGATTATTATTAACCTGATGCAGAACTTCTTTTGACTCATGACAATATCTCCCTCCTAAATAACCACGCTGTTTTCCTGCAATGAAAACAAAGCACAACATACCAAGGAAATTCCTACATAGAATAGCATAATGAACTTAAAAAACTACAGTCATGTGCCAGAGCTTTCATCTCTTGTGCCCCAAAGGTCCAAGACAATTTTAACTGCACCAACAGTAATAGATCACATTGAACACCTGCTTGCACATTAGATTAGCAACAGATCAAACAGTTTGCCTTGGCTTAATAAAAACATTAACACTCTGTGTTGGTATTTCTTTTGCAATACTGAGGAAGAAAAATAGAATGGAAAAACAACAACTTGGCTAGAAATCAATGTACACTGGAAACACTTTCTGGAACAGGAAACAAAGCAAAGTGAAGTGGTGAAGAGGCTTTGCATGTGAGGATTAAAAAAATACCATAACTGGATACAAGAGACGATTACTTCACAGACATAACACAAATTAGTTGTTCTTTTGCTATTATATCAGCGATCACATCAGTTATGTTCAGCGGACACAAGTAAATGCTGTTTACTTTTCAAGGCCATAACTGAAATGCTCCCTTGACCACACAGTTTTTGATTGTAATGGCAAGTCAATGATATAAACAAAATTGTTAAAACCAGCGATTTTATGCAACTTTAGTATACTGATGGTCAGGAAAATGCTAGACTGCCACATTCTTGTGATCACTTTAGAATATAACAATTTGAATCTGCTGGCATTTTTTAAAATAACTTTTAGCAAATAAACAACCACCATGCACTTCTGAATTACCATGGTAATTTTTTAACGCCATCCACTTTGTTTACAGGACAAAAACATACCATTTCTGTTGTGGTTATTTAATTAATCAGTGTAGTTTTTTGATCAAAGATTATTCTTTTCTATAAAGCCATGTATAAAAGCAGCAGAAGCAAGGAGTTGAAGTCAGCATAATTGTGAAAGCTGCTTTTCTGCAGAAAACCTTCACAGTAATCAACCTGCACACGTCAATAGCTGCAAAATTCAAAAGGAAAGAGGGCTGGAATTGTAAGGGGAATTCATCATTAACTAGTGGGATGTATTCTCAGTCCAAAATTATTTAACATTTATATCAATGGACTCAAAAAAGAATTAAAACATCATTGAAAAAAGGTAACACAGGTTTTAAAGACCAGTGAATGACATGAGACCTGAATGCTGAGTGAACAGCATGGTTTCTATTCTAGGGAATTCAGAAAAAAGGGAAAAGAAAATAGAGAAAAAAATAAAGAAATTACAGGTGCGGGTTTTTTTATTTCACAGAATAAGCATATTAAAAAGATAATTTTAAAACAAAGGTTTTAGTAGTTCCCCGGATTCCGGGAGGTTCCATACTCCATGTTATGGAATTGGGAATCATGGGGGCCCAATCTGAGGGCCCACAGCCCTTATTCTCTGGTCTTTCATATAGGGTTGCTTCAGAGACATAGATTATTCAGCAAGCATACCCAAGAAGTCATATGTTTCAACATGGCCAACCATCTACAATGTTATATATTTAAGAACAAAGAACGCAAGACATAAATTATTAGATTAGGAATACCAGTCTTGCAAACCAGTGATTTGGAAAAGTGACATTACAGAAAAAATAAAACCAAAACCAAGTAATAAACACATTCCCACTCCAAGTCTATGGTTAAAATGGGTAAACAGTCCTTTAAATATTTAACTAGAGAGGTAGTGAACAGGAATAGAAAGGTTTTATTACCTTTCTATCCAGCTCCTGGAAATTTATGTCCTGTTCTGGCACACATACTTCAGGAAGGATGCTTAGGATACTTAGGATACTTCAGGATTAAATATGAGGAGTTGAAAGAATTATGAGATGAAAGGATATGATGAAAGGATATGAAAACACACTCTCTGATGACAAAGCCAGGATGCTCATTCTATTTCTTTTAAGCAAGAGAAGGCAACAATGAGATTTGATTATAACCTGTAAATTCCTGTATTGGGAGATAAAATTTGGTAACAAAAGACCTTTAAATCTAGAGGATAACGGTACATTGACAACTAAGGTTGCACATAGAAGCCAGGAAAACACAGGCTAACAGGTGAAAAGTTTTAACAATGAGAGCAACCAGGGATTGGAACTACTTAACAAGCCTGGTGGGGTATTGTATAGCACTGGGACCTAATACAAACAATTGAGGCACTATAGGTACAAGTTCAACTACAGCCACCTGGTAGGAGCTGCACTTTACTTCAGGAAAATCCACTGGCTTGTGGTATGCAGTACAGGGTCACAGAATTGTCTCCTCATCTGATATTCTAGTATGATGAAAACATCGACTTAAAAAAAACCAAACCAAAACCAAACAAAAACCCAAATCAAAAACCCCAGTCTCTTTCACTACTCTTAGTGCAGTTTTTGAAGTTACCACCATTCCTCTGGACTGAACTCATATGCTCATCCAGAGGCTCCCATTTACAAAGTCTTTGAGAAAACTAGGTAGCTGATGTTTGTAAAAAAATATTTTCTAACAGGACAGCCACTTTTCAGTGAATTTTAAGATGCAATTTGCAATTTGAGCATAAAGTATGTTTTCATTGTCCTATTTGTTATCTATAGTTTAATAAAACTGTACTAAAGTCAGATATGAGTTCCTTGTGTTTTACCTGTATTCCCCTGCTCTTTAGCTGCTCGCTGCACTGTTTATTTAAGATTTTAAGAAAAGTTCTGTCCAATTTATTACAAAACCTCTGGCTCTGCTATGTGGCAAAGACATATAGCCCCATCTGCAAACTAGATTAGGATTCCATCAGCCAGTATGCTTGGGTGTCATCACCACAAAAAGGGAACTGTATTTTACTACACGGTGGCAGCCAGGTGGCTTCCAGCAATAGGACCAGCAATAATCAGCTGCAGAGGGCTGTAAAGCCTTTGTGAAGGGCTCCTTCCCATTTCCCCGGGGACAAATCAATGGCCCAAGCTTCCTCTTTCTGTTTATTTCATGCATTTTGCTTCAAAGCCAGTTAGCAGATCAATACTGATTTGTATTCTGAAGAATAAATAACTTTTTTTCCCTTTTTTATTTTTATAAATAAATAAGCTCCCACTAAACTTCCAAAAAGACGCTGAAGATTTAGTGGCATTACAGAGAGAGGCATCCTTTAATAGTGACGATGCACAAAATGGATTAGTAGACACTGGTAGAATTTGTGGTGTTAACAGTTCAGACATTTTGTAGATGGGTATCCAAAGTACATGAAAAATGCTGGTTGGCAATCCTAAATTTGCTGTTGCTCATTAACTTCCACACGAGAATTTTGAAGAATCTTCCAGTTCCTGTGTACATAATTTACTTTTGTACACAATTTGGAAACTAGACATAATGGGTAATAAAGGAAACCACAGAAAAACAAAGATGGGACCTTAAAAAAAAGAAAAGTTTTTCTCACTGCACAGTGTCAGGAATTTGACGTATACTAACAAAGAAATGTTATTGAGAGGTGAGTATTCTCTCAGTACATGGAAAGTGTTGCAAATTTACCACACTGTTCTTTACAGAGTGGAAAGTCCTCCATTACACAAATAACTTTTCTATTTTTTTCTGTAAATATTTGATTTCAAGGGCTCTTGCACTGATTAGACTCCTTCTAGGAAAGACATTACAAAAAGGACAGTTTGGGGACACTTGCAATCTCCTTGGCTTCATGTATTAGGGAAACACTACATATCAGTCTGCCTTTGCAAATGGAAATCTCCCCACTATCAGATTTCCAACTTACATAAAGAGCATAAAACCAAAGTTGGAAATAATAATGTAAGAAAAAACGTTTATCATCATACCTAAATTACTACAAATAAAAAAGAAAGGGAATAGCAGTTCTTGAGTCAGGGGACTTGATTTAATTAAAGTGCACCACAAGCGCTTACTTTTAATACTAAAGCAGTCATTTATGACATCTTCTCTGAAATTTATCAGATTCACCTACAAACTGCAGCACAGGAAAAAGTTTTAGAAGCCAGTGGACCAAGCACTCAGATGGTGTAAAAGGATGTAAAGGCTCTATTAGTTTCAATTAATCTACACCAATTATAGTGCGATAATCCCTAGCGATGTTTTACAACAGGAAACCAAGTTACTTGTCTCTTAAAGGTTCAGTGAAGCTCCATCTGCCAGTTTTTCACAGCAGACTTCCTGACAAGCCCACAGTACCAGCTCCCTTAGACACTGGCAATCTAAAATACATGCTCTTTCTTACTATATGAAGATAATTTCAATTATTTCTACTGTTTTGCTGTACAGTTACTGTGTGTATATTCCTCTACAATGACAACTTTTACTGAGATCTAGAATGTAAATACTTTTATGGGGTGAATGCAGTATCATATCTAAAATATGGTGTGATCTTCTAACTCCATTTTCTTGACACATTTGAAAACTAGCAAGTTACTGCAATTTTCCTTTTACATCCTATTCAGCAGAATCCTTTCCCTCACATTTACTTGCGTTATTGAAGGCTATATGTTAAGAACAGTTATTAGGGCTCCCCTTACCTCAAAGGAAAAACAAATGCCTCCCACAGGTTTTCCTGTCATTATCAGGCCTTTCAAGTACCTGTAGTAAAGGGGTTGTCTGATAAGACTTAGTATATTGCAGTGACATAGATGCTGGAAAGAAGGTTTCTAGCCAGTCTGGATACTGCTGCTGTTTCCCTTTCCATCAGTAGCAAGTAGTATGTCAAGGCAGAGAGACCACACTCCATTTCAAACACAACATCTTCTAGTTAAAGGAGATAAAACACTGGTGTCCATCCCACATTTGTAACAGCAAAATAAAGAATTCTAAAATATTTCTTTGAGATCTAGTCATTGTCCGAAGAATAGGAATCAGTGCAATGGCAGCAGTCCAATAAAGGTTTCAACACCACTATAAAAACAAGACAGTCTCTCATTATAAGCATGGAGCAACAACTTTTGTTTATGTTAGTTTTACTCACGTGGTATAAAGCAGTTTCTGGTCCAGGTGTGCCCATGACGTCTTGTCTCAATGAGTCCATTTGTAAACTAGGCAACAGCGAGTAATGACTTGGACTACTACTCTTGTCTCCCTTCTTTTTGGACTTTTTCCCAGTATCCTTTTTGCTATTCCTTTGAAACATGTAGTCTTCTTGACCTATTTTCTCATTGCTCATATAGCGAAGCAATGAATTTTCTGTTGAAAGAAAAGTAATGCAAAACACCATTGTGAATTGTTGCATGTATATTAGTCCTGCTTCCAAAATACATAATATTCTTGCTAAGATCTACTGTCAATTTTAAACTCTTCAAGACTATTTCATTAACAAAACCCATTTGCTTCTTTGGTCTGGATATAATAAGAAAGCAATCTTTTGGTAGGGAAAATTCATGATTCTTGCAGTTTTCTGGTATCTTTGACAATAAAAGGAATGGAATATAAAAGAAGCCCCACATCAATAAAATCTGTCTTGAAGTTTTCAAAAAATGAGCAATGATACACTGCTGATCATATTTGCAATCTTTTTTTTTAAACAAGATCCTAACGAATACAAATGACTGCAGTGCCATGCATTTAAAAGTAATTAGCTTTGAAAATTCCCTTGAGATCGTTCACCATATCATCCATACTTTCCCCACATATTCTTCCAGCATCTACTAGCTTGTAGGCGAGGGACATCCTGAACCAGAAGCAATGTTTATGAATTTAGGAAACCTCAGCAGATTTGTCTTTCATGAACTTTCTGGTTTTTCCTTGTATTAATGTGAACTTCTAGTATCCACAGCCTCCTCTGGCAAGAGGTTCCTTAGCTTCAACCCAAACTGCACAAGGAGCCAGCTCTTTTTAAACAGCACTCAATGGAGACATTTGATGTCTCTCAGGTCTTGTTTTGGAAAAAACAGCAACAAACCTATTTCCTTACTTCATTCTGCACAAGATTTTATAAACCTTTATTATGTCCTGCCTAAAATCTCCCAAAACGATGATGGCCAGCCTACTGAATTGACCCTGGTTTGGAAGCCACACTATATACCTGATCATTTTGTTGTCTCCTAAACCTTCTTCAATTCTACTGTATTTTTCGTATGGGATGAAGAGAACAGAACTGCACACACACCCAGCATGAGCAAGAACTTACGCAGCAGCACAAGAATACATCTTAATTTGTCTTGCATTCTTTTCCTAATAATTCCTAACAGTATTTCCTTTTTTAATCCCTACTGAACATTTAGTTAATATTTTTATGGAAATATATATCATTACTGTAATTTCTTGTTTCTGGGCGATAATAGCCATTTCAGAGGTTATAATTTTGTATGTGAAGTTACGTATCTGAGCCTCACAAACCAAAATTTTGAAGAACTTATCCTTGATGATTTTGAGGTGAATCCCATGCTGCTCTAGAATGTTTTCCATCCAAAAAGAACTCATGAAGACAGAGAAATGTGATATATAATTCTCATTTAAGCATAACGATATTTATCAGTAGTAACCATATATTTGTCCTCTAGTATTATAAAATTAAGGCCAGTTTCAAAATGGGCTGGATAATACAGCTGAATCAATGAAATGCCAATCTAAAGTTAAGCCAAACTGCAGGGCTTTGCAGTCATGATTTTCTTTTGCCTGGCTGAGGAACTTCCTCAATCCTAATAGAGGCTCTGCAAAAAATTAAGTGTACATAATGAAGGAACCCAAAACAGGTTCACAAAAATATATATCTAAGCAAGCAGCAAAATGAGGTGGAAATATGTAGCTTAAAGCATGACAAAACCCATAATGCCTTTTACAAGATGTGTGTTCAGATCACTTACCTCTCCTACTATCTCTTTTTATTTTATTGGGGTCTTCATAATCCCCCACCCAGTTATATTCTACTGGCATAGAAATAGGCCTTAGTTTCCCTGGAAACAGAGGAAAAAATTGAGATCATGCACCATAAGGCAGCATTGAACTAACATTCTGTAGAAGAAAGAACAAATTATGTGCTAAGCTGCTATTCTACAGAGTTGCTTATGAAAGAGAATCCAGCATCGCCTCTGAACAAGTGGTTAAGATAGGAGTTCTATTTTCTTTAACAGACAAGAAGCAGCTAAGTATTTAATGGATTTTTTTAAGTTTAGAAAATAAATCCAGTGACCTACAAAATCAGCAGTGGACTGACATTTGAGACTGACAAACACATTCAAATTACTTTAGTTTTCACTGAACAATATCTAT
Source organism: Morus bassanus (assembly GCA_031468815.1). Classification (NCBI taxonomy): domain Eukaryota; kingdom Metazoa; phylum Chordata; class Aves; order Suliformes; family Sulidae; genus Morus; species Morus bassanus. Next base: position 88,662,259 of record CM062568.1, on the reverse strand, counting down.
CTATTATTCTGGAAGCCCCTGGCACACAAGTGGAGAGAATTGTTTTAAAGCATATGTGAACTGTTGGTAACAGAAACGTGTCCACATCACTAAAGTACCTTCACAAATAGCATCTTTGCTGGTGGGCTTAAAAGATCCATCAGTGACTGGGTAAGAAAGGAAGCAGAAGACTCTACATGTAATTTCTTTTTTAGCTTCATCCACAGAAAGCAAAGTACATTACTATTGGTAAATTCACTTTGATTTCAGACAGCAAGAGACAGAAAAGATGAAGACTATTATATCTTTTAAATATTGTTTTGGAAGCTGCTTTAGTTTAATTTAATTTAATTTAAAAATTTTGATTTTTAAAAATGCTGTGAACTATGATTTCTGCTTAAGGACTCGACAAATATAGTTAGAAATTCAGTGAAAGTGTGCTATACAACTTAGTGGGGTTACTTAAAGTGGTCTGAAGTTTTTAGCAAGTTAAATTATATATTGAAACAAAACATAGAGTAGCATAGCATATGGCCAATATCTGGCAGACTGAAAACAAAATGTTTTCACAACAAGGTTAGCCATCGCTCTTTTTTGAATTAATTTACTGGTCACAAAACCGAAAAGTGGGAAAATATTTTTTTTTAAAGTGGCAGAGCTTAAAGTAAAAACTTCAGAAGTCTTGTTAATTATTTTTGAGGTTAAATCCATGATACACTGAAAAAGAAAGATGTGTTTATAACGAAAACAAATATTCAAAAAGTCTATCTACCTATTGAAGTATGGTGTCCTTGGGAAATACACCAATATCATGCAGGCAGCATAATGGTAAAAGGTTGTATTGCCTTTTTAAAAAATTGACAAAAAAAGGTGTATGTTCTGTATAGACCACAGGATCAGGTCACAAATACATCATTGCTCGGGAGATTCAACATATGTATTTAACGTTTTATTTATCGTTTATTTTACTATTTATGGACACATTTTTAAGTCTGATTGAAGCCAGTGACATTTAGAGCATACAGTTAAGTAATTTCCTGAGTGGGGATGTATTCAGCTTATGTTTACTTGATCAGAAGTAACTTTCAACAGTTACTTTTTCTAGAAATCCTACTTTATCTTCTTTATGAGGCTGAACTCACAGTATCTTACTGAAAGGACCTGCACACTTCAAAAGACAGAAAAGCTACAAAATCATGTAAAGTCTCGTTGTTATCAAAAGCTATAGCCATAACAAATTTTCTACAAAACCTCTAACTGTTCAAAGTGCATGTTTTTGGTATCTGGCAGTAAAACTGCAATGACCAAATTTGTTTCTTTCCTCAAATTCAAGTTTCATTTGCCTGCTACCTCTGCTAATCTCCTTCTTGTTAACCCCCACAGATTCCCTAAATCTGTTTTCCCTGGTGACTACACTCAGGAAAATTTCTTCCTTGGGTTGTGAACAGAAGCTTTCTGAGACCAGTTAACAACAATTACACAACAGCTGGAAGCCAGTAAGAACATGAAAGAGAAATCTCTTTGTTATTATTGTCAAAAAATGTCAAAAGATTCCAGTAAAGAAAATATGTAGGGCCCTATTAACCTCTCACAAAAAAAAAATAAACACCATCACATAATTAATGATGAGTACATGTTGAAAACAATTATTTCTCTAGGCCTTGGAACTCTGTTTGACCTTCTTTAATGGGTCACCATAAGCCAGAAGAGTGTTATTGTCATTTTCCAGATTTCTGTGAAATCCTAAGGTCATGCCTAGCCATAAATCTTATGCTAACAAATGCCATGTGGGAAACTTTAGAATTTAATGCTGTAATATTTTTAGAAAATACACTTAAATGAAAATGGACTCGATGGTGTGAATTCATTAACAACGGAGATCAAATGTGAAAGGCTGTATAACAAATGTGTTAAATAATGACTGATTTTTCAGTGCAGTCTTTGATCCATGTATTTATAATCCTTTCTGCTAATAGAAAAAAAGGCTAAAAAAAGCTATCCTGTAACAAAATAATGGATTTAGCAGTCCTTGAGGAAGAAATGTGTTCTTCACTCTAGACCACCAGTATTAAAATTTAACATCTGGAACAGAGAGTACATCTCTGTTAATGGAACTGACTGCATCCACCAATTTTAATACTTGAAATACTGGAGTAATAAAACTGATATATCCACTTTGAAATCCTAGCAGTTATTTTGTACACTATGGGCATGGTTAGAAAACACCTGAAAACACTTTGAAATCAAAAGGATATTGAGGATTTTGCAGCAGGATTGTATAGTTGTGTAGAAAGGGTGTATTTTATGAAAATGCATCCTTTAATGTTGTGCAAGCACATTGCTCCAGGTCCTGAGGATACTTTACACAGCTCAAGCTCAATTTATATCAAGGTTCCCAGGCTTGGCTGCATGATGAACTAAATCTATGCTTCCTCATAACTTAAGTCTATCTTCTTCTCAAAGGAATATGATGTCAGGATTACTATAACAACTCCAACATACAGCTTGTGCTCAGTTTAAAAATTGAAATAACACAGCAAGTAGGGTGAAAAAATATTCAGGTGCTCAGCTAGCACCATAGTAGTCAAAATATCTTTTTTAAACGTGAGATTTCTTCCTCATTTTCTTCTATATCCTAACAACCCTATGACTGCACAATTTTATACTTGGCAACAGAAACCCAATTCTCCCAGTCCAAAGCTGAAACAAGTTACAATACTAGCTAAAGGAAGAGTTCCAAGAGATTCAAAGGGAAAATAACCTGGAGCATAAAGGTTTGAGGAGCAAAACTCTCACCAGAAATTGTTTCTGCGTTCTCACCCTAAATAAGTCAAAATTCAAGAGGTGGAAGTAGCGTGAATACATGTGTGTGTTTACATGCAAAATTGTTTCCTAGACAACGTACAACTTCAAACAAAGAGGAACTGCTCTATATAGGAAGCCATCACTTCCCATATAGGAAACTACAGGAGGTTAATACAGTATTACTAAAAAAGCATACTATCATCAGTCATACTTCATTTCTGGGACTAATGAAAAATTAAAGAGTTTTAGAGAGCAATGCAGCATGAAAGCAGCATGTCATCTCTTGGTAAATCTGAAGTGGGTTTGATCTTTAAAACTATTATACCCGGGTAAATTTTTCTAATGCTGAATTCCTAAACCTATGCAAGTCTTGCCCTTATACTGGGAGAACAATTCCATCCTGTGTTTTTAGTAAAAATATATGGGCATCTGCCAGGTGGTGTTTTTTTTTTTGTTTTGTTTTGTTTTTTTTTTTTTTTTTTGATAAAATGATAGTGAAGCTTAATCTGGAAAATTAAGCTGATAACAAAATTATAGAACTTATATTCAGAAAAATCATCAATGTAAAACTAGACTTGCCCTCCCTATCATAGTAAGTAATTTATTATTTTTTTTGCACAGAATAAGCTTTTAGCTTGAAATTGGACTAAAGTAGTACAGAATTCTTAGCAAAAGCAATGGCCACTGAAAATATTTTCATGCTTAAAACCAAAAGCAGATGCACAAAAATCCTAAAATCAACAAATGGTGATTATCCCTACTAGATTAATGCCATACCATATGTTGGTGTGCTCTCTCTCCTTCCGGGACCACTTGTTCTTCCTTTCTCATATTCATAGCAGTATAAAACTGCATCTTCTTCAACCACGTTAAAGCGTTTCCGATATTCCTGGTCAAGAAAGGAGTTTGGCGATTCGGATCCTGTATGAACTGGCTTGCCCACTATATGTCTGCCAACATCATCACAAGGGAGATTTCCCTTTTCATCCCTTTAGTAAACAAGAGAGGCTTTTATTATATTGGGATAAGACATTGATTTTTTGTTTTTACTGTGAATATTTCAATAAACATGGGAATATGTCAATATTTCATACAAGCAGGAAACAGATGCCATCGACCACCATCAGGATCACACATCATATATGCATATGTATGTATGTGTGTGCCAGTTATCTCATGCATCTCTGCTTATTCATTTCTTTTACAGACTGTATCCATCTTTTTGGTTTCTCTTGAAAAGAATCATAGAAATAAAGCTGACAAGCAGCTACTCTTTTTTTTCGTGTTTTTTGGAATCTACCTAGCATTTTGTGATTTAGGGCAGAGAAATAATGTTGACCTTACTTTTTTATAGTTTCATTTTTAAATACATCAGATAGTTTTAAGACATGGCTATAAGGCAAGCATGGACAAATTCAAGCTGGTTCCTTACTAACTAACCCCAGAGCAAGAAGGACCAGGGACCAATGACGTACGGACATTTGACAGTCTTGCACAATCAATTCAAGTTGCATAGGTACATCCATTCAGTACCAAATAGGGTGTGTAGCACCTGATCATGAGCTGCTGTCCCAGGACAGCAATGCATTGCAAGGCACGCACTTTGTAGTTTGTGTACAGATCCCCAAGATGACTGCTTTTTCCTCCCTGCACCCCCACCCCACTCTCTGAAAATGCAAACTACTCAAAGGCATCAAATAAGAGAGCAAGCTATGCCTGGGGTAGGAGCTCTCACCTTGCACTAGATGAGGCACAGCTCAGTAAAACTGCTGGTAGGACTGTGCCTGGAGATGGCTGCAAAAGACCTAATCATTTCTGGGCAGCACAATGCATGGGTGGCAGCCAAGAGAGAAGCTGGGGCTTCATGCACTCTTTGGAGCACTTCTGCCCCTGCGCCATGTGAGTTCCAAGCTGGCCAGCGTGCTGACCCATACTTCCCTTGGCACCCTGAGACCACCTGAGGACAAAGCAAAGCCTCCTCGAGGGATCCAGGCAGCCACAAAGGATGAAAAAGCGTTATCCTGCCTTGGCTGTGACAGCACAGCACCACAAACCCCCACTGAGCACTACGCTTGCTTTGCCAGGCTGCTTTCCCAGAGCAGGGATGATGTTGGCTTAGAGAGGGGGGCTGGTGCAGCCCGACCAGGGCTGTGAGCTCATCTCCAGTCACAGAAAGACTTTCTATAGAGACAGCGCTGGGGGACCCCGGCAGGTAACATGATGGAGACTGACATAAAACAGCCAGATGCTAACTGGTGCTGCAGCTACCATCAGGGGCTGGCACAAGGAAGGCTCCGTGGTAAGGAGGGCAGCCTGAGCTGGAGGGAACTTTACTGTGAGCGCGAAGTGCAGAGCCACCAGGCAAACATCCTTTTCTACAGCCCTCTGGAGATGAGGGCTTCAGTTCTCATGCCCAAAGGTATTCAACAGATTTGAGCAAGCACTAACTTATGACCAGCACTTCTAAGTAACCGGCACACAGAAAGTGTCAGTCCCTCTTTCTCATGCCAGCTGTGTACTGTTGTCAGGTATCACCACCAAGGTGGCACGGCTTCAGGGTTTTACAATTTATATCAAAATATCAAGTCTTCTGCTCTATTCCAGTAACAAAAGATTTTTCCTTGGAATGGCAACAAAAAACTGAGAAACAGATGCTGAACAGTTTGATAATATCCGAAATAAAGACATACCTAAATATAGTTAATCATGGACAAAAAAACCTGATGAAATGCCAAAAAAGATTATTCAGGAACACTGTACACTATGTGACAGGTTTGTGAAATGAATTATAGTCCATTAGGATTAAGCTGATAAAAAAAATTCAAATGTACATAGCTTAATCTCTCTGTAAGACTACAGCTCGTACTGATACGTATTATAAGATTTAATCAGAATTGGTCCAAACTACTGCATTATCATCATGATTTAAGAAATGTTATTAATAAATAATCAAAATGCATTTTGAAGATCTCTATTTCTAGAGCAGAACTCAAAAACTGCTGAGCAGCAAATATTCACTAAAATACTTCAAAAAAGAGGATGCATTTCTTATAAAATAAAAGTATTTCTGTGGTAGTAAACATGATCTGTAGCAGTACAAAGGCACTACTTCTTTTAAGATAGTACAGTTTCAGTTTCAGGAGCAACAGGTCGTTACCATATAACTACTGCATTCAGAGAAACCTAAGACTTTCCATGAAAGTTAACTAAAAGAAAAGCAAGAAGTAATTTAAAAATACATTGACTGGACATATAATAGCCTGTGTCCAAGAATATGGAAGCTTTAAAAATACTGATTCCTCTTAAACACATTCCTAGATCTCTGGGTAGCTACTTCCATATTATTTATAGGACATAATTCTCTCAGAATTTTAGGAAAGCAACATCTGTGTACATTATGGAATTATACTGAATCATCTGAGGTCATGTGAGGGTAGGGTGATGAATCTGTGAGGAGGATCTGCTGCTTTTCTGGCTCAGCAAGCCCAGAGACCTGGGAGAGATGAAAATGCCTGTTCCAGGTGGCAGGTCAGAGTAGCAGATATATTTACAGGGAATACCATGGCCACTGCAGAATCTAGCAGAGTGGCCACACCAAAATGCAATCCTGAAATTTGCTCTAACACTATCCAGTCAAACATATCTAAAAAAGAAAACACTATGGCAGAACAAAACAGTGCTCTTGTTGAAGTTGAAAGTTTCTTGCTTTTAGCTCAGCCTCCCTTGTTGCATCACAGTTATTAGGCAAAGGGACAGATACGAACTCTTTTCCTAGTTATAGATTCAGTATTTCAGAAAATTTTTGCTCTTCTGAAATAGGATGAGACTGTTACAGGCAATAGATTATCCCGTATTTGAGAAAAAAAGGGTACTGAACCTTCTTTTCTAAAGGCTACTCTCTGTTTTGCAGACAAGACAGATTCAGATCATTGTGGGTCTGATTCAGTGTATCTACCCTTAATAACCAGTTCACCTGTAAAAGGAAATATTATCAGCCTAATCCCGCAGGGCAGGCTGATAAACGGGTAGGAACAGAATGGTCAGTTACTTTACAAATAATTTTTACATTGAATTGTATCTGAAATGATCTTTTTTACCTTGGAACATAAGGTTCTGTTGGAGGAGGGGGTATGTAGAGATCCTGAAGGGCAGAGCTGTCTCTTTTTGTAGGTGTGCTGATAGTGCTGGATGGCGTAGCAACACTGCTTGTAGGACTTCTAGGAATAAGAGGCTGGTTCAAAAGAGAGAGAGAAATAATCAAGATTATCTGTACATACAATACATTTTTTTTAAAAGCTATAAGCAATTTATAGATCAGAAAGTTAAAGAAATAATCAACAGTTCTAATGCTTTGTGTGCTTTTAAACTGAAAAAACACTCATGCTAAGGAGACAGATCTATGAAAGGACATGTATTGTGCTTATAAAATTGACTCCTCTGATTACATCTTTTTCCCTTTTGCACAGCATGATTATTGCCAATGCCCATAAAAATAGTAATCAGTAGAGCCACTGGTGAAATATTAATGAGTAAATAACATACAGAATCCAGTGAATTCCTTAATTAAACATTGTAAAAAAAAAAAGTCTAGCGTTTACAGTAAAAGGTGCATAAGCAGGCATTAAACTGAATGTCATCTCCCCCCATCTGCTCTACAGATTAAGAATTAACTGTAAAAGCTTCAGTTTATGTCTACAGATGCTGTAAAATCAGGTACTGCGTCCTGAGAGCACACGCGCTATCAGACAGAATAAACTGGAGATTATTATTATTCTTCACTCCCCTGGGCACACTCCTGACAAAGTAACATTTACTCACAGGTAAATAAATTGTACACTCCTTGCAGAATAATCACGCATTCTAGCTATCATTCCAGTCCAAACAGGATTCTTCCTCTTAATCACATCTCTCCCCCTCCCCCTCCCCTCCTCTTCCGCCCCACCCTTTCTTCCTCAACTTAACTAACTTGACTACCTAAATAATGACCAACCATTTGAACACTTTATTAAATCACTGTAGGGCTGGAAATGATAGCAAGATTTTCTAGCAGTCTCTATACAAGTGCAGAAAAATGAAATGAGAAGAAAACTTTGATTGCTTTAGTCTACTTAATAACATGTCTGCCCAATAACAAAAGCCTTATGTTGCTTGGCTTGTGTGATAGCTAAACTCAAGCAGAAGAAAAAGAAAAATGGCAAAACAGCAAGTGCAACAGTATCTTCATATACCCTAAAATTAATCTAATCTTAAACAAATGCTGAGTTTTGCTTTGAAAGAGTTCTTTCCCCTCCATCTTTTTGGAAGTGAACTCCTTGAAGAAAGAAGTGTTGGGATTAAAGAGAGTTCACCATAACTATAATTTCTGACCTAAATAACTACTGGAGGACACAAACATTTCACATTGTATTGACGGCAGAGAAGCTCTAAATACTAACTGAACGGGTGCATAGAAAGATCATTCTGCCAGCACTATTGAGAATACTTTATGACAGACCAACAGGGCATGCCTGTGCGGAATAATCAGTTCTCATTTTCTAGATATTAATCTTGACACAGTAGCATTATGCCTATACTGCAGAAAACCCCAAGAGTTCAACAGCAAGAACTTTTTCAAAATGTTGGCCTTTCATAAGCTAGTGATGAGCCATTCGAATTTATGCTTACCAAGCAAAGCCCCCACTATTGCACTATTTTTTTTCAATCTGTATGTAAGAATAATTCATGCCACCTAGGAAACCACATCCTTTAGCCAGTTACTGCCTTGTTTTAGGAACAGAGCTATGTTAGATGTTATTAATCTCAAACACAATAAAATGTATGCTTAAAATTTTCTTGTTAAAACTTTGCAAGTCCCCCTTTAAAGCAACAGCTACAGACTAACACAAGTTTTCTCCTTTTGAGTGTTAGAAAACCATGTCCTGTAAAGAGTGATACTGCTAAATTCTTTCCCTGCTCATTAGAGTTAACGTGAGTATTCTGTAGCCAGGACAATGAAAAACTACCAGTATTTACAGGAAGAGAGGGAGAAAGACACACACACAAAAAACCAGACAGGTAAAAGACTTTACAACCACTAAACACAAGAAGACAGAAGTCTGCAAAAATAAGAATAAAGTTGGTGGCAAAACCGGGTAAAAAACCAAAAAACTAAAAAAAAACCCCTCTTTCAGAGAAGCAAAAATCTTATCCTTTAAATTTTCATCCATGACATCTGAGCCATAGATGTTCTTGAACCACTTACTAATACAACACTGGTTATTTCCTTTCTGATACTTTGCATTTCTATGACAAGTACACTTTGTGGCTTGCTGAGTAGCTTGTAGAATTAATTTTCATTGTAAGCCAAAAGAATTTTGTGACCTAGACCCTGTTTACACTTGTTAAGCCCAGGCTGTTGTTGTTCATGGCTCATACTGGCAGGAGTTCTGAGAGGAAGACAGGCTGGGTAGATGGATTTCTCTTCTCCACTTTGAGGAAGAAGACAGCCCTTTACTTTACTTGCATGAACAAGTAGATAAGAGGAAATGGAGCCCTAAGGACTAGACTGGTGGCAATCAGTAGGAGTTTATGGTTTATGTCACATAAAGAAAATGATGCTCAAGCGTAACAGTGAGCTGGACTTACAAGAGGTTGATGAGCCTCTGGTGGTCCTGACTGGCTGCTGGAGGGCTAGAGGACACAGGTAAACAATTTCCCTTGTGTTACAGCCTGTAATATTTGGGCTTAACTCTTTAAATACTAATGATATGGGCTTAATTTCTGAAAAAACAATTTTGCTGAAGTCTGAGGATTCTATTGGGTAGCTTCACTGGTCCCTGCTAATACACAGCCCAGAGATACATGTTGGTTTGTCCTCCAGAATTATTTGCTGGAAGATGCTGGAAACCAGTTGGGATTTGTGCATCTTTGACAAATGCATATTTTGTTTCATCTTTTGGCTCAGCAAGGTGGTTAAAACAGTGAGTGCAACAGGAAGAAACGGTATTCAGTCTACCACAGAAAACCACAAGTTATCCAGCTACCTGAAGGCAAAAGATTTCCCTCAAACTGTTCCCATGTCAGAAACTTTCAGAGATGAAATTACAGTGTAATTGGTGAGAGCCTGATGACTGTGGTATCTCACAGGGTAGCAATGTGGATACACCTTCCCAGGGCACCCAGAGCTCCCAAGAGGACAGAAACTGTAATACAATCTAGTACAAGTGGAAGCACAACCCTGTAGAATTGTCTCGAAACATACTAGGATGCCTCATATCTTTTCCATATTTGGGTCATAGTGCCAAGTCAACTCTCCAGCTTATTTCCACAAAATCAGAAAAGCTGTATAACTAGGAAAAAAGGAGAAATCCAAATTTAAAAATAGGTCACCATTTTTTAAAAAAATATATTTATCACTGCTTCACCAATTAACAGTAGCTCAGTAAGAACTGCTACGTGGTAAAAGCATTCAAAGGGTCTCTCCTGGTAGTAGCTCACCACACTGAGAGCATTGCTCTAACCACCACCTTGTGCTGTAGGAGTTCAGCTTTCATTTTATAGAGAATTAGAAATCTTCAGGCCCTCCTGGTTGAAAAGAGAGCCTTCAGAACATGGCCTGCAGGTATGGTGCATCTACATGGCATTTTGCATTGCAATTCAGAGAGACCTCAACCGTTCAGTTTGAGTCAAGCTGTGCACCTGCAAGTAGATCAGCTCATGTAGCTCTCCAGTTCAATGGCAGCCATTCAGTAGACCATATGCAGGCACAATGAACAGAAAAACACATGGAACTTCATTCAGGTATTTCTGAATTGGATGCCTCGGAGATCAGTGTTATCACTGAGTTAATTCTCTTCCAAGGACTAGAGCTTTTTCCTGCTGCAGTCCCTTTTGGTAGGCTGGCCAGGGCAAGTGGAATTGCTGAAACAGCAATAAAATTAAAAAGTTTTCAGGTCCAAAGAGTTAAATACTTGACCCATGGGAATAGCCTGACAGAGAAAGTTTAGAAGTTACATATTAAAACTGGAATAGCCTCAGAAATGTCCCACAAAAGACCCTGCATCAATCTTAATCCATAATGACAGGCACAAAAACCATATTTCAATACATTTTGGAGTACTGTTTCTCAAACATTTTGGATGCACCATCCTCCTTCAGGATCATTAATTAGTCTTTATGGACCCTTTCCCAAATTGTCAGTTGGCCAGGGAACAGATAACCAACCGTCTTTACTTAGAGTAGCTCAGTTTCTTTAATACAGGGAAATAAGAAGTCCCTGTAAGTACTGACTGATAGCACACAGACACGTAACTCCCCTCTCCTCCAGAAGCTGCTCTGTCCCCGGTCAGCTCTGCCCTGTGGTCCCTACCTCCCTCTTGCTACCAGGACCAATTGCTGCTTTTCCCATCCCCAATCCTGAAGGAACTGAGAGGATGCCCCCAGTAAGTCAGCATATTATTTTTGCTTTTTCTCTCTAAACAATGAATGTAATTAATATTCAATTTACACTATCTAAAATTCTTTTTAATGTTTTCTAAAACTCTTTGAACCTTTCGTTAACTCCATTGGAAGTTGCAATATATAGTTTGAGAAACATTGCTCCGGAAAAAGACATACAATTTTTAAAAATATAAGCAAAACCAATACAAATTTTTAAGTGGCAATAATTTTGTACCATATTTGTATCAGTAAACAGATTTTACTACTAAAATATTTTTCATATTGGATCAAGGTTACGATAAATTACTGAACAGAATGTTTTCAATAAAATAAACTTTTTATAAGACCAACCATGACATGAAGTAATGAAATACTATAACTAAGTCATACTCTGTAGGAAAACCCAGTCAGAATCCATTTTAACAGTGCTGCAAAGAATGCCCAGTTCCCATGTAGTTAAAAGACAACTAAGAAATTAAAGAGCAAACAAGTTAGTATTTTATTCAAATTTAATGATTAAAAAGTGTAAGGTCATTAATTCTAATCATAAATGATGAAAACAGAATATAGCATTGTCTCTAGATGAATGAAGGAGAAAATATAATCAAGTAAGGAAAAATACTAAATAAAAATAATAAAAGTAGCACTTTCTGTCAAACAGAGGACTCTTGTTATTGTTGGTGTTGCTTCTTAGGAGGCTGAAAAGCTGAATATATCATAGTGGAGTTATGCATATCTAATCCAAAATAAAGTCTGTTTAAAAAACTACAGATACTGAGCTGTTGGTGATTTTATAATGGTACAATTTAATCACATACAAAACAGTACAGTGAATTATTTTAAATATACAAAAGGTGACATTTAAATAAGCTTGGTGAGGAGTGTGACAGAGTGTTTAAAAGGGGTCAGAAGGTTTTTTTCCAAGTCAACCCACAAGATGTGGCTGGCAGCTGGACCTGCCCCCAGCCTCACCGACATCAGTAAGAGCCTCTTCAGTGATATCAGCAGGGTGTAGTCCAAATTAGCCGAAGCATGGCGACAGGTTGCTCTACCACTCCTTTTCTGTATTATAAAGAAACTGGATGAAGAGTCTTCCACACTGTAGTCAAAGTCCAGTTTCTTTTGACTAATTAACAAAGCATTTTCCAGAAGGCAAAGGAGGACTTTGCATGTAGCTTCTTGCTAGCGTGATGATAGCAGCTTACATGAGATTTCATATGCTCCGAGAATCTTCTCTATCGAACCTTCCACCCTTGTTAAAAGAGCACTTCGGGGAGCCTCCCTTTGAAACCTCCCCAAAATAACACAAAGTGGAAAGGAGAAATAAAACAGACAATCTAGAGTAGAGGATGTTTATTTAAGTTAGGTTTTGAACCAGACAAAAATTTGTAGAATTCAAAGATAACTAAATCACCTCTATGTCAAGTAAGAAAAATAAAAAAATTAAAGGTTAAACATTCGGTTTGTTCACCACATTCAGTAGCAGTCAGAAATACAAACATTGCCATCTGAAATATCATTCTCGCTTTCACACAATGGATCAGAATATCAGAAAAAGTAACTGAAAGGCAAATTTAGCAGGATTTGTCTTGCAGGCATAGCATCTTAATATTTATAGTAAAATACCATTTTAATGAATACCTCCAATTGCAAAGGCAACCACAAAATTCCCCAAGGCCACAGCTGCCTAGTTCAAATGTTATAAAAGCAATAACGAAAAACACAGGCTGAAAAATCCCTTGACTTCACAAATTCTGACATGATTCCAGAATGCGTCAAGGGAGGACTTTGATTATCAGCAAGAAGTTGGATACTGATGTATATTAAAACAGCAAATCATCAAGTGACTGAAAACAAAACAAACAAGAAAAAACCCAACCCAACCAGCACTTCCTTTAATCAGGACGCAGTGGGGAAAAAAGGATGTTTTTCTTTCTGTACTGATTGACCTTAGAGCTGGAATTAATGCCCTTGAAAATATGAACTCATTATGTAATGGTGCATGGTATAGCCACAGGATAAATGTATTATTTTACTGTACATCACAACATTTGGTATCAGTTTCAGGACTGGTACGCAGGATGCATAACTCTCCTTCTTTCTTTCCCCTAACTTTTCATATTTATTCTAAGGATAAGAATATTTGTAAAAAGCATGAATATACCATAGTTCTGCTAAAAGGAAAAAAAACCCAAAGAATTAATCAATAATTATGTAGACTGCATTTAACTCATAATTCATGGCAAGACTGTGATGTGAAGGCAGAGCTGTTCAAAGTAAACCACCGAACCACATTCTAAGAAGTATTTATGCCAGTTAGTAACTAGTTAATATCTGAATGGTCTAAAAGTGTTTTCCACACTCAGAGACCACGAACGTTTGGCTGGCATATGGCTAATCAAGATCAGTAACAGTGGATAGTAAGCTCTTAAAAATTTTATTATCAGAATGCATAATTTAATTACCAGGATGCCCTGTCACTCGCACACCAAACTGCTTGATACATTGGTAGTATCTGCATACTGCCTGAACTGGAAGACTCGTCTAGCACTTTCCCATCTTACAGGCATACTTAGTATCTCTCCATTAAGTCTAGTTTTTCCATGTAGCTGCAAATGGCAAACTTCATGTTCTTACCTACAATTACTGACTAAACAAGCAGAATGCAATTTACCAATAATGCCTCAACATTATCCACTTTCAGCTAAAATTAAGTTTTGAAGGTTCTCAGTTAAAACATCCCAATGTAAATCTCAATGTAAATGTGTCTCAATTTAATTCACTGACATACCTACCTTCTACATTTGCTGCAATAGCTGTTAAACATATTAATTGGTAGGTTACATACAAAAACTCAGTCTCTGCTTTTGTGTCAGCCTCCTTACATTAGGGCAAACTTTCACCTTCCCACCTCACTCTTTGCAATTTGATTAGGATGTTACACCACATTTTTCCTCTGTTCACTCCATTTGCAGAGCCAAAAAAACCCACAGCAGCCAGTTTGCAGATCCTAATACGCATTTTATCAGAATTTCATCCCTATATCTTATTCTAGAGTCTTTTGAATATTTTGCTCCTATTTTGTACTTTAACAGAATTATTATTGAGTCATAATTTCCTTATAGCTTGTGTCTGTTGAATAATACATATGGTTCAATTAACTTAGCTCTGGGATGACACCACAGTTATAACTTTCTCAATTATTTCATGACATCCTGATATAGGAAAACAAGTTAGCATAATTTACCCTGCTTCCAAAGGCCATGGAAGCACTGCTTTTCCTTATGCTTTTTTCCTATTTGCTATCACTTTTCCCCTCTCCTCTCACGCTACCTCCCAAGCCCCTATTAAACAATAGCAGCACTCTTACATGAATCAGGAACATAAGAAATTTCACAACAGCCATAGGGAAAATTGCAATCACAAAACATACAGCTTTTCTGAAGTTTTTTTTCCAAAATTTTTGAGGTAAATTCTGTTAAATAAATATAATTTCTTCATACTTTTAATAGCTATAAAATTACACTGCACTCTGACTGCTTTCGCTGCTTGTTATTAATCAAACCTCCAGTACCGATTGCACACTTAGGCTACATTTAAACCTTAACATCATCTGACTTTAACATCTGTTCACCTCTGATCAGCATAAATTAACAACAGAAATGTCCACATTATGCAGCTTCTGAAGTTTGTCTTCACTTCACCCTGGAGCTTTTTTGACACTCAGTCTACTTAAGAAAACTGTTGTTTCTCACACTAAAATCACAAATTACAACAGACACACATATGCACACTTCACACATAAGTGTTGAACAAGGTTCTGGCCTTTTCCTGGTGTCATGTTTGATAAAATCAGAACAATATCTTTGTGACACCAGAATTATATCTCTAATGTTTAACAGTATGTCTATTTCTATTCATATTAGCCCTAAATATTTTCATATTTTCTATGCTACCAGCAAAAACCCACAACAAAAGCAATACTTCCATTACCCATCCTCTCCAAACCCATAAGATTACAGAAAACCTCTATCTAGGGTCAGTCTCATCTTACCTAATACAAATAATCTACATTCAAGCTAGCTGTCCAGACTCCCTTTATCATGAAATGGAGAGAAAGAGGCATGCGCAGGGTATCATTCAGCTCATCCTAAGGCAGATCAGTCTAAAACAGGCCAAGATGAATGAACCAGTAACTGTTATGTATGTCTGCTGGCCAAAGGGAGTAAAAATGAGAAACCTGAATTATATGTAGATATGTACATAGCAGATATCTAAAGTTAGATCAGTTGAATAACACCCTAGTATCCATACTGAAACTCAGGAGGCTGAGATGTAAATCAGAGCCAAATAAAACACACTAAAAGATGACTGGATTTTTGCTTCTGGAAGTGAGTGCAGAGTTTCAAACAGGCCCACAAGTTCAGCTCATGACTGCATTCACTGTAAAATGACTACAGGAATCCTCACTTTCTTACTGGACTTAGTTTAAATGGTGGAAATTGGTTTCTATCCAATTTCTTCCCACCTTTTTGGAGCAGCCTGTCTTGAATTAATTGCTCATTTTCTATTGTCTGCATCAATGGCCCATGTCAGAAACTTCTGTTGTGGGGTCTTCAATGTAATTATTCTAGTGGCAAATGATAAAGTGAAGCAAAAAGAAATATTTAGGAGAATGACCCAATTCACCCAAAGAAATACCGAACTCACCCAAAGAGGATTTAGACTAAAAGCATTTGACCCCATTTAAAGCAATGATGTACATTTTTCATTTGTATTTATATTCTTACTAAAGTTATGATAAAAGTGCAGCTTTCAAGTATGGACATTCATACACTCATATCATGCATACAGATTTGCAATTTTATGTTCAGATGCTAAAGAGATATTTTGGTTGAAAGTTTTTTGTCTAGTCAGTACTTTATATCTGAAAGACCAAGACATCTCAATCATTTAAAAACTTAGTTTCAAAGACAATGATGCATTTAACCATTATAAAATAATTTTATATATATATATTTGAAAGAAGTTCTTTATGGCATTAGTTCTTTTTATGAATCTCTTAATATTTTAAATGGCAAAGACCGCAGCTACTGGCAGTGGCATTTCCATATCTCATTTTCCTTTTGCCTGAATTTTGCAACAGCCTTTTCTCTCTCAAGTGAACTTAATTTTAAATTACACTTTGTATTGTGATAATAAAAAAGTCCCAAAGAATGCATTCTTTATGCAAAGAAAATAAATTTCTAAATATTGTTCTCTCTGAACTGAATGAAAAAAGGGATTAATTGTCAGTTCCATCTGTTGGTTACATGCTTTCATCAGTCTGGACATAACTTTATTTCCTAGAGTAATCCATCACAGCAACATTTTATCCTAGAGTGAAACATGAAAGCTTTAATGAAACCATTCCATGCTTTTCAGCACATTGCAGGCTTACTAAAACTGAAGGCCCAGCCAGACATCCCGTGCTACACCTCCTTATGTGCAAGTATTCCATCCTAAGGACAACTCTGACATGAATATGACTTTATGTGAGGAAATGTTGATGGTCAAGTGGTTTATTGAACAAAATCACCTTATAAATTTTCCTATAACTCCATGATTGATCAAACTGAGAACTCAGGATCTTTTCCTCCTCTCTTTCTTTGAGGTTATACTGCACTGAGAGCAGTCAAACCAAAATTTATCAGTTTCTGAAGCATGCTTGTTTCCCCTTGGCTAGAAAAGTTATCTGGGGCTACTTTTCTGCATTGTAAAACACTGGAACACTTACTTCTTAACTTTGAGGAGTTCTAAAAACAGATTTAATTTCAATTGAGCCTATAAGAACAAACTGCAGAGAAATCATTTCAGAAACAATTTTTCAAAGTATACAAGAGTAAATCCATATGCTGCTGAGATGAAGCACAATAAAGCATCACTGAGATAATCTATAGTTAAAATGATGGTGTATGACTTATGATTAAGCTTCATTACCTGCAGAGCAAGGGGCTTCCATCTCATATTTTTCAGTAAAGCTGGTGCTGAGGTAAGCATGCTCTGAGGTCGCTTTTTCAAAGTTAAGATAACACCACTCGGATCCTCTCGTAGTGCATTCACCAAATTTTTCAACTGCCACCCCACCTGGTAACCAGTAAAATCATTACAATAAAATTGAGGTACAGTATTCAATATGTAATGTTCCCTTTTTAAATAAGATTAGTAAAATAACATAATAGGAGTGTATATATATATATATAAAAGGAGATTAACTCTAGAAATGTGAAAAATAAATTACTGCATAAAAATCATGTCAACTAAAATAATTATTATAATGCATTAAGATGGATATGCATCATTTCAGGTTTTAGAATTAATAAACTACTGTTACTCCACTGTAAATGCACAATTAAATCTCAAAGTGTTTTCAAAATTAGCTCTGGTACATAGACTTTAGAGACTAGAAGGTTAAAAAGCCCTGGCTTCTGCCCCAACAGTTAAATGCAAAACTGAGCATTTTATACTCCATGGTTGCTATCTGAAGTCCACTAACCACATGTAGTCATACTACTTCTACTCCTAGCAGCTTACGCAAGCACAAACCAGTTCAGGAAAATCTTCTACTCTTCACACTGCTATAAAAATAAAATCAGAATCACAAAGCCTTTTTTAAATATAGTACTTCTTTCATGATGATTTCCGAAACAAATACAGTAAATTAATGACAGAAATGTAGTCTAGCCAATACTTGAGTATGAGCCCAAAGTAAAATTTTCCTAACTGAAATACAGCATTTGGAAATATTCTAAAATTAAGGACTTGACTAACACGGAAAGCAACAAGTCTTTATTTATAAACGCAGGATAGAACTTTCTGAATCATTTACTTTGCATTTTTGAAAAAAGTACATCAAATATTAAAACAGTACAACTTATGACAATGGTTTTCAGTCTAAATAATGCCTAATTTTAGTTATCTATCTTGAAATGCTTTAAGATATTCAATCCCTGCATTTTCAAGTTTGGCACCTGGAGCGGCAATACACAAAATCATACATCCCTTGAAAATCTTGGCCTGTAGACTTAGAAGGTGATTATTTCTGTAAACTTGACAGCTTGTCTACCTTTTTCTCTCTCACCCCCCCTAAACAAATGAGTAAATTTTCCTGATGTTTAAAGGATGACAGTTACAAATCTTTTCCTGCTTTCACAACTTGTACAAGAACAATATTAAGAAGAAAATTATCCAATTGAGAAGTGAAATTATTGCTGAAAAAAACCATCTAGAACTCTGAAGTGATAAGGTAACTTCACTGTAAAAAGGTTACTTTATATCATGTCAATATATTTGAAAAAAATCAAATAGGCAATGTGAACAAAGAGAATGCAGATGTTCCTTATCATTGTTATAGTGCAATATGGCACAAATATATATTTGTTACCTATGTTTAAGCAAGGTAATCACATGTATGATGTTGCTACTTATTTTTTACCTTATTCCCTATTGCACTGAAACTCACTGTTTCCTTAATATCATTTATTTTAAGAGCTGGTATTCCCATATAAGCATGCCACTTAAGCCAACGCTAGTGCTTAACAACAGCCCTGAATCACAGATGTGGTTCAAACCTCACCACTCTTCCTCAGCTACTGTGAACCTACCTGTCCTGTTTTCACCACAGCAAAGTTCATTACATCCAGGATGCACTTCTACATTATTACTATTGTAAACAAAGAAACAGGGTGCTGAAAACATGCATCTTTACGGAATATTTTCCAGCTTCCACAGAAGACTTCCAAGCACTCTGGAATTCTTATTTTCAGTCCAATGTACTAGGCGTATGGCTGTTCTACTTTGAATACAATGAAACATGAACGTAATCAACTTCAGCTCAATTCCCACATCCTGGTGAAGTCTCCATTTAGTTTCAACAGTATCTACACCAAGTCTCTGTAAATTCAAGCTTTGCATCTTAATATTACAATTTTATAAAATAATACCTTGCTATTTACAATACTGTTTTCCTACTTGGAGAGACTTCCACCACTGCTTAGAAACAATATATTCCCCATAGTTCCATAATGTCACCTTGGGCATATGCGAGGTTTCATCTCCTACCCAAAAGAAGGAATTAAAGGTCTACAGTTCATGTAAGGTATCTCTGTACATAAGCTACTGTACACTTTAATTCCCTAGTGTAACAACTGAAGACAGATTTCTGGAGAGGAATCCTTCTGTTGAATAAAGCAGCACAGGGGCCTTGAGAAGAACATGATGTGGCCCCTGTTACCGAGTCAGGATATAAAATTCTTGCCATTTAAGTTGGTAGGATGCTGCATGCGAAAGCTGTACTTTAAAGCCATCTGTTTCTCACTGAAATAGCCAGAGGAATACAAACAAAATCGGGGTTTTTGGTTATGCTAGCAGTTTTAAAATTATTTTAAATGCACTTTCATACTTTGCAGAGATAAACTGTACCATGTATTTCAACTATGCCTTACACTGCAATAAATGGGAGATTCTCTAGTCTCTATGAGAATTAGGGGGATTAAAGAAAAAAAATCACTTCTAAGCATGAAATCTGATGTATTTAATTTAGAGGCTCATGAATATAAACAATTTAACTTAGTTTTTCACAGGAAAATTCTGAGTTTACTATAAATTTCAAATGAAGTTCATCCTTCGCTTTTACTTAGTTTCCTGACAGGAATTTTCTGGCTGGTTGGGACAGTCCTTGGTTGCTTCTCATCTTTTGAACAGAAATTACTAAATTGGCCTAAGAGGAACAAGTCATGTAAGAGGCTGTCAAAAATAAATTGAAGGAAATTGATGTCCACATAGAAGGCATGCTTTTTTCAGTTTCCACACTGTTTAGAATCCATCAAAATTCATATTGACACAGACTAAACAAAAGCAATCTTATTTGAAAAGGTCAGGTTGGAAAGAGGAAAAGGCAGTGAATATATCTGGAACTGAAATCTGTTTTCCAGAAATCCACTTTAGTGACATGTAATCTACACTTTCTTTTAAGTGTGATTTGAATTTATTCTCTCTAAAATCTCCTCAGGATCTTCCTCTTTCTCATTACCACCACAGTTACCAATTCTCAATTTCTAATCATCCCATTTTTGGGCAGAGCTTTCAAAGTCCCTACCATGTCCTTTATCCTGCCCATGTAGTGCAAAATTGGACAGTAATAAGAAAGTTTCATTATTGGTTTGAAAATTCAATACATAAGTAAAAGGACTATATTAAGAGTCAACTTCACTTACATTAAAAAAATCTGAGCAATTGATTTTTAAATCAGTGTACTACACTGACCAGGTACCCATTTTTAAGGACCAATCAAGTTATTGTTGCTTGCTTTAAAATAAATTTACATCGTTAAACCAAGTGCCATCAAAAAGCTGTAGTCAGGAGAGGTCTCTTTAGCTGCAGCCTAAGCCCAGTGTCAGGTTTGCCTGAATCACTCCCGGCTGACAGTGCAGCTCATGGCCAAGCACAGGGAGAGCTGAGGGCAGACGAGGGCAGCCCATGGGTCAGGCTCCATGCACAGGCACCACCACAGCCGGTCCCTGAGCAATACTGGGAGCCCCGGCGGGGTGGGGAGGGAAGTGCACCCATTGCATGGGTGCAGGCCTGGGTGCCCGAGGGAGCACAGGGCACCTTGTGGAAAGGTGGAGCTTGGAGCAGGACAGGCCACAGGGGTTTTTTTTGGTGAGGAAAGAGGAGGAGGACTATGGGCTCAAGGATCAGCAAGGGAAGGTGAGCACAGCATGTAAAGATAGGGTAACTAGGGGAAGAGGGAGAGGAGAGTGAGGGAGCACCACAGGGGTGCCCTGAGGGGTCGTGCCAAGTTCTTGCTGCCAAGGAGATGTTACAGCACCTTTGCTGGAGAATTCTACTGCCAAGGTAAAGGAGGGATAGACAGAGTAGCCCACGTCCATGCCACTTAAGGACTGATACCGCAAGGCCAGATGAACAGTGCTGCTGGGGGATGGCATGAGAAGGGTCATTACCCTCCCAAAGGGGAGGGCATCGCTCTGCGCCAGGAGAAGCAAGCCTGCGGGCAGGGTGCCTGCAAGACTAGCATCAAGCCACCTCCAAATTTCTCATCTCATCCCACCACTACATGCCCAGAGGTTGTGGCCAGGCTGCGAAGCCTCACCAGCATGCTCCAGGGACACTCGGGGCCACCCAGGTTGCTTCAGTGGGGCAAGACGGGCTCACAGGAGCCCTGTGCAGCTGCACACAGCTCTGACATATCCTCCTCATCTCCCCTGCCTCTCGCCCTCACCTCCCACTGGCTTCTCCACCACCTGGAATATCCCAGTGCCCATTAGCCCAAATAGCAGAAAGCTTTAGCAGGGGGTGCTGTTAGAGGTCTGCTCCGCCCGCCACCACCTCAGAAAAGAAGATGTCCCCAAGCAAGATGAGACATATTTTAAGAGACCCCAATGCTTCCTTGGCTTGCAGCAAGCACACCTGCATGACAATATTACAACGGCCTAAAATGGAACTTTTATTTTGAATTCCTATTCTAAATTGCCAAGAACCTTAACATTTTAAACCATTAAAAAGTTGCTCTTAATGACCTTTTTTTCCCCAGATGAATCTATTGCCCCCTTTATGACAAGCTTGGAAAATTGGCAGTAATATTCCCTTTTTCTGAAAGTAAGCATGACCATTCATTGAATCTTTTTTTCACACAGCTGCACCCATGACAATATTCCCAAACTCCTGTGCTCATTCATGATTTCTGCAAGTACTGCTGTATGTTATGAGCCAGAGAGGAGCTCTGCAAAATATTAACATGCAGGCAGATCAAATACAATTGGATGGACCTAAACCAAGTATTTTTAGGATGCTACAAGATCCAGGACTAAATAACCTACAGTCTGAAAAATCCAGCATATGTGTCCCAAAGAAACCATGGAACAGCTGCATCATTTAAAAGCAGTGTGCAAATCTAATACACACTGAAACTACATCATCTAGAGGGTAGAATTATAGTCAAATGATAAATAGAACAAAGTCCATATTTTTACAGGCGTATTCCTGTTCAAAGGGTCACCAGAGTCCCACGAAAGTTAATGAGCTTTCTGCTTCCATGAAAAGAAAACTGGGTTTTCTTCCCCAGTTACAGTAATTCTTTCCTGACTTGCAGATTTATAAAAGGGAAAAGTAGTAATATCTTTACACTTCTGAATGAAAAGTAATATCTTCCTGCTAAATATAACCTGCAAAGCCATGTGTTATTTTCTAGCTAAGCAAATATGCAAAACCCACTCTAGTGTTTAATTTATAAAAGTTACTGGAATGGGGAGATAATCAAAATTCTTATTCTTTCAATATTGCCTGTTATAAGTGGCATGCAGCCAGAGCTCTTTGACTTATCAACCGTTTCAAGCTTTTACTCATTTTTCAGCTAAAAAAATAAAACTCCTAGGAGGTAAGTGTATTCACCTTAAGAAATGGGTGGTTTTTTTAAGAACTCCCATATCTATCACCCATCTTGCATTTTATAAATAAAAATTAGTGCATAAGAAAAAAACCCAACACTGAACTTCAAATCACTGTTTATCAAACTTAGCATGCTGTTAAATAAGTCAGAATCTGACAAGAAACTATCTGGTATCATGCTGTTAAATTAACAGATTGATTTCCATGAACACTGGCCAGAAATGAGGATGGTCAGCTGGCACCCCTATGAAACAAATATGTTAGTAGCAAGCATCTCCTTCCATTCCCCCAGCTGCAGATGCCTGAAAAGGCTAAAAAATAATGGAAGGCCATAGGTCTTCCGCCTCCAGAAAACATTGAGTGAGGAAACCACAGAAGGATGTTTACAACATTCACTACTGCAGAGAGGAAAGCTGTATCTGTATGGGGTAGGAGAAGCAATGTCAGGAGAGTAGCAGATGCCTTTCAGGGATTTATCCAGCTTCTTAAGCTAGCATGATAATGAACATCCACTCTTACAACAGTTTTCTCCCAAAGAGGAAAGGTTAATAATATTGTGATTGCATATGCTACAATTCTAATTAAAAATTATCTTGGCAGTATTATTTAAATGCAATTTTAAACCAATGTTAAAGTCAGTTCTGTGCATCTTTAGAACGTCACTGATCACACCGTACTGTATCATTGTCCAAAGTCACAACAGCACAGTTTGTATGTACAGTACATTGAAGAAAATCACATCTACACTTAAGAAAATCCTATGTTTCACTAAAACTTTTCCTTACTACCACCAAACTATGAAATAAGTAATTTTTGTATTCATTTTTTGCTACGTAAACTAAAGCTCACAATTAAGAGACTTTCCCAAGAATAAACTAAGTTAGGATCCAAATTAAGAGCTGAATACAGAAGTTACTGCCTCTCATTGAGCTGCTGTAATCACATTTCCCCATCAGAAAACATATCTGTCCCGGAGCATAACTTCTGACTGATTTTATTACCTTGCTCCTTTTAGGTATTTGCCCAGCTCAGTTCCACCATAACTCAACAAACTTCACAAATGTTAGTAACATGACTACAAAGCACCTCAGTAATGGAGACAAGCATCTGTTTTATTCATGGGGGAACTGAAACTTGAATTATCCAGGGACACAGAATCAGTTCTGTATTGAAGCTTGGACACTGTTTAGTAACAATGCTTACCTTTCACTTTTCACTGATAAAATCAACCTTCAGTTCAGAGCTACCTCACTGTTTTGCTTTTGAGTCATTGCTAGCAACACTCTAGAATGAATAAACGGGTATATTTGTTGGGAACAGCAAAGGCTCCAACTTTATGCGTTTGATTATATCCTATTTTACAGAGTAAGGTCAGTGACTAGGTACAATTTCTGAGGAAAACGGTCTCATTTCACTGTTTTAGGGTAAGGCTCTGAAAAATGGGGTTGATTTCAGTTCACTCAGTTTTGGTGTACCTCTGAAATCTGAAGCATCCTCCCTCACTTGGCTACCTGCTCTTCCCCACAGTGACTGACTGCCTCCAGTGCAATGACTGAAAGGCATCTCTCTCTTCAACCAGGAGTACAGATAACCACAAGAGACAAGTACTGGCAATTTGGAGGGTTTTCATACAGTCTTCCATCCACTTATGGAATGCAGATCTCAGCATTATTTAGCCCCAGAGGGACTAAACTCAGTCTTTCAAACCCTAGAGGGGTGTCTCAAGCACTAAGATGTGCATAATTCCAGGTTAAAG
Source organism: Morus bassanus (assembly GCA_031468815.1). Taxonomy (NCBI): domain Eukaryota; kingdom Metazoa; phylum Chordata; class Aves; order Suliformes; family Sulidae; genus Morus; species Morus bassanus. The sequence continues at coordinate 88,637,856 of CM062568.1, read as the reverse complement.
GCTTTCCCTGAATGCAAAGCACTGTGCTGATGGGAATACACAAGTATGAAGCCCAGTCATACAACAGGCAAGAAACCATCAGGTCCCTGCGTTGGGACCAGGGAAATGAGGGTTCTGGTCCCAATTCCCAGTGACCACTTTTTTGTGTAATATAAATGCAATATAAAATACACACATACTGCAGAGAACAGGGTCTGAAAGCCATGTTGTGATGAGCAGGCCCTACCTCTTATTCAGCAAGGGCAGAGACATTAAACTGTTATGAATAAAGGTGCTGCCACCAGAGCCCTCACTTGGCCTCGTTTTCAGGAAATTCCAGGGAATGTACAGAGAGCCAAGGTGCCTACCTCCATTTCAGTGGGACTCCCAGCGAGGGACAGACCTCCAATTCCTGAGAAGAGACATTTCAGCATCCCTGGGTGGCTACGGGTGAGCCCTAAAGGCTACAGGTGAGCCCTAAAGAAACTTAAGTGCTGAAAAATGTCTAAACAGGCACAGAGAGTTGGTGGTATGAGCTGAAGGCTCAGGTAGGGTTTAGACAGATTGGATCATACCCCAGTTTCTCACAAATTAAGCTGCAGTATGGATGTGGGTGGCCTCATCCTTCCTCAGGGGAAGGGAACAGCCAAGTTCTCCATATTTCACATAGCATAAGGAACGTGCTGCTCCGGGAGTGACCCTGCAGTGTTAACCCACCACAGCCATGTTTGCCTTACAGCAACTCAGTTGTGCTGCTGTACGCTTACATCTCACAATGGGAATTTGAGGCATGTGTGTGTGTGCATTGCATATTCTCATATTTAAATTCCGACAATGGTTGTCCTGGAATCAAAATAAGAAATACATATAAACATACATGCATACACATGTAAATAAATAATTTTATTTCAGATTAAATTTACCTTATCGCAATTTAATATTTTAGAATTATTTCAGTGAGTCAGTAATCCCAAGTCTTTGACCCTGCCCACTCTTCAATGTATAAATAAAGTCCCTGAGATCCCCAGCTGCTCTACAGCTAACTAGCACTGCTGTCCTCAAAACAGATGTTTCTTGAGACTGAATTCATACAATGAAAATAAATTAACATGTGTACACAGAAATTGTGAAAAAAATCCTTAAAGGTCATGAATAACCAATCAAACTGAAAAATAAAAAAAACCTGTAATTGAGCTGAAAACTTATGCAGCATCACTTAGCTAAAGGAAGGACAGCGATAGGGAGTTAAATGAAATTGTCATAATAAAGCAGTAATTATTTAGTCATGAGAATTCTTTTCTTTTTTTGTTCACTTTTACTGCTATTAAAATAATCAGCCATAGACTATGCACAGCATTCAAGCCACCGAGGTGTTCTAAGCCAGTACTGAGGGTTTTTTTAATAAAAATTTACATATTCAGAGTACATCTACTCAAATCAGGCATAGAATTTCCCTGCTTTAATTTTTCCTCCCTAATGAGACAGTATTAACTTGCTTTTCTTATGGTTTTGATCTACTTTTACAACAACTATAACCATCTTACATTTCCTCACAATTACCTCCTAACTTCATCAGAATAAGATAGTGAATTATGCAACAGAAGATCATGCTGGAATCTGAAGAGCAGCTGTGTAATTTACACAGCTGTTACCTACACAAAGCACAGAGGTATTCAAAACTATTGAATCCTAACTCATATGTGGTCCAGGCTGCGCACAATTGCAGTATCAACCAATTAATTTGCACAACTTTCAAGACATGTCTCCTTAGCTTTCATCTCCTTTTTCACAGTGTACTTCAATTTTCAGCAATCTCAGTTAAAAGGAAGATTATTAGTAGAATAATTCCTGCCTTCCTTTCCAAATACACATACTGAACTTACACTAACAGTAAACCTTTTAACCTATTCTTATGAGACAAAAGGAGTAATATAATCTGTTTTCTGTTCTATAGGCATCAACATAGTTAACAATAGAAAACGCCAATTCATAGAATCATAGAATCATTTAGGTTGGAAAAGACCTTTAAGATCATTGAGTCTAACCCTTAACCTAACACTGCCAACTCCACGACTAAATTGCATCCCTATGTGCCACATCTACACGACTTTTAAATGCCTCCAGGGATGGTGACTCCACCACTTCCCTGGGCAGCCTGTTCCAATGCTTGACAACCCTTTTGGTGAAGAAACTTTTCCTAATATCCAATGTAAACCTCCCCTGGCACAACTTGAGGCCACTTCCTCTCATTCTATTGCTTGTTACTTGGGAGAAGAGACCAACACCCACCTCACTACAATCTCCTTTCAGGTAGTTGTAGAGAGCGATAAGGTCTCCCCTCAGCCTCCTTTTCTCCAGGCTAAACAACCCCAGTTTCCTCAGCTGTTCCTCATAAGACTTGTGCTCTAGACCCTTCACCAGCTTCGTTGCCCTTCTCTGGACATGCTCCAGAACGTCAATGTCTTTTCTGTACAGAGGGGTCCAAAACTGAACACAGTATTCAAGGTGTGGCCTCACTAGTTCTAATTCTTCTTATTATCTGCTACCTGGGCATAAAACATATGCTCTAATCATATATTTCACACATCAGAGACTAGGAAATTTTGAAAGTATTATTTTAACTTCAGAATTTACATTATTCTCACTATCAAGAATATATTGTTAATATTGTAATTTAAATTGCCCGCAAATACGAATTGTACCAAGATTAGTAGTCAGTAGCAACTACTATGAGAGTAGGAAAATAATTTTTATCAGGAATATATCCATAAAGTGTGTAGCAGCACATTGTCTTTCAGTATTTCTGTTGGAAATATTAATACCATCTACAGCACCTCTTGGAGGGCTTTTTTTTTTATAGAAACACTAACATATGGGAAGAAAAGCAAAACATAGAACAACTGTACAAAATTAATTAAAATGCATAGTTACCCAGTAAGTTCTGTACAGAAACATGAATTTAACAATTAGATCACAAGAATACTGCAGCCATTCTTAGCACATACATCCTCAGGACTATGGCGATAAGTACAGCTTGAAATATATATATCACTATATATATTGGTTCTGCTACCGCCAGTGATGAAACTATAAAGGCCTACTGATAACATCTACAGAAAATGTCAACGGGTACTGCAGCAGAATTCTTGCTACAATTACACTGCTTCTAACAAAGACATTGATGCCTTCAGAGTCAGCCCAGGTGCATATTCCCAAACCATAGTCAGTGCTGTACAGAGCAGTCTATGTAATCAATTATAAAAGAACATTTTTTTTTCCAAAGAAAAATAAAGAAAGAATTCTGCTGAATGGTTATTCATATATGTTCACCTAGTCACATGAGTAAACTACAAGGACTCAATGATATAGTTGCCCATTCTGGTGTACAGCCAGGATAGAAGGAAATGGATGTTTCTGAGTGAGCTATGAGACACAGCAAATGGCGACAGGTGACCAAGACTGCAATCAGCTGGCAGAGAATACTTCTAGAGATACAGTGTATGGCCACTGAACCCACGTCCCAGTCATACGAGACAATGTGCATCTCCTGTTGCTCCAATTTCTTCTATTACTTCCTCAAAGACCTCCTATAGTAATCTGAGCCTCTCGGAGCTTGACTGTTACACAGCTCCATCAATAGGGCACCAATCCCATAGGTGAGGCTTAACATGCCCAGTGTATATTCTTCAAGTACTGTAGTGCACTGTAACTGCAGCAGAGGGTCGGGGTCAGGTGCTCTGGAGCACAGATCAAAGAGCACACAGAAAGCAGATGTCGGTGCCCAGGTCACAGGACAAAACCTGCCACTCACAAAGCCTGAGGGAGTAAGCAGCAATTTTTACAACCACTTGTGACTTATGAGTGACCCTGCCAGTGTTCTCTTTCCATTTTGGGGCACAGTCAACCAGGCTTAATGCTTTCAGCTAAGCCAAGCAGGTTGATTTTAAAGTAAGGTAGAAGTGCTCACATAGTTAAGCTCTGTTACCATCTAGGAGACACGTAGCTGCTGAAAGGCTGCACAGCTTGGCTTTCTGCTGCAACTGAACTAATTCCACTGGCTGGTGACACAGGTGTGTAGTTAAGCATGAAAATTTCATGTGGAATAAACAAAAGGAAATTATTTGAAGTTTGGCAGAAACATGAAGCAGCATGGGCTGGCCAAGCTTATGCTGCTCTATCTAACACAGATGCGGCAGTAACTTGTTTGTTAGCTGATTTGTTGTGCCAGAGTTAGAAGTGAAAGTGGATGCCCACACCTACACAGCATGTTATTTACATAAAAATGAGCGCGTGCTCATCAAAGTGGTGTGTGTTTCACACATCAACACCAAACAAGCCTCAGGGATCAATGGAGAACAGATTCCATGGACAAGAGCATCCAGCATTTGTGCTGCAGAAATGGCAGGAGAGTCCTTGCCCATTCAAACGCCAAACTCCAAATCCGAGTGGGATAGTTCTCAAAGCAGAGAGCTCTCTGTGGAGCTGCTGCCAATGACCTCCATTAATTTTATCTTCCCAGATATTTACTTTGTTTGAAAAATACTTGTGGAAAACTAAAATGAAATATATCTACATACACACACATGAGCACTTTCCTAACTCCTTAAAAGACTAACTCCTACCTCCTTTTCAGACTATCTGAGAGTCCTTTCTCCTTGGAGAATATTTCTTGGGAAGCACAACATAATTCATTTGCATTTGTCAAATTTGTCAAGTTATTTCTCTTTTACGTTTATAGTCATGTAAAAACATTTGCACTCACCATAGGGAAACAAAAGATCAACTTCCCTCACACATTTCATTTCTGCAATATCACACTTCCCTGACATATGGGATATAAAATAATACATTTCTGTGTGTATTTGCACATCTATGTAGAAAAGAGATCATAAATTACACCATATAATCTCAACACAAATTCCACGTTAAAGGGAATTGCAAATTCACAAAAACATTTTTCATTTTGAGAGGATCACGACAATTTAGTTCCTTTATCAGTATTACGCAATACTTACAGAGACTGTAAAGAAAGAATAAAGACTTAAACTGAAATTTCGAGAGGGAATCTGGAGGACAGACTACATTTGCCAAAATCAGACTATGGTCCTCATACCCTGACAAACTACAGAGAGTTCAGGACAGAGCCCTGCAGGGAACTAGGTTACTTCAATAAAGACTTCCATCAACACTTCTGAATAGACCTAAAAAGCTTTTAGATGTAAAACCCACCTACCTTTAAAATTAAATATTCGTGTTAACATTTATCAAACCATTATAAACAGAGGAAGCCCAAGGATTTGGAAAGGATTAAAATCATGATTTGGGAGCTATTACTCTATCTCGTCTTCCATAAAAATGCATGCATGACAGTAACAGAAGGAAACTGAGCACGATGCATATTTATTTAGAACTTTTATGATCTTGCTCCACTGCTTCATTGTTCAAGTCAAGCATCATAAGCGAATAAAAATATTATTTTAAATTATTAGTTAGTGGAACTAACGTATGTTTATTTACTATGGAACTATTTATAATGGAACTAACAAAGTCCGTGTAAGTTGTTGTATAAGGTGTCAAACATCTAACCTTGAAATCTTGGACTGACACTGCTGTTCCCTCCCTTATATTCTTCTAGCCCACTTCCCCACTGAGTCTCTTTAGAAATACCATTTCCTTCAAAGCCAAGTTATGAAGGCCTTAAATGAAATATCTGTGTTCAAAAAACCTAGCTTGGATCCGAAACAGATCCTGCTAAACAGTGCAGAAAAACTGAATAAACAGAAATATTTGCAACATCATTTTTCTACTTACAGGTGTTTTGCTTTGTTTTTCCCAAAATAAGAAGACATCCACTGCAAATTTCATTTTGGATGCATGCACTCCAGAGATTCATGTGCACCCCACATTCAGCATTTCCTATCAGCTGGAATTTGCCAGCTCCCCGCAAACCCTGAGAGTTTCTGTGGAAATTTTACTCTTCTCACCAATTGTACAGTGACTCTTAAAAACCTGTTCCTTATGTTTTCTAAGCAAAGATTAAGTTAGGGTAAGGATCTAGAAAGATATCATACCCTTCTTAAGGTGTTTAGCCTTGCAGAAAAGCAAGGTATGGTCTTGTAAATGTATCCATCATGTTTCACAAGAATTTTAGCAAAATCTCCTTAAAGTTTTTGCACTGTAAATGCAAAAAGAATTCCAGCAACTAACTTCTCTGGACTTGGCTTGGCCCACAAGAGCCCACAGGAGTTTCCACAGAAAGGAACGTGCCATATAAAAGCCAGGTGTTACCTACATACTACATGATTCAAAAAAATCCAATTTCAGTTGTAACTAATAGGTGTTAAACATACCAGCTTTTACATGAAACAGATCAATAACTGACCATATCCACCTATTTTGCCAAACTAAACATATTTTTCCATCTTATTTATTTATTTATTTATTTATTATATGTTCTGATGAGTTTTAGCCAACAAACACAAATTTTGGGAATCCACATGTCTATCACATGTAATATCATGCTTGTATTAAATCCGTAAGTCATATCATACTTTTATCAGAAGTATATGGTATGTTCCCAAAATGCCTCCAAGATAAAGAAACTATGCACAGGAGATTACACAAGAACAGCCTGCTATTCAAGAATCCTACATCATCCTGAGTCTATACCTCCCTGTTTTCTGCTTGGAGTATTTTCTCTACAGCTTTATCACTGACACAACCAGAAAGAGTACTGTGAACAGTAATAATTCATGTAAGCAATAATACTGTTTCCTGCAGTTTCAGTTGGTTAAAAGGAGGACTATCTTGAGGCAAAATACACTCTTGAATTATATATGGGCAGAAACATGAACACTGCAGTACAGTACAAATTCTGAATCGCCTGAATGACTTTTTTGTTTACTTTGGAAATATTTTAGACAACTAGACTTTTAGAGGAGATTAAGGATGGAATTTACAGGGAATTTTAAAGGAAGACAGTGCTTTAATCCTTTGAATTTTAATGGGGAGTCCTGCTTCTTAGTTACAGAGCTATTTAAAAAAAATTCTATTCTGTAAGGCAAAACACAGACAATTCACATAGCTATCCAACCTCAATAGACTGCAATTTAAAGGACAATTTTCTGAATATTAACTTTTCACTGACTTTAGGTTTAATCTTATTATTTTTTTATTTTAAAAATTCAGAAGCTATTGACATTCCAGACATCCTGCCAGCAACAAGTGGAATACATCCTGATGCATGTTTTCTATGAACACAGAAAAAGATCAGGGCAAGCACTTGAAATCCTTGAATTCACTGCCAAACAAAATACTATGAAGATTAAAAGCATCACTACAAGCAAATAGAGGATGTCAATAGAGAATTTAAAACTATTTGACGCCCAGGATTAGGACACATATAATAAAATTCAATACAAGTCACTTAAATATTCTCCTACTTTGTCAAACTGCTTATTTGAAAGCCAGTGAGCTTTCTGAAAGAACAGCCTTTTCATAATTATTAAAAAGTGATTCTTGTAAAAAGTGTTAGCTAACAAGTTGGATTTTTAAAATAATTGCATGGAATTTCTCTTGCCCATATTTATATTCATTCTTTGAAATATATAGCACTGAAAGCCAGGTATTAACTTCACTTTGACAAACAGAATACACTGAAATAACTGAAGAAAATACAGGAAGTTTTAACTCTAAAATAAATTTAAATTTAAAGTTAGATTTCTTTTTTTTAGATTTTGATTCTCCAATTACAAGACAGTACCTAAACAGCAGTTACATGTGAACAATACTTGCCTACAATTTTAGAGTCAGATCTTTAAAAAATTTAGTCATAGTTATTTCTGTAGTCTACATGAGTAATAATGAATGATAACTTACAAGGAACAAGTTGAAAAACAGATTCTATGTATGTATATGAAAAGTGTGATGAAGTGTGAAAAAATTCAAAAACCAGAAAAGACAAAATGTAATACCTTCAGGATTCTTTATCTCCTAAGTAAGAATCACTGTAAGTAAGAATACCTCTTCTCCCCAAAAAAACAGATTCCTAGAACTGGACAGTAAATTCCTTATGACAGGGGCCAGAGTACAAAAGGACTGACTTAGACTTTTGCCAAAAGAAAGGAAAGATTTAAAAAATGCTGCAATACCTATAGAAAAGATCAAATATTTGGGCTCTATAAATTGGAAAGCGAATGAAGTGCATCTTTATAAAGGTAACATGGGAGGTGCTATCACATTTCTGAGAGAATGCTAGCTGACTCACTGTGGAAAGGCAACATTAAAATACAAAGAAGTTACTTGTATACAATATCAAAGATGCCAATTATTTTAATTATATTGGTTATACAACAAAGAAAGAGCACACATAAATGTGTGATTCAGTCTATTACTATACATATCCTCTACACTAAATGTTACTGCTGAAAAATTAAATTGTTTGTCTTAGCTCCCTATGGTCCTTTTTCCTAGAACTACAATCATCTGGTTTTCCTGTACATCTCAAAATACCTCGCTTCACTGATGCAAAAGCCAAAACACCCAAATCCTACATTCAAAACTCCATCCAACTAGGTAAGAAAGCTCATCTTAAGGCTTGTCAAAACGTTTTTATTATTAGTGTTAGGAGTAAGAATCTGATATTTCCATCAAATAAATGCAGTGCAGATGTGCCAAGAAAACTAGCATAAATGCCTTGTTGATTGGAAGTTTTCAAGTTGACAAGGCAACTTTGCTTATAGCACCATCAGAATTTGCTGGAAAAACTAGCTAGCATAAGGACTGAATGCTTGTTGATCTGCTTCCTCAGATGTGTATACATTTTGATAGCCAAAATAATAATGTTCTAAAATATTTTTCATATTAAATTGATGTCATAAGCTTTTCTTAGTGCAGAAAAATAAATAACTTAGTTGTCATCTGTACATGTAAGTAATCATGGGATACAATATTTATGAAGAATCTATATGGCCAAAAAAAGCATTAAAATTCACCCTGATCTGCTTAGATTTATCCAATTACATTGCATAGCTCAAAAGACAGCTTCTCAACAGTTAAGTTCCACATATGTACAGTATATTCGATACCAAACTTAGCTGGAGGGCATACTGAAATATTACACTGATTTGTGCAGAGGAGCTGCCATGATGTACAATGGCCTAAAGCTAGAAGTGGAACCGATGGGGAATGACAAAACACACTTTTAACAAATGACTCCTGTATTAATAATGGCGATCTAGGATATTTTTTTGTCAGCTAAATTGTTTGCAAGGACACATGTAATTAATACCATATAATGACTCTCACTACTCTTAAGAAACCTTATACTTTAGAAAAAGAATAGTTGCTTTCTGTACTGACAGTCTGCTCTTTTCTGTTACCAAGCCTTACCTTAGAAAAGGTAATTTTAACAGTTCACCAATCCTAAATAAAATCACCAGGAACTAACATGCATCTGTTCACACAAAGAGCAATTTGTGTGGTATTAGTTTTCTTGTCTATCATATCCAAAAGATTTGTTTCATCTTAACTTTCCAAGTTCAAAAATATGTATTTAAATTAAGCTAAACACCCTAGGCACACTATGGGAATTTTACATACTTTTGTTCTCGAAAACCATGTTCTACATATTCCAGTAGGTTTGGAAAGTAGTAAGTTTTCCAGCTTACAGGGAGTAATCTTCATCTTAAACCCACAAAGGCACAACAGTTCCAACTTTCTGCATCCCTCTGACCCAAACCTTATATTACACTAAAACCAACTATTTATATAATAGAGCATGGGTAAGCAGAAAACACCCTAACATATCTCCCAAGTCACAGCTATTTAGCCTAACTTGATACCTCCAGTGATACTCAGAGGATCAGGGCTTAACTTAAGAACTTAAGAACTATGTGGTTTCAGAAGAGAAAAGGAAAATTTAGATGTTAGAATAAATAATGATTTATAAAAACACATTTTTCTACACATTTCTTCTCTACACATGCTGATGTGCCATGACACCTCTATCTCCAATTGACACAGAACATAGTTATACATACCACAGTTTGGTGGTTAACTTGAATCACTTCATCCCCAGCATGGATTTTCTTGCACCGATCTGCAGGTGACTGAATTTAAAATAAAAGAGATGATAAAGAATACAGTTCTTACTGGTCATCATCTCTCTTTCAGCAGTATGATTGCTAAGCTATGTAAATGAGGTTAGATTGGTAATGACATTCTACTACGAAATAAAGAATTAAAGAAATATTTAATAAATCAATTCATTGTTGTTGGAGAAAAATAATCTGTACTATTGTACACAATACAATCAAATGTTAAGAAAGGTATGAATAATTTTTTTATTAAAGGCTAACCGAGTCCTAAGGATTTCTTTTTAATTTAATTCTGCCAAAAGAGTCCTTTAGTCTGCCTGACGTCTCTTAAACCTTGAAAGCCAGTCTTTGGCTGGATTTTGAACCTATCAAGACAAATTGGCAATTCCTCATAAACAAATTTCACAACATTTTCTTTTTATTCTACAGCGTTACAATATGTTGGAAAGAACTTCAGTAAATTACTGTTCTTCAAAGAGTACACAAGGAGAGAGGATTAGGTTAGGTACCAGCTAGGAAGATCATATAAGTTACATGGTAACTCAGTTACTGGGTCATTATTAGGATGAAAGAAATGGAACCAGTATCAAAATCCCACAAAGATCACACTTTCAAAAAGCAAAGCAGCTTTCTTCTTTGCTTTTGTCTCAAAAAACACCCCAAAAACAACAAAAAAAATCCAAACTAAAAGCCCTGCAACAAAAAACCCCAACCCTCCCCCATAAAGCGACATTCCCCCAAAACCTTCCTTTCTTCTGCCTTCTATCTTTAGAGTAGACCAACTGTTTTCTGAGGGAAATACCCCTATGTTTAGAGGAAAATAAATTCCTTCAGGTTTTCGTAGAGTGACAATGCTTTGATTTTTCTTTCAATACTGTGGCTGCCAGCCTGTGAATGCACTTAATCAACTTAAAGGTAGAAGGTGAGAATGACACTTTGAAAAAACCCGAGTTTCTCAGGAGCAGGCTTATGAAAAGCTACTATGAATTTTACAGAAAGGAATGAAATTAAATTAATTTTCAGGTGAGATAACAGGTCATCTAGAGAATATGCTCCAGGCCTGAAATGTCGACTGTTTGTAATAACCTATGTACCACATCCCCATTCAAAATATATGTCCAATAGCTACGCCATGACTTTCTAGTACAATTCCACATAATTCACGTCCTAAGTTAAGGACACGGTTTAAATGGAAGATATCTGAGAGAAACATGAGGCTGAAAGAAGGGTCACTCATGACTCAGTCTAGGAGACATTGCTCAGGACACCCTAAATCAAGCTGGGCTGGTAAAAGTGTAATTTTATTCACATAAAGAACAGCAGCCTTGACTTTTTGGCACTATTTCAGCATTAAAGGTGTTGGCTCAGTGACTTGGGGAAAAATTTTAACACTGGTGATTACGTTCTAATGATCTATCTTCTGCCTGCCGTTTCACTACTCACGCTTATTCATACCTCTAACAATCTTTAAAAATCCTTCTATGTAATACTGCTATTTAAGCTCAGATGTAGCTACACCTAAGACTTTCAAAATGTCAATGCAAGTGAATCTTGTGTCATTACTCTTGAACTCTACAGGACTGTATTACGATACAAACTTTCTCCTGTATTGACTTCAGCACTTGCAGCTTAAATCTTGACGAAACAGGTATTTTGTGTAGCAGTTTGCCAAGCCAGTAAATATGGTCTGAGAATCTTCAAACTGGAAAAGCCTACTTTAAAAAAATCATTGCAATTATGCCTCAAACACACTGCAAGGTAAGGTAAAAATCATTTATACAGAAGTCTCAAGGCTGTGGTCTTATGAAAAGGTTAACTTTTGTTCCTTACCACTTTTTCCTCCCAAGTAAAGAATACAGACCTTGCTGTAAAGAAATAGTATCTTTTATCATCACTATTTAAAGAAAACAGAGAATTGACAAGCTCCTTTTTTCAGATGTATATGCTGATCATTAAGCAAAACATCCATTCAAGAAGTCCTACTAAGAGTAACCAAGTGTGTCACACCACAGCTATGCCTTCATTAGCTGGCAATTTGGTTCAACGGGGAGTTGAACAACAGATGGAAGTACCTGTCACTGAAGCTCACACATTGATACCATACAAGGTTCTCAATCGGCTTAGGATTTATTCTTCAGAATAGATTTAGCTTTGTCCTTTAGGCTAAATGCTGTCTTTGTCCCATTCCCCCAGTACAACCACAGTGTCTGAAAGACCGCTTTAGACCCCCTGGAGCACATTTGTTGCATGCCCACAGTGGAGATTTTCATGTTTTTTCTTCTGAAAAGACTCTCTTCCCTGAGATCTAAGGGCAACCCGCAAACTCAACCAGTGTACAGTAAGTGGGGACACTGGGAGCACCCCCTTCAGAGTTACACTCCTGTTGGAGATGCACTGCATGCTATTTAGAAAATACTCTGTTCTATTGGAAAACCAAATTAAAAAATGGCCTTATTTGAAGAATACATTTGTTTTGTGAATTAAAAGAATGTCTCCAGCGTGGTCTAAAAGGGCTACTCAACAAGGAAGCTGTAATCCCTTGTCGGACCAATACACCCTTTAGATTTGTTACTTCCAAACAAAAGAGAACCGATGTGAACCAGAAAGCTCAGCTTGCTCTAGTGCTACAGGACCACCAGAGAGAAGCTCTTATGGGGCAGTGACCTGTGAGGAACCCTGCTCTCTCACAGTTCAAGTTTCAGAGCTCAGCTGCTTTGAACTGCAGGGCTGATGTGCTGGGAGAGATGACTCCTAATGCTGAACAGCAAGATCCAAACTCTAATGGGCTTCATAGCTGGACATCAAATATGTCGAATGGCAAACAGAAGAAGCAGAACTGTGGTTCCGAAAACTACTATGTTACATTAATGCGGCTAGCACTGCCGTGCTACTGTGTTTATTAAAAAGACAAGTGCTTCTCTGTGATCTTTCAGGAAAGTCTCAGACAAAAAATTGTGCCAACGTCTCACTTGGAGGAGCAGAACTGGAAAGGAGGCGGCCACAAAATTTTGTTCAAAGGGAAGAGAATTTGGATTCTTATTGTTTCCTAGAAGTTAAATTTTATCACAAATAGTAAACGTCAACATCAACAGGTCAGATCACATCTGCACCATCATGACCTTCCTCTGGCCATGCTGCTTAGATGTTTCTCCTCCCATCTATCAGAATCATACCTTTTTTTTTTTTTTTTTTTTTTTTGGTTAAAGGAAGCAGCTAGCAACTGTGTGTTTAAAAGCAGAAGACACCTTACTTTCTCTAAGGCGTTACTCATTTTCACAAATGCTTTACCACATAACAGGTTTTTCCCTAGGTAGCAGACTGCAGTTTCTTGGTCTGCTGTAAGCACTTCCAGGGTGTTACAGTGAGTGAAAGAGTCAGTAACGAAAGCAGAAAAGTCATCACAACTGAAGCTTCCTGACATGGCTTTAAATTATATTCATGAATCACAAAAGATAAGAGTTTTGAGGGAATGCATAAAGATTTTATTTTTATCTTTGCCTCTGGGAAATTAAATCCAATATTAGTAAGTCATGGAGAGAAATGGTTCCTTTTCTAATCTGAGAGAAATTCAACTATAAAAACCATCCTCTTTCTTCCATATGTTTTCTAGATTAAGCTCAACTATGGCTCTGTATGTTTTTGTTTAATTTTGCTAATATTACTGATGATATCTGTAGCTGTAGGTCTGACTCCCTAGAATTTTGATTTCAAGGTTGAAATTCCTTACGTTTTCCTTATTCTGAGACAGGTGGCATTCACAGTTCTACATCAGATATTATCTATTGGGTATAACCCATGGACATCCTGCCCGCAGTAGAAGAAAAAAGAAAGAAGAAAGGCTATCAAATTGCAGTTCCTTTGAAGGGATGCAAGTAATATTCCTATTTTATTGAGATGTTAACAGAACCTCACTGCAGACCAGAGGCAGCAGCTGTAAATACCACGCAGGTAGTTCGCACTTTCCACAGTATGTCACAGTAGCAGGATAAAACAAACATTTCCAACAGCTTCATTTTAAGAAAATGCCATCAAAACCTTTGAAAGGAATTGCCTAAACCATTATGGAACAGGTCAGTGTTGTTTAGTGGCCCGTTCCATGTTCATTGAAGATTATAGACAGAAGCCTTTCCCCCCAAAATGATCATTTTGCTCACTTCCTAATAGACAGCCAGTTCTCTTAAATATGGTGTACAAGGAAAGGAGGTCATATTTCAAAGACAGTTGAAAAAGTAGTCTATTATGTTTTTGCTTGCTGTTTAATACCTTCAGTGAAAATTAGTACACCAGTAATAAGTGTTCCTTTCTATAAGCATTACTCAGAAGTTCATGCAGAAATATATGGTTATTTGTCAATGTGAAGGGATGTCTTCATTTCCATGCATTTATTTATTACAAAATGAAGCTTGATAGATGGAAAATATAAAAGCTGTTTGTCTAATACTGCAGCAAACTCCAGCATATCAGCCTATACATAATAAAGACATTTATCTTTTATTGACAGAGCAAGATAACTCCAAGACAGCTACTTCCTATCTTGATCAACTGCAGGTGTTTTAGGTGTCTTGCAAGAACAAATGAAAACTGATTCCCCTGGTCCTCAACTGGGAATAACTCTTTCAATTCTGAGGTAAACAAGCACAAGCGTTTCTGCTGTCCAACATGCTATTGGTCCTCAACAGCCAACTAGCACACTTTTGCAAGCAAAATGTAGTCTATAGCAAAGGGAAAGCATAAACCACAGGTAAGGTCAAAAAGGCTTCCAGGCCTGAACATACAGTATTAACAATACTTACATTTTCTGTTGTTCCAGTAATTACATGGAGACCATCATATGTTGATTTAATGTACATACCCTAAGAAAAAGACATCATGGGAAAGAATTTTTAAAGTGTTTCACAAACCATCACCATCCAAACATAACGTGCATATCTCTAAAAGAAAAGCCCTTTTTTATTATTTCTCTCTTTTTTAAAAAAAAAAAAAAAAGATTTGTGGACTTTTAATATATGCCATGAGGAATTTGTCTGGATAGTAAAGTGCTTTTTGATACACTCTGAGAACAACAGCCCAAATGATTCTGGCCCTAATTAGCAATAGCAAACTAAAACTTTTACCGCAGTCATCTCCATAATTACTCCCCACTTTTTAAAATATAATCCTTCAACTACAAATATAACATCACCTGATTATAAAAACTCCAGAATTACAAATTGCCTTACGATGACCAATACTTCCATTTTGCTTTGGAAGCTACAGAAGACTTTAAAAGATCTGGAATCTCTGGTTGGCAATCCTGCAAACATAACTTTCAAACTGATAGCCAATGCTCTGAAGTGTGCCTGCAAAATGACTCTAAGACTTTCTGATAGCCTCACGCATCTCAGTGAACAGGTCAGCTATAAAACTCAATGATGAAAACTTAAAACGTCAACTTTGTTAGCTATCCCACTTCTTTTAAAAATATGTGGAAAAGGAGGGATAGCTTATGAACAGACAGAAGTTCCTGCATGGGTAGTCTGAGACAGTGTCTCAGACTTTTCATCAAGTCATAATTTAAACATTTTAACAGCATCTACTAAGACAGTGAGAAAAGGAAAAAGGAGAGATAATTGGCATACACTGAGCATTCAACCACTTCTGAGAAATCTCCTTTCCCCCAAACGGTTCATAGAAAGCAGGTAAATATTGAGCACTTGAGTAAACATTATCTCCATAATCTACTTTTCCTCCTTTTAATGAGAGTGCCACAAAGAAGTCTGTTCCTACCTGAGGAAGATGGTGCACTCACTGGTGATTAAGTATGGTAAAGAGGCAAAGAAGACGCTATCAGGTCAGACTAATCTAATTTGGGAACAGAACTCACAGACATTTTGGTAGTGGGCACAAGGAAGTACCACCCACTTAATAAAGTGGATGATATCCCCAGTAAATAAAAGGGACTTTATGAGTTTCTCAGGAGAGGGGGCTCAGAACTAAACTATTTTGGTCTGCACAATACATAGCAGTATCCCATTGCCATGTTGGGCCATCACAGCTAGAAGAGAACAAAGCAAGAATCTGCTCGTTACTACACAGATAGGCAGCCTCTAGCATCACTCTTCAACTTCCAGCTCCTCTATGCACCTCATTTCCTGCTTAATTCAGTTCTCTCAAATATAGAATGGCCATCTCTTATACATTTATCCTCACAACACCCCTGTGAGGTAGGGAAACACTAATATACACACATTTTACAGACAGGATAATAAGCCACACAAGAGGCTGAGATACACTGGTATCTGTTATTTGGTACTCATACCTACCCCAAACCAACAAAACCCAGGGCCTAAATCCCTCTCAGGATCTGGGTCTAAGTGACCTGATCATACACCCTGCAACATAGCAAGAGCTGAAATCACGGTGACTTCACGGTGACAGGAACTTTGAGTCAGGTCCCCACCCAGAGCAATTTCTGAAGAAAGTCACATCTTTGTTCTTATTGACAGCGAGTTGCCGCTTTCAACTTAAAACATCAGGCTGAAAGCAGAGGATAAAGTCTCACACTTAACAGTTACACAGTGTTTAGTTTTGTGCAAAGCGTTATTCTGAAGGACAGTAAGGTCATCCAAGTATGCTATTCTGGTGGAGTGCAAATCACATCTAATCTAGTCTTTTCTAGAAATGTAAAAGACTTTGAAGAAGCAAAAGAGGAGAAAGAATTTTTGCATAATTTTCTTTAAAGGCTAAGATCAAAATTTTGCATGTATTGGGAAAGAGAAGGAAGAGGGAAGCTGCAAAAAGAAAAATATTTTTTTTCCACGTGCAAAATTAATAACTGTTACATTAGTACTATGCCACATTAATTTTGCAAGAGCCCACATAATTTTGTTTACAAAGCAGCTTTTAAATGGGGAGAGGTAGCATTTTGCAACAGAAGGATGAGCTACACTTTCACCCACGTTCCTCCATGAACAATATACGGGAAACAGTACAGGAAAGAGAATGTTTCTGGCTTATTGTTTGATCTGGAATGGAAACAAGGATATTATAGACATTTACAAGTTTTCCCCTCTCTGACTCCTTGTGGATGCACAATATCAACAGTACTTTTAGTGATCAAGAATACAGGGGAGATTAATGTGTGCACTGTTCATTTGTACTGAAACGAATTGGCAGATACACATCTTAGGTATCCAATGATAATGTCATGGTCCCTATGAATTTGCAAGAATCAGCTAAGCCAAATAAAAGGAAAGATAATTCAGTTAATATGATTAAAACAACCATAAGGTAATCACCCTAGGAATCAAGAACAAATGTATGCCTAGACTAAAGATCGGGAACTCATGCTTAATTACATCACAGATTGTCCTTCCTGATCAGTTATGGGTAGAAGTCTAATTTCAAACCATACACTTTATCTTCGTGCAAAATATTATTCAGTTAATGGTTAGAAGAGAGACCTTGTACCTTTTTTCTTTTTTTTCCTTTCTTTTCTTTCTATTTTTTTTTAAAGAATGAAAACAGAATCTGATATACTATTAACATATTTTACGCAATGCTGGATGGAAAAGAAAAGATACTAGCTCCATTTTATCACACACATAACTGAATTTTTACTCTTTCACTGTGACATCATCTTAATGGAGTTCCCCAAAGCTGCATGTGCTTCTTTAACCCCAAACAGTTCTCACAATCCTGTTCATAATTTTTTCCCAGCTCCTCCAATATTTCAAGCCAAATAACTCAGGCGAAAGATTAAGAACAGTAGTACACTGGATTTCTGGCAGCTAGGCAGCCAGCAGTGCACATTTAACCAGCTGCCACACTCTGCTGTATCTACAACTTATATTTTATGACTGCTTTTTCACATGACAGGCTCATTTTGTGTCTGCTTCAGCAGGTAAAGAGAAACCCAGAACAGCCAGCCTCACATTCTGGTGGATTTACCTTTGCGTTTCTGAATCTAGCAGGCTAGGTGAATAGCTGCTACTTGAAATCATGTCATAGTACCTGAACTGACTAGGATTAAAATGATAATATGAACAGGAAAAATTGAAATTCAGGATTAACCCTTGCCACAGTTCTCTGATATTCTGTTCTGTATTAAAAAAAAATAAAATAGAAAGGGACTGTTGAAGAAAAACTTTCCAAGGAAAAGCGATAGCTATAACTTGGTTACCTACTTTTTGTCTAACAAAAGGCATATAGTATTGTGCTTCTTTACTAAATACACTCACTGTTTTCAATCAAGCAGCAATATTTTTACGTTTGTTTCCTGGCAAAAGATACTACCTAATCTAGTCAGTTTTGTCGCTTTCTAGAACATCAATAGTAAAAACACACAAAATTAAATTCTGCTTAATGATACCAACAAAATATCTTCCAAGTTTAAAAAAAAAGAAGTGATTACTCATGGGAGCATGCTGGTGATTGCAAAGCTGACCACATTAATCCATTTCAGAGATTTTTTAGAAGAAATTTCTACTCTGACAGTTCCCTTTTCACCCTTACTTCACAACCACTGTAGGCCATATCTCTTCCTGCAGCAACACTCACTGAAGAACACGTGTATGCAGCCAGTCACAAAACCACACCTGGGCAACAGACCAGGGATAAGGGAAAGGAGAAAAAAAAAGAAAAAAAAAAAAAGCAATACCAAAACTCACCCACCCATAACGCTGCTTTACTCAGTACCCAAGAGTTTCCCCACATCACACCCTAAAAACATTTTCTACTTGCCAGGTTATTTAGTCAGGTGTTAACTAGTTTTAATATCTACAAGACATTGTAAACCCTGTAACACAATTACCTTTTTCTTCTGCATTAAGGTATTAGTCTGACAATTTACATTTACCTCTGACTGATACTTACGTTTCCACAAAAAAACAGGTCAAACACAGTGAAGGAACTATTTGCGCTGATAACATCCTGATAGTGCTCCAATGTGTTTTAAGTTGTAAAAATTCCAACCATTTTCTCAATTCCATCTTGTATTTACCATATGAGTTTAGGGAAATAGCATTGTTTTCCAAACTTTTTATTTCCTTCTCTTCTCCTTTCCTTTTTCTCTCCCTGCTCTACTTTAGCTTCTCAGATATTAAATTTGAGAAATGTTAGATATTCTGTTTATGCTATGTGACAAAAAAATCTTCCCAGTTAGCAGCCATCCTTGTCCTTTTCCTTCTACTTGAAGTCTTTCCATCTTTATAGAAGATTTTATTTAGTGATTGGCAGAGTCAGCACAGAACTATCATGAGGGTCAAAAATCTAGAAGAAAGTTGACAATAATCCATTTTTCCATCTCCACCATTGCACAAATCCTGGAAGAAGGTCCAGAAGTTATCCAGCTTCACATTCATCCAAGTGCTCCTGATGTACAAAGGATATTCACAACTCCAAGCTCCACCATCAATTCTTAAACAGACACATTTAGTGCTCAACAAGGCGGTACTGATATGCATCCTCTGTATCTTAATTGAAAGATTGAGTTTAAAAAACAAACAAACAAACAAAAAGCCCAACAACCCAAAAGCAAAGCTTTCATACAGAGCACCAAGAGCAACCTGACAAAGACGATCTGTTAGTAAGACTGGCACTGTAACAAACTGAAAGGTATGATATTTACCCTCCCGGCGCAAACATCATCCTTAGTTCCTGCTCTGGAGAGCTCACAATCTAGAGGACACAGCACAATACAGAGGCAACAGTATAGTGGCATACAGGCAAGGGTGCAGGGGAAAAAAAATGACCATATCAAAATAGCATTGTATCCTTCTAAAGTTTGTATACTGCACAGTTGGTATTTTCCATTTTAAAAAAGTACATATAATAATTTTTATGACAATGACATGGTAGTCCTCAGTCAGCATGAAGACCCTGTTCAGCTGGTTTACAAATACATATTAAAAGAAAAAACCCTGCCTTATGAGCTTCCAGTTTAAACAGACAAGACAGACAGAGGGTATAAAACAGAGGCACAGAGGGGGAAGAGATTCTTTATCTGATCAGCTGCCCAGGAGGAACAGACCCACAAAACACACTCTTATTTACAAAATTACTGCTCAACATTTTTCAGTCAGTGTGGGTTGACACAACCCTACAGAAAGACTTAAATGAGGGGAAAAAAAATAAGAGCCACAAGACAGAAAGGAAAATAAAGAAGAGCTCGGATAAAAATGGACGGAACTCCATAAAAAGGTGTTTGAGATAAAGGAGAAAAAACATTTCTTCATTACAGCAGAAGACAGGATTTTGAAAGGTTAACTGCAGTGAACTCATGGAAGAGATAAAATTACAGGAGAAAGAGAGGGAGGAGAGATTCCATGAAAAGCTGAAATCCTGGAGGACTAGTCTGAAATGGATTCAGAGATAAAAAAGAAAGCCAGTGGAGGAAGGGAAAACAAATAGCAGACTAAAACAAAGGATGGGGCAATATTTACTCATCCAAATGTTTGGGGTTTTTCTCATATTTGAAATGTGATTTGCCAAAAGAGTGGAAAATTAATTTAGTGTATAATTGGTCTAAATACCTTGGCATACCAAATTTGTCAAAAACCCAAACCAAACCAAAACCCAAAACCCAACAACAACCAACCCACAAACCAAAATACTCTCCAAAACTACACCATCCAAACAACCTCAAAAACCTGCTGCAAATAGCACAGCAGTAGTCCTTCTTATTCAAGAAAATGGAATGAGAATAAATTTGGTCAGAAGTTGCAAAAGCTATTTCATTAGGCAAAAAAACTGTATTCTGATCACCTTCTACTACCTCCAAGGATTGTAGGAAGAGATATTATTAGTGATGTAAAGTTGTAGAGCTGTAATTGCTATCAGTGTTGTTTTTTTCCATGCAGTGGGTGTCGGATACTTGAGTAAACAAAATGGGGTGACTGCACTGAGCCTTTAAAAGCACCTGATTAAGCATGCAGAGCTCCTGCAATAAAATTCAATAAGCTACTTCTCAGCAGTGCTGTAAAGCCCTTGAATAACTTATAAAAGAACTTTATATCCCAGAGATACTATGAAGCATATTCCAGAATTTGACAGGTTTTGTGCATAAGCCCACGCAAACTTCTTGGTTGAGTTGATCTTAGTAATTTAATTCCCTTCAGACTTCAGGATCCTAGAACAATCTGAACCATTTTTCAGAAGCTGGTATAAATGGCAAGAACTACTTGCTCATTTCTTCCTTGTCACTAAACTCTTTGCATACATTGGTCGGCCTTACAAAATACTTCCCTGTTGGCCCAGCTGCATGAGAAACCAAACCAGCATGAGAAATCAAACTGCTTTCAGACTTCAAAATAAAAAAAGGCTAAAATGTCCTATTCCTTCCATATATACAACTTATTTTAAAAAATTAACTTGCTCATCCTGGATGATGGGTTTGATTAACTGCGTACTTCTTACCAGCCCTTCACTTGGCTTGATGTTTGTAAGCTGAATCACTTCAAGGTGAGCAGACTGGGAAACCAGCGGATCAGAAGAGAGCGAGATAATGTGATCACAGACGCCAGAGAGAGTTTTACACTAGGAAAGAAAAAAGAAAATAAAATGACACAATAAGCATACCATTGCTAACTATTTGCATATCAACCTACAGCTTAAACCACTGCGTTTTCAAAGTACATATTAAATCACACTGCTGAATCTACAAGGCAGAGGGAATGAAGGAGGAGGGGGAAAGGCCTCAGTCAGCAGCACAATACAAAATCCATTTTCTGTGATGACGCCGAACTGACACAGCATCAGACCAAGGAAGAACAAGAGGCAAATGCTTTTGCATCTGAGTAGAAAGAAAAAGGGACTGCGCAAGCTGCTCCCATGTGCTCTCAGGGTTAGGTGCCCTGCCTCTGAGCTGTGCTCAGGCGTGCAGGGAGCACGTGGTGAGCTCCAACCCCCCTCTCTGCCCACATCTTTTGGAAAGACATTAAGTGTCCCCAAACCATGCTAATTTCAGCTGAATGTGCAGATGTTCAGCACAGATGAAAATCAGGCTCTTAACGATGACGGGTAACTCCCATTAACTCTGAAGTTTATTCTATACTAATAAAACATGCTAATTGACCTTGGACTGAGTTTCTCATGTTCTACTGCTGCCAAGCATGATTTACTATTGCAAGAGTGAAGATTACAATAAATAACCACTTCACGATGGGATAATTCTTAAACCTGTTATCCTTGGCAGCCTCTTCGCAGCAAGTTAGAAATAAAAAAAAGATTCTAAAAAGGCTGGGACTGTCAAACAGGTGCTGTGTATCTCCTCATCTCTCACTCCCTGAGCACCCTCTTCTCAGAAGCTGTGATTTTTTCCTATTATTCTCTCATATTTCTGTAAGCAAATGATTTTTGAGAATGTCAGTGTTTTCTGGGAAGTCCCCTTTCAGGAACTAAAACTGATTTCTCAGTTCAGGTTTCCAAATGCGTGTTTTGACAGCAAATTCAGGGATTAGGACATTCTTCTGGTCCCAAAACTGTGGGTACCTCCAAAACCAATTAAGAACCAGCTTAACTGCTCTCAAATTCAAAAGATGAAAGCTAACCAGTCTCCTCAAATGACTGCAACACAACTGCACATGACTTCTGCACCAACCACTCTTCCAAGATTGTAAAGCATACTTCTTAAAGTAGAAAATATCTACACCAAGGCTATGGAAAAATAATATAAAACTGGATATAACCTCCTTGCCAAATCACCAATATAATTCCAAATGCCAAACTACAAATATCTTATGTAAAAAGGAAAGAAAAAAAACTTGCGTTAAAAGCAAAAAAGAAAGATGCAGTGACAGTGAAATCTTAATCCTGTTACAGGTCATTACATTGGGACTTTCCCCTCTTTAAATTATTTACAAACAGTTGGAAGTTTAGGTTTGTATATAGATGGCTTATTTTATTGAACAATAATGTTTCAGAATGAAGAAACAAATCAGTATCAAACGAAAAGTACAACAAAATTTATATTACCAACATGACCTTCCTCCAGAGATATTACCTTCAAGCATAGACACACACCCCCACACCCCTTCTGCTTTATCTGTATGTCATGATGCAGAATCATTACCAAAAAAAGGAAGTAAAGAAATAAATAAAATGAGGTTAAGAATGCTTTGTGCTTTACCTGAATTAGGAAGAAGTGAAAAAGTGAAAAATTGAACTTCATTGCAAAATTGGGTTTTTATGTCTTTTTGGATACATAAAAATTGCTTTGAGCTGACATTTTAAAAAGGTAAAAATGATATAAAATTCCTTAATAAAAATGAAAGCTTAGATTTCCTGTTTGTCTGGGGTTTTATTATAATGCTGGCATGCTATTTGTATTTTCATCTCTCTTGTAACTGCACTGACAATTATTGAAAAATTACTTTTATAGAATTACAGAACACTCAACTCTCCACATGCAAAGACCTACATTATAAATCACTCTCCCCTGATGAAAACTGAATTTTTCATATATCTTTAGACTTGTATTCATCCACCTATTCTTCCTATTATTGTCTTCTAAACGACTAAATTTATGCGGTCCTTAGCAGTTTCAGAGAAACTTCTATTTACAATGAATTAATGTATGATTTTTTTCTCCTATTCCAACTGTTGCATTGCAGAGAGATGCCAAAACGCACAGAAAAGGAGTGTTCCTACCACCTAACACAAGGTATGCTATTTCAATTTCACAGACGTGGCTCCTCAGTAAAAAAAAGTCCTCGGCTGCCTTGACAGATGATGGGGAAAGGAGAGGAGTGAGGCAAGTCCAGGATGTGGCACAGAACAGAAGCCTAAGCTGAAATGCGTTAAATAGCTCCCTGGATCAGCTGCTCTCCCTCTGCCTCTCCGTGAGAGGGGTACAAACAGTCTACACAGTAAGCCTATGAGGATCTGCATTCCAATATGGTTATATTGGTTGCAATCTTAAAACAAGGTGGTGCGAATATTCCCCAAGAGGAGCTCTGGGAATACTGGATGCCAAAATCATCGAGTTACTACGATAAAAAAATCTGCCATATGCTGCTATGCATTTCTAAAAGATTATTGTCTTTTGGGTCTTGCAGCTTTCTTTCCATCTTAGATATTCATACAACCATCCAACAGCACAATATCGTAACCATTCTAAGCACAATAAATGAACCACAGCAAAGTCCCTAGAGAAGACCCTATGATTAGAGGATGCTCTTTCAGATTAAGACTTAAAATTCTATGACCTTTCCAAAATGTAAACACTCATTCAACATGTGGGGATGCATACGTTACTGTCTTCTTAGAAAAATGAAATTCAGGGGCAAAACTCTGCTGCATTATTATAAAATCTTGTCCACTTCATGAGTACCCAGATCTGACCAGGGTGAAGACAAAAGTGGAAGACAGAGAACCTTTAAAGCTCCATTAAATGTTATCATGTTTATTACCATATATTAGTATCAGAGGTGACTGAAAACAGCAAAAGAAAATGGAAGGTACAGAAAAGTGAAAATGAAAGTTCTTGAATTACTTCTCTCATTTTCTGACCAACAGAATTAGCTCTTTTTCTTCTAATAGAGCACTAGTGGACCTGAGTGATTCAGTAAGACAACATGCCATGAACTAACTGCACCCATAAAGAGAACTTCTTAAGAAAGAGTCACTCTGGATAATGAGACCTAATCGCAACATCGTCTGCTTAGTAATTATGGAATAGTTTGTCCAGCAAACTCATTTCATTAAAACATGTTTTGCTTTGCTTGTGTGAACTGTCCTTTCCTTTGGAGAGGAAAAAATGTTTGCTGTAGGAGGATTTTGAATTTAAGGCTCACTGCTATTGCATAGCAAACTGGCATATTCACATTGCCCAGACTTCCAAGGAATGACTAGCAAATTTGTTTTTAATTAAACTGCTCATCTAATTTCAGAATACTATACATTTTATTTCAGTTTTGTAGTTCCAGCATGATTTCAAGACCTTGGGAACAAAAAGCAATTTTTGTTAGAAGATGGGTCTGGGTTCTGCTCAACCATCCAAAACTTTCAGCAGCTACAAGAAAATATCTAACAACTCCTTTAGTTTTCTCCTGAAAGTATAAGAAGCCTGTTTGTGTTAGAATACTTACAGACCTTACAAGCCTCCCTTATCCGTTTTACATTTAAATAATTTTGGTTAAATACTCCCTGGTTAAAGAGTTGGACTCTAAGTAGGATCACGTGTCTATTGGGCTTTTGTTAAAGGCAAATTTTCATAAACTCTGAGCTTGCCCAGAGCCAGGACAGCAAGGGGCCCACTCTTACACAGCAGGTATCCTCTCCCCACTGCAAAGACAGGGTAGACTGGCTGTCCAGAGGCTGACACAGTCAAAATAATAGATTTTTCCTTGCCTTTACTCTCAGAAACATCTCATTCACAGTGTGTTGTTTTGTTGTGTGTGTGTGTCTGTGGAGGATAGGAGAAGGAGGAGGAAGGAAATTCAGCCCCAGAAACATATGAGAGCTGGGATGGCTCTGGGACATGTTCATAGGGTACAGCTGTGTCAGTTTACAACAGAGTTTAACCAGTGGCTCTGAATGCAGTTACCATCCAGTTCCTGCCCAGATTACTGCTCTTGACTTCACTGACTGAGGATTTTTAGTATAC
Source organism: Morus bassanus (assembly GCA_031468815.1). NCBI lineage: Eukaryota > Metazoa > Chordata > Aves > Suliformes > Sulidae > Morus > Morus bassanus. Next base: position 88,612,197 of record CM062568.1, on the reverse strand, counting down.
CAATCAGCATAAATCAGCATACAGGCAAAACAGCCTTTTCACCAGAAGCATGCTTCCTCCCCATTAGGCCTCTTTACGGAAAAAGACCTTGGACCTATTCAGTGAATCAGGACCTTCCATGGCAAAGATGCTGCCGCATGGCACAAGAACAACATTAATTCAATGGAGGCAACGTGCTATTATATTCAGAAAGTTCCCAAGTAAACCGCCTTTGACTTCTCTATGCCCCTCTTCCTAAACAGCTCACACTGTGACTCATAAGGTTCATTCCATATTCATTCAGGCAACAACCCTGCCTAAATCTAAAGTTATGATCAATACTACTTTATTTCTAGCTTGACTAAATTTTCCCTAAGCTCCCCAGACTGCAGACTTCCAAGTTGGGAAAGATTTTCTTTCCAAAGAATGGCAATTTTCCCAGACTGGAGCTTATACCTTGTCAGATGCAAAGCCAAAGTGACAAATTATGTAGGTGTGAGAAATACAGGGGGGGGTTATTAACGTATTTTAATTATTATTTTAATAAAAAGTTTTTAAATTATTATTTTATTTGACAGAAAGTAATGGATTGACATAATATTTTGCATGTAGGCTACTCAGTTAATTTGAGTGGAAGAAAAGCACACAGACAGTGCACTTTTGCTAGTCATTTTGTTCCAAACAATTCATGAGTGTATTATTTTTTAGCATAACTATTCAGCACAAGCTGTATCATAGACTTGTATTTTAGTTTCACTAAAATCGGATGACAGTACCACTCACCTTTTCTCTCAAATAGTATTTATCTTTTGTTACTTTGTAAAACTACATTTCTGCTTAAGAAAACACTGTTAACAGGATCAGGATCCTTTATCTTTTGTAACTGTTGATTGCTCACTGCAATGCAGTACTAGCTACAGTAAGACACACAGGAAGATGAGCATCCAATTGCTCCTACAAAAATCAGCAGGCATTAAAAATGCCTGACCTTTCTCAAGCTGCACTCAGCTTTCAGTGTGCAAGGTATCTGAAAAAAGGAAAAGGATTTGGCCAGGCCAAAAAAAAAAAAAAAAAAAAAAAAAAAAACAAGTTAAAAAAGATTAACTGAGAGAAATCAACAGATGATTACACTTTCTCCTTTCGTCACACAGTCCCTGTTCTTATTATAAGCCTTACAGCGGTGACTTCAGTTCTCTTTTGCAGTAACTCATCACTGCACTTCAGTAATAAATTCTCCTCTCTATTCAGTGACAAACTTATACTTGCAGATTGAAGCTACACCACAGTCTTTATGTGCAAAGCTAAATGATTCAAAGGAGGAGGAAAAATATCACTACACAGCATCTAGTTGTTTGGTTGAAATTCAAGGAGAAACATTTTCTTTCACTCAATAGGCAACTAGTTTACACCCCAGAGCATGAAGAATGAAAGATAATACTTAGTTTCTACCTGTATTTTTGGACTGTAGTACAACAATTTCTAATAGATTTTCCACAATTGCTCCTTCTTTCAGCCAGGGGGATGAGGACCTAAAGGTGACTAAATCAGATTTGCGTCTGTTCTGATTCTCTGGCGTGACTTCAATTTATGCTGGGAAAATGTCTGTGTTCTGCAGCAGAGTGGAAGTACTTAGGGACATGGCTAGCTTCAGGGGCCTCCACAAGCCATGGCCTTTCCTCAAACTGTTCATCTGTTATCTGTTCCATTCAGGCAGCTCCAGGGTCACAAAGCGTTGCTGGTCAAGCAAACAGACTTGTGTTTTTTCCTCTCCTTAATTTTATCCAGGCTAGTGACCGATCTTAAATCTATCTTGGCAAGTATTTGCAATACTGAAGCATCCTGGCTTAAACACATTCACAGGGCTGAGGGCAAGAAAAGCACCAGCCTCCCCCATCAACTCTCTCGCCTACATTATTTGGATGAGGGATATTAGACCAATAAGACACACAGACATTCAGGGCTACAGGTAAGAAAAAATGTCTCGGCAATGTGAAGTTTAATCTGTTTGGAAAAAAAAAAGCTCGGTTAGTTACAACTAACCGAGACAAAACAACTTGCTACATGAGCTTTCAGGATGAAGTCCTGAGCATAGGGGTAATGGTTTTAAACTAAAAGAGGGTAGATTTAGACTGGATATAAGGAATAAATTTTTTATAATGAGGGTGGTGAAACACTGGAATAGGTTTCACAGAGAGTTAGTGGAGGCCCCATCCCTAGAAACATTCACGGTCAGGCCGGACAGGGCTCTGAGCAACCTGATCTAGTCGGGGATGGGGTTGGACTAGGTGACCTCTAAAGGTCCCTTCCAACCCAAAGCATTCTATGATTCCATGATTCCATGACTGTAAGTCTAACCAGTTAGCTTAAGCCAAACCAAAAAACTATGAATCAATTAGTTTTAGTCCAAAACATTTGTTGTACTGTAGGGAATACATCAGTAACTCCAGCAATTTTAGAACCAACTGGACCTGGACTTTCATTTGTACATACATGAAGTTTAAACAGTGAACTAAATTTTATTTTGAATACAAAAAAAGAGGCTTCTATTAGAGTGAAGTTTGCTGGGCCCAATTTGCAAGGTATAGACCCTTGAAAGGAAGCAGGCGGTTACTTTTTTTTTTTTTCCCTTTAATAAGACTATAAAAATGATACCTTTGACAATGCATTTTTAGCCAACCATAGTTCTATAACAAATATTCAAATATAGTGGGCAGGAATGAATTATCATCACTGTGGTTTCTGCAAGGCTCTTAGCAAAAAGAGAACATTCTGATCCATTACTTGTTCTTTTCTTTTCAATGTAGTAACTCTTTTTTAATTTAAATAGCTAATTTGTTTTTCAGAAACTTCTGAATATTAATTTCACTCTGCAGCACTACTTTCTATGGTTTTCCAACTCAATAAAACTATATTTCTTTGCAGGAAAAGCAGTGTAATCTTCAGAAAGTGGAATTCCTTAGGAAATCATTATCTTTTTTTAATAGAATTAAACAAAAAAGTAAAATCAGTTAAAACTTATTATTAATCTGACTGGAGCCCAGCTTCTACTTTCTCTAATTAGTCCTTCTTGCTTTGCTCTCACTTTAATATTCTACTGCTTCACATGGTTTAATCTGAACTAGATATTTCCATCATATACAGCCCTGAACAGCTGGATGGAATCAATGAATTTCAGAGATTTTAAAACTCCATTCAGGCTTTCACAATGATTAACTTATAACTCCCCAAATAAGCAGAACTGATACCCTTTTAAGCTGAGCAGTCTTCCATATATTTTATGATCTCAAGTTAAATCAATATAAAATATAAACTACCAAGAGCATACTGAATTCCAATTTTGAAGCAAACACCACACCTATGTTTATCCTTTCACTTTTAGGCCTGCTGTATTTTAAAACCTGTTCTTAAGTTAGTATTTTCTATTGCCATCTACTTCTGTTGGTATTATTTTCTGGTGATATTTACTTTCTGTTTATAGTAATAAATAGTTACAATTATTATTATTTATTTATTTATTACATCGCTTACTGATCAAAAGGCAACCTGGAAAAAACATACTGAGAAACAAAGTGGCAGAAATATGAAGCATTTCTCTGTATTCATGAATATTTCAGAAGCATCAACATTTTAATGAGCAAAAACCAACACATGATTCCTGTGTGGTTTTATCCTTCTTATTCCATAGAAGCCAAGTGTTTCTGTGAATGAATTCACAGCAAAAAAAAAGCTTTAAGAAATATAGTTATCTTTAAAATAACTGTTTCAACACACCTGCAATTCTAGGGCAGAAAATTTTAGGAGACATTTTTTTCCCAGAAACACTGTGCAACTCCATTTAGAAGAAATAAACAAGTTGAAGTAGGTAATTTCTTCTTAAAGCTTCATCAGTTTTCCATAAGGCCTTTTTCCTTTGGATACATTTTATGTGTTTAGTTGAATAATATGGATTATTTTACTACTTAACCTAATATTTTAAGTGACAACCAAAATGTTTTTATATAGCATTTGAAACCCAAATTGCTTGGAGTAAACAAAAATATTTCTTTCTTGAATATAAGCTGAAGCTATACAGTTCTGTCTCCACAGAGTACCATTTTTTAAACATATCAGTGATATCTAAAAAGCTAACATCAGAACAAGTTTATTGACATTAAAACATACTATCTATGGACAAGGTAATTCAGCAGTCTCCACATGAACACCCACACTGCCATCTCTGAAAGAAAGAGGGCATTCATTTGCTTTTCAAAAGAAACTACTGCCACTAGAAAATGAGCACATTAAGTATTTTTTGGCCCTACCTAATTAAAGCAAACCAATCAGTCCTTTAATTGAGGATCTTGCCTTTGGTGAGGGATGTTGCCTACTCCACCATGCTTTAGAGGAAAGCATGAAGACTCAGTGACGGGTTAACTTTGGAGGTATCCATGTATGCACTTCAGTAGCAGCAGAGTGGTCTCACATACCCTGCCTGTGCCCACACACCCTCTTGCCCCCTCGATTTGGCACAAAGTAGGCTTGCTCCAGGGGGAATGGGGCAGCATCCCTACAGCAGATTTGTGCTTATGGAGCTCCAGCGTCTGAACCACAGCACACAAGTCCAAAATAACACTTTGAGCCATGTGAACAATGGAGATGGTCAAGCCAGAACACAGGTTCAACCTGAAGTAAACACACAGGTTCAACCTGAAGTAAACCACTGGACCACCGATAGGCAATATGGACAAAAAACAACTACTCCTAAGGTGGTAAGTTTCTTGGTGTCCTAAAGAGTAATAGTACATAACTGTCTGTGCTGATTTTGGTTTGGATAGAGTTAATTTTCTTCATAGTAGCTACTATGGGGCTACGTTTTGGATTTGTGCTGAAAACAGCATTGATAACACAGGGATGTCTTTGTTATTGCTGAGCAGTGCTTATACAGAGCCAAGGCCTTTTCTGCTTCTCATCCCACCCCACCAGCGAGTGGGCTGGGGGTGCACAAGAAGCTGGGAGGGGACACAGCTGGGAGAGCTGACCCCAACTGACCAAAGGGATATTCCATACCACATAATGTCATGCTCAGCAATAAACTAGGGGGAAGGTTGGCCAGGAGATGCTGCTCAGGGGATTGGCTGGGCATCGTTTGGTTGATGGTGAGCAATTGTTTTCGTTTGCATCAGTTGTCTTTCTTGGGTTTTATTTCTTTCTCTCTGTTATTTTCCTTTTCATTATATTATTATTGCTGTTGTTGTTATTATTATTATTATTATTATAATATTTCAATTCTTAAACTGTCTTTATCTCAATGCACGAGTTTTCTCACTTTTAGCCTTCCAATTCTCTTCCCCTCACGCTGCTGGGGGAGGAGCGAGTGAGTGGCTGTGTGGTTCTTTGCTGCTGGCTAGGGTTAAACCACGACACTGTCATTTAATTTCTTTTCATTTCTGTAGCTGTAGTTCTTTTTTACTTATGTAAAAAAGATCTTTTAAAATTTTACTTCAATCCTTAGTGGGAACAATAGCTTGCAACATGGATTTCCTTAGGCTAATTGCATGAATTGCTAATTAGTTGTAAGTCACTGCCTTTCACTTTCATGAGGAACCTTGTTTCCTTGTGTCATGAAGAGAACGTGGTATGTGAAATTATACAGGGTGAGCCTGCAGTTTTAAATTCAATTTCTTCTCTAAGTTATCCCAGCGAACACAGCTATATGTTGATATCTGATCATTCAAAGGCAGCTGGATGTGATGCTAGCCAGACACCACTTCTGTTACCTCCAGGAGTATTCAAATACTGTTATTTCATAATGTATCTAACAACCTCTCTTTGACACACATAAAAATATCATGTACTCTCTCAAGATCTTGACATCAGTAGGCTGTTCCCCTCTTTTTTTAATCTACCTGTTAGATTGCTCCTCTCCAGATTTTCTAATTGGCTAAAGCCACAACACCTTTCTCTGTCTTCCAAGGAGAGGGGTTAGAGGGAACTGTGACTGCTTTCAGTTCCAATTCTATCATCAACCTTTTCAGCTGTACTTGTAAAATATTCCCTTTCAAATTCAAAATATGACTGCAAATACCATCTTTTAATTACTCAATCACAGATTTATCTCTTTCCTTGATTGCTTTTGGCCAGCTTTTGTCCCATGAAATCCCATCCATCAGCTGAAATGCAACATGGTCAGAAATGACGCAAGTTACATGTAATATATAAAGTCATTTTTAATCCTAGCCTTCAGTAAAACATCCAACGCTCTGTTCATGCTTTTTTGCAAGCTTGAGCACTAATTGTAGAAGCTAAGTAAGCTCTCCACAATAATAACATGTCTACCTGTCACCACAATGAAGTTACTGTGGATTAAAGAAATAAGCCTATGTGAGTCTGAATGATGTAAGACAATATAACTTTTGAAACCTGTCTCAAATTTGTGCACTCACATATCTTATATGAAGCCCTTTCAGTTTCCTCAAAGTTTTCTCTTGAAGACTATATTAGCTGAATGCTTCATCAGCTCTAAACACTGCTAGCTCCCTTTACAATTATAGAATCATAGAATGGTTTGGGTTGGAAGGGAAGTTAAAGATCATCTAGTCCAACCCCCCTGCCATGGGCAGGGACACCTTCCACTAGACCAGGTTGCTCAAAGCCCCATTCAACCTGGCCTTGATCACTTCCAGGGATGGGCATCTACAACTCCTCTGGGCAACCTGTTCCAGTGCCTCACCACTCTCATAGTGAAGAACTTCTTCCTTATATCTAATCTAAATCTACCCTCTTTCAGTTTAAAGCCATTACCTCTTGTCCTATCACTACATGCCCTTGTAACAAGTCCCTCTCCAGCTTCTTGTAGGCTCCCTCAGGTACTGGAAGGCTGCTATAAGGTCTGCCCAGAGCCTTCTCTTCTCCAGGCTCAACAACCCCAACTCTTTCGGCCTGTCTTCGTAGGAGAGGTGCTCCAGTCCTCTGATCATCTTTGTGGCCCTCCTCTGGACTCGCTACAACAGGTCCATGTCCTTCTTATGTTGGGGGCCCCAGAGCTGGACGCAGCACTCCAGGTGGGGTCTCATGAGAGCGGAGTAGATGGGGAAAATCACCTCCCTCGACCTGCTGGACACGCTTGCTTTGATGCAGTCCAGGATGTGATTGGCTTTCAGGGCTGCAAGCACACATTGCCAGGTTGTGTTGAGCTTCTCATCAACCAACACCCCCAAGTCCTTCTCCTCAGCGCTGCTCTCAATCTATTCTCTGCCCAGCCTGTATTTGTGCTTGAGATTGCCCCGACACATATGCAGGACCCTGCACTTGGCCTTGTTGAACTTCATGAGGTTCACACGGGCCCACCTCTCAAGCCTGTCAAGGTCCCTCTGGATGGCATCCCTTCCCTACAGTGTGTCAACCGCACCACACAGCTTGGTGTCATCAGCAAATTTGCTGAGGGTGCACTCAATCCCACTGTCTATGTTGCCAACAAAGATGTTAAACAGCACTGGTCCCAATACCGACTCCTGAGGAACACCACTTGTCACTGGTCTCTGTTTGGACATTGAGCTGTTGACCACAACTCTTTGAGTGCAACCATCCAGCCAATTCCTTAACCACCCAGTGGTCCATCCGTCAAATCCATGTCTCCAATTTAGAGACAAGAATGTCATGTGGGACAGTGTCAAATATTTTGCACAAGTCCAGGTAGATGATGTCAGTTGCTCTTCCCTTATCCACCAACATCGTAACCCCCTTGTAGAAGGCCACCAAATTTGTCAGGCATGATTTGCCCTTACTGAAGCCATGCTGGCTGTCACCAATCACCTCCTTATTTTCCATGTGCCTTACCAAGTTTCCAGGGGATCTGCTCCATGACCTTGCCAGGCACAGAGTTGAGACTAATGCCTATAGTTCCCTGAGTCTTCCTTTTTTCCCTTTTTAAAAATGAGGGTTATATTTCCCCTTTTCCAGTCAGTGGGAGCTTCACCAGACTGCCGCGACTTCTCAAATATGATGGATAGTGGCTTAGCAACTTCATCTGCCAGTTCCCTCAGGACATGCAGATGCATCTCGTCAGGTCCCATGGACCTGTGCACCTTCAGGTTCCTTAGATGGTCTTGAACCTGATCTTCTCCATCTGGACGATAACTTCTTGGTACAGGTACTAAGGGAACCAAGCAGGAAATGTTCCTTCCTTGATTTGTTGCTTATTAACAGAGAGGGCCTCGTGGGTGAAGTGGTGATTGGTGGCTGCCTTGGCCACAGCAATCAAGTTTAAAATCTATGGTAACAGCAGGAAAACTGCCAGCAAGACCTCAGCTCTGGATATGAGGATAGCAGACTTCAGGTTGCTCAGGGAACTACTTAATAAGGTCCCCTGGGGAAAAGCTTTTGAAGGTCTGGGGTACATCAGTGCTGGTCACTTCTTAAGTACCAACTCCTAAGAGCACAGGAGCAGGCAATTCCAAAATGTAGAAAGTCAAGCAGGCAAGGCAGAAGGCCAGCTTGGCTGAGCAGGGATCTTTTAGAAATAAGGTGAAAAAAGGAAGTATATGGCCAGTGGAAGCAAGGTCAGGCCACATAGGGGGACTACAGGAATGCTGTTCGCCACTGTAGGGAAGAAATTCATGTGGCCAAAGCTCAATTAGAGTTGAAGCTGGCCAGTACTGTGAGGGACAATAAAAGGGGCTTTTTAAAATATGTTAATGGCAATAGGCAGGTCAGAAATAACATTGGCCTGTTAATTGATGAGAATGGTCACCTCACAAACAGGGACATAGACAAAGCAGAGATGTTTAATGCTTTCTTCGTCTCAGTTTTCAACACCAATGATGGGCTCTGGGACTCCAGAACCCTGGGCTAGAGAACCATGGCTGTGGGAATGATAAACTGCCAATGAACACCTAACTTGTGCAGGACTTGCTGCTCCAGCTGGATCCCTACAAGTATGTCCTGGTTTCAGCTGTGATAGAGTTAATTCTCTTCATAGTAGCTAGTATTAGGCTTTGATATGGATTTGTGCTGAAAATAGTGTTGATAATACGGAGATGTTTTAGTTGTTGCTAAGTAGTGCTTACACTAAGTCAAAGACTTTTTCAGCTTCCCATGCTCTGCCAGGTGCACAAGAGGTTGAGAGGGGACACAGCCGGGACAGCTGACCTCAGCTGACCAAAGGGATATTCCACACCATATGACATCATGCTCAATATATAAAGCTGGGGGAAGAAGAAGGAAGGAGGGGACGTTCAGAGTGATGGCATTTGTCTTCCCAAGTAACCATTATGCATGATGGAGCCCTGCTTTCCTGGAGATGGCTGAACACCTGCCTGCCCATGGGAAGCTGTGAATGAATTCCCTCCTTTGCTTTTGCAACGTGCAGGAAATGTGCAGCTTTTGCTTTATCTGTTAAACTGTTTTCATCTCAACCCACGAGTTTTCTCACTTTTACTCTTCTGATTCTCTCCCCCATCCCACTGGCGGGGGAGTGAGAAAGTGGCTGTGTGGTGTTTAGCTGCTAACTGGAGCTAAACCACGACAAAGTTGATGGGACCTGATAAGATTCTTCTGAGGGTACTTAAAGAGCTGGCTGATGTCATAGCGAGACCTCTCTCAATGATTTTTCAGTGCTCTTGGGAATCTGGAGAGGTCCCAGCTGACTGGAAGCTGGCAAACGTCCTAATCTTCAAGTAGGGCAACAGGGATGATCCCGGTAACTATAGGCCTGTCAGTCTCACTTCTGTGCCTGGCAAAATTATGGAGAAGATTATTCTGGGAGTTATTGAAAAATACCTGAAAGACAACGCAGTCATTGGTCCCAGCCAGCACGGGTTCACGAGGAGAAAGTCCTGCTTAGCAAACTTAATTTCTTTCTATGACAAGGTTACCCACGAAGCTGACCAAGGGAAGCCAGTTGATGTAATATTTTTGGATTTCAGTAAAGCTTTCAGTACTGTCTCTCACAGTATCCTCCTGGACAAACTGCCCAGCATACAGCTGGAGAAACACATAATGCAGTGGATGAGCAATTGACTGATGGGTCAGGCTCAAAGGGTTATAGTAAGTGGGGTTACATCGGGCTGGTGGCCACTAGCAGGGTTCTGCAGGGATCCATGTTAGGTCCAGTACTCTTTAATCTCGTCATAAATTACTTGGATGCAGGACTGGAAGGAATACTAATTAAGTTTGCTGTTGACACAAAATTAGGAGGAGCTGTTGACACTCTCAAGGGCAGAGAGGCCCTGCAGAGAGATCTGGACAGACTGGAGAGCTGGGCAATCACCAACTGCATGAAGTTTAACAAGGGCAAGTGCTGGATTTTGCACCTGGGGCACAGCAACCCTGGATGTACATACAGACTGGGGGATGAGAGGTTAGAGAGCAGCTCTGCAGAGAGGGACCTGGGGGTTCTGGTCAACGGAAAGTTGAACATGAGCCAACTGTGTGCCCTGGCAGCCAAGAGGGCCAACCGTGTCCTGCGCTGCATCAAGTACTGCATTGCTAGCCAGTCAAGGGAGGTGATTATCCTGCTCTATTCTGCACCAGTGCGGCCTCACCTTGAGTACTGTGTGCAGTTTTGGGCGCCACAGTATATTAAGGATACAAAGCTACTCGAGAGTGTCCAGAGGAGGGCCACGAAGCTAGTGAAGGGTTTAGAGGAGAAACTATATGAGGAGCATCAATTGGTTTATTCAGCCTGGAGAAGAGGAGACTGAGGGGAGAACTCATTGCAGTCTACAGCTTCCTCACAAGGGGAGGAGGAGGGGCAGGCGTGGATCTCTTCTCTCTGGCGACCAATGATAGGACCCAAGGGACTGGCAGGAAGATGTGCCAAGGGAGGTTTAGGTTGGATATTAGGAAAAGGTTCTTCACCCAGAGGGTGGTGGAGCTCTGGAACAGGCTCCCCAGGGAGGTAGTCACAGTGCCAAGCCTGACAATATTCAATAAGCATTTGGACAACACCCTCAGACACATGGTATGAATTTGGGGGTTGTCCTTTGCAGGGACAGGAGTTGGACTCGATGATCTTTGCGGGTCCCTTCCAGCTCAGCACATTCTATTATTCTACGATTCTCCTACAGTGGGTGGTTCTTCATTCTCCCAGTTCCTGTCTTTACCTTCTGCAACTTGGTGGTGTGGCTTGAGCACTTGCCGGTGAAGACTGAGGCAAAAAAGTCATTGAGTACCTCAGCCTTCTCCATATCCCAGGTAACCAGGTCTCCCATTTCCTTCCGGAGAGGCCCCTACTCTTTCTTTTATCACCAACGTACCTATAGAAGCTTTTCTTGTTGCCCTTGACATCCCTGGCCAGATTTAGTTCTATCAGGGCTTTAGCTTTCCTAATCGGATCCCTGGCTGCTCGAGATCTTTTCTGCTAATTTTTAAAAGATATATACTATATATAGCAGATGTCAGAACTCTTGGCTCTTACAGCAAAAAACAAGCATGTACTGAAAACCAGGCTATATATAATGATTTCAAACATATAGCACTTCAACTTTTGCCAAGATTATGCAATTAAAAACTTCATTACTTAAATACTTGCAGAGATCAGCCTAGCAAAGATGATGATGTCAGCCTCACTAAAATTGCTAATTCTTTGTGCCCCACAGGGGAAAAACGTCAGTGAAACTTAAAAATACAAGGAGACATTTTATTCCACATCACTGTGAAACCCAAGCATCAAAAGCTTATGGAATTCAGCTTGCCAAGCATTTGATATGGGAGCACTGAAAAAGAAAAGTATAGCAAAATTTACTGGGAAGCTCACCTTTTAAAATAAAGAAATGCAGTATTTTCTTGCTTAAGCTCTGGTAATAAGGAAAGTAAGGTATCAAAACTACCTAAGTGTGAAATACAGTGAATAAATTAAACCAATTCATTACTCACTCTTAGGAAGAATATCTTCATATCTAACTTTTAGAAACAAGCTCTGGGTTAACTTAATACTCACTAAACTACAGCCACAACATGAAACGCAATTTAATATCTAAAACTTAGGTGCAGTTTTCAGACAAAATTTACTCAAGCTTTTGACTCTCCATCCACCAAAGTACCAGCTTTTCAAACTCTTCCTGTGTTCTGGTGCCCTGATGACTTTCATCTGCTTTATTTATTATCAATAGCACTACAGATTCTGGGAACAGACCGCTGTATTTATGTTGAGAATTCAAAAGGAAAGAATTGCATTAATTTTCCTATCACTAGGCTAGCTCCATGCTCCTGTGAGGAATAAATCTGTATAAATGAAGCTATATCACTAACAGAAATATATATGATTTCACAGAAGCCTAGCAACCAGCTCTCTCTCTCTCTCAAAAAAAAAAAAAAAAAAAAAGAAGTCATTTTTCAAAATCATTCTTCTGACCATGGCTTATCTCATATGGGCCTGAGCCAGAGAAACACAAGCCCTTGCAAAGTTCCATAACATCATTACCTATTCACAAGTAGTTCCATACATTCACTCAGTCATGACCAGACTAGTTCATTATCACACTGGCACTGCACAGAAAAAGCACAAAACACACAGCTCTATAATTCTATATAGTCTATACAAACATATTTATTAACAGAAATCCAAACACTACTCACCACATGAAGAATTTTATTTTCTGTTTCATATACTGTGCAATCCTGAAAAAGTAAAGCAGAAAAGGCAGATTAAATTGATCCAATCATTCACCCTTCCTAGATTTATCCTTAAAAAGAATTAAACTGAATTGAAAATTCTTTAGGATGAAACAAAAGATTTCAAAGTCTCAAACAGAATGGAGAGATTCATGTAACCAAAGTGTGAAGCCACCGCAGAAATACTGGTAAATGTTTATATCTATTCACTAGTTCTTGTTGCTTTCTTCGTTGAGACAGATAACGATATACCTCCACTTTACATCCTTTTGGCACATACCAGGTAGTCACTTGCCGGACAAGTGGCTTCAACCAGCGGCCCCTGACCATGGACAAAAATGACCTGCTTCTAGTGGTAATTCTGAAAAACAGAGGTACGAGCAATGGTCTTAAATAACTGAGAAAACTAAACTGAACAATTCCTGCTGAGCTGAGCTGAACTGACGTGTTTGCACACCCCAAAGAACAGAAGGAAAACCCTGGGAGGAGGAAGAAGAGAAAAGGGAACCACTGGTTGTTTATAACACTCCATGCAATGGGAGGGAAGACAAACACAGAATACAAAACTCACAGGAAACTTGAGTTGGACCATCTTATTAGATACAGCCTGCTGGAGACTGCATGCACATTGTTGTCACCTTATGTAGCATGTGAGGCAGTTTCTATAAGCAAGACTAACAGATGGGAGGCTGGGGGCTGTGAAAGTTTTTCTGACAGGCCAAAATCTCAGTGGATATAGAGAAATGGAATTAGTAAGGCAGAGAGCACATGAAATACAACAACATTGGTGAAAGAACCACTCTTTTCTAAGTTCATCAGATGCCATAGCTTTGTGGTAATTAGTGCAATCTCTGTTTAGAACAGATGCTTTATATCCTACCTAGTAACTCACATGAAAAATGTGACTAAGTTTTCATGTTTTAAGTCTCATTTTTAAATCAGTTTATCCTGTTAGAAAACCAGCTTTGTTATACACAATTGTTTTTAAAAAATGAACTTTTAATCAATGAAACACTTCTAGTGTTACGTAGGCAAGAAAAGCCAATGTGTTGTTAAGCTTTATATAAAGCAACCCATGCAGAAGTAGCAGGTTGATCAGAGAGTATTTTCCTAATAACAGCTCTTGGCATTCATGAAATATTTGCCAGTAAGTACAGCCGGAAAGAAAACCTAACATGTTTAATTATATGCAGACATCAATGAAGCATTTGCAATCTTAGTAACAAAACACACATTTCATTGTTATATGTGGGAGGGCATGTAACATTTTCAACCTGGATACATCTATGTTCTTCATGGTTTCTTATGAATCATTCTGCAAAAATAGGAGGAAGGGATTGCAACATTTATATTGAAGAAAAAAAAAAAGAAGTACTTTTAAGCAGACATATTTCATTGGTAATAGGAAGAGTTTAATATAAGTTTAAACATTCAGCTTAAAAAGAATATTGTTTGAGAAGCCTCTCTACTAAAGGAAGAAGGATTCTGGGTTCTTAAATGCTGTAGAGAAACCAGTGAATAACAGAGAAAAACTGCTACATCCTTGAAATGAAACTCTTCCACACAATCATGAAGGAAACTAAAGAAATATTTTTATTTCTGACAAACCAAGAGTATATTTTAAAAAAATAAAATATTTCTGAATCTACAAAAGACCGTAAAGCAAGTGGAAAACTTCGCAGGCATCCAGTCTATGTACAGGGGCAGGTGGCCCCACACTTAAATTCTCTCCTCAACACACTATTCCCTACAAATCCAGGGTCTGGGAAGAGTAATTGCTAAATGAGTTCATCACATAGCGGATGGCTGATTGTTAATGCTCCATCTTCATATTCATGCAAGAGAAAAATTAACAGTTCAGTAAACCATAAAAGACAGAAAAACTGGAGGAGAGCAAATGCAATGCTTAGGTAAAAAAGCAATCCCAAAATATCCTTTTTCCGTACATGAATGACATCTAACTAAACATAATTCAAGTATGAACTCAGGGAAATGTGCAGGAATGGAAAGATCCATGCCGGCATAGCCCAGAGCAGCCCTGAAGTCCAGGTTTCAAAGAAACTTAGAAAAGGTCACCAAGCTGATCCCTGCATCGTAGGAAGCTCGTTTTAACTTCCTGCAGCCGTCCCTAGCGATGAGGGCTGAGACTGCTTCAGAATGATCCCAAGAGGAAAACCTACATGTCACTTCCTTTCATAGCGAACAGTTTATTTCCCCTTAGATTTTTAAAGTCACTCTCTGCTTTGTGCTTTATCTTTAAGCAAGTGCTGAGGATAACTGTGCCCACCCTCTTCAAACATCCCTTAGGTAGAATGATAAGCTGAATGCTTATTGCTGGGGGCCTTTACCATTTAAAATTATTGCTTTTTCATACCCACCTCATTTCAACTAAAAGAGCTTAAAACACTTGAGAACTAAAAAAGAGTCACTAACCATGCCATTAAAAATAAATTTGTATTCTTAATAGCATACCACCCACAGCCAGAGAACATCTTTTCCTTCCATACCTTGACTACAAGCCCATAACTTATTCCTGAAAGATCTTCTTAAATATCTGTTTAACCACAGTATCAAAACATTGCAATTAAGGTAAGAAACAGATTATATGCAAGTTTAACATCAACTTTTTTCTACTTTAGAAAAGCAGGAACACACACAAAATCTGCAACCAAGCTTTACTCCTACACAAGCTAATAATCTGCCATTCACTTAGTGAAACAATACTGTGATTACCCCTGAACTGAAATACACAGATACAGCAAGGAGGAGATATTTTACTTTCACCTGTTTGTTCTCTGAACTTCACACACGTATTCATGGACAAACTAGAACTAAAGCTAGGCTATATGATCTTCATCTAACCAACCAAATAAAACTTCAGCTGAAACAGCATAAGGTTATCTTCTAAATGCACATTGTTTTCTAAAAGATTAATAACACAGATTGCTAATACAGCAACAAAAGCAGTTCTGCCTTAATTTATACTTCCTGAAGATGTAGTCAAATATTGGTGATTAGCAGTTTCAGAGAGGAAAATGGGACAGCATCATCCGCAAAGAAAGAGAAATAAAAGAGGAATATGGTGGAACAACTTAATTACTAATACCAGATTTTCATCGTCACTCTTTAGGTCTGCCTTATGCATCAAAAATGGCAAAAGTGACCTTTGCGGGGGCAGTAGGAATTAGGCTAAGATCCTAATAAATAGGGAAACTTGAAGTCCAAAACTGGAAGAAAAAGTAAAAAAAAATGCAGTAACAGAGGTAGACATGAAGGGCAAGAACAAACCACGACAATCCGGGAGAGTGTTCTTCTGCACTTTCGATTCCAGTATAATTTTAAAACCTATTTTTAAGTCTAGCAATACCTATGCTACACTGCAACTGAGAGGCATCACTTTTATTTCTTCTAGAACTTCTGACCTTCATAACCACAGCTCTGCATTATTTCTACAAAAATTACAAGTTTTATCTGCAAAGTTCCTGTTGTAATGTTATAAGTAATAATTACTAAAGACACTTAAATTAAACCCAATGAATTTGACAGCACTGACTGATGACAATGCTGCAGAATGTACACATCTCACCCCACCCTGCCCCAGGCATTGCTAGAACAATTCACACGAAAGGCAACATATACAATATACAAATATTTGTCGATTTTATTTTTCAAATGCAATGTTTATGATACTTTATTTTTCCATTTTATTTTCTTCTCTCCTCACCATTATTGTCTTCTTTTCAAACATTTGTCTTAGTATGTCACAGAAGTGGGGAATGGGGTCAGCCAATTACACCAGCACTTTTCTTATTCTTTAGTCTTTCTCTTTGCACCCAAGTTGATTAAATCTCAACTCAAAATGTGAAGCAGTGAGATCTAGAAGACCTCCCAACTCATCCTACTGCCCATGTATCTCACAAGGAAAAAATGTTCATGCAGTTCCCCAGTACTATAACTATGGGATAATGTTCAGCAGAAAACTCTCCTAATTTTGCATATATATGCATCTGGTTTACAAGTCCGAGTCGGCAACCCATCAAACTACCTATTACAATTACCTGTCAAACACTTCTCCTCTCAGGGTACTTGCAGGCTATAAACTTGAAACATACCATCATTATTAGTACTACGATTATTATTTGTGGTTTTGCCACATATTCTAGGCAGCTGCTGCACTGCACACTTCTTGGCAGTCTTAAGTTCCTGTCAACTCCACAACTTGACTTCAGAATAAAGTTATGCTAGCTCAGAAAATAAAATACATACATAAAAATAGTTAAGGGATACAAAAAGGGAGACTTGGAGCAACATGTTTATTAATTCCTTCAGCAACAAATCAGCAACATTTCAGCATTTCTAGTAATCCTTAGATCAGAGTTCTCAAGGGAGGGCAAGGACTTCTTTCACTGTATTTTCTTGTTCAGCAGGAATGCCTTAGTTGCTCATGTATATTTAGTTATCCTGACTTATTTTTTCCTCCAAGGCAAGGAAATTTCCTAGGCACAACTGATACAGAAGCAGGTTACACAATTGTCAAGAAGAAAAACCAGATCTCCTGATTCTCAGCTAACGTTAGCCCAAAAATGTCATTTGTGTATTCGTAGGATAGTGGTATTGCTCAAAAGCGGGCTGTGTGGTGCTACAGAGATGGAGTCAACTGGAGCAACTTGGGAAGAACAAGAACTTGCCATGACAGCGTGCCTTCTCCAGGCAGCTTTCAAGCTGCTTCCGGTGGTGCTTCTGCACCGTTTTTTTCATTTGTTTTCCTCTGCAGTCCAACTGAATTTACATGAAGGCGATTTGCATGTGTGTGTTTGTGTATATTGCACTGTTTTTACCAGTATTTTGCTGACAAAATGTAGGCAAGTTTAGGAACACAATATTAAAAGTGGTAGTGGAATTGCCTGGGAAATGCATCTTTCATAAGCAATCCCACACATCTTCCATGTCGAGTTTTAAGAGGGCAACAGATAGATTTTATGTACTGCTTAAAAACAGATGTCTGATAGAATTGGTGTCACCATTATTCTGAAGTCACGCAAAATGTTCTAAACTATATAACTCCAAATCTCTCTTTGTAACAAAAATAACGAATTACATTATTGCTAAAAGAGGGTTCAGACTCTCGTGCATTGCTAAACTTTTGGTATAAAATCTCTCTTGAGCAATGTAACCATTGGTTGGAATTAAGCCAAGGCATCCTTTAAATCCCTTTGCTTCTCAAATTGATTAGAACTGTAACTGAATCCTTTAATACCAGTATATGTCAAATGGATTGTCTGTCGGTCTTGCTACTTAGCAACAATAAAAGATAATTAACTTGAGAATGCTCAGATCATAACTCCCAGTCCCTTCAGCCTCAGCACTGCATCATCAAACATAAGTTGTTCTGGCTTCAAGGAGCCCACTCTGACCCTGTTCAAGTGTCACTAGCTCTAGGGAATTTATGGCATTGGCTTTACAAAGGCTTATTTGGTTTGAATTCTGCCCAATTCAGCTATAGCAAGAGAGCCACAAGACTGAGGTTTGCTGGAGTCATCACTGAAGATTCTCAAAAAAGTTCTCAAAAATGATGATGACAAAATCTGAAGCTTTGCCAACACATGAAGAAGGCAAAAGTTTTATAGCTTTCATAGTACCTTCATTTATTATTACCCTTCATCACTTTTCTCGGACCAAGACAGTGGTATATAATTTCCAAACAGGTACAAAGGTAAGATAGGCTGAGTCAATTTAGCCTTTCACTACTTAGAAAATGCAGGGAAAATATATCTAATAGAGCTGATGGCAGGATAAATGACAGCTTTGAAACAATAAACTCAATTGATATAATATATGCTATGGCAAAATACTGTGTTCTGTAGAGCATGATGATTAGAAAACTGAAGGATATTAGGGAACTCTGCTCAGACTGCCATTTACAGGTATGTCTGAGCAATTCTTGGAATAGTAAAATACAAATTGGCAGACATACAGATCTGTTGAACGCCCCCCCTCCAACCCCTCTCCCAAAAACAAGAAAGAAAAAACTCTGAAATACATCCAAAGCTACAGAAACTGGCAAGCAAGAAACGTTCTCCTCTGGCAACAGGCAAAGAATTAAGAGCACGACACAGGCAGAGGTTTCCTGAGGTGCTTTACCATATCTTTGATTTTAAGAGGTCTAGCAGGACTTTGGATACAAAAGGTTCAGGTCTTGGGGACACTGAAAATTACAAATGTTTGGAACAGAGAGAGGGGAAGAGGAAATACCTTTTTCCTGTCTCACTACCTAAAACGCAACAGCAACCTCCTCTTAAGCTATGCAACAACCCAGTGCTTGCATAGGTAACCCCTGGCTACTGCCATACAAAATAAATTTTTAAAATTACACAGTCATTGCTAAAAACCTATACTGTATTTCTAAGTGGACTTCCCAGAATATGGCTTTCCCTGACTTTCTTCCCACTGAGCTGCTCCAAAAGTCTGCTGTCGTGGCTGTTCCTCCTCCTTCCGCCTGCCACAGTCCCAGGGAGCCCTATCCTCAACTCTCCCCTTTTCTGCAACCTCTTCCCTATTGCTCAGCAGCCTCCTAAAATCATGCTGCTTTAATTATCGTCTCTGTGCGGATGAGTCACAGATCTCTCGTCCCTTCTGTTCACATTCGCAGTTCAGAATCTCCTCCTGGATATTTGCCACCAGCCCTAACGCAGTATGCTGAAAAGCTGAAATCACGTTTCTTCCCAAACCCTCCCTGCTCCCCCTTTCTTTCCCTATCTCTGTCAACAACTCCACCACCTTATGTCCCACAAGCTCACAACCTGGGTGCCATTTTCAACTCCTCTTTGCTTCCCACACAAATCCTGTCGATTTTCTTCCCACTGCCGTTCAGAAATATTTGCTTTCCCACTTTGCTACAATTATTTAATCCCTGCAGTTTGTTGACACTGGGTCTATGGCACCCTCGCTCTATTATTATTCCCTGCCCCTCCGTACTGAAGCTAGAGCTAATCTGTATCTGCAGCAACCCACTCTGTCCTCCTCCATTGGAAACATGCGTAAGAATGGAGATGGGAGAAAACAGAATGGTGAGTGCACACCATTTAAGATACCAAGGGAAGAGGACAAAAAATCTCTATTGTGAAAAATATAATGCAAGCTACTAAACAAATGTTACATAAAAGGCCATTTCCTATGCAACCTACACAAATGCTTCTAAAAGTCTAGAGCCTTTCCCTGAATATTTAATGAACCTGCAGTTCTCTAAGTTCGTAACCCTTGTGTACAAACTAACAGCAATTACACAGCTTACTGGGTACGAAGAATTGCCTTAATTTTATTTAAACAATCTGCATGGAGTGGCACCTATCACCATAGTAACAGATCACTTCATGTAAAAATTTAACACAACTTACATAGATCACCCACAGATCAAGCAACTACTGGGAAAAATTGCTTGCTGGATTAAGAGAGATGCAGTATGTACACTAAGCTCTTTTCTATCTTTCTGAAGTAATTTTCCATTTCCAATTATTTCTACCCTCCTTTCTGTAAAAGACATCATCTTGCTTTACTTTGGGATCTAGTCACGTATTAGTTCTTAATTTGCATATAGAGAGTAACACTTCTTCCTGCTATGCCGTTTCTGAAATGAGCTGGTATACCATTAGGTCAGAAACCATAGCAAATATTTTAGCACCGACTGAACTCACATTGATACTTGCTTGTATATCCTGCTAGAATCTCAGTGCTTACGTGGTCTAAATTGAATTTCAGCTCTTAGGGTGGTTTCTCTATGCAGCGACATTCTCAGCAGGTAAAAATAAAATCCACTGAAACTCTCAACAGATGAGAGGTTGGAAATGACGCAAAAAAGTTCTATCCAAAGGAGAAAAAAAAAAGTCAAAACACCCTTTTTTCCACACCTCTAATTCAGAAAAATAAGTGTCATGCATTCAAAACTAAATCTTTCATTACTGACACCAAAAATAGAGTTTCTAGCACAATATGTTGTGCAGTTCTTAAGTTTTCAATATTACTTTCAAGACCATTTAGAGGTAAATAGCTTCTTAATTTTTCATTTCTGCTTTTCCTCTACAACTGCCGTGAAAAAGAATTCTGGTTTATAAAACACAACTGCAGCAAAATAGTTCATGTATCTTATAGTGCCTAGGTGGTTATTCTGCCAACAGAGGAAATAAAATTAATTGAACTTGAGAAAAAGTAATGATATTTCGGTAGATGGCATTTCAGCCTCAGCCGTGACTTGAACGTTTCATATTGGATCATCTGAAATTCTTGACGTATTTTTAATGGATTTAGGCAAACAAACACACACATGCTTCACATTATATTCCTGAAATAAAGACTGACCCTACACTTTTTCATGCTCAAGGCTTCTACTAGCTACCGAGCAACACATAGTTTCTGTAATTCACCATACTGAGGAGAAATCTTGCTTCACTGCACCTGGTTACAGAGACTGTACTGTTTCTGGAAAGGGAAATCAATCTCCAAAGTAAAAGAAACGCAGACTCTCAGTCTTCACTTCTACTGATATGCCCAACATAATCTTAATCCATCATCATTAATGATTAAGTTTAGCACTTACAAAGAATTACACAGGACTCATGGCATATCCTCTCTCTGCCTCTATTCAAATGGAAAATGTGATGCCACTCAACACGCACTGACACAGTGCCCACAAAAATCAGTCTAAGAAAAAAAGTTTTTATTCAAAGGAAACATATGAGATACTAAAACACAGTTTTCCCCTCTGTCTACACTTTATCTCAGTTTCCACCAACTTTCTGCTGCTTTCTGCAAGTGCTTCCATGAGTGCATGAATTGACCCAACAGTCCCTGACTCTTTCACTGTCACCTTGATCCACTCAGGCTCCTTTTCTTGGAAAAATTTAACAGCTGCATTGGTTTACCAGCATATGCCCCATCAAAAAGACTACTCTTTTTTCCACAAATTATTCTGTTTTTTCTTTAATTTTTCCCCACGTTCAGAGGCTGTCAATCATTAATCTGGAAGAAAAACAACCAAACAAAAAAACCAAACAAGCCAACATCAACCCATTTTTGCTTTCTGGTCACTAAGCTTCTTATATATTCGGCAATCTTTTGGTTTTTTTTTTTTCTTCTTTCATCCATGAGGAAAAGAAACTACTTTCTCTAAGAATGGAAGAGAAAATACAGCTAACAAATTCACAGGACTTCACAGGGTGGGTTTTTATTAAAGCATGCAGTGGCTTCATAAGATACTTTGAAAATGTCACATCATAGACTACACAAGTTTAGGAAAAAAAACCCTTTTTACAGCATATATCTCAATGACGACTAATGAGGCATCAAATTATTTCTACTAGTGGTTCATATCCCTATAGACTATTATTGATGTTTTAACCTTTGAGCTATTCCATGCCTAATGACATTTCAAAAAGGACTCCAAAACTTATATCAAAAGACAACAAGATATCTATAAGTAAGCCATTTCAAGGGGAAGAAAAGAACTATAGCAAAACAGCAGAAATAAACTACCAGAATCAGAAAAAGGCATCAATGTTAAGCACCTTAGGCACTTTTTACATTACATTAAATGACATCTGAAATTTTCCATAGAAGTGTGCTATAGAGAAATAAGCTACTCTACTCTGAAAAAAGAGAAAAACATTGCTAAAGAGCATAAATTGAAACTACTTTGATGCAGCTTCCTGTAAACAAAAACCAGTTTCATATTCCCAACAATCCTTTAAATTCTATTTTACCTTATATATTATACATTGACTTCTAAATGTGAAGAAAACGACTGCACAGGATAATACATATCCTGAAACGCCACTACTTCTGAGCACTGTTTTGAACCTTATGCAACAGAAAATCTTGCATAAGAGCAGCACTTGAAGGATACAAGGTGAGTCTAAATTTCTGTCAGTGTTACTTGCAATGAGTTATAACACTTTCATATGAACACCATTTGGATGCCATGTACTAGAGGCAGATATTGCCTGGGTATTGTTTTCAAGGGGGGCTTTTTTGTTCTGTTTTTAACTTTTCACCACATTGATTTAGCTACCCACTTGTACACTTACCCCCCTACTTGTACACTTATCAGAAATGGGGCATTTTGTATAAACAGTGTACTATGCATGTATAAGTTTTAAATTCCAAGAATGGCCTCCTCGCCATGAATTATTTTTATTCAAAAAAGGGGGGATGGAGGGGATTATTACCATGGTAGCCTAACAAAGATATTCCTGCAAGCATTTGATAATAAAGTTGGGATGGAAGGAATAATGTTGAAAATTTAAATTAAAAACTTTAAAAATTCATACATAAATGTTTCCATCAAACACAGGTTGTTTTGAAAATCCCAACAATTTGGAAGCACAAAGCACCTTTAATGAGGAACCAATCAAAAGTTCACACCACTAAGCTGTTAAAGACAGTTAATTAGCTAAAGATACCTGAGGTAATTACCTAGTTGGTATGACCTAAAATTCAAAATTTTAAAGCTATATTTAGTGAGTCCTTAAAGTCCTTAATAATTAGGACTTAAAAACAAAAGTGAGGAATTGTGATAGAAAAAATTGCATAAGGGATACTTTGTAACAATAATATTAAGGATATTAATCATTCTTCTCTATTCATGTATTTGATATTGTCCTTATCAAATAAATAGAGCCATTTTGTATTATTGCATTTGGATTCTGAGTTGGGGCAGGGGGCTAAGAAAGTAAGTTCCCTTTTTATCCTTTAAACTGGAAAATAAGCCTGCACTTAAGTATCTCAGTGAGACTTAATATTTGAAACATTCGTCACGTAAGTTACAGCTATTTCATTATAAAAAAAGCAATGTCATAGAAATAGTGCATTACTCAAGAAATAATTTGTGATCCTTTTCAATACCTTTTATCTGAAAGATAGCAATGGCTAGAAGCCCAACATAGATTACCCCTCTAGCACTGGAAGTGAGTCTATTGGGGCATGGAGTATATGGACACTTACTTTTTCGAATCTCAAAACATCTTTAAATGGGGAATAAGCTCCAAATTACCTAGCTGAGGCAGCGCACAGGGCACTTTTGTATGTGCTCTATATTAGGGCTTTTAGCTCAAAAACCCAGGTGTCTATATGTCCAGACAGAGTTTTTGTGGATGGTTGTCTTGGTCTTCCCTAGCTATCTTCCAGCCTGGCCATCACCTCCCAAATTGCATCACCCCAGTTCTCACCCTGTGTCATCCAAAATCTGAGTTTACCTCCAAATGTTGCTGTGAGACAGATGAAGTCAGAATTATGTTCTGTGACAACAGTGCAAGCCAGGTCCGTGTCAGCCAAGTGACTATTCTCCATCTCCAACCCTGTTACACAAAATT
The DNA here is from genome assembly GCA_031468815.1 of Morus bassanus. Taxonomy (NCBI): domain Eukaryota; kingdom Metazoa; phylum Chordata; class Aves; order Suliformes; family Sulidae; genus Morus; species Morus bassanus. The sequence goes on along the minus strand of CM062568.1, from coordinate 88,588,267 downwards.
GTTTCTACCGCATAGTCCCTTTTCAAAAAGGTGTTTAGGCAGAGCAGTAATTGCAGTGAAGCTTTTATAAAGGAGTATTTACAGGCCTACAGCTATGCTTCTGTTGGAGCATCTTGCTAAGTTAATCCCACAAGACATTAAAGCTGCAAGACAAACACCAGTAGTTTTAAAACTAAATAAACACAGCAAATCATTGTGAAAGCTGATTAAGGAAAGTAAAAAACACTTGATGAGTGCTACTAATGATCACTACTAAACAGCAATAATAAGAACTATGGTGTTCAGCAGTAAAGTTTTCCTTAAAGGTCTGATTACTTACAAAGTCAATATAAAATTCGACTTTTCAGATATTCCCAAGATTTCCAGAGTTTTAATTCTAAAGAACAAAGCTTCTTTAGTGAAACTCTAATGGGTTCCTGAGGAATAAAGAGCATTGAGAATGATAATAAAAGCTACCTACAGATTGCCTAAGAAAGCAATAAATCTTCTATTCCTTAAGGTTACCATGTAGCTACTGCTACCTTTCTAAAACAAAACAAGCACGCTTAAAAGGACCAGTTCCTGGCACTCTGAAGCTGAGTGCCCTGACTAAGTAAGTCAACAGCAAGATTTTCATGAATGCCATAAAGACAAGGAGTCACTCATGTTCTTCCTTATATGCACTGGTGACTGGAACAATTCTGCCAACACAAATCTAAATTAATGAATGAAACAAAAGGGAAAAAAGCACAACCCAAAACAATCTCACCTCCCCCCAGCCTGTACACACATATCCCTTTAACACCATCAAGAAAGAACAGGCATTTTTTACTTATTGCAGTGTAAACAGATAATGCTCAGCCTCTGATTCCTATGGGGATGCTCCAAGCAGGCAGACAGGTGTAGGAGAGAAAGGCAGAGAGTGCAAGGGAATGGTAGCAAAAACCATGACAGTCTCATGGATTTGTTTGTTGGTTAAGTCCTTTTTTTTACCTACAGTGTTCTGCTGCAAGGGAAGAGTTGATTATAAAATGAAACAAGAATGCAACCCCTGAATTAAATAAGCCATCATCAAGGAGGATGGTATTAAGAGTGAAAACCTTCAGGAAGTGCCTATGAAACAATATCCTAAGGTCCTAAGGGGGAGAAAAAGAATCCCTAAGCCAGAATAAAACAGCTGTATAGAAGCAGATGATTAGCACGAATGCAAAGCAGGTTACAATAATAACTTGCAGTGCTCTTAGGGACCTGCTTCCACTGGCAAATATCCACCGCACACTGGCCTATTAGTTGGGTCCTGGGCAATGTGCAACACATGTGGAAAATGAAATGGTTAAAACAAAGTATGTGCCATTCTGCATTTTCCTCCAAAGTCTGTCTCTAAGTAGATATTAAAACTCCAACTTTTCTAATTATTTAAAGTTTAAAGCACAGACACTCAACAGATTTCCTTAGTCTTCATACTTATAAGAAAGACCAGTAATTCTGTCATTTTTTTTCTTCATTATTCATTTAGCACTGATAACGGGGTGGGGGGGACACCCAACAACACTTAATTCTATGAATAAACACTGACATTACAATTAGCCTTAAAACGTGCAAAATAATTCAAGCAAGCCAGCTTAATTTTAGGGTTCTTCCTTCCATCTTGACTAAAGAATCATGTTTGGTTAATAAATCTGAGGGTTGGCTGTAACTTAAAAAACACAAAAAAAAGCCAGTTTTCAATCCTGCCAGTGCTCAGTTACTGAGGTGAATACTGGAGTTCTATTTTTAAATTGTATTAATGTCTTAAAAAAAAAAAGTCAAAGGTATATGAAAATGTACAGACTGTATATTTTTAACAAACCATTAAGCTTTATAAAAATCTGTTGTTAGCTACTGTTACAAGAACAATTGTCACATCACCTTCTGTAGGTCTCACAAACAAAAAAAATATTTTTTATTAAATTATAAATTATTGTAAGTTAGTGAAGTACTATAAATTACTTAGCATACAAAAGAAATAGGATTCTGAGACAGAAAAAACACCCGATAAGGTAATACTGAAACACTCGATTTACAGCCTTAAGAGAGCACAATGAGGATTTTCAGTATGTCCAGTGATCGTATAAAAGAAAAGCTCAGTGAAGACAGTTTTAAATGCTACGTTGGAATGCATTTGTTTTAAGTAGAGATCAAACCACATGTGTTTGGGACTAGTAATGGAATTTTTCATTATCATTCTTCTGACTACAGCCCAATTCAATTTCAGAGCATGCTTAAATTTAGGCACATAAATGCTCCTTTTGACTTCAAAGTATGGATTCGTGTACTGAACTGCTTCCTGATTGGGGAATCATGTCAGTTCTCGCAAAGATAAAACTGTTTTCTCCAAAGGTATTAAATAGTAACATTTGCTCTCATTCGCACTGAAAAATACACATAGAGAAATATTTACCCATACCATAGTGAATTAGCCGTATTATGGATAGGGATGAATTTGTAAGAAAATGAACTGATATTGAGCTAATTCCTGGGAAATACTGCAGCGGCTGATATTTTACCCACTTTCTCACTAACAGTGGACACATGAAAATGGATCAGGTGGCTCTTCCGCTCAATTAAAAAACTAGGCAGTGATGCACAGCTACCTCTGTGGAAAATGAGCAGTTTGGCCAAGGGGAAGGGGATGCCCTCCATGCTTCCTTTTCCCAGAGTATTGACCCCTTCTCACAGCTCAACAAGGGCACAGCAAGCCACAGGACAACAGATAAAAAACACGCATTGTGCAAAAGGCAGACAAGGAAATGAAGGCCTGGGCTCCTTTTCCACAGCACCACCTCTGGCAGGGTGATGGCGAGAAGCCCGGTGGGAAGCACAGGGCAGATGAAGGACAGGACTGGTGAGGCACCCCTTAGCCCTTGGGCCTGGGAAGCAAACAGGCACCGTCACTGTGTAGCCTGTGGGAAGGGAACAGCCCATGCTCCATTTCCACATCAAAAACCCCCACACATAATTGAGGGAAAATGATTATTAATAATAATAATAATAACCTAAAAAAGTGAGAAAATTTCACTTCCCAAGCTTGAACACACAGGACTAGCAATACTGCTCTTCTCCAACTCAGGTGGGAAGCAAACCCAACTAATCATCAGTGTTGCTCACATTTATGAAAGGGTCAAAGAGAAATGCATTTCTTTTATAAAAGGGAGAGTGTCATCATACACAGTCATGCCAAGAGGCCATAGAAGAAGTTTAGCTTTGCTCAGTTTGGAGTCATGCTTCTGAAAACCAGAAAAAGTCTCCTCAGCGCTCCTACCTAGTCCACTCTCTCCCTTTTTCTCCATTCCACCTTCGCAAAAGCAAACACTCACTGAAACTTCTGCTTGGCAGCAGTGGTCCCTTCTCTCTGCTGTTGCTGAGCCACCAGGCAGCCCTCTCTGGACCCTCTTCCCTCCATATGACAGGCACTGCTGCACCACATGGTCAACTGATGGTATAAGATGGTGCCAAGGCTATTCCCAGTCACCAGCAGCAGACTGGTCTCAGAAACACATGCATCAGGGTAAATGATGATGCTCAACTGAGCAGAACTAGTTTAACTTCCTACGTGATTTCTACAGAAATTGGTATCAACATTAGTTTGAACTTGCAGCAAAGGAGACTCTTCTGATTCAGCAGAACAACAGACAAAGATAGGGACAGACCTAAACCACACATAGAGAAGCAACAGAAGGGTGAGGAAGGTTCTCTAGATTGCACTCCCAAATGAAGCCTGCTAAGCAAGTGCTTCTCAGTACCTACTTCTGCATTTCTTGAGGGTGGGATGTACGAAAACATATACAAAATATTCTAGCCTCGTGGGGACATGTGTCATTTTAACAGGTGTCTAGATGATATGAATTGTATGAAAGAGCAGATGACTAAAGGCCAATACATACAGACTTTTTGAACCAGAGTGTTAATTAAAAATTAAAGACAAGATATAAGAAACTAAGTATGCAACTTATCAAGTAGCTTTTGTAAATTTATAGTGATGATATTAGGCTAGAGAACCCAAGACGAATCTTACTACTGAGATATGCAGAGGTATATACAGAGTGCAACCCAAACTAGTATTATAAAACCAGGAAGCAGAATTTTTATAAAGCATTTACTAACTACTAGTATTCCCTTATTTTTGTTAGACAATTGTATAGACAGAGTAATACAAAATTGTGTGAAGAAGGTAATGGTCATTTAGAATTTTGGAAAAAATAAATTGCTAAGCAGATGGTGTCATACCTGTTGTACTATTGTTGTTAGTTCCAGACAGAGCTGTATGACATTATTTCTTGTTACTGAATAATCTGTGACAGCAGCAAAAGGTGATCTAAAAAAAAGGAAGAAGAAAAAAAATGTTGAATAGCACTAGCATACATCCATTTGTTTCACTGGTGTACAATGCACTTAATACACATTGTTTCTAGAGATATTAAAATCACACAGAATACCCAAAATGTACTACTAAAATTGTAAAATACAGGATACATTATCCATGGAAAATGTTCACCTCTCCTTGGTATTGCAGTTTTTAAGTCACCTTTTAAGAAATTCTATTTATAAAAGCATTGTTTCTCACAGCCTTCCAGTTTACTTCTGGACTGGCTTTACTCCCCCAGAAAAAGCCCACCTTGCTTTCTGCATTTGTTTGGGCATACCCTCATAGAGGCAACCAGAGGCACCGCTTCCACCTGTGATATGAGTGCTGTCCAGATGTGAATCAGATCAGAAAAGCACTTGGCTGATTCACTGGGATTCCTGGGTCCTGATCTAATATCTGGTAAAAGTACTGGAGGGACTCAGAAGTAAAACCTTTATCCAAAGGGGAGAATAGCATTTAGAGCCAGAAATGCATCAACGCTCAGAAGCAGCTGAAAAGTGTAAACTGGAGGCACAACCTAACATACCCCCACTCTGTGCTACAATCAGAAGTGTTTAGTGAAATGAAAAGTGTAATCCAGCATTTAGGGACATCACCTACATGTATCCTATACCTTAAAACTTCATGTTAGAATGTTTAAAATGCTCGCCTACCTAGAAGCTTGCTTGCTTTCTAGAGGCACCGCTAAAATATATTTGGTTAGTGAGGCTGGCAGTCATCTGATTTTTGTACTACAAGTCTATGTTAAACTATTAACTCAACTTGGCCTATTTTATGTATTCAAGAAGTAGCCAAACACTAGGCAGGGCTGGTATTTTCTCCAAAAGGAGTCAAGATTTTGACTTCATCAGTGTTGCAAATGAGGTTTTTATGGGCATTATTAGCATCACAAAAATAGCATTTCTCCCTAATATACCTGCTCCAAACATTTAAAACAAAAAAAGGTGGCAAAGAACCACAAGGATTGTAATGTCTGAATAAACTAACAACAGATCACACAATGTGCCAAGATCTCTAAACAATACTTCCTTCAAGTGTGGTTGCCTTTAAATTAAGTTGGGTGACTAGTCCCTTCCCCAACTGCCTTCTTTCATCACATCTTAGAGCATACTCCTATGTACTTTTAAGAGTCTTACAGTGCTGGTTGGTATTATGCCTTCCTCGTTTAACCCTAAAGACAAGTTTCCAGTACAAAAAACTCTGCTATAAGCATGTCCAAATGACAACTACAAATATAGTTCTACTGGTTCTTAATAGGTTTCTAAATTTCTTCTCCATATGCAGTACTACTGAAATTTTAGTGCAGGCAGATTTGGAACTCTCCCTTAATAAACCCATGTGAACTACCCTATCTCTGCCTGCTTCTTCTAATGCCCTCTTTCTTCTCCAGGGCTCCCAATCCAGCCCTGATGTTTCATAAAAGAGGATGAACTTTGAGGTGCATACTCAAGTCTAGCAGCTTTAATTTGATGTAACACATCATACAACAACATATACTTTCTGCCCGTATTTTCTAGGGAGAAAAGCAGTACATTCTTTTTAAAATAAAAGTATAGAAATTGGAAGTTAGGCAGAGTTTAAGAAACATAAAAGCAACAAGAGAGTGAGGACTTAGTAGACAGCATGTGAGTAAGTTCCAAAAGGTGCCTTACAAAAGCTATTTGACACAGACATATAATCACACTTCAAAGTCCAAGTTTTATGCAGTATATGGCAACTGTACAGTAGGTACATGCTACAGCAGGCCTGCCCACAGACACATGCACAGAGTATTACTGAAGTTCAGGAGACACGTGAGCATATTAAAGGATAAAAGGTAATTGAACTGCTTGGTTATGAACCATAATTGTGTTTAAAAAAGTACATTAGCCAAGATGTACAAAACCACCGATATTTTTCCTTTCAAAATTGTAACTGTTGAGGTTCTGAAATCCACCTGAAACCTTGATTTAAAAAGGTCATGTTCATTTATGAACTCACTTTTATTGAAGATGAATGGAATCAAGCCAGCAAATGGTATTATTTTACTTTAAGTATGGATGTTAATACAATTTGATCCTCAAATTACACAACTGGAATCTATTTGACATTTCAAAGCCTCCAGCATTTCTCTAAACAAAATTGCATGGTAGGCTTTGACTTGTAATAGTGCATCATCTTCCCTCATACTTTTACAATTTAGTTTGGTTTCACGGTTCACGAGGAAAATAATGACATTTTTACTGTCACTACTCTTAGTGAAGATGATTAGAAATGCCCCAAATAAACTTTGTTGACATTAAAGAACAGGCAAAGGGACTGAGACATTACTCATTTTTGTTACATTGAGATTTACACAGTGAAGATTTACTGAAAACAGCATGTGAAGCAGGCAGCAAGGGTGCCAGCAAGAGGGAGAAGACTACTAAAAATCAGTAACTAATATGCAATATTTTGAAAAGTGCTTCACAGCTTGGAAGGATAAGGAGACAGGTCCATGTTATATGGACTTTGCTCCTGTAGAAAACTTAAGGGGTCCTTGAGCTGCCTCCTCTGTAAGATCTCTGTAGCTTATAAACCAACTCCCTCACATCAGTTTCTGCAATGCCTCTCTGGGGTATTGCTGCAAATTGGACCGGTAAAATTGAAATTCCCATTCCTCCCCTTCCCCAGTTCAGAGCACCTCCCTGGAGGCTATCTGCACGCTCAACTATAGAGCCCCTACTGCATAAGCAGCTGGGGAAATGCTAAGGACAAAAGCTTCTTTAAATATTTACTACCAAAGGAAATGTATTTTGGTATTACATCCCAAGGCTCAATTTCAACAGTGAAAGTCCAGCAAGACTTAGTATAACAACATGCCAGCAGTTTCAACCAAAATATCAACAGAAATTTCATTGTAGGACCCCTGATTGGATTTCATAAAAGACACAGTGTGAAACACCAATTTGACAAAAAAACTCTTCATTAATAATATACCTACTGATTGTAATTTTAATACAGCACAATAGTATTGACTTGCAACAGATGAAACAATACGTATAGATGCAAACAAAGCCTACGTACACTACAACTTTTCAACTGGCTGCTAAAACACTTTCCTTCTCAAGGCATCAGAAACACACCAAGTAAAATGAATTCCTTGTTTAATTTGATCACTTCTCTCTACTTTTTAAAAATAATTTCCTCAGCTTGGCTGAGCCATTTCTGTCAACTTCCAATTTCTACTCTTTTCTTTCAAAGCCACATCTTTCCCAGTCCCTTGGACCTTTAAGTCTCAGGTACCTCTGAAAACAACTGCAGTTTTCAACATGTGTGCTGTCCAATTCAGTGCTTTTTAAGTTAAACAAGAACAAAAGAAGTGCCTGGGACTGGGGCCATATGTTGCCCCACTTCCTGCTGTGACATTGACCTCAGTGTCCCATTGTCTCACCTCTCTCTCAGTCCAAGACCTTCTTCCACATACATTTCCTTATTCATGGAACTTTTTTTATTCAATTTCTCTTGTAATTCATTTGTTCTTCCTTCAAAACCTCCCTGTGATTCTCTTCCTTTGCAACACCCACATAAAACACCTCTGTAGATCCACAGAGCACCTACCTGACCACATGCCCTTTCCATTCCTTTCCTCTTCCAGACCTCTGCCTGATTCTCCTTTCCATTCTTTGTCTACCCCTTCTATGCCTAGTATTCTAAGGAAAGGAGATTTATGCAATCATATCAATACTTCTGCACACATGTGCAGGATGTTTTTGCCCTTGTTCTCACCTTTTCTCCCACCTTGTCCTTTCCAACATTTGAAGCTATTAGCCATTTTCAAATCACTTTCACAAATGCATGGGCAATAGGTTTCTAGGGTAATTAAGTTCATACATGTTTTGAGATCATGCGTGCAGCAGGAAAAGTGGGAGCCTCCTAATTTTTCCACTGTGCGAACCCACACTGTGAGTATGCACCTTATTAGACACCACAGATTCCATCAAGATGAAGAGCTTCTAAATACCTCATTCACAGGGAAGAAAACCCTCACAATTGGTGTTTATTTGTTTGTTTGTTTGTTTTTTTAACATTGAAGTCAATCAACTTCAAGACCCTAATCTGTAGGAAAACAGGTTTCCCTGACACCAGGCATGACAGAGCTACTGGTTCTTTTCATGTTTTTTAAACTGGTGTTTTAGAGAAATAATAATTATTAACACCTCTGAAACATGAATTTGTTAATACATGTGTAATGCAGTCTGTAACACCCATGCATGTACATATACACTTTTATGAATTGAGACCTAATTAAAATCTTTAGCAGTATCAGCATCTTTCAGAATGAAAAAAAAAAATTGTATTATCTAACATTAATTAATTAAGCCACCCTGACGGATTGGTAGGAAAACCAGCTACATCAATATAGCACAGCTAATTCCCTCACAGAATTAAGAAATAATACAATTCAACAGCTATTCATACTCACAACTATTGATTGCACATGAAGGAAAATCCTTCCCAAATAATTAAATAAAGATCTATATTGTGAAGGAGATGCATACACTCGGTATTTCTACATCATCAACATTTCTGGTCTCATATGCTTTATCCTCCTCATATGTCTTCTTTACATAACGTTTGGTATGGGGAAAATTATCCATAGAAATAACTATTTCACTTTAAAAAGTTGCAATTTGGACAAATACAGACTGCTGTTAGTAAAAGCATTGCCCCAAAATAGAAGTTAATCATATTTCACCACTAGTTGTAGTACTGAGCTATTTCTTAACGATAGACATCGTGAGGAGTTTAAACCAGTATCATACTTATTTTAGCATCCTAACAAGGGAAAACATCCTCAGAGCAGTTTGATTAAACATAATAGTCCAAAGTCTTTTAAAGACAGGGGTAACAAAATCAGTAATATAACTCAGTCTTCAAAGGTCACACATTAAGCTCAAATAAAAATCTGAATGTACAATATTGTTGCATATATTTTTGTGCCAAATCCGTCTAGGATTCATAGTTTTAGGCTTTCAGGAAACAAATATTTTATTTGTATTTCTAATGGAACTGCTTTATGTAGAAGCAGGGAGGAATGCAGTAAAATTCACCCTGGATAAAGGAATTCTTTAAACGAGTGCTCTGTTAAACATTTACAGCTGTTCCAGTAGCACAATACGGTTAAGTACCATAGCATTCTTAGGCAGCACTTACTGACAGGTTTTGCATACCATTCAAACATGCATAAAGGGAAATGCATAAGGGAAACATTAGATTCACAGGTTTAAGACTGAACGCTAATTGACAGAAAGTGAATTATTTGTGTGGTGAGTAAAGAATTGCTAAACTCTTTGGTTTCTTTTTGTTTGAGTTTTCAGTTGTTTTCCCCCACCATCTTGTGTACAAACCAGATTTACCCTGTCAGGACAAGCAATAACCAAGCACAGCTAACAGGACTGCATGAAGTCTCTTATAAAGGAGACTAAACCTGTAACACTTTCTTTGTAAGTAAGAACTTAAGGGCTTGCAAACATTCAAGCATAATTTTCCCAATGAATGTTCCTCTTTACTTAAAACTACAAAATAGTCACACCATAAACATCACCAAGGCTCATTCACTGAAAACAATGAGACAAAGAAATCCAGCTGAACACGTTTTACCTACAGTGGAAGAAAATGTATGCATTGTGTATGTCACCATGGTGAAAAGAGGGAGATCCATTTCTGAGTGGGGAATGCATTCTGCTACCCGAGTGCTCTCATACAAAGCAGGCTTAAAGGGTGCGCTGAAGCTGAACACCTAGAATTGTTCATACATAAACAAGAGTGTTTACATCATTGCAGGCTGCACATCTCTGTAGACAACAGAGCATCACCACAAAAGTTTACACAGCCCACAGTGAGGCTTGGAGATCCTGCTCTGCTGTCCAGACTTAACCACTGAAGTATTCAAATGTGCTTAACTTTAGGCACAGATTTTAGTCTACTTATTAGGATTTATGTACACACATAAGTGCTTTGCAGAATATTAGCACATTTAAGCCCATGCCAAAATGACCTGGGGTTAAAAGTCAAAGAATTACACCCCACCACTCTGTGAATGGCCCTAAAGCAGACCTAGACTTGCCAGAAAGGCCTTTTACTCTGAAATTTTACATTTCGTTACTACTGTCAGCCATTTGACCCATATCTTTTACATAACCAACAATTTCTATGGGGGTGTTTTGTTCATCTCCTTGTTCCATTTATTTTGTGTATCATGTATCCAGACAGCAGTGGTAAATTAATCAGACTGGCGCACATTTGTCAGCCTCCTAGCTTTTCTCTGGCCACAGCACTGAAAGTCTGGAATACAAAATCTATCTCCACAAGATCTCTTTGTTCCTACTACTTAGACTTCAGCATAATCTGCAGCAGCAGTTTAAGTTTTTTATTTCCAAAAGGGGGATAGTGCTAGGGTGAGAAACAAGGGATACAGGAGAGTTGCTGTGAAAGACATATTGAATCACTGCCCACACAGATGGCTGAGTCAAACAGTACACTAAAAAAAAATCCAGTGTTCCCTCCCAAATCCTAATTCACAACCATTAAAATCTGTGACACAACAGCAGACACAAAATGTTGTAGTAGTTATCTCATGGGAAGTTGATTATATTTTCTTAAATTCTTAATTGAAAAATAAACTACCGCATTATCTTAGTTGCATCTTTAATGAAGACTCAATTAAAGCCCTAAGAACAACCATCCCTTCCTCACTCCCAGTCACTAAGTCTGTGTTTATAGTTTACACAGATATTGTTACTATTTTCTAAGATCCAAAACATTCTTCTTGATGCTGCACAAGATATATTGTATGAGAAGTCCTTGCTTCAGATAACACAACACTTAAGAGTAGGCAGGAGCACGAAGCCCAGAAGCACAACTAAGAAATATTTCTTGCATAGTGCAGTCAGCAGGAAATACAGATTTCCATGGTGTTTGGTTGGCAAAGAAGAGAGAAGTGCAGTGGAGGTGAATGAAGACAACATATCAAACCAAGAGCAACATGGAAGATGGCACCAGCAGAAGCAAGGGATGCAAACAAGCTGTGTGCTGGCAGAGCAAGGAGACAAGATGGGAAGAGACAGAGCTCACGCAGCTGCCACCAAATGTCACTCCAGGTCAGGTTCCTTCAGGATCCTTCCTCTGCCTGTTAAATCTAGCTGTCCCATGAAAGAAAAACATGTGATGTACAGAGGGACTTGAAGGGGGAAAATGGGGTGCTTAAAGGATGTGTAGAAGATGCTTTTGCTCTTAAGGCTGCTTTCACTTTGCAGCAGCCTCTGACTCATCAGGCGACAAACTCAACACTCAACATTGTGCCAACTTCTGATGAAAATACAACCTTCTGCCTGTCTGTCAGATGGTTTGGTAAGTTCTGGGAGAAAAAGCATTGGATGAACCTGAGCACCCTTCACTCAGGAGTCGTCACAATTTCAGTAGTACAACCAATAGGTAGTAGCAAATTAGTAAAAAAAGAATGAGATGTGAGTACAGTGTAAGAGCTGGCTGTGTCTTAACCAGAGAGAAAGTTAGTTATAAGCATTGCTCAATGCTCTAAACTTGAGGCTCAGAAGAATTTTCTGGGATCCCTATGATTCATTGCTTTTCAGTTCACGTTTGCCTCTGGACAAAACCTAGGAAGTTTTCACTGGTGTCACTGAAGATGCAAGTAACATGGTAAAATCCTAACATAATTTTGTTAAAGATGAAAAAAAGTCGTTTGGTTCTCAAAATCCTCCATGAGTTCCTGGTGTTTTTAGAGCAAGAAAGCCATGAATGGATGATGTATATTTAATTCAGAAATCTCAGAGAGGCAGCAAACACCGACACATCAACACGTCAAGCAATACTTTTACAAAGTGGTTTTCAGGTGGACTGTAAATGCGTGCTGTAAGAACAAAATCTTACCTGGGATTAATGGAAATAAGTATGTCTAATTTCAGTTTCAATTAAATGTGCAGATACTACTGGACATACTACTGTACAGAAAAAAATACTTTTATGAGGTTAGAGATACCTTAACATCACAAAATTGCAATGCATTCATGTTGTGGATCCACAGTAGTGAACTCAACAGTAATCCTACTTTAATCATAGATTTTATAAAATTCTCTCTGTTATAGCTTATGTTTAGCTTGAGGGACATAAAACTTTTTACCTCAATTTTTATTTTTAAATCAGCTGCACACATTTTTCCTAGTTTTCTAGTTTTCCTAGATCTTTGACTACCTATTTCATATTTTTGAACACGGTATTAAAAAAAAATAAAAATAATAAAAAAAAAAAAAAAAAAAACAAAAAAAAAAAAAAAACCACACACAAAGAAAAACCCAAACCCGGATCTGTACTCATTACATTTGCCGCTTGGCTTCCAGACTGTAGAACACTTTGTGGTCAGGAGTATAAAACAGAAAGTTTTCCTTGCTGGACCAGAGTGCTGCTTAACAGCATTTATCTTCCTCCTGCTTTGATAACAAACAATAAATTTGCATAAAATTAGTTGCTCAGACTTTGAAGTCAAGGTTGTGTGTGTTTTCACCGTAATTCAAAAGAAACATTGAGAAACACATTTATCAGAACTGCTATACCTAATCTGAGCAAAGGAAACACATTGCGCAGAAGCACTGAGGTTTCCTCCCCAGGACAGAGTGTGTCAGCCCTTTAATAGGCAGAAGAATTTCTAGGAACCTCACACATCAGAGAAGGAGGAGGATTCAGAAAGGTGGCATATAATACTATTCCAAAGAATACAACTTTCATGAATTACAGGAGTAAAAACAGAAAAGAACACCAATGATCTAACTGGAAGTCTAGAACACCTGAATGACTGTATATATTATTCTCTAATTCTTGAGAAGTATCACTGGAGACATTTCGATGCCAAGTTGCTTTGACTATCAGATAAGTAGTTCGTTGCTATAGGCTAAAGTGTGGTTTTCCATCAGCCTAAGAGCAAAGTTAATTGTCAAGTGGAAATGCACCATACTTTCACAAAAGACTGTCACAGTTTTTCAAGGAAGCACCAATCTAACCAGCAAATTGGCTTGGAAAAATTTGAAGATTAGGGAGAGTATAAAATAAAACATCATTAAGCAAAACATTTGTTTGAAGTCTTCTGGAAGAGAAGATAGATTTGTAGGCTAAGAAAGTAACAGAAAGTTAAAATTATTCCAAAAAGTTTAAGGCCATAACCTATTAGTGTGATGACAGTTTCTTTACAGGACATTATTGGAGAGCTATGTCACACTCCTCAAAATCATCAGCCAGCCTCTTTTGAAAATAGCTAGAATTCTCTACTAAGTTTTCCAGTTCCTAAATGAAATTAAACCAGAAGACTTTTAAAGCCTGGCAATAAAAGCTACCCTAATTTTCAGTAAAGTTCAATCTCTGACATACATCTGGAAGTAGGACTGCTCCAGGCAGAGACCTGGAACAAACTGCATCCTTGGACTGGCCCTGCACAGTGGCAATGCAAGAGCCACAGTGAAAGTAACTCAGCAAATCACAACTCTCGCACTCCTTTCGATAATTGTGCCTGGCCTAACGAGGTCCTGTAAGACTGTAGTGTCTTACAGAAACATCGTAAAGAGAGAGTTTGCTAGAGCAGCAAGTGAAGCACAAGTCATATGGAGTCACACCATTCCCTACACATAAAAACCACATCATTGCATTTCTATGCAAGTTGGAGCTGCTGCTAGCTGCTTCTTCCATGACCCAAAAAACACTGCACAGGGGCAGCCTACTGGGGCTGTTACAATGGGGTGGATAACCCTAATAGCCACTTTATTCCTCCTAAGGGTTTGCTCTCCCCTCTCTCACACACCAGAGATGGAACTGGTGTTAGAAACCAACCAAAAAATTAAGATTTGGGGCCCAGATTTAATAGTAACAGCTGTGCAGAATAAAATTAAATCCATGTTCCTGACGTTAAATACTTTATTTTAAAAATCTTTCTATCTCCCCCTAGTGGCCCCAATAGCTTCTTAGAAGGAATATAATAAGCAGAATCCTATTGATCTCCAGATGTTCCCACTTCCTGAGAAAAATGCAGTCATTGGCCTGCCTTCATGCTAATTTGGGGCTTCACAAAGAAGGAAGAACAAACCTAATGAAAATACCCACACCCTCATAAATCAGAAAAGTCTTAAAATGTTACAGAAAACATTTGCCAGAAACAGGTGTTTAAGCTACACAGATCTTCAAAAGGACCTTCCCAGAAATCTGAATGAAATATTACTTCTAGGAAGCCTTATTCGGATAGTAAAGTCAGCACTGCTAAAAGTGGGCTACCACCATGGCTGCCCTCATTTTTAACTTCTTGGAACTCCTGGGTCTGATCAGGAGTCTTTATCATGGTCTTTATCATTTCAGATAAATGCAAAAGTCATTTTGCATTTTACTAGGAGTAGAATTGATACACGTGTTTTTAGAAATTATTTCAGAGATCTTCCCCCAACAACACTAAAAGCTGCTAACAGAAATATCTCTGACAAACACAATACAGCTGTCTTTGTAAACATAATTTTACTAAGAGGTAATTCTCAACATAATTCTGAGCTACAAACAAATTTTACAGACTGAATTTATCTTTTAATACTAAAAGTGCATAATTTGGGCACAGTGCACAGTACTACAGTGACACATTAGTGCTCAGATGCAGATGTTTCCTAGCATCAACAACTACTTTCTTCCTGAAGTTCAACTACTAAATTCATATTAAGTTGCCAAAACCACATTGTTTTTCAGGGTGTTAAATGTGTGTGTGTGTATATATATATATATATATATGAAAGTTTACTTTTTAATACCAGACTATTTTATGCAAAAACAAATAAATCTCAACTTTGTAACTAACAGTCTTTATCCATTAGCCACAATTCCAATAAGAAAAAAATCAAGGTTATTTCTAAATAGAAAGAAGTGTCAAACACTGACCTGCCTATGCAAAAGAACACAGTTTTCTACTGTTCTTCTGTTCTAAAACTCAGAATGATATGCTGTTCTCTGCCAAAAATTATTTGCGGGGAGAAAAAGTGAAGCGTACAGGTCTTCCAAGTAACAACAAGCTAGAGGCAGAGCTAAAAATATATTCCCAGTTTTTCAAGTCTCAGTACTAAACTCTTACCATGAGATTGTATTGCTTCTCTGTGCATCTAATGCTAAACTTCGAAATGGAAATTTAGGAGCCCAACTTTAGGAACTTCGGTTTGAAACTTGGGGACAGGCTAGAAAGGGAGGAGAAAAGAAGCAGTGGTAGCTGCAGTCTACTGAACAAAAGAAAGAGTTTGCAGTTCAGCTTAAGAAATGGAAAAGATTCATGCCTCACCTAAACCTTTCATATGGAAATCATTTATGGGCCAGAAGCCAGCTTTCCTCAGGAAAATGAAACACAACAAAATGCACAGCAGTAAATCCAAGCAATTCTGTCAGATTTTAAGAATTACACAGAGATGATACTCTGAACAAAACTTCAGCTGCTGGATACAACATAACACACACCTTTAAATCAAGATAAGCATTTTATTTTTGCTGATAAAAATGTACTGTGATGCATTTTAGAAAGTCATACAGATAGGCTAATTTTAATCACTTCAGGAATTTCAATAATCATCTTAAATACCTGCATATTATTCTTGTTATCATTAGAAAAATGTCGCTACAGATATAGTAAAGGAGAGCACTTAAGTTCTGGTCCCACATCCTTCCTAGGCAATAGAGGTGAAAGTATAAGACAGTTCGAATTGCATCTACAGTTTCAGAGGTATTTCACTGCCATTTAAAAAACCTGAAATACTACATGCACATTTACACACACACACTGGAAGTATATATTGACACCTATATAATGAAAAGTATGATCACAGTTTTGTGAATTTGATACTATCAGAGCAATGAATCTGAGTTATGCAGGTCTAAGTGTTATTCTATATTTATAATAAAATACATATATAACCTAATGATGTCATCCTGTTGTTACACTGTATTACCAGATACGTGTAGGGTTGCAGTGCATTTAGAAGTATTGCACTGAAATGCTATCTGAATTGCATGCTGACTTAACAAGAAAAAATTGCTACAAACATCCTCTCAGAATTTGTAAATGAATTCTGCTTCCATTTCAATGTCTACATTACATTTTGTAAACAAGTTGGGGTTTGTGCATGTGCATGATCTGGTTACCTGTGACACATTTTGGAGATTTTACCTGTCCAACCAAGCCAGCAGACTTTTAGCTGCTCCAATCAGATCCACTACCGATGTCAGAAAATCATTTGGTAACTTGCGGCTGGTCCTTCCATCGTAGTGACCACTCCTCCTCCTCCCAGTGATGAAGTTCTGCAGATTTTTGGCAGAGGCATTCAGTTTGTGAGAAAGGGTTTTTAGATTTTCTGTTTCCAAACCATAGTTCTGCATTGAAAAAAAAGACAAAGAAAAAGTTAGCTTTGCAGCTGAACATGAAGTACTGAGAACAGCAAGACTGCTCCTCTGCTTCAAAAGTTAACCATTCCTAATAATTAAGGTAGAAATACACCCACTCATTAGTTTTTAAATGTATGGCATGTTCTGCTTCTAAAGTGCATAAAAATAGAACAAAAGAAGAGCAAAATTATGAGTGATCTCTTAGCTGGTTTTAAGTGAACTGAGAAAAACATCTCAAAATGAAGAAAAAACCTAGTCTAGAAGATTGATTTTCAAAGCAGTGCATCACTCTCAGTAGATCCGATGGTTCTCTCAGTAGATATGATGGTTAAGAATCAGTCCCTTGTGCCCGTATTCACACCAACTCCTAAGATCATATTAGGCAAGAGGGCTTGCAACTAGCAGAAGTACGTAGTATGGACAGTGTTAACACCAAATTGCTTTCGCTGGTTTCAGTGGAAGAAGCATGTGCATTACCTTCTTTTTATTCTTGTTAGCAGTAAAGGACCACCAGAATCACAGACCAGAGAACACAGTGCTACTCTGCACAGTGTCTGTGTTGCCCTTTTAAAGTCAAGTTGTAAACTTTGCTTCCATTTAAGAGTCAATCTCTTAGATTTAAATTATGTTCCTCAGCTGTGCAGCAGATACAGAAATAATTATGCAGAAATATTAACAAATAGTACTTGAAAATCCTTCAAATACACAAATGTTGCTGAAACAACACTAGAGAATGGCCTAATTTAATGTTCAATTACAATATAATATAGTACCGTCAGTGACTTGTTATTTCTGTAATAGATTTGTTTTCTTCACAAATGCAAAAAATAATAGAGTTATTTCAGAAGAGATCTTCTTTTGCCTTTGTAAAGGAATAAGCAGTTGCGTAGAGTTGAACTTGTTATTCCTGTAAGAGAAAGATGGGTCTTCTGAAGGTGCTCCTCGTCTTAACCACATCACATGGTATAACAGGGGATGCTCACAACTTGTTCAGTTGACGACAGAAAGGGCTACTTACTATCGAAGGTGGACCATTTCCTACCACAAATGATGATGAAGTAGGATGCAGTAAGCCCCTCAGCTGCACATGGAAAAATCCACTTCCTAACGACACCCCTGTCCTCACCAGCTCACATCCCAGTTTGGTCCCCACACTAATCTGTCCATAAGGAGAAGAATCAGAAGAAGGGATATATTTGCCAATGCTAATTTAAGATTGATGAAGCTTGTTTACCTTAGTGTTTTTTCTATAAGAAACGGCAGGGGAGGTGGGGGGGATGTAGGAAGAGATTATTATTTACAGCAGTTGTCATGCTCCTAATCCAAACCATCTACTAAATGAACTTAATCTCCTCTTTAATTATACAGGGACTGCAGGAAGATTACACTGAAGCCAGCTCCAGTGAGTCGCCAGCCCTCCCGCAACAGCCACTCCCAAGCAAATAGGAGATCATTGTGGAAAGGAAAGACTTCAGCACACAGCTTGTCTTCCATCTCCCAGCCAGACCCTCTTTGTGCTTGCAAACCAAACACACTTTGTGAGGGAGCTGCTAAAATGACAGCCATCTTTCCGCAGCAGAAGATGCACTTTGGGACTCAGCTTAAGGGGGAAGTGGCCATATGCTAAGGCTGTGTTATAAAAATCTCTACTGTAACTTCAGAGAGCATCCATATTTTGGGCAAGGAAGGCTTTGCGGGCATGTTTCTCAACTTCACAGTTTCTGTGTAGGCACCGTCTTCTGCCACCACATTCAGTTCCCAATTAGACAAACTGTATGTTTGGGCAGTGACTTTTCCACCATGTAAATATTTGATAGCAATTATACAACAGATAGAGTTAGGTTATGAATAAAAAATTACAAGATGAAAACAATAAATTAGGATGGAAAAGTAAAACATACTTTATTATGCAGCTAAACGGCTCATAACTAATTAAATCAGTCCAAATTAGAGAGATAAACATCAGATAAAAATAAATTTGTATTTGCTGCAGTTTTCTGTGGTTGCTGTAGCTGAAAGAGCACGATGGAGATCAAGGACTCAGTAGGAACAAGTTGGGGGAAAAAAAACCAGGCTTGTTCTTATTTCATCCTGCTTCTTGAACATCTAGCTCATTTTGGCCGAATTAACGGGGGAAGAAAAAAATGAAAGATAATCTGGATGAAAGGTACGTCACACAAAATGTCTTAGAGATCAGCCAAAACAAAACCCCACCACAAGCGAGCCCCACGACGTCCGCGCAGCGTGGCGCTCGCCTCCCCAAACACGGGGGGAACAACCGCAAATCGCAGGGTGGCCACGGGGCTCCTCATGGGGTTTCCTTCTTTTGGACACACTGAAACATTGAACTTCTTAATTCAGGGGGCCGTTACTAAGAAGCTGAGTGCGATTATCCAAATACCACACTTGCCTTCAAACCCCATGAAGTAAACATGAGTTTCCTCAGCGGTCACCGCACCGCCGCTCCCGGCTCCCCTCAGCCTCGCGTTCACCAGTGCTTCAACAGACCACCTGCGCTTTGCGCCTGACCTGGGGAAGAGCCCTGGCTCCCTGCCCCACACGGCTGCTCCCCGCCCGTTGCTCCCGAGCCTTGGAGGAGACCCCATCCCTCAGCACCAAAACTCATTGTCCTCCATTAAGCCGGGGGCGTGTGCAGGGAAGGAGCTGGCCGGGCCCAGGGCACCCTCTTGCCTCCCCAGTCAGGACACATGCAGGGCCCGTGGCCGGGGGGCCTCACACTGAGGCCCAGGCTGGATCCAAACACTCCTCCTCAACAACCCCAAATTAATTCACCTCCCTCTCCTTCTCCATGCCCCCCTTTTGTCACCTTGCCTGTACCTCACCCTCACCTGGCGGGTGCTGGGTACCAGCCACCCCAGTGGGAACCTCGACAGGCAGCCTACAGGCCTCCAGTCCCACCAGAAAGTAAAACCTGCGATACTGAACACTACAGACCGAGCAAAAAGATACTAAAAAATTTATTCTATGACAGGAAAATAGGGTGCATTTGTTTCTTTAGAAAATCAGCTCCTATAAAAGTTTGATGGCCTCTTGTTAACATTTCAAGTGATGGACACCTACAGACGTACTCTTTTTCAGATGTCTTTTTTCACTGTCAGATACGTGGAAAGGAAGAGACAACGTTAACAGATACAAAATCTATTTTCATACATATTCATCAGCTGTGTGTGTTTTCTTTAACATAAAAAAACCCAAGGGACAAATTTAATGCCTAAGCTACATATAAAATCCAGTCTTACATAAGGAACGGCACTGATTTCGGTAAAGCCTCCACCTGTAATATGAGAGACATACAGCCAGAGATGGAAAATAAAGAGAAAATTTCAGGCAGAATAAATTCTTGCACAGCTGTGTTTATTGAAGCCTTCAAGTAGAAGGATCCTTAAACAGCAGCCAAGCTAACAAAATCCCCACTTTGTTTATCACTAATATTTCTGGCCCACATTACAAAATGAACAAAGAGTTGCATGTTCTAATATTGGAAAAAAGCTTGCTCAAATAATAACTGCCAAGTTTAATCATACTTTTATGTGATAATATACTATTAACAATATGGTTTTCTTAGAAATACACTGCGTTTATTTTCAAGCAACGTAAGAAGATAATTGCAGGCAAAGGAGACAATTCTTTGTTTTCCCCTTCTCTGCATTTAGCCGGCACTAATACAACTTATGCTTTCATTAGCCAAAATAAATTTACAGTTGCTGAAAGAATCACAAAGAAATCTCTGCATGCTTGTAGAGATTACAAGAAGCGAAGCAAGTCTACGCATCTGCTTTCTCAACAAGAGGGCACAGAGCAAAAGTCTCTTCAGAGACACCCCACCTCAACAGAAACGTCTCTAATGGAGTCTCTTCTAGCAATCACAAAACAAGAACTTGATGAAGCTAAGCTACACAGAGTAATAGCTTGTCAGCAGGTGTTCGAACTAAAGGTGGTAGGAGCTATTAATAGACATTTTACCTGCTAATTACTTTTCTGTGGCTTCACATGACAGTGTGAGTGATGAATTGTAGTTCTCTTCTTTACATGCTGACAAGCAGCAGCTCTAATCACCACTGATGAGTTTTGCTTTTTTTTTTTTTTTTTTTTGTGAGGGGAGCCTAGTCCCTCTGACATCACATACTTGCACCAGCACCATAGGGTAGGAAGACAGTTCGGTAACCTAACTTTGCACGTAAAGTGAACTTCTTTTGCATTAGCTTGATCAATGTTCATTAGCTGTTCATTCCGCCCCCCCATCCCCCCATTAAAAAAAAAAAAAAAAAACACCAAAAAAACACCAAAAAACCCAAACAAATAAAATCAGAGCTCATTGCATCTCTTTCCTGTGTTAAATTCACTTAACCCTTGCTGGCAGGGAAGTGCACCTCACACTGCTCACACAGGTTAAAAAATAAAGTGTTCCTAACTCATATAGTGCTAACTATCTCTGCTGGCTCTGATAGGGTGTCTAGAAGCTGTTGAGACCTTTGGTTTATGGTATTTTTATGCTGCTCATTGCAAGGGCAAAAACATCTCAGCTAACTAAAAAAGACAAGATCAGGTAGACCGGATCTAAACACACCACAATATGCAATACAGACATAGCCACAGTCCCATTAACAAATCCAGAAATCCCTTAGAAGAGATGTCTCAAACACAACATTTATGCAACCATAAATGCCTCTACATCTCCAAGCACAAAGGCCACATTAAATTCAAGGACATTGTTTGACTCCTACAAACAATCCAAGATAGAGAAATGAGCATATGGCCCCTCTGTTTACCTCCCTAAATTTCCTCTCTGTTTCCTCTCTTTCAGCCCAGAAAGCTGCTGGAAGTCACATGGAGCAAAAGGCATGCAGCGACCAGGGCTAACTCTTACTGAAGAAACACAAGATGGGAACTGAAGGTACTACTGTAACACTGGTGCTTGGGGCAAAAGGAAAATAAAAACAGTTTCTCCAGGCAGGCAGAGCAGATAGCAGTGCTTACATTGATTAATTTCTGCTGCCCCTCTGGAGAAGCCAATTGCGACTGTATAAACTACAGAAGGTAAAATTTTATTTTTCTTTGGTAAATATTTGTCGCCACACACAAACATTATTTTTTAAAGAAGGAAAAAAATTGCAACCTTTTCAAAAGACAAATATTATAGTCTAGATAGCTGTACTGTGTAATAAGTTATATGCAGTGTATAATAAATTATGTGCAAAGAAATCTAACTTCTTAGTTATGCTTGATGTCTCTCAGTAATACCGATAACAATCACAAGGATAAAATCGTACGCTTCCTCCCTAATGCAAGTTTTCCACTTATTCACAGACTGAACGCAGGAGTTTTAGGTAAGAATAGCACATGACTGCTAAGAAATGGACTTAAGATAACCTCAGGCAAGCTTAATTCTGCTCCTTACTATTTTTCGGTGCTTTCATCTTCCATATTTAATTCTTGAGCATCATTTCTGCATGTAATATTTATTGCTTTTAAACAAGCAACCTGGAAAGAGTAAAGTTCATAGAGTCCTCAGTTCTCCAGAAGCCTGGGGAAATTTTTAAATGAATAATCAAAACAGCATCACATGGATACCACGGTACATGGCAGCCATTTCAAAACCAGGCCTCAAAATTTGGAGTGGCCAAAAACTTGCCAAGAAAAATTCCAACCTTTGTCTCTGAAGTTGTTTTTAAAAATGAACAAAATGCACCTGAACCTCATTCTCCAAAACACTTGGCTGAACACATCCCACAAAGTATGAGGCAGATAGCTTACCAGCCCAAAGTTGCAAGCAACTGAGAACACAGCTTGTCATATGGAAGGTGCCTTATGTAACTTCATACCTCATCAGATCTGCCTACAACATATATTTCTAACGACCCTTCTTCCAGCGTCATGAAATGCCAACGCTAAGGTTATCTCTCCTTCAAATAGCACTGACATATGGGGTAATTTAGAAGTGCACAGCACATGATCCTTACACATCTGTTTCATAAACACAGAATAAGTAGATAAGGAGAAAAAGCCAGATAGCTCAAGTGACACTTATTATTTACTCCAATTCTTAAACATATATTGATTAAAAGGCAAATGGTTTCAACAACTATAAATATTTGTTCTAAATGTTTGCAGTCAGAAAAAACTCAGGTGCATGATACTAATAGCCCTGCAGAACTCAGGAAAGATTCATAATCATCATCCCCTTTCCAGAAAAATGCCCTTCTTTTTTCCACAGCACAATCAAGTAACACATCAAAAAGCCAAGCCCTGGTTATGCTTTGTAGCACTAATAGAGCAATTATATAACTACTTCTTACTCTTATTCAATCAGCAGATTCTGCACGACCAAGAGCTCATTATTTTTTTGTTTTTCAACTTTCTCATGTAATTTTGTCCCTAGCCAGCCAAGTGCCCTTATTTCTCCAGAATTCAAACTACCAGCTACATATTCAGTTACATGCATTTCACAAAGTTTTAAACAGTTAATCAGCAGTTTCAAAAAAAAAAAAAAAAAACCAGAAAGTAAGTAGGTTGTTACAAACACACTACCTCTTCAAAACACTGTACATTGTAACAGCCCTTTTTATCCAGTCTGCTTTTAACTAGGGGGTTGGATTTTCGAAGGTCCCTTCCAACCCAAACCACACTATGACTCTATGAACGAGGGCATATATTTCGCATTTGCCCAGAACTCCAAACAGCCCAAAGAAAAAAGAGACTAAGAAAAGTATCTAGGATTCTTAACTGATTCTTGAGGCAGGTAGAAGAAAGGACACTCACCCTTTGCATATAGACGTAATTACTGCCTTTGGCATACCACAGGGTTTACTGCAGTTCTGTAAAAAAGATCTACTAACGACAGCAACAAACATTTTGAATGTGATCTATATGAGCTATCAGAAACCCTTTAACTCCTTAGCTTTATTGATCTGGTGATGGACTTCAGGATTTCCTTCTCTGCAGCTAAGTTAGTTCAGGCTGAAGACAGGAAGGCGGATGATACATAAGCAGAACTTTAACTTGCAAAGGGCAATAGTAAAAAGGTTAAGTAATTTTTCTGCTATGAGTATGCAGAATATTAACAATAAATCCCAACTTCAGTACATACAAACCTCTATTCTGAAAGTCTTCCTCATTTAGCACTACAGTGGTTAAGTCTAATATTGACTATAACTGACAAAAGTATGTTTTAAGATCTAACTAGTGATAAGGGCAAAGGAAAGCATTTCTGTGTGAGAAATGGCAAGAAGATGAAATTAAGATAAAAGGCATAATTCTTAAGAGGAATCGAATCATTCATGGGTAAAGTAGGTCTATTTTTTACATTCATTTGCATATAAATGTTTTGTGTTAGTGGTAAATGATAAGTAATTTCATGCTGTTAGTGCACACCAATGTTTTCTCTGCCAAATAATAATGCTATTTCATCTGCTGCAATCTTCTAGCTTTACAGATTCAAATATACATTGTTTAATAAATTCCTGTGCAGCCACAGCAGATTTAAATAACTAGCACGAAACCAGTACTGAAACCAGTATGCTGTACAAAGCAAAAACTGTTGTGTTTTGGTTTTTAAACTCTAGTCTACACAAATACAGATTCCCTGAAGAAGTATTTTGCAAATTCACAGGGACTTTACCAAGTTCTTTGGTTAAGGAAAATTTTAAAGCATCCAAAAGTTATTTGCAAAGTTTTCTAAATATTATCTTCCCAGAACAAATTATTTCCCACTTTAAGGTCTCCTTTTAAAAAATATTTGAAAATGTTCAACATCAAGCAAAACTAATTTAATCTTCATTCAAACAAAATGTACATGATATTTTGGAGGAGTAAAGTAAAAAAAAAAAAATCCTCATGTGTCAAGGCATTGTGGTGATATGTCAGGCAAAGTAGATCACTTTCTTAAAGATGGAAGAAGAAATCTTTGGCTAGACAGTCTTTGGCCTTTGTATTCTCCAGACAGCAAGGCAAAGGGTAGCCTGTTCTGGGAAAAATATGACACCAAGGAGACATAAAATTTAGAGTACAAGGACACTCAGCAAAATACCGTCATACCCAGTTTCGACAAATTAAACTCCATCTCCTGACAAACAGATGATGGAAAAAGAACTGCGTGCATTCCTTTGCTTTCTGCAGCACAGTTACGTATCTCAGGAGCTGCAAGACCTCCACGTGCACTCCAAACCTGAAGACTGATATAGTGATCTGATGGCATTATCTAAGTAATCTGTTCTTCAGTATGCATTTCTCTTTTCATAAGCATCACCTCCACCTTTCCTCAGTTTACTTTCTGTTGGCATTGTTCATTCACAGCCAGTTCTTCAGGCATCATCAGAGAAACAAGGCTTATCACATTTTATGTGTGGATGAAGGTCTTACACTGTTGTTTAGTGATGAAATGTAAAGCAGTCTGAGACTAGCTTCAGCACCACATACATACTGAAAAGGATCATGTTAAGGCTAGATCTGGGTGGTAATTTTTATGACTGATGAACAAGCATATGTTTTATTACCTGGGAGTAGCCTGGAGAAAAAATACCGTGGTACCTAACTCAGTGCAGTTTCTCCTGTATCTCTAGAGCTGGATATGCACCTTCTTAGTTTACCATTTTTCAACCTGTTTTGAGATGTCAATTATTTTTTGAGATTTTGTCAGTATGAATAAACATGCATGTCCACATCAATCAGGAATCTACCTGTTGGTGCCATCAGTGTGATCTAGGTTTCATGTCCCAATTTGAAAAGAAAGGGAAGGACAAGAGACGTGCCTTGCTGGAAATAGAACAACTCTACAGGCATATAGCTGTCATGGAGGTTTCTGAAGGACTGATTGAAAACCATGCAACGAACTTTTAGCAGCAACGAGATACCATCACAGACCTCACTACTTCTTTCTTTTAAGCACAGAGAACATTTCATTTACCTTGCCCTTTCTGACTTACGGATTTTATAAAACACAAAACTGCACCAAGGCAAGATAATCTATTGAACATGCTCCCACCTTCACACACTGAAGGAGAGAGGGAAAATGACAAACCACATTAGTTACATTGCCTGCTTTCTCCTGGAGCACGTTCAGCTTCAGTGAAGGCATGCAGTATGTATGCCCCCACCATTATCAGAGAGCGTGACCTGTAACAGCAGTAGCAGCTGGGCAAAAATCTCTATTGCTCCTTCTCTGAAGCACCACAGGAGAAGAAAACCTGTGAATCTCACCCCCAGGATGCTTGTTCTCCTGTCAAGAGCACAGTATGGCAGGCTGGCAGCCAAGAGAGACTCTACTAAGATGGATAGCACAAACCACCATTTATTCTCTGATCAGCTAACAAACACTGGAGGATCCATTTGTTGCAAGTGCTTATGACAGGAGGGAAATACTGCGAGTGACCATAGCCACCCACCCACCTTCTGTCAAAAATCAATAAAGAATATCCTTTAAATAGTGCTATCCATCATAACTGGTTCCCAGCTATTATTGTGGCAAGCAATTTGTCTATTTAGTGCTGTTCAATAGCTTCTACCTGGACTAAGGAGGTCCCATGCTCTCTCCATACCAGCCAAATATGCTTGTTCAGGCCCTCTGCTTTCCTCCAAGAAGAAAATGTTGCCCCGTGAACTACAGGCATGCAACACAAGCAGCTGGTTTTCCATTTGCCATATCCACAGCTGACAGGGCAGAAAGTGTGAGTAAAAGTTTACCCCGAAAAAATGCTGGGAAGGGGGCAGGAAGAAAGCAGCTCTTAAAACACATCAGCTATCAACATTGCAGAAGCTTTCCTTGTTGATGGCAATTCTGTTTTAGAAACTCTCCCCTGCAGAGTGGGAGCAGAAATAAACAGTGGGAGGTGGTTCTGTCCCCCTCAGTTGTCCTCAATGCCAAAAACTGTTTAGGCGATCACTCACTAACTTGGAGAGAATGGCGAGGAGAATCAGAAGTGACAATCCTTTTGTTTTTTAATGATTAGTTTAAAATCAATTAGAGATTATGTTTGCAAGGCAAAATTAACATTACTGTTCCTACTCCATCATGCCAGCCATCATCTTCAGCATCCAAACAGATCTTAACTCAGTTGGATCATACACTTGTAACTCATGCCCAATTTTATCATGAAACCTCTGTCAAACTCCAGTGAAACAGAAAAAATAATCAGATAATTTTCATTATAAAAACCTTGCACAGTGACTACCTGCACTAGCAGTTATCTTAGGTTGAAGAGTCATAGGCTTAAAGTTCTCCTGAACAATACAGTCAACATTGGGGCTAATCAGAAGAATGGGCAAGCACTAACCAGGACAGATACTTACTGATGCAATAAAAAAAGGAAAGCCTGTAAGTATAGGATCAGTAGAGCCAAAAGCATTGTCTCTGAATTAAATTTCCTAAGAGGTTTATCTGATTGGTGAACAATAAATTCAAATTAAGTCCACTAAAATCAATAAAACAATCACATCTTGTATCCCTGTGGAGCCATCAGGAGCCAATTGTGAGACTGCAAAAACCTCAGCTTAAATCAGAAGCTGTGATCTGAATGCATGCTATTGTGTTTCAGTGACGAAGTTTTCTTTAAGACGAACTCAGAAAAGCAGACAACACTGTATGTGCAACAGGGACCAGGAGGGTAGAGATTTGCTGCACAAAATAAGGATGCAGTGTTAGCCTTCACTACAAATTCCTTACTTTATATTCAACTTAGTTCCATATACTTTTGCCTAAGATAAGGCAGCTACAAAGACAAGTTGTGTTTGTTTGTCTAAAGATAACATCTGTAATTACATACCCAGGAAAAAAGAAATTGCAGCTAATAAGTTTTTTTCTGTGAAAAGAGGTTATTTTTGAAAGAGCCACAATCTGTCTCCCTGCATGCCTGGGAAGAATGGTCATCAGTGTTCACCCTAACTTAGATTTTGCCTCAGTTAATTAAAGTATTTACTTTCTTGCTTCCTTTTGCACTGCCTGATGATAAAAGTAGTTTGTGAATAACTCTCTTTATGTTCCCTCCTGTATCAGTAGCATTTATTTTTTGTTAGGATTGCATCCTTTCCATTATTTAAAAAACAAATAGATGAGTTAAGTTATTGCACTGAGCCACTCTGCAATGTTATTAGAAATGCTACTCTAAAGAAGAGAATCTAGATGTGTTTAAAACCAAATGTCTTCCTGTATGGAAAAGCTTTTCTCCCCTTTTTTACTTTTTGTTTTGCATTTTTTATTTTTTTTTCGCTCTCTTCTCTTCATTACCCCTCACTTCTATCTCCCAAAGATGCAACCACAGGATTTTCAGAAAAGCTGCTGCATACTGAGAATCCACAAGCCCTTCTGAAGAGCCTTTCAGCCTACCATCTTTGATTGCCTCTACTGGGATTCAGCTTTCTTAAAGCTGCTTCTGAGGCTTGGAAAAGTAGTAGGCATTAAAAATCCACAAAACACCACTTTAGGCAGTCAAGTACATCTTCGCAGAGCTGTTCACAATCCTGCCTACAGTGGAGAATGTATACAGTGTGCCCAATCTATCACTAGTCTTTACAGGTACACACAAAAAGTTTGTAAGAAGGGTGAAGTCAGGACCACACCCCTCACCGAGGGGATAATCCCAGTTATGCATGATGCAACCTGACGGAAAAGACCATTACCAAAATCCCTCTCTATGCTCCATCAAAGATGTATGTATTATCTACATATAAGATAATTATTCCAGTATTTAATCCTTTCCACTCTGAAATACAAGCAGCTATGTTTCAGCAAGCTCGAATAATCATCTAAAACATAATTTGCATGAAAGGATCAGCGAAAAATGACATGGTTAATATCAGGGCATTTTGTTTGTAAAGGGCAACCAGCACTCAATTACTGCATTCACATATACAACTGTTTCACGTTCCAAACCAAAACCAGCCTAGTTCTTTTTTTATTTCAGATAAACTTTTCTTCTATAAAGACAGATATGCAAGCCTTAAATCTCTGATACCAATTTATTTAACAAGCACCATCCTATCAGCAGATAATGCTCTTTATCTTGCCTCTGGTTTAAAATGCTAAATTGTTCATACATTACATGTCAGGAGTTTCTTGAACTACTTAGATGATAGTCTTTAGGACTAGAAATTTGAATACACAAAATGTGAATATGCAAACACTGTTCACAACCCTCCCTGTTTTGCCCCAAGAAGTTTACCAGTGCGCAGAGCAAGTCTACTGCTTCCAAGATAAGCTCCTGATGGCCAATTCGTGTCACTCCAAGATCTTCCAGTTCTTGATGAGTAATGCGTAGTAGCTGGTCACCACTAATCTTCTCTCTCTCGAAGTTCTTTATATATTGCTGCAGGCAGTCATCAAGACCTGCAGAAACAGGACGGAAGAAGGGAAGGCAAAATTTAGCAACATTTTGTACTGCCGTAAGAAGTAAAAATGGGCTGGAACCAAAAATCAAGCCAATGGCAGATACTTGGCCTTTCTTTAAGAGAAGTATTTCAACATTACAAAAAATGTAATGCTACCCAGAAATCTTAAGATTTGGAGAGCTATGGCAGCCACGGCTTTTCAACCTGTGGACGATACCAACCTCTCCTGAACCCCGAACAGAGCCCTGAATTCTTGTAGTATACTGAGCTATGAATGCCTATCTAGGCAGCCCCTAATAACAGGTATGTTAGCAATGCCTCCATTACCTCTGGGAGGGGAGAGGAGAGGAGGGAACAATGGAAGGGAGGAAGACTTGCATCCTTCTCTGGGTGCAGCATATCAACAGATGCTGTTAATTATTACAGCACTGTAAGAGACTGGAAACAAGGGAAAGCATATGTGCCAGAGCCAAATTCTAAGGGAACAATGAGAGTGTGAATATGCTTAACACCATGCATCCAGGAGGGACTAGCTATCAGTGCCTCTTAACCTTGCTCCCAGCATACCTCTGCCATGGTATGTCACATGACAAAAAGCGGCTGCTGGAGATGCTCTCAGCTAGGAACCCATCTCTTCATGGGACACTTGACTACAGTGCCCCATGCAGTGACACACAAAATGGCAGTGCCATATCATAGCGTCTCTCCTACTCCAAGACCATTCATATGCTGCTGAGCCATCTGAAGGTTCACAGATCATGCCAGCCCCTAAAACAAGCTGCAGATAGCTCTAGAGAACAAGAAAGGTGGTAGCACTGCAAACGTGTAAACTGGGTCCCAACTGCAGCAGCAGATCCAGCTCAATGTACCACAGTTCACAAACTGTATGGAGTCACTAACAGCACACAAATGCTTACTGGGCATGAAAAGCCACTGAAATCAAGACCTGGGTACACTCCCCAGAACAGAGTAATCGGGGAGCAGAAACAGGCCTGTTGTGCCAAAAAAGATCATAGAAGTGCATGGAAAATATTTGCTCAGGACATGGATGAGTGCAGGGCTGTACAGGACCAGGTCCTGCTTTGGGGACCATGCCTATTCTAGCTATTCAGTTTGATTATCAGTCTAATGACATGTAGCAGACTACACATTTTTGCCTGGAGCAAAGAGCACTGCAGAACATGAAATAATCCATCATGCATCTCTTCCCCATCTATCTTTGCCTAAGAGTGCCAGACCAGTACGGGAAAGCTCTGCAGCGTGTGCATCCTTGTGCCAAGGGGATAAGGAAGACTCTTGGGTATTTGGTGGTCCATCTAAAATTTGTGTCTGAATACCTTCCGATGGATCAACATGACTGCTACCGAGTAGCAGGATTTGACAAAAACCTGAATGCATTAATTTAGCTGCTTCTTGAGAGGTACCACCTTTCTGACGGTTGTCTTCAAACAATGCCTAAAGTTGAAAGGACATCTGCTCATTAGGTTGCAACCAAGTGAGAACATTTTTACTCGCTAATCAAAATGTCTGAAAAATCTGAAGATACGTGGAGGAGAAAAGATTGATCTGACTGCTGAGCCCCAGCTGTCTCATAAGAGCCCCAGCTTATAGCAGAAAGCTTCTCTGAAATTGGTTTTGTTGCATTTTTGGTTCTCATTCACCCCTTTTAGGGTGTAACTATACCTCCAAAGACACTCATATGAGGAACATGTTGGTACTGCAGGCAGGGATGCCCCAGAGCCAGGCCAGCCTGCCGTTCCTGGCTTGGCCTTTGGGCAAGCGTCACCCACACTCTGTCCCTGCTACAACACACCAGCACAATCTTCACATGGCTTTAACTTCTAGAATTCACACACCAAAACTAAACCACACACAAACACACTGTAAATCAAATACTCCAGGCCCAAGACATGGGAGCAGGTCCCCAATTCTAGCAGTCTCTGACCACGTCCTTCCAGAGCCTGCCACCTGATTTCCTGCCTCCAAAACAAAGCCACTTAAAGATCTAGGTTAAACAAGCATTTGGAGCAATGCCTTCCATTCATTTCCCTTTCTAATCAAATAGTTCCTCAAACATACTCGATTACAACATATTTAGAGAGAACAAAAATGGTGATCCAGGACTGATCACGTATCGCATCTTGCCACACAGCCAGGTTCTCAGATGTGTTTGACCAGGCTTGTGAGGAGCAAAAAATTGTTCCCTATTTCTCCAACAAAGAAAATACAAATGGTTAAACTTTTACTAAGAGCAATGATTTACTCAAGCTTTTATTCTCCTAAGTTTCATTCCCCTACAGCAGGGGAAATTGAACTATCAGAACCACCAAGACTGGTCCATAAAATGACTTGGTTGCCACACATACGCACAGAAAAGAAGACAGGAATGCTCACTTAGGTCAAAACAACACAGCCTGCTACTTTGTGGGGTGCCTCACTGGATTTTTGATACTTTTTCCCTTTGTACTTATACAATGAATACTCTGCTTTTGGACTCAGAACTGCTTGTTAATCAAAAGTAACATTCCACTGTAAAACAACACAATACATGCAAGATCTTAATTTCTCTCTTTCTTAGACACCATTGCTTCAGAACACATCAAAGAGCATGAGTCCTGCCTACTCCCAAGGCATTTCAATGGGAGCCCTCAATTCATCCAAATGCTGCCGTCTCTCTTACATGCTAGGCAACGCTCATCATTACTAGCAAACACACAAGCAGCAATAAAAATCAGATATCCTTCTCTGCCTGACACCTGAAAGTAAGGCCATTTACCGAGTCCCAGTGCTATAAGAACTCATTTAGACATTTAAATTTAGGTTGCAAAAGGAAATAACTTTTCTCAAATCTTGAATCCACTTTACTTGTTCACACACACACACACGATACTATTATCTTGAATTATCTGATGTAAGCCTTCTTGATTTATCCATATTTGTATGTATTTTCTCCCAAAGCCCTTCTTAAGCCAAGTTTTCCATCTGATATATTGATTGCATGAACTGTTTTACAAGCATAGTCCCACGTATAATGGCATTTATTTTTTGAAAGAAATTTAATATTCTTGACAATACATAGAACATTTAATCTAAAAATGTATTAAAAATAGACCATAGATGTGCTTTTACTAAATGACTAAAAAAGAAGGCAGTAAGTACTTCTGATATTGCTGAACTTAAGTCCCACACTGCTTACGTAAACTGCTGAATGAGAATAATAACATTAAAATATTCAACGTCATCAGGTATCAAAAAATGAATTCCCAGCTAAGAGACTAGCAACACAAATCCAGAATAAGATGACAGATGCATTTAATAAACACTTACTGACAGTTAATTCTAAATAAAGCCATTACTCTTCCTTCTCCTGCTATCTATGTACTTTTGTCATTCAGATGTAATCTAGAAGGATGCATGTAGTTCATTTAGGGTAAGAAAAAATTTTAAGACAACAAAAATATTACTGACAATTGCTTGACTCACCAATTCATAAAAACTACAGCCAGGAAAGAACAAAATAATTTAACTGTAGATTGCGTGATATTTTCAGAATAGCTTGCCACAATTACTTCCCCTCATTCCCTAAATAGAACATCCTTTTGAAGTAATTTATTTCTGTCATTCTATTTCTTAATTAAAGACCAGCCATTCTTTTTGTAAACAAAACTGTGCACAGATAGGAAATAATAATAATAATACAAAAAGGCCACCAGCATTCCTCACCGACACCTTTTGTCCCCAAAGCCACAGCAGACAGCCTTGTTTGCCAGCAGCTGGCCAGCCACTGCTGCATTCAGATCAACAGGAGGGGAGCTGCAGGGAACAGGCGTTCCTGGCTGATAATGTCATTTAACTCGGGACAGGACAAGACGTACCAAAAAAACATCAGGTGCCTGGGGTCCATGGAGACACCCTGGAAGCTAACGGGGAAAGCACAGCTTTCTTAGGAGCACTCTGTCTTTTACGGTATTCCTGCAAGTCCAGCATCCACCCACCTTCAATGTAGTAAGAAATTTTTCTAGCTGTCAGGGTCTGCCCTGCTTCTACCCCCAGATGCCCTCATATCACAGGATGTCACACAACCCATGTACCACAGGAATCCCAGCAAATAACTCCGTTTGATGTTCTCCCCAGCAAATAACTCCGTTTGATGTTCTCTTCCCTGTTCCTGGACATGGGTGCCATTAAGGTTGCCAAGCATCTAGCAGTCCTGGATATTTCAGGAACAGTGGCCTCTCTCCAAAAATCAGGTTCGTTATTATATCTGGATGCATAAGGCCTCATAGTATATCAAACAGGTTTTGTGATGTCAATACACAAGTAACAGTCTCATATTCAACAACTCTACGCCTCACCCAAAATAACCCCAAGATTTTTTGAGTATATGTAAAGGCACAGATGTTCCAATAAGAGAGTTTAAAGTAAAACCGTATGATGGTACTACTCTTCCTTTTAGACCTACTCTTTAAAGGAAACACTATATAATGTAACTTTTTTTTCTTTTTTCTTGAAAGATTCCTCGTCTTATGCTCCAGAAATAACACAAACCTCCAAGGATGCTAACTATTCAAGAAGCACTCCCCTGCCCTGCATGCTTTCCACCTGAGCTTATCAACCACGGAGTCTGGCAATGCTGTCCAGATCCTACTCTACACTCATTACCTGGCCAGTTTGATTGGGGCCTAGAAGAGCATTTAAGATGTTAAGTTAATACATTGCACATCTTTGTCAGCTGGCATACCCCTGAGGTGTACACAGATGGACTATTCTGTGCATTAACACAAAAGAAGCAACTCTCTTCATTAAGTTTAAAGCAAGCTCTACCTAATCTGTGGAAGTAAACAAATAAAAAACAATAGCAAAAGTAAAGAAAGGTCCTCCAAAAGAAACTGCTCAGAAGAGTCAGTGCTTTTAACATTAAGAAAAAATTCTCTAGAAAAGTTTCTCTTGCAAATAGAACATACTGGAGCTGTTTTTTCCCCCTACTCCATCATTGAGTTCTACCTTGTGTGGGCCAAGTCAGAGTTCATCAAATCATTAACAATTTTTAATGGCTCACTGATGTGAAATTGGGCAGAGTTCTATGCAATGAATCCCTTTTATTACAACAGCACAGTAGAAACTGATCAAGAAATGTTTCATTTCATTTTTTTTACTCATATGATTTTCTGGAATAAGATTGCGAGATGCAGTGCTACCCTCCAGGGAAATCTTCCATGCTTGCAATCTCCTAACTAATAACACAGCTGCACACTTCATGATCTCTCTGAGGTATTGTCTTATTTTGATGTATGTAACAGGTTATCTTTTGAAACAAACAAACAGCCCTGTAATTCGGTGTCGGAACAGGTAATGCAAATCTGTTGTAATTCAAAGTCAAATGATCCTCTCCATGAAATATATACTCAGGTTCTGATCCCACAGTCTGCTCCTCCTCTCCAAGCAGTTCAGTCTTTCCTCCTGCCTCTAAGAGACTAAAAAGTATTAAAGTAGACTTTTTCTATGGCTAGATCTGAATTAAAATTTGTAATCAGCTGCTCAGATACACATGAGAAGATACAGTTCTAAAAATAGTGGCAACTAGGTAGAATAATCTTCCCCAAATTAGTAGCAAAAGAATTTTTCCTTAAGATTGGAAAACTACAGTGAAAATAACACGGCTTGTGTCCTTATCAGCCTTCTTTTCAGGTTGGGGTTCAGGGAAAGATGACAAACATTACAGGTTTAACTACCATACCTGAACCCTTGACAAGGGAGTATATTTTTATGCTCCCCTGGTAACTCAGAATGAGGATGCAAACTGACAACCTCCCCTGGCAAGTCCTTGTTCTGTAAACCCAGCATTTACTGAAAAGCAATAAAATACAGACAATACACAGAATAATTTTGCACAGAAGGGAAAGACACACAGCTTTCTTAAAAAACAAATGACAGGTTTGGAGCTTTTCTTTTTCTTTAAACATAAGGCAAACAAATTCGTCTTTCAATCTGAGCAGAAAGAGTATGAATCAGTACCTGAATTCCATTAGTTTTACACCTTAACAAATACAAATTCAAGCAATGGACCATGGTACAGAATTTAACAAGTCATTAAAAAAATTTTTAAACTAGAGTTTAATATAAGCTGGGCATTTGTGTAGCACTATCCAATGCCTTTTCAGATTGTAAACTATCATTTGCAACATTTTTACCTAAACTAGCATGATGGAAGGGACCACTAAAACATAAAATGTTCAGAAAAAAAATCACAGTTGTTTTCTCCCTGCTCACCATTAAATATGCATTAAATTTAAGCCAACTATTCTTAAGGACTGAACACCTTTGAAACAGCACATGTGTCTACATATGTTTCAAACTTAAATGTTCAGCTGAGTTCCTGATAAATTAAAACACTCTGCTATGACTTGTGCATTTGCACCCAGGCTTTATTAATCCAGCGCTGCTAGGCTACTAGCCTATTCACTTTAATTATACAAAAATACAAGCTTTGCTTATGTCAAAGAGCAACACAACCAAGCATAACACTTCTCCCTCTCTTCCACCTCAACCAGAGGGCTGCTCCTGGCCACAGACACCGCAGGCAGCCCAGAGCGGGCAATTGTCCCCGCCACAGCAGCTTCTATTTGGGATACACATTCACGCTTCCTCCCTAGGAGAACCAGGGCACAAGAGGGGAGAATAGGAAAGGCCAGGTTTCCCCACAATCTGTATGTGGCAGATGGGCATTTGGAAACTCTCCACGTCCCTCAGTCTGAATGTCACCACAGAAACCAAGAGCAAGCCAAGCCAGCCACTTCCCCACCT
Source organism: Morus bassanus (assembly GCA_031468815.1). NCBI lineage: Eukaryota > Metazoa > Chordata > Aves > Suliformes > Sulidae > Morus > Morus bassanus. Next base: position 88,552,317 of record CM062568.1, on the reverse strand, counting down.
GAGAGACAAAGACAATTCTCCTCTGCCCACGTAAGGGATGCTCACTGCTTCGGGGTCTTCAGCACCTCCTGGGCTTCATATGCGACAAACAGATGTCACAGTTACCAGTGCCAAAAGATGGAGCAAAGAACGGAACGTTTTAAGTGCCATAGATGGCAAACGCCTACTGTGGACAGGACGGCCGCAAAAAAGTAATGCCCCATCCCAGAGGAGTGCTGCTAGTAGGATGGCAAAAGAAACACCAGAAGCAGCTTTCACTACAGATTACGAAAAAATTACAATATATTTAAAACTGGGGAAGAAAAATTAATTGCAGGCCTCGAATTTATGACTGGGTGCAGGATTAATGAAAAAAAGAATTGCCAAATGCCTGGATTACAGCAGTGTCATGGTTTTGGCTAGGATAGAGTTAATTTTCTTCCTAGTAGCTGGTACAGTGCTGTGGTTTGGATTTAGCATGAGAATAATGTTGATAACACACTGATGTTTTAGCTGTTGCTAAGCAGTGCTTACACTAGTCAAGGACTTTTCCAGCTTCCCATGCTCTGCGGGGTGCACAAGAAGCCAGGAGGAGAGGGGGCACAGTCAAGACAGCTGATCCAAACTGGCCAAAGGGATATTCCATATTATATGATGTCATGCTCAGCATATTAACTGGGGGCAGTTGGGTGGGGGAAGCAGCAATCGCGGCTTGGGGGCTGGCAACGTTGTGTGGTGAGTGGTTGCATCACCTGGGGTTTTTCCCCTGGGTTTCACCTCCCCCCCCCCCCCCCCCGCCTCTCTCTCTCTTTTCCTTTTCATTACTATTACTATTTTATTTTAATTATTAAACTGTTGTTATCTCACCCCACGAGTTTTCTTACTTCTGCCGTTCCGATTCTCTCCCCCATTCCGCTGGGGCTGGGGGAGTGAGCAAGCAGCTGTGTGGTGCTTAGTTGCTGACTGGGGCTAAACCACGACAAGCAGTATTTGCAAAAGAGCAGGACAATTACTTTGTGCACTGGTTATCTGCAACTTCAGGCAAAAGGCCTCTAACCGCAAAACGTATTTGTCCTTCACTCCATAGAATTATTATTTCTCTCTCCCTCCCTCTACCTCCTTCTCTGTATATATCTGAGTCAAAGAAAATTCCAAAAGCATTAAAAACAAACATTAAAAATGACTGAGAAGATCCAAATAATTATTCCTTCAAGCATAACATGCATATTCATAGAATACAGTATAAGATTACGTGTTTTCCATGTGCAGTTTAGGGTAGATGTATTTTTTTCTAGGAATCTTCAACTGTTCACAGTCAAAACATTAGCTGAAAGGTACTGCTAACTAAAAACTACATTTTTAGACAATGAAAGAGAAAACACAATACATAAAAAAACCACTTTATATCCACTGGATATAAACTCCTACATCCAGAAAAGCATGTTATGTTTGTAGAATGAAGAACTCATGAGACAGAACGTGTGAACATGAGAAGCAGCGACATAATCCAAATTCAGCCTCTCCTGAAGGTATTATAAATGCTGAGACCCTGGCTACTAGACCAGAGATACTGTCTACAGCAGTGATGTAGATAAGGAAGGTATCACACTGGGCTCCTGAAGAGATGGGCAAAATGAGGAATTGAAATAGAAGCATATGTTGGACCTTGGATGTTGCTCTGTTCTTTTTAAGGTCCTTGCCAGGAGAAGGGCCTGTAGTCAGTCAAAGGAAAAGCCACCAGCGAACAAGGAGATGGCATTATGCCAGGCAAGAACTTGGGAGTCAAAGAGTGTATTTGCAACAGCGGTGGGTTGAAACAGAAGTTTGGGGTGGAAGAAGTCCTGGGTCACTACTAATTCTGTAATTAAAGATCAAATCCTGTTTGAGGAATCTAAGTTTGAAGTGTCTGCTGTTTCCACACCTACAGATACACTCTCTCTTCATGATCGTGAACTCTTATGAGACCTGGATATATTCATTACATGACCGTGTTGGCAATAAATGGCAACTTTGTTCATCAGAAAACTGCAGAAACATCAAGACTAAGTGAATCATACATGGCTCAACAGCTCTATTTTACAAAGACTTTCACACTGACCAACTTTCAAAAGGGTTTTCTCGAAAAAAGAAATTAAAAAAAGGAGGAGGAGAGACAGAAAGTGTATTTCTAGACTAACTACAAGCATGATTTAAAGATACACAAGACCGAACTGGGTGCAGTGTCTAATAGGACAAATTTTCAATAAAATCAGTCCTTGCTGTTAGACTACTTATAATCAGGATTTATTATGGCAAGTTAGACTTGTTAATTACAAGAATATCCAAAGTGTTCTGTTTAGCTGTTGATAAATGTAATCACTCATATTTCTCTGGGTGCTTTTTGTTTCCATTATGCCCATCTGTATAGCATAGCCAAATCTTTACACAAGCACATACAAGTTTTGCAAAGTATTTGAAATCTTAAAACGTGGATAACACTGCAACAACCAGTGTCGAGCTCTATTTCTATGAAATTCAAGGATTAGTATCCCTGATTATCAATATTGTTCTCAATGTAAGGGGTTGTAATTATTGTTATATTTAGGACTCTTATTATTGGATTACAACAACCACATTGTTCAGCTACAGCTGTGGCCTTTGCACATGAGAAATGCTGAAGTGTGCTGAAAAGTTAGTGTGGCTGATAATGGCAGCGGAAATCTCTTTGCTATTGGAAGGGAGAGGAGCCAAACAACCCACAGCATCATTGAATATCAGGAACCCCTCAAATAAAGCTAATCAAAGGAATGCATCTATTTACTTCTGATAAACATGACTACACCCAATTGCAGGGCCCTAGGGCAGCCACAATAGGGACGGGATGAGAAAGTGAGCATTCATCCTCATAATTCAATGTATAAAATGACAAAGAAATTTTAAGCTCAGGGTTAGAAGTTCAGCACAATTTGGGAGGCATCTAGAGATAAACTAAAAATATCTGATCTGTAACGATTCCCGCCCCCCCCCGCCCGCAAAGGAATTCTACTTGTATTCTGAACAAAGAACAGACAGGTTAATGTGGGGGGTGGTGTTTGTTTAAATGTCGTATTCTACCAAAACCAGTTCTTCAAAAAGTTGTCCAAGCATTATCAAGATTATAAGACTATAAACACTGAATGAAATACTCCTCTAAAATATCAAAGAGGATATCCCAATATTGCCTCATTTTTTTCCTACATAAATGTATGCCCTCATGATTTTTGAAGCGGCTTTAAGGACATGGAATGTACCATCAAAGCTTTGCAAAAAGCAAGAGGAGAAAGTGGCATTGTCATTTTACATGTAATAATATATTTTTATGATACACAAGGATCCAGACAGTCTAGTCTTATTCAGGGTCCCATGACGCCAGAGTCTGTACAAAGCAATATACAAGGAGACATGGCCCTGACCCAGGATGCTTGATAAACTTCTCTTTTCCTCCATGAAATTCAAGCTGGCTAGCTAATAAAGACAGATCCCTCCACAGCTACTTTTATTTCTACTCTGTTTCACTTCACAGTTTTCATACTCACGCCACCACACTCTTCCCCATTTCTCACGTGTGCTCCAGTTTGCGGAGTACCTCAACAAAGGGAAGTCTTCTTGGGTCTAATCAACAGTTAACTTCTTCCTCAAAGTACTACATTTCTGCTCCAATTATAACATGTAAATTAAAATACACTGCAACTAGCATATAGGCATTTTTCAATCAGCATTATAAAATTGGGTTTCTAAATACCATTCACCAACATGCATTTGATCTGTGTTTCATCGGATTTTTTTTTTAAATTCCATATGTTCCCAATTTTCCCCTCTGAAATGATTCCTTATACAACATCTGTCTGCATCACTACCAATGTAGGGATTTGAGGTTTTCTAAGAACTTGCTACCATACATCAGACTATAAGGAGTAACTTTATTACTAATTGGTTCCCCTAAAAGATAAAGCAATTTATGAGCCAGCACAACAAAAAGTTTTTCTCAGCATGTTCCCTTCTGACTTTAGTGTTTCTAGAGGTTTATCTTTGTACTAGTGCAAAGCAACTTTACATGATTAAAACACAGCTTATCGCCAAACATACAAGATAAAAACTCAGCTTATCGCCAAACATACAATATTCTGGTGCCTGCAAACAAAAAGGCCACACCACTGGTCTACACAGGGAGAGCAACTGTCCACCCAACAACGCCATGTGGCTTCATTACTTCTTCAACGTGTCTCTCAAGCAAGAAGTGAGCACTAATGATATTAAAATAGGCTGAAGTAAGTACCACCAGGTTCAAGCACACCACCAACATAACAGTGCTAGAGCCAGAAAGGCCTAGCAGGGGCCCACTGCGCCCGAGGCAAGCCAGCTCTCCATCTCTCCCAGCCCTGGGCCTACGGCTGCGCATCTCTGACCGCAATTGCACTAATGCGCTGTACCTGCCCTCCGAACAATGACGGACTACCAGATTCCCAAATATGACTGTAAGCATTGAAATGCAACCACCATATCCCTTACGGATGGGAGGCTTTGTCTAAACAGGTGTGGTATTGGCTTCTTCAACAGTTCAGATGGGGCCCTAAGGCTGAAATACCCCCTCAGGATTTGAGATACGAAAGTCTTCATTTTCCATAGCTTTTCACTGTCTCCCACAATTATTTGCAGCTGTGCTTCACACTAGCACATATGACTACAGGAAGTGCAAAGCCATCAAGTGTCCAAGCCTACAGCAGGCAGGCAGGAGGGAAAGTTTCTTCAAACTCTGAGTGAACTCCCTCCCGTTCATTCTTCCTTCTTGCAACGCCCATGCAATTCCCAGGCTTGGAGCTCTCTTTAGCAGAAGCTCACACAATTCATCACAGTGTGAGATTTGGGACGGTTTTAGGGTTGTGGGCAGAAAAAGCCGTACATCCCCCTCCACATGACAAAGAAACATCTGTAATTTAAAATCACTGGTCAAATACTTTGATATGTGTAGGACTGTCTTGAAGAAGAAAGGGAAAGCTATACTTCTAATATTCATCACTTCCATCACTGCACATTGAACGTCTCAGTAACCATCCCACCCCTCTGCAAAATATAAATGAATCAAATATTAAAGGGAAAAAACAAGTACAATATGTAAGACAGTCAGAAGATGTTTACGTAAGCCAAGCACACCCCTGACATTAACCAAGTATGTAAATAAGTACTGGTTGTTCTTTCAAATGCCTTCCCAAGTTTGCATTTTTACAGCGGGCTCCAGAGCAGCCACATTAAACACACTGTTGTTGTCACAAGAAGGGCCCTCCTCTTCTCCCTCCCGCACACAGGCTAATACATGCTTTTATGCCAAATAGTCAAATAAGCTCTGCCACAGCCTTTATTATAATTCTTCACTACCAAAACCAGCTTTGCTGCCAAGAATTTATTGTGTCAGAATGCATCCTTTTGGAGCAAGCATCGTGTCCCCAAAGAAATAATACAACAGTTGTTGAAACTTTCCTTTACCTCAGTACTTTACACTGTCTCCCACCACTGGAAAAATCTGTTAATGGTTCAGATAAGGCTTCAGGATTTATTTGGTGATACCATCACACAGGGCCTGTGGATTCCAGGCAGCCCAGCAGCATGGTTAGAAGCAATGCAATTCATTTTGCAACACGAGTAATTCCTCAGTTTTGCTATGCTTATATTGAACCTCTCTCTGGAGCAACAGTGGACAAGATGCTAGGCTTGGTTGGGAGTGCTTATATGATGACTTCCATCCATACTCCAAATTATTCTTCCTTCCCCTACATTTGATTTTCCTTCTAATACCAGCAAAATGATCCAATCCAGCATTCACGAACTCTATCTGACTTCTCTCAGGAAGGATTTCAGAATTAAGAGAGAACCCTAATGACATCACCCGTAATTGGACAGAATATGTACAAATAACTTTACAAGCAGTCCTAAAAGTACAGCTTTATTACATTCCGATATGCACAGATCCAGTGTATGTTAAGAAGCCGAAGACATTTCAGTTTTAGGCTTCTTGACTAAGACAATCTGCTTCAAACTAAATTCAAAGCAGAGAGCTTTTCACAAAAGTACATGCAAGGACAACTTTACATGCCTGCTCTTCCCCACTCTCCCTCTCCCTCATTAAAAGAGAAGAACACATTCCATAACATAAAATCTACAATACGAACTGTACGCCTGTAAAGTGGGAGTGCAACCCACACAACTGGATCATGGCAAAATACATTCTGAGTTTTTTATTTTCTTTGGCAATATACTTTTTGAAATAATGTTGTCAGCTTTGCATAAGTTGTAAATACATAAAAATTAAAAAAAAATCTGTTGAAGTGACAACCGAAGTTACACTTTAGCTAGTTTCTCATTTTGCATAATCACTTGCTCACCCAATTTATCCATGTAAGCCAAATGCAGTAACTGGGAATTAGACCCTTCACAGACTGAATTAATCTATTGCAACATATTAGTCTCTTTCAAGTCTCATCAATGTTATATCCCCAGGAAAGAGAAATGAACATTCACATGGAAAACAATGTGTGTACTCATCACACAAAATTAATAACAATTTGGTTTTAAATATTAACTGCATAGCACTAAATTAATGGTATGAAACCTGTCCCTGAAGCTCTTCTCCAAAGAGAGGATGAGGCACTTCATTAAATATTAGTATTACACACTATATACATTTGTGCGAAATGCTGCTGTCTAGTGCTACTAACGTTTTATAATGCACACATATATACACATTTACTTAACCAATTCAGAGGCCTAATCCTGGGAAACCCAAAGAAAAACCTGAAATCCCCACACTTTGCCGCTGTTGCAGGCAACATTGAGAACAGGCTATGGGGAGGTGGAAGATGTGCACCACGCTCAGCCTCCCAAGCAAGTCATGTAGAAAGAGGCCAGGAACATCACAGAAAACGTGCCGTCAGTGAGAGCTCTACTCATACAGAGCCCTCCAGAAGGCAGCACAAGGGAAAGTGATGCTCTTGTGCATTTTGCTTAGCTGCACTTAGGAAAAGCCTTTCCCCAAGCCATGTGGAAGGCATGGCAAACTAAACCAGAGCTGAGATTTAACTGAGGCTGCAGTTCTACAGGCTCTAGTATATTATTGCCATTGCTTATCAGATAAAATGAAAAAAATACATACAAAGTTTTACCACTGAATTAATTTTGAGCTTGGGTTTCCTTTGTGTGATCTTCGTCCTCTATTCTGCAGTATCGCTGGCTGTTAGAACTAAATACTTGTACCAGTCAGCGTGAGATAAAGTGTCCTGATCATGGATATTCCTGCCCATTTCCACAAGACATCACCGGGAGGTAAATGCTGTTTAACACTTTCTGTGCTAGCTGTATATAGCCAATTGTAGTATACTTCTTGATCTTGCCCCATTACCTCCTGCCCATTTAAGCATTGTTTACTTTATATTAAAAAAGGATGGAGAGGGTGTATCAGCATAAAAACACTAAGTATGTTGGTTAGCACCTCATCCAGACCTAATCAAAAGCCGGAAAAAAAAAAAAAAAAAAAACAAAAAACAAAAAGTACAAGAAAATATCTGAATTTTCACTCTGCACAGTTTAATAGAACTTGTTTTATGTACTCATTTTCTTACTGTATGAGAGATATCTTATTCCATATTTATTCTTAGAAGTGTACCTGAAACATAAGGTTAGATATCATTTCAAGTAGTTGTAAAACCTGAATTAATTACTAATAATACTATTCTGATCATAGTAATTCTGGCTGATTTTGCATGCCTTCCTTCTTGTCACTAAAGACCAAAGGAAAAGACTGTCCTTGTTACCTGCCACAAACTCCTTTGGTCTCATTAAAAATAAACTTTCTGAACCTGAGTGAGACTTAAAGAGTGGGTTTTTTTGAAAGGCAGAGGACATCTTTATTTCCAAGTACCTGCTTTAAGGTATCAAATGCATCATTTCCACCATCATTTCCAACTGCCAACCAGTCTGTTAAACACATATTTATCAGCCGTATTCTGACCTCGCACTGCATCACATGCATCCTAGTGCTTACATATTATTTCAGCCTCCTATTAAGAAACAGTAATACCTTAGCACTCTTCAGTTCTTTTAGAATCTCTTCGCTAACTTGAACTATTTCAGGAATAACAGGGCTTTTAATAATAAAGCATGCATGAAGTTAAGCACTGGTAGATAGGAAATGGCAAATCTAATGCCTATAAAGATAAGGTGCAATTCCTCTTCTCATGACAGGTTCTGCTCTGCTGAAGTCCCCTTCAGAGCTGGTTCTCTGCATAATGGCCATTTTCACAACTGTAATAGGGAGAAAAGTGGAAAATGGAAAAAATTTCTGAAGCTTTAATATTAATAGCTTAGTATTAAAATTTCAACAAGTTGCTGGTATATTTTTTAAAAGAAAAATAACAATAAAACAATATAGGACATGCAGATTTCTGGGACGGAACGCTTTAACAAGCAAATGAACACCAAATTTTAGGGTGAAAATTATGGGCAGAAGGAGCTTCTGGAGACTCTTGACTGGAGTGGTTTTGCAACACACTGTCCCTTCACTTCAGTCAGCCTGTCCTGCAGCCAGATAACAGGACTCCTCCCTGAAGACCACTGCCTTCTGCCCAGCTGCCCTAGGCTCCCTCAGCTGAAACTGCAGCATTCCCATCCACAGCCCACTGCCACAAAACAGAAGTACAATGGTTTCTGCACAGTAGCAAAAATTTGGTTGGCAACATCTGAGCACCAGTGGTGCAATCCTTAATAAATGCAAACCTGTAACATGGCTTAAAATATCCTGCCATGATATTGTGCCTGTAAGACTATGTGGCCAACTTGTGGTTACAATCAAATAAGAAAATCTTAACCATGGGCAAGATTTTGGCGAGAATCCTAACTGCCATCTTCAGCAGATGGGAAGGGAAATCTTGTTAGGATTTCCACTTGGAAAACCCATCTTACCACCAAGCTAGAGGCTGCATAAAGACCAGGTAAGCTTTACCTATATCAACATCACTCTCATTTATTCCTTTCCCAGCACCACCACCAGCAAAAATTTTCCTCATCACATCTGCTATTCTACCAGCCTAACCCACTCCCTCTCTTATTTATCTCCTCCTTATTCTCTCTGCAACCAAACAGGAACGGGAAAACCATTTTATTCTAGCATCCATTTTTCACCCTTCTCTCTCTCCCTGCATAGCTTCAAGGTCAGCATCTCCTGTAGCATGCAGCTTTCCTAAGTGGCAGGAGCCATACAGCAGACTGACAAGAGCCTCAATGATTTAGCTGCTGCATAAGAGCTGCTGCTAACATCAGCGAAGCCACCCAGAAAGAGCGTTACTAGCTTCACCTTACTGCTGTTACTTGGAAAATCTGTGACTAGCAATAGAGGTATCAAAATCATCCTTCAAATTTCAGGCTGGCAATATCATGGTACGCCAGAAACAGAAAGAAAATTATGTTTCTTCTACATAAAAATTCAAACTCTGAGTAGCCTGTAGGGATCCTCCCTCCTTATCAGGAGAACTGGTTCTCTACTATTTGTAGAGAGAATCTTACTATAACCTATTCACCTTAGAAGCCAGTCTTTGGCAGACAGAGCAGTGCTTTGACTTCCAAGCATTCAACAGGAGATCGTATTAATGAAACACTTTTAACTCACATCGTTCCAGTAGGGAGCGACTCGCTAACGTTTCTCACAAAGTCTGAGCACCACATTGGTGTTGGGCCCATCTTCTCTGACACAACTTGACCCTTCAGTCATATGTTAAGCTCTGAAGCGTCTGTTTCATAATAAACTGTTACATGCTTGCCAAGAACCTAAGCACTGCCTTTTGGATGAGTATTGCTAAGTTGCAAACCATAATTTAATACTCATCTGACATTGATGGTGACCCAACGTTTAATGGAGCTTAATGCTATTCTGATGCCACTGATTAAATTATTGCTCAGTAGTCCAGTTTCATAATCTACAATTTGCAAGGAAGCAAGACAGATATACAGGCACTGTCTCCTCTCACATCAGTGAATCAGTTCCCTAATTGAAGTTATAGGTAAGTACACTACAGTGCATCACTCGTCAATACAGAGTCTTGTTCAGATTCTTTAAGACAATTATATTATTATGAAAAAGCAAAGCATGAATTATTCCCAAGCGCAAGGGGAAAATATGGGTAAAAGCCTTGACCCAGCATGTGCAATGACTTCATAATGTCCTGAGCACTGTCCAGGAAACTCAGTGCTCTGGCCAACAGGAGTTTCTATTCATTTTCCCCCCGCTAGGTTGTTTAACAGTTTGGTCACTGCTTAGACACAGCTGTGCAAACAATCTTTCAATGTTTGGCCTGATGCTATTGAACTCCATCCCAAAACGTCTCTCCCCTCCTTTCTGCCCATAGGATGAGGAAGGCTAATTTGGACGCAGAGGATTAGAGACTTTCACAGCCCAATTTAAATCATTAGATTCAAACATTTTCGAGTTTTGAAAGAATTTTACTAAGTAAATTAGCGAGTTTAAATTTATATCTAAGACAGCTGGTGGCAACAGTACTTTCTAAACCATCTCAAGAAGGCCTATTCCCAACTTGAGAAAAAAAAATGCCCTGGGAATGCCCAAATGTTTTAAAACAATTAAAAGCAATTAAACAAAAGCAATGAGAAAGTAATGTTTTAAAAATGCCTTGGATGGGAACAACTAGAAGTTTCTGAGGGTATAGATGTAAAAAACAACTGCTTTTTTTAGCTTCCCAGAAAGTAAACCTTTCATCCCAGATAAAACAGAGGAACGGTGTCAGTACACAAGTACTTTTGCAGGACTATTCCTTATTACATTATTTTCACACTTACTGGCAACCCAAAAACATACGACCCTCAATAAAGTACCTATGGACTAACTACATGGAAATTGAATGTTAGACGCTAGCATGAACACAATATTAACGCTGCAGAAATAAAAAAGTCAAAATCAAAAAATCCCCAGAGTAAGGTTTCCAAGGCATATGTACCTCAGCTACACTGTAGTTCTCAAATATGGGCCTCATTTCTGAGACCATCCACAATTTTAACTTCAAGCATGTGAATACTCCTGTCGAAATTAGAGGAGCTCACACTAGTGCTTTATGTAAATGTGAGTTTGCACAGCTTGTTAGGTGATGAAGCTTTAGTTCTAGTAGAAAGTTTGGAGTTACTCAAGTCCTTTCAGCTGTTAGCAGGCAGAGACTAAATAATTTAATTGATATTATGGGAGGTATAAACGTCAGACCTAAGTATGGCCTTTAGAGTTTATCTCAGAAATTAATGTCATTACCCTAGAAGATTGTGAAAATCTCAAAAGCATCATCATTTGGAGATATTTTTAAAAAAGCTTTCCCATTAAACACACATTATTAGCCAGTGTTAATATATAGAGTATGTTCCAAAATTCATTCTAATACAGTTTTATACAACCATAAGGCCTATTGACTTCTTCCTTCATTTTTGGTTTTTATCCAGAAATGCTTTAATACAGGTAAAATAACTCAACTCCCATTTTTTCTGAATTTGGACTTCAAGACTTTTCCATGTTATATATTAGAAAAAAAAAAACAAAACACCACAAGTCAGCAAGTGTTTTGAACATGTAATAGCTGGTAATTAAATTTCAAGGAGTTAATCTCTGCCTAGAACCTCAAAACCTAATACACCACCCACAGGAAGAAGCTCTCCAGCTCAAACCCCGCACTGAAATCTCAAGAGGCAGGGTCCCGGATGTCTACTTGTGAGGTGCTTGTACCATCTTATGGTTTCTGAGACCTTAAGACACTTTGCCAAGGATAAACATATTTTTAGGATTCTACAGACTGTGAAGTATATACCACCCTTCCTCCCTTTTCTAAAGAAATATTTTCCGTATTGTCAAGCCCACAAAAATATATTTAGTTCTAGTAATAACTGACCTTTTTTTGTTTGCATCTTACTCTTCAATTTCACCTTCCCCACTGCTTACCACCAAGGTTATGCTTCAGCCAGGCCTGCAGAGAGGTTGTTTTTTCCCCTCGCTGTACAAAAGAAGCTAACCTCCACAGAGAATAAGATTTTCTTCTGCAAACCTAGTCCTCATCACTCAGCATCCTCTAAATGCCAATAGGAAAATTTACCCCATTGGCATGCAGGAAAAACATAAAAGTATCGTTTTTCTTGGTCAGGCTTTCACAGTTGCTTCTGAAGGAAAACTTTACCATTCAGCATTTACAGGGGAAAAAAAGTCTATTTTCCTGCATCTCAGTTCTTCCCAAGGCCTTTGACTGCAGCAGTCATCACCTGCAGTCCACTGTCTTTCTCCACAGGTGGCTGAGGCAAGAAGTGTGTGTCAGCCCAATCCCAACTCACCAATGCTAGTGGGAACAACAGCCACAAAGTCACCTCTCCCATCCCTAATTCCCATGTACAAACCCACCACTATTCCTCCCCCACCCATGCCTTGCAGCACAAATACTTTGGGTCCCTCACTGCATCTGTTCCAGCTGAGGAAGACTTTGGTGTGACCACCCCCTATCTCTGCCTAAAACCCATCTGACCTCTGCTCATGCGGGCAGTTGGATGGGCAGCCACCCACTCCCCATGAGGCCAGGGGAGAAGCTGCAAGAAGCCACAGCCCCCATCTTCTCGCTTTCGCTCAGTGTTTCAGCCTGCTTCCTCCCCTCCCTGCAGGATGGGATGCCATGTGCTGCCTCCTCATGCACCACCGGGACATTGCCGTGGGTACAGAGCTGCCTGCGTGCTCCTGATTAGCAAAGCTGGCAGAAATCCTCGCAGCATGAATTCATTGTGAAGACTTCTCCACCACAGCTTGGGGCAGGTCTTGGTCATGTAGAAGAGCAAAGGGAAGGATAGGGGTTGATTAGCAAACTTTCACCGATATTTTGCATGGCATTCCCTTCAGCGTTCCCTGGAATAATGAGTGTTTGCTTTTAAACTTTCACACATTCTGTATTTTCAGAATACAAATAGTTACATGAAAATTATTTTGATTAAATGCCAATTTTGTGCTGAGGAATACATCTTGATTTAAGAAAAAGGTCCTACAATTATGGACTCCTGGAGGAATTAGGTTTTTATTTTACTGTTATTTGGAACCTTTTGAATATCAGGCTGAAAACATAATAAAAGACTGTGCTTCAGTATTTTGAGGATTTCTGAGGCTTATAAATTTTCCTTTAGTTTACAGTTGAGAGATGTCCTTTTTAAAGTTAGTCAGAAGTTTTTTCCAAACAGCTTTTTAAATAGCTAACTATCACTAGGGGAGAAAAAAGCAATTCAATGAAAGTGTCACTGTTACAGAACCAACATTGTATCACGCTTATAATATTTCATTAAATAGCAGACCTTTAGAGGATGAGAAATCATTAGTTTCAATCACGAGTAAAAATATTCACCTTTGAACCAAACACTAAAAATGCCAAATATTTAGAGGCAGTAAAAGAGGATCTTCCAGGCTTCTGCATGACATTTAGAATTATTTTATCACTATTTTAAGATTTCAAGAGTTTAAAAACATTATTTCAGGGAGAAGAAAATGTAGTTTGCTTAGGCCAGTAATCTCATTGCTTGAAATTGCTGCATTCCAAGTAAAATTGTTAAAGTACAATTTTTTCACTTAATTACGATTTTTTTAAAACAAGCATTGCACTAGTGACTACTGCTAACAAGAAAAGACGTGGTGATTAAATGTTTCATGTCCTTTAATAGCTAACCTGAAGTGCTAATGAGTGTTCAAAACATGACAAAAATGTCAATTGTTACAAAGCTTCTTGCTACACTGTACAGCAATGAATAAACTTCACTTTTTTGTTTTGCTTGAGTCAGAACATCACAGACCTGGTAGCTTAAGCACCGGTTACACAGTTACTCCTTATAGGACTTCCTTAGAGGACTCCCCAGGTGTTTCAGCTCACATCTACCTACCAAGGAGGCTTTCTGATTTCCCTCTGCTCCACACAATCCACACTTTTGTACAAGGGCAGCCACCAATTTCAAAAACCTAACTCTAATTAAAAACACAACATTAAAACCCCCTTGGCTTCTACAGATTAACCAACCTGAAAGAGGTTTCTTTGTTAACCGTGAGAGTTTGCCGCACACTTTCTTTGGACGCAGGCCTGTCTCATGTGCCAGGTAATTTGACCCCCAGTGAGCACATTAAAAATCCATGAATGCTGCAGGGAAGCACGGGGCTATGGTAAAAGATGCCTCCCTCCCCACCCACCGATGGCTCCGTACCAGCACTGCCCCGGCACGGCCGCAGAACTGCCACTGGCAGTGACCCCGCTGCACATATGCTGACTGTGCTTGCATGTCAGGAGCTTGGTGCCCACACCAGTAACTGCACAACCATGAGCCAAAGCAAGAGCCAGGGAAGACCTTCTTTTGGTCCCACTACCAAAAGCATAAAGCGTTTCCACCTGCTCTTCCCTGTGATCTGCTTTGGCATGTGGTAAATGCCATAAGCATTTTTCATAATATTACCATTATGAAATGAAAGAAAATGGTGTATAGCTTATTCAAGACATGTTACATCAGTTACTTTGGTTTTCTACAATTTCTATGTTAGAATGGGTTGGCTTCTTCTCCTATGAGTCTTGATATTGTAATATCATCAATTCTTTTATGCAAACTCAAAACCAGAAAAGGCTTAGTCTCAAACTGTAAGATGATGTAATTTCAAATTTTCCTTGAGAAAGTCCATAAATACTCTTGAAAGCATTCCTTGAAATGCCATCACAAATACCGGTACAAATAGAAGCTAGAGAGCTAGAGTTTACAAGAATGTCAACATTTACTGTGACTTTATTAATACTGAGTACTCTTCAGGACCTGTGCTGGTTTTGGTTGGGATAGAGTTAATTTTCTTCAGAGCAGCTAGTATGGGGCTGTGTTTTGGATTTGTGCTGGAAACAGTGTTGTTAACACAGGGATGTTTTCATTACTGCTGAGCAGGGCTTACACAGAGCCAAGCCCTTTCCTGCTTCTCACCCCACCAGAGAGTGGGCTGGGGGTGCGCAAGGAGTTGGGAGGGGACACAGCCGGGACAGCTGACCCCAACTGGCCAAAGGGATATCCCACACCTTATGACATCACGCTCAGTATATAAAGCTGGGGGAAGAAGAAGGAAGGGGGGGATGTTTGGAGTGATGGCGCTTGTCTTCTCAAGTAAGCGTTACGCGGGATGGAGCCCTGCTTTCCTGGAGATGGCTGAACACCTGCCTGCCAATGGGAAGGAGTGAATAAATTCCTGGTTTTGCTTTGCTGGTGTGCACGGCTTTTGCTTTACCTATTAAACTGTTTTTATCTCAACTAACAAGTTTTCTCACTTTTACCGTTCCGATTCTCTTCCCTATCCCACCAGGGGGGAGTAAATGAGTGGCTGTGTGGTGCTTAGATGCCAGCTGAGGTTAAACCACAACAGGACCCCAACTGATACTTTGAGGTTATTTTAACACATGAACGTACCATACAGACTCTATATTAAATGATCTATTAATCTTACCTGTAGAGCACTTTTAAAAATCTTTTAAGCCCTCTTACGACCTGACTTATAATTGGTAACTTACTAAGCAAAATGTACTGAAGCCCCTCCCACCCCTGTAACAAATGGGATGCAGATCCAGCTCATATCCACAGCAAGACCATGTATCAGTACTTTGTCAAAGCACTGATATTTCTCAAGCAGCTTCAAGGAGCTTCTGAAATAGATTTTGATGGTGTATTTGTTTATTTTTCATCGGCACAACTTTATTTTGTAGTGTCTTGCTTATCATTGTAACTGATAAGCGCTGAGCAAGATCAAAGCAGACCTATAGTTTATAGCAGGCAGGAATTTTACACCGAAGGGTTTCCTATTGCTCAGAATAATTTAATGAGATAATCTATATGAAACAAAAAACTTGCAGTACTCCTATTCATACATTGCCTCTCTCTTTGCACATATGAGGAACTAGGTTATACAGGGCTTACATTTTACAGAGCCTAAGACAACAGGCATCCAACCGGTTGGTTTCCGGCACCAAGCCTCTCCCAAAATACCGCGTTCCGAATTACAAACAGTCTCTACCCGCCTACATTCAGTCAGAATGACAGCGAACCAGATGGCAAATTGTGATGGCTTCTACTGTTCAGCCAGATGTGTGCGCAATTATCATTTGGTTACCAGATCTCTCCCTCCAAATAAACTACGCAATAATTCCCTTCACCTTTTCTGTTGTGCCATCCAGGCTGTGACGTCCTTGTTGAATGATTCTCTACTTAGGGATGAAGAAAGGTGCCTACTTAAACCCCTCTCCATCCCTTCCTTTTGGGGGGGGGGAGGGGCTGGTTGGTCTTCATTTTTAAGACTTCTGTATTTGCAAAAAGAACCCGACTTGTTTGGTCAATAGGCTCAGCAACAATATACTGAATAGAAACCTCATCTGTGAAATTTTAAGCCACTAATAATGACCTTTTTCCCTTTTCAATGTGCTATAGAATCTGCACCAACATGACCACCGAAAAATTTGTCAGGGGACTGCTTGACAGCTGGGACAAAAGTTAATGGGGTTGTTAATCCTCAGTCTACCCTCACAGCTTTTGGCACGAGAAAAAGATAGGAGGAAAAGCAAGGTACACATGATTTGTTTAGAAGGTGGCTCCATCTCAACAGCCGGCTTCTCAGCTGGGCGAAGTTCCTCAGACCTCCAGGTCTCAAATCAGGAGTGACAGGCGGCATGGCAGTCTTCAAGTCCCACCTGTGCACGCTCAGGTCCGTATGGAAGAAATCAAAGCGTTTCAACAAGGAAACCACTGGAAAAACATACAAAGCTTCAAATAATCTGAAGGGCATCAGCCAACACTGAGTGTCTAAGGAAGTACAGACAATCCTGCCTCTTCACTTAAAAAAGGCATTTTTCCTGCCTGACAGCTTTTGAAAAGGTTGCTAGTGAAGGCATACCATGTTATAATGATTTCTTTATTTAAAACACATTCCCAAGCTTCATGTATTAAACTAAATGTCGCTCAAATTAGTCTTGCCATAAAACTGAGATATTTACACATGCAGAACAAACTGTATCTTATGATGCTAAAAAAGACTGAAAATGTTTTCTGTGTTAATGATTAATAAATCTTTGTATTTTCCAATAAGTAAAATGCCTTAATGCCTTATTATTTCTAAGTTATATGAGTCCAAGACAGCGGCGTCCTACAAAACCAACATCAACAAGAAATGAATCTGTCAAAGAGCAAACAATTTCTGCCTACCAAACAGGATACATGGAGAGTAATATGGAGTGGTTTTAATTAGCTGGGCATATAAAGCTGTTAGAAGACAAATTTCTTTCATTATAAAAAGCAGCCAGTCAGTTAGAAATGCTTCAGTGCACTTAAAGTAGAGATGACACAAGGCATTTAACCTTCTCCCTCCCCCTGTAATGAGGAGGAGCCGGAGGACTTGCAATGCAGTGAGTGATGGGCAGCCTCTTTACCTGCCACTGAAATACTGGTAACAATACAGAACGTCCAGCAGCACATGGGAAAAAAATCAGAGGTATAAAGAACCATTTTCTGTAATTTTGTTCAGACACCTGGGATAAGAGTTTCTTACAAAATGAAATGTAGGATTTTTAAGGCCTTCCAGTATTGAGTACATAAGTTTCGTGTGTTAGTCAAAAACGGTGCCGCTAGCAATCTGACACCGGCAGCAATACGCTGTTACTTTGCATAATGGCTACTTAGTTTCAGCACCAGATACTACAGGTTTTGCTACTGGGTAAGCATCCCTGTACTACTAAATACAGGGAATTTTCTTCATTACTTGTTTGGTTTTGTTTTTCTTTTCTTTTATTAATCTTAGTGAAATATTTGCTTATTAGCAAAGGCAATTTCTTTTTCCCAGGATTACATCTCATACCACATGGCTCCTGAGTCAAGCACTTAATTTATACATGCAATTTCAAAAATGTTACAAATATAACTTAAAAAAAAGAAAAAATAATTTAATGTAAAACAAAAGTGACTGAGAATATGTGTGTATGCATAGTGAGCTTTTTTTCTCCTTTCCACTTTTCCACATAATACATTTGTACCCCAACATATTGTTCCCACTTTCCCCCTTGCTTCGGGCCAGAGGTGCACGCCAAAGAAGGGCTGTGCCAGCTCTTCCTTCTCCCACAGGGACCAGGGGACACATCAGAAACATTGATAGAAAACCCAGTCCATAGATTATTAGCAGAGGAGTTACTCTGCCCAGGCCTACAGAGAGACTCATGCACTTAAAGACAGAAATTAGATGCCTGAATTTAAGACCACAGTCATCAAAAGCCGCTCTTAATCTTTCAGGACGTGATTGCAGACAGTTTTGTCTGATCAAATTAGGATGGAGACAGACCCATCCTTATCTCCAAATCCTGTTCTTGCCAATGCCACCCCAGGCACACCAGCCACACGCGCGTACGCGCACACATACACATGCACACACACACACACACCAGCCAGGATGCTCAAGTTATTTAGGAGCACTTGTACCCAGGAGTTTTAAAAGATTCTGGATAAAATGAATCAAAATATAGACAGTCCTGAAAGCAAAACTGGGAATCCAAGGCTCCCCCTTGCAGCTAAATGTGGATTTGCTGGACAGCAGTTTCTTATTTTTAATGTGGTTTTGGGAACAGAGATTACAAGATATTGTATGAATGTTAGATTGTTCCCCTTCAGTTCAAAACAAGTCATTGTTCCGGGATGGGAAACTGTGGTTTCTCAAAACACAAACATCCCTTCTTGCTTGTTTCATTAGACTGGCAAAAGCAAATTTAATTCAAATTAAGAAAACTCATAGTCAAACAGATCCACTGGAGAAAAACAATTGATATTTATGTGCTGTTGCCACTTTGCACTCATTACAGGGGCTAATGTTTTGCAAGACACATCTTTTAAACCTTACTAAGCTTATTATTTACTATCTCCTGACAAGCATGACTTCATTTCAAGAGCTGGCACACATCCCATTGTGAGAATCTAAACTTTAATAACATATCCTAATTAAATATGCACATTTAATGCTAAAAACAAAGGCTAAAATTTGAAAAAAAAAAAAAAACAAAACCCAGAACAAAAAAACATTCATTTGACTAAACAAAGCAATTGGATTAGAGCACACAGAGCAAACTTAAATAAAGTCACATATGCCACAGCAAAAAGTCATTAAGGGAAGGAAGAAAAAAAGGGTAAAAAAAAAAAAAAAGGGCAGACAACCCTTAACTCTTTATAGCCAGCCTTATCCAACCTCACTGAACTCCTAGCTAGTTTACTTCCCATCTGTCATATGATAATAACTTTAAAGGGAGCACTTTTAAGAAGTCATCAAAAGTTCATTCAAGTCAATTGTTCTTACAGTGATTGATTACATGAAAGAAGGTTGCGTTCTTCTAGAGGAGCTACGTGGATTTATTTTTCTCAACACTGATGGCTGATTTTTACCATTAAACCATTTACACTTTATCAATTTGTGCTGTTCCACAGTGACAGGAAAATTCTAAAATAGTGAGCAGTAAACAAATGACCTCTTGATATTTAAATACGTAATCATGCCACTAAAAAGCTATTTCTATGTCTTTGCTCATTCTTAAATTACTGTAATCTGGAAGCCATTTTCTTTCTAGGGAGTACAGTCATAACATTTGACAGTAGTGAGATGCTTTGAACTCAAAAACTTTGAGCTACAACTTTGTGGACTGCCTTGACACTTTCAAAGACTATCAAAAGAAAAGTAAATTAGATAAATTTGTAGTTCTAGAAACAATTTTATCATCGATTGAAACTAAATCCTGACACACATCAATCTTTTCCTTCAGTGGTCTTATTTTAATTCTTTCTGGAGGTGAATTTTGATTTAGTAAGATTTATCAAAACAGTATTCTGCAGGAAACTCCTTCCAGTACTTGAGAGCACTAAATGAGACAGTACAGGCTTAAGATTTAGAGTTTTAATTCTTAGGATAAATGCAAGTCAATTACCTTGTACATATATTGCAATTACAAACATATACAAAGTAAGGAAATCTAATGAAATGACAAGATAACATATCAATTCCTAGATGTTATTTAGTTTTGCCTCTTAGTTGAATTAATTTCATACATATGCAATTGAATGAGCACATTCATTTTTCCTTTGGATCTAAAATGTCACCATTCTCACCAGAGCCTGCAATATATTATCAACTGAAAAACAAATGTTATCTAAAGTAAGGGTCTTTCAACTTTATTTTTTTATAAAAGGGACTGGGCAGCAAAGTTGTTGTTCTGCTTTACCTTCTTTTCAACTAGCAGAGAACTTTTTGGTTAATTTTTGGTTTTTTGAAGGAACGCATCACATATCGAAGTTATATTTTCAATTATGCTATTACACAGATAGCACTCATTCCACTAAACAGGAGTTTGCACAGATTTGCAGAGATGAAAAACATTTAGGACACGGTATCCTGCAAACTCAAGCCCCTGTTCCACAATCCCTGGCATTCAGATGCCCAGGCAGCCACCTACAGCATGCCATTGCACGCTGCTTCAGAAAGCATGGTCTCAGGAAGACAGATAAAACCCTATGATCTGATAACGCCACCAGACGCAGTGACTAATTGTCCAGTCTGTTCAGGTTTACTCATTCATATTGCAT
Source organism: Morus bassanus (assembly GCA_031468815.1). Lineage (NCBI taxonomy): Eukaryota > Metazoa > Chordata > Aves > Suliformes > Sulidae > Morus > Morus bassanus. The sequence goes on along the minus strand of CM062568.1, from coordinate 88,531,656 downwards.
TAGCATTAGTTACCCCAGTTCATAATTGAATAGTTCAGTGTGGCTTAAAGTGAGGTGAAGGACAATGGTTAGGATGAAAGAGAGAAACTAGATGATGCCCAAATATGTAACAGAAAAGGGTTTTATTGAACAAGACGGAACATGCAAGGAATCAGTGAGCTTCTTGTAAACTAACTTTGTAAACTTTTACTAACTGAAATTATCTTTAGCCTACCACAACAAATTTCACCTTTTATTCATCTAGCAAATACTACATAGTACATGGGGTATATTTTCATAGAAAAGCAATTTTTTTCTCTTGCACCAAGTGTTTTGTTTCTCCCAAGACCTTGGGTTGGTAAGCTGGTAAGACCATTTCCAAATACTGATATTTCCATCAGGGAGATGGCTAGCAGTCCCTTCATTAGCTTTGCCACTTCTCTTCAGCTGTCTTATTCAAGCCAAGGTAGTTACCAGGAACACCAAATCCTTTATTTAAAAGGAGAAGAAAAAAAAAAAAAAACAAAACAAAACACGGAAACATGCTAATCTTAGGAATACAGAAGTTTCATGACTGCATATGTACCATTTTACTTTCTATAGTTGCTAAGAGAAGCTTCATCATAACTCACACAGGCATTCAAATGCTATGCCAATAACGTAATTTGCTAAAGCAGATGTTTAAAACAATCCTTTGAAGGCTATGAAATACCCAGTCCTTTTAAAAAATGAGTTTATTTGCTCACAGGGAGTCCTGCCGTATACCTAACTTCCTTATTTTTCCAATGATAAACTGTCCTACTTCCTTCAAACATTCAGATGGACACTTATATGGAAATTTCTTACGTGCACTGATTATGCTTCCAGGCTGAACCTCTCTCTCTCAAATCCACACGCAGAGCATGACAAATTATTCACACTACACTGTGCTCTTGGACTCAATTATCAGGGCTCCAGAAATAGGCTTTTGACCACAGACTGCATTAAACAGCTAAGAGCCATATGGTTTAAAACATACAATGAAATAATGGCTAAAGTAGTGAAAACTACATTTGATTTTGAAGTCCAGTACCCAACAGTGAAATTACTGATCACAGGTATTTTCAAGAGGACTTGTGGGGCACAACACTCAAGACTACACTAAAAAACATAAAGAGAAATTTAAGAAGCAATAAGCCTCCACACTCTAGCTTAAACTAACATATAGTTAGTTTTATCTGAAAATATTTGAAGACCACAATATTTGAAAAGTGCAATAAACACCTCCCTGAAAAACAGTAATGACCACTTCATCGCCGTACACTTACAGAAAGTTTTGGAAACAAGTAGAAGCAGACTACAAAAATAAAATCACACTCACAGATTTGTATTTTTTTCATATTAGCTCTAATAAAACAAAGTCTACCAAAAAGAACCATGCTTGACCTCTGAGAGGAGCGGAGACAAAGGGCATGTGCTTTGAGAATATTGTCTTTATTTGACAATAAAGCAACAATAAATAAGCCAGCCAGGAATCAACCACTGCTGGACACTCAAGAAGGTACCTTTTGGATATTTCACTTCCACAAGAAGAAAATTGTTATTTGTTTGGTGTTTGAAAGGTATACACAAACCAGGACAAGTGTAGATTCACAGCAGTTGACTGTATACAACGTAAGTTATTTTTTCAGAGAGCAACTTCTCCGTTTCATTCAACAGGTCCCTCGACCACTATTTCTTGAATATCTAAAACAAAACAAGGACAAGAGTGGCACTGCACCTTGCAAATCTGATGAAATCTAGTCAAAATATCAAATGTGTGAAAGCAAGCAAGAAAACTACGAAGCAACTGAAGAAAGTAAGGAAGGCACATGTCAGTCGTGGATACCAATGAGGGGAGTCCAATTACAAAGACTTTAATTATTAACATGGAATTTAATCAGGTCATGAGAGTTAACTTTTCCACTATTATGAAGAATGCCAGTAAGCCTTCAGCAACCACACCTGGCCAAGATTTCAGGTTCACATCTCACTAAAAACACGAAGGTCTCTAGTCCTTCTCATGAACATTTTCAGTGTTGACTCAGAGGGAAGAATGCCGTCTAGTGAATTACTCAGACAACACTGGTGTGTCCCACCTATATTTACCTGGCCTCATTATGCAGAGGAAAGTTTTCTTTACCTTCTTACTGACATGAAGATTATCAGGAGAGAAGGGAAAGAGAAAAGGAAGGGAGGCCAGGGAAGAAGAATCTATTTTAAAATAGGTCATTTATAGCTGTAGCTATTGGCAACTCGTGGATGTGGCCAAACTAAAAATAAATTCTACACTTCAACAAAAACAGTAATATTATAAACTTCTACACAGCCAACGATCATCCTCTGTGGGAGGCAAGAGCCCTTTAAAGGTGACCTAGCCAGCTGCTCAGCAGTTTCCATGGGTATGTTCACCCTTCCAAATACAAGAGGGCCAAGCAGAAGGTGCCAGCATTGCCCTGTCTTGTGCACACCCTTAGCTCCCACCCCAGCGCTCCTCCAGACCATTTTGGCCATCTTACACAGGAAGATTTCATTGCACCGGTGGTACTAGATGAAGTGGCACAAGCGTAGCCCCATCAGGGATATCTGAAGTTATGTGAAAATGGCTTATATGCTTGTGCAGCTCAGCTGGACATCCACTGACCACTCACAGTGAACACCAGTAAAATCCTAGCAGATAAGTCTCCACAGCATTCACAGTCTAAAATTCAGCATTACAAAACAAAGACCCTGTTCCACTTAAATCAATGGATGTTTGATGCTGATGTGTCTTAAACCATTTATTAAAAAAAGCTACTTGAACCTTTAATTTAAAGGCTCAGTTAATTCTCATCAACTTTCTACTCTCTTCTTCACACAACAGAAAAGGTATAATATGAAAGAACAGCACTTTGCATCCCACTATATTAAAATAATACACTTCAGCTGAATATAGTTTAATTACGGCTTACTTTGGTACACCCACATATTAATTAACTGTTTACTTGGCAATTCCCACCATATGGCACTGTAGCAGAAGTTAATCATGTAAGGCCAAACACTTTGAAATTACTGTTCTAGGCACTTCATCTGAGGTACCAAGTGCCCTAAATTTCTACTTAAAAGATAAACTGGAAATGCTGAGCACCCTACAAGACCACACCCACAGTTATATTCTCAAAGATAATACTATTTGGCAGATAAGCAGAATAAAAAGGGCTAGATTTTCAAGCCTCCAGTGCTTTCAAATGACTTGATATAGACAGTGCTGAATTCTATTTGCGTAAGAGAAATGCCTGCACTGGAAACCTCAAGGAAAAATGCATCTCATCTACCAGACATCTGCTAATGCCCATATATGGTGAGGGTGAAACGTATGTATGAGTGGATGTTCAGGTAGCATTCCAGATCTTGGGTGCACCAGATCAGTGGACTTGTGTCTTCCAACCCTTCACCCTTCAATTGCAGGAAAGAAGCATTATCAGGAGCAGCAGATGCTTGCTCTCGGACAGCCAGCTATTTTAAATTTAAGAGCCAATGTCCTGCTAGGTCCAACCATCCCACAACAAGAAATTAAACTCCCTTGATAGTGCTGCTGCAAGTAGGTTCACATGGCAGTTGCTTTCCTCTGCATTTTGACTATTACATGGGCCTAATATTGGGCTCCCAAAATTTTTCTTCTTGAAAAATACAACTCATCTCTATCTCCTGACTTCACCATTTTAGAAAAAGCAGATGCATTTGAAAAGCTGGAAGAGATAAATGAAGAAAATGTGGCATTTCAGAATTTCACATCACGGCCCTTCCAGAATTTGAATTCTTTTAGTAAGATATTTGGGAACTCTTATCCTACAGCATTTGTCCTGATAACTATTCAGCTTCTAAACTGAAGGTTTAAAGGTTTCATTAAGTAAATTATTGAAGCAATAGGTGTGATAATAGCACAGTTTTGGGTTTTTTAAATTTAGAAATCTAAAGCTATGTTATCCTGCTAAAGGTAAGGGCTTGCTACAGGTGATCATTGATATAGCTATCCTATGAATTTGGAAATGATAACTTCCGGGGGGGGGGGGGGGGGGGGGTGGAACACGACACCAACAGCAGCTACATAGCAAGGAAGCCTGAGGAACAAGCTTTCTCTTTCTCCTGGTTGCACACCTTTGAATACAAGCCTATACATGAAGAATTTTCTCAGGAAACAGCTTTTCCCTATTCCTCTGGAAATCGGTAACAAATATTACTACTTGACTCTGAGAAATACAGGACACCCAAATGCTACAGTAACTTTACTGAGATTAAATGGTTATCTACACTTCTGAGGATCAGGCAGAAAGGCTAGACCATTTACCAATTTGGGTTTTACAAGATAAAACTGCCTGTTTTATTATTGTTGGAGCACTAAAAGACAACTACTTGCAAAGATTCTAAAAATACATCTGTATATGCATTTCAAAACTCTCATCTGAAAAGTGATCTGGTTTATATCGCTGCCTTGCAAAATTCTTGACACCCATTAACCAGAAAAGGCATTTGTAAATCGCTTGGTTTAATATTGCAGCGCGCAAATAAATCTGAATAAGATCAGCATATAGAGCTTCACTGAACTGTTGCAAAAGACCACTTGAGAAAACATATTGTGAGGCCATATTTAAACTAACAGATGTTTCAGAAACAGAACAATATGTTCAAACAAAATAAAGGTGTAAACGGGCAGTGTTAAAAGAACTTCACAACTAGCACGTTAATTTTGGTAGCGAGTGAGATCACCTCATCCAGGGAAGCTCCCTCCCAAAAAGATCATTAATTTAGAAATGAATTCTCATGTTATGCCTAAAATTTGACTGCATGAGTTATTTGCAGAGTGGCTGCTTATGTAACATTGTCTTTGCTATGGCAACACCAGGGCTGTTAGGCTTTGACACATACCAGTTGCAATCGCAGTTTCATTTTCTGGTGATAAACAATGGCAGGAGAGGTTTTCTAATCACAAACCAAGACGCTCTAAAACACATCACCGTGACTGATGTGGTGGCCATTGATACTGCTAAAACTTCTAATGTCAGAAGGGCAAACAAAAAGTGAGAGATCCACAGGAAAAATAAACAAGCCAAAGAGAGAGAGATCTTCTAGTGCTGCTTTCCATTCACTACAGGTTTAAAGCCAGAGTCCTTAAAACTGAAGTTTAGAATAGCGCACTTTGACTCTTGACTATCAGTCTCTGTACAAAATCCCCTCTCCAAAAAGACCCTCAACCTGTCTTACTGATACTCTTATTACTTTCTTACAAATGGAGTAACTATATATAAATTTAAAATTTTGGGAGTTCATCAAAATTAAGCTCCAACTATGGCACTATTTCATATTTTTCTACAGCTTTTCTTACTAGGCATTACAGTAAAAGTCATAACTCCATTTAACAGCATCACTTCAAAGCTAATGGAGTACTATATGTACCCTCTGATACTGCAAAATTTCAGTTTGCTTTTCTTGGGAGAAAAAAAAGTTTTAATGCTAACAAATTGTAAAACACCTGATCTATTCTGCATATGGCACTTAGGAATGACTATTCCAGTTGACGACTATTCTGCAGCTCATCAGTCATCTACACAATCTTCACAAGGAACTAAAGTTTCAGAATCCAGGTATTTTTCATCCTCTTAAATATCCAGCTTTTGTTTCCCTATGACAACTCAGCCTTTTCCACATTATTTCTAATACTCACATTTGTTAAGGGTGCTACCAAAAGCTATAGGAATGGAAGTAGCGTAAGAAAGCACTTTTAATTCAATAAAGCATTGAAAACTGAAAAGTGACATAATTGAAAGCCCAAAATGAGGCACACACATATGTGCAAGCACATCTCCTCTCTACCATAAGGCAGATGCTCACAGGCCTCTGTGGCACTGTGGCCCAGCCTACGCTCCAGAAAAACTCTCTCCTAAACTCTGTCCATAACACAGTCTTCTTCAGAGAAAGCCAAGGCAAAAAATGAGGTAGGTCTGATAGTGACCCTGAATACAGGAGTCATCCTTACTGTTTTTAAGACCCAAATCCATTTGCTAGATCCCAGTGCTGCAAGAGGGTTTGTGCCTTCACTGATGAGCTTCCCCATTGCTACCTAATGGTTCCAGAACTGCAGCAGGACCTGAGTGTTGACACAGAAGTCCTAGGGCTCTGCACATGCAGAAACAGGAGTAAAAGGATCCCCATGGCAACATTTTTTTTAAAATCATTATTATGTATTAGAGTCTGTGGCAATGCTCTGAAACAAAAGACTCTTGCATTTTCTTGACGAATAACACATAATTCCTGATCCACCAAGTGGAGCACAGTTGTCGGCAGCCCATGACAACTCCATGCAAACACACACGCTACTGAAAATGGACATGAACTTCTGTACGTGAAGAGCAGACAGAAACTCAGTTCTTAAATCCATATAATATTCAGACATCCAAATGGGGAACTTTTGCTCTCTGCTTTTGCTTTGCTAACAAATTCATCTTTCTCCTTCTCTTTCCCCAGTCCTTCTAAATATTTACATCCTTCTGAATGCTGGTAGGGTAGACTTTATAGAGGTAAAAAGCCCCCATTCCTTAGCATTAGAAGCCTTCAGATGCCTCAAATGTCAGCTTCCTGAGTATGACTACCATTACAATAGTTTAAGCTGTATGAGCTTAGTATAAGCTCTATGACCAGTTATTCTGCAAACAAAAAATAAATATTTAAGCTTTATTAGATAAAGTTATATCAATTTTTCCAGGTGGATTGCCTTTTTGAACAGATTCTGCCATTGAGAATTAAATTCTGCCATTGAGTACTGAATTAAAACTAGAATATTTTTAAAAGCAGCAAGTCCTTATCAAACTACAGCCATTATAAATAACCTCAGACACAAGAAGTTAAATTACAAGGCTCGGTTAAAAACATCCTGATGTTTGGAAAGTAACTGTGTGTCTTGAGTTTTCTCAGCACCTCAGAAATCTAAAACATGTTGACATGTTCCCTTCCTGAGTCAGTGAAAGCCATGACATTTGATGGCGCTTGCCTATGCAATGTGTCAACGTCTTGCAACGCAGCAGTGGAATCCACACATGTCCTCCAAAGGGGAAGCAGAGGAGGTGACTGACACAGTTGCAGCTCACTGATCCATGCAGGGCCTTTAAAATTAGTACTAAATATATGAAAAGCAAAATAATACACAGTTTGGATCAATTTAAATATTCATTTTATCCTCCACATACAATATGCCATCCTGTGGGAGAGATGAGTTAATCCATCTGCTCTTTTTCCAGCTCTATGACAGTTAATCTTTTGTCGGTGGGTTCATTTTAAACCATACAAAAACTCACATCCTGACACAGGCTCCGCTCGTTTTGTCCTTTTCATTTGCAAAGTTTTAACCGGTACTTTGGTCCACAATTTGTTAATGTACTCATTTTCATAGGTCGAAATTTAGGTAGTCGCTGATTTGCATAACCAGTTCCAGGCGCAACTCTCTATCTCAGCTGTGTTAGAGTCCATAGGCTGTTAAAGGATCCATAGACCAACCATGTATATCAAGGAATTAAAAAATGAGAAGACATTGGAGAGACTGTATTTATTCCATGGTCTTGAGCCTGCTCCCTATCCAGCCATCCAGACTGGAGCTCAGCACTTTTATGTAACACTTTTGAGTGGGAATACTTTCCCTGTCTTCATTTCTCATATCTTTAATATTAGACCCGATGCTTTATCACTGCCCTGAACAAAATGCCACTGAGGTAATGGCTCTTTTGCCTAAATAAAGAATTCCAGACAGGGCCTTTTATTGCAAACGTTCAGGTCATACCAGCAAGACCATCACAAAAACACTGAGAGCAATAAAATCTAAAGTGTTTCATTTCCCCTTACTTTCAGATAACCGTAAACAATGTTAAACAGTAGGATTTTCCTTTTTCAGGAAAGATTTTGCTTTGAACATTGAAATCTATTTTGAAGAATGCTCTTTACGGAGCTGCTCTAAGCAGGCATATTACATAGCAGGGCACCTACTTAAAGGAAGAGGTTAAAACCCAGTTCAGCATTTATAATTCTGTAAAATAACCCCAGCAAGTCAGCAAAATATTCTCGCATTTTGAAGTCCAATGTAATTTATGCAAACCAGACTTGACTGCTGCTAATGCAAAGACCACTAATGCACTCACCCCGAAGTTCTCATGACAAAGACACATTCATGTTTTACTCATCGAACTGTCTTGGGTACCTCTGAAAACACAGAGACTTTCAGAAATGTAAGTTGTGGAAGAGAATGTGTTTAAAGCAGTAGAAGAACATATCTTCACCCGGATTTCATTAATGTTTCCAACACTACAAATGGTATGTGAGGAAAATTAAGTCGGTGCAGCCAAGATCACTTGCCCTTATCTGCTACCAACCTTCCTCCAAACTCTGCAAGGTGTGGTCCATCAACTAGGACCAACCCTGCTCATGGCAGCTGGTCTTACTCATTTCCAGGCTCAACTTCTGAAACTACAGTGGCTATCTAGGTGGTATGCCTCAAACAGCGCTAGTCAAAGGCAGGTGCTTTATCTCTTTGCACCTCACTCTAAATGAAGGGTCATCTGTAATTCAGAATACGAAATGAAGAAATGAAAGCTTGAAGCAACATATATGTGTTTGCTCATTAAAAATGAAAGAAATCCAGAGAAACAATCGAGCAGTCACACCAAAATAAACAGGTTAAACACTAAAAAGCAAGCTTCATAATCCAAAAAGTAGGCACAATTGTGATAACTGCTTTTTTTTGTAAAGTTCACTTAATTAATTTTAAAAACAGATCTACAGCTGTGTGTCAGTCAGATTTCTAACCACAAACCTTTATCCAGCCCCACAATTTTTAATGTTATCGTTTAGCCAGCCTGTTGTTTTTAAATAACTGATTTTATATTGATGCAATACAAAAGCAGAGCATGCAATGTACTTCACCTGTCATTTATGAAAAGTATTTGATGTATTACATTTTTGAAGTGGTTTAAAAATGCAGTATCTGCAAATTCATTATTTTTTCTGCATTCCCAAAATATGGGGGAGGTATCTCAGACATTGATTTGAAAAAACTCCTACACAACCTTTTTTTTTTTTTCAGAAGTTAAAATATTGGAAGCTAAATAGCTGTAATAAAACATTTTGAGGTTGAAAGGGGTTTGCTTTTAATACTGATCATCTGTAGCTCCTTCAAGCTTTTTATTAATATTCACTAATTCATTAAGATATGAAGTATCACATTATTCTTTTATTATTATTATTCTATGGATTAAGAATGCTTCAGAAACAGCAAAACTATGTATGTTACTGAATATAATTATAACTCGACAGCTATAAATGCCAGGACCGAATAACTGAAAACATATGCTATATGCCTGAAATTTTAAGGATGATGAAACTGTCACATTAGTAGCACGCAGCATGTTATAAAGAACTCCCACAATGTAGCAGTTGTTCAAAAGTTGTACCCATCCGGTCATTCTATCTTTATAAAAAGATATATAATACTAGATGGTGATTTATTCAAAACACAGCTGCAGCCTAAGTTAAAGGTGATAACAAAATCACAACAAAAAAAAAAAAAAAAACAAAAAGCAAACAAAAAACCAACACCACCACAAAAAGACCTTATTAAATTACAGTGTTAAAGCCATATCGGTGCACGCAGAATAACAGAAAAGCATTTCCAGAAATTCCAAATTTTATTCACATTAGACTTTATTTGGGGGGAGGACAGGTGAGGGAGCGGGAGAAGTGGAGCAGCAGTACAGACACCCGTCAGCCCAGCGGACTCTTCCAGGCTAATGTAAATCACGGACCTTTAAATGCCGCCCCTGGGGACGGGGACCGCGCCCCCCCCCCCCCCCCCCCCGCCACGCGTGGGTGCCCTCGGCCCGGCCGGAGGAGCGGGCTGGGCGCCCTTCGCCCGGCGAGGCGGTCTCACGGGGGCGGACGGGGGGGTGCGGCAGCCCCGGCGCTCCCGAGGGCTCAGACCGACCCCCCGACCCCGCCGCCTGCGGAGCCCCCGCCGTGTCCCGTCCCCCCCCCCCCCCCCAGCCGCGGGGCGCGGTTGCAGCCGTGCCCCCCGCACGGGCGGGCGCCCACGTTAGGTTAAACTTTCATTTCGCACCGCATCCGCCGGGAGCGGCCCGCCACGCTCCTCGCATCCCCTCGCTGCTGGCGGGCGGGCGGGCGGGCGGCGGGGCGGCCCCATCGCCACACCGCGGCCGCCGCTCGGGAGCATCCCGGGCTCCCCCGGGCACAGCCTTCCCGCCGTGCGTGTGTGCCCCCCCCCCCCCGCCCCCCCCCGGCTTTATGGGCCGCCGAGGGTCGTCCCCCCAATCGGCGCCCGGGGGCGGAGGGGGGAGCACGGCCCCCTCGCCGCCGGCCCCCGCGCTGCTCCCTCGCCCCGGCGGCGCGGCCCCGACGGCCTCCCGCCTCCCCTCCCACCCCCCAGCCGAAACGGGGGGGGGGGGGGGGGGGGGAAGCCGGCGGTGCCGGGAGGCGGAACCCCGGCGCGGGGGAAGCCGCGGAGCTCTCCGCACCTGCGGGGATGGGGGGCGGGGGGGGACGGGACGGTAGAGGGGCACCGCGCAGCCCCGGCGCCGCTCCTCACCTTTCATCCAGTCGACGACTTGGCTCGGCGACCACTTACTGACGGGCTCCATGATGAGGGCCATGGGGGGGCTCGGAGGACGCGGGGCTCGGGCGGCCGCCGCTCTCCGGGCGAGGGGCGAGGCTGTGCGGAGCGGCGGGACCGCGCTGCCCGGGGCCCCGGCGGCGGCGGCGGCGGGAGGAGAGAGCCGCTAAATCCCCGCTTGCCTCCGCTCGCTCGCTCGCTCGCCGCCTCTGTGCCTCTCTGGGGATTTCAGTTCATGTTGCCGGCTCGGCGGGGAGGAGGAGGAGGAGGAGGAGGAGGAGGAAGGGGGAGGAGGCGGCGGCACGCTCCGACGCCTCCCGCCCCCGCGAACCCGTGGGCAGCGGCGGCGGCTCCCGGCCCCGCCGAGGGGTCGGTCCCCGGGCGGCGGAGCGGCGAGCGGGGGGTGGCTCGGCTCGGCTGTGCCCGCCTGTGCCCGCAGGCTCCCGCGGCTCTCCGCGGCCGCGGCTCCCGCGCCGGTGTCTTTTTCTCCTGGCGGAAATGACGAGGCAGCTCCTGCCACCCGAAAATATCTCCAAGTGAAATGGGAAGCGACACCCGACGGCCGCCCGGGGCGGGGGGAGCGGGGAGGGGGGTGCTGGGATGACTCTCAGGGTGCCGCCGCCGGCGGGAAGCGGGGGGGGGCGGCGGTCCTGAGGCGGCGGCAGCGCCGAGCACCTGCTCCCGCCGAGCCGGGGCAGCGGGGGGTGCCTGCGGGGGGGCGCAGCCGGCGGCGGCGGGCTGGCGTTTGGGGTTTGGGGCTGGGTTGTTGGGGTTTTTTTGGGTTTTGGGTTTTTTCCCCCTGAAAAAAGCATGGCTGCGTGGGCGGGAACGGTTTTTTCGGTTGGGTGTTTGGGGTTTGGTGGGGTTTTTTTGAGAAAAGCCCGACTGTAAAACGGCTGCGATGGGCGGTGTCGCCGGACGCCTGGAGGGAGGTGGGCGGGCGGGCAGCGCAGGTGGGGCGGCCGCCTTTGGCCGGGGTCTGCTGGCGGCCCGGAGAGGAGAGGAGAGGGAGAGGAGAGGAGCTGCACCTTGTTATTTTGCCTGCCTCACCCCGAGGGTGCAGTAAGTGAGGTCAACCAGCAGAATGGGGGTAGGAATTCGGCAACCTCAGCAGGGAGAGGGCACCGCAGGGGGCTCCTCTAACCGCCCTGTCCTCTGAGTTGCACCACCAAGGTGTTTTTCCACCAGGTGCAAAAATCCACCGTCCCTGCAGGGGACCATAATTGCTGGTACCGTTCATCTTCTCCCCGTTGTGTCCCCGCAGGCTGCATTGTTCTGGAGGATACCCCAAGGGGGCAATTCCCACAGACCCTGTGCCACAGTGTCTGTTCGTAGGAGTCCCTCCCAAGCACGGAGCAATTGCTCCGAGGGTGGCCGTGGGTGCTTTTCAAGCACCGTTCCTAGGAACCTCTGCTCTGATGCGCTGGTGGCCCCGCTGGAGCTCCAGGCAGAGGCTAAATACCTCTAAAGGGTGTTTTCCTGCTAGCGAGTTGGCCAGTGCGCAGCTTTGCCTGCATTTGCATTCGCCCTGCTTCTCCTGCCAAGGCTGAGGCGACGGCCATCGAGATGTTCCCTCTGACAGTGTCGGCTGCTGAACGCCAGCTGCTGACGCTGACATTTAATATCTGTACATGAGAAAAAAGAGGATTCCCTCAGCCCCGAAGTGGCAATGGCGAAAGCATCCTTTTGCATGGCATGGGCAGCAACAGAAGCTCTCCCATTTCGGTACGTGGGATTGCAGTACTAGTCGTGAGGGCCAGTAAGGCACTCATAGGGTCAGTACCACCTCTCCCTGGAGTCCCAGGAAGAGTCTCCCTAGCAGCACTAGTTAGACTTGACCCTCACTTTAAAGGTTGTACTTATCCATGAGAAGAAAATTCTTTTTACTGAAAACTGGGGCTTTGACACTGTAACTTTCCTTGAATTTGGCTCTAGACATGTCTCCTGTGTCACATTCCTGCCAGCACACTGACGAAGCAGTCTGCTTCTAAAGAGGTTGCGTTACCTAAAGCCACTGAAACAATAAACCTCACTTGCAAATTAAAGCAACTTTTTCCTTATGAAAGGTTTGAAAGGTATGCAGGATCCTTACATACTGGGTTATTGTTGTTGAAAGAGTGTGTCATAATTTTAATTAGAAACCAGTAGCTTGAAAGGTTTAGAAGTAAACACCCAAGACCAGACTGAAACCTGGCATATAATTTATAACACCATTGTACAATTCTCATTGTGCTGAAAAGTTCTTCATAGGTGAGGAGAGGGGAAATAAGTTCTCGGTGTGTATATATATGAAGTCCTATAGTTCATAATTACAGAACACACTTAGCTTGCCAGGGTAATTTGTAGCTAGAGCGAGTTTTCCAGTAAAGAGGCTGTGACCCAGTAGTGTCCCAGTGGTCAGTATCTATTACTTTTAAAGCTCCTTTATAGTGGTTCTAGCAAATTTATGGAAGGGTAAAAGGAGGAGCTTACTCCCCCACTTCAGTAAACAGATGATGTGTGAGCATGGGATCTAATTACCTTTATTATTCTTCTCATAGAGCATAGCCATCCCATAAATACTGGGGTAAATCCCACTATTTTACTCAGTTCTTGTTTCAGTCTCACTGAAGATGTTGGCTTGGCTATTGTGGGGAGGATTTGGCTTGTTATGAGTGATGATAAAATTATCCAGCCATGGTATTTAACTTGGTGACCTATTACAGTAATGAATTCTATCGTCAGGACATGTGCTACATAAAAGTATTTTTTTAAATTTGCTCTAAATTTATTGCTGCCTGATTTTATTATTGTTCTCTCTTTCTAGGGTAAGAAGTCAAAAGGACTGCTGAATGACTTTTCAAGCTGACCTTCTTAAACTAAAATGTCTCAGCCAAAATGCCTTAACCAAAGTCTTTTGTCTGTTTTCATCTTCCAGTTTAGTGGCCCTCATCTTGCTGTCACACCTGTATGAGTCAGGCCTTTTATGTTAAGCGTATGGGACAGGCTTCTGCACAGATGCTGAACTGCAGGATTATGTCCTAAGTCATCTTTTATAATTACTTTGGTCCATATAGTGCATTAAAAATTACTGTGTTTAAAAAAATATATCTCAGTATATATGTCCTCGTTAGGTAAGTGTCAATTTATTAGGTAGTAAATGTAAAAGTAAGTACACAGTAAAATGTAATATTGAAAGAAAAAGAAAAAGAACAGGAATGAGTTTACAACTGAAGTACAAGCATGAACCCAGCAGTATAGACTATATATCTGTGTAAATATCCATCCTCCAAACATTCATGGACGTGGATGGACAGCTCCAGCAGATAAGTTTGGGCACACACACCTCCTGGATCAGCACCTCATCCTGCAAGCTCGCAGGAGAAGCTGTTTCATTTCTGTCACGGTACATCGTCAAAAACAAAACTCCCTAGAGTTCGACTGGCAATCATAACTGCTACAGCAATACAAATTGTAAATAATAGCAGTAAATAGTTCAAGTAAGTCTAATAATATGCTTTTTGTGGCTATTTAATAAATAGGACAGCTCCTGAAGTAGAGCACTGCTCAGTCTGAATAATGGTGGCAGAATTAGATCCAATCTCTAACACTGGTACATTGAGGGGCCAGTTGTTTTATATATATGAAGCCAGACTCTACAGTGGGTACCAGTGATGGATACAAGCATAACTGTGGATTCCTCAGAAACTTAATGGATTTTCTGCTAGGATCTCTAGAAAACATACAAGGTTCTCAGCAATGAGAAGCTGAAATCTTGCCCTGAAGATACGGAAAGGAATTTAGCTCTCAAAAGATGTTGTTTCTGATGTTGGGTATTAAAGCCAATTCTTCTAGAGGAAGGAAGATGAAAACAAGCAGAGGTAAACTAACAGTAACTAAAGCTGAGGTCTAATAAACCCAGTTGGATTAAAAACACAGAGTGAAAAAGCTGATACTTTCTTCAAGGTAAGAAAGCTTGTTTGTGTTTTGCTAAGAAATAAGTTCCTGATTTTTACAAGCAAGGCTTTATTTTATAAGAATTTAACTCCTCCATCAGTATTAGCTCATGCTACAAATATCTGCTTTGGATGCTCTATCAACGTTACTAGAGTATTTTATTCCACAGCTTGGGACAACGTGTAACTCAAGTTGCTACTCTGCTTGAATAAAGACACTGGGTTTGTTCTGTCTGGTAGGGCTGCCATCTGTCCTCTGCCTTCAGAGTGGTGTCTGAGCCGATGCCTCACCAATGCAAGGATTGCTGTCCCTGCCAGGGCAGGTGTCTTCCAAGAAGTGGGAATGACAGGGAGGGGAAGGGAAATAACGAATAGCCTTGGTGTCAGGGGGCTGTGGGCAAGTGGAGGAGGAGGAGTGTCCATGGCAGAGCAGAGGTGCAGTGAGGTAGTAAGCCCCTGAGGAGGGTAGAGGCAGGGCAGATAAAGAAAGTTTAGAGGAGCAAAGGGGCTTGGAGTTGGAGACCCAAGCCAGCTCAGAGGGACACACTGTACTGACTAGTTGTCCCTGGCACTGGAGCAGCAGGGACGTGTGAAGGTTCTGGAGTGGGAAGGAGGTCCATGCCAGCTGAGAGGAACAGGCAGCTCTCCCGCCTGTGTTGCAAGGGGCTGTTTGGCCCACCACTCCACTGGCAGCCAGCTGTCACTCACTCCACGTCCATGCGCAGCCTCTACCCATACGACAAAGAGACCAAAAAGGCAATGACACTCACTTAATTTGGGGTCTATACTGAGATCTCACTCTTTCCTCATTTCTCACCACTCGTCTCCTTCAACCTGCCTGAAAGCGCGAGTGTTTTAAAATAGTGTTTCAAACACAAATATCTTGCCCTTAAAGTATATACCTTGCATCCCTGATGGTTTAATTTGACATAAATATGGGGGAGGGGGGGTGCAATTGATATTGTTTTTGCATAATCAGAAATACAAACCATAATCCCCCAAAGATGTTTAATAATTTAACATATTCAGAACTCAACTGAGGCTATTAAGAGATTAGAAATTAGATTAAAGGTGGCTAAAGGGTAAAAATTCAAGGACTTCAAACACCTTTTGTAATGCAAAGGCTCTTAAAAAATGAACAGGCTGAGAATTTCCCCAGGAAATTCCTATCATTTTAATTAGGTTCCTTCATTTAAAATAAAAAAAGGAACCGCTTCATACACAATTTGAGTCCCATTGCCTTTCTTGAACAGTGGACTCAAGCAATTGCCTGCTGAGACCTCCCTGTTCCCCAGGTTTGTGGGGATGTGCAAAGGCTTAATAGATTTTTAAGATCAGGAGGGACCACCCCGACCATCTGATGTGTCCTCCTACATTGACGCCTGCCAAAGAATTTCGCCCAGCCTTTCCCGCAGTGAGGGGAATTATCTTTCCTCTGATCATATCTCTTCTCTGCACCAAATTGTATCCATTTCTCATTTCCTCCCATATGGAGTCAAGTGGCTGGTTCATTTTGTTGCTGAAAAGAACAGGAATCCCTGGCAGTGTGACAGGCTCTTGTCTTTCTGCATCCCACTGTTGCTTCCAGCCAAGGCTCTCGGTGCAGCTTCACGGTGATGCAATGCTGTCATGGGAAAAGAGCAATGCTGCCATGGGGAAGGTGCGAGCCAGTGGCAGAGGGGCGGTGGATGTGTCCCTGCGGATGCAGAGGGCTTTTCGAGAGTGTTAGCCACCCGGTTGGAGGTGTGGGGGGAGCTGCCATCTCAAAAGAACAGTTCTCTGTTCCTTCGTGAAAAGAAATACACATAGGTGGTATTATGTTTTCTTTTTTTAGGCAGGAGCTTGAGGAGGCTGTTTGTTTGTTCAGCTACCGTGCTAGGCTAAGGCTGCATTTATGCTACCATGACACAAATGCCCCACTTGAAACAGTAAGAAACCTGAGGGAAGTGTGCTTCTGTGCTAAAATTATTAGGAAAAGATTATAAAAGAAAACAGCTACTAATTATTAACATCAGGTTCCCACTCATTATTAGCATCACAAATGTAAAATGGCTGCCAACAAGCTCGGAAATCTCATTAGAAAGAAATGTCACAGTTTATTCCTGGTTATAAATGCTATTTTATTACCTTTGGAATGGTTGGGTGGCTTGGCTAAATGCAATGGGTGGCTCCCCTTGAGGTATATATTTTTACTGATGAATTTATGTTAGCAAAAGAATAATAAATATCTGATCATTTTCTAAGCAATCCTGAAAATAAAACAACATTCTAGAATTGTCAAAGAATGTAGTCATGTAAATTGCACGCTGGAGTACAAAAGAAAAAGAATAATGATATGGTAATATAAAAAGGGCAAAACCATAATGAGAAGGGACATTTGTCAGTATAGTCAGAAAAGCACAATCTGTCTCCCTGGTAATTTGGTGGAGTACAGAAAGTATTACATGCCATATTACAAGTACTACATTTTATTTCTGACTTCAGGAAGCATTGCCATATGTCTTCCAAGCCAGACATGGCCTCTTAAATGTAGCGTGTTCTTTGTTAGTGCTGTATGGGCTCTATCCTGCATGGACAGTATTTATTCTGAATAAATTAAAGAAAGCATAAATCTTCCAGTGCCACAAGACTTCATATCAGCCAGCTTTTGTGGATGAAGTGGGCAGGAGCTATTTGGCTTCTAATGACCAGGAAAACTTGACAGGTTTTCTTTATTTCTGAGACCTGAAAACTTTCTCTAAAAGCTATTGTTACGGAAATAGTCCCAAATTTCCCAGCCTTAGGAAGCATTTACTACTTTCAAACATGTTTCATGGGAAAAGGAAAAAAGACACGTATTTTCAAATATTCCTGCTATAAAGCAGTGTATCCATGTTACAACTAAATATTCCCTGATGTGCCCTGATATTGCTGATATTAATTAGCAGTTATTTGAGATTTCATACATTTACATAAAGCTTCATGTTTACAGCTTGAGAAATTTGTGACCTAAGATCCTACTCCTATGAGCTGTCCCTTCTGGTCCCCACATTCTCCCTGGAGCTATATGGGGACTGTGCATAGACCTCAAGGTCCATCCATACGGTGTCACATTGAAATCAAAGGGAATTTAGGGAGGCTGGTGGTCAAGTCAAAAGGACGCCTGCAGATCAGTATCAACCAGAGTATGTGCTAGAAGTACTTAAATATGTAAAGTGTTTGGATACCACAGCAGTGCCATAGTTTGGACTTGATTTCTATACCACCGTGTCATCAATGTTCCTTTAGTACTGCTGTTTACAACTGGAGCTGGTTAAAGCATAAGAAACACGGATAAGGCAAAGGAATATTGTTTTATTAAAGGGATGAATGAGGAATATTTTTCTAAGGGAAGGCACTTCTCTAGTGTCAAAGAATTGTAATAATGAAGGAAAGTAACAGTATAGAAAGAAACGATAGATCAACATGAAAAGGTGGCATTATAAAAGGAGTAAAGTGGAATGACAGGAAATACACTACAGGAAGCAATCCAATAATTAGAAGAAAATATTACAAGAAATTGAGGAAAAGAAGCAGCGTGAAAGGAGACGAAAGCAAATGTACATATGGATCGGTCTGTAGGTACAGTTGGAATTAAGGGTGGGGAGTGAGAAACCAGTGAAGTGGGAAGATATGGAAGAGTATTGAAATTGGGAGGAAATAAGGGAGGCAATGTAAGTATATTATCACCAAAGCCAAGAGATCCAAAAACAAGGTGAATTTGAAATACCTAAAGTGACTCAGCAGGAATTAAGCCACAGAGAAGGAGTCAAAAGAACTTTAATTAATTAGAGAAGCAAGAAATCTTCTCACAAAACATACCCAGATCAAGTGCAAAACACAATCTTTGTTGTTATTTTTCTTGTTCCTTGGTGGACTAGGGCTAATAAATTGAACTCTGCTGAACCAAAAGTACCTGGCTTATTTGCTAGCACTGGTCTCAGCTACTGCAGAATGGCTCATGTCTATATCATTAAATAGCCTTTACCTCCAAAACCAAGTGGCTGCATGCAGCCTGCATATTTTGAATGGTTCCTGACCATGCTAACACCCAAACTGTGCTTGGGACTTGTGTGGGAGGTGTTAGCTGGCATAGCCCAAAGCAGTGCCAGTGCACATTTGAGCAGTTTGGTAGCACAAGCATTCTCATGCCTGGAAATATTCCAAGACCTTGATAGATTTACTACTGTGGACTTAACAATGGAGCCTACATTCATGACGCAGGCTCTAGCATTGCTTTTCAGGTTCATGCTCTGCGGTACTCTGACTTCTGTGTCAATATCAGACTAGGGCAGGCAGCATCCATTCCCTGCAGCAGTGAAACCAGGGCTGGATAGAGGCCCGGACAGTCTTCAGCTGGTCTACCAATCCCTATACTTTGGCAATGAGCAACTAAGGATGTGTTCTGGAGGTGTCATAGATCCCAAAGGAGAATCCCTGGCGTGCCTTGGAGGTGACATGAGCACAACTAGTCAATACCACACTACACGTAAAACCATTTTCTCTTATTTGTTAGCTCCCTCTAGCTTCACAGTCTCAAATTCCCACCTGAAAGTTGGCCATCCTCCTACCAAGACAGTCTACTGTTAATCATGAGTGCTGCCCCAGCCCTGCAGTATCCTGAAGCTTTTGTTTCTGTACTTGCCAAAGATGAGCACTGGGAAGTCAGGAAATAGGAGTCACAGAAGGAAACTTTGGCAAAGACCTCAAGCGCTGTTTGAATAGTTGCTCAGCAAAAATGCAAGACACAGACTCATTTCAGATTCCTCTAACCATCCCAATTTTAAAAACTCTATTAATCCCAGTGAAAGCCAGGTATCACACCTGTCTAATCTAATCTTCCGAGGCATTTCCACTGTGCTCTTCTCAGTAGTATTCTGAGCATTTTAGAGAATTAAATGAGTCTACTACGTAATCTAATTAATATTGATCTTTGGATCTCTTCTTGCTCAACGCGGACAGGAGGAGAAGGCACATAATTCATCTAGTTTATTTATTATTTTTAAAGTTATTACAGTGGGAAAACAATGATAGAGAGGAGTCCTGCATTTTAGCCAGAGGGCATCAATATCTGCGGCTCTTCCAGTCTCTCAAAGGAGGGAGTCCCAGAGAGAGCTTTCCTCTCATGATGTTGAACAACACTGAAGGACTTTGCACTAGCATATCCAGATTTGTTCAAACAGCTTTTCAGCTGCAGGTATGTAGCATAGGTGCATTTTAATGTTTGCACTGCTGCAGTGTACGTGGTTGCATACCCAAAATGGAACTGCACCAAATTTAAGACCTGTCTTGCATCTGTGCTCAAGTTCGTATCAGAGCTTGCATAATGCATTAGTCTGATGTGAATTCCTATTGTGCAAATGTGGTCATATGGCTTTTTAGAAAAAAGTCATCTTGCAAATAGTCTGGAATGAGTCTATTGGGACTGGTGAAGGTCAGGTCAGAGTCTGGAGGCACCACAGTGATTTATTTGTACACTTTCTCTTTCTTTGTAGGTCAGCTGCTGTCTCCTGAAACAGCCTAAATTTTACATTTTCCTCTCTGGAGTTGGGGTTATTTCTAAGTTCCCTGGATTGTATCTGTCCACTCTGGAAGTCGACAATACTTAGAACCAAGTTGGTATATGGCAGCCATGGACTTGGTCTCCTACCATCCCCAGATGAAATATATTTTTCTATCAATCTTGACTATTGGAAAACCCAGTAGCAATGAAAAGTCCATGATGATTCCACAGCTAAAAACCCTCACTGAAAGCCTTATCTGAAGGTAACATTTCATGACCATGTGCTCTCTACCTACAGAAGCTCCATGGCCAACTGACCAGATCTGTTCATTTGACACAGGTGGCACCCTGTGCCAGACAGTGATGCTGGGAGGGACAAAAGCCTTTTTAGTCATTGCTTGCCCACTCAACCCTCCTTGTTCTATATCCTCTCCCTGTGTGTCACATTCACACTGCAGATCTTTAGACCCAGTCTGTGGCTGTAGCACGCTAGCAGTTATACTCAGGTGTTGAAGAGAAGAGAATCATAGAATCATAAGATCATAGAATAGTTTGGGTTGGAAGGGACATTTAAAGGTCATCTAGTCCAACCCCCCTGCAGTGAGCAGGGACATCTTCAACTAGATCAGGTTGCTCAGAGCCCAGTCCAACCTGACCTTGAATGTTACCAGGGATGGGGCATCTACCACCTTTTTGGGCAACCTGTTACACTCTTTCACCATCCTCATCTTAAAAAATGTCTTCCTTTTATCTAGTCTAAATCTACCCTGCTTTAGTTTAAAACTTTTGTCCTATCACAACAGGCCCTACTAAAAAGCCTGTCCCCATCTTTCTTATAAGCCGCCTTTAAGTACTGAAAGACCTCAGTAAGGTCTCCCCGGACCCTTCTCTTCTCCAGGTTCAACAACCCCAAGTCTCTCAGCCTGTCCTCGTAGGTGAGGTGCTCCAGCCCTCTGATCATCTTTGTGGCCCTCCTCTGGACCTGCTCCAACAGCTCCATGTCTTTCCTGTGCTGAGGGCTCCAGAGCTGGACGCAGCACTCCAGGTGGGGTCTCACCAGAGTGGGGTAGAGGGGCAGAACCATCTCGCTCACCCTGCTGGCCACGCTGCTTTTGATGCAGCCCAGGATACAGTATCACACAGAATCACAGAATGGTAAGGTTTGGAAGGGACCTCTGAAGATCATCTCACCCAACACCCCTGCTTGAGGAGGTACCCTTAGAGCAGGGTGTACAGGACCACGTTACCATTTCCACCCTCCTGGTATCCTGCAGGGGTGTACATATGTCTTTGTCCCACACACAAAAGTGGCAGTGAAAGTGGAAGCTCTCTGTCAAAATCTTAGCAACGAGCAGTCCAGGAATCCTAGACTATCACGTACCATTTCAATCAGTCCTTTTCATTACAGGGAAAAAGGTCAATGCTGGTTCGCGCTCTGAATTTTTTTCTCTGTTTGTTCACGTCATCATAAGTCTTCCTTGGATTTAGTTTCAGCCAGCTGTTTTTTTTCAAGAAGTGGGTAGCTGCTAAAATTGTAATTGCAATATGTAGCAATAAATTGCTAAATGAAAACCTGAAAATTTGAATAACTATGTACCTTCCTTAACCAGCTCTATTCAAGGGGGCTAATTGTTCCACACTCTCCAGACTTCATCTCAAAACCCACCTCAACAGCTCTTCTGTGACAGCCATGCAGCAATAGCTGGGGTAGGTTAGCTGGACCTGTGCCCATGTGAAAGCCAGAAACAGTCTCCAAAGGCACAACATAAGCTTGTCAGGGAGTCTTCTTCCTCATATACCTGCAAATACCTTGCTCTCTTTGCAAATTTTACATTGCCCAGAAGGGAAAGTTACTCAAACCAGAATTCTGTTGTGCTGCAGAAGACTGGTATGAACTAAATGACTTCAGCATTCGGATATTGCAAATGAGCAGGAACAATTCTACAATTTAACCAGGGACATAAGAGGAACAGCTTTGAATCATCTCAGCTTTCACCATGGAAGAAAGTAACCACTGTTGGATGGCTTTAATGATACGGTTGACTTTCTGGGCTGCAAGCACACATTGCCGGGTCATGTCCAGCTTTTCATCCACCAGTACCCCCAAGTCCTTCTCTGTGGGGCTGCTCTCAATCCCTTCATCCCCCAGCCTGTATTGGTACTGCGGATTGCCCTGACCCTGCACTTGGCCTTGTTGAACCTCATGAGGTTCACATGGGACCACTTAAGCTTGTCCAGGTCCCTCTGAAGGGTATTGCATCCCTCAGGTAAATGAGCTGCACCACTCAGCTTGGTGTCATCTGCAGACTTGCTGATGGTGCACTCAGTCTCACTTTCTATGTCACTGATTAAGTTACTAAACACTACTGGTCCCAATGAGGGACACCACTTGTCACTGATCTCCATCTGGACATCGAGCCATTGACCACTACCCTCTGGATGTGACCATCCAACCAATTCCTCATCCACCAGACAGTCCACCCCTCAAATCCATATCTCTCCAATTTAGAGATAAGGATGTTGTGGAGGACTGTGTCAAAGGCCTTACAGAACACCAGATAGATGACATCTGTAGCTCTTCCCTTGTCAACTGATGCAGTCACTCCATCACAGAAAGCCACTAGGTTGGTCAGGCAGGACTTGCCCTTGGTGAAGCCATGCTGGCTGTCTCGAATCACCTCCCTCTCCTCCATGTACTTTAGCATAGCTTCTAGGAGGATCTGTTCCATGATCTTCCCAGGCACAGAGGTGAGGCTGACAGGCCAGTAGTTCCCCTTTCTACATTTTTAAAAATGGGTGCAATATTTCCCTTTTTCCAGTCCCTAGGGACTTCACCTGACTGCCATGACTTTTCAAATATCATGGAGAGTGGCTTGGCAACTATGTCAGCCAATTCCCTCAGGACTCTGGGATGCATCTCGTCAGGTCCCATAGACTTGTGTATGTGCTGGTTCCTCAGGTGGTCATGAACCTGATCTTCTCTTACAGTTGGAGGGACTTTGCTCCCCCAGTCCCCATCTTGCGGTCCATCCACTTGAGAGGTGTCAGAAGAGAGGATGCCAGCAAAGACTGAGGCAAAAAAGTCATTGAGTACCTCAGCCTTCTCCTCATCCATTGTTATCAGTTTGCCAGTCATGTTCATCAGATGGTGGTATGCTTTCTATGACCTTCCTTTTCTGTTTGACATACCGGTAGAAGCCCTTCTCATTATTCTTTGCATCCCTTGCCAAGCTCAGCTCCAGCTGCGCCTTGGCCTTCCTGACTTCATCCCTACACAACCAGGCAGTGTCCCTATACTCTTCCCAGGATACCTGTCCCTGCTTCCACTGCCTCTGCATTTCCCTTTTGCCCTTTAGTTTGACCAGCAGGTGTTGACTCATCCATGCTGGTCTCTTGCCTTCCTTTCCTGATTTCTTACACCTGGGTATGAACTCTTGTGCTCTATGGAAAGTGTCCTTAAACATCTGCCAGCTCTCTTCTGCTTCCTTGTCCTTGAGGGTGGTTTCCCAGGGGGTCCTATTGACTAACTCCTTTGACAGCTGAAAGTTTGCTTTCCTAAAATTCAGTGTCCTGACTTTACTCTTTGCCTGACCCATATCCCTCAGGACTGCAAACTCCACCAGTGCATGATCACTGCAGCCCAGGCTGCCTCCAGTCTTGATGTCACCCATTAGCTCACTTGTGTTGGTGACCAACAGGTCCATTATCACATCCCCTCTGGTAGGGCTGTCTATTACCTGGCTTAAGAAGTTATCCTCAATGCATTCCAGGAGTCTCCTGGATTGCCTATAGCTCACTGTGCTGCTTTTCCAGCAGATGTCGGGGTGGTTGAAGTCCCCCAGCAGGACAATAGCCTGCTGTAGGAGCATGATGCCTTCTGTAGTTGGAGTAAGAAGGCTTTGTCAATAGGTTCCCCTTGATCAGGCAACCTGTAGTAGACACCAACCACAGGGTTCCGTTTGTTGCCTCAGTCTCTGATTCTTACCCACAAGCTTTGCTTGTTGCTATTCTTCAGAGACAGCTCTTCACACTCTATTCATTTCTTGATGTAGAGGGCAATGCCTCTGCCCCTCCTTCCTCATCTGTCCCTTCTGAACAGCCTGTAGCCATCAAAAGCCACACTCCAGTCATGGGGTTCATCCCACCAAGTTTCAATAATGGCAACGAGGTCGTAGCTTTCTAACAGCACAGTAATAGGAAAGCTGCCTGTGTGATTTCACAGCCAAAGTCTGTAAAGAAGGAGGCACAAGTGCCTCTCCAGCCTTCAGAGGTAATTTTAGGATGACCTGAATGGTCGTCATGGTCTGAATGACCATGATGCATCTTTGTTTTGATGAAAGAGCTTTGGCAGTCAGCAGCAGTATTTGCTAAGCAAGAGCATGCAATATGCTTAGACAACCAAAAGTACGGCCTTTGTCCATAGTTCATATCAAGAGGAAATGTACTCCCTGCTGGCAATGCTATCAATGAATCTAAGATGACCTCAGTGTGATGTATTTGAAAAATTACCAATCACCCATTTTTTCCTTTTAGTCCAGGAGAGAAAAAGTAACAGCTCAACAGGGGAAAAGGTTGAGCAGGTTTTACATCTGACACATCTTTCTGCACTCTACAGAAAATTGCCATCACCATCTCCAGTAATTACAGGCTAAATTCTTCACAAATGTATAAGGCTACATGAATGTATCCCAATTTCCATGGCACCGGTCTTATTGCTAGTGCAAGAAACTTTCTTATAGCTGCCAATAATCATGGAGAAACTCAGTGGGTTACGCAGTGATCATTTACTGAAGAAGAAAATGAGTCGGTATGTGAAAGATAAAACCTTGCTGGTTAATATGCATGTATTTGAAGGATATGTAAGTCTTAGGGATGAATTTTGTTTGGTCCCTTTATATGGGCTTGCATACTCTACTGTAAATACAATTACTATACAAATACACACAGTAACCATGGAAGGAATTTAGGGTGTAGCTGGTGGCATCATTCTTGGTTTGAGCTCGTAAAAATTGTTTTGACCAACTGGTCCAATGTTACTGTGAGAAGCTAGAATTGATATCATCTCTTAACTTGGAGAGAGGTTTTTAAACAACATGCAATAAAATGTATTTTCTGGATCTATTTTTCTTTAGTGCAGTTACATGTATAAATTCAAGGCATCAGATACAACTAACTAGTTCTGATCTCTGTAATCATTATCCCACATCTGCTCGGACCTGTGCTAACCACTTAGATAGTTCTCTTTTGTTCATCCTACCTCATACACATCACTTCGGTGATGAAGCACCAAGGAGGTATTTGATTGGAACCGGTGGAGAGTGGTGCTGAGTGCCTCCCCATCATAGCGTGTGATACAGCTGCCAATTCAAAAGGGTGGGCAAGTTTCCTCTGCATCACCCTCCTGCCTGTCTGTCTTTCTAAGAGGTCCTTTTCCTCTGCAGTGTTAATCTCTCTGACCAGCAATGCAGGCCTGCTTCCAAAGCCTTTTGTGTTAGCACTTGTTGTAGTGGGTCCATTTTTTCTCTGAGTTAAACCCAATTAACTCCAGAATAACTCCATTAACTTCAAAGCACCGAGCAAGTGAGCATTAAGTGTATGGAAGATGGAATTTAGTGTATCAACTTTTGTAATGTTGCTTTTCCCAGAACACCCTTGCACGTGAGGAAAGAGCAGGAACCTCATCATTCATCACTGCCTATTAATATCGAGCATCTGGAGGTTTGTTTTATTCTCATCTTTGTCACAAGCTTGTCAAAGAGAAGAGCAATGGGTTTTTTTCATGTTTTTGAAAGTTGTATCATTTTTCAATTTTGTTACTTCGTCATCATGACCTTTCTGCCCAGAAAAAGATATATAGTACTAGGATAAATTGTTCTGCTCTTTTTCTCCTAAAAGTCAATTAGTTCATTTCATCATAATGCGTCAGAAGTCTCTGTCAGTCACATCAGCTCTTTCTGAAGTAACAACTGCAACAGAAAAACACATATCAAAACATCATGCAAACACAGTGGTATAACCATAAGGTTAAGTATTATTCTCTTATTTTGTTTTCAGAGATTAAAAAGAGGAAAGAGAACACTTCTGGTGAGAAAACACTGGATTTTTTCAAAGGTTAGTTTTCCACTGATATCAACCATAGAATCATAGAACATAGAATCATTAAGGTTGGAAAAGACCTCTAGGATCATCAAGTCCAACCATCAGCCCAACACTACCATGCCTCCTAAACCATACCCTGAAGTGCCACGTCTACACATTTTTTTAACACCTCCAGGGATGGTCACTCTACCACCTCTCCGGGCAGCCTATTCCAGTGCCTGACCACTCTTTCAGTAAAGAAATTTTTCCTAATATCTAATCTAGACCTTCCCTGATGCAGCTTGAGGCCATTTCCTCTCGTCCTATTGCTAGTAACTTGGGAGAAGAGACCAACACCCATCTCACTACAACCTCCTTTCAGGTATCTGTAGAGAGCGAGAAGGTCTCCTCTCAGCCTCTTCTTCTCCAGGCTAAACAACCCCAGTTCCCTCAACCTCTCCTCATAAGACCTGTTCTCCAGACCCTTCACCAACTTTGTTGCCCTTCTCTGGACATGCTCCAGCACCCTAATATCTGTCTTGTACTGAGGGCCCCAAAACTGAACACAGTATTTGAGGTGCGGCCTTACCAGTGCCGAGTACAGGGGCATGATCACTTCCCTACTCCTGCTGGCCACACTATTCCTGATACAAGCCAGGATGCCGTTGGTCTTCTTGGCCACCTGGACACACTGCCAGCTCATGTTCAGCCAGTTGTCAACACCAGGTTCTTCTTCACGGGGCATCTTTCCAGCCACTCTTCCCCAAGCCTGTAGTGTTGCATGAGGTTGTTGTGACCCAAGTGCAAGACCCAGCACTTGGTCTTGTTGAACCTCATACAATTAACCTCGGTCCATCGATCCAGCTTGTCCAGATCCCTCTGCAGAACCTTCCTATGCTTGAGCAGATCGACACTCCCAACCAACTTGGTGTCATTTGCAAACTTACTGAGGGTGCACTCGATCCCCTCATCCAGATCATTGACAAAGATATTAAACAAGACTGGGCCCAACACTGAGCCCTGGGGAACACTGCTCGTGATCAGCCGCCAACTGGATTTAACTCCATCCACCACAAGTCTCTGGGCTCAGCCATCCAGCCAGTTTTTAACCCAGTGAAGAGTTCACCTGTCTAAGCCATGAGCTGCCAGCTTCCCTAGGAGGATGCTGTGGGAGACTGTGTCAAAGGCCTTGCTAACGTCCAGGTAGACAACATCCACAGCCTTTCCCTCATCCACTAGGCGGGTCACCTGGTCATAGAAGGAGATCAGGTTGGTCAGGCAGGACCTGCCTTTCATGAAGCCATGCTGGCTGGGCCTGATCCCCTGGTTGTCCTGCACTTGCCTGCTGGGCTCACTCAGGATGTATTGCTCCATCATCTTCCCCAGTACCAAGGTCAGGCTGACTGACCTATAGTTCCCCGGATCCTCCTTCTGGCCCTTCTTGTAGATGGGCGTCATGTCATCCTCCAGTCATCTGGGACCTCCCCTGTTAACCAGGACTGCTGACAGATGATGGAGAGTGGCTTGGCAAGCTCCTCTGCCAGCTTCCTCAGTACTTTCGGGTGGATCCCATCTGGCCCCACAGACTTGTGAGTGTCCAGGCAGCTCAGCAGGTCGTAAACTGCTTACTCCTGGATTATGGGTGGTTTGTTCTGCTCTCTGTCCTTGCCTTCCAGCTTGGGGGGCTGAATACCCTGGGGATAACTGGTCTGATGGTTAAAGACTGAGGCAAAGAAGACATTAAGTACCTCAGCCTTCTCCTCATCCTTGGTGGCAATGTTCCCCTCCACGTCCAATAGAGGATGGAGATTCTCTTTGGTTCTCTTTTTGTTGTTAATGTATTTGTAAAAACATTTTTTGTTATCCCTTACAACAGTTGCCAGATTGAGTTCTAGCTGGGCTTTTGCTTGTCTAATTTTCTCTCTGCATGACCTAACGAGGTCTCTGTACTCTTCTTGAGATGCCTGCCCCTTCCTCCAAAAGTGGTAAACTCTTATTTTTCTCCTGAATGCCAGCAAAAGCTCCCTGTTCAGCCAGGCCAGTCATCTTCCCCGCTGGTTCGTCTTGCCGCACATGGAGACAGCCTGCTCCTGCGCCTTGAAGACTTCCCTCTTGAAGAAAGCCCAGCCTTCCTGGACTCCTTTGCCCTTCAGAACTGCCTCCCAAGGGACTCTCCCAACCAGTGCCCTGAATAGGACAAAGTCTGCCCTCCGGAAGTCCATGGTAGTGGTTCTGCTGACCCCGCTTCTTACTTCTCCAAGAATTGAGAACTCAATCATATCGTGGTCGCTAAGCCCAAGACGGCCTCTGACGGCCACATCTCCCACCAGACCTTCTCTGTTTGTGAACAGCAGGTCAAGCAAGGCACCTCCCCTGGTAGGCTCACTTACCAGCTGTGTCAGGAAGTGAGTTTCCACACACTCCAGGAACCTCCTAGACTGTTTCTTCTCTGCTGTGTGTGCACTGCTCACACTTTGAATAAAGCTTCAAAGTATCTCAAGCTATTTACCCTTTATATATGAAAATTCAAGTCTGTTATAATTTGTATTCAAGTGGCTACTTAGAGGAGCTCAAAGCATCTGAGAAAATTATGTCAGATGGTAAAAAAGGATTGTGTACCTTTGCACCCAATTCAAGGCACTCATAGTAGTTTACAAGAGTTAAAAAATTAATAAAATTAGCATTCATCAATCACATATTCAATAGGAAGTTGGTACTGGGGGAAGGTTAATTTTTTTAAAGGCTATGGTGGGGAAGGATTGACTGGTGAATTAACATTCCTGTACTCCAGAAGTATTTTTCCATAACTACCTATCCAAATTTATACACCAAATCTTTTAACGTGACATTTGAATGCAGACAGTGTGTAGTTTATATTTCTGCCACAGAATGGAGCAGGCAGACTCATTAACTGTTTCCAGTCTTTATTCCTTCATGGTATTCATGTAGGTCACTCCGTTAATTCCCACTAACTCTCGAGAAGTACACTGACGTCTTGAGCAAGCTGAGATTTTCTTTTCCTGTGTGCATTCACATGTACATATTTAAGATTAGCCTTTAAAAGCTTTTCCACTCTATTTGTCCTGGTGCTTGACATAACCACCTGTCACTGCCTTCATATTTATATAACATCTCTCATTCAGGGGTCTCAGGCAGTACTAGCATTAATACAAGAAAATGTATTATGTGCCTCTGAAATATTTATAATTCTCTTCTTGTGGAGGTGGAAAACACGACACACAAAGGCTAACCAACCTGTGGGGCACACACTGTTGGCAGCCCTAAAGTCCTGGCTTCCAGCCTCGTAACCACAAGACTCTTTTCCCCTTTTGGGCGTTTCAGAAAGAAAGCCAGTAACTCCCAGAGACATTCTCAAAAGACTGTCCCACAACACTCCTGAGACTTTTATCTCATGGGATTTGGTACAATGAGAAACCCAACAAAACACTAGTATCCCCAGGAGGATGCCCTGACTTACTGGTGGACAGAGGGGGTGATTTAGGGGGAGAGGCTGCTGCCCCCCAGCATGCTCAGGGCAGAAAGTCCCCCGCAGTGTGGGATGCAGCAGCAAATGCCCACTGGGCAGCCCCCCTCTGCCTCCTCTACCTTTGAAGCTGGACCCCGTGTGGCATCCAGGCAGCTGGCTCTTATCAGCAAGGGATGCTCTACTGGAGCACCTGGCTCTTCGCTGGTCTCATGAAGGAGGTCTTTGCAACCCACCTGTGCGTGGGGCTGGAGGGAAGAGCATGGCTGTGAATTATTCAGCTGTATCAATGACTGGTCTCTGTAGCTATTGGGTTCTCTCTGCAGCCTGACTGCTCCATGCTTTCACAGGCCTGCTGCCCTGTCAATGTCTCTGTGGGGCAAGGGGAACCAGGATTGGAGAGGGAGGTGCATGTGGTTGCCTCTACTCAGGGTGAAATTCAGATGTGGTCATATAGGGCCCCCCAGAAATTTTGATTCCCTCACAAATTAAGTGTATCCATTCAACCAATATATCAGTTAGACTATGCAGCAAGTACATATCAAGATGCTAGCAAGTGTGTTTTCAAGTAGTCTTTGCTTTTATAAGTTTACCAGATCTTCAGAAGTGTAAAGAAATCTAAAAATAAAGAAGATATGCAACACTTCTGAACTCTCACAAGTCTTTACTTTTTCCAAATATTTGGTATCACTACAAATATTTTTTAACTCTCAGCTCCCCCCTCCTTTTTTCATTTTTGCCTTCTGTCCCAGCCTCTTGATTATGAAATGTTCAGAAAGTGTGCTTTCTTTCTTGCATAAGTTCCCTGCATACCTGTGTTTCCTTAGAGGTTGAATTTGAGTTCACTCACACCACCTTGGCACAGTTTAAGATGTTCTATGTGTTATTTTTAAGTAATCTAAATTTACTATAAGATGCAAGATTTAGTAATGAAACCTAGAGTTTAATTTAGCAAAAGTGAAGCCACTCTTTGGTTTCATGGTATAATTCTAATATTCTATAAACCTTGATATAATTTTAATATTCTATAATTTTCTTGATATAATTCTAGAGCTTCCAAAAAAGTCAGATTTTCTCATCAAGCCTCTGTTTTCATAGCGAACCTAGAGTCCAGCTGCAGTTATGAAGATGTATTATAGCAACAGTATCCATGGAGCTTAGTCTTTTCCATCCAAAGGAGAGAGGTTTGGATTTTTTCCCGTCTAGGTTACACAGCAAATGTAAAACTTCCTTAAAGACAATGAAAATATGGAGCTGTGTAACAAGCAGAGTCATACAGAGGTATAGATTTTACCATTCACCTCTAAATTATTTTCTCAACAGTCACTGAAAGGCACTCTGAAATCATTGCTGTATGGTAGGACGGCTCACATCCAGATTGGGCAGGTGTCACTGGTGGTGACACTGAGTATTGGCTCTACCCCTGCTGTCCACATCTTTTCCTACCACGCACTCTCACACTGGGGCATCAGCCCTGCAGCCCACCCTCCCACCACCTCCATCTGTCAAAGCCCAGGTGTCTGCAAATAGGGTCAGCAGTGGCAGCGGCTGGGATCAGGGCAGGCAGGCAGTGATGGCCTGAGCTGAGCCACAGGGTGGATGCCTGCATAAATAGCTATGAGTAATAGCCTTTGAGCAGGCGGTTCCTGGAAAATTCAAATTAGCATCTATACAGGAAGAGGGAGGCTGCCTGGCTACGGCCTTGGAATTGGTTTGTGTGATGCCATCAGCACTCCTGCCACAGGTGGGGAACCACAGCTGATGTCAGTCTGCACCAAAATAGATCAAGGCAGTATTACCTTTGTGCTCCATAGAATAATACCTGCAATGAGTGAATTATTTAGTGGTGATGCACATCCCCTGAATATTCTTGCCCTGTTTAGGAGTCTACAAATGAAATAGCTGTTATGAAGTCTTTCTCATTAACCTCTACATCAAAAGCATACCAGACAGTTTGGGCAATAGACTGGTACCTCAGCTATGAATCAGTTGCATTTATTGCTGGTTTTTTTTTTTCTCTTTATTACATCCCATATTTTTAAATGGTCAGGAATATGATACAATGCTAAACATTAAAATTAAATCAGAAGCAGTGTATCAAGAAGTATTTCTCCTCTGAATGTTGAAGGGCATTTTGTAGGTAAGGTGCAACAGAACAACTTGTAGCTTGTCTTCCTGAGGAATTTGGTAGAGGTAAGGGCCGGAAAGCAGAACTGTTACTAAATCTTGACATCAGTTTTAGTCTGCCATGGTCTTTTATGATGTACTTTGCCATTCCTCCATCTTTTTCATGTAAGAGAAATGGGTCCAGTGCCCTTGGGACAAGTTCAGAAAAGGTGCATAGGAAAGGGCCAGATTTCTTTGAACTCCTTCAATTAGTTCTCTTTCTGTCTTTGGGAGTTTAACTTCTTAAAACACATGCAAACATGGGGCAAAGCGTCCATTAGAAGAGCTCCACATGGCTGACTAGCAGCTGACATGGAGCATGCTGCTATGCTTGCTTAGACACTTTGCATATAAGTAGGAGCAATAACCTGTTTTAATGGCAAGTTTGGGTGGGGAGACTTGGGAAAGTTACAGATAATCAACTGGTGAAGTTGACAGGCATAAGTTCAAGCATGTTAAACATCTTGAGCATGTGTTTTCACTCAGAATAAAGAGGCCAGAGTTTGCAGCAATTTAAACAGAATTAACCTACAGAAAATGAAAGCCATTTTATTCCTGCATAAGAGCACCCATATGGCGTTTATCAACCTGCAGTTTAGGCACACTTACATTCCACCTTTATTTGATTAACTTTCCTGCATGCCTTCATAAGAGGCATGGTCTATGATTTTTCAGTTAGTTCAGGGACCCTAAAGTATGCTACTTTTACAAATACCATTCCTTGTTTATAAATTAATATGGATTCCATCGCTAATTGTAATTGCACTAAAATTGCTGTAATAGTTGCTTAATAAGTACATAAGATTAAATACATCTATGTTCAAAGTAAAAAAAAAAAAAAAGACATACTGTACTTGGACTAACTCTCCAACAGAAATGAGCTTTTGTACATAGGTGAACAAGTAATTTTTTTCCCAGACGGTACTAACTCCATCAGGTACATATATGCTGTCAAATAACTCCCCAGTTCATTTCCAGGTTCTGTCCTTTAATCATCCGTATTACTCGAGTCTCAGACTCATTTGACATGAACCTACTAGATGTCCCCAAAACAAAATGTGTGCATACTTCTGAGGATGATTGGCTCCAGGGCCCCCTTTGGGAGGGCACTGTGGGTGAGACTGGACCAGGTTTGGCTGCCTCTGCCTTACACAGGGTATGTTTGTTAGCAGGTAGTGTGGTGCGTTGTTGTGCTCACCACAGAGGGAGCCCTTTGGAGCCAGGGTGAGGTCCCACACGCTATCTGCATTTTAGGTTTTCTTTGGACTAACTCTAACTTTAAGAATGCATTAAATGTGCTCCTGTGTGCCAAACGCCATGCCCTTTCTCTCTCTATTTTTCTATTTAAAATTAGAGACCTTCTTCTGTTTTTATTTAATCTGAGTGAAGGTACATCTACCACCACGTTTCTGTCCATAGCAAGACTGAGTTTCTCGGTGTCCCAACTTACCATACTTTGACTCTTATTGGAAACAGGTCTTTGAGCAAAAAAAATTCTTGGATGAAAATACACCAGAAGAGGGGCTCCAGTGGCACTACTAATGCCCTCCAGCTGCAGGTGAGTTTGCAGCCCAGAGACCAAACCAGAGATGTTTTGAGCTAATGAAACCCACAAATGCCTGTGTCCACTTCCAGATTTAAACTTGGGTTTGGTACCAGGTATTGCACCTTTTTAAATGCATAGCTTCCCGCTATAGTCAAGTAATTTTGTAGACATGACTGGATACCAAGAGAAACTGTGCAGCCACAAGGTGCATGTGGCACTCGGACTTGTAGTGTCTGCATTTGGTCACGTTGACCACAGCTAACAGCTATAGGAAGGACTGAAGTCCAAGAGCTAGCCCTGGCTACATTGGTTTGGAAGGGCACCAACAGCAAGGAAGGAAAAAATGCAGGTTTTGGACTTGCAAAAGCAGAATTAAAAATGAGGAAATAAGAAGAAGAAATAAATGAGAAAAAAGAGGGGAAGGAACTTCTCTGCCATCCTTACTTTAGTGTATGTGTCTCTATTAACCCAACATCTCCCTGCTTAGTGAAGCAAGTACCATGCCACAGTGTCAGTGCTTCCTGCTTCTTTGGAGATTTACTCCCAATGGTTTCATATATATGGAATTAATTTGGTATGTGTTTGTTGGCTTATGTGATTAAAGACTCGTCTCCCACACATGAGTGAGCACAGAGGCACATGGGTAGGTGGGGGTGGGGGCGGGGGCAGCAACCTCACCAGAGAAAGGTACTCTGGTCCCCACCCCTCCCCAGGCTTTCACAGGAGATGGCCAGCCTCATGGTCTGGGGGACATCCATCACTACAGGGCTAGGGAGAGGCTCTCCAGAGCCTCTTACAGACTGAGGTAGGCATTGCCTGTGGTGGGATGGCACTCATGGGGTTCAGGGGAAGAGCATTTGGGGATTGTACAAGACTTATTATGGGATGTTCAGGGGAGGAACCAAAGGCAGGAAAGGGAGGGGTCATGGTTTGTGGAGGAACAAATATGGGAAAGTAGAGGGAAAAGGAATAAATGGGGCCAGTTGGAGGTCAGCAGGGGCTGGTCTGTGCAGTCTGTCCTTTCTCCTTATTAAAATCCATTTCTGATAATTTACTGGGTGAGGGGCACTCTATTCTGTGTACAAGTGCATGTATGGGGGGGTCTGAGTCCTAGCAACTTGAAGCAGGACCATGGGTCAGAGGGACCATGTGTCTGTGCTGCCACAAGTAGAGCACATAAGGCTGTGTGTCTCACTGTGTGATTGCTAGCAAACATCAAGGTGGACTAGCCAGTGCACCAGATAAAGCCTTGGGAGCCAAGTATAGGAGCAGCCATGGGTCTGAGTCGGATACTGGAGAGACCAGAGGGTCTGTGCATTGGCTACTGGAGGGCCCATGGGGTCCAAGTTGGTGACTAGAGAGACAATGGGGTCTGGGAATTGACTACTGCTAAGTGCTAAATCCAGATCAGCTACCAGAAAGACCAGTTTGCATGTGTGTGTGTGTGTGTGTCTGGGCATGAGGCGATGGGGCAACCAGGGGAGCCAGGGATCAGCTACTGGGTGCGCTGGGTATCTAAGGCCCATTACTGGAGGGATCCATAATGCATATGTATGTCTTCATGTGCCTGTGTGTTTGTGTAGGTCTGAGTACTGGAGGCATCCCTACATATATAAATTTTCCCCCAATGGGCTTTCATCTTGATCAGATGGAGAGGGGAACAGGATGAGGCCATTGGTACTGTCTGTGTTTGCGTGGGTGCAGAGCATTTCAGTCTATACTGATCTGTATCTCTCTCTGTGTTGGTATGTATATGTGTGTTGTATGTATGTGTATGCATGCACCCGCTGGGATCACCCGCTCTGCCTGGCTGCTAGCTGGACCTGGGGAGCTGAGTGGAGCTGCAGCAGCCTCCCCTCTGTCAGGCTGCTGCTTGCAGCAGCTCCTAATGTTGCTCATTGCCCTCCCATTGTGCACAAACACAGCCCTGATATTTCTTCCTCCATTTATTGCTGGAACAACCTTTCCTCTGGCAGAAGGGTGGGAGCTGTAATCTCCTCCGAGGCTGATGCAGCTGGTGTGGAGTGGATGGGCTGTCAAAGGGGCTGGCATCCTTCCCCCCAGGGACCAAACTTGTCGCCCCTGAGGTTTTCCATCTGGCAGGGAAGTAGCAGTCCTGAGGTTATTACTTAGCTCAGCTCCCCTGTCCTGAATTACTCCATAAAATAAGCTTCCCAGTCAGAGATTATGATGTTCTCCCACTATGTTAAGCTTACTGTTGCATTTAAAGACTGTTTTATAGCATTTTGCTTAGTGATGGAAATCATCCTGTGGCTGATGCAATGGTATAACACAGACTTCATAGTAAATTTGTCAAAAATGAATGAGTGTTAAAAACATGCTAATAAAATGTTATTAGAATGACCATTTGCAAAGGTTTGAGTCTCTTCTATGGTTTTCATAGCAGTTAACTAGATATTTTTTTAATTATGAAAGCATTAATATGATAATTTAAAAACTAAAAGGCAACTAAAAACATCAATGGAAACTAAAATCGTCATTAAAAATTCTGATTGGTCATAGTGATCTATTTTCCCTATTGATCACAGAGATCTATTTTCCACTAAAAGGCTCAGATGTAGGAGGGCTTTTTAATATTAATATTATTCCATCTCTAGCATATCACATACTGTATTTAGGATTGATTTTCTTGTAATTATCACACAAATGTTTTGTACTAAATTTGAAAATTTTCACAGAAAATTGGAAGATTTCTCATGAAAGATCATTCAGAATATGAGTCTTGGGGGGGGGTGGGAGGGGGAGCAGTTTTAGTTTCCAAAATCATTATCTGACTTCAGCAATCAGTCTATAAAATTCAAAACTTAATAGATACAGAATGCCAAATAGCCCAATTCACAGCACTCTTTACAGTTCTGCATAGCACATGGTATTGGTTTATGACCTCCTGATTAGATACAGTCAAGAACTGACAAACAAACATTGTGTGCCTGCAGGTACAGACTCTGAGAGGGGTTCATCTTGTTTAGGTTTAGGTAAGCAAACTTTTAGATGTCTCTGTTTGAGCTGGTAACCTTCAAAGCCCAGTTAAGAGAAGGAGGCATTTGTAGAGAATGATTTGTCTTAAAGATCTATCTTAGAGGAAGAGAAATTGCCCTCTGGAAATAACTGTGTCTTTCAACAGACTGTAAAATGATCCGATAGTGAATAATTCAGACCCAGATATTTAATTTCTCAGAAAAGCTAAGTTTGGGTAGATGGAGTCCATACTCTGTGTGCATAAGCACACAAACCCAGAGGCTAATGAAACAAAGCAGAAAAGTAATGCTGGGCACATGTGTGCTTGAGCAGAAGTCAGGAGAGCATTGTAAGGAGCTGCATACTTTGGGCATCTAAAATCACCAGTTATCCACAGAACAACATGAGAACTTTCCTGGGTGTATGAAGTGCACCTAGTTTGAGGGTGTCATCCATATTCCCTTCATTCTTGATTTATAGACATATGTCTTTACATGATGTAACTTGACTGAAATAGGCCAAAAAACTTCCCCATATATTTTGAATAGGAACTAAAATATTATTTTTATGGTCAACAGTTATGAAGTGTCCTCATGTATATGTACTCATGTATACATGTTTTATCCTGAGCTTAATTAAGTCAAAGTTATGCCTGCTTATCACACAATCTAAAGGAAATTAATGAGGGATATAAGTGTACATGCATACATACATACATACCTAGTGGATTTTTTTTCTGCTGTGGTACACTTTCTCTTCCAGGCATTCCAGT
Source organism: Morus bassanus (assembly GCA_031468815.1). Lineage (NCBI taxonomy): Eukaryota > Metazoa > Chordata > Aves > Suliformes > Sulidae > Morus > Morus bassanus. Next base: position 88,494,536 of record CM062568.1, on the reverse strand, counting down.
TAGTCATAACTCTAATAATGTTATTTCAGAGCATCAAAACTAATTTTCCTTAATCACAGCTGCATCTGATATGTTCCTCTTGGTTTGGGTTTTTTTTTTTGTGGTTTTTTTTTTTTTTTTTTTTTTTTAGTTTTCTGGTTGTTTGGCTGGGGTTTTTGTTTATTTGGGTTTTTTGCTTTTCTATTTATAATGTGCTTTATAGCATCAGCTGATCTAATGCACCCATATGTGTCTCCATACTGCAGCTGGAAAATCCCACAGACAGCAGCTCCAGCTCCAGCAGCTCTGTGTTGCCATAATACTTTCATGGACTGTGTCCATGCTTTCACTTCCAGCAGTGCCCAGGGGACGGTAGTGATGTTCAGTCCCAACAGTGGGCTCAAGCTTGAGGAGATGCCTGTGACCCATCCTGATCTCCTCCTGATCTTCTTTGGGTGAAGGGTTTGTTTTGAGTAAAATTTTCTCAGGTGAGTGAGTGGCAAAATTCGCACTAACTTCAGAGGAAGCAAGATTTTACCCTTAGAGTAAGTGTAACTATCCTGCCAAACCTCAGGTTTTCAAGGAAGCCACGTATCCCAGAACCAGAGCCTGAAATCAGGACTCCACTTTTTCCGCACAACCAAAAAGCAAAGCCTGCTCACACCATCTGAAAATCTGATCTCTCTATTTCCTTTCAGTTTTGCGAAATGCAGATGAAACCTCAGCTGATACCGGTTTTAGGTTAAAAGTTGTAAGAGTGTCTAGTCTTTCACGTAAAACTAACAAGAAAGAAATACTGTTTCACTATTGCTAACAAGTAACATTTTTATGGCTGAACTGAAGCCTAGTGAAGCTAGTTGTTACGCTTAATATCTGGTTTTACAGGCAAAGAGGAAACAACTTATATAGAATGACAGGAATTTATTGTTAGTATAATTGAAAACTTAGCAGTCTAATCCAAGAGTCATTATTACTCCAGATGTAATTATTACAAAAAAAGAAAGAATATGTGTATGCAGAAAAAGTTTCAGTGGTAGTATCAATAATAATAATACAGCTAAAACTGTGACTTGCACACCCCTTAGCTTATATCCCTTCTCTTGGTGTAATGCTCCCCCTTCCCTGGCTCCTCTGGGTCCAAGGGCTGCTGCTTTTGCTCAGGTGTTGGAGTTGGGGGGGTTATGGGGAGTTGTTGGCATCTGTAGTACTTCACCAAGAGGGATTTGATGTTCACATTGACCGTTTCTTCTTCCTCATTCTAGGATCTGTTTGGGTTCATTTTTACATGTTAGCCAACATGCTTTTACATCTTTGCTCTTTCTTAATTGTTCTGAGCTCCACATCAGATCTGAATTTGCTAAGTATAGAGCATTTTACATATACTAGATACTGTTTCTTTGTTCTCTTTGTTCCCCCTAAAGCCAGTTTTGTCCAGCTCCAGGTCTGCATTTCTTCAGCTGACACTGGTGAGTTGTTTATAGCTGTGGGTTCTCCAGTGCCAAACCTGTGCCCCATCCCCTGTCACCTGGTGCTGGGATGCCCCTATGCTGCACCTTACATCTGCATGTCCCAGAGCCTCTGCTGTCCCACCTGGGTGGTATTTCTCCTACTACATCACTACTGTGCAGCCACAAAATTACTGTGGTACCACACAGCCATAAGCAAAATAAACCAAATTAGCCGCAGGGACTTGGTCAGAAGGAAAGCTGCAGTTAAAGCAAGTTGAAGTGAAGCTGTGAGCAGGTCAGGCAGCACAAACCTGACAGGTTTCAGCACTGAGGTCTGGCAAACCCAACACAAAACCCGTGGCCAGATACTGTCAACAGTGATGCCACGTTGCAGAGCTGTGCGGGCACAGAGTTCAAGTCCTGCCCTTGAAGAACATTGCTACCTCGATATACTGAATGCAGCAGGTGAAAAGGAAACTATGGAAGAGGTTAATTTCCAGCACATCTTGGAAATGAATTTTTTTAGCACTAGAAAATCTGGGAGAAAGTTCTCCAGTGTCCTCCTAAATCTAGATGGAGGGGAGATGTTTATATTAAATTTATGGAAGGGTGTTGAGGATAGTTTTTGGAAGGATTTAATTTCTTTAAGGATAGGAGTTAGAAATATCCCCTCTAATATATATTCACTAATCTTCAAATTTTTTCCTGCAGAAAGATTCTTCAAAGTTTTTTGCCTGACACACCACAGCTATATTTATTTCTGTATTCTAGATACTGTAGAAACAGATGACGTTAAAAAGACATACCTCATATTTGTGTGGCTTTTCTTTTCTCAGGCTTCTTTCTCCTGCACCTTCAGATTTCTCCCTGAAGAATTAGTTTGGTTATTTACGCTGCTTGGTTTACCAAGAGTAAAGCTGTATTTTCACACAGACCTAAAACTGACTGAGCTCATAAAACACTTCACACTCTGATTTGTGTGTGTGGTGGAGTCAGTTCTTTGTACTTTTTAATGTATGTCTAACAAAGGCCTTTTACATCATTAAAAATCTTACTTAAATTTGTTTTAGGACTAAACAGAAGCAATCTGACAGAGACTCCTTTCCTAGCAGGCCTTGCTTCTGCCACTGAGTCTGACAAATTACTTAAATAATAAGCAGAAAGAGGAAAGATGGCCAGAGCTGCTTTATTAAAAGAGATTGAATTAGCAGCAGGGCCATCCTGCTGTAAGCGCCGCTTGCTGAAGAGCCAGTCTGCAGGAGAGCTCCACATGTTAGTCCAGATAGGGCTTACAGCCTGGCCATGCTGCAGGCACAGGGGGACACATGGGGATTTTGTGCTGTGCAGGATGCCGAGTTAGCTGAGGAAAGCCCAACAAGAGCTCACGGGCTCCCACAGGGACAGCCTGCATTTCAGGTCATGGGGGCACAGAGCCCATTTCTTTTGCTGCTGTGCATGCTCACCTTGAGTATGCAGAGGTCATTAGGTTAGATGGGGGTGGACTGTGTTAATTGCTGACATGGTTTGGGGCTGGTTTTTTTTGCTTCCTCTGAAGCTTAGGCAGGAGAAAGGGAAGGGCTTTCCAGCATGACTGCTTCAGCACTCACCTGAGGGCAAGACCCAGCTTCCCCTTCAGTGCAAGCCCAGTTTAAATCCCCACTGTAAATCACTTCAATCTCAGGCCTTCAGGGTACATCTGACTTCAGACCTTGTTTTTTTTTACCAGAAACACAGGGCTGTGTGGACCTCCCTGCAGGCAGGAGCCATGAGCTAAACCAACCTGAAGCAGTTTGAGCCTAGGGAGGTTCCCAATGCGCAGCACCTGCCAGCGGAGCTGCTCTGCAGGCACAGACCCAACGATACCCCTCTCACCAAAAGGATGCCAGGGAAAAAGTCCAGCGGTGGGTGCCCCCCTGGGCTGGGCAGTGGCTGTCTGGGAGCTTCAGGACCACACTACTGCTCTTAAGTGTTTTGCTTGCATCGTAATCTCATTTCAAGTCCCTGAGGTCTTCAGTGGATGTAATCTTGAAGTGTGGTAATTCAGTGAATGTTATGCATGAAAGCTAACACCTTTAAACTCATTAAAAGTGTTAGCTGAAAGGTCTGGCATCTTAAATGAGAATATTTCAAAAAGATTGTGATATCAGTGTTCTGTGGGGAAATATCACCTCTAGAAAAATTAGGAAAATATTTTTATGTTTGACGTTTCTATGTTTAAATAGTGGCAAATACTCACATTTCCTCATTCTCCCCAGCTCCCCTCCCGAGCTGGAAATGTGAATGAAAAGTAGGACTCTTTGCATAAATAAAAGCATCATTTTAAATCTTCAAACGTATTATTTTTCTATCACTAACAAGAGGAATATACTAAAAACCTGAAATGGAAGTTAACTTTTTTCCAGCAGGAAATTAGGAAAAGTCTTCCTCCTCTTCCTCTTTTAAGTTTGATTTCTTCACTCACTCCAGTGACAGGGAGGGCAAGGAGTGTGAGACAGAGTTAAAAATGAGAGAGAGATTTTGTAGAATGAAGCAATGACTGTAAATATCTGTTAATTTTGAAATTTTGTTTAAATATAATCTATAGAATTTAAGAAATCTTATTTCTTTGAACTCTCAAGTTGTTATAGCTTCTACAAAACAAATGTTTGTGTAAAAAACCAATGTTTTTGTATTTAAGTTTTCACATCAGGAAACTTATATTTCTAGAAATGGCCAAATTTTAGAGTATCCACAATTCCAGTATTTCCAGATGAAACAGTGCATATTGTTGCCACTTTCTGAATACTTAACTTTTTTGAAAACTATCTCAAACTAAACACTCACATCATTGGAATATATTTTTTGATGTCATATTGACCAAACGTGAAAGCAAAGGTTTCAATAAGACAATGAATGTCTGAGAGTGTGTCTCATAGGGGCAAAGCACATAACATGTTTTTGATAGAAAGCAGCAGAACATTACACCCTTTTAGCAATTAAATAATATATTACTGTAGGAATGGCCCTAAATTATAACATTTGGAAAACATTTTCTTAGATTGCAATCAACAAGGAGAAATTCATGTGAATATCAAGCCTCACTAGGTTTAGATGTTTGTCATATCTCCCCCAGCTATATATTTGCCTGTCTCCTTTTCCTTCTCTCTCCACCATCTTCCTACCCCTACCCATTAGATAGCAGAATATTAGAGATAATTTATGGGAAAGTAAATTTACTGCTGGCTAATACAAGGCACACTGCTATCTTATGGTGGGATTTACCTATATGGACAAAAACACAGACTGAATTAAGTATAGCAGATCTGGGAAATTTGTGGTTATCGTGCTATTCATGTGCTTGTGGAAGAAAAAGTAGTCAAAGCAGCAGAGTAATTTTTTAATGTGTTTTTGCTTGTTGGACGGTTTAATTTTTCACATACATTATTTACTTTCCTTCAGTGGATTTTGAGAGAAACCAGCCGTCATAAAACTTTTAGATGACCATTTTCTAACCTGTTGAGGTGAGCATTAAGCTTCCTGGCTTCTTAAAAATAATTCCCATTATTCATGTTACATACAGGCTAACCACATAGGCTTTTTTTGCCCTTTTTATTTTTACAGGTTAACTGAATAATTACGGAGTTCACTGAAGTGAATGTTGTAGAACAGGAAGGCCAAAAAGCCCATCATCAGAGCCACTCGAGTCACTTGGCTTAATGACTAACAAAGAACACAGTCCGAAAAATATTTTATTCTACAGAAGGATTTGGTTCTCATGCAAATGCATAATTACAAAAATGACCCAGATTGTTTTTCCCAGGGAGCATCTGTTCTGGTTTTCTAGAGTTGTTTAGTTTGGCAACTTACTATCAAAAGCAATTTATAGCTGGTATATTGAGCTGACCGGTCTGATAATTAGGCTGGGCATTCTGAATAAAGTATTTTAATACCTTATTAAAAAGTTTGTACCACATGCGCCTAGAATATTCCACGTTAAATATTCAGTCATACAGTTAGATTTTTGAAAGAGAATAAGGAATGAATTAATAAAATTATTATTAATAATTTCTCCCTTTTTGGTTACCTGTTATGTGCATTTCAACTCACTGTATAATATCATAATATATATCATAACGGATCTCTGTAAATAAATATATATTTGCCTTATTGCCAAGCTGTATTGCTGCTTCTGCACTTTGAGTATTTTGCTTCTATCTTAGACTTCATAACATCAAGCTCCCTCTTATTGATTTCTTTGCTTTGGTTTTTATAAACTCAGTCACTTGGAATAGGAAAACCTGGTAAATCTGAGAAAGACATTAATATTATTTTGACATATTATCGGTACTTTTCTTCCAAGCAAAGTCATTCTCTTCTCTCTGTGAGATAAACAAACCTGCTTACTAAAGATGCTGGCATTTGACAAAGTATTTGCCTTAACAACACTGAAATATGATTGACTTACTAAAATAAGACCACATTTATTTATCCTACATTAAACAGCATGACCTTTTCAGTACCACTTTACATGTCTTAGATTTGCTAAAAAAGACCCCACAGTATGATTAATGAACCATTCCACTCGTGGTAATGAAATCTCCAAAGACAGTCTGTAGCTGTCCCTCCCCAGATGCCCCAAAGAAGCCAAAGGGAATTTACTGTTGGTAAATTTGGGGATAATGCAATACAACGTTTCCATTTTGTTAGCCTAATGTGGTCCTTTCCCCAGAGTCTCCACATGTAGTTCGCTTTAATATCTGTCCTTCCTGGGAGGAGACAGACCAGAGGAAACAGAAACCTGCAAAATAAACCCTCCACTGCTGCTGCAAGCACAACACACCCAGGGGTACATCCACATATGCGTCTACCAAGGGGACAAAAGTCGCACCCAGGACAGGCTCTCCTGCACTGATGATGTGGTTGCAAATGTGCGAAGGTGCAGTCCGAGACGTGTGGACCTGCTCCGCATCCCCTGCTGCTCAGCGTGCTCCTGCAGGTTCAGGTGCTGCCACCTGGCTATGGCTGCAGTCCTTCAAATGTAACATAAAATCCAAGGAGAGGTTTTGGCCCAAAGAAAGTCAGTGCCAAAAGACCTGATTTCAGTAGAAGCTGGATTTTACCCCAGGTTTTTATCTTTCCAAAGATATCATGGTTTTTTGCATAGACGTTATATTAAACTATTCTGTCATGGCCAGGTTCCAGTTCTGAAATGTCCAATTTTCATCAGTTGTACAAAGGTACAAGGAACTTCAGGATTATTTGTGATGAAAAGTTATGAATTTTTTTGATACTGTTAAGTACATGCCTATCTAGATATTTTCACCCTTTCCAAATGAATTCTGTATTCTCACATCACAGAAGGCTTTCATTGCTAGGTAACATACAACACACCTGTGTTCCCTTATCTCCCCTCGCTGCTTCCTATTTAAACTTACATTTCATTCCCGAAGTGCAGCCACATTGTCTGTCAGCTTCAAATAACAATTTTCTCTCCTTCCTATCTGACTTAATTTGCACAATTTAATTTTGGTTAACCTCTCGTCTTCAGAACTTGAAAGACATGAATGTGCAACACCTGGCACAAATTCTTGCATAAAAACACAGGACAAGGAGTGATAGCAACTGTCTTGCAATAGGAATGAGCAGAGGTTATGGCTCTGATCCAGAAAAACACTTAAACATACGCTTTTAAATCACAAGAAATAGTCACATGCATAACTTCAAGCACATGCAGAGCTGTACTGCTGCATTGCCACCACTGTTTTTAAGAACAGACCACATGCTTTATGTTCTGATACGTATTCATAGTGTAAGACACTGATACTTCATCTTACAGTATTTTTTCTTTGTGTAACCCAAGAAGTAATTCAGAAGCTATAAGCGTACTTACAAATTTGTTTCCCTGTCACTGAGTGCTATGCAGAAGGAATGCATTCTCTCAAACATCACACACAGACTAGCTTTCATTTCCTAAACATCCATAGGTATACAGTCTCATAAGAAAAAAATAATACCAGAGTTTTTTTAAGGAACAAGAACCAGCACTTTTAAAGAAGTTTCAGGCACTAGAATTTTTTAGATGTGGCCATGTACTAGTTTTGTACACTCTTGCACTTCTTACACAAAGAACGAAAGAAAAAGGCTAGCTTTCCATCTACCTCTCCTGAAACTACAATTTGACAATCTGTATCCTTACCTCAGGAAAATGTGAAAAACAAACCCCTTAATAAACATTTTTCTTCTTTCATAAAATAACAAGCAAATCTCTGCAGTCTACGGCTTTTACATGCTGGTACAGAATGTTCTATTCACCCACTCATTAAAGAAAAATAAACCACTCTATGAAATAGTGGAAAATAATTTTCCTGAAGAATATGCAGGCATTTCTTTAAAGTATGAAGAGGCAGCTGTGATGACCGGACAGAATTACATTTGCTTGATCAAATAGTTAACAAGGTACAGAATGGTGCAGAAGAATCTGAAGGAGAGAGTATTCAAAAACAGTGGGAAGAAGATTAGTGGTGATTTGCAAAAGATTAACAGGACACATTTTTCAGTAGTTTGTACACAGTCTGGACACAGGGAGTATCTCTGACTCTTCAGATGTACATGGACAGTATTGTGCAAATGTGAGTGTGACAGATTGCTTAGGGAATCTCTGGAGGACGTGTATTATTAGGGTGTCCTTTTTGAAACACTTAACATGTACAGTTCCAGCTATGGTAAAAAAAAAGAAAACTACAATTGAAGTGTTACAGTCAGCAACATAGCTCTTTAGGGTCCCATTCATCAAAACTGTGTGCTGTGCATGCATTTGTTATTTATTTATTGAGACAAAAATATTATATCCTGATTATTCTATGTAAATACAATGAGTATGATTTTGTTCAGTGCAGAATATGATATGGGTCTAATGGGGCATATTATCAGTGTAATGTCTGCAAGCTACTAAGAAACCAAGGGACATGAACAAAATTACAGACAACCCTGATTCCACACAGGTACATTTATATCTCTCGGCAGGTGTAAGTTACAAAAAGATCCATTTATGTAATTACTTAGCATATAGAAATTACATTACCAGACTATGCCAACATTTCTACAGTGTCTAACATGGCCCTTTAACATTACAAAATGCTATCTCTCAGTTCCCCTATCCTGCAGTCTTACTGTATTTTAATCAAGGCTCCAAAAACTACTGGCTGCATATAGGCTCTGGCTTCATGTGTGAATCGAGTTTGCAAGATCTCAGCTTCATTCACAGTAAGAGATCTAGTTATTTTTTTTACCAACAGACCTTTTTCTGATGGCCTGCAGTTTTTTTTAGTCCTTCCAACAGCACAGAGGGTGGATGGATAGCCCCTTAGACTCCTTCTGTGGTCAACAGGGAAAGAAATGATCCTTTGGAGAATCGCTTGTTATCTGGAAATAGCATTTAAAATAGATGAGTTAAATTGCCCTCTAAATGTCCCTCTTTCTTCATTGACTGCAGAGAGACAGGCTTGGGCTTGGTGCTTGGCTGACACAGCCAGCCAGCATTGGACAAGGTGGATCCCACCCCACGGGTAAATGTAAGGTGCTCTGTGGCCAGAAGGTGCTGAGGCATCAGCAGGTAAATCCTCCTCACAGCTTTGCGACTGTCCCTGGTATCCTGTCCTCTGCCACCAGAGACAGAGGCACGCTGGGTATTCGGTGACTATGGGCCCTTAGAAAAACAGGCCATGAGCATTTATATAATAAAATGCTGATCTTCAAGTGTTTTTTAACTACAAGTAATTAAGAACAACAACAATAATGCAGGAATCAGTAAAAATGTAAAATTGAGTTTCTAGCTAGCTCTGGTCAGCACAGATCTCAAGACATTTTAAATAGTCAGGTGTTTGAAATACCATGCACTTCGCATATGATTCCTGGCAAGTGCAATTAGGCTAACTTTTCTGGCCTAATTTCAGAGTAAGTAATTACTACCTAACAGTGTTTCCCTAGCAGGATATAGTACTTTCTGCTTCCTACCTCATGTTATTGCAGTGGACACATTATTGCATTAAGTTTTTCCCAGGCCTGTGTGCACCCCAGGGCCATGGGCGCCATGTCCGCAGGGCTGCAGGCAGGCAGGAGGCACAGCCATGCTGGCCTGCCTGGGGATGTCCCGCACCCCTTCCTGGAGTTGGGCTCCTGGAAGACCTTGCAGACCAGCTCCGGTGGTTTCCAGCAGCCCTGCTGCAGCCTGGCCAGTCCAGAGGACAGTCCAGCAGCTGGAGCTGCCCTCCACATGCAGAAAGACACTGCCCGGGCATCTTTCACAGCTGGAGACCACTGCACCATTCACATTGTCTGACTTTGGTGTGCTGTTGTGAAGATGAGCAGATGACGGCTAAAGAAGTATTGGGAGGGCCTGATCCTACACCTGCTGGTGCCTGTGGGAGTCTGCATCAGAGCGAGGATGGAGTGCAAGGATCTGGTGCAGTCAAGGGAACGATTTCCCCTATTTAAAGTCTCTTTGCAGTAATGCATTTTTATAAGGCTCTGCTCATTTTTTGGAATATGCCCACCTAATTCCACTGTCCATCGTACTGGCCCAGCTGCACTGGAAAACAAGATGGTCTTTAGAAGACATGTTACATGGAGTAAGATGCTAAGTTTTAGCAACATGTTTGTACACTTCCACAGCAATGCGCTGGATCCCCCTCAGTCCTGGATCTCAGCTGCCTGCCCGGACTGTCTTGCTCAAGTCTGACATATACAGGCATTAGAACAGGGTCTTGAGAGCATTTTTGTGTTTTAAATACCTTGAGTACTTGGACCACTGTGTTTGTCTGAAAAACACTATATTAAATTGAGTTATTCCAGTTTTTCATCAATATTTCATATAGTGTGATGCACAGCATTTTTTATCCTGTATAAACATATCCTTTTCATGATGTTGCCCTTCTCTCTTTACCCTTGTTATTGTCTTATTAGGGTGCTTCCTAGGCCATAGTAAAATCAGTTTATAGGGCTAGGGGCTGTGTATGTGCTCCATATTTGATATTTGTCTCCTAGAATAACGCACATAATTTATAATCTGAAATACATCTACATTAAATATAATAATGAGTACAGTGTGGATGTATGGATGTTTACCTTGGTGTTACTCTGCATAAATTTAGAGTAGGATGGACATAAGGTCACCATGCGAGCAAGGAGCACAACCTCTTGGTAAGGAGTCTCCCTAAAAGTGCTCAGACCTAGTAGCTTAGGTTAGAGCTGTGCAGAATCCACACCTTGCACTCAGCTCCGTGACAAAGTTGTTTTTCCAAGCTGGAGATCAAAAGGCAGCAGTGAGCCAAAAGATTTGCCTTGCAGAAAGTGGGGCAGGGAGGAAGTTACCAGCGGCTGCAAGCTGCCACAGGCTGGTGGAAAGCCTGTGTGTGTAGCCCTCATGCTCTGACTTGTTTCCTTGAAGCAGGGATGGGAGAAGTTGCAGATACTGAGGGGCTTCAGGAGGATAACAAGCATAGACAAGACTATGGATATATGTGTTCACTGTAATAAATTGATTTCTAACCAATCAAACCATAAGCAGACTTTTGCATAATTCAGTATCACAACAGGCACTGATATGTGAAAGAGTAAGTGGATGGCACGTGCAAAACACAGTGGAAACATTGACCCTTCACTTGAAAGAGGCTCATGCTGGAGACTGCAAAAGAATCCAACTCCTACACAGAGACTGTGGCATATAGAGTAATCTTAACAGCTAGCATTTTCGGTTTGAAGTTTGTCAAATAGAACTGGAGAAAAGTCGAGGCTATTTTGATGCAAATACTAATTTAGATGCTATTTTCTCTTTAGGTGTGTTGTGGGTGTTGGGCATCTCTGAGTATTGCTTATTGACTTTCTATTAGAGATGCTGTGTTTTTACATCTATTATGACTAGAAGAAATGCTAGTCACATAGACTGAAAATTTTATTCTCATATATTTTGGCCTCAACACAAGATGGAAAGTAAAAATATTTGAAATTAAAAGTAGTTGAAAATGAAGTCAACTGAAGACATACACTTGCTAGAAACTAGTCATCATATTCCCATAGCATGTGGTGGTAAAGTCCAATCTTTTTGCTTTTTCAAATTTCTTGAGAAAAGGGTTCAGGTTCATTCTGACAAGTTGATGACAATTGCCATATACCACAAAGCACTAGAAATTGATGCTTTCATAATATTTTGCATTTTTTAAATCTAAAATAGTGTTGTCCAACACAGAAAAAGCATGGATTGCTGCCTTTTGAAAGCAATAAATAACTGCTTGCACAAATATTATTTGTATCACCAAAATTCTACTTTACATTTTAGTAAGGGAGCTCATCCCATAGTTGAAATCCTGTTAACATTGTTTGGCTGAATCAGTACAAAATGTCATTTGCACCTGGAGACTTCTGGGTGCTGGATTGCTCTTACCTTCTGTCTCACTTCTGCAGCATGGGCTGGTAAAGACTTTTCTTGGAGAAGCTCTGTTGCGAGAGGCACAGGTAGGGCAGGGAGTTTCTCATTTATGCCCATCTGCTTGCACAGCAGCTTGGGCATCTGTCAGAACATGACCCTGCAAACCTCACGCATTTGGAAGAAAAAGGGTTTTGTGATGGTTGGAATACAAACTTCCACCACTGCTATCTGCAGCTTCTTCCTGTGTGATGGGGATGACACTTGCCTTCTCTGAGGTATGACTGCTCCCCAGCTGTTGGCTGATAATGATCATTCCCTACTCTGAAATGGTATTGGAAAACAATCACATTTCCAAGAAAATGTCAGTCTGTGCAAGCTTGTTGATAAGTTATTGTTAAATATTAACATAATATAAAAGGAGTGAGAAAGGAAGATCCCTGCTTCAATTTTATCCTGTGCCACACTGGCTCTGTCTGAGATTGCTTCTAGCACACCTGCAAAATTCTGAGAAAAACATTTGAGCTATAGCCTCCAGAACAGATCCTTTTGGGCAAAAAACCCAGTGAAAAACAGCTATGCTCAGAGTTAAAGTCCCAAAAATATTTATAGTATCCTGTCTTCTCATCAAAAGCTACAGGGACCCCTTAGGAAAAGACAACCTGCTGTAGTCCTTAGGGATGATGGTAATGTTATATATGTGTGAGTATATATATGTTAAAAAATCTGGTGATTATATAGATATATAGACATATAGACACAGAAATATATAAATATAGGGATATCATCTAAAGCCACCAAATCTATTAAAATGACAGAAGAGCAATTGGCTGAAGCTGAGCCCAAACAAGATTCAGGTGATGCTGGTAAATGTCTTTAAAGACCAAAGCCTTGTTCCCAGTTTCTGCCAAGGGCATTGCACCCTCACTAGGCCAGCTGGTACAAGGCCCTGCGTTTCCATCTGGGTCCCCTCAGAGAGTGGGTGTTGAGGTTGAACAAGTTTGCAAAAATGCCTTCTTGACTCAAAGAGGATTATCCTCTTTGCTGGTAATCTTGACAAGGGTTTGGCCATGGCATTTGTCTCCTCCATGCTGGCATAGAGTAACTTGCTGAAGCCAAAGCCGATCCACAGGCCACCTCCGGCTGGGAGCCTGGCTGGCCACCGTCCTTGTGGCATGGCTGCTGTGAGCTCCCCAACCTGTGTTGGCATACAGCACCAGGAAGATGCCTTGGCTTCAGTTTTCAAATCAGTTAATGAATCTATCAATCCCCAGCTATGCCAAAATTTGTGATGACAGCTCTGACCCTGGGGAACAGTGGGGGTGAGAGGGCCAGTGAGATAATGTGGGAAAAGCCCCAGTCTTGTGGAAGAGCATGTGCCGCTGAGGCAACATTTCAGTGCTGGGAGCTGAGCCTGATGTTAGGAAGCTGTCCTCCAAGGGAAAGCCTCTGCTCCAGTTGTGGTGCTAACAAATAAAATGCCCCATTTAGTCCTCAGTTCTTTTCACTTCTCCCAGGATGAAACAGAGCAAAATCACCAGTCAAAGTAGCTTTCTCAGGCAGAGATCTGGCTTTATAACAGGCATGAGACTCCCTTAAGTCCACCAGGGAATTTGCTGTTGCTATTGATTTTGCATGAAGCACTTTCATATGTTACAGCAGTAAGTGACAGAAGAAAGCTCTAAGAGAGGAGAAATTCATAGCTATCTTTAAAGGACAATATTTACAGATAGTTGAATAAATGTAAGCTAAATAGGATCAACTTCCCTCAGGTCTGACAGAGACACAGTTCATTTTCAATAGTCATAAGCATTGAGTGTGAACAGCAGCATCTTGAGGGATAACCCACTATGTTACACACACAGATCCACTCCACTCTCCTTCCACGGGGATATTAGGGAACACCTGATAATTTTACCTGCGGCATTTTATGAAATTTATTCACAAAATGTCTTGAGAAGTCTACATCCTTTCCTAGGAAATTTCTAAGCTATTGATTTGCTGGGCTGGAAATGGAAGGCAATCCTGTGAGGAGCAGCTCAGAGCGATGCTCAGTGGGTCTGCTGTCTCCATCACTGAGACATCACCACGTAGCTGAGGTCTGGAACTGTTCCCAGAGACAACATCAAGGTAAATATTCAGTGTTTGCCTTCATTCGACATTTCTGGTTCCTCTTTTTTCAGGCTGTTTTCTTCCCAGTTGACCCATCTGACATGCCTGCCAATGACAGACAGCTCTCCTTGGAAGGACAAGAGAAAGAAAAAAAAAAAAAGGTGAGGTTGAAGCTATGATACAGGGTTTAGTGTACCAAGCATTGCCAAAACAAATCCTACACTCAGCAACAGCTTTATCCGATACTACTGCCAGTCCCATACTTCAAGGCCCGATTTCCCTATGTCAGGACAGGTATTTTAACATTTCCCTTCAAAAATAGCTTGTCAACCTAAAATTAATTTAGAATGGAATGACCCCACTGTAGATGCATTGTCAAGCAATATAGATACAATATAAAGGGTTCTTCACCATATTCTTCCCTGCAGCCATGGCGAGTCAGAGCCCCAGCAGCCTTCGGTTGATGGTAAACCCCAGGGAACCAGAAACAGCTTATAGAAGAGCGATGTTAAGTCTGACAGGTCACTGAGGACTGGCCTAATGGATAGATTCAGGGCAAAGTGAGGGCAACCTAAACTCACCAACGCTTTTGCAGGGATTTGCAGTACTGTTCTTCCCAGTGGCTCCTGTGTTCGTATCCACCAAGAGCCACATTGAGCTGTTCTCAGACTCTGAACAGGCAGGGAATGGGGTCCTCTGGGCTGCCAGAAAGGTGGCCACAGCTCAGGTGCTGGTGCTTTCATGTGCATAAGAACCAAGACTAGCTGGTAATGCCAGATCACATCCAGTAAAAATGCTCCTTCAGCTCAATACCCACCTACCAGAGCCAGCACGGCCAACCTTATCTTAGGGTCATTGGTTTCCTAATGAAGTCAAGAGCTGGGAAAAAATAACAGCAGTCTTGTTCCTGTTAGTACTATGATCCCACATTTTCAACCGTTTGGACTCATTTGCCACCATGTCAATAGATTTTTATTTTCCATTAGCTTTGACCTGAAATAACAAGGGCCTGTCTGTACAGTGGGCTTCCTTGGTCTTATGCTGAGAATTTGGGGATTAAAGCACGCCCAGTTCAGACATGGCAAAAAGTAAGCTGCAGCTGCAGACTACAAAAAGGGGTTACTATATAGCAAAATGTCCTTTCAATTCAGGTGGTTCTGATGGTGTCAAACCATCTGGGAGCCCTACCCTGCCCATATCCTCTAATGTGGCTAAACAGGACCTCTGCTCTGCTCCACTCTGCTCTGCTGGGGAGGGGGCGACCACTCTGGGAGCCGCTGAGCTGTCCTGATGTGCGCCATCAGGGCAGTTGTCTCTCCTCATCTCAAGCTCCTGCCAGCGTTGGCAGCCCTTAGTAAATCCACTAAAAGGGCACTTGAAGGTGGTCTGATGGGGAAATGTAGATAACAGAGAAACTTATGTCACTCCTAATGGTGTTCTTTGAGAAAATATGACTTTCTCCTGTGAGGCAGGATTCATCAAATACATTTGAAATCTACATATTTTTCAAAAAGAAAGAGTACACAGAATCCCATGCATGAACTGGATGAGCCTGAGAACGTATTTTTTGCTTTGTGTTGTCCATAATAAGTGATAACATTACTAATATTGTTATATCTTCTTAGCAAATAACTCTGCCTGATTTCAGTTACTTGCTAGATTTAATTCATCCTACCTGTCATATTGCTACAGCTTTTTGCTGGTTGTTAGTATTGTGGTAATATGTGTAACACCACCTGATTTGTACATCAGAGGTTAATATTCCTGTTGCAGTTTAATTTGCATTGCAAAGGTGTACTCAAGGAAGCTGATTTCCATGTCTCGGTAGAGGAAATTAATGGTAGAAATGATAACAAATTGTCAAATTACAGTTTGGAATATTAAGAATCAAAAGTGAAAGATGTGTAAGAAGCAACATTATGGTAATTTCAATGAGCAGAGTGCTACCTCCTAAACTGCAGTTTTCACACATAGCAGCCAAAGGATTTGTGTGGGTGCACTCTAGCTCTATAGCATGCCCAAGCTGCAGTAATAATTTTATTCTTTAAGTATCCTAGACTGCCATAGCACTGCTTTTTAAAGCATACTTTAAATAGGGAGTTCACTTACCCTTCAGAAGATACGAAAAGTAGATTCATAAACGCCTGATTAAAACATAAGAAACTTGCATCACTTGCTGGAAGCTTGTTTTATGCTCCTGAATGACATACTTAGAGAGCCAATAGCTTTGGTTCTGTTATTTACACATTGTGTCATAATACAATTTTCTCTTTTTTATGAAGGAAGAAACAACATGATTGTTTTCTTTATCTTTCCTTCAGCAGTACTGAATGTTGTCACAGGAAGGATGAATTACATCATTAGACTCTCTGTGGTAATTAATTCACTGAGGTTTCAGTGTTGCTCTACACAATGAAGACAGGTGTAGTTGCACCAAATATGTGAAATTAAAATATTAAGTGAATCCCACATTTTTCTTCAGTATGGCTATCAATGTATTGGGTGTGTTAAATTCCACAGCTCAGCTCATTGCTCCCTCCCTGCATCTGGACTTTTGCATCTGTTATATAACTGTCTAAAGGTATCCTCTCCCTTACACATAGAGCTATGATAAGCATCACATAAATGCCTACACTTCACAACAGTGACATAACTTGTCTTTACACTCCACATATAGATGTCAGAAAACACCATGCACATAAATGACTGCAATGTTTCCATAGAAACTAACGTACTTCAGGCAGAAAAATTGAATGAGATTTATAAAATTTATTAAAAAAGCAAAAGGTTAAAAAAATAAGGAAGGACACCAAATCTTCTCATATTTTTGTCAAAATGCTCAAAAGATGTTCAGTCCAGCCCTTTATATAGTATCTTTTAAAAATCATAATTTGTTGGTGGTCATGGCAGTGTCCCAGACAACTAGACTATTAGCTTATATATTTTGCTCTGTATGTCTGTCTCCAGTAATGTAACCCAGCCAGTGTTTTGCTTCCTGACATCTTTACAGACAGTACTGAGCACAGTGCAGAGGTACCTGTGGGGTGCCTGTGGGATGCCTGTGTGCCCCACACGTGCCCTGTGAGAGCCTGGCACAGCTGCCTTCAGGGGGATAAAACTCACACTTCAGCATATGCGTGGTTTGTTGCTAAAGAGAAAAGCAGAAACAGTTCAGGAGGAGGCACCGCTACGGTCTTTCCTTCATGAATTTTACAGGAAAAAATGGGAGAGGCAGAGCAGGTACCACCTCTCCTCTCTCCCTGAGCAATTTCTGTGCTCGGAGCTGCAGTGACTGGACCAAATGAGATTTTCTAACTGAGCTCTGCCGACCTCAGAGCTGGGATGGCAGCATCCCTGCAGCCACACAGTTGCTGGCACTCACAGTATATCCTATACGTTCCTGTGCTTGCTGACTACTGTCTCAGCATGGGGCTCTGGTGCTTGCGTAGGGTTGGAAATATTTCATAGTGACAGGAGAGCGGCTTCCCCCTTTTCGGCACTGGGCTGTCTGTTCCTTGGCAACTACCTGCTGGCTGTCTTAGCTCCCGGTCCAGCTGAATCAGCACTGCTGGTGGTGCTGGTTCTGCCTCCCCTGAATCTGTAAGACTTGCAAAAATGTATAGGTAAGTCTGAAAGGGTTACTGCGGCAGAACAGGACAAAGAGTGAGTGGAATTTTTCTGTATTTGTTTTCTTTGAAGGGTAGGGAACAGTTTAGTTTCGCCTGGTGTGTCATCAAAACAGGTTTCCCAGCTCTGCCTCAAGTCTAATACAGACACAAGACAGATGTTGTTATACATTTTTCAGTAATTTTCCTGTCCATGTGTCTTGGTCTTCCCCCTATGACTCCTGCATAATTCAGGTTGCTTACAGTGGTTTGATGTTTCTCTTTGAACTTCTTGTTTGTTTGCCCTCCTGTTTGCCAGTGACTAAAATCATAATACTGTCATGGTTTAACCCCAGCCGGCAACTAAACCCCACGCAGCCACTTGCTCACTCCCCTCCCCAGTGGGATGGGGGAGAGAATCGGAAGAGTAAAAGTGAGGAAACTTTTGGGTTGAGATAAAGACAGTTTAATAGGGTAAAGCAAAAGCCATGCATGCAAGCAAAACAAAAGAAGGAATTCATTCACTGCTTCCCATTGGCAGGCAGGTGTTCAGGCATCTCCAGAAAAGCAGGGCTCCTTCATGCATAATGGTTATTTGGGAAGACAAAATGCCATAGCCCCAAACATCCCCCCTGCCTTCCTTCCTCTTCCCCCAGCTTTATATGCCGAGCATGACATCATATGGTACGGAATACCTCTTTGGTCAGTTGGGGTCAGCTGCCCCGGCTGTGTCCCATGCCAACTCCTTCTGCAGCCCCAGCCCACTCACTGGTGGGGTGGGGTGAGAAGCAGAAAAGGCCTTGGCCCTGTGTAAGCAGTTCTTGGGCAGTAATGAAAACATCCCTGTGTTATCAACACTGTTTTCAGCACCAATCCAAAACACAGCCCCATACTAGCTACTATGAAGAAAATTAACTCTATCCCAGAAACCAAAACCAGCACAAATACTTTACCATCAGTTGAGGGACTGCTACACCCACACATCAGCAACACCTTCCCAGGGCTCCTCTGCAGTCCCAGCCCTGGTGAGGAAGCTCTAACTCCTCTGGATTTTCAGTGAGGCATGCTGGACTCCCCAAACAGCAGCTTTTAAAACAAAAGCTAAAGAAAGGTCTCGGTGTACTGTTTTCAGTAAGGCTGTGTTTTTCTAGGCTACACCCATTAAGGGTAGGGGGTTTGCATTGTTTAATAAGTGATACCACTGCTTAGAAGTGTGTATCTGAGCTTCTTTTGGGAAGGGAAAAGTAACTACCTACACAGTAATGATGTGGCTGAGTATCTAAGAGGATAGGGTAGTGGACAATAGAAACTTCCATGAACTAGTCATCTCTTCAAACTAACTCAGGTTCACCACAAGCAAAACCAGTTTTTACCTGTCAGCCAGCAAGTGCAGCTCAGTTCCTAGCACAGCACAAACTAAAAAAATCACAGCTCTCACCCTCTCTTGGTGGGCTCAGCAGTGAGGGCCTTCACACAGTGACTGAATTATTGACTTGTTTTGGAAGACATCATTCCAGGTGAGGACTGAAACACACGTGTGGATTTGTGGCAAAAAGCCAACAAACAGTTACATTAGGACTGGATCCATCCATGAAGGATGTAGGCACTGAAGCATGTAATTTTGGAGACTCTGGTGTCTCCAGTGTCTTCTGAACCCTATTTTAGGTGCCAAGACCCTCAGCACCTTAGCAGTGAGCCCTCTGGACACACTTACCCTGCCCTGCACCATGGTGGGAACAAAGGTGCCACAGAGGGACTCCTCCTTTCAGGCTAAGGGCAATATTGCAGCATCAGTCCTGATGTGTCTTAACCCTCCTGTGGAGCCAGACTAAGGTGTAAATAAGCATGAGTTTCTGTATATTAAAGCTAGTCATCTTTAAGGGTATTTAATCTTCCAAGTCAGTCCGCACATTGGCACAAACCCTTTGTTTGCCTTAACTCTAGATGTTTAATCTGAATTTAGAGAGAACTACCCCAGGAACAGCAGCTCCAGCTGCACCTTCCTACTGCACAGGCAGTGGTAGGATGTGTCTTAGCAATACTGGTCATATCCTAGCCTGTCTCCTCAGCAGCCCTTGTGAGATCTGATCTAGCAAAAGATTTTACTCTGTATTGACTTTAAGTATGTGCTATTCCTCCTTGAATTCAACAGAATTACTTACATGTTTGCAGGTATGCACAAGCTTAAGCACTTTGTTAGATTAAGTCTCTTTCTTTTCGAAAATGATGGAATCTATTAAATAAAAGCAGAGTAGGAAATGCTTGCTGCAGTCTGTTTAGCAGTGGGAGCCAGAGAAGGCTCAAAGAGTAGGTAAGATATAATAGCTCGAACTGACAAAAGAGATGTTAGTGCTTGCATTCTTCTGCTCATTGGGACCCATTTTGAACATCTTGGCAAGTCTGGATCCTCAGAAATTGAAAGTCAACAACCCTTAAGAAACTGGGTGCTTTCAAGGCTTTCAGATGGAGCATCTTCAATCTCCAGACAATTCTGAAAATTTTCATATCACCTCCTTGAGAGTGCTGCAGATAACAATTCCATGTGACCTGTCTGGTTTGGTCCCTGAAACACTATTAAACTTGCACTCAAATAAAAGTTCTTGTCTCCTTCATTAGCTGCTTGTGGCAGGGACTTTCTTGCCATACAAGTAGAAGAAATCTTCAGAATATAGTAGGTGCTGATATGACCTACACTAAAACATATCCTAACAATCACTGTTGCAAAATCCCCATATGCAACTAAACATGCACATATCAAAAAACAGAGAAGTGGCAGGGTTAACAGCTAGGGCAAAACAGACATTCTCTAGGAAGACCATCTGCGCCCAATGAAGTTACACATCTCAAATCTCTGTCAGCAAACCTGACAAGATAAAATGCTTGCACTATATCTAATTAAATCTCAGTTCCTAATAAACACGTAAAAATACACAGTAGTGTGTTTCAGTGGTGAAGCTTACCATTTTATTAGAATATACTATTACTGCAGCAGGAGAGCAGCTTATATTATCCATAGATCGCAGCTGACTGTTAAATTGGCAGATCAGGCACTACCTGTTGGCAAACAGAGTAATTCTACCTTTTTTCTTACAGCGCATAGTTAGAAGCCCTCAACAATATTCTGTTGTACTACAGAGGCTGCAGGGCTGAGCTTTTGGAGCTGAGAAAATTCAGGCATTTTTCTGCTGGTTTTGAGGAAGATTTTTACGGCTATGTTCATGCTGAGTAACAGCACAGAGCTGCATATGGTCTCAGCAAGGACAATATGCCAGCTCGGGCAGTGAGGTATCTCTTCCCAGCCTCTCCTTGTGACAAGACACAGTATTGTCCACAGAGGGTAATGAACCTGCTTTCATAAACAACAGTAGATGTCCGTTGGTGATTCACACTATAAAAACTTGCTTTTCTGTTGCTGAGGTCCTAATCCTAGCTCCCTGTTTGTGTGCAGTCATTATAATTATGTCTCTCCACTGCAGTCTACGAACTTGTTAACAGCATTCTACATCCTTCAGTTGTGATGAACTCCCTTTCTGTGACTTCCCCATAAGCATCCATTTTTCTCCAGTCTTTTGGCTGCCTTACTATGCCCATCTGCTAATGTGGCAGGATGCTGCTTCCAGATTGGACCCTTGCTCCAGCAGAGGTCCTGGGAGAAGTTAGGGTTATGCAAGTAGCCTGTTTAACACTGTCTCACAAGTAAAAAGGTCTTCCCCTGTGCCAGCTCCAAGGAACTTACAACCCATCTCTCTCTAAGCTTTGCTCATATTGCAAAACGATTGCACTGCTCCTCCAGCAGCCAGGGTTCTCTGGGCCAGGTGGTCCTTTTTGTTGCTCGGCTGGAAAGGATTTGAGGTGATTCCTACAAACATCCTGGAGATCCCAAATCCAGGGATTAAAGATGCAGGACATCAAGTATTTCCTGTGGCCAGTGTGTACAAAGCCCTTGCTTCCATATTCCTGTACCTGCTGAAAGGTCAGAAGAATGACTTTAGGGTGGTTGTTGCTTGTTGCTTTGAAAACTTTGTGTCTGAGTTAATATACCATTAATTTGTCTCAACTTCTAAGGTAACAACCTGAAGGAGACTTGCATTTGGCAGACTTTTCCAGCAAGGTGACTTTTCCTGCATAAAAAGTGGGCAGTTCCTAACCAGAAGAATATACTTATTAGCAGAAAAGAAGGTAAAACCGAATGAGGTCAAAAGACCTTCTGGTGACTAATATCTTGTTACTTACTGGACCATAAAAATCACTTGAGCTGGATGAGAGTTTGCATTCCTTGTGCGTAAATATCATGCTGGGGACGGCTGGTAATACTTTGGGACCAAACTAAACAGCAGAACCAGAAGTGCCTGTTTACTCTAAGAAAGCAAACATCTTAAGTTGTACAACGTGCCTTAAAACTACCAATGTGTTACAGTGCTTGCTGTCATGAAACTAAAGAAAAATATTCACATGTGTACCTCTTCATTAAAATGATTCTTCAAAGTGTAAGACACAGGCTAAACAAGAATGCTCACGCACAGAAAGGTCATAAAATATTAGTACATTCAGTAGAACATACAAGATCTAGAAAATGCTCTTTTTTTTCACCAAAAAGGCAAAAAAATCAATAGAAGGAAAGCTACAAGTCTTTTTAATTGCCAAAAGGCCAACAGTCTTTGCCAGAACTCATTGACATAGATGGCAATTAATGGGACTGTTTGCTACATGAACAGCTAATTGAAGTGTTTGATGATGACCTCTTTATTTTCTTTAACAGTGACCAAAGAGGCACCAGACTGTGAGAGGCCATCTTTGGGTACACTTATATGTTAGAAGGAAGCAAGCGGAAACAAATTCCATATAGGAAAGATACTGGAGTGTTGCAGCCTGTGTTTCTTTAGTAGAACTCCCATGTATAACTGCATGGAAATTCCCTCCCATTTCTCAGTTGTGCTGGTTTTGGCTGGGACAGATTTAATTTTCTTCACAGTAGCTAGTATGGAACTATGTTTTGGATTTGTGCTGGAAACAGTGTTGATAACACAGGGACGTTTTCCTTACTGCCCAAGCAGTGTGTACACAGAGTCAAGGTCTTTTCTGCTCCTCACTCCACACCACCAGTAGTTCAGAATATAATGAACTACTTGAAAACCCTCCCCAGATGGGAAGCACTTCCCTATGCCATGCAGGAGAGGTGTGTTCAGAGTCCCTGAAGTTGATCAATATGATACAAAGCAGCACAGAGGAACTGGCTCAGTGCTTAAGGTTTATTTCTTGTGAGCAGAGCTGGGCTAACACTGCTGTGCTGCTTCTAGAGCTTGTTCAGTTGGTATTAGCTATGTTTGGTCTTAGCTATGTTATCTGTGTTATCTGCTACACAGTACAACTACGTCTTGAGAGAAATAAATCAATTCCAAGGAAAGAATACTGCTATCTCTGCTATGGCACATTTTCACCACTGCTGACTCCCAGAGTGGCCACATTCAGAAATGTTTGATGGGAGGAAAGAGAAGTCACTATCCCTCCTAAGGAAGGGAGAAGTTGCAGAGAAATGGAGCTGGGAAGAGAGGACATGGGCACAGATGAGGGTTAATGGGAATAGGGGAACATGTTTGTGTAAATGTTTAGGTGAGTTCCCAGGAATGCCTGGAATCTTTATTGCCGGTGAATAAATCTCACCAGAGCTGACAGCTGCAGGGAAGCTTGAAGAGTTGGTCTAAGGTATGAAATGAGGCATAAAAAAGGAGAGTTGTCCAAATTGTCATCTCTGCTGCTGCCTTATCATCAGTTCTGACACAAATATCATTGAGGAAAGATTTATGGTGTGCACTCATTTTAGTTTTTTGGATAATTTGGATAATATCTTCCAGATATTTGAAGTCCTTCCAAATTAGGTAGTAGCTCTTTTGGAACTAAAGATTTCAGTAGCCTGCCCAGACATGCATCCCTTCCCCCTTCATGGTGGACCTCAAATACTTTAGCCTTGATACACCTTTGAACCATTCCTGGGCAAACTACAGGTGTTCATTTAATTTCCTTGGGGTAGTTTATTAGCTTTTTTCACATTCAGGCTTAACATGAAGATCAAAGTTGTATCCACATCATAAAAATTATTAACGTCTGTTACAGACAGACAATTGGTTTGATCAAAACTTGTCCAGCCCAGACTTCAATCAGCCACAAAATCAGCAGCAGCAGTTACCCTGCCCTCACTGCCCAGGTCAGCATCATGTTGGGCTGGACAGAGCCTTGAACTATGCTGAGCTTGCTGTCACTCAGGGATACAAATTCCAAATTCCAAATTCCAAATTCTTTTCCAGAAAACAAGAGCCCATCCACATCAAGGGGTGCTCCCCTGCATGGGAGGAAATAAGATCATGGCACACTATGAAATGGGCAGAACGAAGCAAACCTTGGGATTAAAAGAATAGGGAAGAACAGAGCAAAAAGCAATGGCAAAAGATAAAGAATGAGACCTTGTTAGCAAGCCTAAATGAGATCACACAGTGTCATCATGGGGAACAAGCAAGGGGAATGGCAGAGCGAGCCAGTAGAAATGAGGGGGCTGATCTGAATGGAAATACAGAGCAGCACTACTAGTGAGCATCCAAAAAGGTCAGCAGAATGGCTTGGTCTCATTGTGCCTTTGAGAAGAACATGACTTTAAGAGCTCGGTCCAAAGAGACACTGTGCTCTGGAGCCAACCTTTCATGGCATCCTTCCCTGGGTGCTCCCCCTTGCTGAGCGAGGCTGGAAATAAACTGCAGAGTGCTTTGTACTGAGTCAGCTTTGTCTGACCAGCAAAGGACAGCTGGAGCTCAGTACTCCCTTTTGTCCTGCGGTGCTTGTGTAGAAACACCTTTTCCAAGGGGAGCATTTTAGAAATTCAGCAGATAATGGCATTGTATAATCACCCGATCAGCTCTAAGACAAGCAAGGATCCCAGGGCTGAGAGGATGCTATTGCAAGCATCTTCTCTGAATCACAGCTCCTTAGATCAGGCAGTCATATTGTTTGTCTCTGTGGGTTAGCCATGATTGCTTTGACAAAATGTGGATTCAGAGAAGAGATAGAAAATAATCACCCTCTTCTCATTATCTGTGATATTTCTTTCATCTTTTTCCCCATTTGCTTATTGAATAATTTCAAATGCTCCCTTGTTTCTTTGCCCCTGGCCCTTCCTTTTCTGTCTCCAAATGATCTTTCAGGCATTTAAAAGCTTTCCCTCCTCCTCTCTTATTTTATCATCAATTAGATTTTTTTCTCTGAGAAATCTGAGGCCGAGAGCCCCAGCAGGAGTCAGGTGGCACAGCTTTATTGGTGGCAGTGGAGCTCTGCCGATTTCTTCCAGACAAGGATCTGGCTCGAAGATTTTAGAAGTGCCTCCCTTGCTGATGCTGCCACTTTACAGGGCCCTTGCTGTGCAAATTGATATCTTCAGAGGCCTCTTCAGATGCTAGTTCATACAGGAGTTACTGACACCCAAAGAGGCAAGGCAAGAGGGTTTTTAATACCACAAGGTGAAAAAGCTGTAGGTGCCTGTATGCCAGGTTTCTGGTCAAGTAAAAGGAGGTGAGCAGATTCCCTAGATCTCACCCTGCTGAGTTTTAATCTGCCTCAAACTGCCCTGCGGTGCCTGCGAGGGTTTTGCTCTCTGCCTTCAGCTGCAGACTGGAGTTCAATCGCACCGCACTCGTTGCTGCACAGTGGGTGAAAACTCTTGACCCACATATTAATCATCTGAATCAACACACGAAGTCACTGTCAGAGGCAAGTGAGTAATCTACAAGGAGCAATGTAAATATATGGAATAAATCCTGTCTACTTTTCTGTTTGCTCACTGTCCTCCAGTGTCTCCTCGCAGTCCTCTAGGAGACAAGAGATTTCTCAGATGTATTAATTTTGAAGATTTCTTTCCTTGGAGATCAGCTAGAGAAATATCTTTGGGAATATGCACAATTTGTTATTCATAAGTCACGCTCCGTTGCTTAGTCATATCCCTGCCTCTCTGTTCCTGGCTGGAAGCATTATGTAACACCTGTGCTCTACATAAGGGCAGTAGCAGAACCGGCTTCACATATATGTGTACATATACATCTATACATGTACATCTATACATACACACATATGTATGTGTATGTATTCACAAATATTTATAGAGATAAATCAATCTTAATCATGTAGTTTCTGCTTCCAGCAGTACATTTCTCAAATCTGTGTGGAGACTATTGCAGACCAAAAGCTCTGGAAATGTGAGCCTGCACAAGGTAGAGCAAAAGAAAAGCCCTCATGTTAGTAGTCCAAACCACTCTGGCATTATTCTTATTCTGCTGGCAGAGTAAGCAAAGCAAATGCATCTGCAGAGCCCAGTGCTGAGAATCAGCATGTGGTGCAAGAAACAACTAACTTCTGCCTTGCAACGATCTTGTGGCCTCCTGCCCACTCCACAGCTCCAGCCAGGGCAACCCGAAGGCTTCTGCAACTCATCTTGGCAGGCTAGAGTCAAATGAGACTGAAAGAATATCTAGAAGTCACTGCAATTTTAAGGGAGCCATGGCAGCTACCTGGACAATACAAATAAAGAGAGACAGAAAGAATACAGCATCCGGCTACAGCTCACAGGCCAAATTGCAGAATGATTTTCCTTTTTAAAAGAAAAGAGACATTACTGCCCACATGTCCTTATATGCCAGCCATGTCCAGGCCACATTGCTTACCCAGATAACTAAGTCAGAGCATGGTTCATTAAGAAGACAGAATTGCTTCCCTTTTTTATGGCTGAGTGCATACACCCAAGTGAAAACACCACAATTTCCCATGAAAAGGTGAAAAATAAATACACATGAGAAAAGAAACTAAGACTAGAAATAAATAAGCTGGAAAATAGGGCTTCTGCCTTGTAAGCCAGATCCAATGGCTTTTACCACCCCCGCTCCTGTATGTGCAATAACACAGTGCCCCCTACACCTCAGCATAGATTTATTTCAGAATTAGCTGTGCGCAAGTGACACCAAAGCAACACCATCACTTGCCAGACCACCTGGTTTTCCCCCAGAGGTTTCAGACCCAAAAGCTGAGATCTGATAGGTTTTTCATGGTGTGATTGCAGACATGTAAATTGGAGGCAGCCAATTTCATTTTGCTCACGAGCTTAAGAAATGTAAATCTGGGGCTCTGAAATATTCTAATTACTTCTCCCCCGATGGATCTTTGTGGCTTGAATAACGCTAAAATTGCATGACATTCCACCCCCAGAAAATACATAATTCATATCTGCAATCCAGCATCTGTATAAACTCTGTTCGACTTCAGGGAGAACATTAATTTCAGAATGAGGGAGTCCCTTACTTCTTTATAGGGGTAAAAATATAAATTTCCACGTCGACTGCAGTTTCCATGTTATTCATCCACAAGGAAGCAAGGACTGTGCTGGTGATGTGTGCTGCACCAAGCCGGTAGTTCATGCGTACTACAGGAAACATGTTCTGCTTGATCGATGTCGTGTTGGCATCTCAGACTGATCGTGGTGAGGCCTTCACCATCACCAAAACTGACACAGTGGCACTGAGACGGGTGACTGCAGCAGGGAGGCAGCTCACTGGGCGTCTGCTGGGTGGGTGACTTGGGCACCAGTGGGAATGGAGAGCAGCAATAGCATTTACATTGGTTAGTGGTGAATAAAAAGACATTCCCTGTTGCCATATTTTGATCAGTTCAAACTAAAAGATCTCTCTAAACTGCTTTGGTTTCATAACAATCAGCTCCCAGGTTAGAAGCAGAGATAACTCTGGGGCCTGCAACAGAGACTACATTTTCTGGCAGACAAAAATCTGGAGTTTTCCATAAATGCACAAAAGGAAGCTGGGAATTAGGCAGAATGCTCTAATAATGGGTGTGAAGTGTGCACGAGATGGAGATGTGATAAAAACATATTTGTTCATATCACTTCTGTGCAACATCCTCACTTTAACTTTGTATTTATTGTGTTCCTTTGAAATGTAGCTGCTTTGTAAGTATAATTAAGAAAGGGTGCCCTGCATTTTGCAAACATGGGGATGCTGCCATGGCAACAGCAGGGGAACGCAGAGAAGCAGCTAGCTCTGATTAATGTAATTACATAGCAAGCATGTATAATGCCTTTAAATACAGTTTACTTTTGCATGAAGGAGGCATAAAATGGATATTATAAGTTCTATATATGTGTGTTAACATTCCAGAAATGCTCTTTGTACATGTTGCAAGATCATCCTTTGTAACAGATTACGCACATCTTGAGGGACCTACCATTGCATGGCAATTAGGTCGGTAGTGAGGGATTAGGGGCTTTGACTTCTCTTGAGCTCAAAGTGAAGTTGTTCTCTACTTGGTTTATTTCTGTTACATTTCGGGGTTATATTTCAAAGTAAGTTTTTGTAAATGCAGTTGATTTTACTGCTTTAGGGTTAGAAGCTTCAAGTCCTTATATATGTGATCAACTTTATTGAAGTTTGGAGCCCTATTCAGGTAAAAGAAGAATTTTCAGGTAAGTAAAATTCCCCGTAAGCCTATATTCTCATTGTGTCAAGCCTCAGGAAAATTGGTGTGCACAGGCAGCTCCACTGAGTAACTAATTGCCACAAACATTAATCCCGGTCCTGCATTCCTCAAACATTAACCCTCAACGCCCTCTTCTTTCCAGGGAAGCTTTTTCAACGTGGAGGGAACAAAGGGCTGAAACCTGGGGATGTTACTCAGTAAGGCAGGGTGGTGACCAGCTGTCTCAGTCCCTGTGTTTGAATGGCTGGTTTGGTACCATTTTAGCCGGCTCAGTCAGAAGCCTTCAATAAAGGAGTGGAAAGGGAGTTTTGTGGGAAGGGAAAGCACAATTTTTCCTTCCAGGGCATGCCTTGGACCTGAAAATATATGTGACATGGTGGGGATTGTAGGAAGCTATGTAATAGATAGCTAATACCAGTAGAAAAATGGAAGGAAGCTTTGGGGCCAAGGATTCTTTCATGAGGCCGAGAGGCAGGAAAGCTTAGCACAGCTCTTGCCAGGTATCACTCTGTCTCACAAGAGGTATGAGCTCCCTCTTGGAGCCCAAGATCATCAGGATAACATCACTGCCACTGTGAAACTCTGCACATGTTTTACAGTATGGATTTTTTGGAAACTGAACAGCAGCTTACAAATCATAGGTAGTATTTTCACAGATGAAAAGAGAGGGCGTCTGTCTAGAAATGGAAATCTTGGGATCCAGAGAACAATCTTCTGTGGACTGAGAAAATTATATCAGGTTGTGGTGCAGTAGCTCAAGAATGGTGTTCCCCCATGAATTCTGATGTTTTATGAAAGGCCTGTGCATTTGCAATAACACAGTTTCCTCTGTTAGCACCAAGACATTGAAAATGGTTATTTCGTGGTAACCACATGTGCTCTCACTTTGAGTATTGTCATTTAAAAGCCTGTCAATACAAATTATTGGTATCACATTCTTAGACTACCTTTCCTAAAACTTAAGAGCCTAATCCTTTGCAGGCATGAATCAAAACAAATAGGTGGAGCTGTGATGACTTCCGCTAGCTGATGATTTTATCCTGGATGTTCTTCTCTGAAAATTGAGGTGCCAGACCTTGAGTCTAGCTAATCTGTATTGGGTATGTGATTAAAGGAAGGCGCAAAGCACTTTGGGAGGTGCTCTCCAGCTGATCACTTTTATGATCCCCACACACTTTTTGATGTTAGAGGCCTCAAGAAGTTAGCACAGGAATTACTATTAGAAGCCAGCTCAGGGGTGGATTACAAACATCCCAAGGTCCCGTGTCCCCCCCAGCTCCTTGCCTGATTCTCCTTTTACTATATCTAATTACATAGGCTGTTGTCACTTGTGTAAGTCTTCCCAACACCACTGTTTAATCAGGAGAGCCTGGCACTTCGTATTCTGGATTGTGGAGACTGATTAGAGCTCACTGATTTTGCCAAGATGAACAATTTGTTGAAAAACTAGGTTTTGATACATTTTGCTGGAAGAATGTGGTTTGTTTTTTTTTTATATTGAAGATCTTCAGCATTAGAATTTGAAAAAATATTTCATGTTTTCATTTTAAATTGTGATTAAATTCTCTTACACAAAATTTCTCTTACTTTGTCTCACACTGGAGAAAGACAGAATAAAGGTAAATTAAAAGGAAAGAATTCACTTATAGTCCACCTATTTCACTGAGACAAAAAATAGAAAATTAGGTATTAAAAATAGTCCTGAAGTTTTAATCAATTTTGAAAGAAATGGAAACTTTTTAATTAAAACTTATTTGCATAACAGGCTTGCCTCTTATTAATGCTGCTGTTACCTGCACATTTTCCATTTGTTCATTATAATCTCTCTTAAATGGACAGTTCATTGTAGCCTCCCATTAAGAACTCTTCTGCATGAACAAATCTGCCAACAAAAGCCAAGAAATAATCAGGAAGTGACTTCTGTGAAAGCTCAGCTGTGTTCTTAATTGCCGAGTACTAGAGCATCTAATGTCTGGGAACAGAAGGACTTTCCTAAAAATTGAAGAGAAAGCTGACTTGTGAGCTTGTATCTCTCATAATGACTCAGAGCCAGACTCCTGACTAAGAGAATTTCATTGTTCGTTCCACAGAATATTGTTAAATTACAAATTAGCAAAAGTGCTAGTCTGTACTCTCAGGCTGACATATGAATATGCATTATTCATTGCATTCTCATTATTTCCTTTTCCTTCATAAACCAGGAAATGAAAGACTAAAGAATTCAGTGTGAGGTGAGCTGAAACTATTGATGCAATCAATTTTAGCCATATGTTCATTTTTATGTATTTAATCCCCACTTTTCCCCTTTTCGTTCTCCCTTTTCCCATTCTATTTTATCTGTTCCATCTGTTTGCAGCCCTAAAAAGCGCACACACACTGTCTGGAGCACAGGCTATTTTTTGCTTGCTTGTTTTTTAGTGGAGTGTTTAGAGCAATTGAAGACTAAACTCTTACTGCAGCCTCCAGTTATTACAGTAATATAATTAAGAACACCTGAATCTCTTTTAACAAGAATTGCCATCACCCTGATTCTTCTGTAAATCAGATTTTAACACTTAGAGACAACATTATGTACTTTGGGTTTTTTAGGCAGTTTTAATAAAGTGTCCAGTTACAAGGTTTATATTGCAGTCTTCTGATTTTAACTTTCGCGTACACATGAGTAATAATCCATTGGATTTCTCCCGTCTTTGCTCCTCCTGCTAAAGGAGTTCTCC
Source organism: Morus bassanus (assembly GCA_031468815.1). NCBI lineage: Eukaryota > Metazoa > Chordata > Aves > Suliformes > Sulidae > Morus > Morus bassanus. The sequence continues at coordinate 88,463,758 of CM062568.1, read as the reverse complement.
AATTATTAATCCACTGCATTGCAGGAACTTTCTGAATTTTCCTTTTGAATTTCATAGTAACTGAATAGTGAAACAAGTGTAAAACAAGTGTAAGACATTAGATTTTGAAAGAGGGTTTTAAAGAGATACTTTCTCACCTTCTCAAAAGCCCCAAAGGAATGACTGACTGAATGTGCACCAAACACACACCACTTACCTGGCAATACAGACCACGTAATTGGGATCAGGGCTAAATGAAAGCATATATTTTGCTTTGAAGGCTATACACAGGGTTATAATTTTTCATGACACACTATGGAAAGTGTTTGAGCTGCAAATGTCAAGGCAATGAAAATTAAAAGAAAGTTATGCTTTTTCCTCTTTGGGTATCCTCTTTAATCAGGTTTGTTTTCATAATGAATTAAAAGCTGAGCTCAAAACTATGCAGTACAGTTATAAACTCTGAGGGCTGCTTTTACAACTTGTTCTGTAGCAGCTCTGAAAATAAAGAGTTCAACTCATGATAAACCTCTCAGTGCTTATGTTTAAAGACCCCACACAATTAAACAAGACCAAAAGAGATCCCATGCATTGGTGACTGGTTCGCATACATTGGAACTGGTTAAAGAAAGCAACATCTGACTTGCAAACAGGTCTCCTCTACCAGCCAAAGGAAACAGGGCTAGGTCATGTTTAAATCGCTGGGCTTCATTACCCTGGTTCCCTGCTTAACGTGCCACCCCTCCTGGGCCACCTCACTCCAGGGGGACACCTGTGTGTGAGGCGCAGGCTGTGGTGGAGCAAATACCTTTCAGCTTGGGGTGTGTTCAGGACGCAATCACACGCACACACTGAAGTGCACAAGTATAAAAGAGGCTGTGAGAATTTTTACCGTAGGATGAGATCTTGCGTGTAATAATGACACTTCTTGTCATATGTTTGGCTTGCCTGAAAAGCAACATCTTATAGGCTATTTATGCTTTCTGAGCATCAGCAAAAGTCTGAGGCTGCTGTATTGAAATTAATAGCAGCCTCACCACTGACTCCAGTGGGAAAAGTTGAACTTCAGACTTCCATCCTCTTTTCTTACTACTATTTTGAATGTCCTCACCCATGAAATCTCTAAAATTTCACGGATGTGGTGAACATATAAAATGTCTGTATGGTCTACTAGACCCGTAGATGTCATTACACAAATAAGTTAAGAAACTTCAGTTTCTATCATATATTAATGAAGATATATCAATTTTGTCTTCATGACTTTCCAACGCAAAGGAGCACGTTCCCACATTCTGAGGTTTCCTTGCTGATCCTTGATCATCTATTTTCTGAGTGTTCATGCGCTAGAAATTACATTGCCTGTGCTTTGTTGGCACAGACTTACTAGACAAAAGCACAGTATTTCAGGGTATAAGGGAAGCCTTCCAGCATGCTCCACTGGGCAGAATAAACACCAGCCCTTCTTGAAACCCTTCTGTATCCTGTATTCAATGCCTTCAGCATATTCTTAATCAGAAAATAGCAATCGTGTGGGGGATAGCTTTCCTCCACGAAGCAAATGAACTGTTGATTAAAAAGGTTAATGTTGGCAAGTATGCTGCTGCTAGAACTGCCTGATTTATTAATCTGAAACAAATGACCTCATGGGCATGTCACTGAAGAGATGTGTTCATGTGGAGACTTAGATTTGCATGAATTTATTTTCTGTGTGGAATTGATTAACCAAAGTGAATCAGTTTGAGGGTACTTGTTTGCATCTGTTCACTTCAAATATTTATTTGTTTTCTAATTAAGAGAAGGAAATCCTTTAATCAGTATTTTTATAAACAACAAGATATCTTTTCTTTTTCACATACTTCACATTCATAATCTGGAATTTCAGATCAGTGGCACAGATGGGGCTGGGGAAGGATGGGTCCCAGGAGTATATTTTTCCTGTGAACTGTCTCAGCTTGCCCTTGGCCCAGCCCCTGCTGCCTGACAGTACTCTGTAGTAGTTAAGGATAGGAAATTAGGCTAATGTTAAATTGCAGAATGCCATGTCATGTGGAGCCACCTGAGCTAACACCATGGGAAGATCTAGAATTCAGGCTAACATCCTTACACCAGGCAGGAGAGTATATTCTGTGGGCACAGCCTGGAAGCACAGGTAGATATAGGCATGTTTAGGAGATATCCAAGTATCTGTTAAGAAGAAAATCTGCCAAGATATGTCTGTTTCCTTTGAATCATCAAAGCAAGGCCAAGGAACAATTATGTTGGAAAAACCTATTTGTACCGTAACTTTGAAGAAGCAGAGTGTTTTGGAAGTACTGCCCAGCAAAACAGAAGGGATGGCTGTCCAAAGCAAAGATAGGTTTGCATGATGGGCACTGACTGACATTCAGTGGACTGTCCCTCTGAGCTCCACCCTTTGTGCTAGGCTTCACTTCCATAAATTACAAAAGCTCCATTGCACCAGCTCAGTTATGGTAAAGATTTGCATCTGCTCGGAGCTCTGTACAGTTGTGGGTTTTTTTCAATTTTTCTCTAAATGCTCCCATTTGTTTGTAATGTCAAAGAGAGGTGTTGGAGTGGATTTGTCTAACTTCCTGTCAAATCAGTGTTTATTCACAGAAAAGTCTTTTGTTGGTGTGTCACAGAAAGTTACATAGCATAGTTCACCATGGAGATTTAGCTAATCTGTTTTAGCATGAAGCACTTGCCGGATTTGCAAGCAATGGGACTTCTTGTTAGACAGTGGGTTCCAAGACCTTGTTTTACTGTTGGGGGGCTTAGACTCTTAACAGGATAAGGAGTTTGTCTTCTCCTGCATCCTGCCTATTGCCTACCATGGAAAAAATGGAAGGGGCTTAATCTCTATTTTTTCAGAAACATACAAAGCTAAAATTCGCTTAGGAAATGGATTTAAGGGATGATGTGGATGACAGTTTCCAGAACTTAACTCTGGTGTCAGTAAACACATGCTAATGAAGTCAGCCTATTTCCTTTGCTCAAAAAAATCCCAACAGAAAATCAATAAAAGAGTCTTCCTATTTCCTCGCTAGAAGTTAGGTTAGGTCATACAGGCAGCAACGTGAAGAAAGGGGATTCCCTGTTTTGATTTAACACTTTTTTATTAGTTTTGCTGAGCGGCAGATGTGAGGCAGATGGAAGAAGGTAGCTGCATACCAAAATAAACAGAAGGCATTAGAGTAGCATATTTATGCATGTGCATTAAGCTTTGACCCTTTGTTCTGACAGTCAGCATTTAGCAAAACCCCCAGTGTGTATTTAAGTGAAAATATAAAATAGGTATTTTTGTAACAAAAACTTTGATGTTGGCATCTTTGACAATAGCTAACAACTGGAGATATCTTCGTGTGGATTTTCCCAATTATAACTGATACTGCACTTACCCTAACTTAATGAGAAATTATTAATCTCTTTTGTATAAAGCCCTTAATTAGGTTCTTCTGTGTGGATGTGTAACAAAGCTGGCGCCTGGCACATCAGAACCTTTGAATGCTTTACTGAACTGCCTTTCTTCAGGAAGGAAGTGTTACAGCTTACTGGACTGCTTAACCTGAAAGGGAGTTTATCTTATGAATTATTTGTTTCACAGTGGCAATTAAAGGATTACATGACTATTTAGGTCTCACTTGTGCCAGGAACTGGACAGAGACTTAAAGGAAGGTAGTTCACGTCTTGAAGAGCTGTTACAGTAAATTCAGAAGACAGGGCACAGATAGTGTGGAAAGAGGGAGGAATAAGATCCCAGCAACATTACATGTTTCAGTCTCTCTAAGAGCTGCTCAGCAGTAAAGCCAGAGATAACACCGCACCATCCCTGGCCCTTAGTCTGGAGCTCTGTGCGCCAAGATTAAACCTTTCCCACAAAATGCCCTAATGGTGCTACCTGCCTGATGGTGAGAGGACTGGAGAAACCCCTGGGATGGTACCCAAATGCAGCTGCAGCTGAATGGCCATTAAGCCTGAATTTGTCCTTACAAACACACATGCACACTTCATTATAAATCAGGGAGCTGGCAAAACTTTACATGGCTTTTATAGCTTTAAATTCTTTAATAATTACCAGAGTGATCAATTCAAATTCAACAAACTGGAGTGAGGTTTGTTCTTTTTTAAGATAGTGGGAATTTTGCCACTGATTACCATGGACCTCAGATTTCATCTTTTCAGTTTTTTCAAAGTGGGAGAAGGATGTTCTGCTGCCTTAGCTACACAAGAAAGTTGTGATTGTACATGAAATGTATAATCACTTGGCCCATAAAAAGAGCTGAGTGCTCACGTGTTTGGTTTAATCAAAACTGCTTTGAAGCAATTCTGCCCATTATTAAAACCTGTAATTCCTTTCTATAGACATGCAGTCACTAGTCACCTAGTTAGCATCTTTTGGTCAGTTTTCTTTAAAAGTTGCAGCTAAGAACTAGTGAATATGAAAAATCCATCTGGTCACAGCCTTAGATTTCATTAGAGCACAAATGTAGACCTAACAGTGATTAGACACTTCACTTTTAACTTCGGGACCTGAGTATACCTCATACTTCTTAAATTTACTTTTTTCATCTGTTTATGATCCTATCTTCATATTTCTGACTATGTTTGTAACCACTTTAGTCATTTCATCTGTCAAACTTTGTTCTCCTGGTCTCAGCATAGTGGGATTTCTGATCATCTTTGGGTGAATCTCAACTCTAGGTACCTCATGGGACTCTGTGTCACTTGAAATTTTCTGGGGATATATGGAACAGATGGGTCTTCAAATTTTGGGCTGATCTGTTTTGATTGTATTTGCTTGTAGCTAAGATCATATGGTGTGATCAAATTTAAGGGGCACTGCATCAAGTGTCCTTTGAGAGACCTGTTATACTAACACACAAGTCTACTTTTAACCACCTGTATTTCTCTCCAGACAAACATTTTTAATGAAGTCATTTATCTTTTGTATCTTGGTAACAGCCAAAATAAATTTTGTCTTTCTACTTTTCTGATTGCCTTCGAACTTATGTGGGAGGAGAGGGAGAACAACGGTCTCTCCTTTCTCCTAATGTCAAGAGGGCTTTTGAGAAGGATGAAAACAAAAAACAAAAGAAAACCTGGACTCAGGAATGGAGAAACATCTAATTGTTCAACTAACAGAAGGAAATTAGGATCAATGGAAAAGAAGAACATGGATTACCATTTTGTTATTAACATAATCATGGCTGTCAAATATGCACTCCTGGGAAACAAAAAATCTTCTTATGTACAAAAGTTGATAAAATGAAAATAAATTATCCTTGCACCAAAACATTCCTTTCGATCTTTTTACTTACTTGCTATTGCCTTTGATGTTTCTGTATTTTAATAGTAGTTTGCCTAGGGTTTTGGTTTATTTCCTGGGTTCAATCCAAATCCTGTTGGGTGTTCTTAAAGAATATCACCATTCTGCAGCCAGTTGTATCTGATCCAGAGCCTGAAATGGTTATTCATGCTTTTGTTACCTCAAGATTAGTCTATTCAAACTCCTTGCTGGTTGGTTTCCCTGATAATGCCTTCTATGAACTCCTACTGTTACAAAATATATTTGCTGAAGAGATGCACTTCCTGCAAAGTCACTGCAGTAGCTATTAACTGCTCCATTTATTAAATTTAGATTATTCCATGAACCTACAAAAAGCATGAACAGCCTCAGCATACCATGTCCCTAAAAATTTTAATTTGTCAGTACAGGGACAGACTGTTTTTCACCGGCTTCAGCAATACCTTCATCTAAGAATTGTCTCTGTTGTCTTCAGTGGGACACTGTGGACTAAGGTCAGCAACAAGAAACACGGCAGAACTGGCCCATAATGAGGTAAATCTGTCAGATGTCACAGAGGTATCCTTCATGAATTATATAAAGCACTAATTTTAATAGTTTTTTACTCATTCCAGCTGTTGTAAGCCTGCAAGTAGCCTTCAACTACTTGCAATAATACAACAGAATGCATTCTTCTTTCAGCATTCAGTGTAGTTTCCATTAGCCCCTTTACACAAACAGAAAAATGGAGCAAAACAGCAGAAATCTTATCATAGATACTTTTCTAGTTTAATAACAAAATACAGAGGAATCTGAAAAAGAAAAAAAAGACTGAAATTCACAGAGCTTCCAGCTCTGCATGCACACGTGTGTGTGTGCGCTTATGGGAGACAGGGAGGCAGAGGAGGAAAGAAGTGCAAGGAGGGGGAGCGCTGAGACATAGACTCGAAATTGCAGATGAAAACTTAAGCTTCATCCAGAATTAAGCCTGTTAGAGATACCAATCTACATTCTGACCTGGTCAAATACCTAGTGAATTGGATGTTGCAGATATGATTAGACAAAAAAATCCCAGTGTCCACTTTTAATTATCTTCTTCTGTTATGGTTACAGGATGAACCTGAAAGGAGGCTGTGGCAAGGTGGATGTCAGTCTCTTCTCCCAATTAACAAGCAATAGGATGAGAAGAAATGGCCTCAAGTTGTGCCAGGGGAGGTTTACATTGAATATTAGGAAATATTTCTTCACCTAAAGAGTTTTCAAGCATTGGAACAGGCTGCCCAGGGAAGTGGTTGAGTCACCATACCTGGAGGTATTTAAAAGATGGTAGATGTGGCATTTAAGGACACGGTTTAGTGGTGAACTTGGCAGTGCTAGGTTTATGGTTGGACTTGATGATCCTAGAGGTCTTTTCCATCCTGAAAGATTCAATGATTCTATGATTCTTTGCTTCTATGTTCTGACACCACCTCGCTTCAAACTGTTGACCTGCCACCATATCATAATATCCATTCTCACCCTGACCCCAGTGCCATCAAGCAATTGACACTCTTTACTGACATACTGCACTGGCACCTCCATCTTTTGTCGGCTGAAATCTGCCCTCTCTTCAAACTGTATGAGGAGATGCAAAATGCCCCTTGATCTGTCACCCAAGTATGAACAGCTGCACAAGTAACCTGGTTTTTTTTAAGGCATCACAAGCAAAAGGCGCAGAAAACTTTCAGACAGGTCTTTTGCACAGTACATGTGGAACTATGCTTTCCCTGCCTACCTTTGTCAGAGATAACCTCTCTTAACACAGAAACAGAAGTAGGAAAGCATCCCTTGCACCAAAAATTAGCAATGCTACCCTGTATGCTAATTAAGTGCTTTTAAATCGTGTTTTGCCATTTTTTAGGGCATCTCTGTCCTTTAAGTGATGTCTTGCACATGTGCCTGGACATATCTTCCTTATGCTCTTAAGCACTTAGATCTTAAAAAACAGTCATTCCAGGAAGTTTGTTAAATTCAGTTTGACTTCCCTTTTACATTACCATGAAGTTTAACCAAAGAGTTTTCCGTAGTGTTCCCTTGATTCGTTTCCTATTTCTTCAAAACTAATGCTGCATTTGCTGCCAAGAAAAGCAGACTCATCCTTGCCAAATGTTAATACTCTGGATTAAGAGTAGATCCCACTGTTTTCTCTACCTCTTTTGAAATGTCTGCAGTCCCCAAATCCATTTGAAAAAAAAGCCCCTGTATCAAGTATTTTATTACTTTGTTATAGAATGGTGAAGAGGAATAGAAGAAAATGGTTAGAGAAGTAAGACCTGTGTTTGAAATCTCCTTTGAAGATATCACATGCAGCAGCACAGCGCTTCTGTATGTTACAATGGGGAATGATTCAACACCAGCATATTCTGTTTTCTGCACAGCTGAAAACATTTTCTAACACACTTACTTTCTGACTTACCCAATGCATATCATCAGAGAGAATTAAGGTCATTGTTATATAACAGCCTTAACTCAAGATCACTAACTCAGTAACCTACCGCAGTAACTCAGTCGTTTGTCTCATTTATAGTTACTCATTCTCACTTTTTCGTTTAGTGAACTTAGCTCTCACTTACTCATTACATTCACTCATTTTCAGCATGATTTCACTGACTTCATTTCTAATGTATGTGTCCCGACTGAGTTGGCAGCTCAAGATGGTGGTTCAGAAAGTCCCCATCTTAAGAACATTCTTTCACCATAAATTCAATATTGCAGTTCACTTAGTCAATACCTAGATGATTTTAAATCCCCTCCCTTGATCAATGTGCTGGCCTTTTTATAGACTTCTTAGTTCACTTTTTTTTTCCCCAGGAGGTGTAAAGCAATAGCTGACTCTTCTCTCTGCTTTGTTTATTCTTAATGTCAGTGCAGGTAGTCTATATGTCAGCCAAAGAGATACTTTCAAGGTACCCTAGGCAGCCCTCAAAGAAATGTTTTGCTGTAAATGCAATTTGCAAACTCCATTCCGACGCATTAGATTTGTGCCTACATTAACTGCAAATACAAGCTATTTTAAAATCTAGAAATAACCATGTTTCCAAAATCTGTATATACACAGTAAATATGTAGGAGAACTAAATGTTTCAGGTTTCAGATATATTTAGGGAATCTCAATCTAGAGCCAGACAATATAACCCCAGAAGGTTTTAAGTAAGTATGAGGGAAGTTGTACTGTGTACAAAAATATCAAATATGTTGTTAGAGGAAAGCAAGTTTCTCTTAGCAAATCTGTAACACACTCCATGACAAAGTCCAAGTTGCCTAGTGAGGCTATTGACTTATATGTTCAGCTGTCAGCCAGACCTTTGCCTTAAGCCAGATTTTTTTGAGGAGATTGGCAAGATTAAATAAACTGTGCACAATACTTTGCATTGTCTTCCATCAGTCCTTTCATGTGGTGCACTCACCAAGCGCTGGCTGCCTCCAGTGACTGCCAGCCTCCCAGGAAGGCTGGTATTCTTGGCAGAAAAGTCTTCAGTGGGACAGGAAGTTCTATGCGAGTTAAAGGAAGGTTCACAGCATGGTTTCCTCTTCTTTCTGCAGCCACGCTACATCACACTACCATTTTTTCAACACTAATTCTTTTTGGTTGATTGCTAAGGGGGAAGATACATTTGCAGATGACATTAGCTTGAGGATGGCTATTTTTCTTGGGAATCCAGAATGTGTTGATGACACTATCCTCTTTGCTGATTTTCTTAGATGAGAAATAAGGCATATTGCTCTGGTTTCTGAACAAGACAAAATTAAGCAGCTTAACTGCCTAATACCCTGCCAATAACTTCAGAATATAATCTCCTCTGTGTTAATTTACACATATATGATACAGTTGTCTAAGGATGAAATATCAAATCCTCATGAAGGGTCATGAAGCTGCTGTTTAAATGATGTGCATACTTCTATAGGATCAGATATTACTAAACATTAAGGCTTAGTTAGCCTTTTTTTGACAAGTCACAGGAACAGGATTTGGACAAGGTCTATTGTCTCCTTACTTCGTTTACTAATTAGACCTTGCTTACCACACACTAATTTTTTGCCCACTGATGTCACACTTCTATATTTATGTTCAGCACAGTGCTTGGACTGTTATCAGTTACCTTTTTTTCTTTGACTAATCTCTCCATCCTCAAATTTGGATTACTAACAAAACAATTTAAAAAACTTTAGCTGGCTTCTATTAGTTTGGATAGCTTCAAGCACAACCCTTGCAGATGATGTGAATGGCTAAGTATGAAACACTAGGTTTTTTTTTTTCAAGCAGCCTTTCAACATTGCTGAATGAGAAATGAGATTTTATTATCCCAACTGGGATGGATAAGGTCACTCAGCCATTACTTCTTGCCACAGTAATCTAAGGCCTCTCTTAAAGAAGACACAAAAGAAGTTTGGTCCAAACTATTGTAAAGTTGTTGGGCCTATTACCCTATTTTACTGATGCACAGAATAGATAATCTCCCTGTTACCTCTTTCCCTAGTTAAGATCAGATCTCAAGTGAGACCCATTCTTCTAAAAATGTTCCCAAGTCTATCCATTTGTTCCCAAAGATATCCAAACACACATTTGACATCTGCTTTTTTTCTTCAGGTAGGTGGTAAGGAATGGGATCTTTGAAAGCTGGCTATTTAATCATATAAATAATTCCCATAGAATTTAATTTTTCCTAGATTTATAATTTCTGGTAAACCCATATTTGTCATTTTTATTTATTGTACTGCTTAGGCCTTGGCGGGAGGGCAGGTATATACAGGATTGAATGTGCTGCAATATATTTCAGCCATGATAGAAATAGCATGTCAAGAGGGAATGGGATAATGAACAACTTTGGCCAATAAGTTGCCCAGTCTGGACCTAGTTGTGGGTCCCCAGGCCTTCCACTTGTCATGAGTCCCACTTGGCCCTGTCAGCTAGAAACAGCTTTTATAGCTAGACCCATATCTCATCTTCAGCAGTAGTTCCTCAGCACAGTCATTTATGGCACCCTAATTCTCCACTTTTCATGAGAGTCACCTCTAACATTCAAATGCACCCTTTACAGAAAGTTCAGCTGCCTGCTTGCTTTCGTCTTCTTTTTTTTTTTTTTTTTTTTTTTTTTTTAATTTGGCCACAGGAATGGGGAGAATATAGATTGCTTTTCAGGCTTTTGCTGCCCACCTGTTTCTAAGTGAAGCTGGAGGTGTTGATTTAGCAAGTGTAGTCCCATGTGGTTGGGGTCCAGGCTTCTTTCTCTCTAAAGCACACAAAAAATTGTGATCAGCTGAGGTATTTTTGTGAATAATCCCTTGCATTGTATGGCCAAGGAGACCGAAGGCCAGAAGGGTTCAGAGGAGGCCACCCTCCACTGGAATTTGATCCCTTCATTGTTCTGTCCAAGCCAGAGCCTTTCGACCTTCGGGGCACATTATAAATCTCCGTTATTCATTCAGGCTTTTGCTCTGGAGCATGCACTGTGGAGAGAGTAGTGAACTCTCTATGTGGTTTCGATGAAGTTATTCAGCCTCCTTTAATTTTTCATACATGTGCAAAAAGCACATTGCATGAAAGCATTTGTACACTGGCAATACTATACAAATAAAATATGAGGATGTAAAAGGTGAAAATGGGTTTGATTTTATCCTCATTTGTCCAATTCAGAGCAATGCAGCTCAGTACACAATTTAAAAGCACTTAATTAGCATACAGGGTAGCATTGCTAATTTTTGGTGCAAGGGATGCTTTCCTACTTCTGTTTCTGTGTTAAGAGAGGTTATCTCTGACAAAGGTAGGCAGGGAAAGCATAGTTCCACATGTACTGTGCAAAAGACCTGTCTGAAAGTTTTCTGCGCCTTTTGCTTGTGATGCCTTAAAAAAAACCAGGTTACTTGTGCAGCTGTTCATACTTGGGTGACAGATCAAGGGGCATTTTGCATCTCCTCATACAGTTTGAAGAGAGGGCAGATTTCAGCCGACAAAAGATGGAGGTGCCAGTGCAGTATGTCAGTAAAGAGTGTCAATTGCTTGATGGCACTGGGGTCAGGGTGAGAATGGATATTATGATATGGTGGCAGGTCAACAGTTTGAAGCGAGGTGGTGTCAGAACATAGAAGCAAAGAATCATAGAATCATTGAATCTTTCAGGATGGAAAAGACCTCTAGGATCATCAAGTCCAACCATAAACCTAGCACTGCCAAGTTCACCACTAAACTGTGTCCTTAAATGCCACATCTACCATCTTTTAAATACCTCCAGGTATGGTGACTCAACCACTTCCCTGGGCAGCCTGTTCCAATGCTTGAAAACTCTTTAGGTGAAGAAATATTTCCTAATATTCAATGTAAACCTCCCCTGGCACAACTTGAGGCCATTTCTTCTCATCCTATTGCTTGTTAATTGGGAGAAGAGACTGACACCCACCTCGCTACAACCATCTTTCAGGTAGTTATAGAGAGCGATAAGGTCTCCCCTCAGCCTCCTTTTCTCCAGGCTAAACAACCCCAGTTCCCTCAGCTGCTCCTCATAAGACCTGTGCTCTAAACCCTTCACCAGCTTCGTTGCTCTTCGCATACACTCCAGCACCTCAGTGTCTTTCCTGTACCGAGGGGTCCAAAACCGAACACAGTATTCAAGGTGCGGCCTCACCAGTGCTGAGTACAGGGGCACGATCACTTCACTACTCCTGCTGGCCACACTATTCCTGATACAAACCAGGATGCTGTTGGCTTTCTTGGCCTCCTGGGCACACTGCCAGCTCATATTGAGCCAGATGTCAACCAACACCCCCAGGTCCTTCTCTGCCAGCCAGGTTTCCAGCCACTCTTCCCCAAGCCTATAGCATTGCATGGGGTAGTTGTGACCCAAGTGCAGGACCCGGCACTTGGCCTTGTTAAACCTCATACAATTAACCTCGACCTATCGATCCAGCTTGTCCAGATCCCTCTGCAGAACCTTCCTACCCTTGAGTAGATCGACACTCCCACCCAGCTTGGTGTCATCTGCAAACTTACTGAGGGTGCACTTGATCCCCTCATCCAGGTCATTGATAAAGATATTAAACAGAGCTGGCCCCAGTACTGAGCCCTGGGGAACACCACTTGTGACCGGCTGCCAACTGGATTTCACTCCATTCACACAACTCCCTGGGCTCAGCCATTCAGCCATTTTTTTACCCAGCAAGAGTATGCCCATGCAAGCCATGAGCAGCCAGTTTCTCCAGGAGAATGCTGTGGGAAACAGTGTCAAGAGCTTTACTAAAGTCCAGGTAAACAACATCTTTAGTACCAGAATATACTGAAATAATTTCTACGGTAACATGCAGAGTCACACTGCAAGGTTCGTCTTCCTTGATCACCAACATCATACACAAAATTGGAACATTCCCCAGCTCCTGGGCCTGTCCAGGTTTGACTTCTGCAGAAATGAAGGTGCAAAGAAGCAGAGCTGGGGTGCAGAGGAGCAGAAAGAGGGCTGGCACGTTCCTGAGCCTCTACCCTCTCAGTTGCCTGTACAGAGCTGCAATATGCACTGTGACCTGAAGATCCAGAAGCACCCAGGGTCTCCCAAGTCAAGTCACACACTAATCTTCATTTGTCAGACAGAAAAAGATGCTCATAAAGCCATCTCTGGAAATTCTCCCTTCCACATGCTCTGTCTACAGAGGAGACATCCTCTTTGGGCTGAGAGACAGACAAAAAAGCTGTTGGCCTGCCTGTGGTGCTCCAACTGTAGTTAGTAACAGGGGGAAGAGTCTTAAAAAGTCCACATGAATGGGAGATAGGTTAGGTGGCATTTTTCTGAATTGATAAGCAAATTCCTAGGATACAGCATCCTTGTGTACAGCTGAAGGTCTGTGTTATTTGGAGGGGTGCTATTTATTCAGGAGATGAGAAGACTGGGTTTGCCAGCTTACAACAGCAGTGCATGGGGACAACAACAAACTTGGGGTTGCATATGGCAACTTGTGTCAAACATCACTGACTGCAACTGCAATGTTGTAGTACAGAAGTCTTACTACATGTGTGCCTTGTCTCCCCAGCAGTAAAATAATAATTTGTGTGAAGTTTAGTTTAGAATATAGACTACATAGTGCAAGGTCTGCCTCATTTTGCAGCTTTTACCTGGTCTACAAAGTGGAGCATACAGATATATAATAGACTTTCTCTGACAAGTCATTAGTTTTTCTTGTTTGTGGCATGACAGCTAACTCTGACTCAGAGCATTGCACTAAAATGTCATGGCTTTAATGCCTAGTACCTCAGAAAAGGAATTTTTTTTGATAGATTGCTGCAGATTTTGCTTCTATAAATCCGCTGATCTACAGTCAGCTCCAATGTTGAAGGTTTTTGCCTCATGCTGCATGCTGGGCAGTATAGAACAGAGCCCCAAGGAAAATTAGTCATCATCAGGAAGAATGTGATGCAAAGAAAGGTGGACTCTTGGGTTTTGTAATTGTTGTTTTGGTGTTTTTTGCTAGGAGGAGCATGGCCATAGCGGAGAGTAAAAAAGTAGTTTCAAGTAGTCAATATTCAAAGAAGCAAGATCACCTGTGATGAATCTGTTGACTCTGCTGCGTTTGAAGAATTTGCCTATGTGTTATTTAATTTTTAAGCTAAATTTGAATCAGACTGTAGGGGATATAATTAAGTTTAGATCAATATAGTAGCAGCATTGACAATGGCATTGGCTTTGGCATTGGCACAAAACAGATATTTTCTTTTAGTAAAGCAGCATCTTCTGCAATAATCTACTGCTCAGTGCTGCTGCCTTTGAAGCCAATAGGAACACCCCCCCCCCCCCCCGGCCTCTGTGGAAACAAGACTGCATCTTCTATTTCTAGCATGCTAACCACATTAAGGTGTTCCTGAGACTGCGTGCGAATCAAATAATTCTGAAGGTTTTATTGGTTTGTATGAAAAACAAACTGCCTTTTTCCCCCCAGCCTTCTACTTTAATGTAGTCAGACACTTAAATACCCAAACTGTAGTCAAATGAGTATGCCTGAAACACTCCAAATAATGACTTTTGTATATGTTTCTTGATTTTAACCTTGCTGTTAAATTTTGTAAATATTTTTGTCTTTTATTGATGTAAAAATATTAGATTTTGCCAAGTTGCTTTTTATTTTTATTATTATTATTATTAAGAAGAAGAGGAAGATGAAGATTTCTATGCCAAATTGAAAGAAAAAGAACCCACAACCATTTTAAAGCGACTTCTTCAATTTCGCACCATTCAGTTTCTCAGTTCAAAGAACGAAGACAGACTCATGGTTAAAATCCTGGGCCAAGACTCAAATTCCACCTTTAACTTTGTTACACACTTCTTATGCAAGTTTGATCACTCCATATAGTGACTCCATTTTTTCTGTATTAGAAGGTGAAAAAAAAAGTTCCTTTTTTCATCCTACCGAACTCTTTCAGCCAAAGGCTGTTACTTGCCAGTTATTTGTACAACACATAGCACAGCAAGGCCCCTATTTTGGTTGGAATTTAGTAAACAACAGAACATTAATATTTGAATCTGCAACAAAACCATTTTTGATGCTTTCATTGTTGTGTGTCTTGCATAATTGTCTTTTTCCTAGAAAGCTTTAAACTGCTCATCCAGCATTTCCAGGAGAATCTTCACAGCATAATAGCTGCTGACATCTGCTTAAATATGGTAATAATTTGCTCCTTATACAACAACTATGAGCCATAAAATGCATTGTATGTGTCAGACAAGGAAGTGCAGCTTTTTCCAGGGTACATAAAGGGAAGATTCATTTTTTATCTCATCCAGACAACTGGGGAAAGAAGAAGATGAAACAGGGCTTGGTGATAAAACACTAAAGGACACTGCAAGACTCAAATAATTTAATGCCTTTTTTTGGTGGATTCATTGCCATGACCAAAGATTTTCATATGCCATTATGGTTTAATGATTCATAATATCATTTGCAATAACACCTGGGTAGCCCTGGGTAACTTTACTCTCACTGTACATTTTTCTTTCTTTAAATGCCCAAAACTACCTGACAAGCTTGGTCCCTGATAAGTTCACATGCTGGGTGGTCCAAAGTCCACTTTCCAGATCTACCTCACCATTTGTATCCCAAAAAGCCGTAAAGATACACATAGGTGAAACACCTGCTGTTAAGTGCAAGTTGGTAAACTTCAAATACATTTTCATGTATATAGTCCACTGCATCTGAAGCTACAGGAGCAGCAAATGACTTTTAACACTCAAGCTGTCTTGCAGACTACCAGATACAGAGAACCAACTGAATACATTTTATAGTTCACTATGGGTATTATGGTGACAGTATAACACTGATCTGCAGACCTAATAGCTATAACCACTGGTTTAAAGCGAGCATTTAATTGTACATTCAGGCAACTCGCCTTGCCTTGCTTTGCCTTGCTGTGCCTTGCGTTTTATTCTTCTCTTTTACCTTCTCTCTGGAAAGTAGATGGGGGTCTGAACTCTGCAACTGTGTGATCCAGTATTCCTCCACATGCAACAGTGATCCAGCCAGTGCCACTGATAGACAATCACAAGCATCACTCTGATTTAGTTTCAATAAAAAGATGGACAAAAGTTTCTATGAGGTCGTTCCAAAATCCACTGAAACCAATGGCAGCTTTTCCACTAATATCAGGCTGTGGATCAAAGTCTGTATGTTTTAGTCACTATGGAACGCTAAATCTAGAATTCAAGCTATCCTGTATCAGTTGCTGTTAGTTGTGCCATTTCCTATTGATGGTACGGTGATCAAAAGAAGTCTTGGAAAGGAACCTGCTTTTTATTGCCTTTAAAACATAAAATGTAATTTGAAAATTAATTATTGTAATTTTACATTGAAGTGGTAGAGAATTTTTTAGCTAAGATTTGAGTTTAAGCTCTCCAATCTCCTACTTAGACAGTTGATCAGTATATGTTCAATATTTTTTCCTTACACTTTTAACCAAAGAAGCCTAGAGCTAAGCACCTGAATTTGGCTCATTGGAGTTTCAAGACGTTGCCAAGTACTCCAGAAGTTGTTCTATGGCTCCTCACCACATCAATTTATAGTTTATTAATTAGTGACCATATTGCTGAGTGGGATCTAATTATATTCAAAATGGTTGTCTCTTTTTTTTTTTACCCCAAATATGAGCACACTATCAAATTGATTTTCTTTACAGGATTTAGTTCTTTAGTTAGTGTTAATTAAAAGTCAACTATTCTGGACAAAACATTCCTAGATGTGGAGCCCCTTAGCCAAACATTTGTACTTTATAGTTGATTATATTTACTAGCAGGCTATGTTTTCTGTTGTGCTTGTTACAATTGATGCTGTTTGTATGTACAAACAGCTCTTCTTGTGGCATGGCTCATCTCAGAAGATTTTAGTTTGATACTTCAGAGCACCAAGTCTGGGAATTTGTTTAAATAAAGATAAGGGTATCATGAAGTGTGTCTGGCGTATGGATCCTTTTAAAAGCTGCTCTGCAGAGAAAAATGCCTTTGAATATTCAAGATACAGTCTCAAAAAAGCAATTGCTTGAATGTTATGCATTAAATCCTACTTTTAAAATGACTGCACTCCCCATTGAATGCTCTACTTCTTATTTAGGAAGCCTGAAAGGGATTTCAGGGCTAGGTACTTGGTTTGCAGAACCATCCTCGTTCCATTTGATTTGCAATGTGTACTTCATTCAGTGCTATGCCTATTTGCACATAACTTTTGTTTAAAAATTGATATCTGTCAGTATTTTCATAGAAGGGAGGAACTGCAGTTTTAATTATCCTCCCATAAATTATTTACATGGAGCCTTTTCTTGACTTCTCTGAAGTAGAAATATTTTGAAAACACAGAGTGAATAAGCCATTTTACTCCTCTCTGGCCATTAGAGGGGTAGGTTAGAGCGTTTCTCATGGACAAATGCTCCATCTGATAAATCTGGATGTGGAGGATGTGAAGACTCTTGCTTTGTCCAGCCAAACCTTGCAAATCTTAATGACTGAGCTGGGTATACTTGAAAAAAAATTTTCTTGCTTGCTTCCAGTTTGACCAGGAAAAAAATAAATTATAATTCTAACTAGTTAGCCTACTTTGAAAAAAAAAGTCACCAGCAGCTTTGAAAATTAAGGCTACAGGCTCTATCAAAGGAAGGAAAATTCTTCTCCACTTCAGACTGCTTGAGAGAGATCATTAGTCTCCTGTGGCACCAATGAGCTGTTGACAGAAACCCTAAAGACCTCGTATATCCTCTATGGAAAGGAGGGAAAGAAGATTTTGTATACAGAATGAGGCATTGAACTTCTCCACCTAATACTTACCATGACAGGAGAACTCTGTGGAGATGAGCAATGTAGGGTGCAAGCGGACATCAGCAATGGATTCACAAAACGTGCTTATCTTGGCAATGGCTATGCATAAGCCATTAATCAAAACAATTTAGTTTAGGTTTTGCAGGATGATTCAGAAACCTTGCTAATGATAACTAACCAATTTCACATGTTCCTATTTCCAAGGACCAAGCAATTCTGAAAACAAGCCTTTGATTTCTCTCACTGTAGAGTCAGGTTGCTCAGGCTATGGCAGGCTATATATATACATATATATTATGCATGTGTATGGGTATATATGTATATATGTACATATATATGCATGTGTCTGTGTGCTGCCCTCTGCCCAGGCCAGTTTCAGAAGCAAAACATTCCTCTGTGCCTTCCGTGTACAGGAAGCCTGTGGTGCAGCAAGGCACAGAGTCACTGATGTAGTTACAAAGTTCCCAGAATCTCATCATGATTCATTTGTCTGAAAATTTTGGTCTTGCTGAGCCTTCTGAGGCCTGTGGAGTTGAAGGTAGGCTGCTGTTCAGCCAGTCTTAATCTATTTTCCCATTTGCACGGGTTTTAAGTTGCTCAGATTCTTTTATTTCATGTTTATTGTCATTGTTCTTAGTTCTTTGTATCACAACAGCATTTAGCTATTCACAACAAGAACAAGGATCTCCTCATTGAAAGAGCTTATTCTGTTTACATTTGCCTTTTCACTACTTTTTCTCCATTTTGTATGGAGTTTCTCAAAGATTTTCATTGAAAGCCTCAATGATTTACTTGCACTATGCACATAAACCAACTACTCTTCAAGAGGACCTCTGGTATCTTAGAAATGTTGCAGAGGCTTTGATCAACTGATAGCAGCATTCACCATATATTGCCCCTCCCAACAATGTCAACTATTCCTAACATGTTTTGTGTTGCATAACTCTGCCATGAAATTTAAATAATTCTTTTTATTTAGAGAAGTGAAGAAAGATTTTTGGCAAATAGTGAAACTTTGAAATGTAATATCTTTCTTACTGATGGAATTGATACGTTTCCCTCCAAAATAGTCAAAAACTTTAATAAGATTTATATATTATGTTTTTTAATGAAATAGGGAATTATAGCAATGAACCGTTAATGCTACTTTGTATTGTAGCAGCACCTGAAAGTTATTTGACAGTTTTGAATTACTGGAGGGTATAGGTATCTTTGGGCAATACTTGTAAATTTAATTCTTTTTAAAGTCACTGTTATTTCACACCACATATAACAGCTCTCTATAGATAAACATGAGCTTTCATACAGACTGGACATATTATCCCAGATTGTAGGCTTCCAATGTCTATTAGATCTTGCAAGAATTATTATCTCTGAGCACATAAGATGAAAAAATATTGAAATCAGTCAAAAAATAATTTAAATTAGCAATGTTCACATGCAGCAGTCTTAGACTTGTGGCACAACATGGATTTGTGAGATGACATTTCAAAAGAGGGATGAGGGGACTTACTCAAAGTCATTCTGTGAAGCCCAGATAGTTTTGCAAGACTGGATGAATTCTTCCATGTTCTGAACACTGCAGTAGAGGAGATGATCCATGTCCATCAATCCCACCAAAGAACTTCCTTCTAACTTGACAAAATTGCACCTGAAAACCAGCCAGGTTTTAGCATTGCCATTACAAGGCTGTTCCAGAGCAGGAGAGCTGCAGGCTCCTAATTCCCACACAGAATTTATCCACCCCTCTGCCAATGTGACTTTAAGTTGTTCTTTTCCCTCCCTCATGGATCCGTGAACGGCATACATATTCCCTCCCATCCTTCATCTGGCTGGGCTAAATGTACACATGCCTTTAATCTTCTTACAGGATAGCCTTTTCAGAGAAGAGAGATGTTCTCCCCAATAGCTTTCTGTGATACCTTCATTCAAAAGTGTTTCCCTGTGGTAGAGAGCGTACTATAGAGAGCACACAAGATTCTCCTGTTCCTTTAGTATTTATTTGTAAAAATGTGAAAGACGGATGTCTATTCAATATAGTACATTGTTTCACTGACTTTCTGGTAAGTTTTTCTGTTTGTTTATGTGATGTTAGGAATCTCTTCCATCATATTTTCCATCTCCACACTGTCTGTTTTGTGTATAACCTGCTGCGTGTCTTACACCTTCCTGTGCACAGCTAGTGAAGAACACCATGGCCTTTATTAAAAGTCATAAGAATGTGTCCAAACAATGCAAATGAACTATGAGATCTTCCATATTCAAGGACTTCAATAATGTCTTTAAGGTAGAGGAAGCTGACCTCTGAAGTTTTTCTCTGTATTACAGCTTTTCCTTCCAATCTAGTGGATGCTTGACCTTCTAAATTGAGACCCCTTTCTTTAGGAGAAAGAAAAGCAAACCAACGTAACAGCTTTTTATTCTCCATCTTATGCACAAGGAGGATAGTGAATCTGTACCTGTATGACTAGCAGAAATCCTTGATGCAATGTATACTAGCAGCCAAAGGACAAGGAGACCACTAATGGTGTTTTTTCCATATTTGAGTATGCTAACAGCTGTTTTCAGCTACAGTATATTTCTAATATCAAAGAGAGGAGTAAATCAAATTGAGCATTCACATTTATGACACACTTTTTCCTGTGGGGCTCTGCACATACTTCCTTTGAAGTATTTTCCACTCTTCTGATAGTTTTCTCAGTACATTTTAATGTGACAGGGGACCTGACAAGATACTGAGAGTTTAAGCATTTAAAACCTGACCAAAAGCCCACAAAAGTCTGTAGAAGTCTTTCCATTGCCTTCTGTGGGGTCTAAATCTGTTCCTTAATAAAATTCCCTGATGAAACCTGGGATTTGAGTACCCCCTGGTCGTGGATACATTTGGTTCTTTTTCCTTTCGTTTCTCTCTTATATTTTGTCAGCTAGACTTTCTGTCAGCCACCTCCACATTTTTTTCTTGTTTTACAATGTAAATGAGCTCCTGCGTTGGAAAACCAAATCTCTCAAGTCCATACCAAAAATCAACTCACTTTAGTTTCTGAAGCAGAAGCATACATGTGATGGTGCCTTTGACAAGCAATGGGTAAAAGCTGCTCGGAGGTGAGGACGTGTAGAACTAGCAAAGTAAATAGATACATGCTAAATTACTGAAGTTATGCATGTGATCCAACCGGTTTAATACTCAAGCCAAAAAAACATGCCAGAAACTTCTTAAATATAGCACAGGAGGTCTTCTTGCTCAGGACTCTGTTATAAACAGTTCTCCAGGATAGGCTGAGGTCTGGAGGGCAAGAACCCGATCTCACAGGTTCATGGCAGGTTTGCACTGAAGAGACTTCCCTTCCTGGATGTGTTCCTTGGTCCTCTGTGCTTCTGTCTCAGCTCTGCCCTGCCTGCCCAGGCCCCTTTGACTGGAGGGGGCAGCAGCCCTTGCTGGGGGGGGCCTGCTGAGTCCCTCTAAGGGCTCCTGAGCAGCCAGCCCTGGAAAGACCTGACCTGAGAATGATGTGGTAGAAACTCTCCAGCTCCATACCTGAGGGGGAAACAAAACAAAAAATTACTTATTTTAGTTTTTAATTGCAATGAGTCTGGTGCACGTGTTTGTGTTTGTATATAGGCATGTATTTATGTAGACAGCTATCATTTTCCTTATTTCTTTCTTTCTCATAGAAGGTTCTGGATATTTGATTTTCTTTCCATTGTTCTGAAAATAGAACAAACAAAATGTGATAAAAGCTGTTCCTATTTCCTTGTGCCAATAGCGTGGATTAAAAACTGTGAAGAAACTGAAGAAACTGGAAAATAAAAAGGTGACTTAATCATCGCAGTTTAAAATATGTGAAGTCAGCAGAGATAGCTAAACAAGGTACAGGAAGGACCTTTTATAGTAAAAACCTTCAACAGTCTTGAAAAATTCACAGTCTTTATTTTAGGGCAGAAAGTATTCTGTCCTCTCTCAATTGCCATCTTAAATTTCCATAACATTTATTCTTCTGGTTAGCATAGAGGTAGGAGAAATAAAGGAAGGTTCCTAACCTTCTAATGATATATGCAATATATTGCTTCTAGGTTTTCCAGGACCCTAATCACTGAAGTTTATGGATAATCAATTTTCATTGTTTTATAGATGACAATTCAAAAAAGTATTTGTTCTCTCCTTCTTGAACTTTGTACATTTGAACTTCTGGTAAGTAAGCCAGACAACAAATGAAGTATGAGAAATATTAGTAAAATATTCTAAAATTGCACAATATTTCCAGTTTTACTGTAAACTTTGACATATACTGAATATATAACATCACGGTACTAGAGGATTTACAGGCATTCATTTGGCAGGGTCTATTTGCAGCTTTCTACTTTTGCTAACATGCTGTCCTAAACTTATTCATATAAAACTTTCATGTCACCTTCATGTAGTTCTTTATCAGTCATATATTAGTTATGATGATAAATGAGTGAAATGTCAATAGCACTGGTAGTGGGAAGAGACATTCGGGACAAAAGTATGAAGCAGTTAAGTTTGTTTTTTTTGAAGTTAGATAGTGGAAACAACAGGAACTATTAGCAAGTCGCACATGAATGTCCATGCCTGGACAAAAAAAATTAAACTTTATGCAAAGGGAAACTGTGCTGCATATTGTTTTACCAGGGAGACATGTGGCTGGCAGAAAAAGGCAATAAGCACTGCGGAGTCTCCATCCTTGGACATATTCAAAAGCTGCCTGGACACAGCCCTGGGCAACCAGCTCTAGGTGGCCCTGCTTGAGTGAGGGTGGTTGGATGACATGACCTCCAGAGGTCCCTTCTCACCTCAGCTGTTCTGTGACTCTGTGACTATCTAAAAGAAAAGCAAAAAAGCAGTAGGCACTGCTCCCAGAGCAGGTACCTGAGCAGAGCACTTCTGTTTTTTCACTAGGAGTGCTACCAACACCCACAGTAGTAGCTCTGAAGGGCTGGGAAGGTCCCTCTTCAGCCACAGTACAATGAAGTGCAGGATCAAGACAAGGAACCAGGGGAGCCTTGCTTCCACATCCACTTCCACCAGTTACTTTCTGCACAACTTTGTAACTCTTTTTAACTTTTTTGCCCTCCACTTTCCTCATCTGTAATGAGTGCTGACTGACCTGAGAAATGCTTTAAAATCCATAGCTAAAAAATACTACTACTGCTATAATTGTTATTTTTACTTGCACAGTATATCTGCCAGCTGTCCTGGGCAAATCAGTAGGCTCTGCAATAAAGGAAAGAATTAGAGAAAGCATGGAAAAATTGTTCTCTACAGAAGATCCCACATGACTTTGCAAAGGGAAGTTGTGCCACACAAACTTGTCAAATCTCGTCAGAGGAATCAGTGACTCCGAGAAAGGTATAATCTTGTCTAGATACATCCTTGTATTTTTGAAGAGCTTTTGGCAAGGTCCCTCATCAAAGGTTCCTAAGAAGATAATCTGACATTGATTAATAACTGATTATAAAGTGGAGAAAGAAGGGTAGGACTAGTGGCCAGCCTTACAGTGATCAAGGTCACAGGTGGGATGCTACAGTGGTATGCGGTAAGATCAGTGCTTTGCAATATCGTCCTGAGAGTTCTGAAAGCATGGTCAGCTAGTGAATTGACAAATGTTTGCTGGTGTTATAGAATTAGGCAGGATAATAAAAACTAGAGCTAGTTATGAATTAAAGCAAAACTTCATTGGTAAGCAATAAAATGTTTAGTAAAATTCTATGTTGATAAATATGATGACCTGAGAAAACTAACTTCACTTGCATAATCATGAACTCTAAATGAGCAATTACAACTCCAGAGGGAGAGGGGGGAATCACTGTGGTCAGCTCTATGAAAACATCAGCTTGATAGTCAGCAGGGGTCAAAATCAAAATAGAATGCTAGGGAAAAAGGAATAGAGGGGAAAAGCTAGAAATTTTGTCCCTGTGTGCCTCCAGTGGCACCCACATGTTCAAAGCCATGTGCAATTTACATCCTCCTAGCTATGAACAGGTATAGTAGAAGTGGTGTTCCCGTTTCACAAGGGGTAGATATCGCTCCTTCCCTGGGCAAGATGTTGTTCTGTGGATTTACTGCACTGAAATGTTTCCCTACAGCAGTCAGACGTGATGACAGGGGGGAAAAAAAAAAGGCTATTCCATTTGAAAGAGAGAGGACCGTATATGTAGGAGGAGGCTGTAATAGCTGTTTGCATATCTGTGTGAATGACATGGAGAAGGTGAAAAGTGAATGATTATGAAGTATGTCTCACAGAACAAGAACTGAAATCATCAGGCCACAGCTTTAAAACAAATCAAAATATTTCCCCCATGCACACACTCCCCAAAGTGCCTAATTAAACTGTAGAAACTTATTCCCACAGGATCATGCAGGGGCCAAAATGGAGACTATCCATTGCTGAATATAAAGAGCACTGGCTTAATTACATCCTCTAGTACTGAAATCCTGAAGACCCTGATTGCAAGATCTGGATCACTCTCTATTTCCCATTCTCATGCATTTCCCCCTCATATCAGATACCAGTCTCAGTCAGTAGGAAAACCTTTGACCAAAGCTTTAACAGCTTGTGTTTTGTACAAAACCTTGAATGATATTCCTTAGGTATGCTCTTCTAGACAGACAACTGGACCCTGTACCCAAGTTAACTACAAGGCTCTTTTGAAGTCCTTGTACAAGTGAGCTTTTTATGTAGAAACAACGTTTTGGCAGTAGATCCTGAACAAACATGAACTCCATGCTCCCAGCTGTCCAAAACCACTTCGCCATTATGTTCAGACAGCTGTTGAATCTATCTGAAAGACAGCAAAGATGTTGAAGAGCAAACAAGCTCGGCTGGGGTGTTGTTTTAACACAAGAAAACAACCTGCCTTAGAGAGCACTACCCAAACACAAGGGCTTCACAGGCTTACAAAACTGGACACTGCTTGGGACTCATGCCCCCAGGCAGATTTCTTTTTTACTGTTGGGTTTCAGTTAAGCAGCCAGATATTGCCTGTTAGGAGAGATGTTGCTTAACAATTTTAAAGGTAAGTAGAGTATTATTACTATTTCGAAAGTAATCCTGCTACAGGAAGTATCATAAGAATGGAAAATACCTTTGCCTAGAGCAACTGTAGTAAAACCAGAAACTAAACAGTTAAATTATTCTTTTTAATGTGGCTAGGTGTACAGATTGCCTCCTCATTAGACGAATCATTGAGAAATAAGCTGTGCACTCGCAGGTATCTCATGGATGAATTTCATTATGAATCTAAATTCCCATAGATGATTTTTTCACCTTTATCCAATCTACTGAGTGATCTCATGAAGAAGTGAAGGTTCACAGTTCACCTCTCAAGTGAAGGTGAAGAAATAATCTACAGTCAACAGGGTATTTAGATAATTTAATTATTCCATTTCCTTGCCTTCTCTCAAACTCTGACTTCTAGTAACTTCTGCTGAATTAAGTGATGCAGATGGCTTGTAAACTACTCTTAGCTTTGGGGCTGTTCATGGGCTGTGGCCGCTACTGTATTAGATTTTTTCATTACACTGTATGATTGATCATCCTGACCAGGTCAGACTGCTTGTGTGTGACCAGAGACACATAAAAAGAGCAAAGCTGAGTTATTGGCACATGAGTTTTCTCGAAGACAGGGAGCTGAGTGTGTGGAGCTAGAGAAGTAGAGCCCTGGATTTTATGGAGTGTTTAAAAGCTTTTCTTTTATAGTAAAGCCTCTTAAAGAATATTGTAATTAGGAAAAAAAAGAAGCAGATATTGTATTAGTATTGTATTAGTACAGGCTGGGATCAGATTAAAATTTAATTGTTGTCATATCACATTCCCATAAGATAGTCACAAATGGCATGTGCATGCAAAATCCTAGCTGTGTGAAGAGCAACATAGAGCCATTACTGAGGGGAAAAAGTTACAGACAAAAGGTTCAATGTCAGATAAAAAAATACTATATTTTCCCAAGGAAAAATGATAAAGAAAATGGAACGAGGTCAGATTAACTGATGTGAGCAAGAAAAGGTAAAGAACTTCCTTTGAGCCAGACGGACCAGAAGGGTTAAAAGGACATTCATGATGATCGTGTCTGTCACAAGGCTTTTGCCAAATCACATAAATTGTACGTAAGGTATCCAGACCCCCTATCATGTATCTGTTGTAGAACAGCTCAGTCATTCCACATAAAATAGGTGGTCCATACACTTTTAGGAGTATCTGTAATTCACTGAGGTATCGTCCACTGAACTCTTCAAGGCAAAACATGAGAGCCAGACCCTCCATCATTACTGTATGTGGTAATGAATTGTGTTCCTCTTTTTACCTCCCTTTGTAACCTTCAAAACAGGCGAAATCTCTCTCCCTACCAGTCCCACCCAGCAGCCCTCCCTTCGCCCTGAACCAAAGTCACTCCTTCCACTGAACCAAAAAACAGTGTAATCAACTACATCATACACGCAAAAAAAAACATCGGTAAGCATGCCATTCAAGCGCACAAACAAAATAAAGGTAAATTACTGCTCCCTGCCATGAAACATTCAGTAAAGAGAAACAATTAGTGCATATCACTAAAATGGTCCTCTGTGTAAAATGTGAATAACATCATGAGCAAAATCCTAGTTTCAGAGGTGGAAGATGGATTAATGGCACAGACTTCAGAGCAGGCAGGACTTTTCTGTGTTCTTAAAAGGCACATGTGTGTACATGGGCTGAGATTTTTTTATCTTTGATCTTCAGAAAATGAACATTTTGTTTAAGACTAATTTCTGGGTATCCACCCTGAGATACTAAAAAGAGGTCTGATTTTGAGAACAGGAATGCTTTTATGCACCTTTCCTATTGTTCTTCTGTCCTTTCTTCCCTCTCCCTGCAAGTACCAAGTAACAAGTACCTTCCTGCAAGTATTCCCATATCTAACTAGCTATTACTAGTTATTTTTTTAAGAATGTTATAAAATGTAAAAGCAATCCAGAAGCCCTGAATTGTATCATTCCATATGAATCATTTAGGCCCTCCATTATATCCTTCATTTCACAGGTGTCCTTTGAAACAAAAATACTTTAAGAGATAGAAATAAACTGATATTTAATATTAAGGGAGCTACAATAATCCCAATTTGTCGCTTCATCCTGACAAACAAAGGCACTGCATTTTCTTTCAGGCAGATATACCAAGTTTTGCCTCTGTGGCAGGACAGCCTCGTGCTGTCTGAACAGATGAGTGAGGAGGGTTCACCGCACTGAACACTGCTTCTTGGCCAGCAACAGTCTCCTTGCAGAAACAGAGACAGGACTGTGCAGAGTAGGGCCCCTATGAACAAGCATAACCACTAGTTCAGAATGGGAAAGGTAGAAACCAGCCATTTGTTTTCTGTATCTGTCTTAAAGAGGTACTTAAGGAAAAGTAAAACCTACCCTGAATTTTAAAAACTCTCTTTAATAAACCTCATACTTTGTGGAAATCATTTGGATTGGGAATTTCAGAAAAAGGATTGTTTTTGATATACTCACAGTGTACTCCTTAGTTTCATCAATTCACTAAATGAGTTTTCCAATACACCATTTATATAATATTTCTTTGCTTTCTGACTTTAATAGTAACCGACAAATTCCAAGTTTCTTTTCCATTTTATTGTCTCCGTTCATAAAAAGACAAACAAGAGAAAACGTATTAAGATATTTATTCCTTTGCTTCCTTTTGCCTGAAATGCCTTTTCAGTTTCAATTTAATTCCTGGGGAATGCTGACTCTTTAGTACAGAAGGACTTTAGTTTTGGTTACAGTACTGTATTTGCACTTGAAAAGGAATTTGTACAATAAAATTTTCTGGGTGAGGCCATGGCCTCCAGAATTTAAAAACCTCCTTTGCAAATTTAATTTTAATTATACTAATAGATGTGAAAGGTTTTTACATGACACTTTTATGATCTATTGGGTAGTTCATGACAGAAGCTGGTTCTAGTGAAAAATATGTTCTTAAGAGACACACAGAGAGTGTTTCCACCTTCTTGATTTCCCCTCCCTCTCTTGTTCTTCAAAAAATGTAAAGGTTGGTGGGAAAATCTCATTAAAATTTCCAAACTAAATAGTCAGTAAATCATGCAATACTAATAGTTTGACAAGGAATATTTTCATACTTTTATTTTGCAAAGTGCTCCTTCTTCAACCTTCCTCAGCACACATTTTGCTGGGACAAGTCCAGAAGAACAGAAATGAAGAGGTGGAGCAGTCCACCTCCTCCACCTGCTTCCCTCTCCCCACTGGGCTTGTCCGGGATCATCACAGCCCCATCCAGCCATCCCCACCAGCTGCCCAGCCAAGCTGCACGATTTCATGTTTCAGCGTCTGTGGAAGCACCAGCCTCCCAGTGTAGCAGTTGTACTACATGGGCTGCCACCTCCTCCATCTTTGTGTAGACATAACTTTCTTTACCCAGGTTCCTCTGAGTGATTAGCATTTTCTTGTCAGAGCCCTGCCAGCCCTTTGTATCTTATCAGTTCATATAGGTATATAAAGATACCTGCTTCCAATGTTAATGAGTGGTTTGTGGAAGGGAGAACTGAAAACACTGCAGTCCCGTTTGGCTTCTTGCGTACAAAACTAAGTCTGTTCTATCATCCATACCGCTTCCATTTTTTTTTGTTTTTTTCCTTAAGCAGGTTTGAATGATAACATGCTGCAAAGCAAAAGATTTGCTTTCTGTGCTGTTGCAGGGACAGCTGCCTTGTGAATTTTATTATTTACTAAGAAAAATCATGATCTGTAACCTGAGAAAATAAGCTTTGTGGAAAATATCAGTACAGCCTGGTCTACCTTTGAAGACTCATTACAAGGAAAGAAAGAAAAAAAAACCCTGTATTAGTGGAGATATTTCTACACAAGTCTAAAAGAAAAGAGGCTACAGACTTGGACAGTGTTGGATTCAGCCTCTTAACTCTTTCATTTGCTTATGAAAGTAGCAATATTTTACAGGTGTTCTTTACATTAAAATGGAATGAGTAAGTTCCAGTTGCCTGCAAAATACCAAAAGGCAATATAACATGTTTTGATATTTTTTCAGAATTATCTTTTATTAAAAATAAATAAATAATACTCCTAGTCCTTATAGTAGGAAAGCAAAGCTTCTGAACAAAGCCAAGTGCAATGCTCTTTCCCTGTACCCCAGACAAAAATAAGATAAAATATAACTTTGAAGATGGAGATTCATTGTAATAACATGCATTTAGTCTGGAACATAGTACTGCCAATTACCTTTTAGAGCATTTCACAGCTCCAAGTTTTAGCAAGTTCTTCCAGCCCAGGCTGGGCTTTGGTGATAAACCAGCACCCTGCCCCAACGTGACACTTGACTGCAGCCAGAAAGGGAACAGAAATGCAGCAGTAAAACAGTTTATCTCCCTTTTTCATCCATTGTTTCCTCTGTTAGTTTGTCATCGTTCCTATTTCTATAAAAAATATGGAACTTGGTGTCACTAGAGCAGTGTTTTCCCACCCGGGGTTCAGTGACTTGTGGTAGTCCTTATAACAAGAAAAAAAACAAACCAACAGACATACAGCTATTCCTAAAAGTTGGCTGTTATTCACCAACATATGAAAAGTGACTTCGTTTTTTACTATCAATATTTCCAGTTTTATCAGTATGTAATATTTTGGCACCCTTCCCCTGTCCCATCAAATGACAAGGGTTTCACTTAGAAAGGAAGCCCTTCAAACAGAACAGGCTGAAAAATACCAGCCTAGAGGCAAATCAGAATATAAACTCCATGGTGGCAGATGACTTACAAATACAATAATAAATGATAGGCCTATAAGAAGTTTATAATCCAAATTTAAGCACCTATTTCCTCCACCACTTAACATCTTCCAACATAACAGACTGTCCATGGTTCCTTTTCTCTCACAGATACAGCTGATAAGTTGTTTTATTGTTCCACCTTTTCTAGAGACCATTAAAGAAATCAAAGCAAAATCTTTGCAATTCATCAAACCCTTAAACAGCAGCAGTTACAGTGGAAGGGGTGGGCGTGAGAATCAATATGCTTTTCACTTGTGTAAGCATTTTAACATACTGTGAAAATTAGCTTGTTAGGAGATTTTATGTTGCCATTTTCACCAATGTGTTGCAACTCCAGAATAAAAACCAAGAATAGGCCAAGCTCTAAATTGTAGAGTCTGGTACCATTAAACTTTTGCCTACTACTGCAACTACCTTACACCTTTCCATTATGCAATAGGTGGGTTGAGTCACAATAAAATTTAATGAAGCGTGACTTTTGGGGTAGTGATGTCTAACGCTAGCCCACTCACCTCAGCACTGGACTTAAAGAAACCTTAATTTGTTTAATGAGACCTTGGAAAAGCCTCACCTGTAATCAAACTTGTTTCCTTCAAAAGCCCTAAAAGATGTATATTTAAGGAGGCCTCAATTAAGGGTATTTGTACTTTATGTTAAAAAGCAGCCTCACTTGCTTTGGTTCTTCGTCCTATCACTACTGTGCCTGCAAAGCTGTATATATGTATATTAAAATGACAAAAATAAAACATGCTGTACTCTCTCCCCCAGTGGAAGAAATCTTCTGATTCCCATTTCAGCCAAGAATATATAATTTGATCTCTTCAAGGGAAACCCAGAAGCCACTCAGCCGTTCATTAGCAGAGATGGTCCATAACCCCATGACACCTGCCTGGTCTCAGAAACACTTTGCCGGATGATTTTGTGAACCCTGTCCTCTGAACTGCAAGGAATAATTAATAGTTCATTGAGGTGTGAAAGAAATATGGAA
The DNA here is from genome assembly GCA_031468815.1 of Morus bassanus. Lineage (NCBI taxonomy): Eukaryota > Metazoa > Chordata > Aves > Suliformes > Sulidae > Morus > Morus bassanus. The sequence continues at coordinate 88,433,404 of CM062568.1, read as the reverse complement.
TAAAAGACTACCTCTGTCACAAGTCACATATCAGTATCTAGTGGCCATTAAAACATTTTAAAATAGCATTTACACTGAAACAGAATGGCTAAAAGTATGGAAAAATACCATGGTCACACTGATGCCTCAGTCTCATTTTCTGGGGGGATGTAGGCATGTACATACCTGAACATCTTTGGAGGTCAGAAAACAACCCCCAACTTCAGTCTGGAAAGGAGAAATTTAATGAAGCCTAAACATGGGATGCCTTGAAAAATTTTAGCTAATGCTCCCAAGAGGCTTTGAGAGCTGCTATAAATGGAAAACTAACCTCCCTGTTGCCCTGAGACAGACAGGTTAGAAGCATACAGGTAGTCATCTAGGGCAGAAGCAATGGGGCACCTGGAGGACCAACAGGCTTTTGCAGGGCAGCTTAGAGCACTGTGGTCTTGTTTGTTCTTCTTCCGCCCAAGACCTTGCCACCATCAGTCAGTGACACAAGAAATGTCCTAACAATGGGCATCAGGGACATCAGTGCTGTGGAAAGTTTATCTATCGATCACTGACAACTAATTTGAGAATCTGGGGAAAATGAAGTCTAAAAGGGACATTTTGTTTTAACATCTTATTTATGAGGTAGTGCCTGCTGTGGCAATAAGTTAAATCATTAAAAGCACTAACAAAATGAAATTCCCAGATTCTGAAGGGTTTTTCTGAGTTCTTCTGTGTCTGTGAATAGATGACTTCTTTTATTCTCAGTCACTTGGACAATATGTTTTTAAAGAAAACACAAGAAGTGTGTGGATAGAAGCTAGGGGAAATGGATTAACTATTCCCAGATCTGGTAGTTGAAACTTTGTTTATTTAGTTTGGATGCTGTGGCATGTAATTACTTACTGTTAAGATGGGGCACAGTGTCCAATACAAAAGCACCAGAGAAAAGTTACAGATACTTCTGTTGGTTAAATCCTTTAAAAATGCACTTGAGGATATATTAATGAAGTCAGAACATCTCAATATTTGTTAAAGGATTTTTTTGCCTTGTTTATCTTTTGCAAATAAAGCAAAGGTACATTATGCTTGCACATTAACTGTTACCTATGCAAGGTTTAAGTAAAAGCATTTGCTTGTGCTAAGTGTTTTCTCATCTACAAATATTGGACTAATGAGCAGCTTTCATTAAAGTGCAGTGAAACCATTGAAAGGATTAATCATGTACTTGCTCCAATTTCAAGATAGATTAAGTTTGAGCTGTAGTGGAAGCAACACTGAAATTCATGAAATATGTATTGTAACTGTGTGAAAGGCATGAGGAGCAGTTGCAGAAACCTGGTTGTCCAAGAAAGTTATAAGCTAGAAGCTGGAAAGTTGCAAGTCTTGGCAACTCAGTAATGTCCCCCTCTTGAAGGCTGCAGCCTTCGTAGTGCTTAGTAGTGCACCCGCACTTTAAAAACAGGTCACTCTTCTTAGGTTGGAAGACTTCTATGGGAACTGCATGGAGTCTGTACCCAAAGTAACACCAGTATTGACAGAAAATGCTAAGTACTGCTTCTAAAACTTCCCTTTTATTAGGAAAAAGGGTATTTGACTTCAAACACTTGTTGTTAATAGAAGTGACACTACAAAGAAAGGCGGTATTGAGCCAACCTTCAGGAGGCTTGCTGGACCATATTAAGAATGAGTGCAACGTGTAGGTTGGAAAGGAGCAGTCTGAAACCAGCTTTGATTCCAACGGTTGTTTATTTGGGGAGAAAAAAGGAGACACTTCACAAGCTTTTAAAGCCAGTGCTGGGTTTTCTAGGTGATTACTTTTCTGACACACATGTACAACAACTGGAAGAAAACAGTCACTCTGGTGACAGCCAGAAGAGCTTTGGTTCTCTTAACTGAAATCCTCCAGAAAAATAGATGACTCTGAAAGGCTGGATCTACATCAGCTGGCAGCTGTGTTTTGTTAATAATAATGGTATTTTCATAGCTGTGTGCTATATGCAGCTTGCTGTCACAAGGTGGTTTCCACTTCTGAACACCATGCTTGGAAGACTGCTAAAATTTTGGGCATTTTTGCTGGCAGAGGTCTGTAGCTACTATATCAAATGACCGCCTACTTCAATGGTTAGTCAGTATTGCCAAGTATATAAACCCACCATGCACTGAGTGTTGCCTTATGCAGAGAAGGACAACTTCACTGTTTTCTCATAGAGATACTTTCTGCCTTTCAGATATTTTACTAGAAGAAATAACATTTTTAAAAGTATATGCAATTTACATATACTTAAAGAGAACATTCCCTCAATGAATTTTCCTTACATGTTTTGCCTTCTTTTTTTTTAGTAGCTCTAGTAAGTCACTGTCCTATCACAATATTCCTTGGCATTTTTAGTCCACACTTTAGTTCACTGAGCAGTGAAGTTTGACTTATTACTAGCAAGTAAAAAGCAAAATATTCAATGTCACTTGAACTAGAAATGACAAGATATATGCAATTATTTCATTTATGTGACTGTCACTTCAAATTCCCATTTTGTGCAGACTTCCTGCAGCACAGACCTGCAGTCAGCTGACTGGAGAGTTTCTTGCTCTTGCTGTCTCATTCCTGGCCCACGTTCACAGCTACAAGATTCACCACAGTGCTGAGGAGCGAGATACTGTGACTGATGTGGATGCTGCAGTGAACTTCTCCATCTCCTGACACAATGTTGCATTTGGTTAAAATTAATGAAAAACCACTACCTGCAAAATCATTAAAAAATCCAAAACCAAACTAAACCAAACCCAAAGCAAAACAGCTTTCAATGTGTAAAATCCACCAAGAATTAAGATCGATATATTATGATACAGTTCATAATATCTAGATGTCAAAGGATTTACCACATGTTGAAGTCTATGGAAACTTAAAGGCAGAATTAGCTTTCTTCTTTTCCTGTGGCACAAGAAATGAGACACTTCTCTTAAACTTGAAATGTTCTAGGCAAAGCAGGCTTAAGGAATGCATAACTTGTAATTTGCAGCTTTAAGCAAGTGATAATTTATACTACTAGCCAAACTGTAACTGTTATGGGAGAAAACACTAAAAAAAAAAGGCCAAAGAACAATGACTTTTTGAAGTCAACGAGTTATGAAATTAAAACAGGGTTAGTCACACACTACAATATTCTGTTATTAAAGGCAACTGAAGTGACAGTGCTGACAACTCTGGTATGAAAAAGTTACCTGTTAACACAGATTTAATACTTTGACTAATGCACTATGTCAGTGGGGTAAAAACTTCTGTTGGATATCCAAGATATGCTTTGAGATAGATTTGGAGTCTATAGCTTCCTAGGCTTTGTGTTGCTGACCTCTGAAGAACTTGTCCAAGGGCTCTGTAACTGGGGTAAATCTGCCTTTTCCTTCAATTACAGGAGTGTACTGATCCAAATGAGCATGAACAGAAAACGGGGAACATAACACTGATGGGATGAAAACTGCTTGCCTAAACAATGAAGACCCTGAAAGCTCATCTCCTTTAGCAGAGATGAAGAAATCTATAGAGTCACTTTCCTGGTCTCCTCTATGATCCTTGTAGATATACATGAATTAAGATTTGGTCTATCCTGTGTCAACTTGTATAGCACACTTCTTATGACCAAGGAATGGTGTCATGCAGCTCTCATTTAAGTTGGTAGACAAATCAAGATAAAGTCCTGGAGGTCCAGACAGAAGACATCATGTAGCATTAGAAGCTGCTTAGGTGCAGATAAATTAGCTTTTATCTAGCCACACTTCTGATAATTTCCTTGTTTTCAGCACTGGCACGTAAACACTTATTAAACCAGTGTACCACATGGCATAATTATATAAATAAAAAAAAAAATGCGTACCAGTCCAACCCTCCAGAAATGTAGCTGGCAGAATTATTTAAAGATGTGATACATTGGTGAGGAGGGTGGGTGGGATTTTTAATTACATATGAAAAGGAGAGTTATTGGCAAGTAACCAAGGTTTATGCATATGAAGCAGAAAACTGTTCTTTAAAGTGGAATAGTTTAATGACTCTCTGTATTTGGTATTGGTGGCAAGATTTTGGCAGCAGGGGGGCTGCAGTGGTGGCCTCTGTGGGAGGAGGTCAGGGGCTGCCCTGTACTGGACACAGCCAGTTCCCACTGGCTCTGCAATGGACTGGTAACAGATCTCCCTGCCTTTATCTCAGCCCAGGAGCTTTTTCATTCGCTCCCCTTGTTCTGTTAAGGAGTAGGAGTGGAAGTGAGTGAGCAGCTGGGTGGGCATCTGGCAGCCAGCCAAGCTCAACCCACCACACTATGGTATCAGAAAGTAAAGTGATAAATATTGCAAAATGAGGTACTTTCTTATTCTGTTGTAGTACTTACATAACATTGTAGGGAAACTTAATTAAAATGCTGCAGCATTTTACTTCTTTTTCTTCCCCAGAGCCCACTCCTCTCGCTTTACTGCTCTCCGCAGTACCTTTCTCTGTGATTGTTTTATTTTCATCTCTCTCTGGAAAGTTGAGAGCAGTTGTACAGACATGATGTAAATCACAACCATCATGGCAAGCCCCAAAAGGATATCTCTTGCTCCCCATTTGAAAACTGTCCTGCCAATTTGTAACTGGCTCTTTAGGCTCTTTAGCCTGCTGGGATGTCCTATTAGATCCACTCCTGGCAGTCTTTTCACAGCATCACTAGCAATCCATTGATCACTTACTGCACGACAGCATTCCTGCATAAAGCTGTTTTCTGAATTGGGGAGGGGGAGAGATTTATTGCTATTTTTACATCCAATGGATGAGCCCAAGGAATGGAGAAAGCCAGCAAACTTGTGAGAGGCATCATAGATGGCTTCAGAGAGGAGCATCTGTGGCAGCTGACCAAAATGGCAAGAATTAAACCAACCATCCAGCCATTCCTCAGCCTTCCTCAGCAGCCATGATTCACTACCAACCACCAAGGCTGACAAAACTGTAGATTTCTAGACACATTGCAGAATATGTCATGTAACGATGTCTCTGAATACTTCAAGCCACTGAAATGACTATAGATGAATTACACAAGCATGCAATCTTTCAAACACCCTCCAGCACCATCTGCTTTGTTTGCCGTGTATTCAGCAGCCATCATTTTCATGATACCCTATTAAAACAGGTGAACACTGAATGGGTTAAAATCCTTCCTTGGAACTGGAATGATAATTACGGCCAGGGGTTTAGTGCTGCTGGGGTTGACAGCCAGGCCAGTCTGCCTGCCTTCCTGGCAAAATGAAGGCACAGGCTGTGGCAGCATTTTGTCAGACTGAGCCAGTAGCAGAGTGTCAGGGATACAACCCTGACTGTCAAGCAGAACAGCTTTCCATTGTGGGACCCCTGAAGGCTGCCACTTTCTGCACACCTACCAACCAACAAGTAAGAAAGTCATTGCAAGTGACAGCTACATGATTCTTAGGCAACTGTACGTTGCTATGATCCCATCTCTTCTCTACAGCCAAAGATGCTCTCCAATACATAAGGATTTCTGTGCCTTGTACGATATATAGTAAGGTGGGTTTTTTTCGTGAATATATAAATATTTTTTTTCAGAAAGACATAGGTAGTTCCTGAATTTGCAAGTCCCATTAAAAAGTCATTTTCCTGGCAAACTACAAGTTTATTTTAGTATCCTGTCCTATATTCAGAACAAGATTCAAACCAAGATACAAGATTCTAAAAGTGGTTGTCTCAAATTATGCCATTTATTCTCTGCTAGGCACTCCAATAACTGCTTTAATTTTCTAAAGCACTAAATACCTATCAGCTCAAATGAAGCAAATAGCATCAACTTGGTTACTAAAATGCCAGTACTTTGAAAAAGAAATCTCTTTGGAAGTGTCTGACTAATGGCTTAGAAGTCTGTCTCCAAACACACATATTTTTCAGCTCAGCCAGTCCATACTTTTGTAATGGAGACAATTATGGATGTGTTGGCTGGATATGCAGTGAAATGAGAAAATGAGGAGGCTGTATGCTTAGCAAAAAAAAGGGGTTTTGATCTTAAACTCTCAAACTGACACATGCTAACTGCTATGTGAGACTGAGTATATGAGTATTTATATTACTGCTATATGAGACCGACTTTATGAGACTGCTATATAATATATGGCTGTTGTATGAGACATACAAGACTGTTATACGAGACTGAATTAGGCAGTTACTAGCTCCAATAAAATTCCAAGGACCCCAGTATACCAACAAAACCAATTATCTGATAGAAGTATCTGTTTTCTTTCCAGAGACTTCCTCAGCAATTACGGTTTTAAATAACTTCCTTTTCCTCCTCACTGATTAAAAAGCATCACTAACTGTACAAAACGTAACTTTTAGCTATAATTATTTTAACATTGAACCAATCTCATTCCTGACCTACCCAGTAATTTCTGTCCCTTGGAAATACAATAACAACATATATGCGTGTCATACCCCTAACTGTCTCCAGAGATCTGGGCAAGGACTTGGACTTTAACAGACCAATAGGGTCTTCATTCTGAGGTTAGATAGAGGGCCTCATGAACATCAAATGAATAATTTCATTGTAATGCAAATAAGGATTAGAATTAAAGTTGCTATGGAAACCCTGGCTCTAATTTTTCTGAGTTTAGAAGAATTAAAATGAAGGCACCTGAAAACAAGGATGAAAGGGTATGTCCAAAAAGAAGGAAAAATCATGTGGGAACAACCTGTAATTCCAGCAGGCTGGGGGCGATTATTTAAAGTGGTTAGACAGCATGAGTGAAACCTGTGGAGAACACAAAACTCACTGTATTTGGCCAGTGCACAAGTATGAACATGATGCTACAGTGGTCCCTTACTGGTCTCTCTTAGTGGAAAGTTGTCGTGCCACGACAGCCCTCCAGAAACATCTGGATCCTGGCAAGCTGCTGTCATGTAAGAAAAGACAGTGCAAAAAAGCAACACACCAAAGCATGTTCTGGTCCCTTTCCTCTTCTGTAGAAGAAAAGTGGTTGATCTGCATGGGGTGGAACCACAACAGAAATGTTTCTGATGGAGCTGTATAGCTAGAGTGGCTCCTCTAGTGTTGAACAGGGTCCAGAGGCTCCACAGGCTCCATGTTTGTTGCAGTGCTGCTACAATTTTCTTCCTGTGCACATTATTTGATAGGTAAGGGCTTGAGACATATGTGCAACCTTTCCTTCCGAAGGGCCACTGCTTCCTCCTCTCTGTTATTGCGCTCATTAACAAGTTATGGGAACTTGGCCTCTCTGCAGTGTCAGACTTGTATGAAGCCAACCAGTGGACTCAAATGGAGGAATAGAGAGGTACATGTGGGAGTATGCATGGGTGCACATGCACCGAGTACAGTCTCAGAAACCTCTCTTTCCTTAAGCACCTGCAGGTTAATGTCGGTCAGCCAAACTCTGGTCTCCTTTTTCCCTTCCCTGACAGTTCAAATAAATGGACATAGAGGGACCCTGGGCTGCAGCTTTGCACCACATGCTCACCCTGCTCAGGCAGGGGTAAGAACAGAGCCACAGGGAGGCAGGTGGTGTTCATAGACCCTCTGCACATTCTTCAGCAGTGGAAGCTGAAAATTAGCTAATATTGCCCTGACTCAGGGCTGCTTTCCAATCTGTAATCCCAAAGAGACAGATCTATCCACTGTGTTCCCATATAAAATCTGTGCATGGCAAAGGTTAGATGCTGAGCACATCAGAATGCCCATTTAGGATTGGGATGTTTCCTTTTATCCTTGCAGGCAACTCTTCTTAACTCTGCTTTGTTTTTATCAGTATGATTCCCATTCCTTCCCTCAGATACCTTCTTTGTGTGGGCTATATATGTTTTTTCTATTATACAAGCATTATTTTCTTTCCCCTTCCAGCTTCCATCTGTAGCAGCTAGAAAAACATTTATATCATTTGTAAAAGTCCAGTTTTAAAAGTTGTGTGTCTGTTTTGATTTAAAAAATATTGCTTCAAGGCTGCATATGTGCAAGATCCCTCTTTCCCCTTCCACCTGCCCTTGGCACCTCCATCTCCACCTGCTTCATTTGCAACTACAAAGGAAGGCTGAAAGCCCTTTCAGATGATGAGACTAAGCCTGTGTATCAGAAGTACTCACTTTTGGAGTCCATTCATCACTTGGGTTTTGAGACAGACAACAAAACATGGTTTATTAACCAAAATTCTCATTTTGCACAGTCAAAGGAAAATATGGGCTGAGAAAATGTCATTAACATGATCACACCCAAGCTCAGATTTAGGAGAGATGTATCCAGCCAGTCCTTTAGGTAAGGTGTGACACAGCTCATGCAATGTGGGTGTTTCATTGAAGCCACGGCGCCTGGAGGCCCCTGGTCTACAGCACTCTCACTTTTTAAAGTAGGTTTCTAGTTCTCAGATTTGTGGGGAAAAGCTTAAAGACATAACCTAATTCAATGACACAACTTCAGAAAACAAGTAAACCTCTTTTTCTTTTTATTCTAAGTATACAGTGGCCTCTTGTTATGAGTCCCCATGGTATAAATCCCAGCCCCAGTCAGCCCAGCCACAAGTGAGTAGCTGTAAATGAATAAATGGACGTTCAAACCAGGGGGGCAAAGGTGGCCAAGAAGGAATTTTACCTGCCTCCCCCTTGTACCACTAGTTTTGTAGACCTGACAGAGGGACTGCCAGCTGAGTAGAGGCTGCGTGATCTGAGAGACAATTGCTCAACACTTGAGGTAGCAACAGCACTTGTATTGTAAAAAAAGCTGCAGTACAAGGACAACATAAACAGTACCATAAACAATACAGTCCTTTCAAAACAATCCATATTTAAATATTTTATAATTGCAGTACTGTCTGAATTAGATCAGGTCTGAATTTACTTTCTCTATTACTTTTAGCCACAAAATTTACTTCACCTCTTTCAGAGGAATTTTTCCATTAATGGAGAAAAAATTGTTTTGCGCAGGTTTGTACAAATTCCTGTCAATTCTGATGAATTCAGCAACAATAAATATTTTTCCTTTTTAAAAAAGAGAATTTTTTAAGGAAAGTGTGTATCAAAGTACCACAGATCTTTCCCACCTGAAAATTTAAAATACAGTTTCCCTCACTGGACTCTCATTTATGGCCTCCACTGTGAAAATAAGAAGAACAGCTTGCCTGCACTTAATCATAAACTGCACCAGTGACAAGTGTGCCTGTACATGTGTCTGCTTCTTTCCATACCTAGGAACTTTTATGCAGAAACACATTCTCCATCAAAGTTGGAGAAAGAAGGCTTTTCCCTTTGGAGTTTGCAACTTGGGTAAAGGAAACCTCTTGAGCCAAGCAATTCTGCATTCTTCATCATTGCTTTTTGTTCCTTAGAATAAACAAAAAAAGTGCCACAGCACCACAACATGACATCAGGACTAACAGTCAGAACCACCACGTCTTTCCCCTTTCTCCTCCCTTTCATGCTACGCCCTCACCCATCCCCTCAATCTCCCCCAGCATTTCTCCCACAGGCTTGCTGACTTCTCAGTCAGATACCCGAGTGCCATCCACTGGGCTGCTCACCCTGTTTTGAACCTTTTGCTAGGAAATAACAACTTTCTCCTCCTCCTCCTCCTCCTCCCTGCCCATCCATATGTGCTGCCTTTGGTAGTGGTCAGGCTGTTGCTGTTAAGAACTGCAACATCTCCTGTAACTCTACCCAAGGTGCTCTGCCTGCCATCCAAGCCACGTGCCCAAGGAAAGTTGGAATTGCTGTTGGAACTACCATGAGTTTATGTGGGCAAAGGAGCAATGATTTGTAAGTTCAGCTGCAGCCATGTTGCTGATGTCTTACAGTAGAAATTTGTATCTGATTATATGCCTGTTAACTCTAACTTTTCCTTTCTAATTACTGCTGCAAAACATAGGTCAACTCTTGCACTGACTATCCTTGTTTGTGATTACTTTTGCTCAGAGACATTAGCATTTCTGTTGCAAAACTGAATTTCATTTTGTTACGTTCTGGAAGTACCATCTAATCTCTGGTCTCACTGCTGCGGCATTTTGATACCATGCCAGTCCTCTACAGCAGTGTTTGACTTACTACCTTCTGGGAATTTAATTATCAGACTATTTACCACTATCCTTGCTTGAGATGACCAGAAGAATCAAAACGTGGAATAATTGAATACTTTTGTTTGCTGTTTGTGTTCACTGTCCAGGAAGGGTTTCATCAGGCCATGCATTACCTCTAGTAATGGCAGATACCCAACAAGGAATGGTCATGGGGGGCCCGGGTGGGAACAGTGTCACAGTGGTCTGAACTGAGACCCAACTACTGCCTTGCACTGGGGCTGCAAAAGCTCTTTAGAGAAAGAAAAACTGGGGGAATTGGCAGGTGGCTTGCTCTGTTGTAGGTCAAGTTGTCTTTCTCCTCCTCCACATTATCATAGCTTTGTGTGTTCAGCCCTTTAAAATATCTATCATGTTTATCAAAACATATCAATAAGGAATATGACATGAGTAAAGGTTATCTGACCCTTGATTAAATGTTCAGCATGAATCATGGAAATGATATTTTATTTGGATTATTTACAAGAGGGAATATTGCAAGACATGGCCTTGTTACTTTGTTTCTCTCATTTTCTGATGGACTTTACATACAGTATACGCATCCTGTAATAATCAATGCACCAGTGCTCAGAAATGAAAATGAAAATGAAAAGCTTACATCAGGGAGAAGTTTGGGAATGGAGCTTTTGAAAGAGCAATGTATTTTTGTACTGAAACACAAAATAGAAAAAAGAAGAGCAGGGCTTCAAGGCAAAAGAGAGCTAGTGTGTTTATGACCTAGTTACAACATGGTACCTTTTTCTTCTGCTAAGTGCATTGATTTCTTGGTCACACTCTTGTAACGTAAATAGGGCAGCTGAAGATAAACCATTCCTCTTCTCAATTACAGCAGGTTTTCACAAAATCAAGAAGAAGAAAGAAAATGTAATTCACATCTAGGCAGTCTATGATTTTGCTTGTTTGTTTGGGTTTCCCTGCCCTCCCCAAAAGAAGCTCTTGCACATCTCTAAGTTTAATAGGATATGGGGATACACAATTCAGGGCAGTAATTTTCATGGATTGTAGCTTTCTTTTATGCACTGAGATCCATTTTTTTAAAAGCATATAAACATGGGAGCCCTAGTATTTCTTATGTCTGGAAGGCAAAGGATTCTTAGCTGCTGTTGACACTTTCATATACAAAGCAGCAACCTGCAGAAAGATGGCTCCTTTATGAAATTCATCTTTATCAAAGCAGACAGCTGTCAGCTTCTTACCCACAGCACACATGAGGAGCCATGCCCCAGCCCCCTCATGCTGCACCAGGGATTATCCCAGAGTTGCTGGCTGCCCTCGATCCTTCCCTCCCACAAGCAGAAACATGAGGGGCAGCTGCCCAAAGACCCCTCCATTGCTTTTTAAGGCACAACCAGCCTTTGCAGGGTGGGGACCTTGGCCCTTTCTAGCCCCATGGGTCCCTCTCCGCCCTCAGCTCCACTGCTTAGAGGCTTTTGCACGTTAAAGACCTCGATAGTGGTCCAGATTCAGTGCACCCAGGACCTCAGTAGTTCAGGGGCCCACCAGCACCCTCGGGATGGGGCTCAGCCTCCTGCCCATCCCGGGGGCCTCCGCAGGCAGAGCACATTGGCTGTGCTTCTTTGGCTTCAGCTCAGAGGAGCCATGGGAAAAGGGGCTGAGGCAGTGGTGACCATGGCAGCCCCTCAGCAGGTGTCCCAGTCCCCTGTCCTCCCAAGTGCAGTCCAGATGCTTGGTTCCAAGTCACAGCTGAACCACTGCTGGCTCCTTACATCTAGCACAGAGGCAGAGCCTCGATGTAGTCCCTCGCTGTCTGAAGTATGGCCATAAGTCTATGCTGGATCAAGGACTAGGCTGTCTGATGGCAATGCAATAGCACCAAAATGGTTCACGGTAAAAAAGACAGCAAGGGTTGTAGGATGAACCTCAGAGTGAAATCATGCCTAGGTGGAAGTCAGGCTTTCATGGACATCAGTGACCCCATAGGTCCTCTGTGTATTTCCTTTCTAGATTAAAGGAACCTGAGTTTTGTATGGAAGAAAAGAAAAAAAGGGGTTTTGGGGTTTTTTTCTATTGTTTCTCTCCCTCTCCTTTTTCTGCCTGCAGCCTTCCCTATCCCTCAGTGATCCCACTATGGTGAGACTGAACTGTTAATAAACTGCTTTCCAAAGTGTAGCCTGAAAGTGGCCACACTATTGACAAGCCAGACTTTCCCTAGAACTGACTGTGGTGTCTGTTTGTCTTCCCCCATGGACAACAAGGATAACAAGAAGGCACTCTCCTGCTGCTTCAGATCCACAGGCACAATTCAAACACCACAACTGCAATCTGCACCGGGCACTGTCTTGATAAAACAAGAGAGAGCCATGAGACAGCAGTTTCACTTCCCCTGTGCTTTGCTGCTTCTTCTGCACATGATATTTAAAGAGCATTATGGGATTCTGTGCACTTAATAACCGCTCCCTCAGAAGGATTTGGTTGCTGAATACAAATAAGTAGCTATGTGACCAGGCTTCATGCATTTTGGTGCATTTTATTACATTTTCCATTACTTTTTTTTTTTTTTTTTTTTTTTTTTTTAAGAAAAAGCAGAATTCAAGCAGGGAGGAAATGCTTTCTCTGCCAACGGTCTTATTGCCAACCTTGTATCTTGCAAACTCCCAGGATAATGCTTGTCCCTCAAGATGTGTGGCTGATTTTTAAATTGCAAAGAGTTATATCTCATAAGCGTAGTAATATTTGAGGAAGCCTGCCACCATCATCTCCAATTATCTCAGGTTGAAAAGTCAGATGCCTAAGCAGATACTGGCTACTCAGATGTTAGTAGTGTTTAATATCTGCTTACAGCTGGGAGGAGAAAACTGTCACTCTTTACCTCCCTGCTCTGTTCCCTTACCTGACAGCCTCCCTTCCTTCCAAACTGCTTGCTCCCTCACCTTCTTTTCTTCTCTACCCAGTCTCCTACTCTTGCTTCTTCTCCCAAGCCACCTTTTCGCTACACTCATGGGAAGGCTTTTCTTACCTTGCCCTCATCATCTCCTTTCCATCCTGCTGTGTTCCCAGTAGACTCCATCTCATGTCCCACTCTTTTGTCTTGCTCCATCTCTGCTCTGCTGTCTCTGGACCCTCTGCCACTCCCCCATCCCAGCTCACCTTTCTGACTTACCCCTACCCTTACCCACACCTACCCTCCTGCCTCATTTGCCCTTCTGCTGCCACACCCACTCTCTTCCTTGCCTCGTTGCCATCTACTTCTCGTCTGGCTGATCCATGGTTTGAGGAAAATATTACCATGGCAGTGTAATTGCTGAGGAAGCAAGCATACATTTCTGCTGCAGAGGATCTGCCTGTGTAGCACACATACTACATCTCAGGCGTGGGTGCTTCATATCCATCAGTACATCTGCAGTCTGAAATTAGAAATCTGAAAACTTAATTGTATGCTCAGTAATGGGGCCAAAATGTTGCCATGGTGAAATAACAAGAGGAAGGATCAATGGTAAGACATTGCCAAATGAGATTTCACCAGGGCATAAGGTCCCACATGAAAAAAAGCTCAGACTACCCCTGTCCTATAGTGTCTCTTATTTTGACCAGAATAAAGGAGGTTTTGTTCCCATGTCATGAAATTAGCTTCAGCATTTGGGACTGGGGTGATCGAGAAAGGGAGCTTCTGCAATATTTTTCACTATCTAGAGAGTTTTGTGCCCGTATGATGATATGTTTTATACTGACTCCACGCTCAGCACTCCTCCTGACAGCGTGCCTGTGAAAGGCACAGCGTTGACAGCTACCGTAGGGGCTGGCAGCCATATCCAGCCTAAATTACTCTTTATGTCTGCTGGGACAAGGACTGAAAGTAGTGGGTTAAAATTGCAGAAAGGAAAGTTTTGGCTGTTCCTTAGGAAAGACTCTACATCATTACAGTTGGTGAAGTGAAGCAATCGATTGCTTGGGTATCCCAAAGAGACCCCACTGTGGGAGGGTTTTGGGAAGAGGTGGGACTAATATCTCTCAGAACAGGTTTTGGTAGAGAACCTGCCCCAGGGCAGGGGATGCTCTGGATGACCTCCCGGGCCCTAACAGGCCTATTTTCTGTGAATCTGCTTGAGGGTTTTCTCCTGGCCATTTCTCTGGCTGTGCAAAATGTCAAGGAGTTTCCTTCTACTTATCTCTGCCTCCCTCCATCCCCCTTTAAAAGCACATGTATTATAATGTGACTGTGTGTGTTTTCAGAAGTGCTTAATTTTAATTGCAAAATATTTATTTATAACTCTTAAAGCTCTCTTAGTTTAATATCTGGATTATTTCTATTCTACATCTAATCAAGAAGCTGGACATTTTCTGTCATACCTCCCACAAAGCTGGATTTTGCACAGCGTCTCAGAAATGCATTAATTTCACTATAACTTCTTTACATTTTTAATGTTCTAGTCAGCCTATCTACCTGATAGCTTAATTACTCCTTCACTCTTCCCAACAGGCTACAATGGAGTGCAGCTTCTATTTCCTGACCTTTCCTCTTTTTTCTAATTCATGCCAGTTAAACTAGGATGTTTTTTTCTGAAATTTTGCATCACATGTAAAATGGACATTGCTATATTTTTTCCCCTTCTGACTATTTATTGAAACTCTCTCTTTTTTTCTTTCTAGGAGGTAGACAGAGTTTTTAGACCCTTGCTCAAAAGCTATTCCAGTGCCTTTTCAGCAGAAGCCCTATTGAACTCTCCCCTACAGCAAGCCAGAGAGCATTTGTTTGTAGATATATGCAATATCAAAAATGTGCTAGCTGTAGAAATATTGAGATATGTTTTCCTTCACATTCTGGTCTATGCTGTTGCAGGCTGGATTCCCTCACTGGGCTATAAGGTCCTTAAGCATCAGGCAGGTGCACTGGGTACATCATATACATATATGTGTGTGTGTGAGTGTGTGTGCATGTACATATATATATACTTTTATATATATATATATACTTTTATATATATATATATATGGGAGAAGAAAGGCTACAAAGGGGTGATGAATAAAGAAAGCCCTGACTCCCTCCCATCCTGCATGTTACTAGCTGAAGCAGGCAGCCTGATATCTGTGGAAAAAGTTAACTGAGTCACAACCAGCAGCCAAGAAAGCAGCTCCCCTTCTGCAGCAAGGTCAGGGCTGTGACACTGCGGGTACACCTGAGTCACAACAGAGAGAATATCAGCCCAAGTGTGGTGCTGCAGTAATGTCACTCTTGGGATGCACCTTTGCACAGTAGGGTATTGAGCCAAGGGCTTCACCACTCTTTTGTTTGTACATTTTCTGGTGCTGCAAAGGAGAGTTGCAATTTCCTTGGAATGGTTTGATATAACAGACATTTCTGGTCCTGTGCTGTCCTTCTGATGGACAGCCAAGGCTGTGACACCTGCAGCGTGGGGTCAGCAATGCCAAACCCTCCAGGCTCTTGCCTCACTGGTGGTGCACGTGGCATGGTTCTGCCTGGCTGGGACCGGTGCTCACACTGTCACACCCAAAACATTTGCACACACATGTCCGAGTGCAAGTACACTCTTAAAGTGTCCATTTGAAAAGTCGTTTTAGAAGAGAATAAGATGGTAGGAAAAAGCTAGAGGGTTTTCGTGACGACAAACAATTTCAGACTGGTCTAATTTCCTTCCTCAATGGGGTAACAGGTCAAACCAAAGCTCAAATGTGGTATTGAAGTTTTAAAGCTTTTTGACAGTCTTGCACAGTATTTTCAGAAGAATCTTGGAAGATATGGTCAAGATAATAGTGGTTTAAAATGGATAAAGGACCAGTTGAAAAACCCTCCTGAAAGAGTAGTTATGGATGTTCCACTGTCAGTATGGGAGGGCATTTCCAGTGGGGTCAGTCCTGAATATGAGTCTATGAAATATTTTCAATGGTGGCCTGCATGACAGAATAGGCTGTATACTTATAAAATCTGAGCATGCTACCAAGCTAGCAGAGGTTGTAAGCACCTCGAAGGACAGGATAAGAATTCAAAATGATCTTGATAAATTGAAGGAACTGAAATCAATAAGATGAAATTCAATAAAGACAAGTGCAAAGTGATACACTTAGCAAGGAGGAATCAAATGCACAAATACAAAATGAGGAATAACTGGTGAAGAAGCAGCTCCGCCAGAAGAGGCCCTGGGGGCATTATATATCGTGAGCTGAATATAAATTAGCAATACGATCCTGCCTTCAAAATGGCTGATGACATTCCCAGATGTATTAATATAAGTTATTACAGGAAGTAGTTGCTCTCATTTACTTGGTACTGGTTAGGTCACTGACGGACTACTTCATCCCACTCTGGACAGCAAAGTTAGTGAAAGAGCAAAACAGTCCAGAAGAAAGAAACAATAAAGATTAGAGAACTGCAGAATGCAACCTATAAAGCAAGATTGAAAAAAATCTTTAGTTTTTAGTGAGAACAAAGACCATTTTCAAATATATAAAAAAGTCCTTTGCAAAAACCACAATCAAATGAATTGTTTTGCCAATTGAAGGAGATGGGAAAAGTTGTTGTCGGCTTAATTTGCAGAAAGAGAGAATCAAATTTGATATTAATAGAAACAAAGGGACAATAGTTCAGCACTGTATTGTAGAATATCCTCGTTGGGGTAGGTGGTATTGTAGGAAGCTTTTAAGACTGATTGGAGAATTAACTTCTAGTGCTGGTCTAGGTATACCTATCTTACTTCACAGTAGGAAAATTAATTGAATAACATGTCTTTCATTCTTTAACACTATCTGAGGCAGCACTGTAGAACTCCAACTCCATTTTCAGTTCTTGTTTTAGTAGTTGTCTTGCTCAGCTATTAATTTTAACAAAAGTCCTGGAGATACGGGATGGACTGAAAGTGCCCTTTTTAGAATTGTGTTGCTAAGATGCTGACACCAGGGTCAATTCCTTTATAAGCACACATTGCAGTGTGGACAAGCACAGAATAAAGCCATAATTTCTAATCCATTGCACCTACAATATAAGATGAGAAAACAAATGCAGGTACATGGAGGTGCAGAAGGACTTCAGGAGACAATATTAATCAGCATAAGTGGTGGCAGCAACATGGGAACAGTATACTTGTCAATTTTTGCAGATGTTGCAGCCAAGGAGAATGTTGGAGTAGGATCTGAATGGGGAATAACAAAGTACCTTTGCAGGGTAACCTTTTCCAAGCATTAAAATAAGGAAAAAAGTAAAGTATTTGTTTGAAAATGTGAAAGGCAGGTGACAGAGATTGGTATTGGGGCCAATAAGAACAGTGCTTTTTTAGAGGACAGGAAGTGATAAGTCACAGGAAGAGACCTTTAGAAAAAAGCACATGCTGGTACACTAGAAGGTTAACATGGACGTACAAAGACAAGGATGCGGTTTTTAAGGTGGGAAGTTGGGGAACTCAGATGCACAGCATTATTCTGGAGGGATGAGAGGTAGAAAGGCTGCTTTTGCTTGAGATGTGAGGTGATAGCTTAGACCCTGGACAAGAATTTCCGTTGCATGGATGGATAAGAAAGGCTATGTCTTTGACATGCTGTGTGAAGCATCTTGCATAGTCTTGATGTGAGAACTGAGAGAGAATTCAGGTAACACCCAGGTAATAAGGCTAAGTGACAGGCAGGATAAAGGGATTATCCAAAGCAAGGGAGAAAGCAGCAACGGAGAGGAGTTAGGAAGAGAGCTAAAAAATTTTCTTTTAAATTATTCAGCTTGGATTGGCACTGGAACATCCAAAATTGGACGCCAGGAAGGCAGGCCAGATCTGGGACAGATAATCATATTTCTAGGTCATATCCCCTAGCCTCTCTAATACACAAACCTTTCTACCCGTCCACACAATCAAGACAATTCTTAATCTGCAGGAACGTTTCTGGAGAGTATGATGCAGACAGAAATTGCAGAGGGACCCCCTACAAAGGAGCTGGAGGCAACATAAAACAGTCCCCTGGAGAGCAGAGAGAAATAGTAACAGGAATGGAAGAGGAAAGATTCAGAGAAGCCAGATGAAATCAAGAAGGATATCACAAGGTATATGACAAGTGAAGTTAACTATGACTCAGTACTATTTCTTAGTAGGAGCAAGAAGGAGACAATCTTCCTCGCAGAAACTGAAGCCATAACCTGCTAGGACCCTGAAGTTCTTGTCATCCAAACTGAATAAGTGCATTTCAGATTATCTTCTCAAGGGTGGGGGAGCCTTTATAAATCTTTCAAGTGGCCATCTGTTACTGAATGCTATAATTTTTGCATTTCTTACTCAGGTCTGTATGTAGCCTCTTTCATACTTAACCAGTGCATAAACTCTGTAATGCATTTCTGGTACTCTTCAAGTCATGGTAAAGGACGTTTGCCCCGAGTTGTCAGCTCCTATACTCTCCAGGACTACCTCACTAACCAAAACCACCACCTAGCACTAAGCACACCCCTCTGCTGTAACTGTTGGGTGAGCTCTGGGACATGAACTGTATGCAAAGCCCCAGTGCTGGAGTCTCAGCAAGCCTTTCTGCTACCACCTGAGCAGATGTCCACGTTGCTCAGTGGTGGATGCACCTTGGCTCTGTGTAATCTTGTGTGATCAGGTGGGAATGACAAGAAGATACTCAGCCACAAAGCTCCTTATCTAAGCAGGGAAAATGCTAGTAAGGGAAAGAAGATTGGCTGTGACAAAACCTCCGGAGACAGCATGGTGAAGTTAAGCACAGGTCATTTGTGTTACGTGACTTTTTTTTAACTGCCCTTATTATTTTCAGAGTACTACTTAACATTTCCTGAGGGAAAGACTAATATTTATTAGCTGAAGTATTATGAAATTATCCTAATTTTATGGCTTGAGCAATAAAGATGTACAGTGGGTAACATTTATTCTCTCAGAGAGACCTGGAATTCATCTGTAAAATAACAGTTCTTTTCCTGCATTATTAATAGACTGCAGTTATTACCAATCTTTTTAAGTTTATCTGATTTTTTGGATTGAAAATCTACTTTTTTGGTATTCCTTTTGGTAATCTTGGATGTCTGTTGCTATGAATAATGAAAAATTAAACAGTGTGACTGTAGCAAGAGGACACTTAGAGCAAGAATATAAGCTGAGTCACAGGGAGTGCATGGCCTTTTTCCTCTATCGTGCTTTCCACAAGGCCTCCCAGCATCACGGGCACTGACTCTGCTCCACGGAGGAGAACGCAGCATAGCAACGGCCTACATGCAGATAGAAATCTTACAAGGTCCAAGGTCTCTCCTTTTTATACCAGGAAAGTACTTATACTTTTAGAGTTCCCTATATGCTTTAATTATTTTTTTTTAGATGGTCTTGCCATCTATACTAAAATGCTGCTATGAATTTTCTAAATTGAAGTCCAAGTCATGAAATGAGATGACTACTGGAAAGGGAACCAAGAACTGCCTGTTCCAGCTTGAGAGTCCCTTTTCTAGGTGTAATTTTCTCTATTTCATTACTTATCCTTCGAAGATCATAAAATATCTTTTCATGACCCTTCTGTAATGTGCCCTGTTGAACTGAATTTAAAAATTGAGATTACAAATATAGAATAAGGGGAAAGAAAGAGACTCAATTGCAGCTCCAGTGAACAAGTTTTATTTCCTCTCACTTCTTGCTGCTTTTGTACGCCAGTCTAGCTCCAGTGACGCTGGAGATTTATATCTGCAGCCATGGCAGAAGAATTGGCTCAGGCACTGAGGGAGATGAATACTTCAGAAACAATGGACAAATAGTTCAAAAACCTCACCACCATTTCTTTCTCCATAGCTGTAGGGGGTTTGCATTCCCTTCATGAACAAACTACATGGAAATATACCTAATATGTATTCGAGAAATATCAGCTAATATCAGCCAATATTTGCGGCTTCTCAGAAGTTTCAGAGTAAGCTGAAAAAAAGCTTTATGTTCTCAGTCCACGAAAAATATCACCAGAGCTTTAAACACAGTGTTAGACTACCTGCCTCTTTATGTTTTGGGCTAGAACTAATTTAAGGATCCCCCATAGCTTTCTATCAGTGCGTGTCTCAAGGGAAAAAAGTGCACAAGCCTGTCCTTATTCTATACTATTGTTGCATCCCCAGGAAGCAAACAAATGCAGGCCTGCCATGTATCACAACAGCCAGTGCAGCAGCCCTGTCATGGGATGATCCTCGTCATCTGGAGACTTTCACATCTAAATGATTCAAGCATGCTCAGGTGTCCGTTCTTGCTGCATTTTTCCCATTTCTCATTCTGTGGACACATTTTGGGTCCTAGGTGGAAACAGGCTTGCACGACGTTAAAAAAGGGTGAAAAGCAGAAGAAGCCAAAGCCACCATGGTAGGACCAGAGCCTCATAAAAAATATCTGCAGCAACAAGTACCTTGGCACACATCAGAAGGGACAAGGCTTGCAGGCGCCGCGCCCTGCACAGGGCACCTCTCCTTGTGCAAATGGCAGACCCAGAGAGAAGCCAGGAAGGTACAATAGCCCCAGCACCCATGGGTTGGTTTGCACCTTGCTGGGCTGCTCAATGGATTCCACCTGTCATCAGCCACGCTGACACAAGCACAGCGGTTAGGATCCTCCAAGTGCCCTTTTATTCCTGATCTCAGATGGGAGTGAGACAGAATATGTAAAATGTGAATTAAATAAGGTGCAATTCATTAATGACAAAGCAAATTGTCATTAATTGCCAATGCTAGGAGAGAATTAGAATCATGACCTTTGAGTAATTTTACATATGAGGCCAGAAAATATTCTACATTAATACTCATTCTGGAGTTTGCAAAAAAACTTCTGAGGTGCAAGTCATGTTTATATTTTTTTCCTATTAGTCAGATTTCCAGGACTTATAGTAACAATCTATCTAGCACAGTTTTGTCATAAGTACAAAATTCTCAAGACCATTTTCAAAAATCCTATTTTTTTATAGCCAGGAATTTATAAGACCTTTACTGATATTCACTTTTTAAGTAAATATGTGATGCTATAGGGCAAGCATTAATGAAACAGACATCAATAAGGTGTTAAATGCTAAGGCAACATTGACTCTGACAAAAAAAAACATAAAATTTTAAAAGTAAAAATGAGACAGAAAGAAAAATTCATCACTGGAAATCAGAATGCTGTGATGTGTGTGGGATGTTGCATGTATAAAAACATAGTGGTATATTGTTCATATAAAAGGATGATAGAGTTTGCACTGAGACATGTAAATATACCCTAGACACACATTTTGTATCAATGGTATTTTGCAATGAACTCTTTATCTTACTATAATATTTGAGCATAAAATTGCATAAACGTCAACAACTGACATAAAAAGGAGTATTTGGGATCATTCTTATCATTAGTAAAGGAGGCTGCTATTGCTTTTTTCACCTCATGGAGCACAGATTTCACATGTATATTTTTAATTTTTTTTCTCTGTTTATAAATGCGCAATTCCTGAAAAATTAAGGTCCAGCCAGAATCTGTTCCTGAACCTGTTAAGCAAGAAAACAAGCACAGAAAAAGAAATCAAAGATCTTGGTTGTTACCCTGGCAGATTTCTAGCCTACTCACAGCCTCTTGTTTCCATGGCTATCTGAAGCTGCAAGTGCTGCTGTGGTGCTTCGCATCTCCTAAGAGTGTCTTCAGATAGATAAAAATGGAGTCATAATCTTTCCGTATTGAAAACAGGTCAAAAATGGGATCAGAACTTGCAGAGAGTGGATAACTTTAATTTGTAAATACACACTTCCCTGGCCTTGACCCTGGGAGGGGGGAGGTAAACAGCAGGACAGGCTTTTCTGTTTCAGATCCAGTGGAAAACGCGGATATAGCTTGTCAGATTTTCTCCAGTGGCAAATCCAGGACTTCAACCCTTAATTTACCATTTGGATTTAACTTCACTTTTAACCAAAATCTGGACCTGATGGGTGTACATCTAGCCTCTTCTTCAGCTGTGGGGCTACAGCCTCAAAATGAGAAAGGAGATTAATGGGCACAAAAGGAAGCCCCCCAAAATCCCCCAGGCAATAGAGTGACTTCAGCCTTTTGGGCTGAAAGGAAAACAACCTTCAGTTCAGTGGGGCAGCAGGGAGAGAATACCAGGTTGGCTTTCCTACTAGAAGCAACATACCTGAATTTCTAACTCTTCACCTCGAGGACTTTATCCCCAGAGTCAAATGACACCTAGGGACAAGCAGGGACTGCTCTCCTCTTTTCTGCTGCTGAAGGCTTTCACCACACTGTGTCCTGGGCTGCCTCCCTGCGTGGGAAAGGCAACAGCCGCTGTGCTGAGGCTGTTCTCTCCCCACACCTCCCTGAGCTAGGACACAGGGAGCATTTGTGGCAGTGCAACAATAAAAGCACCTCATGCAACCTGGATG
Source organism: Morus bassanus (assembly GCA_031468815.1). Classification (NCBI taxonomy): domain Eukaryota; kingdom Metazoa; phylum Chordata; class Aves; order Suliformes; family Sulidae; genus Morus; species Morus bassanus. The sequence continues at coordinate 88,411,014 of CM062568.1, read as the reverse complement.
AACTGAGTTGTCTCAAACAAACCGTCATGTTTGATGTGAACTGGACAGGGAAAGGGGCTCTCTCTGATTTGGCTTGAATGACAAGTGGTTAGCTATCAGAGGTGAACAAACAAGGAAATGTAAGGGAAAAACAAAACAAAACAAACCACCTTTTTAGCAATATGATTTGCTTTGGGGATTCCAGAACTTGGCGTCTGCTCTGGGAATATATTCCAGATGCTTTTTTAGAAATATTTCCCCATTATTTGTAAATGGCCAGGCTTATGGAAGTGTTCATTCCTCTTAACAGAAATATCTACCCTGTGAGCATTTATCTCTGAGCTAGCTGGCTGGACCTCTTTATGGTCTTTGGAGAGTGATAGGCACCCTGAAGGTCTTATCCCTCTTATGCTAAGGTAGGGGGTCTAAAATACATCAGAAGTGCCAATTTCTTTCCACTGACTCTAATGGGAGACCTACACCGTGAGGTCAGATTAGTGGCCTACAAAGTAGACATCTCTGTTTGTAAAGATAAATCCTCCATCGAGAAAAATGCTGACATTTTTCTGTTATAACAAATTTGAATCCTGTATTCCATCTCTCTCCTGACAGACAAAACAGCTTGCCAAAGGAAAGGTTAAACTAGAATGCAAAAACATAGGTGGAAGTGACTTCAGTACAATGAGTAATTTGACTGTAAGACAGTGGCATAAAATTAGGCCTTGCAGCATGCCACTAAACACAGTATTTTTCATACATGTCTAAAATATGCTACTGATTTTGCTGATGACTACCATAGATTTTGGCTGGCTTTTCCATTTCATAATCTCAACTCCCTGACTTTTTTATGTTCTGCCATTGCTCAGATATTAATGCAACCCTAGTGGCAAGTGTTCAGTAGCCCAGATGAGATGCCAAAGGTTAGTAATGACTTTTGAACAAACACTGCTGAAGTGGCAGTGCATACTTGAAAAGGCACAATTTTTCCCAGCAGTTCAATATTGTATTTTAACTTTGTACAGAGTTAGCCTGTGGGTGTCTTTTTCATTTGTCAACAGCACACAACAGAGCACTGCCATTTTGCACTCTGGTGGGAAATTGTTCACCTAATTGACTCTTTGCTGCATGGAAATTATTTACTTAGAAATACTACAGTAGAGGACCAAATTGCTTTCAATAAAAAAAAACAATTACTTGGGATTTTTTACAGGATGAAGACATTGATTGTGGCAGTAGCTACCTCTATTGTTAAGGCTAAAATGATGTTGTACTGAACAAACCCTTCTTAGGCTGTTACTTTCTCTTGGTTGTTGAGTTTGTAGGGCAAGACAGGAGGGGTGTTCACCAAAGAAGAGGGAAAGGGAAGGTTATTCAAATATTGGTCCATTTAGCTGTATTTAGATTATGTTTCAATCAGATGGGCTGAGGAATGAAAACTGCACAAGTACTGAATTTCTTTTGAATAAATTGAGTTTATTTTGTACATTGTCTTGACATTTAAAAGCTAAGCTGGAAGGCTGAGGCTGTGATACCCTTACTAGAATTTATTCTGCTTTTAGAAATACCTAGGAGGGCAGATCAGGTACTACATGACCATAGGAAAGGAGAAACTAGGACTTACGTCTAAACCAGGAAAAAAACAGAGGACTGAAAATTTCAGAGAACAAAACAGTTTAATGTAAATTCCCAGAAATACGGTGATACAATTAATCAATCAAATTGCTTGTAAACAGCTAGGAAATAGCAAGGAGATAAACAACAGTCAACATGAGTTTGTGAGGAACAAATTACAAACCGACTTCTCTTCCATGGTAGCATGGCAGGTTTTGTAGTTAGAAGAAAAAACATACAGGATTTACATTTTGGCTTTTTCTGCCCTTTTCACTCTATCAGATGGTAGTTTTGTAACCAGGCTTGAGGAACTTGGAGATAATGGAACCACAACAAGCAACAAAACTGGTTGGAAGACAATACTGTGAAAATAGTTGTTGGCAGCTAGTGTCAAACCAGAGGGTATTTGGAGAGGGGCCTGGCAATGCCCTGTCTGGAGTCTGGTGTTACACAGAATTCATGTGCAGGAAGAAGGAATAAAACCCCCTTCTTATGGACCTTGAAGACAATGGGGAGCTCAGAGGAGCTGCTGAAGAGAAACAGAGAAGCGTTGTGTGTGGGATGGTGGTGCGGCATCATAAACAGGAGTGTCAAGTATAAGGCACATAAATAAACGCTCCACTTTTGCCAGTACCCGTGAGGCTTCAGCCCAAAAAGCTCTATGCTTCAAGACAAATCTAGAAAAATGCAGCCCATGATTGTAAGATTGAAAGCACTCACTTTGGAAAATCTGAGAGGCATATTATAAAGCCTTTTTACTTTTGTAATGGGTGGATGCTAATAGGAGGGGAGCAAATAGTTCTCCAGACTGATCCATGGGGGCATGAGGAAGCAGTGAGCTAAAATAACAACAAAGATTTAGATTAAATAGGAAAGCTTCCTAGAAGGAAAAAGATAGTAGAGTCTACACCAAGGGACACTTTAAAAAGCAGGTTGCACAAATGTTTGTCAGGAATGAGTTAAATATAGCTGATGTTGCCTTAAAGCAAAGGACCTCTCAGATCTCTTTTAGTTGCTTTCTATTTTTTTCACTACTTTTTATTACTTCTGTATGTCTCTATAGCAAAATCTTACACTCTTCTGAGAGAGAAAATGTGCTGGAATATTCAAAATGAACAAACTTGAAAAGGTGCCTTACAATGAGGAATATAATGTTAGCTCTTAATGAACCTAGTCCTCTAAAACAGTTTGGGCAAAACACTCATGTAACTCACAGACTGTGACAAGACCGAATGATATAGTGAATGAACTTATGATCTCAATTTCTAAACATAATAGGCCTTATTTCATCCTCACATATATGCAATCTGCAACAGTTCATTGAATTTATGAAAATGGAGAGCTGAGGATGTAAAATCTGGTCTATTTGTTACTTGTGCTGTGTAAGTACATACTGCTAAATGAAAGGAGACCAAAGAGGAGACCTGAGTGTTGGATCTCTGTTCCTCTCTTCATACCCTGGCTAGCACCAGCTAGCCATCTCCAAGGCACCACTCAAGCATAGTTTGGGCAAGAGGTCTCTTGGACCTCTCTCAAGAGGCAGCGTACATGTGACTGTGCCCAGCTCGGCTGTCTGCCGGAGTCCTCTTCCCAAAGTCCCCCTTCAGCCTTTGCACTCTCAAGAACCTCCTCCCATTTCTCCCAAAGAAATGCCACGTGTGGCTCACTGACCTGCAATATGGAAACCTCTGCGGTGGACCACACTACAGCTTTCACAGTGTCCCAGAGACTCCAACCAGGAAAAATATACAGAAAAGGCACAGAAACACCACTGGAGCTTCACAGATGGCTCTGAGGATACCACCCAGATCCAAGGCCTATATTAGCCCATCTGCTCAGCCTTAAGGAGCTAACTCTACAACACATGGAGGTGACCAGTGATCAATATCTGGCACTCTTCTGTTTAGCAGTGTGACCACGACCTGTCTCTCTCCAAGTTGCCTTGCACAGAAGTATGATTAACTCTGCAGGTTCATTTATATCTTCTGAATGGAAATGCCTGAAAACCAGCAGTTTTACAGTTAACATAGGATACCTAAAACCCCTTTCTCATTTCCTATACAAAATCTGAAGACACCTGTTTTTTGACTTCATACCTACAGTGTAGACTTAATAGACCATATGTATCATGTGGTGGATAAATTTTTAAAAAATAGTTTTCCTAAAATTTTTCCATTATTTATTTCATACACTAATAAAAATTAGAAATGGCTAAACAAATGAAGATCAAGCACTTTCACAATCCTAATCTGAAATTTATAAGTATTTGGAAGACATTGCAATGCATGGTGGAAAAGGCTGTGTCCTTCCTAACAATCATTTCTAACTGAGGCATCAGTGAAGGTTCCTTTGTTGTTATCAGCAGCCATTCCAACAACCAACCTGAACTGTTTTCAAGTTGTAAGTGGCAAGCAATTACTTTTTTCTGAAAATTTTCTAATTTTTTTAATGTGCAAGAGATATGCAGCTAATAATTGCCTCTTTTTTATGTTGTTAAAACATCACTAGCAACAAACTAATGTTGCTGTCAAGTATCTTAAGTTTGTGTAGAAATAGAAGAATTCTGGTGTTTTGTGAAAACAATGAGGTATCAGAAATGTTTTCCCTCATAAATATGAAAAGTAGAGTTTTCATGAACAGCAGCAGTGGAAAAAGAAATGAGATTTCAAAGTAAGCAGAGTGAAGGATTGAATGGATAAACTCCTGATAAACTTGCCTGAAACATCCACTGGATATTATCAGGATTATTATCAGGATATTATCAGGATACCATCTCTCTCCAGTGGAAATTCTATCCTCAGGCAATAAAAATTTTGTCAGACCTGATACATATCTGTAAAAGGTTTTCATTTCAACAAACTAGAACATTTTTGAAGAAAATAAATTAGAGCATTCCTAACCATTTCTAAGGCTGGGACACCTACACATAACAGTTGTTAATTTATAGCACATTCTATTTTGAAGATAGTCTGCAGAATGGAAGCTGAATATCCCTGTTTTGCATCTGGGTAAGCTTCATGACAATTATAATTCTTTCTTTCAGTACATTACATTCTCTGTGGTCCTTAATTACAATTTTTTTCCTAAGTGCAACTTCTTTACAAGCATATATAGTGCATGTCCCTTTTTGGCCCATAAATGCCATTATTCTAAGCTCATTTTAGGACCATACTCCTTTTATTCACCATATGGCAACTGTTCAAAATATTATGGGTTAAATTAATTCCTGACTCCATTGGCTGCTTTGCACTTACTCAAGAAACAACATGGGGCCTCTTCTGGTTTTATCAGCTATTTGCATGATTACAGAAATGCATGATTGCATAAATGCAACTAGATTTTCCCTGGTGCTTATATAATGCATGCTTCTCCTGTAGCTTTCTATTGCATTAATTCCCATGGGCTGATCCCCCCGTGTTAACAATTCCAACTATGAATGAGGGGAATCCTCCAGCTGCTCATCCCATGAGCTGATGGTGACAGGAGCAGATGTGTCTGGTTTTTTGGGCTAGTTGAAACCTGATGAGTTTCTTTCCTCTCATTCTGTAAGGAGCAGACAGCACATTTTAATTGCTTTATACCCTTAAGAATTTGTGCTCCCAGGGTGTGTGAAGGTCAATGAAGAAGACAGCTAGCACAAATATAGAGTGCAGTATCTGTACGGGGGGACTACTCTTCCTCTGTGTGGAGTACTGGTCCCATAGGAAGGGCAGCAAAATGTTTTTCTGTGTCTCTCCAGTTCACAATGTACTGGATCCTAACAAAAATCTCACAGCACAGTGGGTCATGCCATGTGTCTGCTTGGCTCACAGACGATTCTCGAACACTGCCTGCATGGCAGGTAGCTGGGTGAGTTGCTTGTTCATTATCATTGCCTTGGGTGACATTCATGACCTGGTCTTTGTCTTTTGCGGGCACAATGCTGTACCACCTTCCAGCTGAATTAAGTCCTTTGGTAAAGCACTCAGGAATCTAAACAGAGCTGGCCAAAATGGGTTTAGTGGTTTTTGAAGGATCCTTTTTATAGTAAAAAAAAGGCAAATTCTTCAAAACGGAAGTGCATTGTAGGACTGCTATAAATTCTAAAAAAATTTCCATTGCTATTTGGTGTAAATGCATATATACAGTGACTCTGTAAATGCTTGGAGCTAGGGACTATCTGTTTGAGAGACACAATACATAAGTGACAATTCTAAATTCTCTGCTTTAATTTGAATAAGGTAGGATTCAGTTGCAGGTCTACTCATCTAAGCATATACCTGCATTATCATAAAAGCATATGAGCATAGAGAACATTTTGTGCATTTTTATCTATGTCTTTGATTGACAGATGGATACAAGTGAAACCAACAAGGAATTAATCTGATATTTTATTTCAGTTAGTCTTTGATTTTGAATAAGCTAATATCATCACCTCTTTCAATATTAGTATGGTGTCTAGGCTCACAGTCTGTTACCAGGAGCGTGTTTAGGAGGAGTCCTAAAATAGGATGTTCTTTTCTTCCTTGCTTGAGATTGTAAACACTTTTTGTAAAATAGATTAGGCTCACATAGCCTTTATTTTTGTTCACTTCTCTCCAAAGGATTTGACCCATTCCAGAAATATAAAATGCATTTGACTGCTTTTGACAAAATACAATGGTATATCATGTTCCTTAATAAGAAGAGGACCCCAAACCATCCTGTGTACAGCTGAAATGAAAATTCATTCTTATGCAAACTTTTGGCAAGGGGATAGGCCAGGTCTCTGTTACCATAAGGGCTTACGGCATTCTCCCAGGTCTTTTGTAACACAGGAGACAGTTACACAAGCTCCAAGTGTCTTTTCAACTTCTTTAATATCATTTTCTATACCTCTTTGTTGAGTACTCATAAATCAACTCCCTCAATCTGGAGCTCCATTTCTCAGACTGAATCAACATTTCAGCCTGCCTCTGAAATCTCTGAGCTTAATGGCCTTGAAACTAACTTCTGTTTTTCCACCTACCACTCTCTCCTGTAGAAAACCTTTCTGCTGGGATGACAACATCAGTTCTCCTCCTGGTGTCTGACTAAACACCTCTCTCATTCTGCCATAATACCCAGCCATTTCCTAATCTTGCTCTCTTTCTTTCCCAGTGAAGTTCCAGCCAGCTGTTTTCCTCCATCTCAAAACAAAAAAGCTCAGGACCCTTTCTCAATCAGCTCCCATTTTGATCACTGCAATTTCCTCTTCTGTAGTTTCCCTGACACTCACCTCCCCATCCCATACAGACTTCTTCCTCCGAAAGCGATTCGACTGTTTCCATCTCAGACATCCCTGTCCTCAACTTTCAAGAACACCTTCACACCAAATTTTAACTGCTTACCCTTGTGTCTGCACCTCTTTACCTAACTGTACAGCTGAAGGAAGATAGGAGAATTTCAGCCCTGCTACAAATGGGTTGAAAATTGGCCATCTCTAGCAGGGAAGCCATTGATTAATGCTAAGATGGGATTCTGCCTATGCTAAAAGCAGAGTCACGTTACATTTTTTTACACGTATCACCCTGGTAATGCAACTTACAGAGTTCATAAGCTTTTGCATCCACCTGCATCTGTTCATGTGGACACATGCTTAGTTTTACACTACTGTTGCCTTCCCCGGTCAGGTATGTCTTGACAGAGCCATTTATCCATCTGAGTGACTCAAGCAGACACAGGCCAAGAAAGAAGTTTAAATATACCCATTATGGTGCAGGATGATTAATAGATTTATGCTTCATTTGTCAGTCACATTTCTGGAAATCCTCTCTGCTCCAGAAAGTTAGACATGAATCCAGCTGCAGCAGGTGGAGCTTCAGTTTACATGCCAGCAACTGGTGTCACAAGAAGGATTTAGTAGGTGTAAATGCTATCATATAGAATTGTCATGTAAGTTCCTCTATGTTGCTAACAAATGTTCACCTTTTGCTCAAAGTGATTTCATTGAATTGCCATCAATGAGGAACTAAAGCTAACTTTCCCCCAAGGGGTAATGATTCAATGTGCTTCATAAAATAAAGTGTGAAGCCTGAAATAAAAATATTAGACAATATATTCTGTCCCTGTGAAATACATAAAAAGGAATTACTCCTCAAAGTAATACTATCCCATCTCTGCATGAAACTCAGTGCTCCTGCTGATCTATTTCATCTGGAGAAGGTGTTTCCCTCTTTTAGGTTCTATTATGTAGATTTGCTGTGGAATTGAGCCAGTTTTCTTCTGCATGCTTCTTTAACAGAAGCATTTTCTGTGGCCTTTTATGGCTAGCCATGTGTCCTCAGGGTTGCAAGAATATCTACTGCATTTTGTAAAGGAAATGAGAATTATGCTACATTTGTGGTTTTTTTAAAAAAAAAAGGAAAAGAAAAGGGAAAAAGAAACTAGGGACATCAGACTGAATGTGAAAATAGGTACAAGTTAAATGAAAACACTTTTTTTTGCAAGACAATCAAGTTAAGGGACAATATCTCCTTGAAGACCACGGGTCTTCTCTTAAGCAACAATTTAATCTTCAGCAGTTTGTGATACCTGCCACCCAGGAAATTATCATGCATAAGTATGGAAAAGCACAGTTTGCAGTAATGAGGTTTGTGGATCACCAATTATTTGCGGGTTTTTTTTCCCTTTTGTGCAGCTCCTAGTGCAAGATGACTCCTCATCTACTGCCATAAATCTTACTTGTACAGTATACATATAGATGAGCTTCTTAATTTTAAACATCTCAAACTGAAAAACATTGACTTTCACATGTATACTTTCCTAACACCAGGAGCCATTGTTACCAGCAAGAAGCCTTGACTTTAAAGGCAGGAGTAGCACAAACATCTGGAAGTTTACCTGACCAAGTATAAGGTCATGCAAGACATTCTGCTGTACCTTTGGGCTCCCAAATGGGAAATGACAGACAAAGTCCTGGACGTACCAGGTGACCACCAATAATTATGATTCACTGCTGTAACCAGCCAACAAAGAATGAAAATCAACCTCAGGGCAAAACATGTGCAATGTTTCCAGTGGAAATAGGAAAATATCAAAACTGCTCTAAAAAGTTAGAGATCTCTCCTAGAAGTCTGTATCAAATTCTGACCAGTCAAGTCCAAGAAAAAGTCACAGAGATCTAACACTGCAAGTATGCAAGTATGTTATGAGGTATGGAAAGACAGCAGAACATGACAGAAGAACTTCATTTATTTATGTCAGCAAAATGAAGGTGGAGAGGGCATGTAACTGCTGTTTATAAATACATATGGGAGGAGAGAGGGCCTGCAGGAATGCAAAAAAAAAAAACACCAAGTCTGAGAGTAGTTTTTGAGTTTTGGCACAAGAACAAATTGCTGGAAATTAGAAATAGGATTCTAATGCCAAAGGTACTGGAGAAACTTTATAGTGATAGTAAAGGAACTACTTCTGTTTCTGAATATAACCTCTCAAGTGTGTGAAAGGATCAAAATAGCTCTCTGTAAGAGCAAATGATCCAGAAGTCTCTTCCAGGTCTGTACCTCCCATGGCTACACCTCAATTCCAGAACTGCCCTGGATGAGTAACCTCATAAAGGCTGAAATAGCTCATGAAGTGCTAGATAAGATGTATCTATAGCAATTCAGTTTCCTCCTAAGCTGGTAGCAGTTCCATTCTTAGCATAAACAGATTTTTATTTCTGGGCTACAAGTGCTTCAACTAGCTAGATAGCTGCTAACTACCTCTAAGTGCCAGCAGCAGCTCAGCTTAACCAGAGTGAGCAAATGGGCTTCAGTACTTGCAGCCAGTAATTCCAGCCAATTCCCACCACCCTGCCTTGGAGATGAGCAGCTGCCAACAAAAAGGGGTGAACAGGCTGGAACCAAAAGAAGGTTACGCTTCCAAAATACTTGAGAAGTACCACTCTGGAAAGATAGATTGAAACAAGATGTTAACTAACTTATCCTCACCACTTGAATGCCTAGTGACATAAACCCCATACCTGACACCATAAGCAAACTGTAGGGAGAAACCAGCTTTCCTCCCCCATCAACTCGTACAGTGGAAGAATTACTTCAGAGGCTTTCAGCATATTTGTGATTCAGCTTGCAGCACTGATAACAGCACCATCCCTGCCATTGCTTAAATCAAGCTGAGCAAGAAATTAAGAACTTTTATTCTGTGTTCAGTTTCCTTATAAGTTACAGTTATGTTTCCAAGCACTCCATTCAAAGATACATTAATAAATGGTGACCTAATGTGACAGATATGCTGTGCCCATACTTTTTTTCCTCTTATCTGGCAGCACTTTTTAAAGGTAGTAATTTTTTGACTGCTGTTCTAACAGCCATGTTCTTCACACTGTGCGCCATGGCTGATTTCATTGTCAAGCTACCTTTAGTCTGGCATATATCTGTGTGGTTTAACCATAGGTTTATTGAAACGATCATGGTCATTATCCCTTATTTTCCTTCAATGCATATCATCTCACACAGAGCTCTACTATTATCCCTGATATGAGCATATCTGAGCAGGGTCATTTTAAAGACTAATTCAAAATATCACATAATATTTCCCCTAATGGCACAAAAATGATTTACGATTTTGCAGAAAAGTTATTTGCACTGTTATATAGCATGGTTAATAGCTGAGGTCCATAAAGACTGCAATCAAGACATTCCAGCACATTTTATATCTGGCTGCCTTTTATTGATAGGTTTCTTCTCTACTATATATGCCCTTTTACATGAAATATATCTTCATTTTCTAGTGAGTTAATTCACCCTATCTCTATTGTTATAGCTACTAGTGGATCTTTCACGTGTTTAGTACAGGGTGGTGTAATTTTTCCAAACACCAAATTTCCCTTCTTATTTCCATAAATGTGAAATTCTTAATTATGTATTTGCTGTAACATTAAGCTAAAGTAAATAAATGAGATTTGACAAGATGGAGACGACAGTCTTAAGCCATGCCATCTGGGAACAGTGGGATTTGTTTACAGTTTCATTTCTGACTCCAAATCCTACCATGTCCTAACATCTAAAGATTTGTTAAGGAGCAGTGCCATCAACTAAAACATGCCCAGCAGAACTGGACAGCAGGCTGTAGCAGTGTTTAAAAAACTACAGTCAGTTTACAAGCTCTCAGAGAGCCCAGAGTTGGAATTGCCACAAATTTGCATTGATTCTGCATCTTTTTAATGTGACAGCAACGTCAAACGAAGAGTGGCATAATTTTTCGATTATGCAAAATGCAACACTTCAGAAAAACTCAAAACTGCTTGCAGTCCTGCAATAAAAAAGGGCTTAGGTTTTACTTCAGTTTATATGCTTCCTTGTAAAGGAAGAATAAGAGGATGTGCAAAAGCAGTAAGACCACATGGAAGAACAAGGTGTGAGCCCTGACACACGAGGTAGAGGTCAACTCCTGGCTCAGGAAGTGATTCCTAATGCTGGGTAAATCTTTTGACTTCTCTATGTACAACAGAGATGACAATGTCTCCTGGAGTGGAGACAGCTTTTTAAAGCAGGTGTTGTCTTTCTCTTCTTGTATATACGAAGCCTAGCAACAAGGGGCCATGTCTTTAGTGGGGCATCTACACACTCCTAGGAGATAGTATTTTCTGTTTCAATGGAAACAAAATGGAAATTTGTTTCAAATTCAAAATGGAATTTGCTTTGAAGGGAAATCACATCCTAATATCTTTATTCCTGTCATTCTGCTCTTTTCTGAGCTATACCAAAGCTCAGAATTTCCTTTCAGTCCTTGAAAAGCCTCTTATTTAGTTATTTAATTTGGTAATTTATATAATGCTTATGATCTTGGCAGTTGGATGCTTTGCACGAAAGTAAAAATTTAACATTACATAAGCCACCCACAACAGGTAACAGAAGTTAAATTACTGCTGCTGATGCTATTGAAAACCTTGACAGTCAAATTAACTAGAATTAAAAAATAAAAAAACAAAAAAACAAAAAACAAACCAAAACCAAAACAAAAAACAAATCCATCAAAAGCTAAACACAACACATCAAATTTGCATTATACTCTCCAAGCCACAAAACTCAGAGACTGGCTTGAACCTAGTGCCAAGCTGGAAACTCCTTCTGGTAGAAAAAGCCCTGTCCCAGTCCTGCTCACGCTTAGGACCAGACTGGCTGGTAAAGATCCCTCACTGTCAGATGGCAGGTGTAATGGATACAGACCTGCCTCCCAATTTTCTCAGCTATTTGCTTTTGAACAATAAAAGCATTTTCCTTCTCTGAATGTGAAAGTAGGGTTGCTACCATCCATTTCAAGGAAGTGTGGAATGATTACTGGGGGTGAGATTATTGAGATTGAAATTATTGAGGCTAAAGTTATATCCACATTTCATAAAAGTTAACTTCAAGAGTGGAATGCGGCTGGCATGCTGGAAATTGGTTCAGTGATTGTCCCCTGAGCAACACTACCTGCACTCTTAGATGTTAGGAACACTGCGGGAGCTCGGTGTCCTAATCTAAGGGAGATAACTACAGGAGGGAGTGAAGTGAAGGCTTCATGGCCAAACTCGTCCATAAATCACTGCAGACCCGGGGCCTGGATGGAACCATGGAACCATGCCCGGACCAGCGCAGTAACATCATGCCCTGTGGGTGAACTTTGTTCATTATAACCTCATTATAATACTAAAGTACACACCTCCATCCTAAAGTTACCCACCTCCAAGGTGCAACCACTCCTCACTAAGAGTGTGCTCTGAATTTCTCTTAGTCTATACCTTTAAACTGAAGCAAGGAATTTCTACACCAATCAATAACAAAAGTATGTATGACTAGAGTCACCCAAACTTCACCTAAACATAAAATAGTACAAAAATGACCCCAAGAGAGAGGGACATTAGGGAAGGTACCATCGCAGACTACTGGGATCAGTCAACGGGCTGACACTCTCTCCCCCATAGGGATGCCTATAGGGTAAGACTCGAACACTTGGTTATACCGAGTGATTCCCCCAGGAAATTTAGAGAACAAGCTTGTTATTTTGTGTTTTGTGTTTTAGTGCTTTATACTTGCACATGCTTTGCAGACAGTGTATTTATCACCAGCAATCCAGTAAGAACCTGTATTTCTGTTGCTTCAATAAACCGCACTATTAGTGAATCTGGCCATGAAGCATTATTGGGCATGACCAGACTAATAGTGATCGTACTGTTAGTGAATCCCTTGTGGACTAACAGTGCTGAATCAGGTATCACTCAGAATCTAAGCCCAGCCGCCCCCAGCCCCTCTGACATCTGAGGACCAGCTGGATTGCAAGGGGGTTTATTTTCTGCCAAATTTCTTCATTTATTAATGCAACAGGAAGAAGCAGGGTAAGGTTCAGTGCCCCCAGGAAAATGGACAGAAGTCACACAGAGCCACAAGCCTGTACTAAGTCAAGCTGCCCTTTCCCTCCTCACATGTACAATGCACAACCTCCCTTACTCAGTTTCACGTAGACTACGTGGCTCTATGGTTCCTGAATGCTGGTTTTATGTAATTAGAAAAACCTCTGGGATGTAAGGGATTTTCAGCTCTCCTGTGTGTGCAGAGAACAGTATGTTAATTGATTTAACTAAGCTTGTGTTCAGAACTCTTTAGGAAAATAAAGTCTTGCTTTGAGAGGTAATGTGATCCTACAAATTAATGCTGGGATGAGAAGCAACTCATTCAGCAAACTGTTACTGAAATATCACAGGTACCCAGCCCACATTGGCAAAATCAGGAGCTTCAGCAACATGCAACCTGCTGCTCCCCCAAGCACTCCCCTCTCCCAGTTAGTCAGCTAGGTGGGTGGCCTGATCTTCAGAGGTGCTGAGCACCTGCAACTTGCTCTGACTACCACATCTGAAAAACAAATTCCATGGGAGGTGTGAATGACTATTATCTCTCAAAATCAAGCCATTTGGGTAAAAAGGTAGCAATTTCATGCTCTTTTTTTAGGTTCTGGCTATTATGTTTTGTAATTTCAGAGATCATAACAGTTTTACCAGCTTCATACAAGCATAGTGTTTGTTACTTAGGAAAACACCAAATAAATGCCAGATGTTATTAATTTCTCATTACTTCTGCAATGAACATGTTTCTGACATGCTGCTGGCTCCAGAAGGCACTAAGCGAGTTTGGCTTCACAGGCTGTTCCAAGGGCAGAGATTCCCAGCCTGCAGCCAGGTACCACTGCCAACTGGCAGAGCTGCACTGCAGCCCAAGGGCTGTGCAGCACTACCCCAGGCAAGGAGGTGGCTCTGAAACATTCAAGTTTCTATGCATGTAAAACCCAAATAATGCAGGCAGTGATTGCAGGAGCCCACAAGTCCAGCAGTAATTCCATAACTAATTCAGTTTAGAGGTTCAGTCTGCATGGCAGACATGGAGCTGAAATATAAGAATATCATGAATACAGAGATCTAACAATTTTTTTTTTTTTTAATATTGCAGAAATAGTAGTATAGCCGTGATGGTCTAAGAGCAGAAGTAAAGCAAAGTTTGTGGGGAGAATTGAAATGTTTCATTACACTAGTTTGCTAAAGCTGGAAATAATAGAGAAGTGATTGGACACACATGCTCCTCTTCAGGTCTGAAATAGAAATGGCAGCTGCAAAAGCTGAAATTAACCCATCAGACTGTCTGAAACAAAACAGTAGTACATACCGGTGGAGACAATAAGCTTGTTAAATACTCTGGAAAAGAATGAGAAATATATTTATCCCTCTTCAAGGCTAGAGAGGTTACCTTGGGGTGCAGGGTGTTAAATGAGAACATGCCTCAAAAGAGGTTTTAGTCTTTTAGTATTTGTAAGAGACATGATTTCTAGTACCTGTCCTCCTGTTTTGGAGGTGTTTCATTGAATCTCTGTGTGAATAACACCCAGAATCTCAGAAATGGTGTGGCGGTATTGAGAAAATTATGTCCCACTGAAAGATGGGTGTTTCTGTCCAACATTGGCTGTGTGAGCTCATCCTGGTGCATCACAGTTGTTCAGTCTCAGCTATAGTTTCCAGGATGGCGTATGGCACAGTGGATGGGCTGCAGAAATGTCTTGTAAAGGTTCCAAGGATGATTGCTATTGTGAGAAGAGCTGTTGCCAAATACAATGTTTGCTGCTCAAATACAGTCTCAATCTCTTTGGTACATACTAGCCCCAAGTATTTGTTTCTGGGGCTGAAGTTAGTGAGACTGGAGCTATAGGAAAGGTAGGAGTTCCAGTTCTGACAAAATGTCTTTTGGTTTAGGATCTTCTAAGTTGTTAATGATTGTTTCTGTAGGTCCCAGATTAGTCTGGTAACAACAGTGCTTGACAGTATTTTAGGTCCTTTTAACTCAAGGATGCCATTCACTTGCCCAGGAGAGCACACTTGTACAGTAAAGGACATCTAAATAATTAAAGTGATTTCCATGAATGGTCTTTACAGAGCAAATGAGGTGGGGTCTGAAAAGCCTGGATCTTTTGAATAGTGGCTGATTTTCTTCAGGCAAGCAGGTTTATCTGTGAGTCTCTTACCACAATTTGTAAACTGTAGTTTGATACTGATCAAGTAATCGAAAGTGATTTTAGTGCAGTGATATTCAAGAGAGTTTCATGAAGGGACAGTTGTTACTGAATTTGATACAAATCAATGAAGAAATTTATGTTTTCAGTGTAAATTATAAAGCTTTCACTTAAGTATATAGGATAGAGCACAGGTTTTGTAATGCAGAAACTTAGAATCTCTTTTTATTTTCCTTTATGTTTTCCCTATTCCTGCTTTTTTGGGTTGCCTTTTTTTTTTTTTTTTTTTTTTTTTTTTTTGAGGTAGGTCATGATAAAATAAAAATATTATAGAATTATCTTTATGCTTATACTCTGCCTGTTGTCCGAAAAAAATTGACTGAAATTAAGCTGCTCAGGGTGAAGATGAACTAGATGATTTTTTGATTTGTATGGGCTGGAGCACAGAATGTTAATATTCAACTTGGGGACATACTAAGGACAAACCAGGATGGTATCAGAGAGTGGAAAGTGGTGGACAGGCCAGGGACATTCCTTATGGACATGACGATACTATAGTGGGGAAGTAGTTATGATCAATAACTGTTTAATTGTGGAGAAAACATATTGTTTTCTGCACAGGGTCTTCCTTGGCTTCATTAGTCATAGTGTCATCTAGTTGCATGTTTGTGCTTGTGATTTAGGATAGACTTTCTCTGTGAGACAGGAAAAAAATTGCAATGATGGCTGGTTTGTTGTTTCTCTCCCAATCCTTTTTCTAAAGTAGTTAATATAGTGGTCCAAGAGAGGTTTTTGTCTTGAGACTTCAAGTCCAATATGTTTCCTTGTCTTCTTCCTGAAGTTGCCATAGGAGGAGTAGTACTGAAATTAACTTCTGGCTTGTCAGGGAAAAAGTATGAAGGAAAGAGTCATTCTAATTCCCCATATACAACTATGTCATCTGATTGTTCCTCTAGGGAGACATTTGGGCTGTGGGAGCTGACAGTTCATCATAGGTTAACAGATTTTTCAATGACTGAAGGTGTTTGAATGTTTCTTTATCAGGTAGGGGCTGGGGCAGCTGTTGTTGTGTTAGTCGGTTCTTGTGTTCAGTGCCTGTCATGGTTATTTTGGTGGCATTTTGGAGTATGTTGCAAAATCGTTGGGGAAACTTCAGAAGCACTTCATTTTAGTCTGTTTCTTATTTTAGTTCATCATTTTGAGGTGTTAGATAAAGAAAATTATTTTCCAGGTTTTTCTAGCATTCTCATACATAATTTCTATAGCATACTTGGAATGGTGCATCTTAGTCAAATGGTTACTGATGGTCACATCCTCTAGAAGGTTATTACGCTCCCGGAATAACCTCATAAAGTAGAGGTCATTTTTTTGATCTAACATTTTATCCCCCCTCCCTCTGCTAACATACTGTCTCCATTTCACAGATACCAGCTGCCTTTTCTTTTTTGTAATCTAACTCATTAACATAAAGAAATTAAGTTCAGAGTAATTGCTCTCTACCTGCATTTATCTTTGAACTTTGCAGCTTCCATTTCAGACCTGCACAAGACGCCGCATTCCTGAAAGTTATCTATTTTCTCCACCCACAGTAATTGGTCCAATAAAAAAATATTACCTGTGCCTACAAACCTTGCCTTCCCCTGAACCACCACACCTCCTGCTTGAAGTGCAGTGGCATGCTTCCAGGTTCTCAGCTGAGGCAGAAGGTCAAAAGGATTATAAACAATTAAAAACATCTTAATCCCCATTAAATGGTGGTGAGTCACTGTGGAATGCCAAGGGCATATCAAAAGCTGTTGCAAGGAGACAAGCTGACAGGGGGAGGCTCTATGGGAAACCCAGAGGGAGCTGGTCCTTCCAAGGTCCACATGCAGGGGGTGGACAGGCACCTTAAAAATGAGCATGATTTATTTTGGTTTTAAAAAGGTATTTTTTACCAGTAGTGATTTTGCCCTGAAAAACAAGACTTTAAAGAGACTACCTGCTCATTGTATTATTCACTACCCTTGCCCTCAGGGGGTACAGGACTTCAGGATGGGAACTGCCATGAAGCATGCGGAAGACCCCACAGTTAATAGCTAAGAACTACAAGCCAGGAACGACAGCTTCATGTAGTCATTTCCCAGATCATGTCTGTGTGTGGAAAAGTGCATGGTTAGCATCTGAGTCAGAAAATGGCTAAGACCTAGGAGGAAGGGGAGGAGAAAACTATTTACAAGGTTGGATAACTCAAGGATACTTTTCATATGTCAGCTATGATAACGCCTATGAAGAGGGCATTTAGAAATGTCAACGTTTCTAGAGTTTAAAATTATTTTAAACAGGAACCGATGTGTTTATGCATCATGGAAACATCCAGAACTCTCTTATTCCGGAGAAAACAAAGCACTAGTGCTTTGGCAGTACAGTTGCCTTGATGTGCCACCCCACAAGCTAGGCTTACCAGTTAGGCAAAAATCTTCCGAAACCCTCAGGGGTGGATTGTTTCTCAATTGCACAATCGTCTCTTTAAGTTTCCTTAGAGTACTTGATAACTAGCTACTGCCAGACAAAAGATGCTAAGAGTAGCTGGGCTGTTGTTTTAATACCAGAACAAATCTTCCAGATCCCAGAATCTATGATTGTCTGAAAGAAATGAGAATGTAATGCCCTCGAAGCAGTTAGCAAATGAAGTGAGGAAAACCATTGTTTCAAATTGAATCTTTAGCCTACAATTCTGTCATGGGTAGGTATAAAAGAACATCTTTTATTCTGCCTATGGCTATCATAAAATCAAATTATTTTTGTGTTGTCCAAGTTTTGTTTCAAATAAAGTAATAAAGGAAGAAATGATGGGACTGGAGAAGATCTTGTGCATCTTTTCGTTTCCAAGCTCTTAGATGAATCATAGTCACACATGTCTGAGTAATCAATTTCACTAGTACATTTCCCAAACTCCCCAGCTGTAACTACGACAACGCAGTTAGAGATTGAAAATGTCTTTAAAAAAGAAAAGAACTTAATTCACCCAGCTCCTTTACACCCTGTTAAGGATAATTAAGTGCCTTTTAATCAAGGTAGCAGTAGATAACCTTCTAGTGCTGCAGTGACCCCTGCAAAGTAGACATGAGGCCGCAGGGGTAAGCCATGTGTTCTGTCTCCAGCCTATTGCTTTATAATCATTCTATAATTAGGGAATGCTGTCAACAGTTACAGTGTAACTAAAGACAGTACTACAGCATAAATATAAACATACATACATCTGTATAGATGGATGGATAGCACACTTATGTGCACATTCTAATTCTGCTGGTAAAGGATACCTTAATCCTGGCATTTCTTCACTTTGGAGTGCTTGGCTTTGCAACTCTTACAGTTTTGCTTTTCTCTTATTTATGTAGTGCAAGGGAGACCACCAGGTTGCAGCAGGTCTGTATGCCCTGAGCAACAGGTGATGCAAGCGGACAGCACGGAGCCTACAGCCAGGAAATTTCACTCTGCTGCTGACTCCAGCACCACTTTCTGCTATGACCTTGGGTCACATTACCTCTCCTCCTGGTGAATCCACCTCTAAAACAGGGGCGGCACAGATCAGGTCTAGCTGGGCTCATGTCAACCAGCTGTGCCACTTTGGCCTTGGAGGGTGCTGCTTTCCTTCAAGCATGTGCCCGGTGTCCTCCGTTAATCTGGGGAGAGATGATGTCTAAGCCTGACTTGTGAATAATGCAGACTGAAAATAGTACACAGAAAATGAGGCAGTCAAATACTCAGTTTTGAATTAAAAGAGGGGAAAAACAGCAGAGAACTTGCTTGCTTTTGTACATAAATAAGTCTAGAAAATGTAAGAAAGTCCTATATTAGACTGAACATATTAAAGTATACTACCTGTGTTTACTGGTTTCTGTTGTTTGCTGGAAGTTATCCATAGCTGCTGAGGATAGTTAACGGCTGTTATTTAACATCTTCTGCCAGACAGAGAATTATTCATAGGAGCCAAGCTAATGTGGGCATTAAACAGACCTGATTCTTTGTGACTGGCAGTTGTGCTCTCTCTCCCGAATTCATCATCAATCACTTAACCGTGTATCTCAAGTAAAACACTGAAGTCACATTAAATGCATCAAGCAGAAAGCTGATTAAATGCTTACCAGTACCAAACTGACATTTTGCTACAGCAACAAATGATTTTACACATCACTATCTTTGGGTCAGGAGAATTTCAAAGTTATATGGTTATTAACCAATTTATTTTTCCCATTTTCCTGTTTCTCCTGAGTATAAATTTACTGCTGTGACAACTAACAACCACCAATGTTTTCTATTATATTCTGCAACAATTTTGGTACAAGAATCCCTATTTGCAAAGAAGAAATGCTTCCCTAAATGGATTTAGCTTCTTCCTTCTTCTCCAGTAAGTAACAGGTAAAATTAAAATGTTTCTGTCCAACCTTTTTTATTGTTATACTGACTAGTCAAAATCTCTTCTGAGGAGATTTTCTGTCAATCCAGAATTATTTCAATGGCCCCCATTAATTATTTTGAGAATTTAAGTTGCCTTGGGGAAGGAAAAAACTTATTTCACTGGGCAACATGTAAGCCAAAAGATATATTTAGATATCCAGTAGCAGCTGAATCAATTTCTCCCTCTTTTAACTGCAGTTATATCTTCCTCTTGCTCCTCAACAGGTATGGAGAGAGATCATTAAATTAGCATGCTCAGAGGCGGGAATGCAGTATGTGTCTGTGTGTGAGCATCTACATGCCCTTCTTTATATGCCTCTCTGTCTAAACTGTCTGTACCAGAACAGACTAGAGTAGGCTGAAGTACATGATAGGTAGCAGAATTCATCTCTGATATTGTCTTTTATTACTAATTATGTGAGGTAATAACTTTCAAAGCAAGAATATAATTGTTTTCAGAAATGAAAAAAGGGAACATATTTTTTCACTTAGGAAGTCCTGTTATCCAGCAAAAAGACATTTTGCACAATGCTTTTTCCATTCAATTTTTTAAATGGGGGACACTCATTTGTCTTTTTTGTAGAACTCTATACAGAATGGGTTCAAAGCCAACAAAAGCCAGGGAAAGTTAGCAGCTGCTTAGGATGGTTTTGCACCAAGATTATACTTAAAATACTGAATTTTATCTAAATTTTTTTTGCCTTCTATACACCTTTTCTATAACAGATACACAAAGGAAGTTTATGATAGAGCCATTGTAAACTCCACATAGAGAAAGAAAAGATAAAAATTAAAAAAGCAGAAGAATAACCTACTTCAGAATACACCATTCTCATTATCACCACTATTCATATGGATGACTCACACCAACAACTGATGTGTGTTTATTTGAAATCTTTTTCCCTTTATTGTTCTTTACAGAATCAGAGGTGATGAGGTGACAGTATGTCTGCTTTCTTTTATACATTGATTAAAAAAGGAAAAAAGAATCTGCCTCAATTCTATGAGCAAGTAAGCATAAAATGCTTGTCTGTATTTCTTATGCATTAAAGAATCTGCACAGGGTCATGAGCAGTCAGGATTTATCCAAGCCCACTGACTCATGGGTGTTCCCAGAAGAACTCCGATTAACTTTATGGTAAATTATAGACACAAATTTCTGTGCATGCTCGATAGAAGATTAAGCACCTATTGTCAAAGAAGAGTGAACAAAATTTTGACCAAACCATACCAGACATAAACTCTACTTTGTTATACTTTAATAGGATATTCTGTTCAATAAACCAAAATCACTCTTACTTCCATACACTGGGACTTGTGCTTGTTTGTTCCTCACTTCATATTACAAGAGTTCAAGACTCATTCAGCTAATAGCATAGTGTCAGAAAGGGAAAAATTACTACAGTTTGTTCATCTTTTATTCACATGCTCTGTGATATTTTGTTATTTAAATTATAAACAGTCATTTCATGCATCTGACTCCTTGCCATAGATCAGGAATTTTCATAGAGAACTGGGATCTTGCCTGTGTGCCCACCCTTCTTCAAAGGAGGTCTTTACTTCAGGTGGTAATGGAGGTCTGTTTCAGGAGGAAGAGAGTTTTTTCCATTATTTCCCCTAGACAGAAGATCAAAGGTCAAGTCCCAGATTCCTACATGCATGTTGGACTTACCTAGAAATTGTCCTAGATTCCTACATACATTTTGAACTTACCTAGAAATTACATCTGTTCTCTATATCTGATGGGTTTTATTGCATTTCTGGTTTTTTTCCTAATGCACTGTCAATCTGGCAATCCAGTCCATCTTGTAAGAGACTGGCAACATATTATGACTTTTTCTTGAGAATGAAAAAAGATGTAAAGCATGCAAGATGCTTTCATTCAGCCATTAGCTGAAAGACAATTCAGCTAATTAATATTACAGGGAAATAGAAGCCCTAGTCTAGCACAGACAGCTCTATCCTCATCACAACTGCTTTTCAGAAAGCCATTTGTTGGCTTTCCTCATGCCAACCATACAGGGAACATAAACTGAGGGCTCTGGACACCACCCTGAGAGCTGGACGCTGAAAGGGTCCCTGCTAGCATGTCTGCATCGGCTAAATATTTTATGGGATCTAGCTCTTGGATTGATGATTTGCATTTAGATTTGCAATGAAGCTGGTAGAAAGAAATGTGATGGTGAAAGATGGTGAAATGAAGTTCATAGCATTTTGAATTCTTATTGACCAAAAGTGTATATATGGCCACCTAACAGGGCCCCTGTGATGCAGGGTAACAGGTTATGCTGAACTAAATCCTACATCTGAGCCCTAACTAAGGATTAAAACAGACCGTTATCAAAATAGGTCAGTAAATCAGTGAGTTACTACTGAGTTAGTCATTGTTTAGTCCAGTCATCAGACAGACATGATAGAAAATGAATCTATACAAGTCCTAAAGTAAGATTGAAAACTGGCAGTTCACTATTTAATTAAAAGTAATTGGTGCTTATATAAATACAGATAACGATTTTTAGGCCCAGACTGAAAACTCTGTGTGGGGCAGGGAAATTATATGTGTCATCAGAATATTTTACTTTTGAAATCAAATTATTCTGTACTCAAAAGCCACAGCCTGAAAGCTATTAACATCCCATAACATAACATAAGCTATTAACAGATAGCTATTTTCTGTGGTGGCCAGTCTCCTCTCTTCTTCCCCATCTCCCACCCTGAACATAGATGAGAGCTCAACAGAAATATTTAAATGAGGCATAACACTTGCGTGGTGGCTTAGCCTCTCTGGAGTCTTTCAGAAAACACAGAACTAAACATTCAATAATTTTACAGGACAGAGTTTAGGCTCAATTTATCTTTGGGGCTCTATTTTCCTGATACATTTTCACATGCTTTCATATACTCATGCATACATGCACACATTTTTTTCACACTCTACAATAAAAAAAGTATGTTACATCTCTGTAGGAATACAAAGATAAAATATGAAAGAGAAGGTCCTTTGAAGGGTTTGAATTCCTTAACACATTTTGTTCTCAGTTTTGTAGGGCTTAGGAATCAGATGTCAAATCCACAGCAAAACCCAGTTTTTCAAGCCAGCAGATATCTCTAAATGCAGGAAAACTGCAAATGCTGTCATGAATTGCATTTATATTGTGAATCCTACTCGCAGAGGGAGTCAATTGCTGGATCTTAGGACCTCACTCTTTTTGAGATTGTTTGCTGAACTGAAAGGCAAGACCCATATCCTTCCTCTCACCTCCAGTGCTGACAATTTGAGCCTACTCCACCTGGGAGGAGCTCTCTTCCTGGTTGGTCAGTAAAGCAGATGTATATTGATATACCCTCTCAGTATATCAAGTCTCCCTGCCAGTACCTTCAGGATAACATTAATTTAGGAAATCCCTGCCTAAAGTCCTAGCATTTTCATAAATACTAGCTATTTTATGTCATCTGAACACACAACACTAAAAATTTAAAGTGATTTTGGATTTCTAGAGAATGGTAGTTATGCATCCAACAGCGTCTTAAACCATGTTTCACACCTCAGGATAAAAAGAAATGTCACCTCTTTATCTTTTCAAACTGAGTTGAACAATTTGGTATAACCTAACTGAAGAGAAGGTCATAGTTTTATCTTTTCAGTAAATCACAGCACAAAGGTACTTTCTAAATTTATTGTGAAGTTGAAGTCTACCATGAAACTTAAGTCTATCCTAGGCCTGTATTTTCATGTAAACTTTTTTTTCCAGAAAGTCAGTCTGAAGTCACAGACCTCTACAGTATCAGTTTACCAAAATCACTTCCCCCATCATGTGAAGACTTCATTCATTCAGCAAGTGATTACAGCAGGAACTAGAACAAAAAGACTAAGAGTCCATAGCGATTTATGTTTATAAATAGCTATGCAAGCGTCCATAACACAACCGTTCAGAAAATTTTCTTGGTGGTGAAACAGCAAGCATTTTGCTTCATATCACAGAATCACAGAATGGTAGGCATTGGAAGGGACCTCTGGAGACCATCTTGTCCAACCCCCCTGCTTGAGCAGGTACACCTAGAGCAGGGTGCGCAGGACCGCGTCCAGGCAGGTTTTGAATATCTCCAGGGAAGGAGACTCCACAACCTCTCTGGGCAGCCTGTTCCAGTGCTCTGTCACCCTCAAAGGAAAGAAGATTTTCCTCATATTCAGGTGGAACTTCCTGTGTTCCAATTTGTGCCCATTGCCCCTTGTCCTGCAGTTGGGCACCACTGAAAAGAGTCTGGCCCCGTCCTCTTGACACCCACCCTTCAGATATTTATAAGTATTGACAAGATCCCCCCTCAGACTTCTCTTCTCCAGGCTCAACAAACCCAGGTGTCTCAGCCTTTCCTCATAAGAGAGATGCTCCAGTCCGAGCCCAGAACTGGATGCAATACTCCAGATGTAGCCTCACTAGGGTGGAGTAGAGTGGGAGGATAAACTCCCTCGACCTGATCACCACAGCTCTTTTAATGCACCCCAGGATACCATTGGCCTTCTTGGCCACAAGGGCACAGTGCTGGCTCATGGTCAACCTGCTGTCCACCAGCACTCCCAGGTCCTTCTCAGCAGAGCTGCTTTCCAGCAGGTCAACTGCCAACTTGTACTGGTGCATGGGGTTGTTCCTTCCCAGGTGCAAGACCTTACACTTGCTCTTGTTGAATTTCATGAGGTTCCCCTCGGCCCAGCTCTCCAGCCTGTCCAGGTCTCACTGAATGGCAGCACAGCCTTCTGGCGTATCAGCTGTTCCTCCCAGTTTTGTATCATCAACAAACTTGCTGAGGGTACACACTGTCCCTTTGTCCAGGTCTTTGATGAATATATTGAACAGGACTGGACCCAGCACAGACCCCTGGGGAACACCACTAGTTATGGGCCTCCAACCAGACTCTGCCCCATTGATCACGACCCTCTGAGCTCTGTTGTTCAGCCAGTTCTCAATCCACCTCCCTGTGAACTCATCTAACCCACACTTCCTTAGCTTACCTGTGAGGATGTTATGGGAGACAGTGTCAAAAGCCTTGCTGAAGTCGAGGTAAACAATATCCACTGCTCTCCCTTCATCTACCCAGGTAGTCATGCCATCCAAGAAGGCATCATATAGGCATCTGGTTGTTATTTGAAGGCTGTGATGAGCTACAGCCACCTTGGACCACTGCCTACAACAATTTTTTCCCACATCTAAATTTAGTCATTTGGTATATTTATCTGCCCTAGCTATGACATGAGTAATATCTTTCCAGAAGTTTTCTGTTGGTGCGGTGCAGGTTTTGGGATAGGCAGAGACCAGCATGAGAAAGCAATGTTAGAAACAGGGGTTATATATTTGAGAAGTGATCTAATGATATGTTTTCTCAAGTCAACAGAGGATGACTAAGTCACTGCTAGGTAGGATGGTAAGTGTGGTATATCAGTTACCTAGTTTACAGACAATTTTGGCTGGGAAGCAGAGGACATGCTATAGATTCACTGCTATTTTCTCTTCCATTCCT
The DNA here is from genome assembly GCA_031468815.1 of Morus bassanus. Lineage (NCBI taxonomy): Eukaryota > Metazoa > Chordata > Aves > Suliformes > Sulidae > Morus > Morus bassanus. Next base: position 88,385,997 of record CM062568.1, on the reverse strand, counting down.
CCACTTCTATCTTCCTTGCTCTGGTCTAGATACAACTCATGAAATGGATCTTCTTTCCCTACATCTGGCGTGGCATTATAAATACATGGCTCCATCCAAAGACATACAGATAAAAAGGAATGTGTGCACTTTTGTGAAAAGCCTCTCCATGTAAATTGCTTTCTTTTCTTTGAGTTGCCACTGACTGCTGCCAGCACTGATTAATCTGATTACTCATAGCAGCTTGATGTTACATTTTCTGTGGCACTCTTTGCTTATCATTGAAAGCAAGACTTGCCCATGTGTAATGAGGAGACAATCTGAATTGCACAGCCTTGTACTAGTGAGGATGTACTAAGCCCCACTCTGATTCCCTGCCTGAACTCCCAGACCTGGCAACTAGAACTTAAAAGGAAAAAGAAGTGAAAATAAGTGTAATTTCTATGAAAAAAAAAAAATCTATTCTATGTAAGTTCTTTTCCTACTCTTATCAACATTGGAGCAGAGCATCTTCCAGTACAAATAAAGTGAAAAATTCATACCTGTCACTTGTGATTCAATTTTCCTCTTAAGGTAGCCAATAAACATCAAATCCCACAGTATAAGTTTTTTAGTTACTTCCCAGGGAAGAAGCTTATTTTTTAAAAAGTCATTCAAGTCCCTACTCTATGCATTGCTCGGAGTGTCAACAAATATGAACCACAGGCCAACCACACAGGAAATGCGACATGATTAATCTTATTTAATTATTGGTGGGGACAGTGTCACTTCCTAGCACTCAAAGTACCTGAGCCTATTCTAAATTTTTTAAACATAATTTAACTTTAGTCATCTGTGCTGAAACTTCCTAAGCTGCATATCTACTTCAGGCTAGTTTTGTGGGCAAGTGGTCTTAAAATTTCAGCTAAAACCAGGTTCAGCCATTTCTGAGAAGGAGACTAGGGGAAAATACACTGCTTTGCTGTACCAGAATATTATGGTGATAGGGTTTTTTTGACATCTGCTCTACACATTCGAGGCAGTCACCTCAGACCTGGAAAATGAGTGCAGCTCACAACAGCAGTCCAGTTGTTTCCCCAGTTGACATCCTCTTCTTCCTCTATCCCTCTGTATACGATTAAGCCTCATGTCCTTAGATACTGGACTAGTTTGAATTTTACGTCTTAGCCACTTGCAGATTTTATCAATCACATCTGACATGCAACTGGACTGTGACCCATGCTCAAGCTGAACCTGGCTTATTGCTTTGCTGAGACTGATGCCCATTTACTATCAGCCACAGCCTGAATTAAAATCATTAGCTGTACAGTGCTGCTTTCATGAGCAGCCTTTTCACGTTTGTTAACAACTGTGTTTAACATCACACTGCATCACTGCAGAGACTTGCTGGATCTCAGTCTTTCCCCAGGTGACATCTGTCTATCACTGCTAGAGAAGCTTTGCAGCTACAGCTTGACAGCTGCTCTCATATGTGACCAGTTTACATCACCCCAAATGACTGCAACAGCCTTTGGAGCTACAGAACGATGCTGACCAGCACAAAGGAAAGAGTGAGGATGCGTGGGTGGGTGGAGGGATGTGTAGAAAGAAGCAGCTGGATAGAAGTGAAGCCTCACAGTCAAGTGTTATATTCTAGCAAACCAAAATCTGTAGCAGTTTTCTTTATTACAAGAAATGTTTATCATACCATTTTTATTTTTAGTGGCAGCCTATCTTTTGTAAGTATAGGATATATTACCACTTTATACGTTTGCTGAATTTAAGTCAAATACTGAAACACATAGCTCCTGATCTGGAAAATTACCAAGTATAATGGGTAATGCTTCCAAAATTTATTCAGAGATTCAAGTATTTAATATTATGTTGTTGACAAGAATAACTTAAAATAGATCCCTTCCCAATTTTAGATTTACCATGAAAACTGAAGAAAAAATTCACATCTATAACGCTAACGTTCGTAAACATTTGGCTCAGCTAATACTTCAAGCTTTCTTGTGTTGAAGTTCAAACAGAGTTCCCATTGACTTCAAAAAATCTGGACCCACCAGAAACAGGTATATATCCAGCCTTGATCTCCGCATTTCCCAATGTGAATACATTAAATTGATTTCTTTCTGTATCTTTCTCTACGTACTGTTAAATAAGGTCTGAATGTTATTAAAAAGTAAACATGTACTTAAAGTGTTAAAAGCTTGGTTACTCCTCTTCTTTTCAAATGTATCAATACTACACAATATAAATAAAGAAACTAAGAAAAGAGAAGAAAATCTTTTTTATTAAGCAATATGGGGAAGACTTACTAGTTATTTGCAAACCTGACATTTCCCCTTTGACTTAGTTTCCCATTACAACGTGATGATGGACATACCACAAGAACTTGTATTGAACAAACCAGGATTATTAGGTGTGAAATGTTCTTTGCATAGCAATTCTTATTCATCTTCTGCCTTTCACTACCTCAGTCTGTCTTTCTCCTCTGACTAATTGATATTTTTCAAAGACTCCTTATTAACATGGCTGTAGGGGAATCACCATTATATTTGTTTGTAATATGAGGTAAACAATAACTTCTGGATTTCAGACATAGTATTCCAAAACAAAATTGGAATTTCCTCTCTTTTTTTCAGCCACTGTCCTTGAACAACATGCAAGTGAAGTGATCTGCTCTGTTATGACGGAGCACTCTCACAGTCCTTACCTGCCCCTGTTCCTCTCTCCTCATCTTGTATTTTTGTGAGTCATTTCAAGCTCTGGAACTTCTGGAATCCGTGCTGACACCCACATTTTTCATTCTGTTTCTAAGAAACATGCAGGCCTGCAGAGAAGCTATTATGTAAACAATTAAAAGCACAAGAATTTTTGATAGTGGAACGGCTTCACCTGAGGGCAAAGTTTTAAATTTAAGGCATTTTCCTTTCAGATAGTGACTTATCTTTTTATGGGGGGAGGGGGGAAGAGAGAGAAGAAGAAGAAGAAGAAAGCTCTCCTTGTTTGGCTAGAATTCCCAGAAAGACTTTGAGATACATGACTCATATGCATTGCATCAGAAGTTCTGAGCGTTGTAAGTGCTAAAAGTACAAATACTTAAATTATGTGCAACCTGAAGAACCACTCAAACTGGAAACACGGACATATGGGCTTCTTGGGAAAACTAATTGAGAAAAAAATCTGTGCTTTATTGATTATGACAAATATGATCTTAAAGTTGTTACATCAGCAAAAGAAGAGCCATGCTAAGGCTTTAAAGCATTTAACTGATCCTGCAACTGAGGTCACTCTGAATCAGCTGTAGCTTTACCTGAAATACAGTAATGTTATAAGTGCACCACATGCTACCAAAAACCTGTTGAGGGGCAGTGGATTTCTCAGGATACTTTTGTGATATTTCAAAAACATTTAGTCAAAATGGTTGCCAAATGTTTGGTCTAGAGATATGCTCCCAGAGATTATGATTTAATCTTTAAACTCCTTTAAACCACAAAGACCATTGATTTCTTCTAGAGGAAAAAAAGTCTAAAAACCCCCAATGTTCATCTTTTATAATGACACTGCCAATCATTTAACAGCTGGAATGCTGAAGGTGAATTTGTTACTTCTGTTTTTCCCTACTTAATATTTGCCTCCTTCTGGAAGGCATGGAAGTAAGAGTGGGGATGAAGCATTTAAAATGTTACAGTCCTTTTGCAGACCACCTTTTAGCTATTGGTTTGAGAAGTACTGCCCTAAAGGCTGAGACAGGTGGCAAGGCCCTACACAGGCTGGCATAAGAACCTGGCCTGTGCATTTTCTGCCATTAATGGCAGTGATGACTGTGAGCAGATATGGTCACCCTGCAGGAACCTTTCAGGGCTTGACTGACTCATCACTTTGCTCGGCATGACTGCTGGTGCATAATATGTTGAAGCAGCTCACCTCCAGGTGCTAACAAAAGCCCCCAGCAAATAAATAAATAAATAAACAGTGAGATCATTTCTGACAAAACTGCTGCCCATATTTGTGCTGCATTATTAGACAGTTAACACTTTTGGGTGCAGCAGGTATTAGAAATCAAGGGGAATTATTTGTACGTGATTTGCCACCTAGCAGTCATGCTAGAGAAATTAAGAGCAAGCTCTGTTCAAAGTCTGTTGTTGTTAAAGATAATAAATTGATCAGATTTTGCCTTCAGTGAAAAAAGGAAATGAGAAAAAAAACCCACCTGCTCCCAAAGAACCTATAAGCAAGCTAGCCAAAAAGCTTACACTGTTTTGAGCCAAAGGAGAGTTCGGCAACTGTCCAAAATGTAAAATAATTTGTTAAAATGCCCACCCAAAATAAAAATCCCATGGTTATCTATGTGATACATAATTCCTTAACAAGAAGGTGGCGTGCATCTAACTCAATGCACAGTGACTTAGCTGTGTAGCCGCAATTCAGCATTTTAATCTTAATGACTTTCATGGTGCCAAATATTCATCCAGCTCCACAGATTGCAGTTGATTTTGAATGACTTCAGGTCAAGCTCCATGTCTAATAAGGCCTAAATATACAGGGTTTCTTCAGAGTAATCTAAGGGAATATACAGGAGGAGTTAGAAAGTAGCAAATCTGAATCTTTCAGCAAAGATTAAGCCTTCTTATAGAGAAGGTGAGGAAAGGGCAATATTGCACAGGACAGTTTGGATAAGCAGCCTCAAATCCCCGTGGCATGTGTTGCTGAATGCTGTTTGAGAGTGATTTAGTGTACTCTTATTAAAATGCTTCAGAGTGTTTGCATTTTTATTGCCTACGTTGTTTTAATCTATAGTAATTTCAACCATGTTCTAATCTGTCAAATTCATTGTATATTTGCGAACATTCTCTACTCAAGTGGCTCCATTATGGAGCTGAAGTGCACACAGTCTTGTTGATAGGTCCTTGAAATCAGCTTAATTATTAAATTCCCGTCAAACATTCCTTACATTCACAACAGTTAATGTAACCAACACTGTGAATCTAATTTTCCTTCAATGCAATGTAGAAATGAGAATCTCCTTGTGCAAAAGGCACAGGTCTTAGCATGACACTACCTCATTTTGCCACAGAAGGCAAAATAAGGTGTGATTGTGGCATGCAGCATGTTTAGCGTTAGGCAAGGTATGCCTTAGCAGTGGGCAGCAGATTAGGGCAAAAATCAGTCTTAAACACAAGAGCAAAAGCTACTCCAATTTTCATGAGAGTTAACACGGCTCCAAGTCCAGCCTAAAGGGCAGCACCAGCAGCATCACATACCACTTGAGCAGTTAGCTCCCCAGTCACCCCAGTAAAAGAAGACTCTTTCATGAGTCCATGTTTTTCCTCCACCAGGAGAAAGCTAAGTAAGCAGTGGCAAGGAGATGAGAGGAAGAGGAGGGAGAGGAAACTGGTCCCTTCCCAGCTCTCCTTTCAGTCAGTGGTGTTGGTTATTTCAGCCACCCTGGTACAGGCAGTCAGCAAGACTCCTGGGACAAGACTGCTTGGTCATTGTCTGTGCTCTGAACCTTTTTGCCACCACCCAAAATGTAGAGCAGCCTTAGCCTGGCCCTGCATCCCTTCACCGTCAGCTAAGCAGCACGTACAGAAACAGCAGTGAGATAAAGTGGCACAGGCTTGTGTCTGGGCTGGCATCCAGTGGAGGGACTCCACAGAGCCGTGGGGTATGTGTTCTCAGTAAGGGCAAAGCCTGGACAAAGCCTGTGCCATTGCATCTGCATTGTTACTGTTGCTCATGCTACCTTCATTCAGCCAGGGAAGCTTGCTAATATATGGTGCAGTCATATGTACAGATATGCTGGATGCACCTTGGACATTTATGTCCAGTGTCTGGATATTTGTGATGTGCTCATCACTACAATATCTGGGCACTTATACAGTTGTGCAGAACTTGAAGAATTGTTGATGCAGGAGTGGGAAATAGTTTGATTTTTTCCTTATTCTATAAGGTATTCTTATCCTAGGGGACGACAATGTGGATAATAGGAATTCCACTGCAGTAATCTTTAACGGGGAAAGGAGACCATAATTAGGCATTGAAAGACTTTACAAAGGACTGTATGGCATTTTTTGCACTCAAAATCTTCAACCTATTAGAGGATGCCTTTCTAAAAGGTATGCTTTAGCTTAACTTGGTGTTACATGACCTGACAAAGGACTGCAGGGTTATGTCCTGCAGCTTGTGCTATTTGAGAGTTCACAGCTGAATGACTGGTTATTATGGTCCCTCTCCCAAAAATTATTAATCTATTCTCAACACTTTTATGCATAACACATAAATTGCTTGAAATTAAGAAAACAATTCTGTTATTTCCCTGGAGTTTATTGTGATAAATTTTAAAAAAGCTGCAGTGCAGAAAGTTGTTATTCAGCTGACTGTCCTGGATAAGAAGCTAATGCAACTCCATCCTTTGAATATCAGCCAAAAAATGGAAAACTTGGTGATGTTTTCAATTTGACAAACTGGAGATGCCCAGAGGAGGTGACATATATTATGGAGAACAGTTTCAGGGAAATAAAAGGGATTCAAATGAAAAAAGTTTGGAGGATACGCAAATAGCCATGCCATGTGGCTCTGTCTCTCAAGCTCTTACACCCCCATGCACTTTCTATGCACATAATTGCATTTTCCAAAAGATTAGTGATTTTCGGCACTCAATTTCAAACGCATGCCGGTGTGGTTTTGTCTTTAGATATAAGTAGGTTTTTTGTTTTGAGGCAGAGAAGACATGGAGTGTTATGTTTCTGCATATAACACCCATACGCTTTAGATTTTGTCATAAGGCCAAAGGTTTAGTAGCTGTTGGGGTTGAGCCATCTGGGAGAGAAGTCTGTCTGTCTCTAACTACGCAGTTACCTCTTGCGGGGCCCTTGTTTGACCAGTGTCACTGTAGTATCTCAGTGCACCTACCGAAAAATAGAAATAACTAAATATTTCTCATGGCCTAACTCTTCATTTCCTGTTACTGAGAAGAATATATATTTTGTTATAGGAAGGGGTTTTTTTCTGATGTGTGTGTATAAGAGGGGAGGATATTAAAGGACTGTCCTCTATGTTGGTCATTTCTATGGTCAATGACATTTTCTATGAGAAACTGTAGGCTATATCTATATGCTCAGTAAGAATCTATAGACTAGACAAGCTCCAGCAGAAATCATGTTCCATACACATGCTTCCTTCCTGTTGATCCACAAAAAGTTTGCCAAAAACTTTAAAGTCAGAGAAATCAAATACCAAGAAAATGATTGTAGGACTTTACCATTTTTAGCAGAATTTCAAAAAAGGCATTTCTGCTAGATCTTTGGTGCAAATGTAACTTTTGCCATTCAACTGGGATAAAAAGCTAGGAGACGTGATACAACAAGCCACAAAAGAAAACCAAAGAATACCCTGGAAGGCTGCAGCACACTTACTCTACTCTTACTGAGTATCCAAGAACATCCAGTGGAAAATTTGGCTTTTTACAATGTCCCCAAGCTGTATGTACAGCAGAGTTACAAATTGCATCTGCTTATAAGTCAGTAATGACTTGCTATTCTCAATTCCCTGCCAGGCTAAATCTTAGAATGAGAAAGGCTTTATTTCATCTTTCCTCACCAAAGAAATTGTAGCCACTCATTGGGAAAAACAATAGGAAGTGCATTTATGGAAGCTGCGAGTTTGCCAGAGAATTCCACTTTATCCTCAATAATATTCTGATAGGTAAGTTCAGGTTCCATACTTCCCTCCACATGAAGCACAATTACTTTCACTGAGATAAATAGCTGTTAAAATGAAATATATTCTGTTCATTATACCCCATATACAGAAATACACAGAGTAGAGTTAAATTTATTCTGAATTATTTAATTCCAAAGCCTAAATACATAAAAACAACATTCAAAATATATGTAACAGATCTTCAGCTGCTGAAAATCAGTACAATAGCCAAATCATGAAATTAGGAGTAAGATAATACCATAGTAGCAGGGTGCTTTACCTGAGTTAATGCTGCCTGCTTCTCAGCAGAACTCATTAGCCTTGATGGAGCTCTCAGTTAACATAGTTACACAGCAGCTGGTACCCAGGCTAATTTGTTTAGAGCCGGTTTGGGTAACCCTGCACCACACATACTCTTTCAATATAGACTTACAACACAAGGAACATTTCAATTCAATTTACAAGGAAAACTCCACGGCTTGTGCATCCAGAAGGTCAGATTATCTCATCATAAGAGTCATTCTGACTATATTATCTGTGACTAAAATTATCATTAATATTTCATTTGCTTTTAAGGAAATACAAGAGGCCTGAAAAAAAGGTCTTGTTGAGTAGATCTATTTCATCAAAAAAGATTTAAAGTTCTGCAAAGACAATGGGAATACTTTAAAATCAGTTTGTAGTATAAGTTTTGGAGGGTTTTTGGATGATGCCGTTATTGGACTTTTTATTTTCCATTGTCCTACATATTTTATAGTAAGTTATGCAAAGTGGATGTAATATGTTACAACTGTTACCCGGAAGGATTTAATTTTTCTTGCTGAAAATGAGTGACAGAGAGGAAGGGAGAACATACAGGCATCTGTAACTCTTTCAATGGCCTAATTTATAGTTGGGCTGACATTCAGAAATCTTAGAAATCTTATAATAACTGGGAGACTGAGAATAATAGCTAGTGCTAGGCAGAACACATTTCTCATGTTGCTCTACCAGCTCTGCTCCTATAAATCCATGTCAAGTCAGCATCAAGCCTTTCTGCAGCAGATGAACATTTGTTCTGGTTATGTATTTGGGAGAAAAGGATGCACTCAGGACAACAGCAGGTAGTTACAGTTGTGTTGATTATATGTACAATAAAAGCAAGATTTCTGAAAACAAATCATTAGACACTTAATATTATTCCTTGCAGATAAGATGGTTTTGTAAAGTTCAGTCAGATAAGAGGTTGTAGCAAGACAATGTTGTGTGTAAGAAGTAACATCGGAGGCTTTGTCCTCAAGTTCAGCTGAGATCCTGATGCAACTAAATCTTCCCCATTATGTCTTTAGTACTAGGATGGGCTAGTCTGGCCCTTGCTCTTAAATATACTATCTTAAAGCTCCTCCCAATTTTTGCCTGCCTGTGCTGATCCCTAAGGATTTTCCTGGAGGTAGTATTCCTCCAGCTATGTCTCTTCTTCCACTACAGGACTGGACATAGAGAGAGAAGGCAGGAACCAAATGGACATATTAAGTAATGTCCAGCAGATAACTAACACAATGCAATAAAGAATAAAATGATCATGTCCAATTTCTATATGGGAGCTGCTTTTTTTCCCAACCTTTTCTCTTCTTAAGTCTTCCTTGTTAGTGTAAGGTCTACAGGTAAGTATGAAAAGCAGTCCAGACATAACAAAAAAATGATACAGTGGCAAGAAGTCTAGTTGGAGGCCAGTGGCTGGTGGTGTACCCCAGGGCACAATACAGGGTCCAATCCTATTTAACATCTTCAATAAGGATCTGGATGATGAGGCAGAGTGGGCAGAGTGTACACTCAGCAAGTTTGCTGATGACACAAAACTGGGAGGGGTGGTTGATACACTAGAGGGTCATGCTGCCGTCCTCAGCAGGCATCCTCAGCAGGGCCTGCTGGACCTCAGCAGGCAGGAGAAATGGGCTGACAGGAACTTCGTGAGGTTCAGCAAGGGGAAATGCAAAGTCCTGCAACTGGGGAGGAACAACCCCAGGCACCAATATATGCTGGGGGCTATGCAGCTGGAAAGCAGCTTGGCAGAAAAGGACCTGGGATGTCCTGGTGGACACCAAGTGAAACACGAGCCAGCAATGAGCCCTTATTGCAAAAAGGCTAATGGTGCCCTGGGCATCATTAGGCAAAGTATTGTTATCATGTCAAGGGAGGTGATCCTTCCCCTCTATTCAGCACTGGTGAGGCCACACCTGGAGTACTGTGACCAGCTCTGGGCTCCCCAGTACAAGAGAGACATGGACATACTGGAGAGAACCCAGCAAAGGGCCACAAAGATGATTAAGGGACAGGAGCACCTCTCATATGAGGAAAAACTGAGAGAGCTGGGGCAGTTCAACCTGGAGAAGAAAAGGCTCAGGGAGAATCTCATCAATGTATATAAATATCTGAAGGAGTGGTGCAAAGAGAACAGAGCCAGGCTCTTTTCAGTGGTGCCCAGTCGCAGGACAAGAGGCAATGGGCACACACTGAAACACAGGAACTTTCTCCTAAACATCAGGAAACACTTTTATTACTGTGAGGGTACCTTGGAGATATGAACATGGTCTTGGACAACCTGGGTGGCCCTGCCTGAACAGGGCCTTGGGCCAGATGACCTCCAGAGATCCCTTCCAATCTCAACTGTTATGTGATTTTGTGATACAACATGGCAAGAGAATTTACAGTGCAAGAGGGATATACAACATTGATATGTCCCAGTTTATGTTGTTTCCCACATTGTGAGAGAATGAGGGAAAATCACAGATAGATTCATGCATATCCATCTCCAAAATCCTTCAGTAGTTGCCTTTTTTACTCCAAGCTTTTGGTGAAGAATTCAGAACAAAGGGGACAACAGAAAGTCTTTGAAAGTAGAGAAGACAAATATATGCAAAGTTCAGTTCAGAAGGATTACCTTTCACTCATTAAGCTCCCTTCTCAAAACTCTCCCTTTCTACAACAAGTATTGAGAGTTAAAATCTGCACTCATTCCCTTTTAAGGCCTGTAAACAGAGTACTGAAGTAAGACAAAAGAGCTGGCTTCTTTTTTGATTACTGTTCGATTGCATGATCTTGAAAGACTAGATTGTTTTACTTCCCTCTGCTTCTTTGTCCATCTGTATTATAGGGATAATACTTCTGACTTTGTATTACAGTTGGGACTTACTGGTAAAAATTATGATGTGGACTCCGTCCTTATATGTATTTCAAAAAGAAGGCACTTTACTGGCAGTATGAACATACATCACATGTAGCAGTCTTACTGTTTGTGCTAATCAAGCCCTGTTCTTTCATTATCCCCTAGATGTGGAAACACCTGGAATGCATGTGGAGACTTCACATCACCATGCTTTTTCCTCTCCCTCTAGAGTGGAGGCAGGCAGTAAAGAGCAGAGATGAACACTGCCTTGAAGACTTATCATCCTACAAATTTAGGGTGAGAGAATGAGTTTGTCTGCTGTGATCTGCATGAGATGTCTTTTAGACCTCTGAAACAGAAATTTTCCCTGAGTCATTACCGTAATATGTAACCATAGTGTCCTGCAATGACGCTAATGTTCTGTATCACAGTTATATGGCTGCAAACAGGTCTGTGTTTAGACATAATCAGGCAAAAATTTGTCTCCTCTAGCTAAAAGAGACACATTACATTTCTGGTCATGTAACAGGGAAGTTGCTTTGATGTTGCTAGATCCCTGTTTCTCTTCTTCCCTGGCAACACCATGGCTGTCTCCAGCACTACTTATCAGACTTATTCCAGGAGCCTGGTTCAAATTTCAAAGCAAAGCAGATTTTTGAAATAACTTTCAGATCTCTGGCTTTGCAACCACTTCATTGTGCTTTTTTACCATATGATTTTTGAAATAACTCTCAGATCGCTGGCTTTGCAACCACTTCATTATTGTGCTTTTTTACCATATGAGAAATTCATTCTTTCCCTTGAATGGAGCATGTTGAACCTTCCCTCTTAGAGCACCTTCTGGTTTCACTCTTTCATGCATGCTAACTTTCACAGCCCAACAATAGCAAAGCAGAGAAAAATCATTATTCAGCAACTCAAAATCTTTGGAAGTAAGAAGAGCACTCCTGTGAACTTGGTATGCTGTATGGCTGAATCTGACCCATGCTTCTTAAACCATAAGCCATCTGTTCTTGAGCCATCTGGATTTGCTTTGATTCTTGATGGGCAGATAGCATTGCTGAAAGGAAACATGTGTTAAAACAGAGCAAAATAAATGTCACCAGTCACCGGTGTGGAGCTTTAAACAGAGAGATGAAATGTAAGACACTGCAGGCTGCAAAGTTCCTCCTTTTTCTGGATAATGAGGGATTTCTATTATTTTTCAAAGACAGGTCTTTTCACAATAAAACAAACTTACACAAAGTGTTCCTTTTAACAATTTCATGTAACAGCCAGACATCTGTCAGCACAACAGTATGACCATCTATCTTTATTACAGCAAAAACTGACAAGGGAAACATACAGCAGTAGCCCTTTGATCTTTTATCATGTCACTAATAAGGAAGGAGTTTATAGTGAATTGATACTGGCCTTTCTATGAATTGAATGTTTCTTCCCCACCATTCATTCAGTAAAAACAGGTTTGATTTTGACCCTAGAGGAATGTACGCAATAGCTAATCAAGCCCAAAACAGCACCCAAAACTCAAAACCTCTGAGATTTGTGACCTTTTAAATGTGAACACAGCATCTGTAAGACAGGCATATCTTTAAACATAGTTTCCCTGTCTGGCTATTTTAGGGGCTATACGAGCCATGCAAGAGCGCACTGCGCTTCACCACCGGGACACTGCAGCAAAGCCCAAGAGATGCTTGGGGTCATTTCACAGTAGACTTTGATTCAATATAAAAAAAAGTACTTACCCAGCATCCTCTGTGAAAAAAAAAATGCTCTATTTGCAGCTGGATATGCCCAGTAACTTATACTGCATGCATAGCATCCCAAGCAACGGCAAGAAATACTACAAAGCTTCATTCCTGTAACCTGCACGTAGCCAGATATTTGCCCCTCACATCCAGCCATTGCAGGTGACTGCTTGTTTGAAATATCTGAATATCCTTTTGGCAAGGGACCACCTCGAAAGCCATGCACCATGAAGGACTGATTGAATGCAAAGAGAAGCTGATACAACTTTAATGTAGGAACTTTGTGTTATTCAGACAGCCACTTCCATTCCATAAATCACACATCTGAAATTATAGAAACAGTTGAAAGACAGATTTTGGATTGTCAACAGCCTACTAAGTTGCAGTGTCCTGGTTTGGCTTTCCCAGAATTTGTCTTTGTCCTCATACCATGTAACATTTTTATTGATGACTCAGTATGAAAGTGTTACTGATAAAGCTTGTGGGTGTACAGACACCAGAGGAATTTCAAATGAAGCAGGGAATAGATCATGTGCAAGAGGCTGGTAGAAAAAGTGAAGGCAAAATTTGTGCAGTTTTCAAACAGCCTAATGTCGAAACAGGACCAGAAGCCAGATGTCATCCTTATAGGATAAGAATCTACATCTTAGAAAATCATAATTCTGAAATCAATTTGCAAACCATAGTGGATAATCTGTTGAATATGAGCTACAGTAATATGTTGTAGCCAAGAGGGATAACACACTGGGGAAACTCCATCATCTTCATAATTGGCACTAGGATACAGTCCAGTGGCAGTATCCACATTTTGACAAGGAATCAGACCAGAACCATAACAAATATTAAAGGATCGGAAAATATATCCTGTAATGAATGACTCAAAGACCTGAACTGATTACGCTTATCAAAAAAGGGCTAAGAGCTAGCTGAACACGGTCTTTAATGTATCTATAAGGGAAAACAAGTCGATAATGGAGAGGCATCTGAACCAACAGACAAAGGTTTGGAAAGATACTACAGCTAGAAGCTGAGACTCAAGCTGTTCAGACAAAAAATGTCATATGCATATTTTTAACATCTTTAACTCAAGTTTGGGTAGTTTTTCAAAAGGTGTGGTCTAGTTCTTGAACATATTCACCTAGCAAAGTCCCATGTCCTTCCTGTAGAGGAGGTCACAGCTGATCACAGTGTTCCCCTCTGGCTATAGATTACAAGTGGTACAGGAAGAATTAGGCATCACTAGAATGAAAAATATTCGGTCAAAATTTTGCCCTGTTCCACTGGAAGAGCAAAATGCCAACGAGCAGATGGAATATGATCTGTACATTACAGTGGGGTTTATCTTTTCTAACTTAATTGCCAGAAGGTAGCCTAAACTAGCTGGCTTTTCCAGGTTTCTCTATTGCCACTTGAAAAAAAAATAAATGTCCCCAGAGGAACATTCATCCCATCTATCTCTTTCCTTGATTATAGAGTAAGCATAGACAACCAGATAACCACTTTTAAGCAGATAAATTAAGAAAAAAAAAGTCCCACCATAAAAGCAAAGGAACAATAGGTCACATGTGAATGATTGTGATTTCTTGTTAAATTTAATTTTACAGAACTGCATTGCATGAAATAATTCATAAAGGCCAAAATAACTGAATAAGTTAAAAATAGTTTTCATGGACTGAGAGTTTTTAGTGACCATTTCCCATTAATTATGTCATTTTATAATCTCTTAATTAATTATGTTCATGTTATCAAACACTACTGAAGCAGTGTCCACAAGACTTTGACACCAAAATTTAATTACTAAAAAATAAGTGTTTAAAAGATTTTGTCATTAGTTCAGTTCAATCACAAGGAACAATAGCAATGTTCATTGTTATGGCAGCAGCAATCTTTGCTCACATCCAATAACTTCACTTCCATAAATGGTTTTACACTCTTTCCGCCTGTGGGCCAAGGCTTTGGGTGAGATAAAGCAGCAAAGCTCTTCTGAAATCACTGCTATTTCATGCAAGATCATAGGATGATGAATACAATTAAAAATCAGCTAATAAATAGTTTCAAGTACATATTTCTTTTTTTATAAATATATTTATAAAACCATAATTCTTAGCAAAAATCTTTCCCAAATCAAAATTACTTCAAATATGTGTGACACTAATTCAGTACAAAATGTTAGTATGATATTTCCATGTATTTTCGTTTTTAATAGTGCCAAGTCAAGGCCAAAGCCCCAGATATGAAGGAATTTTGACTGAGCCCTGAATACCATGTTAAGTTTGTAGAACATGAGTTAAATAGCCATGGGCTAGGAGCCAGACTTGCAGGAGTTTTCAGCTGCAAAGTGGAGGCTATTAGGAGTTATCAGCTGTAATACATGTATCATTAAGAGTGCGTGAGCTATTTTGAGCAATACACAAGCTGACACAGAGCCAGATCTGCCCTTATCATCACTCATGCTGCTGTTCCTGATACCTGCCACCCCCACTACCATGGTATCCTACAAAAATAGTTTGTAAATCTCTGCTTTAAATGATTCAGGCTGTATTTGTTACAAGCAGACTAGGTGTGGGAACTAAATGCTCTCCTCCTTCAGGGACAAGCACAGCCTTGTCCAGAAGTGGTCATCAATCAGGGATACCTCAACTGCACTGGAATGCACACTGATGTTCAGAGCCCCAAAAGGCCACTAAAACAAATGAGGATAGCTGAAGCTCCCCAAACCACCAGCCATTTCCATGCTCCATAGGTTTTCTTCTGCAGAAGGAGTCATCAGGGAGCTGCATCTGATGATTTTCCTTCCGACTTGTACCGGCAGAGCAGTTCAAATCAGCCATAAAGTAGCATTTGGCACCAGATCCAATCACTCAGCCCTTTGACAAAGTTCAGATCTGAATCCCAGTTACATTGCCCAGGCTCATTTCTATCTTTAAAATCATGTTCTAGTTAAATGAGCCTTTTCTACAAACTTAGGAGAGGAAGTGTAATTTAGGAGAGTGGAAAGTATTATTTTAAGGTTGATTAATTGAGTATGCACCATGCTGAACACCACTTCCAGAGGCAAGGGGTGCCCTGTGTTACGAAATGATTATTTAACGACTCATAATCCCTGTGCATGAGATGTCACTCCTGAGGAATTAGTTTTAAATGGAGTAGTGGTATCTACTCAAGATGTGGAGCTAGATGTCAAATCAACATAATAGCTACATTTTTGCATCAGCCAACATCAAATTTCAGCAGTTTGTAGCTGGAATCACTCATGTACATATCCACTGCTGGACCGGTTCATGACTGCAGAGTAAGGAAAATGATTGAAAAAAAGCTTTTGGTGCCAAGTATTAACTTCGGTAAATTAAACTTTGAACCAAAATATTTGCATTCCTCCCACTTTTGAATATCCAGTTCAATTTAGCACCTGCCAATTGAGTTGGCTAGCTGCCCTCCTGTAGTTGTTATCCAGTCACTACCTACATGTAAAACACATGCAGTAACTCACAGCAGAATATTGTTCACAGATTTACCAAAAACTTGAAAAAATGGAAGAGAACCAGAGGCAGTGAGTTTTGTGTGCCAGATTTGCAGGATTTATCATTTCATCTGCCTTCGACAACACATTGTACAGAGTACTTAATGCAAACTTCTATAGAAAAAAAGAAAATTACAGAACAATTAATAGAAGTGTTTCTTCTCAGAAAAGCAGCCATTGAACTGTTTTGTTTGTATTTACTAAATAAGAATTGTGGAACATTAATAGTGGGTCCATATGGTCTTTATAAAATACATTTCATTGTCCTGATTTAGAAAAGTACTTGAGAATATATGAATGGTTGTAGTGGGTCAGACCAAAAGTCCAGCTAGACCCAGCAACATCTTTCTGACAGATGCTAACAAAGTTCCCAATAAATTTGTTCAACTGAACTTAACCATGGGTTTAAATGAAACACTGCTACACAGAAAGGGAGTGAGCTACTGAACTAGAGCCTACTTCTGAGATTATAAATATGCTGCCTATCATTATACTGCCATGGAAAACCAGAATAATCATAGATTAATATATAGAAGTTTCAATATCTGCCTTGCATAGATTTAGTAATCTTGATATAAAGTGGCAGTCAATGGACAAAGGAAAAAGCCACCATTTCTGAGGAAAGAATTTTGACCAAATTAACAAATTAAGTAATAATCAACATTTATTATAACTGACTGAATAATGTATATAGAATGACACAGAGTGTTTGGCAAACATACAGGAATAATAAAACGTATTATCTCTAGCCATTGATAGCTCCTTGTTTATTTCGAGCGCATAGAAATACTGATTTGTACGTGCTTATGAATTAAGGCACTGAAATCTAAATTTTTGGGACCACCACAAGCCTCACAAAGCCTCTGAGATCAGTACAGGATTAAAGCCTTGTGATAACATTATTTTACCTAATTTTAATAATCCAAAATTAGGCATCTGTTTGGTTTTTAGTGGAAAGATACAGGCACTTACAGAGGGCAAGTCTAGTGTTTAAGGCAGGTGAGGTATATCATCCATTGCAGCCATTTTTCTCTTTTGCTTCTATTGGCTGTAGGGGCAATCTAGATTAGACATCTGCCTCTTAAACAGCTGAGGTTAACTAAAATGAACACCACTTTAATATCTGATCAATGGAAGAAGTAAATCAACAGAAATTTTTTTCCTCTTTTTAACCATGGATTCAAGAGTACCTCTTCCATCTCTAATCTTAAGAAACACAGTGCTTACCATTTCCAGAATACAAACCATCTGTACTAGTTACAATTCATTTCTTTAAGATAGCATGGATAAAATATTTCCAAAGATTATCTGACAAACAAAACAGACAAACTTAGAAGAGCTGAAGTAAATGTTTCTGCAGACAAGAAAACATTTGGGGTTAAACAAAGATGTTCTGAGTTAATCAAAGTTGTGGGGAAAAAAACACAAAAAGCCAACAGTTAATCCTTTCTTGTTGTCGACACTTAAAGAACAAACGGTATTTTACAATGGTTGGTAAAAGTATTTCAATCTTCTGATGCCAATTAATATGTATATTTACCTGTTGAATAGTAGTATGTTCTGACCATTCATACTCAGCCAAGTGTGATCTGGAAGGTTCTTCAAAAATATATACATGGGTCTGCTAATTTCACCCCACAGTTTCTTTAAGTAACATATTATATATGCTCCTTTCACGTGGATCATTGCCATGGCATGTAGTTTTCACTGCCTCCTTTTTAATCAGATTTCTTTTTTATACAATAAATGTTAATGATTGTGTTATTGCATTACCATTCATAAAGGCAGGTGGAGGACTGCCCAAAGCCACAAACAATCTAAAGGGCAGCTTCATGAACACTGATAAACTCTGGCTTATTTTTAATGGTATATGTGGGCGTTAAGAGGAAAGCAGGGCTTTCATTCTAGAATTTGGGTCAAACATGGGTGTATGCCACATCTGAGGACCTAAAGAAGCAGCGTGATCATGCTGAGCTGCCTTCGTTCCTGCTGCCTTCACTCATCACTGAAGAAATTGTTTTGAACAGAACTATCATGGCACGAGACCACAGGCACACACTGTTGTACATTAGATGGCTGGAGGAGATCAGACAGCTCTTTCTATTTGTTATCTTTTACAGCTGCTAATTAGACAGGCCATTTTGGATAAATGTGTGATGTGTTCATCACTCAGTATCTAATGAACTACGTGGGATGTAGATTTTAAGAGGTTTGTAACAAACTGCTTTAAAGATATGTTCTCAGTTGTTAAGATTAAAGAACCAAATACAAAAGAGGTATTTAGGCAGGATGACGTGCAGTGTCTTCACTTTTTCTTTCAGGATATCAAATCCAGGAGGAGTGTATCTTGAAAAAACAAATTAGACACCTAAGCATGTTTCATAGGGAGTGGGGAGTTACCTAAAAAGTAAAATCAAACCAGGATTGGGACAAAAAACCAAATACATGTAGTTCTATGAAAATCTGTCCATCTCCTGTTTGAGGATACATGTTCATAGCCTTATGATGTGCTTCTGTGAGACTCAGACGCTGAGCAGAAAATAATAGTGTGAGACTTTATCCCTGGGACATGAATTTTGAGCGGTCAGTGCCATTGTGATAACCTTGAATTGTTCATGGGAGGTCACATCACATCACCTGGGACTCACGTGTAAGTCAACGGATGAGGTACATGTGCAGTAGCAGAACTGCAGGTTCTTCTGCAGCTTAAAGCTCTCTGAAGCCTAAGTGGTTTAGCCCATGGCCTTAATGTAGGCACCTAAATTCCACCTCAGTGGTTCAGAAATGCTTTTTTGGACCTCACCCTGTGTTCCCAAATACCCAGCCAGGAATCAAGAGTACAAATGGTGCTCTTTGGGAAAGCAGGAATAAATCAAATGAAAGAAAAGCAGAAGGACCACATTAAGCAATATCTGGCCTGCTTTTAGCAGTTTTGCCATACAAATTTGTTAAAAGAAAATACCCAGTCCTCAGTACATTGAAACCATTGCTTAGTGCATCAACTCTTTGCTGCACGAATTACACCCTCGGTTCTTCAGTGCAGTTCAATGTTTATCACTGACGTGGAACAGGATCTCCTTTCTCTTAAAAAATGTTTGTCAGTTGAAGTCTGTATCTAGGTCATTTCTCTCAGGTACAGCGCTCTATCTCATTGGATTAGAAAGAGAAACAACCTACCACTATACCAGAAAGAATTCAGCCGGTGTTATTATTCCAAATATCCTGTATGTGTTTCATTGTTTCCTAACTACTTACAAAAAGCATTCTCAGAAAAAAAACCTGTGTGACCAACTAGCAGGTTTCATAGCTGACCTCTGAATATTAACTCTGTGCCTTAAAAGCAAAGTCTCAGAAAGGTAGTTTTTCCTTCAAACTTTTAGACTTGTATTGTGAAAGATAGGCCTCGTAACAACAAATTGCTCTTTATTTATAATCTTGTACATACTTTTAGGATCAATAATTTAACTGGAAGAAGCTAAAGGGTCAAGTTAGGCTGCAGAAATAATAATAATAACAACAACAACAGTAATAACGATAATAACAAACAACCAGATTGTGCATGGAGTTTTCCATCCATAAATCACAAAGGCAGTAAGTATCATTAGAGACATTTTAGAGATGAAATAAAGAAAGGAGATGACTTGCCTGAGGTGACTAAACAAGTTATAACATTCACTTGCTTTTGCTGACATCTTACACCAGCATCTGCGATCTCGCTTTGCCCATCAGCATGTGAGGTCATTACATGCTCTCTATTCTGGACCTGAACATTAAGCTAGTTCTGTGGCCATGAAATCCTGGAAAGAAGCAATAGGTACCTACAGAAATGTGTGTGTGAGAAAGAACAGGGAGACAGAAAATAAACAGTGATACTTTTTATTCAGAAAGGGGCACTGTGACATGGAAGAAGAGAACAAACAGCTGGGAATCTAAGCAAATATTTTCCAGAATTAAAATATAGGAAAAAAGAAGAAAAAAGCTGAAAATAGTATAAAAAACACAGGTTTCAAAAGGAAGACGTGCAAAGAGAAAGTGAGAGAAAAGAAGAGCAACAAGGGGAGAAATGACAGAACTTACTTTATGAGAAAAAGCAGGACCGTTCGTGTTAGGAGGAGTCAAACCATCCACAGGCACAAAGGCAAAAGGAACCTGGTGGAGAATCTTTGTCAGCTGCATCTTCAGGTTGTCACCTGTGAGACACCCATTTCTGAGCTGCTCTAACATACTGACAAGCCACGTCTTATTCAACAGCATGGGCCCTAGGGTGTTTCAGCGGCACCTGGGTTCGCTCAGCTGTGTGCTGACAGGGCTTGTCACTGGAGAGCAAAGGCACCCAGTGGGATTCTTAGTCCAAAGATGGCTGGGAGGACTTCTCAGCAGGTAGGTGGTGCTGGAAACAGATTCCTTCAAAATATTGGAAGGAAGCAGTAAATCAGACAGAAGGCAGCCTTTTTTCCTTCAAATATCCACACACTCTTCTGAAAATAAAAGACAAAAAACCAAGGGTCAGGCATTTTTTAGCTGTTCGAGGCCCTGGGGAAGTGATGACTCCGCTTGTATTTTATTTGCCAGTTCTTGGGCTCAGAAAGTAAGTGGCATGTGGCACACAGATCTGTGAATATGCCTATAAAACTTAGCAAAGGAATCAAAAAGTATAGACAAGGTTAAAATGTGTCTCAAGCAGGAGGAAACAGTCATTTCCAAGGAGGATGCTTGTGGATGAGTAGAATGAAATTGTTTTACTTTGGCTCAGTTGTCTTTTGAGTGACAAACAGATAAAAAGTTTCACCTGTGAATTGCTGGCAGAGATCAGCAAATGCTCCAACCCACATTACACTAATTAAGATACGAGTACACTGTATAAATTTCCATGTAACTCCAAAATGGCTGAATTTAAAAATACTAAAATTTTCCCATACTCATGCATCCCCAAGAGAAAGTTTTTCCAAGCTTCTTCAGAAAAATAAATAAACCAAGCTGAGCTGTAGTTGACAGTAAAATAGTATTTGGTGAATACCAAGCATGACATTTCTGCGAAGTGACAGCGCTCTTTGTGTGGCTCCAAGAGGTTGGAGGAGCATAAAGTCACTGACAGAAATTTCTACAGTGGTTTTGTCAAATGCTTTCAGCACAAAATTCTAGGCACATACATGCATTTCACACAGCACGACACATCTAATACTCCTTTTCTGTTTCTATTTACTTTTCCCTCTTCTTATTTTTTCTTAAATAACCTGAAAATTAGATGTCAAAATTTTCCATAGTTCAAGAGTAAGATTGTTCTAAATATTCAAAAGTTAGAGCATTTGGCTCACCCCCATAAGCATATGTGCACATACTATGAGTCTAAAAAACTCAAAAGCCTCTGAGAAGGTTTGATTTTACATTTAATGAGTCACCGGGAGTTTAAGATTTTAATCTGCATGAATATGATCCTGAAGCTGAGATTTCCTCAAAACACAGAATTTTATTGCTCCCATAGAAGTCAATGGGAATTTTACCAGTATTATATATGTGTAGATGTTAGAACATGGGATAAAATTTATGTTTGGAAGTATCTGGCAGGTACTTTCATGAAACTGTGTCAAGCTCAGAGGAATGATAATCTAAGTACTTCTTGGAACAGACCAAAAGAAAGGCCATAAAGAATTCAACCTTAACATCCTACATACTATTTTTGAGTACTTGAGACAGTATTTCACCATAAATGTATACTCGAGCATCAACTTAATACTTTGTGAGTCTAATGTAAAAAATGAAAATAGAATTGTCCTTATTGCAATTTGTGCCATTCTTCTATTTATAATAATTCCTGCCTGTGAGAAAGTTCAAAATGACAGTCTTGTCTGATTTTGGATCAGTCTGGAAGAATCTTTTCTTCATGGTAATCACCTTCCTTCCAGGTTGGATCTGTTCCAGAAAGCTCTCAATGGACAAACCAGCAAGCCTGTGTTCATCCCATAAGTGAAGATCCATACTCCCTCCCTGGGCATTGCCAGCATTCTTAAGGCAACTTCTGCTGCCCTCTTGTTAGTCCTGTTCATTTGGTAGATTACTTAGCACAGAGGTCCCTATTTCACACATTTGTCATGTATCTGTTGGCCTCTTCTTGCTTCCACGACTGGACAAAAGAATCATATTATCCTTAAAGACAAAAAATATTTATTGATGTGTACAGTCTTTGGTGACAGGTAAGAAATTTTAAAATTACACAAGAAAGTTAAGCACAGGATCTTTTTCTTCTTTTCACTCTTCCAGGGAGGTCTGATCCACCCTCTGATTTGAGTTTGGCTCAAAATGAAGTTTGAAATTTCCTGAAGTCGCTTATGGAAGAGGCAGTGCACCACTGGAAGCACAAATTCTTATCTCAACAGATGGATTGGTGTGGAAGTGATCTATAGTCTTGTGATGTTGACTGTCAAATCTACAGATCAAGAACATCTGTTATTGCCTGCATTGTGAAGTCTTCAGCTTGAAAGAATAGAAGATACTGGAGCGGGGTTGGTGTATAATTTGCTTAACTAGGAAGATATTTTTCCATATTGGTTGATGCTCCCCAACCATCTTACCATGGGCAGGAACTACTTTCTTAGGGATGTCTCCTGCCAGGTCACATGGGACGCACAAATCTGCTGAGGGTTGCTTACATCCTGTGTGTACTTAGCCTGAGCAGTCATTGCTATCTGTCATTATTTTTCAACCAATAACTTATTTAGCACAATCATTTTTCAATGAAACATTAGCATAATAAAGTATTTTTTTTTCACACTGTAGATAATTGTCCTCTGTCTATTAGCTCTTCTTTCTTCAATTTGTTCCAGGGTTGTTTCTTCAGGTTGTTTTGCTGTAATACTTATTAGTATCAATCAAACAGCAGTCAACTAAAACAATTCCCACAGCCCATGGAATGATTTAGAACCACTCAGTTGCTCACCACAGCATCCTTTACATGTGTTCCTCTTTCATCCTTTTTTTGTCATCCTCACCACTGATAGCTTTTGCTAATTAGAATGCAAGGCTTATTTTTTTATGTGCTTCCACTTCATCCAGCATCACAAGGTCTCAAACTTCACAGTGCTTTGCGACACAAGTGGAATGTTCATAAGGTAAGTTAGTGTTGTTGTCTCAGCACCCTTATTCATGGTGGTTTTGTATGGAGAAAGGCCGATGTACAACAAAGATTCAAGGCCACAGCCCTAGGAATGAATAAACACACACAAATTATTTCTTTTCATGAAAGAATGCAATACGTATGCAATACGATAGAACTGCTTTTGTGTGTGTGTGTGTGCATATATGTAACTTTTTAGGTGTCTCCCTAATGAAATAGTTAAATGAAGGTATATGTTTTGCCACTGAAGCCACTCTCTGTATGTGCCTTGCACTCTTCCCAAAGTCTGACTCAGAAAGTTTTCATCTTCTTCTTCAGCCGAAATGGTCTTCTCAGGATAATGTACAAATGGATTCTGTGGATTGGCATGAGGGTAAAATAGCATGAACTGTTTTCTTGAATAGATACATTGGATGGCACTTAAACTGTAGTTTTAGAACAATCAATGCAAACTTAAATAAACATTATTTTTTCCCCGCTTAAATGTTTCTGCAAAAGAATACTTCGATGCTTAGTAAGAAAGCTACACTGACTGGAATTACACAAGGTATTTGCACCACCCTCCAAAAAAAGAAAAAATGCTTTTCATTCCCTTGTTTAAGAAAAAAAAACCCTTGAGTAAAATTGAAGTTTCCAAGTAACTTCACATTTATGCGAATCACTGGAAACAAATCCCATGCCTAGAAAGCGGGAGAAATGGCATCTAAATTCCACATGATATAGCAGGCTCAGACACAGAAGTAGAACTCATCTGTTTTCCACAAAGGGTGCTCTTCAACCATTTTAGGGGCAAATTGACTAGGACCATGAAGCTCAGAACCAACCAGTTCATCACTATTTTGCTTGTGAATCATTTTTCATCCAACAAAATGAAATCTTTCCACACATAATCAATTTACTTAACTTTTCATTAGTGTTGCTTGTCTGATGATTTATAATGAAGTAAGTAACAAGGCATTGAGGAATGTGTAAGTAATAAATTAAAGATGTAAAGCATCATAGATCATCTGACTGTTAAATGAAGGTATTCTCATCACTGGAATGTATATGAAGTACATCCAGTTAAAGGGTGTTCTAGTTTCATCTCTCACCCATGGACTGTGTATCATTCCCTTGAATGTTTTCCTTCTATCATTCTAAAAACTTTGCACATTCCTGAACATCTGACATTATGCTATCTGTTACTACTTATTGTGAAATATCCCATTGTAGATTATCTATTTGAATAGGCTTCTTTTGTAACAGCAAATTCGCCATGTTGGAATTCTAGTTGACAAGCATCAATGCCCGTTAAAGGAGCTAAAGCGCTCCTTTCATTGATATTCCAATCCAATCACTCATGACTAAATTCTTACATTTGATTTCAGACTTAAAGGAAAATATGTTTGTATTTTAATCCTGTTTCTCCCACTTCTGTTACATTTCCTTTTTTGATTGTTGGGATGAGCAATACGTGAAACCTTTGATCCCCTCAATTAGCTAGGAATTTTGCTAATGACCTAACAGATCCAAGACAGTATCTTTCCATGAACGTGGATAGCATCAAAAGTGTTGTAAGCAAAATGAACAAATATTATTTTACACTGGTTTTTAATGCATTAAAACAATTTTTTCCTGTATTTTATTCTTGCAGTGTTTAATGGATATGAATGCCTAAATGTTGTTATTATAACTAATAATAATCTGCATTTGCTGTGGTAGTACTAGCACGTCTTTGTTAGACCGTGTAGACAAAAAAGAACAAAGTCAGTTTTTACAGGCAAATAACTGAAAACCAATACTCTTTCAAGACAGAAAGAGAGATAATGAGAAAAGTGATGGTGTCAGGGCAGGGAGATGGGAGGAAGGTTTCATTTACATAAGCTATGATATGAACAGAACAGAATAAAACTGTGGAGGCAAGTTCTCTTAAAATGGAAGCTGACTAGAATGTAGCTATATTAAGAAATGAAGATATTCCATGGTAGCTTTTGTACAGATACAGGAAAGCATCTGGCTTCTTCCTAGAACTGCAGAAGGCCTTCAGAAACTCCTTCAGACATATGGGCTTTGCGTATGCTGTCCCAGTGTAATGCCTCCCAAAGTACCTTGGTGACTGACCGCTCTTATTTCCCCTGCTGTCAAGCTTCTGAAGTCCCACAAGGGGAACCATAAGCATGTCCAAGAACAATAGAAGGACCTTCAGAATCATCATGGATATTCTTGATCCTCTAGCAACCCTTCTGCTCTGCACTTGAGCTTACTGCTCTTAGAGCAGACCCTGTTTACCATCATGTTCCCCAAGTACAGGTGGTGGGTCACAGTTGTGCCTCTACTTTGCACTGCTAAGTAGCACAGCATACCTCTTGAAAAACCCCATGCAGAAATACAGCCCTTTCATTTATAGCATGGCTCCATCACACATCCACCAAACCTGAGCCTATTACCAGAGGACAACATGAAGTCAAGCACCATCCCCACACACACCTCCATGAAAGCTGTATTACAGAACAGTAACTTTGGAAATGTCAACCATAACAGCTACATCTGGGCAAAGATGAGCAGAGGGCCAACTGAAGGACCTTGAGATTTGAGTCAAGGACAGAAAAGCTAAAGAATATTTGCTTTAGTGAGGTGTTTGCTGAGGGAAAAACACATCAGATACAGAGAACCACTCTTGATAGATGTTTAATGTGAAGGGTTATTGATGCAGAAAATCACTTTGCCTCCCTAGAGTCACCTAAAGATTAAGAGGCTAAAAGTGACACCTCATGCAAACAAGAAATATCTTTGTCAAGGAAGCAGACATCCTTTCTTAGCTAGACAAAACTTAGCAGATCTCATGGACAATGGGAAGCAATTCAATAGTGACTTGCTGATGTACTTTTAAGAAATGCAGTTTACATAATACACAGTTATGCCTGAGACACTGTACAGGTGTAACCCCTGGGTGTACTGAGAAAGCAAAGAGATCCTGTACCTTCTTTTTAGCTGTGTTGGCCTTAATATACCTATGAAGTATTCAAAATCATCTCCCGAAGCTGGAAAAGTTCAATAAAAGACTGTGTCTTTTATCTAATCTTAAGATAATTTCTAACCTGCCAAAATTCTTCAGGACAGGAAGTAGCCTTAAATTTCAGGTTTGCAACAACCTCTGGCTCAGACTCTTAACACAAGTACAATATGGGTAAGAAAGGATTATAGCTTTCTGGTACTGCAGATTTCTGTTCTATATTCTACCTTAAAAACATACAAAAGTATGAACTTGCCCTGAAAATTCTGCAAACACATCTCCTTTACAACACAGCTCTTCCAGACAGATTTTCTCTCCTTTCTGATTTCTGAATAGAACTTCTTTGACAGCCTTAGGCAGCCTTAGCCTTATTCAATACAGGGGTTTTGTTTGTTTGTTTGCTTTTCATTATTTTCTATTCCAGAATAGTGGTACGAAAAATCTCTTGGCATTTGAGACCTATTTCCTTTGCCTCCCAGCTTGCACACAAACATTTGAAAACAATATTCTGGCAGCAGTAATTTTTTTTTACCAGTGTCTTGGCTACTTATGTATATCTCATCATTCTGTGTTATTTGTTGCGGGATAACATTCCCACAAAATTCAGTTAGGGGTTTTTTTTGGTGCACTCGTAGACTGTTGCAACTGCAAACACAAAATCAATTAGGTTTGTCAGGGTTTATGCTGAACCTAAAATGAAAGCATTGAGAGGTCAAGACAAAACTTTACAGCTGTTCACAAACAGAGCTTCCAGAGAAGTTAGACAAACCTAGGGTCTTACCATCAGTAAGCTTGCTCATAACCTTTTTACTGGAAAATCTTTCAAACATATCTCAGATAACATCTACATCATTTCACTTTGCAAATATTTAACCCTTACCTGCAAAGGAAAAACAAACTTCCTGAGTCAAACAGGGACAGAAACTCCAACCAGCCCTCCTAGTCAACGTCTGTGAGCCTGCGGCACATGGATCCTTGAGGATTTAGGAATTTCATCTAAAAGGCTAGTAAGGAGTAATTTAAAGTAAAGCAAGTTCCTATTTGTAAGGCAAGACCTACAAATGTTCCTGTTTTCAGGAATTTATCATTGTCTGTTATTGTCTGAAAATTTCTCAGATATTATGGTGAGCGGTGGCAACATGAAACCATGGGCAAATTCAGCAGAACCAAAATACCAAGCTGCAAATAGAAGCGTAAATCCCACCATTGCAAAAGGACTTGGTTCTTTGAAAATGTACCTTACCCACAGGTATATTTGATAAATATTTTAGAAGTAAGTTGATAAGTCTGTGCTTGTCATCAGCTGTTGGATAAATCAGCTGTCTTTCATAAATTGTTTCTGAAGTAATCCACAACCCAGCAAACAACTCAGGATTGCATATGGCTGCTGTTTGGACCACTAATCTAGCTATGAACTATTACAAATATGGTCTCCATGGATAATGAAGAATAAATTTAGTCCTTGGATTCCTCAGCTGCATATGAACAACAGTATAGCTGTACAAATATTTGCGGCCGCCTTGGTGTGTGTTAAGGACATAAAATCTGCACTGCCACCACAGCACAGAAAACATCTGATATTATGGTAATTCAAATAATAAATAACAATATGCTTTATAGCTAACTCTATATAAAATTTGCATCTTCTAATGATAACTTTAAAAAATACATAAATACTTTTTAGTAAGCAATGCAAATGCTAAGATGTTGCAGTAAAATATTAGGGGCCATGTCCTGGGCAACTTACATCTTCATGCCTCGGACCTTGCTCATATCACAAAAGTATATAGGATTCTCACCTCACCAACAGTTAGATAACAGCTGAGGATCTGTCTCCCTTACTCCCCCCTTACAATGATATACTATGGAGTTCTGTTTTAACTGCCTGTGATAGTGATTAGGGAGGGAAACACTGGTCTCTCAGATAAGTGGCCAGTCTGACGGTAACTTCAGACATCCCTGAAGCTCTTGGACATTCAAACTGCCTTTTGCTCCAAGTCCAGGGACACACCCACGTGATGCTCCCACTTAAATTGAGGTTCCTAGAAGAGAAGGCCCTGCACCCTCATTGCATTGCATTAATGAAGTCCATGAGTTTAGGGACAGCAAGAAAACTAGTGCTTGCTTGTTCCTAACCTTACTTTACCTTCAGTTGGTGCAAACTCACCCTGTTCAAATTCACTACCTTGCACAGTACTTATTGAGGAGCCACAATGTTGGGACAACGCCACACATTTGCACACATCTTGGCATGCATATGGAGGAGAGGAATGCATTCTAGATGGAGATTTTGAGGAAGTCCACAGACCACAGAAGGTCCCCAAGGTATAGCATCTTACACTTATTTGAAACTGGAGTCTCTGCCTAACCCAGAGAACTAGGTAGAAGAAAACCTGATGATTACTTTGATTTAGATTCTACTTGACACTTAACCACAACTCCCTGTACATAACAGCACACAAGGAAATTATTCACTCAAGCAAAGTCCAGCAGGGGAGAATGTAATTAGATCTCAGCAGAAATTAAGATAAGTAAGTCAGTCTGATACTGTTAATATCCCACTGCCTCACCACTTAACTAATCCCAATTTAAAAAAAAAATATTTTGCAGTAAAACACACTTGAAAATAAACCCACAGAAAATATCATCCTGGACTACACACACGAGCATAATATTTTCTAGCTTATCTTTGACATAGACTTAATTTTCTACACACAGGTATTTTTATGTTTTAAACTATATCTCCCACTGGTGGAATTTCATATAGTCCTGTGAGGAGATATTTTCCAATAAGAGATATCATCTTCTTATTTTTAGGGCCTTCGCTGTCTTCATTCAGTGTCCCCTGTGCCATGTACCTAGGAGCAAGCATGCTCTATTTTTGGTCCTTTTTGCTGCAAGACAGAAGACATCTTGATATCCTTTACAACTGGCAGAGTCTGTATGTCATCACATACCCTATGTATGGCGTGGTATTTGGCCATATGTATTTGATTGTGACTGGGCTAGGCTTACAGGTCCACCATGTAACAAGCAGACCATGTACTGCTGTAAGGAGATGCAGGGTCAGTCCTGCCTCACCCTGGCATCACAGACAATTACATCACCCTGTTCATTTTGGCATCGCTCGCTATCCTCAGAAGACTGCATGCGTTTGTATGTAGGAGAAAAGGAGAGAATGTACAGAAAACCTTGACGAATTTCCCTGCTATTTTTGGAAGGCAGCACAGTGAAACTGTGATCTCCCCCACACAGAAAGAAGGCCTGTTTCCCTACCAGCAGAATGAACATGTTTTAGCTGAAAGCTCGTGAAGAGCAGTTGCTAAGAAGAAGCACTAAATAATACCTAGCTTGTCTTTTATTGTTATATTTATCAGAAATGTAATGAAAATAATATTTCATAACATGATATGTAACAAGATGGCTTGTGCAATATCAGCATGCAGTGGCCAGGCTCTCTGTCAAAGATTTATTCAGATGTTAGATTGTCTTGACTAAACCTATCATCAGCTGCCACCGTGTCAAGATAAGTCAGCCTTAAAAATGAAGAAATAGCTTAAGGAAATTATGCCTTGCAAGGAATAATGTTGAATTTGGATTTAGTAGGAAGATAATGACTTATCTTTTGTTGAAGAGCCATCTTATGCAACTGGTACTAGTTCCCAAACACACTCTAACAGCTGCTCAGGAACATTTTTTAAAAATTTTTTTTAAAGTGTTTTACCTGTGACGTTTCACCTAAATTCTGCTTCAAGATTAAAAAAAAACCAACAAACCTGAAACAGAGATCCAGCAGAGGTAATTGACTTGCAGCTGAATCTCCTGAGGTCTGGGAGCTGATTGTAAATGAAACACAAGCTTGCATTTGAATGTGTACTCTCTTGTCTGATAATATATTGTATAAGACAAACTTGATCTACAGCTGACTTACAGTGCAAGGATTGGTATTCTGGAGTCATTGCTTATTAGCAGTGCTGATTGTCAAGGTAATCACAGTTTTAACTGTAGTGGGTCTGAAAATAGGGACAATTTCAAATAGTAGGTGCAAGCTGATTGCCATATGTAAAAACAGTGCTCCCAGAGAACTGGGAGAAGATTGTTTTCATTCTGCTTCAGAGAGCGATTGCTGAACAATTATTCATTTGAAAGTAAAGCTAAATAAATATTAACAGCAGAATACATAGGGTGAAATCATGGAACCAACCTCACCAGCCCCTGTGTTACAACCACACCAAAGAGAAAGGACTTTGCTTTTCTGTAAATGGAGTTTATTTCTCCAGGAAGATGAAGACCTTAAAGAGTAATGTTAATTTCGCTCAAGGATCTTTGGTGTATAGATGCTCAGCACTAACAAATGCCCATGTCAACAATACTGCCACCTTCACATTACCATAGAGAACTAGGGAAAGACAGGTTGAAGAGAGGAGACAATTTATAACTATATACTCCCATAATCCTTTCTCTGCTTATTTATTGAAACATTCCAAACCATTTTTCAATCCATTCCCTCATGTTTTATTTACCAAAACAGCTAAAACTTAGTACAATTCTTCTATGAACTCTACACCTCTTTTTAGAAGAATGGTATGTGGTATTTTGCCTGTCCTAAATTGCCTTTCTCTCCATTAAGTGTTTTATCCATTAAGTGTTCAGTTCCATAAGACTAAAGAAAAGCTTTGCCCAAGAAACCTTCTGAACTTTTGTGCATCTCCATGCAAAAAGAAGCAGATGGTTATGTCCTAGCTGCCAGCTCTCCAGGACTGCAATAGGTGCATCACCTTCAATCTCAGAGTTGTTTAGGCACATTAGTACATGATTTTCCACGCTACTAAGTCTTCTCTCTCATGTTAGTCAGCATATTGGTCTGACATATCCAAGTTGCATGACTCCACTGAGATCTCAGAAGAAAATAGTCTTGCATCAGAGGCTTCGTAATTCACAGGGTCATGCATGACTATGGAAGGAAATACAAAAAAGGGTTAGCCAGTTTGTTCTTTGGACCTGTTATTTTCTTATTCAAAATAAAAAAAGGATAAAAAATACAAAAGTGAAGGATGACATATCTCCAACCTTTCAGTTTCAACCCACTGTTTTTAATTTGGGAGAGAAACTTGGGTGCAGTGCTAGTTTTCACTGAACTAATTCACAGAAAGTTGGAACTGAGTACACAGGTGAATTTCATTAGGTAGGTATAGAGTATTTTGGCCAAGAAGGCAAAGGATGGCATCAAGAACAGATCTCAGCGAGTGAGAAAACATCAGTGGCAATTTAGAAATACTTATAATGCAAAGTGGGGCCCAAGGGAAGGAAAGGGTTTATACCATATAAATATAAGAAAAACTGAAAAAAAACCACAACTGTTTTTTTCCCCTAACAGTAGGTTATCATCACCTAAATTTCCTTAGTGTGGCTTTCCTGACAGATTAAAAATGTTCTCTGACTTGAACACTAATAGTTTACTTGACTGTTTGGTAACATTCAGAACTGCAACAAGAAAAACTTAGCAATATTGTCTATAATATGCCTCCATATATAGTCTTTCAGCTGCTTTATGTCCAACAACTAATCACCAGCTGTAATTGTTATCAAGCACAGCACACACTACAGGTAGTCTTCAGCACACAAGATTGATGGGAGCCATGGCAGGAAATTCAATTAGATATTAGATAGTTTGTTCCAAGATAATTTGCTTACTGTAACTTGCATGGACTCCTGGGGTATTTTGCTAAACATCTTAAATGTTACAGACTTTTTCTGCACACATCACAAATCTGATTATCTGTTCCTCTGCCCTTTGTACAGACATAGTCTCTCTTGCCATTCCCAAGCATATGAAAATCATGAGTCAGCCCTAAGCCATCAAATGATGAGTTTGAATGGAGAAAAGAAACCGCAGTATTTTAAAAGAATAAATGTAGAGGTTCTTATCTTGTTTCTGTTAAGATCTGTTTTATAATGTCAAGATAACAGTTAGATAAAACAAATGCTTTCTTTAGTGTCAGAATTATTTGGAAAAAGAATAAAGAAAAAAGTTATATAATGCAGTCAAAGCCACAAAGAAATAAAGATACTGAGACATGCAGGACCCATATGCTCACACCAACAGCTGTCAGATGGGGAAGGACAGAACAAGAGATTTCTGTTGTAGTCCTGTTGTCATCTTGTTCAGCCTAAACATTATCAAAAGGAACCTCCTTAATTACCCTGAAATGGGTTGGAGTGCAGCAGAAGACAGACAGGAATAAATAACAATAATAACAGCAACAACAAAGCTAAGCAGGCTGTAAACTCCCATAATTGAATTCATAAATCTGAATCTTTTAGAAGGTTTGCACTAGGGCTACTGCGGCTTGACCTAGAGTGATTGTTGATGCTGCACCCATTATAAGCCGCCTACCAGCAAGCAATGAGGGGAAAAATAAATAAATAAATCAACAAGACTCTCAGGATCACTTTAGGAATAACCCTTTCTGTCTGCCATAGTTATCATTCAGCCTGCAGCATCTCAGCGCTAGCTGGCTAGAGACAGCAATCTAATCATTGCACTGCAGCAAGCCAGGAAAACACCATTCCAGCTGCTGAAATAGAGGAAATACTTCACAGACAGTGGGCAGCTGATAATTGCTGATGTCAAACAAGCTTATTAAATGGAAAGATTTCATCCCCCCCACCCCACTCTCCCAGCAGTGGCACCCTGTTCAGCAATGTGACAGTAGTCCCCAGCAGTGATCGGAGACACTGCAGCTTACAATACTGTTACAAGCCTGAGGCTTGATCCTGCAGAGCACCAGCAAGACTCTCACCCTCACCAGCCTCAGCACTATTCACCATTCTGCTCCCTGAGAGAGAGATCACTTGCAGATTAAAGTTTGCCTTGGGAAGGGGTTGGCATTGTGTGAGCCCTTGTTCTGCAGAGCACTTTCTACACAGCAATCACGTCCTGCTCTATTTGCCTTTATTTTGTTCTTGCCTGTATTATTTTTAGGAGATATAATGCACTGCATTGCTGCTAAATGTACCTTCAGGGCATAATCTTTCTGAAAGTTATACTGCTTTTTAACAGCAGCTACCTGACACAAAGTAGCACATTATGTGGCCTCTACAAATAACAGCAACAATAACAATAATAGCATTTTGATGGCTTTATTAACACATAGTCATCTAGTGGCTTGTAAAATATGCATGTAACACCTTTGAATCTCTGTAGCTTGAAGGTGTAAGGTCTCCTTTTTGTTGGCCAATAGCCTATGAATTTGGGTGATTATTCAACATGCCACTGAAACATCATCTCCATGAAATTACAACAAGGAGGTGAAAATTAGTCTGGCTCTCAACATTTCTCAGCTTTAGCCATGATTCTTCATGTTACGGCTCAAGCATCTTTCCAAAGGTCCAGGCTAGAACCACCACTGAGAACATCTGTGTGCAGATCTCTGAGCATCTCTGGATGGTTTTACTTCTTTTCCTACAGCCATAATATTGGAAAATGTCAATTCTAGTTTCTCTCCAATTGAGGACAATATGGTCTGGACAGTGTCCATTTTCTGAGCCGGGCCTTCACATAATTCTTTAAATTTCCATTATCCCTTTTGGGATAAGTAGGTTATAGTTTAGGGTGCTAGAGAGAAGTTGGTTTGTAAATGTTGTGGTACGATCCCACTAATGTCCTTGGCTCGTGAAGACAGTTTTGAGCCTGAATACAAGACTGGAAAAAGGGAAAACCTCATTTTCCTCCTCATCCCTCAATAGACAATTGAAATCTATTTAACGTTTCTTTCTAATCAGATCAGAGTATGCTTTATAGGTCAGAATAAACTTTCAAAGCCTTAGTACAAATTCAGTTTACACATATTTCCACAACAAAAAACGCACAAATGCTTAAGCATTGTTCAATAGTTCATTGAAGGAGATTCTCCAGAGAAGATAAGAGACACTTTTTTACCCATTTTCTGTGTCAGCACCTAATGCAAAGTTAATTTAATATTTACTAATAGTATTAAGTAGCATTTCCTAATACTGATAGCATTCATAGTGAGTTTCACAATACTTTGATATTCATTGGTTGGATATGCTTTTTTCTTATGTTCTGATTGTGGTCTATCACCCTCATACTTTCTGTGCTACCTCTATAACTATTTCTTACACAACCCCCATAAAAATTATTTCCAGAGTTACCAAAACCTCTTTCTTAATGCAACTTTTTATCACCTCATTAAAATACTGTATTAATTTACATTAATTTGTGCACCAAAGCTGGGGTTAGGGGTTTTTAACCTCCCACTTGAAAAGCTCTCAATTTTAAATCATTGAAGTTCTGAGTTACCTCCTGGATAGTGGTTTTTTACTCAGCTACTGTTACCTCAATTTTGCTTTTGTCTTTGTTTATTTCTGGAAATGCTTAGTACATCAAACTTTAACCCAAGCACCCTAAACTCCAGAGACAGAGACAATACAAAATGCAAATCAGTCATGACTTTGGGAATCATGTGAAACATGCATCTGATGAATAAAATAATACAAGAAAAAGAGAGAAAAAAAGATAGGAACTACAAGTTATGTTCTTAAAGCAGCCTTATTCTGACTAGTAGGAGGCCAAATATTCATCTTTCTTGGAGAATCATCATTGCTAAGTAACAGAGACAAAGGGTACAAATTATTTTTATGTTATGTGTTATATAAAATGTTTATAATAGAGGTATTGTTTAAAAGAGGAAGCAGAAAATGCCAAAACCACTCAGCTATTACCGTCAACCTTGACATACTTTTAAGAGGCCTCAGACTCAGACTCAAAACTTTCTCCAACTTACATGTTTAATCCACATTGAACAACTCGTGCAGGCCTAGTATCTGTTACTGAATCAATCAATACTGCACAAGACAGGACGGCAAACACCATTCTAGTTCATCACTGTCAGCTCTTAGCAAGTTCTTAGACAATATTTTCCCTTAACACTAAGCTGCTGTTTCTGACTTTGGTCACATCTTTTTTAGGCTCGCAAACACGTTTGATGGCTCTTGTTCCTCTGACCAAATAAGAGGTACTGTACATGTTTCTCCACAGATATAACGCAGAAGAAAATGCTGCCAGCAGTAATAAAAGAACCTCTACAATAAATTTACTAGAAATAACCTGTGCTTTTGTTACACGAGTAATATGCCAGTATGCCAAAGATTATGTCATCGCAAACTTTATTGTGGGTGACACTGGAGCTCATTTTGACACATGGGGAGAAGACCCATTTTTAGTCTCCATGGAAATGTTTCAGCGTACAAATAATTTATAAAGGAGAGGATGTTGTACACTGAAACTTGGTTTTATTTGCTTTTATAAGTGAACTCTCAGAGGGCCTGGGTTTAGGAATGCCAGGCAGTACTGAGAGTTTTGTCCAAAAATTAAAAGCAGATGGTGCATAGCCAGTTTTTCTCTATGGAATATTTCTGTGTATACATAAAAAATTGGTTAGTTTCTTTTTCTAAATGTCCTTTTTGAATTTCACAGACAGGGCTTCACTTCTGAACTCTTGGTCTACAGCAAGCATGGCAATATCTCATCATTATCCTTACTCTGTCCTAAAACTTCCTTTTTTGGTATGTGAAAAGACAAAGAAGAAAACAAGAGACCATCAGTCTGTGGCCATTCACAGAACATGTCATGAGTTCTCTGTGTTAAGAAGATGCTCTGAGCAAACATTTCCCAGAAAAGGATGGAGATTCCTAGGATCATGTTTTTCTACTAAAACCCCTGCTTGTCTAATAGGATTTGAAACAGTTTCTCTGCTTTGTACAGGTCCAGTTCTTCCAAGCACTCCCAGATCCTGCAGTGCTACATCACCCAAAACCATGGACTGCAACTAGGTATCATAACCTTGTATGTCTCCTTTCTAGTGTTCACTAATCAGTTGTAACTATCAGACCTGTGTGTTAAATATGAGATGTATTTAGCAATGCAAGCTAGAGCAGCAATTTGTAACATGCAAAGATGAGTATGTGAAGGACACCCAAGTCAGCTAGAGCTTTAAGGAGGATCTACATAGATCATCATCTTAAAGTGAGCTCCTTAAAACAGATTAAAAGACTTTTCAGTTAGAAAATGAAAAAAAAAAAAAGCTGTATTTTGTTAGAGCAGAAATATGAGGGTTTTTAACAGAAGAAAACACCTTAAATCCACTAGCTCAGATGCAAATGAAACTTTATAATCCAATCTCTCCCTGTCCATGGTATCTCTGCTTCTGGGACTAGTTTCAGCAAATGCAGTTACTTTCTGAGCTGCCCCAAGCACTGCACAGACCCTCAATCCTCAGAAAGTTTCTGTTCTGTTATTTGTGAGATCTGTCTGCTTGTTACACCTCTCCACTGCGCTGGCCTCCCTGCAGGAGCCCAGCCCAGCTCTCTGACTCCCCTGCTGCAAGCCCTGCTGTTTTCCTCCCTCCCCCCACTTTCCAGGAGGTCCCATAGAAAGCCAATCATCTTCTTTAATCATTAAAAATTAGCATTAAAAAGTATGAAGAAGTACATCAAGTGCACTGGCTATCACAAATCCATATTTCCCTTCAAAGGAATCCAGGAAAGATAAGGAAAACATGCCTGCTTTCAGTCAGACTTTCACTGCCAACCTGGCGTCCACACCTCCCCTGGAAAACAGTTGGGGGTAGTAGATCAGAAAGAGAAGACCAATTCCCAAAGATTACTAATGCACAACGGCAAGATGGCGTTATTGTGGTTTTGCTTTGTCCTTCACTCTAGTATGCCTTATAACCTGGCTTCTGTTCTTCTATGAGCAACATTCAAGCTTACTGTCCTTATCTTTTCACACTCAGCAGTCAGAAAAAAATACATTCTTGTACTAAAGCGGTCATTTGGGCTTGGTATGATATAGAGTAAGTAATAGAAATCAACTAAATATTTCCACCAAATAACAGAAATCAGTTAAATATTTCCACAAAATAAACCTGTCTTACTCAGGAAACCTTCTGTCAAACATGTAGTAACTCTAATTGTTCAGGAGGGATGAACAGACTTACCTATTTTTTTTTTCTTTTTTTCCCCTTTTTTGTCACAGTACCCTCAGATTCATTTAAAGCACCAGGCAAATTAAATTAGGATTTTTATTTAGAACCATAAAAATCTTACACTGAGCTATTTATCACAGAAAAAATTGGAATGTTTGAATTTATTTGTCTGGCATTTATATGTACCATGTACCCTCTGGAAACCATGAAGCTGTCTGTCCATTATTTATGGAAACAAGAGACCAGAAATAGGTGCACATGGTTTCGGACAAATCTAGTGGTCTGTGCAAACACTCATTTCCTCCCTCAGTCTGTTTAAAACCTTGCTATTATTGAAAAATTGATGTTTATTGCATTGAATACTACATAATGATGCAAACTTATGATATTCCAAAGGTTGGGAAGTTAATACTTTGGCTCTAACACAGATAGAGCGCTAATGTTGATGTTAAACCTCTATATTGTATACAAGACAGCAGTATTCATCTCAGAAATGTCAGCCTTTCTAAGATCATAATACTTAAATTATACCAAGACAGTTACTCTATTGCCTTTTCAATTAACCCTTTAATTTAATTTTGCAAACTAGAAATTGCAGAGGGTTCCTGAACTTCCCTGGCTCTCAGAAGAGATGAGAGAATAGTTTGCAACAAGCAGCTCTTTGATGCAGTCCCAATTTTTTTTTTTAAATTGCAGATATACCTGTTTGTAAAGTGTGTGATTTCTTCCCAAATGCATTTATCATAAGCCACCAATTAGCCAACAATCCTTCTACAAGTCATAGCTATCTGCTGGGTGTTGTCTGTAAGATTACACTATTTTTGGCCACAAATGGGTCAATAAGTAAGGCTCGGTCCACCATCACTGGCATGTGGCACATGGTGGCGCATGCCTTCATAGCCTGGAGCTCAGTTTAGGTAAGATATATTCTGCTCCCAAGCAGACTCATGCAGGTCTGTTGTGTCCCACTCAGGTACAAAGCAAGCAGGAATGGCTCTTTCAGGGGAGAGCGGACCCAAGATATGAAGTAACAGTTTTGAGACATGACTCCTAAGACCAGCCAAATCTGACCCAAAAATGAGTTATCTTACCCATAATAGAACCAAGGCCATTAAAGGGAACACTGGAGTGTATAGCCTTATATTTAGACAAGAACATAAGAGCACCCTGCAGGTTCTTGTCCGTTCTGGCCACAGTTAAAACAACCTAGATGAGGCAAAAGTACTCTCTGAAAAATTTTCTAGGAGCTATATTTACACTGGCCTAGAATTAATTTACCTGTGCTGGAGTGAGCCTTGCAGCTATCTCTTCAAGATGGGAAAAGTCTGGCTTGCCTCCTTGGCAGCAGAGAAGCTAAACCTAACAGAGATGTACCAACAAACCAATACAAGTCATAAGAACATAAACAAGCCGAACAGGACCCCATCCATCCTGCTCCTGATAACAGCCTGTGCAAAGTGCTTGGGCAAGAAGTATAAGAACAGAGTGACTTCCTCCACGTCCTTCTCCCAGCTCAGGGTGCCGTTATAAGGTTGATTAAGCTAGTATAAACCAGAACACCACCCTGATCCCCAAAAACATAGTCCTGCCCACTCTTTTGTCCAGGCATTGCCACGTACAAAGAGTTGTCAGAAAAGTAACCCTACAGCTAAGAATTTAATCGTCCTTTTTTTCAGAAACCTGAAACAGCTCATCACAGCATAAGATGTATGTCGATGCCAGCACAACAGGCTTCAGATGGGGCAAGACCATAGCAGTGCTAGTCAATGGAGTTATACTGCTGTGGGACTGTGGGTTCTGCTGTTTCTCATCTGGAGGCTGTAGCCACAACTTCGAACTGACATCTTTCCATATACCTGTTTTGCAATTGTTATTTGGACCCATCCATATTTTTGGCCCCCACAAATACCGGTGAGTTCCAGCACTAATTCTGCCCTGAATGAAAAAGTGCACGTCTGAAACCTGCTGCCTGATGATGTCTCTGTTCTCTCAACCCTCTCCCTTCCCACCTGAAGCATATCAGGGTATTTAATCTCTCCTTGTATAGGAGCTGCTCTGTACCCCATCAATGCTTACCACCTTATATATGTGACACATATAGTATATATCTACTATACTATCAAGAGAGAGAGCTATAATGTTTTTAAATTTTTTATTTTAATTTTTTTTTAATGCAGGAAGTGATGCTCAGACCTCCACAAATATACTCAGGATGTAGATGAACTATGATTATTCACAGTGACATAAAAGGCAAAACAGTAAACATCACTTTTTTTCCTCCCTAATAGTTCCTAATGTTCTCTCTGCTTCTTTGAACAGCGCTGAGCACGGAGCCAGTATGTTCACAGAACAATCTCCGGTGTCTTGCATGGTAATGTAATGTTGATTTAGATCCTCTCACTGTGGGCATATAGCTCGGATAGGTTTTCCTGTGTGCTTTACTTTGTGTTTCTAGGTACAGGATACAAATTTCATGTCATGTTGTCATCTGTGTATTAAAACATAGATATGAGTATACATATATGTATATCATGCATGCAGACACACACACTGTAATTATATAAGGTATAATTATTTATTAGTACATTTAACAGTAAAGACCTCAGCACAGATGCTTAAGGAATACCATTGTTACCTTCCTCCCTTGTGAAATTTGGCCATTTATTCCTACTTTCCATTTCCTACCTTTTAAACATTTATTAATATGCAGAGGACCTTCTCTCCATCCTACCACAACTTAATTTCTTTAAGAGTCTTCAGCAAAAGACCTTGTCAAAAAGCTTTTTGGCAGAGTACCAACTGGATCACTTCTTCTGTATATTCAGTGATGATCAAACAACTCTAACAGATTTGCAAGGTACTAACCCCCTTTCAAAAGCTGTGTTGGTTCTTCCTCATTATATATACTTACCCTTTTGTCTATTAGTCCTAGGATGGCTTCTAACAGTCCACACACTACCAAATTTATAGATTGTCTTAAGCTTTCTGAATTCCCCATTCCACTTAAATCCTTTTTAAAGCTGAATTTATATTTGCCATTTCACTCACATCTAGTACAACTGATTTAATCAATAGAATCTATAGCATAGCTGAAAGTTTCCATTTTCATATTTATGTTCCCTTAGGGGTCCCAAGTAAATAGCACCTGGTTCTGATAATTTGTCTATATTCATTCCATCTATTTCTTCTAAATCTTATTCTTTTGACACTTTCTTGGAGAAAGTTCTGTTTTAAACTGTGATCCATGTAACACAAAGCCCTCTTGTTTCAATGTGTTCTTGGTGGTGACTCTCACTGAAAAGAATTGGTTTAATTTTCCTGCATTTTTGCCCTGTGAGAAGTACTATTAAACCATGATCATCTATTGGCCCCACAGTCTTTCTGGCAGGCCTCCTAATATGTTTGACAAATAAGAATATTTATAATTTTTATGCCTTTAGAATATTGTTCCCCAAAGTCTTTTTTTTCCTGCCTTATTAATTTTACATTTAACTTGTTTATGTTCTTTTTCCATTTGAATGTGATTCATTTTAGTCTTTTAACTCCTAGTAATCCCCCTTACTCTGATGTTTAACTTTGAAGACTTATTTGGAGTTCTTTTCCAAGTATTCTTTTTCCAGAAATTAAATGCATTTTCTTCTGAGGTTCCAGTATATTTAAGCTATCTCCATGTTATGCCACAAACATTTTTTTTCTTTTGGCTGTTCCTTTTTATTTCTTGGAAGCACTTTTTTGATTTTCATGTAGTTCTCTGTCATTGCGGGGAAAGGGCTAAATCTGAGTGTATTGTGATAATTATTGTACCATGGCTATTTAGCAGTAACATTCTGAACTCAGTCCTGGATCAGGATAATTCAAGACTTGTTTCTCCTGATGTTGTTCCAATGACTGCTTTAAGAAGCAGTCATTTCCAGGGTCTTAAAACTATTCTCTGCATCACACATCCCATCATGACATTCACCCTTCTCTCTTGGGGATACACATTGCTAGTCTTTTCTGTCAGCATGATCTCTGCCATCTCCATGAGAATGTCTTTGTCACTGTCACAAAACTGGGCAAAATTCAGGAGAATTTCAACCCATAGGGACTTTGTGTTAATTCTCAATGGACTTACTTTGTTTACCTTATTTGATTATAAGTAGTCTAGAGCCAGGACTAAAACTCATATCATCTAATTCCAAGCTTTTCCTTTAGTCAGCATGTTTCTGTTCATATTAATTTCTGTCCCTAACAAACTGATTTTCAACAACAGTACACAGATGAATAATCAGCAGTAAGAATTTTCATGTTCAGTTGCAGGGGTTCCCTGCCAGCAAGTGGGATTTCAGGGGAAGGAGAGAGCTTTACCAATCTCACGGCTACGTCCCTAGAAATGGTCCTGAAGCATTCTGTGTCAACAGAAGCCTTGCGAAACAATGAACCAGGCAAGACTTTCATGATGTGAACTTCAGCCATCATATCAGTGCTGGTTTGAGGTCCTAGTCCTCCAGGCTGAAGGACCATGGGGAACAGACATCTGAGATGATGCTTTATAGTGTAAAGCTTAGTCCTTTCTTTTGACCACAGCACAGCACAGAAGTGTCTGACCTTACTCTGTGCTGCCTTCATGCCGCACCCTCTGCAAGGTAGATCCACTGCATCAGCCACTGGGCTCCTCCAAACACAGAGACCAGGGTCCTGATGCCTACTCCAGTCTCAGAAGGAAGGAAGGAAGGAAGGAAGGAAGGAAGGAAGGAAGGAAGGAAGGAAGGAAGGAAGATGGGCATCTGGCACAAAGATTTCTAAAGGGATAACATAACTTTCTTTGCTGCAATAAGCTAAGCCACAACGTTTTCTTTTCCAAGAATGAATTGCAGGAGAAATTGACTGTCTTTCTTGTTGTATGGGAAAGGGGGGAATTACAGGAAACCAGCATACGACTTGCAGCACCAACACAGATACAGTCCACATCCATGCAGTCTAATAAGCTGTACTAACTTGAAGCAAGATCAGTTTGGGTGATCCAGAATAACAGTTCCATGCTAACACACATTAAGGTTAAAGCATTTTGGTCACCTCACAAGCAGGGACATAGGTAAGGCAGAGACGTTTAATGCCTTCTTCACCTCAGTCTTCAACACTGATGGTGGGCTCAGGGACACCCAGAGCCCTGGGCTAGAGAACCATGACTGTGGGAATGATAAACTCCTAATAAATGCTGAACTTGTGTGGGACTTGCTGCTCCAGCTAGATCCTTATAAGTCAACGGGGCCTGACGGGATTCATCCAAGGGTACTTAAAGAGCTGGCTGATGTCATAGCGAGAACTCTCTCAATGATTTTTCAATGCTTTTGGGAATCTGGAGAGGTCCCAGTTGACTGGAAGCTGGCAAATGTTGTCCCAGTCTTCAAGAAGGGCAACAGGGATGACCCTGGTAACTATAGGCCTGTTAGTCTCACTTCCGTGTCTGCTAAAATTATGGAGAAGATTATTCTGGGAGTTATTGAAAAATACCTGAAAGACAACGCCGTCATTGGTCCTAGCCAGCACGGGTTCACAAGGGGAAAATCCTGCCTAACAAATTTGATTTCCATCTATGACAAGGTTACCCACCTAGTTGACCAAGGGAAGCCAGTCGGTGTGATCTTTTTGAATTTCAGTAAAGCTTTCGGTACTGTCTCTCACAGTATCCTCCTGGACAAACTGTCCAGCATACAGCTGGAGAAACACATAATGCAATGGGTGAGCAATTGGCTGGTGGGTTGGGCTCAAAGGGTTACATCGGGCTGGTGGCCAGTCATTAGTGGGGTTCAACAGGGATCCATCTTGGGGCCGGTACTCTTTAATCTCTTTATAAATGACTTGGATGCAGGACTGGAAGGAATACTAATTAAGTTCGTTGACAACACAAAATTGAGAGGAGCTGTTGACACTCTCGAGGGCAGAGAGGCCCTGCAGAGAGATCTAGACAAATTAGAGACTTGGGCAATCACCAACCGCATAAAGTTTAACAAGGGCAAGTGCCGGATTTTGCACCTGGGGCATGGCAACCCTGGATGTACACACAGACTGGGGGATGAGAGGTTAGAGAGTAGCTCTGCAGAGAGGGACCTGGGGGTTCTGGTCAACGGCAAGTTGAACATGAGCCAACTGTGTGCCCTGGCAGCCAAGGGGGCCAACCGTGTCCCGGGGTGCATCAAGCACTGTATTGCAGCCAGTCGAGGGAGGTGACTGTCCCGCTCTACCCTGTACTGGTGTGGCCTCACCTCGAGTACTGTGTGCAGTTTTGGGCGCCACAGTACATCAAGGTTACAAAGTTGCTAGAGAGTGTCCAGAGGAGGGCCACAAAGCTAGTGAAGGGTTTAGAGGAGAAGCCGTATGAGGAGCAGCTAAAGTCACTTGGTTTGTTCAGCCTGGAGAAGAGGAGACTAAGGGGTGACCTCATCACAGTCTACAGTCTCCTCACAAGGGGAGGAGGAGGGATAGGCACGGATCTCTTCTCTCTGGTGAACAATGATAGAACCCGAGGGAATGGCAGGAAGATGTGCCAGGGGAGGATTAGTTTGGATATTAGGAAAAGGTTCTTCACCCAGAGGGTGGTGGAGCACTGGAACAGGCTCCCCAGGGAGGCAGTCACGGTGCCAAGCCTCACGACATTCAAGAAGCACTTGGACAATGCCCTCAGACATATGGTGTGAATTTGGGGTTGTCCTGTATAGGGACAGGAGCTGGACTTGATGATACTTGTGGGTCCCTTCCAACTCAGGGCATTCTATGATTCTATGATTTTCCTTCTGTATGGGCCAGTTGAGTTATAAATGGAGCTAACATCACAGAGAAAATAAGCCCTGGGCCATTTTCCTATGAAACAATGAAAAATGTGAAAAACAACTTCAAATAATGGTTATTTTACTCTAGCACCCACATAGCCACGCTATGCACTGAACGTTGCTGATTAATTAATTAAGTCCATCTGATGATGTCTCCCTGTGAAGGACATACAATCTATATTTCAAATTACTTTTGAAAATTTAATCATCAGAAAGTAGAATTTGCTCATTAGTTAGTAATAATATATTAAGTTCCTCTGTCTGTCCCCAAATAGGATGGATAAAGACTAATTAATTAAAGGCATGGCACAGAATATGTGCAGTCCCACTGGTGGCATAAAAAGTAGCAAAGGAAGATATAAATCCTGGATGTTAAATGTGCAGCAATGTGTTAGTGACGGACAGCCTATCACTAACGCAGATACTTTATGCAAAATAATACGAAATTACTTCAAAATATACAGCCTAAATACAGATGTTCCTCATCCTAGCTCCAACTCGAAATTTCTCTTGGATAGGTTTTTTCTACAACAGTATAACAGTTGAGTCTTTAAAACCTTTGAAAGAGATATTTCTGTTCTTATCCTGCAACCAGTTAAGGCAAATTTTTACTGGGTAATAGAAAAATCTTATGAAATGTACAACATATTTTGCATTGCCCACAAACATCTGTGGAAATATCCTAAATGGAATCATCACTCTAACTGTAGCAGTCACCGTCTGCCTGGAAATGTGCAGAGTGCTTTCTCAGGAACCTGTAA
This sequence comes from Morus bassanus, assembly GCA_031468815.1. Taxonomy (NCBI): domain Eukaryota; kingdom Metazoa; phylum Chordata; class Aves; order Suliformes; family Sulidae; genus Morus; species Morus bassanus. The sequence goes on along the minus strand of CM062568.1, from coordinate 88,341,234 downwards.
TAAGCATCATAGTCACAGTGTCCTGCAGGAGGGAGTAGAAATGCTCTTCTGTCTCACCTGACTTCCCAGTTGTCCTGGAGGTGACGTTTATGTCCTTGACTCTTAATGGAGGAGGAAATCAAGCCTGCCCTATACAAATGGCCAGCCTGTTGAAAACAGGGTGCTGCCATCTCAGTGGCTTGCTTGATATGCTAGGAAGTATAGCCCTTGCAACCCTGAGCATAGGGACATCACAGAATGTAGGAGTCTTTGTTCTGCTCTGCAGAAGGGTAAAGGTTAACCATGATCTAAATTAATTAAGCTTAATTAAAAACTATATTGAACATGGATGCTTTATGTAATTAATTTATCATGTCATAAAAGACATTTACATATATTTGCTTAAGGTTTGTCAGCATAAATCCAGTTAGTAGCACAGAAACAATATAAATTCCAACATTTCTACTTTTTGAGATATTTGAAAGCAACCAAATTTATTTTGACTTTACAACAATTCACATTTGGCAAACTTCCAAGGCAGCATAATAAATTCAGATTGGCATAGGAAATATATCTAAATTCTAATAGGAACAAATAGCATTTATGTGAATAGTTACAGTACATAAACCAGAAAATTAGAAGGCAATTTTTTTCCAGTGTGACTTATTGAACACTGATATCTATATATCTATATAAATATATTCACATGAACACTGATATCTATAGAATGTAATGAGGCTACAGGTACTTTGTACTAAGCTTATTTTATTCACAGACCGATATCATCTATGTTAGGCCAAAACCAACAATTCTTATATTATTTTTTTTATATTCATACCATGCCTCATTCCTTTTCAAAAGACACAGCATATACATTTCTTCTTCATTTGTGCTCTTTACACATTTTCTGTCAGCCATACCGATCATACAGAGCAGAATATCTTTCATTCCCAGCCATAGTATGGGATTTTTAACCATCACTGATTCTCATCGTCATTCTTCTCTGCTGACATTAAACACGTGTACCTTTATTTGCATATTAAAATCAATGTCACAGTCAATCACTAGGTGTTTAATGAACTCATAATAGTTGACATGGCTATTTTTCTGCCTCCTGACTGCTGTGTAACATAAATGATCTTATAAACATCCCATTTGCTTCTCATAGCATATCCTTTTCCTACAGAGCAATTTAACTGCATTTTAAGGAAGCAGGCCCCCCAAAATATGGATTTCCAAAGGAAGACAGAATGTGCATCTAAAACACATCTACAGGAGTAGGTGGATGTCAGTCAAGTCATGATAGAGTTCTCCCTGACTCCCACACAGTCCTGTTTCTTCTTTGCATTTCAAGGTTAAAGACAGCTGCATGCTGACTAATCTCCCAGAGTTCAGTAATGAGTAGTCATTTCTGATTCTCCATAATAATAATTTTTAATAAACAGGTTTTCTGCTACCCCTTGGCTCTGAATGCCAAAATAAATTTACTGAACATAGCAAGAATACAATCAAGTCCAGAAGTAGCTTTAAATTCCCAAGTCTCAAAAATCTTCAGCCACAGTCATGTTCACTTCATTATTGTGTTCCTTCATTAAAAATCCTCCTTTTGGAAAGGCACTACAATTTTGAAAGATCTCTCTTTGATCCAATTCTGTTACCATCATTTTCTATTTTTCCATGAAAATTCATGACTAATTTTTTTTTATTTTTCATCATCAAATATTTGTCAGGTTTTTATTTGTGTGAACTTACATACTTAACATCAATATTTCTTTCTAAAATCCTTCTAAAAACTTTTAGAATAAAAATGCTAATATCCAAAATTATGAGAAACACATCAACTTTGACCTCTTTTAGTGATTAGCCTTATATAGTGTCAGGTAAGGGGCATACAGCTTCAATCTCACTCTCAGAACTGCCTACATAAAAGTCTTTTCAAGATCCACACACACTTTCTACTAAGGTGAATTGATTTTAAATATAGGATAGAGATGGTATCTGTACATATTCATTAGTTTACACTGTCTGATGCGTCTCTTTGGAATTGCTACTTAACAGTTCCTACATTTTCTAATAGTCTAGTGCTTACTAACCAACTACCTGCTTTTCTCTCCAGTACCCAGTGTCAAAAATTTGCTTCTCTATTTTGTGATTTTGCTGTTTAAATCTGAAATGATTACTCTTTTTTCACTTTCTGTTTGATTAACAGAGATGGTCCTAAGTAACACTATACACATTCTATTAAATGTTTTATTGTCACGTCTTTTGCTGACTCTCTGGGCTGGAAAACCTGATATTTAAGCTGCCCTTATAACAGGACTGCTGCACACATCTCTCCTGACTCCTTTCTGAAGGAGTCAGTGTACTGTTAGAGGGCCAAATATAGAAGGCGTCAACTCACCCTCTAACAACATGCATGCAATACTCTAAACGCAAAGACTTTTCACTCACAAAAATGTGTTGCATGAGAATAAGTTTCACTTGCCAGGATGAGTTCTGTAGCTTGGCTTGATCCCCCTGTAACTACCACTTCCAGCAAATGAGCTTTCCTCTGCTGACTTCTACCGTAGCATGATCTACTCCCACTCTCTTGCCTGCCCATTAAAAACAGAAAGGTAAAGAATAATTGCTTTTACAAAAAAAGGAATATGCCACATAACATAAAATTAATTATAAGATCTATTTCTTTTAATAAAATTACTTTCAAAAGCATTTACCACAATAATCCCATCTTATCTAACATGTCCTATTGTCAGAACTCATACTGTTACTGGTATAATTTAAATAATAAATTTTGTAAAGCACAAATTTTTCTTCTTATGTATCTGTGTGAATAAATATCACACACTTCTGCTATACTGTGGGCTAGCTTGTGCTTGACTCCTACAAACATCTGAAGAGAGGGGGATAAAAGGCCAGTCTGCTATCATGCATCTCTGAATTCTGTGTGAAATGCTTTGCTTTGGGGTTTTCCTGACATAGTACAAGCTCCTAAGTAAAAGGGGAGACCTGGCCAATTACCATATGGCTGAGGGGAACACTCAATGCCATGTAATGAGACATCACAGTTTTCAGTGTTTCTTCATGTAATCAGATGTTTTTGTGAGGCATCAGCCAAAGTGATGCTGTCACAAGAGCTGACAGAGTGAGTAAAAGTCCCTTTAGTCCCACAAAGACCAAACTACTTTTCAGCATTTTCAAAATGATGATCACAAAGCTATTATATTCACACATTATATTTATGTTTTCATAAAAATAAGAACTAAAGAAAAAATACAGCCATGATTTAAAATATCAAAATGAAACAGCAGAGAAATTGTTTTATCTCACATGCAGCAAGGGCCAAATGCTTATCAGTGCAGGTTACCTTATGGCTTTCACTGTAACTGTGCTGACTATTGTGCTGGGGATTTGGTGTTAGCAGGCTAGCTTGTAAGGGTTTTATCAAGCAGCTGCAGAGTCCTGCTTGGCTGCACAGAGGACACAGATATTGAAGATTCCAAAAGGTACTTAAATCCCCATTTCCCAAAACTGACTGGAAGAATTGCCTCACCTATCTCAGAGGTCACAGTCCCATCCTCAGGTGGCAGGCTGTAGAGCTTGGCTGACCAAGCAGGCATGACACCATTCCTGCTGGCCTCAACATTTTGATGGGTACCTGACTCTCCAAGTCCCTGGAAGGCCGGAAATACAGGAAAACAGCTTTCTACAACTTCTTTTTCAATCCTTCCTATGTGGAGGTGTCTAGAACTTGCCTTGCAATGAAAAATGTCAATCTTCTTGAAATAGCATGGGGGAGGGGTGTGGGTTTTCTCTTTTTTTGAATCTTCCTGATGATTTCCAAGGTAAACAATCAATCAATACTTCTCTTGGAACTGAAAATACTTTTTCAGTCAGTTCTATTTTTAAATTCTTGTATGACCTTGAAAAATGTGATTTATCTTCCTAAGGCAGTAACTTGCTTCTGAAAACTACCTGAAATCAAGAGAATCCACCCGGATAGCCACTTCTCTGATACTGGCAAATTAATGTACCAGAACACATGAAAGAAGAAAACATGGTAGAGCAATACTCTTTTCCTCCTGTTTCTGTGCTTGCTAAAGCACTTGAAGTAAAACATCTATTAATCTTTAAAAAACATTGCATTTAATTACCCTGACTAATGTTAGCTTGTACCAAATGTTACAGATATGTTTTCTTTCATACAGTACAGAATGTTCTTCTCATTTTAAGTTTGTGTAACTAAACTCCAGTCCTTTGAGCAATTTCCTAGCTAATTTCTACTGTCAATTGGCATGAAAGCAGCTTCTCTGCAGTTATCCAATCACCTAGTTCACCTTTCTTCACCCAAGCAAGCATAAGAAATGCAGTAGTTTGATGTGTCTCTTTTCAAGTCCAACAGAAGTACAGAGTAATTAGTATCAGCTTCCACAAGATCATTATAGTTTTTACTAGAAACTCCACAAAATGTGCTCTTCCTCACTAGCAATTCTGGATCTGACTTGCCTTATATTTTCAGGTGATCTAGGTTGGCTGGGGAAGGGCTACAGAATACAATATTTCTTATAAGGTGTTGCAGGGTTGAGGTGTCAGGAACTTCAGCTCTCACTACTGTAGCAGGTTGTAGAAGGTGAAAATGGATCATCATTGGTCCTATGTTGCCTCCAGCAGAGCTCCAGAAAGCCAGACTGGCTGTTGCTTCTGCTGTCAAGGGTTGACTGGTAAATACCAGGCAGCAATTAGTCCTGAAGAGGTGGTTGGTGCAAGAAAAATCATGTTCAGAAACAACAGTCTCCATCCTGACCCTTTCTAATCCTCTGTCAACAGTGGCAAAATGACCCTCCTATTCCCTCTAGTCCCCTTTGCACACCAGTGTAAATCAGGCTGGACTGCAAAGCAAAAACCACAGCTGTTCCCTGACAGAAGTAGAACAAAATGTTTTCTACTATTTAAGCTCTCAAGCAAAAAGAAAAAACATACATATAGATATATATTGCAAGGGTGTAAGAGAAAGAAAACTTGAAGCACATTCAAACCCAGCAGTTATAGAGTAGAGGAATAAAAAAGGATAAAAACATAAATCAGTTTGCACAGCTAAGCACAAATATGCGAATCATTAAACTTTTTTGAAGTGGAGATGCAGGCAGAGAGGAAGGGATAAAGATTGTTGTTGCTTTGTATAATCTTTGCCCTATGGTACCAAGTCCAACTGGGATTCTTAGGCTGTCCTATAGAGGGCCGACACATTTTCTTCTTAAAGAACATGAAAGTCCTTTTAATCCAGTAGTGAGATATGGAATGCAAAATGTTAATGAAGTCCCTGGTTCATTAAACTTATCTTTGATCCAGTCTGAATTATGATTATTCTGTAACAACCATTGCAAACCACAAAACAGAAACAAAGTCAAATATTGCTGCTAGCTCCCCTCCATACTAAGAGGTGATCACTACCACTCACTGCAAAGAAAATCCACATTGCCAGGAAAAGTTTAAAATGCTTTATTCATTATCTCCTGGACACCTACCTGTTTGCTAATGTACATCCATGTGCTGGTTTTGGCTGGGATAGAGTTAATTTTCTTCACAGCTTCTAGTATGGGGCTGTGTTTTGCATTTGTGCTGAAAACAGTGCTGATATCACAGGGATGTTTTCATTACTGCTGAGCAGGGCTTACACAGAGTCAAGGCCTTTTGTGTTTCTCACCCCAGCGAGTGGGTTGGCGGTGCACAAGGAGTTGGGAGGGGACACAGCCAGGACAGCTGACCCAAACTGACCAAAGGGATATTCCATACCATATGACATCATGCTCAGCATATAAAGCTGGGGAAAGAAGAAGGAAGTGGGGGATATTCAGAGTGATGGCGTTTGTCTTCCCAAATCACCATTACGTGTGATGGAGCCCTGCTTTCCTGGAGATGGCTGAACATCTGCCTGCCCATGGGAAGCAGTGAATGAACTCCTCCTTTTGCTTTGCTTGCGTGCGTGGCTTTTGCTTTACCTTTTGAACTGTCTTTATCTCAACCCACAAGTTTTCTCACTTTTACTCTTTCGATTCTCTCCCCCATCCCACCAGGGGGGGAGTGAGCAGCGGCTGTGTGAGGCTTAGTTGCCAGCTGGGGTTAAACCACGACAGTCCTAGGTCACTATCATAGGTACAAATAAACCCAATAGAAAATAAATACAGTTATAAATGGTAGGAAAGATTAAGACTCAAACTTATTCATGCAAAAATGCATGACAGCCACAAAGAGAGAGGGAGGGAAAAGCACTCATTAAAATGAAGAGGAATCACCTCATGTGTGAATGAGAAATCTTTGTTGAAGCAGCAATCACTCATAACAACTGTATGCTGTTTCCAGGAGGATACAGTAGAACCAGGTACAGAGAAGGATGCAGAGAACACCACTCAAGGCAGAAACAACATCTGGACAAGAAAACAGTATATAGACCAGAAGCCTTCAGCTTGGAAGAACAAAATCAAAGGATGATGTGATAGAGGTCTACAAAATCATAATTTAAAAAGTAGGGTCATCAAATAAAATGTCCAGAGAACAGCTCTAAGAAAAAGGAGGTAGTTTTCTGAATGATGTGTAGTTCGTTTTCAGAACTCATTGTGTCTGAGTATTGTGTACAGGAAAGTTTACATGAACTCAAGAAACTTTTAGACACATTTTTGGATGGAAAAAAAACCCACAAAGGGTTACTAGGCATGAAAAGACAGTCTAGCTCAAGAAGTGCCTAAGCCATGGGTGTCTGGAAGCTCAGCAGGCATATCCAGGGGAATATGTTTGGTTTTTGCTCTTTCTCTGCTTTTTATTGGTCGATGTTAAAGACAGACCACTTGGCTAGGAGGACCTCTGGTCTGAATCAGTAAGGCCATTCTTGCACTCCAATGACTTCATGCTTCAAAGAACTAAATGCTTACCTTCCTGCCTGTTGTTCAGACCTGAATGCTCAGCTCTCATATTCTACATGTTTTATCATTGTATAACTGTCAAAATACTGGATGAACATTACTTCCACATTATATCAATAAAAAATGAATATTCAGCATTATGTTTTATGAAGAGGAAGACCTAGCTGCACAATTCAATATAGACATCAGCTAGCTTTTACAAATTTAAATCCACTGGCGGAACAAGTAAGATCCTGGGATTTCTAAAAATACACTTAGCTTCTTTGGTGGATTAGCAACTGAAGGATTTTCACATGTTGAGGAAACAGATTTCAGAGATGAATTAATTGGCATGCAGGAAAGAGAGAAGATGATAACACCAGCCATAGCTAGGATAAAGTACACACAGACAAGAGTCAGCAATGCTGCACCATTACTGCAGCCACGGTAAGGATTTTGGAGGCCATAAGCACACTTCCATGTAGAAGCAGCCCCCAACCACACAGCAAGAAACAGCCCCCAAAAAAAGGCTTTGCATCCCTTGCTCAGTGAGTGAGGCCAGTCAGATACATGGCAATGCTACAGAAAAACACTGCACAACAGCAAACTGCACAGGCAATGATAGCTTAAGATATGTAATCAATGTTCTTCCAACATCCAGGCAGCCTGAGCAGCTAGCTCAGCATCCGAGCACTAAATGATCAAAGTTGAGCTTGGGTGAAAAAATGTGACATTCCATATGCATTTCACACAGGAAAATGACATAAGATGTCATATTGCATATGAGATTTGGCAATGCTTTTTCTGGCTGCCACTGGGGGTCCTCTCAACCTGGAGGACTGAAGCTCCTGCCTTGAGTATGGTGTTGTATACCCACATCCATACACACATGAGTACAATGTACTATGAATACAATGCCTCTGAAAACATACTGTTAAGTGATTGTGATGGAAAGTCTGATTGCAGCCTGCATGGATAAACAAGGAGGAAAATTATGTAGAACAATCTTTTGACACTGCACAGAGATCTATTATCTTGTGAAAGTCCAGTTCTCTTCTGAAAGTATTAGAGGAGGAGGAAAAAGAAGAGGAAAATCTAAAATAACTAGAAGAATCTGAAATAATGGGGCAGAATTAGAGAAAATCTGAAATCTATCACTTAGAGAAGTTAGAAGAATGAATGATAACAACATAAATGCGGAAAAATAAAATTAAAAATGGAGAGCAAAGTGGGCGTTAAAAATATGCAACCAAAAAGAATAATGAAGACAATCCATTATTCTTTCCTGACCCAAAAGACAGAACAGAATTACTATACCAGACATCTTGAATATTTAGCTTCTCTCTGTTACATCTTTGCTTCTTTTCACATTTGCATGGCAATATAAATATCTTTCAGCATAAAGTCATGGTGTAAATGACCAACTAACTTGCTTGTCATTTTCCACTCTTAATACCAATCGGTTAGGGGTGGCCTGTTACTAGCTTCTTAGATGAAATGTAACATCTCAGTACTGCCAGGCACACACTGTGCTATAGGATAGTAATTGATTAGGCCTTAAAATGTACGTTAGAAAGGCCTAGCATCATTTTCAGAAGAAACTACCAGTCTCCAATGTACGAAAGGACCCAGTTAGCAACTTCAGAGATACACTTTGATGTAAGCATTTTCTGCCTCTGTAGGAAATTAATTTTTGTTTTGATGATTTTGCTAAAAGCTTTTGCAAACTGCCTAAACCTTGCTGAGATTTTACTTCCCATTAGTTGCCACAAACTAGCCAAACTTTTTTTCCCTCCAGTGAAAATGAGGTTGGAAATGGCCACATTCCCATTTCTAGTTAAAGTTCCTGATGGTAGCAAATGTGCAGTAACGGGTCACTGGGTTTCATCTCATAGCTTTTTCATGAACCTCAGGCATTCTTGGGCTGCCACCACGCTGTGGAACCAGTGTCCCAGCAGCTTCTAAGTCTCATGTGAGCTCTGGGGAGACTGCCTGCACCTCACAACGAGCCTTGCCTGAGCTCACTCATGCCCTTTCCCGTGCCTCAGTTGGATGTTCCTGACTCCGTGCTCAGGGACCCCAACAGGCACGTGTGTGTGCAGCCACACACATCTCCTCACACATGCACAGGCAGCATCACCATTTTAAGAGTCAACAGTAACACACATGCGGTTTGGAATTAATATGTGGACAACGTGTGGAGTGGCCTTTTCAGATAGGGGCATAAGCTGAAGCTGACTGGCAACTGGTGTATTCAGTGATTAAATTAACTAAATAAAAACAAGCTCTAAATTGTTATAAAGATAATCCAAGAGACAGCGAGCTAAAAACCATTAATGACAGCTTGTTGTTAACCAACCCACCTGACCTGTCTCACTTTCTGTAAAAATTTCCTTTGTCCTCCAGTTTAGGCTTCATACTATGGCCTTCATCATGACAATGTGTTTCTTATTTTTTAAACAAAACATTGGAAGCTGAAAGAGAAAGCCAAGAAAGCTTTTAAAGACCTCAGCAGCATTCAGTAGTGCTGTCTTTTTTCTTAAAGTGCCTACACTGAACAAAAAAAAAAAAAATGTGCTTTAAATTATCACATGAATGAAAGAAGTGCTTCCACTTATAAAAATAAATAGCTGTTGCAATACTTTTGGCTTTTAAGTTTGGGGGAATCAGATGCTTTTGGTTTCTAAAGAAATCAACCTTTCTCTTCATTGCTGGGCACAATCATCCAAAATTATGCCCTCAGAGTAGGGCTGACTTACAGTAAGACCTTACTCTAATTTATTGACACAGTCTGTCAAGCTGTGGAGGTGGGGTACTCTTTCTCCCAAACAAACCTTTCCAGTAGTCAGGTACAAACAGAAGTTGGTTATGGTACGACCGTGCTCCTGTTCTCACAGGAACATCCCGTGACATGTAAGCTGGCTGCAGGACCACATAAAACTGGCTTTTTCACCAAGAGACTACCTTTTGGGAAGGAAATCACTGGTCATCAGTTGAAGTGCTGGTAGTCATGTAGGTGCTTTGCATGATTGGACTGGTCATTGTAGAGAGAGTATTAAAGAAACCCAATCACCAAAAGCTAACAGGGTTTTAAATTGCTGCAGAACATCAACCTGCTCTGGGCTAATAGTGACTCTGCCCTGTCCAGGTGCAAGTTGACTAGAGGGGCTGAAGGGGCACTAATCCCCTCCCTGTGAGCACTGTTTAGAGAACATGATATAGAAGCTGTCATTGCCCACAGCTCCCCCCACTTCGCCAGATTGCAGCTGGCCACATCCACCCTTGTCCCATCAACCCAGCTGCTGTCATTAATGTAATTTCAATTATTGGTACCAGTTGCTATTTAAGCCTAAGATCCAAGGGTGAAGTCTAATGCAGGCAAGAATTAACAATATTACAACATACCATAAGCAAATAATGAGTCCCTGCACTAATTTTTCTACCTTGTGGAATGAGAGGGGTGTTGTTTAACATACCAAAGGATCTATGTTCCTATTTCTTCTGTAGGAAAGAATTTGACTAGCATGCCATGGAACAGACAGGGAACTTGAGGTATGTCATGCAAATTTATGCAGAGCCAACTTAAAAGAATAGAAACAGAATTTCTATATATATGCATGCCAATTACACCGTATGATTCCATTTTTATTTCCTCTTCTGTGCCGCTCTCCCTTCAGTTGCCTGCTTATCATTTCACACAAGCACGTATGGGGGACCACACCTTCCACTTGCACAAACAAAACTATTTTCAGGAATCCATCAAAAACTATTCATTCAAAAACTGTTCAGAGCACTCATCTGGTGTTGCTAGGTGACAAACTGTGTATTCACCTATCTCCTTATTAGCAAAAGCAGAGAATTTAGCAAAAAGAGTAAAGGACATTACTGATTTAAATACTGCCCACACAAAGTGTGTCAAGGCTGCAGGAACTTGGGCTGTTAACTTGCTCATACTTCTGTGAAACTTCATCCTCCTCAGCTGCAGGGAAGTACAAATGCCAATTAGACAGAAGCTCTATCACACTTCTGAAAATGTTTTTTCATTATCCTGATTTAGAGTCTAAATATTTGGTTGTAAGTGACACTGCTTAAATGAGAAGTGTCAGTTAATCACTTCCATTTGCAAATGCTTTCTTGCTTGCTTGCTTTTTTTTTTTTTTTTTTTTGGCAAATGCATTGTTGTTGCCGATACCCTGATCAGAGAAACACGGATGGATGTGAATGACTATAAGACTGGTTACCTGCAGGAACACAGTAGTGCCACGTGCCACAGATCTGTGTGTAAAGCACTTAAGATCACTGCTATGGAGACCCATTAAAAGATATATATAGCACTGCTATACAACAGTTCTTAATGGACACTCAGTCACCTTAAACTTTGTGACAGGTATCCTACACATTTCACGACCTTGTAGTATCCACCCAATTTGGTGTTTAATGTCCTAAAATATCTTGATAACTGACAACCAACCACAGGTGTTTTACTAAGCTTGTATGAGGTTTACATTCAAGGCTGCAAGGTGCTACTACAAAAATACAGATGATCTAAGGACTGTTCACTTAATAAGTAGAAAGGATAGGTGAGATAATAAGCAAAAGGTAATGGATTTGAACAGCAGAGCAGCCATCAGACATCCGAAACTCTCATTGCACCCAGCACAGAGTGAAATCATGCAGTTAACTTCTCAGCACTGAGTCTATCACCTGAGCTGCTTTCCTTGTTCACATTGAAATATGCACCGAGGTGTTGTAGAAGGTACATTGCCGTATTCACATACCTTCCTTTCTTCTAGGCTTGTGTGATGCTAACTCTTTACTGAAATACCAAAGAACACAACGTGCAGTACATAATACTCTATGCAGGCAAACTGGGTACACTCACACCACACATACTTGTTGCTGGAATAAACAGAGCTTGAAAAAGAACAACCCACATACCGCCCAAGCCATTGCTTTCCGTGTAAGGGCCCTGCAAAGTTCCCACAAATTCAAGGACAGATTTGGTGTGTCTGTTTCCAAACAACTGCAGGCCAAAAGCTGTATGTGTGCCAGGCAGGAAAGGAGGAAGGGAGAACAGCTGTTCTTGCTCTCTGTGGACTGCAGGTAATGGTTGCCTCTACTTTTGGGGGTAACTGGCAACGTAAGGACAGTGGGAGGAAAAGGGATGTTGGCCCCCACCCCATTTACCCAGGAGGGCACCGCTGCATCAACACCAGGTTGTAATTGTGTGCTTCCATGCACCCCAGGGGTACATTAGAGGTGTTTTTCAAGTGTGGGTATTGGAAAGTGCCACATCAGAAACAACATAAAAAATTAAAATCTAAATATTGGTCATCCTTTTCTCTCACATCACCCCCTTCCTAAAGGTAGGATTTTAAAACCATGTAGGTAGGTACTTCATGGATCACGCTTCTACTCCTTCCACCCACTCTATGTAGTTTTACTTGAGTTCTTTTACAGGCTCTGGTTTAATAAATATATTTATAAAATAATTCATCTTCTCTGCTCTGCTCTTCCTCTCAGGTGCAGATTTCTGTAATGGCACTCCTTCATTTCTCTGTTAAAGTCATGTCATTCAGAATTCCAAATATTTGTTAAGCCTTCTAAAATTAAACTGTGTTAAGCTAGGTTTGGTTTGGTTTGATTTGGTTCAGTTTTGTTTTCAGAAACCTCCCAGATTCCATGTCTCCTAATAGACAATATTGTCAGTCTCAGTGCATAGCCTGGCTGAATCAGAAAAACAAGCAAGCAAGCAAGATGTCAAAATGTTCAGCTTGAAAGAAAAATAGCAGCATCAACCATTGATTTTCATGTGTCACATCTTCCTGCTCACTGACATATTCTGATTAAAGGCTTACAAGTATAAACCCAGAACGACTTCATTGACACTGGCAGAATAACTTCAGATTTACACAGTTGAAATCAAGATCTCAGTCCAATCCTCATTTTGCAGAAAATAGCTCAATATATAGCTTTCCCTACATAGAAGTACAGTTTATGAGCACAAAACCAAAAAACAAACAAAAATAACCCCAGGAAGTAAAACACTTGGGGCCTGTGTCCACTCTTGTACAGTTCTTTTTCATTGCATCAGTCCCTTCATGTTGACTGCAGTAACTCATGGTATTATTTTACATTGCTGCATTTCTTTTTTTGTTTTTGTTCATGCCAACAAGAGCATGAATAGGCATCGTATAAGATAAATCTTACTAATTTTGAAAAAGAAAAGCTAGTGAACAGGAGGTGATAAATGCTGTGCTGCCTACTCAGTTTCTGTCACAGAAGATGTCACTTCTTTATTTTAATTATATTTTCTGCCAACTGACAAAAGCAAGCTATTTGTACTGCATTTGATCCTACCTTTGCTATGGAATGTTTCTGCATAGCCAATTGCAAAATGCATCCACTTGTTTCTGTCCCAGTTTTTTCCCATATTCGCTTCTATGGCTGCTTCCTGATGTTCTGTGGAAACTGCCTCTTCAGGAAATGTTAATACATAAATAACAGTTTGTTCATTGCAAAATGACTCAGACTTGGAATTCATTTTTTTCAAGCATTAATAAAATATATAGGGACCCTAAAAAGTCATCGACACTTTACATACAGTTTTGTTAATGCACAGTCACAGCTAGCTAGCTTTGATAAAAAATTCTACTGGATTAAAAAAATTGAAAGCTAAAAAAATTCTGGGATCTAAAAGGCACTAACAACAAATCCTTGTCTGTTTGCATGGCAGGCAAGAATTCTTGTCATCCTAGAGGGTGAACTAAAATGATCTTCTAGCAACACCAGCTGTTTGATCGACCACTAACATCAGCAGATGCTTTGAGCGGAAGGGCTACCTGTAGCAGAGCTGGGCTGATCAATGCATGTCACTGAAACAGCATCATGTGTAGACAGTCCACAGACATAGTGATAAAATCCCACATTTCACCAAAATAAAATTCACTGTGCAAACTGAAAGATTAAAAAAACCCACTTGCTAAAATAAATGAAACCAAAGCCTGAGAAGCATGAACCAGAACTCAAGCATAACAACTACGTCCTGGAAGGCTCACAAGGCTCACGCCAAATTTAGTGCTCCTGTGAGTGAAGGAGATGGAACAATGGTTTTGATCAATTTTATTTGAAGTAACACATCTCAAGCATTATTTTCAGTCATGGAATGAGAAGCAATGAGAGAAATTTTTAATTATTAGCCTACTAAACCAGAAATCATAAACAGGAATGAGAGAATGAACTGTAAGATAGAAGCTACTCTAATTAGAGTAGAAAAATAAAGAACAGCACAAAAAGATCTGTTAGCTTAACCACACACCTGAGGAGCAATCATGCAGACAACTTCAGATCCAGGCTTGGGTAGTTCAGCTAAATCAAAACCAGTCAGATCACAGTCTGAATGCAAAATTACACTTCTGAAGTAATCAATGATGTTGTGATTTTTGTACTATAACTGTCCAGTCAGATCAGTAGTATTTCTGATCGTGCTCAACCTTGAACAAAGGAAGAACATGCTGCCTTTTCATTTGACCATTTATTTTTCATTAATCACAATATACTTATTATGCAAAAAATGAGACTGAAAATAAAATTGAATTATGTGTCAAGTAAAAATATAGACTCCCTAATAGTTTATCCTTTTCAAATGAAACACCCACCAATTCAATGATCTATTCTCTGTGCTGGGCCTTCTAGGGACCCTCTGCTCTAGGATAAGGGAAGTTCTCTACCACTTAAGCATCTGGAGCACTTCTCTGTAGAAATACTGCTCAACTCAAACTCCAGCTCTGCATAGCAGGGCAACTTAGGGTGTTCAAAAACACAGCTTGACTTGTTTTCCTGGATCCTACTCCTAGATCTAGCAAAGTACTACTTGTACACATGCTGAGACAAGTGTAACTTGGAAAAAAATTGCTAAGGAACCTAAGCATTTGCTTTCTTGACACCTCAGTCCTCTTCCTGGGGAGGGAGCATCTACTTTGCCTGTCTATAAAGCCAGTCCTTTCTTCTTCCTTTGGAAAAAATTCTATGTGAATGTCTCTTACCTCACAGGACTCTTTAAATGAAGTTTGCTTATATTTAGAACAGACATAAAATCATAGAATCATTTAGGTTGGAAAAGACCTTTAAGATCGTGAAGTCCTGGGACTATGCATAACTGTGAGCTGTTTTGCAGATATGCTTTCTCACCAAAAGGGCTCTGGTTTCTTTGTCCCCCAGGAATCTTGCACTTGAACACATACAGAGCCTTCATTTTCCCCTTCCCTATTTAGGATGAAAGCCCTTTCTCGCCTCTTTGGCTCACAATGCAGCAAGCAGGGGTCTTGCTGGGGGCATTTTCCTGACTTTACAGGCAGCTCTTTTGCTCACAATTCTGTACTATTTATTCGTCACTTTAAATGGCCTTCCACAGTTCACACTGCCACAATATTCTGCAAAGCTGTATATCACAGGAATATTCTGTATGCACATCTTATCCAACATGCAACTTCCATTTCCTTTTGGTTCTCTGTAGGGAATCCTGAAGCAACAGCATGGATGACAGGCTTGCTATCAGAGAGCTTTGAGTACCCTTCATCAATTTCAGAGGTTTATACATAGTTTACTGTACATAGCTCTCTTCTGCAGTAAGTACTCATTACATGAGCATGTCAGCATTGTGTGCAATGTGAAGATGATCTTTATTTCAAGATCTGTAGAAGCTCCAGGGAGTCAGTGTGAAGCTGAATCATATTGTGGTGGGTTGACCCTGGCTGGATGCCAGGTGCCCACAAAAGCCACTCTGTCACTCCCCCTCCTCAGCTGGGCAGGGGAGAGAAAATATAATGAAAGGCTCGTGGATCAAGATAAGGACAGGGAGGGATCACTCAGCAGTTACCATCACGGGCAAAACAGACTTGACTTGGTGAAATTAGGTTAATTTGTTAGCAATCAAATCAGAGTAGGATAATGAGAAATAAAACCCAAACCTTAAAACACCTTCCCGGCATTCCTCCCTTCTTCTCAGGCTCTACCCTGAGCGGCACAGGGGGACGGGCAATGGGTTGCGGTCAGTTTATCACACACTGTTTCTGCTGCTCCTTCCTCTACTCTGGCACCTGGAGCACCACCTTGCCCTCCTTCTTCACTGACCTTGGTGTCTGCAGGGCTGTTTCTCTCACACATTCTCACTCCTCTCTCCGGCTGCAGTTGCTGTAGCACAGGTGGTGTTTTTTCCCCTTCTTAAATACGTTTTCACAGACGTGCTACCACTGCTGCTGATTGGCTCAGCCCTGGCCAGTGGCTCTATCAGACATAGGGGAAGCTTCTAGCAGTTTCTCAGAGAAGCCACCCCTGTAGTCTCCCCGCTACCAAAACATTGCCACGCAAACCCAATACAGATATTTACTTTTATGTGCTAGGAAACCACCACAATGTTTGGAATGAACCAAGAGTTTCATGGTAGATCAGGAAGTCTGCAGAAAGTACATATTCTCCAGTTTGCTACCACTTACTTACTACATGACTCCAAAATGGCTCACTCCTCCCAAAAGCATTTTTAGGTATAGAAACTAACTACCTGTACTTTCTACAAGTTAGAGTCTTCATCAGGGCAAGTCCTTTTAGACAGAAGTATTAATTTCTTTTCACCTTGGAAAGCTGGCCTCACTCTTGGTAGCTCAGGCATTTCCAGCACTGTGACAGCAGTAACACAGAGCGTAGTGCAGTTATGAACCCTTCCTAAGCATGTACTTCAGCTGCTGGCTTGCTCTGGGCTGCAAGTTTCCTCAGCTCCACTGATACCAGGGTACCAGCCAGGTTAACAGCTCTGATTCAAAAACCTGAAGGACTTTAAGCTCGTAAGCTATCTGTAATGCCATAATTGAATGACCAGGAATTACAGCCTAGTATACTACAGAGCACCAAAATGGCGCCTTTTACCTCAGGCTCTCAATAGGAGCAATTCAACAAGTGGTTAATAGCAGCTCGATCATCTCACCAGGGACCTCTGGGGAGAAGGTGGTGAAGGAAAGCAGACAGCTAGGCTAGGTGGTATTGCTGCTTTCTAAAGACAAACCTGTTCTCATTAACTGGAAGCCTTGGGCTCCTTGGACGACTTGTCTACGTGCATGGCACCATACATGGGATTTAAATGGTTTCGCATATTGAGGTGATGCTACTATGTCTTCTTCTTTTTTTTTTTTTAAGTTTGCAATCAAACAAGTGACCACAACAATAGAATATTTTCAAAAAAGAGGTTCCCCAGAAAAAGGGAAAATATTCAAAGTTCAAATCCTGGAACAACCATGCCCTTCCTCTTCAATGGCAAAACTACCAAACTGAAGGGAGGCAAAGGGAAGATCTGAGCCAGCACCCAAAATGAAAACACATTGTTGCCAGGTTTATAACTACATGCATGCTCTAGGTCAGATCTCATCCTAAGCAGACATGCTTAGCATGTGAGCTGTGATGGAGATGAGACTGATGGTCTCATGACTCACTTTCTGTGAAATCTCTTCTAGCACAACTGAAGCCTAGCAGAGAAGCTGCTACACTGCATGGTATAGAGGATTTTATTGTCACCATGAAGGGAATGTCCATTTCCTGCTCACCAGCAGTCAGGAGGACCACTGTAAGCTCTACAATAAGTTCCTTGAGGAAACATAGCTTGTGGCCAGTGTATTAGTTTGTTCTCTTCCACAGTCCTAGGTGTTAATAAGGACTCTAACCAGGCAAGTGAAAAAAAAATTCTCACATAGAATATTCCCTCACCTTTGTATATCAAGACTTTGTTATCCCTCTTCTGTGCTACCTGCCTATCCTGTTTGTCTGAGCTAAAATTAGAGGAGCAAATGGAAGTGGGGTTCTCCTGAACTATAACATCTTCAGGACAGTGTAGGAAAGGCAGTAAAGTGCCTAGCACAAGAACTGCTCAGAAGCCAACATTGCCATATGGTGGGAATTACGTGGGGGTTTGCATTCTGAATAAGAAAAATGAAATAAAAAATGTTATTATTGCTCTGGAAAGATATATATTTTTAATTAACCTATTTCATTTCAAAGACATGGACCTATTTTTTTTCAAAAGATAGAAATATTTGTGATTTCCTTCTCTCTGTTCTGTAAAACAAACAGTTTTGCTACACAACATTTAAAAAGAGTTTTCACTAATATACCGCTATCAAATGAGAATAAGAATATTGAATAAGAACACTGAATATGTTGATATCCTAACTGGTAATCATTACAGAAATGGGTCATTTTTAGTGAAGTGGCAACTGTTGCTTGGTTTACTTATTGACAGGTAGTATATCAACCAGCAGAATACAAGTTTGGAACTCATAATTCATAGCTGGCAATTTTCTAATAACTTTTCTTTGACTGTATTGATGAAAATACTATATAACTCTAAAAAATGCAGTAGGTAAGCCTTTTTAGTTTTAGTTTAAATTACCAGGGCAGTCAACACTCTTCAGACTCTGAGTCTGTAAGATTCATTTTTTTCAACAGAAATTATGTACAATATTAATTGCATGTCATCTCTATCTTACATAATGTATAAGTTACAAGTTTAAAGTATGAGATCTTAAATAATGTATAAGTTACAAATTTAAAGTATGTGGAACAATGGATTTACTCAAATCCAACAGAATTTCTCTAGATTTTAGTGCTATAAAACAGGGCCTAATATCTGTACCAAGATATCTCAAAATGACTCTACCTGCAAATGAGTCAAATACCTCTTCTTTTTGAAGATAATGAGCAGAACCTTTGACCTGTTTCCTGGGGCAGGCTTCCCAGCTGTTCTGGAAGACCTAGTTAGGGAATAAATCAGATGACTGGGAAAGTGTATAAATATTTGGACATTTCTTCATACCAGAGCTTGGAGTCAATAAAGACTTACTTTGGACTCATTCATATCATTCGCCATTTCACTGTTCTTATCCCTCTGTTCTCTTCACTGTTGTGTCTATTTAACGTCACTATAAGCTGTGGACTTCTAGCACATATCTAAGAGTTTTCCAAGACTGCTTCTTGTGTTTCATTCTCCTTTTGTTTTAGCAATCTGCTAATAAAATCTTATAGAACCATACAATCATAGAATCATTTAGGTTGGAAAAGCCCTTCATCAAGTCCAACTGTCAGCCCAACACTACCATGTCTCCTAAAATATGTCCCAAAGTGCCACGTCTATGCGTTTTTTGAACACCCCCAGGGATAGTGACTCCACCACCTCTCTGGGCAGCCTATTCCAGTGCCTGACCTCTCTTTCAGTACAGAACTTTTTCTTAATATCCAATCTAAACCTCCCCTGGCACAGCTTTAAGCCATTTCCTCTCACCCTATCACTAGTGACTTGGGAGAAGAGACCAACACCCACCTTGCTACAACCTCCTTTCAGGTATCTGTAGAGAGCGATAAGGTCTCCCCTCAGCCTCCTCTTCTCCAGACTAAACAACCCCAGTTCCCTCAACCTCTCCTCATAAGACCTGCTCTCCAGACCCTTCACCAGCTTCATTGCCCTTCTCTGGACATGCTCCAGCACTTCAATGTACTTCTTGTAGTGAGGGGCCCAAAGCTAAATACAATATTCAAGGTGCGGCCTCACCAGTGCCGAGTACAGGGGCACAATCACTTCCCTACTCCTGCTGGCCACACTGTTCCTGATACAAGCCAGGATGCTGTTGACCTTCTCGGCCACCTGGGCACACTGCCAGCTCATGTTCAGCCGGCTGTCCACCAACACCCCCAGGTGCTTCTCTGCCAGGCAGCTTTCCAGCCACTCTTCACCAAGCCTGTAGCATTGCATGGGGTGGTTGTGACCCAAGTGCAGGACCCGGCACTTGGCCTTGTTAAGCCTCATACAATTAACCTCGGCCCATCAATCCAGCCTGTCCAGATCCCTCTGTAGAGCCTTCCTACCCTCGAGCAGATCGACACTCCCACCCAATTTGGTGTCAACTGCAAACTTACTGAGGGTGCACTCAATCCCCTCATCCAGATCATTGACAAAGATATGAAACAAGACTGGTCCCAACACTGAGCCCTGGGGAACACCACTCGTGACCGGCTGCCAACTGGATTTCACTCCATTCACCACAAGTCTCTGGGCTCAGCCATCCAGCCAGTTTTTTACCCAGCAAAGAGTACACCTGTCTAAGCCATGAGCCACCAGCTTTTCTAGGAGGATGCTGTGGGAGACTGTGTCAAAGGCCTTGCTAATGTCCAGGCAGACAACATCCACAGCCTTTCCCTCATCCACTAGGCAGGTGTTGTGGTTTAGCCCTGGTCAGCAACTAAGCACCACACAGCAGCTCACTCACTCCCCCACCCTTGTGGGATGGGGGAGAGAATTGGAAGGGCCAAAGTAAGAAAACTCGTGGGTTGAGTTAAGAACAGTTTAATAATTAAAATAAAACAGCAATAATAATGATAATATAATGAAAAGGAAGATAATGAGCGAGAGAGAGATGAAACCTTGGAAGAAGGAAAAAAAACCCAAAGCTAAACAACAAGTGCTGCAACCGCTCACCAACCGCCGACCGACGCTGCCAGTCCCCAAGCCGCGATCGCTGCTTCCCCCGGCCAACTCCCCCCAGTTAATATACTGGGCATGACGTCACATGATATGGAATACCCTTTGGCCAATTCGGATCAGCTCTCCTGGTTGTATCCCCTCCCCTCCCGGCTTCTTGTGCACCTGGCAGAGCATGGGAAGCTGGAAAAGTCCTTGACTAATGTAAGCACTACCTAGCAACAACTAAAACATTAGTGTGTTATCAACATTATTTTCATACTAAGTCTAAAACACAGCACTATACCAGCTACAGTGAAGAAAATTAACTATCCCAGCTAAAACCATGACAGCGGGTCACCTGGTCATAGAAGGAGATCAGGTTGGTCAGGCAGGACCTGCCTTTCATGAAGCCATGCTGGCTGGGCCTGATCCCCTGGTTGTCCTGCACTTGCCTGCTGGGCTCACTCAGGATGTATTGCTCCATCATCTTCCCCAGTACCAAGGTCAGGCTGACTGACCTATAGTTCCCCGGATCCTCCTTCTGGCCCTTCTTGTAGATGGGCGTCATGTCATCCTCCAGTCATCTGGGACCTCCCCTGTTAACCAGGACTGCTGACAGATGATGGAGAGTGGCTTGGCAAGCTCCTCTGCCAGCTTCCTCAGTACTTTCGGGTGGATCCCATCTGGCCCCACAGACTTGTGAGTGTCCAGGCAGCTCAGCAGGTCGTAAACTGCTTACTCCTGGATTATGGGTGGTTTGTTCTGCTCTCTGTCCTTGCCTTCCAGCTTGGGGGGCTGAATACCCTGGGGATAACTGGTCTGATGGTTAAAGACTGAGGCAAAGAAGACATTAAGTACCTCAGCCTTCTCCTCATCCTTGGTGGCAATGTTCCCCTCCACGTCCAATAGAGGATGGAGATTCTCTTTGGTTCTCTTTTTGTTGTTAATGTATTTGTAAAAACATTTTTTGTTATCCCTTACAACAGTTGCCAGATTGAGTTCTAGCTGGGCTTTTGCTTGTCTAATTTTCTCTCTGCATGACCTAACGAGGTCTCTGTACTCTTCTTGAGATGCCTGCCCCTTCCTCCAAAAGTGGTAAACTCTCCTTTTTTTCCTGAATGCCAGCAAAAGCTCCCGGTTCAGCCAGGCCAGTCATCTTCCCCGCTGGTTCATCTTGCGGCACTTGGGGACAGCCTGCTCCTGCACCTTGAAGACTTCCTTCTTGAAGAAAGCCCAGCCTTCCTGGACTCCTTTGCCCTTCAGAACTGCCTCCCAAGGGACTCTCCCAACCAGTGCCCTGAATAGGACAAAGTCTGCCCTCCGGAAATCCATGGTAGTGGTTCTGCTGACCCCGCTTCTTACTTCCCCAAGAATTGAGAACTCAATCATATCATGGTTGCTAAGCCCAAGACGCCTCTGACCACTACATCTCCCACCAGACCTTCTCTGTTTGTGAATAGCAGGTCAAGCGAGGCACATCCCCTGGTAAGGATAGGTGGGTAGAGCTGGGTTTGTTAAGTTAACTAAATGCAGGAAAAGAATGGGAAGCTTCCACAGAATCTTCTGATAATTTGGAGAAAGTCACTAAAGGTGGTCCAAGTCCTATTTCCAATCTGTTTCAGGGAGATTTATACCTAATTCTTCTTCAAATGATCCATCTAGGATTTTTCAGCTCCTTTTCTGTCTGGCTTTTCCAAAGGTCCTTTATCAAGAAAATTTCCAAAAATCACATTTTCTTTTTATAATGAGAGTCTTCCTTTAAAAAGAAACATCTGTCAGTAGTTTTGCAGGGGAACTGGGACTTGGAGATTATGGTCCTATTCCTTCTCCTTCCTGCTGATCACTGGATGACTTTACACAAGTCACAGCGTGTCTCTGTTACATCAGCTACCCCTTTTTGTCTTCCCATGCTAAACTGTGCTGTCTCTGTGGAAAGGACTGTGCCATACAATCCATTTCTATGGTGCCTCACACAATGAGAACTTGATCACAGCTGGGGTCTAATAGTCACAGTGGGGCAACACAAATAACAGAAGAGACATTGAGTATGGGGGAAGAGCAGCAGAGCAAACTGCCCCTAAGTTCTTGGATCTCTTCTTATAATTTCCCACTAGAAATACAATAGAAACAGGCTTAGAAAAGTGCCAGAGTATCTTTACCTCAACTCCAAGCAGTACTTTCTAAGCACATGTCTTTGCCAGATGTACTAAGAAATTTCTGGCTGCATCTTCAATGAGTTCACTGAGAAGGAAGAGAAGAGCAAGCTCTGAATTTGCATTAAAGAATCAGGTTCCTCCAGACCACTCTTCCACTTATGCCAAGGACACAAGGAGGGATATCTGCAAAACAACTCTTAGAAATGGATGATATTTCACCCAACTTGCCAAAGTCACCTGCCAATGTCAATGCAAAGCAGAACAGAGCTATTGACAGATGTTAGTGGGGCCCCATGCATGGGACTTCAGCTGCCCAAATGAACGCAAGAAGAGGAGGAAGATGTACAAAAATATGTGCAACAAGTTGGCAGCAAGGCAAAAGGAACCATAGAACCATGCTGACATTATCAGTCGCAGCAACGAAGAAACTTCCCATGATTACTGCTTTTCTAAGAAATATTAGATAATACTATACCTGTAGATCATGTGAAACATTACAAGATACAGGAGGTCTCTTAGTTGGTCCTGTTTATGGAACAAAGTCTCTGGTAGCCTCACTTCTAGCTCCCAGCACACCTGAAATATCATGAATGCAAAGTCTTTTCCTTCTAACTTGTATTTAAATGATTGTACAAACACATCAGAATCTGTTCACTCTTCTAAGATAAAACAGTTAGTTTCAGCTGAAGTGAGATGACTGACGTGAAAAGTAGAGCCCATGGCTATAACACCACCAATAATATACACCTTCATATGACTTGAATTGTCTTTTGACAGACTTAGCTAATTTACGTACTAGATGTCACATACCTGAAGTAAGTGACAGCTCTATTGCAATTATCTTGCTCCAGCATGTTAAAAAGAAAAACTTTAGGAGCTGTGCAATGAAACAGATTTGGAAATAATTGTTTTCCCTTGTCACTATTTCCATTATTAGAAATGCTTAAAGTCCCATATGGGTTTTTTTCTGCCAGTGAATCACCTCAGCCATCTCCAAGTGCTGTGAAGTATCAGGAGAGGAATAACAATACCACAACACAGACACGTGTTACAAAAAAAGTTAACCAGCTTTTCTGACATGAACCCAATATTCTCATACAGAAATGTACATATGCTTCAGCACTTCTATTTCTGCACAAAACTATTGCAGTTGTGCACCCATGAGTATTTTAGCTTCATGAACCATAGGAGGCTTACTTCAGTCATAGACTCACATGTCCTAATGTGAATGCATTTTCCACCAAAACCAGATCTATTTCATTAAAATTTGACTGCATAAACCACAATAACATTTTTCTGAGCTAAAAGTAAAGGTACTTCTTAGAAATCCACAATTGTTTTTCAAAATTTCCTGCATGATACACTGATATACTGTATAAATAATTGCTAAAAAGCATGGAACAATGCATCAGTGTTTCACGTCAGTGTTTCACTGCAACTATAAAAAGATAAGTATTTGTTTAAGCTATTCACACTACATCTTTCCTAGCTGAAAGAATTATCTAAACCAAAGAAGACATAAACATCTTTGCCTAGAGATAAGGCTTCTAATTTTATTGGCAATATATATGGAAAAGCAGCCCAGCAACCTTGAGAGGCATAGAATGTAAGGCCTTGCTTGTGAAGCAGTGAACACAGGCAACTTCATTTCACACCTTTAGTTAATTACAGTGTACTTATAATATTTTTAAAACACTTCCATATGTGTAACTGTCGGTAAACATATTTTTATTGAGAGGACCCCCTTAAATTACAAAGTAACAGCAATTTGTTTTCATTTAATTGACAGCAAGATATCAGAGGCTTAAAATACACAATGGAAGATCTCCAACAATGAGACCTTTGAAAATAAGCTTTAGCAATCTGGAAAGAACAAGCTGGATCTGTCAGTGTGCAAGCCTGTACTGTTCCAACCACATGCAGTCCTATCTTACCATTCAGTTAGAATTAGGATTCCAAAGGGGGGATGTATATCCCATCTGTGGCAAAAAAACCCCAAACCTCCCATATACCTGGTCTTTCTTCTCTTCCCCATGGCAGAAGGGAAAAGACTCCTCTATTTGTATCAAGTCCTGCATGCAACTCAGTAGAGGTACTGCTGCCTGTACTTCCTCACTAGAAGAAGATACAGAGGTTGGAAGACCATTTCTTCCTGAGGACATGCATACTATGTCCTCCCCACAAGGAGCTCTCTCTGTGATCCAGCATAATTCTATCTTTCTCTGGAGATGGTGTCTAAGTAAGCGAAGCTAAGCTTGAGGTCTCCTTCTCTGGAAGACAAATATATGCTTTTTTGATGAGGCAGATAATTTTAATGGTTTTCCAGACAGAATAATGAAGTTCACCCTACCAACACCAAAGATCAGAGCTCCCACCTCTTGCACACCTCTTTCCCTCACTGTTTAGATAAAAGGCACACCCATTACCACAAAGCAGGTGAGAGACAATTAGGAGGAAAAGACCAAACAGGCACCTGCTCCTCCCTGGAGATGGCTCTGGCTGTTTGTTGACCAAGGAGTCCTTCCCTCTCACAAGGCTTGGAGATGTTTCCTGGCCACAGCCCCACTCCATCTTGGGGCAAAGCCCCCAAGAACATCAGCTTCTCCTTCTCTGACCACCTCCTCCACACAACCCTCCTGCCCAGGTTCCCCTGCTAAGGAGAAACAAGGACCCAGCTCACCTGGTCAGGCTGCTGATCTGGACAGCAGAAGCCCCAGCACTCCACACCTCACACTAGTGGAGACCTCCACTGACCCACTACTGCCTGCTGTTGTCCTCTGCACTGTGGTATGTTCTCCTTTTCCTCTTCAACATAACTTGGTTTTAAGATTCTACATTGGTCAGTGAATCCTGATGGGATAAGCTGCAAACCAGTTAGAATAGCTGGTTTGATTCACAGGAACTAGGCACAAGGAGTGAAAATTACAGTCTTATACACAATACGTAAAGGCACAAGAATTATAACCTAAAAAGAGGTACTGGAGGAGACCTAAAAGAGAACAGAGATATCCATAGGTAGCAATCACAGTTAGGATATTCTAGTTTTGCATTTTGACAGTTTAAATAAATTTGGCATCTCCTTGCTGAAATCAGAAGAAACTAATTAAAATGTAATGGGAGCAATGGCAGGAAGTTAATATATTGGAGTCTCTAGTTTGGAAATGCAGTCTTTGAGTACATCACCTAAAATACCTCTCACGAATTTGAGTAACCATGCAAAAACAGCTAAAAAACAAAGCCTAACTTAGTCACAAAACCACAGCTTTTCAGCAGCCAGGAAAAGGCTTCTCTAAATTGGTATTTTGTGTACATTTCAATGAAAGTTAGACACCCACGTGCCAGTATGTGTGCAAGAGGAGATGACAGCATTAAAGGTAACATCAAATCAGCAATACTGTGAATCTTCCTAAATGTTACTAGTAGTTTCGTCACAGCCATACCAGCTGGAATAGGACTAATCTAGCTTCTGGCTGAATAATCCTGGTGGTCCTGCAGGTAACAGAATGAAGAAGTACGACCAGGCATGCAGGGGCAGAAGTGAATGTGGAGGTGAGAGCTGTTCATCCATCAGGGGCACTGTGGTGGGTGATAAATTCAGCTGACTCAGAGACATTCACCCAGGCAGCCCCAAAAGCATTCTGTTTCCTTCTTTCTTTGACACTGGGAAGACACGGGGCCCCATTCACTTTTAGAACGTGTTTTTCCAGTGATGTTCAATGTCAAGGTGGCAGTGACTTGACTTTACTCAGGTACAATACCCTAATGTGATTCCTTCCTAAAATATTAACTGCAGAAAGAGGGGTTAGAGAGCAGAGCCAGCAATAGGATTGCAGGTGAGCACACAGACATGCAGCTTTAAAAAAGCATCAGAAAAAAAATACCAGCTTTATTTCCCTAGAGCAACATTCCCCACACACAAGCATTGCTTTAAACTCCTTCTGTCTCTACTTACTGTCTCACACACCGCTAGTGCTATCCAGTACCTTGCATCTGAAATAAACTCTGGTAGTTTTCCACTTCAGGAGAGAAGCTAAGAAAGGGAACTCCATTTGTACACCATGTTGTTATAGAAACAAACTTTACTCACAGTACCCCTTCCACACTCCACATCCAACTACTGTTTCAAACAATAGAATAAAAATAATAATAAAAAAAACCCAGAAGTTTACTGATCAACAGCCACCTTATTATCACGTGTCTTGCTTTTATAATTTCCATCAGTCTGTGAGGAGAAAGCATTAAGCACTGGAGTT
This sequence comes from Morus bassanus, assembly GCA_031468815.1. Taxonomy (NCBI): domain Eukaryota; kingdom Metazoa; phylum Chordata; class Aves; order Suliformes; family Sulidae; genus Morus; species Morus bassanus. Next base: position 88,314,452 of record CM062568.1, on the reverse strand, counting down.
GTAAAATATCCCTAACTTGTTTCTGTACCAGTAACAAAAGGTTTGTTATTGATCCAATTTTGTTATGGATTGCTAATTTACAGGCTGGTTTAATAAGAACAACAGAATGTAACAAACAGTGGTGACAGGACCTTGTTTGTCCATGATAGCTAGCACTGCTGCAATCTTGAGCGGTGTATTATGGTGTTATTTATGTTCTCTTAAGTGGCAATTAGTCTGCCTAGAAATGTGGAACATGCACACTAGCATGTTAACAATCCTTTCTCTCAAAGAGGTGATAAAGGCAATCTACAAGCTAATGAGGATGCTATACTAAAACATGTGGTGGTCAGATCTGGGAAGCTGTTCAGTAAGTTCAAATGCCAGCAGGGAAAGATAAGAGATTGCAACAAAATAAGGTGGGCAAATGAGTTGTATCATTTGGACGGTAACAAAGGGAGAACAGGGACTGTAGTGCTATGAACTGAGCTTCAGCACCAACATTAAGGAAACAGTCTCTGGGTCACAGGAAACAAAAACGAGGAGATGAAATTGAAGACAGCAGAAGCAGCACAGCATGGGACACCATATAATTGCAAGATCTTCTAGACAAAGTCCCATCCTCCTTTGAATAAAAGGTAATTTTGTTCTGCTGCCCTGTATTTGGAACTTCTATACTGTGTAATAGCAATTTTGTCATGGTGACCAATTAAAAGCATCAAATCGCATCTCACTTACCCACTCCCTTACTCTCCTGATGCAGGATGAATATAGCAGGTACAGAGAAAATGGCTATCCCCAAAAATGGGCTCACTGAAGAAGGTCTTCACCAGGCAACATTCACTACTGGGATGCCACACAACACATCTTCCACTGATTCAGATCCTCCTTACCTACTATCACTAATGGCAGACCAAAGAGCAAGTAAGGAGGAAGCTCTACTGTTAGCCAAAGACACAGGGTTGCAGGGAAATATACTAAAAAAGATACCAAAGACCCTTCAAACAATCAAACAAAACCACCCTGAAGATATCACCATATTAGATAACATCATTGCTGCAGTCCCTTTTGGTATCTCACTTGTGCTCCTTCACTTGCTTGGGTTATGAACAGATGTCTGCCATCCTACATCTACATACACATCTAAGACCTGATTCTCCCCATGGGGCTGCCCCTCTCTTCCCACAGTAATTAGAGAGGGAGACCTCTTCCCACAGTAATTACAGAGGGAGACTGAGGCATCTCAGCTCTGAACAGAAGTGCTTCAGTCAAGTTTTATGGTTTAGGAGGGATGAACTGCATATTCTTTGAGCTATAAACTCTTTTTTTCCCCCTACTTATGCACAGCCCTCACACAACCAAGGGCTGAACCATTTTAGGGTCTACCAAAATATGAACAAAAGATGAAATTTCTAGAGTCAGCTCTCAGTTAGTTGGGACACAATTGACAATGTAGGTTATACGATACCTGGGCAGAGAATGTGGAGATTGGCGCTATTCTGTTACACTCTTTATGGACCCAAGCCAACCTTAAAGAAATCAAGCCATGCACATAAACCAGCGAGCTTAACCCAGTTGTCATTCTCTGCATGAATGTAATCCACTACCACAAGATAATACAGTCTCCACAGTAATACCCAAATAGAAACAAAATCTCATTTCAAAATTTTAGAAGAAACACCTTTTTCATAACTCTTCTAAATGTAAAATCTTTTTGTTATTTCTTTCAAAATTCAGTCTCAGCAATGGATCTTGACATTTTTTGAGTTTCTAATGTTTTATCACCAGGTCATATCAGGCAAGAAAACTTTTCCCTGGGAATATGTCCTCCATTTCTCTGAGTCATTGTAGTTTTCCTTATACACTGCAGTGGTATGTAACTGTTTCCAATCAGCAGTGTTTTCCTGAACTGACATTTTATCTGAACAATATATTCCTGCCATCATCTATGCAAGTGCTCATTGGCCTGGGAATAACAACGCAGATAGAAAAGCAGTCATACTTGTACTCCCACTAATCCATGACTTCATGTCACACTATTAATTCTGCTTTTAGTAACAGGGAAGTTCCTGAATCCTGACCCTGAAAGGGGGGGATCTCATGTGAGGAAAATACAGTTATTTGCAGAAAACTCATATTTACTTACCAATACCAGATAAATGTGCTTTCTTGCACTATCCTACATGGTTCATTCCCATTAGAATCAAGGAAACACATATGCAGAATATCCATTATGTTCAAGGATCAGTAGTCAGTTGGTATCTTTATGCAAGCTTAAAGAAAAAAGTGTTTGATAGCATCTGGGGAAAAAATTGAAATGCTTCTAAAAGGCCAATATCTGCTGCTGTTGGTGTCCGAATCTCCCAGTCATTAGATATTGCTGTGAGAAGTCTGTATTATTTGTAGACATAGGGAGAGTTTTAAATGCCAATCCTAAAAGATCTGTAATTTTGCTGGACGGACACAGAGGATGTGAGGATATGATCATAAGCAACAAGAGGTGTCACCAAGTCTCCTTATGTCCTTTTTCTGCCAGGCATTTGGCACACAGTGGTGAGACGCTCACAAGGAGAGGTCAGTAGTCCAAGTTTGTCCTGTAGTGAGCTGACATCATTCATATGACATGCAAATCCCTCACTGGACATTGATTTTTTCCCTATTCTGATTCTCTCCCAGTACATATTAAAGATACCTTAGGCAGGAAGACTCAGATCCAGGTCTCAAGACTGCCAAGATCCAGGCATGCTCAAGGTCACATGAATAGAGTATCTTGAAAATAATTATCAAAGACTGGTGCATTTTAATAAGTGTGCACTCGTGTGTTCTAAGAAAAAATGTAGAATATTTTTAATTGTATAACAAAAAAGAGAAAGAATCAAAATAGAGAATGTAAGTCTTCTCACTGATTTCAGTAAACTTTGTATCAAGTTTTGATGTTCCATTTCAATGGCCATCTTTACATATATTGAAGCCTACCTTACTCCATCGATAGTTTTATTGGATCTGGTGGAATTAGCACAGATGTATTTCTTAATCTGAATAAGTTCTGAAAATTGACTGCTGTTTGAGATCTTCCCCAAATCCTGATCTTCCTTAACTTTACTAGCTTTCTCCCCAAATTTGAAGCTGAATTCAGAAAGGCTACTTCAGCTTACCATGGTGTCAGTACGAGGAGGGACCACATCATATGCCATAATCCAAGTTATACTAGCTTTGAAGTTTAAACTCTTACCTATTGTGAATCTTATCAGAGACAGCCTTCTTCTAGCAATCAAGTGCCTTGCTTATTTTCATTTTAACTTTCTTTCCTTATTGCCAATGTATTTGTTTTAGTTCGTCCTATAAAGAGTTGCCTTTAAAATGCAAATGAAAAATTTACTCTGCCTTGGGTTCTGGAGGTTATCATATATGTAAATTTCTGTACTGACTGGAGTTTAAATTTTGTAGGGATTTAAATATAACAGACTGAAAGTTCATTGGATAAAGGCAGTTTATCACTGATCAAGCAAATACAGAATTAATTTCTAATATTTTACATAGGAAAAAAAGAGAGGATGTGTCGTGGTTTAGCCCCAGTCAGCAACCAAGCACCATGCAGCCGCTCGCTTACTCCCCCCTGGTGGGATGGGGGAGAGAATCAGAAGAGTAAAAGTGAGGAAAATCCTGGGTTGAGATAAAGACCATTTAATAGGCAAAGAAAAAGCCACGCGCACAAGCAAAGCAAAACAAGGAATTCATTCACCACTTCCCATGGGCAGGCAGGTGTTCAGCCATCCCCAGGAAAGCAGGGCTCCATCACACGTAACGGTTACTTGGGAAGACAAATGCCATAACTCCAAAGGTTCCCCCCTTCCTTCTTCTTCCCCCAGCTTTATATACTGAGCATGATGTCATATGGTATGGAATATCCCTTTGGTCAGTTTGGGTCAGCTGTCACAGCTGTGCCCCCTCCCAGCTTCTTGTGCACCCGGCAGAGCATGGGAAGCAGAAAAAGTCCTTGACTAGTGTAAGCACTACTTAGCAACAACTAAAACATCTCCACATTATCAGCACTGTTTTCAGCATAAATCCAAAACATAGCCCCACACTAGCTACTATGAAAAAAGAATTAACTCTATCCCAGCTGAAACCAGGACAGGATGGAAGAGGAACAGATATGCTCAGCTGTGTAGAGGATGCAATATATTGAAGCTTTGCCAAAGTCAGGGCATGTTAGCACAAAACATTTGGCAAAGCCAATAAAACTGAGTGCAGGAATCCCAGGAAATTAAAATTTCAGATTTTATATTTTTCTTAAGGGAGGTCTTTATTAAAAAGTAAAAAACAGCTTATGGAGGTAGACTAAAACATTATAGTCACAGCTCATAGGACGTCCTCTTTACTGATAAACATCTGCAAGGGCAGAATTACCCTGAGCTATGCAACAGAGCACACAGCCATGGTGTGTCTGCCTGGTGTTCTAATACATCTGGGGGCTGATTAATCTCACCACATACATACAAAAGGTTGTGATGTTGCATCCATATTGTTCACATTCCTCTAGATGCTGCCAGGACCTTCATCATAGCAGTTTCCCATGGCCAAAACATGTTTCCCCAACCAATCAAACCAGAAGACACAGCACTTCTTGGTTTTGGTATTAACATACAAAGTCAACAAGACTTGATTATACACAGATGGTTTGATCACTGTTTGTACAGACCCTGTTCCTTTGAACTCAGTAGCAGTTTTACTATCACCTAGAGAAGCAGCAAGTACAGAATAAAGAAGAAACAGGCCAATATGATCATTTGCTGGTCTCATCACTTGTTAGGAAAAGAAGAAACTTATTTAAAGAACAAAAAAAAGAGTTTGTGGACAAGGAAGCATAAAAAAATGCAAGATTATCTGCTCATTGATACTGCATTATGTCTTTAGAGTTAGCTACCAGGGCTAGTTGACTCTATTTATTATCAATTATTAGTTTTTTACAACTTAGCAAAACCCTAAGAAAAAAAAAACAAAAAAGAATCAGACATCATGCTTTGTCTAATGATAGGAAGCCAGATGGAAAGGAGCTTTGACAACAAGCATCTTATAACTTCATTACAAAGAACAAACCCTCTGTGCTCCTTAGTCAAATTGACTCTTATGAGTCAAATGGGCTCAGGAACAGCAACTGAATGTCATCAAACCTTTACTTTCTAATTCTCATAGACAGTCAGATCATTTTTCAAAGTCTCTTAAAATAAAGCTTTTAGTTCTAGGAAAGTTCTTGGCAGTAATTTGGGCTGATGATAAACAAGCTTCCACTAACTACATTTAAAGACAGAAGAAAATTCTTCACATCCTAAATTAGACATTCTTTAATGGGATGAAGGAACAGAGCAATAAAAACACAACAACTAGAATATTTCTTTCTTATGAATGGGTTCCCAACACAGTTTCTTTGTATGTGGAAGCTTGTTGACCTTCTGTATAGAAACTAGTAGGTGAGTCAGTTTTTAATTATTTATGGAAAGTTTCATCAACAGTTTTGTTTCATTCCAGAAGAAGCTATGCTTGAACTGAACACATTCAACTTGAGAAGAAACACCACCAGCCTAATTTTTCCTTGACACCTCATTACACTCACATCCAGAATGGCAGTAATCAGCACTCTGACTTCTCATTGCACCTGGAAAGAATTAATTTATCTGCTGCTCCGTGGGGTTATTGCTGACAGAAGAAACACCAATGACAAAACAGTCTTTAAGAGACCTTAAATACACAAGAGACTCCTGTAGCAGAAGGAAAAAAGTAATGGACCGTATGAAGAAATTCAGTTTACCTATGGGCTTGTTTGAAATCTCACCAGTGTGAAGTATTCGTAGTCATAAAAATAGATTTTACTGAGATGTTTGACTTTCTATGATCTTGCTGAATATCTAAAAGGAAGGGAAGCTGACACTACATATGGCAAATGAAAATGTTAATGCAGTATAGCCCTGTTTTCATAGCTAAAGAAAAATAAAAGCTAATTTTTCTTCACTTGAGCAAACCACTATGAGAGCAAGACAGGCAAGTTTTAGATTGAGGTTAGTCAACAAAGGGCAGCCCCAGGTAGAATACAGGTTGTGAGGCCTATTTGCTTCCTGTGCACAGCAATTTGGAGATGAAGGAACAGTCAGATGAGACTCAGTGAACACACTGTTGCCCCCTTTAGTCCAATAGCATATAAATTTACACCATGTTTTATTTTAGTCTTGTCACGATCCATAAACTAACAAAGTTTAGTCAACTTTGACTTCTAGGCTTTAAAGCCTATCACAAAGTCTAGTTGAGATCTTGCAGTCCAGTTTCAAATGCTGCATTCCGTGAGGCAACACATTACCCAGGCCCTGGAGACAAAGCCATGATGACCACATATTGACAGAATTGATCAGTCTTAGCCATATGTGTAACAAACATCAGTATCATTCTAGGAACCATAATGCTACAGCTTAGCTTACAGCCTATCCACAGCTGTTGGCAAAATTCTAATGGAAAAGAAAAAATTAATTGGCACTAGCTTCCACCTCACAGTTGAACGAAGTCCGTCTGTATCTTGTAACATGACTGCTTAAAACATTGTAGGGATCTCATTCCCGACTCAACCTAGGACAGGCAAGCAAGGCCATTGTTTATTCAGCAAATGCCCAAGCTAAGATGAAAGAGGAAACTTTTTCTGCAGGATTCAGAGGATGATATTCAGAGGATAAATAGGTAGGGACATCTTTAGTTATCACCACAGCTGTCAATTTTAACACAGACTGAACACAAAAAATGACCAAGAGCCTCAGAGAAGCCACAGGTGGTAAAATAAATCATGCTCATCTCTTTGTCAGCATACCTCTCTTTCACATTTACTGCTGACCTATTCTGCAGCAACTACCTTGCACTGGCACCAGTGCTCTGGCATCTAAGTTCACAGAGCAAAGAGAAAAGTTCAGATTTCTGACACTTCTTTTGCACCTGCTCTTTGAATACAGTAGCTGAAATTCTGTACGCCTGAAACCAAGATTCAGATAGCTTGTGTGATTTGTGTATGCAAAATCCAAGTCACAATCTGGCCCTCAAACAGTATTAAGTAATCTCCGAAGCAGAGCTCCTTTATAAGACATTTAAAATTGAATGAGACATATCACTGGAGACCATATTGTAGAACAAACTTGTGTTCTGACGGGGTTGGGGAGGAAGTAAAGAAGAAAAATTAATGTCCCAGTTAGCAAGAATGCACAATATTTTGCAGTTACAAATAAATTCAGCATTTCATGAACAAAAATAAGAAATGCCCAGGGGAATGGAGGGGAGACACAGATTCAGACAGTGCCCCAGTAGAAAGAAGGCAGTGGCCGTCACACAACTTGCATGAAGGGCATACAATACTCCAGTGAATAACAGTGTAATGTGTTTTGTTTCTGCTCAGCACATTTCACATGCCCTTCACAAAAAAAAAAAAGCACTGCTCAGTCCACCATTGGAAGCCAATGAAAACAGGCAAAAGTTGAATCCTGTCTTCCATGTGGAGATGCATTACAACATGACAAGCATCCACAGGCAATAAATCTGTAATGCAAAAAGCAATCATAATTGAAGGCCTGCCCCAGCATATTTCAGGTTAGAGCTTGAAACTGTCAGAAAGCCAATGGTTCAAAATTTTTCAACACAGAAAAAACCAATTTTGAAATGGGGTCATAAGTATAGACAGAGATGACATGCTGCTCAGCTGTAAGCAGCACCTTTCACCTTACTTTCAGAGATTTAATGGGCATGGAAGATGAAGAGCAAATGCAAGAAGAGGGTTCTGTGAATGAAAATAGAAAGAATGAATAAAGGTTACTTGTGACATTCTTCTCAGGTTAAGGTCTTATTCAAAGACGAAGTACAGTGGTGTTGAACAACACATTCTGGGCTGAAAGACAGGCAAAACATTGGCTGTGGTTTGCTGTGCAATCACCATGCACAAACCTGCAGCCTCTTTTGATCCATGAAGAGCTCATCTCAAGTGAAATGACTTTCAAAAGAAAATCACAAAACATACAGAACACTTCAATCATTGCCCTTCTTATCCATATGAAAATACTATCATCAGGAAGGGCATAAAGTGCAACATAAAAAGTTCTTCAACATTTTGCAAAACCATTAACATTTTTTCTGATCAAAAATTAGCATAAGAAAAACGAAAAAGTGTAATGTCAACTTATACGAAAAGAAGGATAGATACAAGCCCCTCCAGCCTCTAACTAAACACTGCCCAAACAGCAAGGTCACTGAGGCATCTCCAGTTGAATTGAGATTGGAGACTCATAAAAAGTGTCTTCTCTAGAGTGATAACTAGTTTTAGAAAGTTTCCCATTTTTAGTTCAGATAATATTTCATAATATTGATTATATATTAATATATATTATTATATATTTTTTTTATACAGATTCATAATGTAATGATTCTGTGAAGCGTTGAACCCAATGATCTGATTACTTTTACTCTGTATGACTAGAAAATGTCCATTGCTTACAGATCTTATGAGTGACAGAAAAGCAAGATAAACACATAGGACTACAGTGAAGCTGTGATCCCTAAAGTTCGGTTTCTCTGAAGAAGAGATTCTAAGACCATCTTTGTGTGTTTCTGTTGCGAAACCTGATCTAGGATCCTGCCCGCTAGGCCAATTTACCGTGAATGGGCAATTTAGATGGCTTAAAGAACCACTGTCAAAAGTATCAGCAAAAGTGGTTTTATTGAAATATAATGTTATAAAAGTGCAACGTAGCAACATTCAGTGGCAAGATTCACTCTATTACTGTACTGCACAAAGGATATAACAATGATTCAAAACTACCAAGACTGAATCAAAGCTACCAAGACAAAAATCAAAGTTACCAAGACAAAATCTTAGAGCATTATAATACAAGGTTATGCACGATATTAGTCACTTACCAAAGATCTGCCATTGGCAAGAGATGTCTCTGCCTCAAGAAGCAACCTTGAGAGGTGTCCCAGCTCAAGGGCAGAACACCACCATGAGCCAGCTGCTTACCAGAGAAAGCTCAAAGAAGGCTCACTTAGGCTGTCATATTTATGGAATAAAGTGGTTGGCTTGTAGTCAAACTACATGCAATGGAAAAGGTATGCATGAGACTCCTCGTACTCACGACTTTCTTTGTTCCTCTAATAAATGAGTCTTGGAAAAGCCACCCGCTATTCATGTGTTAATCGCATGATCAGTGTTCCAAGCTCATATGCACCAATGCTCATCATGTCACTCTGTTTCTTTGTGGGTTTTCAGAAAACAGATTGGAACTAGAGAAGTTCTTGGCCCGGTTACAGCTCAGGCCTTTACCTCCTTTGGAGCCTGCACCAAACTACCGCTAGTTTGATTAAGGGGTCAAGTTCATCCATCACAGTTTCTAGGCTTATTCTTCCAATACATTCCAGACTGGGTACAAACCTCTCCTTACTGAAGTCATTAGTTATTAAGTTCAGCCATGCAAGAACTTTAATGAAATGATACAGGAAGGAATATTTCCTAATTTTTGTATTTGATTTCTTGATTATTCAACCCGCCATCTGAAGTAAGTTATTCCTAACATTTAATAAAAAGGAAGGTTCTATAAGATGTATTTTGTTGCCATTCTGCTGACAATGGAAGAAGCAAAAAAGAGTCCCGTTAACTCTCACAGAGACTGGAGTGCTACAGAGTGCAAAGTACTAAAAACCTGGGAGTGTGTGTGTTTGGGCAGGCAAGAGTAGGTTACAATAAGGAAGTTCAATTTTGAATGCGCATAAAAGTGATTTTTTTGGGGGATAAAAAAAAGCAGTTGATCTTTTCACAAACACTTTTTCTAGTAGATTATAAAAACACCTTTTTTTCCATAACTCATGTGACGTATAGCTGTATTTGAGCATGGGGAAAGATACTGTATCTGTTAAAAAGAATTCTCATAGAATTCTTATTCAGAAAGAATAATGCTTCTGTCCACTGCTGTAAGAGAATGCCCTGATGTTAGCTCCAGAGCTATTGGCGAACATTTAACTATTGAAGCAGTGTATATTTTAATACATATATTAATAAATCCCTACTACAAACCTTTTTACCCACAGCTAGCAAAGTGTTCTGTCCATACTAGGTAAGACCACCTTATCTTTCCTTTGCCCCAACCCACTCTTTCCTTATCTGTAGAGAGCAGTGACAGAGGCTCTGACCTGCTCTACTGGCACAAGAATCCTTTCCTTTCTTTTCTAATTTTTCTTTCACCATCCTGCTTTCTCCCTAATGCCTCTCTCCTTTGTTCATAGATCTTAAGGAAGATCCAAGAGTGTAATTGGTGATATACAAATGTGAAACAACCCTCTCCCCTTCCCTCATTCCAGAGAACTCGCAATACAGCAGAGCTACAAAGGACTCACTTCAGGAGGGCCAGCTGTCACAGAGGAGTGAGTCTGCTGCCTACTGCCTAGAGGAAAGATTGAGACCAAGTAGGAAATGAACTGGCAAAGCCACAAACCTGAGGGAGATGAGGAACTGTGAAGGTGATCCTACATCATGTGCCTGGCCAAGGGAGCTCCAGCCCTCTTAATGGCCCTGGTAAAACTGTACCCACAGGGTGACAGGAATAGCAGCATATACAGTTGTTCAGCAAATGGCACTGAGAAACCAAAATGGCAATGCAAGGAAGCTGGGAAGGTTGTCTCCTTCAAAAAATTATTCCTTTTGAAGGATATTCTTGGGTGGTGAAGAACGTTTTCCCCAACAGACTTCTGGCAGCCTTTAAAGCAAGACTATGTAAGTAGGGCACAGGCTGAAGCACTCCTATGTCCCAGTAACTCTCAACTGCTAGAAGAGGCCCCTGGGCAACGGGCAGCTGGATTGAACTTACAACAGATTGAGCCTTCACTCTTCCCTTGTACTTAGAAGAACCTGACTAAACCACTATTATTCTTTCATCCATTAGTCTATCTATTATTGTCCCTGTAAAGGCACATCCCTTTTTTCCTTTGAAATTACTCCTGCTTATGCCACCCTTTGCCCATGCTTTTTTTGACAATTTTCTTCAACCATAAGCCAGAGGACTAAACTTTATTAAATCAGTGCTATCTCAGAAAAATATTGACAAAACTTCCCTGGAAAAGGCCCATTTAAACAATAATAACAACATGAAAGTACATGCTTTATAAGCTATTAATGCACACTGTGAATGGACTGAAGCCTCCAAGCTAAAATATGAATGTGCTTATCTGCTGGATGTAGGTGTCAATTGCATTATAAAAACATGTCAGAACTTCTCATATAAATTTTATTATCTTGTTTTAAACCTTAATTTGTTTAAGCCTTTTGAAAAACACCATTTCTACTTCACTGAATCTTTCTATTTCTTGAAATTGTTATAGGAGAAAATAGCAGGAAAAGCTGTGTATAATTTAACTCAACATGGACCGGCTCCTCTTCCAGGTGGGAATTACCCAACTTACAAACCTTTACAGTCCATGAGGTTCCCTTTCTACTTTGGCATATGTGGTAAGTTTGCCCTCTTTCTTTTCTCCTGAGCTAGGTATCATACCAAATACCTGAGGTTTCCAAGGCAAGGTCATACAGAGGGAACAACAGACTTCCTGGTGTGTCCTGGATTCACTGTATCTCTGAAACTGCCTTGGGGTGCCCTATAAAGAAAAAGCATTGTCATTGTTATTGCCTTGAATTATTCCCACTGTGAGAATACTTTCTTCTTACAAAATGTTCCTTTGAGAAATGGAGACAATTTACAATGAAACAGACCCTACAGCCACCTAGACGCAGAGCTGCTGGAGCAAAAAACACCTTCTGAAAAAATAAGCTCCAGGACTTGCGCTGTGTCAGTGATGTACATCACCCATCCATCAGCCAAAAGTGCAGAAATAAATTGTGGAGGGAAGTCTTCTGCAAACTGTCATCCTCTGCCTCTCCTCTAGAGACTTCCCCCACAAGAATGGGAAACTCAACATTGTGGCATCACGGGCCTTCATGCAGTACCTCAGGTCAGCCAGCTCAATGAAAACAGTTTCTCCTCTGCTCTTGAAGACAAGCTTATGCTATGCCTATGGAACTGCAAAGTGTGTAAGAGCACTAAAAGACAATGAGTTTGCTGTTAATTTTACACAAATAAATTTAAATTCTGCTGCTCTAGTATAGTATAAAGTACAAATCATTACATTACATGAGACAGAAAATAAATTGTAAACAGACAAGGAATGCAGTGGGAAGGGAAAGAAAGCTATTCCACAACAATTAAGCCACACAGAATAAATTTCCTTGCATCATTGATCCAGCTGGGTAAGGTCTTTAACCTTTGAGAACTTGACCCAGCACTTGTGCCCTAGTCTAGGACATAAAGGAGGATCTAGGAGGATCCAGAATTAGAGCCTCTGTTCCACGTTGGCATTGCTGCATATCAGGGCATAATTCCAAAAAGGGAAAGGATGATCCTGTGGCTAAAGTATAAGACTAGGAGAGAAAAGCATAGAAACTTCCCAGCTCTGATGGAAACTTAGTAATGTAGCTTCAGGCAGAGAATATAGTCTCCATGTTCCCACTTTCAACCGCTATGAAAAGGTGATAACATACTTCCTCTCCCTTCAAAGTTATATACACATACAGCTTTATTCACCTGAAGGCTCCATCTGGTCTGTAACATGCTAGTGTTCACATCTAAGTTACTCAGAAATGCAGAATGTGTTTTAAATAAATGAACATCATTTACCACAGGTTGATCTGTGTAAACAGCTTATTGTTTTGCTGCAAAAACTGAGATGTAATTTCTTTCCGTTGACGTATCCTTGTCTGAATGGATACAGTGTAACTCTCACAGAGCAAGGGAGTGATAAACCCTCCTTCTGTCCCACTGAATGTTTATTCACAAATTTCACACAAAATGCAATGAAGCAAACTCTAGTGAGTGAGGGGGATCCATGTCAATATATCTTATGTCAGGATGATTATGGGGAGGAAAAGCACTCTGCTTTCTACATCAGTTTTGACCAAAACAGCACTTTAAAACTAGATCTAAGAAGCAGGGAAGGGAAGGGGAAAAAGGAAAGAAAAAGAGCAGCATAGGAGGGATGTATGATTAGTTAAATTCTGGAGGAAGAGAGACGAAAGAGTAAAACAAAGAATTCAGTGCAATCTGAATTTGCTGTTATGATACTGCAATTGAAGCTTGGATCACTGAAGAGTCAAGAAGCTAGTGAACCACTATTAAAAAACCTGTCTGGGTTTCCAAAAGTTATTAAACCCAAGTGGCTTTTCCATACCCATTTTTTCCCTTCTCCAGTTATCAACTGCAAAGTTACACTGTGAAGGACAACAAAGCTCCTGCTATAGTACTGTTCAAACCAGGTTTTTTAAGAATAAAAATAACACAGCTACCTGAAGGAACTCAGAAACACTGTAATGACCCTAAGCTGGGACTGCTTTACCCTTTCACTGAGTTTTGTGCTTGGCTAAAAAAGAGGAGAAAGAAATACATTAAAATGCACACCTATATTTTTAGCATGTATTTTCTCTTCCTGGTTGCAATAGCCAGTTGTTGTCTCCGTATTGTACTTTAATTGTAAGTTCTCCATGGCAGAAACCGTTTTCATTCCCTGCCTAGCACAATGGAGTGGTCCTCATGATGGTTGCAGTAGTCAAAAGCTGCAGTATATGAAAATAGCAAACAGGTGTTTAGGATTGGTCATTATAATCACATTCATGCTCAGAACTGTCATTATGTCTTTGTAGATGCTACTTTCTCTGTGCTACTTGGTATAAAGCCTTCACTGCGGAGTGTCATGCAAGCCCTGGCATTGCATAGCAAAGCACCACTTCTGAGAAAGACATATGAGGAAGATGAAGGAGCAAAGAGATGATTAACTTTCCAGCAGGTAGACGTCAATCCATAGAGAGCTTACTCCTACCAATATGACTGCACACAGCAGCCTGGAAATGTTAAAGAGCTTCAAGTCTCAGCCCAGTCTTAGGCTGAAACTTGGCAGCTCCAGGGGGAAATCAGGACATGGCCAGATGGGACGAGAGGTGAGACAGAGCCAAGAGTCCAGAGAGAGGAGAGCTGGCAGCCAGGAAACAAAACCTTGGTTTAACTACATAAAAAGCATCCTGTAATGTTTCCATCTGTCTTCCTCACTATTTTGTAATTTTTCCACATTAATCATTCCACCCAGAACAGGGCAACACTGTACCTCAGAGCTAAAGTCTGGTGTTCAGCGCTCCTGTGGAGAACCAAAGGAAAAGAGCCAGGGGGGTTGGTGACTTGGGCATGGCTTAGCAACAGTAGAAAGATCACACCTTAATTCAGTTGTTGCTTCCCTGAAAAAAGGGGGAAAAAACCCACAAAAAATCCACTTTGGGTTTTTACCTCTGCATCCTAGTGGTCTGTTCCTTCTTATTTCATGTATTTCAGTTGCTCCTAGGCTTGTTCTGGATTATGCTTACTAGTCCCCTCCATGTTACAGTCCAGTGCTTGTTCACCCTAGCTAGGGGCTACTCTGTCTGGACAGTATGCATAATATTTTGTAACACTTTGTTTCACCACCAAACACTCATCAAATGCTACATGCCCATGAAAGCACCAGTATGGGAGTCAGTCACAGCCAGTCAGGGGCAATTTGAACTGAGGGAAAAAAATTCTTTTGTCTTAAGAACATCTAGCCCTCATATGCTGGCCGGAAGACAATCCAGCCATGGCCAATGCTATGAAAAGTGCCAGTGCTAGGACCTAGTTGGTCCTAGAAAAAATCTGCCACAAGCAATGTAGGTGCAACCTATTCTACCTCCCACTTTTTATCAGTATAGATATAGCTATGGATCCATTAGTTAAGCTCCTGCTATCAGTTGTCATCTGGAGGAGCCTCCCACTCCACTGATTGATTATAAAGAGAGTTTAAGGAAACCAGTCTCCTAACTTAATAATCTGAATGAATTGCCTGAAGAACAACGCTGTGAATACTTCCTCTGTGTGACTAAACTCATGGCATTTATTCCAGTTGAAATGAACACGAGAAATCCAGACAGGATTTTGCACTGGGATGCAACCAGGACATTACCTGCAAGAACAGCAAAAAAAAAAAACCCATGATATAGAATTACAGTATCTTTTCTTTATTTCGGACATCATTAACCATAAGCTTCATGCAGGACTTTCCACTGCAGAATCTACAGGCATTTAGGAAATAAACCTTTGAAGATTTGATGGCTGAAGATAGTATTATTGTTGTACCTAGTGCATGGCAAGCCAGAGAGCGCTAAGCACATTTCAGGCTACACAGTGAACAAGCCCTAATTCTCCTGATTTCCAAACACGCTGTTTGGGTATGAAGCCCAGTTTCTCTCATATGAGCAAAACCAATGTGAAATGTGAAATAGATAATATATGCTCTTCTCTATATCAAAATATTCATGGGTAAATGAAGAGCCTTTAACACATAGCTTTTAGCAGGAAAAACAAGCTTCCTGGTAAATTTAAAATTTTTAAGCATCATATCTTGGCTTAATCAAGGTTATATTAGGAGAACATATCTAGAAAATTTCAACAGTCACTTAGGCTGTTCTGAAAATATTTCTGAAGAACAAGTTTTTTGTGGGGTTTTTTTTTGGTGTTTGTTGGTTTTTTTTTTTTCAAAAAGACTGCATTTTGTGGAATGGCACTAATTCTTTTAGTCTTTTAGACAAAGATGTATTTAGTTTAAGATAGCAGATCTGGAAAAAAGAAACAAAACAACACTGTAGTTCACTGAATATAATATTGTATATAGTTTACACTTCACCCTGGGGATATCTATCAGCGTACAGACTTTGCAAGTATCACTGTTAGACCAAAACATTACGATCAGTTGTCTCAAGAACAGTGTTGAAAAGAGGTTCTGGGAGTAAGAAGGGCTAAGTAGAGGCCAGGCACTGAAAGAGAATTAAGGCACAACAGAACCCCGAGAACATGACATTTTGGAAATGTCCAAATCTGGTAGACAGTCATCAGAACTTGAATAGCATATAGATTTACAGAGCTTGATGGAAAGACAGAAATAAAATTCTGAAACAAAAACTGCAAGGAAAAGGGCCATTTCAGAAGAGTGCAAGTATTCTGAGACAGATGGTCCTTGGAAACAGAGACAAGTCTAGGAAAAATGAGGATGAGCAGATGTTATAGATGCTTCATCTGAATGATTGGTAGTACTAAATTCTACACCAAAACTAGGATTGATGGGAAAAATTACATCATCTCCAAAGAAAGGTATGCGTCATTACCAGAGCACACTCACATGTCTAGACATGCACTTGGATAGCCAGAGCCAAAGACAAATTTGGAAGTCAGATGGAATGCAGGAGTCAAAATAAATGAAGCAGAACCAGCCATATGAAAGCAGATGGTTCAAGATGCTGCTGGACAGACCTGACTCCTGCCTCAATGTTGTTACAAGAGTAGTGCCGTGGGGATGCAGAAAGTGACTAATTAGAACACTTCTCTGCAAGCAGATTTTTTGACCTTCCCTGATGCCTCGTCTCCACTGAGAACAGTAAGTCTTAAGCACATGGCTGGGACTTACTGTAAGGAGTTTTCAAGAAAAGGAGGCGGTTCAGTCCGCTTCATTTCAAACTGCCACACACAGAGTGAAATCTTTATTTTGCCAGGGACGAGACACTGAGAATTCCCTCCTCCTTTATTTTATTTTTCAGGGTCCTTCTCTGCTCAGCTTCCTCCTTTCCAAAGGCCCAACCATTCTGAAACCTTTAGTGACTGATTCAGCACTGAATTAGCTACTATTGAAAGTTCAACTGCGAACACATCCTTGAAGTGGCAAACACAAGTGGCAATCACAAGTGGGACTGTCAGAAACTGTCACGCCTGGAACTCCCCTACTCTTTTTAAGCTTAATGAGCTGCACTATCCAAAGGAATTACTGACTGAACTCCCTGACCTCCAATCCATTACCCTCTTTCTGGCCATGAACAACAGCATGTGAAGCGTACACAGACTTTCAGTCCAATAAGATTCCATAAGAAGAAAATCCATATTAGCAGAATCAGCCTCCTTTGTCTGGTTTGAGTTCAGGTCACAACCATGAGCATGGCAACATGTGTGCTCTGTAATTCCAGTTCTCTTTGACAAGCCTGTTATCTCTGCACCAAGGCTTCAATTGGTTAAAGTAGAAAGTACCTTTTATTCTTCCAAAAATTGTTCGGTTAGTTAGTCCCTGAAATCAACACTCTTCTCACATTAATCTTTTGTTAATTAAGGAAAAATGTCAATATGACTCCAAAAGGTACACAACAATAGTTTCCACCCACACTAGAATTTCTTCACAACCTGTGTTCATTCTTTTTTAATTTGAATCCTGCTTACAGAGGGCTAGAATTGCTAGGACCCTTGAGAAATAACAGCTACAGGCACTGGCTGGATTTTTTAGGCTATAACAGTGTTCACAGTAAGGCAGAGAGCAACAAAATCCCTATTTTAAAGATAATTTCTGCCAATCACTTCTTTTTTTCTCAGAGCCTGATCTCAAGGATCTGTCACCCACAGCAGCTATCTTTAGTTGCCAAGAATCCTCACTGCAGGACCAGGACATCACCTTGTGACTATGCACTATTCAGACCTGCCTCCAAGTCCCCAGCACTCTTTAGCAAAAGGATCTGCAGAAAACAACAAGGCAGTAGCCCTGTTATGAATGACCACTTTACCAAACCTTACATCACATCACGTGACTGGTCCTAATGTCATCATCTATGTCATCGTGTACACCTCTGTGCAGGTCATATTACTGTTTCAATTGAACTAACATTTTTTAAGAGAAAAATTACTATTTTACTAGCTATTACTCACAACAGGCTGCAAGGTAGACTGGTGCTCAACACTCATTGTGTATAAATGTGGGTTAAAAAGCCCTCTCAGACTCTGCTTGTAGTAGGGCTGGAACATCAACACTTGCCTTTCCAGGATCAAATTGCTCTGAGATCATTTCCTAGTCTTGTGGGACATTTTTAATGACTGTGATGTTCTCCTGCTTGAAAACATCAGAAAGAAGAGTAAATGATTAAAAATGCTTAGAGAGATATCTTAGCCCAGCTAAAGGCAATGGGAGCTTCTCAGTGGCCTTCAAATAAGGGCAGGATCTCATCTTGAAAATCTTTTCATTCTTTACTTTGACTGGGGGAAGAGGAAAATAACAGTCAGCTATGAAACCTGAATTATCCAAATGTATTAAGTTGTCTGTCTCTGCCATAGGGAATCTTGGCTCTTGTAGTCTGCTTATAGGGAGAGTTTTACTGCTTGAAATGAAAGCCAGGGAACAGAAAAAAGAACCCAGCCTCTCAATCAAATACAGAGGCTTCCACGGTTGTTTTCCTCAGGTGTGATATCTAAGCTGCAAAAGAGTAGAAATTTTGTTAAACTTCTGCACATTTCCTCAGGACCTTTAATTCAGACAAAAATGATTGGTGTGAAATTTACTTTGGATGACAAACACACAGTAAGAAGGAGCAGCCCAAGCAAACAATTTTAAGGAACAGAAATGCAGCAACCATGAGAAAATGTTATGCATCCTCCCAGATGATCTCCCTTCCTTGCCACACATGCACGGAGAGAGAACATAACTCATAAAAATGCAGCACTTCCATGACAGTACAAATCACAGTCTCTTCAAAAAAGTAGGAGGGTGTAGTAGGAGGAACACAGTAACTATTTGGACTTTCTGAAGAAAGGGAAGGGAAGGGAAGGGAAGGGAAGGGAAGGGAAGGGAAGGGAAGGGAAGGGAAGGGAAGGGAAGGGAAGGGAAGGGAAGGGAAGGGAAGGGAAGGGAAGGGAAGGGAAGGGAAGGGAAGGGAAGGGAAGGGAAGGGAAGGGAAGGGAAGGGAAGGGAGAAGACTTAAAGCTGAGCTTTTTGGAAGAGGTTAAAAAAATAGGTGTTGTTAGTTCACGCTGAATTTCAGTGAGAGGTAGCTCCCTAACTCTTACATTCTACTGCAAGTCCAGTCTGAAAAAAGAAACTTCCAAACACCTAATAGTTTCTATTTTTATCTAAATCTAATCAGGAGTATGTTAATTCTATAAGGGCAGGGATAGGACTCTTCTCTCCTCCTCGTCTCTCCCCAGCTGTATCATCCTGAGAATTTTAATATTTATATTTATCTGACTGTTTCACTCACAGTTTGAGAGGGCAGCATGAAAATATCAGTATGGCTATTTTTAAACTTTTCCTTGATGTCGAAATGTTAAGATTTTGAAAATTTTTAATGTTTGGGAAGATTTTTATCTGTTATGTCAGATTGAGACAGCCTTCCTCTGTGTTCTCCTGTAGACCAGTAGCACTGTCTGAGAGCAAACTAAATATTTCTTTCAAAAAAACATTAGTTTTTAAGTGTCTTCGCGTGACTGTAAATTAAATTCTTCAAGTATGTCTAAGCTTCTCTGAATTCAGAGCCACAATAAAGGTTTATAGCTGGCTGAGAGCAGCGTAGTCAGCTACAAGGACCTTTGAAAACAAATGGGCATGCTAGACAACAAATAAAATGGGATTTTGCTCTGATGTGAAAAATTATCCCATCTCTGTTCTTATATGGGAAGCATTAAGATTGTCTTGGCTTGAGGCACCAGACCTAAAGAGCTGACGTAACTACAGCTCTGGAAACTCTCCCTGGCAAGTCACAAAGGCAAAACCAAGTTTTAAACTGGATGAGAAAACAAAAGTCTGAGTAGGGGCACAAATCTAGATTTTTGTTTTTAAAAAAGATATTATATGGCACATTGCCTCAATGACAAACATACTTACCACAACACTGCCAGAAGTACACACATTAAAGCAGTTGGACTTTATAAAGCAGTTAGACTTTTACTTTATAAACAGGTATTAAGGTGACCTGGCTTATCCTATGGAGTGGCATAAATTCAGAAGAAAAGCTTTGACCTTTCAGCATAGATCACTTATACTTCATGTGTAAAAAAAGGTGGGGAGAGACAAATCTAATTGATAAATTATCAGTTAAAAAGTCTGATGACTCATTAAGGAGCTAGCTACATAGCCCTTCATCAGGAAAGAGGAATGAATTTCATTGGGTTTTTTTATTTGGCTTTTTTAAATGAGAGAAGAAAGTCAAGCAAGGACAGGACTTTGATTAGGAGTTTCAGCTTGCTTAATAGGTACTGGGAAAGCTTTCAAGGATGAAGCAGAAATAACCCCAAGTGTCAGAATACTGAGTAGGAGGCAAGTGGCAATTTGGAGTTAAAATAACCCATTTTTTAGACACAGTAGGCATATTTCATTGTGGTTCCAAAAGAGAGCTATTGTTGAATACTGACTTTTACTGACTTGATTGAAGTCTTGCTCTTTATCGGAAAGTACAGCATTTGAACGCCATACTGGGGGCCACTGAGTTTCCCTGACTTATGAAAAATTTAATTAAAATTAGAGGGACTTATAATTTTCTGAGAAGAGGCAAAGAATACAGACTTTTTTTTCTTTACAACTGAAAAATTTCACGTAAATTTAATGAAAAATTATTTCAGAAATACAAGAACATATGATATCATGGTAAAAACTGAAGTGGTTTTCCACCTGAATTTTTACAGAAGCTGTTAACATCCCATCTTACTTGTACTTTGAGTCTCCAGGTTGGCCAGACCCAGATCATTTTGCATTTCTACAAGATCTGAATGGCAGATTTCAGAATGTCACATTTTTTCACAATAAATGTCAGACATAAGCCACATTTTTGCCCAGTTAGACCAGTTCTCCCTGCTGTGCAGGAAAGCTGGGTAGGCAGATAGGAAGGAAATGGTGTTGTTCCAACATGTATTAAACAACAAAATTGACCATCATGATTCAGGGTCAGACAGTAAACAGGCTTATTAAGGTGTCTTGGCATTATATTGTTACAGCATTGGATGCCTAAGACTAAGACATAGAGGCTGGTTCACAATTCAGGTATCTTGCCCTGTTAAAAATTATAAAAGGTTGATCATTATTGTTATCCTGGCAGGGAGGGGGTCAGAACCAAAAAACCAGATGAGAACACAGGACACAGGTTGGGAATCCAGCCCCTGCCTCAGTGCCCCATCCCTTGCAAACCCAGTTGTTAACACCCTACAGTATCCATCAAATGGCAGCAACACCCCACTCAGAACCACTGACATTCCCTTTCCCGCTCCTCAATGCCTCATCTTGAGAGTTGTTCCAGAACCTGACACCATCAGTTCTAACTAATGGTTAGAATCTTTTTCCATCTCAATTTATTCAGGGCCAGTTTTGCACCCATTTGTTATTGTGCCAAACCATCCCCTAGATGAAATCTTTTATTATCTTTGGCACTACAGCATTGCCAGCTGCAGCCATAAGTAGAACTATCTTGCAGGAAATCTCAGCTGCCATCCTCTAACTTACCCATCTCAGCAAGAAAACAGTAGATACAACTCCAGCATCTGCTGTGGGCTTCCTATTTCCTACAACATTAGATGCTGTCTGTCCTGAGCATCACTAGACTGCAATACCACCCTTCCATGCTATGCAATTTTTGGTGTTATCCTTTCAAACACTAAGGACTTTTGGATTGGCTTGCTTACTTTCTTTTTCAGTAAGTACAGAAATAGAAGGCTGTCATGCCCTTGGATACATCACCTCCTCCAATTTCCATATATTTTGTGCTATCTCTTTATTCCAAACTGACATTCTGCCCTGGGCATCAGAGGACATGGGAATTCAGGTCAAAGTAGGGTAAGAGGAACTTTTGGGTCAAGGCACAGAATGCTACAGGATTCATTAGGCTTAAATTATGTAGTGTGGGATACTGTTTAAGGAAGGAAAGTTGGCAATATTAATTGATTATGAAATGATTGGATAGTTTTGCACAGTACACTAAAAATTTTACATACAAACTAAAAAGTGATGCAATTTACTGTGTATTTATTTTGCAATAACAACACAGTACTCTTCTATGGTTAGGAGCCCACTAGGGAGTTCACAGGGACAGGGCAGCTGTCTTCCAGCATGTAGTAGCAGTAGAGAGTAGATGGAAAGTGAAGCTTATATGAAGAGTTAGCTGCTCAGCTGAGGTCCTGTGCCCTGCGGAACCTCTTCCTGTCACTCATCCTTTTCATCATTCATCCACAGTTGTGTCTACCCCTCCAGCTAAGACTGTGAACACAGTATTGCTGGCCACCCATGACTTTGCCATTGCCAGGATCTTGAACAAAGGTTTTCTCAAGGCCTCCCACTCAGGACTTTTAAAGCTAACAAGATTGGGTGCAGGAAACCCACTGAACCTGCTCTTGAGGAATATGCAGAGAAAAGAAGATGAAAACAGAAAAAAACCCCATATCCGTGGATTTACATGGCTCAGTGGCATCTGGGCCAAACTTACTGCAATCAGGCTGTGCAGGACCTTTCAGGTGGCTCCTTCTTCCTGCTGATACACCAGGGAGAGAACTGGAAGCCTGAACACAGCAAGGGCAGAGACTGTTTGCGACAACTATAAAATATGAGCTGCTTTAACCTCATTGTAACATCATAAAGGACACATGCCGGTTATCAGGTACCATGCACAATCTCAAATACCCTGATTTGGACTAAGTTTTCCTGTCAGCTATGGTACATTTATTGTGAGTGGCTTAGTTGTGTGCTAAATGTGGGAGTTATCAAGCCGAGCACCATTTTGGTGCTTTCACTTTCTCATAACCTCTACCTAAACACATAGACAATAACATTACACCAATAAGTCCAGACTGAGAGTAAGATTAATGGAATGGATGTGGATGAAGGGGAAAGGTTTTATGCATTTGAATTTTACAAAATGAAAAGAAAAATCATATTGTCTTTAAAAACTGTAATTACTATAATGTCTGGAATCTCCAGGCATGAGCGAAGATTGCTTTGTGGAGGCCACCGTAAAGTTACTTTAAAAAGTTTCTGTAAAATAAGTGATGACCCACCTGTTCTACTTTACTTTCTGCTACTAGTCACTGACATTGTTAGGATACTGCAGACAACGGCAAAATATCTGGTCCACCATGGAAAATCTTACATTTCAGTCTCCCAGAGTTCATTACTTAAGGTTTGCATTTAGAGCAAAAGCTCTCTGCCTTTAAAATTTGACAATGAATAAACAATAAATAGAAATGCCATTTACTGGCTCAAAATTAAAAACACTGAGCTGCTTAGACCTCTTATCCTTTTGCAGGACCTGCACAAGCATGTCTAAATGTCACTGTGTTCTGGATTTAATGTGCAACATATTCTTCAATGGGCTGCACTAACCCACACGATACAGCACCAGAAGACATACTCAGGTTAAAACTAAGAAAGAAGGTGCAAAGAGAGAGCATTACAACAAAAAGCCTTCCAAGTAACATCCTCTCAAATTTCCATAATGCTGTCAATGAATTGGGAAGCTAGATCTTTCTTTTTCACATGAGCAACCTTTGCACTAGCAATTCTGTAAACCTGCTTCAGCTTTCTCTTGACATTGCAGGGAAAAATCTAAAACCAAAAAGACCTGAGGGAGGTAAATAATGTTAGTTTAGGTTATGAGATGAGCAAAGGGAAACAGGGAAGCAGAAAAAGCTGAAGGAGAATTAATGGCAGGAGAAATGCAAGCCATTCAGAAAAGCCTGCTGTTTCACTGAGAGCAGTGCCAGAGCCTTGGGGATTCCTGGTATTCAGCACTGATGATGCAATCTGTAAATGTAAGTCAACTTTGTTTCCCCACCAATCACACACCCCATTAAAAAAACAGCTAGGGAAAAAAGCCCTGGCAGCAAATTAGATTGAGGTAGGCAGCGATTTGCTGTGGTCCTTTCTGAACTATTAGCATAAATCCTACTCTCTTTCAAAGGAACGTCTACCCGTCCACCAAATCAGAGGTCCTGAAAATGGTAATTCAATGCCACAGATGCTCACAGCTCAGTGGAGAATGATTAGAGGACTAAGGACAGCCAGAAATGGCTCACAAAGTGTCACTGTTCCCACTCCAACCTGCCACTCTGCATTTAGATTTGTACGGTCCTTAACATAAAAATAAAAATTCTGAAAAGTTTTCCAAATAACATTCTTCCTTGTTATAAACTGTACAAAGAGGTCTTTCCCATTATCCAGTTACTCCTCCTCTCTCACAGTCAGGCTTAAAAATACATTTTCCTTCTGGGAGGATATACGATACAAGCCATTTGCAACAGCATAGAGTTGAAGAGTGTTTCTCAGCCTCCTTTAACCTGAGAAATCACTGCCCATCTTGTGCCACAGCGACACACTGTACTGTTGCAGCAGTTCCTTTACAATCAAGTAAAAATTGGAGCAGGCTATGAGTGTTCATTCATTCCTTTTATTTTCTCTCACTGCTTTGTAGAGAAATGCACATTTATGTTAAGAAAAGAAAGCAATTCCAGTCATTTCATGGACCACAGTCTATGTCTCAAGGAGCACCAGGTGGGAAGCACTGGTGAAGCAAAGCATAAACTGTTTCTAAACCAGCAGGACAGCCTGATGGAAGCACTATTCCCACAAAAGCATGGAGTTTCTTTATGACCACAGCTAGACTGCTTCTGCTACTTTATCTTAATTACAGCTAGCTTGGCTGTCTCTGCAGTGCAAACACACTGACAGAGGCCATTAGCAGTGCTTCTTCCCACTAACACCAGTGGGAGACGCACAGCCATAAAGTCAGATCAGGCAAAGGTCAGAGCACACAAATGCTCTAGCATACTAGCTGAAAGGAAAATGTTATGCTTGAGTTGGAACTGCTACCTGTAAAAATCAACCATCTATTAGCTTAGAGACTATCTCTCTTCATCTTCTTCAACTACACACACACACATTTACAATTTTATTGACAGGGAACTTTCCTCATCAATCCACTTGCTCAGCCTGGCTTCAATAACTCTGACTGAAGTCATAAGTAACAGTTTGTCATCTGCTTACACACATGCTCGATTCAGATGAAATACCCTCTTTATGTCCTAAACACAGCTCTACTCCATCAGTTTATTTGAAAGCTAAACATATTTGACACTGTCTTTACTCATTCCTGAATAAAATCAAGATAAGGAATGAAAGCCCACTGAAGTAAGGATACAGCAACCTTTGGTAAATTTTGCCCTACAATACTTAATAATTAGGAACTTTTTACCATTTCTGGATGGAGGGAACCTGGCTAGTTCATATATTTTTTTCTCATGGAGACATAAAGGATCTTTCCCTCAGGATTTTTTTAGCATAAAAAAGAAATATGAGAGATTAGTTTAGTATCTTCAAGTAGAATGGTAGATTGCCACAGAAAAATTACTGGGCTGGAAGTCTGACCAGAACTTGGTTAGGTCTGGTTTAAACTAGAAAACACTTGATAGCTCCTCTCCAAACAATAATAGAAAGAAATGTTGATCCCTTCTCCAGCTAGTCTTTGAGTTAAAAAAATCTGCACTAACTACATGTGCACTAAATCCACATTTATTTGGGAACTAGGTAAAGATACTACAATATTGAGGTACTGCAGTTACGCAAAATCTGTAACTGGACTATTTAATTTAGAATTAGATTTAGGATCTCAATATTGTATTGCATGACACCATGAAACTTTACATCAAGATAGTCATCGTTAGGCTGTCATTTGAACTGATTTCTAGGGTATACATTGGTTCACAGACCTGCCAGTAAGTACTGAGACTGCCTTCTGGGCAGAAAAATTAGAGGCAATATGTCCAAAACCAGGACATATTGTACAGGCACCATTTCATTTCAGGTAATTGTTTAAACCTGGAAAGAAATTAGAAAACTGTATTATTCATCAAAGCAATTGGGATGACTTCCATTTTACATAAAAACGTAGGGATCTCTCCTCTGACAAAAGTGACTTATATGGCAGTCTTAGTTCCTTTTCTTGAAGCTGCACAAGTAATTAAACAGTAATGGAGGAAGAACTACCAGTCTGGTTTCTCCTACATGAGTTAAATATCCTCGATCCTAGCTACAGGGTATTTGTGCTGGGGTTTGTCAGTCTCTTCTATTGATACTACTTCTTTTACCCTAAAAATATGGTCTTGAGACAGCAAGCTAGAAAGATTCCTCAGTACGGTTTTTAGGGTGCTCACTATGGAAAGGAGGACAGCTGAGTCCTTTCCCCGTTGAACTAATGTTTAGTTATGCAGACAGGGTGGGAAAGGTTCAGTAAAAGAAAATTAGTTTGCTCTTCTAGGAGGCACAAAGCACACACAACTCATCGTTTAGTCTAAAGAGAAAGCCTGTTCAACTTCAAGCCCAGAGGTCAGGCTCAGCTGTGTCCCAGATATATTCTGCTGAAACCCACCTATTCGCTTGGGTTTTCTTTGAAGTTTAGGTAAAACTAGGGAGAAAGTAATGCTGGACTTTCTAAATTGAGCTTCAAATTGGATATAGATTACTAATTAATTGCTACCAAAAGCCATGCACACTTATGTTTCCATGGTCCTGGTCTCAGGGCAGTGTAAACATGAGAAACACATATTTTTGAAGCTGAAGGAATAACCTCACTCCAAACCTGGTGAACTGTCTCAGGCTGTTGGGGAGGATGGGGAAGAAAATGCATCTGACAAGGCGAACCAGTAGGGTTGCAAGGAGTACAAATGGTAGGCAACTTTACCTATAACATTCTGGAAAATCCTAATTAATCAAATGAAGAAAATCTAAGACACTAGCAAGACAGAGAGAAATAACAGCCAAAGACTTGCGATCATGACAACAGTTGTTAAAAGGCATTCGATTTTAGATATATTGTTAACGTAACATCTTTTGCATTTTCACTTGCTGACAAAACTCTGCCTAAGACAATCAATACTGGGACTTGTGTGCCACGTTACACAGGGAAGCAGTGCTCTCAAGTCCTCCATTTCACTCATCAGTTCACCCCATGGAAAACACTAACTCATATCTATTCTTCCAAGTTAGAAATAAGTCTGAAAACACTTTAAGATGTTGCACATGTGAAACCAAGTTGTTGTTTGCCTTGCTAATATCATTCTTGATACACTGGTCTGTGGAGATTCCTACTTACGGGCATGGCAAGACACAGAGCTTTTTGTGTGAACACTTGCTTTCCAGGCACTACATTTTGTGCAGAAATGTTCTGCTTCCCCCATGTTGGAACAGAACCCTTTCATACACCAGGCAAAATTGTGTGGAATACAGTATTTCTACCTCCTCTCAATACATCACATTATGAGTGATGAACACTCCCATCTGACTGATCCTGAACATGTCTTCTCAAATGCTTGGATTTAATGTCTTACTTGAAATGCACTGGTGTTAATGCTGAAAACAGTCTTCATGTAGACAGAGCTCCAGCAGCTATTGTTTTCCTCTTCATGCTCCTAGCAAAATTAGAAGGAAAATGAATGTGACTAATATTGAGCATTCTACATAGAAAGATGGCAGACAAACCCAAATTCACTCTGCCCACAGACCATGTTGTCTACAGGCCAGTAAACATTTGCTTGAGCACATGCTCATAAAAGTGTGTAGGTTCTGGACCACAGCGCTAAGAAAATGCTTAAGCTTTTTTCCATCTGCCCATGGAGATATGTCTCTGGTGATGAAGAGGGGTCAGGATGCAGCTTATTCCCAGTGCTCTGAATTCATCTGTAAAATTCCCTTCTGCAAGGTGGCTTACTGTGAGAAGCTAGGCAGTAAAACCGTGAGTGAGAGAGAGGCCTTGTAGCCTGCATTTATTTATTGACAAAAGAATGCAGCTGTAGCCATGGCAAGAGGTCCCTCCACACACTGGAGAGTCACTACAGAGCACCTGCTGCTGCCTTCACTACCACGGCCATCTGTGCCCCCCCTCCCCCCCACTCCATAGCTCTTACAGATTTCTCCAGGCACTTAAAACCCCTATAACCAACATCCAGCAAACAGAGGAGGCTCCAAAGAAGGGGAAAGGGAGGTCATGACTCTAAGCAGCTGGAAGAGAAGGTGAAGTGCAGGAAACAAAGACACTATCTTCAGCAAGTAATAAATGCTGTAGAGAGGCAGGGGAGAAGAGTGGGGCAAAACAGAACTGGTGATGGGGGTATATCCTCATCATCCAAATCTCTCACTGCAGCTCTGAAAGCAAACACTTAAAATCTGTTAAAGCCAGAAATGTGAAACAGCAAACGTAACATTTTGGCACTCAGTTTCACCACCACCTGCAAAAGCTAAGAATGTGATAAGAAACAGAGTAAATGAGCAGTTCCTACACGTGTACGGGATCTTCAGCCCCTGCACTCTCCTGCCACATGAACTGCTCTCAACCCCACAGGGCTGGGAAAACACAGTTCTCCAGTTCTTCAAGATCCAGGCAGATCCACCAAGAACCTCATAGCTGTCCAGAATTCCCCTCTAAATTCAGCGAAAGTTTATTGAACTGGAGTTGCTCTGAATTAAACACATTCTTCTTCAGCAATTCTTCAAGAATTTTTATTCTTGACCCAACTTCTCCATCCTTAGTAATTTTCCTACATGGTACTGTCTGTTCTCAGACAAACAGCAAGGGTAGTGAGCAACAGTCTTTGAGAAACATATGTTGTATTTTATATTCATTTCTATTCTCTTCCACATCCCCGATGAGGATTCTCAAGAATTGCTTTAAAACTGTTAACACAGATGACAGGTCCTGAAGTTGCCTGAGTGACCTTTTCCATTGTGTTAGCTCAAATAAACTAGGACAAATTAGCAGAAAATCAGCTGTGCATTTTTTACTTCTCTAAGTGTGGATCAGCTGGAGGTATGGCTTTCTGTATTGTAACTTTGGCATTAAAGACTGTTTTGCTATATGAGAAGTATTCCTTGTTGTTGGTAGTTTTCATGACAATTTATATTTTAAACATTATTAAAGCTTAAGGCAATGCAATTACTATTTAATAATTATGGTTAGTACTAACAGCACATCTGTTTGGTTTGAAAAGGTTGGCTTTGCTTCAGAACGGCGAGACATCCATTTTATAAACATTTTTGACAGCACATAAAACATCAGATGACTAAAAAAGAAACCATAAAGTTGGGTGATCACAGTTTAGCAGTCTCCCAGCTCACTCTTCATGGCTACCAGGAAGAATGTATGAAATGTGAACCAAGTATGCAGGGTGTAAAACACTTCAAAAAAATAACTAGGCAATATTTCTCATTTACAATTGCTTTGATTTTCCAATTCATCAGGCAGATTAATGAAGGGGAAGTCTCCCATTTCAGTGATTTTCCTCCTGTGAATGAAATAAGGACTTTCTGTTTTTAAGGCATTGGTGAAGCAGTTTAGGAATCCTCTGGGTTTTTGATGCCAGATCCTCCCCTGACATAAAGAGGAACTAATGGCTGCAATCACCTTGCCTGCAGCAGCATCAATGTTTTTAAAATACAAGCCTCTGGATTTTTTTAAGGATCAGTGAGATGCTATTTGCAAGGAAGAAACTTATTAACAAGGATGGGGGCCTCAGGAGTGGATTGATCTTTCCCAAAACTGAAACATTCTTTGCAGTACATTTCATTTTAAATTCATAGTAGTTAAAACAATTACTGACACTCACATGCTAGAATTGATTAATTTCCTGTCCCCTCTGGCTAAAACCTTACATCACAAAAGACTGCATAGCAGCACACCACCAGCAAGTTAGAATAGTATTTATTTAGTCACTGGAAAATACAGTTTATATACAATTTCAGTGAGGACTGCATCTGTTTCCCTTTTTCCCTTCTGTTCAAAAACTAATGAGTGAACCATTCTTCCTAATTCTCATGTATGATGGGATCTTTCCTGGGATCTAGCCTTTCTAGACTTCACTTTAAGTCTTCAGACTACTGAAACTGTCAAAGGACAGAGCACCTGCTCAGGCCCTATGGAAGGACTCTCTGACCTCAGATCATCCTACCTAACTTTGGTACCTACAATGAGAGTTCAGTTGCCCAAACTCCTTTTATATTCAAAGAGACAGGCACCTCCAAAAGAGTAGTTCAGACGAGCTCATCGAACCTGCCTGTTTCTCATCATCAGTTATAAAGGAAACCAAAGGAGACTATAGCATTGTTCTGTACCACTAACCTAGTCTATATTAGCAGACAAAGGTCTGCTTCGAAGTTTCCAGGGGCTACTTACATGACCTGATTGTCTCATGGTGGGACATGGGCTGACCACACATTGGCCCAATTCTACTCTTCATGTCATACTTCATTTTCCATGCAAAGGAAGCCCAGGCAAAAGGTGGGCTGGAGTGGAGCACCATGCTGCATTCCAAGAGGTCCCCAGCACAATTTTGGGGGACCACTTGCCTTGTTAAAAGAAAAGTTGCGCAACAGACTCACTTTCACGCAGCTCCTTCATTTCTTTTCATTTTCTTTCTGTCACGGCATGATGTATTCCTGGTACAAACTGTTTGCTCCTGTACTGGAAAAGAGAGATTGGACTGGCTATATTCACCTGCTTGAAGATACAAGCACTGCAGGTTTCAGCAAGGGTGGAAGACAGCTTTGGACCTACATCCTGAAGCTTCATTTAAACCCACAACAAAAAGCGTAAATGGTATCTCATGTGGTGACAGCTGTGACAGCAGTTTCTGGGGACAATCTCAAGTTGTACCCCAGAGAGTTCAGTGAGGTGTGGTCACTATAACATGGAGGTCAGCACAATACTAACTCACAGCCTCCCCGTCTTGGGAGTCTGCAGCCAACACTCAATGGTATTCTGGCAGCATTGGGGCTGCACAGGTTAACATTAGCTCAGGTATGTCTTCACAAACTGTGTACACAGTGAAGACTACAGTGTACACAGTTCCTAAGCAGAACAACCTTTATTCTTTCTCTTTGTTCAAAGAGGAAGCAAAACTAGCAAGCTCCTCGAAGCAGATTGCGCTTTAACTCTGCTCCAGTTTGAAACAAACAAACCGGACTATTACTCAACTTGTTCATTATGAGTGGTGAGATGCTCTTAACAGAAGGAGCTCCTTAAAACTGTATAAAAAGTAGGGGAAAGAATGCCCTGGAAAATGGTTAAAGATCATGTTAGCTTCCCATAGGCAGAGCTTTAGGAACACTGAACTGATTTTTTTTTCAAGCATGGAATCCTTTCCAAGATACTCTGAGGACAGTTCTGGAAAACAATTTTCAAGACAACATATTTAAGTTTAAATGGAGCTCAATTAAACTAAATAGGACTTATATAGA
Source organism: Morus bassanus (assembly GCA_031468815.1). Taxonomy (NCBI): domain Eukaryota; kingdom Metazoa; phylum Chordata; class Aves; order Suliformes; family Sulidae; genus Morus; species Morus bassanus. The sequence goes on along the minus strand of CM062568.1, from coordinate 88,283,303 downwards.
TAACGATCTGTGCACACTATTCCAGGGGCTCAAAAGCTAATTTCTAGACTGTTCCCATAAAGAAAAAAATAAAAGAAGCATGCTTGCAAATAACACAGGGGTGGGAAAACTGGCACATGGCAGAAATTTTTTATCCAAAATTCAAAAATGTTTCTCAGTTAACAGGACTGGGCTAGGGGAAGAAGCAAAGGGTACGTAGACCATGCAGTTATGGTCAGGGGCAGAGTTATGCAATGATCCTACACCCTATCTGGCATTTCCAGCAACCATCAGGGTTTTGGGGTGTTTGCACCTTTTTATCCTGCATCTTAGTTTTGGATTTTTAATGGGTTTGGAACGCTGTATAATTTATAAATTCCACGGTGGGCAAAAGCAAACATAACTCTGTGGTTTTAAATACAACCACATAAAACACTTCTCAAAGGATAAAGACCAAACTATACATCAAGTCAGTCAATCAATATTCTGCAGCAGACCCTGCGTAATTACTTTTCTCTGTGCTGCAACAGGGCCGCATTGTGCTTTATGACCATCATTAATTATTAAAATAGTTTCCTGCATTAGCGTGCATCCATACATAGCACCTGCTATCAGTCTTCTCAGGTCAGAGTCTTTCCCACTGACTTGTGTCTGGCTCATGGCTATCCATCTAGGCCCTCCAGCATACTCCTGGGATTGCAGTCAAATGCTGTGCAATGTTTCCCTGGCTCACCATTCAACCTGTCTCCAAAGTCCTTGGGTCTTTTGCAATCAGAAACAACCTGTCAACACTTCATTATAAAGAAATACCAGGAAGTTTAAGCCATGGATATGAATGAATACAACTTTGCCTTCCTCCAGTTATACAAGGATAGCTGCTGGCACAGGACTTTTAATACATTAAAACGACAAGATACACACAACTTGTCACCAGTGGGACCCCACTCAAACCAGTCTGTAGCAGTGGGTGCTCCACAAACAGGTATTTGTAAGCATATTTTAGCTGGTTACCAGGAGTATTGCTGAGTGGCCCGAGACCTCCAGTTTCTTGCGTTCTTAACACCTAAGACATACAAAAATCAAAGTGGAAAACACTCCCAAGATGAGCAGCCCTTCCTTTTCAGTGCTTACAAAATATCAATTTTCTTTCCAAATTATAGTAGAATTATTTTGGCATGTGGTTTTGCTTAATTTTTAAAATATAAACTCACATCTTTTGTTCTCATTTCTTGTAACTTATATAAATTATCTTTCTGTTTGATTTTCTCCATTTAAGTGCTTTCTCTTTTCAGCTGCAGCAGGGCCACCTCTTCTTTACGATGAGAGGAACAGCCTCCTGTTTTGACATCTGGTTTTTTCTCATATCTAGCTGGCTGCTTCTTATTCATATTAACTTGGTCATGATTCTTCGTAACAGTAAATGCAAGAGGTGGTCTACAGCATTTCTGGTATGGTTAATAAACAGCATCTAGATATTAACTTGTAACAGAAGTTGTAGACACACATTTGAAGTATTTCAGTTCGTACTTGTGATTTTCTCAGTGCTTAATGCTACTTAAGTATCAAACTCATGTGAGAGAGAATTTCTGAAGATTTTGCAATAATTTTTTAAAAATGACACTTTTAGCAGGTATTATTTTCATTATTTCACATGATTATTCTGAGGGGCATCTGTCCATATTAGATACTAACTCTCCTCTGCAGCTGTGCACCTCATTCCAGCTGAAGAATAGACAGGCAGTTTGTCCTGGTAAGCCATGAATTAGGGAAGGAATGACTTCTTTGGTAGGTGATATCCCTTGGACATACTCATTTGGTATCTAAACCTGTATCACTTTTCCCTATCCCTTTCTGACTCAACAGTTTTTTATCCCAAAGGAAGAATTTTGGAAAAAGTAATAAGCTAGCGAAAGCAGGACTTTTTTTAGAATTACAGTTTTATTAGCCACCACCGCTGTTCTGCAGTTATCACTTCCACAATTCCCCACTGGGGTGAAACATAACAAGCACTTAAGAGTACCTAGCAACAGTATACAACAGGTTAGGACAGAGAGTGAAGAACAACAACTGCAAGAGGAATTAAAGTAGGTGGTAAATAATTATCTCATTGGTATTTGGTCACAATACAGAGTTTAGCACTTCCACTCCTATGCAAAGCTCCACAAAGTCTTTGAGCACCCTTATAAGTCTGTCATTAGGTTTTACACCCTCTCAACTCTGGCTGCCACATTGCTCAGGATGAACACACAAATCCATTCACAGTTGCCAGGTTTACCTGAGGTCTCCCATCATGAAGCAGTTAGGTGTAATTCTGCTTCACAAAATCCTGGGTAGAACTCACTGGGAAGAACGTGAAGGAGACTGATCACTTTCCAATGTAATACTGTTGAAGAAATTGCATTAATTCCTTCACTAGGCCTGCCTAAAAAGAAAAATCAAAGCTCCTTTTTCAGCCTAAAGCCCACATGGGTTTAAAGTTCAGTTGCACTGTGACACTGCAGGACACAGCCTGATTCTTCACTGCATTGCACCTCACGCACAGTGGTTCACAGCTGTCCAAAAGTGAGTGCAGAACATCTGTGTATATTGGTAAGTGTGCTTTGGGCACATTTTGTACTCCATAATGGACATCCTGAACTTTGTGAGAGCTGAAACCACTGCAAACAAGTAGCAAGATAACATAACAACATACTGTCTCTCTCTTTCTCTCTCTCTTTTTTTTTTTTTTTTTTAGTGTTAGTTTTAATTTAATTAGACTTTGTGATTGCTATGTTTCCACTTAGGTTACAAAAGCTTCAGCAATTCTGAAGTCCCCAAAGCCCCAGTAAATGAGCTGGCTGCCTGAAATAGTTATGGGAAAGACCTCCTAAATATTATCCCTTTCCTCTGGGTATGCTAAAGGCTTGGAGATATCTGCACAGAGGAAATTCCTATGTATAGCCAGGTAAATTAAAGAGAGAATATTGAAAAAGATGAACCACTTGTGTAACAATTTAAATAAGAGTGTAGTATGAACCACAATTTGAAGTCAAGCACAGTGTATCAACTGCTTTCGTGTGCTGTTTTGTAGGACAACTTACCTTGACTTTCTTATTGCCTAATAGGCACTAAGAAAAATAAAATCTAGTTTACCATAAGCATCAGAGATTTTTTTAACCTACTTATTATTCTAATTATCCTGTTGATACTAATCAGTTTAGGCTTTCCAACAATATTATCAAGCTTCTAACAAAATTACATAAAGATACATAAAAAATGCTGTGGAATATATTTTTTAAATAATTTCTAGTCCCTGTTCAGGAAAAGTCATCACCTCAAAATTCAGTCTATGTCTGAGATTTTCAGTGCTCAGAACTGTGCATACTTCAAAAGTTCGGAACAGTCAGAGTCTATGAAATTAAGGGCTGTAATGTAAAACTTATAGCTCAAATCCCATGACACTGCAATCAAAGACAGGAAGTATTCATAGGGTCAAATATTTATAAAAGCTGTAAAACAGCCTTCAGGTTACCATCCCTAAATTAGTGACAAAACTCCTCAAGTAAATGAGTTTAGGATACGGCAAAAATACTGTATGCTTGCATTTTCTTATTTCAGTTGCCATTAATTTGCTTTGAATAACAAACTCAACATGTCAGTTTACAGCTACAGGAGGTACTATTTTATACTGGAAGTACTATTTTATACTGAGATTCTTACTAGTAAAGTTTCTTCCATTCTAAAACATGCTACTGTTTGTAAGATACTCCCCATACTGAAAACAGGGAATATAAACTTCTCAAGCACAGACACTCATTTTTGTACATGAGCATATTGTGACACTAGTTTCTCTTTCCGACCAGCAGCTGCTACTGACTCAGCATGTGAAAGGATAAGAAAATGGCTGCCTTTTTCCTCTGCAAACTTGCTGGTTATATTATCAGAGTAATGCAACTGTTTCTGTGGGTCTCAGGTTCGGCTTCCTTACTGGGTGCCACAGTCTCTCTGTGCAGAGCAATACAACAGCGTGCACGAAACAAAAGGACACCAGAGTTGAATTATTCAGACTGAAATATTGGCCACAACTCAGAAGGGAAAATGACATTCTGGGAAATGCTCCTATTTGTGCTCCATCATTAGTGAGTGAGCAGGGTAGTGATGGCAAAAGTTAGAGCTTTTGACTTCCCTGCCTACAGAATCTCTGCAGTACTGTAGGTGCCCAAAAATGATCTCTGGACAGACTGTGTAATTTGGTGAATACCATGCATTGGGAAACACTACACTGCAAAATAATAATAATAGTAATAATAATAATAATAATTCCTTTTTTTGCAAAGAAAGGTTTCTGACAAAACCTGCAAACTTCTTCCAATCATTCCCAGAGAATTAGAGGGTATGACAACTGGCACAGAGTGATCACAAAGCTCAAAACGTTAACTTCAGGTATACTAATTCTACCCAATAGGCCAAATTCCCATCGTATCCCCAGTTCCCTCACAATCTTCAGCATACTGATTATGACAGTGTCTCTGGGAAAAGGGAAAGAATGAGTAATCCTTGTGCACACACAAGGGCAACTTCAACCCAACAAGGCAAGGTCACGCTTTTCTTAAACTGATTATCAATTTTGAATTCCTTGAGTTTTTTGTTTACCCACTTGAGAGATCCAAAAATATTCCAGTTTTGAGAAAGTGGTAAGTACCATCCCCTTGAAAGCTGGTATAGCCCAAATCAGCTCATGACTTCAGAAAATATCTGGCATAAGTGAAATTGTCCAAAACAACACAAGTCTGTGGGAAAGCAAGTCTCCTATAGTTCAGGTGAGACATCTACCTACCAGATTCTCATTGCCTTCCACCTTGCTCTGTGATTTCCTTGGAGTAGCTACACTGCCTGGAACTAAAGAATACAACTCAATTTACAAGTAAGTGAAAGCATGGATTCTGGAGGTGTTTACATGGTATGTAGCAGTAAATCATATTTGGACATAGTTTCCATAGTCCTCCTTCTCTCTCTTCCTTTCAATCATTTTTACTACCATTTTACTAGCATAAGTCAAGATAAGGTCACACTGAAATTACAGGTGGTTGCCTAACATTTTCTCTGTATATAATCCTTGTAAATTCCAAATATGCCAACCCACAATAGCGTGACAGGAATGTATTAATAAATAAAATTAGTCAGAGAAAGGGCATCACCTGTGTTCTTTATTATAAAATGCCATCAGTTGTATGTGCTAAGTCCCCTCTATAAGAGGATTTCTTCAGACATCTAAAAGCCGTATATTACTTGCTTTACACAGTCACTACACTGCCCTTGAGTATTTGGAATTTTTTTTAGTGAGACGTTAAGGAAAGAAACAATCTTTCTTCAGTCAGCATCATTCTTTTTTTAAAGATGCTGAAGTTAGCTATGTTTTTTCTGCTTTTCTTATCAAATGAATAGTTATGAGCTACACAGGAGGTGGCAAAAGCCAGGTGGCTTATCTGAAGTGTAGCTCTCTGGAGATGAACTATCACCTAGACTGTGGCTCAAGGAACATGAAACTTCTAGAAGAGGATATTTAGAAGTAGTTCAGTATTCCCTCCTGATCACTGTGTCATCCATTAAATCACTTGAATGTAATCTCCAAAGACTGACAATGTTAAACATTGTTCTGACCTAAAAGCAGTATCACATAACTACAGGGAAAGGTGAATTTGTCATAATTCAAGTTAAAGTGGAAAAAAATGACAAATATAATTTACCTGACTTCTCATGCCACTGATGAATGCTGATGCTTCGAATGACGTCAGTCATTTTCTTCACGTTTTTCAGGGTCTTATTCTAGGCGAAAAATCACAACAGTACTCTGTGAAGCTCTAATCACTGCCATCTAAACTGCTTGCATGGTTCAAATTATGTTTTGAAAGAGTTTGGCTAAAAAATACAGTTATTTTACAAATAAAGATATTTTGCTTTGGCTTCCGTAACAACACCTTCACTATATATTTCCTTCTACGGGTGTTACTAGGGCAGCAACACAGCAATCTGTGCTAATGATCTCCACTCTCTGAAACCGACTTCAAATAGATTTCTCAAAGGTCACAGATTACTAGTGTGAAATTCTTATCTCCCTTCTAGCTGGCTGCCACAAACAACTGTGCTTTATAATCTCAGTTGTAAATTAATCAAGTTCCATCTTAAGACAGGGCAAGTCACTACTACCCTTAGTATCAGTGGCACCTGTTCCTCTGCTCTTTAAAAGGACCTTTCAAAGCACAGAAGGATTCATATGTGTACAGCTGTACACTCCACTATACTGGACTAAGATACCTATTGCATTACTTGGGGAGATGGCATCTGGACTGTGAAGGAAACAGATGAAAAGTTGTAGCACTGGTTTGGGAGACAATGTTCAAAAATGTCTGGTTTCCTGTTGAGGTTTTTCTCTTTTTTTAGTGTCCAAGTAGAAGGAATCTACCTCATTCTTCTTGTTCTCCACCACCCTGGCCATTAGGTCCTATCCAAATTTAGTAGGAGAGCTCCAAGGCAAGGGACTATTTGCATCAGCCCTGCTTCTCGAAGAAGGCAACCGCACTCCCATTAACAATTTAATCAAATCAATGTAGTTCACTGTCTGTGAGTAGCTTTCCCAGGAGATCAATCTGTTGATGAAAAAAAAATTAAGGCATTGGAAGAGATATTGTTCTTTTAGAGAAGAACGGGATTGCTTTCTAAGACATACTAGGAGGTTTCTGAAAAAAACGGCTTTTAAGATAAATTCTTGTGGTTGTCTATAAAAGGTATGTTTATAGGCCAGCTTTTTTGCAAGTGGATTGTGGTGGCTGATGTCCATTAGGAAAAAATATTTCTTTTTAACACAGATTACCTCATCACAGACAAAATAAACATTTAAAAATAGGATAAAGCACATTTTTTAAAACAATGTCAAAGAGTGGAGCAAATATCACCCATGATTCTCCTTCTTACTTCAAAATTTGGGACTTTGTAAGGTTTATTCAGGTCTTCTGAATAAAGGCTGTGACCTGATTAGATAAAAAGTCTTCTCTGTAAAACTACAAGATATTTGAAAGACAGTCCTCTCATTTTTGCAACACAAATAACCTCACTCACTTCCCTATCCAGTACTGTTAAAATGAAATATGCACTTGATTAAATCACTTAAGATGTCATAAGAAGGTGAAACTGACTATGTCAAAGTGCTTCTATAAATGCTTCTGACGACCATTTTTATTTAAATACATCTCCACGTATATTAAAAATAAAACTGTGCTTCTCTAAATCATGACATTTAAACTCTGACACCAAAAATTAACTGGAGAAAATATTTGCTTTTCAAAGATGGAGTTTGAAGTTGAAATATTCTTTGAAATTCATCAAATGTAAATGTAAAACAATGGTAAAAATTACTTATCATAAATTCCTAACATTTTAATATGAAAATACAGAGTTACATCACTTACATAAATTTTTTTGACAAGTATAAATCTAAAAGTTAATACTGGAATTGAATTAAATACAATTATGTTTGAAAAGGAACATCAAATTAATACACTTGATCATAGTTTCAGTCCGTAACATGGAGAAGACAACTGATCCAGCTCTAATAAATACAGAAAGATGGAACAGTATTAACTCTTGCCATTAGACTCTACCACTACCCCACTGAAAGTCCAGTTATCATTCCATCTAACACAATACCTCCTGTGTTTCATAGTTCAGAAAAGAAAAAAATTTCAGCTTCACTTTTGAAACTTGATTTTAAAGGCTATAGACTATTGGGACACTAGTGGAGGGCAGTTCAGAACTCAGGATATTAAACAAACTGTTGTTTCAGTAGAGGCATTTCTTTCAGAAAAAAATTTTGCCATTAAGTCAGTCACTCTCCCTTCTCTAGCCTTCTATTGCATATTCAAGTGGGGTTTTAGGACTTCATCTGCCCATGGCAAACAAAATTTTACTACTTGAGGTTACTGCAGGACACTGCTCTGCCAGTCCCAAAACTGCAGGGATCTGAGGAAGAACCAGGCATACTTGTCATTCAAACAACTGAGTATATTCTCTGTAGTTCACAGCCTACATATTTTGCTTACATTCCCCAACCTAAATATCAAGTCAGATCTATCAAAAAGCAGAGCATTTACCTAGTTAATGCTTAAAAAAAATGATTCGAGTAGAACATGAGAATATGAATATGTCCCAGGGCTTGTATTAGATGAGATACTGATGAAACCAAGGGTCACCGTTAAGCAAGACCTCCAGTACAACTGCCAGTTCAGCAATACAAAAACCACTGAGTGTCACAAATGGAATAATACAGGACAGTCCAGGTAGACCTTTGAGCATGGGACTCTTTATATTTTAAAGATTAAAAACATGCAGCAAATCAGTCCTATGGTCATGGCACCTTATAGCCTCAGTCCCGTGAGAAAAATGTACACCTGGTTTGCAAAGAATATAAAAAGCATGAGGTAGCATTTCTCACAGATCCTAACTTAAGTCTACAACCTTTCCTTTCCCCTTAACTGCTATATAGTGTTGAAGGACATCTCTAAGACCCTTCCTGATGCAAACAGGCTGTGGCTATATTAGCATTTTAATTCATAGGAGTGTTAAGCTATTAAAGCAAAAGCCATCAGCCCCATTTTTTGTGCAGTGATATAAATTTCAAAGTGGCTTGATGTGTGCAGGCTAGGCACCTGTGGAGGAAATTAAACCAGATGATTTGCTCCATGTGCATATAATGAACAATTTCCCCTTAGTTAGGACACACAAGTCTTAACCCACCACCCTTCAGATCAGCCCCACAAAATCCTCAAATATTTACTGAGGCCACATGCTTTAACAGAAAGTTCTCAAAACGCCAAGAGTTGTATTCTGAAATAACGATACACTTGTCATGCTATATAAACAGGCAATGGCATCTGTGCCCTTGTATTTACTGTCAGCCACCAGCCACCAGGTCTTGCTTACTTCTATACTCACCTACCCTACCCTTCTCCTGCTTTGATAGCCTTTGCATTTCTTACCTGCTGCACCTTTTTTTCCCAATCCTAATTTGAAGCCCTCATTTCTTCCAACAACCTCTTTTACTCCCCCCCCTTTTCCACTGCTGTCTTTTCTGATGGCAGAACCAACTTTTCCAGAGCCCAAGACCCTCTGTAGTTCTGCATGGGTTGCAAAAGAAATGACACTGCCCATCACCCTGGACCACAAGAGGTCCAAGAGCTCCTATAGCAGCAGCTAAAGCCAGTGAAATAACAGAAGCTTGCCACCTTGAGGTTGCCACCTCATGGTTGCCACCAGGGATGAGAGGTCTGTTATTAGTACCATATCGAATTCCAAAAGGGAGTAATCTTCCTGAAAACCTGTGACAACAATTGCAACCTAGGGCAGCCCATGTCATCCTAGAACAGAGGTCTTGAAGACATACTTGTCCACGACTGCTTGAAAGTCCAGACATTATACTGGGAGCCTTGCAGAAGACATTGTATTTGAGGAATTATTAATCTTGAACAAGCCATGTCTGGTCTATTGGGCCTTGTTCTTAGGGCTTGAGAAGCCCTTATGTTAGCAATGCAAGGGAAAGGTAAACTGTATGTGGGTCGAGGGGTGGAATCCTGACTGGGAGACCACTGTACACCAAGGAGTCAGTGGTCCACATAACAGCTAACCTGAGCAGGCGCAAGCCTGTGCTGTGCTGACGTATGCGGCACGTCCAGCCTGGCCTTCAGGCTGTGCTGTTGTGACCCATACCCCTCTAGCTTGGACTGTTCTTCAAATAGAACAGGCAGAGCACAGCCTGGAGCAGACTCACCACAAACACCTTTAGCCTTTAAATGGGGGGCAGGCAAGGAGAAATCTTGACTGCGGAAAGCTTTGAGAGCAGGAAAGGGAAGGCAATCTCTGGGACTCAATTCAGAGCCAGAGGCATGGGCCAGGAGGCTGAAAGGTCATGGTCAGTCTGAGCAGTGCTTAAACTTTTGGCTGAAACACAAGACAGATGGTTGATTTCTCCTAAGAGCTGGAGTAGGAGATGAGGTGGGAAGCTTTTGACTCTCAGAGGAGCGTGGAAGGACAGGGTGAGAGGCTACCTTTCTTTCCTGTAAAGCTTCACCAGCCAGTTCCACCTCACTAAAAAGATATGGTCAATCACTACTCATCTTTTACTAGCTGTGTGCTGAAACCATCCTGAGGGACTGAATTATAAACACTAGTTCTAGAGAAAGCATAATACACCGGATCAGCAGAAAGCACATGAGATGGTTGCTTTTCCTATAAGGACCGGATTTTTTGGTAATGTGTTTGGCAGTGTGAAAAACAAACAGCAAATACAACTGTAAGAAAAGAGAGTGAACTTTCTACCCACACATCAGATATGGAAGGACCTAAAACAAAGCTTCCTGCAGGTTCTGCCCTTATTCTGGAGGGATCCACTTACTTCTCCACTGCTCTGGAGCAAGACAAGCACATAAATACCATGAAGATTACAATGGCTCTGGCTCCCCTTGTTCTGTTCTCTTCTCCAACATGAACCCCCAAGTTGTACCTCCGAGTTGTACTCAAGACTTACCCACTGTTCCCCTGCTGCTTCTGGGTCTGAAGAGCCCTGCTCCCATTCTCTGCCTCAAACTCCCCTGACAAGTCTGGCAGTCTGACAGTCATGCAATATATTATTTAAATTATCATGTGGGGATTGCTGTGTTTCGCTTCTGAACTTTTAGGATTCAGCCTAGGTCAGGTTTACAGTCTTTCTACAATATCTCTAAAAGCTTAGCCACACACTTTCAAAAATATTAAATCTGAGGTTCTTATCAAATCGTACAAATCTGGGAGGTGAGGAGCCCTAGAAAATATACCAAGATGTTCACAGCAAGAGCTGATAACACCAGACAGGTCCTATCATAAAAGGCAACACAGGTCCAGGATAGGTGACGTGGATAAGTCTTACTTGAAAAGCATTGCTTTTCCTACGGGAAACTCCTCATGCAGTGAACTTTTCTAGGGAAACTCCATCTGCACACACAAAGTGAACAGATGAAACTATGAAGTTTAGTGTCCCAACCCTTTAACCTTGCACACTGTTCTCAGAGAGAACAGCCAGGTACCATGTGCAATGCACCTATCAGGGGTTGCTACCTGTTAACTTCAGATAAGTCACTAAGTGGCATCAGGTGATAGACAACCTACACTTTCTGAAGAGCCAAAGAGAACTAAAGACTTAGCTGCCCTCAAATTTTAGTAGGATCAGTGCACATTCCACCAGTGTAGAACCCCACCACAAAGATCGTCTCTTTAACAGAGATGCAAAATAGTTTGAGTCTGTTTCTGAAAATCTGAGGTGCTGAAAAAGGTCTTTAAACAGAAGTAAATCTATCAAAATTCACAGACATCTGTTTGCAAGCAGCATTTAGCCTTCTGCATTTTCACCAAAGAGGTAATATTGTTCCCTCTCCAGCCCAACTCCTAGAAAATTCCATGTTGCACATAATACAGTTGTTAAGGCTAAATTTGAACTGGTCACTTAGAAATGAGACCCTTTCTATGCAACTTCAACATACTTGCTGGAGTCTATTATATAAATGAATGGAACAAAACTGATATAGCCATCAGCATATCAGTGAATCCAAACCACCAGGAGACCTGAGCAACTTTGGAAAGTGACTAGATTGGCTATAGATAACAGAGAATACGGCAAAGAATGAATTTATCAAAACTGAGGTTTCTGAGTCAGGAGCCAAGGTACTTTCTCCTCCATCTTGCAATTTCATCAATAACCATAAAGCATCATTTTAAATTGGGATTTCAGTCCTCCAGAGCTAAGTTGTAAATTAGTTTTAATTATTTTGTTTCCAAGTTTTAAAGCTTTTCCTTCCCTGAGCTGTTAGTGTCTTGCGCTAAATAAATAAAAAGAAAATATACTCTGAATAATGTCTTAAGTAATTGTTGATTCATTGCAAAAAAATCCCTATTCCTCTTCAAGATACAACTTGCAATAAATTAAGACTTCTATAAATTCTGTGCAACTGATTTTCAAAGACAGGACAAAAACTGATGACCTATACTAATTTAAAGGACCATATTGAATGTTTCCTTATTAATATGAAGGGATTTGATCAGGCTCATAAATATACACCAATCTGTAGCAATGCTTACTGTAAGATGAGTAGATCAGAGCTATGCCTAAAGAAATATCCAGAAGTTGGTACACTGCATTAGCTGTAGTCTGAAATTTATTATTATGCCTTTTTTAATTACTTCCTTACCAGGTATGAACTCTTTTCCATATCATTTGACATTCTGGATGGGAAATAATATGCCTGACTAGTTTTGCTTTATATTTATCGCAGAAAAATCTAGTATCTAGAAAAGTCTTAGCTTGAGGAGCTATTGTAGTTTTTAAAGCTTTACATACATTTAGTCACATTTAAATACGGACCATCCAAACTTTAACTAAAAATGTGCCTGAGGTAAGGTGTATGGATTTACTTAGGTGCAGGTTGTACATTATTAAGGAATAAGCAAGAAGATGATTAAATGGCCCAATAGGTTCTCTCCCACTTGGAGACAGGAGAAAACCAAAAAATGTTTCTATTCCTTTTCTGCTGACTACTTTAGTTTACTATTCAGATAGGATTAACTAATGCAGTAGTTACAGCACACAGAAAAGCTCTAATTTTATGTAAAATTAGCTTTTTTAGTAATAGAAAATTTAAGTTAAAAGCAGCCTATGTGTGAAGAATTAGTGACAGCCACTACGCAGCCAGTAGCTACCGCTTTGAAGCTCTCTGGTGGGAATTTCTTATAAATATGCTAGACTTTAAACAATTCCTTATCCATTCAAAGTCTCATTTTAAGTTTCATTCCTTATTAAAAGCCAGATGGTGCACAATCTTAATGCAGACATACAAATAGGAGCAAAAAGCTTGGTGCAAATCTGAGAAAAGAAACTGATACGTGACACTTGAAGCAGTGGGAGAACTCAGCACTGATTTGAATTCCTCTGATAACCATCAAAGCTTTCTGTACATGCAGCACCAAAACAAATACTTCAGCCCATACCTCTCCCAGTCTCTGTCAACTCATTCTCCTCCACAAACATCATTCTCAGATGATATTAGTATCTGACCATCCATAGGAGATTACCTCTTTGGCACCCATCCTCCAGACACTTTGACTTATTAGGCCATCGGCTACTCCATCCTAACAGCATCTTTTCCAAATATAGAAAATTGTCTTTCAATCATCTCCAAGGATGACTGGCTATGAAGGTGCTGTTAATGAATTCTTTCTGAGAAGTGACATATATTATTTATTACCAAAACTCATGTGGACTCTTCAGCAGCAACTGACCCCAGCAGTCAGTTTGTATTCATCTCTGATTCCTGGAAATGCAAAAGAAAATTCCTCTTGCTCTTCCTCTTACCTGTTTTTTTTTTGCACTTTTTTGGCTGGTTTTATTGTGTTCTTAATTTTAAAACTGTTATTGGTTTCATTACAGCATGAACACTAATAGATTTGTTTTTACAGTACACTGCTTTTTGCACACAAACTAAGCACAGCAGTTGTATAATGGCATGTTACACATACACAACAGTTAAAGTATGTTGCTTTTGTTATGTCTTGCTATCTGGCAGGAATCCTTATTGGTAATTTCCTATAGACTGTGGACAGTATCAATATGGATGGAATAAGAGCTAACATATATTGGGTTTATATGTCAAGGTCTTTTTTTTGGGGGGGGGGGGGGGTGAAGGGATGGCTTCTTTGAGAAGACACCAGAAGCTCCCCACATGTTGAACAGAGCCAATTTCAGCTGTCTCCAAGACAGACTTGCTGCTGGCCAAAGCTGAGCTCATCAATGATGTTGGTGGTGCCTCTGTGATTACATATTTAAGAAAGGGTAAAAAAGCTGGACAACAGTAGCTGGGAGAAAGGAGTGAGAATATGTGAGAGAAACAGCCCTGCAGACACCAAGGTCAGTGAAGAAGGAGGGGGACGAGGTGCTCCACATGCCAGAGCAGGGATTCCCCTGCAGCCCCTGGAGAAGACCATGGTGAGGCAGGCTGTCCCCCTGAAGCCCGTGTAGAACCATAATGGAGCAGGTATCAACCCTGCAGCCTGTGGAGGACCCCATGCTGGAGCAGGTGGATGTGCCCTGAAGGAAGCTGTGACCCCGTGGACAGCCTGCACTGGAGCCAGCTCCTGGCAGGACCTGTGGCCCATGGAGAGGAACCCATGCAGGAGCAGGTTTTCTGGCAGGACCTATGACCCTGCAGACAACCCACGCTGGAGCAGTCCATTCCTGAAGGACTGCACCCCATGGAAAGGACCCATGCTGGAGCAGTTCTTGAAGAACTGCAGACCATGGGAAGGACCACGCTGAAAAAGTTCATGAAGGACTGTATCCCATGGATGGAAGCCCATGCTGGAGCAAGGGAAGAGAATGAGGAGGAAGGAGAGACAGAGACAACTGTTATGAACTGACCACAACCCCCATTCCCCATCCCCTTGAGCCACTGAGTGGGGAAGAGGTAAAGAAGTCAGGAGTAAAGTTGAGCCTGGGAAGAAGGGGGGCATGGGGGAAAGGTGTTTTTATATTTGTTCTTATTTCTCATTACCCTACTCTGTTATTAATTGGCAATAAATTAAATTAATTTCTCAAAGTCGAGTCTGTTTTACCCATGATGATAATTGTTGAGTGATCTCCCTGTCCTTATCTAGACCCACATGCTTTTTGTTGTATTTTCTGCCCCTGTCCTATTGAGGAGGGGGAGTAATAGAGCGGCTTGCTGGGCACCTGGCAGTCAGTCAAGGTCAACCTGTCACCTAACAAGAACAAAAAATGTCATCTTCTAGAGTGTTCCTATATTCTGGGTTCTTCAGGTAGATGCCTGACACAGAAATATGACTGAATGCCAGATATACAGGATAACAGCCTAAGCTGGTAAATGGTTCTTCGAAGGTGAACTTCTCCTCAGCCAGTTGCTCTGTTCTTCAGGTCAGATGAAGAGAACCGTAGGCATGATATGTGTATCCTATTGTTAAGTAGAATGATGAAAAGGGGAATCTTTGTGTTCAGCTCTACCTGCAGCAGTTCAAGAAAATTTCAACCAGTGACAAAAGAATAAAGGAAATGCAGCATGAAGCTTTTCTTTTTCCAAAAACAAATATATTGGGCATGAAATCTCCAACAATCTCCCACTCCCATTCACATGCACTCCAAGTTAAGAGTATTTTTTTCTTCTCTGGATGACATTTTAAGGACAGGCTGCAAAGCCCATCTGTCCCCTCATTTGCAGTTAATTCTTGTTTGCATGAGCTTTCCACATGCTGTTCAATTTTCTGGTAGAGAACAGTTCGTTTTCTTTCTGCAATGGGTTTCCTTTCTGAGAATATGTTGCCCTCCCACCAGCTGGGGAGCTGCAACCTTCACGGAGAATTATGGGTGATCAGTATTTCTGAAAAATAATGAAACTGAATACTCAATACACTCAAACACTCAACAACTTGAAAAGTCATGTCTACCATGCCCATTCAACTGGGCATCTTGAAACAGAAGCACCCGAAGTCAGAGGGCAGTTTTGGCCTATGATCTTCCATGACATTATTACTGGATCTTTGTCAACTGCCTGATGAATTCCACCACACATTTGCAAACACCACCTTTACTACATGTGATCTAAAAACAATGCCTCAATCCCTAAATAGCCACGTAACAGGTATGGCCACTCAAATAGTTCTGACGACACTACCAATCACAAGAGGTGGAGACCTCAGCCCTCCAAACACTGTCTTGAGTCATGCTGCTGCATAATTGCAGATTTAATAACTTCATTTTTTAAATCTTCTACTATAACAAAATTAAGATTTTTTCTAAGTGCACAAAAATGAAAAAAATGCAGATGACTTTGACTTACCACTATCAGAAGAGCTGAGCCATAGCTTTTTAAGGAAACCAAAGGAGCAAAAAATCAGACATTATCATATCAGAAAGCCACTTTAACTCCCATAGAGGAAAATGAATCACTCTCTCTTAGAAATAGCAACAGCTGAAAAACGTCCCTTAGAATAACAACTAGAATTAATCTTTGTCATCAGATTTTGTAATATTCCTCATTGTCTTCAGTGCAGTGGAATATGCTGCTCTCTTCTTAGGACATGAAATATCATCTAATCATTATAGATTACTAGATTCTCACAATGCATTTCCTTGGATCGGATCTATTAATAATCTATTCTGACAAAATTTTAAAAAATAATTCAGATTTATTATTTTCTGTTCCCCTACTTTTCTTCTTTTATGATTTTTCTTTTCATTCTTTTTTTCCCTATTTATCTATTGGTATTAGACAATAAAAGACAAAGTAGAGTTTTATTATATAAAGATTGTTTATGTCAAGTTTCAACCCAGAAGGAATTCCTATAGGCAAACTATCTGCATATTCAAGCTTTTAATTTCCAGCATGCTTACTGTAGTGTTTCAGGAGGGAGAGGATGTCTGAATAACAAGAACATTTATTGAAATAAAAGGGAATTAGGCTTGGAAAATAATAAATTGCACTAGATAGATCTCACCATAGTAGAATCTGCAGATACTCATGTTCATGAACTAATATTGACTAATGCACTTGTGGATTAGAGTGTAATTTTCTCCATTATCAGATATATTTTTACTTTACTAATTACCAAAGAACACAGAGTACCCACTTAATGACATTCTTTGTATAGGACACTAGAGATATGTCTTTACAACCTATGCATTTGTGTCTGTTTTATAGAGTACCCAATGCACTTTGTCCATCTTCAACTTGATGGTTTCTTGGCAGAACCTTCCACACTTCTCTTTCTCTGTCTCCCTCTCATCCAGCATTTCACAGTTAATGATGTTGTTTCCTTGTTGGTATACACAAAAGGAGAAATCGCATTGGCTGTTGCTTAAGGTTTGCTTGATACTCTGAAATTTAGGTTATTATCTGTCAGACTAAGCTGAGACATTTGCCTTTGGGGAAACAGTTACTTCCAAGTTTGCAGCCTTCAACTTTTTACAGTAAGCACCATAAAACCTGAAATAAATTTCATTTTCTTAACTAGAAAATATTTTCCTTTGTCTTGTTAAAAGATGCAAATGACAGTTTTCCCATATCCTAACCACTGAACACATAGCGAGGACTAAGCGGCTTAAATTACATCAAATGAGATTTAGGTTAGACCTTTAGAAGAAAGCTTTTCTGATTCTATGAATAGTGAAACACTAGAAGAGACCACTGAGAGAAAATGAAGTTGTTGCCATTAGGTGGAAACAAGCACCTTTAATGGAAAATTTTCAGGGAGAGGTTATATTTCTTTATTAGACTAAGTGATATAATTGCAAAATATTGACATCTCTTGGGGCACATCAGCCCCTCTTTAGATATGATAACAGCACAACAAACATCTAACTAAGTGCAACCTGAGACTAAACTAATTGACTAGATAAACTGAGGGAGTAGACTGCATCAACAAAAGAGTAAAGGTGTAGCAAAGATAGTATATGAGAAAAATTATACAGCATCATGAAAACAATATCTTGATTGAGCTTTCAATGTTATTAATCTGCATTACAAATTTTAGTCTTCATTTTTTGAGGTTATTTTCAGTAAATCTTCATCAAGGATCAGGACAGAGCAGTCAGAGATGGCAAGGCTGTTTGTTGAAAACATATTAATGCTTATAGCTAACCATTTCTGTTCTTTATCAATTGCCCATGTGAACATATTCCGCTACAGAGAGGTTGTCCGTTTTCACTCACACTTTCCAAGAATGCGGTGAGGGAAACACACCACAAAAAACACTCTTGTGCGTGACTTGTACAAGTGCCCTTGCAGCAGAAATTTCACTGCAATGGAAATGTGTTGTCACTCTTACAAGGTCTGGTTTAATTTAGTGTTTGTTGGTTACAGGAAGTTTATTTCTGGTGATGTGTTTGGCCAGGTTGGGAGGCTGGAAGGTGGGAGACAGAATCCAGGAAAATGTTTTTTAAGTCTCATTTTCTTCTACATAAATTGCTCATAGCTTCTAACAGAGATTTCAGCATCAGACAGTGTGCAACACTTTCTTGTATGTTTTGCAAGACTTTTCTTCTTTCACCCTAGTGACAGGAAGTTGGCTTATTCAAAAATATGGTTTATTTGCCTAGAGGAATGGCTTTGATGTAAGACCTCTTTGAGTTTCTGAGGCAGGTGATAAGATTATTTTTTCATGTGATAAACATCCAGACTGTCAGATACAATCAGGGTCTTTGGGGTGTTTTAGAGGGTTTCCGATTTTGTGGAGAAAGGTGGGTCAAGAGGTTTTCTGCATATAGTAGAGTCTAAGTTGCAATTTTTAGGATGTTCATGTAACTGAAAAGTCGATGTTGTGGACTGGTACTCCCATGAGAGTTTCATAACAGCTGTTATTAATGAGATACTATGAAAACAATGAAAGTTCCCTGTCCAGGTAAGCAAGGTGGTGGAGGTGATCTGTGTTAGGTACAATAGTGGTTTAGTGATTTAAGTACCTAGAAAGTCTTCCTAGCATTATTCCCAAAACATGCCAATTAGTTCAAGAACTATCTTGATGACCCTGACTATGCCTAGAACCTAAAGAAAATGATGGCTCTTTAAACTGGACTTAACAGACAAGAGCCTGGACCAGATGATCTGCCAAGGCCTCCTCCCTGAATCATGCTTCGTAGTTCAGTGTTTCATACATACAGTAAGAATGTGAAGGAAAATTCTCCACAGTGTTCAGAAAAAACTTTGGATTCACAAGGGGGATAGATAATCTAGCAATTCAGGTGGCAAGCATACAAAAAGAGAGATGGTACTCTTTACTACTGAGGGGAGTACAGGATGGCTTCTTTCTGAAACTGGGAAAGTGTTTACCCAAATACATCTTTCAAAGTGCAATAAGAAGACCATTAGAATGAGCATACAGTGATAGATAAGATGGTCAAAAACAGAACTTGATTGCATTGCCATTTACATTTTGTTTTGGAAAAGGTATGAATTAAGGACGATTAATGAATTCAGCTTGATATTCCTTCTAAATAAAAAGGGGGTTATTTATATTTGACCTAATTAGGAGAAGAACTGAGCATCTTCAGGTGCTTCAGACTTCAATTAAACATGTAAATATTCACTATTGTCTATATCCATAAACAGCAGCTATACCAATATTCTAGCAAATTTACAGAAAATAAAACATCTTTAATCAAATTATGCTTCCTTATAGCACCACCTTTTTCAATGGAAGATGAATGAGACTGTAAAAATGAGACTGAAAATCACAAACCTTGAGCAACAAGTAATCTAAAGCTTTTATATTAGAAATTTTAACAAGACTTTAAAATACTAAATACCATTAATTGTGTTTTCCAAACCAACAATGCTAACATGAAAATAGAAATAAGTGTTAACACCGCACAGTATTTCACCTTAGACTCCAGGTAACAATAAAATTTGTCTATCTCTCAAATACTTTTACTTAGTTATCTTTCCCCCTTCATTTTCTGGAGTTTGAATTTAGAGATATACTTACTATCTCCAAATGAAAACTATTCATCCTTCATTGCACAAAAGGTGACACTTTGTGCTGATGAGTATCAGTGCTTCTTTGACAGATTCATTATAGAAATCAAAACTTTTTTTTTACCTTTGTTTTTAAAAAGAGATCATTGAATTTCATCACTATTTAATGACAAAGATGCACAGTAAAGAACTTGTCTAGTTTTAGGATAAAATCTCTCTGTTCATACTACAAGATGTGGCTGCTTGGAAGGAAAGAGCATGGCAACATGTTCTCGCTAACAAAAACAACAGTGTTATTCCACACAGAGCGATGAAGTAGCATGGAGGAGGAACAATACACTGTACAGCAGCGTGACAGGAAATTAATCATGGTTTTGCTATGAAGCTTACAACTGTTGTCACATGGTTTGTCTATGTGCTGTAAGTATGTTGTACAGCATGAGGCTCAGGGTACATACGTACGTACATCCCCCTTCTAGGGCACAAATGGCATGCATGGAAATGTCTCCTCATTTTAAAAAGCACATAATCGTCAGTTAAATAAACATGAGAAACCTCAAGTGGATTTCAGTTCTCCTGTGTGAGGTGGACTGATACCTCATTCAGTGTACCTGGGCCAAACCTACTGTTTACAAGTTAGCCAAATATATCTTCAGCCCATAACATGGGCATAAATCCAATATCAAACAAAAAACTATCTATTGGCAAACTAGTAGCCATTTACAGGAAAAGTGTAGATCCACAGAGACTAGACTGATGTGACCAGGATTATATGTCTGTATCAGAGGGAGTAACCGAATCTCCTCTGGTCCTATGGAGAGAAGAATTTCTGGAATATAATTCACTTCAGCCCAAGATGGATATCTAATTTATATCAACATGCACCCTGCCCTCAAACTACCTGTTCATTTGCACTAACTATGAAGAGAGCTCAGAGTGATCTAGCTCGGGGTCGAGTTTAATATTATAGATGTCTAAGGTTAGGTAAAATGAATCCCACACCATGTGACTTCTGGAAGATGATCTGAAACATGAACTTGTCATTATTTATAAAGACACAAAGTCAAAGAAGAAATTCAACCACAAAACTCATGCTCAGGGGAATTTTATCCACCTTAATGAACTCAGATTACATTCCATTTATGGTAGTACTTAGGTTGCTAGATAATCATAATTTAGTAGAAAATGTGTGCATGGGTCACACTGGCACTTTCTGTGGTAATATGATATAACTATAATTGTATAGAAGGCTGATGACAGTACAGAAGACCTGTTCAAACATTATTTTAAAAGATGCCATTCAACAATTTTTTTAAAAGTTTTTATGGAACTTTCTGACATACATCTTAGGCTAAATCTGAGGACCTGCAACCTAGAAGATCCTATTCTCAGAAAAGTTGCAAACTATTGTAGAGAGTGTGAAAGTCTATATCACCTTTGATATCTGTGAGTGCCAGTGATGTCAACAGACACGTCTGTCTGGATTAAGGGTAATACACATGGCTCTGGAAAATAGAGCTACCATTTCAACTTTCTGTTTAGCAATACTGCAATGCTGTTTCTTTTTTTCTTCACAGCAGGGAGCAAAGCAGAGAAAAGACCTCTAACAGGAGCCAGGGATCTTCAGCCAAGCTCTCTCATTAACATGAATTCTAATACATGAGCCCTTCAGGGAGCAGCTAACTGATAGCTGCTGATTTATTCTGACAGATGCTATCAATTCACTGCACGTTTTCAAGGAAAGTGATGCAGGAATAGCTTTAGGCAAGTGGGATTCATAAAAAGTCCTATGTTCAATGGAGCCAGGTTTAGTTGCTCTCTCCAAAGTAATCCATTCTTGAATATTCCCCTTTCATAGTTCCCTATAGCATACCTATATGTATGTGCACATCCACCTCACCAGACCATCTTGGCAGGAATTACTCTGCTCTTCATGTGACCCGGTGACCCCATCCCAGCATATGCTGTAGAAAGTCAATGATGCTCTTTGATAATAGGTCAAGTATTAAGTAAACATAACAATATCACTTCTGTCTAAAGGCTGAAGCACAGAGAATGTCTCTCCAGAGATAGAAAAGACTCTCTAAGGAAAGTCTGGAGGCACTTGAAGCTTCAAGAACAAAGCTGGGTATAGCTATTAGATTTTAGAAGAAAGCTGTAGCTTTCTGGAATATTGAGAATAGAAAGGTTTTCTCTTAAGACCAGCACAGAAAGAGAATGCAACTCCTCTGTCAATGTCTGTGGAATGATATAGGTAGCAACAACTTAACTGCTGCATTCCATATCTTGTGGATTAAGCATATAAAAATAAGCATAAATATATAGCTCTGGTTAGTGGTGTGTAATGAGTTTTAGCCACCACATCTCATTTCCTTCTCATTTCTTCATAGCACTCATTTCCTCCTTCTCTTTCCTTGACTGTGGAAGAGAAATGTCTATACCCATAGTCAGGACTGATCCTGCTCGACCACCTGCTTCACAGACAATAATATTGCAAAAAAACCTCACCAGAGTTTCTCATGTACCTGGAAAATACACTGACTTTCCAAGAGCTGGGCACAGTGTGGATAAAACTGGTGGGCTCAAAGGATTACAGCATATGGAGGAAGGATAACCTAAATGATTCAGGCTCGTTTAGTCAAAGCTTAGTCCAAAACATCAGTTCATAAACCATAGGAATAGACTGTAGCCCCTGCTGTGACAGCCAAGAAATGAAGACAGGTCTGGATAGCTACCTCTTGTACTTAGCTCTACAACAGCTCTACAGCAGCATTCCAGCTGTGGCAACACATAGCACAACCCAGCTCACCTAGCAGCTATCTGGCACGTATCCTGTTCTAAGCTACAGTTAGACAGCTACCAGTGCCTGAGCCACTGTGTTCAAAACTAGCACAAGTGTGTTTATACTAGATTTCCACTCACAGCTCTGCCAGCAGTACATCTGTAGGATTAAAGCTTTGTCACACCAAAAGAATGGGGGAATCCTATGACATTTAAACACTGAGCAAACTCATGAAGAATATACGGTAAGTAATAATCCTACACCAGCTGGGGAGATGTTCTCAGCTACATATCATGATGTGACATCATTTTTTATGGTCCAACAATTTTTATGCCTGATTCCACAAATAATAATTCTGTGATACCCTTTTCCACAACTGAATTACCATTACGTGGGTATTCTGTGAAATATGGAAACATACTTTAAACAGTTTTTTTAATACTTATAAAACTACTGAAATAGTGTAGTTTCCAGCCCAAATATATTATTCTGTAATATAGCCCTGGACCTGCATAGTAGAATGTTGAAATATTTTCATTACTAATCTGACAGGTAATATATTTTAACTAAATTTTCTACCTATACATATTACAAATTATTAGTTGTCAATTAGATATACTGGTAATACAGATAATTATATGTTTCAGGTAACAGGCCTGTACTTTGACATGCATTTACAGACTAATTAATGCTTCTGGCAAGCTTCTAGAAATAGAGCATTCAAAGTAGCTGTAACAAAGTAGTTTCGATCCAGTTATTTCTCTTACCCTTCCTTTACCCCATGACTTTTTTATTCTCCACACATTTATGTTTCACCTTAATGGGTGAAACATATATTGTTCCTTATGGAGATTTCTGCAAATAGTTTCTTTTGCATCTTAAGTATAAAGCAAAACAATCCAAAATTTTCTCAACTCCATTAATTTGTTTTTTCAGCAGAACAATTCATCGTGTTCCAAGGGCCCAGACTGTAAAGATCAGAACTATTTGGTGGCTTTGTTGAAAATGAAATATTTCATAGACATAAAAGTGTCATCAGGAAAGGGTTTTGAAGCCAGTGCTGAACAAGAAAGAGCAACTAGTGGAATGTAAGAAATCTTCCTCCATTAAATGGTCCTGGCTGCAAACCAAAATGCAGAATTGTAATTCTGTTTCCAAACAGCACTTGGAAGGTTTTGGTCATGCACTAATAACAACATGCATTGGAATGAAAACAAAATGCAAAACCTTGAAAGTCACTAAGAATGAATTCTTGCCCTTTGGACAGCTCTATGGCAAAGATCAGCTTTTTTCTATGAGGCCAGTGACAAAGGACAGAATTTTTACCCATGATTAAGCACATACAAGAATGAGTTTTTGTCTGTTTTCATAAATTCTAGAGAAAGGCTTTTAGAGACGTCCAGGGAGAGGTGAGTAGAAGGAATGCTGTTCTCTGAAATCTTAAATGAAAGAGTTTTTAATGACTTCTGCTGGTGAAGAAAATCCTAACACTCAATGGTCTCTTAAGATCTACAACAGAGAGAACAGAGGAACTGGGGGTCTACGATGCATGGGCATTTATGGAGGTCTGTGCTGTCTAATTTTTTCTTCTGTGTAAGGGGGTGGGTATGAATGGAATTTTAAAAAATGAGAAAAACATTACTAAGAAAACACTTCTTACCAATTGCAGCCTTCATCCCAGTAGCGCAGTCTTCACCAACAGCTTCTGGTTTTGAGGTTTATGAATGAAGCTACCTATATAGATCTTAATCTAATAATTTATGGTTTCCATATTTAATTTGATGTGACCCATCTACTTGAAGGACTATTAAATCAGTGTTGGAATGAAACACAAACCTTTCCAAAACTACAAAGCTTACTTAGCAGAGCTTCCTTCAAAAATGAAAGGCATTGTAACTGTTTCATATTCTATTCTCTTTATTAAGACCATGCAGAGTTTTAAAGTGAGATACAAGATAGACAAAGACTCAATATACACCCAAGTCATATAAGAGAGGGGGATTTTCCCTCAAAGGACTTTTCTAGCTGGGACATACAGAACTTAAACAAGGCTAGCTGTTTTATGCTCCTTTCTACAATGCATGCCCTTCTTCTGCAGTGAAATGCCTTTCAGTAGGATAGCGCAAGCCAAACTGAATTATGCAATTTGAATTAAATAAGATGTTTGTCACAAAGCATGCCTAGTGTACAGTAAGGGCACCCTCAGCATGGGTTAGCCCAGAAAAACAATCTGATTTCTTACTGTTCACCCTTATCTTACTATGTACTGAGCCAACATTCCATGAAGGCAAGCCAATAATTTTGCCAACCAGAAATTGCAAAGGAAATCATAGCACTGTGCAAGGTAAACTTTCCATAAAAATACCAGTGTTTGCTAAGCGTTTGTGCAGTTTTTGTGATGTCTGTTAGAGGACTGATAAGGGAGAAACTGAAAAAAAATATATATAGAACCATACAATCATTTAGGTTGGAAAAGACCTCTAGGATCATCAAGTCCAACTGTCAAACCAACACTACCATGTCTCCTAAAACATGTCCCAAAGTGCCACGTCTATGCGTTTTTTGAACACCTCCAGGGATGGTGACTCCACCACCTCTCTGGGCAGCCTATTCCAGTGCCTGACCTCTCTTTCAGTACAGAATTTTTTCTTAATATCCAATCTAAACCTCTCCTGGCACAGCTTTAAGCCATTTCCTCTCACCCTATCACTAGTGACTTGGGAGAAGAGACCAACACCCACCTCGCTACAACCTCCTTTCAGGTAGCTGTAGAGAGCGATAAGGTCTCCCCTCAGCCTCCTCTTCTCCAGACTAAACAACCCCAGTTCCTTCAACCTCTCCTCATAAGACCTGCTCTCCAGACCCTTCACCAGCTTCATTGCCCTTCTCTGGACATGCTCCAGCACCAAAATGTACTTCTTGTAGTGAGGGGCCCAAAGCTAAATACAATATTCAAGGTGCGGCCTCACCAGTGCCAAGTACAGGGGCACAATCACTTCCCTACTCCTGCTGGCCACACTGTTCCTGATACAAGCCAGGATGCTGTTGACCTTCTCGGCCACCTGGGCACACTGCCAGCTCATGTTCAGCCGGCTGTCCACCAACACCCCCAGGTGCTTCTCTGCCAGGCAGCTTTCCAGCCACTCTTCACCAAGCCTGTAGCATTGCATGGGGTTGTTGTGACCCAAGTGCAGGACCCGGCACTTGGCCTTGTTAAGCCTCATACAATTAACCTCGGCCCATCGATCCAGCCTGTCCAGATCCCTCTGTAGAGCCTTCCTACCCTCGAGCAGATCGACACTCCCACCCAATTTGGTGTCAACTGCAAACTTACTGAGGGTGCACTCAATCCCCTCATCCAGATCATTGACAAAGATATGAAACAAGACTGGCCCCAACACTGAGCCCTGGGGAACACCACTCGTGACCGGCCGCCAACTGGATTTCACTCCATTCACCACAAGTCTCTGGGCTCAGCCATCCAGCCAGTTTTTTACCCAGCAAAGAGTACACCTGTCTAAGCCATGAGCCGCCAGCTTCTCTAGGAGGATGCTGTGGGAGACTGTGACAAAGGCCTTGCTAAAGTCCAGGCAGACAACATCCACAGCCTTTCCCTCATCCACTGGGTGGGTCACCTGGTCATAGAAGGAGATCAGATTGGTCAGGCAGGACCTGCCTTTCATGAAGCCATGCTGGCTGGGCCTGATCCCCTGGTTGTCCTGCACTTGCCTGGTTGGCTCACTCAAGATGTATCACTCCATAATCTTCCCCGGTACTGAGGGAAGAGGGTTGGAATCCACTATGCTTCATACAAAACTCCTTTAGGAATTTAGCTGACTGTTCAAGAACATGGTGTGGCAGAAAGGGTGAGCAGAAATTCCAACTTAAGCTCACTCTTGGGCTTCTGCTCTCTTTATCAGCTGCGTCACCGTTACTATGATGGTGCCTATGATCAAGACGTTTGCTGTGCTGTGCACCATATCAATACAGGGTAATAAAAAGAGCTCCACAAAGCTTCCAATTCTAACTTAAAAGTGTCCTTTTAGTGTCAGTTCCCAGAAGATATTTTCTCTTCTGTTTTCAGAATGGGATTGTGGAACACTCCTCAGTTACAACACACCCTGCATACTTTACGTGAAGCTGCAGTTTCATAGGATTACAGACAAGAGTTATCCAACAGTACTCAAAAACTGGGAGGTGCCAGAGCACCCAGGTGAATACCCTCTCTCCTTTCCTTCATCACTCACAGAGAGCCAGCACTCTGGACTTTGATGACGAGAAAGAATTACATGTCTTCAGCCCAAATAAGAGCGAGCTTCAGTCTAAAATACAGTCAACACAGCAACCTCCCTATGTCAAAAGCTACTATGCATTTGATACTATGTTAGTTTCCCTTACGTGATATTAAATGGGGATTTTGTGATCCCTTATCTAATATAACAAAACTTCCATTTAACTCCATCCCAAAACAAACTATGGCTCCCCATTATATTTATCACCCTTCCCAACACAATTCAGTTCCCAATTACTCTTCCTTTGGTCTCTACTCCCCTAACTAGAAAGCTCCCAGAGGGAAACCGGCACAATGGATAAGTGAATTTTACAAAATTGTTCACTTTTCACATACTTTAATTAACAAATTTGTTAATCCAGCAAATAATCTGTTACTAATTAGCACAGAAGTGCCTACATCACTAACTAAAAGCAGGAAGACTGCACTCCTTTGCAAGTTCATCACTTCGTATTACTTGTGTAGCATATCATTATCTCCTGTATTTTAATTTGAGAATTCAGGTCTGCCCTTTGTGACCACAGCACACACAATGCAAGTCTTAACATTCAAGTCTGAACATTACTTTTTTGCAAGACATTGTAAATATATATTTTCCAGGAAGCTTAAAGTTGTTAAGCTGCAAAAAAATGTTATTTTATACAGTTAAATAACAAATGCTGTCCCATGAATCTACCCTTTCTCAGTGTACTGTTTGATGCTTCATAAATACGGCATCTCCTAACTGTCTCCTGCTAGAGTTTGCAAACTTGACATTCCTTTAGCAGTGTGTGTGTGTGTGTGTGTGTGTGTGTGTGTGTGTATTTTTTGGTTTACCATCTTCGTGGTGTTTGTAGTATACCATTTATGCTGCAATATTCAATTACCTTCTCTAGCTACAAATCTTTTCTGAGTGAAGCAAGAAACAATGAGTTTTAAAACAGAAAATCCCTCTGCTGATCATCAGAGACAAGCTATAAACAGCCATCTCTGAGACCTCTCAAATAAAAGATTGCCTTTATAGTGGAAAGCACAAGCTGACCTAAATACAGGGGAGACCATAAAATTTCTCTCTAATTCATACGGGTGAAACAGAGGCATTAACACACACTCATGAGGGAATTCTGAAAATCTTGCATAATTGTTCCCCAGAATAGAAGTCCATATGTTTTCAGCCATAGTCCCTCCCTTTCACCCTCTGCTAGGATACACAACCGTGCATGTTAGCTGAGAATGCTGGTCAGATTCTGGGTTACAAAAATTAAGAGTCACTGAAATTGCTTAAGAGACAATTACAGAATTGCTCATATGTCCATTCCAAGTCTTGGTCTGCTCTTAATAGCAGCCTGTACATTAAAGACATATCCAAACACCAAGATACTCATTTTAATACATATTTCAAATGGAGTGGTTAGACAAATAGAAGCATGGTAATACTACACTTAAGGTTTCTCCAACCAACAGCACAGGAGCAGTCTGCTTCTAATCCAAAGCTGTTGATTTCAGGAAAGATTCATCAAGTCACAAAGGAGCAAAACTTTTGCAAAATCAGGCCCTGATATGTTTTATAATTTTGAATGGAATCATGACATTGTGTAAATTTGTGTTTGCTGAGAGCTGCTGGCAGTGGGACTTTCTGAGAAATGGGAAAGCTAGGACCCCAGTGCCTGAGGGAAAAACGGGTTTATTTTTTATGGAAAGGACAGGTTGAGGATACACAGAACAAGAATTGACAGGAATAATCTTAACTTCAGTAAAGGATCTTGACTAACTCTACCTGACTACTTCCATTCATTTACTTAAAACTTCCCCTGGCACCTGTCCCAGTCTCTAACCATCTCACATCATGAAATTCACATTTAAAATCTTCAATAATTCAGCTGTTCAATTAGTCAGCCAATCAATTATTCAGCTATTGATCTGCCCCACAAGGAAAATAAAACTTTAATGGATGGACAGTTTACCTTTTATAAACAGAAGAACCTGAGTTGCTGATTACAGCTTAGATTTGTTCTCTGCCAGGCACAATTCTCTGGAAAAAAAATTTGTCTAAATTTTTTTCCCTTTGCAGTTCTCAGATTAGCCCTGTTATAGTTCCAGAAAAGGAGAAACATCTGAAAGTTTCCAATTCTTTGCTACCACAAGTAACATTACAGGTGATGCTCATCTACCTCATTTGCTTCTTGTTTAGGAAATGATTAGGACTGAAATGATGCTTTGTGCTGGAGATAATTAAACACTCTCCTCTAAAAGCTAGAATAGAATTTTTAAAACTCAGTTGCATTATTTTGCTTCTTGCTTTTCCTCTGCTAGATGTACCTTCTTCCTAAGGGAACATTCTGAAAGGTTTTTCCTCTTACGAGCTCCTTCACTTCCTGAGTGAGAGGAAAGTGGGCCACAGATCGGCCTCAACCAGCAGTCCCCCTGCAGAGGGGAGGTCACCCCGGTATAGGTGTTAAACTAACCTGAAAGGGGCAAGGTGCCTGGATCTCCTCCTAGTGCTCTCAGCAGAGTTACGTGGTTCTTACCATATTTACCAATGCCTATCAGTTGAGCCCACACAACTTTGACCATTACTGGTTTTGTCACAGGCTGATGAAATGTCTGAGAAAGACCTATTTTAGGGAAGGGGGAAGGAAAGGAGAGCTCATGCAACAGATGTTATGTATAGTATACAAGCACATACACCTGTAAGGGATTTTAGCATCATCATAAGGTATTTTCCCCAACTGCAGTTACAGGAAATATAGCAGCCATTGCTTTGCATGATTGTAGCAAAGTCCTACTTACTCCACAATACAGACAAGCTATTAAATGTATCCATCTTGAAAATGAGCTTTCAATGCAGTGAAACATTTCTAATCAATAGTTTGTAGTTGTGATCATTTTAAATTGCAACAGTGCCTAGCCCTACCGCAAGAATCCAAACAATGGCACTTAAAAGAAAAAAGCACAACTTGTCTAATTTTCAGTATAATGTGTACCAAATTTATGTAAGCTTGTGCAGATAAATATTTTTTTCTAGTCAAGCACAAATACACAAATAATAAATCAACTTCATCAAATTATTGGGAAATATTCGCTGAAGAGGAAAAAAATCAGTAGCTTTACATTAATGCTAATAGGACTTGAATCGCAAAACTGTCAAAGATAGCTTATTAGTTACCTTAAATAGGCATTTAATAATTGAAGTACGCTGAGGAATAATTACAGGCTATATTAAGACGACAGGAGCTTAAATTTGTGAAGCTAAGAGTACATGCTGTAAAGTGCCAAAGACACACTGAATGAGTCCTAATTTCCTTTGCATCTATTCCTACCCCCACGTTTCTCCTCCCTCTTATCTATGTACAAAGAACAACCAAGTACGTTCAATCTAAATCCAATTTTTTTAGATCTTTGGAAAAACACAAATACACACACCTGACCTGAGAAAGAAGCGTCAGTGAAACCTTCCTGAAAAACACACTACACTTGTACTGATCATCAGCTGGGAAGTGCCTTCATAAGACTGAAACTGCCCAGAAATGCGCCTGTGTGGCAAACAGAAAGCAGATGCATGGAAGAAGATGCTCCTTACACAGTCTCTCCTAACATATCAGTAATCATGCTAAATTTCTGGAATACTAGTGTTTCCCACAGCCTGTAAAATCTTGAGCACCATCTCTGAAAAATACGTATCCCATCAGGAGACTATCTCACTTGAAGACAGGCATTTTTTCTCTCCTTCTTTTCCACCAGCTTAGACAAGGCAAAGGCATCAAAAGACATCAAAATCTCTGTAGAACAATGGAAAAGAACCAGACACAACACAGGGTGCTTGGTCTGATTTTTGATGTCTCTGCTCTCATTAGTCTGGAGTTTCCTTCCCCCAGATGTCTCTCTTTTCCCACAGATTGTAAAGTCACCAGTTCCACCACCTTCGTATCTTCCAAACACTTCTCACCAACGAGACCACTTACAGCACTGTCCAGGCAGAGTTTGGCTGCATGTTCCCATGCTGCTTTTCAGTCATGTCTTTGCAGAGAGGTACAGGCCAACATTCCATCAACTGGAAATTGAACAACCTCACATGAGATTTATCGCCATGAAAAAAATGCCTCTGAGGAATATATGAAAATCAGAAGCAGAAAAAGAAAATGCAATACATTACCACTGGTATTTAATGGCAAATCACTAACTCCACAGTTCATTGCTGTGAGAGACCAAAGATCTTTTCCCCCTGCAGTGAAGGAGCCCAAATTTTTCAGCAGTTACAACTGAAGTATATGATGGCAAACAGGAGAACATAATGGTAAGAAACATACAGGAACATAGAAATTGTTTTAATTTACATAAAAAATATCTACCACTTTACAGGGCTAAACATTAGTACTAACATACACAAAAATAAAATTATGTAAGCAGACACTAATATTCCTGTATTTAGTGTCCTAAACAAGTAGCTTGAATTCCACAAGCAAGGAGGTCTTCAAGTCCACATAACCTTTACAGTAATTTCAGACAACTCTGAAAATCAGATTACTTCTATTTAGGATCTCACATGCATATTTTTAGGCAGAAATGCAAGCTACCCAGACTGAATATTTTGGCCTATGGATAAATTTGACAGTAAAATGCATCTACAAAGGATCCACAGAATAGGTCAATAGGAGTGTTTTCCGGATCAATGTGACTGTAGCTGCTTTATTTGGCTTGAAAGAAGGCAGTGGATCTGCAAAGATTCATGTTCCAGCTTATGCTGGAAGTTGTGTTCTCAGTCTAATAATTAGTTGTATTAATCAGTTTAACAATTAGTTCCCACTGAAGTGAAACTTCTTGTTTACGTGCTGTTTTCCCTTTAAGATAGAAAAGACAAAGCAAAAATACAGGGCTACTTAAGTACTGGAAAAATATATTTTATCTGATGTGAAATTTGCTTCTTTTCTTAGCTCTTTGTTTTCCTTAGCTTTTTCTTATTTCCTTGTCCTTTTGAGGAAGACCAAGGTTTGCATTTAAAATTAAACACTGACCAAAATCATTATCAGTTCTAAGTCCTGTAGTACACTAACGTACTCAGAGTACACTATATAGCTCAGCAACTACCTGAAATCTCTATATTTTCCAAGTGGGGCTGACACATACCTTTATTCGGCCTTATACTTTAGAGACATACTTAGCCTTGAAATATATTGATCTGCAAGTAAAGCAAGTTTTTCCTCAGAAGTTCAGCAGACAGACTGTGTTGTAACCATACTGATTTTACTGCTAATAATCATAAATTGTCATGCTATGAGATACAACTGTAGTTTTGCAAACACCCTTACTAGTTGCAGGGTAGGAAATGCTTCAATCAAAAACCAGTATGGTTGGATTATTTTTCCCACCACCAAAAAAATAAAATCCTGTATACAGATTTCTCTATTTTCATACCACTGTTAAATAGGGGGATCCCTGAGCTACTTTAATATACACCAGAAAACAGTCTGCTTGGAGAGTGCTTTGGGTCAGAAAAGCCCTCCTTAAGTCATGTCTGCTTCTGAGAAGTTTGAAACAAGAAAGTTATTTCCTCAAGCCTCCAAGTGAACCAGACATCAGAGAGAGTATTCCCTCCTGGGAAGCTGCTACTAAACCCAGGCGTTAGGAATACATCTGTAACTACTGAATTCAAAAAGCAATGTTCTACATGTTATCTTTGAAGTTTATCTCAAGGCCCAATGGGTATAAATATAAGCAATCCTTACGACTTCTCCCCCAAAATTCCACCACACCTACCCCAGGCGACCAACACTTCTGCACACAGGGACTCTCAAAATATCTTATTCATGTCTAAGTATACATGCAAACTGTAAGAAGTATACACTGACAAGCAAAGAAACAGATTTACCCTGCAGAGCTTGAGGGGAAAAAAAGGCTCTTTTCTCTGGATGGAGACTTAAGCCACTGCTTCCTCAGTGAGTTTAATATTTTCCTCCCACACCAGGTGTATTTTTTATTTTAATTCTTTCCTGTGGCACAGTCTGAAGTGCCTTCTACTGTGTGCTTGGCAGCCACTCTTTCACTGTCCAGCTGCTTTCTCTTGCCATTAATGCTGGGATGCCTTTTCTATCAGTGGATAAAATTTACAAGCACATTACAAGCAAAATTACAGGCAGTCTTCCTGCTCGACAGGAACAGTATTGAATTATGATTTCCAGAGGAGTATCTTCCACAAACAATATATGCAGTTTCTCATTTCCTCTTGGCAATGTTATACCCAATCTCGGCTAATTGCTTCCTGTAGACACACTTCTAAATAATAATTTGCATCAAAAAAGAAATTAAGATGCTGATTATTTTAGGGAAATCCTTCTCAGGTTAAACTATCCATGGGGAAATAACCTGAGACACAGCATAGCAGTAGAACCTTAATATTATCTCCTTCCATTGAATGTAGCAGGATTTTGCAGGTGTTTAATTCATCTCTATACGATGTCAAGCATAGGTAGAAGTCCTCAGAACATTTTCCTGTTAGATCAACTTTGAAAACTGCACCTAAGCTATCTTTCAAAAACAGTTCATTTCTTAGCCTAGAAGTGAGTAAGTGTCATGGTTTTAGCTGGGATAGTTGATTTTCTTCACTGTAGCTAGCATAGTGCTGTGTTTTAGACTTGGTATGTAAATAATGTTGATAACACCCTGGTGTTTTAGTTGTTGCTGGGTAGTGTTTACACTAGTCAAGGACTTTCTAGCTTCCCATGCTCTGCCAGGTGCACAAGAAGCCGGGAGGGGAGGGGATACAACCAGGAGAGCTGATTCGAATTGGCCAGAGGGTATTCCATATCATGTGATGTCATGCCCAGTATATTAACTGAGGGAATTGGCTGGGGGAGGCAGCGATCGCGGCTCGGGGACCGGCAGCGTCGGTCGGCGGGTGGTGAGCGGTTGCAGCACTTGTTGTTCAGTTTTGGTTTTGGTTTTTTTTCCCTTTCCCTCTCCTTCTAGTGTTTCATCTCTCTCTCGCTCATTATTTTCCTTTTCATTATATTAGTATTATTGCTGTTTTATTCTAATTATTAAACTGTTCTTATCTCAACCCACGAGTTTTCTTACTTTGGCCCTTCCGATTCTCTCCCCCATCCCACAAGGGTGGGGGAGTGAGCGAGCGGCTGTGTGGTGCTTAGTTGCTGAACGGGGCTAAACCACAACAGTCCTTTTTGGCGCCCAACGTGGGGCACGAAGGGTTTGAGATAATAACAGTTGCTGGTCACAGCATTGATTCATCTGTTCTCAGTATTAGTAGTCAGACCTACACCATGCTGATTTTGAAGTACATGTTAAAGATTGGCTTTGGGTTTTGTAGTTTGCTGTGCTCTGCAGTGGTTAGAGATGTTTTGCCTAGGAGATTTGTTATTAAAACACTGGCCTTGAGTTTTATCGGTTATTTGGGTCTTGCATGGAAGCCGTTACTGTACTTCGGGTACCACCTCATGGAGACAATTAGCAATTATACCTCCTCTTCTGAGAGGTTCTTTATGGAGGAAATACAGAATGGCACCTTAGCTACCATCTTCTGTAATGTCTCCTCCTTCATTACAACAACTTTTCAGTATCTTGAACATCCTTGGGTAGTTAAGATACATCTGTTGATATTCCTATGGCAGATTGTTTCAGTTTTGTCTAAGGTTAATAAGCAATTCAAGAATATCATCCAGAGATCTGCCCCAAGCCTCGATAATTATGGGTGGCAGGGTATGTGGGAGAGTATGGGCAAATGCCTGAGACAGTGGGCACCCCCAGTGTTCTGGGACTTCACCCCTGAACAAGTGCAGAATCCTGAAAAATTAGTAGAATATTTGGAGGAAGTATGCTGTCACCCTAGCAATTCCAGAGAGATACAAATCATTGCAATGTGTTGGGGCCTGGCCCATGCCTACCGAGCCCTATTCAACAGTATTCAGTACCACCAAGGGAAAATGACAGGCCCTGCGGCTACTCCAAGCCCAGCGACAAGCACTGTGGCCCCTCAAACCCCCACAACAGGCGCTGCAGCAGCTCCAAGCCCAGCGACAGGCACTGTGACCACTCAAACACCCATGACAGACACTGAAGCTGAATCAGAGAATCAACCCGTGCCAGTATCAGTTGCCCCTATACAAAAGAAGAAATCTTCAAAGAGAAAGTCAACTCGTTTAGAAAAGGATGATGGAGAAGCAGTGCCGTTACTAAGAGAGGAGAAGGAAGAGGAAGAACTTGTACAAGAGACGGAAACTACCCGATCCCTATCCTTAAGTGAGCTACGAGATATACGAAAAGATTTCGGCCGTCGTGTAGGTGAGCATGTTGTCACCTGGCTGCTCCGATGCTGGGATAACGGGGCCAGTAGCCTGGAATTAGAGGGTAAGGAAGCCAAACAACTGGGATCCCTTTCTAGGGATGGGGGCATTGACAAAGCAATTGGAAAAGGGACACAAGGCCTCAGCCTCTGGAGGCGACTCCTGTCTGCTGTGAAAGAAAGGTACCCCTTCGAGGAAGATGTTATATATCGCCCTGGAAAATGGACCACCATGGAGAAAGGTATCCAGTACCTGAGAGAATTAGCTGTGCTTGAGGTGATTTATGGTGACCTGGGTAGTGAACAGTCATCCAAAGATCCAGATGAAGCGCAGTGCACACGACCCATGTGGCGGAAGTCTGTACGGAGCGCACCATCATCCCATGTAAACTCCCTGGCAGTAATGTCCTGGAAAGATGAAGAGGCACCAACGGTAGAGGATGTGATTGATAAACTCCGGGATTATGAAGCACATGTCTCTTCCTCCCTCGTCTCAGCTGTGGAGAAATTGTCCCGGGAGTTCCAGCAATTCAAAGAAGGTATGTCCTACTCCCTACCTGTACGGACCAGTATCTCGGCCATTAGGAGTAAGCGTCCTTCTGCTCAAGAGAGAAGATACACACCACGGGGCACCCTATGGTTTTACCTGCGTGACCATGGAGAGGACATGAAGAAGTGGGATGGAAAACCTACCTCGACCCTGGAGGCACGGGTACGTGAGTTGCAAGGAAAAACAACCACTCAAGGGGGGACCTCCAGGAGAGTTGCTGCTCCAGTTTCCAGTAGGCAGTTCCCCAGACAGAGGAGTAGAAGCGCTGATTCTATCCGTGATCTTAATAGGGAGACTTCTGATTCCCATTCACAAGAAGTGGGTTGCGAATTCTGCAATTGGAATTAGAGGGGCCCTGCCTCCAGCCAGGTGGAGGAAAGGGACAACCGGGTTTACTGGACTGTGTGGATCCGATGGCCTGGCACATCTGATCCACAGGAGTATAAGGCTCTAGTGGACACTGGTGCACAGTGCACCCTAATGCCATCAAACTATGTAGGGGCGGAACCTATTTGTATTGCTGGAGTGACAGGGGGATCCCAAGAGCTAACTGTTTTGGAGGCTGAAGTGAGCCTAACTGGGAATGAGTGGCAAAAGCACCCCATTGTGACTGGCCCAGAGGCTCCGTGCATCCTTGGCATAGACTACCTCAGGAGAGGGTGTTTCAAGGACCCAAAAGGGTACAGGTGGGCTTCCAGTATGGCTGCCTTGGAGACAGAGGGAATTAAACAGCTGTCTACTTTGCCCGGTCTTTCGAAGGACCCTTTTGTTGTGGGGTTGCTGAAGGTCAAAGAACAACAGGTGCCAATTGCCACCACAACAGTGCACCGGCGGCAATACCGCACCAACCAAGACTCCCTGATTCCCATCCACTATGCTAGCTACAGTGAAGAAAATCAACTATCCCAGCTAAAACCATGACAGTAAGTTAAATGTCCTGACAAGACTTAGAGCTGTCCTATGTCAGCAATACTAATATAAGAGACATTTCTCAAGTACATATTTCGGTAATATCCAATTTGGTCGGAAGCTGCAAAATTCAGACTCAGTGTAAACATGAGTAAATATGCCAGACACTAAAGGCCCACAGAAGAAGCTGATAAATCAGTCCATATTAAATGTGTCAATATGACCTAAATAAGTGACATCTAGTGGATTAGGCACCTGATAAAAATCAGGATATTTAAGATCTATTACTGTCCCTGGCTATAACCTGTTAGATGATACCTGGAGAGTGTAGCCTTCTCATGCTTTCTATCCTTCCATCTGTATCCCCCAGATTTTCTAGTGTGCTTCCAGTGTGAGGTTCTGTTTAAAAATATCACATTTTCACATGCATATCCCACAAGGTACCTGTGAAAAACTAAAAATTTACCACCACTGATTGTAAGTGTGTATAATTGATGTAAAGGTTACCCAGGAGACCACCCTTCCTCCTATCTTCCCAGTCCGAAGTCCCCATAGCCTTCTTTGTCTTCCCAATACATCCCTCATCTCTGTCTCTCATTACCTAAGAGATGCATTTCCAAGCACTAGTTTGTAAGGGTGCAAACTGAACACATGAAAATACATGTGATTAACCAAACACTTGCCTGCTGCAGTTGTATTTCTGTTTTTCATGAAGACATGAAAAATGCAACATGTGGAGCCAACACGGATCTATTCCGTTTTAAGGCAGTAACATATGAAATATGGTCCAAGTGACTAATGCTTCTCAACAGAGGGTGAGACAAAGAGTTTATCCCAATGGTGCATTCCTGCATAGGGACTGTATACTGCAACATCTGCAACATGCCTTCCAGGGCTGCTCCAGCTTAAAACAGCAGTGACACCACACTGACCCCCAGCTGTTTTATAACTGAGATATATATACCTCCCCTACTTGCCACCTAATTCCCATAACACAAAGTAAAACAGGAGTAAATTCAGTCCAGCCTCTTCTTTTTTAAGGACTGATCTGACTTGGGCAATGTGTGAGCTTGGGTAGTTTTGCCTATGCAAACGTACAAAGAGTATTAGGCCTAGGCTTAATATTAAATAAAGATTATGTTGGTTGTATAACTAGAAGCTGATGGCATGAGTCAGAAAAATTACTTTTCAATGGGAGGGGTTCTCTTACAAAAGAATCACTGCAGAAATCTATGTGGTGACAAGCGTCAGAAAACAAGATTTAAAAATTAGAGAAGGTGAAGACAAAAAGAAAGGCCAGATACAAAAAGAGGGGCTTTTTACACCTGAAAGGCACTCAGACTGAAATATTGTCAGTCTAGAGACAACCTCTGGAAGGTTAACTTCTTTAAATCAATTCTGTTTTAGGATGATGAGCCCCAGATAAATGCATGGCTGACTATGTTGACTGCATAGTGAATTCACCTCTTGCTTTCTGACTGCCATTCAGTTAGCTCTGGTTTTGATTGCTTAGTTTGATGCTTCTGTGGTGGCAGGAACTTTTTAGTTATTGTTGTTTGTTTGCTTGAATTCATTACTCTGCTATCACGTGACAACACCTATGCGTTCCATTTTTTTCAGTGGGAAACATCAGAGAGGTTTAAGACCTCATTTTTGACAGGCATCTTTTTGAAAGCTATTACTTATGAGGAGGTGTGTCGTTACATACCAATCACTTACCTTTATCAAAATAAATTGCACTTGTTTTTTGTAAGAGGAAAAAAAAAATCACAATTTATTTAATACTTGCAAATCCAATAAATTTATGTATTTTTATTAATTTCTAGACCCAGTGTATTTTCACAACACTTTGACCTCCAAAGTCTTGTAGATGTTTGCTGCATGATGAGATATGGGGCTTACATAACAACATACATCGAGAGTTTAAAAAATACCATAAATAATAATAGCCCAAAATTTCATAGAATTAAAAATGGCAAAAGCCCAAATCTCCTAATTACTCTGCAATACCTTTCTATATTGTTTAACAATGACTGAGGACATAAGGGTCTGATCTTACTGCCATCAGACACTACAGGAACCTTGGCACTTATTTTAGTGAAATTACAAGCAAGCCTTTAATTATTTCTATATTTAGATTCTTACGTTGCAAGCCAGTGGATGTAACAAAATGCCATGTTCAGTGACTTCAGCTCCATTTGATGTCCATATACTTGAAAAGCATCTGTATCTTTTTTTTCCTTTATGGCTTCATTCAAATGCAGCAATCACTAGGAATCTGAAGGGACAGACCACACAATACACGTTAATCAAGGTGCTGTAAACAGAAACAATCCTCATTCTAAAAGATCTATGGTTAATACCATCTACGGTACTCCAAACACTCAGCTTTTACGAACTCATTTAATAGGAGTGTCACTGCAATACACAGAGTGGGCTACCTATGACTCATTCTAATAATATGAAGTCACGCACTTTGCTCTCACATATGGTTAGCAGCCTACAGTAATTGTTCCATCCCTCAATGATTAGTTTATTTCATACTTTATTTTGCATATGAATACATAAATCCATTAGACCAATTCCAGACCACCAAATTTTGGAATCTTATCAAACAACACAGCTGATGATCTGAGGCAGGATGTGATCCAGCCAACACAGCAAACATTCAAAAACTGACAATTGGGGGAACAGTCACCTGGAAGGGTAATATCATTTCATCTTGCCTTTTTCTGCTTTACATTCCCAGTCTTCTTAGTGTCCAGCTATCTTCAAACACCAACACAACAATGTGAACTCCCATCCTGCACAGTCTTTCAGAGTTGGTACATACCAACAAGTTTTGCAGATAGGGAAATATATTACAGAGGTTTGTACCTCCAGTTTTGGGAAAGGACAGACTTAGACAATTATCTGCATAAGTCTCTAGCTGACTGGCCTTTATGAAAAAAACCAGTATTATTTTATTCAAAAAGAAGTGTTTTCTTCTTGGGAAGAAGCAGGGTGGTGTTTTCTGGTTTTACAGTGATGCAAGCATCTCCTGACTGTCCCAAGTTACTGAAGATATTAGACAGCAACTAAAACAACTAACATTTTTAAAGTCAGTGAGATTAGATACACGACAGTTAAAAATTTTGAGGAAAAATGGCTGGGCCACTGTGTCAGAGAAGATTCTCCAATAGAACAAACCACAGATTAAGAGGGAACCAGTACAGACCACGTCTTTGGATGCCAGAGTTCATAGAATCACAGACTGGCTGAGGCTGGAGGTCACCATTGGAGAGCATCCAGTCCAACCCCCTGCTCAAAGCAAGGTCAGCTACAGCAGGTTGTTTGGAGCCATGTCGAGTCAGGTTTTGAGTACCTTCAAGAATGGAGACTCTACAATCTCTCTGGACAACCTGTGCCAGTGATGGATACTGGCTACAACCCTCACAGTAAAAAGATTTTTTCTTATGTTTTCATGCAATTCCATATGTTTCAATTTGTGCCTATTGCTTCTCACTCTGCTGTCGGAAGGAGTCTGGCTCCACCTTCTTTACTCACCCCCATCAGGTATTTAGACACATTGATGACATTCACCTTGAGCCTTCTCTTCACCAGGCTGAACAGACCCAGCTCTCCCAGCCTCTCCTCATATGACAGATGTTCCAATTCCTTACTCATCTTTGTGGCCTTTCACTGGCCTTGCTCCAGTATGTGCACACCTCTCTTGTACTGGGGAGCTAATACAGCCCAGGACTGATACAGCCCTGTACCAATACAGCCCAGGATGCTATAGCCATTCTTTGCTGCAAGAGGACACTACTGTCTCATGTTCAACCTCTTGACTACCTGAACTATGAGACAGTTGTCCGCCAGCCTTTATTGCTATATGGAGTTATTCCTTCCAAGATACGAGACTCTGCATTTCTTTTTCCTGACCTTCACAAAGTTCCTAACAGTCCATTTCTCTAGCCCGTCCTGGTCCTCTGAAGAGCAGTCCTGCCCTCAGTGTATTTGCCACTTTGACTGTGTCAAAGGTCTTGTTAAAGTCAAAGTATACAAAATCCACTGCCCGCCCCTATACTGTAGGGACAGTCACTTCATCACAGAAAGCAATCAAGTTGGTCAGACATGATTTGCTCTTTGTAGGTCCATGTTGGCTGCTCCCAATCACCTTCCTGTCCTTGCTCCATAACCTTTCCAGAGGCTGAGGCAAGGCTGGCCTGGATCTTCCTCCTTGCCCTTTTTTAAAACAGGTGTGATGTTTGCTTTCCCAGTCATCTGGATTCTTCCCCAACTGCCATGACCTTTCCAAGAACAGCAGCCTTTCCTGCAGCATCCAGAACCATTGGAATACTTTTTTTTTTTTTTTTTTTTTTTCAAAAGGCCTTTGAGGACATTAGCAAAAATGTTTCCCATGCTTGAAATATGTTCTCAGTGGCCAACAAAGTCAGTCAGTGCCAGCTGCTGTTCTCCCTGGCAGTGGGTCTTGCTGTCCTCAGACTGTCCCATTTGAAGCCAGCTCCCTTCTTGTACCTCAC
This sequence comes from Morus bassanus, assembly GCA_031468815.1. Taxonomy (NCBI): domain Eukaryota; kingdom Metazoa; phylum Chordata; class Aves; order Suliformes; family Sulidae; genus Morus; species Morus bassanus. The sequence continues at coordinate 88,242,459 of CM062568.1, read as the reverse complement.
TGCCTGTCTCCACCCAGGCACAAAAAAGCCCCATATATGTCTCTCTCTTGCACAGAAACCAACTATTTAATCTTCCCCTCTTCCAGTCCCTATCAATATTCTGTCTTTTCCAGTCATCAAGTACCAGTTCTCTTATGTGTTTTAACAGACACACATTCATTAAAATGCGAACCATTTTCTCTGAATTTCTACTTCATTTTAAAGTTTCTTGTTTCTGTTCCAGAGCTGGAGCAACCAGGTTTTCCATGCATGTTAGTTGATCTAACAAAAGGCAATACACTTACCTTGCCTATGGAATTAACATGGTAATTTGCACTCCATTGTTCACTCCATGCACTACCCTTTTCTTCCACTTAGAAGGTAAACCATTTAGGGCAAGGGATCTGTGCTACTTCATGTTTCTTCACTGCCTGGCACAACTGGCATCTTTTATTGTTCTTTATGTATCACACTAAAAATAATTTGTAGTATAGATAGTAATTATTAGAGACGATTCAAATTACTGGGAAAAAAGCTAGAGGTAGGCCAGCAATATAAAAATGATAAAGACAATGACCTGGGTAACTCTATGTCAATTAGTGCATTATCATCACAGGCAAAGCAGTAAAAAGACTGATTCAGAACACAGCCAAAATATAATGATAATCACTGCTTTACGGAACATAGGTCTTAAATTTTGACGGGACTATGTATTTGGTTGATTTGTGTTTCAGTTAACAGTAATTATGTTAATAAAACTTCTTAGAAACATTGTAATAAACTATTCAGTTGTGTCACATGACAAAGGGATAATAGCACAATGCATAACCGTACTAAACAGAGTGAGGACTTGTTGATGGACGGTTCTCAACAATAACTATAAATGTCAGGCCACTGTGCTGTGAGGATCTTTCTGCCAAGATTGGCAGAGATTACTTCTGAACTGACCATGAGTCCCCATGCGAACCCATGTCTTTATGAATAACCCAGATGAAAAGGTCCAACACTTGCAGATGACAAAAGGGCAACGGAGTGCAAATGAATTGTGGCAACAGATCAGATTGATCTGAATGGCTTTGGTGAAATAGGTTCATTTAAGTAACATCAGTTTTAATACAGCCAAATACAAATCTAGTTAAAAAGAACATATGCCAGAGCACATAATAGATGGACGACTTGAATCTCAAATTTAGGATGCTGGGGATCATTGTCGATTACTGACTGAACTGAAGCTCCAAATGCAATGCTGCAACAAACGTAGGTGTCCATGCCAGAAGTGAAGAATTGGAGGTGACTTAGGAAAAACTGCAAGAAAGACACAAGTTCAGAAAATATGTGACTATGACTAAGCGACTTAATGTATCCAAGAGAATGTTCAATTAGACCCCTTGATCAGAGTAAAGAAGTATCACCATCAGGAAAACACTTTTGATAGAAATTTCAGCATAATGAATATCAGAGAGAAATGTGGACTAGAAACAGGGCATACCATTGCAACTGTAAGGGCAAATAACTTCTGAAGAGAGCTTACTAGAAATGCATGCTACTATCCACTCTATGTAAATCAAGACAAGATATTTTTCCATACAATATCTCATGGAAAAAAAAATTTACAGGCTTGATGCAGGATTTGAGTGAGGTTTTGCATCCTGGATCATAAAGGAGGCCAAGGTATCTGACCCCTTCTGCCCTTAAAAATCTGTGAATCTGAACTCACACTTGAGGTCTGTGGCAGAACAGGCGTTTTACCACAGTCCAAAAATTTATCCCCAGACCAATCTTTCTTCTGAGTCAAGAAGCTATGTGATGTCTTCTGTTCACAGGAGGTGAACTGTTTTGACAGAGGTCATGTTTTCACGTTTGTTTTCTTCTCTTTAATATTTAGCAACACTGAAACATCTGAGAGCAGGTTCAACACAGTCATTAACCTCGCATGTACTCTGATCCTGCCTGGCTGCTGTAAGCAGTTCAGATCAGTCACACTCAGGTGTGATTCTGGCATTAGTATAATTGCCTTTAGACTCAGAACTTGATACTATATTTATCTCAGCTCTTGGTCTATTTCACTTTTTTCTAAAGTGACACCTAACTGTGAAACATAAACAGCCCATAGAGTTTTAATCAGACAATGGCATTTCTAGTTCTAACTCTCTTTTGCCTTATTACTGAAAACAGATTCTAATACACTATGTTCTGGGCCAATACTCCCACCAGCTTCTTGCTTGTAATTGGCAATGCCAGGTACCCATAACAATTCTGCTGGTACTGATACAAATCACTTGTTATCTTATATATTCTTTCAGCAGTCAAGTTTGTGCAATTATTTTCCTCTTTCATCCATAAGTATTGTGAGTATCATGATATGCCAGGCAGTCATTTCTCGTGTGCTCTGTGGAAATTGTGGAATTTTGCAGTTCCGCAATGCACAGCCATTATTCTGCTATAAAAGTAGCAGCTCCTTGGGATTCCTGATTAATATTTTCTGTATGAAGGCAGAGTGGTTGCACAGCCATCAATTTGAAAGAATCTTTATAATGAAAAGTGTAGCCCCCATCTCCTTCCTTTATTGTCTAGTCTGTTCACGGGTAGATTAGGAGAGCTGAGATTGCCTAGCCACCAACATCATTATTCACTTGTAAAATTACTGCCAGTAAAATGGTGTGGCTTGTGGAACTGGCAAATACTGACCACCCAGCAGAGCTGAACATTGAAACTGTTTGTCTAGTGAGCATTTTTTCCCACTACGTGTGGTCAATTTTTGTTCAAACAAGTTTTAAAATTTTACATAGGAAACTGCAGGTTATGATGTGCAATTGGAACCACTGGGCTGTATCCTTCTACTTTATCCTGATGTCTTCTTCCTGTCTCAGTTCACATGTACTGAATTACCTACCTTACCCTAATACCCTAACGTCATGTCCTAGTATTTGTGGTTCTCCCTGTGTTCTGCGCTGTGTGTTGGAACTGGAACCAAGTTTGGAAGCTGCATGTAACATCATTAAGTTCTTTGGACACAGACAAGTCAGGAAATTATTATCCAATAGCACTTTGCATCAAGAAAGTGATCTGGAGTCTCGTTTATTACCGTGAGAAATAGACTTTCAGCCGCAGGGCTGAGTAATGTCTCTTATTGTTTGTTTCAGTCACTTAATAGGGGATAGAGTGTTTTGTAGTTGATCGTTCAACTAGAAATCAAGACAGCATAGTCTTCATGTAGCAAATGACCAGTCATTTAAGATCCTAAAGTATGCTCAGTTCTGTACCAACAGAGGACAAATCCTTGTCTCTGATACAACTGTAAGAAACTGTGAGCAGTTTGGGAACAAGGTAATTCCAGGCATAAGAATTAAATAGCTCTTAAATTGTCTGAATCTGGGTAATTCCAGGCAAATAACTGGAGAACAGTATGATGAATATGTCATCTCATGTTAAGCTTCTACGTACTGACAATGTAAAAATAATCGTTCTAGACTTACTTCTCACACCAAGCCTACTTTAGGCAGCTCTATGAAAAGTCAGCTACCACCAAAATCTCTCCCATTAAGTCCAGTTTCAGTGCAATCAGGGCAAATTTTGAGTAACCAGATTGGCTTCCTTAGCAGAAATTTTATATATCCATAGCATGGCTAAGTGCAAACCTCTACTGAAACGCATTCCCATCATCCACAATTATGTCCTTGGGTCAGAGAACTGCAAGTACAGTACATTCTGCTGTTTCTTTTCCTGCATCCATGCTGTTGATTCTCCCACCAGAAAAGTTTTCAAGAGCACCAAGCTGTTGTTATGACTCATAGTAAACACCAACGCAAAGCAAACAGCCCAATGTTCTTCTTCCCTCATTTCACTCATACACATTCAGTTAGAAGGAAGAAGAAAATAAAGAGAAAGGAGAAAATAACAAAGATTCAGTTCTTATAAGCTTGCAAGTCCATGGTGAGAAAAGAGAAGGCTGGAAAGGACTAGACAAGAGATGAACAAAAATACCATAGCAATTCAACACATGGTGAGGAGGTGGAGTGGGATAACACTACAGAAATGAATGCTTATGACTCTCGCATCATCGCCCCCAAAATAATCAGCCAAGAGAGATAATTACCAGGTTTAGCTTAAGTATATATATGTCTAGAAAGGAACAGAATGAGAGGAGCTGATCAAAACCTCCACCTCAAATGAGAGATGGGTTCAATCTATTACTTAGTAGCCAAACATAAGCTCTAGGCAAGATCAAACTCTAAATTTGAGTTGCAAGATTTCTGACAGCAGTGTCTGTCTTAACAACATGAATTGAGTAGGCTATGGCACAGTGATAAGACCAACGCCCACAACTCTAAAACCGTTTATAAAAATCCTCAAATAGCACTTGTGAATGTAGTTCATCAAAACCCAAGCTTCACCCAATATATGAGCTTTACATACTGGTAAGAGAGCCACAACCCTGGAACCAAGGGTTCTAGTTGGAGAATGCTGATGGGTTCTACCTGAGAAGTGAGGACTTTACCCAGGGCTCTCCACAAGGCCAATCCATACCTGCAACTGCAACTAATCCTTCACGGGTCTTAAACCACATGGATGACAAAATCTGTGGCAATAAAAAAGGTTTTCATCATCTTTGAGAGTCAGACTACCTTTTTTTCTGAATCCGTATTTAGGAACATAATATGAGATTCTTGTATTTGGCTTGAACGTTGAAGCATTTTGAGAAACTGAACACTTTTGCATTTTCAACATGCAAGCAAGTGAAAAATAAAATGCAAAACAAATTAAATAGCCTTGCTACATATAAAAACTACTTCATTTGTTTTCTGATTTAATATCATAAGCTGTTTTGAAAAAAAGACAGAGATGTAGCTAAAGGAAGGCTGGCAAATGTACTCTGTAAACAAAACAAAAAATATAAATTCCTTCAAAAGGTTTATCTATTACAGAGTGATCATTGCTAATTTTAAATAAAGCAATGACAGGATACAGCTACCCAAACATTATGTTTTGTTGTATTTGAAACAATTTCTGAACCATTATTCTCTCTATTTTTCAGTTAAAGATCAACATTCAGGTAATGCTGAAATATTCATCATCACATTTGTCCTTAAGCAAATTCAACTCGGAGGTTATTTTTAGAATGAAAGTTCCCTTAAGAAAAGTGAAAGAAAATGTGGGTCACTTTTGTTTTTTGAATTAAATACAGAAGCCCATATCATGGTCTGCTTTTATAATAAGTTTCCATTTGGACATTTTTTTTAAAATTACTGTTATTCAAATTAAAACTTGCTCTTAAATCTCAAAAAGTTGACATGATGATTCACTCCACGAGTGGGCCACCACCCTTTACAAAGCCAACAAGATCCCCAAGTGTACATCAATTCCAGGATGGCTTTTAGACAGGTCAACTATCTCTTCTCTATAAGGAATTGGAAAATGAGAGGTGGTCTTGCCTATATTGCCACAAAAATGCTGAGGTGCTGAATAAAGAACTCACCTGCAAGTCCAGTCAGGCAATTACTGACAAGCTGGTAAATTTCCATTCTGGTTTTCTATTGCTCAAATTCAACCTCAATATTCCCCTTCTAGAACAGAAATTTTAATTTGGGAGAATTCAGAAACCACATTTGGCAATGCAAATTGTTCCTCCAAAGGACAAGATACAAGATTGAATTCACTGCCGCAGAAACACATTTGAAAATTTCTATGTTCAGAATAACAAAATTAAAGAATAAATTATATTTAATTGTGTTTACAATTACATGTTTGAAATGCATACCTTTTCTGCCAAGAATTTTGGTTTTACCATTTTCTTCTCTGGAAAAAGCCATTTAAAAAAAGCCACATTGCAAGTGTTCCCGTCAGCAATAAGTTCCTTCTCAATATAGTTGCAATCAACACCAAGGCTTTTCTGCACACTCAGCAACAGATTTAGGGACTCAAAACAGCAGTAGGTGGGCCACATGCAAGTACTAAAAATGTCACTCTGTTAGTTAATGTTTGATAGCAAGCATTGAAATACGCAGCAGGAATACCTATAACCACAGAGGACAATGGAAAAATGACTGACAACTTCCCCTAGCTTAAGGAAAGCATCAGAAGTTTCAAACAGAGAGGAAATGAGAATAGAAGAGTCGTAAAAATGACTCATAAAACAGTCCTACTCAGAAAGACTAAGGTTAAAATAAATCCTGACATGGGGCTTAGGGGAGCCATCTACCACAGATTTTGGGATCATGCCCTGGAAGAATGCTAAGAGTTTCTGTGTAGAATGAAGAAGATTTAATGTAGCCATGGGAGCTATCACCAGTCAAGCATGACCTCATTTCATTTCAGAGTGGGTGTTCTTGCAGAATTTAGACAATTTTGATCCATGATTAATCAGATTTAATGTATCTCCACTCATTACCTTGTCACCAAACTGCAAGTGAGAGAAAGTTCCAGAGTCTACAAGGTGCTACAAGAAGAGAAGGGGCTCAGCAAAGAAACGAGTGCCTGCAGCCCAAGCAAAGAGACTGTTGGGAGAAGTAGGGAGCTGACGCTCCAGTCTCTGAAGTAACCAAAAAGAAACTCTCCGTGCATCGGAGAGAACTTTGCAGAATTTGCTGCAACCCAGGAAGCTACTGAGCTCTCTGAAACCAGAAGGAAACAGGAATCCAACTGCACTGACACAGTGGCAGAAGGAGATTTAATTATGGGCCTTTATTCCATCTCTAGTCACCTTCAGCTTTCCTTATTTAAGGAAAAAACTGCTAACTATTCTAATTTGTATTCTCGTAAAACCTGACATCTCTTCAATTTAAAATCTTGTGGTCTTCTCTGAGCGTTCACTGTAAGGAAAAGTTTTAAGCAAATTCACCTTGAAGTTCTGGAGAACTGGGCAACTTCTCCAGTTACACCAGACAAGGCATTACCAGAAGGCTAGAAGAATTTTAGTTCCTTTGCTAGCAGTGGCTGTTGTGCTGCACAGCCACATGGGTGTATCACCTGCTCTACCAGCCATTTAGATCAGGACGGAGCCTGGTTAAACACCAGTCAGGAAATACGAGTGGGAGGACACAACTTATAGTAACTGTATAGGATTTCTGTGAGGGCAAAATGTCCTAGGCAGATAGTCTTTCCTATCGTAGCATTCTAACTAAGGAAAAAACCCACTATTTCTGTCACTTTCACAGTCAGCAATGCTATGAGTAGCTGTAGCAGCATCTTCTGGAAGGAAGGAAATTAGATAAAAGGGAGCCAGCACGAATAAAAGTTTAGACTCATACAGTGGTTAACTTGATTTAATCAATTGTCTCACCAGGCTAAGAAAGAGATCTGGCACGTGGCCCGTGCTGCAGAGACTGCAGTGGCATGCATCCAATTATATATATCTGGCATCTAAGTTTTCATCTCTCTGCTCCTCATCCTGCAGCTAAATTTGTAATAGAGGATGATCCCTTTCCTTCTCATCTCATATACAAGCACCAGTGAGGGATGGGGTCTACCGCACAGTTGAATGAGCTGGTACTGCTTTGAGAGTGCAGGAAGGCATGCCTTTTGAAAATATTTGGCTGTTAGCCAAAGGTTAACATCTCTCTGCAGCTAACGTCATTACAAGCCAGTGGTAATTCAGAAAAGAAAATACAAACATCTCCAAATACTCTTCTCTTTTAACAAATAAATTATGATCCAAGTGAAAGGGAAAAAAAAATAAGTGAGGAATCTGGAAAGAAAACAGATGTAACTGGTGCCACCTATGAAAATTAACTCCTGTGCCTGTAAAATAGGTAGGAAACAAACAGGCTGATGGTCTCACATTACCCTCAGTTTTTCTCAATGCCTTCTTCTGTTACTACTTCAGCAGCTTTTGATATACACACGTATTAGCTGCTTAGCTAAAAGAAGGCACAGAAGGGTGGTGTTCTGTAATTGCTGACTCCTTAGATGGCTGTGTCATTTGCTCTTCACACAAGAAACAGTTTGACAAAGCCCCACATGCAATCAAGTCCCACATACTTGTCTCTACTCGGTGTCACAAATGTGCAGGCCTAGCATCAGCTCTGGCTGGCTTCTGGCAGTGCCTACACAAAGAAGCCAGTGAATGCTATTAAAAGACACATGTATTATTCAGTGGGACACTGCCCAAACCTCACCCACTAAACTGAGCAAAAGGAGTTCAGAAAATGCACAGGTCAGGCAAGAGCATTCTTATGGGTGTTCATATACAAAGAGAACCAAGCACTGCAGTTTATCATTTAAATAACCTTGTACATGAAGTGAGAAAGAGACTAGGTAACACATCATGCACTTATGACACTTCTGTAATCCGGTGGCCCACTTCAGACGGGTCCTATGAACCGTCTGATCTTTCACTCCTATTTTTGTCCTCTCAAACAGTTATTTTTTACTTTTTTTCTCTGAGCCTTTCTTTACTTTCTTTACTTGCTTTCTCTGAGTCATATACACCATTAAGAGAAACAGAACAGGAAGTTCAAACAAATCAGCCAGCTGAGATCTGATGGGATGCTAAAGGGTCTGGATACTCATTTTCAGTAAAAGGCCCTGCAAATACCTACCAGTCAGGGGCTTTCACTGTCCTCTTATAGCACAGTACATAACTGTGCCAAGAGAAAAAATACACCCCTCTCTGCCCATAGGCTTCCACCATGTAGTACTCCAATGAGGCCCTCTAAGCAGGCTCTCACCATGCTTTGCAGTGTAGAACTGAGTAGAGCTGAGCATCTTTGTACAGACTGTCCTCAACACCAGCAGCTGTGCAGGCCACAACATGGAGGAAGCAACATACTGCGGGAACATCCGGCTGCACTCTCCTCCTCAGCCTCAGTTTTAGTATTTCAATTTGCTGTGGGTTTGAGCTGTTTCACAAGTTTTGAAGCTAAGACATCCTTCACAAGTCAGATGTTGGGGACTACTACTCTATAGGGCCCGACAAGGGAACTGGAAAGGAAAAGGGTATAGAAATAGGCAGTCCTGTGTCTGAAGCAGGGATCACAAAACTCATCTTGGCACTCCTCCTCACTCAGCAAATAATTAACCCATACTGCTTTCCAAGAAAACCAGTGCTTGTGCACAAACAGTCACTTCCAAAAATTTGTTGCATATGTAGCATATATTTTTAAACTACCAAAATATATGCAAAGTGATTCGTTTCATCTTTTTACTGAAAGCCAGACTACTCAAAAATACATTTGGTTAAAAGTGGTTTGCAAGATGATTTTCAAAGCATAGGTCTGTGCAGTTGTCCATAGTCCTTTGATCGATGCCTTCTTCAGTCTCAATCTGTTGAATTCAGCATCAGCATTCATAGACATTTTTCTCAATCTATGTATTTTCTTCATCTATTTGCTTTCTTTGACACTGCTGTGTGTTGGCTATCAGCCATCTATTACAATCTTGCTGTGTTCAGAACAAAACTGGTGAAATGGTTTCATTATTGCACTCCCTGAAGCAGTTGCTTTTGCTTCTAGTCTTCTACACACTTAGTTACATTAACACTGTGTTATGAAAGACACCAGATGGACAGTGCTGGAAACACATCCTTATTTTCAACAATACATGACATAGGTCATCACCTCTCTTCCTCCCTATATCAGGAAATATTATTACATTTCTTAGAAAAAGTCTAAGGGGTATAGCATGTGGAATTTTCCCCATATTCTATAAGCAGACAATTACATTGGACCACAAAATGGTTTCCAAAATAAAGGTGTTTCATACTGCAAGCTAATACCAGTGGGATGAAGAAGTCTGCTGTAAATATGTCAAAGCTCTAGGTTTCTTCAGACTGTACTCAGCTGTTCTCATTCCACAACTGTTTAGACAGACATCTCTTGTGTTTATTATTTGTCGTAAGTTGAATGTTGTTTTTTTCCATAGGAAAGGTGTGAGTTTCAGGATGAAACTGTGAAAGCCTCTTGCTAATTTTCTCTGGTTCTTGAAATGAAGGATAAGAACAGGGACTGAAGCAAGAGGTTAGTAATATTCACAAATAAAATGAGAGAGCCATCTCCATATTCGTGGAGGAAATTTTCTTTGCCCAGTATTCTGACCACTCTATGCCTTTTGGCACCACTGTCTTTTTTCAGGCTGATGTGCTATAGTTCAAATGTATGAAACAGTGAAATAGGACTGATATTTGGCTGACATGATTCCAGTGGGTTTTCCCAGTGGAGAAGAGTCAGGGTAGTAAAGTGACAGTACAGGTTAAAAAAAAAAAAAAAAAAAAAAAAAAAAGTCGAGTTAAAATCAGTTGCTGAAAGCTGAATTTCTCTCAGAATTTCTTGCAGCTGAGAACAGGGGATGCCTCTTTTCTCATTTGCGAGCTAAAATACGGTATTTTCTGTTTAATAGTGCCCTCTAGGGAAAGAAAAAGAATTTTCAAACAGAAGAGATGACTATTTTTCAACAGGTTAAAAATGAGGTGGAAGAATGTCTTGAAATGATTTGAGTCTATTTGTTAATGATCTTATTGCCGCCAAGAGACTTTAGTGTTAATGTATGCCTCTGCTACATTGCAGGTAAAAAGCAGCCTTATTGTGGCAGCCGCTCCTGAAATCCTAGCTGAAAATCACAGTTTGAGTCTAGGGCATAGCATTGTAAAGCAGGTTCACCTTAATGGGATGAAAGAAGCATCCTACAACTGCATACCCTTGTTAAAATCTAAGACTACTATCTCTACCATGGTAATGAAGTGTTTCTGATTGTCAGAGAAGGTAGGGACTGATACTGCGTTGTACCCTAAATTCTTGCACCTTTCCTCAGGCAGCCTTTAGGCCTACAGAAAGGTGGGCATCCTCTATACCCCATGGTCAATACTATAACTTACAATAAAGACTGTCAGCTGAGAAGTCTAAAGTAATCTTACCAAAACTATTTTTAAGCAACCATATTAATAATTTTATAATGTAGCCATAACAGCTAACTTTTTTTGTTAATATTGTATTTTTAACTGTCATGAGAGGAATAAACTAAGACACCAAAAAGTAATGCAGATTGTCATGTGGAGCTTTTTATATACAGTTGAAGACATAATTCATTAATCTGGCTTTGCTGAAGTCTATATTGGTAAGTCTGGCCATCGTTTTTCATCTTATGTTTTGTCCTTTTATGCATATAATTCAAGCATATGGAATAGCACGTAGAAGTGAAACACAAAACTCATTTTAAAGCAGCTATTTTATAGATAGTTTTATACAAAACAGAGGAGACAGTAGAAATTAGAGCTAATGAAATTAAATTCCTTATTTAAATTCCCTCCTTCCTGATACTTTGGGCTGCTCTGAAAGACACATTTCTTACTGCTAATTCACTTTCAGCTGTGGCATAGAAAAAAAATTTTATTCTGAAGTTTATTGCTTAAAGTAAAAATCTTACCTCCTTACCAAGCTGCTGGCATTTTAAAGATTTTTAATACTAAAACAGTAGAAGATAATTCCCATTTCTCCCTCTTTTAACTAACCCAATTACCCAATTTCAGCACTGCTGAAAAACTATGGGAAACCAGTAGAAATATCACTGACACTATTATAAAAACGAAGTGTTCCTGAACAAGGACAATCTGGCCCCACTCCACCGCTCAGAAGACAGACAGACAGACATCAGTAGGATGCGCGCTGCAGATCCTCGAGGTGGTGACATCAACTCCTTGCCAGTTTCCTCAGTCAGGGACAGTGGCATCCCGACTTCAGTATCATGGGTGGCAGAACTCAACTCCCTTGGACCAGCCTCTACCTGAGGTCTCAAAATGACAGTGCAATTACATACTGAGCCCCATTTGGTACATAGCTGGTGCCAGCTGGACAAATCAACATTAGGCACTTGCAAGCCCAGTTGCAGCAAAACATACATTAAGCATCTCCAGCTGAATCAAATCCCTGTTGAGGCGGACAGCTCTGCCAGGGATCCTTCCACAGGCTCATCCCCATCTTGCATCCACTACATTTTTATGTGAGTACCCAGGCCACTGCACAAGAACTGGTTTCTGCTTCCTTGGCATTATCAATGCATATCCCCAACTGAAACCAGTTTTGACAAGCAGAAATACCCAAAGATGACATGAAGACAGCTGTGGGGGTCGGGGTGGGGGGGGGAGGGGGAAAGGGAGGGGGCAGATTTTCATAATGCTATCATCATTTCCACCCTGCATGCTTTGAACTCCAATTTCCTCAAAGTTGTGCAAGGCTTTTCGTTTTCCTCACCTTTTGACTCACCTTTGCATGTTGTGAGGAAAGAAAATGGGTGGTTCACTTTTGGTTTTAGAAAAGTGTTGTGATCAGTTCTAGGACCCCCAGTTCAAGGAGGACAGGGAACTGCTCAAGCAAGTCCAGCAGAGAGCTACAAAGATGATCACGGGACTGGAGCATCTCTCTTATGAGGAAAGGCTGAGAGACCTGGGTTTGTTTAGCCCGGAGAAGATAAGACTGAGGGGGGAATCTTGTCAACGCTTCTAGATATCTGAAGGGTGGATGACAAGCGGATGGGGCCAGACTCTTTTCAGTGGTGCCCAACGACAGGACAAGGGGCAATGGGCACAAGTTGGAACACAGGAAGTTCCACCTAAACATGAAGAAAAACTTCTTTACTGTGAGGGTGACAGAGCGCTGGAACAGGCTGCCCAGAGAGGCTGTGGAGTCTCCTTCCCTGGAGACGTTCAAAACCCGCCTGGATGTGGTCCTGTGCACCCTGCTCTAGGTGTGCCTGCTCAAGCAGGGGGGTTGGACGAGCTGATCTCCAGAGGTCCCTTCCAATGCCTACCATTCTGTGATTCTGTGATTCTGTGAAAAGAAGTGAGTGCTTACTGTCCGTAAAAACCACCAGACTTCTAACTCAGCACTGATCATCACCCCCCTACAGCGAGAGCGGCCGCAGCCCAGGTGTGGTTTCTTGCAAAGTTTCCTGCTCCAAAGCCAGAAGAGGAATTTTTCTGCTTTAGTCTGATTTGCTGCCAGCAGTCCGAAAGCTTTTCCGGCCCAAAGGGCAGCGGCGGCTGCACTCTGCACCGGGACGCGCCCCCGGCCCCCGGCAAATGGCGGCCCCGGCGGCGACCGTTACCCCGCCCGCCGGCGGGGCCCGGCACCGCCAGCCGCGGCAGCGCCATCTGCCGTTGGCCACAGGGGCCGCCGCCCAACCGCCGCGGCGCGGGGCGGGGCGGCGCTGAGGGCGGGACGGCGGGGCCGGGGCGGCGCTGAGGGCGGGCAGCCCCGGGAGAAGGGCGCCTCTCGGCCGCTCCCCGCTGCCCGTGAGGCAGGGCGCTCCCGCGGCGGGTGGCCTCAGGCGCGGGCGGCGCCGGGCAGGGCCCGGGCGGGGAGGTGTGCGGTGGGCTCAGCGGCGCGGCGCTGCTGGGGGCTGGCGCTGGCACAGAGCGGGCCCGCGGTGGCAGGGCTTCGCAGCCGCCGGCTCTCCAGCACCGGCAGGCAGCGGGGCGCCTGTCGTCTGCAGTGCAGCCGCTGCAGCAGGAGGCAGCCCTTATCTCCAGGGCCAGCTTCTGACACTGCTGCTGCCCTACATCTTTCCCTACTCTTTCCCCCCCCCCCTCCCCTGTCGGTGGTGAGAACGTGCAGGAATATGAGCAGGGAATGATGTGGAGAGTGGCGGGGGTAAAAGCGAGCAGCTGAGGTGACAGGTGCGATGGGGAGGGCACAAGAGACCGTGTGCGCATGGGGAGTGCGACAGCAGAAGGCGGATTGTCGACCCCCCAGGGAAGACTGCGAGGGGAGGCAGGGAAGAGAAAACCCCACAGTCAGTCGTCTTCTATGTCCTGTTTCCTTCCATAGATGAAATCCAAACCTTCATCAACCTGAATCTGAAACCCTTCTAAACCCCCAGAGTTCACCTCTATCATTCTAACCCACAAAATCTCATTTTAGAGAGAATCTCCTCCCGCTAGAGATTGTTATCCTTCCACCACAACACCGAACTGAACTTCTCGGTCCTCAATTCAGTCCTCCATAGTTCCCCCATACATTTTCCATCAGAGACTAGCCTACCTGGGGCAGCTTTTCACTCCTTGACTGACTTCTTCACAGAGAGCATTGCATGAAGGCTAGGAACACAATCTTGGCAAAGTAATTTCTAAACTAAAGTGACTTTCAGTTTTTCAGTGCTGCCTTGAAGGATTCACAGCTTAATAGTTCTGAGGCGGAAGCTCATGTATGTACCTCTTAGCCTGATCTCTTCATTTCTGCAAGTCAAAAGTTATGGTGTCTTCTCTGCCTCTTATTTCCCATGTATCACCTTACACGTATCACCTTACACATCTATGGACAGCTTCCCCTGCTCAAAGCAGTCACTTTGTAAAACTTGGCCTTTGATCCCGTTTTGCTTTGTGTTTGTCATACCTGAGGTGGACTGATCCTATCGGGTAATACTAAGTCTCTTGAGTTTCTGTCCCTTCATGACTTCAACATTGCTCCCAAGTAATACAGGATCTAATATTGAACTGGCCCTGTCCAGGTCATGCTGGGTTGTTGGTTTTTTCAGCAGCCCTATTTGCAACAACAGACAGGAGACAATGGAAGAGTAGCAAAAAAAAAAAAAAAAAAAAAAAAAAAAAACACAAAACAAAAACAACCAAAACAACCAAAAAAACCACAAACAAACAAACAAAAAAAAAAAACAAAACCCTGAAGTTATAAAAGAGAATGAAGTTCACCATTTAGTACTGACATACCATGTTCTGTTACCTATAGATTCGCTAAATTCCTGAGCAGCTTGTTGATGTTATATGCATCACAGTACCTGTTTATCCCACATTCCTCCTTGCCACACACGTTTCATACAGCCAGGCTGAATTTTACCATAACTCATCCAACTTCTTCTATTTATGCACTAACCATAGCCTCTCATGCAAATGAGGCTCATCTGAATAACAGAATAGATAAAGCCAGAGGATCTGGAAGAAGTCAAATAGAAGTCCCCTTTGTCTCCAAGAAGGAAATCCATCAATTGCCACACACAGCAGATTGTTAACAGCATGATGTCTCACTGCTTGGCTAGGTAGGCAAGCGCTCAGCAGCATGTACAGAAGGAGACGCCTTTCCCTATTCCACCATCTGCATCTACTCAATGCAAGTGAGCACTAGACACTCATTCTTGCTTGGTTTTTACTTTGCATTAATAACACTGGCTACATACAGTGCAAAGATGAGATTCAGAACATCTAGGATTTGCTGCTATTTCCATTTGAAATGTAGTTACACAATAAAGGATTCAAGATTAATCTGCTTGAAATGCTAGAGATGTTAAGTGACAAGAAGCTGGGAACAATGATTTAGAAATGGCAGCTCAATTATGCAGCTTGCAGAAAAACAAACAGAGACTGAAATTGAAACTGAAATGCTTGTAATTTATCCTATTTTGAACCGAAATTTTGATAACATTCACTTACTGGTGAACAGCCAGACTCAACTGCAAGTACTGCTGTCTAAAGAGCAGTCTGAAGGCAGTTAACAAAGGAGATGAGTACAGACTCACTGTGCTTCAGAAACTTTGGGACAGTTGCAGGAGGCAGACAGGAAAGGAATAACACTCTCCTTGAGAGGTTCTCCACATAGCTTTGGCTGAATGAGCGAGTCCAAAGGCTCCCATGAAGCAGGACTTAACTGAGGCTTGCTTTCTTTCTGTTTGTACAGGCAAGAGGCCAACATAACAACCACAGACCATGAATAGTCATGATGAATGACCATGTCAGATTAGCTCCCTGTACACACTTGAGGGGACTAGTCTGAGTCCATAAGGTGTTTTCCTAGTTTGTTTGCTCAGCCGTCAAGAATGAGCCAGAACAGCATTGACTCTTTGAGCTTTGCCAAGGCTGCCCTCAAGACCAGACTCATGGTCCACACAAGCAGTAAGCAGCCAAGTGCAGGCCACCTATGTAGCCTGCTCATACTTTGATAGGACAGTGTGGTACACTTTCCCCTGAGGAGCAATGCACCCATACACCGATGGGATTGCGCCACCTCCCACCCCGTGTCTTACCACCACCACCACCTAAGCTGTGAGTGGAGGCTGCCCCAAGCTCCTAAACATGTTCTAAAATGTTCTTTGTAAATGAGAAAAATATAATATTACAGACTTGTTTTCTTCATAGTTATAGTTATTGATAGCAAGTATTAAAAAATCTTGAGGGCTGTTGAGATTTTTTTCTAACTGTCTCAGTTTAACCATATGCTTTTCTGTCTTTGTGTCTGGCTCAGGGGAGAATTGGTTCCTGGGAAAAAGGAGGTTCAGATTTTTAAATCCACACCAGAGATTTCCCTTCAGTTATCAGGGGCTACAACCTTTTTACATTTTCATTAATGGAATTTGTTATACATTGATGTGATTATAAAAGACACACTTCATTCATCTATATTTTTTTTTATTTTGGGATATGGCTATAACCAACAGCCACTGAGCCTGGAGGATAGAGTGTCTAAGAGGTTTCCCCTCCAACCAGCAATTTCTTGCAACAATTAAGGTAGAAAAGAGATGGTTCAGGGAGTTTCCCTGACAGGGCAGGAATATGTGAAGCCACAACGGTGCTCCTGTCTTTGAAGGTTAATGGTATCCTGTCCTGGGCTACATGAGTAGGAATGTTGCCAGCAGGTCGAGTGAGGTGATCCATGCCCTTTACTCAGCATTCGTGAGGCCACACCTGGAGTGTTGGGTGCAGGTGTGGACTCCCCAGTACAAAAGAAGCACGGACATGCTGGAGAGAGTCCAGCGAAGCACCACTAAGATGATTAAGAGACTGGAACATCCTTTCCTGTGAGGACAGGCTGAGAGAGCTGGGACTGTTCAGTCTGGAGAAGAGGAGGTTCAAGGGGGTTCTCAACAATGTATAGAAATACCTGAAAGGAGGTTGCACAGAGAATAGAGCCAGGCTCTTTTCAGAGGTGCCCAGTGCCAGGACCAGAGGCAATGGGCACAAACTGAAACACAGGAGGTTCCTTCTGAACATCAGGAAACACTTTTTCACTGTGAGGGTGACCAAGCCCTGGCACAGGTTGCCCAGGGAGGTTGTGGAGTCTCCATCCTTGGTTCTACCTGGACATGGTCCTGGAAACTGGGTGTAGGTGGCCCTGCTTGAGCAGGGGGGTTGGACCAAATGACCTCCAGAGATGCCTTGCAACCTCAACTAGTCTGTGATTCTGTGAAGGACTGTCTTAACCTATACCTCATGAGTGAATCCAGTGGCCTATTTCTCCATTGCCTTTATAATTCTCATAAGTTACTAAAAGCAGTATCAAGAGCATGCACACACACACATGAGCACGCACAAAGGAAAACCACGACAGCCACCAAATTCCAATATTGTGACATTTTACATCTGCTCTTTCTGATGCAAATCACTAGCCCAAGATATTCTAAATTTTGCATATCTTATTCCATTTACAAACAAGCCAGCCATCTTCTCCCCAGGAAAAGTTTGCCTCTCTAAATGTTAGATAGGAAGGTATTTTTCCCTTCTTTCAAGATAGCCTAGAATAGCAGCAGTATTTGAACACACCAAATTAGAGTGCCTCAGAGCATGGAGAAGTAGTACCTTAGTGGTTTGATTTAAGGAGCTGCCTACAAATGGGAACATAGCAATGAGTAGCTGAGGTATTTCTAATACATCTATTACCTTGACACAACAGCAAATACAGATGTTCCTCATTTCACAGATGGAGAAACTGAAGCACAGAAAAACCCATTAGTGATGTGTGATCAATGAGTCAGAGTAAAGAAAAGGAAAGGAAAGATATCAGGAAAATCTATATGGCTGAAAAGAATAAGAGAACAAAGAGCTGTGAAAAGTTTGGCTGAAAGGCTTATAGTGATCTTAATGTGCACTTACACATTTAAATGCACAGAAATGGTACTCTTAGAACTGAAAAGTTTGGTACCTGCATTTTTAACTGACTAGAGACAAGTGATTTTGTTTTCCTTGAGTCACTCCTAAATTACTCTGTTTGGATATAGGGAACAAATAGAAGAAAAAATAGCTCCAAAACACACAGAATATGAGTATCTTGATATAGCATAGCACCAGCTGTGCATGTTTCTCAGCTAAATTCACTGAGAATGGTCCTGATTTTTGTTCCAGTCTTTTCCGTTCCTTCCTACATAATGAACTTGCTATAACTGCAGTCACATTTTAACCCTTGGAGTTCTACATGTGTTCCAGCAGTAACACAGATCTCTGTTTATACCGTTCTCGCTGCATGTCAGATAAAGTGCACAAAATCAATATCAGATGAAAATCCCACATCTGCAGGTACTGGTAGCAATATCTAGCCATCAGTTTACACAGAATGAAGTGAGCCATAGAAAGTCATAGTGACATATATCACAGTCAACAAGAAACAAAACAAAAACATGAACCAGGAGGCCAAGAGCAGGGAGGAAACCTAACTGACACCTCTTGCAGTCTTTTTTGAAATGAGGAGGGGCTTGTGACACAGGAGCACAGGAATATAATGAAAATATTTTTGCACATATAGGAGATAGATTTGGAGCTAACAAAAAAGTGGTCAGGAGACAGACACTGCATGAAGAATAGTGTTCCCCTCCTGTGAAAATTTTGAAGATTTTACAGTTTCCCTTGCTAAATCACAATAGTTAAAATCTCAAAAGTGTTCACAAATGAAGCATATGCAAAAAAACATGACTAGACAGAGAGGCCACACTATGCCTTTTCTGTTTCAATCATATTGAATGTCATGGTTTTTAGAAGTGGCTTAATTTTCTGTGAGAAAAATTAGTCGGCAAAAAGAAACTGGTTTTGTTTATTTTTCAGAAGGCTAAAGCAAGATGTCAAAATTCACGTAAAAAATGAGACTAAGCCTTTCCCACGAACAGGCTTCTTCTGAAAAAACAGGTTTTGAATGAGAAAAACAGCCACTGAATATTCTGAGGCAGCCATAGTAATCTAATAACCTCTCCCACACCTCAGATGCTATAGTAAGCAGCTGTTCTGAAACAGTAGAGACATCTTTTTTTCATGAGTATTCTCTCTTTTCCCTTTTAACCACAACATATTTATTGTAGAGTAGGTACATTCATGGACATTCACACACATGAAAGAAAGGAAAGAAGTGATAGAATTTACTCTTCCTTCCAAATCTGGCATCAATGAAACATTGTCTAACAAAAAGCCATTGTAACTCTGATAACAACTAGAACTCAGAGTGCTATGGAGTAGTGATTATGGTGACCGGAAAAGCTGGAACCAAAGTGTAATGTCAAAAGATCAGCTGGCACTATCTAGTACTCGAGAAACACAGACCCTTTAACTGCCAGTTATCTCTGTCCTTGCTATTTTCAACATGTGAACCATGAAACCCTGGCATCACTACAGCCTAAATAAATTCCATGTGCGGATAATAGTCTTGTAAAACAGTTCCATCAGCATCATGATGTCTTTGTTCTGGTGTACCCAGAATGAATAGTATTTAGAAGAAAACATTGGACAACTCATTAAATATCTCCCAATCTATCTCATGCTGTAATAATGCAATTCCTACAAGAAAAACATATTTATCTTTATTGAAAGTGTGCATCAGTGAGGAGCAGAAAGTAGCTGAAATGCAATTTACAATAAAAGAATCAAAGTGGTTAATCAGGGTATACATCAACCCTTTAGTGGAATTAATAAAAAACATACAGAGCAATCTAATAACAAGTTTGTAGGTTGATGCATATAATTCCTTGTTAAATTTTAAAGCTATACAAGAAAGATGGGGAACTCTAATCAAAATTGTATTAGCAATTTAAACTCTGGTTACAAACTACAGCCCAGCTGTCTGCAAGAGGCAGGAGGGATTTCAATTTGCATTGTCTGATTTTATGCAGAGGATAGAATAGCATGAAGTGTGACCTTTCTTGGGATCATCAGAAATGGTCAACAATTTTAACAGATTGGTTATTCTGATCCTTATGAGCAGCAGGCAATCAGAGAATGTAGCAGCAAGATGGCAATTCAAAGCCAGCAGGGTAGGGAATAAATTACAGAAATGGAAGACAACATCTCACGTATATCTTGCGTATTTATGATCTACAGCTAAACTGGTGATTCATTTAACTTGTAACCTCCTTAGCATTCCTAACCCAAGTATTTAGGGACAAGGACTAATAAAATATTACTCTATAGGACCATATGACAAAAAGTACCACTATTTAGATGTCTTAGCCCAGAGCCCTTCAATAGTGGTGCATGATATAAGCATTTACTGAAGGCATCCCACAGATCTACCTGTTTTGCACAATATGTCACAAGCCAAAGGCGATAGCAGAAGATCAAAAGTCAGCTGCAACTTGTCACAAGAAGAAAAGAGGCAAGCACTTTCAGATGAAATTCCCAGGTTGCCTTAGGATGTAAGTTACACCCTCCTGTTACCCAGGAAAATATAAACCATATTCAACAATCCCTGACCTTCTGACCTGAGGAAAACTTCCTCCTGCCTTCAGATCTAGTGATTAATTTAATCCTGACTCTGTAAATGCAGTACGTCAAGCAGACAATTTTCAACATCCTGCCTTGTAACCACATCAGAAAGCTGAGTTATGTTTCCAGGGAAAAGGAGGGGAACCACCTCTGTGCCCTGGCAGCAATGCCCTGATGTACTGGACAGTTGCGGTACAAGTAGAATGCAAACAAACAGCAACGCCGTGTCCTCCCAGAACATCTGAAGAATGCACTTCACATTCACACATCCTATTAGGCATTTTTGCAGCTACCTCATGCTGGTGACTCAGTGCTATTGTATGCTCAGGCAAGGCATTTGGGTGTCGTTTTGCCACCTCTTACAATTAGAGTCTCTAGTTTACTGCAGAAGTTCCCATTATAAGTCCCTAAGAGCACGGCTGTGAACATTGCACTATCCCATTTCTATCCCTTTTCATAACATTATGCTGTCTCTGTTTTTATTATTCCAGGGGAGAAGGGCATCTGTTTCTTTCTCTCTACTGATGGAGCCATCCTTTGCCTGGCAAGAGCAATCAACTTTAGTCTCTGTGACATTCACAAGTACAGACCTGTCCCTTACTGCATAGATGCTAGTGGATATCGTGACCCCTAGAACTTTCACTCATTCAAACCAATAGCTCCCTGCACACAACAAACAGCAGTAACTGGAGAGAAACCATGGGAAAGTGAAAAGAAATGAGAAACAATATGTTTATAACAGCAGTGGGATTAGTTATTTTTTCTTAAAATGATTACTTTCTGTCTATTCCTCGTTAAATTTCCCAATGCTAAAAAGGCAGCACATTTCAGCCATGCGTGGAGGGGTTAAAATCAGACAAGATGTAGTAATTTTCTTTCTCAGCATGGTGTATTGCCATCTTGTGGCTGTTTTACATATACTGTGCTGAAAATGTGAATAAAGTAAGTGCACTTTTCTTTTTTTTTAATCTTTGTAAGCATAACCATTTAAGAAATGTGAGAGAGGTCGGTCACAAGTGGATGATGTTTATCTGAGCTTTTCTGAAACTTCACTCTGACTTAGTATCATTCCATCAAACTATTTCTCCTTTATGTGTGCAGGCTGCTTTTCTGAACTGTAACCTGTATATTGATTGCCTCACTGATGTCATTCTTTCCTATTTGTTTCTTTCGTATTTAGTGAAACACGGTTCAGTGACATTTTTTTCTTACAGCGTCTTATTTTTACTTTTTAATGTATTTTGCATTTGATTCTGAAAAGAAACTCTTCTAACCAGAATCTGTGAAATCACTGAAGTAAATTTAGCAGGAACTTTGATTTGACCAAGGAATAAAATAATTAGCTAAAAAAGCACCAAGAAAGTGTGAAGATAAAAGCTATATTGCAGCGGAAGTGTCCTAGTTATACGTTTATATGTCCTGCTCAATAGAGCAATTTTTTTTTAGGTATATCTCCAGAGTAGACACACATAGTAAATGTCTGCACAGAAAATTAATTACAGTGATGTGTTCTTTAGATTATTATTAATGCCACTTAGTGTCCTACAGTATCATCCATATAGAATTAAATTTATTTTGGATCACCTTAATTCAGGAAGGGATCTCTACTCAGTAATATACATGAGTCCAGGACATGTTTAACTGAACACTTGGGCCGGCACTTTAATGCTTTCCTGTATTAATGCCTATAAAGAGATCTGTGCTGATTATGAAACTGTTCTACTTTGGTGACAGTGAGAAGAATAAATCACAAAGTGACTCTTAGTGATTTCATCATTGCTTTGATCTCGTTCTCTTTCATAAAGATGTTAATCAGATATAAAAAAATCAAGAGAAAAAATCAGTGGAAGCAAATGAAGTTACGTTGGTAGGAGATAAACATAAAGACAAGAAAATCACTCGCAGTTACCACCTAACAGCCTCCCTTAGAAAATCTTCTGGATTTTGAAGCCTTTCACCCTCATTCTTATGTTGCCTGGATTTGAATGTTCAATATTTTAGAAACCTGTAGTTTCTTCAGTCTGAAGAAAGTTGCTGCTGTTGCCCAGGGCAGACATTGGCAATGGGATATAGTCTCTTATATTGTGCTTGGATTATAAGGGAGCAGAAACAAGCCTTTTGGCCACTGGGCTTTCCTTAGTCTAGAAAAATGAATGGAGGCATTTACCCAACCAAACATTGATCTGTTCACCCTTGCCAATGAGGGAATAAGGACTGGGACTGAAAAAACCCAAGCTTTTCTGACCCTGCCCACTGCCAAATGAAGGCTGTTTTCAGCTTGCAGGTGACAACCTCACCTGGCCGCCTGCTTCTGAAGATGGCTGAAGCAGCTTCCCTGCAGGACAGTAGTGTACAGTTCTGTGCTGTCAGTGTTTGCGTGGGGATTTCTGGGAAAAAAAAAAATTGGCAGCTCTCCCTTTCCTGTTGCCAACCCCATAGTTGCAGTCAACTGTGTTACTCCTTCCCTAGCAGGAACAAGAAGGACCAATGTTTACAGGCTTCCACGTGGGAAAGATGAACAGTCCGTGTGGCAGAACATGACCCTGGCATCGACTACTGTTTCCCATTGCTGACTGTTGATACCAGTATGTACTTCCTAGAGCAGCTCTTCAGCAGTCTCACAGCTGCAGCACACACAAAGCTCATGGTAAGCAAAAATCATCCAGAAAAACACTGCTGATCTTCACAGGAAGCAGAGATGAATCACTTCCTTTTTATAGTCCTCTGTCCCCCATTTTGCTTTTATGTGAGATTGGAGTAGAGGAATAATCACAACTTTCATCTGCTGGGAAGTAGAGAAAAACCATGGAACAGATTCCCAGCTATGATTTCTCATTCAGCTGTGTTGCTTATAGCAGTTTAAACAATCCCAGACCTCGATCCTCACTCCCTCTTCTCCATCTCTGTTGTGCAAATGCAAGTGTTTGTGCCCTGAACTCAAACAGACAACTGATCTGTCTGAAAAATAACCTGGCAAAATGAATTGGCTATTTTCAGTCATACCAGACTGATGCAATTTGCTGTTCATCTGCATGAGCAGTAGAAGAGAGAGAAGAGGTAATGCTGGAGTGAACAGCCATGGGAAAAGCGAGTGGGTAGCAGACAGAACCTGTTTTCTTTCATGTAGGAGTACCTGAAATGTACATCAAATTTCAACTGTAGAGTCCTTCTTCCATTTTCAGAAAGCATCAATCATTCAGAAAGCTGTATCTTGGAGAGCTCAGGCCAATCAGGACCATGTTTGCAGTGCAATTTGGGCAATACAGACATAGATTTACACAAATAGGGATTTCAAAAGTGCGTTGGCACTTGTCTCCAATGGATTTGAACATCT
Organism: Morus bassanus; assembly: GCA_031468815.1. Classification (NCBI taxonomy): domain Eukaryota; kingdom Metazoa; phylum Chordata; class Aves; order Suliformes; family Sulidae; genus Morus; species Morus bassanus. Next base: position 88,218,757 of record CM062568.1, on the reverse strand, counting down.
GTTCTGAAGTGTAACTGTACTTGCGTAACAATTCCCAGGGTACTAACTCTGTTGCCTGAACAGAGCAAATCCAGGTCCTTCTGTACTAAAAGCACAAGTCCCACAGGATTGCCAGCTTTCCCTAGGTAAGCAATTAATTCAGCAGGCAGCAGTAGCAGGCACTTATGTGCCCACACAGTGGGCTGTGTTATACATAACCAACCACTAAATTTCACTTTCAGCACTTCAGATGATGAGAAGGGGCGGTGAAGCAGTTTGCCAGACTGAATGAACTACCCTGTATTCCAGGTGCACCTGTGATTGCTGGTGTCAATAAAACATGCAGCAGAAGGTGGCCCTGAAATCCTAACTTCACTTAGTTTTCAATAGTCTGCAAATAGAAAGGCCCTGGTCTAGGCTTGAAGAAGACAGCAGCCTCAAAAATGAGGAGTTGAACTACACTTCATATTTTTTCAACTACTCTGTGACTCTGAACCAATTGGCAAGCTGGATCAGCCATTAAAGTTGAACAGAGTGTGGCTGAGAGCCTGCAGTTATGTTCAGTTTAGCTAAGAGTTGTGTTGGGAGGCATTATGTATTTAAGGTCCAAATACAAGATGATGACGCTTAGCATTTCCTAGAAGCTGATAGCCACAGGTAGTAGCAGAGGAACTGGCTATGATACAGCAGTAGTGTCAGTGCTGCCATCCTTGATACGGGTTGACTGCAAGTGCCCAGAGGTTTGTTCTTGTTCACTTTCTGCATTTCTGCTTTATATTCAGAGCAAGCACTCTTCCCGAGATAACTGCAGGTGGAACGTCCCCTGGCTTTCTCCAGGAGCTGCAGGAAGCCCAAGTCGAAGCGTCTTGGGACATGTAGGAATTGTCATCAATGACAGAAGGTAGTATTCAAAGGAAAAAGTTAATTTGAAATAAATTTCCTTTAGAGATGACTCATTGGATAGAGTATGTCTTCATCTGGAGTTACTGATGTGTCCAGAGAGTCAAACATTACACACTATGTCTGGAAAATATGAATGCGTTTTTTGATAAATTAAGCCCTTGAGCATTGTTTTTTTGTTGTTGGTTGTTTTTGGTTTGTTTGTTTGGTTGGTTTTTTACTTTAAGCCATATTAAAGGAAAAGAGGGTATTGATTTGATCTGGCAGGTGGTAAAGCAATTTATCCAGGCTGCAATCTCTTCAAGTCCAGCCAGTTTCAGCTTTCCTATTATAAAAGCATTAACCATTTGCTCTGTGCCTGGCAGTCAGGGAGAGATAAACATGGAATGCAATCAAATTACTTTACTTCTTGGAAGGCAGGTGGAAAGAGACAAGGGTTTTAGTAATGACTTCAAAGTCATTACTAAGTCCTCTCTGATGCATATATGAAGTTAGGCACCCTGGAAAATGCTGTACATATCCTCTGTAAAAGACAGTGTTGAAAGTGTCTCTAGAAAATTATCCACACTGAAATCACACCTGAACAACATGCAAACCACATGGACTGGGAGATGAAATATGTAAGGAAAATAGCAGAAAAAGCACCTAAATATATACAAGGCCTAATTAAAAATCATTCTTGAATGGTAAAGCTACTGGAAAACAAGGAGGGTGATCATAGCTTGCAATCTCTAGGTTTTCATTAAAACCAAATTAGAGACCATGGAAAACATTCTTTTGAAATCAATATTAACAGAGAGTATCTCTGTTAGCAGTACTATTAAAATCTTAAAGGTAAAAATAATTTAAAATTATGGACATTTGTAACATTATACTTATATAAAGCACTTTGTAGAAACACATAAACTAATTTTAGGTGCATTAACCTGAGCATCTGAAGCGCCCTGAAGACAGGCATCAAAGTGTTTGGAGGTTTGCTCTGGAGTTTTGAGCTTAAGTCAGAACATAGGTGAGGCAACAGAAATTCACTTTCTCAAGATTAAGTCTGGCAAGGCAACTGTAAAACTCTGTGTTGCTTCTAACAAAGTTCTCTGGTATCCCCCAGAAAAAGTTCTTATTTTCTCAACATTTTCTTGACGTGTACTCTGTGCTAAGGCTATGCTGATAAAATGGTTGCATAACAAATGCAGATTTGCTTATGGTACACTGGAAGACAAGAACTGACAATATGCTAATCCCCCACAAAGATTTTGCACTAAAATGTTGATGCGTGTCACTTCCATTCACTTTATATTCCATGTTCTTCATCCCACCAGTCCTGCCTAGGTGACGGATGGAACTCGGTTCCTGCTCCGCTGATGTGTGTGATGGCTCTAGCCACAGTGTAGAAGTAAGACTCCATAAGCACCTGTCACTTTTCTTAGGTTAGGGTTGCAAAAGAAAAGGTGTAACCCTATTGCTGAACAAGACAAAACTACCATGTTACATGGCCTTGACTGTCATTCACAGTGACCAGAGCTCTATTAAAATGAAACTGCAAAATAAAAAAGTAGCTTTAAAGTATTCATCTGCTTCTTGAAATTACACTTACTGCTGCTGGAATTCCATGTTTATCACATCCCACAGGCTGCCAAGCCAAGTCTGCCCTGCTTTGAAATAAATTATAAATTCAAATTGTTTTAATCCAGTCCTGAAAACCTCACCAGGAATCTAAAAGCCCAGCTGGCTGGCTGAATCACCAGGAAGAGAGGTTTTGAAATGTTTGGAATAGGAATTGAGTGAACAGGGCCATAGGCACTAGGTGATGCAGAAGACCACCCATCCTTCCTCTGCTGAACGTCAGTGGAGGGAGGGAGCGATGTGAAGGACAGCAAGCTGTTGTAGAAGGATGGTAATCACTGGAGACCGCAGATGTGATTCTGAACAGATAAATGGATTTTTATTAAGTATAAAAATTTTCTCTTTTTTTTTTTCATCTTACTTTTCAACACAGAATGACCCTTTGGGTCCAATCCCAAACCCCACTGAAGCCTGCCATCAATTCAGTAGACTCAGTATAACACTTTTTAAATTACTTTATTCTCTTCAGAATAACGCAGCCAGTAAGAACACTTTCTGGCACCTTGGTAATGTCATGACTATTACTAGTTACACTCGAATGCAGCTGCCTGAAACTGTATGTTCATTTTTGTTTAGCCAAACAAATTGATTTCCTGAATGCAGTAAGAAGAGGTTAAGGCGTAGTTCCAACTCTGCATGCTAATACCAGGCAAAGAAAAATCCATGGCTGGGTAGACAAAAATGTAAGCAAAAGAATAATTAAGATGTTTTAATTAATCACATCGTTAAGCTGTCCTAATTATATCATTAAGATGTAAACAACATTTGTGGAATAAGCAACACAAGACACAGTCAGAACTGCTGCCTTTCCACTGTCTCCCTCCACAATTAGGGAGAAAAGTTACAGTTATGACTTAACTCCTCTTAAGGTACCATGGATCCACATCCTTTGTATCCTATTAAAAATCTACATTGTTGTCCTCAAATTTCTAGTGTTTCTTACATTAGTTTTTAACAGACCAAACCTCTAGGAAAGAAGTAAATCTGAATCTCCTATATTTACTTCATCCTTTACATAGTGACTGTGGGAGGGGAGAGAGAGGAAAGTCCATCTTGCACTTCTTAGGAAGCAATTTTCCGGTTTCCTTGCATTGCACCACCAGCAGTCCATGTTGCTCAGAGCTCTTGGTGCTCAAAGTACAGCCCATTTCAACCAAGTCCAGTGTCTGTGATATGATACTTAAGCAGGGCCACCTTACCCAGAACGTACCTCAACTAAACCAAAGATCTCTTCCTTCACAATAATGCTGAACTAAAAAGAACAATAAATTACACCCATTGCCTCAACTCTAACTGGTTTTCCCAGCACAGAAATTTATATTATTATATCTTGATGGCCTCTCAGGAGAGGCCTCTGCCATCCATTATGCCAGGCTTCTATCCAGGGGTGTCAGCGATGGTCCCCTACTCAGCTCAGACCTCTTCTTCCATGGTGTAGACCTCCCCTGAAGTGTTTCTCTCTGGCTATTTCTCAGACTCTTTTCACACCTACAAACAGTAATTGCCACACTGCATCAGGTTAAATGCCAGTTTAGCCCAGAACATGGACTTAACAGCACTCATTAGCCAGTATTCAGGAAAGTGTGTAAGAAATAACAGTATACCGTGATATAACAGAAGTATGCAGTGATAAAATAAATGCTGTTTTCCAGCAGTTTGCTGATTCAGGAGCTCATTATTCAAGGAATTTGTACCGGACCACAATGTTTAATACACATAATACACCACTCCCAGGTGGCTAAGAAGGCCAACGGCTTCCTGCCTTGTATCAGGAATAGTGTGGCCAGCAGGAGTAGGGAAGTGATGGTGCCCCTGTACTCGGCACTGGTGAGGCCGCACCTTGAATACTCTGTTCAGTTTTGGGCTCCTCACTACAAGAAGGACATTGAGGTGCTGGAGCATGTCCAGAGAAGGGCAACGAAGTTGGTGAAGGGTCTGGAGAGCTGGTCTTATGAGGAGAGGTTGAAGGAACTGGGGTTGTTTAGTCTGGAGAAGAGGAGGCTCAGGGGCGTCCTTATCGCTCTCTACCGCTACCTGAAAGGAGGTTGTAGTGAGGTGGGGGTTGGTCTGTTTTCCCAAGTAACAACTGGTAGGATGAGAGGAAACAGCCTCAAGATGCGCCAGGGGAGGTTTAGATTGGATATTAGGAAAAATTTCTTCACTGAAAGGGTTTTCAAGCATTGGAACAGGCTGCCCAGGGAAGTGGTAGAGTCACCATCCCTGGAGGTATTTAAAAGACATGTAGATATGGTGCTTAGGGCCATGGTTTAGTGGTGGACTTGCCAGTGCTAGGTTAACGGTTGGACTCGATGATCGTAAAGGCCTTTTCTAACCTAAACGATTCTATGATTCTATAACTGAATAAATTTGATTTAATCTAATATCTATTTTTTTATCCATTTGGCCTTCTTTTGCAAGGAGTGCTATGATTTAATTTTGAATAGTGTGAGAAAGTGCTTCCTTTTGGTTTTTTAAACCCACTGTTGATGATTTCACTGGATGTCCCCTCAACCTCAAGGACAAAAAAATTGCATGTAATCATTCCTATTCACCTTCTCTAAATCATTTATCATATTACCTTCTCATCCATCTCTTTTCCAGACTCCAGAACTGAAGTCTGTCTTGCTGTTGTATCTTTGATCACCTTGCAGTCCTTCTCTGTCTCATCTCTAGCTTTCTTATTCTTGCCCTGAGGCTGCCGGGGAAGAACTGTACACTTATTCAAGCTGTGGGAGCACTGTGAATTTATGCAGTGACATAAGAACATTTTCTGGTTTTACTCTATCCCTTTCTAAGTAATTCCTAATATTTCATATATTCTTTTGACCTCCTCCAAGCACTGAGCTGATGGTTCCAGAAATCTATCCACAGTCACTCCAGAATGTATTTCTTGAATGGTAATAGCTAACTGGGGGCCTGTTACTATGTGTAAATAGTTTGAGTTATTTTTATTCCATTTCCATTACTTTGCCCTTATGAGCATTACTTTTCATTTGTCATTTTATTATCCAGTTACTCAGTATTATGAGATTCTGCTACAGCTATTTGCAGTCAGCTTCAGATTAGACTGTTCTGAATAATTTGTTATCAGATGCAATCATCTCAGTGCAGTGTTTATCCCCTTTTCTAGCTCTTTCCAGCTTCATATTTTCCATTCTCTGTCCCTTACATAGATTTCTCTAGAACATGGCCATGACCCCCTTCCCAGTCCTTTTCTAGGCTTCCTCCTCAGAACACCATGAAAAAAAGATATGCCTGAATCTCCCATTCAGTTAGCATCTCTACAACAGGCTGTCTGTGTGGGATTCATTTCACCTAACTTTAGATGGTGACATCTATTTCTAAGCCAAGTTCTCTCTATAATCAAAAAGAGAGGAAATAGGCAGTGCTACAGTGGAAGTGATCCAACTCTAATGTAAATGTCTAAAATGCATCTGATGAATCATGACCTAAAAGTGTTATCCCTCCTCATAGACTCAAAGGGAGCCTACAGTGAGTGGAGCAGATCACCTACGTCAGAGACAGAGACATCATAAATTAGGTGAGAAGAATTCTGCTTTTCCCCCACAGATCTCACCGGGCTGCAACCACGTAATTTTCATGGTGAACTAAAAATCCAAGAACACCATTCTTTAAAGACATCAAACCTGGAGCGGGGCAAGACTGGGCTTAGCAGAAGTCTGCAGGGTGACATCTTTGGTATTTCCCACACAGCGAAAATGCAGCTTCCTGTGCCTGTGTGCCATACAGCAAGTGGCCCAAGTGTAGCCAGGATCTGGTCGAGCTGGATGCAGGCTTCCTAGAACAGAGTGGTCATAACTGTGCACAGGCAATATTTCACATGCCCTGTCCCTCATTCCTGCATTCCTCTAGCTCCAGAATACTGTGATGCCACCACAGTTGCTATCAGAAAGTTTTGACAGGACTGGTCGTCCCTTTGAAAGATTTATTTGCACTTGAAATACCTTCCCATTTCCTTGCACAGTTTCTATAGCATCATGTCTTCCACAGAAGGAACAAGCTTATGATGGATATATGTACTTCAGCTTCTCTTTCCTATCTTACTCACCATCCTTTCCATCCCAAATCACCCTTCACAGCAATCAAGAGTCATCCTGGCAGGGGATCATTCACTTAGAGCTTTTAGACTGTTCCCTCCACAAGTTAATGATAAAAGCTACATTTCTAAAAAAGCAATGTTCTCACAACAGTCCACTGAGGTAGCTAATATAATCTTGAGACACTTGGCAGTAAAGTTACCTCTGAGATCTGTTTTACAGCCAATAACACATAGTGAAAGTGCTGCACTCAGGACATACAAAAAATCTTCTAAAATATCTAATTCATTTTCCTTTATGCAATATTCACCAGGGCACAAATACCCAGGGAGCAGCTCATTCTAAAGCTTCAAAATGTTACTGCAAATTAATGTGCACTGGTTAGTACCCTTAAGCAACTGAACTACTCTGAAAACAGCTTACAAAAATACTTTTTCCTCTCTCAAGGAAATATTCAGAAAACACAGCCTATAGAAAGTCTTTAAAAAAAGAGATTTCTTTTATCTCCAATTAGTCTTCAAAGCAATCTTCTGACCCTAGCTTGGAGCAAATACCATCTGAGATAAGAGTAATGAAGCAATAAGATATATAAAGTACATTATATAGAGAGTATTACTGCTTACCTTAGGAGAAATGACAGTATATAGGAGATGGTAACAACACAGCCTTTTATTCAGGACCTTTCTAGGGTCCAGACTAACCCTCTTCACTACAGCTTCATGTGGAAGACCCATGTTCTATCCAGAGAGAAACCACCTGGACATGGTGTTTGGCTTGGAACATTGTGTACATTCTCCCACCTGAATAATGGGAGAGACTTAGTCATGTCCCTGATATACTCCTAGGTGCCATGAGATGAAAAGCACTAGAATTCAGTGTAAAGCCCTGCCAAATGCTTGATAACTAAAACCGTAAGAAACTGTGACAGAGAGATGGAGGCTAACCTAGCATAGTGAGTTATATAAAGAAAAATGAGGTGATTGCAATAATAAACTCTTACAGTATGAAGGTGAGATTTGTCTGTGCTCAGTGGTACAATGTGGATGCCCCCAGCTGAGTGTTCACCTCTGGCCCCTTATACCATCAGTGGAGAAAAAACAGATATTTCTGAGGTATAATTAATCTCTTCTTAAACTAGACCCTTAAACTAGGACACAGCTGTGGAAACCCCACCTCCAGAACACTGTCTTGTGAGCAGGCTCCCATCCCTGGATTCCTACTGCCCATTTTTACTAAGGAATTTTCTAGTTATTTTTGAATGCAAATGATGTGTCTCAAGAGCCCTATTATTTATCTACTCATTCAGAAAATCTCATTGAGCTGCATTCTTGTGTAACTGCTTAGGACCTGCACAGATGTTAATGGAGTACTCTTATGCTTGTCTGAAATTGATTCCTCCGTGATATGTAGAGAAGTTGTTCATAGGGCTTCTTCTTCCCCCAAAATTATTTTTTATCTTAGGAGGTTAACTGACTTGGAGTTATAAACTTGAATTTTGGCATTGTGTATATTTTATATATCATATATAATATATATGATAAATCATTTCTCTCGTTAGATGGCAGTTTCAACAGTATGGGGTTTAGCCCTTTCGGTAGATCATGCATGCCATAAGCCATAGGGGCCAACCTGTGTGTTACAAATGGCTTCATGCCAATGGCAAGGCATGGCAATTGGTGGTGATGCTCAACTTTCAGATGGTGCCACAGCACAACTCCCTCCACCAGGGAAGCTGCTGTAGCAGAGTTGTTGTACTCTCCCATCAGTCAGCACGTATATCAAGCTCAGAAACAGAAGTGTGAGACATCAACCAGATTGCAGGTGGCAATGGGACACAGGGGGAAACCCTGGGCTGGATACAGCTACAGTTTATGGGGAGTGGCTGTCCTGGTTTTGCTGCTGCTATACATCTCACAATTCTGAACGTGCTCTGAATCACACTCAGATCAAGAGACGCTAATTGGAGTGAGAGGCAGGTTTCTGCCTTCGGAGTCGACATTGTAAATCTTGCCCAGAATGCTGCACATTTCTCTTGAAAACCATCAGTTCTGGGTGGATGCAGTATATAGAAGGGAAGTAGGTGACAGATAATCCACATAAATTCATGCCAAAAATCATAATCAAAATTTTTGTTGTGTGAGCATGCCCCAAGCCAACACAGGGTTACAGAGGAGACAAGCACAGAGCTTGCAGATCTGCTGTTGGCTACTAATTCAGTATTCTCCCCTTTCATTTATGTAAATACCTAAAAAGAAAAAAGAATTTTACAATTTCTGTTTTGTTCCTAGGGAGGTAACTGAAATCTAAATGAAAGTAAAGGCATATAAAGTAAGTTTTAGAAAATCTTATTTTGAGTTTTTGGAGATTTCACTGATACTGCAAAAGGAAATCTTTTTTTCCTAATCACCCAGATGCTGCTTTTCACAGATTGTAATACATTTTACAGAAGTGGCTAAATGTTTTCTCCATTTTGCTCACCAGGAAACGCATTCGTCTCATTTTTAGCACTTAATTCCTGAGTGCTCAGAATTAGCTACATCAGATGAAATCTTGGAAAAGTTCCCTTTAACTAGAGTAGGTCCAAGATTTCACCACAGGCTAAATTTTTGGAACTGCTCCTGGCTCCTAGCTCTGAGAGAGATCAGTGGAAACCTCAAGTGCTCAGGGAAGCAAAAAATCTGGGTCTAGATATAGGAATCTCAGGTTGAGCAAAAGCAGAGGCATCTCAGTTCAGACTCTGCTTTTGAAAATTTGCCTGCATGTACAGGAATTTATCACTTTCAGTGTCTGTGTCCATGTTCTATCCACTGGGCTATGAACCCTAACCCGTGGGATTTTTGTCATAACCATAGGTAAGGTAAAAAGCCAAAAGTGGCTTTTTTTATCAGTATGGCTCTTCTTGTAATTCGAGTGCCTTGGATTGCTCAACGCAACTTCACCTCATGCAGACTAGACATAGAGAAAGGGAGAGGATTTTGACAGAGATCAATAATGTAGTTTAGACAAGGCATTACAGGGACCGTCTGTCTGCTGTGGTATCACCCTGTAGTTTACCAGTGGGGATAACAGGCTTTGACATCTTGCCAGCTCTGCTCTCCGACAGAAAAGGGCATTGCTAGTTCAAGTCTGAGTGCCTCTTGCTAATCCACCATTAACCACAGCACTCAGGTAATTATTTCTGTCTGGCATTTCCACCATGAAAAGGATATTCAGATTACTTTACAATGCACAAACCAGTTTTCTTACCTGCACAGCTTTTTATGATCTCCCAGGAAATAATTCTTGCACTTCCCTTATGCATGGGACAAACAATTAGGAAGCTTTCTACCTGGAAGTTAATTCATACTGAAAACCCAAGGAGAGCAAACAAAGATCACAAGCCCAGAAAACTGAGCAGGAATGGAATATGTGTAACAGAGTAACACTTTTCAAGGAGAGATGACTGATGTAAAGTTTAAAAAGCAGCTAAAATTTCTTTATGAAGAGAAATTCTATTTATTCTGAGTATGATGAACATTTTTATTTGACTTACTCCAAATACATGTTTTTATTTTATTTTTATGTCTCTTGGCTGTTACACATTAAGCAGCAGTCTTCTGAGACAGCTACTTCCTGGCAAACGGAAATCAGAATCCATTTAATAAATACTAGATGAAACAAAATGCTGTATTTTCTGTATTGTCTCTTGTAAATGGTTTTCAGTGAGCTTGACAGCAAAATATTGATAAAATTAACAACAGATGAAGGAAAAATTAAGTGGTGGGGTAAAGAACCGAGAGAGAATTTTTCAAGTGAGCTTTGCAGACAGCAAATTAGGCAGGAAAAAGGAAAATCCAGAAGACTTCCTTATCTCACAGCATGTGCAGAATGAATACACTCTTGTAGCAGTACTTTAAAGGTGATGGGAAGAAAGAGAATTAAGGCAAGTCCCACTAGAACAGAAAAAGTAAATGAAAAAAAACATGGTCAGGTTTGGGCAGCTAGGTCCAGATACCCAACTAGACTGGAAGATACCACGTTATCAGTGACATACTACTGTGGTACCCTTATTTTCTCTCCCCTCTGCAGTACCCTTCACCCCCATGTCTTATGCTTTCCTCCACTCTCTCACTGTAATAATCCGCACATCTTCACAACCTCTTTGTCCTGCTGTGCCATTTTATCTGTCCCTGACTGCCCCGGAAACCCTGGGCGCAGGCAATGCCCACCCAAGGCAGGCCTGCTGCCGCCGCACCAGCAAGACCCACATACATACCTGCAGCTGCAGCTCCCCCATCAGCCCATTTCTTCCATGCTCTGCCCCATGCTCAGACCATCCTGTACAAGATGATGTGCTGCTCTGCTCAGTCACATTTTTCCTCATTGATCCACTCTTCTTTTAAAGAAGAAAAATTGCCCTCAAGAAAATTGCCAGCAAAAAAGAGAAAAATCCTGCTTTTACAGTTTTCCTAAAAATCTTTTTCTTCTTTCTGTCCCCTGCTATGCAAGGCCTTTGCTGAGTAACTAGATGTCCTTTTGAAGATGGCTTTATGCTTCCTCAGTACATGTGTAACTTTCTCAAAATTAGTGCATGCTTCCTCCCAAAATCTCCTTGTTCTATTCTGGTTTGTTACCCACCTTCCTTCATGGCATTGCAATCAAAGTGAGTTATTTGGGGCAGGGAAACTGTGTTTTCATTTCTATTATGGAAAGCTTACAAAGCTCTCCGTGACTATAAAATAATAATTATCCCAGCGTTTATTGTTGGGGCAATGTTAAGGGACTCCAGAGAGGCTGGTCACTTTGACTCCTGTAAGCCCTGCTTCTGAATGTCATCATTCCACAAAGCATTTCTTCAAAGGACAGTTTTTGTGGCTGGATGCCAAAGAATTATGCAATGTCTTTAAAATGTGAGGCACAGGACAGATTAGTACTTTGTCTGTGAGCTGAAAATTCAGGCTATTTTCATGTACTGACATAAAGGTGGTTCAAAGAAATTGTGAAGTTGCCACAAACATTCTGTTACCATTTGCCTGTTATGGCCTAATGCTGAAGTAGCTGCAGCAATGTCATTGCCATCCCATCACTGTGTAAGCAAAGGAGCGTTGCAGGAGACAAGAAATTGGGACACACAATGCTGTAATACTCTGATCCTACTGCAGCCCATTTAAACCAAGGAAGTTGTGCAATTAGTTTTATTCAAAGTGATAATTGACCCAGCTCATGACTATTCGTAGGATAAAAAGAGAAGGAAAGATGGTTTGGTGCTGGCTCTGTCTCAGCCACTTCAGGCTTTCTGGGTATCTTTATATATTTAATTAAGTACATTTGAAGGACAAACCTATAGGGTAATGAGCTTTTACGACTCCCACTGAAATTAAAAGCAGCTGCACATGATCAGTTCCTGAGGTTTTGAAAAAAATATATTCATCCCATAAAAAATACATTAGATGGCCATTAAAGTTCTGAAACATGACAATAAAAGCAAATACATTTATAATAAGGGCTGCCCCTCATTTATTAGACACAGGCTGGCGTCTCCTTCACTACTCAATCAATGCTTTGCTCTTGTTTTGTACTTTCTTAATTTTCTCTTCATGTTTGTGTTCAGAGTTCTTCTGGATGAAAAGTACTATACATAAGCAAGCTGCTATTACTGCTGACCACAGCCCATTGTCTACTCCTGAAAGCTTCTGTTTTCCTGGGTGCCACACTGATTTGAAAGGAACTGCTTACAGGAGCGAGGAGCGCTTGTCCTCATCCTAGCAAGTATCTCTCAAATAAATAGAGGGATTTGAGCCAGAGATTTCATCCTGTCTATTTAGGAACTTGCAAATGCAAAACTATTTCATGTCAAAGCCACAGAGTTATGATGGTGCCAGATGATAGGACAAAGCCCAGTGGTACATGACTGATCGCTTTCGGAGACAAGGCTTTTATTTATATCGAATGGTAGATTATAAAAATGTTGGCAGTTCACACCTGAATATACAGTCCATTTCCTGTGACTTGGATTCCAGTAAAATGTGTCATATTAAGGGAATTAAAATATGAAGATTAGACTGATAGGGACACACAAATTAGATAAATAGATTATTTCAGTGGGCACAAAGATTCATCAACTTGCAGACCTAGAAAAAGTACATAAAATGAGTGTTGGCAATATGAGTATTTCCGTATAAATAGTGGTAAATAATGCTGGAATGTAGCAGTTACACAAACTAATGTCTCTCTGCAGTCCTTGAATAGACTGATAGGATAAACTTGTTTGAACAAGCATATGTTTTAACACAGTCATAAACATTGAGCATGGAATGTGAGACACACTCATAGGACAGAGAATGAGATCTTGGAAAGCATGGACACTATAAATATTGTAGAGGTCCCCACATATAATGAGCTAAATATGTGTTTCCTTGTATCAGCAAATAGGAACTTATATTGCTATAGCTAAGAGAGTGAATATAATCATTGTTTAAGATCAAGGAAATTTCAGACTCTTGTATCTGCACATCAAAGAGACATTGACAGATGGGAGAGAGCTAAAACGAAAGATTCACAATGCAGAAAATGTATTTTCTTGTCTCTCACAGTATAAGTTATATGTTCCAGTTTTGCTCATTGCGAATGTATTAAGAAGTGTCAGCAAGGAACCGGAGACTGAAGGAAATCATCGCTCTATAGGATTCCCTGATTCCCCATCACAGGCATGTAAGTACGGTGCTTTCTGTTGAAAACAGTGATGCAGGAGCATAGCCAAGAGGGCAGATCATTCAGAAGTGGCTTCCGACTCCATGATTTTTTTGTCAGTATTTAGTCAGGATTTTAGTCAGCTACCACAGTGCTGGCACTGAGCTGCACATGAGTTATCGCATCCCTGAATAAAGAATGAGGAGGCATCAAAACTGCCACAGTTGGGCAGCTCTCAGTAAAAAGCATTGTTGCATCCAGTGGAGAAAAAGGAGGATGTGAAGGTATATTCACAACAGCATCCTTCCACCCTTCCCTCACATTGAAAAGCTTCCAACAGAGGCAAAGGAGTAGAAGACAGAAACAGAGGGGAGACTGTGGAGTCATAGGTCAAGGACAAAGGTGTTAGGGAAAGAAGGAGGGAGAAAGAACACAGAAGTGAAATCATGAAGGATGAAAAAGGGCAGGAATAAGAGGAAAGAAAATAAGAAGAAACAGGCTTAACCAAAAAAAATCAGGAAGGATACCTCATATTGTGGAAGAGTTGCACTATTATAGTGCTATTAGCATAGGAAGAAGAAAAAATTTGCTTAAGCAGTTGGAAGTGTGTGACTTTGATGGAGTCCATCATACTTTCCTGTCTTCTTCCCCTGTCTGTTGTAATAAGGGTCAGGAAGCAATGAGGGGCCGAGGATCTTAGCAAGAGAGCGGATGTTCTTGGCTACCCTCATGCTTCCTCTCCTCTCCTGGTCTCAGTTTATTCTTGCGTTTCCTCTCCAAGTCTGGGACCTCGACTTGGTGTCGCGTACACAAGCGTTACACAAGTCACCCATCTGGAAGCAGCCTGTTGTGCAGGCAAGGAAGAGATGCTGCTGCTTTGTAATTTAGATACGTGTAAAAAAAGAGCAACTCAGACACTGTGGCTGTGAAATGCTGGCTGGTTTGATTATTTTTACACATGCTTCCCCCTCCATTTCCTTGAAGAGAGCTATGGAATATTTATACTCTTTAGATAAGAGTAAAATTATATATAATATTATATATTATAATTATATATTATCTTAATATATAGTAAGAGTATAATATAATATAAATATAAAAAGTGTACTCTTACACCTTTACAGTTACTCTGTAGGAGTGGTTTTAGCTCTGTCTTTCATGGAGTTTGATCTCTTTGACTGATTTTTTTTCCCACTGTCTCCTTCCACAGTAATGAGGTTATATTTGCAATACATATCAACATGTTTACTGTATTTATATGCATGGCAGGACAAGTAAGACATGGCTGAGAACACATTTTCTGCTTTTGTTTACTATGTCTTTTCTGTTTGTTTCTTCTGGCCCTCAAATTTGATGCTACATAATTATTTCTTTTAAGTGACAGATATGGTAAATTCTGCCCTCTTACATGACATTCATGAGCAGGACACAGATTTCCTTAGCTCATATTCCTTTATCTTCTGTCTTTCCAGCTTTCCTTCTGTCCTAAACCAAGCCCTGCATGGACACAATCATTTATCCCTCCAGAGGACTCCCAGTCCAGGATTGTTAAGGGAAGCAAGCAATTACCCCAAAACAAATATAGTGTCTCTTTTGTTTTCACTCCTTCTGCTCATTTCATATATAAAGCACTTGTGGAAAGACAAAGTGCCAGGAGTGACTGCAAAGGAGATTTTCTTCTGGAAGGAAGTGCTACAGCTTTCCTACCTCCTGCACTCAACAGCCCTGAAGGAAACTTAATATGTAAAGGCAGAGGCGATGGTTGGGAGAGAAGCCAGTGCTGGGGGAGAGGACTGAATTGATTCTCACTACCTACCTGGAGAGGTTACCTACTCTCCTCATCCAAGTACTTCAGGTTCAGTTTCTCAAATTATGTGTTATATATTCTTGGAAATAGCATTAGTGTCTCAGATTGTCGAGGGCTGTGCCTTTACTTGGATCTGAATGTCTACACACTGAGATTGGCACTTCTGGCTTTGAAATTAAATCACTGTCCCATATTTGGCACAGAGCTTGGAGAAACATTTCCAAATGATGGCTACACAATGGAGCTGTCCATCAGTGAGAAGGTTCTATCACAGAGGAATTTCAAATCCCAACAAGCTGAGGATTCAGCTGGCTTTCTGCTGGCTTTTTAGTGTGTTTCAAAAGTTGACTACTATTAAAAAAGTTCCCGTCTCCTTGGCATGTCACTTTTGTGATCACAGCGTAGTAGTCAAGGTAAGGCATAGACACTAACAAGATTATAAAATACAAAAACATTCACAGGAAACTTCAGTTTGGGTAACAATGCAGTAACATTAATGAGTAACAAATACCTCTTGAGGGATCACTTATCAACTCAAAAATCAAATTATTTGGAATTTAGAATACTTCTTTCACACTTTGTCATTAGTATAAGTCAGATGATCAGGGCAATTCAAAATTCTTTCTAGTTGTATTGGTAGGCTAGTAAAACCTAAATTTTAAGAGTCTGACAGCTGATTTCAAGACAGTTCCCCTGGAGACTTTCTCTCACTTCAGGTATTCAGTTCTCTGTTGGATGTAACTAAGGCAAAGTGTGGTACCTCTTCAGAGTCTGTGCACGCTCTGTCCATTTTTCAAAATACTGTTTGAGAAAATATTTGATTGGACAAAATAACTCCAGTGTATTCTGGGAGAAACATTTTTTTTTGCTTTTTACTAGATAAGCAAAACTATGCAATATTCAACACTGTCATGTGCAAGATCTGTGGATAATGTTAAGGATCATTGAGAATATTAATACATCATGTCAGACACTTTGATCAATGGCTTTTCTCCATTGGTCAGAGGAGAATTTTCATTTAAAACTTTCAAATGTGTTACCAAGGCTAATGTGATTTCAGAACCAGGGGTAATTTCTTTCCAGTTCTGCTTCTCCAACATTCAAATACCGAAACCAGGGAGTAAACTCAGTATGGGCAGTGGTGTTCTTATCCAAAAATAAGTGCTCACAAAGAACATTTCCAGAGTGGGTGACGGTCTTTTGCTTCACTTTTATATGGGCTTGCTTAATTAGATAGCAGGTCTTCCCTCAGTATGTAGGTTTCTACCTACATTATAGACTACAATTTGAGGAAGGTGTGGGCCTCTGCTCACATCCATTCAATCCAACCTGTTTTCTTTTTCAGTTCATTAGTCTTCCTTCTTATAACCATCTGGTTAATACTTCTCTTCCTCCCTTGTAAATACACATTTTACCATGAGAGTTCCTGTGTTTGGCACCAAATATTAGTTGACAAATATTACCCTACTGCTGAATTATTCAATATTCTTCAGTATTGATTGATTCCTACTCCAGCATACACAAAGCCAATTATTTTTGTACCAAACCTATATCATCATCAAGATTAGGAAGCAATCCTTAGTTTTCTGTATTGGCTGACAATTGCTTTCCATGGACATTAACAGTCTAATAGAGAGAGAGGACCATGCTCTTATCAATGAGTGTAGGCAGTAACTTTGATTCATTTGCACCAAAAAGTGAGATGTGCTATTCTGTAGATTCAAAAATTTTCATATGCTCTTTATTAAAATTCTGACTTCAGTTTTTACTTCAGATAACAGATGCAGTACAATCACACTGTGTTTTTTTCCAAATAGATTGAGTATCTGATCTTCATTAATACTAAAGCTCCTTGCAAGCTTCTGTCTGAAATAAAGAAGCACCAGTGAGTAGGAAAATGTACAGTATGTCAAAAAAAATGCTGGATACTCCAGCGTGCCGGCAACCAGTCTATCATTTTGAATCTAGCTTGTTGACCCTTCTTCTTTCAGCCATCACTCCTTTCAAGCCGTTCAAAATATGAAAGCAATGAAAGCAAGTCTCCCGAGACTGAATGTCTGCCATGAAAGACAAAGTGTAGTAAAGGAAACGGTACAGGAATAGATACATATATGATGTGATGGCTGCTGTCTTTGGTCAGATGGGCAGAGATGAAGTGAAATGGGAGGAAGAGGAATTTAAAAGGCATCAGAAGCAGTGTACCTGGAATACAAATGCTATTCTGGAATATACAAGCTGTACGGTAAGGAATCCATAGCCCAAAAGACTGTTCAGATTTAAAAGAATACAATTTGCAAAACATATACCTCTCACATTTTCTATCAAATGAGGAAATTATAACTGTAATCAGAGATGCATTGTGACAGGTCTCTGATTTCTTGCATGTGTATATTATCTTGACAGGCTACTACACTGAGCAATTTAAGAGCTTACAAGAGCATGTTTACCCATAAATGAATTCCTAGACAAATGAACTTTCCCTTCACTTGATTAATGTTTTTGTTGGAAGTGGTAAGAGTGGAACAAAAAAAAAAGTAAAATTATGAGAAGCAAGTCACTGTGTCCTTTAGACAGAGATATCTAGTGACAAACATGCTCTGAGTTTGAGAAACCCACATAGCAGGATAGTCAGAGAGCATCTTTCAAAACCTATTGCCAAATGTAGGCAATGATAGTCTGAGATGACTGTTTCCAGAAGATGAAGCATACTTTTCAAGTGGTTCATTTGGGCAGGAAAGCTGTAATGTGCCTTATGCAATGTTAGTAGTTTCTAAAGCAGTGCATATTTAAATGCATGCCCTCAGTGAATACTGAGCAGAGGGGGCTGGAAGCCATGCAAATTTCTAATATAATGGCATTTTCAGTCAAAGTGTTACTCTGCTCTCTCAGAGCAGCTATGTTTTACTTTAATGACCCATAGTATCTATCTGCAAAGACTTGAGCTATGTCCAGGAGTCTTTCCTAGTAATCCCCAATTTACTAAGGAATTTCAGTACTACAACAAGTATTTTTAAGGATATTTCCACAGAAATATTTTTTCTCTGTTTCAATGTACAATTTCTCCTAGTGACAGCTTTTTTATATTGTTATAAACTGACACGGATTTAAGTTAAATTTTGGGGTTTTACCAAAGTACCAAGAAAAGTTTTCTGGTTATTTTCTGAGCTGTTTTCCATTGACTGAGATTATTTCTTACATGGTCCTTCTATAATTGCTATCCTCCCAAATATTGATGTCACAGTTTAACAACATGTTTATAGGAAACGTTATTTCTGCCCTTTTAAAGCAGTGAATTTGTCAGTGATCTTCTCCATATGAAAGTTTGTCTTCAAGCCAGAAAGAATAAAGACATTGGAGATGCAGTAAGAGGACACTGGGGCTTAAATTTACAGCCCATGCAGTCGCTCAAACTCGGTCATCATCGCTGAGCAAAAAGCAGTGATTAAGTCCCTCTGGGAACTGGCTACCAGACTCCTGTGCAAAGTCACTGGCACCATTTAAGTGTCTTCCGCACTCTACATAATGTTATCAAACATTAAAGAAAATATTGAAAGAGGGAGAATTGTCCAGTACCCTGGTTAATGTTGGGAGCCAGCCCACTTCCCACCACCAGTGCTTCAGCAGAGCTTCTGCCTGGAGACAGGTTTCACTCCACATGCAGCACAGAGCATTAATTTACACTTACTGTATGAAGCTTCCTGTACCCCAGAGTCCGAAAAAAGATTGCAGCAGTATAAACCCTGTACTAAATGTTATAAAAGCAAACCCTCAGGAAGGCTGTCAGCCCCCTGCACCTGCCTCCTGAAAGGGATGTGTAAGCAAACAACCCCAGTGGGATGGAAAGCTTTATTCCGTGCAGCAGAGATGTAAGTGCCCCATGGGATGGCCAAGCACCGACAACTCCTAGCAGCTGCCTTGGGGCCGCAGGAGGGAGCGTGAGGGTCCAGGCAGCACTGGGAGAGGCCATGGGCTGGTGCCATGGAGGGCAGCCAAGGACCACCGTCACCGAGGTCATGGGTGGAGGAACAGACGCTGACATCTGGGGAAGCCAGAGCTCAAGGCCCCTGGGGGTTCCCAGGGAAAGGGCATGAGGAGATGCACCTCCCTCCAATTTTTTTTTTGCTCTGTGCATTCAAATATCAACCTTAATACACAGCAAAAAACACAATTAGGAGAATCTGTTTAACCTAGCTCTCACAGATGGGTTCTTTGTTGGTTTGAGTTTTTTTTCCAGCAAGATGATTTCACAACAAGAAAATTGAAACTCCAGAGTGAGAAATGCAAGAAATGTTACTGAAACCAGATGAAGTATTTGAGTTCAGTTCAATTACCCAGATATCTATAACATCTATTCTTTTTACTGAAAGGATTAGGATGTCCACAGAGAGTGTAAAAGTTTCAATGAGTCAGAAGATAATTGGAATATTCAAGTGCTTTGTACGTGTTCAGTTACCAGCATAAGAATCTCATATCTCGCTGCCTTCTCCTACAAAATGGAATATCCTGCATAAAAAAACCAGCAAGTTTTAAATTTTGATCTCCAGGTTGTTCGGATAATCCAGAAAATTATTCAGAAGTGTGGTAGAGTGCCCACTATACTGAAGTACTAATTGCATCTATGTTCACTGATGCCTGTTATTTAAAACATTTTCTGAATAAACAAACTGCTGTCAGTTACTAGCGCATGGTCAGCTTAAAGAACAGCAGTCTTAAAACAAAAAATTTCTGGCTGTACATATTGTGCAGCTGATGTAAAAGAAAGTAGGTTTGGCAAATGGCAAATTGGAAGGGGCATGCCACTAGGAAAAAATGGAGAGAGAGAAAAGTCTGACGATCTCTTGCTTAGTCTTAATTTTAAGCAAGACAAAATACTCTACTGCAGGGGATGGTAATTACTGTTAATAACAACAGTGTTTTAAAAAACAAACAAAAACAAACAAACAAAAAAAATCCCCAGAATCCCAAAACTTCCAGAAAAAAAATGTTTTGCAGTAAAACAAGGGAGGATGGAAATAGCCAAGCCAAAATCATATCTTGCTATAATATTTGAATTGCGATGTCACTTTTTCAACACTGCAGTGAAGGAATGAGGTTTCACCCTGGCCCAGTCAAGTTCTTTTTGGGCCTCCTTCCCCCGCCTCCGCCACTATACCCAAGAGTGACACCCTATGATCCACCCACTTGGAGCTAGAAAACCAGAGCATCACACCCATTTACCAGATGTGTCATCTCCACATGTCCAAATGGACTCAACCCTCCTACAAGCAATGCTTCTGGAGTCTGTGTTCAGTATGATGCTGCAGTGACTACAGGGAAGCCTCTTCAGAACATATGATGTATTTGTCCCTGGCAACATAACGCAGAGCAAAACGATTGAAGTAATAAAACCTCTGCACTTATTTTGCTACACAACTCCAGATTTTCCTCTGACTAACTGGGTATTTAAAATTACATGTTAAGATTTACATCTCTCTCCATCAGAAGTTTGGGAGAGATCGACTATGCTATTTTCAAGACAGGCTGAACATTAGATCTTTTATTCATGTCAGGATGTCTTTGTTCCCACCTGGATATCATCTGTGGTCAGAACCTGAGTTACTGCATGTGATGAAGTTAATTTGTGTGTGTCAACGTTGTAGATTACACAGCATATCTTACCAATATTCTTCATTAAACATTAAGCAATTGAATTAGAGTTGTTGCCAGATTTCTGGATACCAGTAAGAGCTCCAGGAAGAGTTAACTGTGCAGTTCCACAATAATCACCAAGTTCGTGACCTCCTGGAAGGTATCTAAAGGGTCACACTTGTTAATTAATATCTGTCTGTAGAAGTAGTATTAGTAGAGTATTATTATAAGTAGAAATCTCCAGGTTTTTCATATTTATATATGATAATGTTCCAGTAAAAAAAAAAAAAAAATAATCCAATTTGTTACCCTGATGTCATGTTTAAATTAATGGATAATGTCATGATTATTTTGTAGCTCTTTTCTCTTTCCTGGCCCGCTCTGCTCACAGATGTTAATATAGAAAAGGATATTAATTCCTCTAACACTTTCCGTTTCTTTTGTGAATTTTGGAGATATCTCAGAGTTTCATACAGTTTACTCAAACTTTCCCCTTCAATTTTACATGTTACCTAGCAGATAACATGAGAGGTCCATGAGAAGGATCTACCCAGTAGATTTTACATGTACAGTAGGGTTTTCACCACAAAGCCACAATATTTCAAGCAGTTGCAACACCTATAGGTCAGGTACTGACCTTGACTTAACAGTAGCATGTATTATCACTAAAATGTATGCCTCAAAATGCAGCAGATATACAGCCTAAGCAAACCACTTAGTTCCAGACATATATGTCATTTTTCACTCTGATGTCTTCCACACATGATTTACAGAAAGATTTTGGCAAAGGCCAAAAATGCACATATGACTTCTGACTCCTAAATTATGCTGAATTCCTTGATGAGCTTTTGTTCACTAAGAATGGGAACTCCTGCACTTTCAGCAGACTATATGAAGAATTAGTTATTTGTTTCCCTGTGATGATTAATTATTTATCAGGACTCCTAAACTTTTGTTTGTCTTTTTCTAGATAATTTTTTAAAAGTTGGCTGAAGATGTAATCTTGGTATGTTGAGGGGGTTTCATTCTGACATAAGAATGAAAGAGGAATCATCCCCATTACTGTGGAAGAAGGTTCACCAAGTGACTGAATAAATGGAAAGAGACAGGAAATGGAGGTGCTATCAAGTTAATACACGTGTACCAAAGAATGGGTGGGCATTACTCACATAGGTATGAATAACACATCTTGATGTCTATGCCATTTCACATTAGCCCAGGATGTTTCACATGCACTCATGATTATGGAAATAGAAAAAGATTGTGAGTCAGAGAAAAAGTTGAGTCAGAATGAATATGTGAAGTGAGTAGAAAGGAATGATCACAGCCATTAACTTTGCCTGTGAAAGGTAGTAAGGCAAGACCAGTCAAAGAACTGAAGCAAAACGGGCACCCAAAGGGCAACTGGGTAAAATTGCCGAGATGTGTTGACAGCTAAAACGACAGGTATTTCTATTATCCATAGCAGTTACATTTGCATGTTACAGAAGCTCAAATGACAGTTTATGTAAATCTTTTGGGCACTTTTTGTTGACGTTATTTCCCTCTGCCCCTGTGTTCATTATCGAAGACATGTTTGTACCTTGACTAAACAAGGAAAAATATGAATGCTTCCCCATGACAATGTAGGAAGTCAATAGGAGTGCTCTCACAGACTGTGTGTATGAAGCAGACATAGGTATTTGACTTCCTCATGTCCGATTTATTTCAGAGACTGAAAGAGCTAGAATGCTGCAGTTGTAAATGCAACAGGGGATATGTGCCAGAGAAATTTTCTGTAGGAAAATGGGACCAAAGAAAATCAGATTTCTATATAAGATATTCATAGTTTTCCGTTTTGGCTAGTTCACAGATAGCATGAAACTAGAGTATATGGAGTATTTTATTGTGGCAGCTCTGATTTACTGAAGATTGTGTTAAGGGACAGAGAAATGTTAACAAGATGTCAGTTTTATCAAATCATACTTCATTTAGTGGCTTGGGTTTGGGTCAATAATTCTGTTAACAACGAAGTTTGCCTCTCAACATGAACTTAACATCTTGAAACCGAAATCTAACTGACCAAAATAATTTACAAGACTTAAAGTCAGAGAAGATGTATTGTGCACACGTACTTCTGAGCTTCAATAATTCAGCATGGTAGTAAAATATCACCCTATTCAATTAAATTCACCCTAGAATTTTTTGTGTTACATATATGTAAGTTTGGAATACATTATAAAATTCAGAGCAGCTCAGATGAATTGGTTAAAGATGCTGTCTTCCTCGAAAGACACAATTTGCAAAGACAGGCAATCTCTTTATTAGGTCAATTTACATCATTGAGAGAACAAATAAGCTTTCAGGCACATAAATACCTGTTCAGATCTGAAACAGCAGAAGCATTTTGCAAAGCTAAACACAAATAGAGAACAAGACTCTGAGTGTAACTTGACTGTTGAACAGTAAGACCTGAGAGAAAAAGTTCCAGGCAGCAAAGGAGCAATGGCAGGACATGATCATGGAGAAAGGTGGTGATTATCTCCTTTGGGTCAGAAAGTAAAAAAGGTAATCATAATCTGACAAATATGTTTAGCTCGTCATGTCTATTACTACTTTACAACAGAGGCATTGGCTTTTTTCTGATATTTCTGTCATTACAAAGAAGAAAATGCCATCAATCTTGAACAGAAAGCCTAGCTTCAGCCAGGTTTTGCTGACCCAGGAAAGATGATGAACTGAATTTTTTATTACTTTTTGAACCTGACCCCTCAAAGGAGTGTATTTTTCAGCTTACTAGTGAAGTCAGTCCCAGCACCCACCTATGCGTTATTCCATAGTTATGACAATACAGAATAAGGTCTTGACCTTGCAGACGTGTATAAGCATAAGAATAGCCCTACTGATAACACTGGATGAATTATATGTTTAGCATGTGGTTTAGTATTGCAAATTTTGAAGACTATGCACAAATCTAGAGCATTTTTTATTTTAGCAATCTCAGGAAGGTTTAAGAGTTAATTTTAAATAAAAGCATATTAGAAGCTAAAAGGCCATGATTGTCATGAAAACTGTAACCACAAATTATCTTTCGACACCACAGGCCCCCCTACACCAATTGATGCCATTTGAAAAGCTTGTTGACAATACTGACAGAAAAGCCATGGACAAGAACTCATCAACAAGAACTCACTGTCTGATCATAAAATGGCTCCTTCAATTAATTTATTGAAGGTGAGAACGGCATTGTGTGGACAAATCCAAACACTCTCCAGTCAAGATACAGCAATTTCAGATTGGGAATCCTTCTATGATTTCTACCACAGCAAATCCAGTGGCCACTCCAAGCCAGAGAGCCTGGCAGAGGTCTGCTCCACAAGTATTTTGGGTCTTGCTGCTCTGCACTGCTGAACGTATACTGCTCCACACAATAATCAGTCCCAGCTGGCTCCTGGAAGAGGCTCTCAAACAGCTCACCTGCCAAAAACAACAACAATAATCAAACTATATTAAAATTTTTCCAAATGCCAGCCCATACCTCAGTTTATGGTGTTTGCCATAGCATATGAAGCTCCATATGTTGTTTTTTGTAACGTCATCTTCGAATTCATCACTTCTGCCTGCACCAAGCTTCTTTTCTTCTGTGTTTTGGATTTTGCAGTATCAACCACATCTGAGATTTTCTGCGTCTGTTGCCTCACTTCTGAACACTGCTGTGCAACATGAACCTTTGCCCAACACAATCCAGGGCTTTAACCATCTTCTCTGAGACCCCTGTAAATGTACAGTGACTATCACCAGTAAGTCTTACTCTGGACCAGGTACATTCTTTTGAATGGTAATTTATAACATTTATACCCATCAGTAGTTTCCTGTCACATGCTTTGCTCTCAATGCTGACCAAATTTCCCATTAGAGAACTTTTTTACCATCTGGTGTAAATGCAATTTGGAGCCCCCAACCCAACTGCAAGATTGGCTTATCAGCTGCAAATCAGTCATTCCTGGAATCAATAAAAACACCAAATACACCAGCACCACCTATCATCAGAAACAATGCTACTTTTTTATTTTCTGATACCTCTTCTGGTCTGTATCTCCATTCAGATTGCTTTCTTTTATTTTTTCTGATCCCAAGTATTCTTCAGAGAGTCTAAGCAATGAGTTTTACTTCACCTGTTTGTTTTTCTTTTTCTAATAGCACAGCCATCTGTGGTATGAGAACTAAGCTAATACCGTAAGACTTTTCTAAGAGCATCTTCAAGGTGATTCATCCAAAAACTTGCTGTAAAAAAGGTGTCTCCAGCCTCTTCGTAAGTTTTTTTTTTCTCTCTAGGTCTCACAATATCTGGTCTTCAACTTATCTTTTCAAACTTATATGAGTTTTTGTCATATTCTAAAATCCAGGAGAAAAGAAGCCATTAAAGAGGACATGAAGCTTTTCTTTCTTTTTCATCAAAAAAGCAAAAATCTGAAAGTTTTTTGTGCATTATTATCAAACAAAATGCAAAGTCTAAAACAAAATTTAACTAAAAAACCTCTCAAAATTATTTAGAAGTGGGATGCTCCTGTCATCAGCATCCCTAGAGTCTTTGTGAGACTATCAGCTAATTCTGCATATGGTATGTTGTAAATAAAGTATCACACAAATGCTTTTCTTCCTGTAGCAGAACCAAGTGATTAATGCAACTCTACTGTGCTCTTCGCCCTTCATTTAATGAGTCACGCAGACTGGATAATGGTGGCCTCGCATCCTTTTCGGTTAGGGTTTATTTGAATACTTGTTAATTTTTCAGGGCCACTATAATCAGGATGTTCCGTATTAAAGGAGGCGTGCAAGATTAGAGCTTTTGACACTCTCCCATCTTAATAATAAATTTAGCAATTACGATAAGATGATATCATCTCCTGTTTTTCTGAGAAACAGGGAAAAGCTTTGTTTTTTTAAAAAAATAAAGAATAACTGGTCTAAAACTTACTCCATTAGGAGCTTTGGGACTGAGTAGCCAACAGAAGGATTCCTCATTCAAATGCTAATCTTCTCAGCCCATAAGCCAAATGCTCTGGATCTCTGTCTGGGGCAAGAATGAGCATGCGCTGGCAAGCAGGCAAGCACTATTCTGCCCTGAGTGTCAAGGCAGCTCCCCCAGTCTTTCCACACCTCCAGTGGAGAGTTGATCAACAGCATTTGTCACCCTTCCCCTGCACCCTTCCCGTAGCCATGAGTTTCCAAAGGCAACCTCCCCTCAGACTTGACTCACACAGGTACTTGACTGGACTCAGTACTATAGGTGAGAGGGCTGATAAAGACATTTGACACTTCACAGTCTAGGAAAAAAAGGAAACAGAAAACAAAACCTAATCAGCTACACCAGCCCTTAATCAGCTACACCAGCCCTTAGGTGCTTCTGCAAATCCTATCAGCTGTTAAGCTGTGGCAGTAGCCTGGGGCATAGCAAGGAGCTGACAGGACAGCATCTGTAGACCTCATCCCAACCCTTTGTTGAAATTCAGACCCTGGGAGCATCAAGCATCATTCATGGTTTTCTTTTGTAATCTGTGTACTTAATTAATACCCGACACCCTTCAAGCACAGATCTAACCACTTATGACAAGCAGAATATACCTTTTCCTGTATAGGCCCTCCTCCCGCTTTGTGTCAGTAGCAAAAAATGGGACCAAACAAAGTCTTTCTGTGACTTTGGTTTCCATGCTTGCCAAGGCTGGTACTCATCAAATGCAGATCTACACCTGCACAGCCCTGGGTGCTTCCAGAGCACAATCTCTTTCACTCTGTGCAATTTGAATCACACAGAGTGTCTATTGCTTCAAAAGGGCCTTGGTAAGATGCGCTTGTCTGAACTGCAGATATCTAATGTATGAATCTCGCTGAAACTGTCCTCTCCTTACCTTAGTCAGGGTTTCCACACAGCCCTCTGTCCAAAAATTAGGCTGCTTAGTTGGCCAGATCAGTCACAGTCAGTCATAGCATAGCCATCAACAGGAAAACTAACAAGTTATCCAAATATACTTCAAGCAGAGCACTGGCAGAAATTTGAAGCAGTTTTTTGATACAAATGTTTGAGGTTATGAGATGTCAGAGGTTTTACTTGTAAGGAAACTCTTTTTATAGAACGAGACAGGATTTTATTTCTTACAGTATTTCTCCATTGAGAAAGAAACATGTTTGCTTTTCATTTCTGCTGAAATGTTGGTTTATACCACTGCAGAATATGTTTCTGAAATCTATTGCTGTTGATTGTTCATTGAGAGAAATGTAGAATCAATGTTTGTGAAGAGGCTACACAGACTTGTAAAAAGACCATTATCTTGTTTTCTCTGTCTTGTCTGTCCAATTTAGAAAGAGGCTTGGGCCATGGGCTGACCATAGCCAGTTTTGATCATGTTTTTGACTGTATATTCAGCTGTTTTGAACAGTTCTCAGCAGAGATATTTGTCAGTACACAGGTGAGGAGATTTTGGCAAACATTTGATCTAGCTGCAAAGGTGGTCAACAGAGATACACACTCTGTAACTGGAACATCAGTGGGCTAGTTCAGTTTAGGGCAGGGATCTTGAGAAGCAAGCAACCAAAAACCTAAAGATATGCCTAGAAAAACTGCAAAGAGTCCATAGCAGAAGACAGTGCAATAGAAAGTCCCTACCCTGCTTATTTATGGCTTCCTTTTATCCTGAATTCTGACTTTCAGCTAAAATGTGAAGCTGCTAAAATTCATCAGGAAACAGTCACGGGTGGGTTTAATGAATGCGATCAGAGATACATACACAAAAAATGAGAGGATATGTCTACATGCTCTAATAAAGCATAACAGACAGATTTAGCTCAAATTAACGTAAGCAGAGCTAGCTCTGGTAGTGTAGGTTGCCCCTGTGTTAGCCTAGAGCTGTGCTTGAGCTAATCAGCCTTGTGGAGAGTAGAGGTCTTTCCATATGGACATCCACTTGCAACAGAAAAGGAACAAGTCCTTCTGGGGGGAAGCTCAGGGCTGGACATCTCTCTCCTCAGATTAGGACCAACACTATCAGAATAATTATTCAGGTCTTAGTGACCAGTGACCCCTTTCTGTAGGAAGGCAAAGCACCCTTTTGCCAGCCAGACCTATCATCCCAGCAGATTTGGTGCTAGAGCAGCTTTGCCTAGAGCCCAGATCCATGATACTGTAGAGAGAGTGCCAAGGCCTAGGCAGATGCCTTACTGCTCCTCTTTGTTGCTTGTCCAC
The DNA here is from genome assembly GCA_031468815.1 of Morus bassanus. NCBI lineage: Eukaryota > Metazoa > Chordata > Aves > Suliformes > Sulidae > Morus > Morus bassanus. The sequence goes on along the minus strand of CM062568.1, from coordinate 88,190,877 downwards.
ATGGGTACCAGTGATACAGCCACAGAAAACCCTGAGCAGATTAAAGGCGACCATAAAGCCTCAGGAGGAAGGGTAAGGGGGTTGGGGGCCCAAGTGGTGTACTTGTTAATCCTTACAGTCACAGGGGGAGGCCCTGAAAGGAGCAGACTGGCAGACCAGTGTCTGACTGCACAGCTGGGATTACTAGCAAGTATTCAGCTTCCTTCACCATGCTGTCTTTTTGACTATGAGCAAGGACTGCTCAGAAGGGAGGGGACCCATTGGACCAAGAGAGAGAGAAGAATTTTGTGGCCATGTTTTTCAAACTGCTGAGATCTTTAAACTAGATTCACCAGGGAACAGGGGCTGAAGTCCAGAGATGAAACAGAAGCTGTAAACGGAAGATGCATGCAAGGCAGAAGGCCCCCAGAGGGACATTTGCATTCCTGGTCAGAGAGGAAGCTCATTCAGAGGCTTTCTTCTACTGCTTGTACAGAGCTCATGTGCAAAGCCTGGACAACAGCAGGACCCAGAAATCCAGGCACAGGGGCAGAGCTACAACAGGACTGGGATGGTGGTGACATGGTGGGATGCTGCACCACAATTGGAGCATGGTTCTCGATCAGTACAGGCTGATCAGGAAAGACAGGCAGGGAAGAAGAGGGGAAGCAGTCATGCTCTGTGCTAAGGAGTTCTTACGCTGTGTAGACCTCCTGTATGAAACTGGAAGTAAGCCTCTAGATCAGCACCACAGAGGGGGAAAAGCACAGGGAAGGAACACTTGGGGTGCTGAAGCAGGATCTGTTGCCATTGCCTTTAGAAACCAGATGGCTGTCCTGGACACCCTTCTCCTTCATGTCAGCGCCCCAGGGGATTATGCCTGGCAATCCCTGAATAAGCCCCCATTTTCTCCCCCAAAGCCTGAAGTCCCAACTCTTCTCCTTACCTTCCAGCCTTCCTCTGGACTCCGACCTCCAGCATCTCATGGTTGTTGTAGGAGGGACTGCCCTGGGTGACCAGCGCTGCCACCATCTCTTCCTTTCTTGCAAGCAGCAACTCAGGCTGGCAAAGAGAAGGCTAAGGGACACCATAATGACAGCTTACTTGGAGGTCAGTTACAGATATGATGACCAAATCCTTCTTCATATTGTGAGACACATAATAGGGCAACAGGCACAATATGCTGGTCAGAACAATCAAGTTGGGCATTAGGAAAAACTTAATAGAAAGATAGTGCAGTACTGGGTCAGGCTGTCCAAAGAGGTGGTGATATCTCTGGCCTTCTGAACTAAGCTGGACAAAACCATAACAGAGCTGATCTGGCACTAGCAGGACTCCTGCTCTGAGCAGGAGGCTGGGCTATGTGGCTGCAAGGGCTTCTTTCCATCCAGCATTTCTGTGGCTCTGCAATTCCTCTACTCTTATTTGTTTTCCTGTCTGGGAAGCTAAGCTGCTAGGTCAAGATCTAGCCTTTAGGGTGCCTGAAAGAGGTTTTGCCAAAAAGTCACCAGGCCAGATCTGTCAGAGGAGGGTAGGTTGTCATTGACGGTGTTCTGTGACTTTGTGACTCTACGATTTCACAGTGAGATCACAGACTCTTAATAAGGGAGCTATGTTTTTAAATTGAACATGTTCACAGCATAGGAATAAATGAAAGGTAAATAAACAAAGCAATTACCTTTTTGCTTTGATCAAGAAAAAAAAAATTTCAATCTACCATGACAGAAATAAGAATCTTCAGCGGATGAAAAGGGGATTTCTGTCATGGAAAAGATCATGTTTTTTTTCTTTCAAACTAAACTGAGCTCTAAAGCCAGCAGTTATCACAAAAGATTCTCTCCTTCAAAAAATTACTTTGTATGACTCCAAATTTTCAGCTCAATAAACACCATTTTGAACATTTTTTTGTAGAAAAACAAAGTGTATTTTGAAGTGATAATTTTTCCACTCCAGAAACTTTTTTTCTCCAAAAATAACTCCAAACAGCCATCCACTGAAATCTGTATCAATTTAAGAAATACATTTGACTAGCATACTCTTCTTTCTAGAGACAGCTGTTCAACAAATGTTTTTGAACAGCTCTCATGGAATCTAGATGGGGAGTTATGAGGAAATATGTCTCATCTTTATGTTACAATCAGGACAGTTTAATTGTTAGAAAGCTTTAGCTACAACAGGTATGTCATCTCCATCAGGAGACAGAGGTTGAGGTATCCTAACCTCCTTCTTTTATGTGGTCACTAAAACAACATAAAAGTGGCCAAATTCAATTACTGGAGAGAGATCTTGTGCAATATGATAAAGCTTATGTACAGAACTCTTCTTTCCCAAATGTACTCAGAAGCCACACCCTAATCTTTTAAAATATATAAATATATGGCTATTAAATGCAGTGGTAACCATTTGCAAGAGTATATCTGTTTCTTTAATGCTCATCTACCCCTTTCGTGTCAATATGGGAGAGTAAGAGTGGAGTGCACATCTCCTCAAGGAGAGGAATCTTTTTAAATAAAGTTCACCAAGACTTTTGCAGGGCTATAATGAAAAGATATTTTAAAAGAATATTTATTTTGCACCTTCTGTTCATGATCTGTTAGTACTGTACTGCACTCTGAGATCAAAATGTAACATAAGCAGAAAGATTTACCACAGTCCTTTCCACCTCAGTGAAAGACGTCTGTCTCTCTCTTTTATTTCCCAGCCATTACTATTTCAGCAGAGTGCCTTTATGGGATAATCAAAAGAAAACATCCCGGAAATTTCTGACACAACTTCACTGTTTCTTTCCCCTCCATCTCGAACAAGGGCCAGATGCACACTCTGAAACTGAGTCATAGTGAGGGGCTTTTTGGTTATTTAATTACAGTTTTTAATTAATGTGAGAAAGCTTAACTGATCCTAAATAGTGGTAGCAGTTGACAAATTACAAGAGCACTCCATGCCCACAGAAAAGCTAATGCTGCAAGGAAAGCACAGGCAATCAACACTAGTTTGTAATCAGTAACATTTCAAAGAAATAGTTTTTCCAAGTGTCATTGTGCATGCGGGATTACTATCATCTTTGAAGTTTAAATCATTTTTAAGATCTGGCTAGGGGCAAATTAGATAAGAAGGTGGCTGTGCAATTAAATTAATACTTTGGAAAGCTCATATGGTTATAAGATCCAAGTACTTATCCTGATAAAATGCTGCCAACACTTTAAAGAGGTGTACCAACTTATTTTTTAGCTATAAATTCTGTTGCTGACAGATCTGATAGGTGCATGATTCAGTGCTTAGCACTGGTAACATGATTCATCCAGGTTTCTGAACAGTTGTCCGAGATGAAGGCTCCAGTGAAGACTCTAGCACTCTGAATCGACTTCCACAGGATTTGGGCATGCTCACAGTACAGCTTGGAGAGCCTTGCTGAGCTGAGGCTTGGTGCTGTTTTTCAGCTCAGCCCACTGAAACAGGGACCAAGAACATCTGCTTGAGGTGGTGCCAGACCCATCGAGTCCCACACATGATCACAAGACTCATTTCTGTACTCCCCTTCACACCCACCATCTAGGGCCTCTGAGCAGCTGTGCCTGGTTCCTGGCTTCCCTGGGCAGGGGGGCTGCACCACAGCCGGGGACAGGCACCACTCAGAGACAGATGCTCTAGCAACAGCCTCTCCCACAGCACCCACTTTCCCCATGCCATCTTCGACACGTTGTCTGGCACGCTCATCGCATGCCTTCATCACCTGATTAAATGCCTGCCCCCATCACTGAGCTCAGTGCAGAATTCCTGCACAGGACTTGGCTAACTCAAGAGGTCTGTTGTGATGGACTGTCAGAACCTGTCTCTGCAACTCCTTTTAGATTATGTGGGTTTGGACTGTCAATCACACTCACTGACAAAGAAATCAATTCTCTCCACAGAGCCAGGTGGTTTTGTAAAATGCGTTCTGAGTCATATCAACCAGATGCCTTTATAAAGCTGCATTTGTGACCAAAACTTGGTAAAAGAAAGGGAGTTGCAAACTAAAGTATATCTTAATCTTTAAACCTCTTGAAAAGTCAGCTAACTGTATGGAGCAATGGTAGGCAACTGAAAAAGGGGTGTTATTTCAGCCTGTGTATATAAATCTTCATTTCAGTGAAAAACTCCAACAAAAGTAGTCTCATTTTTTAAGGGGGGGGAAGGGGGGGGAAGTCTCATCTGTGTCTGGAAGAAGAGAGAGCCAAAGCTTCATGCAGACTCCTTTCACACAGCCTTCAGGAGCTGTGCCCCATTTGCTTGAGTAGCAAGTGTTCAAGGTGATTCACTGTGGTTCACTCCAAAAGAAGTTAGGTACCTGTGTTCTTCTGAAAACCCTATTACGTGATAGTTTGCCTCTTTGGATGCTTGAGTATTATTAGAAGTCTGTCCTGGTTTGCCCGTCATGTACACACAGTTAAGGTGACAAATTATCACCGTTTTCTAGAACTGGAAATGGAGATGCACAGAAGTTGAATTGTTTACCCAGGGAAGCACACAGGAACAGTCCCGCTGGGTTAGAGCAAAGATCCACTCAACCCAGGAGACTGTCCTGAACAGTGTCAGCAATGGAGACTTAGGACAAGGCTGTAAGTAACGTGTCTTGGGTTGTATTTCCCCTGTTTTGCCTTCACAGCTCCTAGCAACTGTTAACGTAGGAACTTTTTAAGACAGAGCTGCATCCAGTGGACAATATTCAACAGCCATCAATAGAGAAGTGAGCTATTGGCTGAGAACGGATCAGATCCAAATTTTTAGCCTCCTGCCTTGTAGGCTGGATCCTTGTAAAGGATGTCTAAAGCCTGAAATCAAGTTCACCTTAAGACTGAAATTTCCTGAAGGTGAAAGCATGAAAAAATTGTGTCCTGAGAAGCTGGAGACAGAACTCAGCCTGGCTTGAGGGACACAAGGTTTTCACATGCACTCTCTCAGAGAATTTAAATTTTCCATCTGGAACCTGGATCTACTGAGGTGAACAGAAGTGTTACAAAACCCCACAGAGCCAGCTGTGCAGATAAGTTTGATATCTATGAGACAGAGCAATGTGAATCACTTATCACCATCATTGCATTTAGCACGTTCCATAAGAGGAATCACTGAGAGCTTTCAAGAGCACTTCAAGGATTGCTTTGCTGCAGTATCTGTTGCAGAGGACTGCATTTTTCATTGTAATGTACTGCTTTAGAATGAATCCCTACAAGGTAAAAATTTCTTAAGCTGGTGTGGTATTATAATTTTAATAAATATTTTCCTTGTTGGTTACAAATTTCCCTAGTACTCTATGCAAGCAAAGCAAGGAAGGAATCGCTGCAAGCAATGTCAACTAACAACTAACAACTGAAAGAATCAACAAATTCACCTGCTGGGCATCACTCACTCATCGGGTTGGCTTTAATTTACCTAAAACACCCACTAGTGATTAACAGTACTTTACTTGCCCACTAAAAAGAAAAGGCACACTTTTGAGAAATTAGCTGTATTACATCTTGTAGGATTTTGTGGCAGAGGGAGGTGTAGGTTTTGCGGCTCATTCCAAGAAAACCAATGCCTTTGCTTAATGAAAAAAGTCAGAAAAGCATAGGGTGAGAAACAGAGGACGAGTGGGAATGACACTGCAGCAGCACAGCTCCTTGGAAGCTGGACAAGATTACAGGAGCATCTCTGGTTTAGCAAGTCAATGCTGCAAAGTGCTAAGCATCTCCATTCCTGCTGGAGTTAATGGACACCCAAAATCCTGAAGGAGAAAAAATATTTCTAAACTAAAAACTCTTTAGTCAGCTCTTTATTTGTGCTGAAGCAAAAAATCACTGAGTTCAAAATCAGTGAAAAGCTGATCCAACAGCTTATGCAAGTGAGTTTCTTGCCAAAAGAAGGAGTGCTGGAACCAATTAATAACTTATGGAAAAATGGGAATACAGTGGTAATATCTAAAATGATTTAACAATGTGTCTGAGCCCATTAAAAAAAAGATATTTTTACTAGACTAGAGAACTAAGACATGTATTTATATTTCAAAATAAAAAGCAAAACCTAAATGTCATCTTGGCAATTATTAAGCAGTTCCATTTATTTCAAAGGAAACAAAAAAAATTTAAAGTTTATGTTTATATGGCACAATGCAGTATCATTTAAAGATGCCCAGACTAGCCCTTAACACTGGATGTTGGAGAAGGGTATTGCCAAGCGAGCAAGGAGACTATTGATGCAAATATAACCTGCTGCTGCTTAGGAAGGGTAGTGAACCAAGGCAGGGTCATGCTGTGATGACCAGGTCCCTTCTAGAATCAGAATTAGCTTGTAGAGAACTGGTGTGAAAATTTCTGGATGGTACTGCCCTTTGCTATGTAATCCTGAAGGAAGCTATGTTCACATAGACATTTTATCTAAACCTCTTTCTGGTTTATAGACATTTTTGAGCAGTCTTTGAGACATTGTTATTGGTTTTCCCCCTTTGCTATTATATTCCTCTGTATTCTTTATTCAATGTTGAAGGGGGACAAGCTCACAAAATGCAACTGATGCCTGTCCAAACTAAAAATCTTTGGGTATTACAAAAACAAGCAAATAGAAAAAGTATCAAGTGAATGTACTTAGGCTCTTGTGACAATCCAGACTGCTCATAAAAAAAAAAACTGTGTGTCTGCAGTCCCTGTGGGATTACTAGCCAGGAAGCCAACTCCATTTTGGCTATGCAGACCTTCACCTTGACAGACATCCTTTCATCCCCATCTTCAACGTAAATTCCCAAGGGCTGCTGGCACAAACCTAAAAATAGGGACTCACTAAGTGAACTGGCTCCTTCATAAAAACATAAACATCTTGGACAACACAACAGGAGGAATGCTTTGACCGATCAATTTGCAGCTCTCCTTGGCAACAGAGCCACCTGGCTGGGGTCTCCATCCCTTGGGGATTCTGGTCAGGGTATTGTATGCCAGTCACACTGTGCTGAGATCTGCTGGAAGATGCTTGGGTGCAAAAGAAGATTTTGACAGAGAGAAGACTGTTGAAATGAAGCTGCTTTAGACAAGGGACAATACAAGAGGTAGAAACAGGTGGATGAGCTCAGGCAGAACAACAAAAAGCTAAATCTGACATGCATGTGCCTACTTTTTCTAATACAATTTTTATAATATTTCTGCGACAGACATCCATCATTTTTCAATGCAATCCATGACTAGTCTTTGCACAGAGATTTGCCCTCTCTTGCTCTTTTTCTTCCTTCTGACAGCAAAAATGCTCTTTGCTATGTCATCTCTTCCCCCAGTATGACTTTACTTGCCCTAGCCCCAAAAACTGAAGTCCCTAGATACCTTGGTTAGAGGCTGGAGGAAGAACAATGATCATGGTAAGACTCAAGGCTAATTTTCCTGATTAGACCAACCTGTTTCCCCTCCTGCTGGTCCTGTTGTCCTCTGAAAGCCACCAGCAGATGTAGAAAACCTCACCAACATCCTCCCTGTGCAGTAGCCCTACCTCCTTTTCCCAGGCATAACCACAGGCAAATAGCTAACACCTAGCCACAAATTTTTGCTAGCATCCAACTTCAAGATACTTGAAAAACAGAGACAAGTCATTTAGATAGATTTGGTTTCTACAATAAAGAAAGAAATCATCTACCTAGATGTACAGGACTTACCTTATTCACTCTGACTAAAAGCCACCTTGTTCACTGTCTCCAAAGTATGAGGATGTATTTCCTTTTGGAAGTGTTGTAGAAATACTGCTCAGGCATATCTCCAGCTTCTTCCTTTTCTTGCTTTTCACAGTTAACCTCATTCATAACTGGCAATACTAGTTTCCCCTTTGGAGGTGGCAGTTAGTGTAATTGCTGGAAAAATAACAACAGCGCTGGAAAGTACGGCCCGAGGAGCCAACAACATTGAAAGTCACAGACATGACAGAAAGGTAGGCAGGTCATGCTTTTAGGACAGTCAAAAAGCAGTGGGTTTTCATGCACTGTGGAAAACAGCTACATACCTATCAGCTGAGGACACGTTGTATCATAGGGAATAATCAATAACGTGCCAGATGTGTTTGTTCTCCAAGTCATATTTCCTTTTGTGCACTTTCCTTCTGTTTGTAGCAGTGTGTGGACTGCTACAGGCTACTTGAATGTTTTCTTCTTGCATTTTCCTATTTCCACAAGATCATTTCAGCAGAGGCATTTCCACTCTATGCAAAAGCAAACTGTTCCTCTCTGTATCAGGCAAACCAGATGGAGAAAACGAATCATTAATTTATGACTTAAAAGATATATTTTTATGACAGGACTTTGTAACACCCTACACTTCTTTTTTAATTTATTTTTCCATGACATTTACAAGCAGATAGGAAAATAAAATTAGAAATAGGAGATTCCTCACAGTGGCAGCGTGCTGTCCTCAATCCTCAGGCTGCAACTAGAGATCCTCTTTTGCCAGCAGCAGCCACGGGTAAAGCTGTTCCTGTTCCCCCATACTCTCAGCACCCTGACACTGGTCGATGTAAGGGATCAGGGCTGCCTGGTGGGGAAGGAGGGGCAGGGACGGGCATTCGGGGACAGCAACTCCTTTACTCATCTGAGCAGCAACAGAGCCATGTGCCAGGCCGCAGCCTTGGCCAGCAGGGATCAGTCTAGTCCAGAAAGCCCATGTCTTCCTTGGTTCAGGATGGTATCGGTCAGCAGGTCACCCTTCCGTCCTGGTGCTCCTCTGCCAGCCTCCATGGAGGAGAGGCACTAGTTTTATTAGCCTGACATAAACATGCCTGACTGTCTCCGGTGTTTGGCAATGCTTGGGAAGGAAGCCAGGATTTTCACCCTCCTGTGCACTGGCCATGTTTAGTGCTTTGCACAGATACACCCACAATGTCCTGCACACAAGCGTTGCACCCTCTTGCTAGCAGGGGCCTGGGAGCAAGCATTTGGGGTGACTGCTAAGTGCCCTGGGCTGTGGGAGTGGTCCCGCTAGCCTGCGACAGTTCCGCAGGCGTAGTATCGCTCCCTTGCTAATAGGCCAGGATCTTACACTTGCAAGATTTCCCAACAGCCAGGAAAGGCCTGATCAGAAATATTGCTTGTCATGCTTTAACAAGGCAGAGAGCCTCTCCATCTGAGCTGTTGAATAATTCCCATAGGAAAAGAAAATGTGTGCTCTCTCTCTGCTCCCACAACTCCTCTAATAGCTCCATGGAGCAAAATGTTTGTGTATCTCCAAGTGCTTTGAATAGCCCTTCTTGGTTTTTTATGGACCTCTGCGCATCACAGATATTAATCACCAGATCCATTGACAATGCTGACACAGAGACAAGGTTATGAAAGTACGCACGCTTTGGAAACTGGATCCGATTATTGGTTTTGTTTGTAAAACTGCTCAGATTGTGGGAACAGTGACAGGCTCTAAGAGGGCAATTTAATTTTTTGAAGTCACATGAAGCGGCTGCTGCTTTTAGTTAATTGCCAACTCTATTTTTCAGCACTAAACAGAAAACAAATTCTATTCTATTCCCATAATAAGCCAATTCCAATTAGGGTAATTAACGTGGGATAATTGTAGACTACCTATGGTTAATTAGGGCTCCAATGTGTGTTTACAACACTCCAGGGGTGTAAATATTTTATGATAACCACAGCTTCATACATTGTTACCACTTAATTTAATATATTACATCATTGTTATTGGGAGGGTGGGAGAGAAGAAGAGGCAAAACCTTGAAACACGATGGCAAAAGCTGCAACAGGCTCTTTCCCCAGTAGTCAACCACCCTGCCAGATAATGTCATTATGCTGAAAGATTCCCTTTTTTAGGTCATCTTATGTTCACTGAGCAGGAAAAACAAGTGCACTATCATCAGCGCTGGGCTTTAAACCTCTGAGCTTGATGACGAGAAGAAAAGGGAGCCGGGAGATGGTGCTGGGCCCAGTCCTCCCTGCACAGCCCTGTCTCTCTGGGACACTGTGCTGGTGGGACAGCGGGCACCCATGTCCTCATTCTGCTGAAAAACACTTTGTGAAACACAAATCATCTTATCGGGATGAAACAGAGAAAGAATGATAAATATCGGCAAGTTTTACTTGGTATGAAATGTTGTTGGCTGGTCTCTTTGGAAATGTGAATGTTTTCCATTTAGTCATTATTTCATCAAAAATGCAACGTCAAGAGTGGGAAGAGAGAGCTAAAGTGAGTGTTCAACTTCTGGAGAAGTGCACAGGAAATTCTACCTGCAATCAGAACTGAGATTGGGAATATAAATTGGGAACTGAAATTGGGAATATAAAACCCTCAGTTTGCTAATTGGCCCCTCAAAAAATTGTCCTATGTGCAGAAATTAACATTTAATAAAACAAAGAAGGTTCCCCAAAGCATGTCCATGTATAGCATGTGAGCAAGTGATTTAGTTTGCCAGTTGTGTAGTGCAGCTCTTGATCTGTTAAAACCTTTCCGTAAACATACAGAAGTGCAGAATCCCTAACCCAGACAACAGGGAAATTTAAAAAAAAATCAGTTCCTTCCTCTTCACTGTACAAGAAAATACCCATGTATAATATGGTTTTGGTGTGAGCATTCATTGTAGTTTCCAGCTTTATCAGTACTTTATGATAAAATAACCTCATTCATCTGTAAAAAAAAAGTTTAGTCAAAATCTTAGTATATAACCTTTCACACAAAACAGCCCTAAACACCGCAGCTGAGTTAATAAGTCTCATTGCCAGTCTCCTTCAAGATAACCTCCCATTCAAGAGACAACTGAGACAACTGCAGATTTTCTTCTCCACTTAAATTCTTCTATTCTCTGAATAATACTACAACTAATTTGGAAACTTTCTGCTTGAATGTCTCTGGTGTTCTTCAGAAAGGAAAACTAGGTTTGTAGCAAAACTGGTGAAAGCTTCTTTGTATGCCAATACTAATGGGCATTTTTGCTGCTGATCGTCTCCCATTGACCATTGAATTCCAGTCAGGACAATAAATCAGACATTAATTATTATTAAATTCCTGAGTATAACTCAGCAGTTAGACGAAATTATGAGAATCATAGACATATGAGAACGATAATGTTTTATTCACGCTATGCATGTAACTGCTGGACTGTACAAACCAGGGAACTAAATGTGCTTCATATGCTCCATTTTCTGTGGAAGCAGGAAAAGGGTGGGAGCACTGTCAGAAATTCGTATCTCCTCTGGAGATGGCCCCAGTATACTTCTTGACCCGTAAGTATGGCAGTGATTCCAGGTCCCCTATTTAGACATAGCCTCTGGGTCTATCCCAAACATGAATCACTGCTGGTGACAAAAGCACAAGTCTGTGTGCATTCCCTGGTTTGTAACCACTCTCTTATCCCTCGTGAAGGATTATTTCAGAATTATTTCATAATCCCTAAATATAGTCTAATCATGCTTACAATTTTGGTGGTTATGAAGAAATCTTCAAAAGCACGGAACCTTTTAAAGTGATACTGTACCTGCAGATGCAGGCAGCCTGAAACAGCACTATTGCCAGCTTTGTGCTGCCCAGTTCATCTTGGAAACACCAAATATGACAATTCACATGAAAACTTTTTGTTACCTCCAAGCTGACATTAACAAACTTTTAACTGATTTGGGGTTTTGCTCGTTTTCAAAATACCTCCCCTATCAGATATTTTAGATGCTTCCTAGACAGCTTCCAGAACCTACAGTGCACCTTTGGCAACTTAATCAACTGAGTTAGGACTGTCTTCAAGAGAATTTAAGAGACAACTAAAGATTGAAATTGTGGGACAGCATTAAAAAACTTTTAATCATGGACTGTACTATATTTTTAAATTACTGTATACATTCAGTATTCAAACCATGACAGAGTATCCACTGTGCAAGTTGTAGTATTCCTCTGTTTTGTATTTAATTTAAAAAAAAAAAAAAAATGGTTTCAAAAATTCAGTTAATGTTGCTGCCAGCTTTCTATTGTACTTAATCCAGAGATCTCGCAGGTAATTACAATCTCATTTGCTTCCCGGACTTGACTGAAGGCCAGCTGAGACACTGGTGTTCTTGACTACTTGCATATTGGGAAGAGCCAAAGGCAAAGAAATTGCAGTCATTTAAGAAGCTTTGCCAAAGGTGAACAAGGAGAGGAGTTAACCAGGGTTAAATAGCTGTCCTTTGTGGAAAGAACATGTTGCAGGAGAGGTGTGCTGCAGGAAGGGAGAGGTCAGGCAGAGGGGATCACAGCTGAGGCATCTCAGAAACTGGCTAGTGAGTGAGACGGAGCCCCAGAGAGCAGATCCCTGCAATCACCCCTCACCCTCCCTAAGCATCACCCATCACTAATGTGTTATCGGGAACACGCTGGTCTTCTGTGAAGTCCAGCAGCTCAGGAAACAGCCTGCCTCTTTCTTTCTGTTTCCTGTGGGTTCACACCTTGCACAAAATGTGGATCTAAACTTCAGCTTCTGAAGGTATTTTATTAGACTGGCTGCAAACTGTAGCAAGTGAGTGAAATGTGTTTTCTTTTCAATGCCAAAGAAAATGAACAGCTGCATTAAACACTTACAGCTCCATCTTGAATAAGATTAACTAAAGTTACCTGACAGTCATGTTTTTCTTTTCCACTCCTCATTAAAACTTCAGCATTAGTTGTTTGCCAAAATTAAAGTCTTATTTAAATATGCAAGTGATAAGTGATTTATTTCAAAGCTAAAACTAACAATTCTTACAAGAAAGCCAGAAGCTCATAGATTAAAGATAAAATCCACCTGATCTAATCACATTTCTCTTTCTTGAACTCATCCTACTTTTTAACAGTTTAAATCACCTCTGAAGGAGAAAAATAATCAATCCACACACGCAAAGCAGAATTATTTTTAGATAGTACTTTGTGGCTAAAGCTATAACATATTTTTCTGCTCTGAGAAAGCACCCCGTAAACATGGCATCACACAGGTCTGCTTCAGTAAATTTATCAGCTGCTCATTTTGAAAGAGCAGGAATAATCACAATGAACTAAACTTTTGAAGATTATACTTCCTTTAAAAATTATTTTATGGCTATACCAAAGATAATGGCCAGTAAACAGTTGAAATGTTAGTTATAATCTCAGGAGGATAACTGTTGTACACAGCCAGCCAATCTTCTTAAAAAATCATAAGGAGGTAGATAATGGAATTACTGCCATATGGATACACTTTTGAAGGATTTTAAAAAATACAGCAAAAAAAAAAAAAATCTCTGGAAGTATATCTTTATACATAGTAAAGAAATGCTCCACAAGAGCTTTGGAAAACAGTCAGCTGTCATTACTAAGAAGCTATCAGATCTTAAGCCTAGGCAAATTGCTCTATAAAAGTGAGTGACAGGTGAACAGATCACATTTATTTGGGGTATATAAAGGAGCAAGGGAGACAAGGAGAGCAAAATTATGAGCCTGATCCTGTTTTATTTCGTCTCTGTGCTCCAAGCAATACTAGAATATAAATGCAGGGGGCAATATGGCTTTAAGGTAGCTTCTACTTCTATTTAAAGGTGACTTTGAAAATAATAGAAAATTACAGATGTGGAGGAAACAGATACTCAACAAAATGCAAGCCCCATACTCTGTGCTGTCCTGGTCTGTGTAAGTCAAGCAGGTGGCTGTACCAATCCATCGGCACCATGCATTAACTATTCCCTCTTTCCCAAAAACCGCCCTGGTCAGGCTGTGGTTCCTTTAGATGTGTCCAGGAGCAGCCAGATCTTCACAACAAGTTTCCATTTCATATCTGACTCTCTTTAGCACCATTTTCAGCCACCTTTGATAGCCATGCTCTGGAGGCTTTAAACTTCCTCCAATCTCTTATTTTAAGTGAAGCCAAGTCCATAAAATATAAGCCTTTCACCCCCAGAAAAAGCTGTGGGAAAACAGTATTGAGCATAGCAGGGCAAGGCAATTATAGATAAAGTTGAAAATACTGCCTGTAGTGGACTTTATGTACAAGCTGTGTTGACCCATTTTAATGAAAATGGGAGACAGTTGATGAATTACATAATCTCTATACCTCCTACTGCCTGTATGGCTTAACTTGCCAAGTACTCTGAGCTGTTGAGCTATTGTTTTCAGAAGAAAGGGTGTGGGTGAGCTTTATACTCCTTCATGCCGCGTGAAACATTCCCTTCATTCTCCCCTTCAAGTCATAATGTGCTCTGGTTATATCGTCAGATGGAGTGAATACTTTTTGTCTTCCAAGGATCTTCCTACTTATGTGTCTTTCTAAACTTTGCAAATGCTCTGTTGCATTTCAGAGCAGATGCCAGCATGGACCTCTACAAGCATCACTTCATTATTTCTCAATTACACAAACCATATTTCTGAAATTGCTTGGTTAACTTTATTATATCCATGATTTTTTTAAAGGGTTTTTAATTATATCCCCTGCTGTCTTAGATATCCAGCCTTTTAATAGGAAGCAAATTTATAAAATTAATTTCACAACAGGCTACAGCAGCAGTTGTACTTCTCAAAAGACCAAAAAGAATGGGATGTTTTTGTCTATACAGTAACACAGCTTCAAAAGAGAAATGTGAGACATCAACATGTCAAACTGTGACCATGGTAGGCATTGCAATCATTCTTTTATTTTGAAAGAAAGAAACACTTAAAATAGCTTTTTAACAAAAATCAGTTTAGTTCCTTGGTATTTTGATGACTGTTCTATACAGTCCAGAGAGAAGAAAGATTGGGCATTTGAACACTAGGGTAACTCAAATCAATAAGTATACTCATATAGTCTAAACAGCTAGTGGAGAAGAAAGGTTTTTCTGAGGCAAAGACTCAAGAAGATGCAATTCCCATGAAATGTGATCACATTAAGAAGCTGCAGTAGAGCCACAGTAAACTTTATAATGAACAACATCACTTAGACCTTATAAAAAGAGAAAACTAAATGAAATGCCTCTTCTATCATATAGGTGGTTGTTGGTGCAGCAGTAAATAACACACCTTAAAAGTTAAAGTTGAATTGATTTCAAATCTGTTATGCCTGTAGCAAAATATGAGTTTTGCTGATTATTTGCCACTGATGTACTTTTCTTGAGCTAAAGATCCCATTTTGTAGTCATGATGGAACGTGTCACTGTGATCCAAAACCTGCAGAGACAAGACCTAAATAACAACCAGGCAGATCATAAAGACAGTGCACAATCCATTTGTACAAAGCAAAATAGCAAGAGGAGCCATTTGTACTTGGGTCTTGCTGAAGATATATGCTGTGGAAAAGAATTATTATCATTTAATATAACTATAGGTCATATGGATCTGTTTATGAAGCCACTAAACTCTAACTCCAAAAGTGGGGAATATTTTGTAGCTACAGATGCTAGACTGCGTCATGACAAATGTGTGAACTATTTTCACCCCATTATGCATGATGCAGTCAGAAATCAAAGCACCATACCCTGAGCTGTGCTCCAAGACCCATCTGATAAAAACATGGCACTTGGCACTTAGCTAGATGCGTTGTACCTTCAGAGGAGAATCTTTCCAGACATTTAAGAGTCTTGGACCTAGAATATGACAACTGGATCTTTTCACCATGTATATCATATATTTTCACTTGTATATCATGTCAGCTTCATAGTCTCGTGCCATTTTCCTTTCTTTGAGAAATTTTGTTCTGAAGTTCCTTTCCTACGTCATCAAGATCAGCTTTCCATTACACAACAACCCGTACCTCAGTCTGTCACCTGAATATTTTTATTACTTGCTACTAGCAATGTAGTGCTGGAAACCGTAACCTACATGTGTAGTGATTTGGGAAATTTACCTATGTTCAGATGAAATTATTCTATTGTTAGCTTTAAAACTGAAGTATTGTGGAAAATCACCAGGTGAATATATATTTATTTTTTGCAGTCTGTAAATGTTAGTGCTTTTTTTAGGGGTGGAAAGATCCTATGACAAGGGTTTAAGTGAAGCCAGCGTAACCAATTTTCTCTTTCCAGACAAAAAGAATGTAGTCTAGAACAGAGGAAGAAAATCAGTATCCAAAGGAAAAAAGCCAGGCATTGGAAAGGGAGGTTCACAAAGCTACACTGAAATCTTGTACAGTCTGTGTATTCTGCAGCATTGGGGACTGTCTATTCTAAAGAATTTATTAGTGTGTTGAGGACCCTCTTGTTGAATTTACAGCTTCTAATGTAATCAGACAATATTTTCTGTGTAACACTGATTACTTTTTACTGTCTATGCACAGGTACGTATCTGTCTATTTTTATAGACCATTCAATACTATATATAACCAACTCAATTCATATAATTTCCAATAGCTTGTCCATAAAAAAACAAATAACAAGAGGGAAATCCTGTTTCCATTAAAGTTAATGAATACTTTGCTATTGTTTCCAGCATATGCGAGATTTCCCCATAAAAGAGAACACTTACATAAACTCAGTTTAATTACTTGGCAGAGTCACACAATAGTATCAGTATCTTTGCCCATAGTTTTAAGGGGGAGAGATCTTCTTCCAGTCATTTTTAAAATTTGAACTCTATATGATGCCATTATGAAAGCTTTAGGTATTTTCCAAGTAGCTGGGATATTTTAGAAAGGAAAGAGATCAGTGAAGAGGCCAACTAAGGTACCTTAGACAATCTTGTTTTATTGCATTTCATCTTTCATAATCCAGTGATATATATATATCTACTGTCATTACTATAAAAAGATTTCAACACTATCAATTTGCTACAAATCCCCCTTTGGAGTGATGTTTTTATTGCCAACGCACCCAGCCGATTGATCAGCTGACAGCTAACAGCTGACAAATTCAGGTTTCATCAAATGAGGGGATAGAAGGCAAATCATGGGATTAGCTTTAAATGATTCTTCTGGTGTTCCTAAATATCTCAGTATTTGTCAAGTGCATGTTTGTGCTGCTGAGGACAAGTCACTTAAATCAAATTCATCTTCCACTGTTTTTTCCATATCCCTGCAAGGACAAGTGCAGACATCTGCTCTGACATGAAATATGTAAGAAAAACTCCCTGATCTCAATAGTGGGGGCCATGAGATTGACAGAAAGAACTGAGCTCAACTACCTGAGCTCTAGTGTAATTCCCGGGGTGGGGGGTTGGGGGGAGAGTGTGTCAGTAATGAACAGGACAGTCTAGCTGAAGCTAATCTGGTGTGGACTTAAATAATTCTCTGTTTCACCTTTTCTGTAGCTCCTAGCTCCTCCCCTGTAAAGCAGCAAGCTAAACTAGAAGACACAACTAGATTAGGTGCAACTTGATCTTATCTATAGGTGTACAGTTGAAATTGCTGTAACAACAGTGCAGCTTAGGATGTTCCACTGAGCCCTGTCTCCAAAACCAGAATAAAATTTGAGCCAACTCCCAGCACTAGAAGGCATCAATAATAGAAGTGCTTGACGAGGGTTAGCAAAAGGGATAAAATGTCTGAGAGTGCAAAACCTGAAAGTAGTAAAACAGACAAACATACTCTCTGTGTGACTCTCCAGGTAGGCAACAGCAACTCTACAGGTCTCGTCAAACTATCCTGTAAAATGGCATTGAATTTTAGGTACCTTGTTGCACAGATTAGCAGAATTAATACAATGAAAGACAGACATGTAGACAGACTGACAGTCAAACAGAGGAAAAATAAGCAATAAAAATAAACTTGTGGAGAGCATGGAGAGGAAAGGATCTACACTCCAGAGAGGGATCATAGGTATGCTAAGTAGTACATAGAAATATGCTTAAAATGCTAGTACTGTAACATGGAAAATAATATTCAGATTTAAAATTAGTCATTCGAACAGTCAACTCTGTCATTCTTATAAGTCATTGTCCAAAAAAGGTGCTAAACACATTTTTCAGAATTTATTAAACAAGACATGTTTTGGTAACCCTGAAAAAATGTTTGGAGTAGAGTTTCAATAACATGCAGGTAAAAACGATGACCCAACAGGATCAGTCATTGCTAATTCAACCAGTTCTGCTATATATCCCTGAAGTAGTCTATAACATCCCTTACACTTTATACCAGTCTGACATCATGTGATAAATACTACTGGAAACAAAATGAATGGATCAATTAGCCATCCATAGCTCCTTATTATCTATGTGCATTTTCAGCTTTTTATAACAACATGAAAGCCATAAAAGTGACAAGGCCCATTTTATACTTATTTATGGGTAGATGGTCCATCTAGAGAAAGAACTGCTCCGTGCCATCTGGGATAACATCGCTTACATTAGCAAAATCTACAGTTTACACTTTTCAATATTCATAGAAATACTATGCACATAGTGTGCATCATCAACAGTAAGGAATTTTTTTGATAGATGTAACAGCTTTATAAATAAGTATATACTTTATATATGTTATATATATAAGTATGTATATGTACACCTGAATTAAGTACTATTACAAATTTCATTTGATTCTTTCCTGAGACAGGAACCATTTATGGTGTCCAAGACAGAACTGAGCTATGTCAGACTATGTCTGTGCTTCCTGCAAAATTTATTTCTTAATGGTTAAATAAATAAATTACCCTCTAATCTGACTGAGCCATTATTAACAACACTTCACTGTGGACAATTGATTTGTTCTCTTTTCTGTTGTTGTGAATTTGATTGAGTAGAGATTGGGGCAGGGGGGCAGAGGGAATGCAGTGTGGGAGAGTTAGGGAACGGTAATCGTGTCTCGATCCCAACCGAGCTGCACTAATTCTGGGTTCCTCACTACACTAAGGTGTTGATGCCTGAAAACCAGCAAGTAAAAGTTAAGTTGTTTCATCTGTGTTCTGTAATTTGAGTGACTTTCGTAAAAATTAATAGAAGGTCCAAGCAAGGAAAACTAGCTGTTAAAATGCAGAGGGAAAGGGGTTGAGTAGGCAAGTCTTCTTCAGAGAGACTGCAGTACAATCCTCAGTGGTTACTGACTCAATCTACAGCAAGAAAAGTAGCTTCTTGGCCAGGAAGAATAGTCCTTTTGCCGTCTTTCTTGCATATACAGATCAAAACACAGCCCAAGCATTCAGCTGAGCAGTTCAGTTTGGTTCATTATGTCTCTCAATTCAAATAAGAATCTATTTATGATTAGTATAACTTTCTCAGTTAGACTCTCTTATATACATTCTTACCATACACAAGGCATTGGAGAGAACAGTTGAAGAGCCAAGAGGAAAACTGACTGAAGAAGTCCCCAAATTAATATTAATAGAATGTAAAACTACAGCAGCATCTGCCTCCTTGAGCTGTCTCTCATTTTCTGTTAGAGGTATACCTGAGCAGTCCCAAGGGCTTAAACAGGTGGAGTTGGCTCCTCCGGCTTCCCTGACAGCTGATTATTTTGCAGTCATTTCAACAGCTGATGTTTTTAAAACTGGCAGGTTGTGTTAAAAAAAGATGGGTATTTTATGCCTCCAGTTTGCTTTCACTGCAGTGCAACTCACTATATAATTTTCCAAACTGGAAATGATCATTAATTATGGCCAGGGGAAGGGAGGAATTGGGAGGGTCTCGGAAGTGCCAAAAAGCAACGAGCAGTTTAAAAAGATAATAGACAGAAATGACCATGAAATATCAGTTGCACGATTGCCATCTCTCAGAGGAGCCCTGATAAGGAAAACAGCGTAGAAAGCACTTTGAAATCTTCCAGTGGTAGCACAAACTGTTATTACTATTATAATTTCCCTCCCTCCTGCAAGCTGGATGGCTTAGTCACTGGAAGTCAAAATGACTCACCGAACGGGCATGTGTTTGTGCCTGATCGCAGGCACGGAGAAACCTCAGAAGATCGCTGGCTTTAGCAAGGAAACTGAGGAAGGAATTGCTGTGCTGGTGCTGCTGTGCTCCCAGCGCCCCTCCCAGGCCTCTGGAGCAAAGCACGGAGCTTAAAAACTGCTCCAGCAACTGCTTAAAAACTGCTCCAGGTGGTTTTGTTTCAACCGTTGCATGCCCCTGAGGGCTGAAGCAAACACCCAGAGGAGAGGAAACCCAGAGTAAGGCCTCTCCCAGGACAGGTCCTCCAGCACTTGGGCCAGGCTGAGCCACTCAGACCCAAACGGTCTCATTTTGGACATGCGCTTTGGACTCAGCCTAAGAGCCATCAGAGGATGGGTCAGCCAGCTTGTGACAAATTAGAAATAAGCTCAAATAATCCTTCCCGTGGCTGTCCTAACCCTCACATTGTCATTTTGCCAGTGTAACAGGCACCCTGCACTGGTGTCCATGTGCTGCCATCCCCGTACCAGCTCAGGCACAATCCTTGTTCAAAGGCAGCTGGGAAAAGCACGTTGAGATGTGCTAGCTAAAGGCCAGGTACAGAGGGTGACCTGAAGGAATTAAATGGCTAGGAGATATTTTGGGAGACAATGAGGGACCTTGTGCTGAGAGGTAATTCAGGTCCAACATCTGTACCCAGGCAGGCAAACAAATGAGACTTTCTCTGGCATTCGCAAGTGTAACCCTTGGCAGCTGTTAGACAGAGCTGGCCAATACCCTCTGTGAATGCATTAATAAAATATGCCCTGGTATTGCTAACAACAATGTCAGCAAGTTATTGTTCTTTAAATGCTGCAATAACATTCATGCATGAGGAGCACAACACCGAACAGAGGTTTCACCCTTGGCCAAGCTTATCCTTGCTCTGACTTCCCTGATAAAAGAGGACATACAGCAGGCCTTAATTGCGCCTTGTATGTCCAAGTGCATTGGACATGAACGCAGTTGCTTTCTCTGACGGGAGGAGGAATGTGACTTACGTAAGAACAAAAAACCAACATACCCTCTTGCAAACTTTACAAAAAAAATAGTACATTGTGTGCCGAGACAAAGGCTGCGGGAAAAGGAGGCAGAGGGCATAGCTGGGATCTTCAAACAGTGTCCTTGGCCATGCTTCTAACATGTCCTTGACCATGCTTTTACAGGCTTGTATAAGCTAAACACATCTGAAGAAATCTGCAGCTGCAAGGATGGGTGAAGCACAACAACGCCAGAGGAGCAGAGCGCAGCCCTGACAGGGGTGTCCTGAGGGCACCTGGTAGGGTATGTTGGAGGAGCCTATGTACTGCCTCACTCTATGGATCATCTGGGTGTGTGGACCACACGGGATTTTGAGCTCACCTTCAGCAGTGCATAGGGTGTACTCACAGGCAAGCTCTGCTCCCATCCTCATAAGCAGATAGAGACTGGGAGGGAAAGGAAACATTAAAACTCCTCTGCGGGGGAGGAAGGGAGGATGCACAGTCCCATGAGTGCAAATGGGCTTTTCTGCAGGATTCTCACATCTTCTCATAGACTCATAAAAGTCACCACCATCATCTGCAGTTTTTTCGCATGAGAGCATTAATCCCAACAAAGGAATAAGCAGAGGACACCTTACTTAGCATTTTTCAAAGTAAGAATGTCATGCCAAGAATATGCACATGAATAATTTTTCAAGAAAAAATACAGGAAGCTTTGCCAAGCACTACACATCAGGAAGCACTTTAATCCACATGACCGAAAAGCATTGCATTCATCAGTGCTTTCATGATAACAGGCTTTCCTAAGCTTGAGCAGCTAAAATACATTATTACATCTACAAAAGGATTGGTGACAGTTGTTTTGCACTGTATTTCCTACACTTTGTCTGACATATCATTTCTCACAAAGGTGCTTGAGCTGATCCAGGCATTTATACATACATATGAGATGATAGTAATTCAATATTGCAAAGTGATTTCTGCCTCCCATGATTACCTATATTGTTTGAAAATTAAATGGGTTTGAGGATGAGGAATGTAACTCACACAGCATTATGGTTCTTCAAACACAAAGCTGATGTAAATCTCCATCAACTTTCCTTTAAGCAACAAAAGAACATAAAACTGCCACCCAGAAGCAGTGCCTGTCTTTTCCTCACTTGACTGGCGAGCTGTGAAAGAAAATAAAATTCACCAGAAATTAAAATATTAAAGCTTTAACAAGTTGAAAGGAGAGAAGGATATGAAAAAAAGTTATTGCAGATACCTCTCAAAAGCCAATGCACATTTAGTGTCTTGTGTGGAGTAATATGTTTTGAATGAAGTTTGGAATGTAATTTACTTCTAGGTCACATCTGTACCAACCAAAAGGGTTAACCAAAAGTCTTTCTGATCTAAAAAGCCATGTGGTTGGGACATCAGTGTTCTCATGAAGAAGAGAGGACATCCTGAGGAAAGACTCATGAAGAGGACTACCTGGCAGAAACCTCTCCTCAGGTTTGGTCACTCTCAGGCTTCGCAAGCAGAAAAGCAGGGAGCAATGCGGCAGCAGTAACCACTGCCCTGTTTCAGCCAAGTCCAGGACATGGTCGCAGTGGGTTGGGTTCATGTGTGGTGTCACTGGCCATGCAGTTCCTCTGCCCCCACAGTGGGATGCACACAGTGCTGTTTCCTTTTTGATTTCCAGAGGCAGGGAGTCCTCAGGGAGGGTCCATATGTCACTATGGGGACCCCGGTGACTTTAAAGTACATTACTGGCAAATGCCATTGCCAGTGTGGTGACACCTGCTGAAGAGGCCTGGGAGACCTTCCCTGGTGAAGAGGAGCCTTGGAACAGACCTATGGTGGGTCTGATGAGGCCTGAAAGAAGCAGTTGTCCATTTGTCACTCTTCTGAAACTTCCTTACCAGGGGAATTAAGGGGAAACAGCTTTAAAATTTTCATCACAGACCATCAGAAGGTTGCGCAGGCATTTTCATGCCGGTATGGGAAGAGAAAATATAAGCAACAGTGACTTTCTTTCTCTTTCATCCTTTGCCATCATAATGAAACTACAAAAAATACCTGTCCTACTGAACAGCTTCTTACGTAGAGTGATTTAGTGTTATTGCGTAAGGCACCTAGAGATAGCAATTAGAGCCCAAATGCTGCTATACAACTTATATGCCCTCTTCAAGGCCATAATTAACCAAATTAACCAAATCCTGATTTGGGGGAAGGGGAGGAGGCTTTTCATGACACTGCTATGACTTTGCAGTGAGCGTGGTGGTCCCCAGCACCATCCCCAGCTGCAGTTTATTGGCTTCACTGTCAGACGCGATGGAGGGGCAAGGAAGGACTGCCAGCGGTGAACGACAGGAAGCTTGATTCCTGTCACTTGCCAAATTTCCCAAGTCTGAATGCAGGCCTGCCCACGCAGGGGCACTCAGCTGGGGCTGGAAAGGCATGCAGAAGAGAGGCAGAGCAGGAGGGCAGCAGGAATTTGTACAATAAGAAGCGAAGTGTCCCATCCCCCCTGGATGCTGGCAGGGGGACAGCTCTGCCAAGGGCACGGGGCCGGGGTGCGCTTCCCCTGGGCTCGGGGAGGGGGTCACACGGGCCCCAGGCGGGCAGCTCTACAGGCTGCCCCTGCCCACCCTGTGCCTGGGAGGCTTTGCTGGGCACTAGCAAATATACCACTTTGCTGCTGTGTTTGTTCTGCTGAGGAGGAAGACAGTGTGTGTGGTCTCCTGGCTTATGAAACGCTCAGCGTTTTATTGCTGCTTAGCTTTAGTGTAACTGAATTGCAGCAGTTTGTCTGCCATCCGGGCCAAGCATGCCTGAACTTGCATAAAAGGAAATTAACACTGAGGGTTTCAAGCTAAGACCGTTCTATACTAGGGTAAAACTGAAGCGTTTTGATGCATTCAGCTAATTTGTGCTGTAATCTAAGCAGTGGGAAGAACTCCTTCATGTTAACCCACGAGCAGCTGATATCCACTACAACTACAATTTCTTCCTCCATAGAAGGGACTGAATCCTCTCTCATTAAAATTTTGCCACTGGCACCAAGAGGCCAAGAATCCCTGAGGATTTCAGCACATGTTCATATACACTCATGAAACATCATCTTTCCCTAGTGGGGACAGGCCCTCAGCTAGGCTGAAGCATTCATGAATGGCAGGTCTGGAGGGAACACAAAGAGCTTTGCTTTGATAAACCACTGCAGCTGGACTGCCTGAGCTGTGCTGAGCATTAATCGGCTTTATTTAATTTACTTCTTTACTTTAGGAAGGGCTAATGAAGTTCACCTATGGTAAAAACTATAGCAGTGAGCTATCTTCACTAAGCAAATCCATTAAGCATTCAGAGAGGTTTAAAAGGTATGAAACTATAACATCACTGACAGAATATAATGCAAAGGGCAGGCTGTGTTTTCATCTTTAAGGTATTGATTGTGGCTGTTACTGTTCTTAGAAAAACAGTCAGATACCAGTAAAAAGCCAAACTGCATTACAGTTTTACAACCAAATTATCAAAATGATCCTAAAAAAATGTTCATCTTATTTACCAATAAAACACCAATAGGTAAAAGTAATAATAAGCTAATTATTTTGTGACAACACCACATACAAATCTAAACCTTCCCATTTCAGGGAACCACATTTGAACAGTGAGGGAAAGCAATTATACAGAATCTGTTCCTGTGGAAATTTTTACTAGCTGGTAAAGAAACTACAATCATACCTCACTACATGGGATGGGGAAAGACTCTTTCTTCAGCTGCCCCATGAAGGGTGAATAAGCTTGTGCTTTCTGTAAACCTTTGAGGTCCATCTGAAGTACAGTACTAGCATGAGTGTAAGTTTTCTGTGAAGCATGTCTATGTCTATTTTGTGGCTCCTGAGGGTTTCAGCTGCAAGTCAGAAGCTCACGCTGCCAGCACTCTTCTGGGAAAGGAGATGTATAAACTACAGCAGGAGAGCGAAGAGTTAGAGCCCAGGTCCTGTGGCCAGCCCACCGAGACAGTGAGTTCCTGCACACAGAGGGGCCTATCTCCTGACAATAGGACTAATAGTAGTAGGACAAATAAGTAGCTTAACAGCACTGTTACTGTACAGAGCTGGAGTTTCCTGAGAGATCCAGCAGCTTTGTCCAACAATTACAAACTGCTAACCAATCAGCGAGGTCTTTCAGCCAGACAAGTGTCACACAAACTCTTAGCAGTGGGCTTTGTAGTAAGATCCCCACAGCATTCAGGCTATGATTGATTACTAGAAAGAAATATTGAATGCTTAGAGGAAAGTAATTATTTATACTAACCAACAGAGACATCACCGTGGTGGGTTAGGGTCTGCCTGAAGCTGCAAAGTGTCTTTCAAATACCCACTCCTTGCTTCTTCGAAATTCCTTCCCAGCCAATCAGTGCTCGTGTTTTGACATCTGGCTCCACTAACCACCTCTCTGGGTGCAAGTGCATGCTGGCTGATTTGGCTTTACTGCCTCCGGAAAGAGAGTAAGAACCAAACCTACTGGCTTTACTGTGGACTTACCTCTTTGCAGGTGACAATAGAAGGGGCTATTCTGGAATAGCCAAAGGTTGATGTCTTCATTGCAAAACTGGAGATGAGGTTGCTAGAGGTAAAGCGGGGTAATGAAGCCTGGTTCTAGCCTGGCTCAGTCTGCTCACCAACAGATTGCTCCAAGGCTGTTTTTGTGTCCTTCATCTACAATCCCTAAATCAGGCCTTGGTCAGTAAAAGTGCAGCATCAACTACTCCAGCAGCACCCCAAGAGCTGAATGCCTACCTCTTGTGGCTTTATCAATACAGCTCTATCAGTTTTCCTTCCTCAGTGCCAGTGAGGTATTCAGACTTTACCTGGAAATGGTTGCCTTTAACACTCAAGGTTGCTTTTGATATTGATTTTCTTTGAGCTACTGGCTCCTTCTACCACTTCCCTAATTCAGATGGGAAATTACTCATGCGTATCATGATCAGTTCCTACAGACCTGAAGTATTCATGGCTTATCTTGGGTTGAGGGGTTATCTCAACTATTCAAAGCACTTCCTTGTTGTTACAACATTCATAAGTCTGATCCTGTATGATACTAATTACATTTTATTTGTACATACTCTTACGTATTAACTATGTGTCACTAAACAATCTCAACCATTACTTTGGCTTTTCATGGAGATTACACACGATACATAGATATCATAGGTGACAGGCATTGTAAAAGGGCTTTTAGTCCAAGCAGCTTCCACTCCACCCCACCAAGGCACAGGACACTACGGTGCCATGCTGACTGCTTCAGAGATGAGGAGATGATACCCATGAGAGCCACAAGTCTGACGTCTGCAAACACTGATCTTCTGCTTTGATAACTGCTCTGCGGTTGCTGAGACTGGTGTTGCCTGAAAGGAATTACTTCTTCTTCCATGTTTAGAAGTTACAAGAAAACTCAGCTCATAACAGATTTTCAGCAGAATCAAATGGTAATCATAAATAGAGGCCTGAGTACATGAGCCTAATTATTGTACAGGGCTGTTTCTCCAAGATTATGAAGCGCAAAAAGCAGTCATGCTGCTTGGCTCCAATTCTAAGCTAAACTACTGCAGCAAATTCTGTTTCATGATGCTGAATCTGCTGACATATTTATAATGTTTACCATGTGATTTCCTATGTCCTTTTTAAGCAAGTTGAGAAAACTGACACACACACAGCTGGAACTAAAAAGACTTATGTTTTGCATTTAAAATGCAAGGATACTGAGAGGATAAAGAAGAGTTTAAGTTTGTGAGACATTTTATTGTCGGGTTACTTTCAAAAGTTTATCTGTGAAACCTTGGCTTCCTGAAGTGAAACTGTTTGGGGCTGCTAGAAGGTGCAAGAGACGGGTAGGGCATCCTGGAGCCAGAGGAACGAAGAGGGCTGTGCTGCTCAGCTGTACTACTGCATCCCAAGCAGCATGAGTGCTCTGCACCCCATACTAACCTGAATGACAGCATTGAGTCCCTTCAGTAATGCTGGACCAGAAGGTGTCACTTTCTTTGGCATTTTAGGCCATCTCCATGACGGCTGGAGACCAAGAGTAGCTTCAGGGCAGGTGCAGCCAGCAGGCACGTGCCAGGGCACCAAACCCACCAGCACCTGACTGCTGGCCCCACTCCGGGCCCTGCCCCTCCAGAGACCATGGGCACAACTTATGCAGTTACACCCATTATGCTTTTAAAATTAACAGCGATGGCAATGCGCATTATCTTTGGGGTGCAAGAGGTGCAAGGAGCATCGGTCTTGGTAGGCCATAGGCTAGGATGCCACTTCGTCACTGGTCCTCTAATATCTTTATTAATATTCACTCCGTTTAACATCTGCAACTATGTATGGGGGTGTCATAAAATCTGTTGGTGACCATATATTTTGTGAACTCAATCCAAAACTAAACTCTTGCTTTACTTGGCATTTATTTTTATCATTCTCATTTCCTTTTTCTATGTATGTGACTATAGCACCTCCCTGGGGGTTAATACTTTGAAAAAGCTGTGGTATATATCCTAGGAGCTCTAACAAGGGGAGCTGCATTGTTTTGATGCATATTCAGGAGGCGAACATGTAAGAGGAAAAAGTATTTGGTTCCTGAAGACCCCAGCTTTTCAGGTATTGCAAGATGCGGTCCTGTCACCTGCCAGGCCCAGCTGGCAGGCAGAGCAGTTGGGGCACTTCCATGACGTAGTCATAAACCAGAGCTGTTAGGCAGAACTGCAGTACTTTCAGCAGCATAGCCACAAAATGATAAACCCCCCTCTCCAAGAAAAAGGAACAAACAAAATTTATTTGTCTGCAACTTCATCTACTAGTAACTATGCAGTACTATCAACATAAGACTGTTTCCAGTTTTAAAACTTATTAAATAACTTTCACAGTCTTTAAAATTTTCAGCACTTCAGAAAGACCCTGGGTTGTGCCATCTTCATTTTGATCTTCTTCAGAAGCTGTCTGAGTCACTGAGATGGCAATCTGAAGCAAAACTGCTGTTTCTCTGAGCCACTGCATCCAATGTGAGTGCATGAATGTGACTTTTTGAAGGCCTTCAGAAGGAAAAAGGACAAGAATAATGTTCCAGATATAAAAAAAAAATCAGGGAGCCTCTCTAATGTGCTTCAAGCACATGCAAACAAAGAAAGGACTGTTAAAGTCCAGATCAAGAAAATGCTGGCATTATGGTGAAAAAGCAAAATAAACAGAGATAAAATCTAGAAGCCAGAACAAGAAAGACAAAAACCTGCTTGCACGCATTAAAAAAAGGAAAAAAAAGCAGGCACTTGAGATCAACACTATAATCAAAACTGTTTGAAGATTGTGAGATTTGCTGCCTACTGGCACTGGTCCTTTCATGAATCATCGATTGCAGAAGTTGAGAATTATTTTAAACGTAAGCTGCAAACCTTTTTTTTTTTCCCCTCTACTTTCCTGCTGGGACACTTGCTTGTTTTTCAGCATGATACTGCAACAGGTAAACTGAAAACCTCCCTTACCCAGTGACTGGTTTTGATATGTATTAGTTACTCTAAAACTATTCTCCTGTCAGCTCAAGAATTGTGTGTGCAGGTTACAAAATTAAATTCATTCATGAAATGTCCCTGTCACTCACTGATCTGGGGTTTCTCAAAGACATTACCCATGAAAACAAAAAGAATGTAGATCTGTGTCAAGTTACTGTTTATTTCCTTACCAACCATGTGCCAAAAAAAATGGTAAGTATTATCAATGTGAAACACTTCTTTTCTTAAAAAGTTAAGAATCATCATAAAGTGACAATGGAAGCAGCAACATTACTTGTTATCAAAGTCAAAGTCTCCTAATGACACATCTCCCACTTCATAGGATCCCTGTACTGATCATAAGAATAGTCATTCAGAACTGGACCAAAGCCATCTTGGTCAAGTGTCTGATGGTGAACAACAGCAGATATAAGAAAGGTTATAAAAGCAGGATAAGCGTATGAAGATACTCTCCCAGAATACTCTCCCATCCCAGGCAACACACTAGACAATCATTTCCGGAGCCAAAGGTGCATGTTTAATCTCATCATTAAATAGGCTTTGGTGTTTCATTGGTTTTTTTTAATCTTCATGAATTTGTCTAATCACTTTTTGAATTAATGTAAATTTTTAGTCCCCGGAATAACCCCAGCCCTGGGTTCTACAGCTGAGCTGCAGCCTGGTGATTTCCTCAGATGCTCCCTCTTATTTTATAAGAGCAGAATGATCCTTCCTTATTGATCGCCATCCCATACATGATTTTATAGCTCTCTTTCATATGTCCTCTATTTTTTTCATAGCTAGAGTTCTTGTATGTTTGATTTTTTTGTACTGAGCTTATTTCATACATATGATTGTCCTTGTCACTCTACTATAGCCGTTTTTTGGTCCTATTTTATATATATATAGTGATATGAGGGCTAAAAGTGTCCACAGCATTCAAGATATTGTAGCCTAATATTGTTTTATGGATTATTCTCCCTTCCGTCCCTAGTAATTTGCTTCATATTGACTGCCATTCATCACTGTGCTGATGTTCCTACAGAACTTGCTATTATAACTTCAGAATCTTTGTACTAGTTGATAATAGCTTTTTCAGAGTCTGTAATTGCATATATTAAATTAGGATTTCTCTTGTGAACCCTTTTTATATTTTTATACATTCTCTTCCCCCACCCCACCATGTTACTCAGTATCACAAGACGGTTATAGCTACTCTTCACACTTTGCTAGCTTTTGCTTTTTCCACCGGAAAGAGTTCAGAACAGTCACTGAACTTTGTCACTTTATTTTTCACCCCTTTTCCATTCATTTGTGAATGTGATGAAAAGCAGGGCTCCTCAGATA
The DNA here is from genome assembly GCA_031468815.1 of Morus bassanus. Classification (NCBI taxonomy): domain Eukaryota; kingdom Metazoa; phylum Chordata; class Aves; order Suliformes; family Sulidae; genus Morus; species Morus bassanus. Next base: position 88,161,334 of record CM062568.1, on the reverse strand, counting down.
AGTCCCTGTGGGACCACAGTGGTAAGCTCCCTCTGGTGAGAAAAATAACTGCTTATTCTCTTAATCCATTGCATATCCATGTCAGAACTATCCATCTCATCTCAATCCTAATTTCTTTAAGACCCTTTAGTGAATGATCTTGTCAAGTGCCTTTCAGGAATCCAAGGAGACCATATCAGCTGTATCTCCCATATCAACATGCTTGTTCATTCCTTCAGAGAACTCTGAATGATTTATGAGGAATGAATTCCCTTTACAAAACCATGAAGAATTTTGCCCAATGTATCATATTTGCCTACATGTCCAATAATTCTGCTATTTTATTAATGTCCAACACCACTCTGTAATCTTCTGAAATCCCTGCAACTCCTTTCAGCAACAGGCACCATCATTTGCTACATTTCCATTCCTCTGGTATCCAGGTTATTGGCTATAGGTGAGAAATAAGTGGCTGTACACTACAACTAGTAGTTCAGCTATTTCACAGTTGCATCTCTTTAGAGCTCTCAGATCAAAAATGTCATCCTGCTGGTAACTCTCTGTTAACTCTCCATGTGGTGGCCACTTAGGGCAATCTGTCTTTTCATGGTTTTGCCATTGACAAGGCTCAGTCCTCCAGAACTGCTTCAGGTTCAGGATATTCTGAAGTCATTCTTTATTCCTATGAAAGTAACTGAAATGAGAGTTGTGAAAAGGCATGGGGAGGAAAAAAGTGTAACAACCTGTCACTGGAAGACCACATCAGAATGCTCCTTTCAAAGGCTGCACATTTAAACCCTTCTTATTTAACTTCCCACAGTGTTCCTTGGAAAGGTCTGTGGATCAACACTAGAGAAAAACAAGAGCCTGTGTTCATAACAGCCTCTTTTCCTGTTCAGTTCTGTTTCTTTTTCTGTCTACACTCTGCTGGTTCAAAAGGAATGGACAAACAAAAGATCATGGTGCATAGGCATGCTTTTTTTTTACGTAGGATGAGCCTTCATGAAATAGAAGTTTCTGTAACAAAGGCTTTTAGACACTGGGGCTTTTTATACATTGCTCACATATAATTTAGTAATGAGTAGTTACCAATGTAGTTAGGCAGTTGTGGACCCAATTATCCAATTACTGCAACTGACTGCACAAACAGAGTAATTGTACAGCAAACGTGCTCATGTACTGTGCATTCGTGCTTTTGTAAGCCTGGCGTTACCCTTCCAGCGCTATGCCAGAGTGGGGACAGTTCAACTTGTTTATTATCACCTCTGTCCTTGTGGAAGTTTCAGCACATGTTTTGGGGAGAAAACATTCTGGGTTTTCACAGAAAGCAGCTAACGGTGGAAGCATCACAAGATACCTGGCAAGCAGGAACATTAATTCCCTCAAATTCAGGTGACATTGAAGTTAAATTTGCTGGCTTCTATGAGCTTCCTATTCCCAAAGTTCTCTTTTGTGATAAGATAATTCTATTCCGTATAGATGCTGAAAAGTCATAGCAGCCTCATCATCCAGAAATTTGCGTGCAACTGAAATAAATCCACAGTGAAAACTGAGTTTTCTCCTTTGTCTTAATGGAATATTAGAGTTTAGTGCATGCCACAACGCACAAACCCAGATCTAACTCACAACAAATTTCAGCATTCTTCATGTTATTCCTCCTGACACTTGGATTTGGCTTGAGAAGAGGGAGATGCATCTGTCCAGTCTGTGCCTGTGCAACAGCAGTATAAAGGATTAGGCATTTTTATCTTCAAGACTCAAGTTCCTGTGCAAAGCTGAATAATAATTGATTGTATGGGCAGTTGCAAATAAATCAGATCAAAATTTCATGCCAAGCACGAGTGGGGTACATATTCTTCCACAAACTGAAGCAATGTGTTTCCTTTCACACTTACATTTCTGACTGTGAAACATTGTGTAGGAAGTATAATGACTTGGGACAATTACTGAATAAAATGGCACTGCAGGAAAGGAGATATTCTTTGTGGGATGTAGCAAAGGTAAAATCACAGATTGTTCTAAATTGCTTGTATAGAACGTACCTTATAAGCATAAAATATATGAGTGGTTTTGCCTTGATACAGCAATATTCTTACAGTGTTAATCTTTTTTCCTGCTAATCTCCTGGATTCCCACAGTGCATAGCTCTCTTCCATTTGTCCCTTATCCTAAAAAGCAGTGGATCAAACTCCAGGGCCGTGTTTATCTTGCTGGAGGCAATTAGTTAGGACCAGCTGTCAAAGCCACAGCCGGTTCCTAGCACACATGTATGTAGCTTGTCAGCATGCACGAGTAACAGCATATGCCTTCCAGAAGATAATGATACTGATCTTAAACTGGAATCAGGTTTTGTTTGGTAGAATAACACATGGAGAACCAGATTACACCATAACCAAATACTACAATATTTCAATAAATGATTCAACTTCAGGCCTATTTTTGGTTTTGTAGACTGTTAACACAGCAGCTGCTTTTAGTATAAGCTCCACTTTATCTATGCCCTCCCAGTACTTAGAGGTTTGAATACTCCTTTTGATTTAGTTCCATCTCTATTTTTAAAAGCACATTTATCAGATAAGTGCAGCTGAAAGACCAAGAAACCTCTAGGCTTTGAATGGATGGATTAGATTAAAGTGTTGGGCATAAGAAGTGAAGATTTTATTCAGTTATACAACTTCCCTGCACATCAGTGTTTTCAGCACTTTGTCATATTTAGAATCTGTTTAGCTGCAATATTATTAGAAACACTAGTTAAGTGTTACTTATGAAAGAAAAACAAAATAATGTTACCAATTTGTGAGCCAGAAATGTCTACCTCCTACTGAATGAGAACTGTCAAATAATAAAGAGCTCTTTGAAATCTATAAAAAGACCCCTGTAGCTAAGTATGATCTACATCAAAACTCTGTAATTCCCAACAAATTCGAAATGTAAAATCGATAAAGAACAAGTGAAGATTAAGCTCACAGCAATTGTTAAATACAGGTCAGAGATGGGAATATTTAATTCCAGGAGTGGCTTATCAGGATCAAGAAACTGTGTTTGGGTCAAGGTACATTTCTAAGGATGAGCTTTATTCCCTTGTACTCCCAAACATGCTGCTTCCCCCTGAGAGGCTGCGACGGCCCCAGAGGGAACCGCAAAGGCCAGAGGCTTTTCTGCGCAAGTGCCTTTAGGAAGAGAAAGTGTTACCAGGCCTGACAAAGCTGGAGTAGCTGACTGGGAAATTGAGACAACCATCTGCTGGAAGGGAAGTTCAAACCCAATGCGGTGATTGCTTCTGAAACTGGGAAGTAGAAAAAGAGCAGCAACAAGCTGCTGAAGCTTGAGCCACTGGTAACTGCACTGCCTTGCAATAAACAGGAAGCTTATTAAAAGCAGACGAGTTAATGTCTTGGAAAGAAGCAAGACAAGGAAGGCTTTCCCTTTTCTGAAGCATAGGTGTCTCAAGCTGGATTTGGATGTGTGGATGTGCTCTCTGTCTGTGCATAACTTTGACTGCTGACTTTGACATTTAAGCTAATGCACAACTCCTGAGCAGCAGAAGAGTTCGGATTTTTTTACTTGCTTTTGAATTGCTGACTTCTAGACTATGGAGGTGATAGCCTCTTCAATAAAGGTTGTCCCTGTCTTTAGAGAAGGGAAACGGAGCTGGAGGCTCACAACAGGTGTAATTTTGAAACTCGCTATCTCCATACTAAATCTTCAAAACTATTGCAGGAAATGAGGCAAGATCATAGCAACCTCTCTCCTATTTTGGATAGCACTCTGTGAAGTGCAAGCCAGAGGAGAATATGGGCAAAGGAAGAAATGGGAGATGGGAAAGGAAAATGTTGGGCAGATTTTGAAAATTGTCCAAGTAATGTCTTAAATGAAAGTAATCCTTGATTATGAATGCAGAGGCTGCAAGTAGATGGGCCTTTTGGGTAGAGAATTATTCTTACGAATCAGAAACTGTGCAAGCAATCTAAAAGGAGAATAATGGTATTAGACACTCCTTATGCTCTGAGATTAACTCCTTACAAAACACTGATTACAGCCCAAAACTGGAATTTACAAATCAGATGAGAAAGTGGGAGTTTAGCAGTTCAGTTTCAGATTCTAGCCATTCTCTTTCTACATAACCAAGAGCAGCTTTTATAAGCTCCTGAAGTTCCACTGTATATAGTTATTCATCCCATATAGTGAATTTTCCCTATAAATCATATTATGCTTCAGCCAATTTCACAGCTTACTGCCTAGGACTGAAAGTTGTGCAATGTATTGCAGCACAACAAACAGCCCTGACTAGTGCAGACCTCTGCGAACTTTTAAATCTTATCAGGCATCTGCATAGAAAGGTCAGGGTGAAAACATCATTATGAGTGTGGGTGTCTTTTGCCTTCTCTGCTGTGTTTGGCCTTCCAGTTGACACAGAACCCATGGTAGGAGACAAGGACAGTTCTTGCACCGAGCGCAGGGTCACAGGAACAACAAAGCCTGACTGGCCACTTTCACGTGTCACTCTTGGACACCCTTGGCTATTGTCCAGGGCACACCAGTTTTCAGCTCTGAATACCTGAGGTCAGTGATAACTAAGCAATAAATTATGTTGTGAGGAGATGCTGAGCCCCTGACAAGGACACCTGGAGAGAATAACACAGAAGACCCATTTTGGGAAGAAGGCAGGATGAAGAAAGAAGCAGGAGCAAAGAAGGTTGTCAGACAGTAGACACCCTTCTGTCATAGCGTGCAAATTTAAGCACAATAACGCTGAGGTAGAAAACTTCCATGGATTCTTATTTAACAAGCCTGCATGTTCTCTAGCTCCTTGAGGAATTAAGTTGCAGAGTTGGTTCCTGCCTGGTTTTCACCTCCAAACACATGGAGGTTGCACATCGCAGGTGCCTGGAGCCGTTTGCAGACTCCTAGGAAGATGACTTTGTCTCAGAAAAGCTTCTCCGCTTCTCTCTTTGCCTTTTCTCCCTTGTGCCTGAATATGCATGGTGAATCATGGCATCCCTAGGCACAACTCGGAGAAGGGACGTGTTTGTCCAGCAGAATTCACATAACTTTAAACATACACTTAAGGTCTTGCCCAAACAAAGGCTTTAACTGCTGCTTAGCTCATACCCTGCCAAATGAAGTCCATAAAGACTAATAAGGACCTGCTCAACAATTATGAAACTGTGTCGTCAGACTAACAAAGCAAGTGCTCATCCTGTGCTGAGTCTGAGGGAAGCAGGTTGAAAGTCTGTTTGTTGCTGGAAAAGACTCTAATACAGTTTTAGGCTTAAAAAATTAGGAGACCAAAACTCTGTAATAACTACATTTCATTACAGGCATTCAGAATGTACAGCTGGTAGCCCAGGTGAAAGTGAATTGATCTCAGTATATACACTGACGCTGCATCACCTGTATGTTCATTAAAAGCACATACATTTAAAGAACAGGTAAATTGCCTAAGTACAGCGAGACAGAAAATAGTAATGCTGAGGTTATGCATTCAGTCGTAAATGAGTCCCTTTCACTGTTTCTTAACTGGTAATATCACATTTCTCTCTATTTCTTCCAGTGTATCAAGCCATTTATTTTATATCCTCACCTAGCCTGAAAGCCAGTCATTTTTCCTTTAATTGATCCTCAAAGCAGTTATTAGTGTGTCAATACATGTCCAAATATTAATATCAAACAGAAATTTTAAAAAAGGAACAAGCATCATTGCTTCTTTTATAATGTCTCATTTTTCCTCTTTTTGAATTATAACTTCACTATTCACCTCCTAAATTATATGTATTTCTTTTAAATATACATAGCTGAATTAGGGTCCAGTTCAGTTCCTATTCAAACTCATTAGCAGAATTTCCAATGATGCAAAAGAAAGGGAAAATGAGACTTGGTTGTACCTCTCACTCCCAGCCTTAGCTTCCTTCTTTCTCTTCCTTCTTAGATTCACTAATTAGCTTGGTTTCTGAATGAGATGGGGCTTATCTGACCACATTGCCTGTCTGCCCACTTTCACTTTTGAACCCTCTGGCTAAATTGACCTCAACTTGAGGGAGCTACTGATCTCTGAGAGATTATATTTCTACAAATTCTGGGAAAATAGCAGAGAAGAGACAGCCAAATCAGCTGCCCCTCTAGGAGAAAGGTGACAGTGTGAGATGGGTAGTAACTCTTCCTGTTTTGCCAGTCTGCGCTCCCTCTGCTAAGGTGGTACTTGGGAAGCACAGGTAGCAAGGTTGGTAGCTGGATATCAAAGAACACAGAGAAAGATGAGCCGGGATGAGTGTGATAGGAGTTTCAGGCAGATCGGATGCCAGACTGTGGAAATTAAGATTCACAAGTGACAACTCACAAACTGAATGGACTGTAAACTTTTTTCAGGGGGGAGCGAGGAGGTCAGTTTGATCACAACTCACAGTCCTTGTGCAGTTCTAAATTCTGAAGAGAAATCCAACTGAGTCAAATGAGTATTTGACTGAGCTAAAACTAAGCAGAAACTTTGGGACTTGGCCCAGTGGCGGTAGGAGCTCACTTCCTCACAGCATTTCCTCCCCAGATGTCAAATGACTATTTCACCAGAGTACCAGCTTATCTCACCCAGGGCAGCTGTGAAAAGTCCAGCTTCTAAAAGTAACATTTCACCTGGTGTTGGATTTTTCCCTCTTCCCTCAGTGATAAATTCAGTACAACTTCATTTTTTGTTTCAGAAATAGGATACACCAAATCCCAGGTCGTAAAAATGAAGGCTGCTGTATGTAATGTCTTATAAACATAAAAGTAGGACAAGAAATATGAAAATCAAATCCCATGGCCCACTCAGTTGTGGGAATTTCTTTCATTATAATAGCCAGTGCAGCTAATGTATCTCAGCTACAGCTAAAATTGTTCACATGCATGTTCCATTTTCTTCTTCACAGCTCCCTTGCTACTTAAAAAAGCTTAATTTAAAAATGTTTTCCCCATATACTGATCCCACAATCACATTGGCCAGCTCCTCCAGCATCTTCAGGCAAATCCTACCCAACCCCATGGTTTTGAGTACATCCAAATTTTTTCAAGTTTCTAACTTGTTTGTCCCCTCCCCACTGAGGGAGGGCTGCCCCTTTCCATCCCAAATCATGCCAGTACCAGAGCAGCCTTTGATTGTGAAGACTGAGGTAAAAAAAGTCATTGAATACTTCAGCCTTTTTTGCTCCACTCTAACTAGGGTTTCTTCTCCACCCGTCGATGTGCCTGTGCTTTTCCTGAACTTTGAAATTAGCATTCCCACAGAGTCTGTCTGGTTCCAATCAGTGCACCTCGGCAGTCTCAGCTCCAGCTGGGCTTTGGCCTTCCTGATTTTGACACTAAGTACCTAACATTGCTTTATACTGCCTGTTGTTGTTTCTACCTCTTCTCCACTCCTTTCTTGTGTCCTAGTTCAATGAGAAGCTCCCTGTCTAGCCATGCAGACCTTCTTCTAAAATCCCCAGTCTGCCCACATGACAAGACGGTTCATTCCCGAACTCTCAGTAAGTTGTCTTTAGAAACCAGCCAGCTCTCCTGGGCACCCTTCCCCTTCACAGCAGCTCCCCAGGAGATCGTGCCAGGCAATCCCTGAACAAGTCTCTGTTTGCTCCCGGGAAGCCCAGGGTCCTCTGCTCACCTTCCAGCCTTCCTCTGGACCCCAACCTCCAGCATCCAGTGGTTGCTGCAGCCAGGGCTGCCCTGTGTGACCAGAGCTGCCACCAGCTCTTCACTGCTTATGAGCAGCAGGTTGAGTCAATCCTTGTCACGGTTTTAGCTGGGATAGTTGATTTTCTTCACTGTAGCTAGTATAGTGCTGTGTTTTAGACTTGGTATGCAAATAATGTTGATAACACACTGATGTTTTAGTTGTTGCTAGGTAGTGCTTACACTAGTCAAGGACTTTTCCAGCTTCCCATGCTCTGCCAGGTGCACAAGAAGCCGGGAGGGGAGGGGATACAACCAGGAGAGCTGATCCGAATTGGCCAAAGGGTATTCCATATCATGTGACGTCATGCCCAGTATATTAACTGGGGGGAATTGGCCGGGGGAGGCAGCGATCGCGGCTCGGGGACCGGCAGCGTCGGTCGGCAGGTGGTGAGCCGTTGCATCACTTGTTGTTTAGTTTTGTTTTTTTCTTTTTTTTTTCCTCTTCTTCCAAGGTTTCATCTCTCTCTCGCTCATTATTTTCCTTTTCATTATATTAGTATTATTGCTGTTTTATTCTAATTATTAAACTGTTCTTATCTCAACCCATGAGTTTTCTTACCTTGGCCCTTCCGATTCTCTCCCCCATCCCACAAGGGTGGGGGAGTGAGTGAGCGGCTGTGTGGTGCTTAGTTGCTGACCAGGGCTAAACCACAACAGTCCTTGATGCTGTTCAGCTCATCTGGCACTTCCATGAGGACCCATCACCTATGCAGACCAGGAGTCTCCTGGGTTTCCTGCAAGATGCCATGTTGCCCTCCCAGCAGGCATGTGCATGGTTGAACCCCCACCCCAAGGATGAGAGCCTGCAAGCAGGAGCCTGCTGCTAGTCAGGAGCTTGTGATAGTTCCCAGGGAGCAAGCACCTTTCTGCCATGGGTAAGCATTGCCTGTCCATACCGCCAGGCATTGCCAGCCGTGGCTGCTATTAAACTTCATAAGACTTTCCACAGTAATTTGCCATTGAAGAGGCTAGCTAGTCTTCTATTTTTTGATCAGTGAGAGCCTTTCTATCAATTACAGTGAGACTTAATACAACGAAAATGATACTTCTTAAAAAGTCTGAACCTTTGAACTCCTTTCTGAAAAAAACAGGAACATCAAACCAAATTACTGCTTATCAGTTGCTGATGTAATTGGAAGATGGTTTACATGCAATACAGCTTTCCAGTTTGTTTTCATTTTTAATTCTTTTCTGGAATGACACCCATATGTCTTACCCTACTCCAGTCAAAGACTTCTTTTTTAAATTTTGATATAGCATCTGGGTCTTGGGAGGGAATGCTGGTGGTTAAAAAAAATAGTATTTTCAGAGGGTTTTTTTTTTAGAGTTAAATAAGAAAATGACCATGTCTGTACTACGACACTTCTATTAAGTCAGCTACACTTTGTTCAATCTGTGATTATGAAACCACTGCTTAGTTAAAGCTAAAATCCATTTGAATGCATTGTGGGGGCAGGGAAGAGTTTTCAGCATAGTGGTAATGGAGTCTTATGTCCCTGACAACAATAGCATGTCTGAGAAATCTCACTCTGGGATAAAAATGGTATAATTATGGGGAAAAAAAAGATATATTGGCTTGGCACTGGCAGCAGTTTGTCAGGCTGGGTGGCTAAACTAGTACAGTGTGCATCAGCGAGACATAGCCTTAATATTATGTTGCGCTACATTAATGTTTTTATAGCATCTGGAATCTTCAGTGCTGAAATTCAGATCCAAAAATGCAGAACTTGATGAAAAAGTGGTTACCTTTGAGACTCATCTGAAAGACTTTAAGACTCTTCCACAGAAAAAAAAAGGCATCCCTGTACTAAGACTGCAGAGCTGTTGAGTGTGGTACATGTGTGTTTTAAGTAGTTTTAGTCTGTGGCATCAAAAAATAAAGGTGGAGAGTGTTGGTTTTAATGTTAATATCTATATTCTCCCCTTTCTATACCATTCTTTTTGATCCTTGAGGATCACACTCTTCAGATTTTCACTACCAGAAATACTAATTTTAGCGTCAGAGATCCTAAAATGAGATCCCTGTTCCCGAGGATGAATAACACACTGAAGTGAAGATGGTATAGAAATGCCATTAGTTCTCAGAAATAACTATAATAGAAATTTAGAAATGGGCAACTCTGGCCCATCTAGTCCAATATAGCCTATTCTAGTCATGGGGATCAGCCACCGGTAAGGTTTTCTTTCAGAGCTCAGAAGTTGTGTGGTGCATTGCTGTCTCGGTTCCACTAAAGTGAAGGTCTGCAGTCCTTGAGTATTTTGAGTTTTAAGGACCATGTAGAAATGAGAAGACTTTTTCGCTAATGTCTTGCTCCTTTGCTTTCAAGGCTCTAGGTGAATGGTGTTTGCCATGCCACTTCTGTAATGTAATCTCTGTTTACAAGGCATTATTTTTTATTTCCTACCTTACCCTGGCTGTCTTTATCTAATCAGGTTTGTACGTTGCCTAAATACCTGAATGCTGCCAGCAGGAACTTGATTCTGATATCTACAGGGACATATTATATTCTAAATAATTACCCACGCACTCACAGCAAGCCACTAATATTTCAATTTTAGTTTAGCTTTAGTTTCTTCTGTTATTGACAGTGGCTATGTTTGCCCAGGTAGAAGGGTTAGAGACTGACCCAGGAGCAATGGACTGGATGGAATTTCCCAGCGTATCTAGTTCTATCTATCTGCTATTACAGGCAAACAACTTGCATCTTCCTTTTTATAAACCAGCCAAGTTCTGTTTTAAAACTATGTAGATTCTGTCCTCTCCTATTTCCGTTGTTTTAAAACAACCAAAACTTTATTGCTCTGATGGTTATAAACCATCCTAGCCCTCAATCTACATTTATTCATGGCTAATTTATACTCATTCATTCCTGTGCCATTAATGTTCTTTAGCAAAAGTGGCTCCCTCCCATCCAGGTGTTTTGCCTGTTTTGCATTCACAGAGAGTAACCACAACCTCTTTCAGCCTTTGCTTTTCTAAGCTAAGCAAGCTCTCTTCTCTAAAACACTTTTACACTTTTCATTATCGTCATCACTTCTCTGCACCTGTCCAGACTGAATTCCCTCTCCCTCAGTCACTGATGTTCAGAAATGCATACAATACTCCAGATAAGGTTTTGGCAGAGTCACACACACCTGCATGAATATGTCTCATTTTTTCTAAAATTGCCTCAATTGACACATCTAAGCACTGCGCTTCAAGGAAGCTTCTTATTAGTGGCTCATAGTCAGATTCTGATCAGTTAATATATCCCAAAGGACTTTATCCCCTCCATCATTCCCACCTGGCACTCCCACAACACTTTCTCCAGGATATTTCTGCAGGGAATGGTTTCATTCATACAATTTTAGCCATCTAAACTTTAGTGGCCAGGGTCATCAACTTTAAAGTAGCTGTCCAAGGTGATTTAGGCAGATAAATCCCACTCTGTGATCTCCAATATATCTCTAGTACTAACCTGACGTCTAAAACCAAAGGTCATGCAGACTTTCAGACATGTGGGCCATATTCCCATGTAAATATCCAGCCCTTGCCTAGGAATTTGGTGCTATTTGTCTGTCTTATGCTAGCTCTGTAAGTCCCATTTCTGTCCACTGTCTCCCCCGTTCTCTCTGAGCTTACATCATCCCTGGCCAACCCAAACAGGTGAAAACCAAAGCTCCCACGCTGTCAATCAGGCTCACCCACTCTATGTAAACACTGACTGCCTCAGCCTTGAATTACCCAACACTGAAGAGATACATGAAATGTGTTTTCACAGAAACCATTTAGACTAAGTTAGTCCAGATTTTAAGCTGGGATAGAAAAGGATGAACTGGAAGACAGCAACAGGGCTTGGAAGGGATATTAGGAAGAAGATAAAGATTAGACTACTGTTCACTTTCCTGATCCTGGAACAAATGGATGGACAGTCCTAGACCTGAGACAGCTTTGACGTCTGGTGAACCACTCTGGGGAATCCCTGAGAGCACAGACTATGGGACAGCTCAGGCCATGGCTGCACGAGGGATAAGGGGAGCTGCTAGGGAAAACTCTTTCTCCGAGATATCAGAGAAACAATAAATACTCACTACCATGGTTTTCTTACTCTGAAACTTTAAAAAAGAAGAGGTTTATCAGAATTTCTGTATGATCTGAGCACAGGCCTTTTCTTCCAGGATAATTTCTCAGATGGTTCCTGAGTCTAGGCATGGGAAGCCCAAGCAGGGCTAGAGCAATGGTGGGGAAATGGCCTTTGACTACACCTCTGTGCTCTTTCTCATTGTTTAAAATGGGCGAAGCCAGGACAGATGTGGGACAAGCCCACACTATCTATGGAAAAGCTGTTGTTGCTATCTAAAAGAAAATAATGATTAAAAGTTAATTCACTGTTTCCCTGCATGAAAATCCCAGGCTTAGGAGCCCAGCAGTCATGTCCATTTTGACAAGGTGAGTGAACAAGGTAGGTCTAGGTCTGCCTATCCATTTCAGGACCAGGAAGGCAGACACTATGACTGTCTCTGAACCTGCTTATCTGAGCAACTTCCTGGTTGTTGTAGTTTGCCCAGCTGGCCCTCCTCCGAATTTTGCTCTCAGGCCCACTCCCAGCCTTTGCCCTGACCGCAACCCTCCTGCTCTTATCACTGCAGGTATTTTGGCACTTTGAAGCACTGGGAGTCACTTTTTTAGTTTGTTTGGTTTGGGGGTTGTTTGTTTTTTTAACATTTCAGCCCAAGGAGTGAAGGTCCACCAGCACACTGCTGACTGCCCACCACTGTCAGCCAGCATACAGAGGCTTCCCATGCAATACTCTGAAAGATGCATCGTATTTAGGTGCAGCCACCTGTCTGCTTCTTCCTGTGAGGGTCAGCTCTCACCTGATTTGGTGGGAGTCCTCTTGCACCCCTCAGCTTTGAGGCTGTGGTGAAGTCTATCCAGACACCCAAGGCTGTCTCTAAGATGTGCTGGGCTGGAGGGCCATGCCATCCAATGCATGGCTGAGAGCAGAAAGGAGGGGCACTCTTGCTTTTTGGGCAAGAAGTGTTCAAAATTATGGGCGGAGCTCTGTGGCACCAAGCTGAAGGATTCCCACCAGGTCCTTAAAATGACTGGATAATTGCTTTGTACAACACTGATCTCATGCAAGAGAAGAGACTTCTGCCAGCTACGTTCTCTCTTCCTCACATCTGCATTCCCTTATTGACAGGGAATTTAGGGCGGTGAGAAAGGTCTGTGTGTGTGAGTAGCAGCCTGAGACACAGGCCCTGCCAGTGGCTCCCCAGGAGGTTGAGAAGCTTGGGAGAGGCTTGCCCACAAGAAATGCAACCATTTGTTGTCTCACTTGAGAAAGTACTGTCTGAGTGCAGAAAGTGTCTTCCAGATACAACGCTAAGTTTGATTTCAAATGACTAACATTTTTTCCTCACATTTTCAAGTTCATCTTCAGGCAGTGACCCAATATACAACCACACATAAGCTACATGTATATCCATCTTTCTATTGTTTGCAGGTTTCAAAGTTAAGAGCCCATATCTCAATATAACAAAATTGTCAATGATAATTGCCACATTCTACTTTACAATTTTCAGACAGTGACATTTAGCTGCGCTGCCATCAACCTATGCTAAATCGTGCTAGAAAAACCAACACTTTTCAACCTTAATTAACCCTGCCTCTCCAACCTAGAGAAAGTTTTTTGAAAGGATGTTGTCTGAATGCCTCTGAAAAAAAGGACATTAGATATCTTTTACAAAACAATACAAACTCATAAAGCTGGGATAGCTACGTATTTTTTTTTCGTCACGGTCCATGCATCCACCTGCCACTTATTACATCATAAGTGCTATAATAAACATTTTGATGCAGGCATCTATTTAATTTTGGCAAGTCCTTGATTGCAGCCTTTTGTATGGAGGCAGTTCCTGGTGCTTAAGAATTGCAGCTAGGAATTGTGATAGACAGTAAATCTAACTGATTTTGAATTAGGAACAATAGCTGTAATGAAGATTTGCATTTTTAAAGGCATGTAATTAACACCACTATTAGCTTCTTCCTCCAGCTAAAAAGTCAAGCTGAACTACCTTTTGTTGAACTTGTGCTGGGTTTTATCACAGAATCACAGAATAGTTTGTGTTGAAAGGGACCTTTAAAGGTCGTCTAGTCCAACCCCCCTGCAGTGAGCAGGGACATCTTCAACTAGATCAGGTTGCTCAGAGCCCCATCCAACCTGACTTGAATGTTTCCAGGGATGGGGCATCTACCACCTCTCTGGGCAACCTGTGCCAGTGTTTCACCATCCTTATCGTAAAAAATTTTTTCCTTGCACCTACTTTGAATCTACCCTCTTTTCGTTTAAAGCCATTACCCCTTGTCCTATCGCAACAGGCCCTGCTAAAAAGCCTGTCCCCATCTTTCTTATAAACCCTCTTTAAGTACTGAAAGGCTGCAAAAAGGTCTCTGTGGAGCCTTCTCTTCTCCAGGCTCAACAACCCCAACTCTGTCAGCCTTTCCTCATAGGAGAGGTGCTCCAGCCCTCTGATAATTTTTGTGGCCCTTCTCTGGACCCGCTCCAACGGGCCCATGCCTTTCCTGTGCTGAGGACCCCAGAGCAGGATGTAGCACTCCAGGTGGGGTCTTACGAGAGCGCAGTAGAGGGGCAGAATCACCTCCCTCGACCTGCTGGCCACACTGCTTTTGATGCAGCCCAGGTTACAGTTGGCCTTCTGGGCTGCAAGCACGCATTGCTGGGTCATGTCCAGCTTTTCATCTGCCAGTACCCCCAAGTCCTTCTCTGTGGGGCTGCTCTCAATCCCGTCATCCCCCAGCCTGTATTGATATTGGGAGTTGCCCCGACCCAGGTGCAGGACCCTGCACTTGGCCTTGTTGAACCTCATAAAGTTCACATGGGCCCACTTCTCCAGCTTGTCCAGGTCCCTCTAGATGGCATCCCATCCCTCAGGCTTGTCAACCACACCACTCAGCTTGGTGTCATCTGCAAACTTGCTGAAGGTGGACATGATCCCCCTGTCTATGTCAATGATGAAGATATTAAACAGCACTGATCCCAGTACTTGTCACCAATCTCCATCTGCCATTGACCACTACCCTCTAGATGCCACCATCCAACCAATTCCTTATCCATCGAACAGTCCACCCATCAAATCATATCTCCCCAATTTAGAGAGAAGGATGTTGTGGGGGACTGTGTCAAAGGCTTTACAGAAGTCCAGATAGATGTTGTCCATTGCTTTCCCTTGTCAACTGATGCAGTCACTCCATCATAGCCACTAGGTTGGTCAGGCAGGACCTGCCCTTGGTGAAGCCATGCTGGCTGTCTCGAATCACCTTCCTGTCCTCCATGTGCCTTAGCATAGCTTCTAGGAGGATCTGTTCCATGATCTTCCCAGGCACAGAGGTGAGGTTGGCAGGTCGGTAGTTCCCAGGGTCCTCCTTTCTACCCCTTTTAAAGATGGGCACAATGTTTCCCTTTTTCCAGTCCCCAGGGACTTCACCTGACTGACATGACTTTTCAAATATCATGGAGAGTAGTTTGGCAACAACATTAGCCAATTCCCTCAGGACTCTGGGATGCATCTCGTCAGGTCCCATAGGCTTGTGTATGTTCAGGTTCCTCAGGTGGTCACGAACCTGATCTTCTCTTACACTGGGAGGGACTTTGTTCCCCCAGTCCCCGTCTTGCGGTCCATCCATTCCAGAGGTGTGCGAAAAGAGATTGCCAGTGAAGACTGAGGCAAAAAAGCTGTGGAGTACCTCAGCCTTCTCCTTGTCCGTTGTTACCAGTTTGCCAGTCACATTCTTCAGAGGGGGATACACTTTCTTTGACCTTCCTTTTCTGGTTGACATACCTACAGAAGCCCCTCTTATTGTTCTTTGTGTCCCTTGCCCCACGCCTTGGCCTTCCTGACCCCATCCCTACACAACCAGGCAGTGTCCTTATATTCTTCCCAGGATACCTCTCCCTGCTTCCACTGCCTGTGCATTTCCTTCTTGTCCTTTCGTTTGATGAGCAGGCCTTGACTCATCCATGCTGGTCTCTTGCCTTCCTTTCCTGATTTCTTACATCTGGGGATCGAGAGCTCTTGCACTCTATGGAAAAAATTGTATTTCTTCTGCTTTGCTGACGAGTATAAAGCATGCAGGTCAGCTGCTGCCCAAGTACTATTTTGAATATTGCTCCTACAAATGGTTAACCCATGAGAGAGAAGCAGCAGGACAAATCAGTAGATGTGCCAGGATCCAACAGATGAAACAAATACATAGCTTATTTCAGGGCCTGATCTGAGACATTTCCATTAGAAAACTTGGGCCTTACTCTGTTTTGTAAGGCAAAATTACACAGTGCCTAAGGCAAGAAGAATTTTCTTTCCATAGTTTCTTCACTTTTGTTGTATTTTGTATGCATGTTTAGCTAATGCACACAGTATCAAACATGGAAATGGCTTAGGTGTCCTTTATACTCCTCCAGCCTTTAGATGTAGAAAGTCAGTCAGTTTGAACACACCCCTGTGAAGGCATGAGACTCAGTCCAGTTATTACAATTTTTTAACACCACCAAATACAAAATAGAACGATATTATGGTTGAGAAAGTACTAAAGCTTACGGTTTTGAACAACTTAAAAACCACCTATCCATCAAGAAGGATGAGTTCCTAATTCTTGTAATGCTGTTTACTTATTATTTCTATCAGTTTTGATTCTCCAGATATTGTTTCTTTAGCTGAAATCTCCCTCAGCTTGTTTACCAAGTTCAGTAACTGCCAGCAGTAACAGTGAAGAATGATTTACTGGAGCTTTCTCTAGGCCAAATCCTGAGGTTTCTACTTAAAGTTTATTTGGTTCTTTGTCAGACAAAACTTCCATGAGCTTTCAACGATCTTTGTCTTTTGAAAGCCATGAGTATAAGCCATTTTATAGGATGCAGAGCAGTTTATGTGAAGAGTTCACCAAACTTCATGCAGAGTTAAAAAGCAAGGCTGAGCATGAATGTTTTAGATGCCACTGTGGGATGGAAGATGAAGTCTCTCCCAGCCTAGTTTATGACCAGAGCCCTTGAAGCATGGAAATTTTGGTTCTCTAAGATAAAGTCCTTTACCAGTCCATGAATAAAAGGAAGTATTCATTAATCTTCATTAATCATTACAGGTTGGAAAATAAATACTTGGATGTTTTCACAGAAACTGTGTGTGTTGGTGTAGTCCATTTAAGCCAGAGATATAAACATCTAACCTAGTCATTGCAAACTTTGTTCATCCTGTATTCATCCTATGCTGAACCTACAGGGATTCCCAAAGCATGATTAAATTAGACTACCATGGTCTGTAGCATTAGGATGACGGTCATCTCCACACCATTCTAAAAATGCCCACAGAGCCAGCATCTGATACAGAGACAGATGAGTACAGAGACAATGTCTTTTAAATGCATGGTGTTACACCAGAAAGCTGCTTTGACAGCTCCTAAGTTGAAGGATGCTATGCAGCGACCCTCTATGTATAAACTTTGCCATTATAAAATTAAAGTTAAAAAGTTAGATTGAGTTTTGCTCCTGTAGGTATTTATTTGAATTATGCCTACGATTTCAATGGGAAAATAATTGTATTCATTGTTTTAATGTACTAGTACATTACTTTCCCATGTACCTCGTATTTAAGTTAAATGTTGCCATTAGTTTTCACATTTTGTTTATCAGAAGATACAGTCTACAACTGAAATTAATCCCAGGGGGAAAAATTATAAAAGAGCATTGTTAATGTTGCTGTCACATCAATTTCTAGAATCCCTTGGTTTTTTCCTACAGAAATACACAGTTCTGTCATTAAAATGCATGCACAGGATTAAAAGTGTGACAAATGAAAACATGATTCATTGAGTCCATGAGAATTTAGAAATATGGCAGCATGTTTTCCTCCTGCATCTTAACAAAAGGGTAAAAAGTCAGCAAGGAGTAGCTCCCAACCAAAACTCTAGAAGGAAGAACTAAAATCAAACAAGCTGAAGGCAGAAAAAAAGATTAGATCTGATATTAAATAACTGCTAAGAATTACAGAAAAATAAATTGAAACTAAGGCAACGCTACTTAAACATCCTGAGGAAAAACACACAACTGAAACAATCTATATCTTTTTTCTTGTTATTATTTCTTGTGTGTGTTCTTCCTTGCTCTAAATATTTAAAGCCATTAATAGCATTCAAATATGCCTTCTCTTTTGATTATGGACACAACTCTACTTTGCTTAGACGAGTCGGAGGCAGTCAAAGCTTTAAAACCCCAGAAGATGCAAAGTGGTTAAAAAAGCTACAGCCCCTCTCATCTTCTGCCAGCAGAGGATCTGGCCCCTGGGTACTTAAATAAAGAAGAAGGGCCAAAAAAAATATGCTGTCAGGAAAAGTCTCCATTTGCTGCTACTTTGCCAGTCCAAACTAAACTGCAACCTTTTTTTTTTTTTTCCAAACTGTGCGCAAAATATGTCATGTAGACATCAAAAATATTCTTTGTCGGAAAGAGAAATTCTGCCCAACCTCACAGGTACATGGAAGACAAAGGATAATGAAATGGACAAAAGAGGATCCATTTGCACACTGATTTTCTGCAAGACTTCTTCACTTCAGTTTGCAGAGACATTAGGGGGCAGGCCAAGAAAGAAAAATAAAAGCATCTGAACAATGGACCTGCAGCCAAACCAGCGCTTGCTGACACCACCGGTACTGCGTCAGCTGCTGAGGCTGAGGTTAAGGTAACAACTCAGCCATGTCAGACAACCAACAACTAGACCACAACTGTGGCCTAGTATGAGAGAACAAAACTATTCAGTAGGACAGCTCTGTAAAAATCTTATATATTCCTGCTTCAGACAACATTTTCTCTATGATAACAAAATGTAGAGTTATTTCAGACTCCTCATTTCCTTTTTCTTTCATGAATAGGAGTACCTGCTACTAAGTAGGTGGGTATTTAAAGCCCCAAACTCATGGCCAAATAGATGAAATAAACATAACTACTGTACTTCAGACCTAACAAGTGAGTCAGCAGTCAGATTCTATTTCCCCTGCTGAAGTCAGAAAACAAATTAAGCTGACAGCGTGCCTCCAATGGTGATGACATCACTGACAGTGGAGTTATTTTCAGCCTCCACAGCACTCGTAAAGGAGAAGCATAAAAGAGAAAATGGGAAGCTTAACTTTTTCTCATGCCTACTCCTAATATATTTGTTTTGCACCCACTCCCTCAAATTAAGTATTTTTTGCAATTGTCATCCTGTGCTTAAAAGTATCTATGGATTTTTCAAAGGCTTGTAACTGAATAAACCTTTTCTTTCTTTCTTTCTTTCTTTAGGGAGCACCAATACCTAAGGTTTACAGCACTTTTAGCCTTGTATTAAGTTGGAAAAAGTCCTCCAAATACTTTAGAATTGCACCTAAATAAAACAGAGAAGAGTTTAAACCATTTGCCAAAATGTTCAAAAGTGACCTTATATGGAGTCCATCAGGCCTAGATGCCCAACCTGTGAGCCCCAGAGGACAGTATAGAATGTGGCTTTACATCTGCAAAAATCTCTCTCAAGTGCACCCCTTACTTTTAAAGTGGAGGTGGAAAAGCTTCTGCTGTTTGACAGTACAAAAGCTGCACTTTGAAGAGTTTTCTAACTTGGAAAAAACACAATTTCTGGGACAGCGGCTGAGAGACACTATTAAGGTGGATACAAGAAGACTCGAGGGGATTTGGGGAAGAGCAGGGCTTTCTACGTGAGAAGCCTGAAGCACAAAGTGGCATAAAAAATGCATGAGGCTGAGAAACAGTAGAAAAGAAGATGCAAAAGGATATGGGACCATGAACGAGGTAAAAGACAAAATGAGAAGAGTGAAATAAGCTGGGACAGAGTTCTGCTGAGCCATAAAGCTGAACCTGAGTAAGAAGCAGAAAGAAGTGAAGGTGCGGAAATGCCAAGAGAGAGGGGAGCAATCTGGCTGTGTCGGTGAGTGACATGATGTGAGGTGATGAGAACGTTGCAGCAACGGGACTGCAACTCCTGGCAGTGGCAACAGACAGGAAATGCTGAATGGCAAATACGCAGCACCTGAAGGTACACGATTTAATGAGAAGCTGATGACTTGACAAGGAGGATTAGAGAGGTTTCTTGTGCGGCAAGTGGGAAGTTATTAAGAGAAAGGATTTAGATGTGAAAAGGGGAAGGAATGTTTTGAATGCACCACATGCAATGCAGGCATAGGTAAAAATAAAAATGACTGGGCAGGAAAGGGAGATGTGGTAAGTGAGGAAAGAGATGTACATGAGCTGGGTGAGCACCTCAGATCCACTCAATGTATTGCAGGGAGAGCAGGCGACCTGCTTCTTCTGCCAAGTGCCAGCTTGGAGCCGTGTGAGACTGATGAAGAATACCTTGAAACACAAGAACGAAGTTAAGAGAACCAGGTCTGTCTTCAGAAGATAAAATGGAGAAGAAGAAATGTACAGAGGATTAAGAGGACTGAGAAAAGGCAGTCAGAGCTGGCTGGAAGGAAATTAGTGACAGATTTCCTGCTTGTCTCCAAGGAAAAATAAACCCAGTGTGGAATGTAATCCTTTAAACAAGAGCATTGATGTGTCACTAATGTAAAAGGGGTTTCTGCGGACTGAAGTGGACAAATTTTGTCATATAGATGAGTGGTGCTTTAAGGAGCTCATAAAGGATCTCTTTGTCCTGAAAAACTATTAAACCAAAAATATCTGTAGCAATGAAATTAATAATTAAAGAATCCTCGCAACAGACCAATTCAGCACTCTCTGGAGATGGCCATCTTATTGCAATTTACACTCTCTCTTAACCAACGTCATTAGTAGTGGTTCTAGAAAGCACAAAGGAATGAGACACTGAAATACTGCAGGAACACTGTCAACACTGATCAAAACCCTCATCGTAGCTTTTGTTCAACTAGGGCAAGCAGCTTGTTTGTGTGCAGCAGAGGAGCATTCATTCTGGTGAAGCAGGCAAAATAACGTCATTCCTTCCTTCCTGAAAATTGTCATTTTTAAAATAGCTTCTTTGAAGTCAAACAAAGTTTTGGTTTTACTGAAAGTGAATCAGTTGAGGGGAATATAATCCTGACAATTTGTTTAATCCTTTCTATCTATGGTGATGTAATACCAAAGACTCTATTAACTTGTAGGCCCACTCACAAGCTGAAAATTCACTTCTTGCTGCAAACATTTAGCTGAAGCCATTGGAAATTTTATCCGGTTGTAATGGATTTAATGAGACAGTGAATGGTTGTTTGTTTCATTAATCTTGTATCAAGTAACTCTAAAAAAGAAAATATTGGCAGATTTCTACAATTGCTAGAGCATCTCTATGACTTACCACTGTTAACACATCAGCCTTTCCAACTTCCTGTGATTCGCTAAATATTGACACAAAAATTCTTACATAGGATTAACTGGCTATTCATTTCCAAGACACAACGGCTCCTCATATGCTCTTTAGAATTGTTTTGCTCTTTTTCATCTTCCCTGTTCAAAGAGCCATCTCCTATTCTCAGCCTCCCCTTCCCATTTCCTCCTACATCTTACGTTACCTTCCTTTTCACTTACTGGAGAATGACCAACAAGCCAAAAATCTTCCACAACCTCCCCTCCTCCATCTACAGTATCTTGCCTGATCTAGCAGTAGGTCCAGTCTGTACCACTTCTTAGCTTAAGCACACCATAGCCCAGAACCTTTTACAGCTCAGACAGCACAGGCTTTACAGTTTGTGACTCACCTGTCACATACATACCTTTTTGCAACACCAAAGCTCCAAATAAAGGACCACGTCTTAACACAGACTTCAGCTGCTCTACAATACTGGATAAATGTTGCTGCCTCCTCATCTTACTACTCCTTTTGGCAAGGTTGTGACTCTGGGGCAAGGCCTTGAGGATGTCTTTGCTCCACCAAATAGGACAAAGCAGGTCAACACAGCAGGGACAGAGTGCAGTACCCATGAGGAGGACAGGGTTGTTTCAGCTAACACATTTCTCTTCACTCCTTCCAGTGAATACGCATGCCTCCCTTCAGTAAGCACTCACTTTGGGTGATGGAAATGAGCACTCACTGTGGAACTGTGTCATCACATGGCCCTGGAATGATTGCTAGGCATCTAAATTATCCATATTCAGAGTGGGCACCTTTTCACCAGTAAATCACCCATGGGACACAAGGAAGGGTGCCAGTATGCTTTGGAGTTTGCCAATCCCCAGCTCATACTGGGTGCTGAAGAAACACTTCAGGGTAAGTCAACCATCAGTGAAGTTCTTTCTTCACAGAAGTCATATATCAACAATACATGGGAGTGTGAATCCGTCACATACCTGAATTACGAGGGGGCCAGGGCTCACGGCAGGAATTCCCCAGCTGCACTGGAACAGCAGATATCGTACAGGGAGGTGGGGAAAATGCTACATATATACAGCCTGTTGTACAACATGCACAATTATGATCCTTTGTGATTTACATTTGATGATGCAACAAGTTTTATTGATCACTGGAGAACACTTATGGGCAAACGTGGGCCCCCTGCTGAATGGCACTGCTTGGTTCTCTACAGGGGAAAAGGCAAGGCACAAATGTGAGATGGAAGAGCGAGTGAACTGTCTTGAGAGAACACATGGATCTTTCAAACCAGTAGAGGTAGCAAACTCTATTTTTAGGTCTGATCATTTCAACAGCAGGTATTTCAGAAATGATCAGCAGACTGCTGGGAATGAGGAACAGGTGTTGTCAAACAGGATAAAGGACAGCTGTTAGCTCAGTCAGGAGAATCCTGTTTAGTGTAATTAAGGGTCAGGAAAGAGAAAGTAATGCTTTCTAAGATTTAAAAGGGATTCTTGGCTAAGAGACACTGGATAATCTATAAAAGACAGTGAAGAGTAAGATTGTTAGAGTAGGTGATTTGGTGGGTAGCTGTTGAAGAGACCAAGGGACAGGGGAAGGACATTAAAGCTATTTAATTGGGAGAGCATAAAATCAAGAAATTGAGGTAGTAAGGTTAGATCCTAGAAAAGCTAGATAAACTGGGCTTTGCTTGTCAGGAGACTCAATCAAACCTCAAATCAGACCTAATTTGATAACAATAATAGAAAGGCATGTGACCCTTAAACTCCTAGGTCTGAGGGAGGAGACAGGTAGGGTACATATAATGCTGTGGTCTCTTCTAGGTCTGGTGTATTTATAGCAGTGGCTTGTGAAGCTGACAAGTTTGTTATTGCTATACTGTCTTGTATAATATCATATTCTATCTCTATCACCTTTGTATTTTTTTTTTTGTGAACAGCTAGCTTGTGTCATATTTAACCCAGGAGAACCCAGACCCTTGGAGACTGATCCTTGTTCATACTCTAGTTTCCTTTTTGTCTCAAAATACCACAATCTGAAATTCTGATCTGCTTCTCAATGTTCCATTGTAACAGGGTGACAACTTGTAGTCAGTATTTGATAGCAGGTCTCCATATAAGATTTCAAAGCTCAGTGAAAGGTTTCTTATACTCTGCGGTGAACAGGATAAGCTTTGTCATTCAGAAGATAAATCTGAGCTATCTGTATGTACAGGAACACTAAAATGAGAACATATGTTGGAGACAGGTATGCTGTAATGGGACCATATTTTATTGAATTCCAGATTTCCACTCAGGATGTAGAAACCACAGGCACAGTATTTCCTGCTAGTACAGTGACCACAGATAAAACTCAGAGCAGTAATACCATCGAGCCTGATCCATTATGCTTTACCCTTTCAGGGAAATTTTATGTAAACGTACACATCCAGAAAAGCTAGAGTTTTATGCAGTGAGTCAGATACCATATCTCTAATATACATAGGATTTAGAAATATTCTTATTGTCATTATCATGTCTTCTACTACACTTGCAGGATCAGAACTTCAAAGAAGAGCCTGCCAGAGGAAATTGTAGGAAATGTTTGCATTCCTGTATGATTCCATCATCCAGGGGCCTGTAATGGTGAAAGCACCCTCCAGCAGATGTTGTTTGAAAGGTCAGGTTAAGTCTTAATACACAATAGACATTCATCTCAGTTCTTCTCTTTTTAATTATTGATAATAACTCTCACTAACCCCGGTTTGTATAGCCAATCCTTCTCGTGCCTCTGCTATGACAACTCACTCCAGCTGGAAACTTCTTGCCGCGCTTTGTCTCTCTCCCCCTGGTCTTTGTCAGCTTTCCAAACATCAATGAAACCATCCTTTCAATATCCCAATGAGGTTAAGGAGATGTTCTCTATATTTGCAACTAAAGCACAGAGCAACCAGTTCTAATTAGCACTAAGGCTTCCTTAGTCTATTTTGGCAGGATGTATTTACACTTCTCCAATCAAGGCCTCTTCACACTTTTGAAAACATCATTAAGAAAGACTAAGTCTCCTTACTTGAATCTCATCTACATTAAGTGACTTACTAAATTACACAATTGTCCTTTGTGATCCGCTAGGAATTGAATCCAGATGTCTTGAGAGTAAGAGACTCTCTGCATCTACTAGTTAAACAAATACATTGTATTGGGGTTTTTTTAACTCCTTGGAGGTTTTTCCCATGTAAATTTGGACAGTAACTTCTGTATATTTTCTTGTGCATTAAATTCAAATTATACACCTCAGTACGATGGCTGTAATACTTGAAACTGAATTTCACACTTTTGGAATGCATTTACTTTTTCATATTCTGTTCATTTTAATCCAGAAGATACTGCATTATAATCCACACCTAATATGCTACTACACCTTCTAGATGAGTGTTGGATTGTGGGTTTTGTTGCCATAAATAGCTTGCTTTGTTTCTCCCCCCTTCTATTTGTATTTTAGAAATGCAAGTTCCAAGCTCCCAAATATTACTCTGATAGTAATATTAGCAAACTAATCCTGTTTTATACTTACTATTTTTTGGGTACGACTATGGTGATTTACTAACTCTGCCATGAATTCTGCCTTAATTGCAGAGACTAAGTAGGTACTACTTCAAAGCTGGGCGAAGCATTAGATACCACCGACCATAAGCAAGCTTCCCCAACTTCTGCTACTCGCACATCAGGACACCTTCTGTGGGGAAAGACAGGTAAGTCCTCTTAAGTCGATGTCTCCCTTTCATAGGGTGACATTTTAGTGAGATTGGTTAGAAGGGAGATCAAAAAAATGGTGCAGCTTGTGAAGCCCACCTAATCCATATGGTGACAGGTTACCAGGATTTTATTCAGCACTGTCATTTCAGTGCCATATGCTGCCCTTTTCCTAATGAATGTGATCAAATTTTCCGGTGCAATGCGTATAAAACATCTGTGTGGATGCAATATGATTGCAACCACTTATGCAAAGGGGACATCAACCCCCACAACCAAGTCTGGTGATAGTTATTAGTGGTAACTACAGTCAAGTAGTGATGGCTGTGCCTGGAGGGAAAGAGGGTAAAAGGAAAGGTCTGCTGCCACAGGTAAAAGCATGATCTTGCTTTGGCCTGAGACAAAAGGAATAAAAAATAGGAGCTGCTGTCTTGAGGCAAAATATCTTCAGTGTCTTACCTCTCACTGGGAAGATGATCCAACTCTGAGCTTAGCAGGATCTGAAAGTCAGAATCCCCCACATCTCCCAGAAATTAATAGGTATGTTTCTCTTCCCCGTGGAGACAATTTCCAGATGATTTTCTCGCCCTGAAGTCTGTTCTTGCATAGTAGCTCCTATTAAAATCCTGATACAGCTTTTGCCTTCATAAAATTTAAATGTGTGGTGTGATAATACTCAACCCCCTGAACAATGAAATGGCACACTTCTGCATACCCTCCGTACTTCAGTGCCTGAGAACAGGTCAGATTTCTATTGTCTGCAGCCCTCTTATAGGCTAGTGCATAAAATCTTTGCCCTCGTTTTTTCTGGATTCATAGGACGCATACAGGGAAGGACAAAAGATGACCAACATCAAAATTTAGAGACGCTAACTGAAATGTGACACCCACTCTCCTTCTAAAAAGAGATTTTAATTCAAGCAAGTAATTTGGAATAGGTACCTATGGCAGGAAAGGACTAGACAACTATGAAAGGAAAAGAGGAGATCATGGAATTTTTTAGAGGAAGGAATTCTTATCATATAAAGAAGGATTGTGTGAACTATGTTAAATGCAAGTTTAGGTTTAGGGGTTTTTTCCTGTTGTGGTTGCCACCTTTCAGCTGCTCAGGTTCTTCTCCCTAATGGCACATCTCAGACCTGACTGTAGTTGATGCAGGTACAAATGTTTGAGCTTTGATAATGTCAAGTGAATTATCCTTGTGAGGGAATAGAAATTGATGTTCCCAGAGGGATGGAAGAAACATTTTTTTTCATCATGGATTTTTACATGAACTAGAGGATTTTTTAAAAAATTTGTGTGTCAAACACATAAAGTGCAACTGCTGTGAATATGAGTTTTCTATTCAACATTCCAGCAGCCAGTTTGAAACTGAAGTGACCTGGTGCTGATCAAACTACAAAAAAATTATTCTTTGCTATTAAGCATGAAGGCTGCCAAGTACTACTGAATTATCTGTTTTCTATTAGCTTGTTCTAAACTTCATACCAATAACTGGCCAGTTTTTCAAATTGCCCCTGTTTTTGAAGGAAGGACTCCCGACCTCTCTTCAACCTTTAACTCAAACTTTGATAGGGTTGGTTGGTAGGTTTTGTTTTTTTTTTTTTTGAGGACAACAGAAGGTAAAAAGGGTAGGGTTAGTTCTGACATAGATCTATTCCCCAGCCTAACTCACCACGTGGCAGCACAAGCAATTGCACCACTTCAAAAGAGAGGCTGATGCAAGGGCCAGACTGAACAGCAGAGTGCAAGGGGAGGGCACAGCTGCTTCTGCTGGCAGTGGTGATGGCTTCAAGTGATCATTCAGCTATGACCTTTTACTCCAGATATGGAAGTCTGTGGAGCACCAGCTGAAGTCTGATTCATTATGAGCAACTGCCTATCCACTCCTTTGTACCTCTTTGTAGATAGGTATTTATGCTTACATGAATATAAAGTGGGATCAAAAATGCTACCAAGCAGAAACAGAGGTAGCCTGTGTTCATCACAGTAATGCGCGCATGCACACACACATTTTTAATTACTAGCACTCTTGCCATTCCTCAAACCCCAAAAAACCCTCCAAATATTTAAAGAATGTTAACCTGTCAAAATCCAGAATTGATTTGGGATGGGGGGGCTGTTGAAAACGAAGTGGCCTTCTCAAACACAGTTCTGAAAAATTTGGCTTTGACAGCGAGATGTCCGACAGCAGTACCCATCTTCAGTTGCCAGTCTAATGTTTCCAGGATTCTTCTGCCTCAGCCAAGCCATCTGACATTGCAAAAGGATGGGTGTTTATTACAGTGCTTAACATTTTAAGAGAACCACGTAAGACCCCGTACATTCATGGATCTCAGTATATATTTAAGTCAGCTGTTTGTGTAGTAGCTAACAGCTGAGGATAAAAAAGTAAAATAAGAGATGTTTTCAGAACCTGTGGGGTTTTTTTGACAGCTTTATCTTCACGTCCCTCAGCCTGCAGAAGTATGACTTTCCCGCTTCAAGGCAACTCTTACTCATGCAGTCCAACCACTACTTAAATGGTATTGCTATAAAAACAAATTCCTGCATCTTAATGCCCTTCCCTCTTTGCCTAATGATATTCTGCACAACACTATGTCTTCCTCCCTGTTCTCACTTGCCTCCCAGCTTCTCCATCCGTTCTTCTGTTGATGCAAACAAACTTTTCGCCTCTCCCAATCCCCCCCAGCTCACCTGCCGGAGCAGCGGCCACCCCGGGCCCTGGCCGGGCTTCCCAAAGCGTTTCCAACAGCCCTTTCCCTTGGGGCCGGCCTGACTAAACCTCGCTTCCTAGAAAGAACCGCGCCTTGGCCGCTGCCGCCCTTCAGCCCAGCGGGGCTGCCGGCCGCTGCCCCGCGCAACGGGGGTCGAAACCGAGCCCAGGCCAAGCAGGGACGGGCCTCGCCCCCGGGAGCCGAGCACCGGCTGGGCCAGGGGCGGCAGGGCAGGGCCGGGCCGCGCCCGCCACTGCCCCGGTCCTGCCCGGGCCTCTCGCCCTCGGCTCCCGCTGAGCCGGGCGCACCTCGCTGCCCCCATCCCCCGCGGCCCGGCTCGGGGGGGCCGGGCTGCCCCACCTCGCCTCCCGGCCCAGCCCAGCCCGGCACCTGCGGGCGGCGGGGGCCGCGGCGGCGGACCCGCCCGGCGGTGGGCCGCGCAGGCGCCGTTGTCCGGGCAGGTAAGGCCTGGGCGCCATGTTGTGAGCGGAAGCCGGGCCCGGGCGGCGGGCCGGGGGGAGGGCGGAAGCGCGGCTCCGCCTGGCAGCGGGGAGGGGGCGGGACGGACGGACCGACGGACGGCGGCAGCGGGCAGCAGTCGCCGCAGGAGCCGCCACTAGAGCCAGCCGGGGTGTCCCGCGCCCGCCGGAGGGCTCGTTGCCGGGCTCGTTGCCTGCCTCGCCGCCCCCGCCTCGCCGCCGCCGGGCTGCGGTGAAAGCGGAGCGCGGAGGCTGCGGGAGCCGGGCAGGGAAGATGCCCCTGGCGCAGCTGGCGGACCCTTGGCAGAAGATGGCTGTGGAAAGCACGGCCGAGAGCAGCACCGAGGTACGGGGCGGGCGGGGTGTTGTGGGGAGAAAGTTGCGAGGAGGGGACGGGACCCGGGCTCCCGCCGCCGCCGCCGCCGCTCAGGGGACGGGCAGAGTTTCCCCTCGCGGGCGCTCGGGGCGGGCAGCGCCGCGGCTGCGGGCGGGGGGCCGGGAGGGGGCCGCGGGGCAGCGGCCCGGCGGCGGGGCGGGGGGGGGCGGCGGCGGCGGCGGGTGAGGGTGAGGGTGGGCGCCCCGGCGGCCCCTGGGCGCCGCTTCCTCCCCGGGGCACTGACTCAGGGCCGGGGCCGGCCGGGACTCCCCCGCGCCGGGGCTCGGGGCGTGTTTCGCGGGACCGGGCTGCTCCCGGCTCGCTCCCTCCCCTTCCGCCCCCTTCCCCGGGAGGGAGTAACCTGCTGTGGCGGCGGCGGCGGCCGACTCGGGCTCTTTTGTTCCAGCGCGGTGTCTGGTTACTGTCACGGCGAGTTTCCCTTCCCGGGGCGGCCCCGCCGCCTCCGCAACCGCGGCCCGGGATGGGGGCGGAGGGGGGGAGGGCCGGGGCCGGGGCCTGCCCTCACCTTGCCCGGTGCCCTCGCCTTGCCGCCGCTCCCCCTGCGGCGGCCGAGGGCCGTCCCCGCCCGGGTGCCGCTGCCCCCTTATCTCAGCAGGATGGGGTTGTCTCTGCAGTTTCGCAAGCGTTTGGGAAACCGCAGGGACGTTTCGCATGGGTGAAGCTTTGTGCTCGGCGGCGTTTATGGGAACATCCCTGCGATGCAGCGCGCTCTGGTTTCCTGCCGCTGGTAGCGGGGGGTTCGCGTTGTGCTCCTGTCCTTGTTAGGCAGGACGCGGGTCAGCTTTCCTAGGCTGAGGAAATGAGAGCGGCTGGAAACTAGATTCGCTTGCGTCCGAGGCCATAGATACCTTCAGTTATTTTCAGTTTTTCCTACAGTGTACTACTGTGTTGGTTTGGATCTAGGTAAACGCTACACCTACAGTTAGTTGTGCTTGCTCCGTGATTCCCTAGTAGCCCACAATGCGTGTGCTAGTTTGTGACCAGACTCCCATCTGAAAAGAAGTAGCTTCCTCTGACAGTGCAGCTTCTCCCTGAATCTGCTCCAGCTGATACGCAGCCAGGCTGCTTCAAGTGATGCTGATCTTGAACGGTGTGGACTCGGGCCAGATCACAACAATTAGTTGCAAGATTAGGACTTAGCCCTCAGTGAGCGGAGCAAAGAGAGAGACACCAATGCAAAGTTTCTGCAGTATCAGAAGTGTGTGTCCTTTTGATGTTTGTCTGGTCTTCCTTCTGCTTAAAGTGACCGCATCTGCACGGGTCAGGAGCATCTGCAGTTCTGATCTGACAGGCAGATCTGTCTTTTAAATTCTTGCCAGTTATTGTAGTTACTTTTAAATTCTTGCTAGTTATTCACTGACTTCTGAAGTGGTGATTTTAGATTTATTTTTTTTTTAACGGGGAGTAACTACAATAGTAGTGTGATGCTTGGGGGTGCGGGAGAAGGTGGTAGGGGAGATGTTTCTGCAAGACCACTTAGACTAATGATTTAGAGAAAGGATCTTAACTGTTCCTTTAGCCTTCATGCTCACTGCATGTTAACATCAGTAATGGTATATATGCTGGAAAGGTAGCAAAATAGATTACATTGTTTGAAATGTGTGTATGTGCACGATTAGTTATACTTTGTTACTTGGTTTAGTGTAAATCAGACATGATTTGTTTTTAAACTGCTGTCATAAACTTCTTGAAATGGGTGTATTTTACCTCTTCCTAAAAAATAAATAGTTAAACACTTACATTGATGTGAGTCTACAGCAGTTTATCATCAAAAAAATTTTCTAGGACCGCTAACAAAACATGAAACAACAACGGACTGACCGGTTTGCACTCTAAGGCCCTAGCCTGGAATAAACACTCAGTTCTTGAGAAGACCAGACTGCACCTGTAAAAGCTTCTCAGATGACCCTCAAAAGGAAAAAGTTAGACTTAGAAAGGTTGCTTACCTGAAATGAGTCTTTAAGAAAAAATGTTTTAGTGAAAATAGATAAGTTTAAGTCAAATACATAAACAAATGACCTAAATACATGACTTACACTTTCAATTTGCATGAGTTGTGTTTATCTGTAGCATAGCAATATCCTAATTACAGACCCTATCCTGCGAGAGTATCCTTGGGCAAAAATATTTTTTGCATCCACCAAGAAACTCATTGTGATCTCAGTCATAGTTTGATAGTAATAATGTCTTTAGCTGTAATACTGAGTGAGGTGTAGAGTTTCCGCTAACCTCTCAGATTGCTGACACGGTTCTTGTAACACTGTGTTATCCACATGGAATTACAAATTATTGAACTTCAAAACTCAGCTCAGACACTTTCCTTGTCTTAACAACTCTGAGTTTTTATATTGTATTAATTTTGTTATTTGTTTTTCCAGTGAAATCCTTTATTTCGTTTCATACTGGTACCACCAAGGAGGTGGTTTGCTGTGATGTGTGAGCAAATTTAGTAGGAGGTATACAATACCTTTAACTAGCATTACTTTGGAAGGTGGTATAGTTAACCATCAACAGCTGTTGTAACTTAGGTGTACAGGACAGCAGATCTGTAGAGCATGGTCCTTCTTAAGACATAATGCAAACAAATTTTTCTGGATAAAATATGCATTTATAGTTTTCAGAGATCAGTTGTAGGACTTCTGTTTCTACGGGTACAAATAGATCAGTGATCCACATTGCATCTGTGACAGCTTTTTCAACATGTAAAGTTGTTAGACAAATTATGTTAAAAATAATGTATATAGTATAATGTGTGGTTTTTGTTTTGTTTTTAAAGTTTCGTGTTTTAAATCACAACACCTTTAAAGCCTGTGGGATGATGCTGTCTTTTATTGACTCAGGGTCTACTCAAGACTTATAACAAGCATAGGTTTGTTTTTCATGGTGAGAATGTGCCTGTTATTTCAAGTCATCTGCTTTCAAGCAAATTAAGTATTGATGGTTTGAGTTTATATTTGAATGCCTGAATAACTAGCCTGATCCTTTGATCTGTACACCCTGCTATGCATATTAATGTCGACTG
Organism: Morus bassanus; assembly: GCA_031468815.1. NCBI lineage: Eukaryota > Metazoa > Chordata > Aves > Suliformes > Sulidae > Morus > Morus bassanus. Next base: position 88,129,940 of record CM062568.1, on the reverse strand, counting down.
GAGGATAATGAATACAGTTATGGCAGCCAAATTTTGGACACCAGTACATTGAAAGAGCTGGCTATCGTAAGGAGATGCTGTTTGCTAGACTTTCTGGGAAGCATTTGTGCCATCTATCTTTAGGAGGTTTAATTTAGGTGCTCTAAATTGGCTGTGGAGAAAGTTCAGTTTTTTCCACTGCTCTTGACAGGGGATTTATGATCACCTATTTAGGTGTCTAAATAGATGGTACGAATCCCCTTTCGCAGAATTCCTTGTTTTATCTTCTTCATCCAGAATTATTTGAAGCTTGCACAAGACAAGGGGTGCTAGCATTTAATGGTCACGTGGATGCTTTAAAGAATCTGGTATAATATACTTTTTGCTTTGTAATTCCATTCTGATGTCAACATGACATTCTCTATGTCAATGTATACTTCTGGCATGGAATCTGAAATTTATCAGATGTCGTGCCACCTGTAGCAGTGAGGCTGTGGTTGTGATTGTCTCCTTACGTTCTGTACTAGTCTGCGTAATCAGTGTTGTACTTGTGTTCTGCAGGAACAAAGGCTACATTTACAGTCATTTCTGGTATAGCCAACACAGGTAAACAATTCAGAGCCAAAGTGGAATCCCCTAAATGGACTGCTCTCTGTGGATTTTGAAGACTATCTGTTGTCTCTCCATTAAAGGCAGATTTCTCTGCAGCACTTGGCTATCGGTTCTCATACATACCTGCTGTCAGTACAATGCATTCTGAAGTTTGGGTTTTTGGCAAATTTGTGGAGTGACGTTTTCTTACACTGGGTTAAAAGTGGTAATTGGCAGTTTAATTCTCATCTAAATAAGTAGTATATCCTGTATTTCACAAACTACTGTGATAGACAGATAACAAATGTTACACATGTTTCTCAAGACAGTATTTGCATATATCATCTGCATGAAAGATGTTTAGGTGTGTGAGGTTTTTTCTTCAGCTTTTTCCGGTACTTAATGGTACAATTTTACCTGCTCTGTTTTTTGGTTAACACATTCTTACTGCTGATGTAGTACTGATGTCCTGCTGTCAGCTGGGTTGGGTAGGAGGGGGCAGGTGCTTTACTCTGCTGAATTCAGTACCTTCATGCAGTATTGTGTGCACTCCGCAGCTCTTGGTTTCCTCATAGAAGGTGTTGAGTTTGACTTCTCAAATCGCTCCGTTAGGGTTTTTTATGACATTAGCAGTTTCCAGCTTGTGATTGTTTTGTTCATTATAGGGTACGTCATATTTCTCACCACAGCTGGAACATCTGACACAGAGATGGAAGCAGACTGACATGTTCAAAGGCATGTCTGTCATCTTTGAATTGATTGTGATCTGTCACACTAACTGTAGTTGTTTGTCATTTGAAATGCTTAACTTGGATCACAATGATACATAGACTAAGGTGGGTGTTTATTTCTGCACATCAAAAATACTAGCTTTATGAGTTAATTGGTCTCGGAAGTTGGCAGATCTATCAACTTTAAGAACTCAGTCAAGGTAGTGGTTTTGGGGTTGTGGGGATTTTTTGTGGTTTTTTGTTTGGTTTTGGGTGGGTTTTGTTTGTTTTGTGTTGTTTTTTATCATTCCTTCCCCCACTATAATTCACAGCAGTATTTCAATGATGAAACTTTTAAGCAGTTTTTTGGGCAAGAGTAAAACTTGGTAATTGTTTTTTCAATCTTGGTGACTTTCAAGAGGGGAATAATTTAATCAGTAAAACTGGATAAGTTAGAATCTCTTCAGGGAATTTTTAAGCTTAGACAAACTGAAGTGGTTGATTACGGCAAGTATGGTGCTGTATGCTTGCATACATGATACTGTGCTACTTATTCTCTCCTTATTCTCTGAAATAAGATTAAATGCTTCACCCATTGGACGTAGAGGGGTGAAAAAAAAATCCTGTATAACAGATGGGGAAAATGAGGCTCAGCAGCTTAGTGACTCCATCAAGCATAATTCATGGGATCTGCTCTAGAGCTAGGAGATGAACTCTGATTTCCAGGGACCCACTCCAGTGGCTCAACCACAAAGCTACTGCTAGCTCATTCTTATCAGTAACAGTTACCATATGTTCCCTTTGATGCAAGGAACCCCCTGTGGTATGTTTAATGCTCCACTTAACTCTTTTTGGAGGAAATGTGCTGCTCTCTCATTTTTAAAAATTTATTTATTTAGAGTGAAGCAATTCAATTGTGTAAAAAGTAGCATGTGCTTTCTAAATACATTATTATTATCTAGGTCTGTTTTCTGACACAATTTCAAAGATTCCATTTAATTAAATTAATTATTTACATTTCCATTTAACATTTGATTTCAAGCATGAATTTATTGGAACATGCTTAAGTATATACAGATGATGTGAAGAAATGGTATTTTGTTGTGATTTTAAATGTCCAGCAAAACATAGCTTTGAAAAATAAAATCTTCTTTGTCCTGCAGGCTCAAGAGGTTGTCATTTCAGGATGTAATCAGACCATGATGAATATTATTTGTATTAGTCCTTACATAACATGATTGCCAAAATAAGTTACTGAATTTTGACTTGCATGTTAAACTTTTTTTTTTTTCACTTAACGGGGAGTCTTTCTCCTCCTGTCTTCCAGCAGTTGGCATTTGTTGTATAGTCACCTTGGAAATCCTGAATTTTAGGCAACAGTGAAGTTGCTCTGTAACTTAGTCTCTCCTCTTAGTATAATTTATTAAAATAGCTAAATGACAAAATTAGCATAAACAAGTAATGCCTTAGTTGACTTTAATATTAAATTTTAACCTTTGTCATTTATCATGCAAAGAGATTCTAAGAAACCAACTCATGTCTGAAAACCTGTGGCTGCATGGGAAGGAATTGCAGCACACAGCCTCATTGTGCCCGCTGGCTGCCCCTGACTCGTGGGGGAAGGACCTGGCACGAACTCCCCTGTGTGTGCCCCAGTCCCCTTTGGAAGGAACCCAGGCCAGGAGTAGGGCATTTCAGTGGGCCTGGGACTGCAGGAGGCAGTGAAAGCGAAGCATACCTGCCTTCTCATGCAAATACAGTCTTGGTAATAATATTTGTATATTATCAAGGGCTAGAGTCACTCTTAGGACAATGTGTGTGAGCGAGAAGGAATTTATTTTCATTTGTGCAGCAATGGTTGGATATTTGAAGTAAGTGATTTCTGCATGTGTATTCTTCCTCTGGAGCAGATGAAAAGAGAATAGGTGGTGTGGTTTTCAGGGTGTGTGTGTTTATTTTGGGGTTTTGTTTGGTTTTTTGTTTGGTTTTAACTGAGGCTGCTGAATTGGTGTGTTAAGTGTAATAATTTATGACCCATATAGGTAGGGAACTAAATGAAAATTTCACTTCCCTGTTTTTTATGTCGGGGTTTGGTTGTCGTCTGTCGTGTTGTGTGTCCCTGTCCCGTCCTGTTCCCCCTGCCAAATGAATATACATGGTTGGGAGCTTGTTTTAGCTACAGAAGGTGGTTGGCCTGGACAAAGATTTGATGGTAGTGTATGTCTGGTGTCTTGGATAATGCCATGGCACTTGTCTGACTTCAAGCTGAGTTAATTCGGAGAATTAAACTCACTGAGAGCTGCAAACTTTTTTTTGTTTGTTTCCTTTTCTGACCTGACTTGGCACAGGGCTGGACGAACGCCTGTGCCAAGGAAAGCATCACAGTGGAGGAAAGGGGACTGCTTTTCTGTATTGTTAAACTATACTCTTGAGTCATACTAGATAAGAAGGTGGTAGCGTAAAGTAGATAGGGTTTACGAAATCACATAGTTAAAGTTGCCCAAGTATCCTAGCTTAAGGAAGTTTGACTTTGTACCTAAATGATCTGCATGTTAATGGCTTATATCTGATGTTGATTGTCTACAGAGAGGCAAGTTTCAATGTCCTGCTGTTTCTTTTAATACTTAGCAAAGGAAGAAGTCAGTCACCTTACTCAAAGTTTAGAATAAATTATGTGGAGTTAATGGAACTTGAGGTAACAATGTTTTATATAAAAGAAATACTTGCAATAATTTTATGTTTCATAAAAATAAAGACTCCTTAGGTTTTTGTTTGGTTTTTCAAAAAAATTAAGGTGTTTTTAATACTTGCATGTACAATTTTTAACATAGTATATGCAAAATGTATTGAATATATGCTATGAGAGAACAGCTAAGGCAGTTTATGATAGCTCACTTCTGCTACTTCCATGTAATAAGTTTTAATCAGGTCAGGATTTAGGTAAGTGCTGTGGATCTGTGTGGTTTCACAACTCAGGAGTTAGGGCACAAGTCATTAATTCAGATCCTATTAAAGCCTTATATTTTAGTTAAGCACTGGAATAGACCGTGAAAACTCCATTACTGAAGATTTAAGAAGGGGTTAGACATAAACATCTTGTGAGCGACATTGTAGGAATAGCTGATCATGCCTTGGTGCACGGAGATAGATTGGATGACCTCTCAAGGTCCTCTCAGTCTATTTTCAACTATTTTTCTGCAGACCTACGAATTTTTTCTCAGGGTAGCTCATTGCTGCTTAGAATAGCAAGTCTGAGTGTGTACGGTTCGAAAGGCTTTTGCTGAATGTAGTTCCATGCAGCGCCTTGTGTTGCTAACAGCAAATTTGTTATGAATGTTTCAGTGGGAATACTGTATTATGTGCTGCTTTGAAACACGGCAGAACCATTGTTACAGCTTAACTCAATTCAAGGATCGCACGCTTTATCTGTCAGTTGAGAGTCCCTTGGAAACACGAGAGTTTAAGTGCTCAGATCTATACATGGCCAGTGTTTTAATGACTAAATAATAAATAATACCGAAAGTTCTTGAGTGTTTTGAAATATTTATTTTTGGTATCCTAAACTTTATTTCAGAAAGTTTAAAGGGTGGGAGGGGCGGTTTTTTATTAAATCCTATAACTGTGTTTAAAAGTCGTGGGGTAAGTCTGGAAGTTCTGGTAGCTGAAAACTAGGAATTACCTGGGAGAAACTTCGGACTTATCCAGGTAATTTATTTAAATTGTAATTCCAAAGCATAGTTAAATCATTGCCCATGTTATTCATTGGCATGTTAAAACTTCTAGATAATGATTTTTAAATGGTGTGATTCAGACATCTTATCTTGTCTGCTTATTTGTGTACTTAAAACATCATCCTGCACTGGTAAACAGTTCATAATTCTTGATTTGTCCAATTGTTAAGCCTAAGTATATAACGCTTTTTTATTATATCTTAGTTGGGGGGTATGGTTCTGCTAAAAGGCACCAATTACATGGAAAAGAAAATAGTTATAATCTGAGCTGCGTTAATAGTATAAAGACTGGTTACCAGTTTATATGCTCAAACTCCATATTATTAACTAGGAAATGGTCAGAGTTAATGGTGGAAGAATTATACCAAAAGCTATAACTGGTATCAACTTCATAAGGGGTTTTAAAACAACTGACAAACATACTCAGGTAAAAAAGTTAAAATATTTGGCAGAGAGGCTACTTAAACATCCCAAAGTAGTCTAGCAATAGTCTAAACACAAAGCAGAGATGTCTTGGGGGAGGAAGAAGATATATGGTGGTGCCTAATATTGAGGAAGCTTTGTGGACAAACTTATGTCCTTCAGAAAAAAATTCTATTAAAACTGTAGGAAAGAACATAAAGTTCAGCAAGGTAAGTCCAGATTAGCAGAACTTTGTTTGCAAACAGAACGTGAGAATGGAGATACTAAAGTAAATCTAAAAACTTTCAAGAGTATACTATCTGTAATATTATTGATGAAACTAATGGGAAAAATAGAAAAAGAGTACTACAGGGAAGATAATGATTTGTCCACTTAGTATTTCAATTAATATGGTTTAGATACCTGTAAGAAAACTGTGTGATGGGTATGAAGGGTACCTGATGTTATTATTAAAATGAGATATTCTGCCCCAAATTGTTAAGTTCAAATTGCTGTTATGGATGCTAGATGGTGTATTTTACATACAGGATTACCCAGGTGGTTCCAGTGCTAATCAGAAGGATAAATGGGAATAGCATTAGGTTTATTGTGCAGGTGCCCGAGACAGTACAATTTTGCTAGACTTCTGAGGAGAATTGGATCTCCTGCAGTAAATGTTGGAACCAGAATAAAAAAAAAAAAAATTTACAAGTGACATTAAGACTGTAGATCAATATGTAGTGGTAGTGTGTAGAGTGCAGGATATTCCATGCTTCATAAAAAGTGGTTAATTGATTGTGGATGGGATGTGGGCTACATTTCTCAAGGTACTCCTTTCTTACAAAAGATTTAGTATGATTGTATTTTCTTAATACCAGTGCCCTAACATATGCCACTACTTGCTACCTCTTGGTCCCTTCCAGTGCAGTTATTTATGAGCGTGCGTTACTGCTCAAGAAGTGAAATGATCTGAATTTGAGGAGGGGGAGGGGGGAAGTCTTCTTTAAACTGTCTTCTTGCCAGGAAAATCAAGTACTTGATTATATCCTAAGAGTTCAGTGGGTTTAAACCTGTAGTTTTTTGATTGCTAGAAATATTGATGGTTGATTGACTTGTGTCAGAGGTTCTGTCAATTCATACGGGGGACATTCATGTACCAGCTACCTGATGCAGATTCCCTGATGTTTGTCTGCATAGTTAGGGAACCTGTAGGATCTCTTTTGTGTTCCCGTCTATGTGCCTTCAGGAAAACTGCTGGAACCCAACTGTGTTTAAGTATTCATTTCTGCCGATTTAGTGAAATGTGACAACACGTTTAAAAGCTTTTGGGAGTGAAATTTGTAGCTAACTTAACATGACTGCTTCCACTGGAAAACAGAATAGGAAATGGAATCGGAGTGGATTGGAAGAGCATGTTGTAGGTTACCTTTATAAGGGAAGTGCACCCTACTTTCATGGTGTGAATTGATTGCTGATGTGTTTTAGGTGTAAGTAGAAACTTTCTGTGAACCTTTTCTGTTATTTTTCTTATAATTCTCTTGCGCTGTCATCTGAAATGTGTTCTACTTTTGGAACCAGAGTACTGGAAATAACCAGATCTTTGATCCATTCTGCTTGCTTAGCGTCCCGCTACAGGAGGAGTGCAGCTGAAGAATAATCGAAGTCTAGAGTCTCTGCCTTGGGAATTAGACCGATCTGTACTTGTGAAAGATATATTGATCATTCTCTTATTCTGTATTCATCAGACTATTCTATCTAGTCCCAATCTGTTATGTCATTGACATGCCCTTGGTTCTGGTTAAATACTAGAGCCGAATCTACGCCCAGCAAAATGGAACCTATTTCATTCGCTCACCTCTTAAGTATACTGCTGACCTCCTCGCTCCACAGTGGTTTCAATATTGCCGCTTCCGATAGGAACCTTTTGTCTTAACATTTTAACTCATAAGGAAGGCAGTATGCTTTGTAGACTTTCTGAATACACAGCTGCTTTCCATTTAATAGTATCATATACCAGCAAACCATAAATCATATATACATATTCTTCTTTACCTTACATGGCTCAGACTGTTCTGAGAAAAACTGGTTCTACCATCCAGTGATTCCTTTAGCATAATCATTGCTTGGGTAGACCTATTTAAAAAGATCTTGCTAATCCAGTGATCTGGCTCAGACACGACTGCATGGCACAAAGGCTGATTTCTTGAGTTTGTTCCTAGTTCCAATAAGTGTGTTTGGAATGCATTGCTCGAATTCAACTGAAAAGTAACTGAAAGCAATGCAGGATTAAACAGGAAAACCAGATTGTACAAAACAGTTCATTTGTGTTGCAAAAGCTTGCTGTGTTTTTTCTGGTAGACTGATAAAATGTTGAAAAAGCCAATGAGGTAAAAGATTAGAGCCTTTTTAAAAACAGAGGTTGATCTCACCTTTTTGTCTTCAAAGACAGGCTTGTCTCAAGTTTCTGATGGTGTGTTCTGCTTTCAGCTATGTTTCAGTTGCGTTAAAATAGTAAGCATGAAATCTTAAAGCTTACTGTGTAGTAAAATCTTACTTAACCTGCAGTTAATGTACATTATTATTCAGTGGAATGATTATTGTAGCAGGAATCACTGTTTCTGGAAATCTGCATGTGGAGTCAGTTTAGAGCACATGGCTTTGATACACAAATTGCCCTATTTTAGGCCCCAGAGTTTAGCCATCATTAGTTGTTAGGACATTATAGACTCCTCCTTTCCGGCTAAAGTCAATTGTCTTATTTGTTCTACTGTTTTTCGTTCTCATTTTTTCCTATTGACGAGATATTTTGGAAGCTATCTTGTAGCATGAACAGAAATAGAGATGTGTAGCTAAAATACAAATGTTAATTTAATGTAAATATATGCCATAGATTTGAGAAAAGGGAAAGTATGTGACTTGTGGCCTTGATGGTAACAATATATGTATACACAGTATGCTTCCTTGTAAACAGGCTTTATTAAAAACACTCACTTCTGTTACTTAGCTAAGCTGGTATTTTTATGGTCTTCTGTTTGATAATTTCAACTCTTTATGTATCTTAAGGAAGGATAGTACAATACTCACTGCTTGTACACTTGAAGTAAAAGATGCTACAGTGAGGGGAATTTAGGCTTTTTGGAGCATCATTTTATCGAATTACCCTTAGCTGTACAACTAGAAGGTGTAATGCTGACTGCCCTTAACTGAGACAGCTTGTAAAGATTATATTCACCTCTGTAGAAACCTATAACATGTGAAGCTAATTTCTTACTGGTCCTCCCTCATGGAAAGATGACTTCTAGAGTAGACTGGAGTCATACTCGAAGTCTCTAGTATCTTCCTGAAGCCGGATGAGGTGAGAAAATGGCAGTGTTACCGTGTGCCTGAACTCTGCACTGGAGACACAGTCGGAAGCCAAACCTTCTTCCCATCCCCTTAAAAAAAAAAAAAAGAGCTTGTGTCGTATTTGGGCAATCCATAATTCTCACACTTTAGCTTTATCCAGCTGCATCTTTTAGCAAAAAAAAAATGCTCAGGAGAAAACTTGGTAGAGAGCTGGTAATCATCTAAGATTGAACTTTCAATGTATTTGGAGTATTTGAAAATTAGAATTCATAAGGTGTTAGGAGTTAATCTGTCACTTCATATAAAAAATTCTCCTCCAGTCATGTGCAAGCTGGATGACTCTATTAATCAGAAGTTGTTACAGAAAAATGTTAGGAAGGTTCCACACAAGAAGTCTGCTGAAAAACTGAACTGTGGGAAGGAAGGTGTAGAATGAAGCTAAAATCTCTGAATCTCTGAGCAGCTTTTATTACCTTTCCAACATCTAGAAAATAAGTATCCATACATGCATGTAAGTTTATTTTAAGTAAATTAAGTTCTGAAAAAATAGATTAATTAGGCCTTGTATTCTCTAGGGAAACAATGTACAAATGAGCTTAACTTCTGCCTCCAGTGGTAATGGAAAATGTAACCATTTTTAATAGTTTTTAATTTGTTTCTGAAATTGTATGGAATTGCTGTTAAACTTCAGGAGCAAACTAAGAATTAATGCCCCAGATGACACCCTGTACCATAACCTAGGAAATACATATTTTTCCTTACAACTTGCTAATAATCATGCTTGTTGTGTAAGCAAGGTCATTCTAAGTCTTTCGGGGAAAATGTCTCTTAGAGATTCTCCAAGTATAGTATCACTGACAAGAAAAAGAAAGCATTTGTTGACCAACAAGGTATTTCAGCTTTTTTTTAAATCCATACAGCTAAATTTCAAATTCAAAAGCCTATTCCTGTATGGCTTTTTAGAATCGTCCTTAGAAAAGTACAGAAAGTAGTAAATGCTGTCTAATAAAATTAGCATTGTGTTCGTAGTTTTTTATAAGGCTATAGTGTAGTTATAAATGTTCTTGAAGTAGTCATGGTAGAGTAAGGACTGATTGTTGCTATATAAGGTCTTGCTCTTTAGAAAGGACCTGTTTATCTGTTCTTTGTTGTGGCTTTTTGCTGTTCAGTCTTCATCAGGTTTAACTCTTCTGCAGAAGTTGTAGTAGTGGAAATAATGTCTAGCTGTGTGGTAGTAAGGCTTCAAATGCCAGATTGTTTTATATAGTTCTTACTGTGACTTCATCCAGTTTGATAATACATGAGGATTAAAGTGCGAGTGGTGTTGTGTGCCAGCAACACACAATCTTCTGTGTTTATATTCAATGAATTTTTTTAATAAAATATGGAAAAGAGAACACTTGATCCTTTAGAGTAGCATGCCATAAAAGCAAATCTGCAATATATTTATTTCTGTACTTGGATTCAGCATTTCTAGTAACCTGCTGTGTCTGTTTTACAGAATGGACAGCAAATTGTGGATGAACCTATGGGAGAAGATGATATCAACCCACAAACTGTGAGTAAAAGATGGTTGTAATAAAGAAAGATAGTACAATATTGTAGCACACCGATATCACTTAATTTACAGGCAGTTTGCCACTAACGTTTTGTTGTTTAGGTTTCTTCGACATGAAGTGCAATCTAGGATCCTCATATTTTTTGAGAGGTTCTTTCTCACTGGCTTTCTTGTCTGGTTTGATATCCTATTGTTTGTTCTGATGAACTTTTATACATTCCCTAGTGTTTATATATGATAGAGACTCTCCCTAGTATTTTTAATATGAGGTAGGTTTTCCTGTGGAAAGCACAAAGCTGAATATGGGAGAAATTATAATTGGTTTGGGGAATGAAAAGGTTTGATAGTAAGATGTGGCTAGTTAGAGCATTCCTGAATAGGAGGGAGGTTGAGCTCCTCTTTTCTTACCTTAGCAAACCTTAAAAACATGTAGTTCTTTTCTGCTGTCCACTTTTCCTAGTGCCAGCAAGCAAAGCACTTCCATTGGCTCCTGTTGGTCTCGTTGGTGGATAGGTGAAAATATTTTACATCTATGATTTCCAGAGTATGCTTTATTAATAGTTAAGGTTTCAGTTGTGGTTGTGTCACAGCAAAGCATTCTCTCATGGTTAAATTCCACACAGATTCCGTTGCAGACACATGTGCACTTGTTGTATGAAATATGATTCGTTCAGGGTGGCAGTGTACACCATAGCTTTTCCCCTTCTAGTTTGATATGCAAGGTGTAACAGCAGCTATCACCTTTGTTTTTCCATACTGTTGTAAGATTTCTTGGCAGTACTTCTGTACCGTTTTGCTGTTAGTGTTAGTAATTTCATATTTTCCTTATTGACCTGTGTAAAACTAGATTATTTGCATAATAAATCTTCATTAGCCTGGAAAATTCTTTCTTTTCCCTTTCTCCATAGAACCAAGAAACCAAGATACAAAGTTTTAGGTCTTCTTCCTGGGCTTCCAGTTGAAAAGTTTAGAAGTGTCACATTGGGAGTGCATTCAAGAATAGCAAAGCTAGTCTGTTGAGGCCCAGGGGTTTCTTAAGTCTTTTCTCTGTTGATGTGGATTCCAACTTTCCTCTTGTGTTGCTAATTTGGCTAAGTTGGAGTGGAAGAGAACTTTTATTTATTGGTTCTGAGCTGACAAAGTTAAGGGCTCCAGAAATATTTGCATGGAGATGCTCGAAGATGATAGCTGTAGGTAGCAATTTAGATGGTGACTTAAGACCCCTTCCATGCCTCAGATAAGATGCTAAATGCTGAAACATGCTTAGTGAAATTTTCATAGTGATGAAACAGCCAAAGACAGAGGCTGAACTATTAATGTAGATCATGAGTGTTTGCTGTAAATCAGATCTGGACAGTAAGCATTAGAGAGCTCTGAACTAATGCTTTGTGAAGCACACATAGGCATAGAGTGGTCACTCTGAGCTTGAGCAAGCAAGTGAACACAAAAAAACAGGTATCTATCCCTTTTTTCTTCCTTCCCAATTACTTTTTTTTTATTTCACCTATCTGTAAATTCTAAAAGCCCATACCTCATATTCCTTTCTGCTTTCAGCTTTCGGTAGCTTTTCAGGGGAAGATCAAGGGTGAAGGACTGTGAAATTGTAGTTTCCATTGCTTTTGTAACTGAGAGGTGTTAATCAAAGGAATTCTTAACCATGCTTCTTGAAAATAGAGGTTGCTGCTAAAGAGAAGATCACAGGAAGTTCATTGATAATTTGTTTCTTATCTTCATGTCAAACTTGCAGTTTACAAAATTTCATAATGTGAATATATCAGTGAGTTCAGGTTTCTTATTTCGATGCCTGTGACTTTTTCTCAGACATGAAGGCAACTTCAGTGTTTACCTGTAGTTTTGTGTTAGAGAGTACTAGCTGACTGTAAGCCTGGTGATAAAAGGCCTTACCAATAAAACACAATTTCTGGAACTCCACATTTGGTTGCCCTTCAGGTTTGATACGCTGGTATTGCATACTGTGCACACTTCAGCTTGTGATTAGATGCTCAAAGCTGTTTCTGTCTATGCAGCATGGATATAATTGCAAGACCATAGCAGTTTCTCTCTGCTGAAGTTGTGCACAGAGCTGGTTTAGATAATGAGTGGAGCTGCCTTTTCCATGCCTGTCGTCTGACATACCTAGATGTACAATAGATGTAGCTCTGAAGCTGATTTGAAAATTAGGAGCTTAAAAGCCTGCACTGTGTAACTGCATTTGATTCCACCCATGCCATGCAAGGCTCTGTCTTAAACACAGGGTGAAGAAACAAGGCAAGTGCTGACAGATTACTCTAAAGTAGTACAGTGTTAAAGAGTAAGAAAGGAATAATATTTGTGTGGTTAGAAGGCAATGCCAGAAGGAGATAGCATTTGTTCTAATATTCTGCATAACATAGACTACAGTGCTTACTTGACGTCTTGTTTGAACTAGCACATTTTTTGGGAAAATGTTCAGTTTTGGTTTGTTAATTCATTCTGACTAGTGCCATCTCTTGATGATCATTTCCTTGTTTTGAGTCTGTAACTTCACCTTCTTCCTATGAGCTTTTTTGTTTTGTGCGTTTATCTGCTAAAATTATATTCTTTATCTGTTGTATTGGGTTTACATCACAAGGTTTCGGTAGCGGGGGGGTTGGCCTCTGTGAGAAGAGGTCAGAGGCTGCTCCGGCATGCAGACAGAGCCAGTCCTTGCTGGATCCAAAACAGACCCACCACTGGCCAAAGCAGAGCCTGTCAATGAGGAGGGGCAGTGAGAGAGTGGCTGGGTGGGTGTCTGGCAGCCCGTCAAGGTTAACTCACCACAATTGTCAAATTTGTCTTTCAAGATTGGATAACTGCAGGATTACTTACAAGTGGTTTCCTGTACTTTCTTCAGACATTTCCAAACTGCTGCTTTTTGGGGGAGCAACATATTTTAACATAATATCATAGAATTGTTTAGGTTAGAAAAGACCTATAAGATCATTGGGTCCAACTGTAAACCTAATACTGCCAACACCACCACTAAACCATGACCCTAAGCACCACATCTACATGTCTTTTAAATACATCCAGGGATGGTGACTCTACCACTTCCCTGGGCAGCCTGCTCCAATGCTTGATAACCCTTTTGTTGAAGAAATTTTTCCTAACATCCACTCTAAACCTTCCCTGGTGCATCCTGAGGCCGTTTACTCTTGTCCTATTGCTTGTTACTTGGGAAAAAGGACCAACCCCCACCTTGCTACAGCCTCTTTTCAGGTAGTTGTAGAGAGTGATATAGTCTCCTCTCAGCCTCCTCTTCTCCAGACTAAACAACCCCAGTTCCCTCAACCTCTCCTCATAAGACCAGCTCTTCAGACCCTTCAGCAGCTTCGTTGCCCTTCTCTGGACACGCTCCAGCACCTCAATGTCCTTCTTGTAGTGAGGGACCCAAAACTGAACACAGTATTTGAGGTGCGGCCTCACCAGTGCCGAGTACAGGGACACCATCACTTCCCTACTCCTGCTGGCCACACTGTTCCTGATACAAGCCAGGATGCCGTTGGCCTTCTTGGCCACCTGGGCACACTGCCGGCTCATGTTGAGCCAGCTGTAGACCAACACCCCCAGGTCCTTTTCTGCCAGGCAGCTTTCCAGCCACTCTTCCCCAAGCCTGTGGTGTTGCATGGGGTTGTTGTGGCCCAAGTGCAGGACCCGGCGCTTGGCCTTGTTGAACCTCATACAAGTGACCTCGGCCCATCCATCCAGCCTGTCCAGATCCCTCTGCAGAACCTTCCTACCCTCTAGGAGATCAATGCTCCTGCCCAACTTGGTGCTTTGCTTACCTCAGTAAGCAAACTTGGCTGAGGGTGCTCTTGATCCCCTAGTCCACAAAACTGATAAAGATACTAAACAGAGCTGGCCCCAGTACTGAGCCCTGGGGAACACCACTTGTGAGTGGCCACCAACTGGATTTCACTCCATTTACCACAACTCCCTGGGCTCAGCCATCCAGCCAGTTTTTTACCCAGCAAAGAGTACGCCTGTCCAAGCCATGAGCAGCCAGTTTCACCAGGAAAATGCTGTGGGAAATGCTGTCAAAGGCTTTACTAAAGTCTAGGTAGACAACATACACAGCCTTTCCCTCATCCACTAAGTGGGTCAGCTTGTCATAGACAGAGATCAGGTTAGTCAAGCAGGACCTGCCTTTCATTAACCCGTGTTGACTTGCGCTGTTATGACCATCAAAAAATTAATATATTTCTCTGATATCCTTTCTATCATGCTTGAGCTTCTTGGTTAAGTGTTTTAGCTTTTTAATGCCTCAGACCAGTATTTTAGGAATGTGTTTTGCATTTATTTCTAGGTTGCAGTGAGGAAGAGGTTGCCAATAGTGATGTAAAATAGATCTACTTTCTTTAATAGAAAAAATTACTACAGCTGCTCAGTCAGTTATAGCTGGAAGCTAGCCCTTGCTGTCTGTCAGTTAATAAAATACTACTTCAGCTGGGATGTGATATTCTTTCAGTGCTTCATATCTGTTTTGGTGCAAGATAAACACTAGTTTTAAATTACCACTGAAACTCGTTTAAATTCTTTTGTTTAGCTTTGCACTGAAATGGACTTAGACCACTTATGTGGTCACTGACAATTTATGAAATTTCAGCTGTAACTGAGGACAGTAGAGTGAACAGGCCTAGCATGTACCAGTACATCAGGTAAGCAGACAAAATATTTTGGTAGGCGTGTAAGGTATTAGAGCTCAGTATACAGAGAGAGTTGCCATAGTTCTGTGGAGATAGAAGGTGAAAACTTGAAATACTGCATCATTTTACTGTGTTAAGTGTTTGGATAGTATGCTGATAATGCAAATCAGATAAGAAATTTAAAATAAATATTGAAGCCTAACAGAGTTTTATCTACATAGGAAGTCTCTCTAAGTATTCTGCATATCAAAAGATAAATTTCATTTTGTTACATCCCTGTTCCTTTGGGCAAAAGTAGAGTTAGTTGACAGGAGAGTCTGAGTTGCATAGCTTTGATTCAAATTCGGTAGTTTGCTTTAAGAAAAGCAGGAGCTATAAGGGTACCTACCTGTTTCTGAGGAGTCTGAGATGCTGTATGGTTCAAGTCTTGCTCCTCTTTTAAGAGGAATCATTCAGTATTCTAGTTTCATTACAGTGAATATACTGGTTATATCTGGCTTTATAGCTTGCTGTCAACTTTTTTTTAATCTGACGTATCTCATAAATTATCTGGGTCCAGCAGGAAATAAATGTAAGAACAAGTAAACAACTGGCTGAAGCTCGACCTAATGTGAAAGCTTAAGTGAACATTACTGAAAGAGGGGAAGCTATTTAAAGCCTTTTATTTCCTACCTTTCTCACTCCTGTGCTGTCTGTCATTGCTTTCTGAATCTCTGTGTCCATACAGACTGAGCAAATTAATTGTTTTGAGCTCTTACAATCATAATGCATGTTTTTCTACTAGCTAAAGCTAACCAGAAACTACAGCTGGTCCAGCAAGGAGCTTCCCAATTTTGTATGTATGTGAAGAGCGTATCATGTGTGCTGTGTTCTTTGTTCTGTTCTGTTATCTGGATTCAATTTAGCTGTTAAAACACTTATTACAACTGATGTATTACCATTGCACTCTACTAGCTTAAGCATAATTATTAAACATAAAAAAATACTAGGTTCCAAGCATTTGTGAAAAGTTGTTTTCAGTAATACTTTGTAAGTTGCAGAAAAACTCACATATATTTCTTTTTGGTAACCTGCAAGGACTGAAGATTACTTTTTTCAGTACAGGCAGGAGTGGCACCTTTTCAGGCTCAAACAACTGGGATGAAAAAGTAAACCCTCTCTCCAGTGGAGGTGGTTGGGTAATATTATTATACTTCTTGTATGCTTTGGTAAAACTTTAAACAAAACGATATTTTTAAATAAGCAGAATTAAAGCATACGTAGAATTAAATACAACTAAAGCATAAAGCAGTATATTAAAATATGCTGATCTGGATGATGGAAAAACTATATCTCAGTAGCTGTCATCCTCCTACTGAAAATATATAACTAAGACTGTAGTCAATGGGTAATCAAAAGGTAGTGTAAGAAATGCTTGCAAAGAAAAGTCAGTAGCTAAAAATGTCTTTCATTTATTTTTCTCTAATAGAGTTTAAATAAAACAACTCTTTGCACTCAGGAGAGAAGAAAATTATGACCTTTGTCTTGCCAATCAGTGTTTAAACAGAAGAGTATACAAGGAAAACATGATCTTAGGAAAGGCTTTAAGATACATCAGAAAAATATTTTGAAGCATGTGGGCAATATAGTCTTAGTTGAAGTACTGAACTTGATCAGTCAATTATATGTAGTAATAACATTGAGATTCTGTATGATACATGCATGTATACTGTACAATTGTTGTGTTTTAACCCCAGCTGGCAACTAAGCCCCACACAGCCACTCGCTCGCTCCCTCCTCAGTAGGACGGGGGAGAGAATCAGAAGGGTAAAAGTGAGAAAACTCTTGGGTTGAGATAAAGACAGTTTAATAAGTAAAACAAAAGCTGCGCACACAAGCAAAGCAAAACAAGACAAGGAATTAATTCACTCCTTCCCATCAGCAGGCAAGTGTTCAACCATCTCCAGGAAAGCAGGGCTCCATCACGTGTAATGGTGATTTGGGAAGACAAAATGCCATCATGCCAAATGTCCCTCCCCTCTTCCTTCTTCTTCCCTCAGCTTTATATGCTGAGCCTGATGCCATAAGGTGTGGGATATCCCTTTGGTCAGTTGGGGTCAGCTGTCCTGGCTGTGCCCCCTCCCAACTCCTTGTGCACCCCCAGCCCACTCGCTGGTGTGGAGGGGTGAGGAGCAGAAAAGGCCTTGGCTCTGTGCAAGAACTGCTCAGCAGTAATGAAAACATCCCTGTGTTATCAACACTGTTTCCAGCACAAATCCAAAACACAGCCCCATAGTAGCTACTGTGAAGAAAATTAACTCTATCCCAGCCAAATCCAGCACAACAATTTACCTCAATTTTTAATGTTATAGCATTGTACTAGTGAGAACTCTTAGTTTTAGAAACTTTGTTTGCATTTTGGCAGGTTGAAGCACTGTTTCAGGATTGCTCCAAACTTCTGTTGAATATTGCTTTTCAGGTGCTCAGTAACAGTTTCCGATTACAAGAAAAATCATGTGTATTAACATGACCACGAACATATTTCTGATCATTTTCATATTTGTTTTCCTTTTCCTGTCACAACCTTTACGTTTCATTTTTCTGTGTGTGTATTTTTGTCAGTATTTTGATGTAAATTCTTGGCTCTGGTAGAGGTCTGTAAGACATAGCTAGAATTTCTTAAATATTACAAAAATATTTGGGTTCACAAGTATTCATAGGCTACTGAGTTTGGGATTTCTAATTTTTTTTTTTACGGACTGATACTTCATTTTAGCTGAAACAGCTACTTGGATAGTTTATCAGTAGTAGAACAATGACAGGATAATATTTTTGTAGTTTTACTGAGAGATGAGGTATACAGTCAAGTTATTCTTTCACATTGCTTACACATTCTTGAATGTGTAATTATTGCCTGTTCATATGGAAATGAAACTGAGGAAGCTTTCTTTACAGCCATAGCAATGCAATTGTTTGAAACCATAATATTACGTAATTCAGTGTGACACCATGTTCCTTGTTATGAAGTAAGTTGTAGTTTCTGTTAAAGTTGGAGGATAACCTGGCCATATAATGAAAGTGTCCACTGTGTAATGCAGTGAAGGAAACAATTTGGGTTACAAATTCTAAACTCAGGCTTTAAGGTGGTCCATAATTCTTACATTCCTTCTAATATGTTTTACTAAACACGTTTAAATAAATATACACATGTATTTAATTCTATTTTACAGTCAAATAACTTGATTCTTGAACAAATAAGTTTCCCAAGCCAACCATTTATGTCTGTAAAACTCGAATCCAGTTCTTCCCTTCTCCATGCCCAGATTTTCCTTTGTAAAAGGCAGAATACCTTTTTTTCCCCCTCTAATGTAATGAAATTGGAAGTTCATTATCTTCCAAAGCACTGTGCTGTGCTGCAACTTGGGTGAATTTTGGTAGTCTTACAGTGAAGTGCGTACATCTCACCTGTGTAAGAACGGTCTCAGTGGTCCTCCTGTCAGAAGTTACAGCATCCTTATAGACAGTGCAGAGCTTCTAGTCAGAGATGTTAACTGTTAGATATCAAACTCCTATACAGAATCCTGGAATATTTTTTTTTTTTCCCCCAAGTCGTCATCAGGTGTTGAGGAAAGGTTACAGCAAAACTTTCATTGGTGTCTTCAAATGGATTTTCTGAGTGGTTTATTTCACACTTAGTGTCTTAGGTGCAGCATACTTCTTAGATCTTGGTCAGAAAATTGAATAATTTGAGTGTAAGCAACATTAGAAGTCAAGCTGCTTGCTTGTTACGTGAAGAGAAAACAGATGGTAGCCCTGAAAAGCCTGTAAACTAGCAGATGGAAACTGCCACACCCCCTGTTTAATAGAATATTGCTGCTTTGACTATACAAACATACTTATTATGAAGAGAAGTATATTATTCAGCTTCTGAAAACTCCAAAAAATAGCTCTCTGTTCCTCAACTGTTGACCTTCATCAAATGAGGGCTTTTCATTCCTTATGTGTACTCCATCTTTGTTTTTTCCAGATAATTGGAGGCAATCCATACTACACAGAGCCTTGCTTGTCTAGCAGCATAAATACTTCATTTACATTATTACGCTTCTCGGACTGTCAGTGTAGGAAGATTGTCAGTCTACCTAATGGACTCCACTTAGATTAAATGCTTCAGCTTTTTCTGGTTATGTGTAAAAGTGAGCATCCCACTGTGGCGTACACATTTTATTCAATAAAGCTTATGGATTCCCACATGTTCTGTACAGCATCTTTCAGTTCTCCTGCTCTCTGTGGAGGCTGTGAGCCCCACTCCCTTGAATGTCTGGACAGCAAGTCTGATCACATTTTCTCTTTATTTTTGTAAATTCAGAGCATCCAATTTAAAAGAGGAGGAGGGGAAGATGGGAGATGGCTCACTATATTTCTGTACTGGAGGACAAAATGTGTTGTGCAAGTGGAGTTCTGCAATTGATGGAACTGTCACTGATGGGCATAGCAAATTCCTTTTGTTTTGGAGACAGTTGTGTTTTGTGATAAACGTGTACAATACAAATTCTTATCAAAGACTTCAAGGTAAGGGGAGCAATTTGCTGGAGCAATTTGTCCTTGTTATCACAGACTTCCCTGTTGGGGACTGCTGCCCTCTAACCTGTCTCCTTCTCATACGAAGGAATATTTAAAAGGGCAAGCTCTCTTCTCAGAGATTCTCAAAATGAATTATGTAGCATATATCTTAATGTTTCTGGTTGGCTGGTAGCGCTCTTTGGGAACCACGCAGGCTTTATTCTCCCAGAACACAAGAAATTTCTTCCACCTGCTGCAGACCCATGCCAGTTATAGGAGAACTATTGTTGTGAAGTAACCCCGCTGACCCCTGAGCACTGTGCTTTGTACTTCTCTGGTAGGTCACATAAAAGGTTTGGGAGAGCAGTAGTCAGTAATTGTACAAATGCTGCGGTTGAAATGCCTTACTCCTGTCACCCTTAGCAGATACAGCTTGTCTGCAGCAGAATACACTCATACCATTACAAGAAAAAGAGAAGAAAATGGTTATTTACCTACAGTATCTTTTCAGTTTTAAAGAACATTATAGTCAGTGTAGGTCTTACCACTTACTCTCCATTTCTGCTTTTAGCTCTCCTTGCTACCGTAGAGTTTAATGTCGTGATTTGGAGATTCCTGATCACTCTGCTTTTAGTGCATTCATACATGTTCTTGACAAGGTAAGGCAGAGAGCTTGAATGGTCTCCCATTTATTTATTTAAATTTTTTTTAGGTCTTCAAAGTGTAAACAATTATATTGCTGTTAAACTGCAATTTTTGAGATATTTCAGTTTTGAGGAGGGAGTAGCTGGAAGTTTAAAACAACTGAAGAGAGGAAAGCTTCAAGTAATTTTTGTACCGTTTATGAAATACTTGAAATCCTTGTGTTCAAGAAGCTTTGCTTATCCCAAAACAAATATTGACTCATTTTTCATGCTGTGTTACTGCTGTTGTAGTAGAGGCTGTTTCTTCCAAAAAGACTGTAACACACTGGACTGTAAAAAGTGTGTTCTAATTGAGGACTCAAGGTGAAGTAGTAGTAACTGAATGCCTGTGTAATCTAGAATAATAATAATTGTGTATATTCAGTACGTGGAACTTGAAAGATCCATCCCTGTGGATGTGACACAAATAAAGACCTAGAGGAGAACAAGAGAACACAAAAAAAGCACATTTTTGCTTGTGGGGTCCTGGTAGTCCAGGAATGAGGGATCTGTATTTCATCACTGCATTTGGGCAAGAGGGTCTTTGCTAACGCTGGGAAGACATATAATCCAGGTTTTAAAGGCAAAGTTAGAAATTGATACTGTAGACAGCCAGGATGTGGCATAGAGGTAAAAGCAACATGTTCTGTCACTTTAAATAAATAAATTACTGTCTTTGTCTTCTGAAGAGGAATTAAAATCTAAAAAAAATGGAGTAATCCAGATATTTGTTAGAACCTAATCAAGAAAAGTAGTTTGGAGGGTTTGTTTTAATGTCTTGTGCAGGAAGAAGTACAGTATTTTGCTGTATGTTTCCTTTGGTACAGAGTCACTAAACGGAATCATCTGGTTCTGTTTATAGCTGACTGCTTGTATATGCCTTTGACTAAATGTTACTTGTTTGAATTTATTTCTTGCTTGAAGAAAAGCAGTCTTGCTCCATATTCTAATAGACTATGTACTGTGTAATTCAGTGTTTTTAATAAAGATCAGAAAAGCTAAAGATACTGTCAATACTCAGAACAATAATTTCCATACTAAAACTAGAGAGAGATCAAATTAAAAACTTAATCTCTAGCTGTTTGAAGTAATTAGATTGAATTCTAATTCTTAGAAACATTTGGAGTTTTTTAAACATTGAAAGAAAGCTTAGGTATTTTTATTACTTTAAGAAATTTTTCACTCTCTACAAAGCAATATAATATTGGTGTATAAGTCAGACATTCAAGCTGGGCGATCCAATTCAAATAATTTCTGCAGTCTGTCTTGGCCTAACCTCTATAACATCTGTGTAGCATTTTCTATGTGCAGGATTTCAAAGCACTATGCGCAAGGTCCGTTTGGTCCTCTAACAACTCCGGTAAATAAAAATAGTCATTAAGCATAAGCATACTGCATTCTCTGCATTGAAGTCTAAAAAGCAGTGATATGATATCTTGAACTATTTTGTAAAATTAAGTTAAAATTCATAAAAATACAATTATCACATGTAGGACTTTAAAATAGTTGCTATTCTGCTTAACTAGTGAAATGTTGCATAGTAGCATGATTTCTGAAATAGATGTTGGTCTTTTTTGTTCTTTTCTGGGAACCAGGAATACATAACATCTGCAACAGCATGTTGCTATCAGGCAATCTGTTTAAGTTTCCTGTGCTGATCTCTGCAGCATCAGCAACATGAGTACCACTGCTGCCCAGTTTTTCTTTACCACGGGGCGGGGGGAAACAATAATAATAAAAAATCAATGGTGGGGGTTTTTTTTGGGGGGAGGGGTTGTTTGTGGGGGGTTTTTTTGACCTTTTTCCCCCCTCTTTCTCTCTCCCCACCCCCTAACTGTGTCTGACTTGCCTGACAGGAAATTTTCTAATTGCCGGAACAGCTGGTCACAGCAAAAACGCCAGGGTTGGTCTTCCCTGCTAGACTTATGATCGCTCAGTCAGAAAATCTAAACATCATGGTTTCTTAGTCATGTTTAAGTTTCTGGCTCTACGTGTTCGTTCTGTTCGGGTGAGCTTAGTTTCTTATTTAAAAGAATAAGGGGGAAAAGGGGAAATTTTATTTTAATTAAACTTCTAATTTCAAAGCAGTTTTAGTCTTCAACTGCTTTGGGATCAGTGCTGTTTGTATACAAAACCTTTTGTATTTTCTTTAAAAAAGAAAACAAGTTCGTGGTGTGCTCATATTTTGTAGAAGTTTCTAAGGTACCTGTTGATAATTTTGCTTTATTGGGAAATTTTTATCTGTATGTAAATACTGTCCAACATTTTTTTCTCCAGAAATGTATGAGCTTAGCTGTATGTTATGTTTTCTCACTGAGAGTCTGGTTTTATTAAAAAGGTATTTTTTTAAATTAATATGTAGTGGGTTATTTTAATATTTACATTTTCAGGTAGTATTTTAAACTGTAAAATATGGTTATGTGTGGAATGACAGTTAAAGTAACTCAGGCGTATTAATATCTTAAATTTACTTCTGAAAACAGTATTAAGAATAGTGACACATTTGTTTACGTTACAGTTAATGTTATGGTTATTTCAACTTTTAAATGATAATTTTGTCATAGTAGACATTTAATTTGTATAATTTGTCTTGTTATTAAGCATATATTTAAACATAAAAGGGTTTTTTAAGTTGAGAAAAATCTGTAGTGGAGAACTATATTATCCCGAGCACTGTTTCTAAACTATTTAACAATACACATAAGCATGCGATGTGATAGAGCATTTTATCGTTGAAACGCAAATCACTTTTCATGTTTCTCCTCCTCTAAGTCTGCAAGTACTTTTCAGTGGAGAGAAAAAATATACCAAAAAAACCCCACCAAACCTTCCTGGGTACTGTCTTAACATCTTAAGTGAAGCTGGTCTACTAATTTGTAAATAAAAGGGATAGTAATTTAACATCTACTAGCCTCTGTACTGGTTTAAACTTTGCAATATGTGTTAGAAAATGAAATTGAATTTGCTTGCCGTAACTGAAACACTAAAACAAGACATGCATGTAAAACAATAGAACATAGGCTGCATTACGTACAGATTTTTTAATGTAAACCTTGTAAAATCAACATTTATCAACTGAATTATAGGGCTTTTCCATAGGTGGCATGAAAGGTATTTCTTAGAAGTCTCTGATCCAAGAAAAAGACATTCTTTTATCTACTTATGGCAGCTTGATTATATTGTCTTTAACATTCTGTTGATTTTAAAATGCTAGATGGTACGGCCCATATAAATTTTAGAGTATATTTAGGATATTATATCAATAAAACAGGAATCATAGCTTTCATAGATTAATGCTGAATATGCTCGTGGATTTTTTTTTTAAAGTAGGAACAAAACTTATATCAAAGTTACTGGGAAATGAAAGTTCCACCCAATGAGTATTTTTTTCCACTGCTGACATGCACAGTCTAGTTCATGAGATAATTTCACAGTGTTTGATTAACAGAGAATTGCATTGCAAAACTGCTTTTGGTGACCAACATTGAGCTTTTAAAATGTTTACAGGAATTCCTCAGCTTACCTGCTAAACAACCTACTGCTCACAGCTCCTTTGGGACGGAAGAGGTAGAGCCTACTTCTGTCCTGGCCTTTGTATTTTCATTCTGAGGAGGGAAGGCATCTTCAGAATTGCCCTCCCAGCCTGGCCAGTCATGTTTATCCAAAGGGCCTTGTCTATCCTTTGACTTGTTGCTCTGGGACAGGACTCATTTTTCAAAGTCCTGTCTTGCTTCATCCATAACACCAAAAGAGGAGTTCGGTCTCAGTAACCAGGTCTGCAGTCTTCACTATGTGAGTGAGTTGGCTACCTGAAACAAATGTGGACATAGACATCCTTCTAGATCTCAGAACTGTTGTAGAAGTGGGTGTGGAAAGGTGTAGAATGTATAGAGAGTAAGAAATAAATACATAAATCTAGTGATTTTTCTTTATTACCTCTATACATTGTTTTTCTCTTAGAGACTTAACGATTTAAGAATTAAAAAAAAAAAAAGGAAAAAGAAAAAAAAAAAACAACCCTGAAACTAAACATTGGCAAATAGAGTGTGCTTTTAGGAAATCTTTTGTGTCAAGTAAAATAATAGATGCCATCTGCAAAAAATAATTTGATGTCAGTTAAGTGTAGGGTTTTCCATCTTTTAAAGAGAAGCAAAGACATAAATTGTGAAAACCTGTATTTCTGACTTCAAATGTCCACGTTAATTAGAACTTACTTCTGGTCTATCCTTGCTTTTCTCTGGTACTAGTATAAAACAGACAACAAACACAATGTCCTAAAGTCAGCTTGACAATTTTATACGTGGCAGTGTTATGCTTTTTGTTGTATTAGAATAATTGCTAATTTTAATCAGCTTTTTAGAACAATTGTTTGTGTACAAGCATTTAAGTAATCATTAATTCTCTTAAGTGACTCAAATTGAATATTAGTCACAAATACAAGGAATATTTTTTACTCCTTGGTTTAGCTCACTAACATTGCTTGCTGAAGTAGTGGGAGATTGTGAAATGGTTGTTGGACGTTGAATTTATTTTTTTTTTAAAGGCAGCTTTGAATTTAAAGGTAGGAATATAATGAGTATAGAAGGCATGAATGTATATAGAATGTGTTTGAGATTTTTGAAAATACCTAGACTGGTGCACTCCTCATATTTTTAACTCCCATTTTTAACTTAATAAAGATTTCCATAAACCGTAAGACAAAAGGTAAAAGTAATTGGTTTTCAGTTTGTTGGCTCTTTTTTTGCTTCAAAAAGCATAGCTCGTATGGGTTTTATTTTTTTGGGTAATACTGAAAATTTATCCTACATTCACAACAAGCTGGGAAAGTAAAAATGCATCTAGGAGACTTCCTGACTCAAGGGAGGGAGGGGAGGAAAAGGAAATTATGTATATGAGCTGGGGAGCTGTGCCAACATTGAGTCATCCTTTTAAAATCACTTGATACCCAATAAGCTTACTGTCCTCACAGGACATAACTGCTTTATGTAACTTCAGTACCAAGGTTTAATATCATAGTCAGTACTTCAGAAATGGTTTCTATTTGATTACAGGAATCAACATTATTCTGACTGTGACAGACAGAAAAGTATTTTGCTAAACACAGCAATGTCCAGCTGAGCTCTGATAAGTACAATGAGGGCTAACAAAGTAGTAAAAGGAAACTTGCAGCCATGGTTGGAGCAGTGTTAAGTAACTTGCTGGGAATCCATTTTTCTGTTTTCAGTCTTATCTTCACTTGTTACTGAATGTACATGTGCCTCGAGAACATGCATTTGTCTAGAGGAAGCAAAATATTCCTGAAAAAGAGATTGAGAGGGATGAAAACAAAGCTGCTACTTCTGTAACAAAAATGGAAAAATTTGTGTAGCTACATACCTAATACTAACAAAACTGATAAAAGCAGTATTTTTGCTGCTCCTCAACTTTCAAGTGGAAAAGATGACTGCAGTTATCTCTTTATTCATTGGATTTGCTTTTTTGAAAATTCTATGGTCAATAGTATAAACTGATACAGCAATACAGTTTGTAGATAAGAGTATAAACTAATACAGTTTGTCAGATAAGTTAAAATTGGTTAAGTGCAGCTGAACAGCATTACAGGGAAGTACACTATCAACTGTCCTTTACACTGATAGAAGTGACTATTACCTGTCTTACAGGAAAAGGGTTGCGCTTTAATACTGTTGAAATACTTGTATCTTTATTTCAGAAACTTAATTATAAAATTTATTTTCGGGCTGTCATCTTATTTTGAAAGATGGCTAATGTTTGAGGGGTGTGTTCACCAATACAGGCGATATAGATCTTACTTAGTTGTTTGTGATTAAAACCAGAAGAAAGATATTCCCCCCTCACCCCCCTGACCCCATTCTGGTTCCTGACTGTACAGAAGTTGAAATTCCAGAATTGTGAACTTTCCTAATGGTGATTCTGGCTGTTTCTCATGTGTAAATTATCACTATACAAAATAAATAGACAAACCAGATTTTAATCCATTTTAAAATGTTACTTTAAATGGAAAATATTTATGAAACAGTTCCTGGAAGTGTTTCTGGTGGGATCCCACCAACATTTCTTAATGTATTAATAGTGTCCGTTTAGGAGGAGTGTTAAAAATACCAACATGGACACAGTTAAATGTTAACTTGTGCATTAGGAACAAAGAATCTTGCACAATTTGGGGGAGTGACTCTACTTCGGCAGGCAGCGACTCTGAAAGGACTAGCAATGCCACTGAACACTCAGCCGAACACAGCCCCATGGTCAGGGCCTTAGCAACTGCAGCCTCTGCAGGTTGAGGCAGGAAGATTGTGGCTAGGAGTAGTATGAGACTGTTGCTCTACACGCAGCATAAAATCAGTCCACTGTTACTGTGTACAGCAGGGATGCAAGGGCCTCCGAAATAACATTAAAAATAAAAAATTATTCAGAGAAGACCTTACAAGACCGGGAGCTGGAAGGTTGCTTTACAGCGAAAAGTCTGAACAAACTCTTACTTCTCTTAAGGGGCAAATTAAGTCATAACTAAGTCTGTAAGTTACTACATAGAAGGTGCTTCTGATTGTACCTCCTTTACTCTGTTAAGAGCAGCACAGAGTTAACAGATAAAGGTGAAACCTGCGTAATGTTGGAACTAGGAATATGGGTATTTAAGTTAATTTCTCCAGTAGTTACTTAAACTGGTTTAGATATTAGAACAGATTTTAATTATTCACTGAGATTAAAATTTGTTAAACCTTTTATCTAATGTTTACCTGATGTCAAAGTCTTAACCCAGTTTTTACAGTTTTTGGTCACCATGTCAACAATGTTTGCTGTCGAGGAAGAACTTTTTTGAATACAGGACCCATCTAAGGATTTTTTTGCATATGCCAGATGTCCCTCCCGCTGGGTTTTGATGAACTCAACTCTGCATAGTCATGTCTGTCCTAGTCATCTGTGCCTCTTATTAGAAAAATACAGTTTATTTAAGAGCCCAACTGAGAGGCAAGTTGCTTTTCAATTCCAAAAGCAAACATACTATGGTATTTTTTGTCCTGAAATCGTGTTGTAAAATTCAGAGGTTTGTTTTATTTAAAATGTGAGGGTTAATGTTTTATCCTTGTTCCTTTTTTATGTCAGGCATTTCATCTTCCATCTCTGTTAGATGCAGAAGGGGCTGGTATGTGGCCTTTTACTTTCTCTCACCATGAAACCTTTTATTCAGATATTACAGGTTTGGTGTTGTATTTCTTGATATATTTCATATAGCCAGCAAGTGTGCAGAGGGAAGATTCTTTGATCAGTACTTAGTCAACTGCCAGCTGAAATTCAGTGCAGTTCTGAGGAGATTTTCACCTACATGTAGGTAGTATTCATTCTGTGGGAAAATGAACATGCAACCTGGTTTTGCAGTTACTTCTGTCCCTTTTATTAATGGAATACGGATGTTGTGTGTTATCTTTAACATCCCCCTCCTGATGCAAAGGACTCGAGATAGGATACAGTTATTCATCACATATCTCACGCAGTAAGAACTTTTGGGGGTTTCTAAATCTATATATGAACTTCTTTATACAGAGAATTTTCTCAGAAATCTGTTCTGAATTTGTTAGGAGCTCCCTGGTGAAATTCAGGTATGGTGATGGAGCCATTTATTTTGTTTAGCATTTAACTGCTTTACTCTCCTTATTTTTTGTCATTAAGTAAGAACACCCATTTTCCACAATAACAGGCATCAGAGTAATCAGAAATGTAATGCCAATCCTTTTTGAAGTGTTTTAGCATGTTAAAAATAAATGGAATGTTCTTCCAAAAAAGCCTTAATCTATAGGTACTCTTAGCATGTACTACACATACTTACCTTTGCACTTGATATTATAAAAAATAAGCTTCCAGTTGTTATTCTGTGCATAGTTGATCACAAATATTTTTTAAAAACCCACACTGTTATAATCAAATAAAACCTTCCCAGCACCCTCCAACCCCCAATCTTGTGCATGCATATCTTTGTTAGAGATCTTACCTTTGGATATCTTGGTTTTGGTTAACTTTCTGTATTTCATCTGATTTCAGTTTAATTTCACTGAAGCTGACAGCAGAGATGATGCAGTCAGTCTTTCTGTTCAGGATGGGTCTAGTTTACTTTCAGAATCACATTCTATTTGACCTGAAGGCTTTGGATGTCTTAAGCTGTAAATGTTCCCCTGTATTTTTTCCTCACCTTTTCAATTTTATGTCACTTAATGACTTCACACCCATTAAATGTCACCTACGTGTAGGAACAATTTAAATATACCATTCCATTATTATTGTTGCTGTAAAACTTTACATTTTTTTAGATAGCTGCTGCTTTTTCCCTTTAGTGTTATCTATACATATCATAATTTTAATTTATACTTTCAGTATATTGAAGAATGTATACTCAGATCTTTGTCACTTACTGTGAAGCTGATGAACTAATTGCTCTTTTAATAACTGTTATCTAAAATTTGCTATTATAAAGAGTTAAGTGTTTAAGATATTTCTACTCATATTCACATAATTTTGAGTACCCAGAAAAGGAGGAATCTGTCTTCCGGGGATACCTTTCCTAAGTAAGCATTCCATACATGATATACCAGGTTATTCTTTGATGTTCTGTTTAAGTTAATTCACATCTAATACTTGTACGTCTTTGAGGGTAAGGTAACTTTCTTGCTGAACTTCCCGTTTCTCCCCCAGTGTTTTGGAATTTCTTTGCTAAGCACGTGTCATTGTGCATGTTCACATTGTGCTTTTGCGTGTATTCAAGAACCTGAGACTGAGAATTTTAGGTGCAGCAGGACCCCTGTGGTGTTCAGATGTGCTAATGCTCCTTATTCTGGATAGCCTTCCTCTTCCTGATACGAGTAGGAGCATAAATCTGATCCTGTGCCATCTATTTAGATGATTCAGAGCTTTTTCCGTGTGGATTATTTTGTCCAGGTCAGAACATATATTTTTTTTATTATTTTAATCTTCAGTTGGTTGTTTCTCTGACCTTTTTTATATAAAATCTATGGACTAAGAATACTTCTTTTTTTTTTGAGGTGCTATTTAATTCTAATGAGGATTTACTGCATTTTCTAAATTTATCAAATTTAGGTTGTATCATAAAAATATATCTTGTATGGTACCCGCAGTACTTAGTTGTTGTAAATGCATGTCTGGCAACCCTCTCTTAAAGTGTCTATAGATGGTGTAAGCTCAGACTCCATAATTCTCTCTCAGACCCCTTTGATTTGTTTTTCCTTTCATACCACTTGTCACTCTGTCTTCCGGATAAGTGTACTCTTTTTGCTGCTGTCTTCATGATCAGAAAATAAATCAATCTGTAAAAAGATTGGAATTGTTAAGAGTAATAAAAGAAGTGGAAATTACAAGAGAACAATAGGAATGGTATTGTGGATGATACTGGCAGCTCTCCTAGCGGTTCAGAGCCCAGCTTACTAGCCATAGACCAGCTTTTCAGTCGTCCTTAGAACATACTGCTCAGGAAGAGGTCTGCAGATAAACTCACCTGTGTAAAGCAAGCAGTGTGTTATGCCATGCAGCTCTGTATGGGCCACTTCTTTACACACAGAACCGTTTTCAGATCTCCTACTGAAAATTCAGAAATCTGAAAGGGTAAATTACAGAAGATTCTAGGTATAGATAAACTCATGTTTTTCTCTTGCTTTTCTGGGCTTTTTTGTTACTACTGAGAAATACTTACCTAGTAAGGCTCTTCTGCTTCTACTTCTTTTAGGGTTTGAAGTCCAGTTTCCTTTTAATACATTATCTAATAGTTGTTCCTGTAATACAATCTCAGAAACAAATACAAGTATTTTGTGTTACAGCAGACTTAATTTAGTCTTGAATTAAAAAGTGAATATAAAAGAAATTCACATAAATTCAATTACTAGAACAAAAGTGAGTACTTAGTGTTCATTAAGTACCTAAAATATGGAATTTTTCCAGCAACATGATTAGGCTATTAGTTTCATATCCTTATAATGGTTAAATACTTTTTCACTGCTTGCCTAGAAAGTGTGTATGCTCCCCCCCCCCCCCCGCGCCAGGCATGTTTCCTATTCTAATTTGCAGCTGATTTCTAAAGAGACAAATCAGTTGCCCTTGGTGCTGCTGAATTCCCCCCCCTTTTTTTTTTTGTTTTGTTTTGTTAGCTTTTCTCTTTTAGATTTGATTTGTCTGTGGAATATAGTCCATTCAGTGTTCTCTCCTATCTATGTATGCATTCCTGTGCGTAGACATTTTGAGGTACATTACTAAGAGCTTACTTATACTGAGATACTTACTGACCAGAATAGTTCTGACTTGCAAACTATATCAGTACAGGAAGTTATTCTGAAATAGTGGTGTTTTAAATTCATACCCAAACTTGTTTGTCACTCACTTCCCTTCTAGGCCAGTGTTGATTTAACACTATTATACTGTTAAGGAAATGTTAAGGAAACTCAGAGTAATGTTACCTTCTGTTTGTTTCCTTGTATTCTATATTTAGTTTCACAATAATCGAAGCCAGTAGCAACCACTTTAAGTTGACTAACACAGTATTTTATGGTTTTTTTTTAAATGTGGCTTTCTGTGACAGTTTTACTTTCTAGTATGAAGGCGGCCTTGAGAGCTGTGTTGCTAGAAAAAGAAATTTATGTCTTGGGACTTCGATTTAGACATTGCTGCAGTATAAGGTTTGAGAAAAGGAAGCTTCAAGTAACAGAAATAAAATATAGGCAGTAGGGTGTAGTTATAACTGGAAAGAAGATCCCACCATTGCAACGGCCAGATCACTGGTGGGTGAGTGTCTGTAGTGGTGTGAAAGTTATAAGGGAGTGGGAGAAAGGAGGGGAGGACCAGAGTCTTTCAGCACCCTATACATCATCTTATTTAATTTGAATTAATCACATGGGACAAATGTTTTTTCCAAATATCAGGGAATGATCAGAGGTGGAGCTTAAGACAAATTCACTACCAGACTGAATGGTTGGCTTCTCTTCCAGCTTACTGTAAGACGGCATCTATCAACTAATGTAATTAGTGCAGTTGGCTGAGAAAGAGATCTCTTTTTACAGTGTGAAAGGCTTGTATTTTAATGCAGGTAGATAGTGGGTACAGTGAGGGTTGATTACTTCTGCATATGATTTGCACTTCTATAAAAGGTTTAGCTTATGTATTTTTAACTGCATTTGCAAAATACTGTTTAGGTTAAAACAACAAACATTCAGCAATTGTGTCAGAAAAGAAAACTGCAGATTCGTGGGTAACGATTAATCATACATCTTGCTTCCAAACATATGTTATGGACAAGCTACTAAAGTAGGACATGATCTGAGTTCCATTTCATTTAAAACAGAGTTGTATTAGGTCTGCCTTATAAGGACTGACGAGTATCTGAACCCTGAGAAGCTGTGAAGACTGGGAATATTCTTTTAATATTAGGAATGTGAAGTGGTGATTTGGGGTTTTTTTAGAGGGTCCCCAAAATAACCACTGGGAAGTTGGTTGCATAATAATTGCATTGCATTAAAAAATCATTTTTGTTTGTGTACAGAGACCAAGTTAATATCTTGTCTTCTTCATTTCTTGTTTTTGTTACATTTTTGTGATGCTTTTAAAGCAGTGTGTTGACCTGATCGCTTTGTGTCCCAGAATCTGGGTAGAAAACAGAAAGATTTGAGGAAGTTCTGTT
Source organism: Morus bassanus (assembly GCA_031468815.1). Lineage (NCBI taxonomy): Eukaryota > Metazoa > Chordata > Aves > Suliformes > Sulidae > Morus > Morus bassanus. The sequence goes on along the minus strand of CM062568.1, from coordinate 88,098,049 downwards.
TCACACATTTTTCACTTTCCCAAGATTGCCAGGGAGTTAATATATAGAACAGTTAAGCAGAAATGGATCAAAGTATTCGAAGTAATGTGTACTTGGCAATCTGTTCTACTGTGCTGTTCCTCCCCTGGGATTCTCTTAAGATTTCAGTGGGTAGTTTAGGTGGTATGTAATCCAACTGATCATATACCAATTTAAAAGATGAAAATACAAATGTTCACCAGGAAATAATTCTGTTGACAAGTAGAAGGAATCAATATTTATTTTGAACTCTGTAAAGATTCAGCCTTGCATCAACGATGGTATAGCATTTTTCCCTTGAAAGGAAAAAGGAGTTTAGGTTTATTAGGAGTAGTATACAGCATGCATACATGCACATGCATGCAAAATTTTGTTGTGTTACAATGAAAACTGGCACCTATCTGTATTGGTCACTTTAATTTTAGAACACTGAAAACAAATTCAAGTTCTTTACATTAAAATATCTTTTTTTACTTTCTGATTTTAAAAGTTGCCAGGATGTTCTGTGCATTATTCCAAAGTGTACATTGGAATTTTTTTATACTTGTACACAGTCTCACACATACATGCTCAGGATTTGTTACGTGCAGTTTGTTTCCAACTTTGGTTGGAATCTTTTGAAAGAGAGGTGGTGATCTAGGAGAATGATGTGTTTGAGCACAGAGACGTGTATGGACAGTTGCTGTGCACTTACACATGGTACTGAAATGACCAGGTGCAAAAGGATAGTTTCAGCAATAATTCATGCACATAAATTTTGCTGAATACTTGAAAAATACAAAAATTAGTGCTTCAGAAACACAGCTTTAGAACGCTGCCTCTAATCCCCAATCACTAGAACTAATTGGAGCACTGGAACAGGCTCCCCAGGGAGGCAGTCACGGTGCCAAGCGTAACAATGTTCAAGAAGCACTTGGACAACGCCCTCAGACCCATGGTGTGAATTTGGGGTTGTCCTGTGCAGGGACAGGAGTTGGACGCAATGATCCTTGCGGGTCCCTTCCAACTCAGGACATTCTATGATTCTATGATTAATTAGTGCACATTTTGGTGTATATAGATAAGGGGAAAGTCTGGAGCAAAGAAGGCATGCCCTTGGTGGAAAACAGTCAGGTTAGGTACATCCAGTTTGCTTAAGTATTCTCTAAGTCCATGGGCCTTGATAGGATGCACACGAGTGCTGAGGGACCTGGCAGATGTCATTGCAAGGCCACTCTTCGTCTTCCACTGATCATGATGACTCAGAGAGGTGCTTGAGGACTGAAGGAAATCAAATGTCACTCCTATCTTCAGAAAGGACAAAGAGGACCCAGGGAACTACAGGATGGACAGCCACACCTCGATCCCTGGGAAGGTGATGGAACAACTAGTCCTCGAAACTATTTCCATGTACACGAAGGACAGAAAGGTAACTGGGGTTAGTCTGCATGGATTCACAAAGGTGAAATCTTGTTTGACCAACCTCAAGGGAGGGTGCACAGAGGACAGAGCCAGGCTCTTTCCAGTGGTGCCCAGTGGCAGGACCAGAGGCAATGGGCCCAAACTGAAACACAGGAGGTTCCCTCTGAACATCAGGAACCCTTTTTTCCACTGTGAGGGTGACCGAGCCCTGGCGCAGGTTGCCCAGTGTTGTGGTTTAACCCCAGTCAGCAACTAAGCACCACACAGCTGCTCGCTCACTCCCCCACCAGCGGGATGGGGGAGAGAATCAGAAGGGTAAAAACTCGTGGGTTGAGATAAGAACAGTTTAATAATGAAAATAAAACAATAACAACAATAGTACTATCATGAAAAGGAAAAATTATATATATATATTATATGGAACAGCCCATTGGCCAGTTTGGGCCAGCTGACTTGGCTGTGGCCCCTCCCCTCCCGGCTTCTTGTGCCCCTGGCAGAGCATGGGAAGCTGGAGAAGTCCCTGACTAGTGTAGGCACTACTTAGCGGCACATAGCTGCTACTTAACAACTCAAACATCAATGTGCCATCAGCACTATACCAGCTACAGGGAAGAAAATTAACTCTATCCCAGCCGAAACCAGCACTTTCTCCACCCTTTATTCCATATCATGTACGTTATGCCCAGGTCCCATACTATCCAATATAACCTCACCAACCACCACCCCCTTCCCATACTTGGACATAATACACAGACATCATTCCCTTAGTCTATGGGCCACCCCTATTAAATATCCACAAATGTCCATTGGGTTCATTGGCTGTTTTCACCCAAAATCAAATCCCCTTGAGGCACACATCGGACTTCTCCATCTTCCCACATCACCCACCAAGTGCACCCAGGTCCTCGAGCAAAAGCAGTCCCACAAATGGGTTTGCCTTTGCCCAAGGCAGGAATAACCTGGAGTGCCTTCCCCAGTGTATTTTTTACGTGCACTACAGGGACTTTATCCCCTTCCACAGTACGTAAGAGTTCTGATTGGGCAGGGCCAGCTTGATTGGCAGATCCCCTAGTGTTGACTAACCAGGTGGCTTTTGCTAAATGGGTATACCAATGTTTGAATGTCTCACCCTCCATTGCTCTCAGTGTAGTGTTTAACAGTCCATCGTATCGTTCAACTTTCCCAGAGGCTGGTGCATGATAGGGGATGTGATACACCCACTCAATGCCATGCGCTTTGGCGCAGGTGTCTATGAGGTTGTTGTGAAAATGAGTCCCGTTGTCTGAATCAGTTCTTTCTGGGGTGCCATGCTGCCGTAAGACTTGTTTTTCAAGGCCCAGGATAGTGTTCTGGGCAGTGGCATGGGGCACGGAATGTGTTTCCAGCCATCCGGTGGTTGCTTCCGCCATTGTAAGCACATGGCGCTTGCCTTGGCGGGTTTGTGGGAGTGTGATATAATCAATCTGCCAGGCCTCCCCATATTTATACTTCAGCCATCGTCCTCCATACCACATAGGCTTTACTCACTTGGCTTTCTTGATTGCAGCACATGTTTCGCATTCGTGGATAACCTGTACAGTAGTGTCCATGGTCAAGTCCACCCCTTGCTCACGAGCTCATCTGTATGTTGCATCTCTTCCTTGATGGCCTGAGGTGTCATGGGCCCACTGAGCTATAAATAGTTCACCTTTATGTTGCCAGTCCAGATCCACCTGAGCCACTTCAATCTTAGCAGCTTGATCCACCTGCTGGTTGTTCTGATGTTCTTCAGTGGCCCGACTCTTGGGGACATGAGCATCCACATGACGTACCTTCACAACCAGGTTCTCCACCCGGGCAGCAACATCTTGCCACAATGCAGCAGCCCCGATGGGTTTGCCTCTGTGCTGCCAGTTGTTCTGCTTCCATTGCTGTAACCACCCCCACAGGGCATTTGCCACCATCCATGAGTCAGTATATAGAGTACTGGCCATTTTTCTCATTCAGCAATGTCTAAAGCCAGCTGGATGGCCTTTACTTCTGCAAACTGACTTGATTCACCTTCTCCTTCAGCAGTTTCTGCAACTTGCCGTATAGGACTCCATACAGCAGCCTTCCATCTCCGATTCTTTCCCACCAGACAACAAGACCCATCAGTGAACAGGGCATATTGCTTCTTATTTTCTGGCAGTTTATTATACAGTGGGGCCTCTTCAGCACGTGTCACCTCCTCCTCTGGTGACATTCCAAAATCTTTGCCTTCTGGCCAGTCCATGATCACTTCCAAGATTCCTGGGCAACTGGGATTTCCTATTCGAGCCCGTTGGGTGATCAGTGCGACCCACTTACTCCATGTAGCATCAGTTGAATGATGTGTAGAGGGGACCCTCCCTTTGAACATCCAGCCCAGCACCGGCAGTCGAGGTGCCAGGAGGAGCCGTGCTTCAGTACCGATCACTTCTGAAGCAGCTCGAACCCCTTCATATGCTGCCAATATCTCTTTTTCAGTTGGAGTGTAGCGTGCTACGGACCCTCTGTATCCCCGACTCCAAAACCCTAGGGGCCGACCTCGGGTCTCCCCTGGTGCTTTCTGCCAGAGGCTCCAGGTAGGGCCATTCTCCCCGGCTGCAGTGTAGAGCGCATTTTTTATGTCTTGTCCTGCCCGGACTGGCCCAAGGGCTACTGCATGAACTATCTCCTGCTTTATCTGTTCAAAGGCTTGTTGTTGCTCAGGGCCCCATTTGAAATCATTCTTCTTGCAGGTCACTTGATAGAGAGGGCTTACAGTCAGACTGTAATTTGGCATATGCATTCTCCAGAAACCCAAAATGCCTAAGAAAGCTTGTGTTTCCTTTTTGCTAGTTGGTGGAGACATGGCAGTTATTTTGTTGATCACATCCCTTGGGATCTGATGACGTCCATCTTGCCATTTTATTCCCAAAAACTGGATCTCCTGTGCGGGTCCGTTGACCTTACTTTGTTTTATGACAAAACCAGCCTTCAGAAGGATTTGGACTATTTTCTTCCCTTTCTCAAAAACTTCCTCTGCTGTGTTGCCCCACACGATGATGTCATCAATGTACTGAAGGTGTTCCGGAGCTCCACCCTGTTCCAGTGCAGTATGGATCAGTCCATGGCAAATGGTAGGGCTGTGTTTCCACCCCCGGGGCAGTCGATTCCAGGTGTACTGGACGCCCGTCCAAGTGAAAGCAAACTGTGGCCTGCGCTCTGCTGCCAAAGGGACTGAGAAGAATGCATTAGCAATATCAACTGTGGCATACCACTTGGCTGCCTTTGACTCCAGTTCATACTGAAGTTCTAGCATGTCCGGCACAGCAGCACTCAGTGGCGGAGTGACTTCGTTCAGGCCACGATAGTCTACTGTTAGTTTCCACTCTCCATTAGACTTCCACACCGGCCATATGGGACTGTTAAAGGGTGAGCGGGTCTTACTGATCACTCCTTGGCTCTCCAGTCAATGAATGAGCTCATGGATGGGAATCAGGGAGTCTCGGTTGGTGCGATATTGCTGCCGCTGCACTGTTGTGGTGGCAGTTGGCACCTGTTGTTCTTTGGCCTTCAGCAACCCCACAACAGAAGGGTCCTTCGAAAGACCGGGCAAGGTAGACAGCTGTTTAATTCCCTCTGTCTCCAAGGCAGCCATACTGGAAGCCCACCAGCGCCCTTTTGGGTCCTTGAAATACCCTCTCCTGAGGTAGTCTATGCCAAGGATGCACGGAGCCTCAGGGCCAGTCACAATGGGGTGCCTTTGCCACTCATTCCCCGTTAGGCTCACTTCTGCTTCCAATACAGTTAGCTCTTGGGATCCCCCTGTCACTCCAGCAATACAGATGGGTTCTGCCCCTGTAGAGCTTGATGGCATTAGGGTGCACTGTGCACCGGTGTCTACTAGAGCCTTATACTCCTGTGGGTCTGATGTGCCAGGCCATCGGATCCACACAGTCCAGTAAACCCAGTTGTCCCTTTCCTCCACCTGGCTGGAGGCAGGGCCCCTCTAGTCCCAGTCGGAGTATTCGCTACTCACTTCTTGTGAATGGGAATCAGAAGTCTCTCTATTAAGCTCAGAAATAAAATCAGCGCTTCTACTCCTCTGTCTGGGGAACTGCTTACTGGAAACTGGAGCAGCAACTTTCCTGGAAGAACCCCCCAATTGTTTTTCCTTGCAACTCACGTACCCGTGCCTCTAGGGTCGAGGTAGGTTTTCCATCCCACTTCCTCATGTCCTCTCCATGGTCACGCAGGTAAAACCATAGGGTGCCCTGTGGTGTGTGTCCTCTCCTTAGAGCAAAAGGATGCTTATTCCTAATGGCTGAGACACTAGTCTGTAGAGTTGGGATGTAGGACATATCTTCTTTGAGTTGCTGGACCTCTTGGGACAGTTTCTCCACGGCGGAGATGAGGGAGGAAGATATATGTGCTTCGTAATCTCGGAGTTTATCAATCACATCCCCCACCGTTAGTGCCTCTTCATCTTTCCAGGACATTACTTCCAGGGAGTTTACATGGGATGATGGTGCGCTCCATACAAACTTCTGCCATGTTGGTCATGTGCACTGGGCTTTATCCGGATCTTTGGATGACTGTTCATCGTCCAGGTCACCATAAATCATCTCAAGCACAGCTAATTCCCTCAGGTACTGAATACCTTTCTCCATGGTGGTCCATTTTCCTGGGTGATAGAGAACATCCTCCTTGGAGGGATACCTTTCTTTCACTCCAGACAGGAGTCGCCTCCAGAGGCTGAGGGCTTGTGCCCCTTTTCCAATCGCTTTATCAATGCCCCCTTCCCCAGAAAGGGATCCCAGTTGTTTGGCTTCCTTCCCCTCTAATTCCAGGCTACTGGCCCCGTTATCCCAGCATCGGAGCAGCCAGGTGACAACGTGCTCACCTAGATGATGGCCAAAATCTTTTCGCATATCTCGCAACTCACTCAAGGACAGGGATCGGGTGGTTTCCATTTCGTTTATGAGTTCTTCCTCCTCCTCTCCTCATGATGACCCTGCTTTTCCATCATCTCTTTCTAAACAAGTTGACTTCCTCTTCCAAGATTTCTTCTTGTGTATAGGGGCAACTGATACTGACACGGGTTGATTCTCTGGTTCAGCTGCAGCGCCTGTCGTGGGGGTTTGAGTAGCTGCAGTGCTTGTCCTGAGGGTTTGAGTGATCGCAGTACCTGTCGCCTGGGTTGGAGTAGCCGCAGTGCCTGTCGCTTTGTTTTCAGATCCAGGGCCTTCTCTTCCCCTTGGGAGTACTGAATAGTATTGAACAGGCCTCGGTAGGCATGGGCCAGGCCCCAGCACGTTGCAGTGATTTGTGTCTCTCTGGAGTTACTGGTGTAACAACATACTTTCTCCAAATATTGTACTAGTTTTTCAGGATTGTGCACTTGTTCAGGGGTAAAGTTCCAAAACACTGGAGGTGCCCACCATCCTAGGTATTTACCCATACTATCCCACATACCATGCCACTGGTAACTATCAAGCCTTGGGGCAGATCTCTGGATGATATCCTTAAATTGCTTACTAACCTTGCACAAAACTGAAACAATATGCCCAGGAACTACCAGTAACTATGTCTTAATTACCAAAGGATGTTCAAGATACAAAAAAGTTGTTGTAATGAAGGAGGAGACATCACAAAAGAAGGTAGAGAAGATGCCATTCTGTATTTCCTCCAAATAAAATCTCTCAGAGGAGGAAGTATAATTGCTAATTGTCTCCGTGAGGAGGTACCCAAAGTACAGTAATGGCTTCAATACAAAACCCAAATACCAGATAAAGCTTAAGGCCAGTGTTTGAGTAACAAATCCCCTAGGCAAAACATCGCTAATCACCGCAGAGCACAGCAGACTACGCAGACCAACACCAATCTTTAACATGTACTGCAAAATTAAGAGCATGGTGCAGATCAGATAATATTCTCAACTAATACTGAGAACAGATGAGTCAATGCTGTGACCAGCAACTGTTATTATCTCAAACCTTTTGAGCCCCAGGCAGAGCATGGGAAGCTGGAGAAGTCCCTAACTAGTGTAGGCAGTACTTAGGAGCACTTAGCCGCTACTTAACAACAACTAAAACATCAATATGCCATCAGCACTATACCAGCTACGGGGAAGAAAATTAACTCTATCCCAGCCAAAACCAGCACACCCAGGGAGGTTGTGGAGTATCCATCCTTGGAAATATTCAGAAGCTGCTTGGACATGGTTCTGGGCAACCGGCTGTAGGTGGCCCTGCTTGAGCAGAGGAGTTGGACCAAATGACCCCCAGAGGTGCCTTCCAACCTCAACAAGCCTGTGATACTGTGAACTAGATCTGAGACTTCCTCATTAAATAGAGGGAAAGTATTCTCAGATGTGATTTATTCACTATAGCACATAGAAGGAGTATGAAGAGAATGCACAAAAGTTGAAATTGTAGTTAGTGTGTTTGTGTTGTGTAAGTTAACTTACAGTCAGTGCTGCTTAGGTTGGATTGCATGTAATGCCTAGGTAGTTCTTCAGATGACACTGATAAGAATGCAGTTTTTTTACTTACTTCTGGGCAGTTGCTGACAAGTTCTGAAATTCTTTCCCTTTTGTGGGGCAAGGAGTGTTGCTTTTCAGGGGATTTTCAAATTCTGTGCAGAAAATAGTGAATTAAGTGCAGAGCACAAAAATACTACAAGATCCACTGTCCTTTAGAGCTTTCTGGTGACTAGTTTCTCACAGGAGGGGAATGCTGAAGACTGGTAGCTTTTATAGCATAGACTCTCCTTGAGAAGAGAGGAATGAAATTCTTTTCCTCACCAGAATTTCTCCAGTGGCAGGTGGAGAGTTTATTGCTGCTGAAGTGGGGGTGAAGGGTATGCTGCTTTGCAGGGAAATGTCTGGAGTCTTATACTGTCTTAGAAAGGTGAGCATTAACATCACTGCAGCATAGTGGTCCTCATTCATGTGTTACAAAGGAGAGCTTTTCTACGAGATCTAGTCTGTTTGATGCTCTCTAGGTGAGCTTTAAGAGGACAGATCTTAAGAAGATTGGTTTCCATTAATGGGTTGTGAATCTGGAACTGAGATTATGAACCAAATAATATGGGCCTAAGCACAAAAGCTTGGGAATCACTGACTTGTTATTGTCATCTCTGTTGTTGTCTAGATTCTGATGCATCCCTAAAAATTTAAGCCACATAGTTACTGAACTAATACTGCCTTTTGTAACAGATATAATTTATTTGTTGTGTCTTAATTATGCAAATAGCATTGCTCCATGTTTTTATCTACATTTGGGAGCGTGTAGTTCATTGGATTCAGCAGCACTAGTCCTTTATAACATATTGTGAATTTATAAACATTTTGGGAAGATGCACCACTAATGTGAACTTATTCCACTCTTTTCCTCTGTCAGGAAGAAGGAAATATCAAAGAAATTGCAATAACTCATCATGTAAAGGAAGGACATGAGAAAGCAGACCCTTCACAGTTTGAACTTCTGAAAGTACTAGGACAAGGGTCCTTTGGGAAGGTCAGTAACTGAACTCTTGTGGAACCAATTATTCAGGAATATAGCATTGAATAATATTAGGAGTGAAAAATTTAGAACAGCCACAATCTTGCATTAAAGCAATGTTGCAAGAGAAAACTGCTTTCTAAATTATTGCTAACTAGCCGCTGTAATTGTGGCAGATCTTTTTAAAGCAGTAATTTTTTTTCTAGTTTGTATGATATGTAGATCTTAAACATCCATAGAAAAAGTGGCTTGATGTGAAATAATCAGGTATTCACTGTTAAAATGGAATGACATTTTTCTATAACTACTCTTCTTCTATGTTTGAGGGGGCGAGGGTTGAAAGGGTTTTTTGATAAGTATTCCGAGTTGCTAACTTGCTAATTATCACCAGTACGGAAGCTGTAGGCAGAATTTATTTTTGTAGCAGATGGTAATTGTAAAGAACAAATTTTAGAGACTAATGGCTACTGAAGTAAACATGAGACACCCTAGTCGTGTTCATGCTAGGCATTATCTGTCATAATTTGGTTAAGGCATGACATACCTTGATATTTATTTGAAGCTCTGTTAAAGACTCAATGTTTCTGGCATTTATTGAGTACTGTCCACGCTGAGATCTCAGTAGGTATACATGATTCATACTTTTAGTTGTCCAAATCCAGCTTGGAAGCAAAACGTTAACTTCATGTGGCAAGACAGATTATTGAAACAGAATGGAATATGCAATGTAAGAAAACAGAGCCTTTACATCCATTTTCAGCTTTGATTGCAATTCTGAATGTGCTGGTAAGCTCCAGCATATAATGCCAAATCCACCTTGGATATGGGGGAAAACGAGAAAAATCGGTCCAATTCTCTCTTGGTGATAGGAAGTTACTGTTAGTCACACTATGGGAGTAGCAGTTCCAGTTAAGCTTGGAAATCTAGATGTTTAGAAACTATAAAATTTTGGCTCAAACTAGTAAGGATTCACTGAGAAACCTGATTCCAAAGGTGGTTTCCTATGTTGTTTGATTTCATCCAGAATCATAACTAAGTTTTTATTTGGAAATCTTCGAATCAGGAGAAGTAAATCATTCAGGGGCAAGGAAATGTAAGCTAATAAATGATAATTTCAAAAATCTCTTTTATTTTATTGATATTACTAAATTCAATGCTGTAACTGCTGGGCAGGGCAAGTTTTGAAAATGCAAAAATAATTAGCTACGTAACTGACTCAAAGTATTGCAAAAATGCCAGTCTTGTCCTCAATTGTTTTAGCCTTTTTGCAAAAAGGATTAATAGTACAAAACCCATAATCCCTTTTTTCTAATAATTTGGGAAGATGTCACAACTTCCCATTCAGTTTAAAAAGGCTAATCTGCATGCTATACAAGGTCTCTTGATGATGTTCTGGTAATCTCTGGATAATGCAAAGGGATGTTAACATAAGTGGAAATTGGATACAAAAACAGACATAAAACTAATTCCATATAACGCGTTTAACATTCTCATATACCACAGCGTGTTGCAACGCTTTTTTATAAATAACCAGAAAACTTGTAGCAGGTCTATTTTTTTTCTTCTTCATTTCTAAATCTAAAATTTGTCTCTGCTGGAATTCTTTTTGTATTAAGGATATTAAAAACAATCCCACTGAAGAAATCCCATTACACTAAAGAAGGAAATGAAACACACTTTAATTGAAGCTGGTTGTACTTTATTGGTACGTGCAAAACTCAACCAAAGCATGTCATAAAAAAATACGGTTTTGTGACACAAGAGTTTGGTTTTTATAATTTTATAGGTTATTTTTTTAAAAAATTACTTTGTTATGCATTGACTCATATAGTTTTCTGGATCAACTTTTGTGCACACATTTATTTTCATCTGACAATTATTTTGTTAGCACTTTTGCTATGCCATCTTATGAATTTTAATAAGACAAAACTATTTAGAGTTTAATATTATAAAGCTAAATTTTGTGTTTCAAATCTCTCTCAACTTCTGAAAGAATCCAAATTCATCCTTTCTTTTATTCACTGAAATCAATTAAGTTAAACCCAAATTAATGTGGCAGACTGTTCACCTTGAATGAACCTTTTAGATTATGAAATGAAGGAATAGTAGGAAAAACTGCAAGGAAATTTTTGTTTGGCTTTGCAGAATCTAAAAGTGTCGAAGAAACTAATAATTGTATTGGGAGGAATAACCATAATATTGAAATAATACTGGCTACTTGAATCTCATAGCAAAGTATATTGATCTGACTTGCCTTTATTTTCTTTTAAGAATGCTTTTTCATTTTCACTGCAGGTCTTTCTTGTCAAAAAAATCTCAGGATCAGATGCTAGACAGCTTTACGCAATGAAGGTATTGAAAAAGGCCACCTTGAAAGGTAAGCATTGTTTAGAGAGAAAAGAAAAAAAAAGAGACATCAGGGACATTATGCCAAAACTTAACCTTTACACACATGCTGTTCTACAGATTGTATTTTAGAACTTTCTTCTATCAAACAACAAATAGCAGAATACACTGCCTTGTATTGTAAACCCAGAAGAATTAAGTAAGCAACAATACTATATTGATGGTTATAGGGGACAGTAGGTTCCTTTCCATGCTAAGTTCGTTAGGTGATGGTGGTTTAATAGAGTTCTTGTGTTACATCTGTCACCTGACTTGCTCCTGAGCTGTTATTTGAAACTTAATAGCCTTCCTTTTTACATTTACTGTGTATCACCAAGGTTACAGTTAATGCCTTTTGCTCAGTTTATATTTAGGTCCTGATATTTAAAAGTGCATTGTATCCGCTTTTTTTTTTCTAAAATTTCTAAGCACAGCAGTTTGTCATTTTTAAAACAGAAGATACAGTATCTCTTCCCAAAACTTTTGGCACTTGTTCTGGATGTAGGATATATTTGATAAAATCTTAAGTTAATCATCTAAGTTACTTGAGCAAAAATGAGATTTAAAATGTTTTGTTTCTTGGGTGGTTTTGGTCTTGAATTGTATCAGTAACAAAGTAAGTTCAAACCTGAACAATCTCAATTCTGTCCTGGAGAATTCCGTAAGAAAAAAAAATAATGTATTTTTTTTACTGTAGATTAAAATTAAAGTGATCTTTCACACTAATCCCGTAACCAGAATTGTATTTGTTACTTTATGCCATTGTTTAGTACTTCTGTAGTTCTTCTAACTCATGACTGCACTGAAATTGCAATGCTAATTTCGGGATAGTTCCAACAACTTGTAATACTTCACCTGTGTTACTGATTATTACATTGACTTGCAATTTTAACATACGATTTCATCTGAAAATATTCATAGAATGATGGGGGGAACAAAAACTCGCATTGAATTGTGAACTTCTGCTAAAATGTTAAACCTGAAATTTTTCTGCTTAAGATCCAGTGCTGAATATCTGTGTCACAAATCTCATTATATATCACTTTCACTTAAAACTATTACAGAGGGTGTAAGTGTTTTTGAACAGTTTCCTATATTTTGATTCCTTTCTGTTTTGTGGCATGTGTCATTCTCATTATTTACTTCCTATTCTTCTGAAATTGATTTCCACTCATTTAAGGTACTTTGATATCCTCAATAGCCTTTCATTCTCCAGCCTGTTAATAGCTCAGAACTGGAGTCAAAGGTCATTCAGCAGCTGCTTTTTTAACATGTTTGAGGGCTTCTCTCCATCACCTTTTGATTGTGGTTTAACCTTACGTGTAAAAATTACAGTCCAAGCTGCAGATCTAGTTTTGCTACAGAGAGCAGAGACTGATAAATACTGAAATTTGAAGCTTGACTTTTGGTTGGAAAAGGAGACTCATGGGCACTAAGAATTCAAGGATGCGAAAGGCTTGACCAGAAAGGTGACACTAGCAGGAGGACATTGCACTTTTCAACACTTTATCTGAATTTTCAGATGCTTTTGAGTGTCTTTTGGTTGTGATTCATTTTCTACAAAGAATGGAGTTGCAAGCAAATGAAGGTTACTGTTGAAATCTTAATATGAAATTAACCGAATTCTTTTTTCCAAAATTGCAGCATGTTTTGAGATCTAATATTGTAATTTCAAATAATACTCTGTATTACTTGATTTGTCTAAGGTTCTTTAGCTCTTTCAAATCTATTTCATAAAGTTATTTTTACGTTCTAAAATTAAAGATAAAAATGCCCTTTAAGACTGCTTCTTAATGAAAAGTGGTGTGCATGATTCACGAATCAAATTTAGAGAATATTTTCATAGGAATGCAACTGTATTAGCCAGAACACGTTGATGTAACTACACAGTCCAACCTTTACTGTTTAGAGCAAATCCAAGAATATACGCATACAACTTTGGTGCAGAGACTAGTTTATTAATACACTCTGATAGAAGGTACCATCTTTCAGTGCCCCTGTATGATGGGGAGAGAGAGAAACAAGGCCAAATCATTGTTAGAGAGTCTGGCATCAAATGTATTAAGAAAAATCAGTACTTCCAGCAGTACACATATGGAAACTACAGTCAAAAAAAGTCAGATTTTTTTTAATGGCTAATATTAATGTCTGAAATGAGCTCAGTTCCTTATACTTTTTTTTGGTTGAGATTTTGTAAATCTGGACTTTCTTTAGCGTTTCAGAAATAAGGCTTGTTATCCATGTGACTGTTGCATAGCTGTAGGCACTTGAAAGTCTTGAATTTTTTTCTCAACTGAATCTGCCTAAAAAAGGAATATTCTGAATTTCAATTTTGTAATTCACATGAACCCTTGGAACAGTGAAATTGCATCTTGTGACATTTTCATTACTCTAGATGTAAAGGTCAAAATTCAAATGTGGTGTTTGCTCTGTGTTTGGTGAGCACTTATTTAATGTGCTTCCATTTTTAGGAATCTGTTATGTAGGGAGATGGAAACTTTATAGCTTTATTCATTCATGAAAATGTATCTATATAACTTTATTTCACAAGTGCCTGTATTATTGTAAGTGCCTGCTTCTGGGAAAAGATAGCTAAACTTCTAAAAGACGCTTTTGCTTCTTGACTTTTTTTCATGCCTTATGTTTTAGTATCTGGAACTCTGGCTTGTTAACTGCACAAGGAATGCCAGCAACTTAAACTTTGGACTGGACTTCATTGCTCTCAGGCGCTTCCTTCAAGAAGTTGTAACGTTTGGGAAAGAGGCAGTAACAAAATATAGAATAAGGGAAAGAAAGAGAAATGCAACATCTGAAACCACTTTTGCTAGCTCTCATCTGTAAGAGTTTTGAATTTTGTCTGTGTCCTGGTGGATTTGGAGCTTTGGATGGGAACCAGGCACTGACTGGAGTGGCAGGAGAGTTGCCTAGGACAGCTGAAGCAAGTGCCATGCTCAACTGACTGTCATGTCTGTCTTCATGGATTGCCAGCCCCGTATCCGGGGCATCTGCACATGGTCCTCAGTTAGTTTAGTGGCGTAGGAGCAGGTACATGTCCCTTTCTGAGCCACCACAGTGGGACAGCACAGGCAGCTTGAGCAGTAAGTGCTTCTGGTGTCTGATATACTCCTCCATGCACGCATTTACTCTCAGTGAGCCTTTTTGAAATCAAAAAGATTTTTTGAAGTACACTCTACATTGAATGGATATGCTTTTTATTTTAAGTTCATAATAAAGGAAATAAAAAAAAAAATTCCCTTCCAAATTGTGGAGGTACTTAATAGTGCAAGTTATTTGACTGAGTTGAACCAATATAAGCATCTTTATGATAGTATAATTGTATTTTTAAGTTTGTTTTGCTATAACTTTGATTCTCCCTGCTTTTCAACAGTAGAGAAAATGCCTATGTTTTCTATACATAGCTGTGGCAGTTTTGCTCTACTGTTTAAAAGGTTAACTAAGTGTAGAGCAGACTGAAGGGTGGTTATGTTTTCTCTTGTGCTTTTGTTAAATTTATTTACCCAGTGTCACATTTTGCCAATAGCAGACGCTGAAGCAAATTGAAATGCATAAAGAGATTTTTTAGAAAACTGCACTGTGAAATAAATTATCTCTCAAGTCTCCTCTGTGTAAAGTATAGTGACCTGCAGACAATTGTAATACTATGGGTTACAATGTGAAGTACATCAGGAAACGTAGGAGAAATACTGATTCACAATGTAAATTTTTTTTTTTTTTTTTTTAAATCTTGCTCATGTTCTGTTGTAGTTCGAGATCGGGTTCGGACAAAAATGGAACGTGATATCCTAGTAGAAGTTAACCATCCTTTCATTGTCAAGTTACATTATGGTAAGTTGCAGAAAAATTCATTTTTACATCGTAAAAATGGATGCTTTTCAAGATAGTACCTAATATTTGATTTGTGGTTCAGAGAATCATAGAAAATCAGTGTGCTGTCTAAAACATGACTGTGCAAAGACTTGCTCCTTCTCATGCAAAGTAAGCACATGGCTAACTTCATGCACAGTGTTATATCTTTATAGGACTGACAGTCTTGTAGCCCTTTGCTTTATTAAAAAGCAATTATCTGTTTATGTCTAGCTGTTCTTTTCTAAAACTCTCATCTTTTTGTGTATGTCATTCACTTATATTTTTAATTATTTCTTATCCTTGCTTTATTTACTCTGTAGAAAACATATGCAATGGCACGACTTCCAGTTGCATCAAAATTGGTGGGAATATGCCTTTTAATTTTAATAGTATGGAGATCCATAAAAAATTATTGGGGGAGGGGGAGGAAAACAGTGCACTTGACATGTCATGCAGAAAGTAAACTGAAAAAAGATAGAGAATAGTTTCTGTTATTCATTTTTTTTTCCAGTTTACATTTTTCTTTTAGGATCCAGCTTTTCCCTCTGGTTCAAACCTCAGATCTCTGTCACTCTCTGATGTGGCTTAAATAATGTAGCTTTCACTATTTTACTTGTCACACTTTTGCAAACTAGATGAGATCTCCCTGTTAAGCTGAGTTTCCAGAAGGTTTCAGAATACATGCTTTAGTTACTAATTTGCCCTTTTAAATCTAGGCTTTTTACTTCCAAAATCTGGAATGAAATGCTGACTAACCTAAGTATAGTTTATTTTTATTAGAAATTCCTTTAATGACTTGTTTTGCTTTCACATGGCATGAGAGTTACGTGGTCCCTGATAGAGGAATGGTTACTTAATTCATTGAAATAAATTCTTCCATGAAGGAGAAAGAAGAATAATTTATTTTGATAATGAAAATAAGGATGAATTATTGGGTATGTTATTCTTCTGATCATGGGTAAAATTAGATTATGTTTAATTTTTTTAATTGATCTTTTCAGCTTTTCAAACAGAAGGGAAGCTATATCTTATTTTGGATTTTCTCAGGGGAGGAGACTTGTTTACACGTTTATCCAAAGAGGTAAACTTTTTTATTTGAAAATTTTCTATTGATAAAATTTCACTATAAATTGCCTATATTAGGAGAGTTTACTTCTTAAATTCAGTTCTAATTGAATAAAATTTTGATTATTTTAACCAGCTAGGTTTTTTGTTTGCTTGGGTTTTTTTGCACAAAGTAGTCACTTCATGAAAATGTTGTTGGTAATTTACGTTGTTTCTGAAAAAAGGCTTAGGCAAGCAGTCTTTCTGTGCTGCTTTTTACACCTTGCAAAATTTTCTTCTCCTATTGTTACTGTGTTTAAAGCTGAGACTCAGAGCATAGATTTATATAAAGTAGTTCTATTCAAATTAACTGATTTGTGTCTGGTTTTAATATCCAGAATTTAGTGGGGGGGGGGGGGGGGGAGTTTATGATTTACATATAAACACAAAATTACATTATTTATAAATATAAAAAAAGGCAAGAATTATGTTCCACTTATTTTAGTAATTTTCCAAACATGAACACTTTGCCTTTGTCATGCTGGTGATACCTCTGTGTAGATATGTGAAATAACAACTTTGAAAAGTTTGATTACCTCAGATTAATTTGATTATAACTCTTAAAATAAATGCTAACATTTCATCTAACGATTTTTTTTTTTTTTTGCATCACTCGTGCAAAAACTTCAAACAAATATATAGTAGGATAGAGGTATAAATATATCCAATGTATATCTGGTAGCCAGAACTTGTAATTGTAGCTGCCTTCCATTTTCCCTTGCTACAGAGTTATCTGAGACAGTTGGGTCACCACTACAAAGCTATATGGTTATTAAGAGGAAAGTAGAATGCAATGCATTTTGGGTATAGATATATCATCATTTCTGTGCTTTCAATGAAGCCATCCATTTCAAGTTGTTTCTTTTAGTTTGTTTTGCCAATGATAAGTAGAAAGTTAGTAGTACTCTAAAACTGAGATACTTTTTTCTTAAAAATCCATAGTTCTTTCTTGACTCCCAAGAAGGAATGTATATTGCTTTCCTGCTGATGACTTTTTCATCTTGAGCCACTTGAATTTTAAAAGATTTAATATGGCTAGATAAGAAATATTCATCATAGGTACCTGAATCTAAGCTAATTGTTCATAACTGATGGAGTGAAATGGGCATGCTGGTTGTAATTAATGTCATCCTCATATCAATTCATGTGATTTTAAAATAAATCAGATGAACTGCAGCCTAAAAGTTCCTGCTTTTCCCCCACTGACTACAAAGGGAAAAGTGGTTAATTCAGAGCTAGATGTCTACACTGCAGATGTTTAAGGTTAGGAGAGATGAATTCCATGCAGTGTTTTTAAAGAACATAGTGTGGGTGTATTGTCATCCTCATGGGATGTTTCATTGTTTGAGCTTTTAAATGTTTCTTATAGAGCTTTCCCTTCTTGAATGTGCCTGTACTAAATATTGGCTCTTTTGTAGAAGTAACATAAGCAACAACCTTTGTACAAGCTTTGATATCGCTTTCTCCCTTTAAACTAAGGGGAAAATATATGGTATTCTCCATTCTTAACTCTTCCTTAAAATAATGTTCATCTGTGCTCCCCATTGCTTTTCTTTTTTTCATATGCTGTATCTAAAGATGTTAGTCTTAAAATCTTAAAAAAAAAAAAAGGCTCAAGAGTAGTAACTGAGGTAGAATCAAATCATGCAGGATTTTTATTTTTATCTTTTTCTAAATTCTCAGAAAAGGTTCATTGTCATGTTTTCTGTCAGTGGATCACAACAGCTGTTGATATAATTGGGACAACATGTTCATTACATTGTATGTAAACAGGGGTTAGTTTATCTTCCCAGGAGAAAATGTGGGATTGCTATCTGAGATCTCACCTGTGCTCTTACATAGACTATTTTCCTTAGTTTACTCCTAGATGTACCTTTTCTGCAGTTACACCTCAGGCTGCATCTTGGGGTTTTTACCATTACTGTAACTTCTTTCTCACAGTACTTAGAGACAGTCTCCTCAAAAACAAGACGTGTACATTTTTCTTGTCTCTCTGACTTTGTAGACAAAATTCAGGCATCTGGACTTCTTTAGTCCATTTGTTGTCTTGAAATTAAATGGTCACATTCTTTAAACGCTTCCCAAAATTTTTCAGTTCAACTACAATTGTCTGTCTGTCTGTTCAGTGTCTGTCAGTGTCTGTCTGTTCTCTTGAACAATCAGAATTAAATAACCTCAGTTTTGTGGAAAGAATAATATGATATTGGCTTCAGAAGTTCTTTTTCAAGTATGTACTGTGAAACAGTATTGATTATAAAATCCTAGGTTTTGTCTAACCAAGAAACTTGAATTTCTAGGGTTTTGTATAGAAATGAATTCAAGTATTATGAAGAACCATTCTGCAAAACCACTGTTGCCATTGTTTAGTTGGTGCTGGTGTAAGCTTTACAGATTTTACATGTAAAGTACATTGTTTTGCTTTTTGCAGGTGATGTTCACAGAAGACGATGTTAAATTTTACCTGGCCGAATTAGCACTTGCTTTAGACCATCTACATAGTCTTGGAATAATATACCGGGACCTTAAACCAGAAAAGTAAGACTCCTCTGCAGCAAAAGCAGTGTGTTAATTTGATTTGTATAGCACTTCTACCTACAAACTTCTCAGCTGTTAAACTTCAGTAATTTACTATATAAGCTGAACAGGGAGGGAGGTGGGGGAAGCTTGTGGGCTATTTTAATTAAAAAGGTTGGATTTCATTTCCACTAGAACATGAACATCTAGTTTGAGTGATATGCCAAGTACTATAATTCGTGTTACTTTAAAGAGTATACTGAAATATTCCTACCTTTCATTTTCCAGGTGTTTTAGGGTATACAATGGAGAACAGGTGGTCTTGGCCTTTTGTTTCTGTCATTGTTGTAGAATTTCTGGACTAGAGATAAACTTAGAACAAATGCATGATACAAAGTTACAGTTGAATGTTATATTTGAAAGCCTAACAGCAAACATCTTTTCCAATGCTGGTTTTTAAAATCTACTGCAGTAAGAGCAGAAAGGAATTTAAATTTTCAAGTAAAATATGAAAATAGTAAATCACAGGCTTTATTTAACATACTGATGATCACATAATTACACTGAAAACTTAAAATAAGCTTGAAGTTACAATTCTGGTATGGTGTTTTGTCTCAATATGTTAGTCATCCGTGCTTCATTCGAGTGAGTGAATTGTGTCTCCCATTTGTCTTTCCTCCAGTAATTTTAGTTTCAGAAGTTGTAAAGAAGAAAATGTCAGTGCTATCATCTGGAATGTTTGAATCTTTCAGATATAAATGTATGCTGTAGTGTTACTCTATACCCAGAGAGGAGTCTAAGTGACAATATAATGCGTGCATCTCCTCTGTTGTCCTTAATCAGATAGTTAACATACTCTGCTTCATTGCAAGGAAATCTATAAGAACTCTGAAGTCCTGATGTCCTTGGTGATCCCACTTCTCTGTTATGGCTGTATGGAGAACCTGAAAAGTCTGTGTGAGATAACTGTCTCATGTAAAGTATTAGCAGGAAAGAGCAAAAATGAGTAACAAGTATCACAGAACCTGGCTGTTACTGGAACTTTCATTAGGATAGCTTGTTCCTTTGCGCATCTCCTGGAAGAAAGACACAAACTTAAAAATGTTTAGCCCTGACTGACAAGAAGGGAAAGATTCATACTCAAATCAGAAGTTCTTAGGCTTTTGGCATGGGGTTGCACTTACAAATGAACAGGGAATGAATTACGTTTAAGCTTTGAGAGTGTTCTGTTAAGTAATTCTGAAGTGAGGAAAAATAAGCTTACCAAGTGGAAAAAGATCTTTATAAAGCAAAGTGAGAGAACTTTAGTTATTTTGTTAACATTTACTTCCAAGAGGAAAAGAACAAAATAGTAACTCTCAGAAGATGAAATAGCTACTGCCTCAAATGTAGCTTTTTTTTTCTTTTTTAATTTTATGTGTCTATACCTATTGAAAAGCCTTGGATGTATCTGATTAAAAAAGCCTATCAAAGGTTGAAATTACTTGCAAGTTATGGATGAGATAGTAGTAACTCTCTCAGGCTGTATCTATACAGGGGTCTGTTTCCCACCATGGAAACAGCAAAGAGGAAAAGGGAAGGGCAGGGGAAATGGACAAGTAGTGTGTGCCTGGGTCATGTCTCATCCCCAGGATGAAACACAGCTCCCCACAGGAGAAGCTGGAGGAACTAAGTCCGCTGTGTAGGTGGTGTTACAGACTGCAGTTCAGGAATACTCTGCATGCTTTGAATTGTGATTATATTCAGTGGTGGTTAAGGATAGTTGGCATCTCAGAGAAGTGTGGCCTTTTTTGTGATTGAAATAAACAGGCGGAAGCACAAGGCCTGCTCTAAGTATAGGGCCTGTGGATCCTGTCCTTTGGTACAACAGGAGAATATTTATTGCTTGATGTTATTTGAAGTGGTCAACACCCTTTGAAACGGTAATTACAAATGAATACCCATTTTGTGTACATATGCAAACATACATTGTAGTAACATTTCTCGCTCAGTTTAAGAAAAATAGAACTATATCTCTATTTTTAACAGTTGTGACAATGACACATGCTGCAGATGACCAAAACTGAAAATTCAAGATAAATGTTACTACATACCGTGCTGAATTTAACCAAATAGTTAAACAAAACTCTGATATACTGATTATGTTTCATAATCTTTGAAAAGAAAGACTTTAAAACTACACATTTTCTCTTCCTTCAATTATCTCCTCCTAATGATTCATTTTCATGTATGGTCAGTAGTTCTACTTGTCCTTGTGTATGCTGTTTATTCCTAAATTTTGTCATTATATTGTCTGAAATAACAGATAAAGGATATTTTAATAAGCTTATTATTCTTTTTATTGTTTTTTAGCATACTGCTTGATGAGGAAGGACATATCAAATTGACAGGTGAATAAAGAGAAATTGCAACGCCTGGATCTTTTCTGTTCATAATAAAATCTTTGCATTTTCCTTTTTTTCAGTAAAGCAATACAGTAAAATAAGTAATTTTAACTGGTAGGTAGTTTTGCTGTGGAGCAAATAGTGTAATTGGTTTGAAATAAATATATAAATAAGATATCTGCTTTACAAGTATATCTGATGTTATGGACCTGTGATAATGTGGGGAGAGGAGGAGAATTCTGTAATTCCTGTATGTGTATTTGCGTGTATATACAAATGATATAAGCATCACATTTCACATTATGGTGAAAGTATTAACCATTAGTGATTTAAAAAAAAATACATTTAGAACTATCCGGTTTTTATCTTCCAGATTTTGGCTTAAGTAAGGAGTCAATTGATCACGAAAAAAAAGCCTACTCTTTCTGTGGAACAGTGGAATATATGGCACCGGAAGTTGTTAATAGACGAGGCCATACACAGAGTGCAGACTGGTGGTCTTTTGGTGTTTTAATGGTAGGTTTCTGGTAAATGTAAATAATAGCAAAACTGTGCTTTGCAAGGTTTGGTGAAACAAATCAAACATTAAACTGTAAGGTGAGCTTTAAATGAATTCTAACTACCAAAAAAGTCTAAATTATATGAATTTAATAACTATACCACAGAGTTTGGGTCAAGAACGCGGACTAGGTTTCATATCAACACCAACAATAAGCCGTATTTTTGTTACCGTTGAATTGAAATATTACACAACTATTGTAGT
Organism: Morus bassanus; assembly: GCA_031468815.1. Lineage (NCBI taxonomy): Eukaryota > Metazoa > Chordata > Aves > Suliformes > Sulidae > Morus > Morus bassanus. The sequence goes on along the minus strand of CM062568.1, from coordinate 88,076,123 downwards.
CTGAATGTAATGGAGACTAATAGGAATAAATAAAGTATACAGGAAAAATACTGTCTCTTCCTAGGCGGGGAAGAAGTTTAGATCCAAATTTTAAATTTGAATTTATTCTCAAGTGGAAAAAAAATGAGTGATAACTGACTAAATTAGTCTCCCGTGTAATCACAACTTAGTGGAATAATAATGACTGTTGTTGCTCTCACACATCAAAATAATCTAAATAACACTGAGCTGATGTGGGATATAGTTGCTCAGTTTCTTATGGTGTTTCTGCAAGGAGTTAACTTCTGTGAAGTTGCAGGGTCAGGGGAAATAATGTGTGTATCAAGTATGGCTTTGGAAAAGAAATAGATCGTGTTTGGTATTTTAGGAGTGCTGAATGGCTTTTAATATTTTATAATCTTTGTGTGCATTTTTGACATAAAGATTAAACAATTGTATTTTGTAAGGAAATATTTTTGTTTCTTACTGCTTCTGCTACATATGACTGTAACAGTACAACTAACGTGTGCGCTTTGTAGTAGGAGAAGGACTCTTGTGTCTGAAAATAAGTCATCCTATCACCTTTTAATCATCTAGAATGCTGTTGTGATCTGAAAACTGACTATGTAAAAGTAGCGCCTGATAAGTAAAATTTCCAAACAGACAAGTACACATGCACCCCCTCACAACTGCACATTTTATCAGTAAGAGCAGAGTCAATTAAAAGGTAATTACAGCATAGTTCCAGAATATTTGTTGTTGATAATGCAAACATAGTTAAACTTCAGCTTTACTTTATAAAGCTGGAAAACATAATTTTGTACTTATGAAGTGCATATGTTAAAATTGAAAATTGCTGAAAGATGTTAGGCGTGACTGGTGTAGCTTTCACAGTCTAAGTGCACTGCATTTTAAACACTTTGGCTTCTACTCTGAATACAAAAATATGACCTTAAAAAGCAAATTCTCTAAATTAGTATATGGAATACAGTGCAGTTTCTCTAAGACATATTTTTTTGCTTGCATTTCTAGTTTGCATGGTAATTTTCGTAGACAATCTGTATGTATCCACTCTTAAATCATTCTTAATTGGAATCTGTATTGATTGAGAATTCAAGTGGTTGTTGGTGTGTTATGAGTACACAGTATCTAGATGGAACAGAAGTTATAGCGTAGAAACGGAGACTAGAAAGATACCTCAGCAAATCATTTGGCCTCTTTTCTCCTGCTGCTAGACACTAAGTGTGTTTAAACCATCCTTGAGAAGTATATTCCAATTTGTCCTTTAAAACTGTTTTAAGGGATGTCAGACGTCTAAAAACATTCATTTAAAGTTTTCAGAAGCATTACCCTATTTGTTGAGGTACTCTCCTGCTGAAATAAAAGATGTTAACTAGGGAAGGCCAATGTTGTCTTATTCTTAAAGTACTATTGGCCTATTGATGTTGGAATATAGTATTTTTGGGGGGGACAAAGAACACGTATGCTGAGTTGTTAATACAAGTGTGTATGCTTGTGACAAATAAGAGCTTGCTAAAGAAACTTTATTTCAAGCAAGTGTAAGCAAAACATACAGCACTACAAATTTTACCTTTAAAAAAGTTTTTTTTGCAAGTGCAATTTGTGAAGATCATTCTAAACTAAAACAAAAGATGAATTATTTTTATACTTTTGGCTTATGCCTCACATCTTCCTAACAATTGTCTTAAAAAGTGTTAAAGTTAAAACTAGGGGATTTCATGTTGCCATTATATTAAATTTTAAATATAAATATATATGTAAAAAATATTTAGAGTAAAAAGTATCTAGCAGTAGTAAGTAGTTCGCAGTTTTTATTCTCTGAGTAGTTTATAGGGTAGTAAGAAATTTAAAAGGTTTTAAGGGATGCTGTTAGTGCAAGTTCACGGTCTTATTGTAGATCTAAGAATACTACCATCACAGATTATTCACTCAAGTTATCCATGTGCATTTTTAATGCTTAGAAGGCTGAATGTTTGGGTCATACCAGAAAAGAGAGGAATAGAGGATACCGTGTGTTCAGGATGACTTAAGTTTGCATAAGCTGTTCAGAGGGTTCCTTTATAATTATTTTAATTTTGATGGCTTTAAGTGTATGCCATGAAATGTCATTAAACTAAATTGTTTTGCAATTCTTAAACCAAAAATCAGAATTCCTGTCTCAGAGTGTTGACTGCCATGACTGCTGCCAGACTGTTTTCAGCACCTCACTTAGATCTGATATTCCTGCAGTGTACTGCAGCCCAACAGATGTGCCTTTATATTTATCTATTTTTACTCAGTCGCTTTCAGAACAAATCAGTATTTTAACAGTGTCTGTTGCCTACTACCAGGCACTGTAGAATGTGCATGCACGTACTGTGTAGCTCTTACGTGTTCCTTCAGGCTTTATTTCCACTGTATGCATACAGTACCCACTTTTCATCATGCATGTCTATGTCAATCAACTAACCTTTTTCCCCTTTCCAATGAAGGCTATCTACATGCCACTTTTAAAATTTTTTACCTTTTTAAATATCTCTGCATGAGGAGAAATCGCCACTAACTTTTGAAAGGGGAATCTTTTTCCCTACGCCCCACCCTCTTGAAAACTAAAATACAGTTGTATAGATCAAGTCTTCCAAGAATAAACGTTTTAGGCAGACATGAAACACAAAACATTACAGTCTAAATTGTTCAGATAAAAGCATGTAAAGCAAGGTATCAATATAGGAAAATATTTTGCAGCTTTAAAAATGGCAAAGGCTGCCCGATGTTCATAGTAATTTAAATTGTACAATGAGAAGTTGTTTTGCACAGACTTGGTTGTTAACATGCATGAATTTTGGAAGGTTAAGATGCTAAGTAGTTTTGTCAAGAATTAGATTTTGTCCAGGTAATGTAATTGATGAAAGTTTTACTCTATACAGTTTGAAATGCTCACTGGTACTCTACCTTTCCAAGGGAAAGACAGAAAAGAAACCATGACTATGATTCTCAAGTGAGTACACTCTTATTTATATATCTCATCAGGTATTCTACAGGGATGCCCTCCGGGCTGCAATATCTAATTTCTACTCTTCCCTCATTTCCAAAGGTACTGGTAAATCCTCACTCCCTATTCCATACTATTAATTCCCTTTGCCGCCTATCTAATTTGCCTTTCTATTCCTCCCCCATACCAGGTACAAAGAATTTCATAGCAGCTCTTTAATCTGTAATAATAACTTTTCCAGCCATATGATCTTTCCCATCTTATTTCCATAATATTTTTTAACTTTCTTATCCTTTTTGACAACTTGTGCATTTTTACCTTGTTTTTTTGTTTTAGTTTTTTTTGAGGAAGTATTTTCTCTCCTTACCCTCCTCTATCTTGCCAGCTCCTCACCCCACTTCTTTATATTACTGGTGCTGCCAACAACTTGCTTCCCTGATAGTTCGTACTTGCTGAAGTGCATCCTCCCATATGTACTCTCCTATGACTTGCCCAAGCTCCAATTTTCCCCTTTGCTATTTCCAGTATAGGTTTTGCATTAGCTATGTTGTGGAAATTGCTTTCCATCATGCAGTTAACATTCTTGTTTTTGCTAATGAAGGCCTGCTTTTTTTTCCTTTTGATCCCTACATATTCTCGGAACTAATACAACCTGTGACATAATTGTCCCGCTTTTGGGACTGTAGCCTTACGCTGTGCAAACAATTCTGTTTCCTCATGTCATAGTTTCACTTCTCTGTTTCGAGCCATTTTTTACTAATATCACTTTTTTTTCCATGGAAGCTCATAAGACTATTTTAGTTTTCTCATTTGTTTTCTGCTTCATTGTTTATCATTGTTCTTAGTCCCGTTACCACTTGTCTACCTATATATCAAAGCCAGCATTTCTTTTGCACCAACAGCCTGTTTTGAAAAGTAAATATATGAAATTCTTTCATATTTTTTCTAATTAGAATATGAAAACTGCTAGAAAACATAAACTCATTATTTTCCTTGCTTTTGCTTTCATGATGCATACATGTTATGTTATTCTTTGCCCTTGTTTTTCTTCCTCATCTTATTTGCAAATGTATTTAGTGGTGCTAATTTATTCTGCTGCCTCAACACCATGCCAATTCAAATCTTCATGTTGTGATTATTGAATGTCTTTAACTAAAAGGTTCTATCTATTCACAGCAAGCGTAAACTCCTTCTGACCACCTCCTATTTACAAGAAGCTAGTCTGAGATAGTTCTGCTGCACTCTCACTTATTTCAGGAGCCGTGCAATTTTTTTCCATCCATGTTTCACAAGTCACATCTTTTCTCTTCTTTTCTCTGCTTGCATGTGACTCTACTCTGTTCCTCAACAGTCTTTCCACTGCTGCTACAAAAATCTTCTGTATTCAGCTGCCATGCAGAATATCCTCCTTGCATCTCCCCAGTTAATTGACATTCATAACTACTTTCAGATTTCATCTGAGCATGTATATCTAATTCCCTTTCCAACTTCTTTCTTTTCTCACTCTATAGTCTTTGTAATTCTTATTAGTTTCAGAGAGCTGCACAAAAAATGTGGCATGAAGTAAAGAAATTTTACCTCTGTTTTAATGTTCTGTACACTTATGATTATTACATACATATAAATTTATTTTGCTGTTGGTAATATGAACAGCTGAAAAACAGAAGATACTTTAAAGTCTTTTTTGATAAGTTCACATTTTTTGTCTGGCCCCATAAGAATGGCAGTATGTTTTCTTTTTATTTTCTGTATACTAGTAAATGTACCATATTTCTCCTAAATTTTTTCATAAAACTGTTTAAAATGGACAGGTGTGCATACGAATTCATGTTTTCATAGTGTATCACTTAAGATACATTGCTTTTCTTACCTTCTGTTCCTGACAATCCACAGAAAATGTGTTCTTCTTACAACACATGTTTTCCCGGGCTCTTTATTTCTCAGAATGTTACCAAGATAAGATTTTGTTTATTCTTGTGTGTTTTACCTAAAACTGAGAAACTCTGCAATTTGAAGAAATCATAGTTTGCAGCAATAAAGTTAACTTTTTTAAAGCATCTTTTCTCATTCACTGAAGAGGTATGCCTTCATATAAAATTTTGTCTTTGTCCATCAGGAATGTCAGAAAAAAAATTGCTGTCACTCATGTAGATGTATAACCTCGGACCTCTGAGGACCTGGTGATTGCATTTTTTCTTCTGCTGTGTCACGTGGCCAGTAAAGGATTTTGTGAAAGGTGCTCCTTCATGATAGAAAGGGAGCAATGACAGTCTCAATCTCTGTGGTTTGCACAAGGGCCTCCAGTTCACTCCACTGAGGACTGCAGTACATACCAGTCCTCTAGAATTTCTTCTGCAGATTCTATGTCCCTTCGTTGAGTCACTTCTCCATAAGATTAATTGCAGTTATGTCTTTGGCCTGGTTTTAGATTTTTCTAAGCAGTTGACCTCTCATGCTGAACCTCCAGGGCTGCATCCTACTGTTGGGGCTGTTTTGGATTACAATAGGACAAAGATTTCCACCCACTCCAGCACAAGTCCTATCATATTTAGTTGTCTGTTCTCTGTCCTTCAATAACATTGTAAATGATACCATTATGCTTCAGTAGACAATGTGTTCCTTGCTTCCTTCTTACAGTGTAGCTCTCTGATACTTTGCTGTGAGCAGAAATGACATCAAGTGAATGTGCAATGAAATCACTGCATATAAAGTGCATGAGTAAGAATTCAGCTGCTAGTGGTGCATGGCAGTCGGGGAAGCGTTGGATGGCCCACTGCCTATTCCTCCACTCAGTGGTCTTGATCTGCCTGTAGTATGTTACTGAAGAGCCCAAAGAAGGCAAAGTTTTTTCAGACTTCTCCCCGCTGTCCCGGCTTCTTTAATACAGAAAGGAATGGAAAATTTAGTAAATCCTTGTTTTAAAGTAATGAATAAGGAATCAATGGCAATGTGTATGCACTTGCTGAAGTGACAGGGAGGTGGACATCTACAAATAGCTGGAACACAAGGCAAATCACATCTTCTGCTTGAAACATAAAGAAAGTTTGTGTCATGGATTGTTATGGAAAAATACAAGCTACAGGTTGAACAAGAGATGGAAAGGAGGGAATTATATCCATGCTTACACCATTATCATGGTCACAAGAAAAAGTGAGACCTAGTAACAGTGACAGGATGGAGGCTCAAAATTACATAGGGAGGAGAAAAATATGGTGAGGATTACAAAACTAAATGACAGAACTACAAAAACTTAAATCTAAAGATTCAAGACTGGCAAGTTGGAAAGTAATATTTGAAAGGATTGAGGGGAGCAAAAAAAAAAAGGGAGTGATCTTTTTCTATTTTTCTCTACCTGCTGATCTTGCACAATCTGTCTTACCTTAATTCAATTTCTATCTTCTAGCTTAGGCTTCCTGTTTTGCTTGGGTGTTCTTGGTGTCTGTCATACTGTGATAGTTTTCTTACTCCTTCTAAAATGTCTTTTCTCTTACTGTCAGAATGGATTTGCTTGTTTGATGTCATTTGGTAATAACTGGACTTAGAAGTGGATCAAAACATATTACAAAAATTTACAAGTTTGTAAACTGTTATCTTGTACTTACTCATTTCTACATTTTTTTACCACCTCTTCCTCTACTTAAGTTCCTGAGTCATTACTGAAAAAATATTATACTACTCAAAGCAGAAGAAAATTTGAAATTACAAGTTTACATGACTGACAGCACTTTTGCTCTGTTTCTGATGTCTGAAGGCAATTTCTCAGTGATGCTATTTTGTTTGATATGGATTTGTTGAATGACAAAGGACAGGGGGATTGCAGAGTTAATTCTTACCTAAATATGCTTGTATGCTATTAATTATTTTTGTTCTGTAGGGCCAAACTTGGAATGCCCCAGTTCTTGAGTCCTGAAGCACAGAGTCTTCTGCGAATGCTCTTCAAAAGAAACCCAGCAAACAGATTAGGTAAAGTGTTTAGCGGAATATTTTAAATTGGATCATAATATTGATAACATCAATGATCATCAGACTGATAAGTAAGTTTACAGTTTCTTGGGTAAAATAGGCTTTGAAGTAGGAACATAGTTTGCCTGTTTGCTCTTCTAATGATCAACAAAACACATACTTTTGAAATTAATGTAGAAGAAATAAGAAATATAATTTTGCTAGTTGTTCTTTTGACCAGGAAGGAAATAATTCACAGACATTTTTCTTCCTTATAAAAGGAGCAGGTCCAGATGGAGTCGAAGAAATAAAGAGGCATGCATTCTTTTCCAAAATAGATTGGAATGTGAGTATCTAATTCAAAATTAATTTAATAAATTTCTTAGTTAAGTGTTTCATGGTGTCATATAACTTCTTAATTCATTCTGGCCTATACCTTCTCTTCAGAAATTGTACAGGAGAGAAATTCATCCCCCTTTTAAACCTGCAACTGGCAGACCTGAAGATACGTTTTATTTTGACCCTGAGTTTACAGCAAAAACTCCAAAAGGTAAAAAGAGAAGAACTGAACAATTTACCTCTTCAAAAATTAGAAACATTGTTTCTGTTCAGGTTATGTAAAGTGTCTTGTTCTTCCAGGTGTTGCTGGGCTAAATAAATGCTCAAAGACAAGTATTACATAGTTCATAAAAATTTTTGTGGTCTTTGGTGTAAATATATCACAAGGGACTACTGAGTTATCTTATGTTAAAAATAAAGTAATCCTCAGCAACAAAACGTAGACAAGTTCAAGATATCCTATGGCTTCATTTAATTCATGATGGTGACTCCACATACTATGTATACATGGAAACGTAGTCATTTCAGACTTCGGGTGGCAAAGTTGCTGTTTCAGTTCAGTCTGTCTCTACATAGTTTTACACTGATCCATTCAAACTATGAAAGAAATTTTTGTCTTTACAAATTTAGGGTGTTACCAAAATTCGAGTACTTCTCCTCCATAAATATAACAAAAATATGCTGCTATATGTAAATATTTTCTGCAAAGTACTGTTTTTTGTATAATAAAATATTGTCCAACAGTAATATGATCTTTGTAGTGGTTGATTATCAGTTGTGTTTCTAGACGGTATATGCAAAACAATTCAGTAATTATTTGTATTTTGGTCCCCAGAAACACTTTCTGCAAATTCCAGTTTCTGTGTACTTTACAGAATAAAGCGTAGTTTGCTCTTCAGAATAGACATAACCTCATCTGTAAATTTTAAAAACTCTGCTTGTAAGTAAATGATGTGTTTTTTCAGATTCGCCTGGTATCCCACCCAGTGCTAATGCACATCAACTTTTTCGGGGATTTAGTTTTGTAGCTATTGCATCAGATGATGAAAGCCAAGCAATGCAGACAGTTGGAGTGCATTCAATTGTCCAGGTGAGTACATCTGCTTTAAAAAAAAAAAGTCAATGATGCGGCATTGCTGTCTCTTGGTGGAGGGATTGTTTCTTTCATCACAGAATGAAGTACCGTGACAAAGTCATTATCAGCTTTATACAAGAAAAGTAAAGATCAGATTATTTTATCCAAACAGTACCTCTGAAGGTGCAGGACCTGTTTCATTACTGAGCAGCCACAGGTGTGAATAGGCTTCAACCCTTAAATGAAAACATCCTACCATCTGTACTGTAATAACTCTTTCATATCAAGCCATAGTTATGGAGGGGGTGGAGGGGAATTACAGACATCTTGATCTTTTTTCCCCTATGCATGAAAATATCAGTTGATTCCTACAGTGCAGTAGGAGGCACTGGAGTACAATTGTGAATTTCATCTGGATATTTTGGACTGCTGTGTGTTTTGGAACCCAGGACCCAGGACGTATTCCATCGCTCCCAAGCCACTTTAAGTTAATGTGCTAATCTGTGATATTTTGTGATTAATTTCATTGTGTCATACAGGTCAGCGTTACAGTATGCACACAGCCTTTGGCTTCCTAGCAGTGTTAGAATTACTTCAATACAGTCTCCCATACTAGTAATTGTTAGGTTGTCACTTTTAATAGCCTACCGCGGTTGCTATTCTTACATATTCTATTACTGCCAGTGCTGCTTATTTTTAGACAACAAAGCTTTGCTTAGGTGCAATTTTTGCCTGAGACAAGAAAGATGGACCTCATGCTAGAATGGGGAGAGGCACGCATTGCCTCTCTGTGAGGCTGAGGTCATTCTAAAAGCATGCTTCAGCACTGGAGAGTTTGCAACCAGCAGAGAAAAAAGCAGATGCATGAACAAGAAAGAAGACTGGAAGACCTTGCAAAAATTGTATTTCTACCTCCTCTTTCTGCTTTTAATAATTCTAATTACTAAGGGAGACCGAGTCATGAAAACCAAAAGGTGATCTAAATTGTGTTGAAAACTTCTTATTGGTGTATAGGTGGGAATAAAAAGGTATGCTGTATGATTGGGTTTATTTATATTTTCACTGCAAGGATATTTTGCAAATGTCTGAGAAAATTTTTAAAAACCAGTTTATTCAGAACATGAATAGCTCTTGTATTTCTTTAATCCTCTTATTATATCTAGAATAGCTGGAACATGCTTGTTTATATGCATTACTTGTTTCATGTGTAATAAACCATTAAATTTCAAGGGCTTTTAGTCCCTTCTTTATTTTAAAGGAGCTGTCTGATTTGGTGTACCCATCAGAATGACTTCTGGTCCTGAAGTCTTGCTATAAGTTTCTACAAGCTTTTCTGTGCTCCTCCTTTCCCACATAGTTTTGTGGATTAAATTCTTTCTCTTTGTATATGGTTTCCTTCTCTTGTAAAAGTCTGTTTCTCTGCTGCCTTTCCTCTGTGCCCCTCAACCGCTTCCTCAGTCCTATTTCCTCTTTTCTGTGCTGCAGGATGCCCAGATGGTTTCCTGCAAATGCTTTGCATCCTTTGCACAAACTCCTTATACTAGAACACCATTTCCTTCCATTACAAGAGTGAACACTTGTCCTTATTTCAGCTTTTTATTTCTGTGAAAGGATTTTTGACTGCCATTCCATGCAATTTCCAGCTAATCTGATTCTATTCAGTATGTCTGAATTTTCCAGCTGGCATTCATCTATTCATGTAATAGAAACAGTGATGCTTTTTTACCATTATTTTATCACTATTTTATTATGTAGTCTTCTGATCTTCTTTGTTTTGGAGAGTCTATCTTTAATAAAATAGTAACCAGAAACATCATGTTGTCAGTGTCTAAAATACATTATTTAGAATGTCTCTAATGTGTAATTTGTCTCATACTAATATCAAATCGAAGGTAGTGGCTATTTAAACCAGTTTGACCTAGTACAGCCATCAGTTTAAAATTCAAAGCAAATCAGTAGGAATTAAAAAAATTATCTTTAATATAAAGGTCATTTATATGTTTAGAATATTCATCAATTGATAATGTTATTTTGGTAGCAGTTGCACAGGAACAGCATTCAGTTTACTGATGGATATGAAGTAAAGGAAGATATTGGAGTTGGGTCTTACTCTATCTGCAAGAGATGTATTCATAAAGCTTCAAACATGGAATATGCTGTAAAGGTAATTACTTTGTTATAAAACACACCAACGGTTTTCAGGTTTTAGCATCACAGAGACTGGGCATCATCAATTTATTTGCCATAAAGAGCATAGCAAATTAAGATAATTTTCTGAATATGAAAATATTTTAGATGCAAATGTGAATTATACTAACGAACCAAATAGAATATTTACAGGCAGATATTTATATAGAATTGCTATAGGTTTTGGTACCTATATACTGCTTTGGGTGGTGAAAAGCAACCTTCAGTCTTCGAAACACCTATGTAATTACAGTAAAACTGATGGGAGTTACATGACTGCTTCTAGACGGAAATGTACCATCAAAAGCTTACATGACTTTCCATCATTTTTTAAAAACGTGATTGATTACTTTTATTTAAATGTAGTTATATATGGGGTTTTTGTTTCCAAAGTAGCTTCATAAATTGTCAGATAGCTAGGAGTTCATAACAGTGCTTAAGTCTGGTATACCTTCCAGAATAAAATTCAGCTCTTTTGTCTTTGCTTGCTATTTTTTAACAAGGTTTCTAATGTTGTTTTTACATTATTCTGTCAAGTTTTCTAGCACTTCTTTGAAGGCATTAAATTCTTAGTTGAAATCAGTAGAATTCCCAGAAGTGGAATGATAAGGGTTTTTTTTTTGTCTTTCTGTGTAACACTGTGGAGCTGAATGGTTACTATGAAAACAGGAATATAGTTTAGCAGGCTTTAAAAGAAAGAAAAAAAAATTAAATCCTGTTCTCTTTTTGAATTGTTGAACAGCTTACTACTCAAATATGTAAAATGTGAAGATGAATTAAGTATGTTTTGCTGTATCCTTGTACACAGATTTTCTACTGGAAACCCTCCAGTTTCAGTTTGGTAGTTACATTATTGTCATTACTCTGGTTCTGGCCAGGAACAGATTTGACTTCTTTGCTTGCAATTTGAGGTAATTTCTTGAAACTGGAAGAAAGTACTGGCATAGCTGTTAATTCTCTAAGCCATAACACTTACTGTGAGGATTGCCTCGCTTTTCTGCTGACCCTGTTGTGGCTTTTTTTCCCTCAAGGAATCACAAAAAAAGAACAAGGTGATCAGTGTCCAGTGTGTTAGGATGGTGCTGGTAGCAGTAAGGGCTTTAGGATGTCAAGAGGAAAAAGGGGTAAGACAGAGATGGAAAAGACATCAGAGGAAATTCTGCAGTTCAGAAAGAGATTAAAAAAGAAGAATAAGAATGTATTTTAAGTAGGGCAAAATAATGTTTTGCTTGTTTGCACAGAGAGAACTTCAGAGCCTGATAGCAAGCCTCCAGAGATTCAAATGAACTTTGATGATGGAATGCTTATCTGAATTAACTCTGAGAAATTTTTCCTTTTTCTTATTTTTGATTCCCTTACTCTCCTGCTTTGTCTTCTGCTGCACTGAGTATTTGTTTGAGACTAGCTTTGTGCAAATCAGTTCATTAGCATCATCGAAACAGTTATCTCATGTCAAATTAGGAACTTCCTATTTTATTAAATGGTGGGTGACTGAAGTCTTATCTACTAAACAGCCTTACATTATTTATCACAGCCTGAGGGATCAGATCACTTATCCTCCAAAACTGTTTTCAACTGAGAGATTTTTCCATGTTTTTCCAACAGTTTTTGCTTTACCTTGCTGTTCCAATTTAACAAACATTGTTTTGGTTATAATCCTTGCCCTTTACCAGCAACAATAAATATTGCTTATCTGTTTATGCTAGTAAGCACACCAAAGTGTTACACTATTTAATATTCACAAAAAGAATTATGCCTATGTATCTGTTTGCTCTTATAGATCATTGACAAGAGTAAAAGAGATCCAACAGAGGAGATTGAAATCCTACTGCGTTACGGACAGCATCCAAATATTATTACTCTAAAAGATGTAAGTAGTATGTTAAAGACATCCTTTAGTTATCCTTTAGTCATCCTTTAATTATAATTGTATATCACTTTCTAATTTGAGAGATTACAAGCTACATGTTTTAGACTTATGTTCATGTTTTTCAGTATTTAAAAATAAAACTATGTCGTAAAGCAATTTAGTCAACAATATCCAATTTTTAACTGAGATGTCTCATTGTCGTCTCTTAAAGATGCTCATATTTTGGTACAACGTAATGCTAAGCAGTCAAATAATTATTCCTTCATAAATCCTAGCACAGGAATAATTTATTTAATGTTGGCTGCATTTTTAAAGGAACAATCAAGTTTTTTGATTGCTTTGAATCTACTTTCGTTTACTTTCGTTAAAAGCAATTTTAAAGCGCATAACTGAGGACTCACTGTTAGCACAATTTTCATGGACAGTAACAAGTATTACTCGGTAGTGGACAAAACCTTTTCATATCCATGGTCATAATTTTATTTACCTAGTATCTTTATCTCGTCCTTGTACGGAAGATTATCTAGCTTTTTTTTTTCCTTGTACTGTTTGACCATGGATACACTTTGAACATAAAAAGCAAAGAATAACATAAGATGGGAGGAGGAGGTTTTTCATAGTGAACAGTAGATTCTGATGAACTAACAGAAAAAGAAAATTGGCTTTCTCCACTTGATTATGTATTAAAGAGGATTCAAAATTAAAAAGGCATATGCTTAATGACTGACTTAGTCTGCAAGAAAGTATTCTGGTCCCCAAAACCAAACCTCAAGCAAAACAGCTAACCATTTCCAAGAAGCTGAGCTCAGCTGCAGGGAGATTCTCAGACATTTTGAAGTCATTAAAACAGTAGCTCGTAAATACTGTGGAGATGAGCACGAGAGAATTCTGCCTAAAGTTTTTCTCCTACTGTAATCTGTCTTCACTTTATCAATATCGTGTAGTTTGGCAACTGGGAGAACAAAATAAGTCAGATATACAAGGGAGCCTGCCATGGAGCTTACCTTACTGCAAGCTAGATATCGTAATTACAGTCCCACTTTCTGTGTGTTCTGCTTCACGTGGTTAGACAGTAAAGCTACCTGTGCTAACATGGAACCTGCATCAGCATTCACACAGAATTTAGTGCTGCGTGCTAGGTTTATATGTTATTTTAATTCATAATAGAGGTTATGTTATTTAAGCAGGAAGACAAACATAAGGAATGTGAGTGCTTACCTGAACTTCAGCGTTATGAGTATTTTACGCTGACAGCAGAGAAACCCAGGCAGCCTTGAAAAGTTGCCACATATGCTGAATTGTTTTACTTTGTAATTAATTCTTCATCATCATCAGTCATCTTCCAGCAGGAGCTGTTTTTCATTCACACCAACAGTAATACACAAAGAGCAAAAGGAGACTAAAAAAAACACCAAAACACGAAAACCAAAACAAACCAAAAAAACTACCTTAAGTCCACAGAGGAAGAAAGATAGTAGGCTGTATTTCTCACTTATTTCTACTCAGATCAATTCCTCAAGCAGAGTTTATGGAAGTATGTCCAGCGTAAGGAAAGAGATAGAAGATTCATATATAATAGAAACTTGTATAATATCCACTACTGTAAGAAAATTTAACATTGGTTTTAAATTTTAATTGTCCTAATATAGATACATGGGGTGGATTGCTTGCATATCCCACAACATAATGGCGTGCTATTATACCTTTCAGAGGCAAGAATAAGGAGTATTTGGCCTTCAGGCCTCAAACTCATTGAAGAGCTCCATGAATTACTGTCCAAACAAAATTCAGTGTTGTTTAACTCAATTTTTAATTCAGTTCCACACCAAAACGTAAATGTTTCTATTTTGAAATGTCAAAATAAAATGTTTAGGCATATAAGGGCATGTCTTTTGGAAATGATTATTCAGCAAGAAATAATTTCTTTCTTTTCTTGTATATCAAGAATAAATGCAGTGATATTTGAATTTAACTCAGGATGGAAATAGTCATTCTTGCTTGGCTTTTTTTATGTAGTTTAATTCTGAAGGTGTTCGGATTGAAACAATGGATATTCAGAACACCAAATTCCTTCTGCAATGCAGAGTCCTCTGGGGTTTTTCCTTCTGATTGTTATCAGTGGTCTTTTTCAGTTCCACAGTATACAAACAAAAGAAGGAGCTATATTGTGCTAAATCAGATGTCCTTTTTATCCAATATCCTGCTTCTGACAGTGGCCATTAGTGGATGCCTAGGAAACAAGTGTAAGAACGGAGGAAGCACACAGCTCGCACCAAACCATTACCTAGAAACTTCCTGTGCCAGACCATTATATGTATTTTACCCTCTTTTACATATTAGTTACTGTTCTGTAACAGAACTTTCGTCTTGTTATTTAAAGCATTGGCTGAAGAATCTTTTCAGAAGCTTTTAAGAAACCCAAATACAGTATATCCAGTCCCCCTGTCCAAGTGCTTATTTGAGTTAAAAAAACAAACTCCTGATATGTATGTGAAATCTTATTTCACTTTGCAAAAACCCTGCTCTCTTTCCCCATTACATGATATTTTGTTCATGTGCCAGCATCTGTTTCTCACTATAGCTTCTTCCAGTTTGCGTGATAGAGAAGACATACTGACTGATCTTTGGCATGTGACAGGAGTTCATTTTAAAAATTAGCATCACATTTATGATCTCAGCATAATACTGTGCACCTAACTGTGAAGAAAACTTCAAAAGTATTTATTCAGTGCAAACAACTTCCTGGGATCAGACAACTAAATTGATAATACCATTAGTGAAATCAGGATGAGGGGAATGGTTTGTTTGAGGTGGGGTGGGGGGTTTGGTTGGTTGGTTTGGTTTTTTTGCAGGCAGACAGGACCAGCAAGGGGTAGCAGGTAAAATAGTAACCAAATGCAAGTTTTGTTTGAATGCTGCTTGTAGTACTGAGATGTGTATACTCCGTAGTGTCACATGAAATAAGCTTAGTTCCTCATGTTATACCAGGATTAGAGGGAGCATGCCTATTAAAAAAAAAAAAAATCAAAAATCTAAAATGCCACTTTAGTATCTAGAATTATATAATTCTACTTTTTAATACTGTGTAATAGTTAGTCTTAATACAAACATGTTCAGGTGATTAGTCATTTATATTTCATGGGTGAAAAATTACTGTTAAATGAGAGCATAGAAATTTGTTGTGTCTTCCTCTCCTTAAAATCATAAGCTTGTAAAGCCTGCAGAATTATTTAACACTCTTCCTCTTTTTTTAATTTGGTGAGAAAATAATCCTTTTAGCATAGTTAAGAGCACAAAAATTTCTAAGCTCATAAATTTAGTAGCCTGTATTTCCCAGGTAGTTTAAGACAAGGAAATTCGGGTGAAAACTCTTTTTTAAATTTATCTGATATCTATTCCTAGATTTATTTTACTACAACTTGGATAGTTGTGTCTACTTAAACACAAACTAATTTTTATTTCACGCGTATTACAAAAGAGAACGATTCCAACATCACCATAAAAATAGGTTGAAATAAAAACTGGGAACAGAGCTGTAAAAGATTTCACTAAAGCAGAAACCGATTTCTGAGTTACAACCCCAAGAAAGTGCACCTGAAATGAAAAGCTTAAGTATAGCTTAAAAAGTGTTTTGGTATAGTTCAGTCTGTAGTGCCCCCTGGTGATAATATAAATAATTCGCAACTATTGTTTCTCTAGAAGATCAAAACCATGCAAAAATTAAGCCATTTTCCATAACTAGAATTAAGGGCTAAAATATACATGTTTTATTAATTTCAGACTTCGGTATAGGCTTTAGGTGCAGAGTAATGTATAAGCTGTAGGCTTTTATCATCGCTTTATATGCATTAACTTCAGTGTTCACGGAAAGAAGGTGAACTTAGGTTTATTTTTTACCTTTTTTTTGTCTGACTGTTCAGTTGTAATGATCTCTGTTTATATTTGTAAATTGGTTCAATGATTGCTTCTGGAATTAGCTCTGGTTTTGCCTTAATTAGACTAGTTTATATTTATTACTACTTCTTAATTTCTCCCATGTCTAGCTTAATTTGTTTCAGTAACACTATATGGAGAAAACAGCATGCTACTCACCCTTCTTTTGTCTTAAACATTTACTTGCCAGTCTGTTTGTGTGATTTCATTACTGTACCACCTTTTTGTACAAGGTTTTGCATTCACTTCTGAAGATAAATAATGTTTGGATAGTGTATGGGGTGAGAAATATGGGAAAAATAGTTGAAGAAAACAGCTTGTGGACACACCTGCGCTACCTCTGTGCATTTCACAGGAAGATAAAGAATAAATATTTTGAAGTTTACATCTTTATGTACTTTTTGCAGGTGTATGATGATGGAAAATATGTATACGTAGTAACAGAACTTATGAAAGGAGGAGAACTGCTGGATAAAATTCTTAGGCAAAAATTTTTCTCAGAACGAGAAGCTAGTGCTGTTCTGTTCACAATAACAAAAACTGTTGAATATCTCCATGCGCAAGGGGTAAGTTTTCATCTCAGACAAAATCCTTATAGATGCTAATGTTCTTCTCTTTCGGAAGTATAAACTCATGTATTTATATGTTCTTCTGTGTGGTAATTAAGTAATTTCTGGTAAATAATTACATTGCAGCAGGAATTTGTGTTGGATTCAAAACATTCTTTATCAGCTGTGTAGATGTCCACATAATGGAGATGATGCAACTCTTTCTGTTGTCCTTCATGCAGTCTGTTAGCAGTTCTGTGAAATATGCAGATAATGACTAATAGAGAGAATATGAGAGGAAGTAAGCCAAGAAGTGCTAGGACCAGTGCTGTTGCTTAGCCACAGAACCTAAGGTGATTCCAACCCCATCCCGTGACAGACTCTGAAAATCGAGTGTTTTCCACCTCTCTTGTAATTTCTTCCACTTCTTGGTTCTGAAGAATATAGTTTATGATTTGTAACTCCTGCACCATAGGGTCAGGAAGTTGTAGTGGACTGTTACAAGAAAGAAAATTAATGCTTCAGGAAATTGAACTACTTCCTCTGTCTCTAAATTAAAGATAGAGAAGGCAAGTGTGACAATTCCATGGCAAGAATGACAAGTTGTGTTGCATTTTTAAGTAAACAAGAAAAGGCAGATAGAGAAAAAGCAGAAAGTAAGGGTGCAGGGAAAAGGACGAGTTGCTAAAACCCAATGTTATTATCCAAGAAAAGATGCTTTGGAATGGATAGTACTCAAATTATTTTAAGAAACAAATTTCTGTTTGCTGGCAATTCAGCATACACTGTCATTTCTGGAAGCTATTATTTCAGAAAACTTATGATCAAAAGTTATCTGGTGTATCTTATTCTGTGATTCAAGGCTTTCTTCAATCACTTGCTCATGCGTGGGTTTTTATTTGAGCCTGTGTACACAGGACTAGAATTCTTGGCCAGCAGCATCCATGGGAATTACGAATAAACCTCGATACCTTCTGTATGGAAATATATATAATAGAATAACACAAAGCATAACTTGGTTCCTTCTTACCACAGATGGCCAACAAAGGCCCAGTGTCCTTGCGTGAAGTAAGGCACTTCAGGCCTTTGTTTGTTTCTTTCCTGTAGATCTTTGTAAATATTGGCATTTTAATTTGCTTTAGATCACATGCTCTTTGGAACTTTTATATTTGGAAATTTTCAGGTTGTCTTATGTACACTTCCACACGAAAGATGGCCATATATATAAATAATGAGTACTTCAGTAGTCTTAACTTTTGTCTGGAGGAGTCCTCCCTGTCTTCAGTGGGTTTCCCTTTTGTAGCTCCTTTGGACGCCAGAGGAGCTCATTTGAATATGATATTAGGTAATAGCTGGTTGGACAGATTCTGAATCTGTGTGCGGTCTCCACAACCCTTCCCAGAATGAGTTTCCTCATGGACATTCATAGAATACTTTTGAACTGAAAAATTAGCTAAGCAAGGAATGAAATCCTCCTCTTCAGGGTAAGCAATACTTCCAACTCTAAGCCAAACTATTCCAAAAGTATTATGGCCATCATACAACAATTAAGGGTTGGCAAAATAGACATTATAAAAAGCATATACAAGAAGTATCATGTCATCTTGGAGCAGAATGCTTCTGCATGCTGGCAGGTGATTGAGAATACTAATCAAAAACATGATGCTAAGAAATAAAGAACTGAAACGTTCTGCATATTGTTTTGCTCTCTGCTGCTCTAAAATAAAATGTTATTTCTGCAAAATGTCAGATTGTTTAGATAATATTGATATCTTTTTAAAATTCACCTTTGGGAAAACAGCTTAACACAGGAAGATATTTTATTTATTCTTTGACATAAACATTTTGATTGCTTAGGAATTAAGAGTTTGGATATGAACTAGACTGTCACACTTACTCTTCCTCCCACTTGAGAATTGCTTCCCCTTCTTCCAAAAAAAGTACAACTCGAGCAGACTGGTTCTAGAAACAGTCTGCCAAATCCCCAGCTCTGTGCTGCTTCCATTGCCCACCTCTTCCTGTCTACCCCTTTTAGGATCTATTTCAAAAAAACCCCACCAACTAGAATAAAACTGTGGGGTTTTTTTTCTTCTGCCTCTTGAAGCAGTAAAGGATGTTTCATTCATTACTTAGAGAAAAAAGATTCTAATCTATCTAAACACCAAAAAATGAGGGCAATCAGGAGCTGGTTCTCTCATATACTGACATCTCAAGCCAGGATGTTCCCCTTAACACCTACTGTGCCAACTTAAATTCTGTAATATAATTTTGTATATTTCAGCTTACAAGGTGCCTATTTCCATAATCTTAAGTATTTGTTTTGTTAAATCTGAGAATTGCAAAGTATTTGCATGCTGAAAAAGCCTCTGATAAACAGACTTGTTAAACAGCTTTACAATCTGCAGTCCCTCTGCAGTCTTTCACTACTTGGTCTTGTATTACTTTCCTGAAACAGTGCTAGCTTTCTGGAAGAATCCATAGAGCTTTCTGATTCTGCACATCACTTACTTGCAGGAGTTTTGGGGTATCTTCTTATTCTAATGTGATTACCTTCTTGAAATATTTCACCACAATCTTTTTCAAGAGGAAATGAGTCTTCCCTTCAAATTTAACCATGAAAAACACACTCCAGGTTGTATTAAGGCTTGTTATAACATAGCTTCAAATAAGATCAGATTGATTCTGCCAGGACTTTGGCAGCTTCTACAGTTCTTGTCAAGCATTTCTACATCTCAGGCTCCTTTACAAAACAGCCACTTGGGAACCAGTACAGGCTTTTTTTGACATGCCAGTCCATCAGGGGAATACCTCTTTGATATTTCGTTATTTTGGGGGATAACTGTATTAAAATTCTTCCTTAATTAGGCCTTAAATGTTTGCACTGAGATTAATTCAGATTATCTGAATGAAGAGAATGGAATATAGAGAATTACTGCAGCAGTAACTAGTGCAAGGTTAGGTGGCACAGCGGCGTATCAGCAGCTACGGACATCTGTGACTCCAAAAGATATTACTAGCCAAAGGTTCTGATTAAAAGATCCTTATAGGTATGCATGTTAAAATAGAAAATACATATATTCATCCATTAGAACAAGACATCTGGAACTGTCTGTACAAATAAATTTGGGGGGGAGTGGGATGTCTGGAGGAGGCTCTATAGCTCGAGTTTCCAAGTTAGAATTGTAGTACTCTAGACACCACTGAGCATCAGAATACTGCAGCTGATGTTAGAAGCTGGAAGTCTGGAAACTGATTGCTGATGGGAGATTTGAAATTAAGTAGCAGAATTGATAATTAAAATATAAAGCCTTTCCTATGTTTAGCTTATTGTATTTAGTGGTTTGTTTTATTTTTTTTTTTTTAGGTTGTTCATAGAGACCTGAAGCCTAGCAATATTCTTTATGTTGATGAATCTGGTAATCCAGAATCAATTCGAATCTGTGATTTTGGCTTTGCAAAACAACTACGAGCGGAAAATGGTCTTCTGATGACTCCATGTTACACAGCAAATTTTGTTGCACCAGAGGTAAATACCAGGGTAGCTTATAAACCTTGATTTATTTTGGTGGGATTTTTTTGCTAGTTAGATAGAGATTTGTTTCATTCTAGTATAACAAGGGAAATCACTTTGTAAACGTTAAAAATTTGAAATCTCACTATTTTTATGGCATAATCAAAGCATTTCTAAGTTTTTTTTTTTCCCCAGAAAAAAATATTTGTCTCCCTCAGGTTTTGAAGAGGCAAGGTTATGATGCTGCATGTGACATATGGAGCCTTGGTGTTCTACTTTATACCATGCTTACTGGGTAAGGATAATTTTAGTTTGCTGTAGAGAAGCAAGCCAATATAAACAAAAAGAATAATACATGTAGGCCCACTGTTGAAGACGTTTCATAGAATAATAGAGTCGTCTAGATTGGAAAAGACCTTTAAGATCATCGAGTCCAACTGTTAACCGAGCACTGCCAAGTCCACTGCTAAACCATGTCCCGAAGCATCGCATCTACATGTCTTTTAAGTACCCCCAGGGATCATAGAATCATAGAATGTCCTGAGATGGAAGGGACCCACAAGGTTGATTGATTGAGTCCAAGTTCGACTTTCTTTCGAAGCACTGATTAATCTCAACTTCGGCTTCAGTGGGGGAAGAATATGCTTTGCCTTTAGTCGAATCCAAGTTTGCAGGGAGTGATGTGAAAAATTCTTGGTTTCTCGTGTCTCGTCTATTTTAGATGTGTAATTTCTGCTTTATGGTGATTTAAGAGTAAGAATTGGTTGTTTCATGTGAATATTAGCTGATTAAGCAGCATACATGTTGAAGGAAATATATTTTGCAAATATAATTGCAATGCATTGAAGCATGATTGTGTGCAAAATTCAGCCACAGGATAGTTTGAAGTGATGCAGTTAGGATATAATAAATGCAATAGAAATGCATTTATGTATGCAACAGAAATGAATTGTATAAAAGATGACAAATAATAAATTCAACTATAATTCCACAAGTTCAAAAGACAGTTGCTATTGCACCTGCCAAATAGATCATATTTTCATGCTGGTTTATTCAGATTGCCACTTTGATTAAGAGTTAACATTCTGACATTTTAAAGTAAGTGACAAACATATTTGTGTTTAAATATATCTCTTTCTTGATTGTGGATATTCTGGTAGCAGCAAGAATGCTTACAGTGAAGGAAGGAAAATTGCTGCACCTTCCTTCCTCTAGTATCAAAACAGCATTTATTCTTTTTCAGACTCATCAAAAAGTCTTCACATTCTATTTTATAACAGGTTGGTTTATTTACTAAAATATGAAAACTTAATGAATACTTTCTGTAATTCAGGAACCACCAGTATTTAGACTGCTGTAGGAAAAATCTGGGTTTTGGACCCAATATAGCGGGAATATATACAGTAAGACCAGATCTGTAGTCAGTGCTGTGCATTTGCACGTTAAGAATAATTTCTTTTTACAGCTTTGTGACTGTCTGTTGCCTATAATTATGTTGAACTTGCCGAATGTTATGATCAGATATATAATAACTCTTAAGGTCCAGGTTATGGAAGTTATTAACATGGAAATTGTTTGGTTAAATAGCTACACTCCTTTTGCAAATGGTCCTGATGATACCCCAGAGGAGATTTTGGCCCGAATAGGTAGTGGAAAGTTCTCTCTCAGCGGTGGTTATTGGAATACCGTTTCAGATACAGCTAAGGCAAGTACATTTGCTTTGTCCTTTGGGGGATGAGAAATGGATTGCAGTGTAACGTGTTGCTTATAATGTATATGTTATACCATACATGACTGGATAAGTTCCACCCATTATTATTGTTAAAATACTGATCTGATCCTTTATGTGCAAGCTAAAACCATGACACCTGTTTATGATCCTTTCATGTTTCAACAGTTGTTTCTATATAGGAAGAAAAACAGGTGTGCCATATACTATAGTCGTTAACAAGTGTCATTAGAAATATAGTGTATTTGATCAGTATTCACACACATGCGCAATCATCCATGATGAGAAATGCTCTAGTAAAACTTCATGTGGAAGCATGATGTTCAAAAATTATGCAGATAGTCTAAATCAGGATAATGAAAATACTACAATAACTACCACATGCTCCACTGATTCAGGCTAGAAAAATAAATAGTTTTTCACATTTTTCTGTTTGGGACAGTTCTTCAGAGTTACCCAAGGCAGTTTATCTCACGCTCTTCCATTAGGATTTGAGCTGTTTATTCTTTTAAGCACGTTAAGAACTTTTGGTCCTTAAGGATGTCACGTCTACTTAAAAAACAAACCAAAACCCACTGAAGTATTATACTTTATTGCGTTTGCACAAAGTAAAAATTTTAGACAACTTAATTTTTTTAGAAGTACATTTTTTACAGCAGTCTCTAAACTTAAGTGTGCAATACCCTTTATGCCCCTTCTGTGTAGCTATGGTAAAGTGCTAGTTTTCCCGAAAAGTCGTTTACATATCTTGTGCTCTTTCTTGCTAATTGATTTGTGATGTGCTTTCTAATATACTGTTCTCATAACTCAACCATTTTCCCACAAATCATGTCATGCATTTGATTGACAAATCAACCTGTTAGAATAACATGTTTACACTAATGTGGTGGCATCAGCCTTTTCTTCCTTCAGTCCCATCTGTTCAGTTGTACTTGGGAATCTAGAATGAACCAAAATTCTTATCAGCTATGAAAAAATCTTAGATGCCTTTTTAATAATAACTTTATTTCCAAATTCTTAATTTGAATTACAAAACAAAGAATGTATTATATGAAAATGTCTAGTATTACTAGTGTAACTCAAATTATCTTAAATCCAGTTACAGTCAGCTAAATGTGTTTCTCCACAGGTAATTGCTTAATGTAGAAATGTTATTTATGCTTTACCCTTACTGATTGACATCTAAAGTCATCTATAAAATATTATGCTGCTATATAAATTTGTTTTCAGCATCTTGAGTATTGTATGCAATTCTCACTACTATAATTTGAAAAAGGTAAAATAGATGTTGAAAAGGTGGTAGAAAAGGATGTGCCATAACAAAGGTGAAAATCTGATCAGGTGTCGAGAGCCACTACCATGGAAAGAGAGTAAATGGAATACAGTGTTTCATGTCAGTAGAGCTGACTGATATGACAGACAAGAGAGATCATTTCACTGACGGTACAAAGAAGGAAAGACTAATTCCTTTTTTCTCATGTGGTGATTTTATTAGGGAAATCAGGAATCATTCCATTAATATGTTCTGCAGAAGTTAAAAACCAAACAAAATTAAATATCTGTTCATGTGGTTCACAACTTAATTGTGAAGCAACTGTGGAAGGTGTTTGGGAAGGGGGGGAGAAGAAAAGTATAAGCAGCAAAAGGAGTTCCGAGGGGATGAGGTAAAAATCTCTTCAGGGTATGTTTATGGCCAGCAGGAGTACTAAAATTCAACCTTCAACTTGCACAGTTGTTGAAAGATCGTTGGACACTGGGGAAACATGCAAAGGGAAGGATCATGTCTATTTTCTCAATTGTTCCTTTTTCAATACTCATTTCCTACATATCTGCTATTTGTCGTTGTTAAAAATAAAATACCGGTATAGCGGGGCCTCTACTCTACTCTAACCCAGCATGCATATCACTTATTGGATACTTTCCTGTTGTGTTACCAAACATCCATTAAGTGACATAACTAAAAGATAGAGTGTCAGCATTGCTAGGCAGTTTTTCAGCTGTTTCAAACTGATGTTAGAGCATATTTTTATACCACTAAAATCTTCAGGTTTGAACTGTAATCAGTTTTAAAGCTGCAGTTTTACTGTTACTTGCATTGACTCTTTGTACATTATTGACAGGACCTTGTTTCAAAAATGCTTCATGTTGACCCACATCAAAGATTGACTGCAGCCCAAGTTCTTAGTCACCCCTGGATAGTTCACTGTGACCAGCTGCCTCAATACCAGCTGAACAGGCAGGATGCTCCTCATTTAGTGAAGGTAAGTACATATTTGTTAAGCTTGCTCATTAGGCAAAATTGGTGCGTTTAAAAAAAAAATAAATACAAAAAGATTTTAAAAAAAAAAAAGGTTACCGTGGCATGTGTTTCCTCTAAATATTATTTAAAAGTTTTTATGACTGGCAGTTGCACTAAGCCATAAAGTGAACTTGTAATATGTAATAGGATTTCATAAGAACCCAGTCATGGAGAATAAATTTAATACATATGAAAAAGATTTTCATTTTCTTAGGTTTGAAATTTGTTGGACTGACTTACACTGGGAGGCTTAACTTCCTTAGGAAACCAGCATAGAAAAAATCATTCTTCTGATAGTGAAAATGTTGTCAGGTGACTATAGGGGAGCTGAAAAATAGTTTAGCTAATTTTACAATTTCAGAGGAGGTTAATTGTCAGTGACTAAAAGAAAACA
Organism: Morus bassanus; assembly: GCA_031468815.1. Classification (NCBI taxonomy): domain Eukaryota; kingdom Metazoa; phylum Chordata; class Aves; order Suliformes; family Sulidae; genus Morus; species Morus bassanus. The sequence goes on along the minus strand of CM062568.1, from coordinate 88,051,325 downwards.
TTATACTTGGTGATCACAGTACAAGCTAAAAAGAAGTCAAAAAGGCAGTGTTAATTAATATGGTATCATACTATTCTGCATTCTCTCTGAAACAGAGTCTGGTTTTGACCCTGGTAAACTTCTTCACTTTGAACAAGCAGAGAGAAATCAAAAATAATTGAATTCTACTTCTCTGTATTCCACCCTGCCTTCAGTCCTACATCCAAGAATCTCTGTCGTGCAACATAAAAGGGATCTGAAGAATAGAATTAACACTCTGAGTCAGCTATTAGAAATTTCTAGCATCCAAAAACACAAGTGGAAAGAGGAGGAAGTTCTAATCCCACGGCTTGCAACTTTTTAACTTTTTTTTTTTTTTTTTAATAAATCTTCATGTGCTGAATAATGTGGGCAGTTTTTAAATATTTTGTTGAAAACTGAAATGGTTATGTAAGTGATAGGCAGAGACAGCCCACCGATGGGGTTTCATTCTCCAACTATTTCACAAAGCATGGAGAGAGAACTTAATCTGGGTTTGGTTTTTTAAGCAAGGTAAAATTGCTTTAGATTGATCTGAAAACTATTTATTACCCGAAACAACACTCACTCCAAACACTGCTGGTATTTGAGTAATGCAGCGGTATGTTTCTGTTTTGTAGATGAAAGTAAACTGGAAGTTAAAACTTGTTCAGAATCTCTGGCACTTTGCGCTCTGTGATCTCTAGTGTGCGCGTCAGTCACAATGTACTCTTGGTTTTTTTCCCCCCTGCCCCACAGGGTGCAATGGCAGCAACTTACTCTGCTTTGAATCGTAATCAGTCACCGGTTTTGGAGCCAGTCGGCCGTTCTACTCTTGCTCAGAGGAGAGGTATAAAAAAAATTACCTCAACAGCCCTGTGAAGTGACCTCAACCAGATATTTGGTACCATGGCATAAGATGATAGCACAAATCATGGCGACAGGTAGCACATATCTGACAGATACCTGCAAGCACACTCTGTCCCAGCTGGTACCTATAATGCTGCTGCTCCTGCTGCTACTACTGCTTTCATCTACTCTCGCTTTAAACTGTTGATGGCAAGTTACTGATCTTACTGGAGCTTCAAATGGAGTGACAAGTGGAAACACAAAGAAAACGATCATGTTCCCAACTGAATAAACCAGAAGAATTACGAATGATATGCCTCTGTCAAAAATACACTGAATAAAGCACTCTGCACCACATAGCATTATTTTTATAAGGAATATTTTTTGTCCCCTAAGATATTCTTTGTTACAGGTAGAGATGGACAGTTTATGTTAAGCACTTAGCTTAAACAATCTGTTTATATTAGCACTATATACTTTGTGCCATCCAACATTTTGTATGTTTTTGTAAACAGTTCACAAGCAGTACATTTCCGTGCTGTTTTCTTTAATGTATACATGCCTTGTTTTACTTAGATATTATTAATCATTTTGACAATTAAGTCTGATTAAACAGTTCACCTGGATTAATCAGTATTGTTGGACAGCTCTAAAAGAAGCCTGACTGTTAAACAGCTATTGAATGTAATACTATGAATATGTATTTCTCCTTGCCTACGTCTTTTCTACATTTCCGTGTTTTTGACACTGCATGTCAAGTTATGAGAATCAGGATACTGTTCATAGGGTTCAAAATTTAAGCAGTGGATCTCTCACCATACTATATATACAATAGGTAATATAACCCAGAGAAAAGATAGCTTGCTCCGTATCTCACTCTGTCTTTTGTTCCCCCTCCCTTCCCTTTTATTCTCTCCCATCTAATCTCTGGACTCAGGAATCATTGCTAAATACTTTCTGATAGAGGACATTTTTATATTGTTTATTCTTATAATCCATTGTTAATATTTTATCTCTATTCTGTGACTTTTGTTTAAGCTGCAAAGGATTTGTTCCATGAATGTTGGCATTAGAAGAAGAAAGGCAGCATTGAAAATAAAGCAAAACATACTGTCCGCTAAAAAGCAGAAGCCTGCAAAAAGTAGGTTTAAACTGTGTTCATTGCGGTTGCAAAACTGATGGATCTAATGTTCTGTCAGTTATTTTCTGATCATTTGAATTGACAGCCAAAGCAAAACGAGCGGAGAGTCATCCACATCTGTCTGGGGTTAGAAAAGGGTCGTTATAATTTACCCTGAAAGTAGTATTGTCCCAGTCAGGTAAAATGAAGCTGTTCAGAGTGAGTGTTCTCACCTTTCCCCAGATGGAAGCAAGTTTGTAATGAGGGTGAAAGACTCATTTTAAATACTAACATAAACTTTTAGTAGTCCTGGCCTCTTGGTGTCTTAAGTAATTAAAGGCACATCTTGATGGCTAGCCTTGAAAGATCAAATTGCTCATGTGAGAAGGTGCACTGGAACGCGTTGGAATTCAGTGCGGGTCCCACTCCACCAAAATGGCGTGCTACATCAACTCATTCCAGATATGAAAATGGCTATTGGGAATTCCAGCTTTAATAAATACGGATCTGGGTGAACAGCTCTATGTGAACAATACAATTTAAAAACTAAAAGGTGCAATTTTGTGTTTTGCATAAGAAGGTATTTTCTTCACTTAGTGGTATTAAATTTCTGTTACGGTGATTAATTTGCTAGTTTCCCTGAAATCATCAGAGGTTTGTTGAAAGGGAGAGTCATCTTTATGACACCACAGATCTGCTCTAAATGAATGTGAGACCGTTCCATCTGCCACAAGTTTTACCAAGTTCCTTGGGGGAGCTTCCTTTGTTAGACTTGCAAAGGATCCCACTTCTATTGCCCTTAATCTGTTAAATATTTAATCCCTCATATAATTGTTAAGGAATTGATTTTATGAATGTGGATTCTTAAATTAGAAGAGATCTCAAAAATTTGAACCTACAGCTCTTCCAAGCAATTGGCATTTTCCCCTTACTTGGTGCTTTAGCATTGAAGTTCCCTTTAGCTGTACAGATGCATCTACCCTTCCTTCAAGAAACATCTTTAACTAGAGGCAGAAAAAGGCCATTTCAATTTTTGTCAGTGTCTGCAGTTCCAGAGGAGTTTAGTAAAACCTTACCTTTCACAAAACGTATTGTCAGCTCTGGGAGCCATCACAAGTCAGGCTCATCAAAACCTAGAAACCATAGCTTCTGGAGTGGCTTTTAAGTGTGTTGATCTGAAGATTGTCGTATCTAGTCAACAAACAAGATTTAAAACCGATACTGTTGAAATAAAGGGATGACAGTACTTGCTAGTGTGTCAATAATAGCACTGCAGTTCAGGAAGGAATTTCTCGTGTGTTCTCAGTGCGCGTACATATCGGTACCTGGCAAAGGACAGACCAAAAGGAGGAAGCGTTAAGCTGCTTCGCTATTGGCAGTATCTACGTTAAAATAATATAAAAGTACTTTCAGTAATTTTATTTTAGCCATATTTTGTGGCCCTCAAGCTCACTGGTCATTAGCCAAATAGTGAAGCAAAGTTAACTCCTACTTCATATGTATCTGCGTTCTCAAGTAACCTGTTAATTTAGTCTAGCCTTTACAGATGTTGCTACTATGTCGTGTATAGCAGCATAGGATGAACATTTTTAAATGCTAATAAAACAGGGCAGCTTAGCACAGGCGAACTCAAGTGTTCTGAAGTCTAGATCCACTATATTTTTAAGTTACTTTCTAAACCAAGGTATAAAGGGCCCGTCTGTGCTGGAGGTATATTTTACAGGCTAGACTTACATGGTTTTATGTACCTTACCTCCTGTTTTGGATCCATGTTGACCAGTTTTGTGTTTATTTTCATGTTTTTGTAGCTGCAGTTGTTAGAAGCTATAACAAAATCCACATAATGCTGCTTTGAATCCCAGCACCTTTCCGTTAGAATGGGAGTATATATGACACACTGTGTAAATTCATTGCTGGACTGCTGCTTGGTCTGCGAAGCATAGCAAGTGACTCTAGGATACAGAGTCATACAGGATAAAAAAGGAGAACTGCAGATACAGGTGAATTTTCTATATGTAGGTCATGGTTTATTGGGGTTTTTTAGTGTGAAATTACCACTTTACTGTGGTTGAGAGCATGAGAGCGCAGAGGGAAGAGCGTAGTTGCAATACTCATTAAATGCCATCTATATCAAGTAAGGGCAAAGTTCTTTATTCATAATCACTCTAACGTTGAATGAAACTTATAAGGAGTTTTTCAAGAGAATATTTAAAACTTTTTTCTAAAGAGACAAGGGCATAAGAAAATAGATTTACGTGTCTGGGATTTTGTGTGTGTGTTTTGCTTTTGTAAATGTGGTGTACCAACTAAAGCCGTGCTTTTCTATTATTGGAAGGAAAGGATTCGAAGTATGCTGGTCCTTAGTAAGCAGCAGTGGTTAATAGATGAATTTTCACTTATGAAAATGATGTAAATGATTAGCTTTATCTTGATACTCTTGACCTAATCAAAGGGAAGGTGTACTTATGAGGGATGTAATTATTTTGCAACCTAGTTGGGGGGGGATGTCTACTTAAAATGTTTTTAAAAAATGACAAAATGGCAGATAAAATATTTTTCTACAGTTCTGTACAATCATACTTTATACTAGTTTTCTCAGCATGGCATGTAAGTGAGTCTAAGGTACTGTCCCAGGAAATCAGTGGTATTGTACCTTGTTCTAGACCACTACAATAGCATCTGTTAGATGCTTGGCACTGCTGTCATAGAACTGAAATGCTAGTAAAAAAATAAAAAATCGTACTGAATACTTTAAATGATTGTTTTATTCAGAGTCTGATCTAGAAATGTTCCAATCATGCTATTAATGTGTAATTAGAACTGTTCCAGATGTAACTATGAACAGTTCTGGAAAGATATCATGCTTGTACTCCTGTCTAATGGCAGGTTTTGTAGTCTTCAAAAGAAATTGAAATTTCTACTATGAATAAACTTTCAAACATGTTAAAGTGCTTTTTTTTGGTTAATCATTTGTTCTGCCCAGTTATAAAAGTCATTTGTTCATCACTAACACTGAACTACATTTGCAGCATATCAGGCGTGCATTTCCAACCAGGAAGTTTTTAATCAGCGTTTGTCAGTTAAAGTGTCACTATATTACAGCAGATTTAGTCAGATCACTATTAGCAAGTAAATGGCGAGCCGAAGGAAGAACACCTGTATTTGGTAGGTGCTGTAGACCCAATATATGACACCGCAAGACCAAGGTGCAAGAATGTTTTATTTTAATACCCTGTAGACTCCAGTCGACTGTAAAGTACCACTTAAAGGGAGGCCGCTAAATAATCTGCATTGCACTGGACATTGAAAATGTAGGCATATTTGATAACTAATGAACCTTTAAACATTGGGAAAATCAGTATATGCATAAGTACTCCATAAACGAGACGCCTACGTGTTTCAGCAGCTTGCACAGCTTGGAAGCTTGCAAGGGTAATTCTCTTCAGCCTTGCAAATTGGAAAAGATGGAAGGTTTTTTTAAAGTTTGCATAGTCTACATAAAATTACAATAACTGTGATGGAGAACGCATGAGGAGGGTGACCAGAGGTCTTGCCAAGCATACCGAAAGCAAGCTGTCAGAGGACACGAAGGGAGGTTTGGAAACGGCAGAACACGGCGCAGTAGGAAGCGAGGGCCGGCCGGCCGGGCAGCGGCATCTCCTCAGTGAAATTCGCGCCCTGGCTCCGAGGGGCGCAGCGGACAAACACCAAAAACAAGCCCCAACGCCGCGACGCCGCCTCAGGGGCCCCCCCGGGGGGAGGTGGCCGGGCCCCGCCCACGGCCCCCGCTCGCGCCGACAGCCGCCTCCTGCAGCCTCTGATTGGCCGCCGCTGCCCGCCGGGCGCGGAGTTCTGGCCAATCGCGCGGCGCCCGCCGATGACGACTCCCGGGGGGGTGCGTGGGGTGTGTGTCCCGCCCCCCGCCATGACCACGCCTCCAAGAGCGGGCGGGCTGCCAGGAGGGTGCGAAGCGCATGCGCGGCCTCTCCGCGGAGCGCCTGCGCAGAGGCGGCGCTGCCGGCAGGCAGCGAGCCCGCCTGCGCGCCAGGGGGCGCTGTGGGCCAGATAAGCGCCAGCGGCCGGAACGCACGAGCTCAGCCGCAGCGCCGCTCCCGGTCCTGGTCCCGCCGCGCGAGGAGCCGCCGCCGGTCCCGCCGCCCGCCTTCCCCCCTCGCGGGAGTCGCGTGAAGCCCCAACCGCCGCCCCTGCCCGCAGCCCCTCCGCGGCGGAGCGCCCGGCGCCATGCCCAAGAATAAAGGTGAGGCGCGCCCTCCCCTCCGCCGGGCCTTCCGCCGCGGCCCGGCCCTTCACGCCGTAGCGCGGAGGCCGGGCCCGGGCGCGGCCGCGCCGGGGAGGCCCGGGGACGCCCCCCTCCCCCCGCCGGCTCTCACGTGGGAGCCGCCGCGGCCCGGTGCCCGCGGGCGGGGCGGGGCGGGGAGGGGGCGGGGGAGCCCTCCCGCCCAGCTCGCCGTGCCGGCGGGTCCCCGGGTCCCGGCCTCCTTCCCCGCTCCGCGTCCCGGCCTGGTCCCGCTCGTGCGCGGCCCAGCGGCGTGCCGGAGGCCCGTGGGACCTGGCCAGCCTGGAGGGGCAGGCCCCGGCGGGATTTGGCTGTCAGGGGCGGCCCTGCCCGCTGCCCCTCGGGGAGACCGGCGGTGGAGGGGAAGGGAGCGGAGCGGCCCGGCCGGCCGTGCGTGCCCCTCTGCCGGCCTGCTGGGGGCGGCTGCTTCTCCCCTTTCCCCCCCACCCCGCTGCTTGAAGGAAAACAGAGGAAGGGAACAGTAGCCTTTTAACAGGGGAGGGAAGTACGCGCTGCTCTTCTGTGTCTTCCTGAAGAGCATCTAATCCTGTTGCCACGTCTGTGCCTTTTAAAAAGGGCACCTTCACCTGGAGTATAAGCTTTCCTCTGAGTATTTCAGGGATTTCAGCACTACCACAACCCCTCAAGTTATTCTTCTGCTCTCTGGTGGTTACGTGCATCAGGTTATCCCACTGTCATTTACGAGGTATTTAGTAGTAGTGGCCACAAAAACAAAAAATGGCCATCTTGTGCAAATCCTTGTTGAAGCCTGCTGTGACTCCAGAGCAACCAGGACATCTTAAATAGTGGAGACTCTAATCTTTTAATTACTGTGTTACTAGTGAGTTAAAAATTTAGAGCTAAAAGTTATAAAAGTAAGCAAAAAATCTAGATCTGGATAGAATACTGTCCTGGTTTTGGCTGGGGTTTAATTTTCCTCCTAGTAATTGGTACAGTGCTGTGTTTTGGATTTAGAATGAAAATAATGTTGATAACACACTGATGTTTTAGATGTCACTGAGCAGTGCTTACACTAAGTCACGGACTTTTCAACTCCTCATACCACCCTGCCAGCAAGGAGGCTGGAGGTGCACAAGAAGCTGGGAGGGGGCATGGCCAGGACAGCTGACCCAAACTGGCCAAAGGGATATCCCACACCATATGACATCATGCTGAACAAAAAAACTGGGGGGAGTTGGCTGGGGGCACGGCCAGCCTGCTGCTTGGGAACTGGCCAGGCTTCGGTCAGCAGGTAGTGAGCAATTGCACTGTGCATCACTTGTTTTGTATATTCTTATATCATTATTATTATTTTCCCTTCCTTTTCTGTCTTACTAAATTGTCTTTATCTCAACTCGAGTTTCACCTTTTTTCCGATTCTCTCCCGCGTCCCACTGTGGGGGGAGTGAGCGAAGGGCTGTGTGGTGCTTAGCTGTCTGCCGGATTATACCACGACAGATACTCAAAACAGCCATATAGAGAACAAGCACAGAAATCCCCATAGGTCTGATTATTTCATTCACTGTATTCACAGATAGTAACACGTGCTCTTTTTCCCCCCCTTCTAATTTAGGGAAAGGAGGTAAAAATAGGCGACGAGGTAAGAATGAGAATGAATCAGAAAAAAGAGAATTGGTGTTCAAGGAAGACGGGCAAGGTGAGTTTTTAACTATAGTTTGGCAATGCCGTTGTTTTCTGTCCAATATTGTGAGTTGATACACAAAGAAAACATCTGGATGTCTGAGAAATACAAAGTTCTTGTGGAATAAAGAGAGGTATTCTTATTGGGGTTGTATTTGAATTCTAAATGACACATTGAGTGTAGGAGGAAGACATTAGGAAAAGGGAAAATTTAAATAGCTTCACCACTTAAGAATGAAGCTTGCCTCTGCTTGACCTTGTTTTGATGCCGTGTGTAATACAGTATGTGTGTAAACATTCCCTAGAAATTCCGGGATTTGCTCTGTGTGAGGATCTGTAAGCAGCTAGTTTAGCTGATGTAGTTCAGTGTTGCCAGTAGTTGTTTGTAGTCTCTTGGATGCGCAGTCCTGCTTTCTGTTTATACCGACTGTAACATTTCTTGGATCCTCCACTGAGCTCTCCGAAGTCACTGACCTGGCAGAAGAGTACAACTCGCTCTTCACTGTCCCCTGATGGTTTGGTTGAATTGGCTCCTTGGTTGGGATGTCTAACAATCACTAAGACAGGAGCAATAGGTAAAGTCCTTACTTGGATGTTGTCAGGTAAAGAAAGCCACAGGAGTGTTTAGCTGAGGGGTGATGACTAGTATTCCCCTCTCCCCTGTCTTTTGGCTTACCCTGTCTTGTGTGTCAGTCTTGTGGTTGCTCACACATATGCAAGTACTTCCCTAGTGACCAGTTAATCAGTTGCTCTGTTAGAAATACAGGAAAAGTACTGATTTAAATCACCGTAAAAGAAGTGACCACTGAACTCTTTTAAGCTCTTCCTGATACTCTGTGACAGATGTAAGCAAAAAAGGAGTTGATTTTGATGCACCTATAAAACTTAAAATCCTTTTCAACTCCCAAGCAAAATCTAATTAATCATAGAATCATTTAGGTTGGAAAAGGTCTTTAAGATCATCGGGTCCAACGGTTAACCTAACACTGCCAACTCCACCACTAAACCATGGCCCTAAGTGCCACATCTACATGTCTTTTAAATACCTCCAGGGATGGTGACTCCACCACTTCCCTGGGCAGCCTGCTCCAATGCTTGACAACCCTTTTGATGAAGAAACTTTCTAATACCCAACCTAAACCTTCCCTGGTGCAACTTAAGGCCATTTCCTCATGTCTTATTGCTTGTTACTTGGGAGAAGGGACCGACCCGCACTTCACTACAGCCTCCTTTCAGGTAGTTGTAGAGAGCGATAAGGTCTCCCCTCAGCCTCCTCTTCTCCAGGCTAAACAACCCCAGTTCCCTCAGCCACTCTTCATAAGACTTGTGCTCCAGACCCTTCAGCAGCTTTGTTGCCCTTCTCTGGACATGTTCCAGCACCTCAATGTCCTTCTTGTAGTGAGGGGCCCAAAACTGAACACAGTATTTGAGGTGCGGCCTCACCAGTGCCAAGTACAGGGGCACCATCACTTCCCTACTCCTGCTGGCCACACTGTTCCTGATATAAGCCAGGATGCCGTTGGCCTTCTCGGCCACCTGGGCACACTGCTGGCTTGTATCAGTTTTGGGTTGGACTGTCTAGCTTGTGCTAAAGAAAGGTTTTAGAATACTGAAATACAGCTCCAGCTAATTAGGAATTTTTTTTCCTGGTGAGTATGGGCGATCAGATAATGTTGTAATTCTTACAAGCTTTATTCTTTTAAGTTCAATGGTAATACATTATGCTGCAAATTTTAACAGTGTCTGTGAAGTACTTCAGTAGTGATTTCTGGAATTTGGTGAGGGAAGGAGATTAAATACAAGGTGAGAGATTGAGGGTGGGTGTTGGAGAGAAGCTTCGTAGTTTTCAGCTGAAGCCTGGTACTTCAGACAGCTTCTGAGAACCAGAATGTGTCCTTTCAAGAACATCATTTTTTTCCCACAGAGCCTCTGCAGAAGGGATGCAGAGTGTTGGTGGGGTGTACAGGATGTGCTGCTTTCTCCTCTTCCCTCAGTGATAGCACAGGATTTTGTCCGTTAGGACAGGCACTGTGATGCTGTCATAAACTTTCAAACTCTGAGGGTGACTTAATAGCTCTAAAAACTATCTGCAGTAAGCATTTCAGAGGGAACGAAAGCATGATACAACCAAGAACGAGCAGTGTTTGAAAATGTTAACATCAACAATGATGTGAAAACTGTGCTACATTCAGCAGCCTGTGTGGCTGGTCAAACCTCCTCTCAGCTGTTCATGTTTCATAAAATATTACAGCAAATTTTGGTTACAGTGGCAAAAGTTATTGGTTGTTTCACGAAGCTGTATTTGTTTAGAAGTTTTGCTATATGTTACCGTCTCTTTCAGAATATGCCCAGGTGATCAAGATGTTAGGCAATGGAAGACTGGAGGCATTATGTTTTGATGGTGTGAAGAGGTTATGTCATATTAGAGGGAAACTAAGAAAAAAGGTAATTCTGAACCATTGCAATAGAACAGTGGCATTAGACATGATATGTAATTGTAAAAATTTACATATGTAGTTCGTTACAAAAGTTTATTTCTACTGTACTAAATACCTTAAACTTCTTTTTTTGATAGTAAGCTAGTTTGTTCTTCTGTTTGTATTGCCAGCACAAAAACAAGCAGTCTTTGACTTTTGAGTGAAGCTTGTAGTTGAAAGGCTGCCTTTGGATGTGTGTGTTTCAGGGGAGATTTTTTTTTGGCTGCTTATGAAATACTAATTTTTCATATTCTAGAAACTTATGTATATGAAATATTAAAATCTTCATAATTGTAAATGGAGAACTTGATGACTGTTTGGAAAATCAGCATGTTATATCTGAGACTAGATAAGTACTTAGCTTAGCAGGGGAATTTCTATTAACGTGAAAATTGACACCCAGCATAGGAAAATAAAGGTGTAAGAAGGTTGTCCAAAGCCATCATTTTTGTATGCTGTTTCCCAAAACCAATAAGAATCAGGGTTTGATACCCCACTTAGTTTGATCTGGGGAGGAACTGAATAATTATCATCATCTTACTGGGTGACTTATCTGAGAATAGTTTAATAAAGGTGGTTTTGGAAGGTTTCTTTATAGCTTCCCACAGGCACCTCAGATGCCATTGTTTCATTGTCCACTTTATCAGTTCCCAAAATAGTTTTGTGTATTTTTCTGATCGGCAAAAGCTTGTACCTTCAGGGAAGTCAGGTGTGCATGCTTGCATTCTTAACTTTGCCATCTTTGGATGCTGTCCCCTCTTGCCCTTGTCAGATGTTACAGCTTTCTAACCTCTGCTGCTGCATGGTATGGAGGAGGTCCTCTCAGATAGTCTGTTCCCAGTAAAAACTGATGTTCACTGTGTTCATTCTGGATTGTTCTACCTGTCCGTTTTATGAAGAGCAGTGAATGCACGTATCTAGGTATCAGTGTGAGCCCTGCTAGCTGCCTGCAATACACTGCAATAAACTGTTGAAGGTAATGGAGAATGTACATAGATAAACGCTAGGTGCTGCAGAATTAATTTCTTGCCACAGAAAGCATCACTTACCTATTCCTCATGCCTAAAAGAAAGGAAATCTCAACTGAAATATATTTCATCTCCAAAAAAATCAAGCTGGTGTGGGATAGAACTATCTTATGCATTTAAATTAGCATGTCCTGTTTTGCAGGCGTCTGGCTTCGGTTTGACTGATTAGCATAGTCAGGTACTAGAAACAACTCCATTCATTTTCTGGTGCTCTTCACTGTGCTTGTCCATCACCCCCTTCATCGGGTTTTTCTTTCATTTTTGCCCTTGTGGAGTTTAGTTCAGAGAGTGGTGGCTTGATGCATTATTTCTGTTTTCTCAGGAATTATGACTTCATAACCACCTTGTTGGCTAGAAGCTCTTCAAAGAAGTTTGATTTACCTTAGTAGTAGCTCTGGAACATGTGAAATGATATATCTATGAGTATTTATGACCTTGGTTTTGCTGTTAAAATATGGAATTGGATATTTCCAGTTTACTGGTTAAAAAGTGGAAATGGTGGCTGTAGTAAAATGCTTCATGTCTCTCAGTAAACCTAAATGTGCTCTTTGACTCTTGTGTTATACAACAAGAGTTGAATTCCTGCAATATAACATAAGTTTTCTCTTTCAGGTTTGGATAAATACATCTGATATTATATTGGTTGGCTTAAGAGACTACCAGGTAAACATTCAGTGTAATTTGCCAATGAAGAGTATCTTACAAACAGCTTTATTTAGTGTTAAATTGCAGCAGGTTTCATGAGGAAATTCCCATCTAACTTTCTTTGAATTTGTATTTAGTTATGCTAAATCATGACTTTTAGTTTCCTTGTATTACAGAAAGATTGTCAGGAGTAGATGACAAATCCTGGTTCACCTTGTTCTTCTAGATTGCACCCTGAGACTTTGAGTGAAGGTGCTTACTGGCACCACACCTGACCTTTTTTTTTTTTCCAGGTGTAGCTGTTTGATGCTTGGATCCTGTGATACCAAGGAGATTGAGCCAAGCACCAAACATTTTATTGTGATAATCAGAATTTTTGGTCGTCAGAATTTTGGAGTCTTGATGTTTAGGCTTTTACCTTAAGAGGCCGATTGATTAGTGATTAGTTTCTACTTAAATTTCCAAAAATGGAGTAGCATAATTTTACCTAATGTAAAGGTTAATGAAAATTTGACAACGGTTTTCCATTAGGTAGATGCTTTTTCTTGAATGTTAGTGTTGTGTCATCAGTTGTTTGAAGATAGATTCTGCTTCTGAAACATACATTAGAGTTGTAAAACATTTAAGATACTGTCATTTACTGTCTATATTAAACTACTTAAAACTAGGAAGTTTTGACAATTTCTGACTGACCACCAAACATCTCACTGTGCGTGTGCTCTGAAGAAAGATTAATTTCAAAGGCATGAAACTGAACTTCTCAAATAACTTAAATTTCCTCCTATTGTAAGTAATCACCCAGAAGAAATGAAGATATTCTACAAATGAGTATTTTTTCACTTCACATTTAAAGGAACTGGAGGGGAAGGAGCAACAAGATATTGTTCTATAAATAATATTGGTGTTACTAATCTGCTGAGATTAATAGGGTTTTTTTTCTTCTTAGATGACTAATAAATTCTAATAAATTCTTATTTAGGATAACAAGGCTGATGTTATTCTAAAGTACAATGCAGATGAAGCCAGAAGTCTGAAGGCATATGGGGAGCTTCCAGAACATGGTAAGAATCTTTTCACTTGAAATTGGAAGTTCCTATTGGACAAGAATATTCAATCTGTCTTGACTTGGTGTGAGTGCACTCCTTAACTTCTCTAAATTCCTTTCTAGCTAAAATCAATGAAACAGACACATTTGGTCCTGGAGATGATGATGAAATCCAGTTTGATGATATTGGAGATGATGATGAAGATATTGATGACGTAAGTAGTAAAGATATATTTTGTATCCTATGCTTGAAACTGTCATCTTTGGCAATAAGCTGTTTTTCCTTGTTCTAGAGCAAATAAAATAATACACTGACGTTCAGAATAGCTCACCTTCTCAGGATCTGCTTCAGAAGGTGGTGTGGACGTATGCATGCCAGCTTTCTGTTCTCTCTTCTGTCCTACAGTCATCCTCTAGTTGACCTCTAAGCAAATAGTATGCTTAGTGTCATACTATTAAAACATACATGGAGAGCAGTCTTCTCATTACTCATAAGATGCCTAAAAGAAAATTAAAGTCCTTTGACCCCAAAGACCTAGAGTTATGTAGCAGGGTCCAGTCAAATGACTATGTGTGTGTGTGTGCACATATATATGTGTGAGTGCACAAGGAGTTGGAGTTACACGGGTCGACGACTACGTACATGGATGTAGCTGGGTATGTTCATACTGGAGGAACCAAACATAGCCCTCAGAACCGCTCTCTGAAGTGTAAGCACCTTACAAGAAGCTCATGATGGAAAGCAAAGTAGATGATACAGGAAGGTTTAGCAGACTAGTAGGATTTCCTTGTGCCCCCTAGGCTAGAAAGACCTCTCAGGGAGCAGGCACAAAGATTGGTAGGTCAGCTCCTGTGCCATGTAGGGCAGCTGTGGCCGCTTCAGTCGAGGCAGGGTAGGCCATAAAGTGCTGATGCAAACTACATTGGACACCAACTGCTGGAACAGGTCACGGGTTCTATAGGTGTTTTGGGGAATTGCATCAACACGCGTGGGTTTCAACTTTGTGATTCCTCTGTAGTTTTAACAACCTCGCTATCTAATAATAACTACAGAAATAATAGAGGGATTTGTGTTTTTAAAAAAACAAAGACTTTAAGTCTCCATTTTTATTTACATAAAAATCATACAAAGCTGCATCTTAGTAGTTACTAAAGTGTAATCCTGAATTTACAGACTGTCATAATTGGTTGTGTTACTGCTTATTGCTAAGCCGTAGTAACTGACCATGCACACTCTTTAACTGTAGTAGTAAAATTGTTCAAATTATATAGTAAATTGCAGACGTAGAATCTGCTGTGAAATGTTTTCTAAGACAATGCACTTTATTTTGCAGTTGAGAGATGAATGTGTGCAGGGTCAACTGGCTGAGAGGCTAAGTAGTAACTTACTGAGCCAGTGAGTTAACTTAATAGATAGACAGTTCTAAGTATATTATTATGTTTTAATTCTTCATCTTTTTAGTCTTCTCTCTCTCTGAGTTGGTAATATGACTCACTCTCTTTAAATGCTTACATTATTTTGACTTTTTTGAGGTTCTCAATATATGATGTGTTAGATCAAATATTTTAAAAATATCAAAATCTTGATGAATTTTTCTTCAGACTTTTGAAACTTTGTCAGTAGTTGAGCTTACTGAAGATTTAGCTTACTGAAGCTAGAAACGCTTTCTAGTACTGCACGCTTTTAATAATGAAGCTATTGTAAGACATCGAAGTGATAAGTTGCTCTAGGAATATTGAAAGAATAAAATCTGCAAACTAATACATCTTTGTGTGGGATAGTGTATTTAAGTGAGCAGCTATGATTGTTTTTAGCTTCTGTCAGCTATGCAGTATCATACTAATATCATGCTTTAAGAAAGGAAAAGACACGAAGAGATAAAATGTGAATAACCTCTCTGAGGATCATCCTAGTCTACCTAGAGTGAAGTGCAGTTTTCAAGGTCATAGTTAACGTGAAAGACTTGGTGGAACCTTTCCTTTTTTTTTGTCAGAAGAATAGTTAGAAAACTGTTCATTTTGCCACCAAATTAATTTGGATAGTCACTACTTAGGGAAGTTACCCTTAAACTCGGTTTTGTTTTTCATTTTTGAGAATCGTGGGCTAATTTATGTTTGTACTCTTTATGATTAATTATATTGGCAGAATTGCTCACCTGCATAACCATAGTATCATAACAGTGGTGGTGGGGACATAAGAGGAGAGTAATTGTTCGCACGTTAAGAAAACAGGATATGAGCTGAGGCAAAACCGGTACTGTACCAAGTTCGGGAGGTCTCCCATTGAACCGTAAAGATAGCTTAAAGACAGAGTTGCTTGGTGAAAAATGCACGTGAATTAAATACGTGGTGTGGTGTGTTTGTTTTCCAGATCTAATTTGGAACAGAGGTTTACATTCCGACTTTTTTCCTCCAAGGATTGTTCTACATTGATATTTCGACTATTTTTTGGGTGAAGTCCCTTTCTTTTAAGAAGACTGAAAATTCTCGGTAAAGAGTGTAGTTTGTTACATCAAAAGGATTTATTTTCAATGTTTGTTTTAAAGTATTTATATTTCTTTAGAAATGGATAATGCTGGATTATCACAAAGGTTCAATGAAATGCCACAAATATTTTGTCTCTTCACCAATTAGAGCTTTTACCTCTGGATTTAAGTGAGATACAGTGACACGGGCTATAAAAGACTGCAATTTTCCCTCTTCTGCTTTCATCACTACAATTCCAGTTAAACTTGTATTTTGAAATAAAAGTTGTTTACCCTGTAATTATCATGGATTTTGATTAAATACAAATACCCAGTTCAGACTAGTATCAAATCATACTATGCAGTGTCTGTCCTTATACCCCTTGCCTTGATGTTAACTTTAAAAAAGATTTTGATAATATAAAAGGAAGGCGGAAGTCTGCATTTAAACTCATAATGCATGATGAATCTGCTTTCCACGTCTAGTAGCATGCTGCTATTTTTGTACTGATTTTGATAATTAAAAACACTCATTATTTCAAAGATGTAAATTTGCCACAGTGGAGGGATAGGGAAGAAGTAACAATAAAAAGTAAGCAGCATCTCAAATTTGCAGTTGTTAAAAACTGTCTTGTATGCATAGCTCTTCTGTGTTTTAAGTACAGTAGTCACGCTGTAGCTGCAGAAGATGAACACTGGGTGGCACGCAACTTAACAGGGATACATTAATGCAAAACATTAACAGTTGGGTTTGTACTGAAAAAATACATAAAATAGTTTTTCCCCAAAGTGAATGCTTAACATTCTTGATATGTTAAACATGTAGAATATTTTTACATTATAGAAAAGGTTATGTTAAGAGTAGAGTTTTATTTTAATCTTAAATTCCGTACATTGTAAGGTACAACATTAAAGCTTATGTGACCTTGGAATAACAATATAAGTGAGAAAATAAATTTGTGTCAAACGTAGGAAAAGAATCTTTTCATCCCGAATAAGTCACTGAAACAAACTAATGGAAAGATTCTTCTCCACCTTCAGACTGGAGGAGTCAGTTAAGAAGCTGAATAAAGACTAACATCATCATGCAAATATTATTTTGTGGTAGCCTTAGTTTCTTTGTCTTCAATTATGTATTTAACAACTCTGAAAGCAGGTTAATGGAAGACTTCCTTTTGTGCCATAAAAATCTGATTCTTGACACTTGTATTCGTTATACAGTCTTTTTGGTATGATGTAAAGTGACTACCCCAATAGATAAAAACAAAATGGCTTTAAATATGGAGTGGCCTCGTTGCTTTACATGATTTTTAAGGAGGAGTTCTGTGCTAGATTTGAACTTCCAGAACTTTTGGGAAAATGTCTTCTCTTTTACCTTTTTCTTTCATTATAGTGTCTATTTTCCCTATGTGGAATTGGTATCTTATTCTGGGGATAACGGTTTCTTAGTGCTAAGTAATTTTGCCAAATGTTTCATGGGTTTTAAATACTTACTGTAAAAACTTGCTAAATATTGGGAAAAGGTACTACCGATACAGTATTCTTACTCCACTGATCTTGAAGTATGTGAACTTACTGTCTTCGTATGCCGATAAGGTTCAGTTGTGAAGCAACCTAAATGCTGTAATGTTTCAGGATAAGGCTTCTAAACCGTTCCATGGCTCTCTGGTTTCCTCAACATATTAAGGACACTATGAGCAGCTCTGAAAACAGTTAAAAGCTCTCAAAACTGATCTTGAGGTCCAAGTGCAGAAGGTATCTGGTCTTTCAGTTGTGCTAGCAGAAAGGTTAATGATTAAGTTACAGTGAATATTTACTGAAGATACAGATATTATGGAAATTATACTTGCCAAAACCAATCTTGTACATGAAGGAAAAATGTGAAGTGCGTGGTCAGTGGTAAGGAGGAATACCAACGAATACGCTACTGTTGCGAGGAACTTATTTCACCATACCAGAGTTCTCCAGTGTAACAGAGACATCAACTGGGGGACAAAAACGAAACTCTGTTCCTGGCAGAATTGGTTATGGTTTGCCCTGAGGTTCCTTCCAAGCTTTATTGCTCCTGGGCTCCTGTCTGGCTCAGCCTAAACTCTGCAGAGTTTTTAAGGAAATTTCTCATTTAACTATTAATTTCTTATTAATGCTCTGGCTCAACACCATCTGGTTTCTACTTACATGCTAGGCTGCGTTGCCTTCCTTGAATACACTTCCTCATCTTGTTTCTCTGTCTGCTGCTGAAGCTCCTCTCACGGATCAGTCTAGGCAGTTTTATATTGTCCCTTCTTGCTTCTCTTTCCTTTGTGGGGGGAAAACAGCTTGCACAAGTAGCTCTCTTTTCAGTGTCTCCATGCAAAGAATGGTGGTCAAACAGCAGCTGCCAGGTAGAGGATTGCAGGATTGCTGACTGCAAAGTCATGAAAGGTGCTCTATCTGTAAGAGTATTTTCTAGATAAATTTTTAATAATTCTTTGATTTTGGGAACTGCTGCTGCCTTTTTACCTATAGTGTAAAATTGAAAGTAGGGATTCAAAAATAAATTTTGTGCAGCTAACATGTAAACTTTGTGTTCTCTAAGATGTTTCCTGCTTTAAGGTCTCTGTGATTTAAAACTTTGAAACATGATTTTTGTTCATTGATCCAAATCTTCTTTGCTTCTTTACCATATAAGAGGGGCAGCTGTGCACTTGGTTGGGCAGCCCTAATGCTTTTCTATTCTAATCCTTAGCAGATATAGTCCAGACACACTAATTGGAAAAAAAGTATGACTTTAAAAAAAACCCCAAAAACCTCTCGTTATGCAAGAGGAGGAGGAGCAGCTGGTAACCCACGATTGTTGAGCCCTGTACCATTTACTTGTTACTACTGATAGGTTATTTCATATGACTGTGCACTGTATGTGCTAGTATGCATATATGTGGTCCTGTGTGCTAGTGCCATATGTATATGTGATACATGCCATACTTATATGTGGTACCATAATATATACTTGAAGTAAATTAGTGTACGGTATACAACCTGGTGGAGGTTAGGCTGGCACAATGACTGCTCTGAAATCTGAGTGATGTCCATGAATGAAAATGAGCTGGTGACAGAGGGTGACAGTTTGCTCGGTGGGGTACCCAGCTGTATTCCTGACCAGGTTCTTCATGACGAACAGACAGGACTCGTGGCATGTCTAGGTTGTGAGCTAATGCTGGGACTGCTGCTCCCTGTGGCCCTCCAGTGCTGAGGTAAGTCTTGTTTTCAGGTGAGTCAGGTGTTGGCTGCTCCGACTGCTGGGCAGGCTTCAGTCTAAGCCATAATCATCTGCTGTTATTGAACATGAATATTGTGGAACTTGAATGCCTGTATCCTGCGGTTCGGTAGAGGACTCGAGCCTAGGCTTCTGTCTGTGACTGCTCTGCTATCTAGGTGGTTTGACCACTTCACAGAATCGAGGACCTGAAAGCTAAAATAAGTGCAGCCTTCTGTGTGGGAAGAGGAAAGTATTTTCTGAAATAATCATGGAGTAGTCGGAGTGCAGCTTTATTTGTCCCTTTAAACTTGAGGCCTGTTCCTGGCTTTTGTGAAGGCAGTTGTTGGCAATGCTTTCTCATTTTGACACAAAACAATGAATCTTCAGAATTTTTTCTTGGGATGTGCATGCCCTTTGGGGAAGGAGGGAGAAGAGCAGGGAGGATGTCTTTCCTTTTTTTTTTTTGTCATAGCAAGCATGAGTCAGAGTTCCTATTGATTAATTCAGGTTGCTTGTGATATATCTTGCCACCAAATTTAATGCTGAAGATCAACTTTGTGATTATAAAGTACAATCTCAACCAAACAGAAAGGCAGGCTGAAAACAGCGAGTACCTTCATGTCATAATTCCATCTAGGAAGTAGGTACTAGCAGCAGGATACCACTGGAAGCATCTAAAGACTTGTTCGTCCTTTCTAGTGCTTTTTTGCTCCTGGGCCACACTTGGGATCCAGATGTTTTAATTACACCAATTATGTTTTCGGACTTTCCTTTAGATGCTTAGTGGGACAAAAATACTTTAAAAATATATAGATGAGACTTCTTGTCTGTTGTATGAGTTAGCTTTTCTTCAGTGTTTTTCCAATGTGTTTGTAGACAGAGGGGACACTTGCACAGCAGTTTTATTTATATCCAGGCTGTCAGCTCAAGAAAGGAAAGCTTAATCGGAAGCTGAAGGAGACTTGGTAACAGTTAAGGGGCTTATTACTGCATCACTTGCCTCACAGTAATTCTTTTTTGAAGTAGTCTTACTGTATTTTGCAGGCACTCATTCTTCCCTCTTGTAAAAGTGGGCAGCTCCAGTCCAGTGCCTCCTATTTGTGTGTCCAGGCTGCGATGGTGTCTCTTCTGCGGTCACTAGCATCTATATTCCTTAGTCAGCCCTTCTCTTCTTTATGGTTAAGTTAATGACTTTTATTCCCAATTGAGGAAGATGATCAGCAAAATGCCCTTGCGTGCTTGGCCTCTGGAGGGAGCAGGCAAGCAAGAAAACCAAACCAACCTTGGCAGATTAGAGCGATCAGATTTGCCTCAGCTTCGGAGTTTCTGTCACTGGATTTCAGGGTTTCTGAAGTGCCCAGTGCCTGCAGTGATTGTTGCTGGGAATGGAAACAAGATATTTTTTCAATGTTTTTGAAGCAGATCACCTTCTTCCTAAAGAACAAGCTGATGCAAGCATGTAACTATGGGCTGAGGTGCAAGCCTGGCACTGGCAGCAAGATGTGATGGATACTGCTGTCCCCATCTGTAGTAGAAACAGCAAAGAGCAGCAGATATACTGGAGGATCCCCGTGGGATGGCCAGACCCCCATGGGTTATATATGTTCCACCATCAGTGGCACCTGCTGTCAGGGAGGATTCAGCTTTGTGACAACCCTCAAGACAGTGACTGGACTCTGCAGTTACTGTGTTTAGCCTCTGTGCTCAGCAAAGCCAAGTGCTGAAAAGTGCTTGAGGAAACAGCTTCTGACTTGCATGGCTTTAAAACTAATTGTAGCAAACAGCGGTGGGGGGTGGGGAAGGATACATTAATGAGGTTTCTGAGAATAATTTTACTCTCTTGCTACCTGACCCGGTGGAGAGATCTCCCCTGCTCATGGCTGAAACTGGACATATATACAGAAACTGCAGTGGTTAAAGCTGTAGTCCTGGAGACTTGCGGAGAAGCCAAAGACCCTGAAAAGGTCTGGAAGACCCTGCCTTCATCTGAACCTATGGACAGGAACTGTCTCAACTTGTCTTGTCCAGTTGCTCTGGAATAGGTCTGGGATGTTAATTATGCACTGATGCAGCAGGTGGCTGACCAGAGGGAGTCTTGCAACAGCTCAGTCGTAGAGACCCTTGTGTCTTGAGCAGATAACAACATGCAGCTAGATCCTAAGCTTTGCTGAAAATGTCAGAAGTAGCCAGTGCTAAGTAACTGTGTAGGGTGTGACAAAATATATGGAGGTGGATCTTCAGATTGGCGATATAACCTCACAGTTATCTGCTGCTAATTGACTGCAGTGTAGGAGCCCTGAAAAGGAATGAAAAGGAAGAAGCCACAGATCAGCCATTAGTGTGTGTAGGGGCAAGTTTCCCCTAGATTTGGGAAATAGGAGGTTAAGCTCTGGAGAGGTACTGTTTAGACTTTTGCAGCTGTTAGCCTAACCAGAAGGACCTGCAGTATCTTATTCTCAGTGAACCTGTGGCTTATGATATTTTTAATGGAACATTTGGTTCTTGGCACCTAAACGGCACCAGCCACTTTGGAAAAGAAAAAGTATGAGTGCATCTGTTGATTTTAGTATTCATAAAGACATTTGATGGTTCTGCTAGCCCTGTTAGCTGAGAACATCTTAAAAGCTGCCCTAAGAGCCATTGTTGTGGTTGTCCAGTCTTACTGTATTCCACTTGCGTGACTGGGTCAGAAGTGGTGGGCACCCTGTATCCCACTGTGGCTGTCAGCTCCATCCTCTTAATAGCTTATACTGCTTGCAACCTGGTAATGTATCTTTGGACTACTACTGTTAACCAGAGTACTGGCAAGTGAGCAGGAACCCCTTCCCAAAATAGGGCACTGATTTCAATAAAGTGTTGGAAATAAGGTGCAATGGCATAGGGATTGTTTCCACTAAAAATGTGAGTATGCCACCTATAAGTGGAACAAATACTGTCACTGGTGTGTTGTTATACTACCACCAACTAATGAAACAGTTGCTGAAAAGTAAGTGGAAAAAGCCATGATTAGCTAGCACTCTGCATTTAATTATGCTGTAATCCTCAACAGCCTCCTTCCCTTTCCCTCTTCTCCCCAATTTGACCTGATGCTATCGTAGTGCTAGGTGTACACTTTGTCTACAAAGGCAGGAAGAGTGATCTCAGGCTTCATGAAATGTTTTAAACTAAACTGCTGTAAAGTTACTGTTTAGGACTACAAAGGTCAAGGTTAACTGTAGTATTTAGTATAGGAGAATACAGAAAATGATGCATTCTCTGTACATTACAGAGAATGTAATGTACATTTCTCTCATAAGAAAGAAAAGAATATAGCCAGTAGGTGAATATATGTTGTTATAGGCAGCTTAGGTTAACCTAGCAATAGTTATATAGGTAGATGTTAGAGAATCAAAAAACATAGAAGATGTGTGTCTGATTTAGGGCATGGGGAGGCATTTAGAAGAAACAGCTTGAGAGCCAAGTAGCCAGTAACTTTATACTGAGAAGACAGCATGACTGTTTCTGACCACTTGCGTAGACTGACATCTAAATCAATTAAAATAAAAGAGGGAAGGGAGGAGAGTATGGCATCTAGTAGTTTCCTTCTTTAATACCCAAGCCCTCCTTAAAACTTATTACTGGTTTTCAAAATATTTACTCTTGATTGAATAGATCTTTCATTCTTTTTTTCCTGTACTCACATAACCATCATTTGCACATGACTGTAGAAAATGTTAGTTTATATTCTTATATTCTTTATTCATATTGCACAGTAAGGATAAGTAAATATCTCCATCTTCCTCTGAAAACCTGATTCTTCTGGGAAAAAGTCCTTGAACTCATGATTTCTCAGTTAGTGTCAGGTGGTCGTGTGCATTTCTTTAGCTTCATTTTTTTGCCATGCACACATTACACCGGTTCTCTTGTGCTGCTCATTGTTGAGATTTCTCAAGGAACTTTTGCATCTATTTCCTCTATCATGAGAAATATTGTTATCATAGGAACACAGTGTTGTTCCTAATAACTTAATATGCTTCAATAATTATCCTTTCCATGCCCTTCCTGTAAAAAATAATATTCTCTTTATTTTACCTCAGTATACCAAGTGGATGAACTCGGTAGAAGCATCAGCTACTGTTTTTCCGAAGGACATGATTACAGTAGGTGATACTCAATGTTCCTTCCAATGGCTGGCTAAGCATATTTTATTTTTTCTCTCTCCCAAAACCATACTGTCCTCAAGGGGAGTGCATATTTGTGTAATTAGAACTTAGACATACGGAAATAAAGCTGTTTAGCTGAGCTCCTGGCTTATTCCAAAAACGTCAAAGGATCAAGGAACCTTTGGTAACTGTATGCCATAGCTGAATGTCTATGTTTCAAAATAACTTTATCTGGATGTTATAGTTAGAAAACATTTTATCGAGCCATATATTAATATTTTTCAGAAATATTTTGAAACTGGTTTGTATGGCAACTACTTCAAAGAGTATATGTAACTCACTAGCCATAATTTAGTTAAAGAGGCATCTTATCTTGACACTTAACTTACTAAAGCCTACACTTACTGTTCTGTTAGACTAAATTCTTTCTTCTGGTAACAGTCTATTGCCTGTGATAAGAGATGGAGTGCCTAAGGGGAGTAACTAGCACAGTAAGTAGATTTGAAATGTATTGGGCATGGATCTTCCACCCCCAACACCATATATGTTTTCCCAGTAAATTCTAATCTCTGCATTAAAAAATCCAGAGGTGGCAGACAAAGTTCTGTTTCTTGTTCTACCTCCTGTCTCCACCACACTCTGTTGTGCTTCCCTGATTAGTCCCTTTTTAATCTTAAGTAATAGGGCTCTAAGTAAGCGCACTTCATATCTTGCAATATCATAGACTATTTCAGGTTTGGTACATCACCTGAGCAATTCATAAATGTGAAAATATCCAATCTCTGTCAGATTGAAAGGACCATCTCATCCTGCTTTTGAAATAACCAAAAGCAAATAGAGAAGAATGTAGGAAACAGGTCATATACAAAAAAATCTCTCTTCTTGTATGAACTCCCACTTCCAGCCCTTACCAGCTTGGGGATTCCCTAGCTGGAGCTCTCTGTGTCATGATAAACCCTCCCTTTTCAGTTAGGGAAATACGGAGTGAGGATGAGAGACATTCAGAAAAAGTCAGGAAGGGGATTTTTGGTTCTACAAATGACCAAGTTGCATGGGTGTGCTCTGGGGCTGCATCATGAATCTGGATTGGATGCTCAACTCCAGTCAGAAATACCTGTTTTATAGTGGCACTACTTAAAGACAGCAGCACAAGATTTGTTCTTTTTGGTTAAAAAGCAGTTTCCCCTTGGAGTCTGTTCTTCTGCTAGAAAGCTCAGCTGTAAATCACTGACAGCTCTATGTATGCTAGCAGAATACTAGTCATTTTAGAACAGTAGATTACAAAGGGGAAACTACATTCCTCTTTCGGGACTGAGAAAACCTTGAGGTCAATTATTTTCATCAGATACTAGGAAAGTGCTAGACCTTCAGCTCCAAGTTGAGTCTCTCTCCAGGCTCCTGATGGACACTCCCCAGGTCATCTGAAAAGACTTCAAATCTTTGTTCTCTCCACAGAGGTGTGATGGTGCCTGCCTTGCTTGCTAGCAGCCTGCTAAGATTTGCCATGGAGCAGAACCACCTCCTGTGGTGGTGGGACTGCACAGGGCTTCTCTGAACCCTTTCATGTTCTCAAGAACTGCTTCTGTCACTGAGATGTGCAGAAATACTGTCTCGAGCTCTGTTCAAACTTTTGCTCAGTATGCCATCACACAAGCATTTAAATTTTCTGATGCAGTTGGCTATATGCTCCTCCAGCCTCTATTTTTAGAGGTTTGCAAGACCATCCTTTATTAAGCTGCATGAGGTTAGGTAAAGGTGTAGGGGATATATGGCTTAGAGGCATCCACCCCATGACAATCATGTGGAGCAAAAAGTTAACTCATTTATCAAAACCTAGAAGCTGTTTAAGATGTTTGTTCTTCCTTTGTATTTACCTTTGAATCCCTCAACAAACTTAGGTATGAGATGCATCCAGAAGGCGGGGCACATTCTTCCCCTTTTGTAGGTTGCTTGTGCAGCTCTATAGAGGCAAGTACTGCTAGATCTGAAAATGTTTCCGGCTCAAATAATTACATCTATGCATAGCACAGTGAGAGTATGCCTTTGGACAGGAGGTTTTGAATAACTTCCTTTTTTGTGCTGTGAAGTAAAGGCTAAGTGTACTCTAGTCCCTGTTCCAAGCCTTTTGTGTAGATGATGCGTGCATGCCTAAAGAGGCAAGGTGTAAGCCACTGACCACTCCCTAAACTAGAATTCTGAGAAATTTAAACTTTCGCTATATCTGGGGAGTTAACACTGATCCTCAGAACACACTGAAGAACATGGTATATGAGGAGAAAATGAGATCCAGTGGAGATCAGAAGGACTATTACATCTTGCATATCAATCAGAGATTGAGATTAGGGGCTCCTGCCTGTTTACATAGTTTTTAATATTTTTCATGGTAACAATAATGAATGCACCTAGTTTACATAACTGAAGTACTACATTGATATGATTTCTTCAGCAGATATTATTATGTTGTACTATTATACAATAATAAGAAATCAGAAGCTCCAGAAACATTGTTCTCCCTTGGGCTGAGCTGCATTAGTGGTAGCGTAAGAGTCTTTTCAACTAAAGTTCTCCCACTGTAGTTCTTCTGTGAAATTAGTCCCTTGATGGTACTGAAGGTAAGTTTTACGTTTATTAGTATAGAGTTGAGTATTGACCATTTTATGAAGTTGGTATTTGTGTTACTCTATTTCTGTATGGTTGTGTTGGCAGGGCAATACTGCATTGGTGTAATTGGCACAGAAAAGGACTGGAAACTAACATTTATTAAAACATGAGAGTTTCTGAAATAGTAAAAATTCTAACACTGATCATTGGCAAGATAATGTTTTTGGACAGATGATCTTTAGGTACTTCCCTGGTCAATGCTCATTTTGAACCTCTGCCATAGTGTACAAACACAAGAGCTGGTGCAGCATATTTTGAACCATCTCAGGGCAGTTAAGTTACTTAAGGAAACTTTTTTTTTTTGCAAACCTGTTTTTAAGCTGGGTCATTTCCCCTGTTCAGTTTGCATTAGTGCCAGCCCAGCTGAAGGAGAAATGCACTGGTAGATAAGAAGAGCGGTGGAGGTATAAAGACTGTTGTAGGGTGGTATAGCCTCTGAAGACTTTGAGGAAATCATGGCCTTAATTAGTTGTTAGACTCACAGAATTGTATAGGTTGGAATGGACCTCTGGGGGTTGCTAGTCCAACCTCCTGTGCAAAGCAGGTCTGGTTAGAGCAGGTTGCTCATAGCTTTGTCCTGTCACTTTTTGAGTACTTCCAAGGATGGAGGTTCCACAGCCTCTCTGGGAAACCTGTTCCAGGGTTTGAATACCCTCATGGTTAAATAACTTCCTTGCATCTCATTGAAATCTTCTGTGTTCTGAGTTGTGTCCATTGCCTCTGGTTCATCCAGTGTGCAACCAAGAAGAGTCTGGCTCTCTCTTCTCTTCCCCTCCACCCCAGTTACGTAGCTGCAGACAGGAGTAAGATCTCCCCTCATCATTCTTTCCTATGGGCTGAACAAACCTTGATTTCTCATGTGCTCCAGCCCCTTCAGCAATCTTGTTAGTCACCTGCTGGGCTTGCTCATTTTTCTTATACTGGGGAGCCCCAAAATGGACACAGTATTTTGGATGCAGTCTCAAAGTAACAGTGTTCTTCACTGTGGTCTGAAGCAAGCATCTGGTGTACGATTGTTTTTGTCTACTACTGAGCCGTTGGAGCATTCCGTCTGAATCACAAAACTTGAACTTGACTCCAAGAATCCGAGAACTCCTGACTCACTTCCCTGTTAGAGAAGGTAACTGAGTGACTCTGTCTCAGCAGAGGAGTTGCATGAAGCAAAAAAATATAGTTGGGAGGTATTGCATAAAAAAATTGAGAGATTCCTTTTTTTTGTCATGGTTTAACCCTAGTCAGCAACTAAGCACCATGCAGCAGCTCGCTCACTCCCCCTCCACTGGTGGGATGGGGGAGAGAATTGGAAGAGTAAAAGTAAGAAAACTCATGGGTTGAGATAAGAACAGTATAACAATTGAAATAAAATTAAGTAACATAATAGTAATAATAAAATATACAAAGCAATTGATGCACAATGCAACTGCTCACCATCTGGCCGATTGATGCCCAGCCCATCCCTGAGCAGTGATCACTGCTGCCTGGTGAACTCCCCCCCAGTTAATATACTGGGCATGACGTCCTCTGGTATGGAATATCCCTTTGGTCAGTTTGGATTAGCTGTCTTGACTGTGCCCCCTCCCAGCTTCTTGTGCACCCGGCAGAGCATGGGAAGCTGAAAAGTCCTTGACTTTGTGTAAGCACTGCTTAGCAACAACTAAAACATCAGTGTGTTATCAACATTATTCTCATCCTAAATCCAAAGCACAGCACTGTACCAGGTACTAGGGAGAAAATTAACTCTATCCCAGATGACGCCAGGACTTTTTCTTTTTTTTTAGACCAGCTTTTATCTTCAGTGCAATCAGATGTGCCTATATCTCTAGTGAAAACTGCACCACGGACTACAGTAGTGGTTACTGTCATAACCACAGATGCAAAGATCTGAAAACCTTTGGGGGGAAAAAATAATTTTTGTGTTTTATGGACTCCCTGTGAATTATTTTTTGAAATCTTTTTCAACTGTGTTTTTTGAAGCTAGTGTTGTTAATAGCCATTGAACTTAGTTGGGAGAATAAGTAAGATTCAGACTGTCACTGCAGATTTCTGAACCAGATAAAGAATCTTCCACAAGATGACAGATTTTATATGTACTTATGTCTCAAGCTTAAATTGAGACTTATTTAAAATTCAAGTTAATTTTGCCTTGAGGCTATCCTGCTAAGATTTCTTCAACTTTCAGTTACCAAAGCTCAATCTATTGAAGTTTTTTTTGTTTTGTTTTCTGTCAGAACTGTATTGTTGCCAAAAGGGATTGGCTGCATAGGATGGTCACAGAAAGGTTTTTATCTATTATTTCAGTGGTTTCAGTTTGTTAACTTAGAGCTAAGATTCAAAGGTCTGATTTATACCTACTGAATCCCAGTTGAGAAAAGTAAATGCTTATATAGAGGGTAGGACATACTTCTCATACCAGAAGGACCTTCAGAGGGATTCTTTTTGAGCTATGAGGTTCTGAAATTATTTTCAAGTTCATGTTTAAATGAAGTATTTTTCTTAAGTCTATAATGAGTTTGAGTGTTCATTCTATAGGATCATTTCTTCATCTTTTTATTTAATTAGCTTGCAGGCTTTTTTCTAGGGAGGTGCCTTCTGAGGAAATAAACAAGTGCAACTGCTGGAATAATTTCATTGTTGTTGCTGCTGAGAACCTGTTTATTCAAGCCACATTTTAAACTCATCACATGTATCTAGTCAAAGGCCATAATTATTTATTACTGCCTGGGTATCAGCAACCCCTCAATTCAGTTTTCCATCTGCAATATTTAAGACAAAAGAGTCTAAGAGATACCACTGGCTTCAGATCAGTCTTCTAAGTGTCAGAAGTTGAAGATCTCTTCCATGGCTAAGTAGCAACTGTCACAGATCCACGAATGGAAACAACAGTCACTGGTGGTTCAAACAGCACCAGCTTTTACTGTACTGCTGGATTAGGTACTGGATCTGTCTGAGACAAGGGAAAAAGGCAGGTAAAAGGAGGCTTTTCCTGTTTGAACTTCCACAAAAGAAAAAGGAGGTCAGATACAGTGTTTCAGTACATCCTCAGGTACTCAACTTTTTCTCTCCAGATGCAGGACTTGGCATTTCCCTTTCTTGAACTTCATAAGGATTTTGTTGACGCATTTCTCCAGCCTGTTGAGGTCCCTTTGATGGCAGCACACCCATGTGATGTATCACCTACTCC
The DNA here is from genome assembly GCA_031468815.1 of Morus bassanus. Taxonomy (NCBI): domain Eukaryota; kingdom Metazoa; phylum Chordata; class Aves; order Suliformes; family Sulidae; genus Morus; species Morus bassanus. The sequence continues at coordinate 88,022,539 of CM062568.1, read as the reverse complement.
ACCCAGTTTTTCTGTTATCTGCAAACTTGCTGATGGTGCACTCTGTCCTGTCATCCAGGTCATTAATGAAGATGTTGAGGAGTATTAACTCCTGGGGTACGCAACTGGTTACTGGCCTCCAGCTTGGCCTTGTGTCACTGATCACAACCCTCTGAGCCTGGCAGTTCAGTTAGTTTTCAATCCACCCCGCTGTCCATTTATCTATTTCATCAGTTTTCCTCTATGAGGATCTTATGGGAGACAGTGTTGAAAGCCTCGCTCAGGTCAACATAAATAATTTCCACTGCTCTCCCTTCCTCACCAAGTCGCTCGTATCATCTTGTCATAGGGGAGGTATGATGATCACTTTGTAAATCGGTGCTGACTACTCCCCAACACCTTCTTATCCTTAATATGTTTGGAAATCATTTGCAACACCACCTTCTCAGGGACTGAGGTGAGGCCACCTGCCCTGTAGATTCTTGTATCCTTTTTGCCCTTCTTGAAGAGAGCAGTGACTTTTGCTTTTTTCCTGTCCCCAGGAACCTCCCCTGATCACCATCACCTTTCAGAGACTAGTGAGAGTGGCCTCACAATGACATCAGCTCCATGATGTAATAACTCTTACATAATTCAAACCTAGAGGAAGCAGCATGTTCTGTGAATTGCAGGATTTGCAGGGAGGAAGAAAACTGATCCTTAATTGTATATGACAGTGATCTTTAACCTTTGAAATGAAGGTAAGTTAATGTTTGATTAATATCTGATGTTTACTCAAGTTTTGAAATGTACAACAGTTATCTATAAATGCATCTCTGTGAAAGTTCTGTAAAGTTACATTAATTTACCTTTTTAGCATATGTATTTCAAATTTCTTTGAATGTTTATACATCATAAACCAAAATATCTGATTTTTCAGCACTTGTAGGTGCACTGGGTGCATCCCATCAGGTGTCTTCTGGTTCTAGTTTCTTCAAGTATGACTGCTCTGCTCCTCTCCTTTAGATACATCATGTCGTATACTTTCTCCATTGAAACCTAGAATACTACATCCAAGATCAAATGCATCATAAAAGGAAGAATTCAGATGTATAGCATATATGGATATATACTACCCTCTGAGGGCTGGGGTTTTTTGTTTTGTAAGGAAAAACAAACAAAAATCTCATACCTCTAAAGAGGAGACAAGCAGATTAGTGTTCTCCTGAATATGGTAAAGCAAGTTCTGTTAGTGGTGACACCTGAAAATCATATTGACTGTAAATGACCTTATTGTCATTTGCCTCATAATATAGAAATCATGTGGACTCTCATTAGCATGGCCTCTTGCAAGTACCAAAAAACCCTCCAGTCTTTAGATCCCAAGTATGCAGGTCCATCCAATTCATGCTTTTGAAAGCATAATCCCCTGTACCATTCAGCATTGCTAGGATAGAAGTCTGTGGCCAGCACAGAGGGTCAAAGAGGTAAGACCAGAATTTGTTCATAGGTCTATTTGCTTCAATTTTTTCCACTTCAGAGGTTGTTCTATAACTCTGTTGTACTGAGGACAGAATCATAATTTTGAAATTATCTTTCTAAGCATCAAATTGGCTATTATAATTTGATCAGCTCCATCATCATCTCAAGCTATATTGAAAAACCTGGCAAACTTACATTTTGTTCAGAAGCAATTGTCTTTCACATGCAGCTTATTATTAACTGATACAGGCAATGGCAGTCCAGAGATTTAGAGGAAAATTATCATCTTCAATATTACCTGATGGAGGGGAAAAAAAAGTAATGCAACTGAGAAAGACACCTTTTTTTCTGTACCATGCAGTGTGGGAAACTACTGGGCTGCGATGTTATGGAATCGATATAGTTCACAGCAGAATATTTATACCAAAGCATTTCCCACAGAGCAAAAAAGTTGGATAATGCTTAGATAACAGTAGGCCAGAGAAAGGCTAATTAGTAATTTAGGTTCTCTTTGTTTCGGATATCGCAGAAGGAGCAACTGAGTCTAGATCTAGATTTTAATTTGGTGGGGGACAAAGTCAAATAAGCCAGAAAGGTGAATGGGTGCCAGGACAAGGGAATGAGGGATGTGGAACAGAAATGTGGCTTTAATGCCCGCCCTTAGCTGAAGTCTCTTGCTATAGTTCTAACCCCAGAAAGTGGGTTAATGAGAGGTGTTGTCTCAGTTACATAACTCACAAAGGTGTTTTCCATCTGTTGAATCTGCTCTCTACAAACAGGCTAGGTGACAATCTTCTACCACCATTCATGAAACCAAACAAGTTAATAAATAGTTTATTTTAATAACAGGGCTTTAATAATAAGCTGTTGTGAAGACCTGTGACCTCCTGCAGGTTGGTTAGAAGGCACCTCTGGAGGCTATCTTGGAGTTGGACCAGCTCAGCACTAGATTGTGTCACTCTTGGCTTTGCCTGAGCCTTGAAAATCCCCAGTGACAGAGATTCCTCTACCTCTCTGGACAACCTGTTCTAGTGCCCAGCTACCCTTTGGTTGATTTTATTTTCTGATGCCTGGTCTGAACCTTCCAAGCTGTAAACTGTGCCAATTGTTCTTTTTTAGACCAGCTGGCAAGAGCAAGAAGAGTTTGGCTCTATCACTTTTGTAATAATACTTCAAACAGTTGTAGGCTGATATGTTACTTCTTAGCTTCCTTTTTACCAGACTAAGTAAGTCCAGCTCCTTCAGCCTCTCCTCAATAGCTTCCTTAGTAGCCCTCCACTGAACTCTTTCCAATTTTGCCATGTCCCTCTGGATCAGTGGTATCCAAAATGAAGCACTATTTCAGGTATGGCCTCACCAGTACCAGGTAGAGATTATCTGCAAATTTCCCTTTATGTGCTGGCTACACTTCTAATGTAACCCAGTATGTAGCTTCTTTCAAAAGAGCATGTCACAGGTATGCATTCAACCCAGTGTGCACTGTAACCCGCAGGACTATGACCTAGCCAGCCGCTTCCCAGCCTGTACCTGTACATAGGGTTATTTCAGCTGCCCCAGGTGCAGAACTTCATACTTCTTACAAGGATCACGAGGTCTCTGTCCAATCCTTAAGTTTTTCAGGGTCCTGCTGGGTTGAACCAGCAGGCACTTCCCCTAACTTAGTGTTATCTGCAGATCTGCTGAGAATGACCTCTGCGTTGCAGCCAGGTTGTTAATGACAGCATTTGATATGGGTACCAGTATTGACCCCAGGGTGCTTTGCTGATTACCAGCCAAATATTGAGTTATTGACTGCTAGCCTTTCAGCCAATTTTCAATTCATCTAAACAGTTTGTTTGTCCAGTCCATGCTTCTGCTGTTTCCAGAGGGGAAGGTTGGAGAAGGTGATGTCAAAAGCCACATTCAAACTAAGGTATATTGCACCCACCACTCTGCCCTTGTCCACAGAGCCTGTCATTTTATCGTAGCAGGCAATCAGGCAGGTGAAACGTGGTTTGCCTTCCTGGGCTGACTACTGCTGATTATGTGCTCCCTGATCTTTCCATTGACTGAGGTGAAGCTGACTGGCATAGAGTTTCCCAAGTCCTCTTCCCTGTGTTTTTTAAAGATGAAGATTGATAGCGGCCTCACACTCAGGCCCAGCAGGTCTTCCAGTAGCTTGGGGTGATTCCCATCCAGCCCAATCATCTGAATACATCCACTTTTTCTAACGTGGTGCTCCTCCATTGCTGACTGCCCCATTCCTTCCCTGACTGTGCCCATACAGGCAGGGGTCTGGGAGTTGGCTTTGGCTGTAAAGACAGAGGCAAAAAAAAAAAAAAAAGGGCATTGAGTTCATCAGCTTTTTCACTGACATATGTTGTCACTAGGGGCCTTGTCATGATTTAGCCCCAGCTGGCAACTAAGCCCCACACAGCTGCTCGCTCGCTCCCTCCATTGTAGGATGGGGAGAGAATCGGAAGAGTAAGAGTGAGAAAACTCTTGGGTTGAGATAAAGACAGTTTAATAGGTAAAGCAAAAGCCGCACATGCAAGCAAAGCAAGGAATTAATTCATCATTTAGATTGGATATTAGGAAAAATTTCTGTACTGAAAGAGTGGTCAGGCACTGGAACGGGCTGCCCAGAGAGGTGATCCCTGGGGGTGTTTAAAAAAACGTGTAGATGTGGCACTTCAGGGCATGGTTTAGGAGGCATGGGGGTGTTGGGTTGTCAGTTGGACTTGATGATCCTAGAGGTCTTTTCCAACCTTAATGATTCTATGATTCTATTCTATTCTATGATTCATTCACTGCTTCCCATCAGCAGGCAGGTGTTCAGCCATCTCCAGGAAAGCAGGGCTCTATCACACGTAACAGTGATTTGGGAAGATAAATGCCATCACTCCAAACATCCTCCCTTTCTCCTTTGTCCCCCAGCTTCATATGCTGAGCCTGATGCCATAAGGTGTGGGATATCCCTTTGGTCAGTTGGGGTCAGCTGTCCCAGCTGTGCCCCCTCCCAACCCCTTGTGCACCCCCAGCCCACTCGCTGGTGGGGTGGGGTGAGAAGCAGAAAAGGCCTTGACTCTGTGTAAGCCCTGCTCAGCAGTAAGGAAAACATCCCTGTGTTATCAACACTGTTTCCAGCACAAATCCAAAACACAGCCCCATAGTAGCTACTGTGAAGAAAATTAACTCTATCCCAGCCAAAACCAGCACACTCTCCACCCCTTATTCCATACTATTTACATCATGCTCACATACCACACTGTCCAATACAACCTCACTAGCCACACCCCTTCCCATCTGTTGATGTAATACACAGATATCATTCCCTTAGTCTATGGACCACCCCTCTGAAATGTCTTTAAAATGTCCACAAATGTCCATTTTGTTCATTTAGTCCGTGACTTTGGGCTCTATCTGTTATGGTGGTCACTCAAGACAGGAGAAGTGGTATATTGTGTGGAGTTACTGGGCACCAAAGCCAGCTCAGGCCGGGTCACTGGTGCACTTGCACTGCTTCTTGTAAGGCTTGTCCTCTGTGGTTCCGGTGATTCCTGCTAAAGTAATTCCTATAACATGCAACTCAAATCATGGGTTACAACAATTTAAATGTATTTCCATTACAACCTCCACCCCTGGTCCCTTTGGACCAGACCATTAGGTTTAACACTGCAGTGAACTCCTCCCCTTACCCCTGCTCCAGCTTGGACTTATCCACAGACTGCAGTCCCTTAGGGTTGTGCCTGCTCCAAATGGAGCCTTATCTATGAGCCATTGCCTCTCCAGGGGTACACTTGCTGCAGCATAGTCTTATCCACAGCCACAATTGCTTTGAGGTGCACCTCTTCCAGCACGGCCTTCTCCATGGGCCACAATGCCTTCAGAGATATACCTGCTCCAGCGTGGCCTTACCCACAGCCACAGTCCCTTCAGGAGTGAACCTGCTCTAATATTGGCCTCGTACACAGGCACTGGTGCTTCAAGGTGTACCTGCTGCAGCATGGACTTATCCACCGTCACAGATGCTTCAAGGTGTACCTTCTCCAGTGTGGGTTATCCTTGGGCCACAGTCCCTTCAGAGGTACACCTGCTGTGGCACAGACATAACCACGGCCACAGACACTTCGAGATATACCTGCTCTGGCAGGGGCTTATCCACAGCTGAAGACACTTCGTGGTGTCCTGCTCCTGTGTGGACTCATCCACAGGTCAGTCCCTTTGACGAATTCACACTGGAGTTCCAGCCTGTCCAGTACAGCAGCACAGAAACAGCAGCAATGCCTCAGCCGTCTGCCAGCCCAGGCGCATGGCCATTGCTGTTATCAGAATGTTCCCAGGAACAGCAGAGTAAGGTGATAAGCAGTACAGCAGTACAGCGAGCAGCAAGAGCAAAAGGCAGCCACCAATGAGCACTAGACTCTAATACACAGTAAGGCAAGCAAGCCCCAGGGCAAGCACAGGAGCCTGCCAATTAATAGCTAAACAGCAATAACAGCTATAAATTCGATCTAGCACATTCCAATCAAACCTGTTGTTATCTCAAACCCTTAAAGCCCCATGTTGGGCAGCTAAAAGGACTGTGGTGGTTTAACCCCAGCCAGCAACTAAGGCCCACACAGCTGCTCGCTCTCCCCTGGTGAGATGGGGGAAAGAATTGGAAGAGTAAAAGTGAGAAAACATGTGGGTTGAGATAAAGACAGTTCAACAGGTAAAGCAAAAGCCACACACGCAAGCAAAGCAAACCAAGGAATTCATTCACTGCTTCTCATCAGCAGGCAGGTGTTCAGCCATCTCCAGGAAAGCAGGGCTCTATCACACATAACAGTGATTTGGGAAGATAAATGCCATCACTCCAAACATCCTCCCTTTCTCCTTTGTCCCCCAGCTTCATATGCTGAGCCTGATGCCATAAGGTGTGGGATATCCCTTTGGTCAGTTGGGGTCAGCTGTCCCAGCTGTGCCCCCTCCCAACCCCTTGTGCACCCCCAGCCCACTCGCTGGTGGGGTGGGGTGAGAAGCAGAAAAGGCCTTGACTCTGTGTAAGCCCTGCTCAGCAGTAAGGAAAACATCCCTGTGTTATCAACACTGTTTCCAGCACAAATCCAAAACACAGCCCCATAGTAGCTACTGTGAAGAAAATTAACTCTGTCCCAGCCAAAACCAACACAGGCCTCCATCAGCAGAAGCCCATTTTCCTTGAACTTGCTTTTTCAATTAGCATTCTTACAGAATCTGCCTTGTTCCAACCAGTGCCCTTCGGCAATCTCAGCTCCAGCTGGGCTTTGGCCTTCCTGATTTTGACACTAAGTACTTAACATTGGGTTTTTTTGGTGTCTGTCAAGTGGCGGAGGTTTACTTAAGCCATTACAATAATTTTATTTAGTTTAGCTAATCTAAACCACATTGGAGATGGTCTTTCTGACTCTTGCACACTTTTGCTCCAGCCTCATGAACGAACATGGAAAAATTGCTCCAACTGCAGAAGCAATTGTCTGCTAGTAGGAAGACATGGAAAAGACGTCTGAAATTACAACCCAGTTAAACGTGGTTAATCTGAATATAAATAAAAATGGAATGGAATTCTTCTGGTCTTTAAAAATTTAGAGGAAAGATGCAACAAGACAGTGAAGACCAATAGATCACCCTATAGGAAGGTTTAGGGTTGGTCTGCCACTGGGAAACATTCTTGGAAGAGGGACATACACTGAATAGTTTGAGTTCTAGACTGGGATCAAGGCTAATTTGATTGATAAGAGCCTAAATTTAAAAGGAGGGAACAAAGCTGGGAAAGGCTCATTTAATCAGCACGATGATGGTGTAGTGAGAAAGAAATATCAGAGGGTCAGAGGAATGAAAGTGCCAATACTGATGCGCTTGCTGGCTAATACAGAGTGGGAAAGTACTGGCTAAAAATTAGCCTCTTGTGGTGGCCAGTATGAAGCTATTACATTGGTAAAACAAAACAGAGGATCCAGAACAACCGAGTCAGAATGTGAAACTAGCTAGTACAGAGACCTGTGGAGGATTTAGCAGTTGTGGCTGGAATATCAGGATGGAAGTATATACGTCATTTAGGAAACACAGAAGAGAAAAATAAAGATGGTGAAATAGCATTATGCATTAATGACTTCAGAGAAAGAAAAGGGACTGTACGTATAAGATGGATCATGTTTGAGTTAAAATCATTTAGAGAAGGGTAGAAAAAATACTGTACTGAAGTATCAGAAAGCCTGCAGTATCCAAGAGAGCCTGGGGGTTGGATTTAGACGGGGATATAGATCTCTGTCATGTCATCTCGAAAAGAAAAGAAAAGAAAAGAAGTACCCTTAGTAACTCTGTAAATATGGAAAAGTTTAAGTCCTCAGTTTGGAAGACCTACCTACCTATTCCTACATGTGCTAACAGATCACTACGCTGCAGTAACAAAATATGCAAGACTGCTATGAAAACTTTCTATCATATGGCTAGGAAGAAATACGCAAAATCCTTAAACGTTTTTTAACTACAAGTGAGTAATTTCCATTATTTTTAGCTGATTTGGAATGAAAAGAAATTCTGAAATGGCATAATTCTCATTGAATATAAAATGCTGGTTTTAGCCATCTTAATTTTTTCCAACTAGTTGTGTTAGTTGCATCAGGTTGTATCTTCAAATTGAGCTTGAAGGCAGAGTAAATACTTCTCTCATAATTATCACAAATTAATTTAAAAACAAACTCCGAACATTCTGATATGCAGTAGAAATTAAAAAAAAAGGAAATTACAAGATACATACTAGACATAATTAGACGTGATTTTCAAGGGATGGGGGGAAGACTCAATTGTCAAAGAGCTCGAATTCAGAAAATACACTAAATGACTGCAAAAACAACATTATGCATTTGGTACCATCCTTTACATTATTTCCACAGAATCTGTCATACCTATTTTTATTAACCCACTAGCAACTACCAGATCTTTTTATTTTCTATTTTGGTCTCTCTTATGTTGGCTACAGAGGTTTGTAGACATTTACAAACTGCATGCACTATGTTTGCTTAGTTATAGCTCCTATAAAATGCAAATCTCGAGGAAGCAGCATGTTCCATGAATTGCTGGATTGGCAGGGAGGCAGAAAATTGATCCTTAATTGTATGTGGGAGTGATCTTTAACCTGTGAAATTAAGGTAAGTTAATGTTTGATTAACATCTGATGTTTACTCAAGTTTTGAAATGCGTGACAACTGTCTAAGTACATCTCTGTAAGACTTCTGTATAGTTGTTATTTTATCTTTTTAGCATGTATATATAAGATTTCTTTGTTGAATGTTTATACATTATAAACTGAAATAACTGATTTTTCCGCTCAGAGGCAGATGGTGTAATTTGTTGTAGCTGTGTTGAAGTCAGTGCTCAGCCTGAGGATCCATTTCATTCCTGATCAACAAGTTTTGTCAACAGACCCTCCCCTTTTGTGTTAAAATGTTCAGTATAATATTTTATACCCATTGATTTGTGGCTCAGCTTGACCATTTTTCAAATACTGTTTGCTTCAAAATTATTGATCTCATTTTAATAACTGGGAGACCTTTAGACTGTAAACATCTACAGGCTTGGCCTGATTTATCTTGCTTTGAAGCAACCACAGAATCACTGTGACCAGTATCGCATTCTCTGTGTTTGACTGTGCCAAGTCATACGCATGAATAAATGTCATGGTCTGTGGAAGTTAAGGAAGAATGAAAATTGATTATGAAAGTAAATAAGATCCTCATAATTTACAATGTCCTTTCTCTCTCTTTAAATAAAAGCAATCAGAATTCAACTTCTATTTTCTGACACTGGGCAGGTATTAAGTATATTCTTAAGTCACATCTGGGTCTGTTGTAGATTCCTAACAGGTAGTTATGAAAGCAGACCTAAACCGTGCTGACTTCTCTCCTCCAATTATTATGTCTCTCCCAGCATTATCTTACGGATAGTGCTCAGAAAGGCTGAGGCACTGGACTTACCAGTCATATGTGAAGGGATGAGCACAGAGCATGCAACAGTTCTCATTGCGAGTGTGAGGCAGAGTCCTCTGTGCACATGTGGTACTACTCATAAATTTATGTAGTCTGAAGACCTCCTGGCTTCTTGGACCTACCTGGTCTATATGCTCCAGAGGTTTTGTATCCCCATGGTAGTCATGACTTCCCTTTCCTTCAAGGTGACTTAATTTCTTATACACAGGATGCTGGTTTAACCAAAAAAGTAAAAACTAATCCTCTACTGACTGTCTGCCATTTGATGCAGTATAATTATTATTCAATGATAACTAAACTTAATTAGTTTAAGGCTATTTTAGGCATTCAATCAGAGTAGAAATATCTTAGGATTTGATATTCCATAACCTTGAGAACAGCTTATTATCAATCTGATATAGCTATGTTCCTGTCCACGCTTCTATCATATATGAATATAACATAATCTTCCCCTTTATCAATAGATGTACTGCTGGGGAAGGAATGTTCCTCTTCCTGGCAAAGTACACTGGTGCAGTTAAACAAAAATACTACAAATAATTGCAAATCCTTCAGGCAAATATCAATCACTTCAGCAGGTGGTGAAGAGAAACGGAGAAACGTTTCTATGGCTGCAGGGCAGACATTCTTTCCTTCCTAAGCAAGACTTATCTTCTCCTGCCTCTCCCAGCAAATGCTAAGACTGTGTCACATCCTGTTAAAGCATGAAAAGCTAACACAGCTTTTGCCTTTTCTTTCCTTAATACTGCAGTAAAGAACCTTTAGTTTAATCCCAGAATCAAAAGCAATCCAGAACTCTTCAAAATCCAACTTGTTCATATCCCTCAATGATACCTAGCCCCAAATTGGCAAAGCAATTAATAACACAGCTCTTAAGATTCATGACTCACAAGGTTTTGAATGTGGAGGAAAAGAGCAGGTATATGGTGGTAAATAAGGAAGGACTTATTTACAGGAGAACTGGAGAAATAATATATATCACCCTTTCAATGAAACTTTGGTGAAAAAATATTCAGTTTAAATCAGGTGTGAAATAGGTTTGTGCTGCATTCCACTACTGTTTATCCCATTACCGTGCTCAGTAAAGCAGGGTGTGTAGGCAGGGCTATGTTTGTACATGACTTAAAATGCCTGCGCCGTCAGTAAATAACAAAGGACAAGGTGATGAGAGAGTTTCTCTCTTTCTCTGTTTTCACTTATTTTTGTGAAGATTGACCCCTTTAGTGTCAACCTGTTCCAAGGCAAACAGCTCTGGCTGAACTTCAAAAGATAACATAGATGTGTGAGGCAAGTGAGACTATGCCCCTAGTTCAAGGCATTCTGGGAGTACAAAAAATCATATATGGCATAGCATACTGCGGTAGAAGATGTGTGACGTAACAATGTAGGGGGGGGTTTAATATATATTTTCACATGGAGAAGAACTAATATACTTTTTGCATGCCAAATGACAAATACAAAAGCAATCCATTATGATTCATCCTAAAAATTATGTTAACATTAGGCTGGTATTATTCACTGAATGACACTTCTTAGCTATGTAAGTACACAAAAAATAAAGCAGACAGATGTAGTTCAAGCTTTGCCAGACTGAGCTGCATATTGGTCCTGCTCCTCAATCAAGGGCACTTAAAAAGATAGTTTAATTCCTGCAGATATTCTGCCAGGGGCTTCTTAGACAGTGAAAGACAAACAGAAATCGAAGCCATTTCACCAGGGCAAATTCAGCCATATTTTATAAAAACATTCATGACTAAAATGTAGAAGTCCTTTAGAAATACAACCATGACTTCTGATTTTAAAATTGTGGTTTTGAAACAGAGCACCATTTTGTTGTTGATATCTAGCTTCAAAACTGACACCACCAAAGCATTTTATAGAAAGGTTTCAAGCAACTGGGAAAAAAAGATTTTCTCAGTTATCACACTGTGTCTCAGTTTATTGACTCAGTGCCCATGAATTTTTTGTGTAAGACTGATCACCCGTGAGGAAGATTTTTTATCAGTCAATTAGTCCACGAGCATTTCTGTCATTTGCAAACCTAATGTCTCGATAACTCTCTAAGCACAATTATGATTTATAATCTATTTTAGGGGAATGCTTAAGGTGGTGACTTAATATTTCAACAGTCAGGAATAACTACAATTAGTTATACCCACCGCCTTTCTTCAGTGTCTGATACATGTGTTAAAATACTCTTTTTAACTTCTGAGTCATATTCTGGTTTTTTTGGAGGACAGGACTTACCTGATGCAGAGGAGTACTTCTCTTCAGATGAATTTGTATTGCCTGTAAAAGTACTTTGGTGAGGGCACTCAGTTTCATTCAGAAGTTGTGAGGGACTGGACTTCCAGGAGTTTCAGTAAAGGAAGGATGATTTTGAAGTTAAAGCAGACAAACACTGCCTGGGAGAACTGGATTTCCCATCTTTGACATGCAGCATTTGCGTGACGCTGGGCCACTCGCTCTAATTGAAATACCACTGGCAGCCATTCTCTTTGCCTCACTTTTCAGGGTTCTGGACTGGTGGGCTAATGATTCAAAATGGCAAAACAGAGCAGAAACTGTGGACCATCCTAGATTTGTTACATTGTAGATTTGGCCAGTTCGCTCAGGGCTCACCCTTCTGTTTTCCCTTGGAAGCATTGCTAGGGATAGATGGCTTTGGTTGCATAGACACAACCACAAGATAGAAAAAACACTGAAAAAAGAAGCCAAGCTTTTCAAAATTCATTTACACTTTTGACAATTTTTATTTTAATGTCTGTTAAGGAGGCAAAATTAGCAGTCCCTCCAGCTTCTTTCTGCCTGCATCCTGAACTGACTTTAAGACTTTACCTCTCTGCAGACTTACCTCTGAGATCTTCCCAGACTCTAGGCTGACCAACATCTACTGTAGCTCATGTATGAATATTTGCACAGACCTGTTTAAATACAGCACCTGCTGAAAAGGTGTGGTTAGAGGGGAAAAATGTTTTCCACAAAAGAAACGCAAAGTGGTGTTGATTTTAACAGCGCACAACACACCGTGAAAGAAAGAAAAATGTTTTAAAATACACCAGTCTGGAAAAAGTATCACCAGAGTTTCATTCACAGAAGGACAAACTGGGCATCAGATAAAGAAAGCAGAATAACCAAAGTGTCTGCAACAAAACACCTCCCCAGTCAGAGGGCTCAGTGCGACATGCCTTACAGTGATGAAGTTGTGCTTGGGAGAATTCTGCATTGCCTTACAATTCATGCCAGAGAGCTGGCGATAAGAGGCTGGCCGCAGCCCAGCGCATCCACAGCTCCCCCCTGCCCGTCTCGCTGCCCTTGCAGGCAGCGCTGTGGTAATTCGTGCTCCTGGTCCTGGGGGATGAGGAGAAACTTCCCGGGCCCGGCCCTCAGCTCCCCAAGGCTGCAGGGCTGTTGGGTTATGTATTCCTTCCCCTATCACTCAAAAGTGGAGCCTCGCTATTGCTCCTGGTGATGTGCCGCCTCTCGGATGGCTTCCTTTAGTGTGATATGAAGGGCTGTAAAGCAAGGTGGGGGTTAGAGTTAGAGAGAGGCGTGGTGACACCTCCAGCTCCGAGCATGCAGACGCCGGCTGTAGTCCCATCACAGCTGGCAAAGCACCGTTAGCTGCTACGGTCAAGAAAATCACCTCGTTCTGTGAAGTGTGCGCAAAATTAAACAGTTCATAACTTCCTTTTTAAAAGTTGAAGATTAAAAAATTTCCCAGAGTTCCTCTATCTGTCATAAAGATACACAGAAACTAGCTCCTGACCCCCGGGTGTAAGTGCATACCAAAGCTTTGTAGATTGTAAATAACCCACTACGCCTGGTGCTTAAAGATCCCTAAAGTATTCAACGTCAAACCTGAGCAAGAACAGTTACGGTCTTGTTTCTTAGGTGCTGGCAGATGTACATTGTATTAAATCCACTATTCCCTGCTTTAAAACAACCTGCCAATCTCTACAACATAAAAGAATTAACAAACAGCTACGGACAACTCCAGATACATTACCTTCTGTTAGTTCTTCCCTGTGTGTAAAATATGATAATAGTACTACTTCAACTTAGAAGGCTATTACAAAGTTAAATTTATTAATGCTTGAAGGAGTTATGAGAGTACCACAGGAAAGCCATCATGGAAATTAATTAACCTGCCTTCAAGGCAGGGTTTGAAGAATGTACAGTGAATATGACATGAAAGATTCCACTTTACATGATGAAAATGAAGAGAAACATTGAAGAACTATACATTAATTAAACACATCCTTTGCATTGAATGAGGCAGGAGTCTTGCGGAAAAACACTCCACAAAGGTAATTTAAAAACTGACTCATATCACATACTACATACAATACTATAGGGGAGGTTTTCGTCTTTGGAGCTTTAATGTTTTCCATATAGTTTCCTTAAGTTTTCTTTAAAATCTTTTTTTCACTGCATGACTCCCAGTCTGAATATTGGTGAGGCTGTGAGCCAGCTATCAGAGGAAATTACAGTCATAGGAGACCACTTATTTCTCCATGTGACACGCGGTGCTTACGGGCTTCAGGACTGCTTGAGAGCCAGCGCTAGCAGGCTCACGTTCCCCGGGGCAGGTTCCCCTGTGCTCCTTTCCGTCCCTCTCCACTCAACCACTGGCTCCTGCCCGAATACCCTCCCTGCAGATACCCTCATACCCCTCCTCCAGCTTCTGGCTATACTCCTCCATCTTTTCCTGTCCCTTTGTATCCCCCACATCCATTCCCTGCTTTCCTAATTCCCAGTCCTGGAAACTCATCCTCTCCGTTTCCTTTCCCTCAGCACTAAGCCCATGTAACTTGCGCTGAGACCAGCTGTTCTTTCCCGTGTGTTTGTCAGGCACCAACAGGCTAAAGACTAATGAAGATTACAGGAGAGTCTGCCTTCTTTTGGTTTTGTTGCCAAAGGAGCCCCTGGAAATCAGGAGGCACAGCTACAGTAATACAGGTAGGATTTTTCTTCTGTAACACGAGCAAAATAGTACAATTTCATCTTGAGGCAGGTAGAATAATTTTAAGTGGAGCCCCTTGACAGAAGTTTAGCCTGAGAAACTGCTGGCATGAAAACGTCAATAGACACTTCTAAAATTTGGCAGAGCTACAAACAACGAAAATGAAGTCTTTCACTGATAAGGCAACATTAGGAATTATTGTTACTACACGCACCAACAAAACCCAAATCTGTCTAGCTAAACTTTTAGTGAGGTGTGTGAACCCAAACACGAGGGTACCACTTGAACGTACAGATGGAAGACAACTCGTTGACAGGCGCCCCAACAGAGTAATTTGCGCGTAATAAGAAATGGCGATGGGAGGCACATCAGGAATACCAAAGCAAATGCTTTCCAAAAATAATGAAGGCAAAATACTTTCCTCCTCCACCCCCTTCTATTGACTATGGTCAATACCAAACTGAAGAAGAATATAACGGGGATATAATTGCTGGGCAAAAAGAACAGAACAAAAGGACTAAGAATGGAAAGTGGGAGGATTAAATACGTCTTAAATTTTGATTTTGGGAAAGTGGCATTGAGGATGAGGCAATAAGGCTTTTTGGGGTTCCAGTACCAGTTCTGGCGATGTTTTGAGGCAGCGGAGCAGGAGCTGCCCAAAGCCTCGCGCAGGGGCCGCGCGCATTCCTGTAGCGCTGCGGAGCGTCCCCACGCTGTCGAGAATCAGCAAAAACGGGAAGGCGGGAGCAAAACAAACGTGCAAGCTGTGCGTTAAACTTACGGGGGCTTTTCGACCGCTAGCACATAAATGTTTAGGAGAGGAGAAAAAAAGAAGGATTTTTTTTTTCTTTATTTCTCCTCTTCCGAGTACAAAATGCTGCTGCTGCCGCAGGGCCGGCCGGGCCTGAAGGACCTTGGCAGGGAACCGCCAGCAGCAGCCGGGCGAGGAGGACGCGCTCGTGCCTTCCTCCAGCGCCATCGATTCCGCCGAGGCGGCGCGTGGCCGCCAGCAGCGCACGCGACCTCCCGGATGGAAAAATCTGGAAAAAAATCCTGGAGGGAAAAAAAAAAAAAAAAGTAAAATAAAAATAAAAATAAAAATAAAAATGGCAGGACCTCCCGGAAAGGCGGAGGGCGCGTTGTTTGACTCTCCGAGATAAAGGGAGGGCAGAGCCCCGGCGCAAGGTGACAGGCAGGCGGTGCGCGGGCCGCAGGCAGGGCCTCCCCGTCCCGCCGGCCGAGGTGCAGCGGGGGCCGGGGTGGGGCGAGGCTGTAGCGAGCGACCACCGGCGGGACCCCCGCCCTCAGCGCCGCGGGGCGGCGGCAGCGGCGGCAGCACCTGGCAGGCGGGAGCCGCCCCCCGCCCCGCGCAGGCGGCACCGGGCGAGGAACTGCCGCCGAGCGGCACCAGCCCCGCCGCCGCCGCCGCCGCTCCTCCCCGCCCGCCGCCCGGTGTCAGGTGCCGCGGGGCGGGCAGTGCGCCTGTGCGGCGGCCGCTGGGCGCCGCGGAGCGGAGCCCCGGCGGCGGCAGGAGGAGGAGGAGGAGGCGGCGGCGGCGGTGGTGGCCACCGGCCGAGGAAGATGGCGGAGCCGGGGGCTGCGCGCAGCTACCCGCGGGCGACAGGTAGGGGATGAGTCTGCGGCCCCGCAAGGTGTCGGAGGACGGCGGCTCGCCCGCCCGCCCGCCTCCCTCCTTCAGCCGCCCCCGGTGCCGTGCCGTGCCGTGCCGTGCCGTGCGGTGCCGTCCCTTCCCGCCCCGGGGCTGCCGGAGCCCCAGGGGGCGGCAGGCGAGGGTCGCTCCCCCGCCTGCCCGGCAGGTGCTGGCCGGCGCGGCGCTGAGGGGGCGGCGGCGGGAGGGTCCGGCCGCCATCTCGGGCGCGGAGGGGGGCCCGCGGAGGGATGAGGCGGGTCACGCTCGGCGGGAGCCGGCGTTTGGCCGTTGGGACACACACACACACGCACAGCCGAGGCCCCCGGCGTGCCCCTTCCCCCGGTGCCGCCTTTGTGGCGCGGGAGGCGGTTGCCGTGAGGTGGCGGCGGGCCGGGCAGCCGCGTGTGCCGCCGCGGTTTCCCCGACCGGCGGCGGTGCTGCCGGGGCGGGCGGCAGCTTGGCTTTGCCCCGACGTGGAGAACGGGGAAAGGAGCGATTTATAAACCTCATTTTCAGCGGTGCCCGGGCCTGCCTGTGCTGGCGGGCCAACCCGGGCGGCAAACTGGTTGAGCTGGTATCGAGCGTGAACGCCTCGCTGCGAGCCCTTATATAGGCACGGCGCCTATTAAGGTCCCTCCTCGTCGCTCAGTGAACGTAACTTTTAATTTCCGAGGGCGAAGAGGGGCATGAGATGCGGCGGCGTACGGAGCCGCGCGTGGCACGGCATCGAGTGCCCCAGCCGCAGGAGGTGGTGGGGCCGAGGCCGGCGGTGGTGGCCTTAGCTCCTGGGCTCAGGTGTAGGTGTCAGGGTGGGTCAGGCTGCTCCTCCTTCACGTGACCTCTCCCCTGCTCGACGTATGCGATGAGTGGCGGTGATTAAGGTGTTAGGTAGCTGCTCATTATACTTAATTATCTGATACGGGGCCTTTGCTTTGTGGATGGCAAAACATCTAAACGTGGGGTGTAAAAGGGAATTAATTTCCCTCTTGTCCTAAGCCACTGCAGTTTCTAAAAGTAGCTTTACAGTTGCTTTGGGAGATAAGGAAGTATGATTATCCCAAACTCACGGAGTGGGAAGATGAATCCCAGTCTTTGACTTACCTGAGGTAATGCTGTGCAGGGAGCCAAGCAGGGAGCCGGGAATGCCTGTGTTTGCTGTTCCTCGCCCTCCTTCTGCACTCAGCAACCACAGCCCCTACGGTAAGCTGTTGTGGCTGAGCAGTCAAGCACGTCTAGGTCTTGGGTCTCCATTTTTTCATGTTTCCCGTGGAAGAGAAGGGAGGAAAAACAATTAACACTCGGAATTTATATTCGTGATGTTTGTTCCCTCTCCTCTAAAGCATAAGGAAGTCTGCCCAGTACTCACTCACGCTCTTCCCAGAGTTGTTTTTCTTGTGTTTTCCTACTTTATACTTTCTAACTTCAGAGACAAATGTTGCAAAAAAGCTTCACTCATTATGTAGACCAGGGCATCATTTATTTTTCACCCTGTGTGAGATTGGGAATCTATAGAAAAGGCAGCATGTGGTGTAACTGAAGGTGATACCAAATGGGTCACACGTTGTAGAGCACGGACAGGCACAGACAGATGTAAACACTTGCAGTCAAGCATCGACACTTGAACACTAATGCCCAAGCAAGGCCATACAGAGTGTTCTTAGCCAAATCTGTTGTTTTATTTGATTTGGCTGCTAGAAGATAATACACGATGTGGTGTAAAAGACTGTCTGTATGTTTGTAGTGTGTTTTACGGTCAGCGGTGTGGGTGGGATTTGGATCTGTTGCAGCAGAGAATGAGACTTCTTTTTTCTGGGACCCAACTTACCAATTTTGCAGCAATCACAACAGCTACTAATGCAAATTGTTAACAGGGATGTGGAACTGATGCTCTCTTAATTCATGTGTTTGTATGTACATCTTGGTCCTGGAGCCCTCATCTTGTTCATGGGGGTAGGAAGAATCTTACACCTGTGCCCCAAAGTAAAATGCTTCTTCCCGCTGTGTTGCCCCCAGAACGGGTGCTGCCCCAGCGACGGGCGGTGGCTGCCACCACCGTCCGCCTTCCCAAACTTTGTAGTTCTCTAGCAGCATCTGAGTTTTGATCTCTAGGGCCCTCCAATGCTGAGGGTATTGCTAGGATGGCAGTGAAAGTGAGGCGCCAGATTTAGCTTGTCCATCACTTCAGACTGTCTGCCCAGATCAAGGTGTAACAAAAAAGCCTGCAGTAAGGGACTTGACTTCTAGGGAAGAGACTATTGTTCAGTGGTTTATAATTCTGCAAAAAGGAGCAAAATTCTGTGGCACGAGCAAATAATGTTTGCAGAGGTCAAGTGTTTCCCTTTGCCAAAAACCAAAGGCATGCAGCAAACAATAGAGATGCTACAGCCTGAGAAGATGTTGCAGGAGTCTTTTTGTCAGGGAGAGCATTAGGTGACCAAAATGTAGGTGTTATTGCTGCTGCCATCTGTAGTAACAGTAATGAGTAAATAGTATTTGAAAGACAAGCTGCTCAGTATTGAATCTGTCATCTTCCCTTTTGCTGCTCGGTGAAATGTACTTAATGTATGTTCTCAGAGATGGAAATACTGAACACTTTGATTTTCAGAGCAAAATATGTTTTTTCTTCTTAGAGAGAAGTTGGTCAGCTGTAAAAGGATTTAAGAAAAAATTATGTGTTGTGCCAGCTTAGACTGTATATCACAAAAACAGTTTGTGTGAAAGGAATTCATGTGTGTATTTCTTTAAAAATACTGTGTGGGTTTTTCTTCTTGATAGCAGAGCTTTTCCAACTGATTTGTTGCCAGCCAAAATGATTTAAAGAAAGTATACTTACACTGTTTTGTACTATATTATTTTCTCTCATATATGGGCATTCAAGGTTGTTCATCCCCAAGGTTAATTCATGTGCTGCCTATCATGTGATGTTACCATTTGCAAGTATTGGTTTTAGTTCAGAGCAGCTTAGTCGCTACATCCTCTCAAGGTTATTGTTTTATTATTTAAAGTATTGTAACACTGACAGACTTTGCCTCTGTCCTTTCAAAAAAAAAAAAAAAAGGTCAGATCCCTTTTTAACTAAGTTTCACTAAATTGCAGTGAAGAAAAATATCTTGCTTTTGAATTCCAAGACTGCAGAAATAAAAGGAGGGTATATCGCTTGAAATGCACGTTAGGAAAGTGAAGCATCTGAAAACTTTAGTGTTTGTAAGACATTGTTGTATAGTGTCACATACCTCCATTTGCTTTGGTGGCTGGCGTATCCATAGCAGTGGAAAGGCATCAGGGATGCTTTTTTTTATATTAGGTAATTATTTCTAGGCATGCTAATTGAAGGAGCATGTACATATTTAATGTAAATGAAACTATATATCCTACGTGTTGATACTGTATGAAGGTCTATATAGTAAGACTTTTTTTTGTCTCATGAATAAATAAAATACAGTTACAACTTAGTTATTGGTCTTCAAATGCATGTGGAGCAAAACCAACAGGGGAAATGCTTTTAAAATCTTACTCGTATCTGTCATTCACTTACAAATGCATTTTAAGGCTAAGAAAAGTAAGAGCAAGGCTTTTAATTCTGGACTGGTCAGGTGATTTAAAAAAAAAAAATAATCTTATTTCCTTTTTGTGTGTTTCACCTCTGCCAGAAGGTCCCAGCATCAGTATTGCCGAGTAGCTTGTTTGGCTTTTCTCTGTTACACTTATCTTGACTGCCCCTCTTGAAATCTGGATTTTGCACCAACTCTGACAGGGCATTGCAGTTTTCAGCCCTTCATTTACAACTGGCTCAAGCTGTTGAGCAGATCCTAGAAGCAGCTATTCTCAGTTTAAGTTCTGTATCCACTTATGTGTTGTTTTGTTTCTGAAACTGCTGTTTGTATAGAAGTTTTTAAAATAACTGGACACTACAAGTTGGGGGGAAATACAGCTGACCAGGAAACTGATGCAAATGATGGGAATACTAATGGCATTGAGTAACAGCCAACTCAAGGTGTCTCCTCCCTGTTTCCATCTCCCTCTTTTAATTGGTGCTCTCATTTGTTCCCAGCCTGGTAACTTAGGGTTTTATGAGGTCTGTGTATCTTCTAGGTTCTGTTTGATATAGTTACCTTTCAGGTGATGTGTGTGTGACAGGTTATACTCAGTGTACCGTGGTACAGTGACTCGGGTCAGTAAGTGTGTTAAATACACTTGTGTCACACACCCAAATTTAACTTTCCTCTGAATCTCTCCTACCGGCTGAGGAAAATCTGGATAATATGCTTAAATAATGGAAGGAGTAGCAATGCTGTAACTCAGCCAAGGTTACTGCAGGAATCCAAAGTTCCCTCAGTATGGTTTATGACATTTAGATAATTTCAGAGTTCTTTTGCTGTAATTGACTTTTGTTTGGTATTTCCATCACAACTTAATATATATTACCTGTGTATTTCCTATGTTCTAAGAACATGGTATGTGTTAGTTTTCCCATTATACTTGTGTTCAAGCAGCTCACCCAGTGAATTAGTGCTGCTGAAATCATGTAGTGGTTTGCCTGTCAAATTGATGAAGAAAGTGACTTGAAATCTTGGCTAATCACAGAGGTATTTTACAGCATAGTATTACCCTGGACTGACTTTAGATAGGATATTTAGAAATACCTTTCACTGTGTTTTGTCTCCACAAAGATGAACGATGATGATGTGTGGGGGTGTGAAGATAAGAGGTAAGTGGGTTTCACACAGTGGGAATCTATCTAACCATTAAAATGAAAAAAAAAAATAATTGAAAGAAACTCAAGATTATTGTTATGTTATTTAAAGTACTGTAACACATCTTCCAGACTTCGTGTCTGTCATTTGACTAATACGCTTTTTTTCTTTTCTTTATTCGTATCATGAAAACCCTACCACCCAGCACACTATCCGCAGGTCTGAATGTTTTAAGGATTTTAGTAAAGTACCTTTTGCTGCAGTTAAATAGTAATCAAAACGTTTCATACAGAATTACTTTTGCTTTTGAATTGTCTTGTGTGTCCTGTGTATGTACATACCTAATGCATATACATTTCAGGCTTTCTGCAAATATAATGAATTAATATATTAAAATGCCTCTTGGTCATATCTTAGTTTTCTTCTTCATTTTCTTTCTGTAAATCTTAAGTGAATTATCTGCAGTAGATAGGCTTTTCCTTAGCTAATTAATATCCATCTCCTCTGTGACATGAAGTCTTGTGAAGTATGTGCTTGTCTTCATTGACTGTATTATTTGCGCATATCATTTTTGCTTACTGAATGCCAGATCAAACTGTGTGGAAATGTTTTGCCCTAAATTCTGGGACATCAGTTTCTCTCATGCACTTGAATATCTGGAGGTTTTTGCTAGTGCTTTCATGTGTTTGTTTCTGCTTTCCTTTGATCAAGAGGAAGCTGATCGTTGATTAAGGTGCCGCAGACAAATGTCTACTTTGCTGAGATTTCTGTGATCTTGGCATAAACCTCAGTTACGTAGCAGGTAGGCTCCTCTTTGCTTTTTAGCCACGTTTCAGTGAGAACGCCCAAAGCAGTGATGACTAGAAGTATTCCTGATGTTGTGCAGGTTTGCACAGTTGTGTTGTGGTAGCTGTGTCCTGGTTTTGGCTGGGAACTCTATCCCAGCTGAACCCAGGACAAGCTGTTTGCTTAGAAGTCATTTTGCTTTAAACTGAGTGTTTCTCAGTGTGCCAAAGTTTGTTCTTTCACAGTGGGGTTTCATGTTATTTTTCTTGGCATAAATAAAGGTGTCAGTAGCAAACTTCTCTTATTAATGTTTCACTTCTGTTAAATTAATTCCTTTGCAGTACGGAAAGTGCAACTTTTTGTGTTCCAGTGTTATGCACATGTGCTTTTTTCGATTGGGATAATTTCAGGAATATAGTGTTGAGCTGAAATTCTTGTAGTGATTTAACAAAAGAGATTTTCTTGTGCATCATATAACATTTAACTTTTTTGAACTTTCTGTTTTCCATTACAAGAGTAAATGCATGTTTGGCACAGTCTTGGGCATTCATATCTATCTTCTGGTGTACAAAAAATCTGGACACTCTCCTTTTTCTGTACTTTGATTACAGAAATAGATGAAATTGTTGAAGCTTTTGAAGTCAACGCCTTTGCTAATAATTACATCTGATGTTCTGTAAAATCATTCCTGTGTGCTTGCATTTTCCTTCCAAGGGGACCACTCCACTGAATATGTATTAACCTGGGTGATATGATGGGCATTTTAGTCTGGGATGCCTTCCGAGTTGGTCCTTCATGCTAGAGCCGGCTGCCTGTTGGCCCCACACGCACATTAATGCATCTGCTTGCACAGAAGGAGAAATGGATTTTATGCCCCATAACCTTAGCTCCATCATTGATGCATTGTGCATCCAACATTAAACAACCTTTTTAGAAGAAGAAAGTATATGAAGCTTCATAAGTCTACTTTGTTGAATAATTTCTCTTAGATACTCCTTTTTCCTCGTAGTGGTTTTAATAAATAAGATGAGGCTCTAGAATTTATCGCTTCTACCTGAGGTTTTGATAGGATGGAAAAGGATGTGTGGGATAAAAATACACGACACCATGTATCGGTTTGTGGATGCCACTGTAAAAGCATCTCAAAAAATATTCAAGAAAGTAACACTAGTACATCTGATTGTTTTGTCTGTTTTAATGCCAGATGCTGGAGAATGTATTGTGGTTTTGTTTCAATTAGGTAAGATCTGGAAGTATGCCTTGCTTGGTTCAATCCATATGAATTATCAAATTACTTTGTCTCATGCCAAGCAGAAGCTAGCAGACCTCTACTTTATTTCAGCAAAACATTCATGCAAATATTTCTAGTTTGCAGTTAATTTTGGTTGTAGGTGTGGTGGAATACTGAAATTCTTAATGTAGCTTTCATAAAAAAAGAAAGACACAAACTTTCCTTAGGCCATGTGGCATGTCTGGGTTTGTTAACTATAGCAAGAGTGCTGAAGGGGTCTTCCTCTGCCTGGCCAGGGATAGCACTGCTGCTTTTTCACCTGAGCAGTAAATCAGTGATAGTTTGAAGAATGTTCCAGTCTGAATAAACCAGCCTTGATTTTAGTTATAATTACACTTATGAAGTTTATTCTAGCGTAAGTAAAATAAACCTCATTTTGAAAAAACTCGTCATATGAAAGAAAAAAAATTTTGCATGCTGCTAAAGTGACCATGTGGCAAATTGCACGAGAAAGGCCTTTCCTTTTGTTCCAGAAGGGAAAATAAGTCAATACTGCAGTGTCTATCCACACATCGTTACTGTGATTTGACATATTTTTAAGTAAAGGTTTCTAATTTCCCTTCCTTCAGGAAGGTGGTATTAACTAGTGATCTGTTTCAGCTGAACAGACAGACTTGCCGCGATGAGGTGGGACGAGATGCTTGCAGTGGGATAGCCTGATATAGTGTGCTTGTCACCAGCTGAAGAGAAACTTTTGCCACTGGCATTGGATCCGCTTTGGGAAGCGCTTTCCTTCTCCCATCGCTGGCGACTCACCTGCTCTTGCCAGTTGTTTTCATTCCCTCATTTGTGTTGAATGTGGCATCTGTGTGTGTGTGTGTTTGTACAGACCCAATCTGTGTCTGGAGAAAGAGACCTGAGGGAGAGGACTGGAAACATGCTGTCAGGGCTCTTAAAATGCTGATAAAAAGTAAGCCAATTATGGCTTCCAAAATAAATGATGGATGGGCTCGTTCTCCTTTCCCTGTCCTAAGGGGAAGAGGGAGTAGGCCTTTACTTTTATCCTTAGTTTCTTGACTTTTAGTACTGTGCTTCAGCCACAGGGCATCTTTTCCCCATTCACTTAATGCTCTATTAATAGATGTAAGTATTTCCATTATGTTTCCTGGGTTTAGTAGTATTAAGTGCTGTGGTTATAAGTAAACATGGCAATTTTCAGCAGTCATAGGAAGTGGTTTAATGCTGCAATGAAATAAATGGGTGACCTTCCTTTGGCATAAATGGGTTTTTGATGAGGTTCTGGATGAGGATTCTGGATTGCAGGGTTGTGGTCCAGGATGTGTTTCATGGCTCTTTGAGGACAGGTTATGGAACTAAATGAAAATGTTTGAGTGATGCATAGGGGAGAGGTTGTTTAGAGAAAGTTTTCTGCAGAAGGTTGGACTTTTGTGCCGTTATCAAGTCAGGAACTGAAAGAAAATCTGAAACAGAAATAACTGCACAGATAATTTGAGGCATTTACAGATAACGGGAAGAGTTTGTTTTTCATAATACTCCTTATAATCCAAGGGTAGTTTTACATATTCCCCCCTTGCAGTATGTTTTACCTGTTCTGGGTTGGTTTTTTTCCCACCCTGAGGTTTTGTAATCGCTGTTTTTATACCACAGTCACTACCTGTATCCAGTATTCCTTTAAGTCTCATACTGCCAAAGGGTGTCTTAAAGAGAACAGGTAGCCTGTCTTTGAATCTTAATATATTTAATCTGTGATGAAGTTGCCCAAATGATGTGTGAATGGAACTGAAAATCATGTTACACAGTACAAGCACATCCACTTTCAAATCCAGTTTTTGCCATGACTGGTCTGTTTATAATGCTGAAGACAAACTGAAGACTGTAAAGGAAGCCTTCACGCAACCAATGCTCCTGGTGATGAATGCTTCCTAAAGCATAGTGACAAGTTTACAGGCCATGTAGCAACTCAAAAGGTGTTTAAAATAGCACAGTAATGCTCCTGGAAGACCACTGAGTTATCTGTTGATGTAAACCCCTTGCAATACATAGATCTTCTGTTGCCTACTTGCTGATACTGGTGCACCTGTGCTATTGATAAACTGACATCCTACTAGGTTAACTCTTGAATTTTTATAAGATAGCTTTTTATTTTTCTCTCTAATGGTGTTTTTTTTCCTTCTCCATTATCATCTACTTATCCCCGCCAATAAGGTCATAAGGATGGCCACTTTAGTCAGAGCAACAGTGTCTCCTTCACTGCTCTGTCTTCCCTGGCAGCTAGAAGAAGGCATTGAGGGTAGGGTGTAAGATCACAGCAAGCATACAGTATGCTTCCTAGTGTCCCACAAATTACAGTTCCAGGAGCTAGAGATGTATCCAGAAGACTTGTATACATACAATGGAAGATATATCCATGTTCCCATGCTCTAGCCTGCTCCTCAGTCCAGCTTTGTAATTCCACTCAATGCAGTAATTCATTCTTGTGCTCCGGCAGAGCTCACCCCACTCCATCCAGCCTTGGGAGAGGAGGAAGCTAGGCCCATCAGATGGGCTCTGGCAGGAATTGACCTCTCACCAACCCACCTGCCTCCTGCAGTGGGAGCCCAGAGGGCTAAAGCAGCCTTTAAATTTTTCTTGTCTCAGCTGCAGGGGAGGCAAGGAGATGGGGAAGAGGAAGAAGGTGGAAAGGAAAAGAAAATGCATTCCATGCTATTTAACCTCTGCTTCAGGCATTACTGTTCAGAAATGGAGAATCACCATATCAAAGAGCTCTTTGAAAATCAAAGGCAACAAAAAAACAAATAGGCTGAGGAATGTTTTCCTAGTCTTCACAGCAGCTATCGGTTAACGCGTGTTGCTGTATGATATACTTCCTTAAGTTATATACTCAGAGAAGTAGAAGGGCAGAAGTCCTCAAGAAGGCTTTCTAATGGCTATTTTGCACTGAAATGAATCCAGAAAACTTCTATGGTATAAGGTAGCACTTGGAAGATGTAATTTTTGTATTCTGACCTTCAGTTCCAGTGGCCAAGAACTGCTGGAGCTGATGCCGAGAAGCACCATTTCAGGCTGATTATATTGTACAGTCCTTCATAAAACTGGACAGCTGAAAAGTCCCAAGAAAGAATCTGTTAAAGGAACATGGAATGACTGTTTAGCAGCTCAAAGCTAGCTTTAACTCCAACTAGATTTGAATGCATTCAGGTCCACTTTTTTGTTTCTAGCTGTATAATCTAGTCCATTACTTCATGCCTTGCCAGAATAAACCCAATTTGTTCTTAAGTGTCATTCAGCAAAAAGGTGGTTTCAGCATTGTCTGGCAGATGCTAAGCCCTCTTTTTAGGGAACAGTGAAATAAATCAATAAATATACGTATTTATTTGTAGGTAGCGTTTGAGTGACAACCATTAAGTATACAGTTTGGGGTCTTTGAGAATTGAATTTGATGTAGCTTACACAAACTTGTAAGGCCTGATGGTGTCAGGTTTGTTGAGAGAAAACCTCTTTCAGTGTGCGTCAACTAGCGCTGCTTTGATAAGGCTGTACAGGATTTGGTTTCTGGTTCTGGATTTACTCAAGCATGTTCTACTGAAGTAATCATGCCCTGAGTCTTCAAATGTTTCTTCAGGCGCAAGAACCTCTTAATCTTCCGGTGGTAGCTGACTTTCTCCTTTTGGTTCAGAAACGTTCATTGCATCAGTAAAAAGGTACTAAAAGCAAAGACAAAAATATTCCTGTCTTACAGTTAGATAGTCCTCTTGCCTATGGACAGGAACAATACCAAAATGTTTGCTCACTTGTTTGGGAGAACTTAATTTCAAATACCATTTTTGTTCTTATATAAGAATTTTGGATGCTGAACCTTCCACTGATATTTTTTTTTGTTGGTAGCATTAATCCTTCTCAGCGAGGCAGAGAAGGTGGGTATAGTTGGCTGTTTGTGACGATATACCTGTAATTTTCTTTGTCCCATTGCCTGCTACCCCAGGTGAATCGTTCCTCTTGCTGCTGTCAATTTAGGCATAGAGGAAGGCCATCCTTCTTATGTGTGTATAGACCTGCTCTTCCTTTTTCCAAGCTTTCCTCTTACATGCACAGGAGGGGATGCGACTTTTGCTGCAACTGACTCCTCTTCCCTTCCAAAATGTTTACTGGCTTCTGTTACTTAAGCCAACTCAACCTGCTTATTCCTCTCCTCTTTTCACTTGCTGTGGGTAGGCAGGTTTTTCAAGCCCTGACTCTATCTTTTGATTTTTATCTACATGTGAACCAAAATTCTGGAAGAGTGCAGGATTCCTGTGCAATTTCCGACTTTCAGCCTGGGTGCATGGTGATACGGGGTTCTGCATTCAGCAGAACTACTTTCTGCTGCCACCATCAAACAAAAGCCTTTTCTTGTACAGGTGTGTCCTGAACTTTGATCTGACTGGTGTTAGTCTGTGTCTAATCAGTCCTGACAAGGAGCTCCATAGTCAGCTGCCTTCTGCTAAGAATGCGATGTCTGATGAACGTATCTTTCCAGTGAGACAAGGTTTGTGGACAGATAACCTCTTTTTATTAGACCAACCAATTATAGTCCAAACAAGCAAGCTTTCTTGCCCGTCGATCTGGAGGAGCAGCCACGTTCATGACACGTGGAAGTGGAGAGGAGAAAAGAACAGGAGAAGTGGATGCAGGAGCCTTGAGGCTCCCTTGGCAGTAGCGAGTTTCTGCTCTTACAGAGGCACGGGATGTTGTGACCCAGCCTTTCATATTGGGACACAGCACCAGTGAGCTCTTACTTTGCTGTAAGTGTGCTGCAGTACGGCAGCTGCTGCTCAGGGTGGTTCTGTTCGACTCGGTGCAGGTTCTAGGTAAGTGCTAGTCAAGAGAGAGGTAATAAAAGTTCAGATGTCTAATTTACTTTGAAAAGTATTCCAGTATGGTTCCTGGATTTGCCAGGTGAATGTTGCTATTACATTTCAAGAAGTATTGACTAGGTGAAGTTAAGACAAATCTCTTGGGACGTAGAACAAAGTGTGGAATAAGCAACTGCTGCTGTTCTAGTATTACCATTGATGGGCTTTGGTTTTTTTGTGCTTATGTCCAACACTACTGCAGTTCTTGTTCACTTTTGCCTAATGTAGCAACTCTGAATAGTAGGATTATTAACTACGGTTGTAATGGTGAAATTCCAGATTAGCAAAGGAAAGTAAAACTGGTGTAAAAAACACCACCACCACCACAACAAAAAACAAAAAAACCAAAAAAACCCAAAACAACCACAAAAACCAACCAACAAAAAAAAAAACCACCAAACCACCACCTTCTGGACACACCTTTCTTGTCAGTATGTTTTGGTCCAGGATACATATTTCTGTGATTTTTAAAAGTAACTAAACCGAGAGAATCACTGGCATGTAGCATTGTTGTATGCAGTTTTCAGTTTTCTTGTTGTAAATGCTGCAGTGGGCATATTTTTGAATGCACTCTCTCACAGTAATTGCTAAATATTTATCAATTTCTAAATCCAGTAAGTACATTTAAGTAGGCAAGGTTCTTGTTTTATATACTGCAGTTGATTTGTTACCTAGGTTTTTCACCTCTTTGCACTGTAGAGTGAATGAACAGATAAATGACACTGCTGGTTAGCTCCCATGAAAAATGTTATACAGTCCCTACTTTCCTTGTTTGAGAGCTTCCTTTGTCAAGGAAAAATGTCAGATGCAAGCTTGCTGACTTTCTGGAAGAAGTGAAAATGTCAGCCATAACGCTGTTAGCAAGCGTTGGATTTTTCGTTCTGAATGTGGTGGGATTTATGGCAGCAGACTGTGGGCACATCTGGAGCTAAACTGCAGCAGGCAGGCACGTTGCTGTGGCTCTTTTTGCACGGGCTCTGCATGTGGGGACTGCTGGTAGAGGCTTCTGCCATTTCTTTAGTAGAAAGGAATTTAAGTGTCAAGTGTATTGATCACTAAAGCAGTGACAGCTTTGTTGTTTTTCTGTAAGATTTTTATGGAGGTTTGTAGGGTTAGGAGAGAGTAGAAGATATCCTGCTGCCACCTACAGCATCACCAAATATCAGATCTATTCCTAGCACAAGTAGGGGATAAGTTAAGGGATATGTAGCAGCTATCTGAGTAAACACCTTTACTTAGCTGAGCTGTGCTTCTCATTGGGACCCATAACTGAGAACCCACGGTCAGAGCCTTACATGCCCGAGGGCAAATTTTTTCGGCACATTCGAGGGGAATGGAATATGTGAGGCCACGTACAACTGCTTAGTTTCAGATTTAAAAGCTTTCAAAATAATTACAAAACTGTTCTTGATATTTAGCCTTGTTTTATTCCTCTTGACAAAAGGTTCAGGGCAGTGTAAATAAAGGGGCGGAAAAATTCCTGTTTTGTGTTGTGTAAAACATCCTTAAAAGTTTTTTGCCTTTGAAAATAGTATATATTTTAATCTCCTACCCAGACTGCCTGCTAAGTATAGAGAAGTAGCAGCTCTTTTAACACTTTGCTTGTAGCATGAGGGCATGTGCTTTTTAAAACGGTTGGCAGAACAGCAAATTGCAAACAGAAGGAGTTTGTTTTTTGTGTACAGCACAGACACATGTAGGAGATGGAAAGTTAATCCAAGCGGATACAGTAAGCTATTGAGAAAGGTGGAGATCTCTACTATCATGTCTCATCTTTTAAAATATAGCTAGCTGAAAGGTGTGTAGTGGTTTTGTTTGACAGGGTGAGAGTAGTAGGCAAATGCATGTGGGGAGGTTTGCAAAAGCATTTTAAACTGTGTCCTCATACATGTGTGTGGAGGCAGGGAGTAGACTGCAGAGGGGTATATGTTGGCAGGGATACTGCAAACAGTCCACTTTATTTTAGGAGGAGTTGCGAGTAATGGGTATGAATCTGTACTTTTTTTTTTTTGAGAAGCTCTAGAAGGAACGCAAAGCTGAACATGGTTGACTCCTGCGGGGTCCTGATTGCTTAGGGGAGGTGATAAGGGAAGAAACTTTAACCACAGCAAAGGCATATCTTGGGCTTGTTTTCAGGGAGGTGAGGAGGTGGGGTATCTACAGTTCAAAGCCTGTATACTGAGCATCCACATCTTGTGGATGGGCCTTATGTTGGGGAGGCAGCATAAACAGCTGTGAGGCAGCGTGGGGTTAACCTCAACTTCTTGCAATCATGGAAAGCTTCCAGTTTCAAAAACCTTCTCTGTATTTTTGTGCAAAATATTAGTGTTCTTTTTATGCCTGTGTTAACACTACTGGAAGTCTTAAATGATGACCAACACAAACCACCGTTGAGGTAGCATGCACAGCATTGACAGCTTTGATGTCAGTAGTAAGGAAGGAATCCATTCGCTCTTCATTTTTCTGCAGGAGCTTTTAGGTTCTTCTGAAAACAGACAAAATCTCTGCTTCAGATATACATGGGCAAGTTCTGGCAAATTGTTCAATGATTTTTTTATTTTTTTTTTCTTCCTTCTGTGCAGCTGCCTGTTCTCTGAAGAACAGTGTCAGTGAGGGGAAGATGGTAGGAACCTCCCACTGATGTTTTGTTGTGGGGGAACAACAGAAATGGGAATGCTTATTTACATGTAGCAGTAGCTGATGCTACCAAGACACAACTAGTTATGTATACGTTACCAATAATGAGCAATTGGTATTGTGTTCCCTAAGCCTTCTCATGATGCATTGTTTTTTTTTTCTCCCAGCTTGAGTACTCTAATGTAAAAAATCATTATTAGTTGAAGTCACTATCTTGTGATATTTGCTCTGATGTTTTCCTTTCTACTTAGCTTACTTATTGAGGTTTGAGTTTTGCAAGGAAGACACATTTGCTAATCAGTGACTGTGACTTGGTCCCCTAGAAGGATAGAGAGCTTTCCAAATAGCTTGAATTTAAAAAAAAAAAAAAAGAGGGGGGGAAGACATTGGAAAGCAGGTGGGTGTGTTTTGTTTTTAGAGATGGTGACTTAAAAGTGAGAATGAAGCTCGTCATTTTAATGTCAAAGCTCTGAAAAATCATGGAGGAATAAACAAGCAGTGAATCTGTTAACATTTTGTAGTGCATTATCTAGCACGCTTCTTGCAACAAGATTAAGAATATACGTGTGTGTGTAATTACTTTTTTTCAAGATACTGTGATACCATAGGTGAAGCATGGAACTATAACCTAAATTTCTCAGATTTTAATCTCACCTCTGTGCCATTTCTGCATCTATCCTCTCTCCTTTCCTCAACTGTTGCAAAAATAGCTTTTGGTGTTGGTATTAACATATTTACAGTGCTTTTAAAAGGCTGATACAATGTATCAACAAAGACAGGTCTAGGTTGCTCATTTGGAGAGATTAATACAGTTTTTTCTTGCCTTGGAAATTTGTCTCTGTGGTCAGGAGGATTGAATTTCTTTTATGAATAGCTATAGTTTGCATGGGAAAAAATCTTGAGGAAGCTATTTTTGAGCAATACCTCTTAACCTATTTAATGCCAAGTGTAAAATGAAGGCCAAAGAGAGAAGATGGTGAGAAGAGGGCATTCCTGTTCCCTGTTCTTAACATCCATGAGTGACAAAAGACGTGGTGTAAAATCCACTCTCAACTACAGTTTTTGCAAGTTCTTTTGTTTTTAACAGATCTTGCCTCCTACTGTTCAGTTTAATATGAAGACAGTGTGCAGGTGTCTATGTAGAGTAGAGAAAATAATCCTAGAAGCACCTGAGCATGGACATACTTAACTCTGATGAATAGTGCAGAATGTGGGAATTCTTCTCCTCTAATGAAATTGGTTTTTTTTTCTTCCTCCAGCTGTTTCTGCCATTCCTAATGACTGACTGACCAGAAGGTATCACTGCTGATAGTTCTTTTACAGAACGGGATTTTGCATTCCTGATACTTGGCTAAAATTGAGCAAAACCATGCTTAATAAAGAATGACATACATTAATTAAAGAATGAACAGGGTCCATATATATTCCTGTTCTGTGAGGGAATGTCATTATATTCGAGAGCAACTCATTGATTTTCCTCATGGTCCTGTTAGATTTATTTATAAATGTGGAAACATAAGGGTTTTGCGTATTGATTTTTATCTTTAATATCTCTGCTTACATGAAAGAGTTTTTTAAAAGGAGCATCCTGCTCCTGTTAGATGAATCTGGAAGAAATCAATGTATGAGGTTGTATACTAGAACGTCTGCTAGATGTGTTGACTTAAAAATCTTTCATCCTGCATGTAGACAGAAAGAAAAATGCAGTTCAGTAAGGTTATTTCTTTATTCTTACTGTTTGTTATTTTTCATCCTCTGCTAACAGATTCAATTTTTGCAGTTTCTGTGCATATATATATATAAAAAAAGAATTCTTTGGATGTGTACTGTATTTTCTTATGCTTCCCATAGAATTGTTTTATACCTAGTCACAGGAAGAAAATAGCATGCATGCCTTTGGTTCAGTGGGATTTATTGTCATGATGGGAAAAAGATAATGGGATTAAGATTAAATAAAGGTTGAGCATTTTGTGTTAGCACTGCTGTTGTTTCCTGGTGACCTTTTTCAAGCATCGCTCTTGCTGTGCTTTCGTTAAACTGAACTCTGAGCTCTCCTCGGGTTTATTTCTTATCTCTGAGGTTAACAGAGCGCGAGTGCTGCCTATTTCATGCTGCTCTGAGCATTCAGCTTCAGCCAGTGCTGATCCTGAAAGTATATATTGGAAAGTTGGTACTATTGCTGTTTTAATTTGCTCAAAGTAGACTCTTTCCTGGGAAATGGTGCCTGCTAATGAGCATTTACACAGGTTTGTCACAGGCGAAGAAGTCGTCATCAAGTGCAGATTTGTCAGTGTTTTATCAAGAGCTATGTTCTCCATCTGTTTTAGGCATTATGCTTCTTAAATGTTTTAGTTTTGATGAAATAAGTTTTGAGGCTATGTTTCATCTCTTTAGCAGTCCAAGGAGATAATTATGAAATCAAGTGCCTAATATTTTAGTTCCTTTGCTAAGATGTTCTAGCTGGTGTTTTTTCCATTCTTCTCAAAGCCTTGCTATTCTGTCCTCTCTTTCCCTCAAGGTCTGTTCCTCTGACAGTGAAGGAGTGCTGCCTTCCTTCAGGAGTCCAAAGGCTGATGATGGAGGATATAGTTATATATAATGGAACTGAAAAATATGAGCTTTAGATAGTCTAATCTGTTAGAAACCCTGATTTTAGTGTGTTCTTTCAGAAGCCTTTGATCCATAGGTCAAAATTCATCATTAAATGTCCCTTCCCTGAAGGCATCTATGTTCGGCTGCCTAATGTTCTTCCTTTGTCATCAATAAAAATGTAGAGCTTTGAGATTATTTTTTCCCCGAAATGTTTAAATAAAAACTGCCTGCATTGCTATTACATCTGCAATGTCATTTTTCAGCTCTTAGTAAGCAGGCAAATGAAGACAGGTGGTATTTTGAAAATACCTGTAGAAAATCCTCCTGTTCCCTGTATGCACCCTAGTGCCTCCCTGGCAGGAGAGTGCACAAATTGCATTACTGTGCACAATTAGGTGCTCTGCAGAAATTCATCTAACATCTGCCTGGGCTGGTTGTCTTGGGCTCCCTTTGAGTGAAATAGCCACTTCTAAATTCCTCCCTCAGGAGGAGGTGACAGGTCCTAGAAGTACTCCTGCTCTCCAGAAAGTGAGTGAGAGGGAAGCTGAGAGCTGCTAGCTCAGGAGGTGGGTGTCTGTTAACTCCGGCAATTGATGTTAGGATGAATCTTGCCCTCCTTGGTACATAGGACAGCTACAGCTGTCAGTGTTTCTCAGATACAGCGCTCTGTATCTGAGAAAACAATTTGTGAGCCACCATCCCATCTTCATGAGATGCTGACAGCTGTAGCCATCACTTGAATCCTTGCTGGTCAGGCTTTCAGGTGTGCTCAGAGGTGCAGGAGGGCTGGTTACGGCCCCTCCTGTACACTGGGTTGAACCTGCTGCCAGTGTGCCTGTGGGCAGAAAGCCAGGTGCTGTTTACAAGTTGGGTTTGCCATTCATGTTGCAAAGGTTAAGTGCCTGTCTGCTGTGACACTTTCCCATCTACAGGAGTGTGTTGCTACTGGCTCGGAATTCATGGAGCCTCTGCTCTGCCATGGCCTTTCTCAGAAACCTTTCACTAACTCACAAAGATGTAGTCAATGAGACTTTTCCAGTGGCAGCAGTTTGGACCAAGCTGCTGTCTTCCTCAGTATGCTGATGGCTTTCCCTGGAGTGTGACTTGAGATGCCCCATCTAGGCAAGGGAAAGCCGTTTGTGATCTGTGTAACTTGTGCGATGCACAGCATACAGCCAGGAGGCTGTTGGTTTGGCACCAGTGAGTTGATTACTGGCAATCACTTCATTTAAATAATTTCTTTATTTAAGAAGGCAAGCAAATTTTATGGGACACCTTTAATAGATGTATTGATATGTCCTGAAAAAATTTATGGCACGCAGTTGCTTCTCTGTTTCTGAAATGCAAACTTGTTTTCATCATAAATAGTATTACTGCTCCATCTTTACTGCACGTCACTATAACCCGTGACCGCTGTGGTTACAACACATGCTACTTAAGCAAATAGTGTTTGTGCTGTTTTAGGTTTTGGCAATATAGTAATTGGAAATGTGGGATGAATGTTATCATGGGAGTTGCCCATCCCTGTTTTAGAAAGGTCTGTGTAAGGTAAACACGTATACATGTATTCCTGTGAAGCCTGTCATTGAGCAAAGCATTTGGGACTAGGTTTGGAGAAAAAGACCTTTCATGAGGAGCTGCAGAGTTTGCCCTAGTGACATTCCAAAACTCTGCTTGGATGAATGAAACCTCTTTTTCTGCACCATTTGCCAAATACATGTAGTATTTAATCTTTGACCAGTTTTTCTGCCATGGATGCCTTATGTCATTTTTAATGCCTTATTACTGTTATAACTATAATCACTGTGGGACAGGGACTACATTTTATTTCACACTTCTGATGCACAGTGCAACTTTGAGCCCAATATTAGAGACTCTGTAGAGTTTCTCTCTACAATAGAAATGAACATACTTTTTTCCCCTTGGGGAGGAGAGAAAAAAAATCTATCAAAATAGTGCTTTCTTTGAACCCTTAAAACATGGTTAAACAGCAGAATTAGGGAGGATATTGGAAGTAGAAGGACAAGGGGGAAATATATCCAAATGACAACATGGAAGAGGGCATAATCTCTGGAAAGTTAAGTAACAATGTTACAAGACAAGACTTGAGGAGCAAACTGATAAAGGCATAAAAAGGATAGTGAACACCCCACCCCTTCACGCAGAGCCTGCCAGATTTTGTGGCAGGTTGCTAAATGGTCCACGTGTGAAAGGAACAGTCAAGAAACATAAGGCTGTATCATTGAAGCTTAATAATTTGCATCAGTATTCTGCGTACAGATAAATCATCCCATTTCATAAATACATAACCATAGTGTAGACTTGCAGAGATTTTCAATTGTCCATTAAAACTACAGTAATTTTGAGAATGAAAATTTAATTATATAGAGACTGTTCTCTTTTTCCTTATTCAGTATTTTCCATTTTAATCAGATATAAATGTAATCCTCCATAGCAAAATAATTTCTTATTGGTTTATGTTCAAAGGGACTTCTTAAGTTGTCCTTTAAAATCCTAGAGTGGTTTAATCAAGATAAGAATATAAACGACTTTTTCTCCAGAAGCTAGGAAGTTGTTTGATTTTGAAGATGAGGATGTTCTTAATAGTCTGTCTCAAAACATTTACAGTAATGCTGTTTCTGGAACGTACATTGTCTGACACTCTTGAGCAGAGAAGCATGTAATTATCAGTTAGCCTTTTTCTATGTAGTGGTATTAACCATCAAAACTACACTCCCAAAGACATGTCAGAGTTCTTGGCACCTGTTTTTGCTTTAGAAGGCTATTTATTCTTTCTGTTTTGCCTTGATAAATCATATCAGGCAAATTGTGTTTCTGACAGGATTCAAATACCATGTTTTTACTGTAGACAGGCCAGTTCTTTTCCAGTTCTAAGGTAAGTGGAGCTAGTGTATTAAAGACTTAACACCACCAAACATCACCAAGTATTTTCATTTTCCATTCCTGATTATTGTCCCCACATCTGTTTCCTGCATGTAAATTTGCATACGTGGCCTAATATGTTTTTTCTACCTCTGTCTCTAAGTTTATAAGTTATCACCTTATATGAATGAAATCTCAGTATTGTATTTGCTTGTTTTTCATCTTCTTCAAAATATCCACATCCTTATCTCCTCTTTGTGCCATTGTAGTATGTCCTAGTTGTCCAGAACTGGTCCCTGCAAAGGAGAGGTCGCACCTCGAACACTGTGTTCAGTTTTGGGCCCCTCACTACAAGAAGGACATTGAGGTGCTGGAGCATGTCCAGAGAAGGGCAACAAAGCTGCTGAAGGGTCTGGAGCACAAGTCTTACGAAGAGTGGCTGAGGGAACTGGGGTTGTTTAGTCTGGAGAAGAGGAGGCTGAGGGGAGACCTTATCGCTCTCTGCAGCTACCTGAAAGGAGGTTGTAGTGAGGTGGGGGTTGGTCTCTTCTCCCAAGTAACAAGCGATAGGACCAGAGGAAATGGCCTCAAGATGCGCCAGGGGAGGTTTAGATTGGGTATTAGGAGAAATTTCTTCACCGAAAGGGTTGTCAAGCATTGGAGCAGGCTGCCCAGGGAAGTGGTGGAGTCACCATCCCTGGAGGTATTTAAAAGACGTGTAGATGTGGCACTTAAGGCCATGGTTTAGCGGTGGAGTTGGCAGTGTTAGGTTAACCGTTGGACCTGATGACCTTAAAGGTCTCGTCCAACCTAAATGATTTTATGATTCTATTCTATGAAAGCAATCCATGCGTGTCATTTCCATGCTTGGCTCTGTTGGTTTCAAGTTCAGATGAAGAGCATGCTGTGCTGCAAATCTATTTGGTCTCTTTAAATTTTGAACTGTGTTTGATGAAGTGAAATCTCATTCTTACGTGTCTATTAGATGGACATCTTGTCTTTCCTTCAAATATCCCTGTGACGTACAGAAGTTAGCTTCTAATTCTTCTGTCAGTTGGACAAGATTGGAAAACACAGTCTAAAATGCTGACATCCCCGATTGCATTTCTTGCTTGTTTTGTGAATGCCTGTTCAGGCAAGACAAGGAGAATCCCTTCCCTGCTTTGTCACATCCCGGACAATAGCACTTTGCACCCTCCTTGTGGCATTCCCCGTTTGTCTCCCTGCGCAGCCCTGAGAAAGCCTTCTGCCTAGCCTGGTTTCTTGAGCTTGGCTATTATGCCTGTTTTGACTAACCTTAGACTAGAGCTGTACAGGCTGCTCTGTCTGTTATAAGTCTGGCTTATTTCATGATGCTGTAGACTATTTCTTCAGCTTTTCCTTTTTGATCCACTAAAGAATTGCTGTTAACAACACACTTAAAAGTACAGCTATATCAAAGAATTAAGTTTTGACCCCTAAGAAGGGGCACAGCTCTCTGAACCCCTCTGGGCTGTGCACATTAAGGGGATTTGCATTCTATTACTCTAAAAGATTGACTGGCTTTGTAAAGTGTTCTGAACTAGGGTTTGAGAGGTTGCGGAGAATAAAAACTAAAATTTTAAGAGCATGTAGTTAAACCTTCATAGTGCCTTAAGTTCGTCTTCCGACATACACTATTTGCTGCTGTTTTTCTTTTTAAAAGCTTTTTTTGCCTCTGGAGACTATCAAAGTGACGCTTGCTCTTCTCTAGGTTCCATATGCGAAAATATTTAGCTTGGTCTGGTTTTTTTGTGCACAGATGACAGAGCATGCTGCTGTGTGCTTTATTATGATGTTCCTCAGTGTTCTCAAACATCACTAACATTTTATTTTACATGTTTATCTTAAAGATAATGCATCTCAGTTGCCCCAAATAAAAGCCCTTCCTCCTTGCCTTGTAGAGCCATCTGAGCCCTTCATTTTGATTTACCCAATGATGTTCTTAAGCAAGGATATACATTTAGATTGGTAAAGCTGAAATTCCAAATCACATTTTAATAGTTTGAAAGAAGCTAGTTGTCTTGCTCAGGCATAGTGGTGTATTTACAATAAATTCAAGCATTAAACAAAATCCTAAATCAGGCCCATCAGGCTGTGTGGCTAAGGTGTGAAATTCCCTAATTTAGGCAGGTCAACACCCGCCTCTTAGCTTTAGAGAGCTATGCTGTCGCTTCCCTCCCACGTGTCAGACATAGCTACCTGCTTCAGCTGTACTCTGCCAAACCCCTATATTAGATTCACTGGTCATGGCACGGAGAGGCGATGGTGCAGAAGTGCTGTGGGGCTGGGTGTGGTGCTCAGGGTGTCCTGCCTTCAAAGCATTCCTCTGCTTTCCTTCCACTCCCACTGAACAGGGTGGCCCTCCCGCTCCTCTCTGCCTTGCCAAGCCAGCGTACAAGGCGTACAAAGTCGCCTTTGCAGGGTAGGCGAGAAGGCGAGTGATCTGCTGTGTCTGTATGCAAACGTAAAACAGAAATCCCCAAAGAGGATCTGCTGCTTGTAGGTTTGAGCTGTTTTGGTTAGGCATACTCTGGAGTTCCTGCATTGCATGTACCTACGCATGCATACAATTTAGTAAGTCTTTTTCCAAGGCCGAATATTTCTGCTTCAAGCTGTTTTGGTACAGTGAGTAGGATGAAAATTTTCTTGATAAGGCCTAAAAACTAATTAGATAAAACCTAGTAGTTTCAAATACCACACTTGAGAGTGTGACAGACTTGCTGGGTGAGTAATCTACATCAGATATCTATAGAACATGCATCACCTTGGTATTGAAATACAAAATCATAGGGGTTTTAGATTCATGGACTTAGTCTGAAGGGACTATGATGTTGTGTTCCGTTCTTTACTTCTGGGGTGCCAAGCAGTCCTGCACTGTAGATGCATGCTGTTGATACACTATATTGATGTTGTGGTTGAGCACCACGCAGCCCCTTGCTCACCCTCCCCTTCCCCCGGCCCCCCCTCTGAAGAGCAAAAGTAAGAAAACTCATGGGTTGAGATAAGAATGGTTTAGTAATGGAAATAAAATAATAATAATAAATTGTAATGAAAAGGAAAACAATGAGGGAGAGCGAGAGAGAGAGCAAGAAAACCCAGGAAAAACAAGTGTTGCAACTGCTCACCACCTCTCGACCGATGCCCAGCCCGTCCCTGAGCAGCGACTGCTGTCCCCTGCCAACTCCCCCCAGTTAATATACTGGGCATGACGTCATATGGTGTAGGATATCCCTTTGGCCAGTTTGGATTAGCTGTCCTGGCTGTGCCCCCTCTCCTCCTGGCTTGTTGTGCACCTGGCAGAGCGTGGGAAGTTGGAAAGCCCTTGACTAGTATAAGCACTGCTTAGCAGAAACAAAAACATCAGTGTTATCCACATTATTCTCATCCTAAATCCAAAGCACGGCACTGTACCAGGTACTAGGGAGAAAATTAGCTCTATCCCAGCTGAAACCAGGACAATTGAATAGGTAAATTCTTCTAAATAAATTTCACGGGGGCAATCTTAATGTGAGCATTGCTGCAGCAAGGTAGAGGTATTTCTAGCTGTCTCAGGCAGCAAGCCAGTCCTCTTTGTGACAAAGCCTTGCAGGTGGCCATTAATGGATTTCTGCACCTGCACAGAGCTTTCCTGATTGTGATAGGGGGAATCTAGCTGTACATATCCATTGCAGGATCAAGGCCTATAGCTATGCAATATATAGAACCCCCCGCTCACTCCCAGACACAAATCTGATAAGGTCTACAATGTAATGATTAATAAGCCTTTTGCTATAGAAGTCTAAAAGCACAGGTGTGATACTTCAGGTTGCAACTACATATAAACCCCCATAATTATGTCTTAGTATGATAATGTCTTAATTCCTTTTAAATAAATTGACTCCCCAGGAAAAGCTGTTATACTGAGAAGGAGCTTTGTTTGTCATTTACAAATAAATGAATTTCATAACAGCTTGAATGCCTTATGTCGAGCTACCTATTTCTGATTTAATGAATAATGGAAGAATTGGAGGACACTTCATGGTGTTTTGGTTTTTTTGTTTTTTTGGGTTTTTTTATTGCATAATTTGATCAACCTTGTAATAGATTTTAATAATGATGAAGTCTGAGGCAAGGTCCTGTTGCTCAAATAAGTGTCCCGTACCTTGTAAAGCAAATAGGTGTGATCCATACTTCCTCAAGCCTGTTGACTGAAGCATATATAGAAAAATACAAAGATCGCTTCCACTTGCAAAAAATTGGATATTTTTGTACAGAAATTAGATTCTGAGCACCAGAAGGCAGTTATCAAAAATACCATCTTGCTCAGCTGCTGTAAGCTGGCCCAGTTCCTCTCCCCTGTCTTGGATCCTCATGAAATGAAAGCAGTACAGTTACTTCTCGTCCTGCTATGGTTCTAACAAGATATGTAGCTATGCTGATTATCACTACTTAAGTGTGCATGGTTTTGATTGCCTTATCACCATAGGAAAATAATGCCCTGAGTATGTTAGTTACTTTTGCTGTTGAATTCGGAGCTGCTGTAGTGTAGAAGCAGCAGCATCCAAATGATCTCCTCTGCTATAATTATGTATAATAGATGAGAGCCTAGTACTTCTTACTGCAAAAGGGAATTTGTTCAGAAATTGGCTACTTAGTGCTATGGAAACAT
This sequence comes from Morus bassanus, assembly GCA_031468815.1. Taxonomy (NCBI): domain Eukaryota; kingdom Metazoa; phylum Chordata; class Aves; order Suliformes; family Sulidae; genus Morus; species Morus bassanus. The sequence goes on along the minus strand of CM062568.1, from coordinate 87,982,089 downwards.
TCCTTAGTAAAGAGGCAGTTTTCTTTTTAAAGGATTATATACTGGCTCACCCCAAATTAGCTACATTAAGGTAATTGCAATCTTCACCAAGTAAAAACAGTGTATGTTTTGCATACAGATGCTCAGGGGCATCCTTTTGTGTCAAAATGGTGGCTGCAGGACTAGTGACTGTATGGACTATTTTGTTGTGTATTTTGTTTTTCTTAGTTTTGGTCTGGTCTTATTCATAATGAGGGATCAGATTTGCAAAGTTGACTGTGTTCCTATTGCTTTCAGTGAGGTGGTGTGATAATGTGAAGCTTTTAATTGGCTTGTAACTTGGGACTCTGCTACGTGTGTGTTAACTCCTTTTGCTCGCTGAACCGGTAATAAGCTTCCTAAATTGTTCTGCTTGCCCAATTCTCACAGCGGACAAGAAGAGCCTGCAGCGCCCGCAGCCTGCCCACCAGGACCCTGAGCCATTCCCCTCTCCTGCTCCCATTTATCAGTGGGGAGGTTTTTTTTTTTTTACATCTTTACAAAGCCTTTGTACTCAAGGAAGCCTGTCACCCTCAGTTTCTGAGTATTGCATTGAAGTGGCTGTGGTACCCAAAGACTTACTTTGAAAGTGGTGTATCAAACAGAAATTGTGGTTATTTTGTGTGTGTAGCATGACAAGATGTTGTTTAAAAGGTGGCAAATAAGTCTTTAAAGCTTTAAAGCAGAGAGATTTGTCTGAGGACTCAAATGGTAGCTTTACAGAATTAAATGTCTTTGCAGACAAGTATGTGTGGGGTGAAAAAGGGAAGAAATGTTCCTTAAAGGGGATTCAGAGACTGTCAAGCTGAAAAAGCTTTAGCCAAGGATGAGAAAGTGAGTTGATTTTCCAGTATTTCTTAATAACTAAACCAGTGAGTTTATAATTGTTGAAGTATTTCTGAATGATGTCATTTTTCCATTTATACTAGAAATTGTTATCAGTGATTTTTCTATTAAAATAAATACACTAAACTCTTCAGAAAAAAATACGTATTGGAATTGCTGATTGTATAAGTAGAAAGAAGCTGAGAATTCTTCTGTCAGTGGAGGCGATGAGAAAACTTTGGAGGATCCAGTTGAAGATAAGGTTATAGTTCTTGCACTGTAAAAAAAAATAAATGTCACCTGCACCTTTCTACCTCTCATAAAAAGCATAAAAGCTGATGGATTTAGAATTCTGAGTAGTGCCAGAAGTTAAGCCAACTTTAGTCATAACAAAAAGGATGCCCAGTACATCATCTGCGTATATCAGAGATATCACTGTGGAAGGACTTAATCACGCACTTAGATCCTTGAATCATTTTAGACAAAAACACACTGATGTTGTTTTAGTTTGGGTCAGGTCATTGCAAGGATATTCACATATGCCAAATACTTATGCAGGTAACTTCTATTTCATGTTGGGGGTGTGTGTGTGTGTGTGTTAAGAACTAATCAGAAGTACCTTGTAAAAACTAACATTCAGACTTTGATTTAAGGTGGTTTTGGTGTACTGACATTGCTTTCAAATTTTTTTAACTTAATTTTTCACAATTTTTGAACCTCAGGCAGTCAAATATCAGTGCTTATATACCCCTGAAGTGTAATGCAAGTCTTGCAAGAAACACTTCAAGTTAAATTTCTTGTGTTCTTCTGATTGTCATGTTCCCTTTTGCCAAACTATTTCAATTGATCTTGCAGAGATGGTAATATTCTCTCTCAATAGCTTTAGCTATTATAGCTACAAGAGAACTATTGAGGAGCAATCAACTTGCCATACCAACTTAATGTTCTTTCAAGTATCCTACTATATACATTTTGATTAAGATAGAAGTTGAAAGTTTAAAAATGGAAGCATACATGTATTTTGGAATCAAATAGAACTTGATTTTATGGAAATGTGATATTGAAATATTGCTGTATACTTTTTGTATAGGAGATCATGTTGTGTAGAATTTTGGGGCATAAAATTCACCAGATGGTATCTAAAAGCTCTATATGATTTAAGATCAGTTTGGGTTTTAATTTGGAGCTGAATAATAATTGCTCAGTGAAGTTTGAATGATGGGGAAGAACATGGGGTAGTAACGTAGAGAAGGCGAATAGTGATACAGGAAGAGAGATGTGTAGTTTAAAAAAAAAAATCAGAGGGAAGCAAGTGGAAAGCTGGAGTAATTTTTAAACTTACAGTGAGAAGAACAGGTTGTCGCTAAAGGATTTATATCCCATCTCTAAATTTAGGCTATTTTTATTGAATATTTTATTATTAAAATAGTACTGAAAGCTGTATATTGACATCTTGATACTGATTAAGAACTGGCATATAATTTTTTTATCAAATATTTCTGGACTTACTTGGCTCAGAAGGAAAAAATAGACCTGTTTTCCCAGTGAACTGAGTATGAAACACACTTCTGATTCTTGTCAGAGACCACCTAGATAAAATTCTATAAAATGTAAGCTTTGAAATATTTATATTTTAATAATATAAAATGAATTTGTTTGCATTGATTCTCTTTTTTTCTTCTGTTGGAAATTGGAGGAACTCTAAGGTTTAGTGGAGGAAATGATGCTTTATAACCTTGCAACTCTCTTTTAAATAAAATTGACAGAAGTAGTCAGCTACCGTAAGGAAACAAGTGCTCTTTTCTACTGTGATTTTAAGCAGTCCTGCCTTAGTAATGGTTAAAAATAAATTGAGCAGTGTGTTTTTCTGTTGCGTTACAATTATGCCAAAATATGAGAGACTTGGACTTATTATAATTCGCAGAATTGCCTCAGCTTATTTCGATGCGCTTGGCTAGGCTGCGCGCTCCTGCTTGCAACACCCCAGGACCCAGCTGCAGGTCTGTGCCTGCAGCTTCAGGTGGAGAACAGCATCCACCTCTCGTTTGTGCCTCTCCCATGCGCGCTGCAGCCTGGCCCTTTGCTCGCCTCTTTCCTCTGCCCCGCCGGGAAGGATCAGTGTTTGGGGTCGTACTGCAGCGGCACAAGACACTGGGTGTTATTTTCCTGTTCTTTCTTTTGGAGACCAAACATTTAACCTAGAGAAGAGAAGGCTCCGGGGGGATCTCATCACCCTGTTCCAGTACTTAAAGGGTGGCTACAAAGGGGGTGGAAGCTCTGTCTTCACAAGGAGCTGCATGGAGAAGGCAAGGGGCCATGGGTACAAGTTGTACCGGGAGAGGTTTCATCTTGGTAAAAGAAAGAAATTCTTTGCAGTGAGAACAATAATCATTGGAACAACCTCCTGAGGGACATGGTGGAGGTTTTCTGGAGGTTTTCAAGGTGCGATTGGACAGAGTGCTGGATAATCTCATCTGGGCTCTCTTTCCCATGAAAGGTTGGACCAGATCATCTCCGAGGTCCTTTCCAGCCTGGGCTGTGCTGTGGGTCTATGAACCTGCAACCCCACCCTCATCTTCAGAGAACAAATTTCAGAAAGCGGCAAGCAAATTATATTTTTGCAGTACCAAAACTGAAGTTTTGGAGTAAGACCTGGTGTATGATTTTTGTAAGGAAGGCCCATATATGGTTTCTCTGTGTGGCCTAGGGCCGCTCTGGGCCAGGAGTGCCTGCCGTGTGGCTGGTTGGGCTTGCCGGAGCACGCCGGGGTGGGGGGTTGCTGTGGCCAGCAAAGCCCATGGAAGTGTCCAAACCACCTTCCCCTGTGAATGGGGTGGCTGGGTGCTAGGGAAAGACTTCACTTCATGGTCCTGAGGAAAGATGCCTGTTTTCAGGCTCAGGGCTTCTCAAGCTCCCCAAAACAGCGAGCACACACGGGGCACGTGCGTTTGCTTGCAGCTAGTGTGCTGGAGCGAGCCAGCCGCCTCTGACAGCAGGAGAGGGGCTGGTGGCACTCGCCCTGCCAAGGAAGTTGGTAGCCTTCTGCTGCGGTGCCTCGGGGGCTTCCTGGGGCAGTCTGCAAACTGGGAGAGATGGGATGGGGGGGTGCAGGGCATTTGTGCTGGAAGCAGCAGAGCTGCAGGCATGAGGTGCGTCGGACGTGGCAGAAGACTTTTTGTTTGACGTGTACGGTTTTGAGGGGAGGGAAGAGCTCATATGGATTTATGCTGAGGAGTGGGAAGGTATGGGGCATATGTGCGTAGGCAGGGCCTGGAGGCAGGGCACTGGTTTTGGTGGAACTTGAATTATTTCAAAAAGGAAGTGGGGGAGGGCAGGAAGAGGACGCCTGTTATCCATTTCTTGTTCCCTTTTTAATAAAAGGAATGAGGAAAACTGCATAAAATGAGGAAACGCTAGAGCTCAGGGTACTGGTACTCTCAACAGCCAAATTCCACTAAGGTTGAAGCAGGTGATTATCCTAATCACACTGAAGTGTTGTCTCAGCAGCATTGTATATATACCCATATTTCTCAGGTGTATATAAATAGAACTTGTTTTCTTTGCTAAATAAAATGTAAAAATAAACACTGGGTAACACTCACCACCTCTGAAACTTAACGGGTGCATTGTTCTTTACACCACAAAATTCTTAACGTGGCTATAACACGGTCAGTGCTGCCCATTTGGGCAAACCCAGTCCTGTGGGGAGAGCTGCTGGGGCACTGCTGTGCTGGGGACGGAAATTTAGGGGTGGTCATTCCTGATCTGCCTTGCATGTGGAGGTTGTGGCAGTGATTCTTCTGTTGATCTTTCAGATAACCGTGTAAATAGGTGAACATCCTGGCTTGGAAGTAGTGTTAAGGGCAGGGAAGTTCAATAAGCCTGCCATGCGATCTCCAGTGAATAGGCAAACACGAGGTATTTTAAAAATATTCACGTAGCGCTCCTATTTGTCACTCCGCTTGTGAAAACTGCAACACATTTCTGGTTTGTTTCTCAATTTCTGTCTTCCCTCCTCCTACCATATATATGTATGTAGGGGGAACAGATCTGTCAACACATGCATTAAAAAAAAAAATCTTTTTCTAAATCTTACTGTTTACTCTTAATCCCGTAAATCAATCTAAAATGGCTGAGACAAAAAAATAAATGTAAGTGCTAATCCAGTCTTTGGCTGTTCACTTAATAGATAACACTTCCAAATTAACTCTTTGCCATCAGGAAAAGTAATTTGAAATAATGATGTTCTCACTATGTAAAGTATATATGTTTTTGCCTAGAAGAACAATATTTACAAGAGTGCATGGTAATTGACCTATTAATTTTTTCATAGGGTTAGAAGATGGGAAGTCCTTAGAAAAAGCCTGAATCCACTTCCAGTGAGAGGAAGGAAGCTCGGTTGCTGATATCACTAGCTGCAAGTGTCTTTGTCAGAAGTAATTTTGAGAGTGGAACTGAATGGCCTACATAGATACACTTTTTGTGTTTCTGAGAGGAGGGAAACATATATGATCTCTTCAAATAATGTTTTAGAATGTTGTCTTTGAGATTATCATGATGTCTACTTAAGTAGTTGTCAAAAACATCCTTGAGAGCTCCTCTTCAACATGGGGAAGGAAATCATTGTGGCTTCAGTCTGCTGCAGTGGCTGTTATTAGCAAGACTTCTTAGGAAGCTGTACTTTACTTTTTATTTAAAAAAAAAAAACAAACCCTGCAGAATGTTTTCTGAAAATAACTTTTAGTACTAGCTATGGTATTACAGTTGAAAAGAATGATTTTATTTCCCTGCTGTTGTTTTTCTCGGCTGCACTGTGCAGGATATTGTCTCCCATCTGGCTAGATCTACATGATATTAATAATTAGAGTTGTTTGCAAAGCAGGCTGACTTTATTTTCATCTTGAATACTTCATATTTTCAAACTGAAACTTTTGAAATTTCTTCCTGGGTCTACCTTTATCAATTTCAGAACTTGCTGTAGTTGCGTTGTTTGTAGGTATGGGTCTTCTTGATTTGGGTGTGGGGTTTTTTTGTTTGTTTGAATGGTTGTTTTTTTTTGGTGTTTGTTTGTCTTTAAATAGGTGGACCTTCTTTAACTGGGCTTTGATAAACACATCACTTTGGGCTTTTTGAACTGCAGGTTTTAATAGGCAAGTAGCCCTTATCTTTTAGCTGAACTGCCCTGATGGATTACATAGGATAGGAGTCAGCCCTTCAGCAAGTGTGTTTGAAACACCCTTCTTTCGAAGACTTGCTTTTTAAGGTTAAATAAAAATACGTCTGTTTTAGCACTCAAAACCTGGTGACTCTTGTTGACACTTCAGCCTTTAGTCTGGGGAAATGTTCATGAGCAGTACATCCTAGGAAGAAGGAGAGATTAATACAAGGGGCGGGGGGAGGACCCAAAACGTTGCTGTATAGGTATCTAATGTTTTCTTTCCCCTGAAGTCATCTTTATCTGATCACTTCTCACTTGTTATGCAGTAGCGGCTGCTGCTTTCTTGGAGTGTGCCTTATAGAGCGGAACAGCTTTTCCTTCCCTTCTGTTAGCCGCTGGTGGCCCCTGTGCAGTGAGCAAATGGATGGTTTGCTGGCTTCTGGTTACTTGTGCATCAGCAGCCATTTCTGCATGTTAACCGAATCGTTTATTTATGAACATTTTTATATATATAGTATTTGGCCCAGCATGATCATAGCCTTGGTTAGTGGGCATGTGTGGCTTACTAAGATAGAAATAGAAGAACGCAATAATACCAGTTTTGAAAACTTTAATTTTTGTCAAAGGTACTTCACACTTTATAAGTCTCTATTTTGAAAAAAGGAAAAGTAAATATCACTACAAAGTGTGTTATGATGTAATCTGATTGACATAAAGGTTGGGCTTGAGGAGACATCTGTGTTTTAAAATGTCAGAAATATGGTATGCTGTTTGCTTTTGACATAGCTATTATTTTACTCAGTTGTCATCTAGTGGACGGACTATTAGGATAACGCCCTGTAACTGGGGTTTTTTGTGTTTTATGTGGTGAAAAATCATCTTGTTTAGTGTCAGTTAGTGATTCCTGGAAACCAGAAGTCGAAAAGAGCATGCAGGTGTTTTTGTCGCAGTAAAAGGGATGAAAAATACAAGGGAGCCTGGGAGAAAGAGTGCATTTACTGGTCCTCCACTTTTACAGGGCCGTTCAGCTATAATGTTCAGCCTGTGCCCTCCATATGCACTGAGGTAGCTCCTGGGCTGCGGGTAGCAGAGATGCAGAGTTGAGCACTTTGATGGTTCTCCCACATGAAACAAAGGAGTAACTCAAGAGTTCTGTGTGTTGGAAATAGTGTGCTACGTTGCCGTGCCCTCTCCCCGCAGCGCAGTCCTGCAGGGCTCGGGCTGGGTGGGCACAGCAGGGTGCTGGTAGCAGGGTCCACTGACAGTCCCATACTGGTAGGGTGATCAGTTGGGTCCAGGGGTCCCAGCTGGGAAGAGCGGGAGTTGGGCTGGAGATGGGGCTGGAGACATAGCCCAGAGCCCAGTCCAGAGGTTGGCTGCAGCCAGCCTGCAACCTCAGTTGGGATCCATCTGTATGGTATTGGTCCTTTCTCCACGCCAGAGGTATCTCCAAGGGGGCAGCGTCCTGGGTAAAACCCTGCTTAATGAGTTGACTGGTGAAATGTAAAGAACCAGCTGCTGCTGTCCAGTAGACCTGTTACTATGTGGGTGATCAGGGTGCTTGGACCTTGGTTTCTGTGGAGACTACTGAGGTCTTCAAGTAGTGTGTTTTGGTTTTTGTTTTGCTTGCACGTTCCCTTGGATTAACCCTTTCTGTTGACCTGTGTCTGTGCAGTTTGTAAACAGGAGAAATTCTTAATTAAGTGTTTTCCAAGTAATGTTTAATACCTTTAGCAATTACTTTATCGCTTGTAATTGAGTTTCATATGACTGAATGAAATAGTCTCCCTTGAATTGTGCAATGTAAACTAATCTTCTGCTGCAGCATTTTTGAGGTAGAACGTAACTTCTCTTTTTCTGGTCATAGCAATAGGACACGTTTGTATGCGTGGTAGATCCTAAGCAACTGTGTTGCAAACCAAAGAAAGGTGATGAAAAGGTAGTCAAACTTGATTCTACCAATTTTATTACATTGGTAGATTGCTGGAAGAAACAGTGGTATAGCTGAGAAGATATTTTTTTAAAACAAAAACCTACTTAGTTTTGTAGGATCTAGAATAGGCATTATTTTAACTAAGTGAAGATGTTCGTGGAATGAGGAAAGTTTTCTATCTGTCTCTACTCTGTAGCTGTAATGTAAGTTCTGTTAGCCTGTGCAGGGTGGACAGTCTGCTTGTCTCAGTAGAGACCCCAGTGAGATATTAAGGGCAAAGATAAGGAATGAATTATAATTAGATACTCAGCTGTGGAATGACTGTACAGCAAGTTTTATTGGTACAAATGTCATAATAACTGAAGTACTATACAAAACTAGATCTTTCTCTCTTACTGGTTTTGTGGTATGAAAAGAAAAATAATCAAGTAGGAAAACATAGTTTGGGATTTAGTGTTGACATTGGGGTGGGGAAAGACAATGACACAAGTTGTTGTAGAATTAAAAAAGGATTATTTTGCTATCTTTTTTGGTGCAAAGTGTATGCTAAGTTAGAAGCTTTTGACTGTAAACACCTACATTCTGGTGCCAAATAAAGCTATGTTTGTTTTATTTGCAGGATCAGTCAGGTTAAATTTCCTGCCAGTAAATTTTTTTATTAAAACCGCAATTGCGACACATCAGAAAAGGGGGAGAGAGAGGAACAATGAACAAGAGAAAATTAAAAAATAAATTTTAGATAGAAAATACCACCTAACCCAGGTACAGGCTAATTGTAGACTTACAAAGTCCAAACGCTTATTAGAAGAAATTAAGCTAACTGGCCTTCATCTTCCAAGGTGTACAATTACATTGTATTATATAAGTAGATCATTTAATTGCAAAATTATCATTCAAGTGTTTTCAAAATCAATTAGAACAAAGTATTGCCTGCCAAGCATATGTTACCTTCAATTTCTTGTATTCACCATGCATTTATCTCTATTGAAGAGCTTTCTTTTTATCCCAATGTACACATCCACACCATGTGTTACTAGACTATGTCATAGCATTAAATAAATCTGTATGCCAAATAAAGTCTGGCTGCGTGATTAGATTTGGTGTATTCAGTGTGGCATCTCCCACAGGAGAAGATTGTGAGTGTGAATTCAGCAATTGTCGTCAGCCTTAGTACATTTATGCTACTGTTCACTTGTGCAAATAATTATCTTTGTTTCCTTTTAGAGGTTGTTATGGTCCATGCAGATAATTTCTTCAAGCTCATCTGTTGTCTGCTTTTAGCTGAAGAGTGCTGTTTTGCCAAACTGCAAGCACTCACAGTTTGTCATTCTGCTTTTTATAAATAACCCAAAAGAAATTACCACTGAAAATTATTCTTCCATTATCATTGGTCAGTTTATCTTGGCAGTTTAATGTCACGACACTGGATTAAGCTGCTTTTAAAGTGCTCATTTTATACGTTGGCTCTGCCTTTCTTCAAGCCTGTCAGCTTAAATGTCGGGCAATTAATTAAGATGCTCTGAAAATCAGTACAGCGTAACATTGTATGGTTGATTCCTAACACATTTAAACTGTGTGTTTAAATGTGTGGTTTTTGGCTAATCTATGTCCTTTCATTTTTTTAGTTGCCTTTATTCTATATGAGTTATTCAGAAAATATTGTGAAGAAGAGGTATTGATTTTTCCCTGAACTATTAGGTTATTTAAAAAAAAGTAGCATGCAGATTTCTGTATTTGTTGTTTTTAGCAACTTCCATAAGTTTGGATAGATTTTTCTTAAGTTGTCCTGAGTTTTGTTTTTTCCCCAAGGCCATCCTCCTGTGAGTAGCTGGGGCCTTAAAGACAGAAAACCTGTGATGACGTAGGGTCATCATACACTGAATATGCTGTATTTCCCAAGGCATGCAAATGAATAAGGACTCTGATATGGGTTTTAAGTGTCTGGCTACAATTTCAAGAAGTCAGTTGTCTATATTTCTTCAAAAAGAAATGAAGCATAGAGGATCATGCCTATCTGTCTGTCCATCCTTCTTTCCTCTCACCAATAATTAGCTGTTGAAGCTATCAGTCAACTTCAACCAACTTTGGCAGAAGTTACAGTCTCATGGGGGCTATATTTCTGCAAAGATGGTAAAAACAGGTGATGCCACAGAATGCAGTAAAAGCTCATCCCATGTTGCATACCATGAAATTCCCCACTCTCAGGAGGGAGTTGATTATGAATGCCCTGACCTCCAGGAACACTTCAGTAGAAACTTGCATCTTGATAGACACAAGAGAATCTGGTGTCTAGGCACAGCTCCATAGGAAATGAGGCTTTCTAGTGCCCCGTAGAGTTTTTTTCCAAGTCACTTGTTTGAAGAACTTAAGTTACTAGAAAAATAAGATTCTATGGGCCAGATTTCCGGCTCTGCCCTTACATATGAATGAGAACAGAAATTTGCTGTGCCAAGTGCTACAAATTCAGGTGCAAGAACTAGCAGCATTCGTGTTGCATTCCCAGAGTTCTATACAGAGGCATGAGGACTAAAATCATACACAAATTTTGCCTTTGAACCAAACAAATAGTTTTTTCTTGTACTGTGATGGAAGACCCATACGAGCCTTTTAATAGAGGCTTGTAATTCTGGACAAATATAAACCATATTTTTTATTAAAACATTTTAAATTAATTTCTGCTGGTTTTGTGTAGTGTTTTAAAAGTGTTTGAATGCTGATGTTGAATCACTAACTCTAGCACTTACATGCCAGTGTTGGACTTTGTTCTGAATCAAGTCAGTCTTCTCCACATGGTTGAAGGATCAACCAAAATACTCCAAGAAATGTCGTTCTTCAAGTATTTGTATTTTCTGAAAAAATAATGTTTTGGGCCAGTGTCTCTGGTCTCTGAAATGAATTCAGGTAACAGTCAAAAGAAAACACCATGCCTGCAGAGTGTGAGTGTATGTGCAAGTGCCTGTGTGTGTCTAAAGGAAAATGATTGTGCCAAGGGAAATGCCAGCCAAATCCCCATAGTCCTCCCCTGGCGCCTGCAGTGCCTGCCGCACACCCTCCTGCACTGGACTTCCCCTGAGCTAGGGCAGAGGCGGTCTTGTCATGGCAGTGAAAACTGCACGTTATTGACTTAAATACGTATCTCAACTCCTTTCTCTTTGGGCCATGAAGGTCACAAAAGAGGGTGGGAGATTCCTGTGCAAACTGGAGTCTCCCTTCATCCTGCATAGCTTTGCTACACATCGCTGCCAAAGTTTAGATGAACTTTGACAGCAAATACTGAATCCAGGACCTGATCTCTCTGCTAAGCAATGCTTACTGCAAAGCTTAGTGACCCATTATGTTTTAATTGGCTTTTTTTCTGTTGGCATAAGTGTGCCCTGAGCCCTGGATTCAGTGTATGTGTTCATCTTTGCATATCATTGAAGCACTTTGCATACAGCTTAGTCACTTTGTGCAGGTAGCTTTCAATTCTGTTTTATCCTTTAGTTTTACAGATTTTTTAAATCTTCGTAAAAGCTCCAAATTCTTACCCTGAAAAAAAAACCAAACCCTTTCTCTTCTTGAGACTTGAAAAATCAGTGGATGCACAACCCACTCATCTTTCTTGTGTAGGTTGTGTTGGTTTGGTAAAATATCTTATTTATTCTGCAGGTTGAGAGCTCCACATATAATGTGATTTGTGTTCTGAATTTGCATAAACAAATAAGACAATTTGTAGTGGGAACTCGCTGAATAATCCTCTGAGAAATTACGGATTAAACAAAGATTTATCTTATGCAGTGGTAAAAAGGCAGACTTAATCTTTTTAACAGTTTTTTAAGTACTGAAAATCCACATAAATACTACTTGAGAACATAGGTTCACATAACTCTTTCAAGGCATGCGGAAATGATCAGCCTTATTTGTGTATCAGTCCGTCTGCATACTGTCCCTTGCCCTTGAAGAATACTCTTCCAAGTATGAACTTAATAGATCTAATGCCTTCTGTCTGCTTCCACAAAATGCGAACACTGTCTTTCCATCAGAAGGGAGCAGGATTTAGGCAAGGTGGGCAAGACCGAACGCATCTCAGTGTTATGGCTGTGACTATGTCTCATTCCCCCTTGCAGTCTTGGACTCCCAACAGGCTGCACCAGCCCCATGCATTAATTAGGTTGCCTCTGTCAGTGTTAAGACAATCTCCACTTTGGGATACTTCCTAGACATCTAGAAGCTCTAAGTAATTCAGACCCTTTAACATAGTTCAAGGGTAAGAGTTGAATGAGGCTCTTGCTTTTGGAGCCTTGTCCTTTGGGGGGGGTTTTGTTTGGTTTTTAACAGAGACAATTAACATTTTCTGTGCACAGTGGCTAATATTAAATAGTTGGATCAAGAAAAATCTTAAATGATCATATGACGATGCATTCATTTCATGCAGAAGGATGTATATGAATGTAATATTTTTGTTCTCTTTGTCTGGGGCAGTGAGGTTGCCAGTGCTTGGTCAAGTCTCAGCAGTGACTTGCGGGTGGAATTGCAGGCACTGAAAGCTTTATGCCTGATGTTCCTTGAGCGTCAGAAGCTCGCAGCTGAAGGACAGGTAGAAAACTAGGCAGAAGTTGCAACAAGGCAATGTTAGGCTCTTGATAGAAGACCTAGAAGAATTAGATCATCAGATGAGATCAAATAACTGCATAAGCGCCAGAGGGAACAAGTTCATGTTCTGGATTTAAATGGGCAAATATTCAGATCCCACTACTAAATTATATGATTTATTAAGAATTATATCTAGGGGCCAAGACTGGGGCATTCAAAAGCAGGAGCTGTATGGAATACACTTTGATAAACTGACCAGAAACGTAGTTAAAACTGTAAGTCTATACATAATGCTATTAATATGAAGTACATTGGCATAGTGCACCTACTAAAATGAGAGAAAACAGGTTAAAGGCAGACATCTACTTGTAAAACTTTTCCTCCCTATGAGGATTTACTGTGCATGTTCCTAGAATAAATTGTTTTGGTTTTGATAATCAATGGATGTTCTTACTCTCCCTTAAATAAATCCATGGGAAATATTAGTGTGAAGCACAGTTAAAAGCAACACTTTAACTCTTGCTCCTAATCATAGTCAAGGCCACAGAGGATGAAGTTCATCATGTCCACTCTGGATTAATCAGCTTTGCGTCTTTTTTGAAGCTTTTGCCAAATCACAGGGGAAATGTGCTTTCTACATCTGGTAGCTGCTTCTACGTGGAAAAATGCACTGTTTCAGTGACGCACCAGGGTAGGGGCAGGGCAGAGTGGAGGTTATTTAGGTTAGTCCGTGATGGGTGCATGCCATGTTAGTAAGTCATCAGTGCTTTATTTTTTTGATAGAAATATATATAAATGGAAGATTCCAAATGGATTCTTTTTTTTGTTAAATGTTCTATATTCACTTTGCTCACCAGAAAAGCTAGAAGACAAACACCCTAAAGCCTTCTCCAACTCTTTAGTCATTACTGACTTAATGATGAAGGACAGGGTATAGTGAGAAATGAAGGTAATGTTAAAAAGTTAATTGTACTGTCTGGGAAAAAAAAGTAGGTATATTGTGGAAATAAAGGGTATGTTGGCAACACTTCGCGTCTCTGTAAGCATTGTTAGAAGCCAAATATGTTTTCTTGATTCTCTAAATATACCTTTTCTACAACTCGGAGCAAATACCAGAGCACAGATATAGCTATTGCAGTTTCTATTAAAATAGACTTGAAATGAAGAAAATGTTAGTAAAAGGACTCTGCAAAGCCGTCCCTGTACATACGAGTGCAGTGGGTTGTTTAAGGTCGATGCTACACTGTACAAATTGCCACCTCTAAAATGCTTGTTCACCGAGCCTCTGTCTCCCCAGTGTGAGTCCTTTATTTGTAGATAGTAACCTTGTTTTATAATTTCTTCAGTGATCATCCTTAAATTTTTTAATGACTTTTAATGAGAATATACTGACCTATCTGTGTCGTCATTTTTATTCAAGGCTCCAGAAGAATGCTTTCTGGCTGAAACTGGTTTAGAAACAAGCTGTAGTTTTGCCATGTCACGCTTTTGTATGGGCACTTTGACATAGAGGTTAATTAAGATTTTGATTATAGGACTTCTTTTTATCTCTCCCAACTGGCCCATCTGCAAGCAGTTGCTTTCCTGCAGAGGCCCATGGCCATCTGCTTTGCCCTCCAGCCCTGCAGGCAGAAGACCACACAGGAAGGCAGGGTGTGCAGAGGCTGCTGGGGCTTCCCCCAAAATGCTGTCCTGTGACCCCCAAGTTACCTGAAATTGGAGATTTGCGGCTGCTCTGTACCAGTGCTGGGAAAGTGTCTTTTTGGATAAAAGGAGCTCTGGCAGCAGAATAACGGACTTCAGTGCGCTTCAGTGCCTTGAGCCGGGCAGCTCGACACACGCTCCAGGCTGCTGCCACAGTGGGAAAATCATCCCAACTTTCCTCTTCGCCACGAAGCAGAATTTTAACGAGGGGTCCTGGCCGCTGGCGCAGTGGGCTGCAGGGATGTCTGGCCTGCTGCTGAGGGGAGCATTACTCGGGTCGTAAGGCCAGTGACACTGAAGAGCCTGAGCATGAAGGTAGGAGCTCTGCCCAGTACCCCAGTACGTTCTATAGCTTTTCCGAGTGCTCACATAAGGTAAGCTGTCTGTTTTCTGCAGATAACCATCTTCGCAAATACAGGCTCCTGCACCCCTTGGTTTTAAATTACAGCATCGGAAGTTGCTGTGAAGGCTTGAATAAGTGTTCATCATTGTCAGCAGAGAAAAAAATCACAGTAAAATGAGAGGGCTGGTGTGCCTCAGCTGCAGGTCGTCTCCTTGCCCACGCGGGGGCTGTGCAAGACTGCAGTGGCTGTAAAGACTTCCACAAAAGCTCTTGCTACCTGGATCTGGAAGAGCGGTTTTGTGTTTTCCCTTCGCTTTGGCGGTTGTTGTGCACTTCAGCTACCGTTTGAGACTGCAACACAGCAGGGAAAATCGTAAAACCGCCAAAGCGTAAGATCGCTATTCAGTGCCATACACTGGCAAAGCCAATTAACTGGAATAGGAAGTGGATTTTAACGTGCATTTGGGAATTACAAGCTAGCTGGAGGTGGGAGAAATGGATACTTAGAGTTTCCGTCTCATTTGCTGATGCTAAAAATATCAGAATCTCTCAGTGAAATGCTAGTTTTTGCTGAGGTCTGGTTATCTAATACCTGATAATAAATATATAACATCAGCAGATATTGATGCATAAACGTCTATTGCAAGTCCAGAAACACTTCTAATGAGGAATTGAAGTGTGCTAGACTACACCACAAATGCAAAGCTTTTGTTTCTATTTCATTTTGGTGACAAAAGGTGTTGGAAAGAAATTGAATTTCTTTCATTTTGATGTGCATATTCCTGAAATGAGGTTGTTCAGGTTGAATTCCCTGAGATAGAGAAACAAATGTATATGATCCTAAAACGTTTCCCTTAGATAATTTGGGCAAAATAACTATGAATTGAGGCTTACTGTCTTACTGTGAGGCTGGCTTTCTCTTGCAGAGGTCATGAGGTGAAGTGAACTAGGCAAGCATTATTTACAGTGTTTATAGATACTTTCCTTGCAACAAACAGATTTTCCATTTAATGTGATAGTACAGGAGTGATAGGACATCTTTTCAGACTTGGGTGGGGCGTGCAAGGGCTTCCTGATCCTAACAAGATATTCCCATCTTTTCTGTTTTAACAAAGTGGTTCTGCTGAAGTCAGTGAAACTAGTCTGTGCAAGTTAGTAAATGCATAAATCCTAAATACATGTTGGGACAATGGCTAATTCAGGAGATATGCAGTGAGTGAATGAAAGAAGAAAAAGTTTCTGTAGTGAAAAAAAATTGTTTCCTTTGTAATGTTTATAGCTTTAGGGTTTGGGGCTTTGCTTGTTGTTTCTGTATATAATTTCCAGATAGTGCCAGCAATTACTCCTTGGTGAACCCTACTTCCATTTAGTTTCAAACTGCTAATTGTGAGTTAGCAGCAGTACTTGGTTTTGGTTATTCCTTTTTTTATCCATTCCAGAATGCATAGTCTTTCCTTCCAGAAAGTTGCTGATTTGATTTCCCCCCCAAATTCATCAGGTGTGCTGAAAGTAGCTTGTGATTGTGCACAGAATTTTAAGATTATTTACTTGCTCAGGGAACAGGTTTGGAAGGGATGGCTTTCCTTGGACACAGTGTGTGTGTAGGATGAATCCGTTATCAGGATAGTGACATGAATGCATGAATTCCTTTTGGATTATGTTCTTCTCTTGTTCCACTCCTCATTATAAACCATGTATAGTTTGATATCTGAAGGGGGAAAGGGCTATGTTATTATTTTGGTTAATATTCTCAAGGGCTTTTTCTGATAATATAATTAAAGTTGTGACTGGATAAATGTTAAAAGCAATAGTTTTCCTGCATCTTAAGTGCATCTTCAAATTTGATTATCTGTCTTTTACACTGAGAATTTCTATATTTACTAGAAAAAATTATTTTTTTTAAGCAAACTGTGGAAAAAACAAACAAAAAAGCCAAAACCAAAAACCCAAACTGAAGCAAGAAAAAAAAAAACCAAACACCAACCGTCCCAGAACGCTCTCAAGCCCTGCAAAAAAAACCCCCAAGCCCCCCAAAAAGCCCTGCTTAGACTATTTTAAAGGATAAGTCTTAAAAATAATTCGTAGTTGTGATTCTGATGATGTGCAATGTCCTTTTTCTAATAAAACAGCTCTGGAAGTTGTCTGTAAACTTAAATCATACTGCAAATGTGTAAGTCAAATCAGCTGCAATTAGGAAAATGACCAGACATTTTGGTAACAACAACTATAAATAAATGAGAATCTTTGGGCCTCTATTTTTTTGCTACTTTTCTCCTTTCATCTAATGTTGCAAACTTCATAATTCGTACTCAACCCTCAACTTTTTTGTAGAAACATCTTGACGCTAAATTCTGCATCTGCTGATATTCTGCAGAAGATAAAATTCTTGAGACCTCCCTGAGAGCTGGAGGGGCGTGAATGTCTGGTTGGGTCCCCACCTGCTAGGTTGCTTTGGAGCCAGCGGTAGAGCTGTGCTTCCTTTGGTCGATGGCTACTAGAGCAGTAGCTGCTTTGAAGCTAGCATTAGAGCACTCAAAAACTGCTAGCTAAGGCTCTGGACATAATGTTTACATGTATGCACATTTTATTTTGTATTAAAATTTTATATGAGGCTATTAACAATAGTTGCATGTTTGTCTTCTAGCAGAGAAATAATCCCATTGGTAACTAATTACTGGATGAAAGATGTATAATAAGCAAAAGGAAATCCCCTTCTTTTTTGTCTCCTTTCTTTCTTCCCCTTGTGAATCAAGAGTCTTGGAAAGCGTTACTAGTGTAGAGAAAGGGAGTATAATATACTCCCTTGGAGCAGGATGGAGAGGCAGGTGTGTCCTTTATCCCTCTTTACAATCTCTAAGTGACTTCGCACAGGATTTATTCTGCAGCATGTAATATCTGAGGTACATGCCCATCATTTAATAGTCAGTTAACTCAGCACATGTTTGCATGTACGCTACAAAGATGAACTTCTCAGAGAAATGACACTACTTCTGAAATTGCTTGAGAATAAGCTTCATGTGAAGTTACTGAAGGTGTTTTCAAGTTAGCTGCAGCCATACAATAAATACAAAACCAGTTATGAAATGGAATTTGTGTGCTCAAATATCAGTATCTGCTATTACAGTTACTGTTCATGAACAGTAAAAGATTACAGAACACAAGAGTAAGATTAAAATTTTGTATCTACTTGAATAAAAGTTCTCTCCATGCATAATATGCATTCACATGTATAGTGTTTTCTGTTTGAAGACAGAATTTTTCAATCGTAAGGTAGAAACGATTAATTGGGATCTGTATTGACAAAGGTAGGAATATAGAGGTTTTGAAAGAAAATGCTGAACTTAGAAATTATGTATTTAAATTTCTATCTTCATAAACATGAGTGATGCAGGGTTTATTCTAAGAAACTTAAGTTAACACCCACCACCACCACCCCCCCCCCGTGGTTAAGTTATGGCTGAATCTCCACCATTCACCTCCCTTTGTGTCCTTTTTGTGCAATTTTTGTAAATACCTGCAGTAAGAAGCTGAAGGGACAGGCTAGAGCGGGAGGAGGTTCTTACCTATAGGTTCCAAATGGGTGTGGAGTCTGGTGTAGTTTGAAAAATACAGCTATAAATGTTCTTGTGTGTTAAATGTGGGAGAAGGACACTGGCCAGCTCTGGTTAAGCCTCTGGACTTCTTTCTGCCTGACAGATTACAGAAGCACATGAATAAAACAGCAATGTAGAACACACACCGACATAGTGCTGCTGCTTTGTACATGTTTACTGTGAGGTGGCCTGTCTAGTAGGGACCTGTTAAGTAAACTAATTTATTAATCTAGTGTTATTATTTATCTAGTGTTTTCATAAGTAAAAACATTCTGCTAATGTATCTTACCAGTTCCCCCAGTGATCTTGAGATGCATCTGCTGTGTCTGCCTGATACTGGAGTCTCCACGGGGCACTGTTATGGCTGCGCACACTGTTTATACATAAAGCATGTGATCCCATGGAGCTGATTAGGTGTCTGTGGGCTCACACAGAACTGAAAAGATCTGCCGTTTATATTTTAGCAAGTTTTTCCTCCCCATGCAGTAATTCAGATATTTTTGTATTCTATGTGATGACCAAATGACCTATATACACTTTATAATTTTAAAGTTAGTTGGCCAGCAAGTATGGTGTACAGCTGAAGTTCTTGATTCAGATGAATAATTTGAAGATTCAGGGTGGGGATCAGGAACACAAGGTATAGGTACCTGATGACACTGTGCATCCTAGCTGTTTAACCAGAGCATGCAGGTCCCTGACAGCTTCTCTGTCCTATCTGCCAGGCCATCTCTCAGACAATTAGCCTGGGGTGCCTGAAATGTCACTGTGTTTGGCAACTGAGTCTGCCTTTAATGACTTCATCTCCTTAACATCTTTATGGCAACAGATACCCATCCTGGTATTTTAATTAGACAGAATGGAAAATGTCCCTTTTTTCTTTTCTGGTTGTATTTGAAGTCCAGCCTGGCAAATATAAAAATACGTAGCTGAAACTGGAAACATTCTGATTCTTTTTATTTAGATTTTTGAGTGCAACACATTAAACAGCTTTTTTTAGTTAAAGAAAACTTTTAAAAAGACAATTACTAAAAAAGAGGATGATCCACTAAATCTTACTGAACATACTTGCAAAGCCCTTGTGGTGTTCACATGTTGAAAGCCTCTCAGCAGTATACCATAATTAAAATTGGGAAAAAGTGCCTTTTGCCAATAGAAGCTGTCATCCAGGTCCAGTAACATGCACTTTCTTACCTTTTTTCCCCCTCAGAGTATAGTCAGTCACTGAAAACTTGAAGAATATAACATCTCTTCACTCAGTGATACCCAGAGGGAAGCAGTGGCAGATGGAAAAGTCTGTTCTTTATTGTCTCAAAGAACAGCCTCACGGGAGAGAAAGCAGGTTTTTAGGGAGCAAAACCTTGATTTTTATAGATTGAGATTATATTATTTGAAACAATGGAGTTTGCCAGCAGAATGGTGTGTGTGAGTGCAGTGATATCTCTGTCTAGTCTGGTCTGCTCTATAGACCACCTCGTCACATCCCTCGCAAGGCCACCCATTGGCAGAACTGCATCCGAACTGGGAATTTCACCAAGGCAGCAATGACAGTGTAGATGACACATACTGTGGCAAAGGTCTAAATATGTTGGACAGTGTCACACAGAGTGGGCAAAGGTCTAAATGTGTTGAACATGGTCATGTAGGACAGCCAAAGGTCTAGGTATGTTGAACACTGTTACCTAGAACTGGCCTCAGATCCCCAGTTGACTTTCCTTCTGTGTTGGGATGCCTGCTATCAAGGGCTTTGATGTCTGCTATATATAAATACATTGTGAAACCAAATAACATGGGATATTATAGAGGACAGAAGCATATGTGGGTTCAACAACAACATAGGAAAAAAAAAAAAAAAAAAAATGAATGGAGGCCCTACCCACTGGCACTTACTCAGGTGCAAATTTCAGGAGAGGAGGTGTCCGAGCAGCTGGCTGGTCCTTCTGAGATGTATTCTCAGCTTCCAGTGACCTGATTCTCCTGCTTGAGTACTTGTTTTCTCAACCAGAAACAGGATACGGATTTCAAAAGACAGAGCTTGCCTTGTGTCTCATCAGGATACGACAACCTTTCTCTCTGTCTTGAGCAACCACCAACAGGCTTATGCAAGCAATATGTGGAGCGGAGCAGAGTGTGTGTGGACATGTTCCAGCACTGTTTCATCAGTCTGAATAGGTTTATGTTGCCCATCAAAAAGGATTGAAGCAGCAATTAACCTGTCAGTTTTTACTTCTGTGAATATTTATTTCAAAGTAACATTAAAGTACTGAAAGAGTCCTGCAGCATTAGCTTGTATATTACTGCTGCAGGACTACTGCTGACATTTTAACTGGTTTTAAGTTATCTTTTTCTTTAGAAATGCTTGTTGTAACAAAGTCCCAGAGGGGCGGCTTCAGTTGAAAAATGAGGCACAATCTCAAGGAATTAGCCCAGTGGTTAGACACATGCCTTTGAGAGTGGGGACTATTTGGAAAAGGGGCTTTGGGGGAGGGCTGGGAGATGGAGCAGAAGTAGCAGGAATTTGTGTACGTGTGTGTGTGTGCACGCCTGCTTCCTTACAATAAAATCTTTGATGTTGTTACTTGGGCAGTTTCCTTATTCTTCTTCAAGTCTGGGAATAAAGGGTTGTTAGAGAGTTTTCTGCTGATGTCTCTTTGTATTCATTACTCTGGTCGGCAAAAGGCACAACCAGCCTGCGTTTACATCCTGACTCTTAAACACGTCATTTGCTGCTACACGCCTTTCTAACTGAGGGATCAGAGGCTTAGCTGCAAATATGAGGAAGGCTCAGGATAAAGCTGAGTATACAGAATATTAACCTGAAGTCACCTACCACAGTGAAAGCTTCTTTGCTGTGGGGTTTTCTTTTTCATTCAAACCTTGTTCTGCCCTCTGCTGGCAGTTCGTGTTATGAAACAGAGATGGCGTTGCGTTATTTTCATGGTAGAGTTACCCCTGCTAACTTGCCGTCTGCTTTACCAAACAGAATTTGAAATCCTGTCATTAATCAAATTTCTCACCACAGGTAACTGCTGTGCCCATTATGTTTATAATGTATATTATATGAAGATGTGTAGTAAATATGCTAATTTTGGCCTTAAAAAAAATCATCCCAAGGTATAAGTTATTACCCAGGGAATAGTTATTCTGTCCTTCAAAGCTATATTTACTTTCTGAAGGCAATCAAATTTCTGATTTTTGGCAGGCATGCTGATTCGTGAAGTCAAATACTTGAGTTAAGAAATGCTAGTACTGAGAATCCCTGTGCTATTTTAATGCTACCCTTTCTGCATGCATGTGCATTTGATGCCTGTACTTACTAGGTTGCGTACTGTTTTTTGCACACTGGTGTGTTGTTGCACATGTAATGAGCAGCAATTCCATGTATTTGTTGTTTCACCTGTGACACAGCCAAGTCTGGAGTGCTGTTCTCCAAGACAGACTTCAGATTATAGTTCTGTCTACTTTCCAGTTTCAGAAAGAAACGAAGCAAGAAGCACTAATCACTTGGAACTTGGTTCACCTCTTGAGGAGGTTCATCCTGTGCACTGAATACGTGAAGGGACCTCAAAGGAAAAAATGCATAATATATGTGTAAAAGGAGGCAAAATAAGGATTGTGCAGACTGCTTCAATTCTGATACATTCTCATTTCTTAAGTATCTGTCATTACAGCCTTGATCTTCTTTTAATATTGCCTGGGTGGGGTTGAGACATCCAAACTCTTGAGAAGGCCAACCTGAAAAATTGTGCATCAACTTTGGATAGCTATGGCAGTTGTGAGCAAGGCCGGAGTTTTTAGATCCACTTCTGCCAGTTGTGTTCATGAAGCAATTGAAGTAGGGATAAGTTTGCTGTAGTTTTTTTGACAAGCATAATGGGACACATTTTTGGCAGTAGGTTTCGTAGATAGTTGCTGAATGCAGGAGAGTGATGAGAGTCAGTGCAGTGAACATAATCCATGGGCATGGACTGTCTTGCTGCTCCTCTCCCCATCCTGGTTTCCATACTTCAGGTTCTACCTCTCCATCTGAGTTATATGCCTTGCCTTGGAAGACTTTAGCTCCTGCCTCTGCTTGCCTCTTTCCCTTTCTTCAGCCTCCACTTGCTCCCAAGCTCAGTCTTCCCTCCTTGGGCTCTTGGTCCAGTCTTGATTTCACCTCTGCTGCTTCTAGCCTGAATTGTAGGTTTCAAGCTGTTTTGACTTTCAGATCACGGAAAAACTTTCCACTGGAGCTGTAATTTAACTATGCTGACGACAGGATTCCCGTTCTTGGCGTCTTATTGCAGGCCCCTTCAAAGTAGTTGCAAACCTTCGCCATGGTTGCTTTACTGAGCCGCCTCCTCTTCTGTCCTTCCTGCTTGTCAAATCTGACAACAAATGGCAGCCAAGCGAACAAACAAGTGGACTGGTATGGAAGTAGGATGAGTCTTCGGTAGTAAATAGATACTTATTTGACCCACAAATTCTAGTTGTAATTAACCAGCTGGGAGCTATAGTCACAATTTTCCAGAGGCCTGGCTGCTGTCAGGTAGTCACCGTCTGTGTGTGCAGAGGAGGATTAGAGATGGTGTTTGAAGGTGCTGCTTGGGGGAAAAGCCAAGCTGTTATTCTAATGGGGGACAGCTGAGACCTGCGTTTTTCACCAGTCACAAGGGACCACTGAGGCTGGTTTTCAGCCTTCCTACAGAACCATGCATTTTACAGAAAGGCACTTGCTATGCCAAAATCTTTGCTCCCACCGACAGGATGCGCTTGGAGAAGAGCCTGCAATTGTGACTTTTCAGGAAGAGAGTCGGGGTTACAGTCTAAATAACTTTTCCACTTGTATTTATCTGATAAAATTGACAACTGCAGTTCTCAGAGCAAAAGGGGAGGGGTCTTAATTATAATTCAATAACTCAGTAGGGAGCCCAAATAATGATTGCAAAGGATGTAAACTGTTCTGTGAGACACCGTGCCTGTTTGCACTGCAGCCCTGCTAAGACCCCAGGAGATCCTGAACACAAAGAGAGAAAGGAGGGCGCTGGAGGCCCTGTCTGCTGTTTTAAAAGGATACCATCCTCTAGCTGGTCTATCAAGTCACTAGCTGGTGAGCTTACCCATGGCATTGCAGAAGGTCCATCTCAGGTCCACCTGGCTGCTCGTTCCAGGGCACACAGGCAGGTGACCCCAAGGCACCTCGTGTGTCACGCTGTGCCTGCCTGCCTGCCTTCTTAAATTGTGCTTTTCCGTGGCTCATGTTGTACAAAGAACTGGGGTGTCTGGATCCAGGTACAAAAAAACCCTTAGGCAACCTCCTCCCAAACAAGTAACCTGCTTTTAGATACTGACTCGAGGAGGAAACAAAGTGTTTCCTACCTGGAAAAGAGGGCAGGAGGGCTGCTGCCTCCATAGCCTCATCCAGCACTAATTGCTGGTTGTTGAAATGAGCTGGTGCTAGTGGTTTCCTGTGGACAAGGAAGCTGTGGGGCTGTGTTAAGCCATAAATGTGAAGGCTGGGACTCCACATAGCATTAGACTGTAAGAGAGCTGCATACCGCTTTTACTGCTTTCCTGAACTACCTCCTTCTTTTTTAGGCAAAAACTTTAAAATGAGGTTATTAACAAAGATGAAAACATCTTAATTGCATCCTTATGGTTTTCTCCAAGACAGGTTTAAATTTTAAAAAAAGCACTAACAGCATGCTTGTTTGCTCTGAGAAGCGGAGTCAGGCATTTACACTGAGGAACTGTCCTTGGAGTTCGGCAGTAGGTAGGAGACTGTGCTCAAGATGTATCCAAATTCCAGTTTATTAACCCACCCGCAAAGAAGTGCAAGATCATTTTTGTTGTTGGAATTGTTAAATACAGTAGATATGATTTCTTTTTTTTTTTTTTTTTTTTTTCCAGTTCTTTTGGATGCTTCTTCAGTTTTACTAATGCGCTTTTAACACTCTTTTTTTCTTCTCTCTCTCTGACTACAGCCATTGATGGATTTCTGAAAACCGATGAAAGACAAAGACTGGCAAAGGAGAGAAGAGAAGAACGGGAGAAATACCTTGGTAAGATGGCAGGAGATGTATGTATTATTTCTGTATATCGATTAATAGGCTTAAGTTACTAACATGACGTTTTTTCTGTTCTGAATTTTAAATGTTGTGGTTCAGTCTGTTCCTAGTCTTTATTGCTTATATTACTACTTTTAAATGAAATTTAAAAAATAAATTAATCTATGTCTTCTTTGACTTCCATTCGAGTATTTAATATTCTATAGTTACACGTTGACTTTCTTCTTTGATTTATGTACTTTTGAATATAGGTTTATGTGCAAGATATTGACTGTTAGGATTCTGATTTCTAAAAATACCAAATAAGTCTTGAATAATACTCAGGATAATATGTAGGATGGTTTGGTGAAACAGCTTCAATTTTAATCTATTAAGTTTTAGCCATATTAAAAGATATCATGGAGTTCTTAAGTATGGCATAAAGCAGATAGTTTTCCATAAGTTTTAAAATGGTTAACCTTTCAAGAGAATGAGAAAAACTATTAATTCCTTTCCCGAATAACATAAGCATTGATTTCAGAGCTTTTAAAATAGTCAGTTGTTTTTAATCTACTAATACCTCCAGGGAAACGTTGAGGAAATTGCGAAATTGTTTTTATATATATATAAAAACAAGGTGGGGGTGTGGGTGTGTGTATATATATATATGAAATTAACTGTTCCACATTGTTTTGGACTTTGTATATATACATACATATATATATATAAAAATGTTGAACAGTTAACTTCACTTTTCCTCATCGTAATAACAAGAAAGGCCAGTAGAACTGTTCCTTAAGGTTACCTGACAATACCTATCAGAAGGAATTGCCAGTGTCTTATGATTTTGTGACATTTAAGCTAGGTGTATATTTTGAGGAAAGGTCAGCTAAGACAGTATGGACACCTGTGAAAAGAATCATAGGAAAATATTGTTTTTCTTGCAACAAACAAACGAACTGTTGACTATTTCTTGACAAAACCTGAGGCTTGAGACCAGTGACTTGACATTTTTTTAGTACCGTGGGCTTGGTGAGCAAGATTCCTTTTGGTAGTTTCTGTGAAAATCTGCTGGTGTTTAGGACTTAATCTCCCCAGAGATTCTGTCTATATGGGGCACGCACCAGCATGAGTTGTGGCTTACGTCTCTTCCAGTTATACTCAGTCCAGACTATATCTTCTGTCCTCTTGATTATCCCTTCTTTGCTGGTTCCCGAGAAAGTGACATGATGAGTAGATTGGAAAGGACTTGGATTAAAAAGCAGAAGGAGAGATTGAAAGGGAAACTGAAAGCTGGAGATCCTGGGAGTGATTGGCCCAGGGGATTTGGAAGGTGTTGGCTGCAGTTCTTGTCTCCAGACATGATATGTGCCTTCTGGAAATATACTTTTTTAGGGTTAAGACCATTTCTAGAATGGGCAGCTCTGGATTTTGGTCACAGTTTTTCTGTGACAAATTTCTTTTAGAAGTTCAGAAAAAAGCAGCGAGTTCCCCAGAAGGACAGATCTTTATGCAACCAGCAGGTACTTTGCAGCAATAGTGAATAACCTTTTCACCAAAGCCAAAACTCATTAATCAGTGGTTTAGTATCCCTAAATTAAGGAACAAGAATGGTGTGTATGTCCATGATGACAGAATGGTTTGCTTCTCTGTCCAGAATCAGTCCCGGATTTTACCTGCTTACTCAGAAGGTATTCTTAGCACAATCTCTGGACACCTCACTTTATTTTTGGTTTTTATCAACTCCAGTGTGCTGTTTTCACCTGCTGTAGCTGATGTGGCTAGTAGCTGTTAACAGTTAGCAACGTGTCACTTGTCTTCCACTGTCTCTGAGATAACTCTGTCTGTTGACAAGTCTGATTCTTCATGCATACAAGTCCAGGCTCACCTGCAGCACTGGCACACCTCTCATACTGCCCTGTCCTGGGTGGGGAAGGAATAGTGAATTCTCATAAGGCAAGAGGGAAAGACAACATCAACTGTATTTGTAACAAGAATAAAGTAGAAGGTGTTCTGTAAAGCAGATGGGATGTCAGGAAGTAGTATTTTAGGAGGACCCAGTATTCGAGGGAAAGAAATGCAACTGTTGGAAAAAGGTCTGGTGTTGGAGGGACTCTGGCTTTAAACCGAGGGCTTGAGGGTGGAGTGGGGCTAAGAGGGACTGAAGGTCACCGCTGTGGTTAAAGAGCCCGGGGGCAGGAGCTGAGGGAAAAAGGCTGATCTGAAAAGAGGGAATTGAGATGGCTGGGCAAGAGCCTAGGACTGATAGGAAGATACTGAGAGAGAGTTTAGAAGGGCGAAAATTTGCTGTACAAGGAAACAGGAACTGAAAAAGCAGACCGAGGCTGCATAGGTGAGCAGGATGTAGGACTAGCTCTTGTATAAACAGTGTTAATTCTGGCTTTCCTTAACTTTCAAGTTTTTAGCCTGGCAACTGTGAGAATATTCCTTCTTTGATATCGGCTGTATGTTTGTTGGTATGTGACATTACAGGCTTGCGTATATGTAGACATGCTTACTGAACTCCTCCTTCCTGCCTTTTTATGGAATACGCTTGCATGAGAAGTGGATTTTTCTTCATGATTTGTCACATTAACTTCTGCTACTTGTTCTCCTATGGAAACCTGAAGCAACAGTCCTGGATGTAATGTTGCAGTTTGAATTTCTATAACAACAAGCTAATGTCTCAAGAAAAAGGTTATGACTCCAATAGAAATAAACAACCGGGCAAACCCCAGTAACAGAAGTAAATTTTTTTTTCATGCAAAGAGGCGAAACTGGA
Source organism: Morus bassanus (assembly GCA_031468815.1). Classification (NCBI taxonomy): domain Eukaryota; kingdom Metazoa; phylum Chordata; class Aves; order Suliformes; family Sulidae; genus Morus; species Morus bassanus. Next base: position 87,955,135 of record CM062568.1, on the reverse strand, counting down.
TAACACTGTAGCACCAAATTATGAACAGAATGGTGTATTTTCAAAGCTTCATAGAAAATTTAGCATATGTTGTTTTCATGTGTTTATTCTGAAGGCAGTCCCATAATGAGAAGCACAGTTTTAAAGAAATTCCAGGGGCTTTTGCTTCAACATGTATAAGTGATTCACTTTAAAAGCTACTGGGAACATTTGTTATGTCTGAAAAAAGAATTTGGCTTTAAGCTACAGATAGATTTGAAACATAAACAAAAGAGCTGTTAACTATTCTGTACACTGTTTTTACAGAGGTAAGGGGCACAAATTGTCATTTTGTGTACAAAGGGCTTCCCTATTTATTTATTGAGCAAATCACTTAGATTTACTAATCGTTCCAGCACTTCTGTGCACTATATTTTTGATCTTTAGTGGACTAAAATGTGTACTGTGTACTTTTATTTGTTGTTTTACACTATTGTGTCATGTTATTAAATAATTTTAAAGCAGAAGAAAATCTGCATGAAGTGAAATGCACCCTTTTCTCTGCCTAAGCTGCTAGGGAACAGCAGATACTAGAGAAGGAGAGAAGAGCAAAACTTCAATATGAAAAGCAAATGGAGGAGCGATGGAGAAGACTGGAGGAACAGAGGCAGAGAGAGGAGCAGAAGAGAGCAGCTGTTGAAGAAAAACGGAGACAAAAGCTTAAAGAGGAGGAGGTAAGGTCCTCTGGGAGATGTACGGCAGAGCAGCCCTGTATGGTACCGTTAAACATAGCTGAATATGGACATGCATTAAACGTTGATCTTGTTTTGTTTTGTGGGTTTGGTTTCTTCCCCCCCCTCCGCCCGCAGAGACATGTGGGCATTGCTTCAGGAACTGCAACAAATCTTTGAGTTTGTGAATTTGAAAACCTCTTTGAACTCTAATATACTGATTGTGGCTTCTGCATAATAGCTGATAATTCATTTTACAGTATTTTGTCATGTGGTTTGTTTCAAATTTTGGTAAGAAAAATGGCAAAAACCAGAAACCACACCTATAGTACTCTACTACTTGTACATCAAAAACACCTTCCAAAGCCTTTTTTGTCTCTTGATTTTTTTTTTTTGTCTGATCTCACAGAATAGTCTTCTACTTATGCTAGCATATCTAGGACTCTGACTGTCAAATGATAAAGCACCAGCTTTCCAGAAGGTGGTTTTTAAAGATGAGTGTTTCCATAAAAGGGAAAGATTTTTCTTACTGTTTTGTCTACTGTCCATGAAACTGAAATAATGTTCATGAAAATGTGTTGTTTTGTTTTCCTTCAGTGACATAAAATCAGAAATTCCTACTTAAAGCAGTGAAGGATCTAGGCTGGTTTAAAATTCTAGCACAGAATAGAATTAATCATATATCTTTTGAAGCATCTTCATACCCTTCCTCTTTTCTGTTCTCCCTGCTGATATCGTTTAAGGTTCTTTTTCACTCTAGTGAGTCCAATTTCTGATGCAGATCTCTGAATGCCGTGTGTGTGTGTATGTCCCTCCGCATGACATTCTGTAGAAAACACTGCAACTGATAAAGAATTAACGATTTTTGGAAAAGGGGGCAGTGGTTTAAAAAAAAAAAAAAAAAGCCAAAAGAAGATATTTCCCTAGTTCCTAGATAAAAAGGCTCTAGACATCCGCAGTTATTAACCTTCCTTTTTTTTTTTTCCCCTAATCTTTTGATCAAAATATCTTTGCAAAAGAGGTAAAACACTTCTGCATGGGATCAGAATAACATACTGCTGTCCACTGAACTTTTTTTTTGTTGCTTGATTTTTCACTTTAACCTGAAGAGACTATTATATCCTGCCATTCCTCTTTGAACACTAATATACTAATTGTGGCTTCTGCTTAACAGATGAGAATTCATTTTAAAATATTTTGTCATGTGGTTTATTTCAAATTTTGGTTAAGAAAAATGGCAAGAAAACAAACAAAGGGTAGGAGGTCTCTCTCCTTGTGTGGTAACATCATTGACCTGACGTGCTCCTTCCCCAGTATTTCCTGCTGTAATAACCTTTTGCAGGTAAGCAAAATTGATCCCTTTTATGGGGGTTGTAAGGGAAAGTGGTAAGTACAAAAACTTCCAAAACCCTGCCCTCAAAATTTGCACTGGAGGGGGGCAGGGAGTGGAAGAGGTGTAGGAAGAATGAGCAACTACCTGCTTTCTCTGCCTGCATGGTTAGCCTGTGCTGGAGAAATGAGAGCAGGGTTGTCGGACGTGAGAGGCTGTGCCAGGTCAGACCCAAAGGGTCTCTTCAGTGGGACCTCATCTTCTGTAGTGGCCTCCTGCACTTGCTCAGAGATGGACATAAGAGGCTGAGCACACAGTGATGTTTCTCCCAGGCATCAGCAAGCCTGTTATAACTCCCCAACACTCCGTACATGTGATTGGAGACTTCACTAATGGCGAGAGAAAGGCTGCCTCCAAGTGTTTGGTCATAATACGAATACCACTCCTAGCTCTGCTCACTGAGCTGGTCCTTCAAGCTTAAGCTGTCCAAAGGTTTTTGGGAGCCAAGGCAGGCCCAGGCCTGGCTCCTTTCCCTTCCCTTTCCTCTCTCCCCCTTTCCCCAGGTTCAGGAACCTGAGAGGAGGCTATGTGGGCAGGAGCACAGGAGAGGATGCTTGCTTGTTTGGGGATGGATTAGACCTAGTGGGAGGAAAAATCCAGGAGCCTCTGAAGGAGGGAGGGTACATAGGGGAATAATCTGTAGAACAGGGGAGGATGAGGGAAGAAGGAAACTGGGAAAAGGAGACACCACCACCTCCTGGCTTCCCTTTGTGGTTACTTTTCATTCCTTCATTTCCTGAATTCCACTTGAATTCTGCTAAAGGATCTGCCAAATGCCACCCCCCCGGCTCTTGTGATGAGCCCCTCAAACCCCGTATGCACAGTAGTGGTGGAGGTCTGAATAAGGATGGTGATGAAGTTGCAGCTCCGTGGGCATTGCAAGTTACTCACTACTCATGAGTCATTCTGGACATTTGAGGCCTTCATTACTGCAAGATCTTTGAACCTGTATTTCCTACACCTGTGGTGGGGGGGATGCCCTGGCCAGTGAGCCAGCGTACTGCAGCGTGTCCTCAGTGTTTCTCCTTTTAACACTGGTTTACACTGGGTGGGGACTGGAGCACCCATTTTACCTGCTCATCAAGTGTCTGAAGTGCCAAGTAGAGAGATTTTCATCCTCACTCTCTGCCTCACTGGTTGTCCTTTATACCTTCCTTAAGTCTTTTTTCCTTGCTTTTTAATACAGCAGAAGGCAGTGCATGTTTGTGATAGGAACAGGTTATATAATTCTCTCTGTAAAATATTGTTGTTGCATCCGTAAGAGTTGGAGAAAGATGAATGGCTCTTAACAAATTCTGGGGCCTTGTTGGCTTCCTACATCAGAGCATCCTCTGGCTGTTTTGCATGCAAAGGTCTTCTCAAAGAGGAGGTGGCTAAAGTTTGATTTATTTTGCTTACTTTTTCCCCTCTACAGTGTCAGGTAAAAGACAGTGGTTTTAAATGGAAGTGTTCCTCGGACAGGAACTGAATCAATGTGTCTGAAAATTGTCCTGTCTACATTGACTGCACCTTGCTTACTTGTAGAGGTCTTCAGTAGCACTGCCCTTCCCTCCATATTACTTTTAAACCTGCCCACTTCCTTTAGTAAAAGCAGTCTCTGAGCCTTGAGGAAAGAATCATGTTGTTGTTGAACAGAAGCTATTAAAGAGTTGCTTTTAACAGTAACTAGCCAGTGGCTTTGGGACTGGATAAAAGCAAAGCTAGTCCTCATTCAATTAAAATAATTTTTTCCCTTTCCCTATCTTGAACTTCCATGTGACTTGGAAATACCTTGCAAATAAATGCCTAGCTGTACACAGGGTATTGGGAAGTCTCCGCAGAAGCTGTGTTCTTCTGCTGCTCTTGTATTCCATAAGACAGTATAAACATCACTTGTACAGGCCACGTCAAGGATGCTAGTGCGAATAAAAGCAATAACATGCATCTAGTCAAAGATCCATATTTAATAAAACCATCAGATTTTGTTGAGAAGGAAATTGATAACAGTAGTACTGATCCTACCAATACACTAATATTTAAATGAACCGCTACTGGTAGACAGCATCAAAGCACTCAAACTTGAAAGACTGATATAGCAACTGCTAAATGGAAAAGAATATCCTGCAGCATTGGAGAGATTGTTTTGGTGCATATGCACTATTAGTTACATTTGTAAAAAGTATGCACTTGAACCACAAGAGAGTGAAAAACTGAAGATGTTATAGCATTAATTACTTCCTATATTATAATTCAAAGTTAATTACTCTTTGAATTATAATATATGGAATTAATAACCACTTTCCAAAAATCTTTCGGCAATTCATATACTGAGTGGAGTTCAGTTGCACAAATAATACAAAAATTTTGCTGCAAACTGTTCAAGACTGCTATGCAAGCAGTCTCTCAATTTGCTGTGCGATGGACATGAGAAGAGTGTAGTCCTCATTACGACACCGACCATCCTCTGCTCCCCCCTTGCCATTACTTGCTGCTGCAGCTCCCCAGGTACGTTAATGCAGAGCCTTCATTTGTCCCATGTTGTTCTTTGATGCACACACCCTTAATAAATTTGACCTTTCTCCACACCCGTAATTGTAATTGGTTGAGAGTAGAAATGAATTCTATTCAGAAGGGTAGTTAAATTTAAAAATACTGTATTGCTTTTTAGTGTGTTCTTTAAATAAAAAATAACAGAGCTCTTCTGAGTGGCTCTTCCACATAGCAACACAAGATGAAGCCAGCTGATAATATCAAGAAACAGTGAGCTACTTATATATAGTACTGATAAATATATAAAATGAAGAAAAAGGTTTTTGGGGCTCCTTTAGATGTTTGTATGGTAGGTATAAGGCAGATTGTTTTAGAATTGTTTGGAGAAATCATTTTAAGTCATAATACTTGTAAAATTATTTTTTTCCTTGTTTTCACATCTGCGTCATGTTTTAGAGAGAGGAAAGGAAAGTGTTTCAGTCAAATTGCTTGTATTCTCACCATTGGTTTTTGGGGTTGTTTGAATTTGTGTGGTTTTGGTTTTGTTTTGTTTGTTTTGTTTTTTTTTTTGTTAGGTTTTTGTTTGTTTGTTTTGTTCTGCAAATGTTTGTTCTGTTGCTTAGTCTGAGGAAAACCTGGATGAATAACTATGGATTTTGGAAAGTAATGTGTATATCCTAGATACTAGCAGTAGATGGCTCTCTTTTTATGGTTTTACTCATTCTTAATTTAACCTACATGCAAAGCTTGTACGTTGTAGTTTTTTTGTGGAGGCTCACTATATCTTTAGTGCAGAGATTATTTTCTCTGTCTATAGTTGTTAGAGTTCCCAAATGAGAATCACATGAATAGTTTGATATGTTTTTAAGAAGGTGCTTCATCTAAAACATAGACAGGAAGGGTTTTGCGCATTGTTTGCTGATGAAGGAATGCTCTGTCTTGTTGTTTAGTTTTCGTCACAGACAAAATTATTAATGTATGAGTTGTTTATGCTGTGCTTCCATGTGTCTTACTGTTTGACCCTTTAGTTTTGTGCTAACTTAAAATGTTTTTAGATAACTATCTTTTCTTTGTGAAAATGGCCTTCATATTGTTTTTTATCTAAGCTATCTCTGCAGGGTTTCATGAGGTTTAATAATTATGTTCTGTAGTGCTTTAATGAAAGGCTGTTTGCAAATGAAAATGAAAGATCATTTCCACATGATGTAATTGAAGATTTCAACCTCAGAGTGTAGGTAGCATGGGTTTTCAAATATGTCTGAAAAATAATTTAATTTCTTTAATCTATTTCATCATGCATTTTATTCTTACAACCGCACTTTCATAGTAGGTGGTGTACGTGTATTCTGTGGTTTGCAAACTACAGAATATCAATGGTTCTTGCTCCAAGCAGCATTAAAAATAAAAAAATAAAAAAATAAAACCCAAAACCAAACACCAAACATAAATCACCTGGATAATTGAAACTTGACTGCTTTCATCTTATGTTTTTTGATTAATTTATAACAATATTCATTAGATAGGGGAACAAAGAAAGATTCTGTATAAGTGTATGCTTTAATAAGAAAGAAATGGGAGGGTCATTTTCCTTTGTTAAGAGCGTGGGTAGAAGATATATTGGGACAAGATGTGTAGTCGAAGAAAGTAATGAAAAGAAGCAGACTGCAGAGAAGAACTGGTGATGAAATACGAGGTGAGGTTTGGAAAGAGTAAATACGGAAAAGGGACTCAAGCAGAATTAAATTCATGTTGGGAGGTAGGAAGTTAAAGGCAAAAAGTGTGGACTTGAAATGCAAAGCTGGCACACACAGGTTTTAAACATGAAAATTGCATCATCATGTAGTAAGAGAAGAAAGATGAATCGTAGCAAACTAAATCAGAGGAGAGTGACTTTGGATTCCAGAGACTGGAAGATTGCTTTCTTTTCATGCCCAAAGTATGGACAAGAAGTGATAGGGTATTCAAAACTGTGGGTTTTTTCTGTGCTGTTGCAGAAGAGTCTGTGCTTGAGCTTTGTAATGCTTCATGGTTTGCTCTGTAGGGAGAAAAAGGAGGAGGAAAGAGGCAGAGTGCGCATTTGTGTGACTGCCTGGACACTGATGGCACTGACTAGAGAGAAGGGGGGGAAAAAGGGAGAGGGAGGACAGGGAAGCAGCTGCTTGCTTTCAGTGGTCTTTAAATGATGTTACCTGATAGACCGTGAGCTAAAGACATAGAAGGGAGACAGAACTGAAGTGAGAGCTCAAAGCACATGACTGAAAGATTGTCTTCCTGGAGATGGCAGCAGAAATTGTAACAGCAGGGTGGGTCACCTGGCCGAAAGGTAACAGGAACAGGAGAGCTGAGAATAATAGAAAGGGTATGCAAAAATTGCTTTTTTTCACTCTTTGTATAGAGGGTAATATAATGGAATCTTTGTGGTACAAGTGATTTGTAATAAAATTAAGAGAAGAGAGCTTAAAGACAAAAGGTCGTGGCCCGCTGTTGAAATTGATGGATAATTGGTAGCAGGGTTGGATGAGGTGGAAAAAATGAGGTCAGAAATAAATTACTGGAAGTCATGGTACTAGAAGAGATTCTTCAAAGATGTGGAAGAGACAGAAGTATATTGCAGATAACCAGAAGATGATGAGAGGGCATCTGGCATTGTAGAAAGCCAGTGACTGTAGACAGAGCCCCAGGAAGGTAACACAAAGTTTGCAGGTATGTGCATTAAAGTTCCAGGCATGGTAGTTATTGGAGGTGCCTGATGTTAGGGTCTGATCTGCTGAAGGAGCTCTATCAGAGAGAACAGGCTCAGCATCAGTGCAGAGACTGAAGGAGACGTGCCTGAACAAAGACTGAAATTTTGTGGTAAAATATCTCAGGGAGGGGGAATAGGAAACCTAGACCAAAGCAATGAATCAGAGAGAGAAAGTAATCTGGCCAGGAGATGCAGGAGAGGTTTTCTGCATGGTTGATCTGAGCTACCAAAAGATGTTGGGAGACAGAGCAGGGGATTGATAGAAATCGAAGGAGATATGATACAATCACAGAAACCTGCAGGATCAAGAGTTTGAAGTGGATAGAGTAGGAGTTTTATACTAGACCAGAAAGACATAGCAAAGACAGCAAGTAATAGGACCAAAAATACTAATAGGATCAAAGAGCTAAAAACCATTGGGGCAGGAGCAAGAGTAGACTCACTTTCACAGTAAGGGCGGGGCTGTTGAAATGTGAGGGTGGAGATGTTGCCAGATGCGAATGAGGTACTGGGAGGAGGAAGGGAAGAGAGTGGTAGGTGATGGAAGGGTGGGTGCGGAAGAACCAGATTTTGTCTGCCTGAAAGGAGGAAAAGAAAAGGTGCAGAGATCAGTGCCACAACAATAAACCACTGAGAAACTGGCAGAGGGAGGAGGTGGGAACAAAACTGAGTGGAGGTCTTTGAGTGAGAGTTGGGAGGTGGTGGAGAGGGAATAAAGCCACCATACCTAGCTAAGTTAAAGGTAGAGCAGGATTTGGGGAGGGAAAGAAATGTTCTTATTCTTCCCCATCTGAAAATCCTAACTCATCAAGGCATGGAGAAGAATATGGGGGTGGAGGGGGAAAAAAAATCTCAGAACAGCACAATCTGGGCATGCAGTAAAAAAATACATGGGGGGGGGGGGAGGGGAAAACAGAAGCTCTTAAACGCCTAGACTGTAAAGAACGTAGTGGGAGAAAGGAGGGAGTTTTTGTAAAAATAAATAAATAAATTGGGCATCCTGCAAAGTAACCTACTTTGGGTTTGAAGTGATCATTTATCTGCGTGGCTAGGAGGAGCCACTGGCATTGCAGCAATTTAGCTGTGCTCAGAAAGGGATGGAAGAAAATCCTGAGGTCTGCATAGACAAGAAGGAGTTAATGCTTGTCGAGCATTATTCTTACACAAATTAAGTCCAGAGCACAGCAGCAGCCTCACCAGCAGGAGCAGATGCTAGGCAGTGATGCAACCTGTGTTATTTACTTAGGCCTCTGTAGTGACCTCAGTGGCTTGCAGACAAAGGATACACATATCTGGAGGTAGGTAGCATGCTGATACTTTCTTTATTCAGTCCTTTTTCTTTTATTGCAAACAAGGTCCTGTAATCATCTTGCGTGGAGCAACAGGGGAACTGTGTTTTTTCAGCATGGTTTCAGAAGGAGGAAAGTAAAGCCCCCAAAGAACTGATTCAGATTTGGTTTCTGTTTTTGTACCAATATAACCAGGAACGTTTAGAAGCCATGATGCGTCGGTCCCTTGAACGAAGCCAGCAGCTGGAACAGAAGCAGAAGCGATGGTCGTGGGGAGGAGCACTGGCTGCAGGCTCAGGAGGGAGAGATGGTAAGTGAAACAGGCTGCCTGCATTGCAGATCTTGAAGTGCAAAATGCATGAGGTTGTGGAGATGGTAAGGATAATGCATTTTATAGTTAGGGTGGTACTGTAGGGGCTACCGCCTTGGGGCGTGAATAAATGCTTTGTAATTGCTTGCCAGGCTTCCTCTCTTTAATACCTTCTGAGGAGGAAGGTCACTCCTAACTTGAGGAATGCAGTTAATTTTAATAACATAACCAGAATCTGTTTGGAGGATGCTAAATGCTAAAATTAAAATTTATGCTTTCTCTCCCGTATTCTTTTCCCCCACATTGTCTTCCCACGCACACAGTTAGCAAATTTAATATTCACCAAAGGACTGAGTGCTGTCTAAACCTTGCAAAAGATGACCTGCTTTTGTTTGGTACTTCTAAAACCTGTCAGGAATTTCTAGATGACTATGCAGCATGTGCAGTTTAAAATAGTTTGGTTTTTTCCCCCACATACTTTTTGTTGCTGCTCTTTTTGATTTGGCTTCAGAACAAATTCTTTTTATTACATAACCAGCCATGTACTGCTTTTATATTTCAAAAAGATGCATGTTTTCTGTTTTAAATCATATAATTTATTTAAATTTGTCAGCTTTGAATAAACTGTTGTTATGGGGAAAAATATCCATGTTTGGGTGATGACAAAATATGACAGTTACTCTCTCTTAAAAAGTGTGTAAATATACTTAACTCTAAAAAGGCAAACTCTGTTTTACATCATAGTTTTCACAGTATGCCATCAAAAAAGCCAGAAAATTAAATATATATGATAATAAAAGAAGTCTTTTATACTTTGAGAAAGAAACCAGTTTGTCTTTATAATGCAGTTTATGCTGAATTCCACCTCCCCCAACTTATTCAGTAATTTCTTTCACCTCTTTTTGCTCTGATTTCTCTGCTGTGTAGGTGAATCAGAAAATACCCCACCCCCTGTTCTAGGTTTAGCTGCCAACACCCTTCCTCCAGACCCTGTGACCTCTACTGCTCCTGCTGATTCCTTCAATGGTATTTCAGAGAATCACAGTACCATCATGTCTCGTTTATAACTGTTCTAATCACTGTAATCCATCCACTGATCTTGTCCTTCCTAACCACAGTTTTCTTATTATTTCAGTCTGGTACTCTACGGCATTACCCTTAGCGATGTGGACCAAATGTCTTTTTAATTTCCTTTTAATTTTGCCATGGTGGAGCGGTGCATGCCTCGCGTTCCAGCACCGTAGAGGCATTTCATGGTTTTCTCACTAACTGTAGATTTCTACCACTCAGATTTTCATCTCTTTTAATTCTGTGGGCGCTCTGTGTTTGTGTGTGTGTGTAAATATAATTACGCATATATTTGACTGTTCTAATGGACATGCACGGATGCAGGTGGTGTTTAAAAAAAAATCAGTTGCACAGTAAGAGAAAATGCATTATGGAGATGGTGTTTCATCAAAACAGTCCTCTTTTTTCCATCTCAAGGGCCTTTTTCTGCAATATTTTAAGAACAAGCAGATTTGGTATAAACAGCCATGCTATGTTTTCAAGCCTCCTGAAGTGGATTTTGGCCAACTGGTATTTGAAACAAACTCAAGTAGTTGACTTTGTTTAGTCAATTGTGCTTTGTTTTCTTTTATATTGTTCAGTTATCTTTTATTTTTTAATTATTATTCCTGTAAAAGGACTGTGAAGTAAATGAGGCCTCCAAAATAAAGAATGGATTGCATATAGGATTTCTAATTTTGACTGCAAATGTACTTGGCATTTTGAAAACGTAACACAGCCTGTGCTTTTAAGAACTAGGTTCTTTCTCTCTCCCCAAAGGAGTCTTGGATATTACTCCTGCAGAATGCACAGAAAATGTTGTTCCATCCACGATCTCACAGAACTATTATTTCTGTGCAAACACTCAAATTTTTGTACTAGTTGTTGCTCATGTACAGAGCAATTTGGATGTGCAGCTGATGTTTTGCAGCATACCAGCATTATACCTGCTTTTTTAAAAAAGCAAATGTAGAAAACTATATTGTTTACTATAGTAGATGGAGGCAAATCTTGCAGACCCCACTGAGGCAACGTTTCAATGTATGTAGTAGGGAATGCAGTAACTTAGGGGCTGCAGAATTGGGGCCACATATACGTCTCTAGCTGAAAAAATTTTTGGTTTTGACCGAAATAAAATTCAAATTTAAGGAACAAAGATGTATGCTTTTAGCGTCTGAGCATTATGCAGTGATCATCATATACTAGTACACTGTAGTAATAACTGAATACCATTTTTCTGTCATTCAGTTGAATAAATGCCAAGGTAGGGAATAAGTATTGTGCTCAAACACTTTGTCAAACAGTATTTCAAAAGAAAAAAATGAAAGCACTTGGGGTAGTACCAGAAAGCTTTTTTTCTTTTTTAAAACAAGTATTCTCAAGCACAAAAAGATAAAGCCAAATTGCTGGTGCCAGATCAGTCATTAAAACAGTGAGTTTTCATCGTGCAAATGCACAAACGTTGGCTATTTCATTTTTCTATTAGAATAACACCTGAGGTCTAACCCCAGCTCTTCCAGACTGAAAGTAGAGGGGAGGGGGAGTGGAGATGAGAAGTCCAGAGTTGTCATGTGTGCAGTTCGTTTTGTTTAGGTAACTCTCTGCTTGTGCTGGTATTGAATAGCTTATATCAGAATGGCTTCAGTTGTTCAGACCCGATGTATACGTATTTGCCTGTGGCAGTATAAAAGATAGGCTGTCATAAAACTGGAATGTTGAATTCACAACAGAAAAGTTGCATCCCAAAGCATGTACATCTTACAAAACGCTGCTCCTCCAGCAGTCGGGAAGAGCTTATCTCATGCCTTATTCAGTGATATGATCAGTGGCAAGGGCCAGGAGTACAAATGCGAGGTTAATTTTGGGAGTTTATCAACACTGTGATGTGAATACAAATATCTTCAATGCGTCTCTCTGCAGCATGTGACAAACTTTCAGCTTCTACAATGAATCTGCCAAAGCAAATGGAATCGCCAATCAGTAAGCGCCTCTCCTCCTCCACAGCGGCAATAACACATTCCCCTGACAGAGGCAAGTGAATATGCTGGTCTCCTACCAGCATAAACTCTCCTTCTGCTTAAAGCACTTCTTCTTGTCCATATAGCTATATAACTCGCTTATGTCTGTTATTCAAAAGAACTCAAACATTTGTGGGGTTTGTAAGTTAATACAGTAAAATAGTTCTGCAGCCTATCCCAAGACTCTGGTGCCATGATGGAGATCGTAGGCCAGTGACAAATGCTGTGGGGTTTTTTTACTGATTCTTTTTCCATTTCTGATACTCCAGCAAATGGGGTTGTAAGTACATGTGGTGACTGCAGCAATTTCCTATAACTGCACAGCTTGTGATCTTCCAGCCAAATAATGAAAAACAAGCAAACCAAGTGCGTGGCTCAACTAATAGGCATGGCATGTACCATGGGCAGAGGTATGTCCGATGAGCCACCTGGGAGACTTCAATCTGGTGACCAGAGTTGTAGAGCCCTTTAATTTGATTTGAAACCCTGATCCATCAGAGGCTCAGCAAAAGATGATCATCCTACAGGATTAGTGGTTACTAAACACTACAGATAGGACTGAAGGGTTTACCCCACTGTGAACTCTTTGGAAATTTTTTTTGTTTGTTTTGTGTGTCTATTTTCCTTGCCCCCCCTTTTTTTTAAACTCTGACGGAAAAAAAATCAACTGAAATAAGTGACAATGAAGGCTTATTTCTAGAATGAAAAGAGAAGGTAAATTTACTTTCATTTCTGAATTACTTAATGAAAACTCATCAATAGCTTTGAGGTTATTATGATAGATGGCTATATATATGCATATGCATGTAATAAGAACATCTATAAATATCTATCTTTCTTACATAGTTGACACTTATATTTATGGAGTAGAAAGGAATGCAGGCATAATGTATAAACAAGACTTATATAATGCAGTGAGACTGCAAATTTTAAATGCAGTCCCAGTATGGTTGGCACACTAGTGAGTAACTGCGCTGTTATACCAAATGTTTCACCTTTTCTACTGGGGAGAAAGGCAAACCTTTTTCATGCTGAGTCATGAAAGCAACCATTTTGCAGAATGGAACTTGTCTCTGTGTAAGAACAAAATGCAACACGGTCTTTACCTTACAATATTTATTGTACAGGTGGGAAAATAATTTAAAATCATAGAGAAACTAGAAACCTTTTTTTCAGAGGGAATGAAAATTCTCTTTTAAATCTCAAACACTTCAAGATATTTTTTCACTTCATTTAATCATTTCATCATTTTGTTTCAGTTATTTTAATGTAACGTTGTTTTGTTTCTTTGCATTTTAAATTTTATTTTATTTGCTCCCATCCTTCAGCTCACCGCATGCATCTTAGTCCAATGGAAAACTTTATTGTTTCTCGACTGCTGACTCCCACACAGTCATCTTTAGCCAGAAGCAGAAGTACATTAATGCTTTCTGAGCAGTACAATAATCCAGGTAAAATGTGAATTACTCACTTTGAAACCGTTAAGGTATGTTTTTGGTTGCATTTGAGTAGTTGCTGAAAGAAATTAAGTACTATGAACTGAATGATAATTTACATTATAGTACAAAATCAACAATGAACTAAGTTGTTCATGATAGCGGTGTATTTGGAAGCTTAAAAAAACACATCATCTTGTTTGTCTTGTTCTAAATGTCTCTTTAAAAAGAACATAGTTTAAAAAAAAAAAATGAATTAACAAAATCACTAAAAGCTAAGCCAATGGGAAACTGAATATATTCATTTAGGAAACAGGTTTTTAGACCAGTCTGTGACACCTCTCAGAGGCTTTATTTGATATATTAACTTCATCAGCTTTCACATCCAAATAGTATGTAGAATAAAAATCCCAGTGCACCATTTGAACCTTAATTATTTTTACTAAGGTTCCAGTTCTTTTCTGTTAAATTACTTTTTGCCTTTAATTGCGTGACTGTATGTGTATTTTTGTATATATATGCATGTGTGTGTGTTTGTGTATATACATATAAAATGATACTTAGAGAAAAAACAGACAGACTGATAGGAAGATGTCAGTTCCAGAAATCTTTAATCTAGATCTTTAAGAAACTAAAAATTAGGGATGATAGTTACTATTCCTGCCTGTAAATGGCTTTCTAATAAAACCCTTATTTTGCAAACATCTACAAAATTAATGTTTCCAGTCCTGCTAATACTTAGGCAGGTGGTGCCTGACTTCCAGAGTAGTTCCTGCTTACAAAGCTATACCTAGTCATAGTATTTGCTGAAACAAGGACAAAAGTTTAACAGCTTTTTTTACTTTTATTAAAAACAAAAAAACCAAAACAAAACCCAAACCCCACACCCAAATGCCTGGATGCAAAAGGAAACACTTTTTTCAGGATAAAACTGGCTAGACAGTGTAAGACTGATCATCTTTCTGATCAGTGCTTTCATAGAGCACGGTTGAAATAGGTTCAGGTCCTGCATCTGTGCTTTCAGTACAAAGCTATATAAAAATTAATTACAAAGTAAGCTTACTTTCCTTTGTGCATAACTTCTTTGTTGCAGTGCATAGGGACATCGGTATTGAATGACTCTGAAATTGCTTCCCTTGGTTCTACATTAAAAGCAGCATCTGTTGGAAGCAGAAATGCTGTCATACAGTACTTGGCCCATGAGAAAATTCCCAGTTTACTTACTGCTCAGGGATCAACTACTGCTAAGACTGAACAAAAGCCACCTTGAAATTAGATCAGTATATTCTGCTGAACATTTTGAGGCGAATTGCTGGGGCCACCTACAGATGTTGTTTTCTGTGTTGTATTTGATATTGAAGAAATAAATAGGGACTTCCGTTCTTCCCCACTCATTTTGTTTGTAAACTCCCAGCTTTATCTCCCTCTTCATCGCAGGATCTTTGAAGCAGCACACTGGCATGTCTGACAAGAGTACAGTTTGGTCTGCAGGTTGCTTTTCCCCTCCGCTGAACCAGGAGTGCTGATTCTGGGAACAGCTCTCTGAAACAGCATGCTCTTGTCATTTCCTCACAAGGCAATTGGGCTGTAACACAGGTTGCAAACAGCATCAATACTCAGAGTGGCCATTGACGGTTTTGCCAGTAATTGCTAGCAAAAGGGATGAGGGGCATCTCCCATTTGTGGTGTACTTCTCTCTGTAGAAGTCATTTCCTGAACAGGGAAAAGGATTCTTCCTTTTCAGGAGGTCATACTGTCCCTCACATCATTATGTTTGGGTCAAAATTGATCTGCTCCTACATTTTCTGTAAGCTTAAAAATGAGGAGTCTCAATTTAAGACTTTCTCTAGGGCAATGCATTATTAATGTCACTCTGAGTCAAGATATTTAGGCAAAGAGTTGTCATTGGACAGGTATAATTAAATTTTTTTTACAGTTGAAGTAAAAATACTTATCTTAAGCAGCACTTAGGTTTCTGAACGTTTTTCTTAAATATTTAGTGAACTTTTGCCAACTTGCCGGCAAGTCAGTCAAAGAACACACAGGGCCAGTTAAACTTAAAAGCATACAAAAAGGCTTCGTAAGATATTTTATAGGACTGCCCTCAATAAAATAAAAAATGGAAATGTGAATTCCTTTACGTTTGAGCATAATTACTGCTTTTCCTGAGTCAATATCCTCCTTGACTTCAGTTGAATAAGGTTGGAAACACGCCATCACATGCTTACAATTAGTATCTGTGTTATTAATAAAGCATATACTCTGTTGATTGTTCTCTATGTGTGTGAAAGTTCCATCTTAAAGGTGATATGAACAAAAACAGGAGAAAAATATCCCATTTAAAAAAATATCCTGTTCATATTGCAAATAAAGGAAAAATACCCAGAAAGAGTTGCCCTGTAAGCTGTAATGCATGTGTCACACTCAAACTGATGTCTGCCACAAATAACAATAACTGAAATACCTACAGCAGCGTTTAATTTAGGTTTGCGTTTTTGGGGTTTTTTTTAAGTAAGTATTATTTTGAAAAGTAATTAAAGTATTTAGGAGCCTTTGCCGTATTTAGGCTTTTTTTAAAAACAAACAAAAAAACCCCAAACTCCCTACTCTTCTGTCACCTTTCCTGTTTTGCAGTATTTGTTCAAAAATCACCCAACTAGAGTTGTTTGATTACTCTTTTTATCATATGCAAAGGAAGCTGGACTTTTTAGAAGAGAAAAGAATCACAGTTGTAGTCAGGTGATTCAAAAGGTATATGAGTAAAAGAGTGATACTTACAGCTAATTTAAAAAAAAATTTAAAATCCTATAAAATGTTACTTTCATTTGAGGCATTTTTAGTAAACATGGGACCATGCTGAATGTGTTATATAATGTCATCTTTTGAAACGCTTTTAAAAAAACCTTGAGAACTACTTTTGAACATTATAACATAAAAGTATGCTGTTTTCTCCTTTCCTTTACTTCCTCTGTCTGTGCTCCCTTTTGCTCTTGCTATTGTACTATAACTCTTTAGTATTCCATATCTGTCCTCGTGTAGCACCAGCTAGTCCTCTTAAATCTCCCTACAAGCCTTCCCCCACCCGAAGCACCGACAGAAAGAAGGCAACTTCACCCTCCACTTCCGATGCCATGAAAGGCGCAGCTGCAGCTGAAATTACTCAGGTGGGTTTGCAATGGTTTTGATTTCACTTCTGAGTGAAGTCAAAACTGCAGCTTCTGGTTGTTACCTTTCCCTTTATTTTTATGAATGTAAAGTGCTACCCCTGTTGTAAGAAACAGCAGTAAGAAAGTAAGCCTTGCGTGCATCTGTGGCTTTCGTGCTCCTATTTGGCAGCATTTTACTATCTTCCTCCTCCTGGGAATCAATGTTGAGCACTGGAATTTGGAACAGCAACACCTTTGTTTTCAGGAAACTGAGATTTCTGGCACTGGTGTATGTTTCTGGACTTGCCTGTAACTTCTGGGATGGGGGATGACAAATAGGATCTCTCTACTGAGAATGACTATCCAGTCTTGCTGGTTAATTAGCAAGCTTCACATATTTCGGAAACTTGCCAAGCGTATTGACAATGCCTCTGTTTTATACCAATTGCTTCACTCTTTCTGTGGACATTTTTAATGCTGTTTGCTTAAATGATGCATTATTGATCCACTGTAGTTTCCAGAAAAGCAAAGGCAAGTCACTCACCTTCACTGAGCCTACAAAATGTAGGGCGTGTTTTAAAAAATTTATGCTAGTGCTGTAAAATTCACGTAAGGTCCTGTGTTTTGTAATAGTTAATAGTAGGGATATAGTTAATAGTTAATCATGGGATTCATGGCATCTAAATTAGATGCAAGTGAGAGGACCAAAGCTGGGAGCTAAAGATTTGTGTAGTGTCTGTCTTAGATGTGATTCACAGTGTTACATCTAGCAGCATTGCTGCGAGATGCCTGGGTGCACTACTGACCATGTCTTGCGAGGTGTTGCAGGAGCATATAGATGATTTTGAAAACTCCACCCAGTGCCACCGTGCCTCCCAAGAACTCTTGGAAAGGCTCTGATGTGGTATTACTTATCTGCAACTCGTATGCTATGTCCATGTAAGACATGGGGCTTTTTATGTCTATGTAAAATAAAAAACCATGCACTTCAGTTGTGAGCTGGTGTTTGAAAAGCTTTTATCTTAAATGTATGTTACACGAATTTGTTTATATGCCATCTTGTTAATAAAACTATCAAATATGTTTTTGATGTGTTGGTCCTAATTATGGCAACTAAAATGAACTGTGTTTCTAGACTGAGAAGATAAAGAAAGAGAAGCGACCCGCAACACCCAGTTCATCATCCGGTATGGGATCTCCTCTAAGAAGGTCTGATTCTCCTGCTGCCATGTCCAGAAGATCTGCATCACCTGCAACACCCAAGTATGCCTTTCTTATTAGTGGTCTAATATGCTGTGAGTTTCTTGTTACCTATAAAGGAGACATAGATTCTTGGGGACCTTCCTTTGAAGTGTTGTGTAAAATCTAGTTAATTTTATTTATACATACACACATATACAGATGGGGGGGAGAGAGAGATGTAGATGAACAGATAAAATCAATATATGTAAAATTGTGTTAGTGGTCACTAGAGACACTTCTCTGCCTTTTTTCAGTCTTTTGAAATTATCACGGTGCATTTAATAATTCATGTGAAATTTTATTTAACATTTATTTTTAAACATGCTTTTCTTTTATTTGGTTTTGAAGAAAATCTGCCTAATGTGAAGAAATGCACAGAACATGAATACTAACTAGAAATTCCAGCATTTAAAATATGCATTTCCTATTGCTGGCATGACCATCTGGTTCCATAAATATACTTCATTATGTGTCATCTAAACCATCGGTTTTAATCTTTGCTTATTTGCAGACCTCTGTGGGTTTGTTGCTTTTTGTTGTTGGGTTTTTTTTCATGCAGAGTTGTAGACCTATGGCATATCTGGGCTTACTAGCAATTGAGCTGCTTTTCTTAATTGTCTTTTGCAGACACCCAAAACTGTAGTACATGTACCACAGCTTGCAACTTACAAGTCTAAACAAATGTGTCTTCAACTTTCTTAGAACAGGATATTAAGTCTGGCTCAAATGCAGAAGTATGCTAAAGTAGTCATAGTCTACAGTAGTTGTCTGATTTTTTTGGTGTTCTTTTTTTTTTCCCCTAGACCCTGTTCATGGGTCCCACTTCTGTCTTGAAAATTATCTCCTTTTGCATGATTTCCCCCCCCGCCCCCGCCCCCAATCTGAACCTGGCCATATTCTGAACCAGTCTTGACGATCCCCTTTCTGATAAATTTCTTCCACTTCAAAAACTAGCTGGTGTTCCTTTTCTGTTTCAGCTCTGAGTGCATAGCCCTTTAATGGAGGATGATTTTGTGTGTGAATCTGGTGTTAGACAAAATGCAGGAAACCATCTGACTCTGGGCATTCTTTCTGTTTTAGACATCCTCTTGCGTGCAACTGGGAAATTGGAATTCTTGGTTCATTTTATAGAGCTACAAATTCTCAAACTCTCAATATTATCTATATAATGTCATCAGATTCTGAACTACGTAAATTTTGTGAAGAATGGAATTGCATGACATGTTAATGACAATCAGCTTCTTTTAATTACAGTTTTGAGCAGATCATTATCCAGTGGCACTCCAAAATGTACACTCTGTACATAGTTTGAGCTATAAAAATGTACATTATTCTGTAAGCACACATATTCCCTGTTCAGAATGCATCTTTCAGTTCACTCAGCCAGTATAAAAGACATACCAAGAAACATACTTAGTTAAGCAAAATGATTGGTGGGAAATGGATTGCTGAGAGTGAAGCACTTCTTGATGGGCAAACATTGAAAAGGTTGGTATAGCTCATCCTAGAGGCATCTGGGGGAAAACAAAAAAAGATTTTGTGAAACAAACAGAAGTTTAGTGCTTCATGAAAAAAGTATGCCCTGTCTTAATTTGTAGCACTAATTTCCATAAAAGGTTAGGCAAAGATGGAGACTCTTCCCAGAGGTGCAAATTATGGGAACCTTTTTATAGTAAAATATTTTCATGCCTATAAGGAATATAAACTACTGTTTTTAGAGGAAGAAGCAGATGTCATAGGGAGGAATTAGGAAGCCTACTGGGGGGTTCCAGTTCTCTGTGGTTGTGAGCCACAGTAGTTTTCCTTTTTTTTCTTTTTTCCTCCCTCTCTTCCTCAAGAGAATCTGATTCTGACCACTGCTAGAAATGTATTACTAAGATTTAATGTTAACATGGCACAATTAGAACAAGCTCCTTGACCTTCTGAGAGATACAGTGAATAGAGTTTAAATCCATGTTTATTACTGATTGCAGAAAGACAGTTCTGCTTCAGCACTCTTGAAACTTCCCCTCAGAAATTTAAAATAAAATAAAAAAGGCATCCTGATCACCGTATTATATTATTGTATAAAGATACGCATTTCTTCATACAACTCAAATGCCAGGTAACGATCTGACTGGACAGGGGATTTAAATATAGGCAGTCAGGCTTTTAGAACCTTCCTTTAGATTGTACAATCTTACCTTTTCATTTCAAATTAACTGTGGAACTTAAGTATAATTTTAATGTGACTAAACATGTAGACAAATACTCTCCTTGCAAACCTGATGATCTTTTACAAGTTTAATCTTTCTCCTTCCAGCACACCATATGGCCAAAAAAATACCTCGGAAGAAATATGAATACGTATTGTACAGCGTTAGTAGTTAGTGATCCTGCATAGCACCTTAACTTCGAAAGCTGTTGAGGAAAGACTCAAGTATGGCCAGTGATTTAGATGATAATTAGCCGTATGCATCTTTCTTCTTAAAAGTCTGTGACTTGACATTCAAGTTTTCTTGGTATTGTTCTAGTTACTAGTTCTTTACAGTCATCATCTGGGTTTGTGAGTGGTAGTTGCTTGTCATCTTTAGATGTTATTTCGTTATTTATTAATTAAAAAGCTCTTTTTATCATAGTAAAGTAACTGAAACAGGCTCAAACATGACAATAAAACTTCATCCTAAAGAGAGACCGTGATTGATGGCAGAATGGATTCGCACTAATTACATAAATAAAATACAAATGTTTGAAGGTGCAGATTTTACTGAGAAAGCAAAAAAGAGCAGCCCAAAACATAATGTCTAAGTCAAAATGAGTGAACAAATATGGACCTAAAAAAGAGAAAAGGGGAAAAAATACAAATATCTTGAGCAATAATTAAAAGCAAGGAAGGAAATCAAAGCTTGAAGATATTTGAAAAAGTAAATATATCAAGAAATGTCACACAAGAAAGAAACCCAAAACTATGGCTTTGAATTCAACGTGGATCAGTTGACGAAGATAAAAGTTAAAGGATTAGAGAACTGGGACAATTGAGAAATTATCTTTTATTTTTACAATTGCTATTGGATACTGATTGTGTCAAGTGCTTCTGTTCTTCACATCTTTCACAAGATCAATAATACCAGGTTCTTTGGTAAATTTTTTTGATGCTTCATCTTCAGAGATCTATACATTAATCAGTTTATTCTTGCAGTATTCCTCAGAGAATAGGTAAGTGTCCTATCTTATAGATTGGCAACGCTTAAATAAAGCCTGTGTCCTTCACATGTCTTTGGGTAAATAGTCCCTTTGAAATCAATGAGACCTGACTGAATCAAGGAAGTAGGATTTAGTTTAAAGTGTCTCCAGGTAAGCCATAGTATAAGCCAGTGAATAAAAATGGAAAGCTCTCACAAGCCTCTATGTTACATTATTTTGCCAAAGCATTACCTCATATGAGAAGGAGAAAGGGGCAGGGGGGAAGGCACAAGGGACTGCAGCGCTGCTGATGGGTGGTGGTTCTTGGTTCATTTCCAGTTCCCAGTCTGTGTCACTGTCCTTCACTCACACTTTCAGTAAGTGAACCCGTAACTTGGTGGTTCTTTTGGGTGACATCCCACTGCAGCCATTGGGACACACTGACGTCAGAAATGCACATGCTCAATCAAATTAGAGTACCAACAAAATATGAACCTAGAGTAGTACAAAAGAGACCAAACTTCTAAAAGTTTTAAAAGCGACCTATTAGAAAGGTGTCTGCCTGTGGTGAATTCGTCACAGAAGTAGCTTCTATGTCCTGCAGTGACCTAGTTTTAGATTTTATTTGTTGTGTGCTACTTTTACTACTCTTGATCTCTGTTTTGCCTTGGAAAGATAAAAACAATGGGCAGAGTGTTGGATCAAGACTGTTTTGACGTTTTCTTCAGCAGCTAGCTAGAGAATGGACCAAATCAAGATTTTGAAAACATCTGTTTGCAGTTATCAAAATAACTATTCTGTAGACCTATGCTGAGTTTGTGCTCTTTTAAAAAATGTAGAAGAGAAAAGAATCTGTCTCTGGCTAGAAAAGATCAAAACTAAGAGTGAAAGAAAGCTACTTTTGAGAAAATGTCACAGATAGCAGAGCAAAAACGTCAGAACCCAGGAATAGCTTGCGATCGGAGCAGTCTCAGAAAGCAGGCTTGAGAACATGCAAGTGCTTGGTGTGGTTTCAGCAGAGCTTTTGTTGAATTAATAGGGAGATAGGGGGGGAAAAAATAATGCAGCTCTGGTATTGCTGCAGACTTCTTATTTGAAGTCAGCCTTCTGAACTGCTGCAGCCGATGACCTGTCATGTACCTGGCTTTTCAGAAAAGCATACTGTTCTCTCCCTTGCTGTTTATGGACAAAATTGGATGTGACCTCTGACTTGTGTGCTACGTGTACTTTATTTTCTGTGCTTAGCAAAAGTAAGCTCAGAACCCCTCTTGCGCTCTTCCTGAGACATTCTTCTGCAGTGTGGGCTATCCCTCTTTTAATTAAATGAGAGTCATTGTAATTTAAGGACCAGTGGATCCTCAGACCTGATAGAGGTTCTTGCAGTACATGTAGGGGTCATGATGAGAATGGCTTCTTAGAAGTTGCTGCCCCCATGTCAAGACAGGGCAGTTAGGTGAGAAAACTAAGACCTCCTGGAGGGAGGAAGATGCTTCCTGCGCTTCTCTTTTTTTCCCAGTAACAATTCTGCCTGTGTCTGGGAATGTTAGAGATACTAAGTTGACAATATGTTTTAAATACAAGGGGGAAAACAGTGTTCATTTAATACTTTCTACTGGCATCCAATAAATTATTTAAAATTTCTGAAAAAATATTCTTATTCCTGATGGGCTTTCTCAGCTTTTCACCCCTCACATTACACTGTTGTTGTCCTTGCAGTAATCAGTCCTTTATATGCTTCTCCCTGTTAGTTGCTTTAAAACAAGCAATGGCATACTTGTTTCTTGTTCTTCTGCCCAAAGAACTGTACGAAAACATTTCTGTAGGTCTAAAAGTTCAAAGATGCATTACTTAAATAATAAATTCAGCACGTTTCTAGTCCAACAGGTAAGTTGTGCAGCCAGTCTGCTCTAATTCCTGTGCAGTGCAAGATACACAGCTCTCATGATTAGACTCCTTCCTACCACCCTCTTTAATTTGATTGTCATGTCTTTATTAGAGAACAATTACTTCTGTGCTAATACTGAAGATGACTCAGCCTTAGTTATGTGACTGTGTTGCTCCTCCTGTCACAACAAGTTAAATAAAAAGCATTGCAAGGAATGTGTGGTGAAGTTGGAAATATAAACCAAAGACAGCAAGAAGGGACTATGCTTTGAAGAAGTGTCTGGTTAGCAAGAAGCATCCTCTGTGCTGCAGAGAAGCATAAGAAAGGTTGTTTGCTTTTTATTTACATGTTATATTTTTATGAGATGCGGTTGGAAATGACTGTAATGGTGAGGCACATAAGAGATGTATATATGTAGATGGGGCCTTGAAATCTCTGCCTTTGACTTTAGGAGGACCTGGGAATCCATCTATATTCCAAAGAGAAAACTAAAGACAATGCTAAAACCAGATTTGGTCAACACCAACCAATCTCATTGGCTTCTCCCATTGCTGTTTTTTACAAGAGCTGGAAACAGACCTGCCTGTCCACGTCTTCGACAGCCTGTTTCTGTCAGCGAGCAGCAGGAGCAGGCTGCCCTGTGAGGCAGAGCGAGCTGGGAGCCGTGGGTGGCAGCAGGGCAGACAGGAACAGGGACCTCACCCACAGGACCCCATCCCACAGCAGACAAAAGAAGTGACCAGGGCAGGTCTGGTGATGGTGACCAGGGTCAGTCAGCCAAGAGTCCAGTGATAGCCAGCAAAGGCCTTAATGAGGCAGGTCCAAAGATAAGCCAGGACATCAGGTCAGGATCAGCAGGTTAGGAGGCCGGGTACTGGCATACCCACTACCTTAGCTCAGGCAAGGACCAAGGATGAGGACCTGAGCTGACAGCAAGCTCCTGGGCCTGCAGGCAGAGGGTCCCTGAGCTGAACTTCACATTTAGTTGGGTGCTACTGTTCCACCAGCTCAAGGGTTTTTTGGAGTCTGTGGTGGCTCTTCAGTGGGAGGAAGAGAGTACGGGTGGTGCAACACTCTGCAGTCTTTTCCTCCCCACAAACTGGGCAGCTCTGAATGAGCTCCCTGTGTTCTGATGTCTCAACCTCTTTCACATGCAGCATAATATGTCAGAAAAGAACCCTTTCTTCTCCTGAATTCTTGAATTGGGGGAGGACGGACTTGAAAGATGTTTAATTTTTGTCTGCTCTGTAATGCAGATGCTGTTCTGGTTATAATAGTTTCTGGCCACACAGTACTGTAGCTACACCTATACAAATCTTTCCACTCTAGTCCATTAATTTTCAGTCATTGTCCATGTTTTTCATGCTTGTGGTCTGCCAGAATGAGTGTATAGTCCAGAAAACATGTTGTAGTATATGAAACTATATTGTGTAGATGAAAAAAGTGATAAGGGATAATACATTTATATCATAATTGCATATCCATGAGGAAGGTTAAAACTACATGTGTAATGTTCACTTTAATGTAGGATTATTTCTTCTAATGGGACTCACATAAATCATTATTTTAAGATTGTAATCTCTTTACTTCCATACCACTTAGTCATACAGCCCAGCCTTTCTTGATGTAACAAGAATTTAGTGCTAGTTACTGGTGTTATGTAAATAATGAACAGTGTTTGCGTGTAGTTTTATGTTTCCTCATAATCTGTTCTCTTAATGTGCACATATTTTCAGTCAATATCAAGTACCTTTTCCCTTCTGCTTTACCAGAGATGACTTCAAGGTTATAATTTCACCTAAAGTACGCAACAGCCAAATGAGCCGTCGGCTGCATTGGTGGTGTGCATTGCCATCACAAGTGCGGCCGTGTAAAAGATTGCAGGGGCTGAGTTTTGAGCCTTGAGTCTGTTGTGTTGGTGCCAATTAAAACGCTAACTGAAACAGTGGGGCTGACTGTACAGTGGTTTGGTCAGTTCTGTCTCTTTTTGTGGTGCCCAGTTTTACCTTGGAATACAGTGATATTTGGTGCTATTTTAGAAAATTGGATACCGTTACAAAAAGACTATGTTTGAGAAGACTGTGTTCAGATGAAAGCAGCACATTGCAACTCATTATAATTGCTGCAGAGAGAAAGCAGCCGTAGCTTTGCTTTAAGTGTTGAAATGGACTATTGAATACAGTAATGTTGACAAAATTCTTATGAAATGGCCATTATGAAAATTATTTGGTTTAGGTCATGATGTCATATCTCTTTCCTACACCTTGGACAGTATTATTGGTCTTCTTAAACAAGAATTTTCTGCATTCATTTGCACTCGCATGGCAAATCCCTACATTTCAGCAGGGATAACTGCTGAAAACAACAGTTATTACTGTGTAGCCAGAGACAAGAAAGAATGATGTAAGTAAAGACAGAACTTGATTTCAAGCTGCATAATGAATCGCCTGTTTTGATTTTTTGTTTTCCCTCATCAGGACAGTTGCAAAGACTTACCCTCAGTCTCCTAAAAATGCCAAACAATATCCAGCTTCTCCTGTGAAGCATCGTGCTACTTCTAACCTCAACCAGGAAACACCTAAAAAGAAAGCAGACAAGGAGAAAGAAAACGTCAGTCATCAAAAATCACCAGGAGCACGCACTGATGAGGCAGGCCAGGTGGCTTCTGAGAAGCATGTGCCTTCTGCAGGAAAGGCTGAAAATAGTGAAGGTGAGTCTTACTGCAAGAATAAATTGCAAGGTATCGTGGGTCTGTGAGGCTTTTAAACAGTAATGAACGGTTCTGTTTATGGAGCTGCTCAATCGTGGGTTTATGAGAATGCATAAAGGTGTACATACTAGAACCGGTAAATATATAGTTTTCACCAGGTTGCCTGTGTATGAAAAACACTTGTTAATGAGGATGTGAAAATGTTGAAATATCCAGGGATGCCCTTACCTATCCCATAGTCTCTCTGCTGAAAATGCTGATGTATGCTGTTGAAAAACAAAGGTGTCATGCCAGCATGAACCAGGCCCGTTTTAGCCTCTGTTCAAGCATGGAAATGCTGGGCACTCTCAGTTCCCTGCCTAACTTTCCACCCTTGGTCCTCTTCTCCCAGGGAAGATTACGGCAGGAACAACTGATGCAGAAGAAGCCTCAAAAATTCTAGCTGAGAAAAGACGTCAGGCCCGCCTGCAAAAAGAACAAGAAGAAAGGGAGAGACAGGAAAGAGAAGAACGGGAGAGGTATCTCTGTGGATTTGTGAAAATTATTACCTAATAATTTAACCTGTATCATTGAAGATCCTTGAAGTTGTGGTGGTTTTAGAATAAAGGTGGAAGCTTATATGTAAGTGTTCATTTCTTTCAGTTTGGACCCATAATTCATTAGTGTCTTTTGCAGTCTTTATGACTAGTGAAGTTAGAAAATCATAATTTGGTCTCTTTTAAGAAGCTTGAAGAAACTATTACTCATCCACACTGCAGTGAGGACATACCTGAGGTATTGTATTTTGTAAAAAAATATTTGAGGCAGTTTTGAATGAGCCTGTTCGCGTAGAAGAAACAGTCTTGCAGTAGTAGTATGTGCCTTAAATGGCAAGGCTTGTGTCCTTCAACAAATTAACCCAAAGCTTATCTCCCTGCCCAGCTCTGTTGTAGGCAGTTGAGGGCTTTAAAAGTGTGTGGGCCCAATGAAGGTTGCTGTGTCTAAGCAGTGAAATTCCAGCTCTGTTCTGGGAGCAAGCTTTTAGGTTGTTCACCACATTGGATGCTGGTTGCAAGTGTCAACAAATCATGCCCTTCCTTCAAGCCCCTAATATTAAATCGCTAACTCTGGATGTCTAAATTCGTCTGCTCTTACTAAAAACATGGCAGGGAGGAGAAATTTGGAAATATTTCCTGAATCCCTGATATGCAAGGATAAGAATGATCAGTTTTCAAAGCAGCTCTTGAATGTGGTGACAAAGGAGCATGGTGTCCCTGAGCGGGCCAGGGAACAAGACAAGTGGAATTTAGACCCACTCTTTCTAGTGTACCACTGTGTTTTGTGGACTTTGTTTGCTGCTGCTTATGCAATCTGTTTATCTTCGGCTGAAACGAAGGAAAAAAGTACTTGCTTCTTTGTAGATAGCAGCATTCTGGGTGTGAAGTACAGGGCAAGAGGGATGTTTTTATTATTGAAGCTCTAGTTGAAATTAGAATGGAAATGTTTTCTTTTCTGTGATGGCACCTTTTTTTCAAGGGAAATTATACATTCTAGGAAATATTTTAGGAAGTGAAAGTAAGATTGGAATGAAAGTTTGATAGCAACCTGAATTCTGGGCATATGCTCAGCCTCTTTGCTGTATCTGGGCACTTTTCATGAAAACGTGTGCTGATGCATATCTTACCAGTTACTGCTGATTGCATGCCATACATACAATAGGATTCATGCTAAACAAGATGAAAACTTTTAAACATACTGTTATATTTTTTGCAGGCTTGAAAGAGAAGAACAGAAAAGAAAGGCAGAAGAAGAAAGACTTCGTCTAGAGGAAGAGGCTCGTAAGAAGGAGGAGGAAAGAAAACGTGAAGAAGCAGCAGCTAGAAGAAAGGCCGAAGAGGAAGCCAGGAGAAGAGCTGAGGAAGAACAAATGCTAAAAGAAAAGCAAGAAAAAGAGCTCCAAGCCAAACTTGAGAAACAGGTACCATCTCAAACACAAACGTGGAACTTTATATGCATATATATGTATACATATATTTATATATACATACAAATAAATACTTTATAGTATCTAGTAGTCTGCCTGAAATAAATAATGGCCCTTTCGTATTTTACACATTTTGATTAGAGGGAAGAAGCAGAAATGAAAGCCCGTGAGGCAGCTGAACAGCTTCGTCTTGAAAGGGAACAAATCATGCAGCAAATTGAGCAAGAAAGACTGGAGCGGAAGAAGGTAGATATTTGCGTCTCACTTAAGATAATTATTTCATTTCATGATTAAGTACATAACCCAGGAAGTACCCAATAGTATCTAGAAATAATAATCTGGAGGGATTACAGTTTGATATTTAGGCCTAACTCAGTATTTGCTACTTGCATGTTAGGGGAACAATGTGGGCATCAAAATTTGTAATGAAGTGGAACTGCCTAAGGCAAATGACTTTCTACTAGGCACTGAACAAACACAGAATTAGCCTCTACCCACAAAGGTAAATGCCTGAGACAAGCAGGGAAAGGCATGCCAAGGCAAACGTCGATTGCCGCCCAACCCAGGACATCACACGCTGTTGAGGAACATGAGTGGCTTTGTTTTAAAACTTACTCAACAAAAGCTCCGTGTCATTAATTGAGAAAGTTAATGTGATTAACAAACAGGTTTTCTCCCACCTGGCTTGTCTCTGGTTGCATTATGCAGAGGCAGCAGGGCTGTCTGGCCACTACTGCTCAAGGAAATGGCTGGAGCTGCATAACTTAGCTTTATCCACAGCTTTGTGGCAGGAAAGAGAGAACAACTGCAGAGTTGCAGAACCTCTGTCTGGTTATAAAAGGTCATCTTTCCATATATGTTGTTCCAATGTGTTATTTTTAACTGTTTACCACTGAGCTGGAGGCACGCTGCAGTTGCAGATTAGAATACCAAACCAAAGCGTCTTTAAATCCGAAATAGTTTCCTTTCACACAGTAGTGCAAAGAGACAAGGTTCGTTAGGAGGGTTTTTTTTTAATGAACAAAGAAAAAGAAAAAAGTATTTTAGGATAATGCCTTACACATTTCCAGCAAGAATAACTTTGGATATTTCATTTTACTCTTCCATTCCTAAAAGCCCAACTGTTTTTAAAGGAACTATTTGGAAATAGTTGGAGAAGCAACTAGATGAAAATAATAGCTGTTGGCTTTAAATAAACTTCTTGTTCCAGAGCTGAGCACAACTCATAACTGCAAACACTGAGTAGTAAAATGTTTTTCTCTAAATTGCATCTGTTGAGAGAGTCGTGTTCTGTGAGACTGATACATGAAAGCCAGCTCCCAGGTCTTTTCTATCTTTTGTTTTTTTATGTTTCTGATTTATTCTCCCTTTTTCAAGACAAGCAGGGTCATGACAGTACAGAGAAGTTTTTCTTTTTGTCTTTTTTCTCCTTTATCAGTCTCTTGTGTTAAATAATCTGTCTGCCTTCTCATCTTCCTATTTATTTTGATTTCTAGAGAATAGATGAAATAATGAAGAGAACAAGGAGGAGTGAAACACCAGAAATGAAGGTATGAAACTGTGTGTGGTTGCAGAGGTTTTTTGGTTTGTCTTATAACCCATATGTGAAAATTAAACTCTAGAGTAGTTCCATGTTAGCAGGTATACTTAGGTACACTCTACACCCAAATTGTAGTTGCATTTCGAACCGAGAATGACTGTTGCTGTGTCACAGTTATTGTTGTGCCACTGCTACAGAGACACAGTTTTATGCAACTGTTGCAGACTTACCTCCCTCACTATCCAGCAAGGTGGCAAGAGCCCCTTCCTGGATGCTGGAGCTGTAATGTTTGCTGCTGTGATGTATCTTCTCCTGCTTTGTACCAGCCAGTGAATTAGTTACTGAGTTCTCTGTGTTAAGCCTGCCAGGAATGTAGGATTGAGAACAAGGCAATTGTGTCCAGCTAGGAGGTGACAGAGAGTCAAGTTTTCACTTCTGTTCTAAGTTTTCTACTAAGGAAACTGTTTCTTCAGTTACTTTCGGAGAATGTTTTCTTTTTGAAGTTAAAAAAAAAAATCCTGTGCCTAATTAAAAATGAAAAAAAAAAAAAAATCCTTTCTTGCTATTGATGACCTTTGACTACTCTGTGGCCCTGGGCAGTCTCACAAGTTTAAAGTCCAGTCAGTTCCACGATGGTTCCATGAAGTCCTTTGTCTAGTACAGTTGACTCATTACTTAATTACAGAAGGAAGAGCCAAAACTGGAGGTACCATCAACTTTGAATGTGGAAAAGCAACCAAAGGCCCTTGTTCTCAACCAACCAGGTAAAAATCACCATATTTTTCTGACCTGTTTCCACAGTTAGTTCTTTTTAGAGTTTTGTAATCTCAGAGCACTGTTTATTATCACAGGTTCTTTGCTTTCATCTCTACAGCTACATTTGCGTCACTGACAAATGTTAGAAACTGCAAACTCAGCTTTGTTTTGCCATGTAAGCAGAAGCAGAAGAAAGTTTCTGTTCCATTTTAGGTCCTGACATAGCATTTCTGTAAATGAGAAGTTCCAGTCTGCCAATAGGTTTGGTTGCTGCAATCTACCTTCCAGTTTTGTACGGAGAAAATTTTTGCATGCAACCAAGCTTGCAAGCTTTTTATAGCATTGCTCTAAATCTTATATTTAATTTGACTTGATGAAAAAAGCACACGTATTTAAAGAATTATTAAAGAAAAAATATAATTTATCTGTATTTGTTTACTTCCCCAGGCTAAGGCTTTTAGTACATGACAAAAAAGATAATACACTCTCTTCCTGTTCCCTCAAATTTGAAAGATGTAGCAAAAAGAGCAATTTTAGAGTCGAAAAGATGATTGACAGTATAGCATGATGAGTCATAGATGAAACTGAGTCCTACTGCATTGTCAGTCTTCCTTTCTACTCGATCTATAACTTAGAAGCATTCATGATTTTTTAAAAACTATTTAAATAAAGAAGTTGCTATGGTCATAATTTCTGACCTTCTTTTACAGAGATCAATGGATTGGCAACCTGCCTGAAAAATACAAGCTTAGAAAGTGCTGCCTGTGTAATCCCTTCCCAAGATGTAGTTGCTAATGGGCTAAAGTCAGTTCCGGGACTTATTCAGCTGGAAGCTGTTGATGGGAAATCTAACAGCATGGAAGATTCAACAGATGAGGTTCAGTCCATGGATGTGAGGTACAGACCGTATCTACCAAGAGAGATTGTGGAATTCAATTAGACACACAATAGGCTTTCTGTTTCATTTGTTAATACTTTACTGCTTTACTTCTCACCTGCCCCACAATGTGGCACTCAGGTGCCTACTGTGGTGTACTCCACTCCTGTCAAGATGCAAATTGGTTGTTTCAGACAAGAGTCAACACAACCTTATCTCACTCTCACATATTTGGCGGAGGGGAGGGCTCTGAAACCCTTCTACAGGCCTTAATTCTGGATTTCAAGTTTGCCCAAACCTTTCAGATTGTTCTGGGAAAGTAGCTACTGTGTAGATATTTTCAGATGTCACCATTTTCTTTTTACTTCTGTCAAGACTGCATAGCTATGATGCATGAGCTTTTCTCCCTCCATGCAAACGGAATAAAGAAAATAATTTAGAATTTTAAGTACTTAATGGGAACAAATGTATGGAAATCAGTAAATAACTTGGTTTTAAATACTGTTGGATTTTGGTGGAAGGACTTGCAGGAAAGAAGGAAGTTGATACTTTAAGGCTGCTACGAGAAAGCTAGCTGTGAATTTTAAACATGGAATTTTTATACAGTGCTTCCTTAGTCAGCAAGCAAACTGAACGTCCCATACTGTTTCAGTATTTCCAGTAAATCTGCACAAATACGTAAGAAATGCCCTACTGGGAGAGACCAGAAGTCCATCTAGCCCATTATTTGGTCTTGGAGAGTATCAATAAGACAAACTGGTTAGGGAGAGCACCTGCACCCACCACTTTCTGCAATCCAGGACCACGCAGCAGTGTTACATTAGGGATGTTATAGGGTACAACTCTGCCTTGCCCTTTGAAACATCCACTGATGGACCTGTTGCCCGTAAGTTTCTCCAACTCCTTTTTCAACCTGCTGATAATGTTTGCACCCAGGACCTCATCTGGCAGCAAGTTCCACAGTACAGTCTCATTAGGTAAATTATATTCTTTGATCTGTGTTAAACCCAGTCTCTTACTAGTGTCTTTGGGCACCCCCTAGGTTTTGTGTAGCAGGACTTGATGCACCATAGTTTTGCCCTCAAATTATCCACCACTCCCTCATGGTTTTAGAAATCTTTGCGAAATCCTTCCTCTGCCTTCTCTTCTCCAAACTGAAACACACTAGCTGTACTAGTCTTGGCAAAGCATCAGCTGGTAGCAGCACTTAAATTAAATTCTAGTATTTTTAATGACTGAAGTATATCATAAGGTCATAAAAAATAACTTTTTATTTAAGTTGTGAAGTGTGAGTGCTTTAGGTGAATGTTTGCAGGCTCAAGACAATAATTTGCAAGATGCAATAAACATTTTAAGTCACGGAATGGTGCAGGGACTGAAATAACAAGTTAGCAGTAAACTACCAGAAATGTGTTTTTAGGAGATGAGTGTTCACATCACACAGCTACCACAAACGTTAATCTTTAAGGGATATAGATTAAGTACGACCTTCCATCCTGAACAGGGTTACCTCTTTTTGTTTGGACTGGGACATATTCTAGGTAAATTCTAGGCTTGCTGCAGCTGGCCTTGAGATAAGTAGTAGTTTTTGGACAGTCAGAAGATGAATTTCGTTGTTGCTTAATGAAAAGTTACACACCTCTTATTGTGCATCTTCCTTTTGTTTATCTTTTGTATAGCCCAGTTTCAAAAGAAGAACTTATCTCTATTCCCGAATATTCACCCATGAATGAACTCATGCCTGGTGTTTCTTTGGACCAAAATGGGACAAGTAATGCCAAGGCTCTTGAAGATCTCTTGGATTTCACAGGCCAAGCTACGTACTCCAAGATGTCCAGTGATACCATTAGCCTAGATGACTGTAACAAAAACTTGATTGAGGGATTTAACAGTCCAGGACAGGAAAATACACTTAATTCTATCTGTTGACAACCTCGCTTTTCAGCAGAACAGGTAAAGGTACGGTATTGTGATAAACATATTAGATACAATAAATTGCGCTGATTACTTACAAGCTTCCCAGAAAAATATAGCAGTTGTAAACAGCATAAGCGGAGAGAGGAAGAAGGCTGGTCTCCTAGATGTTTAAATTCACCATAATCTATCGTATTTGCAGCTCTTTGTAAATTGATGTCATATGCAAACTGAGCGTATCATAACAACTGAAAGTATCGTGGAAATGGAAGCATTTCCTTTACCCATTCAGAATATAGTGAGAAGAGTTGCTTTTATTCTTCATTACTACAATACCTTCCCTGCAAGTCTTTAGAGCCTATTTGCATGAAGAAACAGTTCAAAGTAGGGCCAGCCTAGAAAACAGTAGTCATTGTTGCTGCTTGCCCTTTGCTGCTGCTGTAAATACGTGCAGCGCAGTGTAGAATCACTTATCCTGGAAAGCCTGCAAACTTCATGAAACAAAATATGAAAAAAGCATAGCAGGCTTCAGTGACCATTTCAAAGTACAATGCCACAGTCGATTTTTTTGGAAGTTTGTATTCTGAATTACAAAACTGAGGTCATCTAACTTGCATAGCTGACTTGATATTCTTTTCTCTCTTTTTTTAATTGACAGAGGTAGCAATTTGCGGAGGCTATATATCCCTGTGATGCTACTGGCAGTAAAATATGAGCTTGTCACTTGAAAAAGCTTCTGCAGTCCTTGAACACTGGATTTCAAATAATCAGAGCTGAATATAACTTTGTCTTCCCAGGGAATATGTTGAATAACTGGCTGCTTTTGGTATAAACCAATGGCCTAGAGCCTTGATGGTTTCAGGGAAGACTGAGTGTGCATTAGAATTTGAGCTTTAGCTGCTAATAAAGCATTTATTTCTTCTTTTAATTTAAAAATTCATCTCAACACTTCACTGATTTTTACTTGTGCATTTTATTTTGAAATAATTCTTCCTTAAGTTTTATCATACATCCATTTCGACATCTTTTTCTTGTAAATAATGATCAGGTTTGCCCACAGTGCATTGAAATGAAATAATATACTGTACTTTAGATTTGTGCCTATCTTTTTTTTGTCTTTAATAAGGAGTTATTGGCAACTCTTATGCAGATGTATAATTCAAAACTATAGCTGAAGAGGCTTCAAAAATATACAACTGCTGGAATCAAAAGAGCCTTCTTACCGACTGTGGAGTGTGGGAGCTATCCTGTTATGGTTATGTTGACACTTTTAGTCACTAGTGGCACTTACTGGTTAATATTAAGTAGTCCGGGAGCGACTATCAACTATGTGTTTAAAAGCATACTTGTGTAACACCTGTAAACAAAGTAGGCAAAATGCCTAGTGTAACCCCTTTTATATATATATATATATATATACACACACACACACACACACACATATATATATACACAGACACACATAGTGTAGCTGTAGTTGATCCAAGTGAGTGGTCAGGGGGGGTGAGATAACATGTTAATCTTTTGGAGATGCAGACACTTGATTAATACCAGCAGGCTTTCTATCATGGGGAGAAGTATTCTGTCTTCCTAGAGGCTCCACAAAACAAGATTTAATCAGCAGCAAAACAATATGCGAATACTGCAGCAGAAATACAAAGGCTGAGACACACAGGGGGCACGCTGCTACCCCCCTTAACGTTCTGTAAGTGTCTAGATGGAAAAATTCACATCAGGATGTATAATGTCTAGACATTACGTGCCATACAGTGTTAACTTTATTTCTGTTGGTGAACTATGATAACTTTATGCTAGATCATATGCTGCTTTGAGGACACATTTGTCCAGTTCCTTACAAGAATAAATTATAAATACAACTCTCTTTGGACACTAACACAAAAGAAGTGAAAACTTGGGGGTGGGGGGTGGTTTTTTTTGCTCTTTTGTTTGTTTTTTTCCACGTGTTAGGGGAGTTCACAGTGTAGCTTGAGCTCGGTTGTAGCCCCATTCCTGTGCTCTTTAAAGCCAGCAATGGGAAAGGAACCAATGACATGATGTGCTATGTATAAAGAAATCATACCTACAACAATCCAGCTCTGTTTATCTTAGTGTACTTCAGAGAAATACTTTCTTTTGACTGTGCAGTAAGCTGTAGCATGGTACTGTGTCTTCCAAATTAGTCCTTCATCTATTTCCTAAATGATAAACAAACAAAACCAGTTTGTTTTGCTGTGATACATTGTGTTTGACAAATGTCACATTATATTTTATTATGGTGTCATTGTATAACCTGTAGATTTCTGTATTTGCATGACCTGTATAGCATGTATAAAGGTGAAATACATTTTCATTTATGAATCTAACTTGTTTCTTAGC
The DNA here is from genome assembly GCA_031468815.1 of Morus bassanus. Classification (NCBI taxonomy): domain Eukaryota; kingdom Metazoa; phylum Chordata; class Aves; order Suliformes; family Sulidae; genus Morus; species Morus bassanus. Next base: position 87,920,173 of record CM062568.1, on the reverse strand, counting down.
TTTTTTTACTCCCAGCAAAAATATGACTAATTTAAAAATACGTGTATGTTAATTTGTTCTGAGGTGTTTTCTGAAGGAGGGTGTAATACTGAATGAAGGAGCGGTTGTCAGATCCTCAAAATATTTCACTGTTGTTTCCTTTGTCATATACTTGTTTTCTTTCTGAGGTCTTGCTAATGCACAGAGAAAATGCAGACTGGGGGCAGAAGAGCCTCAAGGTGAGGGCTTCCAAACTGTGGCATTCAGGGTGCTAGTGATGGTATACAAGCCAGTTTGCAGCCCCAGGCTCTGCTCTCTGGGGTGTTACTTGGCAAAGAAAACAAGGAAAAGAAAACTTGGAAGCCGTGGCCGGTGTGCAGGAGCTGTTCTGTAAGGGTACCTGTAACACAAATGCTGAACTTCTCTTCAAGCTACACGCACATACTGCTGCTTAGAAAGAGGCCAGCCTGGAGCGGCTGTGAGTTTTCTAGTGAACGTTGGGGGGAAATGTTTCATAATTTTTTTTTTTAAATCATAATCTCAGTCAAACTTAAAAATTACAAAACTACTTTTATTAAGAAGTATATGAATACTTTCCATGGTGACAGTCCATCTCACTCTTAATAACTCTTGAATCGTTCATGTGATTTGTCCACTCAGTTATTTACTAAGATTAAAGGAAGCATGATAAGTGAGTATTCATGAAGAAAGATATTGCAGATTTTCCTTTATATTTGCTTTCAAATGTAACTTTACAAATTTGGCTGAATATTGGGAGCTAGTACTGTTAGCTGAGGGGTTAAATCGCTTCTACTTTTTGCTTTTGGTGATGTAACTTCTTCATATGAATACCATACCAGTGTTTGCTGCTGTGATTCAAGTCTGTGTGGTGAGCTTTACTTTTAATTTGTCAGTGGTCTTCAGACTGTGGTGAAGGATCACTAGTGATTCACACAAGTCCTTGGTAGGGCTTTTCTGCTGTAAAGCACTTGAGAATGAAGCTGTGAAAAGTGGCAAGGAAAAAAAGAGTAGAGCAGTGATCCTTAAATGGATTTATAAATGGATGAACGGGTTTTTTTTCTTCAGATTACTTTTATAAAGTGATCTGCAAAACAGGGTTGTACACACCAAGAAGAATTGGACACTGTTGCTGTCCTTTCCCAGATTTATTTTCAATAACTAGTATAACTATTACTAAGTTTCTAATACATAAATAAATAATACCTGTGAAGTAATTGGGCATCACAGTAGCTCTCTGATTAGGTTCAGCACATTCTGTGGTGTTGCCCTGAAAAATGACACCTAAAGCTTGTCTCGGGCCTCGGCGAAGGTCGCGAGCAGAGACCTCCTGGCTGCCCAGCAAGTTCATTTCAAAACAAAATGATGTCAGTGAGTGGCGGATCTGGACCCCCAGGCTGCATTTTCATCTTGTGAGGAAGGGCTATAAGAGGAGGAACATCATCCTCTCTCCCGTAATCATACAAATTATGCGTGCGGAGGAAGCAACAGAAATAGCGCAGGCCGCTACTCCGGCTGGGGGGGTGGGGATCTTCCCTCTGCCACCTCTCACAAAGAGAGCAGCACCTCTCCCTGCTTCCTGCCCCACCACCGTCCCAGCCTCGCCAGCGTACACAGCTCAGGTGCCCCTGCCACCACCCCGCTTGGGTTTCAGGCATCGGTAGCGTGGCACTGCGGCTCTTTTACTGCTCCACAACCCCACGTGCCCGAGGTAGCGCGGTGGCCTTCTCCAGCATCAGTCATGGCCGGTCCGAGGAGCCCGGGGTCCTGGGACACCTTGGGGTGTCAGTGCTGCAAGGCAGCCTGGAAACCCTAGTAGAAGAAATCCTTCCCATAAAGGTTTAAACTGTGGTCCCTTCCCCGTATTAAATTGTGAATAGTTGAAACCTGAAGAGCTGAAGACTATTTACTTTGTGAGGTCTATTTCTTGTTTGATCTAAGCCACAGCCCATATCCTGCACAAGAGGGAGACTGTCCTGTAAGCGGCACAAACGAATCGGCGGGGATACGCTGCTCCTTCTCCTGCTTCAGTGACCTGTGGGACTTCTTCCTTGCTCCTCCCCTCTCCCTCCCTGTGCAAGAACCACGTAGAGACTGAAAAACTCTCTTTGTTTGCTCTCATTTTAGAACAATGCTGTTTAAGCTGTTGGTTGCTGTGTGTCTGTGGGTCTGTGCAAATATATATAAATGGCAGTTACCTGACATTTGGGGATGTTGGTTTTCAGCATCAGTATTAAATTCTGAAAAATCTATTACTGCTGGGCCACTCTGCTAAAATCTGGAAAATACAATGTATTTATGACTGAATGCAATTTTCTCTGGATTTTCTTTTTAATCTTAAAAACACGTTTTAAATTCATTCAGTCTCTCCGGAGTACATACACTTGAAAATAATAAAAACCTTAAGATATTCAGATGCATTTTTATGATTGCTGTTAGTGGCAATAATACCAGCCCAGAACACCACGAGCCACAACTTTTGCGTCTCACTCACTTTTTTTATCCCATCATTTATCTTATCCTTATTATCTCCTACAGCTGAACAGTAGGTGATGCAGTTCACTCAGTCAGCCAGTTTAACTTGTCTGTTGAAGCAACATGTTAAGTGTAAAAGCCCTTAAAATTGCAGGCAGAAACATTAAGAGAAAGGGTGTTTTAAGCTTTTAAAATAATTACGTGAAGTATAAGAAAAAGGTTTCTTGACCACCAGAATAATTTTTGACACTTCTTTTCTTCTCAGTTGTCTTGTTTGTTCTCCAGCTTGTAGCAGTGAAGTATAATAATACATTTTATAGTATTTCTAATGATTCAAGACTGAGGTAGTAATGCTTTTAAACTAGTGGGTTCAATGGTTACCTGAGGCCTACAATTTTCAGGATCAAAATAAACGTTCTGGAAATGTGTTGGATGTTCACTTGGGAGCTTTACAAAAATAGAGGTGTATCCCTGCTGAAATCAAGCCTTAATGATTTCCAGAGGAAAAAAAAACAAACTGTGGTGCAGGAGAGGTTCAATGAATAGAAGGAAATGGTAAGCAATGTGCTGCGTGATCTACAAAGTCCTTGCTCTAAGAATAAATTTTTAAAATAGTTGCATGAATAGCTCAAACCAGAAGCTGTGCGTTATCACCCGTATCTTCTCGCTGTGTCTAAAAGGAATAACTGGAAGTCAAGGGCAATTGTAGGTGATGGACATTGTATGGGAATGGACCCAAGAACCTAAAATTACATAGCTGGAGAAAAAAATTAATGGGTGTGAGAGATGTTCCCATTGAGGGAAATTACTCTGACAGTATTTCCTCCTTTTCTTCTAGAAATAACAGCCACTGTCACCAAATTCAATACATGAGCAGCACAGCAAGCAGGATCAGGGCGATATCTGTAACACCACATTAACATTATGTTCCCACGTCCCTTTTCAGAATAACTTCTCCCTTTTAAAATACACGTGGCAACATTGTCTGAAATATCATTATTAGTGCCTTAAATAGGCAGAGCTACGGGGGTTTATACCAATAAATTCTATGGAATGACTCCTAATTTTCCTGGTGAGAGATCTCAAGAACAGTTTTCACTCTTTCCTTTTTCTTCTTTTTCTTTTCTTAAACCTCTTACCAGTTCAAATACACAAATCCAAGCGATACAAATTCTGGTGATTGCCTGCTGCAATGAGTTTGTTCTCTCAGTTCCCAGACAAAGACTGTCTGCTCCACAGCTGACAGAAAAAAAGTCTGAGGAGTCTTTCGGAGACTGAATCTGTGCAGTAGTGGGTTGGGGACAGCAACGAGACAGCGCCCGCACGGACAGTGAATATAATCCTGGTCAGAAATAGCTAAAACTTCCCCAGGTAAAGACCAGGTCAGAATTTCTTTCCTTTTGGCGTGAAACATTTGCATTTCTAATCTACATTTTTACAAGGTTAATTTATGCTGGTGTTCTTGGGTCAGTGCCAAGTTTTGGGGGGGGGGGGGGGGGAAGGTGTCCTCTAGCAAATGAAACTGCTAGTGGATTTAGCAAATAACTGAGTTGACGGAACGAGGGAGGGGAAGCAGGATGGGTGAATGTAACAGTTGCTGAAGAACGCTAACATACTTTGCGCGTATTTACTACTAAGTAATTCCTGTTAAAATTCCTAAGACAAATTGGTATCAGTCATGCCCACAACATCCCGTCAAGCTGGACATTTTGAAATGTGATCTCTCCTTGTGACTTTTCATCCTGCTGTTTCATTGCAATCTCTCCTCTGTCACCTTTCCAAGACCTGGCTCTTGCACAGGCAAAGAAACGCAGCCTCTCTGCGCCTCTGCCTTCCTCTTCAGTTTCATCTGCTGTGGCCTCTTGGGTGATAAGCCCGGTTCAAAGCCTTTGCTTTTAAAATCCTGTTACTGTATTTATGTTACACATTGGTGTTAATTCATACCCTGAGATTGTTTTCGCTGGTATGTCGCCAAAATCCTACTGAGTTTACACGGGCCGCGCGCCTAGCGGCAACGGCGCAGTTTTCACATGTTGTTCCAGGAAAGTCATGATAAACCTCATAAATAAAACATACGGGCATCTTTACGTCATGAGAGCCCAGCCTCGCTAAAGGCTCTCTTTAAAGAGCAGTTTGGTGATACTGTCAGAGCCAAATCATGCAGTCAGTCATCCTCTCACGTTCCTTCGGGTTTTAATTACGTGATTACTTTACAGCTTTCCTTAAATTTCAAAGCTAAATAATGTAGAACTGACTTCCTCAATTAAGAAGGGAATCGTTATCTGTTGCTCTGAGCCTAGACTGAAAAAAATAGCACAGTTCCACAGAAAGCTGTTGAAGAAAGTTCTTATAGCTGGACTAGTTTGGGGGTTTTGCCTTATTCTGGACCAAATTCTGTCCTTGTCTGGATGAGATGTCACAGATTTGAAGTTATTTCGACAAGTAACCTCAGGATTTGACCTAAGCACCAGTATCTCTGTTTCTATAAAGTAAGAGAAACAGCTGACACTCTTTTGCTGGGGGCTTGGAGGTTTAGCTCATTTTGTTCCACTGAAGGATAGAAATACTATCTTTTTTACTAGAAGAGGCAAATGAGTAGCGTGCCTGCAAACAGTTAGGCAGCTCGCTCTCGTTTCAAGACAGGAGACGTACTTTGTGCTTTGGCGAAAGTATTTTGATACAACTCAAAGAAAAAAATGCCTGGATGTGCTAAGGGATAGGGGTGGATGAGAAGGGGAAGAAGAAAGCAGAAATGTGAAACTCCTCCAAAAGCAAAGATCAAAGTTAATGAAGCCATGCAAGTCTTATCAGGCGGCATAACAAGGGAGTGAAGTACAAATGAAACATTTCCCTTTAGATATTATGAGAGGTTGGCTGGTAAAACCATGATTACCCTTGGACAGCAGTTCTCGATGGTGGATCGTGCCTTTGCAGATGTTGACTCCCTCACTGCTACGACATGCTTTTTCCACTTTAAGTATTACCATCTACGGGCTCTGCCTGCAGACACCACAATGAATTGTGTATGATAACCAAGCTAACCCACTCCCTACAAAGAGATTTGTTTCAAAAAATGTACTTACTTAATGCTATCCATCAGGATAAACGCGTATTGGATCAAGAGCATCGGAGGAGAATTCAAGGACCTTCATTTACCTGGTCCACCTCGGTGGAGAAGAGGCATTCAGCAGCGGCTGCTGTGGCAGTGAGCCTGGCAGTGTGCGAAAGCCGAGGCAACGCTCCCCAGCACGGCTCAGGCTCCCTTGCTGTGCCTGCTCCTGTGCCTGACGTTGCCAGGGATCAAGGCAAGTTTTATTTCCACTTCAAAAAAAAAAAAAAAAACCAAACCCAAAACATAATACGGTTCAGCAAAGTTCAGCTCCAATAGTGATGTTTTGTGTGGAAAAACGAAACGCCTCCTTGAAAGAACAGAGACGCAGGATCTGCCTGCTATCGAGGGCTAGTTGCTGCTTTTGAATTCTAGGTGGCTTCCCTTCGTCATTTCCAAGTACGCAGCGTGCAAACCGCAGCCATGCTCTTTCCAAAGGGAATGTTTACTAAATGAAACATTAAAGGAATATGAAAACTATTCGCTGTTCTCTATTCTAATGCTACTTCATTAGAAAAAAACATGGAAATAGATTAAAATAATTAGTCTTAATAAGCAGTAATTGCCAAGTCTTGTGCAATAGAATAGCCTTCACAATTTAGAGATGGAGAATAATGATGCTGCGGAACTACTAATAGACACTGCTTTGAATATTAATCTAATTTGTAGAGTGTGTTTAAGTTCTTGTTTTGTTCGACTATACGGTCCCAACCATTGAGACCCTTGTGTTCTTACTTAATGCTATCCATCAGGATAAACATATATTGGATCAAGAGCATCTGAAGAGAATTCAAATAAAGAGGTTAATAATGAAGCTTAATAATTTAGTTTACGTAATGTAAAAGTTTATTATATACACATAGGGGTGGGTTGTCCGTAGTTATTTCTTTGGACCAGTTTTTGCTTCAGGTGAGGTGTCTGAGCACTACACCAGATGAAGTAGGGAATAAACCCAAATCTTTTCTTTTTCTGTTAGTTCAACTTTCCTAGGCTTGTGAATGAAGCCGTAGCTGCCTGTACAGTGATTATCCCGTGTATTGTAAGAGGTATGCCAAACCTGTACAATGCATTTTCTGGTTGAGCCCCCCAGGCTGGCCCAGGTTTCTTTGGGAAAGTGCAGATTAACGGCATCTGCCCACTTCCGTCTCGCTTGCTTGATCTAAAGTTCACTCTGCCCAGTTTGCACTCCGAGCTCCCGTTAACAAAAATATCAACAAGGCAAAGAGGAAGCAAGCATTGTTTAGTGCAGCTTGCTGCTGTATTTCTATGCCATATAGTTCAGTAAATCTTTTGCAGTCCCTTTTAATTGGGAGGACACTACTACTAAATTTAAAAATAATCTTATGCTTCTATATGCTTCTCTCATGAAAATGTCCAAGTGTTTTGGTGAAGGCGCAGGAAATTATTTTGTATGGCAATCAGGCGGTGTTCCTCGTGTTTGAAAGGGCTAAGGAACCAAGCAGGATCCTGCGGATGCTCAGAGAGAGCAACCAGATTTATAGCTGTGAAGAGGGAGCCTTCACTCCCACCTACCACAACTCTGCCAAGGTTGGGAAGATGGAGATCAGGAGATAATGCTCTGCTAAAAGATCAGTCATATAAAAGGAGGGCAAGAAGATGCCAGCAGCTAAAAGTCCAAAGGAAAGCCAAAGTCAGCAGTCCACGCTGGTATTGGGAACATAAGGGAACTGAGACACCACCTCTTTGAAGTCGCCAGCAGTAGGTAACTCTTCCTCTCCACTCTTTATCCAGTGAATATAAACATCTCACTTCACCCCGGTAGGCCACGGTTTGACGAAAGAGTAAGCACAGCACTATGGCTCTGAGCCATGTCAAGACTAGGTAACACAGAATGCTGACTCTGGCTCTTTTTTGGACTCAAATGAATTTGTTTAAAAAAAAATGTTGACAGGTTAACTTTGTTTTGGCAAGCTTTACACCGGATCAGATATCGTCTCCCTGTGCTGCTGTAACGATGCCGTATCAGGTATCGCCCATCTTCCTGCAGCCCCGGGAAAAATACAAACCCGACGTCAATTCTGTGCTTGGGCTAAAACAAAAGCATGTGCCTGCATCTGATCTGAATCAAATTTATATTAATGACTTGGTCTGGCAATGCACCGAACTAGTATTCACGACGCTTGATCGGATAGCCTTGGATGCCTAATGTAACCTAGATAGCATCAGCATCTCCTTTTACGTGTGGCGTTGCATGATCTTGAAATCTATTTCTCGGTGTTTTTCTACCATAAAAAGATACTCTCTTTCGAAAGTGCTTCAGTATGTGTTGGTGCGTGCTCCTTCTGTTTACAGCTCCTGAAGAAACTCACTCAAATGCCAAACCTGTTAGGCCTGCCAGGTGCTATGACTGACAAGGGAGTGCATCCCAGCGGCCTAGAAAGGAGAGGGTTCCAGTCGCTGGGATGGATCCTATCTCCCAGGGGAGGGGAGAGCTGTAGCACGCCCTCAGATGGGCACTCCAGGAACCTGGAAAGAGCTTTGGAAAAAACCACCGAAGCCTTGCCAGAGGCACACTGAGCCTGGCAGTGGCGTCCGGTGACAAGTGAGCCCTGGCCCCGTTACCAGCGGGCTGGCAGGGCAGCACCAGGGCCTCTGACCCTCGGGTCTGACCCTGAAGGCCTCGGGGAGGCCTTTGGCCAAGCCCTTCCCACCCGCCCTGCCCCCCCGCAGCTGAGGCCGGCGAGAGGGCTGAGACCCCCGGTGCCTCCCCACCAAACCCCGGTGCTCCGCCGGGCCTGCCCCGCTCCCGCCACCCTTGGCCCTGCTCCGGAGCCGGCAGCTGCCCTGTGGGGCTGGCGGGAGAGGTGGCCTGGCTGGGCAGTGTCATGGGAGGGGGCTGCTTTTCACGGGGCTTTGCAGCTGAGGGGCTCCTCGGAGTTCTGAGTGCCCCCCCACCCAGGAAGGGCTGGGGCGCCCCGTCCTTTCTGCACTGCTGCTGCCGCCGCCACCAGGAACAAGCGGCTGGCACAGAGCTGCCTGGTGCCTCCTCATAGAATCATTAAGGTTGGAAAAGACCTCCAGGATCATCAAGTCCAACCATCAACCCAACAGCCCCATGTCCCCTAAACCATGCCCTGAAGTGCCACATCTACACATTTTTTGAACACCCCCAGCGATGGTGACTCCATCACCTCTCTGGGCAGCCTGTTCAAATGCTTGACAACCCTTTCGGTGAAGAAATTTTTCCTAATATCCAATGTAAACCCCCCTTGGCACAACTTGAGGCCATTTCCTCTCGCCCTATCGCTTGTTACTTGGGAGAAGAGACCAACCCCCACCTCACTACAACCTCCTTTCAGGTAGCTGTAGAGAGCGATAGGGCCTCCCCTCAGCCTCCTCTTCTCCAGGCTAAACAACCCCAGTTCCCTCAACCTCTCCTCATAAGACCTGCTCTCCAGACCCTTCACCAGCTTCATTGCCCTTCTCTGGACACGCTCCAGCACCTCAATGTCCTTCTTGTAGTGAGGAGCCCAAAACTGAACACAGTATTCAAGGTGCGGCCTCATCAGTGCCGAGTACAGGGGCACCATCACTTCCCTTCTCCTGCTGGCCACACTGTTCCTGACACAAGCCAGGATGCCGTTGGCCACCTGGGCACACTGCCGGCTCATGTTCAGCCGGCTGTAGACCAGCACCCCCGGGTCCTTCTCCGCCGGGCAGCTCTCCAGCCACCCTTCCCCAAGCCTGCAGCGTTGCATGGCGTTGCTGTGCCCTGACAGCGGCCGGCCCGGGCGGCCGCAGGGCGGCTGCGGGGTAGGCGGCACCGGGGCGAGAGGCCGTGCAGGCACCACCCGGCCCCCGGCCCGCCCGCCCCTCCTCTTCCGGGGCGCCCGCCCTCCGCCCGCCCTTTCTCTCCGCCGCGCCCGTGGGGAGCAGCCGCGGCCGGCGCGGCCCCGCTGGGACCCGCCCCGCCTCCTCGCCGGGCACCTGCTCGGGGCGGAGCGGCGGCGGCCGGAGGAGCGGCGGGAGGCGGCGGCGGCGGCTCCGGAAGCGGTCCCGCTGGCGGTGAGTGCGGGGGGGCTGGCGGCGGCCCGGGCGGCCGTACGGCCTCGGTGGGGCCTGGGCGGGCCTGGCGTGGCGGGGGGCCCGGCCCGCGGAGCGGGAGCCGGGCGCTCGGGGGCGGCGGCGGTCATTGTCCCTGCCAGCGCCGCCTGCGCGCCCGGCGCCGGACGGGCCCGATCCCCCGCCTCGGCGGCCGAGCAGGAGCGGGCCGGGCCGGGCCCCGGGGGCTCCGGCGGGCCGGGGTGCGCGAAGCGCCACCGCCCCCCGCTCCGCGCCCGTGGCAGGAGGGCCCGGCGCGGCGCGGCCCGGCCCGGGGGCGGCGGAGGCGGCGGGGGGGGGGCGCCGCTCTCCTCCCCGCCCGGCGCCGGGAGGCGCTGGTTTGGCGGGCGGTGGCGGGCGCTGCGCGTCCGCGGGGATGCTGCTGAACCCATCGTGCATCTGCCGGTGGCCGGGTAGCCCGGAGCGGCGGCGTCCCTCACCCGCCTCTCCCCGCGTGTGCGTTTTGCGGGTACGGTGGGGTTTAGCCGAAGCGTTCGGCGAGGCTTGGCAGGGCCGCGAACAAAGCCGGGCTCGGGGGCGGCCAGAGGCGCCGTGGGGCTGTCGGCCCTGCCACGGCCCCTGCCTTGAGGGTTCCAGAAAAGCCGCGTCGCTGCGAAGCCGCTGGGCGGGCGGCGCGGCAGAGCCCAGCTCGGTGTTACGCGAAGGACAGCGTTTTCCTCGGAGGCGAGCGAGGCGTGAATACCGGCAGCCGCTGATCTTCGTCATTCATACGTTGCCACGCACGGGTTTGCACCGGTTAGTGTGGTTGTAACAACTTAAAGCAGCACAGGTTTTGCAGAGCGGTCGTACCTTCGTTCCGGTGTGTCTTCGGTTTAGCTTAATGTGTTTTCAGGTTTGAGTCGAACCAAAGCAAGATGAATTGGTGCTGATTTGACCAAATCTGCGTTTTCTGATACTTCTTCCGTTGGTTTAGTTCATTATGCACAATTATTCATACGCGTCTGAGGGGGCAGTAATGTCTCGGGAGGAATCAGTGATAGCAGTCTCCTCGCTTGGCTCGACTCCATCCAGAACAGCAACACCTAATTTTTATTGCAATTCTTAAATGCCCCAAGTCATTTGTAAATAGAGTGTACGTTCCTGAATTACAAGGGTTTTAAACAAAGGCTACTCAAATTGCTGGGAGATTTTAATTACCTGCGTACCTTGTGTGTTTGTGGGCCTGAAGGAAAAGTGAATCTTTTGTGAAAGTTTTGCTGGGTGTGGATGACTGGAGGAAGGGCATGGAAGAGGATGCCAGGATGGGAGGGGAAGAAATATGTAAAAGGCATGGAAGGAGGTCTGGTGACGGAAGCCGCGTTGTGGCAGGCTGTGAGACACAGGGCTGCGCAGAGAGGGGCAGAAAACATGGATGACTAAGTCTTTCCCCTTGTTTTCATCTTTCCGTTCTGAAGGGCTAATCAGAAGCTCTGAGGATTTTTTTGGTAATTTTTTTTTAATATTGGTGTTGATGAGGTGAGCTGAAATTAATTAACTTCCTTCAGAGGCACACCCTGTTATCCTGATAAACAGCTGTCTGTCTTAGTGAGTGTCCATGCACTCCTCCACATCTGCCTTCAGCAAAATAACTGGTATTTCTGCCACTGCTTTTGTAAGAGTGATCAAACTAACTCTCCTTCCGCCTGCGCTGTGATGAGATGGGCTTGATTTCGGTGCAGTCTTGCCTTGTGGGTGTTCACATGTCAGGAGGTAGCATAGGCTGGGTTGGTGTCACAGCAAGCTGGTGATCGATGTGGTTGCACACTGTTAGGTTTGCTTTTCCTCTCAGGTGGCAGCAGGCGCTCGCTGCCTGTGGGGAAGGGAGGAAACATGCTGGGAGGCTTCCAGCAAGGGCTCATTTCTCCAGCGTGGCTGGGGAAGGCAGCCTGGACTTCCCAGCCTCCTGGCAGCGCTGCTGTGTGGCATTGCCCATTCTGAATAAATAAGGGGTTTCTTTGGGTTTTCTGCTGGTTTTGTGACTTAAGGTGAAAAAGCAAAGGCCTCCGTTACAGTTTGTACATGTTGGAGAGCTGTCACTAGGCAGGAAGTTGTTGTGGTTTGTCGCTAGGACTATGGCAGGAGTGAATTTAACAGAAAGGCAGAAATGGCTGGGGACGGTGCTGTGACATTTAAGGCTCCATAAGAGACGTGTGTTAAAGGCCTCTAATTCAATGTGTTATAGAAATGGCTAGCCAATATGTTGTGCTTTCTTCGTGTAAAAAAAAAAAAGTTTATTTGAAATACCTAAATTATGTGATATAGATTTGTCATGCTCAGTCTTTCCAAGTTGGCATTGTAATCTGTTTTTCTGCAAAGGTGAGGCATCGCCTGCTAATTAGTATCATTAAATGGGTTAGTTTTAAATGAGAGCACACTGAGCTTAAGTTACATGCTCAGTAGATCTACTCAGTTATTTTTGTTCTTTTGCTCAAATACTTAGGGGCAGGGGAATACTTTCTAGGTATCCCAAGGAATTGCTTAAAATTTGTTTAGTGGTCCATCAAGAAGTACTGTGTGCTTCAGCTAGGCCTGTACTTTCTGTAATAGGTCTTCATCCTACTGGGAGTGTAAGGGGGAGCAATAATTTTTATTATACATATAAAGATAGATATCCTGTATAGCAAGCAGGGGGGAGCGATGCCCACGTGCTGCCCTTGTGTGGGACGGTTACCTCGCTAGCGTGAGGCCTGGTTGTCTGTTAATGATCCTCGGTATTGGGATACAACCTGTGTAAAGCCTGCCTTCCCCAGCCTGTGCCAAAGAAAAAGGTTAAAGCTGAGAAGGAGGACAAAAAATTTTCTAAAGCCACAGTGGCTGCGGTTTTGGGAGGCCAGAGGGGTGCTCCTGATGCCAGGGAGACCCTATTTCTCAGCGTGCAAACTGGAGCGTTGGAGCTCACCTTGCTCGGATCGTGGCACATTGGGCAGGGGTGTGGGCTTGTGGTGTTGCCTCCCACCATTGCTGCCCACCCTTCCCAGTCACTCTGCCACAGTTGCCTGGGGGGATGCTGTGGGCCAGATCAGGAAATTTGGTAAACATAGCATGGGATAAAAAGAGAGAGAAGGGGGGGGGGGGGGGGCAGGAAAGGGAATAGCCCTGTCATCTCCCTGGTGGTGTCATCCCCAGGCTGTGTTGCCAGTGCAACTGGAGCTGCAGTGGTTCCGGGGATGCTGCCAGACCTGCTACAAAATACTCTGGAGATTCAAAGCATAACATTGGAGATGTGGAAAGTGCTCTGAGAGTGACAGAAGCCTGGGAGGAGGGGTCTGTAATCAAAAAGAGCACTTATGGAATATTGGAGAGCGGCAAGGAAACTGAGGATGGAAATTTGGGTCTTGATCATTTGAATTGATTTGTTACCTGCTGTGGTGTCTAAAAGAAGAGATGGTTTAGAAGTCCCTCAGCTGAGTTTCATTTGCCTCAGCTGGGGGGTGTGTGTGTCCTTGAGTTAAAGAGCTGTTCTAGCTCATAGTTTTCAGACCCATTGCATATATCCTGCCCTGAGGCAGTGTACCTTGAGTTGGGAGTCACCTCCGTGTGCTGGCAGAACTGTACCTCAGCTCCGGGCACCTCTCTGGTGCTGGGGCAATGGTGCTGGAGCATGGGGCAGGGTTGTGCCGCACGCTTCGTGACATCCTTCCTCCAGCCTCCGCAGGGTTGGGGGTGGTGGATGAAGGTGCCAATTGGGAGCTGTGGTTTTGAAGTTGAAGGAGTTTAGTAGAGGAATGAGGGAGAAATGAGTGTATGCATGGCCTAGCACAGCACTGGGAGCCTCTGCCAGTGGTGATGGTACCCAAGTCAGTCTGGGAGGCATTGGCTACAGGAGACGTGAAGCCCTGTTGCAGTTCAGAAATGTTCAGGCCAGTTTGCTGGGAGATGTTTCTCTGTTCTTATGCTCTTCCCTGAGCATTTGTTGTTGGAGATGATGAGATTTGCCTGGAAGCCGAATGGGCAAGAACATGCCAGGCTTGTGTCCTGCTTGGACAATGGCTGGGGTGGGAGCCACATGGTACAGCCTTTGAATCGGCTATTATAACGTACCTACTAGAAAAGTTGCCAGTTGTACACTTTTCATTTAAGGCTAGGATAAATGGCTTTCTCTGTTGCAGGCTTCAAGATCTTGACTTCTTTTTTTTAAGTCTGGATTGCAGCTGAGCTTTTAATTTGATTGTATTTCTGTCAAATAGTTGGCTGTGTTGGTGTTGAGACTCTCAATTCCTGGTTTTTCTTTCTTGACAGGCACTGCAGCAATATATGCTCTGGTGTGTCCCTCGCAGCCTCTGGTTGATACCCACCAAGAAGACAGTCAAATGAAAAGCTTGCAGCTGCTCCTTATTTTTTTGGACAGAGCAAGGGAACAGTGAGCTGGGTAGTTTTTGCAGTGAGGGTCAGTGTCTGTCTTTCTGTCTGCTGTGTAACCCAACCTATGAAAGACTTACTTGGCTCTTCCTCCCCTAAAAGATTTGGGAGGTAGTGGCAATGGCATTTGGACAATCATTTACAAAGAGGTGAGGAATGACATCGCCCATCCCTACAGGTGAAATGACAATTGAAAAGCAGCTCCTTGACAGTGAGCACTACTACTATTGGCCTGCCCTTTGCGTTTTCTGCGTGGGGTTTCTTCCCTAATCTTTGTTGTAGATGCTGGAAGGCACCCAAAAGGCATGTAAAGCAGTCCACCTATTTATGGTCTGCTTTTACAGGAGAGTTAACTACTTCTATTCTGTCTGTGCTCTATCTGCAAGGTCTTACTTGTTTGGGGCTTGCTGGTGTGGGGCTGTTTGCATTAGGGAGAGCTCCAGTTCTCCTCTGGAAAATAAAGGAGACTGAAGATTGTTCCGTTCAGGAGAGCAAGTTGTTAAAAACTAATAGCCTTTCTGAAAGACTGTGTGTTCAGGCTGGCACATCCCATACAATTTCTGGTGTTTTTTTAGTTGCCTCTTTCAAGACACTCCTTTCAGGTCCGTAGTACATAGATGCTACAAGAATTTTGTACTTGTCAAAGCACTGGTCTCTCAAGGGTGGAATGAAGGGAGAGCTGGCAGCAGGCTTGAGGCTGTTTCTCCTGAGAGGGAAGTTGTCTGACTTCAATTCCAGAAGTCAAGAAAAGAAAATAAAAGGTGGGGTTCCCATTAATATTTAAGAACTATCTAAGCACAGTTACTGATAACTCCTCCAGTGAGTCACTTGCTGTTGTGACACAACAAACAGAAGCAACATGATGAACCTAATAATATTCCTTCCTAGTTAAAAAAAAAAAGTTCTTCATGTTTTCATTGTGACAGCATCCCACAAAGTACAGCAGGGGGACCTGGTGAAATTCAGAACCCAGAGCATAGCAGGTCTTGGCATCTGTGTTCCAACATGACCTGGCCTTTCAGAAGCACCTGGATGGCTGACTCAGGAACTGTAGGGCCTTCACTTGAATCCAGTAATTCTGCTATAGACAGGCTTGCTACTCAGGACCATCCTACGACAAGCTTGCTTTTGGTGTGCCAGCCTAGGTGAGATGATTTAAACCTGAATTTAGCAATGTGCTTATAAATTCTGTATAGATTGAATTGTGATTCTGGTGTTACACTGGGAGTCTCGATTGGGGTCTAGTGTCTGCTGCCATTGTATGCTGCGTTTTGCATCTTGAATCATGCTGTGAGGAAATCATATTGCACGGGTCACTTCTTAGGAGGTGCATTGAAACAAATGAACGCTTATTTCAACTAAACAAAAGGAGTGTCTTCACTGGAAATTACAGTAGTCCTCTTTATCCTAAGGCAAGATCTAGGACATGCTGTCACAGTCCTTCTCATGCTTTTAGTACAACTGTTTAGCCAGTCTCAAAAGAATAAGGCATCTCTGGTTATGTATGTTCAGTTTCTAGCTTGATCAGTCTGCGATGAGAGACCCTGGCATATCAGGTTCTGTGTGATGGTTGGGTAGGGCTAAATGGTACGTCTGTCTCTTTGGTGTTTCGTACTCAGTTGAAAACAAAAGATTAAGTTCAGAATTGAAGGGAAGATAGAAAGGATTTGAATGGCATATAAAACACTGTCACTTCTTAAAGTTTACAAGATGAGAGGGTAGTAGTGAATCTTGGAAGCTTGCGGGACATGCACCTCTTTCTTTGAAGTGTGTTAGCCGGGGGTGTGGTTTTTTGTTTCTGAAATACTGTGCAATTTAAGGTGTGTTTTTATGGGTGAGAAATAAGAAAGTATTTTGTTCACAATACTACTTCTGTTTAAAAGGTAATATTTATTCTGAGTACTGTCATTGGAGCATCGTATTTAACTTTGGCTAGTATGATCTTTGAGTAAGCAAAGGGCCTGAAGTTAATTCATTCTATGCAGTCCTCAGATATATGCCTTATAGGATCTAAGAGGCAATGATAACTTCATATTTGAAAGTTCAGGGAACAAATATTATACATTGTCTTTGGGATAACCTTTTTTCTTCGCTATCCTTTGCAACACTTTTTACAACTTCATGCTTTGTCACATGGAAAGATTCATTGTGGAGCAAATACTCTCAAGGTAAACAGGAGACTTTTGAGATTTTTAAAAAATAAATTCAAGAGGGTTTTCTCCAGGACTAAGCTATTGCTATGTCTTGGAAATAATTGTCTGGTTAGCTTATGGTGCAACTTAATGAGCAGGAAGTGAATGTTTCCAGAATCACTCTGAAATGCAGTAGATGGCTTGTCTAATGTCCACCTGTGGTGATATGCATCAGAAGTATGCTGTACGTTCTCCTCTAAGATACTTCTGTTGTAGTCCTGAGTTAATCATACAAAAAAATCAGATACAGCAAGAGGTAATATTTTATTTGACTAATTAGTGTGGTTGGGGGAGGCGAGGCACTGGGTCAGGCACGTGGGCGCACACTACTTCTCCAGGTTTTTTACGTGCCTTAAAGCTTCCTGCTTTTCTCCCCTTTCAATTTTAGTTGGTCAGGTAAAAGACTTAATGAAATGCTTTGAGCACTGGGAGTGTCAAAAAGGCCATGCTTGGCCAGTCCAGACTAGTTTTCTGTCTCCATGAGTGTCTGTGAGCAAATACCTACAGAAAATACCAGAGCATGTATAGAGTGACATTGACCTGGGCATATTCTTCCAGTTTCAAGTGCCTGGTTGTTCATTAATTTCAGAGCTGTTGATGGATCTGGTTTTGTATCTATTTATATTTCTGGCCTTTACAGCATCTTGTGCTAATTAGGAGCTGTAGGCATGGGTATGTGGTCCAAATTTCAACTTTTAACCAGTTACCTGATAATTTTACTTTGCTTTAATGCTTGTGTTTGCTAAACAATGAATAATCATGCCATTCTTATTCACCGGTCACATTACTGGTGAGTTTGTATATCCTTTCATCACTTGTTTTCCAAGTTTCTCTTATCTTTTTGCAAAGAAAAACGAGAAGGGTAGAGTCCACTGACATTTTTCTCATTCTTCCATAGCTTTTATGAGAAGGGATGCCCACAGCTACTTCCAGGATTCAGGAGCAGTGCTTTCTGTCATAGTGTGTCCATTGTATATTTAAATGTGTGTCTAGGTAGTAGGTTATTAACAAGTTAAGTATAAAAATGAAAAGTGATCTTTTGTACATGGTTTTATTTGGATGAAGTGTGTGACGATACAGCAGTTAAGACTTGATGGAGCAGTTAAAGCTTACAGGAGGTCTGTAACCATGTAAAAATATCAGTGTATATTACAAATTTGAAGTTCAGTATATCTAAGTTCAGAATATAACTCAATGAAAAAAAAAACATTTTTCTTGGTAAACTTGATTTTAAAGCTGCTTGTCTCTCCCCCTCTGTCATCTATAGCATTCAATACACACTAACAATTACAGCATTTTTTCAGTTGCTGCAGCTTGCTTGTGAGATTATTAACATTTAAAAACAGAGTGAATAGACAGCATTACAAAGTGGAGAGAAAAAAAGGAGCAATGGTCAAATATTTAAATCTTTATAAAGAAAATAAGCTGTGTTCTAAGATTAGCAATTGGGAAAAGAGTTACTTGCCTTAAAATGGGAATTCAAGGTAAAAGTAAAACATCCTAAAAATATGCCTCACCCCAACCTTGAAGCATCTAATACTACACTTGTTAAAAACAGCTGTCCCTGTTGTAGTTTGTAGTGTGATTCTATTATCAGACTAGTAAATTTTATCATTTTTACAGCTTCAAGAAACTCATATAAACACGTGAGAGAAGATGACAAGATCTAGATCGAGATCACCACGATGGAAACCAAGGTAAATATTTATCTATAGCTTGTGTTCTGAAATGTTGCCCTATATAAGGATTTATAATTAGGACTTAAAACTTGCAGAAAAGAAAGAAAATTATGTCCAGAATTGCAATTTGTAAAGTGTATTTTATAATTTAAATTTGTTTTCCAAACTGAACACCTTCTGCAATTTTTTTTCCCCAACTCGCAATTCTGTAATTTTTTTTTAAGCTGGAGGTGTTAAGGTTTTGCTGTCTGCCAAGAACGTTTTTCAACTTGCGTGTTTTGGGACTTGGAACTATCTTAAACACAAAATCCAAGCACCAAACTAGTTAAGGTTATTTTTACTTAAGCACCACCTGGTGCACATAATGTTTGTAACTCACTCCTGTTTTGCCTCTTGGTCTACAGGGAGGGCCAGATTGACCCTTAAAAATAATGCTTCTTAGTTCAAACACTTCAGGCTTTCTGAGCGTTTGGAGCCGATCTGCAAATTGATCTTCAGCAGTTAGATATGCCTTGCAGCATAATGCGAACTGAAAGCACGAGAGTCAGTGCCCTTCTTTTTTGCAGCTAGCTAGTAGCATGTGTCATTGATGCATGTCACCAGCATAATACCCAGGTTACTTCATGCCGTTAGTTACCCGCCTAATTTTTAGGACTTGCAATGCCGATTTGACGTGTTAAAACTAAGAGGCTTTCAAGAGCTATTAATGTGTAATATGAACCTACTTTTTCCTGGTTTTGGGTTACTTTTCTAAACAGACTAATTAAATTGTGATGACCAAGACCAAGGGAGTTTGTTAGATAACACAGAAAAATGTGTGTGTTTTTGTTTTTTGTTGTTTGTTTGTTTGTTTTTTTTTTTAAAAGAGAAATCCTATCTACTTCCGTACTAGATTGATAGTTGTGAATATGTCCTGTGAGTGAAGGGCAGGGAGGAATGCCCAGCTCTAATTAAAATGCAAGCCTTAACCAGAATGACATGGGGCAGCAGCAGCAGTATGGGTGCTATTGGAAATTAGCCATTATAGTTTTATGAAGATCTGTGGTTCTGAGTTTGAATTTGTTTGCAGAAATGGAGCAAATAGTTATGCCAGATTGTACATTTGCAATATGTGTACAAAAGAAGTGACTTCCTTGAATTTTTTTCAACTTACACTCTTTAATAAAAACATTAAAAATATATCAAGGGTGTTCAGTGAATACTTGAATACAAGCAGAACTGTTATGCCTGGAATTACTTTGTTTCTTGCTAGTGGCTTCTGCTGTTTTTTCTTCGTTTAAGGAGATCTTGGCTAAAAACTCTTAACAGGTTCCTCTCATTTTTGTAACTGTAGGTTAAAATGCAAAGCTGAGTGATGCAATTGCATCTTTAACAGCAAAAGCTGCAATTAGTGTAGAACTGCATTTATATACGAGTTTATACGTGTTTATACATGTACACACAATTATATAAAAAGACCAAAACATCTTTCTCAAACTTAGGCTTTTTCCTGCAGCTTCCTTTTCCTACCTGTGTGACATTTTAAATAAGAAATTTTATAATGATTTCAATCAGTTTTTGGGGTTGTTTTGGAATGCAAAGAAAACCTGAAAAGGTTTTTTTGTGGGGGTTGGTTTTTTTTGTTTGTTTGGGTGTGGGGTTTTTTTTTTTTTTGCATTTCTTTGTAGGCTTTTTTCCTTCCCCTTTTTTCTCTTGGCACTGAAAAAGATAGGGAAAGCTTGAGAAGTGTGAAAATGTGTATAACAGTTGTTTTCAGTGTAGTGGAGACTTCATGTATATGAAATTATTTTTAGTTTTAAATGAAAAAATGCAAAGAGAGAAAAATGTTTGACTTACTACTGTTTCGAGTGGATATTTTTACTACCAAAACTTTCAACAGAGTAAAAGTAAGCTTGGTACTCTAGCCAGGCAAATGACACTTTGAATATCTTGCTTTTAATTTTTTCACCAGTTGATTAAAATTGTGTACTGAACTATTCTTCATTAGGGAATAGATGCTCTCATTAAGAGGTTGAATTTTGTGCAACTACTCAAAGTGGATTTTATTTTTGCCTTAGGTCCTTATCTCCAGCATTTAGGATTCCAGAGCACCATAGACAAAGGCATGCTCATATTAATTATGACTGTGAATATAAAAGCTTTCGTAAGGATCCAAAGAAGCCTATGCCTTGGAGAACAGAAGATGAAAAATACGGACAAAGCAATTCCAGGTTTGCACCTCATGGAAACAACCACCAGAGAATATATGAACGTAGATCACCTTCACCAAACCTGAAGAGAATTCCCATGGAAGATACTTACAGTCATAAGCCCTACAGAACACATTCATCCGAAAGAACTGAAAGCAATAGGAGATGCCAGTTACCACCAAAATACTCTGAAATACTGTATAAAGAGCATGATCGTCCGTTTTACCAACACAAAATGGAAGACAGATACATGTTTGAGCACTACAAAGTCACTGGAAATGAAAAAGGAATGAAACCTTTTCATAGACCTTTAGGGGCTTCATGTAAACTTGAAAGAAAATGGCATGAAGATGACTTGAGGCACCAGAGGTTACATGAAGAGAAGTATGGTCAGTCACCCAGAAGAGTTTCTGATGAATTTACGGCAAGGAGCTCTTTACAGAAGAGGTATAGGAATAAAATAATTAAAACCTGGGTATTGTGGTGTAAAGCCTCAAGTGAAAGTCTGTTTTCATTATAGTTGAAGATATCCACCTTGAAACACGTTGGCCACTTTGTAGTTTAATTATGGGCGACTGGTAGTAGTGAAGTATTTGTCTTTTAAGTAAATCGTATTGATGGCTAGAGTATGAAAGGATAATATTTCCCTCTTAAGAGCCCCTGCACATCTGTACCTTGGCGTGAGGGATTATGGGTTAACTTGCCACGCATTCTGCTGTCCAACATTCTGCACATATAAGTTCTCGCTTTCTTCTCTAGTGCAAGTGTAAATTGCTTTATGTCAACACAGGTATCCTGAAGATCACGATTACAGAGAATATGGGCACACGTCTAAAAGGGCTAAAGAAATGGAGAGGTATGACGGTGGAGAAGTAGCAAGAAATTCCAAGTGGAAGCAAGAACGTTCTTTTCCACCCTACCAAGAAAAGGAGGAGCAAAGAAATCTGGGTGCCCAGTCCCACCGATCGGCTGAAAGGGAGTACTCGGAGGGTTCTGTCACAAAGATAGCCTATGAGTACAGTCACAAACGGCGCAGGCATCTGGATGGGGAAAAGCCTTTTTCAGACGATAGAGCTCAGAAGTATGTGAAGCAGGAAGACCAGAAATACGGTTCTTCTAAGGGTGCCCGGAATAGCAAAGAGTTAGATTACTTTAGCAGTGGAAGAGCGAGACGGACTGAAGAAGGGCATGTCGAAGTACCTGTTAAATATAGTTCAAAGAAGGGCTGCAATGCTTGTGTTAACTCTTCCAAAACAGATGTTGATCTGAGATCTTTTAAAAACAAACCGAAGGAAAGAGTAAGGAAAGAAGGGGAATTCAGGAAAAAAGTAGATTCTTCCAATAGCCAGCATGATTCAAGTCATACTGTTTCAGATGTGAATATGTCAGATGTCAACTGTAGGAGGGAACGTCTCACAATCAAAGTGGATATGAAGAAAATGGTGACCAAGTACAGGTATTGTTTTTTCCCTCACCTCTTCTTTCTTCCTGTCTCTTTACAGTTTATGACTACTGGAGGAAAGCACGGTTTCTTTAAGAGGTAACTGGTACAAACTAAGGTTGTACCTTTTTAATTTTATTTAGTTTAAAATGTTAACTTGCCCAGACTGGAAACTTAAGCCTACCTTTATTAAAAAACGAACCAAAAAACCCCTCAAATTCATTTCATGGGGATGTAGTAGGAAGTGGAAAGAGCAGATACGCCTGATACAAACCTGTAGTTAAAAGTTGCTTATGATAAGTAAACGTGTTACTTTTATTTCAAAACAAAGAAACAAAAGCAGAAAAGCCTAGTCCTGTGCTTTCTTCTGGAATATGATGGTATTTTTTTTTGACTTCTAAAAACCAGATAACCTTTAAATTACATAAATCTCAGGCACACATTCAGACGTTCGAGGTCTCCAGTTCAATAAAGCTGTCAAAAAAATGTAGAGATCCGTGGGTTATGTTATTTATTGTTGTAACAAATGAAGTGGCAATCTATTGAGGCATCAGAACTGAAAAGCAGTAGAGTCTGCTTCTGTCTGTCTACTGTGTAATACTTGTGGTTGCCTTTAGCATTCCCAGTGCTGGCTGAGTTGGAAAAAAAGTGGTAATATTATGAAACTTCAGGTGATGGATACATGGTGGAGAGTAAGCAGCTTGGTTTGTGTAGATTTTTGTAGGCTTTTCTGGGTTGTTGCCTTGCTGAGTGTCATATAATGGCAGTAATCCCTTTTAGAAGGGATTACCTTCCCTTCCAAAATGATCAGCCACCTTTTTAAAGGTATTTTGCCTCTTGTCGCAAATAAAACATTTATATCAATTTTTTTTCCTTTCCAATATTTCAGAAACACATAATACAATGGAGTTACAAAAGCAAGTTAATGTCTGCACATAAGGGGCTAATGTTAAAGACTGAGGAAAGGGGAGTAATTCCCCGCCCCCCCCCCCCCAAGCTAGGACAAGCATTTAACTTCCTGAACGATAATGTAAGGAAAATAATTATTGTTGGGTTTTGTTGCAAGCCCACAGGACGATTCCCATATGTAGTAGCCTCTTGCTGCTGTTTCTGAAAGTCATGCAATGTACATGGTAATTATTTGCAGGCTGAAGAAACTACTACATTGATTACAGCTAATTTCATGTGTGGAAGGTTTGCTTCTGCAGCCAAAAGTCCTAAATATTTTATTTTTTTAAAGATGAGAATGCTAATTTTGCAGAAGCTGACTGGGAATATTTGTGCTGCCTACTCTAGGCATTTAACAAACAACTGACTTGAAAGGACTTAGCTGAGAAGAATACATTCTTTATAAACCTGGGGAGCAGGTAGATAATTCAAATCTACAACTGAGACTGTTTGGATTTCCTCTTGCATGCATTTACCCCCAGTTTACTGGGGGCAAATAGATGACTTCTAGCACCTGCTAGAGGCTATTTCTGATAGAATTTTTGTATGATATTCTAGTCTTGTATGCTTCAAATACAGGATGGGCAGGCACATAATCACTTTGCAGAATGCACAGTAAACAGAGTCTTTATCCTATAAGCTTTTGCATGGGCTGTTTGAGTCCTCAATTTATCTTTCCAAATGATAAGCATTTTCCTTGCAACAAGAACAGCAAGATTTTTGAAGTGTTAGCTTCCTTGTCAAAATAATTTTTAAGCAGCAGT
Source organism: Morus bassanus (assembly GCA_031468815.1). Lineage (NCBI taxonomy): Eukaryota > Metazoa > Chordata > Aves > Suliformes > Sulidae > Morus > Morus bassanus. The sequence goes on along the minus strand of CM062568.1, from coordinate 87,896,958 downwards.
GCAACCATTTGGGGTGTAAACTTACTTAGAATGAGTAAAATTTGACAAAAAGATGCTAAGCACGTTCTTAAGTTCACACACGGCCAATGGAAAGCTGTTTTACTTGGCTCAAGTGGTGATTCAGTTCCTAAAGATGCTGTGAGATTTTTACATCTCTGAACTGTTCTTGAAAATTGTCTGGTAGCTCCTTAAAAACAAAGGCACACATATAATTGCCTTCCAGAATTATACTAAAGAAGTATATCAGGATCTTCATTTGCCTTTATTTGATAATCTAGATGCATTAGGTTTAAAATTCACAAATTTTGTATTACATACTTCACTGAAACAAGGATTCCTGAGTGTAGTCATATCTTTGTATTTTATTATAGCTTTTCTTCCTTACGACCTTATGAGTTTTTTTAATTAAAAGAAGGAACAAAATGAGATTTCAGTTTCATCACATTTATTGCTAAAGTGAACAACTTAATTTCTTGTTTTGTCCTACTTGCCTGTTTGAAGTTTTCAGATATGGTGAATTCTTTTAAAGTCAGTATCTGCAACTTTTTATTCTAGGGCTGCTTCTAGTCATACTACAGAGAGACAGATGTCCCATGATCTGGTTGCTGTTGGCAGGAAAACTGAGAACTTTCATCCGGTGTTTGAGCACATGGAATCTGTAACACAAAATGTTGAAAATGACCCATCAAGAGAATTTACTCAGGAAATAATCACAATTATCCATCAAGTTAAAGGTGGCTGTAATATTTGGGGTATATGTATGTGTTTATGTAGTTATAATTACTAAAAACAAATCTAATGAATGAGATATGCTGTCCTTGTAAGTCTCAGGTGTTGGCCTTTGGCTTCATTTGTATTTTGGCTTCATTCTGTATTGTTTAAGGAAAATGTAGGTTGAGGATTTAAAGTAGGTGGGTGGAGAACGATTTTAAGAAGGTCTCAGTCCATAATAGAGGCATTATTGTGGCGTTTTAAGGTCAAAAGGATTTTATGCTAGTACTTAAGACTAACCTGCTTGTTTAGGAAATGAGAAGAAAAAAGGAGCTTTTCTGTAGTCACAACTTTCTAGTTATATATAGTTCCTTTAATTTTTCAGGTTATTGTTTAGACTGCTGCACCATGTTCAGTGTTGAACTTTATAGAGTCTAGTCATTTGAGTAGTACCATGATAGAGCTGAGAAACAGTTAACTTTCTGTGGAGCTTAATCTTACTTAATAAGAAGGATGCTTAAGTTGGGCTGGCCCAATCTTTCATTTGTGAATGTTAGATTGCAAATGGAAATAGTTTGAAATTTAATCTCAGAAGTTGTCTTGGTGCCCTTAAGAGTTAATATTTTTAAAAGATACAATTTCCCACTGTGCATTTCAAATACTACAAATAAACATTCTTGTATTTAATATCTCTTCACAGCAAATTATTTTACATCTTCTGACATAACTCTACACGAACGATTCTCAAAAATTCAGGATAAACCAATTGCAAATATGAACGAAGTTAAAATACGTTTGGATCCAGAAATTCACAGGTAACTGGTGTGCTTAGTGCCTTCAGTAGACTTTGCACGATGTAAAGTGTTCTTTCACTGACTCTAAACTACCTGCCCATAGTCTGTGAAGAATTCTGTAGTTGGTCTTTGCTATTTACAGTGATGGCACTTGTTTTTGTTTAATATTTTTGTGTTCCAGGAGGATTGACATGTCTCTAGCAGAACTTCAGAACAAACGAACTGTGCCATCTGAATCTCCCCAGGTATCTTCGTTACTTAACCTTTTTTGCAGACAGTAGGTTAAAATGATATAGATGTAAACAACACTTTTCCTCTTGCTATTGGAATATTGTTTTACATGCTTTGAAGACCATCAGTAATTCTGACTATTTTGAAGGAAATGCACACTTGAGCATATTTACAGATGCCACAGTGGTGCAAGTATCCTGTGTTTGCTGATGAGTAAAATGCAGGCGTGTTCTCCAGAGTAGCTGGAGTGTGGTTATTCCTGCTGTTTGAACCCCTTTCTGTTTTTAAATAGTGTAAATAGGTGACTGACATGTGGCTCTTACTTTCCATCGGAGATTAGAAAAAGCCTTAGTGTTTCTTCTATGCTAATGTTAGAATGGCCCGACATCCTCATAATTCCTCAGAATGCTGTTTTATCCCATGCTTTCATCCAGGGACATAAGATTTTTTTTTTTTCTGTCTTTCCCTTTCAAGCTACACTTACTGTTGATTTAGTTACCATTTTTTTTTCTATAGTTCAGGTATGTGGAGATTCAACTTAAGAATAGTAAAACTTAAGACTTACTGGAATTCATGTGAATATTTTTGCCTTGGCAACTCCATGCAGAATTCCAGCGCTCTGTTCACTGTTGTTTGGAAACTTGTAAAAAGGCGGATGGTGCAAGAAAGGGTAATTGTTTGGGACTACTTTTTGTTGTTATTTTGGACTTTGGATCCTTGGGTTGATGTGCATCTGTCCTATGTGCACATAGTTGAACTACGTTAACAAGGTTATATACCAGATGCAACCCCTGAAGGACTGAATCACGTCAGTGTTTAGTTATTGCTAGCTAACTTGACTTTAACCCTTCCTCTTAATTAGAACATTATGAGAGTGTTAGAAGATCCAAATGATCTACGGCATGATATAGAAAGGAGGAGAAAAGAGAGATTGAAGAAGGAAGATGAGAGAGTGTTTCACGTAGATGGTGTAACTCCAAGGTAATTAGCAAATACCAATCTTGTTGACCCAAGCCTGTAGTTCACGTGTTCATTTTTTGACTCTTCCACAGTTATTCACATTTCTTGGGATTCTTTTCTATAGTTTGTCCTTTTGAGTTTGACTCACACTGAAATTCAACTCACACACCTTGCAAACTACTCTGTAATGGAGTGTTACCTTGAAAGGGATTAAGCTGCAGTGGGGAAAAAATGAAAAGCAAGCTCAAACTGTAGCACTGAATGGGAAGAAATGAATTTAAAGATGCTTAACTGTTTTTCAACTCCTCGATATGCCGTATAACGTTCTCTTGGTATTTTGTAGTTTCATAAAAGCATTCTAGGGCGAATATTGTTGTGTCGCCTTGGTTGTTTTGTAATGCAATGGAATATCAACAAAGAATTGGAATTTTTCTGATTCTTGGAGAATTTTATGAACAGCTAGATTTTTGGAATAGCTTTTTACTGCTATGAATTCCTCCAACAGATTTGTTAAACTTGTTTGGTGTTTGCCCCAGAGGTGTTTGCTCATCTCAGTTACCCTGTTCCACTTTTCATGTTGTTGAGGTTGTTTGATTAGAGGGATGGTGTGATGTTAGAAGAAATGTTGATTAAAACATTGCCAAAGTGTAACAATGTACTTACGCTGTAGTCATGATTTGCAGCTAGCTCTTAATGTGCCACTGTTTGTTCATTTTAAATGGGGTCTACAATGGCAGATAGTGGCAATGCATGCATACTTGGGAAAACTAACTTGTGAAGCTGCAGAAGAAATATTTCTTGTATTTGAGATTCTTTAAACAAAAAAAAATAAAAGTTACCAAGTGGTGTTGGGGGGAAATATTGGACTGTTGCATATAGCCTTTGATGTACCTGGGGCTATGTCTTTCGTGTATGTTTGGCATGATTATCTGGGAAGGCTTTCCTTGCCACTTCCACAGTTACTGTCTTGCTTACCTTTTGTGTACGCTGCTCAAAGCAGGAAGCGCAAACTTCTCTAGTATATGTGGCTGTGCTGGAGTTCGATGTGAGGAGGGGTTACTCTGTCAGAGTAATGTGGACAATGTAATGTGGGCTGAGGGCAGTAATGGTATGAATGATGGGTAGAATTTTCCTGAGATCGGGGGGTTTTGATAGAGGATTTAAAATGAGATGCTGGCAATGCCTATGAGCTAGTCCAGCGTGCCTCTATTTTTGCCTCAGTAGTTTATTTTGCAGCTATGAAAACTGTTTCTGTATGTTTTGGGAACTATGAATTTTGACTCCTGGTGGTTACTTTTCATGGTGTATGTTTTAGAGGTTTATGGACACATCTGTATTAGCAGTATGCTCAGTGTTTAAAAAAAAAAAAAGGCAAGCAAAAGCCCAAAGCCAAGAACACCCTGCTTTCTGAGAATGAAACTGGATCATCTAGCTATTTATCCGAGCTTCTGTCGGGTTTGGAAGTTCATGAAATGGAAAGTTCTGTACAACTTTAAAGATAGTGCAGTATAAAACTGCTGAAATGCAGAAAGGATTTCAGCCAGCGGAGGGCAGCAATGACCAGCCATGCAGGCCTAGTGGGGTGAGCCTGATTTGCATAGCAAGGATTTCAAGAAGGCAGAGTATCTCTGTTAATTTGTCATTGCATAAGAGAATACAGCTTACTATATGTAATATATATATATATAAAATACTGTGCAACTTGGGCTTGAGTTTAGTCAGAGGACTAGTAATTTGTCAAATGTCCTAGAAAAAAATTACTTAAACTGTCAGTTTGCACTTGTAGGTGATAAAGATGCTAGACTAAGGTAACCTAAAATACAGGGTTTTGACAGAGTATGGCTTTAGATTTTAATTGTTCTCTCTCTTTTTCTCTCTCACACATATCAGGAACGAGCAAAGCTGCAGTCTTTCAAAATTACAAAACTCTCAACTTGATGGCTTCCAAAAGCCGATGAGGTTCATTAAGCCACCTTTCAGGAAATTTATTGGGAAACCTCACCTGGTAAGCCTAAATGTAGAATTAGTAGCTTCTGCATTTGTTGTTCTTAGATTTAGAATTCATTCTTTGCTGCACTGTCTATGCTAATGTCAATTGAATGATCTTTGTCTTGCCCTTTTAAACTTCAAGTGAGGCTTTATCTTCAGACTCTGCTCAACAATAAAACTGCTCATACTTTCACAGTTCTAGTGCTGTACTTCCTCAGATATTTGTTGAAGCATAGATTAATACAAGTGTGCTAAAACCACTTCTATGGCCAAATGCTGATAATTCTTTTGCTTTTGCATGCCTGTGCAGTAGTCCATAACAACTTTGCTACTGTCTTATAACCTAGCAGCGAGTTGGCCAAGGATTTGTTGTTCCAGAAAGCTAGTTCAGATTGCTATGTTGGGTGAAATCAAACCATTTTTTCAGCTAGTCCGGAAATAAGGTGGTCAGCTTTAGATCTCTTATTGAATAGCAGGAACAGGTCAAACTTAAACTTCTGAACTAAATTTTAGGTTAAAAATGACTTACTGAAATCAATTGATTAAGGGGCTTTATGGAAGTTTGTACATAATACTGTATTTCTTCCACTTAATTATGTACTACCTAAACGATAAATTAGAAGGCCTTGTTGAGCAGAAACCTGAGGTAATGTGAAACAGTTTGAGGAAAAAAGAATACTCTCCTGCATTTTAGTTGTCAGCAGTTGGAAAGGAAGGTCTGAATCTTGTTTTGTGTAGGTGGCATTGTTTCTAAAACAGTGTTTCTCCTCAATATGATAAAAGTTCTGGGAAGCTCTTACTTTAAAAAGAAACAAAAGTGAGGAATAAATCACAGAAATAATTAGAAATGTCTGAAATAATGTTCCTGAGGATGGAATGTTATAGAATGGAATAGCTTATCTGTATTGATATTGCATTTATCAAAGCTAGTTTGGGCACATTCTTTTTTAGCCTGTCTTTCTGTGATGTACTCTAAAACTGAAATGAATGAGACAGTTGTATTAGGTTCAGTAGAAATAAATTTCTCTTTTTTGGAAAATTCCTTCTAAATAAATGTAGTCTTATTTCCAAGTGTTTGTGCTTGTTTAACTTGAGGAACTGGTGAGACCCGAAAAACTTTATTAATGTGTGCAGTAAAATTCTAAAACTTTTTTTTGGTGGATGCAAAAGAAGGAGGAGACTAATGTAAATTGTCATTTGTTATACATTGTAATTAATACCCTACGGACAGGGTTCCAAAAGACAGTGACACTTTTGAGGTCCATCAAAAGTAGCTTTTATTTAGTCAAAGTTCTGACCGTCACTGCAATGTAGCTGCCTTGCAGATAGAACAGTGTGTCTTTCAGTGTAAAAGCACTCAAGTTTTTAATGGTAAAAAATATTACTTAATCAAGACTAAGATTGAAGTCCCCAAAAACAAGTAGTAATTGCTCATTAAGTAATATAGTAATTGCAAATAAAAAGGGAGTTAGTTTGAAATAGAAATTGAGTTATTAGATGTGCTGAAGATTCAGGAAGATGGTATTTTGATATCTAATTGCAAACTGCAAACATGCAGTTTTTAGAAAGCCCTGCACTGCAGTGAGGAGTTATGCATTCAGAACAACAGTAGCTATGGAAGCATGGGTATTAAAAATGCAAAGCATCTTAAAGAAGGAATGACTCTTCATGAAGTCTGCAAACCAGCTCCTGCATGGCTGACGAGTGGGAAGATAAGATACTTTAGCTTGCCGTCCACATTTGTCAGTAAAAATAGAATTAATCAATGCTCACCAACTGGCTCGGAGGGCTTACAGACATTTTGCAAATGTGTCCGCAATACATTAATTGGTACTTTTTATTTGCATCTCCTCTTCTGGTTTTGTGTTTCTGTTCCTGCCTTTTGATTCTTATTCTGCTCCCCTTGTCTGTTTTCTTGTTTATCTAGTATGTCTACTGCTCCTGTTTATCTAGTACGTCTAATGCTCGATACGTAAAGTAATGCAGAAAGAGGGTAATTTTTTTCCTGGGCAGAGCAGATATCTAATACAATGAACTCCTATCTGAGGCAGTACAAATAATTCAGCTGAATAAGCTAGCTCCAGTAGTGTGGCACTTCTCATGACATGTAGACATGTTGTTTGAGAATGTATGGTGCTCAAAATGGCTTTCCTTGAAGGAGTTCTTCAGGACTCAGTGCGACTGGACAAGAGCTTACCCTGAGGGGCAATAGCTCAAGCCTGATCTCCGTACACGTAAGCTGCTAGCACTGCTTTAGTATTTGTTGTGGGAGTTAAGTGGAGTGGCATCCAAGCAGCCACCTGTAATTTCAGCTTTGTGTCGTTTCTGTGTTGAGTAGGTTTTCTGTAATACATTCAGAGCTGCATGACTATTCACTACTACTTTGGAAGTGTAATATTAGTAGAGTTGAAAGCAGCCTTAGAAAAACAAAAATGAATGAAGATAAAGGCCATTTGTAGCTGCTTTCTGCAGGAGGATAAATGTTTGGAATTGGCCATTCAGAGAGTCTTGTGCCAGAATAGTACGGTTCAGGTATGAACACTGCCAGGCACCTTGAAAGGTGTAAGGACCACAACTAAAAGGTAGTGTTCAGAGAACAGTCCATTGGATTTAAGAAGTGGTTTGATGGGTCACCAGAACATTGATGCTGGGTCAACCACACCTTTTTAAATAGGAAATATCCTAAAATGAAGGGGCACAGCAATACGTGGAAAAACTGAGAAAGAATTTGAAACTTAAGCAAAAGCTAAGATAATAGTTGTTGAATAAGAAAGTAACTTTTTGTGGTTTTGCTCAATCTTACAGATTCTTGGGTAGATATTGGTTCAGTTGGTTTTGCAGTCCAAGCAGAGCTCTCCAGTTCTTGTAGGAAGCTGTTTTATGCTGCAGAAGAGATGTAGCAATAGCTCGTTGTAATGGCAAAACTGTAAAGGTGTGGGAAAACACATTAAAACACAATAGACAACATCTCTTACCGTTTTTGCTGAGGAGAGTTCTACCTGTAGTCTTAAAAGCAAACCTTGGAAATCCAAAACAAAAACTATAACCTTCAACACGCCTCTCAGGTTTGTTTGCTCTTTTTTACAGGTAAATATTGACAGAAAAGTATATCAGAGTGCCAGGTTTCAAATGACGAGCATAACAGTGCCAAGGCTCAGAACGTATGGCAAAAATTTCAAAAGAGTATTTGATGGGAAAACCATTGCAGCATCTTAAATTATAACCCAGGATTTAAAAAACTTAATGTATTGGATAAATATTTGCACATTTTCATCTTCATTAGTAAAATTTCACTGTGGCTTTTATCACTGTTGCTTGAGGAGCTGTGTGTATTAGCATTGGTAAAGATGGATGCTTGAAAACTGAAAGCCTGATCAGTAGATCATATCTGATGCTAGGGTGTTGCCTCATGTGAAAACAGATAATGTGTTGGTCATCTTAAAATGTCATCACAGTAAACTACCAAAATGTGATATTAACACCACTTTTTGTTCTCCTGTGTAATGGATGATATTAGTCATTTGGGTTAAAATTAAACATGGAAATGGTATTGACTTGGTTGCCCTACTTATGTTATCCCATGATTAAACAATATGAACTTTCTCAGTGCAAGGTATGAGCGCGTTTTACAACAGGCCAGTGAAGGGGAGTGTTTCTTGTGTTAATATTCAGTAATTGGGGGTTGGGCTTAAACTTGAGAGCAACGTCTGTCTAGCCTTGATTGTAAGAAATGTCCATCTAGCCTTGTACCCTATTGACAAAAAGAGGGTAGCTAAAGAACGGAAGATCAGAACAAGTATCTATTTGTACTTTTCCCCCTTTTTTTCCCCTATGGTTTAGGAAATTCCTGAAGAGTAGATTGCTGTATCTTTGCATTGTTGTTCTAATGTTTTTGTTTCCATGAATGTACTTGAATCTTGAGGGAGGTGGGGAAGGGTGTGTCCGCAGTTAGTTCGGACAAGCTTTCTTTTAATTCCCAAAAGCTTATTTTTAACTATAACAGGAAATTTTCTTGAATTTTTTTTTTATCTTGCTGAATTTTCAGCTCTAAGGAGGAGTATACTTCAACAGGAAGCTTCCTGACTTAATTACTTGTATGGAGAGAGTTAATTTGATTTCATGGAGTATCTTCATATTCTTAGAATAAGAAGGAAGCTGGGAAGTTCCTGACATGTTTTTTCTTGGAAAAGCCATTTTGACTACTTTGATCTCACTTCATAAAGTCTTCCTCTCTCTTTGTTCTCTGCTGAATACCCTCTTGTCAAGGCCTTTTAAAAAGCTAAATAGTTGACTTGTAGGCAATAATACATTCTCAAAAAAAAAAAAGCTAGCTTAAATCCCAGTTAACTTGGATTCTAACACTGTTCTGTTGCATTTATAGCGCCGCCTGCCACTTCTCCCTGCACCCCCCAATTAGTAACAGTGTTAGATAGCATATTCTAAAGTGTTTCTGCCACTGGAAAGGTTTGGTACTTTGTTAAAGAACAGAAATCCTGTAAACAGCAAAACGTGCATTTGCATTTATTATTAGATGTTAGTATATATGAAATGCTTCATGAGAGTTTTCTTATGCTCTTTTTTAAAATGTATTCAAAGTTGTTAAAATTTCCTTTGAAAAAACAGACTTCAACAGCATTGGAACACTTTTGTGATTATTCAAGAATGGACCATAAAAAAAATTAATTTGATTGCTAAGTTTGTTAGCAAGTCCGTTCTGTCTGCATTACTTTAATGTAGTATATGCTGGTATGTAATGCTTCTGTAAATATAATCGTATGCAATGATGGAAGACACTGATATTTTAGCTGTGTACATCCTCTGGAGGTAGCCGTCATGGGAAAAACCGGGAAGGGGCAAAAATACACAGGTAGGACAGTGTCTGGAGGGAGTGCTCTATTTTAGGCAACTATGGCTGTTTGACTGCAGCTGTTCAGTGTGTTGACTCACAACAATTTCAATACCGCTTGTCCGTGTGACTTGCTTTTGAAATCATGTGTTTCTGTGGCAGGCAAGTAATCTTCAGAATGCTCCCCTGTAATACAGAGTTAAAAGTAGAATCTTCTAAGGACCAATGTAACATGCTACACATTTGTTGCCTGGTTGGTGCAGCGCTGTGTATAGTAACAGTGCATGTGTCTGCTCTAAAGTATGCTAACCTGTGATGACCATATGCTAACCAGAGACGGCCAGAGTACTAATCTTGTTACCCTTATTCCTGACTCGAGGGATGACTGCTATAGCAGCCTGTCTGCTACACTTGCTGAATGCAAATTGAAGCATCTGTTCTTGGGGTGGTAGGGGTGGAGAACCTTAACTGGGTTGTTACCCTCTTAGATCTCTCCAAGAGGATCATATTCCAGTAGGATGGTCTGTATCATCTTTGGCTTCTGTAGACTCTGCCATCACTTCAGCCAGCCTGGACTCCAGGCCCTATGCTCCTGTTTCTCTGGCTTCTTCAAACAGTGTCATTGTGTCAAATGCTACAAGATTGAAAGAGTTGCAATATTTGGTAGTATAACCTGGAAACTTCATATGTTTTCTTGAATAATTTAGTAACATTAAGCTAATAATTGTTTTCCTGCTAGAATTCTTACTATTCTTCAAAACCAAGTGATACGTACCCTCACAGACGCATTAGAGGACACCTTGAAAATGCAGGACCCATCAGAAGACACTTTAAGGTACAGATCAGCTTTTGTCAGATGTATGTTACATAAAATGGTGATTTGATCCTGTTGAGTTCGGTAACAGGAAACACATTTTTGAAGGAATTAAATGCCATGAAAAATAGTGTCATCATAGCCTAATTAATTCCATTGAAATAATGGGAGGCTTAGCTTTTAGTAGGTAAGAGGGCTGGCAGTGGATTGAGCAGGGTTGTCCAGTATTTGTATCCGTGCAGTTGAAATAAATAAGCTAACTGCAAAGTTGAGAATGAGAATTGCAGAAACTAGACAATGATCAGAAAGCTCATCTATCCAAAAAGTAAGCTGGTCAGCTTTCTTTTATTCACCTGATGTGTGCAGAAGCCTGAACTATTTCCCAAGACGGGGAGATGTGAATTGTATTGCTTTCAAAATTGTATTACTGTTGTTTTATCAGGACTTTCGTAGATTTTTGGGGATCTAATCTCTTGTGTATGCCCTGCCTACTGCTATCTATGCATTAAGAAAAAAATTAAAATTGTGAAGCTTTATTCTCAGGGCCTCAAGGTGGTAAAGGGGTGGACAACTGTGCTTCTTCCTGGGGTAATGCAGTGGCTTTCTAATGCCTTTTGGTTGTAAAATATATTGTGGGTTCAGCAGAAAAACAAAAACCACTTTCTTCCTTTTCTGCTGACAGTGGCATGCTATGCATGGATCCAGGTGGAGCTCTTTAGATTAGAAAACTATTAATCAAATCTAGAACAACTTGCTCTCATTTTCTACATTAAAATTACCTCTACTTATTTAACAGGTGTGTTCTCAAGAGTAAAATAACACTCAGAATAGGTAGTCACCTTTCCTGTTTTGTAGATAGTGAAGCTGAAGTAAAGTTTTGATGGCTAAATAGCTGGCATTTTGGCTGAAATCTTGAAAGGGGGGGCAGTGTAAGTGTAGGATTTTTGTTTTGTTTTGGTTTTTTTTTCTTCCCCCCTCAGACTAAATGTAAGAACTGTTGGATAAAAAGGCTTGCAGGCTCTCCCATTTAGGTGTGCTTTGCCAGTCAGTCTTAATCAAATAGCATTTTTTTGCTAGTGTTAGCTTAGCTAACTTTATTCTGCTGAAAAAAAAGTCTTTCTTCAAGCTGAAGTTAACAAGTTTAAAAAGTCAGCCCGATATAACTATTTTAACATATAAGAACACCATAGCCTCTTAATCAGTATCTCCTCTGTATTGTGAGCCTCTTTAGCACTGGCTGCCATAGCATTGAGGCAGTGTTGGTAGTTGATGTAATACAGAGAAAACGGAAGGCTGCCTTCATTTTCATCAGCCTACAATTCTGCTGGAGATTATGCAAGTGTGAAAGTGTCCACTTAAGTTGGCATCACACATATATATGAATATTGCCTGAATGTTGCTGTATCCAATGGTCTGTCCCATGGTGCTTTAATATTTGTAGGGAAAATAGCATATGCACTCGTATTGCAGTTTGCATATGTGTATAGCACATTTATCATTGCCATGGAAACAGCAGTGCTGATTTGACTTAATTTCATCAACTTTTTTTACATTTAATTTCCTCCTGCGTAACATAGAGGGTTTTTCCTTGTGCTATTGCTGAAACCTTCTTAGGAAGGTGATTTGACTGCCTTCTACACTCAGGAAACTTTCTTGGCTAATGAGTTAAGAAAACAAACATATAAACAAACAAAAAAACCCCACGAAAAAACCCCACGCATACAATCTGTTCCCTGCCACCCCACCTCCACTCCCCCAAAAAAGCCCCCCAAACCCCACCGCATTTCTTCTTGGTATATATAATGGGGGCATTTTAACTTAATAAGCAAAAAAGGGGATTTACTTAGAGTATTTTAAAAAAACATATGGTCTTGCAGTATGTTAAAATTTTTTTTTGGGGGAAATTAAGGTATTTTAGAACAGCAGTTTTATAAAGAATCTGGAGAAATATTTTAAAATTTAAAAGGTCTTTTTTGTAATGACACTTTGCAATTAATCACTAAGCCAACCTTTAAGTCGGTACAGGCATGGTAATCTTTAGACCTAAACTTCATTCACTGTTTAACACAGTTCAGGGTAGTAATGGCTATGGTGGGTTCACCCCAGCCAGCAGCTAAGCACCACACAGCTGCCTGCCTGCTCTCCCCTCACTCCCCTTCCCCCCCCAGCAGGATGGGAGAGAGAATATGGAGAGCAAAAGTGAGAAAAGTCATGGGTTGAGATGAAGACAGTTTAAGAACTGAAGGAAAGAGGAAGAAAAAAGTGATGCAAAGGCAGTCAGTCACCACCTCCTACAAGCTGACTGATGCCCAGCCGGTCCCCAAGCAATGGCTACCTGCTCCAAAACCCCCTCCGCTCAGTTTCTGTTGCATGGCATGGAATATACCTTTGTTCAGCTGGGTCAGCTGTCCCAGCTGTGTCCCCTCCCAGCTTCTTGCCCACCCTGGCCTACTTACTGGGGGACAGAGTGGGGAAAAAGAGAAAGCCTTGGCGCTGTGCAGGTGCTGCTCGGCAATAGCCAAAACTCTGGTGTGTTACCAGTGCTGTTTTAGTCACAGATCCAAAACATGGCACCATGCAGGCTGCTGTGAAGAAAATTAACTCCATCCCAGCCAGACCCAGTGCAATGGCATGTATTTGCTTATATAGACTTATTTCAGAGCCTGAGTCTATTGGTTCATAGGCATTGCCATTAGCATTATTTATAAAATAGTCTTAACGTAAAACTAGATGTCAATTTAGCAGATTTTTTTGCATACTTTAGACCAGAAATTAATGATGTTTTCCACACACCTTAGGGTATCTCATTTTGCTCAAAGCTCTGTGTGACTGCAGTGTCCACATACCAAATGTATATATAATATGTTAACTTTGTCTACAGCTGGTTCTGTTCTACATTAATAATACCGCTATTCCCTCCCCACTTATGGAACACGTAGATACTTGAGTTGAAACCTTTAAGCTGTGTGTAATCTCATTTTCAGTATCTTGTACCTTTTTCCCCTCTCTTATTCGGTCTGCTCCTTTGCTTGTTGTCATACCAATGCAGTGGCAGACTGCTCAGGCCTCCTTTCTAGCCACCTATGTCAAAGCAGAGAACCACAGCAGCTGTGGGGGGAAATGGGAACTTTTAATCCTAACTGTGTTCAGGGGCTTAACGCAGCATTAAAAATGCCCTTTGGTTTCCCCTATGGTAGGCTTATACCTACTTAAAGAATTTACTTGCATTTAGTTGATTGTGCCTGGACTCTGATACTTTTTGGGAAAGGGGTTATTTTTTAACAACCTTCTGCAAGTATCCTATGCCTACAAGCACCATAAGAGTAACCGTGGGGGACTGGTGGGGCCAGCTTGTTGGTTATCTCCTACATAGTAGATGGGTGAAATGGTTTGGGAGATAGCAAAACCTCTGCATTTGCATAAAGGAACCTCTGTTCTGTACAGCCTTTTCTTTGCTGTTCACCACCCACACAGTGGAAAACACAGTAGAAGAACTGGTACCAAATTTATTGGAACCTCAGAGCATGTGACTTTTCTTGAAGTGATCCTGATTTCACCAAAATAATTGGGTCGTGCTCAAGAAGGTCTATTTCTATGACATATTTTGTTCCCTCCTACCCTTTAAAAGTGTTTGTAAAAGATTACAAGAATTTTATATGGTCAGGATGTTTCCTCATTTTCAGCTGGAAAGCGATTGTTTAGTTAAATCTGGGGGAGGGAGAACCTCTAAATTCAAAGGACAAATATGTACAGGAATGCTTTCTGTTAGGACCATGTTGGAAAACTTAAAATGGCAGTACTGGAAAACTGAGAAATTATGCTAAACGGGGTTTTCCTTACTCAAAAGAATTTTTTTTTTTACTGCCTGTTTTGCTGGAGGTCTGAGTGCTTAGGAATGAAAACCTTTTTATAAACTTTAACTGCTGTGGTGGGTGTTGATCTTGCTATGTTCTTTCTGTGTATTTGTAATGCCATTTACCTATAAGCTTCTTGTTATCTCTGGCCTCTGCTCCTGGTCCCACACTAGGTTAGTTTACAGTATTCCAGTCTGGAGGTAACAAAGGCATAGAGCGATGAACCTATGTTCAGACCGTAAGATCTTAAAACTATAGGAAAAATACATATACTGGCTTCTGTTGAGCATGACTTTTTTTAAACTTGCCATGTGTGCCCACTGCAGGGCTGACATCAGTGAATTTGTTAGCAACAGTAAGGTGTTGTCGTAAACATTTTTTTGTTGATGCTGATTTACTTTAATGAAAGCTTGAAAAAATGTTAAAATGTTGTACAATACATTTTACTTTTTTCTATGAGGAAGATGATTTCAGGTGTGTTAAACAGTAAGTACAATACAGCGGTTCTTTGAGCCACATTGTAGCTAGTGGTCTGAGGAACGTTCAATGGGAAATAAAGGAAGACGCTCTGCACTTGCAGATGCATGCTGCTGTTCAGTACTGCAAGTTTCACGTGTGTATAACTGTAGATATAAACTATTGTGTTTTGGTGCCCTCACTTTGCACTTTTTTTTCCTTCTTTCCCCCACCCTTACAGAGCAACTTTGCAGATGGCCGTTTGCAATCCCATTATAAATCAGGCTTAGTACAGAAGGGTTTATATATTCAGGCTAAGTATCAGCGGTTACGTTCTGTTGGTGTAAGGGGATTTACCACTAATAAATTCAGAGATGGATTTTTGAGGAAAGAAAAGGTAAGTTGGCTTAATTTATTTTTCACTAAGCCATTTACAAAATATGAATATTCATATGACCCATTCCAATTTTTAAATCCCCATGGAGTAACTTGGATGGCGTTTTCTGGAATACTGGCTCTTTGCACTTTACAGGCAATCTTGATTCTGCACTCCTGTTTCCTCCATATTTATTCCATGGAAATGTGCTGAAACTTGCTTTGCGTAATTGCAGATCAGAGGTGGCTTCTGAGATTCTGCAGTTGCCTCTGTTTCAGTATTCTCCCCTTGAGCTCAGTTGATCTCACTTTCTATTGATAGGAAGAGAAGGTGGCCGTCTAAAAATACTATGTCCTCTTAGGCTACGGTTTTAAATCAATGTGAAGGGCATTAATAATTTTTTTGATTATGTCTGTGTGCTTCTCCTCTTTGTTATGTTACCTTAAATTAATCATGTGCTTTACACAGTGGAGTGCTGTTAAGAATAAAGCATCCTATTCTACATAATGTCTGTGTAAAATGGTTTGATAAGTTCAAGCTGAAATAATTAGGCACATCAGTTTCATGATACCTTTTGATTTGCAGTGTATATGGGACAACAATAATCCTGAATTGCAGAACTTTTGAACCATATAAAATGTTACAGCTTTTGTGAGGATCAGTAATTAAAACATTCTAAATCCCTTATTAGAATTGATCAAGTATGATCAAAGTAGTATGAGGTTACTTGTGACATCAGAGAATTGGATTAGATGACCTATGCAGCCCCTTGCAGTTCTGTGTTCCTATGCCAATTCCTATTTGTTTTGTAATTCTGTGTCCACCTAGCTACAAGTAAATACACTTTCATAAGCATTTGTGGTTGGATTAGAGTTCAGCTCTTAGAGCACAGAAGCACAGGTTCTTAGAGAGGTTTTCAAAAAACTCAAGTTTACAGCCCAGTGGGGAAAAAAACCAAAACGCCAAAAACCCCAAACAAACAAGCAAACAAAAATCACAAAGAAACAAAAAAACCCACAAAGAAAACCAAACCCTTGAGACAAGGTAAATGGGTCACTTGTTGCTGAAGTATACTGGTGAATGCCTTTTACATTTGCATGGACTCTGAGAAGTGCGATCTCTGAAGGCTAAATTGAACTGGAATTGGTGGAAAATAGATGCAGAAGGATTTTTCCAAAAATTATGACCTTGTAAATGGGCGTAGAAGTGCCATAATTTTGTTGTAGTGAGCTTTTTCCCAATAATTTCCAATGTTCTTCTATAATTGGATATTAAGGGGTCTTGTCTGGGACCTATAAAGCATGCTTAACACAATCTGGCTGCTGGAATTCATGATTTGAATTAGGGAAGCATAATAAGATCTGAATAGTGATTTTTAGGCCCAGTGAAGAACTTGAGTATCTTTGAGTTAAAGCAAAATAAATCCTGAAGAGTAAGGATGACACAGCCATTTTCTTAACAGCATACTGGTTGCTGGTTGGCTAATTATTAAAACACAAAGCTGTTCCTCAGATTCAAGCATTTGCTACATTTTGCCTGTGGTAATGATTAAACTTGAGAATTGTTAAACTGGTCTGAACATCTTTATTTTACCCTTTTGAAATAATTATGCATAGGCACCCTTTAAGGTACAACCTTTACAGTTGTGCTGTTTCAATCCATAATTGAAAGAATCTTGCATGTTACATACTATAGTAATACAGTACTTAGGAAAGTTGGGAGGCTTTTTTCCACTGTTACAACTTGACAGTAATGAATTTTTTTCTCTCTGTAGGGAAATTTAAATATTGCAACAGAAACCTGAACTGAGCTGTGATCCTGAAGTTGAAACAGATAACACAGCAAAGGGAGCATCTGTTCATTTTTTGACAACTTTGTCAAGACTTAAAATAGGATAAAGGAACTAACCCTGTAACTTTCTTGATTAAAAATAACTTTATTTTTCAGTAGTGGAATGCTGCAGAACTTTTTTACAGTTTTCATAATTGCTTTTAAAGTGCAGTATTCAATTGAAACATTGGAGTATGTACCTTTAGTTCCTTTTGCAAACCAGTCTCAAGAAGTCATTGAAGGGGGTCTTATTTATTGAATACTTTTTCTCTAAGCATGATGTTACAGGTGGAAGTTGAGTTGTTATACCCAGAGGTTTATATGTTGAAAGTTTATTGCTTCTGTAATAAAAAAAAAAAAAAAAGTGCCTGAATTGTTTGGTAATAGCACATTAGCTCAGGATTTTCCAAGTAATGACCTTTTAGGTTGTGCAATAGATTTTACACCTCTGTTCAGTCATTTCCGTAAAACAGTATTTTGTATTACTTTAGTTTAATAACATACTTGGGTTTCTGATGTGTATATACATTTGTAAATTGTTAGAACATTGGGACAACTTTCAGTATTTGATTAAAATGAATGGTAACAGGCAGGTATGTAATGTACTGTAGCAGTAGCTTATAACTGCACTGAAAGCATGCTTGGGTTTGTTAGAGGATTAGTTGGTCTGTATTCAGAATTATTCTGTCTCATTATATTTTGGTGTATGACATTCTTGACCAAGCCACATGTTCTCTAATCTTTTTCGTCATAAATGATATGGTGGTTTCCTGGATTCTGAAATTGGGGCCTGAAGTATTTAATTACAAGAAAAACAAGAAACGTAAGTTCTTATAAGCATGTCTTCTAACAAAGCTGTTCATAATTGAAACTGCTTTAAATGCAGATAGCTTGTAATTTTGTTCAAAATCCCAGTAATTCTCTGAAGTTTATTGTACTGCAATATTGTTATGCTGTGTCGCAAAACTCAAATATTTTATAAGCAGCTATAAACAATATTGTACTTATTTTCTGTTTATAGACTTCGCCTTAATACATAATATATGATAGGGTTATGTGTATGTATTACAGATTTGTTCAGGCTTTTTATTGCCGGTAAATTAAAGATGCATAGCAAGTAGTTTTCAGAGATGTTCTTATTTAAGAAAAAAGTTGTTCACCGTATCCACAATATATGCAGGCTAGTCTCTGTTGTGGATAGTAGATCAGAATTCTAGTACGGGGTAGAGGTATGTTCCGAGGAAAGGAAATGCGGTTTTTGGGTGGCAAGTCAGGATGTGATTTCTGCATGCTTTTTTTGCAATGTTTTTTCCACAATGCCTTCAGTTAGAAAGACTATTTGAAAGTGTAGGTATGGCTCAGAGCAGCTAAAATAGTGTCACTTTAAAATCTTCGATTCCTGGTTTGTAATGCTTAGTGTTGATAGGGAATAAGCAGGCAGGAAGCGTGCCGCATTCTTTGATGTTATGGTCATTCAACAATAACACCAGATGGTTTGTTTCTAAACCTCAAGTTTTCAGTTTAAATAACAATCATTAATGATTCAACTAGTTTTTCAGTAACTTTGACATGCCTACGCAAAATGAGAAGCTAAAGGAAAGGAATTCCCTGGTCAAATAGGCAGGCAAATATCTGCAGATAAGAAAATGTTTATTTACTTATGCTCTCAGTGATGAATCTGGCAAAATCATCCCGTGTAGATTTAACGGGAGATGAAAATCAGGAATTGAAACAATAGGTTAAGTGAGTCAACCCAAAGCAAATGTGGAGTAGCTGCAGTTGAGCAGCCTGCTGGCAGGGGAGCGCTGCATGTACCCTGCAGGTAAGGGCAGGTTTACCCTCAAGCGGACAAGCTATTCACGCTGCTCCTGAATGTGCTAAAGCACTGTAAAACACATAAGAAGTGAAACCATATATGGTATAGGACAAACTACTGAAGCTGTATTGTCTTATTCAACAGGATACTACTGTTTCTGTAAGCTTCCTGCAGTGTTCTTATTAAAGCCTGGAAGAGAACTCGTTGTTGAGCAAATGGGAAAAGTGGATACATGAAGAAACTCCTGACATGGCAGTTTTTGCCAACACTGTTTGGAAGTAATGCTGAAGTAGTCAGACTTCAGTCAGTTAATGCTGCTTTAACCAGGTTTAAAAGTGTGACTGGCTCCTCGGATTTTGTGCTTATTTTACCTGTGCATGACTAGGAATCTCTAATTTGTTTTGTACTTTAACAGTTCAGCTTTGTTTCTTATTT
This sequence comes from Morus bassanus, assembly GCA_031468815.1. Classification (NCBI taxonomy): domain Eukaryota; kingdom Metazoa; phylum Chordata; class Aves; order Suliformes; family Sulidae; genus Morus; species Morus bassanus. The sequence goes on along the minus strand of CM062568.1, from coordinate 87,877,846 downwards.
CTACAACTGTGAGCAACATATTACAAACAAGGTTTTTTTGGCATGTTTACTGACTGTGATTTTTGGGGTTTTTTCTCCTTGTCCATCCTTGGTCCCAAGATGAATGTCATATGATGACACGTAGTCACTGTTTCAGTTGCTTTAGCTTTTATTTAAGATCACACCATTTGCTCAAATCACATTTTTTACCGATAACTTTGCTTCGCTAATTTGGGATTCTGTCATGATAAAACTTCCTCTATTTTATAAAACTCATACAGAAATTGAATTCTGTGACTGGGTTAGGTGCTAGAGGCACCTACTCTGTGGTGTTACCTGGCGTGAGACATTACTATGTATATTTATCTTTGTGAGTTACAGGGACTTGTGTCTATATACTCATATACAAATCAGCTTATTTATTCTTTTAGCACAAAATTCTGTTGTACTGGAATATAATGTTTGTTTGAGAACATTGTATTGAAGTTATTGGGTTGTGAAGGCACAGGAAAAAGCGTTAAGTGGAAGAAAGGTCAATTTACTTGAATAACTTGGTGCCTTTCTCTATTGTGACTGCATTGTAGAAAACACCTGTACAAAGACTTAAGTAATATCCTGATTATTGCATTGTTTCTAATGGGAGCATGGACTGGTAACAGTTGTTAAAATAACCACTTTAAATACGCGTGTAATCCTCAGCCTCAGAAGGAAAACAGTGTCTCTTGTGTTACTAAAGTCTCACTGCATTTGCATTGGAAGGACAAGTTAAAAATGTGATTGTCTAAGAGCTTTCTAGCTTTCTATTTTATACTTTGAAAATATAAATGTGAATTGCCTTTCTTTTGGTTGACTTGAAATGACTGTTAAATGCTCATGTCATATTCTCAACTGTTCACATGTGAAATAATTTTTTTAATTACTATCCAAAATGCAATGGGTTTAATATTACTAGAGTCTTCCTTACAAATGTCTGAAATAATAAGTTGTTGTGATGGTAGCATTTATATTGCTGATCCGTTTAATCTCTACGTAGATTGGTTAGAATGCTCATTTAAACTTTGTGATGATTGAGTTCACAAGGTTAACAAAATTCTGGGGCTAGTGAGAAACAACACATTGCAAGGCTTCTGCAAGCCTGCCTTAACTCTAATAATTGCTTACATGTTTAAAACCACCTTACCTGATGAATTTAGTTGGTCTCGAGACCTGGACATAACTGTCTCAACTCAGGTAACCGATAGCAGAGGATGGGAGTAAATTCAGCTGATCACCAGTTGCGAGAACAGTTTACCTGCTGCCTTCTCTCCCAGGGCCTCAGGGTGAAATGCTGACTTTTCTTTATATGAACTTAGTTGCTTTAAAAACAAAACAAAAACCAAGATTACACTTTTGTGGCATTAAAAAAGGCAGTGGTCTCAAAACTTGCTTGTTGCGCATTGGAAAGTCATTTTCTGCTGTGTCTTGGAAATGGATAGTGAGAGTTCCTTGGAGAAGATGATTAAAGACTATAATAGAGAGGCTTGATTTCTCAGTATTCCCCTTAGAAGACTGTAAATAGAGGGAGCTCTTTAACTTCCTTGCTTTCTGAAGGGATCTCTTCCCATGTTGTGTAGAAACATGTCTCTTGCCTTTCTTTAAGCATCCGAACAGCCATCTACAAAGTTCCCTACGGGAGAGCTCTCTAAAAGAAAGACTTCAGACTTGCATCCTAATGAATCGGAAAAAAGGGATGTTTCTGCACTTAACTCTGGCCCTTGACAGACTTCATTCCATTGCTGCAGGATTTGAAGATGGGGGGTTCTTCAGCCTCCTTGTGAAGGAGAAAATAATAAAAGCCATTTCAAGATCTTCAAAAGCATACTTGTAACACTTGACTCCTTAATAGACCTTAAGGACAGTGATGAACAGTTAAGTGTGTTCTGTTTCAAGCTTGGCGAGCATAAATTTTCATTGCCAAGATCAGAGAAAACTGTTGTCATAACACCTGCCCCTTCCTTCCTGATGGTTTTTGTGGTTGGAGGGGTTTTTGAGTAGGTATTTAGCCATGTGGTTTTAATAGCTCTATGCTGCCTGCCACTTTAATACAGTTTTCTTCTGTTCATTTCTCTGAATTTTGTCTAAGCAGTCAAAATCCCATGTTGTCTTTTTAATATTTCATTTTTCTGTAAATAATGTAGTAGATGGCTTTTATTTTGTGACTGGCTTCTCTTACGTGTTTGTTGTTGAGGGAAGAGACAGGATGGAAACAGTTGTTTGAGTACACTCTTCATGGAACAAAAAAAAAAGCCTCATTGTTTTGTTCTAAGAACTTTCCCCCTCTTCCCCCCCTCGCCCCCTTAACTGAATGAGGATGTGGACTAAGGTCCACTTCTGAGGAATATATTAATGTTGACCTTATTTATACTGTAGTTTCACAAGGACCATCTAATGTGTGTCTGTGCACATGTATGTACACATGCAAACACAACATTAGAAACCTTTTATCCACACTTAGAAATAATTACATTAGAAATGACATTTTAAAACTACTGAAGATGGAGTTAAATGCAAATGCATTTTAAGTCTGTAGTCTTTGGAGTTCACAACGGTGCTTTTGACAATGTTATCCCATATCTAAAAGCCTCATTCATAAGTATATATTCAGATGTAGGTATGTTTATATGTATGTTTAACATAGTTTATATGAAATCAATGTAAATTTTGTTTCTACAGACAATAAATGTTTTAACAAAATTTTTACTTAAATAATTCAGTGATTTGATTCAGTAGTTACATTTGGTGTCAGAGTATTTTACTTGATCTGTGTAGCCATTGAATTTTTTTTGACTCTTGCTTCTATAACTTCATTTATTGCTGCTTTTTGAGATTAAAGTCTTTTGGCTAGAAGAAGCTCCCTTTCCAAAGACACAAAATATGAATCTCCCCTCATTACCAGCACAAAATAGATGTCTAAAAAAAAAACCAAACAAAAAACCCCCTATAAGATATGTCCATCTCCTCCATGGCATTCAAACTCGTTAGCATCTCTGCCACATTCTGATTCTTGCTGTGTAAAGGGGCAGAACGGGGGAAGGTGCACACTTGCTTGGCTAACTTACCAAAGTTTACATTTAGTAAAATAGTGTCCATTCTTAATTTCCTTAATACAGTGTGAGGTGAGAATAACCATGTTAGTTTAATACTAAGATCCCCTAATAGAGTGGAGTGAGAATGAGTGAAGCCAGAATACGCTTGCAGTGTTTAATGAAAGGAAGAGGTAACTTCCCCATTATTTACTCAAATTTGCCATAATCCACAGCTGTTGATCTTTGCTGTATGTAAATAATTTGGGCTTTTTTTCATAATTCTCCTAATTTGGTGGCTATCCTTGAACTGGATAGTAAAGCAAAACTCCTTGATGTGTGGTAAATCTACTGTGATGTAGAGTAGCTATGAGGCAGCGGGGAGGGGGGCATTGTTACTTCTTTCCCCTCAGGAAAAATTTTTAAATAATACTTGGGAGGACGTCATAATAATGCTTCCCAACTATTAAGACTACAGTCTTCAGAAGTGCATATGGCTGAGAGTGTTCCGAAGTGCATGTCAGTTTAGATAAAAGTTGCTAATTTTCATCTATCACTTAAAAAATACCTCCTTAGCTTCTCTAAGCAGTTCCGTAACAGTTGAAGAGAAGTTTCTTTTCTAAATGCCATCACGATCTCTACAGGGTATTCATTCAACAGGGTAAGGTAACTGAATAATCCACATACATTGCAATGTTCCTTTGAAGCCCCAACTGAGGGTTGGGTGCCCGTATTGATGTAGGCTTCATAGAACACAAGATCAGTCCTACAGAAATTTTTTGGCTTAGGAAGAGTGGGAAGCTGAGTCTTGGAGGTACTATGACAGTGCTCCCCCCAGTTTACAATGGGTTTTTCCACTTTCTGGAAAGGACAACCTGCTGTACTGTGCTGCTGCTTTACTTGGGAAAGCAAAGAAATTCCCATATGTTAATTCTTAGTGATGGTTGAAACTGGGAATCTGAGCCATTAAACTGGGTTTCTCCTATGCACTGTAACACTGGCATTGTGACATGACTACTGTTGTGTTATTGCTTATCCCTTTTACTACCAGCCCTGAAGAGTTCTTACAGAAAGTGCTATTGGTATGTACCAAGCTAAATTATTCAGTTATACCATTTACCCTACCTTAAACTACACAGCTGGAGCACCTAAAAGCCAAACAATATAAAATTACCATGATAACAACAGAAATACCTTCTTCTCCAACCAGGTTGCCCCAATTCTACTTAGTTTGCCATGTTATTTTGTTCTGATTGACTTGACAATTTCAGCTAGTTTGTTATAATGCTTAAGTAAAAGCTGCTGCTTCTCATTCCAGTAATTTCCCAGAATTAATCCTGTAAACTTTTCAGGTAATAGAGGTCAAATGCCCTTTTGCAATGAGGAACTGTGGATATCGGAAACCAGCATTGTTTTATTAAGGTGTGTGTGAACAAGTGAATGTTGGCTTTCTAGTAGCATGTGACGGCTAAAAGATGCTCTGTGTATGTAAGATAAAATGTGGGGGTGGTTTTTTTTTTTTTTTTTCAATTTTCACCCTCTCCCCTCAGTCTTGGAACTCTGTCAGTGGTTTGTGACTTGGTGTCCCAGCATTCCTGAAAACAATACTGAGGTTGTTCAAGTCTTTTGACTTTTCAGTGAAGCACTGACCTGGAGGCTGTCTACACCTACATCCAGCCTATTTCCATTGTATTCCTTTTCATAGTTGAACTTAGTTTCCTTGTTTAGTTATGTTTAAAAACTTTTTAAAAAATTGAGTATTATCTCTGTGAAGGTTTTATTGTATAACTAATTTGTTGCAAAAGATTAGAATTAGAAATTACAAACTGCATTAGTCCTGATGTTCCATTGCTGCTACAGCACATAGATCAGCAACTTAAAAGCAAGTTTTTGTAGCTGTGGTTAAAGTTTTCTTTAAAAACAAAAAATGACTACATAAAGAATTAGGAATCCTATCTAAACAGTTCAGCTCCTCAAACAGTTCACCACTGTCACAATTTCAAAAATGTGGATTTTCATAGCTAAGGATGCCACCTGGAAAGACTTCTATTCTTACACACTTATAACCCCAAAAAAACCTTTATTTTGAAAAGAAAAAAAACCAAAACCAAAAACCAACCTTTCTTGTACTTGGGTGGGAGCAGGGGCTGGAGGAGTACAAAAATCTTACTGCTTACATTATTGACAGTTTTCTGTCTTTGTACCCAAATGAACTACGTGAGGTTTGAACAGGCTTTTTTGCTTAACTTTTCATTAACACTGAAGGCGCTTGTGCTGTAAAAGATGTTACCTATGCTGTATCTCTTTATACCAGATCATTTAGTAGCAGGTCCCCCCTGCTACTAGTGTCGGTTTTTCCCAGGGGCCTTTGCCTGTGAGAAGACTTACCTGTGCAGAAGGCTCCCCGGCCTCATCGGCTGCCTTTCTGTCCAGAAATGTTACTGATCTCCGTGAACTGCGCTCTCTTTTCCCTAGTTTTACTGTAGCACGCCTTTCGCATCCTCCCCCGCTCCCTGAAAACAACAATCAGCCGCTCCTGTGCGACTCTTTTTCCCCGAAACATCACCACCACCAAAACAGCCGCTCTTCACCTGGTCTTTTTGTCCGTTTTCCCTTTCTTTCCTTCCTTCCCTCCTCTAAAGGGCGGGGGGGTCCCTCAGGCGCGCGGCCTGCGGCGGGGCGGGCGGGGAAGGTGGCCGCCCGCTCCCAGGGAGGGCTCCCGGAGCCCCAAGCGCCCTCCCGCCCCAGCACCGAAATCGTGCGAGCCCCTCCCCTCCCCTCCCCGCGCCGCCGGTGCCTCCCCGCGCCCGGCTGACGCCTCCTGCCCTGGGAGGGAGCGAGGGAGCCACCGCCTTCCCGCGGCGGGCCCGGGCCGCCTCAGCGCCCCTCTCCCCGACCCTGCCCCCGCGGGGGGCCGCCGCCGCGCCGCGCCGCTCCGCTCCCTTCCTTCCTTCCTTCCTTCCTTCCTCCCCGCCCTCCCGCCGCCGCCGCCGTTCCCGGCGGCCCGAGGCGGCGCAGCGGCTCTGGCGCAGTCTCGCGACACTTCCCGCAGCGCCGCGCCGCGCCGATCGCTCCGGCAGCAGCAGCGGCAGCCGCCCGCGGCGGGGAGACCCAGCTGCCCCTCGCACCCTCGCCCCGGCCGGCGGGGGAAGACGCCCGTCGCCGCCGCTCGGCAGCGGGCGCCTCCGGGGCTCGGCCGTGCCTTCTCCCGGGCTGCCTCTGCCCGGCGGCAGCGGGGACCCAGGCGGCCGGCAGGAGCTGGAGGCTGAGCCCCTTCTCTCGCCCGATTTCTTTATTTCTCTTGATACGTACGAATACATATGCTGAGGGAAGCCGCGGCGCTGCTGGCAGGACGCAGAATGCAGCCCGGCTGCGGCGGGTGCTGAGAGCGGCGGCCGCCGGAGGAGGGAGCGGCTCTGTCAGCAGCCTCCTCTCCTTCCCGTGGCGGCGGCTCGGGCTGTCTCTCGCCCCCTTGGCCGCGGCCAGCCGCCTCAAACTTTCAGCCTGTCTCCGCCGCCAGGCACAGCCCAGCTCGACATAAATGGGTGAGTTCGAGCCGCCGGCTCCGAGCCGGGGGTGCCGGGGAGGGGAGGGGGGCGGCTGGGGCGCCCGCCCGGCGGGCGGGGTGCGTACCTCCGCGGAGGGCCGGGGGCGGCGGGGAGGGAGCCGGCCGCCGCCAGCCTCCGCCTCACGGCTTTTAACTTCTCCTCCCCTCCCCCGGCCGAGAGTCAATAATTGTTTTCATGTGACAGGCGGAGAGGTCGGGGCTTGCGGCGGGGCGAGGGCCGGGCGCCCCTCGGGGCCGCCGCGCTGGGGGATGCCGAGCGGGGTTTGACAGGGTTACAAACCCTCCCGTGCAGCGGCTCGGCCGGCCTCGCCGCCATCCCGCCGGCCACGGCCACGGCCGCCCCCGGGCAGCCCGGCGTGTGGTGGCGGTGGCGCCGGGCGCGCAGGTTGCGCTCCTTGAGCCGAGGAGCGGCCGGCGGGGGAGCCGAGCCGAGCCGCGCCGAGCCGAGCCGCGCCGCGCCGCGCCGCCCCGCCAGAAGGGGGCGGCCGTTGGGGCCGTTGCGCGGGGCTCGTTGGAACCGTTGGGCGGGGGGCGGTCGCGCTCGGCAGCCGCTGCCCGTGAGGTGGCTCCCGCCGACTTCGGCAAGCGGCCGCCCCTGCCTGCCCGGCCCGGGCTGGGCAGCGCTCGCTACCTGCGCGGCGAGGGCGGCGGCGGAGGGGCGGCGGATGAGCTGTCCCGTCCTGCCGGGCGAGGCGGGGGCGGCGGTGCCGCGCTGAGCGGTGCGCCCCGGGGCGGCGCTGGCCCGCGGCTCCCTGCGCCCGGCGCGGTGCCCGGCGCAAACGTGACGGGTTGGAGGGAACAAAAGAACCCGCCCGCTGATGGTAGGCAGCCCTGGGTGCGTGTCCCCACCGAGCGGCGTCTGAAGGCAGCGGCGGACGGTGCTCCGAAATACCGGCGTTTGGGATGTCCCCGGGCCCCCCAGCTGCCCGTTTTGCTCCCGGTGGAGGAAATGCTGCTGGACTGCGGGGGAACCTGGGAGCAGTTATCGCTAAAACGACTAAATGCGATGCGTGACGTGCGCAGTCGTTTTGCACAGTTTTACCTGTTGTAATACCGTGACGTTGGGAGTATAGTAGGAAAAAAATCATCCCTTTGTCCTTTGAGAGATTAGTTTGCGGGGTACTCTCAGGGCGACGCACGGTTGCTGTACCTGTACATTACAAGATTAAGCGCTCGCTTTTCACTGTTGACTTCCAGTTAGGTCTCCAGTTCAGGCTGAAATGCGTTCATCCCTATGCAGCTCGTTCAGCTGTATCGATCCGAGTGAACTCTGATGCTGCTGACAGTAGGCCAGCATCCCAGGCCACCACCTTTCACTGGGTGCATTGTCGAAGACTCTGTTAGGGTTGGTTTGCCTGCTCGTTAACGCAGCTCTCGACTTCTGTAGCAGCAGGGAAGATATTAAACATAGCGCTTTCAGGAGGTGTAGGGTTTATAACTGCTGAACGGAGCAAAATCTGTCTTCAGTAGGGCATGTCACAGGAAATAGCTTTTTTAATATTAGTTTTGTTTTCTTACCCCCTCTCAGTGCATTTATTTCTTATTAGCTTTGTACTGTGCTACACTAAGACTTTTCTGATTTCTGCTTAATGCGTAGTCCAAATATTAGCCTTTTTTTAGCTTCACAGTACGAAAGATTAGGAAAAGCAATAAAGGAGCAGTGAAGTAACTTGCATTGATAGAGCCCTAGAAAGGTTTTTGAATACTGTAACTTAGCAGTGAAGGCCATCTTTTTTCCTTTTACCCGCCCTTCCCTCCCCTGGGCTGGCTGTGACCGTGCACATCTGGCTTCTTTAAAGCTCATTTGGATAATGACTTTTCCAAATCCCTGTGATTCGGTCAGACTTCTCTTTGCAAAATGGGAGTGGAGGAAAGGTAGATACGGTTTCATTGTTGTTCATATCTTTACATGGTAAGTGGTTCTTGTAGTTTAAAAACAAATAGAAAAATTATGCAAGGAAGTGAAGACATGAGTAGTATGAAAGCAAAATCTTTCTAGGGGATATCAAATGAAAACAAGAGTTTTATTAAAAACATTTTTAACATTGTTAGCATTTTTTCAAGATATTTTAGATGCAGAAGAGAATAGGTGAATTCTTTATGTGAACTACACTGTTGGGATTCCTAATGTTTTATTTTTAAATTACTTGTATGCCTTCCATTTTAACCATTTATATTTTCTGTATGACACGGCATATCGTTATTAGGCCAACCCTGTGCATGTGTGTATGTTACACATGTGTGTATTACAGTTCAGTGTATGGCCCTAAGCTTTTTTAGAGCACGTACCCCAAACCTTATAAGAAATACAGTGTTATTGATGTTTTATGAGCTCTTCTATGACATTACAGTACCTTAAAGTGAATTAATTTATACTTGGAATGGACTTGGTCAGTAGACTTGAGTCAAATAATGGTGGTGGTTCCCAAATGTAAAAGGCAAAGACCTTAAATGTAATTGTGAATACAGTGGAACAAGCTCGGTCCCCCTCCTTAAATGTCTGAGAAATGAAGAGGTGGTGTTTTGTGGGGACTTGTGTGTGTGGTGTGTTGTTTGTTTGTTGTTGTTTTCGGGTTTTGTTTTGTTCTGGTTTGTTCTGGTTTTTTTTTTTTTGTTTGTTTGTGGTTGTTTTTTTTTTTTAAGACTACTTGGAGTTGCATATGGTTAGAGAACTCCTCAGTCTCATTTGAAAGAGCTTTGCATGCCCAGACATCAGACTGTCCTCCCGAAACTGGAGGTCCAGAAAACAAAATAAGGAGAAGGTATGGTAGCTACTTGGGGAAGAACTGGTTTGAAATGTACTGCTTATCAAATTTAGAAAATGCAAGAGTACAAGTCTGATTCTAGAGAGCAGTGTTCAACTGCCGTCATCACAAAACAGCTGATGATGTGCAGCTCCTTGTGTCAGTCAAGACACACATTCCAACTGCTGCAGTAGGTGAAGGAAGATCCTTTTTTCTGCTATGCAGTCTTTGCTCATCTTCAGAGCACAGACAGTTTAGTGCCTTGAATGAGGTAGTGGCCCTATATAATAATACCGCTATGAAACTAAGCAGTTGAAGCCTTCATCGTAGTGCTTGTAAATACCAGCTTATAAACAAACACTTTCATCGTCAATATTTTTTCATCCTAATATTTTTCAAGGTATTGATAAAGCGTTTCTGTTGGGAAAGGAGACGAGAGGATACGTTGCTTTTGTTTATGTGAAAACACATTGGTCACCTCTGCTGTCGCCATAGTTAGGAGTTTGGATCCAGAGAGTCTCACGCCCTTTGAACCAGTTAGATTACTAATACTGGCAGACGGCTATTGTCTGCGTGGTTTTGCATTAGTGGTTGAGAAAGATGCTTTGCTGTGAAATACCGCAGCTAGTTTGTACACATCAAAGGAATGTTACACCAAGAAGTAATGTAATCAGAAAAATTGAATCTATGTGAGAGCCTGATTGTTCTGTACCAGTTGCAATCCCTCTTCCTGTTTTTCCCCTTTCTTAATTCTCTTTTGTTCCCTTTCCAAATTCTCCTCTGTCTCCTGCCCTCAAGTTCTGCCCTGCTTCCGTTGTAAACCCCTACCTTTTTGTCCCCCCCCCCCCCCCCCACTTCTCTTTACGCGTTTCACATGCTACTTCCTCTTTCTCCCTCTCTCTTACCGAAGCATCAACAGAGGGAGCACTCTGAGCACATTTCCTGCGTGTGGGGCCACGCTGACCTCCAGCAAGCGAGAGCTGCGCTTGCATCAAAACTTCTGCTTGGCCCTATGGTGTGGGTCGCTCCAGTGTGAGTGAATGAACAAGTGGTCACTCAGTGGAGAGTGCTCACTGCAACGGGAGGCCTGGGCAGTTTAGCTGGTAAACTCTAGCAACTCTACACTCCTGTGTAAAACAAAGCATTGACGAGCCTTGAGCTTAGCAGAATTTGTGTAAATCACGTAGGGAAGGTGGTGGGTGTGTTTGTGGTTCTTGACTGCTCTTTGACAACTTTTAAGTTCTGTCTCCAGAATGGTGGAGATTTTGGAGCCTTTCAGCAAAAAAGCTGTAAGACGTTTTTAAATAGGAATAGCACGTGTCATTCTTGTCATCCTTGAAAACAGTTGAACAGTTTCAGCTGAATAAGGAAATAAGGAAGATGATTAGCATGTTGTTTTTCACTTTGAGGTTGTTTTTCATAAGGTTTTAAGCGGCTGTAAAGCGGCTTTATATAGGAAACGTTGCATAAGAATCCTCCCCAACCTGTAAAAAGTCTTTATTCTCCTCCTTATATGGGGTGTTACTCCTTTTAATTTTTTTGTTGTCAGTGGTAGGTTTGTTTCTCACAACAAGGCAGTTGCATTGGAGCTGTTCAAGATCAGATTTCCAGTTGTTTTGGTGACAGTATTTATACAACCTGTGAATGCCTTCACCTTCTGAGTTCAAGTGGAGTTTTCATAAACTATGATAAAATATTTTCAGTAACCTATTTAAAATTCCATACAAAAATAGCTGGCACAAAGTTTTTTTTTTTCTAGAAATCAAGATATAATGACCTTTTTGTCATAAAAGGTTCTCAGAGCTGCTTTCTAAATGGGTCAAGACAGGGGCCTGAAATCAAGAAATATAAGTTATATAAATATGTGTTTATATGTGAAGGATTAAGGAAATAATTTCTGATTGTGCCATCTTTTTTGTATGTTGGTATCTCTTCCGCTTGCCCCTTTCAAGTACTCTTCTTTTCTCAGTGTCTCCATTATAGTTGGCTTTTTACATTAACTGTTGCTTTTAGATCAGAAAGTGTGATAAAGAAGAGAATACTTAAAATAGATGGTTTCTTAAAACAGCAGAATTCTTGCTCCTTTTTGTGCAATCAAAGGGGCATATGTAGAAAATTATGGTAGAGCTGCTAGAAAAGGTATTTTTTTCTGCCAGGGTTTAAGGAAGTATATGCAATAATTAAAACACTTTCTTGAGAAGCAGCTTTATTTTGATATTAATGCTGAGTGCATATATATTTCTGTTTAAACCTCTACTAATGCAATATACACAATTTATCTGAAATGTTATTCAGATTGCTTCTTTTGTAATTGCTATTCACTAGATGTTAGAGGGGTTTTATTTGAGAATACTGCTGGTAATCATTCTACCAGCAGTGGATCAGAATTCATACAGCAGATCAGCATTGACCTTGTAGATAATGCGTTGACTCCTTCCCCACTTGAAGGGGAAGGGACGCATGTGTTAGGAGGAGAAAAAGGAGAGCTTGGTAATGTGAAATGAGCAGCTGAAATTTCAGGTCTGAAATGTTAGAGGTCGTTGAGGTGCTGAAAGCAGGTTAGCCCTGATGGGATCAAAAGAGAGAAAACAGCCACAGAGATGGTAGCTGTTGTTTTGCTCTGATACTGCTGTTATAGAGCAAGCTCATAAAAAATGATGGTTTGTTTTTTTTTTTTTTAAATCACAGAATACAAAATCCTGGACCAGGGAGTGGATGTTTTCCCTGGATGCAAAAGCAGGAAGTAGCTGTAGGGCATATCTACGTTCTGTACACTGAGGAATGATGAAAGACTACGTTAGGGGGAGGGGAGCAAGAGAGGAGGTGAGTATCAAGATTCAGTATTTCAGCTAATGTAAAAGTAATTGCTGACAGTCTGCTTCACCCAGAAAGGAAACACAATAAAAGCTTTAAGTCCCTATGTGTGAGAGAATATGCAGTACCACAGTTCAGTAGTCATGGATTGTATTAGCAAATGGAGTTGATGTGTTTTCCCCCCTTTTTATTACTGATAATTGAGAAACATCAGTAGAAACCAACTCTTAAGAATGCAGTGGTAATGTCCACTTAAAAGCTGTATGGTGAGATGACTGCTGCAATGTCACAGCTATGCGTTGTTCCTAACATAACTTTAGCTTAGCGAAAGGAGCATCCTGGACGGTGAGGGGTGGAAAAGGACAGAAAGGATGTCTTTGTTCTCATTCTTATAGCAGTGTGTATTCCAGTGGGGGTGTCGCCGAGAATTTGTGCTTCTGTTTTAGGATGAAGAGTTGTCTAGAGTTATGGATCCAAAATTATGTCTGTGCTGAAACAATTCTCTTTAGCAACAAGGATAATGCACTATAGAGAGCTGAGCGGTTTTCTGAGGAAAATATTCCTAACTTCTAATTAATGTGTAGTGTCAGTGTAAAGAGGTGCCTTTTGAACTCTGCCCTTGAATTTCATTGGAAGTATTGTACAGAAGGAGAAAGTTCTTCATCTCCTTCTCACTCTTTCATACTGTGCAGCTAAATCACTTCTGATGATTGAAACCAGCTCACACCAAAAACAGTGTAAGTCTGTTCACTTATTTGAAGACCAAAGTCAGCACTGGTTTGCAACTCCCCAGGGAACTAATGCTTTTTCAAGAATGTCAATATAGATTTGTTGCGTGTGTTGCAAGTCAAGGCCCAACTTGATCCCATGGCAGAGGGGTTGGAATAGGTGATCTTTAAAGGTCCCTTCCAACCCAAACCATTCAATGGTCTATCAATATTTAATTAGCTTTCAATGGTCACACTGCTCATTTTTAAAAATTGTTTTGTGTCCCACAAGTAATTTGTAATAAGTGAATTTGTGACCTGCCTAAAAAAAAAACCAAAAAAACAAACAAACAAAAAAAAAACAAAAAAAAACCCAAACCAAACCAAAACCAACCAAAATGAACAAAAAACCCCCAGCAAAATAGAAATCCCCATGACATGTTGTGTCCTCCACTTGCGGTTTCCAGAAACTTGCTTGTTAATTTACAAAGCAAGATGTTGGTGCTTTTTATTGATAATGAGGTCTCAAAACAAATGCACACAAAAAATCACCTCAGAATGTTTTCCGGTTCGGTTTGGTTTGGTTGGGTTTTGTGGAAAGAAGTACTTGGAGGTTGGTGCAACTGCTGGTGCTATTCCATGCTGTGGCGACTACCAGTGGCGACTACCAGTGACAGCCTGACTCTTTTTGTATGTAGCACTGTCTTTCCACATAGCTAGATTTATAAAGGTTTTAGTTAAACACAGCAGAAGTATTAGAGTATAAATATACATGTACAGAACTTTTCATTTTTGAGCCAAATGTCAAGCCATTCTTTGAGAACTCATCTCAGATTTAAACCGAATATGTCCTCTATCTGTGGTTGCTGATTCATCCTCACTACTCGCAAGAAACACTTTTAATACTCTGGTAACTTGGGAGAGTGGATTTTTTTTTTTTTTGTGTGTGATAGCCTTGTGCAGCATTGAAAATTTGCTATCCTTGTGGCAGATATAAAACTGGCGAGCAGCAAGACCTCGGCTTAATTTTTCAGTGTTTTTCTCATCCCTGCTGTTCTTTCTGTGAGGTCTCACTGAGCTCTTATTGAGCTGTTAATGCTCTTCTGTCTATTTCCCACTGTAAAAGGGCACACCAGAAATTCCAAAGTGCATCCAGAAGAAGATGCCTTTATTTTGAGGTTTCATTATGACAAGTTTTAAAAAAACTTTTGCTGTCAAATTCAGAACATTTATAAAAAAAGTGTTTTAGTTTTGGCCTTACGTTTCCAAATGTAAGGATTAATGACTTGCTTTGGAAGAGTGGTGATGCTTATTTATAAACAATATTTGAATGTTTTATGAATGAAGATTGATTACCTAGATATTTTTCTTTTTCATCAGTTATTTCTTATGAATGTGTCCTTATTGTCATCAACGGCTTTATGGAAAAATACTGTATCAAGACCTTTCACTCTAGGCAGGACCATCTTAATTTCCTATGAAACAGTCTGGGCACTGTATTTCAGCGAGACTGCAGAACTGTAGTGTTCGTTGAATATAAATATCCAGCTTTTCTGCTTAAACTATCATATTAAAAAAAACAAAACAACCAAACCACACAAAACAGCCAAAACCCCTCAAACAACTCCTACCAAAAAACCCAAACCCTAGAAGAACCTAACTTTCTTCCCATCAGCTCTTAAATGGCTGGGCAAAGGGAAGGGAAGGAGAAATGGCGGCGGAGAGGAAGGCCCTCTAGTCAAGGCGAAGCTTCAGAAGCCTCGCCTGGAGTGCATGGTCAAGCAGTTTGTGACAAAGGATGTTTCTGAACATCTGAGTGTTCTTCGAGGCAGGGTATGGTCCTACTAACTGGGAAAAGAAAATTGTATCACGTGAAGGCTGGCCTGGTAGCAAGCAATGTGTGGAACTTTACTTGCTGGTATAATGGAAATTTAAATTCCAGTTCCAGAAGAGGACAAAACATGTCTGCAAATTTGTGACCCCTCATTATATTAAAGATTTTTTTTTCCCTTAATGGCATGTGCCGGACTTTATTCTTTAGTTTTAATTTTTGTTCAAGAAAACATCAAGCTGCCAACAGCTGTTGAGAGCACTGGCTTGGTAGCTTACAAACCTTGCTTTTTTATACCTGTATTGTATATGTTGTAATATATAGATTGCTTGTGGGAAAGAAAAGGTTACTCACTATGCAATCTTGAAATCTAGAGTTCGTTCAGACTTAAATATTTTGATATTGAAGTCAAATGGTTTAAACTGGCTCCAACTAGTACATTTGAATGGTTTTCATACACTTCTGTGCTTTTGTTGTGTTTTTGTTTAATGAAATGGGTAGCATTTAACTCTGATCATGTTTTCACATTCTAAGCCATTTGCTGCATTGAGCTGATCATTTAACTAGTTCGGTCATTAATCTCAGGCTGATTTTTTTTAATCTTGATTTCATTGTTAATTACTGTATTCCTAATGCTGGAAATGTGTTCTTCGTAGCTATTTTTGTTGGTGCCTTTAACAACATAATTATTTTTTCAGGTGGCACAGTACTAAAACTTTTTGTGGATTTTGTTGGATTTTAGCTAGTTATCTTATACATTTGCCCAGCTTCTCAGTTTCTTCCTTCTTTTTGTAGCAGTCTATGAGTCTTTTTAGTCATAGTGAGCCAAGATTAGCTATTTGTATAAAACTGCTCCAACTTCGTAGAGGTAGCATGTGTTTAATAGAGGGGTTTCTAGGTATAGTTACTCCAGTTTAGTTAACTACTGTTATTGGTGGAAGGTTTTAATACAGCAGAAGAAAGTGCCATCTATGACTTCTTCCTTGCTCGACTGAGTGCTGCTGAAGGCTTGAACTGGGTGTCCTGTGTGATGAAAATAAATGTACCTTTGAACAGCCAACTAATTTGTAGAAGATCAGTTCTTTCTGTTGCAAGAAACAGCCTGAATTCAAGGGGGAGAGAAATCTTAGTGCTACTGTTGCTGTCCACTTTTGCTACAATTGTTTTCAATGTTCATCTGCCTGGACAGCTGCTATTTCCTTCTCCATCCGATAATCTCTTCTAAAATGGGAAAGATCTTTATTTTCTTTGAAAATTGGTATTAAAGTCCCTTGTTATCTGCTGATCATTTCATTCATCAAATACCTTTATTTAGCTGCATTTAAAACAGTTGAAATACACTTGTCAGTTTTACTTTGAGCACTGAGGTCAACTTGAATGGTCTTTGTTCTGTCATCTCATACCTCCTTTCAGAATTGCTCACTTTGATTTGCATTAAGCATGCTACTGATTTTAAAGACTACAATTTTTGTGTATGAAGCACCTATAAATAGTGCTTTTGATTAGCTGACATCTCAATTATCTGACTGTGGTTCATGGAAGATTGAGATAAGATGCCATCTAGTTCATGATGAACTACGGTCTGACAATTCAAAGTCATCTGCACTGGTTCCGCAGTCATGAGAGATCTATTAATATGTATTCCTCCGCAATATATTTGATAGTTTGTTCACAGTTGTGCAGAAGAGTCTTATTTGTTCCTGTGTGTTTCTTGTTCCTTCGCCTCATTCTGTCAGAAAGCAGTTGCTCATTGCTCCTCTTCCTATCACTTATACAGGTGCACGTATGCTTCCTTCCCCTTGTAAGTTGTGTTGTTGGTTTTGGTGGTTGGGTGTTTTTTTGTTTTGTTTTTTAAATCGATCTACATCACTGTTTCTCACCTGTTTCTCGGGAAAGATGCTCTTCACCTTTTTTTTTGTTTTTTCCCCTGTTCAGATACCTGATGCTCTGTCATCTCTTCTTGTCATACACACTTCCTTCAAATTCATCTTTCTTTCTCTTTCATCTGTCTTGCAAGTGCACTACTTTTCTTTGGAAACTTTCCTGTATACTTCACTTACATAGTCGCAAAACTCCCTATATTAAGATGCAAAGATCTACAGGATTCTGAAGACAATCTGGTGTGGAATACAACAAAATTGTGGGTGGGCCTTTACGAATTTTGCTTCAGAATTAGGGAAGCAAGAAACCTTCAGCTGATTTCCTATAAATACCATGTCAGGAAGTAGAGGAACTGGCTGTCTTTTGGAGACTATTGCTTTAGTCCGCTGAGTTTTTTCAGAGTCAGAACTGATACCCTGAAAGATAAATGCTGAGGTGGGTGTTGCACATTGTGTTTTGGCAGCCACCTTTCTGATGTTTTCTGATGGAAGAGTGGTGCCTTTGGTGTGTGGAGAAAAACAGGTTGTGGAAGTTGGCAAAGCCAAATGCTGAAGTTCCAACATTTTTTAATTTGGAGAACTTAAAAGCAGGATGTTGCTATTTTAAGTAGTATTTCAGTTCCTGTCTGTTCAAGTCTGTCAGTGTCTCTCTCAAGAACCAAAACCAAGGAGCTGATGTAAATGCAGCCTTACAAGGCAGAGATCTTAAATGCAAGAAATGCTCTTTGCCTCTCTAGACCCTCTGGAAAGTAGGATTAGTTTTGGCTTCTGATTTCCTTAGCTCCAAGAGCTTTGGATCATTGGAAACCAGGGGAGGTCCTTAGAAGATTTTTCAAATGGATGGAGCCCAGAAACCTTTTTCTTATATGAGGGAGAAGTAGAGCTTTCTGCTTAGCCTTGGAAGAAGTAGTCAAGGTAGATGATATTCAGTGACAGTGTTATCTCTGTCCTCTCTGGTTCTCTTGGGTTTATGGTTTTAACCTGCATGCTGACTCCTGAATGCCATAGAAAGATTCTGTGCCAGCATCTGAGGAGGTTCTACTTGTCTCGAGTAGAATCATAGAATCATAGAATGGTTTGGGTTGGAAGGGACCTTTAGAAGTTGTCTAGTACAACCCCCCTGCAGTGAGCAGGGACATCTTCAACTAGATCAGGTTGCTCAGAGCCCCGTCCAACCTGACCTTGAATGTCTCTAGGGATGGGGCCTCCACTACCTTTCTGGGCAATCTGTTCCAGTGCTTTACCACCCTCACTGTAAAAAAATCCTTCCTTATATTCAGTCTAAATCTACCCTCCTTTAGTTTAAAGCCATTACCCCTTGTCCTGTCACAACAGGCCTTGCTAAAAAGATTGTCCCCATCTTTCTTATAAGCCCCCTTTAAGTACTGAAAGGCCACAATAAGGTCTCCCCGCAGCCTTCTCTTCTCCAGGCTGAACAACCCCAACTCTCTCAGCCTGTCCTTATAGGAGAGGTGCTCCAGCCCTCTGATCATTTTTGAGGCCCTTCTCTGGACCCGCTCCAACGGGCCCATGTCCTTCTCGTGCTGAGGGCTCCAGAGCTGGACACAGCACTGCAGGTAGGGTCTCACCAGAGCGGAGTAGAGGGGCAGAATCACCTCCCTCGACCTGCTGGCCACACTGCTTTTGATGCAGCCCAGGTTACAGTTGGCCTTCTGGGCTGCAAGCACGCATTGCTGGGTCATGTCCAGCTTTTCATCTGCCAGTACCCCCAAGTCCTTCTCTGTGGGGCTGCTCTCAATCCCGTCATCCCCCAGCCTGTATTGATATTGGGAGTTGCCCCGACCCAGGTGCAGGACCCTGCACTTGGCCTTGTTGAACCTCATGGGGTTCCCATGGGCCCACTTCCTGAGGTTGTCCAGGTCCCTCTAGATGGCATCCCATCCCTCAGGCTTGTCAACCACACCACTCAGCTTGGTGTCATCTGCAAACTTGCTGAAGGTGGACATGATCCCCCTGTCTATGTCAATGATGAAGATATTAAACAGCACTGGTCCCAGTACGGACCCCTGAGGGACACCACTTGCCACCGATCTCCATCTGGATATCGAGCCATTGACTACTACCCTCTGGATACCACCATCCAAACAATTCCTCATCCATCGAACAGTCCACCTGTCAAATCCATATCTCCCCAATTTAGAGAGAAGGATGCTGGGAGGGACTGTGTCAAAGGCTTTACAGAAGTCCAGATAGATGTTGTCCATTGCTTTCCCTTGTCAACTGATGCAGTCACTCCATCATAGCCACTAGGTTGGTCAGGCAGGACTTGCCCTTGGTGAAGCCATGCTGGCTGTCTCGAATCACCTTCCTGTCCTCCATGTGCCTTAGCATAGCTTCTAGGAGGATCTGTTCCATGATCTTCCCAGGCACAGAGGTGAGGCTGACAGGACGGTAGTTCCCAGGGTCCTCCTTTCTACCCCTTTTAAAGATGGGCACAATGTTTCCCTTTTTCCAGTCCCCAGGGACTTCACCTGACTGACATGACTTTTCAAATATCATGGAGAGTGGCTTGGCAACAACATCAGCCAATTCCCTCAGGACTCTGGGATGCATCTCGTCAGGTCCCATAGGCTTGTGTATGTTCAGGTTCCTCAGGTGGTCACGAACCTGATCTGCCCTTACAGTGGGAGGGGCTTTATCCCCCTGGTCCCCGTCTTGTGGTCCAAGTAGAATCTTGGAGTAGAATCTGTCTTATTGTTGCTTCCTTGTCCACACGCTTTGTTCTGTTCCAGAGAGTACCAGTGTTGGTAACTGGGGGTGGATGGGAGGAGGAGGTTGTCAGAAGAATAATTGCTTATAAAACAATAGGGTTTATTGCCTGTGTTTATGTTTACTTGAGTTCCACAGAGCTCCATCCTGCTACTTCCTCCCCTTTCTCCTCGCATCCTCAATGCAGCAGTGGGCTCTTCTGTCTAAATGCTGACTATTGTTTCTGCTTTCTCTTCATACCAGCTCTGCTGAGCATTCTCATTCAACCAGCACACAGTGGCTCAAATTCCCTATTGGAGTAATGCTGTCATCAGGTCACAAGCTGTTCTTGCTCGCAATGAAAGTCAGTGACAAGCTTTCAGAGGTACTTCTCTGGCTTGCATCAGTTTTTGCTTTCAGGATTGTTCTTCTAAGGAGGAACTCTGGGTAGTGTCTCCTTTTTGGAGGTTTATTCTAGTCATAACCATTATGGAAGATCTCTTGGAAGTGAGAGTGACTGTTTCTTCAGGTGGAGGAGACTTCTTGAGTTCTTTAACCTGCTACCAGAGATACCTGTTAGAAGGGCTGTGTCTTCTACTTGCAGCATAACCTCTGCTTTCTGAAAGGCTTTGCCTTGTTCAAAATCCAGATAATTTCTCTAAGACAAAATGAAAATAAAAAAAATGTTACTGGAAGTACCTCCTTGCTCAGGCCTAATTGACACATGGGATTTTTAAAAGCGCCATGAAAGCAAAACAGAGAAGCTAATGGCTGTGATGTGGGAAGGCTTTTGTTCGTAAGAGCAAGAAAAAAAATGTATGTTAGTTTGTGAATTCCATTTATTGTGACATCCAGAAGAAATTACCTGCAGAAACTGATTTGAGCTGAGAAAACAGAGGCATTAAAGATACCATCTAAAACTTATTTCTCCAGAATTGTATCCTGAATTATAAAATTGAAATTTGAAAGCTTTTTAATGCACAGAGTCAACACATGTTATCTGATATGATAGCTAAGTTTATTTGCCCAAAGGTTGTCTGGAACTGTGAATCTTTATATGCAGTAATTTCTGTTTCTCAATGTCATGGTTTTAGCTGGGATAGTTAATTTTCTTCACTGTAGCTGGTATAGTGCTGTGTCTTAGTATGAAAATAATGTTGATAACACACTGATGTTTTAGTTGTTGCTAGGTAGTGCGTACACTAGTCAAGAACTTTTCCAGCTTCCCATGCTCTGCCAGGTGCACAAGAAGCCGGGAGGGGAGGGGATACAACCAGGAGAGCTGATCCGAATTGGCCAAAGGGTATTCCATATCATGTGACGTCATGCCCAGTATATTAACTGGGGGGAGTTGGCTGGGGGAAGCAGCGATCGCGGCTCGGGGACCGGCAGCGTCGGTCGGCGGGTGGTAAGCGGTTGCAGCACTTGTTTAGTTTTGGTTTGTTTTTTTTTTCCTTCTTCCAAGGTTTCATCTCTCTCTCACTCATTATTTTTCTTTTCATTATATTATTATTATTATTATTATTGCTGTTTAATTTTAATTATTAAACTGTTCTTATCTCAAACCACGAGTTTTCTTACTTTGGCCCTTCCGATTCTCTCCCCCATCCCACAAGGGTGGGGGAGTGAGCGAGCGGTTGTGTGGTGCTTAGTTGCTGACCGGGGCTAAACCAGAACACTCAAACAGTGGTTTTTTTCAGCACTGTTGTGCTTACCACAGTTTGAAGGAGAATAAAAGAACCTGATGTAGAAAGAGAAGTTGCTAAGGATTATGAGCAGCAGTCTTATTAATCAAGAAAAAAATATTCATTATTTTTCATTCATTATTAATCAAGAAAAAATAAGGTATTGGTGGGTGGTAAAGGTGTTATTTAATCAAATGTGTCCTTCCTCCAAACACTCCTATCCTACCTTCTGTTGTTGCTCACATAATTGAGCAAGTTAGGGGTTTTTTTTAACACTTTAGAAGGTTTTTGGCTGTTTTTCAGTATGATCTGAAGTTTAGTGGAGATGGTTTAATGCTGGCATGTAAATCTTGTATTGGACCATAGTGGTGAAATGCAAATTACCTATGGTCTGAGGTCTTGTACTTCGAGTTATGAGCCCCAGCATTCACATAGCTTTCTTAGCTCCTGTAATGCCTGACAATCTGTTGTATGTGGCAGCATGATAGTAAGTGTCCTTTCATTGGGCTTCCAAATTATGAACCTGCTGAGGAGTTCCATACTGGGTCTGACCTTCCTCTGAATGCAGTGTTTTGTAGGTTGAAATTCTTGGATTTATGTAAAAGAGGGTTAGAAGAAAAAAAAGAAAAAAGCTGATTATTTCTATTCTACATCAAGTCCAGGTTCTCACTGTTGTACAGCACATCTCTTCATGACAGTTTATAATGCATCAGTTAAAACATGGCACTGGTGTGTAGTCTTAACATTTGACAGGTTGAATCACAAGACCTGCTGCTGGGATAAATATTTTGCAACTGCTGTCTTAAAAATAATAGAATTCCATGAAACTGAGGGAAAACAACATAGCTTTGAAATCATTTTAAGACACCATGTTTGTCTGCAGCCAGCATTACACAGCGAAGGGCTGTAACACAGTCCAGGGATTTTGACTGTATCAAGCTGTTGCTGCCAGCAATCTCTTCTTGCAGAAGTTGCCACTTCCAACAGCAGGAACACCACAACAGGATGTATCTGTGCACCACTTTGCAGTCTAGTAACTTAATGTAAACCCATCTTTAGCAGTACCTCAAGCAAATGTGGCTAAGATGCAGAGGAGTATGTCGTATTCTCCCCATCCTCCTCCTGTGCAAAAGGGTTGCTACTTTTGGCAAAGATGGTGGTGATAGTAACAGCTTAGGCATCTATAGTGAAATCCTCCAAGCTCGTCTGAGATCATATTCATAGTTACATTCAGTGTTTCTAGTCTGATATTAATGAGACTAGGTGAATGTTACTGTTCTAGAAGCCCTGAAGTTTTAACAGTTAAATGCTATGGAGTACACAATATGAAGATTGTGAACAAATTGTTGACCACAACCTCTTTTTCCTGGGAGTTAAACGATGCTACACTGTATCACTGAAAAGGAAATTGTTCCCTGGCTTTCCAGTTTTTTTTATTTATTTGACCTTCCACCTTACTGCATATCCATCAGCATTTACAAATATTGTCAAGGCAACTTTGGCACTAGAATCATGTGGCAATTATACTGGTCTAGTGCTTCTGAGTAATCTTAAACAGCAGTTATTTTCATGGCATCAGCTTTTCTATCCTGCTTCCTTTTTATTCATTCGGTAGCAATTCTCATGAAGCTAGCCAAATGGTAATTTCATATATAGTTCTAGCTATATTTAGCTGTAAGTAATCTTTCTGCTTTTTGTTCTGAAGAAGTAACTAATACGCCTCCTAGCTTCTCAGTTGTCCGAGAATGTGATTTAGAAACCACAAGAGTAGCGTTACTAGCAAGTTTTTATGAATGTATAGTTTGTCAAATGGGAATGATTTGTCTTTGTTTGCTTAGCTTAAGTTACAGTCCTCCTCTCCTTTTCTATTTATCCCAGCAATGGGTATAATCCTTTATACTTTTCAGAACTTTGTATTATTTTTATGGATATTGGAGAAGGCGGGAACTCATGTTAAGCTGATGATGTTAAATGTTTCCCTCTGAATCTAATGTCTTTCACTTCTTCTGGATGGCTTCTTGTGCGCGTTAGTATCTGAGGGGAAGAACAATGTTAAAACAAGTGAACAAACTCTCAAGACAATTTTGCCTCTAAAAGGCACTGTATTACTTCAGTTACAGGTTAATGCAATGCGCATCGTCTACGAACTTGGCAATGTGAATCAGAAGTAAGTTTGTGAACGCTGTATACTGGGAGCATCTGCTGTAGTTGAGAGGTACTCTGGTTGATAGAACCAGTGAATACAGTAAAATTAATCTCTTCCAGTTGCAACAGTCTGATTCTAGCAGTTTGTTGTCTGAGGCAGAAGGACCACTTTGCCCTGCAGGAAAAGATTAATTAATTCCTGGAATACAAGTGCTTCCCAGACTGCCAGCCACATGAATGCCAAAGATTATCTATGTGTCCTGGTTTTGGCTGGGACAGAGTTAATTTCCTTCCTAGTATCTGCTATAGTGCTGTGTTTTGGACTTAGGATGAGAATAATGTTGATAACACACTGATGTTTCGGTTGTTGCTGAGCAGTGCTTACACTAAGTCAAGGATTTTTCAGCTTATACCGCCCTGCCAGAGAGGAGGCTGGAGGTGCACAAGAAGCTGGGAGGGGGCATGGCCAGGACAGCTGATCCAGACTGGCCAAACGGTTATTCCATACCAGATGACGTCATGCTGAACAAAAAACTGGGGAGAGTTGGCTGTGGGGTCATGGCCACTGCTCAGGAACTGACTGGGCATCAGTCAGCAGGTGGTGAGCAATTGCATTGTGCATCATTGTTTTGTATATTCTTTTATTATTATTATTATTATTATTATTATTATTATTATTATTATTATTATTATTATTATTTTCCCTTTTCTGTCCTACTAAATTGTCTTTATCTCAACCCATGAGTTTTACCTTTTTTCCAATTCTCTTCCCCATCCCACTGTGGGAGAGTGAGCAAACGGCTGTATGGTGTTTAGTTGCCTGCCGGGTTAAACCACGACAGTCTGTTTTGATGCTCAGTGTGGGACTTGAAGGGTTGGGATAACGACAGATCTGACCAGAGTGTGATAAAACAAATTTGTTGTAAGCATTCATTATTAGGCTGATAGCCTCTGGACACAGTGTTGATGTATTTGCTCTCAGAGTTGTGCTTGTTCTCAGAGTTGTGTTACTGGCTGTATATGTTCCCTGATGTGCTGTTTATCACCTCTGGGGGCTGGATTAAGGTTATAATTTTGCTGTACTATGTAACACTGGCTTATGATATGATAAAATTACTGGTTATGAGACCAATCTGGTATTTGTACTGAGCATTGCTGTCATCTCTGTACTTCAGGAACCATCTCTTGGAAACTATTAATAATTACACACTTTACCTTTTCTGGTCGGAGAGCCAATTTGTGGGGGAGACAAGGGGGGACACTTCCCCTGCTCCTTCACATTCCCCTTCTCCTCCAGGCTAGTTACAATAGCTCTTGAGAATTTTGAATATCCTTGGAATGTTCAAGCCAGCATGTTCCTATTGCTATGTCTCCTGAATATGTTTCAGGTCTTGTTTAATGTTAAACAACTATTTAAGAATATCACCCAGAGATCTGCCCCGAGGGTGGATAGTTATGAGTGGCAGGGTGTGTGGGGTAGTATAGGCAAGTACCTAGGACAGTGGGCACCTCCAGTGTTTTGGAACTTCACCCCTGAACAAGCGCAGAATGCTGAAAAAACTAGTAAAATATTTGGAAGAAGTATGCTGTCACCCTGGCAGTTCCAGAGAGACACAAATCACTGCAGCATGCTGGGGCCTGGCCCATGCCTACCAAGCCCTGTTCAACACTATTCAGTACTCCCGAGGGGAAGAGAAGGCCTCTGGATCTGACAACAAAAAAACAGGCACTGCGGCTACTCCAACCCTCGTGACAGGCACTGCAGCTGAACCAGAGAGCCAACCTGTGCCAGTATTAGTCACCCCTGTACACAAGAGGAAATATTGGATGCAAAAGTCAGCTCGTTTAGTAAGGCAAGAAACTCATACTAGGAAGGGGAAGGAGGAAGAAGAGGACGAGGCAGGCCATCACAAGAAGAGGATGAGAAAGAGGCAGAACTCATAAACAAGGCGGTAACCACCTGATCCCTATCCGTCAGTGAGCTGCGAGATATGTGAAAAGATTTCGGCCGTAGTCCAGGCAAGCACATTGTCACCTGGCTGGTCCGATGCTGGGATAACAGTGCTAGTAGCCTGGGATTAGAAAGTAGGGAAACCAAGCAGCTGACATCCCTTTCTAGGGAAGGGGGGCATTGACAAAGCGATTGGAAGAGGGGGACAAGCCCTCAGCCTCTGGAGGCGACTCCTTTCCGGAGTGAAGGAAAGGCATCCCTTCAAGGAAGATGTTATATGTCACCCAGGCAAGTGGACCACCATGGAGAGAGGTATCCAGTACCTGAGGAAATTAGTTGTGCTTGAGGTAATTTATGATGAGCTGGGCAATGAGCAGTTATCCAGAGATCCAGATGAAGTCAGGTGCACATGACCCATGTGGCAGAAGTTTGTGTGGAGCACACCGTTGTCATATGCCAATTCATTAGCACTAATGACCTGGAAAGATGAAGAAGGACAAATGATGGATGAATTGGATGGCCAACTCTGGCAATATGAAGAAAGCCTCTTCCTCCTTTTGGGCCTGTGTCTTGTTTGTGGAGAAAGTGTCCCAGGACTTCCAGCAATTCAAAGAGGATATGCCTGACTCCCCACCTGAGCGGCCCAGTATCTCAGCTCTTAGAAGTAAGCGTTCCTCTGCTCAAGAGAGAGGGGATATAGTGGGTGCACGCCACAGGCCACCCTGTGGTTTTACCAGCGTGACTGTGGAGAGGACATGAGCAAGTGGGATGGAAAACCTACCCCAGCCCTAGAAGCATGGGTACATGAGTTGCAAGGAAAAACAATCACAAAAGGGAGTTCTTCTAGGAAAACTACTGCTCCATTTTCTAGTAGGCAGTTCCCCAGACAGAGTAGAAGTGCTAATCCTACTTCTGATCTTAATAAAGGGACTTTTGATTTGTGTTTACATGAAGTGAGTGATGAATACTATGACCAGGACTAGAGGGGCCCTGCCTCCAGCCAGGTGGAGGAAAGGGACAACTGGGTTAACCGGACTGTGTGGATCTGATGGCCTGGCACATCAGACCCACAGGAGTATAAGACCCAAGTGGACACCGGTGCACAGTGCACCCTAATGCCATTGAGCTCTGCAGGGGCAGAACCCATTTATTGCTGGAGTGACAGGGGGATCCCAAGAGCTAACTGTATTGGAGGCCGAAGTGAGCCTAACGGGGAATGAGTGGCAAAGGCACCCCATTGTGACTGGCCCCGAGGCTCCGTGCATCCTTGGCATAGACTACCTCAGGAGAGGGTGTTTCAAGGACCCAAAAGGGTACAGGTGGGCTTTTGGTATAGCTGCCTTGGAGACGGAGGAAATTAAACAGCTGTCTACCTTGCCCAGTCTCTTGAAGGTCCCTTCTGTTGTGGGGTTGCTGAGGGTTGAAGAACAACGGGTGCCAATCCTACCACAACAGTGCAGCGGTGGCAATATTGCACCAACCGAGACTCCCTGATTCTCATCTGTGAGCTCATTTGTTGACTGGAGAGCCAAGGAGTGATCAGTAAGACCCGCTCACCCTTTAACAGTCCCATATGGCCAGTGCAGAAGTCTAATCAAGAGTGGAGACTAACAGTAGACTATCGTGGCCTGAACGAAGTCACTCCGCCACTGAGTGCTGCTGTGCCGGACATGCTAGAACTTCAGTATGAACTGGAGTCAAAGGCAGCCAAGTGGTATGCCACAGTTGATATCGCTAATGTGGTGTTCTCAATCCCTTTGGCAGCAGAGCGCAGGCCACAGTTTGCTTTCACTTGGACGGGCGTCCAGTACACCTGGAATCGACTGCCCCAGGGGTGGAAACACAGCCCTACCATTTGTCATGGACTGATCCATACTGCACTGAACAGGGTGGAGCTCCGGAACACCTTCAGTACATTGATGACATTATTGTGTGGGGCAACACAGCAGAGGAAGTTTTTGAGAAAGGGAAGAAAATAGTCCAAATCCTTCTGAAGGCCAGTTTTGCCATAAGCCAAAGAAAGGTGGAGGGACCTGCACAGGAGATTCAGTTTTAGGTGGTAGAGTGAGCAAGCAGCTGTGTGGTGTTTAGTTGCCTGCTGGGTTAAACCATGACACTATGCACTCTTGCTTTTTCAAAAGGGTTAAGGAGATTTGGCCCAATAAAATCTAACATGTATTGGTGGATCTAAAGTGGAATATAAGAGAGCCTTTGGGAATACAGATGTAACTGCTGCTATGTAGAACTACCACAATTATCTTTTCTTTCCTTCTTTACTCCATAGCTGTATATGCATGAATGTCTCTGATGATCAGATGTGCTTTGGCATATTGTTTAAAAAGTTTGTCAGAGATATGAGTGTGACATAATAAATTTAGTGAGTGGCAACTACTGTGATAGGCCTAAGAAAAGCTGAACAAATTTATAGTGTTAATTAGAAGTACCTGCCTGAAGTTATTTAACACAGAATTGCGAAGAGATGCATATTTTATATGGAAATGCTCCACACATATACAGAAATAGAAATGCACTGACTTACTGTTGTTCTTTATTTACCAAACGGTAAATGCAAGATTTTTGCGATGAATTGTGGTCATACCAAATTCCTTAGCTGGAGCATAAAGTATTTCTTGTCCTGCTGGGTAAATTCTGCTAGAATAACTTGGTGTTTGTGTTTTTTAAAAGCTGGAACCAAGCATACTGGTCCCTCTTTGAAAAACAGAAGACTAGTTCTCCTCTTTTCCTGGAGGACAGCTCGGGCATTATGTCAGCTGGAGTGGCTTCGGCTCGGCTGCTGCCCAGAGAAGAGTCACATCAGGACAGCCCTAGGCCAAGTGTTCACTCTGTCCTCCAAATTAGGTTTTGGTTGGGGTCCACTGCACAACTCCTCTGTTTCTCTGCCTGTGTGTGTGTGTGTACGTGTGAATTGAACACAACGGGTCTTCCTCTCAAATGCTTCCCATCTGTCCTAAGTGCTCTATGGTTGCCTACTATGTTTCCAGCGAGCGTGCAGGCTAGGTGAAGAGCATTTGTGGCCTGTGTGAGGGGACTGGGACTAAACATAAAAAGGTCCATGCGCAGTATGACGTAGGTGGCCCCTTCTGTGACTGCTCTGCTCTTTGACAGAGTGTTTCAGTGGAGATACTCTTCTAGGACTATGACCTTTAGCTCCCCGCCATTGTTTTTGAAGGGGAAATAGGAAAATATAATGTAAACTGAAGGCTGTTGTCTTAGCAGAGGAGTTGCCGTTTGTCATGTAGCATGGATTTAACCTCTTGAAGATTGAATAGTACAGGTTTTCCTTCTGATATGGGTTTTTCCTCCCCCTCGAGCTTTTCTTTTTCATGAAGCTGAATCCTTGCAAATACTTTTCGCAGAGAGTATTATTCCTGATAGTAAGTGTTGCAAAAGAAAAAATGTTTAAAAATGAGCAGAATTTGGAATTAATTTTTCAAGAAAATCAGTTCTTCCATAATTGCTTTCAATCAAGCAGATACAAAATGTTTAAGTTAATGTTTTCTGCCACAGATACGCTACAAAACTAAGAGCTGAAGCTTTCTTAAAAGTCCCTGTTGCAATCTACTTGTAAACTGTAAAGTTAGTGGTTTATTATTATTTACTTAATTGGTTTTTGTGTGCGTTTCAGAGGTAGCACATGGCAATGGGCATTTCCATTTTGGTAGAGTGATGCCTCAAAGGGCTATTCAGTGACTCCTTCATCTAGAATTATAAACCATTTAGTTATAATCATCATAGAGACATTATAGCTGATGCCTGCAATAGCTGTGATGGTTTTGGGTAGGAAGGACTTTTGGAACCCTTTCATCAGTGCTGTGCCATCTGTAATAAATTCTTCCAGACCTTACATGAATCTGTTTTCCCCCTCCTCCCTCAAACACATTTGTACCACATGTGATTGGCCTGCCAGCTGCTCAGTGTTCCTAGAGTCCAGAAGACAACGGCCTTATAGGTCACATTTGGTATTCAGGCCTTCTGGCCCTCCAGGTCTAGGTTAGGAAACTAGTACTATTTTATGTAATGGAGTTTGGGTTGTTTTTTTTTTTTTTTTTTTTTTTTTTTTCTTTCATTTGAGTTCAGAATGTAAGTCATGCTTTGTTATTTGGTCTACCAAAAGGTACTGTTTTTATCGCTCCTAGTGACTCCTAATGTCTTACTAAGAGTTTTATTGCAACCTGTTGTGTAGCAAAAATACTAATTTTTTTTTTAAGTATGCCCATAAGCACTAAAAGCCTAGTATGTTCACCAGCTCATACCTAGGTCTCTCAAACAGAACAGCATTTCTCAAGTAAGACCTTGTCTAGCAAGTTTTGAGGCAGATGGACTTTGGCCAGATTGTTAACCAGTTATAAAATGTACTTAATCATGAAAATGTTGATAAACTATCAAGGATTTGCTACCAAATGAATCTTTGTAACTGTTTCATAAGAGAAATGTGGTGTAACAGAAACGCATTGCATTCCAACTTCTCGATTAATAGGTTTTGAAAATTTATCAGTTTACTGTAGGTGGTAGAGAACATGAAGTGTACTGTAACCACTGAGGCCTTCCTGTAGAGGCTTATGCAGAGTGTGACATAAGAGTAGGCTTGTTGTGTGATGCCTGCTCATGCTGTTAGCCTTTGTTACTTCTCAACAGTTTTCTTCATGCAAAAGAGAAAAGCTCTGTTGCACTCTCTTCTGAGGAAATGTAATTTGAACTTTAAATTAAAGCTTTAGTGTAGAATATTTGAAGATTGTCTAGTTTCAGTTCTGTTTTTTTGGGTAAGCCAATGCAACAATGTGTGTTTATCACTCACATGAAGCTGAGTGACTAACAAAAGTGAAAACATAAAACTTACAGTAGATAAGCTCTTAACTCTTTGACTGCTGTGCCTAACTGTATATACTAATTTTAAGGTTTGTATTTGTGTGTGAAACCATGCTGCTGCAGAAGGTGGTGTTGCCATATGGATGCTGTTACTTAGGTGGAGTAGTGCCAAAGAGGTTAATAACATTTCCATTGTGCCTACACTCTTCAGATGTCACCAGAAGCTGATTTAATAATGTAGGTTTTGTTGCACTGTAGCAAATCTGTGTTTCTTTTCTTGATTAATTTCTTGCTTGGAAAGACACTATACAATAATTGAAAATAGCATAAACTGAGACACTTCTGTCTTCAAATATTGGTGGCATTATTAAAGAAATGCTTATTCTGACTAGGTCAGTTTTAAGAGATTAGATTTTACTTGTAATTTAAAATGTGGCATGGAAACAAACTAATCAATAGGAAAAATGTTTGTAATTATCAACAAAATAATTTTGTGTGTGTATGTAAGACTAATTTGGGGGATGAAAGGTGGGAATAGTTAACCTTTTAATCAACAGATATGCTTATTTTAAATGTAGCTGAGAGGTTACATTTCAATTCCTGATTCACAGCATTAACATCTCAAATTTTGTATTTTAAACCCAAACCACTAAGCATTGCATTAAAAAATCTTTGTCCCTGACATTGCAGTAATGGGTTGTACTGTGCCAGTCTCCAGCAGGGTTGGTAATAACTAGCTTTGATTCAATTTCATGAGTTTTTACGTTACAATTTGGATTGATGGTAACGTAAGGCTAGGAATAACTGGGGCAGGTTTGACTTTCAGGCATCTTGGAGTACAATATTTTGAAGAAAAATGCACCAAAAAGAGAAGCCATATCTGTCTGCCCCACTTTTGCCATTTTATTGTGCTTTTGGCTTAAAAGGGATTTGGGTTTTGGCTGTTAATGTAACAAGCTGTTTACCTTGGCAGAGCTGGGCCTAAGACCAGCCTTTGTTGGTTAACAAATAAAATTGGTTTGAGCTCACTGTCCATGGAGTATTTTCTCACATCATAAATCATCGTGCAAACTGGGACACTGTTTTAGTCCAGTTCCTGAGGAGAAATCCTTCAGGAATGAGGTATGTTACAGATGTGGAGCAAAACTCAGATCTACTTTTTTCTTAGCATATCTGGATCAGTGTTGTCTCCAGTATAAATCCAGCTTCCAGGAAGACAAAATTTCACCTCAAAAGAAACAAAAAAAGATTGTTTGATTGGCAGAAAGAAGTTTTCAAAACACAGTTTGAGAAAGTGGCATGGTTTAGCATGCTTTAGCAAATGAGCTTGACTTAAAAACTGCAACTGCATGGACCTATAAATTATAAAGCAGTTTTAGGCTGTCATATGCTCTGCAAGCTTCAGTAGTGTGATAAATGAGAATTTTGAGTGATCTCAGAAGTACCTTCCTATCAGTTTGTCACAATCTACACGTTTGTTAGGTGTACTCTTATTCCCCTTTCCAAACTGTGCTCTTCATTTCCTTTGAAGAGTTTATAAACATCTTGATTGTGTGGTCTGTTTTTGGTGACTCATAGGTCTCTGACAGCTTACACACACTTATGTTAGAGTAATCAACTTCTCTGAGAGGAGACAGCTTTTAAAAATATTTATATGTGTTTTTTAATAAATGGAAACTTTTATAGACAGAGAGGAGCCTGCACAGTAAAGGGGTTTTTTGTTTGTTTAATTAAACTTCCAGTAAAACAAAAGTGGTTGAACAGCTGCAGCTGTCTGTATATGAATTAGTGCAAGGCAGACAAACTTCAGGAAGATAACTCCAGTGCCTCTAGCCTACCCAAGCAGCTGTAGAGTCAACTCAACAGCCCTGTCCTACCTTTTGGTCTCTCTTCATAAGAGAGAATGTAATTAATAAGAAAACAAAACTGTCAAGAATCATGTCAGTTTTACAGCCTTCTTAGGGGAAAACTGCAAGCACAGCAATAGGTATTAGAACTCTTTTAAAACATGGGACTTAGAGAGTGGGAGAGTGGTTTGCCTTCCTTCAGTATGTCTTGCTGCACTGTGAATGTTGAAGAGTGTTTGAAGAATAAGTAGTTGGAGCCAGCCCAAATCCCCACTCCATTGCCATCTCCCCCTTACAGCTCTTTAACCACCTCCTCGTTGCTTAGTGAGAACTCAGAGCAAAGCAGATTGTAATTGCATCCACAGCAAAAAATGACAATAGGATTTAAAAGCTTCCTAAGTAGGGAGGAGAAATGACTTGGCACATACAAAAAGCAGTGTAAAAGCTGTGAGTCCTGCGAGCATGTGCATCCTAGTAGGCTGCTTAAAAACGAAGGATACAGGGCCTTGCCTTGCCCTCAAAAGATCTTTCCTGGGGCTCAACCAGATTGGAAATACATTGCTAAATAGTCTGAATATCGCCTTTTTTGAGCCTGAGTGCTGCTGTGTTCTCTGGAGATATACATTTTCATTGGTGCAAGACTTAAAGTAGTGTGTGTACCTAGGTGCCGTTGCCTGAATCCGGTAGTCTTTGGAGACCTATTGTGCAAATACAACTTCTGAACCAACTTCACTGGTTTCTGTGGGGTAAAGTACGCATATGTAGATAATATCAATGCTATTTTTAGGGACTTAGGTTCATATTTTAGAAATATGTCTTTTTTTTTTTTTTTGGTATTTTCTCTAACTGGAATGAATAGTACAAGTTCAACAGATTCTTTAGTTTGTGTAGCAATTGTCACAGAAGGGGTCCAGAAATGCTGCCAAAGGTGGTGTGGAATGGCTCAGTAGTTGTGGGGTGCAGGGCAACTAGGTGGGTTTAAAAATTGGTTGGATGGTTGAGCTCAAAGGGTTGGGCTTTCCAGATCTTCCCCAAGTCCCTGAGGCTTCAAGAGCCCAAACATCCAACTGCCCTGAATGAAGGGCAGGCAGAGTCTGTGCCTCTTGGGGAGGGATTGGAGACTTCTAGAATGGCAAGTCTGGAAGCCTGAAGTTTATAACTTCTGATACCAGGAGGAAGGCTCCTGCTTCACCTCAAGATCTGCAATTACAGGACCAATTCAGTGCTCTTGTAGATGATGAGGGTCTGGGTGCTCCAGCCAGTGAAAAACCCAAGCCGGCTAAATCTGAGCACCAGGAGAAAGCGGCAAGTGATAAAAGTAGGGAAATTCCCTGCTGTGGGGGATGGAGACTCCTATCTGCTGACCTGGCCTGTCATCTAGGGACACTTGTTGCTTGCCAGGATCTTGGATCTGGAATGCTGCAGAAAGACTGCCAAGGCTTGTCTGGCTCTACCCCCTGCTGCTCTTCCATGTAGGCTTCAATTATATTGCCAGGAGTGATCTGGAAAGTATCAGTTGTGACTGTATGGCTCTGGGGTGACAGTCAAGGGCATGGGAGCGTGGGGGGCTTTCTCCTTGATCCTTTCAGTGAGAGGGCAGGGTGTGAGGAGGAGTGGACAGATCCTGCAGGTAACAACTGGTTGCATAGCTGGTGTCAGCAACAGAGTTTTAGTTTTTTGATCACGGGACCCTCTTTGAGGATTGTTGGAGAAGATGGGATCCACCTGGCTAAGTGGGGCAAAAGCATCTTTGCTAACAGGCTGGCCAACCAGGTGAGGAGAGCTTTAAAATAGTAATGATGGGAGAGGATGACCAACAATCTTGGGATGAAGCGTTGGACAAACAAAATATGTGGGGTGATGCAAACAGTAGGGACCTTGTAAGCAACAAAACAGGACTGAAGGGGGTCCTTCCCAAGCATATCTGTATAAACAAGGAAGTGCGTTTCAGAATCACAGGGAAAACTTGTACTCTTTCTGGGAAATCAGCATGACTGGTTGCCTCGCTGAAATGTCTGTGCTCTCATGCATACAGTGTGGGGCTCAAAGAAAAAGTAGTTACATGTCTGCATACAGTTGCAGAGTTACGATTTCATTGGGATCATGAAGATATGACTGGAGTGCTGCAATAGATGGATACAGATTCTTTGGGAAGGACAGGCTAGGAAGGCAAGGAAGGGGAGTTATTCTTTATGCAGCAGAGCAGCTGAAATGCATGGAGCTTTGCTGTGGGACAGACGATGAACCAGCTGAGAGTTTCTGGGTTAGGGTTAGAGGGCGGACCAATGCAGATGATGATGTGGTGGGTGTCTCTACAAACCACCTAACCAGGAAGAAGGAGTTGATGAGTCCTTCTTCAGGCAGCTGGAATAAGGCTCACATTGGCAGGACCTGGCCCTCATGGAGGATTTCAACCACTCTGGTATCTACTGGAAGGATAGAGTAGTTTGCTTATGCCTTGGGTGTGAGCAACCCAGGAGGCTTCTGGAGCATGTTGACTACTGGATCTCATACTTGCAAACAAGAATTGTTTGGGGATCTGATGGCTGAGGGCAGCCTTGGCTGCACTCACCATGAGATGATAAAGTTCAGGATCCAGAGAGGAGGAGGAGGGGAAAAAGCAGAAAGCAGAATTGCAACCCTGGACTTGAAGAGGGAAGACTTTGGCGTGTTCAGGGATCTGCTTGGAAGAATCCCACCGGAGACAGTTGTGGAGAAAAGAGGAATCCAGTTGAGCTGGTTGGTTTTCAGGTATCACCTCCTCCAAGGTCAATAGTGGTTCATCCTGACAAGCAGGAAAACAAGCAGAGGTGGTAGGATGTCTTCATGGATGAACGAGGAGCTCCTGACAAAAATCAAACATAAAGAGTACAGGGGGTGAAAGCAGGGAGAAGTGACTCGAGATGCAGGTAGAGAGAATGTCTTTATGTGTACAGATGGGGTTAGGAAAGCCAAAGCCCACCTGGAGTTGAATGTGGTGAGGGATGTTGTTGTGGATTAACCCCAGTGTGCAGCTCACCCCCACACAGCTGCTTGCTCACTCCCCCACAGAGGGACAGGGAAGTGAATTGAAAGGGTAAAAGCAAGAAAACTCGTGGGTTGAGATGAAGACAGTTTAAGAGGTAAAGCAAATGCTGCTCATGCAAGCAAAGCAAAATAAGGAATTCATTCTCTACTCTCCATGGGCAGGCAGATGTTTAGCCATCTCAAGGAAAGCAGGGCTCCATCAAACATAACAGTGCCTTGGGAAGACAAATGCCGTAACTCCAAGTGTCCCCCCTTCCTCCTTCTTCCTCCCAGCGTTTATTGTTGAGCACGATGTCATACGACATGGAATATCCCTTTGGTCAGTTGGGGTCAGCTGTGTCCCCTCCCGGCTTCTTGTGCACCCCCAGCCCACTCACTGTTGGGGCAGTGTGAGAAACAGAGAAGGCCTTGAGGCTGTGTAAGCACCCTTCAGCAGTACCTAAAACATCTGGGTGTTATTAACACTGTTTTGGTCACAAATCGAAAACACAGCACCATGCGAGCTGCTATAAAGAAAATTAACTCCATCCCAGCCAAAATTAGTACAAATGTGAAAGACAAGAAGGGCTTCTATGGGTCCATGAGCAGCAAGAGGAAGACTAGGAAAAGTGTGGTCCTGCTGCTGAATGGGAAGGAGGGCCTTGTCACAGAGGTACTTAATTCCTTACGTACCTTAGTCTTTTATAGTAATACTGGCCTTCAGCAATCCCAGGCCCCTGAAACCAGTGGGAAAGTCCAGGGCAAGGCAGACCTACCCTCAGTGGAGGAGAATCAGGTTAGGGAATATCTAAACAAGCTGGACATGGGCAAGGCCATGGCCCTGGTGGAGAATGTGCTGAGGGAACTAACTGATACTGGGAGGCCACACTTGATAGTCTTTGAAGGGTCACAGTGATTGGGAGAGGTTCCCTAAGAATGGAGGACAGCAAATGTAACTGGAAGAGCAAGAAGCCTCCTTTTTGCTAAGAACTACAGGCTGGTCAGCTTCATGTTCACCCCTTGGAAGGTGATGGAGCAAATAATCCTGGAAGGCATTTCCAAACATATGGAGGAGAAGCTGGTTGGGAGTAGTCAGCATGGATTTATGAAGGGGAAGTCATGTCTGACCAATCAGTTAGTTTTCTACAGTGAGATCACTGATCGGTGGAGGAGGGGAGTGCAGTGCACGCTGTTTACGTTGACTTCCGCAAAGCTTTTGACACTGTCTCCCGTATCATCCTCATTGACAAAGGGATGAAGTGCAGAGCAGGGAAGTGGACAGTGAGGTGGACTGAAAACTGGCTGAAGTGCCAGGCTCAAAGGGTTGTGATCAGCAGCATGAGCTCCGGCTGAAGGCCGGTCACTGGCAACGTTGCCGCAGGGGTGGATAATGGGGCTGATGCTGCTCAGCATCTTCACCAATGAGCTGGATGACAGGGCAGAGTGCACTCTCAGCAAGTTTGCAAATGATGCAAAACCGAAGGAGTGTTTGACACACCAGAGGGTTGTGCTGCCATTCCTAGAGGCCTCGACAGGCTGGAGAAATGGGCTGAAGGATCCTCGTGAACAAAGGGGAATGCCAAGCCTTGCCCCTGGAGAGGAATAACCCCAGGCACTGGTACAGGCTGGGGCCGAGTGGCTGGAAAGCAGCTTTGGCGAGAAGGACCCAGGGATCCTGGTAGCGACACCAAGCAGACCACGAGGCAGCAGCGTGTGCTCGTGGCAAAGGGAGCTCCTATGTTCCAGGGCTACGTTAGGCAGAGGGCTGGCAGGAGGCAGGTGGAGAGGGGTGATCCTTCTCCTCTTCTCCTTTCTGTGAGGCCCATTGGGAGTGCCGTGTCCCATTCTCGGTTCTCCCGTACGAGAGAGAGATGGAGATCTGGAGCGAGCCCGGCGAAGGGCCATGAAGATGGTTGGGGGATTGGAGCACCTGACATGTGACGAGTGTCTGAGAGAGATGATGGGACTGTTTAGTGGGGAGAAGAGAAGGCTCAGGGTGATGTTATTGATGTGGCTGAATACGTGATGTGGTGGAGTAAAGAAAGTGTAGCAAGAGTCCTCTTGGCAGTAGACAGTGAAAGGAGGAAAAGCAATGGGCATGCATTGAAATACAAGAAAATCCACTTAAACATAAGAAGTCCTTTTTAACCTTAAGGGTGATTGAACACTGGAATTTCTATCCTTAGAGCTATTCAAAAGCTGGCTGCATAAGGCTCTGAGCAACCTGTGGTTTAGCTGTCTCTGTTTTGAATAAGGGGGTTTGGTCTACAGAGTTGCCTTCCATCCCCAAATGTTGTGTGATTTGGGTAGTGGTTAATGGGCTGTACTCTACTTGCTAGATGATAATAATTGCAATACTACCAGGGGCTGTCCTAGGACCTCTTCTGTTTAACGTCTTTATCAATTACTGGAGAAGGCAGTGGAGTGCAGTCTCCTCAAGTCTGTGGTTGATACAAAATTGGTGGAACAGTTGGTGTGCTAAAGAGTGGAGGAACATGAGGCTAGAGGAATTCCAATTGTCTGGTTTAGGGAAGAGGAAACAGGAGGTACTAATAGCAGCCTTACAATACCTACAAGGAGGTTTTCAAGAAGACGGAGTCAGGCTCTTCACAGCAGTGCATGGTGGGACAAGAAGACCAATGGATGTAAATTGAAACAAGAAAGGTTCCAATGGACTGTAGAAAGAAAACTTTTCTCCCAGTCAAGCAGTGAAGCAGGTTACCCTGTGTGCCCTACCTCTGTCCTTGAAGGTTTTCAAGACCCACGTGGACAAAGCCCTGAGCAACCTGGTTTGACCTCAGAGCTGGTCCTGCTTTGAACAGGAAGCTGAACTAGAGACCTGAGGTCCCTCCTGGCCTGAAGGACTCTGATTTTTCACTTACGTTTCAGTGGGAAATTTTTCAAGTTTGCGTGTCAGCTTGTAATGTGTGGTGCCACTCTTTCTCTTTTGCTGTTCATTATGTAGTTTAGCAGGCCTCTTGTGAACTGGTTTTTTAATGTTTTTGGGCTTCACAGAAGAAGCAATAGATGAATACTATCAGCTGTAGCCTTGTGTCTGGGATGTATCTGAAAGTCAGAACACTCTTTTAGCTATGACTTGCAGGCTCTGGGGGAGGGAAGGAGATGTTCAGCATTGTGTTTGTGTGACATTTTGGGGGTGGAAAGAAATAACTCTGCTTTCTGTCAGCTTAATTCAGTTTAGTCCTCAGGGCTTCTGTTACTTAGGCAGAACCTTTTTACTGTCTGTGGTGTAATGGTTAGCTTTGCTTTGTGAGCTGTATTGCCTGTTTGCTGGCCACATCTTGCAGGGTTTACATAGCACAGTCATTTGTGCAGAAAGCAGACGTCTATTGCTAGTTTTCCTTTTGCTGTTTCAATGGTTGAAGTGCTAAATGTTTGGTGGCACATACTGGGGCATGGTTTTCTACCAAAGAAAACAGGAGTAAGGCTTTACAAATATGACTATCCTTGACCTTGCCAATCTGGCTCCTCCTAGTAGATATTTGATGAACCAGTAAATATAACTATGGCTTACAGATGCTTCAGGTCTATTATTTTTGATTCTCCAAAGGATTTTTTCTGTCTTTATGACTTCCTTAATTCTCTACAGGAACTTTGCAGTGTGTATAGTTTCAAGGGATGGGGAGTCCTGCCAGGAAAAGGCAAAGACACACCATATAATGGTAGCAAGCTTATAACACACCTCTGTTTGATAGCAGTCATTCAGAGCAGTAGGAGTATTTATGCATCAGAGGATCTGAAGATTAATCACGAGTGAAAGTAAATTTTTCTCCCTTTGATGAAACCCTGCAAAAGCACGTTCATGCAGCAAAGCTCTGCATTTCTGTGTAAACAACAGTGAAACTCAGCATGATGCAAAAATTCTTGTTAAATACTAGGTTAAGAGTGATGTATTTAGCAAAGTAAGTACAGTGGCTTGGGATGCTTATGGATTTGAGAACCTTTCCAGAAATAAAATGCTTTAGAAGTCCCATGAAGAAAAGCTAAAATGTTGTCCAAGAAATAAAAATAAACTTTGTAATGCTGCCAGAGTAGATACTGCTGAAGGATCACAAATTAATTTCCTTTAAACAGTAAAGAAACATGCGTGTCATTTGTTGCCTTAACCATGATGGGCATTCCTGTGGTTGGTTGGTTTGTTTTTTTTCTTTGGCCTGTCTTGTAGCAGTTACCCACAAAATGTTACCGTTACATGTTGCCTATTTGATGTGCTCTCCTGGTTAAGCTGAATATATGACTTTCACTGAGAATATATAATTGGATTGGTGTTCTGTTATTCCTTTTAAAGGCATGGAAACGTAAATGTTGTCAATAATTGTGCATCTATGTGTTTCTCTTTTAGTGGAGGCGATAGTGGAGTTTGACTACAAAGCTCAACATGATGATGAGCTGACGATTACTGTAGGTGACATAATCACCAATATCAAGAAAGATGATGGAGGCTGGTGGGAAGGACAGCTCAAAGGCAGAAGAGGTTTGTTCCCTGACAACTTTGTAAGAGTGAGTACAAAGTGGAACTGTTCTTGTGTTGTGTGTATACGTTTTG
The DNA here is from genome assembly GCA_031468815.1 of Morus bassanus. Lineage (NCBI taxonomy): Eukaryota > Metazoa > Chordata > Aves > Suliformes > Sulidae > Morus > Morus bassanus. The sequence goes on along the minus strand of CM062568.1, from coordinate 87,838,524 downwards.
TGTACTGTGCTGTTTAGGTCTAATATTAGCCTTTATATCATAATATTTCTTATATCCAAAACCATAATATATTGCAATACAATGTTTTATTGAGGCTATGATACAAAGAAAAGATTACTTTCTTGCAAAGACAATGTAGTTTTGATACCCTGAAAATAAAAGTAGCTACCCTTACATTTCTCTGCTGTTCAGTGATTGTTTGACTGTGTGGTCTGGGAACAAAGTGCTTTTTCTAGAAAAACTTCTATGTCATGGCATTTGCAATATTTTCTCTTCTCTGTAACTGCTACTTTTTCTCCAGAGGACTTTCTTAGCTTTTAGGGAAGTTTTTTTGTGAGTATTTATTCCTGGGTAAACTAGTTGAGAATAATTAAAGTGGATTTTTCCAAACAGTTGCCTATAAAAACTTAAAAAAAAAATAAATTGCTTTGTATTTTATGTAATGTACCAAATAACTTGCAGTAATACTGGTGTTAGGAAAGCCATTCAAAGTTTTAGAAATATATATCTTTTTTACTGGGCATCTGTGTGTGCGTGCGTATGTCTGTACATATGAGACTAGCTGTTAGTACCTCTGGGCCTCCTTGATTTGTCATTGCAGACCTGGGCTGTTAGTTTCTATAAACCTCCATAAACCTGGCTCTCCACTATTGAAAAGAGAGCAAGAACTGCAATAAATTACGTAAGTAGGTTTTATGTTAAACTGTTACTGCAGCTTCAGGGCTTTTCCCCTTTCCAAGGATTTATATCCTTGATACACTTTTTATCATTTTTTTTCTTCTTTTTTTTCTTCTTCTAACTGTGTGAGCCTGTTGTGTGTTTAGACATATAGCACATAATGAAGTTATTTCATTTTGCTTCGGCAACACTGCATATGTCGAGGTAATTTGAGGAAGTGGTTTGGTGGCAAACTTACTGAGCCCATAGCGGCGTGGGGACACACACAGGAGCCTCAGGCATTCCTGTGGGGACAAACATACTCACATCCTAATCCTTCTTGTTGCCATTGCCAAGAAGAAATGAGGTGAAAGGGAGTGGAGGAGGAAAATCGATACCCTGTTTCTTGTTAACCTCTGAAAATCCGCACTTTGGGGTAGGGGGAGGAAAATATTTTGGGACTCCTGTATTGATAATATTTTTCTGCTTCAACTCTGACTGTGAAGTTCCGTGGTACAAAAGCAGACTTCCTCTAAGCTTTTTCCTGGCTGATATTTGAAATCTGCTGCTGATTTTAGGAGGTGTTGGATTTGGTGTCCTAAATAAACGTGGCCTATGAATTTCTGTTATGAAAATATCATAATTAAGTATGAAGGTTTGCAAGTTCTCCCCTTTAGTACCTAAATTTTAAGGCCTCTTCTTTCCAAAATGACTTCAAACTGTGGCATCCTGTCACATAATTGAAAAATAAATAGCTTTTTCTCAATAGAAAGTTCTAAAACAACAATAAATGTTCTGGATTTTATGTATTCATAAAACATCACTACCTGCTCTTTGCTTCCCCCCCCCCAACTTTTTTTTTTTTTTTTTTAAAATCAGCATCCAGGGTTGTTTTCTAAAGAACTAAAAACCTCATTAAATTCTTCCTCATTCTCAGCTTTAATGCAAAGTCAAGTATGTTTTTCATAGTTGAGCATTCCCTCTTTAAATTAGGTCACATGGCATGGAAGATACAAACTTCCTGAAAGTATAGTTAGTTTGTGAATATCTTGAGTGAAAACCTTTATTTTTCTGCAGTTTTTGTTGTGTAAATCTTGTATCTGGAGAGCTATAGTCAAACCTGACAGTGGTCCCATTAGAAAGCTTGTTGAGTGTAATCATTCTGTCCACTAAGATTGTAAGTAATTGTAAACTTTCTCTTTCAGTTATGGAAAGTATTTTAAGAAGTGCATGCAGAGTTGAGCTCACCAGCAATGAATTCATGTCCCATTGCTATTCTGTTGTATCAGCAAGGTAACTGAGAGGCAGGCAAAAAGGGATGCTACAGATGAGTGGTGGAGCTGAATGCAACTCCAAATTCCCATTGCTTATCAGAATTGGTTGCAAGAGCAGTTACTTGAGAAAGTTGTTCAGAGGTAAAAATCACTAACTAAATTCTTGAGGTACTTGCATTCTACCTTCAAGCGGAGGGAATAATTTCTTACGGAAAATAGCTTTTCCTTCCTGTGATTTGATTTTCTTTTGAAAAAATTCATGATGACATTCCAAAGAGGCTGTTGGATTTTGCAAAAATTGAATGTTTGGGCTGAACTGAAACCACTGAATTAACACAGTAAAGAGGCCTGAGTGGTCTCGGTTAGCAGGTGTGCACAGTTTCTGGAAGTGCAGTTTGAAGAGAAAAGAGTTTGGAAGAAAAGATGTACAAATCAAAAATGGAAAAATTAGGGAAATGCAATATATTGGAATGTTTATGAAAAGACATTAATACAAAGTTTACTTAAGAAAATAAAAATAAAAAAATGTTTTTCAAGGGAATTCTAGGTTGTGATGTGGAAAAGACATTTGGAGTTGCCTGTAGCAAAAGTGGTTTTAGATTTCACAGAATAAATGCAATTTAGGAGATCATTGAAGAGGAGTTGTCTGAAGGCAGACGTGAGAAAGAAAGAGGAAAGGGGAGGTAGCAATGTTATGTATGCAGTACATGTGCAGTTATTTTTTTCAGGGGACTTTCACTGTGAAATAGTATCAGAGGTGCTTCCTGTTCCTGAATCTGCAAAACAACTGCTCTGAATTTTATATATTTTTATACATACAGACACGAAAAAACACAGATTCATACCCTTCTTTTGCTCTGCAATTCAGTATGCAAGGTGTAACAGAGAAGGTATTTGAAATTTCTTTTCTCTTTCCGTTTTCACTGCCTATTAGTCTGTAGCTAACTTGGAAGATTTTGTCAGAGAAGTTTGTTTAAATATGAGAAAATTCTTTGGTCCCTCTTTTAAGATCTAATTTACCTCTATCAGCCTTTGTAGGTATCTACTTTTGTAAGAGATAGTGATGCTGAATTTATTGTAAGAAAAGTACGAAATGTGTATCTGGTTGCCATTTTTTCTGTATTCTTTCAATTTTTCAGGTAGAGAAATAGAAGTATGAGTGGAGAACTATGTACTGTTCCTGGTTGTCTGTTTTACTCCTCAGTTACGCAGCTGAAAAAGAGGAGATAGCAGGTGTGATTGCAGTGTAGTTCATTTGCATGGTATAAAGTTGGTCTTTGATATCTTTCTAGCTTGAAAACATCAACTTGAAATCCAAAATCCTTACTTTTATAATCAGAAAATAAAGGAAATGTGGATGATGTATAGTATATTGGGGGGTTTTTTAAATGCCATTAGCAGACAGACAGGAGGTTTTTGATTTTTTTTTTTTTTCTAGTCTTAGTTTAACAAATTCCTTGTCTAACCGTGCTCTGCAGTGTAAAACTTTGTAAGTGTGACAGCATCTGAGACAGTTAGATTTTGCTGATAGCGGATGAAGATACAGAAAGCAGGAAACTGTGGTGCAGAGCCATGCTTGCCAGTTTTAATTTACAAACCCAATTCTATGCGGGATTGGGTAGTGTTATACTGGTAAACTGTATGTGCTGCATGTGACAACCTTCAGGCTTGTCAGTACTCCAGAGGACTTGCCAATATTGCTAGCAGAACTGGGGAGGTAAATTTATTTTAAAATTAGCAAGAAGTGTGGTGGTAGTTATTTTTGAAATTGTGGTGTATAGCTTGGATTTTAGAATCAATGAAACAGGACAGGGGGTTTGTGTTACTCAGGTCAGAACTGCAACCTGGATTTCTTGTTACATAAGCAGAATACAATCTTTAAATAGTGCAAATTATTTATAGCATGTCAGGGATGTTCATGCTGAATCACAGATACATGGTGGAGATGCTTATCTGTTGCTTGTCATTTAATTTTCTGCTCTATATGTTTTGTTTCGTTGGTTTTAATGTTTACAGCCAGTCAGAGGCTGCAGGGAATCGTGAGTGAAGCTGAGACCCTTGTGCTTGCTAGGCACCTCACGCTCCCCTACCCATTCCTTTTAGTGCTTTCCTAAAACCTGTCATAAGACTGGGCCAGTGCACATGCAGGGGCCCTTTACAGCTCTAGTTTGGGTCCTGGGAGGGAGAAGAGAATATTCCCCGTGTCCCGGAACATTTTGGTTCCTGCAGTACTTTCTGCTTCCCCAGCCTTCCGGCTGCTGCTTGGAACCCATCACGTCGGAGAACCGACCAACCCCTGTTATCCTTCCCTCCTGCTTTGCCACTGCGTGCTCTGATACCACTGTGCCCGCCTTTTGCTTCAGGGCTTGTAGGTTCATATTGCCTTCACTGCTCTCCTAAGTACACTGAAAACTATTAATTAAGTGACGTTTGGGTCAGCTTTGCCTAAGTAGCCACTTCTCAAAGCTGTGGCATCTGCCAAGGCACTGAGGTTGTATGAGGACTTACGGAAAGCGGTGTTATTTCTGTCTGTACCTGAAAAGATAACTTGCTTTATGGGTCAGTGAATCATTACGGGGTTGTTTTTTTTGCATACTTGGCAGGTATTTGCAATTCAATTACTGAGAGTTTTGTTGGAAATCTTACTAGAATACTGTCTACATATTTGTTCTTCGGAAATGTTTTAGATTGTGGCATGCTAACTGTTTTGTCGCAGTGGGAATGAGAGCCAGGGGTACTAGTTTCTTGTTCCAAGTTCTGGGTACGACTATTAAAGTTGTTATCCTTATGGTGAAATACAAGAGAATATAATTGGTTAAAGAAACTTTCAGATAGGTTCCATCATGTGAAAATGTTGTCTCTTTGAGCTTTTGTTTCTGTCAACACAATGAAGATTTTTGTGGGGAGAAACATAGCACACTGCTGTGTTGTTATTTATTATTGCCGCTGTTATTACTCTTACAATGGCAAAAGCAAAACTAGTAAAATGAAGTCTTTCTCCCTCTCCCAGCCCATCTCCCCACCAAAGAAACAGATCCACCAAGATGGTCTTGTACCAGTCAATAGTCTCTGACTTAGCAGTGTTCACTCTTCAAAGGGAATTCAGCGCAGAACAGGAGCAGCACTCTGGGCCATCCTGGATGCCCAGGGCATGATTACAAATAATGTCACGCCTCAACCTGTTCGTCTGGCTTCAGAGGAGGTGGGGGAGCTCCCAGTGAGGCAACTGCCCTGGGTGGTTGGCCTGGAAGTGATGTTAGACTCCCTGGCAGCTACAGAGGCTCTTTCCCATTCCCTGTCACAGGGAACTGGTGATATTCTCGGCTGAATGGGAAGGGTGCCGTGCTCATTGCAGTCAGCAGAATGGATCCTGTATGTTTGTCATGGGGCAAATGTGGTGTTGACTGTCCTGCGGTGATCAGTTTGTTGGCTATGTTTTGATGCCAGGCTTTGAGGGGGGGATTACTTGCGGCGGGGTGGGGAACAGAGAGGAAAGAAGGGTTGCTGTTCAGGGCTGTCAGCTGCTGGATGTTTTGTGGGAACCAGCATATGAACTATGCAAAAGTGAGAGGCTTTTAAATGATTGTGGCAGTCATGCAGTGGACACATGGTAATGTGAAGCTTCAGTGTTGAGGTTTTTATTAGTTTGTAGTGACTCGTACTTTATATTGCAAAGAGTTATTAGTAAAACGTAACCTTCTAAAAAGGCAGTGGCTTAATTGTAATTATATGGTGATAGAACTGGTGAAAATGTAAGAGTTTGAAAACAAAATGTATTGCTTTTCATTCTTTAATATGCATTGTAATTGCTGATGTTTAAAAAAACATAAAAAGACATTCGTATTTAGATACACATAATATTACTTCACTGATAAGAGTTCAGTGTAGGTAGTATAAATTTATATACTAAGGAGACTAAATTATTTCCTCTTTTTGCTCAGTTTTGTCTTTTGTATTCTTAAGAAAATCTCAGTAAGAATATTTCTGTTTAAAATACGCTGTTGTTTAAATTGTAAATTTAAAAAAATGATAATTTTATGCTGAAAAGGAAACTAAACGCTTTTTTTCACCCCTTCCTGAGGCTCCAAGCCCTGAGGAGGAGGAGAACCTGATCAGAGATTGAAAGAAGGACTGAATGTGCTATCTAGAAGTTATATTTTCAAAGATATAACTTCTTTGGAGCTGTAATGTCATAATTCTTTAAAGCAGCTTCAATTTCTTCAGAACTTATTTATATATTATTATTTGGAAATGTGTGTTACACAGGGAAGTCAATCTGGTTTTGGCAATAGCCTCTTAAAGTAGTTTCCATGAGGATTTATAGAATTGGCAGGATTAAATGGTTGACAGTGTTTCTCCAACCTAGTCCTAAAAGGTTGGGAGGCAAAGAGAGGTGTCCAGGTGTTCTGACCTTATACTTTCTCTTCCCTGAAGTCAGTTTCTTTCTCCCCCACCCCCCACCCCCCCGCAACTTTCCAAGCTCCAGATGTTTTTATTTTCTCTCTAGCTTGTTTATGTATGGGTGCATATGTTAGTAATCCATGTATTTTGGTCTGATTATTTTTTACACTTGTTCTGGCAATTGTTCTATTGCTGGAGCAGGCTGCTGTGAGAAACTCTGTAGGTAAAATCTGTAGAGATGCTTAGCAGCATTTGCATACAGATGTTTTGCAAAACGTACTTCTACAATTTTGGATTTACAGAGAGTACAGCTGTGTATCTGATTTTTCCCGACAGGACCAAAAACCTTGTTAGAATTCTTAAAACACAGTAACAGAAAACACAAGCTCCTAGAAACTGAATTGCAGTTCAGTCCCACTGCTGTTTGAAGCTAGTGTGAGAATACTTGTTGATAACTCCACCTTTCTTGCAATTTAATTACGTAGCCCTGAGATGGATTCCCTCAACTTAAGGAAACATTATTTGGTTTTGATGTTTTTAATGTTTGTTTGCGAAAAAGGGTATAAGAGAAATAGTGTTCTGGATGCCTGTGGTGTAACTACAGCATTTAATAATCGTAATTGTGAAGGGTTGTGCTTGCATTCAAGCTTAGTCTGCCAGCTATTCCATTTACTCCATTAGAATGATCCAACCTGTATCCAGACCACATCTACTGATTGTCTTTCAGTTTGTATTACTTAAGTGTTAAGTAACATTAACAGTAAGTAAGAATGCAGATGAGGGCAAGAGGGACATGTGGGAAAAAGAAAGCTATTGGAAATTTTAAGACTAGCTGTTCTAACTGCTGCTGTCATGACTTAATGATACTGTTTACTTCTGAATGTTCCTGTCCTGACCAAATATTGTAATTTATTAACAGTAAGTATATGTGCGTATGTGGGGGGGTTGTTTGGTGGTGTTGTTTTTTTTATGTTTGGGTTTTCTTTGCTGTTTTTGGGTTTTACTTCTATGTAAAGTGCCATTTTAGTCTGAATTGTGTAGACCATTTAACAGCTTTCGTGCTTTTATAAAGTGCATATCAACTGGAATGGCAAACTATTTGCATTATTTGCTATTGGAAGTAGTTTTTGACTAATGAGGTATCTTTGTATTCAGTGTCTGTAAGTGCTGCAGTTCCCTACTAGAATCATTGGGGAGCTATTTGGGAAGCTGATGGTGGAGACAGAGTCCTTAGAGGGTTCCCCATTTCCTGCCATCACCTAATTGTGTACTCTACTAGAATTTCACTGGCACTGTTAGTAAAATTGTAATATGACAAAGTATATTAGAGCGGTTTAGATTTATGATCGGCACATGTTGTTCTCTTCAGAGTTGGAAAGAGGCGAGTATATGCGAGTCTCTTAATCCTCATTTTTTGGCTCTGTTACAGCCATATGAAATATATTATTGTTTATACAGAGACACTGTAGTCATTCAGTTACCCTTTGAAAAGACAAAGGTGCAAGTAAACTACCATTGTGTAATGGAATGAGTTATTTACTTACTCTGACTTCAGACTCCTTAGGTGATGGATACTTAGAGCTGATATTTGTGACGGGCGGTGGTGAGGGATGAAGGGAAGAAACAAGTAGAGCATACATTTTTAAAAATAACGTTGGTACCTCCCACCCAGGGAGAAGGAACAAGGCAAACCTGTCATCTTTACAGAAGGTGGTAATGGCTTCTACTTTTATTGATTTTTTTTTTTTTTTTTTTGACTGGGAATATTGAGAGAAATAAATGCATCACAAGTCATTCAAGACTGTGCAAGGTGTTGAGTGTATGTATCTGCTGCTTCACAAAACCTTGATCTCTCCATTTCCCAATGCCTGGGGACTCCCTGCACCCTTTGAAAGATTAATTTAGTACTCGTTCTTCCAGAGAACTTGCATTCACCTTCTCAGAGGCTATAGGCCAGTGTTATCAAAAGCCCTAATTAAAAACACCCTTCCAACAGAAACCGTCTCTAAAACAGAAACTTCTTTCATAGCTTTCATGATTGCTTACGGTTACAAGTTATTGCCATTATTTTGGCTGGTTCACGATAACCAGCTTCACTAAGCCTTGGTTTCCCTTTTAGACATGCTTAGGGGAGCTTAGGCGGTCTGATTTACCTGTCAGTATTTACTTATTAATTGATAGCACAAAGCAAATGAAACTCCTTTTTAACCTTTTGGTTGAAAATGATTCTCTTCCTGCTTGGAACATCGTGTCACCGATGTTGCCACCTGTGTTTATCAGCTTTTTGGTTGCTTGAAGGGTTTTTTTGGTTTTTGTTCGCTCGCCCCAAGCTTCCTTATTATGCTGCCTCCAGGACCCTGCCAGCATGTGAGCAGACCACCCATCTTACTGCATGTAGCTGTCATGTTGTCTGCATTACGTGGCCATGGCACTTTAGACATGGTTCATACACTGTCATCAGCTGTTGCCAAATCACTGGCCCAATGAATGCCTAATAACTAGAGATAGAAGAAGGTAAGATGCAAATCTTAGTGTTTTCTTTATCCTTCCCTAATGTCCTATGTCTCAATTTTACTGTAGTATCAAGCACAGAGGCAAAATGTAACCTGTTCCTCCTTTAAAAGTCCTTCTAAGATGACCTGAGTTATTCTCCTTCCTGGGTTGAATTAAAGAAATATAGATGGCAAAATGCCTGTAATTCAGAACTACCACGTTAACTATCTTGAATAAAAAAAATATTTAAAATTCACCCACCAAAAAGCTGCATACATGCATCAATATAGCTTTCAGCAAACCTTTTAATGCTTCACTTCCATTTTAGAGGAGTCTACTTCTAAAATTTGGTTGAATATTTTCTATACAATTTGTTTCATGGAAAAAAGTACTTATAAGTGGAACTACCTGAAATGTACTGTTGCGCATGTACAAAAGGACATACCTCAGTTGTTTTCCTCTGTTCCCACACAGTTTCTTCATTTTGCAACCTTCAGTCGATTCATAATGGTCTGTGGCGTACTTTTATCTGTTTACCTTTCTTTGACGCTGTGGGATCCGTACTTTCAAACTGAAAGCATCTGAAGGCCTATGGCTGTGAATTTGCGTTTATCAGTTTTCATGAACAGATTGTCACAAATAATGACAGTTAATTCAAAACCAAAACCTGGTTTGTTACTGGTGTTTTGTAAATGTACAGAATGCTAAAGCTAAACTAAAGTCCTGGAAGGAGTTAGGATTTGTGTTAGCTTGCTGTGAGGTATCGCCAGTATTTTTCCCTGCAGAAGGAAAGATCCATATGTACTTTGAAACCTCCTTAACTGAACAGCTGAGGGCAGATCCTTTAAAAACTATTGTACAAAAATAAATTCCCTATAAAAGTAGTTCAGTGAAGTTGATGGGATGACTAGGAGGATACAACTGCTTACATGCACCAATTCTTGCAGGAGTGAGCACCGCACTTCATAGTCCTTAATTGCTCTGCAGTTCTGTGTAGAAAACTTCCCAATTTCTGTATTGTCAGCCCACATGTTTTTAGTGGGTTGTTTGAACTTGTGCAGCCTTTCAGACAGTGTGAAAATTTTTTAGAGAATCTAGGCAAACTCTCTGGTGGACATCAGAGGAAAATTTTGAGTAAATGGAGGGAGAGGAATGCCTCATTAAACTGTAAAATAAAAGCTCATTTTTAAAAATATAATCACTTTCAAAATGTTTTCAGCAATACACATGTGTGAGTGTAGCAGACATGCATAATGTACGTGTGTGGTATGCAGAAATAGACACTAGTTCTAAAACCAGAACATAAAAGTCAATGTATCAGAAGTAATTTTTAAAGGGACTTTTATTTTACAAAATAGAGAGGAAGAAAGGAAATGTATTCTCTGCTCTTATTCATTAATTCAACCTTTTTTTCCTCCACTAAGCAGTTGTATAATGCTGATCTTTTACATTTGAAAGAGAGTTTTTACAGGGAAGTAGAATGTGTGTTGCTCGCCCTTCTGAACCTTGGTGACACTTGACCCCAGTTCTTTGTGCTGGGATTTTCACCTTTTCGTTGTTTCCTTAGTGAGTATTTAGATATTTAGAAAAGGGTAATTTTTGTTTTGTCTGTTTAAAGTGAGTATACTCTACTCCCCAGAACGTTTTTTTTTTTTTTAAGGTTCATGTGTGTTTCCATTAGAAGCTGCCCTTCTCTTCCCACTCCCCCACCTGGCAGCTTCTGTGTGGGTTTTATTTTCTCATGAAGCTGAAACTGGGTGTACAAGTTACAGGGTTGAAGAACTCCTTCAGGGCGTCCTTGCTCATGCCTGGAGTTACTTGTAATGTGTTGGTAACCTGCCTCTCCAGTCTCTGTACCATGTCCTTCTGCTGTCAGATTGCAGCTCCATGACACTGAGCACTATAGAGAATGAGAGAAAATATTTATTATAGCTGTGTTAGAGTGGTTTTTATTTGAAGCCTGGTTATATTAGTGGAGGCTTTCTTGGTTATGCCTTTGAGCCTGTCTGTGCTACTTAGCTCCTACCATTGAAGAATGTATGTGGAGGGACAGACAGGGAGGTGGGATTTGAGTTTTACCAACCAACACCACCAGCATTTGCTAATGAGTGTTAACAGATGTATTTGTTTCCTACTGATGTTTTCAGGTGTTCATAGAGCAAAAACAAGGTTTACAGGGAGAGGCTCAATTACCATCTCTTACTAGATTGTATTGTCGGAAAAAATGACTAGGCTCCCAGACTCAGTATCCCCTCATCAGATCAAGCAACAAAATTAAAGATAAGTACTGGCTACAGGCAATCATTTTTAGTTAAGGCCAATTAATATTAGCTGCTGAGACTGCTTGAAAGAAAAAGGAAGTTTGCATCATTGGAGTGTGATACGCAGTAGCAGGCAGAGACCTGAACTTGAAACAGCATTATTACCTCTGTGCTGCCATTACACTTACACCATCATTTTATTGAACCTCACTTCAAAGTAGTAAGTTTTTGCATTCCTGCTACTCTCGGGGAAATGCACATGAACAGCGCTTGTGAAAAGGTGTCACAAGTAATGATTCAGTGATTAATTACAAGTGCTTTCCTAGATGTGCAAAAATAAAAAAATAAAATAAAAAAAAAACAAACAAAAAAACACCAAACCATCAACACAGTAGTAATTGTCTGGTAAAGATCATTTGGTGCCACCAACAGAGCTCCTTGATTTTTGTGATGTTAACAGTAGCCACTTAAAATACTTTTTTCTTTTGCTCTGAATCTGTGTGCCTTTCAGTGAGGACATACCATGGCGTAAATATTATATCTGCTGCAAAAATAAATAACATAAGATAACAGAAACCCAAATTATTCTTTGTAAACATTATGGATGAGCAGCCTCACTTGCAATAGAAACTTGCATCTCTTTTGCTCTGTCTGTACCATTGTTCTTTCACGGTTTTAAGAATGTCAGTATAATGTATTGCCAGAGAGCTTCTGCTGTGAAGCAGCTACACAGCGAAGCTCTGCTTCAGGACCGTCTGGTAAAACCTTGTACAGCAAGCAAACAGGCTGTACCAGTAAAAGCTCAATCAGTTAAACCAGCTTAGCTAGTTTAATTATGTCAGTGGTAGGGGCTTCTTCCGGTTCAGTTACAAATCGCACCTGCCAGTCTTCCTGCTCCAGCTATGCTGGCAGAAGTCTGCAAGTAGGTACCGTTTTAGGAAATTCCACTCTGGTTGTTTTTTAACATACATAGCACATTGTTGCAATGTTGTCTCTTCCTTTTTTCCCTTCCCCTTTTGTATCTTTTTTTTCCCCCTTCTCTCCCAAGGAATTTACAGCTATGCCTCTTACTTAAATGTAGCTGCTCTTGGCTATAGTTATTAGCCACCTGCCTCTCTACTCAATACATTTTCTGCACTCTTGGAAGACAGAAGAGAAGTTTAAGGTTTGAATTCTGTGAGTGGAAGAAACAGAGGGTAGTTAGTATCCAGATCCTATTCTCAAGTGAAAGGGCTAGAGTAACAGGCAGATGTGTAAGTTGTGCAAGATACTAGGACAGTATTTAAGATCCAAGTAGCTATTGCTTTGTCATAAAATGCTCGCATTGACTCTATTTTTGTAGTCAACTGTTAGCAAATGAGACAACTAGAAAGGAGTGATTGAACAGTTTCTTTAGTGTTTTTTTTTTAAATGAAAGGAATACCTACAGGGTATCTGGAAAAGCTTCTTTAAGATGAATCCATAGTGAGCTAACTCCAGTATACAGACCATCACAGGAAATGTAGCTAGGGCACCAAATGGCATTGTTTAAAATGTTAATGAAGCATTTCCGTGCACTGCAAAAACCCTAGCTATGCTAGCACAAGACTGAAGTTGTGTTCAGTGGTGTGTTGCCTTGCAGCTCCTCTCTGCTGAGTGCACTTATGTGCAGAGAGAAGAGCTGTGCAGCGTGTACTGTGTTAGATTGCTTTCATGCAAGTAGTAAGGATTGTGTGACTAAGCAAAGTTTGAGGAAGCACAAGTTTGATCAGGAAAGAAACAGAATAAATAGGAAAAGACATGGCTGAAATAGGCACAGGACAAACCACGTAAATTCAGGCATCTCTGACAGTGTTGGAAAAAACAGTGCTCTAATATCTGCCAACTACGCAGTGGATTACATGGGAGCTTCTCTAGAAACTTGTTCACACCTTGCTCCTAGCCTGTACCATTTCCTTCCTTTGGCTGTTTCCAGCTTAACCTGTTGGAAACTGTTCTCAGAAGTTCTTCAGCATAACATCTATACCTGAGTTTAGGAAAGGTAACTTCTCAGGTGTCAATTCTGCCACGCAGCCTTGTGTTACAGTTTAGTGTGGACAGATTATGGTTCTTGCCAAAAACTTTGTAATAGCATAGTCCCCACAGGAAGGTTGGATGCTCTCATATATATAATATAAGGTCTCTTTTTTTTTATTGTAGCTCACAGGATATATATATATGAATATATTTTAATCTGAAAGGTGGCGTTTTAGTTAATCATGGCTGTCTAAGAGTGAGTGTTGGAATTGCTGGAATAGTTAGGTCTTACATGGCTTCATTTCTTCTCCTTGTCCTCACATGGAAACTTGGTCTGTATTATGATTGATTGCAAAAGTAAAGGTAGCTTTATTTGCAGTGTTTTGGAAGACGTGTTTTATTCTGTCAAATGTCGCTCAGTAAGTCTACATCATATTTGCTTCCACAGTACAAAGCATTCTCCCCTCTCTCTGTCATTGTTGCAACCCAGCCTGATATCTCAAAAACAAGTGTTATTTTCATTCATACATCACAAAGGTAGAGTAGACAGATCTGCTATAATGCCAAACCCAGAAGAAAATGTCAGAGGAGATTAATTCAAGATGGAAAATTGATTTTCTCAGAGGAACATTGGGGGACGCTCCTGGGTACTAGCAGAAAGCAAAAGTCATTCAGGTCTTCAAGAAGGAAAAAAAGGAGAATTTGGGGAACTCAAGGCTCACATTGGCCTCCTGGAAGGCATTTCCAAACATATGGAGGAGAAGCTGGTTGGGAGTAGTCAGCATGGATTTATGAAGGGGAAGTCATGTCTGACCAATCAGTTAGTTTTCTACAGTGAGATCACTGATCGGTGGAGGAGGGGAGTGCAGTGCACGCTGTTTACGTTGACTTCCGCAAAGCTTTTGACACTGTCTCCCGTATCATCCTCATTGACAAAGGGATGAAGTGCAGAGCAGGGAAGTGGACAGTGAGGTGGACTGAAAACTGGCTGAAGTGCCAGGCTCAAAGGGTTGTGATCAGCAGCATGAGCTCTGGCTGAAGGCCGGTCACTGGCAACGTTGCCGCAGGGGTGGATAATGGGGCTGATGCTGCTCAGCATCTTCACCAATGAGCTGGATGACAGGGCAGAGTGCACTCTCAGCAAGTTTGCAAATGATGCAAAACCGAAGGAGTGTTTGACACACCAGAGGGTTGTGCTGCCATTCCTAGAGGCCTCGACAGGCTGGAGAAATGGGCTGAAGGATCCTCGTGAACAAAGGGGAATGCCAAGCCTTGCCCCTGGAGAGGAATAACCCCAGGCACTGGTACAGGCTGGGGCCGAGTGGCTGGAAAGCAGCTTTGGCGAGAAGGACCCAGGGATCCTGGTAGCGACACCAAGCAGACCACGAGGCAGCAGCGTGTGCTCGTGGCAAAGGGAGCTCCTATGTTCCAGGGCTACGTTAGGCAGAGGGCTGGCAGGAGGCAGGTGGAGAGGGGTGATCCTTCTCCTCTTCTCCTTTCTGTGAGGCCCATTGGGAGTGCCGTGTCCCATTCTCGGTTCTCCCGTACGAGAGAGAGATGGAGATCTGGAGCGAGCCCGGCGAAGGGCCATGAAGATGGTTGGGGGATTGGAGCACCTGACATGTGACGAGTGTCTGAGAGAGATGATGGGACTGTTTAGTGGGGAGAAGAGAAGGCTCAGGGTGATGTTATTGATGTGGCTGAATACGTGATGTGGTGGAGTAAAGAAAGTGTAGCAAGAGTCCTCTTGGCAGTAGACAGTGAAAGGAGGAAAAGCAATGGGCATGCATTGAAATACAGGAAAATTCATTTAAGCATAAGAAAAAATGTTTTATTGTGAGGCTAGTCAAACACTGGAACAGATTGTCCAGAGACTTTGTGGAGCATTCATCCTTAGATGTAATTAAAAGCCAACTGGACACAGCCTTGAGTATCCTGCTCTCACTGACCCTGCTCTGAGCGAGGCGGTTGGACTAGGCGATCTCCAGATGAGCCTTCCTGGTTCAGCCATTCTGTGAGTCTGTAAAAACATATAGTTTGATCACAGTACTTTGGCTCTGTAGAGTTCACTCAGCTACGGAGTAGTAAACAGGAGTGTTAGTTGAAGTATGGAGGATAAGACTCTGGGCCCACCTAGAGGCTGTGTCTTGTGAACAAATGATGCCTTTTCTGTATAATCAAGTGAAGTGTTGGTTTTTGTTTCCACTTCTAATTATAACTGCATATTTTTTCTTTCAATGAGCAGCATTTTTCACACTCTAGTTAAAAATATGGTGCCTTCCCCACTGCTTACACACAGATGCACTTATACCAAGAATAAAGAAGGAGGTTTTAACAACACTATGAAATTGTGGTTCTTGAAGCACTTGAACAGGCTGAGTGAACTTCAGTGCGTTTAGTTGATATTTTTTTTTTTAATCCTAGCTTTCTGTGGGCCCTGCTTTTATATGTATCCCTTACCCTTCCTCCTTCTTTCTCTCCATGTCCTACAACTTCAGAAGTGACCTTTAACTGTGAAGAGGTGAGATGTTAGCTTATTACAGTCAGAAGTAACCCTTCGTGAAAGTAGGCAGCTACAGACAGAAGAGTATCCACATTCCATGGAAGACAGCAATATGAATTCAAGGCTTGCCTGATGTAAAAGAATCAAGGGAGGAGAGTGTTTGGAGGGAACTGCTGGAAAAACTCGCATACAAGAAAGTACAAATATCAGATTATTAATCAACCACAGGAGATGCTACTCTGGGTAGCTTCAGATTACTCGGGGCGGGGGGGAAAGCATCTGCTTAACATGGGGGAGGGGTGTGTATGTATGGGTTTATTTATAAATGAGAAAGCAAGACCGTGAGATGAGTTTGGAAAACATCTCTTAGTTCATAGTTCCAGTCCCCTTACTCTTGCAGGCACCATATTTCACATTTATAAAGCTTCATTGTGTTGTTGCTGTGCCCAGCGAATGCTGCTTGAGAATCTCTTTGCTCTCATGGTTAGATACATTCCTTTACACTTTATCCTAAATTTATTAATGGCCAGTTTTTATCACTTGCTGTTGTGCAAGCACTCTCCTTGTGAGTTAAGATGACTTTTTTTTTTTCCCCCATGGTGTTTCATCAATCCCATTTTGCTCTTTGTTCTTAAACAGCCATTGGAGGTCTTCTCTTTGCTTGAGATACTGATGTTAAGGTAGGCTCTCATTCTCTTGAGAATACTAGTAGCACTTCTCTGTATTTTATTTATAGCATATGTTCACATGCTGGACAGACACGACATGATAAAGAATGATACACAGTATTCCAGATTAAGCCTCAGTATTGCATTGTGTATTGACTTTGAGTCATTTGTTATCCATTTAATAATTTCCTCTCATTTTCAGTAACCTGTAAATCAGTTCATGGACCTGTATTTGTCAAATGGACTCAAAACTACATGAGAAGCAAAATCTGCATGTTGTTTTGAAAAACATAGTAATTTTTAATATCTTTTTCTAGCTAGTCTGAACTGCTATAATTGCTAGTCTGAAACTCATCTCATAAGACGACTTTTTTTTTAGAGCTGTACGTCAATGGTTATTTTGGATTTGTTCATGCCATCAAGATTGATCTTGTCTCATTAGCTACTAGACGTAGAGTTTGGTCTTTTCTCCAAAAGTGCTTTTTACTGGCTTGATTGTGTGCCTGTGTTTGTTAATTTGTGGACTTTATCTGTCAGCCAATGAACCACCTGCATGCTGTCTGGTAAGCAGGATGCAGGCTGAGATGAGTTTTGTTGAAGAAGTCGTACACTGACGTGAGCACTGGGGTTTTTGGTTACCTGAAATAGCCTCCATGTCACAGTTCCCTTAGAGCCATCTTTTCTATACAACACTCTTTCTTTTACTACTGATTATAACCTTCTCTTACGAGTTCTTACAGCCAGAGAATTCCCAAACTATAGCAAGAGGAAAGAAAGATTTAATAATTTAGAGAAAAATGATTGAGTGAAAGGGAAGAGAAACACGATTGTGGAAGACAAAGGTTGTGATGTGTATGGGGCTTTATATGCCTTTGTGGAACAATTAAAATAATTTGGCTGCTAAATGAATCACACTCCTTTTTTGTCATTCATGGAGGGCTCTGCTAAGATAGAGCCTTTGTATGAACACGATCTTTTCAGATTAGAGCATTTGAGCAGCCTGTTCTGTCTTCAAGTAACATTTATTTTCAGCAGTCATATTCTAACGTTTTGTACCTGTGTGAGGGAAGTACAGAGAGCAAAAAATCTTGCAGTAGAATTTTGTCCCTGAGTTCAATGACACTTGGCAAAGGCCAGGCCAAGATAGAAAATTGTCTAGATTATGTCTGGAAATGGAATATTTACCTCTTGGATTTGTAAACCTAGGACAAACTGGTGAGAAACTGGTATTAGGTTGGTATTAGATTTAAGTCAGGAAAACAGAGACACAGGGAAGTTACGGTAGGGAAGTTGAAGGAGAATATTCTAATTACTGTGGCATGCTTGCTGTTCTGAAGAAATAAAACTGATGACCGCTGTTAAAATAGGTAGAAATAAAAAAAAAAAATAAAAGGATGAAAAAGAACAGCATGCAGTGTTAAGATTTCTGTTGAATTACTAACAAGGGCTGAATTTGAGAAGGGTGATTGAAAGGGAGCGAAGCTGTGGGTTGGGGTTAAAAGGCTTGGATAGAGTACCATAGCCCAGGGTAATATGCTGAAAAACATAAGTGCTGTAAAAAAACCCCAACAGTAAGATGAAAGTGGACTGGAGGAAATGCAGAGTAATGTTCAAACTCAACATAACCTCTGCTGTGCTTCCTTTTATTTTCTTCTGGATTTTTTGGGGTGGTTTTTCTTGTATCTTCTTCCTCAATTATCACCCCTGTTAATAAGCACACCCCTGTGGCTTTCTCTGCAGGCCATAAACAGTGTCTGTAAACCATCTCTACACCAGTTTTTTCACAGAGGTTTAGTAGTAAGACAGAGTGGCAAGGTGAGTGAGAGTGGAGGGGATGCATAGGAAGTAAAGAACTGGAGCACTGAGGTTAAGCAGAATGGCTCTTAGGAGTCACCCAGTGGGGCCCTCTATCTATTTGTACAGAGGATACCAAGGTTTAATACAAGCAGTGAAGAGATCTTGGATTAAAAAATTTTATTCTGTGACAATGTCTAATGGCAAAGACAGACAGCTGTGTTTGTAAGATTTTTGTCCGGTAGTGTTTTTAAATGTGGCATGGTGACTTTATTTGGATTTCTCCCAGTAGCCTCCTTTAAAACTGCAGTCAATGATGTAATCAAAATCAGTTCCTGCGATTTTGTTTTGGCTTTGGGGGGTTTCACCTTTGACAGATACCCGCAGCTTCTTGCAACATTTACTTTGCATAGGTTTGTTTTGTGGAAACTATTATGATAAGTGGTTTGTAGTATTAGCTTCATAGATTTGATCCAAAGCTTGTGTAATCTATTATATGGCTCCCTTTGGATTGCACTGCCTATTGCCAATAATAAGATGCACTTTCTTCAAGTTATGCTTTTGCTTGAAAATTTTAATGTAGGGCTCTGTACATGTGTGTGCCTTTTATCTGTCTCCAGACCATACTCTGAGTTTTCTTGCAGTCTCTGAGCAGGAGCAGAAAACACTGCAAACCGCATGGACCAATGTTGTGACTTAAAATGGCATATTTAAGGGATTTGTTTATTGTCTTTTTCTTTCTTGAAACCTCACTGTTTTAAATGTTATTAATAAGAATTAATTCTAATTGTCTAAGGACAAAACTTCTAAAGTTGAGTCAGTAAAATCTGTTTTGTTGTATTAAGGTGGGGAAGCAGAAGGTAGCACTTGCATCGATTACCTTTGCAGAGACTTGAGTGTCATTCTGAATTCTTTTTCCCTCTCTGTGGCAAGAGTGGTATTTAGATCATCTTCTGTGTTGGCCTCTAAAGATTAGAGTTAGCTATGACTACTGTTTTGGATACTGAGCAACCTGGATGGGGCTCTGAGCAACCTGATCTAGTTGAAGATGTCCCTTCTCACTGCAGGGGGGTTGGACTCGGATGACCTCTAAAGGTCCCTTCCAACCCAAACCATTCTATGATTCTGTGATAGGCGTCTCTGCAAATGGTACCCTTGGAACCTACTGCAAATTTTTCTTGTTCAAGCTGCTGAATCTCTGTGCTAGAGCAACTCAGCATGCCTTCATTCCACAGCTAATGATAAATACTTCAGGCCTTAGGGCTGCAAGTACTCTGCCTGTTAAGAGCTGAACACTTGCATTAATCTAACCTTCCTTCTTCTGCATAGCTGGTTAATATCTAATTAATGACTGCATTATATAAAATTGTTCATGCATTTATGTAACTTTGCCTCTAAAATGTTTATTGATACCTCTAATATTTGCTTACAGTAAAATAGAACTGAACGTTCAAGAAGGACATTCATTCTGAACTTTTGCTAGCTGTTTAATGGCTGCTGTAGAAGCTTCTCTGACACCAGCATTTAACCAGTCTGATTAATACTGTTTGGTGACACTTTGAGCATAAAAGATGCTAAATAAAGCTTAATGTTCTGCAGTATAACACTACCAGTGCAGCTGGCAAACAGCAATTTCATTCTTTGTGAACTTGGACCACTTGCACAGTGTTTGCATAAATTCAAGCACGATCTGATGCAAGGAGAAATAACATGTAGTTTGTTTTCAGAGTGAGTGGCATGCCAAAAGCAAAGCCAGTTAATGACAATATGTTTCCGATTTGAGTTTCAGATATTTTTTTTCTTTTTGGTAAAACATGAATGATACAAACAACAACTTGTTTGTATGAATATAGTGTCCCTAAAATGATCATGTAAGTAGCGTGATCAGATGATCTACTGTGTTAGCTTTATGGAGCTTGTGGATGAACTAGAGCTTTTGGTAAAGAAGAAAATGCTACTTAATATGGAAATTATTTTACCCTTTAAAGTGGAATTGCTACAATTGGAATGACCAACAGCTAGGAAGAGACTGTCCTACTGAATTCTGCTGCAATTAAAAAGAAGAGGCACTGTCATCATTTTGCTGCCTTCTTACAAACCTTGTAACAAGAACTGTGGAAGGAAATGTGACTGCCCTCGTTTCTTGAGAAGATGCTGACAAAAGCAATAAGGGTGAGGTAAAGGCTGCTACAGTTCATTGCAGAAGCTATTTCTACATCAGTTTTATAGCCATTCTGCTGAAATGGGAAGAGTAACTATTGCTTTAGTTTACTGTCACAAATAACCTAACCCAGAGGACTTCTACAGCTCAAAGAATACAGTATAATGCAATGAAAGCTGGTAACTCTTGAGGTGGTAAGATTCATCATATAGTGCAACAATGATCATCTTGGATGAGTGTTTTATTTTCTGTAGGAATTCTTAGAAGCTACCTTTTGTCACGAGCAAAGCTCTTTTCCATACTCCTTCATTTCTTGTAAGGAAAAAAGAAGCTTCTGCCTACTCAGGTGGGATGACCAGCTGACTCACAAGAGCATGAAACTTTACTTTACCGTGTTTATTCAAATATGATAGCCTGTTGTATCAAACACATTTTCTCCACAGTGTTTTTCTGCTTGGAAAAATCTTTAGTTAAGTAATCAATTTTTTTTTTTTTTTTAATGACAGAGTTCATGAAGAAAATTATCTACTTGCTTTTGAAAAACAGAATAAATCTGGAACAGATGAATTGACATTGCTAAAGCCTGAGGCATAAGTTTGAATCGTTACTGGCGTAGCTTCTACTACAGCTATTAGGCAGTACATACCTCAGGGAATGTTTGTCTCAATGGATTTATAATGTCTTATGCTGCATGGATTTATCTTACCAATGTTAAAGAAATGAGATGAAGTGTTAGGGAAACTTTTTTTTCATTAATTCCTGAAATGATGTTAGAATTTTTCAGCATATAACTGTGGCTCATCATCTCCACACTTTTTTCTTTTTGCACTTTTTAGAAAGGGCTTCTGAATCTTTGCAGAGACCTTAGGGATATGTTACGCTTCTCAGGTACCAGAGCAGGTGTTTGTTTTCAGAGGAAGTATCTGTGTCTGTATTAGCAGGAGCATAGCATGGATACAAAGCAGGAATCTGGTTTTGTGTTGTCTTTAACAGAGTGAACCAGAGTTTTTTAGTTATTCTGCAAAATGTTAGTTTTTATGAAATTTGTCCCTGTTGCAGAATGGCAGCAGTTACCCTTGGACTTTCTTGGGTCTGAATGTGTTTCAGTCTTCAGAGGATGACTAGAAACTTTCTCCAAAAGCAGGTGTAGTGAGTGACCTCACTCGCAGTCCAGTTCCTGAGCACCCTGGCAGGCGTAGGCCACAGGGAGTCTGTCTGGCTGCCTGGGAGCCTGTCTAAGCCCTTCACAGGGCTCCTTCTTGTGCAGAGCCACAGGTTGCATTCTGCATCTGCACCCTGAGGAAAATAACCACTAGTGAGACTGGAGGAACGGCTTCTGTAATGGGTACTGCCTTATCAAGACAAGGAAGCAATCGCTGGCATTCCGTCTTCCCAAAAGATTACACTTCCAGCCCCAAAATTCAAGCTTAATTATAAGGAAAGTTTTGTGTGCTTGTGCACAATGTTACAGTCCTAAAACTGGAAGCTGGAGTTTCAGGTCATGCCTGTGATGCCAACTTGAACGTATGAGAAACCAGCTATAAAGTTTCCTTTCCCTGGGACAAAGGGGAAGATGAGATAATGTTAGAGAAGCCTGTGGACCTTATTGCGCTAGTTAGAAGGGGTCAATGAAGTAAAGTATCCTCTCCCTTCTGATTTGGTAGAACATGGAAAACTACTAATAGTATGCAATATGTGGATTTACTTTTCCTAGTTTTGAAACTCCTTAAAGCCAGCTGAGAAGAAAACATCTTGAAATGCATAGTTTTGGAGACGTTGTGTTACTTCCATAGTTTATGAATTTGACCTTGACTAACTAAGAAACATCATGAATCCTGGAAGCCACTTGTGTGCCTCTTCTTTCTTTTCACTGTTTGGGTTGCACAGAAGTGGCAAACGTCTGCAAGTCTGCAGCTACTCATAAATCTTCCTTCCACAGGGTATGCCAGAGAATATGATGAAATCTAGGCGTAAGGTGTGTTACTAGCTACACTTAAGTAGACATAGCCCTTTCAGGGTCTTGGACACTTCAAACAATTTTGGCACAATTTCTTCCGCAATCTGGCTGCTTTAATCTGTGTTCAGGGAGCTCAGACAGTTGATTGTTCATCTGCCACTCTTTTTTGGATTCCTAAGTAGCAGCTGAAGGAGTCAGAGTTGTATGTTTGTTGTTTTTAGAATGACTGTTCTCTTGCTCATGTTCAAGCTGAAGCTGCTCTTCAGAGATCGGGGAGGAGACACAGATGAGTCATTCTCCTCCCTCTGTACTGCTGCAGAAAGTTACTTGTGGCTGATGGCTGAGCTCCTGAGACTAAGGGGGAGCAATAGGAGGCAGCTGGAGAGGCTGTCTTTTAGAACTGATCAGAGTACTTAAGTTTACCATCAATGAAAATGATTTGGGAAAAATTGTATTTTTAATACATCTTTTGTTAAAAGCCACATTTTTAGAGCACTGAAGGGCTAGGAAATAATGGTTCAAGCTTGGGGATTAAGTACTAAGGAAGATTGGAAGATAGGATCTCTCTTCAGTCTGTGAAATTGTTAGAAAAGTGTTTCCAGGCCTGGAAAACTACTATTTGATATCATGGCTGCAATCCTGAGGCTCTAGATAGGAGCAAGCCTGTATTTCATCAAGCCATGTGAATGTGCACGATCACATCACTTGATGAAAGGTTGATTGTTTTAAAATAATTGTCAACAGCCCTGTGACCTCATCCTTTGGTGTGAAAGAAGCCAAGAGATTTTATTATTCACTGTTTTTCTCTAAATGCAAATCAAACAAATTACGAATATTTCAACATGTAGATGAATAAAGAGATGCTAAAATTTCAGGCGAATGAAGAACACATGGAAGATAAAAGTAGCAATAAACGTGGTCTTGCCTGTTGGCCAGCTTTGAATGCCAGTTCTGTCTAGTGACTGCCATGGTGGAAGCAAGAGAGAAGAGGAAAGAGAAAGGTAACCTGTAGATGTCTTAAGAAATCCTCAAAGAATCTGACATCTATAACTATGATACAACCATACTTGTGACAGCTGGTCTTTGGGGTAGAATTTACTGTAAGAAAAGCCTTTGCCTGGTTTTATTACTGCTGTAGACTAACCACTTCACATAGTAAAAATAAACATAACAATTTAAGCTGTACAAGCATCTTTTTAAATGGCCACGTATGTCACGTATGATTGGTATGAATGACTCTCCTTGGCTAGCCTTTTGTAACCGCTGTAATTTACAGCTAATGAATGTGGTTCCTGCAAGAGGAATGCCTTTTGTCCCTTGCATTTAGGGAAATAATATACATTTTAGATTGATAGATTAGAGATCTAGTTGCTATGGGCTGATTTGAGGGTCTGAGGTGTTCCAGGAAGCTCAGACAGCATGTCTGGGTGTAGCCACGGGAAATCTAACTTGAACTTTAGTATAGAAATGGATCTGGCTTGGACCCTGCCAGCCTTAGATGCTGCCTGCCTGCATCTGTGTGTCCAAGGCAGTGTTCCTGAAGAGTCAGCTCTGCAGCTGTGGTGGTGGGCAGAGAGTAGGTGTGCCTGGAGCACTCTCATCCTCCTGTTGCCTTCCTTGGAGGATTTTTGACCCAGCCCTCATGGCTTCTGGGCCCTGCTTGACAGTGACTGTTGTGGGGTGGTGGTGAGCAGTAAATGCCATGTTTGTTTGACCTTTCAGCACGGTACTTTTGGATATGCTAAAATTTCTAAAGGTTGGTTCGGAAGTTTGTAGAAACTCCCTGAGAGTGTTATCGTTACGCTTGCGACCTGTGAGATTTCCTTGTCTTTGCTTCTTCCCCTTCTCGCTTGCTCCTCCTCTTCTGCTCTAGAGAAACTGCTCCATTGGGCAACTGTTTGAAACCCACTCATAGTGGTTACCTACAGCTAGCCTGTGCTCAGCGTGGGCCGTCAGTCAGCTGTAAACGTGGAGCAGTTTGAAACGAACTCGTAGTGAGAGAATGAAAATACAGCCTTATGTTTATCACAGAAGAGATGGACCATTTGAATGCTTTGTGTTATATCAGATATCTGTGCAAGAGAGAACACTCTGGTTCCCACAGAATGGGAATCTAACGTTGTAATTTTTTATTTTCTTATTATTAATTTACCTACTTGATGCACATTTTAATATTTTTCTTAAAAAGCAGTGCAACAGTTAAGAGGTAATGGTGATACAGACAGGGATAAATCTACAATTAGATTTGGAGCTTTCAGCTGTGTTTTAAACTGACCCCTGCTTGTAGCAAAGAAGCATGCACGTTTTCAATTTTTTTTGGTCATGTCAGAGACAAATGGAAGCACGTCTTGCTAATATTGCACGTATTTCTCATAATTTACAGGGAAATGGCCTTTTGGAACATTTGAACATCTGAATTCCAAATCTTCTTCTTCTTCTTCTTTTTTTTTTTTTTCTTTTTTTTTTTACATTTCTGAAGAAAAGAAGCTATACTAAAACCTGGTCAATTGTGGACTGATGCAACTGAGAAGCAATGATTTTTAAAAAGGAAAAAAAAATGGAGTTGTAGGGGAAGCCAACAACACAGCCACTGAGGATGATTTTAGTCAGCCTAGTCTTTTAGTGTAGGAATGTTTTACAGAATAGCATACTTGCTGGGGTATAGGATCTTGTGGTGCATTTTAAAGGATTTAATCTCATTTGGAATATATGGAGGACTCGATTTAAGCAGTCCATTCACTATTCTTATCAGCTATTCTATTCATTCAATTCCATTGTTCTTAACAGCACTGATCTGGTTTCAGTGTGCTCACACAAGAGGTGGAAGTTGCCCTGTGAAGGAGGGTATCTTTCTGGGTGCAGCTGGTCTTGTGTATTCTTCTCCCACCCTCAGCCTTTGTGGAAGTGATGTATCGGAAAGGCTTCGAGATCAGTGGAAGTTAGTATTAACCGAGGACAAAGACCCAGGAGTAACCTTTGACAATGTGCCTGTATATGCAGGCGTAGAAAGCAACTGGTTAAGATGGGATCATGTTTTCAAAATTCTCTTTGCAGAAGGAAGAAAGAAATTGTCAGTTTTGAACAAAACCTGAGATATGGGTGTGATCAGAGCTGAAACCCAATATTTGGGGTTGTAGGGCATCTGTAAACAATCTGACTTTAATAAAAATTATTTTTTTTTAGACATAAATAACATAAAATATCCTGGATGTCTGGGACTCGAGAGCTAGGGCAAAAAGAGTGATAGGTATGTGGGTGGGCTGTAGTCTGCCTGTGTTGGACAATGGATTAGCTGGAGTTTTTACTCCTGTTTAAATATTTATTAGAAGTCTTATAAAGAAGACCTTTTGAAAATAATTATGCAAACTAAAAGTATTCATTACAGTACTACCCACAAAATGACATACATACTTAACAGTGGAATGGCTTTGTGCCTTTTTTTCACCAGAAATGTGCCCAGTAACTAATGAATGAAACATACAATTAACCAGTTGTTTTGGGGAGCTCTCTGTTGTGGGGACCCGTGTGTCTTTTTTTCCTCATAGCAAACAAATGATGAATTACTTGCGGTTAATTTTTAGATCATTTTGCTTAAAGGGAAGTCTGTTTGTTTTGGAACCACGTTAGTTACATAAAAATGAAATGTTTTCAGTTGTGGTATGTTGTACCAGCTTTTTTCCTGAATGGAAAGATTAACCAATTATAGCTACTGCATTCTGTAGTTCTAAGGTAAATCTTTTGTCTGGAGTAAAATCCTGGTCTCCACTCAAAATAATGCTATAATTCCTATTTAATTCAATGGAAACAGGGCTTCACCCTTAAATATGAGTAGATCCACTGCAAATGCAAGTAGGATGGTGATTAAACAGCAGTTAAAGCCAGAACAAAGCCTCTTGTCGAAGTAGATAATGTGCATGTGTGTTATTTTTGACTTACACTGGGTCCCAGAATAGATCCAGAACTCTTGTTATTTCGGTTTACAGGTCTTTCCATAAGATATATTTCGATATTACAAAAATCATTCAGCTAATGCTGCTTTCCTTCAACTGCGTTTCCTTCAAATGCGTAGTTGTACACATAGATGTCAGAAGAGCATTACGGACGTTTCAAAGTCAGACAGAGCACACAGCTTAAAAAAACCCAAAACAACAAAAAGCTGTCTTTGTGTGCTCATCTCAGTAAAACCCTGGTTTGTTGGCTCCCGGCTTTTGGCTGTAGCCATTGGAAATTAAGAGGCTAAAAGCAAAGCTGGCAGAGAGAAGAACCACGTGTGGTTTTTGTCTGGAGCATGTTACTGGCTCCAGTGCTGTCAGGAGGGGGAGAAGAAAGGCAGCCCGAGCGTAAGGCCCTGTGGGGCAGGGATTCCAGGTGAGGGGCCTGCTGCTCCTGCACGCCTGTGAGAGCTCTTCTCACCTGCTCAGCAAGTTCTGTTCTTAAAGATTTAAAGGTGGTGGTGGAGGGGTTTTTTAAAGGAAGGGTTTTGGCTTGTTAGCTTGATAGGGTTTGGGGTTTTTTATGCATTTAAAAAAAAAAAAATCTTCTCTTTGCATCTTTTCAGATGCTATTTAAGATACTGGTGTCATGATTTAAAAAAGAAAAATGGAAAAAAACCCCAAACCCACGCCAAACCCCTCCCCAAAACCCAACCACCAAATAAACCCAACAACAACAAACTTCCTCCCTTGTTTAGCATAAAATTATTCCTGGCAGATCTTGGCTCATTTATTCTCATGATTTATATTTCTGATTAAATAGTTCCTTCCCTTCCTGTTCCTTTACTCTTCCTTCCCCTCTGATGTATTTTTAGAGAGCAATCATATATATTTTCAACGTAACAAACAGGCCAAGCTCTTTTGATTTCCCCTTTCAAGTGTCCTCTCCTTTCCACTGATCCCCTCCCAGCCCTTTGCTCTACCTCCATAAATGTGATTTGTCCTATCTTTACTGCAGAATTGCATGCAGCACTTCAGGAAAGGCCAGCTTACCTAGGACCTAATATTTCTTTAGCCTTTGATAACATGATAAGAGACTATTTTTTCTACAAGGATCCTGCCTTACTCCAGCCTTTTCAATTTTATTCAGGCTCCTTATCTTGTTTCAGTTGCTTTCCTTCCCTTCCTCCTGGCTCTTTCTACAAGTAAGCTTCAGCCCATTCCTGATGCTCCCTTCCCTTCCTTGTCAGGTATGACTGCCCCTTTCCTGTTCCCACCTCTAGGGCTTAAGCTTGTCATCTTTTTCTTCAGCTGGGCCAGGCCTCCTCCTCTTTCCTCCAGCTCTGCATTTCCTTCCCCTCTCCCCCCTCCTTGCATCCTAGGTCATTGCCCTGAATTTGCTCTGCTTCACCTTTTACTCGGCCTGTCGTCTCCTTCCCCAACAAATTTTTGATGCAGATCCTTATTTCAATATATATGCTTTTCCTCCCTCAGTATTTTTGTTCCTCCAACTTGATCTTCGATGGTTTCCTTCTGCTGCGGTACTAGCATGGGACTACTGGAAGCACAAGGCTTAGTCTTGGTGTGAGTTTCTGTGCTGGGCTTCAATCCTGCCTAGCACAACTGAAAGCTGTCATGAGAGGGAAGTTCTGCCCTCCTTCCTGCAGCTTTGTGGCGTGGTTTGCTTTAGGATTGGGTAGAGGCTCCAGCTTGGTCAGTGAGGATGAAATCTGTAGAGATCTTAGCAACTATTCCTAAATCTGTCTGTTGTGTACTTTTTTTTTTAAATTTTCAAATTATTATTTTTTACTATATTTGTCAGATTTTTATCTGGATACCAAAAAGCATATTCCTTTTATAAATATTACCTATGGTAATATTTAAAGGCATGGCATACTAAAACATGCCTCTAAGTGTGTTTTTTCAAAGGTTTAGGATTTTAGAATAGTTAAAACTACTTTGTCCTAAGCTTGTTTTCTAGAAATAGGTTCTTGTTAGAAATAAAAAAGGAAGATTTTGGCATTTCACCTTTTAAATCTCAAACATTTTGTTATATAGATTTTTTTTTATAAAGATTTGTCAAGATAATAACTAGATAAATATAGGTTTTACAGTAGGAAATAATTTGCAATAATGGAGAGTACTACTGGGAACCTGTGCAATTTGTACAAGGATAAGTTACATTTTCAAAGGGACAAAAGCAGGTCAGTTTTATTGTTGAACTTGTCTTTTAATTTAAAACATAGCTTTAGACAAACAAGAACCAAAGAAAATAAGTATTTGTACAAAATAAATGTTTCCCCATTTTTAATTCTAGCAGGCTATTAAGAAAACATAAGATTTTCACTGCTACCTCAGCCAAATTACATAGCTTTGGTTTAATCCGTGATGCATAAAATGAAATAAATGAAAAGAAAGAAGAAAGAATAGGTTCCAAATACAAAATACCAACAAGCAATTAAAGGTAAATTGGATTTTTAGCTGGAGATTTTATTTATCTGATATAAAACTGATAACTAGTGACAGGCATAATTACCTCTGGGTATGATCTGTGTCCACATGCCAAATAGTACTATATATTTGGTTAAAAACTATTTGCTTTACATTTGATTCTTTCTATTTTATATTTATACTGTTGGCAGCTGTGGATTAAGGAAAATCTTATTTCCTAAAAATATTATCTTACTTCTCCTGTTCATGATGTAGTTTTTTCCCAGTTTGTGCAGTGTCATGTATGTATTAAACTGTGAGCTTCTGAGTACTAGGGGGTCCAGCTTGAAATGCAGACAATGTTAGTGCGGGTTACATTTTTTTTCTGGAAGGAAAAAGAATCATGAAACAGCAAAATGTATTTCGTTATAGGCCACACAGACACACACACACACAAAAAAAAAATCTCCTGAGGCAACAAATAGATACAGCATTGACTGAAATACCTAATATCTGTTCATTGCTAGGCAGAGATAGTACTCAGCCACCCTTACAAAGTTTGTACCCATCCAGAGCTCACTAAATAGATTTAGAAGCACATAACTATTATGAAGGAAGTAATTGTATTACAAATATCCTGCTTCAATTTACCCCTTGGCGCAAACAGCTTAAACATGCTATGAATAGCAGAAAAAGCGATGAAAGCTATAATTAGGAATTTTTATGTGCTTTGGAAGTTCTTCTGTGTTATGAAACTGAACCTTTCTAATTTCAGATAAATAAATGTTTTAGTGTTAAAGGTAAACAAACAAAAAGTAAACATACTTGCTTGCACAGATTAAATATCTCTTTGCACTTTTGGCAGTATTGTGGATACTTTTTTGTTTCTTATCAGCATGGAGCCTAATATAAGGGTTCACCTATTTGCTTGGGCATTGCAAGGAGTGCTACAGGAAGGGAACTTAGGGATCACTCTATGCCTTTTCTTTACGAGGGGTTTCCCCTTTGGGAAATGAAGGCGTAGTTTTATTTTTAATTTTCTTTCCCACTCCAGCTGACATGCTGTCCGACCTGGCGATAGCAAGGTCCTGAACTGTGTCTTCATTCAACCAGCATTGTTACTGCTGGATCTTTCAGCTGGACTTGGAGGGAGCTCCCGATGAAAGCCTCTGCATGTTTATTAGAACAAAATGGTGCAAACTGTTTGGGGTGAGGTGGTGGGAATTGACTGGCTTTTTGGTGGTGATGGTGCCTTGTTTTTCCCTTGAGATGGTGAATGGGTCTGAATCACCATAATAAAGCACTTCAGGGTTGTTTCACAGTCTGTGGTTTGCTCTCCCATGGCATATGAGAATAGACATTATTGTTACCATGTTTTTACAGTTTCTCAGGAGTCTGGGAATGCATTTGTCATCTCTTGCACTGTTTTCTTCCCTTCTTTTTAGTTCTGAGGCATAATGGGTACTAAAACCCCCACGTTTCTTTAGTCCTTCCGCAGTGGCCTCTGTCACCATCTTTGCCATTTAATACAGGGTATGTGAAGTCCTCCACAGAGTACTCAAGATAGGGAATGGAGAACCTGGGTCTGGAGTGGGGAGGAATTATTCTCACTGTAGCCCAACTGAGAGCTGAGGTGTTATCTAATGAAGCATCTTGGTATCAAGGGAGTCTGAAAGCAGAGATCCTTTGCATCCATATGGAATCTTAACTTACCAGTTTAACTGGAGAAAAACCCAAGATAACTGTGTCAGCACTACTTTTTTGAGCAGAAGAGACTGATGTTATGACCTAGTAGGTTAATTCTGTAGTATGTTACTATTTACAGGGACATTTACAGTGTATTTAAAAATAAAACAACCTATAACCTATGTAAGTTGCAAATTACCAATATAAAGTGTTATCATGTTACATACATGTAACCAAAAGAATTACAGTGTACTCTGTGCCCCAAAGTAACAATTATTTCTCATCCTATGGACTCCTTGACGGCGCTGGAAGAGATGAGGCTTTTCTTTTCTGAGTATTTTCAGATTCGTGTGGCAAAGCCAAATCTAATATGAAGAAAGAAGTGACTAATGTGTTAGCTACACACACACACTAATCACCTGCCTTAAAACTTCATTTCTACTCTCTGTTATTTGGGGAGGGGTCGCTGTGTAAAAGGCAGAAGTACTTTGGCCAGAAAGCATTTTGCTAGCAGGCTCGCTGGGAGGCTGGTGTCTCTGTGGGGTTGGTGTTTCACAAAATGATTTCTGCCCTGCGCTCGCATTCCCATCCCCATCCCCTGGCGTAGCTTACCCAGGTAGCAGCAGCAGGGCTGAGGCGACACAGGAGACTTTCTCCAAAGATCCTGGGTGCGTACTGGCTATGCTGACGGCACATGTGAAAACTGCATCGTCACTTGTCTAGCTTTATGGGCTACTCATATTACAGTGGTTCAGGTGTGCTAGCATGTGGTATATTTTAGTTCTGTGAGACTTTGAATGAAGGTAGTGCTTGTGGCTGTGGTGGTATGGAAGCTATGACAGTGCAGAATATGTAGGAGGGGATGAAGAGGGGGAGGTACACTATTTAAGCTGCATAATTTTTCCTTTTTTTTTTTTTTTTGTAGTCTATTGCAACATACTACATTCGTATCACTTTAAAAAAAGGAAATTTGAAATTTTGAAGAAAAGGTTGCTCTATTCCTGAATAAAGAAAAGTTTGTAGTAATGAAATGTTCATATGGATATCTTATCCAGTCTTAAGAAAAGTTTTTTCATAATTTTAACAGAAATTACATATTTCTAAAAATTTGGAGTTGTCTGTTTACTTAACCAAGATTCATTACTCTGAAGAAAACTAATTTGTCTGTCTTTGGGACAGTATAGAAAGAATCTATGATTCACCTATTAGGCATACTGCATGGTATTTCTAGAAAATAATTTAAAAGGAGGAGGAGGCCTACCTGAAGCAGCCTGGTGTTAACTGCAAAGGTCTCAGAAGTGATGCAGCTGAGCAGTGACTTAACAGTGAAGAACAACAGTGATGAAATGCATTTTCTGTTGGTTGATCTTTTAAATTATTTGATATTTCTTCTGATGTTATTTTTAAATGAGCCTTCCTTGAAAATATGATGCTGGCATGTCACTTCACCTTGTTTCACTCCACCTTCACCCATTTTTAGTTTTAGCAACCCCTTTCCTCTCTTTTTTTTTTTTTTTAAGGAAAAAAAAAAAGCATTTGTCAGATGACTAAGTGCTGAAGTGCTGTCAGGATTTTGAAGCAGAAGCAGTGAGATGTCCCCTGTCGTGCCTCAGAGATTATTTGAAGTAGAGTAATTGAGGGGGGGGAAGAAACAAGGTAATATCCTGAAATATATCTTAAGAACAACCTGAAAGGATGGGCCATAGTCGTGGTATCTTCTATGCTTAATTTGGAAGTGTTCTGGAAAGTCCATATAGTTAAGCTGCAGGTGATTGTCCATGTGAGATTCCTCTTCTGCCCACACTATAAGTTTTTCCTTTCTCTGTAACTGATTAACTCTATAGCTGGTTCTATACATGGTGGTGTTTACAGCCTGCAGAGTTAAAACTCAGTTAGTAACCATGGCAGCTAACAATGATCCCGGGTGTCTGGCAGCCTTTCACCAATTCAGCACATTTTTTAAACTGTAGTATTGAGTTCCTGGGTCTGTGTAAGCAGTTTGATTGTCCTGCATCTTCATTCCTAGTGCAGTAGGACAGCGTAGAGTGCATTTCCTAGTGGATTTGAAATTTTTTTTCTGTGTGGAGTCTGAACCCTCATACCTAGTAATAAAAATTAAAAAAAACATATACCCAGAAACTGCTGAGTGGACAAAGCCTAGCCCAAAACTTGTTGCATGACTAGCTGTGGGTTATGGATACCTTGAAGACCAGCAGAAGAATCTTTGGAGTATTGCTTCCTCTGTATTACAGCCTTGCTGGTAAAGTATGGACACTCCTACTTCACAGACGTGGCTAAGTTTGGGCCTAAAGGAACCCACGTAGTACCTCATGGAAGAGAGAATGGCAGGGCTCTGCTTTTGACTCCTACATGTATGCTTGAAGAGCTTCGGCATGATGGAATAAGAAAGTACTCTGCAGATTTTGAAGGAAGCTTAAAAATGTATGTCCTGGTTTATGGCTTACGTTTCATCTGTTGTGTTGCTTAAGCAGCTGGAGAAGGCAACAGCTATTAAATCTAAATGCAAAATCTCTGGTTAAAAATACATATTTGTTTTCCTTTCTCATGCCAATCAAAGTTCCCTTCTATGTGTAATAGAAGGGGTTGTATCTCTTCCACTTAGCACAGTGATCTTAGTTCTCACTTCTTTCAAGTTCATTTTGAAAAGCAGAGGGCTGCCCTGGCTTTTAAAAGGCTGTGGCAAAAGGACTGAAAATTCTCAGGTAACAGCTGTATTTTTGCATAAGGCTTGCATTAGCGAGGTAGAGTAATAGGACTGCCAGTGCCAAGAGCTTGGTCTTTTGTAGGTAACAAAAAAAAAGCGCAGGTTACTTGCTTCAAATCAGTGCGTGTAGGTGGTAAGTACCATCGTCCCTGTGTGGAGATAAAGGTTACACTTTAAAATGAAGGAGCTGCTGTAGCAGTGGTCTGTCTTGTCCAGTGCCCTTTGTCCAGCACTCAACAGTAATGGATAGCTGAGAAGAATAGGCAGTAGACTCTTCTGAATTAACCTGTCACTGGGGTGTTTTGTGTTACCTCTCAAAATGGGAGTGTAAAACTGTCTTTAAACCATTTTTTTATTGTTTTATATATGGTACTGTATAACCAGTCAGTTATTCAAAGCTTGATGCTTTGAATATTGAAGTAGTGCTTTGAATATTTACTTTCAGTGCCCATCTTGCTTTTTGTTATAAGCTGTAATTGCACTGGTTAGTAGATACACATGATCTCTTCCATTTATTTGTATGAAAATTGGGTTGTGATCTAATCTCACTGACTCCTTGCTTGATCTCTCTTGCTCAGGAAAAATCTTTGTGATTTTTTTAAGAAATGAAAGTCCAAGCTCCTCTGCCTTATTCAAATTGCCTGTTTTCTTTCTTAAATTAAGTCTTCCAGCTAAGCTGACTGTCGCTTATAATTTAAATGTGATTGAGGAGGTGGAGTTGTTGACCGCTGAATTACATTTAGTTTTATTACCTTGAGAAAATGTAGGACAAACCAAAATGATAGCGATGTTTGGTTGTTACAATCCATAGGGTGCAGGAGAAGGATAGCGTAACATCATGTCTGCCTTTTTGATTTCATCATGTGGGAATCACTGAGTTGATGTTGCCCACAGCCTACCTGTTAGTAACATCAACTTCCAAAATACTGTAATTTGGATAATCATGTGTTTTCCTGAGCCATGGGGTGGTGGGAGAGTTAGATGCATATTACAGTTTGTAAGGTACTATTTTACAAGTCTGTTCAGAAGAGCTGCATTTCTGTTACTGAAGGCAAAAAGTGCTATAGAAAGGAACAAATTACATTAGTAATACTGTTTGGAAATGTAATAATAAGTTAATATTAGTTTTCCCAAGACACTTTAACTGTTTGTTACTGTATGCAATATATGCTATTAGAAGAAATGTACAGATAAAAGTAAAAAAACGAATGTCTGATGAAAAAGTTTTAAAAGAGTGAGCTTACTGAATTAGTAATGCTGATGAGATCTTTAACACTACTGGGCCTGCTAGAAAGTAATCTATGCTGGTCACTGTACTTCTTAACTCCCTGTACCTTTGTTTTCACAAGTAATCACTTACAGAAATTATCTATACATTGAGAATACACTGTATGTAGTCCTGGAAGAGAGATGCTGTGAATATGCCTCTCCTGCTGATTGCACTATTGTGCTGTAATGGAGTTGAGCTTTCTGGTATTTACCACTGGGAATCTGTATGTACAAAGTTGCAGATGCTAATTATTTTCACAAGAAAATACAGGTGCTAACTTTAACTTGCTGCTGTCACACAGTGCTGTAACTGCTGTCCTTCAGGAGCAGGGACTGTGTCTCAGGAAAGCGGCTGGGCAGAGGTAGAGGTAGAACAGTTTACAATTTGCCCATATATGTCTTTTTTTCTAGCTGTCTATCTATCTATAAAAATAAATAATTTGTAAATTTACTTCCTTCTCCCTCAAAACTGAGTTCATCAAACAATTGTAAATAATATACTGGGTTTTAGTCTACCAGTGCCTGCTGACTTATGTGTTCCTGCTGTTCTAGACCCAGTGCTTGGTTTGCCTGACTTCTGTTAGGTCGTGTTTTGTATTTAGCAGCCTAATCTGTGGACTGACTTGATTTTCAAGGGAGAGAGGGAAGGAGTTTCCCTTTCCACAGCCAGGTCTTTGACTGTAGCTGGTGCCCAACCTGCTGGATTATTAATTAATCCCCATTTCAAAGTGTCCAGTTTGTTTATCATTACTTGAGTTCTCTTCCCCACTTTCCCTCCTTTTAGGTCTTGGTTGTTATAGGAATAGTGAGGTTTCAGTGACAAACTCTTTTGCTTTTTCTTCTCAAGTACCACATATAATTAGGTGAAACTTGTTAGCAGGACCATTTTCAACATGCCTGTTATTGTAGCGTTTGTATTTCTTTCCCTTTCATCAACACAGCCTCTTATTGTTGTAATGCATACTTACTGCCTGGAAAGGGGATGTTATAAGGGTGTTTACAGGACTCTGCTGTAGTCTAAGGAAGTTCAGAAAGGCTGGCTTGCAGCCTGTCCCAATTGCCAGCCTGTCTGGAAGCTCTCTTGCATAGTTACTTTAGCTGTGATTTTACAAGAGTACCTCAACACAGCAGGGAAAAAACTGAGCGGGCTCCATTGGATACAAGGCGGATACTACCTTGTACAAATGTTATGGTGTTGGGAGGCTTTCTTCCCAGTCTGCTAGACTTGAACCTCAGACATGTTCATTAGGTTTTGGATCTAATTCAGCATATGTATTTCCTTTTAAAACCAAACAGGATGATTTTTATTTTCTTACTAGGTAGCCTCTATAGTTTCAAAGGGTGGAAGGCAGAGTGCTGTGTGGGGAGACAGAATACATTTATGTTGAAGGGTTCTTTACCTGCACTGCATGTTGCTAAGTTTTCTTTTCCCCCTCATTTCTCTCCATTCCATTTCACTCCCTTTAGGGCATCTAGCACTAAAAGGAGAGTTGTATGACAGGCTTTTCTTCTGTTCCCAAGCAAATAGGATGGGTAGAAGGTAAAGTTTGGTTATGTACAGGCTTTGGAGCTGGATCTAATATCTTTGAGCTCTTAATTTCAAACTTTTCATAACAAAAATCTGCTTTAGAAATGATCATAAGCTCAATGTGGATATATTGTGAATAAAACCTTCATCTTCAAACCTGTATCTCAATTTTTGAGGCTTTTTTTTGTTGTTGTTGTTGACAGTCTGCACAAAATGTTGATAGCAAAAAAGTCTCTCACGGTGGTTTTAGTGCTTGCCTTCCTGAGATTCAGTGTTTCAGCAGGGTACACATCCAGCATAAAAGGTTATAAAGGTAATGACTTGGTGATATTATGCTCGTAAAGTTGACATCACTGCAACAGGCAAAAGTGACATTGGGCTGTGGTCAGATACACGTGCTGTTGGGTTTGTTTTGTTGTTTTCTCTGACATCTGGATGGTATGACTCTGGGTTTACTTCCTTTGAATAACAAAAAGACAAGTCTAATGTGCTTTTTCTGCTATGGAAGTCCCTCAAATATATAAAGCTAACTTTTCATATGTAAAGTGACAGGATGAGAACTACCAAGCAGTTTTTCTTGCTACTGTTAAACCCTGTTGTATCATTGCTGTTTGCCCAGCAAATAGAAGACTTCTCAACTCCTTCAGCCAGGCTCTGACTATTGTTACTGCCTGGTTGGAGTTACAGGTGATGCTCGTGATGTCAGTGTTGCTACTTCTGCTTCAGGCTGGATCACACAAGCATGGAATTGAGTTCTGCATGTGAAAATCTAAATAACCACTTCCATATTTTGTAGCATTGAAACAGGATAGCTTTTTCAAGAGAAAGGTGTGAGAAAATCTGGGCAATTTTCACAAGTTTCATGACTCAGCTAGATTTCCCAGCTTTGCCTTACAACCCATTTGGAGAGAATTTCTACTGCTCACTTTTAGATGATGTTCATTTTCTAATATGTCCAACAGACACCCGTTCAAGCAGTGACTGAGGAATAGGATTGAAAGAATCAGTGTTCTTTGTTTAAATAATTGAATTAAAGCATCCACTTAATTGGGAAAGATTAGTTTTATGAAATAAAGCTTACAAAATGATATGGAGTGTAAATGAGTGTCAACTGACGCTCAACTGTCAGCTGTCTTGCCTTATATATTCTCAGAAGGATTTTACATATGCTATGACAATTTAGATTTTTTTGTTATTTAATACACTGAACAGTTATACAGTTTTTGGTATTCATTTATACAAAATAATTTCCTAAGACACTATTCACTGTAGAACAGTGGAGTCTGGAAAATATTTTGGATCAAAATAGTCTTCAGGGCATCTTTACTGTTGGAAATCTCATGTTGTTAAAATAGGGAAGAAGTTTAAAAAATGTGTTGTGAGAAGAGATTGGAAGTAAAATTTAGCTGTGCTCTCCAGAGGGTACTTTAAAAATTGCTGATGTCCAGAAATGTGCTGTGAAGGTTGATTCTAATTTTCTTTGGTTTTATTCAGTTAACCTTGTTGCATATGAGATACGTGTGTGTGTGTGTATGTGTGTGAATTAAGAATGCAATACAAATATAGTTATGATAATTCTTGTGATTTAATAGAATTTTCTCCCTTGTTTTAAAAATGTGCTATAAATTTTGAAGAGCTGGTAAAAGTATTTGGTCAAAGATTCTTACTGAAACCAGGTTTAGCAATGTTTTTATAATACTTATTTGAAAAGTGTAATTTGTGGCCAACTGCCACAAATTTTGAGTGAATGAAAATAAATAGCCAAAGCCAAGGACAGAGTTATGATTTTGTGAAAAAGGAATAGTTTTTTCAGTTTTTCCAGTTTTTCTTGTGCACTTCAAAAATCTGGGTAAATGTTTTGAGGTGCCACTGATCTACCAGGAAACCTGAGTTAACTAAATGAAAGACAGTCTTATTTTCTGGCCTCAGAATCATCTTTGTGTAGAAAATGACTTTTGAAATTTAAATTCTGAATAGGAAGAACCTCAGAGGTAAACTAAGACAAATAAGTAGATATATAGGCATTCCTTGAGAATTGCATATGTGTATGTTGTAAACAGATTTGAATAAAAAGATAATTGGAAGTATGAGAGGGAATTTCATGTTATTGAAAACTGAACTGCTTTGTTTTTCTTCGCTGATCAGTGAAACTGTCGTACTGAAGACAATGGTATGAGGTACAAGAGAACCTGAGAGAACAAAATACTGTGCTGTGTGATAAAGAGGGAGAAGGGAGAAGCTGAAATAGTTTTGATTACCTGTGTCTTCAGCCTTTGTTTTCCAAATGGCAAATGATTTCCCATGAAATTGTCAATGATATTAATGTTAAGGGGTACTTGGTTCTCTTTAAGGATTTGTGTAACTGTGTAAGTAAATGGAAACCAGAGGATTCCTTTTGACCTGTGTGTGTATTTAATAAATATTTAAGAATTCAGGCAACATGGAATTGACCAGTACTTGGCCAGTACAGCCCTTATTATACTCAAGCTTCTTTTTTGCTTTTTGATGGTGTCTTCCAGTCATTGCACGTTTATTTGAGTGGGTCTGGCCACAGTGAATGTGAGATAAAGCTTATCTAGCTGAGGAAGCAACTGATTTTTCTTTTAAAAAAGCATATTAAGTAGTAATGATAAACATGATTTTTAAGGGTTTAGTGTGCTTTAAAATTGTTGGTTTAGGAGCTTCTTGTAGCTGGTAGAATTGCAGGCCTTAGCAGATTGACTAATAATTACCAAACATGTTTGATCATACCGGTTACTTCCCTCCACCCTCCAGAGATGAAGGCCCTTTCCCCAGCACTTCAGCTGTTCAATGGGCACAT
This sequence comes from Morus bassanus, assembly GCA_031468815.1. Taxonomy (NCBI): domain Eukaryota; kingdom Metazoa; phylum Chordata; class Aves; order Suliformes; family Sulidae; genus Morus; species Morus bassanus. The sequence goes on along the minus strand of CM062568.1, from coordinate 87,799,969 downwards.
GTGACTCTTGTCACTGTTCACACCCTGTTCAGTACTCCAGAAAAAACAAAGTCCAAAGCAAACAAACTCTTTCCTTGTGCCCTGTAGTTTGTGCTAACTTAAATTTAGTGATAGCGTAGATGGTAGATAATGAAATAAATGTTGAAAATGCCTAGGTCTGAAAATACCCGTAAATACTTACAAGTTCAATGAAGTAGTCACTGACTGTGCAAAACTTACATGGTGGAGGGGCAGAAGACATATGAAAAGTGGCCAGCAGCAAAACTTAGGATCAGCCAATTCTTTTTAAAGGATTGAAGCCTGGATTGAGATACTGTTATAGGCATGTATAGTTTAATCTCCTTAAATGGTTACTGGCTACAGCATGCCTAAGTTTGTTTTCCTCACTAGGAGATGTACACAGGCCACTGCCCCTAAAGAACTACTGAGATATTGCCCGCCAACCACATCTTTACATTTACCATGACTTACAGGTTAGTGAATGTCACCTTTGCATCCAAGCACTTGTATGTTGTATGGTGCAGTGTAGACACATCCAAACTAGTTTGTGTAGCACCAGCTTATGATTGCATGTCCACCTCCCCAGCTCTGCATGGGATTTCCTTTCAGCTGTGGACTTTTAGCTGCTCGCTAGGCTCTTGGATCTAATAGTTGCTGCTTGCTTGCTCTGCATTCATGCTCCTCTTTCTCTGGTAGAACATCCTCAACAGGCCTTGTTTCTTCCACATCTTATATTCGGATTGAAAGCGATCGCTTTTCCTTTTATGCTTTTCAGTGTAGCATGATTTGCATTTATCCCTGTTTCCTTTTCAGAGATCTTTGTACCAAGCCCACCACTCCCATGAATTCAGGGAATCATCCATCACAGGCCTTGCCTAGAGTGGTTAATGACTTTCCTGAAGTAGTCTGTTAGTTGATTTGTGATTATAAGTATACTGTCAACAAAGTAGAGTACACCTGTGGTTTTGGTTGTTTTGTTATTTTTTGTTTGTGTTTTTTTTTTAAACTACTGCTGTGCAGGTTCTCCTAGATAACTTTTATGTTTTTCAATATTCACTCATCTAACCTGGATCACAGAGGGAGAGGAACAGTGCATTCACAGTGTAAGAAGTGCTAACAGGTTTTGGGTCTTGTTTTTCCTGAGGAATGAGCTTTTAGATGCAGCTTGTTCAGTACAGGTTTCATAAACTACAACATGTTCAGTTTCTTTTGCTGATGATGTTCTTTCGGGGCCCTCTCCCACAAATAAATGAGGTGGGTTTTTTTTCTTTTCTTTTTAGTTTCCCATATAAGAAGAATTGGAATCATACAACTCAAAGTTATGAGTGATATACTGAATATGAATTGTAAATTGAAGTGGTTATTACAGCACTTGTAGCGTAAATATTTGCTCCTTCCTAAATTTTTTCTGATCAGACAAGTTTTAATAGGCCATCAAAATTAAGTTGTTTTTGTGCATGTGTGTTTCAAATGATTGAATGTTCAATAAGTTTTAATACAGCCTATGGAGAGTATTTACATACAAGTATGTAGTATCTGCCAGTTATCTCCAGATACAACTAGCAGAGGGGGACAGTGAGGGAGGTGGTTTCATGGCATGCAACAGCTACATCTTAAAATGCCAGTGATTCTGTATTTTCTTTCACCCTTATATAGTGCGATTGGGTGGTTTTTTACTATTGCTTGTCAATAGCCAGTCACTTTTTCCTCAGTAATTATTATTCAGAAGACTAAGTGTTACTAGGTTTTGTGTTGTTTCCAAGGGGTGGAGGAAGTTACTTAAAATGCCTAAAAATTTTACTGCATGATGATGCCTGTTAAAATTGGTAGGACTACCTATGCATATGAAGTATGCTTCTTGACCTGGAGTAAACATGTCAAGAAGGGCTCCTGATGAAAACAAAGGAACCAAGTGGTTTCTGCTCTGATGTGTCAAAATTAATATTGTAAAGCTAAAAAAACCCGCTACACCTTAACTTGAAGCTATTTGTGGTTGAAGGAGCTTAAATCTAAATGCATCTGGGATATCCTGTAATTTCTAGAAGCTGTCAGAGTAGCTGGGAGAAGGAGTATTGCTTTTTGCCTTTTCAATAAGAAATACAGTTCAGGGACAGGATGGATAGAGAATCCTCTTGTGAATTGCCTGGAAGAAAACTACTCAGCTTTGCCTTCAACTTCTTGAGTTCAATCTTTCTCACAAATACAAGGATATTCTCTTCTGCTAAATGAGATTCCTCCCTGTTTTTTTCAAGAGATGTTTGTATTTATATTAATTATCCAGTTATTTTTCTGAAGGCTTAATTTTCTCTAGTTTGTGCTTTGCATACACACACATTTATCTTTTACAGCAGAGAGCTACTTTCAAGGTAAGCTGCTGTAGGGGTACAAAAGCCAAGTCATGTATTTTCATTTTTCCTGTCTTCCTGGGAGTCGTGCAAGTTGATATTCAGCAGAATTTCAAGGCACAGTTCTGGATATATATAATTGGAGACATAGCAGTTTCATAGTAAAGGTTACACTAAAGTCTTTACTGGAAATGTAGGTGAGCGCTCTTCAACACATACGAATAACGCTCAGTGTCTTCACTCAGCCTACAGCACTCTCAGACCAGGAGTGTATCAACTGTTCTGAAATGGATTGTTCTTTTCTTGATAAGTTGGTCAGCAAAAAGCCCAATTAAAAAGAATTGCTAATGCTTGGATAAACAGGTAGGTCTTCCTTCCACATACAGCATATGCAATTTTTCCCTCTTGATTCTTATTTAAATGTAAAAATGATAACTTAAGTTTTTAGGTGAAAAAGTACTTAAAGGCAATTTCTGTAGGAGTTTGTGGCTGCTGGAATCTTCATGTTTCTGCATCATCATTTGGTGATGCTCAACAAGGCAAGCAGATTCAGAGGAGTCAGTCCTGGAGTTCCAATACATCTTTATATATGGCCAGACTGCACCATTTCTTCATCCTTGATGACTCCTATGCACCTGCTGTCTGCTTGCTTTCTTTCAACTCTCATCTTCAACCTTTCCTTTCCCCTCAGCAGAACTATGTAATTAATACTTTTCTTTCACTTCTGTCTTATTTATAAAGCTGGAATTTTAATAGCAGTGAGCCTCATGCATACTGGTACCACATGTCACATTGGCAAACACCATAAAATGGCTGTCTCTGCTTGGAAGGAGACTTACCCAAACAAAGATCATACTTTCTCATGCAACTCTTCTTATCTGTGAACAGAAATCCTGCTGAGTGTGCTAGGCAGATAAACATCAGTTTTTCTCATGTGGATTTGACCATAATATGTCCTCTACTTTTTTTTTTTTTTTCCCTTTTAATACAGACCAGTGAGTCTGTGTGGCTCTGATATCCATGAAAGTTTGTTTAAAGTTTCATGCTGGCTGAATAAACACTAGGTTAAGAAACTGCAAAGGTAGTTTCAGCATGATGCATTACTTCAAAGGTAACATGCCAATCTCTTTTGCAAACATTGAGTAATTATGGGATTGAGTAATTGGAGGTGAGGATTGTGGTCGCCAAATCTTCTCCCATCTGAGATGCTAGGCTGCACCTCTCCTACAAATACCAATGGCATATCAAACTCTCTCAGGCAGTTGTAGCACCCATCACGCCTTTTTCAGTCTCGAGCAACACTCTTCACTGTTCTGTATCAGTGTTGAGCATGGTTATTTCTACTGTTTGCTTTCTTTATACCTCTTTTCTCTTGGATAAGACCAAAATATAGAAGGTTTGTTCTGCTTTAATAGATTGACCCATCCATCTCCTTTTGCCTGCTTGTTCCTTTTTCACAGCTGTAAAAGAGCAGACAGAACATATGAAGGGCCTGGAGGTTCTACCATGAAAAGCTTCGTCTGGAGACCTCCACTCTACTAAGAGGGGGTAGTCTGAAATGTAGAGGACAGCCCCTGCATTTCCCCATGTCAGCCAGGGAATTTTTGAGACCTGTTGTTTAAGGTTGGGTCAATTTTCCCAGCTCTTAAGCCTTTATGAATAGGGCTATCTTTTCTAAATATCAAGTCTTTAGGATTAAGTCTAATACCTCCAAAGAAACATGTGACCTACTTTTTATAAAGGGATTTCCATGGTTCTGAGACATCTTTTAATGGGTATTATTAAAATTCTTGCTCTGAATCTTTTCAGTTTCATCTCTCTCTCTCTCTTTTTTTTTTTTCCTAAAAAATTACCTCTTTGATCTTTGGAGTAAACTTTTGCATACGAGACATACTGAAAAGAGAACCACCACTGGAGATGAGCATATCAGCAACATGCTGGAACTCAGAATGCTGTATTAGACAAAAAGGAACCCACAAAGTGTATGGCCCCATTCCAAACTCACATGAATTAACCTGTACCTGCTGTAATGTTTGCAGGAAGCAAGGTCAGATTAAGAAGGAAAATAACTGAATACCAAATTTTGCTTGACAGCTGCAAGGGTTGTAAGACTTGAGGAACGTAGCTGTCAAAAGTGCTGAGGAACTGCCTCTGCCATCAGTTCCCTCTTGAAACTGTTGATGCTTAGCACCAGGAAAAACTGGACTCATAATACGTTTTCTTGTGAAGCTGTAGCAGGTGGATGCCAGCTGTATTTATGAAGAGACCTCCAGCCCTAAACTGTCAGACTGCAGAAGGAAGAGTGTTAAATTCTAATCTCAGATTTACAGGTCTGGCAGCGCATACTATTCACATGGTATGTGATTTGAATAATGATGTGTCTACTCCTGATCTCATTAACCCTGATTTAATCCAGGATCTTATTTCATTAATGCCTGCTAGCTTTCATACAACTGGTTATGCAAACAAACAAAACCCTAAAACTCCTGTAACACTGTACCTATCTTTCTAGATAAATATTTTCATGAGTGCTTTTTTCCTCTTGAAAAAAGCCTTGGCTTGTCTGAGGAGACTCTTAAAATACTGATCCATCTTCAGGAATCTCAATTTTAATTTTTCATACAGTGGAATTACACAATGTGTGCCCTGTCTATGCAGGTGCAGTGGACTTCTCTGCATAACCTTTATAGCTGTATGCTGTGGAGAGTTGAGTAATTGGGTTGGTTTAATAGGGTAGCAAGTATTTGAAGACCAGTCTATCAAAGAACAGTAGCAATCTACAGAATTTGCCCAAACCTTTTTATGGCATAGTTCTTCCTTCTGTAATGTAGAATTATGTGATTCAAGACTTCTACAGGAATTTGTGTAATTTTTCCTGAGTGTTAATTGGAAGGAAAAATGGCTGTTTGGACCATCACCAGGGTTTTTTTAAGTGTGGTTGAAATGAGAATTTTGAAATTCTGTGCAGCTGTGTTTTTTGTATTTTGTATGTTTTGTGTAGCATAGTGACTTTGGTTCAGGTTTTTTGGGTTTTTTTTGTTTTGTTTCTTTTTTGCTGTATAACAGATAATTTAGAGAAGATAAATCCTTTCACAAAAAAATTCTTCCACATGATTTTAAGCAGAGAATGCAAGACACTGAATGAGTCAGTTAACGTTCTCATTAGAAAATCCTGCTGTTAAGGATCATCTGGTGTGTGATAGGATTCTGCAGAAAGGATTTGTGCTACAAACCTGTCTGTGTCATAGAGATAGTTTATCTGGTTCTCTCTAACACATTACAATTTGTGATAATGTCTCTCATTGCCTTTTTTCTGAGAATGTATGTTGTCTCTTTTTCTGTATTGGTCATCTACTACAAATTGTATGGCTGTGAGAAGGAACAAAGTTACAACCCTGGAAATTCATGGATTCAAGCAGTTTCTTGTGTATCTTACCACTTTGCTTTGTGTGGTAATACACACAGGGCTTTTTATACTGACAGCAGAAATATTTCTACTACACAATATATCCATTTATCACCCTCTAAAACTGTGGTCTGTTACAGCAGACCTTTTTAGTATGGCCAGGTGCCTGTGGGGGAAAACTATTAACATGCTAAATTCTGGCATATGCCACTCTGCTTGAAGAAATGAGGAATGACATTGCACGTTCAAGCAAAGTAATAATGTTTCTAATTGTTGGATGAAAATGGAGCCTTTGTGAGAAGAAACTTAATTCTATTAAAAAGTGAAATTGCTTGGATAATTTCACTTTGCTGGAGGTGGACAGAGGGGAAGCTGGCTGAGAAGAACGTTTTGTGCCTCCCCTCAGTACGTCGCCAACAGTACTCACAGATGCAGGGAGGAGGATGCATATGTATCTAACCACCTGCATAGATGTGTGTGTGTACATGTGTTGAGACCATTGGGCAGCTGAAACACATACAGACTGTACTGTGCTATTGCCAAACACAGGTGAAAGGCAGGAGACCCAACTGATGAAAGCCTGGCTGGCCTTTCTTTGTTGTGAAGGTTATGGAGGTGAGAGGGGAGGAGGAGGGCACCAGTTAAAGAGGCTGGTTGCCAAGCATCTTCCCCATGGCAATCCCTGCTGCAGCAGTGCCTCTTGCCTTGAACCCCACTACTTACACATGTTGCTAAATATGTAACTCAGAACAAATTCTTAGCCCCAGATTAAAACTGAGGAGGAGTGTGTGTTGCAGGGGTTCACTGGGTGCCTGCTAGCAGACAACTTGATGGCAGTATGAAATAAGGAGGTCACTTCCAGTTCACCTGTGGAATATGAAACCTGCTGCAGCCATATGATGTGATTGTCAGTAAGGTTTCAGAAATGCAAAGCCCATATCAGCTCTGCAACTTGTCCGCTTTAATTTTTAGAGCCTGGGTCACCATCTCTCAAGTGCCTTAGACATGGGTAGTAGGGCTGTGTGCCCCTGTTGTGGTGACAAGGTGACAAGTTCTCTTTTCCTCACCTCTTTAATACATTTATAACAAGCTTCTGCTTTTGTACTTCTCACCTTCCTGGGGAACCTGCACGTATAGAGCCACAGATTTACTTGCTGTCTTTCAAAGGCTTCCTTAAAGGTGTCTTGTCACAGCACTTACAAATAGTTGATAGGTGCTTATGCACCTGGCCCATGCTGATCACTTCTGCTTCCTCATGCTTCCTGCCATCTGCTGTTTCTGTTAATCAGTTATACTTCTTCTTACACCTAGGCTGTAACATCTCAGAGAGAGGTACTGTTGTTTTTTCTGCCACCATGGTGTGGGATACATAGGTGCTGTTAGAGTACCTGCTAGAGAGGAGGTCAGGAACAGAGCATCAGGCCTGGACCACTCTCCCCTCCTCAGCATGCCAATGTGGGGGTCAGGATGGATTGAGAGGCTTGGAATGGCATCCAGCACCCAGCATAGCATCTTCTTCCTATTTGCCTTTTTTTATTGCTCTAATTATCATTTTCAGCCTTGGTCCGTTAAATACCTTAAGATGTAATGAATTGCTTGTCCTGGTGTTACTGAAGCTAATCACTGCTGTAGCCAAGCGCGTCTCCAAAAACCAAACCACAATGAGCAGAGGGTATATTCTTGTTTTCTCTTGACTTTCTCTGAAACAATTGGTGTTATATATTTTGTACATATTTTTTAAAATGTGCTCCCCACTTTTCTTACTGTTGTATTCCTTGCTGTTTCTCATAGTCTCTTTTTTTTTTTTTTCTTTCACCTTTCTTTTATTCTTTTCTTTTCTATTTTGGTAATTTAAAAAAAAAACAACCCTAAATGGTATCGATGAATACGAGCTGTCTCCTTTTGAACTGAAGATCGAAGTCTGAGGCTAAGGGCATGGAACAAGGAGATTTTCTTGACCTGCATGGACGCAGGAAAACACACTCGTATTCATATAAAAACAGAGCTGAAAGATTGCTTAAGACTTAACAATCTGAGAGTTTTGTTAATTTTATTATAAAACATGCATTCAGTTTTCTAAAAGCTCTAGGCTTTTTACATATGCAAGAGTGCATATCCTATCCAGAAACCTTTTATTATCAGAAGGATGTACAAAGGACATAACAAAGCTGTATCAAAAAAGGAAGACTGTGGAGATTCTTTATAGAGGAGCTTCAGTTTGCTGCAGCATACTGGGTGTTGGTGTATAGGAGAAGGAACAGAGGAATTCCGGTGTGGCAGTGTGTGGCCTCCTTAGAGCTGTGGTGGGGAGGGCATCGTAGCAGGGGCATCTCAGGCTGGGGTAAACAGGGAATGTTCAGACACAGATACCACAGAGAAGTTATCAGCAGTTTAAGCAGGAGCTGGTTGCACTGTGCCTCCAGTGGCACAGTATTTTTACAGTTAATGTAGAATACATGTGATGTAGAAGTTAATTTTCTTTCCTAACAACTGTTGTTTTGTCATTTCATACTAATTTTGTTGCAATTTGTTTGCACTAAATCCAAACTATTCATTTTTTACATGGATGTTTTCATGTGACCCAATATATTGTCCCAAATGTTTGAGGTGTTGCCTCTATATTAAGTAAAGTTTATAAATAAAACTAATAATAAAATTAATATTTAAATGCTGCAAGAACAATGCAAATGGCAGATGGGTTGTTGAAGCCTTTACTTATGCCTATGTAATGAATTTATGATTGTGTAGGCTAGGTTCTAGATGTGTACAATAAATAGCTAAGCAGCGTACTGACAGGAACCTTTGCAGCATTCATAAGGCCTTCCATCTGAGCAGCAAGGGCAGCACTGTGGGCTTACCAGAGCAGCCATGCAAGCAGCGCTTCTGACTGTACGTGGATGGCGTTCAAGAGTTTATTTGCACCGGGAGAGAGCAAAACAGAAGATTGCATCTTTTTTATGTAACACAACAAGAAAAAAAGGAGGGTAAGGCATATCAGAGCCTTCATCCTTGACATGCTTTGTTCTTATCGTGGTTTAGTCCCAGTCAATAACCAAGCACCACACAGCCACTTGCTCACTCCCCCCACCCTAGTGGGATGGGGGAGAGAATCGGAAGAGCAAAAGTAAGAAAACTTGTGAGTTGAGATAAGAACAGTTTGATAATTAAAATAAAATAGTAGTAGTAATAATAGTAATAATAATATAATGAAAAGGAAAATAACGGGGGTGGGGAGGTGATACCCTGGAGGGGGGACAGCATGGGGACGAACAAGTGATGTAACCGCTCACCACCTGCCAACTGACGCCGCCAGTCCGCCAGCTGTGATCGCTGCTTCCCCCAGCCAACTCCCCCCAGCTTTATATGCTGAGCATGACATCATATGATATGGAATATCCCTTTGGCCAGTTTGGATTAGCTGTTTTGGCTGTGCCCCCTCTCCTCCTGGCTTCTTGTGCACCTGGCAGAGCATGGGAAGCTGGAGAAGTCCTTGACTAGTGTAAGCACTACCTAGCAACAACTAAAACATCATTGTGCTATCAGCATTGTTCTCATGCTAAATCCAAAACACAGCACTATACCAGCTATTAGGAGGAAAATTAACTCTATCCCAGCCAAAACCATGACAGTTCTGCATGCTGCTACTGTCACTGCTGGAATAGATACACTGTTCAGCATGTAAAACTTGGTGAACAAACAGTGCTTTTCTCTATCAAGCCCTAAATCAGATAGAAGTCATGTGAGCCACAGAAATACACTTGATTTTGAAGGCTAGATACAGAAACCAAAGAACTCTTTGAGACAGGCTTAGGAGGCTGTGGTTTAGAAAGAACCCCAGAACTAGGCAGTACTAGCACAAACCAGGAGGCTCATGAACTGTAACCCTATTTTTTTTCAGAGATTAGGTCACATGCCTGACAGGCAGTTGGGAACATGTTTCCTATAAACTTGCAATAAGCTGTTAGTGAAAGAGGAGAGAGGATGTGGAATCCTGCTGTCATGAAACAAGAGCATAACTTTTGTCATGAGCTCAGATAATGTGTGCAATAACAGTATGGGATCTATGCAGCTGTTAGAAGCTGGGGGTCACTGCTGGGGAATCACACTCTCCAAGCTGTCCTTCCCACTCTACTTGCTGATAGAGCCACTGATAAGTGCCTCCTGTCATGACCAGCTAATGGAGAGATCTTGGTCTTGATCAACAATGTGTGCTTGCAGCCCAGAAGGCCAACCATATCCTGGGCTGCATCAAAAGCAGCATGGCCAGCAGGTCGAGGGAGGTGATTCTGCCCCTCTACTCCGCTCTGGTGAGACCCTACCTGCAGTGCTGCGTCCAGCTGTGGGGTCCTTAGTACAGGAAAGACATGGAGCTGTTGGAGCGGGTCCAGAGGAGGGCCACAGAAAGCAATCTGAGGGCTGGAGCACCCCTCCTACGAGGACAGGCTGACAGAGTTGGAGTTGTTCAGCCTGAAGAAGAGAAGGCTGCGGGGAGACCTTATTGTGGCCTTTCAGTACTTAAAGGGGGACTATAGGAAAGATGGGGACAGTCTCTTTAGCAAGGCCTGTTGTGACAGGACAAGGGGTAATGGTTTTAAACTAAAGGAGGGTAGATTTAGACTGGATATAAGGAAAACATTTTTTACAATAAGGGTGGTGAAACACTCGAATAGGTTACCCAGAGAGGTTGTGGAGGTCCCATCCCTAGAGACATTCAAGGTCAGGTTGGACGGGGCTCTGAGCAACCTGATCTAGTTGAAGATGTCCCTGCTCACTGCAGGGGGGTTGGACTAGATGAACTCTAAAGGTCCCTTCCAATCTAAACTATTCTGTGATTCTGTGGTGCTCCAAGGTCTCATGTTCTGCCTCTGTGTCTTGGAGCTGATCTTGCCCTAGAAAGGAGAAGCCAAAGACTAGTGAATCTCAAGTGATGCAGAAGCCAGGAAAATAAAAACTAGGTGGTTTCTTTATTGTCTCTTCTGGAACATTGTCATTTTGCTTTTTATGGAGTTTAAGGCTAGTGCTATGCAGGCATACTGGATTTTAGTGCTGCCACCATCTTTCTGGTTGAAAATAATTTTCATATTGATGCTAGTTCAGTTGCTGAGAAGGTTTGTTCCAACCTCGCTGCTGGATATATTGTTTATTTTGTGGTAGAGCTACAAGAGTCTTGACAATATCAGAGTTGCATTTATATCTAGGCATATTTATAATTATTCAATAACTCTTAACTAGTTTTAGTGAAATGTCACAGGAAATGACTCAGGATTAAATATTGCATTGATGTACTCTGCAACAGAATTATATTTTGAGATTTTAATATAAACGGGTAATTGAATTCATATATTCTTTGAAATTGCAGACATTGTTTGCCGGAAATCGTGGTGGCAGTTGTCTCTTGAAATGCAAAGTATGGTTTTTGAGAAAAGAGATTAAAGGAAAAACATTCTGTATCTCAGAGGGGTCAAAGCGCTCCTGACATTTCCATTGTCATCTCTTGATAATTCAAATGTGTTGCGTGGTTTCCCCCCGGCTGCATATGATTCTGGGTTCTTTTTCATGCTCCCATATTTGGCTTCAAGCAACATACAGGCTGTAGATTTTTGAACTGTGAAAGCCTTGTTATTTCTCAGCTTTTAACTCTTTCAGTATGCATGTGTCTTGTTTTCAAAAAGCTTTGATTTTGATTAAACCTCTTGCTTCCAGTATGCAAGAACTGTTTTTCCCTTTGCACGTGGAAGCCATAGATAAATCACCTTGTAGTCTGATAGTGATTTTTCTCATAATTTTTTGTGGCTCCCAACAACTATGAGGAGTGAAGTGTTGGCTGGAGCATTTCATACCTGCAGCAGCACAGAATAGCATTTCATTGCATTTACAGTCATGGAAAGGGTTGCAGCAATTTCCTCAAATGTTTTCAGCTGAGTTTCCTATAAAGGTCAGAATAAAAAAAAATCTTGAAACTTTGGTGTAGTGAAAATGGCAGAAGTTCTTGTACTTTCCTTCAGACTTGGTAACAGATAGTAACTGTAACTTTTGTGGCTAACATAATTCAAGCATTTGCTATAAATTAAAGGAAGCTTTTTGATAGATGAGTGGAAACTTCAGCCCGTAGACAGACAGATAGAATAGACTTTTTCCTTGAAAGGTAATGAATAATGAAATTCTGAAAACAAAGGTAGGTCTTGCAAACAACAGTAGAAAAATAGCAGGTGAGCCAAAGACTTTTCTCTTTAAAACCAATAACCAACTATTTTTGTCCCTCTTCAGCTTAAGAAGGTATGTGTCATGTCAATGAGTAACAGTTTTTGACTTAAAGATGAAAGGTGCGTAATTTCTAGATTTTATGTGTTGAAATAGCTATTTAGTAGGGTACAGGTACACTTGAATATATTGTGTTTTGCTATGTGATGGAGTTTCATCTCACTATAGAGTTTATGGCTAGTTAATCTTTTGTCATGTTATAAAGATCACAAGCTTATGGAAAGTGTCTTACAAATTTTCTGTGGCTCATACTGATGTAGGATTTTATTAGAGAAGATCTAAATAAAACCAGCCCAAGTATTGTCTAGAGTTTTGTGTTTCTTTGAGGAAACCGTATTTCAAAGTTTGCTAGAAGAAAATAATCTTTTCATGGTGATTTGGCTGTTGGCATCTGTGCAGTATGGTTGAAGCCTAGTTACAAAAAGAATAATTTTTTTAGATATTAAAAGGGCATACAAAGTGTAAGAGACTTTGGAATACTCTAAAATATGTTTATATTCCATTAATGTCTTTGAAATTATAATATTTCATCAAATCAGGCTTAAAGTTTATTTCTAAAGTTCACAGTGACTTTTTTTTTTTTCAGAATTTCTCAGATTGAGGATGCCTCTTCCCAGTAAGAACTGCTTATATTGTAATCACTCTGAAACCCACATACGCAGGAGGTGGAAGCTGTCTTAAAGTTTGTGGCATCAAGAGAGCCTGGTTTAGATTTTGTGGTTGAAATGTGAGGTCATTTACTTAAGGGCTGGGTTCCCAAGGCATAGCCCCTTGAAAATGATATACTAATAACTTGCAATTATCTTTGTGTGGGCTAGGAAAAAATGCAGCATTTTGACCCATGAAATTTTACTGGGCACTGCCCCAAAATCAAGTATCACATAGTACCAAAGATGAGGTTTAGAGATATTTTTGAAGCTCTTAGCACTGTGAAAGCCTACCTCTTTGCAGGTAGGCCATGTAAGTGAGACAGCTGCTCATTCTGCAGAAACATCTCAGTGTTGGAGGAGTGGGTGATATGCTTGTGGTGGGGTGAAGAGCCAAGCACTGCCCTTGGAATTCCTTTGAGCCCCTTCTCCTGAGGCTCTGTGTGGGGCTTTCTATGGACATTTGTCTTGTGAACTTGGTTCTGGAAAGGGCTCTCTAGGTCATTGAGTCTGGTCCGACTAGTGTCACCACAGGGATTCCTAGCAAAGGTGCTCACACTGTGTCCTTCTGAGGAGACTCAGCACGCCACAGATATTCCTCAGTACCTGTCCAGTCCCCCTTGTCCTACTTAAGGGCAGATTGACCCACAGTGAGTAGTGGTTGTGTCTAATCAGGGTGTGAGTATATTTGCTGCAGTTGAAATACCACCAGAAACCAGTGCAAGAATCTTAGTCAGAAGGTACACTGAAGTCCTTGCTGGGCAGAACAACTAATTCGAGGTTGATTTTTTTCCAGTATTTTAGAGCAATATAATATAGTAAAGTCTCTTACCTTTCTTGTCTCTCCTCTCTTTTCATACACAAGCTCCTTCTTCAAGAAACAGCAGTCCCTGAGCTCACAACTGGATTATTAGTTTCTGTTCTTCCTCCATTAGTGTTTAAATTCAGCTCTTCTTGAACTACCCGTGGCAGACTGGGAAATTCCAATTCCCACCTGTCCTAAGTGAAAGTTTGCTTTCTACTTCTTTGTGTACATGGAACTTTTTCTTTAAAAAAAATAACATCTGCAAACTGCAACTTGAAACCAGAACGAGAAATTGATTTTGTCATACACTGGGGAAAGTTCCCAAAAGCCACCTTTGATATATGTGGGTTTGGAAGCTCATTTGCCTATCCTTTCCTCACGTGGTAGGCTTCTGCTCCATGCAAATCTAGAATGAGTGGGTTATGTAGAGAGATTTCTATAACTATTACTGATAGAGCACCAAGCTTTTGGGGCCATTATAGTTGCATCATTTACCAAATATGCAAGATAGTCATGTTCAGTGTATTTTCTGCAGTAAAATAAAGTGAGCTGGCTTGGTATACCTATGTGGCCAGAGTTGGCTGTGTTTGTTTTCACTCAATTTTTCAAGCAGAAATGCAGTTTTCAGTAGGGCTTTATAGTGTTTTAGATTAATAACCTATTTTTTTACAGCAGGTAAGAGTAGGGATAGATATAAAGGGCTATGTCAATATTTCTGAATTTAACAGCACTAGGGCCCCTTTCTTTGTCCCGAGGATAAGAGGCATAGCTCAACTCGCATGGCACAAACCTCTGTCCTGCCCTTCCTTTGCAGGCTTGTCTCTTCCACATTGCCTATTGGGAACAGCCTGTGTGCTGGGTTATTAGCTGAGCCATGCCCAAGACAGGGCTAGGTCGAATGGACCAGGAGGTGTGTTAGCAATGAAACAGGGAGTCATTGGCAGGGCCAGAGTCCTGGCTCTATTTGTGTCACAGCTGAAGAAAAGTCATAAAATCCTAAGGTCCCCAAGGGTGAGCAGTAGAGAAGAGAAGACACTGAAGAGGCAGAAAGAAAATACTAGAGACAGGGTTGAGGACAGAGGATGTAATATTGGCACTAATGTTTGCCACAGGCTGCAGCGGTGAGGCTGCTTAAGGTGTGGGGCTTTGGTTTGGTTTTGGTTGTATGTTTTTAAGTCTTGTGCTGTAGATTAAGACCAGGAATTGAAAAGGTATGCAAGTGGCTTAAAGCTGCCGTAACTTCTCTACTGTAGAATGTGTGATGAGCTGCTTAGATATGGGCTTCCCATAGGGTATTGCTAAGTATGAGTATATTTCTGATAAGATTTTAGCTTAGTAGGACTGGCTTGGCTTTTGCTTGATTTGTTTCGCCGTTTAGAGAACTCTTCACTTTTCCTTTCAATTCCCTCCTGGATCTGTAATTTCATGCTGCTGGGGTTGATCACATGTCATGTTACTGTGGGCAGTAGCTATGAAAACTTGTGACCCTTCTCATGAGCATCAAGGAAACAGTGCTGAAAAGTAGCCCAAACCAGTATTAGAAAGGTAGGAAAAAAGCAATCCTTAGGTAATTTTGGTGGCTGCAAGGTGCTGTACCTTCCAGATGAATTTCAGCTTAGTGGACACTCAGCATGCGTGTCTGTTTTTTTTTCCATGAAAAGCGGACAAGAACAGAAATGTAAGACTTCCTACCCTACAAACAAATGCCAATATTTGGGACTTGGCTTGTTGTCTTCCTGTTGATTTTTTTCAGGAGCAAAACAAGGCTTCCTCAAAAAGCTGTCAGCAGCAGTAAAGGCACCAGTCATTCAACTGCAGACTTGAGGGTGCATCACTGCTTTCTCTTATAGCAGACAATCTTCTCTGTCACTTTTGAAGTTGCAAATAGGATTTTAAAAATAAAAAACATCATATTGTTGTTTCAAAGTTTGTGAGTTGAGGCTTTAATTACATTTTGATATAAAGAATGGAAAAATAACACACTAATGACGCACAGGAAGCAAGTTCTGGCAAGATGGGGTCTTCTGTAGGCTGTTGTCTTGTGGTCCTGTTCATGAGAGTGCTGTTTGACTCACAAATTCTGTTTAAACTGTAGACAATTTTTTAATATACTGTGCGTTTGTCACCTAGCTGCAAAATAAATCTAAGGCTTCAATACAACAAGCTTTGGGAGGACTCATTTATTATATATTTTAATTTTTAAGGCTGTGAAAAAGAGCTCATGGAATAATGTATGTATTAGTCTAGTCCATTTTTTTTTTTAGAAAGTGATATAACATTTTCTTTTAAATGCATGCGGAGTTCTTAAATTATCCTCTGGTTCACTTTTATACAGGAGCTGTGTGCGATATTTCTTCTTTTAACAGCAGCAGCATCTATCACACAGACGCATTCACCTTTCATACACATATTCATTCACATTTGTTATTTCAGTTATGATGGTTACTGTGATGAGTTGGATTTTAGAGAGTATTTTACCTGTGTGATGGCATGAGATAAAATATTCATTGTATCCTCGGTGGGCAGCAGTTTATAAAACTTTTATCTCTGCTAATGGAATACTGATACACAGTAAATGTCTGGTGCAGATATGTAAGACTATGAATGTTGTGTAGCTAATAGTTCAGCTTTGAAATACCAATTGGACTGGGGACATAAAAGGTTAAAAACACCAATTATGATATTCAGGTTTCAAGTGCATCTTATAGAGAGTGACTTGGAAATTCTTGTTTTGCTTGATGCTGTTCTCAGGTAACTTCAGAAACTTCAAATAGAAATTTGCGTTCTGTGGTTTAGTGCTCGTCTGATATGCTGGAAACCTAAATAAGATCTACAGTATTTCCTGTGTACGATACAGTGCTGTGGGATGGTGGAGGTTGCTACACACTGGGATGTAGAAGAGGGCAGTGAATGTATGAGAGTTGAAAGGGAGGGGGAGCAGTAGAGGTTTTTTACTAGGGAAAGAGTTTGTCCGAAGCCATCACCCATCCCCAGTGGATGCCTGCTCAGTGTAGAAGATCTCATCAAATTTGCAGATGACACCAAATCAGAGGGGGGCAGTTGACATGCTCGAAGGCAGGGCTGCTGTTCAGAGGGACCCAGACAGGAACCTTATGAAATTCAGCAAGGTCAAATGCCAGTTCCTGCCCCTGGGAAGGAGGAATTGCTGGCAGACATAGAGGGTGGGGCCTGATGGGTTTTGGAGCAGCTCTGCTGAAAAGGGCCTCTGGGACCTGGTGGACAGCAAGCTTAACATGAGCCAGTCCTGTACCCTGGCATCAAACACAGCCAACAGCATCCTGGGCTGCATTAACAGCCTGCACATTGAGAGAAGTGATAATCCTCCTTTACCTGGCACTCGTTAGTCCACATCCAGAATACAGCATCCCATTTTGAGTCAACCAGTAAAAGAAAGACATTGATAAACTGGAGCAAGTTCTGTGGTTGTGGGAGCTGGAGCATGTGCCCTGTGAGGAGATGCTGAGGAAGGTGGGCTTGTTCAGCCCAGAGGAGAGACAGCTTTGGGGGGACCTCCCAATACACACAAGGAGGTTACACAGAAGACAGAGCCAGGCCCTTCACAGTGGTGCCTGGTGGGGAGGACAGGAGAGAGAAGATGGGACTTGAAAAGAAAGTTTCAGGCTGGGTATTAGGAAAATTTTTGTCCCTATAAGGGCAGTGGAGCAGGTTGCTCATGAGCTTGTGCAGTATCTGTCATTGGAGGTTTTCAAGACCCAACTGTGCAAAGCTTTGAACAGCCTAGTCTGACCCCAGAGGTAGCCCTGCTTTGAGACAGAGAATGGAGTAGAGACCTGCTGAGGTCCCTCCCAGCCTGAGTGGCTCTATGATTCTGACCTAGGACAAAGCGTGGAGCCCAAACTTAACCTATTTTTTCCTTATTTTCTAATACATGGTTATAAGCAAATGGTTTAGCTTCTTTAGTGCATCAGTTACCTGTCTATAAAGTGGAGGTAATGCTACTTGTCTACCTCAGTGGTGTTTCAAGATAAGATATATGAAAGGCTATAATATTTTGGATGGTTTGGCAAAGTAGATATAGACAACAAAGCAGTTAGGCCTTTAAAGTCTGCCTAAGAAGCCAATAGAGAGGTGTTGTGCATTTTCTCAGGCACTAACTGTGAAGTCTTGGGAAGCTTTTTCTGTTTACTTTTATGACACTCCACCATATATATTTTCTCTGTGTGCTGCCAAAGAAGTTGATCACCTTAAAAGGTAGTCAGCTGCAAAATGTGTTAGTGTTAGCAATGGCTCTGACAGCAGGCTCTATATATGCTTCTGCCAATTATGGTAAAATTTGTCATGTTTTCCTAGTTAATATTTTTCGTCCTGCTGTGGTTGTTGTTTCTGTGGGCTTCTCGACAGAGGGGAAGCAGACTTAGCTGCCTTTACATCAGGAGCCCTGTACCCAGTTCTGCCCTGTGCATCAAATGTACATCTAATTGATGGATACATTGAGAAGTCCTATTTTCACACATAAATAAGGAATTGACCTCTTTTAGAAAGAAAAAAAATTAGTATCGATTGGAAGAGTTACTGAAAATTACTTTCATTTTGTGGCATTTCAACTTATAAAGAGTCTTTGAGGTAGCATTAGAATAGGCAGGGGTGTATACATAGAAATTTTAAGAAATCTTGGGAACTTGAGATTTAGAATATTCTGTAATAACTTTTTTTAACTCTTTCTTCTTTTTCTTCTCCCTCTCCACCTGCCTTTTCTCCTGCAGGAAATAAAGAAGGACATGAAGAAAGAAAATACTGCCAACAAACCACCAGAGAAGCCTATAAATGAAGTTTCCAATGGAAGCCCTTTACTGTTGTCTGAGACAATTATTAGAACCAACAAAAAAGGTATAGTATGTGGAAGCTTAAATGCAGATTAAAATGGAAACCTTCCTTGTTTCTAGAAATAAAGCTAGAGTCTATTTAACTGTAAAGGCGTAGCAGGAATAATAATAATAAAAAAAACCAACTGCATTGTCCTCTTAGACTGACGTGTGGATACATGTATTATGTCTAATATTTCCACATTAATTTGCACAGACATCCCTTTCTTCTTAAAGAAATCCTTCCTAGATACATTTAATTAAGGAAAGTTGTATGAGGGGATTACTAAAGCTTATTAAAGTAAGGAACTGACAGCTTGCATATATGGAATTTTTTGCACAGTGATGACAGTCCACACTCACGTATTCATGTTCTAGCTGGGAAACAGGCTGTTACTGACAGAGAATTTTGAAAAAAAGAAAAGAAAAAAAAAAAGAAAAAAAGTGGAAAACATAAAGCTTAATGCATTAGTTTCCTGGGAAATGTCTACCACTGTTCTGTTTCAGACTGGAATGTGTGCTCTTCGTGTCTGGCTTGACACCCAATGCAGATTCTTATGTAGGGTTTTGAGTTGCTAAAATGAAAGCCTCCAGATCTTTTGTCTTTCCCTAGCTCCCAGTCCTTCTCTCAGAAATATCAGAACAAAATAAAAAATTGGCAATATAAAAACTGGATTTTTATTTAGGTTATGTTTATGCTCCTGTTTATTTGTGGCAGGACAATTGGCTATGTGCAAGAGATGGGCTGTATTTTTTCCTGGAGAATTCACTGGACGGTTTCTTGCTTGCTGTCTTGTACAGAATTATCTGCTGTCATTAATCGTTGCTGTAATGTAATTTCCATTTTGGCATGTCTTCTATACTCTTAGGACTATGCATATGGAAATTTTCTCTTCTCTATTATCAGTGAATATTGTATTTGAGCTGGCAGTTTGACGAGAGGTTTTAAACCGAAGGTTTGCAACTGCAAGCGAGGAAGATTTAATAATTTGTGCAAAATATATGACTTCCTTTGAAATGTGAGGGGGAGTAATCTCTACCTCTTTTGCAAGGAGTGATGTCCTCTGAAAGAAAACATTGGAAATAAATCTCAGAAAGCTTTGTCTTTTGAGTTTGCAATGTCATCTTGAATCCAGAGACACGTCCAACATTTCTGCTTTGGGTCATAGGTTTTTCAAGCAACAGCAGAATTAAATTACCAAGAATTATTCTTTTTCGTGGCTGCTATACAGAACCATATGAGTAGTTGGGAAATTATCTAGGGACCAAGTCTGTTCCATATTGCTTCAGCTGCTATTTGGAGAAGGCTAATAGCTGTGGCAGATGCAGAGATTCAGTTCAGTCACAAGGGGATAGCACTCCAAATATGAAACTTAGAAGACAAGCTTTCTCCTCCTCTTTCTTCCTTCTGGCTCAGAAGCTTTAAAGGATTCAGGAGATAAAGAAGTTCTCTTTTTCTCTCTGTAGCTGGAGAATATAAAACTTCGCATTTACTGAAAGGAGAGAAGCAAAGACTGATATGAAGATCTATAGCTTGATGAAGGGGTTAGGTTTGGAAATAGCAGATTTCATATTAGGATGTTATTGCATTGGATTTCATTGGTGGGGATTGCACTTCTCATGGCTACCTCTACATAGGGTCAGGGTTAGTAAATTTTTCATTTTGACTGCTTCTCCACAGCTGTTTCCACTGCTGCAGAGCAAGCAGTTGTAGTGTGCCGTACTCTAGCAGTACAGCTAAGGATGCATAGAGCGTAACAAGGCCAAGAGAACTTCCCCTCTTTTTTTGTTTTCTGGGGTCACTTTGAGCATGGTGCCAAAGTAGCCTTGTTTAAGTGAGGACAGCTAAGCAAGTACTTACTGTTGTGTTCAGTATAAAGAGTCTTGTAAGGTCTATGCGGCAAATCTTGTGGAAAGTGTTGCAATATTTTACTGAAGAGGGAGCCCTAAATGCCACGGGGACACAGGGATTATTTTCTTCAAGTGTTCTTGTGCTGTGATTTTTTTTAAACCCTACCTCAGTTTGTTTACTGATGACACAATGTGACCTGACCTGAAAGAGGGTACTTTTTTTTTCTTTTCCTCCTTGTTGGTAGGAAGTGAGGAGGAGAGGGATGCATCTAAAGGTCTTTAGCCATTGTTCAGCAGTGAAAACAATAGGCAGTATTATTTATTTGCTTGGGCAATGTAATCTTGCTGCTTGGAACTTCAGAGCAGATCCAGTGATGTGGGAGTGAAGCATTCTGTGCTGGTGCATTGTTTCTATTACCAAGATGATGATAAGTGCTTTTCTACTGCTGTGGTGTTACATTGTGTAGCTTTACTACTTAACGTGGTTGGCCTAATTTAAGTGGCAGCACTTCAGCAGGCATTTACATTTTGAGCAGAAGAATCTTGGCCTCTTGGGCTTCTGGCTTGTAGAGAGTTTTTCCTTGAGGAATATTGACAACTGTCCAACAGTGGTGTTAAAGGAAAATAGCTAAATTATTTGTAAGAAACATCTAAGTAGCTAGGAGGAAAAGAATGGATTTCTGAACAAAAAAGATATTTAGGATCCAACTTTGTATCTTGTTTGTTCATGCTTATTATTTCTGAGCACTGTATTGAAATTAGGAGTTCTTATAAAATCAGTGTGAATTGAAATGCCTCTTGTAAAGGCTTATTTCATCAAATAAGTAATGGACATTACTACTTTGGATTACAGATGTAATCTAGGAACAATTTAAAGTTGGTGTAATGCCACTGGTAGCAGCCTACCTGGGTTAGTATTTCCATTACACAGTGAGGGTGGCAACTGATTCTGGTATTATTAGTAGTAGGTCACCATCTGTGAATCGTTCAGGTTTTTGTTAGAAAGACCAGGAGAAGATGGAAGGATTTGGTTTTGTCTGCTTTTCACTGGGGACAGTAAAAACGGAACATTTCTCATCCTTTGATGTTTCTTGCTGACCGCAAATCCTAGTGACCTAGCAGAAACAAACGATAGAAATGACTGCTGTGGTGGACATAATTTAGGAAACTCTGTTACATTTGGCCTTGATGTATTTATGAGAGTTAATATTTGTACATATTTCCTCTCTTTACAGGGTTTAAGTATGATCTAGAAGTTAGGGCTACACCTAAGAAATAATGGGTTTTATTTTCTAGGTCTGTCACAGAGCTGCTGTGTAACTTCTGCTAAATCACTCAAACTCTGTTGGCCAAATTACCACACTTTATTTTCCAAGGTCAGGTGTCTTAATATGTATTGATTTTTCAGATAGGCAGAGGGTTTTTTTCTGATTTATTGCAGTGACATATCCGAATTTATTCATAACTTCCACTTATTTCAGGTGTCTCTGTCTCAGGCTGCCTACTGGCAAAACCTGGGTTTACACCTGCCTCAAAAAGATATTGAGATCTGTTATAGCATGGTAGTGACGGCAATTAACATCTAGGAAACTGAGCATTTTAATATAGCATTCCAGTGAGTTCATGCTTCACTTCTGAAAGGCTCATAAAAGGACCATTTGCTCAAATGTAGAGGTGGGGTTAGGGAAACATAAAGTCCTTGTGATTCCCTGACAGCTCCCAGGGCTGCAGCAGCTCTAGGTTAGTTTTGATGGGTGCTTCAGGTGCTGCATTATCAGCCCCTGTCTAGGGAAAAAGGCCCTGGCATTGAATGACCTGTTTGAAGCTGTATGAATGTCAGCTGTGGTTGGCTTCTATATCCTTTGCCATAAGGGAGGGATCACTCTTTTGCTTCTTCCTACAGTTCATATGCCAAGAAAATCCTTTCCTTGCCAGGTGTGGGTCTTTTAGTATTCCTTTTCACTGCTCCAGAATTTTTGGTTGGCATATAGAACTATTGTTATAAAACTTCTGCAAAGCTGACTTAAAAAAAAAAAAAAAAAAAAATGCTTTTTTCTATTTAGAGTTGGCATTGTTGCACCCTGGTAATAACAGGTTGGGAAAGCCTTTTCTTCCCTGAGAATATTTTCAGACTGTTTGAAAAAAGCAAAATTATTGCTATTGTTACTGTTATTACTGTTATTTAATAATGTAATAAACTTACAGTCAGGTCTTGGAATAGGAAAACACTGAAAGATATCTTTTTTTCTTTTTAAAAATGGTTTTCCAACATGGTGAAATTCCATCTTTTCTAAGTTAACTTTCAAAATCTAAAAACAGATCCGAAGTCGTGCAAGTGTTTCAGATCTGTCATAAATTCAGTATGATCTGCATCCAGGTATAGAGGGACATAATGGAAACTTGCATGCAATGAGCTTCACTGTGAAATGGCTATGGCTTATTTTAGGATAGTTTTGTTCTGATTTTTGAGTATCCTATTTTCAAGTATCCTATTCATTGCACTATTTTGTGTTTCTGGGGATAGGAGCCCATTTGCATAGGCCAAATTGCAAAACTGGAGTTGATAGGCTGTATTTTGTAAGTAAACTAACAACAATTGTTAGACAAGTAAAAATATTTGAGGAAAAGATATATTGCCTTGCCAGATGTATTTGTTTTATATAAACTGTAAATGCAGTCTGCACTGAGGTTATTCAAGCCAGCAAATCTGGAAAAGCTCATCATGTGTTACATGTTCTTAATCAGAGCCAAACACTGAAAGCAAGGAAATGTTTTTTCTAGTTCTCTTGAGAATTATTTATTTTACCTTCCACCCTACATTTAAATAATAAAGAGTATTCACATCCTATCCTAAAAGGGAGTTTTGTGAAAGGAGGTTTGATGATATAATAGGTTTACATTATGAATAAAAAACAAGTCTGTTGTATGCAAAACTGAGATTTAAGTCTATTTTTGTAAATTAGAGAAACGGGAAAAGTATTTTACAAGAAGAATGCTTCATCGTTTGGTTCAATAGTTTTATGATTATTTGGATACAAAAGGACACCCCATTTATTAAAAAGGCAAGCTGATGGAGACTCAGCGTATTAGCATGTCAACTCCGGGTTTTGTATTAAGTAATGATGTAAGCTATGATTCTGGTCATATTTTTCAACAGAAAGGCAAACCTCAGAATTTCCTTCATAAAATCTTTTATGCTAAACCTAGTGCAAACAACTTCCTTTGTCGTGTGCCAGTCGTGTTTGATGAGGTGTCTGACCTTCAATACGCTCAGCTTTGGTTTTTGTTTCAAACACAGGAAGTTAGAAGGCATTAATCTGTCTGTTGGTTGGATTATCTTTCTGCTGTTTATATGTTCAGGGCTTCTCCACAGACAGGCTTTGGTGTTCTATTGCAAATACTGCCAACTTCAGAGAAATTATAGCAAGCATGAAAAAAAACAACCTTTTTGTTTTTAGAATCAGCTAATTAGTGTATGATCAGTATACAGTTTACACAAATATGCACAAGAACATACTTCTCAGCCTATTAAGGTTAAAATATGCATATAACATATGATACAAACCCAAAATGAGACATAAAAAATTAATGGCACTGGAAACTTGAATTCAGCAAAATATTTATTCTTTGAGTTCAAATACCATATCTGCATATGCATAAGTAGTGTCTCATATAATACACATTTCCTTTAAAAGTACTGTTTCTTGCAAATAAATACCTGGATAATTTTTACCCTCAGGTAAGCTACTTTGCGGTGAAAGGCACTGCTTTCAGTTCAGAGAGGCAGGAAAAGACACTGCTCTGTGCTGGACATGTGTGTGGCAGCCAGAAAGAAACTTGGGGGGTGTGGTGTGTGTGATCTGTAGTGGTTTAACAAATTTTTTCTGGAGGCAGGCGAGAAGGGCTCTATCCCATGCCAGAGGAAAGATCTCTACTTGGTAAAGTTCCCTTTTGATTATTCAAAAAAGTACATTATTTTATACATGCTACCTCTAGAGGATACACAGAAAAATGATGATTTTCTAAAATTTTTGTTCCATGATTCTTTTCCTCTGATGAAAAATAATTCTCAGTGGTGAAAGTGAGGGGACACTTAATGTGCATGGAATATAGCTAATTTCAGAGCTGATGAATAAGATGTGTTCAGATGTGGGCTGGTTGTCTAATATGTGAACATCCTTCCTCACATCATGGGGCCATGGTTTTGGATTCAATATCCTATTATATAAATGCATTTATATAGTAAGGGAAATCATAAAACAGTGCAATTTAAAATTATTGTATTATCTGTCTGATGCCGTAAAACAAGTGTAGTCCTTTTGGGGTTTCTCTTGTATTTGTAACTATACTGTGAAATCTGCCTAAAATAGGCTTATTCTGTAGAACAGGAATTCAGAGATAGGTCTTACCACTGTTCTAAATTTGAGATTAATCTGTTGACCATTGACATGACTGGGTTTGGGGTTTTTTTTTGCCTGGAAGAAAGATCTCAGTGCTATCTTCTTGGCAACAATGGAATGGGTGCTCACTCATTCTTTTCAAGCAGACCTTGTTTATGAGTCCTATTTAAATAGTGACAATACATTTAAAATCTAAACTTTTTTCTGTGTTATGGTCATTTGCTGCCCTTGTTTTCAGTTAAGGTTTCATTAACTATCCAGATTCCAATAGTGTATTTCAGTGAGATAACTTATTTTCCTGTTGTTTACTGTTCAGTGCCCCATCTTCCTTTTATTTTAAGAGCCTACCCTTTCTTTTCAATTGCTCCTTCCTGTACTCTGCAAAACATACAAATGCTGAGCCCTGATGTAGCTTCTGCAGTTTTGCATAGCTGGATCCAGCCACTGGTGTGGAATCCTCGTGAGTATCATGAGGGTCTGTGGAAGTCAGTTATAGAAATCTCTCTTGTTTTGAATTGTAATACCAAGTTAATTCTGTCCTCTGGGCATTTTCTGTTTGCCTAGGTGACTGTCTTCTTGTGTGTCATATGTTTAGCTCTAGGAATCCCATTTATGGACTATGCTGCAAAAACACTGAACAAAAATGCAGCCACTGCATCAAGGAGCTAACTCTATATACCCCTGTGTGTGTATATATATGTATGAAACAAGGTAACAGATAACTGAAAAAAAGAATAATACAAGGGAAGATGCATTATTTGGATGATTGCTAGCAGGCTAACTCTTTTCAGGTTTCTTGCAGCCAGAGGACACTTGTTTTAATGAAGGATTTAAATCTGGATCTGCATTTGGAAACTGGGAGGGCAGTATGGAGAAAATTGTGACAATGTTGGGTTTAAAATTTAACAGGCACTGTTGGATGGTGACACCCAGGACAGAGAACAGTCAGAGGATGACCTTTCTGTACAGAGTCTGAAGAGATGTGGGAGAGCAGTCACTGATTGGCATTCTGAGCGGCTTACAGGTGAAACAGGAGGAGGTAGTTATGGAGGCAAATGAGGACATGATTTAGGTGTGTTGGTTGTTTTTTTTAAAGCTAGATCCAGAAGTATATTTGTATCAATGGGAAAGCAGAGATAAGTGAATTTTTAAGGAAGAGAGTGAGAGGGAACAGTTGAAGTGATGGAATAGGGCTACAGGGACAGTTGAAAGAACAAGAAGAAAGTCTTTTTACAAGTAATTTATGCAAATATGTAAAAAACGCTGCACTAGAAGGAATAGTCGACAGAGTTTCATCTTTCATGAACATTTACGAAGTTTTGTTTAATCAGTTGAAGGATTTTTTTCTTTTCTAAAAGCTTTGCGATACATTTTACAAGTCTGAAGTACAAAATGAAATCAAATATATCTTCTAACAGTTGTACTAGAATTTGCTAGTTTGCTTTTATGACAGTATATGATAATTATCCAAAAGGTACCAGTCAAGAGCGAATGTGTTGTCAAACTCAGGTGCAAAATGTTTTACTATTAGCAGTTATATTGAAATCTCCTTTAACACAAGCCAAAACTAATAAAATAATACTAAATGCTGGAGCCATTCTTGTTAGAGTAACAGCAACAGCAAAAGTTTGAAGCTTCGTCTTGTCCTAGAACTAAGCTTCCCCATCACGAAAGAGACTGTTTATTTTTTCACAAGCTTCTGCAGAGAAGTGTCTTCCTGCTGCCAGCATTTCTCCCCCCTTCACTGCTGTAGGATAAGTCACTTGGCACCTAGCAAGGCCCAGCTGCCTTTGAGGTCTGTCCCTGACCTTTTGCCTCCTGACTGTAGCTGTCTGTGTCTGTCTCCTTTAGCCTTTCATCTAGGTGGTGTGGGATTTTCAAGAACAGCATGGCTAACTTGATTTGAAAATTAGCAGACCAACCTTTCTCCCCTGTCCCCCCTCTAAACTCTATGTGATTAAGGAATGTCAGAAGATGAGCAGGGTGGCTTACCTGAAACTGAGCCTTGGAGTGAGTCATTGGGGTCACTGTACATTTCCTAGTGCCTAGCTTGGGGTATCTACACCTCCTATCTGGCAGCTGTGGTAGGAGAGAGTCAGACTTCCTATTCTGTGGTAGAGACAATGAAAGCAAAGGAGCAATGCAGGGATACTGTCGAGGAATATAAAACAGAACGCTATCTGGAATGAAAATTTGGAGTCAAGAGAGTGTACTTGGACTATGCAATCTTTTCCATGAGCTCTGAAACTGCCAGTTTACTTTAAACTGGGTCAAGAATCCTTGTCTTGTCTTTCATGGACTTGATCTTGATGAATTTGTAACTACTAAGTTAAATATGCACATCTAAATGTGCTTTCACGCTGACGGGCAGGTCCTTAGTTCAGTCCCACTTTACCTTTGCTTGCCTGGATGGTAGCTGGGATGGTGCTGTGTTGCTTTTATGGGGACAGAGAACTGGCGTTAGCTTTCCCTGCTGGACTGGAATCAGGGCTGTGTGGCTGTTGACATCTTTCCCCCATTGTGTGTAGGTAGTGGGAAGAGCCAGCCACGTTATGGTAAGCTGTGGCACTAATCAGCGCACTGAGGCAGTTGGAGGTTTCTGGCTCCTGTGACAACCATAAAAACCTTTGAATGATTTCTGGGGTTGTAGATGAGAAGCAGTGCCTGTCAACAGCTCCCTTGGGTCTCCTAATTGCAGTGATATGTGACATGAATCGTAGACCTAAATAATTTGTATAAATGATTGGTCTGAGAATTGGTTCTTAACCAGTAAGCACCCCTCTGTAAAGAAGATTTTTGGATGTATGTGAAAGTTTAATGTAAACATATTCATTTGTCCTTTTTTTTCTATGGTTGTATTTTTTAAAACCAGCTCCACTCTTGTGCTCTCTGCTTTGGGGTAGAGTGACTTGTTCTGCTGCTATTGAATGCCTTCAGTGCAGGAAACTTTTGACTTGTGCCTGCTCGGACCAGAAGGAAACTACAGTCATTATTCAAGAGCTTCCTCCTCTGACGGAATGATATTTATAAGCCCAAGTTGGGATAAACTTCTGCAGACAGTGACAAGAATGTACACAGCAAAAATGAACCGTTGCTGCTGGCAGGAAGGGTCATCACTGCCTTGGTGATTTAGGACAGCTGAGCAGACAGTTCTGCTCAGACATATGCTCTTGGGGGGACCTCTGTGAACCAGCTGCCAGTCTGGGGTTTGGTTAGGCGTGTGTGTCTGGGGGGGGATTTAGCTCTGAATGTGCTTCACGCAGGTATTTTTCACCTGTTCTCTTGCCCTACTCCCTTTCCCATGTGCACGTATGCAACATCTAGAGTGCTTTAAGCAAAGCTTTGCTCTTGGCTCCAAGTGTCAAGAAACTATATGAAAGTATTGCCCATAAGGCACATTTTTTGTGCTGTTTTATGATCTGTGATAGATTCTATGAAACATTTTACTTCCAGGAACTGATACAGGTTTTAAAAACTTTCTTCTGATAAAGTGACATGCCTGGAATGAACTTGTAGCTGCATTTATTTTAATTATTTTTCGCATACAGTGTGAAATACTTCAATTCATCTGGTTAAAAGCCCTTGAAATTAAGGAAGTTTGCTTTGCTATAACTAGGTTTGAAAAACAGATAGAGATATCAGACAGTGTTGATCATGCATGGTTTAGATTATTCTGAGTACGATGGCGTTATTAGCTATGTAGGCTTTCAATCTTCAGATTCCTATATTATGTAGGTGCAGTGACTAGAGTAACAAGATACCATGCCTGCAAAAGTATATTTCTTGTTTCCACTGGCATGAAGTTTCCTAAATTTTATTCATTGAATACTTCATGCATGTTTTATCTCATTTCAGAATTTCCTCCCTTACAGGCTACTCCGCCATTACCAAGGTGCTCACAGCATGGAAAGTTGTGCTGTTGTTAGTGGTGCGTTGTGATGTATTGTACTGTTTACTGTATTTTTTATGGTTATCTCACTGCTTTCTATTGTTATTTCACAGTTAAGATGCGCCAGTAGTTTGCAGTAGTTCCTATTCTATATCTTTCTGCATTCCCTTTTCAATTATAAATACATGGTTGTGCCTGTTTCTTGCTTGCTGTTAATTTGTAATAGCATCCTCTTTAAAAATTCAAAGCATGTTGCTCATGATGGTTAGTTTCCAAGCTCATTGGTAGGGTGGTTGCGCTTGACAAGGGAGTGAAACATGGAAGTGCTGACAAGTGGCTGATTGCTGATTCTTGGCCCCAAGCGCAAGATTGCGACAGGAAAGATTATTATCTGTCACACAGCAAGAGCCGTTATTTCCTAACTTCAGTGCTGACTTTATTTAGAAACTGAAGTGGAGGCTGGGCAGAGGTCGTCATGGTGAGAAGTAGCTTCCTGCACATGCCCAGATTAGCTGGGAATGAGTTTTGAAGTCAGAGGGGGTGTTATGCCAGTAGCATGGTCCTCTGCCTGGGCTGCGTCGCCCCAGTGAAGTCCCCTCATGGTTTTAGCTGTTACTATAGCATCTGCTGTGGCTGCATCTCATACCTGCCGCTCTACTCCACAGAGTATTCCAGAGAGCACTGGCACCTGTAAAGACCCCAGGCCACCCATAGCAGCCCAGGATACATCTGCTTCCCCCCAGCGATACTTGGCTGCTCCAGAATCTGTTTCTGGTGCTGTTTTCTCTAGGGACCACGATTGTCGGCTTTGTACCCATACAATGCTCAGCCTGGCACTGTATTCATTGCTCAGATTTCTTGAGTAGTGTGCTGCAGTAGATGACAGGGATAATGCTGTGTTTAGTGATCAAACAGGGTACAGTAGCATCCCAGGTGTCCAGTAGCTTGAATTTAAGCCATCATATGCATTTAAGCAGCTCTTTTTTACACTAGGTCATGTATTTTCCTGTTGGCTCTCATCTCTGTGGATATTTCAGTGGTAAAATAACCAATTAAAGTACCCTCACACAAGCTTCAGTCATTAGCACCAGATTGTCCGTTCCTTTTAAATAACTTTAAATGCTGTATTTTTGTATTTCAGTTATTAATTTAGCAATGTGTGTACCTTGTGTAGACTTCTGTTAGACTCCTGCCAGATTCCAAATGTCCTTGATCTATATAGTCTGGTATCTAGCTCTGCAAAAGCTGCAAGATGCAATGTCGTTACTTCATTTTGCAACTACAATCATAAGACTTAGTACTTTTTTAGGCCTAGGAATTCTCTGTTAGACTACTGACTCAGCATAGTGTTATTCTAAATTACACGGGTCATGGTTACTTCTGGGAATTCATAAGAGGTCAGGAGGTGTCCAGGAAATGATTTAAACAAAAAAAAAAAGGTCCAGTGACCTAAGGAAAACCAAAAGATTCACTCACATGCCTGTCAGCTATTGAGCAAATAGAGAAGTGGAAAATAAAAGTAATAAACATTGAAAGGTTAGCCTGAGGCTGTAGTTTCAGAAACATGTGAAGCTAGCACTGGCACCAAAAAAATGAGCCATCTTTCCTGTTTTATTTCTTCCCATGTTCTGGTATAGATGTTTGGCTGCATGGTGGGCCAGACAAGGAGAATGATCTAGGTTAACATTAAACTAGCAAGAAAAACGCAGAGGTTGTTTTTAATAGCGGATCAGTTCACTGTCTACCTCTTTACGCTGCTGCAGGAGCACTTGACGTGACAGGATGGCAAGGAATGTTGCAGGAGCTGGGAGAAGCAGAGGGAGCAGCAGTGCTGCCTTTTATTTGGTTGCAGATGAAAATCATTCTAAAAGTGCTATGAGAGAGCGGTGGTTTGTCAAACTTCTTCAAATATGGTTCATGGTCATTTGATTAAATTAACTGCTAAAGAAACAGACATGCTGTCTTGTCAGTTTGAATGGGCAATATTGCTCTTTAGTTCTCTCTTGTGTCGGGGAGGTATATGACTTGGTCAGTGTCCAAAAAAACCAGCATTGCAGTTGTATACAGAATCCTTACACAGAACCCTTCTCCCCTCCCCACTCCTCATCTTGAAACCACATTTGAAGATGGATTTCATTGCAGACGCAGCTGACTTGAGCCAGAGGCCTATTTATTCACAGCTTTCAACTTTGAGGAAGTAACTTCTCATTTATGTAGCAAGTGTAATGGAAAAGACAAGAGGAACTTGACAGCTATTTTTAGGAAAAGATAGTGTTTATCCCTGCAAAACTAAAAAAGATGTTGAGACATTACAAACTTTAAACCTAGACAGATTTTTTTTTTTAATTATTTTAAGGTGAAGGAGTTGCTTTTGATGTGTACCTCAGTTACCCTGTCAGCTTGAGTAGTCCTCCACTTACATTTTTATTTCTATGCAAATTGATATTCTCCTATGTGTTGTATGAAAAACCCACTAAAAAAAAATGGAAACTAATAGTGCCAGAAAAATAGTAAACCTGATAAAGTGCTTTCAAATGCACAAAGTGCATTTTGAGCATTTTTTAATTACTTTTATTTTCACAAGTAAAAGTAATATTATTGCACAAATGCATCAGCATAACAGCTGACACACTAGTTTTGTAATAGACCGTATGATTCAGAAGGAGATGGTGAGCAGACAAGTAGTGCTGGGTGTACAGATGCCATCAAAAAGGCTACCAGTATGGCAAGGTATGAAACCAGCCTGCTTGCCTTGCCTGACATCAGAAGCATGGAAGACTCTTGTTTAAGGAAAACAGAACCAAACAAGAGAGGGACAGTAAACTAGAAGAAATTGCTCAGTTCAACATGGAGAGTTCTAGCATGTTCATTAACATGACATTAAGGAGAGTTAGGCAGTGTCCTGGTGAAAGTTTGTGGAGGTGGCCCAGTGCTAAGGCATGGGGATAGAAGTAGTTTGTGTGAATGCTGCAGTGGGGAAAAAAGATAAGTATTAAGGAGAGGTTTGGTGGCAGGTTCAGTAGAGGATCTTGGGTGCAGATGCATCCTTCAATAGAGTTAGGAGAGGTGTGCTACTGGATTCCAGGAATTAGTTAATTTGGCAGGAAGTTTCATCCTTGCACAGATCAGAACTGACATGAAGTCAGAGCACATTGTCAGAAGTGGAAATGCTTGTGACCCTAGAGGCAGAGCCAAAGGGTATTAGGGTGAAGAGTCATGCAAGTATGACATGGCCAGATATATCATGGAGGGGGGAAATCTGGATGGGAAATCTGGGAAATCTTAGCTACTGGATGAGGGACTTGCAGCGAGCAAAGTGATAGAGGTTTTTGATGGGAAGTTACGTACAGCTTAGAAGTTGGCATTTGGTACAATGTAGTAAGACTGGGTTATTTTTGTGTAGAAATCTTTCAGTGTCTAATTTAAAACCCACTGAAAACTAGCAAAAAGCTGAAAATACAAGGTAAGTGAAGATCATTGGAAAGTTGGTTGGAAATAGATCCCTTGACTAGGAAACAGAATGTTTAATTTGTTATCATTTAATGCTCTGAATTTTATATGGGAAGTTACCATGCCGCATGTAGAAAATAGAATTATGGAAATTAAAAGGCAGACAAGCTTTTAGTATAAAGACATAAAACCCAACAAGAATATGTTCTGCAGTCAGGTTGTAGGAAGTTCTGTGCCAAAAAAAAAGTGGATACAAGCGTGAACTGACACTGGAAGGGGCAAGAGTGATGAAAATCCAGCTCGTAAGTTTGTCTGAACTGTCTGCCTTTGCTGTGTTCTGGGGCTTCCCCACCACTTGTGTTGTGAAATTCATTACTTAATGCAAGAGTGGCACACTGCTCAAGTGGTCATTTGAAGCTTATTTAGAAATGTAATGTAAGCTACAGCATCTTTGGGACGAAAGGATATTTAATGTTGGAGTGGACACTTTCTGGCCTTTGCAGATGTAAAGGAGACAGCTTTTTAGTAGCTATCTCATTATGTAAAGTATTAAAGATTACATTAGATTTCTACCCAAGCTTTTCAGTACAAATACTGGACCTGACATAGAGAAACTACTATTACACTGAAGAATATTTTTTTAATAGATTCAGGGAAAGCGGACAACTGATTTGCCCACAATCCAGAAAGCTATGAGGATTTTATTTTCTTCCTTACTCTTCTTGTCTAGTTCTTAAAACCCAAAATGTAGTGTGGTAGATAGAACTGCTTTTGAAATAAAAAGTTAACAGAGTCCTTCAAGAGGAAAAGACACATTTGTCATAAAGAGATTCTTCATAGGTGCTATATATCTTCATGAAAACTTCCTTTTTCAGATCCTGTAGGAAACCTATTATAAAACTCATTTCAGAATATGAAGGCTCTGATGTCGTTTTCTGAATCAGATTTATTTAAAGTGTAAAATTGGTTCTGTTAACATCCCTGTGTTCTGAGGAGATTGCTATTTGCCCTACAGGCCCATGTAAAGGAAGAAAGAGGTAAGACGTTTACTTCCCCCTTCAAGCTGTCCACCCTTGACGAAGGGGGTAACTGCAGTTCCCAGGAGACAGACAGCGTTCAGGGAGATGGGGAACATAGCCCCCACATTGCTATTCCAGGTGCCACTCCAGGGGAGCCATCTGCAGCGACTGGCGTATACCCCAACCCCCTTTCTTAGTTTACTGCAAAGGAGCTGGGCTCAAATACCGGTTTGCATATGAGGGAAAAGAGTCATATTGTAATCATATAGCAAGGAGAATGTCATCCTCTGACAATATGAATGCCTTTGCTACTAGGAGTTTTATTCCAATTTCCTAATGGAACAAATCTTGTTTGAGATTTGCCCTCTTCCCCTTGATTTTTTTGAATGCTCTGGACAGTACCAGTTAGAGTTCACAGAAGAGTAGAGGTCTTTAATGCATTTATAGGAACATAATAGTTCTTTTAAATTGAAAGCTGAATAGAGGAATATGACACAAATTAGTACTCCTAACTGAATGAGAACCTCCATCTTGAGAGGCAGCAGCTGGTGGCCAAGTCACATACGTGTGCTGGCCAGTCAGTCAGTACCTGTGTTGCTCTGTAGCAATTGCAACATCTGCTATTGCTTTCGCAGCCATGTGAGTATAGGACACCAGTGGAAGCTGGGGCAAGGGATGGTGGAGGTGGGTAGAGGTTGAGGTGATTAGAAGGCACGCGGTGCAAATCCATGGTTCTCCAAGCTTCGTTAATTCAGCTGCTTATGAAAGAACTTTTAGAGGCTTTTGGATTCCCTGTTCCTCATAAAAAGATTAAATAATTTAATAATATGCAGATACACATAAAAGTTTTGCATATTTCTAAGCACACAAAACAGTTCTTTTTTTTAACTCACCTTATGCCATCTTTGTCAAAATACAAAGAGGAGCAAAAATGTGGTAGTTTATCTTCCTGATATCTCTTTGAGGTTACGAAGAAAAATAAACAGTAGATCTGGAGTATTTTGGTATAATGATGAAGACTTCATTTCCCCTTGTATTTCAGTTACCTAAATGGAAGTTTTATTGGTTAATAAGAAAGAGAGGAATGAAAAGTGCTAGAGAGGGGCTGTCTGCCGCTGCCTAGTGAAATGCCAATCCTTGTAGTTTGCAGTTCTAGTATTTGCTATCTGATCCCAAGTGGCATTTACTGCAGATAAGATCCTAAGGGAGTTCAGTTCAGTCTGGTGAGCTGAAGGATGGGGTGAACTAACATGAGGTTTGTAAACAAGGAAAGGCATCAAATATAAGAAATCAAGTTTCTGCAGGTTTGCTGACAGCTCACACCTAGTTGCAATAATATACTTTGCTCTCAGCGTATTCGCCTGTCAGAGACTGACTCACAGGAAGGAGAATGCCTCACAGCAGCTTGGTTGGATTTTAGCAATTGAGCTGTAAACAAGGAAGATTAATAACAGAGAAATAATACAGAATCATGGGGCATAGGGTGTTTAAAGGGTAGCCTTAAAATAGAGTGACAGCACAGCTGAGCTTGGAAGGCACCTTTGGAGGTGGTCTAGGTCAACCCCCTGCTCAAGAAGGGTCCACTAGAGCCAGTTGCCCAGGATCATGTCCAGTTGGGTTTTGAATATCTCTAAGGTTGGAGACTCCACAATCTCTCTGGGCAACCTGCACCAGTGTTTGATCACCCGCCCAGTTAAAAAAAAAAATAAAATAAAAAAAATTTAGAAAAACATTAGCTATATTCCACTAACAACTAGAGATCCTGGTCCAGTGAAATCCCTACTTTCCTGCTTTTCTGGTTGCTGGCCAAATAGCAAGATGCTGTACAGACAGGAGCTTGTAGTCTTGAATGCTCAAGGCGCAAGTCATAAGTTATTGCAGGATGAAGCCACACCATGTCTCAGGCTAGCTTCTTAAAATGCTAACTTACTACTCTATATTTACAAAGACTTTTTGAAGGTGAGTGCTCTATAAAGTGTCACTGTACATGGGAGAAAAAGGTAAATGTGGATGGGATAAGTGGATGTCAGGAAAGGCTGAGGGGAATGTATTGTGGATGGGGTGAGAGTGCAGCTGAAAAAATAAACACGAGTAAATGTAAGCCATAGAGTCCATTAGCCGATGCCAAAGGACTGGAAGGCCAAAGAGGTATTGTTATAATGCAGCATCAAGCACTGCTCAAGTGTGTCTGCCTCTCTTGTCAGTGCTCTCGTATTAGAGCAGCAGCTCTAGCATAGATGGCTCAGGTAACTGTCATGTGGTCAGCTGGTCCCAGTAATGCATTGCATCCTTAAACTTGTGGAATTAAACAGAAAAGCTTTTGGAGGCTTATATATATTTCTTTTAGCACCACGTAGCTCCCATGCTGGACATCACTGGAGCAATTTCATCTTCAATGGCCTGTCTTGAAAAATTTCTTTGGGTGATCGTGCTATCAGTCCTTTATTTCTCACTTTCATCCTGCACTAGTCATTTAAAACAAAGGGTATGTGTATGTAGACCAAAGATTAAAACAATGAGAAATCTGAATACGTGTAAGTTAACTAAGAAGTAAATACAGCCCTGGAAATTGGGGCAGGTGGCATGAGCAGAAGTAAACAGTCAGTTAACGTGTGTTCAAAATCAGAAGATATCAATGGTGCCTTTTATAAATAAACTGTTCCTGTATCATTTGACATCAGCAGAGAAGCAGTCAGGAGGAGAGAGGGCAGATGATAAATGATTCATTTGCTTGCCTCCTCTTCGAGATTCTTTTCTTTGACAGCTTGAGATAACATGTCTTAAAGACTAGGAATTCACAGGAAAATAACGCAAGACAATGGGCAGCCAAGACAGTATTCTGGTAGTCCAAATATTTTGTTTCTTATATTTTATCACCTGTTGGATCTCAAAATCTAGAAAAGCTCTTATGTCAGTGAATGACTTTGCTCACAAAGATTTTGGTTCAGTGAGGGTTTCAATGAGGAGAAGAAGTTGTTCTCTATTTGAACTATAATCTTTTGTTGGTTGTGACTCAGCCTTTGGTTGCAGGCAAGTCAGCTGGGCATGGGGAAACGTGAGGACTGATTGTTGTGCTATACCTCAAATATAGTGCTTTTTGCAGAACTTTCTGATCGTTGGTCGGAACAAATTTCAAAGGACACTTGTCTTTTTTAACCGTGTGAAATCTTTCAAAGTTAATTCAAACAGCCTGTATATTTCAGCTTCAGTAGGGGGCCATTTCTCTGCAGTCGGTATTCACTAGGTGAGGTTGTTGCCTTAATATGCTAATCTCTTCAGGGAACTCCCACCACCCAGGTCTGTACTGAAGATGCCAAAGAATACTTTAACCTGAGACTTGTTACAATGAAGTTTTTGCAACCCAAAACAAATGTGACAGTGTATTCTTTGTGGGTTTTTACATTGAGAACACACTGCATTTAAAATATTTGAAATGGAATGAGATGTGAAGTAATTATTCTGACTCAGAAAGGGGGTATTTATATACTCCCACTTTAAGAAAAAGGCTACATACATTGTTGAATATTTTATTATTCATGTGGATCTCTGTGCTAACTGAAGTGAAAACTGAAGGTCTGAGAGTTCTGCAACAGCTGCCAATACTATGTACTGTAAAAGAAGGGACCATGGACCACGTTTGCATAGTCACTCTGGGTTTGACTGCAAGCAAACATGTCTCCATGAAGTCCTATGTTCTGTACTGGAGAGGTGGTCTTCACTTAGATAGGCTCTGTGGCTCTGTCTTCCTCTATTTCCACATATAAATTTGGCTTTGTTCACTAAGCTATTTGGAGATCAGAACTCTTTTATATGCATACATATCCATTGCAAATTGATTTGCAAGAGCATGTTTAGTCTCACAGAGAAGGCCAAATGGTCATCAGATTTGTTGTCATCCCAGCTTCAGGTTATACTTGATCTGTTGAAAAAGGAGATGAAACAGTGCTGTGTTTGCTTTTGCCTGTTGCTACTGAGTCATCATCCTACCGTACCACACTCTTTTCTAAGTATAAATACTCTCTTTGTCTTTACAAAAGCTTGTTTAAATTGGAGTTTCAGTGCAGGCTTCAGCTCTCTTAGTCGGTTTTAAGATATTGAACATCTATGAACACCGCAAAATAATAAAACAACAAGATAAGTCATCTAAGAGCAGACAAAGAAATGTAATTTACTCAAAAAAAAAAAGACTGACTTAAGTAATAAGTTACTTACAGAGATATTTCTATAAATAAAAAAAAAAGTATGAATCGCCTCAGACGCAAATAAGTTATCAGATGTTTTGCATGCTTCAGCATCTATCTTCAAAGGCAAAAGATAGTGAATTGCGCAAAGCTTTACCTATATTTATATTAATCTTTCCTTGCAGCACAAAGATATCAAGTATCTTTTGTGTGCTGCTTGATTTAAAATTTTGTCTGAGATATGGAGTCCTAAATACGCTTTTGTTATTTTTTCATCTTAGGTATTGAGAGAGGTTTCTTCTATGTTAAATAAAGCTTTCTATATTTCTGAATTTCCTTACTCTTTGGTTTTCAATAAAGCAAGCAGCACACAGTTTATAAGAACAGCCGGGATTCAAATTTGTTCCCAGGTGCTGCTTTTTGTGAAGGTATTTAGACTGATATTAGTAGATGATTTAATATTTAGAGATGACTGTATCAGGATATAGTGTAGCTCATAGTAGCTCTGTAAGCAAACATGCGGCTGCTGTTCATCACAAACAAAATAATTTTAGCCCTGAGGATAAATATGAGCATTATCCTGGAAGTGGAAGTTGTCTGTGGCTGCAGCTGTGCTGCGGGGATACGTGTGAACACAAGGCATTACCAAGAGGCAGCCGGGGGAAGTAGGTTGAAATTCTTCAGTCATGCAAGGGCTGCCTATGGAAGCTGCATAGTCCTGTTACCCTTCTCCAAGCAGCATCAAAGATTAACCAGAAAAAGCTGCCTGTAAAGCAAGACTTTAGTGAACATTTGTACTTGAAGTGGTCAGGTACAGCACAAAATATAAGGGCTTTCAAAAGTGTTGAACCCTTAGTACTGAGGGAGTCATTGACAGCTGTCTTCCCTGTGAGCATGTCTTGTTCAATTGCTTTTGTGGTCATGTGCTTTCCTGTGTCCCTTTCTACTCTATGTCAAGAAACTCCCTTGGTTAAGACCAACTTGTAGTATTGTAGCTTCAGCATTTGAAGAGGTGTGCACTGGAGTATGTACTTGGGCCTCTCTAAACAAATGTGAATACCATATTCAGACATGGCAATGCTTCTGGTGACTTGATGAAGCAATTAAAACATTTGACTATTGCATTTTGTGCGATATATATGAAAGTAAAGGTGAAGTCATGAATGATCAGTGGGCTGAGACGGCAGCAAGGTTTTCAGAGGCTTACATGTGCATAGTACTTAAAGGAGAAGCATTTTTATGCAGGTTCTTCCAAACTGATGGAAGCGAACTGCAGACCAATTATGCTATCTGTGAATACACATACCCAGCTGGAATATAAGGTTAAACCTATGACTATGTTATCCTACTGTCTTAATCTGTGTATTGAATAATATTAAGTAATACAGAACAGGAAATATGTTGCTGGAAAATTATTTAGTGATTGTAAATCTTGTGGGTAATGAAGTGCCAGGAGTATATTATGAAAAGTTGTGTGTATTTATTTTTTCATACTTTAATAGTGGGTGCCTTTAGTTATGGAAAGAAGTTACAGAAGAATATTTTATTGTATTGACATTTTTAAGCAGCATGATTGATACATTAATCACACAGACTCAGTCCCATAATTTTTCTTCCTTCAAAAACATAGAGTGTATCCACAAAACATATCCAAGTGTCCTTGTTTTTTTAAGTTGCTTTATTTCATTATTGTAAAGACGAAAATGCATCCCTGCAGGATTTCAGGGATTTTTTTTTTGATCATGCAGAGAAACAGAATAATAAGGAGCAGTGAGAAAAAACTGGGGAAGCAGGGTATTGTATAGTTGTGAGCAACAGTGTTTGGATTGAGCACATGGGGGCCAATTATTGTATCACTTAGTACTGGTATCTTTTCTTGAGGTTGTAAGATGCTCCGTGTTTTCAGTTTTCCATTTATGCTGGACCAGCTCCTGTTCCCTGCTCTGCTGACTGAATCTGCCATAACTTTGAGTGACTTTTCCTTTTTGCTTCTCAGAAGGCAAGTATTTGGAGGCCCTTTTTGTCTCTTCCTTAATGTTGAGCAATTCCTCTTTTTTTCCTGTCTTCTTTTTAATGCAGCTCAGGATTATAACATATTCCATCATGTAGTTTGTTGCTGTCTGCCTTGGATACTTATTTGCAATAACTACTAGTGGTGCGTTAAAAATTTAACTGTGGAACAGATTTTACAAAGTGCTTGAAAGATGTAGAAGCAGGGATCTTTTAGAGTGAACTTAACCTTTTAGGTGGCTAAAGGTCTAAGTATACTTGCAAATCTTTCCCATGTAACTGCCATTTAATTATATTGGTTGTTATAACAAAATTAGGCCTCTGGGATAGTCTGATGGGAGTCTCAGTGCTGGAACCAGAGGTTAGTCATTTGTGCTAAATGCAGCAAGGGAGATCAAGTAGTAACGAACAAGATGTTCGAAGAGATCGTAACTATTATTTAAGTCCGCTGGGTGTTCTGTATATAAAAATACATTTGTCTTTTGGCAGCAAGCCTTCTGATCATCTTAACTATTCTGCCAACAATTCTACCCAATTCTAGGTGTTCTTCAGCAGTGAAGTGACTTGCAAATGCATGTGAGAGTTGAATGAAGTGAAATGAAGGCATAGTCATAAGGGAGAAAAATGCTGCCTACATGCCCGCATCCAGAACATAAGTCATTGGACACAGTATAATTTAAAAGTCCTGCTTGTAGTGCC
The DNA here is from genome assembly GCA_031468815.1 of Morus bassanus. Lineage (NCBI taxonomy): Eukaryota > Metazoa > Chordata > Aves > Suliformes > Sulidae > Morus > Morus bassanus. Next base: position 87,760,162 of record CM062568.1, on the reverse strand, counting down.
TAGTAAGTTTTTTGTAATAAAACTCGTGCTTTAAAAGAAGTGGTAGTATGTCTGGCTTCTGCCTGTCTGGACTGTCTAGTGAAGTACAGATGTCTGAGATTGCCTGAGAGGGACAAGGAGCAATCAGATACGCTAATGAGCAACTTTTTTGAGTTTCTGTATCACTTGTTTCCAGTTTTATTGGCAACGCACTATTGGGGGGTGGCGTAGGAATTATTCAATGATAGTTAATTTTGTTTGGTGCAGTCTTACCTGCAGAGTTTTACAGACCTTTAGGAATGCATTTGTGTTTGGTGAAATGCTCTTAAGCAAGGCAAACCAGTAGTTGACAGATGAACTTGCACTACAGTAGACAATACTTTGAGAGACTGAGATGTGGTAGGACTTCTCTAATTTGCTTTTCAGCTTCTGCCTGGGATTTATCTACAGATCTGTGTGGGAACTCTTGTCAGAGTAGCTAAAAGGTAGTGAAGTTGTGGAGGTGCAACTAAGGAGCTAAATTGTCCTGGAGAACTTCTTCTTGTAACAGGTGATGTACCAAAGATAAGCTCTGAAATTCAGGGTGGGGGAATTAAGATGAGCACGCCTGGAAGCATGAAAGAAAATCTTAAGGGAGTTTGACATTAAATAACTGTGATGCAGCATAGTATCAACAATGTAAAGTTCAATGCTTAAACTAACTTCAGGAAGTGGAATCTTGTTCTGTGATTTGCCAAGCCAAGTGCCATGCTCCTCTTTCTCCAGCACTGAAGCAAATGTGTTGCTTACCGTGGGCAATTTGATTTGTTACTGTTGTTATGTGTTGTTGGTTTAGCATTAATGATTGCAGTCAAGCAAATCCCTTACACTCAGGGCTATAAACCTCTGGATAGGCTTAGTAGCAGAGGATTTTGAGGTATAAAGCCTGCTTTCCATGGGAACTAAAGGTACAAGGCAGTAATGAGGGAATTGAACACTATACCTTTTGGCTCTTTTGATTAAACACCCTCTTGATAAACTACAGCTTTTTGAATGTGTTAGAATCTTGTGAAAAAAAATAAAAGGAAGAAAACCAAAGGAACATGATCTGTGTGTGGCATCTTTTGAAAATGACACTATATTAAAGAACTAAATTGCTGGCAGCCTTCTTACCATTAGCCATCATTCTTAATAGATCATCAGTTTAATGTAGTAAAAATGAATGCTTATAATACCACAGAAGCTTGTTTAACTGATGAGAACAACTACGAAAATATGGGAAAATTTCTGTGGCATTCAGAGTTTCTCACCACCAAAAGCTAGACGCTGCAGAGCTGGCTAGGTGCAGCTATTGCAGAACGCTTGTCTCCCCTTCTTCAACATTGCCTGGGGCGACTTGTTCTGCCCCTGCACTGTGTGTGTAGACTGGTGACCTGCCAAAACAGATAGCCTTTTGGTTTGTTTCTTTTTTTCCCATTTGTTGCTCAGTTTTGGAGGATGGTGGTACATCTGATCTGCCTGATACATAAATACTTGTCCTGTGCTTGTGGAATGAACTATCCCATGTGGATACTGTGGCACTGTTCATTTCTGAGGATGCTATGGAACAGTGAATGTTAATTTTCACTTTCAGTACTGAGATACCTTTTGGGAAACCTACCTTCTGCTCAGCTGTCATAGAGCTAATGGTGCCTGAGGCTTCAGAGGGCCAGCAGCAGCAAGAATAATTGATTTTTTTCAGTTTATGATATTTATTTATTGCTCTTCTGAATATGTATTCCTGGGCCCTTGTGCAACCCTCAAATAACAACGTATAGCATAACATGCCCTTTAAAATGGCAAGGTCTTTTGGATTATAGCATTTTCATGGTGGCAGCTGAGAAATAATAACAAATCTTAACACAAGTAGTGCAACTGAGGGCTCCTCCTGGTGTGTTTTCCGTTTAGCAGAGCTGAAGGACAGGTAGTTGTATAACCTTGCATGCTGAGCTGGTGCGTGTCAGCAGCCCAGTGAGCAGCACTGCCTCAGCTCTGTTCTCTGCAAGGTTTTGAAAATGTCATGGCTTAATTGCCATGGGAGACACATGCCTGAGTGTTTCTGCCCAAGTGACTACTTGTCTCGGTGTAAGTGTTGCAGAATCAGACCCATTACACCAGTCTGGGTGAGTCATTTTCCCAGTTTACCAGGGTATCTCCTAGCTTCACGTGTTAGCTTCCTAGAATTTAGGATTTGTTTGGGCTTGTGTTCCAAGGCAAATTAAATGTAGTTTCCTAGATTTTAGGAACACTGCTGAACAGGAAAGTGAAGTGTCTGCTCTGTCTGTGGATGTGTTAATATTTTTTGTTTAACTTTGTTGCCTTTAATGGCTTCAAAATGAATATTTAAATTGTATAGATATTCTAGAGGAAAACAAGATTCTAGGTTAAAAATCTGACTGATGTTCTAAGCACCCAGTGCAAAAGAATTTTATTTTTTATTAAGTTTTGATTTATTGCATGTGTGCATTGTGTAATGGCTGTCATGAGTGCCGCAACTAGAAAATCAGTTGCTGTATCTTTTGCATCTTTCCGACATTTCTTGAGGTATTTGTTTAATATGTGTTGTTACCTGTTGGAGTGAAAATAAAAACTTGACAATGGGGTTTTTTTGCCCTGATAAGAGAGGCTTACTTGAAACTGATGTGGTCAGAGTAAGGCCTGCAATGTAATGTCATTACAGAGGTTGAGAACCTGTCAAAAAGCACTGATACTGTGGCAGCTAAAACCGAAGTAGCACAGTTGTTGGCATTCTTTAAGAAAAAGGCATACTTTTTAAAGCTGTTCTGTAATTTTATTTCTTTTTACTCAAGTTGGACAGAAGTCAGCTTCAAGACAGCAAGCTGGTAGTATGAAGTTCATATTTTTGGAGATTACTGTGTAGGAATCCATGTGGTTTGATCTAAATGCCTTTATTTATAGAAAGGAGAACACAAAGTAAACTGAACGCGCACAGTGGTTCCACAAATTAGAGCTGTTTGCTTTCATTTACTGTATGTTGTGAAGTGCTACTGTGCGTAGGCAATTTAAGCGGCGCGAATTATGTGATGGAACATATGAGAAGTGGGAAAGATGCAACAGCAATGCATGTTTAGTTTTGGTTTATTCAAATGCTTTCTCTAGAGATCAATACAAAAAAGCAGCAAAGAGCAAAGTAGTCAACTACTCTCTTAAAACCTGGCTAAGGGGATAATATTTTGGGATTATCCCATGACAACATGGGATGTTGGCAATGAGAATAGAAAGAGAAAAGGCCTTTTATGGGCCATTTGCAAATCTTGTTGTGTTTCTGTTCTTGCATTTTGAAACTTCATCTGCCATCCAACAAAGAATATTTCAAGTTTGTGTATCTCTTCTTGTTCTTTAGAAAAGCTAATTTATTGCTACAGATATCTATTGCCTGCAGTATTTGTTAAAGCTCCTTATATAGTCATTTGTATGAATTGTGTGTTAGTCAGAGTAACAAACTTTTTGTAACATATCCTTGCAAGTCATCTTCCAAGTATGAGAAAAGAAACCAAATATACAGGCTAGTGCAAGATCATGTGTTGGGTAATAGGCCCCCTCATGTCAACAGGTGCTAATTGCATAAGGGGTGGTGGGGAACCCCAGTGCCAGGCAGTGGGAGCTGGTGCATGTGGCAGTGAACCAAGTCCCAAAGTTACGGATGACCAGGGCAAGCCACCCTGTTGAAATACGCCTTGGCTTACCCAGCATTACAATGAGGACAGAAGCATTTGCTGCTCCTTGGAATGTACTGCTTGTGAAAGGCACTAGGCAGGAGCAACAAATTGTTATTGTTGAGAACAGGCAAGAGAATGGGTCATTTGGCAAAGTGGTGTAAAGGCACCACTTGCTGCTGAGGAATATTTTTGCATCTCTGGAATCAGGTGAGAAGCTGAGTGAGCTTGTCCAGTCTTTACCAGGACTGTGTAACTGCTTTAAAGTAGAGTTTAAAAAGCCTGTTTGAAACCCTGTCACCAAGTTCCAATTTTCTCCTTGTGATGGAGTGTTTCACCTGTAATGCTAATCCAAAACAGTCATTTACACTGTGAAGTTTAAAAGATACAGGTACTAGAACTAGTAGCTTTGATGAATGTACACATTTTCAGTTCTGCATGAGGTTGAGTTAATGTGTAATTTAATACTGTGTTTTACACTTTCCCCTTAAAAGATTGGGTATAAAACATGCAGCCTGTATGGCAAGGCCAAGTGGTCCTGCTGGTGTTTGGACTTGCTTTGTCTAATTTGCTGGTGATGATTTGACTGCATTTTTGATGTTGCACTTGCAGAAGTTTCTACTCCTTTTACATGCATTTTAAAAATTTCAGACTCAGAAAGAAAAAAATTTTGGTGGTGTATGGTTAAACTGCGCAAGTGTCTTTTGAGTTTGTTTACAGTTACTTTTCTAGCATTTCCTTCTGCTTTGGGTTAGGCTTAAATAATGATCTCGGCTTCACTAGTATTTCAGTTCTGTCTGTCAGATGCCCAAGCCTGGCTCCTGCTGTGGCATACAGAAGTGCTCCACTTCTCAGTTAATGGTTTTCTCCTAAAAGCATATGACCACTGTTACTATGTTTTTGCTGTAAGTTGCTTCCAGTAATTACTGCTGTTATGCAGAATACTCATGCACGGTAAAAGGCCTGAATGTTGCTGCATGTTTTTAACAAAAGAATGAATTCATTGAACAATATGAGGTTTGCTGTTATTCTGACAGTGCCTATGTGCTAAAATGTGATGATGTAACAAAAACGTGTCTTCCAGGCTTTCAGGTTCCTCACAGACAAATCTTGGTCATAAAATTCAGAGCAGCAGCCAGATGGCTGAAACCTGGAAGTGTTGCGGTGGAGTCTAGCAAGAGAAAAACTACTTCTCAGTAACAGTAGAACATTAACACACTCGGAGTAATATATCACTAGCAGTGATGGCATATTGCATTGTGGCTTAATTGTGCTTAATGGAGTCCTGCAATCTCCATGATTCAGCTGCACACGTCAAAGCAGGGCACTTCCCAGTTCATCTGCTCATAGAAAAAGACAGCAGCTTTACATAACCCGTTTGGTAGAGTACTGGAAGCATCTCAGATATTCCCCTTCCTCTCACCCCTTCTTGCAGTTTATCTATCTCTTCTCTGGTATATTAATGTCACAAATTAAAAAAAAAAAAAAAACCAAAAAAAAAAACCCCAAACAAAAAAAAACCCACACAAACCGAACCAACCAACCAGCCAAACCCCCAAGACTTCCCCCCCTGCCCCCATAATATTCACACCCAGCTTACTTCTGTTTTCTGTTAGACAGGGGACAAACAGACCTCAGCAGAGTTTTTTTTGTCATCCATCCAAAAGCATTCACCCTTCTAACAGCATGTGGGTGATGAGAGAGTTGGAATTGACATGTCCCATCCCAGGTCTGGAAAATACTGCCAAAATCTTCCAGGAAAAGAAGGAAATTGGAAGTTGGCAATTCTGGTGCCTTTTAAAATCAGAATTGTATTTCTACTAGTGGGTGGATATAAGGTGGTGGAGTCCTTGTGTTGTGGAAGATAGTGACAGAATCCACATTAGAATTGAGTATGACCAAGACTTTATCTGAAGTCTCTTAACACTATCTTCAATATACTTTAAAAAAAGCAATTTAAAAAGTTAACATTTTTAATGCTAACTATCTCTTTGCTCTTAATTAGGTAACTTCTGTTTCTCAAATCATCTACTGAGGATAGTGGTGTTAAGAAGAATTTTTCTCTCAAGTAAGCTTGTAGCTCAACCTTTTTCTTAACATTTGCATTTTAATATACACAGTTCAGTGATTGATAGCAAAAAAAGGTGATATGGTAACCATTTAGGCTGGCAGTCCAAAACAGCTGTACCAGAACTGCATCAGTACCATTAAAATCAATAACATGCAACCTAAAAGCATGTATGTCATCTCTTAGTTGTACAATAGTTGCCTTTTGTCCTTTTGCACATTAAATTTAGAACTGGTTTCTAGCTGAGTCATATCACAGCCCAGCTTGTCTAACCAGGAGACACTGTGCACTGAACCAGGTCCCCCCAGCTACAGATATAGCTTTGAAATCTGAAAGGACGGGAAGTGCATCTAAGGCTGATGGGCAGATGATGCCGCGTGCAGGGAAATCTGGAACAGAAGACAGGAAACTGTTCCTGCAGCTTGTCATTTTCCTCCTAATAGACCTGCGTGAAAGGGGCTTCTTTGCCAGGTGGTTTTACTGAGTTCAGTCACCTTGCATCTACTTGAAGGGTGGCCCAGTGGATCTCAGTTTCCTTCTGTGGTGCACCTGAGCCTGCCCAGCAAGGCTTTGGTAGAGGGAAGTCCAAGGGTCTGCAGGAGCTGCTATGTGCTTTAGTGTGTTTGAAATTATTTAGGTGTGGGAGAAATGACTTTAGGCTCCTCATGCAGCAAACCTTGACTCAGTCCCCAGCCTAACCCATGCAATTTCCATAGCAACACTCCTTTATTAAAAAACAATAATGAAAGAAATCCAGCAACAATTGGGTTGGATTGTTTGTCTGAGCTGCAATTATACTGATAAGTTTCTTTTTAAAACAGATCCAATTACAAAACTGTGGGGCCTAATTTTGAAGAGATTGTCAACCATTTAGTTATACGTTTTGTCAGCAGGGAGAGGGACAGACATTTGCTCCATGGGTCTGTTCTCTGAAGGTTTATATTGAATATCATTTTTTCACTCTACAGAATAGTTGTGCTGTGTTATGAAATGGATTGCTGTACTTGTTCTGTTGTGGGGGGAAAAAAAAGTGGGTTAGTATGTTCATGGACCTTCTGTTAGTGAAGTTAACCATGTGGTTTTCACTGACAGGACAGGCTACAAAGACACTGACATCAGTGAAAAGTAGGCTCTATAGAAAGCACTGTATAACCCATTCACACATGCACACATTTATATAAACATCTGTTTCATGACAGAGGCTTTAAGTTTAAAAAAAAGTAGCTTGGATTTGAAAATTCCAGTCCATTTTGAAATAGTTTACTTCCTATCTACTCTGCTGCTGCCGCACTTTTCATCAAATCCCACATTGTCCATTTGTGACCTTTCCTGGGTCCGATGGCAGCATGTAAGTACCAGTGTGACTTCTTGGGTAGCATTGCCTCAGCTTTTGGTGCCCCTTACAAAGGTAAGCACTGAATGATGATGTGTTGTCATTGCCTCTTTTTTGTCTTCGTTGCTAATGCCGGAGGGGTTTTCAAATGTCTAGAAATCATTCTTTCTCTTGCATGTGCACAGCTTGAGGAAGCCCCTTTATGGTCTTCTGCTGTCACAGGCAACCACACCATTTTTAGAATCTGATCAAACACCACTTTGAAACGAATCAGATTTGTGCCCTCAAAGATTTTTTTGTTTGTTTGTTTCAAGTCTCTAAATATATGTTCATTTGTTTTTCTGTTTGACCTAACTTCAGACATTTTAAAGTTAGATGTTGAAGTCTGATCTAGCCACAGCAGTAGAAAAAGGCACGTCCAGGGAGTCATTCGTCTGATGTATTTTAGTCGTCTATTTTACAGTGACACTAAATACCCTCTGGAGGTATTAGATTCTCTCCAGTCCTGAGCAATAGGCTCAGATTTAGACATCCGACTCAGGAACACCTACGAGAGAGAGGTGAATCCTAGGATAAAGGCCTAAAGGAGCTGTTTTAGCAAGGCCTGTTGTTTACACTGCTAAGTTACCAAGGTTTGCTCTGAGTGAAAGTGATTGGGGAATAATTGGAGAAGCGATTCACCTCTCAGGGCAGGGGGAATGGTCGCCTCAGGTAGGGTGAGCAGGAGCTGGCAATCAACAGCTGCAAATAAGGAGGCTGCCAGTATCACTTTTAAAGTGCATCGTGACATTGCCACCTTTGACAATGCATGCAATGTCCATTTTCTTTCCTACCTTGCTAGATTTGCAGACACTTTGTAAGGGTTCAGTGCCTTCGACACAGCCTTTGGAGGGGACAGAGCGGAGTCAGGCATGCCCTGTGACACAGTTGTTGAGGTCTTGGTGCCATTGCTTCAGATGCAATATGCTTTGCTGTCACTGGTTTGTTAGCCCCCTTGTACACGCACAGCAAATTCTCTGTAGCTGCCTGGTTTGTTTGAAGAACAGAGTGCACAAGCTAGGCATTTGAATTTTTTTCCTTTGAGGTTTATTATAACTATGTAAATGGGTGCCAGTGTTTTTTACAAGGGTGAGTGACATTATTTCTGTATGACAGCTTGTTCTGAAAAAATGTAGCTCAGTTAGTTCCTGACCTCCAGCTCATAGGGATTTTGCCTTCAAAAGACTTCTGATGTTGCACCACAGCCACGGGAAATGAAAAAGCCTAGAACTGCAGCCAGCAGGCAGAGCACACTGGGGTGCTGCCTGCAGCAGGCTACTTGCTACAAATTATTATACATGGGCCAGTAAGAGTTCACTGATCCCTTTGTTTTCGTCTTTTAAGCCTTCCAAAACCCAGTGAGGACTTTGCAGCGCACCTTTTCTGATTTTAAAGTATGGGGTTTATTACGTGCCTTTTCACCACTTGATAACTTTTCACTTGCAAGTAACTCAGTTTATGCTCAAGTATGGAGAAAAACATACTAGAATATTTTCCTCATCAATTCACAAGTAAGAAAAAATATCTGCAGTCTTCATTGCAGAATCACTGCCCTATATGGTTTAAAATTAACTTTACATCATTTGGTCAAATTACTTACGTTTTAAGGTCACAGTGTGCCATTTAGATCTCAGATGACTAGCAGTTAAAGCATAGACTGTAATAATACTCTGCAATAAGTGGCAATATTAGCAAAAGGGGAAATGGTGAGAGAAGACCAAGACTTCAGTGTTTCTGTCTAAACTGTTTGTTTGTTAGTCTTTCCGGTTGTTTCTGCTTCCTGACCATGCTGCCTTTGGAGACTTTGTGCTAGTTAAGAAACAGACAGAAAATTGGTGATGCTGGGGTGGGACTATTGCATTTGCTTAACCAGAGTTTCTCTATACTACCAGTTTTTGTATATGCACTGCTTGGTTACTCTGACTTCTTTTCCTATCAGTTCTGTTTTCTTAGAAAACTCTTACTGCTGTATTACGTAGGTTGCTTTAATGTAAGAAAAAACAGATACCGCTTGGCTGTAAAGCTCTTCACACAGCTCGTGCTCTGCTCAAGTGCTCCAAACATTAGCATGCTCATGGGGTCCAGCAGCACTTTCTCCTTAAAACCAAAGGGATTTGCTGCTGAATCTGTTGTCTTGCGTTAGACCAGAGAAAGGAAATAGTTGGTGCATAGAGTCTATGCCTCTTGGTGTCTTGCTACTCTCCACTGAGGTATTTCTTTAGAGAAAGATTCAGGAGGAGAGGGAGAGCAACAAGACAACCATGAGACTAATGGAGCTAAATGCAGACTTTCACTAGATTTTCTATATGGTAATAAAAAAAACTTGTGGGGCGGGAGGGGGAAGGATTCATACAGTTCTATTATTAACATCCAGAATTGTGTTTATTTCTTACTCTTTTAGCAATCTCAAAAATATGCTCCAAGAGTCACACAATATTGATTATTAAATAGGGTGGCAACTGACATCTGTCACATCAGGCAACATCAGCACATCAGTTGATACTTGACATTAGAAATCATAGTGGGAATGTTATTTTTAGGGAAAATAGCCAGCCTCTTTTGCACAATGAAAGAAGCACTCAATATGGGAGGTATTTATTATATGTAAGTTATTTTGAATGCAGCTGTGTAAAGTTGTCAATTTAGGACCATTTTAGTTTAGATGGTGAAGAACGAACAGTCATCTGTAGGTGGAAAAAAGAGCCAATTTGAGCGAGTTTGGTTACATTGCATTAAGGTATTAATTTAACATTCAAAAAGCTGCCACTCATGCAGGATTGCAGTGGCTGTGAAAAACATTATCAGAAAGCCAAATTCAGTGGCTTCCCTTCTCCCTTCTTTCTCTAGTTTCAATTAATAGATTAGAATAAAAAAGTTCTGTAACTTTTATTACTGTTCGCCCTAGAGCAGGATTATCAAGAAATTTTACAGGAGAAATAATAGACTAACCATAAGATCCGGTTCTGTAATTTAATGCCAGGTTAAGGCCGTTCTTGGACAGTGTTTACACAACTGATTTTGGTGTGTATTGAGCATGTTTAACAGTTAAGAGAAATAGCATAAGAGAAAGTACATTTACTTGTGTAGCGTGTATGTATATATGTTTGTGTATATATATGTATATAAATAATACGAAGTAGTATGGTTTATACACTGCACAGCTTTTAGAGAAGAGGGAATAATCAGTGAATCCTGTGTTTTGAATGATTTCTCTCTTCCTACCTTCTCCTCCTCCACCACATTCCAGCGTGGTCATGATTCATGTCAGTAAGTTGTCCTTCAGCTAATAGAGGCTGAGCAGTAAGCTTTGGCAACTTAACTTAGGGAAGTTCTCTCATCTGCTCTGCTACAAGTCATATGACTATAATTACATGTAAGCCAGCAGATCTGGCAAACAAAGCTCTGGAACTGAATGTTTTCATTTATCTGTCTGTCTTAAAACTATGATGGCAGAAGGATTAAGTAAGGGGTCTTACTCTTATTTAGACCTATGAATTCAAGCCTGTCTCCAATCATGCATCCGAAGATGCACCCTCATACCAGCTTCTCATGGGAGCCTGGATGTCCAAGCTGATGAGAAAGATGGCTGGTAACATAATTTCCAGTAGCTGGCTGATTATCAAAATTAGCCTGTCTTAAACACACTAACCCAATGACACACGTAGGTTTGGGAGTCCTTTGGGATGGGTTTTCCTTCTATTTTCTTTAATCTGATATTAGTGCATAAGTATGCACCTTACAAATATGTGTCTTTACATACATACTATATATGTGTATGTATATATATATGTAAAAGTAAACATTAAAAAAAAGTTAGTGAGATGTTTGTACACCTGTGAAAGAATTATGGAGAAAAAGATACAGGACAAAATAATCAGCTGAGAGCTTATTTCCATATGAGCAAAAGCCACAACGTTTTGCATCCTTTCCCCACCCTTCCAATTTCTGGATTTGCCCACCGTGTGTATAGAGCACTAACCTAGAAGAGAAATTGTAGCAAAACCACCTGGAAAGATCCTCTGGGTAAAGTTTGTCCACGAATCACAATCTCTTAGTTAAATTTTGGCTCTTGAATAATGTTACAGAAAGGAAAAAATCCCCACAATCTATTTTCATTTATTAATTGCATTGAATTAAGTTGAAGGAAATAATATGCACCAGAAAACTTTTCTCCACCCTCTTTTTGTAAATTACTTCGAGGCAGATATACTAAGCATTGTAAATATTCAGATTCTTTTAATTTAATCTTCAATTTTTTCCCCTGGCTTCTGTTTGGCATGGAATTTTGATTTCATTTTACAATCTCCCTGTTTCCTTCATTTCTACCAGGAGAGAGAAACAGAAGAAGAAGATGTCAGGTGGCTTTCAGTTATATGCCTCAAAATGAAGATGAACTGGAATTAAAAGTTGGTGACATCATTGAAGTTGTGGGAGAGGTGAGCAGATCTTTAATGGAATATACACACATGCAGTTCTGACATATCTTGTGAATGCTAAGCTCTTAGATACAGTGTGTTCTAAAACATAATTTAAACCAGACATTTTTCTTCTCTGGTATACTGACGTGTCTGGTTTGGGTTACTGTTGGGGGTGAGGGGACGTGGTTGTTTGCTTATGGATTTCGTGAGGGTTTTTTTCCCTGCAGCAGTTCTGCTGATTTTACTTGATCAATTGAAGCTTCTGAGTTCTGTTCAGGGAAGAAGCTCAAAGTCTGTGCTCCAGGGCTATTGAGTTTATATCTTTGAAGAACCAAGATTATAGCAGAAAAAGCTCTTCCCAATTTTAGTAAGCCAGCCACAGGGAAGAATTATCTTTACAGAGTTAAAAGAAATTTACTTGAAGCCCTCTGGAGTTCAGCCATGACATTCACATCTTTGCCTGCAGATTTTAACGATTTCATTTTGGTGTAATCACTTTAAAAAAAAAAAACCCAAACCAAAACAAAACAAAACAAAAAAACCTCCCGACAAATTATTTAGAGGCTCAAGGTGCACTTATTATGGGTGGAAATGGATATGGAAAATGAATGCACATCTCTTAGAAGGACTGGGAACAAATTACAAAAGCTTGGACGGAGATACAGAAATGTTTTTTCAATGGGTGAATCTGCTTGCAGGATCAAGGAATGCTGTTCACTCCCAATATCTTCAGTTTTGTTCCATTAGAGATTTTAGAAATATATTCTTGAGCTTAATAGCACGAGGACCAAAAGTCAAAAAGCTAACATGAAGCCTTTAAGTAGAATGCATTCAAACTCATTTAGTCTTTATTTACTTAGCCTTAAAAAGATCTAAGAGCTTAGTCAGCTCAAGCAGCCAATAAAAGGTGTGTTTCAGCTTGTATCGTTTATTTGGGGGATTTTTTTCCCTGTGACTCAGCAGCTAATAAGTCAACATTTATTTTCTTGTCAAGGATATATGATTCATCTTCTTTTTCCTGCCTCTGTCACTTAAGAAATCAGTTCTAAAAGAATATAAATTCTACTTCAATCTACATTACATCCAGCATTTTAATACCAGAGATTAAATTCTCACATCTGAATGTAAGAAGCTTAGTGATCACTGGTTTTCGTTTAACCTAGCTGCGCATGCCAGCTCTGCACATCGTTCTTCCTGGAATCAGACATGATGTGTCACTTAACTAACCTTATTCTGGCTGTGAGCAGAATTGTAATGGGGGATGTCAACGTTGGAAGATATTTAAGAGCATATTTTGAAGACAATGTAAATCCAATATTATAATGAGCTTCACAGCAGCACGAGCTGGTTTCACTGTGCAATTTGAAGTATATTTGACCTCACGTGACCATACAAATATCTTCTGTCAGTTGCTCTACTTAAAACTTCTAAGTCTGTGTCTTTCAAGAGTAAAGTGATCGAATAAAACTCCTTCCTAGTATCCAGCCAACAAATTAACTCCACCAAATGGATTGTATGATTAAATAACTTAGATGAGACACTAGGCTTCTCTTATGAAATGCATCTCTTGTCTTATAAATTTGAACAACTTGATTATAAATAACAGGTTTATTTAAATCCAAATTAGTCTGAAAATGTTTGCATTAAAATTGAAAGATGTGGGACTATGAAAGTGAAACATTCCTGTACTTGCATGTGTGTGCTTATAGTTAAGGGCATGTTTTTTGAAACCCACTTGGATTGCTGATTGCAGACTTGGTAGTCTTAAACTCATAATTGTGCCTTGAATTGCTACTGTTGAAGAAAGCCTTGACAACTTGCTGATTCTAAGGTTTAAGAAAGTATATTGTCTAGGGCTGCTTTTTTGTTTGGCATTCCTAGAGAATGGCATACTGGAATTAATTTTACTGTAGCATGGAAGAGGATTGCTCATGGCTAGCTTGAACTGCTAGCCATAAGTAAATGCCGAAGAAGAACAGCTGACACAGGTGGGGCTGTGCCCACTTTGACCTTCCGAAATACCCTGTTCTGTCAGCTACTGAAACATAAGCTCTGCCTCAGGCATCATCTGGTGCATTCATGCGATCTAGGACATTGTCTGACTCTTCTGGGTGCAACTAGATCAGCTGGTGGAAGAGGGAAAATAAAGGAATTTAGAGAAAAAATTCCTAGCACCTCCAGAAGTGTTACTATGTGACCTTTATTTTCGATCATGGTTGATACCAGGCAGTTGATGTTGAATACTTGCTGTTCTTACTTGCTCTTCTGCCCTTATCATAGTAGTGCTAATTCCTTGAGAAAGTAGGGCAGAATTTTTCTTTTGAAACAGGAACTTTATTTTATGTAGAAAGCTGCACCAACCAATGTATTGTTTTCATTGTTTACCCTTCTGCTTGTAGGTAATGCTGTATAAAGACTCATTGCATTGAAATAGGATTCACAGTGTTTATGTAATTATACAATGCTCCTTATTTCAAATGGCAAATGTTTGATGTGAGGGACTTAATATTTAAAAAATATTACTTCCTCAGTTGTGAACATGAAGATTTTTTTGCAAGGGCCAAAATCATTCTGTGTTATTGTACAAAAACTCCCAAAGCAACAGCAAAAAAACCCTCCCACATAGGCGACAATTGGAGGCAATTCTTGCAAGATTTCAGTTTTGCTTACCATTACTCAAGATGAAAAACTAGATGATAGCATCTTAAGCATTATTTACAGTGGTTCAGTGAGTAATTGGAACATTAATGGTCATTCACTTTCCATTTCCAGTTGCTCCTTTCTCTTATCCCATCTTTTTATTCATGAGTAGAGGTCTCAGATTCCCACAGGTTGTATTTTATTGCATACTCCTAAGAAAGTTGCATCGGTTGAATTAATTGGTTTTAAATTGACTTAGATTAATATTTTCAAATCTCTGGATTTCTGTTTAGTTGGAAATAAATTGATTCCTCACTGACTTATGGCAAACTAAAATGAATATTGTTTACATCAAAATACTGTGTATATACCTTTATGTGGGTATTTAGCAAAACAAGTGTTTAAAATGTCACTTATGGTTGACAACCCATTAAACTTGCAAAGAAAAGCTGGTTCCTGTTGTACTGTACTAATTTGGCTCCATCCTTAAGGAAATCCTCAAACCTCTTGAAGGTTACTGCCTCCAGCAAAGGGTTGGCAGAAGGGAACACAGATCTTCTCCTCAGCTGCCTCCATCAGTGCCCAAGCATATTTCCCCCGACCCCCAGTGCAAATACGTTACACTGATATCACATGGTGACGTGCTGAGGATGAGGATGTCTTCTCTTCTCCCGCCTCTGCTTCAGGGTGCTAACCAACACCTGAGGTGTAGTAGCATCTAAAGCTGCCCCAGATCCTTCTTCCTGGTGCCAACAGGTTGGATAAGATACTTTTTGAAAGGGTCTTTATGTCTGTGGTAGTGGCAGATACTATTGGAAATTCCTGTTGTGGCAGAAGTGGTTTGGAGCTGTACAGTGGATTGAAACAACAGCAACAGCAAGTGTGAGTTTTGAGATGCTAAGCTTGTCACCAGATAGATATCCTTGGAGGCTGTATATATGCAGAATTCACAGTTTCTTCCTATTTGTTCTAGATAGTTAGAAATTAATTATAATAAGATCAGACATTCATCACAACAGATAAAAAAGCTTGTTGTTAATCTAGAGGTTTCCATAACTACATGGACACTGATACCCATGACACATTAATTAACAGACTTAAATTAAAAGTACATTTAAAACTAACGAGAGAAGCATTTTCATCATTGTTTATGTTCACATTTAATGTGATTGATAGCTTTTTGCTTGTCATTTTCCTAGCTCATTAGCTATAACTCTAATTACAGTTGTCCCAAAATACAACTGTAACTAATTGTCTTATTAAATGCAGATATCTGAATTCCAATTATGTTTCATCCTTAGACTTTTCATGGGGTGCCAGACAATTAACCTGTAGCATCAGAGTAAGGACATTTGGCATGTCATTCAGTAGTTCCGAGGCTGCTTTCATTTGGGTTTATTCTGTCGTCGTACTGCTGTATACCTTGTGGCCTCATCCTGCTGAGATGTTAGCTTTTTGGTGATGTGTAGTGCATGGAGTTAAGCTCACAACTAAGTCTTTGACTGAGACATGCTGTAATACCACTGAGCTTATTCTTTGACTTTTAGTTAATATTGCCATATATTACATGATCAAATCCTATAAGTAACTCATTTGAAATTCTAAAAATGCAGATTGAATTTTTAGAAATCTGGTGCTGCTTTTGGGCAAGGTTGGTGGGGTTTTTTTGTTGTTGTTATGAGATAAAGTGGTTCAACCCATTTCCAAGAACAGCATAAACACTGGGGATTGAGCTGGACTTTCCTTACAGTAACTGATTTTGACAGCAGTAGAGCTTAAAGGGGAATATTTAATAGTGGCAAGGGGATGGTCTGTGCCACAAGTACACAACTGTATAATACTGCAAGAAAACGGTTGGAAATGAATGCTGGGGTTCCACACCCCTCAGTTACTGTTCTGGGTAATCCTGTGGTAAGGTGTTTTTTCTGATCCTCTCCCAAGAGGTGGTTCACAAGGACTTCTGTGACTACTGCTCATTTGGTTAGTTCATGTGGTAGGAGGCTTTTTTGTGGAAATAAAGGTGCAAATGCCTCTGACTCTTTATAGGGTCATTCCAGTTCTATGTGATTGCTTTCTCTGTCTGTCAGTTTCTTACTCAGAAGACGATGTTTAAAAAAAATACCAAACCACAAGTCACAAAAAAACAAATGAAAAAAAAAAATCCCAAAGCACATTTTGACATTGTAAAACAAAGAACTCTGAAGCTGAAAATATCCCCTAATACAAGGTACTTGTGCAGTTTTTAATTCTTCCCTTCTGCACCAGGGTTACCAAACAGCTTCCAGATGTGCTGTAGTAGAAGCCCAAGGGCTGGTTGACATCTCATGGGTGACGCTCTCTGAATGCACTCCCAGAATAAGCCATCAAGTGGCACTGCAGGCACCATCTTCTGTTGAGGTCCTGTTTCCACAATTTCTTTTCCCACTAGCAGTGAATATGGTTTGTTTGTTTTGCCTCATGGGAATCTGTGTTTTTAATTTCCTTTCAATATACAATTTTTTTTTGCCTTCAAGCTCAAGGTCTTCCATTAGAAATTATAAAATAAGGGAGTTTTTTCCTTTGGTTTTTGTGCTCTAGTTCTATCTAAGCAAAAGAAAATTTGTTGACCTTTGGCTTCTCTCCTTCCTGTTGTCTGCCTCTGGCATTGCTTTTATTCCTGGGACTGTGTTTTAGTTTTAACAGCCCAGAAAGACTGTTGTGATCCAGGGATACTTTCTTCCACCTGAAACCTTTCCTGGCTCAAAGCCTCCCTTGTGTTCCCTAGCTGAGCTCTAAGTAGTCTGTCAGCCTAATAGGCAAAGCTGCAGGATGTAGAAAAGCTTCTGGAACAGGCAGATACAGGAGTTTATTGGAAACACACTTTAGGTCAGCAATTCCAAAGAGCTGAACATTTTAATCATTAAACAACTTCAGCCTCCTGATTATATAGCAAGGTGTAAGCAAGCAGCTGTGGCAATCCTAGATAGTCTGGCAAGCAACTGCTGGTAGTTCTCCTCAGCATTTCCCGCTCTTTTTGGGTACCCTGTCCTGGAGTGACAGGGATGGCCATCCTGTTCCCTCAAGGGAAGGTCCTTCTAGGCTTATAGCAAGGTTTATTGCACCGCAGGTCAGGCTGATGCTCCCTCTGACACTTCTTGCTTTAAAGGGGGGATGTTGCAGATTGTATTGGCCATGAAGAGAAAACCTAAAGAAAATAAAAAGTAATGTTTCCTCACTTTTGGAATATCTTCATTTTGTAGTCCTAGTAACCTACTGAAATAGTTTTGTTTGCTTTGATTGCTTTACAGTTACAGAATAAAGCTGCATTCCCAGTCTGAAATAGAACTATTATGTTTGCCTGAAGGCTTGAACTGCTGTCATATTATTTTCTTTTTTCTGGGTTTTTTTTGGTATTTTAAATATGGAAATAGGCTGATTTTAATAAATTTTTGTTGTTTTCTAAGCATCTTAATATTCTAGCATCTGTATACCCTTTTGAGAACTTCTTGTTTTTTGTGTCTGAATGTCTCACCCATATAATTCTCTGTCTTATTTTCCTGTCTGTCAACTTCCATGGTATCTATTTTGAGCACTTCATTATTATTTTTTATTTATATTATTATTTGTAAGTAAAATTAACTATTACAACCTCTTACTTTCTTTCTAGTCTGGGTTGTTATTGTGTGCTGAGACCTCACAATTTGATTAAACACTCACTTTCCAACGAAGTAAAACAGTATATTTTTAATTATTTTCATGTGTACTTGGTTTATTGTTTCCAAGAAACTCATTTACATGAAAAAAGGCTCTACTGATTGAGTAATTCACTTAAAAACAAAATACAGGTGTTCTTTCTTCATTGAAAATGTAAAAAAAAAACCAAAGCCCAATGATATTGGAAGAACATTTAAATGCTGCATAATAATCATCGAGATTAAATTTCCCTTTAAACCCCAAAGGCAAGGCTTCTTAATGGGATGCATTTCTCTAGAGATGATGTACCATTCTCTGGTGATACTGTAGTTCATATCTCATTCAATCATATCCAGGCGTTGGACTGCAAATAGCTGTCCGCTATTGCATCTGTCCCTGCCCCATGCCTGGCATTGACTGAGTTGCAATTGGATGCATGTGTTGTTACCTCCCTAAATATATGAAGTAGAGTAATGAAGTATCTTCAGTCACTTCCCTGTACGTTGTTGCTCTTCAAATGTGGCGTGACAGCAGTACTGACAGCCTAGGGGCTGGGCAAGATGAGGATATGCCATGCCTTTCTGCAGGGCAGTGAACAGATGTAACACACTGAAAACACGTCTTGAAAATATCTCTAGCAGTAGCCACTTACATCTGACAGATTGGAAAGATTCTTCTTCCAACTTAAAACCAAAAACTTCGTTTTCAGGCTGAACTTACAATTGATGTGTAGGTTATTATAAAGAGTAGAACTTCTTTTCTGGCATAGGGACATGAACTACTGAATGAAATCCTCCTCTTTTTGGTTTATTTCATTCAGCAAATGAATGCTGGGCATAAGTCAGGACCTAGATGTATAAATCCTGAGAGCACTTTGTTATAACATATAGTAACAAATTTTCTTGAGTGCTCATACCTCCAGATGGATTACCCCCATGAATAATGGATTTTCATTTGTAAGGTTTTATTGGCTGGGAATTATTGTGACATTTCAAACCATATGGCATTGGATTGCCCCAATTTGGGATAACTAAATCCTGGGGGTATTTTAGTGTCTTCTCTATTGTATGGATTAATCTCCAACTGGTGTGTTTTGAGGCTTAAAAGTATGTAGCATGTAGCTCTAGTGTTTAAAAATACTTAAAGCTTTTGATGCTTTTGATGAAAGTTTCCTAAAAAATCTTTGGGAGGCCCAGTTTGACCTGAACCTCTGGTGTCTTGCTAACATCATTCTGCATTTTCTTGTGGAAGAAATATGGATTTTGCTTTAGATTTTTCTGAATTTGTAAAAGTATTGAATATGACAAGGTATTTTCAGATAATTCATTCTTGTATCAGCTGGAAAACTTGTAATAAGCTAATGAACGCTGTGAATATATTCACATTCAATTTATATTTACCTGTCTAAAGATCTTTGTGTGTTTTTCTATACACGTACATAGAGATCCATACACAAATACACCACATAAAGAATGCTAATGTTAACTTGTAAGAAAACTGTGAAGTGTTACCCTGGAAGAAGTAAGCAGGAGAAAATTACATGAGGGAAAGAAGGGTCTGAGTGATATTGGTCATCTTATTTCTGTCAAGTAATCTCAACAATCTTGCAAAGCAGGGATCTTGGGAACAGTGTGATTCCCCTGTGATTAATCTTCTGGTCAATCAGCTAATGCAGTTATGGTTTGATATTTAGCTCTAATCAATAAAGCCATCTGGGAATAGTGCATTAGAAAAATTGAAATATTTTATAGCTCCAAGTGTCTTGGCCATATTGTGTATTTTCTGTATAATGGTATATAATATATAGGTATTTAGAGATGTAATTTGCAGGGTCTACTAAGTTTTGTGGATCATGCAGTTTCAGTTTTCTATATAGTTTTTAATTTGTCTGGAGAGAACAAAAGCAAATATTAACTTTGAGAGACTTTAAGTCTATCACATGAAAAATCTGCACCCCACTGATGTCATCGAGTGATTTGTATGCAGTCTACCCTCTGAAGTGGCAGCAAGATAATAGCCGTATTCCCAAAGTTGTGCTTGACCTCACTGGTACTACTGATGCAAAGTTTTGTCATGGATAGGTACTGAGATTAAATGGAAGTAGCTGTGCTGGTCTGAACTGCTTTCAAATTAAAACAAAGTGTCAAGCCAGGAGGACAAGAAATGTGCTCAAAAGGATGAAGATGGAGAGAAAGCACAGGAAACACTCCTGGAGTAACAACAATTTGCTTTGTAGTAAAATTGTACATGTAGCTAAGTTGAAAGAAATTCAACCATTCCTCTATAGTTTGAGGAAATATTTGCTTGTGTTATATAATTAACCATGTTAAACAACAGATTTGTTTTCTAAGAACCTGAGATTTTCACGGATAAGTGATGCAAAACAGACTTTTTTTTCCATAATAATTAACTAGTACCATTTAAGATGTGGGGTTGTTTTTTTAAAAGTAAGTGTGAAAACCCTCAACTTGTAAAGTTAACGTTCTATTTTCATGATTTTGGTTGTGGGGGTAGGAAAGAAATGGGCCAAACGTTACTGGGGACTGATGTGGCACAGACTGACTCTGTCCTCCCCTGTTATTTTTTTGGTGAATGGACAGTGTCTGACAGATGAAAAATATTTATCTGTTGAGAGTATGTTTAGCTGATGCATATAATAAGTCATTTCTTGCTGTCCCCTTATAACCTAAAGGCATCTGGTTTCTAAGGGCTGTCATTTCACTGCCTGACACTGCCTTTCAATCCTGAATGGGTTATACAGGAGGGAGTTTGTAATTTTTAAAGTGATATTTTCTCTTGGGATTGGGCTAGGCAGTGTCTCCCTTCTGACTGTATCATTGTTATGTAGTTCAGTAGCTCTTTGTAAATCTAGAGTCAAATATGCATTAGTACTGTTCTTTGTTCTCCGTAGAGTTCTTGCGTTAAAACATTCATGATGTACCAACACTGTTAATTTTTAAAACAGAGAATTTCTAATTTTGATGGGGAAGGCAGGAATGTTCACATGATTTATATTAAGATATCTAGTTTAGATTCTCTGAATAGCCCTTTGTAGGCATTTCTCTTTCACCATTAACTACTTAGGGAATTTAAACTCTTATAATCTGTAAATCACAAACATTAAGAAGATGGTCATGAATAGGAGTAGGGTGTGTGCTGAAAATTTAGTGATTGAACTGATATCCATAAAAATTGCAATGTGGAGACACCGTATGCTCTCTAGTTGTTATTTTATCCTTTTATTTAATGCTCATCCATGCTTCTGACTGCTGTCAGCACTGCTGACATTTCCAGATGGGTGCATGGATCTTTCTTGGTTTTACTTTTTAAAAAAAAGAGCGATGTTCTGGCTTGGAGCCTATGCCATGTGCTCCTTATACCTGAAATTAATACAAACTGCTCAAAATCATTACTGTTATTGTTACTGAAAATCATGTATATAATGTAACTCTGTAAAGTGTTGCTTACCTTAAAGCCCCTTTGTTTTTGTCTTGGTGCAGGTAGAAGAGGGCTGGTGGGAAGGTATACTTAATGGAAAGACTGGCATGTTTCCTTCCAACTTCATAAAGGAATTGTCTGATTCTGATGATGTCGGAATAGCACAGGAAGAGCAAGTAAAGCCAAGTAAGGAAAAAAATATTATTGATGTTCTATATGTATGTCTGTGTCTCTACCCACTAACACAATGATAGGGTAGCGCGTTCGTATCTCTTGCTTGGAAGTGTTTTTGAATGCCATGTTCTTAATTTATGCTGTGAAAGGGTCAGATGATGAATATAAGTGTGTACTTACAGTGCAACCTGACTTTTAATATTGGCATTGCTCCCTGAGCTGTGTTTAGACTTGCCGAGCTGCAACAGAGCAAGAACAGAGAAGGCGATGATTATTGGATTTGTATTTCAAAATGAATTACAATTTTTTTTTGTCTTTAGATGTGGAAACTGAGCAAAGTAACTAAACATCTACAAAGTGGCTGTGCTTATTTAAATGAGGGATTAAAGTGCCATGCCTTCTATAATGACTCCAGTAGATTTAAGGATTCATAATTATTCGTGTGGGACATGCGGCACTTTTTCCCTCCAGGTGCTGAGCATGTTACTATCACCTCCGTCACCCACTGCCCCAGCAGCCAAAGGGAAAAAAGGCCAGAACTGGGACATGGATTTTGTTCTCTCACTTACAGTGGGCCAGTACTGCTGCAGGTGAAAAGCATGTTTGGTAACTAAGTTTGCAATAGTATAAGCATGGTAGTGTGGGTTGTCCTATTTATAACTTCCCTTGGAGAATAACCTGAACCAAAAGTATGTTATTATATGAAATGGACACTTGTTGGTCTTCATGTTTTTTCTGTTCTTCAAACAGATATTCTTGTTATTTCCTAATTCAGTGGTCAATGCTGAATCTTTAGTGGAAAGGAAAAAAGTCAATTGTATTTACATATTTCAGGCTAATTCCACAATACCTGCCAAGGTCTTCCTATTTTCAGCACTGCAGATATTCATTGCTCTGTAGTGTTCTTCTGAGATCTCTGAAGCAGAAAAAGTGAAAGGACTCCCAAGATCTTTGTAAGCTTATTTCAGCTGAAATTTACCAAAGCCTTTCTAGTTCACTCTGTCAGTAAGAGGTAGAAAGTTATACTTTTTTCTTCTTTTTTCTCTCATTTTTCCATTTAAGGCAAATTTATCATCCTTCTTCCATCCCACAGAAATAAGTTCCTAAAAAACCCGACCTGATGAAAATTTTTCATATTGTTTTTGCAATGGAGTACCTATTCATGTATAGTGGCACTGGTGACCTAGTCTTCTGGTCAGTGCTGCTAAAGAGATTTACAGGTAACGTTCCTTGAGACTGGAATGAAAATATTTTTAAGGAAGTTAACAATTTTAGTGTGATGGAAAGGGAAAAAGGGCATTAAGTGAAGTTGTACCTTTCAGTGTGATTACAAACTGCTTTCTATAACCTGTGTATGCTATCATGAATTTCATTGATTATAAACACGGTGAGTCTTGGACAAAGTAATGTGTAGATGTAGTTTCAGCTCTGGATTCTGTAGTGTTTGTTACTCGATAAATGAACAAGGTAAGTGATACTGTTCAGGATGGAATACCCCAATTTTATCTGTATGAATGAATGAATATTCCTTCCCCAGGTAATTTGGTAGTACTTACATTATAATGAGCATCCTAAAAATGTCTTTTAACAAAAACATACATTGTAGTGTGTAAAAGCAGCCACAAAGCATTAGCTTGTTTCATTGACATCCATAATGGCACATGCTTAGTTCAAACTCAGTTTTGTGTGCTGGTTCTGACTGTCAGTGGAACCTAAAACCTGTGATACTTGTATTGAGATCAGTAACACAGATATCTGTTTTCTCTCTTTAACTAAATTGAAGATAACTATAGCTGAAAGATGGGTTTTCTTCTTTCTTGTATGTAATTTCACTCTTTGGAGGTGCTTTGTGGCTAGCTAAGATGATGTGTTATTAGGAGCTATTTTCTAAATAGCAAAACACCTATAAAGCAGAGGAACACTGTAAACCTCCTCAGAGAGAGACAGGGACTCAAGGAATGTTGAGATTCTTGTGGGGGTTTTAATGCTTTTTTTATTTATTTTTCTTAAAGCCAAGCCATGAATTTAAGAACTTCATTTCCCTAGCAGAGTTATGGGAAATACACATTGACTCAATTCTTTCTGTGTGGTTTATGTAGTTGTTATAGGTGTTGCTCTCTAACACATGGTGCTTTATGAGGCTCTATTCAGGTACACTGACTATCTGGATTTGAAAATCTCCACAAGGAGATTGCAAAAATTTCAGCAAGTTTATACAACTGACTAGGAACGATAATCTCATCCCAAGTATCTATGCTTAGTCTTAAAACAGCAAAATAAAAACCAAACAAGTAAACCCTGGAAGATTTGGGCATCAGGCTAGCATTACTGTTGAAATGCTCTGGGTAACATCTCAAAAGGGTGTACATTCATGCCTCTAGATCAACTCCTTCCTTTGTGGATGACAAGGCATGACAGCACTTCAAATCTGCAATAACTCCTTTTTGTTTCTCCGGAAACGTTATTTGAATATGTCTGTATCATAGGACTTCATAAGGCAGAAACCTTGAATATGAATTCTAGATAAGTTAGTGCTCAGGTGCGAGGGTCTGTACCTGTGCATTGAACCAGAACCTTTGGCAGTTGCTGAGGTTCTACACAGCTTCTAGAGGGGCCTAGAAAGGGTTGGGGTTTGGCTCTGTAATCTTAAGCCTCATCCTTGAACTCTTCAACCCAGCTTATACAATAGGTAAGGTAATACTTGGCAGGTGTACTGCAAGACTTGGGAAGGTAGCATAGGATCTTCAGAGAAGGGGCACTGTGCAAACACAAAAGTATTTTTCAGTTAATAGTTAAATCTAATGCTTTGGTTAAACTTAGTTGAACTTGATCTTTTAATCACATTTTACCGACCCTCTCTAAAGAGAGCCTTTTTGGAAGAGCAAATGTAATTTTTGGTGAACTCAAAGTGGAAGAAATACAGAAGAGAAAAATTGTATAACTTGGCTTTTTAGCAATAAGGTTAATAAACATGCTTATTCCTCTGTCCTTCTGTTATGACCTATGCAGGCCCAATGGGGAGAAAGGTGTTGTCTGATTTTATTGGTTTTGTTGTGTCCATGTAAATTTTCAGGTAGATCAGAGTAAATGGCCAGAAGGAATTATCTTGGTTTCTTTTTATACTCTGCCATAGAGTAACCTCAGAAGTTTCTTCAGAACAAAAAGCCCCTTTTTTGAAAACATCTGGGGCTAGTTTTGGAAGTGCCTAAATATTTCTGAATACTGTCAGTGAGACTTAACTTGCCCCTTAACTGAAAGGGTTGGGAACCTGTGCTTCTCCTCAGGAGATTGGAAAGTGAGACTGTTACGAGATCAAAAGGTTGTGGGTTTGGGGGTTTGTTTGTTTGTTTTTAAAGTATTGGTCCCAGCTGTAAGGTGACTGCCAAATTTTTTTGTCTTCAAAGGCACATTTCAGAATGTAAGTATGGACAGGATCAGGTACCCTTACAGTAAATGACAGTTCCTTGTTCCTTAAAGCATCCTTTGAAATTAAAACATTGCATTTCTTTGACCAACTGTTACAGCATAAACAGGAAGTATGCATTATAATTTTATTACTATATTAAATGGATACATGAATTATAAGATCATTTTATAGATTTCTCAGATATCTAGTATTAATTTTATGAATATTTTCAAAACCACATCTTGTCATTACAGCCTGTCAAGAAGCAAAAAGTTGTCATGTAGTCAAATGAATCGTATCTGAGAGAATCACAACTTAATATTAAGGACATGATTTCAAAAGCATTTTAGTATGTTCATGGCAATGTCATGACAACATTTAAAGGTGGCCTTTTATATCTTGCTGTCTCTTGTATGTGTCTGTTCAGGAATTGCTAGGTCTCATGGTGTGTATCAACTATTTTTAGAACCTGTTAGTGGTGGCCACTGAGAAGTCGTGACTGCTGGAGTTAGAACTGATGACAGACTCATCCGCTGATGGTTCAGTCAGGCAACCTCCTGTATTTTGAGTTCTTAAAACTTTAGATGTCCATTGCTGTCTCTCTGGCTCTCCTCAATGTCATGAAGCTTAACATACCTTTCTCTTAGCAATTTCTTAATTGTTGTTTGACTGTTTCAATAGCACTCTGTTAATGGTATTTTGTAAAAACAAGGTGGAAAGATGGATTTAGGGCTTTTTTGCTTCCTCATTATGTAAAAATAAGGCAAGGAAAAACTTTTGATAATTAAACTGCAAGAACAAAACAAAGAAACAGCTTTTGACAATATATAAATGATTGTAGCTTTTTATTTTCTGAAAGCCCAACAAAATGATATGCAGGGAGAAAAAAACACACATTTTTGATACCAAAATGGGTGTGATGCTGTGTCAGGACAATTCACATGTACTGGCTGTTTTGCTATAAAATTTTACTGAAGACATCAATTTTTATGATCGTATACCTACATGAGACTGGCAACAAGCTGACATTGGTATACTTTTGGGCTTGCCTGGGTACCTCGCGTTTCAAAAAAACCAACACACAAAACATCTCAGCTGCTCATGCCTTTACCTTCACTTGAACTTCATATCATAAGTGTCAGAGCAGGAGTTATCTTGCTATCAAAGAAAAAAAAAATAAATTAATGGTTTTGATAATAAAAATGTTATCTTAAAGATCTGAGATGGGCAGTGGGATTTGTTTGGGGTTTTCTGTTGTTTTGTTGTTTTCTTTTTTAGTTTTAGTATTTTGCTTTTGTTAATGTGTGCCGAGTCAAAAGACCTGATTAAGATATTGGCTGAAAAAGTGATTTATTCAGGTTTTAGTGTCCTATCCCTTCAACTAAGCATTGTTTAAGACCAATTCCCATGTCCAAAACATTTCTAATAAGTCATCTTGGAAATATGCAGTATTTCTGATGCTCACAGGATCCTGGTATATTAAAGAAATGTGAGTATTTCAGTGCCCTGTTTGGATGTCAGCTGTGCTTGTTCGAGTGCACTACATCTGCATCAGGAGTGTTGAGCCACTGTGAGTACATCATTGCAGTAATTTTTTTCAGGCTTCCCCTGGGCTCCATGAGGTTGAATAAGACAGACAAATACTTTCATTTGCAAGTCTCACAACTTGTTGGACAACAGACAAAACCTAAGAAAAAATGCATTCTGTTAGACATTGTAATGAACAGCTTTAGCAAAATCATGAGATTCTTTTATCTGACATACATGCAGTAAGAATATTTTAACTTCATGTACAATCAGATACTTTTGTTAATATTCTCGTTGTTTTGCCAATGAGGCTTTAAAAATGTTAGTGACTGAAAATACAGATTAAAACCTCTTCCTCTCCCTTCTTTTTACCATCATTCGATCTCTTCACCCCTACCCTGCCCCTTCTCTTTTTTTTCCTCTTTCCTTCTCTTGCTGCTGTCAGGAAAATCTGCCTTTGAAGGGACAATTCTGTACAGAGTGGCACCGGCAAAGATTGACAGCTACAGACGCTATAACAGTGAGTGTGTTTCAAAATCAACAAGCAATAACTTTAGTCCTTAGTACTTGTTTGATTTATCTACACTTGTAAAATGTGCCACTGCTACTCACTTATGGCTACTCTACATGCATATATTTGTCTGTAAGCTAAAGTCAGTTTGCTGCTGATGAACTGCCTAGCCTTAATGCAATGAGAATGCACTCGTTCCTTATGTGCATGTGTATGTTATATGCCCATATAAATGTATGTGTGTAAGCCCACAATAAATTGTGAATTACATTGGATGTTTGGGTCTCAGCTATGGATTGAAATTAAGAACATTTAGTCCCATCCTTTTTACCACCTGAAACATGAAGACTTGATGATAACCACAAATCTTTAAATTTAAAGTTCTTCTGCTATAAAAATAAAGTTCCCCTTGTGATTGCTGAATTCATAAAATATGCTTTGCTTTTCTTGAAGAACATTGTGGGGTTTGGTTTGTTTGGGTTTTGAGGTTTGGTTGGGGTTTTTTTGTTTGGTTGGTTTTTTTAAAATTTTATGCATGCTCTTCATTTGGCATTCTGTCTTTGACAGCTATTACTCACAGCATTTTGGTTGATAAGTTTTTTCTGCCAAGGAAGGTAAAAGATATAAAGCTACTTTCATTTCATGTTAAGGTTTTTGCCTTCTGCATTTTGGAAGCAGGGAACATGCTGCTTTTCATATGCTTTTACTATCCTGTTAATATAGAAGAGAGGATGGTGACATCAGATGTAAGACAGAGGAAGCAAGGAAGAGAGAAATCTGTCCTTCCACCTGCTTCCTCATTGAGAAATCTAGCAGAAAGAGATCCTGCTGAGTCACATTCGGTGTGACTAAGTACAAAGTGTTCAGTCCTGTCCTCCAGTGAACAGGATGTTGTGCTAACTTTGGCATCTGCTTTCATCCCAGACAGCTTTCTCTTCAGAATATCCAAGCTGTGCTGCCCTTCTTCCTCCTTTCTGGGTGGGGGTGTTTGCTCTTCTACCTCTGAGGACTTCTGTCTTACACAAGTTCACAGCAGAGGTTGAAGTAGTTGAAGTGGTAGTCTTTTATTCTCATAACTTGCACTTACACCTTTTTTTAAACAAAAATCTTTGTGGATGTGTGCAGCTCTGAGTGTTTCCTCATGGAGAATTATCTACCTGTCTACCAGAATTCATCTCTTTTCCGCAGCTCTTCTGCAGCTTCCAACCAAGCTCTTCCTCTGGCTGGAGCAGACCATGTGGCTGATGGTCTTCACATTTTTCTGCTGCTTCTCACCTTATAGTCTTCATGACTGCTTATGCATCATTCAAATTGCATGCTTCTTGCACTGTTCTTAGACCATCATGTCCTCGAATCCACCTATCTGATGAGCATAATAAGGATTTACAAAATAAATCTCTAGTATGCTTAACTTCTGACTTTAAGATCTAGCTTCAAATCAGATGCAAGGTCTGCCTTTGGAGCCTTTAATTTCACAACATTAATCTTTCTGGGCAGCGTTGCCCTAACATTACCTTTCAGAGTTTTCCAGAAACCTGCTCTCCATGCCCACCCCATTTTTCATAAAGTGTCAAATGGCCCTTCCTCTTTTCTGGAGTCATTTAGGGTGAGCCTAAGTGAAGTCAGGAAGAATTCAGTCACCTTTCCAGTTGTGCTAGAGCTCTGCATTTAGTTCTCCTTGTTAGTAATACTGGCCCGTGGTTGTGCCATGTCACAGAAAATAAATGTAATCAAACTGATTTGACAGAGTGCAGGGTTGGTTGAATATCTCCAGGTATGCTTGATAATCAGCTGCAAGAAGACAGCTTAACCCACGGTAGATTGTCTCGCATTGCTCTCGGCAAACACCCATCTAAACTTTTTTTTTTAAAGCTGACCAAAGATGTCTTGTTTAATACTACCTCCCTTGGCATTTGGTTGAGACTTGCATGTTTTTTCATGCTGCAGAGGTATTTTGCTTTCTCTGTGAAACTCTTTGAAGGCCAGATGTCCAGCTACATTTGTGGCCTGTTTGTTGCTTACTGGATTGAACTGGGACTGAAGTGGGTGGTACGCAAAATCAGGTCATCTGGGAGAGTTTTAAACAAAATAAGTGTTGGCATTGTTGATACTGTCAGAGATGTTATCTTCTAAACTAACATACAAAAAGGAGGGTTCGTTATTCTTCCTGCTACGTCTGTTGGCAGCTCACTTCCTGTACACTCATGTTCTTCCAGAGCAGGCCTACTGAAGGTGTGGCCAGCTCCTTCCATTTCATATCTCATCTGTGGTCCTTATTTTCAGGCAAATATCCATGTGCTTATGTCTCCAGTGAAAATCATTTGGAGACATTCCACAGAATTGTTTTTGTTTAGGGATGTCTGTTTAAAGCAACCCACAGCTGCTTTAATTTCAGCTTTCTGATTTCTCCATAAATTAAGCTCGAGTCAATTCATAGCTTTAGATTAGTTATGCCCAGAGGGTGCTTGGATTCACCTGTATCACGTTGCATGAAGCATTGCTCAACTTTTGAAGCAAGCTTAAAGCTTTTACTTTACAAACATATGCTTAGTGCTAAAATACTTTTCTTTTGAAAGCTATTTCGCTCTGTTTAAAGGAAATTTTCTTACTTAACCAAGGCCTATAATAGCTAAATGCTGTTGAATTAGTATGTAGCTGCTTCTAGAGATACCTTCTACTGAAATATGCAAGATTGTCTCCTGCATAAACACTCGCCCTTGCCTTCATATGCTGATATGGCTTTTTTGGTCATTAGATATGCCAGGCTCTGCTCAGCAATAATTCCAACTCCTTTGGCATTCTGCTCATTAACCTGCTGTCAGAAAACTTTTGCTACTGCGTATGCTGGGCGAAGAGGGATACACAGCGACAAAATATTACTTACTTGTTTTGTTGATCACAGTCCTCTTTTCTCTCATCCTGCAACTTTCCTGCACCTCCACAATAAAACGCTTCTTGGATTTTTAGGTTTTTTTATTTTTACTGGTTTAACTTCTCTTTCTTCCTTCGCTTTCTTTTTCTTCAAAGATGCCATAACTGAGGAGCAGGGCAGTTACAATGCTTGATTTGACAAATATTTGCCTCTCTTTCCTTGTATGTGGATCCACAATGCTGTCAGTAATAGATATTAGATATAATGGAAGAAGATGAGACAGGATCGTTGAAACAGAAATATTCGTGAGTAACCTTAATTGTGTTTTCTATTGCTCCACCACTTTTTTTTTATCTTTTTTTTTTTTTTTTTTAATCCTTCCCCCTAATTCTTGATGAACAATGGCTGGTCCAATTTCAAAGAAATCAGTATGGTTGATGTGTTTATGACGTTATTAACCCCATTTAAGAGTGTCTGAATGCGAGTGAAGTTAAATGAGAAACACAAATGTGGATTTTAACAGTTCTGAAGAAAGAAAGGTTACAATTTTTTATTTCACCTCAACTTCTTATAACTTGCTTACAATGAAGAACATATATCAAATACACAGCTGCTACAATGAAAAATAACATCTGAGAAAGAACAATGCTAAAATTGGGTGAGGGGAATTTTTATGATTAAAAATAAGCATCCTGTTTTCTGGAAAATGAATGTACAAATGGTGAGGGATTGGGGGTGGTGGGTGGAAGAATTATGTTGAGTGGGGTGAAACACGTTAAATCCTTCCGTTGATTCAGACTCCCACTAGCAAGTGGTTTTCCATGAGTCTCTCAAAATACCAGTTTTTGCTGAGTTGCAGGTAAAGAATCCTTTTGGCTGTGGTTACTTATCCATCCTTTCACATGTAATAACGTGTTCCTGTACTTGGCGAGAACAAGGGTGGTGAAAAAATAGTTCCAAAATGAAGACGACGATGGTACAGTTGTAGAGCTCCTGAATAAATGATTGTTTCTATTCGCTCCTACAGTACTCAGGGAAATGGCTTGGGATGAGGTGAAACCACCAGTTTCCGTATTGACGGCTCTGTGTTCATGCTGCAGAAGATGCTTGTGCTGCGTTGCCCTTAATGCATGCTGCTACGTAGTGCGGGACACCGCTCCCCTTTTCCCTGCATGATTTCTTGTGCAAGCATAAAAATCTTGGGGCTGTTTCTTACGTGGCAAGAACTGCTGTGCTAAGGAAAACAAACATTCTGAAAGGAAATGACAAAACGTTTAGATTACATGGTTACATTTCTTCAAGGAATATAACTAAGAATAATGAATAATGACTAATATTGAGATACTCTGCCTCAGCCATTTGTACCTGTATAACCACTCTTGGTAAAGAAACATAAATTTGTTTTTTGAAAGCATGAATTTATTAACCTTTAAACTATGAAGGATCAACATGGCTTTGTTCTACAGTAATATTTAAAATCAAACTTTTCTGGTTTTGATTTTTTATGACACTATGAAATATTGTTGTGGATGGCTTCAACAAAATACAGGATTTTGATAGAAAGCAAGCTCAAGATAAATACCTCATAGGCTATGGATGTTTGTTCTGTCTTTGCCAGTGTGTGAAGAAAAGGAAGAAGGACAGTTCCTGTCTCGTCTACTGTAATTGCCATGTAAAACTTCACCTTTGTCATTCAGATTGGTCACTCGGGTATTCTGCACTGTCATTCTCTAAATAGAAGGAAAAGACATATTCCCCCTCACCTTCCTTCCCTCCCAATAAGCTCAATTTACACAGTTCTTTGTTCCATTAAACACAGCTGACAGCATTTCTCTCTGGCTGCCAGACCAAATCAGGAGATCCTTTGCATCGTCTCAGGTGTGTGCTTCTGAACAGCTGACCTTTACATTGCTTAACAGAGCTAGCCTGAGAAGAGCTTAGAGGGCCAGAGCGTCATTGGCTTATACATGGTCAGAGTGGTCCATCTTTTGCCCAGTGCCATAAATTGTCTGTGGAGAGAACAATCCAGAATAAAGAACAAAAATTAAATTGCTAAATAACAGCTCAAAATAGAAAGCTCTGTAAAGCTCACGATGTATTCCCCCTTTTTCCTGCCATTTTAAGCTATTTAGAAACAATTCGTTTCCTGCTTTGAATAGAGTTAATTTTATCACAGCTGTTTATTTTTGTTTTAACAGCCTTAGTTTACACAGCCCTTTATCATCCCTAAATATCTTTCTGATTTAGAATCCTGGTTTGATGCCACCATAGTTCTGGGGCCATTGGTGAATTAAGTCTGATGCTGCAGTCTCTTTTTAATCCCCGTTTGAGCTAATCTGTTTTGGTACATTTCAGAATGTTGCTCTCAAAAGACCTGTAACTGGCATAGCAGGAGCGTGGTGTGTTTGAAATGTCTTAAGAAAACTAATCTTTCTTATATACCCATAGAGGAAAAAATGTGTGTGGAGTGCGAAATTCCTCCAGACAGTGTTGTGAGAATTTAATCTTCATGAATACTAAATTATCTTATATTTGTAAGGAGCATGAAGCAACAGAGAATCTTAGAGCTCTGAGTGTTTTTAAACAGCTGTATGTCAGTATTCCCATATCTTGTCCCAGCCAAAAGTTGGGAATCGTTGGCTCCTGGGAATTTTAACTTCTTGCTGCTGATGCTGCTCATGTTCAGACTAAAAGGAGCTAACTACGAAAGTGCACCCAACACTCAGATTTGAGCTCTACCAAAAGGTAGAGCTCAAACAACAGTTTGAGCAACAATACATCTAGGTAAAAGAATGAAGTGTCTTTGCTTATAGACCCAGAAATGGGAAGGGACATTCCCAAAAGACTTATGTCCTTCCTGAGAAATCTTAAAGATCTGAAAAGTTTTCCTACTGTTAGGTCTGGTGTGACAGTAGGCATGTTAGTGAGCACCTTGTTGATGTTATGTTGTTAGCTTGTCAGCTCTCCAAATGCTGACAGAGAGCTGACAGATTCTAGAGAAGTTGCTGTTAAAAAATAAAAAGTGAAACAAAAATAGTTAGAGGCCTGACTACTGTACTTTTATCCAGTTTCTGAGGATAGCAGTTTGCTGAGCTGCTGGCCTTACCTTATTGCTTAAGTTCATAGCTCTACCACAGCTGTTTCAGACTGCGTGGGTGTATTGGTCAGCAGCAGCAGATGACTGCCAACTGAAATGCTCTCCAGTTTTTAATGCCCATTTAGCAACCTGACCTCCCTGCTAACTGTAGCTCTTCTTACAGGAAATTTCACGTTTAAAATTCATAATCTGACAGTCTAGGTCACTCAGGTTCCTGCTTAGTTCCTAGCTGTATCTGTGGGCTACATTTGTCTTTTGGGGAAACTGTCCCCCAGCTCTGTTCTCCTACTAAGCTGTTTGCAGTAGTGATGAAAAAGGCCATGAAAAGCTGAAGTAAAAAAAAAAGGAGGGTGGTTGGAAGAGGGACATTTTTTAAGAGGAGGGATCACCTCAGCCATCGGCCATCTCTTCCTTGTTTTGGCGGGGCTAGGGAGGCCAGTGCAGCCTCACTTAGCAGGATTGCTCCAAGAGAATTGCTGATGTGTATATGCTGATATATATATTTGTGTGTGTGTATATATGTATATCAGGGGACAACCCAATGAAAAATAAGAGAATTTGTCAGGCAAGGGTGGGCATAGTGTTGCAAATTCTTGCTTGCAAGTTCTTTATGTGTACAAATCAGAGGTGTATATCTCCTGTACCTTGGGAAGAATGAAAGAGAGGGTCTCCTTAGCATGTCTTTAAGAGCATGTTAGATCATTTTCTGCAGGAGTGTTCTGTACTTAAAGACTGCATTATTGTTTCTCAATGTTACTGCAGGTGTTCTTTTTATCTAATTTGTTCTCAGTTTCTACTGCATATAGTCCTCCTCTTCTGTCACCTTTGCCTCTTTACCTCAGCCATGAAGTGATAAGAGCAAGAGTAGACTAGTTCTTGGAAAAGCCATGGCTTTTATTCTTTCTTATTTATTTAAGTCCAGAGGGCTCCTCAGCTTGCGTCACTCAAAAAATAATAAAAGATGTCTTTTTCCCAATTGGTCAGGAAGGATGCTTTTAACTTTGAAGGAGCTTTGTAAGGTTGGCCTCTGTATCTGGCCACTCAAATGCAGTTTAGTTTAGACAGGCATCTCTTCAGTCTGTTCTGTCCTTGTTAAAAAAAAAAAAAAGTTACTGTTATTTCCTGTGTTGTTTTTATTATGAGGACTGATACTGAGACAAAGCTCTGGGGCAGCATTGAGAATGAAGTCGCTTTTGGATTATCATCAAGCACAGATGGGTGATGCTAGGGAAATCTGTTGTAAGTCTGAGGTGAGGTTTCTGATACAAGGTGTGATGTCTCATCATAGAAGAATGGTAATAAAAGATGAAGAAAATGCCGTAATGAAAACCAAGTCATGAACCAGAAACAAAAGCCTAATTCTTACTGGAGCCCCTTGAGGCTCCTGATCTCTCTTTAATGCAGGCTTCAAAGGTCTGGAAGTCCATGTGAGACCTGTTGAGTAATTCCCATTAATTACTTCCATATTTTATTTCCAGCAACTGGCCAAGGTCAGGTCCTCTTCTCCCACAATTAGTGATGCAGAAAAGCTGTTTTAAAAATAGCTTTTCTGTTCATCTCAGGGAGTGGCTTGTTACTTGTGGAGGGAGTTCTCTGCACTGCTCCTTCCCTCCATCACAGAGTAGTTTGAGGAGATTCTGGCAAGGATGAAAGAGGGAACATTTGCCAGAGGGTAATTTTCCTACCCCATATTAAGAAGATCTTTTGTTCAGCAAAGAGACGATCATCACTGTGATTTGTTTGAGTTTTTTGAGTTGCGGACATTTTATTCTCAGACGTTATTATTTGTAACTCAGTATAGTTGACCGGTGACCTTTCTCTTTGCATTTAGAAGTAGTAAAGAAAGTTGGTTCTAGCCTCTGTCTCAGCCAGGGCCCTAGTGACTGATCTTTTGCGAAGCTGGGAAAAGTCCAGCTAGTAGAATTTGCAGCTTCTTCTGTTACTGGCCAAGTCACAACAAGGTGTAGGAGTAAGAAGGAGGCAGTGACTTTGACTTATTGCCTGAAGAGATTTATACCTCTCAGGCTTAATTAATCTAGCCTTGCATCTCTTAGTGCCTTTGCATCATGGAATGTCTCTGCTATGAAGAGCAAACTTCATCCCCCCAACCACAGCACAGAGCAAGATTCCTGTGAATGCTTCAGTTCCCTGGTTATTGCTTTCATGAGCTCTGGAGGGAAGGAGCACACAGAATTTACTTCACTTTTGGCAGGAATACTACCATTCTAACTACCATAATAAACCAGTGAGACCAGATTTGAAGTTTTCCTCCAGGCTCTTCTTGGGAAGATATAAAGGTCCAAGTAAAGAGATCAAGATCCTAGAATATTTAAGAAAAGAATTGTAATATTATTATTTAGACTTCTTTAAAATTCCAGTCCTGCACAGTTTATGGAACAAATAACTTGTTCCGTACTATCTACATTGAATGCTCGAAGAAACAGATATGTTACTAATATTCAGCAGGTAGATGTAGCAGCCACTCAAGAGGGCAGAGGGCCTGAGCATTTTGCTTAGTCTTTAGTATTTTTGTTTGTTTCTAACTGGGAACTTTTTCTAATTCTGTATTCATACTCCTTTAATGTTTCAGATACAGAAAATCTCAGAGCAGCATATGATGGTTTTTCTGCTTAACATTTTTGCTAAAAATCATGACCTGACACATAATTCCTGATTTCCTTTCCTAGCAGCACCCTGGTGTTGAAACCAATTTAACAGATGAACCTCTTGCATCCTGGATTGTGAAGTTGTGCCTGTAGGCCCCAGGACTTGGTTTCTGTGGTTCATCGGACAAGCTTAAAGTAGCCCTTGAAGAAGATGCTCTGTTTTACTGGGTAGTCATGTTCCTAAATAGTGAATTGCCAGGAAGACAAGAAATCTCCCCCAGAACAAGTCACTGCTCACCAGAATGACAGAAAGTTGTCGGATGGAGACTGTCTGTTAAAACGAAAACCATCACTTGAGTCGGGGAGGCAAAAGCAAAGGATTCAGTTGTTAATACTAAAAATTTTATCATAGAGATTTTCATTGCCTTCATCAAAATATTTTTTCTTTAGGTAATTCCTCTATTTGGTTTTGAAGGGTTGTTCTAGTGTAGGCTGGAAATGATATGCAGATGCTTTCAGCTCAGGAACACTTCTTCATTCTGTTTCTGTTGCTTGTACACATCAGAGAATCATAGAAACGGAGGCATTATGAAGATTTTATAAAACTTTCCACATGCTCCACAATTTGCAGCCTTTTTACAGGGATCCAGTAGACTTTGCCCGATCTTAGTGCCATTTCTTTCCTTTTGGCAGAAATACAGATGATTTTTGGGTAACATTACTTGCTAACCCGAGGGAAAGGGATTTGTATATCATCTGTACTTGATTTTGGGTGTCTAGATTTTAAAGAAGAATCTTTCTTCTGTACTGCCAGCCTCCTATGATAAAAATCCACTGCAGTCACTTTGAGGGCCTTGATATAAAAATAAGTAAGAAGATAAGCTTACTTGAAATTTTTCTTTCTTTGACTTGTAAGATCCATGTCTGTGACACCACAAGTGCTTGTAGGGGAATGTGAGGATTTGGGTTTGTTATTAGGTAGAATTAGTGCTGTAGTGGCAGCAATTGGCGTGGTTTTTCTGGAAACATGGTTAGGTCAACATCTAACATAGGAAGGAAGATTTAAATTATCCTGGGGATTGTTTCAATTGGAGGAAACTTCAGTGGGTCACTTTTGCTGCCAGTGACTGTTTAGCCTGATTCTACACCATTCTGCAAAGTGGCTGAAGCATCACCATATTGCATCTGTGGCCTCTGCTATTCAAACAGCAGATATTTTCAGATAAGTGCAGCTAAGTTTTCCTATTCACTGAGAGAAGTAACGCAAATCAGAACAACAGTTTTGATTTATTATGTTCCTAGAGGATAGTGTGCATGGGTGCTTTTCCTGTGAGGCTGTCTATGCTGCAGAGAGATTTAATTTTCAGCAGGGAACGTATTATGCAGCTTATTTGATTGCAAATTTGTTTGAACAGCTTTCAGCTCTACATTTCCCAGTTAGGTAATGTAGCTTTAGATACTAATTGCATAATTGGCTTGATATGAGTCACACAGATTTAAGGTACAGTGCACCTGGTCTGACTGCTTGTTAGCTTTAAGTGGCTTTGTACAATAGCTGCCCTACAACTGAATTTAACTCTTTCATTTATTGAGTTCTCTTCTGAATTATTTTTGTCTGAGGAAGAAGGATTTTCTTGGTACTCAAGGAATGGCCGTCTTCATTCATGAAGTTTTGATGCTGGAGTATGCATGTTTTATGGATTGGTGTAAGTTCTGACTGGTACACCAATGTGATGAAATAAAGTGATTTTCAAAACTCAAAAATGAGCGCATGGCACAGAGAGCATCTTCTCTACCTGTTTCTTGTGGTTTCATTTTCCTTTAGAGGATGGTGGGAGGGATCAATTTCCAGTCACAATCTGTTTTGAAAATAGTGAGCTTCACACCTAAAATTCCTTCTTTCATTCCTCCGTTTCACAGGCCTAAAAGATGCTACAGGCTCTGAGAGTGATGGTGGTGACTCTTGCAGCACAAAATCGGAAGGAGCCAACGGAGGCACGACAATCCAACCCAAAAAGGTCAAGGGTGTTGGCTTTGGAGATATCTTCAAAGACAAACCTATAAAGCTACGACCAAGGTCAATAGAAGTTGAAAATGACTTTCTCCCAGTAGATAAGGTATGCATCATTTGTTATTTCTCTTTTGGTGTTGGTTTAAAGAAGTTTTCGTCCTAAAGTTCTAAATTCTGTCACTGGCCAAACTTGAAGCTTTATGGTCATTGTTTCCTAATCTTTCTCTGGACAAGATTCTGCTTTTTTCCTTTTGCTGCCCCTGAGAAAGTGAATTCTGGTGAGGTTAGCTGCCTGCAAGAACTGTTACTTTGCTTAAAGATTTACTCCTCTGTTCATACCTCCATTGGCCTTTTTTCTAAGAAAATATTAGTTTAGAGAACAAGACTGGAGAGGCTTTTCAAGTTTGCAGTTACTCACATTATGGTTAAAAAAAAAAAGTGGCTAATTCTTATATAAACTAAGAGGGAGATACTGTTACTGTACCATTCGTTTGCTTAAAAAAAGAGGAAACTGGCAAATATCTAAATACCTCAACTTAGTACTGGGTCTGTTGATTTTAAAATGCTGTCAAAAATTGCCTAGCCTTGTTTAAATGGATTAGTAAAAGGGAAAGCATTATTTTTTGTGAGTCTGTCCTATACGACATAAAAAGAAAGTCCTGAGATTGACATTTGCGG
Source organism: Morus bassanus (assembly GCA_031468815.1). NCBI lineage: Eukaryota > Metazoa > Chordata > Aves > Suliformes > Sulidae > Morus > Morus bassanus. The sequence continues at coordinate 87,721,998 of CM062568.1, read as the reverse complement.
AAAAAAATTTACTTTCTGACAAATTGAAACAGACCATCTTTTTAGAGAGCAGTGTTTGTTCCAAAGCCTCCAAACCTATCACTAAGTAAATTAGAAATGAGAGAGACTAGAAAGCAAAATGAGATGTTTCTAATTAACTGGAGGAGGCAAACTTTAAAAAAAAAAAAAAAGGATTGATCACTCTAAGGTATGTTCATTAGGGAAACAAAGAAGTGCATTGCTTCCTAATGAAGTAACAACCAAAGAAAAATCTGTGAAATCTTTCCTTTAAGTGAACAGTTAGATTTTCCATAGGGTTGCTGACATGCTGATAAGTGTTAAGAGGCTTCCATAGCCTGGAGTTCTGCTATGGGCATAGTTACATGATGCATTTTCTTTGGCTCCATGATGATTTTAAGAAGCTCCTGGGCAGATGTTCTTGCTCCCTGGTGCGGCAGCTTCTCATCTTTTGAGTTATGCTTGTCCAGTTGTCTGTAGAAGCAGGTGCTTCATGGTGCTTTCTGGCCCACAAAGCTTTTGTTTTTTAACCTAGATCATTTCAGTTACCCAATTTATAGCACAGAACCTACCCCACATGTGCCCTCAGTTATAGCAGTACAGCAGAAGGGGAGATCCTGCAGAGGCATGCTGGAAACTTTTTAATTTAGTTACACTGAGGGAGAATTGGTTAATATTTTACAATAGACTGCAATTTGGGTTCTGTATGAGGAGGGTAGTGAAGAGCTGGGATGATCTAAATAAAGGAAAAACCTAGACTGTATTATTCCTTGACCATTGTCAACTTCGTGAAAGCCTGCATGGTGTACCCTACTTGCCTTCTGTTTCTGGGTGGGCCTATTAACTCATGTGCATGGCTTTGTTAACATGCAGGACTGGGAGCAGCTGAGCTGTATTCCAGTAGCACCTCATCAAAGCCCACCTGGGATACAAGATAGGGATGGGCCAGGCCTGGTGGTGTTCACTGAGTGGTAGCTAGTGAACCTCCCTCCTACCACATTCAGGGAATGGGGTAGAGAGCAGTGAAGTCAGCTTTGCATGGAGCCATCGCGATGCCTTTCTGCAACATGGTTTATTTGTGACCCTGACAACCTGCCAGTGTTTAAGGTGTGATTGGGCTTTATAAAAGCTTTGTAAGTACGCTGAAAAATAATTACCAGAACGTGAACTTCGTTAATAACATGTTTCTTTTTTTTTTTTTTGTACCCCATTTTGGAGGATATTTTTATAATTTGATGGCTGCCTGTGATCTTGTACTTACAAGTCTTTCCTTACAAGTCCTGTGTAAGGAAAATTACTTGGTGTATAGGAAGCACCTGCCAGCAGGCAGACTTAAACTCATGCATGGCTATACTTAAACCTTTTTTTTTTGGACTCAGGACATAAAAAGTCCTGTACCATCAGGAAATGTGTATTTTAATAATGCAGTTCTCCAAGAGCTGAGTTTTAAATTATTAATTCCCCACACCTAGGTATGTAAAGGAAATACGTGGTGCAGGAAGAAAATCACCTAAGATAAACACACTATTATAATTTACATTATAGTAGTATTTATAATTGGTGTGTAACATAAGCATTCACTTGTAAGGGTAATGCATATGTAGGCACTGACCAGAATTCAAGTGTTGCACAAAATTCAGTTCTCCTGGGTCCAATATAGGCAGATTAGAATTTACAAGTGGTAAGGCCCTGTTAATGCCACATGAAGGATTTCTTGTGTCTGCAGTTTACTATAATTGTAGCTATCTCTACAGTAGTGATTGTAAATGGGAAGTGATTAAAATAAATTACATATCCCTTGAACTCTGGAGTCCCTTATTTTAATGTGAAGTGTTCGCAAAGTGCTTATGAAGTGGCCTTCATTCCCTGAAGGGAAGTCTTACTCTGTGATAAGGAGAAGTCTTACCTCTGATTTTCACAAAGAACAACTATTTGTGCAGCATCAGTCAATAGGTTTGTTACCCAGCCAAAAATTAAATATAGAATTTTCAGAAAATTTCTGAAATTTTTCATCCTACTCACAGACCTTCTTTCCTGTGTCTTCTGATTTCTCCTGAAGTTGGCATGGTTAGTGGAAAATAATGGCTTCATTTTTGTAAATACAATCCATTATTTCTGTTTCCAGTGTGTAAATTACTAAAAGCAACGCTTCTTTGCTGTCATTGCTCTTTTCCTGTCTAGGGTCAGGGTGGTTAACCTTTGAGTAGTGCCATTCAGAAGCTTCAGCACCGTGGTCTTTGCCTATTCATAGCACCAAAATGTGATTCACTGACACAGCATTTGGTTAAAATTGCAAAATGTTAACCTCCCAAGTACTTCTCTTCTGGATGCAACAGATTCCTCCCTCGTCATTGCCATGTTCTTTGCCATTTAATGCTGGCTGAGAGAGAGGGAATCCTGCGTTAAGTTTGTCATTCCAAGCCAGGTCATATTTAGCTAGAGAGCTCTGCATCAAAAGTATTGCAATGTATGATGCAGAGTGCCAAACTGGTACAAGTTTTTCTCTAGCAATGTAGTTTTTAAAGGGATCTTTGCCCTGGTATGTGCCTTGTGCATTTACAAGTAGCCTCAGTTTTTTTAATAAGTTGTAATCTTTTGAAAAGGCAGGAACAATGCTTTTCTCAAGTCCTTTTTTATTATTTTTTATTTTATTCTTTCTGAACTTGGGAGACCCTAAAACTCTCTCTGTTGCTTCTTCTTGATACGGTTATTGATGAAGCATTTTATATATTACTGTAATTATACTGTTACCTTTTTGATTAAAAATATTTCCTAACTACTGATTTTTTTAAAACATTAATAAATTACTGTGAGGATTTTATAATGTGAGATTATTTAGAACAAGATAATTCCCATGGGAAGTGTCAGCCCCGTTTACAGAAGAATCAACAGGGTTTCATTTTGTTGGCATTATCACTTTGTGTTCTAATGTGTTTTCAATTTCATGAATCATAAATTTAGATCATATTTCACACAGAGGTGATATGAATTATTGGGTGTTAAGTTAAAAAGGCTTTTACACAAATATTGGCAGGAGTATGAGTGCAGAAAGGATTGCTGCCAGTTGAACAGAAGCAGATGCCATTAGGCTCTCCTGTAAATTACCAGGCAGTCTGATGTGCTCCAACTATTAGCCCAGTGGTTACAGTGTAGGATATAGTGGCCCTTGTCTTTTAAGGTGATCAGTAAACTCTCTAACTAAAGGCAAAACTGAGGAATTGCTTGAGACCCCATTGGTTTGATTGGTGTGCAGAATTCATTGCTTTGCTGTTCTTTGTTCTAAAAATCACAGAAGCAGATTATCCTAGGGAAATTAATTATGTGGTTGTGGGAGTTTAATTTGAGCAGTGCCATCAGAGCTGTGCTTTTTTTAAAAAATAAAAGAATCAAATACTTATGCTTTGTAGTCCTTTTCTTTGCCTGTTTGCGTTGGTGGATTGACCACTGGCCATGTATAACTAGAATCAGATTCCTAAGGCTTGGCTCTGTCAAATTCCCATTAATGATAGGTGTAAGTGAACTAATTTACAATGCTGCATGTGACTGAAGATATAGTTTGCTGACAGATGAATTTTTAGAAGAAATACAGTATGCATGTAGGCATGTTGTGTCTCCTGAGAAAATTCAGTGTAATACTGTTAAAGTAGCACAAGTTTTATGGTCAAATAGAAATACCCATTTCACATGTCCTCCTTCCGTTTGTGCAGCTTCAAGACATTTAAACAGGTCTTTTTGCTTATTTCTTTTTTCCTTTTCCATTTTGCAGTAGCTTATCTAAAACTTCTGTTTCTACGTTGGGCTTCCTTCCAATATGATCTATATGTGCTTCTGTTGTTCGAACAAGCTATCACTTTTTCCTCTCCAGTATCTAAAAATAAACCTCTAAAAGTATAGGAAAATTAATTCAACCTATATATTCCTTAGTCTGAGTGAACTGTATCGGATTGGTTTGTTAGTTGAGGCTTCAGCTGGAAATCCTAAAGGCAGTAATAGGTGAATATAAAAATAAAAGTCTTAAAGCCATTTTTATCTTTCTGAAAACTGCCCTTACCTCACAAGAGACTACTGAGAGTATTTTTTACATTTTCCATTTGAGATGTATTTGTAGTTTTCTTCAGGCAAGACTTTCATAGTTGGCTAGCAGTGGTGAATCTGAGCAGAGCTAAATTTCATTAACAGCCTTTGATGAGGTCACATTAATGTTTGCCAGAACTTAATGTAAATTATATACTCAACCATCAAACTGGAGATATTGAAGCCACTGCAATGATTTAATATAAAGGGGGAGGCTGTCATGGCTCTAGATCCAGCAACTTGTAAGATCTAATTAACTGGTGTTTAGGGATCCTTCTCACTGCAAAACACTGAATGTATACAGAAATTTTTATTTCTGTATATATTTAGTACCTTTGGGAGAGGAGAAATAGAGAAGAAATAATGGAAGTAGACGCAAGAGCTGTAAGGGCTAGAAGCTCATGTCAATTATTTAGCCTACCTGTCCTTTGTAATAAGATAGAAATTTGTAAACTCTGAGACTGAGTGACTGCAAGGTCTGAGTTTCTATTTTGAGCCGGTGAGCTAGGGACCCAGAAACTGTGGTGAATGTGTTGCGCTGACGGTCACATCTTTGCCACATCTGTTCTGCCTATTCCTGCCTGGTTGCTTGTAGAAAACATTTTTTCCCCGTAATTTTCAGTTGTCATTTAAAAAGAAGTCTTCGAGAGATGCAAGGTGGAGGCTCCTCCTGGTGTTTCTAAACCAGCTAATGATGTGCCTGAGCTCTGCCAGTGCTGCCCAGCAGCACCTGTGGTGCGTGGCCAGCACTGGCTGTGTGTGCTGCACATGTCGGTCTGTGCTTGCCTCTGTATTGCATGGCTCGCTGCTGCTTGCTTTTCCCCTCCAATGCCTTTGGAGGTGCTTGCTCCCCTAACAGAAATGTTGAAGCCAGTGTTCAAATTACTGAGATAATGAAAAAATGGATGCAAGCAAAACTGCCTGGTACTGAATACAAACACTATTAAAAATGCCTGCTGAGGCAGAGAGCATGCAATGTTACTATCAAGTGTGTGTAGCACTCCACACTTGAAAGCACAGGTTTCTGGCATTTGTTTATTCAGAGACAGCCATCAGTGATGGCAGAGGGGGTCATGGGAAGCATCAGCAGCGTGTCAAACTGTGTAGGAACAAGGGGAAGCACTCGGCTGTTCAAGCAGCATTTGTGTTTTGCCTTTAAGTTGCTGTCTGCCGTAGTCTGGCATCCCTGCCCTAACCATTTATTCTAGTGGCATCTTGTGAGGAAAGGTACAGGGGAAAAAGGACCCTGACCCCTTCTGCAGTTGTCATGGGAGCAAGGCTGCCTGCAGTGGGGGGCTTACTCCTTCCCTGGAGTAATTTTCCATTCCTTGGGTTCAGCGTGGAAACAGGATTTATGTATTTCTTTCATTTTGCAAAGAATAGGACACATTTGCAAATGGTGGCTGATGTTCATGAGGCACTGTGGACATTATAAATTAATTCTTTAGAAGATTATTACTTACTTTCTGGAGTAAGTAATTCACAGCAATAAGAAGGAAGAGTAGGGAAAATATGGTTGGCTCGTGAAATAGGGACAGTCAAAAAGCAGCATGCCCCTTTTGGGAAGCCTGACTCAAAACAGGACGTGGTACCAGAGGAACAGAATGGGAAACAGAAAATTAAGTTTAAAGAGAGGAACAAATTCAATAATCTTGGCTGGCAATGAGTCTCTGTGCCATGGTTTAACCCCAGCTGGCAACTAAGCACCACACAGCCACTCACTTGCTCTCCCCTGGTGGGATGGGGGAGAGAATCGAAAGAGTAAAAGTGAGAAAGCTCATGTGTTGAGGTAAAGACAGTTTAAAAAGTAAAGCAAAAGCCTCACATGCAAGCAAAGCAAACCAAGGAATTCATTCACTGCTTCCCATGGGCAGGCAGGTGTTCAGCCATCTCCAGGAAAGCAGGGCTCCATCACACATAACGGTTACTTGGGAAGACAAAATGTCATCACTCCAAACTTCCCCCCCCCCCCCCCCCCCTCTTTCCCCAGCTTTATATGCCGAGCATGACGTCATATGATATGGAATATCCCTTTGGTCAGTTGGGGTCAGCTGTCCTGGCTGTGTCCCCTCCCAACCCCTTGTGCACCCCCAGCCCACTCGCTGGTGGGGTGGGGTGAGAAGCAGAAAAGGCCTTGACTCTGTGTAAGCCCTGCTCAGCAGTAACGAAAGCATCCCTGTGTTATCAACACTGTTTCCAGCACAAATCCAAAACACAGCCCCGTACTAGCTACTGCGGAAAAAATTAACTCTATCCCAGTCAAAACCAGCACACTGTGCTGAGTCACTGAACTGTGCTCTGTGAGTGAATACTGTCTTCTGATCTTCCTGCCCTTCCCTGCTATCCCCTTAGATACCTCTGCTTTCATGTTTTCTCACTTTGGTTTGTAAAATGTTCAAGCTGCCTGTACAGAATTGTCCAGGTTTTGCTGACATGGTTCAGCTTTCACATCAGTTTGCACTAGCAGTTTTGGGCGGAGGAGGTTACCCACACAACGGTTTGTGCTGCTTGTGACTTTTTTAGGCTTTCATTTTTAATAAAGCAACTATTGGACTCCAAATAAATGCAAGCTAGTTGTTGTTCATGCCACAAGACTTTACATGTATATCATTGGTCTTCATTCAGAAAAGATTTGTCTGTATGAAAGAAACATACGAAGTATGCATAAAAACATTTTCAACTTATGTTCCTGGCTTGAGCTACTTGAAGGACATCTAAAAATGGAAGCAGAGTAGTGTAAGAAGTATTGGTAGTACCAGAAGTTACTCCTAAAAGTAACGTGGAAAATGTGGTCTGTTCTCCTGAGGGAGAGCACTGGGCTTCTGCCAGCATGACTTCTCTTGGAGGAGTGCTCTCTGGGAGGGAATACTCCTCATTTTTCAGTCATGGTTTTGATTAGGAAATCTTAGGATGCTTCAGTCTGAAAAACAGGATGTGTACATTTAAGCTAATGCAATTATATTTCATAATAGGGAGACAATAAAAGTATGTATGTTGTAAGTTGCTCTGGATCAGCTGATGATCGGTAGCTTGCTAATCACAGTAAATCTCTGAATTTCAGTTGAATCTGTACCATTACCAAGCCTTATGCCCTGACAAGCATTTTAAAAGAAGAATTTTTAAAAACCTCAAAAAGCTATGCTTCAATAGTTTAAAATAAAGCTGATTTCCTGAGTTCCAGAGATACTTGATGGAGACATAAACTGAATTTCTAAGAAAGATTTGTCTCATGTTTCAACTTCAGTATGGAGAAGATGCTTCAGAAAGTAACAGTACTGATATGCAAGCTGGCTTTTTTGCTGTCTCATGAGCTTCAAGTAAACTGCTTCACAAATTAATACAATATAGTATGTCTAATATTAGCAGCAAAATCTACCTAAGTAAAATCTAATTGTTATAAATTGATATTAAAAGATTTTAATTAGTATAATCAGGCTTTAGGAATAATCAGTTTTATAACTGTGTCTTAGTGTTTCTAAGTAAAATGACTTTATTTTTCTTGCCCCACTTGGATTTTGTCAGATAATTGAACTCTTCTTTAATTGCTACATCCGAGTTGTTAAGTTTTTTAAACTTTGAAGAGATTATAAAAATTCTAGTGATATGACATTTGATATTCTTAGCACACTTGAACTTTGAAAATTAAAAGAAGAAATACAAAAAAATAAAGTAACACCCCTGACTTTGGAAATTACATAAATAACTTCCATGCTTGATGAGGTATTAAAAAGTCTGATGAATGTAAACCAAACTGAATATAACCTGTAAAGTAAAATTTATACACTCATCTTTTGCTGTCTATTTAGCTTCGTTAGTTTGTGGAATTTTTCTGAATGGGTTTCCTTTTTTAAATTTTCCCTGGTTGAGGATTATTTTTTAAAAGTCATGCCTGGTTGTAGTACTTATGCTTTTATATACTCATAAATTATATAAATTAAAAATGTGTTACAAATTATTCTTCTCTCTTAAAATAAATACCATTAATTGTGTGTTTCCTGGAACTGATAGTGATGTACTATAATATAACTTCAAAATAATCTGTGATTGGAAAGTAGAAGTCTTCAGGAAGGGGGTTGCAGGCTCAGTAGGCCTTCAGGCTTTGCTCTGAATCACTCCCAAACCTGTTTTGCAGCTCGGTGCGGGCACAGGGACTGTTGCTGCAAGAGATGTTGCCTTTTCAGTAAGCCATCATCTCTTGCTTGTTTCCATTCTTTAAAATATCCTGATATATTTTCTGGAGATTTGTACTTGCAGTGATAGTCCTACTCAGATCAGTTGTGACTTGCTTTCAGTATAAGGCCAAAGGGGATCTCAGAGATCATCTAATCCAAGCCTCTCAGCTGGATTAGGACCAAATATATATAAATAATCCCCAGGGGATGGCTGGTTTTTAAAAAAGCATCCAGTAAATAAATTTCTGTATCCTCCCTATGTTCTCGTATTTCGCTGTTGTAGCAGAAAATATATTGCAATATCCTGGCTCTGCAAATTAAGCTTTTTCTTGTTCTTTTTTGTAGGAAAAATGTTGAACAATTTATTGTCCTCCCCTTTAAAATCTACATACTGTCTAAGTTTATCATGTCCTTCCTTACACTGGTTCTCAAAACTAGAGAGAACCTTTTTTTTGTTTTGCTTTTATCTATTTAATGTATGAGTTCAGAGGCTTTTTCCTTGTCTCATAATTGTGTTGGCACTCCCCTGAGAATGCCTCTACAGAGAACGGGCTGTGTGTGTATAGGAAATGTGTTGAGTGTGCCTAAGTATGTCCATAGTAGACACATTTGTGTGTAAATGCTTACTGAATAGTATATAAGGTCAAATAAGAATAAGAGTGTATAGTATCTTGTGGCTTGCTTAAATATAAATCTTTAATTTCTTCCAAGTTATTGGAGAAGCGCATCGTGTGTTTCGCTCCCCTGTCCTTTTTCAGTCATTTTAAAGTTGAATGTTTGTGAGGAGGCAGTATTAAGAATTTATAATATTTTCATGCAACAGAGCATCATCTTAGTGATGTTTCAGTTTCTTGGTAATATTTCTTTAAAAAACAAAAGTCGAAACAAAGACATAAATGACATGAGATTTCAGCCTTTTTTTTTTTTTTTTAACAGAGAGACCAATACATTCAGAATTTGTCATAAGCTTATTTTCCTGTAGAGTTATTTGAAAAACTTTCTGCCTGGGCTGTTCACAAAAAGCCTGTACGTCCTCGCTTACATTGCCTTTCCTAGCTGTCAGTCTCAAGAAGCCAGGAGACACTAGGCTGGCTTGGGAAAGGAGAGGAAACTTCTCGCTGTGAGTGAGCAGAGGTAGGAAAAGCTCCAGATTTCCTGTGAAATAAACAAGTGGAACCTTTGTTTCCCTGGGATGGCCAGGAGCGTGAGTCAGTGTCAGGGCTGGGCTCCCGCTCTTGCTGAGTTGAGCTCATGCAAGGAAGGGGCAGGACTCCAGGGCTCTTCTTGGACACTTTGAGCTGCTGAAAGGCAGCTTGGCTTCACAATGGGAGAGGAGGTATTTCTTTTACAATTAGTTGGGTTTTTTTTCTGTGGCTGTTTAAAACTGTATTATAATATATATATTCTGCAGAGCACAGGATTCTTTGGTTCTTCTGCACACTTTGTAGAGGTTGGGTAGGTGAAAAGAAAAGAAGGAAAAAGAGTTCTGGGGATCCTGAAGTCCATTTCTGCTCTAGAGGACCGTATTAGAATTAGGGGGTTATTTTTGTGTGAAAACATATTCTGTCCTGGCTCTGTTTAGCTTAAGTTTTTTTCCTTGCAGACTGTTTGGCCATTAAACTTGCACAGATGTTTTTTATTTCTATATGACTTGGTTTCAATTTTCTTACTCTAAAGAATAACTTTACAGTTAGGCAAGACTAGTTGCACAGTCTTTAGGATGTGTTGCTCTTTCAAATGTTTGCTTAGTAAACAAAAATTCACCACCCCTTTTTTTCCTTCCCAAATGCAGTAATAAAACTGCACTTCTTTTTGGCAGAAAAAAGAGGAGAACCTTTAGTAATTCTTCTTCTGAGTGAGGTGACATTTGGAGTCTTTTGTACAAATGAGGAAAACTGATACGAATGATTTTTTGAGAAAACTATATTGGGATAATAAAATCTAAATGAAAATTACCCTTTCCTTCAAGAAACAGCAAGGAAAAATGGAGTCAACTGATGCTTGTAAAATTTTATAGAAAGCTGAATAGAGAGACACCAAGTAAACTGTTTCATGATTTGCAGATACTTTGGGGACTTTTAGTAGAAAAAGGTAAATTTCTCTCAACTTTGGCTTTTCACAGCTAAAGCCAGTAAGCTGTGTGCAGAAGCTACGAGTTTTCTGCATTGCTTTTTCTCTTAAAATGTGCCATGTGTCTTTCTTTTTTCTGCCTTAAAAAAAGAGGAGGAAGGAGGAAAGGAACGGTGCAAAAGGATCATAGACCAGCCAGGCACTTGGTGGGATAAAAAGTCTGTAGGCCAATTTCTGAAGTGCCTTTTTAACTCCTTGTTGCATGTGTTTCTATAGGAGGTCAGTGGCATTTTGTGTTTCTAGAATAGTTCTCAAATACTAGGGACGTGAGCTTATGTTATACAGTTAGTTGACTAAGTGCTTCGTAAAAACTTCCCCCCGAAAAAAACATGGCAGGGGAGAGAGGACTCAGCTCCTGGGGAGGAAGCCCTGATGCAACAGTGACTGGTAGCCAAGTACGGGTTGCTGGTGCCTGCTTTCTGCTGGGTGCTGGGCTATTTGCCACACACAGGCCACCCAAAGAGCAGTAGACCTCCATTTGTACAGCTGACAGTTTCTTCCGCAGCAGTCTCTGTACCTAAAGCACTTGCCGAAAAGAAAAGCTGAAACACATGGTATCAGTCATTTTCCATTTGTGTTTCAAGTTTCAGAGCTTCATTCAAAGGAAAAGAGATGAAATTCCAGTCAGTTGAAAGAGAACTGGATGGAGATGCTAATGCATTTTGCTTTGTCACTTGTTGCTCTGCAGTTTTCCCTGTAAGAGTTTAAAATAAAACTATCTCCCTGATTTGCCTCGGTAACTTCTGTCCTGATTTCAGTGATGCAAGGGGAAAAAAAAAAAACACTAAAAATGAAATTTAAAGATAAACTGAGGAGAAAAGAAGAAATATAATGCCAAAATGGAAGAAATGTTTGCTGTCAGCACTAAGTCTAGGACTATCTGCATGACAGTATGGGTTTAGTCTTTTTTTTTTAATAATTGAATTTGAAAAATAAAATTGAACAGCTACTTGGCAGTTTGTTGTCAGCATCATAAATTTCACAAAAGAGCAAAGAAGTACTGTTGCCACTTTAAAAACTAAGACACTAAAGAGGAGCCATTCCCTGTTTATTGTTTTCCTAGGGCTTGGGGTTTTTTTGAGAGGGAGAGAAAAGTAGCTGCACGGCTTTCCTTACTGCTGCAAAAGGAAGTGGAGATCCATGTAGCAGTTGTAAGGTTCATTAATTTTTGTAAAAGAGGGAGGTTTCATAACAGCAGTTCCTAAGATGGGTGGTACAATCTGGATCATGCTAGTTACCAACTGCAATCTAGACAGGCATGGTTCTCCTGGGAGAGTAGGAAGGAATTTCATTCACTCAGTGCAGACTGCCTAAAGGATTCTTCCTAGAGGAGGTAGAAATTAATTGTGAACTGCAACCTGTAAATGGTGAAATTCCTAGTGAGGGGTGCAAGGGGAGATGATCTTTTACATTTGTGTGAGCCCCAGTCAGTAAAAGGGGAAAATGAAAAATAAATAAAGCAGGGAAGAAAGAAGACCTATCTGCTCCAAAAAATACTTACTTTCTTTACAAAAGGACCTTCTAGCATTGCAAATCTGCAGCTTGAGGAAGAAAGAGTGAGCTTGTTCATACAGCTCATTTTGATGTGCACGTTTTCAGTATGTTGAGATGAGGCAGCTGGGAGCGTGTTGTGTGGGTTTCATTCTTATGTGCTTTTCTTTTTTTGTTAAATTTCAATTGCTAAAGTGTTTCTACTCATCAGGGATTCTAATATGTCTTGCTCCGTTTGTTTCAGCAGCATCTACCTAATCTAAACTCTTATATTCGCTTTCTCACCATTAACCTTTCAGGAAGGCAGATTTTTAGTTCGTTAATGATTTGAAACTGACAGCCTGACAGCATCAAATGTCAGGATTCCAAAATTTACAGAAATATAAATGTTATAAAGCATGCAAGTTAAGACACACAGGTTTCTCTCCTGCCCAGCACATCAAGCATATAGGTAGAAAAAAGCCTCTCCACTCCCCTCCCTGCCCATAATTTGAAATTTTAAGAACTTGTCAAAATACCAAGTTACAGAGCTTTAGAGTCTGAACTCATCTGGGTAGAACAGGTTTGACTGTGGAGAATAGTGATGTAAAAAGCAAAATGTGCACTCTTCTGCTCTCCAAGCTACCCAGAATGTTAATGAAAATGACTTTTCACCGCTCATGTTCATTCATGTTTTTGTTGCTACCCCCTTTTGCATCTGAGAAGTTAAAACAAAAATTTTGCATTGCATATTTTACCTACTTATTTCTTTGACTGCTATTTGAGATAGCACATATTTCTCTGGTGACTTGCATAATGCTAATGAAGATATTCTTCATCTGTGGTCTGCAGACTGCTGGTGGTCTGCTAAACACCTGGTAGTTTAGTGCATGGGTAGCTGGATGGGACATTTGGTGCTGGCTCAGGTCATTTCTTAGTGGAGTTCAATAGCTGGAAACAAGAACAAAAGTAATTTTCCATTTAAGCAGTTCTGAAATTGCTGAAGAGATGTTTTGTTGTTGTAAATGGGAAGTTAAGAATCTGTGAAACAGTCTCTCTAATTAGATGTCTTCCCCACTATGAAGATTTGAGACTCTCCTTTTAAGGCAAAAATACAAATTACATGAATGTGGAGGATATAAACAGTTACAGCTCAGCATAAACATCAATTTCATTGCTGAGGAAGCAGTGTATATTCACACATTGAACTCTTGTGCATCTGAAGACATCTTAAATCTATAGCACTTTCTCAGAGAAAGTCAGAGACAGTTAAAGCCTTTTCAGACTGCTTGACAGAGCCGAATTTATTCAGGAGGTTGTTGAGTTTTTAGGAGTGCTTCACTGATAGTGTTGTGGTAAATGTGGTCCATCTTACAGGTCAGAAAAATTTTGAGATGGCTAAACAGGAAATGCAAATGGCTATTTCTGTCCTGTGGATTTGTCTTTTTCATTACAGTAGCTGACTATCAATTCAGTGTTTGATTTTCATAATCTTTTAGACTCATAGTGGGCTCCTCTGCTTTTGTGGCAACTACAAAAGATGGCCCAGGAAAGCAGATGTATATGACATAAAGCATTTTCTCTGTTGAAAATTTCTGTAGTTGCTTACAAACCACAGGTTTTAAATTAACCTGTACGAGTTACTGCTTTATAATTTTGAAGACTTTTCTAATTATTTTCTCCATATATCTTTGTTTTCCCTATGGTTTTGTTTTCTTTTTAACTGAAAAACTTTGTTTGATAATGTTTGGGGGGAGAGAAGAGTTGGAGTAACCCTTTGAAGTTTCCCTTGCATTACCACTTTGGTTTTATGTCACCTTGCTTTATTTAGATTTACTTTCCAAAGCATACGGTATTGAATATTCCATTTCTGTATGTTAAAGAATGAGATTTCCAGGGAATGAGAAGATCCTGAGACATCTGTAGTTCAGATCAGAATCGTACGTGGCCTGGTATTGTGCCTCTGAACAGAGGTTGATACTGGAAGCCTACGGAAGAGTGTGAGAACAGGGTAAACATACAGAGAAATTCCTGCAGTGGGTCTTCACAGCTTCTAGTCATTTTGAACTTTGCGTTTAATAACCCTAATGGATTTTTTTTTTCCTCATCAGATTGGGTAGTCATGTTTTCATTGCATGTGATATGTTAGCATCTGTAACTTCTGTGAAAGAGTTCTACTCAGCTGGATCACACACTGCGGGAAGGAGTTACCTCCCTTTGTTTTGAATGTGGTACCTGCTAATTTAATCTGATAGCCCTTAATTTTTATTACTGGAAGAGATAATGAGTGAGTCATTCCTAACTAACTATTCAGTGCCCCTCCTGATTTTTTAAATGTGTCTATCACCTGTGTGTATCTTTTTTTCCAGGATGAGGAATCTGTTCCATAGGTTTGATCATTCCTGGTGACCTTCTGTCTTTTCCAGTTCCTTTAGGGACTGAAGTGGGTTATGGGTGAGGGAGAAAGGAGGTGAGAACAGCACACAATGATCTAGGTGTTAGATGGATTTATACAGGATATTGATAGTGCTTTCCATTGCTCTTTATTCCTTTCCGAAGTATTAACAGCTATATGTTTCAAAGCCTGTAATTTCTGTCTAAAGAGAGCATTTTTCCTCCAAATGTGCAATTTTACTTCTCTCTGAACTGAATTTCTGTCTTTCCTCTTCTCTGGATCATCTGTGAACATGTGGAAAACAAAACCCTTGATCTAGATCCCTGAGGGACTCCGCTGGTCCCCGTGATGAAATCCTGCCTTTTGTTTCCTGTCTTTTAATTGGTTACTTAGCCAAGTTAATCTTTTTAAAAAAGGGTGAACAGTAAACTCTATTTAATCTGCATCTCAGTTTCAGTTTTTAGTGTGTGCTTAGGTCACAGTTTCAATCTTCTTCAGGAGTCAGAACCAGCAACTTTTTTATTTGTGTGTTTTAATGAAAATTGCTGTGATTTGGCCATGCAAAGTAGAAAAGATCATACTGGACTTGCATAAAGTCAGCATTGTATTGCTGTAACACTGGTATTTATTGATTAGATAGCTGGGTTTATAGATTTATTGATAGATCTATAGATAGATAGATAGCTATAGATAGATAGATAGACACATATAGATAGATACATATAGATAGATTAGCTAGCTTCTGTCCTGGCAGGTAATATGCATGGACTACACAACTAACATTTAAAAACAGCAACTATCATGGGATTCTGTTTACTGTACTTAGATGTCTGTGATGTTGCTAGTACTCAAGGTTTCTTCACAGTCTGTAGACTAAAAGGCATTATTAGGACATGACCTTTCTTATCCCAAAGGAGAAGTCCGGATGAATTACATGCTAAAGGGCCATTTACCTCCAGTGACAGAAGGGAAGCCTGCAGTGACTGGCCCATATGTACACATCTGGCTCATAGATGATGTTTAAGTGAAATGAACTCCATCTTGAATAACTGCTTCAGAATGACAACATACTGTTGTTTTACATCTCTGTGACAAAACCAGCTGAATGCCATTGTACTGAGAAGTATAACCAGATCACATGTAAAATGTGATAGACTCACCTGTAGTTGTAACACAGAAGCAGCGAGGGTCTGTATGAAACCCTAAATTTTAAGATTTCCTAACTTTTGAATGGCTAAGTAAGAAATCATGCTTAATGATTATTAAAATAGAAAGTAATTTTGAATAGCGTATTAAATAGATCAAATTTGATTAATACGAGATACATTTAATTGCAGCACCTAGTGCTTTCTGCTAAAAAAATACACACCCAGAAAATCTACCAACGAACTTACTACTCTGATCTTTGTTGCTTACCCATTCTTCATTTTTCTTTTAAAGAACTTTTCTCAGAAAAAATAGACATCTAATTGTTGTTATCAAATAAAATATGAAGGAGTAACAAACTCTGAGCCGTCAAGGAATGTGGACATACATTGATTAAATCATCCCGGTTCTTCCTTTCTCCCCACCCTTTCTGCTGTACGTAATCCTTCACAGTGGTATGCCAGAGGTAGTACAGGCTTGCCATTTTGTCTTTATTTTGCCTTGAACATTCAGAACCACATAAATCAGTCCTTTTCTGTCCCGGTGAGTGATTTTATAGGTCTTCTCCGTACATGATTTCCAAATACTTTTTGACCTAATTAAGTGAAGCACCAGTAACTTCTTTCATTAAATATTTCAGAAATCTCAGTTAATTTGAAAAATAAAACAGTTTTTAATCAAAGCAACTGTGACTATTCCTTAAGTATTCAAAGCATTTGTTCTTAGGCTTGATGCAGTTTGAGCAGTTTAACTGATGAGAAGAGGTAATTTTCCTTCTTTTTTCAACTGTAAAAAAGAAGCATATCTGAAGAATAAGCATCTGTGGTGAATGACAAAACAAAGTCCCAGCAAAATCATGTTTTGTTCTAAAATTTCCCTTGTTTGGAGACCTCTGTGCTGTTTCCTTTGCTTTGTTTACTTTCCTACTTGCTTGTCTGCTTGGATTCCAGTGCCATGACAGTGTATGACAGATACAGCAGTTGTAAGATGCTCTGTCATTCAGTACTCTATTTCTAGGGCACCAAGTGAACTGAGTGTGTTGTAATGTAATAACAACCTGTTTACCAGTCTCTGGAATGAGAATTAAAGTATTGTAGTAGGATTTAGACTGACATGCTATTTTTGTCCCCATCTTTTTTTTCCTTTTGCATTCAAGAAGTAACTTTTGTATTTGGTAAAAATATATCAGTTTCTCGTGTGAACACGAGAGAACATTTTTTCCCCCAGATACCTTTAGTTTTTCTGCATATGCATCCTAATTCCAAAAGCCTTTAACATTCGAGCAGGACATACTTGTTGACTATTTGAACGTCGCTTTCCTCTAAAGCAGTGCTGGCATAGTAGCCAGTTCCCAGAGGACTGATGTTTGTGAACAGTTACAGGGCCTCCATCTCTTCACCGTTGACTTCAGACAACTTGCCTGCTTTGTCCAAACTTGTTAATAGTGGTAAGAGTCGTACTGATGGCTGAAATGATGCTAATTTTCTAGGAGATCCAGTGGGATGAAGGCATTGCTCTTCAGCTTTGTAAGACCAGGATTTTACTTGGGGAGACATGTTTTATTTAGAGGTTTGTTGATTTTGTCTAGACAGAGAGAATTAAGGTGTCAGTGGTTCATATGCCCTTTGCATCACCTAAATACAGGGTTTTGCAACCTTGCTGTAGAAGGGTAAAACCTTTCACAAGTAAAATCTTTTTTGAAAGAAAAAAGGTTTTATTTCTTTACAAAGATATTCTGTAATTCAGAAGGTGTGTGTTCATCCAAGTCCAAAAGTCACTTAGTATAGATATCAGTTGGAAAAACTGCACTTAAGTCTGCTGGAATATGGACTAAATGTGAAAATGCATTATTTTCAGATTGTCCAGTAGAAGGTAAAATAGCGTGACTATGTGCAAAGAAACTATAATAGGAAGTTCAAAAATACTTTAATTGCTTTGTTGCCTGCATTCTGTGAAATATTTGCCAAACACCCACTAAAGAAGTTCTGTGGGTGTGTGCCACATCTGATCCTGTGATCAGAGCACCCATTCTTTATGGAAGTATCATTTGGTATGTAGAGCTGAGTACCTGAGTGTCGTATTTAGTCTTTTGAATGATGTAAAGGCCAGTACTGCTACAGCATTTCCTTGGGTTGCCCTGAGTATAGTCAAAATGTGATATGCTGGCCCCAGGAATTATTCAAGCACACTGTGAGATACTCGCCATGTTTTCCTGGTGAGCTTAACTGGTATAAATGAGCACTGCAACTGAGAGTTGCACCTTATCCCTATGACCATAAATTTTCCTGCCACAGTTCTACCCAAATGTTTATGCAGCTGTTTAGTGAAGCAGATAACATTAAAACTCTCTTTTGTTCTTCCTTCCCCTCTGCTATACTTTTTAACATGGATCAATTCCCTCCTACCCTTGCAGACATGCTAATGTCACGGCAGAGGGGAGGAGTGGTGGCAGGAATCTGCAGCCAAGGGTGGCTCCCCGGGGACATGGCCACCTTTGGGAACAGCAGCTGGGCTGTTCCCTCTCTCTTGCTCACAGCAAGTGAATTGTGAGACATCCTCTCTCTCTGCTTATACTCAGAGAAGGCTAGGAGCAGGAGAATAAAAAGGATTTTGCTTGCCAGTGCTTGCAACAGTCTGGTTGTAACTGAGGAGTTGATGAACACTTGTTTCCTGTCCCATTCACTCACCTAACCTAGTTTTAAGGAAATTACCGTGCGTTGTGGCTGGATTGTCCTCATAGATGATGTCAGTAGAAATGCATGCATGTTGGGCGACTGGGGCTCTATGTATTAGCTGGGCGTGCATTGGGCAGATGTACTTATGTAGTTGGTATTAAAAAATATTAATAATTATAGTTCAGGACCATATGGATGATATTTCTACCAAAGCACAGCTGGGTACAAAGTAGGTACAGAGGAAGAAGCTATTATAGATGACTGAATTGTGCAGGTAGGTGCTTAATCACACTTTCCCTAAAGAATTTTTGTTTTCTCTATAAAGGTTTCTTAAAATTCCCATTACCCTCTTTGAAGTGCTATGTGGTGACCCTTTAGGAAAACTGTTAACTCTGTCCTTTTGGGAAACCCCAGGATAGCAATACTTGATCATGCTGTCACAGAAAGTACTTTATGTGGAGTTGAATGTTGGTATCATGGGAAAAACTGAAATCCTGGACATTTCTCTTATTTTGTCTCTGACAGAGTAAGGGCATTTTGACATCTGAGAGCCTTTGGGGTTTTTATATTTTGGTTCTTTCTTTCTTTTTTTTTTTAATTTAAGGTAGTCCAGGTGGGATGGATAAAGGACTTGATGATGTTCCTTAAGGACTTGAAGCATATTAGAAAAAAAGAAATAATTTGGCTCCCCCCTCACAACACCAGCGTTCTACATAGTCTGTGAGAAGTTTCTTTACGCTTCTGTTCATCCAGAGCTGGAAGAATCTAGTGACCATTTCTGCTTCTTTGTGAAAAACTGTTCCTGGTTACAAAATTGACTGTCAAAAATACATTAAAAATTACGGCTTTTATATTGTCACTAATAGGGGCCTTGGATAAAAAAATCCTCATGCATTTAAACAACATTCAAAAATAGAAGTTGAATGTTAAAAGGAAGTATTGTGGTCAAAGAAACACAGCGTGTTTTTTACCCTGACCTAATCACTGAGGTTTTCTGAAATTCTAAAAGTTCTCAAGATATGTAAGTGTCTCTTCCTCCCCTGTATAAAACATCAGTGCATATTGTTATGTTTTCACTATTCAAACTGACAAATGATGTTAAGCTTAAAAATGTTAGTGTTTCCAGGTCATACAGCCCGTTTTTGTGAATTCTTCAATGTCTGATGTATTCCTTAAGAATATCTCCAGAGAGTTACATTTCAAGTAGCAGTTCCAAAATATTTTATCTAGGGTAAAGGCCTCAATACACTTTTCCAGGATAAATTCTGATGCCGAGCAAATCTTTTTTCCTTATTCATCAGTAAAGAAGATGTTGCTTGGAGAAGCCTGTATTTGTTAAAGCAGAGTCAAAGGATAAGTATTTTCCTTTAGCTCAAAGTAGTATAAAAAAATCTTCTGTATGGACCTAGCTGGTGCACCAGTGACAATTCAATTTGAGTTTTCAGATTAAATGTTCTAGAGACATAAGACTTGAATAACAGAAGTATATAGACAAGACAGTTTTCAACAATAACAGAAAACCCTGAAATACTATTTTAAAATATTTTGAAGGAGGGAACTTGGATCACAGGTCTACTTTTCTTCCTCTGGTCAGGGTTGAATAGTTGTAGGGAAGGGCCGTAGTGCCCTCAAGTGAGAAAAACTCACTTGTATACTGCCCATTACATGCTCTGCTTCTCTTGTATTGTTCTCTGCTGTTACAGGGATTGCAGTTGAGCCAAACTACATAAATGAAAGGAAATGAGACTGTTTAGTTTGTACTGTGACCTCATTCACCTGACTTTGTGTGCCACCTCAACCACTTTTGCAATCACTGTTAATTTAGTATCAGAGGAAGCTGGCCTGCAGTGATAGGGATTTGCAGTGTACTGAAATGCCATCAAGGCCTCTTCTGCTAACAGAACCTGTTATTTAATGCTAGATTGTCCTTCTGTTGGCTTCATAAAACCAAGCATTAAGACTGGCAGGTTGCTGCTAAATCTGTCTCATCCCTCTGAATATCTGTATACCAAATCGTGGTCATTATTCGTGCTTTTATCAGCTGTTTCTGCAGCAAGCGGGCACTTCATCCCCTTTCATCTTTAGGATTCACTTGTCAGGCGATTAAGGGGATTTGTGTCTGACAGCTAAATAATCTAATTATACTCGCCTTGCAGAAATAGTGGGATCAAGATTCTGCCTGTTTTATTGATATGTTCTGTTGTGTGTTGGGAGCCAATCTAGGCTTGGAGTTAGGAAATATGAACTCTGTTTCCACCACGTGTTTCTTGTGTGACAGGACTAAGCAGGTCAGAGTGATATCTGCAGAGTAACATAAGTGGAACAAGGCTGACTGCCACCATCTAGAAATGAGATTTATGGTAATCAGCATACTGGAGGAGGATAGGGGGAAACCGAAACGGTACTCTTCAGGAGTGTCTCTGAACAACCAGATTAGACATACAAAAGCAGAGGAGAATATGCTACCCTTTTTGCTGGTGCTGAAACCATTCTGCAGCCAAGAATTCAAGATATACAGGGCCAGAGAGAAAATGCAGAACTTCACTTGTCTTTGCAGCCTGGCAATTAGGACACTTCTGGGAGGGTATCATTATGGGCATTCTGTTTCATGCTGCCTGTGACTTTTTGTTGCAAACATTACTGACAAAATGATAGAGTTAGCTAAATGGAGAGAGTGCATGCTGGGAGATGTCAGGGGATGCTGGCAGGGTTGAGGATCCTGCTCTTGGATTTGGAGTGTCTAAATTCTCAAAAAGTCCTTCAAGTTCTTTTGTTGTTTTGTGCCTGTGTCCCAAAGGGGTAAGATTTGCTTGCTTCTTGGGAATGTTGAGCCTGATAGGTAGGAATGAATCAGGTAAAAGACTAAGTAATGTGAAAGCTGGAGTTGTATTTTGCAGCATAGACCAATGTGTCTAGAATGGCTTTGAGGACTTTTTTTTCTGAATTGACCTCCTTCTTATGTAAAGGAAGAACAGAGGAGGAGAAAGAATTATATTGAAATCTTCAGTTCAACCCAACTTTGCTCCCATGTTTCCTTTTTTAGAAGTGAAAGAGATTTTGATAAATTATGCTGAGCCTTGAACCGCTCAAGAGACCAAAATACCCTATAGTAATTAGTCCCTGAGAAGAAAAGTCTTTGTCATGGAGATGTGTGTTGGATCAGCAGGAATTCAAGTTGGGCTTGCTCGGTTCTTCTAGCCGCTAGTAAATTTGGTAGATGTTTGACCTGTATGAGAGTATGAGTTACATAGAACAGTTAGAGAGTCAGAAGGGAAGTTTCTGGCTTATATGGAAGGAGATGTGTCTGCCTCTCATTTCTCTTTTCTTGTCAGAAAAATTGGTAACTGTGATAATATTACTTGATCTGGGACTCGCAGCACACAGATCTTAACTATACTTGAGGTTTTATCCTGTTAAAGCAGAGCCATCAGACTTAACAGATCATAGAGGATTCAGTGTCTTTTAGAGTGAGGGAAGTTTATCTTGCATGTTTCCTAATGAACAAATGAGTACTATATTAAGTTTCATGGAGATGTTTTCAGAAAGTGGTAACAAATGTTTTCCATGCAAATGCATGGATGAGTATAGATCAATTGTAAACATAAGTAAATCATAATAAACAAAAAAAATCTCCTTTAGTATGATTTTACAGGAAGAGTAAAATATCTTGGCAGCGCAGGTCCACCTGAAACCAGATTTGCATGGCTTATCTTTTTTTTTTTTCTTTTTTTTTTTCCTGTCAGTGTTGCTTTAAAAAAAGAATAACTTCCCTAGATTAAAGTTTTTAGATATTCCTTTAGTAAGCATTCCTTTCTGAGTTAAATAGCAGTGCAGTTTAGAGTATGTGCTCTCATCATTTTCCAAACCGTTTTATGAAGCAGAATTGTGAATAAAGATTTGATCGTGAATGAGCATGTACTGAGATGTGCAGCTATCTTGAACTGCACTGTTTGCCTCTGAACCAAAAGCTGTCTTTCAAGGTGAAAGCGTTCTGTCATTTTATCTGTGTGAACACCCAGTAGCTTCAGATTCTTCGTTGCACCTCTTCCAGTACAATTTTCACTGCTTTCCAGCTAGATCTAAGAGTCAGCTCTTCATCCTCATCCTTCTTGACTTCAAGCCTCTTCAGTGCAGCCAAGTCATGCTCTTTTCTTAGTTTTGCCCTCTCCTGATTTGCAGGAGTCCATCATATAACTTTTTTCTGTTACCTTCCTAAGCGCTGCTTCAGATAATGCTTCTCATCTCTCAGCAAAGAAGGTGAGAGGTTCTGCCGAGTTTTGTTGTTGATCACTCTTCCCCAGCAGTTCACAAACTCTGGATTGTAAGTGGGGTTGCAAGCTCATCAGAACATCAGTAGTTTCTGCTGCCACCTCCAAATTAAGTTGCAACAGGACACTTTTGGGTATTGCAATTCATAGTTTGTCTTACTTGTCAACACAAATTTGATGACTGTCATGTGCATAACTCCCAAAACTACCTCTCTTCCAGGGCTGCTGTTTTTGCCAGCCTAGAATCCCT
The DNA here is from genome assembly GCA_031468815.1 of Morus bassanus. Lineage (NCBI taxonomy): Eukaryota > Metazoa > Chordata > Aves > Suliformes > Sulidae > Morus > Morus bassanus. The sequence goes on along the minus strand of CM062568.1, from coordinate 87,699,421 downwards.
CTGTGTGTATTTTACTCCTTTTCAGAGATAAATTTTGACACAGTTAGTGCACAAAATGACTAATATGGAGCTCTTCATACTCTTTGTAAACATTGAAATTTTTGAGCTACTTAAAGTGCTGTACTCCTATTGCTTCTCATATTGACCAGTGTTTTCTTCATGGTCCCCAAGAGGTCCTCAGGGCCTTCAAGACTAAATCTCTCTTGTCTCTTAGCTTTTACTCAGAAGGTCACTGGAGTATGGAGGAGGTTTTGTGGTGTTCATGCATAGCTTACCAGAAAAGGATGTTGAACTACAGCGAGGGCTTTTAAGTATTCATATCTATGTAAGCAAGTAATAATTATATTTACTTCCTCAACTACACATGGCTGGGATTTTAAAGCTAGTCAGCTTTCTTGATAGGGAGAAAAGCTGAGTGAGAGAGGGCATAGCAAGCATATAGTAATTGGTGAAGATACATAAAGATTAATATCACCAATTTTATTTTGTTTTGTTGGGGCCAGATAATGTTTGTTTACTGTTCTTTCAGCTAACCTGTCTGAGGCTGATTATTGCTTATTGTAGTACTCCTCTGTTTTTTGCTCAAAATAAACAAAAATTGGAACCATTTAAAGAGATGTCAAAATAAAAATCACAATCTAGAATGACTGAAATGAATACTCCTTGTATGGGCAGAAGTCAAGGGTTTTTTTCCCCCACTATTCTTTCGATTTTACTTTTAGTACTGAACAGCACCTTTCCTTAAGTAATTTCATCACATATTCAGTCCACCAATGAAACTTCTATGAGTCTTCCCTGACATTAACCCCTGTGTTAAGGGGTTAATGTTTAAAAATGTTGGACTTTTTTTTAAAGGGAAAATTTGAGGATCACATTTTTATGATTTCTTTATCATTTAAAAAAAAGCTAACAAAAACCCCACAGACAAACCTAAGTATAGTTTAATTTGCCTCTGTTTCTTGCCTGTCCTTTTTCTACTCCTATATTTTGTATTTCCATTACAATTTTTTATGTTGTCCAACTTTTAACTGAACCTGCAAATTTTAAAGGCGAATAATTTTTTTTTTTTTCCAGAGTGTTGGGAAGAAATTACCTCCAGCCACAGCACCTCAGGAGCCAACAAAAATAGAAGTGGACAGCAGAACAAAAAGTAGGTTTCATAGTTTTTTCTTTTTTGCACTTTGTGCTATTAAGCCTCTTAAAAGCAAGCTGAACACTTTTCTCTGGTTTTGACTACAAGAGTGTCCTATATATAGGAAAAGCGAGGATACAGATAGATATATTTAGGATAAACTTTCAGTAGGCAATATGTAGACAGACTGCTTTGTTTCACAGAATCCTCTGAATTGGTTTTGCTCTGATAATCCTAACTTGAGTTTTCTGCTACCAAAAATCAAATTAAATTATGTGATCAGCTTTCAGCCTTGGGGGTACTTTGGAATTAATCAGAGTTGAGTAAGATCCAACTCCAGGCTGTAACTTGTACATGGCTCATAGAAAAATATCTCTGGTTGTGAGTGCCCTTGCTTTTTTCCTCTTTTTCCTTTCTTTATGTAGCAGAAATAATCTGTGTGGGTGGTATAGTTTGTATGGGAAATGAACAGTGTCTAAGAACTTCAGTTCTGTTTTTGTTATTTCAATATTTATTAAACAAAAGCAATATTTAAATCTTTTAGACAGGTCTTAGTGCTGTTCTAAGGAGGCACATGTAACTAGCTGACCAAATAATTTATGTATATATTCCCCATATTTTGATTTTATTTATATAAAGTTACAACTAAATGTTATGGATTCTGGTAGAAAAGAATAAGAAGGAAGAGAACATAGCCATACCTTAGAAAAGAAATTGAGTATAATATAAAGTGTTGAGTTTTTAAGTCCTGCACAGTCCTTCTCCTTCCCTGATGTGTTTATCCTTGTAGATAGTTAGCAGATAACATTTTGTTATGAATGTTATTTGATTAATTATTTAATTTATATTATTATATAAATTAAATAATTTATATTATAAATAAATATAATTTTAATAATATAAAATTAAACATTTGTATATTACATAAATTTAGTTTATTTATATAAATTATATTATTACAGAATGTATAAAATTGTATACAAAATGGATTATATTCAATCACTCTACAATAATAAAATAATTAATAAGTAAAATACATAATAATTAATGTAAATCCTTAAACAAGATAGCATTTTGTCTCAGAACTGGAACACATACAGACACAGGAAGGCAAGCATCTGGAGCAGCAGAACAGCGGCTCTGTCTGAGAGAAGTGTATGGGTACAACCTGGTTTCCCACATGTTTTCAGCTCAGAGTTGCAAAAGCAGCTTAGAACAGCTTTTAGTGAGTTATCGTCTATTAGTTGCACCACGCTAATTTACTTGCTGCATCCTCTTATCTTTTTCCCCATGTGACACTAGGCTGTTAATGGGAAGTACTGCAAGAACTCAATTGCCCTGAAAAAGTGAGAACTTGAAATACTGAAAAATGTGTGAACTGGGAATGTAGAGCAGGGCTCCTGAACCAATGTGTTTTGGAATTACCTTTCCCAACCTGCAGCTTGAGCAGGTTAAGCTGACCTGAGTGCAGGTGCCATCAGAAGGCATAGTCCCATGGCCCTTCCTACCTGCAGCACTAACTCTTGTGTGGTAAGCCAGACTGGGAGACAGGTGCCTTTTTCCACATCAGCTCGTACTTCTGACACCTGAAACTGCTCACTAAATCGCATCCCAGGGTACTGGGATTTCATACTTTTACCACTTAAAAACGAATGTGGAAACCTTGTGAACAATGGTTAGAGAACTGTACCTGCTACAGTGGCACATTGAGCTCTGGCTGACACAGAGATACTTCTCCATCAACACTTTAGGGCTCTGCTTGGTTCTTCTTTCACCTTTTTCTTATTTCCCCCGGAAATGACTTTTTAGTCAGAAAACCTCTCTTCTTCTGTTGCTGCCTATTTTTACCATGATTGTGTGCAAACATCATTCAACATCCCTTTTGCCAGAACTGGTGAGAAGCGTGAGCTACTTATTTGTATAGTATCATTGCATGTTTTAGGAATTTTACCTAAACTTTATTATTTAGGATATTTTACCTTTCCTGGAATCTCTGGGGCCTCAGTAGAATTTTTGGCATCTCTGTTCTTGCTTGGGAAAGAGAAGCACACGTATAGGAAAGTCTGATATAATGTACTTATATATAATTGTCTTAGCATCAAATGGCATCACAGGAGATGCTTTTCAATCAGTTGAAGTTGTCCTTCATTTAAATTGAAAAACTTTTCAGTGAAAATGAAACATACTTCAGCCTGGTTTGGTTTTTGATACAGGTGGAGGAATAATTTTTTCATAATACAGTTAATGTCTGATAGTCAGACATGAGGAATATAATCAGAGTCTGGCATAGGACTATCATCTATCTAGTATTTGTCATTTCTCCAAAATTTAATTTTTGCGTTCTCCTAAAAACCTATCGTGAACAAGCTTGAAAAAACATTGAATCCAGGGAAGTTTGCAGTCTCAGAAAACTGGTGCATGCCCTAATTGCAGTGTTCAGCATAAAAGAATCATTCCACCTCAGACCTCATCTACTTTTACTTTTGCCTGGGATGGTAGTGTCCCAGTCTTCCTTGGAGTCTTTAATTGCTGAACAAAACAGGTACTGTGCCATTCTCCAAAGAAGTAGCAAGAAGCAGAAGATACATAGATTCAGCTCAGTATGGAAAGGGGGCTTTTGGATATGTAGTTTAGATTCTCTTGGGATTACTGCTGGAGATGTATGCTCCAAGCAAGACGGAGATTACATTGGTAGAGGAGTATTACAATTTTTCATCTTCCACCTGTTTCTTTCCATAACTGATGCTGTTATTCCATAGTCTCAGCTGGATAAAAATTAGAGTTGCACTGTGAAAGAGCCTGCTTAGAGAAGAACCAGGGAGCAGTAGCATCTTGTCTCTCTGCCCAAAGGGGCTTCAGCATGGAATAATGGTTGCTGACTCTTCCCACATCTTGATTTGAGTGTTTGCTTTTTTCCTATAGCTTTTCTGATGCGATAGGGCAGTGATGTGCAGCAAGGCACTTGATGCGCTTACCATTTGCTCTTAGTACATGCAAGATGGCTTAAGTTCCGCAATGGGATGAGCGGGTCAGAGCAAGAGGCAGAGCAGCATTTTCTATAGGTGCATCTCCCAACAATATGCAATGTAAATCTCCCTAAAAAGTGGGTTTAAGATTTTGGGGGATAAACAGATGACTCTTCAGGGCCAAAGAGGACTTTTTGCTCAGAGGGAGAGCACAGTGAAAGCACAAATCCTTGGAAAACTTCACTAACCTTTCAGGAATGAAAGAATGCACCTTTGAAGAGAAGAGGGCGAGAGCTGTGTGGTTTAGGTTTGTGGGTGCCCAGACTTATAGGGGAATTATTCTGCTGTTGAATTTCTATCTCTCTTACGTAGCTGGGATGGCACATGCATTCGTGTGTGTTTATAATTCTGTCTCTGGGGTGAGAGATATTTTTTTTTTTCTATGAAGTAGCTTGCTTTTAGGTTAAGTGGTTTGCGGTGAAAAGGCTGTGTTGTAGAAAATATATATACATTTTTAAGTAGCTCTGTTGGATTCTAAAATTCAGCAAAGCAAAAACATCCACAATGACTGAGAGAGCTATTGCAGATTACTGAGATTGCAAAAATGGAGTATAAATAAGCAGACAACAAAACAGCAAAGGCAGTAAGTCACAGAATGCATTGACCATGGCACTTAATCTGATTGCTCCACTCACTGGCTATTTACAATTTGTGTTAACCTATTGCATAATAGGAATACCAAAATCCTAGCAAGCAACTAATCTTTTTGCGTGATCATAGAAGGTATAAGGAGTAGCTGAATCCGGATTAATGGGGCCCTAATTAGTTCTGTTTCTATTTTTTGTTTGATGAGGTAGTGTTTTGACAGTTTGCATCTTGTGAAGTTCTGTGAAAATATTTATTAGTGCAATCCATTTATGAGTCTTGAGTGTAGCAATTAGTAGTAAAACATAATTCTGCTGAATGTAGTGTTTGGATTTTTCTCATCTGGTTTGTCGTATTGGTAACAATGATGTAATTTTTCACTAGATTTTGTACATTTTATTCCATTTCAGAAACATTGAGTGATAATTAAAGAAAGGAAGCTTAAGCTCAAGGAACACTGCTTTAATGCTGCTTGTTTTCTTACTTAGTATTACTGTTTGTGTACATATTTATTCATGTATGATTTAGACTTCATCAAGGGGGAAATACTTAAGCCTCCAAAATCAACTCTACAAGTTTGTTGTTTGTTTTACTAAAAAAAAAAAAAAAAAAGCTGAGGAATGCTTAATATTGGTATCTTAGTTTGAAGCTTTAATTTGGCTTAAGTCTGTTTACCAGGCTTGTAATAGGATATATTATTTTGACCTTTAGTTTTTTGGTGGATTTTTTTTTCACTTGGAAAACCCCCAAATTCAGCAGGTTCCAGTTGGTCTCTACAGTGCTGTGTCTGAAATTAGTATTTCCTTTTATCTTTTCTTCCTTCCTATTTAAACATAACTGTTGAAATTCAGTGCTTCTACATCCTCTTGCGTATTGTGCTCTGCTGAGTAAGGACAATTTTAGTAGCGAAGTGACATAACCTATTAGATTCTTCTCTGCTTTTATTAATCTGATTTTAAAGGTTCATGTTATTTAGAGTCCAGTTGGCTTTGCATTTACTTACTTAAGTCATGTTTGTCTATCATTCCCTCAGGAGAAGTTTGAAAGCTGACTTTGTCCAGTCACTTATATCCATTTTGTTGAGACCTAGCTCTGTTGCAGCATGATCCACAGGGCCCTTGTTAGGCAGAGGAATGTATTGATTTAGTGTATCTCAGCGCGAATCGCTATCATGGAGTCCAGACTTCTACTGTACATAAACCATCAATTTTTTCCAAGGCTGTGCCTTCACCCTGTGTTCTTGTGCCAGCCTTCAGAGCATGGGGTGGCCATGAGCCTCCCCCAGCTCCCTCTTGTGCCTCTCACAAGATTGCCTCCAGGCTCTTTGTGAACTGCATTAGTATTTGGCTGAGCTTAAGATCCAGTTTCTGACATTTTTCTCTGGTTTAATTCCTTGTTTCTCTGCTATCTGGATATTTAAAAAAAAAAAAAGGGTCAGAGCTTGTTGAGGAGGGCGGACAGGTCAAGGAGGAACAACAGAGTTCTTGACATCAAAACTGGAAGGCGAAGATGCATAGCCATTTGCTCTGTGTGGAAGACTAGGAATTCTTTGGTTACTTTTGAACTCGGGAGTTTCTTTTGCTGCTTTTGACAGCCAATTACTTTGAGATCCACACTGACACATACTTTTAGAGGAAAAGCTTAAAAAAATAAGAAGAGAGCACTTACTTTTCTGATTATCAACTGACTTTTTCAGGTGCTGAAACCACAACCTTCTCTCCACTCTTGTCTGTTGGGGTCTTCGTCTTGAAGGATGATTCAAATCTACAGGCTTCAGATAGCAAGGGGGAGCTGAGGGAGGATTGCCTGTTATAGGACTCAGGAGACACAAGTCCCCTGGAGACACTTACTGTTAAAAGCATTCTTTAACCTGAAACACATGAGATTCATCCACACCTTGGGTGAGAGCTGCACCACTGGCATCCTTTCAGAATAGTACCATTGCAGTGGTATAGTGGCTGTTCTTCTCTGTTGATCAGCTGTGCGCTGTGCTTGGCTTCGCATCTAATCTTGAGATTATACAGTGTATAGATTATATAGTGAACGGAGAAACAACTTATGTACTTGAGAATGGATACTCAGGAGTGATCTTCCTTGGGCCCAGGTGGTGTTTGCCTCCGAGAACCCAGCCTGGCTGCTGTTCTGTATTCCAAAAAAAGAGGTGCTAAGCCTGTTTCTGGTAACCAGAGACTTTCCTGAGTGCGCAGCACTCAACTTCTTTAGTATAGTATTCTATCTACATCATCTCTGTACTAATTCTATGAATCTTTTATTTAGCAAAGCTGTTTTTCAGGATGTGGATACTCTTCGAGTAGGACTCCCTGTTTATTTGACAGTGTATCCTGCTCTCAGAAACAGCGAAAGAGGCTTATTTTTCCCTTGCTCTTTTTTTTTTTTCAAAGATCATGTTCGTTGTCTTCATCTGACTCTTGTTTCTTCAGAGACATCAGAGGGAGCATGGTGGGTTGACCCCAGCCAGCAGCTAAGCTCCACCCAGCCACTTGCTGCCCCATAGAGAAGAGAATAGGAGAGCAAAAGCAAGAAAACTCATGGATAAAGACAGTTTAATAAGTGAGTGAAAGAGGGGAAAAAAGAGGCAACGCAAAGGCAATCATTCACCACCCACCACAAGCAGACCAATGCCCAGCCATTCTCCAAGCGATGGCTACCTCCCAGACCACCACCCCCCAAGCCCACCCTTTTTTATTGCTGAACAGAAGGTTACATGGCACAGAATATACCTTTGATCAGCGTGGGTCAGCTGTCCTGGCTGTGTCACCTCCCAGCTTCTTGCCCACCTCTGGCGTTCTTACTGGGGAGTAGACTGGGGAAAAAGAGAAAAGAGAAAGCCTTGGCGCTGTGCAGGTGCTGCTCAGCAATAGCCAAAACACTAGTGTGTTACCAGTGCTGTTTTAGTCACAGATCCAAAACACGACATCATACAGGCTGCTGTGAAGAAAATTAACTCCATCCCAGCCAGACCCAGTACAGGGTGGGGCCAGAAAACCAACTGCTAATGATTGTGGATAAATTTAACTTTCTGTGTTCAGGAAAATAAATCTGTGAAACCTATGAAATTCTTGTTCAGTTGAAGCAATACCACATAAAATCCATGCTGTTTCTGAGTGGCAGTGTGTGAACTGGACAAGAACTTTCATCTTCCCCATTAGTATGGTTTCATTTCTCAGGCTGATTGTGCTTACAGCCAGCAACCCTTCACATGCACATGTGTTGGCTGCTTATTTAAGCTTGACATTCCTGTCACTAAACTTAAGCAGTTGGCATGCAGGTTCTGAGTCAGAGCCGTAGGTTTTGGTATAGCCATATGAGCTTGGTGTCTGGGCTCCAGCGGGTCCCAGTGGAGATCTGTTAGTGCTGTCCAGGGAGTCCAGAGTGTGATTCAGCTAAGCAAATGTAGGTGTCTGCTCTTGGGGTGAAGAGCAGCTCTCGAGGCTTTGCTCACTTTAGTGACTTCATCTCCATCAACTGTAGTGCAAGCATAGGCACTGACATAATTGGTTTCTAACATCAGGTGCCCAAATCTAAATCCAGATACTTGGCCCAACCCTGGGGGCTGAAATCAGTAGCCTGCATCTAGAGCTGTTTGAGATACCTCAGGGTATTTTGGCTTGCCTCCAGCTGCCAGGCCAGAGAGACCTGGCTCTTCCATAGGTTGTGGATCATATCTGCTGACGACATGGGTGTCTTACATACCCACGAGTGTTTGAAATGACACTTAGTGTCTGAGCAGCTGAACTGACACCCCAGTGGAGCCTTAAATACCCACAAGTGTGATAATGCAGGTTCTCTTTATAGTAAGTATAAAGAAATAGGTCCTGTTGTTTCAAACTAATTTAGTTTTCTGTGGCCAGCAAGTACCTGTTTCTCTGCACTGAATATGACAGTTGAGTAGAGGTAGAGGTTAACAAAATTGAGACATTTAAATGAGGTGAACACTTCTACAAAGTCACATGCCCTTCTGCAAAGGGTCCAGTAATTTCTGTGCGTGTTTGTTTGGTCTTTTTAAACCTGCTTAGAGTATCACATATTTTTATACATTATTTAACAGCTGGAATACATACTCCCTTTTTATTTGTAAGGCACATTGACATACCTGTCTGTTGCACAGCAACATGTTGTAAGGAACTTCTCTTCATGACAATTGCTTTTTATGATTTCTGAGTAGGAGTGCTGGCTCCTGTATTTTCCAGATGAAAGTTGAGATGATGTCCTTATTTATAGACAGTAAAGGGTAAAGGAAAGCGGAAACTTTAGACTAATATTCAAAACTCTTCTTTTTTGCTGAGTATACAGAAGATATAGTTATAGAGTCATAGACTCATTTAGGTTGGAAGAGACCTTTAAGATCATCAAATCCAACCACAAACTTTTACATGTATTAATGTGTTATTTATTATTTTATCATCATTGTAGATGCAGAAATATCTGCTTTCTTGCACACCAGGGGATAGATAAGCTATGTCAACCTACTGGGTCCTTTATACTTCCAACTTATGTGATCTGATGGAAGGCCATACCAGTGGAACTATTGAAGCAAGCATCAGATACAGGCTTACTCTAAGGGAAATGGTTTGTGGCAGGCTGCCGTCTGGAGCAATTGCATTTGAGATAATGGTTCTGGGAGCTACAGAGCTGACTCCCTGGATGACGTGTGCGGGATGCTCATCAGTGTGCAGTTTTTTAAATATTTAATACTGTTCACGAAGGCCTAAAATACAAAGAGAAAGATGGCAAGAAAATGAAAGAGGCACTTATGGAACATTTTAGGAAGATTTTCACCCGTGGATAAACAGTTGTTATGAAGTGATAATTTATGTCATTGAATGTTCTTCCTTTCAGCCAAGGAGTATTGCAAAGTGATATTTCCATATGAAGCACAGAATGATGATGAACTCACAATCCGAGAAGGTGATGTCGTCACACTTATCAGTAAGGTAAAACCAATATTTTCTCCTATAAGCAGGGATCCAGTTTTTAAACTAGACATTGCTTCAATTGCTGTAAAATCCCTATTTGTGCCTTTGACAGTGTCTTTCCTAAAGCAATGCTAGTTTGACAATGAAACGTTACATAGACTTCAGAAAGCCCTACATCTCCCTTCCTCCTATGCTTTCGAGCCTTACCTTGATAACATTAAGTGAAGAACAGCAGATGTGTTCTCCTGAGTTTCCAAATTTATACAGTTAATTTTAATTTGCATCTGCTGACAGATCTACATATATTGTAAATTGATCCCTGTAACAACATAAAAGCCTAGAGAATAAACTGGAAAACTCAAGAAAGCAGCAGCTTTGAACATCTCTGTTAGGTGTGTGAGTTATCTTTCTTGTAGGAATTGTGAATTAGATTTTTTGGGTTAGATGGAGATAATGTGCCTAAATTAGCTTAATGAACTAAACATTTAAAATGTAGCCACCCTTAACACTATGGTAAAGCAGAAAAAGATGATGAAACAGAAATTAAATTAAATCATTTTAGATCTGTGTTCTTTTCTTTAAAATTACTTGAAATGATTCAAGATTAGAAATGAAAAACCAGTGCCAGGATATATACTAGATTTCCAAAAACTGTACAGTAAGGTGGTGAGTGAACAGTTGGTTTTCTTTTAGAAGAGCTACAAAGAAATGGATTATACATTTAGGTGCACTTAATTTCCTGCTCTTGTTTAAAGACTTAACAGTTTGATCAAATGTTTTTGACTGGTGGACATAAGTATTTGGGGGGAAAAAAGCTACAAACTAGAAAAGGCTGTGGATTTTGCATGACGGAGATGAATTGTAATGATGTGCACAATAGTGCTGTTGTTGTTTGTGCTTATATGAAAGTAAAAGAATGAATTCTATAATTGATAAGTTTCATAAGAAATTGTTATTTGACTGAGCAATATGGCACCTGGGCAGAAAAACCCAGAAACCTTGGGAGGTGCATCTGGGGCAGTGTTTGCTATATACTAAGCCATTTGCAATCCTAGAGGACGTCTTCTTTGTCCTAAAGAATATCCATGTAACTGAGGAAAAACAAGCAGACGTTAGGAAAAGAAACTGCAAATTTAAAAAATAAATTATGTACATTAAATATCCTTTAATGACTTGCCCTCGATGACTTTTTTGATTAGCTTGTCTTGAAAACTGTTTGGCTTTGCCAAATTTAGAATGTGCTTATGTGAGTATTTAACAGTGTCTCTCATCATGGAAATGGCTTTTAAGATGTTGTTACTGTCCACTTTATGCTTTATTGACCAGGTTGATTTAACTCTCTGAGATGGCTGGTCTTCAGAGGGAGCTGCATTCTTTGGTATACACAGATAAAGAGATAATTACTTTACTGAGGTTTCAATATGAGATTTCATTTGCTTGTTTTTTCCCATTTTCTTCTTCCTTCTGCCTTTGCACTCACAATGGAAGGATATTTGTCTTTTATAATAACCGAGATGATGATTTGACTGAATTGATCAGTTTTCCCAACCATTCAGTGAGAAGTTTGTCAGTATATTCTCCAATATATCCCCCTGTCCTTCTACTCTCCAGCCTGATGGTATCAAGCCACTGCAGACATTGTATTCAATTTTATTCTTTTTTCTGTGGTATGTCACGTGTCTATGAACAATTACATAAAACCGTGCCTCTGGAGAGTGGGGGATCTCAACGCAAAAAGGCTTGGCATTTCTCCATGGATGCTTTCTTATGCTGTGTCCGAACTAATCTGAGATACTGAAGAAACAGTGCTTAACAAGCAGTCACTTCGCAGATCCTTTTGTGTTTTGCAGACCTCATTGCAGACTTGTGTGGTTTTTTCATCTGCTTTTAACACATAGTTTAAAAAATAGAACTCAAATGATGTGGAGTCAGGGTCCTTGCTGTAGAATTCTTAAAATAGTAGGGTCTCCTCCATGCTCTACCATGCAATATAGTAACTTTGGTTTAGTCCAAATCTTCTGAAACAGGTGTCTGTTGTAATTTTTCTTTTAATCAGCAATAACAAAGTCAGCCTCACCTTTCTGTCCACTAATGGCTTCTGCTAGAGAGTTGCCTTTTACCTGGAATTCAAATCACCATGCTTAGAAAGTCCTTTCCATAACCAGTTAGTGATCCATACTGACTAAGAGGAATTAGAAACGTATGTAGTACTTCAGAAACTAGTACCATGGTTTTGCTTTACTATCAGATTACAGAGTTTCTTTTAATATATTTACAAGAAATTGTTTTGCAGGGTTTGCTTTCTATGCTGGAGAGCATTAGACAAAATTTATTCTTCCCAATTATCTAGACCCAAGGAGAAAAGATTGTTACTTTTTAAATAAGAGATGGGTGTCATAGTACTTCCTACAACCACAGATGCATTATCATAAAATAATGTATTTTGTTGAAATCACTAAAACCAGAAAGTTTTATGAATTCTCAATATGAAAAGTCCCTCACTAGGCTAATCTACTTTCAGACAGTCAGATCTACAGGAATGTTGAAGGCTCACAACTTTAACTCATACTGAATATGCATTTAATTGAAAACAACGGCACTGGTGAGAATGTGTGGAAGTGGCTGAAGTAATAAGGAGTGAGTGAGGCAAGAATGGGAGAGAAACCTCATGAAAATAATGCAGAATGCATTACAAGAATCTTAAACATGTGATAGTAACGGTTGTTTTCTCATAGGTTAAAATTTACCTAGAAGAAACGCAGAAACTAACTTCACATAAATGTATTCCAAAAAATTTCTGGAAAAGGTTTTTCTCTCCTCCTTTTCCCCAGTGAAGCAAATACCCTTGTAGATACATAGAAAAAGTTTTATTTATTAATTACTGGAAATTAAAGTGGACAAATGGTAGCCCTTTAATTCCTTCATGAAAAAATATTTAAAGGTGAAAGACCAGAAAATATTGCTTAGAAGTGTAAAGGAAGGTAAAAACGTCATCTTCGGGGCAATAAAACAGCTGACCCGGTACCTTTGCTTTACAAAAAGGGGTCTAAGAGAAATACACCTTTGGAAGAAAGAGAACAAAAAGCAAAATACAGTAATTTTACTTGTACAGTTAAGGTGATTTTTGTGCAATTTGATGATAAGATACATTCATAAACAGAAAAGATATGAATAGCAGGAGGCCATGAGATTGACACTGTAGATTATTCTTTGTAGTGTCAGACATTTTTGTTCCTTAAGTAATTTTTTTAGTATCTTCAAAATGTTCCTGACAGCATTTGGGTAAGGACAGGAACACTGGAGATGACTGCACTGTGCAGCTGAAGGAGAGTGGCAAACAGGTGTTTTATCGTGCTCAAATATTGATTTTTGGAGATTGTACTCGTAATAAATTGAGACACTTCTAAGCAACAGAAGATTCACGAGACATTTTCAACTGTCATCTTGAAAATCTTTTAGGATTTTTAATTCCTAATTCCAGTGTTAATAAAGACTCTTCATTCAAAAACTACAAACTTCTTAGTAGCTCTAACAAATTCTGACAAAATGCATAGGATTCTGGAGATTTCACTGGCATACAGAAAATTACCTGTGTGAGGAATCGATAGTAATAGCTAAATAATTTCAAAGCAAATATATCAAGCACACACTGGCAGCTGTGCACTCATTTGAAAGCAGTTTTACTTGCAATAGTGTGAAAGATTTCATTGCACTGCACCAATCTACCTGAGCTCTAGGCAGTAAAGACCACTTTTTTTCCAAGGAAGGAAAATGGTCTGGATAAATAAAACTAACTACTTCAAAAATCTTTGCAAATTTGAAAAGCTGACAGCAATAGAAGGGTATCCTCACCTGAACCCTTGTTATCAGAGTAGGAGTAGTGGAGGGCAATACCAGTGGCAATTCTGCTAATTCTGAATTTACAAGATGTTGAAATTAATAGCTGTCAATATATTAGCTGAAATAGTAATCTTGTGCCTTGTGCTGCATATCTGACGCAGCTGTCCCTCAGCCCCCACCTACCTGGATTGCAAAGCCTTTCTTCTCCTGCTGCAGGCTAACAGCTGAATATGTGGCCTTAATGGTAGGAACGCTTTGCACTGAAGTGATGGATGAACATAAATAGGGGCTCCTTTCCGACTTTGCAAAGGAGCTTTTATGGGGAGGCGAGTTTCACGGAGGGCATCCGGCCTCCTTGTGGATTCATCAAAACTGTCTGAAGGATTAATGAGGTGAAAAAGAAAGCAACGGTGACATATGGCCTCTCAAAATCTTACTGATGCTTTTTGAATAATGCTGTAAAAGTTGATGCATTGGTATCGTGAAAGACACAACAGGGTGATGCTTCTCACTAGTGAAAGACTTACATGACAAATTATCTGGTCTAGATATTTAATGACAGTCCAGATATTTAATGGCAATCCAATTTGTAGTGCTTAATTCTGTGTTGGGGAAAAAAGAGCCATAAACCTAGTTTCTAAAAAGAAGCATAATGGCAATCAAGTTTTTGCAAAGATAGTATTTGCTTTTGGTGTTATTGTTGATAAGTTACTTTACTGTGGGATTTGCAAGTTTTATGGTTCAAAATGCTGTACGTTTAGTGAGTCCCTGCCCCAAAGAACATGCAATCAAGTGGTAAGACAGGCAAGTAAGTACAGGCGAGTAGAAGGGTATAAGGAAACAATGAAGTGAGATTCAGTCTTGATAGTCATTTCGGGACATGGTTTAGGAGGCATGGTGGTGTTGGGTTGACGGTTGGACTTGAAGGTCTTTTCCAACCTTATTGATTCTATGATTCTAGTCTCTTTCATAATGTCACGTTTTCATTGTTGCAGTGACTGCTCTGTGCATTCATCTGTGTTAGAGTATGGAATCTGTCCTTATGAGGAGCGCTTAATATTTTCCAGTTATTAGGGTAGTCGTTAAGCACTTAGTTTCACCCTCACTCTATTTATAGACAGTTACCCAAGCATGGCCCTTTTGCCAAAACAGCTCTCCCAGTTTTCTCTCTTATGACGTCTTTAAATGCTCATCCTGGTGCAGGCGGTAATTGTCTAGAGCACTTTCTTTAGCTGAGCGATTGCCAAGGAGAACTCAGCTGGGTAGGGTTGTGAAGGAAAACAGCTGCTCTAATGGATGCAGGAGGCTCCTAAAAGGATGAAATTAGTAAGTGCTATGTACAAGAGTCTTGCCAGTGACTTGAGGCCGTGAGCAGGGGAAGGAGCAGGAACCGGACAGTGTGATAGAGGAGGACGCTAGCTGATACGTAATTGAACATTTCGCTAGGTTGTGGTGTCACTAGGGTAGAAACTTGTCTGTTCCTGCATTTGTTTCTATGGGTTTTTTTTTCATTGCTGAATTTTTCTGTACACTTTTAATTGCAAACAACACACACATATTTTACAACCCTTAGTTACAGAAATATGTGGAGGAATTAGGAGACTTTCAGTTTTTCTTTCTGTATGAGCAAATAGGTAGATAGTATCACTTGTTTTTCCATATTAAGATGAAATTTTTTGTATTTTCCACTCTATGGTTAAAAGAAAAAAGGGTATAATATTTGAGGTCATTAAAAATAAAGCTAATTGGCCACGAAAACAGAAATTTTCAAAGCAGAGATATGGTAGCTTAAGGTTGTCTTGAAAGAAGGGAAGAAGTTAGTCATATTTCATGATAGACATTCAGGTAATTTTGTTTTTACTTGACTGACAACTAAAAGCTTTCATCTCATTTTTAGAAATGAGTTTACAATGTAACAATACAAAAAATACAGGTTATGCAGGGGAAAATACGTGATCTGATTTAATAAAACATTAAAATGGCTTTCTGTCAGAGCAACACAGTGGATTTGTGTTGACACTAAATATTTGGTCATGCAGATACCCCTATTTGGGGTTTTAATACAAGGCATTTTGAGCGTTTGTAAATTCTGCAAGAATCTTGCATGCAGAAACTGAAAGGGATACAGTAAGTAAACATCAAATAATGTCCAACTTTAAGAAAGCTTTTTTGACATTTTGTCTTTAAAGAATAGCATGTGAGAAATAAAGGCACTAACTGCTTGCCTGTGGAAATAAATAGGTGTTTCCTTCAGAGAGAACAATAGCATAAAGGGTCTTGGTGCATGCCCTTTTCTCTCCTGAGATAACCATGATTTATTCAACACATCTTTGGCCAGACCTAATGGCCATACCTAATCTGCTTTCTGTGTTCCTTGTCCCCTGTGCTGTGCCCAGCACCAGTTTTTCCCCCCAAGACATCCCGCCTCCTCAGCTGATTGAGAAACCTGCTCGTACCGAAGCTGCTGATTTCATACAAGAAATTATTTTGCAAAGTGTGCATGCTGAGGGTGCGCTTTTACATGATTGATGGTAGGTGGCTGCTGAAAGGCATGGTTCTGCTCCTTCCCTCTTGCCTTGCATCTGGCAACCTTGGCCACAGGACACGCGGGGGCGTGTGAGTAAGAAAGGGTAACAGGAGGAGCGGGTGTGCCTCTGTAGTCAGAGCCTGCTTGGTGGTAGGGTCACTTTTCCCTGACCTGAAACTTTCCTCTGAAAGTTTTGACCTAATGGGAATAAGAAGGTTTGGATTTTTGCTGGGTTTCAAGCTACGGTGCCTTGCAGGATGGTAGCTGGAGTAGGTCCTACAGAACAAGACCCTTTTGACAGGCTGCTAATGTGTGTGGCAAGTGCGTGGGGTAAAACTTGTGTCATTGCATAGAAGCATGAGTGTTTCCTCATATGGATGATATAAAGACATTATATAAAACTTGTGGGGACACTGATGATCAAATAAATATATTCATTTTCTAAAATGGTTTGATATACTCAGTAAGTTATAGGGAAAACAGACTGTGAGTAATTGTCCTCTCATTTTTCTTCTTGCCTGAACCTTGTCCTTGGCCAAGACTTTTAAATGTTTATAAATAAATTTTTAACTTATATCTTGCAGCATTTCTTGTCTGCTGTGATTAGAAATGGGGTGTTAAGGTCTGTGTAGAGATAAAGCCTGACAATATGTTTAATAAGGTACCATGTGCAGCTTACATTTCACTGTTATCTTTAGAACATTACTGAAACCCTAATCTTTGAGCACTTAAATAACCTGTGATGCCTGAGATTAGTACAGGGGAAAGGGGAGCGGCCAGCACTTGAGAGTTCTTGTTAGTGTATATTTATAATATTTTATTTTTTTGAAGTATGCACTGAAGTTCTCTTTTCCTGTTCTTGTTATCACTGATTGCAGTGCTACAGCAGTGCCTTTAGAGGAAGGGATTCTGTTGTTCCTGGGAAGTCCCAAATTTGAATTTTGACAGATAGAAGTTTATGCCAAGCTATGTAGGTGAAGTGGCAGGATCCCCCCATACATGCATGCTTCAAGATTTGCATCACTTGAGAAGAGTTAGGTTCTTCTGTGTGTTTAATACAGCCAAGCTAATCTAAAAAAGTAAGATATTTTAAGATAAAAAAGGAAAGAATTTTCTTTCTGCCCTTTGCTTACAAAAGATATCACTGAAATGATGAGGCATCTGGAAAACTGAGATTATGGCTCACAATGTGGGCTTCACTGCTTAGCTTCATCCTTTCTTTTATCCTGAATGTTGGGTTCACCTGCTGGTTTGATGGTATCATCTGAAGTCCAACCTTTTCAGGGTAGGGAGAGCTATTCAAAGGGAAAGTAAAAATGCACATATAGTGCCGAGTAATTAGTACTTGTAATTAGGACCCTGGTCCTAAGATGTCTGTGATGTAAATAGTAATAGCATTAAATAATCCTTCACATGTGTCATTCTATGTTTTTATAATCTTTCTAAATACAAAAAAAATGTAATTACCTAAATATTATATCTTGGCTCATCAGAGGCATAAATTATGTCTGTTACTAGCACCACCTTTCGTGTTTGTGTTGGCTAATTTAGTTTTAATTTGGGTATTGGAGTGCTAGGGTTTTATGGCGTGGAACGTATTTATTTCTCCATGATATTCTGCTGACTGAACATTGCAAGTGGAGTGAATCCACAGAAGAGATTGTTTTGTTCAATGAGCAATGTAATTTTTCCTGTTTGTACAAATATTTCATCAAAGCATTTCAGCTTCATTACTGATTAAGCTATTTACTCACAGAGTTTAAAGTCAAAAGGTTAGATCTAGCTTGAAACAGATTTAACAGACAAAATATATCTGGTCTGCTAGATCCCCTACTCTAATGTCCTCGGTGTTGCAGGTCATTCATTATTCTCAGCCAGTTTCTTTTTTGCAGGGCCCAATAACTTGGGCCAATTCTTGAACAGACTGTGTCTTCTGGAGAGGTATCTTCTTCTTGTGCATTCCAGTAAAAAACACTATCTGGAAAGAGTAGTGAAACCACAGCTGAAATAATGTCTAATTTCTGATGGTCTCTCCCATTTCCTTCCTTACAATGTTGACACGGTAAATTCTCAGTAGAGCCTTGGAGCTTATGGATAAAGGAAAAATTACCTGTTTGACTTCTTAAGCTTTAAAAGATGCAACTGGCATTATCAGATGTAAGGTTCCCTATGGTGTAGGCATGATTGCTGACAGGAGCTGGAAAGGATCCGTGCAGGATTTGGTGCTTTTGGGACATAGCCTGAGGACCTGAGCAGGGTAAATCCCTGGGTTAGGGGCCAAACAGAGCCAGACTGAGATGTTTCCTCTCATACTTTTCTTCCAGTATTTCATAATCTATGAGCATTTGCAAGAAATGTTATGTAAAGGGAAAATGTGTGTTCTCCAGGACTGCCTCAGAAGACTAATTTATTATCTGTCAGACTGTCTCTTTTATCTAAATGATCTTGGATTAGATAGTTGTTGAAAGATTCTGCCTTATTGCCAGATTTTAAAATTATGTTTTTGCTGAGGAGTACTTGATTACTAACCAGATGCTTTAAATCATAGCCATTTTCTTCAAAAGTATTTAACAAATTTTGCACTATACTGTAAGGTCTCAACCCCAGTAACTGAGCTTAATAAGTAACAAGGCTTGATCGTTTTGAATACAGTCTTAGGTAGCACAAGGTGGATGTAATGTAAGCCTCTGGAGATCACAGGTATTTTACCAAGTTTTATGAGAATTTATGAAGACTCTAAAATCAATTTTTTTCTGACTTTTTTAAAATAAAATTGGGTTTTGAGGATGATATGTCTTGGTTTCAGCATCATGATACTGAGTGTAGTAAGAAATTTTAAAGAAACATTCTTCAATATTATTAAGCCATTTTTTTCACCGAGCTTTAACATGATTTTGTTGTTTCCCCCGAATAAAAAGGTTGTATTAATGAAGATCTGATGCGGTGTGAGGTCAGGTTTTGTTTAGTTTATTTCAAAGTTATCAAAATAATGCTGATCTTTGACGCTTGTTTTCACTGAAAAATTTCCACATATATTTGTATTTTATATATATTCATTAACAGAGTAAAAAATAAGTAGAAATTTCCCCACATATTATTGGTTTTGGCCAGTGATGTCACACACCAACTTTAAAAGTCACAGAGCCCATCCTGTGGCCTTCTCCAGCATTTGTGAGAGTCAGGGCCTCTTGGCCGCAGTGCTGCAGTTAAGCCCAGAAGCAGGCAGCAGTTCTGCCTGGCGGGTGCTCTGCGTGGGTGGGCTGCATGGCAGAGTGCTTGTCCTTCAGATTTGTCTTTCTATGAGGCCTTTAATGCTCAGATTCAGAAGCCTTGATATGTTATATATATCTCTGCATGTATGGATGATGTCTTGGAAAGTGCTATAGACACATTTGCTCACATTAAAGGTGGTTTTTCTTTAAATTATGCGGTTCGCTATCAGTCGTGGAAAGACTGCCAGAGATATCCTTACAATGAGGGTAGTAATAACGTAATGTGTGGCTGCCAGCGTAGCAGAGCTGACACATGAAAGCTCTCGGTGCAAGTGCAAGACGTATTCATGGCTTACTGAATAATGCGATTTTACCAGCTCAACATTCTTCTTGATGAGAACCAACTTTACAAGGGCAGAAGAAAAACAGATATTTGATGAATACAACTGCCAAGTGCTGGGGTTTATTTTTTAAATTATGCAAGGAACTATGTATTCTAGAGGAGATTTCTGTGAAACTGTGGTATCCTACTATGAAAATTTCACTTTTTCAAACCCTGCACTGTAATAGTGTCTCTCAATACTCTGAATAGTCTGAATTTTTACTTTGTAAATTTAGCTTGCCAATTGTGTATTTTAAGCTTAGTAATCTATAAATCTTAAATTAAAAAGATAATTTGCATAGGCCAGTTTTTTAGAAGATCTCTGTTAAGTGATGACTACGCGTGCAAGTACATCGACTTGCATGAGCAGAAAACTTATTTGAGCATTCCAAGACTATGCATACCACAGTACATGCTTTGCAGCTACCTTTTCTGAGGACCTGCTTGCTCTTGTTCTTGGCATTGCTCTCTATCCTAGCTATAATGATGAAATCTGTGTGATGAAATGTTTCTGTATCAAAAACTTCAGTCAGAAAAGCTGAAAATTGAACAGTTATGTATTGATGTCTAAGCCATGGCTTCATATCTTAGTAGTATTACAAAGTAGCAACATGTTCAGAAGTCCAGCCTGCACAGTGATCTGCTCCCTCAGAAAAACAGAAGTCCTATTTACAGATGAAAAGATCATCCTTTTTCAGATTTGTTTCTTCAAGGGTTTACACAGCTGCAGTTATAGGCATGCATTGGAGGGAAAATGAATAGCTTGTTACTTTGTTTTGGGACCCTGGGGAATAGGAAAGACGTCTCATTTGCTTTTACCAACAAAAGCTTTACCCTTTGCTAGGGGTGGCTCAGAAGATAAGTTCGGGAGGGGACAGATGAACGAGGGGCCATGGCACTCCCTGAAATGATCAGTCCTTCCAAAGGTAGCAAGAGATAAGGCAGCAGGTGCTGCCTTGAAGGCCTGGTTGCTTTGGAGGAAAAGGCAGGAAACATCCTTGCCTCTAAAATAAATGGAAAACGTGGCTGAAGCAGTGGGTACCTGCCTGGCAGTCAAAACTATTTCTGCATCTCTTGCAACCCTTTATTATGCCCCTCATGTGCTGCCAGCTGTGGCGGTGCTGTACTTGGTGGAGTGGCTGAATAGGTTATTTAGGCAGCCCCTCCCAGCCTTGCTCAGACTCTGTCGGGTTTCCGTGTATTTTGGTAAAGCTGCAGAAGTTGCTCAGCTGTTGGTAGGTTCCCAGTGAGTGTCAGACGGCTGCTGATGCTGGAGAAAGCAATCTCCAAGCATTTGCAGCTGGCTTCAGCAATGATCTGGATACAAGTCCAGTGGGCTTCTGAACAAAGGCAAGAGCAAATTATAATTACAACTGAACAGAGACCCAAGTAGCTACTGGTTTTTGTTTAAGTGATTAAGAACAGTCTCTTAGCACACACTAACTCTCCTGTAAGTGGCTTGAAGAAAAAAAAAAAAGAATAATGAAAAAAAAAGTAAAATAAAGCATAGTAGTTGGAAGAAAACATAGTTTGGTGCATGTCTGACATTTAAATTAGTAATCTTGTATGCTTTATTGACCCCGGCAAAATAACGTAAAAAATCCAGACTGTGAGTTTTTATTACAAACATGTTCACAAACAGAAGTGCTGCTTCCAATTTTCAGAGAAAGTGTTGGTTGTCTTCATGATCTTTTCACCTGGCTTGGGCCTAGAGCGTATGTATAGTAGCAGCATGGGCGAGAAATAAATCCATCTGTAATAACCAAGTGTGGTGGGTTGACCCTGGCTGGATGCCAGGTGCCCACCAAAGCCGCTCTATCGCTTCCCTCCTCAGCTGGAGAAGGGAGAAAAAATATAATGAAAGGCTTGTGGGTCGAGATGAGGACAGGGGGAGATCACTCAGCAGTTACCTTCATGGGCAAAATAGACTCGACTTGGGGAAATTAATTTAATTTATTACCAATCAAATCAGAGTAGGCTAATGAGAAAATCTAAATCTTAAAACACCTTCCCCCACCCCTCCCTTCTTCCAAGGCTCAGCTTTACTCCAAAATTCTCTACCTCCTCCCACCGAGTGGTGCAGGGAATGAGAGTTGTGGACAGTTCATCACACGTTGTCTCTGCTGTTCCTTCCTCCTCAGGGGGAGGACTCCTTATGCTCTTGCCCTGCTCCAGCATGGGGTCCCTCCCACGGCAGATGGTCTTCCATGAACTTCTCCAACATGAGTCCTTCCCACAGGGTGTGGTTCTTCATGAACTGCTCCAGTGTGGGTCCCTCCCACGGGGTGCAGTCCTTCAGGAACAGACTGCTCCAGTGTGGGTCCCCTGCGGGGTCACAAGTCCTGCCAGCAAACCTGCTCCAGCATGGGCTCCTCTCTCCATGGGTCCACAGGTCCTGCCGGCAGCCTGCTCCAGCGTGGGCTTCCCATGGGGTCACAGCCTCCTTCAGGTGCATCCACCTGCTCCGGCGTGGGGCCCTCCACGGGCTGCAGGTGGATATCTGCTCCACCATGGACCTCCAAGGGCTGCAGGGGGACAGCCTGCCTCACCATGGTCTTCACTACAGGCTGCAGGGGAATCTCTGCCGCAACACCTGGAACATCTCCTCCCCCTCCTTCTTCACTGACCTTGGTGTCTGCAGAGTTGTTTCTTTCACATATTCTCACTCCCCCAGCTGCAACTGCACAGTTTTTTTTCCCTGTTCTTAAATATATTATCCCAGAGGCACTACCACCGTCGCTGATGGGCTCAGCCTTGGCCAACGGAGGGTCTGTCTTGGAGCCAGCTGGCATTGGCTCTATTGGACACAGGGGAAGCTTCTAGTAGCTTCTCACAGAAGCCACTCCTGTAGTCCCACCCCCGGCTACCAAAACCTTGCCACGCAACCTCAACACACCGAGCCTGGTTTTTAAGAAAGAGGGCTTTATATAAAATAAAAACCCCTCTGTCTTTGGGATATATGAAACTCCTGCCCACTTGGAGCAGAGGGAGAGGCTGTGAAGCTGTGAGCATTTCCAGGAGGGAGAGTTCAGTCATGTTTGCATGACAGGACAATCTGTCACCGTCAGGCTTGTAGCTGGGGCACAGCTCAGCATGAGAGGGATGTGTAACCTGCTGGATAGGAACTTTTAATTTTGTAGTCTTGAGTGTGGTATCAGCTAGTAAAGCAAAGATCTAGTTAGTGGGGGACTCACAGCTCTGCTTTATCAACCTCTGTTGTCATATATTTTACTGCCAAAGAAAACCAATGATGGTCAAAACTGAACAGAAGTTTGTGTTCTTGTCTTGCAACCAGCTGTACTCCTGGGCTGGGCAGATGACTAGGGCTAGCGTCTTGTCAGTAGTGTCTGTCTAGGTACAGCTGCTTCTGTGCAGTGAGTGGAGTATTTGTAAGACTATGTAATATAAGGCGCCTTATGCTGGGGCTTTTTGTTCAGTCTCCACCGGCTTCTGCTTTTTTACGGTTGGATTGAGAGCACTGCGGGAAGGAACAGCACGGTGCTTGTTCTAATACAAGAGCAGCAGTTTTACTGCTAAGCAAAACTGTTCATATAGGATACTCTGTGCATAAGAGACCAAGTAATGTCGTGATTCTTGCACCCTGAAGAGGAGGAAGCATGACTCCAGTGTTTCATGGCTTTTCTTAGCCAGTATGAGCGTGTCTACGGGATCACTGCAGGTGCTAAAAGGAGACTAACTCATGATCTTATGCTGTCAACCCTGCTGATGTATTTCACTATATTTCACTTCTATTCAGTAACAGTATGAAAAATCTGGCGCTCCAAATGGAAACGTTCTTTGCCTGTATGTTAAAATATCTTTGCATGGCTTTTGTCTGGTCTCTCTAGTCCTGCATCTCTTTCTCTTCCCCCCACTCTGCCCCTACTCTTTTAGTCACCACAGACATAAGTTTCAGAGTGGTGCTGTGTTCTTATCCTTCTCATCTTATCGTTGGTTTTGGGTTTGTATTTTGTTTTCTTCTTTTCTGTTGTTTTAATATTCCCTTCTGGAAAAAAAAAAAAAAAAAAGTCTGTTTTCTCCAGATGATTCATTCTTACAATTTTCTTCCCAGCTTGCATGTCTCACTTCTAATTACATGAAGGATATTTTCCCCTCTTATTCTTCACATCAAGAGGACTGGCGTTTTTCAGTTCACCTCTGTATACCCTTAAAATTGCTGGCAACGTGTTGACAAAAGCTAGTTGATTCTGGTTTTCTGGTAGTTGCCATTTCTCCCACATTTACCCTTTCCTCTTACAATATTTTTCTGACTTACCTAAGAATTCTAGCTCAGGTTGACATTTTAGTATCTTCTATTTTGTATAATATTTATGTCTTATAAAGTTTAAAAATTCCTCTTCAAAAATTCCTCAACACTTCTATCTGTCTTATCACTATGTTTTGTCCAGTTCTTTACCCCAATACTTATCACAAAATGAATGTTGCTAATAAATCCAATGTATTGAGTTTATTATCACTTATTTGGGATCTGCAGAGCTTGGAATTAGAATGGGTGTTGATTCTGCCATAGAAGAGCTTTTCAATCCTCCTTTCATTTTGCCTCTCCTCCCTCCCTTTACTGCATTCTCTAAAAAGTAATTTGAATTAAATTCATCAGAGACAAGATTTTGGAACAAAACTACTTCACTGGAAATAAGGATAAAACCAAGATTTGTGTTTCAATGAGAAAATGCTAAAATTTCCTTCTAGATTTTTGTTTTCTCTATTTCATGAATCCGCCTCTGCCTGAGCAATGAAAAGAGGCTTTGCAATGTGAACCAGCAGTGGATTTCTCTAAGGTATTTGATTGCACTGTCACTGCAATGACTACATGAGTATAGTCTCTGAGTCAAGCTTTGGTAGGAGCTGATTTTTACTGTAGCAAAACGTTGCCCCAGCTACCACCTAACTTGCATGAACTCTACTATCTGTCAAACACAATTTCTACTTCTTTGCTGTGTCTTACTTTTCAGTTTTATAAATCTTTTGTTTTCCTTTTTTTTTCTTTAATTAAACTAAGATGCATTTTTAGTAATGGGAATACATTTTTTTTCATAGAACTTTTGGTATATTTCAGGGTCTGATTTTTGTCTGTTTACATTGTTATGAGTCTGACAGGATAACATGGAGATAAAGCAGAGATCCATTTGGTTTGTTAATAAATTTTGGAATATTTATACTGGATTGTAATAGCTTAACAGCTTTTGTATAAAATCTGCGTTTTGAAATTACAGCCATACTGCCAACCTTGAACTTGTAAAAACATATTAAAAAAAGACTCTGATTAGGACTGCATGTCTGATAGGGATCTAGAGGTATTAGAGTAGCTTTTGCTCAGTGTTCACAGGCACCACAAGGTTTTAATTATATTGCTTTGATTGCACTTCATAGTTTGTCATTTGTTAGTACTTGAGGCAGCTTGTGCAGCTGTAACTTAGGTATCCTTGTACGGTGGTCTATCTTGTGATGAAGACGTACCTGCTGCCAGCGTCGTACACGGCCCTCCAGAGCTTGCGGAGGCACAGCGAGCCTGCAGTTCTGGGTAGCAGGAGGGCACGACCACTGAGATTCTTCACCAGATCCCTTTTAATTTTTGAGATCTCTTTCTATCCTTTTGCTCAGTGACACAGAAACCTCCTCTGGCAAATAAAGTAAGTGAGAAAATTAAAGAGAAACTGCCTAAAGATTTATTTACTGTACGAAAATCCTGCATGGTGATTGGCTGCATAAACCTGAGCGACAAGCTGGTGAGGAGAAAAAAGCAAACCTGCAGCTGCTTGGGATTAATGAATGTGTAACACAAACAGCATCTTCATGAAAACAAATGAGCTTTAAAAAAAAAGCATTGAATACAAAATTCATGTGTGTTAATAAAATGAAGAAGCAGGATTAAGATTTGTGTTTCCTAAGGGCATGAAAAAGCATTAATCTGAAAAGAATATATGAGATGTTGTGTGTTGTTTAGTCAGGATTATTAGCTGGTGCTAAGTTGTGCTATCAGTTGAAGCACAAGCTTTTCATCTCTGGAAGCTTGAATTATTCTTAATATTTTTCAAGATCTCAGTTGGGTCATAAATGTTTTGGCAATTTCAGATTAGCAGCATAGGGGGTGGAGGGCATTATAAAACATGCCATGTGATAGAACAGTTGAGTGCACTGATTACTAGGCTACGCAAGTAGATAGAGCCAAGTGGGAGGGTGCCTTCACATCAGGAATGAAGGGTGCTGGCTCTGCAGTAAGACTGAAATCCTGCACAGTGCCTGCCCGTGCCACGCATGACTAGCAGATTATCTCAGTCCTTCATGGAGCCCTGTATTCCCTCGGCAGATATTTTGAAACCATCAGCTAGCTGAGGATCAGCCCTGTTCACTAACAAAGTCTTGACAGTCTAACAGAACTGGAAAATATCTCCTAAATAACTCCCATGAAGGTCTAGAAAAGGTAAATGTCCTTGGTGAAGGCCACCCTGCTAAAGAGAAGGGAGAGTGTGGGAGAAAACCACAGATTGAGCATGAGAGAAAACGACCAGAAAAGGAATGAAAAGATTGTTCAGTGCCTGCATTTGTAGCTCAGGAACACATTACATCAGAGTATTGAGATAAGAAGGAAAAAAAGAAATACATACCCGAAACAGATGCAATGGAAGAAACCGGGCTATTTAGCTTGTGTATTTGGTTAGCATGTACTCTATCTCAGGATATGAGGTGGACTAAGCAAGCTAAATAAAAAGCCTAGCACAGAAAAACAACTAACCCGCCCCACCCCAACCCCCCCAAAAAAAACCAAAACATAAAAGCAATGATGTTCTTTAGTGCTGGTCTGTTTTCTCTCAAATATCATGCAGTATTTTTGCATTATAACACAGAAAAATACCAACAAGCACAGTCATTGTGAACAGTATTTTTAAGACTTCTCTTGGTATTAAGTACACCTCATTAAGTTAACTTGCATTCTTCTGTCATTCCTGTAGCAGCTGAATCAAATGATTTCATGGAAATATAACACTAAGGCCATTTTGCATGCATGCATTATCATGCAATTTTTTATTGCCCATTCACATTCAGATTCTTTCAGTGGATCCTCTCCCTTGTTTACACCACTGTTTACTTCTTCTAGACAAAGAAATACTAATTTCCTCTTATTTTTTCCCTCTGTACTTTTGTAATGTGTGCATGTGTGTGCTTTGTAAACATTTGTCTTCAAAACTTTTCTAAATTGTGAGGGCATGCTATGAATGTTCCTAGGCAGATGACAAAATGTAGATCAGAGAGGCTGTATTTTAAAGTTCTAGCTCATTTTGGATACTCACTTTGAAAAAAGAAGTTCAGATCTGTCTTTTAATGAATATGTAACATTCTGTTCCCCTATACACATGGCAACAACAGTCACTGATGTGAGCATGTGACGTTTTTAACCCCAGAGCTTTTACATGTACTGCACAACAGGTATGGCTTCACAGCCAAATTGTGTAGATAAACAGTGTTAAGATATGCACTTCCACTTGGAGTTTTTCAAGCTATTTTCTCACACCACAAGAATGTTTAGATTCTGGACCCCTTGAATCAGTGCCATTTCTGGAGGGATGTTGCCTCATAGCGTGCATGAGGCTTGTAGAATTTGGCCTGTTTCATTTGCTTCTGTCCAATTTTTTTAGCTTTGTTCTCTGTGAAAACCTATATAATTATTCATTGCATGGTTTTGCCTCTCACTTTTTCCTAAACTGCCTGCCTGCTCTTGCCTACTTTTGTTATATCCATAGCCGTCTGTTCCTGCTTGTCCCTATATGCTGGTGTTCCAGATGCACAGCTTTTTCACTACCTCTCACTTCACTGAAAAGCAAGAAGAGACAGGTGATTGTAATCAGTCAGCTTTGTACATTATCATGCTTTTTTCCACAGCCCAGATGAAGTCTTTGCAGGGAAAGACCCACTCAGTTTCTGCAGCAGTGAGTGATGGAGAATCCTCACTGCCAGATGACCTGGAACAGTGACTATGCCTCAAGCTAGAACTGTTAAACCTACATCAGTACCACTGAGTATTCAGAGAACACAGCTGCTAAATTTCTGCCGATCTCTTCTGAACACTGGTGAAATGTTATTTTTTGAAAAGCAAAAGTACATCATTAAATCTGGGAGAGTTTCCACAGGGCTGGATGAGAAATGTTAGAATAGGAACATCCAACATGTTGAACTCTTGAGCAGTTCCAGTGTGGCTCTGCTGTCAGGACAGCTGGATATACCTGGCAGGTGCAAACGGTTTGGTCAGTCCAGATCCGTAGCTGTGGAAGCAGTGATGCTGCAGTGATTGCTTAACATCTGGCTGATGTTGCCAGATGATGTGGGATCCAAGCTGTAAACCCAACCCTGTTTAGCCCTGGCTGTCACAGAATGGGGGGATCCCTGGTGAGTTTTTGTCATGTCCAACCCATGCACTGTTTGTGGGTTTTCCATTTCCCTCATGCCTCAGGTGTGTAATATTTATTGCATCACTCTGAGCCACAGGAAGATCTAGGGCTACTGCTCAAGGGATAGAAAGGCTGGCCAGCCTGGTGCTGAGCCAACTGCTAAAATTGGTTGAAATTGTTTTAAGACTGAGCATACGATGCATGACTTTCCCATAATTGTGTTTTGGAAAACAGCTGAATTGATTCAGCTACAGCTTTCAGAGAAGAATAATGTGGAAAATCTCAACTGGAAGTGTTCTCTTTAGCAAACACAAAAATAAGTAAACATGGAGGTTACCATCCAGGACTTAAGGAACAATTTTAACCTTCTCTAAAATGGTTGTGGCTTCTGTTACTATTATTATTCATTACCAAAATAGCTGTACTATTTTTTCATCATTTAGACTCACTGATATAGTAGTTCACTTATTGCAAGCATTTAGCTGTATGTTGTTTTGCTACACACACTGCATTGTGCTGCTCAAAAATGCTGCAGAAAAAGGTGATGCTTGATATTGATCAGGTGTATAATGCCTTCTTAATTGGACTGTGATGAAATTTCATAATCTCAGAAGTAATTCTAATGTGTCAAGCTTTTCTTGAAAGTATGGGAAATAAAGGAGCTTTTTTATCTACTGGGATATATGATGTTTAATTAAGTCATTGTCTTTCTGGAAAATAATGTCAGACAGAAGTAATATCAGATGTGCTCAAAATGCTTACTGGTTTAATAGATCAAACAGTGGAATAGTGTTTTGCTTTAGACACAGACAAGCTCTTGAGCCCTTACAGCATGTTTATTGTTCTTTCCTAGCTGCTCCATGTGATAATGTAATGCGGGGTGATTACTGAAGTTTTTATCTGGCAGATTACCCTGTTAACCTGGCACTCCAGTAAATTGTCATGTTCTAACAGAAAGGCAGGACGTTATGCAAAAGAGCACTTCAGCACACAAATCTGTTCGGCACACAAGCACATTGTGGTTCTCATTTTGTTTTACTATTTTGTAGGATTGCATTGATGTGGGTTGGTGGGAAGGAGAACTCAATGGCAGACGAGGTGTGTTTCCAGATAACTTTGTCAAGCTTCTGCCTTCTGATTTTGAAAAAGAGGTAAGCAATGTATTCTTTCGTTTTCGCTTTAGAATACAGAATGAAAGTGAAGTTGAAAGGAATTCTCTTTTGGATATGTGATTTTGACAAAGTTTTACTTCTAACTTAATAACAAAAAAACGTTAAAGAAAACAAAATTCTGGGTTGCAAAGCATCCAGGAAGAGAATGTGTGGCACTCAATGTCATATTATGGAGCTTCTTTGAAGGGTTTGATTGGTCCATCCAGTCACTCTGCCTCCACTACGTTGCTCTGAAAGCCCTCTGTCCTGCATCCTAAGTTTGAGAGAGGAACTGGAGGTCCCAGGATAATTTTCTGAGTCAGGTGATGCAACGATGACCATAATTTGTAAATTTTCTCCATTGTTTTTGTGGTGGAATATGAAAAGTTAGCGTACCACCTGCATGCTGATTGACAGCAGTCAAGCACTCTTCCAGAATGAAAAGGGTGAAGTTTTAACTGTGAGATTTGAGACAGCAGTGAGCTTTTGGTATCTCAGAGGCATGTTTCTTTACCTCTCAGAAATATTAAAAAAGAAGGTATAAATTCTATACAGAAGCTTTTTCAGCTTCTATTTATTTGAAAGAAACTGCGTTGTTATTTGCCAAATAATATTTAGAAATCCTGCAGCTTCCTGGAAGAAAGTAATGGATTGCTTCCCCCAAAAGTCCATTCCATTTTTAAGAACCT
The DNA here is from genome assembly GCA_031468815.1 of Morus bassanus. NCBI lineage: Eukaryota > Metazoa > Chordata > Aves > Suliformes > Sulidae > Morus > Morus bassanus. The sequence goes on along the minus strand of CM062568.1, from coordinate 87,669,535 downwards.
TTTCAGTCATCAGCGGGATATTACAAGCTTGCAATCAGGCTTTTGATGAGTACTTCACAGTGACAGTGTAAGTCGCCTGTGATAAAACCAAGACTTACTGACACTCAGCGTCAATCTTTGGCAATAAAATTGGATGCCGGAGGCAAAAATTAAATAACTTGGAAAGCTTAATAAAGCAACTATTAAAAAACTCACAAAAGCTAACATGGTAATTATTGAAAATGAAGATAGAAGAGCAGCAAAAACTGTGGGAGATGAAAACGCAATTCCATAGCAGAGCGGATATCCTGGCTTTAGGCCTAGTAATAAAAGAAGGTGATTTCCAGAAGAGGCAGAAATCATAAACCTTAAGACATAGGGAGCCTCTTATAGAAGAAAAAAATCTTTCCTCTTATCCATTTTTTTGTGGTGAAATTTATTCGGTCTTTTTGAACTTATAAATTATATATCTTTAAGTGTTTTTTCTTTAGAGTATGATGAATATAACTTGTAGAATAAATTACATGTTCAGACACTTAGAAATTGCAGCTAGGTTTTCTGTTAATGTGGAGAACAAAATTTTATTAATTTTTAAAATAGCACAGATCTAGCCACGTAAGTAAGTAACTGGTAGGACTATAGACAGTTTGCCTTTGCTTGAACCAGTGCTAAAAAGGAACGAAATGGATACTTTTCCAGTGGTTTTGTCAGGTATTTTTTGATGTGATCCAGAAACCTTGGATTCCATCCCGTGGTCTGAAAGTATTTGTTGCAGTAGTTCTGCTTGTTGAACAAAAGCTTGGGATCTTTTCCCGTCTCCTTGTTCAGTCCCCAATTTTCCAATCCTGATTCTTTTCCACACATAGCTATTTGTCCCATACCTTTTCTATTCACTGCCTAGTCCCAGTCTCCACCTCTCAGGTGGTCTCAATTACAGGATTTTCCCCTGAGCTCACTACCTGAGTCTAAAACACCATCTGGATTTACTTTCTAACCCTACACCAAATTTCTTTATCCAGCTTGTTTTCCTCTCCCCTCTCACTCTTTGTCCCTGCTCTGTAGTTCTGTTCTCTTCGTGTCCAACCAGTCCTGGTTTCCTTTCAGCAGTCTTAAGGCTCCTTTACGCTACCTTCTTACTGATCTTTGTTTGCCTTTTTGAAACAATATATTTTCCTCATCAGCTTCCAGTTGAAGCCACTTTGTCTAATGAACCATAGGATCCTTTCTTTTTTGTGTTTATCTACATTAGTGTTTTAGTTTTGATTAGGAGTGGGATTTGTAGTGAATCTCTCACTTGTCCATCTGCAATCTTGCTGTGCTTTGGTTTGCCTCGAGGACAGATCTCAGAGGACATGAACTAGACTTGTTTCAGATGAGAATTATGCCAAAAGATGTGCTAAAGGAGTGCATATTTTCCAACTGCTGACATATGGACAGACAATGGGATTAGGTTCACACCACTCCAGAATAAAAGCCCGAATGTGTATATTGTGTTGTTGGATCCTCAGCACCAACTATTTCACTCTGCAGCCATTATCAGCCAAACCCCCAACTGCTATCACAAGACATTAATTGTCCCTGTCTTCTTTCCTTTCCACATTTTCCTGCACTTTTCTGCATTTAAACCTTGAACCATGTTGCCTGAATTCTGGCAGAAGCGTCTCTGAGAGTATGAGGGACCCACTGTTCATGGACGATGGCCCACAGCACCCAGGCTAGAGAAGATCATTCTGAGCTCCCAAGTTCTTGGCCACAACTTTCTCAGGTTGATGACAGGAGGTGATGTGGTTAGAATAAGGTGGTAGGAGAAACCTGAGGCTTGCAGGATGGCAACTTCAGAGATTTAAGCGGTTAGGCTTATTCAGTCTGTGCAAAACTGGTATTTTTTTTTTTCTCCAGAGAGGAATACATTTGCTAGATTTGAGAGAGATCCCCTAGCAAGGGCTCAGCCTTAACAGAAAACCTGCTCCCTGTCAACATTCAGACTAACACTTGAGAATTCTAGGGCAGAGGCTGAACTAATTACTGCAACTGAGCAAAACAATTGATCTTTCTTGAAAGTAGGTGAGCCAGCTGGCCGATATATAGAAAATAATAGGGGGAAAAAAATTGGCATGAATTCGATAGAAAATATTGACCTAAATGGCTGGTTGAAGTTTGGCAAAGCTATGCATATCTGGAAGCATCATCTTATAGATAGTTCCACAAGACAATATACAGTGTTGCATAGCCAGCGATGTAGTGACAGTGATTGTGATCAATCTGTAGCAAAGGAAATAACGGCCTTCTCAGAAAGAAGAATGGACATATGAAGAAAACAATTATTAATTTTTACTTAGCCTTTATTCTCAATAATTTTTTTTTTAAGAGTGAGAATTAAGGTATGTCATTTAATCTGGCATGGTGCTCCATTTGTTTTTGTATTTATTCCAACATATATACGATGAATGCCAGTATGGGGGGTGTGTGTGCATACACACACATTGACACAGAAGGAAAGCCACTCCTCCCCTAGCTGGCAGGTGAAGAGAAATGGTTCTGGTGCTGATTTGGTGCTCTTGTTTATAAGCCATACCATTACAGATCTATTAGGAAAACGGTCATAACAGAAGGTAAAAGGAAAAAATACAGATTGGTTGGAATAATTTATTTCATTTCACCAAACGTCTAAAACTGATAACTGTCTTTCACAATAGGAGCTATAAATTTATCACAGTGAGTGAATAAAATGTAACCTTTGCAGCATTTCCTGTATTCTGCATTTTTGCCCCATTTTTGAGTCTGAAAAAACACACTTCAGGTTTTGCTACATCGAGTTGGTTTTTTGTGTTTGTTTTTTCCAAAGTGGATTGGAATATTTACAAGATTAAACTTGAAATAAATAGGTTTCTTCAGTAAACCAAAGGTCATGTATTCTCTAATCTTAAGGCACATTAACTGGACTTTTTTTTTTCAGCAGGACATTTCAATTGCAAAAGTAGAAAAATGTCATTTTATTTGTCAATGCTATTTTCTCTCTTCAAATTATTTTTAATAAAGTTATTTCAGGGGAAGTATGTGACAGATTTGTAGTCTCAAGTCTTGTAATTATTAATGTTAAGCAATGTATGATTAACTCCAGCCTTTGTATTAATGAGATTTACAGGCATTTTAAAGTGATCTGTTTTCTTCTGTTATTAAATTTTAGAGACCCAAGAAACCACCACCTCCATCAGCTCCTGTCATCAAACAAGGATCAGGTAAGATGCAGCTGATTTTGTACAGCACATGTCAGTGAGCACATCTCAGTCTAAATTAAGTATATTCAAATTTATGTAGAATTCATCTGTATCAAAATTGATAAGCAGGAGTTGTCTAGACAACAACTAATAAATCAGAATCAAATTGCAAAAAGATGGTAACTCTGAAAGATTGTGGTGTGCTTTTAAATGTGTTGCAGGCAAGCATCTGCACCATTTTAAAATAATGTATTTCACCCCTTAAACATGTTAATTTTGTGTGTGATACTTCAGTTTTAAAAAGTTCTCCACTTCCATTCCTTGACTGAAGTTGATCGTGAGCATGTCTTTGCAATTGACCGAATATGTTGGAGTCTAATAATACCTGCAGGAGGAAACTGTGTTCACTTTACACCTACAGATCTGATTTATTCTAGAGGTAAAGAGCTTCTTTGCATATCTCTAAGATAGTGTCAGAGAACTTGGCTGTAATACAGTGGCCCCATCTGAGTTGCGATCTGAATCTCACAGATATGCATGAATGCTGGAGCCAGCTGTCTGTCTCTAGGTTCTATGCCATAGTTAGATTCTTGATTGTCAATACTTTATAGCCATAAGTATAAAACTTAAAGGAGTTATCCTGAATCTGGCTGTGTAGATAACGGTGTTGCAGATGTATTAAGGGGCTGATTATGTTTTCCAAATGGATGAGTGCTAGTAAAGCTGGTTTTGGAATATGTTAGACTGAATTGTGTATAAATACTGAGAGCTGAAACCACTTTTATTTGTAGTTTTAAAATGAACTCTCAATACAAAGTTTCAAAAGTGCCCGCATGATTTATTTTTTCCATGAAACTTAGAAACAGTTAAAGTACCTACGCACTTGACAGTTCTGACCTCAGAAACCAAATTCCTGTTCCATTCATGTAAAAACACGAATCACAAGGCATGGGATGCTCTCAGAGTTTTCATTTGTATTGCAGTTGTGGTGGAAATATAACTACGGATGGAATTCTTTAATCCCTTAACTCCAGTTGGTTTGTTAAAATTCTGCAGCAGCTTTACCACTTCCCTCACTTTTGGCGCACATTAAAAAAACAAAACAAACACGTCCAATCTAGCCAGATTATTTTTCTTGTCACTGTGGTCTGTTCCAGCTTTCAGTGCTTTAAAAAGTAAATGTCCCTCTCCTAGAGTCTTGATCTATTAATAGAAGAACAAGTTACACCAGTGTACAATTCACTTTGAAGCAATAGGCTATAATTTAACTAGTTTGAATTTGTCGAGCAGTTTTTTGACTACAGAATCATGACTGTAAATATTTGGTTTGCTTATTGACAGCCATGGTTTGTTCTTCACTCTGTCTTGAGACTCCTAAAAACATAGATTTGATTTTAAGAACAGTAACAGTGTCCAGAGAAAGCAGTATAACTTTGCCATCTAGTGGTGGTTGCATACTAAAGATGTCTTAGTTACAACTGATGCTACAGCCTGACACGTTTTGGAAAAGCTCTATAAAATGTTATGTTTCTTTCAATTTATACTCTTATAATTAGAGAATAATACTTTTAACATGTTTGTACCTGTTTGCATCCAACGCATTAGCCACATCACCATAGCAGGATAATGTGCCCATTTTCAGAAGGAAAAATGGATGCATAAAGGATGCAGACAATTTGATTAAGGCCATCTAAGTCTATGGCAAAGCCATATTGCTATTCTTTGTTTTCATACTCAGTCTTTCACGAGTCCTGGATGATTATGCACAATAGTTTCTTCTGATATGTATTTAGAGGTGAAAATCAGCCTATGTTTATTGCCATCCTGACATCCCCTGCTTTGTTAAATTACCACTTTACTGAGATAACACTATATTTTACCACATCCCCATGTCAGACCTTACTGTTGATAGCAGGTAACAATTTCCAGTAATGTTTCTTCATATTTAACCAGTCATAGCGTGATGAATAAATCAAGAACTGTCAGTTGCAGCCTAAATAATTAAATATCAGTACCTTCTGATGCAGAGCGAAAAATCAGGGCAGAGAATTAGAATTGATCTTTGTAGTACAAGTGTAAGGACATATGTAAAGGAGTTGTCTAGTTCGTATTATAGTAGATGTTTGGCTGTATTTCCAAATTCTGCACAGCAGGAGACTGCCAGGGCTGTCTGTGCTGGGCTACTTTACAAAGTAAGGTGAAAACTGGAGAACCAAAGTTAGGAGCATGAGTCCCTTCAATAGTCACTGAAAAGCAGTAGGCATTTCACTGGGTAGCTGGGATAAGCAATACAACTGCATCTAGACTGGAGGGTAGGAATACTCTCTTGAGTCCCTCTGGGAATTGGTATGGAGTTCACCAGAGCTTCCTTGCAGGTGGCCTTCTCCTGGAAGCTAGGGCAGGATCATGGTGTCTGCCTGGGTACTGATTAATTTGGGGGTCACAACCCACATGGGGAGTACACCTGAGCCTGGGAGCTCCTAAGTGTTTGTAGACTCGTTTTAGTCATGGCCGGAGAGTGTCCCTCTGTGTGTTAATGGTGACTGTTAATCTTACTGTAATTGGGTATATAGACTTGTGCCTCTTTTTCTTGAATGCACTAATGTGTGCAAAGTTATCAATACGATGACTTGTGCTTTGCATAACTCCTGTTTAGAAAGGCTTTAATTGGTTTCTAGCAATAGTTTCTCCTCTCAGGAGTGAAGTGTTTTTCATAGAATCGTTTAGGTTGAAAAGGACCCTTAAGATCATCGACTCCAACTGTAAAATGGCAATTCAGTATTACGTATTGACATGTAAGTGATACAGTATTGCCTGTCCAACAGCACAGTTATGTACAGAAACAATGGCCAGTGATCACCACTGATGAGCAATTTGCACTGATGAGTGCTGATTTCTAGGAACCAGCTGCAGAGGAGAGTTGTGACAGCACATTCAGAAAATGTAAATGTACTTGAGAAGTGCATATAATAGAATAGACTGAAGCAAAAAATTGCCCTGTATTCCCTGCCCTGCCTCCCCTGCTTTTCTTGGATGTCATCTACTGTAATTTTTATTGAAATACTAATAGTGTTACCTAAAGCAGTTTTCAACACTGCTAAGTTGAAATGGCATTAGCACTCAGTAGTTAGCCAATGCAATGAAGCCAATATGCAGTAAAGCATTTCTGGATAGAAGACTAGAAGATTGCATCTTGCTTGTGCCAGGAAATTTTTGCAAAATCTTCCCGTTGTTGGTGCCGCAAGGTCCCATATTCCTTATAGCAACAGAAGTCAGTGTGTCAGGGTCTCTAGTACAGAGGCAGAAGGCGGTACAGGCTTACACCTCCATACCAAAAGCTGTCAATTAAAATAGTCATGCAGAATACCGATAGTACTACTATTCTTGTCCTTCTAATAGGTGGAAGTGAACAGCTAGTACTGGAGGTGAAAAACAGGGGGGGGTTAACTTAATGTAGAATAAGCCCTGTACATTCGTCTGTAGTAAGTATTCTCTTGGCAGAAATGCCCAATTAATTGATTTATTCCTAATGATTCTCTGCACTGTTGAATTGTTCTTCAGTTAAGTATGTCTACAGTGGTAAAGGATCTGTCCACATTTAAAAATCTGTAGTTACTGATTTATTTTTTTTTTTCACAGAATGGTCTGAAAGTGCCTATTCTTTTGAGGTGCACACTTTGGAAACTGTGAACTTCACTGTGAAAACATAAACATCCAATTGCTTTTTTGTCGTTATGGTGTACGCAAATACTTGAAACTAGATTTATGTTCCATTTTAGCATGACATTTTCAAATTGGAGAATGTAAAAAGCCTAAGAAATTGCTAAATTAAATCTTCTGTGGCCGTATATGCTGGTTTGTTGGCTTGTTCAGAATTCTAAATTTTCCTTTCTTTGACAGGTACCACAGATCGAAAGCATGAAATCAAAAAGGTACCTCCTGAAAGACCAGAATGTCTTCCTAATCGAACAGAAGAAAAAGGTATGATATGTGCTTTCCTGCCCACTCTCTGCAGAGAGACAGGGGAAATGGAACTGATGCACATCCTCGTTACCCAGTCCCTGTTGTCATGAAGTGTATTGTTTGGATGTTTTTTTCCTGCTCTGATAGATCTGTGATGATATGTGGTTTGGAAAGGATCTCATTGTTGCTTTTGGGCTAAATTTAGGGTATTCAATTGTATTAATCCAGAGCTGTTAAGTACTTGCAGCCTCAACTGAAGTCAAGGGGAGATATGCTCTCAATACATAAAATGCCATCTAAAGCTCTGTGCTCAGTAAAACCCAGGTCCTTGACTGAGTAAGATACCCCAGATTAGTGTGTACTTTTTTCTTAACATCTATGTGCCTCGGTTCTCTAGTTAAAAGCGAGGTTGGTGGTTTTCCTGCATCACAGAGGGGTTTTGTGAAGAGATACAGTCATTAATGCTTATGAATCGCCCCATTATCATAGTCACAAAAGTCATAGGCAGGCCTGTGAAGAAATGAAAAAATTCTGTCTTCAAAGCCAGGTTTGAACATTGCAAGAAATGGGGCACAGTACCACACAGAGCAGTGACAAGCAAATTAAACCTGTAATGGTTTCATTGTGTTCATTGTGCATTCTAAATAGTTTGGGGAAGATAGTTACATTGATTCTCTAATTGAAGATGGTGTCAAGTTTCATACGTTTAGGTGTACTATTGGATTGTACAGACAAGTTTGTTTATGGGATTTCTTAACTTCTAAGTATTCAAACTTGCAGCCTTTTAAAAGGCACGTGGATGCACCTGACTAAATGTATTATATGTCGTTATAATTTAGTGCCAGAACATTCAGGCTTTGCACCAAGATCTGTTTGTGGATATACATCTTAGTGATCTGACAGATGTTTTAGCACTTTCGTCTACGTATGATTACTTTTGGCTATGTGCACTATTTCTCATGGTTATCTTAGCAATAAAACCCTTTGCTTTCCATTTTTGGATTTACAAAGCCAACTATCAAAAATTATGTTGCTGTCCCAGGGTATAAATATCTAACTGTTTTAAATGTTGAAAAGAGGCCATAGGGAGTCATGCCTACATTTCTGGAGTACCAGGGAGTAGCAGGCGTTGTTCAGTGTGGTGTGGCAGCAGGGGTGGCACAGGAACATTCTTTACCCTGTGTGTTGATACGCTGCCTATCCCATCCCTCATGCATAGTTTAGATTCTTGTACACTGACGCAGTATAAATTGTCATAGGAGTAAGTGTGTAAGAATTACACAGTATGCCGGAAAAGCTGTAGTGTTACAGAGGACCTGATGATTGCATCAACTGAAAGTGTACTGAAAAAGGGTATGTGCCTCTGAACAACAGTCACTTTCTGGACTGTTCCAAATCTAATGTGAATTGTGTTTCTGGTGATTTATCCCATGATCCCCTCAGACTGAAACCTAGAACCCATTAAGCAATACCCTGTAACATTCCCAATACCTCTTACGTGTATTCAGAGGTGTAATTTTTTATGACATATCGTAGACATTGTTGTCAAGGGACGTGGGGTGTTGACATAGTAGGGTACAGAGAGCGAAACTTTGGTCCTTTTGAGAGTTTTGTCCTTTCTTTATGAAGAATTAGGTTTCCTATGGTGTGGCAAACGTGTTTACATGTTTGTTTTGTACTAGGAATTTAAAGCATATTATTTACAAGAGTTATTCATGTGTATCGTACTTTACATACTCACAGGCATTGCGCATTTGGCATTGGATATTAGTACTGTGGCACATCCTAACTATGCATAATCAGTTCTGCAAATGATCCAGTTTTTCACTGGCAAGCTGAAAAATTCAGCTATATGTCGGAGCTTAAAAACCTAAATAAAAGGTCTGATTTTTCCGAGGGGTTTACATCCTGCCACACATTGCTAAATTTTAGTGCTTTTCTTTTCATTTAACGGTAGTTCACTTGAAACACACCTCTTTTTTTCCCCCAGAAATGGTATTTCTGTTTGCTCAAGAGATGTTAAGAATATTCAGCATAATTATCTTTGTGACCTTCTAACTTAATATTGTTTCATATTAGAATTTGATATAAGTTGTGCTCATGGGAAATTGTACCATATTGTATGTAATTTTTTGCCTTTCTTATTTTTTACACTCAGAAATCAGTAAGTTACTAAAATAAAAAGTAGCCTTCCCATTCAGACACTGCACACACATTTCAGCCATTACAGAAATTACAGGCAGAACAGTCGGGCAGGGCAAACAACTGATTTGTGGTAAGCACGTTATTTCAAATGAAGAATGATTTAGGACAGAAGTGGAAAAGAGATACGTTTTTTCTTTGTATACAGTATGTCTACAGTTGAAGGTTTCTTGTTTAATTGTAAACTTGTGAGTGCAAATGAATTCCACTTAATAATATCCGTGTTGCTTTTTTCCGGAAATAATTGATTTAAAGAAAGATCAGAGAGAGAGCAAAAACAGTTAGACTTGCAGAAGCCTTCAGTTCCTGCTATACCTCCGAAGAAACCTCGGCCACCCAAAGCAAACGCTGTGAATAGACCTGGTACCTTGCCCCCGAGACGACCAGAAAGACCAGTTGTGCCTGTGACTCATACAAGGTATTGGTTTTCCTCTGTCCAGTGCTTTTGGGATTAGTGGAAGAAACACAAATTTAAAGAATTTCTGTTTAACACTTAATGTCACAATTTATTTAATGGTAAGCTGTATTTAAAGAAAAAAAGAAAAGCCTTCTAGTCATCTGCCTGGATCATAACTATCTTCTCATGAATAACAGTCTTAGACTGTTCATTCCTAGTTCATTTCTACTGATGAACACACTGTTACTGAAACTTTATAGTTTCCACTGCAGAATGTGTGGGAAATATCTGCATCAGTATGTTGTGCTGATGTTGACTTTCTTAGTTTACCCCAAATTATTCCAGCTTAGCTGGGGCACTAAGTCAGTTCAAAAGCTTGGATTGTACTGAGGAGCAGCATTAGACAATGCACATTTCAAATCCTGTCAGCTTGGTTTCAGTCTGTTTTCTTTGATCATTTTAGATCTGCTGTCAAGTATTTATGCTCTAATGTTGGTTGTTATTCTATAGTTACATGATGCTTTTTATCAGAGCTGGTTACAGCCTTTGAGGAGCACTGAGAAATTGGACTTGCCAACACAACTCCCTTTAATCTCTGCTAGAGCTTGGAAAAGCAGGGGTTGCAGAAATTAAAGGCCTCAGCTGTAGTCCTAATCAAGTCTAGATGGCTATATTAGTCATCAGCATCTGGGTTGTGCACTATAGACTTCCTTTATGCGTAGTGGATAGAAATAGGTGAAAACCAGAAAAAAGCAGTTGCCTAAAATGGGCAAGCTGCACATCTTGCAGAAATACTAGAATATAGGCATAGAACTAATTTTACTATTGTACTGTTAAAAAAATTAGCTGCCATTGAACTACTGGAGATCGAATATACTAATGGTGAATTAAATACCAGAATGGAGCATAGGGTAGAGTGGAATAAAATAGAAGTCCTAGGCATTGATTTCCCTCATTCCTCCGCATATGATTCATTAAACAAATGCTCTCAGTGTGAAATCTGAGATACAAAATCAAAAAACGGTGCCTGCCTTGTGCTGCCAGTTTCATCTTACCGAAGTGCTTTCACTGTGCATCTCGGAGAGCTTACCCTTCTGTCCAGGTGCTACAGCCACAGCTTCTTTTGGACTCCCTGGCTTTGAACATGCTTGCCCAGTTCCAAAATATAGTCCACACCTGCTGGTCACTTGGGCATGCTTAGAAAAGCAAGTATTTGTACGACCTTTAGATTTAGCTAAGTGATGTCTTCTTGGCAAGACCAATACATACCCTAGTGTTTAGATCACTGGCTAGGCATGCAGCGGGGTAGCTATTCTTTTGTTCTATCCTTTGCCTGGGATATTTTAAACATTCAGAGTTGTGGAGGGGTGTTTTATTGCTCTTCTGTTTTCCTTTTTTCTAGGTACAAATTTGTATGAATAAACCATGCATTTTTAAAGATATTTCAATTTTCATGTTAACAAAGTGAAAAAGCAGATCTAAACAATAACCCTGTTATGTTCTTAATTGTCCAAACTCTGCTATGTCTAGCACAGAAAAAATGTTTCGTTCTTTTTATCTAATACCATGATATTTGAAAGAATTTTACTTGTAACAGAAGTTAGATTAAAACTTAGAAGGAAAGGTGATTTTTAAGGTGATGATGATGCATGCTGATGATCACAGTGCTAGCAGTTTCCTTATGAATTGCTTTACCAGCTAATTCAAATTAATGGATTTATCTCATATAGCTGTTCTGCCTGGTAGGCTCTAACTTGTAAGGGTGTCTTATAGGAGGAGGGCAGAAAGTTCACATAATGAAATAATCCATGGAATAGACTTGGAATTACTTAAATAATTACGAAATGTGAAACTTCAAGTGGAAGCAGTCACTTCAATAAAGGTGTTTTGTTTGAAATCAGTTCAGTTTAATAACATAGTAAATATTTTTAAGACCTGCTGTTATCCATTTCCAGAATCTGAAAAACCTAAGGCAATTAGAATAAAAACTGAACCAGCAGAATTTTCGCTGACCTGTTGTGGTTTAACCCCAGCGGGCAGCCCAGCCCCACCCAGCCGCTCACTCACACAACATCATACGGTATGGAATATCCCTTTGGTCAGTGGGGGTCAGCTGTCCCAGCTGTGTCCCCTCCCACCCCCTTGTGCACCCCCAGCCCACTCACTGGTGGGGTGGGGTGAGAAGCAGAAAAGGCCTTGACTCTGTGTAAGCACTGCTCAGCAATAGCTAAAACATCTGGGTGTTATTAACACTGTTTTGGTCACAAATCCAAAACAGAGCACCATGCGAGCTGCTGTAAAGAAAATTAACTCTATCCCAGCCAAAACCAGTACATGATCCTTGGGGGAAAAATTGCTGTATTTATAAAGTGAGTCCCATGAGATTTCCATGGCTGCTGGTTAGCAGAAGAGGGTTTTTTTCTGTTTTGAGTAAGTGGCTTGCATCTTATACATCTCACTGACTTTTTGTGGTGATGATTGTTTTTCCATTTAAATATAACCCTCCTTCCTTGGAGGCAGGTTAGGGCTTCAAGGGCAATCAGAGAGACAAAAATCACGTGGGACAGAATAGCTGTCAGTTTGCTCCAAAGGCTTCACAGCTTATTTAGACATACCTGTGATTATACAGTTTACCAATGAACAAATTCTCTGGAATAGGCAAGCCGTAAAGACCTACAGAAAGTGCATTTTTACAGTCAGTCTAAACCAATCTGTGTCCGTGCTGCTGCTAACAGGGGCAGGTTCCCTCTCCTGGCAGCCCATTCCTGCAGCCTCCCTTATGTTAGCACCAGCATTTGTGCAGCCGTTCAGCCATGTGAGTCAGGGAGTTGCTCCAGATGGCAATTAATCAGTTTGCAGTGGGATTTCTATTAGTGTGGGGTTTTTTCAGGCTGATCATCTGTCTGATCAAGCTGACAGCCTATCTGCATGGCTACGAGCAGAGGGAGGGAGATGCTGTGACCAAGAAGGGATGGCTCCACTCCCTTCACAACAGTATGGCTGGAGATTGGCATAATAAGCCTGATGATTCTTTTGATAACGGAGTTGGAGTTTTTTGTAGGGTTGATGTCATATACCTTGGTATTTTTTGTAGTCAAATGGTAAATGTTGTGACTTTCAGCCCTAAACCACGCCATCCTAAGAATCTCCTCCAAAACTGTACTCACACATTTCCTAGAGCTCTTCCAACTCACATGGTGCTCTCAGTTTGCTGGGAAATATATGTGTGCAAAACACAGTATGCAGTCAGATGCTCATTGCCCCGTCAGCCAAGAAACTATGTTGCTTCTTATAGATTTACAAATATATAAGCAATTTAAAAACAAACCAAAACAAAACAAACCAAACAAAGACCAAAAGATAAGAAAACTAACTGATCAGGTAAATCACTTGGAGAGTACCCTTATTTATCATCTCGCCAATTAATGCATTTTTCTAGGAATTTGTTAAATTTCTTCTGTTTCCTTCCTGGTGCAGGCTGCCTGCCATATTGATAGCTGTGTAGGACTAATTTGTTCTTCAGGTCATAAACTGGTTGCCTCTCTTTTTTAGTTCATAGAATACTTGTCACCCTACCACAGTGTTTAACTGGATATTTGTTCACTTGATCTGTGATTCCCTCTGGTTTTAACATAAATTTTCAGGCTCTTTATTACAGCCTTTCTGAAGTCTGAAATAGGGTTTCCAGCCACTTTGTGTTTTGCTTATAAACTGCTGCCATGAGTTGAGGTTCAGGCCATCTGTCATCAGTTTATGGCATCAAAAGCAGAGACAAATGAAAAAATCAATGAGATTCAGGAGCTCGCTGTGTATTTTACTGGCAATGACTAATTATTGCTGTTCATAGAAATGCGCATCTGCCTGCGTTGTTTGAGGGACAGATCTATATTTTTACCCATAATTTGGGTACCTTACGTACATCGTAATTGTTACAGCGCTACGCTGGGAATAGTCACTGTGGAAAAACTATATTTGTTAGGTGACCTGATAATGATGGTAAGTACACATTATTGCATTAATTGAACAGTTGTTATCACAGTAAATGTCACAGGGATTTGTCTGTGTGACCTGTGCAATGTCGAGCTACTCACCTACCACGGGTCCTTTTTTAATTAATTAATTTTAGTAAACTTAAGTAGTTGAGGGATATAAAGTTCTACAAAGAAAGAATAATCTTGTTGCTTATGTCTGATCTCCTGTTTGATTTAAAAATAGTTCCTCTATATGAAGTATCAGAACTCTTGACACTTGCCTATTCCAAAGACATTTTCAGACAGACTAGGTGATCTTGGTTCTTTGGACCTGTGGAAACAATATTCATAGCCTAATATCATAAACAACATGCAAAAATAAATAAAGATCTTCTTTTGGTGGAAGAGCTGCATTTATGAGTAGATACTAGGAAGCACTGAAATGCACAATGCTAGCTTGAGGTTCTCCCCTGTTCTGCAGTATTCTAGCTAGTCCGTCGCTATAGTTTGTGCAAGCCAATTAATTAGAAAAAATGACAAATAAGATGTTGAAGAATGTCCCTTTGCCCTTAGGTTTTCTTCATGTAGAGATGCTGTGAACATCTGAAGAATTATTCAGGACACTACAGTGTCCTGAAATAGGCTTTTTTGACAGGTGTTAAGGAGAAATGAGATAAGGTTAATCCCCACAGCATGTCTACTTACTGGAGATTGCTCTCTCTGACACATTGCTATTACTCTGGTGCTACAAAGGAAGAATATTTCACTCTCTCATTATTAATTGCAAGTTAGCTATCAATTTATTGTAACCCACACAAAAACTACAATAAAATATCTCCTCTTCTTGATCCAAATGCAGGAGTGATAGTCCAAAAGTGGAATTAGTGGGCAGTACAGTATCCGGCACTCTAGAGAAAGACTCCTCTGAAAGAAGCAATGACATTGGTAAGTTATAGTGCTTTTTATAGTTTGCCTAAGAAGTTCATGGTGCAAATTTCTGCTTTTTAGTGACTTTGTTATGATCCAAAAGGCAGATTGAGGGTTTGGCAATGAATGTGAGTGCATTCATATTAAATATTAACTGCAGGATTAAAGGATCATTTCTGCTTTACTTAAAAAAGTTTTGTTGGGGTTTTCTGTTTAAAGAAAAAATTTAAAAAGGAACTATGGAATGGTGAGCTATTTTGACTAGGAGGGCTTTTGTTATTTCTGTTTAAAAGTCTGAAACAAGTGAGAAGGCCAACGATAATGTCATAATAGTTTAACAGATGTAATAGTAGTGCTGCCACGTTTTTAATGCTGCAAAATATCATGGTTTTGGTGCAGTTAGTAATCTTTACACTTTCTGATAAAAAGGAATAGAGACCCAATTCAGGCCAATTTGAATAAATTTTACTGCAAACACCAATTAAAAGCAGTCTAAATTTCTCGTGAATATAATAATTTCTGCTCCTGCAACACGAACAGTTTAATCAGGAAATCACCTGGAAAGGAGTAGCACTAGGTTATTTTTCTCTCTTCTCTTCACCCTCCTTCCTTCTTAAGTTGGCAGTGCAGGAGAGATGTTTGCTGGGGTGGGTGCTGCAGTAAGTGGCACTTGGAAAGCAAGGTGCTCTGACTCCTGTCCCAGGGCTGTAAGCAAAAGCCGCGACAGCCATCTTCTACCTCTACTTAGAAATACGCTGGCAACAGCTGCTGCCGTCGCTCTCCTCCGCAGTCGCAGCTGTGCTGCGAGAGACCTGTTTTTGTAAAAGGCAGAACCAGGGTACCCTGAATGTGTAAGCATTACTACCTTTCGCTGGTGGCATTAAATGTTATTTTGATTTGGTGGTTGCTACCCAGACTGCTTTATTAATAAAACATTTCTGTAAAATAGTATACATTCAACAGCCAAACCTGCCTTTTCTTCAGCCTTGAAAGCAGAGCTTTAAGTTATAGATGGATTTTAATTGCAATGTAACAATAAAATGCTAAATTGATTTCACATAGGTTTATGAGCTTCTCAGCATCCATATGTCTGCTTTTTTTTAACCTTCTGCTGTTGCTATGGTTTATGATAGTAACATTCTTTTGGAGAAGCAAGTAGTATGTTTTTTCCAGATTTTCACTGAGGATAAACATAGAAAGTTAGAAGCTTGTGATAAATTGCATGAACATTTTTATTGTAGAGGTTAATATAAAGGAATGGGATTGAAATGCAGTCAAATTCTACCATTTAGTGTTTGTTACTCATGTTTACAAATTTGCCTCAAAGCACGTAAGCTTTTGCTTACTTGAAAGAGAAAGCTATGACTGTAAATAGCATATAGTGGTCTGATGGAAGTAAACTTTTTTAATCTTTGTGCTAGTTTCCTTGGAATCATTATCAGGATAAAAGCTTAGAGTGTTTTGTATATTTCTGGGGATCTTTTAACAACCTATAAAAGGCTAGGTAGGAAATTTGATTTATAATCATTTTTGCTCATTTCCAGAACATAGGTGGGGTCTTTTTTTGTGGTGTTTGTTTTTAATGGAGAATAGGAGCAAACAAAAGTCCATAAATCAAACCACATACGCAACATGTTGCAAAGGATTTTGCTGATGACCTCCTGTTACCACTAACAAGTGGAAGCTATTGAGCCCAAGGATAAAGTAGTGTGAATACTTAGATAAGTATAACTTGGTAATGTCAAACCAGGATGGCATTTACAAGGGCAAATCATGTCATCCTAGCCTGTTAGACGCTCGTTAAAAGAAAAAAAGAAATAAATTATGATTTTGGAATGAAAGTGGACCCAAAGATCATAACTGATGTGAATTTTCAGGAGGCTTCTGATAGCTTGTATAAAATATTGTTGAAGAAATAAACAGCCTTTTAAGAGAGGGTAGAGCAATAAATTAAAACTCAATAAGCCAAAACAACTCACAGTGGATTAATGTCTTTTACTATGAGGAGAGGTTTGGAGTTCAGGACAGTTTATGGGGCAGTGTAATTGGAAAGATTTATGATAAGTGTGTTAGATTTTTTATTTATTTGCAAAGAGAACAATGGGTTGGGCAAATCTTGTGACTGAATGAATTATTAGTAAAAATGATGGGTGGGCAAGTATTGTCCCAGGGTATTCCAAAACGCTGCTGGATCAGGCAGTGTGAGTCCAGATAATATTTAACTGTGGTATGTGTTACTGGTGTTGCCCCAGTCTCATGTGCTCTGTGGGGAGGACAGCCTTAGCTTCTCCAGGGTTCATCCTTCCAGCCAAAACAGCTCTGATTAAATCTAGTCATTTGATGTCTTTTCAGTAATCTAGATTCACACCATGAATTAGAGTGGACCTCTGTGACAGACAAGGTGGAGCTTAGCAGTCGCCTTTGAAGGAAATGGAAGTTAAATGGCCTTTGCAGCAGCTCGGGTGTATGACCATTCTGGTTACTGGGCTCCTCTTTATTCCTCCATTAGCCCCAACACCATTCCCTGGCACTTAGAGCTCTCGGGGAGGACAGAGGAAAAAAGCAGCAGTCAATTGCAAGTCGCCTCACCCTTTTTCATGCTTATGCTAAGCATGGGCTGAAAATGAATACTAGAGCATTCTCCTGGCTTTTTTGCACTAGTGATGTTAAGCTGTCACATTCTCAGTGTTTACGTCCTACAGCCAGTCTAAAAGCTTTGTCCTTTCATTCAAAGCAGAGAGATGTACAAAAGCATGGGAGAGACAGTTTTGGTTATAAAAGCAAACCATACTAAACCTGGATGGAGAGCAGTTTTCCATTCTGTGAAACCTTTTTAAGGATTTCCGTGTTGGTTCCTTTTCTTTGTCATGATGAGACCCAAATCTTTAGGGTGAGGGAGGAGAAGGTACGGGGTCCTTCCATATGCCCTCTCCCAAAAACTAAACAAGTGGTCAGCAGCAACAAAATCAGTATTTCCATCAACTGAGAAGCAGTATGCAGAGGGGAATTGGAGAATGCAGGTTCAAAACTTGTATTCTGTCTAGGTACCCTGTTCTACTACATCAATGTGTTAAACATTGCTTTTTTTTTTTTTTTCCTTTCCCAGAAAAGGCATTTTTCTATTTATTTTTTAAGTAATATTCCATCAGTGGAACAGTGTTGTCTAACCAGAAAACCCCACACCCGTAAAAACATTCTCACCCAACTTCACTCATCAGGAAAGTCACAAATGCTTGAGCAAGGCTGAGGTGGTGTGTAATACTGTGCATAACATTCTGTCAGTTGCACATATAAAATGTTATTTTTATGTCGATGTTAGCACATGGCTTGATTTCACTAGCATGTTCTGCAGAGTTGTGACTTGACGTTTAAATTTCTTGATGATAATACAGCACTGATTACAATTTCGCAATCTGTACTGAGAACTGCAAGTCCTGTTCAGCAACACCACTTCTGATTGTAGATATAATGGCAGCTATTACCACTGTTGTTCATGCCTTTGCTTCTTTCCACAATCCTTACAAAAAACATTGGAAAACTAGTCTTTAGAATGTATTAACGAGGAACCATTCCCCATTTCTCCTCACTTCTTTTGTTTTCTTTTTCCCTGTTTTCAGTGATGCCTTTCCTTTCCTTTCCACACATCTTTCATCCAGCTTTTCCTATTTACATCTCTTTGCCATGGGTAACTCTTCTTCATTTCATGAGGGTAAGGCTTTTTTTTTTCCCCATTTCTTTTCTGTCCTGTCTTTGCTTTACTTGACAATGCGTAACAAACAAATACAAAAAGAAGTGTTTTGTACAACACCTAATGTGTACATGGCTATTACAGAATTTTTTTTAATTAAAACTTCGAATTGAGTGTACTGTGACAGAAAATCTTGCACTGTAACATTGAAATGAGAAATCATTATAGTTTAGTTTATTTTACCATAAAACATTTTAGTGATGTAAGTGGCACATAGAGTTTGCATGCACTGTTTGTCAATGCTGTGGTTTCATTAACCTATTCTTACAGACAGATGGTGTAATCACAAAGTTTAATGCATGTATTTCATTGTGATGTCCTTACATGTTACAAACCAAAAATATTTAGCAACATGCTAGGATGGTTCTCTAGTCTGAAAGAGGAAAAAAAAAACCCAACAAAACAAAACATAGAAATTTGAAGAGCGCTCACTGTCTCTCAGTGGAACGTCATGTCACCCAAGTCTTGGTCTCCAGTATTGCCGTGGTTAAATCACAGTAGTTATATCTGTTGTAAGGTCTCGTGTACCAACAACTGTTCCTGGATTGACAGTGGCTTTTTGAGCTTACTTTAAAATGCTTCCAAAGCAACATAAACTACGCTGGAAGTAAGCCCTGTTCTACGAACAGAAGAGTAGTCCTTATGTAGGATTACATTGATTTCAACAGCCTAAATTCATGCCTTATTGCATAACTTGACTTTTTTTTAGGTTACGTGTTTCTTTTTAATTACACAAAGAATTGTTAAATCTGAAGACCAGTGCAATGACAGGAACATCTAGGACGTATAATAGCTTGCTGGATTGAAAACTAATGCTTCCAGAAAATTACTGAATTATTCCAATTAATTATTGGTATTGAGTTATTTCTGCAAGTCAGAATTAATCCTGTCTTTTAACTATATATATATACATACATATATATACATATATATACACACACACATACACTTTTGAATCCTGCAATCCTGAAAAAGTCTTGTCTATCCAAAATAGGCTTGCTTTGAAATCATCTAACACTTAAAATCTTATGGATTTAAGCTAAGTGATTTAAAGAATAAGCCACAAAGAAATAAATATATATCTATACTGTGGAAACGCTCAGTTCATCCGCACAAGAAGCAGTTTCTGTGCTTTGCAAAAAGACTGAGCTGTACAGGCGCTTCCCACACAGAGCCAAGGAGACACATCTTTCCAATATTTTTCCTGGCTCTTTACACATTTTGCATAGTATTTATAAAGCATTTAATAATCTTCATCAGTGCTAATATAAGGCACATATGCCTTCATTGATTCCTGCTGAAACATATAGTGTTGGTATGAGTGTTCTTAGGAGATTCCCTGAAAGCCGGTTAATGTGAGTCCATTTTTCAGCGTTTCCTCAGACTTTATTCTATAGAGCATTTGCTGGTGGATCATGGAGTACTGGCCAAACCCACATTATTAACCATACTCTTTCTGTCCCTCCCCCTGAGCCTGGTGCTAACTTGCCTGGGAGGGTAGTTAAAAATACCCTACTTGAAAGTATCTAACAAACAAACAAAAAAAATCTTCAGTATATCATGTTTCCTTGAGTTGTATTTGCAGTTGTTCTAGAGCTCTTATGTGCTCATATTTGTTAGAAGAGGTGATCGCTGTGCCTCTCACTGGAAGAAAAAGTGATATAATAAGATTTGGCCCACACTAAGGAAAAAGACGGAGAATCTTTCCAGTAAAAGGTTGTAGAATGGAGTGGGTTTGTCTTTAAATCACGGGCTGTTATACTGTGAGACACTATAATTATTTTGCCTGAAGACACAGAGTAAAAGTTGGAAAAAAGAAAATACTGGTAAATATAAGGGTTGGAGGACAAAATGCGACTCTCATAATGAAGACCAAAATCTACCTCAACCAGTTATTTCTTTTTATGCTGCTGTTCATGTTCATTTTAAGAGAGTGAAGCAAAGGAGCAGAATTACCCAACTGGGTTAAGCTGTAATATTTATGTCAGTGAATCAAAATCACCCATAAACATAGATATGAATTGTAAATATTGTAATCAGGGATATGTTAATGGTCCATTACATAAATTAATTAGATCTCTTGCCCTGGAGGGTCCAGAAAAAGGCAGTAATCGAGAAATTTAAATCATTCTTCATGTGTGTCAAGTTGAGGTGCCTGAAAACAGCATATCCTTTTCTTCTAGCTCAGTTTTCTTGACCTTTCAGTTCATTCTTGGCATCTTCTGAATTGTTAAAAATAAAATCCTTATGAGGGCACTGGCAAGTGGTTAGCAAAGCTCATTATGGCAGCTTTCTACATTCAGATATTAAAGTGATAAAAGTCAGGGGTGAAAAGGGAAAAGATAATTGTACACTTTAGGAAAGGTGGCTGTCCAGTGACTGTCCTGGGAAGCCAGGTGAGCTAAGCTGTTTCCCTCCGAAGCAAAGAACCATGCAGGCAGGCCTCCCTGGCACATCACTGTTACACTCCTGAACACAGTAACCCTGCAGCCGGGGAGCCCTCCTGCTAAAAAGTGCATTACCCAAATCTTAAAAAAGAGTCTGGGGTTCATTATGGGTGAGATTCTGCTGCACTGACCCTGGCTGAGAGCATGGCTGTATTCCTTGAAGGGTACGATGCTGTTCAGCATGGAGACAGTAGCAGAATCTGTGCACTTGAAGTAGCTAAAATAATTGTGGTCTTCTGAAAATTGCCAGTAATATTTGGATTATTGTTTGAGTTGTTTTTTACTTAGTACTATATATTGAATGGACATTAATGCAGAAGATTTCATCTGCAGTATCTCTGTCTCATTTGACAGCTTTCAGGATTATTGTATTTAAAGACAGTATATGTACTTTTCACAAGCCTACAGTCAATCTTTTAAATGTATTGAAGATAATTATGAAATGAAATCTACCTCTGTGGCTTTTGTGACATTATCTTCTTCAAATGAATTGAATGCCACCTTTGCCTCATTTCTTCCAGCCCTGCTGTATTTCTGTTCCATGAAACATCGCCGTTAGCATTCTGAATGTGTTGATACTGCTATTATCCATCACTTTCCATTTCCGTTTTCTCAAGGTGAAATCTCTCTGCTAATTCAAAAAGCTTTCTGTCTTCATTATGTATAAATTACTTTGCCCAAAGACTAAAAAACCTAACCGTGAGATAAAGGTGAGGCCTAGACACATTTTATACCAGAATAGTAAATGCAAGGGGGAAAAGGGTAAGGAAGAGAGCATAACCATTTAACTTTTTCCTTCTGGGTTTTTTTTTTTGGAGGGATTGAAGGTTGTTTTCCAGGAATGTACAAGTCTAATGAGCTGAGAACTTTTTCCTTAAATAATTGTTTTCCTGGATCTCAGCATCTTTTTAAAAACACCATCATTGTGCTTTAAGTAACCATGTCTCCCAATGAAGCAATGGGGGAAAATATCCTATTCTCAACTGGCTTGGAAGGACACCAGGGAATAATTCTTGCACAGCTAATATTTTTCATATTCATTAAATATGTTTGCTCAGTAAGCCAGACATTTTATTGTGTGTTCTATACTAGTATATTAAAATTACTCTGATGTCTTTTTCCCCGTCTCATGAATTACTTCATGAATTGCCAGCTTGATCAGCGAGACTAATAATGATGAATGCATCTGTTTATTTGTAGAACAAATATCAACTCTTTTTTTAATTAGGGAGTGCCACTGTTAATTGAAGGGTGCCCTCAATGTTCTGTGTCTTCAACAGAACCTTCCTTACTCTTTGTTATTACTAACAGACATAGAGAAAGCTGGACCAGTGCAGAGTTCAGGTCTGTTGGATGCTGACACTGTGAATACAGTAGATTGGACTTTATTTTTAATGACATCCCATTTGGTCCGGCTCAGGAAGGGTTTACATTTTGCTTATTAAGTAAATTTAAGCTCCCAGTTTCTGATAGCTGACTAAAATAAAATCTCTGCATTTAATGATCTCAATGAATATAATATAGTCACACCCATATAACCTTGCTTTCCATTAGCAAAAAATAATCGAATAACCAGTATAAGTGAATTCATTACTGAATCTACAGTATAGATGACAGCAAGACAGAGGTCTCTTGAGTGGCTGTGTTCCTTATTTTCTTTACCAGTTTACTGTATGGGAATTTTCCTGAATGAATACTTCATAGGTGATGACGGTGGAAGGTGGTGATAACCTTAGATGCAGAGCAGATTTGGGAGCGAGCACCACATCTAAATAAGGAGAGCAAACAGGGGGATAAAGGGCATACAGAAATACTAGAAATGGATTTACTATTTTAGCATTGTACCAAGTGTTGTCCTTTACACTTAAATAGAATTTCATTTATAGTGTCAGCTGAATGGCTGTGTTTTCACTAGTTTGGCAGCAGATGTTACCTGTGGAGCCATTCCAACCTCTGCTCTGCTCTTTTTTTAAAATTCAGTGCAGGTATGGGCTGTTTTACTTTATTTTTTTCTAGCTGTCAGAAATGCATTCAGAAGTGGAAAAAATAGAGGATTCCCAGTATTTCTTGATAATACAAGCTTTGCACAGAAATGTGCATCTTCCATGGTGTTCATAAAGTGTGTGGAACAGATTTTATCTGCAAGTGCTCACGGATCTCAAGGACACAAATTCATACACTCTCTGTTTATCGATACATTTTACAATTTAATCATGAATATTTGATTATTCTGGTAAAACAGAGAACTCTAGGTAATTATTAGTTTATTTAAGCCAACAAAACACATTGGATTAATGCCTTCACTGTGTTTTTCATTGATTGTTTTCCATATTAGTGTAGATACTTATCTTTTGTAAGAACAGAGGAAGGGACAGTGGCGCTTACCGTGGAAGCGGCAACACGGAGAGAGGGAGGTCATGCACTGGAGCCTTCCTAGGCTGCAAGATAACTTCAGCCAGTTTGCTGCCCCCCAAAGCAGTAATCTGCTCTTCCTCTCAGTTTTAGCAGCTCGTATCAGTCCTCTGGTACTGATACTGATCCTTCCTTCAGCACGGGTATTTGTGTGGCCGGGCACATGCTGTTGGAAAGTGAGTAGGATTAAAACTAGCTCAAAAAAACAATAGTAAAAACAGTTAAGTGGGAAAGAGTGGCTGGGGCAAATGGTGCTTCAGCCTCCATTTGTACTCATGTATGTGAGCTTCACATGTTTATAGATGAGTGTATATTTTTGATGGCAATATATTCTTGCTGTGCAACTTAACAAAGTAACACAGTGGTGAAAACGAAGACAATGTATTAAAATACATCACTGATTTGCTGTGTGATCTTAAGCAAGCATTTAGCCTTCTCATGCATCAGCTTCAAACTGGGTATTACTGGAAACCAGCTCTTACAGTTGCATTTCCCCATCCCCACCCCTGAAAGTAAATTTTTCCTTCCTTTTCTCCTCTTCTGAAACCCTGAAGTTCTGTAGGACTCCACATAGGTTTGGGGCAGTCTGCTAACGTTAGCTCATTTTTACTTTAAAAGTACCGTAGCCTCACCTGATATGTTGGGTACAGTTGAGGTGTCGGATTGCCATACTCCCATTGACAGACTGGGTGACCTACCTTTGGATGTAGGTTGCAATAGTCAATAAAAAAGCAATGAGAGAAACACCTGCTAGAGGACAGTGGGGTCACTGGTTATATATAGGAAGAGTTGCTCCAGAAATAGAGTAGTATTTGGAAGTGAATAACCTTAGACTATTTCAGGGCTATTGAAAGAGGTCTCCTGGTTTTTTTCTTCTTTTTTTATCTCCCAGAGATGGAATAATATTGCTGAATAAGGAATGTCTGATCCCATTTACTTCCTAGCTGACAAATCATGAGTACTTGGAATCAGTTTAAGTGTCCTACAGTCTTTATTGCACAGGCCCATTAATTCATTTGTTTTTCCGTTGTGTCATTTTGTACAATGGGTGTAATACAGCAACAAAGCTGGATCTTCAGAGATTCATTGTTCTGTAACAGTCCTGAAAATTAAGTGTCCACTATAGGTAACTATTAACTTAAAAGCTATTCCTTCCTACATGAGTGCAATGAAAAATAGTCTCAGAGTAATGAATATCATTCCAGTATTTGATTCATGTCTGAAAGTTATTTTACAGAACTTTGATTTATCTTGTCTAAAGTCCCTCTTGTATGTTTTCTGACTAATTTGTGCTTAATATACGCAGTAGGGCATTTTGAAATGGAGGTGAGTGAAACTGATATAGCCCATAAAAATAGATGAATGGTGTTAAGCCATTTGATTCAGGCATGTAATCACGAGCTGTGGTATTCCTTCAGCCTTCACATCGTACTTTCACGTAAACAGGCTAGCACGTGGCTGGATTCAGTAAACACTTCCCCAGTGCATTTCACTAACCGTGAAGACAGTTGAGACTGCATTCAAGCAGACCTTTTTTTCCTGGGCTCTGTACAGCTTCAGGAGCCTGTTGGAGTTTTTACTTACCATAACCTCTGGACTACTGGAGAGATTCCTCTCACCTGTAGCTACTGGAAGCTATGCTGCCTCCAGCTGCAGGTGTCCAGGAACCTGCAGATCACTTCCAGCTCAATCGTTCTCACTCTGTGCTCCCCTAAGCAATTGCTGCAGGTGCAGCTCTGGCAGTACGGTTCTTGAGAAAACATGTGCACTGTCTTATATCTCCAATTGTTCAGGAAAAAAATTGCTAAACCCTTTAATAGCACGATGGAAATTTTGAAACTGTTTGTTCCATGCCATAGGACCCGTGTTGCCATTTAGCTTTCATTATGCCAAAAACAAAGCCAAAGGCTCCTCTACACGTTCCCCCTCTGCTTTATTGTGTTTGAGATGGAAGGGTAATTGTGCTTGGCAAGGGTGACTGGATTACAGCTGCCTTTGACTTCCAGGTATTTTTAGTGCTGTCATGGTGCCTAAACATGTGCAGAGCACTGTGACACAATGGGGAAAATGGGATTTGATTTATTTGAAATTAGAAAAAAATAGTGATTCTTTCCCTTGGAGGACAATTGCCAGAAAACTAAATCAATTCTCTTTTATTTTTAAGACTTGGAAGGTTTTGACTCTGTAATACCAATTGCTGAGAAGCTTAATCATCCAACTACCACCAGACCAAAAGCTACTGGCAGGCGACCACCCTCCCAGTCTCTCACATCTGTAAGTCAATTTTCCTTTTCTTTTATTTTTTTTTTTTCTGATTTTTTTTTTTCCCTCCTCCTATTTGTGTTCCCTGGTGTTTTTACTATGCTTACACAGCCATTCCTTCACATGTACAGTGAGGCAGAGAGACGCAGCTCAGGAAAATTAGTGTCAAAAGGCTGCCAGTGTTTTGAATACTGATGTTTAAAACATTCCCTCCCTTACAAGATTAGTACCCCCTTATTTGGGTGCTGCCAAGTATTCCTTGCCAACCATGACTGAGGCCAGAAAAATCCTTTATAGGAATCTTTGGAATAAACTAGTTTGTGCTAAGCATCAAGGATTTTGAAATTGTTTCCCAAAAGAAGCATTTCCCTTGGTTTCTCTAGGACATATATCAGATTTTGAGGACAGACTGTTTCAGCCTTTGGCAGCTGTCCTTCAGCCGCCATGTGTTTCTTCTCATTAAGTACACAATTGTAAATACAAGGGTGATTTAAATTTCACTATCTAACATTTGTCTTTAGACAAGTTGGTCTCATAAACCATACTTTGGAAACCACTGCTTAGTTTTTCAGTGTCCTTTTCTTTGGGGTTTCAGGTTTGTTTATTTCTGTGCTTTTTGCATTCTGGAATATCAGAATGAGAGCAACTACTGATGTTTACCTGTGTTTGTGTTGCTGAAGAAAAACAAAGTGGAGGGAAATGAAAAGGATTATTGTGAAACTAATAGAATACAAAAAAGAAAGCTTTCAAAATTGACTATGTACATGATATGGAAACATGAAAGACAAGTTCAAAGGTCTTTCTTCCCCTGTCAAATCTGTGGGAAAAGGAACAGGGGTGGAAAGAACCTTCCCTATTTGCACCTGTAGAAAGAGGCTGTACGCAAGGCAGCCCTGGAGTGCCAGTGGTGTGCACAGGCAGCAGTATGGGTGCATGGGTCCTCTGAAGAGTAGCAAAGCGAGACCTGCACTGAGCAAAGCCATGGCAGAGCTGCCCAGGTGGTAGAGCTGACACCCCCACAGCACAGTGCTCAGCATCCTAGCCAAGCAAGGTACAGCTCTTCTTGCGAACATAAAGGTGCTTTCATCTTATGACATAGCAATGCAAAGATGTAAACTAATGTTGAATTCAACTCTTAAGTGTATGATATTTCATAAATGCTTTGAAAGCATTCTAGCCTTGAAAACAAGACATAAAAAAGGGGAGGGGGGGTGCGGGAGACTCATGATTTTAAGTATTGTTACTTTGAAACTTATAACTAAAAATAAAAAAGTCGTCACATAAATGCTCTTCTTCTTCCTTTGTTAAAATATTGTACAATGAAAATACCTGGGTTTTTTTTTTCCTCTCTTGGGGTCTGTGTGTTTGTCTACGTAGTCGTCCCTTTCAAGCCCCGATTTCTTTGACTCACCAAGTCCTGAAGAAGAGAAGGAGGAACATGTTTCCATTACACACAAAACTATTGAAGTGTCAAGGAAATCAAGAACTGTTACAATATCACAAGTAAGTTATTTGGAATATCTCTGCTTAACCTTAACACATGCATCTTCATTTTTGAAAACAGTATGAAATATTTATTTTTAAAATTTAATTCAACAATCACCTGATAACTGGTCCTTTAAAGAAGCTTAAAATAGTAAGGCTTACTCAAGATCGTTCTGTGTTTGAAATGCAAGTCTAAAGTGAATTGCACAGTTAAAATGTCTCCATAACCATACTGTGAAAAAATCCTTCCTAGTGTAAGCACATCTCACAGAAGGGAAATAAATTTTAGAAATAAAGGCCCTTTCTTGCGGCTGTAAATTAAGTTTATGTTAGAAGAGTCTGTGAGCAGAGAAAATACAACTCTTTCACCCACTCCAGTAGTATGTGAATTTAGATTTGCAAGTATAATCACTTTTTATACTGGTATAATTGTATTCATTTTCTAGGCTTGTGCTATTCTTATTGTAAATTGGTGGAAAAACTATAGGATAATCGAATATTACAGAAGGAGTATGTAGATCAGGTTTTAAAGGTTGGAGCTATTTTTTAGTACATAAGGATACATTTAATAATACAAATATTACATTCTAAGAGTATAACAAAAGCATTTGAAAGGTGAAATCATGCACTTCTGTGATCCAGTTATAATGTTTTGCTGTATAGCTCCCTCTTCTGGGAGCACTTGCATTAAGGAATGCTCTAGGGCCAACATTCGTAAATTACATGCGGGTATGCCAAGGATGTAGATGTTCCTGTAAAACAAGATGACTGCTACCAGAAAGTAGCTGCTTGAGACTTTAATGTTGGTAGCCAGTTAAGCGCTGGAATAAGGTATTCAGTGTGGATGACTCCAGTTGTGCCTTGTTCACTTGCTCCAGGTTTGAACTCAGCCTGACGTCTCTTTTCGGTCCAAAGGAAAGATAAAGGAAAGATATCTACTGATGTAAGGATTGTTATCCATGAAAGAGCCATTTATAGGTACACGTTACTCACACATGCACACACATATATATAAAAAGTTAAAAGAATATTGTTAAGGTCATGAAGTCAGGCATTCAAGCCACTGGATTGATTCAGCTTTCTTGTGATTATAACACCATTTTTATTTCTATGGTCACACTGTTTTTTCTGCAGAACACTTTTTTCATGCGGTGCTTGCCCGGGACAGGTTCTGTGCTCAGTCACGCTCATGTGGTGGGGAAGACTGTTTTCTGGAGAACTCAGTGGATCCTGCTATTCCCTCCCCATCACACTTTCTCCTAATTTTCATCTGACCACTAACTTTTCTCTCAGTTACTTTATCCAGCTAATGCCACCACCCCAGTCCCCAAGTCCTCACTTACAATGTCTCCTTCCCTTTCTGTACCATTTTTTCTCAATATCTTACCCTATTTACCATTCAACTTCAGCATCTCTTTTCCAAAGACAGAGTTGGAGCGTTGCCTAATGCTTTTTCTTACTCTTGGCCAAATCAGATTTTCAGGTACTCCTGGTAGCTGTCATGTAATGCACACATTAGCACTGCCAAATAGCAATATGGTAAATAATTAAGACTCACCCTAGTTGCCATTGTGATAACTGTACTTGTACAATGTTCTGTGTATGCAGTGAAGTAGCTGGTCGTGTATGGTAGGTGGACTTCAGTTTTTCTATACCTTGTCTAATAAGTAGAGCACTGGATTGCAGTTCAGGAAACACAGGATCCTTCTGAGCTAGCCACGTGGTTCCAGGGTAACGAGGTTAGTGCTGTGTTTCTCTGTCAAATTCCTGGAGGAACAAGGAGCCACTGGTAGTTATGAGGATTCACAGAAGCTTCACTTAATAGAGGACAGTACAGTACATTTCTTTCTTATTAATATATTATCATTTTCAAGTCATGGAGTTTTGTTTTTATATCATACCAACAAACAAGGAATATTTTGCTATTTTCATAACTCTAAGGGCAACATGTAACACATTTTTTAATTTTTAAAAAACATTGGGTGTTGACAATTCCTTCAGTGGTTAGTTGATGATTGTAAATTTAATCTGCAAAAAAATACAATTTGGATTCTTGATCATGCAGTTTTGTGCTCTGCAGGAGACGTCCACGGATGTACGTATGTTCTCACAAACTTCCGACAGAAGCATCTTTCCCTGGTTCATTTCACTGTTAGGTCTGAGATCTTGGAAAGATTTGTTGCTGACTAGTTGTAGCCACTGTGGAAAGTCTTTCTGAAGCTGTCTGAACTTCTGCGTCCCAACTAGAGCCCCTCTGATGTACATGTACGAAGATAATGACTAAATGTTATATTTATCATGATTTGGCCAAAGCTGTCCATGTTTGACTATGGACTTTCAACATTACCAAAGAGCAGCAAAATACTTAATATTTGTTAGAGGTCTGATTTTCATAAAGCTTTCTCCAGACATTAAGTGTTATTCTTTTTGTTGCAGGTGTCTGATAATAAAACTTCCTTGCCTCCAAAACCAGGAGGTTTGACTAGTGGCAGTAATGTACAACCTTCACTATCCCCTTCACCGTCACCTGGATTTCACTCAATTGCTATGGGAACAACAGGCCACAGGTCAAATTCCCCATCCCTGTTCGGTACTGAAGGAAAGCCAAAGACTGAGCACTTGAGCCAAGGTCAGACTGCCCTGGAGGAGCTGAGAACACAAATTAAGGAGCTAAGAACCATCATTGAAACCATGAAAGACCAGCAAAAGTAAGTCCTGCAAATCACAACTGTAGGTGGGATGCTTCCGTTCATGCATGGTGGTGGCAGTTTCTTATTGAGCTTGCCTTCATGTATGTTACTCTGCACAGTCTGCCTTTGTGTTTGTGAGTGATTTTCATCTACTTTCCTGACAGAACACGTTCCAGGGTGAGAAGCTCAGGAAAACAGACTGACACTATCCATCTCTAACAGCTTTTTTTCCAGTGTTATAACATAAGCAGATGTTTATGGGGTGTTGAAAAAGTTAAGTTACAAGCTATAAGCAGTGAATAAGGTTTTTATGTTGTTTAATTTGCCAGTAACTATTTGGGAACTCATGTGCATTGATCTTAATAAGGGGTGCACTTGTTCTAGTTGTTGTACAAATTACTACAAGTTCCTAAAATTATTAAATCAATTTGTTGTTTGACTGTTAGCACATTTTCCCAGGAAGCTCGTATTACAAAAGAAGTAATTGAATTGTGATTAGGACATTTGAAGATCTTTGTGTTTATGACCCTGAATCTTACTATTTTAGTGTTGGGCATCTTTCTTTTCTTTAAGCTGCTCATTTCTTAGGAGGCACTGGGGCTGGTGTGTAGCTTTTGCTATTCCTGAGAATATTTAATGTTTTGGAAGCTAAACCTTCACTTATGTTGTCAGTTGTGTGTAGCCCAGGCAGGAAAAAGAAAAGGGAAAGCAGAGTGCAGAGTGGTGGAACAGAGGTGTGGGGGGTGTTTGGGAGAAGATGCGGGAGGGCATGGTTCAGGCTGGATTTAGCCAGCGAGCCCCACAGCTTTGCCTCTTAGGCTGACCCCTGCTCCTCTGGTCTCCCCGGCCCTTCTTGCAAGGGCTGCTTCCACCTACTGGTTTCTCTCTTAAGGTGAGATCACTCAGTGGGAACATGAGAAGGTGTCTGCTCCTTATAGCTATGTTCCCATTCCCAACAAAGAAGGATCACAGCAAATCCATATTTGGGATCGTTGTCTTATAAATGAAGCTGAAGCCTACATTGTATTGCTGGCATAAACAGCTTTGAAGTGACTTAAGTATGTGACAGCACGGGCAGGATTTGTGTTACCAGTTCCTGTAATCCACCAACAGCCAATCCATCTACATTTTGTGTGGAAAAAAGGCAACTGGGTGCCGATACAGTGTTGATACAGCCAGTCCAGAGCAAAGCCTGTGGATGCGGGGCTGTTAGGAGGAAATGTATTATTCATTAGCTGTCTGGGGGGGCGGGTACTGTCCTTTTATAGAGAGTCTTACTTCTCTGTAGTATAGCATATAGTATACAAGAGTATACTGACTGTAATTAGTTGTTCAGAGGAAAAAAGGTAACTAGTGAAGCAAGGAAGATATGTCTCCAAGAGGTGATCTTTTGTATTTTACTAGTTTAATGATTTCCATTCCAAGCTCTTTTTGCATTCTTTTAACAGAAAAGAGATTAAACAGTTGCTGTCTGAGCTGGATGAAGAAAAGAAGATCCGCCTACGATTGCAGGTACTTAAATTATTTTTAATGTTATGGAAGTATTGGCAGGTTTGATTTAGCCTCAGGTGTGGGACATAAAACTCTGCTAAAATACTTCAATTCCAGTGAATCAAAAACTACTAACTAATGTTACTGAAAGGGATATACCTGTTCCCTTCACAGTGTTGCCAGTCTGTGTCATATATATTGCAGTACTGGGTTCTTACTGAAAAGCCTGATAACTATCTAAAAATTTATCAGCACAAGTAGACAAATTTAAAAAAAAAAAAATTAAACACAACATAGGATTCCAACCAAGACATTTTTTTGGCTCAGTTTTAATGGCTTGATTTTGTCACAAATGAAATGTCTTTTTAAATTATTTGCTCTCTCCCAAAGCTTTATATTTTGTAGCAGGCTTGCCCTAGTGTTGATATGCTTGGAATATTATTTCATACAGCAAGATTTTTATGTCTGCTTTACAGACTGCACTCAAGTTGTCTTTACTAAAGCATCCTAAACAATATGAAAGAAGGTGCTCTGATTAAGAGCCCAGTTACTGCTACCATAGTTTGTATAGTACCTTAGCTCTAGATGTTGTCGTGCTGGCTTAGTCATTTGCCAGGTAGCGCACTGCCCTACTTGTGTGCGAGTGGTGGAGCTGGGCCTTTGCTAGGATCATTGACCGTGCTGCTTCAATATGGAATGACGTTTAAACTGCTTTTCTGGGTTTTGGAGAGTGATGTACTTGATAAGTGCTTTAGTATTGATTATATTTTATGTTTTTATGGTAAAGGTCAACTGTACTTTTTCCTGGTACTAGGGATAGAAAATAGAATTGTAACTTCACTGGGCTGTTCCTGCTCAGTAAAATGCTTGGGAACGCAGCAAAGGGTGGCAGAACTGGGGACCATCAACGTCTGTGCTCCAGGGCTGCCTAGAGGACTTTATGCATGCAACCACATAGGCATATGGCTTCTAGTAACGCACAATTCATGTTCAGCTAAAATTGAAATTTTTTCAGATAAAATCAATGAACATTTTTAATAGTCGTTACTGATTTAGTCTAACAGGCCAGACTATTCAGAGGTCTGGATTCTACCTCCAAGGATGGCTTTGCATCTTTATACAGAGACCTGCACTGATGGTTTTAAAATTATGATCTTAAAGCTGAATGCTTTTACTCCAGTTCAAATGTTGCTTATACTGGTAAATATTCAGATGCTAGCCAAGGTGACATTATTAGCTTTACATGAAGGTGAGAGTTCAACAAACAAAAGTTGCATTAGTTTAAGAGTGCTCTGATGGTCATAAACTAGCACAGCTCTCAGTCCATGTATTAAAGACGACTGCCTTGATGATATGGCACTGTTGGGCACTGCAGGTGTGGTTGAATAAATCTAATACCCTTGCCTCAGGGTTTCCAGTGTCTGTCAGAGGGGCTGAGGGTACAGCTAGGGCTGATAATGGTTTCAGCCACATCCTTTTACCACATGGCTCTACATCCATGAGAGCACGTAAGGTGCCTGGATGCAAGCTTGATGGGTGTAGGAAGCAACTGCTGTCCCTACAGCAAGAACCATCCCTATAGGAGAGAGACGATAGGTTTTCTCCTCAGCTGCCAGTGCTTGTTGTCAGCAGTTCAGTTTACTTGTGCCAGGTGTAAGTGCAGCAGCTGGTGCATGCACACAGTGCTCATTCTGCAAGTAATTCCTGGCAGCAAGCTGCATGGCTTGTAAAAGTTGTAGTTTAAAGAGTTTGAAAGGTCTTGTGGTACATTTGATGACTATACTTGTCAAGCTCTGAAGGGAGGAAGCTGTGAGTGGTCATCTTATGCAGCTGAGAAGGTCACCTCAATTTGTGAAATCTGTGGAAATAAGAGTAGTATAAAACCCGTACTCGACACCTGTGGACAAGATGGAACACGTGCTTTTCAAGCAGCACCAACTGTGTCTGTGTTTGTTAAAGCATCTGATTTCATCACAAAATATTTTTTGTTTGTTTTCAGATGGAAGTTAATGACATAAAGAAAGCTCTTCAATCAAAGTGAATACTTGATAGGTGGAATGTTGCGTTATTCTTCATGACTGAGACTCAAATTTATGCCCCAGCCAAAATAACTTTGTGCCAAATGATTTAAGAATTGCCTCAACATCCCTTTATTTGAAGGATTAGCACAACAGTTTTTGATAGCACAACAAAAATACCAACAACGAGGACAAAATTTCCACCCGAAGCAGTGCTGTGCGGCACTAGTTGTGACTGAAATTGATCTTCTTGTGCTAAAGGCTCTCTACTTCAAGATGCTAGGTGAAATGAAAACTCAGGCAGTTTAGTCCATAGTGGTACTATTTTGATGATATTTTTCCATAAATAAAGTGTATTTCAGATTATCTGTTTACAAGCTTTATGATTTTGACTTTTGGTTTTTAATTGTCTTTTGTCACAGATTTTAAAATGTTTGTACTGCATATAGCCAGGAATGAATGTTAATGTTGGGGCTGGAGGGATTATTTTTGCTTCAAGATAGAACAGCCTACTTTTTGTTATGGTTTTAAGTTCTGTTAAATATGCAATTTTATTTTCCCAAATCCCCTACAATTTAAACTTACATTGTGTACAGTAATGTATTTACAAGAAAGAAACAAACCAACAGAAATCTGGTCTTTGCAATGATTTGTGCCTTTCTTTGCCACACACTGACTGGAGCCGGTTGCAAGCCAGGTCTCCCTAATGTAGCTACCGTGCCGACTCCTGTACCCGGTGTCTGGCGGAGGTCACCTTCTCAGTGTACAGCTGCTCAGTCAGGTTTTGCGAGGTGGCAGGACAAAAGGGCGCAGCTGAGAGCGGCTTTGTCTTGAGCAGCTGTGGCTTTTTAGCTTTCCTGGTTTTGATAGGCCTCTCCCTCAACTTGAATGTTCATCTCCGCTTGATTTTCATTAGATGATTTAAACGCCCGCCTCTGTCCCCAATTTTGCACAGAGTGAACAGAATATGCATTATTAAAGCAAAAATAAATAAAAGTAATCTATAAAACATAAATAAAAAGTTGTATTATTTCATGCACAAGGTTCTCTATCGTCTGACACTGTTTCGTTTGCTGTTTATGTGGTATTGTTTGCTACATTATGTTGTACACTTACAGACTGATACACTATAGTCCTGTTTCTGCAGCAGGACTTTCTCTTCATCATTTTATTGGACCTGATCCTTACTTCGTTTCTTCTAATTTCTCTGTTTGCTTTCATCCTCTCAAAATAAGGTCTCCCATTCTTCTGTTTGTGGTTCCATGTGTTCTTTACTAGCTGCGGAGTATCTCATACCTTGTCAGCAATCTCTGTTGAGTTTATACAAAGCGTTTAAATAATGGATATTTTTGCATAGCGTGGAGTGAGTGGGCGAGTGATATTGGCGATGCTTCCGAGTGACAAAAAGAACCCACACAAAGGATCTGTTTGTCATCTCATCAAATGCTAGAGCTGGCTCCAGCCAGCACATCCTGTATCCCAGCTCACCACCCTGCCTGCCAGGAGCTGGATGAGACGTAGCGTTGAGTTGGCTCGTCACGTTCACACATGGTTGGCAGAGTTCCCATAAGCTTTTTGATATGCATAGATATATAAAATACACACGCCACCATACCTGAATCTTGCTTTATGGGTCTCAACTGGCAATATAGAACCTCACTGTTGGGATGATTTCCTCTACCGTAGCATCTGCTTCTATTGTAACAGCGGTGACTGAGATTGAAAGATCGAATAGTGGAACTTGAGAATGTTTTTAGAAGTCCCAATACATTGTTCAATGTACTCAAACAGAAGCACTAATAAAATATTTTATCACTGAAATGCTCTTATTTAACATTTCTAAATAACTGCATTAAAATATTTTTGTACAAAGAATGATAGTCCCACCATGGCTTTGCAGCAATAATGATTTTTAGATTACTTCCATGGTTTTTGTGAAGTTAGTAGCAGAGTTAGGAGAACAGGAGGAAATGAGGGATAAGGAATAGAATTGTGTTTGGGTTTGTAGTCATACATTTGCAACATGTATCCAGAAATGTACAGGTCTGGCCTCCTAATTGCATCCCTGGAAAGAGATAAACTATTGTATCTGTGGTAAATAAAGTATTGATTCCTGCGTTGTACCTCAGAAATACAAGAGACATCTCAGAAATGTTCTGTTTTTTGCAAATGAAAGTCTGAATTTGGCACAGAATTTCCTTATATAAGAATACATTCTTTTTTTTCTCCTGTCATTTTATAAATCCAAGTTAGAAGTCCAACATATCATGCTTTGTAAAAGAAGGCTAAATGAGATTTTGTGAAAATGCTTTGGTTTGGAAGTTGGTTATTCTGGGAGAAGAGAGTTTGTGAAAGTACAAGCTCTTCTTGCTGCATTTCATTATAATAACAGAAAGTATTTCACATAACACATGGATTTCCCCTTTTTAAAGAGGATCGATTATGCATTAAACCTGTGGGTATAAACTGCTGCTTTTAAAAATGTTTGGATTTATATTTTAAGAAAAACAGAAAATGCCGGTGAGCTACGGAGTGATTTTGATGTGAAAATGATTAAATATTGTTGTCTGAAGAGTTGCGTAAAATGACTTTTCATTAATATGCACACACCGGTCTTGTGGCAGACTTCTGTTTACATGTTGAAGTCAGGTGTGAAACATCAGGCTCAGGCCTTTGGAGGATGATATTCCAATTCTTGATTTGGAAAATTTTTAGGTTGTTAAGAAAACAGTTTTATGTTCTCTGTATGTTCTTTCTTCAACTCTAAAAGGAACAAGTATTTCTTAATGTGAAATCGTAGCACTTAGCACAGAAAAGTTCTACATGGAAATAAGATGGTAAATATTCAAAGTGTTTATTAAGCTCTGTTACTTAAATT
Organism: Morus bassanus; assembly: GCA_031468815.1. Lineage (NCBI taxonomy): Eukaryota > Metazoa > Chordata > Aves > Suliformes > Sulidae > Morus > Morus bassanus. Next base: position 87,633,447 of record CM062568.1, on the reverse strand, counting down.
TCATCTTCTCTCTTTTTCTTATTAGCAATCCATTTGTAAATGAGCAAAAGGGGTAGATGAATCTGTTGTTACACTAACAGGTCAAAGGACTGAACACAACTATATGCAGTACATTTTTGTTTCTAGGTGTATGATAGCCAGCTGCCCAGTAAATTTTGTGAGCTGCTTTGTGTATGAAATGTCCATAGGAGTCCCGTACTCTATGACAGCCAGGACTGAAATTTGCACCTGTGCAAGCAAGGTGAGAGAGCGCCGTAAAACACCCTCAGAAACTCACGTTCTGCTGAAGTTACAGAATCGTTTCACTCATCTTCTTGTGGAGTTGACTCACGTGTGAGCCGGCCCCGCTCTCCCCCGGCTCACCCTCCGCACCAGACTGCCCTGCTGCAGGGGCGGCTGCCCAGGGGCCGCAGTGTTACCAGCGCCCCGTGCGTGGAGTCTGCTGGCAGAAAAATATAGTTGCCGCTGCATGGCGTGAAGATGTCTGGTGTTCTTGTGAATTCCTTGGCCGTGCCACATTGCAATCACAACCGCGCTGACAGCTCTCACGCTTTTAGCCTCGGTTTGGGGCTTTTCTGGTCTTGTGAGCCTGCCTTGGGAGTGAGGGGAGACTGTGGTCAGAGGTGCTGCAGTTCATGGGTCCCACAAATACCCAAGCGCCAGAAGCCGAAGAGAGAGAGTACGGCTGGGGTGGGGGTGATGCGCAGCACTCCCGCCTGCGGGAACGGCTGGTCAGCACTCACTGCCGCAGTGCAAGGCTGCGAAGAGGTGTGAGGTCTCGTGTCTGCTTCTACTCTGAAGAAAGGACCCTGGGGCTGCAAACAGGACAGAGGCACATTGATGAGGAAGGTGTGAAGGCTGGTTAGAGAGAAGATACCTTTCACATTGGCAGGCTGTGGTTTGAAAGGCAGGCAGGAATACTGCTTAAATGTAGAAACAACCAACCCCTCTGCAACTTCTGCACTGAGGAGGCTTTTCGACAGTGTTGGGGTGGCAGTGCTGCTGGCCAGCTGAGGTTCCCATGCGCTTTGGTGAGGGGACGGTCATCCAAGCATTGACTTCTGTTCAGAGCAATCTGTAGGTTAAAAAGAGCCAGAAGGGGTGGAGCTGAACTCCCCACACTAAACATTGGGTACTTGTATTCATGGTTATTAATACCCTTCAGCTAGAAATTAGATTTTGCTTAGCACCTTTGGCCTCAGCTGACTCTTGAGCTGGCCTAGGAATTGGCAGCTGGTTGCGTGCGTCCCGGCCCATTTGCTCCCTGCTTCCTGCTGCTGCTTCCCTCCTCCTGCCCTCCCGCCACGGCCCCTCACTCCTGCCTTTAGAAAATAACCAACTTCCTTAGGTCATCAGCCCTGAAGGGGAAGGGGTGCCAGCACTTCCCAGCCTAGAACAGAGCAGCTGCGGAAGCAAAAGACACTTTTTAAATGTCTGCAGGAAGCTGTGGTGGTGTGTGCACTGCTGGGGATGAGCGACCTCGGCGCCCACCAGCCTGGTGCCGGGCAGGCCAGAGCTCTGGACCGCAGTCCCCTCCACTTTCTACTCAGGTCACGAAGGTTTTCGGACCCACTGAACACACTGTTGTTTGGTGTTGGCTCTTTTAATTAAGATGATTTCCAGTCCCGTGCAGGCACAAACTTTTACAGGTGGCTAGCATAAACTACTGGCAGCCTCAGAACAGATGCTTGAGAGACTTTCTTTGTGCTGCCACAGTCAGGCTCTTCTGAGCAATGCAACCAGCAATGCAGCTGAGTTTCCTCTTTCAGTGCTCAGTTCCACTATTAGACAGTGTGGGGGGCTGGAGTGCAAACAGCTAACCTAATGCTCTTGTCCATTTTTCTTTAAGAAAAGTATTAGAAATTTAATCATATTTTAAAATGTGTTAGTACTGTGGGATGAAAAATTTAAGGTGTAAATTAATTTTGTTGAAATTGTTACCCTACAAACTGGAGTGCTATCTTAGCGTATTTTAGCAAGATGATTATAATTCTGGACAAATCTCTAGAACCATGAGAATAGTTGTTCTGACACATTGTAAAGGTTGCAGTAGGGAGGCAGGGCCTACCAATCTCCCTCAGCCCCTCAGATAAGTAGGTTCTGAACTCTCTTATCTTCCTTTTTATATGTAGGAAAAGCAACTGGAGAATGTAGATGATGATACTCACAGGAAAGCATAGTTGGCTTTTACCAGTACTATCTTAAGAGTTATAATAGGCTGTTTCTCTTGGAGGAGAAAACTTGAAAATTGGAACAACAAAGCAAATTAGATAAGAATGACCAGACTTCACAAGCAATTTGGAAAACCAGAACCTTAAAGAAGTATCTGTTTTCAACACTTTCTCTGGTAAAACCCCTTCACTTCACTGCACCCCAGACTGGCATTTTCATTTGCTGTGGGAGATCATTTTCCTCAGTACAACAACCTCTCCCCTGCGTGCTTCATCCCAGCTAGTGAAAGGCAAACGTGCTTCCACAAAGGGACCCACCAGGCTGCTCTTCACCTCCTTGGATAACAGCAACAAAGAGTTTGGTGTTTTGTGAGAGCACTTTTTGGGCTCTTAGAAGTAGTAAAAATTAAGCTGGGCAGCTGGGTTTATCCCCTTCTGGGGTTGGTTTTCATTGTGAAGGGCACAACAAGCGCAGAGGTAGCACACTTCATACAATCCATGCACCACGCTCTTTCTCCTAGCGCAAAGCATCAAAAAGCAGAACAACAGCTAAGGAAGGATAAGTAGAAAAGTAGGTGCACCTGCATGGAAATTGCTGCTGCTAGATAATTTGGCTACTCTGGATTCAAAGAGCCAAATTTACTGAGTCCCATTGGAAGCACAGATGCAGCCATTTAGCAAATAAAAGCACAAGGCAGGGGGAAACATGACATAAATTTTGTGATCCCAGCAAAAGCAGTGTTGGCTGGAGAAAGCTAATTCATTAACAGATGGCAAGTCTCTCACCCGAGGTTCAGGATGTTTGTGCTGTGATTACGTCATCATGCCTGGCTTGTGTCACTGATCTCAGGGGAACAGAAAATTTCTGGTGCCCTGAACTGAAGCACCTGTTCACTTCAGAGACGCAGCTCAGGAACCTGTCCTTGGGGAGCTCTAACATAAGAAGGATGCCACGTTACTGTAATGGCTATGAGCTTCAGTAGCCAAGTCAGACTTGGGCTAACTGAGATATGTTGAAGTCAATGAGTCTGATTCCGTCAAAGGGCAGATTCAGAGCTTGCAAATGTCACCAGTGCAGCAGGTACCTGTCACCATTGCACTAGCTGGAGCAGCACCTCTCTCTCCAGCTGGGTGCAAGTCTGGGGTAAGCCCAAGTCCTCCCACCTCACACTTTCACTCACCTTCCAGGTCCCCTGACTCAGGCCTCATGACTCCTCAGCCTTCTCCTGCATAATTATAAATGGCAGCCATCTCAGACTCTAAACCTCCTCTTGCCTTGAATCTGACACCTTCCCGCTCTAGGAATGTATGTCCCAGCACCCCTGTGACACACAGGGGGGAGCTGCTCACCACCTCTGCCCATGTGAAGGTGCTGATGCTGCAGCTCAGGCAAGCTAGTTGCTGCCTGCAGGCTCTGGCTACTGTCTCTTTGCAGGCTGGACTGAGATGTTGCTGAGCCTCTGTTAAACAGAAAGCAAACGGGATGCTCCACAAATTGGTTTCATGCTGCAGTGGTGTGTGCATGTCATGCGCGTGCCATATGGAAATCTGCAGCTCGTTGATCTTCTCATTTGGGCATGTAAGAAAGAGTATCTGATGCGTGTCCTACGTGCATGTGTGTGCCAAAGTAATAACTTTATATTTTATTTCTTTGTTGCTGTGTGAATAGCTAAGAACACTCCAGAGCAATACTGAACTCATTCACAGCTTTCCAACTGAGTTTAAACTTCTAGAGAAAACAAGTCTGTCAGGTAGCAAAAAAGGATTACCTTTTACTACTGCTTCTGGAAATCTTACTGCTATCGTTGGCTCAACTCTTTTCTTCAAATAGCTGTTATTTGGAATTTCCCAAATCAAAAGAAGAGGTAGATGTTTCTATTACAAGGCTATTAGCAAAGCATGTATTGTTCCTATCAAAAGGTCAGGAATGCTCTGTGCTTTCTACGTGTCTTGGGTTTGAACAGGAAGTGAGTTATTATTTAACTTGTTTTTCATTGCCAAGTGCAGGAAGAAACTCTTTGGTACTTTGACAGAAATGTGATTTGACACAATGATAGCCTGAAGGTCTCAACTTGCAGCATTATAAACCTTTTCTGAAATAGTTCCTAACATACTGGCAGATAGATGTCTGAGAAGGGACTGCAGTTGAGTGACAATGTATCTGGGCATAAAATTTTCTAACTGTACAAGAGTGACGTGTTATTTGGCAGTGGCTTTAATAGCCTCAAGCATGTGACACTGCTCTAGCAAAGTATAAATGTAATACAAGTTGACAGAGCAGAGAAGATGAAGTGTCTGGCATTGCACCTTGCCTCACTGTGTAATGAGGAGAGCTTCAGGACCAGTTGCAGACTGCTGCGCGGCAAGTATTAGGTACATTCAGCTCCCATCGTTAAAAGTACTGAGAACTGCACCTAGTCAAACCCAGATATTAAAATCAGACCCAGTGCTAATAAGCTCACACTTACAAAGCAAGGGCATCATGCAAACAGAGAAAACAGTTGCCAGCGGTTTTGAGAAAGGCTGATGTTGCTCTCTGTCCTGCTAGGTGCCCTCGTTGTGCTCCTGCCAATTATTGCCTGCTTCTGCCACGACTTTTCACACTGCTAGTTCGTGAACGTGAATTACTTTTTGATTATTTTTTTTTTTAAAGCACCTCTTTTGGACATTAGTAGAATTCTTTCTTCCCATATCAAGCTCGTATTTAATAAATGTTGCAATTTCTTGACTGCCTTGACAAGAAGAAAATGTGGGTGCGATTTAAGGATTCTTAACTGAAATTGCAATAAATTTCCATATTTGCTTAAATATATGAAGTTTTCATTATACCTATTATAAAAGCGACTACCAACGTAACAGATGAGGGGTTTTTTATCTGTCACTTCAAAGCAATTCTTGCATCTTCAGGATTTCTTTACTTCTCACAGTCCCAACCAGTAATACCAAAACTGTTGTGATTACTGATACTTAAAATGCTTTTAAGCAGCATTGACAGCTTTGCTTTTGCTAAGCTTCTAGCCCTGTGTATCCTCATGTATCTGGCATCTACAGCGATATAAAAATCACCCAAATGTGAATAAAAATGAACGACGTATTCCAGTCTCCTTCATCGTTTGTACAGTATGTGTGCATAACCATGTTGTGTTCCCTGCCGCGGTCACAGTTTTGCTGGGCTTTTGTTAATCAGTAGACAGAACAAGCCTGTTTAACGGGAATAAAAGTGCATACTCAGGTGACCTTTATCATGAATATTTCTTCAGTGAGAAATAACTTGAGAAAGCCTAAAAGTGAGAATCTTGTCTTAAAACAGTGTGTAAGAACAACTGCAATGAAAGCACTGAGCCATGACGTGTGACGAAGTCAAAGATACTTTGAGCCAGCTGAAAACAGGAACATTAATCAGGCCCAGTAAGAATATTTAACCTTCTGCCCATGCAAGCGTTTTAAACCAGACGTCTTGAAGTTGCTTCTTATTCCTCGAGGAAATGTGTACTTCTCACCCCTAGGACCTGCTGAATTGGAGAGAGACCCGACACGAGGAGCAATCTGTTAGGTTTAGGACTGTGAAAGAGAAAATATTCATCGTGTCAAGATGCTGTATGAGTGAAGAAATCTAGGGCTGGTATTGTTAAAGTGTTAATATCTAGTACTTGAATACTAAAAATCAGGATGATGGAGACAGTCAGCTGAGGACTCCATCCTCCAAAGGTGAAAGTGTTCTCTTTCCCCAGGTTTTATTGAGGTTTTCTTGAGGTTTTCTCTAGCATTAGTCATCCGGAGGGGCAGAACTGTCAGGGTCTAAGGGAGGTCTTTCTGGATGGGGGCTTGATTTGGTTTTCTCCCATCTGAAGTATAAACAAACTAGAAGTTATCTGAAATGTGTTGAAAACTGGAGATAATTGATTTTCTGTTTGACTAATTGATTAAAGATTATATTTTGGAGAACTTAACTTTCGGCTCTAAGCTGGCTGTTTGCTCCGCAGTTCCTGAACTGAGTGAGGAAGGCCGGAGCACCACAGGTACGTAAATCAGAACAAAGTTTTTAACCAGACTTTACAAATGCACGTGCCCGAGTCTTGCGTAATTGATCTGATCTAGCTGTCTGACAGAGAGAATTAATGTAAATAATGCCAGCTATCGGCCATATAGGAAGTGCGAGCTCTCTGCATCAACAGAGATTCAGGAGAGGTTGGGGGTTTTTTTATCCTTCTCTTTGCTACTCTATCTACTGGTGGGTTGTTGGTTGGTTGGTTGGGGTTTTTTTATTTAGTTTATTTCAAATGCACACAGCCATGTATAAGTGAAATTCTGGCTTTGTGGAAGCTATTGAGAATACCTGCATCATTTCTTCACTGCTACCCTGGACTCCTTGATCGTTCGTGCTCCCAAAGACTTGCTCTATAACTACTCAAAATCCAAAGGCAAGAACTTTTGATTGGAGTGCCGGATGTGGTGAAAACTAAAGATGAGGAATTTGGAATCAAAGCCAATTTTGAAATTGATTCCATCTCGCCCTGTGTACTTGTGAGCACACAGAGCGCATGTATAAAATTCTCATTCTCCAAGGCAGGCGGAGAGGAAAGGAAGAGAAAGGTCACCCTTTGACTAACCTTGCATTTCATACAAGATGTCACTCTGTCCTTCATTTGCAAGGTGCGGCGGTGAGCCGATGCTGCGTGCAACGTGCTTCCCTGTGCAGAACAGTGGATCTGAACAGAAGGCTGTGCTGGGGATTATGCTCTTTGACTCAGAAGTCATTTTCTTTGCCTTCATTCTTTGTCAGTGGGTCAAATGAGCTTGTGAGGCCTCACGCTCTCCAGTGAAAGAAAAGCAAGAGGAATCCCTGAGCTCTCTGAACCCAGTTCCAGTGTTGATTTGGTGGCCCAGGTGTTCTGACTTTACATCACTCTGAGGCACCCAAGTTTCCCCTTGCCGAACAGGTGTGCCTTGCTGAAAGTCAACCTCTGAAGCTTGTAGCATTTGTAGGCCTCTTCATGAAGCTTTTCTTCAAGAATTATCCATGTTGCTTCGCTTCCATTGTACAGAGTTAATATTTTGAATCTGAGTTTTGAACGAAACTAAGCAGTTTATTAGACTTCTTAGGGAGAATTGACAGCTTTTTATTTAAACTCTAGTAAAGCTTCTGCATAATGACCCTGAAAAAGAAAACATCTTTCATCTGCATCCATGCTTTAAAAAAAAAAATCTTATCTTCCTGTTCAGTAAAGAAATTAACTGTTTTCCTCCTCAGCCACAAAACGGCACTATCTGCATGGTTACCTGGAGACCTGCTCACTGTGAAGGAAAATAAGTGGAGTAGCACACTGACAACAGTAATACCAAAAAGGCCATTAACAAACTGTTTGCTCGGAACAGTTTAAACACCACAAACCGCATTATCTCGTGGAAAGTGGGTACAGTGGCTTGCTAGGAAAGAATTCAGGCATCCAAATATTTTCCCTAATGCCTGATCTTCGCAATACAGAAAAAATTCTCACATCTAGGATACAGAGTTCAGGCTTTCTGGATGTATGTCCGCGTGAGGCGGCTGTCGCCCCAACAGTGCTTCTTGGGGGAGCCTGTACGGGACGCTCGGCCTGGCCCCAGCTGTGGGCTCACTGCCTGGGGCGCAGGGGCAGGAGGGAGCTGTGGTGGCGGCTCAGGGTGTGCCTGTGTGTGAGGCTGGTCAGTGCCGGGGCCCGCGGGAGGGCCCCTGGGCACCTCCGCACCAGGTGTGATGGGTGCCCGGGACACCGCGCTGGCGGGCAGTCGTCAGGAAACACTGCCGGGACACGGGCGGGTGGATTTGCACTTTGGAAGAACAGCTCAGATCTGCAGGTTCCCCACAGACCTGGGCGTCTTCTGGTTTACTTGGTACTTACCTGAACCAAGAGACCTTGGCTTTCCCTGACCCTGGGTAATATGGGAGGAGCCCTCTTTATAGCTGGAAGTGTTAGAGTGCAATGAAATTGCAGCCTGAGGTTTATGCCACCAGTGCTAGTGTGTGCTTTCTTTAAAAAAAAGGGAAGCTAAGGTATGCTGTAGCTATATAGGCATCAGGGGAAAAGGCGGTACATCTGCCTCTGGAGTCAACCTTTATATAAATTTACAGCTCAGCTTTACAGTTTGAACCGTAAGTTTGTAGCCCTGGGGAAAAAAAAGGAAGGACTCGCTCCCCATTAGCCCAGTTACGTCTAGAGAAACAACTGCTGCTCAGGGATTTGTGAAGTGGGGAAAAAAAAAAAAAAAAGGGAAAAATAAGGTGTTTTCAAGGACATCTATTTTCTTTGGAGCACTTGCTGTCTTTGTGAATTGCAGCAAACATATAGCTCCCGGTGCCTAAGTGGTAATTAATATTCTGCACTAATCGGATTTGATAGGTGCAAAGTGCTGCCTGAGCAAATTGTGGCATCGTCTTGACGTTACTGTATAGAGGCAAATGTTGACTTCCCGGCTTTACGCTCAGTTTTGCTAGGCTGGGTTCTGTGCAAAGGCAAAAGGTCTTGGAAAGGTGGATGAAAGCTGGGTGTTCACTTCTGGCCTGGACCTTTGAATAGGCGACTCTGGGAGCAGAGTGGCTCTTTTTATAACCTCGTTACTGGACCATGTTTCCAAAAGAGGAAAAAGCCTTGCATACTTACCTTTTTTTCTTCCAGATTTAACATTTTTTGGTTTGCACAGAAACAGTTCAAATATCCCCAAACCTGAATCTCCCATTTATTCTCACCCAGGTGACTTGCAAGATCTGAAGGTACTGTTGCTCAGTGGAAATGTCAGGCGTACCAGCACTGAACCACAGTTTCTGAAGACTGAATTGTAGTATATAAAATGAAGCTTCTTCCTTTAAAAACACTCCTTGTTTCTAGCTTAAAAAAAAAAAAAAAAAAAAAAGCCTGTGAACTCTGAACAAATTGCACCAGGTTAAACTACTGAAAACGGATATTCAGAATGTGGCAGCTTGTTAGGAAAAATGCCCGGGGAATAATAAGGATACTGTTTGGAAGACGAGTGGATAAAATTAAGAAGAGAGGAGAATATCCTTTCCTTAATTATATTCACATAAAGTATCTACTAAGAGAGGCTGTTGCTCTGCTTCAAGACCAAGAGACAGACCTCTCAGCAAGCAATTTAAAATGGTACCGACTGTTTAAAAACTGCAAAACGAAACCCAAGGACATGTCTTAGATCTACAACAGACTAGATTTTCATAATCTCTAGAAGGCAGAAAAGGCTGATTTATTATGTCTTAGTGGAATCCCACTAAGCAATTCCAGCCTACGTATTTGTTCAACAATTTTCAAGATTACCGAAAGCACCACACCATGTATCTGTTGTTCTGAACCCATTAAACTGCAACTTGTTTTTGCCTGTTAGTTGCTGAAAGCCTGAGAATTATCTTGAGTAAGATAAATGCTTTCCTGTGCAAATAATCCCTGAACTTTGCCAGTACTGTATTTTTCATTTCAAGTTTTAGTACCAGCCGTTCAACCACACTTTCTTATAATGCAAAAAATACAAAATAGGATATGTATTGGGGAGGATCATAAATGTATGTGGCTAGCGCTTTTTGTTGGTCAAAGGCTCCGATGGGCACGTCGAGTATCTTCTAAATGCAGATTTAGATTTTTGTCCTGTTACATCAGCTAATTGGTGCATTACTGGATCAAGGCTAATACAGTTGTCATATAAAAAGGTTTGCTCTTGCCTAAAGAGGAAAGCTGCCCGGAAAGAGTGGGATCTCTGGTGGCCATGGTAAATCATTCCTCCAAAGTCTCAGGTACTAGTGCTTTTGTCAAAAAAGCACACACCCCCCAACCTGTGGACCAAATCCAACAGTTTATTTGCCCCAAACTCTCCAAAACGAGAAACAGGTTTGCCTCTTAAAGTAGTTCTCCACATTCTCTCTAAAATCTTTACAAGGCACTAAGCAAAGATGAACACCGCACAGCGCTATGCTATCCTCACATGGGAGTGTTTCTCAGAAAGACTGTCTACTGCAACTCTTATTACGGTCACCAACCATGGTGCCAGACACCTAAAGAGGAAAATACCGTGCTGTAAGTCTCTGGTTGTTGCTTTTGTTGTATTACAGCACATGGTAAAAATATTAACCTTGGATAGCCCCAAGGAGCCACGCCGCAGCAGAAGGTGAAGACGCTGTTTGTTTAAAACCTCTTCCGTCACAGTGAGTGAAAAATGAGATAAAACAACTTTCCAGACAGGTTTACTACTTCAAATATGAATTTGCTCCAGGACTGCAGTTTTCCACTGTTCCTTCGATCACTGGTAGGCCGTGGCCTCTGTAGTGCGTATCGGTGTCCTTTGGACAGCTGCGGGAGGAGGCCGAGATGCAAGGTATCCGCATGCAGCCTGCCTCCCACTTTCTCTTGCTGCGTAGATCAGCGACTCGCCCCACAGCCGCGCCAAAGCCGAGGCTGCCGTTGTCAGTTCAGCTAATAAGGGAAATGTGTTAGTAAATGGGATGCTCAAAGTTAATTTTGTTCTTATTAGGAAGCCAGGAGTTGCTGTAGAGTTGTTAGGAGCTGAGTTTAACCGCGATCGTGGGAGATTTTAAGGAAAAGAGAAGGAATTGAAGGATGAACTATGATCCAAACTTCTGACACAGTTTGCCTGTTTAAGCAGTCCCAGAAAGAAGAGGCAGTGGGGGGAAAGCTACGATAGAGCGAGTCGGGGGAAGAAAAAGCAGCAGCAGTTGCCTTTGCTTCTCAAGCAACAGGGGCACGCAAGGCGCCAGCGGCGGGCAGCCCCCGGGCCGTGACGGCGGGTGAACGGCTGCCAACGGCCCCTCACGGCAGCCGGGGCACGGGGGGCGGGTTCCTCGCTGCCCTAACGTGGCGCCCGGTAACCCTCAGAGGGACCCGGAGCGCGGGAAGCGGCGGCACCGGCCGCGGCAGCCACAGCGGAGCGGCGGGCGGTGCGCGGAGGCGCTGCTTGCGCGCCGAGGGGCGGGGAAGGGAAGGAAGTCATAAACCAGGCGCGATCGCCCCGACGGCGCTACCTCCCCTCGGCAGCGGAGGGAAACGCGGCGTTCGTCCCGGCAAGGCGCCGCGCCGCGCCCGGCCGTGCTGCCGGAGCGGGGGAGCCGGGCTCCGCGCTGTGCCGCGGGGCTCCCCCGCCCCGTCCCGCCCCGTCCCGTCCCGTCCGGGGAGGGCGGCGCCGAGCGCCGCTCCGCGCCCGCCGCCTTCACCTCGCCCCACCTCGTCGCCGTGCCCGCCCGCCCGCCCGCAGCGCCCAGGCGAGGGGAGAAGCGGGGGGCGGGAGGGCCGCGCTGAGGCGGGCGGGCGGGCGGCCGCCTCGCCCTGCGCCCGCCGGGAGTTCGCCCGAGCGTCCGCCATGGGGCGCGGCCCCGCCTGAGCACCTGCCGGCAGCCACCGGCTCCCCTCAGCCCTCGACGCCGCTATGGAGAGCCCCGCGGGCGGCAGCGCGGCAGCGGAGCCGGCGCGCCCCTGCGCGGAGCCGGAGCCGGGCGCCGCCGGCCGGGCTGAGGCGGCGGCGGGCGGCGGGGAGGCGGCGGCGGAGGTCGGGGCAGCCGCCCCGCGGCGGCGGTGCCTGCGGGCCGTGTACGTGCTCAACGACCCGCCCAAAGCGGGAGCCGGGGCGCGGAGCCCCGAGGCCGGGGCGCGGCAGTGCCTGCTGCGGGCCTGCGAGGCCGAGGGAGCCCAGCTCGGCACGGTCAACTTCGGGGAGCTGGACTTCGGCGAGACGGCGGTGCTGGACGCCTTCTACGACGCGGGTGAGCGGGATGGGCTGAGGCGGGGGCTCGGGTTCGCCCCTGCCCGGTGCCGCCGCGCCGGGTTGCGTGGGGTCGCGGCCGGCCGAGCTGGGGGAGGCTCGGTAAAGGTGACGGTGCCGGAGATGAGGGGGAACAGGGCACATGTGGGACCGTGGGGGGCGGGGGCCTTGAGGAGGGGTGTGGAGGCAGGAGAACGGCTGCGAGGGGAACCTCACGTGAGGGGAGCAAGAGCCTGGTCTTCAGGGGCGTCCTGCACGTAGGCGAGGTGTGAGAAAGAATCCGGGCCCTTACGCCCGCTCTTTCAGTCACGACGGTGCGTTGCCCCAGCAGGACTGTGGAAACCAACCCAGCCTTAAGGAGTAGCAAAACTCCTGCTAGTGCGTTGTGCTAAGACCCGGCTTCCAGCTCCCAGCCCGGTTGGGAGCTTAGAGCGAGCCGTAGCATGAAGGCAGGCCAGGGTTGGGAGCTTAGAGCGAGCCGTAGCATGAAGGCAGGCCAGCCAGAAGCCTCTGATCTGTCTCGGCCAGATGCTTCATGTTCACTGCTCTGACTCCAGACCTGGACAGTGAAATTGGCTTGCACGCGGCCAGGAACAGAGTGATTCAGCATTGCTCTGAGCAAGGGAGTGTGGAAGCACACCCTGGGGAAGAAGACTTGTGAGTGTGACCCACCCCATCCAGGCTCCAGCTGGTGACTGATGGTTCAAAAGAGAGCTGCTGTCCCTTCTCCACTCAAAAAACACCTGGCTGGTCGGGCACTGTGGCAGAGAATTGTGAGCTTTTTGAGCAAGCAGAGGAAGCCCCTGAGTCAGTAGGTGTTATTAAAACTACTCAAGGTGAGTATGTGGACATGTTGCAGGCATGTCTCATATCTGTATGAGCAGGCATTGGGAAACCACAGACTCCAAAGAGGGAAAATACTGTTAAAACCATGTTGATGTCTGTCTTTGACAAGAAGGACTTGGTTTTGCTCATGAGATGTGTTAAAGAATACTTCTTAAAACTTCAGTCTTATTTGAAATTCTCATATGATGATGAGTCCATTTCATCCCCTGATAAGTCACCCAAATATTGAGGAACCTCACATCCTTTGTTGTTGCTGTTTTTTAACTTCCCAGTCAGGGGATTTTGTTATATCTCTGCTAGCAAGGTTGACAGGTGTGTAATAACTGTATTCTTCTTGTGTCTTAGTACACAACCATGAACTAGCAATTTCTTTGTATATCTCCAGTATTTTTGTAGCCCTTCTGACGGTAAGCATAATAGCGTACTCATCAATGCAAAATTATTTCTCTGTTTCTACTAATAGTCCTATTAATGTATTATGCACACACCTGCTGTGCATTGTACTGAGAGCTTGAGACAGTTATTTAAAATGTTTTCTTAGGTTGCTGCATTCTGAAGTGAGTGCCTCTTATCTGGGAATGTGGCCTACCTTCGCAGACTTTTGCATTCAAGTCATCTTGTTAGGACCAAGATCATTTTATCAGTGATTAATATCACTTTGTAATAGTGAAGCGTTACTGGATATTCCTGCAACACTCTCATGTCCACATTTAGTCAGCAAATACTTTATATTGGTTTTAGTGTCCATTAAAAACTAATTGAATAGTCTTGAACCAGGAATTATTCCAAAGGAGACTGTTCAAAGTAGTCGTTGTGTGGATTTCTTTCCAGTAGCCACATCTTGAGATCAGCGAGGGGGACAACTTTTTAATCTGTGTAATGTATGCCTTTATTTGGCAAACTTTTTGGTCAAAGCGTCCTTTAATGATAAGTTACCTGTATTAAGAGAAACTCAAGTGTGTTAGCATGAGTCACCTTTATCAACCTGACCTGCAAGCTGTCAAAAAGCAGAGAGATTTACTTGTCTATGTATGCTTTTTTGAAAACCATGCTGAATGCGTTAGTAGTGTTTTAGCATTAATTCATTGTCAGGGGTCCCAAACTAACTGCTGTTAACTGCAATATTACTCTAAAATTGCAAACATCCTTAATATATGTATAAAATGCTGTTAAGTATAAACAATCATTTTAATAGAGTATTTATTTTGCTTTTCTGTTGTTTTAGTATTTTAATAAGTAGCTCGTCTAGCATCAACATTTTTAATAGCTTTTTTGTTCTTGCATTGCTGCAGTTACTGTCTTCTAATGGAACATCTCTGTAGTTCCCTTTTATCTTTTTTTTAAAATAGTCAGGCTGTACTGACATTTGCACCATCCTTTGGAGTTTTCCCAATTCCTGTGGTATGTCTAAAATTGATGTTCAGAGAAATCCGCAGTCAGAACCTTTAAACTTCTAAAATTTAAACTTATAGAATTATGCTGGCACATTGAGGTGAAATGTCTTTATCTTAGTACTTGCTGCTTCATTTCCTCCTACTATGTGCTAGAGATGGGGAATTTTTTGCTTCCTTTAACAGTGTCATGTGGGGTAATTGCATCTTATTGCTTCATTCTGCAAAGGGACAAAAAGTATCCATTACACTTTTCGCTTATTGTTTTTCTTTCCTTTTTTTTCCTTTTCTTTTTTCTTTTTTTTTCTTTCTGATATCAGCTAGCAGTGGACCTAAATTTCATATTGGATTTTCATTACCATGGATTTTAAAGTGCCACTTCTTTTATTTCAGTTCTCATTTTATATACAATGATCTGTCATTGTTTCCTGAGAACTTTTGTTACACCCTTCTTGTTTTCTTGTTCTGTGTTGTTTATTGGTGGGTTCTCCCTGCCTCATGTTTTTGAATACGTATCAAGCTATTATCCAAAAATGCTGAATCTGTTAATTGTTCATTTACATGCAACAGCCTTAATCTGCTACCCTGCAATTTCTTTAATCTTTGAAAAATCAATCCTTTTTAATTTCTATATTTTATAGATACAATTCATTGTCACCATATTACTTTTCCAGAATATGTTTTGGATTGGGACTGTTGGCATCTATTCAGTTCTTAATGAAGAACAACATTAAAAATAAGTTTTAATATGAGGAATCCTATGGCTCATGATGAACTTTCTGTGTTAGGAAATTACTGTGTGTTTACTTTAAAAAGAAAAAAAATCTAAAGAAGTTTTATTACTGCCTGTGTAAGATATCAAGCAGATGTTTCCTACACTGAAGATATCTATTATAATGTATATGTACTTTCTGTATACACACTGTGGGCAGAACCTTAAGAAGCAGTTCCTCTTGGTCTGTTGTGAGAGTGGGAATTCTCTAAAAGATGCTTGCTTGTAGCCATCTCTTGGTTTACTAGTTGGAACCTTAACCAGTAAGTATCTACGAATGCTTAAAGACTGAGCAGTGAGGTCCATCTCATGTGAATTGTAACAACAGGGTCTTTGCTAAAAGTGCTGTCCATTATCCCTTTTTCCCCACTCTCCCTGAAATTGTAGCCATCTAATTAAAATCATAAGACACCCCCCCCACACCCGGTCAAGCTTATCTATCTTATATAGTATGAATCCATCCATGATTCTTAGAATTGGTACCTCTGATGACAAAACCAGCAAACGTTAAGGACAAAGTGCAAAGAAAAAGATCAACAGGAACCTCTTTTTCTTGTCTGCAGGCAGATTTTCTAGTAGATGAGTTTTCAGTAAACCGCTGAGAAGAGTGCTGCAAAAACACCTATATTCCATAATAAGAGTATGATGTCTCTGTTCGCTTTGAGTGTACTCATTACTGACTTCCCATCATCTGAAGTCTTATCACGAATGAAAGTGTGACTTATGCCTTTTAGTTAGTTATTTCAGACCAGCGGGTAGTGCAGAATGACCCTGATCTGAAGAAATCACGAAACTTTCTAAGATGCTTTGCTAAAGAGGAACTACAGCACTTGTGAGAGCGAACTTAAAACAAATTGTGAAATAAGGGCCTGATAACAGAAAGATGAGGTCTCTTTGCTCAGTCTGTGCTAGAAACAAGCTGTCAACAAAGTAATTTTTGTTATGCAGAAGTGGGTCATGGTATCTATGTAATAGAGAAGCAACAAGGATGCTCGCATACGTTGACTGTATCTCTGGGAAGAAAGAGGCAATAATTTTAGACTAAAAGCCACAGATACCAGGCATTAGTGTGAAGCTTTTTTGCACAAAACAAAGGCAATTTTATGCAGGAACAGTGAGCCTAGGAGTTAACTGAGTTGGTTTTTTTAAAATTCTTCAGAATTATCCCATGCAGAAGTGCATGTGTGCACTGTAGTACGTTCATAAACAGCTTAAGAGACATAATAAAAAGGTGAGTGTGGCGTGGTTAGTGATGTTACAGGTAGAGTGATTCAGCTTCTTTGTGCTCTTACCATAGTTGCAAAGGATCTTTCAGTTCTGGATGCACTAAGAAAGCAAACATGATGTCAAAGTTAAATGCCTGACCTGTACCTCTGGAAGGGTGGTGCTAGACAGAGATGTGACTTTTACTTGTCCACCTGAAACTTTATCTAGGCTTATTGCCTGAAGTGCCACAGTATTTGGCTACAGTGTTAAATGAAGGAGTGGCTTCTACAGTTGTATGAGTTTTGGATGTTCCCATTTTGGTTCTGTGAAATCCTGTTTCTGTAGCTGATCATCCTTTTACCTCATGAGGGATGTACAACAATCTGTTTTGAGACCTGGAATATTTCTTCAACCATTTGACCACACCATTTAGAGATGACTGCAGTCACTGAAGTCAGCAGGATGAAAGTTCACTGAAAGGAAGACAAGCTAGAGAGAGACTGTGAGTCCTGATGAATAAAGCTAAAAGTTTGCCTGAGAAAAATGTGTATTCCTCTGACAATAGAGGAAGCTATGTCAGATAATTTGTGAGTATAGTGGAATATTTTGAAGTCTGTTTCTGTTGTTTTGCTATGTATGAACTCCTCTAACCAACATCCTGCGTGATAAAGCAGCTCCAAAATGCATTGTCTGATATCTGTCTCTGCAGCCCCATCTTCACTCAGAGCCAACATTAGACCGGGGGGGGGGCAGACAAAGACTTGAACATGGGTCCTTCTTCCTTCTGTGCCTTAGTTGAACCACTCTTAACATAACCCTAATTTCTTGTACTTGAAACTCTTCTTTATGTTATATCATGAGAGGGGAAGGACGAAATGTATGTTCTGGATCCTAGTTTTCAGGTTCTGGCAGCCACTGAAGGAATCATCATTGCCTGTACCCAGTTGCCTGCCCTGAAGCCCTCTGCAGGCCGGTGTCGCCACTTCAGAATTGGCAGGGATGCTTCAACTTCTTCAGCCCAAAGGCTCGTATGCCAGGGTACAGTAAACGTTTGTCACTAGTTTAAGCTAATACACAGCATGGTATCTAGTGTAGCTGAGCTGGAAGCACATGCTTGTCTTGCTGACTCTGCCACAGGCATTGTAATCTCTGACAGGTTTTAGAGATTACAATGAGGTAAGAATGACAGCTGAGGGCAATAACTTCTTAAATAAACTTCAACAAACCTTCCTGCTGCAATTTATCTTTGCCCCTGGGTGTGACAGTGAACAGTGGGGAAGGGGTTAGGGGTTAGGTCTCTGTGCTTACCTCAGCAGGCAGGGTTTGCTGTTTTTCTGAGGAATACTTAATATTTTTTCTTTCTTTTCCTCTGCAGCTGGCTCAATGGCTAGGGGTATATTTGCTTTAAATCTCAGGAGATGTGTATACCACAGAAAACAAAAGTGTGAGAAGAAGCAAACCAACCACTTTCAGAATGGGAAGGTGGTGGCTGAGAGGCTAGGGCTGACTAGGTTGGATATTGTGCTCCTTTAATACAACAGCAGAGCTATTGGGACCTGATCCTTTATCTCTGTGTGGTACTGCATATAGAATCTAGAGCGACTACAGGTGTCTCCAGCAAAGCTCTGCATTGTGCCATCAAACTAAATATTCTGATAACAAGACCCTGTAATATACCAGTATTGTAATCCTTTTATGTCCAAGTGGGTGAGGTGAGTTTTAAATGGCAGTAATGAGCCTAATGCAATCCATCAAGTCTATATGTTACTATGTTATGATACCTCTCAGGTGTGGTGACACGTGTGTTACATTCAAGAGGTGTATTTTGCTTTAATGATATTAGTTGGGATCAATTTTCCAACATTAAGTCTTCTTGCAGAAATGCTTATTTGCGTTCAGAGACTTGCATGCTTCTGCTCAACAGCGGAGAACATTATTTTCTACCTGTCACCTGTGAAAAATGGCTTTGTATCAACCCTGTTGCTTTTTCTGCGTGTAACCTGAAAGGCTTTGCTTTGGTTCAGCTTGCATGTATTCTGTGAAATAGCCCCTTTAATGTCAGTTGAACAAGCTTAGAGACATGTAAATAAATAACCATACATTGGTTATGCAACTAAATAACCATAAATAGGTTAGGTGGAATTCATTAACTTTCCTCTGGTATATTGCCATGGGCCAAATACAAGACCAGAGCTGTATTCAGAGAATGATGAAGATGTTAAAAACAAAAGAAGAAATATACCCTGATTCTCTAATGGAGGGAGATTCTGTTTTGTTACTTCTCCTTTTGGAGCTAACATCTCTTTTTAGTTGTCATGGGTCATACGGAAAGAAATACTGACAATCCAAACCCAGTATAAGTCCCATCTCTTAATGAAGCTTTGAATGAGGTTGTTTGCATCTCTCAAAATCTGACACTAACCATGCAAATTCAGATTTCTTTCACTGTTCCAAGGTGAGATTATTATGTATGTTTGCATGCACTGTCTATGTGAAGTGACTCATTTCTGTGCCATGACTTTTTGGATAAAGGAAAAAAATTAGGAATGCAGTACTTTTTTTTCCTGTTCTTTCCTCTGTGTGCAACTTCTTTGCCTGAAAAAAAACCAGAAAAACAAACCAATAACGAAACAAGAAAACAACTCAACCTACAACAGTCCATTTTCTCTGCTTGTCTTTCTCTCCTTCTGAGCTTAAATATTAAATCTGAGAATATGTGAACCCTGTGTTAATGGGCTTTGTAGCTAGGAACACATCAGGTGATTTCTAGGTGTTGAATCAGCTAAGAAGGAATCTTCTCCCTGAATATAATATGAATTGTGTGTGTTTCGGTTTTGTTTTAATTTACTCTGAGTAATATTTTTTACTGTATGATTAAAAGTCTTATTGATTCTCACTAAATAGACTTAGCTAGACAGAAGCTTTTATGCCCATTACAGCCATTTAAATGATTTAGAAAATTTAAACATTTAGGGTTATTCTGAAGAGAAGAATGACTGCATCTATCTTGAGCTGCCTTTGATCTGAAGACCAATTATTGTCATGTTTATGGCCCCTGAAAACACTGCAGTTAAGGTGTTTATTGTCTTTTAAATATTGCTTAAATTTTTTGGGGGAAATGAAACTCTTCTGCAGCGTTTTCTGGAATTCTTCATATACGTAAACGGAGTTGTTCTGTTTACTGATAGGAGGAAAAAAAAAGTGCTGGCTCTGCAAACCAGTCAGTGAATTCTAAAGGTCACTCTTTTTTTTTTGTTTTGTTTAAGAATGGTATACAAACATATTTTTCAATATAGTTCCTAAGTCACTCTGAAGGAATCTGCTGTGCCATTTGACCATGAGACGCTGGCAAGCAGACCTCTGGTCCTGCCTTGTTGCTTTTCAAGTTGACCCTCAGTAACATCAGAGAGCTCCTGAAAAGGAGCTGTACCTGCAGCTGTGACAGGCTTGAGTCAACCTGGGTGGGCACAGGAGGTTGCTTATGTGGGACCCTGGTTCCTGGCCACTCATCTCCTTTGCAGCGATTGCATGCTTGTTCAGTCCTGCTGTGCTGTGTGTACCATGTACTTCATAGGTTTAAGAATTGTTTCTCTAAGACCAGAGGTCACAAAATTGAGGTTAAAAAAAAAAATAAAAAAATATTTGCTTGTGTGAGTTAATTACATTGCTTTAATTTCCATCCTCCCATAAAACAGACAAATTATGATAGATATGCGGTAGCTTATTTTATGTTTGGCAGTCATGTCCTGCTTTTATCTGTGTAATCATACATTGCTTTTTAAATCATCAAAATATACACTTGCATGTCAACAAATGTTGATGTATTCCCTAGTTAAAAACTAACTAATGTTCCTGGTTTGCAGACACAGAAGCTTGAGGTAAAGCTCTTCTGATGTGTAAGGAGTTGGTGCAGAACTCGAGTGAGAACTCCAGACTTTTTGGCTTCCTCTGTATTCTGCTTATAAGCTGGCCTCAAGTTCAAACTGGCTGCCGTCCGCGCTGGCTGCAGACCTGTGTTCAACTGATACTCAGGGCATATGGCTACTTCGACACACGGAGGAGCAGCCCCAGCTGCTTGGTTTTGCTGCTGCCTCTTTTCACACTGCAGTGATGTTACGTGGCTGAAATTAGGCAGTCAAGATAGGTGTAGGGTCTTTCTTAGGAGGACCTCAATGTGGTGTGCCACTCGCAGGTGAAATTTGTGAACGTGGTAGGCTCTGTTTGCCTTGCACTTCAGCAGGGATGTGAATTGCTTTAGCCTCAGGCTGCCTTTGAACAGCAATATGTGTGCCTGAGGCTGAGCCAAGAGAGAGCGCGCAGCTGTTGCTTTATCCTGCTCCTTGGCACAGGCTTGCTATAAACAATGTAGCTTTGGTCTCTGCTGAGGTCAGTGTGATTCAGCTGGCAGCTGATGGGCCAAACGTGTCCCACAGTATGATTTCACCTAGCCTGTCTTCTGTCTCTCAGGAGTGCTGCAAGTACCTTCACCTTTTCCTGGGAGGTTGGGATGGCTATAGAGGCATGCCAGGAGCAAAAGCTGCATCACTGTAGTCTGTGAGGAGGAACCCGAGGCTGGGACATGAATTCTGACACTTGAAAGTATTGGATCATTGTGTCATGATAAACTGTGCTTGCATTTTTTATCCTTTGTAATATTCAGCCTGACAAGGTAGATGATTCTGCTGTGGTGTTCAAGGTGGTAGAACAGAAACTTTTCAGATATTTTCTCTGGTAAAGCTTCTGAGCATTTAAATTTTGGTCTAAAGCCAAATGGGATTCACAACTTTAAAAAATGTACCCCAGCTTTTATTACGTTGAAAGTACATGATCCCAGCCTTGGTAAGCATCATATTTCATTGACTGAAGCTGGCTCTGACAGGCAAAAATCCAAAACAGTAATGATAGTTAGACTACGTCCCTAGCTTTCTGCTGACCTGGGGTGGTATAGCTAAATCCAGTATTAAGGGAAGTACTCTAGTTTATCATAGCTGAACTTGTGCGCATATAGTTGTGTCTACTGTAGTATATACTGCTTTTATGCTTAAATTATCTTTAAAAATTCTTCAATATCTCTCTAAAGTAAGAAACAAAGGGTAGTTGTAAATAGAATCATCTTGAAGTGCTTTTTAATCCTGTTTCACTCAGTATAATCTTTTTTGTTTCATTTTGTATCAAGTTATGGAAGGAAATGTCTAGACTCTCTGCTGTTCGTGTTTTTTCTTCTCCTGTTTAGGAGAACATGCCTTCATGCACAGAACTTAGCTCAACCACTGATGGTCATTGGCCTCTCAACAACTTGAGAAATGTTGTTCACATAATGTCTAAAGCTTTTGAAGTCTAAGACCAAAACACGTTAGTTCTGGAAAACAAACAAACTCCCATGTAAATCAATGTGATAATGTGCTTTCCCTAAAATTCTTCAGTTACCTACTGGTGCCAGCAGTGCTTTCCATGAATTGTGGTACTCCATTGCCTCCAGGTCTGTCAAAAACAGAGTTGTAGATTCATGAAACTGATTGTGGGGGAAAATAACAGGGGAGTTACTTTGTTTACACTTGGGATAGTGACTTATTTGCCACTTGATTGCCAGCCCCTCTTCTCCCCACCTTTAAATTTGTTACAAATACTTAGTAGCTAGCTCAGCCAGAAGAATTGAAGTATTGAATGAAGTGTCTTTGCCTCAGCATTCACAGAAAGGCTGCAGGTTTTGTCTAATGCAGAAAAATATCTGCCTGTAATAATTTTACTTGGGCGAGACTAGGTGCATTAACTCTTCTGTTGCTGCCTTTCACTCACAGCAGCTGAAGAAAGAAAAAAAATTTAAGTTTTTTTTTTAATTCTGCTAATTTGTGTGTATGTTGAGGGGACAGATTTCTTGTTAGTTTTTCCTTTCTCTGAGAGTGACAAGATGAAACTGGAGTTGGGAATTGGTAAATGAAAACAGTACAAGGCTGAATTCTGTCTGTGTGTTGCTTTCCAATGGTGCTAGACCAGTCATCTCTGCTGCTCTAATCTTGGTCAATAATAAAAATTTGCAGGAGAAAAGCTAATGTTTACAATGGTCTTACTGTTTGGCACTAGGCTTCCTTACTTAGCAGAACTTCTGTGTGCACAATCCTGTTTAACACATTAACTGTCTGCTTTTATCAGCATCATCTCTGTCTTTTGTGGAACTGAGTTATTTGCTACAGATATTTTCTTTGTAAATGGATGCTTGACATGCTTCAGTCTTTTTAAACCCAGTTTGAGAAAAGGACATGATTACCAAGCTCAAAGCCAGACATTGTGCCTGTTCCTACTGCTGTTGTTCATGGTTCTTGAGATAACTGCCAAATTATGGGTTGTTGTCAGGTGGAGAAAATATCTGAATCAGAATGAAAGGAAGGCTGAAAATGGTTGAGATGGATTTTTTTGGTTTCATGGCAATTAAATTACAGAGTTGATAAACTTACCTTTTTGCTTATTATAATAACTGTGGAACAAAACTTGGTAAGTCTTCATATTGTTTTCGGAAAACCAGAAACTGCCTTGACTTTCTGGCTTGCAATCAAGGCAGAAGAGAATGCTTGATTATTTTACTCTTCTTCTTACTATTATTTTTTTATCCTTTAATGCCTCTTCAGATTCCTTGTTTTGCAGTAATGATTGCCTCTGATAAGATATAATACAGCTTCTGAGGAGAATGACAAGTTAATTTCCTTAACTTTTGATATTTTGGAGAATTTTAAAGATGGATATTCAGAATTTAGGATCTTAAATCTAAACTTTTTTGCGTACTCCCACAATGACACATTCACAAGGTACAGATTAGCAATGTACTGTTGATTCTTTTCCTTCAATATGACTTCAAATTTGAGTTTCCACCTTACAGTCCCTGAAAGTGGTGGCAGTTGCTGTTCTGTCCTGTCTAATAAATCTGCGGGGCCTCAGATCTGATGATGGTAGTTGCTCAACCCTAACTTTGACCTGTGTTTCATCAAAGCTGATAAAGCTTGAAGGATTCATGAAAAATGAATGCTGCAATGTGTCAAATAAATCCCTTCCTCCTTCTGGAGCATATGCTGCTATTCATTAAAATACTCACTGTTGTCATACTGCCTGAACACTTTTAACAAATCATTTGAAAAATATGCCAATTTAGTCTTGTTTTGCAAGTCTAATACTTAATTCCAGCTAGTGAACAGTAGCCAAACTCTAGTTCCAAAGGAAGAAGCAGTAAATGCCCGCTTTCAACAGCATTTGACATCGCCTGGGTAGTCTGATAGTCATACTGCAGTCCAGAACACAGTAAAAAAGATGGTTCTAACGGTGTGGAGGCAGCCTTGTGGCTGGCCTGGCCACAAATAAGAACTGTGCTGTAAAAGCACAGACCCAGTTTTCTGGCTTGGTCCATAACTACACGATAGTCTGTCAGAGCACTGATTCTGGGTATTCTCCAGCAGAATTCAGTGAATGTGACTAGTAACATCCTTTCTTTGGAAGCAGCGTAATGCAGAGAACTACATTCTGTCTTCTTGCGTATCTTTGAGGTTGGTAATAAAATCATGAGCTGTACTCAGTTACCAAACAGCATCCCAGTGATGCTGATTTTTTTTTTTTACATACAGTCAGTCACAGTTAATACCATTGCTGTGATTATGAGAACTTAATCTTTGAATGAAGGCTAGTTTAGTCAAGTGAAATCGGGCACTATCAGAACTGATGGGAAGATTCTGCTGATAAATGCTGAAGGTACACAGCCCACATGCACCAAAACACCTCAGGACTCTGTACAGTGCTTGGATGACCTGATAACACAAATTTCCCAAACATTTGCTTCGAAACTACTTGTCATCTGAAAACTTTACTACAGTAACTCATGTATTTCTTTTTTCCTCATTGAATCCGAAACTGTGCTTGTAAAACCAGCACATGGACTCCAGTGTTATAAAATGCAGTGTTCTCCCTGCTCCATGGCTCAAGCCTTACTTACGGGCATAGGCTTTTAAAGTTGTAAACTAATTTTCAGAGTGACTAATATAACAAACATAAGGCACTTTTTCACTGCTGAATTCTGATCTGTGAATTATAATACACTACACTGTGACCACTGGGGCAAAGCAGGGTGAATATGCATGAACCCTGGGGTAAAGCAGTCTGTCTTAGTATTATGGTTTGGCACCCATGCTCTCTACAGAAAGTGCAATACACAGAATTCAGAAATCTTCAAAAGGGAAAATTTATTTAGTAGGAAAACTTGCACATAATAAAGATGCTCACTGCTTCTGCAACCCCCCCTCTTTGGTTTTTTTTTTTTTTTTTTTTTTAAGTTTTCTTTTTATTCTTTGCTGATCATCCCCAAATCTGACTATGGCCTTTCCCCAAAATAAGAAGAAAAGGATGCTCCATCAAGAAGTGCCAGAGATTTCATGAAGTCTGTTTGGGACTTTGGGCAATGAAAATACTCAGAGATTGCCAATTGGAACAGCAGTGTAAAAACTTCAGCTGTGGATTCAGCTGTGTAATAAATAGGATGTTGCAGGAAATCAGCCTCAGAACAATACCTGTAGAGTTAAATTTACAAGGAAAAAGCTAATCTATCTTTAGATTTATTAAAAAGAGAAAAAAATACATCATCGAATACTTAGACTGAGGTATTGTCAGCATCCAAGCTGGGATTCATCTTGTGTTAACTTTATATGTATGTGTATTTTGAGGTGAACCATCCTCCGCTACATTTAATAATTGCTGGAGACCATGTTTAGAGGCTTGTTTTAAAATCACAATTTGATGTGATTCATTGCGTCTGATGAATCACAGTTTGGAAGTACTAATATTCCTCTGACTCTAGAGAGATCCTATGATAATTAGCTTTGGGTATCTTACTTTTACTTATGATCTTAGTTAAAGTAGAGAAATCTAGAATGGATCTGCTGTGATAACAAACAAGCTGTGTTCATGCTTAATATTCCCTATCTACAAGCTGGAAGTAATGAGGTGTACTGTATTTATAGGACAGTTAAAGATTAAGTAGATAATGGTTGTGCCTTGCTTTGGAAAGGCCAGCTTCTACTGAAATTCTAGATTTTATTGATCGCTACTTAGTGCCTTGAAATAGATTTTTCTCATTTTTTAATGAATGTTGCCCATTTTTGAAATTACAATGTTCATTGGTGCATAAGGATTTGCTCAGTAGGGCATGCAGTCTTTTAGGCTGACACATAAAGCTTGTACTGTTTACAGGAAAGTTAAAAATAGCAGATTGAATCCACATCTGCCCAGCATCCAGAATATTAAATCAAGAACTCTGTATCTATATGTGAGTGCAAGTCTCTTGGCTCACAGAAGATGCTGTGGCTTTATGTAAACTTTATTTTCATTTGCACTTTAATAACACTGCCTTTCCTCAGTTAATATTTTCTCTATGCATATTTTATTGTGCTTTTACGTGGGTCCTGAATGACAGACTGGGAGTCTATCAACATGAAGAGGAAATCTGTAATCTAGTTATGAGGTGGGATACCTCAGTTTGGATGTACAAGTTCCTGGTGCTAATGATGAAGATGTATCTTGATGTTTGTTTTTTAAAAAAAGATTTGGGAAAAATAAGAGATTCAGAGTAGGAAAGTCTCATTTATCTTTGTATGTTATATTTTTAATTCTTAGAAGAATAAAGGTCTTAGCTTAACCCAGACTTATGAGCTTTAGTGTACTGAAATCTCTTTCCTTTCCATTCCATTGTAGTGCTTTTTATTTTGATTACTTTTCTTATATCTTACATTTCCTTGGGCAGAAGATAAAGCTCAGCATGATTTTATTTTTTCAAATGTTTTTGATATATGTTGTTGGCCAGTGCGTGACCTGGTGGAGATGTGCAGATTTGGCAGTTTTTTTCTGCTCCTCAGCCAAGGTATTCAACATTAAATGATGGGTGACTTTCAAGAGGTTTAGTTTGGATAAATGTCTAAAAGTTTGGAGCTTATCTAAACCTCCTTGGCCTAGAAATTGATTTGCCTGCAGTTGGGGAGGAAAGGACAGCCTTTCTTGTTGAATTTCCTACTCTTAATTTCACTTAGGCCAGATTATCCCATAAGCGATCTTTTTTTTGATACTTCATTCCCTTTCGCTGCCTTTTATGACCCAGTGTAGGAAGTGCAGAGGTGTAGGAAAAGTTAAATAAAGTTCACCTTTCTCATTTTTCCCCCCAAACTACAGGCAAGGTTCAAATTAGGTTCAGGATTGGGGTGTTCTTTCTTTACGCTCTCTCAACTGGCTAGCTCAGCTCTAGTAAACATTGCAGTGGAAATAGTCTCATGTGACGCTTGGCACACTGCTAGTGTGGCAGGCAAGTGTGAAGCACCTGTTTTTAATTTATTCTGCTGCTTCTTTTCTTCTCTGCTGTTAAATAGGGCAGAGAAATAACAGATTCTCTAGAATTAGTAGGCTCTTTGGCTTGCAGAGAAATTTTAGGAAATAATGTTATCCTTAATGACCTGACATAGTGAAAAGTATGTATGATGCGAGACATGTACTCATTATGGCTGTCTAGTATCTGTGCCAAAATTTTTAATACACTAAGAGTATATATATAAACAGGGAAAATTATTGAACAGGTATCTTTCTCAGATCAACTGTGATAGGTAAGTATTTTTGTCGTGTCCTGGATACATAGATTTGGAAGCCTTTTTCAATCGGTGATAATGAATTTGGGAAAAAGTGGGAAGTGAGCGACTCAGAATCTTAATAACTGCATGGTCACCCAGTCCATCTCTGAAATCGCAGTTTATGTGACTAGGGTAGCATCACGCAGAAGCTGCGGAGCAGAAAGAAGCAGGGGTGGAATTCAGTGTCGCAGACAAGCATTCAGCTGCTTAAGCTGTGATACTGCCCTTTGTCTTCCTGCAGTCTGGTCAGCCTCTGTCATGGTGTTGCTGCTCATCTTCTGCAGCCGCTGAGGCAGGCGGGAACTGCTTTGTTCACCACATACCCCACAGTCACTTGTCTGCTATGAGCTGTGGTGTTTAAAAAAAGTTTCTTAGAATGTTAAGATTCTTCAGCATATTTTAAAAAGAATTAGGTAGTGAGTAGAGAGTATTTCACACTATATATTGGCTTTTTAAAGGAAGGATTGTTTTTCCTGAAACTTGCAATGATTAATAGCTGTTGCTTTTTACATTATACATGGTCAAATGATGGATGTCAACCTGCAATAGCAAATTGCTTTAATTTGCCTTTTTTTCTTTTTTTTTTTTTCTTCTTCTGTTGGGTGCATACTTACAAGGTCTAAATAACAGCCACTATAAATTTAAGTACTTTGTTTTGGCACTCAAGAAATACGATTATAAAACAGTGTGGGTGACCGTATCTAAGAGGTGTTTGTATGTGTACTGTCTCAGCCCAGAGTCTTTTCTACCGCTTACAGAATCAGATTATTTTAGTTACAAATGCAACTGTGTTTTGTTATATGATATGTAAAAAGTGAGTTTTCATGAAATTAAGTTTTTAACCTTTATTTCTTTCAATTGTTGTAAAGTCTAACAGTTTCTTGAAGTACTTTTCCAGGAGGCTAGCAGGAAGCTGGTACCTGATACTACTCACAGGACTGATTAGCTGCAGTGACAAAGCACAGTAGCAGATAGAAGCTAAGTTAGGCAGAAATTATCAAGTTAAATGTAGGTTGAGGGATAAGGGGAGGATAAAATGGGAAGAGAGAGAATCAGAGACCATGGGTCATGGGAAAGGGGTAGGAGTTGCAGGCAGAAACATTCATCTGCTTGAGCCGTGAAACTGCTCAAATGGCTAAGATCCATGTGTTGAGATCTCTGTCTCAGTTTCTAAC
This sequence comes from Morus bassanus, assembly GCA_031468815.1. Taxonomy (NCBI): domain Eukaryota; kingdom Metazoa; phylum Chordata; class Aves; order Suliformes; family Sulidae; genus Morus; species Morus bassanus. Next base: position 87,605,490 of record CM062568.1, on the reverse strand, counting down.
CCAGGAGCTTGAAGGCTGTAATTTTGCAAAGAAATGGTATAAATATTGATCTCTTTTGTGTGTCACAACTTTCAGAATTCATTTATTAGCAGTGTGCAGACCTTGGCAGGACCCATCTGATATGATTGTGGTTAGTAACTAAAGATCTGTAACTTTGATTGTGGTCCCAGAGTGGGTAAATTTTTACAATCCTTCCTCAAAGAAGGGTGGCTGTGCAAAGGGCTGTGTACTGGGTGAGTTTCCAGTGACAGTGTGTGTGGATGTTCTTTTTTCTTTTACTGTGATCTCTCACACCACTGTGAGTTAGCTCCCTCAGACTTGAGCCTATGTTGTTCCCAGGACCTCACAAGCTCTGGTATGAAGAGAAAAAAAAAAAAAAAAAGGTAAAGTCTGTTACTAGCTTTAGGATGAATGTCATTGCCTTATGGTGAAAAGTGGTGCTTCTATTTGGCTTGCAGGTAATTTTACTGAGAATTTAACTTGTGTATAAACTTCATCCATAGGTCAGGAGGTTACAGTCAATGCTTCAATGTAACTAAACAATCAGATTAGATAAGTAGCAGAAAAAACTCTGGGCTCAGGTAGTACATGCAAAAACACCTCTTAAAGAACAGTCATCCACACAGTTGTACCATCATATTTATTGAGTGCCAAAACAAACAATATCATAAGCTGGGATTAAAAAATGAGCTCCCAATTTATGGAAAACTCAAGCAAGATTTAGGTGTTTCAGAGACTCCTTTGGAAGTCTTAGCTGAGGGTTTGAATTGTGACGATCCTTCCTTTTCTTTCTCACAGGCAGAGAGACTGCAGGTATAGTACTGATGAGAAAGAGCTGTAGTTCTTCTCCGTTGGCTACCAGTTCTTTGGTCAGCTGGTGGGAACATCTGCACGGAAATATGTGCTGAGATGATATCATTCTTGACTGAAATGACTTAATGGTTAATGAAATTCTTCAAAGCAGAGCTGCGAGGCTCTATGGAGGGTGTTCATAGCGCCGAACACCTTCAGTGTGTGTGTCTGCAGTTGGCTTTGACTCCCTTCATAGTTAGTGGAGAGAAATGAGCACTTTCTGGGCTGCATTTCATCTCATCCTAAAGTAGACTTCTGACAGATCAGATGAATGGTGCTCTAAAAGTGCTTTTCCTCTCTCTACGTTGTCAATGAAGGGAGCGAGGCCTGGCTCATCTGAGACCAAACATCTCCCTTGTGACTCTGACCAACTCATTGCTGAAATCTTAGCTTTGGAACAGCAGGGTTTCATGAGGCTGACAAGTACTTCCAGACAGCCTGTCTTGTCTGACAAATTCCTGTTTTGGTGCTTGGAAGGACTAAGGCTTCTTAATTTGGCATGAGAGGATGTTTAACGTTGGCCAGAAAAGTAAGTTCTCCAACACAGTCTCAGAAATGACTGGGTTGTTTTTAATTAAATCTTGTATAAAGAAAAAAACCAACCTGAAGCAAAGATTGGCAAAGTTAAAAAGGACTGAAAGCAAAGCTTTCTCATGGAAAGCATTAAGCAACCTCTAAGCTTAGGCATACACTGTTTACAGTGAATTATATGTTTCCTAACTTATGCAATTCAGTATTGCAAGAAAAGTTCTTTGAGGAGTATTTCTTTGTTTTCTTCTTTCCCTAAACTGCCAACTGTACAAAAAATAATAAAGTTCTCTGCTCTCTTCTGAATGACAGGTTATTTTCAGGTGTTTCACTCTTCCAATTATACAATATTTTTCTCCTTCATGCTTGTGCAAAAGCATTAAAAATGCACTCTAAGTTTGGATGCCCTATGTATTACGTTAACTGCATTACTTTTCTTCCCACACTAGTTCTTGGGTGTACAACCAGCTGTGGGTGCTGGTTGTATTCTGTTTTGGCAGAGTCTGAGAGACTCTTTAAAGATCAGTTAAAGAAATAATAAGCAGTTAAAGAAATAATAAGCACAGGCATGCTCTTGACACAATGTTTGCTTTTCTGGATCAGTAGAACTGCATTCTTATTTTAATGTAGTGCCTTGCCTTGTTTGAAACTTAGTTTTACTGTGAATTTAATTACATTTAAGAAATGTCTAAAATGTTTCTTAAAGGTTCTGCTTTTGGTATCCGAGGTTTTTGGAAGAATCCTTGCTTCCATTTAACAAAAAAGTTCCTAATATGCAATTGCTGGGGAAAGAATTGAAAGCTTCAGGTGATGTATCTAATGAATAAGGAAACCCCAAAACATAAAAATAAATGAGAGCTTAGGTTACAGATCAACCTTTACAATTGGCAGTGTTGCTAACCTGCTGTAATTTGTTCTGTTCCTTTTAACTGAAGTGCAGTTTCTTGGATGATTTGATTTTTGGAACAGATGGTTATTTTGATATTAAGGAATATGTATCATTTATAAATATGGCACAAATACTTTGTCATAGCTTAGAAAAATGAAAAGGTTTAGGTACTAGTTTCTCTTGAGTTGTAATAAATGCCACTGGAGCATGAAAAATATGTTCTAGTTCTATTTTTAATGTGTGTTCTGTGTACCAGAGGACAGACGAAAGATGTGGTATCTGAGTACAACTGTAAAGTAACGCCACAGTGCTAACATGATTAGTGTCTGTAGTGTTTGGGTCTGAAAGTAACTCTGTTGTGGAGTTCGTTGTATGAAATGGGTACTCATACAGAATTATGAAAGCTGGAGATGAGCATTGGTCCCTCAATCTTGTCTGTGCTGTGTTTTGGATGGATGTCTGATTTTCACTGTATCCTGAGGGTTGATTTTGCTGGATGGGAATTGCCAGTGAATGTTATGTTATATATTGCTAAGATAGCCTAAGACTAAAATTTTCAAATGTTTTTGCCAAAGGCTGGTATTTGAAATTGAAAGGACAAGAGGTTACAGGTGACAACTGATCTCATGAACAAGAAGTTTCTTTCTGGTTATGACTAAAGTAAATATTTAAAATAAATATGTTTTTTTGCATTCCTTACCTACACTAAAATGCTTTCAGGCTCTGTGTACCTGTTGCTGTGCTGGTTGCATTTATTACTGGTTTCACTCCAGCTACCTCTGCCTCTGTTTTTTCCACATTGAATTATTCTGCTGGCTGCTTCTCTGGATTTCACATTTCACCACCTGCAGGAAGGCTATCCAAAAAGCGCTCGTTCCTCTGGTGTTTCAGGGCACTGGGGGGTTCTTCCAGTGGTTTGAAGGAATCACAGAGTCATAGAATAGTTTGGGTTAGAAGGGACATTAAAGATCACCTAGTTCCAACCCCCCTGCCATGGGCAGGGACACCTTCCACTAGACCACGTTGCTCAAAGCCCCATCCAGCCTGGCCTTAAACACTTCCAGGGATGGGGCATCCACGACTTCTCTGGGCAACCTGTTCCAGTGCCTCACCACCCTCATAGCGAAAAATTTCTTCCTTACAGCTAATCTAAATCTACCCTCTTTCAGTTTAAAGCCATTACCTCTTGTCCTATCACTACATGCCCTTGTAACAAGTCCCTCTCCAGCTTCTTGTAGGCTCCCTCAGGTACTGGAAGGCTGCTATAAGGTCTCTCCGGAGCCTTCTCTTCTCCAGACTGAACAACCCCAACTCTTTCAGCCTGTCTTTGTACAGGAGGTGTTCCAGCCCTCAGATCGTCTTTGTGGCCCTCCTCTGGACTTGCTCCAACAGGTCCATGTCCTTCTTATGTTGGGGGCCCCGGTGCTGAATGCAGCACTCCAGGTGGGCTCTCACAAGAGCAGAGTAGAAGGGGAGAATCGCCACCCTTGACCTGCTGGCCACGCTTGCTTTGATGCAGCCCAGGATGCGGTTGGCTTTCTGGGCTGCAGGCGCACATTGCTGGGTCATGTTGAGCTTCTCATCAACCAACACCCCCAAGTCCTCCTCAGGGCTGTTCTCAATCCATTCTCTGCCAGATTAGGCACCTCCGTGATCTATACATGATGAACAAGTGTACCAGCTTCTTTATTTCCACTTTTAGAGTGTGACCCAGGCTACGGCTTTGCTTGGTAAGTTCTAACCATTTTGGTAGTTTAAAAACTGCTGTATTTCAGCTTTTTGCCTTGGGAGCTGAGAGACTTGAGTTTGAGCGCTTGAAACTTTTTAGGTGTATAGGAAGGAGGAGATGCCTTGCTGGTCCACATGGAAGGACTCTTTAGCATGCACCCAAATGCTGTGGTTAGAAGCAGACTTGGAGGTCAACGCTTCTTCCTCCTCCTGCTCTATGTGCATGTGCCTGCTTTCCAAACAAAGGCAGTGGGTTAGCTGGATCCGGCCTGTGAAGTGCCAGTAGGACCACTTCACTTAACACAGCTGTTCCCAGATTTGTCTCTGGAGGTGGGACACTGCCGGTTTTTAATGTGTTTGTGTGTTAAGTGGAGCAAAGCAATTTTCCTAATTGTTGCAGTTAGTAATGCTGCTGTACAGTGGAAAGGCTCATCTGAAGATTAAAGTTTTTTGGTTTCCTAGCAACAGCAGGGCTCTGGATTTGCCTTGTCCTTTCAGGAAAGTTATTTACAGATGACTTTCCTTAGCCAACAATGCTGCTTCTGCTCCGCTAATACATAGTTAAAATTACTTCTTCAGCACTCACAGTATTCACATTCACAGAGCAGAATGACTTCATGGGGAAGGATGTGAAACTGCTTTCCAGAGCAAGATCGGACACACAGGAAGGAAGAAATGCAAAAGAAAGGTCTGACTTTCCCCCTTGTGTTTGCTGTTCTAGTAATGTTGCCTTTCTCACCAATAGCTCATTTTGTAACATAAAACCTGTGGCAGATGAAGGTAAGATTAAAACTGCAACTGAGTAAAAGGCAAATGACAAGCTCAGTCTGAGAACACAAATTAGAAGGATTGCCCTGTTTTTGATAAAACAACACGTGCCTGAAATTGCCACTTTACAACAGTCCTTTCGTTTTCCTCAGCAAACAGACAAACGATGGATGAGCACATTTCAGAATTTTTACCATCTGATGCCCAGGTTTTCAGAATTCCTAAAGCACTTAACAAATCCATTAGAGCTGTCAAAATGAGATACATCTAAGTTTAAATTTTGCTTCATTTTGTAATCAGAGTGGATGTGGATGGATAATACACCAGAATCAGAATCTGATTTTCGTTGTTTTCCCAAGATGATAATCCTTTAAAAATAGTGAATTAAAAATTATTTGGCCAATATTAAAGTTGTTGTCATTCTCCAATTTGTGATTGGTGTCATTAATAAAACCCCAAAATCTCACTGTTTTTTCTTCATCACTTACTATATGTGAACAGAAAGAAATCTTCTTTTTTTCCCAAATTAGTATGAGGATTCATACCTAACTTAATTTCCTGTCCTTCAAGGTCTTAATTCCTTTGGCCTGTGAACTAAACACTGTTTCCAAAGGAAGTGCCCTCACCGTATCAAAAAATTTCAGACCTCCAGTGTGCATGCTTGTGTTTCCTTTTCTGAAGTAGGAAGTAGGCCGAAACTTGTAGCCAGACTCCAGCCACAACTGAGTTCTTGTGCAAAAGTTGATTGAAGCTTATAAGAACAACCTTCCTTCTTAAAGGTGCTTTGTAAGCAATTTCTAAACTGTTACAGTTAATTTTAATTTTAGTATTTCTACAAAGGCACAGCACTTGGTTTTAATCTACAAGAAGTTAAGCTTAGTCTGAAATATATGAAATGGTTTTTAAAATACCATTTAATGTGCTTATAATACATACAAGTCTATATTGCAGGATAAATCATTACTGCCTAGTTGGTTTTTATTTTTGTAACCAAGTCTGGCCCCATAGAAAACCAGTGAAGTTAGCAAAGTTCATGCTATAATATTGCAAACTTGAAGAGGTTGAATTGAAATACTCTTGGTTTCAACCAGAAATTCCTAAATTTAGAAAAAAGTTGCATGTTTATGTCTCATGAGACTTTTATCTTCTAAGGCAACTTCTGTATATTTATGTATTTTACTATGTGACTGGAACAATTTTTTTTTTAAAGAAAAATAAGCAGATTCTTACAGAATAGCATGATTTTAGAGCAGTGAGATTTTAATAAAACTCGATGCATTGTGAGAGCCATAACAGCATCACAAATGTTGACAGTGGGTTTACACTAAAATTGGCTTGTGTTTAGTATCTAACGGAAGGCACTGACAGTTTGCTGGTATAACAAACTGTGCTGAAAAACTACCTTAAAATTTCTGTTGGTAGTTACTGCTATGCTTTACTGCCTTGAGCTATTCCCTCTCCCAGTTTCTGGGAGTACAGGGTATATTAAAGTTGAGTGTGTTGTGCCTTCTGTTTTAGCTTATGTGAAAGCTGCAAAGGGCTCCTAGTTTTCAAATATATTTCAAATTTTACCATAATTGCTTCCTGATAAAAACTTTGTTATTCTTTCCTCTAAAGGACCATGCAGTCATGCAGGAAGAAAAAATTGAATGTGCGTCCTGAAGTTACGGATTCTTGAAGATAGTGACGATGATTTTTTTTTTTCTTTAGGAGCATTGTTGTTGTTCTGAAAAACGACTTTGACAGTTTTCTCCAGTGGATTTCAAGGATAACACATTTATTTATTTGCTAACTATGAAGGACGCTGATGCAAAGAGCCAATAATCTGAAGCAATAGTAATCTGGAGGTTCATAATTTGCCGGGATGCTAGTGAATAACAAGGAGCAGGGTTCTGCATTTTCTTCCAATAAGCCTTCTATTATCATGTTAAGGTTTGGTTTTTTTTTAAAATCTATTATGTATAGATAGGTTCCAAATGCTGAAAAATAACTAATCCAGAATAACGGACTGAGGTTCTTGCTCTCCACACAGATAAGGCTGGATGGAGGTGAGTCTTAGCTTAGAAGTGGAAAGCAGTACAGACTGTTTCTTCTGTTAGGCCTCCCAGATTCCATTTAACTTTCAGCATAATGCAGGCTATTTCTTCATTTTCTCTTGTTTACTATTTTTAATTTACAAACCCCAAAACTTGGTGCCAAAATTTTTCTTTTGTTGCTGCTAGCAATGCCATAAATTATACAACAGCCACATGAAGACTTGTGATTTGCTTAGATCATTAAATGATATTATGCCTTTAGGTGCATTCCAGATAGAGAAATAAGTCCCCTGGTTTTAACCTGTGTAATAATATTTTCCCTGTTGAATTATTTATTAGTTTCATAGTCTCCTGTTTTACCACAAGTAATGATCTCTAATCTTCATTTCGGTTGTCATTTATTTCTTCCCCTGTCTGGTCTCTTAAGACACGCTACTGTTAAAATATGTAAACTGTAGTGTAAGAAATTATTTATCTGCCATCTGCTGCAACAATGCAGATACCTAATCAAGATTGTACTAGTAATACTGATGAATTACCTTAATGCACTAAAAAATATACACATAGCATAATTGTTTTACAATGGAAACAAAAGCTTAGACAAATGAACTGCAATTGGATATTTAATAAAGTGAGATCAATTTTTGGGTTCATGATGAGAGAACTATTTGCAGGATGAAAATAGTTTCATGCACAACTACAAGAGAACAGAAAGAGTTGAAAAGATCTCTTATGCTTAAGAAGAAATGAAGAAGGACACATTTTTATGGGTATGTTCTTGTGAATGTGAGTTGCTGCTGCAGAAACAAAGCAATGAGTTTAAATATTCTGTTCCAGAATCATCCAAAATTGGTCATGTGCAACATCAAGCACATCCCCACCCCTCCGTACCCTCCAGTGGATGCATTGTAAAGATCTTTGGACTTCACTTGGAAGCCTTCTGTCTTTACAGAGGGGCTGTACCTTCCCCTGCTCTCTTTCCCTTGGAATATAGGAAACCATATCTGCTGGTCTTTTAGACCTATGTGAAATGTTTCATTATTGCATAAAATTCCTCATTCATTAAAAGAGTTGATCAAGGTTGGCATTAACTCTCGCTTCACACTTGTCTATAATGGAGGAGGTTGAACCTAAATTTGGAAGGGGAAGCCCAGAAGTATGTTTGGCTGAATAGGGTCTCCGGATATGGAGGATGAGAGTTGAGGGTGAACTGTGATTGACTTATGTTTCTATTCATAAATTGAGCTTTGCAAAGCAGGTGCTAGTGTTGTAGTATTTCTTTTTATGTATCTCAGGAAGTTTAAGGGAATTCTTGCTTCTTTCTTATCAGCTTGTCTTATCTAAATATAAGGTTGAAGTACAGCCCCCCAGGTCTGTGTCTAAAGAACTGTAGATGAAAGATTTTAGCATGAATCTTAAGAAAAATACGGGACAACTGAAACAGAACTATTTGTGGTGTCACATATAAGCATTGTCCATTGAGTGATTCACAAAACTGCCTACACCAAGAAGAGAGATGTAACCCTGAAAACAGTAGTACTGGGGAGCGTGCTTAGAGCCAGTGATCAGTGACACTGAACACTGTACGCTCATCATCCCGTGCACTGGATATGTCTTAGGGATCTGCTTCTTTAATAAGCATTTATTGTTGGTCATCTGTTCTCCACCCACATTTGATTTCATTTCCTGGGCCCACTGGACTCAAGCTACATTTTGTTTGCAAATTAGTAAAGCTGGTTTTAAGGAGATCTCTTTCCTCCCTGCTCCAAACCTGTGCTGTTCCTGCTGGAGGGGGGCTCTAAGAGCTCCCTGGGAATGCACCCTCTCATCACTGCTCTGGTCCACAGCTACTAGCACTTCTGATGCACTGCTTCTGTCCTCTCTCATTTGCTTCTGTGTCCTCCCTTGATTCCCATGATCAGACTGGGTCCATTCAATTATCTTCCTGGGGCTGTTTTTTCACTTGCATGCATTTTTTTGTGATACTGTCTTCATCTCTGCTGGTCTTCAATTTGTTTTATTTTTATTTTATTGTATTCACACCTGCCTTCATGAGGTGTGAATAAACAAGAAAAACTAATTCTCATAAATGTTCTTTTATCAGTGTGAATGAATACTTAAGTGATGAATAATTACTTTTTAATGCAGATGCTTACTTCTGTTCTTATGTCCATTTAATGCATTTCTGATGCTACTTACGTTGTTACCTAGCAGCAGTCAATAGAAGACAAATATCAGTTGTAGACTACGACATGTGGCAATGAACTGTGTATAGCCTTGTTTCAGTAAACTCTTGTTACGGATCATTGCTCACATTGTATTGTGAAATGCAATATCTGTGTGCTACATGAACACATTGTCTAAATTCTCTTACCAGGATGGTGATTTTGATTTCACAGCACTCTGGTTCCACAAAAACAGTGTTTATACACTGTTTAAATCAAAGATTATACAAGCACTAAAACCAGTCCAAGCTCTTAGACTTCATTTTTTTTTCCTAGATGATATTTGATTCTAGGTCTGTTTGTTAGTTTGTCTTAACTTTTGCTTTATAGATCATTTATGTTTTCCAAAGTGATTTTGTAATATTGGGGTAACCTAGATTTGATGTGTTTATGGAGCTGGGGTTTCCTGCTTCAAGCCTGCTCAGTTTGTCTGACCCTACAGTGTGCAGTATACTAAGAATTTTGTCCGTCCTGTAGAGAGCTGGCTAAACAGGAAAGATCATCAGTAGATGGTGCAGGATTTGAGATTCCACAGGAATAAGGGGATTTTCTCATGTTGCCATGATTTTGTGCTGGGTTTTTTTTGGGGGGGGGGTGTGTGTTTGGATTTTTGTGTTGTTTGTTTGTTTGTTTTGTTGGATTTGGGGTTGGTTTTTTTTCGCTCTTGAAAGGTGATGTTTTGGTCTTAAGGCAGGTCATTGTCTTTGGACTCAAAACATTCCTTGTGCTTTAACAGGGAGTCTGTTGGGACTGACCAGAGGGACTGGCTGACCCCAGTGTGTATTAGCATAGCCTGAGGGAAATGTACAGGAGTGTATATTCATCGCAGGCTTTTCCAAGAACTTGCATACTAACTACAGGGTATTGATTCTTGTGATGTGTAACCTCAGTGAAGCCCAGGTAAACTGGCTGCTGCATTTGGATCTTATACATCAGACTTGCTTTCAGATTGCTTGTTTACTAGTAGCTCACCCTTCTCTGTCATTCCTTGTAGGTACAAACACCGTCTGTTACCTCTTCAGAGGTGTAGGATTTACTGCCCAGCTGCACTGCATCTCTGGAATCTGTTCTGAACCTCAGACTCCCCTGTGGTTTTAATGCCAAGGCTCTAGTCTTATGAATACTTTAGATTTAAGTTCATCCTTCTGTCCCATAGCGGTGAAAGCAGACAGACATATAGATGCAGACCTTTAAAAAGCTTTAAAGCAAAATTTTCTTAGAGGATATAAGGATCAAGGAAAAAAACTCAGTGTTAAGTGTCCTCTTCTCTCTGTACTGGCCTTTAGGCTTATATGAGAACCAAATGGTGAACTCCAAATCTTTTGCCTCTATCTCAGTTGTTCTGCATCATATGGGGTATTTCTCTTTAGCTGTCTGTGTAGGTCACCTTCCACTGACGTAAATTTTTTTACTTCCATTTCTGACTGGAATACTACCCAAGAAATCTTGCTCTGGCTACTTGTGGTTGAATCCCCTCATTCCTGCACACACACACACACACACCCATCTTGAACATTTTGCCTGTAGCTTTTAAGAGTCAACTTTCACAGTAATTTCTCTTTCTACTGTTTAGGAATTTCCTGTTCTCCAAACCTCAGCCTCTTAAGATAAACTTGGTCTCACAGTTTTCCCTAATTTTCTGCTACATTATTGTTCTTAGAGTTCCACCTGAAGGTTTGGAGTCTTCCATCCTATTGGGTGTTCAGGCTGTCAGGCCTAGTTCAGAGAGGAAATGGAGACTTGCTGGTTCACCCAAGGTATTCCTGATGCAGTGATTTCAAAACCTCAAGCAGAATTCATAAACTCTGCCTCCCAGTTACTGTAACACTGTGATAATTTCCTGAGTAGGTCCTTATCTTTTAGATGAATAGTAAAATTTACTTGTACTATGAGAAAATGACCCTTATTTGAATATATAGATTTTTTTCTGTTCAAATGTATGTGTAATTTCAGGATTTATTTTAAATCCTGTGTAAGAATAAAATTGGTTTTAAGATTATAGTTTTTTTAGAACTTTCCCCCCCCCTCTCATTTCAGATGTTGCAGTTGTGGACATGAGTGATATTTCCAAGCAACCATCGCTGTTCTACCACCTTGGCGTGCGTGAAAGCTTTGACATGGCTAATAATGTTATACTCTACCATGACACTGATGCTGACACTGCTCAGTCTCTCAAAGTAAGGTTCTCACTTCAAAATCTGCTTTATTTCAGAAATATCTTTAAATACCTGATCCTGCAAATGTTTGTGTTTTTCTGAAACTTCCATTGAATGTGATTTCCTGACAGCTACATAACAAAATCATGCTAAGAAAAACAGCTGCTAGCAAAAATAGTAATGATTAGAATAGTATAAAAGCTTGTTTATAAGAAAAGTTTGATAGTTTGGTACTGATTTTGCTTCAGATGTTTAGACTTGGAAGTGAGAGTGCAGGTCTGATTATTTTTTTCCTTCCTTTCCCTCTTTTAATTAGAGTACATGTTAAAAAATGTTATGGCCTGTATAATAATGACACTTGAACAAGAGCTGTATTGCAACCTACTCCTACTATTGATGCAATTCTGTCAGATGAGGTTTGTATTTCCTAGGTGCTGAGTAGCTAAGACTACGGGAATCTCCTTTTTATTGCTGTTTGAAGATAAAAGAGAGATCCTCACCAAATCTTTTTTAGGTCTGTTGTTCATTTTTATAGTAGGATGCTATACACTTAAGTCCTGAAATTGCTGTTCTGGATGCAAGTCATACATTGTCAATGTTTCTGTCTTTCTCAGTGCAGGTTCTCTTTGTTTTAGATCACAGTTAGACTTTTATCCTTTGTGTCATTACCTACTGCTGCTTTTAATATCATCCATTTTCTTGCTGCCTTCACTGAGAGCAGTGTTGTTCATGCTTTGTGGTTTTTTCCTTTGAGTTATTGCCCCTTACTACTTTGTTTTTCACACCATCGATGTCCAACCTCTCTTTATCCTATAAGAATAAATTTGTATGTGTGTCCTTGTCTTTTTCCAGAAAAGCTCTGTTCTGACACAACTCCCCTTTCCTCTTCTCTGATCTTGGTGTCCTCAATTTTACTCTAATGTGTCTAGTATCCCATACTTCCTTTCTTCAGGTGGTGGTCCACATACACATTCACATTCCATGTCACCTGGAGTCACAACAACTCGGAGTTGGAGCCTCTCACACTCTTTACTCAAAGAGGTTATCCATATGGATGTGTGCTAAGGCATACTTGTATGCCCTCCATTCCTCTAGCTAATCTGGGTGGGCAGGCATACAACTTTTCATTCTGCATCCTCATACCTGATTGCAAAGAGATCTTTCATTTTTGTTTTTCCTTTTTTGTTTTGTTTTCATTTTTAACTGTCTTTTATGCTGTCACTCAGATGTTCTGATCAACTTGGTTCTCCAAAGGATGTGCCAAAGTTTGGGAGCACAGGCTAGTCATCTTCTATTTGTCTCTGCCCAGTGATGACCTCTGTGGATGGCTTTGATTTCTGCACTTTGTTCCAAGAGTGTACGCAAGTACCTGCTCCATAACTGGAGTGCTGAATGAGGGTTACATCCATCCATGGGTTGGGTCTTCAGACTGATTGTTGCCAGAAATTGCAAGTCTTTGCACTTTCAGTTCTGGGGCTTTTTTCCTAAGGATGTAGAGCTCAAGGACAAGTCTGGGGACCTGGGAAACACTGGAGAGTGACTGGGTCACTTAAGGCTAGAAGAGCTATTATCTGCCTTCATCTCTCTTCTGTTAGGAACTCTGTCAGTGTCACTGACCTCTTCCTCATTTCCCAGCTGTTTGCATAATGTCCTTGGCCTATGTAGGCCCCTAGCATATCTTACTATGGAATCAGAAGGCTTGATTTAAGTTGCTGGAACCAAGTAGAAGAGATCATTTGGATCAAGTGCTCGAGTAGTTTAAGCAGGGCATTGGGACATGGTTCAGTCCTACTCTGATGTTCTTGATACCTCTTCTGCAGTTGAGCCCCAGTTCAGTGTTGGATACCATTCAAATATGCCAATACAACTTTCTTAGGGATACTTCAGAAGGTAGACAGAGATTGTTCTTGGGGTCTTTCAGCGAAGAACAGTTCATGACACTTTTCACGGCATAGGTCTTGGATAGTTCTCAGAAGAGTTCATTTCTCCCTGCTGAGAAAGATCTTTATCTGCAGTAGGTAAAGCTTTACTGGAGATACTTGCTTAGCTAGGTAGACTTATTAGTTTTCAGACGTGATATTTCAGATGTCTAAGCCTTCCGTCATTTTTGTGATGAGGTATTTTAATGGGCTTAAGGAGTTTAAGTTAATCAGTAATTCTGTTTAGGTTTTGGTACCTTAATATGTATTTTTTGACCATTTGCTTGTGTTTCTTTATTCTCAGGTTTATGACTAATGTGGTTAAGTTTTTTTTTTCCCTTCCCTTCGGGAATTTATTACTTTACTTGGCTCTAGGTCGCTGTGCATGCCTCTTAAGAGTGGCTAGCCTAAGTGTTAAAAAGGCAGTATTCATGACTGCTATTACTTCTACTGGGAAGATCTGTGAAGTTCTGAAGGCAGCCTGACTTTATATAGCTTATTTCTTAGGACCTATCCTGAAATTCTCCCAAGAGTTGTCTGTTCAGTTTCGCCAATGTTGTTCCCAAAACAACCTAGTTCCAAGAATATAAGAGAATATGTAATCCAGATTTCAAGAGGGTCATATTTGCAGAACTAAACTTCTTAGATGGCCCCTGATATTTTGTCTGTTGTTGAGGAAAAGGGTGCATGGGCACAATCATTTCTGTGCAGTGGTTGTCCAAGTGGATTTCAGGCTGTCAGATGTGGAGTTGCTCAAGCAGAATCATATTCAGTTGTCAGAGCACATACAATTAAATTATATCAATAACCTTGCTTAGAAACAAGTCTATATCTAATGTTTGTAGCATGGCTTACCTGGAGATCTCTTTAGTTTCACCAAGGAGTGTTCATTGGACATGTAAGCCATCATTAGAAGGAGGAGGATGTTACTTACCAGCAACTGGGAATCTTTGAGGTCTGGTTTACATGCCCATTAGTTTATTGTCTGCCTCATAGTTTCAATATCTCTCTTTAGATTTTGAGGTGAGAAGAATTAGAGTGTAGGAGGTGTGTGTTGGTCTGTGCCCATCCAGGTAGGAAAGGGACCTAGGTATCTTAAGGATACTCTTTCAGAGAAAAAAATCTCCAGTTTGAATGCTTTTGTCTCACAAATGCCCAGAGTGTGACTGGGTATGTGGAGTGCCCAGCCTGAGAAACTCTAATTACTGGCAAGTACAACTTTCTTCATCTTCTAAGCACTTCTTTAAATAGGTTTCTTCTTTGAATCATTAATTTTTTTCTTAGCCTGACCTACTAGGACATTTCTTGATGTTGTTCTGTCCCTTTACTTGGAATTTGTTGTGGCAGGAAATCTGGATTATGCTGTGAAGAACACATCTGTGTGTGTGTGTATATAAGTATACCAGTTATCTTTATTGGAAATAATAATTCTCAGTAAAAATGAATAAACATTTTTATTCTTTTTTTTTTCCCCCCACAGGATATGGTATCTCAGAAAAACACAGTAAGTATTAAATCCACGTTAATTTTAAAACACAAAATGAGGATGCTACATTTGAAGCAACTCTAATAACAAAGCTGCTGAGCATATATATGCTCTATATGATTGAAGGAAGTCTGGTTTACCCATATACAATTCAAACTAGTGGAAATCTTGTTGACTTCCTTCCCAAAGTAAAGCTATATTAAAAAAATACTTTTCTTTAGAATTTCCTTTTTGAGTTCTAGAACAGTGTCAGTAGATATGTTATATATGTACGTTGATAGATCAAAATGTAAACTCAGAAATTCAAAGTCTCTTTCTCCCTCTACTACTTTCAGCCACTTGTGCAAATGTGTATGTGTGTGTGATGCCTTAATAGGGCTTACTCTTGTATCTCAAACAGCTTTGGCTACCGTATACCCATCCCCTTCCTCACAAATTCACAGATTTTACTTAGGAATGCAAAAACTCAATTCCAAAAGTAAAAATATTCTTACCCTTAATGCAAGTAAAGCCAAACAAGTGAGTAAGCCTGAACCAAGATAAAATTTAGTGGTTATTTTAGACTTGTTGCAATATGCCATGATATCTTAGAGAGTTATATATTTTGTCATACTTCACATCATGTCAGTGGTTATTTTCATTAAACAATCTACACTGTTATTTTGAGGACTATTACATTTGCAAAGATCTTAAACTTCCATTTATTCCGTTCTGTTTCCCCCCGTTCACCATATATTTTTATTTTCTTCTGAAGACTATTGAGCAGGACTGAAATAATAAAATGTTCTTAGAGTTTGCTAATAATTTAAAAGAGAACTAGAAGAAATAATGCATTAGTCACAGCAGTTTATCTTGAGCTGCTGTTTATACTTGGCCACAGTGCTGCATGTAGGCTAAGGATAGGTCAGGTTGAGCACGTAAGTAAATCCAGGTCATCTTCCTGTCTGTCTTGGTGACAGACAGTTTTGAACTAGTTTCACCTGCAGGTTGTGAACTGCATTTACTGGTCTGTAGCTCTGTGAAGGGGAGGCCACAGAATGAGGCAGATTTGCTTGTGAATGCTACTAGCCATCAACTGGTGAATGATCAAGATGTCACAAGGATGTGTTTTTCCCTCCGGAGCAAGAGGGAGAACTGTGACTGAGCCATTTGGTGGTAATTCCGGAAATGGAGTAAAGGCAGAGAGGACGGTGGCAAGTTCAGCCCAGTGCGATCAGACTAGCAGCCTGCAATCTTTTATTTTGGCAGATTCTTTCTCCCACAGAGTGGGGTATTCACCTTGACGTGGAAGAGGAGAAAAGATGGATCTGGTGACATGGTTTCTACAGTAGGGCCTGGTATTAGACCTGTAAACACCATGCGGCTAGCAAAAGGGGCAGGGAGGCATCCTGAAACTAGGATCTTGATCCCTCCTTTAAAAGGGAGGGATTGCCTAACCCACTTTCTTCAAATGCTTAAATTAAGAAAACATTTGTGAGTAAAATACAGTGAGGAAACAATAAATGACTTTAAATAACAAGTATGGATTCTTGACCCTTTTGTGTTATTTGAAGTTGTTCATATTCTCTTTTATTAGATAAATGTGCTCCCATATTGCATTCTTTTATCAGTTTTTTTTTATCAGAAATTACAACAAACTAATTAGCAAGCCAAATAGTTAATAGGTTAAAATTTCATATTTTTTCTAAGTTGGAGCTGACTTCAAATAGACAATTGCTTTCCCCTCCTTTCAGATCCAATGAGTTGTCATGAGAGGCTTGCAGTTTGCCACTGCCCCAGTATGGTGCCACTGCTTTGTTGTTCGGTTAAATATTTTACGACCATATGAGCAATGTTTTGTTTGAAGTTAATTGCTAATGAGGGCTGCTGTGCTAGTAAAGTAGGTACAGGTTTGGTGTGAATTTGCTGGGCCTGATCAAGTACGGCGTTACATAACCATTTCAGTTTCAATGCTGAATATTAGATACAATAGTTAATACCCCTGTGCTAGGGTTTTGTGTTTTCCTTTCACCTTTCCTGATTGAAAACTGTGGGTATGCCTCTGCCATAGATGTGGAATAGCCGAAAGAGCTTAAATTACCTTTAAAGCACCTTCATTAGGGTCTTGGAGACATGTTGGAAAGAGGATAGATACTTGATCTGCTAAGCCTTCCTCCAGCCCAGAGGTAGCCACAGGAATACCATTGCTGGTTTTCTGAAGAGGAGTCCTCTCCGTGTCATAAGCTCTGTGTCCACGCATCTGCACTGTGTATAAGGGAAGGGGGACAACTGAGACTGCTGCCAGGCACAGCGCACCATTTTTCCAGCACCACAAGTGAAGCTTTCTGTGCTGGCCACTGTAGCTTGGAGCTTTCTCTGAGGTTTCCTTGCCCTCACCTTTGCAATTTATCCTGCAAATCTCAAGTCATGTACAAAGGTACAGAAAAATCATAGCATAGAACAGATGTTAAAGACACTGAGAAGATGAATCTCTAGTGTGTTGTCTGGGGGGATTTTCTTTTCTGTATTACAAATAAGCCTTGAAGAAAAGGGATGTTTTTCCTTGTAAAGAGACATTATTCTAATTCAGCATCAAGGAGGACGCAAGAGCAAGGAAACTGGACATAAAGCTAAAAACAATGCATAGAAAAAAGGTCAGCAATTCATTTGAGATTTGGCCTGAGTACAGCTGATCTAACAGGGAAAATTACACAGCAGCATGCTGCAGTGGTGTGAGTCTGAGAGATTTAATAGCTTACTGCCTGAAAAAAGAGTGTAAGAGTAGGGGACTTCCTTCCTTCCCTCCCCCATCCAGGAATGAAGTTTTCAGGGATAAGATAAGATGGGGAATGTGATTCAGTTCTACTTGACTCCCCCAAATAAGAAATTAAAATTCTGTATTGATAATTTATTGCAAACTTGGATACAAAAAGAAAGAATGATTGGCTATTGAAGTTTAGTTCCCAAGAAAGAATTGCCCTGATGTGAAATTCAAGGTCAAGATTCTGTGTCCTATCAGTTAGGTTTCCTTCTGTAGAGCTCCTCTGAGCTTTGAGGACTATTTTCTGCTAATTTTACTGAGGGCATATGCACAGCTTCCTAGTTTCTGTCAAAATTCTCATTGATAAAATAAATTGCAAATATGCAGTCTTGCAGAACAGTTTGTTTCCTGTGTCACTATGGAAAAATCAAGGTTTGAGAGCACAGTGGATGTTACTGGACTGTAGGGTACGGGGAAATAAATTTATCTATAGAAAATGGGCTGTGTTTTGGAGTTTCTTTAGGTGTCAGGTAAACATTGCTTTACTGGAGAAATTAAATTTCAAGGATTTTTGAGAGCAAAAAATGCTTAAAAAATAATCTTCCCCCAAATCAATGTAATAGAGAAAATCCATGGGAAAGGCATTGTATTTTGATGCAACATTTTGTTGCCATCCTTGATTTTTTTTTTTCCAGTAGGGAAATTTCCTCTCCTTCTATAGAATTTTAAGGAATAGTGCACAAAAAAAGTCTAAAATTGAGTGAAGAAAAGAGTGCACAAGGGGCTTTTTGAAAACTGCTCGAGTCAGAAAGCAAAACATTCAGTCCTTCTGGCAATAGTTCTAGCATTGGTTGCACATAGTTTGAGATATATACTCTGATCCATTCAGTTTGTTTGACTGTGGCATTGAAAATACAAACTAGAACTTCCCACTCTGGAAAAATTTTTATGGCAAGCACAGAATACAAGGAGAAAGAATTAATAGTTAGTTTTTCCTTAGTTGATGGTATGTCTGAAGAAATTTGAATAACCCTGTTAATTGCTTTCAGAGAAGGTATTTAGAGGAAAATAAGCTGACTATTAAACCAAAAGGTTTATTATAGTATACTTAGGCCTGTGGGCCTGATGAAGTATTTTCAGAGATTTAAATGTTTCTTTTTCATTAAATGCTGTAGCAGCTCTTACAGTAAGCGGAGTCTGGGCCATGGAGGAGTCATTAGCAAAAATTCTCCTTGATCTAAAGGGAGCAGGATTGCAATTTATCCTTGCCACAAGGAATTTTTATGTTGAAAAATCACTTTTTATTGTAATTGGCAGAAAGTCTCTTCAGAGTTTCAGTAGCTGTATAAATTAGACTGTATCTACTGTTTCAAGGCAGTGAACATTTAAGAAAACTAAATGGAAAGGTTTTGGCTCCTAGACTCATATTCTCCAATTTAGTAGCCCCAATGGATTGAAATGAGAGCCAGGACTCTAAAGTACGATTGCATTATATGAATTTAATAATCTGAAGAAGTAGTATTGCAGAGTAGCTTTCTGTTTTTTATTTTCTGATTTTTTTACAATATATAAAAGTTTGTATGATATGGTCATTTAATGATATATTTCTAAAAAAGCTTGAGGCAGCAGAAGTATTAAAAGAGTTTACAAAAGGGCACAGAATGAAAGAGGAGCAGGGACATCTTAAATACAGACAATCATTTTTCCTTTTGG
Source organism: Morus bassanus (assembly GCA_031468815.1). Taxonomy (NCBI): domain Eukaryota; kingdom Metazoa; phylum Chordata; class Aves; order Suliformes; family Sulidae; genus Morus; species Morus bassanus. The sequence goes on along the minus strand of CM062568.1, from coordinate 87,586,450 downwards.
GGAGATAATAGGACAAAGGCAATGGGTAACCCAGTAAATATTACTTTTAATGTCTCTAATAATGAAATATGCCACTGTTACTATTGATATAATGAAAACAAAGGCTTTTATAATTTATTTATGAAAGTTCGTTTTTATGGAAATGTTACTGTCTCAAGGAATGTGTATTTGTAGTGGTTGGATTATAGTTAACTAATCAGGTGATGAATCTGATAGGTTCATAAAAGTAAGACTTGAAAGCATCTTAATGATGACACAAGGAGATGTATAGACAAATAAATCAAGTAGATAGAGAAATCTTGCACTCTGGATGGCAAAGTATTGCACTGTTTTCTTGGCCTTGTAAATATGGACTTGCTATAAATACCTGTATTCATTTTCTGTTGTTTCTTTCTTTAATAATTTCTCTGTTCATGTGTCATGTCTGTCTTTTTGATTCTTATGCTGTTTTGTGGTGGTGTTTTCCTCTTTGTTGTTCTATTTCAATTTGGAGTAGGTTGCCAACCACAAAGCTTTTCTTCGCGTTCAAGTACCTCCTGAATACCACAGTGGTAATCTGATAGGCAAAGTATGTATCACTTTAAATCTGCTTTTTGTTGAATAGATATGCCATTTTATTACTGTGTTTCTAGGTACTTAAAAATGTATAAGGATACTTTAAGAATAGTGGTTGGCAGGGTCTTTCCTTCAAGATTATTGTAATCTTGGAGTACTTGTTCCTTGCAAGATAGATCCCGAGCATTTAGAATGTTTGCATTGTGATAATCTCTCTTCACAGTCTTTACATAAAAATACTGCATATATTCATCTTCAGAAGAGGAAGTATTTTTTTAAAAGGGGATAATATCTCAGTCACCTGTATCGTAAGATGGATAGGAATGTGATGTCATGGAAAACTACTGTGAAAACCTTAATTCTTAAGACAACAGTGGATTAAACTCCCTGAACACTCAAAAGTTTTTGACTTCTTTGAGTTCATTTTGTGGTATCCTATGTCTTTTCCTTCTAACTGCTTTGTAAGGTACAGTAAGCACTCCTAATACTGTTGACGCTTGAGTAGGTGGCAAAATGAACTGCATGGCTCAAGTAAAAGAATTGTGCCATTAGCTGTGCAGGCATAATTCCCTCTTTAAAAAATGCAGAGATTTTACTCAACATTATTTATTTGAAAAAAACCCCAACCTTTTAATTCTAGTGTAGTGTCTCTGCCACAAAGTGACAGTTGCACCAGAATAACTGTAGCAGTACAACTGAAAGAACTGTTTACGTTGTTAAAGTCAAAAGTTTACTTTTAACAGCATTAGCAAAACATTTAGGGAAGTATTTTAAGACAAAAAGCACTCTACGTTTGGCCTGTCTTGCCTAGAGCCTAAACGTGGCCTGTGTGGGCCTAACTCTTTCGGTCCTTCAGGCAAGGCACAGCTCTGCTTAATTCCTTTAACCATTCTCCCCTGAAGAACAGGTCCCTCACTCAACGTACTTGCAGTTATTTCCTGTTCTTTTGCGTTCTTAAACTTTTGTCTCTTTTTGTGGTAGATTTTAAAGTGTTGTCATTGAATACAAAAGTTTCATTGCTAGCATGCTGGGCATACATTATTTGCTGGAAAATGAGCTACGGAGAGCTTTTTTTTTTTTCAGTCTGGTTGGTTTTTTTTAATCTTTAACTTAAAAATTTCTCAAAATAAGACAATAAAAATAGCTTAACTACTAATCCTGAAATAAACCAACTCAGCATATGGGCTTTACAAGCTGCGAAGTAATAATGGTGTTATAATTAAATAAGTCAAAATTTATAGGTTATATATATTTGCAGCCAGAATTGCTGTATATTTTACTTCATACATACCTGTGCCATTTATTCATTATCTTAAAAAGCAATAGTTGATGTATGACAGGATGGTATGTTTTCACAAGGATTAGCTTTTGGTGTCAGAGACCAGCATCCTGAGTAGACGATCAGAAACAGCAAGGGTAATATTTCAGCCATCTCTAACCCTTGATAGCATAAGAATAGTAGATGGCCAGAACTGTTTTTTTATGTAATGAAGACAGACTCTTAGAGAGGCGATACAATTATTATTAGGGGCTTTGTAATTTATTATATTTAAATATTGGACAGAAGAAGCTAGAAAATTGGAGCTGGTTGATTTTCAGACAAGGTGATGTGCTCAAATATTTGCAGGGTTCCTGACTCCTGCACACAAAAATGTGTCTGCCATGGATAAAAATGTGGTTTTAATTGCATAGATTTCACTATCCGAAAAAAGGCAAGAAATGCAAGTCAAATAGATGAGATGTTGGCTGAACAAGATTAATACAGTGTTTCATGCATGTCATTTAATTTTTTTCTGAAAAGTGCTTTGCTTTTCAGAAGATAACTGCAGCTCTCTTTGCGTCACAAGATACACCATACTTTAAAATTAGATTTTTTTTTTCCATTGCAGGAAGAGCTAATCCACTGTTGCAGGTTTAAGAATAGAGTTCATACACAAGCATCTTTTGCACAGTACTGAACTCGGTGTTTATTTGAATAAACCCAAGTCTAAATTGTTTCAACATACTGGTGGTTTGGGTTGCAATTTTTACGACTTTTTGAATAGGAAGGAAAGATAGCATTGCAACGGATAATTATATTGTTACAACAGAGATACTCAACTGTAGGGTTTATGGGGAAGGAATGTGGCTTGATCTTTATCTGTTAGTAATAATTTAAAATTCTAAATCCTTACAGACTCAGATCAGCAACAGCATGCACTGATACAGGTTTTTTTCCATCTGTATTTTTAGAAACTGCGTGCCCTACATTGTTACTTCCTGTGAACAGTTTATTTCTCTTGTCCAATTTATTAATGCATATGAAAATGTACTCTCTCCGTATCCATTCTTTCCATCATCTCAGCATTCTTCCGTTGTTCAAGGTGACTTTAAATGGCTACGGCTTTACTGCAGGCTTAGGTGATATGAAAAAATGAAAGGTATGATTTTGCTGTATGTGTTTGATGCCTTGATATCCCCAAGGTGGCGGTTGAAGGGTATTTAGTGGTAGTTGTTTGTGTTAGATGTGTCATACTGACCCATGCTTCAGTGCTTCTGTCTAGTTACTCTGAAATGGAAAGTTAAGTTTTCTTTTAAACAGCAGAGAATTGTCATAGCTCAAAATGGCATACCAGTGCTTCTAGTAGCTGTGGAAGACTTTGCAGTTTTCTGGTTTTTGGAGTCTTGCTCAGGAATTGAAGACTCTGAACTTGCTGGTTTTGGGCTCTGAAGAGCATTTCCTGTTTCCTCTCCCCTTTCAGCACTTTGATCATGTTGATGCTTTTTATGTGGCATATTAAGGATTTTTGGTTTTTACTTCTAGAATTTTGTGTTAGAAATCTTACATATATTACAAAACATTTCAAAATTTGGTTGGTTGGTTTGGTGTTTGATGGCAGCATGCAGCAGATGTTTTGTAGGCTCCTCTGGATTAAACATCTCCATAAATTCCTTCCAATGCCTGTGTTCCTGTGTTTCTCTCTCTCTTTGTGGGCGCTCTGCATCATATCCTTCTTAGCACAGAGTGAACCTAGAGGATGCAAGTACATCTCTGACAGCAAAAATTTGGAAGCAGAAGGTTAGATTGTAACTGTCAGACCCTATTAAGGTCCATGCATCACATAAAAAAAATTGAACAGTTTTGTTGTATTGTTGCTTAACAGATCTGGACTGTTATTCATCACCCTTGTTAATATTTGTAACTCTTCCACAGAAAATTCCTTGAATTTAATACTTTCAAATTTTATGTTAAACAGCGCGTTAAAGCTTCATAGTGCATCAGCCCTAATCTAGCTGTTTTTTCTGACAGTAAAAGATTCTGTGTATACACAAGCATATTTTCCACTTTCATTTGTTTTCTAAACTGTTCCTGTGTTTCTTTTAGGCTTCCAGTGGCAATTATTATTTTATTCCATACATAGTCACACCTTGTGCTGACTACTTTTACTGTGAAAGTGATGCCCAACGAAGAGCTTCTGAGTATTTGCAACCCAGCTGGGACAGTATCCTGGGGCCACTTTGTGTCCCACTGGTGGACAAGTTTGTGAGCCTTCTCAAGGATGTTCATGTTACATCATGGTAATTTTACAACACATACACCTCCAGTACCTCTGATAGTCTCTTTTTAATGTTATGAAAAAAGATGCAGAATCTCTAGTAGCATTGATTTTTTTTATTTTTTATTTTTCACTGCACTTAATATAGTGTTAAAAGAAGCTGCTAACTTTACTGCTTTCTGTATTGATGTCCTGCAGCTGTTGCAGTTACTTAACCATGTTATGCTAGAGATTGATTTATGGTTACTTTCTGAAATATCAGTAAGCAAAGGCAGTCCATGGATAAGGTAAAGTGTTTAAGTATAAATTACAGTGCATAAGGTTGTAATAGGAGATAAGATCACAGCCTCTTCATAGAGCTTAAAGCCAAAGACTGTCCTTTTCTGTCACCAAGTAAATGTAGGTATATGGCAGCAATGGGCAATCAAATGTAACTTCCATGGTTTGGTTTTGGGTGGTTTTTTTTTAATATTAGCCTTCTGATATTGCCTAATAAGCAAGATACTGCTCAGCCACTTCTGTGAGGAACTGTTGGAGTTTTGAAGATTGGGGCTGGAGATGGAAGTCTCTCTTGATCGCTCACCTTATGCTCTGCAGCTAGTCTGGTTTTTTTTTTGCATTTCTGGAAAACACTGGGAGAGACTGAGCTTCTAGGTTTTATTTTTCCTAGTGTCTGAAGCATGAGGTAGCACTAAGGGCCCTTGGATTTCTTTCTTTTTCCTCATTGCCATCCCACCCAAGTGAAAGGCTCGTCTAGAAAACCCCTTTTCTCACCTGGTCCCACTCTTAGGATCTCGTAGATGACCCTGCCCACACACACCTTGTCCCTTACACCTCCATGCATGGCAGGTCTGCTATTGTCTGGCACCTTGCTGGGCAGTGACTGGGATATTGCTGGTCTGAAGAAGCGCAGACTGCCTCCTGCTTCTCCAAAACAGTGGTAGAGGGAAGGCTACATGCAGGCAACCCAGGCCCACTTTGAGGAAAGGGACAAGAGGAGGGGCAGAAACTCAGTAAAGTCAGTCAGCATACAGGAGAGTTGTGCTCAGCAGTGCAGACTCATGAAACTAGTAGCACAGTTGGTCCTGGTAGTAGTAAATTTTAGTACTGCTTAGTGGTTTTGTGTCATTGTGAAATGGTGCTCCAGGCACCAGCTGTCCAAAACTACCTGTATACTTTGTCTCTGATATTTATGACCAGAGTTCTGGGTGATTTTGGTTTGATAAATAAGTTGTGAAGTCCTACAGTAAAGCCTTTTTTCTCTCTCCCATTTTCAGGCTGAAGTGCCTGAAACAGGCTTTTGTACAGTTGCAGAATTACGCACTGTAGTGATAGATCCCTGTGAAGAGGAAGATGTAGCTAGATAATCCCTCATTCCTGTCAAAAGCCTGAATAAGTTTGAAGAGGTTAAGTGTTGCATCATTCTTGAAAGTGACACTTCCATTCCTAAGTCATTTGGATACTTTTGAAAAACATTACCCCGTATCCCCCTTTGGTTTGGTTAGTACAAGAAGGACTAATTATCATTAGCCTGCTAGAAGGCAATGCGAGATAGAAACCTGAGATTGGAAATCCATGGTGAATTAGGCCTGACTTCCACTGACAGTAAAACAACTATTAAAAGCTTTCTCATAGTGCTTACTGTGACCTTGCTGCTTTGCATTATAAGCATATCTACATGCTATATGTGAGATATAATGTGTATTAGGCAGAGAACTTAGTTTTCTTTGCTATCTGTAGGGCTTATGCTAAGCAAAGTTGAATACTTTGCAGTACTCATTTGTAAACAAAAAAGGCATTGTATGCACTTGAGTATCTTGTCAGGTGACATCTGCTAACTTTTAAACTCTAGACTCTGTAAGCTGCTCCAGATAAAGTTACCTCTAAGTAGCCTGTCCAGGTCATTTATAACTGTCATACTGATAATGTATGTATGATTTTGTATTCTACAAAAGCTCTGGTGTTGCATTGTGCACTGATGTTAGTGTAAATAAGATGCACTTACTGAGGGCTTTGACATAGATCCTCCCACATTATATATCATGTTCATCAAACATTGCAACTCAGCTTTTGGTGGCTTGTTTTTGTTTTAGTTTCTTTTGTTGAAAGCCTCTTCTCTCCTTTCGTGATAAGATCATGTACCTCCTCTTTCCATCACACTGGTCTTTCCTCTCTGTGTCACTTTATTATCCCAATTGCTGCTGCCTTCGGGATACAGATACAAGGTACCACATCTGCCATGGTCAGTAATGGGGCAAAGAAATGCCCTGGTTTTACTATGTTGATAAAATTATCTCACGATCCTGGTTATAAACATGTTGATACATAGCCCCACAGTCTGTGGTGGGGCAAGGTGGAATATTTATAATGAGTTAATGAAAAATGTGGAAATATTTGATGTGCACCTCACTCTGAGGAAATGGTACTTTTTATTAGAAATTATGCTTTTTATTAGAGATATAACCATGTTTCATAAGAAGTATCTAACAATCTTCTTCCTGCATGTCTATCTTTTATTTCTCTAGTGCCTATTATAAAGAAACATTGCTAAATGATATTAGAAAAGCTAGAGAGAAGTATCAAGGAGATGAACTGGCTAAGGAGCTGGCCAGGATTAAGCTTCGTATGGATAATACCGAAGTGCTAACTCCTGACATTGTCATAAACCTGCTTCTTTCTTACAGAGATATTCAGGTATGTTCCTAAAGATTGTTTTACTATGGGATTTTTGGCTCTTGATTTTTCTTCTGTAATTCGTTGTTTGTTAAACAGTGATTCAAAGCTGACACTAAATCGTTACGTATTTTAACAGTTTGGCTTGTCTGTTGGGCAACTTAAGGGGCTTTAGACTCTTATTTATTTTGCCTATGAACAAGAGACACAGATTAGGTGACTTCCTGAGCTCTCTTCCTTTGTTTTTAGTCATTTTTAACCTCCTTGAAAAAAAAAAAAAGGAAAGAAAAAATTCCCTACCAAAGCAAGATGTTTACTTTTTCCCTTCCCTCCCTTTCCTCTCCCCCAAAGTCAGATATATTTAGAAATGAAGAAAATGCATTTGTTGAGACCATTGTATTGGCCAGAGGTGCCCAAGTTGAGAACTATCATTCAAAGAAACTTTAATTTGTTTTTAAAATACAACTGCACCTTTATTTCTTGATTTTATTTTTTTAAATAGGCTCTGCTTTTGCAAAAACACAGCCTGCGTACTGTATTTCCAAACTGACAGTCCGTGTGTTTGCCATCCCTTTTAAAATATACTTTCAACCATTCTATGGAAATTTTTTTCCATCAGGAGCTCAGTTGGTTGTTTCATAAGTATAAATGAGTCTTGAGAGCAGTGGGTGACCACATCATCCTGCATTACCCAACTTTCCATTCTGAGATGCATATTTTCCTGCAGCACTTTATCCAACTTCATTTTGATTGCATCTGGTGATCATTTGCATCCTTTTGAAAGGTGTTCTCCCTTGAGAAATGTAATCATCTCGAAACGTGTTTTGAACAATTAAATTAAGTAATGTGAGGCCATTTGTGATGTCAGTAAACTGGCCTGTTCAGCAATGTATATGTGGGTTACCCCTGAGAAACCAAAATGAATGCACAACCGGCTGACATACAGCAGAATGAACTGTGCTCGAGTCTGCGATGACCTGATGATTTGTCATTCATCAGAAGTCCTTAATAAGGCCTGAAAGAGCCAGACTCATCACCTCTTCTTCCTGGTGCTGGGAGTGTAATCGATCAAACTGGCCAGAGGGATTCAGTAATTTGAGCAGTGGCATTGAGGTGAGGAAGAGGCAAGTACTGACACGGATAGACAAAATCCCTGTTTAGTTCTTTACTTAGAGTTTGTGGCTGTTTCACTGACTCTTCTAGAAACAGTCACCTGAGAAACTGTCTAACAGTCATAATATATTTTAGTTTAGTGATGCTTTCCTCTGCTTTCAGTTTATTTCATTTTCTTTTTTTTTTTTTTTTTTTTAAATTCATACCAGGACTATGATGCTATGGTGAAACTTGTAGAAACACTAGAAATGCTTCCTACCTGTGATCTGGCTGATCAACACAACATTAAATTTCATTATGCTTTTGCGTTGAATCGGTAAGGATGATTGATTGAGGTTGTTTTGTTTTACTCCTGTTCCTTTTGGTCTTATATATAAATTTATAGTACAGATAATATCAAATTCTTTTCCCTTTCTGTACACACTAATATTCACCACAGTCATCTTTCCTTAATCCCATACTTCCTGTGCACCAGGACAGCTTGTAACTTTTGAAATCACTGTTTTCCAACAACCAACATTTTGTCAACAACCTGATGAGAGTGGACCTGTTTTAAAGGCCACCTGAGTAATTGTGAAGGACTCTGTGATATCAGTGGGTTCTTGGTCAGGCTGAGATTTTTTTATTCTGAGACACTGATTATTCTGAATGTCTTGAAAAGTTTAGCATAACAGAGTTATGGGTGAGTTATTACAGTAATAGGTAACAAGCACTGCTTGATCCATGAGTAGACATTCATGATACAGCTTCCTCGAAAGGCTGAAAGGTGATCTGGACCTGCAGGCATGTTGCTAGATTAGGAAGCGCAGAAATATTGTTGAACTCTTGTAGTTAGCTACAGATTTCTGTACTGCCTGTGTATAATAGTTGCTTCATTTCTAAAGAATTTATGTTAAGCTTGTATTGTAGAAAATAGATCTTATACAAATAAAATCACATGTAATAATAAAAGTAACTGGTTAGATACAATTCACATGCTACTAGAAGTTGTAACTAAAGTGTATCTAAAATTGGCACTGGGCAGCATCAGGATGGCATACGTCAAAGGGATTAAGAACTTAATAATAGATCTAGAAAAGCAATTCCTGTGGCATTTTATGGAAAGTGGTAATAAATCTGGTGCCATTTGGCAGTTTCATCAGACTTAGGGTAAATGCGAAATCATTGCTCAGAAAAATATTGGATATCACTGTGTCAGTTCTGTGTCAAAGAACAGCCCTCTCACAGCTTTTTATAGACTGTATTCTCTAAAAAAACAAACAAACCACCATTCTCATGCAACCAAGTGCAAGGTCATCCACATAGGAACAAAGAGTGTGGTACATGCCAACAGGAAGGTTCATGTAAAACTTTTTTGAAGTTTTGATTTTTGAAAAGGATCTGGTGGTTTGTTAATAGGCTGAGTGATCATCTGAGTGATGCAGTGGCAAGTAGCTTGAAGTGATCTTTGAAAGAATGTAGTAGTGAGTAATACAGAGTACATAGAGTATTCAGCATAGGTGTGACCGATACTGCGCATAATTCTAATATCCATGCTCTTATGACAGCTAGCCATAGTGATGCTTTTTGAAGGCGGGAATTAAACCTATTTAAAATGCCTTTTTTATTAAAGAAGAAAAGAAAAGAAAACCAATAAGTTCTGAGAAGTGAATTGATTACAATGAGAATTACCTCTGTAGGAAGAAATGTATCAGGTGCCAGGCAATGCCCAAATCTCTCAGAAAAAGATAACTAGACCCATGTTTGGAACCTTAGCCCAAATTTAGATGATGACAAAGACTTTTTAATAAGAAGAAGGATAAATAATTAATATTTAGCTCTTGCTACCGAATATATGAATATAGTTCCTACATGTAATTCCCCCTATATATATATATATTATTTTTTTTTTAAGACTGGAAGTATCGGGTATCTTGATTCTTCACTCCTGATATCATGGACCATTAAATCTTAGCTGATTAACCATCTACTGAGTCTGTTAACTTGTTTCACTGAAGTGTATCTTTCAGAAAATTTTGATCTGAATATATGAAGACAGAGAGAATCCATTTATGTAACTTGCAGTTTGCCCTGGTATTTATCACACCTAAAGAAAGATAATTTTCTCATTAGGCTACTTAAAAATAAAAGGAAAAAAAAACACTTTTGGTATAAAATTTTTAGTGTACCACAGAAGGCAGTATTTTAAAGTAGAAACCAGTGTTTTGACATTTCTTTTATTAAATTATGTAAATTATAAACCATGTTCCTGGCTGTATAGTTATTATTGTTATTATTGAATATTATAGTTGTTATTGTTACTATTGAGTGATATGTTTTTCCACCTTTTTTTCCCCCCAACCCCTAAAAATTGCAGGTTTGATCTTATAAAGCTTCCGAAATACAAGTCTCCTTAAGATACCATACTGATGCCTTCAGAAGGGGTTTCAGCAAAAAGAATTTGGCCCCATTTTTCAGAATAAGTTTGTCCAACTTTTTATTATTTCAGGAATTTGACTCAAGATGTTTAAATTTGCCAGTAAGGGTAATGCTAGGGTCATGCCTTCTTCTTAGGAGAATATCCTGATTTGATCAGTTTTTAATGGTTTTTCATTTTGATGTGTATAACAAAATTGGCAAGCTCCTTTACTCTCTTTGTCTTAAAATTCTTTGTATTTTGAGTGGCATGTGAACCTCAAGCCACTGAATCTTCTGTTTTGGCAATGCCAGTAGCGCCCTTGAAAGACAAGACAAAATGAGTTGCTCAGGAACTTGCTTTCCCCATCAACAGGTTTCATTAAATCGATCACTAGCCTGAAATAGCATGACTCTCCTTGTGTTCTTCCAGGAACAATTTAAACATTTGTATGGAAAAGTTTTTTCAGAAACAAATGACCAGTTTTCCATCGGTAAGAATGCAAAATTTAGCTTCTACAGATGTTTTTGCCTTCTTGAAACAAAATGATGGACAAAAGTCAAAAGTTAAGATTTGAACATTTTCAGAGCAAGTCCACTTAGTTCAAAATGACCCCTACTGTGTTGCTTTTAGCATCTTTCTTCTGTGGAATTTTTGAATCACTTATTTTTTCTGTTTCAAAAACAAAATCTTTTTAGTGAGTTCTATCAGCATCTATGTATAAAAATCCAGAACAGTGTTTTCACTTAATATTCTATTAATTTCAGCATACAGAACAGTATTAATGTTGCTTAGTGCAACTGATTGAGCCTAACAGGAACAAAATACATCATAAGCAAAAGAGAATTAGGAGCTGTGAGAATATCTAACCCTGCAGAAGTTAATGTTTGCTTAATTTCATTACGAAAGTGTGCCAGAACTGTGATCATAATCAACAGAGAAAGTAATTAATTTATTTCCTCTTGGACTCTGTAACTGAGTTCTATTTCACTTAGCATTTTCAAGTCAGTGTTAATCTAGTGCTGCGGCAGGCAAGCGGTAGAGGATTGCTTCTGGGGCCTCGGGTCTTTGCCGGTACATGAGGTGGACACAAGCCCAATCTGAACCACAGCTGTGTGCAGTTCTGGGTCCAAGTTAACAAGTTATGCTAAGGGAAGGGACAGGGATGTTTTACTTTAGACTCTGTTCCAGCCTAGCTGCATGTCTTCTGGTTCAGAGCCAGCCTGGGTCTGACCTGGCTTGGATCATAAGCAAAGCAAGCGTGGGCCTGCCTGTAAAGTGCTGTGCAGAAATGTACTAAAGCACTTACTGTTATCGTTTGTAGGGGAGGCAGACATTTTCATGCTAATTTCTGCTGTCCTGATTCACATAGCAGGTTTTAAGCACAGCCTCTCTCCTAGATCACTGTCTTGCTCCCTGGTTTCCATCTCAGAGCAGACCGTTGAGAGCATCTAAGATTTGTCATCTCTTATGTCTAATAATATTGAGGCTAATAATGGATGTTTGCAATGACAGGCTTGTGCTTGTTTCCAAACCTGGACTATCTAAATAGGTCACCCTCCTGGCTGCTTGTTTAGAAGTGCTAGGGAGCAGAAGGCCATTCTTCCACCAGTGTTTTAAGCTAGTTAATTTTGACTCCCCACACAAGCAGGGCAGAGAGTGCTCTTTTTTATACAGATGTGGGTTGGTTTAAAACGTTGTTCCTTGTTGCCTCCCAGCTGAGATTTAGGTCTGATTGTATCTTAATTTAGGCATAGGATGGAACACATCTTTAGGTATAAGTTCAGCCCAAATGTGCAACATGAGTGTTTTAAATATTTGTATTCACAGCTTTGATATGAAGTAAGATGCTGTGTAATTGAGGGCTGGGTGTTTCAAGGGTAAATGGTTCTTTGCTTCAGTCCATGGCAAGCACTGTGTAAAGAGAAGATGAGGTACTGGAGCTGCCATGAAAGGATATTCTCATAGTTCCAGATTCTTGAAAGCTAAGAAATTTCTGAATTAAGGTTGCCATTTTATTTCCTCTTTTAACTGTGTGTCTAATTGAAGGCTGTCTGATTTTTTTCCTCAAGAGCTTTGCCTGGTGTGGTACACTGGAATAGCTGGAGGTCAGCTGGTCAGTAACTCAATATTTTGTGTCGATCTGGCTTGTTAAAGATGTAACAGTGCCGTTTGATAAATAAATACACATTTATTATATGGCACAGCCCTCCACCCTAACATGAAGTATCATTAGTTCTTTATGGGTCCTTTCATGTTTATCGTTGCAATACCTGAGTAATTTATCAGCATATCATGGAGAAATAGAACAATGGTGTTTACTTACATTTACAGATGTGGAACTAACACAAAGATACATGAGGTCCACTTATTAAAGGTTCTTAGCTTGAGGTGTCTACAGTGTGATTTTTCTTTCGAAGTATAACGCATGATGAAACATTTAAAAATCCCATTGTCTTCAGCAATAAATGTAAATGCACCTTTATTAATTTGCCTTCAGGCTTTCAAGCCAGCAGTCCTCATTTGATAGGACTGCACATGAGGACCTGCGTAAAGCTAGAAGACAGTCATGCAGGATGGCCTCCAGCTGCCTCAGGTGTATGGTTGTCCTTTCTCCTGCAGCTCCCAGCCTCTACTCTACCTGCATCCCAACTCCCAAGGCAGGAGCCTCAACAGCAATAGCAAATGCAAGTCCATGGCAGAACCTCACAGTAAAGCCAGCTCTTGTATGAGATGAGCAGTAGTCATGTTTCCTTTAAAGAAAGAAACCCAAACAAACAAAACAAAAAAACCACACAACCTCCCACCCCCTTGATCCACACAGTTTAATTTTACATTGGCAAGGACACATATGGGGCCTGAATTTCTGTTGTAATGATGACCTGAATTTCTGGGGTTTTTCTGAAATGTTGATGTATTTGCAGTTTTAAAGAGTGTTTTTGTGTGTTGTGCCATGGTTTGCATGTCACTATATTTGTTACTTTTGTCCACTCCGCTTTCCTGTGTGAGTTACAGCTATAATTCATGGAACTGACTTAAGTTAATACTGCTAGCCTTAGGACCTGGCTCTTGCCATATGAGCTCTTTCATGTACTGCTCTTATAGCTGAGGTCTGCCAAGTGCTTTTATTGACGAATTTCTAGACTCACACACAGAGGAGCTGGTCAATGATCCCCTTTTTTCTGGAAGCTTTCACCGTGGGATTTGATATCTTACAGGATCTGAATATGTGAACACATCCAGTTATCCCTCCAATACGTAATTTGCCTGAATATCTAGAGCAAAGGCTGTCTTCATTAATGAAAAGAAGGTAGAAATACTACCTGCATGTATGGCATGGTGTTAAAACTGGTTTTCTAGTATCACAGCTTTTTTCTTCCCTTTTTTTAAATTAAAAAACCCCAAGATTCTTCTCAAGGCAGATGGACATGTAAAGTGATTTAATGTGCTTTATTAATATATTATATGTGCATATATTCATGCTTTTTGTGCTTGGAATCACAACATTTCAATGTTTTAAAGTATCATGTAGATTAATTATAAGCAACAGTTAAATTTTGGTCCATCTCGAAAAAAACCCCAACCAAACAGTGAAAGAAAAAGTTTTGGGTTTGTTTTTTGTTGTTGGGGTTTTTGTTTTGTTTTGTTCTGTTTTGTTTTAAAAAAAAGTATTGTTTTCTACCAAGTCTTTTGAAGAAAGCAATACCTGTAATATCACATTTTTAAAAAAAAGTTTATAAAATATTGTCTCTTATTTACTAATTTTAGAATAAAATGAACCATTTCCTATTCTGTTTTATATTGCCTCAAACTATCTAAAAACATTAAGCAAGTCACACGAGCAGTATAAAACATGCTGCTCAAATGGGACAGGAAAGTTTTGCAGTCCATTTCTGTGAATTTTACTTGCTTATAATCAGGTTAAGAGAGTAATAACAAAGGATGCCTCTTTGTTCTTTATTGTTTTATTTCCTTTTGCTGTAGTGTATATATGTGTGCATATATACAGATAAAGTACAGGTGTTTAGAGTTAATTCAAACACTAAGTGTGCTTCTCAGCTGGCTGTTTGCTTAGGATCTACTCCACTAGTTTAGGGCTGCATAGCAAAGTTTTTGATGATTTGCAGTACACCTATTTGAGTATTTTCCAATTGGCCTTGTTTACCAGGACTGGAGTTACCAAGTTCTGGAAGCTTGCAAAGAGGCCAAAGGGTATGCCAAATTCTGTTCAAAACAGAGTAGACTTTAAAACCAAACCCAGCCCTGGCAAGATGCCAGAGCTGTGAAGACTTCAGTCTTTTTCCAAGGCAGTTCTATCTTCAGTTATATTAAAGATGAAGGCAGCTGCAGTCGCTATTATTTAACTCAGCACATTGTGTTTTAACAAGCAACATATTCCAATGCAATAATAAAAAAAGGCAATTAGCAAGTGAAGGGCATAACAGGGTGCAAGTAGAAAATCACTAGTAATTGTGAATAATAGTAGCCACAGGAAATTATTCCCATTGAAAAACACTGGGTTATTTAAAATGTTCTGTTCCATGGTTACTCAGATTTAGTAAAAAACACATCATGAGGTTCCTCATTTTATGAGTGGCTTGCATGAAGCACCTGAAACGTATAGGGGCAGGGGGGAAGCTGGTTTTTTTTCATTGTCGTACCTACTTGGAGACTTGCAAATTTAGTTCCAGTCTCAAGGCCCAGTTTAGGGTCTTGTTTTCCTCATTCACTGTTTCAAATATTAAAGGTTCTACAATCAAATTGCACCCTCAGTGAAACAAGCCTTAACTCACAAATTAGTTTCTTGTTTTAAGTGAGAGTGCAAGTGTAATAACTCTAATTCAGATTAGTTGTTGTATTCCTCAATAATTAGGAATTTTTTTTAAATCTTTTTTGCTGTAGATTTCTGTACAGTTAGTAGCAGTTCAGATCATCTGCTATGGAGCCATTAAGGCATACTTAACTAACAGTCTCCTATTTATGCAAGAAAATTCAAAATACATATTTTGTGATTAATTATATATTACTGTTAGCAAAAGTATTGTACAGGATAATAAATGAATACAGTATTGTGTATGAAGACCAGTTATTTTATGAATGGTTGTTTTTATACTAACCGATTAAGTTGTCTCACTGACATTTCCTCTGCAATGTGACAGTGAGATCAGGGGGGTTTTTTAATCGTAATATGTGCAGTAAACTATTGACAGCTGCTTCAAGGCTGAAATCAGAAGGTAAACAAGATTCATATAGGAATAGAGTGGAAGAAACAGGTTACTCTTTTTGAATGTACTATTCTATGGGAAATGTTTTCAGAATTGTTTGTTACGGTTTGATTTATTCCCCTGTGCATTGCTCTTCAAGAAATCTGTTTGCTTATAGAAGCCTTGAAATAAGAGAAGATCAAATCAATAAGTCAACATAAAATATAACGGAAACCAAAGGCAGATTCCCTTGATTGAATTACTTTTCACTGACATACGGTTTTCTATAGTATATAGTCTTCTTCAGCTAGACAGATGGAAACAACCCATACAGGGGAAGATGTGAACAAAAATGTGGGGAAAAAAAAAAATGATATCACCTGTTACTTACAGAGCAAGCTAATTCTTGTCCCAGTGAATTCCATACTATTCCTGTTAACTTTGTTGGACAAAGGCTTGGTTCTCTGAGTGTAGTTCTGGCTCCTTAACGATTCCAATGCGTTAAAGCTGGTAAAACCAGCCTGTGAAGCAGGAAGAATTTTTGCTTTAGGGATATTTAAAGCTAGGACTCCTTATACTGACTGCAGTGGAGAGAAGGATTCAGAGAAGAGAATGGATTTGAGGGGGAATAAAGAAGGGTGAAGCCATGAAATAAAAAAAAAAAAAAAGATTTATTTTTTTTGCTGTAAGGCAGTGTTTTTCCAGGTGAGAGGCTGTGATAAGAATATGATTTCTGGATAATGTTTCAGAGCTAGAGGAGAGAAACAGCATAAGGATGGCTATACTGGTTCAGGGCATAGCTCATTCTAGCCTAGATTCCTGTCTTTGACAGTGGTCGATAGCAGATACCTGGGGAAGAGTATGGAGACAGGAGAATGTATAGTGATAAATCTCCCTAAATACTCCCACTGCTTCCACCAGCTTGTGGCTCAGGGACTTCCTGAGAGAGAAATAGTAATTTTTGTGTTTGTCAAGTAAATTCGGGAAGGGAAAAGGAGGATAGATTTGTAAAGAGATTCTGCTTTCTGCAAATGATGATTGATTGGTGTTTTTGTAACCTCCCTCCATTACTACAAATTCAGAGGAAACTTAAATGAACTGAAGCAAACCTCAACAAATTATTCTTGAGCTTCAGAGGGGGAGAGGCCTAGAGAATTGTGGAGGTGGCGGATGGGGACAGGACTGGTATGCAAAGGGAGTGTTTCTGATGCCATTAGCAGTTTATGAATTTTTAATCTGAGAATGTCTCAGATCCCTTAACCATCCCATACTTAAGGAGGATGCTGTGCATACAACACAAGGAGAGAGCAGGAGTGCATCCTTTAGGCCTTACTGCTTGGTGGTGTAGCTGTTCCCCCATGGAAACAAGCAAACATGTCCCAGCAGCATAGAGTACCCCTGGACTTCTAAATCCAAGCCACAATTCTGGTGTCTGAAGTTGCCAAGTTATGGAACAGCAGCTTCTTTCTGAGAGGAAGAGGAGAGAGTGGAGAAGTAGGGATGGGGCAGGGAGAGATGGAAAAAATCCTTTCATAACTTAGTAGTAGAAATTTTTTAAATGTATCCTGCTTTTTGGAAGAAGTAATCTTGCTTCATTTTACAGCTTGTCCCTTGGCTTCAGATGAAAGTTTCTGAGCTGAATACCTCTCGTGAATAAGAACGTCCAACTTCAGCCCTGAGTTAAGACAAAATATGATGGCAGGATGGGGTGGAGAGCAGCAAATTAGAACATGTGATACAAAACTGAAGTTGCACCATAACTTGATTGTAACTCAGTTCTGCTTGTTCAGTATGTGCATTTATATTCCCATGCTTAAAATTTCAGTTTTATTATATGCTTGAATTGTTTTCTTTGGGTTTGTAGCCCTACAGAGTGATTCCGAGAGATAAAGGAGGAATGGCTAGTGTATCAGGATAGGGAGACAGGTAAAGGAGGCTTGTGTAGACAGGGAAGTGAGAAGACTGCTTCTGTGTTTATAGAAGCATGGTAGAGTAAGCAGACACATAAATCACATGGCAGCATTAGCAAATTGGCAAGAGAATCAGTGAGCAGTTTCTGGAGGATGCAGACTATCAGGCAAAACTAAACTGGTGGTAGAACACTGAGTAATTTAGAGGAAGAGAACAGAGGCTGTAAAGGTGACCTGCAGGACAACCTTTTTTTGAGGGGGACAATGTGTATAGTCAATTCTGTCTGAAAAACCTTAGTTTACTGAAGCTTTCTTTGTACAGAAACTATTCCATACCATTGATTTTTCTTCTCTCCCTTCTTTGATTTTTTTTTCCCTAATCCTAATAGTTTACTTTCTTTTTCAAATGCAGCCTAAAACTGTACACAGTTCTGAAGATTAGTGTGCAGGGTATTTGTAAAAAGGTATCATGATGTTTTTAATTTTTTCTCTCTGTCCATCATTTCTTTCTAATTCCTAGCATTTTGCATGTTGTGGGATTTTGGCGGTGTTTCATTGAACACTAGGATATTTTCATAATTGTCCTAGTATTTAGAAGTAACTTGAACATCTCTTTCCTTACTGGCAGGAGCTTTTCCAGTTATTGTGTTCACATAATTTAGCCTGATTTTTTCTGTTTGGTTGCTGTGCAAGTTTTAGCAAGGCAAGGTTTGTAGGGAGAGAACTAAAATATGTAACAAAGAAACCAGTGGGAAAAAAAAATTATTATTACCAGTTCTCCCACGGTATGTGCTTTGTTTTAATAAAGTTTCTGAATAAATTGTAGTCATATTCTTTTTTCTAGCCCATTTACCATTAAAATATATTTTGTAAAGGTAAAACTGTATTTTGAAAGAATTTTCAGATTGTGATTAGTGATTTTAAAAACTGCTGCCCCCAAATCCAGACAAATGATGAAGAGTGACTCATATTTTCACTGTAAGTGTATGCAGCCTTGTTTAAGGTAGGGTCCTCTCTGTAATAGCCTATTGGGGTTCTGCTCTGGTTTATAAAACTTCATACTCGGGGGATTTGCGTTGCAGAATCAGACTCACCTGATGCACCAATTTGCTGCATAGAGGACCTTTTCTGCCTTCCTTCTCATGACTGTACATCATAACATACAGTACTTCAGCTTTCCCTGTTCAGAGAGGCTGTGGTGTCTCCATCCTTGGAGGTTTAAAAGATTCAGCTTTTCAGACAAAGCCTGGCTGCCATGGCCTAGTATTGGGAGATGGTCTGGCTCTGAGCAGGAGGTTCTATTAGATGACCTCCAGAGGTCCTTTCCAACCCACGTTGGTGTGATTCACTCTACCATGGATTTAAATGGGGGTTAGGGAGGGTGGGGAAGCTAATATATTTGGTATGGGATAAGAAAAATAGAAGTCAGTGCTACAGCCTTGAGGGTTTAAAGTAATTTCTTTTACTGTACTGATTGCACCACAGACCTGTTTCAAGATACCTTGAAACAAATTACAAGCTGTCAGACATGCAGATCTGTCAAAGGGTGGGGTATGAAATAAGAGATGAAAATCTGTCTTGGTCCAGCATAACAGGTTCTGCATATTATGCAACAGTATATTTTCATATTGACTTAGAGAAGTTGTTTGTAGCCTAAATTATGTGATTTTTCTGTTTGTTTTTTTTTTTGTTTTCTTGGCTATCCCTCTCTTTTTGGGATTGCTTTAGAAGGCGATAACTGTTCCCAAGTTTGTAGGTCATTGTAATTAGTATGTTGAGTTTGTATTGCTATCAAATTCTGCTGCTGTGAAAAATATGTTTAATATAAAGATGTCTAAACTGATTTTTGCTTAATGATATCCTGTTAGTGTATACTTGTCCTAAATTTTATTTTAATATGTTTTTAGTGATGATATTTTCCTTATCTTATAAGCGATAGAAGCCTTCAATTTTATTTTGAGTCCTCTAGTACACTGTTTATTTAGGGCTTGGCCCTTTGAAATGTTCCTAGTATTGTATTTGGTGTGTACGGGTTCATCCTTTGATGTCCAGAAGTGTTAATCTGCACAGTGTCCTATTTTAAGCAGGCTCTTGCTTTATGCGTTGCATTTTTTTCTTTAAAGTTATGCTTTTTCAATCAGTACATAACACCTCTTAATATCATCATTAATATTTAACCTGTTTTCATACAAGACAGAGTTGAGCCAAAGTTTGTCTTGTCTGGGAAGCAGTGATTTTTTAATTTTCTTTTTCCATACGAAAGTGCTGTAAATTAGGTACTAGTTGCGCATTTCTTGTGTTTTTAGCAAAAGCTTGAACACATGCTGACTTCTGTGACCATGTTACACATGACCTGGGACCTGTTGGACTTACATTTTAGGGCCTAATTTGGTTCTAAGCTCTGTTTACTCAACCTTCTCTGTGTTTGTATTAACAACAGTGAAAGTTGGGTACTATTACTGAATCTGGTTTAGTTCAGAACACATTTGGTTAGAGCACGCTGACCTGTGCAATGGATTTACCCGCACATTTTTAAACTTCTGTTTATTTGTTGTAAAACTGAAAGAAGATACTTTCTCCTTATGTGCTCATTAGGGTAGGCCAGTATTAATTTCAAAACAACTGGCAACCTGAAGAAAAAATGCTTTAAAAAACATTCAAGTACTCACTATGGAAGTTTACACTCTGCCAGTGACATCAAAGGCAGGATCAAGCCTGCACAACTAGCTACAAATCTGTTTAATCTTATTAGGTGTTCTCCATCACCTAACGTGCACAGAAGCCCAAATCTTGCTACAGATGTGGTGGTATTGGTCTTATTGCATCAGCTGGTTACCTAAAGAACTGAGCTGCTTTACAGTAAATATTAATCCTTTCAGGGCATGCAAATAATAAATTTACCAGAAACCTTTATCTGCTACTGGTATTGCTGACAAAGTAATCATAGTATTTGTAAGCCTGTTCCTGGATACCTAGGCAGTGATCAAAAAATGGTAAACAGTTCTGAAAAGGGGTTGGTAAATATTTTAAATCCCTCTGGTGATGGAAAAATGTCTTGAAGAGGCTATTAAACTCTTAAGCTGTGTTTGTATTACTCTTGCAAATAGATATTTTTGTTTGTTCTCAGTGACTTTTTGCAGTAAATAGTGAATGTTAAACTTACAAAAACAACAAGGTAAAGGGAAGCAAAAATTCTGATGTGTTTAATAATAATAAGGAACTGAAATGTTACTTAATCACTGATTTCTTACTGATATTATTGTTAAGTATTTGTCAAAAGAAGCTTTATGACAGCTGTTTGTTTTCCAAATTTTTCTCTAATCTGAAGAATTTTAATTAAGAAAGAAATACAGTTCAGTTTTGCCCTTTTATTCTTGTAGTTCAAAGGCCCCATATTGAGTTCCATCATTCTTTTGGCTGAAATAGGATTGACCTGTTTTGTCCTGTACTTAGTCAGTATTGCCTGGTATTGGCTCGGGATCCTCTGGATTCAAGATTACAAATCTTGGGCATGGCTGAATGAGCTGTCAGCTCGAATGCTGAAAATGGCCAGTTTTGTTAAGTATTTTCAGGAATGAACACTAAACAAGCACTTGTTTCTCATTGCAGGATGTGCAGAGTCTATCTGCTTATACAGGGATGAAACAAGTTAGATGGCAGATTTTTTTCATAGGGCTTAAATCAGTTCTTATGTGAGCTAGAAGTACAGTCCCGTGATAGGACAACGTATTTTTTTTTATCAATCAACCAACAATCATACATCAGTGTAAATAAAGTCAAGTCTGTATATAGTAATTGTGGATGGGCTGTGGGATAGATGGCAGATAATGTTATTCCACCATCTTGCAGTTACTGTTTCAGATCTGAACTCATTTATTTTATTCTCTGTATTTGATTTCAGAAGAAATAATGCAGGTGACAGAGAGAAGGCACTGCAAGTTATGCTTCAAGTCCTGCAGACGTGTGATCACCCTGCTCCAGATATGTTTTGCTTATGTGGGAGAATCTACAAGGATATGTTTCTTGATTCTGACTGTAAAGATACCAGTAGTCGAGATCATGCCATTGAATGGTAACAGAAAAGCCCTAAATTATCTATTTAAAAACAGTTTCAGACTTTTACTTCTGGTTATGAAAAGCAGGGCTGTAAGACTTAGAAGATCAGTTGTTCTACTTATCTCTTTTTTTCAGGGTCCTGTTTGAGTAATTGGTTTACTGAGCACCAGATCTTTGGATATGTGTTTCCTCGCTTCTCTTTATAGACTGTCATGAATATAGAATGATACACTTAGTTTATTGGCGGGGTACAACGATTCACCCACGTCTTTGTAGAGAAGGTATACAATTAATATGCTTCAAGGCCAAAATGAAGTACAAGTGAGATCATGGGACTTAGGTTGGTCCTCTGTACAGGGAGGGTTTCCACACTGGATCCCCAGGAAGTGCAATGATCTATTGTATGTAAGGAACAATATTGATAAACTGCAGATAAACTGCATTATGGATTTTCTTAAGACAGTAAGGCATTCGTGTGCACACAGGCTCTTACTGACATACTGTTCATATAGGTACATTTGTATAATCATATCAGCTACTGCTGAGTACAATAACATTAGCAATGTGGGTTTGTAACGTAAGTGTGAAATACTCTTCCCTCCCCCCTTCTCTCCCCTCCCCATCACCTCAACATGGTTCATGCAACATGGATGGGTAGTAGCGTAGTAGTAAAAGCTTCAGATGGATCTCCTCATCCTGCACCAGCTAGTGGCATGCATTCAGCTTTTGTCAGCTGTGTCTCAGTTACCTTTAATGAATGTGAAGCTTTAAAACAAAGGACTTGGAGCCTTTTTTTAAAGCTTGCACTGAAGACTAATATTTTCATTGCTTTTCTCATGTGAATAATATAATAAAATGAGGATCTATTGCATTGAAGAGTTTTGCAGTAACCAGTTTGTTTTATTTTCACAAAACTACACAAGGTGGCAGGACATAAAACTAAGTAGAAGTTTTTCTTTCTCACCCTAAGATAAAAAGCTACTTTCTTCAAGTGCTCTTTGCAAAGAGTGCAATTGGTATCAACTAACCATTTAGACCTTACAGGAAATTAATAGCTTAAAATACCTACCAAAACTTTGCAGTATTTCAGTTCTTCTATACAGTGTGATGTGAGCTCTTGACTCTTCTCTGCAGGTATCGCAAAGGATTTGAACTCCAGTCAACTCTGTATTCTGGAATTAACCTTGCAGTTTTGCTACTTGTTGCGGGACAACAGTTCGAAAGCTCAATGGAACTGAGAAAAATAGGTAAATATCCACACACAGTGCCACAGACAAGTTTTCTGCATCTCTCCCTGTGAAGAAAACAAAATGCTTATAGTGATGGGTTGCATAGACAGAAGGGCAGTTCAGGCTTTTTAGTGGTGGGTCCTAGATATGGCAGGCTAAAACAGAGGGATCCTGAAGGACCATTTTTCTCCTTGTTGCCTTGGAGCAGCTTTCTAGTAACTTGGCCCATCTAAAGGGTGTCAGAGATGGGAGAGGAACAAGGAAGGACCAACTTCAGCGCCATCTGTAAACTGCTTTTACTGCACCACAGAGATTATCCCATTGCATAGGCAACAGGGGACAAAGACAGGAAGTGAGAGTGTGGCCCAGCTCTCCTCAGGGATGTCAGGGAAGGATCCTCAGGGTTTCTGTTGTCCCTGAACTGAGAGATCCACAGTAAGTATCGCCCCGAAGGATCTCCCAGGACAGTAACTAGTTGTCTACCTAGATTCACACCTTCCATGTAGATACTAACTAAAACCCACCACTATATATCTCTAAAGAAATCATATGATAGAAAGAGATATACAGTTCTTCCTAGAAAGATAATAGTTGAAAATTATATTTGGAATCAGATCCTGTCTTAAATACATACTTGAACCTTAAAGGGGAAGAATGCAAAGGTGGCTTTAAATCATTTCCCTGACCTTGCTCTGGGGTGGACTTGCATAAACCTCTAGCCATTGATCTCTTGCAGTAGATGCAGATCTCAAGGACACAGAGATGTGCAGCTTATGCTGAGAATCAGGAGGCAGATAGCCCAGAGAGATAGCACAAGATGTTTTCCGACACTGTGTGTGGTAGGAGTTCTGACTGTCTGAACTGTATTGGGGATGTTATATGCAGACCCAGCCTCTGCATTGGGCAATGTTTTTTTCTGGGGAAAACTTGCTCCACTTTATTTTTATCACTAATGCTTAATCAAGTCTTATTAGTCTTTTACTGATAGACTTATCAGTAAAAAACACTTATTAGTTTTTTATTGATGGAAAAATATGGTTTTTAATTGAAATTTTACAGGTGTACAGTTAAACAGCTTATTGGGAAGAAAAGGAAGCCTAGAAAAAATGAACAATTACTGGGATGTGGGACAGTTCTTCAGTGTGAGCATGCTGGCTAATGATGTTGGTAAAGCAGTACAAGCAGCAGAGAAACTTTTTAAGCTGAAACCTCCAGTGTGGTATGTGGTAGAAGGCTGTAGCTCAAGCACCCAACTGTGGGGAAATAGAGAAATTTAAAAAAAAAATCTTGTAGTCACTTGGATAACTTAACTGGATTTTTCCATCTTAGATTGTTTGTAACTCTGACTTTATACCCTGTTCTTTTATTTTGGGAAGGGGGAAAGTAAGAAATTGTTACCCATCATTGGCTTTACATCCCATTGAAGCACATCTTTTATAAGAAAGAATTTGGAAATTAGTGGTAATACCTTGTGAAACAATTGTGAAAAGATTGTGAAACCATTCTTTTCAGAGTTTAGCTAGCTGCTGCTTTCTCCCCCCGACCATCTGCTAGCTCATAATGTCCTGTCTAATCACCATGTAACTACTCACGTAACTATACCCTTTTGCAAAAAGATATTGTTCATGAACATCCATGTGAACTTATGAATTAAGGTTTAGACTAAACTTGCTATTCTTTCCAGAAATCTGTAAAAATCAACACAATTATTTCCATTATGGTAGCTTTTAAAGTACATTTAATTTTGCGGTTAATTTTTTTGGACGTATAAGTCAGTTGTTTTAGAATCTGGTCAAATTTTGTTTTCTCTCTGTTAACTCACTAATTCAATACATTCTAGGTACTTGAAATCATTAGTTCAGAATCTGATGTTAATTCAGCATTTCAAGAAACCCACCATAGAACATTCTCCTAAACAAGAAAGATTGACTTTCTGGCTAGATATAATTTTTGAGGCAACGAAAGAAACTACTAATGGACTGAGATTTCCAGTAAGATATTATGTCCAAACAAGTTTTGTATGTCTTATGTTTCTGGATAGGATATAACAAGAATTGGAAGACTCTAAACACAGTACTTACTTAACTGCCTGTTATTTCATTGCATGAACCAAAACCCTGTATTCTGTTAATCTTTGCTCTATAAAAAACATTTAACCCACCACCATAAAAGCATTCTAAGAAATACTGTTAAGTCTTCTACAACAAATTGTGATGATATTGTTTTGTTGTACATAGAAACACAGCCTCTTCCTGCCTTGTCTTGCCCTTCTCTCTCCCCGCTGGAAATTTTTTAGGCCTTACTTTGAGGTTACCCTTTGTCTATATCAGAGCATCTGAAGATACTGTCGTGTATTAGCTGCTGGTTTGTTGAGGAAAAATGTTCTCTCTCTTCAGGTTTTGGTGATAGAACCAACTAAAGTCTACCAGCCTGCATATGTTTCAATCAACAGTGAAGCAGATGAGAGATCTCTCTCTTTGTGGCATGTCTCTCCAGCTGAAATGGTAAAACTACTAGCATCTGTGTTTCATGTATTCTGATTTATTGTGCTTAAAGACACTTTTTTACATGTAGATTCTGGAGCACTGTACAATAATTTAAAGTTTGCTACATTTCTGTGAAGCACAATCTTCAGTATCTCTTTTGTGCAGGTATGAAAGTTGACTTTTTACAGAGAAAGAAAAAGAAGGGACTATGATTAGAACTCAAGTGGTTTTGACCTCTACTTCAGATTTCTCTTGTCTTGACCATGTTTCTTAGAAGCACTTGGGTTATTTGGTCTGCTCATAATATTTCTCATTAGAGCTGTGTGATTTTTATTAAGATACAGCTAAAAGCTAGACAAAAAGTAAAGATAAAGCCCAATATTGTGTTTAATGTTTTAGAAATTTTAAAGTTTTACAATTATAAGATTAGAAACTAGAAAAAATGCCACCCTGTGACAAATAAGTGTCAAGAAAGAAAATATTTGGTGTCTTGGATTATTGGGTAAAACACAGGTGATTAGGAAAGGAGTAGGCACAGTTATGGATAGTGTAATCTCTTAAAAGTGAGAAATCATTTCAGTTTCACATTGAAAGACTTGAAATCTGGAATGTGTTTCACCACCCCTTCTTAATATCAGAACAACGTAGGAGGCAAATAGACTAAAAACATAGAGAGGCAAAGTGTGGTAAAGAAGCACGTTAGAGCAAGAGAAGACCACATAATTACCTGGATCTGTGAACTTCTTTTCCAGTACACTGTTCTACTTCACTGCTTCAAGCGAATGTGTCTGACACAACTTTGCTTTATGGAACAAATTCTTGATGCATATCTGGCAGTGCTAAATAAGATCCAGCTATTAGCTAGAGGTCTATGGAGGGCTACAGTCCTAGGGACAGGCTGTCCTTCCTCTATTTTCCCTCCAGTGTGCTCCCTGGGCCAAAGCTGTTGTCTTAGTACCTCTTAGGAAGATGTATGAAGTTTCATAGAGTCATAGAATCGTTTAGGTTGGAAACGACTTTTAAGATCATCACGTCCAACCCTTAACCTAGCACTGCCAACTCCACCGCTAAACCATATCCCTAAGCACCACATCTACATGTCTTTTAAATACCTCCAGGGATGGTGACTCCACCACTTCCCTGGGCAGCCTGTTCTAGTGCTTGACAACGCTTTCGGTGAAGAAATTTTTCCCAATATCCAACGTAAACCTCCCCTGGCCCAACTTAAGGCCATTTCCTCTGGTCCTATCGCTTGTTACTTGGAAGAAGAGACCAACCCCCACCTCACTACAGCCTCCTTTCAGATAGTTGTAGAGAGTGATAAGTTCTCCCCTCAGCCTCCTTTTCTCCAGACTAAACAACCCCAGTTCCCTCAGCCACTCTTCGTAAGACTTGTGCTCCAGACCCTTCAGCAGCTTTGTTGCTCTTCTCTGGACACGCTCCAGCACCTCAACGTCATTCTTGTAGTGAGGGGCCCAAAACTGAACACAGTATTCCAGGTGCGGCCTCACCAGTGCTGAGTACAGGGGCACCATCACTTCCCTACTCCTGCTGGCCACACTATTCCTGATAGAAGTCAGGATGCCGTTGGCCTTCTTGGCCGCCTGGGCACAGGTTTCCTTTCCCTTCA
This sequence comes from Morus bassanus, assembly GCA_031468815.1. NCBI lineage: Eukaryota > Metazoa > Chordata > Aves > Suliformes > Sulidae > Morus > Morus bassanus. Next base: position 87,559,663 of record CM062568.1, on the reverse strand, counting down.
AGCCTAGATAAGAGGAGGGCACAGTCTACTCCGTGTTTAATATGAAATGTTGATGTATTGAGTTGAAACATAAAGTTTGGTAAATTGTACTTCAAGATTTATTCTTCAAATTTAATTTTACATGAGGAAATGTGGCCTTTACTTCCACCTTGTGCCATTTATGTTAATTCTCCCTCAAGTGAGTAAAACAGCAATGTATGGGCTTTTTTCACCTATATATCAATCTTGTTTGAAATTTGGGGGGGAAAGAAAGAAAGGACAAGAGATATGTTGGCAAAACTTTATTTTGCTTGCCATGCTGTGACTTTGTTTTCAATAGTAAGTCAAGGTTAAACTGTGGTTGATTATAGCTTTTGCTTTTTGCAGAAACAGATTCATGAATGGAATTTTACAGCTTCTTCCATTAGGGGAATAAGGTTGGTATGTTAGAAAACAGTTAAGTGGTGTTTTTGTTTATGTTTTATATTTCCTTTAAGTGGGAAATCTGGATTCCACCTTAAAGCTCTGCTTTGCATTGTGTATTATAAAAGCTTGTTCTGTCTAACCTGCCTTAAAATGTCAACACAGAAGAGCTGGCCTTTCCGCGCATAGGTAGAATTGTACATTTTTCATAGGAATACTCATCTAAGGGGAGTGTGTGTGTGGGCATGTGTATTCTCTGGTAGAATTCCCTGTTTTCAATCATGTACCTGCTTTTTATATATTTTTCTAAATTTTTCGGTGAAGTTATTGCCATCTCTTCATTTAAAAACATGGAGAGCAGAAGGAAAGAAGAGGCCTTAGCTATTCTTGCTTCCTTCTGTAAGTGAAAGAACAGTTTGTCTGTTTTCGTTTAAGAAAAGGAAACCATGGTATCTCTTTTCTCTTTGGAATTCAGAAATGCTTCTGATATGGCTCTGTCTAAAAACCTACTAGCTAAAACTTGGATTATTAGAGAAATGCTAAATGAGGCATGGACGTAGTTTGTGCTAAGGAAAGAATTCTTGATCTGGAAGGAGACAGCTGGTGGTGTTTCTCAAGGACTAGCCTTTAAATAGTTAAAGTAGTTCCATTTTATGCTGCTGAGATTACTGGAAACACTAGTCACAAGTAAATGGGTCCAAATATTAGTACAAAAGAAGATCAGAATATTATATAGAAAGAACAGGATTGTTCTGAGAACTGAAAGGAAAGAAGAGCATCACATTTGGTATTAACAACTGCAAAATACATGATTACATTTAGAAGTTAGCTTATATATCTTAAGTTGGGCTACTTTGCTGCCAGAAAGGGGAGAGGCAGAGCACCAGAAAAGAAAACAAAATTAAACCTATCTGTACAGCCTGGCAGTGTGTCTATGGCATTCTTGCTCTCTATCTGCATTATGCAGGCTGTAGCTAAAACCAGAGGCGCTGTAAGCACAGGGAACAGGATGGGGCTTTTGCCTTCTCTCTGTGTTTGTGAATCACTACATGAGTGGAAGGTGGATCTGGCCTTTCTAGGAATGTGTAAATGGCTATTGGCTGGGGCCACTTCTGTGAGCGCATAAGCTTAAGTGCTTGAAAAACTTTCTGATTCAAGTACAAGCATAAATTCAGTTACCTAATGAGTTCTGTAGTTCTCAAAGCAGAGGGGTTCTGGGCTGTGATTTTGACCATAAGCACTTAAGTTTTAGGTCTAAGTTTGTCTTCTCTGAACTTGTATAATTTGCTTAAGTAAATAAGCTCAGTGAAAAAGTATTTTTCTGAATAAGGTGAGTGGTGAGTACTATGAAACCTAACAATTGTGGATTTGGACATAGATTCTACCATAACTTCAGTATTTTTTTCTAAAAGAAGCAGGTTTTGGTTTAAATTAATTCGATGTGATATTTTATTCTACCACTCCAATGCACTGTGAGTGAATGTGAGGTTGTCATTACTGAAGTCTATGGAGCTGACTGAGCATAACTCAGCATAAAGTTTCTGAAACATATTAATTATCTTCAGTCAACACATTGCACAGAAATTAATTTTTGAGAAAGATAACTTTTAATTAAATGGAAGCAAGCAATTCATTTGCTTTGATTCTTAATCACTGCAGGGGATTACAAAGCTCAAAGAAGCCATCTTTTTAAATTAGTGGAATGAGATGTTTGCTTTGTATGTGACCATTTACAATTGCTGTACTTCTGAAATTTTATCAATTGTAGTAAAAAAAGAAATAGTGCTCTCAGTTAACTTACACTCTGTGAAAACCCTTAACTTGTATTTATGCTAACCAGTTCATCTTATATACTACATGTGTTACACTTTTTATAATACAGTATTGTTACTTAGATACTGTCTCATTTATCCTATATTTGCCCTTGGAAGAATCATCTTGTTTTGTCGCTTAGTTCTCGTGTCAGGTATGTGTTAATCTGCCTTGCTAGACTAGAAATTGCTATACCAGAACAGAGCTACAGAATGGCGCAGTGTATTTTCATATATTTCTGAAAAATCTTCTGGCAAAATTCAAATTTTTTGGAACATTTGTCCATGTAGCCCTTAATGATGCTACAGCAAGTTGGTCTTGTAACATTCTGCAACTTTACTATAGTCTACTGTCATGTATTTTAACTAACTGTCTCAACAGAGGCTAAGCAAAATCTGAGAGTTTGACTAAACAGATCAGGCAAGAATCTAATCAGTTTTATTAATTTAATGCACAAAAATTATGAGAATATCTTAACAAGCATAACAACTTGGCATTTATGTAGAATAATACTGAAGCGCAAGTGTTTGGAGTAAGAGTTTAATTCCTAGATTTACTTGCATATTGATATTATGTTTTATGGTCTCCACTTTTTGCTTCAGTGCATTTAGATGGGATATACATGATGCTGGCAAGACACAATATGCAATAAGTAATCACTTTGTCAGAATTATTGCTGCAGTTTGGAGTAAATATTGGTCATCCCAAAACTTGTTTATCAGTATTAAGGCTCTAAAAAGTGTATACTGTGAAGGATCTGCTACACTGTAGGTATTTCCCAGTTCAGTTTTATTGTAGAAATAATGGAATTATAAAAACCAGAAGTACTTGTCAAGCTTAAAAGAAAGGCTTTCCTGATAGCTAGATCAGTGTCAAAGCAATTCATGTCCATAGAGGTGTCATCAAATACCAAGAAATTTGATGGAACTGTGTAAAAGTGGAAGGGGAGGTGAAAAATAAACCTGAAAACACTTCAGATAAATGAGTATTTTACCAAAGTAAGCAGTAGCTTAATCATTTATCAAATTGGAGATAGGATTATAGAATATATAAATAAACTCAAAGCTTCCAGTTGTAAGGAAAATAAATATAATTGCATACTGCCTCTCTGAGGTAATTAACTGTGAAAAAGGTGTTTTCCAAGTGTTCATAATTAAAAACAATTAACTCCTTCTTTCTCTATTTCTTCCAATAGTTACATCCAAAATAATCTTTTCTTAATGTGAATTTTATAGCATTTCCAAGTTTGATGAACGATGTTGTTTTCTTTATGTCCATGACAACTCTGACGACTTTCAAATCTACTTTTCTACAGAAAACCAATGTAGTAGGTGAGTTCAGTTTGTGTGGGTATTGCATGCAAGATCTGTGTTGTAAACAGAATTGATGAAAGCTGACATTTTTGCTTGATTAATTAATTATTTATTTCTTAACTACTTTTTTCTTGATGAAGAAGCAATGACCTAAACTCAGTGATAGTTAAGATGACGAGAGCAATGTCCCATCGCTCTTGTTGGCTGGTTCTGATCTGTTTACCTACAAGTTGTTTGGTCTGAGAAAAGGCTTAAGTAGCTTATTCTAATTTATAACTGTTATCTTCTTTTTCTGTGTCTTGGTCATGTCATGTAAGGTAATATATTTGTTTGGGTTCCCTTATGTACCTGTTAGAGAAAATAGATGTAATAGAAATTTCTAGCTTATATTGTGTCACAGAAATCTGTTACTCTTTGTGCCTGTATTCAAATATTCCCTGATGATCTGTTGTCTCTAAACAGTAAGCATGCTAACTGAATTTCAGGCCTAAATCTTTACAGACCAACTTCTTCCTGGGGACTGATATTTGGCATATAAACCTTCTGAATGAAGTAGGAGTGAGTTGTTAATACACTTAATATTTGGGGTTGGATGGTATGTTTATTTTTCTTGCAATAATTATTACTTATGTATTGCATGAAATAAACTCAGGTTAAAGAAAATTATTAGCTCTGCAGAGTGCAGTGCATAAAAGATAGGAAACACTAAAATTAATGTTACCTGCTCGGCCTTAATTTAGCATCGCAATTTGTGTGTTATGAAACACGGTCATATTTTTCATGCCTTACTCAGTGCACAACAGGAGTCTGTTCCAGAGATATATGTCTATTAGTCAGTGAAAAAGATGTGAATATTTTATAATAATTTTTAATAATTGTTAACCATTTGTTATGGAATTCGGAAAAAAGTGAGTGGCTCAGGCAGGGAACTACAGGAAAAGATGGTCTTGTACTTAACGATCTCTATCCCAGAGAACTAGATGAAATTAGTTAAAACTCTGTTCTTCAAAACATGTTACTACTTTTATATTCTTGGCTTTCTGAGTAATCACACTTGAAACCAAAGTCCATAGGAACATTTAAATTAAACTGAAGTGTAATAGAATTCTCATCATTACACAGGAGAACCACCCAATACGATGTCACAAATTTAGCACTACTGAATTAAACCACTGAAAATCAATACTTCATTTTTTAATATCTCGACATTTTCTCGAATTACATTTGTAAAGACAAGGCCATGCTTAGCACATTCTATCAAAGTGTTACAGCAAAGATATTTGAGTTGGATCTACCAAGATTTTACTATGCAATTACAATAACAAGCAAGTATTGGGTTCTGCTAGAGCAAATAAAATAATTTTATAAATAATTAGGCTTCTCAGTGTGTTTGATGTTCTTCCTCATTTAAAATAGGATAAATATGGAGAAAGTAAGTAATGAAAGAAACCTATGAACATGCAAGTCAGTTTATTAACTTGAAAGCAAAGCCCACCTTGCAAAGAATCTGTTTAGTCTCCTTCCAAAAGGATATTCTTCTTTGATCCTGTGCTGTTTGTTGCTTTTTTAGATTCTGTGGGTTGGTGAAAGAAATTTTGTCTGATGCAGTTGGCAGTACTTTGGAACTAGAAGGAGAAATAGATGGAGACACATTGGAGGTATGTCAAGGATAAAAGATCCAAGAGCTCTGAAACTTGTTCTCCATCTTCCCTGCACTGTCATATCAGTATGCTAGAAAGATAATAAATAACATTTAAACTCCTTAATTGTATACGAAATTTCAACTCTTACAAAACTATTTGTACACAAGAGTTGCATCCATTTGAAAAAACACATTTTTAATGAGGTGAGACTGATACTACTGTAAACTATATAAATCCCTAATGAAGGGTGGTGTTACTGATCTTGTATTTGTGTTGCAAACAACCTGTAGATGAGAATCATCTGATATCAGCTGGCTTAAGTGGATAAAAAAGATAAGATATTAAATAAATTCTAGAAAAAAGCCATTTAGCAAAGGGACTTTGGTTTTTCTAGCTGGTACCTGATATTATTACTACTCCAGGTAATTTCATTTGACAGGCTTTTTCTGTCTCAGAGATTTGCAGATCTTTAGGATCAGATTAATCCATTGTGCTTTTTACTTATCACTGAAACGTCCGTGTTAGGAACCTAGTAGCTATAGGCTTTCTTTATAATCAGTACAGAGGGAAAAAAAATACTAGAAAGGATTATTCACGTTTTATATGGGTTTAGGTTTGGGTAGGTGAATCCATGTCTTCATAAGACACACTGCCTCATAGCAAATGTCCAGATTTGCAGCACTATGTACTTATCCCGTGCTTCTGTTTATTTGTTTTGAAATCTGAAAAGCCATCATAAAAAGTAAGTTACGGTTTTTATTCGTGGTCAATCAAATTCAGTCAATCTGATTGATGAATGCAAAAACCCTACTGTGGTTTGAGCTGGGTATCTTTCTTACCGTGTCTCATTCCAGCAATTCTCTTAGGCTTATGATTCAGAGCAGGTCTTTATGATAGTGAACGTTTTGTAGTACCTGAGGCTTCAGAAGAGGATTAAGAAAGTAGAAGACCCTCTACTGTACTGTTGAATGTAATCGCATATGGTGGGGAAGATGAGTTTTTGCGCTGAAGTTTGTGCATAGTGGCCACAGAATTCTCTCCTCAAGTGAAAAGGACAAGGTATGCACACCTATTAAGCCCTGGGCTTTGCAGGCTCTGCCTTGGCAAAGACGAGGCATTATCTATAGCTGCAGGTTTTACATCGCATACTTATGGACTTAGCTAATAGCAGGGCAATCTCCAAACGACACAGTCTATTCAACTCTATAATAGTCTCTCAGAGGAAGTGAGCTCACCGTGGCTTGAGCCTTATAAAAACTGAACTGGAAAAAGCACTTGAGAATGCACAGCAGGAAACAATCCTACATGGAGAAATGACTAAAGAAATTTATTTTAAGTCTTCAAGCTATATCATTCTGCATATCTTGAAGTTTTCACAATTATCACCTTGTACTTACTGTCTTAGGTCAGGACATTAAAACAGAAATGAAGATACAGGAGAGGAGGATTAATTTGCTTAGCTTATAAATGAGCTGCAACACTTAATGTCTTTCTGCAGCCTGAGAGCTTGCATTTAAGAAGAGACAACATGGAAAATGCAGCTTTGTATGGTCTTGATGGGCTTGACAAGCCACAGAGGAAGCAGAAGTTCTTACCGTTAATAAAACAACTGTTTTATATTTGGGGAAGAAGAATAAATAACCTTGAGCACAGTTTGAGGGAAGAAAGCTGATTTCAGTCAGAAGTCTTATGAGAGTGTTGTCCAAAGGGGTTGTATATTTTGGATTGCGGTACTATTTGAAAGCAACTACAGTTTAGTTCTACAGCTAACAAGGATTTGGAAGAAGAGTGAGTGTGGCAGTCCTTTCTACCTTAGGGTATTCACTTCACTTCTGGATATTGATGTTGAAGAAGTTCCTATCACTTTAAGAGTACCTACCTGCTGTACCCCAAATAGGATATCCTAGAGATCAGACTCTGCCCTACCACATTCATACAGAAGGTCAGTTACGGACACTTGTTTACTCGTACCTAATGGTTGAATTGCACATCCAGCGGATCACAGACTCAAGACTTTTGGCAACCAGCAGTGATTTATTCAATCTTTTTAGCTGTTGGAAAGAAAGGAGGAAACAGTAAAGTCGCATCAAGTATATACAAGTCTATTAAAATGTCTACTAACTAGCACTGAACTATAAATCTCAATGATTTTCATGTATCATAGGACCCAGACTAGAGAAAATAAGTTTCTCCGCAGTAATTATAGAGTTGGCTTAGGACCAGTCTGTTGCAGATAGGGTTGCTGTCAATCTTAAATTCTGCAATGTGACTGCTGTCTTTTTTCTGCACAGTTTTATATCACATGATAGCTGTGAAAGCTGGATATGCTCCTACCAAAGAACCTGACAAGTTTTACATATGGCGTTTTGGATCCGTTATGCCTGTCATATAACAAGATTGTTATGAACCATGAAGTGCTGAAACATGGAAAATGAAACTGTACTAAAGCTGTGCTAACTCAAGTTTAGTTCCACCAAGTGGAATATGCTGTTAGGATAAACGAAAGACAGTTTTTCTTTAGCACCTTCCATACAGGAGGACGAAACTTGCCGTCTTTGCTGAGGTGAAGAGTTGGGGAATGTCAGCGACATTGCAATACCAGAGCTGCAATATGAACTGGGAAGACACTTGAAAGAAATAGATCTCAAGGCTGCATTCTGAATGAGAGAGTCTTATTGGATGAAGCAGAAAAAGTGGTCATTGACAGAAAAGTCAATAGTTATGGCCATTGTAAAAAGGTTTGGGTTTTTTTTTAATAGAGAATTCATATGAAGCCACAGAGAATATCTTGCAGTTTTCCCATATGGGACATCATCTTGGATTTGGGAAGATACTAGGGGAGGTCTGTGTACTCCTGATAATATCCGAGACTATGAATCTGCCAATTCCTTTCTTTGCAAACGTGCTTTTTCAATATCCTTTACGAGTTCCCTGGTTTGAATCAGGGGTGTGCTGCTTAACCCAATTTTCATAAGAAATTTGGTTTTATTTAGTGTCTGGGATATACTTTCATTAAGCATTACTCATCAGTAGGCTTTTTCACTGACATTTGTAGTAGGAGAGCTCTGTGATAAGATTACCATATGGGACAAGACCATGAGGTGGTGTGAATTAGTGTCACTTTACAGAAGTCAGTGAACTAGCAGTGACTTATTCAGCTGGCAATATGAGCCAGCATGTTGCAGCAGCAGTGGAAACCACCACTTCAAATATTTAATCATCCTTGGAGAAGATGAGCATTTTTTTTCGCCTTTTGGAAAAGCTCATAATGAGGGGAATGTGTCAGAAATGAATTTTGCTGTGGCTAAGCTCAAATGAGAGTTCAGGATCTTAAAGCAGTATCCACCCACTGTAATGAGAATGTCACTTTTATCTTTTTAATAAACCTTTGATATCAAAATTTTAGGTTATGTTCCATACATTTATGTATTCTGAAGGCTCTGTCAGCAATTCTTAGAAATGGTAACTGAGTGTGGTCTTCTGACAGCACTGTTTCATTGAATTTGTTTTAGTTCTGTGTTCCTTGTTTGTGTGAGTGCATTTTGAAGTTGGTTAGGGAAGATTGTTTTGTAAAGCAAGTAACATGGAAATTTTACAAGTTGTGTAATGTACCAGGCTGGTGGGTAACCTACCATGCCAGAGCTGTACTGCAGTAACTACTCTGTGCTGTACTAACTCAGGATACTACATAACTGTTGCTAAAGCTCTCTGTAACGTCAAATATTAGTGATAACAATTTCTGTGTTGCTTTATCTTTTCTGCTTGCAGTATGAATATGATTATGATGAGAATGGTGACAGGGTAGTTCTAGGGAAAGGTACTTACGGAATAGTTTATGCTGGAAGAGACCTCAGCAATCAGGTCCGAATAGCCATCAAAGAAATACCTGAGAGAGACAGCAGGTAAGACCTAGTTTATTGTTATATATGCATTGTTAATGAAACTGCAGTAGTTTGCTGAAAACCTTGCTCTTCTTAGCATGTATTTTTATGTGGTTGGTTTATAAAATCCCAGTATACTAAAATCCAATTATTTTTTCCTCCTAGTATTCAGCAGTACCCTTTTGAGAATAAGGACTTTTTATTTTTTGGAAGAGATATGATATATATATGTATCTCTCATAAATAATACACTTTGATAATCTGTATGTATATCACAAATTCTAGCATAAGACATATTTTGGGTTTTAAGTTGCAGTTGTATCTCATTTGTATTCTTTTTGGGGAGGGGGAAAAGCATAAAAGGAGTTTTGGAGTCCAAGACAGTACTATGTAACGATACAGAAGAAAGGCATGTGTAAATTTTTTGAGGGCATGTTTCGCCTGTGGGGTTCTTCTGAGATCTACCTCTGTACTTTTTCTGAATAGGCAGCCAGTCACACTGCATTTTGAAGGTCATGGACAAGAAGTTTGCTGAGAATTGGATCAGTATCCCTAAAATCCATTCTGTTTATGCAGGAAAAGTTTAAATGCTAGTTTACAATGAGATACACCTCAATTCTTTTTTTTTTTTTAATAGATATTCTCAACCTCTTCATGAAGAGATAGCACTGCATAAATATTTAAAGCATCGGAACATTGTCCAGTATCTTGGATCTGTTTCAGAAGATGGATACATTAAGATTTTTATGGAGCAGGTGCCAGGAGGTTTGTATCATTCTGAGCTTAGTCTCTCAAAGGAATCAAAAGCAGTTGGGACTCTAAACTTAGTGAAAGCCAATTGATGTGCTCTTAATATGTTTGTGCACTGTGTATGGCTTTTCTGTTGAGAATAGATTTGAAGTGTACAGGTCCCGGGACCCTCTACCCTTTCTTAATAATTATTAAACCTAGAGAAAACTCATTAAAAGTATTTGGTGTCAAATACTCATGTTGTGAAATAGCAGAGTTAGACCTGTATAGTCAATTTAGCCTGAGCATCTGAATGATGACTGGAGCTTTTAGGATAAGTTTCTGTTGAGCAGTAACACTGACTGAGTAATTAAGTATTATTTTGTAACTGCTGTATACAAAGCATTGCTATTTCCTACGGAGATCACAGATAAAAGTTATATGCTTCCTTTGCTCATAATTTCTAGTTTTGCTCCTCTAGACTTCTCTACATATTAAGATGTGAAGTCCCTCTATATCCTCTCTAGGTTGTATTTCCATCTCCCTTTTGCTATTTGCTCTTCAATGTCAAGTGTCAGAATGAGTGTTAAATCATTGTATGAATATAATTTGCAAAATAAAAACAGAAATAAGAAAACCAGGAAAAAAAGTTCAGGTTTTCTAGGGAAGGTCCAGGTACAAACATTCAAAGTATAGTTAAATACATCTGGGGCATAGGGAAGTTCTTTATTTTTTGAATTCCCATGACCACCTTGCCTGAAAGCCGACACACTCTGATATGTATGATGCATGCAGATGTGATGAGTCCACTTATTTTTACACTTCCACTTATTTTCCTGCACTTGTTAAAAGTGTCAGCTGGTGTTGTTTACATACCTTTTTTTCCTGTTCCTATCTGCTACTCTGCTACAGCACAGTAGAGTGTGCTGTGATTAGTTGCTAATGTCGAGATATTATTGAACAAATTCAGATATTTTAAACCCTGCAGCCAGTCTTAAAAAGGAACCAGCTGTTCAGATTATGCACGATTCTTTGAGGAAACTTCACTTTACAAAGCGGTTGGTGTGGACGGAAAATCCCTTTAGCTGAATTTGTCTGGCATTAAGTAGACCCCCTGCACTTAGTTTATTATGAGCAGGAAAAGCAAAATGGTCTTTGTTTTGCGTCATAATTAAAATATTCGTGTTATTTAAAAAATATTAGATTTATTACAAGTAGAGGAAGTGTGGATGACCTGTCTCCTACTCTGAACATCCATTAAGTGGTTTCTTTCAGGAGCTTTTTCCTCTGTCTCTGAATATTTCCAGAAGTTAATCCCATATTTGCAAGGAAAAGACTCTTCCCTTTTTTCTTCTTCCCTCCCCACCTCGAGTAAATCAGCTTCTCTTTGCCCATGCATGTGTTTCATGAAGTATAGTGTATAATATCGTATAGTGTTACCTTTAGCCTTTATTTCATTAAGGGCTAAGTGGTTGCTAGCCCTAGTGTCAACAGTTTTTAAACTGAAGTGAGGGAGATGCATTCACCCCCGTTGTAACGTTTATTCTTGTCATGGAGGTGGAAGCTGAGCTGGCAAGAAAGAAATAACCAGTTAAGAGCAGCAGCAAATTATTTGCTTTGAGAGATCCAGGAAGAATTTGGCTTCATTGTAGGTAGTGCATTTCTCTTGTATTAGGATATTGAGCAAAGGGTTAATCCAGACTTAAATGTTTCATGTTAATTTGGGGATTCTACTATCCTGATACACTTTCTTCTTAACTCTTGTAGGCAGCCTCTCAGCTCTCCTAAGATCGAAGTGGGGCCCAGTGAAAGAACCTACAATTAAATTTTACACCAAGCAAATTCTGGAAGGCCTTAAGTATCTCCATGAGAACCAGATTGTACACAGAGATATAAAGGTAAATTTTCCTTTAGTGTGTCTTGTAAGATTTGCTTTTTATCTTTCTTACTTCACTTAGTTTTACTCTAATCTGAAGTAGAATTTTTAATAGGATTTCATGGAAGCTTAAAACAAAAGGAAAGAATAAAACAACCCCTTCTCCCTGGTGCTCCTGGTAAATTCCTTTGTAGAAAGGTATATTACAAAGATAACCGCAAACTTGAAGGAGTATTGAGATTGGGATTGGGAATCTGTACTCATCTGTCTCCCCTCCCTGCTCCCTCTCTCTCTCTCTCATCCGAACTACAGGGGGATAACGTTTTGGTGAACACCTATAGTGGTGTGGTAAAGATATCTGATTTTGGTACTTCCAAACGGCTGGCAGGAATCAATCCATGCACCGAAACATTTACAGGTAAGACTAATTTAGCAGAGTTTGTAAGGGTTTTGATGATAGATTTAGAGTTAGAGCCAAGAGGCTGTTTGGATTGTGTTGAAAACACCATTAGGTCTCTATTTTCAGGGAAGAGTGAATGGGAGTATGATCACCATTACACAGGCTTGCTGTCTTTTTTTTTTAATGTAGTTTTCTTTCATTTTAACTGTTTTTTTTAACTTAAGTGTGATGGGGTAATCATTTTTCTTCTAAGTGTTTTTCATTAGGTAGCAATTGATTTTTTGTAATTACATTTGGAAACTTTTTCATTTAATCATCTTGATATTAGTAACTCATGCATGCACACTTTCTTGAAGTATGTCTAGAAGTGTAGAAAATCAAACACAAACTTATAAATACTTGCAGGTTTGAGGCGTTAATTATAAAACCCAACCAACAGGCTAACTTGGTGTTATCAGCAGTAAAAAGAACAGTTTACATGAAAATACTAAGCTGGTATGTTACAGAAAAGCTTTCATATACAACAAGGCAGTAAAAACTTGCAATATTCAGGGAAAACAAAATTTGCTGAGTAACAGCTGAAACTCCACATTGTCAAATTAATATATGGTCATAGAATTAGTCAATCCTTTTATCAGTGGAGATATAGGTAACATGATGTTTTCACTTGTTATATGGCCATATGCATAGGCTGATATTACGAATCACAAGCCTTATACTGGCCTGCAGTTTAAGTAAATGGTCCACAGACACAGCCATCAGTCGTGTGTGGAAGACAGAAGACAACCTCCATTTAAGTGATAATCAAGGCTTCCCATTACCGGTCTGGTGGTGAGTTCCTCCAGCTTTCTTACAAAGGAAGCCTTGAAAATAAAATTATTTAAGTTCTGAAATAACTTACCTTTCTAAGCTTTTTTTACTCATTATTAGCAAAGCTTGTGAAATGGAAACGGGGCCTGTGTTAGATCATGATCTCAACACGGCATATGATGTCTGCATCAATGTCTCGTGAGAGCAACATCTCCTCAGGTGCAGGCATTTGAAACAAAACTATTTCCTGCAAAGCTGTAAAGATTTTAGTTAGAATCAAATTAAGTTGTTATGTGTCCTTTAAAGAGAAGAAAAAAGAATTATTATTTGTCCAGTTTGGAGTCATAAATTCAGCATTTGAATGTTTTGTTAAGAATGAAGGGCTACAAGAAGCAATTTCTTCAGTTTATAGATGCTACAACAGATAGATACATAAAAGACAGTATGTCTGAACAGAGCTGGTTAAATGCTGGCTTCTGAAGCATTCCTTTAAGGATTTTCACCATTTTTTCCAAACAAATTATTCAACAAATAATGTTTTCATGAATCATCTTGTTTATACAACTGGATGGGTAATTCTCAAATACGTACAGGTCTCTTGTGGTATCTGGAAAAGAATATTTTCAGGTTTTGCCTGCAATGTTTGTCCTTGCCATTTTCGTTAGACTGGTTCGATGCAGTTACACTCCATGGAAAAGAGAGGCAACTACCACGTGGTGTGATGCATAGCTATATTGTGCTTCGCATTTCTGCAGGATATTCTGAAAACTTGAAGTATATAAAGGGGTTCCCTAAAGTAAAAGTTGAAGTCATGGAGGAAGATCTTTTTGCGGCTATTAAAAGTCACAGTCCAAAATTTAATTCTGGCCCATAATTCTGTTATGGCTGATTGCTATTATGGTTGGAGCAGATACTGGAGGAAAATCATTCTGTCTTTGCCTGTGTTTTACGTACTTCTTAGTGGCTTTTGAGCAACCGGTTGTTATTAGAGATGATATATGGAGAAATGGTATCTGAAGAAAAGTCACCATACTGTAATAAAAGGAGGTAAATCTTTCCTTGTGCCTTTCTTCTTTGTTCAGTCAGCCCTGTTAGTGCCTCAGAGATATAATTTACCATGAGAATAAATATTTTACTTAAGTTCTCCTTTTGGATTTAAAATCAGTAAGCAGGTAGCTATAGCCCAGGGGGGTCTTAAAAGGTGTCTCGTAATTTGTTTTGTTCCTTACCTCAGTACATAAACTCTGTTGATTTTAGGCATTATGTAATACAATCACGTGATTTGAAGAATCAGACTTCTAGTGGTTTAAAAGTTATATCCCTCCATTCATGCGGGTAGTGGTCAATGGCTCGATGTCCAGATGGAGATTGGTGACGAGTGGTGTCCCTCAAGGGTCTGTACTGGGACCAGTGCTGTTTAATATCTTCATCAATGACATAGTGGGATGGAGTGCACCTTCAGCAAGTTTGCAGATGACACCAAGCTGAGTGGTGTGGTTGACGCACCTGAGGGATGGGATGCCATCCAGAAGGGACCTGGACAACCTCAGGAAGTGGGCCCATGGGAACCCCATGAGGTTCAACAAGGCCAAGTGCAGGGTCCTGCACCCGGGTTGGGGCAAACCCCGATATCAATACAGGCTGGGGGATGACGGGATTGAGAGCAGCCCCACAGAGAAGGACTTGGGGTACTGGTGGGTGAACAGCTGGACGTGACCCGGCAATGTGTGCCTGCAGCCCAGAAAGCCAACCGTATCCTGGGCTGCATCAAAAGCAGCGTGGCCAGCAGGTTGAGGAAGGTGATTCTGCCCCTCTACTCTGCTCTGGTGAGACCCCACCTGGAGTGCTGTGTCCAGCTCTGGGGTCCTCAGTACAGGAAAGACATGAAGCTGTTGGAGCAGGTCCAGAGGAGGGCCACAAAGATGGTCAGAGGGCTGGAGCACCTCTCCTATGAGGAAAGGCTGAGAGAGTTGGTGTTGCTGAGCCTGGAGAAGAGAAGGCTGTGGGGAGACCTTATTGTGGTCTTTCAGTACTTAAAGGGGGCTTATAAGAAAGATGGGGACAGACTTTTTACCAGGGCCTGTTGTGACAGGACAAGGGGTAATGGCTTTAAATGAAAAGAAGGTAGATTCAGACTTCTAGTCTGAAGTACAAGGAAGAAATTTTTTACGATGAGGATGGTGAAACACTGAAACAGGTTGCCCAGAGGGGTGGTAGATGTCTCATCCCTGGAAACATTCCAGGTCGGGTTGGACGGGGCTCTGAGCAACCTGATCTAGTTGAAGATGTCCTGCTCACTGCAGGGGGGTTGGACTAGATGACCTTTAAAGGTCCCTTCCAACCCAAACTATTCTGTGATTCTCTGAAGACACACAGCCTGAGGGCAAAGCTGTGGCTTGAACTTGTGGCTTGTGGCTTGTTCTACAGCAGTCACATTTAATGAATACAGTAATATCCAATCCCTTTTATCTTCACCAGATGTCCTTTACTTTATAGTTCACAGCTTTACCACAGCGTAATTTCATTGCATGCTTAAGAGGAAAAATAATTTAATTTAAAGATGTCATAACAGAACTGGTAGGAATTCATGTGGAGAAAGTACTGTGGTGTTCAAAATACTCAGAACATCTATAGGTTTCTGTTGTTGGTGTGGACTGTCTTCCTGTAAACCCTCTTGTTAGCTGTGTTAGTATATGATTGAATATCAGTGATTCCAAACAGGCCATCTTTTATTTTGTTTTTACTGTTCCTTTTGTTTATCAGTATTATAACTAGTATTACAGTCAGATTGTCTACAGGCAAACTTTACAGACATTCAGATTCATCTGTTAAGAGCCAAGACTTCTTGGAATTGCAATTTATGATGGGTTCCCTTATTTTTTTAGTTACCGTGTAATTGATTTACCTTGATAACAACCTTGATTGTTTTTGTGTAAAACTTGAGATTTTTTTTTTCCTAAATGGTCTTATCTTTATTATCTTATATTTACAAAAATAGCTTCTTTTCAAACGAACTTTTTGAAATTCTTTTTGTCCTAACTAGGAACTTTGCAGTACATGGCTCCAGAAATCATCGATAAAGGACCACGAGGATACGGTGCGCCAGCTGATATCTGGTCACTAGGTTGTACCATTATTGAAATGGCAACAGGCAAACCTCCATTTCATGAACTAGGGGAGCCTCAAGCAGCAATGTTTAAAGTAAGTGCAGCTTTTTTGATATAGAGTTTAGGAATTTTCAAATACTAACTTAATTTTTTAATATTAAATTAATTGGTAGTCACCTTTTGTTATATGGGTTGTTTTGTACAAAGCCACGGTCTGACCTGTGTTCTTAATTCTCACCAAATGATCCTTCCCTGCTCTAAGCTGTATTGCTCTTGGGGGTAATAATTTATTTTTGTGCTGGAAATAGGTCATGACTCAGAGCAGCAACCAGAAAAATGACTGAAGACTTATGAAAAGTAATATCCTCTACCCTTTTACTTCTGTCATCTCCTGCTCTTGGTTTATGATTTCCTTCTTGGCAACCAGTCTCTCCAATGATGACAACCAAGTTATTTCTGCTCCTTTAGGTCTTTTTCTTATGAGCCTCCCTCCTAGAGGATCTGTTTGCCTTGTCTTTCAAAGGCCCAGTCTCTGCACTGTGGTGGGAAGCTATGGTGGAAGGAGGGGCTAACTTTCCAAGATTTTTGATGTGTACTGAAGGAGTAAAATACTCTGTATTTTACATCCGAAGTCCTTTGGATCAAAGCTACCTCCTCAGTAAACTGTTGCCTTTGTTTCTCTCAGTGTATCTGTTTTCAAATGCACAAATTAACACTTGAGAGGAGAATGCTTCAGAAAGTTTTGATAATGAATGTATTTTTTAAAAGTTACTTGTTCTAACTCTAAAACTAACAGTAGTGTAAAAGCTGTGATGTGATAATGTGTCAAATATGCGGACTGAAAACTTTTGGTTCTTCCACTGGCTTGCAGGAGACTCTTAGTAAAGTACTTAAGTTTTCAGTTATGTTTCGGAGTCCTCATTCTTATAATGGGGAAAATATCATATCCATAACCCAGCAAACTGCTTTAAATTATCAATATTGTTAAATTTTTTGTGTATGTTCTTGGAAGTCACTGTGTGAGCATTAGTATAGTTATTAATGGAACCATAGTAGCAAAATCAAATCTTTATCAATAAGTATGGAAGCTGGGCTGCAATTTAGCCATGCGTCATACTAGGCCTGTGAGTTGTCCCATGCACCACAGCTAAAAGGCAAAGAAAGAGATGGTTATGGGGTTTGATGTAGTTATTTCAACAGTATACTATGTTACCTTGTCAACTTGTGACACTGCCTCAAAAGAAGCTGCCTGGGTGAACATGGTGTGGTTCACTGAAGCTTTCCTGAGGGAGACGTGGAAAGAGACTTTTTTCCACATCGTTGTAAATGTCAGATGTGTTCTGTCGGCAGATGCTTTTTCATCTTATGTATCTGGCACATAGCTGAACTGTTCAGTGAGTTACATGTCTTATTTTTCAGCACAGTTTATTGAACTGTCAGGAAGCTCTGGTTCAGTTCTGGGTGCTTGATGAGCTCTGCACAGGCTCACGAGGTGAGCTCTGGCAGGACTGTGCATGTCCCTGTGTCCTGCCCATCAGTGTCTCCAGGCCACAGAGCTGCATTCTGAAGTCTCAGAATTGGCACTTTTAAAAAGAAGTTTCTTGCCCTTCTTTCTTCAAAGATGTGGCAGATTTTTTAGAGTTGTTATTGCAGACCGTGTTAACGTGCTACACTCAAGCATTTGTTTTTGTTTTCTGTTTCTTGGCTCTGCTGGGACCTACTTGAAACTGCTTCTTGCTGGGCACCATAAATTGCAAACTGTGGTTTCTTTTTGCTGTGTAATAAATTAAGCAAGCTAGAAGCTAGGTTTGAAGCCAGGAATGAAGCAGGCCAGCTGGGCAGGCATGTAAAAACAGGCCTGGTAAACTTGGGATATTGAACTTTTGAGGTCCCCACCTCCACATGTGCACACTCTGTCATGCAGAGGTGGAGGTGAGGAGAGGGAAGGTCTGAGTCTGACTGGGCAGAGATTGCAAATGACCAGAGTTGGACAAAGTAGAGAAAAGGGGGCTAGAGGAAACAGAACTGGAAATAATTCCTGGCTGAGTGTACATTATCTGGTATTTCATCTATGAGCACAGTATGTGTGCATCTGTGTGAAAGGAGTGCAAACAGATGACATTGAATGGAGATAAAGTAAACTAACGTTGCCACAGTTTCAGGATGGTTGCTACAGAACTTATTCTCCTTGAATCGCAGAGATGAGGATAAGATCAGAGACATGCATTCAAATCTCCTGGTCCTGGTTTGGACCGTCCTGGGTTTTGTTTAGTGCGTAAGGTTGTAATATCAGCTTGTGACACTGCCCCAGCTGAAGCTGGCTGTGTGAGCCTGTCCCCAGAGTGCACGAGTGGGCTGACCACAGAGACGGACTGTCAGGAGGAGTTGTCAGAGCACGACAAGCAGGTGGCTGTCTTCTCTCTGTGCTCCAAAGCAAAAATCTTGCCGGTCTGACGTTTTGAAGGGGTGAAAATATATACCCTATTTTTAAAGAACTGTCCAAAATACCTGTGGGATTTTACAAATAGGATAAAGACGCTCCATCAGACAAAGTAAATGTATAGATGTTGTATCCTGCCAAAAGGGCATAACATCCATTTATTTATTTACTTATTCGATTTATTTATTAAATGCATCAATTTAATTGCAGGGGTTACAAGTTGCGTATATTAAAAATGTTACACGCAGGAAATAACTGAGTTTTGAATGTGCTTAAGGTCATGGTTCGGAAGGGCTTAATGCATTATTAGCTTTTTATATTCTGCACTATCATTTGAACAGAAGTATGACTGCTTTGCTTCAGCTTGCACTGGAGTTGAACCACTATTGTGAGTGCCCAGTGGTGCCACAGTCTGTTAATGCAGCTGTACAATGAGATTATTTAAACAACTCTTCATTTTAGCAAGCAGCTGGCACTTGTTTAACTGCTGGGCTACGATCTCCCTTGAGGTCACTATCTTTCTGCTTGTTCTCCAGAGCCTGTTTTATGTAAAGATGCTGAGACTACAAGCCATAATCTTGCTAGATACATGCCATACAGTGCACACATGTTACACAACTCACATTTCAAAACATTTGTGCCAGATTGGCGTTAGGAAATAAGAAGGCAGTGAAGGAGCTGGAAAAATCACTAGGGAGCAACCCATAGAAGCACATTTTTCATTACTTAAAGAAAGAGGGGGGGAGTCTTGTTAAACCTTTGGACATCATGTGATTTTCAGTTAAATAACGCTGAAAGGCTAGGGAAGGCGTCTGGCCCGAGTGCCAGAGGTGGTGACAAGGTCTGGCAAGGTCATTGTGAGCATCCGTACAAGGAAATTTGGCAGCGGCAGGAGCAGAACAGGTGCAGGCCCTAGGCAGTCAGTGCTAGAGGAGGAAGTTATTCCTGTTCCTGGGCACAAATGTGCTGGAGGAGTCAGCAACGGAGAGACACGGTACTGGGCAGGGGTGATGGGAAGCGTATGCAATAGCTGGAGGGATTGCAGTTCTCAGTGCTGGTAGGAGAAGCAGCATTTGAAGCACTTGGTGCAGATAATGTCCAGATCCCAAGATTGCCTGAAGGTAGATGGTTGGATACATCTGTAACTTGAGATTTGTGTAATACCACATGGACATTCATGCCATGTTTACAATGAAGTAAAAGAGGATCAGAGCTTTGTCACTTCACCGCTCTGTGTGGTGCCTGGATCGGTCCTTTTCCATGAGAGTCAGCGACAGTGTGAGAGATCATACCAAGAAAGCTTTGGCCCATGGTCTCCTTGCAATTGTTTAGTAAAATTATTTAGTAAACATAATTTGTATCTGTGTTTTACTTCCAGGTTGGGATGTTTAAGATTCATCCTGAAATTCCAGAATCACTGTCCGCTGAAACAAGGGCCTTTATTTTGCTCTGTTTTGAACCTGATCCTAGTAAACGTGTTACAGCATCTGATTTGCTCAGAGATTCCTTCATGAAACAAGTAAACAAGGGCAAGAAAAGCAGAATTGCATTCAAGCCTTCAGGTAAGGAATTATCGGCCAAATCCAAGTCAACATCATCATTAAGTGTTAAATAAAAGATTGGAATCATTAAGCACTCTCTTTTAGTAAGGACGTTTCTTGTGCCAGGAAAGCAGCAGGAACGCAACTGTTGAAAGTGCCTGTGATTTGTAATTAGTCATATTTAAGTTCAACAATTCCCACAAAATATGCTGACTTGCTTATTTTGTGTTTTGCTTGCTGAAACCTCCCAACTCCATTTTTCCTCTCCCCAAAAATAAATGCCTCATTTATAGTAAATTAAGATTAGAAAAAATGGCATTCGGTGAAGACTTTCCAAAGCAATTCTGCATTTTAGATTCACAATTATATACACTTCAGGATCTGAGTTTTATAGAGTAGGTGCTTGGCACCTGAAAATTTGGTCTATTAGGTGTTTGGGTCTACAAGGGTCAGCATTTTCAAACTTGGAATGTAACTTGGATATTCGGCACGTAGGTGCTGAAGTAGCTGTTTAGTGGGTTGTTTGGTTTTATCTGCCTAGCGTGTTCTGCCCCCCCTCAATATATCAGCCACTTTCTCAGTGGTAAGGTAACAAATCTTAATATAGACCTGCCACATAAATAATAAGCGTTTCAAAGAACTGTCCATTTCAAAACAAAGCCATTGGTCTTGCTACATCTTTCCCCTGTCTGCACACACATGCACATGCTCCCAATGCAAATTGAATTGCTTCCCTTTTTAAGCTTTTTCCCCCTCAGCAGGGAACATTTGAAAGAATGGAATTCTAAGGGGGAAAAAAAACTAGCAAAGAATTTACAACATCTAGCTGAATTGGTTTCAGCGAGGAAATGGGCATCATCTCTTGTCCCGAGGGCCATCGAGAACTGCAATCCCTGCAGTTACACTGGGGTAACAGGAGAGCTCACACTGCTCAGCCAGGGCGGTGGCAGTCAGGAGCTATTGGCAGGCTGTAGCCCTCTGCATCAGTGCTCTCCTGTGGCCTTTTCAGCCCTTGGCTGAGGACATTTTCCTGGAAAAATTGTGTGGCATTAGAAAGCACGGAGCTTGCCTTGTTAGCTGCCCTGGGAGCAACAGGCTCTTTGTCAAATACCAGGGGAAGGGCAGCTGCCTTCTGCACCCCTTCCCTCCTGCCTTCCTCCTTCCTTCTCTTCTCCCGCTCATTGATGAGGTTATGGGGCTCCTTCTGATGGCCTGAGGATCTGGCGCTGCAGGGTTAAGCACTGGGTTGCAGCAAGAAGCAAGCTCAGTGATGGCCACAGACGTGAGCAGAGTGGGCAAATGCTATGAATGTGAAAACTGTCTGTTGGGTGAGGGGAGGGAAAGGCAACGTGGCTGCAGCCAAGTGCGTGCTTCACTGCACTGGAGCTGGGGAAAGCTGTGCTGGCTGCTGCGGCCGTCTCTAAGGGGAGTTTTGGGGGTGTAAGGCAGGTCCTGGCCCAGCAGTTGCCACAGTCCTGGCTGCAGCAGTTCACTCAGTCTCCTCCCTCTTCCATTTCCCTCACTGCCAATTTCCTCAGCTTTGTCCCCATCTTTCCATCCTGCCTCTATCCCTTTTTTCTTTCCAATAATAAAGGCAGCCCAGAGCAAATCTCAGCCTTACTCTTGGGACAGCAACTTTCAATTTTCTGTGCTGCTGAGATGCCTTGAACCCGTTCTCACAAGATGACATATATCGTTTCATTTCTGTGACTGTTTGACCTCAGCCATTTGAACATCAGTCGTGTACCGTGGAGTATGTCAGAGCTTTCTGAACAACTTCTAGCTCTCTCCCTCCCCCACCTCCGCATAATTTGTAGTGACAGGCATCAAAACTTCTATAGTATTTTACCTTCATGGATGTGTGCACTCAGAGTTGACAGAACTTCTTCCTCTTACCTTTCCTATCAGACAGCTGCAAACTGGCAATCAGGATCATAGCAAGCTCTCAATATCGGTTATTCTTTATTTCTTCTTACTTTCAAGATGAATTGGGAAGGGACAAGAGATTTCCTTCAGGCTAGTGCTGAGAGAGTGCTTACTGAGGGCAAGGGGACATCCAAACAAGGCAGATGCCTCAGGTGTTGGAAAGGGAGCAAATATATGTCCATTAACAGAGTCTGGCAGAGGTGAGGAGGGCGGGTAGCAGAGTGCTCTTCGCTTAGAGATATGGCTGGTGGTGCAGCTGATGGTAACCTCTTGGTTTGATTCAGGCTCTTTAAACAGCTGTGTATCCAGTTGTACCACTTTGTGCGAGACCAGCAGCAAGGGGGAGCGTGCATGTATATGTGTGTGTGTGTGTGCGCGCGCATGCAAGAGAGGATAACAAAATGGCATTTCATGTGTGTATCTAGCTGCTCTGCTGTCTTTGGGTTCAACAGTTAGCTTGTTCACACCTTTTATTGCTTATGCATATCAGGATTTTGAGTTGCATTGCTGCTTTCTGTCAACAATGTTACCTCTCCCTCAGCCATTCTGCAAAATGAGGTCTTGATATCATTGAAGATGATCACTGCTGTTTTAAGCACGTTGCCCTTTCCTGTCTAGTTCTGTTACACATTTTACAACGTCTGTTCCTAGATTACAATCGTAACATGTCCCTGCCGCTGCCGATCCACGGAGAACAGGCTGGCAGTAGCAGCAGTGAGCACGGCTCTGTTTCGCCAGACTCTGATGTACAGCATGACATGTTTTTTGAAAGGCCAAAGAGGTCCATTTCAGAGATTCAGACAAGGCATCCCATTTCCCATTTACTAAGGTAAAGCATTTGCTTCTCACTTGACACCCATGAGGGATTGTGTAGATTTACTTCACATTATTTTTTATCTGAGGGCAATTTTTTCACATAATGACTAGATAAGCAGGTGTTAAGCGAGTTGTATAGGCAAGTTACCAGTTAATTGAAATATTGTCTCTATTTAATTAATGAATAATGATTGTTTCTCCTTAAGGTTTCCATGTATTTATATACTTTTCCCTCCCCAGGGAATAAATGTCATTGACTGGGTATGGATTCAGGAATTAGTGGAAGAGCTGACCCTCCCATGTACTCATGAAAAAAATGTGGGAAGGGGCAGCAGATAGTTCTGCGGATCAGAGAGCACAAAGCAATACTTTGAAGTGAGGATGTTAAAATATGGGGCCAGAAAAAATGAATAGTCATCTCAGTCCAGGGTTTTCAGCGTTCCTCCCCAAAACTGAACCAGTGCTGGGTAGCATTAGTGCCAGCTTCTTAGCGGGATGAAATCAGCCTTGTGCTTTTGGCTTCGGTGAGGTTAACGGCAGCTGAGGATCTGAGCCATCTCTGTCTCAGAATTAGTGTTTAATGGTCTGACCAATCCGCTGCTGTAGTTTAACTCACCTCCGAAGTGCCCCTACTCCCTTCTGACAGTACTGCCGTGTTGCTAACGCTGAGGTCTCTCTTGTGCATGTGGCCCGGTTGCTGACACAGCGTCCCTGATGAGGGCTCGGCCTCGGAGGACAGGAGCGCCTCTCCTTCCGTTGAGGATAAGGATTCTGGTCTGTTTCTGCTGCGGAAGGACAGTGAACGCCGAGCGATCCTATATAAAATCCTTAAGGAAGAACAGAATAAAGTTGCTTCCAACTTGCAGGAGTGTATTGCACAGGTAATTTCACTTCAGCTCTCCTTCTCCCATGTCAAAAGGAAAATGACAAGCAACGTAGTCACATTCCTTTTCTGAAAACTAATAAAGGTGCTTGGATTGTTCCTTCTGAATATCTTCAATCTCTGAGACCTGTAACTGCGTGAGCTGTTTGCTGTTGTCTGAATGAAGAGCAAACGCCGCCTTTTGCCGGCTGCTGCGCTCTTGGGGTTTTGGACGGGGAGGTTTGGGGCATTTGATGCGGGGTTGGGGGGCTGAGGTTGGTGGGGTGGTTGGTTTGGATGTTGTGGTTTTTATTGACTTTTAAGGACATGGAAATGGACCACCAGGTAGTAATAGGTATTATTTGCTTTAAGGCTAGAGAACTGATTAACAATTTTTAATTCAAAACATACATAAACTAGGTGCCAAGAACACAGTACATGAATCTTAAAAAAGCTAAGGTAGATTTTCTGTAGAGGGAAGGGCTGAGTGGGAAGGTTTAGTGACTGTAAAGAGGAGCAAGAAAAATCCTGCGTTTGGTTACTCCATAGCCAAGCGATGCCACGCACCAGTAACAGAGTTGATTGCTTAGCCTTTTCCTCTTAATGACTGCTTCTAACGTGCCACTGACGTTATCTATTCTTATCAAAGCTACGGTTTTTCACCTGGACTGCATTCACACGAAGGGGAGCCTCTTGACTCTTCTTGTGGCATCCCTGGCAAGCCGGTGGTCTTGGTGCAAAGACTTGCAGCACCGCTGTCAAGGGCCCTGCTGCTCCTGGGCCAGCTCCAGCCGAGCCTGGCACAGGCAGCCGGCTACACCCAGCGCAGGGGTTTGCTTCTTCCCCCGGGCTCACTTCCCCTGCAAACTGCCTAAAGGTGCGGATGGGCTCGCCACAGACGCCGGGGGCTCCTGTAGAGCTTTATGGGCCCAAGAGAAAGGCCCACAAACTCAGGCTGGGGAAGCAATTGGGGAAAACTTCTGCTCTGGGCTTAAACCGCAAAATAGCTTATAGCCTTATGGAGGACTAAAATTCATATGTGAGATCTTAGTCAGAAATAACCAGGGCTCTAAATATTTTCCAGGATAAAGAAGGATTATTTAGTAACAGCAAGTCTTACCTCAGTCTCCAGCTGTTTTGCAGCACTACTGTAATAATTTCCATAATTTCTGTAATACTTCTCCCTTTACCTTTTAATTATAGAGGTTGTTGTTCTTACAGGCACTTGGATGGCCTTAGCTGTAGGGGTTAGGGACTGCAAATCATGGAATGAACGCTTGAGTCCTATCACCGTGTAATCTTAGACCTTTTTCTGACTTATGATAAATGCATATATAAACGTATTTTCTTGTCTAAGGAAATCAAACATCTGCACAGTTAGATAGAAGTCCAGATTCAGCTTATTGAAAGGATAGCATCGAAAAATTTGGGGCTATTGTTGACTCACTCTGCTGTTTTATGGAGGAGAGCTGCCCTCTGCAGTACATTGCAGAAATATGTAGATATTTATCTGGACCCTCTTCCCTTTGTGAGAGCCACAGTAGCAGTAGACTTAATTTATTTTTTTGGAAAACAGGAATTACTATTAAAATTTTTAGTTAGAAAAAGGTAGCAAATAAAGGCTTTGCAGAAAACAAAGTTTTGTGATTTCTGTGCATCACTGTGAAATATACACGGGCAAAGCTATAAATTGTAACCCTAAAAATACTAATGCTACTAATTAGATGTTTAATGATGCTGGGGTTTGCCTGATATACGTTCATTATCTTTTCTCCAGAGCTCAGAAGAACTGCAGCTTTCAGAGGCCCACATCAAGCAAATTATTGGGATTTTAAGGGACTTCATACACTCTCCAGAGCAGAGAGTGATGGCTTCTACCATATCCAAGTTGAAAATGGATCTGGACTTTGACAGCACTTCCATCAATCAGATTCATCTGGTGCTGTTTGGATTTCAGGATGCGGTGAGTCCCTTGCCTAGCACAGGGGGAGAGGAGTTCTTCCTGGACAGCTTCTCCACTCTTCCTCACTCCTCTTCCTTCTTACCCTGCTCATGCCGAACAGCCATTTTCTGCCCCAGTTCCTCAGAAGCTCCTGTGCTTGCTGGGGAAGGTGAGAGGACGTGAGCAGTGTGGAGTAGAGAAAGCCCTGGTGACTGATCGTATGGAAGACTAACAAAAGACTAAAGGTGTTTGAAGGTCAGGTTTTACCTGGTTGACCTGTGGAGCACCAGTGCTGGAAGTTCCCTTGCTCTAGGAGGAAGCCTGGGGTGTAGCCACGGGTACTGGACAAGCTCTTCAGAGGGGCACACGGGGCTGCACACAGAGCCCCGCTGTGTTGGAGCCTCCGTGAGCTTCAGGTGGCCGCTCCCAGGTGGTAGGCCTTGAAGCCAAGGGTGGCGGTGCTTGAAGGGCTGCCCGTGCACTCAGCGCAAGCTCTAATGTTTGTCCTGGATCCTACGTTTATTTGCTCTTCCACCTCTCCTTGTACTGTAGAGAGGCTTGAATGTCACAGTCGGGGTACGGTTTGAAAGCTCTAGCCTGAAACTGTCAAACCTGCTGTGTAGGCTTTCAAAGGTGGGAGGGTTTTAGTGACTTGTGGTTGTTGCCTCATAAAACGTCATCTGACTACTGAAAAACAAGATTGTCCTTCCTGAGGTGTAAGCAAATGTTGTTTGCTGCTACATTTACTTGCTTATTTATTTACTTATAGGTGAACAAAGTATTAAGAAATCATTTAATAAGGCCGCACTGGATGTTTGCAATGGATAACATAATTCGCCGTGCAGTCCAAGCAGCAGTCACTATTCTTATTCCAGGTAAATCAAAGCAGCTGACAATAATATTAAAAAAAAAAAAAAAAAAAAGAAGGCTGTTCACATATCAAAGAGTTATAGCAAACAGAACAGTTTAGATGTTTAATCTGTCAGCATGCCATTAACTGCATCCCATGTGCCACTACATCAAAGGCACAAGGTCAGAATGTTGTACAGAAAGAAGTGTTGATCTGGAGGATTAATGCTGTACTTGCAGTACAAAAGCACATAATGAGGAGACAGCCAGTGGTTCTGCACCACCAGTGGTTCAACCGTGGCAAAAAAAAAAAGGCAAATTAAATTCAGTCCAAGGTGGAGCTTTTCTAGTAAGGAAGAAAGTGACTCCGTAACACTTCAATGAAATCCAAGGTGGGTAACACTGCGCAGATCTGGTGATGTGTTCTGAGAAATGGTTACTGAGCTGTGGAACAGATGCAGAGAAGGGCGTGCATCGATATGAGGCGGGGTATGATTTTGGCCTACAGGTGGATAGCAGGAAAAAACACCGCCACCGAGGAGGAGGATAAATGACTAAGAACTGTCTAGGAATAAGTCTAAGTTGGAAATTTGCAAGTAGTTTTAGAACTTGGAACTCTTTGACGTGCTGAGCTCCCCTTCCAGCATGAGAATGTTCTGAGAGCACTTAGTGATGATGGGCCCTTTCAGGCCAAGGCTGCTTTGGCTTTCAAGCCAAATTGGCCAAATTTTTTAGGACTTTCGTTTGTAGAAGAATGCCAGCTATTCTTTGGTGGGAAGGGTGGCGACCTGCAGCAAGTTCTGAGAGAACTGGGGTTAGAAATGCTACTTGGAAAAGAGGAAGGCTTTGTAAACTTTCAGGGGTTTCTCCTGAATACATTTTATTAACTATAATTCATTTAATCACAAATGTATTTGTCATCTCTACAGCTGTAATCTACAGCTACCTACCTCTACTGGTACGCTACAGCCGAGCTATTACAGTGCCCCTCATTTTAGAATTGATGCCAGAGAATCTGTGGTCCAGCTCACCTAAGGCTTTGCTACTCCCCTGCTCAGTATCGTGCGAAAGCACGCTGTGCAAACAGCCCACCTCCTCAGCTGAGGCTCCCCCACCTGCAGTAGTAAAGACAAACTGTAGTACCTCTGAAGACGGACTTGTCCCAAAAAATTCTTATTCTTACACCGTTTCATTTTACCAGAGCTTCGAGCTCACTTTGAGCCAGCATCAGAAACTGGGGACAAAGATGGCGATGAAGTGGAGGACAGTTACCAGCCCACTGAACAAAACGGGGCCGAGGATCCCGCCATCACCTCCGGAGTCAGCACCCTTAGTTCTGTGGTGTCACTTGAGGCTCAGCAGCAGCTTAGCCTGGAGCTGGGCAGACTTAAACAAGAGACCTTAAGGTAACCCTCCTATAAAGAGTGCGGATTTATTTTCAGGCAGCTTTTGACAAGCTCTCAGCCGTTGCTTTCTGCAGTGACACGTAGGTACGTAACATAAATGCTGCTCACCTGGCATGACTGCCTCATCACACAGCAGACCTTCCAGGAACACAAATGGAATCAGACTACACTGGCAGCACCGGTATGACAACTCCACAGCCTTCAGTACAACTTTTGTTTCTTTGTAATTAATTTTTTAATTGCAGAATGTCACATTGGATGTCTACTGTTAAGTGATGAGGCTTGTGCAACAGTGCTGGTTTCCCCCCTACTTCCTTGGGTGCCGCCTGACCCAGCGGCTGTGTCCTCAAAGCTGTTCCTGCAAGGAAGGGCCAGAGCAGAGCTCTGTCCTGGCCCACGGGACAGGCTCCCCACTAACTAACTAGCACAGGCAGAGCCCCTCTCCTGTTTCCCAGGGGTTACATTTGTAGGCCGCTGCCAGTGTGTTAATGGCTGAAGGTCCCATTCTCCTTCGTGGTTGTGATGTAAATCTGTGATCTGAAGCCCCTGGTAAAGCATCAGGGTTATACTGTTGAGCAGTAAATTACAATACAAAGGCAGCAACTCTGCCCAGGGAGGCTGCAAAGCAACAGGAATGGAATTTACAAGGTATTTACTAAATTCTGCAAAGATGAAAGCCCTAAAGTGCCACCACTAAGCTGAGTCTCACATAACCAAAATGAAACCTGTAAGCCGTAAAATATGTTACTTAAGAGAGTATCTCTCATGTGTCTCTGTCCTTTTGTAGTTGTTGAAAATGATAAACATTTTTTTCAGCTAGACTTAGTATGGTTGTGGTTGCTTTCTCTCATATGCTGACAGGCTCTTGGAAAACCTCGTTCAGAAGGAGAAAGAGTATCAGACCCTCTTACGACAATCTTTGGAGCAAAAAACTCAGGAGTTACGCTTGCTTCGATTAAAACTTAAACCCAAAGGTATGAGGAGATACTGCGTACTTTGACAGTTGCACACAAATATATTGGATGGTGTGTTTGTTTATTTGATTTGGCTCCGGGTAACTTAATAAGACCATCTATTTTAAGCTTCGGTAGTCTGCAAACCATCACTTTTGCCTTAGTTTTGAGGTGTAGTAACCTGTACTTTTGTTTTCCATTAAAGACTCCCAATGGTCTGCAGCAACTTTTAAAGAGAATGCAGACCCTGAGCTCATGAACTGGCTGAAACAACAAGGAGCAGACTTGGATGCAATTAAGAGGGTAACAAAAAAAAAAAAAAAACACAAAAAACCACCAAACCAAAAAAAATCATGTTTTAAAACAAAGGTCATTGTCATAATTAGCAGTTTCGTTTCAGAGAAGGCATATTAATTTAGGAATAAATTTGCCTTTTAGTTTGCTGAAGAAGATTATACGCTAAGTGCTGTCCTTAACGATATCACAAAAGATGATCTGCGGTATCTTCAACTGCGGTAAGAAAGCACTTTTCAGTTCATTGTTAAGAGCTTCATTAAAAGTAATTTGTAAAAAAACCTTTTAAAAGTTAGGTTATTCAGATAGGTCCATGAGAGTTCAGTGGCAACTGCTGTGAATTTCATCTCTGATCTTCTGTTAAAGTTTTTTCATGTCCTAACTGACGCAGCGTAACAACTACACCTGGGGTGCTTCAAGCCATCTAAGTTTTGGCATTTCTCAACGTTGGGAACCATTTCTGCACCATTCAGGTTCGATGGAAAACAGGCATAAAGAACTTATTTCTCCTCCCCCATTGATTGAAGTCCTTTCATCATCACTGTGGTAACCCCTGGCCGACCCTGAAGAAGTTGGTTTAGCCATAGCCTTAAAGAAGTGTAGCGTTTTCTGTGTATTGTCATAATGGGTATATCCTTGGGATTTTGAGATTTTTACTACTTGTTCACTTTAAAGTAATGGAGAGGAGGGAGTTTCTCCCTAAACTGTTCTCCGTTCTTTTTCATCCAGGGGTGGTCTTCTCTGCAGACTTTGGAATGCAATATTAAACCACCGACAAACATCTGGTAAGATCTCGGTGCAGAAGATTAAAGCTTCAGAAGGAGAACATGCAATGGGAATAAGCAAATGAAAGATACATTCCTAACACTTAAATTATTAGATGGATGTATGTATGTACATAGAGTGGCCTTGCAGGTTTTGCACAATTATGGAGCTTGTTTGACCATCAGCATAATGCACAGTGAATAGTAACAGCTTTTAAGTCGGTGTCAATGCACTTAAATAATTTATGAACAAGTAACACAGAAGTCAAATGCCCATCAATGTAGTACAAAGCATTAGCTGGGGAAAAAAGAAACCCTCTTCTGCAAACAGGTACCATCCACCTGGATTGGCTTTAGCATTGTGAAAACTGTGAACTTAAAACTTACCGTTCTGCTGGCTGATGGTTTGAGCAGGGAGGGAATATGCTGGAGCGTATGTCACCTCTTCACAGATGAATGTATATAGCTTTTTGTATTAAAGCTAGTCTCACTGAACTACTAAGAAAAGCCTGGCGTGATTTTTTGGTGGTGGTTTTCTTTTCTTTTTTGTAAAGTGGCTTGTCAAGCAACAAAGCAAAGGGACCCCCAGATAAATGTTGTTAAAGTTTAATATTTTTTACACTGTACATAACACATACAGCAATCCAAAGACAAGTCAGTAAAGCAAATATATACCACTTTAAATAAACTGCTGCTTTCTCTTAATTTAGCTCCTTCTGCAACAACACTGAGCATGTTTAAGAAAATCCATACTGAGATGGATTTCCCAACACCCTTCCTCTTTTGCAAGAGCTTTTAAATAAGCTTAAGGTTTGTTTCTGAGTCATCATAGTTCCTGTAAATTCATTCACTTATTCATAAGAATAAGTTACACCAACAGAAAGGCCTTTAGCTGACAGACTTGTACCTTGTCCACTGGTTTGGGCCGCGCACTTCAAAGGGCGGCTCATTGGAGTAGATGTGGTTACCTAGTTCTTCCAGTGGTGGCTCTGGGTCAGTGGTAGCAAACTGAGCGGCTTCCTCAATCTCCTTCCTTACTGCCACATCAATTTCCTAAACCAAAAAGGGATGCTTATTAGAAGACAGCTCAGAAAAAGCAGCCTAATTCTGAATTCAAACACAATGATTAAGTACTGGTCAGAATTAGTGTTAACACTGTCTCTAAACATCAATTAAAAACTGGCAAAAACTTCCTTCCTACTAAACTGCACACTCGTCCCTTTTGGACAGCCCAGGTAACTTATTGCCAGAGGAACACGACCCCACTGAGCCTCTATGGTTTCAATTCTGATTCTGCGAAACACAGCGAGTGTCAGTGTCAACCTTTTTTAAACGGAGTTGATGAAAGTACTTACAGCATTTGCTGAGACAGTTCCTGGCTCCCTCACTAGGACTTTTCCCTACTGATAATTTCCCTTTCAGAGATGTACCCCCTTCCTAGGTAGCGGAGAAAGCCTGGGTAATTTTGATTCCTACACGTTAGTACATGACAAGAGCTGTATTTGAAATGCTGACACCCATACACACAGCCTTGCGCTCCTGCATTACCCTCAGCACCCAAAAGCAAAACACCTTTCTGGCAGAGTGCAGCTTCATGAGTCAGTCTGCAACAAAACTTCACCTTCACCAATAAAAGTGATGTTAAAACAAACTTCAAAGAACAAGTGATACACGCTGTCCTCCGGTGTGCTTTTCAGAGAGTGTTACTGTGTGAATGCTCAAGAGCTTGCTTAAATAGCAACTGAAAGCCGTACCTTTAGTTCTTCAATGCTAGCAAGGTTATTGTTGACCATTCTGTCCTTCAGCAAAGTAATGGGATCACTTTTGCTTCTCACTTCTTGAATTTCCTCTCTAGTACGATAGCTAGGAGCAAGACGAGCAAAGACATGAACTTCTTCAGGGGCATCCTTGAACAGAGGTGAGGTTCTGGACACAGCTCACTTTTAGAAAAAGGTGTGACCAAAGAATTGTCAGGAATGCAATGACAATACAGCAACACTCCTCATGCAAAGGGTGGCAGAGCTACCTCGAGAACGCTTCTTAGAGCTGTAGGCTGCAACAGAGCTGAAGTCGCTCCAGACTCGAGCCTAACAAACATAGGCAGAGAAAGGGGAGCAATCCTAGCCTGAGACAGTTACTCTGAGGGGCCATATTTCCTCCTTCCCATCTCCCCTGTGGGGCGGGGCTCGGTAACTTCCTACAGGCTCCCAATTCACTACAAGTTTCCAGCGAAGCACTGGGATACAGCCCTACGTCACGGAGATAGATTCAGCTTTGTCCGTTGGCACAACGCCCGAGTCTTTTTGGCACCTGTATAGTTGTATTGTTAAGAAGTGTTCTACTTGGCTGGGGAGTCCAAACCGTTCCTGTAATTTCAGCTTACAGGACTTTAAATTCTCTAAAAACCCTGGAAAAGCATGCTGCTTTTCAGTCAAAGCTTAATTAGACCACACCATAAAGTCACACTGAAAGCAGAAGTCAGTAATAGAAAGCACAGAAGTTTAGCTAGCTGACTTAGTGCTTGTTCTAAAACTAAATCTCTTAGTACTGCAAGCAAGGTAAGTATGTTACCTGGCCGTGGGTTATCAACAGAGCAATGAGATGAGTGATCAGACTGCTCGTAGCAGTGTCATCATAACCTTCATATGCACTTCATAATGGATTTAGACATTGCATCCACAACAGTTTCAGGATCTTGACTATCAATACTTACTTGTTTTCAGCAAATGCCAGGAAAGAATGTCACAGTACCTTATTCCAGGGTCACTCATACTGTGGCCATGGTAACGGTATGTCTGTAACTCCATCACAATAGGACCCTCAAAAGAAAAAAAAAAACCAATAGAGTGTTACCACCTTGAGTGACTTATTTGTTGTTATAGCAGCAAGTGTTTGCTATAGGTGAATTGCACCAGTGACGAATGATTTTAATTCAATGTTTTTTCTCACTCTAATTTACATAACATTATCACAACCAGTAAAATGAAACTGAACTCTTTTCAAATGAAAGCATAGGTTGATAGCGTAAGCATTTCTTCTCATGTGTTCAATCGAGCAGCAGTAAACAATTTCTTCCCCTCCAATGTCATTCCACCATTACTCAGACTATTTCAAATTGCCTGCTGTTGCACCATAAGATTGCAACTCACAGAACCTTGCTCTTCTGTAAGAACCTTTTTCCTTTTCTGTTGTACATTCCCAGCTCAAACATTGTTGCACCAAAAAGTAAAAATCTTCAGAAGCAGTGCATCATACTTGGGTGACAGATGCTAATGCTGACTCATAAAACTTTTACTTCACTTTACATTTGTTGTAAATATAGAATGATTACTACTCTCCTTGATGCTTCCCCTAATTAATTTCTTCACAGAGAACACAACTGCCTGAGACAGCCAGAACACCTTTCGCAACAGAATCTAACTGGGGTAGAAATGGAGGAAAAGATGACAGAGTATCAGGATACATATTTTTTTTTTAAAATGCTTAGTTAATACCAATTACATGTTAATAAAAAGTCTAAGAAAATTAAAGAACCACTCACTTACAGGTTCAATACTGTGGGGAGGAAAAAAAGGAAATAAAGTTTCAACAGTGATTGCAGAAAATGGGCTAGATGAGGAACTTTCTATGCAGCAATAGTCTGGCTAAGATTTTTCACCCATGGAAAAGGAGTGATGATTACAGACTTACTTTCCCAGCTCTACAGTACTCAGCTGCAAACTTTGTCGCTTCTCGAACACAGAGAATATCCATGCCATCCACCTGATAAAAAGAAACTACAAGTTCAGGCAAAAAAAAGCCAAACCCCAAACTTCCAATTTCAATACTTCCACAAGTGTAACAGGATTTCAGTTTCAGCTTTACCTATATTTAAAAAAAAAATATTTCTAAATATGTTTATAAATAAAAGAAATACATACATTTTATGTATTGTGCAGGGGTGCGCACACACATTCCCCCCCACCCCGCCTTCCACCCCCGCCTCAAAAAAAGCTGGGGTTGGTACTCACCCTGAGCCCTGGAATGAAGTCTCCTCTTTTGTAGTAGTCAGTACTGGCTGCAGCCCTTTCAACCGAAGTTCCCATTCCATACCGGTTGTTCTCACAGATAAAAACACAAGGCAACTTCCATAAGGCGGCCATATTGTAGGTTTCAAATATCTGGCCCTGAAAGAAAAAGAGCGAGTTACACCTAGCCAAGGAGTCCCACCTTTGAGCATTAGGCTCTGCTGAAAATCATTCAGTTGCAGAGGCCTAGCCAGAGAAATTTTAATACTGAAAGGGAGCTGAAACCAGCCACTTGCTGCAGCTCAGCAAGAATGAAAGAGAAGCTACGCTATATAAGGTAACTTTCATCTCAACTAAGAGCTTATAGCACTTTTTTTAAACCTACTTCTGTATTTGTTTTAGGGTAGCATAAAACCTTCAACTTTACCTGAAGTATTTCAGCAACAGTCATAAAAAACTTCACAATCAATTACTCTGGCAGGATGCTGCTACAGCAAAGAAAAAGAAAAGTTCGACCCCAGTGACTGCATCAGCCTTGCTACTCTAAGTCAGACAGGGAAAACCAAGAACTGAGCTCTCCACCTCTGCTCTGCAAGTGGCAAATTGTATCAACAGTACACTCTTGTCACGGTTTTAGCTGGGACAGTTAAATTTTCTTCACTGTAGCTGGTATAGTGCTGCGTTTTGGACTTGGCATGAAAATAATGCTGATAGCGCACTCATGTTTTCAGTTGTTGCTAGGTAGTGCTTACACTAGTCAAGGACTTTTCCAGCTTCCCATGCTCTGCCAGGTGCACAAGAAGCCGGGAGGGGAGGGGGCACATCCAAGAGAGCTGATCCGAATTGGCCAAAGGGATATTCCATATCATGTGACGTCATGCCCAGTATATTAACTGTGTATGGGGAGTTGGCCGGGGGGGGGCAGCAATCGCAGCTCGGGGACTGGCGGTGTCAGTCAGCAGGTGGTGAGCAGTTGCAGCACTTGTGTTTTTTTTAACTTTTCCCTTTTTTCCCTGGGTTTCTTTCCTCTCTCTCATTATTTTCTTTTTTATTATATTATCATTATCATTATTATAATAATTATCATTACCATTATTCCTATCACTATTTTATTTTAATTATTAAACTGCTCTTATCTCAACCCACGAGTTTTCTTGCTTTTGCTCTTCCGATTCTCCCCCATCCCACTGGGGTGGGGCAGTGAGCGAGCGGCTGTGTGGTGCTTGGTTGCTGACCGGGGCTAAACCACAACAGTCCTTTTTGGTGCCCAACATGGGGCACGAAGGGTTTGAGATAATAACAGTTGCTGGTCACAGCATTGACTCTGTTCTCAATATTAGTTCATCCGATCTGCACCATGCTCTTCTTTTTGCTGTACACGTTAAAGATTGGTGTTGGTTTGTGTAGTCTGCTGTGCTCTACAGTGATTAGCGATGTTTTGCCTGGGAGAGTTGTTATTAAAACAATGGCCTTGAGTTTTGTTTGGTATCTGAAGTTTATATTGAAGCCATTACTGTACTTTGGGTACCACCTCATGGAGACAATTAGCAATTATACCTCCTCCTCTGAGAGTTGCTTTATGGAGGAAATACAGAATGGCACCGTAGCTACCTTAATCTATAGTGTCTCCTCCTTCATTACAACAACTTTTGAGCATCTTGAACATCCTTGGGTAGTTAAGATATATATGTTGGTATTTCTTTGGCAGATTGTTTCGGTTTTGTCTAAGGTTAATAAGCAATTTAAGAATATCACCCAGAGATGTGCCCCAAGGCTTGATAGTTATGAGTGGCATGGTATGTGGGATAGTATGGGTAAATACCTAGGACAGAGAGCACCTCCAGTGTTTTGGAATTTCACCCCTGAACAAGTGCACAATCCTGAAAAACTAGTACAGTATTTGGAGAAAATATGTTGTCACCCCAGCAACTCCAGAGAGACACAGATCACTGCAACACGCTGGGGCCTGGCCCATGCCTACCGAGCCCTGTTCAACAGTATTCAGTACCTCCAGGGGGAAGAGAAGGCCTCTGGATCTAAGAAGACAAAGAAAAAGAAGGCAACAGGCACTGCGGCCACTCCAACTCCAGCAACAGGCACCATGGCCACTCCAACTCCAGTAACAGGCACTGCAGCCATTTCAACCCCGGCGACAGGTACTGCGGCCACTCCAACTCCAGCGGCAGGCACCACGGCCATTCAATTCCCCACAACAGGTACTGTGGCCACTCAAACCCCCATGACAGGCACTGCGGCTGAATCAGAGAATCAACCTGTCCCAGTATCAATTGCCCCTATACACAAGAAGAAATCTTCGAAGAGGAAGTCAACTCGTTTAGAAAGAGATGATGGAAAAACAGGGCCATCACGAGGAGAGGAGGAGGAAGAGGAAGAACTGGTACAAGAGACGGAAACTACTCGATCCCTATCCTTGACTGAGCTGCAAGACATGCGGAAAGATTTCAGCTGTCATCTAGGTGAGGACGTTGTCACCTGGCTGCTCCGATGCTGGGATAACGGGGCCAGTAGCCTGGAATTAGAGGGTAAGGAAGCCAAACAACTGGGATCCCTTTCTAGGGACGGGGGCATTGACAAAACAATTGGAAAAGGGACACAAGGCCTCAGCCTCTGGAGGCGACTCCTGTCTGCTGTGAAAGAAAGGTATCCCTTCAAGGAAGATGTTATATATCGCCCTGGAAAATGGACCACCATGGAGAAAGGTATCCAGTACCTGAGGGAATTAGCTGTGCTTGAGATGATTTATGGTGACCTGGACGATGAACAGTCATCCAAAGATCCGGATAAAGCCCAATGCACATGACCCACGTGGCAGAAGTTTGTACGGAGCACACCATTGTCCCATGTAAACTCCCTGGCAGTAATGTCCTGGAAAGATGAAGAGGCACCAACAGTGGGGGATGTGATTGATAAACTCTGGAATTATGAAGCACATGTCTCTTCCTCCCTCGTCTCAGCTGTGGAGAAACTGTCCTGGAAGCTTCAGCAACTCGAAGAGGATATGTCCTACTCCCCACCTGTACGGACCAGTAACTCGGCCATTAGGAGTAAGCGTCCTTCTGCTCAAGAGAGAGGATACACACCACGGGGCACCCCATGGTTTTACCTGCGTGACCACAGAGAGGACATGAGGAAGTGGAATAGAAAATCTACCTCGACCCTGGAGGCACGGGTACGTGAGTTGCAAGGAAAAACAATCACCCAAGGGGGGACCTCCAGGAGAGTTGCTGCTCCAGTTTCCAGTAAGCAGTTCCCCAGACAGAGGAGTAGAAGTGCTGATTTTATCTGTGATCATAATAGAGAGACTTCTGATTCCCATTCACAAGAAGTGGGTTGGGAATTCTGCACTTGGAATTAGAGGGGCCCTGCCTCCAGCCAGGTGGAGGAAAGGGACAACCGGGTTAACTGGACTGTGTGGATCCGATGGCCTGGCACATCAGACCCACAGGAGTATAAGGCCCAAGTGGACACTGGTGCACAGCACACCCTAATGCCATCAAGCTCTACAGGGGCAGAACCCATCTGTATTGCTGGAGTGACAGGGGGATCCCAAGAGCTAACTGTATTGGAAGCAGAAGCGAGCCTAACGGGGAATGAGTGGCAAAGGCACCCCATTGTGACTGGCCCCGAGGCTCCGTGCATCCTTGGCATAGACTACCTCAGGAGAGGGTGTTTCAAGGACCCAAAAGGGTACAGGTGGGCTTTTGGTATAGCTGCCTTGGAGACAGAGGGAATTAAACACTTGTCTACCTTGCCCAGTCTCTCGAAGGATCCTTCTGTTGTGGGGTTGCTGAAGGTCAAAGAACAACAGGTGCCAATCGCCACCACAACAGTGCACCGGTGGCAATATCGCACCAACCGAGACTCCCTGATTCCCATCCATGAGCTCATTCATTGACTGGAGAGCCAAGGAGTGATCAGTAAGACCTGCTCACCCTTTAACAGTCCCATATGGCCGGTGCGGAAGTCTAATGGGGAGTGGAGACTAACAGTAGACTATCGTGGCCTGAATGAAGTCACTCCGCCACTGAGTGCTGCTGTGCCGGACATGCTAGA
Organism: Morus bassanus; assembly: GCA_031468815.1. Classification (NCBI taxonomy): domain Eukaryota; kingdom Metazoa; phylum Chordata; class Aves; order Suliformes; family Sulidae; genus Morus; species Morus bassanus. The sequence continues at coordinate 87,521,816 of CM062568.1, read as the reverse complement.
ACTTCAGTATGAACTGGAGTCAAAGGCAGCCAAGTGGTATGCCACAGTTGATATCGCTAATGCATTCTTCTCAGTCCCTTTGGCAGCAGAGCACAGGCCACAGTTTGCTTTCACTTGGACGGGCGTCCAGTACACCTGGAATCGACTGCCCCAGGGGTGGAAACACAGCCCTACCATTTGCCATGGACTGATCCATACTGCACTGGAACAGGGTGGAGCTCCGGAACACCTTCAGTACATTGATGACATCATCGTGTGGGGCAACACAGCAGAGGAAGTTTTTGAGAAAGGGAAGAAAATTGTCCAAATCCTTCTGAAGGCTGGTTTTGCCATAAAACAAAGTAAGGTCAACGGACCCGCACAGGAGATCCAGTTTTTGGGAATAAAATGGCAAGATGGACGTCGGCAGATCCCAATGGATGTGATCAACAAAATAACTGCCATGTCTCCACCAACTAGCAAAAAGGAAACACAAGCTTTCTTAGGCATTGTGGGTTTTTGGAGAATGCATATTCCAAATTACAGTCTGATTGTAAGCCCTCTCTATCAAGTGACCCAGAAGAAGAATGATTTCAAATGGGGCCCTGAGCAACAACAAGCCTTTGAACAGATAAAGCAGGAGATAGTTCATGCAGTAGCCCTTGGGCCAGTCCGGGCAGGACAAGACATAAAAAAAGTGCTCTACACTGCAGCCGGGGAGAATGGCCCTACCTGGAGCCTCTGGCAGAAAGCACCAGGGGAGACCCGAGGTCGGCCCCTAGGGTTCTGGAGTCGGGGATACAGAGGGTCTGAAGCGCGCTACACTCCAACTGAAAGAGAGATATTGGCAGCATATGAAGGGGTTTGAGGTGCTTCAGAAATTGTCAGTACTGAAGCACGGCTCCTCCTGGCACCTCGACTGCCGCTGCTGGGCTGGATGTTCAAAGGGAGGGTCCCCTCTACACATCATTCAACTGATGCTACATGGAGTAAGTGGGTCGTACTGATCACCCAACGGGCTCGAATAGGAAACCCCAGTTGCCCAGGAATCTTGGAAGTGATCATGGACTGGCCAGAAGGCAAAGATTTTGGAATATCGCCAGAGGAGGAGGAGGTGACACATGCTGAAGAGGCCCCACTGTATAATAAACTGCCAGAAAATGAGAAGCAATATGCCCTGTTCACTGATGGGTCTTGTCGTCTGGTGGGAAAGCATCGGAGATGGAAGGCTGCTGTATGGAGTCCTATACGGCAAGTTGCAGAAACTGCTGAAGGAGAAAAAGGGCCAGTACTCTATATACTGACTCATGGATGGTGGCAAATGCCCTGTGGGGGTGGTTACAGCAATGGAAGCAGAACAACTGGCAGCGCAGAGGCAAACCCATCGGGGCTGCTGCATTGTGGCAAGATGTTGCTGCCTGGCTAGAGAACCTGGTTGTGAAGGTACGTCATGTGGATGCTCATGTTCCCAAGAGTCGGGCCACTGAAGAACATCAGAACAACCAGCAGGTGGATCAAGCTGCTAAGATTGAAGTGGCTCAGGTGGATCTGGACTGGCAACATAAAGGTGAACTATTTATAGCTCGGTGGGCCCATGACACCTCAGGCCATCAAGGAAGAGATGCAACATACAGATGAGCTCGTGAGCAAGGGGTGGACTTGACCATGGACACTATTGCACAGGTCATCCATGAATGTGAAACATGTGCTGCAATCAAGCAAGCCAAGTGGGTAAAACCTCTGTGGTATGGAGGACGATGGCTGAAGTATAGATACGGGGAGGCCTGGCAGATTGATTATATCACACTGCCACAAACCCGCCAAGGCAAGCGCCATGTGCTTACAATGGTGGAAGCAACCACCGGATGGCTGGAAACATATCCCGTGCCCCATGCCACCGCCCGGAACACTATCCTGGGCCTTGAAAAACAAGTCTTATGGCGACGTGGCACCCCAGAAAGAATTGAGTCAGACAACGGGACTCATTTCTGAAACAACCTCATAGACACCTGGGCCAAAGCGCATGGCATTGAGTGGGTGTATCACATCCCCCATCATGCACCAGCCTCTGGGAAAATTGAACGATACAATGGACTGTTAAAGACTACACTGAGAGCAATGGGGGGTGGGACATTCAAACACTGGGATACACATTTAGCAAAAGCCCCCTGGTTAGTCAACACTAGGGGATCTGCCAATCAAGCTGGCCCTGCCCAGTCAGAACTCTTACGTACTGTGGAAGGGGATAAAGTCCCTGAGGTGCACATAAAAAATATGCTGGGGAAAACGGTCTGGGTTATTCCTGTCTCGGGCAAAGGCAAACCCATTCGTGGGATTGCTTTTGCTCAAGGACCTGGGTGCACTTGGTGGGTGATGCGGGAGGATGGAGGAGTTCGATGTGTGCCTCAAGGGGATTTGATTTTGGGTGAAAACAGCCAATGAACTGAATGGTATGCTGTTAATTGCTATATGATATTGTATGTCATCACTCCTATGGTTGCTATATGCCACATCAATGGTATCATAGTAAGAATCTCCAAAATTAATGAAGAATGAACTTTGATTGAACCAAGCAAAGTGCAGTGGTGATGGAACAAAGACTGACTTGAGCATGCAACAATCCAACACCACGCAGACCATCTCTCCTGCCTTGAAAGATTGTTATGATAGATGGAGCCCTAAGTTATGGACTAAATGAACTCAATGGACATTTGTGAACCCTCTACAGACATTTTATGGGGGTGGTCCATAGACTAAGGGGATGATAAATGATATCTGTGTATTTTGTCAAAGGATGGGAAGGCAAGTGGTGATTACTGAGGTGTATTGGATAGCATGGGACCTGAGCATGACATAAACGGTATGAAATAAGGGGTGGATACTGTCACGGTTTTAGCTGGGACAGAGTTAAATTTTCTTCACTGTAGCTGGTATAGTGCTGCATTTTGGACTTGGCATGAAAATAATGCTGATAGCAACAACTGAAAACATCAGTGCACTAGGAAGTGCTTACACTAGTCAAGGACTTTTCCAGCTTCCCATGCTCTGCCAGGTGCACAAGAAGCCGGGAGGGGAGGGGGCACATCCAAGAGAGCTGATCCGAATTGGCCAAAGGGTATTCCATATCATGTGACGTCATGCCCGGTATATGAACTATGGGGAGTTGACCGGCGGGGGGCAGCGATCACAGCTTGGGGACTGGCGGTGTCAGTCAGCAGGTGGTGAGCAGTTGCAGCACTTGTGTTTTTTTTAACTTTTCCCTTTTTTCCCTGGGTTTCTTTCCTCTCTCTCATTATTTTCTTTTTTATTATATTATCATTATCATTATTATAATAATTATCATTACCATTATTCCTATCACTATTTTATTTTAATTATTAAACTGCTCTTATCTCAACCCACGAGTTTTCTTGCTTTTGCTCTTCCGATTCTCCCCCTTCCCACTGAGGTGGGGGGAAGGAGCGAGCGGCTGTGTGGTGCTTAGTTGCTGACTGGGGCTAAACCACCGATTTCTTATCTGGCTTAACGCCTCTGCTGGTAACATGAAAAGACTGGCCGGAACGTCAACAGTAAGTGGCTCTGCGAGATGCTCTGTCCTCTCCTCTGTCTTCAGAAATTAAGTTACATGTTTCTCCCTATTCAGCAGCACTGTCACCTTCACTGCTGTCGTTCAGAGCTCTCCTTACAGCACAGAGGCGTCAGGGCATCACTCTTCAGTGAGCCACATGCAACTGGAAAGAGGATAACAAGAGTAACTGGAACTCCCTCCTCCCATGACTCGCACGGCGTTCAAATAAGTAATCATTAGCCCTGCTCACTCCCTCAATATCTAGAGCCCTCCAGGAGGGAAGGAGCTGGGAAGCTTCCCCTGCACTCCAGCGACAAGGGCAGAGCTCAAAACAACGGTGGGGAAAGGAGAGGGACAGATGCAAAACGTGGTAAAAAAAATCCAAGCACATGCTACATTTCTGACATATAAAGAGCATCTAGCAATTAAGTTCTTAACTGTTATCTGAACCACTCCTCTGAAGATTATACAGTACTTGAAATGCACCCCTACTCAAATACCTAAGATAAGACAAATAAGACATGCCAGTGTCCAAAATCTGCAAGATGCCTGGCCACCTGTGTGAAGTTGGTCTCAGTGCACAGCGCTTCACAATGAAAACCCTAAAAAAAACTGCAGTGGACTGTAGAACAGAGTGGGTGTGTTGCCTTCTCTCCCCAGGATTGCTTTTTCAGTATCGGTGCACTCCTTCAATAAACCAGCCTCACAGCAGAAAGCCCAACACAGAAATCTCAGCATAAGTTCCAAGTTTTGCAGGTACCACACCAACAGGGTGAAAGGCACTCTCCCGCTACTAGGCAGGAGGGCAGAGCTCACAGCTCACAGAAGGGAAACTGATCACCCACAGTCACACTCCTCAGAGCCACATCAGACAAATCTCATTTACCTGGTTGGCAGCACCATCCCCGTACAACGTCAAGCAGATTTCATTTTTACCGAAGTATTTACAGGCCAGTGCAATCCCAGCTCCGAGAGGAACCTATCACAGAGCACATGTCAAACCAAAATCTTAGAACATTTAGAGGAGTTGGAGATAGGCAGCTTGTGAACTGTAACAAGACATTTACACCATTAGAGATCTGCCCAACAAACAAGTGGTTAACAACTCACTTCCATTTGTTCCAATCGGTATTACAGACAAAATACAAACATTAACTACATTCTCCATTTGATTCATTTTTGCTACAGTCTACAAAACAATCAGCAAACCAGAATAAAGACATAACAGATTTAGTAGCCACAGAGCAATGGTATCTGCATGCAAGCTCACACCACAAAAACAAGAGGAAACACTGGCACAGGACATGAGTCAAACTCGACTCATGCTTTAAAGTAGAAGTCACATATATACCTGAGCGCCAACAATGCCATTGCCACCATAGAAGTTTTTGGTATACATGTGCATTGATCCTCCTTTTCCCTTCACACATCCTCCTTTTCGACCTGAAACGTGAATAACAAGTAAGTTATTTTTTTCAGAGGAAAAATACTATGCAAATGGTAACATCTAATTCAATTCCTAAAGGCAGTAACACCAAGACCATCTTGTTGTCATTAGATCTATGTGGAGTTAAGATACAGAGGCCTCTCCCCAAAGAGCTTACCATTAAATATATCACAAAACAAATACGAGAGAAGGGGGGAAAGAGAATGACCATGGAAACATAATTCAGGAAACGCAGAATGAGATTAAGAAGAAATTTTAAAACCAACCAGGAAGTTAGTGTCCTACTATACAAAAGCACTTTCTGATAAATATGCAGCTTTTGTTGTTTTTTTGAATTTTTTTTTTTTAATAGCCAACACGGTCTCTATTTCTCACATAGGTAATCTATAAGAAGTATATACAGTCCTTACTACTTTTGATTTCTGCAAGAAAGATATGAACATTGTTCCAAATTAGTTGCAATAATCTACACTTGTCTTCCCAGTGATGATAACCATATGTAAAGATTACAGATAGGACATTAAAAAAAAATCCAAACAAAACCACCACCAACTCCTCACCCCGCCCCAGGATAAACATCAAAAAGTCATCCAGCCCAGCTTTATTCAAGCTGTAGTTTGAAGATAACTGGTGGTCTGTGAAGCATTAGAACAAACCCTATTTAAATGAGCTGATCTAAGACAACAGAATTTCTCATGAGCCCGCTCCATTTCTTACTCCATCTTGTTAATGACCACAGAGGCTTCTATTTTATTTCTAATAAGCACAGCTTGTTTGGTTGGGTTTCTTGCCTTAGCCTTGGTGTTAATTTTAGCAGCTGAATGCTGATCTCTTTCAGGAATTTGTACTTCTCTTTCTTACTTAAGAGTGGATAATTTTTATTATTGGTCTTTCTCGTACCTTTCATACATTTATGAATTGGTTTCATGTGAGCTTTTATGAATTCTGCCAATCAGGGACAAAGAATATAAAAAAAAGATTGTCTAACTTTAATCAGAAAACTGTTTTTCATAAGTGTAATTAAACTTCAGTCATCTCCCTCCACTTTTTGTACAATCCTTTCTTGTATTTTAGCAACAAAATCCTGATTGACCAATGTTGCTTTTTCCTGTACTTTCTACTCTTCTTGGAAAAATCTGCATTGACGGCCACAAAACCATTTCTCAGGGAATCATCAATTCTCCTGAAAAGTCCTTTTCTATAGTTTGTTTCCTGTAGGATCTTATCTACTAGTCTTATTTTGGGTAACTGTGCTTCCTGCTCCTTCAAAGACTTTTTGATTCTGTCATTTCCTGGTCATTGTAACTCAGGCTGTCTTCCAGTTTGGCATCCTTAGTCACGATCTTTGTTTGCAGAAATCAGCTCTAGCAGCACTCCTGTCTAGAAACTTGCCCCAGGCATCATTTCTTGGAACAACAGTCCAACTGTGGCTGCTCTTTCCCAACTAAAAGAACCCTGCTAAACCCAAGCATAATACTATAGAAGATGATGTGTGTCATGAAAAGAAATAAAGGAAAAAAAAACCACATCACCACTGGTATTTGTAGTTTCAGGGCCAATAGTAGACTTCAGTCATGACAATCTCCTCATTTACTTTCTCTTATCAGCATCCAGTGACACTTAGCAAGTCAATCATCCACTAGATTCTGGGCTTTCATGCACATTATTAGTATGCACTCTTAACACACACATACATTCTTAGCATACAAAACCAGACCTCTCCTCTACCTCCAAAATGTGCTTTTCTGTATTAACGTTTCAAGTGTGCAAATTCCCAGATCAAGTCTTTATTATACCAATGATTCACAAAGGCCTTCAAAGTCCTTGTTCATTTTTCACTCCTGGCGCCCAGACACAGATCTCTAAGAGTTCAGCAGGCTGATCCTCTCTTCTCTTCCCCTCCTATGACCCTATTGTGAATAACCATCTCTTCTTTCTGCAAAATCTTAGATCTGTCTAGATTACCAATTAATATTCTTGTGACAGTCAAACTTCCCCAAACCATTCAGTTTAACATTACAGGCAGTGTTTACCAGTCTTCCTAAGACTTCAGCAGCGTAATTCTGAGAATCCACACCTGTCTCCTAGGGACAGTAATGCCCTGTCCTATTGAGACTAAACACCTACCACCAGCAAGTTCCATTTAAATAAGTTGCTGCTGCACAACAAATACAGCATATGGTATCAAGGAAAAGCGTTCTGAATTTGTGCTTTGGAAGCACCAGCACTTAAATATTCCTTATGACTTACATTTGATAGTAAAAAGTGGTTGCCTCATAAAATTATAAAATTTATTTATTCTGCTACGTCACTAAACTGCTTCTGAAGCCCCCTGTATACTTTGTGCATGAACATAATTTTGAATTTGAATAAAAAATTATGACACAAGTACAGAGCAGGTGAATCCTCATTTTACTTAGCACAAACCTGTAAGTTCAGCGAGAATTTCTCGAACAGGCACTCCTCGTGCATAGGTAAAGCCGTGAACTCTGTAAGCTGTTATCACATGGTCAGTAGGCTTTATGGCAACTTCAAGCCCTACACAGCAAGCCTCCTGTTACAAAGGAAAAGTAACCTTAGCAACGAAGAAAAGCACACAACTTCCACAGTCAACAGTGCAGCAAGGGCTACCTATGACCCCCCATACATCAGATATCAGCAGAAAACAGGAAGAGCACAGATAAAGGAGACTGCCTTGCATCCCAAGGGGCAGCAGGCCCGGAGCTGCAACAACTTTAAGCTCTAAATTCCAACGCGACTCTGACAAACAAAAGTAGACAGGAGGGGAACTAGAAGCTGCAAAAATCTGCAGACTTCTTCCACACCCATCTCCCAAACAAAGTATACAAACAACTGCAATTCAAAAATGGCAAGGGGGAATGGACAGACAGCAACATTTCACTAAGCTTGTGAAGTTCCTTCTCCTGGCTGTTGCTTTTTAGTGGGCATGTGATCTATGAGACACTGGAACAAAAAAAAAATCAATCAAGCTCGAGGAGGAAGAGGAGAGCCTCCAAGTGTGTTGAACTTAACATGCTTCAGTTGCTCATTCCTTAGATTCGGCTGATCTTCAGCTGCACCCTGCCTTCTCTCTCTTCCTATTGCTGTCCCAAGATCTCAGGGATTCCCTTGCATGCTAAGACATTGTTTTTAAAGAAATAATGGACTCAGACTCAGCAGGATCCAGCTACAACTTCAGACATTGTACACAGACACTCAGTTCTAGATTTACTCTCCTCTCCATTCAAATCCCTACATTAAGTAAGGTAAAACAATGTAAGACCTCTTGGAAAAAAAATTCTCACCTGACCGTCATATAAGTGGCAGAAGCCACGAATAACCTTCTGCTTGTACAGCTGGTCAGACTTCAGCTCCATGCGTCGTATGGTCTGCATTGTCTTGTAGTAATGGAGCCCCTCCTCCCGAGTCAGCACTACTGTGGTACTAGGGCCTTCTTCCAGGCGATGGAGGTCACACTTCTGCGAAGTTGAACAAGTAGTCATTTCTTGAAAGTAATTCATCCTATTTTCTTGTCATCAACACAGGACCAAACATTAATCCTTGTATCCACTCAGAAAAGACTTTCCACATAAACATATTTTCCCTCCCCTCTGCCTATGAAACAACTTTAATACTTCACAGGCACAGACAAGCAGGGAGCGGGTAAAAGGAGAACTAAATAATTTCTTTCAGAGTTTCTTTTATCAATTCCTGAATGAAAAGCCAGCACAAAAGCTACTGCCAATGGAAGCATCGCTTTTTCCTGAGACCTAGCCACTGTGGAAAGCTGACAGAATATAATGCACACTTTTTAAGTGGCACTAAGTCAAGCACTAAAAAAAGATGCTGTATTTTTTTCCCTCCAAAATCCACATGGACTTCAGTCAGCTGCACATTTGGGATACAGCACCCATGACTCCATAAACAGAAGGGAGATGGAAAGAAAGGTAGGCAGCAAACACCAGCTATTTGTTTTAAAAGCATTAAGGAAACATTCATACTCTTCCCCTTGGAACAGAAAAGGTAATTTAGCTCATTGGTGACTCCATTCTCACAGCTGCCTTGCAGTATCACAGCTGCAAAGAATCACAGCTTCACATTCTTAACAAACAATTAACATGACCACATACTGCCACGCACAGTACTTCCAGCAGCATTTAGAAATCAGGCAAGATAGTGAGGGGTTTGGTTCTGGAAACTCAAAGAGTATTTCTCTAACTTAAAAGGTAAGGGGCAAGTCCATCATGTCAAGATCTACAACAAGCACTTACACAGAATGCCAGTATTAAGCATTCAGCTTCTTTACCTTAATTTCAAATGTAGCTTCACTTGCAAAGTCTGCATAGTTACGTGACGCTACCATCACTCGAGATGCCTTAAAAAAAGACAAAACCAAAACGTGAGCGATATTTCAATATAATTATCAAGAAGAAGTAGGTGAATTCTCAAAAAATTTCTAACAGTACCCCCAAATCAAAATAATTTGTGCATTAAACTCAGCAGTGGCATATCCTTATAATACTAGAGAACTTTTATTTTGTACATATGAGCCAGAAATCCTTTATAACCCAGTATTTAAATTAAGATTAGAAAGAGAGAACGGAATTTTAAATTTGTAATACCCTTGATTACCTAAAATAAAACCAGTAAGTTTCAAAAGACTGTGAAGAGCATCAAAGCCACAAAAATAATTATCTTGCCCTTCACATGCCAGATTGCTTATATAAATAGAGACAGCCAATGCAGATTTTGATGGCTTTCTGCGCTGACTGGAGTTTTGCCTTGGTAGAACAAACACTTTATTTGGGAGGGGGAAAAAAAACCCCACCAAACAAACCAGCCAAAAAACCCCAGCAGATTTCTGGAATATGAACTACTCTCACTCTTTCTTTTCAATAGGAAGAGAAGTTGGGGGGATGCAAGGCAATAACAGTGAAGAAAGAGTATCATTTAAGTGGGTAACAGCATGACCACTACTTAAAAATTATATACAAACGTAAAAGGTGACGTACCTGAGGAACGATGAAATACAGAACAACAGAAAGAGTGGCATGGTAGGGGAGAGATAAGAAAGATGTTTAAACGTACATTACTGTTCTGTCTTAAAGGATCAGCACAGGCTACTGGCTAATGAACATCTGGTATTTTTAGGTAACTTTAGTAAGTTTCACTGCAGCATCAGATTCAATGCTCATCTGTCCCTGCACGCGTTGTGGCCATAGCCTAAGGAATGCACTACATCTTGAGTGGCAAAATCGTATTGCTAATTAAGTTACACACAAATTTCAGTAGCTCATTAAACAGTGGAATTCACATACTTTTAGCTGAAGGTTCATTATTTCTAAATTTTGAGAACGTCCAGGTCACTGTCTCCAAAAAAGGTCCGACTGATAGGTATAAAGCTTGGAAAAAAGTCTCGGTCCATCTCGGTTACCTACTCTGTTGCATACCTGATTTAGCAATCCCAATCCCCTCCTCCCTCCACCCCGTTATCAGATTACATATTTAGAGTTTTTAATTTAACCCAAGTTTCTACACTGTTTACCACAATGCATCACTATTATCGGTGAAAAAAAGCTATTTTACTTCTGGAGTTGGAAGTAAATCAAGAGTTTGGGATTTGCAGAATCACAGAACGGCTGGGGCTGGAAGGGACCTTTGTCGGCCATCCGGCCCAACCCCCCTGCCCTGAATATGACATAAAAGCAAAAGCTCTAATACATGGCCAGTGCACATATCAAAAACAAACCTTGACAAAACTGATTCAGGCCTTACCTCACTAACAGCTCCCTAGGTTAGCAGCGGGGGGGGGGGGGGGGGGGGGGGAAGAGAAGAGTAAGAGAGTAAGTAAGTGTAACAATTAGGAGAGGAGAAGTCAGCAAATTATTAGCCAATTAGAACACTGCAGGAGGTAGTTTCCGTACAGCTAAGCTCTGCATCAGGAAATTCATCTTCACACTTTGCAATATGCTCAAAGTAGGTATAAAATGCTGCTTTATGGATTAAGACTGCTTCTATTTATTTGGTAATTTATACCTTTGCTATAAATGCATAGGAACAATTCAAGACAAATATTTACATATTTGGTAGTCACCAGGCTCCAGAAATCTGTATTAAAATATCCAAACCAGATCTAGTTTGGACTTCCAGAAAAATGCAGGTGTCAGGAGCCAGCCAAGTACCAGCAATAAGGAACTAATTTTAGTCATTCACGTTTGAAAATTTTAATATAGATATTTTACTTATAAGTTAGGAAGTACTTTTAGATGCGTATTCCATATAGTCCTAATGCACATAGGAAATCATCTTCTTCGCACAAAATGATAAAACACAACAAGTGAAACACTAGTACCAAAAAAATAACAGCGTTTGAAAGAAAACTCAGGAAGGTGAAAAGAGAGTGTTGTTTGAGCAAGGAAAGGTGAAGCAGCTCAAAAAAGGTCAGCCGGCTGAAGCTGGAACGGGAGGAGAGGAGCGTGCTTACCCCCTGTTTAGGATCTGACCCGCGCTGACGGCCAAAATACAAATAAATAAAGTAGCTCGAGGCGAAGTGCCGGGAAAGGGTTTCAGAAGCGAATCAGAACGGTTTTTATGCGCTAAAAATACAGCAAAGAGCTCAGGACAGGGGGTCTCTGCGCGGGGCAGCTCCAGCCGCCGCTTTCCCAGCGGCCCGTGCCGCCGCGGCAGCGCCCCGCCCCCCCCGCGACAGCCCCACGGGCTGCCAGCGGCACCCGCGTCCCACCCTGTCACGCCCCGCGGCGAAAGCGGCCCTGCCGGCACCTCGCCTCCGAGCGGCAGCACCGGTTGCCCCTCCCGCTCCGGCGGCGCCCGGCGGAGCACGGCTCGGCTCCGCACCCGGGCCGCTTCCGAAGGACAAACCCGCGGCCCGGCCTCCGAGGGCCCGGGCACGCCGCGCTCACGGCTGAGGCGGTACCGGCCGCCCCCACCCCCCACCCCCCACCCCCACCCCACGCTACCCCCGCCACGGAGGGGCGCGCGCCAGCGCCCTCAGGGCGGCCCCCGCCTGCCGGCCTGAGGTAACGGCCGCACTCACCGTCCTCCCGGCGGCGGCGGCCGGACCCTGCAGCACCCGGGAGAGCGCGGCCAGCAGCATCTTGCGCATGGAGCGGGGAAAGGCGGCGGTGCCTGGCCTCGGGTCCCCGTCCTCGAGTCTCCTTCAGCCGCCCCGGCCAACCGACACGCTCCCCGGGACTGGCTCCCGAGCGGCGGGCCGACCGGCGCCTTTCCCTGCGTGCCCCCGCCGCGGCGCGCATGCGCGGCGCTGGGCGGCGGGGAGGCGGTTGGCGGGGCGGGGCTCGGGTAACGGGCAGTAGCGTGCGGGCGGCGGCGGGAGGGGCTCGCGAGCCGGTCGTTACAGGTGAAAAAGATTAATTTGCTCAAAAAGCTTGGAGCTTAGCAAGTGTACGTGCTGACCTCGGCCAGCCGGGCGGGAAAAGGGGTGCTGTGCCGTGCCGTGCCGTGCCGCCTCCCCCGGCCTCCTGGCGTGGCCCGCCCAGCGCGGCTCTGAGCATTTCGTGCTCTGCCATACGCGAGTTGGTCTTTGTAAAGAGCATTCCCTGACAGATTTTTACGCGCACAAAGTAACTAAAGTGTCAAAACAGTACCTTTTAATTTCACAGGCGTCCCGCCCCTGGGAAATGTGCAACGAAGTTAATCTTAACTGAGCGTTGAAGATTCTTCTCATCGTATCGCATCTGCTGATCTCTCTGGCCAGCCTCCCATTTTCTTCCCACCCGCTCAGGAGCTCACGCCGAGGTTACACACTGGGTTGCAGTGGAGTGCCCAAACCAGGTTAACCGCTTGCCTCGCAGCCCTGGCTCCACACCTGGCCCTTGGCGCTCCCACCCCTGCTCTGCTTCATCAGTGCTGACATCAGCACCCGTGGAATCCCACAGCTGAACACTGAACTGATCCAACTGAAGGGTGGCAACCTGCCCCCTCCCCAAAATAAATCAGAAAATAAATTATGTTCACATGTTGGCATCACAAATGCTTGTGTCTGCTGGGTCCCAAGGGCTGCACAGAGCTCAGCATATTTGCAGCAGAAGTGGTAAGTGCTTAAGGCGTAATTGGCACTGAAAATATGTTCCTCAAACTAACTGTGCCCTCAGCCTCCATCAGAGAGGGCAGAAAGTGGGCATCTGTTCCTGAAGCATAGCTTCATCTGGGTCCCCACTGCACTGTTCACCTCCTTCCTGTGCTGCCCACCTGTTCTGTTACACAGGACACGAGCAGCCAATGTGATTTCTTCCTCATCGTCTCCATAACACAAAGTAGAAAGACAGGTAGCCACCTCTGCAGACAGATGTTATGAAGACGCCTAACTCTTTATGTATTTGGTTAGCTGTTGATTAGAAAAGCAAACCCTGGCTTGGCATCAGCTCGCTGAAAGACAGAAAATTACCAGACTTTCTTCAGCTTTAAGTTCGGGTGATAGCGCAGAGCACTGGCAGTGCTCGGTATCCCGCCCTTGTGCTGCCACCCTGGAGGTACTCTGAGGTACGCCATGCCTTGGCACAGGCTGAGAAACAATATAAAGCTACCACTTTTCACATCTAAGGGATGAAAGCCTTAAAAAAAATCTGAAAATAATGGTATTTTTGCTGTGATGATATCCACCTGTGAGTAGACAGATAGTGCTTTTTTCAGTTGTCACTAAGGACAAACGAGTTCTTGGTAACACTGGTAAAGGCAAGCCTACACAGGGGCTTCTCGTGGAGTCATTTTTGGCATGCAACTTGCAGTAAGTTTGAATTTTGCAAGTCAGCTCTGCACTACTAAGCAGCTTTAGACGTTGTTCATGAAGCAACAACAGCAGCTGGCCTCCAAGATAACAAAAAGCAAGGTGAAAAGATTGATGAGTTGCTTCAGAAGGCATTTTTCCTAGAGCATCTTTAGTTTGTAGCACTTCCTCGCTTGGAAAGCAAGCATAGACTTGCTGGAGATGTTCTGCAGGCAGGGAGTGGCTCTGCAGCTAGAGAAAGCATTATCTCGAAGGACTGTGTGGGGCTTTCCCCAGGGCTGCCAAGGTACTGCACCAGCCTGAGAGGTCTCAGGCCACTTTTGAATGGTGTAGCCGTCTGTCTGCAAGGTTGCAACCTGCACTTTTATCAATCAATATTGCACAGCCCTAGAGAGATTACTGATGGATTCGTGCACACCAATGGTGTTCATGCACACACCAGTTATATTGGTGTGACTCATGAAACACAAATACGGCGTCCACCTGGCCTACTCAGGTTTATAGGGAGGCCAGATGGCACCTGGGATGGAATGACTCCTGCTGTCTGCAGGTGGCAGGATTTCCTTAGCAGCCTGCGTCAGCAACCTGCCAGGGACAGGAGACTGGTAGGGGGAAGCTGAGGCTTTGAGGTGTTCCTCACGGTGACACTGCTCCAGCTGGCTGGTGACAACAGCATCCTGACACAGAGATGTGCAGAAAAACCTGCCTATGTAAAGACTGCAAAGGGGCCAAAATCCCCAGCAGCAACAGTAGAACCTCTTTTCTTTCCCTGGTGCTCTCAGGTGCCAAGGGAACAATGACCGACCAGCAGAAGGAGCACCTCCGAACATGGTGCTTTGTGTGTATGGCTGAACCTTCCTGCTGCTCAGTTCCTCTCTTGTCCCTGGGCCTTGTTCAGCTTCCTCATACATTATCTTCTCCCAACTGAGAGCAAAATTCTCTGCTTGCTCTCCCCGCAGCTCCCAGTGCTGTTTCTTCCCTCTCTGTGATTTTGAGCAAGCTGTTCCTTGTCCTGTCTTCTCCATTGCACTAACTCCGTGTAACATTTTCACCCCTCCTACCATCTCCTTCATACCCAGCTTTTATTCTTATTAATCCATGGTTTTTTAGCACCTCCTATTTGGAAAACTGGCCCCTGCTCAGAGCTGAGGGGATGTGCAGCGTAGGTAGTTTGCACTGGGGAGGATGGTGAGGCTGTCAGAATTTCCTTCAGTACATGGCAGGACAGGGATTCACCACTTTATTCTGTAGTTTTAGCATTCTATAGATGAGCTTCACCTGCTTTAGCTCAAGAGAATGAAGCATACTGGTATCTGTACGTGACACAGAAAGCTTGTAGTAAACTCATGTGCCGCTGCCTCACTAAGCAACACTATGAAGTAAAGGTTTCAAGAGATCTATGAACAACTGATGGTCATGCTGTGGACATGGTCATGCTCAAAGAAGAAAATACATTATTACTACAAAAGAATGCAGTCAAGCATATTTCAAGTTCAGTGTCATCTACCCATTTCCCTCTCCACATGAAAGAATGAAGCAGAGCAATTTTTATAATTATGCATTTATAGACTGATACGTTATTAACACTTCTAGTAGTCACAGGAAATAGTTATTTTTGATGGGAAAGGATCCTTTTTTGTCCTCCCTGAAAAGATAGTGAAGCATTACCTCTGTGACAAAAAACTGGCTGGATGGCCGGGCCCAAAGAGTTGTGATGAATGGAGTTAAATCCAGTTGGTGTTCGGTCACGAGCAGTATTCCCCAGGGCTCAGTGTTTGGGCCAGTTCTGTTTAATATCTTTGTCAATGACCTGGATGAGGGGATCAAGTGCACCCTCAGTAAGTTTGCAGATGACACCAAACTGGGCGGGAGTGTCGATCTGCTTGAGAAAAGGAAGGCTCTGCAGAGGGATCTGGACAGGCTGGATCGATGGGCCGAGATCAATTGTACGAGGTTCAACAAGGCCAAGTGCCGGGTCCTGCACTTGGGTCACAACAACCCCATGCAATGCTACAGCCTTGGGGAAGAGTGGCTGGAAAGATGCCCAGCAGAAAAGGACCTGGGGGTGCTGGTGGACAGCCGGCTGAACATGAGCCAGCAGTGTGCCCAGGTGGCCGAGAAGGCCAACGGCATCCTGGCTGCTATCAGGAATAGTGTGGCCAGCAGGAGTAGGGAAGTGATCGTGCCCCTGTACTCAGCACTGGTGAGGCCGCACCTGGAATACTGTATTCAGTTTTGGGTCTCTCACTACAAGAAGGACATTGAGGTGCTGGAGCGTGTCCAGAGAAGAGCAACAAAGCTGGTGAAGGGTCTGGAGAGCTGGTCTTATGAGGAGAGGTTGAGGGAACTGGGGTTGTTTAGCCTGGAGAAGAGGAGTCTGAGGGGAGACCTTATCGCTCTCAACAACTACTTGAAAGGAGGTTGTAGTGAGGTGGGGGTTGGTCTCTTCTTCCAAGTAACAAGCGATAGGACCAGAGGACATGGCCTCAAGTTGTGCCAAGGGGGGCTTAGATTGGATATTAGGAAAATTTTCTTCACCAAAAGGGTTGTCAAGCATTGGAACAGGCTGCCCAGGGAAGTGGTGGAGTCACCATCCCTGGAGGTATTTAAAAGACATGTAGATGTGGTTCTTAGGGTCATGGTTTAGTGGTGGTGGTGGCAGTGCTAGGTTAACGGTTGGACTCGGTGTTCTTAAAGGTCTTTTCGAACCTGAATGATTCTATGATTCTATGACCTTTTTACTTTTCATAGTATTTCATTAATATTTATATGTTTTCTTCATTAAGAACTCTTAAAATACCCTGAAATGATTAAATCGTCCCACAGAAAACTAATGCAGAAAGCTAATTCATGAATGAGGTAAACAATGAAAAGGAAAACGTACTAAATCATAAGCAGAGAATGACACTAGAAAATAATATAATGAAAGATGTAATATTTCGTAATGGAGCACCTTGCCATGTGTGACTCCAGTATTACCACATCAAGGGTGTGTTGCGTGGCAGTCGGCCAAAACTTATTGTTTTCTATTGTTCTGGGTGTGATCCTGAAATGTTATCATTTTTTCGGATTGCAGCTGCTGTTACAAATGTCTGCTGTTGGGTTAAAGACAGAGAGGAGCATCCAGTGTTCAGGACTTACCCCATCCACATGAAAGCAATCCTCACCTCATTTCAGGAGTCAGAAGCTTGCTGCCTCATTTTTCTTCTTCCCGTGCCGCTGTAGATCTAACTCACAGAAGGCAGCAACGTGGGGGACTGACCTGTGGCTGCCAGGACGGGTGCTGCAGAGCAGCCTGCAGTCACAGTGCTTCAGCCTCGTTTCCACTATTGGGGGCATCCACACCATGGAGTGCTTGCCCCTCTCCTCTGTGGCACCTTATGGCAGGCCCTTAAATTGTAATGACTATTCTTCGTGTTTATTTAGTTCAAAATGCTTGAAGTAAACTGAGGCCTTGTAGCAGCCCTTCTGAATGGCATTTGAATGTCATTGCACAGTGGGACTGGGCTGCATGCTCGGTGGCGTGGGAATTTGTGTGATGGCATGGTGGGCTGGCTCCGTTTTGGAGGGCTGGGTGGGAAGGGTGGTGGCGCAGCCTCATCCATGCTGGTCACAGGCAGCAGCCTCCAAGGCTGTGCCCTGGCTTCTTCCTAGTGGGAAGTGGTCAGTTAGCTCCAAAGGCAAGCACACAAGTGGATGAACGCACTCAGATGTGAATGACTGGGGACCAGGTCCTAGGACTGAACTGAAGAATTAAGTTATCAAACAGAACAGATTTAGCCCTAGTTCCTTTTCGATCTTTAAAACCTGAACCACCAGCTTCACTCAGATGCATCCTCCACTCTGAAACTGCTCAGCTGGAACAATCCTTTTTCTCTCATTATTCCTTCTTTTGAGTTTTCATTTGTTTTATCTCCTCCCATTTTTCTTCCTGTCCTCCCCTATCTCATTTGCTTTTCTTGCCCAAACATTTCTTTTGTCACTATTCCTCTCTTCCTTTTCTCAGGTCTACATTGCTCCCCCACATCTCTCACAATCTCTCTCTATTTCGCTCTTTTGCCTCCCACTCCTTCTGACTAATTTCCATTCTGTCCTGCATTTTCTAGTAGTTCCTGTTTTAGACAGCAACACTGCTCCCAAGTAATTTTTAATAGAGGCATGCACAATCGACATTGATGGGGGAATTAGAACAATTAATTACACTGTCAAAATCCCTCAGATTATTGTGTTTCCTTTGGAGTCATCGGAGTTTGGAAGAGAAGTAGTTTTCTAGGATCTTCCAGATGTTTTGCTTCTAGCAGCAGCAGAAAAATGGATTAAGAAAGTATGACTTCTCTTTGTCATTCTGATTGCTTTCCTGCATTATTATTTGGAAAACACTGAAGGAGCAAGATGCCAACGAAGTTATAATGTCATTTTTCATGTTATTTATCCTTTCATGCCATTCCTCTCTGTGCTTTCCATTATGTTACTTTCTTTTTTTTAGTCCCAGGAGTAGTTAGTATTACAACATACAGAGAAGCACTGCTTTAGAAAAGGCTGTGTTCATTTATATAGTAGACTCCTAGGGGACTAGCCCAACTACTGTAGAGCTATCTGAATGTAACATTGATCAGTTTGAAAACTGGAAAGAAAAGAAAACAGACATATTTTCTGTTGTTGCTGGATCTTGTTGGTATGAAAACTGAAATGTTATGCCTGGGACTGAGTTCAGTCCTTCTGCATTTTGAGATCATATATGTCTTTCAGGTAGATACAAAGGTATAGTTCTATCCAAAATCAAGGTCTTAGACTTTGTGTCTGCAAGGCTCAAACATCTAAACAAACATTTTATGAAACCTCTGTGTACATAGAAAGCTTTTTAAAGAAACCAACTGTTTGTACTTTACGCTTTTTACACAGGCATCCTTATTCTGCTGTGTTCTATTTCACAGCACCTTACAGATAACATTCCTATTGATATCGCTCTATGTAACACCTGCCTTTTTCACAGTGGCAGAATATTGGGGAACAACACTCACTTGTGAGCCACTATGATTCCAAATTCTTGTCTGCAGGGTTGTTGCCAGCCCCGCTGCTCCCTGCCTGCCTTTTCTTTGCTGCGTTCCGCTCTCTGCTTCCAGGTAGAAACCACTGATTTTACATCCTGTCTTTCAGACCACTCTTCCAATTTAACAAATAACTCTGAGTTCTGGTCCTTTGTGCCTCTCTGTTTTATGTCTCCCCAGAACTAAATGGGAGATTCTCTGTCTCCCTATCCCTGCTAATAAGAAAATTGAATAGTACAAGCACAAGGAAAGACTTTGTCAGAATCATGTTACCAGCAGAATCATAGATAACTATTCTTTGATTATGGGCTTTTTAGAATCTTAGGGGAAAAAAAGAGAGCTGTGTAGAAAAAGTGCCGTCAGGCGGCAGTGTAGCCCAGGGCTGGAGGCGCCCCTCCACTTTCTCCTGCATCCGGTAGCAAACCCAAAACTACCGAGAGTCCCAGCAGTGACTCAAACCATTTTAGCAGTAGGCACTGGAGGTTGCTTAGTTACTTGAGAAAGTAACGTTAGGATAATATTAAGGGAACAAACTGAAAATAGACTGGTTGCACTGGAAAGGGTGTGACTGCTTGGTGTTGCTTCCCCAGTTGTATCTGTGGTTTTTATTTCCTTTCCCTGAGCACAAGAAGGGGATGTTTTAGTACCCAATCTCTTGCTGTTGCCCCCAGTCCCCTGGCTCCCTCGGGGGAAGGAATGCCTAGTTTAGATTTGTCCTTCAATAATTTTGATGTTTATCTGGTTTTAATTAAGTTCATAAATTTGAGCAGAGTCAAAGTTATACAACCCTCCTCCCCACACTCCCCACACCAAAGAAACACAACTGTACTGGTTACAAAGCTTTTTGAACCTCTGCAAAATCCACGCCAGTCCTATGGTGTTCAGTAAGGGTCATATATCACCAAAACACCCCACCCTAAGGTATGTGTCATGACCGTTTGGTTTCAGACTCATGATCTGAAGCCATTTTGCACTAAGCCACGTTGCCTCTGACAACCCTTAGCGGATTCTGATTCATCCCATGCTTATTCTAGTTCTGATATGATACGATGCCACTTGCTTTAGCATGCGTGCATCTGGATCCATGTGCAGAAAACCTGCAAATAATTATGGGAGAAAATGCTACACTTGTGAAAGCAGATCAAACAAATAAAGGAATTAAGGATGTTCTTTAATTTGGGTTCCTGAGCTTTGATACTAACATAGAGTCTTGCCCCTTTGTGGAGGACTTGGGAATAAAACTCATCTCTCTAATCTCACACTTTCAGAAATTCTTTTCTTCCACCATGATTAAGGGCATTCAAAATTCAAAATTCAAAAAGATCATGCAACTAAGACTGCCCTAAATGCATAAAAATAGAATGGGGAGTGGGAAGTGAATTGAGTAAGAAAACAGACTGCTGTTTTTCAGAGAGGTGAAGAGGAGTCCCTCCAGTCTGACAGTTTTCCATTCAGGTTTTTTCTTTTCCTGAGGATGGTTGAAAAGCATTTAAATGCAAGAATTTTTTTAAGGGAACTTGGCTAACTTCCACCAAACTGCTGAATCTCTTCTGGTAATCTGCATGTGACTTCCTGCATGAGTAGAATGAACCTCGTATTATTACTTTGTTCCTAGATTTTAAAATTAAGTACAGCTTTGTTAGAGCTGAATTCAATGTCACCTGGTCCTGAGCATTGCAAAGCAATGGCTACACAGTTTTTTCTAAATGTTATTCTCTCGGTAATATTAAATGGGATCTTCCGTACAATTTTGCCTAAAAACTCAGAATATTTTGACTGTATTATTGATTCACATTCAGATATTAGATTTCTGCTTGCATTACTATCAGTCAGGCAAGTCTTGAACAAGTGGCCAAAGGCAGTGGTAGCCCAAAGCTTCTCAGCAGTTTTGGGGAGGCTGAGTTGGCTAAGCAACATTTGGAGCTCTGTCCTAGGCCAGGGGCAGAAAGGAGTGGAAAGAGCTATAAAACTGTAGGGAGATCTGTATGGAGCTGGGTTTGTGGCTCCCAAGGCCTGGGTGGAGATGGGGAGCACAGACACTGTGACCTGCCTGAGCAGCACTACAGCCCCATGGACTTCTCTGCCAGCAGCAGCAACTAGCATGACTTCCCAGGGCTCTGGCACAAGCAAAATAAGTAGGGCCATGACAATTGTGTTGCCTCTGGCAGTCAGCTGTCCTAGGCAAATCCTGGCTTTGCCCATGGTTCTAGCTGACCCTGCACAAAGATGGCTTTTTATTCCAGCTGTGTATCTCCTGGATGTGTTTCCCTTGCCTACAAACCCTAGGAGTCTTTGCCTGAAGGGCCGAGGTGTGCTGCAAACATAAACTTGCTTGCAAAAATATTTGCTAAAGAGTAATTCACTGTAAAGCCACAGGAGAGAAGAGGGGAATGTCTCTTCAGAAAGCAGCTGATGGAGGCTAGGAAGGGTTGCCTGTGTATCTACCATCTTGATGAGAACAAGATTTACCATACCGGTTTTCAGATTATGGGTCTTCTCCAGACTCAGTCAAAATCAATGAGAAGCTTCTTATTGATTTCTGTGTTTTCAGTTAAACCCATTGTGTATTAGTTTTCAAATATATCAATATGTGTATATTTGCAGTCAAACATGCAGCCTATAATACTTTGACATAAAACAGGCAAATCATTAAAAGATTTTAAGATTGTGTGTCTTGTGTTCAGTTTGGAAGGGCACAATTAACTTCAGCTGTAGTTAAACAATGAGTAAACATGAAGAGTTCATGTTTGAATACAAATTATTTTTAAGTGTTTGTTAATTTTACAGTGTCTGTGAAATAAGGCAGAATTTATTTATTTTTGTCTGACTAACTTCAACTGCTTTAGAGTCCCATAAATTTTATACAACAATTATGCCTTGGATCATTTTACTATACGGTACTGTGTCCCTTTGCTCTACTTTTTCTTCAAGCATCTGTCTCCTATTGCATACGACAAGCAGTGTTCTTCCAGATCCTTCGCCAGCTAGACTCCGGCATTCTCTTGCTGGTGCCATATAATGCAGCTGATGGCAAATTTTCTTTCCCATTAGAAACCTCAGTAGTCACTTGTTTGTTTGAAATTATGTTTGTTGGAACATTTCCCATTTTTTTTGCAGGTGGCTGTTTTTTTACTCAAACAAAGCTAATACTTCAAGTGAGTCAACTATTTTGATTTACATATTAGCCAAATAAAACAAACTTGTAAAATTCTGCTAGCCCATTAACCTGAAGCAAGTACATTTTGGTGAAGAAAGGAACTGTGTGAGTTCGACGGAGTGGGTAGGGGCAAGGAAAATTCACGTGTTATATTTTTCTACAGCAGCATGACGGTAATTTTCAGCAAGGCTCATAGCAAATTGTTTTAGTCTCCTGTGAAATAGGGTCATTTTTTTTCCATTAAATTTTCATCAATTTTTCAGTGAGAGTAGACAAGCAGACTGAGCATTTGTTTTCCACAAAGACTAGAATACGCATTTTTAAGATTTGCAAGGTGGCTGGATAGATATATCTTGCTTGGTTTTTATATGCATTTTATATGTCCTTTTTTTTCTCCAGAATTTAACTCCTAAAAACATTTTAAGCCATTCTAATTGCAACATATAGTCTGCTATTCAGATATTCAGTTCAATCAATGCTTTAAAGATTCTGAAGATCTATGTTGGAAAAAAGAGTTGGGTAAGCCCAGTTCAGAACATATTATGACCACACATCAATTTCTAATACTAACGTTTGTCCTGAGAGAGTTGAAATAGGGAAAACTCAGTGATGGTAAGTACGGCTATCTGTAAGGAATAGGCAGCAGTGAAGCCAAGGGATGCACAATATTAGAATATCATTTTTACCTATTTTTCACTTGGGCAGGCTCTTGAAATGGAGGAGGACAAGACCACTGTACAAATTTGGTATATGGGGTCACGATAGTGTGGCCACCAACCACTTGAAAAGCTAGTAAGGAAAGATGGACAAACAGAATTTGTGAGAGAATGTTTCTCAATGGCTGGAAAAGTGTTCAAGACAAGTGATCCAGCTAGCTGACCCAAAGCGGTGTAAATGTTGTAGATTTCCAGTGTGGATTTTTTTTATAGCTCTTCTAGGAGAAGCTTAGCTGAAAGAGCAGATCAGAAAACAGAAGCAAAGGAAATCTGAACCAGTGTGAGTTTTCCTGTTATTTTTCCAAACTTTTTGTACACGTACATTCAGTCAGCTGAAGAGCTCCCTCATTTGTCGTGCACACTTTCCACTTGTACAGCAGAAGAAAGGCCAGAGGTGGAAATATAAAATGGTGGTGCTTCAGGGTGTTGTATTCAACTGATTTTCTTTCTGGTTTGCCTTAAGCTGGTGCTGATTTTAGTAATTAGATTCTGCACTTGGCCTACTTATAACTGAAATATTTATAAAGACTCATGTAGTCTGAAGCTTGCTTGTTAGCTACATGTTAAAGAACGTTCAAGAGAATAAATTATTCCAGGAAGGAGACAGAATAAAATACTCAACAACTTGCCTCTGGATTAACTTTTCCTGGACAGTAGGTAGGAATAACTTCTTCATTTCTCCCAGTGCATGTAGTTTTGATTCAGCCATGCCTCTGTTGCAGATTGCCAGTGCCAGCCAAAGACATCTCACCTGGAAGACCAAAATATGTTGCAGACAACAGTATGCCTTGGATCAGCCTAAATGTTTGACAGTAAAGGTGCTGTCCTGCCCTCATAAGTGTAATTAATTTTCTTGTTAATATGTTAGAATTAATGTAAGCCCCACAATGGCACTGAAATGAGCACTTGAGGCTATTACTGTAGCCTTTTATATTGAAGACCGCTTTTTTTTTTTTTAAATAAAGTATCGGCCTCATGAAAGCCAGGGTGAGACACTGTCACCTTCTGAGACTCATTACCACTTAAATCGGGGTTACTTACAGTTTAGTGGGACAGATGCCAGTTTTGGGCACATCTGCTGTCCATTTGTGCTGCTCTCTCAACTCACTTAGATGGGATAATTGCTCATCAAAGAAAGGGCCCAAGCATGTGCAATCACAGTAGGATACATCTAAACCTTTAGAGGCTGAGTAATATCACCCCACAAGCTGTTAGCTGCCTTCTCTGATCTAGACTGTTACTCTCCAGTGTTATTTCTTACCAGACCTCGGTTTTGCAAGGCCATTATTCCTTCCATAGCTGGAAAACTGCTGTAACTGAGCGGATGAGCATTTAAGGAGAGGAGATTTTTGTTAACAAGACTATCATTCAGCATCAGGGAAGTCGCAGTTAATTGTAACTCTTTGTAATACCAGATGACCAGTCTAAGAATATAATGAGTCTATGAGACATCCAAACACAAGGACCTCAAAATGAGAGTTTCTGACAATACCTCTTTTCAAGCCATTGTTACAAGGACATCAATTCTGAAAACAAAGGCTTGTCCTCTTCTTGCATGTACAAAGCTACATTGTTATCAAGAATCCAATGTGCACAAAGACGGAATAAGGAGGTAAGAACAGGGTCCCATCCACGCAGAGCATAAAGTCAGAGCAAAAGCACAGAGAGAACAGGTTTCCAATAAATGTCTGTCATGCAAAACAGAAAGAATGCCAGTATTAGGAACACATACAAAATGTGCCTCAAAACAAACGTGTACACAAAGATGCTGCATTGGCAGGCAGAAGAGTACAGGGGTGCAGTGCATGAAATTGGAGAACGCCTCCAAGGAGAAAAGTTTAACAGTGATGATAAGTGTTTTTCTTGGGGGTCATTCTGTGACAATATCTATCCACTGTGCACAATGAAAGCCTGTGATTTCATGCAAAAGTTCATGCTAGAAATAGGATTTAAATGGGAGTGAAATATAAAATAAATTCAAAATTACTTGTGGACAACAATTTAAGATTACAAGCAAAAATCATGCAAATGAGAAATTAGAACCATGAGGCCAAATGAAAGGATTCACAGGTTTACCTGAAAAATGGTGGGGTCATCTTACATAGTTTCATATATATAGAAGTGAGGCATGCTGTCTGAACTCATTATTTAGACTTTATGGTCACTGAAGAGAGGTGAGTAATCCTACGGAATGGTTCCCTTTACCCTAAAATATCACCAGTAAAATAAATGGCCCTCTGGAAGAGACTGGCTTAGAATAAGTACTTAATTCGAAACGACCATATGTGGGTGAGAAGAATCACGTGTAACATGATCGCAATAGAAAAGAAAGACAGGAGTTAAACATCAGTTTGTGTCAAGTAGAATAAACCAGAAAATGTTAAAGGGACCCTCTCAACCATGAAAACAAATAGCTTCAGTGTCACAACTTCAAAGCAATGCATGCTCACTATGCATCTAGGATCAGACGCAAGTTCAGAGCAAAGAAGGGTTAGTAGGTGGGTTTCATTGGTGCATTTGTACTCATTAAAATATCAGAGGATATTAGAGTTTTCACTGTCACTAAATTTTTTTTCACTTAAGGAGAAACAGAAGCACAAAAAGAATCCAGGAATTCAGTGATAGCCATCTTTTGCCTCCTCTAACAGTTTCCGAAATAGCATTTTCATTTCTTTTCATAGCTCCTGTTAAACAGGCAAGCATTCCCAATGGATTTCAGAGATTTTTTTTTTCTTTGGTGTGGCCAGTGCTGGAATAACGCAGATACCTCTAGTGGATTTTTTTGAAGCATACTAAAAAAGAAGGGAAATTTTACCATCTCTTCATGCTCTGAGCCTGCCAAATGCTACATAGGCTGAAATTTGCACAGGAGTTTGGCTTAGTCACTAGACATATGTAAATCTTGCTCATTCTGCTTTATTATTAAAAATATTACTGCAACTATCCTCCATATCCAGCCAATAATGGAAAATAGATCTATGGGAAGGCTGAGCTAAGGTAATCTTGGTTCCTTGGACTTACATACATTGCTTTTGAAACAGTCCACATAGCTCCAAGGGCAAGAGTCTACATTTACCTCTGACTGGTTGCTTTTATTTTGCACATTGCAGTGGAGAGATTCTCGAAGTTCATTTTACAACATACAGGTTTCCCTCTCTGAAATAAATACATCAGATCACTGTTATTGTAGTAACTCTCCTTTTTGGAATCTGGACCTGGTTCCTTAGGCTGGTACTTTGTGAAATAAAGTCATTCCAGTCACGGAGGGCCTGTAAGCCAGTAATCCCTTTTTAAATAAGGATATGTCTGATTCATAGCTTTCCAATCTGACAAAGCTATACTACCAGCATTTTTTAACTGAGGATTACACTGTTTCTAAAAATCTTTACATTTTCAGCCTCTGGTAGATAATAAGTATAATAGAAATCAGAGTTAAGTGCTCTAGCTTGCCAGCCAAATTAGCCCCAATCCTGCAAATACTTTTGCAGAGGCTTAACTTTACATCCCAGAAAGCAGACCCCATTACAGGTCTGCTCATTTTAGTAAAATCAAGCATATGTCTAGTGATTGCACAGTTGTGGAGAAGGAGTGAGGCAGGATGAAAGGAAATCCTAAATTGGTTCAGTCCCCTTCATTGTGTAATTTACAAATTGGATTGGAGGGAGCTTTCATGTGCCATGTGGTCTAATTTGCAACAGGATGAATTTCATCAACACCTACAAGAAATCCTGTTTCTTCTACATATGTGAATTGGCACAAGATAACGTTCTCTAAGGAACCCCTGACCCGTGGCCTTCTGGTCTGAAAACAATCCCATTGTGTACAACTGGAGAGCTCACATCTAGTTATGATTTAGTGTTCCCTTTCAGGACACAGCTGATATACAGAAGACCCAACTGTCCTTTTGAACAGGGAACATCCTGCCTCTTCTAAGAGAAAATTAAGAAACTGGTACAGAATGGACTTGACCATCACCTTGGGTTACTTTGAGCAGAACTGTGTGAATATCTAATATTTGGTAGTTTGTCAAAAGCTTTGAGTCCAGACCTTTTAACCACTTACTAAAAGCAAACAAATTTAGAAAATTAAAGTCAAGATTCAGAAGTACTGTTAATATTATGGTGGTGGTACTCCCCTCAAACTTTACAATAGAATGACTAAAACATTAGTCTGAGGTATGCAGACCTTGGCTCAAATCCTTTTGTTGTGTGACTTGGGGTAAGAATTTGACACCAGCTCCCTCAGCACTCTCCTCTGGAAGATGAGGAAACTGTGCCCATTGATGGATGGGAGAGAAAACAGTGATGGAGGATCTGGAAGCTGAGGAAGCATGAGGCTGAACAAGTAGACTATTAGGTGGATTCAAAAGTGTTGGGACTGTCAGGCTCAAAGCAGCAGCCAATGGTTCAGTGTTTGGCTGGTGGATATACACCACTAGCAAGCAGAATATGGCAGGAGGTCAGTATGAGGGCCTGTATTGTTCAATGTTTTCACTGATGACCATGCTCAGGAAATTTACAGCTGACACTAAGCTGGGGGGAGTGTCTGGCATGAGTTTCCAGAGGATCCAGAGGGACCTCAAGAAACTTGTGGACTAGGCCAGGAGAAACCTCAGTGCAAATACCTGCACTTTGGGCAGAATAATCCCATGTGCCAGAAGAGGCTGGGAAGCATCTGGCTGGGTAGCAGTCCTGCTGCCTGTACCCAAGCCTCCTGGAAATGTAGGGCACTTTCTTTCTTTTTCCTGACATTGTGAGACCAAAATTGTTACTCCTGCAAATTTTGCACTTCAGGGCAGTAACCTCAAAGGCTTGGGAAAGGTTTCATTCATCACTGTGGAAATACAGATAAGTATTAAGAAATACAGATGAGTATTAAGAAATACTTAATATAATCCATGCTCGTATAAAATGGGAAGTAGTGTGAAGAATCAGGAAAATTATTTTATCCTTGCTGATACTGGAATACCGTGGTGTACTGTTCTGAAACCTCTATGCAGAAAGAGAGGAAAGTGAAAAACAAGTAACCCAAAATGGTTATAATGCTTTACAGTGATAAATTTAAAGAGCACAACCTGTTCATATACACAAAATAAGCATTTCATACGTAAAATATCACCCTTGATACTTTTACCATGGACAATCCAGTAGAGAAAAACGTAACAAGAACCAATGCCCAGAAAATTTGAGCTACTGGAAAAAAGCATGTGTTTTTGATACTGGTGATAATGACACCCAAATAAATGATCAGGAAAAGCGTGGGGTTCTCCATCCTCAAACTGAAATTGCCTGAAATGCTTTCCAGACCTGAGTACAAGTTATTAGACTCAATATACGAGTCGCTGGATGCTGTTCCATGAATGACATTTTGCAGGAAATCAGGCTGGTGTGTAATGACTTTACAGTCTATGAATCTGCAAGATTTTATTGGCCAAACTCTGCTATTCTTGTGGGCAGTCTTGCAGATTTCAATACCATTATTAATATTTATCAAAGCAATAGAGATAAATTACAAATGGTTTTCTTCTCTTTACCCTTATGTATTGTCTCCAGATGTTGCAACAGAGAAGACGAAGTCATTATTTCATTTCGTTTTCTGAGGAAGTGTCCTTCCCGAGAGCGTTGATGAGTCATAGGATGTTAGGGTGGCCCCTGCAAGTCCACTTGAAAATACGCATGAGATTACTGTGGTTGCAATTTGCCCATTAGTGGTAGGATAAAAATAAGCTTCACAGCTGTCAAGACTTATAGAGTCTTAGGTGAAAATATAATTTTGGGTGGTCAGAAAACGAGATCAATCAGTTACTTTAAACTGAGAACAAAAACAATGTATTTACTGCCCAATTTATTTCTAACTCTGATATCTCACATCAGTCTTTCATTAAGCCTTCCCTAAGTTTGACTGTTAAGGGAGCAAATGTATTTTGTCATCTGGTTTTATTTTGAGGAAATTATGGCTGAATTTTAGGACATTTATAATAAATGTCTTAAAGGAAAGTTTGAGGGAAAGTAACATAAAATCATATTCCAAAGAGCAATTCCAAGACAAAGTCATTATTAAAATTCTGATTATTAATGTGTTGTATTTATTAAGGCAAATGTGACATGTTACGTTTGAGGTTGCCAGCCTCTGGTTGGAGTTGTAGATTTATTTTTTAAAGCAGATGACATAATATCTGTGAAGCAAAGTGAGCGCTTATTCTGTTCTCAGAAAAAAAGCATCCAAAGTAGCTGTGACGGCACAGAGGATTACACTGGTGCAAAAATCATCTACCCTAAGGTTTCATCTGGTTGCTGATTTATGAAATTGGGCAATGCAACGTTGCTTTAAAATAGAAATCTAAAATTCATGCAACTCCTTCCATAGACTGGTAACTTCAAATGCATCTTATTAAATGCACTGTGTTAATAATTCACTTAATTTTAATCATTACTGTGAATTGGGATACAATTTGATTTTACTTTTCCTCAAATTTGCCTTTATAATGACTTAAAACTGAGCCATAACTCTTCCCCCAAAATCACATGACAAAATACATTTGATCCTTTACTAATCAGTGTCTAAAGTTTTTCATACAACATGAGCCAGAGTAGTTTTGCCAGGGAAAAAGTTTTGGCCTTCTGCATCTGCATGAGCGTAATTCCCAGTGCAATCAGAATTTCTCCAGACTGATGCTGATTTTATGAAGGTAGAATGAGACTCACTTTACACAGTAGGTATTATTCCATTGTGCTTATCAGTGAATTTCAACTTTTTTGGAGTTGCTGACCTTTCGTAGTTTTCCAAGGGAAATACAGATCCCTGGACAGCGAACTTAAATTATAATACCAGTAGTCTTGGGTTTTATAGTCCCATTTCTGAAGACGTTTCAGAAGCAGTCAGCAAATCCCCAGGGAGTCTGTGGGACACAGCGTGAAAACCACTGCAACAAAAGCTACTCTTAGAGGAAATGATTGCCAGCCTGTGCTGTGACCGATAGAGATCTGTCTCTCTGTTCTGCAGGGCACAAAGCAACCTCAGCTTTGGCTTCCTCCTTTCAACTGCTGCAGTCACACTGGAAGAGCAGGACTCCCAATCCATCACAAACAAAGCATAACTAAAGTACTTGTAATTAAAAATACATGGAGGAGGGAGAAATCTGATTCCAGACAATTTCTTATTTTCAGTCTCTGAGCAGAACACACCATTTTAGAGCCTCTTTCCAAAACAGTGTGCTTCCTCTTCAGTGCAGGCGTTGACTCACGCTAAGGAATGTATTCCATTACAGCCTTGCTGGCTTGCACCATAACTTCATGTAGAACCAGTTAGTTGCTGTGGTGACAGCGACCAACAAACAGAAAAAAATCATGAACTCTTTCAGGACTGGTCAGAGCAGTTTAATGACAGCATCCATGCTTAAAACTTTAAAACTTTCCTCTTCTGTTTTATTTTAAAATGAGGCTCAACCATTCCAGTAAACATGTAATATTGTCCTAAGGCCATCTATGTCTCCTCCTGAGAAACTGTTTCACACATCTTGTACATTTTTGCAGCTATAGAGACTGTAATCTATAGCCATTATTTCAAGCAAATCTGGAGTTTATCTCCCTAATAACAAATTGAACCACAGTTAAACTTGGTAAAACCCCACTGTCTTTTGGAGAGATACATCCTTCTGGAGATTCTGAAGACAGAATCTAAGCTGCTTGGTGCAGATAATATTCATCTTGTGCTGAAATCCGTACAATACCTTTATAACCTGAAATCAGCTATGACATTCAATGCGGGTGTTTGGAAAATAAGGTACAATAAATATAACATTGCATTGGTTTAAGAGAGAGGTACAAACTCCCTGAAAACTCACAAAAAAATAAAGGTCATAACTATCTTTGTTATTATTTTCATTTTCTAACTTATTGTCAGTTTCAAGAAAGGCATAGTGTGGGATGCAGTCTATGAAAAGGTGAAGATTTCTCATTTTAAAAAGAAAAAATGTTTTACAAGTCCCTTATTCAGTTTTGAGCTTGATAATGTTTAGCTCTGCAGATGCAATCCAGTGACAATGAGATGGGTGTAAACTGTGGTTCAGTTTACTGCAAGGATGCTGAGCTGTTACCTGCTCTATGCTGAAGGAGTTGGAGCTTAGGGGAAAAGGAGGTTACTTAGAAAGGGTTCATATAGCAAGGAGGAGATCTGTATATCAGGAGGAGATAATTATGTCAAGGGGGAGATTATTGTGTTCTCTTCCCTCAGATTATTTTGTTCAGCTTGATCAATGAAGAACCAAGGGAAAGGTCTCACTACAGGCAAGTTTGGCCTTTTTTGTTCAATCCCTCCACCATTTATAGTGCCTGCTAAAAACTATGATTACAGTTTTGTCCATTGCACAGCTGTGAAAGAACTGAGTTCCTCTTCTTCTCTCAATAAATTTTGTTTTAGAAGAGTGTTGTAGTTAAAGTTGGTCGTGAAAAACTGTTTCTAGCTGTGGAACTCATGGATGTCCTGGAAGGGTACAGGAGAACCCAACGAGATTTTCAACTGAATCACAGAACCATAGCACAGCCCAGGCTGGAAGGGACCTCAAAAGATCATCCGGTCCAAGCTTTCATGGGAAAGGGAGCCTAGATGAGATTATCTAACACCCTGTCCAACTGCATCTGAAAAATTCCAGTGATGGGTACTCCACCATGTCCCAGCGGAGGTTGTTCCAGTGATGGATTGTTCTCACTGTAAAAAATTTCTTTCTTAATTCAAGATGAAACCTCTGCTGGTACAACTTGTACCCCCCTTGTCTTCTCCATGTGGCTCCTTGTGAAGAGAAGGTCTCTGTCCTCCTTGTACTTGGAATAAGTTCAGTCTAAAATGGTGCAATTCCCTCATTGCATCCACCCAGCGCTGGAGGATTCAGAGAGTCTTTGGTTGCTGCCTGCTTGCAGGAGCACCTGTGGAGGGGTCTCTGGGTAACCCCACCAGAGCTGCCAGCGTCATGTGCTCACAAAACACTCAGGAGCTCATCCGAGTGTCCTGCCACATCATTGCCACCCCACGGAGAACATGGCAAAGGGTTCCTCCTGAGTAGCTCAGCTCCATCTGCAAGGAGGGCACCTGGGATTAATGGGCCACCTGAGTTCAGCCAGAGGTCAGACAGCATGCAAAAGTACGAACATGAGGTACCACCATGCAGGTACCCACTGAGAGTTAGTGGGTGCCTGGGCTCACTCACCTCAGAGGAGGGTGGTGATGGCAGCGTGTGCAGGCACATTTATGCATATGCATAGATCTGGCACTGTGCATACATGTTGTTATTCCCATATAAAGATGTTATTATGGCCTAACCATCAGATCCATCTGCCATGAAGAACATGCCTGTACAAATCTACATGGGAAAAGCAGGCTTGCTATGGTATGATGCGAGTGGGAGATTTTGACTCAGAAGTTATAGATACGCATATATGTGCCTGTAAGTACATATAATGGTATGCATGTGTGTGTCTGTATATTTCATTAATATAGGCTGTGTTATTTTTATAGTTAGGTAATTTTCATCCCATTACTTTCATTGCTATATTTGTTAATTTACCATGTATCCTCAAGAGACTTTATTAACATTGGCAGCATAAGCCTAATGGCTGTTGTGATGTCTAGACAAAAGGAATTAAAGACACAGCAGAAATACTTACTCAATATTTCCTTTCTGTGGGAAGTTTCTGTCTCACTCTTGCAAGCTTTTTAATGTAACTTTATTAAGGATTTAATGTAATAACCAATGCATGCTGTAATGGAATAAGTGTAAGCATTTTACATGTATTTACAGTTGGCTGGGCAGACTCTCCCTGCCTAATATCAAAGCCAATTTAATGTTGTGGGTTTGAAATTAAACCAGGAATGTTAAGTCTCTAGGACTGTCATTGCAAATGAAAAAAAATCACAGTTATACTGGTACTAAGGAAATCCTGCACTATTTCGAAAAGAAGAGAAGGTAAACCCACTCCTTGAACAGCAGCAGGCAGAAAAAGGAAAAAGCAAAAATTGGGGCTATCTCTGTGTGGGAAACATAATCCAGGGAAGATCCAGGGATGCATGGGTTCTAGGTCAGAAAGGGCCATTATGTTAAAAATCTTGTTTGAGTTCCTACCAGACAAAACACCCTGCTGCTTCCTCCTGTCATAATTGCTGCAACAAAAGAATTAATGGGAGGAGGTGCTGACAGCTCTCTTTCCGAACTTATGTCTTGATTTTTCTTCTCTCACATCTTCCAAGTTATTTACATCAAGGTGTCTTCTACAAAGAGGATCTGAGATTTGTGAATGAAAGCCAGATAAGTCAGAAGATTGTAATGAGAAAAAGTCAGGAGAAGAGAGGAATGGAACATAAAAGGGCAGTTCAGACAGAAGAGAAAGGGTCTGATAGAGTGAGGAAGTCCAGAAGAATGTGAGATGGAAAAGGGATACGTCAGAAGATAAAGAGATTTTGAAAAATTTCCATAGTTATGAAGATTGAGCTGAGTGAAACTGGTCTGAGTCTCCAGCAAATAACTTTTTCAAAACATTCACTGTTGGTTCAGACTAACTAGTCTGTCCCCCATGGGGATGTACAGGTGTTTTGATAGAATAGCTTCATTAAAATTAAAGACAAAACCCAATAAAAGCCCCACACATTTCCGGCAAGCTCTGTTCCCTGCTGTTGTCATCCCTTCCCTTCCTTCTGGAGTGAAGCCACCTGCTTCATCTCTCTCCTTTCACTGTCTATCCTGGCTTGGAAGATCCCACATCACATTGTGGGAGGCTTCAATCTCTGCTGTGTCACAGCTTGGCTCTGTGCCTGCACGCTGACGGGTTTTTGGCAACATCCCGTCACTTCCACCATGGGCAGATGGGCCTAGCTTGTTACTCTAACTGCTACACCTTCCTCCACTGATTGATTACATATCTTAAAATGTGAGGACAATGAAGGAAAAATAAATGTCACTGGGCTTTGGAGACCCACTCATTTCTATCTTTTCCAGCAGAGAAAAGAATGTAGTCAAAACCAGAAAGGGAAGGAATTTAGATTACTAAATACTGGAGTTTTATTGTCCAGATCTTTTGATATAGAAAACATAAACTAAAAGAGTGATACATAACTAATGAAAAGATATTCAGAAGAAAAGAATGAAACCAAGGTGGAGAGCTTGGAGAAAGATACCTGGTTTACATATGCTGTATTGTTAAATAATTTAAAGATGCATTATGTTCTGAAAGCTAGGAATTCTGTTGCCAAGAAGATAAAACTGCAGCATGACCCGGATTATGAAAAGGCTTTCCCCTGGCCTTACTAGAAAAGGCAGCTGATAGTGGTTTGGAGGCTGTTTGACAGCCTGGAGCGTGGGGCTTAAAATGATCTATTTTTTCTGGACTTGATTTTGAAGTGAGAGGCTACATGGTTGTGTCAGCAAACCTCAGAATGCATGTAATCCAAAACAAAGCCACTAACCAATTTACAAATGCAGCTAAATACGGGATTGTTCAGAATGCCTGGTAGTACCCGAAGTCTCTACCAAAGACACCAAATTCTCCAAGATTTCCACATAAATTCTCAAAACACATGCACATGTCAATATATATGTTACACACACATTTTTTTAAATGCATGAAATGAGGAAAAGAATACAAAAGTGAATGGAGATGCCTGAATGTTTTTGTAGCCAATTAATTTAAATTTAATGATCACATTTCCTGTCTGATTCTTGCACCAATGTTGAAAACTGATGCGATGGAAATGCTGTGGTAAATTTTGAGACCCTGAGATAACAACACAGATAAAAGCTTCCACTGACTAGTCCTCATGTGGTCATCCCAGTAGTACAGGTACATTTTCAGAGGAATTGTTTCAAGATGTCTGCAGGCTCAAGAAGGCGAAATATAACCTAGTTGATTGGAGGTATTATTTTCATGATGGTAAACAATAAATATACCTACCTTTGTAAAGGTATCTACTTGGCTTATTACAAGAGCAACTACCTCCATGGAGCACTTTTCATGTAAAATCAGCTGTGAAAGTGAAGGCTCTTGTGGGGACTAGAAAGAAAAGTTTTGATTCTTAAGAACAATTCTGAGTAAATCAATTTATTCTTGAGTGATGAGGTAGTAGGTCTCTCCCTCTACCCTGTGAAAAGGTTAAAAAT
The DNA here is from genome assembly GCA_031468815.1 of Morus bassanus. Classification (NCBI taxonomy): domain Eukaryota; kingdom Metazoa; phylum Chordata; class Aves; order Suliformes; family Sulidae; genus Morus; species Morus bassanus. Next base: position 87,486,995 of record CM062568.1, on the reverse strand, counting down.
GCAGCAAAGAATATAGGTCTAAAATACTTTACATCATTCATAACTAGAACAAGTTAGCTGTGTTCTTATTCTGTATTTTTCTCTTCTTGCAAGTACTCTAGAAAAGCAGTATGGTCTTTGCAGTATTCTTGGATGGTACCCAAATGAGGAAAGTAGGTAAATCTAAAAACTGAAAATAGCCTGTATAATATTCAGACAAAAGCTTGCCAGAGGCACCTGTGTATAGCTGTCCTTTGCCCCGTTCTCTGAGAAAATCAGTCCAACCTTCCCTAGCATCTGAACACTTTGGGTTTTGCCTACTAACATACTTCTGCTTTACAGATTGTTTTTCATGTTGGCTTTCTTAGCCAAAGTGAAGTCTGGAATTTTCCTGGACTGCTCTAATCCTGAAAAAGTGCTATTAAAAGATTTAGCACAGTTAAGGGACAAATAAGTTAGTGTTAAATATGTAGTGAAGTCAGCTAAAACTCTGCTAACATTTCCTACAGGTCTTAAGTAACATTTAAGAATCTTTTCTCTCTGCTTTTGGTTTTAAGTTGCCAAGGCAACTCCCTGCTGTAATACTGAGGGCATGCGAAAGATGATTCTTCCGACAGTCTAGATTACTCTGCAAGAAACAAGCCCGGTGTCAGTTTCCAGGGGTATTCTGAGAAATCAGAAGTGTGTATAGAATTGAAGTAAATACTTCTGTTTAGATTCTGCATAAAGCACTCTAATACCCGAAACTTAAAGAATATTAAAAATACTGGGTTTTATGGACTGATTCAGTTTCTCAGTAGACGTGAAGGTAGGTGGCATCCTGTCTCTGTTTTCCTGGAAAGCAGAATGCAAGGAACCTCTCCAATGTGCTGTTTACACATAACTCTACCCCACAGAGATTTGCTTCACTCAGTATCTGAGTGGGAACTGATGACCACTCCGTTATCAGCACTGTTTAACACAACAGCTGCTTCCAAAGAAACCTCAGTTACCCACTTCTTCCTGTTCCAAGCCAACAATAATGAAATCAATTAGCAACGTTTAAGTAAGCAAATGTTTGAATTCAGATGGGCAATTTACATTCAATTAGTCTCTCTTTCAACCAGTGCAATTCAGAACAGTTGTCTGATCAGCAGGTCTCCCCAAAGATATCTGTGTTCTTGTTGTTGGTCAGTCTGTTCATCTGATTGTACCACCTGCCAGCTCAGCCCGCAGTGGTTGTTCCCCCTTGTAGACTTCAGGAGCAGCAGCAGCTCTGTGCTTTTTTATCTCCTGCACTTCTGGGACATGAAGAAGTTGCCTATGACTCCATAGCTTGTAGCACCATGGCTATGTGTCACGGTACAGCTGCTGTTTGCAACCATTTTTCCATCAGAGGGGGTCTGTTTTGTTTTATCTGTCTTCTAAACACCAGGCAGTCCCAGGAAGTAAGACATCAGTCTCTGACTGTGCTCTCTTATAGAGACTCTGGCAAATAGCTCACTTTGCTCCCCTTTCCCCAAAACAATACACAGGACTGCCACTGTAACCTGTGGATATGGAGGTTATTTTATCAATTAAAAGTGTCTGGATTATAAATTGAACATAAAACTGGTAGAAAATTGGTGCTGTATGGCACATTAGACAAGTTATGTGAAGTATGCCCTGTCAGGGCCGTACAGTCCTCAGTTGAACTAGTTTTCTAAAGGTGCCAGCATATGCTTTCTTGGGGTCATTCTGTCATTCAATAGTGCTAAATATGCGTCAGTGTCCTGAGCTCCTTTACCCGATTCCTCCCTTTTTTTAACGTACCAGAAGCTGCTCACAATGGCACTGCTCGCATGAAACCTAACATACAAATATATGGATATAAATATATGTGTACACACAGAATTGACCGTTCTTAGCTATGCTTTTTTTCTACAACATGGTTGTGGGTGTTTTAATATTGCTCCAATGAGTCATCACCACCGTGGTGCTTTTAAATGGGATCCCAGCTAGCACCAACTGTTCCTTCTCTGTCTGACGAGGGCCTGTGAAGATACCGTGCTAGCTTCTTGTTCTGCTAATGTACAGTGTTACTTGCTACTGTGTCTCATTCTCAGCAGTAGCTCCAGCAGTCACAGTCTACGTTTGCTTGGGCAAGGTTTTATGTCATTGCTGGCTTTTTAGAACTGATTACCAGGTGTCATATAGTTAGGCTCCAAAATGTGCTTTAATCTATGTTTATCAATGCCCTGAAAAGTGTTTCTATAAACTCCAGTTTTCTAACATTGATACTGACCTCAGTTCACAGACATTCGTAATTGAAAAAAAAAAAAAATCTGTAACTATGGGATACAGAGACAGTGTATTTATTTGTTGGGGGAGAAAGGTGCATGAGGTTGAGGTATTCAACTCTGTGGCATGCATTTTATGTGCAGGACACCCACTAGCCTTCCATAAGTAATACACAAAACTTTTTATATGCATGAATTATGTTTCAAGTTGTCTGTTCTTGTATAAACCGCTGGAATTCATTATTACAGTTTCTCTCGCATCATCTATCAACTTTAGTAAGCCCCTCAATTTCTCAAACACATTTACATTATATGTATCCTTTGTTTAGTAGTCATCATTGCGTACTAGTGCTTCCAAGCTTCTTGTTCAGGTAGTTTAACTAGGCAAATATCTCCCTATAAGCAGCAAATTCCGTTACAAAAGATCATCTATTTATCTTCTCTTCAAACTGCTTTCTGATTTTCTTTTAAAATAAAATAAAAAAAATCAGATAAAAGGTTGACAAGTGTTGGGGCTTTCAGATATTAAATAATTGTGAAAGTTGGCAACACTCTGGAATAAGAAGTTTGTAGTACATCATGCTTCTATATTCCCTAACCTGTGATTTCAGACGTTTCTGTTTTAGTCTTTACCAACCCCTTAATTCTGTAGGGAAGTGAAATATTCCCTGACAAATTTTGTTTTTCTGAAAGCAAACTGTTGCTATAGCAATATCTGATGTCTCAAATTTAACTACAATGGAGGCTAAAGGAGAGCAAGATATTTTAGAACGTAAATCATCCCTGTAAAATCACTGAACATGCTGTTTAATAAACAAAAGAGGCTGGAATTATTTAACTGGAAACTTTCCTGTTACTGAAATTCTCCTTCTTTAGTGGAATCTACCAGCTCATGTTTTCTATTGAAAAATACTTGCATCTCTCTTCCAGGGGCAAAGTATGTATAGTTTCTTTAACTGTATTCTTACGTATGTGTAACTTAGCAGGTGAAGTTGGCCTTGGAGTACACAAGGAAGCCACTGGCCTGGGTTTGTCTTGCCTAGATAATTTCTTCTGGATACTCTGGGGCAGCTGCCCTGGAAGGGAGGGCAAATGGAAGGGACAGAAATGCGTTAGTCTGAAGATGGCTCTCAGTTCCCACCTGGTGGCTGGGCACTCCTGCTCAGACAGCAGTTCCCACTCTCCCGTAACCCTGATAGAAAGTCCCCTGGTATCAGTGCAATGCTGGGGGAGAGAGAGGGATTGGCCAATACATGTGAGTTAGTTGTTTTACTCTCTGCAAAGATATTTGACCAGGTGAAAAGAAATCAATTTGCAGAAAAAACATTCTTTTGTGATGGGATATAGTGTTGCAAATATTTGCCTTCATCTGGTCTCCCAGCCTACGGCCCTGGCTTGATGGGAGCCTCCTGACTCCATCTCCCAACCCACCGGCTATATCACGCTGGCACCGGATTGAAATATTCACACCATTTGAAAACATCCACATACAGGTCCATATAAACTATATAATGGAGCGTGGCCATTGGACATCCCCAGGCTAGCAGCAAGCCAGTTGGCTTTAGGACCAAAGGCAGTACTGTGTCAGTGTGAACTCTGCTTAGGTTAATTAGCTGTGCTAACAAGTAGGACTAATTTGCTCAGGGACAGCGTTGCAAGCTAGAGAGCTTTATGGGGCATGTGATGCCACATGGCTATATTAGAACTGCTGGGAGCTTGTTCAGAGGTTTTTCGCTCCATACTATATAGCACAGCATAGACATTGCCCTTCAGTCCCAAAGAGTGTGTAGTGATGTGCCATGATACCATGAAGTAATGTATACCTTCACCTCCCTCAATCTCAGAGCTGGATTTTGTAATGATGATATTAAATGTTACTCCACAAAAAAGCACTGTCTGTGCCAGGAGCAAGGTGTTACTCAGCATCGTGGCAGATTCTAGTCAAGGGTGAACAGTTGTTTTCCTCACTTTTTGTTCTTAACAAAGAAGCCAAGGAGAGTGCAAGTGGCCTCCATCTTACACAGGAGCTGGCTGAAGTCTGCATGTTGGTCCATCTGACTAGGGCAGGGTATCCATAAGAAGGAGTCTAAGAAAATTCTTAGATTGAAGAATTAGACATCAAATTCAAAACAAACTGTATTTTCAGTTTTCATAGTCCTAATATTAATATAATGAATGATAACAATTAAAACATTTGTCTTCAACTGGTAGCCTAACTTAAATACAGACCACCATCAAAGATAAGTGACTACTTCCTATGTTTGTATAGCACAGGAAATAACTGAAGCTGCTATGAAGGTGCCACACAGAGTCATAAGGATGACACTGTGAGGTAAGTCTTTACGTTAATGACAGCAACTATAAATATTTATCCAACTATAAAAGACAAAGTCATGAACATCTTGACTATTTGGGAAGTAAAAGTTCTCTTCTTTTTAAATATAGTACCTCAAATATTACCTTTTTTTTTCAACTGGTAGCTGAAAATGTCTTTTATATCATCTAAGGGATGCCTACTTTACATATTTAAAACACAAAACAAGTTATGGATAGCCTGTCAGCAATATAGAGTCACTAACCAATCCAGGAATATATTTCATGTAATTCTTATAATGAAGTGACTAAACATATTTGAATAGAGCAAAACACATTTTAGTAGAGAAGTTTAGTGATCAAGTAGAAATAAACAGCTTTTGCAAAGTATTCTACTCCTTTTGCTAAGACCCATCAACCTCTCCCTCACTTGAACATTGTTCTGCTGTCAGCTTGTGTGCCCTGTAGAGAGACCAGGACTAGAAGGCACCACTGTGGTCCACCCTCCTCTCCCAGGACAGGGTCAGCTATTCTTAAACTATTTCTAAGGGACTACTTTGAATGTATTTGTTAATAAGGAAATTTTTAGATGTCATGTGTGGGCTTCCTATGTAGGTCTTGTTTCCAGTTCCATTCTTAGTTTGCCAAACGATTTTTCCCATGAGTTCATACTATTCTGTGTGTTTTTCACATAAATAGAGTTAAAATAGAGTTGCCAAGAGAGCAAGTAATGACTATAGTTAAAACAGCTTGAAGTGCTTATTAGTGTTCAACTCAGGTGCTGGAATGGGCAAAGCTTTGTTCAGGAGAATTTTACTTGCCTGAATCCCAAACTGGATTGCTTAAATGCAGCTGTTCCTGTGGCATGCCAGAAATGGTGGCTGTCCTTGTGGAATCTCACACTGAATTGTGTAGATCCAGATGGATAATGCTAAATAGAGCTTATACAGTTAAAAGAAGAAGATATTGTTTGAATACAACCCACCATTTTGATTAATGTGCTCAAGCACATTCACAAAAATTGGAAAAATTAATGAGTTCCTTGGAAACATCTGTGGTTTCTTACAAACTGGAAACTTGTAACACATACCAATATTTTGAAGATATCTGGCAAAACACTTCATATGTCTTTATGTTTTATAATATGAATTATTATTTTTAACATGCTGGGGTTTTTAACATTTTTTCTTCTAAAACTATTCTAAGGAGTACAATCACACACTAGCAACAGCACAACACAATTCAAATTACTTTCTTAAAACACTGAAAGTGATTAGTAACAAAGGAAAGTGGTTTCCAAAAAGTCTTCAGTCTCAGGGTGGGTGTGCCCGGACTCTGAGGTAGCCATATTGTCATGCAAGGGGAACCAGAATGAGTTCACAAGGAATCCTCTCTGAAGATGGAGTCCAAATCTGATATCCATACGGTGATGCTCAGGCATTACTCCCTGGCCTCAGTTTGTCCTTTACCAGTGCCTCAGAGCTGGCGTCGTGTGTCTCAGCAGTGCCGTCAAGCCGGAGTGAGGCCGCCCCAAGGACATGGGGCCGGGGCCGAGTCACAGCAACGTGGGGACGGAGGCCCAAACAGGCCAGTGTGGAAGGAGCCCTTGCAGCCCTGCTCCCTGAGAGGCATGGGGCGGAGGTTGGGGTACCTCAGCCACCGAGATGCCCCTCTCCAGCTTGTCCCCAAGCGGAGCTGCTGAGCAAGGGAGGCCCTGGGCTTGTGGCAGGGCGGGACGGGCTGACGGCCATGTTAGGTGATGGCTGGCTGTGCCTCCACCTCGGCGCTGGCAGGGGAACTGCCTTCACCCTCTGCAGTGCCCTCTAGATACTCAGGAGCGAGATTTTTTTTTGCTTTTGTTCCACCAAGCAACGGGGTCATCCCCTCCTCTCCATCAGAAGATAGGAAAAGGAGACCTAAATAAAGGAGCCACTGCTGTTGGCTGCCACCTAACCCCGGAGCTTTCTGTATGATTGCTCAAAGAGGGCTTCATTTTCTTTTGTGGCCGTAGGGAAAGCGGCAGTCTGCTGCCACATTATGTCCTCTTTACTCCAAGACCCTGGCTGTTTTACCCTTTAGTGTGTTTCTTAGTATTCACCGTATTTTCAGCTATCCCATTATATGTGTACCCTCCTTTCCATTCCCATCGCCAGGTGCTTTCCAGGAGATTACTTCACAGTTGCTGCTCTTCCCAAGTCTGAACATTTGTACTCGCTTAGAGGAAGGGCAGATTATTTTTTTCCGTGTCCTTCTGCATTGCCTTAATCTAGCTAACAAGAGGTAGGGGCCCGCTAGTGGCACGGCTGCAGCATGGATGCCGTGCTGGCTGGCTGCTATTTTGCGCCATGCGGCTGCGCTCTGGCTCTGCTCACCGGCAGCCATTCCCACCGCCGGGGCAGCCGGGGTGAGGACCTTCGCTGCCCTGGCCACCACCCCGCTCGCTTGCGGGGTGCCTTTGTGTCCGAGTGTAAAATTAACTACCGTCTCTGTGTGCTCAGGGCCCGCTTCAAAGCCCTTTGAAATTGGTGGGAATTTTTCTACCCACTTCAAAGGGCCCTGGCTCATGAACATAAAGCACAGGGTGCACCAGTTAATTTTTAAACTCCGATTACCTGAAAACTCCTTGTAAAATGTACCGGAGCGTAGGGCTGGGGACAAGCTTGCTGAAACACTTGAGAAGGCACAGCTGAACAACTGGGATTGAGGATTTCTTTCTTTACTATTTATCCTTTTATGCCATGCACATACCTTTTAATCATTGTAATCATTTACCTGCGTTTTCTACTGTTCTGCACATTTAGTGCTTGGTCGTTCCCCTTGCAACAGCCTGCCCAGCGATGTGCGGGACGCAGCGAGGTTCTGGAGTATGCAGGACTTGCCTGAGCTGACCTTACATGTCTGAGCAGCCCAGAGGTTTCGAAACCCCTGCCATGTTTGAGTCCAGCCTGTACCACTGCTTGGGTGGCTCTGCAGGAAGTGTGCTGCCTTGGCAGGGAGCGGGGCAGCCATCCCTCCCTGCCTCCTTGCCTCCTCCAGGGCATGGCCCCCAAGCTGTCTCCTCCACCACCGCTTAGGACAGTTACCATCACAGGATGGTTAGCAGCAGGATGAGGAGAAGTTGTTCAACAGGTGTGTAAAGGCTGCAATTATATTCGGCTCTGGTTTGTGAGGTGTGTAAAGATATGGTGTGAGGTTTAAAAAAAAAAAAACACCAAACAAAAAACCCCAAAAGTAAACATGTTCCCTTTCTTTACTTTCCCAGGAGAACTTCATGTCTTTGTTTCATCCAAAGTCCTCTGCATCTCCCATTTTACATCCCAGCTCCAAGAGTAATAAAATAAAATTTAAAAAAAAGAATTTGGAAAGTAGTTTTTAAAGTAGTTAGGATAAGCAAAGAAAATTTTATTTGAAGAGCAAAGAATAAATAAACATACCTCTGAATTGAATTGTAGAGTAGTCTCCCAAAGGAAATAGTGGAAATCAAATTGCTTGAATAATTTAAAACTAGACTGGACAAAGCACTTAATAATATATGGCAGAAAAGAAGCCTGCCTTGGCAGGAGAAGTGGATGACTTAATAGGTCTTTTCCCTCTCTAGCCTGTATTATTTTATGGTTTATTACTGTAGATGACTCAATGTTAACAATGCTCAGTTTATTTTCTTACAACTGCTGCTGCAGGACAGTGTATGTCCATGTCGTTACACCTTATTAATTATCCCCAGTTACCAGAAAAGCACTGGAGGCACTAAGCAGTGTTTATGCATGAAATACTGTGTGAGTGTCTCTGTTTTAGAGCTGCATATGTGAGAAGAATGGCAAAGCCATCTGTCAACTCCATAGATCATCCTAAAAAGGCATGATATATGTCACATATCACTATCATGCTTTTTGCATTATCATAAGTTACAGCAAAACTCTTTGTGGAGTGTTTTCAAAAGCATTGAAATTGGTTTTGTACCACTAAACATAAAGCTCACTTTGCTTTAATTATCACAGTGTAACGTTGCAGAGCTGTGTGAGAGAGGGGAAAATACAGTCTGCATTGCTTCTGAAGTGGACCCTGGATAAAATACTATGTTCACTTTAGAAGTGTTTATGAATGACATTAAAAGGGACCAGCACCTGCTGTTCTATCTTATTTGGCCATAAGGGGACTTCACACCTCCTTATGTGAAACACACTGAGAAGCATGTGGGCAGAGATACTCCATTACGGGTTTAGGAAGCATTTATTGGACATTGGGTAAGTCAGAAGGTAAATTACTGGGGGAAGACTGGACATAAACCAAGAACTACACCACTATTACTACACCCATCATGAAACCTGTATTATTAAGAGGACAGACAAACGCTGATCAGATAAGCACAACTGACTTAAATATAGGAGACCTTTCCTTGGTTCAGGGGATGGAGTAGATGAACTGTAAAAGCCTTACAGGAGAGAAGAGAAAAAGACTCAGTTTAGAGAGGAGGAGGCAGGAGACACAATATAAAAGTCTCTAAATATAGAAAAGGAAAATTATATAGCCTCTTCTACACGTTTCTTTTACGTAAGAGCAACAGACTTGCAGAAAGGGAAGTGTAAGTTAGACACATGGAAAATCTAATAGTAATAATACTGAAGAGCTGGAATATTTTGCTTGGATAGTATGAAATACTTCAATGAATGTCAGACAAATATTCATTTAGAATGATTTAGGTGCATTTGATATTACTTCAGGCCAAAGTACACCAGATGATTTCTTTATGTTGCTTTCAGCCCTGCTGTTTATGAATTTGTGAATCAAAGGCGAAGGCATGTATGGAGAGAAAAATCCTGAGAGGATACTGACAAAAGGGCTTAGGAGGCTGGCGTGGAAAAGACATGCATGCAATTATTTATGATATTGTCTAATTTGTACATTTGTCATGCTACCTAAAAAAGACAGAAACTGGCATTTTAGAATCATTACAAAATTTTCCAGTGGTCATGCTGGCATTGTAATCCAGAGCACCTACGAGATGGGACTGCTGGAAAGGTGCATTTACAGAGATACTGAGAAGTCTGTGGTAGTCCTAGCCTGAGAATTCAAATGCTCCTGGAGTGTATAATTTAATTTCCATGCAGGGGTAACAGACAGGGCTGTGCTTAGCAGAGGAATGAAGATGCCAACAAAGAAAAGGTGTTGTTACCTTCCTAGTTTTTGCCTGTTGAAAAGAATACTTTCCCAGCATTTCCCAAGCTCTCTCCTTTGCAACACCAGGAAAAGTTTTTGTCAGTGTTTTTTGACCATGTTAATATATATTGTCCTGTGGCGGTGGGCACATTCTACATACAAATGGTCTAAAACATTCCATTATAATATCTGGGTTAGCACACATAAAAGTCCTTTTAGCCTCTAGGTTATTTCTGCTCCATAAACCTTGAATACAGCTTTAAGCTATCTGAGTTTCACATCTACAAATGCCTGAAATAGGCTGAAAGGAATCAGTACCAGATATGTCATGGATCTCTATCTCATTCGTCCATATTTTCAGAAGATCCAAATAGAAATGTAATACCACCTACGATGGAGAAGCAAAATACTAGCTATATCTACAGATGAGAAATCTGATTTTGCCATTACTAAAAGCTGTTTGGAGTTTCTTTTTAAAGTTTATATCCCATTTTGATAATAATCAACATAAAGTGCTATCTGTTGTGGTGAGAACATGGACTTTTGGGATTTGTTTTTTACTCTTTCCTTATGTACTGAAAAATTTGTTCTTTTTCTTTTTTCCTTACATGGGATTTATGTCTTTCCTTGCTTTATTGCTCTCCTTTTAGTTCCCTGTGTTCTCTCACTGGAAAGCATATCATAAATAACTGAATACAAACTATTCCCTCATCAGAGCTCTCACCCTTTACCAATACCAACAAGCATAATTTCCATAGTGATGAACTCCATAAAATGAAACAGAAAACACCCCCCAGAATGCTGTTCATTCTCCACTATGCCAAAAGTCTCTAGGTCATTGTTCCCCACAGCTCTGCTAGTATTTTTTCAGCAGTTGCTTTTACTAGCCAAGGGTGAAATATTTGAAGAGTTCCTTGGGCAAAATAAAACAGTTGGTGGCACAAGCAACTTGGAACCATGTCACTTATTTTCCAGAACTCTTATTTTTCCCCTACACCTACTAAAGCCATTGCAACAGTAACCTCTCCTTAGAGCTGCACTCCACAAAATAATTTGGCTGTCATGTTCCAGTCCCAGCTGAAAGCCTATTTATAGCAGCAAATTTAACTGGGATTTTCTGGAGTTACATGTTCACACCCACCCTTCTGTTTTGTTTTATTGCATTTTTTTTTCTTTCTTTCTACTGTAAGAAATGAAACTGTACAAAGTTACCAAGATGTGCAAAGTCAACCTCCAGAGATGATCTGAGTGCACCTCTGATGTTGCAGCGGACCATAGGCAATGGACGAGATGCAACTCATCAGAAGCAGCTGACCCTTCTTAGCTGTACGTCAGAAATCCTCACGTGGCCAAGAACCACGTGCACCACAGAAACTTGAGGGGAAAGGAAGCTTTGAGTGTGAGCAGAAGTTGCCCATGGCTCCTGGGAACAGCACTCACCCAGTATGGGTGGGTGCTGGGGGCAGCGTGCCACTGGGGAGTGGATGGGAGACCCAGGATACTGTCCCACAGCCTCCGATGGTTTTCTCCTCGAGGTGGGGATTTGGATAACTTGGTGCTAACTCAATAAGTTGATGTAGGCTTAACCCATGGTCTGCATTTGAGCTGCTTGCAACAGATTGATGACATCTGATTTACACTGTAACAAGCCTCTGATCTCCTCTTTTAGACCTAAAGGAACAGGAGGGGCTTAACACCAAAAATTGTCTGTGCTGTACTTTTTGTTTTGTTTACAAGTTTGAACAAGTCACTTTGGATGCTCTGGTTTTGGTGAGAGTAAGAAACACCCAATCATAGCCTCTTTAAAAATAGTAAAATAAAATAAAACAAATCAGAACAAGGCTAAGGCAGAAGTTGGGCAATCCTGAAAGTTGGCAGGCACATGCTACTGACTGAAAAGGGTGTGCATCACTTGGCTTCAGGGTGAAAAAAAAGAAAACAAACTCAACAACATTTAAATAACATTTAAAGTACAAATTATAAGAGACTGAAAAATCATTTCCAGGCTTGCTGCAGGGTATGCGCTAAGATTTCTAGCAGGGGCTAATGGAACCACACCCCTTGTTATCACACATGGTATGGTCTGGAAGAGACTTGGAGAGATGCTATTGCAATTATTGGCCTTTTGCTGAAGCAATTAGTATGAGGGAGACAGTAATTGTCTGACTGGAAAGAAACAACCAAATTCTTAACAAAGCAAACAAAACTCAAGAAACAACAGCCCACAGTCCTCCCTGTAATTTGAAGGGAGACAAAGTGAAAACTGGAGAGATGAAACAAAAACGGAGGACTGACCCAGAAAGGGAGACTTAAAAAATACCTTAAGATTGCAGGCCTGTGAATTTAAACTCAAAACTCTGCCTGACAATGTAAGTTTTGAACACAAGACACTTACTTATTTTACAGTCACAGAGTCATAGAACAGTTTGGGTTAGAAGGGACCTTAAAGATCACCTAGTTCCAACCGCCCTGCCATGGGCAGGGACACCTTCCACTAGACCAGATTGCTCAAAGCCCCATCCAGCCTGGCCTTGATCACTTCCAGGGATGGGGCATCCACAACTTCTCTGGGCAACCTGTTCCAGTGCCTCACCACCCTCATAACGAAGAATTTCTTCCTTATATCTAATCTAAATCTACCCTCTTTCAGTTTAAAGCCATTACCTCTTGTCCTATCACTACATGCCCTTGTAACAAGTCCCTCTCCAGCTTTCTTGTTGGCCCCATTCAGGTACTGGAAGGCTGCTGTAAGGTCTCTCCGGAGCCTTCTCTTCTCCAGGCTGAACAACCCCAACTCTTTCAGCCTGTCTTCATCAGAGAGGTGCTTCAGACCCCTGCTCAATTCTACTGTAGTTAACCCTCCCATATTTGAGAGACAAGAAGTGTCTCCAGCTGTGTCAGTAACCACCTCTGTATGCTGCACCAGGAGTACTTCCCAGCTGTCGTTCTGAAGGTGTGCCAGATCCATATTAAAACTCTGTTTTGGTGTGAGCTGTAGGACTACACCTGGCCTTTCCTCTTGAGGCACCTTGATGCACACACAGAGATATCCCAGTATGTGTATCAGAGGAGAACAATTGTGCTCCTCTAGTATGGGTAAATTGAGCAATTCAGGTGTATTGCTGTGGCTAAGGACCACATCATCCCCTTTTTTTGATAATATTCCCATCCAGCTCCACAGGTACCGGCCACCTTCTTAAGTTAAACTTGATCAAACCTTGAAGGTTCTTGCTCTTTCAGGGAGGAAGAAAGGCTGGTGTGGCCAAAAGCATGCATTATTTCCCCAAGCATCTCTATTGGTCTCATGAAAAATATGACTCCACCCTCCAAGACTTGCCTCAAAACATTTTCATCAGCAAGACAAGGGTACATTTTCATTGAAGTTTCAGCTGTCTCAGTACAAAGTGTTGCCACATACCTGACACACAGAAACACAAAGATGTGCAATAAGACAATGAGATGAAATTCAAAAAAATCAGTGGTTTTTTTTTAAAGATTGGGGTCCCAGAGCTTTGAAATATGGTACTTCCAGTATTGTATTCACTCTCTTAACCCTGTCTTCCCCTCCAGTTAAGCTAAGATTTTAATTTTGGCTATACTGTGCTTTCTTTAATATGGATACAAGGTACCTAATTCCTGTACCTTCAGCCTCGCACAAATGTTGGCCACAATCTTGGACTTCCGTGCAGCAAGCATTTATGCATGAGTTTAACTTTGTGTTCTATAGTTACATTTCACTCATAGTCTTTTTGCTGTGTAAGAAATGCTATATAATACCATCTTCTAGAAAGGTATGACATATACAGCTAATATTCCTTTGGAAACTTCTAAATTATTCCCTTTAGACATAAATTTATACATGTGCTTATATTTAGAACTGTGTGTGAAAGAGAGGCACCAGGGCAAACATTTTCTTAATATAATAAAGTATTTCTCCAAGTGTTATATAGTGATCAAGTTTTCCAAGAATATAGGATGGATCTGTCTTCACTTTACATCATTAACACATACCTGCAGCTTCCAATGAAATTGGAAATAGGAATTATTTCCCAACTTTTGATTTCCTAGTTGCTTTCATCACAATTAATTTTGGAATATAAGTCCATTTTTTTCTTGTTAAATAGAAGGCATCAGCCCTGACATTTGATCAGACACAAGATATTAATTCAGAAAAAAAACTTTACTTGGGTTTTAATTAATTAATTAATTAATTAATAATTAAAAGAAAGACACAGATTGTTCTAGATAAACTAATGCATTCTTTTGCCAACAGTGAGCTTCTCAACAAACAGAAGAGTTTAAATATTCTTGTGCTTTGTTTCAAGGATTTGAGAACAGTAAAAGCGAAGTTACTGTTTCAAGAACGCCTCTTTTATTTCCTTTAGGGCAATTCTCCTAACTCTGACACCATGGCAACAGCTCATGGATCCTCAATGGAAACATAGATGTGTGATAGGCATATTCTTCATTAATATCATCTGCACTGAACATATGCCATCCACACACTTGATATGTGTGCAATGGAGCTTCAAATGTGCTATCTCAGGATGATCAAGCAGATCTTAGGACTGAAGTCCTTCTCTATCAGCAAAGGCTACTATGGCACCACATTTGCACATTAAAAGCAGGGAAATTGTCTTAGTGATCTCTTGGCTGGAGAAGTGGTAGTATGGAAGTAAAAGCAATGAGATGATGGCACAGGGGCAAGTGGAATAGACAGGATGGGGCTAAAGACATGAGTCAAGCCTAACTCTTTACAATCCTCTGCTGTGCAACCTGCTGGTAGCATATACTGGTCTTTCATCTTTTTCCAGTGATTGCTCCACAGGGAGGATAATAGCATTTTACTGTTGCCTACTATTTTGTTTGTTCTGGAAATAAAAGTCTCTGCTGTAGACCTGAAGGTACGAACCTTATCAGTAATGCAGTTCGTCATCATATGCAGCCTGCATGGCTCCATATGATGATAAAACTTCCAGCTCTCAATACTTTTTTTCTTTTTTCCCCCCACATTTATATTGCCAGATTTAAAACACTGTGTTAAATGAACTTGCAAATTTCAGCCAAGCATACCAGACACTACCAGACTTCACCTTTCCCTGCAGAACAATTGCTTATTGGGAGACCTCTCTCTAGTTGCTGTGGTAGAGATTTCATACAAAATCTAAAATGACCAAGTGCTCTGTGCTAAAATAATCACTGGTGCTACCTGGAGGCAGACAATTGCATTTCACAGTGATGTTTCAAAATGTGGGTTGTTTTTGTGTGCATCTGTTTTCATTGAAATAAAACCAAAACCTTTCAAGAATTTTTGAGAAAATAAAACAGCATCAAAATATCTGAAATGAAGAGCAGAGAGATTTCTGCAGAAGCAGTTGCTGGGAATCCTACTTGAAAAGCAATGTTATACTTGCTTTGGAGCAGATTTCCTATGACGACTCTGAGGATTACGTCAAAAGTGGGTATGCCTCTATGAAACATTTCATTTTTAGTAAAACAACACGTTAAAACAATATTTCATTAAAAATATTCTGACCAGGCCTATTTTCCATATGCTGCAGCCCTTGGAGGAAACTGGTTGCTGCCTGAAGCATTATATTTGGTCTATATGATGGACCATCAACAGCAACACTTCTAGCTAAGTAATCAGAGGCCCATCCTGAGTCTCCTTTTATGCTCTTTTATGCCCACCAATATACATTATTGAATTTTAAAGAAAAAAAATTATTTTAGTTTTAAAATTTGACTGAAAACTGTTCCTCTTCAATGCTTAGAACAAGAACAGTGCCACAGCTTACAGCAGAGTCATCTGTTTACATCAAGAAACTTTTGGAAATTTCATACTAGGCACAGAGGCTTGTTACAGAGAGACATGTAAGATTTCTGAAAAGCTACTGAAAATACTTGAGATAGGAAGATTTATACTTGTTGCTCTTGATTGTGTGAACTTGAGCATTTCATGCTTTATCTGTTTTATGAGTTGAGTATTCAATCAGATAACCACTTCCCTTTATATTGGGAAGGAGAGAAAGAATATACTTTCAAGTGTGTTGGAACGCTAAAACAATAACACTAAGGATTGTATATCAAACGGGCACACAGACCGCGTAATTAATAAACTTTCTCTCCAAAATAAAAATAACTCAAAGATTTGAGTCCATGGAAGTGCACAATTATAGCCTCAAAGCAGTTCAGCTTGAGTAAGTGAAGCAAGGGCTGAGTTGTATGGACCTTCCCTTCGGGGTCTTCCAGATTTTGGAGCTGGCTTGCAGTCATTCTGGTTTCTAACACAAACCAGGACAATTCAAGCTGGATGGTAAGGCTCACTGCATTTCAGCTGTGAATAGGGATGTAATTCAACTTACTAAAATTCTAAGAAACCTTTTTGAACTCTTTGATTTCTTCTTCTACCTGGAATACTCAAAGACCTGTTCCAGGAAACACCCTTGGAGAGCGGATTTGGCATTCAAGTCTTCCAAAGGTTGTTAGCTAAATAATTATGTAGCCTATAAAAACATCCCATAATTCAGTTCTGCAGCTTTTATCAAGTATTTCAGGTATGGCATATCTATTTTGAAATCATGGTCCAGAAATTTTCAGTGACTACCCAGTAAAAAACTTCAACAAGGTTCTTCCTCTTTAGCAAACATTTGCTAATGGATTTCACAATAACAATTCATGTTTTCAGGATAAAATCACATGCAAACTGAACATGCTATATTCTGTGTGGGAACACCAACAATTTTCCGTTTTCAATAAGGATGGGTTGGACCCAAACTTTTTTTGCTATAGTTATTAAATCACATTATATGTTCTGGTGTTGGCAGGTCTGGACTTCTTCCCGTATGCTATTGATGCAGAAGGCTGCGTAATTTCTGACACTGGCTAATTTTTGAACAATGCTGTTTATCTGGTTTTTAGAGACACAACTGTGTGACTGATGGCTTTATTTTATGAACAGGATACATTCATTTTACTAGCTTGCATGTGTAATGTGGCAGGGTATCAGAATGACTATCTGGATAACCAAGACAAATGGGAAAACTGAGTTGTTTGACTATTCTAAACTCTGGGAATGGTTTAAAAAATATTTCTCCTGGCTCGTCCCTCCCTGATTCCATTCACTGCCTTCTTTCCTTTTGTCTGGGCAGCAGCGGTTTTCCAGGCAGGAGTTATTACATGGCCCAAGAGTCTTTTTAGTCAATTAACCTCTCTCCATAGCCTACATGCAGCCAAATGAGGTCTCAGGAGTGAATGAGGAGTTGTTTCCTTCTAGCACTTTGAATATACCCCCAGTTTAAACTAATAATAATTTTACACCTCCTCTTTTTGCATGTCTTTTGTGCAAAAGAACTTCCAGCTAAGCCCATTCCTTAAAACTTTATTTTAGGAGAAAGTTCTGGTGAATCCTATGCTAAAAGTAAGACCCATCACAATGCTGCTCATTGTTAAGTTTTGATTAACGTTCCCAGTCAATTACTGACTCACTCTCTTTCCAGCATGTGCAAATATTTAGTTTCTTTCTTTTTCTGGAGCATGTTCTGTAGGGCCCATTGCAGTAGTATCCAAGCAAATTTTCAACATCAACAATAATATTACCAATATAGTAGAACTTTTGTGACATCCTTCTTTTAAGGGTCTCAGACTGCTCAACTTAACCATCTCAGCATTCACACTAAGCAACTAAGTGCTATTCCATTGTTTTTCACGGAGTGAGAACAGTGGGATATAGCACTGGGAGATCCCTCACTGCAGGTCTGTGGCTGCAGGGTAAATCAGAAGTGGTATAAAACATCCAAGTATGTTGAAGGCAGAGCTGAGGTCTGCAATCCTTATGAAGACAGCTTCACAAGACCTATTTACAGTCACATATTGTATGCTAACAAAAGTGAACCAGTTGGGGTAAGTTTTTTAAAGTCTGTGGTTAATCTAATGCAGGTTTTCCAGCAGCTCAACCACATCCATGAATAAATCAGTCTTCCTTTCCTTGAAAGTCTGGAGTCAAAACCTTTAAAATAAAGCTTATTTAGGCTGTCTGTAATCTGAAGATCTTCCTTGATGAGGCTGTCAAAAACAGAATGTCGCTCTCCAGCTTGATTAGTAAAGCAGACATCTAGTGGTCTTTTGCTACTTTATGCTCTTCAACAAACTTTCAAAGACTGCAAGATATGCCTGCCTTATAGAAGCCTAGAGGCAGAGTCTTTCAAAGTCAAATGACCCACTGGCTCTCTGGGTCACTAAACTCTCATATGATGGCCATGAAGTCCCTCTTCCTTCAGTTCTCTGCAGCCCTTCAGGCTGCTTTTTCCTTTCTTCTAACTCCCTTCTTCTTCAGCATCTTTTCCAGTTGTCTCAGCAAAGGGTAGTTGTAGTTAGGCTTCAAGAGTACCCCTGATTTTCCCAGAATGGGGTTGATCTTCTGGGAATAACCTTGCTCTACCTGTCTGAACCTAAGAATGCTGAATTAACATAGTTTTGCATTTCTTGAAGCTCTCCCTGGAAGATCTAAACACCTGTGTATACAGTGAACTCCAAATAGAAACAGGTCGAAAGCTCCTCACCAGAGAAAGGCTTTATCTTTTTTTTCCCTATGATCAGTGGTTTCTACACTGATTTTTTTTCCAGTCAGTATGAAATTGCAGGCCAGCCTCCAAAAACAGTTACTTGTTCTGTCCCTCCCTGTCCCTACATGTCCTGTCCCTCGTTCCCTAATTTGTAATACCCAAGTTAAAAAAAAACAAAAACCAAACTAAACAAAAACCACCCCTCACCCCCTGCCCTCTATGAAACAAGGTGTCTTTATAACATGGAAACTTTTATTGCTGATGTCAAGGATAAATCCCAGTTTCCGTTAATTAGAAACAGGCACGAATCCTGTCTCAGCAGTGCCACTGAAAGAGATTGCTTGATTGCTCTCTGGAATCAGCCATGGCTTACGGTGTCCTGCTGCCTGGCAGAGAGCCTTCCCTGTTACCTAATGATCACCAGGCATTTCTTCCTGTCCTGGTCCCTGTAAAGAACACCCTGTTATTCTTTGGTACACAAGAAGTGCATATTACAGCACTGTCAAGGTGCTGCGGTTTATATTTTCACGGTGTATTTGGGTGGGGAATGCTTTGTTGTTATTCAGTCATCTTGAAATCGGTCTTAATGCATGCCAAGTTAACCAAAGATGCCAGTAAAAGCATTCATTCACCGAAACCAAGCAGACCATGCAGCTTAAAAGGCTTACAAAAGACAAAGGTGAAGAAAAGAGAGAAAGAATGCACTGCTTCTATTTGAAGTATGGGATGGCTGAACAAGCCTAGCAGCTCATGCCTGCCTCAGCACCATGCTGAGGGAGAGCATCAGGTAATGCAGTCTAATCACATTCAGTGGGAACATTTCTGGGTTGCCACCAGTCTGATTACTAAGGTACAGACCAGGTATTGCACATCTATATTCTAGCTGCCAAAGATCCAGAAGGCTTCTCTATCGCCTTTTTCTTCAGGATCTCCTCAGTGTGACATGCAGGAGACCATAGGCAGGCAAACAATTGCTTCTTCATGATGCTACTGCCTTCGGAGGCAACTGGGTCTCCCCGTTAGTGTCCAGGCACTTCTCTTGCTCTTGTAACCCTTGTAACCCTTGTATTTCTTGGGTTATAACAGCTGCACTGGTCAGACACTACCCACACCTATTTACTCGTCCACCCATTTCCCAATGGAAGTGAAACAGATGAGCTTTGACATGAAGGAGGCTATGCTTTGAGGCAGGGAATTGCAGGAGGAGAAAATATGTTTCATGCTGAAGGTAGCTGCCGTATGGCAGCTTCCATAGGAATGGAAATTCTAGTTCAGTCCATGGGCCATGTGGTTCAGTCTTCTATCTCCCTCAAGAGCCAGAAGTAGACCCCTCTGAAGAATAACTCAAAGCAAACTCCCTTTTCTCTTCTGCCCCAGTACTCTCCTAAACTTCATTTGCATCTCAAGTGATTTCCTGATCTTTGCATTAACTTGAAATCAAATGATTTCCTTTGTGGCTTATTTAGTAACACCCAGAGTGGATCTCTCTTCCAGGTATTTGGTCTGTCCCTTCTGAACCCACATAAACTTCATGCACCTACATGGAGTTCCCATGTGGTGCTGAAAAAGCAGCAACTCAAGCCCTTCTGACACTACAATGGGCAGAATGTATATGGGTATATACACCTGCACATAGCTGTTGGCTCATGATGTCATTCTGGCACCTAAAACAGTGTGTATCATCACTTTTCTGGTATGGCTGCAGGAAGAATACATTGCATACCAATACTTATCAGTTATTATACCAGGAAATATCAGGACTTCTAAACTGCTATGCTATGAAGTACCAGGGAAGCTCAACTTCAAGCACTCTTGAGTATGTAGATGAACTGATTTTTTTTTTTTTTTTGAGTATGCATCTATATAAACCTAAAGTGACTATAATAGTACCTATTTACCACAAAGGGATGCTTTAAAAACAAATTAATATTTGTGAAGCACTCACAGTGATAAATGCTATAAAATTTTACATCAGGAACTTGTTTATAGAAAGCTGAGAGCATGTAGCTAAGTACATTATCGCAATGCCTTCCCACAGGAAAGCTGGGTAAAGGTTATACAGACTACCATAACCTGTTGTACTCAGTGCAGCCATAATACTTGCTCTTTCAGCATTCCTCTGACGACTTAATAACAGAGATGAATCCAAGCTGCATGATCCTGATCTGGATCCAGATGTAGCTGAAATCTGAAGTGGCTCAGAAACATGGTTTCTAAATAAGAATTCTCAGAAAATCTGTGTTCCTCTCCCCCAGCATATCTGAAGTGAGAGTTGATTTCCAGAGTCAAAATAAAACTCCACTGGCACTATCTGAATAGTGCATGCTAGTGTTGAAATTTAACAGAAGTTCTAAAGGTATAAATTCAATTCTGCTGTCATCTTTTGATTAAAAGCATTAACATTTCTGTCTTTGGCCTCTTTCTTAGGACTGGTCCGTACTTAGAAGGAAGACTCCCAGGAGCACGAGGCAGTTCTGTAATAGAAATTGCATGTCCTTTCTGCTCCTCACTGGGACGTTTCTAGGAAATTGAGTTGTGTTCTGAGAAGATGAGCCTATTGACCTATGCTCTTCAGCAACACACTGAGAAGCTGAGTTGCCGTTTGGATGTGTGAGCCTGGTTTTTACTGTGATTCACAGTTGGAGTTGCAGGACCCCTCGAAAGCTGCTCTTTCTCCTGTCCACTAGCTATACGGATGACTTGCACTGCTGTCTGACTGAGTGCTTTGCCCTGTTCCAGTCCCTTGTTCAAACCATAGAATGGGAGACAAGGAGACTGCTGTGCTTGTGCTCTCCTAAGACTGCCTCTGATGTGGGTATCTTGTGACAGTTTCTGAAGACACTGAGGCATGAGAGGAACGGGAATAATTTAGAAGCACATCTGCTGTGTTATTAACATTCCTTCAATGTGAATCTAGTGCCATTCTCTGTAAATGTCTGTGTATATAAAAGCAATAAATAGCCAAAAAAATTAGAGATTTATGACAACATATTGTTAAGTGTTCAACAGATAATCATGTTGTTTATTTTCATGGTATATAACCCTCTGGTTTATATATCCTCCAGTATGGTGCTTGTAACAATCTAAAACATATGACTACTGAATATATTACTTACTCGGTCTTTGTCATAAAATGAATGTTAATATAAAACATAACCAAAATGTCTCATTACCTGATTATAGAAGTCCTAGATTAAAATCATACTCAAAAGGTGAATACCTCATTCCAGAAGAGAATAACATATATTGGTTCTAAGTATATAAATGAATTTACACATCTAAGAACAGCTACAATTTTTCAGACTGGCCAGGTGACACTGGTCCAGTGTCACCATTGTCTCTATATTCTGGTTTTTTGAAAATTACTAAGCTATTGCAACTCCAGCAACAGGCCCTATAATACATTTGCTCCTTTGTAGGTTGTTAGTGTGCCAGTAGCCAGCAGAAGTTGAGCCTTCAGCATACCTTTTGCACATTAACTCTTTGTTAATTTAACAAAGTTAACACTTTGTTAACATAAAACTCTTTGCACTTAACAGCCATTGACTGGTGCATCTGCAAAGATCAGCCAATATTTTCAAGGTTGAGTTATAATTTGTAATACTTTATTTTAAGAGTGAGACATGTAAACAAAGCCTGATGTCCAGGAAATGCTGAGCACACAATAATCAGGCCCTTCTGACATTTCCTGCGTTGGGCAGTCATATAATAAACCCCTGAAAATTCTTAGCACTTTTAATATGATGATAGTGATGTTAATTACCAGATTGTGGTGGTACAGAGCATGATTCATGTTGCAAAAATATTGATTCTTTTACTTGTTTAAGATTAACTTACAGAATTCATTAGACAGCATTTGTAGGGTGCCACTGATTTTAGAATGTACATCTAAAACTGGCAAGTTTTCCAGAAAGTCATTTATAGCATAGGCTTCATAACGGAAAAAGCTTCCTTTTGCACAAGGAGATAAAAATGTAGACTCTTAGGGGCACAGAAATAATGTTCTTGTTAAAGGGCAGGATTATACAGGTCTCTTGCTGGTATTGTCTTGCATAAGTAACTTCAGTGAAGCTATGCTTGTTAGTTTTGTCAGTGTGAAAAGGGGGTATGCATATTTCTAAAAAACAAGCAATAATAGAAGAAATAACAGAAATAAATGGCATTCAGTTTGCAGTAAGGATTCCTTAAAAGGTAGTTCAACATAATTTTGATTAGTTCTACTAATCACTTGTGGGAAGCCACTATTTTGCAATTAATTTTTGCACTTGCCCACAGAGAAAGAAAATATTTATCCATGTGTGGGAAGTGTCTTGAGATCTCTGTGAAAAGGATTGTTCAGATGCATATAATAACATTTTTATTCCAGTATATATGATGGAATTTGTTCCACAATTGCTTCCTTGTCAAAATTTTCATTAACTTTTGTGGGCGGCTCTGTCTTCGGCTCTGGTCTGTAAGAAGTGTTGCTAACAACGCTTCTGTATGTCTTTGGGCAATGAATACGCCTCTCTCAGTGGAGTCATATATGTAAGGCTGGGTCATATAAGTAGCAGCTTGAAGGACAAAGTCCTGACCTTGGCATTCAACTTCTGTGCTTGTCGGATGCCTGCCCACAGAACACGTGCAATTTGCTCTAAGCAAATAGCACCTACATTTCCCTCTGATCTGCTCAGCGCCTTGCTAAAGCACTGCATAAGACTAAGAAATCTGCCAAGTTTGCCCCCAGCCAAACCTACTTTGAAAGACCCCTCTGGACTTCACTTGCATAGATGCAGCCGTGAGCATAGGGGAAGGTTAACAACTCACTTACCTGAGCCCTCAGCCTAGTTCTGTGTAGGGATCTGATTAACTTCAGTGAGAGACACACGCTAAAAAACCAGCAGGAGTTATTGTAGACAGGAGAAATTACAGAAGGAGAGACCAACACTGGTTTTTAGATATTATGCATGTATATAATAGGCTGATTGCAGCTAGTGGAAAGATTTGAATGACTTCAACAAGCTTTGGATCAGATCCTACTTTTTTTGTAACTTTTAGTACAAAGCTTTTGCTAGTACAAAGTAAACCGGTTTAAGTATTTCCTGTGACTCATTGAAAAGTAAATGAGCTATTTAGTACAACTGCTACGTTCATTTCAATGGACATAATCTAACACTGGTCTAACTACAGGGGCAGAATTATGTAAATCACTATTGGGCTAGTAGCAACTGATAAGATAATTGCTAAAACACCATTAACAGGAAAGCAGTTTGTGTGAAAAAGCAGTGTTGGCTCGATACTTATTTAATTGCTATGTGATTTCAGTTCTGGAACCTTGTTCCTTATTCTTACCTGCCTAATTTAAATAATGAGATGCTGTGTGCTTTTCTTTGTCACAGAGAACATTATGGTACGCTGTCCTCAATACAGAAGGAAATGCTTGAGATGCAGTTAACTATGAAGTAACTCTGTTACTAAAAATAAGGAATTTTAAGCTAAAAGTATGTTCCACACTTAATAAAATGCAGAAAAACTCATCACTGAATTTGAGTACCTTCCACCACAGCTACACAATAACCATGAAATAAGAAAATGTCCCAAATATCCTTTCAAACAAACTGCAAACCCAAACTGGGAACCCAAACTGGCAATGGCTTCTCTGGATTGTTACAATAGAAGATAGAAATTCTTTTTTGTTATCCTGCAGTCATAACACATAATTAGATATATATAAGAAGTCACTTTGATTGTATCTGGCTACTATATATAATGAAAACAGAAAAGTCCAAAGCATATTAATTTAGGCCTTATATTTCATATAAAAATGGTAGAATTGCTTTCTGGTGAAATAAGAAAGTGCAACCAAAGTTCTTAAAATGTAGATAAACATTAAATGAACAAAAAGCTCTTCCTGTGCTTGCTAATTTAAGTGAAACCTGAGCCACTAAAAACCTAGAAAAATGTCAAGGTCATTGCCAGTAGCTTTGATTAGCAATAAAAAAGGGACACAGGAACAGGCTAATGGTATGAGGACATTAAATATTAAAAAGGAGCTATTGATTTAAAGGTGCAATCACTAAAACTAAGTAGCAGTAGCTATTGACCAGATGGTAGACTGTATGTTTCTGATGTGTCCACCAACCTATTAGTATTCACCAGATTTTCCCACTTGTCTTGTAAATGCTACTTATTCTGTTTTGTTTCTCATTGTTTTTTTAATCTACTCTTTAAAAACAGAATAAAATTAGAGAATGAACATTTCAACCTTTTCACAAATCCTTACACACACAAATTTATGTCTTCGTGTTTAGGAATATGTAGAAAAGGGAGCAAATAATATACGTTATTCTAGGGACACCTTTTTTATATTCCATTTCCCAAGAAGAGGCATCAGTGTGAAATATATCCTAGGTGCAAGGATGTGCATCTGTAAGCTGCAAGTACATATACCTTTGCCAAACATTGGAGATTTCTCCAGGAAGACAAGCCACAGGAGATGGGAAGTCCTCCCAGGAAGATGGGATATACCTTTCATTGTTCACAGGGGCTTGGACTGCAGAAAGGGGGAATAAGTAAAGATGAGAAGACCCTGAGCTTACCTCTTTACTGTTCTTCCTCTGCTCCATTCCCAAATACCTTACGTGTTTTCAGGAGAAATGCACACCTACAAGACTTTACTGCCAGCTCGTAGAACAGATGCACGTGCCAGGGACACTTGCACGTCACAAGAAGATGGCATAATCTTTCCAAGCATAAGCTTTACCTGGAGAGTAAGTCATTCAAAGGTGAACTTACTCCCTGGATAAGCACACTGCATGCTTGTCGTTCAGTCTCGTGCCTCTTCTCTGGGTAGTTACAAAAAGAATGACAAAGTGAAAGTCACCTTTCTGATAGACTGAGCCTCTTGTTCATTTCAGGAAGGCATGAATTACTTCAGTGATTTCTGTGGGGCTTAATTCTTCGCACAGATATGGAGGAACTGAGGAAAACCTAATTTTATGCTTGAGGAAGCTAAAACACCAGTGGAAATCATAAACTACCAAAACTCTAGCAAAGTGCCAATCCTATTTTTCATTGGCTAAATCTGCTATACTGTACATCAGCTTCAAATAAGTTGCATAGTTAGACTAAATCAGGTGTTGCAGGAAACCAGCTCAGATGTTCAACTAGTCACTGTGAGGTTAGGAATCTCATGCTTTTAGCCAAAAAAAGAGATACAGATTTAATGTAAATTAAATAGGAAAGTTTAGTCTTTCCAAACTATGGTGGTTTCTATTTAGAATAGCATAATGACAGTATAACGCACCTTGGTGAGGGCTAGAGCTGTCAACAGGAAGGTTTAGGAGCCTTGTCCTCAATTCTGCAAAACACTGTTAAAATTTGAGATGTTCTGAATAGAAAATTTCAGGATGGATGAACAGGTATTTTCCTATGCTAGTCTGTCTCTCTGGAATCTTACTAATCAGTTGTGGCTACAAACTCAGTCATCTTTTGGGCCTAACATTTATGTTGGTGCTAAGTAATCCATAAACTGTTTTAGAAATCACCAAACACAAACATTAAAAGTATCACACAAAGTAAATAACCTTATTTTTATTGATAATTAAACTAGAAATATCATGGAAGAATGCTACTGGTAAGAGAAATTCCATTGTTACAGTTGGAGCTTACTAGTAAATTCATGGCAGCAGTTTCATAATATGAAAATGCAGATATTTCACAGGACACCGTAGATATTGATTGCCAGAAGGGGTGACGTTTTGTGTGATTTCAGAATCCAGTGCAATGAGATGATCTATATTGTTACATGAAAGAATAGAGAAACCTGCATGTTGTTTGCCTTAGTAGTGAAATTCCCAAATACTACACTCCATTTAAGTAATGGACCCATTTGTGTAAACTGAATTCAAGGAGTGCACAAATTTTGTGCTAGCATTCTGTTCAGGGTGAATTTCTGGCTGTATGGGAGAGGGAATTTTCTTTCTGGTGTTTTTTTTTCCTTAAACATTTATAATGCAGCACTGAAGCTCTCTTAAAACATCATGTCTTGACTGTTTACCTGTATATATCTCCCGTTTCAGGATGCTGCTAAACAAGAGAGATTAGATATATGGCAAAGAATATACACTTTCAAGAACCAAGATGAGCATTCTCATTATATTCAGGGGGACTACTCACACACATAAAGTTAATCTGTGTCTTAATGCATTAATAACTCTGTGACACAGAGAATGTCTCAGAGAAATATCTAGAATTCTACAGGGCATTTTGTGGCTTTACTTTGTAACCTCTCAACTCAGGACTATGAGGTTTTTTTGCATGCTTGTTTCATACCCTAATGATGATAGGAGCCTTTGTGGAGTGCTGAAACACAAAATCAATGTAATGCACTTAAGGAAAATAAGTATAAATAGAAAATATTAATATAGGAGTGGATTAAAGCACTTGAGAAAGTAGTATAAGAAATAATTCCACACTAGCAGTGGTATGGAAGCAATGAGCAATCTTTTAAATCCATTAATTCTATGACTCAGCGAATCTCTCAGAAAAACATCCAGAATACTACATGACAGACTGCGGCTTCCTGCTTTCTTCCTGGAGTCTCTAAAATAACTTGAATTTATACTTGTCACTAACTATTTTTAGCTCCAGGTATTTTTAGCATCCTTTCTTTCCTAGGAGTGATGTGACAGAATATATAATGCAGAAATCACTGTGGATGCAATATACTCTCTTCAGCCTCACCTTTGCCATCCAGTAGTTCATTTGCAGTTGTGCCACAGACACTGCTGTGATGAAAGTAGGTGTGGAGCGATCTCTTTAGGAATAAGATTAGAGGTGGTTTAGTGTGGTATATTGAAATGTGTGAGCATGTACAGAAGTATATGAAGGATGTTTCATTTCCCTATTATATAGGTCTGTAAACATGTTCCTGCCACTGTACATTTTGCCTTGACTTTTAAATGAGGCCAAAATTAAAAGAATAAGGGGTTAGTTGGGTTTCAGAAGAAATGTTCTGTGGAGTACATGGTAGTACATAGCAGTATAAAGAGTTATATACACATATCAGTGAGTGAAGCATGCACCCAGACCAGAAGATGAAGCAAATGTAAGTTTCAGCTTTCCCACAGATCACTCCATCAAAAAGAAGACAACGATGATTTGCTTTTCGATTCACCAAGGGAAAGTGGTCGACAGATCATGAAGTTTCTGGCACAGTGCTTGGGTAGCTGACAGATGCATAGTGACAACTTTTTGGCCTGCACATTCTTAAAGGCAAATGAAGTCCCTGAGATGATGTGCTCTAAGAAGGATATGCCAAGCTCCTCAAGTAGCTCTGCAGGGCTGACATTTCTTGGTGAGACTAATTCTGTATATTCCCTTCTGGGTCAGCAGAGGCCTTTTCCCTGCCTCATGACGTGGAGCACATTCAGTTTTTCCACCCAGCCAAGTGGTACAGAGGAGCCAGCTGGCGTACGACAGAGAAAATCCCTGCTTGGGAAAGGCACACCTTTCCCTTTATCAGCACTTCTTACCCTCTATGGCATGAAATTTTCATTGAACTGTTTTTTGTTTGTTTGGTTTTCATAGAAAATAGTATGGATGAGCAAAACATCTTGTGGAAAACATTTGTCGTCCTTAAGAAAATCAGAAATTTTTCGGGATACTGCAAGCCTAAACAATTAATTATTTTTACTGAAAAAAATTATGGTTTGTGATAAAGTATTTTTACTTTTGAAAAGATTTTGTGAACATTTTTGATGTTCTGACACACAGACTACCCACTTTCTCTTCCACCAAATACTGTAGAACAGAAAAAATATGGAAGAAAACAATATGTTGGACACAGAAGGAATTCACCTAAAAAAGAGGAAATAACCTTTGTGGGTGTACCCACCTCTCATAAACATTAGCCTTTTCGCAGAAATCTCTGTGGGATTGTGCAAGGAATTTGATGTAACCTGTGGTTAATCATTGATCATCTTCCTATGTAAAGCTGCAAGTTGCATGACTTGGTGAATAGCATATAGGGGAAGAATGTAGTAAGTAAATATTTAGCCACTAGCTTATTATTTCCATTTGTATCATGTAGATCAAACAGTACTGTGTACAAACTGCCACTTCCTTAATGAGAAAAAATGGTATAATGCCAATAAAAGGTGATTTTTATTACAGAATAGTAAAGTGGTTACAGATTTTTCACACTTTAACTTCACTTATTAAAAGAAGATTCTTCCATTAGTGGGTAGTTTAGGTATTGCCTTTGTTTGCAGTACAGTTGGTATACTTTCTTTGAAAAGTGTTGGAAACAAACTGTGAAGGAGTTGCCTTAAAAAAAAGAAAGAGGACTTTAAAACAACCTCCAAGTATATAAAAATTAGTGCTTCAGAAATGTTCAGGGCACGCTACCTTGGGATGTTTCCTGTTAAATGCCTTTCTCAGAATACAATCTATGTGCTTTAAAATGTTACGTGGTGTTATTATGAAAACAAAGAGACTTACAATGATGTCACTGGATGATTTGTAATTATAAATGTAACGACAGATGCTTCATTTTCTGAAGATCCTCCTGAGAATCAAAACACGAAGAACTTGATCTTAGCACCTGCACCCAACCACAGCCTTGGAAATATGTGTCATTATGTAATCAACATGAGCAAGCCACCACTGAGTCGAAATTGGGAACACCCAAATTGGCTGAGCACGCTCAGATGGAAAGACAAAGAGCTTCAGATGTAACTTAAACTTCTTTTACAGTGGAATGTAACTTCAGATATATTCTAGTGCACAAGCAGTGTCTTGTTTCACAGAGTACATGTTCTAATATACTCTAATATACAGCAATAAGAAACTTTTTCAAGAATGCTACTTTTGTTGATTATTCAGTATTTGATAATCATCCTTCCTTCTCCTATTTTAAAGCTCTCAGGCATCTGGGCAGTCAACTGGAAAATGTTGTTAGACATCTGTGACTAATCACATACCATTAATAGTGAAGAACCAATAGTAAAACGAACTACTCACTGGAAAAAAAGAAAAAAAAAGAACTGAAATTCATTTCCTCAGCTCTTTGGCACAAGCTTAAGGATAGCAAATTATGTTTACAGTGATCATGGTGAACCTGTGAATTATTCACAGGTACCTTCCCACCTGTGTGAATTATTCACAGGTAGGAAGAAGCTCTTTTTGCAAGAAACCCAGCCTCATAAGCCTCATAAGCCTTATAAGCACAATAACCTCGTAGCTGGAACTGACAGTAACAGCAGTATCCTTGGTGTCCAGCAGTTATCTCCATTCAGCTGAATTAGCTTAGTGGGAGTGTGAGCAATCCCAGCCGGGGAGACAGCTGCATCCTGATCGGCCCAGGAGTGCAGGTGACCTGCCTAAAATCTGCTGGACTAAGCATCATCCCCACTTCAAGCATTAGCTCAAGTATCAGCCGGTGGCCACCTACCTTCAGTTTAAGTAGTGCTTAACAAGAGTTAGCGATACTGTCTGGTGAATGAGAACTGCCCCAGCGGAACACTTGAGATATAACTTTAAGATAAGAAAGCATTAAAGGTAAGCAAAACTGGCAAAGAAAGACTAGAAGAGATATAGGCTAAGGTTAAGATCAAAGATAGCACAAAGCTATATGTATGTTACTGGGTGGCCTGCCCAAGGTGAAAAGATTTCCCACCTCCTTTCCAGAGAGATTTGGAAAATAAATCTGCCAGTCCTAAAGAATACATAAGCCTGAATGGTGTTTGGGTTCTCCTGGAACCAGGCTGATACTTAATTTCATGTATCCCCAACTCCACTACAGTGTGTTATCTTTTCATTTCCTTGTGTTGGCCTAAAAACATAGAGAAGATGTAATCATTTTCTTTCAAATTGTTAGTTGAATGTATGTCTTGATGGAATAAAAGTGTTGTAGTCTTGGGGTATCGTTAGGCTGGAGTATTGGGTTCCCTACAATATGTCTTCCTGAACTGTCACATTTATGTATGCTCTTGAAGAAACACTGGAAGAACTTGTTTATACAACATTTTCATTGGCCATCCTGTTCCATATTTGGCTCATCAAGTAAAGAGAAAAAATAAATCTGTAGAAACGACTATCTTTCAGTCGCCTTGGCACAAACTTTTACTTTTTAAAAGTTTTCCCAGCACTCGGTTTCTGATCCATAATGCATTTGAAACTCCTTTGGCTGTGGTGAGCTTGGGCCTTATTGTTGATTTTTTATTTCAAGTAATTTTTTATTACAGTAATTTACTGTTGATGTCTATTTAGCTACAGGATATCTCATTATACATATGTTTATGCCAAGCTGCTAACCATGCTATGTCACATAATCACTTGGGCATAATAATTAAAAAGGTTTAAAAGCAAAAAATCCAGTCTTTGGATTTCTTCAACCACACAAATACTGTTGATGCTTTTTTATGTGCTCATTTCAGTGGACTTCTAAAAATTGATTTTTGCAGTTAATGCAGGCAAAATTACACTGAGTTTCTTCCCTGAGGTTGTCTGTGTGAGGCTAGGAGAGCTCATATATCAAACCCCCCAGGCTGAGTTTTCTCATTAGCCAGCTGACATGCAGTCACACTGTGGCTGATGGGGACAGTTCCTTCCTTCCCCTTTGCCCCAGCTATGATTTCCTACTGTAATGTTGGTGCTGGCAGCAGCAACCACGCAGCACATGGTCAACTGGCTCAAGCCGTTCCTTTGACAGCCCTGTACTTTTTTATGGGCTTGTTTTCAGCTCTGTTCGTGAGCTGGTCCATCTCGCCATGTGGCTGGACGCTGGCTGGTACATCTTTTTGAGCCGTCCCTGACCAGAGTTGATCCCAGACCCAGAGGTGAGCGCGCGGGATCCTGGCCACGAGGCCACCAGGGAGGGCTCCAGCTGATGCTAAGTAGGTGTTGAAAAGGCCTCGTTTGGTTGGGGGAGCGCGTGGGCTGGCCACAGTTTCCAAGGTCTGGGACACCACACCCTTGGGCTCACTTTTGTAAAGGCAGCAGCTGCGCAGTCCAAGGAAAATGAAATGAGATGCAGCTGCTGGGTCCAGTGGCAAGCTCTGCTCTGCCACTCCCTAATGCATCCCAGAGGGCACCGCAGCTCCTGAGGCTTTCCAAAACAAGTTCCTAACCCAGATATGATACACTGACTCTGGGCCCTTATCAAATGTTGATTCACTTCGAATCATGGATACATGTTGAATAAGTTAATTCATTTATTCATTACAAATATATGAAATCACTGCCTATTAGAAAAGCAATTCACTTTTAGTCTTGTCGTTTATCCTTTTCCGTTGTCTCCAACTCCTAAATATCTTAGCCCACGTGAAAGGCCAGAAAGAAGTGTAACATTAAAAGCAGGGCTCTTTTTAAGGCAATCAGTTTGGGGGAGGTAGGAACCACAGACTTTATTTCTTCTTCTGTGTCCTGTAACATAGAACAGTCATATTAGTTTTATATTTATATTTATTTTTTAAAAAAATCTCCCCGGCGCTAAAAGCTTCTCTGCCAAATGTTACAGTATACTAAAAAACACCTCAAAGTAAGGATTCAGAATGGAAAGACTGACACACCAACACTAAAAATGTCAGAGGCTCTGCTCTTATACTAATTCTCTTGTGAGTGTCGTTCCAAAAGAAATGGATGCATCACAATTATTAAAGTTGAACACTGACTATATATTTAATTTCAAAATTTCTGCAGTAAAATATCCAGTTCAACGAAGTAGCTAAAATCTCACTCTTCTGAAATCAATGAAGGGCTGGATTTCTGCAGCTGTGCCTGTGACACAGGAATTTTAATAGCTTTAGAGAAACAAGAAATGAAATTGGCACATTCAAATTGTAAATACAATTTGAAAATTATAGTGTCTGTGATCTCATGTAATAGTTTTTCCTTCGTACTGCAACATTTTTGTTTCCTTATTTTTATGTTGGCTCACTGCTTTTATTTACATATTCTGATGTAACCAGAAAACGCCACATAGTTTCTGATAATATTTTCCTTCAGTAATTATGGGATGCCTTGCTTCTTTAACCTAATCATATTGCAAAACTAATGTGTTTAGTTTTAGAAACGGAAAGTTCTTTTTATAAACTTTTTACTGTACCTAATGGATGCTGCTGGTAACTTGCTAGGAAATAAACAGCTATGAAGAGATTGTTCAAAATGCAGAGCATTTTAGCAACTACCGTTTTATTTAGTAGAAAGCTGCAGCCCTCAGAATTCCGGTGTTCTGGTGTGCTGAGACTTAGGTTAAATCAAATGGATTTTTGAATTTCCAAATCAAACAATCACTTTCCCTAATACTTCACCAATGTGACCATAATAAGTGATGAAACGCTTTTCCTCCTTGGATGTTCTTGGGAGCTTTGGCAGAGATCAACAAAGAAGCTGTACATGCTATGTTTCTAAAAGGAATAATACAATCTTCTCAGTTGACCAAAATGTGCGTTACAGAAAATGATGATGATTATTTCCAGATTAGAGGAAGCAAAGACACATTTAAAGCTGTGTCCTGAACCGCCGCCACCCTTAGTGGCTTCCTTTACAGCCGGAACTGCTGGTGGCACACAGAAGAGAAACTACCGCAAATCTTCTATGACATGTTTCTCCTGTGCTAGTCGGTATTTTTGTTAATAGTGAATTATGTCAAGGTGCATTTAGATAAACATTTAAATTAGGCAATTAATGTGCCTAAAAAGAATTCTAAATGTTTTGATCATTAGGTGAATTTTTTGAAATAGCAAATGGAATTAAATGTAAGATCATGAAAATATGCTTTGAATTTCAAGACAATTGATTTTTTAAACAATGTGTATGGGTAGTTAGGTAACTGAAACAATTACTCCAGAGCACCACATCCTACAGAAACAGGTCTGATCTTACTACCCTTTACTTTTTTATTGATTAAAAGAGGGGAAAAAAGTTTCTTTTTTTTTTCCTAAGGCTTTCTTTACATTGTCCACATTAATTAGAGGCCTTTAAAAATACCTTGTGATTTCACCTTTATTTATTGTCTGCTTTAAATAATATTCAGCTAGCTCACATGATTTGTTATCTCCTTTTTAGGTCTACCTGATGTGCTGACGGAACTGAAATGTCCTTCTATGGGCTGGATAGTTTAATGCCTCTCATCCCTAAAATCCTGAGAATCCTAAAATAAAAAAAAATCCTAAAGTGTTTTGTAGGCTGTGGCCAGAATTTTCAGTCATCTTCCTATAACAGAATAGATTTAGGCATTGGCATCTGGATTTAGATGTCTAAATAAGTCAAACAGCCTCTTTTTTGCATGGGAGAAGGTCAATGACAAGAGCAGGCATTTGCCATTTCATAGATCCACCTTTGTTTAGGTGCCTAACATCAGGCACGCAGAGCTGAAAATTCAGATCAGCGTGCAGCAGAGTATTTTAATTACCTCTGCAAAAACTTCCATGGCGGTTACTTTGTACATTTTATTTTAGAAGACAGAGTGAATGGATTACCTGGTAGAAACACCAAAAGAACTTGACTTGTTTAACAGTCTTGCGGCTTTTATGCTGAAAATCAGTTCTGCTTCATCTCTGGATCTGGCTGATGGTCCTTTTCCTTGACTAATAGGCGTGAGTGATCACAGAAATACCCAAGGATCTATCATTGCTTGAGAAATGAATTCTACTAAGGGAGGGGGGAACTTATCCTCTGTGTAACAGTTTCCCTAGTCTCCTAAAAACTCTGTAACAAATACAAGATGGTGGGGTTTAGCAAGGTTTTGAATAGGATTTCTAAGCAGGCAACATACATTACATCTGCAGTTTGGTCATTATTCTATCATTTGAAAAATCATGGGCACTTGTCCAAGAAAAATCAGATGACTTTAGATACTATTGTGAAATCATCCAATTATTCAAAAAATGTTAGAAGTTATCTTGGCACCATTAAATATCACTGAGCCAAAAAGATGTCATAATTGGAATACACTGGAAATAAACTAACTTGTATTTTGTGCAGATCCCAAGTTAGTTTCACAACACCCCTTGGAATTGCCATCAGTTATTGAGAAGAAAGCTTGCAAAATTCACTTGTTAAAAACTTTTGCCGGGACTCAGGAAAAAAAAGGAGAGTTTACCACTTTTGGAAGAAGAGGTGGGCAACTCAAGAAGAGTACAGGGATCTCGTTAGGTCATGCAGAGAGAAAATTAGAAAGGCAAAAGCCCAGCTAGAACTCAGTCTGGCCACTGTTGTAAGAGATAGCAGAAAATGTTTTTACAAATACATTAACAACAAAAAGAGAGCTGAGGAGAATCTCCATCCTTTATTGGATGCAAAGGGGAACGTTGCCACCAAGGATAAGGAAAAGGCTGAGGTACTTAATGCCTTCTTTGCCTCAGTCTTTAACAGTCAGACCAGTTATCCACAGGGTATTCAGCCCCCTGAGCTAGAAGGCAGGAATGGAGAGCAGAATAAATCCCCCATAATCCAGGAGGAAGCAGTTTACAACCTGCTGCACTGCCTGGACACTCACAAGTCTATGGGGCCAGATGGGATCCACCCAAGAGTACTGAGGGAGCCGGTGGAGGAGCTTGCCAAGCCACTCTCCATCATTTATCAGCAGTCCTGGTTAACAGGGGAGGTCCCAGATGACTAGAGGCTTGCCAGTGTGACGCCCATCTACAGGAAAGGCCAGAAGGAGGATCCAGGGAACTACAGGTCAGTCAGCCTGACCTCGGTACCGGGGAAGATTATGAAGCTGTTCATCTTGAGTGAGCCCACCAGGCAAGTGCAGGACAACCAGGGGATCAGGCCCAGCCAGCATGGCTTCATGAAAGGCAGGTCCTGCCTGACCAACCTGATCTCCTTCTATGACCAGGTGACCCGCCTAGTGGATGAGGGAAAGGCTGTGGATGTTGTCTGCCTGGACTTTAGTAAAGCCTTTGACACTGTCTCCCACAGCATCCTCCTAGAGAAGCTGGCGGCTCATGGCCTAGACAGGTGTACTTTTTACTGGGTAAAAAAAACTGGCTGGATGGCCGAGCCCAGAGAGTGGTGCTGAATGGAGCTAAACCCAGTTGGCAGCCAGTAATGAGTGGTGTTCCCCAGGGCTCAGTGTTTGGGCCAGTCTCGTTTAATATCTTTATCAATAACCTGGATGAGGGGACCGAGTGCACCCGCAGTAAGTTTGCAGACGACACCAAATTGGGCGGGAGTGTCGATCTGCTTGAGAAAAGGAAGGCTCTGCAGAGGGATCTGGACAGGCTGGATCGATGGGCCGAGATCAATTGTACGAGGTTCAACAAGGCCAAGTGCCGGGTCCTGCACTTGGGTCACAACAACCCCATGCAATGCTACAGTCTTGGGGAAGAGTGGCTGGAAAGCTGCCCAGCAGAAAAGGACTCGGGGGTGTTGGTTGACAGCTGGCTGAACATGAGCCGGCAGTGTGCCCAGGTGGCCAAGAAGGCCAACGGCATCCTGGCTTGTATCAGGAACAGTGTGGCCAGCAGGAGTAGGGAAGTGATCGTGCCCCTGTACTCGGCACTGGTGAGGCCGCACCTCAAATACTGTGTTCAGCTTTGGGCCCCTCGCTACAAGAAGGGCATTTTGGTGCTGGAGCATGTCCAGAGAAGGGCAACGAAGCTGGTGAAGGGTCTGGAGAGCTGGTCTTATGAGGAGAGGTTGAGGGAACTGGGGTTGTTTAGCCTGGAGAAGAGGAGGCTGAGGGGAGACCTTATCGCTCTCAACAACTACCTGAAAGGAGGTTGTAGTGAGGTGGGGGTTGGTCTCTTCTTCCAAGTTACTAGTGGTAGGAGAAAAGGAAATGGCCTCAAGTTGTGCCAGGGGAGGTTTAGACCGGATATTAGGAAAAAGTTCTTCACCGAAAGGGTTGTCAAGCACTGGAACAGGCTGCCCAGAGAGGTGGTGGAGTCACCATCCCTGGAGGTGTTCAAAAAACATGCAGATTTGTGTCATGGTTTTAGCTGGGATAGTTAATTTTTTTCACTGTAGCTGTCTAGTGCTGTGTTTTGGATTCAGTATGAGAATAATGTTGATAAGACACTGATGTTTTAGTTGTTGCTAAGTAGTGCTTGTACTAATCAAGGACTTTTCCAGCTTCCCATGCTCTGCCAGGTGCACAAGAAGCCGGGAGGGGAGGGGGCACAGCCAAGATAGCTGATCCTCACTGGCCAAAGGGATACTCCATATCATATGATGTCATGCTCAGTATATTAACTGGGTGAGTTGGCCAGGGGAAGCAGCAATTGCGGCTCAGGGACTGGTGTTGTTGGTCAGCAGATGGTGAGCAGTTCCAGCACTTCTTGTTTGTCCCCCGCCCCCCCCCCGAGGTTTCACCTCTCTCTCATTATTTTCCTTTTCATTATATTATTACTGTTGTTATTATTATTATTACTATTACTGTTTCATTTTAATTATTGAAGTGTTCTTATCTCAACCCACGAGTTTTCTTACTTTGGCCCTTCCAATTCTCTCCCTCGTCCCACTAGGGTGGGGGGAGTAAGCGAGTGGCTGTGTGGTGCTTGGTTGCTGACTGGGGCTAAACCACGACAGCATGGCACTTTGAGACATGGTTTAGGAGGCATGATGGTGTTGGGTTGACGGTTGGACTTGATGATCTTAGAGGTCTTTTCCAACCTTAATGATTCTACGATTCTATGAACTTTAATTTAGGAGACAAGGAGGTCATAAAAACATAAAGATCCCATTGTTTAAGAAAAAATGAGGTCATTTTATACCAACTGTAGATCTTCTGTGTTGGAATTCTAAGTATTTACACAGCCTTATGCTGAAGTTTGCTACAAATCTTATAAAACTTTGGTAACTGTTCCAGTCCTACGGTAAAGCTACCCTTACTGGTTACCCGTTGGACTAGTGTTCAGACCTGCCACATCAGACCATGGTCTTAAAGTTCATGAGCATGAGTATGCCTCAGCATACACCTTTTCGTCTGCCTGCAGAAGTAGGACCTGGCTGCCTTCTGATGTTTGGCATCAATCTGTACGCTGACTACCTCATCTGGGAAGTGTACCTCTTCTCATAGGGAACTGACTGGCTTCCCAGTACTGTGTTTCTACCTAAACATCCAATAGATGTCTCTGGAAAAACCAGTAGGTCACAGTAGCTTCTCTCCCGACACATCATTCAGTACTTTGTGGACTACAAACATGGGAGTAAAGGGGAAGTTTCCTCCAGGACCTTCTTATCTCAGGTAGCCTCCTTGCCTCTAATTTGCCCTAACCTGTTTTTCTCATCCCAATGGCTCCTTGTCTTTAATGCTTTCTGCTTTTGATTTCTTGTGTACATGCTGCATGGGCAGGGCTGTGCATGAGAAAATACTTTACTAACGTTGCTCTTTACCTTCGCAAGAGCATGTAATGACTCAATGAAAATAGGCTTTACAGAAGTTTTCTGACCAATCACTTCTTACTTTAGCAAAAAGCAGATCCACACAGAATTGCAGTCTACCAAATACAGTGGGGAAGAGTTCTCTGAGTACAGACCACAGTTACCAGGACTCAGGTCATCACCACACATGATGAGCTCCTGGAAACAGTTTCTATCCGGTAAAGGTCTCAGTCATTGCTCAGGCATTCTGATGCTTAAAGAAGAGAAGAGAAACCCCTGAAATGTATAGTCTCTATCCAGTGAGGTGATTTTACTGTGAATTAATTAAAGCATTTTCAATAGCTCCCTAAGAAACTGTTGTCTCCTGTGAGCATTTTTCTTACGTCTGTGTCCACAAACTGAAAGTAGTAAACTAGGAAGAACATCAGGTCCTGCCTGACTTCTCCTCCCATGCAGATCACAAAGTTTCTCTGCACCCAGGAGGGTTTTACAGGGTTTGCAATTTAGGCACTGTTTCTTTGGGATGTATATACGTGGCATACAGATGAGACTGGGAATTTAGGCACCTTCCAATCACTCATGCATACATTAACTGAATGCAGGGTTTTATTTGTACACCTTTTTTGAAGGGATATCCTGTGCCTTCTGAAGTGAATCTCCACACAAAAAGCCCGCATACTAAATATTGGGACATCAGTACTATGTCCTGAAAAAGACATTACACAGTTTTCATCACCAAAAATGAAATTAGAATAAATGCCACGGGCTTGTTAAGAACATGCCTGCTTCTGTGACTGAGCCTTCAATGTAATTTGAATATATAACAACAAATGTGTAACTGGCTGCACATTTGGTACTCATTATTTCAAAAGGGAGGAATTTGCTAGCAGTTACCACACAGCAATATCTGGCGTTACCATTTTCACTAAATTTAGAACAGGAAATGATTGCATTAATTGACACAGCAGTCCCACGAGTGCTTCAGGCGGAGACTGCCACTGAAAGGAGCGGCCCTGCCTCACCCCTATCCCTGCTGCTCCCCGCAACCTCCCCAAGCCTCCCACCCCCACCCCCGCTCCTTGACCGGAGACATCCTCTTCTCTTTGTACGAAACCATCCCATGTGGTCCCTCATTCCCTGGGCCAAGGCACAAATTCAGGTGAAAGCTACCCTTGCAAGCAATGCCAGGTCACTGGGTGGGCACACAGGTAGCTGTGCTGGTACAAAGCGGGACGTGATGTGAAAAGGGGAGAAGGAACCCACGGAGATGGGTAATGGGAGAAAAGCAGAGAATGTGGTGCACTGGCTTAGCCTGTCTTAGACATTGCATGAAACTGCAGCAGCAAATGTTGACTTCTGCTTCACACATGCACAGGGACTGAATTTCTTTATAATTGCCTTCTTTATAACTGGATATCTCTATTTATTGCCAAGGAAGCTCAGGTATATTTGGCAATTTCATAGTTATTAGGTATATTTGGCAATTTCATAGTTATTTATTACAGAACTGTAATATCAGTACAATTCAAAATGCAATTTCACATCTGAAAATCCTGTGGTTTGTGGTAAACACGAGAAATGGTTAGCATCCTTTCACAAAGAATAATGATTCAAGGGGAATCAGCAGGTGTCTTCATCCTGCACTCTGCAGCAAGTATGACCAGCATGAAAATCCATGAATAGGGAGTGGGTATGCCTGGGGAATGATCATTTGCCTTTCTTAATGAATTTATCCACAGACACCTTCTATATAGTCCTTAACTGTAATGGCCTTTCTTTTCCCTGTAGAAAACTTTGTGAGGTCTTCCTTACCCTTTATACTTACTGACTGCTCCCGTGGAAGACAGCAGTATCTAGGCTGTGTATATGGAATAACTCACACTAATTTTTAATATTTCTGAAGGTAAACATCAAACTTATTATTAAGATAAACCTGGATGAATTTCCAGGCATTGTAGTTAAAACCATGATTTATCTTAAGACAGTCATTCTTTAAACTGCTTATTACATTTCCGCAGCACATTTCATGAGAGTTTTCTCCATCCAGTTGAGATTCTAGATTATTTAATCCTCACAGCTATGTCTCTATTCATCTTCATTCATTCATTCATCTGTAAAAATGTCATTAGCTGTCATTCTTGGTCAGAGGCAAAGTAGTAGCTGAAAGTAGCAGTATTACCTCCCAGCCTCTATTTTTCATTACTGCTCAAATAATTCAATGATGGGGGGAATATTCAGGGAGACAGATCGGTGAAGGCTGTCAAGCTTCTGATTTGACATATGTCAAATTTTGGCATAGAATGGTGGCAAATTTTTAATCAACAAAGAGCAAATAAGTAGTTTTTTTGGTGAAAACACAGTTGGTTCACTCAGAAATACAGATTATAACAGAAGAATGCTCTTGCACCCTAACACAGGGCTGGGAGTCAGAAGGGACAAATAGTCTCTTTGTTCCCCCCTGCCATCTTCTGTAAATCATGGTTTCTTGTAGCTTTTTGTCTGCAGAGTGAGAACTGTCCTTCCCCTATTTGCTCTGATGATTTGAGACTGGGACACATTTTACTTCCTTTTTTTCTGCCTGAACTGAAATAAGCTCACAGTTTGTTGTTATCAAGTTGAAACAAGACCTGTAGATACTGGATTGGCCACATCTCTTCAGTGCACATTCACAGAGCAGCTCGGGCAGCTTCTCATTCAGCTTTTTGCTCTCTCGTGCCTCTACTACAAGATCTTGACAGAACCTGCCAGAACTGGAAAGTGATCTTCTCTCCTACTCTTCAAATGATGCCAAGATACATTCATCTACTGTTAGCAGGTCACTAGAAAGAAACCGGGTCATCTTTATTCCTGTCCCAGCTCCACCCACTTGCTTGAAATTACACTGTTGTTCTTTAATCTCTGACAAAATTACTGAAAACCATGTGCATCAAAGAGGTATTTATGCACCTCCAGGAAATGCTTTCTCCTCTTCTCTGAACAGAAATCTGTCAAAAATCATGGCTCCTGACTAAGGTGCAGAGCAGATGAAGCTCAAATGGTAGTGGGTTATCCATGTGTCTGCCAACAGCAAAGGAATATTTTTCTTGTTTCAAGGATACAGTAAAATATCCTGGATATGTAAGTTATAAAGGACTGTGAGCATCTTTCAGATTAAAGTTGTTTGAGCAGGCTAGTTCCTGATAATGCTGATAAAATCACTTACTGTATCTGTGCTATAATCTGTGTTATAGACAGCCTACAGTAGCCATCACCTTTTCCTTCAGGAAAAACACTATTGGGAATATATATGGAGCCTGGGAGAAACCAGCAGCTGTGAAAAAGCTTTCACTCAGGCAGGCATGTCTGATAGCAAATTCCAACCTTTAGCTTGTTTTTCAGTGGATGAAGAGGGGTGAGCAAAACATCTAGCGAAATGTCATGCCAGATTTACTTCAGTATTTGGAAAGAATCAGGCCCTGGCTTGCTCACCAAAGGCCTGAGCACTATATACCTGTTTTACCTGCAAATAAAATGAACTGTGAACAGTCAAATACTCTTCTGAGGCCACTAAGCCAAGTTTCAGTTTTCATTGTCCCACTCTGGCCATTAAGTTGTCTGTAAATAGTGTACCTGAAGCTATCAATACGTGTAAGTATTTGGAATGATAATACAGTTTACACTGACAAAGAAGTCAATGGAGATATGGCAGTACAATGGATCTAAACCAGCCAAGACTTGGGTGTTTAGCTCACACAATGGTAACAGGAAGGTGAATTTGCTTCTTTCTTTCACCAGCAGCACTTCAGATTGCTGTGGGGAAATGGATTTGTCCAAACAAACTGCATACCATTACTCGACAATCAGACACTCTCATTTTACTTCTTGTGAATAATACTGACCTAATAAATGAAAGTAATTCAAAAACAAATTAAAATAGTAATTTTCAGACAAAAGTAAGCGTTTTCAGATAAACTACTTGCTGAGAACAGTCACTGAAGGGTACTTCTCAATTCAAGTTTGGTGAATATGTGTAGTCACATGCATATGTAATCGAACTCACTTTGTTTCTACATTTCAGAAAAAGTTGATGAATTTCTGGTTTTATGATGCTAAATAATTAAAGCCAAATCAGATCTTTTAATCACATTGATGATTATCCTTCATTGTTCGCATATACACATACCTAAAACATAAGCATAAATTCACATAGCTATTATATACTCTATATACCTCACATGAGGAGTAATATATGTTTCATGGTGGTTACTGAGCCCAAATTTACATTTTCACAAAAGCAAACTGTGAGGAGAATCAGGCATTAAGAGTGTATACTGCAGGCTGATAGGGACATATTATTATATTACCATATTATCACATATTATATACCATATATTATATAAATTATACATTACATGTGGAGAGATAGTTACAAGTCAAGAGCTACAATATTGCAAAACAAGTCAGAAGAAGCATCCAGGCAGCAAGTTCCATTTTTCCCAGTAAATGACTTTTCTGTTGCTAGGTTTACTGTATCTTAAGATAAGCACTTTCAAGACTTTTGGTTTCCAGCCATCAACTGTGAAAATAAATTGCAGTCATGCAGGAACACTTGAAGTCTCTTTTTGTCCCCCTAGTCACATCACAAAAGCTTGAAGACAGAGCTGAAACATCTGCTACCAGGATTAGATGAGTTACCAGGGCCTAAAGAATCTACATCATCTTTAAGCTGATAACATCTTCATATTTCAATAGCTGCATCTTTTAAACTACAATTATATTTTTAATGGAATGCTGGAGAGCCAGTACACATAAAAGAAATCTTAAGTGTCAGAAACTTTAAATTAAATGGAATTAGAGATAGTCAACTAAATTGAGAGAAATACATTTTTATTAGCTTTGCAGAAAACCAGCCATTTTTTCAGCCTTCATGAAAAACAAGGGGCCATTTTTTCATGCAAAATGTACTTATTGGACCTTGAAATGTTTTCTTGGCAAAATGATCAAGTTAGGATGTGCAAATCATGCTTTCCAACTTCAGCAATTTGTGAAAATATTTCATTAGTCTATGGCAGAATTTTATTGCCATAGCAGTGTGCAACTGCCACATGAACCATAATAAATCTGTTGTTTCAGCAACATCTTGTGGCATTAAGGTGACAGTCTGTACCCCAAAGTGTCACTCTCTCACTAGAGGATGTCTGGGGGTCCGTCTTCTTCTCATTCAGAGCTGTTCTTAAACTGACGTAACTTAAGTTGACAGAGCTCAGAAAACTAAGTCTGATTTACTGTTGTCTGAAAGGCAATACTGAACTTTAATTCAATGCCTTGGGTGTTGGTGGTGAGGTTTTGGTGGCAGGGGGGAGCTGCAGGGCGGCTCCTGTGAGGAGAGGCCAGGGCTGCCCCATGCCGGACACAGCCGGTCCTGGCCGGCTCCAACAGACCCACTGCAGGGTACAGATGAGCCCCGCAGCGCTGCTGGTGCCACCCCTGGAAAAAAGTGTTCAAGAAAGGGCAAAACACCGCATGGCAGTGTGAGGAGTGAGGAAAATCAGTGAAAGAAACAGCCCTGCAGACACCAACGCCAGTGAAGAAGGAGGTGGAGGAGGTGCTCCCGGCGCTGGAGCAGGGATTCCCCTGCAGCCCCTGGAGAAGACCAAGGTGAGGCAGGCTGTCCCCCTGCAGCCCACGGAGGTCCACGGTGGCACAGATATCCACCTGCAGCCCGTGGAGGTGGATATATCCTGAAGGCACGGCAGCCCATGGAGAGCCCACACTGGAGCAGGTTCTCCTGACAGGAATTGCGTCCCGTGGTGGACCCACGCTGGAGCAGGTTTATCCTGAAGGACTGTAGCCTATGGAGAGGACCCACGCTGGCGCAGGGAAAAGTGTGAGGAGGACGGAGCAGCAGAGAACTGTCCTAAACTGGTGGCAAGCCCCGCTCCCCATTCCCCTGTGCTGCTTGCAGGGAGCAGGGGGAGGAGCTGGGAATGAAGAAGGGAATTTAAGCCTGGGAAAAACAAGTGGCGGGAGGAAGGTGTTTTAGTTTTTTCCTTTGTTTCTCACCACTCAACCCCATGCTACTTGGCAATAAACAAATTTTCCCCAAGTCAAGTCTGTTTTGCCTGTGACAGTAATTGGTAACTGAAGTCCTTGCCTTTATTTTGACCATGAGCTGAAAAACCTCATTTTCCTCCATGTCCTGCTGAGGAGGGGGAATGAGAGAGCGGCTGGGTGGGTGCCTGCAAGCTGGAGAAGGCCAGCCCACCACATGTTCTATCATAGTTTCTGTTACCCTTTATAAGCAACAATATCTGTTTTCTTTTACAATATACTGACACTTCTTAAGTGTTTTTAGTGCAGCTTGGACCACGTTCTCACTTCACAGTGCTGCAAAATATGGAACTCAAGAACTGCGTGGATATGGCAGAGAGAAACACACATGCCAGATGCTCACTGTGGTTTCTGGCTTACCTTGCCCTTAGTGACATTAATCATTCTTACACTTATTATGCCCGATACAGTCTCTGGAACTAAGAGACCCCAGAAATTACCTCACAAATGTGGTACATTTGAAATCAAATTATTCAGCTTCAGATATTTTGATATCATGAAAGACAAATCCTGAAGACAGCTCTTTGAAGATATCATAAAGCTAAGTTAATATTTTAAAGAGCTAATAAATTTAATATGACTAATTATTTTGAAATGGAAATATTTCTGTGGGGCAACAATTTAATGTGCTAAACCATTGAATAAAATCAAAAATGTTCTTAACAGCAAACAAAGAAACCACAACTAATACGTGGCTAAGTAAAAACTTAGCGGATAAAAAAAGATGCAAGGTACCCAAGACTGTGTTGCCAGAAGACTTTGCAAATATGATTTTCCTGAACTTACCAGAAGGTACAAGGTTAGCCCTTATATTGCTGGTGGAAAACTTCTGCCAAGACCAGATCTCATGAAATGTCATATATGGTCCCTAAAGATCATAGATGAATCTCAGTGTGCAATGAATTTAAGAATAATTAGGAATGTAAGGCCAAACACAACTACTGAGAAAAAACAATTTAGATTCTACTGTCTGAGTATGAACATCCATATTATTGCTTATTTTTTCATTCTACTATTCTATTATTCCACAGTATTCTTGGAAAACATGAAGACCATTGTTATATCCATTCTGGTCTGCTCCAAGCAACTATCCTTATGTCAAGCTCAGCAAACTGTGTCTTAATGAAGCATGTTCCAGGTGTCAGCTATCAGACCAAGAAAGGACTTGACATAAAGCACAGAAATATAAGCAGAACTTTGAAACAAAACAAAATTAAAATAGACTAGACTAGAATAGAATAGAAT
Organism: Morus bassanus; assembly: GCA_031468815.1. Lineage (NCBI taxonomy): Eukaryota > Metazoa > Chordata > Aves > Suliformes > Sulidae > Morus > Morus bassanus. The sequence goes on along the minus strand of CM062568.1, from coordinate 87,442,072 downwards.
AGAATCATTAAGGTTGGAAAAGACCTCTAATATCATCAAGTCCAACCATCAACACAACACCATCATGCCTCCTAAACCTGAAGTGCCATGTCTACACATTTTTTGAACACAATTTGAGAGCTTTAGAGCAAAATTTGGGGTTGCATAAAGTTTTGAAAAATTCTGACTTTGTTTTCTCTAAATCTGTACATTCCAATAACTTTACATGAAGAGACAATACTAGTTTGTCCACGAGTGTTTGCCACTGTGGCAAGGTGAACTGTAAGGCACAAACATTACTTTCTCCTGAGTATCTTATTATTTTCTTTGCTCATAAAATAAAGCTAACCTAAACTGAAAGCTTAATGTTGCTCTTCAGTGTAAAGAAATACAGCAATATAATATTTTTTTGTAATATGATGTATAGGTATATGACTGCGTGCCTCAAGAAGAATTTTGCTAAGAGTTTAAAGACGCCGTGAAGGACAAGGAGAGCATTCCCCCAAGGGTAACAGATACAAAAGTAAGGATCTGTACGCTCAGTACAGTGCCCATTTGATTTCAGTACAATAATTAGCACATGGATCAAATTCAATGTTAAAGTGAGTTCTATTTATGCAAAGCTGGATTTAGGGGAGTACAATCCTGTGTTTTCCATGGCTGACCAAATTACTGCATTTAGCTGAACAGCAAAACAGGGTGGGTAAGGAGAGGGAATATAATGGTGAACTGGAGATATAAAAAGTGGTTAGGAATACAATATAATAAGTAATGTAAGCAAGCAGTAGGAGTAAGTAAGGTTTCAGGGGTAGAAAAACGTGTAGAAAAGACACAATGGTCTAGAATCAGGCTGACAGTTTTCTTTCAAAGGTTTTACTCCCTTAAGCTCTGCAGAGCTTCACTGTGCTTATCCCAATGGAGGCTTTCATCTAGATAAATACATACAATATCTGAAAAACAGGGCAAATAGCAAAGGAGCCTGAAAGAAGTCAAGACCAAAAATAATTGTAAGAGATTCAATACAGAAAAGCTCTACGGCCAAAAAGCTGTAATTCTTTAAATTAAAAAAGGTTCCCCTTCCTGTCATGACACAAAATGTAATAGCTTCTATTATAAAAACATGTTTTATTCAATTGAGTCATTCCAGTTGGAAAAACTTTTTTTTTTTAAATAAAATCAAGTTTTGTAAAAGATCTAGAACTTTTAAGAAGAGATTCCAAACTATTGGAGGAGACAGGCACATAAGGGTAAAAGAAAACATTAATTTCCTGGCACTTTAGGCTTTATCATCCAGTATTATAGGTTGTTTAATATTTAATATTGGAAATTATTTGACCTAGGTAGAAACAAGAAGTGGATTTTCTTAACAGATCATTCAGAATGTCAGTCAAATTACAACTAATGGCAGTGCTGAGGTTTATTAAAACTCCTGTGGTTCACTTAGCCAAAGAGCTTTCTGGCACCACCAAGAATGACATATTAGCATTGCTGTTAACGTTTTAAAAGATTAAATAAAAAGATATTTCGTAAAAAACAACCAATGTATACAGAAAAGGGTTGAAATATTATCTCTGGTCTATAGGTGAACAAATTGCTCACTACCATTTTATTGTCCTTTTCCATCAGATATCAGACATGCCACTAATGATTTCAATGCATCCCAGATGAAGATAACTAGCCATATCTTACGTGATGGCTCTTACCATGTGTAGTATCTGCTTCCAACCAGGTGTAGGGATTGTTGAAACGTAGTTGACCCGTAGTAGGTTGTCTAGCTGCATGTAGCCTGTCCCAGAAGCTGCCACTTGAATAGCATTTGAAATTCCAGTCTTCGCCTCAGAAATAATTTACTGTAAGGTCTACATATGCTGCACTCTGGAAAGCTAGATATCTCCTTTGCCTTAATCCTACTGCAGAATACCAGTATTACCAGCCGGTTTCGTGACTTCTGTATGTATATACTCCTGCACCCAAGGCAGAACCATGGCGGAAGGGCTCTTCTGAGCTGAAAATTTTTCCAACTCTGGTTTTCCTCCCAAAAGTTCTAGTATGATTAAAAAGAAACTTTATGAAACAGATTTATGCTGGTGTAAAATCAGAGGCAGCATGGATTAGCTGACCTTTTAGGAACTGCTTTCCTCCCTTCCAAACCAGCAAAAGACTAAAAAATGGATGAGGGTGAAAAGAAATACGGTCAGTGGCATTAAAATCGTAGGAGCTGAAACTTCAGCAGAAAGGTCTTCCAGAAGTACTGCAGCAGTTTGCCAAGGTCTCCCCCCACTCCCTGATTCAATCACTTGCTGTAAATTGTGGGCAGAGTTCAACACTGCAAAACAGGGGAATAAATTATAGAGTTAAACTGGGGGAAGGAAATCTCCTCTCATTTGATACATAAAAAGCAGGTTGCCTCCCTCGCTGATCCTCAAAATGCAATAGCATCTCACATTTTACTCTGCCTGCCACCATCTACCTCTTATTTTACAGCTGAGATACACAAACTGTGTTCGAAAGATACAGCAAAGCCGAAAACAGAGTTTAGACAGGACAACGATGAACACAAGTTTTCCTCTCAAGAAAAGAAGGAAAAAGAGTGTTGCCAGGGAGGAAAGGACTTGGCATCAAAGCTAAAATCCTTTCCCTGGTACGTGAAAGATACATATTTCAGACCATACATTGGAAACGCTTTCCCTGATAAAAAAAGATCCTTCTCTGTTGCCTTACAAGTTACATAGACCTGGGAAGCAACAGGGGTATAGTAACCCCCTGGGATATATTTTAACAGTTCATGCTATGATCAAGGCCTTACTACACAAGAGCATTTAATGTGGAATTACTAGAGTCAGTGTAAACTTACAGAGGTTAATACAGCTTTTTTGTAAATTAAGTTTTTAAAAAAGAAAAAGCAAAAATGTGAAATGTTCCCAGAATAAGAATTTGCCTGCCAAGATCCACACGGACTCATTTTTTATGGACAAGTTACAACTCCTTTAAAATATTTGTTTAATGGAAATACAAATTTTGGTACAATTTAAAGAGAGTGAGTGCCATAAACAGAGAATTGAAAGGTTTTATAGTCCTTTCCAGGTGTTCTCTTCAGAATTGCTTTCCTTGGCAACTCTTATTTGCAGTTTCCCATAATGTTAATTGGCACCTCGGTCTGGGTTTTTGGGTATGTGAGCCTTTCGTCACCTCCAAGTTTTTTACAATTTAAGGATCACTGTCCTTTGCTTGGCCAAAAGTGTATTTTTATAGTGAGGGTAAGCAGAGTGTTAGCAGCAGTTCTCTTCACAGCGTCACAGAATGGCTGAGGCTGGAGGGCACCTCTGGAGATTGTCTAGTCCAACCTCCTGCCCAGAGCAGGGGCCGCTGCAGCAGGTTGCCCAGGACTGTATCCAGATGGCTTTTGAATACCTCCATGGATGGAGACTCCACAATCTCTCTGGGCAACCTGCTCCAGTGTTTGATCACCCTCACCACAAAATAGTTTTTTCTTATGTTTAAATGGAATTTCTTGCATTGCAGTTTGTGCTCTGTTCACTTTTAACTCCAACCGGTTGATAAAGAAGGCTCTCAACTCCACAAGATGGAGTGTTGCACAAAAACATATGCAGGGGGTGAAGTATTGAAGGGCTGGATGCCCAACAGAGCAGGATGCTCATCCTGCTGCTACATATAGCCACTCGCTCTTTGTCTAAGTAGTATGAAATTTTGCCAAACAAAACAGCATCAGAGATTTCTCTTTTCTTTTGGCCTGGGTACCTAACAAATTGCCTCTTGCCCTTATCCCATTTTGGAAAGTGAATGCAATAGGGACACTGATCAGGAATACAACCCAGTGTAACACAGCTGTGTGTTTGTAAGCAGGAGGACCTGCAACATGGAATTCAATATGGCCAAATAACACGGTGAACATAAATATTGCTTGTCATCAGTAATGATGCAAAGCACAACTCTCTAAACGTGTTTTCTTTTAAAAACTAGTGAAATGTGTATTTCTGTGGTGAGTTGAAGCTTAGAAGGTAACACAGAGTTATAGTTATTATTATTCTTATCTTAATATCCTTCCTAGACCTTCACTAGAGAAGAAATTACGTATTTCTTTTTTTATGAAGAAATTGAAACAGTCAAAAGAAAATCTTACCCTGGGTGTTGTACTTAGTATTTGACAACATGTGTAAAATCACAGCTGGATAGACTAAACCTCCTTATTTAATGATTACCTATCTAAGAGATTTCTTTTACATATTGGTTCAGTTAACATTCAGCAAACACTGCGCTCATGGTATCCACGCCTATATGCTACGTTCTGACAAAAGACTATTAGTAAGTAGTTATTCTATTTGAATGTTAGATAGGTATATCTACTCCAAGGACTTTTTTGTAAGATATGGATGTGTTGGTCAGGCACAAATTTTGGACAGAGGCATCCTATTTTTCACAAACTGAGCTCTCTACTTTGTGCTAAATAAGTGTAGTTTTAAGATTAGACTTAAGATCCTCCTCCCTTGATATGTTTAACTCTTTAGCATCACAGCTAGGCCTTATCATTTCCTTATCCTAAAATTGCTCACTCGTTGTTTACATCTTTGCGACCCCGAAAGCAGAAAAGAGACCGAAAGACTCGTAGGTGCTTTTATTTAATCTTCAGGGCTACCATCAGTTTAAAAAAACACCTAAAGTATTTTTTACCTAATAATCTGTAATTTACGTGACTCTTATAACTAGTACATGAGATTATAGAACAGAACATGAGTGATTTTTTGGGATGGCTACATTTATATATTAAACAGAGAAGTGTAACCATTTTAACTGCTTCTTTGTGCCTCCAGCCAGTTTCTGGCATTCACAGAATCCTGTAATGTGGCAAAGAAGACAAAATCCTGCAAAATCCAGAGTCACGGAAATTATCAGAAGGTCTTTTTGCTTTGTTTTTAAATTGAGTAGATTTGACATAAATGGTGTTACATTAATGCGATTCATTGAAACAGTCATTCCCCTAACTTTATGCTTAGTTCTTTTTAAAAGAATAGTCTCCTTAAACTCCCTAGGATTGACCACATACATACCACAGGGCAAAGCAACCTCCAGTCCTCTGCACTAGGAAGAGGGAAGGAGTAGGGAGAAGCAAGCAGAGGACATGCCTGTCCTGTCAAGCACCTTTGTGAAATAACAGCGTCCTGCCTTCACAGCACAAATGAAAAGGCAAACAGACCTCACCTCTCCCACCACCTCTCCTCTACTCTTTCTCTTGTCAACTATTCATGGTTTTTTCCCTACTGAGACAGGAATTACATCATTAGAACAAGTCCCATTTGGATACATAAATTATAAACATGAAATGAATGCTGCAGTATGTCACGGTAATGTTCTTACTCCCTAGGAAACAAGTATACACACACATAAATAAAGAGAGAAAGAGTTTAAAGAAAAAATAATAATAAATCCCAAACCAATTAGAAAGCGTAATATGAAATTCTGGTCAACGTGAAGTTAATGGGAATTTAGGCACTGGCTTTGCTGGAGTCACTGTTGGGGTTTTTACGTTGAACACAGGTGAAAATAAAATGCTTGAACTGTCAAACCCTTGAAATCCAGTATTTCTTGACTAGGAAGATGCATGACCAAGCTTATATCAACACCCGTTTATGGTATCCGTGCTCCCATTTTCAAGCCTTTTGATCAGCAGATTTCTGGAGAGTCTTCCAGCTCCAAGAACTATTAGCTTTATTCAAGATGTTATTTAATATGATCATTTTGCCTGGGGAGAGAAGGTTTGCCTCCTTCTCTCCAACGGAGTATCATTCTCTTAAACCTGCACATGTCACCTGCCATTCCTACCAAGCCGGTGTTCAGTATTAAACAAGCATACAAGAAAGGAGGCATTGAGCAATTTGAATAAAGACACCCCCCCCTTTTTTTTTCCTTCATTTTCTCAAAAACATGACAAAACTAATGGGACCAAAAAGCTCTTTATCGTTCAGTTATCCACGCTTGTTCCTCAGACCTGCCATAGTCTAGGTTTTCTTGGCACGTGCATAGGAGTTTGCCTTTGGCTTGCAGGCGACACTGGCCCAATCCAGTGTAGTCCTAGAACTGTATAGCTGGCATACTGGTATCTGAGTGACTAGACATAGATTTCAGGGACTTTTCCAGGTAAGCACAGCTATAAAAATGCACTTCGGGAATTAAGTTCTTTACTTAGTCCTGGTTTTCAGGTCATTACCAATCAATTCTGTTTAGTTTCACTGTATGTTAGTGGACACTATCCAGTTGTATGTAACACACAGTTTAAATAAACAATTACAGATCTAAATTCAGAGTTTTCCTTTTGTAAGTTACACAGGATTTTCTCCTAATAAATGAACTTGATCTGAGTGGAAAGGAAATAGGTATTTTGAGGTAATTCCCCTGCCTGCAATTACATTTCAGTGCTTGAAAATTCAGCACCTGGTTGATTTTTATCCAAAAGATGATGTCATTTGTCAGAGGTGTTAGGTGGACAGAGGCGGACGTCCATTTATCTCTACACTATTAACACAACAAGCAACACAGTAAGCTTACTAACCCTGCACTGCCAACGTGTAACGTGCCCAGGGGTAAGCTGGGCTTCAGTTTCCATCCTCATTCAACCTTTTAGCCTTTCTGTCGAGACATCACTAAGCTGCACTAGTAAAGCACACTGTTTGCCAATGTGTCAGAAGAGTACTGATGTAGAACTGCTAGGCAAGTCTTTCCATAGACAAACAATACTCTCACATATCACACCCCTAGCATTAACTTCAGGACAATTTTTCTCTTCTTCCTTATTGACCTCAGACATCCAGATCAGATGTGGTATGAGCTTCTCACAAGCGGTATAAGCTAGGAAGAGAAAAGAACACCATTTCTGGTACTTAAACATTTGAGGAAGTTAATGATATCCCACTAACCAAGGCAGAGAAAGATAAACGCCTCCTGTTTTTTCCTATGTGAGGAACTGCAAAAGCACCGGCCTTGTGTTCCTCCAGATGCCAGCTCCAAAGCATCCAAAGACATCATCGATCTAAGCAAAATGAAACAAGCCTCTTCATCGAACCCCAGCTCTTCTTTACAGGTATTTATGAAATCCTGCTCATCACGTGGACTCATCACACCTGCACCCTCAGGAAGACCTGATGTCTGTGGAGTTTGTAGAATTTGTCCCTGTCTTATCTTCAGTGACACTGAGAAGAGTTGTTGCCTAAAGCTCCAGCCTTTCCCTCAGAATGTGCAGTGTGAGCTGCTTTCCCCAGCTATGCCCCGGAGCCAGGCTCTTCTCAGTGGTGCCTACTGACCGAAGCTCCAGTTCACATGCAGAGAGCGTTTCCTAAACATTTTGGTTATTTCAAGCAATTAAAAATTGGTAATGTTAAGCGATTAAAAAAAAAAAAGTCATTGAAAATGCCGTGTTTTCAGAATATGCTTCACCCCAGACAATTAAAAAGAGGGAAGAGGAGGGCCACAGCTGTGCCTACTGACGGCTTCTGATGTCCTTCTGATGGGTGAGGTTCATTCACACCATCAGTAAGCTGAACCGAATGAAGGTATGAATCTCAAACGAAATTGAATGAAGGCTGCCAGTTCTGAAAAACTACATTTACATTAAGGCTTAATGTAGTTAAGTCTGTTTTAAAAGTGAAGTAAGCTGAGCAAGAAAAAAGGCTGTTTTAACACTGAACACGTTGTCCACTAGGGAATTTAAAACAGTTTAATCGGAGCGGTCATCCCTCCTCCCCGAGTTCGTTGCATCCAGCTGCAAGGCGTCCCCACGTTTCCTCTCAACCTGGCCTTACCGCTTGCCGCCCTCAGCCTACCCCGGGCCAGCCGCACAAGCTGCCCCGCCGGGACCCCGCTCCCCACAGCGGCCCGGGACGACGCCCTGCACCCGCGGGGCCGCCGGACGAGGAGGCTCCCTCAGCCGCCGCCGCCGCCGCCGGGCCCGCCTTGCCGAGGGGGCGCGGGGGCCGCTCCCGGGCGGCCCCGCCGGCCGCCGCCGCGCCGGCTTCCCTTTCGGCTCCTCGCAGCACCTCCCTCGCCTGCCTCCGCCCCCGCGGCCGCGTCCAGCGGCTGCCCCAGCTGCCGGGGCCGGCCGCCGCGTCTCCCGCGGCCACTGCCGAGCGGGCAGGGCGGCGGGGCGGGGCGGGGCGGGGCGGGCGGTCCTCCGGGGCCAGGTGAGCGGCTGCTCGGCTGGCGGTGGCAGAGGCGGCGGGCTCTCGAGCGCGAGGAGGGACCGGCAAGGCGGCGGGCTGCGAAGGCGGGAGTCGCCCTGCGCTGCCGGGCTGAGGTGAGCGGCTCTGCGGGCCGGGCGGCAGAGGTGCGCGGCGCCCTGGGGCTGAGCCTTCCCCGCCCACCCTCCGCGGGGGGGACCACCGGCGTGAGGGCAGAGGGGTCCGGCGAGGCGGGCGGAGGAGGGCGCGTCGGGGAGCTTCGTCCTACCGCCGCCGAGCCCCGCGGCTTAGTCACGGCCCCCTCACGGATCCCTCCCCTTGAATGGCACTTGGGAGCTTCGGCCGGTCGGGGGAAGCGCCGTCCGGCGGGGCTGCGGCGAGAGCCCGCCGGCGCGCGCGGAGCGTGCTGTGGGACCGGGGCGGGGCCGTTGGCGGCCGTTGGGGGCCGTTGGCGGCCGTTGGGACTCGCGGCCAGGCCGGTGCGGGGTGTGAGGCCGCGGTAAGGGGCCGCGGGGGGCACGATTCTGAGTTCGCCCGGAGGGGGACCGCTCTTTCTACGAGGTACATTTCTCGGTGGAAAGGTTTCCTTCTGGTTTGCAGCCTTATTTTAAGCGCTTAATCAGATAAAAAAAAAATCAGTAACGTATTTAAATCGGCTTAAAAAAAATGAATGATTTTGAGGGACGCGTCGGTAGGGTTTGAACGCGGTTGACGGTAACGAGCTAGGGCAGCATCCCGTTGGGGCTGTATTCCTGGGCTGGGTCAGGTTTTGCTCTCACACACGTTTTCTGTGGGAACGGGTGCTGAGAATATATTCAGCTCAAAAGTTCTTGCTGCTTGTTTCTCGTACATTCTGCAAGGTAACCTCTATCACCGCAAGTAAAATGTCTTCAGAGTCACCTGTTGTGCGCAGTAATTGTTTTGAGGGGGTTTTGTCAGTTTTGTCTTGTCCCTTTACACCAGCCAAGTAAGGAAAGATCGGTGTACTGGAAGCATCCTTTCCTGGCTGCGTTTATTTTTGCTTTGCTTTGCAAATATATAGGTTTTGTCATTCATGGTTAGTGTTTATAACAGCATTGAACTCTGTTGCTTTTACTCTGTGATTGTCTTGCACTGATTTATGCAGAAAAGCTGAAGAAATGCTAGTAAACTAATTCACTAGCCTTCTAAAGTCATGCCTACCCAGCAAATGAAACGTGTGATTGTGCAAGCCCGGGCTGGTTTTGACTTGCATGAAATCAGTTATAGTAATGCCGAAAACGTGGTAGAATGAGCTTCAGCATGAGCCAAAATACAGTATACGACCTCAGGTATGCAGATCTAAGTGTTATTTTGTCCCAAAGCAAACTATTTTTGGGAGTTTAGCTCTGTCATTTGTGCTGAAAAGGTAAAGCTGGCATTATGTGTCTCTACTCAAAATAGGTTTCTTCCTTTTGCTTGCACAGGCTAACAGTGTACATCATCATCAGAAGACAGCTGTGCAAATTGATATTCCTGTTCTTAAGCTTTAAGCTTACGGCTTTAGCCATTCCTTCTTAAGCTGGAAAGTATACTTCTGTAACTGCTTGCATGGGTGAAACAAGCAGGATTTGGTCCTCTGCTGGGTGACTGGGAATGTGTTTGTTGAATTAAACTGAAGAACAGAAAACATGTCTTTGCTTAGGAGGGTCTCCAAGTATTTGTCTTCGCTAAGGAAGCACACTTATAACTTATTGATAAAGACAGTCTCTAAAGTGAAATGCCTTGAAAGAGGATGCAGGAAGGAAACTGCGTGTAAACAAAGTTTGCTCAGGTGTGAATTGGGGCCACAAAATTTTCTAGCTACGCTGCAAGCTAGTATTATTTTATTTCTGCTGTGGCAGTCAGACACCAAGTGAACTAATGTTATTAGTATTTTTATTAATATTACTTTAGTATCTTAAGGTAATTCTGCAGGTCAGATGGAGTTTGTGAGCACGTTTTTTTTTTCTTCAGTGCCTTCTGAATGTAATGTTAAACTTCTATTTCTAATACATCAGCAGAAATTTGCTCAAATTAGAGCCGGCTGGAGAGAGATAAAGGACTAAATTCCCATTCTCAAGTTAATTGCTCAATTTATACAGTTTTTGTGCTGTGAATGCTTTTAGTCAGGTCTTCCACTAATAACTGTAGAATGTTGGCAGATTGAGAAAGTTTTGGACTTCATGAGAGAACAACTGTTGTTAAATTTGGACAATTTTTAGTTCTTAATATGTAACATGCCTTGGCAAACACAGTATGGTTTTAAAACTGATCACTACACTTGAGTTTGGAATTTTATGTTTTAGGTGGAATAGTAGATTAGATTATTTGAAGGCCAAAATCAGGGTAGCTCATACAATTAATCTTGTTGACTTCAATGGCAGAATTGGCATGAGTAACGCATGCTATTTGGCCTGAAATGTTAGCTTTCTGATAAATGTTAAGTTTAGTAGTATTGTTGTATCTAGGTTCAATTAAAAGCTTTGCTCTTTTTTCAGATCCATGGATTTAGAGAATATTAATTTGTTGCAGGACACTGGTAGGTGCTACTCAGCTTGCGAATGAGAAGGGAGCAGAGTGAATCATTTCATGCTCATTAGATAGGTGCTCATGATGATGAGGGTCTTATTCTTTCCAGTCATAAACTCCTGGTGGAATTACAATTTGGGAAGGATCTATACTTGCTGTATGAAAAGATAGGCTTGTGTAACTATATGGTAATTAATAGGACTCAGTTATTTGGGAGTCTTGCATTCCTTTTGTCCCAAAATATCTTTGAAATTTATTGTTGTTCAGGGTGGACAAAAGAGCCTTTGTAGTTCATGTTAAATCAACGACAAAAAAAATGGATCTCAGACTCCTCCCTGCATGAGTCACATGGATTTGTCTCCAGCTGTGAGCTGAACGTCTTGTATATCACAGGTACGCAACCCGTGAGTGTTACTTACATTGGCTTCAGGACAGTTTTATTGCAGGTGATATGTAGTGGAACTGACACAAGATTTTAGAAGTGTATTTGGCAGCTAAAGTCCCAGCCTCAGCATTTTCTGTTTTTCTTTTATCGCTGAGTGCTGCAGCCTAGAAATCTAATTATTGTTTCACACAACAGCTGCTTTTCAGCTAGTCCCTTATTAATACAGTGATTTTGTTCTTCTGTTCTAGGTCTTCTGATGGCTACTGAAATACAGTGTTCTTATCACAAACTAGTTTTTCTCTGAGATGTTATTTACTTATTTTTGTTTGCTTTAAAAACAAACTGTAGAATGTCAGTTATACTAGGTGAGACAGGGTATGGAAATCTACTTAAAATACTTTTTCACTCTGTAGAATTTAGAGGAAATTACTAGAATTTATCACATCATTTCTGTTTTCTGAAATTTTTATGAGATGAGTACCTCAGGTGATGCTTTAGTTGCCAAAAAAGAACAACCGCTCACAAATTAAGCGCTGTGCATGTTCTCATTTATGGTGTTCCTTAAAGGAATCATTGAAGAGTTAAGGCCTAAGAGATCCATCAGTATGTTTGCCAGAAGTTGTCATCTTTGACAAGATGTGACACATTTAGAAATGGTAGAACTAGCAAGAAAATGAGTAATGCGAATATACTGATTATGGAAACATTATTGTGCACACGTAACAAAACCCAACATCTTTTTACTGATGCTTTTAGTGTTTTAAATATTCTCTTAAAAATCCCTTTTATAATCGTTAGAGAAAAAGTTACTGTCACTCTCTGCCTGGATTTATTAGACATCTGGGCATGCCTGACTGTGAATGTTGCCAAATTCCACATTTAATTTCGGGGTTCCCAACCAGACTTTGAGTATCTTTGTTTCTTTTGCACCAAATTAATTAGGGACATAAGCTGACTGAGTGGGTTTCTGATAATACTTGTCACTTCAAGTTTTGAAGTCTGGGGGACTTTGTTCCATCATTACTTACTCGTAGTATAGTCCAAGTATTCATATAACTTGAATTAAAAAGTGCTTTCTTTTTTTTCCCCCTTACCTGTTTCAGCAAGTCAGCATTGTGGTTAGGGTGGTTAAGGGCAAGAAGGCTAATCATTTTTTTTTATAGAGGTGGCGATGGTGAAAGAAGCCATGTGGAATGTAGTTGTACAAAGTAAATTTTCTGAGCTGATAGGTTCATGGGGGCTGCACATAAAATGGCACTGATTTAAATAAATTATTCAGAAGTTGCTTTGAAGTCATCTACTCTCTTGTGTGACCACTTTCAAGTATTTAAGAGTGATTGCTATTGACTAACTTGTTTCAGTTGTATTAGTCTAATGCGTGCTCCAGTCAGAACTTTGCCTTCCCTTCTTTCCGTAACAACTGATTATGGGGCTTCTCCTGGCAATGGTGCCATCTCCTTTCCCCTGTGCTCCATAGACTTACATTGTACCCTAAGGAGGAGCTGTCTAGGAGACGCCCAGAATGCTGTTCTGGCATAACCCCGTTTCCTAGAATGTCTTAATAGAGGACCTCCAAATATTTACCCCGTGTGAAGACTGAGGTGCCAAAGTGACTGTATTCTCTCAGGCTGTAGAGGGTAGTGATTTCATATTCCTAATCAGAGTTGTAGCAGGGCTCTGGAAGATGTTTGCTGCAGTGCATTCATCTTTTAAAACTAATGAGCTTTATTTCTTTGGTACAAGCTATCAATTTTGGTCATTGGGCTGTTGATTAAAACAGTCTGAAAGATTGTTTAAAAGAGGAAAAAAAAGAAACAAACAAAAACTCCACCAAGTATTGTGCTTCTTAGCTTCCAGAGAAATTTTAACAGCTCCAAGTGCGAGATCCAAGAGACCTGTTAAGTCCATAAAGTCAAGCTTAGGATGAAATCACAATATAATTTATTTTTTAAGACTTTGGGGCTGGAGGGGGGGATATGCTGCTGTACAAGCCAAGAGAGCATGGAAAGGAGAGCAGGGAAGGTAAGTGTAAACTGAGCAGAAACAACTGTTTCCTTTATTTTTCTCCCCTGCTTACAGGAAGGTGAAATAAACTTTCAGGTCTCATTTTTGACAAGTAGGAAAATTGAAAGCATGAGCTGAACAGTCTTCTTTCTGGCATGCTTGGTCCTCACTTGATTCCTTACAGCCTGCTTATGTTGTTCACTGGTTTGAATATTCCAGCTTTAGAAAAGTCTTTGTCCTTCCCTCTTTCTCTCTGCATCAAATTCAAGTCTTGTTACTGAATATAAAGGTTTTGTAAAACTTTGTGTTTCTCTGCTTTTCCATGCTTATATCTTTGTACACCCTTCCTCATCCCTTTTACGTGGCTCAAGGTGCATGTCTAGCATTCCTTCAATCTTTTTTCTATGTGCCAACTTAAATGTAGTCTTTGTTGTACTTTCAGTCTTCCACTCTGCAGAACACTTTTTATTTCCCCCCTCAATGAAACCTAAATAGCCCATACCCCAAAATATTGTTAATGAAAATGTAAACCTGCATGTAGTTGAAGTAACCAGACCTGTGACAAATATAACTACTTTTTAGTACTGTCTGCTTCTTATGCTTCACCAGTACTTTGTAAACTCTTTGAAATGGAAACCTGCTCAGGTATTGTCACTGAAGGACTTTTTAGTTTGCTCTAGAAGATTAAACAGAGAGCGTGGATAACACTGTTCTCTCAAGGGAATACATAACACAGAAGAGGATTTCCTGGGTAGTGTAGAACTTTTTTAAGAGCTAGAAAGAGGCCTTTTGCTCATCTCCCAGGTGACTGCTGGATATGAGGAGGTGAAGCATTGCCAAACTGGATAAGAGGGAACCAAAACTTGCTTGAAATTGACCCCTGTTCCATTTTTGCACTATATACAAGGACACAAGTTACTGTAAGAGAGAATTAAGTATTGAAAGTGTTTTTTGGCTCTGAGGTTTCTAATGGAGAGCCATCCAATAGCATATTACACTTATTAATCCACTGACATAAACCTTAATGATCAAGCTTACGCTTCTACACTAACCTAAGGGGACATCTGTGAGTTGAACTGAAGGGCAGACCTTGGCTTATACAGCTTGGTATTTGTAAAATACAAAAAAAAAAAAAAAATCTTTCTGATACCAGTATCCTGCAGCAGTTGAAAGACTAAACAAAAGAATGGATTTCTTGGAGAATTTGTCCTCCTGTTTATTTCTGTTAAGAATTGAACGAATGAGCTATGAGTTTTGCGGAAGACTGGTGTCTGTAACTAAGTGGCTTGCTGCTCCCCATAAGCCAACTTATTAAAAAGCAAAGTATTTAATATCTTTGAAAACAGTAAAGATTTATGTCAGGATGACATGTTTGGAAGGTCCTTGAACTGGCTCTACATGTTGCCATTGCAGTTTTAGAAAAAACTGCTGTTCTACATAAAATGACTGAATTTTGTAGAACACAATATGCCTGTTTTTACAGCCTTTGATACACACTAGAGAAAGTTAATGAAAACCAAGCTATTATCAGACAGTAATAATCCTATTACTGTCTTTTGGAAAAATGCATTAACCCCCCGTCCCCCATGGAACAAAATTTTTAAATCAATGGTGCTACTTCTGCTGTTAAGTCAGTGGATACTGTATGTGCCAAAATTCACAGTGACATAAGACTTTCCAACATAAGCGTCCTCCCTATTACATCTAACTCGCTTCAGCCAAAATTTAAAAATAACATAAAAACTTTACTACATTTTGGTTCCAGTCTGGAAAATATAAGGGGTGGAGGGAAGAATTCTGCAGTCTTATGTTTCTGAAAGTAACTAAAGGCATCAAGAAGTTCTCATACCTGGGCAGTATGATGTTTCTTTTGCCTTTTCTGCCTGGTATAGATTTGAATAATGTGGATTGCTGCAGAACAACAGCTAGGAGCTTACTATTCATTATTACCCTCCTCCTCAGCAGTAAATTCTATAAATTTGGGAAATTTTTTATTAAAATTCAAGATTTTTATAGGGGATAACTACAAAAGTGGACAGAATGAGCCCCAAAGACTATGGATGAAATAAGTGTGACTTGAACAAAACAGCTTGAAGTGCAGCAGTAGACAGCATGGTTAGAAGTAAATGATTGATTGATTCAGGTCGTGATTTCCAACATAAGTTTCTGTTCCCAACACTGCCATACGCTGGCAGTGACAACCTGCTCTTGCTAAAACTTGGCATAAAAGAACTAATAGTTTTTTAAATTTTAAAGACTGCCAGTAAATAGACCTACTCAACAGGAATTGTAAAATTTGAGTGTATTTTTCAAAAAGTGATTTAACAAAGTTCACTATGGCACAGAACAGCTGTATTTACGTTTTGCGCTTTCTTTGGCTTTAAGCCTATTGAAAATATATCTGCTGTAATACAAGGCAAGCAGTGGCTTAAGGTAAGCCCTATTATCTCTTGGTATGTAACCTGTGGGTGCACACTTGGAAAGCAGTCCAGGTTTCTCACACTGCACTTTGAGTGGAGCTGCACGATGCAGTCCCCCTTGAGGCTGGTTGCGGAGGCATGGACTCCATCTCCTCTGCCTTCCAGTTGTGTCTGTAACACAAGCCCAGTTTCCTGGGACACCTCAAAGTCCGTTCGCTGTGGATACCTGTGACTCACTAGCTAGCTGAAGGGCTTTAAAAACATCAACTTCAAACAATGCGACTCATCTTTCAGTGGTACAAAGCTGGGTGCAGCAGAGTAAATATGGTAAAAGCCTTACAGGCCTTGGTTTTAGCAATTTTCTTTGCCTGCTCTTGTGGGTTGCTGTTGGTTTACTGACCTTCATCCGTCTATTCTGCCTGTCCTTCTGCAGCAGGATGTGTGCTGTCACAGTGTTTGTCTTGGTCAACCTGTTAGATTTTAGTAACTTCTGCAGAAACTCTGTGCTTCTTAGACAGGTAAAACTCCCATTGTTTTGAAGGGCAATTCCATCAAAACACTAGTAAAACAACATGACATAAGCTAATTAATACTAATGATAAGAATGAAGAGTCCTCTTTATGCCATCTTCCTGTCTTCATTTCCAGTAACCTCTTTAATTTCCAGAGAATGTGATACTAATGCAGAACTGCAACATGTATAACACAACATACAAAACAACCATCTAATTTTTCAAAGTATCTTTGTTCATTGGTTTTAAGGAAAGTTCTATCAATTCTAGTTTCACTTTCAAATTAATGACATGGTTTGATATATTTTCTGAAACTTGGGTACCAATGCTACAAGATTGTCACTGGTCAAGATAGAGCACTCTTCCTGGAGAGCAAACAGGAGGGAACAGATTTATGCCTGAGCTCTTACTTTGTTTGCTGTATTTCCATTTCATCCACTGGCCATAAAGAAAAGTAATTGATTATATTCTCTTCTACTGCAGGCAGGTAGCTCTTTGTAAATAAAAGTGACTTAATTGTTATTTGAGAATAGTAAGTGAGAAAGTAAAGACAGCCAGTTATATCTTTACCTGTGGTCTGTCTGTAGAATTCTTTCCCACACTTGGGTCGCTTAGTAGGTGTGCCCAGTACCTATGCAGATTCATGCTGGGCTCTCTGAGTCATGCTGTATTCATCTATCATAATGAACAAGAAAAAAATTCACTTGAACAAATGAACAAAATTAATAACGAATGAAAAAAATCACTTATGCCTAATTCTATAATGTCCACAACTATATATTTACAATTACATTACTTTTTAGGATCATTATTAAGAGTAGAGCTTTAGAATCCCAATACAAAGAAGGGCTTAAATAAGTTTAAGAGAAACATAATGTCCAAATGTTTTGGAATGTATCATATGATCTCTATTTCAATAGATATGGTGAAATCATATTTTACATCTTGCTTTTTATTTTAAAAAATTTTTAAAAATCTATCACAGCTAGCAGCATCTTTTCCTTTGGTAGTGTCTAAACAGCGTTGTTGCAAAAAGAAGGAAATGCTAATGTTATTTTCCTAACTCTTTTAATTGTATTTTTTATCCAGACGTTGGAACAAATCTTGAGCTAGCATAAATGTCCGGAGTCTTGCAAAAAGTCAAGTGAGCTGTGACCGTGTCAGGATTTTGCTTTATACATTTACTCACTTTCCCGCTATCTGAATTTTATTGTTGTCCCTGGGACCATTAATCTGCATTCATAGCTTTGAATAGCTTCAGAGTTCTTGATGTGACTGTATTTTGTCAACAAGAAGCTGTGCCTCCGTCCCTATTTGTCTTTGCCAGGCCCATCTCAGGAAGTGAGAACAATGTAAAAAAAACCCATAGGGGATAAAAACCTAAATGTGCTGAAAGTATTTATTACAGCCTTTCATTTAAACACTGGACAAATATTAGCAAAGCTCACTCTGGAAGACCTGAGTTAGAGGAAGGTCCGTTCAAACTCTGTGGGGCTACCTGGCACTCAGGGAGAACTGGAGTCAGAACCAGGAATTTCTTTGCTCCTGCCCTCAAATTTAGACTGTTGGAATGCAGTTGTTACTTCTGGTGGGTGGGGCACTAACGTGATTGTCCAATGAGGTCTACCAGACCAAATAGAAGGCATGCTTGATAGTGGGGGATTAAACCTTTGTCCTAGTCAGCTCATTTCATGTATATCTCTTTGCAGAACGGAGGCTTAAGGAAGAGACTAAATGTAGGAGCATTCTGAATCAGTGTTGTATGTGACACAGAGCTAGCAGTTTGCTTCAGTACTTACCAGCATCAATAGCTAAACTTGTGGGTGCCACTGAGTATGTTTGGGCTCCATCCTGTACACGTTTCAACTCTTGACGTCTAGGTAGTAGAGGCAAGGGATGCTGGAATTCATGTTTGGTTTGTTGTCCAACTATATCACTATGGATAGATAGTTTACTCTGCAAAAGAAGTGATTACCCCAAGAAATGGAGGAATAGATGGGCAGTTTAGCTTTGCTTGGAAATGACCTAATTTGAGACTAGAATGGGAAGCGTGAGTAAGCAAAGAAAGGAAACACAGCTTTTGGATGGGCATCTCTTTTAACCCTAGTAAGTTATACTGTAGATGCACAGCCCTTGAAGTTGTCAGATATATTTAAGCATGGCAGTTTTCATTATCAGGTTCTTAGGATAATTAATGTAATTCTACTTTACTGTTCTATGAACAGCTTTATTAAATACATGGTTTTTAGGCATTCAAGAGAAGCAAACTGAAGACAGGTTTGGACATGTTTCCTGTGAATCTTTAGAAAGCTAGCTCACCTTTGATAATTCTTGCTTTTTGTACTTGTTTTTGTTTGGTTTTGCTCTGTTCCTGCATAGGATTGCATGTATTAGCTATGTCCATTGTTTTAGCATACCTTTTATTTTCTCTCAGATTTAGTATGCTTGATTTTCGTATTCCTTCTATCTATAGCCTTTCTTCCTGCTGGTTAACATCTGCAGCACCCATGCAGATGTCATTCATGATGTTGCCAGAATTTGACTATTATTTCCTTAGTGTATTTCAGTTTTAAGTGTGGCAATCCAGAATCTGCAAAGTTGAAGCAGTATGTGTCATCATCCAGATTGGCTGTTTCAATGCAATCAGTATGGTCTTATTTTTGTGCTACAAATATCACACACTGTACAGTTACTGAAAACACTGGCTGGCAACAATGTTGCAGTGCTCTAATTTTTAAAAAGTCTTTGCTTTATGTTTTCTATGTTACGTTGTCATATGTGTATAATTCATTTGCATGTACATTGAATCAGTTTCCAAAATGTCAACTACCTAGCAACTTCACTGTTTCTCAGTTTATTCCTGCAGCACTTCTCTTGGAGAGTTCAGCCCATAGTAACCATTTTATATGGTTATTACATATTTATATGGTATTTATATTATATATTTATATGGTATTATAATAAATATTTACATTAATGTGAATGCTTGCAAAAGATACATTTTAGCCCAAACCTTAACACGAATTTACAACTCCTGAAAGAGTTCATAATTTACAGTTCCTGAAAAGAAGGGAACCTATTGCAGCCTGAAACAGTATGTACAAAAATACAGTAAAGTTTGCAAGCAGCATGAGTGTTAACCAATATGCTTGCACATACACCAAACTTGTGATGGCAAAGTTAAGTTAAACTTCTGGTCTCACGCAGAATGCTCTGGTCTACCATAAAGCTGATACAGTAAAGATAAACAATACATAAAGTTTACTGCTTTGCATTTGTTTCAAGAATCAATTATAGAATCCCTTGCAACTACGTATTTTTAAACCTTTTTATTTAAGAAATAACGCATGCAAAAAGTACACGAGTGTTTCACTTAATGTTTTTTCAGCATGCAAAATATTGAGAAGATGTACCTTTTCTGAAAAGATCTCTTTTTAAAAAGTATATAATTTCATAGAACATTATCTCTTATAGCAGGAGGCATGTTCTTTGCCCACCACCCTGTGCTGTTGCTTACATTAGGCAACCATCACTAAGAACAAATCAGGTTTTGATGATGCTCTCCATGAACTTGCTGCCCACAGTGACTTGTGGCATTTCTTACTTTTTTGCAGTAGCTTCTTGCCTTGAGAATGAGATGAGGATCAGGAATCAAACTTGCTTCTTCCTTAGGAGTTCACAGTGTTGCTATTAAAATGTCAGCTGATAGAACCTGCTGGTAGGGGACCAAAGAGATGCTTTCTACATACTCAGATTAACAAAGCTTTTGGATAAGCTCTCCAAGCTTCCTCTCAGGCTGTTTTTGGTTGGGGTTTTTTGTGTGGGTTTTTTTGTTGTTTGTTTGTTTTTAAAATATTGAAATCCTTATTTGTGCAAGGGCTCATGGCCATGCTCTGATGTATTTGTGAGTCTTTGGAGAATTAGAGCTTGAGGGGGGTTTCTTTGGATTTGTTTTTCTTCCTTTCAGCAAACAGCTCTTTCTTGGTGGCTTGGCAATACTCTACAGAGTGTTTGTGCATTTCTGTACGATATATACCCAATAGTATAACAGGGTTGAAAAGATTTACACTCTTGGGTTGGAGACATAATTTGTCGTAATATCTGCACCCTGCACTACTTCTAGTCACTGAGTTTTGTTTTTTGTTTTTTTTTTTTCTTCTAGAATGGTTGCCTGGGGAAAACAGCACTGCTGTGTTGGCAGAATACAGGACATTTTCTTGAGACTCAGGATTGTTCTAGCCGTCCTTTTACTTCATTTGCTCCTGGCTACAGCAGGCAAAGGTAACACAATTTTTTTCCTGATTCACCTAGTGTTGGTATTCCAAATAAACAGCATTAGTCTCGATGAATAGGACTTTTGAATATATTCAGAACAGGCAAGTTTCTGTCCTGTTGAAATCAAGAGGAAAAACTGCCATTAACAAGAAATGAAACAGTTGGTGCTTAGCACTTTGGTTATACAAACCCTCTGTTTACAGTACCTGTTTTCCTAAAAAATAAGCAGTAGTAACTTCTTTTTGGCTATGGATGAGGAGAGAATGTAAACACAATATGTAATAACAAGACAAATTACTTTCTTGTTATTTTTTGGAACTGGAAGTGTTACTATTTTCAGAACATGTTGTTAAATGTTTTACACTGCTCTTACACAAGCACCACAACATCCTTTGAGCTTCACTCTACTTGGTGTGTGTATGAGCACAGAACATCTGCATTGCTCTTGGTTGTGAATATGGCTAGGGAAAAGGTGGTAAGGTCCAAAACATGTAACAAAATGATGTATTTGAATTTGATAATCTATGCTCTTTATATGACAGTAAATGAAAAATAAATTCATAAGGTTCTTGTACAAATTGGGTAACTGACATGGTGATGCTTTTGTATGAGGTATAGTAGAATCAGCAATTTGTGTTTTATTCATGGCTATTCTGTAAGCTGGCAGATACAAGTCTGTCACTACTCTGGACCTCAGCTGATATAGATAACAGTGCTTGTCATCTGTAAAACTTCGTTATATCAATAGTGAGTAGTACATTTATAATGTTGGTAATGTGCATGGAATATTAAAAAATTAGAAGTGTTTTTTGCGATGTACTTAATGGCTAGTTTTAGAAACTGCTTCCTGTGTCGTGGCATGTTATTTTACTCTAGAAGGTCAGAGTTTCTTGCAGTTCAAATGTACTTAGTAAGCATGCCTGCTTAATTGCATTGTATTAGCAATGAAATTTCATAGGTTTACAGACTAGACTAATTCTGATTCTAATTCTCCAAATGCAGTAATTTTCATAAAATGAAGCTTTTATTGAGACAGAATTTGAGATTCAGGTGATAAAACTATTACTAAGATGGTGAGGTTTTAACCTCATGTACTTTGAATAGTAAAAAAGACAGGGCTGCTCAGCAGATGGGCAAGTGTCATACATGAATTTTTCCAGGGAAAATTCAATTGCACCTCAAGTTCTGGGGAAGCAAGCAAGGAGGGATCTTGTCTTTCACCTATGTATCACTTGGAAGTGTCAGTAATCCTTCAAGAAAAGCTAAACAGATGCAAGGGTTTATTTATGGTTCCACTCTATTATTTTTTTGGGGGGGGAGGTTTAGGCTGTTAGCAGTGTCAGCAGCATCTCTACTCAGTTCTCTCCTCTTCTAAGGTGCCAGAGTATGTTTGTGTTCCCCAGGAAATATGAAGGGAGAAGAACTGCCTGTGTTCTTTCCAATGTCTAGGACACTGAATAATGTGGCATAGTTTATCCCCAGATATCCAAACACAAGCGTGAATGAAAAGGAGGGATGAAACAGTTCTTAGCTTCAGATTTCCAAAACATTCAGCAGAATCAAGTCCCCCACAGGTAGAAAGTTTAGAGTTTTAAACTTTATAAAAAGAAGCTGTAGGTGGAATACATTAGGATACAAGATGCCTGTGATGTCATTTTAATGGACTGTAGCAAGCCAAATGTATTACGGGTGGCAAACACTTGCATAGAAATTAATGGCTATTGTTGTTACTGGTTAAAAGCCAGATTGTGCAGGCACATAAACTTGTGACTATTTTTATTCAAGAGAATAATCAACTGTATTCATGCTCAACTATACTGATACAGCAGCTATTAGTAATGTAAGCAAAATAGCACTGGTGCTTATGTACTGAAAGGATCTGCTCCTGTACGTCTAATTCTTATTGCCTATGGTTGGCTATCTCTTGTAAAGATATCAATTATTACTATCTGAAAATGTTTGAAGAAAGAGATTACATTTTTGGTTTACATTTACATTACCTTGTCATTCTCAGAAAGTTTATTTTAAACATTTGGAAGTATGTGCATGCATTTCAGGATTTCTTTTAGGGCTTAAGAGAACACGCTTATTAAGTGGATGCTCTTAGTTTTAGTGAGGGTAAAAACCCCAGTTCTTGCATCTATTAGAGATAAATATATTAAGAAGGAACAATTTGCATTTATGAAAGAGGTTAAGTGCCCGAATACAGCAAATAACATTGAAAGGTCTGCCCACAATTACTACTGCATGGAGTTTCCTTGACTCCAAACTGTGGTTATGCTTATTTTTCTTACTCTGGAGATGTTTTGAGCATTCTTTCTACTATGCTACCTTTTCTGTGCTGTGGTGATAAAGGTATGTTCATGGCTAGGTTTCTGAATGTGATTTGTATTGTCTGGACCCAAAGGAACTCATTGTTAGCCAGGAATGCCACTGTCAGAGCACAGCCAGTTGCAGCTCCTCAGTTCTATGGTCAAGGGTGGGCCGCAGCCCACAATTACTATTACTAGAGAAAATAAGCAATGATTAACAGAACTTCCAAAAGCTTTAAAGTAATGTTATTTCCTACTTACGTTGCATCCAGCCACATATCAGACTTAGCCAAGATGATGTTGATAATTAATTTCTAACTAATTTAATGCTGTACTGCATGTGTTCCGCTTGGAATAGCAAAGCATATTTTCTGAGTATGGTTATGATTTCCTTTGTGCTTTTTCAGCATTCTTTGGGTAGACTAAGCATATAAAATTCTCCAAGCCTTTCTTGTAACAATTCGGATAGTACTGGTATCTATTCTCTTACCTTTGGCACCCCTTTTTGGCACTTTTTTTTTTTTAACTGTTTGGAGCCACCTGATCAGGAAGAGGAAGTCGATGAGGCTTTCTACAGACAGCTGGAAGTAGCCTCACAATCACAAATCCTGGTTTTATGGGGAACTTCAACCACCCTGATATTTGCTGAAAAAGCAACGTGGCGAGGCGAGCACAATCCAGGAGGTTCCTGCAGAGCACTGAGGATAGCATTTTGACACAGGTGGTGGAGGAGCCAATGAGGCAAGATGTGCTGCTGGACCTTGTGCTAAAAACAAAGAAGGTCTAGTTGAGGATGTGAGGGTTGGGGGGTAGCCTTGGCTGCAGTGACCATGAGATGGTGGAGTTGAGGATCCTGCGTGGTAGAAGCAGGGCAACAAGTAGGATTACAACCCTGGATTCCAGGAGAGGCAACTTTGGCCTCTTCAAAGACCTGCTTGGAGGAATCCCATTGGTTAGGGCTCTAGAAGGTAGGGGGGCCCAAGAGAGCTGGTCAGTATTCAGGTACCACTTCCTCCAAGCTCAAGATCGGTCCATTCCTACTAGGAAGAAGTCAAGCAAAGGAGCCAGGAGACCTGCATGGATGAGCAAAGAGCTTCTAGGAAATATCAGATGGAAGAAGGAGGTTTACAGTATGTGGGAAAAGGGACTGGCCTCTTGGGAGGAATATAGTAACATTGTCAGGGTATGCAGAGATGCAACGAGGAAGGCCAAGGCCCAGCTGGAACTAAATCTGGCAACAGAAGTCAGGGATAACAAGAAGGGCTTCTTCAAATACATCAAGACTGGGGAGACTGTGGCCCACTGCTGAACAAGGTGGCTGCTTTGGTGTTGCAGGATGCAGAGAAGGCAGAGTTACTGAATGCCTTCTTTGCTTCAGTCTTCACTGCTAAGGCTGGCTCTCAGGCATCTCAGCCCCCAGAGGTGAGTGAAAAAATCTGGAGAAAGGAGCATTTCCCCTTGGTTGAGGAGGATTGGGTTAGAGGTCACCTAGGCAAACTGGATCGTTGCAAACCCATGGGCCCCAATGGGGTGCACCCATGAGTGCTGAGGGAGCTGGCGGATGTTCTTGCTAAGCCACTCTCCATCATCTTTGAAAGGTCATGGAGGACAGGAGAGGAGCCTGAGGACTGGAGGGTAGCCAATGTCACTCCAGTCTTCAAAAGGGCAAGAAGGAGGACCCAGGAAACTATAGGCCAGTCAGCCTCACCTCCATCCCTGGAAGGGTGATGGAAGAGTTCATCCTGGAGGTCGTGTCCAGGCACGTAGAGGAAAAAAGAAGGTTATCAGAAGTAGTCAGCATGGATTCACCAAGGGGAAATCATGCTTGACCAAACTGATGGCCTTCTGTGATGGCATGACTGGCTGGGTAGATGAAGGGAGAGCAGTGGATGTTGTTTACCTCGACTTCAGCAGGGCTGTTGACACTGTCTCCCATAACGTCCTCACAGACGAGCTAAGGAAGTGTGGGTTGGATGAGTAGACAGTGAGGTGGATTGAGAACTGGCTGAATGGCAGAGCTGAGAGGGTTGTGATCAACGGGGCATAGTCTGGTTGGAGACCTGTAACTAGCGGTGTTCCCCAGGGGTCTGTGCTGGGTCCAGTGCTGTTCAACATATTCATCAACGACCTGGACAAAGGGACAGAGTGTACCCTCAGCAAGTTTGCTGATGATACAAAACGGGGAGGAGTGGCTGATACACCAGAAGGCTGTGCTGCCATTCAGCGAGACCTGGACAGGCTGGAGAGCTGGTCCGAGGGGAACCTCATGAAATTCAGCAAGAGCAAGTGTTAAGGTCCTGCACCTGGGGAGGAACAACCCCATGCACCAGTACAGGTTGGCAGTTGACCTGCTGGAAAGCAGCTCTGCTGAGAAGGACCTGGGAGTGCTGGTGGACAGCAGGTTGACCATGAGCCAGCAATGTGCCCTTGTGGCCAAGAAGGCCAGCGGTATTCTGGGGTGCATTGAAAGGAGTGTGGCCAGCAGGCTGAGGGAGGTTATCCTCCCCCTCTACTCTGCCCTAGTGAGGCCATATCTGGAGTATTGTGTTCAGTTCTGGGGCCCCCAGTTCAAGAAAGACAGGGAACTACTGGAGAGAGTCCAGTGGAGAGCCACAAAGATGATCAGGGGACTGGAGCGTCTCTCTTATGAGGAAAGGCTGAGAGACCTGGGTTTGTTGAGCCTGGAGGAGAGAAGACTAAGGGGGGACCTTGTCAATACTTACAAATATCTGAGGGGTGGGTGTCAAGAGGATGGGGCCGGCCTCTTTTCAGTGGTGCCGAACGACAGGACAAGGGGCAATGGGCACAAGTTGGAACACAGGAAGTTCCACATAAACATGAGGAAAAACTTCTTTACTGTGAGGGTGACAGAGCGCTGGAACAGGCTGCCCAGAGGGGTTGTGGAGTTTCCTTCCCTGGAGACGTTCAAAACCCGCCTGGATGTGGTCCTGTGCACCCTGCTCTAGGTGTGCCTGCTCAAGCAGGGGGGTTGGACAAGCTGATCTCCAGAGGTCCCTTCCAATGCCTACCATTCTGTGAAATGGCCAGACTTTCCAGTTTGCAGAAAGGTAGACTTCTCCAATAAACTTTTAAAATAGTTTAAATTAATTTGTCAGGACTTACATTCTGATCAGCAGCAGTCTTTTTGAATGATACAAAGTAGACTAGGAGAATCATCAGCAGGATTGATCTCATTTTGCGTAATTTCCATTGGTTACCTCCCTTAAGACTGTTTCCACCTGCAATTTTAAGTCCATTCTGGCTCCTTTGACAACTTCGTAGTGTCAGCTCCCCTAAAGAATGGAATAGGACTTTGCAGCCCTTTAATTATATCACTGTTGGCACATAAACACTGATTTAATCCTTAACATGAAATCAAGCCTCTCTCAGGATCACTTCCAAAATCAAGTCTGCTAATGGTACTTCAAGTTTTGATTAACATTTTTGCTCAGGTATGGACTTCCAGTCTTCCAGTCTGGATAGTTAACAGTGACTTCAAGTTTTGAAGCTATGTTAGGAGACTTCCTTAACCAGTCACTTTGGCCATCTCTGCATGCTCAAGATTGCTTACAGAAATTTTGGAGGGTATATGAGTCATGCAAATATACTTCTGACATATACTCTCTGAGGAACTGGAGCTGCATCAAATCTTTCAAAACCTTCAGCATAATTCCCCTTCTTAATAATGAAAGACTTGAGCAATTATTTGTTTTTGGAGAGACTGTCACAATTGTTGGCATATAACTGTATATCTAGCTAGCTGTTATCTTTATAAAATCAGTTTCCTAATGATCTGTCCAAACTGGAAGGTAGCAGATCTATTTTAATTGTAGTCATCCTTCTACTAAAAAAGGTAGGTACATTTGAGTCTGTATCTAGAAATCTTCACTTCTGTGACACTTCCACCTCCTGCCCAATCTTCCTCACCCTGGCTTTTAAGTCGTGTTTTAAAAACTAGTTTTCCATGCTGAACTGTTCTTAGCTGAGTATCCCAGATTTTGCCTATTAGGCTCTGACAAATGGCCAAACTGAATGAGTGAATTCATGCTTTAGGGTTGGGCAGGGAGGAAGTAGTTCTACTGCTTGCTGGTGGGTCAAGTTATGTTTTTCTTCTCCATTGCTGTAGAACCATGCTAAGTATTACCTCACCATTCATGATCCTCTGTCTGCTAGTTAGGATTTTCACCTAATTCAGCCTGTACCCTGAGAGTTTTTTGTTTGGTCTATAGCATTGTATGGCACCTTAATGATGTATGTTGAACTTCAGGAATGATTCAGGGTTGTGAAAGATGCCTACAGGTTTCTGCTAATTAGCATCACAAAGGGAGTCTCAAAGCTATGGTATGCAACAAGAATGGTTATCAATGACTTTCCACGGAACTGGATTGATATATTTTGTGTTTTGAACTTTTTCTGGTAGCTTGTACCTATCAAGCTGCACTTGGAAGTTAGGAACTTCCTCCTGTTTTTCATTTGTTGCTATTGAAAAAGAAATTTGAGAGCCCTGTGGTGAAGAGATGGAAAAGTTGAACACATTCCTGATTCAGAATTGGCCTGATGACAGCAGGTGCTCTGGTTGGTTGAGAAGATCACAGAAGAGCTGGCTGTGACCTTGAACAGCTGAGTTGGACTATGAATGTAACCTACCTTGGAAAAAAAACACCTGATCCAACTTTCCTGGATTTTTTTTTTTTTTTTCCACAGGGAGGCCAATGGAAAACCTTTCTTCCTATATTGATGGATTCTTTCCTGCTATCCAACCCTGACCAATCATATTTAATCACATATCTCTTCTGGAGGGTAGATAAAAGCTCTGCATATATTGATAAATAAATGCCTCCTTAAATGTGTCAGTGATGTGTTCCCTTGCACTGGTTGAGCATCTACCAGGCTATTTCATTTTTCTGAAGTTCCATTTCACATCCCATAGCAGTTTTTCTTAGTTTGGATTTATTTTGTTCCTGATGGGTGCACCATAAAGCAAGCAATCATGATTAATGATTGTGTGATTGGAATGTGCATTTTTCCACAATATAAGAGTTGGCTCCAAAGAGCTTACATCTACAGCCACAAAAGCCTGTACTTTCCTTTAAGTGGGACAATGGAGGAAATGAGGCACCTACAAGAACTTATGATCAAATTACACTGTTTGGGGCATTCCCTAGCACTACTTGTTTTACCAGCATTGACAGAGCCTGACACCTTGTTTTCACCAGTAAATCTACTGCCAGCACCTAAAATTCTGTTTGCTGTCACAGTTGAACTCTGTGTTGCCACCATCTCAGTGCCTCAGTAGATTTGAGGTTCACATACCAGATGTCTCTGCAATTAAATGCCCTGGTAGAGAACAGGGAATGGGGGCTGGATGGGATTAAATTTAAAATGAACCAGTGGCTCCAAAACACATTTCCTGAAAGTTACCTAAACTCATTCTCTTCTAGTATATGGTTATTTTCTACCTTTCTTGCTGAAACTCTGCCAGTATGCAGCAGAGGATTTAAGAATCTCAGAGTTGGAAAAAAATGGAATGGAGAAGCATGATGTTGTTAGAGAAGGAGGATGCGAGACTGGGACATGAGAAGGCAGTAAGGGCTATATTCCCTTCTTCTAGCTCTGTTCCTGTATTTTATCCAGTATCTATTGAACACAAAATACCTGTGCAGTCCTGGGAATAGGAACCAGGATCTGTAATTCTCTTTTTGCCTCTCACTTGTTTGAGTGCTGCCTTAGAGAGCTACATTGTCATTCTTCATCTTGTGCATGAGTTTTACTTCAAAGTTTTCATGAGCAGCTAGTATTTATTGACTGCCTCCAAATTTGCTGCTTCCCCACCACAAAAAAAAGCAAAAGAGAAGGATACACAGTTGTTTCTTAATGTGTTGTTTTGAAAACTCCTAGGTAAATACCTAGGAGCAGTACTATATGGAAGAATAACATTCATATAGAAGATCCTTTTAAAAACAAAATCATTTTACAAATCACCTTTTCTTTATTTAGATCAGGTGGA
This sequence comes from Morus bassanus, assembly GCA_031468815.1. Classification (NCBI taxonomy): domain Eukaryota; kingdom Metazoa; phylum Chordata; class Aves; order Suliformes; family Sulidae; genus Morus; species Morus bassanus. The sequence continues at coordinate 87,413,464 of CM062568.1, read as the reverse complement.
TTTCCTAGGACAATATAAAGCCGTCTTTAAGTCTGCATGTGAAGATCCTTGGATTATGTCACCAAGAATTTCTCTGCGTCCCTTGAAAGAATTCATTGTCTGTGTGTACCTCAAGCTATATTCCTCAGATAGTCCCTGGACAGCATATGTATATAATCAAGAAACACCTCACACCAATCTCTCTGCAAATAAGTATGATCTTGGACTTACAGGAGATCATGGTAAATTGAGGATATGGTTGTTTGGAAATCAAATAAATACAACAACAAGGCTTCAGGAAAACATTTGGAACCAAATATGTATCCAGTGGAAAAGTGCAGATGAGGAGATGAAGGTATTCATAAATGGAACAAAAAAAGTAAGCAAAAAACTAACTGGGAAAGTAAATTTCCCTGGAAAAGGGCAGTTCTTACTTGGCTGTTCAAAGCTGCCAGGTACAGCTACACCACCTAACCTGGGTATGACTGGGGAGCTGTACATGTTCAGAATGTGGGATAAAGCAAATATAAAGCAATCTCTGAACTGCGAAGATAGTGGTGTTATACGCTGGAGAAAGGAGGATTGGGACTATAATAAGACAGTAGAAGAGGATAGCTCTTTGCCATGTGGTAAGTACCATTGCACCCCTGTTTTTAAAACTTTTTGTCAAAAGTTGATCTGAATGTGTCTAACATTTCTCTTCCAGATTTTACAAGTCTTTGTCTATTAGTCATTTCTAGATAAATGCTTAATGAGATCACGTGAGGATCTGTAGCTTTTGCCAGCTTTTATCCAAATGTAAAAAAGCACAGCAGCAGTCCTTTAAAGACTTTCAACTTAATTCAACTTTTGTGTCTGTCTACTGTCCGTGTAATGGTATTGAGAGCAGGATGCATCCAACCAAAACTTCTTAGAGTATTAGGGCTTTCTATCAATGTCATCTTAAAATAAGTAACTTACATACCTTCTGTTCAGGGAATAAATATAGAGAAAAGCATTGCTGGTCCTCATTCTGCACATTCACTGGGCCAGAATTTCAACGATTGCAACTTTTCATTGCTTCACTGGCACATTACACCATCTTTAGCTGGTATCATCTACATCTGTAAAGATTACTGGAAGCTCTGATTTCTTCTTGTTTCTGTATCAGTAATGTCTTCCTTTATTAAAATGGCCAAATGGTTTCTCACACATTTCTTAAAATTCCTTTCTGCCCCGAAAAAGAACCATAAAAAGCTTTAAACCAAAACAAAACAAGATTTTATTTTCAGAGAAATAGAGTTTTAATATAGTTGAAATGGAGTTAAAGCAAGAAAATAATCTTCTTTGTAGCTTCTGCTATCATATCTGTTGACAAGAAAGACAAACTTGAATCAAGCTTGGGTGGGATCCAGTTTATCAACCATAGTAAATGGTATTACCCCCTAAGACCTTCAGAGGTTTTAAGGTGACTAGCTCAATTGGTTCCTAAAATTCTTATATAGCATAGGGGTGCTTCAGTTAAACCGTGGCACCAATCTTAGTCTTCATCACCTTTGTCTTTAAAAACTGTAGCTATCTATTTTGTGCAGGTTAAAAAATATCTTTTAGCCATGTAATGTTATAATCACTGCCTGACTGGGTAGATTAAAAGTGTCTTAGGGCGTTAAAATAAGGTGACCAGATTTATTCTTCTGGGAAAGAAAGAAATATGTCCGACAAACCATGACTCATGGAGAATGCCTCTAACACAGGGTCATAATGAATGAAATGCCTCTGCTGGCCTGATGCTGTAGTTGGGAGCACATCTTCTCTGTTGGGTTGTGTGATTTGGGAGAGGAGCTGCAAAAAGGATGTCTTTCTTTTGCTCAAGTGTGACTGTGTTTATTCAAGTCCTAGGGCTGAAAGGGGAACATTCTGGCTACCAGACAAAAGTTTGGTACAAAGAAAGTCTTGAGATCGATCTGTCTAGATAGTGGGATAAATCCTGATCAGAGTGGAGCATCTGATTCTCTTTCACTGAGGCACAGAAAGGACAACCTTCTTGTTTTCAGTTCCAGCACTTTCTGCCCTGAATATAGAGTATCCTTGAGCATCACAGGGCAACTTGGCTAGGCAATGCCCAACTCCAGCCCCACCTGATTAATGATTTTAGGATTAGTGATTTAGGGGCTTGTGGAATCCGTTGTCTAACTGCAAGAGCTCTCTAGTGAGCATGTAAGATGCATAGTTTCCGAAGCTCTGTTACTTAGCCAAATTGAAACGTAATTATGGTGACAGAGGTTTGTTTCAGTACAGAGGCCATCTCTACTGCCAAATATAAGTTATCTCCTCTAGATAACTTGGAAGAATAACAGATTTTTGAAGAAAAGTTCACTGGATTTTTTTAACAGTTTATTTGCCTATTTTCAGGAACATATGCATTTTAGCTGGTTGCCCTCCCCCTCCAAGTCAGCTGGTGAAAGGCATATATTTAGCAAATATCAGTCCAACAATTAAACAAAAACAAAGCATTGAGAGTAGGAGCATATAACAGTCAGAGTCAGGCAATTTTAATTGATGGTGCTACTAGTCTTAAGGTCTGATTTCTTTCCGTAAGTTCCTCTGTACACCTATGTTAAAATTATCTGATTTTGGGAGCTTCTCTGTTTTTGTTAAAACAGAATGACTTTGAGTAGTAAGTCTTCAGAAAGATCTGATTTTGCATCCGCAAAGAACATAACTGGCAATGGGCTAAAGCTTGGGAAAGGGCTATGCCTCCTGTGTAAGCCCAAAAGGTGAAAAGGAAGTGGTTCATTACAATCATAACTGTGCCAGAGGACAAGTTTCATAATTTTTTTTTATGAGCTGGTTGGCATTTTGTGGCTACATAAGACCACAATTTGTAAAATATTCAGTCAAAGGTTACTGTGATTTCTGTGATTTCTCCTTTGCTTAACCACTCAAAATCTTTGTTCAGTGTGAGTCATTATCTAAGTGGTGTCTCACAGGCAGTGATACACTCAATTAATAAGTCTGGATTTACTTAATGTCACACTATTAGTTTGTTTCCTTACCTCCTTTTCCTGCCTTTCTTTTTGTTGACTTTTTAGATTCTTTTGGTTTTATTATTTATTTTTATAATACTTATTCAGATTACCAAAAATGTATTCTGTTTTTTTCTTAATCATGTGAGGTCTTACAAGGACCAGAATCCTGATTCTGGTAAGATTTAGACACTTAAAGGTATGCTCAACTTTAACCGAGTAGTTTGCTCCCCAGAAGTGGATGGGATTACCTTTGCAGTAGCTACCTATCTTATGCATCTGAAGATTTGCAAGAAAGGACATATCTGGCTGCTTCCCAGTTTGTGATGAGGGCTGATCACATTTCTTGGACTAATGGAACTTAACAGTAGAAAACTTTTAGATCTGAGTTAAAGATGCAACTCTTGCTTCTTCGAGTCACACAGTCTTCTGGTTCTCCTCTGCTTGATGTAGCCATTGCATGGTGAGCAGGTGTAAATACTGCAGGTAGGACAAAGAGGGAAGTGGGTCCCACACACTGTGCGCCACTAACCTTCCACTTACATTCCTCAGGTTCCTTTGATAATTCTCCTTTTGCTGAGAATGAGAAGTAGCCTAACAGCTGTGGTATGGAGAAAAAGTGCCACAGATTGAACGTATCTCACTTTAAAGATCATCTCCTGGTATTTAAAAATATGTAAGTGAAGAGAGATGTGCTCACTGTTCCAAATGCCAACTTTGGAAAATTTCTTTATCTTGTCCCTTGGTGAATGATTCTTATTTAGCTACATACTTTAATGCGGACAGTGTGAGCGATATCACCATTGCCTCTGCATCATCCAAGGAAAAAAGTGTGCTAAGCAATATAACGCTCTGGGTGATGTAGGAGAGTACAAAGACACATGAAAATAGGTGAGTTTAAAATGCTAAATGCTTGTAAAGAAACTTCAGTCATCTGTGAGCACAAGCTGTTCAGATGTCATTTTTACATGGCATGTTTACAAGTTGCCTTTAATAATACCTTGACAACTGGAGAAATGTACTGTTTAAACATTAATCATTTCAGTTACATATTAAACAGTAATGTTCTGTAGGCCCACTGCTGAACAAGGTGGCTGCTTTGGTGTTGCAGGATGCAGAGAAGGCAGAGTTACTGAATGCCTTCTTTGCTTCAGTCTTCACTGCTAAGGCTGGCCCTCAGGCATCTCAGCCCCCAGAGGTGAGTGAAAAAATCTGGAGAAAGGAGCATTTCCCCTTGGTTGAGGAGGATTGGGTTAGAGGTCACCTAGGCAAACTGGATCGTTGCAAACCCATGGGCCCCAATGGGGTGCACCCATGAGTGCTGAGGGAGCTGGCGGATGTTCTTGCTAAGCCACTCTCCATCATCTTTGAAAGGTCATGGAGGACAGGAGAGGAGCCTGAGGACTGGAGGGTAGCCAATGTCACTCCAGTCTTCAAAAGGGCAAGAAGGAGGACCCAGGAAACTATAGGCCAGTCAGCCTCACCTCCATCCCTGGAAGGGTGATGGAAGAGTTCATCCTGGAGGTCGTGTCCAGGCACGTAGAGGAAAAAAGAAGGTTATCAGAAGTAGTCAGCATGGATTCACCAAGGGGAAATCATGCTTGACCAAACTGATGGCCTTCTGTGATGGCATGACTGGCTGGGTAGATGAAGGGAGAGCAGTGGATGTTGTTTACCTCGACTTCAGCAGGGCTGTTGACACTGTCTCCCATAACGTCCTCACAGACGAGCTAAGGAAGTGTGGGTTGGATGAGTAGACAGTGAGGTGGATTGAGAACTGGCTGAATGGCAGAGCTGAGAGGGTTGTGATCAACGGGGCATAGTCTGGTTGGAGACCTGTAACTAGCGGTGTTCCCCAGGGGTCTGTGCTGGGTCCAGTGCTGTTCAACATATTCATCAACGACCTGGACAAAGGGACAGAGTGTACCCTCAGCAAGTTTGCTGATGATACAAAACGGGGAGGAGTGGCTGATACACCAGAAGGCTGTGCTGCCATTCAGCGAGACCTGGACAGGCTGGAGAGCTGGTCCGAGGGGAACCTCATGAAATTCAGCAAGAGCAAGTGTTAAGGTCCTGCACCTGGGGAGGAACAACCCCATGCACCAGTACAGGTTGGCAGTTGACCTGCTGGAAAGCAGCTCTGCTGAGAAGGACCTGGGAGTGCTGGTGGACAGCAGGTTGACCATGAGCCAGCAATGTGCCCTTGTGGCCAAGAAGGCCAGCGGTATTCTGGGGTGCATTGAAAGGAGTGTGGCCAGCAGGCTGAGGGAGGTTATCCTCCCCCTCTACTCTGCCCTAGTGAGGCCATATCTGGAGTATTGTGTTCAGTTCTGGGGCCCCCAGTTCAAGAAAGACAGGGAACTACTGGAGAGAGTCCAGTGGAGAGCCACAAAGATGATCAGGGGACTGGAGCGTCTCTCTTATGAGGAAAGGCTGAGAGACCTGGGTTTGTTGAGCCTGGAGGAGAGAAGACTAAGGGGGGACCTTGTCAATACTTACAAATATCTGAGGGGTGGGTGTCAAGAGGATGGGGCCGGCCTCTTTTCAGTGGTGCCGAACGACAGGACAAGGGGCAATGGGCACAAGTTGGAACACAGGAAGTTCCACATAAACATGAGGAAAAACTTCTTTACTGTGAGGGTGACAGAGCGCTGGAACAGGCTGCCCAGAGGGGTTGTGGAGTTTCCTTCCCTGGAGACGTTCAAAACCCGCCTGGATGTGGTCCTGTGCACCCTGCTCTAGGTGTACCTGCTCAAGCAGGGGGGTTGGACAAGCTGATCTCCAGAGGTCCCTTCCAATGCCTACCATTCTGTGATTCTGTGATTCTCTAATCTAACTATAAATATCCAGACTCTTACGCTGTGCATTTGTGTAAGGAGCACAGAGACGATGGGATATCTTTTACAAATTTCAATGCATAAATAAAATAGATGATTTATGGCATAACTGTAAAGAGTATCACAGACAGTAATGCACTGGCATCTCATTTGTTGTATCAGTGCCCTAACTTTTAGCAGGAGTCCAGTGCCTGTTGCTTTTGGTTGCATGCTTTTTCAGAAATACAATTCTGTGTTTATATTGTGGCATTTTAGATTTTTCTAAACTGTCCTGTCCAACCTTCAAGATTAAGGTGTTGCCCCCTTTTTTCCATGTATCCTTTTCACTCCCTATATTGCTGAGCCTGCTACTGGTGTTGGAGGAGGTTTCCAGGCTTGTGGGAACAAAGCAGTTTAATGCTGATGGGAGAAATGGGAAGTGACCAGTGCCCTGTATGACTGTTTTGCCTTTGCATGCTGAAGGAAGAGGAGAACTTCAGTCTGGGCTGTTGTTCTAGTTTGCAGGTGTGGGCAATAGGAGGTATGATTTAGGCTTGTGTAATCCCTTTTAAAGATTTCCCAAGCTGTGTGCACTTCTGATGACTGGATCAGCTTTCCTGGAAGGGAGGGTGGAGTCCCAAGGCTTCACCTCCTCAGGCAGAAGGTGGAAATGTAGCTGCCACTCATCCAGTCTGCATCCCAGTCTGTTGGGTACCAAACTTTGGGCCGTATTGTTAAGTTTACTGAGCAGATCATGAAACCTGGAGATGGAAAAATAAATTATTTTCCCCAATACCATTTTCCTTCTAAAACTGTAAGGACAGAATAGTACAGAAACCTCTAGAAGCTCTTAAAGGAAGTAAATGTGATGGAGGAAAAAAGTACCTAACTCTGGAGTGCCTGTTTGAGTCATGTGCTGCTCTACTTTGTACCTATTAACAGAATGTAGTTTTGACCTTCCCTTTCTTTGCTCTCTTTGCCTCCCTCTTCTGTGATATCAAAGGAAGTAGCTTCTGGAAATCAGCCTGCCAGAGAAGGGGTGATTTGATTCACCTCAGTATCTAATGTACAGCTTTATACAAACAGATAAAAACTCTATTTATAACCTAATTTCCTAAAAACCTGTGTAACATTAAAGCTGAGCTAAAAATATTGCATCTGAATTTTCTGTTAAGGAAACTAAAATGAACTGGCCAAAGTGACAGAGCCGGATGTGAACAAGCACTTTCATTGTTCTCTTACATTTGCTTCTGTCAATAGCCAATGATAACTCATCTTTTCTTTCATGGTGCCACTGCTAAGAGTCAGAGCAGACATGAGGTATCACGAGAGGCACTAAAACATAAAATTAAGATTGCACTTGGTTTTATCCTACAAACCTACACAATGTGCCTCAAAATCTAACTTACATAAAAAGTCAATATGGGCTAATGTCTACAGTGGAACTATTGGGGAGGATTTTCACGTTACTGTTATTAATGCCTTGTGTGACAGGATGGTTCATTTTGGCAGAACGTTTATCCAGCTGAAAGGTTTATCAAATGTTAAAAGCGACCCAGTATCTTAATAGAAAATATGGTTTTAATTTGAATATGAGAATTGAATGTTGTATTTTTGGTGCTTATTTCTGTAAATAGATGGATTTTAGAACAGTACCATTTTGAAATTTTGCTGTTTGGGCTACTCAGTTTTGTTCATGAGCAAGTCCTGCGAAATGTATTAACGCCAGGCATTTTCATATGGCTGTATCCTAATAACACTGAACACAAATGGACGGTTGTTGCTGCACAGTACTGGTAACTGATGTAATACATACTGATAACTGTTGCCTGTGAGAACGTTTAGAAGAGAATTTGTATAGACTTAAAAATGCAGTGGGGAATCGACTTTTTGATGTAAAATGGTTTTAATGAATTTTTTAAAGCCAGAAAGTGATACTATGTAACTAATGGGAATGAAAACTTCTACTTTGGCATTTCTGATGGTCATTTTTAATGCAAATCGATTCCCCTGCCTGAATCAGTTGGATTTTTGGTGAAAAAACTTTCAGCACTAAGTTTGCTATCACATCTTATTTAGAAAATCTAATCTTTATTAATTTCTTGGTATTTTTGTGTGTATTTGCTAGTCAAAACTATCTTATCAGCAATACACAGTTGTGGCTATCTAATGCCATTCTGTGGTGTCAGCAAAGTACTGCGGCATGGGGAGACCATATTACATAGCCACCAAGGTGTCCCTTGGGATTCTTCCATTTGGATTCTGCTGGTGATCTATTTGTAAGAGCTAACATGGGCGAGGGTACCTTTTAGTTTGAAAGAATAGTCCTGGGTGATAATACAGACTGTACTCATTTTTGGCATGTTTTTCAATGAATACAAGTAAAATTTTAGGCACTTCATTTCATAAACCTGTCATCTAGGCCCCAGAACATCTAAGTCCATAAATGTATGTTTTTCTGCCAGTAATCTTGTCTGTGCTTCTACAGATTGCCAGGGCTGTTGCTGGTCCTTAAGTGTTTGGTGCCTATTTCGTATCCAGACCTGACTAGAAAGCAACTGCCCCTTGCATTCTCTTGCTGTGTTACCTGAGAGACAGGGGCCAGCAGGCACGACCCTTCTCACTGTACCATCCCCTGCCCTGCCACACTGCACAGGCTGGGCAGGGTGGGTGTCTATGTGAGGCTCTAGTTCACTGCAGTTCTCCTTTTCCTAAGAAAGCACTCTAGTTGCTGTCTCAGGCTTGTTCAAAGGATGCTTTCTGCAAAAGTTTAAAGGTGATCATGAAGTGTTAGGCAAAACAGTATTAGCCAGCAGCAACACTTCCCCTGAGATAAGCAAGCAAGAAGCAGCTGCCAGTAAGTTAGTTCTTGCATGATGTTGTTATCTGCAGCCAGATTCTAGCTGCTTCTCACTCCTCCACCCTGGAAAAACTGAACTGCTTCTGGCAGAGCGGGTTGCCAGAAGACAGGTGAATCGGAAAGGGTGTTGCCTTTCTAAAAATTTTAAGAAAGAGTGGACTGATCATAAGTTAGATTGCAGGTAGGGAGAAGAAAAGGATATTTTTCATTCTTCTAGCTGGAGATAGAACATTTTACAGTCTTCATGCTTTAAGGGCTTTTTCTGTATCCTGTGTCTATCCTGTGAACAAAAGGCATGGTATGAGTGACAGTGCCTTCGGTGCAGGGACCAGAACCATCCATCCCATCTTGACTAGTGTTACGAAGCCTCCTTCTCCCTTTCTTTCCCTTTGGCTGAACTGATTTTTGAATTCTGCTTTGCTTGGTGGAACAGCTTCAGCGGGACATGTGGAGACCACCCCATCCTAAAAGAACCAGTAGACTGATAGTTAAGATCTGTCATGCTTAGGAATGCTGTAAGCACAAGGCTATTTTGTAGACAGGGCCAGGCACTGGTCTTTCTCAGAGCTACATCAGTTTGCGGACCTAGCCTTAAGTACTGTTATTCATGGATTTAGTCTCCTACCAGACTGGAGCTGCTAAAGTTACACTGGTTCCCATTGGCATACAAAGTCATTATGGGAAATGAAGCTTGTCAAAATGCAAATACTGGTTTCCAGCTAAGCTTTTTGCAGCTGTGGTATGGAGCGATGGCAGGAGCTGCTAAACAGGCGGAACAGTACAAAGTGATATGAAGACAGTAAGGGACTTGCTGCTTTTGTTTCTAATGATGCATGTTAGTAACAGAAACTGGTGCTTATCTCATTTACTGGAGTTGCCTTTTCCTTCAGAAAAAAACAGTTCTTGTGGGGACCTATTCTGTCTCCCTTGCAGCAAAAGCAAAGAATAATACTGAATAATGTTATTTTGCCTATTTATTTGCTGTTTGGAATGTTCTCTGTTACAGAAAATGTAGAAAAGTATTGCTATAGTATATAATGTATTGTTTTGGAATAGGTTATTAGGTATGTTGATTTGATGATCCTAAACTAACAGTGTTGCAAATAAAAATGCATGGAGCAAATAAAATGAGGTTTCATATACATAAGGATTTTCTTGCTCTTATCGATAGTAAACAACATAAGGGAAATAAATTTTCTGTCAGCTTGTAACTAGCACACCTTGAATTATTGTACTTTCCTTTTTACATGTCAACTTTAGGGGTATTTTAGATTGGACATTAATCCTTCTCCAGATAAACCCGATTCACTTCCTTTTCTAGTTCTTAAACACAACAAAGGAGGAGGGTTGACAAATGTAAGTGAAATTGAATAATGTATGACAGCCTCTCCTCATTCCTCCTTTCTGTATGCAAAGGTGATTCTGATGAAGGACTTGGTTAGTGAACTTAATGCTGCACCTTGATCAGTGACAAGTCTCATGGATAATTTCTAGCGACTGTAGGCATGTGAATATTGTGCTGTAAGAGAAGTCATGGTTAGATATGTGTCCAGAAGAAAGTGCCCCTCAGATTATGCATGCCATCACCACTTGCTACATTTGCTAGCTCCATATTCATGGCTTGTGTTTAGTTTATTTTGCTCCCTGTACTGCTGGATTTGTTATTAAAAGCATTTCGTATTTTTAGAGTTCACTATCTTCCTACTAACCTACAGTACTAAACATGTTAGTGGACAATTTTCTTACCTACCTCAGGATACTATTTGCATTCTCAAAAATTCACAAAGCTGGCTGAAGGGATATGGAAGATGGGAAATGCAGTTTGTCTACAGTGACTATGTCTACAGTGAATCCTCAAGAGTATGTGAGAAAGACCTTAAGGTCAGATTCCCCAGGCAGAATCTTATTTTTTTAGTGGGCAGAAGAAGCAGTGTGGTGGTCTTTTCTGTGAGATGCTGCATACTTTAAGAGGTGGGTTTCTTCTGAGAATTTAATTTCCTTCAGGGCCCTTTGGTTGGAGATAAGGGCTTTTGCACAAGGTAGTAACCACTCAGTAAGACAGGACCAGTGGCAGGTGAATTTTTGGAGTTGGAATTCACTTCCTGTGGTAGGAAAGCCAGTTTGCCCGTATGAAAGGATATTTTCTTCTCTAGCTGAAAGTCCACTTTACTTATGTACAATTGACTCTATTTTTATTCACCCCATTCTACCTTAAAAAAACTATTTACTGTTTAAATGGTACAGAAGAGTTTTATCTGACAGCTGCTTCAGTTCCGCATATTATTTAAAGTTGGTATTGTATCTTGAGGGTCTTCTCTAAACCCACACTAGGTGTTAAGAAAATAATTTTATAGTGCTATAATACCTAATTATTGTACAACATTAAAGTAACAACACTTCTACATAAGAGCTCTAGAACACATACCTTAAAGGATCATACATTTTAACTGGACTTACTATATAGTGAGAAGTCCTAATTTTCCTGAAAATTGGCTGTAAAAATTAAGGTGTTAGCCAAATTTTCATGATCTGTGAAATTCATACAGTGCTAGATGTTAAAAAGACCAATTGTATTTCTCTGTAGGCAGAATCCAAGTTGTCTCAGATGAGATGTTTGATGGAACTTGGTTTTGTCTTTACTGAAATAGTTTAAAGTCAGTAGGCTGATATGTATGAAGGTGTAATTTTTTACTTCTACTTTTTACTTAATGGATGTATATTATTTTACTTAGAATATTGGTTCTCTTTCTCCCTCTCTTTTCTTTTACATGAGAAAATTTCTACCCAGGATGCAAATCAACTAACAGTTAATTTCAAGGAAAACTCCTAAAATATTAAACATAGTGCAGTTAATCTGATTTCCATGTATTCTTCCTGCCATATTTCAGAGTTGCTGCTTTTAGCTTCGTGCAGTATATGACATTCAACAAAAATGAACTGACATTTCTTTACATCTCATCAAGCTCTCACGTAGTCTCTTACTCCTGGTCGTTGGCCCCAGTATCCCAGCACTGGAGCAGCCAGGCAGCACTCTGCTTACCTTGCTGGCGGCTGTAATCTTTGTGCAGATCTTGCAGCTCGCTCAGGAGTAGGGACTGGGTAGTTTCTGTCTCGCTTATGATTTCCATCACTTTCCCCTCCTGTTCTTTTGGCTGTCCTGCAGCAAAACAGGCTGCCTCTTCTGAGTCTTCTTCCTGCATCCCCTCAAGAGGAGCTTCTTCCTCCTTCACTAACTGGGTCAACCACCACTTCCATTGTTTCCTCTTGACTGCAGGATTGACTGTTATGGTTAGGGTTGTGTCTCTGGTTTAGCCACAGCGTCCATTTCTATGTCCTTAGATCCAGAGACCCTCTTGCTCCTTTCCGGGTGCTTGACACATGCCAGGTAGGCATAGGCCAGGCCCCAACACAGCACCATAAGTCTCTGTCTGGTTTTGGTGCAAGCAAGACATTCTTCCTTCAAGTGGTCTGCCATTTCAACAGGATTCCGTGCCTGTTCAGGTGTAAACTCCCAGGCCATCAGAGGTGAAAACAGCACTAGGCATCTGCCCAAATTCTCCCATGCACCTTGCTACACAGGAATCTGCTGCCTCAGAGCACTTTCCTGTGTGGCATCCCTGACTGGTTGGTTACTGGAGTTCCCACAGAGATTTGAACTTGGATCACTGGATTCAGAGTCTGAGGATGGTCTTGAGGACTACTTGATGCAAGTGGCCTCCACTGATGGAAAAAGGAAGGTGTCCAGTATTTGAGGGAATTAGCAGTGGTGGAGGTGGCCTACAGCAACCTAGACAACAGCCAGGTCTCCAAAGGTCTGGATGACGTCTGTTGCACATGGGCCATGTGGCAGAGGTTAGTACACGACACATCAGTGTAATATGCCAACACCTTGGTGATGATGGACTGGCTGGATATCAGGGCACTAACTGTGGAGAAACTGTTGCACCAGCTCCAGCAATTCAAAGAGAATCTCTCTTCCTCCGCAGCTCTGTGGGCCTGGATCTTGGCTGTGGCTAGAGTGTCCCATCAGGTTCAGTGACTTGAAGAGAATATCTCTTCTTCCTTGCCCCAACAGCCAGGGTCTCAGCTATCAAGGTGACAGTGCCTTAACTGTATATTGTGCTGTGTTGCCACTTGTTATTCAAGGTCCAGGATGATGTTTTGGGTGGTGATATAGGCTGCAGGGTACATTTCTAGCTACCTGCTAGTTGCCTCTACCACGGGAAGCACATAGCACTTGCTTTGGTGGCAGGTTCGCAGCGGTGGTCTGATGTAATCAATCTGCTAGGCTTCCTCATATTGATAGCCCCGCCACCATGTTCTATTCCAGGGACACTTTAGTCACTTGGCTCACTTGATTACGGCGCATGTTTCACATTCATGGCTAGCCTGTGCAATAGCTTCAATTGTCAGATCCACACCTTGATCAAGAGCCTATCTGTATGTTGCATCTCTCCCTAGGTGTCCCTAGGGACATGTTTCATGGGCCCATTGAGCTAGAAATAGCTCACCTTTTCATTCCTAGTCCAGGTCCACCTGAACCGCTTCATTTCTGGCAGCCTGATCTATTTGCTCATTGTTTACATGTTTTTTGATGGTGCAGCTCTTGGGCATGTGAGCATCTACATGATGTATATGCACATTCTCAAAGTACCCCTCATGTAATTTGTAAATATGTATGGAATAAAGCATCCCTATCTTACCCAATTCTCCTGCCCCCTGCTTTTTTTGGTTTAATTTCTCTGTTTCTCTTTGTATTAATAAAATTTCACTTCTTGAATAATTCATCAGCATTTCTTTTCCACATTTTTGCAAAAATAGCTCTGTGAAAGCACAGTTGTGTGTACCCATTACATTTTTGGTTGCTGCTATTTACCCTACTTCATCTTCACTCAAGCAAATGTGCTTAAAGGGTTTCTGAAGACATTGGCAATGGAAGGGCAGTGGGAAATCTCACAGCCTAGTCTGTGTCCTCCATAAGTATGTAAGTGATAAACTGAGTGAAAAATTGAACTCAAAGGAGTTCAACTTCCAGCTTTCAAGAAGACTTGACACACATTTCTCAAGGGATGCAAAGTAGTTTTGCAAACCAGCTTGAATTGAGGTGAGTAGCACATCTAAAATGGTTGTGTTTAAAAAAGTGTGTGTATATATGCATGTGTACAAATACATATAAAAACTTCTGCTCCTAAAAAATCTTCTTCCTTTGTAGGTGAAACTGCTGCTACGTTGCCTGGCAGAAAACAGATAACAGGTATATGGGGGGTTCTTTGTAATTTTTTCCCTATTGTTCTTGTATTTTAGAAAGCGCGTAAGAAGATTGCTGCTGCTGTTACTTTTTAATTCATGGAGAAAGTTAAGAATATGTGAATATTTGCAAATTAATTATCCATTCTTGTGGCTTATTAACATATAGCATGGTGCAAATAGCGTCAGTAATATTCCAGAGAAAATGAAAATAAGGTCACTGAGATGACTCCGATTCTCCTTTCATTGCAGAAATTATATTTACGTTTATCCTTTGGAAAGAAGCTATTGCTAGTTTTCAGTAAGGCAAGTAAATAGTTTGAGCAAGGAATCATATGAGTGGCTCGCATTTCAGAAACTCCTTGTTTAGTATGTTTAACCAAAAAAATCTGGGTTTCTGCAGAAACCTTTGTTATCTCTGACTTAACCTCTACAACAGTAGGGAAGACTTTACAGTATAATTAGTGTGTTGGAAGTAACATTATAGGATGACTTCTGAGTTTTGAGAGATGTTGAAATATCTTAAGTATATTTTTTCAAATAGTGTTTCATATTTGCAGCCAACTGTTCTTTAGATTATGTTTCTGTGATATCTGTGACTTGACTTGTCTGTCAGAAACCTTTAAGTGAGTAAAAGGGCTAACTTTGAAGTTGCTATGTGAACCGGATATCAAATCTCCTAATTTCTTTTTGATCAAAATACTGACTGTAACAACATCAAAGATTTAGCAGCTAGTGTTTGCTATCTAAATAGTTGGCTGGCTTCTATCAAGATCAGAGGTTAAAACTTGAAATGAATTAGCTCTTTGTAATGCTGCTTTTTGCAGGATAGAAAAAAGAACATATATGTATGGGATAAATTTTAAATGGCAAGTCTCGGTGTTATTATACAAAGTCTGAGAAGAGTTCTTCATACCCAGCTACAGCCATCTTGTTATATACACTTGATTCCCATTCCCAGAATTAGCAAGACACTCAGGGTAGGCATTTGGCTTTCAGGCTAGCGTGGCACATATCTTAGGTCAATGATTTTTGTTTTCTTAACTTTATACAATGCAAACTGTCCATTATTTGTTGAAAAGAAATCGTCTTCCGTTGAATTCTATTCGAATTCATAAAAATTGTAATTTTTTTTATCAGAGATTGTTACATCTGCCTTTTTTGACAACCTGGAAGTGCATGCTCTTCTGATTAGCAGGTGTTGCCCTCTTCTGGTGAATGCAGTAAACTTTTGATAATATAAGGAAAAGCTGCTGAGGATGGTTATGTATGAGTCTGAAACTTCATTATGGTCCTTTTTTTCCCCCCTTTTTTTTTTGTCTGAAACAAAAGCTGCAAATTCAGGAGAATCATCTGCAACAACCATTTCTGGTAAGAAAGTCAGAACTTTTCTGATTACTGCAATGTTTGTTATTTCCTGTTAGATAAATCTGCTTTTATCTGAGGTAATGCAGAAAAGTTGTAATGTAAATTACTTCTAACATTTAATGTTTTCATTGTTTATTTTTTGAAGAGAAAATTAATTTCTTCATTCTACTTTGTAATGAAGTAGTTTACCTTATAGGATCACTCACGGTTTGTGGCAGTGATGCTTGGGGATGAAGTAGGTGCAAGTTGCTTGATCAGGAGCATTTTGTGCAGTAACCTAAACAGTGAACAGTTTGCAGAGATGGCAGAGGAGGAACACTGTAGCGAGAGAGCTCCCTTACATCTCCTCCCAACCTAGCAGATGTGCATATGTCATTTGATGCACTGTGGTACACTACACATGCATACACGCACACACACAAGACTCTAATAACTTCTAGGAGCAGAGGTGATGAACATCATCTATGAAAGCATTTTTAAAAAATGAAGAACGTAGACATAGAAGTAGCTGTGTGAAAGCCAGTTGCTTTCTTGCTTAATGCATACTGACATCATTCTCTGGAGAAAAGAAATAATAAGAGACACAAACATATGCTTTTGTTCTTTTACAGAACAAAACAATCTTTCTCTGGGAATGTTTAGTCTTTAACAACTGCAGCCAATTCAATATTTCTTGTAGTTTATATCAAGCCAAATAATACAGATGAAGTCAGCACTTAGTTTTTACTGTGATTCCTCGTATTTTGGCCGCTTGTTAGTTGCCTTAGAAAATCAGTTGTCTTCAGGATTGTTACTTGACAACCAAATATGCTTAGCTTTTACTCTCAGTATGGAATTATGAGGGCACTTTTGAAAAGGCTTAAAATGGCTAGTCTAGTTGAAATCAATACATCAGAAAGAAAAGCTCCCTTTCGCTTTCCTAGTAACAAAGTAGGTTGCTTTTTTTCCTTGATATGCAACCATCTTTATGCAAAGCCATCAACTTTTCTTTATTGTACTTAAGATATTACTTCTACTAATGACAGTGATGGTTTTAGAAGAGAAGTTTGGAAAGCGTAATGTTCTTCTGTTATGAAGCTGCCCTGGCCCATTTTAAAAAAGTCACCAAGTTGTCATACTGGAGTGATATAAAGTGGTCCTCTAAGCACTTTGTATTCCTGCACTGACACCTAAAATATGCTTACTAAGCACATCCTTCCTGAGCAATCTATAATTTTCTTCTGTTGTCTTAATGTAATTTTTTTTTCTTTTGATGTAGCTGAAAAAAATTTGCATCCTCAACTCTATTTTATTTATATATGGTTACTGGCATAAATAGCTTTTTTTGGAGCGACAGTTTGCCAAACCCAGTGTGTCATCTCTCCTCCTGAGTGTTTTGAGTTCATGCAGGAAAAGGTCCTTGGGACTAAGCAGTTATTGCTATTGGATATGCCAAATTCATCTGCATCTTCTAAAAGAGTGAAACCAATAAAAAGAACTTATCTGATGGAACACAGTTACCAGGTGTTTGTATTCAGATACTCAGATTTTAAAAATAATGTGAACATAAGTTCAAATATTTATATTGAAATAACATTAACATTCTTAACAGGCTTTGCAGTTGTTCTTAAAATGGAACTTAGATAATAATATTCAGTTCTTCTTCGAAGTTTTGCATGCTTGATCTTTTTTCTCCAAAACTCATAGAAATAAAATATTGTATTAATACAGTTTTTACTTCTCTTTTCTTTTTTCCAGAATCCTCTATTGTTACTTTTATCACCTATCCTATTAATTCTTCAGGCAAGATTTTATTAATTTTTCTCTTATTTAGATTTAGTTAGATTTAGATTTTTTAAGATTTTTTTTTTTTAGATTTTTATTTTATTTTATTGTTTTTACTGTTATTAATTTTTCTTCTTCAGATACGACTTCAGAGGAGACTACACAAACTGCAGGTGAGAATTAGCATGAAGAGAGTAAGGTCTGAAGGGAGATGTTTGTTGCATTCATGAAACTTTGCTTTTTTTTTAATAACTGGGATTTGTTTAGTCCAAATTCTTATATGATCTTAAAATTTGTATTTATCTCCAATCTGTATTTTAAGTTTGCATGGGTAGGGTTTTGAAGCTCATTTAAGTGATACTAAGCTGTTAACCTTTCTTTCTTATTCAAAATATTACTTTGCTTATCAAAGCCCAAACTGGGCATATTTATTTTTTTACAAGGATGTAGGGTTATGGTATATCTATAGATAGAATGTTTTCTATACTTTCTGATACTATTTAAAGTATTTTACAGAACTAAAATGTATGCCCCATTCCCTAAAGACACTTCCATGATATATGTTCTTGCAATGAGTTCTGCAAGAGTGCAATGAGCCAAGCAGGATCAGTAAAGACTCAATCAGAAGAACTTGCTACCCCTTTTTTTCCTGATGTTTGCATTTGAAAACAAGGAGTAGGTTCATCCCATATCAATACAGATTCCTACATGTCTGTATACGAGCTAGGCATCATGCTATTCTTCATAGCTGATGGAGAGAAAGGCACATTTTTAGAACATGATTCATCTTATGCTGAAGTGCCCGTGAAGAATAGGTTACATGGGAATCACACCTTAAAAGCACCACTTTCTCCACTGAATAACAGGGAGCCTAGAGTAACTGGCTCATATGGGGACACAAACATTTGATTGGATGGATCTCACACTGAATGCCATTTTTTCATTTCCCATGCTGAAAGTAACTTAATTCCCTTATAAATGGTCATGTGTTTACACTTCTCCTGGGAAGACAGAGTCTAAAGTAGAAACTTATTTTTGTGTCATGTATTTCATAGGCTTTTTAAGTTAAAATGTGAAAACTTAATTTTAGATTTTTTTTTTTTTAACAGAAGCTCTTAACATCACTGATTATTACTCCACCATAACACCAGGTAGGATTCATATATTACCACCAATCTTCTTTTATGCTTCTCAAAATTTAAGTGTGTATGAGTTCAGGAAGTCTGCTCCCAAATATTTTTAATAGGATTTTTTGTCTTGGTATTACATTGTGTCATATTAGCAGTCTGCCTTACTTCGCATTGATCTCCAGTCTGGTAGGAGGTCTAATTCTGCAATGCTTGCCTAGATGGCTGCATACAGAAGAGTTTGGTTATTTTGTAAGTCAGAGCAGCAGGTTACCACAAAGATGTAAGAAACACAATCTCAGGGACCATGTTTACTTAAAAAAAAAAAAATCCTCATGCTTTTTAGTAGATTGAAGCAGTCAGAATCCAGTCATGATGTTCTCAGGGGAGGTCTAGTCTATAGGAATAAGTTGTGTTTATTTTTTTATTATCCATGTAGAAACCTGGTAGACCAATTAGAATGTATTTGCACTGAATTAGTGCAAGTGGTAGACGAACCGGCTTGGAGCCATACTGGCTAGTATAATTTGACTGTGTGAATGTGACCTGCAGGAAGTTTGCAGCTATGTTATCCGATGATCTTTTGGGGCTGGAAGCACTAGTGATTTTTGATCAGTCTTTCATTCTCTATCTATTTTGTGCATTTTGGTGGCTTGCAGAGATCCTGAGCAAGACTAGATGGCACACGACTGGGTGCTCTGTAAAGAAAAAGAGGCTGATGTTACTCTTTACTATTGTGTCACTCCTGGATTTTGTGTTGGGTTTTTATAAGTAGTGTTGTTCTTTATGTAGTTAATAATTTTGACAAATTCAGCTATTTATGAACGTTTTATTTAAGGATTGTTTTTTAAAAAAAAAAAAAAACAACCCTGATACAATTTTCATAACGATTTCACTGACAACTGCCAACAGAAAAGGGAAGGCAAATTTATTTGAATCTAAATTTCTGTCTGAAAAAACATTTTTTTCTAATAATTTTATTATTGCCACCAGCTCACAATCTGTACCCTCTGATGGCTGTTTGTTGATTGTAATAAAATTGACAAAGCTTCAAGATAGAACAGGCAAATATTTGTACCACAGGAAAAGTAAAAAAATTAAAAAATTTCCATCTCATTTGGTACTAGCTAATGATAACAGCAGAGCAAATAGCGTTTGTTTTTCCGTTAATGGAGGCCAATCTATCTGCTTAAGGAAGGAAAGTTGTGCTGCCATGTTGTTTTTATGAACAAGTGTAGGAGTTTTTTCCTGGATGCAAATATCTTTCTGCTCCTTTATTTTGATTTTATACAGAAGAGCCATCTGTTTACAGTACCCTTAATTTGGGATCAGTGTTATTTCTTTGCAGCATAGGTAGTATTAAAAATACAGGAGCAGCCAAAAGCTTGCTGTAACTAACTAAAGACATGTTCTACTAGATGAGAGAGTATAAGCATTTGCTATCATCATAGTTTGAATTCTATCAGATAGAACAGTTTTAGTTTCATGCTATCATAAGTAGCTGTAGCTGAATCCTCAGAAGCAGATAATATGCTACCTAGTGATTGAATACTGATATTTGAAGAACTTATTTATGATATGCTGATTTCTGTTTTATTTGGATTAAAAAAAAATAGAGACCGCCTGCATGTAGGTCTTCTGTGGAAAATGTTACAGAAAATTATTCAAACTTAATTAATCAAACTCAGCATGTTTCACTCTGAATACTAAGTCTTGGAAAATGTCATGGTAAGTGCCCTAGAGAAGTGAAGCCTAGACAGTATGTGAAGTATTTCTAAAAGGTAAAGACCTTTACATTTAAAACACTGAAATTATTGTAAATATATATGTTTGTCAGTACTGGGTTTAAGTTCAACTTTTTTACTCACTAGATTTTTTTTTTCCCCCCAAAAAAAAACCTATAGCAGGAGAAACCATTTTATGCAACATAACACCTGTCTGTAATTTTTCAGGTTAGTGGTTTTCTTTTTCCTTTTTTTCTTATAAAAAACATGTCCAGCTATTTTCTATTTTGAGTAATGAGGCAACTGTAGTTGCTATGTAAAAGCTAGCTTTGCAATTAATTTTCTTGTGAATTTAGAGAGATTTTGTATAACTTGCAAAAATTGATATAAAATGTGGGGTTTTTTATTTAAAAGTAATGTTTAGTCTATTGTATTTTTGGTTTCTTATCAAAGGATACACAGATGCAGATAAGAATTACAATCTGAGAAAAAGAGAATTATGCTATGGTAGATGCTAATGTCTGCCATATTGAACCTAACTGTATCAGGAATAGAAGTTGAAACAGTGTTTAGGAGAATTATTGTAAAAGCCTGCATGTATTTTAAAAGTGTAATGTGACAGAACAGATAAAGGAAAATGGAAAGGGCAGTGATGTTCCCTTTATGTGTGTTAACAAAAATGTAGTAAAAGATGATTTTGTTGATACATGTTGCTGCCTTCCAAAACACTTTGATAAACAGCTTCTGTGAGAAATACTTAAGAAAATTAAGTCAGTTCTGCCAAGTAGCCATATGCTGAGTACTTTATACATTAGAAAGAGGCAGAATAAGTATTTGCCCCCCTCCCCCAAGTTTCCCTCCTGGTTGACACAGTAAACTGCTAGATGATTTGGGTGATTTAATGTATGCATTCCTGTATGGGTCTTTCTCTGTAACCTGCACTGAATGTGTGGCTATAGGAAGTGTCATAGAAATTCCTTTTTGTCTCCAAAATGGGCCTCATATGAGCTCTCAAGGACTGCTGAATGATGCTCTGAATATGGTACCCTGAAAGTTCTTTAATTCCCAAGGGAATAATTTTCAGAGTATCATTTTGCCTTTACCCACACATTTTATTCTCATTGCGGGAGTTGGAGTTGTATTAGTAGTAATGTGCAGTGCAGTTTTCTTGTTTTGGGAAAAAAACCCCACCCTACAAGGTATTTAGAGACAGCCAGAAAAAAATGAAGCTATTGGACTAGTTCATTTGTGGAAATAGTAAGTGAAGAGATGGAAGAACAATTGCAAAAGTAGTGAATGATCAGAAAAGCTAGTGTTAAGTGTTCTTATTTCCCTTCTGTTGTAACACAAGGCAGTGAATTTTTAAATTCTCAAATAATTTTACATCATGTGGTTTAGCATTGATTTTGATAACATTTTTGTCTTTTGGTTTTAGTGTTCTATGTGGGCAAGGTAAAACTTCAGGCAAGTGAAGAAAGTAACACGTCACTAAATGTAGAAATAGTAAGTGTTCTTTCCTTTAAAACTTTATTGTAAGGAAAGTTAAAATGAGTTTCTCTGTCTAGACTTCAAATACTGATACCCTAACATGATTCTTACTGTGTTTTTTATAGTTTTATTTTATTTCAAATACAGTTTGCAGTACAAGTAAATATTTGCAGTGGATGAATCTATCCTCTCTCTTAAACATCTGCTTTGCAGCTAAATTTTAGAATTCCAGCTGAGTAAACTTCCTACAGAAAGGGCCTGTATCCTCTATATAGCCACTGAAAGGAGGGGGAAGCCCTGGGAATTCTGAAGAGAGGAACTGCCTAATTAAGAATCTGCGTTTAGGCATACAGGATCTTCCTTTGGAGATTAATTTCGACACTTTACTTTAGAAGGCGAGCGTCATTAGATGGCAACAGTGTGGGCATAAATTAAGTTGGATTGCATCCTGGGAATAATTCATGTTGAGACTCTCATAAATAGGGTATCGTTCTATGCTTTTTGGCATGTGGTTAATCACTTATTAATTTTGCAGTAGGCCTGTGTGACACGAGTGTGTCCACTTACACAACACAGCAGAGGTTTAAGAGAATGATATCATGCAAAGCAAGGACCGTATTGTTTATTCAGTATCGAGATAATACTATGAGGATGAGAATGCTTAGTCGTTATAGATGGAAAACTGAAGGGAGAGAAAAAAAAAAAGGACCTTGTATCTTTCTCCTAAGCATCCGTGTCTGCTCTCAGTCTGAGATTTCACATGCCAGTCTCTGCAAGCATAAGAGTAGCCAGCAAAATCACTGCAGAGAGTTACTGCACAGGTGCACATGGAGCATTGAGTTTGGGCAGGGGTAGGGCCCCTGGCAAAAGCCACCTCTGCATTGTGTTGCATTTCACTGGTGATAATGCCTACTGAAACCAACCTAGTGTATTAATGTTATGCCTACACCTATTAGTAAAACAGGTTTCCTGTCTCTTGAAACTTTTAGTAGAATATTTCTTAGGTAATGTCAATACCATATATGTTAGATGATGTTTTCATCACGATGCTTGCTGCTTGCATGAAATGTAAAATTAACTGGTAATGGTGGCAACCAGAAGAACATAAGAATGCAGACCTATAAAGGGCCTTTAGATAAACCTTAGTGTATCCCCTGGGCCAAATGCTAGAATGTATATATTTAGATCATTCCTACCATGCCTTTCACCTTAGTTTTGACTTCTTACTGCCAGGATTCTGTGTTGTCTGTTACTTGTGTCTATTATGGAGCTTGTCCCATTCCTGCATGTACAGTTAGAAAGTTTCTTCAGTGTCTGGTGTAAGCTGTCTTTGTTGCAAACTAAGCCAAATTCCTCTTTTTCCAACATGAGATATGGTGAGGTCACTATCCTCTTGCCCATAGCTTTCACAAATCAGATCCTGCTATTCAGTGAGCCAATTACTTCCATAAGTTATGACAAGAATGTAATGGTAAATATTTGTTGACGTGCATTCATGTGAAAATGCTTATCTTTGGAATTTCAGACTGTTAAAATGTGTGAAATGAACATAAGTTTCTTTTAAGGCTAAACATTACTGGTTTTACTTAGCTGTGGAATCTTTGTTTCTAACAGATTAATAACATAACCATCAGCAATCAAGTTACAAAATTAGTTGCAATTCCAGCATCTACCCCACAAGAAATGAGGTAAGTAATTTTGAATAAGGATTGAAATCTTTGTTATATTTTAAAAAGATGAAGTGAGACCTTCCATGTGGTTAGCAGACTCTTCACTTTGCATTATTTCTGCATTTTATAAATTAAAAATTTCAGGAATTGTAAGTTACTGTTCTTTACCATAAAGTTCATGTTGGTTAGAATACTCTGTTTTGTTTTATGTACCACTGGAGTTTGTTTTAAGAAATGGTACACTTGCTGATTTCCTTTTAGGTCCTTTAGTTTCCTTGGGGCTCAACAAGGCCCAAAGGCCTTGTTTATATGCTGATGATGTTAATAGTAGTAATAATGGTGGTGGTGGTGGTGGTAGTAGTAGTAGTAGTAATAATAATAATAAAGAATACTGCCTGAGGATATGAGCTGTGGATTGTTGAGAATGCCAGTCTGACTGCTGCTCTTAATGAATAAATGGTTTTCATTATTTCAGGGATTTGCTCTGTCTCTTAGGAAATTACTAAGAGAACTTTCATAGCTGCATGTTTTTTAATACGTATTCTTGGAGTCATATCTATATTTTTATTTTGGTGTAGTTTCTTCTTTCACAGCCTTTATAAGGAGAGGTTTGAAAAAGTGACTATTTACTGTTATTCCCAAAACTTACTCTGAAAATCAAAAAGATGTAATTGGCCAACAGTTTTTATTTGTAGAAGAAATCCATATTTCTTACTCATTCTATTTCTGTGGCTTTGAGTACAAATTTAGAATTGTGTTCCAAATGATGGCTTGCCAAAAGGCAACATTAAGATTTATCTTTTGGTCTTTTAAATAACTTTTTAAAAAGTGGATTGATCTTAAAATACGTGATGACAGAGGTTCAAACTTCGTTTGTGGAGTGACTAATGAAAGGCAAATTTTAAAATGTTTAATCCTTTGAAAAGTGGTTTTACAGTATTAGAACTGGCATGATTTTAAAAAATCACTGATCAACTGGAAAAATGGTGGTGGGGGTTTTTTTTCCAGTAATTGCTTGTTCTTTTCATTATATTGTTGTAATTGTCTTTAGGAATATAAGTAAAAATTTTCTATAATGGTAACTTTTTATTTTAAAGAATTTCAGAGTTCAACAAAACCTTGCAAGCAATAAGTGAGGTAAGATTACTAATTGTTGCTACTGTTTGGAAAACTTTTTTTCAGATTATTTCTGATAATGTCATTATCTAAGTATCAGTCCTGTTTTCTCCTGACAAAACAATTTTTTTCCATTTTCACTTGTCATTACAGTCCTCTGTGATGGAATGCAGTGCAGAAAACCAGAGGTTTGTTAATTTTTTAAATGCTTATATATTTAAAAGCTCTTATATTGTCTTGTGATATATCAAGTATGAATGGCTATGTAACAGAAGAAAAAACAAACCTTCTAGGAAGTTAAGTTTGTGAAACAGGCTGGAGAAATGTATGTAGACTGACAAAGGAATTCTGATCCTATTATTCTCCTAGCATTAGTGATTTTTTTTTTTAACCAAACTGTATTGCTTTTCATTAAACTTCTGGTGAAGCACAGTCTTGCCTGCCATATTTCTTCTGCATCTTTGTATTAGCTGAGTCACATAGCAACTTAAGCATTAAGGCTATGGGATTTGGGACCGCCAAACTTCCAGAGTTTGTGAATACAATGCAGTCTTTACGAGGGAATTGCTTCAGACATCCCAAGTTGCTGTTCTTCAGCTTGGGAAACCAGCCATCCTCAGGGTAGGAGAAGCCTGAGAAGATAGCCACTTCAGAGTTTGGAAGCCATGGGGTATCAGAATGGCAGTGCTGCTCCACAGAGGTGATCCTGGAAACCCTGAAACGTTGATAATGTTTGTCGGTTTAATTGCTACTCACCACTAAATTGCTGGTCCTTTAAACTGATCAGCTTGGAAATGCTAGATTCCAAAACAAAATGTGGAACTTCATTTCCCCAAATATTTGAATTTGGGGTTTATCTTCCTGGGTTAGAATGAAAGAAAAGTCCAAAACACTCAAATAGTAATAGACAGAAACTCAGATCACACCTTCATGTCATAAACTGGCAGTAGTTATGGTACTCTTTCATTCTTGTTAGCTGGAAAGAAGCTTCACTTCATCTTTTATGTGTCGCCTTTTCATTCACCTGTGTGTTTTGAGTTGCTTAACGTGAAGAATTCTTACTGTAGGTTTGCTAGTTTAGGCAGGGTTTCACGTCATCGAACCATGGTTGTAAATATGCAGTTACATGCTTAAGTGGGTCATTTAAGTTCTCTCTGAAGTCAAGAGAGAGAATACTGGCTTTCCCCAGGTGATGGAGGTTTCATATACATTGACATAGCCACCTAGGACACTTGCTAGTTCCTCTCTGGAGTTTCTTTACAGTAACAGTGGAGATTATGTATTATCTTCACAAAATTATCAATTCTTTAATGGCTAACATTAATTATGGAGGACCCCATTTAAGAATCAACAGAGTCTGTAGAGAAAAGAGATAATAAGCTGCCACAAACTGATGTATTACTCTTCTTTTTAGCCTGGCGTAGTGTCCTACGTGCATTAAAAATATCCCCAAATCTGAAAGAGCCTAGGAAATATATACTTTCACACTTAGCATTTGTGCTAATGTGCTTTCACGTAGCATTTGATGTTAGCTTCATGTGTTGTGAAGACGAGGCAGATCTGTTTCTTGAGTCTAAAGCTTTTTCTTCTCATTGTAGTTTACACTGCAATTTCATAATGAAGCTGGCTGAGAGAGAGAATATAAGCAGTTTAACAGACAAAGTAGAAATAAGCCAACTTGGTAAGTTATGCTTTAAACACAGTCTCATCACAGTTACCCTTTCAGATTACATTTCATATCTTTACAGGTGACCTCCAAGTAGCTAAAAGAAAAGATTGTTACTTACTTTTAGATAAAAATAATTTTTATTGAACAATAGAAATACATCAAAATGCAGCCTTGTGATTTTGGGTGGGGAGAGGAAAGACAGAAATTTGTTTAAAAAAACTTTGGTATAAAATTGCTGATGACATTAATAAAGCACTTTGAAAAGATTAGATGTACAATTACTTGAGAACATAAATGTGTTACTGAAATGGTGATCTGAATTGAAATGTTTATAAAGTAGCCAAGCTTTCTTAGTGATACTGTGATAGTGGTGACTCATACCATTTGTCCCTTTGTTTCAAAAGATGTAGCTTTGCATTTTGTTTTGTTTACAATCACAAAAATTGAAATCTGTACTTGTCAGGCATTGAGCAAAAATCTGGGGGTATTGCAGTATCCTGACTG
Source organism: Morus bassanus (assembly GCA_031468815.1). NCBI lineage: Eukaryota > Metazoa > Chordata > Aves > Suliformes > Sulidae > Morus > Morus bassanus. The sequence goes on along the minus strand of CM062568.1, from coordinate 87,387,127 downwards.
GTCAAGATCTGTTTTGCAAACATCATTTTAGAAAAAAAGCTCAAAATCAGTTATGCAGTATGCACCATTGTTTAAAAAAAAACATAAAGCACAATTATTTGATTATCCTATTTAACAGTATTAGCAATTTTTATGCTTCAGGATTGAACTAGGTTAATGCTTCTTTGTCATTTCAGAGAGGTGCTGCTGTTCATCACTGAAGTATTGTTCCTTGACTGCTGAAGAATTACAAATGTAGTAAGTATAAACACCAAATTTGACTTGCTTATCTCCTAAATTTCCTAATGCATTAGTAGAGTCAACTTCCGTGCTGCAGTGAAACAGCTAGAAAGGACTCCACAAGAACAACCTCACAGGCATTTTCCTGTACAGCTCCCTCACCATTCCTCCCTCTCCCCCTCCCCTCCCTTCTCTTCTCTTCCCTTTCTTCCCCCACTCCATGATGCAGATAGCTTCTGTGTTCAGCATCAGGTCACCTCCAGAATAGGCAGCAAAGGCAGTAGTAGTATTTATGGACTTGCTAGTTAAAAACTGCAGCAAAATAGAATGTAAGAACCCTCAAAATGTTATGAAATTCATATTTGTTAATAGAGCATGAAACATCCAATCAGATTGATTTTTAAAATATATGTTATTAGTAGTATGTCCATATCATTCATATACATTTCTCTATTAGAACTCATTTTCTTTAAAATATAAACAGTGTTAAATTTAACATGCATTTCTGTGTTTTTTTTACAGTACTATAAAAGCGCCGCCTCATTTCATATGGGTTCCTTTCCCTCGTTCTCCTTCTCTCCCTAAAAAGACTTCCCCCAAATCTAATACTTTTATTTCCCCCACTACGCTTTCTACCAAACAAAGCTTCACAATTAGACCACTAATCCCACCATTCACAGAAATTTCTTTTACTGAAACTCTCTCCACATCTCCCACTACAAATCCTCCCTCTGAAATTTCTACCACATCTCCTACTGAAACTTCTGTGTCTTCCACCAGTGTTACCACTGCACTTTCCTCTTCTGAGTCTCTTGCTCAACCTACCATGTCAACTTTTCCTTCCATAGCTTCTAATAAATCTGTCACTACTTCCACACCTGCAACAAAGTCTGCCACTAATGCTGCTTTCTCAATTAAATCTGATACTGCATATCTTAGCAAGCCTATTACGATAATTTCTCCTTCTATAGGTTTCACTAAACATTCTGCAGTTTCCTCTTCTGAGCTTCCCCCCAAACCTCCAATAGCAATTCCCCGCTTTGAGACTACCACCAAATCTGTTGCACAAATTCATCCTGCTACAGATTCCACCCAACCTATTTCTGGTAACAAAAATGTTACTAGGGCACCTATTCTTCCCCTTACTCCTTTCACAATAACTTTGACCCCTACTGTTAGTCCTGTCAACCATTCTGTCTCAGCTTCTCATCCTCATTCTACTGCTGATGGCCATGGTAGCCTGCCTAATGGGAGCACGGGTAAATATGACAAGTAAAATGATTTTTTTTTTTTATTTGAATGCCATATACTGAATTTGCTTTGAAACTTTATTAAACAAGATTATATATCTGAGCTGTGACCTTCCAATTCCTGTGAAAAGCCTGAGACAACTCTCACGAGGCGTATACTTATTTTAAAATACATTCTGATGCCTTTGGGCATGATGAGCGATACCTCACCCTACAAATTGGTTGGTAACTGTGGTAGGTAGTAGATAGTTACTGTGCTAAGTTCCCAACAGGTACCTTTGGCAGAAAAGATTAAGTCACAGAGCCAGGTAGCTATTTTTTTTACTAAGCAAGCATTTAAAATATTGCAAATCAATGTTGGACCTTCCTTAAAATATTATTATTGATGAGTAATATTGATAGTAGTTATGTGTTTTCCTATGAAGATTGTACACGTCTTCACAAGCTTCTTTTCAAATTGCTGATCTTATCTTGATTTTATTCTACTTTCAGGCATCCAGTGGCTAAAAATCCAAAATAATAGATTATTTCTCATGACTAATGGTCTGATGTGAGGAACTTTGTAATCAATAAAAAGTGGAATTAATGCTGGCTATTTAAAACCTTGCTTTATGTTTTCATGAGATTTAAAGTATTGCTACCTGCAAAGTAGCTGATAGGGAGAAAAAGGGATTCTGTCTCACATAACATGTTGAGAGACCTTAAAAGTTGTGATAAGGTTTGTTGGTCAAGAGAAACATAATTTTTCTGCTTCTCGAAGCTTACTTAATTTGTTGAACACAGTGTTTATATAAATGCACAACTTTTCTTTTGTCACAGGAAAGATACTATCAGCTACCACATACACAACTTCCGTATATGCCACTATTAATATCACCACAGCTGAGCAAATCGTGTCCAAAATAGAAAATGATTTAGCAGCTGGAAAAGTAGAGCGAAAAGATGTAGAAAGGATGGTTAGTGAGGTTAGCAAAGTCCTGACTGCTTCTCAACCATTACCACCCCGAATTTCTAACAGGTGGGTCCTTCTGGCAATAGATTAAAGGTGTGTTGTATTGACTGTCTTGATAAATTGGCTTCAGCAAGTTTCATTTTTTCTTAATCATAACCAAAAAAGAATATTTCTTGTTCTTTAATGTACTTATACAAAATGGAAGAAGTATCATTCTAGTGTTACCAGCTCTACTATAATATAATGCCATGGAAAACAGTATATTTTTTTTGCGTTGATGCCATAACAAGTACGCAGAGTCAGCTGTATTTTACACTACGCTTGGATTGCTGCTCCCTAGCCATAACTTGCCTGAGAATTTTGGGTGTATGTCCTTGGTAATACTAAGTACCTCTTTTTCTTAACAGAATTATAAAACTGGTGGATTATATTGGCTTAAAACTGAATTTCTCAACAACGTCTGCTGATTTTGCTTCCCCTTCCTTGGCTCTGGCAGTTGTCAAAACCAATAGCATCCACTCCAAACAAATGTCTTTTGCTGTCCAGGATTCAGCTGATCTCCAGGTTAAACACTGATAATTCTAAATACTTACAAATGCTTAAACATATATTTTTAAGTATTTATGTTTTTATATTTATATGTAACGTGAGTTTGTTCTGGTTTATGTCACAATTTCAGGATCTTTTGTTCATGTTAGTTTCAGAGAAAAAATACTTTGTTTTTGAAGCCCTCCATAAGTTTTCCTTTCATTTTCTATTATGGTGTAAATAAGCAACAGACTTCGCAGAAACTGGCATTCGACTAATAAGCTGTTAGAGAGGGTACAGCCAGAACACCAGAATGGACAGAGTGCTTGGGGGAATAACTTTGCCTCAAAAACCCTGAATCATGAGTCACTTAATCACCCACCCTTACAGTACAATTTGACAAGGAGTGTTGCCAGGTGGCTTCGTCTGTTAGAAGGATATTAATTGCAGAGGGTTCCAGGAAAGAACTGTTATGTTGCTTGGATAATGACTATCATACATTTGTCACTCATGACTAGTTGGTCTCGCTACGAAGAAAGTGCTTAGAAAGTTTGGATCCACTTTGTTTCACTCAAAACCTTCCTCCTGGTTGAGGAAATAATAATTTGGACAATACCAGACTTGGAGGCTTAAGCAAGGAGAAGTGGAAAGTTCTGGACAATTTTGGTACGCTCTGTCCTCTCAGAGAAGGAAATAGTTTAATCTAGTGTGAGCCATAAGTAGTACCGGAACCGTTCTGAGATACTGAAAATGTTATGAAATGTTAACATTGAGTTCTTTTCTATTTTCTTAGCAATATGCGGTGCTTGAAGGTGAGGTGACTAGGAGGTGGTAGTGCTGAAAAACAGATATTTGCTAAGTAATGACTTTCCAGAAATCTCATGGCACTGGCAATGAAATGCAGAGAATTTTCAACAAGTATCATCTAGTTCAAATAAGAGCAACAGGAATGCTTTTGTGGAATTGATTTGGGTTTTCTTTGATGGCTGTCTAAACCAGTGATCTCCAAAGTGGGGTGTGAGTACCCCAGGGTGTGCACACAACAGTCCATTGGGGTATGGGGAAAAATATATTTTTATATCAATAATAAAAAATTATTTTTTTAGAAATACAATATTTAATCTTCTTCTCATCCTTTTAAAATTTCTAGTTTTGTCTATGTTTTATAATATGCATAATATATTTGTACAGTAGTACATGCATATAACTTATAAATAGATATTTTTTGGGGTGCACGCTCAAAAAATTTTTAGGGGGTGCATGATCAAAAAAGTTTGGAGGCCACTGCTCTAAACAGAAGACTTAAACCACATTGTTAGGGCACTGTGGAAAGCTCACACTGTTATTCCTATTACAACCATTCTTTAAATACACAGATAATTTCTTTCTTCAGTTCTACTGATGTTTCACATCTCTCAGGAACTCTGAGATAATGATATTTGTATGTAAAGTGACTAATGTGCAACAAGAAGACGTTAGAGATTTTGTACTAGACAAAGCTCTCTATCCCATAAGTACAGCACAGAAAACTGGTTGACAGTTCAGATAATTTTTTTTTTATGATGTTAGATCACTAAGCTCTTGAGATATCTGAATTGTAGCTTATCCAGTTTATTTTTGTAATTTTTGCCAGATGATCATAAAATTAGGGTTTATGCTCTTAGGTTCTGCTTAACCTAACTGTACTTAAAAACCTATTGACAAATAATGGGTATTTACAGTTTTTCTGAATTCTGACATACTTCATATGAGGTATAAAAATTCTTTGCCTTTGCAGGCTTCTGTGCTGTGAAATGTTAATCTCCCTACAAAGTTATATAGACCTACCCAGCTTGTTGCTCTTCACCTTTTTCAAATCAGTATTATCCACCACAGTGATGTGTTCTGTCCCTGTAAGCAAATGGGTAAAGCCAGAGTATTTTCAATGGTAGGCAGACCTGAAATGAGTTGCATCCTTTTCAGGCCTGCAGATGCTATTTATTCATTGATTGGAACAGAAAGGAATGAGAGAGCAGCAGTGAGTTCCTGACAGGGATTACACAGATATGTATTTCAAAGTTCTAAACTGAAAATAAGTCATAATTTAATTTTTCTTTAGTGACTGAAATGAAGCATAATCCTTGCATTTATTTTTCAGATCTCTCTAGGCATTAATGCAATTCATAATTTAAATAATCTTGGATCAATTACACTTCCTTCATCACTGCTGACAAATTTGCCTCCTGAAGAGTTGTACTTGGCTTCTAGAATTATATTCAACTTCTTTAAAAAGACCACTCTGTTCCAGGTATCTTTTTGATCCTCTGTTCACAAGGCTTTTAAACTCAAGCCTAGAGCAAAATAAAATATGAATAGACTTTTTCCCACAAACACATTTCAGAACTTTCTGATTTAAAAAGTAATTGTTTTTGTCCAGTGCTCACTCTGTATAATAACTGAACTTGTGGGTGCTACTCTACTGTTGTTTTCTTTAAGATTTTAAAATCTGATTACTTTTTGTCGTTCCAGGATCTGTCCTTGAAGAATGCATCTTTAATCAGCAATGTTATATCATCAAGTGTTGCTAACCTCACAATTGGCAACTTAAAGGCAAATGTTACTGTCACTTTACAGAATATCAAACCTAATCAGGTATGATTTACATTTTGGCAGACTTAAAGTACGATTTTGTTGCCTCCGTTGGAGTTGCTGTAGAAGAAATACTGTTTTAAGAATACCAATTGGTTAGTTCTGCTTTACTAGTGTGGACATTTGATCTCCATCTGGACTTTAAAAATCACTCATCTTTGCTTATTTATCACTGGTATCAATTTTTGTTCCCAGATGGTTTCAGGTATTTTTGCTCTGTCACTTATCCATACAGTTTTTATCTTTCCTACTGACCCTTCTGTTTTATTCTTCAAAGACTAAAAACTCTTAGATGAAAGCCTGACAGTAAGGGTTCCTATGGAGATGCTGTAATCATGACATTTGTAGGTACTGCATGGCCAGAAAGCAATATAAGTCCTTTTTCTTATGGGGAATGTTTTTCCTTAAACTGGAACACAGGATTGTGTCATCTGGAAGTATTAGGGCTCATATGCAGCATCTCTTTCCTAAATGAGCATCAAGCATTAAAGTCTTCTATCCCATACCTTAAAAGAGTTTAAAATACTAAAATATTATAAACTGAAAAGTGTAGGGATTCCACTAATGTATGTGAAGCTTTTTGCTAGAGCTGGCTTAGTGTAGTCTTTACTTGTATCGATATAATACTGAGTTTTGAGATATAACTGTAGAAGTATCAGTATTCATAGCAGTATAGTGTATTACTGCTACTATTTTTAGGATTTCCCTGTGTGCGTGGGAAATCTATATGTAAACCTTTAACATCATAGTAATATAAAGTGATCAAATGTTTGCAAATGAAAAAGAGTTTTTCCTTTTCTGTGTGGTCATTTTCTTGATACTTACAAAATCAGGAAGGATGAGAAATCCCAAGAATTTTTGTGGTGTGGGAAGGCAATGAAACAGCATTCATAATGATCTACCAGGAAGAGAATCTTAGCATAAGCATGAGAGCTAGCTCCTGTATGGTGACTTCAAATTTGTTCAGCATATTTTCACATGCATACTGAAATACTAAATCATTCTATGCACCTGAATTCATTTCATGTTCACGTAAAACGGGTATATTTGCTGTATACGGTATTTGTTATTGCCTGAATTTTGTAGAAAATTCATAAATTACTTGATCATAAATTCATAGTTTAGTAAAAGATTTTTTTTACCTTCCAAACAGGATAATTCAACAGTTAGATGTGTTTTTTGGGACTTCAATAAAAATGGTAAGTACTTGATATCACCCAAGAGATCATGCTGTTTTAGCTATGTTAACTCATGTTAATATAAATAAAGGCTTTCATGAATAGCAAAGCTGTTTTCTTTAACAGGTGGACATGGAGGCTGGTCATATGAAGGTTGCATAGTTAAAGAAAGTAGAGTAAATGAAACAGTCTGTTCATGCAACCACCTCACAAGCTTTGCAGTTTTGATGGTAATTATTTAAAAATTTATTCAATCTTACCCTAATTCAAGAAAACATTTAAGCATGTGTTGTCTTAAGCAAATGAGGATTCAGTAAGCACATACCACCTATGAAATACTACTCAGGTTCTATTCACTTCAGTGTTAGTACATATAGCCATAAAATTGGGGGCCCAGGAGTTCCACTGAAGTAAAAAATTCCTTAATTGCTTTTTAAACTGCAGCTTTTACATTTAGGCAGTTGTTATAGTGTAGGAAATAAAAATTAGGTTTAATCAAATTTAAAACAGGTTTTTAATAAAATGGGATTTCACAATTAGAATTGTAGAATCATAGAATATCTCAAGTTGGAAGGGACCCTATGGGGTCATCGAGTCCAACTCCCTGCTCCTTACAGGACTAGATTGGCTTTTCTGTTTTTCTGTTAACCTTTTATAAGATCCACGATGAAAAGAACTGTTTCCTTTTTTTTATTTAACTGCAGAGGGAAAGGTACCTTTTGAGGTTTTTTTTTTTATCTTTTTCCATTTAATAAACATATTATCTGAAATTAACTTCTGTTTTCATTTTAGAACTTGTACGGAAATACTCCTTTAAATCCCACACAAGAATTGGTACTGACTTTTATATCCTATATAGGCTGTGGCCTCTCTGCAATTTTTCTTTCTATTACTCTTGTGACCTACATAGCCTTTGAGTAAGTACCTGTTCAACTAAGCTCCCATTATTCTTCAATTGTGATTGCTTGTAGTCTTCACTGCAAAGTCCTTTCCAATAGTTACGGATTCTGTCCTCGTTAATAATGCACAAATTTGTTCAGTTTACCAGGAGGGTGTTGATTCAGTCTTCAGGAATGTTAATCTTGTGGACAAGTGAATTAATCGTGAGGCTCTATGCAGTAAGAAGTGAAGAAGTAGCACTCTTAAATATTTTATAATGGATTATCATAATAGAAGTGTGAAGAAATGTGTTTAAGATACAAAATATAGAGAGCCATGCAGAATGATAGCATTTTTAAATACATTTGTATTCTTTGTTGTTTGACAGAACATTTTCTTATTTGAGCCTTAACTATTGAATCCTCCATGCTATGTTTTGGAAATCTTCCTCAGAGTTATTTGGCACACATTTATTCTCTCATTATCTGGTCATCAAGGACTGACTTGTCTCTGTTTAGGCCTGTGACTGGGCTTCTAAAACCTTATCTAGTTTAGCAATAAAGAACAGTCACATTTTCATTTTTGGAAGTACTGGAAGGAGAAGTCCAACATACGATATAAAAAAAAATAATCACGGTACTAAACTCTAAGAATCCAAGTTATTGTTTGCATTTATGTAACCTTATTATAACAAACTTTATTCATACAGACCGTTAATTTGGAAATCTTTTGTAAATTACTCTCTCTGTGTATAAATGCAATATATGAAGCATTATATATGAATGAGAATATATAAATAACTTTTTTCTTGGCATTTGTGCACTAAGGACTACAAGAGAGGAAGTAAGCCAGGGATCCATGGACAACTGATGTCATCTCACTAATTTGCTTTTTTAGGAAAATCCGGAGAGACTATCCCTCCAAAATCCTTATTCAGCTGTGTGCTGCATTACTTCTACTCAATTTAGTTTTCCTCCTTGACTCATGGATCGCACTTTATGATAAACGAGGCCTATGCATTGCAGTTGCAGTATTTCTTCACTATTTCCTCTTGGTTTCCTTCACCTGGATGGGCCTAGAAGCTTTCCACATGTATCTGGCCCTTGTGAAAGTCTTTAATACCTATGTACGGAAATACATTCTTAAATTTTGCGTTGTTGGTTGGGGTATGTATTTTTTATTGTTTTTTTTTCTTCCTTTTGAAAGCTAAACAGATAAATCCTCTTATAAAGTATTTCAGTCAATGTGACACAGTTCAGAAATGAAAACAATGCAGTCATTAAATGTTATGACCTTGCAGTGACCAGGTATTCATTATCAGTAAACCTGATCCTATATATTCTGCCTTTCTGAGGTAGGGAACTCCCCCCCCTAACTGCACAACTGAGGCTACTGCAATGCAAATTGATACTGAATTCTCCTTGTGCAAGTACAACAGAACCAATTTTGAATGTGCATACTTTCATTTCCATTTACCAGATGGGTGGCATCAGTTCTGTTTGGAAAATAAATGCCAATAAGTATATATAATCCATTTCTGGGATAGCACTGTTGCTAACAAAAAGCAGCAAAACAGATCTAACTGGTTAAAGGATGAAGAGGTTCTAGACCTGATTATCCTCTCTGGCCACTTGAGTAAATATGAGTGAAGGCACTAAAATCAATAGAACTGTTTTCTTAAAACAGATGTAAGAAAGAAAATTGGGTATCCTGTGTTTGATGTTTTAAATCAGTTTGAGTGATGGTATTTGTTGCCTTATTCAGAAAGGTTTGGAGCTAGCTGTGGAGAAGCTAGCTCTTGTTTCTTTGCAAGTTACGCTCCTGAGCAGTTTGAATGCTCCATTTTTTCAATTCTTTCAGACAGCTAGTAGTCGACAGAATTCAACAGACAAATTTCAGAAACAGGTTGTAGATTTCACAGAAAAATGTAATAATTTCAAGTTGTCATAATACTGTCTTTGTCATGATTTTGATTTATGCATTTGCTCATAATCTTTTAGGGCTACCGGCAGTTGTTGTGTCCATTGTGTTGGCGGTATCACCAGATAATTATGGACTTATAACGACTGGAAAGGTTTCAGTAAGCAGACCTGATGAATTGTGAGTTAAAGGGAGGCACTTTTTTGGGGGTGGGTAGGAGGGAGGTCCTACGAAATTGGTTTTCTTTAAAGGTGGGGAAGGGAAGGAAGCAATTGGAGAGCTTTGAGACGGTTATAGCTCTAAGGTATGTCATGTGTTTTGTGGTTATTGCCTATATGAAAGCTCTTACCCGTTGGCCAGAAAAATACTTTTTACTAAGGAGGCAAAAATGGTTTGCATGTGCAACGAACTACACCTTTACCTCATGTTTATTTTACTTAATTTCTGTTTCTGATAATGGTTGACAGACTGTTCTTGTGTTCTAGCTGCTGGATTAAAAATAGCATTGTCTTCTATATTACTGCTGTGGGATACTTCTGCCTGGTATTCCTGATCAATATCAGCATGTTCATTGTTGTGCTGATCCAGCTCTGTCGTATCAAAAAGAAAAAACAACTTGGTGCTCAAAGGAAAACCAGTATTCAAGACCTTAGGAGTGTCGCTGGCCTCACATTCTTGTTGGGAATTACTTGGGGATTTGCTTTCTTCACAGTAAATGAGGTATTTACTTACCTCTTTACCATTTTCAACACTTTGCAAGGTAAGTTTATCCTTCATGTGACAGCCCATTGAGTACAATATAGTGAACAAAACATTTGGAAATGGCATTTTCTTGATTGAGCAATAAAGATGTAATTTTGATATGTGCTTTAACATACTCATTAAATTACAGATGATATTGCTTTACTGTAATCTTAAGTTATAGTTATGTTACGGTAAGGTACAGGAAAGCTAGCTACTATTTATATGTATAGTATATTTATATCTATAAATACTATAATTTTAAAAATGTATGCAACCAGACACCACTGGAAGTGACTGTATTTTTCTAGTCAAACAGATCAATTGTAAATACTCAGTTACTCTAAGTGTTCACATAATAATGCAATTAATATAGTGAAAGCTGTATCATTTCTCCACTCACCCCTAAGGCTTTGGGGTGAGGTGTGACATTCAACAAAGGGCCATTGAGACAGGCAAGGTCGCAACATCTAAAAATTAGTGCTCTAACTCTTAAGCATGGCCTTTAGTACTTGAGAACGTATAGGAAGTAGAGATGAAGGCATGCAGCTGTGCAAAGGCCAGGATGCTACTGGACATATTCAGAAGCAGAGTTTCAGAGGCTGCAAAAGATTTCATATAAATACGAGGTACTGTAGGTGCCTACAGTTATCTAAGTATACCTGACTTGCCCTACTGAAGTTTGGATCCAGACCTGCTTAAATAGCACTTTAGATGATTCCCAGATGATTCTGGATGATTTCCCAAAGAGACTAAAGCAAAGAAAATTGCAATTCAGTGTATATACCCCTCCCCTGTTTGCTATGTTCATTTTTGAGTACCTTACTCTTTGGTAACTTGAGGGGTTGAACCCACATCTTCACAGGCCTTCCATGGGATTGTGTTGAACTAATACAAGATTATATTCTGTGTGGTCAGAGTAATCTGTTATGTGAAAGTAAGTTCTCCTTTTACCCATTTCTAAGTTAGGTGATGGGCAAATTTTGATATTAGAAGTAATAATGGTGCATAAATTGTACTGACTTTAATTAAGCTTATGTCAGTGTTTCAAAACTGTATTTGAAAATGGTATAGAACCATCTGTGTAGTGCAACACTTAGTTACATTCAAAAATTCACCCTAAAAGCCAAAGTTAAGAAATATACTTAAGCAAAGAAGGATGTGAGTAATCTCTTCTAGTGGGATTTTACATGCTTAATTGACCTTAAAAGGAGTGTAAACATAACATACGTGCACATCTGCACCAGTCTGACCATTTAGTTTTATGTTATTTTCTATTCATTGTAAACCTAACATCTGTTCTCAGGGGCACATTGCAGCTGGAATATTGTGCAAAGATTAAGTGCCCCCCTTCCTTGAAGGGGGATGATGACGATGGACTTTTAAGCAGGGAAAGTTAGGTCCCACCCTGTGTCAGAAGTGAATGAGAAGCAGACAGTCTGTAATGTGGCACTGGCAAGAGACAGGGCTGAGCCCTGTCCCTTCTAGAAATTATTTGGCTTTCAGTTTGTGGTAAAGGGGGTACCATTTGTTATTATCTTAGATATGAGTTATTTTCTTTGTATGAATGCTCAGAATTTTGTAGCACTACTAGTTCTGTTACAGTTGGTGGTAACAGGTTAGCTACTAATAAAAGATGGGACAGTGTCACACCATGAGCTAACAGCTGCGTAGCCTGACAGTGTTGTATCATACCCTCTGTTTGACATGGCTTTGAACTCTTTTCCAAAAGTGTTAAGTAAATTTCAGGATCCATAGAATTTTTCACTTCTTATTAGATAGAAGGAAACTTTATGCACTTTGTGGATTTGGTTATATTTGTTGTTCTTGCATTTGTGTGTATGAGTCCCCTCATGTATGTAAGGGAAAAGTACTCTTCGGTGTTCAGAGCTGTAAACTTTTTCACCAAAGACAGGTGTCATTACTTTTGATTAGAAATTAAAAAAAAAAAAAATATTTAAACCAAAACATTGTTCATTAAGAAGTAGCAAAAGTCAATTTTGCAACATTCTCTAATGTTATTGCATTGCAGGGTTCTTCATTTTTATCTTCTATTGTGTAACAAAGGAGAACGTCCGTAAACAGTGGAGAAGATATCTCTGTTGTGGGAAATTCAGGCTGGCTGAAAACTCTGGTAAAGCAAATTTTTTTTTTTTTTTTTTTTTTTCACTTCTGAATACTTATACTCAGTGTTAAGTTCCTAGTATTTTGTAATACTTTTTTAAAAATCCAATAAATTATATTGCTGCAGTTGCAGGTCTAATTTATTATCCAAGGTGTAATAAACCTCCAAAATTATACTCTTTAAAGGTGGTAATTGATGCAGTTCTACATGCTTACCTGCTGTTGCATTAAGTTGTTAACTGCAGTTGATCATTTCCACTGCAGTATAATGGCAGGTCTTTGCAGAAGACTTTTGATCATAGTTAGAAACTGTACGATTTGTTCCAGCTTCTGAGTCAACTGTAGTTTTACCAGTGGCTTCCGCAAAAACAAGGTGAAGCATAGTTTAAATTAAAAAAAAAAAAAGACTATAAATGATTTTGTTATTTTGTTATTCAGTAGCTGACTTCTCATAAAGCTATATACTTTTTATACACTTTAGCTTAGAGGATCAACTGTACTTTAGTTATTTTTCTGATCTGGTCTGCAGTTGTAAAACTATGACAGTTGGCTGCTTGTATTAAAAAAGGGCCAAGAGGAAAAGGAACTAGATTTAAATAATTTTAAACATCAAGAATAATGACATTCTTAGGAGAATATCATTCTGTCTAGAATACTGTGAGGAGAGTGGGTAGAGCCTTTTTTTTTAATTTTAATTCAGTTGCATTATTAACTATGTTTTTATATTTTGCTTGTATGTGTTGTACTATTTTCTGTAACATGTGTCTGTTGTAGACTGGAGTAGAACTGCTACTAATGGTTTAAAGAAGCAGACTGTAAATCAAGGAGTATCCAGTTCTTCCAATTCCCTACAATCAAACAGTAACTCCACTAACTCTACCACATTGCTAATGAATAATGATTACTCAGTGCACGCGAATGGAAATGGTATGTATAATGCAAAATAGTATTTCTCAAGCTATTTTTTTTCTTGTCTTAAAACAGAACTGCTATGCTCTTTCATGCTTATGTAAAATGAAGTGCTGAGAAAATATTATTCATAAGTATAGGGTCAGAATATTTCAGGGTGTCCTCACAAATGTTTTAGGGGACTATAGACAAAGTTTGAAAATACCAAGTTTCTCCTACTCAGTGTGAACTCTTGATTTTTATATCAAATAGTAGGTAATATTCATTATTATAGCAATTACTTACCAGAAGCTGCTGCTAACACTTTTCTTGTCACCTGAATATATGACAGTAAACTTCAAGCATGTTTTAAAACAGTTCATATTTTAAACCTTATTAAAACAAGCATTGCCTGAAGAAGAAAGAAGTATAGGATAATAATATAGCTTGAAAGTATGAAAGAAATCATGTAGGAAGTAATATGAGGAAGAACATTAATAGCATGCTCACATGTAAGCTGCTTCTGAAAGGAGAAGGAAGACAAAATGGAGACTATAACTTATAAAATCACCTCAGTGAAGAGAGCACTGCTGAGAGGGCTGCCTCACTGTTGGCTACAGAGTAAGTAGTGGAACTGAATTTCTCTGTAGCTCCGTATTTCCCCTGTGGGGTTTTTAAGGATGTTTTTTGCCTAACAGAAAACTCTTTGTTGCAGGAAACAATTCTTCAGAAGTAAAATTCTCTATCCTTCCTGTTCTAACACAGTACTGTCCTCTGAAATGTTACCCTCTGCTCTCTTCCTGAGAAGTTGAAATGCAGGTGTATGTAGCACTCCAATCAATCTCACTTGCAAATTGGTGTGGCTTATTTGTCTGTTGAGAAAACTAGATGTGAATCTCCACTGAATGTACTTATTAAAAATGATCTTTTTGCAATGGACATAATCTAGTTTTTCACACTGTTGCTGGACGCACGTCATGCTGCTGATTTGAGCTCTCAGTAACGACAGTCAATTTTTAAAAGAGAAAAATAACTTATAAATCTGTAATGTATAAAAGCCTAAGCTGAGCAAAGCTTACAGGACATTACTCCTGTGTGCCTAAGGTATTTTACCCAGTTGATCAAGAGTTGAGGCTAAGTAGTCATGCCATCAGCTAGATAGTTTAGTATGAAGTTGTAGAACATGCTCACAGAGGCTGTGTTGTCCTCGTTTCCTGGCACACACTGTCAGAAGACAGCAGGTAATCAGCAAGATAATCTCAGCAGATAATCTCTCAGATGTACAGAGAAGCAGCTATGGAATTCATATGTGCTGCCCCCTTAATAGGTTACTGTCTATTTGGATGTACTAGCTGCATATTGTAAAGAAATCATAACACTTCAGGAAATGGCATTTGGACATGTCCTGAACAACTTTCCAGAATGAGTTTGTAAAATTAGTTCCCTCTTTTTTTGTCATTCCTTTATAAAACCTCTCTGGGTACCACACAATGCAATAATTAACATACTTTGTATGTAACAAGTACTTGAGAAGCAGAATCCAGTAACTCTCACTGTCATCAAATATAAAGCAAGGCAATATTTTTAGGCAGAAGTAATACCTTTCAGAGAGAGAAATTTTCAGGCACAAAAACCTGCATGTCTGGTAGGGGTTTTTCTTCCAGCTACAAAAGCATTTTGGCTACTTTTCTTTCTGTTGAGAAAAATAGCAGAAATATTTTACTGAACTACTTTGCTGTAACAACTGAGTGAATGGTCCTGTTGTGGCTTTCTGGAACAAGTTTCGGTTGATTTGGGTAGTATTTTAGGATGAGATGCAGAATTGATGGTCTAAAACGTTCAGCGATGCCAATTCTGTGTGATGTGCTTCAGTTCTGTCCTAGTTTATTCACATAATTAGATCTTTCCAGCGTGAGAGTCAGTCTGTCCTGAGCCAACAGCTTCTCAGACAAAGCAGCTGCAAGAAGGTTTATAGAACTTCGTTCCTATACACTCACAAACACAGATGTCTCAGATCACCCACCTCATCTCCTCTTGTATTTTATTCTATGTTTTGAATGCTGTGGATCCTGTACCACATCCTCCACTCATGTCAAAGGGTTTTATGATACCTTGCCTGCATAGTTTGTTTGCCTGCATAGTTTGTTTGACTAAATAATTCTTCCGGGTCTTTAGGACTTCCACAAGAAGAGGCTAAATTTATGTTTGGATAGAGTTGGTCCTCCCAGCAAAGCTCTTTGAGGCAGTTCCTCACACTTAACCTTCCAAACACTTGGGGCAGTTGTATCTCAGTAGAGCTGCGCAAATGCTTCCAAAAGGTAGTTGACTGGTGTTAGACAGAAGCATGGGACCTTCTAATTTACTGTACCTGATTTCCCTGCCCTCACAGCTAGAACTTCAAAATAACATTGCAATACTTCATTTTAAAAAGTGAGCTCCAAAAAGAAAACACTCCAGAAATTAAAACTTATGTCATAAATGTACTGAGCTGTAAACACTTAATGGCTTTGCTACTTCTACTGAAATGCTATTCCAGATGCAGGATTGAATGACTTGCCATGGTAGCTTTGGGGTGTCCATACAGCCGGCGGCTTTGCTTGCCTACTGGACTGCGTAACTTCATCTTTTCAGGGCATAGTAATATGTCCTTGTTTTCAGTTTTTCTCTTACACGTTTGCATGTGTGGGAAACTACCATTAGGTATCACATGGCTGAACCTGCAGATTTCCTCACTGAGGAACAGAAACCACCTTTCTGAATTTGTTCACAGAATAGCCTTATTTTCTTCTCAGATTTTGCCCTAACATTAGGGCACAGCTATTTGGAACACTGCTTCTAAAATAAAACAGTTGTAGTCAGGCAGCGGGTTAACAACTATATATGCACAATTACAGTGCCAGCAAGTATGGTTATTTTCTGTCATTTCAGTCTTTATCTGATTTGAATTGATTAACAAAGCTCTTCTGCTCACCTTACCCTGTTTACATTTGTGCCTGTTTTAGTGCTTGATGGCCTTTTAAATGAATAATTAAATATTAGGCTTTATATTGAAGAGGTTTGGCATAATCTGTTGGGCCATTGCTTCCGTTTTGTGGGTCCAGTGGCAGCTCAGTAGCTTGGCATGGAATCTCTAAGCTTTGTTTGACAGCCATCACCACAAATCCACTCCCTTGAACTCCCATCCTGAGATGTTTAAGTTATATGCATTACATTTTCAAACTGGTAGTAAGCTTTATCAGCTAGAAATACATGTTCATGTCTAATTTTAAAAATGCCATCTCTCATTCCAAAGAAAAGTTTGCCAATGAGACTTCGATGCAGCTGATACCCTGACATCTGCTTGGATCGGTAGGATAACTGCTGGAAGTTATGCAGTCTGCCTAAAGTGAAGGATTGGTTTCTAGAGGAAGTGTTTGGGTAGACTGATGCTAAACCTGTGTGCTTGGGGGAACTGGCCCAAGCAGAACAGAGAACAACAGTCCAGCCTGGTCACTCAAACAGCAGAATCCTTTCTCCGGGAGGGATTCAGTGCAGGGGAGGGATGTCACCAAATAATTCTCCCTCTGGTGACCCCAACAAGAAGTAGTTGAAGAGCATCTTGCAATGTGGCCCTGCTCCTGGAGGGGTTCAGAGAGTGAAAGGGGACGACAGAGCCAAAGCAGGATTCTGCTCCAGGGTATTTGAGGTATTTGATGGACTGAATCCAGGCGTACTAGAGAGGATCAGATTTTGATCCCTGTTATAGAGTCATCTTTCACTGCCTAGAGGTTTCTCACCAGTGTTTTTCCTCCTCCTAAAACCATAAACCACAAGCACTTTCTACCTGCACTGTTGTGTCTTTTCAGTAGATCTACTGAAATCTACTGAATCATGATGTTTATACATGAAGTGTTGTGAATATTGACACAAATAGCAAACTTGGATGTTTTATGTTTTTTAGTAATCCTGTTTCTGGTATAAATGATAAATGGCAGCTCTGCGTCTGTGATCTCATTTCTCAGTGTTTAACAAAATGATCCCCTCTCAAAAGAAATATTAGTTCTGGTTTTGGTTTCCCCGTTGTGGTATTCTTTATAATTTACTTCTACTGATATGATACATATGATACCAGGATCCTGGCAGATCTTTTAAACTTGACTGCTTTGCAAAAAAAGAAAAAAAAATCCAACCAGAAGCATTTGCACAAATACAATAAAAAAATCCTAATTCTCATCAAAATTATCTAGAACATGATGCATAGAGGTAGGTAATTCTATCCTGTGAACTGAGCATTTGTGGAGCATCTCATTAATGGGCTGCAATCAGCAGTGGCATTACACATGTTCATTGTAGATTCACCTAAATGCATAAGATTCTCAGTCTAAATACAGCTTAGACCCATGGTTGGACCTAGGCAACATTCTGATTGTCCTATACAAGTAAATGCTGCAAGTTGAGTGCCTTTCAAAGGAAAAATATATCCTTGTTTTCTCAAACACTTTCCTGTTTCAGAAGCATGGCAAACCTGAGAAACTTTTTAAACTTAACTTGTTAAAGCAAAACTACAATGAGTAGTTTGCATCTTATCTAGTGATATTTATTCCAAGCCAAAGTCTTGGCTGAGAATTCTGAGAATTGTGACCTTTGCTGCTTAAAATATGTAATCCTGGTGTGCATAAATGCATTAACGTCTCTCAAATCTCTTACTGATTTCACACAGGAAAAGAAATATATACAGAATATGTGCAGAAAAATCCACATTTTTGAAATTGTCGCAGGGATAAAATGAGAGTGTGTGAACTCCCTACAGTGACTGAAAAAGCGTGGGAGACTTGATTCTGAGCCTTTCTGATAGGGGTGCGCCTTTTTTGTTTCAACAGGCCATGTTTCCAGTGAGAAGAATGGTGTTTCTTTCAGTGTACAGAATGGTGATGTGTGTCTCCATGACTTTTCAGGCAAACAACTTGTATTTCAAGAAAAGGATGATACAGGCAGCCAAAAAAGCCAAATCTCGCTCAGAAGGACTTCAAAGAGGGGAAGCCTAACTTTTATTGACAAAATGTGATTCCCTTTTAAACAGCACATTGTTTTACAGTGTGAAGTAGAGATTTACTTTAACAGTTTTACAGAATGTGAGCAGACCAAGAACTGATTTTATTTCATATATGGTACTGGAACTTCAAGGCAGCCATGCAATGGATTGACAAGGACAATTATTTGAAAAAAAACCCCACAACTATTATTTTGACAAGGTACCTTGGATGTCAAATTACAGCTGGCACATTTCCATTTTGATTCTTCATTAGAGGGGTTTTTGAGGTTGTTTTTTACATTTAAAGGGAAGCTTTGTTTAGACTTCTTTCATTACAACTAAGTTTATCTGGATATAATGCATAGTAGTATTGCATAAACGCAGGAAGTTACAACTTGGGCTACACTGTCTTCAACTTTTTGTACGTTGTAGTAGCAAACTCTGTAGTGATGTACATAAGCAGAAAAATATCAACCTTTAAGCATCCTAATGATACTTTATATTTATTTCTTGTAATATAAATTTAAATATTCCTATGTATAGAAAAATAACTGGTATTTTGTTTTAACTTTTATTGTAAGTTTGCATTTTTCTTTCATTGAAATAATTAACTTTAAAGTAGAATGATACAGAAGTTAATTTGTTCAATAAGTGAAATCACTGATAGTGGTTTAAATATATTCGCTACATACAGAACTGTAAATACAATCACTATTGGTCTTGAACCTTTAGCAACCTCTTAGTACACCACAGAGGGATAGAAACTGGGTATCATCGAAGCAGAGTGCCATGAACGAAGGAGTGATAAATAAAGTAGTCAGTGGGTTATTAAATACAACTAAGTTACGTTACTCGCTTGAGTAAGTCAATGGGAGCTTTTGCCATTGATTTCAGCAGGGTCAATATTTTGTCTTGCGTCGTGGTTCCAGAGATCAAACACACTGCCATTGCTCATTTGCAATGATAAAGAAAAGTAGAGAAGTGTTGTCTTTTGAAGAAAAAAATACAGAGAATGAATGCTAGCTGCTATATTTAGTAGCTGAGAAATCGTTTGTTTCATTGTGTGGCTGTTTTTTAAGGGGCAGCTCTTGAGCTATCCTAACGAGTATTTCTGCTTGTACTTTGGCCCCTCGTCAGCAAGCCAAATCCCGAGGCCCTAGCTCAGTAACTCCTGAAGCAAAATTCCATTCCCTTTGTAATATTTGTCTGAAAAAGCTGGATTTTGGCTCTTCATGCACAACAGCTGAAAGAAAAATAGAGCCTGTACAACATTGTGAAGATTCTTCCTGAACAGAAATTAGCATGAGCCCTGCTTGTGCCTCTTCTTCCTCACACAGGTGTGCAGCTGTTGGCCATTGCTTTTTTTCCTTGTGTTCTTGCCAAAGGTTGGATGCTTCTGGAGCAAGAGCTAGAACAAACTGGTGCCACACTGCGGAGTGCCAGACCCTGTAAAGGGGATTTTTTGAGGCAGACGCATGCTGGAGGGGAGCGAGGGCTTTGCTTTCCCAGAGGACTCGGGGAGGGAGGGGAACCCTGGAAACACTCTTCTCAACAAAAAGCATCTATTAAATGCCTCCTGTCTGGGGCTGTCTTGTAGTTCAGCAATTGAACCTCTCCAGTACTCAAACCCTCTTCTGGTTCTGTATGCAACACATGGGTTCTTTTGGTCACCTATGTCCAGCACTACTCTGAATATGCTTTTAAAGTGAGAATTTAAAGTATTTGTTGTGTTTATCCACAAGGTCTTAACTGCATGTTAATAAAAGACTGTACTGGAATGCTAGTACCTGGAATGCATTTCTGTGAATGCTTTGACTATTTGGCTAATTGCCTTTGCACTGTTTCTTGTAAATTTATTTAATGATCTTGTATTTATATTTTCAACTGTAAAAAAAAAGTAATAAATTTACAGCAAGTACAACACGTAAAATATATAAACTTTGTCTTTTAGATACGTGTGTCATTATACTGCGCTGTGTTACAGTTCTTCAGATAACATGAGCTGCAGTACCTAACCTCTTGGAGAAAATGCTGACCTAGCCCTTACTTTTATTGTCTTCCACCTATTTTATCTTTCATGGTTCTAGCAGATACGGTTTTAGCTGAGAAAACCCTGACATAAGTCTGTCCAGTCAATGCTTGCCCTCAAGTCTGCTGAAGCTCTTCCACGAGAATGCTATGAGCAAAAGCACACAGCTGAGTTTGGCTTCAGTAATTACATTCCCTATGTAAACACATATTCCACTGTGACTGACCTGCTTGGAGTCTTCCTTTGTTTTTATTTTTGTACACTACGTACACAAGGATCCTTTTAATAATTTTTACTTGATGTATTCCTGGGGGTGGGGAGTCTTTTCTGACTTTGCCACTTAAAAGCATGCACATATTGTAGTAAAATTTTGCACCCAACAGCAGCATATTATTTTAGCTCCGTGAATAATTCTCATAATTAAACTAGCTGAAGAAGCATTTGCACATTGGGTGTCGTAGTATCCTTTTGGTACTTGGTCTCTTGCGCACTGCTGGGAGTTTAGCCGTGGCAGCCCAGAGCTCGATGAAAGCTGCAACCCCTTCCCAGAGGGCAAAGTAAAATTCCGTGTGTCAACTTGCGGCTGCAAAGCTAACTCGGTGACATCTGTAAGGAGGTTTTAAGCTTAGTCAGACAAACAGCAACACGCAGCTGGCACCACCTTGCTCAGCAAACCCGTTCCCCTGAGTGTATGCAGCCTTCTTGGTAGGAAGCAGTGACCTGAAGCAGGGAGCTCTGGCAGGGTTTAGGGGAGAGAGAACCAGTCCGTGCTCTGGGTCTGTGCAGCCTTCACTGAGCACGGGCTGATGGAGCTGACGAACCTCCAGGTAGTGCCTCAGCCCCTTCCTGCTGCACAGTGCCTACAGAAACGCTGCCTGACGGCCACCGCTGAACAAACAGGTCTCTTATGAAGATGGTTTTCTCAACCACAGCTGTCAGTTACAGTCAGTGAAGTAAGCACAGCAAAAAGAAGTTACAAAATTAACTCTTTATGCTGTAATTTCATGAGAAAAAAAATGGACAACAGGAAAAAAAAGATCCTTTCTGAAGTCCGAGTGAATCCCACGCCTCCAGCTACTCTGCAACATCCTTTCTGTGCTTCAGCACCCATCCACGTTCACCAACGCCTTTCTTCCTGATGTTAGGAGCACAGAGGGAACTTGCTAAAGATTTTGCAACCTTATGTAACGTGTCTTTTTTTTTTTTTTTCTTTTAAGTCTTTCTCAAGTTTCTAAGTTCTCTTCAAGTTTGGTTCTTGTTGCCCGACTTTCCTTTCAGCTCGCTCCTGTCCTATCCATGTTGGGGAACCACAGCACAAAAGCACTTCACATAAGGGCAGATCGGGTCCCTAGTGAGTGCCTGTGGGGATGGCAGGTTCATTTCTGTCAGAAATGTCTAAATCTTGTTTCTTTATTGAGTTGGAAAGCCAAGGCCAGTGTATGGACACCTGATAAAGTCTTGCATGTTTTTGCCTTTCATTCTATCAGATCTCACAAACGGTATTTTTTAAAGCTGAAAAAAAAAAAAAGGCTCCCAACAAATATTCTGGCCTTTTGCATTTTATCTTACAAACCTATGAAGAGGATGCATAAAATCACCTTTGACAATTTAGCCTGACTTTTGGCACTTGTCACGCTACCCAGCCTTGCCTTTGCTCCTACTTAGTCCCTTGGGCAGTGACACCCTCTCGGTGTCCCTGCTGGGTGCGGTGTCTGCTGTCCCTCACGCTTGTCCTTCTCCTGCTGCTCCTGCGTGTCGTGCAAGAGGCTTGGAAAACCTGCTGCAAACACCACAGGGAGAAGTCCGCTGGAAGCCAAATTTGGGATTTCAAGCTGCCCAGACAGCTTGCCCTTGCCCTTACAGAATCATTAAGGTTGGAAAAGACCTCCAGGATCATCAAGTCCAACTGACAACCCAACACCCCCATGTCCCCTAAACCATGTCCCGAAGTGCCACATCTACACATTTTTTGAACTCCTCCAGGGATGCTGACTCTACCACCTCTCTGGGCAGTCTGTTCCAGTGCCTGACCGCTCTTTCAATGAAGAAATGTTTCCTAATATCCAATTTAAACCTTTCCCGGTGCAACTTGAGGCTGTTCCCTCTCACCCTATCACTAGTGACTTGGGAGAAGAGACCGACCCCCACCTCGCTACAGCCTCCTTTCAGGTAGCTGTAGAGAGCGATAAGGTCTCCCCTCAGTCTCCTCTTCTCCAGGCTAAACAACCCCAGTTCCCTCAACCTCTCCTCATAAGACCAGCTCTCCAGACCCTTCACCAGCTTCGTTGCCCTTCTCTGGACACGCTCCAGCACCTCAATGTACTTCTTGTACTGAGGGACCCAAAGCTGAACACAGTATTCCAGGTGCGGCCTCACCAGTGCCGAGTACAGGGGCACCATCACTTCCCTTCTCCTGCTGGCCACACTGTTCCTGACACAAGCCAGGATGCCGTTGGCCACCTGGGCACACTGCCGGCTCATGTTCAGCCGGCTGTAGACCAGCACCCCCGGGTCCTTCTCTGCCGGGCAGCTCTCCAGCCACCCTTCCCCAAGCCTGCAGCGTTGCATGGCGTTGTTGTGACCCAACTGCAGGACCCGCCGCTTTGGCCTTCTTGAACCTCGTACGATTGACCTCGGCCCATCGATCGACCGATCCTCCCCCTCGCTCGCCCGCCCGCCGGCAGGGGCCCCCCCCCGCCCCGCCCCGCCCCGCCGGTGGGCGGGAGGAAGGCAGGGCGGGCTGGCGCACCGCCCGCTACGCAGGCCGGCCGCCGGGGAGGCCGGCAGAGAGAGAGAGGGAGGGAGGGACGGAGGCCGCAGCCGCCATCTCCGGCTGCCGCCGCCGCCGCCGCCGATCGCGACCGGGGGAAGGGGGCGGGCCTGGCAGCCGGGCCGGCTGAGGCGGGAGGCGCGGCGCGGCCGCGGGGCCATGAGGAGCCGCAGCAACTCGGGGGTGCGCCTGGACGGCTACGCCCGCCTGGTCCAGCGGACCATCCTCTGCCACCAGGTGAGGGCGGCCGCCGCGGGACGCCTGTGCGGGGCCGGGGGCGCCCGGCGCGGAGGGGCCGGCGGGGGAGCGGCGGCGGGAGGCCTCCCTCCCTCCCTCCCTCCCTCCGGCGGGGGGAGCGGCGGGCGCTGCCGGGGCCGGTGACCGGAGCCGGGTTGCACAAGGGAGAGCGACGGGGCCGGCGGAGGAAAACACCTCCTCGCCCTGCTGCCCCCGGCGCTTGGCCTCCTCTGCGTACCTCCGCCTCCCTTCCCCGCCTGAGGAGGAGCGCGGGGGAGGCTGAGGCGGCGCGGGTCCGCGGGGGCGCTCGCCACCGCCTTACAGAAGTGCGCGTTGGAAGATACGTGGAAAATACGTCAAGTCTGAGCCTGCAAACGATACTACCGTGTACAGAAAGTGTTCGCGGTCGTGTTACACCCACCCACCCGTTGTAACCCTATATATATACGCGCCCGCAACGCAGTAAGTCGCAGTAACATAGAGGTCCCCTAGCAGAGCATCTGAAATATGTGTGTCGGCACGAGCTCGGTGTGAAGCCGGGACAGAGCAGGGGTGGCGGTGCCGGCTTTGTGCAGTATGTGTGCGCAGCGGTGCATGTCCGAGGGGTTCCCGTCCCCGACCCGCTGCTGGTGTTGGGGGGCGCAGGGTCCAGACACATGGGCATCGGTGTTTGTGTGCTAATTATTGTAACCTCATTAGAAACAAATGCAAGGACGTGGCATAAGCGGTGTGAGAAGATAATTTTGCAGTCTCGCTGTGCTGGGGTGCAGGGGATGATCTGAGTTGTGCTCCTGTCTCTGCCCTTTCTCTGCGGGATGACCTTGGACAAGGTACTTCGGCTTCCCGTGCCTGCCTTGATTTCTGTGTTCCTAGGATGAGGATGCCAATAACTGCCTCCATTAGGGGAGAGATGGAGCCTCTGGGATCCAGAGATCAAATACGCCCCGTGAAAGCTGTGCCTTAATGATGTTAATGGTTAACAGTAATAGAAAGCATAACTTAATGGCAATATAAAGTTTATACCAGTGATCCAGAATTCTGCAATTGCTATTTACAGTGCTTGGATGCATGTTCGTGATGCAGTGCTGCCTTGTCCACTAAGTGCTCAATACTGGAGAGAGTTCAGAGGTGGGGGAAGGAGATAAGTAAGTTTTCTTTGATGTGTGGAAAGCAAGTCAGAGGCTAGCAGCAAGGCAGAGGGGACAACGGTACCAGAAGAGGGCCCAGAGAGGTGCTGCAAGACAGGCTTCTAGATTTGTTTTCTGTATCTATACTCTTCATGGTTTTCCACTGCAATAGGTTGAAAATGTCCTGCTCAGCTGGGTGAAGAGATGCAGTGCTTGCTTCAAAATACACGTGCTACCAGGCAGACATGCATTCAAAGCACAGGTCTGGACCACTCACCAGGATTGACGGTTTTCTTTATGCAGCACCTTGCAAGATTGGATCTGTAACAAACTTTTTCTTGTTTTGCAAGCATTGCATTCTGCTGATCAGTCCCTGCAACATGAGCAGTGGTAGGTACGATCCTCTTAAAGGTTGTACAAGGAGGCTAAGACCGAACTACTGGCTCCTGTCTTGTGCCCTTGCATCAGTTACGCTGGCTTGCTGTGGTGTGGGGTCTGCCAGCTATTGCACGTGCCCTTGAGGACAGGGGCCACAGGGCTGCCTCTGTACTGTTGCTGATCAAGCACTGAAGAGCATCACCAGAAGGCTGGTCTCAGCTGCTTATCACACTTGTTAATTTGAATGAGATAAGGAAAAATGTGAGTCTTAAGATTTGTCCATAAAATAGCAAAACTTAACATCTATACACATTTCAAGTATTGCTAGGGTACTATAAGAGAAAAACACGTGGAGCTGATAAGGAAAGCATATTTGGCATACATTTATGGGTAACCCCAGTTGTGTTAAGTCAGGTTTCACGCAAGCAATCTATCTGCAAACTTTGCTAGAGCTTACATCGGTTTTCATCTGATGGATCAATAAGACAGATGCAGATTGAATAGATTTTCAGCAAGATGCTAAATGTGGGCCTACCTGTATTGCTGCTCTGGTTAGAACCCCACTGTTTTTGTGCCTGTATTGCTGAAGTTCTTATTAGCGTCTGGTCCCCTATAGGAACTTGTGTTGTGTTTTGGGTTTCTTTTTGTCTCCAGACTAACAGATAGACTTAAAAATAGGATTGGGCATGATACAACTGTTTAAAGTCTCAGTCCAGCAATCAGCTTTCTGTTGTGGTGCTCTCAGCTCACAGAGGCCATGGGTGCTGGTAAAGTTCTTTGCTCTGTGGATCTGTATGTGCAATGTGACTTGCAGGATGAGACCCGCTAGTCCCATTAGCGATCACTGCGTAGGCGTGATGTTTTGAAGTAGTAGCTGAGCTAAAATCCCTTTGACATCTTTGGGGTTAAGCACACCCAGTGTTTCTTCAGATTCTTTAACACCATGTAGGGGTTGTACTTTTCATACGGTGTCTGCAAGTAACAGAAGAAAAGAACTGTAACTTTTAAGAGTAAGTACTTTATAAAAAAAAACCCTTAAAAATATTAATTGACTGTGTTATTTTGCTAACATTCTGAATGTGCATGAGGAAAGACACTAATGTGTTGTCAGTCCATGAGAGTCAGCCCCAGTGTGCCTGTGGTGGGTTGACCCTGGCTGGATGCCAGGTGCCCACCAAAGCCGCTCTATCACTCCCCTCCCCAGCTGGACAGGGGAGAGAAAATATAATGAAAGGCTTGTGGGTCGAGGTAAGGACAGGGAGAGATCACTCACCAATTACCATCACGGGCAAAACAGACTTGACTTGGGGAAATTAGCTTAATTTATTAACAATCAAATCAGAGTAGGGTAATGAGAAATAAAACCAAATCTTAAAACATCTTCCCCCCACCTCTCCCTTCCTCCTGGGCTCAACTTTACTGTTGATTTCTCTACCTTCTCCCACCCCGAGTGGTGCAGGGGGACGGGGAATGGGGGTTGTGGTCAGTTCATCACACGCTGTTTCTGCCGCTACTTCCTCCTCAGGGGGAGGACTCCTCACGCTCTTCCCCTGCTCCAGCATGGGGTCCTTCCAAGGGGAGACAGTCCTCCATGAACTTCTCCAATGTAGGCCCTTCCCACGGGCTACAGTTTTTCATTAACTGCTCCAGCGTGGGTCCCCCGTGGGGTCACAAATCCTGCCAGGAGCCTGCTCCAGCACGGGCTTCCCATGGGGTCACAGCCTCCCTCCACCTGCTCCGGCGTGGGGCCCTCCACATGCTGCAGGTGGATATCTGCTCCACCATGGACCTCCATGGGCTGCAGGGGGACAGCCTGCCTCACTGTAGTCTTCATCACAGGCTGCAGGGGAATCTCTGCTCCAGCACCTGGAGCATCTCCTCCCCCTCCTTCTTCACTGACCTTGGTGTCTGCAGAGTTGTTTCCTCTCACATATTCTCACTCCTCTCTCCGGCTGCAATTGCGCAGGGTTTTTTTGTTCCCCATTCTTAAATATGTTATCCCAGAGGCACTACCACCTTCGCTCATGGGCTCGGCCTTGGCCAGCGGAGGGTCTGTCTTGGAGCCGGCTGGCATTGGCTCTATCAGACACAGGGGAAGCTTCTAGCAGCTTCTCACAGAAGCCACTCCTGTAGCCCCCCTGCTACCAAAACTTTGCCACACAAACCCACAGCTGGGACCTTCTTGTAGAGGAACCAAAGGCAATTAAATGGTGATAGCTGCCCTTGGATGTGCTTAATGCAGCCTCTTGAAGGCAGGTAGGTCCCTCCCTGGGGCCTGAATGGTCTTTTAAAGTCTTGCATTGGCCATTTTTCTGGGATTTCCGTCTTGGTACCTAGAGGCATTTTTATTTTGCCACTGGTAACCAGCCCAGCATGGAGGGTGGGGATAAACAAACCAAAATGATAATTTCCCAGGCAGCAGGACAATCTCTGTCAATCCAGGGCTGCAGGTGCATACATATTTGTTGTGCTGCATGGGAGGAAGGAAGCAAAGTGCCCTTTAAAAATACTGGGAATATGAGGCCTGCCTTTCGAGATCCTGATGTCCGCCACGCAGACACAGTGCTGAACGGGGAGCAGGGTCTCCTTTCTTTGCTCATTCACTTACTCTTCTTCTGTTACTTCTTGGTTTGACTTTTCAAGTTCAGAAGGAAGTATTTTTTTTAAGCTCTTTGGCTTCATATGTGCTACTTTACCCATCAGATAGATGAGCAGGTGGTCCTGCTCTTGTTATTTGGTTTGTGAAGACCATACTGAGGGACTGTTTCAGCAGAACGACACATTTCTGATCTCAGCGAGGCACCAGACATTGCTGTATTTAAACCATAGCAATAGCACCGACAGTGCCCAGTTACGTGTGTCAGGCTGTCACCTGTGTCTTGTTCAGTTGTCACATGCAAAGCCCAGGAAATTGTAGTTCAAGCTCCTCCCCCTCCAAACTTCATTCTTAGAAATAACTACGGAAGGAGTTGAGTGAACTGTTGTGTGGCAGAAATGAAACGTGTGTGTGTATTCTTTTTAATTTTACTTACCTTTATTATTGTAATCTTGCCCTTTGTCACACCAGCCCTGTTACTGGTCTTCATTCACTCCACTGAAATTGGCTGTAAAGGGCTGGATTTGACTGAAAGCTCTAGCGACCTTTTGTCTCTCTACCTCATTTCTTTGTTAGTGAAAAACATATAGTGGAGAAGATGGTCTTAAAAATTAATGATGATGAAGTGATGGGAATTAGTGATGAAATAAAAAATTTAATGGAGTATTGGGGATGCAGGAGACTACTCAGTGTGCTGGTTTTCAGACAGTGCTGCAGTTCAACACCATTAGAATTTGTCTTTCTGTATATTTTCCAACAGAAGATATAAAAAGGCTTTGCATGCATTCACACTTTAGCTGTCATAAACCAAGCAGGTAAATAAATAGAAATACCTTTTTTTAATTTCCTAGAAGGGAAGTAGTGTTTTTTTTACTTCCTCAAGATTATGCCACAGACCAGTCACATAGAAAATAGATCCCAGAGTCAGCTTCTAATGTTAACTCAGTACCCTCTTTTCCTTACAAATATGTAAAATTTAAATTCCTATTTCCCCAATGTTTTTCAAATTTCACTATGACTTAGCTAATAATCCTGTGTAGATGAGGATGCCCAGCTGGACGCTATAAGCTTTATATTCTGAAGTGTTCAAAGAAATTTTGCATTTCACTTGTGTGAGTTTGGGAGAGAAAGATGGGACCTCACTTTTGTTGTGAAATTGTGAGCAGACACAGTGCACAATCAGTGTGAAATCATCTGTCTCACTCTTGCTTTGTTACCCTTTGATATGGAAAGAACTGGTGCATCTTAATAGATGGGATTCCAGGTGATAATATTTATTCTTTATTCTTTCTGCCACGGTTAGAATCCAGTTACGGGACTGTTCTCAGCTGGTGCGGACCACAAGGATGCTTGGGTACGGGACAACATCTACAGCATCCTGGCTGTGTGGGGGCTGGGGATGGCATATCGGAAGAATGCAGACCGGGACGAGGATAAGGCCAAAGCCTACGAGCTTGAGCAGGTATGTCAAAGTTCGGCGTAAACCAGTTATGCTGTTTGGTTTTTTTTCATACGGTAGTGGTTTTGAACGGTGCATTTGCATTGCTGCTGTGTCTAGGATCTGGCAGGGTTTTCCATCTTGGAGTACATGTCTTATTCCTGCGACAGCAGCATCCATGCAGCATGTAGTGTGCAGTGTTCCCGGCAGCCTTCCGGCAAGCAGGATTTGGAGAACTGGGTGACAGAGAAGCTAACATCTGAATTAAAATATAAACAAAACAAAAACATGTAGGAGTCAAACTTCCATCGGTTGGCCGAGTGGTGAAAATTAAGCTTCTGAGGGTTTTTATGCCCAGCTTTACAAGCCTCTAATTAAACTTTGAGATCCTTCATGAGGTGTATTATGGAACAGAAAATCAAGCCTAGGTCGCTTGGATTCTAGGGTAGCAATTTATCTGCTAGACCATTGTTCCCCGTAAGGAGAAGCATTCTATTTAAAGTAGCAGTCTTTGAAATGTGCACTTG
Organism: Morus bassanus; assembly: GCA_031468815.1. Taxonomy (NCBI): domain Eukaryota; kingdom Metazoa; phylum Chordata; class Aves; order Suliformes; family Sulidae; genus Morus; species Morus bassanus. The sequence goes on along the minus strand of CM062568.1, from coordinate 87,357,707 downwards.
TGTCATCTCATGGAAGTCGTACACGGTGTATAGACGTGTTTGATCAAATCAGACAAGGCAACTATCTCTAAGCTGGTAAGACTCACGCTCTGGAGAATTGGAAGTGGAGGTAACACACAGGTAATGTCTATAATCTGCAGCTGGGAAAGTGGGTATCAGAAGTGAGAGCGTAGAGGTGGGTTAAATGGGAAGTGAGGGACTGTTAGTGTCAGTGTCCTGCTGTTGTTTCGAAGGCACTGGGTAAATTTTATGCTGACATGTACTGCTCAAACCAGGGAGATCTGTGGTGACAGAATACCTTGACTCAGTTTGCATAATGGTATTTTGAGGCTATAATAATTTTTGGATAAAAAGATGGGGTTGATTTCTTTGTTTAAGACAAAATCTTGCACTTCTCTTTGTACACACTGAAGGCCCTTTGTTTACATTAGTCATCTGCTTTCTGGTGTACTGTCTAAAGAGGGGAAGAAGCTCCACAGGTTTTCCAATCATGTGAATGTCTTGCAGTCATCTACAAGTGTTCCCTGGATCTGTCCCTCTAAAAATCATCATCATCGTTATTATTCTTACAAGATGTAGCATTCCTCTTACTTCCTTAGCGGGATAGAAGGACCACAGGGCGTTGCTCCACTGTTTAGAGAGGGCCTTTGGGAAAAGATTTGTTCTCCTAGATAGGGAAGCGGGAATAAAAATCAACCGATATATAAAAAAAAAGGCATGTAAAGCTTTTCAGGCAAATACACATTTTGTTACCTTTGGCAGGACTTTAGTATGGGGTCTGAACTTTGTTGCTTTTGAATGTTGTTTGTAACGGCTGATGAGGCTGGCCCTGTGAGGGTGTCACTGCTCTGTTTTGTTCCTGCAGAATGTTGTGAAGCTGATGCGGGGACTCTTACAGTGCATGATGAGACAGGTAATGCAATAGCTGTGAGTTGAACTAGCACGTGTTGCATTTACAAAGCATTTCATCTGAGGCGTGTATTCCTTGTGTCTTTTCTCTTGAGTGATTTTTTGTGTGTGTGTGTGTAGACAGTGGTGTGGGAAGTCTTTTTAAAACACTTTGGTTTACTCAAGCAAAACTCTGACCTTACTTGCACCTTTTTGAAATTGTGCTTGTAGCAAATCAGTTCTGCCTTTGCAAACTGATTTTCACCAAGGTGGACACCTGTAACTAAGATCTGAACTCAACAAAGTAGTTTCATTTTATTCTTTCCCAAAGAAAGATTTAGGATTTAGCTGGAGCCTAAAGTTAGAGATGTGTTTAAGCACTCTGATCAGTCAAAACACACCGAAGTGAGGTAAGAAAAATTAGGTCCTCAAGTTTCTCCTCACCTAAGAAAGGTGTTAATTTTGAAATAGGTTGCAGAATTTCTTCCAAAATGTTTCATATTTGAAAGTTGTGGTGTTTTTTAGGTAGATAAGGTAGAGAAGTTCAAACGCACACAGAGTACCAAAGACTGCCTACATGCCAAGTATAACTCTGCTACTTGTGCCACGGTGGTTGGGGACGACCAGTGGGGGCATCTGCAAGTGGATGCGACTTCCCTTTACCTGCTCTTCTTGGCACAGATGACTGCATCAGGTAAGCAGAAGATACTTTAGCCTTGACCGTTGGTGCAGTCTCTTTCTATTCTACCTTTTATTTAAAAAGGAGAAAAAGTTTTAACTAGCTTCAAAGACCTTTACATAGTTATTACTTAGAAGAAAGTAGTATTTCTGTGGAAAAGAGATATGGCTTAGTTAGGATTTCATGTTTATAGTAACTGCCCGGGCAATGTCCATTCCCGTAATGTTTGTTGGTGTACAAATACATGAGATATTCAGAGTCAGGTCAGAGAAGAGTTTCGTGTTTGAAGACTATGTAGGGTGTCCTAATGGACAACTAGGTTTCTTCAGAGAGTGGCGACATTGAGTCAGGTGCCACTAGTCCTGTCTGGGTTCCTCTTCTGCTGGCAATGTTTTATGTTGTGCTCTTCTCAACTGTACTCCTCCTGTGAGGATAAGGATTTGTTTCCTTACGTGCTTTTCTGTCCTCAGAGCCCCTTGCGATTGACCCTTGCAGAGCAGGCGCCTAGGCGTCCTGCTGGTCCCTCAACAGAGGACTAAGCAGGCGGAGGGGTGGAGAGCTGCGGGAATTGGAACTGCTTTTGAGAGCCAGAGCTGGCTCAGTTGTCTCTGCTTTGTACCCACTGTGTCTGAATGCCATCCTCCCAGGGGTGGTTTTTGGTTAGTCTTTGAAACAGTATGTATTGGTGGCATTTGAAGTATTTTATCAGCAGCAAGTACTGAGGCTTGCTGCCTGACCTTTTGAAATCAGCATGAGTTTTTCCATTGATTTCAGTGGGCAGTAGCTGGTAGCAAATAAACAAAAGCATGAAACTCATCAAAGAGTAAATATTTAAGTTCTGATACAGTATAATTACTCTTTTTCCTTCTTTTAATCAGGGTTACGTATTATCTTCACCCTTGATGAAGTTACCTTTATTCAGAATCTTGTTTTTTACATAGAAGCTGCCTACAAAGTTGCTGTAAGTAGTTATTTACATGTAAATCACCTGAACACTGTTTAGGTGTGGGTGGAAAATTATTTATTGATGGAGAGAGAAAACATGGACTTCTTTTTCCATGAGAAGATGTCAGAACCTTTCAGTACTTTACATTGTGAGCAGCATCTTTGGAGATGGTGGGAGGGCTGTGGAAGATTTACTGCTGCCTGGATGAGGTATACTTGTTCTATCATAATAATAGTTTTTCTTTATTGATAATTAATAATTCCTGATGTCTCATTAAAATCTTATGGGCCTTTCTAAAAAGAGCAAAGTGTTAACCAACTTTTTGGAAAGTGACAAGTTGAAGGGGCACAGGGAGAATCATGCACAGGGGGAAAGATAGAGCTTTGTGTGTTCTGTGAAGACAGTGATTCATGACTATAGACCTGATCCTGCTGGGGTATGTTTTTATGTGCTGCTCTTTAAACATGAGGAGGGGCTCTTTGGAGACTTGGAGCCCTTTTTTTGTTTTTGTGGGTTTTTTTGGTTTTGGTTTTTTTTTTTTTTTTTTTGGTTACGGCAAATAAACTAATTTCATGCAGGGGTCTGGTTTTGTTGTGGGCCAAGGGGGGAAGACATTGTTTTTGTATATAATCATGCCAATTTTTTCTTGATTATGTTGTTGTTGCAGGATTATGGAATTTGGGAACGTGGTGATAAGACAAATCAGGGCATCCCTGAACTGAACACAAGCTCCGTAGGGATGGCCAAAGTGAGAATGTCTTCCTAACACCTCCTTCGTGGCTGTTCTGTCATGCTCAAGGGCTCTGGCAAACCTGATGGCTTCCTTTGCATAGACTTCTTGGCCACTGCAATAGTTAACTGATTGTATAAGAATTTTTTGTGGGGGTGTGAGTGAGTATTTTTCAGTGTAAAATCCTTGTGATAACGGCTTTTGTTGAAGGACATCAGCACAGTTGTTCCATGGATTGCAAGACGGGTACGAGATTTGTGGAGGCATGAATGTGATAGATTCATTGAGGTGCCATCTCATAAAGCGGCCTCTGGTTTTCTGTCCCTCTTTCTTCATTCTCCAGCCTCAGTATTATAGGTGATGTTTTCATGGTAAGATTAAGTCAGATGTAAACTCTGGAAAACAGCAGAATATCAGTCTAAGCAAATATTCACAACTTAGAGAGAAAAAAGAGTGAAGATATACTTAAAAGAAAGTGGATATTTCTGGTTCCCCCATAGCACAAGGTCACAGAGATACTAAATGAAGCTCAGAAGGCCATAAATATAAATGTGTGATTGACAACCACCTTTTTACATGGTGTCTGGGAGACTGATGGAAGCCAAATACCATTAAGGTCAAAGTTGTAGTTGCATTTCAGCAGGATTTATTAGTTAGCAAGATCTTGGGTGACTACAAGAGGGAGAAACTGCTGATCTTGGCCACAGTTCAGTTAACTAGCGATGGGGCAGTGTACGTGGGGGAGGTTATTGCGTAACTGTCCAGTGCGAATTTTTTTTTTTTTGCACTGAACAGCCTGATGTGGGTTGCTGTGGTCTCTGCACGACTTCTGGGCATGTTGATGTCAGGACTCTGCGGGAGTTGCTGCACAGCTTTGCTTCTCTGTGGCTCTGAGTTCAGTATAAGTGCTGTTCAGAGCGGGGACTGGGGAGGCACGCTGGAGGTGCTGCTGCAGAGGGGGAGGTAGATGCTGTTTTTTTAATTTGCCTCAGGAATTCTCCCTCTTAATATTTCGCTCCCGTATCTGCTTTGTGTGGCTGCCCGTGGCAGCAGTACAGCACAGAGTGTATGCCTCTGAGCCTTTTCTGCACCATTAAGACTGCCCGTGGTCCCAGCTATCAATTGCTCAACAGGGCTTTCTGCTGCTTAGGAGGAACATCTGCTGCTCTACCGCTCAGCTGGAGAGAGGGGCTCTGTAGAGCCAGTAAACCCATGTTTGTGTTGGAAGAAGAAAAATACCCTTGGCTCTCTGCAGAGAGATGGGGCAAGCTGTGCTGTGCGATCCTTCCTTTGTCAGAGATTGGCATTACCGTGAATCTGCAGGACAAAAATGGGCACAGAGCAACATCCAGTGCTACCACAACCCTGTGAACACACATTTCAGAGGACAGCTCTGCTAGCCTGACTCTGGCTATCCAGTCCTTGCTCTCTTCCTGCCACATTCCATGCACTGTGCTGCACAGCCTGCTTCTGAAAAGCCAGGTTTTGTAGCCTGCTAGGTTAAAGTAGGAGTGCCCAAATGGAGTCGGTGGTTGGGCTGCTAATATCTTCACTAGGCAAATGCGTTATGGCCAAGAGGTATGAGATGTGGTGATTCATCTGTTGACGTGGAGCATGCTGTGTCTCAGTTGGCTATGCAGAGAGCAGATGTCTCGTTTCTCTTTCCCTCAGGAAATGATAGTATCAGAGAGATGGAGGTGCTCTTTCTTGGGGCATAGGCCTCTGCTGATTCTGGGGCGCCTTGAACAAGCCTCTCACTTTGAACAGCCCTTCAGGCAGGAGGAGTGAAAGGCCACTGAATGGGGGGGTTATTTTGGAATATAGGGCAGGAGAAGCATTTATTACTAAGTACTTGTCGTGGTTTAACCCCAGCCGGCAACTAAGCCCCACAGCCACTCACTGACTCCCTACCAGTCGGATGGGGGAGAGAATCAGAAGAAAAAAAACAAGAAAACTCATGGGTTGAGATAAAGACAGTTTAACAAGTAAAGCAAAAGCCGCACACGCAAGCAAAGCAAAACAAGGAATTCATTCACTGCTTCCCATGGGCAGGCAGGTTCAGCCATCTCTAGGAAAGCAGGGCTCCATCACGCATAACAGTTACTTGGGAAGACAAACGCCATCACTCCAAATGTCCCCCGCTTCCTCCTTCTTCCCCAGCTTTATATACTGAGAATGACACCATATGGTACGGAATATCCCTTTGGTCAGTTTGGGTCAGCTGCCCCGGCTGTGTCCCCTCCCAACCTCTTGTGCGCCCGGCAGAGCATGGGAAGCTGTAAAAGTCCTTGACTTAGTGTAAGCACTACTTAGCCACAACTAAAACATTGCTGTGATATCAATATTATTGCCATCCTAAATCCAAAGCGCAGCTCCATACTAGCTATTATGAAGGAAATCAACTCTATCCCAGCCAAAACCTGGACAGTAGTTTAATATTTAGATACCATCTCAGTGGAAGCCCTGCTCCCCATTGTTTTGCATTGCCTTTAAATTGTAAGAAGGTTCACTAGCACATCAGTCCTGTATCCTACTAGTGGAAAGACAGAAATATTTCCTTTTTTTAAAATATTGCCAAGCTTCCCTTTAAAGATGAAAAGTGTCTGTGGAACAAACTTCTGTCTTATGTAATTTCCTTCAGAGGATAAGCACAGGTGCTAGGGTGTATACTTGGCTCAAAAGGTATTTAATGGTTTTGGGTGGTTGTTTGGTTTTTTTTGAAGGCTGCTTTGGAAGCAATTGATGAACTGGATCTTTTTGGAGCTCATGGAGGACACAAATCAGTCATTCATGTTCTTCCTGATGAAGTAGAACATTGTCAGGTAAAAATTAGTCTTCTGTTTCGTTTGCTAGGGGAAGACCCAATACCCGCTCCCATTGTTTTTAAATGAAATGTTGATTAACTGAAAGAAGAACTTAACATAATAAGGATGGCTTCAGACTACACTGTTCACTCTGTTTCTAGTAGATCATGTGAAAGTGAGTGGTGTGAAGCATTCTCGTTCTAACTCAGTTAAAAATAATTACGCAGTGAGTTCTCTGTCAGTTTGCAAATAGTATAGTCTATGCTATTTGCACTTGACATAGTCTTTTGAAGTAGGTAAATTGTTTTACATCCCTCTCTTCTGTTCCTGTTTTGCTCAGTCTATTCTATACTCCATGTTGCCAAGGGCTTCCACATCAAAAGAGATAGATGCTGGCCTTCTCTCTATTATTTCTTACCCGGCTTTTGCAGTGGAGGATGTAAACCTTGTTAATGTGACCAAGAGTGAAATCATATCCAAACTGCAGGTAAGGATTTCCTTTGTTTTTATTTTCCAGAGGGAAAGAGAAGCAGAACCTCCCTTTCTTTACTGAAAGTCCTAATTAAACAGGGGTTGCCAGACTTGGTGCATCTGTGCGTGGAAGAGAGGGAGGAAAATCCCTAAGCAACACTTAAAACTCAGCACATACTTTTATGCTGATGTTAGTCAGTGAAGAAGAACAGTATGTGAAGTTTTCTGTAATTTTTTCTGTTTTTACAGGGCCGCTATGGCTGCTGTCGCTTTCTCCGAGATGGTTACAAGACACCCAGAGAGGTACTTCTGATATATATTTTCAGTAGACATTAGGAAGAATTTTATCTCTTGTTTATAGATATTTTCTGTCTCATTTACATTAAGGGGTGAAGTTCTGTATCGCTGTTACGACATCTTAGTGGACTTGGAGGTAATCCAGGTATCCACCCTAGAAACGACACATATCTGAAGGAGGCTAAGGGTTTGTAAACCAAATATTAAGGACAGAACTTAATTCATAGGTCTGTAAGAAATGAACCCTTAGATATGCTTATAGTGCCTAAGTGGAAGCAGTGTCTCTACGGTGTCCCAGAATATCTCTGAGATGAGGCAGAGCCAAGATTATTTGGGTGACACCTAGATTCTGAGACTGGGAAGGGTTGATTTGTCTAGGGAACTATTAAATGAGTTTGAGACTGAGTGTGAAAAAGAAGTCAAGAGACTGCATGGAAACTACTTCTGGTGTTTTTATTGGTTTCTTGGTTTTAATTACTTGTGTAAAAGAGGCTGCCATTATGGTTGGAATATGAGCGACTAATTTAGCACTGTGACTAAATGAGTATGATTTAATTTCTAGGATCCAAGCAGGCTGCACTATGATCCTGCTGAGCTCAAGCTCTTTGAGAATATTGAGTGTGAGTGGCCAGTATTCTGGACATACTTCCTAATTGATGGAGTATTTAATGAGGACAAAATTCAGGTGAGGAAAGAAGAAATTACTTTCAATGGAAATGCAGAGCCATTTACCCACAGTATTTTGTAGCTTTGCTCCATGTTTATTTTGGGTATCAGTTGGATAGCCCATTAGCAGGATGGGAGTAGTGTTCGCCTTCCTGGGGAGTTCGTGACGTGCTGGAGGCTGCAGTGTTGTGCACACTGAGGCCTCGTTGCCCTCTCTCTACCAGGTTGAGTGGCTCTGTTAGCTGGTGTGGTCAAACTGGGCTGAATGGGGTTAATTTGCCTGATTCTGTCTGCCAACCTTGATGCCGCTTTCCCAATTGCTGCAGGATGAGACTGGCTTCTTTTTCCCCCAGTCTGTGTGGCTTGGCTGCTGAGAACAAGATTCATAGTACCTTCAGTCCTTTTGTATGTTCAGGGAGATTTGGGATTGGATTATGAGGAGCTCTTTAATTTTCACTAATTTCCTAAGTTAATTGAGAATTCCCTAGGTTACTTCATGCTTTTACTGTGTCAAGCATTGAGTGGTTAGGGGAGCTAAACTGATTGTAGCTCTCCAAAGGTTATAGTGGCACCTGGAGAGTATTGGTGAATTAAAGAGGGACAAGTAGCCAGGACTAAATGTATTCATACCAAGACTTCTGTAGATTGATGGCTTGAAGGAATTAAAAAATACATGTGATTTAAAATCACCTAGTATGCAGAGGGGCAGGAGATTGCTAAACACAACCTCTTAAAAAAATAAAATGGCATCAGAAACAAAGCAGGGCATTTCAGACCAAAAAGCCCTCTTTCAGTACCGGTTGTTGTAAATCAAGTGAAATACTTACTGACACTAGAAATGTAAGTTGCTTTCCTGAACACAGTAAAAATAGTGTGGTAGAGAGAGAAATGGCATTATTTCATGAGGTAGGGGGAAATCGGAAAGTTTATTGTCATGACTGAAGTTTAAGTAAAATACCACTTCAGAAAGCAGTCTCTAGAATTTAGTTGGATTATCTGGGATGGTGTGTACCTGGTTGCTTTTATGGTGTGCAGACAGGCTGTGCTAGGGCATGGTCAGACCGGGCAATTGCTCCCAGTTCCCATTGTTTAAACATAGCTGAGTGAGTCAGTGAGACACTCAGGTGAGTGTCTAGTCTTCCCCAATGACTGCTGCAAACAAGTGGTTGCAATGGCAGCGATTGTTAGAAAAATAAGCACCCTGAAAACTCAAAAAGAGTGGAGAAGGACAGGATACTGAAAATATCAGTGTACCATAATATGAACCTGTGGGTACCTTACCTTGCATGTTCTACTTTACTCAGAAAGGGATAGCAGAAATAGGATTTTAGAGGCAGGTGCTGGTAGCGCTTGAAAACAGCTTCCCTGTAAGTAAAAGCTTGGAATGGGATAGTTAAGAAATGGAACAAAATAAGGGAACTGGTGAAAAGAATATTAAATGTTCTTTATTTTGTATCAGTCTGGTATTCCTGTTCATAATATGTTGTCTGACAACAGAAGAACAAGAGGGTTTTCTGTTCAGTTAACTTAGATATTTTTAAACAGTTTAAATCTATTTCAAGTTTTCCATGGGGAAAGTTTTTAAGCGAATCAGTTAAGAGAAACTGATTTCCCAATCCTGCAAAGCAGAATTCAGAAAACCATAGACAAGTGTGCGTGGTAGAAAGCTAACAATTTCTACACCTTACACTTCTATGGATATTAGCAGTCCTGACATCCATGTCACTGCATTGTCATCCGTTGCAAATTTCATGTAGGATTTGTTCCAGTGACTTCTTTATAGGAATATGTAAGAAGTTTTGTACTGCAGGGGTCTGTCATAGATTAAAGATGTGTGTTCATGTTTCTGAGGCTGATAATATTGAGATGCTGGAACAGTCTCTGAGAATTTGAACCCTGATATTTCATGATTCAGTCATGATTCCTGCCCCCCCCCCCCTTTTTTTTAAATGAACTGTCAGCAGAAAAGTACTGTTGGAAAGTACTAAAACTAACTTTACTCTTCTGGTTTTGCTGACTGTAATGTGAATTCTCACTCTCTTTTAAAAATATTTCCAGGTACAAGAGTACAGAGAGGCTCTGGAAGGAATACTTATTAGAGAGAAGAACGGAATAGTGCTAATGCCGGAACTGTACGCAGTCCCTCCAGAAAAGGTATTGTGAAAATGCAGCATCCACTTCAGTGTGCAAAGTATAGATATCAAGATGAATGTCAGTTTTATAGTTTTCCTGTAGCTGATAAATCTAAACCAGCAATAAAAAAAGACTACTGCACATTATTTAAAAACAAAGAGACCTCTCACAGCTCCTGCTGGGAAATGGTAAACTTTAGGCTTCCAGATGGTCACACTTTTTACTTGGGGATCTGGGTGCCTATGGAAATGTTAGAGCAGGTCTAAAGTTTTAAACCCTCATAGCAAGACATATATTTAAGAAGTGCTGATGCTGACATAGGAACTGATGCTCAAAGAAGAAATAAAGCATAGACTGTTCTGCCTGTCTAGTCTATTGGTTGATTGTGCTCGCTCTTTTCGTTTTGTGTGAGAGAGAAAGAGGTTTCTGACGGAATAGGGTTGGGGCTGGGTTTTTTGTTTGGTTGGTTTTCTTTTACCCCCATCTTTGCTCTTACTGTTTACCTGATTCTCCTACTGTGACAAAGAAATTCAGATAAGCTTATGTGCTCTTGCATGCTATTTGTCTTTGTATCCCTCCCTGCCAGCTTCTCCCAGTCCAGACTTTTCAGCCCTCACTCACCAAGGGTGTGGAGCCTGCTGGGTTGGTCTGAGTTTGGGCAGGGGAGTGTCAACAGCTGATGTCTTGCTCACAGATTTGAGGTGAAACTCTGAATTGCCTTCCTAGTGGGAACAAGCATGTAAGAGTTCAGATCAGTCTTGTGAATTTTGATATGATGATGATCTGATGAACATGCCAGATAAAGAGGGTAGATTTTGCCTGTCATTTGTAAATTTTAAAATGGCTATAGTAAAGATATTATCTAGGAGGGTTTTTCCCCTGCCCTCAATAGAGCTGTATACTGCAAAATCAAGGCAGTTTTTCTTTTTGTAAATTAATAAGAGTCTACTTTTGATTTTTCCATTGACCATTCTTGCTAACACAGGAAAGGTGGAACAGCCTTCATTTTTGGAAAGCAGCTTTATTTCATGAAGCTAGGTAGACGTCAGTGAAGTCCAAGTGTCATCTTGCAAGGGGTTGGAAAGCAGACACACAGTTACCTACAAGCTGCCCAGAGGGAAGGCAGCAAAGGTATGGTGAGAAGAAAGGGGAAGTGCTAACACCAAAGCTGTAGTTGCATGCAGAGTCCACATTCAACCTCCAGCTCCGAAGGGTGGAGCGGTCTACGAAAATGAAGCATAGTTCTTGTCCCAGAAAACATGCAGCCTTAAAAGTAAAACCAAGAGATCTGGATGTCAGTAATAATGGCAGGTCAGAAAGGGTAGATGATAGACCATATTTTTTCAAATACTTCCATGTTATTGACTATTCTTCACAACTTCAGGGTAATTTTTCTTGCTTATGCATTTGTTTTCAGGTGGATGAGGAGTATGAAAATCCCCACTCAGTGGATCGTATCCCAGTGGGAAAATTACCTCATCTTTGGGGCCAATCATTGTATGTCCTTAGCTGCCTATTAGCAGAGGTAATTGTTTCTTATACAGTAGGTGAGCTTGTATTTCATTTTGTTTTGAGATGGCTTGGGCTTTAAGTACAATTTGGTTGAGAGGTAGGAGACAATGTGTTTTCCAGTAGAAACATATACATAAACCATGGAGGGGTGACTCTGAGCTTTCAGGATGTTTTTTTTGGTGTGTATATATATATATATAGATATACAATTGTCTGTTTCTAATCAAGCTAAGTTGTTAGATGGACTGGATATACGGTTAGGCCAGAGGAATATGTGCAGGCTGACTTGGCTACCCCAGAGCTAGGATTTTGCACTGTTTCAGCTCTACTAGGCTATGCCTTACTCTGTGGCATAAGGTGCCTGCAGAGTTGTCCCATATTAGCCATGGACTTGTGAAAGGAACCATTGAATATCTCTGTGGAGCTGCAAAAAAATCACTGGCCTGGCAAAATTTTGTCAGTTGCTGCAGCTCTAAAACAGAAAATCTGAACATGCAGATTGTCAGTCATAACCATTTTCTTGTTGTTCTGAAAAATACTGCAGTCATTGTTTTTATTGAATGTACTACTTAGTGGATGGGGTAGATAACCCAGGCTTTAAGTCCTGCTCTCCTGATAAAATACAAAAATTGGTTAAGATTTCTTCTAGATGTCATCAGAAGCCTTTTACTTAATTTTTGTTTGTTTCCTTTCTTTTTTCTTTCTCTTGCATTTATTCTAGGGATTTCTTGCTGCGGGCGAAATTGACCCCTTAAACAGGAGATTTTCCACTGGATTTAAACCTGATGTTGTGGTACAAGGTGAAGGGAGGTTTTTGAATATTCTGGGTAAATTTGATCATGTGATGGTGAAGTCCCTATGCACAAGAGAGAAGACAGACTTGTTTAAAAACAGTGTGGATTTTTGCATGGGATGTAAATGCTTTGATGATACTGTGAGAAGGAGAAAGGGTTCGTTTGCCTAGCTGCTTTTTTTCAGGAGGGAAGATCACGTTTAACAAACTTTTTTTAAAAATACTTGTTAAAATTTTAAGACTTGTCAGGAACTGGAGAGTGGCAAACATTATTGTTGTGAAGAGGAAAATCTTGGTGGATTGTAGCAAGAAAGAGCGGGACTGACAGGAGACAGGTCAGTTTAGTTAGGTTTTTTTGCAGCCCCTTTTTGGAGGAACCAGAGAGCAATGAGTGGGGAGGATCTCTGTACACAGAGGTGAGGCAGCCAGAGTTACGGTTATCTTTTGGCTGCTGCAGGGGATGGCTTCTGTAGTCAATGCAGGAACAGCCAAAACCAGAAAATTAGGCAGAGGGCAAACACCAGCCAATCAGGGCTTAAAGGCTTTTCAGGGACCTGTACCGCTCTGGAAAAGCAAGCAGCTTGTCTATCAGGAGGAGCCTTCATCAATGATACTGTGACCTGGAGAGTTGCTTGTTTACCTGCGTTGGTGTCTAATGGGAGTGGCATTTTGTTATTCTGAAGTGCTTAATTTCTAGTAGAAATAGAAGTGCTTGCTTATTTTTAGCATTCTTTGACAAATATTTATAATGCAAAGAAGAATACTGAATTATTAGTCCCAAACCAATAAGCTGGCTAACATGAGCAAAACCTCAAGAAGGACAAGGGGTGGGATCAGCGCCTGGATTGTAAATTCCTCTTATTTTGGGATGACTTCCCCCCTTCCCCGCCATTTTATGGCTTCTGTAACATTTATTGCTATACAAGTAACAGCACCTGTTCCTCGTTGACTTGGCTGTGTTGTTATAGTGTGCTGTGTTAAAACAACAAGATTTTCAACCCCTTGTTTTACGGGGGGAAAGCCCTATCTGCTGAAAGAGACTGCATGATCCAAACTAGTGGTACTGAAAGAAATCAGAAGAAACTGATGAAGCCCCAGAGAACCTGGTCTAACCTCAGAGCTGACCATGCTTTGAGCAGGAGGTTGAAGTATAGACCTTGTGAGGACCCTTCCAACTTGAATTAAATTACCCTGTGATCCAATGGTCGAGAATGGCAACACATGTTGAGAAGCAGAGAGCCAAAATCTTGCAATGCCATCTTGCAATCCCTTTTGATCTCACGGGCTCATAAATTAAGAAAGAAGTAAGGCCTTCGTGCCTTTTTAGGCAATGGAATAGAGTAGTTGAGAGATGACAGTAGAAACATTCAGTTAAAAAGAGTAGAACATTGGTTCTTACTAGTGTTCTTGTTTTCTGTTATGCAGTAACTGTTTTGGCAGAATCTAATAAAATCAAGAATCTCTTGCAAGACCATGGAATCAATGTTCAGAGCATTGCTGATATCTATCCACTCAGAGTGCAGCCAGCTCGCATCCTGAGTAATCTCTACACCATGCTTGGTAGGTATTTGAACATGGAAGCCTCTCTTTACTGCTGTGCAAGGTATTGTTTAAGGGTAGTGTTTTGTTTTTTGCTTTTCTTGCTTCACAATGTCTCAGTTTCTTTGATTTAATTTATTTTATTTAAATCAATTTCTTTGATTTTAGAAAAATGCTTTTGTGCAAAGAAGCTTAACAAAATTAGAACTTCTGTCTTCAATAAGGGACTCTAACAGGAAGAAAAAATTACCTCATTAGAAAAGGTGGCCAAAATGCAAGTTTCCTTGTGCCCTTGGAGTTAGGCAAGAACTGTGTGGTGGTTTAGCCCCGGTCAGCAGCTAAACACCACACAGCCACTCGCTCACTCCCCACCGGTGGGATGGGGGAGAGAATCAGAAGGATAAAATCGAGAAAACTCGTGGGTTGAGATAAAGACATTTTAATTGGTAAAGCAGAAGCTGCGCACACAAGCAAAGCAAAACAAGGAATTCATTCACTGCTTCCCATGGGCAGGCAGGTGTTCAGCCATCTCTAGGAAAGCAGGGCTCCATCATGCATAACAGTTACTTGGGAAGACAAACGCCATCACTCCAAATGTCCCCCGCTTCCTCCTTCTTTCCCCAGCTTTATGTGCTGAGAATGACGCCATATGGTACGGAATATCCCTTTGGTCAGTTTGGGTCAGCTGTCCTGGCTGTGCTCCCTCCCGGCTTCTTGTGCGCCCGGCAGAGCATGGGAAGCTGGAAGAGTCCTTGACTAGTATAAGTACTACTTAGCCACAACTAAAACATCAGTGTGTTATCAACATTGTTCTTAGCACAAATCCAAAACATAGCTCCATACTAGCTACTGTGAAGAAAATTAACTCTATCCCAGCTGAAACCAGGACAAACTGTCTCTTTTTTGTCCTGCAGGAATGACTTCCACAGAGAAACTGGCTTTAGAAAAAATGCCTGGAAAAACACAGAAAAAAAGCACATGTTTTTCCTTTCAGAAGTCGGAGTACTTCTGTTTTAAATCTGGAAACTGAACAGTATGGTTCCCATTCTACCAGCAGACAGCCTGGGAAGTTTTCTGCTCCAAATCAGGGAAGCTGTGCTGCTATTACAGCATCTTTGGGCTGTCAGGTTCTTGCTAATATTCCTTCCAACCCTAAGCTGAATTGAGATGCTGAAGCTCTCTGTCTCTGTTGCAACCTCAGAAGCCTTTAGGGCTTTTCTAAACACAGGACTTTAAATATGTTCCGGTTCCTCAGACATGGCCCTAGAGGCCTCTTTTCCCCACAGACTGGCAGTTGGATTAAATAAATGCCGCAAAACTCCTACTGGTTCTAGTTAAGTTAAAATTCTTTGGTAACTGTCTCTTTTGATAATCCCTGCTGGAATGAATGGTGTCTTGGTGGAGAATTTGTTACATGTATTCCTAATTGAACTTAGCTTTACTACTTCAAGCATGCCAGCAACTCATGACTCAAAACTGAGGATGTAAAAATTGAGGTGGGGTGAATCAGCACTGGTAGATTCCTTTGCAGCGTGGGCAATGGGAGTCGTATCGTGCTTCTCTCTCACTCTGGAGCATATTTCCATGGCAATTTGATTACAGATAATGCCGAGGGAGAGTATGAGGCTGTTCATCGCATGGGTTTTGGTTTTGTGGTTTGGTTTTTTTTGTGTGGTTTTTTTTTTCCTTGTTGTGGTCGTTTTTGTTGGTTTGCTTTTTTTTTTTTTTTGCTTTAACAGGAAGTTTTTTGGAAGCATCCAAAGAAATGGGGCCTTCAAATAGGTCTTAGAAAGTGTGCCCTTTACATGGAGAAGGGAAATTGTTTGTGCTGCTTTTGGGAAATAATTTGTCTCTTTATCACAAAGAACTTTTAACAAATGAAAAATTTGCAGGGCTTTGCTGAAGCTTACATTTATTTCATAATAGCTCATAATAGCTTTCTTTCACTAGTGGGGTTGAGTAGGATGATTTGACACATTGGTGTATTGTTTTTAACAGTGACTTCTCTGGGAATGTTCACAGTGGTATTTTTTCAGGCATGTGGCTCATATTCCTTGTCAGACAGATTCAAGTCAGCTCCTGGCTGCTGGAGCAAAGGGTGCAGTGCGGATCATTCACTAATAAGCTCTACTGAGAAAAGTGGGGCTTATTAGCCTGATGAATGGAAATCTTTGTATTTGGATGTACTTTGGATTTAGCCTTCTATGGGCAAGAATTTTTAAGGTTCTACAGTGAAAGCACTGCAATTCTGATTGTATGTTGATGGCCTTGTTTTTGGAAGGTCATACCTCCTGTCCTTAGTGGGGAAGCTTTGGGTGCTGAGCAATGACTATAATTAAAAAACCCAATCCCATGGTCAGTGAAGCCAAAGTTTTTATTTTTAATCAGACCTTTGAAGAACTCCAGCTAATATATTGGTGGTTGCTACAAAACGCACCACTCTGTAGCATCTCACTCTGTTATCTATCTCCCACTTCTTGTCTCACCTAATATCTCCTGTGTGGTTTTCCACAACAACCATTTTAAACTTTTTTTCTTTCTCTTTTCTTTACAGGCCGGAACAAGAACATGAAATTAAGTGGACGGCCACACCGACACATTGGAGTGTTAGGCACCTCCAAGCTGTATGTGATAAGAAATCAAATATTTGCTTTTACCCCTCAGGTGAGCATGTAAAGCTGACAGGGAAAACACAGCTTGCTTAATGGCTAATCATTAGTGAAGTGCTTTGCTTTTACATGCTGTCACACTACTTTAGGTAGAGCAGGGCTGATAAAGCAGATGTGCTTTGCTTTGTGGGTTTTTTTTAGGAGCGTTGGATGATCAGCATGGTGGGAGTGCTGATAAATCTCTCTTCTGTCATACAGAGTCTGGATCCTTTGGCTTCTGGCTTAGGAGAACACAGCAAATCAATAGTACAAAGTTGTTACTGATCTCTGCCCAAACCAACATTCTAGCTAATGAAATAGTTTCTCCAGAAATAGGTCACTTAATGTATCTTTCTAATGATTGCTTTGATGGAAAATTTAGTTTCACATAAGCGTGTCGAGTACTATAACCCCTATGAGACCAAGATCTTTTCATTATATTCTTGAAAGGGTCGGTAGTGCTGAAAAAGGGATGTTCTGTCTTTGTTTTCTGTTTAGTGCCTTTTTCAGTGTAGCTGGAAGTTTGGATTCTCCCAGAATTAATGGCTATTATTTATACATTTAATGATACGTGACACCTGTAGACGTATTCTAGCAGTCAGTACTAGAAGGCCAAGGGATCAGCCACTCCAAACATGTGCAACTGGTGCAGGATAAAGAATGCTCGCACCCTCCTAAACAGATGTTTGACTAATGTAATCTTTAAATTCCAGTGGAAGACATTCAGTGGACTGCATAGATGGCTTCTGCAGTGCTTCATGATGTCCAAACAACATCAGATTTACTGCGAACAATGTGGCCCCCTTCCCGTTCTTCCCCATGTCAGCTGATCACAAGCAGCTTTTTAATGGATTGTTTGTTGTGTTGTTCCCTCACACCAGTTTTCACTTTTGCAAATTAGGGAAAAATTCCTTAGAGTCATGGATTTTTTTCAAAATATCACTTTGTCCACATTTTACTGTGTAAGTAGGACCCAATATTCCAGCTGAAATCTTGCTATGTATCACGTATGGACATACTTATTAATATATTCCAAAATGGCATTTATCTTTGCATCAGCAACATGCTGACAGTTCCTGCTTATTCCACATTTGACTAAAGCCTCCATAACATTTTCCGTTGTACTTTGTAGCCAGGCAGTTCCCCCTGACTTGTTTTTGGGGGGATGGAATTAATGTTTAATTTCACCTTCCTAAGGTTAGCAGTTAACTCATTTGTGTTGATCTTGAGTAATGTCCACAAATTTTGTGGTTTCGAAGTTTGTATTTCATCCTGTTCTCTAATCAAAACATTGATTAGGTGTGGGGAAATGCTGACCCCATTTAGATACCCTCTCTTTGTGAAAAAATGGTTAATAACTCCCTTTTGAGAACAATTTTTCAAGCAGTTCTGCCTTCTCAGATGTTTTTTCTTCAGCTTACTAGTGTGAAAATTTGCAACAGTTGAGAGATGTCAGCCATGTTCTTGTACCTACTATCTAGTTGCTCCCAAAGAAGGAAATTGGACTGGTTTGCTGAGATTTTTTTTTTTTATATGACTGGCCATCTTGTTTTATCACTTTGTAATTTTCTTGGCAGTCTCAAATTGGCTTTGTTTTCCTGTGCTTTCAGGCACTGAAATTGGCTTGACTGGTCTGTGTTATCCTGGCTCTTCCTTTTTAAAGACGGACAGTGTGTTTGCTTCTCTCTGGATTTCTGGGACTTGTTCTTCCTGAATTACCAAAACTCATTGCGAGTGGCTCAGCGATTGTTTTGGCTAGTTCCTTAAGTTCTCTGAAGTAGTTTCTCTGGGCTTTGCCAGCTTGAATTTATGTGGTCTTTAACCTTTTCTTCCCATACTCAGGCTGGACTCCTGTTGCTTTGTTAAAAGTAGTATTACAGGTCATAATTCACTACTTTCCTTCTGTCAGTAAAAACAGCATCGAATGCTTCAGCTTGTCTGTATCCTCTCTTCCTACCTCCTTTCTTTCTTTATTAACAGACCTACAGTTTCTGTATTTTCCTATTACTTCTGATGTGTTTACAGGATATTTTCTCCCTGACTTACTAGTTGATGTGTCTTACTAGTTGATGTTTATTTTACATCCCAACCTCCTTTTTCCACTCCTCCCCACGGTTTCTGTGATTCCTTAACTTCTGTTGTGGCTGCTTTGACACACTTTCCATTGTTTGTCCAGCTTTTTTGGTTTCCAGGTCCTGAAGTAGCCATAATAGTCTCTTACTGTGGTTCTTGGCTTTCCTCTATAGTGGGAACAGCACACTTAACCATTGTACATTTAATGTACCTTTTTTCCACAGTAACTGTCAGCTTTTCTGTATTCTGCTTGACTTTCAGATTGTTCCCAAGAAACATATAGTTAGTAGTCCCCAGGCCCCAGCGTGCACTTAAGCCTATTTATTGGTTTTGTTGCTATTGTTAGCTTTTTCTTCCACACTTGGAGTACTTCTGTGTTCGAGATCATAGGTTATTTTAATTCATCATTGGGAATAGTCTACTTTGTGGGTGTGATTGTCTATTTTTTATTTGTGTGGCTTACTTCTTTCATGGTCAGCCTACAAGTGTAAGAAAATGGACTCTGCACAAGCATGGATTTCTTTTCCAGAGTGGCAGGCCTTGTTAGGTTAATTTATGTAGTCTGTGTTGTGGTCAGGAATAGCTCATATGGCTTTTGTGAATGATTTAAGGGAGGAGATGGCAAAAAATAAGGAGAGGACTGACAACTACTCATATGCCATGTTTTTTTGTTCTCTAGTTTGCTGACCAGCATCACTTCTATCTGGCTCTAGACAATCAGATGATTGTGGAGATGCTCAAGACAGAGCTGGCTTACCTCACCTCTTGTTGGAGGATGACAGGGAGACCAGTCCTGACATTTCCCATCACCCACACAATGCTTGGTAAACTGAATTTTCTCTGTTTCAAGCAGAGTAGATTGCTGCAGGGGAGTAGGACAGAGGTTGGTTTGAGAGGAGGCAGGTGGCATGACTGTTTCAGCATCTGAGTTTTAACATCAAAAGTACAGTTTAACTTTCTCAAGTGTACGATGAATTTGGATGCATGGTAATATTTCATTTTGGTTTTACTCCCCCTTTGTATCCTTGTATCTCCCCATCGTCTCCATAGCATTTCTGTCCAAAGAAATTTGATAGAAATCCCTTTGGAACTTGTCTTGAGTGGGTTGGTTTTTGTCTTGGGAAATCCCTTTAGAACTTGTCTCAGGGTTGTTTTTTGTTTGCTTATTTGGGGTTTTTTGAATAAGCTAGTATTGATAGCAGTTGTGGGTTCTGGTTTAGATTTGTCTGATTTACTTTGTAGAGAACACCCAGTAATCCACTTTGTTTGGACATGATAATTTAAGAATGTGTTGGTAAGCTTCAACTCTTCCGTTATTCTTTTTTAGTTGATGATGGTACTGACATTCATCCAGCAGTTCTTGCCACCATAAGAAAATTAGAGGATGGTTATTTTGGAGGTGCAAGGTAATATCAGAATCCCCAAATTATTGTCTTCATTATTTTTTAAATTAAATCCTATACAAGCTTCAGTTTTGAACTTGTGATAGTGCACAGACCTTGTACTAGAGCTCTGCAGAGAGAGAAGTTTCAGCTGTAGTTATGTGGCAATCAGATGGTAGCTGGACCTCAGGTGCAATGGAAAAGATCTGTCTCCCAAAGGGTGTACCATCTCTGACTGCCATTAATGGATAAGGAGAAATGAATGTCAAACCTTTGGAAATACAAAGATTTGGTCTTGGCTGAGCTTCTGTTCTTGAGAAGTAGTTATCTTTCACAGATATTGGACATGTCTTAAATATGCATTACATGTAGTACTTGCAAGCTTATGTGTTCCATTCATCTACATATAAAAGCAATTCAATATGATGCCACAGTACTTCCCTATTCTCGTTCTGCTTGCCCTCTCTCAATCAGTATCTTCCTCTGAAAATCAGACGTGCTTTCTTTTTTTTAGCAGCACTGCAGTTCTGTGAAAAGATACTGCTGTTCATGGGAACGTCTCAGCCCCAGTTTCTCATCCATTATCCTTGGAGTTTAGGTCTTTGTTCAGGGTCTCTCTTCACATAAACATCCAGGACCCTGCGTAATTAGACTTTGAGTTTGGCCTGTAGGTGTTACCAAACACAGTTAAGTTTAATTAGTAGCTAAACAGAAAGTACCCAGCTGGATCTGCAACTGTTGTTTTGCATTTGTTTTTGTCAGTATCTGTATCTGCTGCTTTGTAGTTACAAAAAGTGTATTTAACAGTAGGTCTCATAAATTCTGGAGTTGTTGAAAGCTTAGTAGGCATTAATCAGTTTCAAAATGGCCTCTTTGGCATGTGTCCCTGTTTGCAGGGTGAAGATAGGCAAGCTATCAGAATTTCTTACCACCTCTTTTCATACGTATCTGAGCTTCCTGGATCCAGATTGTGACGTAAAACTATTTGATGACCCTAATGAAGGCCGTAATAGTCCTGACAGTGAATATGGAGGCTATCCAGCAGATTTCTGTGAAAAAGGTAGTGGTTTTTCACTTCAAATTTTTTCTCTGTCAAGTTTATCATCAGAGCCTAGGTTTACCTACAATGCAGAGTTTATTTTGTGCACAGTTGATAGTCATTCAGGTTTCTCATGCATCGGTCTGAGGACAGTACCCACATGACTTAGTTTGGAGAAGGAATTTGTGCATATTCTTTTTATGTTTGTAGCATGGCGTTGACCAGTAACTGCTGCAGTAAAGCTGAGTTGAAGAGTCAGCAGGGGGGGGGTGTATGGAAGAGGCTAGAGGGAGGAAGAGACTGTGAGGAGTCATAGACAAGAGCTTGTGTGGAAGAGATGATAGAATCATAGAATCAGTTGAAAAAAAGTTGGAAAAAACCTTTAAGATCATCGAGTCCGATCGTGATCTGTGGATGACCAGCAAGATAAAAACCCTTTTGCCTCCTTTCAAAGGGAAAAACAACTTCTTAATCTAACTGTTTCCAAAGTGTCAAAAACTGGTAAATCGTTTTTTCTTTCCAATTTGGTCAGCTTAAAAATCTGTTGCTTATATTATTGCATTTTTGTGTGCCCTTCTATATAAGCAAGAACAGAGTGGTTTTGAAAAAGAAAGCACTGATAAATTATGATTTTTACCTTTTATAAACCTTTCCCTTTATGTACGTCACACCAGAAAGCCAGGATGAGCTGGATCAGTATATAAATGATGTCCTGCAGAGTACAGCACTGAAGTCATACCTGCCTCCAACTTCAAAGACTGCGAATCAACCACCTGTGTTCAGTGCAAGCCATTCCACAAAAGAGATACTGTCAATAATGGCCAAGACAAAGGGCTTGGAGGTTCCAGGTATTTCTCCCTATTATTTATTTATTTAGTGATAATAATAGAAAACCTGCTTTGGGTGATACAAGGGGTAAGTTCAAGTATTTCAAAATCCTTCCATTTAAAAAGAACTAGTGGCAAAAGTATGTTGTACTTATCAAGAAAAAAGACTGAGTCTGCAGCTGTTACTATCATGTTCCCACAGTAGCTCATGTCTTGGTATGTACATAAGTAACCTGCTACGAAATACAGCATTTAATCAAATTAATGTTATGGAAACTGCTACAGCTTCTCAGCTGGATAGAATTTTAAAACCCGAGTCAGTGAATTATTTTTTTTGTCTTTGTTTGTACATTTCATATTTTAAAAAAACTGTGGTGAAATGAAATGTTTCAAAGCCAGAAAAACATAAGTATGTGCAAATACTTTCTAAATTTGTAAGAACAAATGGAATAGAGAGGGAGGACAGTATTCCTAATTATGTTACATTTCTGATAGACTGATTGGAGGCTTTACACCAAAATAATGCTTTGACTGAATTTGTAAATAGATTCCAACATATGCCTTGTTTTATATGTAGGTATGTAGTATTCAGTGCCCTGGTTAGGGGAAGGCTTCCCTGAACTTCAGGGTAAATTAATAACTTCCAAGCTTTTTTGTTAGTCTTTTCTCCCATCTTTCATGTGTCACATCATCTGATCCTCTGTTGAATTCAACATACTAAGTTAGCAGAGTATTAGCCTGCATTTTGCATCATTATTTTAATTTGGATGTCTTACCAGTTAGACCATTTTCTCCACGTACTTCCTGTTAAAATGTTTAAAACGCTTAGTAGAGTCAGGTCGTTGGGCTGTAGGATTTCTGAGGCATGGGCCGTCGTAAGAGCTATCAGTTGAGCATGTAGCACCTGAACCTTTGGTGTGCTGATCTTGGAAGCTCTTGGAACGAGACTGCAAGGAGATAAGGGTCAGAACAGGAGCTTGTTTCCGAGTTCTACACACAGCATTTCAGAAGCGTTGCCTCTATATTTCAACTTTTGGAGGTATTTCTATTGTTTTTACCTGGTATATTTGCTTCATGTAGGTGTTTTTGATTTTTCATGTTACTGAAACAGACTTCTTTTTCTTTTTTTCTGGTGGCTTTGCTTTCCAGCTGTGCCTATGTCTCTTCCCACTAAAGTTCTGAACACGCACCGGAAGTCTCTGAATCTTGTTGATAATCCTCATTTCTTTGAGACAAAGGTAAGCTGTGGGAATTTTTATGCTGTTTGTGTTTTTAGGACGCAATACTGTGGCCTTTCCTGTGTTTCCCAGCCAAATCCTATGCTACTTCTCATTTTCCTTCACAGACAAGCCATTCTGCCTGAGACACCGGCTAGCTGCTCCCTTGTTTTGGAATTCATTTTTTTGGCTAGGTGAAGGTTTTTTGGTTAAATAGATGTTATCAAGTGGAAAATTCTTAATTGTGTGTGCCAAACAGAAAATAATACAATAGGTGCTTATTTTTAAAGGCCAAAGGTTAAGTCATCGTCTTTAGTTCTGACTGAACACACAAAGGGAAGGACGGGATGGTCACGGCCTTTAGAGATGTTCTCCAAGAAATACTACTTATAGTAATGTCTGGGCAGGAGGGGAGTGTGTGAAAGGACAGCTGTCCTTAAGGCACCAGTCAAATCCCACAACAAGGTGTGAAGATGGGGTTGTGCTGGAAAGACTTGTTTTGTCTTAGTGTATGTGACCAGCTGCTGAGCCATGGTTACAGGAGGCTGTAGCCAGCCTCCTGAAGGATTCTGCTCTACAGGCTCTGTGGAAATGGTATTTTAGGACCATATAAATTGCTGAATAGTTTATTAAACAAAACTTCTCTTCATCCAAGAACTCACCACAGGATTGTATCATCTGATTAGTTAACATGCTAGTTTCATAAGCTTGGAAAATTTATGATGGGAACATCTGCATTCATAAAACACCGCATATATACAGGTTAGAGATGGAACTCAAAAAGCTCTAAATTATTTCAAGTCAAAAATGGTAGTATCCTTCTGCTTTTCTCTTTACAAGTAACAGCAAATGACAGGAAAAGCAGGCAAGTAATTTGGTTTCCGTCTTTGACAAAATATTTCTTTCTTTTGTCCGGAAAATGGCTTTCCTTGTTGATTGAACCAAACCTCTAGAGACAAAGTTCCATTCTGGGTGTTGTGTTTCCTGGGATTAGTCTCCTTTTCATGTCTGCAGTAGTCTGGCAAGAGCTATGTGACATGTCTGTATTTCAAGCTGTTGTATTGTTTAATGGGAAGTTACAGTTTGAATTCGATCTGCTACTTTTTTCAAGATAATTTCTTTGATTTTTCATCCCTCTTTGTTAGCAGGACTGTGAAAATGTTTTGCACTTACCTGAAGATGCTCACGGTGATCTGGATTGCAAGAAGCTTGTTGAGCAGCTGAAGGAATGTCCAACGCTCCACGATCAAGCAGATATCTTGTATATCTTGCATATACTAAAGTGAGTTGTCTGAGTATAAACTTCAGCATCTTTAAGTTTGGTCACATCTATCTGATTATTCTTGTGCAAAAGCTTTCCACTGTTCAGGGTTGTGTTTTGAGGGGAGAGGTTAAAATATTTTGTGCTTTAGCAAGGATATTTTCAGTTAGCTTGATTACATAAATAATGTGGATACAAAAAAAAAATGATTGTGCAAATTTCAGAGTTGATTGACATACAGTTACGAATACATACGGGCTCCAAGGCTCACAAGTGAATGCACAAACCCTTCCCATGATTGAGAAAAAACCTTGCTCTGTTTGTTGCACTCTGTTAAGTTCACAAAGATTTGGTGTGATTTTTATACAAAAGAAGGGAAGTGGAGGGAAACTTTGTCTTGTCATTTTCTAACTAAAAGCAAAATGCAATTTTAATGAATGGTCATTATTTTTCCTCTAATCCCTTTGCATGTTTAAGTGCTAAAACTTTAAGTGGCTAAAACTTGGTGCTCTTCAAAACATTCTTGGAAACAGTCTAACCCCAGCTGCTGGGGTTAGTGAACAGCTGCTATTTAAATAGGTTGTATGGGAACAAAATGCAAATACAAACCAACGGAATAATCTTCTGGATTGCATTTATTGGTCTTTTTTTTCCTGTGCAGGAGAATACTGCTGGAACCTGTCAGGAAGTTAGCTTTGGGTGCAAAGACAAACATGGTAGTCGCAGATGGTCTTCCTTACTGCTGCAAAGATTGTATTTTTGTTTATTTTAGTCTTTCTCCTGTGAGGACCTGTTCTTTGATCTTCTTGATTTCCCAAGCAAAATGTTTAGCAGCCTCTCTTAAAGAGCAAGGGAAATCCTGAAACAATATCATTTTGTTGTTTAACTACATGCAACACCCTTAATTTCCTGTTCTGGACTTGTGTCACCATGGGAGTCTCTGTTGGGCAGGCAGGTGAACTTCTGGTGGACTCTGTTCCTCTAGCAGAAGTTGAAAGGTCATTCTGTGACACTTCAAAACGTTAGCAAGGAGAAGCCATAATGCAGTGAACTTCAAAACCAGGAGAGGAACAGAAATCTCCTTTGCTTTTTCAGTAATGACATAAGTAGTGTGGAAGCTTAGTTAACAGTTAAGAAAGAGGCCGGGCAAAAAACTTAGAGGCATCTGAAAAATGGGTGCAGTCTTCAGCAGTACTGAAGACATCGCTGAATTCTGCTCTGAAAAAGCACCACATGGAGCATTCCTCCAGCAAACTGTCTGCGTGCATGCTCAATTTAAAGCCTGGTGCGAAATCCCTTGGGTGGTTGCTCTGAAGCCACAGGCTCATGGCTAAGTGAGTGCTCAGTTCCTGGTATCAAGAGGGTTTTATCCACACATAACTGATCTCTGGTGAAGGCCCGCACGTCCCATGTACTACTTAATTCTGTCACCAAAATGAGCAATGCGATCAAAATCAGGCTCTTTGTTGTGTGGTGAGGTTAAGCAGTGTAGCATTTTATCTGATGACAGTTACCTTCTGTGTCTTGGCAGAGGCGCTGACTGGGACACAGAGCTGGATGGACAGTACGGCGTCACTGTTCATTGCCTACTCAACGAGCTCTACAGGAAGGCAGGCCTCAATCAAGAATGGGGCTTGATCCGTTACATTTCTGGTATACTCAAAAAGAGAGTGGAAGTCCTGGCTGAGGTATGAAATATAAATAATGCTGATTCAGTTTCCTGTCTGGAAACAGAGATAAAACTACCAGTTTGCCAGTGGGGCTTGTGCTTGCCCTCTTCTGGTCTTACTTCACAACTTACATCATGCAGCATTTTTCAGTAAACATGAGTTGCTTTTCTGATATAAAATCTTATTACGACAGCTTTGCCTTTCATCTGTGCTGTGAACTGTGCTAACGTTGGCACGGACTGAGAATGTCACACGGCAAATGATTGTGAAGGCTTCATTTCAACTCTGTTAATTGGAAATGCTTAATTATGTGCTTTGAAAGCTGTAGTTGTCTTGGTAATTGTCTATTGCTACTGTGATAGCATGAACACTTTTGGAGCACCAGTATGTCAAGGTGCTAGCGGTGATGCAAAAACATGTTCTGCTGATTTACATCCCATTGGGCAGTCTGCCATGTTCATGGATGTGGATGTTCAGAGGCATTAAAATATTTGGGACTATTAAATGGTAACAAGAAAGATCCACTGCAAGGGTACATATTTGATTTTGAACATTACAAAAATGTTTCCCCTCAAGTATTCTGAACTATTTGTTTAATTTCCTACTTTTCCCTGTATATTTCTGAAGAGCTCCTTCTCTAATTCCTGGCCATTTTCGAAGATTTGACTGTCACACCTAGGATGCCCTATTTCAGTGACAGTCATATCTGCAGGGAGCAATTTGTGATAATCACCCCGCATGATACTTCATTAAGCCTGTAATGCCTTTTTCATCCTCAAGACATGGTGGACGAGCGGTACAGACATGCTCACAGAAAGCCATGTATGTTCAATTAAGATCCTGACAAAGGACTGGGGAGGAAGAGAGTAGAGAGGATCTGTTTTGTTCCACGCTAAGGGAGGGAAAACAGACTCTTCAAAATCAGAGGAACATTGCTCTGTGAGGTCTTTGATTCAGGATGCTAAAACAAGTAAACTGAACACCTGCTTTTAAAGGAGATTTATATAAAAGAGTAGACATTGTGGTACTGGGGAAAGCACTGATTCCAGAAGGTTTCAGGGTGCCTAATTTGGGAATGTGATGCAATGCGTTTGGTGTTTAAGAGCTGTATTAGTACGCAGGATTTTTTTTTTAGCTAATACTGGCAAGCTTTTCATTGATTAAAAATGCTTTTTGTCTTAAATAAAGAACAAACATTTATCTTATGATAAAGACTTTATTGATCTGCCAGCCCCACTGGAGTCCCTAATCGTTACGCTGCTGATTTCACTGAGCAGGGAAGCAGGCTTTCAGCCTGGGCAGGCTCTCACAGACCTGTTGACCTCAGGGGATCTTTGGCAACTAGGTAGCAACATTCTGCTGGATCTACATGTCTGGTGATTAATAGAAATGCACTTAAAAATTGCTAAAGAAGTGCTTCATTTTTGGGAATTAAAAGCTGTATCACTTTCACGTGACTCAGAGAAAGGTCTCTTGCTTTCTGTCCCATTGTGATAGGCATGCACAGACCTTCTGTCGCACCACAAGCAGCTTACAGTGGGCCTGCCACCAGAACCCCGCGAGAAAATCATTACCACGTAAGTTGGAGCTCTGCCTCAGTTACGGAAGCAGCCTGCCCTTCTTCCTGCCTGTACCATTCTGCTGCTATTATCTTGTTTTAAAACTTATTCCTCACCTTCAGAAGGAATTGAAGCCACCCAGGCAGAATCGTAGGCACCTTTGTGGTGCAAAGATGTTTCTGGGTGACTTGGTTCCGGTGCTTGTTCAAGAGGTTAATAGCAAGGGCCTGAGTCACTGCTAACTGTGCTTTGCCTTCTTGCAGCCCACTGCCACCTGAGGAGCTCACAGACCTTATTTACGAAGCCAGTGGCCAAGACATCAGTATTGCAGTCCTGACACAGGTATGCAGCATGTGTAAAAAGGGTTCTTCCAGCTGTGCCCAGTGTGATGCCAGTGTTTGCTCTGTTCTGGGAGAGCCAAGAGGACCCACTCTGAATGGGTGCCCTTGTGGGTTTGCTCTTACAGGAAATAATCATGTACTTGGCGATGTACGTCCGGTCACAGCCTAGTCTTTTTGTGGAGATGCTGAGGCTCCGCATTGGTCTGATAATTCAGGTGATGGCCACTGAGCTGGCTCAGAGTCTGAAATGCTCAGGTAAGAGCAATTTTATCATAAGGGTACTTAAGCTGTTATTTCTGCTTCACCTCAGCGGTTGATTTTTCATTTGTATGTGTTAAATCCTTTTATTAACTTCTTCACTCAGCATGTGCAGTTACAAACTTTGAAAATAACTTCTCTTTTGACTTAATGAAAGACTCCTGCCTCCCCACCCCCCAGTTATTCAAACTGAAGTGGT
Organism: Morus bassanus; assembly: GCA_031468815.1. Classification (NCBI taxonomy): domain Eukaryota; kingdom Metazoa; phylum Chordata; class Aves; order Suliformes; family Sulidae; genus Morus; species Morus bassanus. Next base: position 87,329,775 of record CM062568.1, on the reverse strand, counting down.
TATTAAATACTTAAGTCTCCTGACTTTCAGTAAGTGTTTGAGGTAGAGGTCATCAAATTGCACATGTGTGTGTATTTAGGGACCCAATGCCACTATTGTCAGTGAGAATTAGGACACTAGGTATCTTCTGAATATTTGAGCCTTAATCCATACTTCTGGTCGTTTTTATTCAAAGTAACTTCTGATTATCTTCTTTTTATGTGTAAGCCTTTGCCCCTTGAATGGGCTTAGCTGAAAAATATTTGCTGTTTAGATTTCAGCTAGTAATATGTTATTTTGCCAGGAGGTCAGTAAAGAAAAATTCTTGTGGGCCTCCAAGGTGTTGCATATGCCCTACAAAAACCCAAGAATTAAGTAAAAAACAAGTGGTGCAAGGCAAAAATATTTTAAAACTCCTTTTGGAAGAGAAAAGTGAAACTAGAGAGAAATCATGACTGAAGAGAGATCTGAAAAATCATTGAAGAATTTTCCCCATTTAAAGGGATCAGAAGTCTAAGAAGGAGCTGTCATTAAAAGTAATCGAGTTAATGTGACAAATATGTAGTCAAATCCTGACACTTAGGAGCATGATCTGGGCCATATCTTTGTGGCTCAGCTCTTGTTACCGTTTCTAAATCCCTAGCACACCCTAAAGGGGGATAACTTTGTTGGAGCATATTTTCTGGTCCTCCTGGTTTCCTCCCTCCTGGAGTGAAGTGGGGGTCCCTGGGAGTTGGTAAGGTGGAGCTGACTTTGGACACTGCTGCTCTTTGACTTGAGTGGCTAGCTGCTGCTGCGGGCTGGCACGTTTCTCCCTTAGGAGAAGCTGACAAAAGGAGCCAAGTAATCTGGGAGAATTCTGTTTCTCTATGAAGAGTGTACAGAAAGCCCTGTTTTCCCCAAACCTGTAGCTGAATAGCAGAAGCTGCTTTGTTCATAGTGCAAAGTCTCTCTTTCCTGGGATCCCTTTTGTTATTCCTTAGCCTTAAAAGCCAGCTGCTCTATACACTGCCCTCAGCTTCTTTGCTGCCTTTTCCCTGTTCTCCTATGGGAGATTTGTCTGTGCACACATGTGTGCTCATGTGTATGTATGTGCTTTTTTTCTCTCACGTACAAGCATGGTCCTTTAGTCCAAAAAACCACAAGCCTTCCACATGCATGCATTTCTTTATGGGATAACTCTGGCTTTGTAATTTAGATCTGCATGTCATCTGCTTTTGGGAGATGGCTGTAATGCCTTTCCAAGCAATCTTGCTCTACGAAGGAGCAACTGCTTTCTCATCATCAGCTTCAGTGAGATTTCACACAAGCTGCGGCATACTATTCACTAATGCAATTAGTGTTATTTCCATGCAGTGTTTGTTGTTTAGTCCTGAAATATATTTTCTTTGAAATGTGACTCCACATACTAGTTTTTTTTTAAAGGAAGTGCTAACCACAGGGGAAATGTGACTGAACTTCATTCAGTCAGCAGTTCACTTAGGAAAACAACCTATAAAGCAACCTATAGTGATGTTTGTCTTTTATTTTTTTTTGTTTTGTTCTAACTAGGTGAAGAAGCTTCAGAGAGTTTGATGAATCTAAGTCCCTTTGATATGAAAAATCTCCTACACCATATTCTCAGTGGAAAAGAGTTCGGTGTGGAAAGAAGCTGTAAGTTGTCCACTTGGGTACTTGTATATGTTAAGTGAGAACTATAAATACAAAGTTAGATTTTCTTATGAGTAGGAATCTACTCTCTTGGCACATAAAATAGAGGTATAGGTGATGTATTAATCTTGGGTGGGCAGTACCTGTGTATGTCTGCTGTGGAGTAAACAAAACACATGATGGAAGCTGTCCTGCACTGAAATAAGATTGTATCAAGCCTTCAGTGATACGAAGGCAAACTTTTAAAATGAGGAAATTTTATATGACCAAATGAAGGCAGGTTAGATATGCCCTTTTTATGGTCTTCAAGGAGCATGTCTGTGATGCCCAGGTATTCCTGACTGGCACTTCAGCTGTCTCCCAGCTTCATTCTTAAGCCCTCACAGACTCATTGCAACTCTCATGTGTTTTGAAGCTATGATTGCTCAGCGTTTTGGAAAATCAGGTCCCAATATCCAACCACGGATCTAGGCCCCAGACTTGATGTAATCAGGTGTGAACTATTGGCATGATTTAAAAGGATGCTGTCACCACGAGCATTGTACACTTGTGAAAGGATATGCTTTTATCTCTAACTTCTAGATAAAAACTAATCTGTTTTTCTATCCCCTAGAATTTTAAAAATGTCCATTTGCTTCTTTTAGTGCGACCTGTAGATTCATCTTCATCTAGCCCTGCAATTTCTATTCATGAAATGGGGCATTCTGGAGCAACCAAAACAGAAAGAAGTGGTATTACTAAATTGAAGAGTGAGATGAAGCAGGTGAGGGTTTTCTGTCAGTGCTCATCAGAAAATGCAGCTGTTCTGGTACTGGTATGTTAGATTTTTGTGTGTTAATTTTAGGTTACTGTTTTTAATGCCAAGTAGATTCTTGGTAAATGACAGAAGTTTCCAAAGATCCTCTGATTTAAAGCTGATCACTAAATATAAAGCGGTAAAGGGATGTTTCCTCCAAAAATGTACTTCCTTTTTTGTTCTTGTTTCACATGCTGAATATAGACCTTGAACAAACTCTGATGCATTCATGGCATCAACTTCAAAACAGCTCTTCAATGATCTTAAGCTAAAGAAAGGTCAGATGTACAAAGTGAAGCTTTCGTGCAAACAGTGTTCATTTTTATACTCCGTACAAATTTCTGATGTGGTCCACATGCCTTTTGGAAAAGATACACGTGGAAAAGAAATCTTGGTTTGTTTTCTTCCTGTTTTGTTTCTTCAGGAATGGAGGGTGATTACTGCTAGAATATATATATTTAAGTTCAGTACTTGAAAGTACACAGCAACTGAGCGTAAGAAAGTAATACATTAGAAAATACCTTCAAAATATTCTGAATGAATGTGACTGAATGTTTTGTTATGAGTGTTTTTGATTTCTCTTTTTTTATGTTTCTATTAGTAATTTTCTTTTGCTCTAGGTAAATAGTAGTGAGGTACTGATCAAGTAAACTACATTTATAAGAATGAATGGCATCATGTTGTTCAGCCTGGAGAAGAGAAGGCTTCAGGGAGAACTTGTTGTGGTCTTTCAGTATACAAAGGTGGCTTATAAGAAATGTGGAGAGAGACTTTTTGCCAAGGCCTGTTGTGACAAGGCAAAGGGCAATGGATTTCGTGTGAAAGAGGGTAGTTTTGGACTGGACATAAGGAAGACATTTTTTATGATGGGGTGGTGAGCCACTGGAGCAGGTTGCCCGGAGAAGTTGTGGATGCCCCATCATTGGAAGTGTTCAAGGTCAGGCTGGACTGGGCTTTAGGCATACTGATCTAGTGAAAGATGTCCCTGCCCACAGCAGGGAGCTTGGACTAGATGATCTGGAAAGGTCCCTTCCAACCTAAACCATGCTGTGATTCTATACTAAAACATATTTTTAAAAGACCCTTTCTTCTGAGAGCTTATCAAGCCCGATTCATTTAATCTGAGGCCATTTCTGTAAGTTTCTGAGGAAGTATGTGATGTTTTCCTTTGATTGTATGAAACAGATTTGCTCGATAAGCCTTCAGAAACAAGTGGCATTTCTGCATGGTCTTGACCTGGAGCGTTTGATGGTGACAATAAAGTTCAGTCAATGATTCTTCATAGGACACAGTCAGGCAGGGAAGCAACGGCACGTGTGAAATGCACGGTGTCTGTCTCACGAGACCTGGTCGCCATGTTTGAGCCATACCGCTGCTGGAGCGTGGTCGTGGCCGAGCCTCGCGGTGCGGCTGTGGCTGTGAAGGTGCTGCTAGCTGCTTTCCACCGGCCCTGAAGTGACTTTGGGGGTTCAGTCTGAGCAGGGCTTGCAGTCGTACAGTGGGTGTCTGACTTCGGGGCCGTTCCAGGAAGGAAGAGGGACAAGGCACTAGGTGGCAGCATTATTTTGTTTTCGATACAGAAGTGGGGCTGAGCTGAAACGCTTGGACCTTTGTTGAGGTTGGAAATGTATTTCCTGTGTTGCTTTTGCATTAGATGGAAACTTGGTATTTTGCACAAAGGAGGAGTTGGCTGGTTTTATTTTTGTGCCCCCCCACCTTGCCATTCGTGCAGCTTCCTGCTACATCTCACTGCATTCTCTGAATAATTCACTAGATACTAATTTAACGACATTTTGGCAGGGGGGCGGGGGAGAACCAGATTTGTGTTACAAAGAACATTTCAAGTGCTTGAGCTAACATCTCAGCACCAGAGCTCAGGTGTTGAGCGACTGCAGCTCTTGCCTTTGCTGCCATTGTTTCTTGAGTCTGAACATCAAGCCTTTGCCTGGGTCTGAACTATTAACACTTAATTAGGAGGCACTGCTTGGGGTGGACAGTTACAGAAAAGTGCTGTAAGTCTGAGGTGGTGCATCCACATTTCAGCAAAAATTTTGCCTTGCCGCTGTTTGCTTAGCGCTGCCCACCCAGTTGGCAGCCCGCAGACTTTCTGCAGCAAGATGACCTTCTCATGCAAAGAGAAGCTGCTGACGTTGCAACAAATGGGGAATGGAAGTGGGGAGCTTGGGGTTTTTCCCAGCCCTGAGTCACAAGGAAGCTTTTGCATGCATCTTAAGCTGTGGCAGTTTGTGTTGGCCATGCTTGGAGCTCAGTGGATGGTGTGGGAAGCTTGTGGCTGCAGCACAACCACAGAGGCTCCTCACACAGCGGGGTCTGCCTCATGGTGACCTTGGGAATCAGCAGCAGCTGCCCCGAAGTCAGCTGAAGTGCAGCACTGCAAGAGCCCAGGGGCTGTCACAGTTTTCCCCTGAGTACCTGAGCTTGTTCCATGTTTCTTGTCTTTGCACGGACAGGTCACTTAACCTTCTTTGCATCCTGTTCCGTCATGGCTGTCTGTCTGATGTGGTGGTATCTGTTTTTGTTTTGTAGTTCTTTCATGAGGGCCACTCCATGTCCAGCATCACATTCGCTTCCACGGTAAAACACCGTTTGTAGCTCTGCACCTGCTCTTCACCATACATGTTTGTGCAAGGGTCTTAGTTCTAGACACCTCCTGTGGCTTCTCCTGCATAAAAACTTGTTTTCAAACCTTACCTCTTTGTTTTGTTCACCTTAATTGGGAACCAATTCTCATTAGTAATCTTCTAATAGAAGTTGAGTCTCACATTTAGATCCACTTAGTTCTTCTGAAGCTTAAGCAGTTGTAGCAGATAAAGCACTATAGCAGATTTAGCTACTTGATGGTGGATTATGTTACAGGTGTCATCAGTATTTAAAAGTAATGTAGCGTTCATAAATGCTGGCGGTCTATAGACATCAATGAACTCAGAACAGCTTCAGGTTGCTGAGACAGGGGTTTTATGGGCATGGGTTATCTCCCCAGGCAGTCACCATCTTTCAAGGCAGAGAACTGTAGCTCTTCTTAAACTCTTACTGTTAAGAAGGAAGATAATTGTTTAAATATTTTACCAACAGAAACTTCAACAATTTAAGTCTGAGGCTCCAGATCTGTCCTGAAGAGACAGAAAGCTTGCAGCTACGCGTGCACTTTAAACTGGCAGTTGTGGTTCGTGGCTCTCTGCATCTGCAGACTCGCTGTCGATGGCACACCTCCCAAGTGTCCCAAATACACAACTGCAGAGCACCACTAGCCCTGTGGCCTGGCCTGACAACTGCCAGGTTGCTGTTGCCTCTCTCTTTCCACATACCAGTGCAGAAAGACAGGCTTCAACTGTGTGTTTGATTCAAGTGCATGGAATTGTTCAGTGAGATCTTTGCTTCTCTGAACCAGCTGAGTGGACAGATTAATTATTGTATGCAGATGGATTACTCTACTTTGGCACCCACCCTCCTGCTGACCTCCTGCATCCCCTAGCTCTGCGCAACAGGGTGGAGGAAATTCTGTCTGTCTCACTGTGCAGTGGAAAGGAATAGCATGGATCAAGCCATCAGGGGAACACCACCTACACCTCAGTGACACCAATAGAAGCAAATATGGACTTTGCATTTGCTGGTCTTTTTGCAGAGCTTGGCTGTGTAGAGTCAGTGAGCCAATTCTTTGCAAACGTACAGTTTTCGTTCTTATGTCCCACCTTCCCCAGTACTTTGCTCAGGCAGTTCCTTACTCTGAGGTGATGGGATTTGAGTTGGGGCTGTCAGTGAAGTCCTTTGTGGGCTGAAAGTAATAGGTGTGCAAAAAGGAACGAGGAAAGAGAGCACGGTCTCTGGGAGTGCAAAGAGTAGGCACACTGCACGTGTGGAAGTGGGAACAAGAATTTGGTGGTAGTGCCACAACTTCGAAGATGATATGCTGCCTAATTTAGTCTCCAAGTCTGGTAGAGTAAAATAATAGAGCAGTAGTGACGATAAAGGAAACTGTACTGATACTTACAGAGAGGCAGGGATGATGAGTACATGACCACATGAAGTCAATTTTTAATCTGCTTGCTTTGATGGAGCTTTTTGCACGGAGGACCTCTCTTGCTGGACTCACAGACCCTTTGGTTCTCTTACGACACTGAGCCTGAAGTCCAAGTCAGACGTACCTGCAAATCCCACCACCTTGCACACCAGGGACACTGCCCTGGCCGCCAACTCATGCTTGTTAAAATAGTCATGCCTTGTGTTGAACCAAGCAGTGAAGTTTACTGGGTTATGCCTTGCTGAACTGCTTGCCTGTTTTGTTGAGAAATGATTGAAGTACTGGAGAAGTGAAGCTTGTTGCGAAGGGGAGAGAAAGGGATCAATCCTGGTCCGTCATCTTGTATGACATCACGGCCTGTATTTTTTCCCTGGTTCTGAGGTAGAATTGTAACAGAATGATGTATTCACCAGGAGTAGCACTTGGGGTGGTAGAAAGCAACTAACCAAGGCTTTACTGTTTCTCACAGCGGGGCAGTACTCCATCATCTCCCACTAGTACTTCTCCTACTGGCTCCAATGGAGACACAAGCCGGGGTGACCGAAGAGGGCAGTGGCTGCGCAGAAGGAGGCTTGATGGCGCTATTAACAGAGTTCCTGTTGGCTTTTATGAGAAAGTGTGGAAGATCCTTCAGAAGGTAAGTTGACAGCTGTGGAGGGCAGGAAGCAAGCAAGCTGTATGGTAGCTTGGGGAGGTGGAGGTCCAGAGGCGGCATGTTGCCAGGAGCTGAAGTTGGTCTTCAGCTGGAAGACTGGTGGAAACTAGAGTCATTAGTAGGAGTGTGTCTCTTGAACATGAAAGGGCTCCATTAACACAAGTTCGTGTGCTTGTTTAAAGTGTATCTTTCTCTGAAACTACTGGCGCTGCATTTCGGCTGAACAGTTCTGTCCCACCACTGGCTGTTTTGCATCACCCACGGCCGAATGCGAGTTGTGGTCAGTGCTGCTGAGGGGCGCTGCAGTGCAGTGCGGTTCGTGTGTTCCAGCTCAGAAAGGCTGCGAGGAATGACGTAGGAGACTGCACTGATTCTTCCAAAATGTCTTGAGATCTCTTGCTGGCTCTTCTGAGCTGTATGGCATTCTTAACATTTTTCTGTTTGTTTTTAAGTGAAAAGTAATCCTTGCCAGCACCTTGGAGATCAGGGGTATGGAAATGTGTTGAAGCAACTCTTCAGGAAGGAGGAGAGGGGAATTAGGAGCTTTTACTCATTTCAAAGTGATTATGCACCTGTTCTTCTGCTTTGCTGGACGAAAGCCAGCATTCAGCACCTTGCAGCACTGAGGTGCTCATGCTTACACAGTTGGGAAAAATGTGCATCAGCAGCTCAGGTTGATTTTGGTTGTCCTTCTGAAATAACTTATGCTGAAGCTGTTAGCGTTGATGTCAGCCCAGATGAGTCATATATGACCTTGTGGCTGTTTCCTAATGGGATCTTTCAGTAGAGTGAGCATCACTTCTGTCCTGACCTGACATAATAGCTGGGAGTATTGGAATGGCTGTTAAAGCCAATTGTGCTTATTTAAGTTGTCTTCAATATTTCATTCTTAAACTCTCTTTGGACTGTTCATAGAAGCTCTCTCCTCTTCTTGGTGCACTTTCGTACCTCAGGTACCCAGAAATGTCATTCCTCAGCCTGCCTTCTCACCATTTAGGTTTTATCACTCTCTTCTTCTACCCCATTTGGTATTTCTAACACCACCTCTCCCCCACTGTTGGTGGCCCATGTCGAAATACCGCAACATGTTGACATCCTTGAGTTGTGGTGCCCTGGATCTGAAACACTTAACTAAATGTTGTTTTAGCAAAAATGAAAACTAAGGGTTCTCACTTCCGTGGTCTGTTGTCATGCTTTTGCATGATCTTTTTATTTCTACATCCTTTCCCACAGAGTGTTCTCATTGATTTGTTTTCCCCCTTTGTGTGCCTCCGGCTGCAGTGGCTCTCTAAGTATTTTCCTCCCCTTCAGTACCTGGACTGAAGGGAACACAGCACGCTCTCTAGGTGTCATATCAAACTATTTCTAATGTTTGACAGGTTACATAGTAACTTCTTCAGCAAAAGTGAAATAATATTTTTAACAGGTTTTGTTGTTGCTGTTTGGGGCTTTTTGTGGAGGTTTTTGTTTTTTTTTTTGTTTGGGTTTTGTTTGTTTGTTTGTTTTTAACTGAGGTTGTTACATATTGGCTGACATCAGAGAACTCTCAGATTTACTCACAAGAACTGTAATTTCTCTTCATCTTCAAACTGTTGTTGTTTCAGTGCCATGGTCTGTCCATTGATGGCTATGTCCTTCCTTCTTCGACCACCAGAGAGGTACAGTAAAATGCCAACAATTTTCTAGCCCCATGACCGAACGTTTGGTTTGACAGTGTAAGATGCAGCGGGGCCGCTGTTGCAGATCCTTGGTTTTAAGAAGGTCAGAAGATCTGGAACTTCCCCCAGCACTTCTGCCAGCCTCCCCGGGGCTGTGCAGATGAGTTCCTGCCAGGCAGGCCTGGGAGCAGGTTCGTGGCAGGTTTTCCCCTTTGCCGAGCCTGCCCTCTGCACACCTTCACCGACCCCATGCGCCCCCAGAGCAGTGCTGGAAGGAAGGTGGCTGATGGCAGCCCTACGGGCAGGGTGAGGAGAGAGCGCGGCTTTGTTGGAATGAAGCAGACATGTTGCTTGACACTTTGTTGTTGTTGTTGTGGTTGTTGTTGTTTAATATGCCACAACAGCAGCCAGTGTATTTTGGCATCACAGTCTCAAAAGTAAATACCAATTAAGGATGATCGTTTCTAACCAAAGCTTTGACTCTTTAAATCCATAATCTTTCCTTACATTTTTTTCCTTAGTTGGATTGCCACTCTGTCTTTAGGTGCTCTGGCAAGTTTTGAATTCATGTCTATAAAACAAACTCTTGTGAACAGTAATCCATCAGCACAAGAGACGTGCTGGTGTGCCTGAGACCGTTGTCCTGTCCGGTTCCCTCAGATTTGTCTCTGGCTTCCTTTTCTTCTGAGGGATGGTGGTAACAGCTGAAGAGAGGAGCTGGAATTTTCTGCCAAATTCAAACCTTTTTTTGCAGAATGGAGAGCTTTATTTATTCGTATTGTGTAGATAAATAGGCTTATATTTTTAGCCTGTCAGACCTAGACAGGATCTAATTTTGCTGTTTAAAGGAATCAAACGAAATAAGCACAAACCTCCTAAGGCAGCAGCCTTTCACATAACGTCCATACAGCTGTGCTCCATATGCCAGTTTAAATTAGGCTGCTCTACAAACAATATAGCTATATCTCTGTGTGGAAAAGCACTCACTGTAAGCAGGTGGTTATTTTTAAAACCCAACAGTAATTTTGGCTTTGCAACTAACCTGCGATGCCAGAGAGACGCTTAGAAGGCAGAGCGCCCGAGACCGCAGCACGAGGAGCAAAGAGTTAATTTGCCAGCCAAGCATCAGCAGTCCCGTACGTAACTGAAGTGTGTGTGCGATGGGTTGCAGGGCTGGAGCAGTCTTCTGGAAGTTGCATAACTGTTTGCAGGATCGGGGCCTAGCAACACAAAAAGTTTCTGTAAGTGCTAGAGCCACGCAAACATTTTGTTCGCTTCAGTCAGTCTACCCCCATGTGCAGAGAGGAGCATATGTTTAAGTGCTTGCAGGATGTGGGGAACTAGTCTTTTGGATTTGTCAGTTTTTCTTACCATTTCCACTCAAACTTGGCAGATGACCGCGTGTGAAATCAAGTTTGCTGTGCACGTGGAGTCGGTGCTGAACCACGTACCCCAGCCTGAGTACAGGCAGCTCTTGGTGGAAGCTATTCTCGTCCTCACGTTCCTCTCTGACATCGAGGTGAACAGCATCGGGGGCATCATCCACGTGGATCGAATCGTGCACATGGCCAATGACCTGTTTCTGCAGGAGCTGGTGAGTTCAAAGGGCAGCAGTGGGAAGCCTCCGCATTTGAAAATTGCCCCCTGCTCCTTTTTTAATCTGTTTTTACATGATGAGCTTGATCTTATCCTTGTTCTTTCCCCTACAAAGACAGACCAAATCACTGAAGTATCTTCTGGAAATATATTTGGAAAGCTAATTTAAGAGTTGTGGGAGGTTTAAAGGGAATAAAATTGTAGTGGCTAATAAGCTCTGAAGTAAGCGGGTGGATTGAAGTGAAGTTTTGCTTTACCAAGGCATTAGAATTACCAATATTTGAGTAATCCCACCCACGCCCCCAGTGGACAAAAATTTGAGAAGTTATGTGTTCCTCATTTACTTACACTGATCCAACTAAGCCGTGTGGGTCCTATAATAATCCTGATTAAGGTTTTCATGAGAGAAAGGAGAATTGCTTTCAGTATTCGGCACAAATGCAAAATCATAACGTGGCAGCTTTTTTCCAATAAATAGGCATGCACGCCTAACTTGCTCTACTTCTTTGCTTATGTCTTTTCAGAAATCATTCGGAGCTACTGGTAGGCTCTTGGAGAAAGACGTAGCCACAGGAATTTGCCACTTTTTTTATGACAGTGCTCCAAGTGGGGCCTATGGCACCATGACGTACCTAACAAAAGCCATAATTATTTATTTACATGATTTCCTGCCTAGCACAGGCTGTGCGATGCAATAAGCGACGCCTCATGTGGGAGGGAAGGCTCAGAAGCTCTTTCTCCCCATTTCCCTGGCATGAACCTCTCCTTTAGTTGCTGCATGTATGTGTGCCGTGCACTACCTCAGCATTTTACGCTACTCGTCATGCGATGTGCATGCCTACCTGCCAGGGACAGGTGGGTGGAATTTGGCCTGGTTTGAAGAGACTGTGTGAGAAGAAATAACAAATAATGAGGCTTATTCTGCCCAAAGTGCATAAATGTAATTCATATTAAATTAGCAAGAATTATACAGTTCTGCCAAGGGGAAAACGGATTACTCGGTGGAAATCAAAAGGCATAATAAAACAAGGGAGCTCTATCTCAGGCATAAAGTCTCCCAAATAAGGGAAGCGATGGAATTCATTAATTTTTCTCCTGCCGTGTGTAAATGTACATCACTGTGAATCACTAATGCACAGTGTGAAACATCCAGGGAAGTGTAGACTAGAGGAATAGGAATAACTTGAAATAACCAGGCGATATTTCTAATACATGTTTATCCTGATTCTCATCTCGTTTGCACTTAGTCAGTGGAGGGCTAACGCCAGTAGAGACAAACGTCTTCCAATATCCACTAATGTGAGAGGATGGCCCCTCTCAGGGAGCTGCATCTGTCTTTAATCTGAACAAAATAACTTCCTTCCCTGCATCCCCAAGGCTTTGGAGGCAAAATCTCAAGACTCCAGCTTCTCCAAGGTGACAGGCAGTTTTATGCCTGTAATCCTTTCCTCTCAATGAAGCAAGATAAACCTCTTCCGCTTGGGCACCCTTTCCAAGTCTCCCGATCCTTTCCCTTGCAAATAGCCTCAGAGTTAAGAATGACATAATTGCCACCCTTCCAGCACAGCCTGAGTTTATGGAAGGCTTTGATGTTTCTCCTTTTTCTCCCTTTTCCTTTTTTTTTTTTTTTTTTTTTTTTTTAATTTGAAGTCGCACTTGTTACATGTAGTTAGGGCTGGGCTGCCTGGAAGTCTCCCTTCAGACAGCTCCCACGTTAGTGCCTGTGCCTTGAATCTCCCCACTGGAACCCAGTTTCTGCAGCTGCTCTGAGCTGCTGCAAGAATAGGCGTGTCGTGCAGGGAAATGGCTCCGTGGCCATTTAAACTGCAAAGGGAGGTAGGCTGCCTCCGGAGGGGAAAACCCTGCTTTACCCCAGGCATCGGCTGCGGTTTTCCTTGTGCCAGCGCTGCTGGTTTTGCCACCAGTCAGCACGCATCTGGCTGACAGCTTAGGAAAGTGGCTGTAGCTTTAGCCTCTCCCGCAGCCACGGGCTCCCTCAGTGGCATGGAGGCGTGCCGGCACTGCCGCCGTGCGAGCAGAGAGGATCAGAACGATTCTGTCTTGCCAGGTGGAGGGGAAAAGAACAGATATGGCTTGTAAAAAGTACCTATTTTTTGTGCTAATAAGCCTGATAAGCGTATTTCTGTGAGACCCCCCCCCTCCACTCCTTCAAAACATAACTATGCCCTTTCTACAGGATTTGAAAACTTTTTTTTCTTTTGTAACAACAATACGTGGTGCTTTTGAGAACGAGTTTTTTTTGTTCCAGTTTTATACAGATACCTGAAATACCTTGATGAAAGGAGGGAAGTAAACCTCTCACTTGCCAGTCGCCAGCACCCGTGGTCCCGTGGAGGCTAAGCTCCCGATGGCAGTGCCACCCCGTCCGCTGTCCCTCTACGGAGTCGCTGCTGCTGTAACAACGTCTGGGCACTGGCTCAAGAGAGTGAAGGTGTGGGAGGCTTTAGGAGGTGATTTCATGTTTTTGCAGGGACAGGGAGAGTTTGGCAATCCAAGGGCCTAGGAGCCCTTGGGCTGGATGCTCTGAGAGGCACGTACTGTGTTAACCACCATGAAAACTGTGCGCCTGTTGAGGGGCTGGTGTAAAGCTACAGTTCAGGTACGATTAGCGCTTGGGCGTGGAAGTCATTTTATTGGCACGGTGCCCATTTTGTAGGGTCTTGCCTTCATTATGGGTTTTTTTTTCCCTTTTCATATGTGTTGTGAGAGATCACTTAGCTTGTGTCCCAGTAAATGAAAGTAAAATCCTTTGTCTAGTTTAAGCAGACAGATGTGACAGACAAGAGCCTGTGTGATGGTTTCTCGTTCTATCGGGTATCACACAAAAAGTCAGTAGATGCAGTTATTTTTGCTTTTCTTGTTGAACCCTAGATTGTGAGAGATGCAAGGTGGTTTTCTCTCAGACTCTTCTTTATGTGATTTACCTATAGTGTGATCTTGTTTGCAGAAACAAGAAGGGTGATGTAGTTGGTTTTACGTGCAGCTGCATTGAAGTCTGAAGCCATCGAGCCTATGGCCAAACATACCCGGACACCCCTTAACACTTGGGTTTTTTAATGGGAGTATCTTTAATTTGAAATTCATAGTATGACCTAGATTTTGGTATGCGTACGATCATCGTGATCAGTTATTACAAGGAGTGCAGGCGCTTGGAAAGTATTTATGTGGTAATTTGAAGAGTTGAGGTAGCTGTTGGTGAAGGGTGGGATTCTGAAACACAAGGCCGATGGGAGGGAAACTCCTGTTACATCCAGGGCGGGCGCTGCTGCGTTACTACTCAGATGGAAGATCCATTCCTATTGCAGAGTTGCATTTTAGTGCAAACCTAATTAATCAAATAAGGTTTCATATAGACCCCCTGCTTTGCTGAGGATCGACGTGTGTGTGTGTGTGTGTGCGCGCGTGTGTGTGTTAGGCTGTTGCAAAGCAGAGCTGGCGCTGGTGGTGGCGAGGGTCTGCTCCCTGTTAAGATATGTGAGGACTTTGCAGTTTTAGCGGGGCTGGGCTAATTGGCAGAGGCTCGACTTGGCTGTCAGGCTTCCCAGGGGAGCCAGCAGAGGATGACACAGCCAACTTCGAGTCCCTGGAAACTCATTTATGGAAAGAAGGCAAAGGTAAACAGACACATGGTGTGCCTCAGAAACAAGGGCATGAATGAATTAAAATAGACCCACCTGAGACCCCGTCTTTCCAGTCTGACGGGCGCTGCTGCCCTAAGCGGTTTGCGGTTGTGGGGACGGAAGGACCTACACAGCCCCGCAGCCAGGCCTGCCTGCAAGTGGGAAACGGGGCTGCTCGGGGGCGCTGGCCGGAATAATGAGCTGTGTCCAGCTCGGAGCACATACTGCGTGCTGGCCCCAAGCCAGCTCCTCCGGGCCAGAGCCCTCCCTGCCTCACGGCTGTTTCCTTCTCCCTGCAGCTGTGCGAAGGACACGAGTTTGTCAAACTAGACAGATCAAAAGCGACATTAATCCCCCTCGGCTGCTGCTCCTACAAGTCAATGTGAAAAAGTCATGGTTGGGGTACAAAGCTTGTCTGGCTTCTGTCCTCCTAATTGTGTTCTCCTTGCTCAGGGAAAGAGCCCTCCTTGTTCCTGCGAGGCGACGGTGAGCCGTGCAGTCCCTCGCACTCCTAGAAGGGGGCGGTCGCTTTCCGTGGCAGGTAGTGGAACACCTGGGCTGCGCCCCTGCGGGCACGGGGCCCAGCGGGACTGTGTCCCCCCTCCGGCAGCAGCCGGGGGCTTGAGTGAAGCGGCGGCCTGGGTCAGTCCAGGTCCGACATTGGGCACACCTGGTGTGGTCCGGAGGTAGGAGCAGGGTTGTCCTGAAAGTGGGAGAGGTGCCACCAGTGGTGTAGAGGCTTGACTGTACCTGTGGGGCAAGAGCTTGGGCATGTGGCTGCAGACGGATCCGGTCCCTGCTCGAGGGACTGCTCACAGCTGTCGTATTGAGCAGCCGCTGCATAAAATTGTGGGATTAAAAAAAAAAAGATCGGGGGTGGGGGTTACGGAAGAAGAGCTTCAGCTCGAACAGTTTGGATGTAAGTACAAGTAGCCGGGCTCTCTCCCACTCCCAGTTTTAGTCTCGCGTGGTTTTTATTCCTGGCATCCGATGTTTCACAGTTACTCCCCCCTGCCGCCCCCCCATCTTCTGTCAGGGGTAAGGGGCTCCTGCGTGCAGCTAGCAGCTGGCAGGGAAGGCTTCTTCCTTTTTCGGCTCGATGACTCAGCTCCTCTCACACTTCAGTGCTGCATCCCTGAAAGCCTCTTCTCACTGCCTACTGCGTGAAGCATGGCGTTGCGTCCTTCCCTTTACATCCCCTCCCGGGAAGTGGTCCCTCGAGGCGAGCGTCCTTCAGCTCCGTGCTGGGGTAGCCGCAGGAGCGTGTCGTTAGAGGGGGCATCGAAGCTGGAGGCTGCCAGCCGTGTTTCTGAGCTCCCACGGCTTATTGGGCGCCCCGGTTTCGCCCTCTCTTCTGGGTGGGGGCGGTGACAAAGGAGGGCTCTAAAGCCACGCTGTCCCATTCCGCCTTGTTGCTTCATGCCCGCGGGAAGTAAAACGATGGCGGGAAGCGAGATCCCACCCCACGCCGTGGGGTTTGTCTGTCTTAGGTGGAGCCTTTTTGTCACTCCACTGGAATAAGGTGGGACCGATTCCCCCCAGGCCACAGATCAGAATAAATGCGTGTTAAAAATATACATTCAATACTACTCATGCCATTAAAATTTTATTGTAAATTTTGTTTGCATTATTAAAGATTTTTCTACACCCCCCGGCACTAGAAATAAGCATGTGTGCGTTTGTTCCTTCATCTGTCAAGTTACAAAATACTTCTGGAAAAGTACTTTAATTGTAGAAAATAAGATTTAAGAAAGACCGCAGTACCTTAAGCTTGGGCTGCTGTTACATTCTGTGATGATAAACTGGAAAGGATGCTTTTTTTTGTACTTTCAACAGTGTTATTAAATAAACCCCACCTACTTTACTTATCTTTCTCCATTAAAATTTAAAGACGGGCAAGGCTGGAACCTTTTCCTACCCAAAAAGCACTTTGTGCACATTGTATTTACTGAGGCTGAATTAGGTAACGCTCTTTTCAAAAAGCTCCTGATCTGGCTGCGCTTCACTTGATATGGGCGGGTTGCTTTTGGAGTGTAATAGGCGGGAGAACTAGGTCCAGCTCTCCCTCCCTTCCCCCCCGGAGCAGGAATGGGAACACTGGCTTGCAGCCTGCGGGGAGGCCGGGGGCACTGCACTCTTCCATCTTGCCGTGTTCCAAAACCTGTTTCAGAATTTCTCAGTTTACTTGATAAAGAATTTATGCTTAACTATATGCAAGAATATTTAGGTTTGGTAGTATCAAAATTTGTTTGCTTTTGTGTTCTTACTCATCTCTCTGTTTTGAAGAAGTCCAGTTAATCTTCAGGAAGAGTGTGTTGTACTCTGTGTAGGATATGAAAATACAGGCCAGAAGACGCCACGCTTACACATCACTGTGAAAGCAAAAGCTTTATTGTGTGACCTATCACATGTTACAGGAATCATGCAATGATTTAGTCTTCGCTAAGGTGATGAGTTAGGACCGTTTCTTTGCTCCAAACCCCAACGAATGTAGGCAGAAGTAACCGGTTGCAAGAGGAAAGCTAGCGCAACGCCTTTCAGCTAAGCTGCTTTTAAGTTGTGTCTGTAAACTTCAAGGCGGATAGACAGTGACCTGGAATGGTTTGATTTCACTGCATCATGCAAAGAGCAAGATTAGATGCAGAGCTACCGATTTTAACTAGACGGTTCTTCCCTCTCCTGGATTGGATGGTCCGCAGCGGGCCTCTGCCGTGCCTGTTACGTCCTCAGGGAGAGTCTGATATGGTCTTGTGGCCATCAGGGCTATTTCTCAGCTGTCTCTAAGGTCCGCTGAGAGAAACGTACCAGAGTTTCTCTTCCCAGGGGCTTGTGGGTGCAACCTTGGCAGTGTTGACGGATTAGATTGATGGGGAAGATGCCACCAAGGGAGAGGATAAATTGTAAGGTACTGATGTGGCAGTGACACAGTAATACTGTAAGTAGGGGGGGTTTATCTCTTCTGTCTCATTGCCAGCAGGTATATATCATCCAGAAGGGGCTACATAAAGGCTTACGCAGTGACCGCAATGCTTACTGTATTGAGCAGCCGTTTATTGTCAGTCTGGAAATCGGTTTTCCAGACCGCTTATGACTAATGCCAGGAAAGTGAGCTTCCAAGACGGCCCACAAGAAGTTCCGCCGTTTCATGAGTTTGCCTTTTTCTCTAGTCTGTGAACCACGTGAAAGGCCTCTAAAAATTCATTGAAGTCAATGTGGCCATCTTTGTTGTGGTCTATGCTGAGGACTAACTTGTCAATGGATTCATCATGCACATCGATGCCAAGGTGAGAAGTGAAGAGTTTCCATGTCTGGCCGAACTCCTCAAGAGAAATCAGACCTAAAGGAGACAGACAGCAGATTGCTTCTTCTAGTGCTGTTTCCCCTTCCCGCGTGCACGCACGCACACATGCATGCACACCCCTTCACTGCAAGGAAGTTACCTGCCTGCTGTGGCTTGGGTGTATTTTGTGATTTCATGACTGAAGTACATTTGTACTTCAGGTGATGATCTAATGCTTTCAACAGGGGAACTGAGAAAGCAGTGAATACCAAGAGTGAGAGGGGAAGGGAGAAAAAGCCCCCAAAAGAGCAAAGCCAGTACTGGAGATGGGATACGGGAGATTTTTTCTCAAGTTCGGCTCTGTGCACTGTCCCTTATATGGTTACAGCCTGACTGCTTAAATTAGTCTTCACTAAACTGGAAAAATGACATCACCTCTGGTTCCTCTATATTTAGAGCCTTAAGGAGGAAACACAGTGGGAAAGATAACTAGTATAGGCTTCCTAGAGCTGGTACGGTGAAGTTACCTCAACTTACCTGAGTGATCTTTGTCGATGATGTTAAAGATGATCTCCAGATCCTTTCTGTATCTGCACAGTGTTTCCACCAAAGCTGGCTGAACCTGGTTTTGAAATCCCATACAGGAAACCATTCAGACCTTGGTTTGAGTTTGAGAATATGTCCTATCCACATCTATCTTCCCTGTATAACTTCTCAAATGCTTTAAAAAAAAATCCTTATGCTCGAGTTCCCTGGAATGATACTTTGTGTCTTGCCTTGAGGAATAATGGGCTGAAACCTGTCACTTTCAGATGGCGGGGCATGGTGGGGGGGAAGGAGCCCTTCACACCTCCTACCTTCGGTAATTATTTGTGGAAATATGGATAATCTAGGGAAGATGCTGTAGGCCATGCACTTACACAAAGCTGTTTAGAAAAAATGATGGAGACAGCGAAGTACCAAAGCACTCTGCAACCACTCAGTAGCAACTGGACTCTGCAGAAGAGACCTCAGCTACCATTAAACATCTAAAAGTCCATCCACAGCTGTGACTCCCTCCTGCAAGTGCCTGAATTGGCTCCGGAGCACGTTTGGAAAGCTCATCTCAAAGAGTGAGGGTTGACTGCCCCGGGTAGGATTTGTTGCATCTCCTCAGCACCGTTATCTAAACGGCCTTGAGAGTAAGAAGCAGTTCTAGCATGTGATTCATCCAACCTATTTTAAGCATCTACCTTAGCAGGGAACGATGATTCGTACCCTAGCAGTGCTCATTTCCCTCCAGTGACTATAAAAGGAAGCTCGGCAACTAGTTCAGCTGTAGATGTCTACCTGATTGGCCAAACCACTGTCTCATGCCTCACGTTGCACTGAAAGCTGTTCCTCCAAGATTTGCAAGAAGGTGTTTTCCTCCTTACCTCTTTTACAGGTTGACCTATTTTCAAATCGTAAAAACACGACATGAAGTCAACTTCTCCATCTGGGTTCATCTGTGCTAACTGAGGCCGCAGCATCCTCCAGGGCAGCTCCAGCTGTAGGACAGACTCCATCGCTGCAGCCCAGTCATTGACAGAAATCTTGCCTGCCAGAAGGGGTCAGTTCATGGTTACAAGCGGCACGTGGCACAGCCCAAATCGGTCACCAGCATGCCTTCTGCTGTTTTTAAGAACAGTTGCAAAACATAAACATTTTCTCCTAACCCTGGGATAAAAAACCCTCATCACAGGTCGGACTAGACATTTCCACAGGTCCCTTCCAACCTCAGCAACCTGGTGATGCTATTACGATGTTCAGCATTGTTTAATACCATTTGAGAAAACCAGATTATGCCACAAAGAGTACGTCAGATGTGAGCTGAGCTGCAAGTATAGAGACCTATGTCGCTGAAACCCAGCAAGACAGAAGTATGTTAAACAGCTGTCCGGTGGTCAAAGGAACAGTGCCATCACTTACTGAGTGCCCTTTTGGGGACACTGGTGATAACCCCTTCAAGTGAGAAGCCATCATGAGGAAAAGTTGTATTTGTGCTAGAAATCACTAACTCCTTGCTGCTACATAAAAGGTTCATGTATCAAATTAACCACTGACTTGTCTTCGGCTGATGGGTGAGCGCATGTCACGCAGCAGCATAGCCAGTCAGCTATCGCCCAGACTCAGAAGGAGCCCAGTTCCCCCTCACCTGAGACCCCAATTCCCCCACTGACATCTGAAGATGCTCCTAAGTGAAGGTGGTGACCTTTGAGCTGCCCAGCCACAAACACCATTTCCTTATCTGCCCATGTGTTTCAGCTGTTTTCTTCTACCTACTTAAAGCTTCATCCCCTCAAGATGCTTTCTGGGGCTAAGCGCTTGCTAACACCTGTCCTCCTCTGTAGTCAGGAAGAATGTAAGACCAACCAGCCTCTGCTGCCCTCCAGCCTGACGCTGGCAGGCAGGGGCCTGCTCCATGGGCTTTGTCCCCTCTGCCCCCACGTGCACATGGAAGCTGTTTTCCCCGTGGCAGCAACTGCACAGAGAGGTAGTGTTACCTGTGCCGTTGAGGTCACACTGTGCAAAAGCCCTAGTGAGTTCAGACCTGTGAGCATAAATCTTCTCTCGTAAGGACTTTAAGGCAGATGATTCAATTGTACCCACCCTAGGAGGAAAAAAATGCAGAGGAGATCATGAAAGGATTTAAATCCTCCAGCACATTATACTTTTCAACATTCAATATCAAATTCTTATATCCTTTGAGATGTAGTATGTTTAGGGTTGCCAAAAGACAACGCTGGGGGCAAAAAAAAAAAAAAAACCAAACAAAAAAACCAAAAAACCCAAACCCAAAACCAACAAAGGCCCATAAGAATAATCTGAACTTATGAGATAATCGAGTTTATGCAGGTAATTCTAAGCTGCTTTGCTTTAGTAAATCTGACCGCAGTGCTAGGCATGGCAAAGCTGTCATGATAAACTTTTTGGACTCAATTCATAACAGGATTTGTCCAGATTAATGCTGCAGCCTTAAAGCAGACCTGACAGACAGGCGCAGGCCCTTTACGAGTCCCTGACAATTGTCTGTTCTAACCGCTTACCGCATCTAATTACCTTTGGGACTCTCTCAGGAAACCAAGTTAGAGTACTTAGAATGTGTTTTGTCTACTGTATTAATTTTTAAATTGTAGAATAGAAAAAACAAGGAAAACCAAGGAAAATAGGTGCCTATTCAGTTAGTCAGTCGAACTGTAGATCTGTGGCAGGTACTCACACGCTAAGTGAGTACATGCTCCCTGCATACAACACAGCTTTACCTCTCCCAAAGATTCTGCCTGCGTGTGTACTTGCTGACTCGATACTGTACAAATCGAGGAATCAGTTCAGGATTCAGTTTGATGTATGCTCCCCGGTTGCTCCCTTCTTCGTAATAGTTAGAGGCAGAAAATATAGTGATAACCTGATCATAGGAAACAAAGAAGCTAGAACAACTCTTCTTGAGACTGAAACTGATCCTAGGAAAACATGCAGGTTACAAAATTAAGCGTCTGCATATAAAACCCAAGATCAACAACTATTTGCTTGCACTTTTCGAGTCAGAGCTCCAGGCCTGTATTTGGCCTGTCATAGGAAGACTTCAGTTCAGAGGGCAGTGTGATAGAACATGCTGTGAAACAGAAACCTCTAAGATAGACACGGTTCTCAGGATTCTTGCTGGCCTTTTGATGCAGCGTGTCAGAAAGCAGAGCCAGAAGAGAAATGATTAAGTTCAAAGGCTTCTAGAGCCTTAGAGCATCTCTTGCACTGTATTTACACGTAGCTCTCCTCTGGGATTTTGTTGATGTTCATGTGTTTTCCACATGAGTAATAGGCCAGTCCCCGCTCCCTGACGCTGTAAAGAATTTTGTTTGTCAGAACTCCATAATTTGTTCTGACATCTGTCTAGCACACAGTTCCCCCATTTTAAAGAAGTCCCTCATTATTTTTAATGAACTTTGCAGACAAATCTACTGTGGAGGATTCTACTTTACATGGACGCATCTTACCTTCCCGTTGTGACTGATCTCATAACCTTCTGGCTTAAATTCATGAGACCTGATGAGCATCTTCAGATTATACCTTTTAAACAGCTTGGCAGTGACATCAGGGCCAAAGTAACAACCTCCTCCTCGACACTTGTTTGGTCTACAACCATTTTGGCTTCGTGGATCACTCCAGAGAATGTCAAGGATCTGTAAATAGCAAACTCAAGCAAGTGAGGACTGGTAGTAGGTGAGCACTGACAGGCTACTACAGGCTGTCTAAAATACTGGCCATGGCAAAAGCCCCACAGTACAGAGAGCAAACACACCTGAGCTAACAAGTAGGTCTCGTGTTTTCTTCCTTCCTTTCAGCAGGGCATTCTTTTGGGCCGAAACATTTGTTCTATTTTTCTTAAGAAACATTAGCTACATTTTGGATGAACTTCTTCAGATTAAATATTATTTCAGAATTGTACCTCCTTTTACAGCTGAAGTTTCCAGACTCGGGAAGGTGCATCACGAATGGTACCTGGTACCTGGGCTGTTTCAAAGAGAGCAGTAGCTGCCTTCTTCACGTGCAGGTGTGAGAGGCATTTTCTATTTCCCAGCGCAGACCTGATAACCACATGGGTTGGTGGTTTTACCTAAACTAAGCTTGGGAGTGCCTGCTCTAAACGTGACAAGAGTTGCCTTTGGCTTTATCATCTTGGGGTAGCTCATGTTTCAAAGCAAGATTTTACAGACATGAGGATGAATTATCATGGTTTAAAGCCACCTAACTTAATAATTCTCGTCAGTAGCAAACATTAGGTGAAATGTGTTTGTGTAAACCTCAGTGGGTAAGGTTTGCATTAACACATTCCACTTCACGTTTGTGAGCGTGGCTCAGTGGAGGCTTGGTTAGCTGGGGGAGTGCCAGATTTGAGGGGTTGCTTGTGCCCATTACATTAGTTTGTAGGTCAGATACGTACCTTGGGAAATCACATTTTCAGAGACGGATTTGCTTCTTGAGAAGCAAAACAAAAGGGTGTGCCCCTTAAAGCAGCTGTCCGAAGAGAAGCTCAGAAAAATAAACTTATACACAACCCAATTTTGAACTTCTAAACGGCTGTGAAAATTAAGCTTTTCAAACTGTCACAATTTATTAAATTACAGCATGACAGGAGCTCCATATTGCCTCTAATATTCAAGAGGAAATGAACAGCCAGCGGACAAAAACTTCCCATTCTTGAGTAATCAGCCTGTAGGTCTCAGGAGTTGGGTTTTTTTGGGCAGTATCGGCATTCAGCAGCCAAAACCACAGCCAAAAAAAGGTGCTCGCTCTTACCAACAATTGCAAAGCCTGACCTATTTAAACTGACAACCACGTATGTACCAACAGATCTAACCACATGAGGGCATGCAAACACATCTCATACCGAGCAGTTGCCTCCTCCTAACCGCTAAGAAAACACTGGGTAAAATGTACTTGGAAGGTATAAAATCATAAGCCTTTATCACCAGGTCTGCAAAAAGCATCCAAAGAACTAATAGCTGGCTAGCATACTCCCAAGAATGATGGGTTTCTTATTAAGAGACAGTCCCCCTCCCTGAGCAGAGCGCCTGCTGGGTTTGTGCAGGAGGGGTTCGGTATCGGTCTGTCTTTGGTTTCACCTACTTGTTTCCATTCCTTCAGGGCAGGGTCTGAAGACAAATTCGAGCCTGAAGGCTCAGTGGAGCCCGATGAAGAGATGCGTTGTGGTTTTCCTGCAGCATTCTGGTTGGCAATATGTTTACTGGGTCTGGTTGTGGGAATTCTCTCCTTCACTTGGTCCTGTCTGTCTCTCAGTGATTTTGGTGGCCGCATCAAAGATTTCAACTTTTAAAGAAACCCAAAACATTGAAAGAGTTACCAGAACATAAAGATGATAGACAGATGTCAGCTGAAATTGTCAGTTCCCGTATCCTGTACTCAATACTGAACTCTCATAATGTCCTGAACTCACAGGTTTGGTGGAAGCTGCAGGTGTTTGGCACCTGCAGAAATTTTGCTTCGTATCTATCAGCGACCAGCCTCTTCAGAGCTGCTCTCATACTGTTATTAAGACACACAGACTCGTTCCAAGCCAGTCAATTCAAGGTCTCACTATACAGCGAGCACGGTCTGGGCTCGGGGCAGACACTGAAGTGCCTAGCTTCACTGGAAACTGAAAATATACACTTATACTGTACTGAAGATAAAACGGCATTCACTACTGCTTGGATACAGTAGCATGCTGCTAGGTTAATTTGGCTGAAACCAATGGACTATCACAAGGATAACAGTGAAATTGATGAAGTATTACATCAGGCCCTTTTATTGTTAGATCAACCTCCTCCAATATGCATGAGCATTTGCTTTTTTGGAGCTGTGTGCTATGGGTCCATGAATGCTTGTTAATACAGACACTTCTCCAGGGAGTATCTTTTCTTCTCATTTGAAATTTTCGCATACTAGCTCATTTTTTGAACAAAAAAAAACCCCAACAACAAACACCCCCCACCCCAATTCTACTCTTCAACAGAAAAGGACTGATGTAAAACAAAATGTGGAACACTGGGCTACTCCCCAGGGCACTGACCAGTATTTGAGACCTGTCAGTTGCCAGCTGTACCAATTAAAATACATCAGTTGGCCTTGAGTGATGTCGCCCTGAGTTGTGGCCCACACACGCCTCATTAGCAACGCTCTCCTGGGGCAGCAACTTTGACCTGTTAATTCTGCATTTCACAGGTATTGCATCAGTAACACGCTGAGCCCAGCCTTGGTGAAAGCGTGGGCAGAACTCAGCTCACAGTTAAGACACCTACATCTGTAGTTAGGCACCCAATTTTAGTGTACGGTGGTATAGCCAATGGAGCCTAGACTCAGAGGACCAGAAGTACTCATTGTCCTTTTTCACATCTCTAAGAAGCAGAGATACACCTGACTGGCCTGTAAAGCATTTATTTCTGTATTAGAAAACATGAGGATGAGAGAAATAGCTCTAGATTCCACAGATGCTAATGACAAGATACACAAGGTTGCTTAAATATAAGTATCCTGTGCCACCTGGGATGCTCTGCCACGTCTGTGAATTAGCATGAGGTGGGCAGATATGAACCAGACCTAAGGGAGACCAGTGGCGGAGACCTGTGGAGAAGACTTTCTCCAGAGGCAGCCAGACGGGTCATCCCTCAGCTACGGGGCACTTCCACAAACAGCACTGGAGACCTATGTCTGAGCAATGGCAAGACCTGAATCTCTACCAGATCCCCTGGATCTCCACTGATTATAAGGAACCTAAGCACCCCGCTCACAAGCGGACGTCTCGATTTAGTTGTCCAAATCGAGACCAAATCCCACACCATTTTCCACTGATTTGAAAGAGCTGTCTTTGCTCACCATTTCAGAAAAAAAAATGGATGTTTCTGTCTTTTAAATCCCTGAAAAGCAGTAGTTTCTGTTATCTCAAGGCCAAGTCCTGAAGTTTGATCCTGCTGGAAAAGCTCTCCCACATGTGCAAAGCTCAGCTGCTGCCAAGGGAGCGCCTCAGAGGTGGAGAACTTCCCCCACACCACAGATGGCAGAAGCACAGCCCCAGGACAAAAGGCAGTGCTAAAAAGATGCGTCTAGATTGATTTCTGAAGTGTTTAGAAATGCCTGAGAATTAAGCACTTCTCATCCTTTCTGGCTAGTGCATCATCACGGCAGGAAGGAGGCATCTAAAGTGTTTTTAGCTATTTTAAAGTCAAAGGACCCATGTTACTTTACAGCAGCCAAACAATTGGCTCCCAACACCTTCTGAAACCTTCCTTCCTAAACACTGATTCTGAAGAAAAACAAGACTCTTTTTTCCCTTACGTCCCTTATACAGCAGCCACTTCATTTCCTAATGCAAACAATTTGATATTAGCATTTGTACTGCTCTTTTTTTAAAGAAAACAAAATTACCCCCACATGAATATGATCTCTGACCTTATTTCTCTCAAGAGCATTCAGGAAATCCAAATCTGTGGTGTCTGAAATCCCTCCGTGCAGGATAAGAACTTTGCTATCAATTATAGTCGCGAGGGGAAGCCAGCTAAAGACATCTCGCAGAAGACACAAAATCTGTTTCCCATGGTCCTGTAAAACATACTCTTATGTTACATCCTATGTGGCAGATTCTGTTGTTTCTAAGTTCAAGAGTTTGCTGAAGTGCCTGCCACAGTCTGTATGAACAGCTGTGTCCAGGTGGCACCATGAACTGCAACACTGACAAACACGTTCTGACATTTACTTTAGGGCCATTTGGTTGTCTCCAGTAATCTCCAACATCAAAACAGCATTTCGTTTTCCTTTCACGTGCACCTCTTTTCATGTTCTTGAGTCACCTTACAGATGTCTTCTATTTCATCGCATAGATCTCTGAACGTAAAAGGCTAACACTTAAAATTGTTTCGTCAGTTATTCCACTGATAATTCAAAATAATTTCAACTACATTACTAAAGTCATTCTGTACTACACCTAAATAAACTGGTTGGAAGTTTCCTTGTTTACACAGGTTTCATTCTACATGTGCAAGACTACAAAGAAAATATAGGGGAAGGAGGAGGAATCCTACCTTGTATTTCTTTGAAACTTCTTTTGTGAAGCCATATCTGAAAATAGGACAACAACGTGAACTGGTTTTCAGTACGCCCCTTCTGCATGATTTTCTGTAGTGTTTGCCAGGAGTTTTCTATCCCTCTTTTTCTCCTGCCATTCTGTCTCACCTCTGTTTAAAAGTACTTTCTTCTGCTCTGCCTCAATAATTGAGTTAAACTGATTTCTTGTACGTAAAAGAGTTCAGGAACAGAATCCAGACCAATAATTATTAAGTGGTCTTTTTCCCAGCTAAATGAAATAGCTTAGCAGTTTTACCTTTTAGGTACCAGAAAGAAATTTCAAAGGAACCCAACTGATGATGGGCAAAAAATCCCACAAAACCTCCACAGGCTTTTTGTTCTAAATCACTCAACTTTATTACAAAGTGTCATCCGTCATGTCTTTTCCCCCACAAGGGACAAGGGTTTTGATACCTCATTCTTTTCATGCCAAGATATCCTTGCTACAAGGGGCATTTTCACAACACCCTGACACTCAGCTTTCAAAATTACCTATGTGCAGCACTGGTAATCCAAACACCCGGCAAAGAGCCATACGCAGGAATGCATCCGTGTATTTTGCACTCCGTACCATCACAGACTTAGTTAATATTTTCCACTATTTTCAGTGGGTATTTTCCACCCCTGCAGATAAAGTAACTGATCTTGTTCTATGGTTTGTTTGGGGTTTTTTTTAAGGGCTGAAAAAGGAAGTATCATGTGAAACTGATTCTCTTATGTGGATCATTAACAGGATTTAAACCCAGGTTTAAGCCTGGACTAAAGAGCAATATATTCTGTGTGCACAGATCAAAATATAGAAGGGGTAGAGCAGGTTACCCACCAGTCGGTCACCAAAAGACTTACTGGGGCGGCTGAGAATTGTAGGGACCAGGACTGAGGAGTTCTTCTCATGTCTGTGAGATGCTTCTGTCTACAAGTCACACTTTCACTACAGCCACAGGCACTGGCTGTGCTCGCTGCCTTGGCACTGCTGTACAGCTGAGTGCAAATATCTGTAGTAGAAAACAGGGGCTCAGCTGTTCCTGCAATGGCGTAGACTGCCACCTCTCAACTAATGGACCTCCACGGTGTAGAAGCTAGGATGTTTACCCACCCCTTGTGTTTGGGAAGTGACTTTTTAGTCTAAAGTGAAATACCAGCTCCTGGTTTACTGGTTCCATTATATTGCATACTATTATGTCTGTTGCTATGCTGTGGAAAAAGCCAATGCTTTAACGGAAATATAATCCTTCCATCCACCTCCTTTCCCCAGATTTGGTACTCTGGAAGCTGCACTACGCCCATTGACTTCAATGGATTGTGATTAGGTCAGAGACAAGATGTGACTCCCATTCAAGTGCCTGTGTGTAATGGGGATGTTCTTTGCCCCCCTCACACATCTGGAAGATGCAGAGCTATGCCTGATTATTTAATAAAACATTTCTGGTTTAGAGTGTCACAGTGGCTAAAGCAGCACTCAAAAGCTCCAACATCTCTAGTGAAAGGCCAGATACTCCCTCCCCCTGGCCCCCTAAAATCTACCTCAGGTTCATGATGTAGTCTTCATGGTTTCCTCTATTCAGGTGTAAATCATTGGGGTAGATCAGAAGAAATGCAAACAGGATTATAAGTATTTCCACAGAATTTTTCCCTCTGTCAACAAAATCACCGTTAAAGACATAACGGTTTTGTTCTGAAGGCAGACCATTCTGCAGAAGGAAATAAAAACAAGGACATTTAGAGATGCTTCTATGGTACTGTAATAAAGGAAATAGCATTTCAAATGAGATCACACTGCTAGAAAATCTGCAAAAAAACCTGCACAATACAGAGATCTAAAATGCAGCATTTCTTTATTTCCACTGCTTAGAACAAAAATCTCCGTATCAGACAACGTGTATGAACCATCAGAGATGACCCCTCTGACTGTTCTTATGATGCCATCTCTACTCCTTTCCTCTAGCTATTGAATTAAATTGAAAGGGACCAATAGGAACATTGTTCTTCTACTAAAATATACTTTTCTGTTAATGCAGCTGCTGCCAGGAAGTTAGGCACTTGCAAATAGGAAGGAGTTGTTCATTTTGAATGGAAGACAAGAAATCCATGAAAAATGGTCTTCTGACACAAGTCTGAAGGTTCTTATGTTTCTTTACACAGCAAGAAAACAGATTTAATATATTTACATTGTTTGCTGTGTATGCTTCTAAAACTCCTGAGAAAGACTGTAGTCCAGAGGACATCAAATCTTAATACGGAACTCTGAAGACCCTGGATTGCAGCTGCTTTAATCCTGAAAGCACCACTTGAATTTTATTCACATTGCACTTTGCCCCCGCCCAGGGCAAAGATATACTCCACAAACCTGAGAGGCTGTACAGGTATTTCTTACCTTATTTTTTTCTGAAGATAGAGAGCAATGCTTTATTATGAATGGTGACTTATCAAAAACTAGTATTGTGAATGGATGGTGCATTTCATTACATTAGTTATCAACATGTCAATGGGTGCCATCAGCTTACAGAAAGTACAGCAGCAATTATGTGTAGCTTCATCATTTCCAATCATGAGTATCAGAAATATTATTTCAATTTTGACTTGCCAGAAAAAGGAAATCTCTGTTTTCACAATTGGCATGCCCAACAATTATCAATACAACATCTATAAAATGACATTACAACTGTGGAAGCCACTCTTAACAACGTTGCAAGACATCCCAGTTCCTGAATACAGCTACTGCATCAGTGTCCAGCGCTTCCTATGTTCCTATGGCATTCCCTGGTGTACTGCCTTAACAGGTTTATTGCTGGATGCATGATTTGGCCAGAGACTCAATTAAATGTTGAATCTGAATCTATTAGGAAGTCTCTTTCTTGTCCCAATCAGTGTCCCACACTGTTATGTCGGGATGCAGTAGTGAATCCTGGTCTCTCGGTTCCCACAGCAGCACAATCCTGACTGCTGTAAATACAGCTTGCTTGGGTTTTGCTATAGCCTCTCCCCAGCTCTCTCCAAGGTAACTTAGAAGAGGCATGTGGTTGCTCTGTGCTCACAAGAGTGGCAATTTAGGAGACTCTGCAGTGAGTTGTAGTGGTTTTAAAAAAGAAAGGATGGATTTCAGGAGTGGAACAGGCAGGAGAGTCTCAGCAGCAGCTCCTGGAAAGATGAATTAATAAAAGCTTTGCCTTAAAACCAATAGGCATTTGAATCACCAGCAGATTATCAGTATACACACAGCTGCTCTGTAACTGCAGTCCTCATGGAAAGACAGATCTACTGAAGCACTCTCCAGACTCTACCATTCTTCTTTCAGAAAAGCTTACCCACAGCTCTTAGTTTTAAATGAGAGTTTGTTTTGGACTTCCAATTTGAATGTGACATTTTAGTTTAGTTCCACACTCATGCAGTTTTTATTTCCTTTTCTGTGGTTTCGACCAACAGTAAGAGCAAAACTTAATTAAAGGCTGTTGCAGCCTCTGACATGTCAAAGAGGCGAACAAGGCCCTCTAATGTTTAGCAACTTGCTGCTGGGCATCATTACTGTATCTGCTGGGTTAGTGATTAATTAACTTCCGTTTGTCGTTTGCATTTTCTACAGCTTCAGGCTATTTCTATCCATAGCATCCATTTAACAGTCTAACATAGCAACACATAATTTAAAATTCAAGGGTTTCAAGGAATTTCAGGAAATGCTGTAATTTAATGGAGATTAATGCAGGGACTGAATGAACCTTACAAACTGGCTATTGAGAAAGAAGTAATTATCTTAGCCTCACCCAAACCAGGTTTAAGGAATTATACACACTATTACAACCAGCATTGTATCGATAAGCTGTAGATTGCTAGCTTCTGTGTGTTTGCTGTTGGCAGTTTGTAAAATGCTGCAATAAAAGTTCCCTGGACAGAGCCCCGCGCTCAAGGGACCTGGTCTGCATGCAGGCCTCCAAAACGCTTCAGCAGCCATTTCAGCTCTGCACAGCTCTGCGCAGACCTGAGATCACTGAACTCTTCATGGCACTGTTTAGGATTGCACCCTCTTGTTTAAGGTTATAGGTGGTTCATACCAACTCGGAGGAAGAAATCCCTTCCAACTGAAACAGAGCTGGGGAAGCAGAAAAAAAATGGATCCCAGAGGCTGACTGCATTCGCTGAGTAAACTGCTCAGAGGGGAGAGAAAGTACTGTGTTATTTGATTTGCTTCTAAATAACTAAGCAGCTCTATTATGTGCTCTCTATTTTCTCAACCACTTTGAAATGAAAAAAATATTAGTCCATTTTATTCAGTTTGGCGGAAGGACTCCCCTAGAAGCTTATCAGAGAATGACTTGGGGTAAACTCTAGTGCCTGAAGTCAGGGGAAGTTTTGGCTCCGAGTTTAGCGAAGTCAGGATTTAGTCCTTGCTTAGAGTTTTTTTTTCTTCTCTTGGTAACATCCATTAGAGAGGGGAAAAAGAATCATCTTCTATTTACTCCAAAAGAGTAAAATTCAGGTCGACTGCAGTTGTAAATATATCTGAGCATTTATCTTCACAATAGCTCTTTTTCCCATTCCAGGTGCTGTGTATGAAACCAATCTGTATCACACTCTTATTCCAGTTTCAAAAAGGAAGATAGCCTAATTAAAATAACAGCTAAAAGACTGCAAGCCAAGGACCAGCTAAACGTAATTGACTGATTAATAAGAAAAGCAGAACTCTGTGAAAAGGTCTGATTATACTTCAACAGGTTTCCTGTGTGCACTTGGGCAAAACAACCAAGTTTCCATTCAACAAGTGTCAGATAAAGTGTAACAAAGTTGGAAGCAGGGGGGAATTACATCATTTAAGCACCTGGTTTAGCTCACTTCAGTCTCCATTCAGTGCAGATGAACGCATAAGGATCAGACACAAACCCTTCCCCCCGGAAAGCTCAAATCAAAGAGAGTATCTGCTAAATGAAAGGTGGTGATTCATGCTAAAGATAAATGTGAAACTAAATATAGGAAATTTCCCGCATCTTCAGTTAAATATACAATTGTGGAAAAGATAGCCTGGAGCTTAATTTTTTTTCACATCAGTAAAACAGAGCTATGCTTTTTTAACATTAAAAAGTGAGCAGCTGTTCAAGGATATGTAAAGGGTGCCCAAGGTACTTCCATTTTGTGCAGACTACGTGATTGCTTCCAAGACTTAAAAAGCTTTTAAACAGGTAGCACTCTTTTTTGTTTCCTGTAAACAAACAATAATAGAAAACACCTTGCAGGTATCAATGGAACGCCTAAACGAAAGCTTCTGCATTTTTTCTGGAGGGCTGAAATTATCCATGGTGTAGTGTTACATCAGGAACTAAGTTAGCTCCTGATTTTAGAAGACTGTAGTCAATACGGAACATAAAACAGTGGCAGGACTTTGGAGACATTGCAAGGAACCCTCTTAAGTTTTGGTTCATGCTCCAGCTCAACATTTAGGAAGAGAAAGATCTCCTGGATCTCCTCCTTCACAGTGAGCAGGAGGGTATGGAGAAGGAAAAGCTACAATAAAGACACCATTCAAATTGTTCCAGGATTTGTGTGTGGTACATGCACACCGCAGGTACAGTTCTAACAGTGATGAATCTGTCAGACATAAATACGTGTTCTTAACAAGTCACAAAGAGAAAATGCTACATCACAGACTGCCTACTTACCTTATAGAATATCAGCAAAAGATCATCCAGGTTTCCATGCAAATCTCCTACAGGAAACAAAAACACGATTTTTTTTTTTTTTTTTTTTAATTTTCTCACAGAGGAGGAAAAAACTGGAATTATAAAACTAGAATTAGTTAGTCCTAACAAGTTTTTCCCCATGTTTTCCTTAATTTGCCTGAAGCTGCTGGTGAAATCTGGCAATTAAATACTTAAAAGAGTATACAATTGTCTTGCATAAAGTTTTTGTCTTTGCAGCTGGCTCTGAAGATCAGACCAGTCACACAGCCAAAGGTTCACTCAGGGAAGTGGGAGTAAGATGAACAAACATATTATGAACCTGAAAAACAGGAAATGTCACTAAAAGACATTTAGAAATAGGACAAGACTTCTATGTACTACCAAGTTTAAATTTACTAAGTAGCCTGCTATATACAGCGCAACTGAACATCTATCTGATTCAGGGCCAGGTTTTGATTACTACAGGCAGGATTTGACGGAGAGTGTCAACAACTGTCCGTGTTTGTATGCCTTGGTGCTAAGGCCACAGGAATGACAGATTTTGCCCTTTCCGAGAGGCTTCTTTTGGAGCAGGCACGGGGATTTCACCCCAACACAAAAGATCACTGCAGCATAGCTCCCCTCTGCATATGACTGAATTTCATGCTCACAGAACCAACCTTCTCACACCTGTGACTCACCACCACAAAGCCACAGAACAGTTTCAAAACCTATCTTGTGATAATATGCTTTCACCACCAATGAGCAGGAAAGGAGAGAAGTGTCATTTTTACCCTGTCTACATGTTTTCTGTGCCACTTCTTGTTAACTATGAGCCTGCTGAAGTCATTCTAAGGAGTCCTTCAAGCTAGGATAGATTTTCATCATGTATGTGGATGCAGACATTTCAGGTGAATATTTAATCTCCATTATTAAGTTGAAATTAAAATAAAATGAGGAGAGGGATACCTTATTTTAAGGAAATCAACACTTTGGACCAATTACGTCTAAAAATTGGTCTTTCATCTTCTGCAGAGGAACTTTCTGGTTACAAAAGCTATTAGTTTCAATGGCATGAAGGGGACCCCTTTAGGTCCTGCTTACACAGTGCAAATGCAGTACAAACGTGAGAAGGTACGTTTCGCTTAGTAAGAACATGCCGTGTAGCAAACAAGTATGAATCCATGTTTCCTTGGTTTGGAGAGAGGTTTTGTTGGTTTGGTCAACAAGTTACTGGTTACACAAAACCTCATATAACCAAACCTTTTCCTGGCAATCAAAGTAGGTGCATAACCACATCTTAAAGAACATTATTTGTTTTGTATGTGTCATAGTACCCTGCCTTATACCACTCCACTAGTACACACAGCACGCACTGCTAGCTGTCAAGAGTTAATGTCACCATTACTATTCTGTTTTGCAGCTACTGCATTCTGTGGCAAGTCAGGATGCTGCATCCCTTTATCTATAATTTACATAAGCCTAACAAAGTGGACGGGCAATGAGCTCTTAGTTCTTTACCTTGTGAGACATCACATCATTCTGTGAGACTAATTTGTTGGTTGTGTATAAAGACTGATCCATTCTCTCGGGTCCCTTTAGAAATGGTGGTTTATTATAATTTCAATTTGTTCTAGATAGTCATGCTGTCAACGGAAGGTCTTGTTTGCCACCCCTATTAAGCCCTCATTAAAATCATTACTGAGTAAATTATGATGGTAAAGTCTTTTTCTCAGTAAGAGGAGAAAGCGGTGGGACTTGTAGCCAGTGATCAAAATACTTGGTGGCATTTCAGAGATGGAAGTGCAGGAATGTTTAAGCTATACTGCAGTGTTAGCTGAATTAATACTGACTCATTCAGAAATGTTTAATGAGAAAAAGGAAGAGGAGGCGAGGGACTGTCTTAAAATACACTTAGTGTGACTCAGGAACCTCTTTTTTTTTTTTTTTTGTTCCAATTTAGGCATTTGGTGGTGGGGGAGGAGAAAAAAAAAAAAAGCATCCAGAACTTTCTTGTAATGGCAACATTTGGAAATGTCTGTATTGTTCTCTAACCACTTAGAATATCAACCCATAGCCCAAAGCAGTTATATTCTCTGGCGCCTTACCACAGACAGTTATCTCCCTAGAGTAGGAAGTTGAAAGATGGGTGA
Organism: Morus bassanus; assembly: GCA_031468815.1. Taxonomy (NCBI): domain Eukaryota; kingdom Metazoa; phylum Chordata; class Aves; order Suliformes; family Sulidae; genus Morus; species Morus bassanus. The sequence continues at coordinate 87,296,046 of CM062568.1, read as the reverse complement.
TATTTGGCATCTCCTTGAGAACTCTCCTAGTTTCACATAAGAGCTGCAGTACATAGCGGGCATGAAGCAGCTGTGAGAAAAAAATGCAGGGAGAAAAGGGACACTTACTAGAAGTAGCAATATGTCTGTCTGCTTTATTAATATCAGGCACGTATTGCCAAGATTATTTATAATACAGACCTCCAGACATGATTACAGGCTGTACGGTTTAGTGCTGGGAATTAGGAGTGTTCATAGCTTTGCACCTGCTTCCCAGTGAATGGATATACAGCCCTTAATGAACTTGCTTCACATATTTTCCCATTTTATTTCTAGTGTACTGTTTTTACTCTTCCCATCTACAGAAAGGATAAGAGACTGAGTAATACAGCACTCGGAATCATTGCATAAGGTCATCTGTTCAAAGTAACTGGGGGAAAAAAAAAAGGATGTAGTTCTAGCTGTGAGTTAAAAGAAAAAAAATGAAACACCCACAAACCAACCAAAAAAACCCCGAAGGCCATAAATGATATTTCAGCAAATTGCAAAAATAATGAGAGGGGAACTCCAGCAAGGGTTGCCTTGTTAAGAGCTATCTGCCTGTTCGCTGTGAAGATGTTACGAGAATGCAACATTGAAGCTTCTGGTCTTCTCTGCTAATGCTTTTGATGATAATTTTGTCAGTCAGTGATTTTTAAGGCTTTTAATTCAAACACGGCTCTGAAGAAGTTCGGTAGAGGAGATAGATGAGCTCCCGACTGACTTTTCAAGGTTTGTGTTTTTAAAGCAAACAAAGAAGGCCAATTACATATAATCATTTCCTTAATAAAATGCCAAGCATAGTAAGAGAGGAGAGAGCTGACAGTAAGGTGAAGTCTGGGTGGGCTCATTTATCATGTGCTTTACATTTTGCTACTTTTAAGATCAGTCTCCACAGAAAATTACAGAAAAAAAAACCCCACCATTATTTAGTAAATTGAAAAGCAAGATAGATGCTTATCCTTTATATACAGTGTATTGTTAAGCACAAATGACCATAAGTTCAAACAAAGCTGTGCCATGTAATGCCTCCCTTCCCCACCCTCATCTTGTAAGAGGGCAGCAAAGGGGCTTGCTCAGGAACACAGAGAGAGAATCAGCAACGGCCTTCTCAGTGCCTTGGCAGCCACAGACAGCAAGCTCCTGAGATTTGTGCTATCACCCTGTTCTGTTACATTAGCGATGCTTTATATTCACTCTTCCATTATGGTGGAGTCTTGCACACTGGAACGAGGTGATTAACCCTTGCCCCTCAATTCCTCTAAAAAGAATGGGGTGGGGGGAAAAAGAAAAGAGGACCACACAAGGCGCACTTTCGACCCAGAAAAAGATGATAACTAGTTTCTAGGTCAGCTTAGGACATCTTCCCCAGTGCTGCACCCTCACTGATAACCCCTGCCTTGTAGCTGCTAAGGGTTCCCATTTCCTGATCACTACAATCTTAGTGCTAGAAGAGGAGGTCCCCACTAGTCCCTGCCCCTTCCCAGTGCTGCCTCTGGTGGTCATGCAGCCAAGTAGCAAATCAAATCTGGGAACTGGTCTGGCTGAGAACTGACTGCTTTTGATTTTGTTGTGTTAGCTTCCAGCCAGATCGGTTTCCCAAGGCAGCTCACCATGTACCTGTATGATCACGAGGGGCTAGCAGGAAAGGGTAATGGCATGGAAAAGAAGGGAGAAATATCTCCTTGGGCACCAGCTTAGCCTTACATTGGATTCAACTGATTGTGGAGCTACAACTTGACAGAGATGTAAAATAAGTAAGAAGAAATCAAACTAGTTACAACTTACCTGTTCGTTCCTGAAAGCATGAAGAAGAGCACTGGCATCTTCAACAGTAAGGGGAAATGAGAGTCGTGGTCCATAATAGGAGTCTGGAACATCAATCCTTTCAAAGTCTGGTAAATATAAGCCTTCATCCACCACCTGAGAAACACCAGGGCTGGTGAAAATGTGAGAAACTGGAACAAGAGGGAAGAAAAACAACAGTGTATAAACTCCACCAGTCCCCCATAGGGCTGTAACAGCATGACCAGAACTGGTTGAATGTAACTGATGCTTTACTTGCTGCAGTATTACAGTGGTTAACTCCTGCCTTGTATAGTGGAAGAGCTCCAGGTCTCCCCAGATAGTTTCACAATACTAAAAACAAAAATCAAACAAAAAACCCCAAAAAGCAAGCAAAACCCAACCAAATGAAAAAACAGGCAAAAACTCTGCCCAACAGCCAGTATCTGTGGTCAGGGTGCAAAACATTTTGCACTGAAGTTGTGGAGCAATCTGCTCTCATAGGTAATGAGAAGCATAACCTGTTACAGACTTTCTTCTCCTTCCCCCACGAAGCAAGGAGATTCAAAAGTCATGGCTGATTATTCAACGACCACCATCTGTTTAAAGTTCAATATTACACTTTTAATACAGGTTTTAAAGATTCACTTTTACTGCTTTTATTTTCTATGTAAAATTTTTAGGCTAAAAGCCAGCAGGTCAGTGATTATTTAAAAAGTCATCAACAAAATCCTATTTGTTCACAGTGGATTGCAAAGCATTCCTTTCTGATACAACTAGGAGACAATGCCAGCTTTTGGTTGGCTGCCATAAAATCATTGGATGAAATAAAGTAAACAAAAACACAGTGGTAAAAGTAGAGCACAGCTTCTAATTTTCCTGGAACATGGAGAAAGCAGGAACATTGCTCATTGCTTCAATCAGGCATCTTCTTGACGTGGCCTTGAAATGTAACTGTGTGAACAGCAGATTTCAGTGTTTTCTTCCTGCAGATTGTCTTTATCATACATCCTACTAAAAGAGAGAACCAGACCCTAGAGGACAGTGTTCTGGCAGCTGCTGTTGCAGAGTTGGTCTTGTGAGACTATTGTTGTAAATACTTTTTGCTGGGCTACAGGTAAGTTTTCTGTAACCTTGATTAGATGCAAATAGAAATAAAAATGTATTATTCATTGCTGGAGGGACACCCGTGGCTGTGACTCAAAACTCACAGCAGCCAAAACTGGCATGTGGCCTCATAAATTATGACATTCATAAAGGACAGCTTGTCTTGTAACTGGATAAAATCCATATTAAAGAAAAAAATAGATAAAAATACATTTTTTATCAGCTCTGGATTACAAAAAAACCTTTTTTATCAGCTCTTCTGCTGATAGCTGACTAGCACATTCAGTGTACAGCCATGTAAATGGATTAAGGCATCAAGTAACAGCAAGGTGCTCAGGGTTCACCGTTTCCAGCAAGTACAGTCTGATTTGCAGTCTTCCACCACAGTGACAGCTTTGCCTGGCCGGACGCCAGAACGTCACCCATGGACTGAAACTGCTCAGTCCCAGATGCTGATCAGTCAAGCACATCTGCACCAAGTCTCATCCCAGCTCTAGCAGCAGGCCTCTGGGATGGCACCTCCCTCTGTGCCCTGCCTCTCAGGAAGTGGGTGGCTGGAGACCATGGAGCCAGTTCCTCAGACCACCCCAATTCCTCATTGCTTGCCTGTTCTGGCCAGAGGCTCTCCTAATCTGACATGTCTCTTTCAGAGTCAGCAGTCTTCCCAGCATTTCAAGCCAGGCAGAGACCTGCCTATGCCTGCTCCTACTCCAGCCCTCCCTTCCTGCATGCAGCAGGCTACCCTTCCCTTTACCTCTGAATATGAACCTGCCTTCCTCACAGTCTTGCTTCCTTTTTGGCATACGCTCAGGCTGAGAAACCCAATCTCCTTCCCTGTAGGGCATATCTCTGCAAAGTACACCCCATTTTCCACTTCTGGATGAGTTGCCAAAAGCCAGTCATGGTCATTAGCCTTAGAGTGCGCTTACATCTCCTCAGGCAGTCTTTCAGCTGTCAGAGGAGTCAGTAATGGATGCCCTAATGCAGCCTGGGGATTAGCGCTCTGGCCGACAAGTACCTTAGCTCACCACAAACCCCACGCAGGACTAATTCTGAAGGATTTGGCACCCTTCTCATTTTAGTCATCTTCTAGTTGAAGCTGTCAAGGCTCTTTCAGTCCATATTGAAAGACAGGGATGAAAACTCTTGACATGCCTAGTTCAGGCACCCATCTTAAGACAGAATGAAATACTGTCTGCCAGTACCCGCATCCCTCCACCGACTACAGAGAGCACAGGGAATGACCTGGTTTGTACTTGGACACCAGAAGTGTAGTCCAAGCTCAGTGAGTTGAGCCTTTGCTATTAGCAGACTCCATACAACTACCCTACAGGACAATAGCCGTATTCCTTGTTAAACACAAAAGCCCAGAGCTATATGGAGTCAGTTTGGCCACAAAAAGCCCAGGGACCTGGTTCTCCTGACAAGACCACCTTGCCATGGGAGTTGTTCAAGGCAAGTCAAAGGCGCCACTGCCAAGGATGTATTCACCATCAGGGTAACAGGGAATCAGCTACTTCTGTGGCTCTGAAATAAGCTCTCTGTTCTGCCACCATCCGTGCACCTTCAGACTAACCACTGGGGTACCTGAGAGCACCTCTGGCTCCTGAGGAGTGCTCTTATATCTGCCACATACTGATCCCCCAGCCATCAGGTCAAAGTCAGACAGACCTTGAGCCCACTAAGAGGATAAAGATTTCTATAACGCCCCAAACATTTATTCCTTCACTCCATTCCTGGCACTGTAAGCTGCAAGCAGCTGTGACTTATTGCCCACTCTATGGGCCAAGAATCACTCTATGCAAAAAGCCTTGGAAGGGTGTTAATGGTCTAAGGGAGGCATCATGGTCAGTGAAACTGCAGAAAACAGCATTTTTTCTTTTTGTTCCCTTTTGAAGGAAGGCTCCAGGAGATGTGGCTCCTACCCTGGTGACCTTGAGAGGCACAGCCAGGGGTGCTGTGGACTCCCAGTCCCACCACTTTGCCCAGAATATGTTTGCAGTCTTCTCACCCTCAATACGCCCACAAAAGAGAGAGTAAATAAGTCACCTTTTGCTGGAAAAACAGTTTCCAGCTGTGTCTGACCAGAGATCTTTCAACTGAAAGGCTGAGTAGGTATGCAGATTTTTTTGGGGGAGGGAGAAAAGTGTAGGGTGGAAAAGTTTTTAATTCTTACTTCCCACAAACCCTTGGAAAATAGCCTTTAATCAGAAGCAGAACAACAAGACACACAGCTATATAATATCCCAATCACAACTTAAACTGCACTGACATCTTAAGCAGGATGAGAGGATGAAAAAAGCTTCAGGGTACAACAGATAAACAATAACATCAAAAGCACTACTGTGTTAATGAGATGGTGGCTGCTTTCTTTCTTTGAAAAATACATTCTGAAAAAGCAGATTAAAAAGAGGAAAGTAACAAGATGAATAGTGGAGTCTGAGTGGTTTATAATGTAAGGGAAAACACAGATCACAAAATCTTCAGGTAGCTTTCTCATCACATACTGAGAAGAACAGGCAACCTATTCTCTGGTAAGAATATTATATACTGTCTTCACAGAAAGAGCTTTTGAACCATATGCTATCACTCTAATTTAAGTGAGCACACACTGATGAAAAAAAAGCCAGAGAATCGTGGGTTTTAGAAAATGCTTGGGAATAGCAAAGCCCATTTGAAACCTCTCTGCTTATTATGTTTACACTCACCATGGCTCACATCTTAAAACCATGATTCAGCAGAATTGGAAGCAGTTCATTAAGAATCACTTTATTCAGCACTGATTTTGCTTGAATCAGTGGGGCTAGCATGGGTGCTGCAAAGGTCACTTAGAGGGGCAAGCAATCGAGAGCTTTAAGTAAAGAATGCACACAGCCAGTAGCTGGACAAACATAACCACAAAACACAAACCACAAATTTGATATGCAAATTCTCAAAAATCCCCTAAGTCAACTCCTTTGCATAGGTGGCCTGGGCCATCTCTCTGTGAAACATGTACCTTACAGAATCTTTCTGTTTCTTTTTGGGTTCTGGTAGCTGTAACACGGGGTGTTAGAAAGGGGGAAATAACAAACCAAGACAAAAATAAAGCCTTTGGAGCAGTTATCAAGCCTTAACAACTTCAGTCCTAACAGATGAAAGTTTTAAGCAAGAAGACAAAGGGGAGCTTTACCATAAACCACACACTTTATTATGTGTTTCAGCCTGAACCACATCCACAGCTCCCGGTATCTGCAAGACCAAGAAATAGGTCACCCGTGCAGTGGTGACGAGGGGTAGCCCACAGTACCCTCTGCCCGCCTTTGTGCACAGGTGGGGCCTGGATCCCCACCTGCCCACGAGCAGCCTATGCATGTAGCAGTGTGCTCTATACCCAGCCATGTCCTGAGCCCTAGCAAGTCACCTGAGGCAACTCACTCACCTTTCTTCCTTCTGTCAATAGACACAGTTAAGAAAGGTGGATAAATCATATCTACAGTGAGCAGCTGTAAAATTCCCTTTTATATTATAATGAAAATAGAGATTAATACTATTTTTCCAAATCTCAGAACTAGCGCTACTATCTTCTTTCCCACTCAGGTGGAAAAGCTGAACTGAGGTGTGCTATCAGCATGCAGAAGAAGTAGATGAAGTGAGCAGTGTCTGATTTTCTTTGAGTTTGCCAATTCCTTCCCAGGAAGTTAAATGACTAAAGCAGATTTTTTTGCAGAATACAGTGGTAACAGAAAAAAGTCAAAGGAAGGACTATTGTATCATCTGCCTTGACTTTGGAGCAAGGCTCAGACATAATTTCTTTCTCTGCAGAGCACAGAAAGCATTAGGCACTCTAAAGTATTTAAGAGAGAAAAATCGTCATTTCTAATGGTTGTCCTTGGAACACTGAACCACTTATGGTTTTGATGGTGGTTTTATCCTGCTATCAAAGTGTCTTGTGCAAATTTTAATTGGAATAACCTGTGGCTGGACCAGATGAAAGAGAAAGGACATTCTCTTGTAATTCAATAAGAAGGGGACAGCCTCCTTTTTAACTCTGCTGGGATTAGATCTATTCTCAATTTGTTCAGGGAAGTCATGTTTGTTTTCTGGACTTAGGAAGTCACTTTCAGTCTGTCCTTCTGTTGAGCTTGACCTCAAAAGTAAGTTTTGTCTAAGGATCTCAAAATACTTCAAAAATTAAAGGTTATTCTTTGAATAACTGAGCTTTAATTGAGATGGTTTCTAAAGATTTATCTCGAGCAGTTAAATTTACTTCATTTTTAGTCATTCATATACTGATACATGTTTTGCAGTGAAATCTAGAACAAATTAAATTTCCCCCCCTTCAGGGGAAAAAACAAAAGAAAAACAAGAAGAGCAACCTCAACCTCTTTGATTACACCTGCCCTAAACCAACTAGACACATTCTTTCTGGATAATCACATCTCACAGTTTAAGAAAACATGCATAGAGAGCTGTGAAAATTGGCAGTCAGTAAGACTGTCATGAGAACAGCTTAAGGGCAGTAACATATAAGAAAGCACTCTGAGCACCTCTGAGTATTCTCAGAAGGACAACAGGTATCTGTCCTGTCTTACATCATGACTCACTGAATAGATATTGAGCAGAGTCAACGCTTACAGGATCAAATTCATATCACAGTATTTGGGCAACCAAACCTCAGTCCCAGCATGTGCCATAGGCTGTAAACACCACATTAAAAATTACCTTTCCTCACATCAGGTTTTTCAAACAGAATCTCCATATTACTTTGATTTTTATCCTTACCTGAATCAGGATGAGTACAGTGATCCAGCATGAATGTAAAAAAGTTGGATAGCTGAGAATGGAAAAGAAAAGAAGACACACACACTGATCAGTTTAGGGGATCCAACAAGCATTAACATCCTCTTTCCTTACTCCATTACTAGCAATTTTCCATTTAGGGGGATCTAAGACACTACTGGATGTTCCCATAGCATCAGCCCACAATAATGACACAATTTGTTTCCTACTACAAAAATGGCTTACTCCTTTCCTTCTTTGCTATGAATTAGCAGATTGATACTGTATGAATCCAGGGCTGTATCAATGCTGCTGACATTTTTGGGTGTAATTCATCTTGTCGATCATGCAGACTATTTGCCTAGACTTCCTTTGCAGTCAACAGAAAGAAACTGCTACAATGCACCAAAGTGACTTTAGACACTGGTGCTAGGATGAACACAAAGCCCTAGAAGTTCCTCATTTCCTGTATTGACCCTAAAGGAAGCCTGGGCTGACACGCTGAGACATTGATATCTCTGTTGCATATATTTAGCCTCACAGCCACGGTTAAGATCACCCATGCAGTGGGATGACCTGCAAACCCTGGCTAACAGAGCTGTTCTGCAAGAACCTCTAACCTAGGTATCGTTGTATGGGCAGAACAGCGTCCTGCTGCTTATGTAGTTTTATATATACACAAACACAACTTAATTAGTTCATGTGTGAGGCAGGAAAGCAGTTTTATTGTACAGGACACAGTTTTGTAGGTAGAAATAACCACATATCCATTTTGTTTGTGCAACTTCAGTCCTTTGGGATAACATAACTGCTTGTACAGGAATAACTGAAGATTACAAACCTGTAGTTGATCTTGCTCATCAGCATATTCGATTGACTGAAAGATACTCAGAGAATAGCGGCGCTTCATCTCTAGCCGGGCCATTGTAAAGCGGTACCAATTCTGGATGAGGATAGCAGCTCTAATGACTGTCAAAACAGAAAGCAATGGAGCACACATGGATGCAGTGTAATCTACAATGAACACACCCATGCTACCTTTCCAGAATTTCGCAGACAATGACAAATTCAGTCCATTGTGCACAGCTGACATTAAGATGAAGCTCTGTAAAACTGAGACTTAAAAAGCGTTTTCTGATAATGAATACGTGGTGCATTTACTGTCTCCATCTTTGAGGACGGATCCCAAACTAGCTGACTTGCTCAGGCCTTTATTGTTAGAAACCTTCCCCATTTCATTGTCCTAAAGACAGTACCCATGTAAGAAGTCAGCCATGTTCAGCTGATGGGCAGTATATGGGTTTTGGGAAGGTAAGGAAAAGAAGAAGAGCAGTTTGGCCTACCAACAAAATGCATTTCTTTGCCAAGCTGCAGCAAAAAGCTTCAGACTGCAAGCTGTAACACAAGCATCGTCTAATGACAGAGTTTGTAACAGCCTCTATTAACAGAAAGTTTTAGCCTGCACAGCTGTATCAGCAAGCCACCAAAATGCAGGCCTTAGGGTAAAGTGTTAACAAATGGTATTGAAGGGCAGAATAGATGCTTAAATAGTTGCTTAATCTTTGGCTACGTCGGTGAAAAAGGAATACTCACTCCAAGAATTCAATGGGACATGTCAAAAGACTGCTTTGGACTACGTGCAGAATACACATCCTACTCAGTGCTTTAAGAAGTTGTGTCTACTCTTGTCCCAGGCTGGAAAACTGCTGGAAACTTCACTGAAGGACAGTGGCCAAGACTGCAGCCTAGGGTGAAGGGCCTGCTGCCTACAGGCCCCAGTCACACCACAAACAGATCACACTCCCTTAGCTGCTCAGATAAAAAAGGGCCCTGGGGTGTGTGCTGCCCTGTGGGGAGAGCTCCTCCCACCCATGTCAAACAGTTAGTGCTGTGTGATCAGTGGCCACCAGTGAGAGCTGCGCAGGAGGACAGGAGCTCCAGGAGCTGATGCCCACCTGATCCCTCCAATCCCCCCTGCTACTCCTGGCACCCAAAGGGCAGCAGCTCTCCGGAGCCGGGGTGTGAAACATGGGTGGCAGAAGCACTGCCAGCAGGAAGGCAAGAGGAAAGGCAGGCAGGCGTGCCCTCAGTACTACAGATGATCACTGCAGCTCCAATAGACCTGGAGGGAGGAGTGAAAGCAGAAGGCTGGAGGGGCTGTGCTCAGCTTGAAATAACTGTGAGCTTGCGAGAGGAGGAACAGATGAGCTCAGCAGTAACTTCTGCTGTTTCACAGAGCTGTGACTCTCTAGTGATTTAAGGATGCTTATGCAGAAATATCAACTACCTTTGAGAAAAGCATTCCTCAGTCACTTGTTAACTGGTTTTTTAAGACAGCTAAAGAGGAATAAATGCACGTTTCATATACTTAGGGCATATGTAAGTATGGATTTATCATCCAGAGGAGGACACCATTTACTATACAAAATCGGAACAAAATGCAGCTACTGCCTTGAAGATCTAGCAGCTGAAATAATGGCAAATTCAAATGTAGTAATTTGCTCACATTGTGGTCAGAAGGGGATTCTGTATTAACAAGCTTAGTCCTACAGAGCACTAACGGGGCAGGCATCACTGCGTAACAGCGAGAGGAAGACAAAAAGCAGGGGTATTGGATCCTGCACCTGTCCCAACGCAACCACATCACCACCACCATATTGTTGCCTGGTAACAAAAAATAGAGTAAGGTAGGAGGCTGCTCTCAAGAGATGTCACATTTACTCACTTAAAGTTGAACATAATTCTTTCTTGACTGGTTCCTTACCTCTTTTTCCCTGGCCTCTTTTTCTCTGTACTGTCAACAGGATACCAGTAAATAAGTAGACGGGGCCAGAAATGTCAAGCCTTTGCCTCCAGCCCTACAGCTAACACCTCACTTCAAGGAGTTTCCTAAGGAACTCAGTGCTGAATAGCTCAGCATAGGACACAGAAAAAAGGTCTGTGCTTCTGATCTTGGGAGAACAAGTCAAAGCAGCTGCAGGGCAACTCTGTCGAAGGTACAGGGACCAAAGGAATACGCTGATCTTATCTCTTGATGTTCCCAAGAACTACAGCTCATTTCTGAGCAAATGATCAAATGACCAGGAGAAGCAGGGAAACAAAACTGAGATGTTCTCCTGAATTCCAGAGTTTGACACAATCCCCGCTGCACAGTACTGCAAATTCATGAAAGAGAAAAAAAGAGGAAACTAAAACCAACACTAATGTCTTAACGCGAATATGCTTATATTTTATTCCAGTTGCCAAAATGAACAGTTGATACTGAAAACCAAAACAAAACAAGAAATAACAACCAACAATCCATACTAATGCGTTTTCTTCCCCTGCAAAACAGCAAAGAAAAGCTCTGTATTAGAGGGACAACAGTTTACACTAGTCAATTATTTTAGCTGATCGCAGATACCAGGGATTTTGAGACTAGGATGAGTGGCACCCCCTGAGTGAGAATGATTTTTTTCTTAAACTGACAGTTATGCAGGTAAAGAAAAACCTCCACAGAAAAGCGAGTCTATTAATAAATGTAAGGAAACTTTTTTATAAAAAAAATGCTTACAGGTGCCACAATAGCACGTAGTTTGCTTATTTTACCATTAATAAGTATACAGTATAGTTAAAACAGTAAGGTTTTCTAGTCTAGGCGAGTTCAAAATCAGTAAAGGCTCCCATCCTACAGATATCACATCTGTCCTAGAAAAATCCTCCTGCCTGAAGGAAATGTAGTACTTATATGACTAAGAGCATCCTTCGTACCCTACATAAACTCTGAGATATCTCTTCTTTTCTGTCCTTTCTGGAATTCACCACCACCACAGACTTGAAAGCCTGACACATCACAGCAAGGCTGTCATCACCTTTTCTGTTTAGAAGAGTAGGGGTAAAGCACAGCCACCAGCACAGAAACTGCTTTCCAGCATCAGAACCATTAAGCTTCCCATTAAAGCCCTCCTGGGTTGCTTAATGGTCCTGAGCACTTAACACGGCACAGTTCCACTGGCATCACATAACGCAGATATATATCGACCACTATGGTTAATGTTGCAAATCTAACAGAATATTTCCTGCCTTTTTTTTTTTTTTTTTAATTGTACTTATTACAGCACTGTTGTTCTCAGGACTGAATCAGAACATGATTTTCACACTAGGCTAAACCGCGTTTGTAGAAGAAATTGTTATCAGTTGCAGAAGGTCTCTACACCAGCAAGTACCTGTTATATTCATGTTATTATTGCATTAGAGGGATGTACAGCCTCAGGCTGCAGATAGAATGATGGTTCAGCATCATTTGGCTACTGCTGAAGTGCAGAAAGAATACTATCCAGCAGCTGGAGAGGACAAAACACTGTCAAACAAGCACACAAAATCATAAGCCAGCTTTGGGGTAGCAAAGCCTGGCTCCACACCAATGCATATTGATGGTTGTAGACTGAGAAGGAGTACAGTTCCTCATGCCCACTCCAACCTTTTGCACCCTCAGAAATATTCCCACCTAACTCGTCCCCGAGGCCTTGTGAGGCACACATACGCATAGCATGCAAACCCAAAGAGGAAGGACCGCTTCCTGATTACAATTAGGTCTGGGACTCCAGATGTTTCCATTCTACTTCCACTGCTGTGATACAGCACTGATGCTGCTGTGACTGCCAAGTAGTGTACACAAAGCTGAGGGCCACTCTTAGACCAGTCAGCTTGGATCCCTGTAGCCACGACTAAGTGGTCCTGCTTCTTAGTCACCAGTTTCCTGTGACTTGTGTCCTGGCTTGGTAGCCAAAAATAGCCTTCCTTTTCAACCATGACTGTTCAACATAATAATCTCCTGAGACTATGCACAGTGCCACGTAACATGGCTCTCAGCAGACCTGTAAATTATGCTTTAATGACAAACCTTGAAGGAGAACACAAAAGGTCTGAGCAACGGTCTGAGCCAGTCCTGGAACCTACCTGCCTGCGCAAAGCCTGGTGTGTTCACACCAGGGTGTTGTATGATTAAAAGCGGGGGGATGATGCATTAGTTTTTTAACTGAACATTTAACCAGGTACTGTGGAGACTTTCAACTGACAGCCTCAGTGACTGTCAGGGAGGATTTCAGGCCAGGCACTTGGTATGGCAGAAAATTGGTTCTGAGAGTCATTGTAATAGCTCTGCTTTATTACACTTGTTTCATAATCGGGGTCACTGAGCAGCAGGGAAATTGGAGCAGTTTGCCCCCGAATCCTGTGTTGTAAAAGGCCATAAAAGGTCCCCCTCAATACCTTACCCCATACGCTTTGCCAGTGACAGAGCGAGCACAGACAAATCTGAAATTTAGCTTCTGTCCCAGATGCTGTGAACCTTTTCCAACCCAATCTGTAGATGTTAGAGGTGGTCTACAGTTGCCTCCTGACCTCAGCCAGCATCTAACAGCTATGCACTCTTCTAAAAAGAAGATAATTAGAAAATTAGAAAATAATTTTTTCTGAACAAGTATTTTGACTGAGGGAAATCTTAGCTTGCAATCCTCTTCTGGTGTTACAGAGAGAACAACCACTGACCGTGAAGACAAAGGCAGCACTCACCTTTCTCAGACCTTCTGTCAGCTACAGAACTGCTGCACCCCATGGTTCCAATGATGCTGCCCATCAGTTTTAATTGCTGCTGATACGAAGCATGTTTCTCTCAGCTGTTAGCGTTTCGCACATTTCCTGTGTTTTTCCTTCAGTGATGAGAATTATACCCCTCTGGGCTCCTGGGCTCTTCCTAGCACTCCTAACAGGGAGAGGATTGGGAGGGAGGGAGAGGAAAAAAAAAAAAGAAAAAAGTGCTTCACAACACAGAATCTAAAGTACCTACAGCTCATAACAAATCACTGTACAAGATGTGCTACACAAACTAGACCTGATGAACCATACTAGGTTTATTTTTCACATCTGATCACTCTCAGCTTGCATTCAAGACAGATTAACTCCGTAATTAATACAGTTTACTCCTTACATGTTAGCGGAAAGTTAATGCGCACCAGTGATTTCTTAATCTGAAGCATAGCTATTTTAAGCCTTACTACTAGGGACAAAGGACTACAGAGGCATATTACTGTGATGTGAAAATCAGAACTGAAGAATTTTAAGGACTTTAAATTACATCTGATACTACTGCTTAAAAAAACCCCAAACCTCAGCCCTCCTGACACTCCACTGATTTGAAAAGCTGCCCTCTCACCCCATTTATCACTTCATCCCTCAGGAACACCACCACCAAATTTACAAGGAGAGACAGTGCCACAGCAAATGGCTTCATTATCAGATTTCATTTAAACAAAACATCCAATTTTCTGTTGCATTTCTACTGAAACGTTCTAAAGAAAAGATTTGGTTTGATTAGATAAATGAACAAAGTACATTTTGCAGTGTGGCCTTTTGCATTATTCTCCTGGCACTTGCTCAGCTCTTCACTAACTGGTATCATTCACTAAAGCAATACACTTCCTAATCAACAAGTTCAAACGAATACAATTCCCCTGAGATACAAAATGGGTTAATTTCCAAGTAACAAGAAAGTCACTTATGCTCTTAGAGAGGCTAAACTTCATTTTAGCTAAAGATTTCTTGTATGATCACACGAACCCCTCTCTCTCCCCACCTCCAGGGATACATGTTTCTCTCTAGCATGTCTGACGTCTAAATTATTGCATTTGTTGTTTTTTCACTGATATGATGAGAGATGAAAACATAAATGAAAGAGAGATGAAAGCATAACTAGCCTATTTTAAATTTCAATTATTAGAATACATTTATTGTTGTGGGACTGTTTACAGGGTTTATATATTTACTGTTATATATTACATTAAAATCGCACAATTGTTTATAGTTGTGGGACTATTTTCAGGGTCCCACAACACAAGGGTATCCGACACTTCAGCTGGGTCTGCCACCTTTGGAGTCCATATATATATTTCAGGAAAGAAGGATGTTAGGGTATTTTCCCCACAATGGACTGCTTTTCTTCTCTCTAAAGGAACTATCATGAAATTCAAAAAAGTGCTGTTACATTAATTTTGAGCCAATCAATGGCTTTGACAGCATCAAATACAGCACTGATATTGCTAATAGCTCAGATCTGTCTTCTCTCCAAACGATTGCTGTTCTCCTGAATACCATCTCCTCACTTGCCCTCTTAGGAGAATCTCAGGTCTTCATTAGTCCATCACAAACCAGCCAGCCATGACTTGAATTGTGATCTGAAGACTAGGACCAAGAGCAAAACAGAGCTTACAACCTAAGTCCTACTGCAGTGAGACCACATTCATTGAACGGCAGGTCAGTGTGTGCCCAGCAACCAGGCAACAGGAGCCCCAAACAGAACCACCACGCCTCTCCACAGACTCTACCCAAGCCATAGCAAACAATGGGCTGACCCAAGAAACGGGGATCTGAATCACTATCACACCCTACTTTCAACAACTCTCTTCTCCTAGTCATCCCCACTTTTCCCTCCACCTACCTCTAAGTTCATGGACTTCTAGTACCTCCTTGAGCAAAGAAATAAAAAAGATAGAGACATAGGAACAGAAATTTTATGGTGACAGCAGTTAATGAAGCCTGAAAAATACAGTCAAAGTTTGGAGGAAAATGTGCACAAATATAGCCTATCATCAAACCTCTTAGAAAGGCCAAATCTGGCTACGAAGAGCTAGTCCAGGGGAATAATCATCCCCTTCAGTCCCAAATGTCTGCATCCTAAAGTGGACAGGGCAAACATTCAAACTACTACCCTATTTCCTGATGGAAATATTTCCTATTTCCTGTTGGCTTCTCAGCTGGCTACAGAGCCACCCTGACCGCCAACCTGCGTGTCCAGACTCCGGACCAGCCACACCTGTTGAAGACTCCAGCAAGCAGGGTCTCCACCCAGGCCCTGCAAATGCACTTTCTGCCCTTCTGGTCTGACTTAAGAATCATGAACAAGGGGAACAAACCACTGTGGAAAGAGCCAGCGCTTCCCCCAGGCCAGGGCTCCTCACTGCTCCTAACTGAGCTGCTCCAAAGGAAGAAATCGCTCCCCTCCCACCGCCCAGGCATGTTGGTTCAAGCCAACTCCTGCTCCATGCCAAACCCTGCCTTCCTGGGCAAAGGCATAGAAAAATACCAGGCAAAGGGCATGAAGGCCTTCCATGGGGAAGAAGGTTGAAAAACAAGCATTTAAAACATTAGAGTAATTTCTGTGAGCTATTTACCATGCAGTGTAGCAACGTCTGGTGAAGAATCATTTGCCATTACAAAATTTTCCAAATGTTGGCTGATGAAATAGAAAGCTGGGCTTTTACCAAGGTATTGAAAAAGGCTTCAGAGACACAAGGTAGCTGGATGAGAATTTGGGACATAATGCTGTGTTAGCATTCTGGATACTATACTACTGATTTACCCTTCAGAGAGAATGTGTCATGTTCACTAAAAAGCAGGCAATAACTCAATTTCTCCAAGCTGGTGATCTGTCCCATTTTTAGATATAACTCCAAGAAATTGCTACATTTCTCTCAGTTCAGCAAAAAGGCAATTTTGCGATGGACAGGCACTGAATACACAGCCCATCCACTGAAGCAAAATAAAATGTCATTCCAACATGCCAACAGACATGCACCAAACTACACTGGAGTGGCACATGCTGCTCTTTTTCTGGACAGGAGTCACTGAAGGTTACACTGCAGCAAGCGCTCAGAAATTTGGGTTTCAGAACCTGAGCTGTCAAGAGCTTGATTTACAGAGATAATGAATCAGCACCATTTGATCTGGATGTAACAGGTGCTGCCCAAAATCAGTCATGCCTTCAGTTTGTCAGTCACGTAAAGACCAGGCTGCCTCAAGAATAATGGAAATCTTGTAAAGATTTATAGCTGACTTTTAATGAAATCAGGCTGCAGGTCCTTTGGGTAGAGAGCCATCCTTTCAAGCATACCTTATCTCTTAAAATTAGATGAGCTGTGCTACTGGCAGTCAAGTGGAAGCTGGGTCAAGCCTGAGGATAAGGAAGCCATACAAATAAAAGCCACTAGGCTTTAACTTCTTATTCTTGCCCTGTTCCATTTGTTTGTACCACCTGTGATAAACAAAGAATGAAAGGTTGCTCCTTTTATTTTTGTTGGTATGGGATTTCCACAATTATGCTACTTCCCCCACCAGTTGTTTCAACAGCTGTCTCCAGCAAGGTGCCTCCTTTCCCTGCTGGACCCTTTCTCAACCACATTTGTGAACAGGTAGTTATGATTGCCTCCCATAACATGTCTTAGAAGGTACATGTGGTTGGAGAGGTGATGAGATAGGGACAGTTTTCTCCATAAAGATCGGATCCAGGAATGGGTGGATGCTTCCAGTAACAGGGGCTTTCCTTTGATGTCTTCTTGCTATCGATGTTTTAATTTTCTGTGACTTACAGACTTCCTTTAGAGTTGTTTTCCTTTGAAAATGAGGACTGCAGAGGACTGAGAAACAGAAGCTATAACATGGGTTTATGATGGATTTGCTTCTGTGCATTGCTGAGGGAATGAAGCAGGAAAGAGCAAAATAGCCCAGAGAAGAGAACCCAGACATTAAATCACAACACCCAGGTTAGCGCCTGCAGAGGGACAACTCTGTCTTGTTGCCAGAGTGGGATTGTCAAGGATGGGAATCTAAAGATGAGTTAAAGATTTCATTAGCTAAAAGACCAACCCTGCAGAAAACGGGATGAAGCAGCCACAGTCAACTAACAGAGTGAAAGAGAGCCTGGCTCTGGCACACAAGAGCCGTAATTTTGACACCAACGCTGAATTTGGTCTGCCAAGGGGCTGGTATGAGAACATCAAACATAGGCAAAGCAGTACGTGTTTAGGTCTCTCTTATTTTACATCCATGGGACAAACTGACATTTCTATTAAGTGACTTTCAGTGATTACATACATGTGAAAGAAAGAAACGAGAAAGCCTTTTTGTTTACGGGTAATTTCTTCAGCCTGCTCAGAGAAGCAAGGCTAAGCTCAATATAGAACTGATGGAATAATTTCTAGCAATGGCCGCGTTAATAGATCTCAGTGTTTGGGCCAGGAATCAATAGAGAATGGATATAGTAAGATACTGCAAAGCCAGCAAAGCCTGAAAGGGAACAGAATGAAGACAGACCATCACATTCAGGTGGACTCACTCACATTCCTGAGCCCAAAACTGCATTGCAAAAGGAAATAAGAGCAAGAGCTGCAAAGGTGTGAACATGCAGAGATTGTTCAAGCAATCATTGAGTTCAGGAACTGCTTGCAAATCCAAAGAGAATCTGTAGAAAAATTACGGAAGAAAGCCAGCCTATGTTACAATCAATAAAGGATACATTTACAAAAAACATTTGCACTTTTTTGTGCAGAAAATAAACAAACAAAGCAAGCAGCCTCATTTTTTGTGCAGCAAGATTTTGGGGAGAATGTTTTTAAAAAAGAGGAGGAGTAGCAAATACAAGTGCACAAATGGGGTGCAGATCACCTTGAAGTATAAGCAAAGCCATCACATCACTTTCCAGAAGCATTAAACGCATCTAGGGAGAGATTCCTTTAGGACACAAGGAGAAAACTAAAAATCCTGAAGCAAAGTTAGTTCTAGTAAACTGGACCCAACTGAGGCGTAAAATTCAAAAACAGTTGTAGCTTATTATCCCGGAGGAAAAGGAAAATCTGCATCACACACTGTCCTGCAGCTAATGAGCAGGGTCTTAACAACATCACATTTAATTCTTCTTACTTGCAGGGGGAAAGTGGTGAAAAAGCAAAGCTCCAGAACAGAGTAAATATGTGTTGAAATCTGAGCCAGTTTAAAAATGAAATTCATGCTTCAGCTGAAATTCATATTGGTTTTAATAACGTTAAGCATCAGAACAAGGCTCAAAATTATCACCATAAAAATACTTTTTCCTAAAACAAAAAGTACATGAAATACAGTAGTCTCAAAGCTATTTGATCTCAACTGTACTCAGAAGTTCTGTAGAACTGATCCAGTCCAGGTCAAACTTTATAGCTTGAAGCACACTGATTTTTCTCAGGGTAAAATCATAAATAGTCCCACATACATCTGTCATTCCCTACACAGACTTAGGATGAAGTCAATTTGCTCTTTAAAAGTGAGCTTTTATATATATATATATATGTGTGTGTGTGTGTATATACAGCCCCCACCCAAAGATATTACCTGGTTTTTTCTTTCTGCTTCAGCAATACCGAGTTATTTTCCACAAGAGTACCTTTAGAAGATTCTTTTTTAGGAGAAAGCAGCCCCTTTTTGCACAATGAGGGGTGCAGCTCTGCAGGACAGGTGCTACAATTCTCTCTGGAGCTCAGGAGCTGCAATGCACTTGCTCTCCACCTATTTATACAGCTTCCCGAGAGGAAATTTCTTGAGCACCGCTCTTCAGAAAGAGTCAGGGGAAAACATCGTTTTCATCGTCCAGCCTGATGTGAAAGCTCATGGCTGCAGCCCTCCAGCTGTGCTGTACGCATGCTGTTGAAAAGCTGTTTTGTCACCATGCCTCCTGAATCTCAGGCAGAGAAAGGGATGGGCTGAAGTTATCTGCTTCGCATCTCAAGTCACATGATCTCTTTCAAGAGGAATGGCCTTTCTGCTGTGTTGAGGCAATGATTTGCATTTTAGCAGATCTAGCACACCAGAAAAAAAAACATAGAGGGCTGCCCAGGTATTTGGTTATCTGATGTGACTGGCATGGTTATGAAAGCTCTTAAGGAAGAAAAATACTGAATTTACCACGAGGCATTGTATCTGCATGCGAGTGTCATAGGTGTTCTCCAAAACACTCAGTCATACCCAGATATTGGGACAAGTACAAAGCACTCAAATCTTGGGCTCAGAAGCACTGCACTAATGCCTGTACATTTCATTTCTTCACGTGCACGCACATGTTCTCCCCATAAATGTGTGACTGGAATTCAGTGGACTCAGTTCATGTTCCGGCTCGCCTGCTCCTCATTTGACTACTGGAAAGGGACTGGACAAGCCGAGAACACTGCAGTGTTGCTCCCCTGTGCGGTCAGGAAGCCGTGGTGCTGCATGCTTTGAAATCAAACCCTGACTCCTGGCAGCAGGGCCCACACCTCTGACCTAGCTCCTCGCCATGCTGACCAAGGGCTCTCAGTCACTGCACAGGTGCCCAGGGAAGGGCAGAGCCATCACGCCCAAGGCCATTTGTTACTGCCCACTGCTAGCACAACAGCCCCTGAGAAATCTGCCGCTTCTGGCATGGGGCAGTATATCGGGAGCATGGGGACGCTGCGATTTTGAACACACAACACTAAACCACTCAAAAATATTTGGTGTCAGTAGAAGTACAGTATTGTAATATCACCAGTATAGTCTTGGGCCCAGTCCTCAGCATCAGTCATCCTATACCCCGTCTTTACGCCCAGTCTGTCCTTCCACCCCTCTCCAAAAGCCAGCGAGGGGCTGCTTGCTGCTGTGCAAAGTGACGGAACAGAGCACAGCAGCCGCTTCTGTGGGGTCAGCGTGGGGGGCTGTGGGTCCAAAGAGGACCACAGGTTATAAAGCATGCTGTGGTGGGAGGAAGCTCCACATGGATGGGCACGAGATGGGGATCACTGTGCCCCTTGCTCTGCAGCTTCTCCATGTGACAGAGTCCCACCAGAAGTGGATAGGGTCCAAAAGACTTCTGAGAACAAAGACGAAGCAAGATCTTCTCCCTCCTGCCCCTGCCCCAAAGGCCTAACAATACTGTAAGGTGGTATTTTCAGGAAATTTTTGCCATCAGTCTGGTGACAATTCTAAAGGCATCAGCCACCACTGTGAAGGACAGAGTGATCAAATCGCCCTTTGGGACAGACATGGATACATTTATTAATGTGCAAAAGATATTTAAAGTGTCAAACCAGCAAAGCAGAAGGCACTGTGTGAATGCACCGGTTTGACTGACCGAGATAGTCCTTTGAGGTTCTGGAGTCCCAGACACAAGCTTCCACTTTCAAAGCTGTTCCTCTCCTGTGAGACGAGACAGTAAATGGAACACATACCAGGCGCAATAATTCTGCATGACCCAGAAGAGTTTTGATGTTTGTTTTTCTGGCAGAATGCACCTTCCCCAATCAGAGTTACAGTAGCTCATCATTTATGTATGATCACGCTGTTCTGCCAAAACACATGCAAGCAAAAACACATCATAACCTCTTTCCACTGCACTCTGGGGATACACATTATTTATAAAACATTCACTGTACCTGATAAATTCATCTATATTACCATTTACCAAGATCTCTGCATAATGAGACGCTATAAGGTTTGTTCCAATGGCCAACAAATCCATCAGAAACGTTTCATCCAAGATCAATGGGAGAAGGATCAAACTCTTAGCTGTTAGGTTCTGTAGGACATAAAGCCTCCACTGCATGTTTTCTTTTGTTATTCATGGAAGTTGTTTGTCCGTCCTCTGTCTCAGTGGTCTGACATGACCAGGCAACCTGATAAAGAGTCAGTCTTGCTGGCTAAGCCACCTCTCCAGTTACCTATGGGGATCACAATAACATGCAACTTGAGGAAACACAAATGTGCTTTCCAAATTAACCTTTCCCGTTCAAGTCCAATGACATAGGCTGTACCAAACAAGACCATTCTCCATCTACAGAGGGCAAAGAGAATGTGCCAGTCCCACCAACAAAGTCACACATACTACTTTTTTATTCAGCAGTCATGTATCACACACGCACTTCAGATGCTGAAAAGGGTTTCAGCAAGAATCAACAGCTGCAACAGAAAGTAGGCCAAAAATTTCTGACAATATGTTGTTGAGCAGTCTAGCATGACAAGAAAAAAACGTTATGTTGCTAGTGCAGAAATTGGGACGTCCCTTTACAAGCAGCCCTTCTTGATATAAGAGCACAGATTCTATTTTCCAAATACTTTGGAAACATGAACCTCCTGAGCAAGCCTCCATGCAGGCATTCCACACACATAATTCAAATTCTGCTTCAGGCCTATTTCTCAGAAGCACCCACTATGAAGTGATGTAACCGATATTTTTCAGAAAGACTGAAGATAATCATAGTTGAAATGAATGTGCTCCTTCTGAGCCCTGGCCGTGGTTCCCCTCCTCTTATCCCACCAAGCTCAAAGAAGTATTTTTATGTGACCCAACAAAGTATTTTAAAGTACTAGCCAGGGGACAAGTCCCTGCCTGAGAGACCCAGATGTCCAGTCACAAGCAGAAAGAATAAAAAGAACAGAAGAAATGAAGAGAGAAATAAATGTCCAGAACAATTTTAAACGCTGTCTCAGTCAATGAGATGACAGAAATCCGTTCTCACAAATCAGAAGGAACAGGTTAATTTGGGTGAACAGGAGAAGGAATCTCCCCCCCACTGACAATTCTGGATGAGATGATGAATAAAAGACATCAAAACTAGCATCCTTGGCAAAAAGAACACAAAATCAGAAATGTGAAAGAAAGGCAGCTGTAGGGCCTCCAAACTCCTGAAGGCCAAGAAACTAGACCAGAACACTACGAAAGCATCAGGATACCTTCTGAAAAGTGGGAACAAATTTTTTAAAAAAGGAAAATTTCCCAAATTATCAGCTGAATGCAGATTATTCTGGGAAGCAATGACTAATGACCTAATTTGCACAACTCTACCTCCCTCACAAGTTACCTTCAGCCTCCACTCAGAGCCTATAGAGATGATAGCTATCTACAGCACTCAGGTTTTGACAAATCTTAGTAAAGCAACATGAAGAAAAAGAAACAGGCACAAGAACTGCCAAATGACAGCTTGATTAGCATATCTGTATTCTGTTGGTCTGGTGAACCATAAGCAGCAAAGAGAGTGCAAAACCTACATCCCAAAGCCTCAAGCCCACCAGATTGTCTCTTCCCAAAAGGCACCCCTGGGTTAAATCAGGCTCTCCAGGTCAGGAGGGTACACAAATTTGACTCACACTAATGATGAGTATGTAACAGGATTTTTTTTTTATTTTGTTTTTTAAATACTGGGAACGGCCAACTACTAAGTGCGGCCATCACATACCCGGTAGGGGGTCAGCAAAGTCTATAGAAATAATTTTCTTCACCTCTGTTTTCATCTTATCCTTATGAAATTGCTTCTAATGACAAGAAGACAAAATTTTCTACCTTGTAACCGTAAATCTGCTTCAGCAACATATTATTAATTTCATCTGCTGCTTCATCAAAATATTATTAATTTCAAAAAATCAAGGTAACTATGATATTTAACTACAAACAATACACTGTTTTGCTTACAGGTACCACATGCTTCTGAAAATTAACAAACTGATTTTTTATATTCCAAATAATGGTTTCTGTTAGTAACTTTTAACCACAGTCCTGTAAACACTGTACAGGTGTCTTAACTTGTACTTCTACAAGCTGCTCCCTTTGGGATGTGAGGATTTAGTATGCCGAGGAGTGAGGCAACGCAAATAGTGCAAAACCTCAGGTAAAACAGATGAAACAAGGCAATTATTGTGTGGTGTAACAGATGAGAAAAAAGCACCCAGAATGAATACCTGATGCAGATGAGCACAGAACTGCACAGAAACAGCTGTGCTGCTCTGTACTCTCACAAAGAGCCACCTCCTGCAGCAGACACACCTTGAATCCACAACCTGAGTAATCCTGGGGGTAGCTGGATGGAAGTGGGGTGTGACCGGATAGCACGAGCAGCTCAATCGGCTTCACAGAATCATAGAATCATTAAGGTTGGAAAAGACCTCCAGGATCATCAAGTCCAACCGACAACCCAACGCCCCCATGTCCCCTAAACCATGCCCTGAAGTGCCACATCTACACATTTTTTGAACACCCCCAGCGATGGTGACTCCACCACTTCTCTGGGCAGCCTGTTCCAGTGCCTGACCGCTCTTTCAGTAAAGAAGTTTTTCCTAATATCCAATGTAAACCTCCCCTGGCGCAGCTTGAGGCCATTCCCTCTCACCCTATCACTAGTAACTTGGGAGAAGAGACCAACCCCCACCTCACTACAGCCTCCTTTCAGGTAGCTGTAGAGAGCGATAGGGTCTCCCCTCAGCCTCCTCTTCTCCAGGCTGAGCATCCCCAGTTCCCTCAGCCGCTTCACATCAGACTTGTCCTCCAAGTCTTTCCCTTCAGCGAAGACACACCTACGAACACTTAGGCCTCTCCGTGCTACATCCACATGTAACACAAAACTCCCCCCCCCCCCCCCCCCCCCGCAAACACCCGGTTGCGAAGGAGCGTCGCCCACCGCCCCCGCAGGCCGCGCCGCGCGCCGCCAACCGCCGCCGGCCGGGGCCCGCGGCTGAGGCGGCCAGCGCCGCGCGCCCCCTCCTGGCGGCGCCGCACCGCACCGCACCGCACCGCACCGCACCGGGGGCCGGCCACAGCCCCGCCGCCCGCCCGCCTCCGTTCCCGGCCCCTCCGCCCGCCCGCCGCCGCCGCCGCCGCTCGGCTCCGAGCCCCCCAGCCCACCCACCCACCCACCGCCCGCCCCGCTCGGCCCCGCAGGGAGGCAGGGGTTTTACCTGCTGCGCGGCGGGGCGCAGCGGGCGGCGGGAAAGGCCCCCTCGCAGGGCCTCCGCGCGGTGTTTGAGGGAAAAACCCTCGCCGCTCGCCGCGTAGATTTTAGAAAACAAATGGTCTCGCGTTCACGCCTCATTTTAAAACCACTCATTAGCGTGTCCCGCGCTGTGTCCGGGGGGATAGGTCGTAACTTTCGCAGGGCCCTTAGGCACCACGCAACGCCTCCCTCAAAGGCATCACCGACACCAGCCTCAGGCTCTGCCTCCCCTCCCCGCGCGCTGTTTTAAACACCGAGGAGGAAATCACCTACACCTTCCTCCCCGCGACAAGAGAGCCGAAGCACCCGGCAGCGAGCAGCGGAGCGCCTCGCCGTGACCGATTCGCGCGGAACCCACGCAGCCGGGTTCCCCCGAAGCAGCGGGAGTGTTGCCGCGCCTCTCACGGAGCTCAGCCTGCCGTTCCCGCCGGCGGCCGAGCTGCAATGCGCCAACCCGACGGCCTCCGTTCTCCCCTTATCTGGGAGAAGGGGGCAGCCGAGCAAACCCAAGGAGCGGCAGGATGGCGCGGGAGGGCTTGCCTGCCATGTCCCAAGGCGGGCTAGAGGCAGCGGCGCTAGGAGCGCACAGGCTGAAAGCAAAGATGTACCGAATGAATGCGTGCGCGGCAAGGGAGCGCTCGCAGGACCCGCTACGCGCGGCCTAAGGCCCTAACGGGGGCCCCGAGCCCGGCGGGCTCGGTCCCCGCCTCGCCGGGCCGCGGGGGACGGAGGCGCGGCAGCGGCTCGTCGATAGGGGCCGTGCCGCGGGGGCTGGTTTACGTGGCGGTTCCATAGTGTAGTGGTTATCACGTCTGCTTTACACGCAGAAGGTCCTGGGTTCGAGCCCCAGTGGAACCAGCGCCAGGAGTTCTCGTTTTCGCTGTTTCCACCCTTGGTTTTTCATCGTTTCTTTTAAAGCGTTGAGACTCGGTTTGGGTGTTTTTTTCCCCTCGAGACGGGCAACCTCATAAGCACGTAAAGAGAAGCACAGGGGCAGAGGAGGAGCAGTGTGTGGCGAGGGGAGCAGAAAGGCCCCTCAAGCAGGAAACCCCAGCCTGGCAGGATCCTTTCCACAGCCCTGGGCAATAACACATTTTTCTAAGAGTATGAGCATAATTTAGTCCATGTTCCTGCAGCACTTGCTTTTTTTCCCCTAAAAAAACTATTTCCCGCAAGAACAGCAACCAAAATGCAGAGAGACGCAGCGAGAGCTGGCTCGAGCCAGCACCCTGAGGCGCTGAAGCAGCCGGCTCTCTCTCCACCCGCCTGCCCGGCGCAGCTCTGCGGGGCAGGATTTACAAGGTTTTAATCTGGTCGCTCAGCATACGGTACTCCCTGGTGCCATTTTGTGGTGGCCAGTACCCACCCAGCCCCCCGTGCCTGTGGTGCGGAGGGGAGGCCCCGGGGTGGCACAGGGGCTGTGGGCCTCTCTGTGCCGAGGCCGCGCTGAGCTGCGCGTCACCCAGGCTGGGGAAGGGGCAGCTGGAAGCATAATAAAAGTGTCACCCCTCCTTTTAAGACTGCCTGATCTATGGGCCATCAGGGGCCACGTGCCCAGGAGGCCCGTGCCTCCTCCCAAGCGGGGCCAAGGGCGCGCGAGCACCCACAGAGCGGTGGCAGTGAAGGGTGCCATCCCCAGCGAAGGAGATGTCTCAGCGGGGCAGACTGGAGCACTGTTGCTTTCACCTCTCTGTTTAGGGAAGTGTTTGGGTGCTGGGGAAAGGCCAGCACTTTTCATAGCACACAGCTAGCAAGCACAGCTAACTCCATCCTTATTTTCCCGTCTACTGTGTGTAGCATTGGTTGTATTAATCAGGAAAAAGAGCCATGTCAGCATGCCTTGGAGCAGCTTAACTTCTGAATTACAACATGTTGTCTCATTTTGCAAGTGCAAGCCTTTAGAAAAGGGTAACCTCTGGGCTTGGATGCTGCCACAGCGTCTGTCTGTGCATGGGAGCCCTAACGAGTGCTGAGGCCAAGAGGTTTCTGCAGAGTAGGAGGAGTAGGAGGGTCCCTTAGCTCAGCTGAACTGGAGTTTGCTCTTGAGTCTCTTTGCAGGATCAGAGCAGGCAGGAAGGTGTGATTTGCCTATCTTAAAGATGAAAGAGAAAAATTAGCTTAACATACTTTAATCAGGATCTTATTAAGAAACTTACCTTAATCATCATCATCTTAAGAAAACTATTAACCTTTGTCAGTTCTTGATCTCACTAAAGAAACACTCTAGGGTATGGGCAAGCTGCAGTTAGAGATTGTAGTGCAATGCAGGGATACCTGGGCTAGGTTGTAAAAGCACTTTGGGTAGAAAGCACTCATATATCACATAATGAGACCTAGCAGGATAAGGTCATAATATTAAGCACCGTAATGACACTAAGGGCCTGTGTATCCTGCAGCCTGAAAGTGCAGGCATTCGCAGGTCTGGCTTTCCTCTGCTTAGCTTGGTTAGCGGCATATGCACAGCTCAGGGGAGGTAAAGCCAAAATTATGTATCCCGCTTCTCATGTAAACTGCCTTCCACAGCTGGACTCCTTCAAGGATACAGGCTCAAAGCTGAATCAGCTAGAGCCAGGCTTCTCCTAATGTAGTGTATGCAAGCCTTCAGTGTAGGTATTTCCCACCTAATAGGGATAGTGATCCCCTGCTGCGTACCCTGCCAATGATACCCACAGCTCCCCCAGGTGCATGCATTACTGAGAGCGGGCCTAATCCTGGTGGCCAGCACTGGGTAACTATCTGCATTGTGTTTTCTTACATGTGGGAAAAGAGCTCCTTTACAGAAGAGGACTTAAGCTCACACTTCACACGCGTGAAAGAATTTTTTTTTCAAGAGCCAGATCTTCAGCATGTGTAGACCATTGTAGCTCCATCCATTTCAAGGGGATCCAGCTCCTGATGGTTTGACTCAAGCTCTGAAAGCGTTGGCAGTCTAGCTCTCTCGGCATGTCAGTATCCTGCTTCTGAGAGATGCCTGTGGTTCACACGTACATGTATAAATGTGTACATTCCCTAACTGTGCTAAAACCAAAGCGCACCAGTCACACATTTGCGCTGAGACATTGCACGTCGTGTGTGTTCAGCTCCCAGCCACATGAATCTGTGCGTGCTGCTCTGATTTAGCTGTCTGGCACTCTGACTTTGGGAGAAACACGAAATCACTATGTGGAATTGCACTTCTCTCTTGCATGTGAGCGCTTTTGCCTCCTGCTTCCCCTCTGAGGGCACATGCTTGTGCATGCTGCTGGTCGGTAAAGTTCCAGGGAGGGCTCTGTGCCCGTGTGTGTGTTTCGAGAGCTCGTGGATGCACAGCTTAAATTGGATGCACCAATTAATTTCTCATAAGGAGAAAGCTATGGGCAGAAAATGTTAAGTCTGCACAAGATGCTGGCATGGGCCTCCTCAAATGGTGCTGAGCAAAGCCTACATCTGTTAACAAAGCAAGGCCAAGGTACAGACTGGAGCACTGGCCTCTGGTCATCCATGCTGTTTAATTCTTAGCAAACTCCTGGTAAAATTGTGGTTCAGGCCAGCTAACCGAGCCGGGGAAGGACGCGTGCCAGGGAGCATCCCCAGGCACGGTGTCAAACAGCCTCCACTTGGCTTTGTTCCCTCTGCTGCATGCCAGGGGCTTTGAACCCTTATGTACCCCCATGCCTTCATGTCGCACCCCTGGAAACACAAGCCGTACTCTCAACTTCATGGACGAAGAGCAACCCTATGGTGCAGGGTGGCCTTTGTGTTATTTCCTGCAATCTGGGGTAAGAATACACACCAAGATATCTGAGGGCCATGAAGGCATACCAAAATGACTTAAGGCCAATGGAACACGTGCTGGACCTAGAGAAGATGTGTGGCCGAAAGAGTGAACCTGCCTAGGCAGTTCCTGCCCCTGTTTTATGTAGCAGTGTGGTTGTCACCAAACTGTCCTACTTTGGACCATTTGTACCAGCCACAGTTTTGTTCCACAATCAATGCCAGGCTAATTTTTATCCTTTTTTAAATTTTATTTTTATTTTTTATGAAGGGCAAGTGTAGCCCTTTCTGGTGCTGTATTGTGTACTGGCTTTAAAATGTTTTCTGTCTTCTGTACCTGAAAGTACATTTGTATGCTTGCTAGGAATTAACTACGTGATACATTTAGCAATGTTGTCCGCAGTGGCAGTGCAGTTTTGCTGTTTATAGTTATTAAAATGAGCGACCATCAACACCAATAGACACAGAGGGTCTGAAATGCATAGTATTTATACAGAATTTAATTTTAAGGCTATTCTACTCTTCGTGTGAACCAACTTGATTTTTTGAATGCTACAGATACTTTTTTAAACAAAGGCTGCCCTTTTTTCTGTGAGGAGGGAATTTTATAATTGCGGAGCCACCAGTCTTGAGGGTGTCCCTTTGGATGAAATGTTCTTTGATAATAGCTGTGCTTTTTCTGAACATGATCCCTGAGCTATTGCATTTCTTACACAAAATCAAGTCCTATTTGAAGGGTGGAGCTGACCATGAACAAAGCTGATTTTAAACTGCTTGGGGTGATGGGTGAGAATTTGGTTTTGCTTTTTTAAAATACGGTAGGTGATTTCCCTCTGGGTGGGCAGCTCTGCCTCCTGGTGACCTGTGCTTATGAGACTGTAAGGCAAGAGGCTGAATCCCTGGTCTGGTTTTCCAAGAGCTATGTGGGTGAAGGTATTTAGGGATTTTTAAGCCAGGATTTTCAAGCCCTCAAACCCCATATCAAGCGCTCATCAATGCAGAGAGGGAATAGATATCTGAGTGTCTTTGGCAGCTCTGGAAATCTGTCTCTGTGGCAGCCAATTTTAGACCGGATGGCAAAGAGAGGGAGAGAGAGAGCCTTGCCTGGATACTGTGTAGAGCCTGGAGGGAGATGCCACACGGTGGCGGATACCCAGAGGCTGCTCTGGTACCTGCAATGAGGCTCATGTTTGTTCACCCCCTGGCTGGACCTTCTGGTGGGTCTCACTGCCCCGAGAGGGGTGCTGTGTATGAGTGTGAGGCCTCTGAGAAAAAATCAGGAGCAGCCCCCTGCCCTTAGGAAAATGACCCCCTTCCTGGTGCCTGGGATGAGCCACGCTGCTTGCTCACCCTGCCATGCATTAATGCTCCCCAGTGTTTGGGGTGAGCTGGCCCAGGTCCATGAAGTAGGATGGCCATGTTCATGCAGGGGTCTGCCTGCAATAACCCACCCTCTCCCTGAGGGTAGATTGAAGTGGGAGAAGTGTTGGGTTGAGGAGGTTAAAATGCTCGAGGCAGAGCAAAGCAGCCAGCCCCCTTGGTGGGAGACTAGTCCCATGCCTGTTGCACGCCCTGGTGAGGCCAGGATGCATTGGCACTGGAGGTGCGACTGCAGAGGGATGCTGTACGTGACATCCCATTTACAGAGCATTCCAAATTTGTGGGTATTCAAAGGCAGGTGAGATGAATCTTGCTCAGGGGACTGTTTCTGAAAAGTCAGCATCCTTGTTTGCACATCATTTTTTGAATGGATGTAGACCAGAAGGCTAGAGACAGGTCTAGCTTAATTCAACAGCAGCACACGTGATCTGTGCAGCGCTTTAATCTATTCCCTGTGCATACAATCCAAGATCTTCTGAAACAAAGGAGCTGCTTCTGAAGCAATTACTTTCAGAAACCTCCATTAAAAATTCACTGCTAATTGCACATAATTAACAGAGATTGGAGGAACGGGTGCAAGATCCACTGGAATCACTAGCAGTCTGTTGTTGTCCTGAATCTCTCAGTCATTTTAAAATCAAATGTATAGCTCTCTTTGATGTAAACTGATTGAAAGGATACTATAGGTAGAACTGTTAGCAAAGGTAGGTTTACTTTTTTGGTTTGAGATTTTTACAGCTCAGCAAGTAAACAACTGAAATGCGCTATTTCTGTTTGATCTACTAATTGCAGTTTTCAACCCCTTGCAATTAGGTGACTGAAAGAGCAGTAAGGCCAGGGCAGATTTCTACACAGAGCTATTATTAGGAAAGGCATTGATAGCGTAGAGGTAAATAATTGGGGTGGAAGATAATGAATACATACTGCATACAATAGACAATATATGCTACATATATTTTATAAGCATTAGACATCTGCATTTCTGTGGGCATATACATGGTTGCTAGGTAGGTATATCCTTGTTTATTTGGACAAATGTCTGCATACACCATCAGATTCACACTCAGAGTTTCGGTACCTCAGTACTTTTTACCATTTAAAAACTGTTACACATGACACATCCTCTAGGATGGAGCTTGACAGTAATAATTGTGTGGTTGGCTTGATGGTGCTTGATAAAATCATGAGAATGGAAGAGAGTAAGGTGCTTAGGCAATGCTTAAGCTAATCTCATGCTTTCCCAGCATGCCAAGCAACACGCTAAGGAGCTATTCCCAAAGGAGGAAGGAAAAGATGTGGTTCAAGATGGGAAGCGTCCTGCTGTCTCTTCTCTTCTGGTACAAAGGTACGCACTTTGCCTCCTGAGAGGCACTTTCAGATGTCCTTGTTTGTATTTCTTGTTTCATCCATGCTTCTTTCTTCTGCCAGGGGCTGTGGGCTACAGAGCAAGCTCTTCTCTATGTTCTCATGGAAGCATAATAATTAGGAGAAAGGCAAAATTGTGGAGGAGATGTGTAATTTATGTACGTGAGTGAGCAGCGTTCTTACAGCTCTATGAATATTCAGTAGTAGAACTCTGTTTCACGAAATAATTGCAGTGTAAAAAAATTGCTATATAATTTGTCAAAATATGAATTTGCAAGGAAAATTGTAGTGCAGCTGAGCCAGTGAGTAAATAATAATGCTGATTTGAAAAATGAGGTACAGTATAACATGAAAGACTGGCTCTTCATTAATCAAAACTCTTGATTTATCAAAACCTGATCATTTTGCCTAGCAGCAAGACATTACTGATGGAGATCTGCCTTTTTTTAAAGGCTCGCTCAGGTATTTTGGCCTGGAAAAGACTTCCAAAGGCACTTTAAGAACAAAAAGCAATCATAAGTCAAGAAAATGGGAAAAGTATTTTTCAATTTTCAGGCTTTCTCAAATTTACTTTTCAGAAAAGTAGCAATGATAGCAGGTAAGCAGGAGCTAGAAGAAGCCAGAAGATTCAGGGTCATGGTCTCCTTCCATTTTAATTAACCCAGCTGTGGAACGAGGCGATCGTTTTCTGGGTTGTGTTTGAACTTCTGGCTTCATCGAAGCCAATGGCAAAGCAGCTATTATCTTAGACAAGGCTGAGGTTACTCTTGCTAAGTGCTGGGCAGTATCTACCAATATTAACGTGCAAATAGAGTATGATATGTCAGAGTATGGGACAGATTTATCGGACAGTCCAGCTTTTCCCCCATGGATGTTGAATTCTCAGTGTTTTGCTTCGTCTAGTTTTTTCTGTCCTCCTCTGTTTCCATTGAATATTTTGGTCTACCAAATTTCATGGATAGGGAAGTGTTCCTCAGCTAGCCATGCTTTCATTTCATCCTGCTATGCTTGGCTGTACCCCGCTCTCTCTAATTAACAGGTCTTCCTTTTCATCTTCCAGCAAATATTTGTGCGTTCTCCTCATACTTTATCTCTTCGCTCTCCTTTGTTTCACTTTGGAAGGTTACTGGTGCCTGAGCTTCTTGGAAGGCTGTTTTTACCCGGACTCCAGCATTTTTTCCCAATGGGTAGCATAACTGCAGTTAGTCTTTGGAATGAGTTCATACCTTGCTCTGAATCCCAGACACAGCTTGCTTTTAATAGACACCCACATATCAGGATATCTGCAGAGAGCTTGCAGTGAAAAATTACTTGCAGGATCACTTTCCAGGCATCACTCCTTTGGTATTTAATTTATTTTCTTAATTTACTGGGTTTCTTAATTTACTCTTTTTCTCTGCTTCATGGTCCAAGTGTCCTCTTCTGGATAAAGAGCGAGCAGCGACCCTTTGGCCAGGTCCCCCTCACACTCCTGCCTCTCCCAGCATGGAGAAGGTGCCGCTAGGTCAGTCCTCTGAGCCACGTGCACTGATGCCGTGATAAGCTCCTTAGCTTATTTTCTCTGGCAGAGCAAGTGGCTTAGAGGAGCACCCCCAGCCTCCGCGCCTTGGCTGGGCTCATGTTTGCCGGGGACACCACCGCAGC
Organism: Morus bassanus; assembly: GCA_031468815.1. NCBI lineage: Eukaryota > Metazoa > Chordata > Aves > Suliformes > Sulidae > Morus > Morus bassanus. The sequence goes on along the minus strand of CM062568.1, from coordinate 87,263,680 downwards.
AGCAGCAGCATATGGTGCAGCAGGCAGGCTCCTGCGACGAGAGCCGCGGCAGCTGCTGAGCCCCCTCCATATGGTGAGGGGGAGCACCCCGAGCCCTGGATTGACATGAATATGCTTTTAGCACATTGAATGTGACATGCCTGCGCCGCATCACTCCATCCGTCCTCACTACACGTCGGGGAATAAGCACGTCTCAGCAGTTTAAAAAAGTGGATTTCTTTTTTTCCCCTCTGTTTTTTTCAGCTTTGAGAAAAAAACAAAATCAAAGGCCCAAACCCGCCTTTGGATCACAGTAAATAACATCTTTAGTGCCACCCTTTGGCATAATTGATACATCTAAGGAAATTACTATGCAGGCAATGTTCTGCATAGCTCTAAGCAGGAAGGAACACACATGTCAATAAGATCAGAAATTGCCAAAAATTTTCAAAGGAACACTTTGGAAAAAAAGATCATTATACATCTCTTAAGAAGAAAAGGGGAAAAGGTTGATTTTTTTCAAATTATTTATGTTTTTTTCAAATATTTTCACAACATAAAAAAATTTTATAGAAACATTATGGAGACAGCAGGCATAAAAGAGAAATTAATATGAACTGAATAGATATAATTGTCATTATTTAAATATGTTTTTTATCACTTTCACATAAATACAAGTAAATACTAAATGAGACGCGATACAAATGAATGAAAATGGAAACCAAATAAAAATTCAAATAAAAAAAATGAAATGGACGTGAAAATAATAAAACCATGAAAAATCCCCACAAAATGAATGAGGAAAACAGCAACCGTGTTAAAGCACGAGAGAGGAGCTTAACACGAAGTACAAGCCCTTCTCCACTCCGCAGGCTGATGCTGGTGCTGGTCCTTTTGCCTTCAGTCTCTGGCTCTGACCGTGCCTGTCAGTGAGCAGCAGAGGTGAGTCCTCGCAGGCTGATGTGTGCTGGGGGTAGTGGTGCCCTCCTGGGGGGTGCCAGGGCCAGAATGTCATCTGCAGGGGAGACAGGCTAAGCAATTGGCCCCGTGTGGCTTTAGGTGATGAGAGCCCTTGGATGAGCGGCTTGCTTTCACCAGGCCAGCCTTGCTCCCACAGTCTTTCCGTGGACACAGATCTGCATATGCCCTGGGGGTCTCTGCCTGCCAGCATAGCTCCAAAGGACCATTTAAAGCCTGCACTTTTTAGGAATAAAGGCACTGGTTGCCAGACATGGTCCCCACCGATCCTGCTTAGCATGGCCACGGAAAAAACCCTGGGGGAAAAAACAACAAAAGCAACCATGAAGCAACCGGGCGAGGGGGCTATGCCTGCGGAGGGGACCTGGGGACCGGCCACGGCTGCAGCAGGGGTCCCTGGGGCCATTGCCACTAGTGCAGGGGCAAAGAGAGATGGGGAAAATGCCACGTGCGATGGTGGCCAGGGACACAGCAGCTTCCCCAAATGCACCTTGCTACCGAGGCTGGTGCAGCCTGATGTGAGTCACCTCGCTCGCCTGGCACGATTTCCAGGGCTGGGATGTAAAAATAGCCTAGATTAATAATATAGCAACCCACAAACTAGCACCTGATGGGCACAGAGGTATCGCAATGCTTTTTTCAGTGTCTCAACCCTCTGTGTTGCTTACATACCTCTTTACCTGACTCTGCTTCCTGGTGCTCTCTAATGTGGCGCTCAAGGAAAACAGGGACTTGCAATGGTATGCCTTTCAGAAAACATGATAAACCCAGTGCCATTCATTCCAGTCACCTCTTTCATTTCTGTGACAGCTTTTTGAGGGCTCCAGTCACATATTTCTGGTTTTTAAGCTGCTTTCCTTTCCCCTGCCCCATGGCCCGTAGGTGCAGAAGGGAAGCAGGTGACTAGCTGTGCAGCAGAAGCCACCACGCTGCGAAAGTGCTGCATCATGGAGTGAGTGCTCTCCACTGGGAGAAGCAGAGAGAAAATAATTTTGCTCGTCTCTCTGAGCTGTGTTAAACTGAGGTGTTACTTGCAGAGATGAGAGACAAAATTAACTATTTTCCAGCTGAAGTTTCTAGGCCACCTAAATCAATAGATAAACACCTAAAGTCAATAAATAAACAAAGTTATTAACATTTTCCGCATACTTTGCCTGTGATGACCAGGTTTATGTGAACTTATTCTAGTCAATCAAGTGACTGACATTTATTCTGTGTTATATTTTATTTCTCTGTTTTATTTTACAAGGTGCTTTCTCATGCTTGTACTTCTGTCATTAATTCTAGCCACACTGAAGAAAGGTGGCTTGCTGTCGTGGCTCTACAGTAAGGGTATTCAATATTATTTCTCAGAGATGACCTTATCGAAATGTGCCCAGCCTTTGGCAGTATTACTTCTGCCCTCACTTACCTTCCTCCTTTCTTTCTCTTGTTTAACCATATCCTTAATGACCACAGACTTTCTGAAACACGCAGTTACCTGCTCCTGTCATTAAAATACCAGCAGCTGAGCCTCCTTGCTACTGCTTGCCCCTTCCTTTCCCCAGGTAGCCCAAGTTGTGGCTGCTGCTTTATCCCACCTCCACTTCAGGAAAGCCACGTCCTCCCCATCCCGGCATCCCAGGACTGCCTCTTCCAGCTCTATTCCTTGTCCCCCAAACCTGGGACGGTCACTGGGGTTTCTCTCCCCTCCATCCTGCCCAGCGGTGGTTGCCCAGCGGGGCCGCCCCAGGGTCTGTGCTCCAGCCCACCCACACCGCACATTTTGTCCTCCAGCACAAAATCATTCCCTGGTGTTGCCCAAGCCCCGGTCCCCAAATCCTGCACTACAGGGTGGCTTTTTTTGGCATGGCAATGCATTGGACGCACCATGCTGCAGGGCGGGATGGAGGGACAGGAAAGGCGCATGCCATATCTCCCTGCCTCTCACAAACATGCACAGATAATAATTTATATCACTGAACTGATGGTTTGCTGAATGTCCTGGGGCACTGCAGGGACTCTAAGTAGGACTTTTTCCTTTTTAATTTTTTTGGGTTCTTTTCAGTCCTGTACTTTTAACACAACAGCCCCCGGCAGCCGTGCAGGACTTACGACTCTCCCACGAATTGCAGCAATTCGTTCTGTCTGACCTACAATTACCAATTATCTTTGTAACCTTCCTTGAAGGCAAACACGCTCACTATAAAAGCATGCTGGCCATCACATTTTTAGACTATTGGCAGCCAGCTTTCCTCTTCATTTCCTTTGTAGGACAGGGCCCGTCACAGCTGTAAACACACCAATATATCAATTACTACTTTTTCCAGCTGAATGCAGGCAAGGGCATCTTTTCCTCTCCTTTCCTCTCCCGATGCCAGGGGTTATAAGACCGTGCTGCCCAGGCGGGATGTTTGGCCCATCCGCTGCCGTGCTCACCCCAAGCCAAGCCTGCCACTCCCCTGTGCCACAGGCTGCGGCTGCTGGCAGTCGGAGGGCTGAGCTGCTCGTGGGAACGAGCCCTTAGCAGCTAACTGCCTCTAGCTCAAAAAGGCCAAGCTGACCTCCTATTTGAGATGTCAGCGAGCCGTGCGGTGAGGGGTGGAGGCCCCCAGCCCACTGGGGACAGCCAGAGGGGCGGCATGTCAGCACCCCCGCCCTGGCACTGCCTTTGCACCACTGTGTGCCGCAGGGCTGACCCAATAACACATTGCATTGAAAAAAGGGCTTTTGTGCTTGATATTCACACACTTGCTTGATTTGCAGTAATGTCCCCTGGCTGACAAGGCTAAAAACCCTAAAAGCCGCTCTGGTATCTCAGGAGCCGGCATCGCTGGCTGGCTGCAGCCACCCAGGCAATGCTGGGTTGGCCAGGGTAGGAGGGTTTATTCCTGGTGGTTGAGTAGGTGCTAGTGTACACCCACCCACCTGAAAACTATTCCTTTTTTACCTGTTGTTTCACTCACAGCTGTTGGGTTTCCAGCTGCATCTCTCAATGAGGTGCCAGATTTTGATCTTGGCTCTCAAATACGTGGGCAGGGACTCAGGAGGTCTGCTGAAGGGCTCAGCATGGACCCAAAGCAATATGCCTACGTCAGCCTGGTAATTCACGTCCCTCTTCCCCACCACAGGCACATGGTGCACAAGAGTAAGCTTCACCACAATACAGTCTTCCTCATGCTGGGCAAATGTACCTGACACACATGTAAGTGGGCTGCTGGTATGCACTGGAAGAGAAAAGAGAAATATTTTATTCCTATACAAAGTATATTCATTTGCTAGTTTGTTTACCAGGTTTTCTCTGTAGCCCCTAAAGCCCCCCGGCAGCACCCAAGGTGCTGCAGGGGAGCCAAGGAAAGTATTTATGCAGAGAGGTGCAGGCACCTTTGCTTTCACCTCTGTGTGGCTCCACTTACTTGTCAGGTCATTGCCAGGCCAAAGTGCATTTAACTGCTGGGAAGAAAACACGAAATGACCCACAAAAGGTTTTCCACAAAAATCAGTCTTCCAAAGGTGAAAATAAAGAGGTTAAGAAACACGTAGTGAGCACACATCTCTAAATGAAACTTGAACACCTGCAGACTGGAGGAGCTGAGGCTGCAGCCCCGTGAGCTCAGACCTGGGTGGTGGGGTCACATGGGGGCTGTGCTGGCTGGGGAGCCAGACTCCCAAATCCCTGGGGAATTAAGCTAGTCCTCGCAGCTGGTGGTCCCGGAGCAGGGCACCCATCCTGCTGGGAAAGGCCACTGTGGCATGGGCTGGAGGAACAGAAGAGGCTCCCACCAGCCCAGCTCCTGTGCCCCGGTGCCAGTGCTGCTCCAGCATCGGCATCAAACAGAGCATCAAGCAGGCAGGAGATGCGCTTCAGTACTTTTATTGGCAAAGGCAGTACAGTTTTGGCAGTTGATAATGTCTTGGTTTGTAGCATATTGATCTGCTGACAGGCAGCATTAACTTTAACCACCCTCATGCCATGTGGCACAGCACGGAGGTGGCAATGCGCTGCGTGGCCTTGGGCTTGCACCTCCGCCTTGGTTTTCTTGTTGCACAGGAAGTCACAGGACATGGCTGGGAAACATCTCTGTTGGGAAAGGTGGAGCACGGTGTTGTGCACGGCCCCCAGCCTAGAGTTTCCAAGAGGCCAGACCTGGAGATGTGCACCCATGTTTTCCTGCTGAGCTTGATGGGGTCTGGGTGCCCCCCTGCCTCCCTCTTGGGTCTGACTAAAAGCCACATCTTGTTATCATAGACTGATGTTTACTTCTTCTGGCACGGCTGATGCCTTGGGTTAATTCAGTAAGTTCCTGATGCCAGAAAAGCTGCCCTGGGACACTGAAGCAAATGAGACCATCTCTGCATTAAAGAAAGGATTTTTTTTTAAATTTCATTATCATTTTGTTCTTTGCTGGGGTCTTTCTTTCAGACCCTTGATACATTTGGGCTCATTGTCACACCCAAGGAGCAGTTGCATTTCAGTAATAAACAGAGCTTTGTATATCGTTTATATTTCAGCTGATTATAATTGCACAGTGTTTGTGAGTCTTTTGAGATGAAACTTGCTATAGAAACACGGGATGTAAATGCCCAGCATTAGTTGGAACTTCCTAGGCTCAGCAAAGCAACAGTGTATGAATGAATAAATCATAACGGGATTTCGGTGAATAAGTCAGAATCTAATTCATTTGGTGAGAAGATCCTCTTTTCCTATTCACAAAACCTCTTTTTGGAGATGGTGGGTTTCTCATGGCTCCTCTATGCAAGTTCTTACCTGCTCAATAGCTTGGTCCTTAGTGGCTTGCAAATTCCCTACTGGTATTGAAAACATGATGTTTGACATTTGACTTATGTTGATAAGTTATCAGCAGTCATGGGACTATTTTTTAATTATTTTATTTTCATAGTCGTCTGAGCATTGTTCTGCCAGTCCAAATGTTATTAACATAGTCTGCTTTGGACTTCTCTGGGAAAAGGGATGGCCCTTTCAGCAAGGAAAGGACTCAGAAAAAAGCCATTGCTCAGTGACTGGCAGGAGATAAACCAGGTCAGATGTTACAGAAATAGCAGCTCTTCCTCTACGGCCACAACAACTGGTTTTCTCTAAGAAAGAAAAAAGGGAGTCTCATATGTAAGGTGGATTGGGAAGGCCTATTCACATTTCGTTTTCCTCCATCCCATCCAGGGGGATTGATGTCAGGTCAGACACCTCGTGGGGTGCCCCATCTCTTCTGAAGGCACCAGGGATTTGTGGTGGTGCCAGGCTGGGATTTCACCCTTGGGGATCATCAACTCATGTTTTAAGGGCAAAAGGGGAAAGGGAAACTGTGGAGCAGGAAGACAGCAAAAAGGTATAGAGGCAAAATTAGCTGTAACACAGAGGCTGAGCGGGCTGGCATGGGTTTCTTCTCAGGATGTTTCAGGTGTATCTGATCAGAAAGAAGAGATGCCGAAGGCATCAAAAAGAAAACGCAGTGGGGGAGTAGCACCAGCACGGGCACACGCAGTGCCCTGTTCCTGCCCATGTCCTCTTGCTTTCCTCTGGCAATCAGCTTGGGGAAATGCAGTAGATTTGACAGTCCTTCCTCGATTTATTTGTTCCCAGCTCAGGAGTAAATGTTCATTGCATTTTCTGACGTTTGCTTGCAGCATCTTTGTTTCTGATTTCTCTCTCTTCTTCCCTCCATGCCTGCTGCCCCAGCTGCCCTGGCCCTCTCCCCAGGAGAGGTAAGTCTCTCCAGCTGGGGGCCCAACACTGCCTGGTGCCTTGGGGCAGAAGGAGGCATGGCACCTGGGCCTCCAAGCCCAGGCACGTCCTCTGACCTCTGAATCCAAGGCAGGGGGTCATCCCACGTTTCGTGCTGGGCTGGCATGAGGAAAGGGGCTCAGAGAAGGTGCAGCAGCCTGGGCAGATGTGATCTTATCAATATTTATAAATATCTGAAGGGTGGGTGTCAAGAGGATGGGGCCGGACTCTTTTCAGTGGTGCCCAACAACAGGACAAGGGGCAGTGGGCACAAGTTGGAACACAGGAAGTTCCACCTGAATATGAGGAAAAACTTCTTTACTGTGAGGGTGACAGAGCACTGGAACAGGCTGCCCAGAGAGGTTGTGGAGTCTCCTTCCCTGGAGACGTTCAAAACCCGCCTGGATGTGGTCCTGTGCACCCTGCTCTAGGTGTACCTGCTCAAGCAGGGGGGTTGGACGAGCTGATCTCCAGAGGTCCCTTCCAACGCCTACCATTCTGTGATTCTGTGAGTGTCTGTCTAAGCTTCAGGATTCAGCCTCATGTCACTATTGTCAATGACTATGTTGAATTATTATTGGTTTTTACCTTCCCTTTAGGATGAGAGACTGGAGCTGTGGCACAGCAAGGCTTGCAAATGCGATTGCCAAGGAGGTCCTAACTTGGTGTGGTCCAGCAGGACTAACAGCTTAGAGTGCATGCCAGGTAATGGGCCAGTGTGCTTTTAGCCATGTTTGTCTGGTGACCTTCAGCAGCTTCCCCCTGTGCACCCTGCATTGCTGAGGTGGCATGTTACAGTGGTACTTGTTCCAAACCCAGTTCCTGGTGAGGCCAGGGGAGCTGCACTGTCGGGCAGAGGGGCAGCAGCAGTGGGGGCCGTGCCTGGGCCCTGGGAGGTCACCCAGGGTGGCCCAGTGCTGGCAGGCACTTGCCTGCCCTGTCCCTACAGCCCCCAGCACTGGTGCTCCCAGAAACTGCCTGGGGCTGCTACCGCTGTGTGCAGGATTTGCTGTAGGGAACCTTTTGTACAACCTAGGCTGATTCTCCCTTGCTGTAGTTTTATCTGTGACCTCTTCTCCTCTACCCAGGGGTCAAGAAAAACAGTTTATTCTTTTTTTTGCAGCATATTTTTAAACAGTAAAAGACCACAGTTGTGTTTCCTTTGAGTTTTCTCTGGACTGCCTGCGCCCAGCTCCTTCAGCTGTTCCTCAGAGACCATGTTTTGTAGGTTTCTGATCAAGCTCTTTCCTTGTCATTCTCTGCAACTGCCACATTTTCCCTGACATGTTACCCCAGCAAGGCTTTATCAGTGCCCAGCTGATCCTCAGGTTTGGCTCATGTGTCCCACAGAAGCTGCACTCTTCTTCAGGCCTCTGTCATGCAGATGTTCAGAGGTGTTCGCCCCCTCTGGGCTGGGTGACGACAGTGGTACCTGCCTCATGCCCGCTAGCAACTACCTCTTCCTAGCTCCTGCAAGAGGCTGTGCAACAACTTGAGGTGTGTTTTGCTGCTCAGCATTTGGCATGGCTGCCCTGAAGGAGGAGGTTAAATGAGTTACCCTGGAAGAGCTCTGAGTGGAAACCAGGATGGGTGAGAAAGCAAATAAAAATGTGTATTGACAGGAAGATATGACACCATTGGCAGAGGTTGCAGGCATATGCAAGCAGAAATGAGAGGGGGAATAAATGCCAGGCCTTGCTATCCCACGCTTGTGTTGGACTTGAAGGATTTCCTCCCATGGCATGAGGCAGCTGACAAGCACAGTCATCCTTGCTGGGCCACCTGCTTCCCTTGAGCTCTCCCTTCACGCACCCTGCTCCTGTGAGGGCTGTGTCCACCTGGAGCTCACCCAGCTTGAGTATTGCCCACAGGATTCTTCCCTGTCCAGAGAAACTCAAGGAGAGGATTCATCCACTGTGCATGGGTAGTGTGTCACCCCCAGGGAAGAGTGGCCCCAGACATCCCCAGTAAAGGGTCACGGCTTCTCAGGATCTGTCCTTCCAGTTTCTGCAGCCAGTATCTCCGCAGGGCTGCCTGCTGGGGCAGGTATGAAGAGGAAAAAGGCATTTGCTGGAGACAGCCCCTGTGATGCAGAAGAATCACTTATAGGAGCTCCAGAAATGACACTTTATATCTCTTGTTGTGAGGGTTTCCTCCAGTCTCTTATGAAAGAAACCCATATGCACTGCGTCAAATGTGTGTCTGAGCTGGCATGGCCCTGCCTGAGCTCACCACTCCCTTTCAAAGGTCTGGCCACTGCAAGCCCCTTTTTGTTGCAGCATGATCACGAAGCCCACCTGTGATGGGCAGGTCCCTGCAGTCTTTGCATCCTTGTCTGAGTCTCTCCATTTGGAAGGTGCTCCCCTGCACCTGCACATCCTCCACTTGTAACTATCCCTTTGCATGGAGCTGCAGTAAAGCATATTTTGGACAAATGGAGATTAGTGCACACTCCAGGTCACCAGGTAGCATCCCCCTGCTTCCTGCAGCCCTGGCATCGTGTGCAAGGAGCAGCATCGGCACGCTCACACACACTGCAGAGCCTCATGGCAATGCTGAATTGCAGCTGACCATTGCAGCAGAGATCCCCAACAAACCCCTTGGGAAGTCCTCCTTCTCACGGTGGCTCCCTACTGGCACCTACGCCTGGCATGCCAGCCTGGTCCTGCTGCACGTTTTCTTGCTGTTTAACCTTAACAGTGTACAATTCTCCATCTGAAGCCTTGCTACAGCCTGGTACCACTATGCTGTTCCTTGCAGCAAGGAATCACAGAATCACAGCATGGTTTGGGTTGGAAGGGATCTTTGAAGATCATCTAGTCCAAGTCCCCTGCCATGGGCAAGGACATCTTTCACTATACCAGGTTGCTCAAAGCCCCATCCAACCTGACCGTGAAGACTTCCAATGATGGGACATCCACAGCTTCTCTGGGAAACTGTTCCAGTGGCTCACCATCCTCATCAAGATCATCAAGAAAAAAAATGTCTTCCTTATGTCTTTCTCCCCAGGCAGGGGGGCTTTGCACTCTCCTCACCCAGCCCAGCCATGGTGGTGTGGCGTCCCAGCTGCCTGGGGACAGTTTGCAGAGCAGCCATGCTGAGGTGTTGCAGAGCTGGTACGGCCGGAGGGCAGCAGCTGGCCTTGCAGCCGCCGCACGAGTTTCCTCCAGGTTGGCAGTAACGGTGTTAAATGGCTTAGCCAGTTTGGCCACGCAGGCACCAGGCATCTGTTTCGTGGGTCCCTGCGTGTGGTGCAGCCAGACGTGCCAGAAGGTGACCTGCTAATTGCATTACGGTTGTGTGCTCTGTGGATTAGTGTTGCTAAAAGTAAAGTTACGTCGTGTTTGAGATAAGCCTGCTGAGTAGTAAACATGCAGGGCCATTCCAGCCCAGCCGCCCTCTTGCACAATGGGAGCAAGGGTTTTTAACGCAGTAGAAAAGCGTGATGTTTCCGTGCCTGGAGGAAGGCGGGACGGCAGCTACATGTTTTCGTGGGGAAGAACATGTTAATGAGGTACCAACTGAGCAAGATATGTTAATGAGATATTGATGCATACGATATCGACCTAGTGGAACTTGCTAATGAGACATCGACCACGCCGCTGCAGTGCTGGGGCGTTGCACCAGGGAGGCCATGGTCACGTTGGGCCCTGGGTACCAGCTGATGCTCCCCACGTGTTGATCTTTTTTAACACAAAGCATCATGCTGGTTAGTCAGTCATAGCTAAGGTGAGGAAACATCCTACCCATGAGTGAAGCTGCGCAGAGCTTTGCTTGCTCTTTTATTGCTGAAACCCATGAAACGAACTACATTAAACTGGAAAATGTGACAGAGTCACCCTTGGGGGACCACACGTGCTCCGCAGGCCACAAAATTAGAAAAACACTGCCCATGATGTAGATGTTTGCCCAGGCAATTCCCGTCTGACACTTGGAGCACCTTCTTTATGTATATCTAGATGCGTAGTGATAACCTGCCCGCATAAAAAATAATCAGAACAAAAAACCCCCCAACTAGGTCCGGGTAGCATGCAGGTGCTCTGCATGGCAGCATCACCAAAGGCTTGCCTTCCAGAGTACTGTGTGGTGACCCACCGCAGAAAGTTTTAATGATGAATGAGTATTTCTGCCCCTAGTGGTTTTGCAGCCAGCAGGAGTCTTGCTGAACTTCTTGCTATCACAGAAGACAGCTGTGGGGTCAGGTTTGGTAGCCTGAAGGTCTGAAGGCAAAAACTCAGGAGATCCCTGAGCCTTTGGCAGGGCCAAGCATTACACCTCACTGGCACCAGAGTACCCACAGGTTTTCTACAAGACAAGACTATCTCCAGATACAAAGATAATCCCTGTAGCAGAAAATGCAGAAGATCTGAGGATGCTTGTGGAGGGATGATCAGAGCAGGCTCAGCAATTTTGCCGTGCAGGCATAGCCATAAATCAAGACAGTGAATGGAAGAGCGGAAGGAAATAAAGCCCAGCAAGACAAGCCATGCCAGGCATTTTTCAAGGACGAGGCAGAGGCTGACAGCCTGGAGGCTGGATCCAGGTCAATGGATCCAGTCTGGATTTGCTTCCATGTGCTTGCAAGAAGCAGATTCGGACTGCAACATCTGAATAAAACCGTCCCCCCCGAAAAATGCTGCAGGCAGCACAGGTTTAGGAATTTTGAGAGAGAGAGAAGAATCAGAAATTCATACAGGAGAAGAGTTAGAAATGAAGACCCCTATGGCTCCTGGGCAGCAAATACTGCAGGGGTTGTGGTCTGGATTTAAGAGCATTCTCAGCATCCTGGCCAGGGAGTACAGGGAGCAGTGAAACCACAGAGGGTGTAGACAGCAAGCGTGCAAATGCAACCAGGAAACAAAGCCAGCCACTCGTGGTCTTTATGGTAGCATGGTTTTTCCTTTGTTCTGCAGAGTGCCCCTACCACAAGCCCCTGGGCTTCGAGTCTGGCGCTGTTACCCCTGACCAGATAAGCTGCTCCAACCCCGAGCAGTACACGGGCTGGTACTCCTCCTGGACAGCCAACAAGGCCCGCCTCAATGGCCAAGGCTTTGGGTGAGTCCGAAAACGTCTCCCTGAGGGGTCCTGTGGGCAGGTGGGTGTTGGGGGCCGGGGGACCCCTGGCAGTGTGGGGATGGGAGGGGCCGCCCGGGAGGGCAGGGGCAGAGGAGGTAGCAGGGCCAGTGGTGTCCCCCCAGGTGCGCGTGGCTGTCCAAGTACCAGGACAACGGGCAGTGGCTGCAGATCGACCTGAAGGAGGTGAAGGTGATCTCAGGGATCCTCACGCAAGGGCGCTGCGATGCCGATGAGTGGATGACCAAGTACAGCGTGCAGTACCGCACCGATGAAAGCCTCAACTGGGTTTACTACAAGGATCAGACCGGGAACAACCGGGTCAGTGGACTTTACACTTCAGCCATTGATGGAGCGGGGGGCACATTTGGTGACACAAAAGCATTAGGTCTTGGCAGGGAGGTGCCCCAAGAGGGGTTCCTGTGGGAGCAGCAGGGTGGATGGGGCCTGGCGCTCACCCCATGTCCGGGGGCAGCATGGAGAGGGGTGTCCCCCTGCTATGGGAAGAGTAAATGCCACGCAGAAGGACAAAATATATTTTTTGCTAATGATGATGGTGGAGTCTAGACTAAAGTCGGCAGGATGGAGCTGGCATTGCAGAGGAAGCGGCAGCTCCATGATAAAACCCCTTTCTCAACCAGGGCTGCGCTACACCATTTGTGCCTGGGCGCTGCAGAAAGGGGGCTCCTTCTTTTGCCTTAAGTCCAGGGCTAGTGTATGATAATGATGCAGAAAAACCCCTGAGACAAAATCTACAACTATTTAATTCACAACCTGCCGAACCATTCGCATGCTGTACTTCTTAGTGGTTGGTTTGCAGCAAAAAATTGCAGAGGGGACCCTACAGTGGTGGCTGTGGTCCCTGTGCAGCCGAGGCAAGCTAGGGCATGCAATGCCTGCTGCCTCCCAGACATTGTCAGTGTCCATCTGTGGGGATGGCCATGTCCCAGCATGGGAGGCTCTGGTGGCTTTGCTAAAGCACTGGTTCTTGCAGCCCTGAGGGGATGTTGAGCTTTCCCAAAAAAACAGGTCATGGCAGTGGGAGACATAGCAGCATGGCCAAGCAGTGGGAAAGGGCCCCCAAATAATTTTTTTTGTCTATATCAGCGTGTTTGGGAGCCCGGCTCATGAACTGCAAGCAGCCAAGGTCGGTCATGTTCACTCCAAACACATGATGCCTTGCTGCCAGAAGACAAATGAGAAAGAATGGGGAGAGATTAAGTCTAGCCTAACCAGAAAAAGTGGAGGAACGATAAGGGGAAAGTGACTTATTCAGAAAGCCCAGTCAGTGTGACAAAAATTGTCTGCCTCTGGCTATTTTTAAAGTCTTTTGGGGTTTTTTTGGAGGGGGAGGAGAGGGACCACCCTCCCCCTCTTCTGCTCTGCACAGGCACCCCAAACTCATGGGGCAGTTTCATCCCCCTAACTGCCCGCCCACACTTCTCTCCCCAGGTTTTCTATGGCAACTCAGACCGCTCATCCTCAGTGCAGAACCTGCTGCGTCCACCCATCGTGGCCCGCTATATCCGCCTCATCCCGCTGGGCTGGCACGTGCGCATCGCCATCCGCATGGAGCTCCTTGAGTGCCTGGGCAAGTGCGGCTGAGCGCCTGCCCGCCCCACGCCATCTCCTGGGGTAGATGCAGAGGTGTCTGCCTGTGCAGTCGCCCCACCTCGCCACCGACACCAGCTGCGGCCGTGGTCCTGTGGTGTAAATGCCCAGCCTGCAAAGGGAAGGGCCATCTTGAATAAAATGGTGTTTCGCACCACGCCTGGTGGTAAAACTAAACCCCGCCATGAAGCTGACAGGTGTTTATGGGGCACACATCGGAGAAGGCAGGAGGGTTCATTGCTACACCTCTGATCCCGTGAGATGTGGTGCTTCTGGCCCTGGGTGTTAGGTTGGGAAAAATCATTGTCACAGCATGCTGTGGAAGCCAAAGTAAATGCAGATTTGAGTGCAAAGGCAGGGCTTGGACTCCCTCAGGGAGGGCAGGTCTGCGAGTGATTATTTGTCCCCGAGCCCAAGCACCCCCTGCCACTCCACTGGAGTCAGGGAGGGCTCTCGTGCTGGGGCAGACATCTCACCCTGCTTTTCCTTATGCTCCTCCTGCTGGTCTCCGCCATCCCTGAGACAGGGCTAGGGCCAGATCTGGCCAGTCCCCAGCACAATGGGCCCTGCCTGTATCTCACACTCTCAATCACCTAATGTCCCCTTGTATCAGGTACCGTCCGGCCTGAGCTGCTGTGGCTGTTTTTGGGACAGCCATTGGTCCCCTGTGCACCGGGTGGCCAAACCCCCTCTGTATCCTCTCTGGTTTTGCACTGACACATCCCAGGGAGCCCAGGGCACTTCACTCCCCACGGGCATTTGGGCATAGGAACAGGGACTCGCTCTCAGTTAACTGCCTCGATCTTGATGGCCCAGACCCTAATGGGTGCTGAGTGCCTGAGGAATTTGGGGCATGTGGAGGCTCTGCTGATGCATCCATCTCCCTGGGGTGACCGCCCAGGTGCTATGGCTCATGCCCCTGCCTCTGCCTGGGAGCTGATGCCCAGCACAACCCAGGTGGGGGCTTGCTTGGCTTGTCATGTGTCTGCAGCAGAAACCTGGCAGGCACCGGAGGCCTTTTCCCTAGTTTTTAGCAATCTGTGCATCCATCCCAAAAAGTTACAGCCTTGGCACCTGAACTGTCTCAGTGGAGAGAGGAGAGGCACGAAGGCAACGGCACCAAGGCAGGCTGTCTGCCTCTCGTGCCCTCTTCCTACCCCTGCGGGGAGAGAGATGAACATTTGGTGTGCAAGGCAGGAGATGAGATGTGGCTAAAACCAAATGAGATGTGACCAAAAACATGAGAAAAACCTCTGGATGTTTGTGCAGTTCATCACATTTTATTCATTCAGGAGGGCAGATGTTTCTGCCTTGTTTTTTCTTGTATATAGAGACAAATAATAACTGTCAGAAAAATATGCTGTTCTGGTGAATCTGAAAGCTTCTGCTCCACTCTACCAACAGTATGAATTCTACAATCCTCATCTGCTGAGATGATTATCACCATCACTCCCTCACTTCCCCCCACACCCCAAAGGAATTTTGCCTATCCACAAATGGGTGTAGGGACAAGAAAGCAGTGAATCTGCATGGTTCTCTAAAGATTATCAGTCCAGGCAAGCTCTACTGAGAAGGTCCACTGAGGTCCTCCATGCAGTCGAGCTGTGGGACCAGCATGGGTTAACAGCCTCCCTGGAGACACTGCACATACAACAACAGGGAGACAAGGGCTTTCCATCAGCCATTGTAGCCCTCTTATTAGTAACACCAACACTGAAAACTGAAGCATTTCCGGTCCCTGGACACAGTTGCCGTCATGTTAACACGCTGCTCTTCCTTCCCTAAAAGCAGCACAGGCAGCTCTGCTCCATGTCCTGGTAGATGGTGACTAGCAGGGAGGAGGCTTGGTGCTGCTGTTCCGTTGCATGACTGAGGAGTGGTGGGGTGGGGTTGGAGAGGTGAAAGGATGGACTGGACACCAGCTGATGAATATTTGTAGCATCTCAAAGCAGTTAAGCTTGACTGTAACCACCCAAAGCCTTGGCTGTGACCAGCCTCTGAGCTCCTGTGCACACTCCAGGGTTCTGCAAGTTGTCTGGTTTTGGAAATGCACCCTGCGGCAAGGGCCAAGAGTTCCTGGGTAATTTGGAAGAGCTCGCAAACTTAATCCACAGCCTGACTGGAGGGACCACACACCATTATACACCAGGGCACCACACTAAATCATGTGTCTTCACATGACTGATCCAAGATATAGGACATAATAAAACCTTGGAGGGAGAAAAGACTGTCCAGGTAGTAAGGACCTGTGCTATCACTCTTCCAGCCTCCCAGCTTTAAAGAAGTCACTAGACCCTTTTCCAGCTTGAAATGTACAGCGATGAATGAAGTGGACCTAGCTGGCATACGCTGAATTTCACAGTGCATTTGCTTCTTGCCTTTCCCCGTCTTTTGCCTGCAGTTCACCTCTCCAGCTTGCATGGGGAAAAGACCTACTTCTGACTTTGATCTGCAATGTCAAAATGGTTCCGGCTAAAGCAGGAGTTTCTGTTCTGCTCCTAGCTATGCAGCTCGTTTGCTAATTGACCTTTGGAAATTGTTCTTAAGCTCTGCCTCTTATCTAAAAAGAAGGGTGCTGAGAGGTTTAATTAATTAAGCGGTCCTAAAATGCTTTTAGAATTGCACTTGACTTCCACCTCTGCATAAACGCGGAGTGTTGGAGTAACAGTGTGGCTGAGGGCATTACGAAAGTGGGATAGAACTAGCTAAAATACAATTACAAAAATACAAAGCTTTTCCTCATAAAGTCTAACTGCTCCTAGCATATCACTAGTTTTAATTTACTGGCATAGATGCCTCCAATCGTAATTAACTGGAATAGTGCCAGTAACTGAGGATGCAGGAGAGGATGCAAAGCAGTGCTGAACACGCATTTATCTTCTAGGAGTGAAAATCCTGCAGGTCTTTACCTGCAGAGGTAGGGAGACCGATGCATGACTTTGCAACCATGTAAAACCCAACAGGTTTGAAATAGAAGGCAGGACCAAGAGCTGCCTTCAGCTTCATGACATGAATTTTTAGTCTGGGATGCTTAAAGAGAAGTGAGGAACTGTGCTGAGAAGTCAAGCTTGCCTAGTCTAAACTCTGTGATAAGAGACTGTCTCAAGCCTCCACACCAGCCACACCATTTGTAAGTCAATAGCCCCTTTCTCTTAATGGGTATCTGCAGGAGTTATCCCTTTACAGCTGCCTGACAGAAAAATGCCCACACCCACTCTGTTTCCCATCCGGTGGGGGACCAATGCTGACTGCACTGGGGCTACCCCTACATGGTGAGGCTTGACCTCTTCAAGGAGGTGGCCACTATAATTTTCTGGAGCCCTGCAGGGAGTACAAAAAAGGGCACCAAGCGCCTGGAATCACTACAATGAGATCCTTGAAAGAGTAAGAGCAAAGTGAGGTTGTAGGCGTAAAGCCAAGTCCCCAGAGAGCTCGGCACCTCAAGGAAACAGGTGTTTCAAACACATTTCTGGCTGGCACTGTTGAAATGCTGGACTGCTTGTCCTGGTGGAGGTTGAAGCCACTAGCTCAGGCCAGCAGTTCCCTGTTCGGGAGATGATGGGTGCAGCTCAGGGGAGGCACCAGGCAGCAGCCTGGTCTCAGAGCAGCTGTGGCTGCAGCACATCTCACCAGGCAGCTGTTTCGGAAGGATGTGAGCAGACTCCAAGTCCTGGCTTTCAGCAAGTCTGCTCCTGGAGCACAGAGGAGGGAGGCCAAAGTAAAGTGGTCCCTACTCCTCAGTTCGTTTCCAATTACCCTGAAGAATGAGGGACCAGCAGAGAAATAGTTAAAGTTTTTTAAAGCTGCACACAATAACAAAAAAAGTCATGGCCAGGACACATTAAAGAGGAACCCCTCAAAAACTGTATCACTGATACCTGAACGTTTGCCTAGAAGAGTCTCGGCTTATGTGTGGCAATAGTGAAATGCCGACATGCCACCCAAATGGTGGATCCCCTTCTGCAGCAAAGACAATTTAAGGGCTGGAAACTTTAAGGGCCTTTTAATTTCTAGGTAGTGCCTGCTGAGGGGATTGGTGGGTTGATACTGTTCAAAAGAGAGAATAGCAGAGATTCTTGCCCGGAAAGGAAGAAACCCTGCCTAATGCCTGCAAAGAGACTACAGGAATGGGCAACAAAGTGCTTCAGAGCTGTTTTGTCTGTGCTCCTGTAGAAACGCCAGGCTTGTGAACGGATACAGGCCAGCGTCTCAGATGGGGAGTTAGCCAGGACCTGGCAGCGACCTGTCGGGCAGAGTCGTCCTGCCCGACACCTGAGCCACGCTAACATATGGGGAGGCGCTCTGGATGTGTCAGGAATAAGATCAGCAGTCAAGCAATGACAGTGTTCTAGTGCAAAATCTGCATTTTTATTAAAGACATATTTTGGAAGGCCCATTCAAAAATACATTGTGCTCAGTAAAAATTAACCATTTCCATGCTGATAATTAAGGTTACCACAGGATTTTTTTTTTCTCTTTTAGAATATTTACAGCAACAATAGAAATTGTACAGAAGTTAAGAATGGAATACATGCCCAAAAAAAATCTGGTAAGGTGTACCAACAACATGATACAAAGGGTTGTATACAAACACTTTACAAATGGTTTGTTAACTTGCATGAAGTCATCCTTAAATATTCAACACATTTTAAAATCAATTTGTATTCCAGGATTAAAAAGGTTAACACCACATCACATCCCTTCCACAACAGAAAGCATGGTAGATTTAAAAGTTTGTGCGCTTTAGATTTCTAGTAGCTGTTAAAAAACATTGGGGAATTTTATCCATAAATTTAGAAGTTTTGAAAGCTACCTCCCCAGCCTGTTATTTTTGGAATAGTCTGTACTGGCAGATTGTGAAAAAAGATCACATTTTTCTAAACCTCGTTCTTCCTTCCTTCTCCCAAATGACAAAAATTCAGAATTCAGCATTTCACAGTGGAGATCTAAGCAGTCCTGGAAGTCCTTAGCAGATTAACCAGATTTTAAAATGCCTGCATAGAGTTTCCAACAAAATTATGGTTTCATGGAAGATTTTAGCTTATTGTTCCATATAAACCAAATATACATAGATGTTACTCCTTTTGATTAGACATATCCTTCAGTAGTACGAGTCTAAGATGTGCATTAGTAAACAAAAAAAAAGTAAGAAGAAAAGGAAAGTCGCGACAGTTACCTACACTTAAAGTTTTGCCTTGTTACTAAACAGTTAAAAGCTCTGCCATTGGATTTACACGTCAAGAGTTTACACCAAGAGGCTCATATCATATACGAAACTTGAATAGCAGCTTGTGCTATGAACATGCTTTAAGGTTGCTAATGGAAAGCTCTAGGAAAGCAGTTACTTCACAACAACACATTTCTACGCCTGTACAATTAAGATGCCACCTTGCATTTCTCAGAACGGATCCAGAGAAACAATGCCCTGTGAAAACAGAGACCTGGTGGAACGAAGGGCCTGGTAGGCAGCGTGTTTTGGTGGGGGCACAACGAGGTAAGGTATCTCACCCAGATGAAATGGAAAATTAAAATTAAGAAAATCCTGAGCAAGTCTAAGGATAGCTGTTTGAATAAAACAGCAAACAGGGTGGAGTAGTAGATAAGGCCTCTAACTCCCTGATAATCTGCACTAGAGAAACAACAAAGAACAAGGCAACGGCAATATTTGAGAACCACAAGGGGAAGGGCAAGGGAAGACTGCAAAGCAGTGCAAAGGATGGCATTGGGATTCTAGAGGGAGAGCTCGGATGGCTTGGAGGTTTCAGAAGTATATCAGATGAAGGCCCATCAAGATTTTATTACTTGGTTGCTAACAGTACCTAGAGGAAGAATCTTTTTCTACGTCTCTTCAGAATTTGGAGTCAATGATAAACTCAGAACGAACAAACCAAACCTCGACCACATTCTGCAAGAGAGAGGAGGTAGATTGACTTGCAGAGAAGACAAGAGATGTGTAGAGTCACTCTTAGCCTAAGTCACAAATTCCATGTTCAGACCATTGGGCCACGTCTTAAGAGCCACATTTGCCCAGCTGCATATTTTGAATTACATTCTAAAAGAGCCTGAGAAACAATCTGATTTGGGGGAACGAACGCATCCAAACACCGTGGGGCTGGTCCTCTCACACTTCTCATGCATCTTCCACTTAGTTTCTCAGAAGCCAACTTTTGCACCAAACAACTGGCTGCACACAAGGTAACAAATAAGCATCCAAGCAGAACATGGGGAAAATAAAATTCAGACCTAGTCTGTCAGATTTACCTATGCTGTCTCATGCAGTAGCTGTTAAAACAGTCCACTGAGAGAACAGATGACCTACCACAGCTTTTCTCTTCAAATTGAGAGAGGATCTCCTATAAAATTTGCTTTGCTTAATTTTCATGAATTTGCTTCATGATTGCAGAATGAAAAATCTTGTTTCAGTACAACATCTGAACCAAGTGATGTGCACAAGCCTTCACTTGCCTGATGAGCCTGAGCATTGATGCACTGCTGCTGCTGGGTCCTTTGAAAAAGGAGCCAACATCTAGAACTTCCAAGCTCTGTTATATTAAAAGGGCTTACTCAAATCGCTCCCTTTTTAACAAAGGCCAGAAGTTAAATGGCTTTTCTCCTCATTCACTACAAACCTAGTTAATGAATAGTTAATATCATGACACCATTAGAGAGAGCTGTGTAGGGAAAGGCACCTGTTCTTCAATAGTGTCCTCATTTGAAGGTCATTTAAAAAAGGTTAAATAGGGCACATCACCTTTCCGATCATCTTCTGTGACACTCCTATCCTGTTTCGAATGGTGGGCCTACTTACATGAACAGCAGCCCAGATGCATGGTTTATGATATAACCCCATTAAGAGATGTATTACGTATGCTAGCTGGAATGGAAAAAATAAACATTCATTGCTACCCCACAATTTGCAGTATATTATATATGGCTATCCTTTTCAAACTCTTTCTGTAACTGGGATTCAAATATTCTCCCAGCTCTACTCTGACAGTGTTCAACACATACAGAATTAATTACATGCAGATATTTCTGAAGCATGTCTCACTACCAAATCATTGTAAGACACGAAAAAACTGAAACATGAATAAAAACCCCAAACAATTCTAGAGCATGGCTCCCCTCAAAAGCAGCTGGGTTTTGCCATAGCTAAATAGATCACAACACTGCTTTCAGAGCTATATAATCTGTGTCCCCTTTCTTATCAGGGAGGTCTACAGCACTAAATTGATAAGAAGTCATAGCTTTTTCTGGGTGAGCACAGGAGTCTACTCAGCTAATAGCAACAGCAGCTTTTGAAGAAAAAATAAGCCAGTATGAGGCTTTTTATACTAGTAAGATTCATCTGTTAAGAGACCTAACTGCAATGACAAGGAATGGCTCAAAGCCTATCACAGGACACTGTTTCTTGAAGAATCACTCCAGCTTTGCTCCCAGAAACAAGCAGGTGTAGCAGAGAGAAAGGCGACAAGCCTAAGGACAACCTGAGGGCGTCTCGTACATTTGGAAGTTTGAAGCCTGCTTTAATATTGATCTAAAAGAGCGCGTATCTGTAAATAGAGTGGTGTCAGGACCCACACATTTAGGTGGGTCTGACTTGGTATCAGAAATCAAAGCTTGGTGCCAGAACCAAGCCCCGTGGGATGGGGAACATTTTAGAAAGAAGGGACTGAATCTGAGATCGCTGACTTCCTGCCAAGAAGTCTGCCCGGAGCTCTGTGCTGGTGACCTCTCAGAGGAGCAACGAATCTTGGGCTGCGATAAATGGAGCAAAAAGTGTTAAATAGCTCTAAGCGACTGTGCTCTGTGGTCAGGCCTGTTGAAAAAAATACGTTGCTTTAGGTTAATACATTTACATGGCAGTTTAAAAGGACAGCTTAAACACATATACAATTTCAGTTAAGATGAGCTTAAGGTGCTTCTTTTTCAGTTAACAAGAGCTCAAGAGCTATAGTAAAAACATACAGACAAGTTTAGGCAGCTTGAGTTCTGCAAAATGACTATGATTCATTTCTGAAACCTAGTTTCTTTACTATTCACATCATTAATGATGCCATGAGGCAAAACAGATTGCCAAAGAACAAAATGCAGTTTAACTACGACACTTTGTACTAAGTAAATCTACAGAACATGTAGCACAAGACTCACAGACCAGTGAAGAGGAAAGCTCACACTTACAAAATTGTTTGCTCTGTAATTCTCTTCCCCTTTATTGAGCCAGAAAATCTCTGCCACTACATAATAAGACTCCTTTGGAAGCCTCGACAAAATTACATTAGCAATATTCTAAATATTGGGAAGTTATACCAGGTTAAAAATATACAATCTATCCCAGCACCAGCTGGCCGAGCTGCTGGAAGTTCTTTCCAACAGAAGGAAGAAAATACTACGTACATTCAACACAATTTAGTATTCAACTGAAATCTACTACGGTTTGTTGAATGCGAGAAGAAAATGCAGTATGAAGTAGAAACATCTTTCTGTAAATATGGGCCACCAAATACTTGAACATTCCTTGGGTCACCCTTGAAGCTTTGCTAACTACTTTAAACAGCTATATGTACAGTCAGAGATTACTCTGATTTAACTTAATGGGTACTGAGAAAAAAAAACCCTTTGGAAACATTTTTGCTTGCTAGAAATCAGAACAGCCACATACAGCCCAGTATCATCATCCCCAGCATGAAGCTCTTACCAGCAAGCTGAAAGTCTTGCAGAGGCGAAAGGATACATATCCACAAAGCACAGCAGAGTCTAGTCTGAACACTCCCTCGGAGACATTCAAATAGTACTGCTTAGAGCCCCACTCTCGGACACTGCTTTTGTGAGGGATATCAGTGGCATCAGCCGATTTCAAAGCAGAGAGCAGGACTAACCTGGTCATGGCCAACTGGTGAATCCAACAGAGATTGCTAAAATATGCTGCTAAGCTCTGATAGCGATGACTAGGAAATATCACAATGTCTTTCCTGGATGCCCACTGAGCTTATAAAAAACTGAATACCCTTTCATGTCTACTGTATTTATATATGCTATATATATGATATATCAACACAGTATATATCATATATATCTAGATATAATATATATATCTATAGAAAGTCACATGCACATTTCTTGCAGGCAATTGACAAAGAAAGAATTCTTATTTTGCAATTTTTCAAATTTACTAGACTGACTTTTAGCCCTGGACAAACCTGATGCAACACCCTTCCACAATGTATTTTCTGACAAAGATTTTTAGAGTAGTGCTGCCAAATTTGCTGTTGTTAGAACTTTGAAATGACTCAAAAGCTACTCAATAGCATGTCCAGTTTGCATTGTTATCCCAGTAGGAAGCTCGGCTCTTACTGCCTGGCTGCTTCTGTCAACTGCATCTATGGCTAAATCACCAGATTTACATTCAGGTTAATCTCTTTTTGGAAAAGACAATGTATTTGTGAGTGCAAGTGTCTTATGAGGACAGCATCTAGAAAACGAACTATGCTGCAGAATAATGAGGGAGTTGAACAAATATGTTTAAAAAGGAAAGATTGTATTGTTCTGACACTACAGGCCTGACTCTCCTCTTATTGCACAAAGTTGAGACTGGCATAACTCTTTTGACTCCTGTTGGCTCACCTTTTATTTAGTTTACCGGTAGCGACAGAGGAATCAGGTTGCGTATTTGCCACACTCGACGTTCACCAACGTAAAGGCAGTTTTAACAATGTTGTACAGGAGACTGGAACCTAAGATCTAGTAATTTACTGAGACTGGTAACTGAACTGCGTACGGGAATATTCGAATAGTAAGACCTAAGGAGAAACTAAGCTGCATGACAACCATCTCCCTCAATATCCAAATATCAGATCTGTAGCTTTAAATACATCCTGAAATATAATAAGTGCAAGAGTAGTTTAAATTTAAATACAGTGTTTATCTTATTAGTTAATAGATTGCTAAACAAGATGTAAAATACACATATGCATAAAAGCTTATACCATGATCTGCAGTGCCATGCTATGCGTAAGTGTCAAAGTTTGGCATTTCACTTGCAATTCATGCTATGTTTCTTTGGTTTTCACCCCTGCTATTAAGTGGAAGAGCACCTGCTTTAGCTTGTAGTCATGGGGCACTTTATCTCTTTAGAGGAAACAAAAATTTGGTACTGGGGCTCTGTGCTCTTGATGCAGATGCAGAAATCCCATTAATATTACTAGGAAAGCTAAGGACACAGGGGAGAACATACCACATTTAGATTACTGTACAGTTCTGCAGTCTCTTACATTTAGCCAATACTTCCAACAAAATAGACCATAATAAAGCTTGGAATTGAATGTTGTCTTTTGTTTGTTACCAATAATGCCTGTAATACTGGGCTCTCATAGCTGAGCAAGATTCATACTGTTACAGTCACGTTTATATCCACATTCAACTTCCTTTTATTAGAAGTATAATACTGCACTTTATATCACAAATGTATAAAAATATGGCAGATAGTGTCATAACAATACTTTTCTTTTAAATGAGTATATTTAAAAAACAGACAGTTATTTTCCATTTATATATATATTTATATATAGAATAAAATACTCCTGATGCAATATATAAATGTTACTGTTAGTTTTTTATAGAAACTACTGTAGCTGTTGCACTGCTTCACAATGTTTCAAACAGCTCAAAATAACTTTACATTATAACAGAAAAGATATGATTATAACAGTACGATATTAGGTCATCATAAATAAATATTACAAATCCTATCAAATATGGAAGTTTAAAAAACAAATTTAAGACATACAATTTAACTTTTAAACCCTTAACAGGGATACACTTTTATCACATAAACCCCACTGTTTTAACTAGGCAGCAAAAAATGTAGTAAGGGCATAGGTCTAGACATGAACGTTTTCACCCTTCTAAGTGCCAATACATACCAAAAGTCTCCCAGCTTTCAGACAGAGATATGCACTAAGCTGGAATGTAAATGAGAGAAAACGACAATGCATTTTTCTCCCTGACTGGCACACTCTGCCTGGCATCCAGCGACATTTCTGATGGTAATTCATAATTCAACTTGTTTTACGGTATAATCCCTGACTCCCACTGTGGTGCCAAACAGCATAGTTCCACACGTACACATTGCACGCCTTCATAAAGCTGAAAACGCAGTCTTACCATCACCAGAACCACCACCACTCCCCTACGCTGATCTCCACCTGAACTGGCCTATTTTCTGGAGTGCAATTACAAGGCTGTCTCTTTTAAATCATTCAGATTTGGCATTCGTGATCGGTTTGTTCGGTTATACGTGTGCCCGTTCTGTCCGCTCTTGGAAGGCAGCTGATCGGAGTAGGGAGGCCCATCACTCGCGCTCCTGTTCACCGGGGAGACGTGCCAGGTGGGTTCCAGCTGGCTTGGTATCTGCAGCGTCGGTCTGCTTTTCGGCTGAGGCTCTTGCCGCGCGTTGCTGCTGCTGCTGCTGGAGCTTTGACTTATGGGGTGAATTCGCACCTCAGAAAAAGAAGCTTTGGCTGGCTGACTTGGTAAGGGCTGGAAGCGGGGCTCAGCAGGGACAGGATGATTTGAAGAGGAGAGGTGTAAGAGCTTTCGGAGGGATTTTAATGGCTGGCTCTGAAAGACACGGGGAAAAGCGCTTGACCTTCTGCTCTCCATCTTATCAGACTTCTGGTAACAAAGCTGTCATATCCTAAACCGAACATCTTGAACTTCACAGGACTTCTTCACTTTTAATTTGTATTCATTTGGAATATTTCATTCCAAGCTATGTATACACACCTGAGAAAATGTCTTCTCATTATGATTCAATCTATTAGCTACCTGAAAAGATGGAATCTTTTCTACATCGGAAAAAAAAAATTGTTCCCATCAATTATTTTAACCTTGTTTCCTATGAAAATGGGGGCATAGACAATTGCATTAGCTGTCCATCTGTCACTATTCCTGCTGTTAGCTTTAGAACCTCAGCCACATTTTATGAGGCACAGATACCAGAAACACAAAGTTCTTAAAAATTTTGTGAACATCAATTAGGGGTTAGAGAGAGTCTTGAGTAATCATCTGCACTGAAATAAGGGCTGGCAGAACTCAGCACTTAGATATGTTCTTTGCTGGCAGCTGGGTGATAAGCTGCTCTAGTACCTCACAGTTTCTTTGACTGGTGAGCAGGTTGAAGGAAAATGGAGACATGGGGTTACTGAAATGGCTAGCAAGAGCCTGGGGAAGCCTGAGTACACAAAGTGGTATGAAAACAGCCTCATTAAATTCCACAGTTCACAGAGCAACTTGCTTCTTCAAACACTGCAGCTGCAACGAACCCTCTTCTTCAGTTTTCAGTGTTGTAACGGCAACAGAGCATGGCACTGAAGCTCCCTCCCAAACCCTGTCCCCCAAGCTAGTTTTAGACCTGGAGAAAATAAAGTTGCGTTACTGCAGTGCTATGCTCCAGTAATGCAGCCTGCTTAAACTGCAGTCTGTGCCAGCTGAGGCACAGCCGCACTGTAACATGGTCACGATGCTCTTCTGGTGACCCCATCAAGTATCAAACTGTGTCAAGTAGCACTGTGCCCTCAGGTTGCACCACTCCTTGCAGAGCTAACTTCAGGGCTTTTCTACAGCGATGCATAGCTACCTCAGACACGCACCGAAATGTTGCTTGCCTCTAATACAAAAACATAACCAGTATTTTGAAAGGCTCAAAGACTGACACAGCGACATTTAGTCTCTCTTCTTTTCTTTGTCGTTTATGTCTAGATTTTCAAAGAATTATGCAGGATTGCTGGCACGTGATTTTTCACATTCAATGAGCGGGGAATGGGGAGGTTGGGAAATAATGTCAAATGCAATTTTTCTATTCACCGGAGAAAAAGCTGTCAAGATACCTCAGTGATGCTAAAATACAGGGAATTGATAATGCCACTTACATGAGGCTGGATTTCTGTCATCTTCTCAGGATGCCAATCCTTCTGCCTGCTGCTCTGGTGATTAGAAGAATGGATGGCTTTCTGTAACGCTAAGAGATCCTGACCATCACTGCTAGGCATCTGCAACAAAATATTAGATACTGGGTTCCTAGTATATTCTTAAGAATAGCTGTAAATCATTTCCCCCCGTAATTACAGAACACAAGTGAAGCCCATTACTGCAGCAGAATTGCAAAGACCTTTCAATATTTCTCCCCATACTAAGAGCAAGTGGCTGTGGATATCATGCAGATTTGCTGTATACACCCTTAGCCATTAAAGCATTCGCATGCTGTTAGTGTTATATGCTGTAAGAGAGAGCAGTTAAACAAGGTTTCAAAAAATAAAAAAAAAAAAAAAAAAAAGAAAAAAAAATTGTTGAGCCTCATCTTCATTTAAAAAGCATTCCATACTGCAGTTAAGACCATGGATCAGTTCTATAAATTTGTTCCTGAGTGAAGCAGACCAAAATTTCTCTAAGCTGATGTCTGGCTGATTTTGCCAAGACAAAACCCAAGAGGTTTTCCTTTCCCCATTTTTTTCCTCCTCCACAAATATCCCAAACTAAAGCAAAAATTAAGAAACTCCCCACACATCCCCCCATCCCCAACAAGCTGAAATCCAACAATATTTATGGCAGAAGGATAATTTAAAACTTATAGAGTTTTATCTCATGTCAAGAATTCTAAGCAAAAAAAGGACAGTTAAAATTTAACCTATTTTTAATGCAAGCTCTCTTTTATCATAAAATTTAACCTATTTTTAATGCAAGCTGTCTTTTATCATGCACAATCAGGACAAACAAAAATACAGCAGAGGCATGAGCTAAAACTTAGTTTTCAGATAATCTGTTGTTAATATTTGATTAATGGAATTTATATATAAAGGAGCAGTTTGCATAAAAAAATGTATTTCCAATATAGCTATAAAACAAAACAGGTTAATTTTTTTCCTGATTGAAACAGAATGAGACAGTTTAATTTTAAACATACATGATTTCACAACTATTTTCCTCCTTTAGGCTTAGTCCCAGGGCTCATTCTCTCTGGAACTGTGTATGTTACATTTTCAGTATATCAAATACTAAAAAAAAAAATTTTTTTAGGCACAATCTATTTCAACAGAACTGCCAATTTTAAGTAAAATTTATTGAACTGGCCCAAGATACTTAACTGGCATGAAGAGAAAGTGATCCCATGAAAATAAAACACATGCTGCTGTAGTCAGTAAAACATGTTTACTGGAGCATTTTACAGTGCTACTGTACTTAAAAATTAATACCATGGGTAGAGTGACTACAGGAAGCTTTTTCAAAGAAGAACTATGCTTTAAATTATTCTTTGAATTAAAAAGAGGAAAGAGGGATTTCTTGATGCTTGGATTCTCCCCGTTGGTTGAGTCTGTCTGCAATATAAGATACAAAAACTAAATGCATAGTATTTCAATTCAAGGGATCTGTCCTTACTATATTAATTCTTTTTTTTTTTTTTTAAATTCTGACAATATATGGTATCAATCCTATAATTTGCTTTGGGAAAATACAATAGTGATTAAATGAAAAAAGCATACAGAACAAATTCAAGGAACTCAATGCATACAAAGCATGTAAAAAGAGATCAGTACACCTATTCTTATAGCCATGTTCATTAGAAATGCAGAGTGCATTTCAAAGCCTTTTGGAAACAACTGGTAGGTCTTGTTGACTTTACTGAGCTTTGGATCAAATCCTGTAATTCTGGCAATCATTTGTTACTTATCACAATGACCTCAAGTGCTATGACATTTCTTATTTTTATATAAATAAAATATCAAAGATACACTAGCAATAATAGCAATCGGTTTTAGACTGAGCAGTTGATAGTCACCTCTAGAAGAAATAGAAGTATTCTATTTTTAACTTGTAGAAAGAGTTAGGGCTCCAAGATGAATTCTTTCAGTTCTGACAAAAATATGCCTTCAATAACTTCATGTCTATCTGCAAGGGCACTGGCTGTTTTATTTTAATTTCTGTAACACCATCAAAGAGCATACCAATGGATGCACAAGCAACAAACAGAACTATCAAGTATTAAAATAAAGAATAGGACTATTTCTCCCCTGCTCAGGTACAAACAAGCCAGGACACATATGCTGTGTCTAGCATTATTCTGCCTACCAAAAGAAAACTTTATAATACAATATAATGAATATGTGACTAAAGAGAATGATGGCTGCACTACCAAAAGCGAGGGTTTTCAAACAGCTTTCTCAGCTTCTAGATTCCATCCAAGTTAATGAAAGACAGAGTCACTAATTAGCATAGCTTGTTTAGGAACTTTATGGTCAGAGGAATTTCCTGTTTGAAGTTAAGTAAATCAAAGAGGAATCAAAGCATCACTAGGAGGAATGCTCACCTGCGACTGTTTTTTCCAAAGCAGATAATTTCTTCAGACCCACAGCTTGCAATATGTGCCAAAATCTGCAAAACTCAGGCTCCTCTGTAGATAGTGCTTATTGACACTGTGCACAACCCTCATGGATATCAAGTTGTTTGGTGGCAGATGACAGAAAAAACTGTGACTCTAGCAATCCTCAAAACCTTTTGCTACCTTACTAGAAGACTCCAAACAAGATTAAAAGGAGAATGGGTAAGAACAGCTCTGCAAAACAATATTGCAAAGAATTCTCGTAGCAGGCAGTAACGATTATTATCCCACGGGGAACTGCACCTGGAGAACTTTAGGGAGAATGATTAATGGGAACAACTCTGCAGGAGGAAGTGTCAGGAACTGGGATCAGTTCTGGGCTATTAGAGATTTTGAGAATGACATTATGAAGAAGATGTCTTCAATCCAATTTCAGATACCTTTTATGACTCTTATGACGATCACCAGCAAAATGAGACTTGCCAAAGGATATCAGCAGTAAATAGTAGCTAGTGAATGTGATACTAGCATTCTCTTAACAAACTCTCTATGACATGCTTCTCAGCATTGTGACAGTTCTCCAGTCTAGTTTGTTATTTGCTCCAGAAAGTCTGCGTCAGAGTAAATAAGTGGAATTACATACTTCTAGGACTCCATAAGAATTATAAGCCTCAGAAAAACCCTTGGGTAGTCACAAGCTATATGTTAGATTTTTAATATGAATTCATAGAAAACATTATTTGTAGTTGAAGAGCTAATATTACAGTGCTGTTAAAAACTTTTACTACTGAAGTCAAACTTGGTGCTGTACTGAAGGTAATAATTTTTGTTTGTGCTGGAAGATCCTAATGAACATCCCAATGTTTGTTAGGTAGATGTCCTCAACTAACAGATGAAGAGCAAAGAACAGTGTCTGAACCAGACACTTGTACACACATCGGTGGGTACAGTCTATCCCTAGATACTGTCCTGTTAAACAGCTCTATGTAGAAATGAAAAGAGGTTTTTCAGTCTCTGGTTGGGTCCAAAATCAAGTTGATGTCAGCAAATTTCTGGCTGAGGACGCAAGAGTTTTATCACGACCTTATTTCAGTAATTTATTCATCTTCCTGTGAGATACTAGCTCTAACTAGCCAACATAATTTTCCCTTATGCAAACCCTCTCTCTCTCCCCCTACTCCTCTATCCTGCTTCTTAAGAGTGAGAAGAAACAGGAGTAAGGATTATGTATAAATCTGTCCTGTCTTGTACTCAGTGATGTCCTTGGTAGCTATAGATCAAGGTACTTGTGATTTAGATGTTTTGGAAGGTGCCGGATTTTGAGATGCAACACAATCCAGTCTATATTTCCTTCACACAGTTTAATCTGGAAGTAGTTGATACACCACCTATCAGCTGAGCTTTTAAAGTGTTCCTTGCCACCACGTCTGAGTGGCTGGCATCAGTGTAGACTAGAACAGTGCAAATTTAACACCTTTTTTTTTGGAAAATGCATCACCGGAAACAACGGCCTTAAGTGTACTATCCTTTCATGGACATTTTGATATCAAATAATCACAGAGTTATAATCTAGGTATTTTGTTCAGTTGTGTAATGCAAATGATCATATTTGAACTGGGTACACGTATCAGGATGAACAAGTTCAGAAGGAGAGGCAGATGGCATTGCTCTAAAACCTGCCCAGCAGAAAGGCGAGGTGCATTTTTGAGTGCTAGTTAACACACACATACACACGTCCCATACAGTTCGAAGAAACAAAACAAAAAAAAAGCACCTGATAATCACTCCTCTCCCCCAATTTTCAACAGATCAGACCTCCACCAATACCCAGAGTCATGCCACCTCATCATATTTTGATTTAGTTACGCCCTTTTGCCAGGAGAGAGCGTGATTTACTCCATTCTGAGAACCTTCAAAACTGTAACTGCAGTTACACTTACAGAAACATTGCAAGCTTATATAAATGAAATCGTAAATATTTTACTATTTCCAGAACGGTCATTTGAGAATGAGATGAGATGATGTCTAGGTTACTTCAGTTCTTAGGGAGATTTTCATTATAAAACTTTGTGAAATGTTAATATACCACTGCTCTCTGATAAAAGAAAGTTCTTTCTCCCTCCCAAAAACTAGATGAAAATGTAAACCTGTATAAAAGACACCAAAGGCTTATACTGAATAACAAAAGCCACAATACATTCCCCCAGTAAAACACAGAACGATAAGAATGGTTAAGGAACATCATCCTTATTCCTGCAACAGGGCGCAGCAAGAAGAGGGAGGCTGTTATCGAGACACTGCCATGAAAAAGCCTGGAAAGAATTCTCATTTATAACAGTTTGATCTCCTCCTAACGGGTGTCTGAAATTATTCAGTCTCTGAGGACACACAATAATGCATTTGCTATTCCTGGAACGGTATCACCATATCCTGCAAAAGAATTTGCTGGAACATCAGCTTAAAACATGCATCAAAACTGGCTCTCAAAGGGTCTGAATGAAAACAAAGATGCCAGGACTAGGAGGTGAAGAAATATTTGAAAAGGCAGTTAAATAAACCCTGAACAGGGAAAGAATCTGACTTTCATATCATGAAGAGAAAAAATGAAAGAACAATTAGATACATGTGGGCATGACCACAAATAATACAAAGGTACTGTACTAATCTAGCATATTAAAATGGTATAATTCAAAACTGATAAATATATTTTATTTTAGAAATATTGCATACTTACAGTTTGAGATTTCTTCTTTTTCTTTTTTATGGCCCTGAAAAAACCTTGCTTTTCTTTCTCCTTGAGCTGTTCTGAGTGACTGTTAAGGTTTTCAGGACTTTTCCTAAACATGAAACAAGGTATTGTAAGAGAGATTTTATTTTGATATTACGTAAATTCTGTGTAATAATGAGATTTTATGCCAAAGAATGCAAATTATTGATTAAAGCAAAAAGGTTCTTAATGTTTTAGCATTCGTTGGTTTAAGGCTTACTACACAAATACTGGATAAATAGTTTTATTAAATGGGATAGGAGGAACACAGTGTTAGGGTAAAGTGTTTAGTTCAAACCAGTGAATAGTTATTTAGGGAAAAGGAAAGCATGCATGTGGTTGGTTTTGTTTTGTTTTGTTTTTAAGCCAGAATTTAATATTCAAACCAAAATATCACACACAAGGTCTTTTAGAAAAATGAAAATCATATCTGAGAGAACACACAAATGGTGATGAGGTATAAAAGCACAGGTCCAGTTTATTCATTGCTTGCTGGAGAGCCAAGAGTTGCAAAGTTCACCAGAGAGACCCAATTTCAACTGAACTTCCTGACCTTTGCTGACATGTTTCCAAATTTATCACTGGGGAAGCTGGGGATCTACTGCTGTCCATGTCAACTTAAAAACTTCAGTTAGTTTGTTATGCGTGGGTGAGACAGTGCTGGCAAAAGATGACCCGAAAGTGGAACAGGTGACTTGCCTGAAGATTGAATTTCCACCTTTTAACTTGTCTACACAGCTGAATTAACTACAGATGATAACCAGCACGTTACTTTAAGTATACACAGTAAACTATGTATGTAAAGTACCGATATGGGGTAAAAAGATGGTTTAGGTAGGACATTGGTGAGACATAACTGAATGCAGTTCTAGTGCCCTTTAAAATAGTTTGAAATTTGGAAATGGTACAGGAAAGTGTCACACAAATAATTTCAGAGATAGAAAAAAAGAGTCAGAGATTTCAATCTCTTCAGTATGCTAAAAAACAGCCAAAACAGCTCCAACATTTAGTTTCCTTGATTGCGGCGCACAAGTACTTATCCAGGGAGAAATTGCAGAGTACTAGGAGGATCTTTAAAGTAAAGGGCAAAGCCTTAACAAGAACAAGTAGGTGGACAATTAAGCCATAGAAGTCACATTAGAAATAAGGCACTGATTTTAACAATGAGAATCATTAACCACCAAAACAAACTCCTCAGTGAAAGAAGTCATTTCCCATCTTTGACATTTCAAATCAGGACCACGTGCTCTTCTGGGAGATACACATTAGTCAGGTATGGTACTGGGCCTGAACCCAAGAGAACGGTTGACATTTAATGGCAACTAACATACAGAAAATCATACCGAGTGATTTAATAGTCCTTTTTCAGTCTTAATTTGTATGAAAACAAAAATGAAATTATTCCATTGTCTTGATGAAAAACCTAAAGGAAAGCCACAGTTCTAAGGGCTCTGGATGACAAACAGGAGCAGCTTTTCCTGGAGTAACTGTAATGTAGCAACACTTAGCTGTCTGCTATAGTTATCTTTGGCTTCTAATTCTGGCTTTAAATGGTATGCTATCAGCTGGTGATTCAGCTGCTACTACATGCCAAGCTGACATTTTTTTCCAAGCAAATGTGAAACCCATAATTGGGTAGGAACCACTGGAGTCATCCTGCTTATTGATGAGTATTCTTCATTCTGATAGGTGGTTTCATCAATTCCTCAATTTCTACACAAAACGACCTCAAGCTTGAAATGCTACCTGGTTGTAAATAGAAATGCATGCAGTGTTTGAATGCTGTAATAAAGTGCAATTTTTGAATAAGAGAAAGGGCTTAGAAGAAAGGTTTATAAGCAGAGAGGATGGTGGAAATTTTCCTAATTTAAATTTTTGGAACTTCCATCTAAATCCAGGAAACACATTCAGGTGAACAACAACATAGATTTAATGTGAAAATTACAACACTACAGGAAAAATCTCTAGTTTAATATAATTACTAGATTTATAATATATTTTAAATATATTGGATTGCTAAGGATTCCTGTTTCTGTCACGTCCCTGTATTTGTTACCACTACATTAACAGAAGTAAGACAGTCTTGTATGAGTCAAAGCACCAAGGAGAAAGCCTGAGAGTAAAGACTACTGACAGCTTCACAGATTTGGTGAACTAACGAGACTGAATTAACACAGAGCAAACACCTACCAAATTATTTGCTAAATGATTTTTACTTGATTTGTTAGAAAAGTTGGAGGAAAGCATGCACCCCAAGTACCTTGCTTGTACTCTGAAAGTCATGTGAATGGGGCTGAGAATCTTCCGAGCCTTTCCCCAAAGGAGCTACTGTGCATCCACATCTGCAAACATACCCCAACCCCAGCACAAATTACTAACCCAGCAATTATGTTGCCTGCTGAGGAACCAGTGTCAGATGATAAGGAAGTCCCCATGTGGTTACTCTATATTGTCCTTTAAAATTTTTCAATGCCTGGCTATAGCTTTTCTCTTCTGAAGCCTATTCCAAAACAGAGACACTGTATTTTTAAAGGTTAACTTAACCTTCAGAAGAAAGCTTGGGACAATTTTTGCCAGACTTTTAGATAGAGATCCACTAATGTGTAAATTCTTTTCTTTGGTCCAATGAAACTGGATGAGAAAACTGCTCCCTACAGCAGATGAGCAGAGAGGAGAGGAGTAAAATTCTGCACCATCGTTTCCTCTTTATGTCTATAGTGACCAGACAGAGGAGAAAAATAAGGGGCTGTGAACTCTGCTCATTTTCAGTTGCTGCTTACCCAAAAAGTCAGTGGTTTTATACCGACTGGTTTATGTCATTAACTCCTATGACTCATATTGCAGTACAGTTGTCTGAAAAAGCATTGACCTTGAAAAGCAACTGCTTCAAAACACATGCTCATTATGTGAAGAGAGTGAACATATATAGCATTATAGCAGGAAGTTTCAGCACCAGGATTTTGTACCAAGTAAAAATAGAGCAGAACATTTTGATCGATGAGATGAAACACTAGGATATTTTAGACATCCCAAAAGATGATTTTCAGACAATGGACAGTACAGGAAAAAAGTAGGATTATCAGAAAAAATCTGTATGGTATAGTCACTCAACACTAAACTCTTACAATATAACTGGAAGTATCTTGGTATTTTGCGTAACGCTTCAGCTCTAGAAAGCAAACAGTCTGTTATGCAGTGTCTCTTTTACTAGCAAGTAGAACTAGCCGTAGAGAAGAGCCCCCACTCGGAGAGCTCACCCTCAAGCAGAAACCAAAGGCAAAATGTGCTCTTCTTTTTTTATTTTATCTTTGTGTGCCTTTTGCATGCTTAGGACATGTAACATAGATCACATTGGTTATTCTGGTCTGAGACATTTGGAAAAGGTATAGGTATAAACAGAAATTCTGTGATTATCAGAGCGTTTATTGCCCCTGGGCAGGAAAGGTATCCAACTTCATGCAGGTACAATGAGGTGTAGGAGCAAACATGCACGGGGCAAGCAAGCTGATGTGTTTTAATATTAACTAAAAAGAATAAATATGAAGCATGCTGCATTCATACTGCCATAGATCCGTACTGCAGACAGCTCTTTTTGGGAGGCAATTCCTCATGCTTGTTTCAGTTATTCTTCAGCAACACTAATCTCAGCAGGCAGCCTGGCTTGGAAATCCTCTTTAACTGCCAGTATACTACTTCCTTTACTGAACCGCTCACAATTACACAAGTAAGGATTTTGGCCTAATGGAGGAGTTACTGAAATGTCTGAAGTTTTCTTCGGAAGATAAATGAACAAACACTAATTCTCCAAGTTGGCTTTTGGTTTTGCTTAAAGTAAAACCCTTGGCAGTTACAGAGTTACCATAAACAAAGGCAAGAAAATGTCAGAAACTAGTGAAGCCCCTCAAATAGATGGTTTACTTAAGGTAAGAATCTCAATCCCACCAGCTGAAGTCCATAGTAAAAATTCTTGGTATAAAAGACTGGCATTGAAAGTTTAAAAATCAGAGATCAAATCTGAACTTTGCTTGGTGCTGCAAATATTTTTTTTTTTCCTGTGGAAAGGAGGATTTATTAACTGGAATAAACCCCAGATCTACTGTCTTATATACAGAATGCCACCCAGAAGCCACTAGAACACCTGAGGTTATGGCATCACTAAAATAGTATACATACATATGGTTTACACTCCCACCCCAGTATCATTCAACATTAGTAACCATAAAAATGTGGAAGTGGTTGGTTTTGTAAACTCATAAAGCATATACTTCAGTAGGCTTACTTTTTGGACAAAATATTGATGACTACAAATTCTGGAAAGCTTCCTTGCAAATAATGTTAGTCTGCATCATCTAATTTTTAGTACAAAACAAAAACCACTGATGACTGGGGAAGGGTCAGGGAGGAGGCACCAGTTACTAGAATAGCCTGGTAGGGAGGCTCACATTGCCAAATAGATGAATAAAGCAAACATATTGGATGACAATGCATATGCAAGAGTCTTGTGCAGGAAATGTCAGAGGGAAAGCTATACCATTAAGAAGGTGAACATGTTCAAACTATGGAGAGCAGATTCCTAAAGCCTCAACCAGTGTAACATACACAGGTGATTTTTAAGCTTGCACTGTACAAATTTGTTAATTTCCTGATATTTTCTACAAATTCAAGAATTCTGTAAATTAACTGGAAAGTATTTACAATGCAGCAAGAGTTGTACTGCAGAGAGCTGAACAAGCTTTAGCTTGCTCAGATATTGGTAACCTTCTAGTTTCAGGCACATTAAGTGTGACTACA
The DNA here is from genome assembly GCA_031468815.1 of Morus bassanus. Classification (NCBI taxonomy): domain Eukaryota; kingdom Metazoa; phylum Chordata; class Aves; order Suliformes; family Sulidae; genus Morus; species Morus bassanus. The sequence continues at coordinate 87,227,389 of CM062568.1, read as the reverse complement.
TTGTTACACAGATACAGTGATATTATAGCCAGTCACGTCATGTTTACAAAATACTGTGTTATTTTGGCATCTTGAAAATTAATGGTAGGTAGATAATTGTAAGCCTTTGACACTCCTAAGAGCAGGATGTTCTTTTTTTGTGTTCTTTTCTTGAATGACAGTTTGTGTGTGTTTATATAAATTATATACATATAATAGATATATTCCCCCTTTTTATTATTTTTGCAGGAAGGTATGACACATGCTAGAGAAGATATGACAAGCTGTTTGTCATAGATTTAATACATTTAAATGGACATGAAAGGTCTAAACAACAAAGCTTTGAGAAGCCCCCAGATATCTTGTAAGTAATCAGTGCAAACACTTCCATTATGATGTGAGATAAAGCACTGCATGCTGGAGTTTATTCCAAAGAGATCTATAAAACCAGTAAAGATAACTCAGGCCAACATTTTGGCACACTGGCAGAACAAGGTTAAGCATCTTGCCTATACCTTCTGATTTTGCCCAGCTCAAGACAAAGCTTGCACAAGTGAAAGAGAATAAAAAACATCTACTGTGGTATCCAAAATGAAAAACTGAGCAAGTTCAAGGTCATTTACAGGAAATTAAACTCTGGCAAAGAAAAGATTTTCTAGAAGGATGAAAAATTTGCCTTATTTCAAATCAAGTTGTCTGAAGTTCAGAAATGATCTAGTCATTTAAGAGTAAAACCTGATGACAAAAGTCGAGTTTATAATATCTTTATTTTTAAAGAGGCAGGACAGTGGGGACAGAGTGAAGAAATGCACACAAAGACAAGGGAACATCTGTGACAATTCAGTCTAGCAAACATTCACGAAATCTTTGACAGAAGAAAGGCAACACAGAGCAATAGTATGAGAGAAGCAATATTTTACAGTAGTGGCAAGTCCAGGTGGAATACATGTCACTCATAATTCGAGATGAATTGTCACGTACCAGTTACGTATGTCAGTCAATCATCAAATATTTACTTCATCATAAAATTGATGTAAGCAGAATCACATTCCATTAGAGCTTTCAACATTTTCATAAGCGTTTACACAACTTCTATACAGAAAATTAAGTAGAGGAACATAGACTCTACATCACTCAGGAATCTGATTAAGCTGCATTTATGGCACAGAACAATTTTGCAACAACATTAGACCATTGCCAGGACAACTTGCACAGAGTTAACATGTAGAGCTGGGCAGGAAACATTTCAGGAAAATAGGGAGTAGGAAAAGCAAAGAGAAAGAGAAACACATGCCAAAATAGCAGTAACTTGGTGTTGCAGGCACTGCCATTCCTCCCATTTCACAAGAAGAAATGCTTATTCTTCTGTGGGTTCTTCTCTCAAAGGAGCTGTTCCACTTTGTGAAAATATTTGAGTACATTAATTGGAGCAAGGACTTAAATCTAACTGTCTCGAAGTTAACGAAGGGCTTTATTTGCTAGGCCATATTCAGCATCTCTGTGGTCCTTTCACTATTTCAACAAGATGAAACAGCTTCAAGAGAATATATTGAGGGAAATGGAGAATGTGCACCAGAATAACCTCTAACTTCTGGTTCAGGGTGTTCACTTGTTAGATCTAAGATCTCGGTTCAAGCCTCTGGTTTAAATAATGAAGAACAAAGGCCCTGCACTTGAGCTCCTTACATTCCAAAAAATAATGCTGATCCCAGAATATTTGCTATTTTGAGTGTATCTCTGGTTTTGACTGGGAATTCCATCCTGGAGCTGAAGAATCTTCCCAACAAAAAGTTAGTGCATATCAGTCTGTTCCTTTGAAAAGTTTTGGTTTTGATAATTTGGCATTGTAAGCAAAAAAATACTTAGTAAAAAAATTCCCAACCAGCTCTAATAACATATGCTATTATTTCAGTTCAGAGCTAAAATAACATTACATGTTTCTTTGCAGTTACCACATAATAAAAGGTAATATATTGCCAAATGATATATAAAGCAAAACAAGATTCCAATTGGCTTATGTTATATGCAAGATAGAAAGATTCAGATATGAAGGACAACAAAATATGTAAAAGGATTCAACAGTAGGAATAAATACCTTCTTCAGCCATATAAGTCACAACAAAAGTGCCACCTTTTTACATAAATGACCGGTTTCCTCAGCTAACTTCCACAAAATGGATGTAGGTGGAGCTACTGAAGGACAGGAAGCAGACTCTAGTGAATCAGAGCAGGCGACAAGGGTTCTGGAGTAAACATCTTCTATTACCGACAGGGGTATATAACCTGAACACAAGCTGAAATACCACCAGTTGTTTCCCTTCCCCACCCCCTCCACCCTCTTTCTTTTTTTAAGCAGATAATTCACAGGTTGTTCATGTGAAAACACATTAGGTCAACAAACTACTGAAGCAGTTCTTTAGATAGCATGACTTTATCGCACTTTCAGAGAGCAGTGTTTCAGATAGTAGTATGAAGCATAGTTGAACCATGCGAATGCATACAGTCCATTCCTCCCACCAATCCTCTGAAGCTCCATTTGCTTATTTTTTTTCAGTGTGCTTTATTGTGATTGAACAAAGTAGAAGATTAAGAGTATTTTAGAGCTGAACAGCTCTCAGAGCAACAAAATTAAGATATTTCCCTTTAAGTCCTGCAAAGATATGCATATGCTGTCATTCTATTAGCATAATCATAGTTAATTGTTCTATGTTATATAATGGAGCCATGTGACGCTTTTAATCTTTTAAAATCAATATACACCATTAAGATGTTGCTTAGTCCATTTTCCCATAGAATGTACTCATTTCCTTCTGTGGTGCGTAAGCAAAAAGAGCAGCAGTCCCCACTGTAGGGTGAATATTATATTCTTCATTAATACAGTCCTATTTTATATATGGAAACATGCATTTTGATATTTTTTCCATTTGTCTGACAATTCATGCTTCTGGAATCCACAGATGAAGCTACAGCCTTGCTATCCACACTATATGCACACAAGCACTTTATATTATCTTTAACCAACGATTAATAGTGGAAAAAAATCAGGAAAGACTGGAGAAAAGTATATAATCTTTAATGCATTCAGTGTGATGGTGTAATGAATTATTTTTGTTGCTCAAAAAGGGACAGCAAACATGCAATGCTACACCAGTATAGTCAGAGGACGCAACTAAGCAAGTATAGACAATCGCAAATTTTGAAAAAAATGTGGGTTTTTTTCCCCTCCTGTTAAAAATCCCTTTTTTTCCTGCCATTCTCTACACATCTGTGTAAATAACAACTCACCAGGTGTCAAAGGTGGTTTGTCTCTTTGAGTGGTTTGCCACCGTGCTGCTGTCTGCTGGTAACACAGAGGCTCTGTTTGACACATTGTTTTCTATGTACGTACTCTCTGGACGCGGAGATGGAACTGAACAGAGAAACAGCAAACAATGTATACTGAGCTCTGCCAAAAATCACATCTTTCAGTTGTCTCCTTCCACTCTACCTCTTTTACAGAAACAAGACAGTGAAGACACAATTGTACTTTATGTGTGACTGAAAAAATGAATGCTTTTTTTACAGTTTGGAAAACTGTTGTTTTGTGACACTTGCAAGGTAATATTAGTTGCAAAATGAGACCATTGTCAGAACTTGGGTAAGTTGTTATTAGATTTGAGAACATTTCTATCTGTAGGGAACTACAAGTACAATTGAAATTTTAAAACAGGAAACAGAATAAAAGTTTGGAATACTGTTATTAAAGGCACAAAATACTACAGTTTACACTATCTTCACTTAGACCTTAAAAAAAATAGTACCCATCCTGAAAAAAATGAAAGGATCAAAACCAGATATATATTTTTCAAACAGACATACTGTGGTTTTGAAAATCGGTTATACATACCTAGAACAGAAATTTGTTAGAATTATGAATATCACCAGAAATACCTGCTCTGATCAGACACTAGTTGCAGCACTACTGCAGCATCACTATACTATTTATCTAAATTGAATCTCTAAATTTTTGTTCAAGCTGTAGTACAAGAAGTACAAAAGTACATGCTAATTTTTTTAATTTAAATATAGTATCATTTTTCCAATGTAGTAATTAAGTCTGTGAACTAAAATATATTTGCTTCATAGATATAATTAAAGCGGAAGAAACCTCTAGTTGATAATAAGGAATTGAATGCAACCCCAGACCTACAGTTTCCTTAGCGCATAACTTATGGAAAGTCATTCTTCCTTGGAACTTCTGTTTCACTATGTATAAAAAAGAAGGATAATCCATGTCCAGTTTTAGGAATGTTGTAAGGATTAATAAAAGCAATTCAGGATTAAGGATTCTTAAGGATTCTCTGTTGGATGTGCTACAAAACCTTACACTCAAAAGCACTGCTCAAAACAGTACAAGCTTTAATATTGTTCACAGGTTTTAATATTGCAATGGGACGCTTGCAAGGATTGGCAGATTTTAACATGCCTAAATCAGGTCATCAGCCAACTGATCAACCTGCAGAGGATCAGAGAGAGATTTGTGACTCTGCTTAAGGTTATTAGGTGACTCATAATTGAATTTTAGCTGATTGGAACTTCTTAAGGTTCAGGGGAGCCCCACAAGCCTCCTAACACTTGCAGAACAGTAATTAGCTTCTTATCATCCTTGTCTTTTTCAAAAGGATTAGCCAGGTTTAGCCATGAGGCAGCTGCTCAGAAATCACCATCTTTTGTGTACCAGAATAGAACAATATCTATCTGTGTGTATATATATATACACACACACGCATATATATACATATATATGCACATACACCATCCTGTGTTATTATTTATTCTGAACTGGGATTATCTAAGTGTGCTTTTACTTGTAAGGAAACCCTGGTATTTAGTAAGTCTGGACAAAAGAAATGAATATAGGTTTTGAGCAATGAAGAACTAGCATTACAGTACCATGTAGCACAGTATCTGAAACAGGTAAGTAAGTATGTCAGTGTGTTACAAGTGCAAAGGTGTTTAGATATAATGTTAGTAAGAATTTAAAATACAAATTAAGAACATTAATGAACTGTTTACTCTGGTAATATTAATTTATTTTGTTAACACCCCCCCCCCGATAAATTATCTTCTGCCTTACAAGGTACTGCACTGGATATACTTTTCAATCAAAAGCGAGTTATCATTTGCAAATAGATAATATGATACTAATACAGTTACTGCATAAAACCTAGCAGGTCAACCCAGTCTCTGGAAGTGGTGTAACAATTCTTTTTCCAATAAACTTTTTCAGTTGTTCATGTCAGTTCTCTGTATCCATTTCCACTACTTCATTTATATTCCAGGTTAAAATTCTTGTTTAATTTTGAAAGATCCACCATAAAATTACCTCTGTAAAAGCTGCCAACTCTTCTCGGAACAGGGTCATTATACAGAATTCTATTTTCCTTAGTAGATGCTCCATCTTCTGTGTGTGGATCATGATATGCTCCACCCTAAACAAAAGAACAATCAACTATTTAAAAGGAAAGACTATAAACCAATTTGCAGTTTTTAACCAACATATATAAGCAAGAAACCCCGAACTTAACCACACCCAATTTTCCTTTCATGTTATTAAAAACTGCCAATATCAAATCACAGACTATGTAATCAATAATTTTTTGGTTTTGCTGTTTGCTTGCTTTTTCCAAAATGGCATTAACGAAATTTTGCCTCTTAATTGTAATTTTAAAGACTTGAGCATGATTCAGACCCTCAGATTTTGCCATGAATGAAATGCAGTTGTAATATCTCTGCAGGAATCTTGTACTGAATGCCTTGTTAAATTACTTTCTGATGGAATCTGGTCACTCTGCTACTGGCAAATTTTAAAAAGCAAACAAGAAATGCATGTAATTTGTGATAATTGCAACACCAAAGCACTTTCTCTTATCAGCTGTTATGCAGTAGTACCTAGACGTACCAACAGTCACAAAATCCACCGTATGCAAAATAAGAGGTAGTCCCTGAACTAAGAAACCTATAAACTAAATAGTTAAGTCAGACAGGATAGCAAAAAGAATATCATTACCTCTAATTTACTCTTTTTTCCTGAATACAGTACTTTCTGGAAGGTACTTCAAGCAAAAACGTAAGTATGCCCTTAGAAACATCTATATGCATGTAATTTGCTACCAAATATGACTTAACTCCACTCTTAAATGAGCCAGATGCTGCAATTTTTCCCACAGTATGGACTGACCAGATAAAATTCAATGCTCTCTACAAGACCCCACAGGAAACTGTACTAAAACCCCTATGTGAATTTAAATCTAGAATGTCCAAGAAGGACAAAGGTTAAAAAACCAAAACTACAAAAAACCCAACTAGAATTAAAAATTGGGATTTCAATTCACTATATGACTGATTTGCAAAATCTATTTTGCCTTTTATTAATGAAGATCTGGCCTCTGGCCTAAGATAAAACAACCCTTGAAACTGTGCTGAGACAAGAAATGGAGCTAAAACAATGCTTTAAATCACAGTTTGATTCTTCTAAAATTTACAAGAGGCTGAAGCATTTGATCAAATTACTACTTCTGTAAGATACCTCTTCTTTGTCAGCAGTTGCTACAAATATGAGAAAGTAATAGCAACTTGTACTTGATTTTCTTCTGCTTGCCCCCTTTTGTGTACGTTTAATTTAAAATAAAAAAGAACGCCTAAAACAATTGTTGTACTGAGAGACTTGAAAAGCCCCAAAACTAACACTGAATGTGAGTCTTCTCTTTTTTCTTTTTTTTAAAGTAAGATTTAAAGCCTGGCAAAAAAAGAATGTTTTTCTTTAAAAAGACTTTATAGAGCTGAAGAGAAAATCAATGACAAACTAGAGACATGGAAGTGAGGTAACTTCACAAAATCTGAGCAGAGAGAGAGAACTGGTAGAACTGAATGAAAAAAATAATAGGAAAACAATAAAGAATCTTTGAGAACAGTTATGTTATTCCTGATTTTTTTTAGTTCGGAAATCCTGAGGGAAATTAAATTTTTCTGATTTCTAATGCAGAAGTAGGGGGGAGGGGAGAAGATAGGAAGGAGCCAAAGAATGACTTCTTTGTGAAAACACCTTTATGAGGCATAAGAATATTGACAATTTCATTCTGATTTGTTATTGAGAGTACTATAAACAAACAAAAACAGCTTTGTGAATTTACAGACTTGCCATCCAGTTCAGAAGAGTATTTTTCGTTTGACTTCTGATGTTTGAAATACAGATTTAAAAGCATTAATTGAAGACTTAAGTTTAAAAACACTGATCGTAAGAGATAAAAAGGCAAGTTCTTTACAAATGATTAGACATTCCAAAGCAAACCAAAATTAACAAAACCATAATCATTAAGATATACATAAATTTTTCTAATTAAAATAAAAATTTGTCAAGCAATTGTCCAAAGACAAAGAATGATCTAATAAAACCAATCTGCCTCTACATAATAAGAAATAAAATTAAAATTACTTATTAAATTAATATCTGCTACATAATGCAGAAGAAGATCCTAATGCTCTGAGGAATACAAGATAGCATGAGCTTTGATTATCAAAAACTGAAATGTTGGTATTATTGCCCCTCTACAGTAACATTGTGAAGAATAAGTAACATTTAACTTGACTGAAATGAGAAAGAAAGAGAAAAATGACTCAACAAAGGAAAAAAAAAAAAACAAAAAACCTGATTTTGAAATGGAGCTGCTGTAATCCCTTCTAAGTAGCTTTTTTTTTTTTTTTTAAATTACATTGTATTTATCCTGTTTTGATGAGATCTTTTCTCATGTGTGAATACACATAATCCTGAATGGAGGAGATGTGGTAAGTACAAAAAAAAACCCAAAACATATCATGCCTTTTTTTCCCCCCTGCTGGACTGAAGAGGCAACCACTACCTGAAAAATCTTTTTTATGGTACTTGTAGACTGCTATGAAGTCAGCTACACATATTTCTTACCTAAACTAAGTAGGCAGAGTTTTTTAGTCTCTCACAGTAAAGCATAATTTTTAGACCTTAAATAATATTTGCAGCTCTTTGACTTCCTTCAATTTGTCAGCATATCTGAACTAGATGTTCTCTCCTTAGAAGTCACTTTATCACAGATGTACGTACAGAGAAACAAACACGCATTTTTGTACTCTTCTCTGCACCATTTTGCTCCAATTTGGATTAATGGTATAGCAATTTAAAGATCTGGGGACAAATGCAGTCATCTTTACACATCTGATGTGTAAAACATCAGATAATTCAGAAGTGTTGTCTAAGGAATGTAAGACAACACCAGAACTAGCCCTTCGTCTACTCATTAAATAATGCTCACAGTAAAACACAAGCTATCTAGTGACTATAATCACTGTAAGGATTCAGTTTACCAGTGGCTTCTCCAACATAAAATCTCTAGACTACTCAGTTATTTATAATACTAATCAAGAGAAATATTGCAAGTTTTGATATTCCTCTATTAAATTATGGCATTTCAGCAATAATGTCCTGCTATAAGCGAGTGAAAAGCTCACTTCAAAAATTAACATTAGCATTCATAACAGAAAGACATACAAGAAAAGCTAAATAAAAACTCAAATGAGAAGGTTAATTAAGCAAAACAATATGATAAAAATGACATCAGACAATGTAACCAAAGACTAGGAATTGCTAATGAAATTTTAACTCCAGAGACAAATTTTTCTGTTCTCACATTTCAGTACTTTAAGAGAATGGTATTCATAGTCCATTTTAAAAAACTATCTTTTAAACAGCCTCTCATTTTACACTTGAAGTATTTAGCCCTTCTGAAGAAAACCCCAACATCCCTTGCCTTGCAACAAGACATATAAATAAATAATTATGCAAACAAACAAACAGATGAGAGAAAGCAGGACATTGTCCCCGCGTGAAACAGACGAAAGTAAGCTTTCCATAATAGGCAGTATTTCAAACTAACCCTATTAGTATCTTCCGTACAGTCTTCTCGTGATGAGCCAACAGATCTTGTGAGTGACTTATGCTGCACCTGTGGAGATAACAGTTGCAGGCTGTTTGCTCTGGCTGCCATCCCTTGCCCTATGCTTAAGCCACCCTCTGAGCCCTTTGACCTCACTCTGTCCCGGCTCACATACATAGAGTGTCTATGAGGGCGCTGCTGTGAAGAAAAAGGACTGGTATAACCTAGACCATAGGAAAAAGATTCATGTGGAGCAGATAGAGAGTGGGAATGGCTTCCATCCATGTGATCTGGCAGTTTCAACTCCTCCATTGTTTTGGAGTGTCTTGTTGATGGTCTTCGGGTATCCAGGGTGCCCTCGCTGCGGTTATTCCTCCCGGATGGACTGAGCAAAGTTCTGTTATCACCGTGTCGGGGAGCAGTTGGACTGGTAGGAGAGTTCAGGTCCATACAGCTGGATGGAAAATACCTACTGCTGTTCGGTTCTGCAGCTTGGGCCCTGGCCTCAGAAAGGTTGCCCACGGATTTAGAGTCTGTCAGAACCCCATGGCTCTTTGACTTTGTCCGATATGAAGGACTCTTAGAAGACTGTGGGATAGTATCAATATAGCTGTGGCGACTGTGCTTATCGCCGGGTTGCAGTGTCCCAGTTTTGCTCTGAGAAGTTTCCATAAACGAGTGCCGGTTCTGCTGAGATCTGGTGTTAGACTTCAGATACTTTGTGCCTGGACCATCAGAACTTTTTGGGTCCACATTAAAATCAAATTCTGTTTTTGCCTTTGTTTCCTTTGGGCTGAGAAGATGTGGCATGTTATTATTGGCTAGATCCTTGTTGCCAGATCCAGGTGTGTTGCTTGATTTTTTTGTATGCATTGGACTATGTGCAGCTCCAGGAAGGTTTCCATTTAAAAAGCTTTCATTTGCTGGAAGACCCTCTTCTCTCGGCCCGCCAACCCCTAGTGTCTGTATATCCTTGCTGTTTGATCTGTGGTGTGACTGCAAAGCAGAACTTTTGCTGGCTTGATTTCTACATTAAAATGCATAAAGAAGCATTAATATACCAGATCACATATTCATGTATTAATAACTTCAACAAAAGTACACTCATTTCAGAAGGGGGTTGCCATTTAAAAACACAAAATTTTACTGCAGTAAGATCAAATACTGCCAACTAGGCATCAGAAGTTCCACTAAAATAACAGATTTGCAAGTGTTAGTACATTGTTGTTTCTTTCTGGTTATATCCTGATGGACAAACTCAGCTTTGGTTAATGGATTTTGCTGACAAAAAAAAAATGAAGATATAAAATCCAATCATAGAAATTCCAAACATATATTTACACATTTATGCATGTGTATGAGCAATATATGTGCACATCAATAATTTAAGCACTACATTATGAAAATTAGCTGTATATCCATTTTAAAAAAAAGTCTTAAATACACCTGGCATATCAAAGGGAAGGTAGAATAATAAAGTATGCCAGCCCTGTCAAAAAAACCTGATACAATCAATGCTCCAGGTTATCTAATGTATGTCTGATTTGGAGGGGGAGGGGAGAGGAGAGGAGGGGGAGAAGAGGATATTGTACTGATAAAGACATCCACATGGAGTGAGCCTGAGCTCAGCGCAGCAGAGCAAGCCATGTAACACCAAACCCAAAACCAGATCTACCACAGGAACCCCAACTTTTTGGAACTTGGCACTATCACAGTTCTTGGCACACTAACTCATCCCCAAAGCTGCACCCAAAATGCTCTGCAACGAGACTGACTCGGTGCAGGGCCCCTTGGTGATGTCCTTAACCTCTACTCTACTTTCCAGCTCTCCGGGTTTTGGGATTACAGGACCGAGATATATGTTGGTTCTGCAAATGCTCAGCCTGAATGTATTTGAGCAGGATTTATCATCTCAGGTTTTCTGGCATAAAACCAGTTCTGCTTCTGGACTTATGGTAGCATTGCAAACTAGCCATGACTGAGCAGTGCTGCAGCTGTACTTGTTAGCCTTGGTGGACCTAAGCTGGCTAAGGGTTAAAGTGAGAGCTCACTGTACAGATGAGTTCGTACCTTTGTTGATAATTATAATTGGATAATGCTAGCCATTTTTATACTTAGGATTTTTGTATTACCCACTTTCAGTGATCTAATTACGTACTCTATTACAGTTTCTAGAAATTTAGCAATTTTAATGCCCGTTTAAAATATTTTTTTAGTTAAAAGGAAGTAAATTTTTTTTAAAATTTAGAGATATAAGGAACCTAGTAATTTTAAGCCAAGCAGCTAAGCAAGCCTTTGTATCAGACAAGAAGTTTCCCATGGATCTAGGTTTTCCTTTCTGATGCTACTTCTCTAATGGTATCCTAAATATCTATAAGGGCAGCTAAAACTTTTTGGTGTCTATCTCCAAAAAAGTATAGATGGTAAATGTCATCATCCCAAATCTTGTAATGAGGAGTAATTTTTTGAATCTCGCAGGAACAGCTGAAGAAAAACATGGCTAGGATTAAAAGCCACTATCATTCTGCATATTTCAGAGGGCAACCTTTAGGAAAGCTTTTGTCAGAGGAAAACCATGAGGCTTTTTGTACTGAAGTATTTTATCCACCAATACCTGGTTTGTTGTTGTATTAAAATCAAGTGGTTTCTCTCAAGCTATGTTGGTCCAACAAGGGAGTCACTGAGCAAATACACCCTGCCTTAAGTTCAAGGAGACTAGACTTGATTCGTAACTGTAACTGCAGACAAAATTCTGTTCATACCCGATTTGGAGCATGATCAACGACCACAGTTTTCAGGACATTTAGCTGCTAAAAATCTGTGTGAATTTTGAACTTTCAGGTATCGAAGCCTTGGACAGATTTGCACATATACAGTAGTGGTAGCATTCCAAAGAAAAGAGCATTCCTTTGGAATCTCAGGCATCCTCCAAGCCACAAAATTCCTACTGTTCTTCAAGAAAAAGGCTAACATTTTTTTAAGATGGGTAAGCCAACTTATTTTTCCTTTGTCATATGCAGAAATGGCTTAAACATATCTGGTTTTTTTTGTTTGGTTTGGTTTTTTTTTTTTTTCCCCCCAAGAAGCATTCAGCCTGATGCAGAAAGTTAGCAAAAATTTCAGCTTGAATAGCTATAATACACGAAAAGTGTGGCTAGTTCCTTTATTCAGTGAGGCAACGTGGAACACTACATATGTCTCAACGTGCCTAAACTGTCAAATGATTACTTTTCTTTTCTTGTAGATGATGTTGTATGTAAGCATGACAGCAACTCACTCATTGGCAGAGCAAATGTCACTGATGGCGGTGACATGACTACGTTTACCTGTTAGATAAAGTGTTGCTGTCTACGTGGTAAGGTTTTCTCTTAGCTGACCGCGAAGGTGAGCTTCCACAGCGATCCAAGAGTCTTTGGGTTTGAAACGAAGGATGGTTCAAACATTGTTCTGTCAAATATCTGTCTGCTGGATCTAACTTCAGTAAGTTCTTTGGAAAACAAATCCCAAAGTTTAAATGTTAGTATCTGTATTTGCATCAGCAAAAAATATAACAAAATAAAGAACGTTATTGGGTTAGATTTTTAATCTCCAGAGTTTCTGTGATTAGATGTAACTGCTAGAATAATTTCATGTTGCGTTAACCTACATATGATACAAAATAAACCCTTACAAAACCTATATTCTACTTAAGAGATGGAAGGCCTCAGCCTTGCTTATTATGCAACATATATATATATGCTATATGAATATATATACACATGCATATACAGTTATATATGTGTGCTTAAAATATGCTTAAAATTCAAAAATATCTAAAATTTTAAGAATATGTTTTATGTATATACCTATACATGTTTAAAATATATGTATTTCAAACATATATTTCAGGATATACCTTACAACAATGTTGTTTAGAATGCAAAATACTAAATTGACCAGTAATAAAATGCTATAGTGAAACAGGCTTTACAAACAAATAGAACAAGCGTATGGGAACATTCTTACACAAACAAAAATAGTCTTTTAAAGTTAGTATTTTTAAAAATATACAAATATAGGAGTTCTGTCTTTTACTTCTATAGTTCAAGTCCACCCATATTTTTAAAGAATCATCTAAACTGTTTACAATGCATAGAGATTAACGTTTGCCTTATAATTCTGTTAGATCTGCTGTGATTCTAAACAAAGACACTTTCTGACATGCAGAAAATATTTAATCACAAAATTGAAAACCAGTAGGTTGGGTATTTTGATAAGTTTGAAAGGTTTCTTGCAGGAACAGGGCAATACAAAACTTACCTTGGAATATTTGAACATGCACGACTGTCAGCAAGGATAAAAGTTTGAATGGCTATTAAGTAAAAAGAATATCTATTTTTAAGGGTTATATAGGTTGAATAGAGAACAACTCTATGTGTAGATATGCATGTATACACACACACACACACACAGCATATCTGTATATACATTGACATGGTATTCAGCCACTTGACCACAAACTGGTTTTCCCTTCACAGTATCCCTGCACTTCAAAATGGAAAATGCTCAGGAAACAAAGCAAGTGGCAAACTACATTCCTGTGTAGTTTGGTCATACAGTACGCAGTATCTTCCTTTCTCAAGTGACAAACTGTGTGCTGAATGATTAACTTTTTCTTCCCCCCTTTTTTCTGGTGCTCATCGATACAGTGGCTCAAATGGCCCAAACAATCACGAGAAGGCCACAGGTAATTTCTACATTCCTCCTCAGAAGAGAGGATAGTCAGAGGCTTCCCTCAAGTGCCTGTACACTAACTTGCAGAGTCTGGACCACAAACAAGGAGAACTGAGAGCCACAGGGAATCACAAGGCTGTGAACCTGCCTGGAATCATAGAGAAGTAGTGGGACAGGGCTCATGGCTGAGGCATGGTCACTGATGGGTACAGCTGGCTTCAGAAGGAAGGGGGTGGGGAGGGAGAAGAGTGGCACTCTATATAATTGAGTTCCTGGTTGGTATCAAATGCCAACATGAAACAGAAGGTATATCCATTGACAGTCTCCGGGTCAGGATTAGAAGGGAAAGCAACATTTGTGATGTTATGGTGGGCGTTTGCTACCAACTATGCAACTGAAAAGCACGAGGAAGATGAAGAGGACAACAAGAAGCAGAAGTCTCCCGATCACAGGTCCTCATCCTCATGGCAGACTTCAACTGTCCAGACATCCAGCCTGTGTAGATGATCCAGGAGATTTCTAGACTATGTTGGTGGCATTTTCCTAGTGCAGCTGCTGGAGAGGCGCAGATCAGCCAAGGGAAGGACTTCACTCTACATGACCTGCTGCTCACCAACAGTAAAGTACTGGTGACAAATCTGATCAGAGAAGACAGTCTGAGCTGTAGCAACCACGAGATGATTACAGTTAGGATTCAAAGGAAGGGTGGGAAGATAGGCGTCAGGGATAGGACCGAGGACTTCAGGAGAGCAAACTTCAGCTTCTGTAGGGAATTACTGGGCAGAATCTCCTGAAGAACTGCCATCAGAGGAAACGTGTCCAGGATAGCCACTTGATTTTTGAAGAAAATTTCTTGAGTTCAGGATCAAAGCATCTTATTGTACAGAAGACCACAAAATTTTGCATAAAGGTCAGGTTGGCTAAACAGGGAGTTTCTTAATGAACAAAACCGCAAAACAGGAGTGCATAAGAACTAGAGTCAAGAAGAGAATACAAAGGAGGACTATAAAAGCACTGTGTTAGCACAAAAGATAGGCCACTATAGACCACTATAGTCCAGCTGGAGATAAGGCAAGAAAAGAACATCAAGGGTAAAAAGAAGGAGTTCTACAAGTATTCTAGTAGTAAACGGAAGCTCAGAGAAAATGCATGTCTGGTGCTGAATGGGGGAAGATGACTGAATGACAGATGATATGAAAAAGACTGAAATACTTGCCTTTTTTGCCCAAGCCATCACATGCAAAAACAGCTCCCAACTCCCAAATGCATGCTTGCAAAACAGCATGATTTGTGAAGGAGACGGGAGGAGAGGAGCAGCAAAGCAATGGGGCCAGATGAATCCCGCTTCATTAAGCTAGTCCAGAAATGCTTTCTAAATAGATATATATCAAGAACTCATTACTTTAGCTGACATAAGTAGAAGTGTGGGTTATTTGATAATTTAATAATCAGACCTGAGGTCTCTGAGAATGCAGATAATGAAGAACACACCAAGCATGGACACGTGCCAGACTGTCCAGCATCTGGAGAAGAGACAGGCATACAGCAAAGTATGTGCAGCATTTGTAGCATGCAACTTAACCACAAGTCTATTCTGTTCTCTTCTTGTAGTCTTTTGCTCATTCTTTGGTGGATTTCTGCTGGCTACATCAATACTGCTAAAAGCAAGTAAACATCCAAGTATACCCCAAAGCAGACAACCTCTGGTTTCCAAGACAACTGGCATAGATGAGCTTGGGACCACACAATTCATTTGGAGTTGATTAGCCATATTCACGATTCAGATTTGTCCCAGATTGCCTTTAATTCTTAGGTGTACCCCTGTGATTCTAAACCTAATTTTTGACACTATGACTTCTTTTTTTTTTTCAGCTTACTGTGGATGAAATAACAGGAGAGCTGTACTGCAGCTTACCAAGGTGATGTTTTTATAGTACAATAATAAGGACAACAATATGTGTTGCATACCCAGGAATACGGCACAAATACATAACACAATGCTTTACAGTGTTTGGCCATTTTGAGGGGAGCAAGCTTCTCCTGACCCCCTGTAAGAAACTATCTCAGGACCATATCCTAGTTTGGCCATGGGTAACTAGCTGACTTGTTCCAAAACAGGACTGAAGAATAACTTAACATACACGCTGCATAGAGGCAAGTGATAGCAAGCAGATTAAGTACTCAGGGTAAAAAAAAAAAAAATTACTGCCCATCAGCTTTGTTTTTGAAAACTGTCCACTTCCTCATACTATCCAACAACAAATGAACAACTCAGGTTAGCCTAATACTCTGTGGATTTATCTATATTTATTATGGGTTGAGAGCTCATACTCCAGCATTATTACGGTAACCTGTGCACCTGAATGTATGTCAGTGTGAATGCATATTGCTGCAAATGATGGTGATTCTTTTGTCTAGACTAGGTATTGTTTATCAAATCAGTCAAATTTGAACACCTCTCCTAGCATTTGCAAGGGGTATTTTCCCAATTCCTAGGAAATATCAAGCCTTGTTACAAACAATAGTGATATCAAAATATCTCAAAAGGAAGTTCACAAGTACTTTTAAGATGTATTATATTAGGAAACAAAGATAAAAAGTCACTTAGATCTTTCCCTACACATTAGAGACAGAAAATAAAATACATTCTCCTACCTTCATAAGATCAAGCAGCACACCACTTAAAATTCCCAGGTATCTTCTCTCTAAAGACTGTGGATGATTGACTGCTGGAAACTGTAAAAATAATATAGCATAAATATACTGAGAATGTAAACAAGGTGTACATGAATACAATGTTTCAAAAATAGAAGCTACACAGTGAATAAAGGCATGTAATTAATGGGAATCATACGCACTGAAAAAGTCAGTGGTTTATGAAATATTACAGAACATTATAATGAAACAAATAACTGTTGAAGTATGATATGCATCTAGTCAACCAAAGAAAATATTCTTATTAGTAGGGTAGTCAAGGAACCCCTCTCAAATGAGAAATAACCAACTTAGTTTTATAAATGTGTTTGTGGCATTATGACTGACAGGAAGTGGGAGGTTTAAAATAGATTCAGAAGTAACATAAGTAATATATATTTTTAAAAAGGATTAAAAATAGCTTTGGGAGAATTTGAGAGTGCAAATACAGTGCTAATTGAAAACCAAGTATTAACAGACAATTCCAAAATGTTTTTAGTGAAAAACATCAAACCCCCAAAGGTTTAAGGTTCAGGATTACTCCTGCGGTCAGGCTGCAGTTAGAACTGGCAACATCATGAGAAGCAGTACATATTGCTGGAGGGCATCTTTTGTCATCTAGAGCCTGGACAAAACCTGATGAAGGCAGTATTTGAAACTAGCCCTGTCTGGAAAGAACAGGACAGGCAGGGATGATTTGAAGAAAATAAAATAAAGCACAGAATTGTTGTGGGTTTGTTTTGTGGGGTGTCTTTTTTTTTTTTTTTTGCTTGCTTTGTAAACAAGGCAAAGTCAAATAAATTGAAGACAGAATCTTTTCTTTTTATCAAATTAAAGAAAAGTTGCTCAATATTTCATTGCTGTAACGTAATGTCAAGTATAATGAGTTGAAAAGAAACAGACAACAGAAATCCATTTCCAGACCATGGCACGCATTGAACTGACAGCAAACAAATAGATAAACTGATTTCAGTGAGGTAAATCCAAATTTTAAAACTAAACATATATGCCAGTGTTTTCAGAATTAGAAATTAAGGCTGGATTTCCAACAGAGGCATAAAAAACCCTCATGGATCCAACTTATGTTGATTTTAGAGAAAATTATGCATTTGAATACCAGAGAAGCCTCTGGAAAAAAGCAAACCAAACCAAAACAACAATCAGCCAGTCTCTTGGCATTAATCAGTTTATCCAAAACTACACAACTGAGATCCAGACAATTTGCTAGCAGTTCCCGGAGTCATGGAATTGGACTGGAAGGAGATCACTAAGTACTCCTTAAACCTCAGGAGTGAGGAAAACTCTGTGTGTGTGTGTGTGCGCGCGCGCGCACGCGCATGCATGGAGGAAATGAGCAGGAAGAGAAGACAGGAAGTTTGCAAATGTGCATCTATATGCATGTGCATGTGGTGCTGGAGTGCGCATACTAGAATTTTTAAAATCCTGTGCTACAATATGGTAGTACTCACCATTATGGTAATGTAGAGATTCACAAAGCCTAAACATATGGATAAACCATTCCACATCACGGGCTAGTTTCAATCTTGTGAACACTCAGCGCCAGATCCAGCTCATAAATAGTAATTTGCATGATCACAGCGTACCTTCTATCCGCTATGCAACAGAAAATCTTCCGCTATTAAGCACTATGCTACATTCACAAAAAGGTACTATTAAGGTTGTCTTATAGCCTGGAATAAATTTTTCCCATGAAATAGCTAATGAATATCACATTCTGAACCAACACTTTCTTGTAGTATTTTTCATTTTTAAGCCATTATTCAGACTTTACTTCAGTGTTCAAAAAGTACTCTCTATTAGAAGGCATATGTCACTGTTGTCATCATTAGTATCCTGACTTTACAGATGGGGCTAAGAAGGCAGCAACATGCCTGAGGCCAAGTAATAAACCATTGATACAGGATGAGAACAGAGACTTATAACTCTCAACCCTCTGCTAATCATATTAGGTCCATGCTGTCTTCTTGAATTACTGTATTTTAAAGCTACAAAATAAAGATACTTTATTTTCATCCTAAGACACTACGGAGCATCTATCCAAGTAAGATTACACTGCACAACTAGAACCCCTGTAAAATAATGTTGAAGAGGCAGTAATTTATTTTGCTTACAACTTTTAAAGCATTGCTTTCCTGAAAAGGGGCATAAATTTCTTAAAACAGAAAATCCCATCCAGCCCACTGTTCTAAACAGGATCAAATACACACAGGACATTGCAAGAAATGATTGTCTAATCTTCTTTTAAACCCTCCACTGATGAAGGGTATACAAACTTCAACAAAAACTCTTAGGAGTTAGCTATCCTTGTAGCTAAAATAATTATCCTAACACCTTAAGCCAACTATTTCTTTCCTTACTACCATCAGCTAAACCCAATTTATGGCAATGTTTAACATGTTTTAAGACAACTAGGTCCCCCTCTTTCCCCTTCTCATTCTCTAAATTTTCTCTTTTACAGAGTAAAACTCAAATCTTGAGTCTTTAGCACAGAGCAGGTCTCCTAAAGCCCTGGTATGTGTCTTTATAGGATTTTACACTAACAATTTCAGACCATTTTATCAAGATCATAAATTCACCTTTCTAAGCAACATTCATTAATAAAAAATGACAACCAAAACTGAATTACAAGAAAACATGAGTACAATCACTGACCGGGTATCGTTTAAGATAACAGAGCTACTACTTATATATCGCTTCTGGGATTTTGCCATATCGCGTGTCCCAACTAGAGCAGCTTCTCCACGCTAGTGAGTCTCTGTCATTACATGGTATTGGCAAACCCCTGAAAAGGGAACAACGCTGTCAGTAGAAAGAGCTTTTTTACTCACGTGGCTTACATCAACTCCCCAGGAATACGTCAAAAGCCAAAAAGGTCTTCTGCCATAATAGCAGCATCTATCGCCCAGATTTTTCCAACATAGTAGCCTGAAGACAGCAGGCATGAATCTTCCACACCCTAAACTGATAGAGCTATGCCACTAAACTTCACAGTGCAAACCTGGCAGGGTAATGTTAAACTGGGTTGTAAATGCTGACTTGCATGCTAAAAAAGCCAAAGAAATGAAAGAAAATTTCTAATCAACTTTTAACAGTAAAATGAACATATTTACACAACTCGAGTGTAATCAGAATTTTACTTTGAATTATGAATGCCTTATAATCTAAGTATTCTATACTTACACAGAAACACATGCAATAGATAACGCACAATGTAAATGGAAAGAACCTTCACAGCAACAATGACAATAGTGTAAATACTGTGTGAATAAATAAAAAAAATAATAAAAAAAAAGAACAAAGCTTTCTCTTACCCGCAAGCCATGGAATCGTGGGTTGCTGTAGAAGAGCTTCATCTGTTCGGCTGGCAGCGGGCCTAGCACCTTCTGAATGGTAAAGAGCTGGTCAATCTCACTCTCGCCAGGGAACAAGGGTTGCCCGTCACTCAACTCTCCCAGGATACAGCCTACAGACCACATATCCACAGCCTTTCCATAAGGGGCTCTGTAAAGTGAACATACAATGTTTTTCACCCACTGACACTGTTTCAATTTATTGGCCATGTTTCCCATGGCCCGCTTCCTAACAACACAGAAAAATAAACTTTGATATTAAAGAAATTACCTCAAACATCAAAAGCCCTCTGTTTCTGCCCTGGATTGCCTGATGTATCACTGCTTGAAAAGGCAGGAGAGGAATTTTCAAGTACCCCCAGGGATGTGGTTACCTTTGTGAAAAACCTTACATAAAAGAATAATCTTTAAACTAGCACTAACTTCCCTTCTCTCCAGGGGTTAATGACTGCGCTCTGTTTCTGCATTACACTTCTTTTTCCATTGTGCTTAACAGGTGGATAGGCATACTGGGTCTGGCCACTGGGAGAACAGAAATTATAGGAAATCTTTGTTTCAGCATCCATGCAGTGAAATTTTAATTAGAGAGAAAAACAGAATGCCCCTGAAAACTATCCCTTAAAAAAAACACAGGTGAGGAAGCAATGACAGCATCATAAAATAAGTAATTCCTGGTTTGGAGCAAAGCCACTGGTAGGGTTTTGGGGAGAAATTCTGATGGATGGTCTCTGTGTATGCAGGCAATGTTGTGTGGTGGAGAGGATGGCACCTGGTATCTTAAACCACTAATGACAAAAGAAGCTAGGTCAGCAATGAAGAGGTGGACGGAATTAATCAGAAACAAAACTAAATGGTGTGAGTGTTACACTGGCAAGGGCTATACCAGCTTTTCTTGAGACTACATACAAGTGTATTCAACGGCACAACAGGCAATGTGGGTGCTCTAGTCAGGAGAGACTACAGGCATGCGGATGGCTTGTAAGACATGTAGGGCAGAAAATGAGAATACAGAGAATAGAAGTTTGTATGAAGAGGAGAGAGTGGTAGACTACTGAAATATTCAATCTAAAGGCATGGACATTGAAGAAACACAGAATCTTTCTGGACAGTTTTTGATTTTCACTCGAAGTTTCTGTTCCTTGGCAAGCTTGTTTAGCCCCCTACCCTCAATTTGTGTAACAGCTAGCGCATTGCATACTTTCGGCTTTTCATTGTTCCTACTATAGACTGAAGCAACTCTTTCTGTTAGCCCGAGTCCTTGCTTGTTGAATTTGTAAAAAATTTCTGTAGCCTCCAACTTATGATGTTTAGGTTTTGAGCAGAATGACTGGAGAATTCTTCGCATGTCAAAGAAAAAGCATATAAAAAGAATAAAGACTGGAACAAAGACTGAACTGAAAATATATTTCACTGAGTCTCTTCTTTTTCAAACTTGTAATCCAACAACTCAACCTCTGTTTCAAGAGATTTTTAAGTTACAGCTGGCTTGCCTATTTCTGCAATAAGACAGCACCAGGAGTTGCAGGTGACAAATCCTATCCTAAATCTGTTCCCTACGCTCGTTCCTTATGCTGATGATTAAACATGTTTAAAGAGAGAACACCCTCAGACTAATGAAAAAAAAAAAAATCTGACTTTTCCCCATTGATTACTCATGATTAGTTACTTCACGTTATGGGGAGGGCACTTGACCAGGGGACACTGTAACCCTGGTGATGATTTAGTTAGGTTAAGGTGAGAAAGCATTTCTAGCTGGACAATAGCCTGAGTGAAACTACAGGCTGAGATACCTAGAGCAGGAGTCTACAGTAGGGAGGAAAGCTGAAGTAGGACACCAAAATTTCAATAACTGCTTGCCTTTCAGAATCTGCCATGAGACACTGCAGTCCTTTCAAACAATCACCACAAAAATCAAAGTTTGCCCTATTGGAATAGACTGCTGACAAGGAACCACCAGCGGCAATGCCGAGCATGCCAAAACTCCTGAAGTACTATTACTACAATGGCTCTGTGGGTTCATTATTCCTTTACTAATCTCACATAGTGACTACTTGTAGGTGTGCTGAGAGACCCAATGTTTGTTCTTTCTGTGATGCTGCTAGTCCAACCCACCCATTAGGTCAGGTCTGAGTGCCAAGGAAGGACTAGTTTTTCTCCATGTTGCAAAAGGCAACAGATGAGAACAGACTCCAAAGCTAAAGAGCTGTTCTTAAGATATTTTGTGCCTGTACTGGAAAACTGAGGCTCTGTAAGCAAAACAGTTTGTGAGAGTGCAACTAAAAAACCTACCTTTTTATTACAACAAAAAACTAAGCACATCTTTATTTGCAACCCCTTTGATCAGCAAGTTTCTCAACTGAAATGTGAAATGGGGAAAAGGTTGCTGTAAGTTGGGGCCTTGGAGAATAAGCTAGGATTACAACTGAGGAATGGGCTGGAACTCCTTCGAAGCAGAGACCATTACCTTTCCTTGCTCACAAGAATAAAGGAAGCTGAATCACAGTTTAAGAAGTTTCCACTATTTACTCTGTAGAAACAGAAACAAATCAGAAAATGCCCATTTCTTAAGGCAGTGGCAGAGTAAACTGCAACTTTTTTGTTTGAAAAGGCATGCTCAAGACTCCTGCTCTGCTGACTCTCAGGATCAGTCTTGTCAGAACATAACAGGCAAACAATGCAAGAGTGATGTGGCGGGATAAATGAAATAATTCCTGTAAGACAGAGAGACCAGAAATCAGAAGTACTAGAGTCTATTCCTGCACAAATTAGATTCTTCAAAACATGTTTTCACCTAGTAATTTGGTGTGCCTTTAAATCTACTGGCTTTTAGCAATATTTTGTCATCAAAGGGTACAGAGTGCTGCACTAACAGTTACCTGAGGCTCTCTGAAGTGAGTAGATTTTGGATGTTCTGTGAATAATTAGGCAGCGATTTCTTTCCTCTCCTGAAATTTAAGCCTTGAACTTTATCATAAAACAAAAACCTCTCTGGGATCCATTTTAAAAATTGAAAAAGTAAAACGGTATTTGGTAAAATGGATATATTTAATAATCCTGGGAAGACTTTTGAA
Source organism: Morus bassanus (assembly GCA_031468815.1). NCBI lineage: Eukaryota > Metazoa > Chordata > Aves > Suliformes > Sulidae > Morus > Morus bassanus. The sequence continues at coordinate 87,204,616 of CM062568.1, read as the reverse complement.
TACTAGATGCTTATAAAGATTTGGTAAATGCAGGGGAAGGGGGAAGGGGTAAGATGAGTGTCTGGGAAATAGAACAGTATTGCCAAGAAACAGACATCACTTTGGCCAGAAAAACTTGGCATTAAAAACATACACCAGCAAAGTTGAAGTCATATGCACTAAATACACATACCCACTCCCTTCTCTACAAGCTAATCAAACAAATTTAGTCAATTACAAACAGATGTGATTCCTGCTAAATTTCCTTTGGTAACAAAACAGTTTTGAAAACTGCAGGTCAGATTAATACTACGTCTGTCAAGCTTTTCAGATCTTTCCTCCTAAATCCTCATTACTACTATAGACAGTGAAATGTGTAACTAAAAAGGCCACAACTGATGGTTTCTTTCCCAGCCTTTTTTTGTACTTATATATACACATATACACACGCACTTTGCTGGAAGCTTAATAATATCTGTTTTCTCCAAAATACCAAAACCCGAGCTCTGAGGTTTTTAATGGCAACTTTAACGTACTATTTTACGTATAACAATGCAACTGCCTACCAATTTGATTAAGATTAGCACAGCTCTGGGAATACCAGGATGACTTTATTGATGGAATAATTATTACCTAATGCTTTACCTATTCAAGAAATGTCTAGTTTAGTGTGGCAGCATGAAACATTTTGCTTAAAGAATCTTATGAGTGACCAGTACTTTTTTGATTCATCCTGTGGCTAACAATTCCTTATTTCTAGAATACGTATATACAAATACATATATGCTGTACATACAGGAATTGTATTCTATAAGAGTGATCATGTAGTTTAGAATAATGCACTGTTAAACCTGATAGTAATGGGACGATCACATGTAATAGATCTCCAGTTATTTTTGTCTCTTCCTTTGCCCTTTTGGGTCCTACGAATTTGTTCATACAGTATCTGAAAATCTGTTTAACCTTGTGAGGTTGTAAAACACTTATTTAACAGATTAATAAAAGAGTAAAACTAAATTGTCCAGCTGAGGCTACTCATGTAACACTAACTTCTCAGTGCTTTATTAAAATGATTCATACAGCCTCCTTCACTAAATTCCTCCTGACTAGTAAAAAACAAGCACCATCCATCTGAGCCACTTCAGTAGTGCTGGTAAAGGGTAACTGGGAATGAAAACCAAATTATAGTTGTGACCCAAAGGATGAAAAGAACTAGGAGTGCAGCGTGGTGAAAGCTGCACTGCCATTGCTACGTGATGTCCACCACAAGGCTAATGGAACACTTCAGGCTGCAGGACTACCATGGAAACCTCTTCTAAAGGAAACGGAGGGAGCAGGAATCTGAAGTACATCTGTGGTAATTCGGCTGCATATTTTAATCAGTTAAACACTGCTCAGCTCAAGACAGGTCAACATGTCAATGATTTATGCTGACTTACTGGAAGCCTCTTGAAATCTTCCTTCTAAATCAACACAGCTCTCCATGGGTAAATCTTACAAAAGGTGCTTTAAAAAAATGTAAAGAAGCAGTCAAGACTTATCATGGCAGTTCTACAAACTTTACTTACCCAAGCAAGAGTTCAGGTGAGCGGTACCATCTGGTAGCCACATATTCTGTATAGTTAGCATTGCTTCCTTCAGAGAGATTACGAGCAAAGCCTGTCAAAGAACCAGTGTGAAAGATTATATCCTATTTTAAATACAATATATATATCAGCACTGATTTTGGCAATAAGATCACACCTATTTATATAAAAGCAAATTGTTTACAACTCCTAGTGCAGAATAACATCTTCAACAATTGCTTGTCTACTGAAATTCAAGCTTTTATTGATACGACAGTGAAAGTCAGCATGTCTGCTTTAATGACTTTACCTGTGTACTCTCCTCAGAAGTCTGTGGGGTTTTGCTATTACTTTTGGTGCTTTGCCAAAATCAAAACAGATTGATGAAAGTTACCTGTCAGTATGCCATGCAAGCTATTGAACTATTGCCACTAAATTCCACTGAGATGCTGTTTGCAGAAGACTCATAACAACAGAAACGTAACGTATGCATGGGGAGTAGACTCTTCCAGTAACTGATTTTTAGTACTACAGTCTCACTGCATTCAATTTTTACACTGGGCAAGAAACTACATATTATTCTTATCTAAGGACACTTCCTCCCTGACCTGGCAAGGAACAGGGTCACGTCCCTACAACTACAAAAGGCAGGAGTCTACCAAAGATCAGCAAAACTGCTTTATATCTGCATTTGGCTCACTCCACATGTGTCACCTTCCCACCTGCTTTAGCATCACATTCATAACAAGGTTCTTAGTGAATTAGGATCAGAAACCAACTCCAAATTAACTTCCTCCTTGACATCGTTTTGTTAAGAATTAAAAAAAAGTATACTTATTTGCAATTGTACCAAAACTTAACTTCTGTCCTAAGGCACAAAAATTAAGACTACCAACTGTGAGAAGAGTGCATATACTGGAAAACCCAGATGTGGGAATAATTTATATTTTTTTTTATTCTCCTCCATTTATAAAAAGTCAGCCAAGCACCACAGTAATGATGTTACTGGATTCTTCACGTAGAAGTACTCTAGGGCAGATGCTGGCATTGTTGTCAGAAAAGTATCAGGTGTCTTACTGTTTTCAAATAAATGATTAATAATAAGGTGACACAGGACAGACAGATCTCAGCAGCAAGACCCCAGATGTGTAAGATCCTTACTAGAGCTCACATCGAGACAAATTTTTGGGACTGAAAAGCCAAAGCAACATTTTCAAAATGCTTTCTTACTGGGAAGTGGCATTAAAACTTGGTCCAAAATTCACTTCAGTGAAATTGCCATGAGTCTTTCCATTGTTGCACAAATGATGAAGAAAGAATAAAAATTCCAAAGCATTGCAGAGGTCTAAGGCATAATTTCATTTTCAGAATCAATAAGTGCTACTTAAATTCAATCGTAATTCTTCTTTATATCCGAGTTCTTATGCAGAAGCTGCCAAAATTGCTTTTCTGACACGACTACGCTTGTAAAGTTGTAAATTTTTTTCTTTTTCTTTCTTTTTTTTTTTTTTTTTTTTTTTGGGGGGGATTCTGAAAGTATATCTCATTTGGCAGCTTAGTGTGAAGGAGTCCAGCCCTGCTCACCCCTACGAGGTAAAGGTCTGGATGCAGATTGTTTTCTCAAATCATTAGTTTAATAATAATAATGATAAATTTTTGTAACTGACAGAGGTTATAGTTGTTACTTTTTGCAAGATACCTCTACCTTCAAGAGTTAGTAAACTAAAAGGCATGTAGGATGAGGAACAGATATTTCAAAATTGTCCCAAAATAATAATAATTCTGATCTGTTCCCATAAAGTCTAATGAACATTACTGATGCTGCTGGAGAAAAGCTGGAAAGGAATTTTTTATTACATGTAACACACTGGGTTTGGGTAAATTTCTAAACATTACTATATTTAGAACTGCTTAGGCAGCCCTTTTTCTGTTTCAAATTACGTGACCCATCTGATTAATCTTGTCAGTGAAAAATTCATTCATGTGTTTAAAGAAGAGAGAGAAGATAACCAGGAGCTACACTGAAGAAATGGGACAGCCAAAACGAACAGTGGGAAGTCCCAAACTGAATTGCGGGGGACAGGGGAAGGTGTCACATGATACAAATAAACACATATGCTAATGTAGTGCACAAAGCTGGCAGCCCAACAGCCCATGTGCACCGGAGGAACCAACAAGTCAAGAATGTGTCCTCCTCCCTCCAGGCCAGTCTATTGGAACTTGGTCACAGTCAGCAGCTACTATGTCCAGAGATCAGCAGCAGCTAACATAGCCTGAAAAATGTATCAGCCCCCAACTTTATGGACTAGGTGCAGCACAGATTTGATGTGGTAAGACAGAAAGGAAAATTATCATCATAGGCTTCAGTGTCATCCATATATTGTTGGGTGATATAAGAAACCATTTTATGGATTCACTACTGCTCTGACTCTATGACACCATACTGAAAGATGAGACACAGAATTAATAATTCAAGAAAGCATAATACCTTTCTAAGAGCACAGTTACTTTTTTTTGTCATGGTGGAGCTAGCTTATTGTTCCTTCCTCCAAATTGTGCTGAGGTATTGGGAGAATTTTTTGATATAAAAATGAGAAGGCAACTCAGGAGAAGATTAGACCAAACTCTAAACAGTGATAAGGAATAGATCAGAACATGAAGACAGAAGGCTATTTGAGTGAGAGCAACTATGAAAGCAACAGAGTTTGCAAATGTATCATGATGCAAGGAGGGAGAACAAGCGGAATGAGATTTCAAGAAAGGACTTTAGACAACTCAGAACAGGGTAGGAGACATGTCAAGGAAAAAAGTGTGAGGAAAAAAGAAGATTGTCAGTTTCTTATAGAGAAATAAGGCAAATCTAAGTTAGTCAAAGTAAAGCATTTTAACATTAATGACATGGAAGTACTTAAATAGGTGCCTAGGAACACTAGGGAACCTCCATTACTGAGAATTTTAAGAATAAGCTAAGCAAACACCTGTCAAGAATGACACAGACATGCTTAATCCTTTGAGTAGGTGGAAGAGCTAGAGAATTTCTTGAGGTCTTTTCCAGTCCTGCATTTCACGATTTCTGCGCTTACGCATCATACAGAGATTAAGAGATTGCTAAAACAAGTAATTTTGAAGCCCTGGTGTTGAAACAGCAAACACACTAGTCAGAAAGCCTAACTGTTTCCAACAGTAATCAGCATTTTGTACTGTTCTCTTTTCCACTTCTATTGGCAGAAATGACACCCACACAACATGTGTCCAGGCAAGCACCACATTCAATCTAATTTTTATCTAGCACGATATGTACAGAACACATGGCACAAGGTTTATGAAGAACTATCTTGTTAAAAATTTACGAACTTTTCTATTCAAACTGTTTTGTCCACTGGGCTTCTTCAGAATCACCCAATTACTTCAATATCTGCATTGGGATGGATGCACTTTTTGCATTTGTTATAACATGAGGAACGCGGCACTGTGTGTGACAATGACCTGTGTTCCAAAACATGATTTAAGTTAGGTAGGCAGACAGCATACATTAAATCATGTTAAAAGGTGAATTCTTATATCCTAATCTGTACATGTTCAGGAAATGCTTGTAGCTAATACCGTTCTGACAGACATTTTACAGTAATAGCTTAAGCTACTAGCAATAACATCAATTAGCAATAAAGCTAAAAAATTAAAATTGATCCCAAATTATAAGAGTTGCTTGGAATTTTACATTCAACTAAACCTGAAATGTTGATAAAAATTCAAACTAACCCACATGACAATAAGAACAACAGAATTTCCCATAACTTAGTTTCCCTTCCTTGAGGTTGTGCTGAGCACCATGAGCACATTGCGATTGCATGTCTTTTCCAACAGCAGAGAGAGAACACGGCTGGAGCGTACGGCGTGAGCAAGCCACCAGACCAGAACATCCCTCCTGACAGCATTCACATCAGTGACAAAACTGTCATCCAGAACATGATCGTGCCATTTGTTGGGCTTTTTATTTTCCTGTAATACTTCTGCACAAAGGACATTGACACGAGTTCACATGCTCAAAGATTTGTTAGCTGACGGCATATGCCAATCCTAACGGCGAATGTTACTTTCAGGAGGGACATCCCACCTCCCCCCCAAACACCAGAGGGAGGGTGAGGGCCAGGGTGGGCTCTTCCCCATGGCCAGGGAAGGAGGTGGGGGTGAACAGTTCCCATCAGGACCCACTCACGCTGTTGAGTGGTTTGGCTGTTCAACAACAACACTGGCTGTTCCTGCTTGTGTTGCCTTTAGCCCCGAGTGGAGCACACGTTGGTCAGGGGCAGGCACTGCCCGATGATGGGTTGTTAAGCTCTGCGCTGGGAAGCGACTGGGTTCCCTCACCTCCCAAAGCTGGTGCAGGGAGTGATGGGGTAGAGGGGGAGCAAGGCTTATGCCTCACCAGCCTTCACCCCTGGGACAGCCCGGCCCCTGCCAGCCCCACTGGGGGGTTGCTTTGCACGGGCCAGGGCCTGAAAATAAGTGTGGGGTTGTCCTGGTTTCAGCTGCGATAGAGTTAATTTTCTTCGCTAGCAAGGGGGCTACGTTTTGGATTTGTGCTGAAGGCAGTGTTGACAATGCAGAAATGTTTTAGTTATTGCTAAGTGGTGCTTACACTGGTCAAGGACTTTTTCAGCTTCCCACGCTTTGCCAGGTGCCCAAGAAGCCGGGAGAGGAGGGGGCACAGCCAAGGCAGCTAATCCAAACTGGCCAAAGGGATATTCCATATCATGTGACGTCATGCTCAGCATAAAAGCTGGGGGGAGAAGGAGGAAAGGGGGGACGTTCGGAGCGATGGCGTTTGTCTTCCCAAGTCACCGTTACACATGATGGAGCCCTGCTTTCCTGGAGATGGCTGAACACCTGCCTGCTGATGGGAAGCAATGAATGAATTCCTTGTTTTGCTTTGCTTGTGGGTGCAGCTTTTGCTTTACCAATTAAACTGTCTTTATCTCAACCCACGAGTTTTCTCAGTTTTATTCTTCTAATTCTCTCCCCCATCCCACCGGTGGGGAATGAGAGAGCGGCTGTGTGGGACTTGATTGCTGACTGGGGCTAAACCACGGCAGGTAAAGCAAAAGTCCTGCCCCACCAGCTCCAGACAATGCTGCCAGGGCAGCCTGGGCACAGAGCTGCCAGGCGTGGGCGGCCACAGCAGTGCAGGCAGGAGGCCTGTGGATACCAAAAAGGCAAAGGCACCAAGGGCTCTGCGCAGTGGTACCCTGGTGTTCTGTCAGAGCTGCGCAGTTCCTTACACTGTAGAATAAATTGCCCTTAATTCAAAGAACTCATATGAACCAATTCTTCTAAGGCTTTCCCTAGAACGGTTATTGTTTCTGAATGCTTAAGCAAAAATGCCTTTAGGATTAAAAGAAATAAGCAGCACTGCAAATGACAAACGCCTTTTTTGTGTTCCTAAAAAACTATTTCAATCTATTTTTTAGCAGTTGTTCTTTTCATTCTAAATTGCAGAGGTTTGAAATGACAGCTTTCAAACTGCTCTCAGTGAAAAGTGCCCATGGGTAGCACTATGGAACTGTTTTTTATTTACCAAGCCAAACTGTAAGCTTTTTAGAGGGAACAATATCTTATTCTGGTTTATGTAGCTTTTAGAATAAAAATACAGATTGTTGGAACAGTGTATACTCTGCCCTGTTGTGTTCTGGGGATTACTCACATGGGCAAAGTTCGCCTTTGTGCTTGGGTGCTGATTCTTCAAAGCCTTAAAGCTGACGTTAAACAGGTATTGATAGGTCAGAAAACATCAAAGTTAGCATTACACGTACAACTCTATCCTCCAGCCATTCAGTCATTAATCATATGTGGACACATGATTCCCCGATTAACGTAACAATAAAAGTTGACCTGTAACTACACACATAATTGTCCATGAAAGCCAGTGGTTCAAAAAATATACAAAAAGTATAAGTCTTTACTAAACAAGGAAGAATTATCTTTTCTTTTAATAAGCAGGCCAGATAAACCTACAGTTTTGCTAGCGTCCTAATCAGCTTATCATCTGTGCTGTTCTCAGCTGAGTGCCAGTAACACTGCTAGTAAAAACCTTGTCAAATATAAGAAGAAATAAATGTAGCATTTCTATTGACATGTTAATACAGGTATTTCACAGGGTATGCAAATTAAGCCCACAGATCTTTTAAATTAAAGTACTAGCCACAAACCTGAAAAAGTAATCAATTCTGACCACCGAAAGGGTTCCAGACAGTTCATACTATAGAACTCTTAAGAATAAGGCAAAACTCCACTGCAAGAGATTTTCTTTAAAAAGGTAAGAATCAGGTATCTATCTATTGAACTTACCAAAGTCACACAACTTCAGAACATCATTGTGGCTTATTAAGAGATTCTCTGGCTTGATATCTGGAGTATCAGAGTGAGAGCAAAAAAAAATGCTGTTAATGTCTCTTTTTAATTTTGAACTTTGTCAACAAATATTATTTCATTATAGCATATTTAGAGATATTCACAGAATCATAAATGAAGCATTACAAGAGCAACTGCTGAAACAGCTTCCAGCAATTCAGTTTGTGAACATGCGAAATTAATTTTCTGTCTTTTGAAGTCTTTTAAAGTGTTTCCCAACAAAATATGGAAAGATAAAAGGTGCTTACAGATATTCCTGGGCAGCAAACCAATATGCAGAATATTACATATTGCAAAATAATAAAAAGAACTGACATTTAATTACCCAGTTAACCAATAAAATGTTGAGTGTGTTCTGCTCAACATTTTCAGTTATGATGATCTGCTTGATCAGCTCTTGTCATTTGTTTAGAAAAAATGTGTTGTCTAGTTTTAAGCCCCTTTTTTTATTCCTATATGGATATCATGGTATCCATATATGGCATATTTTTCAAATCATATTTTAAAAAAACATTTTCACTCTTGCTTATGTTTGATCAGTCTCAAACATAAATAGCATATTGTATGAGAATTTTTATTTATTGGAAACATTAATCAGAAATGTTACTCTTAGAAAGCCACAAAGCAAAATACAATTTTATCAAACCAGGATAAAATATGTAAAACTAGATAAAGTCACACATCAAAATATGTACTGTAAGTGATTGAAGTTTAGAGGAGAAAGTAAATATACAGAGCTGAACACATGGAAGCTGAGAGGAACTGCCTTAAGAAGTAAAACACAGGGGACCAAGCTTTAAGTTCTGGGTTATTTTTCTTCTAATATTCTATTATCAGATTGAAAAGTGAAATGACTGAGCACCATGAAACATTTTAAAAAAAAATTCATTTTCCTTTGGCAACGTTTGTACTGCAGTTTCACTTCACTGTGCATATGATACAATCTTTATTCATACCCCAAAGACAGTGGGCAGCCAGCTTTATATGTAGATAACTTACTTTTAAAACGATCTGAAGTCACGCAGCAGACTTCAGATCCAGCCAAATTTACAGTTTTTTTTTTTTTTCTGTTGATATAGAATCATAGAATTGTTTAGGTTGGAAAAGACCTTTAAGATCATCAAGTCCAACTGTAAACCTAGCACTCCCAAGTTCACCACTAAACCATGGCCCTAAGCACCACGTCTACATGTCTCTTATATACCTCCAGGGATGGTGACTCAACCACGTCCCTGGGCAGCCTGTTCCAATGCTTGACAACCCTTTTGATGAAGAAATTTTTCCTAATATCCAATCAAAATCTCCACTGGTGCAACTTGAGGCCGTTTCCTCTTGACCTATTGCTTGTTACTTGGGAGAAGAGACCGACACCCACCTCGCTACAACCTCCTTTCAGATAGTTATAGAGAGCAATAAGGTCTCCCCTCAGCCTCCTTTTCTCCAGGCTAAGCAACCCCAGTTCCCTCAGCCGCTCCTCATAGGACTTGTGCTCCAGACCCTTCACCAGCTCCATTGCTCTTCTTTGGACACAATATAAAGCAATTGCTTATATTAATGTTAAATGCAAATTACTTCAAGCTGTAACATCTTTCCCTTTAAAAAGCAAATTCCTACCTGGGGCTTATTTCCATGTGGAGAACTACACACTTACCTCTATGAACAATATCATTCTTATGGCACCAATGAATTGCTTTAATTAGCTGGTAGATATAGCTTTTCACTTTTTCTGGTGGAACTCCATTTGGCATTTCTTCTAGCAATTCAAGCATATTCTAAATATTTAAAAGACACATTATTTAAAAGAGTTATATTGTAGTTGCTAGAAGAGAACACGTTTTCAGCATTCTGAAGTAACATACTTTGGCCAATAAGCCTGGCTATGCAAAATCAGTAGTTTAACATTCAAGGAGTGTATTTTAATCATAAGTATACTACTAGCTGTTTTCGTTCTAGAGAAAGCACTTGTGAAGACAACAATCCTTAAAGGTGAACCACAAATATACCACAAGTCCTTAGAAGACTGTCATCAAACCACTTAGCCTAAAACTTCTAAGAAGTCATTTAGTTACAAAAACTTGCTTGAATAGAAACACCAGGTCAGTGTGGTTATATGAAAAGTTTAGTAGAGCACAGCATTTTGTAAATATACTACTGTGCTTTAACATATTGTTTTCTTCATTAAGCTAGTTCTGCTACTTTGATGTAGCAAGGCCATGACTAATCACAAACCATGCCTGTACGTAAATGGGTACAGTTAAAGCAACACAAGCCTGTTAGTGCAAACAAAGTAACAGATATAAAAATGCCTCATAGGGGCATAAATAGTAACCTAGGGAGTATCCTATAGCTATATATCAGCTATACTGATCTTAGACATATTTGCACTAAAGTAACTATGCCCATATCAATTATTTTATGGATATACCTAGGGAAGAAAATAAACTGATTGTTTATACTAGTAAATTTCCTCTTTGAAAAAGGACATTTAGATTCCCATTATGTTAGCAAATGTCTCCAATTTTGCACAATTAGAAATACAATGGAGCTTGCACTCTGAATTCTGAATGAATAATGGGCGGCAGCAGGCCACTTGAAGACAGAAAGGTCTTATTTACTGAATACTGAAATAGAAACAATTTTTCTTTTTTGCTATATTGCCTCAGACAACTCAATTATGGATTTGAGCATTTGTAGATTTTTCATTTTAAATAAATTTATCTTGTCTTTGACAAACATTTTCTTTAGCTGTATAATAAAATTTTTGAGGTTTCTCTTATATTTGTGTTCATTAAAATATCTTATAAGACAAACCAAATGGAGACTTTGATAATATTTGAAAACATTTCTAAGTTTTATAATCTGTGAATAAGTACTAGAATTTATGTGCTTGTTCTGCAACAGTAAGAACTGCTTCTAAGTTTCCTTAGAAATACACTTCAGATCAGAGAGAAGGAATTTTCTGTTAAGGAACCAGATTGATTTTAGTTAGACTCTTGTCCACGCAGAAGCCTGTGGATCTGGATAAGTAAGTCAAGAAGTTAGTGTTACAAGTACAAACTAAAATAGCAGCATCAACAGAGTGAGACATAATCCCATACAAAGACATTAACTAAGGGGATGATGAATAAAGCAGATTAGACTAAATGTGAATTTAAATAATCTGGATTTGAATATTGCAGAGCTAAGATTCCCTAAAGGACGCAAGGTGCTCATCACCAGTTAAAACACAAATTAGCCTCGTATACCACATTTTATTTAATTCCTTCTACTCTTCCCTCATCCAAAAATACAGAAAACATCCTGGTCTTCAAAGAAACTATTGTAGAAACTATTTGACATATCTGAAAATGAGAAACATTCATTGACTATGAAGTTTAACTGAAAATAAAGGTGACTATTAATATAGAAATGACATTAGGGACAGACTATACATGAAGTCTACCTTTATTATTATATTATTTTATTCTGATGCAAATAATGTTAGATATTGCAGCCCGGTGTTTTTACCAATGTTAAGGAGTATACTTGAAAAATTGTTATCAGATCAAATAAATGTCTTTTACTTACACTGCTCTTCCAACCCACTATTACGGTGAGCTTAGCCAAATGAACTATAATACAAAATTAAATGTATGTTCTAAGTTGGTGTGTGATCAAAGACATTCCATGCGTCTGAAACAGTTACAAGGAACATGGGTGGAACAAGTCAAGCTTTAGATGTCAGATCTAAGTAAGATCCACCACATCAGAAGCTGCTGATCTGCTGGTGAAAACCAAAACTGATTTCTGCCAAACTGTGGGCTAATATAGGTCACCTCACATTACACAATAAAGTTATACAACGTAATAAATTGTAAACTGAGGTAAAGGAGACACAGTATTTAGGCTGAGGAATCTTTACACAAGAGGGAATTGACTGAAGAGGACTAGCACTCAGCTAGACTGCAACATCACACTGGCAGGATATTAAATGAAAATTTCAAGCGAGGGAATAGCAGCTCATGAAACCTACAGAGATACATATATTTAAGCTTGCATTTATTTTTACTGTGTGTATCTGAATACCATCTAATTATTTCCATGAAGAAATGCTAAATGGTTAGAATACAGAGGGAAGGTCTACTTTTATCATGAAAGTTGCAAAAATAACGAAAGACTAATCTGTTCTAGGTTGTTTCTCCCTGGAAACAGACCAGGATGCTTGGCAGTAGTAGGCCAATCTAAGGAAATTTTGGAACTGTTTCAAATGAGGTCAGGATTGGAAATAATGACAGTGATCTTTGCCAAATCCCTCTAAGCAACTATTGATAGTGGCCTTGTTACAGAAATATATAAACAAATCCTATTTTTAACAGGGAAGGATGGAGAAAGTTGAAACAGATTCCAAGGTCAAAGGTCTATGATCTTGTTTTGAAAGACTATGTCAAGATTCATTATACAACATAACACAGAACAGTTAATCAGCTTTACAATGAAACTGGACTATAGAGTTTGGATGGACATTTTTCTTCAAATGATATATATTCCAGACTACATAATTTGAACACGTTTGTGTTCATATAGAGAAGTTTTTTTTTTAAAGACCAACACAAGTAGTAAAAACAACAGTAAAGTTATCAGGGTTGCTTTCTCACAATAAATGTCTAATTACAACAATTCAGATTGTATTAAAGTTTCTGCTGTTCCTCTTTATAGATTAGAATAGTTTAATTTTTAAAAGTTAAAGTAATTTTAAAGACTTCTCCAGTAAGCTGGTGATTTAACTGTGGCAAGAATAGTACAAACTCAACTCACTTTTTCCACATATTCAAAAACTAAGTATAATTTTCCTCTTCTTCTGAAGGCTTCCTTCAGCTCCACAATGTTCTCCTGTTTCAAAGTGCGAAGCATTTTAAGCTCTCGTAAAGTGGTTTCTTTGACTTCTTCATTTTCTAAGGTGCAAAGTAAAAGTGACAGAGTAAAACTTATTAAAAAACAAAACAAAAACCCCAAGTGTTATAAATCTCTATTTTGAACCCCTGATTAAATTCTCTGTATCTAGATATTGCAGAGAAAAAGGCTTACTATCCACTGTTGACTGACTCTGCTGCCTGGATGCTTCTGCACAGTACGAGAGGTAACTGAGGACTGTGCTATCATCATGCAACCCTCACAGACTTCCTGGCACTACCATCTAGGTTTTCAGTGGAAGAAAAAGTCATAAGAAGCAAATAATTCATATTTCTATTTTTTTCATTATGAAGAGCACTAATATGCTTCAAAAATATGCATATATAAGTACAGACACATCCTCCATCCCACAAATACGTCACATGCGTGAAACACTGGCAAGGTTAATACGTCCTCAGTGGAAACACTGGGATGCAAAGCTCATGTCTGAGCAATGTCAAAGAAATCTATTTGATTCTAAAGTAATTTTATTCTCCAAAAGCCAGACTGAAGCACTGATCTGTAAGTCCTGTAAGTTTCCCCATGAGGCTTTTAATGGAAATTCAACAATGCAGACCAGCATAGTGGCCACAGAGGGCAGCAGAGCAAGTATTGATTCAACAAAGCCTTGAATCTGAGTCAAGAAATTCAACTGTTGTTTTGACAATTTAGTTGTCTGAAAGTTGTTCAAGAAAAGAGGAGTGTTTTACTAAAGCTTTGTACACTGCTTATCATCATGGGGCCCTGAACCAACTGGGTTTTAGAGGATACTACCAATGAAAATGTCAAGTAAACCGAATTACATTAGGTTTTATTTTTCATTTAGTTATATGAAATTCATTAACTCAGTAAATTTGCCCATGCACATGTAGAAGCAGAGTTCTTAATCTCTTAGAACTGTTATCCACAACAGAGGGATATTAAATGGGATATGACTGCATGACTTCAAAGCCAAATCACATTTGTAGGTCACGTATCACAAAGACAGTCAGAAACAGAGGAAGAAGAAACAAGGAAGAGAAATTGTTTTTCCAAGCAAGCAAAAGGCAAAAACAGGTTTGCAGGGGAGAGAGAATAACACAGGTCACGCAAACGCATATAATCATCATCGGAAGAGAGAGGGGGGAAAAAAATTGAAGTGAAGCAGAAGGGAAGAGGAAAACAAAATACTATAATCACAAATGTTTTGATTAAAAATATATAATTTGGAGCAATTGAAATCATTTCATTTTAAAACTGAGTGCTCGGTGTTGGCTTGCATCAGCCTGATTACATAATTTCATCTATAACTAGACACTCTCTTTCCAGTGTATTTAGCATGCATATGCCAAACAGCAAAAATTCAGTGAAACAAAAATGGCAGTAGAAACAATTACAGTATATTCAGATTTGTAATGAACTACCATATTAACGAGACAGATGTGAAATGGGATGAATCAAATCCGTCAAAAGAACTTCTGTCATATTTCCAGAAACTTGTAAACAACTAGCTACAACTCTGAAAAGCAGTCATCAGTCATGTAAACTGATATTACGTAATATTCTTGGAAAGCCAGACCTAATGGCAATGTTACATTTTCTTCTTTTCATTTTTTGGTAGATAGGCTAATATAATAATCCTGGTTAGGGCTTAATACTGAGGTTCATTGCCTAGGTTCTGTATTAAATAGCCATATTGAGTTCCAAAAAGCAATTCTGAATTACTCCAATGACCCAGTGAAGATGATCACCACAATTAAATGATCTCCTATATTCTTTAACAGGGTTTTAAAACAAATTTCTGAACAGCAGAGCTAAAAGATTCATCAAAATTACCCTTCAAGTGTCTGGCAAAATCAGCTGCAAAGCAAGAGTTTGCATTGCATAAAACAACAGAAACAAATCTGACTTTGGTGTGCCCAACTGCCTCTGACCATTAAGACCCTTGTAACCAACTACACCTCCATGGCCACCAGCAATCCTGTAACAATAACAAAAAAGAAAAGTTTGCTAAAATAAAGTTCCTGCTGTTTCTTTAAGCCACATTGTTAGCTTTCAGCTAAAGCCTTGGTATATGGCAAATCATAGCTCCATCGCCTCAGACCAGGATGACTCCTTTTATTGCTTCATACTTGGCTTCTTCTGTTTGTGCTAGTCCATTAGGGATTGGGGCTAGCTTCTGATGTACACAAGGTAGACAGTTGCTCTCATGGTTGATTGCTAGTTTTGCCTATGATAGGATACTGGGATTCACTGTCCCCTCAACAAACGCAGGTCAGAGAGCCAGTCTTGTTTTATACAGATCTTTGGTTTTTACTACTGCTGGGTGAGGAATAGGTGTGTGCAGCACTGGCAATAATTTCCATGTGTCCTGCCTTCTGCCATCCGTTTTGCCAGCAACAGTAAGCCTTGCAGGAGCCGGCTCTTCCCCCTTCCTCCTCAGCAAACTCAGCAACACTAGAGAGTACACAGAGGCTGCTGTGATGGGGCAAAAAGCAAGTTTCCTGTGGAGCGTGGAGCCTGCTGAAGGGAGGGCAGAGCTGCTGCCTCGCCACCCAGCTCCCTCAAATCCTCCCATGGATTGCCAAGAACTCCCAGATCCCTCTTCCACCACTGAACTTCTCAGAGACTTCTCTGTCTCCTCCATTTACCCCTTCTAGTCCCCCTAACAGTTAGATCCCCTCCACAGATGAAGGGTGCTAAAGCCCAAAGACTCTGCAAGCCACTACTACAAGAGGAGTTTTTCCCATTTTCTGATCGTGATCAGTCTCCAAGTGATAAATCTTACTACCATGTATGGCACCACAATCTGAGCCTTATTAAGATAGACACACCAAGAAAGGAAGGTAGTTATCTAGTTGGAGTGTATAATGCAGTCCCTAGGCAGGTATGTAAGATCAAGTGCCTTGAATATTCACAGAACTAATAAATCATTATAATTTTTAAATCATGTCTTGATATATGAGACTTCTTATTTTAACTGGAGAGATATTAACAATGTAGTTATTGACATGAAAGTTTATTCAGCAGAAAAGGTTACCTTCACTGTCCTTGAATTTCTTGATTGCCACAATTTCATGTGTCTCCTATAAAACAAAAGCAAAGAAAGGGAAATGAGCAAGATCTGTTGTGTGTTTTCTGTTGTTTTGTTGTTTGTTTGTTTGGTTTTTTTATTCTTTTTTCCCTGAGTATCAGACAAATAAAAAAAAACAACAAAACATCCAGAGAAGTTTCACAATGCAAAACAAGATTAATTAAAAATCTGGTGAATACCTCAGTGACCAGGCCAAATGCAATACAAAACCACATGTAGCAAATACATCACAATTAGAAACCCCAGTATGAAAAAACAAAGTTAAATGCCAAAAATTCATATTTAAATACCTTGTACTGGATATCAATTACATTTTCAGAAAAGTTGTTCCTCTCACTCTTGTTGGTTAATTATTCTGAAAGTCAAACAATTTTTATCTGGCCAAAGTATGAGTGTGAGTGCTTATCTTTGTGAGCTGAAATGAAAATACTGTCCTACCATGTGGTTAAGGCTCACAGTGAGACCTTGTAATTTTGGTTGCCAAAAGCTTTTGGATTTCAAAGGTCAAATATCCACAAAGAAGATGATTTTAGGAAAGTAAATTCTCTGTGCCTCCTTAAAAAAACTGTCATCTTAAGGGAAACCTATCCAAAACCAGAATCACTAATTGCATTTGAAAGTGTTAATCTGTGCTTACTCTGCATTGATAGGTGATGACTTCTTAACGCCTGCCTGCCTTTGCATTCCTCTGGTATTCTCTATTTTCACCAAACCTGCTCGTAATAGGTCACGTTCTTCTCTTAAACGAAAACATTTCTCTTGTCATGTGAGCAGAAATGCATTTAGCACATGGCCAAAAGGTAGCCAACATGACATGACTAGTGCAGGTCTGTTCATACAATGATGAAGCGCCTGAATTTTAGTAACATGATGGGGAAGAAGCTTTAAAATCACAGAGTAAGGGTGTGTGAGCAGACGTGCAGTAGGCTTCCCGAGTTATTTGACGAGCTAGATCTAGCTTACGTGCCTTTTCCAAACTTCAGTTTTTTAAAAAAATAACAATATCCCACTATTAATAACCTACAAAGGCTGGACTGGAGAAAAACAATAAAAAAAAGTGAAGCCCTTCTGGAACGCCTGAAGACACGTGCATAACCAAGTACTGAATAACACGTCTACTCCATGTTTCACTTCAAACCATCACAACTCATGAGCCTGTAAAACACCTGATCCCATTTAAAATAAAAACACCTGGAAAGAATACTGTAGATAGCAAATAATGCCTTTTAAGGCCTTTAAATGAAAATCAGTAATACTACAAATAAAAATCAATAAAAATGAATTTGCATATTCATATTGTATCTGTTGGCTGTAAAGTATTATAATGTAGGGCAAACTTCACCAGGCTGAGAACACTGTGGTTTGTCCAAAACAAACATAAGAATGTGTCTCTGTGTGTGTGTGTTTGTGTAATTTGCACGTTTTAAAAAAAATATCCTTTGATCATCACTCCTAACATCTATCAGAAAAAATGGGAACACTATGTTGTGTATTAAGTGACCAAACTATATCTACCCCACAGTGAAGGTTAGTTCAGCAGAAGCAGCACATGCTACTAGCTCTTAGAGAAGACTTTGTTGCTCTTTCACTACTGAAACCTACTCTTCATATACACTGGTCTAATATGAAGGCTGATAACTTTACATAAATTCAGCTGAGATGCTACAAAGGTACAAGCACTACTCTTTGCTCAAGCAATTTTACAAAACAGAAAAGAGAGGGATGTCAGAACTGAGGAGATAATATGCATTTCAGGTTCAAATGATTGTGAAAGGCTTGTCAACAACTTCTACATCAAATACGGTTCCTATATATTTTTGTTTTGGGAGTTTATAAACTGAATGGTCTAAACTAAACTAAACAGACTATTTTACTAATTATATTGTTACTACTGAGTTATAGTATTGTTATATTTACTAACTGTAACTATAGTAATAACAGTAATAGTTACTAGCACTTTGAAGGAACACTGCTAAGAGGGTGAGTACATTTAGCTCATTTGATTTCTGGTATCTACTGTTAGGTGCTTTGGCTAATTAAGCCTCCGAAAGGTTTTTCAGAAAAGGAACACTGTAGTTGCTCTCAAAAGTCAGTCAGTCAGTCTCTGCTGACTGTAATATGCCTATGTTTAGACAGTGTACATACACCACTTTGCAGATGAGCCAAATTTATCCATTAGCATTACATTCCTATTTCACACGAAGGAAAAGAAAAATTTGTAGATGTTTCAGCAACCTTTGAAAGGCTGTATTTTTATTCTCAAAGTAACGGCTAAGTACACCGAAAGAAATGTAGGAGTTAAAAGCTGTTGCCTCACACAGACAGCAATTCTGCACCATTCAAGAAATCTAGTCCATGTAGCTTCTCTGCCATATGCTGCTATCCCTGATGTGTATAGTGAATGTGATTATTTTGGAAATTAAGGTTTAAGAGCTCTTGGGTCACAGTTTTGCAAAGACTTATGTAAGATATGCTATTAAACATTCTATAGGATTTTGACTATCCTCTGTATTTAAAGCACCAGTGGCTCTCTGAAGAATGGGAACATAAAGACTTCAGCATAGATTCATAGAATCATAGAATGTCCTGAGTTGGAAGGGACCTGCAAGGATCGTCGCGTCCAACTCCTGTCCTTGCACAGGACAACCCCAAATTCACACCATGTGTCTGAGGGCGTTGTCCAAGTGCTTCTTAAATGTCATCAGGCTTGGCGCCGTGACTGCCTCCCTGGGTAGCCTGTGCCAGTGCTCCACCACCCACTAGGTGAAGAACCTTTTCCTAATATCCAACCTAAACCTCCCCTGGCACATCTTCCTGCCATTCCCTCGGGTCCTATCATTGGTCACCAGAGAGAGGAGATCAGCGCCTGCCCCTCCTCCTCCCCTTGTGATGAAGCTGCAGACCGCGATGAGGTCTCCCCTCTGTCTCCTCTTCTCCAGGCTGAATAACCCAAGTGACTTTAGCCGCTCATATAGTTTCTCCTCTAAACCCTTCCACCAGCTTTGTGGCCCTCCTCTGGACACTCTCTAGTAGCTTTATATCCTTGATGTACTGTGGTGCCCAAAACTGCTCACAGTACTCGAGGTGAGGCCACACCAGTACAGGGTAGAGCGGGACAGTCACCTGCCTCGACCGGCTGCAATACAGTGCTTGATGCTCCCCGGGACACGGTTGGCCCCCTTGGCTGCCAGGGCACACTGTTGGCTCATGTTCAACTTGCCGTTGACCAGAACCCCCAGGTCCCTCTCTGCAGAGCTGCTCTCTAACCTCTCATTCCCCAGTCTGTGTGTACATCCAGGGTTGCCATGCCCCAGGTGCAAAATCCGGCACTTGCCCTTGTTAAACTTCACGTGGTTGGTGATTGCCCAGCTCTCCAGTCTGTCCAGATCTCTCTGCAGGGCCCCTCTGCCCTCGAGAGTGTCAACCACTCCTCCTAATTTTGTGTTGTCAGCAAACTTAATTAGTATTCCTTCAAGTCCTGCAAGTCATTTATGAAGAGATTAAAGAGTACTGGCCCCAAGATGGATCCCTGCGGATCCCCACTAGTGACTGGCCAACTTAGCAACACACTAATGGAACAAAAAGTTATCCAAACAGTTCAAAATACTGTAACATTTAAGAAATTTTCATTTGAAAAGCTTTATCACTTGTATTATTTCATTAAACTAATTAATGTTGCCATAATTAAGCAATCAAGTATTTATACATATTCCCTACCTTGAAAAAATCCCCAACAAATAATATATTTAAACAACTTGAAGTAAAACACCACCAAAGTGAGACCACACAATAGGTGCTTTGAGGAGTTGCACTAGTAACATTTTGTTCCTCCTTTGGGAGGGACATTCGTGCGTAGGTTTCTTGGAGGACCTCATCCTATATAAATGGCATCCTCTAGGAATCACCTACTCGTGAAGCAATCAAGCCAAAGCTAAAAGGGATACAAAGACACTGAAGATTACTGTGCATAGTTTTTTAAATAAAATGCACCTGTTTGTCAAAAAGTCTGTAACTTGCCTATGATGTGGAACACCTCCAAAATGGTAGGGTTTGGGAGTGCTTCAGCAAGCAGAATAGAAAATTGAAGCTGAGTGCACATTTCCCATGTCTTGGTCAAGTGCTCTAAACCAACTAAATAGTTTCTATGAGGTGATATAAAAAATAGTAGCTCCTCATCAATCATGTTTTAAACTAGTTTCCAAAGGAAGAATCCATCTCAAATGCCTTGTTTGTCTGTCTCTCCATTTGCCATCACCACTGGTAATTCTGAACTAGATGTCCAGTTTCAACCAAATTTTACAGAGAAATGCAAGTTTTAAAGAGAGAAAATCTCAAAAAAAAAACCCCTCAAATTTGTCAGCCATATATAGAATATCCTTCCTTGGGGGAAGAAAGCAGTAAGAACTCAATCTCCTATACATTGTATAAAGTTGCAGAGAAGCAGCGTATGTAGACTGCAACGAACTAACATGCATAGCTTTTGATCAGCCATTGTACACAACTGTCATTTACACAAACTAATACGGAATGAGATTGGAAAACATAAGAGTACATTTTGTATATGGACCAATTCAGCAAGCATATAGTAGGGGTGGTAAGAGTATGCTTCCTGGATTAGGAGACAGATGGTAGAGCTGTCAGATGATGCAGGCCCAATCTGAAGCTTCAAACAAGGACTGACCCACACTAGGTGAAAAGCAAACAGATACCACATCGCTAAGCCCTGAGAAGATGGACAGAATTGGGGATATGAAGAAAAGCAGAGCTCTAAGCAATGAGGGAATTAAACAGTGAAAATTCAGATTCCTGTGGGAATCTGAAAGGTTCTTTACAGATCAAATTTAGACTGTTACTTAAATCTTTACTTCAAACTCCTTTTGGAGATCTGAGCTCTTTTGTGGATCTGGTTCTCTGCTCCTCAAAAAAAAGCCAAATTGCAATTCTCCAAAATAAATCTGTCATTCTCTAAAACATCTTTTTTTGCATTTCAAAAGGTTTTTCTCAAGACCGTACTCTGAAACAGAACAGTATTGAAAGCAATGTTCAGTCTGACCACAGAAACCCTCCTCAGACAATAGCTCAGTATCCAACTCCTAGCATGGAAAATTCTCATATCCAACTAATGTATTGTCTACATAGATAAACTGTTACTAGTTGATTCAATGTTTAGGACTTCAACAAATGTCACAGAAAAAAAATTCAGGTAATCCTAAATAGTCTGTGCTTTTTATGGAACACAGAATATCCTCTCTGATCTCTACTACTCACTACTACTAGCTTATATAATGAAGTATGAAAATTTGAGTTCACTTAGCTGTAGTTTTACCTCACTCAGCTACATCTATTACTAAGCACCTCATTATCTTGCTCTGCTAAAAAATTCTGGCCTCAATATTTCACTTTACATTCTGAAGCAACAGCAAATTTGCATATGTACAAGTGAAATCTCTGTAAGCATTGATATGACCTCTGCTTAATGAGCACGTATATTATAAACATTCTATGTTATAAAACTACAGAAAAAGCACTGTTTTACAGTTAAGTATGCAATAACAGATAAATGCTACTGAAAATACTTCGTATAAAAGTTAAGGATGTACACAGACTGATTATTCAGATTCCATGATTACAAATGTCTAAAATGGGGCAAAATATGTATCTTTCCCATATACAAATCTGCTAATACCATTTAATAAGGGTAAGACAAAAATTTCTTAATCCATGTGTGTTCCATCTGCTTTCATATAGAGAAGGATGGAGATACCCTTTTCTTGTGAACAGGTATCTCCAGTCCTGGAGATGGGAATGACTTCATGCTAGGGCTCAATCCTCTCCTTTACCTAAAAATATGCATGGGAATTGCTTCTGAAGAAAACATGGGATTTACTGTCTGTCCACTTAGCCACAAATGAGAGAGGAGTTTCCTTATGGGAGCTGAGCAGTTCTGACAGCTCTTCTGCTAGGTACACAAAAAGATTCTTGAAATAATAGATAAGATCATGTCCTTCAGAAAGTTACATCATTCAGATATAATTTTACTGCCTCACCCTATATGATTACAAGAATTTCTCAAGCGTGGATTTTTTAAGCAAACAAAAGAATAAACGTTTATAAAAATCAACCAACATGAGCAGAGATAGTGGTAGTCAATACTGAGCACTTGCCATGGAGAAGCAGCATGTTACTACCTTTACTCAGGTGGTGCTGCTCCAGCAATATGTAGTACATCACAGCAGGGTTTTATGCTGATATATCAAGTGGCATATTAAAATACGATATTGCATGTTCTGTGATTGGCTCATATGTTCCATCTATACAAGTATGAGGCTATAAGGCCCAAAGAGAAATGCATGCTTAACTTCTGCTAGAAAAAGTTAAGTCAATTGCTTTCTCTACTCATAGATAATATTTACATTTTATAAAAATAATTCAGAAGCAAGCAGGAAACTGTTATTTGATCCTCACCAATCCATAATTATTTTCACATTAATTAGTTTGCTACAACAAAAACACACATTTAAATAAGTCAACAAAATTCAGCCAAACATATCCTATGGCTAACATCTTTTCTGAACAAAGTAGTATAGTTTTACTTTGACTTGTATAGGCATTATTATGTTCTTCAATATTTAAGTGTTTAGAATAGATCTTTCGGTAACCTTGATTCTAGCAAAAAAACACAGAATATTAAGCAATCACCGGCACGGCAACAGAAGCCCATGAAACCATACAAGACAGTGAAGCATTTATTTTTCATGAGTCACTTAAAATGAAACATTTAAAAAGACAGCAAATTCATTTTTCAAAGTTATTCTCAAAACAAGAACATAAAATATTAACATTTTAGTCCGTGTCAATCAATGTATCACAAATATAACATATGTCATTACAGAAGTCTTTCAACTTAGGCCAAGCTACCTTGCAATGCAAGTTCTGCGAGGTAACAGGCATCGTTACCTGCATATAAATCAGGTCCTTAAGATGTTGTCCAGACACTGTCCTGACTCCATTTGCATTCTGCCTTAACACACCTTTGGACAGTACTATCAGATCAGAACACAACTTCCTGTCTTCTCAAGACTTCTAATATTAGGTGCTGGCAGTTTTACAACATTACTTTAAAAATCTGGTGGAGTATCTTAGAATATTCTCTGAAGACAAAAGTGTGCAAGATGATGGATTCAATTCCTTTTTTTCAAACAGTTTGACATTGGGAAGTATAAGGCATAGCACTACATATTCTTGTACACCTAAAATACTTTGGGGAATTTACCTCAAGAGGTGTTTTTCTATTTTAATCTTGTATTTCTCCCTTGAGAAAATAGTAATTCTCCTATTTTTAAGTTAAAAAATCCCACACTTGGTTTATCTATGACACACCACTCTTAGCATAGGAGAACTTTCAGGACATTACTTCCTAATTCAAAAGTCCTATTTAATTTTAGGGAGACAGAGCCTCTGGTAAATAATGACAGAACAGTATGCCTTAGTTATCATAATGCTTTTATTTACTGGAAAATGGATTAGAATTTTTCCAACACATATATGTTACAGTTTACTTGAGAAGAAGCATCTAGAATGAATCACCACAAATCAATTTTGTATCTATTGAAAGCAAAATGTTATTTACTAACCAGCTAAATGCAGGAGAAGACTCTTAATGGGACAAAGATTTATATACTTCCCACGCCCATTTTAAAGAAAATGACCACACTGTCTCCTAGCTGAGGAAGAACAAAAGGGGGACTAAAGAAAACTTAAACCACTCTGGACCCGCTAGGAGATTTCCAAGGAGGCGCAGCTATAAAGGCTCAGCTATTCCACGGGGGAAGAAGCATAAGAAAAGGATGAAACCCGCAGCTACCAGTTTGTCAGGAAACTACCAGTAAGCATGTGCAATGATGAAAAGAGCCTTTTTTTAAAAAATACAAGCAGATTGAAACTGTTTCGCTGATTTCTTTATCCATGTCTTTCATAAACACTTGCAACAACTGTGTTGTCTGTTCAGATGTTATGAGTAAATGCATGCACGACCAATTTTACTCATCTGGTTTAAATCAAGTGTAATTTAAGGGAATCATAAACTGCAAGCATTTCTCACCCAACCATTGGACAAGTCTGTAAGCCAAGTGTGTGGCCATCTGTATCCACAGGCTCACAGACTGGGGTCCCCCTTTGAACTGCCCCAGCCCCCAGTGGCAGGCTCGAGAGACAGCAAAGCATCCCTCATTCCCTGGTGGCAGAGGCTCTCCAAACTACAGTAAGTTTACAGGCTCGCAGGATGGCTGGGGCTGGAAGGCACCTCTCAACCAATCTTGGATGTCCCCATCCCTGGGGATATTCTGAATATCCTTGGAGAGATTCAAAATTCACCAGGGCAAGATTTGGAGAAGCCTGCTGTAGCTGACTCTGCTTTGGGTAGCTATTAGGAGGCACACCTGAATCCCGAGAGGAGTGCGTTACAATGTATGCATTTTATATTCTTCAAAAACTTGAATTCTACCAATTTATGGGTTTTTCCCCCCTCTATGTTCCACAGAAGTTACAAAGACTAATCTTAGCCTTGCAGGCTAGTCCCCCCCACTTTCATTTAAGACTGGGAGAGGTGCACAGAGTGATTCACAGCAGGACTAAAGTTAAGGTGCCTTCAGTCACCTCTGCATAAATGGAGGAAGCTACTTCCCTAGACTCCCAAGGAAACCTAGGGCAGCTGACCTCTCTAGACTGAGGCTGGCTCTGTGCAAGTCCTCCCTACATCCTCCTTTACATTATGCTGAATGCTGGCTTTTCATAAACATTGGGAATTAGCAGCTTCTTTAACCCAAGGTTATAACATTAGCATTTGAACAGTCCTACAACCCTAAAATACTACCCTGACAAGAATACTTGAAGGAAGTGAACCCACTCAGTATTTTCTATTAACTACTGGGTTGATGAGAGTGGTTAGCATTGAAACTGCCATTGTTCCAAATGGGTTTTTCATATTTACTCACAATTTTCTCCAAGCCAAAAAAAAAAAGTATTCCCAAAGAATTTGTACAATAGTGTAATGAGAAGAACCTGGAATAAAGTGCAGACTTTAAATACTATAAATAAAGTTATTCTGGCTTTTGACAGTGAACTAATATTATTGTAGCAATTTTTTTTTATGATCTGGTCTTCATTTCATCCTATTTTAGCACTATTTTAGCACTAATCTATAAATTTTACAATTTGACAGTATTGTTTAATCCCAATCCTAGATGTAAAATAGAACCCAAATTTGGTAAATAGCTATGAATTTTTTCGGATTCTGAAAAGTCAGTAATAGTCATTTCAGTTTCATACCCCAATCCTTTTCCCGTTCAATTTGATATTTTTGCCTCTTAAGTCTGGAAATTGTGAAAAACTGGGTAATAAAAATGAAGCTTTTTATAAATAGCATAATAATACTGGTATCTGCCAAATGCAGTATTTAATGACTTCTTATAGTATAATCTTGACACTTGGAATACGAGTGATAAAGCAAAAAAGCAGGAAGGCAACCTGTACTACCTTTATGGCTTCTTTTACAATATTGCTGACTCCATAAATGCAGAGGTCAGCAAGATTTTTTATTACATTGTATGTCTTAATTCTTTGTAATTACTAATGTAATGCTCCTTCCCTGGGCACCTCATAACTCAAGAGTAGGTAGAACTTATTGGAAAATACTTCTTTGTTTTGTTTTGCTTGTTTTTTTCATTTGGGTTATTTTTTTTTAGACATGCATGAATGTCAAAATCTCAGTGTTGTTGTTCCAACTTCAAGCATCAAAATAGTCTCAGTGTGACTGGCTAAATTTCAAGCTTTAATTTTGAAATCTTTACTTCTGCAACTGATAAAATCTATCTTTTTATCTGGCACTTTCATATTTTAAATTTTTGTCTTTTTTCTTATCAACAATCTGACAGGCATTTTTTTATTCTGAAAAACAAGAATTACTATGAACCAAAGGCAGACTTGTCAAGCAGGTTCCTGAGGCCAAAACTCTTCAGGTGGAATTCAGTTTCAGATTAAGACATCTAAATTCAGATACCTGTATGTGAGTTGGGTGTTCAAGCTTCTACTACAACAAGCAGAGCTGGAGAGCTCTAAGCTGACCAGTCAGTTAAGACATGATTCAGTAGCCTAATCACAGGCATCTAGCAGCATCTAAGATTCCCTAGGTATCTACAACACTCACATGGTGTTGGCAGAAATGACAGAGAATTTAGATAGAGATGTATACCTCCTAGAGAGGAAGCTAGAGGTAAGGCATAGCATTCCAGGTATTGCCAACAGCAGTAGGAGCTTATGCTTAGGCAACTAAAGTGTACCATTCATCCCCAAAGAAGCAGGAATCGAACTTCCCTCTATTCCTTGACTAGATTTCCATTGACTATACTGGGAGTTTAGACACTTGTACAGGTGCATACATACATACCTAAATTTGTATCTTAATCATGTCATCTTTCCAGGTCTACCAGTACATGAAAAGAAAATCAAATCAAAGCACATATTCAGCTTAGGCATGTACGGGAAATGCAGGGAAATCATATTTGGATTTTCTAATTGCAGGTAAAAATCAGTTGGAATGTTTTTTTTTGTTTGTTTGGGTTTTTTTTTTTTTTTTTTTGTTTCTTTGTTTTCTTTTAATTCAAAAAAAGATTGGTCCCTTCTCTTTTTATCAAGTACCTCTGCCAGTCTCCACAACCTTCCAAAGACAATCAAGAGTTGTCCTGCTGCAAGGACTCAGTACCTTTGGATGCTGCCTGCCTGGTCCCATTAAACTGTATGGGCCAAGTTCTCTTAAGTAATTCCCAACTCAGTCCTCAACCACTACTGGTAATTCATCATCTTCCTCAACCTTTTCACTAAGCACAGAGACCTGTGAGACTTTGCTGATGAAAACCAAGGCAAAGGCGGCACTGAGCACCTCTGGCTCTTCCGTCACTAAATTACCTGCCCCATTCAGCAACAGGCCCATGCTTTGCTTCTTCAGCCTTTCACTACCAAAGTATCAGTAGAAGCTCTTCTTGCTTCTCTCGCAAGTCTCAACTCCAGCTGAGCTCTGGCTTCCCTGACACCACCCAGATCTACCCAAGCAATGTTTCCAAATTCCTCCTTTGCAGCCTATGTGTGCCTCCACCTCCTCTATACTGCTTTTTTGCATTGTAGGTCCATCATGAAGCCCCTGCTTAGCCAAGTCAGTCTGAGAAGTCTACTTGCTTTCTTAAGCACTGAGATGGACCGTTCTTGTGCTTGGAGGATGTTCTTAAAGGACTGCCAGCTTTCCCTTGCCTTTTAGAGCTGCCTCCCATGAGCTCCCCACTAACCAGTTTCTTGAATACTCTCTGTTCAAGATCTGTACTCTGTTACTTTTTTCCCCTCAATGTACTCATGATCTTGAGCTCCACTATTTCGCAGCCATTGTAGCCAATTATTGTAAGAATCTGGCTGGCCCTTCCAGCACCTGTATCAAGAAATTTTCACTGACGTCCTCTATAAATCTCTGGGACCACTTACATCCCACCATGTTGCCCTTCCACCAAATGCCAGGGAAGTTGAAGTCCCCCATGAAAAATCAGGGTCTGTGATTCAGAAACTTCATTAGCTGTTTAAAGAAGGCTTTGCCTACTCCTTCACCCTGATCAGATGGTCTACAACAGAGTCCCAATACAACGCCACGGTTTCTAGTCTCACTTCTAATTCTGAACCACAGCTCTCAACCACATTGTCATCCATCCCAGAAAAGACCTCCATATACCTGAGACACTCCTTCACACAAAGGGAAACATCATCCTTCTTTGTCTTTTGAGCCCATCTTTCCTGAAGTGCTTGCATCCATGCATCATAAAGCTCCACTATTAATTCTATTTCAAGAACTTTTAAATACTATGTAAATTTCCATTTTGGAGTACAAGCTAGAATAGGATTTCCCAAGCTTAGTTTGCTCAGTTTACCATTATCTTAGCAAGAAAAATTGTCTATCTTGGTGCTGAAAGAAAAAAAAATTAAAAATAGTAGCAGCTACTGTCATTTGCATGCTGCAGACTTACACACGAGGTTTGCCCTAACTTTAACTTTCCCTCTCATGCGCAAATGGTAGCAACAACTCCTCCGTATTCTGGAGTGGGCCTTAAACCACCAAAGGTGGTAATCATCTCTTCAGATAGCAAACAGCCATTCCAGATCTGCTCTGGAGCAGAAGCAAGAGCCACGGTTGAGGTTATTTTTGGTTTTAATACCTTAATTTGAAAAAGAGTATATGTTAGTAATGATAAGCTTTCTGCATCTGGGGGAAAGCCCAAGTTACAATTTTGTTCCTGTCTAGAATCCCAAAGATCAGGAGTTTTATGTTTAGTGTTTCCAATTCTTAAAAAAAAGTTTCAAAACTGAAAACTTCCCCCCCATTTTGGGCACACAAAATAGTGAAACACTGTCTTGTTGTTGCAGTTTAGTAGGTAAAAGATGTTACTGAATGTAACCAACACCTTTGGTAATCTGGTCTCAGTTCGTTGATAGGTTTGGATATGGAACATTTCACAGATGTCTACATTAACCCTAAGAATCTGCCATTCCATGTCCTCTCCATCATACAGTATCTCCTTTCTCCTCAAGTAGCACTACGGCTCACAAACATCCCTTTCACTCCTTTCAGATCTTTAATGATAATATTTGTGTTGTTCTCTAGCAAAGGAATGATAAATTTGAACAGGAAATGCCACCTGTATTTTCTAGCCTCAGTTCTTTGGCTACTTCTTCCATTAGACACCAGTATTACGGAGAGAAAATAATACACCCCGCCCAAGGATTTTGTGGCATTTACAAAAAGACATCTTTTTACTCTCTAGGTCCCCCTGCCCCCCCAAAAAATCAAGAGATATTTTTGCTGACATTATGCTCTTATCAAGGCAAAATTCTAGGGCAATCTTATAACAGGGAAAGCTCTAGAAGTGCAAGTTATGACTATTTTCTTGTCCTCAATTTTTAAATTATTTTAGCATTACAATAGATCAGGATCATTTTTCCTGACATTTTATTGATCAGTTCTCCTCACATCTGACTCTTTCCCTACCAGCCTGATGGATGCTCTGCAAAATCCTAAAATCAATGCTCTTTCCTACTTCCCTTTCAATTTAGCTCTTTTTGAAAAAAAAGTTTTTTCCAGTCTGTATATTGGTACGGGTTTCAGTGGACACCTTCATTTCTTCTCTAAGTTTCTACATTAAGGTTTGCAGAGGAAGAAAGGCTTTTCTTCTCTAGGATTATACAGACAGTGCATTCTTTGGATAATAAGAGAAAAATTCTTGTCTCAAGAAAACTGCCATTCTGCTCTGCCAAGCATTTAAAACTGCATTCCTCTTAGAGATTTTTCTCTTCTTTACAGAATAGCACCAAGGATTAAAATCCAATCCAAACTGCTTTAAAAAAGACAGCAGGCAAGATTCATACCTCACACATACAGGTTTTACTGATCGCTGTTGCAGAGGTCAGAGGAACAGGAGGGCTGCCTCTACACAAATTGCATGGTAATTTAGTTACCTTGAGAAGCAGAATGTACATGAAGAAATAAAGGAATCTGCACCCAAGGAAGACTTCTGTTACTACTAATAGATGAAGAAGAAATGGCAGCTAAGTCTTCATAAAAATAACATTTCTACAGATGAAATCTCAGTTTTGGAGCTAAGTTGAAAAAGAGGGTTTGTAGACCTATTTCAGACAGTTTCTGCAGCATCCAAAGACTCATGACTGGCTCAGTATATTTTATCTTATATCTCAAAAAGGCAAAAAAAGTCTAAACATCACACAAGTTCCAGGAAGATTAAAAAAAGCCATTCTAACAAAAATTGTCCCTACTGATAGGACTATCTGACATATCCCGTTTTTAGACCTCGCACACACACATGCACTTTTGAGCCAGGAAAAAAAAAGAGATCATGCAGAATTTAGGTTCACTGTGAAAGTTTGCCCAAACGTGACAGATGAATACTTCTTGGAAAAAGGGGAAGGAAAACAGCATCTTGATCTCACCAAGTTTATTGTCCCAAACACTGGAAACAATATGTGGGGAGAGGGGATAAAAAAGTGTAGAATGAAGAGCCAAGGGCCAGGGAATACATAGGCTAAAGAGGCTAGGAAAAGAAGGCAGAGAAATACAGCCTGAAAACAGACTGGAAGAGAGAACTGGGATAAGGCACCTGGACTCAGAAGTTAGGATTAAAACCAGTATAACAAATAAGCAAATGAATCTATGAACATCTGAAGTTTTACTGGAACCCAATTTTACTGAAGGCAGAGGAATGGCAAGAATTCAGAAATAGCTGCAAACCCACTAAAACCACAGATGAGTCTCATTCCACGGCATTCTGGTATGCATGGGGGATGAAGGCAACAGGTTACTAGCTACACCATCTCAAATACTAGAAGCTGACAGCTGTGTGACAACTGCGTGGGTATCCATATGGTGTTACATGATGAATTTTGTATTTGAGAAGTCTAGAAAATTACATGCAAAAAAGTAAGTTTATCACAGTGTATCTAAGCAAGGCAGTAGTTGAGAGGAAAAGGTAGCATTCTTTTATTAGAACTACTGGGGCACGCAAAAGAAACTGAAGCCCTTCTCCACATCTGAAATAGAAACAGCAATCTCCAAAGCTAAATTTAAACTGAGAACAAGTATATTCTGTGTTTAAAAAGACTCAATAAATCTACAGAAAACCTCAAATATTTCCTAAGGTAGAGTCCATCTCATTTAGCTTTAGCCAGCTAAGAGTTATATATCCAATGTGCGTTGTCAAGGCTTTCCCCACAGCTAGTAAAAGCAGGGGAGGGAGAGAGGATTCAGCCAGAAGGTTACTGATTTTGATCATTTCCAGATGGTAAGAATTGCTTTTTGCATTCTGGACTCTCAATTTATATAAAATAGGGAGATTGGTTATGCAAGACCTACGCACTGGAACAGTGGGTGAGATTAATTCCACCCGAGCTACTTGACTTAGCAACTCTTCTGCTTGTATGTTTGATTTTTTCATGCATGCACAAACTTATATGCATGCACATGTTTTTAAGGTACATTTCAGAAACGGCAATCAACACTAGTAACTTCAGTCACTTCAGTAACCTTCTCTGTATCGGTATTCTTTGCATTCCATTGCTACATTAATATCATCACAGTCCATTGGATTGTGTTTGTAATACACATGCTAGAAACACGTATTCCCAACTGTGCTACCGAAGTAAGAACATCTCCATTGCCAACGTACGTAACTGCGCAGCGTCAATTCTCACATCCCACAAAGCAATCTGGCATAGCTAGCGGCAAGACCAGAATTTCTGAAGCTCATCCTCCTTCTTTAACCTGCATATTAGAGAATAAAGTACATGTTCTCTGGAGAGCACCTCCATGAAACTATAAATATCTCTGCTACGAGCTTTGCATTTCCTTTTCCTGGTATAATTGAAGGTACTACCTGAGATCAATAAAGCTTAAAATAACTTGCAAAGAAGGTCCCATTAGAAGTAGCTCCTTTCCTTACATTAAGCTTCCAGGAGAACGTTGCAGTTAAGATCCTTGAGTAAGAGTACAAAGATTAACATGAGAGGTTATCATAAGAAAAATATGGATTTAGAATGCATGTTATATATCGATCTCCTAGAGCTCTATTTCTCTCAGTTCCAAGGCAATATAAAGACTCATTTAAATGGAAGAGAAAAAAAAAGTTACAATTGGAAAAGCTTTAGGATTCTTTGTGGAGTAAAGGTTTTAAATCTTTTACTTAGTAAAATTTCTCATTAATATTTAATAACAGTACTGTTACTTCAGATTTGATTATGGGGATACAAAACATTTAAAATTACTGAAAAAATCCAGAAGCTACAACTGTACAAGTAAGCTTGGAGCTTCATTGCAGTACGTGATCTAAACTAGATGCAGGTATGAAAAACAAAGCTTCTTCAGAGGAAGGTTGCCTTCTGTTCTTTGTCAACTGATATAGTAGCAAGCCTTCTGCTGGTACAGAGTATAAACAATAGCTCTAACAGGAGTTGGCTGACTAGGATTTGTGTTCGAATATACTAAATATGACTTGGTTTCATTATAACAATTCTGGATGTGATTTTTTTTTTTTAAATGACATAACAATATAAGATTATATAGCCAAAGCTCTGGGTGGGACAAGTAATATAAAAGAATGTTAACAAGTGAATAATTAATTACTCTAAATCCAGTTAAAATCCTAACTGAAAAAAAAGAATCAGACTCCTCATACAGGTTTCACTCATGTTGTACAATGCGAATAGTCAACTATTGCCACCTCTGCAAAAAAGAAAAAGGTGCCTTGCAGAATGTTAATTGTTAACCTACCCTAACCTAAAAATCAAGAGGGGA
Source organism: Morus bassanus (assembly GCA_031468815.1). Taxonomy (NCBI): domain Eukaryota; kingdom Metazoa; phylum Chordata; class Aves; order Suliformes; family Sulidae; genus Morus; species Morus bassanus. Next base: position 87,172,272 of record CM062568.1, on the reverse strand, counting down.
GAGAGGAAAAAAAAAAAAAATCAGAGCCATGGACAAAAGATCCCTGGACCTAATTATTCCTTTACTTTTGTCTTTCCAAAGATTTATTCTTTGCAAGAATAAACTATGGCCTCATAATTTGATTACTATCCAGATATTTTCAGACAAGGCATGTTCTCCCATTGAAAAATTCTAGGACTTACTGTTTACTGTAGAAATAGAGCTATCAAAATTAAATAGAACCTTCATTTTTACTTTTTTTTTTTTTAATAGCTCAGAAGTGGTAAAAGATTGCCTTCCTTCATGCAAACATGTTTAGGGAAAAAGCACAAGATGCTTTAGCAATGAGGATAACTTTTCAGAAAGTTTCTGAAACATGATCTTCAGATGTGAAAGAGTGAAAGTTGAGAAATTATAATCACAAGACTTACATTGTGAAGTGTTTTATTCAGATTTTGGTTAAAGGCTTGTACACTGCTGCTGAATACTTTGATAAAACAACAGAATCATTGCCATTCATATTTCATATTGAGGCACAAGTGTTCAGTTCTCCTCGCATTCATAAAAAGGACCCACATAACAGTGTGCTAACTAGTACATACAAAATTCTCCTCAGGGGCAACAGGAGGAATGGGCTAGTATCCGTTTCTAAAACTGACCGGAAAAGACCATTTGCTGTAACTCATTAACTAAACAAATGTGTATTGTATACACTTGTGCAGGGCTCTGTACATGTACACATGTGAAACTGAAAGGATGTCGGTCAAGCAATAGAAGCTAATCTTCAGTAACAAACTAAAAACTATCAGTTTCATTGAGAACCATAGTGAATAGAAAGTGAGAAATACTATAGACAGGCTGATCTCCCTTGATTTGTTTCTCTGATGCTGACACCATCTGAGAGATCTGGTTTGTAGTCTCTATTTTATGTGATCCGGGAAACCTGAATGAAGTGGCATTACATCCCAGAATTTCTAAATAGAAATACCATCTCTCTCCCCCTGCCCCCCCCCTTCTTTTTTAAACCTGCTAGAGTCCATGGGATAGATGTGATTTTGCCTCTCTTAAGCCTTCCTAAGGGTCACTAGTGAAGTTCCTACTGATTCTCTTTTGCTCCCCAAATAGTTTTGATTCCTTAGCACCACAGCAACATTTAGAACAGTGGAAGCACGAAGACTTAGAAAATTACAGCAGGTTCAGGGCCCAGGCTGCAATTCCACCAGATACTATCTTGTATACATTTCTTAATACCATTCTTCCCTAGCTTTGGGCGGGGCAGGGGGGGAAGGTACGCACCACCACTCGGATGAATTTTTCACAGTCACAGGAAATTTGATCCTGTAGAAGCAGCAGCTAGTCAGCTTTTCTCTGCAGATGGCATTGCCTGTACCATATTTCTGTGCATAAACATGGCATTACTCCATCTCTGTTGGAAATGTTAATTGATTTCAAGAAGATAGCTTGCCTCCTGGTCAAGATGTGTACTGTCAAAAGAAGAGGTAGATGTATCCAGCCAACCAAGTTTTTTTGGTCCTACAGAATTTCATCCTTCCACACCTCAGTGCATGATTACACTTATAAATGTCACCTACCTCTGTTATACCTGAAAACCTCACAATTAAAAACAAGTCTCTACAGCCAAAAGGAAAATTGATAATTATGGTAACCTTGTTCAGGCAAGGTTAAGTCTAAGAAAGCCGCTTTGCAATTAATTTTCAGCACACTAGATCTGTGGTAATCTTTGGTTCTTAGAACTGTATGTAAAAATATGCTCCATAACACACATTTGGGAAGCAGTTCTTCTCAATATTACAAAGACTGTGGACTGAAAGATTAGGAGATATAACAGCACCCAAAGTAAGCCTTCTCTCCCAAAGCATTTTATGGTCAACTGATACTTAGTTGTTTGATAAGACAGCACAACTCTAGACTAAGAGCCGAAAACAGAACAACAACAAACTTTTCAGAGAACATACGCATTTGCGCACATTGTTGCTGCTGCAGAAGTATCTAACAGATAGGGGTAAGTACAACTAGGATACTGGGGGAGGCATTGAGAGAGTACACACACAAGCATGAGAAGAAACTGAACAAAAAGGTTCCAAGAATAATTTTTATTGATAACAGAGAAAACTTCCCAGGATGGTGCTCCAATAGTAAAACTGAGTAACACATTATGCCAAGCCCAAAAGGTTGCAGCACAGCTGACTCACAGGCAGACCCTGCATTCTAACAACAGGAGGACAGCAAACAGGTTGCAGATTATAACATATACCAGCCTTTCTCCTGTTAGCCCATCAGGGAAGGAGATTATAGACATATATTTCAAACACAAATTCCAAACAAGGAAAACCAGATAACAGACACATGGAAGTTGAAGTAAGGAAGATTGAGGCTAAAGACCATCCCATAACAATGGACAACTTCTGAACATAAAATACATATAAATGGTTTAAGAACTAGTTTGTCACCACCACCACCAAGAGGAACTCCAGAGATGTAGCAGGGACTTGACAGCTACTTACCCTCGTCCTCCATCCTGCACACTGGAGATACTGCCCAAATCAGACACTGCCCACGTGGGCACATACACACCTTTATACTTCTAAGAGTCTGGGTATGAGGGTACAAGTGAATGAAATAATTAAAGAATGGGTGTTGGTGAGTACAATCATTCCACTTCAAGATCCTGCAAATATTCACTTTCCTCTTCCGTAAGATTTACACTGAATTTTGTTATACTAATCTTTCTATGCTGCAGTACTCTTCTAGATAAATTAGTATTCACATGCAGGAAGAAACAGAAGATGCTTTAGCAAAGTTTTTGAGGCACAAGCAACTATAAACTGGACAGCAATGTTGGTATCTGTTTCCAACAGAGAGTTACCTGTGCTGTTCAGAAACAAATCCTCACTTTGCTACACATCTGAAAAAATGAAAATAGGATTCCATAAAGTGGATGATTTTTCATAATGGGCAAAGTTAAGCCATTATGTTGTAAAGTGTTAGGACTTAAAAGGGACTTGCATAAAGATTGGTCTAATTTATCAATCTAAGCTAAAATAATTCAGGGATAATATAATAAAAATGCAAATACTTTATAAATCCAGAGGGTGTTTTGGTCTTCCTATTAAACTAGAAGAACGTTAAAGAGGTACCCTTCAGAAGGAGAAGTTAGCATGCAATTGGACTATTCTTCATCAAAAGCAAGCAGCAGACTCAAACTTTATTGTCCAGGTGCAGCTAAAACAGAAGTATGCGTTCTACAAAGTTTCAGAATTGTGATGTATGTATGAGGGATAAATAGTGTAAAGAGTGCTTCCAGTTCTGTGCAAAACTAACAATTGCCATCAGTTGAAGAAAGACTGAGCACTACGCAGTCTTAACAAAACAGCCTCTGTTCTAGTGCTCAGTCTAGCCTCCCACTGTATCCAAAATTCCTTGATCACCATACTCTGATGCCGGGCTTGTCTAGTCCCTCAGGCTTTTAGCTGAGATCAAACACGACATACAGTAAATGCAATAATTAAGTTCTTTGCATGAAATTTTACACATTTGTACACATTTCAAACAGCTGTAATCTTATAAATGGAAACTACTTTCCTCCCACCCCCCCATTTATTGTTATCCAGGCTTTGAATGAGAAGTAAATACCACTATACCTGAAAAGAAGTTATCTATTCCAGGAATTTTTATTCAAAAAGAACAGAAAATTTTCTATATTTTTAGAAGGGCATTCCACCAGTTAGAAGTTACACAGAACTGGGTAATCATGGAAAATTAAATTACTTTAACCAGGACACTCAGAAGGACAATTTACTATTTAAAAACACACTGTAATCCTTACTGATGAAAAAATACATGTGCCAAGAAGAGCCTATAGCTTTCAGACAAAGTGAAATGCCGGGAAAGTTTTCACTGTTATTGTCAATGTTTTACATACACTGTCAAATGTTCCTTTTCCAGGACTCCTGGCTTAAAAAGAGGCTTTAAATTCACAAAAAACAATTAAGAAAATAAGATAATGTAACTGGTATATTCAAGACACTCTAGTGTCATCTAGTAACATTTTAGATCAACTTGGCTTCTACAAATAATTTTAAAAGGCAGCTAGATGATCCAGATCCATTCTACCATGGTACATTAATCTACATCAATGATCATCTCAAACACTGAGCTGTGCTCTATTTTACTGGCCTTTAGTTAAATACATGGAGCATCCAGAGGTCAGTGATTAACCTAGAGCTCTTAGAGCAGCTCACATGTCCTACAGAAGTTTAAGATGTCCACAAGAATCCCTCGCAGGAAAACAATTAGCCTAAAATTTAGAAATACCATTTTTTTTGCATCAATTATGCTACACAGTAATTTGCAATTTGATGACAAGACTAGACTGTAATCCAATATTCAAGCAAGTTCATACTACTACAGATGTAGTCCTATAATTAGCCATATGTTGTTACTTCTCCCATATATTAATTTGCATCAACTATAAATTCCCTGGTCTGCACCACTACTTCCCTAATGATCCAAGACCCTACATCAGGTCTCAAATCCTCATCAATCTAAGTTTCTTCTGCTGCTGCTTCTAAGAACTACTGCACTCAGGTTCTTAAACTTTAATTTTCAGCATAACAGTTTCAACTTTTTGCAAGAAAAAATAATTTGTATGGATAGTCTTGCTTTGTGTGCTCACATTACACTTAAAAATAAGATTTCACTTACAAGTGCATTAGAATGAGATATAGCACTACAAGCTGTTTGCAATTAAGAGCCATTAGGGGCAGCCACAGAACACACTGCTGCAGGTCTGAATATGATTCCTGTATCATTACAAGTGTAATGACATATAATCCATTTGCAGATGGGAGTATGCAGCAACTACTAAGCAGCATGTTTATTTACTGGCAATATTCCAAGAAAGAGTGTAATTTGCGGCATAAGCAGTAGCCCTTCACTTAGTCAAACCAGTACCCATAGCAGGAATTCATGCAACATATTCTGTAAGAAACTATCAGAAAGACACACAGTTTCTTTAAGGAAAAAAAAGGAAAAAGTGCAACAGATGTCCAGTTAATCTAGAGCCATTAGTGTGACAAACTGGAAGAAGCTGTGTGACTAAAAGAAATACTGATCTGAGATACTGTGACTGTAACAAATTACTTATCTTTGACTTAATTTAAATTGAAAACCATCAGTAATACCTTGGGAAGGATATGTGAAATGTAAGATGAACCACTCTTGTAATTTTTAACTCAGGCTTCTATGCTTCCTTCAGTTACCTGCATTACTGGAATATATGGGTGATCACCTGTTTCTCTCCCTCCCCCTTCTTGTTTTGAAGATCATCTGCAGTATTAGGTGTCTCTGCATCCCAGCTTTGTGCTGCATGAAATTCTGTTACCCAGTGTTATAACGGCCAAGCCAACTGAAGCTATCCTAATTTGTGGCACTGAAAGTAACACCCTCATACTGTACTGCTTTAAATTCAACACGCCTGGGGGGTGGGGAGGAATCTTAGTGTCCCCTTCCACAGCAACTTAGTTTCTCCCCTCTGAAAGCTCTCTCTCATCTTTCCCCTGCATGTTCCATTTCTAAATTAGCCTTTGGGGAGAATGGAGGGAGGGAATGCCAATTTTGAACACTGAATACTGCCCACATCTGAGCCGGGTTCATAACATGGCAAGTACAAAGAAGGAGGTAAGGGAAGGAGTACCCTACAAGGTAGCTTCCATGCAGCAGTCTGGAATGTCATAGAAGACTCAAAGGGACACAACACAACTGCAGACATCAAAGCAGCACCACTCCATTGATAAGGCTACAGACAGACTGACCAATGTGAATAATGAAAACCATTACATTTAATAAATTTATTTTCATGCCTGCTTTGTATAACCTGGCCAGGTCCTCTTAAAGAAATCACTGTATGTGACTGAAAAAGACACCAAGGGTTCATACAAAAACAAACTAAAAAAACCCCACCTTAAAATAGAACATACCTTAGCAATCTATAGCAGAAGTAACAGACAGAAGACAACATAATGCAACAAAAGCAATCAAAAGGAGACCTGGGACTACCCTACTTTATCCTCTCTTCCTATATAGCCTTAAAAGTGTGAAAAACAAATGTTTACTTCAGTTAATCACAGGACTGAGACATGTAGGAAACTGGGACAACACCAAACAGATCTATTTTTTTTTTTTCCCCAACTGGAGCAGGTAAGTCATTTTAGAGTTGGATAGCTTCCTCAAAATTAGTGCTTTAATGGTTTTTATTAAGAGATACCTTATGAAACAACTCTTCTTTGAAAAAAATGCAGAAAGACTTGGGAATCAGACTTTAAGGAAAATAAATAAAAGGCAGCAACCTTGTGATGCAGAGAATATTATAGCCCACCTTGGGGGTGGGAGAGAAGGAGAGACCAAATAGTCAGCTGTATTATCAACCTGTGGGATCTCAGCAACTTAGTTGTGCAGAATGGAGGGTAGAAACTATCTGACCTTTGGAGCAATAATAGTACACATATGAATCTTCCACTTACTTTAATATAGATCAGGACTTCACTGACATCAATGACACTTAAAATATATTAATATAATGCTAATTATGCTTAAATTGTCTGTTTCCCCCTGCCACAGGGAACTGAGAGGACTATGGAAGAGGCTCAGGTTCAGGTATAGACAAATGCCACAACACATCAATGAAAAGTGAGAGCTTTAGAACCCTTCAATACCACATTAGCATCTACGCTGCGTAGCAAGCAGTTATAGATGTTCATTGTATGTCATTTATATATACGTACAAGAAAGTGATAACTGAAGTGAATTAGCACTAACCAACCTTGCCTCTCGCTGCGCTCAAGGGAATGCCATGGAAGCAGAGTATGAAAGAAATACTATATATCTAATATTTCAAACCAGAATTCTATAAGGAATTCAAAAGGTTATTCATTGCCTAATGGTAAAGTTGAAGCAAATGGTTATTAAAGAGTTAATATGATTTTTCAGTACTACAGCTTGCCTAATAGCTCTGTTTTCCTCACATAATACTCGAGACAGATGTCAATTCTGACTGCTGCAAACATTTACTACCGGCATACTCTATTTCAGAAGCTCAATACAGGTCTCGTGTTCACTGTATGTATTTCACACAATTTTTGGCACAAAAACACATCAGTGAGTTGGTGCTTTAGCCAGAGGAACGACAGCATTAAGAGCAATAATCCTTCATAGGTAAGCTGCCATTACTGAAAGAAAGTGGTATGCTGCACAGAGATTTGCCTTCGGCCATGATTAAAAAGAAGAATCTTGCCACAGAGCCAAAACACATTTGATTAGTAGCAAAAATTAGCAATGCTGCTTTAATTACATACAAAAATCAAAGAAAAAGATGAGCAAAAATATTGAGGACTTAACCAAATAGAGGCAGCAACAAGATAGCAATGGTAACAATGAGAGAATGTGACATCTTAGATATAAATCAATAGGATTTGGCACTGTACTTTTTACCTGGTTTTATGTGAAGGATAGTTATATGTAAATTGACAGTGTATTAAAAAATGCATAAGGACAGAATACTTTACACAGTATGCAGAAATATCAGTCAGTACTTTAACAGTACACACAGGCAAGCAGAAGACTTAAAGGACCAATAGCTTGAGGCACAGGATAAGGTGATAAAAAAAATACACTGCTGGCATAATCTGTGCTAAAATATTCTGGTGACGATGACTTTCCAGTAGCACCGTACCAACTAGAGACTGTGAATACTGTGGGGAGTATCACACCATGCCTGTCCTGTTCTTAATCCATTGTTTACTTCTAGAAAGTCACTTTTAAGTTACTGAGCTAGCTGAACTCATCTGATTCAAAATGACCATTCTTGTATATATCAGCGTAGTAGATTGGAAAGTCTATGCATTGCTCAGCTTTCAGCTTTACTCTGAAATGATAAAACTGAGTGCTCAAAATGCTCCCAACGCAATTCAAATTTTGCTAGAAGGTTCTAATTTTGAAAGTCAATTGTATGTGAAGAAATACAAATATTTACAATATGCTTTGCCTGAATTGAATCACTTGTCACGCAATGCTAAATGCTCTGCATTATCATCTTCTATTGCTTACCACTGCAGTCCTTTTTCCATAACAGCAGTACTTTTCATATTTACCTTCAGATCACTCATTAAAATGTTTAATAGCAATACTGTACCTAGTATCTATCTCTGCCAAAAGCAGATAGAAATACCTCTCCTTAACTCACAGTATGACAAAAAGTTTAGCAAAATACAAACACCAAGAACCAGAAACTTCCAAATCGGCGCAGATAGTATTCTGGTGTTCAAATACCAGACAGTGCTAGTTTATTCTCTAGTGGAGTAGTCAAAATCTGAAATCAGCTCATGCTACCTCCTCCATATGAAACATTATAACATTGAGGGGAAAAAAATGCAGACAGCAATCTGTGCTCATTTTGAAAACTCAGATTTTTCATTTACTCATAATTTCATTTCTCAGTCATCCAAATAAGAACTACTGTCAAATCAGTCAAATCCGAAGTAAAAGAAATAAAGAGCTGTATCCATTTCAGTACTGTCCTATTCAACTCACAAGTTTTACTTTTTTTCCCCGGGATTCTCTTCCCCATACCACTGGGGGAGAGGGAGAGCAAGCGAACTGCTGTGTGGTGTTTAGCCGCCTGACAGGTTAAACCACAGCAAGTACAGAAGATAAAACCAGCAAAAAGTCGAAGATAAGCTGCAATGAAAACTGTATTCTTCAGTCCAAACACTGGGCTTAACACATGCTGGGGAGCTAAGGAACATTGAAAGCCAGATCTAAAGCAAGAATGTCAGAAAACACAACACACTAAAGATAAACACAATTTTTATAAACAGGTACACTTACCTTTAATTTTGACACTGAAGAGAAACTCATCAACATAAAAAGAAGTGTTAGCAGATTTCCAGTAGGAAGAGTAAGACAATGTTAATAACATCAGCAGATATATGAGTTGGAGAAGTGATTCTAACATCCACCAGGCAAATTCAGAACTCTCTTTTTATAACAACATTAGTGAGACCCTAGACCTTCCATCAGTATGAAGCTCTCATTCCCTCTGTGAAAGCAGCACGACCACATACAGGTGCCTGTACACAAAATGCAAGCATCATAGGAAACAAACAGGAGGAACTAGGAGTCACTGCACAGTTACAGAAATATGCATTATCTGAACTACCTGTCATCGTAGGTGATGAAATCACTCATTAGGAGTACAGAAAATGTGGTGGGATAGCTTGCATGACCACAGCACCACCACAAACAGACTCAGGATATTTTGAGGAGGACAAGCCAAGAAGGGAAGGAGATTCTTGCAAAGAAAAGGAAGGCTTGAATGCATGGACATTTGCTTTGAAATAGGTAAGAAGCAAGTCAAAAGCTTTTGCATGAGGGCTAGAAGACAGAGCAACACAGGTGACATCAGGGTGGACATCTGCTTCAAAGCATCTGATCAAGAGAGCAAAATAGATAAAGCCTTCTTAAGTGAAGCCTTACAATGAAGTCCAGTTTTCACAGAGGACTTAGAGCACTCCAACATCTGCTGCAAGGGTAATACAGCATGATGGAGACAATGAGGAGATTTTTGGAAGATGCAGAAGGCAAGTTCTTGACACAAGTGACCAATAAACCAATAGGAATGTGAAAGTTGATGATAACCTAAGAGGCAGTGACAATGTGCAGTCACCCTGGCCAGAAGACCATTGTACATCAAGGAGTGAGTTAGTGATCCACATGAGGGTTCACCTGTGGAAGCCCAGGCCTGTGCCGCACAAATCCCTCGCGCGCAGGACAAACTCAGCCAGCTCGTCGTAACGGAGTAGCCTGCAGGCAGCTCCCGCTCAGCGCCTGCAATTGCATCACCTGCCTGGCCTTGCCTTTAATCTAAAAGCACAGCAAGAAGTTCGCACATGAATGTCCATTCTGTTTGACAGCAGAAACGATTAATAGAGTTTTCTTGTAAAAAAAATCCTGTAATAGCTTGAATAATGAAAATGGGGTAACCGCTTCTTACAGACATGGTCTGTACAGTATGCTGTACCCCGATCAAAAGCCCATTTGATGCTGCACAACTCAAGGTTCCCAGCATCTAAGGGTATGTAAGATCACCTGTACCATTTTTACTTTATTATAGCTAACACTATAAAGAATTAGCACTTTAAATGACATTTTACAGAGTCTGAATGCCTTTCTTACTGGGATTACAACAGATCAGCATGTCCTGATGCAAAGCACCATGACATAGCAGAATTTAAGATTCTGAAAGAATTAAGAAAGAGCAACAGTAGAATTAGAAACCTGGACCTTCAATAGAACAGATTTCACCTTGTTCAAGGATCTGCTTAGAGACAGCCTTAGAGGGTAGAGGGGTCTAGGAGGGCTGATTGTTCTACAAGGATGGACTTCCTCAAAGCACAGGAACGGCCCACTGCAACACACAGAAAGCTGGGAAAAGTTTCTCGAGTTGGCTAGCATTGGTAAATGGGGAATTCCTGACTGAGCTCAAACGCAAACAAGTAGTGCGAAGAGTGCAAAAGTGGAGATGGACTACCTGGAGGAACAGAAAAACATTGGTTTCAAAGGGAAAACTAAGGAAACTGTAACCCTGCTGGTCAGTAGGGGGTCTAGTGATAAAAGACATTGAAAAAGGCTGAGATACTCAAAGGAAATATAATGATTCTGTTACATACACATATTCATTATATTTTCTAATGAGTAAACTATACCTTTCTTTAAGAGGTCTGTAAATATTTCTTTCAGATATTCTGAGACACACACAAAACTTACCAGAAGACAACGCAAGAGTATTACTGAAGGCTAAAACAAGACAAAATGAAAGACTAGGCTAAGAGGAAATTGCCTGGAAATATTAAACCTATTAAAAAGGTTATTCTTCATTATTGTCACTCCACTGAAGTGGCCAAATGATTCTGTAAACTAACACTTTGGGTTTGGGGTTTGTTTTTTTTTTTTTTTAAATAAGGGAATTCAGTGGTGTCTTTGTTAAAAAAAAAGGTCTAAAATACTGATACTATAAAGAACAACCAAAACCAGACACACCTCTAAAATAAAAGACCAGAAATACCATCTCATTAGGCAGCAGATGCTGTACATATAAGAATAACCAGCATTAAATTTTGAAATCATTAAACTGTATCCCCTCAGGCTCCACGGGCTCCTATAACACACAGCATATAGCAAGAGAAAGGGTAAGTCTAACAGAATCCATAAATTTCTACTGTGCTTTTAGAGAACTTGCATTACCACACACCTTCCTGCACACATAGCTAACCTAAAAAAACCCCATAAATTTATACATACAAATATATGTATATAGGTATCCTTCCTTTTGCATATTTTCAGCATTTTTCCTGCAAGTTTCTGCCAGCTCCCCACACCAGCAGGTCTAAAAGTGGAACACCACCAGGTACCAGAGTTTTTTATTTATATAATGATCAGCATTAGGTGTCCAGGTGTTTCATGCTCACTTCTTCAGATGCAGTCTATTCCTTATTTGCCAGATACTAATGAAATCCTGCTCCGAAGAAAAAAATTACTTTTTTTTTTTTTTTAGACTTGCACCTGCACCCTTCTCAAACATTCAGCTGAACATTGATTACATTGATTAAACCCTGGTTAGATAAAGCAAACCACTATGTATGCTCTGCAGATGGGAACTAAAGCAGATGTTAGAATCACTGCTTTCAAACCATAGCTGTTCCACTAATGCTTTGACTGCCTGCTAGTATGAATCCTTCATCTCCAGCCTGGCCCTGTGGTGAGCTCTGCCTCATTCTAACGAATGACAACCTGGTTCCAGTGTCATCATCTTGTCCACCTAGACACAGTCTCCACTTATCTCAATCATCCAAGGATGTATTCACCACATTTCTACAAACTCTTCCTACTTGCAGCTACAATTTTCAATAGCCCCTCCCCCATATACACAGTTTATTATCTCACAGTATATCAATACATTCCCTTTTCATACTTTCAGCTTAATTTTTTCCTCTAGGCTTCCTTCTTCAGTGTGCCTGTCTTTGGACACCTATGGCCTTCCCACAGTACCTTCCTATCATTTTATTGATTTTAAGTCACAATATTGTCCTATTAGCTTTGTATCTGATGTCAGAGTCCTCCTAATACTTGTGCCCAAGTCCCTATTAGCAAAGGATAACTCTGCATGAAACTGCAGACCCACACTGCAAAGTAAAGGGGATAGTGGTTTTATTTAAAGGTCAAAGATTCGACAAGTCTTAAACATAAGTGAAGATTCTTTTCCTCAGCCATGATCTCTGACACTGCTGAACTGTTCAAGTGGCTTTTTCAGAAAACATAGCCGAGATCCAGTAAATAAGCCAAGACAGACTATTTTAACAGTTTGTGAACATAAAATGTATTTCCAGTATTTTCAAACACAATGTATTCCAGTATATTTCCTTATGAAAAGTCCTCTCATTAGAAGAAAAAAAAAGGAAAAAGCTTTTCATAACATCAGATCTGCTTTATCCCAACATTATTTATATTAGCCTCACATCAGAAAAAAACCCAGATAAACAAGTAATCTTTATGCACAAACCACAATTAGCAATAAAGGATTTGTGATAAAAATATGCTGTATAATAATGTAAACACAGTCATTCTGGAGGAGCTACTGTAGCTTTTCTGATAATGTTCCCTTAGCAAAGAAAAAATGCATATAATAATGACAAGGTATTTGTTCCTTATGCCATTCTCTTCCATTTAAATCCATATACACATGCCAATAATGGTCTGGGGCAAAAAGCTATGTATTTATTGAAGCACTAGTGGATTATATGTTGGAAAATTGTTGCAATTAGGGGCCAACTCCTCATTTCATACAAAATTTACCCTCTCACCAATACAATGGAGATAAAATTCACTTACAATAGCTGAGAATTTGATCCTGGCATGTTACTACTATTTATAAATATTAATATAAATACTTCTACATTCAAATTCTTCAACATAATTGCTAGCTTTGCACAAAAAGAAAAGCAGTACATGCTGAGGAAACATGACCAAGGATGGCCTGGCATATACCATATGTACATTAACAATACTGCAACATTCTCTGGTTTTTATGCTGTTTCTGGACTTCTTATGTGGTGCTGAACAGACTTACTGTGTAATCCACTCAAAGTTCAACTCTGCTACCTGCAGACAGATCACGTGGAAGAACTTGTCACTTACTTCATCCATACTAAAAAAGTATGCCCATCAGCAGCCAAACAGCAAAAACCCCCACGTATCCTTGCATTTCCAGGTAATTCTGTTAAGACTTCATGAAAATTAATTAAATCTTTGTTTTCCTATACAAGGAGGGAAGTTGTATTAAAAAAAAAACAGTTACTGATTGAGGAGAACAACTGCATAGACCATCGTGCAGTATGTTTTCTTACTCCTTTGTAAACAAGTAACTTTTCTTAATGCACAGTCCTTGTTACTATGATTTGGTAGAAAGTCCCATTTGAAGCTAATTAGTGACTGGTTTTAGGCCTCACCTAAAACCCACCCCTTCAGTTTATAACTTCTTTGATGTCACAGGAATTATAAACTTCTCCCCTTTTGTAGTGGGAAGGGGAAAGGAGGAAGAAGGGTGTTTCTCTACAATTTCAGTTCTATCACATTCATTGTAGTCAATGATTAATATCAGAGCCCTAAAATTTCTGTCTATAGTTTGCATCTTTCCTGTCTTAAGGTAAATGAAAATCTGGAGCAAACAGGCAGCATCTTTTCACATCTTCAAGCTCCAATTCGTACTGTCCCTCCAACTCTCTTCCTTTATAGCCACTTTTCCTCCATATTTAGAAAGAATAAGCCAAGTAAAAAATAATTAAACATATCAAAAATGTAGAAACTAGTAAATAATTCTAGTTATTATGATGCCTATAATTAAACATGAACTAAACTCTTGTGGCGATTATCTAATGTTTTCTTAACAAACCTGGTATATCTGGGCAACAAGCAGGACGTTTCTGCTCTGAATCTGTGCACTACCTTGCAGAAATGCTGGGGACAGGTGTGTCTCAACATATTTTACCAAGGCGTCAAAGAAAAAAGTTAAGATAACAAAACGCCAGGGAAGGATGGGAAAAAAGATGCATGTCAAAGTTTAACTTTTAGATAGTTATTCTTTTTTAGTAAAAGAGAGAGCCTGTAAAGTCATCCGCTCTTAGAGGTTGGGTGCAGCTTGTTTTACATAAGTGAGAATCATAAATCAGTAAGCTTAAAATAGCAACATACCTTGCCTTTTCCTCAGACCTCCAAATACTGGAAACCCTAGGTCTTAGTAAACCCACTTGCTAGAAGCTTTAATAAATACCACTTTGTTTTAGAACTTCAATACAGTTTCGATTAAGCTTGAAGCTGCAGAAAAAAAAAAGGTGCGTCTACCTAAAAATTTAGATCCTCACAAGCAATTCAGCATCCTTACACAAGCTGTAAGAAGCAGCACCTCCCCCTGCCAAAGGAAAGCCTTTCCTTTCTAGTCATCTGGTATACCGTAAGGTATTCTTACAGGAACTCAGACAACAGATTACCCTGCCATTATATGATACTCTTAGAGTACTGAACTGGTTCGCATGAGGACATGACTAAAGACATGCAGAGCTTAAATTTCACTCAGCAATGCAGGAGACCCTAGAAACTTCTTCAGTCTTGGTAAGGTTACCTTCCATGAAGAAAAGAGCTGCCTAGTATAAACTGTATTGTCACTACGCAGGTGCTCTCAAACTGTTCACCCTGAATTATTATTCTGTAACTATCCAAAAATACCCAGTTTACCAAAGCCATTCGATTGGGTGTTATAGACTCCCCCAAGCCTGACAAGGCTTCAGCTTGAGATAGGACCTTTCCAAGTTCTAAATTTTTTTCCTTTTTTAACTTTAAGCCAGTGTAATAGTGTACGCCACTCCAAATATAACTATATGTCCTGTGCAAAAAGTCCTTCTGCGTACATGCTAAAAGCTACCGCAGGAACGCAGGCCCTCTGCACAGTGTTAACTTTTTCTGGAAAAAGGTATGAACTACATACAAAAACTTTTATATATTCTTGGATCACTACAAATGAATCATTCTATGATTCTGAAATGTTTTGCTTCAGAAGTTTTTTTGTTATATGACTACCCTGCAGCTCCAAAAGACAACAAAGTAGTTCATGTCAGAGTTCCGTGTTGATGAGCAGCAAGTTCAGATACATTCAGCTTACGCAGTAGTTAAAATAGTGTAGACAGGTTGCCAGACTGCATTTTTGTCTGAAACAGGGGGTTTTTTTCTTTCCTTTTTTACCTCCTCTTCCAAATTAAAATCACAGAGCATAAAAGTCAGTGCTTTCTTACTGCAGTTTGATTGTCCAACAGCTACAGAAATTCCACATGGATCCCACTCCCTCTTGCTCCCTCCCCAAGACAAGTAAGTGCTTATACAGCAGAATTTGGCAAATAATTTGATATTCTAATTGAGACTGTTTGAGCATAAACTGCATTCCAAATCAACTTTTTCTCTTTTTTTTTTATTTTTAACAAACTCTCTTAGTTGAGATTAATGAAACATTAGTAATACTTCATATATTTCAGATAAACATTAGACACCAAAAAAATGGAGGTTTGGTACCAGATGCAGCCATTTCCTCTGACAGTATTGCAATTAAAAAAAACTGAAAAACTGACTGCAAGGAAAAGCTGACCCCAGCTGCCATGTCTCATACATAGTAACATCTCAGTTCTCATCGAAAGTCATTGTTTCACCCAAATAGGAACATTTATCTCTGACTTGAAGCAATTTACTTACCTTGTGTCTGCATTTAAGTACAACACCATAGGCTCCTGAAACAGGGAAGAAAAAAAAAAGAAAAAAAAAAAGAGATAAACCATCTCAAAACAGAAAAAAAGCAGCAAGATAAAAGTCTTCAGTCACCTCCTGGCTACAGAAATAATATTGTTTCCAGTATTATTATCCAGAACTTGTACATACAGGTACTGTAATAAATTTCTGTGCACTGAAACAATTTTTAAAAAATTGCTTGAAAGGAAATGGATTTTAAAATGCCAACATTATTTTTTTAAATATATTTGCAGAGAAGTTTGATAACTTACATCACTATCACTACAGAGAAATTAATATAGTAAACTTCAAAAGAAAAACCAAAACACCTCCTCCCTAAACCACAAAACTGTCCCATTTGTCCTCCTTTTCTTTCGTCTTCCAAACTTCTCCTTCCATCTGAGAACAGAATTAAAAGGAGCTGTAGAGAATAAACTGATGTTTCTTAAGATTTGCACACAAACAATATTTTTCAAATGAAAACTTACTACCATCAAGAGAACGAAGTCAAATCTATATAAAACTCTAATTATTTTTTTATTAAGATACTACTTACCTTCACCTACAACCCCAAGGATCTCAAATTTATTCATCACATTACCAATGTTAGGAATCTTCATCAAGACAAATTCCTCTTACGGTGAGAGCCACAAAACATGGCACAATGGGGAGCGTCCAAAGATTTTGCAAAAAGCTGTTGTGAAAGGGATCTTGGGAAAAAAAAAATCCACCTTGATCAACCAGACTTCTCACACGCTTTCTTAATTTCTAGGCAGTCAGTAGCTTCCTGCAGGAAGAAAAGAAAATAATGTAATTAGTACTCTATTTTATTTCAGTAAGAGAGCGTAGTGGTATACAGAGATCGCACCAATATCATTTAACAATTGTAACAGACAATTAATTTACTTCTACATTTTACGATCAAGAGAGCTTAGCAGCAGGCATAACAGACAGAACCTATTGAGAATATATATCTGACAGAACAGCTGGCCTTGTAATCCCATACTTAGGATGCTTATTACAATAACTACTCACATAAAGGTATTTTCTACAGTACAGAAGCAAACAAAAACGTTGATAGGAACTACCTCAGTGAGCAAAAATACACCTATAATTACTTATGTTCTCAGTTTGGTGTATGTTGACAGCTAGGTATAAAAACAAATTGTGTTTAGTCAAGTTATTATTTGTCCACTGTAATGACAAAAAGGATAAGGTAGAAAGAACATTAAACAATAGAAAATAGTCTTCTACTACTATTTTCTGTGATTGTTTAAAAAATGAAAAGGAAATTATTTGCTAGAGTGACTAGCAATCCTATTTAGAAAATTATTTCCATTATCAGCTTATTTAATGAAAATGTAATAAACAGGAAAAAAAACTGTTTACAAAGGTTTTTTTTCCATGCTTCCCGAACATTGAAGTCACCTGTCAAATCAAGCAACCATACACAGGCAAAAGAACAAAGTTTTCTGTGTCTGTCTGTTTTAGGCTTACCACATCTCTCCTATAATCTTACAAATCTGATAAACTAAACACATCGAAGTTTGGTTTTGCTAATTCAGACTGCATTTTTTTCCTCGAACATTAAAGGCATATCTCCCACATTCAGAAATGGGGAAAAAGCTAAAGTATCTTCACTATGAATCACAAATATGTCAGTTCCACAGTTCAGTGCTCCAAGAACAGGACTACTCATGAGGAACAAGAAGGCAGGATAGAAGTGAATTCATTTAATTAACTTATGTGTAATGGGTGAGCGTGACCTAATGATATTGGGTTCAGCTCACACAAACTGGAAGTCTCATTGCTATTTCACTATAAGCTAGGGGTGCTGGCCAAAAGCCCTGCATTGACTAAGTCGCACATAACAAAAAGGACAACTCAAGGGTGGAGGGAAATCACAGCAACACTAGCCTCAGCAAGACACAGGGAGATAATTCGGGGGGGGTTTGTTATTTTAGAAGCAACTTCAGAGTTAATCAACCACAGTATTTTGGAAACAAACTCTGAAAATAAAGCAAGGACTTCTGAATTAAAGGGCTGCTTCGGGGCTTGTTCGGTTTTCTTTTTAAAACAGTTACCCACTCCTTAATGGATTATTTCAGTGGTTTAATTTACTGTTTTAATTAATCAATTTTTTCTTCACTTCAGAATCGTATAAAATACTTTTTCCTTTCCCTTCCATATACTCTCCTCCTGTCTCATTTGGCATCTCCTTCTCACAAAAGCCTTTGTGCTGCTTGTCCACGCTTTCTGGTTACAGTAACGACCTAAAAAAATAAGGTCGTGGAAAAGCAGAGGCATCTGCTCAGTTGCACCCATCAGCATGAGAACAGAGCCTGCACTGAGCTGCTTCGGCTCTCTATTGAAACAGGCCGGTGCCAGGCACACGGGCGCAGCTGGCTGTCCCCACGCTGCAGCTGAGTGATGGGAATACTGCTACAGAGACCTTGAAAGAGCCATTAATGCCATAGCTTAAACAAGACACAAGAAAACAGGTCAGCCACATTCAGAGCAGCAAAAATACTTGCCGGAAAGAACGGAACAGTCAGAAAACATATATTCTGTTTTCTATTAGCACTATTCAATAACATCACCAAATCCGCTACTTCAATTCCCAACATTATTCATTGATAAGTCTTTCTAGAAATTAGTTTGTGATAACATTAATTACTTATCTGCTAATGTTATTACCATACATTGTCTTCCTGCCTTACAGCATACACAATACTTTTTGGATCTATGACAAAACAGTGAAGCAGCTTAGGAGATAACGTATCAAAAACCCAACAAGAAATTTAGATACAGTTTCCTCTTTCCCCGATTCATAATTTCTAAATTTCTCATAAACTACTTAAAGCTATACAGGCCTGCAGCTTGTGATCCATTATTTTTAAGACTTCTGCAAGCGTATTCAGTACGTATCCCATTTTTTAATCGGGAAATAAAGATTAGATTTGCAAGCAGCTGACCTTCCTTTCTGATATTCAGTACTACACATCTTCCTCTCCCCACCAATCATGCAGTTTCCCTTTTCACTTCATTAAAAGTAAGAGTGAAAGAAAGCTGATTGCTTGTTACACTGGTGCTCCTGGATGCATGGCACCTGAAGCAGCATTCACATGTTGCTCCCTAAAGGTAAAAGTCAACTCACTTACCAATGTTCATTCCATCAGTGATACACTTCGACTGGCCCAAGAAACACACCAACCAGCTCCTCAAATTCTCCCCAAAGTGCATCACGACTGCCAGTAAAGGTAATATAGATGCACATACAGGGGGACTCCCAAAAGAAAACTGCACTTGAGTGACCCAGCTCTTCTGCACTAGCTCCAGAGCCATCTTTATGCATAACTCTGCAGAGAGCACTTCATGAGAACCTAATTTGAAATGAAAAGGAGAGCTAATGAAAAGATGACACGTGGCATGCAGCACTAGTATGGATTCATACCCAAACGCTTTTTTCCCCAGCTCTTTTGCCACATCTCCTCAAGCAGGGCAGTAATTCAAACCAGTTCTCTCCTGCAACATTAGTGAACTCAGACTAGCTAGACCCATCTAATCCCTAGACAAGATGTAAATACTTGTTTGAAATCTTTGCCTTCAAAAGCTCCTGAAAGACTGAAAAGAAACTGCTAAAAGTACTTGCTCAGTGGCAGCACCCACTGAACTTTCTGGGATTTTTCTGCTTTTCGAAAGGCACTGGCCTTGTTAAGACTGTTTTTAAAATCACTGATTCTTGCAGAGAATCTGGTAACATGAACTCAAATGCCATGAATGAGAGTCTTGTGAATGGCAGAATGAGTAACTGCAATAATAAAAATAAAGAATAAAATCTAGAAGTTTTAACCAGAAAAGTCATTTCAAGAAAGTTATCCATGGCAAGAATTACATTATTCTGTAATTAGTGAGCTCGATTCTTTCAAGCTGAACACTGGAAATAGCGAGGAAAACCTGATTAATAGCAACTACAATTTTGCTCTTTGCACTGAGCACCATATAGGTCTGTTTTAATAAGTTGCCTGCTGGCTGGAGCGATAACCCTTGCAGAAGAGGAAATAAGGCCATTCTTTACCTCTCAAAGGTTCTCAGTAGGGAAATAGCACTCATTCTCCTAACATCCCATTCTGAGGCAGCCAGATTCACAGTAAATCAACAACTTATGAATTAAACCAACAGATCTCTGAGATGGTCTCAATGCTACCATGGCATTCTACAAAACACAGAGCCAATTCAGCAAAATGAAACATCATGAAATGAACAAGAAGAAATTAGTTTTACTTAATCCAGAACTATAACAGTGTGAGATTTTAATACAAATGAAGTTGCTTCGCAATAGTATGTAAGGCTTACATGTAAAAACCAAAAACTGTACAAACATTTTGGGAATAACATACAGACTATTACAGCATTGTGGCATCTGATCATTTGCATTTAAAGTAAAACAGTGGGGAAAAACCCTAGCTCTTTCCCAATTCCTTTCCCCTTCCTGACCATTAAGAATTCTAGAGCATCGCTCAAAAGCATCCAACTTAACCACTCACTCCAAGGCATCAATCCTAAATAAAAATGCTATTCATTATTTCATAATCATCAATAGCTGGGGGGAAGCACTTTTTACATAGTTAGTAGAGACATTTAGTGAGAATTATGAAAAACTTGAGGTAGACATTTTTCTTCACAAAATCTGGAGAAATAAAACTCTGTTCTAGCAATACAGTTAGATTCATATATCGGTATATTGTATACCAAGTATACAGTTCATTTCATGTATCAAGACAGAAAGAGTGCAATCTGTACCCTGCTGAAGTCAGTTACAAACTTCTAATTGACTTCAAAGTCATCCATTAGCTTCTAAACAAGCTTCTTACCAGTAGATAAGACACCCCCTCTTGCTCTCCCAAAACTAGTAGTAAACTTAATCTTTTCACTTATTTGTTTATTATTTTTACTCACTGAGAAGATAGAACTAAGAATTTCTAGAGGCTGGGTATATTTCATCTGCTCACTGACAAAACAGTGGGTCACTAAACAGATGTAAAGAACTTATATGGTACAAGTATCTGTCTTTGATGGTTACGCATTAATCCAAACCCTGGCACGTCTTCTATCATACAAGGTACACGCATGAAAGGAAGCATTAACTGCCTCTATTAGTCATGATGTATCACTACTACAGCACCTCTTCCTTCTCCTTCCCTTTATATGTGTAGTTACTTCTTCAGGTTTTCCAGAAAAAACCCTAAATAAAGTTACAAGCACCTGATTCAGTGTTATAGCAGAATATACAAGTGACAGGGTTAAGAAAATAGTTGGAGAATTTTTTTGGGATTTATTGATGCAGAAGAATGCGCCAAAAATGTTATGAGGAATTACAGATTAGGAAGAACCATTCAGTATTTGAATGGCTGCAAGGAGGAAGCTAGTAGGAATACTCTGACTTTAAGAGTGGAGAGAAAGAAAAGAATACAATCATGTTGCTAGTGAAGTTTTGCCAGTCTCACTCCTGCATTTAGAAATATCTATCACTTGTTTTCCCATTTTATGGAGGGACAGTAGACCTCCTAATGGGACAAGGTTCTGGAGGAAGAGCCATCAAGATTTCATAATATGAAGAAACCCATGATGTGGAAGTTGAAAAAAGAAAAAGCTGAAGAACAGATAAAAAGCAACAAGAACTTGCAATTATGCAAGCCATTTTTCATACTCCAAGCTTCAATCTAGCCTCCTCTGCTCATAAAAAAAAAATTAGGAATGAAAAGAACAGCTGATGAAAATAAATATGAAATTTAGAAAACTGTCAAACTTGAACAAATTATGTAAAAGCAAAACACCAAGGTTGCTTGCACAAGCTCACAGGTTTTTAAATTCAGCTCCAGCAAGCTTTTATTGACATTGCTAATATCATCACTGGAACTTGACCTCACTGTTGTTGGTTTCTGGAGGAGTTGTTTTGCCTTTTGGTTTTTTTTATTAATAGCTGAAAACTGCAAGCTCATCTAGATGAGTTATGTATCAAGGGAAGTCACTGTCACATTAACTGGCCTAAAAGGCAGCATGCCTGCAGGGCAGCAGGGCCAGGGGTGTGGGGAAGGGGAAGAACCTGAATGAAGTTCCTGTCCAGCAGAAAGCACACAACTAGGAAAAGGGTTGAATCAGCTCCCCAC
Organism: Morus bassanus; assembly: GCA_031468815.1. Classification (NCBI taxonomy): domain Eukaryota; kingdom Metazoa; phylum Chordata; class Aves; order Suliformes; family Sulidae; genus Morus; species Morus bassanus. The sequence continues at coordinate 87,150,223 of CM062568.1, read as the reverse complement.
TACTACAGATACCTGTTTGGTTAAATTCCTAAAGGAAAACTGAGCTTGAAGGCCAGGACACAAATGATTTGGTTTGTTTTATCTTGTTCTGAGAGTGCTCTTCCTTTTGCTTGCAACTAAAAATTCAAAAGTAAATTCAGCTCATCCTGGATATATGAACTAAATTCACTTCTCAGAATTAAAATGCAGGATTTATGAGCTTCTCTAACAGCTGTGGCCAACTCAAAAGAGTGGGTGCTTAGCAGGATGCTTCTAAGACCATAGTGACAAAAAAGCAGACTGATTATCAAAGCATTGAGCACAAAAGCAGCTCCCATGAGTCATAACAGAAGGACAGGAAAGACAATTTTGCTTCCATTTTAGTCGTCTTCCCCGATAAGAACCTTAACAATTATGTCTATCGTGGGTGTGACAGCTTCTTACGCAGTTTATGCTGGTCCTTACGCATGCTGGGCGGTCTTCGCCATACCTGTAGCGGCTCTGAAGAAAAACAGAGTTCAGAGGATGACAGCAACCTGTTAAATCCAAAGCCTTTGCAGTTTCATCTGGCACAAGGAGCCCGACACTTCTGCATTCACTTTTGTCAAATGGAAGTGCCCAACATTTGTACTTGAAATAAAAGTACACTTCTGCTTACTGAGATACGCTTAGGCAAAGGGGGCAAAGAAAAAAAACTTTTTTTTTTTTTTTTTTTTTTAGATAAAGGTGGTCTTATTTAATAATAGAATATCTTCCTGTAGAAGCAGCTAATGCTTCTTTACCTGACACAGTATTTGTAGTGGTCTCCTTGGAAGCTGGTTCTTTCATTTTAATCTTTCTTTCTCTCTTCTCAGAACACCAGTCTCCAGTAATATCCTATATTCGTCATGTTGCTTACCATTTTGTCCTATATTATCTTTGACAATCTGCCATGAACTTTAAATCCCCAGGCTGTAAGATAATACTACAGGCATAGCTTTTTCATCTTTAATAATTACCAAAAAAAGCTACTATTTTCAAAGAGTTACACATTAGGACTCACTTTGTGACTCAATTCCCACATTTACGTTTGAAGACTCGTGCTTAGAAGAAAAAAAAAGTGTTGAGTATACAAGTCTTCCTCCTTTACCACAAAAAAAGGGAACACATTAGAAGCACTAAGAAGCCAGTCAATTGAAGGACAGCTCTAAAGTTTGAGCTCAGCAGGTTATCTGTGGAAAGAAAGGGCCTCTCAAGTTCTTCCATCATGCTCTCTGGTCCCTCTGTTCTCTGGCAGTCTACTGTCAAAAAAGCACACCGCTAGGTTCCTCTCCACAATGGCAGCAACCACTAGCTCTGCACCAGCAATCCTATACCACCATGCTGTCAGCAGACAGAACAACAGATGCAGAACACCTGGCCACTTAGAAAAATGTCCTATGACACATTCCTAACTGGATCAGCCACCAAATCTTTCATACGTGCACACACAAAGCATACTGGTGATTTAAAAAGACTGTCTCTCAACAGAAAAAGACCGAAATTCTTTTAATCTGACAAACTTTCTCCCTCCTACCAACCCAGTTTTGTCTTCATTGTTCTAAGAATAACTCCCATTCACATTCTAAAACTCAGATGTTCCTCCCTGCACTGGCTTTGGCTGGGATGGAGATTTCCTGTAAGAGAACAGAAAAGTAAAGGTGAACATAAAGTATTTCTAAATAGCAAATGAATGCTGAAACTAAATTCTGTGGGCATTCCAAAGCAGATCAAAATAACCGCAACGACTACCCTTCCTTGTAATCTTCAAAAGTATCATTAAATACAGATTACTAGTTCACTATATGAAGTAAACAGAAAAATACCTGAAGAAATCACTTTTTCCTTTAAAAGGATATACCAGAGATATGGAACAAACATAAAAATATGAGGGGGGAGCCCCAGAAAATTTAACACATTAATAAGAAAATAAAATACTTGCAAATTAACAGTATTCTAATTACACTATAAAATTATTTATCATTTCTTCTTGATGTGTTTTCCAGGCAAACAGTCAGAGGCATTTTATTTAAATAATACTGATCCATCTTTTACAAAGTTGCCCTTGCAAAGAATGCCATCAAAAGCTTTCAATAAAAGGACAGAAAAACCTACTCAATTACTAACTGTTCCTAACAACCAAAGACAGGTCATTTCAAGAATAATTTCACATTAGTATGCCAGCACATGTGCAGGAAACATTTAAAGAAACAACTCAAAGGCTTTTCATTATTGGTCCTTCTTTCACAAAAGTCATTACAAGTGATTAAACCACATGGCAGGCGAACGGTGTACAGCAGGGGTTTTTTGGGTGAGTGTCCGGTTCTTTGGTGTTTTTTTTTTTTTCTGTTCTATTTGGGTTTCTTTTAGTTTTCTTTAATTAGAAAAAGACTCTCTAACTCCATCAACCTCAGAACAGCTTGCTTAAAAAAAAAACCCAAAGAAATTGAAACCCATAAAAACATCTCTCCATATGAAGATTCATCTGAATTTGAAGATACTGCTACTATTTCAGTGTGTGAAAGTCTATACTACATTTGCTCCAATTTTACAGATTTCAGAGATAACAGCAAGTATAATTAATACTGAAAATCTCAATGTGCTTATTTTAACACTTCATATGTTTTTTTTATCATCATGTCTATTATCAGAGTAACTGAACACTAACCTTGTTTAAATAAAAGGTGAGTTTTGCCACACTTTCGAGTTGAAAAAAAAACCTGTTAAACTTACACAGGTGAACAAATCAATTAAGCAAAACCCAAGTCAAGAAGACTAATCTCCAGTCCAGACTAATGCTCAGATTGCATTAAGACATTATAACCATTATAATAAGCTGAAGTTCAATAAAAAAGATCCATATTCCAGATAAAGAAGAAAAAAAGGAAAAAAGAAAAAAATCCCAACAATTCCTCTCTCAATTAACATACACTTCCTTGAAACAGAGGATGAAAGCTTTGAGCCTTTTGGAATGCAGCACCACAGAAGCAGCAATATATCAAGTACCAAGGGCAATTCTAGTGAGGACTCTGAACACTAAACTGAAAACCCTGAAATAAGCTTGTGTTCAGTGCAAATCAACTGCAGAGAAAGTACAGCAACAGAGCAATCAACTTGTGGTGTTATGACAGATGCCCTCATGCTGAGCCACCTAGAACACCTTCAGGTAGGGGAACTTCAGTATGCTACATAAATTGCTGCAAACATACAGGTTGTATTAAGGTGACCAAGTCAATTTGCAAAATGCGTAAACAGCTTCCCAGTGAAGGGGAAAAAAAAACCCAACCAACCAAAAAAAAAAACCACCACCAAAAAACCCACAAACCAAAACACCCCAGAAACAAAAACAAAACCAGCAAAAGCAGCAAAAATCAACTTGAAAATAGAGTCAGGCAAAAGCAACGAAGACCAGAGTATTATCTTTTTTGCACAAGATCATATGGTTATTTCCACCACTAACTACATCAGTGAGTGGATACTAATGAAGAGTTCATCTGTGTACAAGAAAAAACATGCTGGGAGCAACACATACATATTTATTCATGTACCATTTATTTTACCTAAACACAAAATTTATGTTCTATTGAAATTAGAGTAAAACTAGTGGTGGTGGGGAAAACAGGCTGTTGTGATTTTTTTCTGCTTTTGAATATTTGTACTCAAAAATCTCTTCAATGATCAAAAGATCCACTTTCATCTCATACAGCATGAAATAAAACTACTACAATCAGGATAGCTCAGAGCTTGGCAGCTTAAAAATTCTAAAATCTAGTGGTTGTAGATTTAAAACAACTAGAGCATTAGCTAAAGCAAGTTCTTTTTCAGAAAGAAGCAAGTGAGCCACCATTGCACTTCAAACTGCAAAGTTGCAAGTGAACTCCAGGTTGGAAGACACATACTTGTATTAGTGTGTTACAACGCAGGGGGCAGTTCTGCTGCAAGGAAACCGGTAGAAGCACTACCTTCAATAACGATGAAAGGAAACTGAGAAAATAGCAACATAATTATAAAGGCTGACAGTCTGCCATCCTGTACACATTATCCACGGATTGAGGTGGATCACAGCGAGGCTGAATGGGAACCCTGCATGCAGGCTTGGAGCACTCGGAGAGACTTGCTCCTGTAGAGAGACTGTTTGAGAAAACTGCTGAAATTTATAGAATACTTCCCCCCCCCCCATACACCCTTCCCCCTTACACTATGAATTTAAGCTACAGTGGTAAAATTATTTGTCATTTCTAAACTTGGTATCTCTAATTCTATACTAGAACAGATGAGATTCTAATTATTATTTTATTTCTCAAACTTAAAGGACTCCAAAACCCCCATTATGAAACCTAATTGCAAAGACTTGTAATTTCTTACGATGTTCGCTTTTCCTCTCCTGTTTATTTCAACTGTTAGATGCATTCTTGGCTCTTGTCTTTAATCAGATATTAAGCTTTTTGATAAGGAAACTTTTTTGCTATGTTGAAGGCCTCTGGGTGTTGTTACGAAATAAGTTAAAAAGACTTACTGTTTGAAACCATGCTATGGTACTAGTTCTTTGCATGAACAGAATTACTGTGGTAAAATATGAGTCTTAATGTAAATGGCAGTCTCACCAGATGACTCAGGAAAAAACTTCAAAAACATTAGGAGGCAATTTGATTCATCTCTACAAACAGGATGTGGTAATAATTTTTTTTTTAATAAGTAACGTTGTTTTAATGCCAGCCTTCATGATTTTATTTTTTAAAGTCATTAAGTAATAGCTTCTCTTGCAATTTCAGCCTAGTGATTTTCATTTAATAGTTAAAAGAAATCTGTTTAAATCTCACGTAACATAAAAACTATCCTCATAACTAGAAATATGGATGTTCAGACAAACTTAACCTTAACACAAATGCAGCCTGTACTTGTTCTACACCTTCATCCACCGCCATCAATGTACTGACAAAACATACATATCCAACCAACTGTGCTTAACTAGTATTTTTGTCAAAAAGTTTAGTATTTAAAATAAAAGCCCAATGAAAGAATGCCACAGCCCTAGTCAACGTTGTTTTTCTGGCAAAAATATCTCTACGCTTAATAGAAGAGTTTTCTACAGAAAGGCATGAGCTACCTCAAAAAAAAGTTAAAGACTTAGATTATAGTGACTAACTTGCAAATACAAGTGAAGAATCATCCAGATTAGGTGATGTATCAGCAGAAAAAAATATTTAAACATAAATAGGAAGTGTCAGGTGCATGGTCTTTCTCCCAAGCAGACTGCTTCACAAGTGCCAATAAAGCTTCTCTCTGGTATGCTGATGGCTTCTTGCATGGGAGATTCCCATGGCAGCAAAAGCATGTCTGGATATGTAAGTGGCCCAAAAGAGGACCTGAAAAACAGGTCTTGAGAAAAGGGAGATGCATCTAAACAGTAAACAATGTTGGCAGGCCTTCCAAAGGAAAGGTAATAAAAAAAAGCTCATAATCCCAATTTTCACCCTTCATGCATTTCTCTATCCTTTGAGCCTTCTAAGTTTAATTATAGAGTGGGGAGGGTGGGGGAAGGAGAAGGGAAAAAAGAGGAAAGGCAGTGCCTCTGGCAGAGGGCACGAAGGGAAGGGAAGCTGCTCCAGGGAGTCACAGAAGACAACAGCGAAAGGCTGGCATATGGGGAAGTTCTGGAATGAAAGGAAAGAGGAAAACAAAAATCTAAGAAGATGCTCCAGGCATGAGCAATGAGTTCATCATGAGATTTGAGATTTATATTAGCTTATGAAAAAAAAAAACACAGACTTGCAGCACCCAAAAGTCAATATTTGCATAACTGACTTTCCTGTTTCTAATATATCTAGTTACTTCTTGTACAAATAGTCTTGTAACATTAAGGGAAACAGAAGTAATTTGGGAAATCTGAACACAAAAGTCTACTCCCAGTGAATCATTATTATTTATTTCCTGTAAAAGGAAAGTAAAAAAAAAAAATTAACAAAAAAAAGGGCTGGTAAAAGTATAGGGCATACCATGCCTTAAAGGATTAAAAACAACTTCCCGAAGCTCAGTTATACCTAGTGATGGAGGCTGCTAGGGAGTTTGAGGTGAAAGACTTCAAATCAGAAAGATGAAACACCTGTCTCTTGTTTACGGTAAGCAAGTTGTACAAAACCATATACATATAATGACAGGCCTAAATATTGCTCATCAAGAAACTAGAACTGAATGGGCACATATCAAGACATTTTATCATCCACCACAGACAGTAATCACAGCAGCACACTGACCCCATGCCTAACCCAGCACATGCAACCAAAAAAGCCACTGCCCAACAGGTAGGGAGACAACACATAAGATTACAGTTTTAACTGCACTGTAATATTTCCTTCCACTAACATTATTTTTGTGACTTTCTAACATTGGAAGAGTAATCTCCACTTCCCTTTGTAACCCACATAGAATGCGGGATACGCTATTTACTCAAAAAGTCAGAATTCATTCTTGTCATCTTCTTTAGATTATACCACTTCCTTTGCTGCCGAGACTGCATACTAAACCAATTTAAATCTAAGTTTAACACTTATACCTCTTGTGGTGCTAGATACGCATTTCCTATTCCCATCTACTCATATGTCAAAAAACTCCAGCCGAACCAAACCCAACCCACCAAAACACATAATCTGGTGAATACCTATGGCTAGAGAGAGATTTTTGTAATGTATAGGAGACGTCCCTCCCGCCCCCAATGAACAGAACTGAAAGACCATCAAGTCATGTAGAAGTCTTCATCCTGAGCTGGAATTTTAAACATGAATGTTAAATGCATATTTCGTAGTCTATCTGCATCCATTTTTCAACTGATCAAAATACTTAGTAGTTTAGAGTAACTCCATTTCTCTGCTAGCATGCTCAGATTTTTTAAAAAAGCAAAATACTGTCAAGACAATTTGCTCAACACCATTTTGCAACAAATCATAGCTAAAGTATTTTTTGGCCACTGCAAGGTATTTACTAGACTGCAGTAATTCTCTCCGCACTTTTAAAGCCTGAAACACACCTTCTGTCGAATGCTATGAGTCAGTTTTAATGACAGAGTTATGTTCTATTGCTCTGTAGCTTATGCAAGAGAATGAATTTGCATTAAGTATCCAACTTTAGAAGCCACCTTCTCTTTTCCATTGTTAATACTAAATAATGGTAAAAAATAGGCTATATTCCCTGCATGCTTTCTTATTGTTTTAAAAGAATAAATCTAATTAGCTGCCTGTAATGTAAAATGGACATAAAATTTGTTATTGTCACATTATGGATATGTTTGTTACCCCCCCCCAAAGGCCAGTATACAGAAAAAATATAAAGAGTAATGATAGTGTTCAGATTTAGTAAAATTTCAAAATTTTAGTCAAGTGTAACCTGATTAGTGTTGTTCTCCCTTACCCTGCTTGAAGGAGATTTTACAGTGATAACTTTAAATGACTTTATCTAGAGGAAAACTAACAGTTAACTTCACAAGGAAGAGAATAAAATAGTCCAACATGCTAATTCAAGGGAGGAAAAAAAAAGGGAGTAAAAATTATCAACTAGTTTATAGATTTGCTTCTGAAGACTGTCACTGCTGTCATTGGGGGCAGTATGCAATAGCTTTGCATTTTTCAAGAAATTCAACAAGAAAAAGTTATAACGCGACATCTCTTGTTGTCATGGGTCTTTTAGACCAAACAATGGTCCAATCTAAATATGCTTTTCTTTCATTTGCTTTGTCCCCTTGTTTAAAATCCCCCAAGCCCCCCACCTCTCTAGAACAGTACATGATACTTATGTTGGGCCATATTTTTTTTATTATTTTTTTTTAATGGAAAACATGATTACACTTTGCTCAGCTTGACAGAATACGGGCTTGGCCAATTTGTTTCTAGAAAAATGACCGGCAAGTTTAGTAACTGGTTCTCATGCAAACCAATGGCCAAACCCCCTCACAAATACACCCTCAAGTAGGTATACAGACATACAAAGTTAATGTTTTTTTTTTACCTCTCCATATATATGTATACACACATACAGAGAAATGTACATGTGCATGCACCTGCTTCTAATGATGGGACAAACTCCTCCTTCCAGTAAAATTATTTTCTTAGAACTTCAGATAAATAATCACCTTTCTTTTCTTTACTGAAAATGAATGTGAATAAAACGGATTACCCTTCTACTGTATTTTCTAGAAATGAATCATAAATAAGCCAAAAACTTCTTCCAAATCAAAACTTACTCTCTTTTTAGCACTTTTAAACAGATCCCAAGTTGCCCAAGCAAGAAAGAGATGATTTATTTCATATTTTTAGTGTAAGGTCACAAGCTGAACTCTACAAGAATGAAGAAAGGGTCTGATGGGTATCTTCCTCAATGGTTGGAAGGTCTGCTATAAAAGGCTAAGCCATTACATTAATAAATGACACTTTTTCAGCACACAAAAAGCACCAAGAAAACCAAGAGAAAACCACATCCCACCCACACCTGTGGACTGGGAGACCAATACAGACAACTGCTTTCTGAAACCTGTATGTAGAAAACACATGTAAAATAAAGCAACACTTTGGACTGAAGAAACTATACATTTACAAACCTGTAAAGGTAACAAGCTTATGAATTAGAGGAACTGCACCTGCATGAGGGTATCACACCACAATCTGCTAGAATCTGAGTAGCAGGTAAGAGATTTGCCCAGCATATTAGAGAACAATACTCGCTTTAATGAAGACAACTGTAAGGAAAATGTCAACTGTCTCCAGCACTAAGAGGCAATTTCTCAAAAGTATGAAGTCTGTCATTATTGCCTTGAGATGTGAAAGAAGATTATACTGCCATTTTTATTAATTTGCAATTAAAAACAGAGAAGCAAAAATCTAATACCATTCTCATCTTGTTTGGGGGTGTGAGGAGGAGGTATCAGCCTTTTTCTTTTACTTATGTAAAAGCAACCCTTCTCCTGTTCTTTTTCTTCCCTTGGAAGAACTTCTCCTTATAGTACTTGAATCTGCTCCAATAATAAGCTCTCAATTCACTTCAGAAATATAATCTAGCTCTTGAAGTTCAATTAATTGGGGGTGGGGGGGAGGGGGGGGAGGAATCCATCAGCACATTTTCCAACTATTAGAGACTTGTTTCTTGGCAAGCTAAGAACTTGGCCAACTGAGAACTCAAATAATTTTGTACCCTGAGCTCCAGTGGTGGTGAAATGCAATGACCGTACTTCTAATTGAGCTTGTAAGCAGCAGCAGCTAAGTAACATTAGAAATAGAACACGGAACACGGTTAACTTCAGGCATTCTAAAAGACTCCCCAGCACACATTAACACATACATCCATCTCGCAAGAAAAAGGTTAGTGAAATATTTAATCCAAGATTCACAGATATTAATACTGCAGACAAAAGCAACTATTTTAAGTCTGCTGAAAGAAGTGCTGATGGACTTTTTCTAAATAAGGTTATGTTAGTTTGTGTTCAGTATATAGTTTTAGTAATAATTAAAAAATGGAATGTCAAGTGTCATTATTAGAAAGACAAATATATTTACACCCAAGAACCTGAAGCAATGAGATTTTGCAATACTTTATTCCAAAAACAGAAGTAAAAGATTTCTTATCTTCACCCGCTTTTTAAATGCACCATGCCATCAAAAATAGTTTGCATCCTCTTCTTTTGTAGGAGAAAAGGGAAAACCCCTCCCCAGACACACTGTACACAGGCAAGTTCTCCTTAAAGCTGTTTGTAAACTTGTGTCTACTTCCTCAGCAATCATGCTGAAATGAATATTCAGTAAAAATAAAAAGGAGAAATAGTATTTAAACCCATTTCAAGCATCCAGTTGAAGGGCCAAACCATTAAACTTTCAAAGTTCAAGAATTTCAGAGACTAAAAGCTTAGGCATAATACAACACTTATTTTAGTTGTAACAGAGGTACTGTCAAGTGCCCACTAGGCAAATGTAATTCATACAAAACCCCAGAGCTAATTTAATTGATGTCCTTTTAGCAGTTCTTTGCCCAATTTAAATTTATCCAGCTTAGTTTATGTAAACTGTTTGGACACAGAACATGCCAGTTTGAATCTGGCAAGGAAAACATGCTCTTCTATACATAAAGCCTGATTTATTTTCATTTCTAACCTTGTTAGTTAAAAATAAGTTTTGTAATGGTAGATTTACACTAAACTAAGAAACAAGATTTTCCCCAATAACATTTATGTAATATTTAAAGGTATCAAGAATATTTTAAAGAAAGGCTACTGGTATTAGAAGTCAAACCTGTCTAGTACTGAAAATATTCTCTATAGTAAGATTATGTAAACTACTTAGGAAAAGCCTACAAACCAAAGCCACCACAACATAAAGCATCAGATACTGGTGTTGTGTTCCAGTTCACTCACAGGCATAGAACTATAGCATTCACTATCCTCACTAGCAAGCTACCTACCAACAAGAGTAAGGACCCCAGCACCCACGCCCTGCCAAAGTATATGACATTGTTGATCTTGAAACACCATTTCTCCTCACTTGCAGAGCTTCAAGTACAAATAATAAAAAAAACCCACCAAACCCAAGATTACTTCAGTTTTTCTTTTAGATCTAATCAAAGTCAGTTTTTGAGGTGATAAATATCTTCATCCTCAAAAAAAAAATAATCTTCTCATGAAGAGTGTTATACCAACTCTGCACGTAAATGAGCAAGAGACCACTGAGAACTGAAGAGCAAAGCACAGCCGTGTCACTAGGGTCTCTGATGTCTATTAAATTCCACACAGAAGTGAAGCCAAAACCTTGACAAGCCTCCAATTAACACCAACCAATTAACTTTCACACAGCAACTCAAGGTAACAGAAAACAAGAGCACAAGGCTCTAGTCCTCTCCATTGCCTTCTTCACTAGACACTCAGGGTCTTAGTCCCAACATTCTGCTAAGGCTCCAACGTCCTTATTACAAAGACTTGCTGCAGTAAGGAAAACCAACTTCAGAAACCTAGCTCAGAGGAGCCATACAATCTTAATATTCCCCCAAGTAAGTTACTCTGAAAGTGAAATACAAACAGAGGCTTTGGGTGGTGGGAGTACAACAGTAGTAGAGTTTTACAGCACCTTTAGAGATACTGTCCAACCTGATTTCATGTCATTAGGGCACAAGACATAACAATCCATCATTTCAGTAATATAGCCATGCATATTTTCCCCACAGCAAACCAGGAAAGTCTTTCTAGTTCTGTGCACATGTAGATACAAGAAAAGGAAAAACAGCAGTGAGACCACACCAGAGAAATGTCAATCTGCCAAGGACATCTTCACTGGGAGTAAAACAAGTATCTACGCTCATGCTTGTAACCACAATACTGAGCTTCAACAGCTCGCCTGATCTGAAAAGACCAGAAAACTCAGATAAGAGTTTTTATGGCTGGAAAGAAGGAATCAACATTTGCTAAAGGCTTGGCTTCCAGAAAAGCTACACCTACACTGAGCTTCTCTTTCAACAAGTCACTTAGATCAGCATGCTTTTCAACACTCATAGGTTATTTGGCATCAGTGTGTAAACTCGCTACACTCAAACATACCACCTTAATTAAAAATGCTCACCTTTATAACATGTAATTTAATTCACTGGAAAGCACTCACCAATTTACTAACCAGCTTCTAAACACCCGTAACTGAAGCTGCAAGTATCAGCTTTTATATAATAAACTCTTGACACCACATAACTTGTCAGACAGTAGGAGCAAAGATGCAAGAAGCTCTAGATACATTAACCAAGTGTTAGCAGCCAGAAATGCGCCACTTGTCATATATATACAGTATATATTTTTATACGGACATATATATTTATAAAAGTATATACATGCTATATAGAACACAGTTATAAGGAAAAATAATAGGAGAGAAAATGTAAAGAAGCATCTGTCTTTGAGAATGTCTGGATGTTTCCAGAAGTGAGCAGCAGAGCTATGAAGAAGGAGTTGCACCGGATTAGAATCACAGAACAATTCTGGCTGGAAGGCACCTGAGGAGATACCTGGTCTGCTCTTGTTCAAAGCGGGACAAAAACATTCATCAGCTTGCTCATGACTTAGAGTCTATAATCCTTATTAGGATTGCAGAGCGTTTCTGACGAGACAAACTAGAACCACATGATGACAGAAGTGCTTTGACTGTAGGAAAAAAATAATCCTGTATCACATTTGCAGCCAACTCAGTTACTTGTAGAAAACAATCCATGGAAAACCCAAACCAAATCAACAGATTTAAGAGTACAAGGATGAGCAGATAATTATCCAACAGTCTCAAGGGAGCTTCTGTACTGAACCCTCTTGTATTCACACAGTTACATTTAACAAAAAGTTCATTCAACTGCCTGAAGTTTGTTGTTTTTTTTTTGTTGTTGTTGTTTGGGTTTTTTTAATTGTTGGCACTATCTCCCAATACCACACCAACCTATTACAATATGCCTATGGTAAGAAAGCTGAAGTCTACAAAAGTACTTCTAAGTTTCATTCCATCTTGCCCTCTTAAAAGCTTCTCTAACAGCACCCAATTAGTCTTGGAAAATCTCTAAAGGAAAATCAAATTTTTCTTCTCTGCAGTGAACTAAAATGGAATCCCATCTATTTCCTTTACTGTCGTTCTGGCTGATTAGCTTCTTTTTTTGCACTCAGGTAAGACCTCAGTAGTCGACTAGGAACGCCTCCAAGCCTTCAAATCAAAATGCAGAAGGAAAGGTGCTTTCCAATCTTCAGAAGTACCATTCTAAAGCCCTGTGTTTACTTTGTTTCTTCTGTTTAAATGAGTTCAGTACACAAAAAACATGTTCCAGAAGGAAAAGCTAGGGCTCAGGTGAGTTGAATAATCAAACAAAATCAAATTAAATTGTGGGACACTTTCTCAGGTGTTCCCCCATAGCTAGCAAGTCTTCCACAGAACTCGCAGCTCAATCCATCTGAATAAGCCACAACAGAAATGGATAACCAGAAATTCCGCACACAAGATTTTATAAAGCCTGTACTTTCTCCAGGCCCAAGAAAAATAATCTGCCTTTAGTGTTTTCATGTTATTCAATCCAAAAAAAGTAACATTGTTTTTTTTAAGGTAATATTTTTGTCGACCTAAAAGAACTTTTAAGAATTGTGCTCTAAAATAACTTCATCAGTAGCCAGAACACAATGACTGCAATGAGGGACTACAGTCAACTAAATTAAATAGGTACAGTAAGCAAAAGGCATTGACAAAGTTTCTTTTCAAGAGAACAGATGATATTTTACAAGACATATGGGTTTTATTTTTAGACATTAGTCATACAATAATACTACAGATTTTCTTTTTCTTGAAAATAGCACAGAATTTTATGTTGAGGTGCTTTGCTGATATTAATTTTGCACAGCTTAACATTTACTTTTGCTGTTACAAAATGTTTGGCTCTTTTTCAAATCATTAACATACCGTACATGAGAAGTATTCGGCATATATACAGGTATGCAGTGCACCTTTCAAAAAAGGAAAAGTCTTCATAAAAAAGTAATACTGAATTCAAACACAGAAGGGGAAAAAATGCCATATGCAAACACATGCTGGTTTTTGAGAATCTATTATCTTTTCAATCAAATCTCAAAAAAAATCTCATTATACATGAAACAGCAACAGATAACTGGCTTTGGATTGCTGTAATGACTGTCAGACCAGTACAGTGCAGGCAAAAAGGCGTAAAATAGTATCAGCAACAGATTCCATCTGGACTTCAATATATCCTTGTTGACTTCATCTAAGCAAAAAATGTTCCAAGACCTTAAAATTTTTAATATTCCAATTTTTATATGAGAAAACATATGAAGGAACATATCCTGCAATGATTATTCCCCTTAGATTTCAGTTTATGCGGGTTTTGATTCAAATCTACACATTATTCTTCCAATCATTTCAACAATATTTCAAAGTTTATTTATTAGAATTAACTAGTATTAGTATTAACTCTCAGTTAATGTAATGTAGATTCTTCAGGTGAGATTGTTTAGGTATTGTCTACATAAGTTTGGTATAATTTATTTGCAAGTCTTCACCTTTGTTATTTCCCCTCCTCTTTCCCTAAGATATTCTCCAATTAAAGTATGTCAGGGCTCTACTATGTGAAAACCTCCATGTAGCATCAAAAATAACCCATAGGACTATATTATCTATTCCTTAAAGGAAAAAAAAAATCCCCACCTAAAAAGCCCTCTGTACTGGTTTTGGCTGGGATAGCGTTAATTTTTTCCACAGTAGCTAGTATGGGGCTGTGTTTTGGATTTGTGCCGGAAACAGTGTTGATAACACAGGGATGTCTTCATTACTGCTGAGCAGGGCTTACACAGAGTCAAGGCCTTTTCTGCTTCTCACCCCACCCCACCAGCGAGTGGGCTGGGGGTGCACAAGGGGTTGGGAGGGGACACAGCCGGCACAGCTGACCCCAACTGACCAAAGGGAGATTCCATACCATATGGCGTCATGCTCAGCATATAAAGCTGGGGGAACAAGAAGGAAAGGGGGGACGTTTGGAGTGATGGCATTTGTCTTCCCAAGTCACCGTCATGCTTTATGGAGCCCTGCTTTCCTGGAGATGGCTGAACATCTGCCTGCCCATGGGAAGCAGTAAATGAATTCCTTGTTTTGCTTTGCCTGTGTGTGCAGCTTCTGCTTTACCTGTTACACTGTCTTTATCGTAACTCACGAGTTTTCTCACTTTTACTGCTCATATTCTCTCCCCCATCCCATCGCGGGGGAGTGGGCGAGTGGCTGTGTGGGGCTTAGTTGCTGGCTGGGGTTAAACCACGATACCCTCATCTTGATTCAAAGAAGAAAATCTAACAAAAATTTGTGAACCTTGCAGAAAACTGAGTTTGTTGGTTTGTAAAAGCAATACTTGCAGGGGTCAGCCTGCTCAAAGAGAAGATAACAGAAGTCGGCTGAGGCCTCATCATTAAAAAAACACACTCTACCATGGCAAGCCCAGCATGTGTTTGAAAGAGTAAAACACACTAATATTATTTTATGGTGTTTGAGTAGGGATTTGTTTTTCCTTAGGTAAGTGTTATAGAAGCCTGTAGAGTACACTAGGCTTTTTTGTTTGAGTTTATAGAAGGTCATAGAATTGAAAACCAAAACTGAAGTGTCCACAAACACTTGCAAGACAATATTAAAATGTTTTAGGATACAATCAGATACTCAATTCTAGTTGCTACTGATCCATATAAAATTGTCAGCAAATCCAAGTATCCATAGCTGATTGCAAACCCCTGTTTCTACCACCTCTACCACTCCAGGCTCAATGTGCAGTTCTTTAAGTGTTTACACTATTTTATTTAATAGATATATAATTATTTAAAAAAAGGAAGAAATCCTTAGTTCTTATTACACATATTAGGCTTTCTTCTTTGAAATTAGATACTATTTCCAAAAACCTTTGCAATAAACTTACTATATTTTATTTTAGTCCGGAGGATTTTACGCAATGAATACAGAGAGTAGATTCCACACACCACCACCCCACCCCCAATGTTTTGCTCTCCCTTTAGGCCACCATCACAGCAGACCCAAAGGGACACTCAGAAATAGCTTTGCCATCTGGATCACACGTCGCCAGATTAATAACGTTCTTTCATACACTGACTCCAAGCAAAGAGACCAAAGCTTTTACAGAATCCTGCCACTGTTTTCTCTTGCTAGATGACAATCCCAGCCTCACGTCAAAGACAATTCACAGATCAAGCTACCAAGATACATGTATTCTCTCACACCTCCTCTTAACCCAGCCTAGGTTAACATTTAATATTTCAACACTACAAATTCATTCAAGTTTGTCTTCTAACTCTGTATCTGACAGAAGTGACTAAGTTTCCATTGTATCATTAACAGATTAGTAGCATGACAACTGCAATGGTAAAAATCATACCTGTTGTTTGAAAAAAAAATTTGAACGTTTGTGCTCCAATGCAACGCTGATTAGTTTGAACAAAGATTGAGAAAGATGGAATTACTTTTAAAAAGCAGTGAATGCACTTAGTTTTAACAGCTACAAATGTGTTTGCCATGTCACATAGTTAAATCTGGGTATATCATTACCCCATGCTGTTTAATTCAATGCCTATGGATACTAAATATAGATCATTAAGGTACAGCGATGACGGAACTGGAGCAAGCAAAAAGAAAGCGTAACAATTGATCAGCATCCCCTAAGTCTATACAAGAATACATGCCTACAAGGTAACTATCATGAAGATGCAACACCGATCCCTCCCTTCCTAGTGTAAGGGATAACATTATTCTAGTACTTGAGGTAGAATATTCTTATGTTAAGTTCAATATTTAAGAGTCATAGAACGATATAAATACACTGAAGCATTATGAATCATCCTGAGAAAATAGATACATTTTGTTTTCTTAAAAACCTTACAGCATTCAGAAAAGTGGAAGTTTATCTTTTCTTCATCCATGGTGAGTTATATTAACATTTGAAAAACCTGTATTTAGACCCCTACCATTCACGTTAAAAAAAAAATTATCCCAATATGGGCAAGCTATTAAGGAAGAGCCAAAATTTCCTGAAAATCATATAAGAAAAATTAAATTATCTTCACTCTCCCACTAATTAACTATACTCTCTAATAATTAAACAAAGGAAGTCAGTACAAATAAGCCAGGATGTTTCTGGGATTAAGTTCAAGAAGCTCTAGCATGACAAACAAGTCAATAAATTTAATTATTTCCAAATGGACTGCACTGAAACTCCATAAAACAAATGCTACCAAAAAAATCTGTACAGCACGGAAAAACTCTTCTGTCATTCTTCCCTGGGTTCCCATCTTTATAGCTTAAGCAGGTTTTTTCAAGCATGTATACCACTCATGGCTACAACTGATTTCAAGAAGAGTAAAAACAAAGTACGGAAGTACTAAATGAAATGCTAAAACCTGAGATATCTAAAATAAGACACTAAATACTAAAAAATATTTTAAACCTTGTGCCCACTCAAGTCTGGCCAAATGGGAGCACCCACCCATCCATGTATAACTCAAAATCAGATATTCGTACCAAGTGCTCATACCATACAGTGATCAAGACACTCAGAGCCTATGAGAAAGCAAACACTGCTTGCTTTCCTATCAGTGTTCAAACACTAAATACCATTTTCTTTACTATTTTGTTCACTCTGCACAACGTGCAATGCTCACTTCATAATCAGTTTTTCAATATTCATTTTTTAAACTCCTGTTCAGTGTGGGTATGCAATCATATGATTACTGAAAAGCAAATACAGTAGGCCACAAATTAAGAAGCCACAGGCACCTCAGTTTTCTCATTTATTAACTGAATACTCTATTTTGCTACTCTAATATGCTTAACAATTTGCCTATGTGTACACATGCATACCTCTATGTAGGGTCTCCATACAGTGTGCACAAACTTGAAGAGCAGATTAAGTAATTCTGCATGATGCTTGTAGATAGTTCAACAGCTAGTCAGAATCTCTGACTGCCCCAGACATATCATCATTCAAAGTGAGCTTTAATAAGAAGCTTTTCAGAGGAGCCCAGTGCCAGGACCAGAGGCAATGGGCACAAACTGAAACACAGGAGGTTCCTTCTGAACTTCAGGAAACACTTTTTCCCTGTGAGGGTGACCGAGCCCTGGCACAGGTTGCCCAGGGAATCTGCAGAGTATCCACCCTTGAAGATACTCAAAAGCGACCTGGACATAGTCCTGAGCAACTGACTCCAGGTGGCCCTGCTTGAGCAGGGGGGTTGGACGAGATCACCCCCAGAATTCCCTTCCAACTTCAACCACTCTGTGATCCTGTGAAAAAACATCACTAGAAAGGGATAAGAGACATACCTTGCGCCACTGTGCTTCATAGCAGAGAGAGACTGAAGAGACTCCCTTCCAAAATATGGCATTCCAGAAGGCTCCAGTTACTACCCTTTTCTCCCAACTTTGTTCTCTTCTGTCCTAATCTCAAGAATCTACCTCTACCCTGTCCTCAAATACCTTCTCTTCTCCTTCCCCTGCCCACACTGTTATCCTACACCTTAAGTCCTGTCTCCATATCAAGTTAGATCAATTCTCTACTGTCCTCAGGCTTTTCATCTTTGGACCCAGGTGATTGCTAAATTCCAAGCAGCAATAAGCACATTCAAACAGGAATTTTATATAGTTTTTTCTCCTTTTTTTATTTTAAGTGTATGAAACCTAGACAGGTTTTTTCCATTATTTGTGAAAACTTGACCAAATACATAAACCGTGAGAAGGTGACCCTTCTATTTCTTACTAAATATTGTAACAGTACTGAAGATGTTTAAAAGAAGCCTTTGAATTTTTTCTCCTGAAGTTGTTTCTTTCTCAACAATTAGCTGTTTTGGCTTGAATTAAATAAAAGAGTCAGAACCAAACCACATGCAAATCCATAAAATAATCAGGCTGAGGCAGTCATCCAGTATAGGGAGGGTGGAGAGAAGAAAAAAAAGAAAAAGTCAGCCCAGACACATTTGGCAAAAGTTGCAAGCAATTTAAAAGCTGGGTCTTAAAAGGGGAAGCTTTGGGAACCTTAATTACAGATAGTCATTCCAGACCTGCCTACTAAAAAAACAACACAAAACAAAACCCCAAACGCACACACAAAAAAACCGCCAACAAACCAAAAAAACACGAGAACAAAACCCCCCAAACCCCTCCCCCCAAAACACAGTAAGACTAGATGTTTCAATTTCTTCTTTTTGTGCATTTGGTAAAGAAACACCTTTTTTTTTGTAGTAAGCTTAGAAACTCCCATATATATCAACATCTATTCTAAACTAATAGATCTCACATTTTATCTCCAAATCTGTATGTATCACAGAATCTGAGTACTGTTACAGTATTCAGTTATCAAATTTACAAATTTCAAGCTGACAACCATGATCCTGATGAAGGCTTTATTCCATTTAGAGCAGAGATCTAAGACAAAGAGAAAGGGTTGGATTCAGTATGATGTATATAGTGTGGAACTGGTAGTTCCTTTGCTCTTAGTGACAAATAAAACTGACACTGCAAGATAAAAAAAGACTGCTTTCAATGTATATGCTTTGATCTTTAAAATAAAAAAAAAAGTTCTTAAAATAAGCCTAAGGATTGCAAATCATAAATAGAGTGGCCAGTGGTCTCAGAAAAACAAAGAACTAAAAAACCCCACACCTTTGCACAAACATTGAACCAGGATCTGGGTTTTTTGTTTGGGCTTTTGTTGTTGTTTTAATTCCTGAAACTGTCTTCTGTTCTGCTGTAAGTTTAAGACCATATCAAGAAGCCCGTATCAGTTACCCAAGCATTTCTTTCCTGCATAATAATGCTTCTTCAGAAGTTTCATTTAGTGAAATGAAACAAAACAGAAGTTAAATCAAAAGAGCAGTTCATGCAAAATCATGGATACACTAGACTTCTGCTAGATCTAATAAAGGAGAGAGACCTGCAATCAAGAACAGATGAGTTGCTGCTGGTGAAACAGGAAAGGCTGAAATAAAGAATTGTAACAAAACAGAAGCTCAATACAACAGAAAAAAAAAAAAGAGGGAAAGATAATGGGCTACAAAAGGAAAGGCAATTACCCAAGGAGAGTGTTCCAAATCCTACTTATGGGGTGGGGGAACCACGCCCTTCTGAAGTACTGCAATTCATTAGATATTGCATCGGTATAATTCCTTTACCACAAAACTTAGATCAGCAAACTGATACAGACTTAAAACAGATGTGAATATAATTTAAGTTGAAGACTGCCAGTTGCTTACTCAGTAAGGCATTTTCAGGATTACCTGAAAGGCACAGAACTTTCATTAGTAAAACCGGCATTTTCTAGAATGGTAACTGGAATAAACCCCCTCAAATCCTAGTCTTTTCTATCCATTTTTATCACAGATTCTTATTACTTGGGCTTTCTAAAATGTTTTACATTAACGGGTTTTTTTTCCCCGCCACAACAAGAAAAATAAAACTCTACAGCTTAAGATATATACATATTAAGTGTTTAATATTGTTTGGTACTAAGTAGAGACTCAGCATAACAGAGCCTTCAAAACTCATTTCTGGGTGATATGTTGTCATTTCACTACCATGAAAAGCATTAACAAATTCTGCTTCCTGGATTAACACTACAGATTAATATTGATAATTGGATTTATATATCTGCCAAGAAAATGTGATTCAGTGTTCATTCAAAATACTTATTTCTCTTAAGGCTTAGCATCATTCACTGTATCCACATGGTCAGTAGGGACCATGGAAGAGTAAATGAACAAGTTACAAGGAAATGCTTAATTGTGACAACACACTTTCAGAATAAAATTTAGAACTTCTACTTTTAATAACTTAAAGTTATCAGATTCAATTTTGGAACTACCTTTGTGTTCCTGTGAAGAGGGAAATGTTACACAACCAGTTAAAGAATGGCATTTGGGACCAGCGTCCTCAGCAGTTAAATATTGTTTAAATATAGATCACGAAACTTGTTTTGCAGCTTAGTTAAACTGAAACTAGAAATGAAAGCCTTGGAGAAAAGCAAAAGATATTTGATCATATGCACGAGTTAATTACTGGCAATACTGTTTTCCACGAACCCAAATTTCAGCAAAATCCTGAGTTTCATTTGTATCTCAAACTGTTCTGCAGTAGTATCTCTCTCAGTTCTTATCTCCCACTACAATTTGGTAGGCAAGCCAGTTTGCACACAATAAGGAGGGCACTAAGCCTGCATTCCATCCAGTTATTAGGTTTTATAGAAGATCCTTCAGCATTCACGTTTCTCTACACTGCTTTACCCTGGGAGGGGAAAAAAAAATAGAGAGATCCCAATAATCACCTATCTTCTTCAAAATAACTACAAATTGTCCTGCTCTGGCATGATGTTCACCTTTAAAACTCAGTATATAAAAATCGTCAATCACCTCATTGATTTCAGTACTGTACCTACTCATTTTACAGGCCAAACTATAAACTTCTGAGAGCAGACACTAAGGTCTCGCTAACTTGGATATCATTCATTATAAGAAATCAAACCACTGTTAAAAGGCTTATGTCTCTAGCACTGGTGCTGAGCTTGTCTATACAGAGTAATAACAGTGGACTTTATAATACATATAATATCATTCCCCACAGCAACTCCAGCACAGCCTCACCTAAGTCTAATTCATTCCTTCTGTATATATTAAGCACTTTGGCTGTATTAAATCCCCTTTGATATGATCCAGCTCCATACATCTTTAACACCTACTTTAAGGATTACACAGCAGAACTTTGCAAGAATAAGTGGACATCTAAAGAGATTCATAACATTGCTATCAGAATACTAGGAGTTACTTCTTTCTGTACCAACAGCAACAACTAATAAACAGAGTATTGGTTTGGCCTATACTATCCCACAATAACAGTGATCACTGCAAATACACTGTGGTTTGTAGAGACAAACATAATGCCTTGCAAGTCAGCCTCAGTAATAACAAGCAAGTTGCAATAACAGCATAAGAGTTCTTGGACCAATTGCTGTAGCAATAGGAGGAGATCATTAAGAAATGTTCAGCTGAGTGTGAATAACTTCTAACATTACATTCATGCTACTTGGTCTATATGCGTTTAGGAGGTACAGTAGAAATGGCTGAGAAGGTCAACTGGTAAAAAAGGCTTACGTAGAAGCCGCACAATTCCAGCAATGGCTGCAAAGTCCTGTGACAAAATACAAGACACTTGCAGAAGGCTACTGAGGTTACCCAGTTACTCAGACATGCACCACCAGCACCTGCAAACTAAGGATACCCCATAAGCTCAAATGCTAGCAAGCATTAGTTGGCCAATTTCACACTGGCAGAACAACACTAGGGCTACTGTGCTCTGCCCCTTGAAGTTTAAACAACAGTAGAATGGTACTGGCAAGACATGAAAAATCCTGACAGCTTTGGATTAACAGGGGGTTCCCAAATTTCCCTTTTCTCCTAAGCTCATAAATTGAGAAAAGGCATTTCTTCACTATGCTCCACAACCTACCTGATCACCATGGCAATCTCACAAAAAATAACATTGTTTGTTCATGACTAGAATCTTTAGCAACTCGCACCTCGGAGATGAAAAATCTGCATGCTGCCACAGACTAACCCATTTGCTCTCATCATCATGATCATATCAATAAGATTGTGATGTTCCTCTTGTCATTTTGTTAATTCAGAAGCTTAATCCACGGAAATAGAAAATAAGCAGAGTTTACCAATGAATTAGAGAGGAACTGCTTAAAGATAATTAACCAGCTGCAGGTTGAACGTGTATTCGTGAGACTGAAAAGGATATGGTAGCATCTTGTGATCAGATTACAAGCTTGCTGAGCAACATCATTTATAACTGCATAAGCAACATCTGTGAACCTCACTGATGGCTGAGAGAAAAAATGTTCGACATTCTCCTCAGTCATTCAAAGCACTTTCAGAATACAAGCAAAATTAGCAGGGTTCATCTCAAGTTGGAGAACAGAAACTTTTTTCCTTTAAATCTGAAAACCAAATGAAGTATAGCAACCAGTTCAGCGATGTACCGATGCAGATAACTTTTCAACATCATCTGGAGAGAGTTACAGGATTTTGTGAAGTATTCATATGCTATTTTCATAAATATGATTTAATCTTCAGCTTTCACTTTTGAAAATACCTATTCTTAGTAAAGATTCACAAACACAATAATGGGATTTTATTTATTATTAAACAAAATTGCTCCAAGAATCAAAACAGTCAAAATTTTGATTCAAAAACCTAAGAGGCAGTATGAATTACAGCTACACAAGCCCTCAACTTGAGATGGTGCAACAGGAACTCCAGGAATGATTGAGTCTTCAGGGTGGTTTTAGAAGTCAACAGGCATTGCTACTCTCCATACCCTACCCTAGGGTGCCACGGACTTTGGACAGGTGACCAGAGGGGGATCTTACCAATGTTTAAGTGTCTGACAGGAGGGTGCAAAGAAGATGAAGCCAGATTCTTCTTGAAGGTGTCCCTGAAAGGACAAGCAGCAATGGGCATGAACTGACACAAAGGAAGTTCTGTCTGAGCATAAGAAAACACTGTAACAGTGAGGAGGGCTAAACACTGGAAGCAGGCTGCTCTGAGAGGTTGCAGATTCTCCATGTTGGAGACACTCAGAACATGACTGGACATGGTCCTTGGGCAACCCGGCTTGAGAAGGGGGTTTGGATTTCCAGACATGCCTTCCAGCCTCAACTACTCTGTGATTCTTTGACACTTTTGGAGTTATCTCAAACTATAGCACATGATGTGTCTGAGGGTATTACATGACAACAGGAAGGCATTTCCCAAATTCAACAGGAGTGCAAAACTTCATGTTATCCCTTCCTTTTTCTGTAGTGTCCTGATCCACGATTAACTCCTACATTTTAATTTGCCATAATCCTCCTTAGCCCTGAGATATTCCTTTGCTCCTGCCCACACTTCAAGGCAGCTAGCAGTATTCTAAACATTATGTTATCCACAGTCCCTTCAGATGTGCCCAAATTAAGACAGTTCTTAAAACTTAGTATTGCTAATCTTGGCTCAGATGCCTATTCTGTCAAAGCTGAATTGCCTGTTCTGTCTTTAAAAGCAAAGTGAAGTGTCTCCTGAATTTTCAGATAATGCTTTTATAGATTACTATGAAAAAAAAAAAAAGCTTTGCTTCTTTGTTCCCCATATCTTCTACATTAAATAAACCAATTTGTTATGTTGTGTAGCAGAGGGCAGTTGATACTGCTGTGTATACCACAATGGAAACAGTTACTTTGACAAACAGAAATTCAGAAATGCCAGTGAATTACAGGGATGGATCAGCAATTACAACTTTTGTTTTGAAATGGTTTCAGTGATCCATCACCAAAATGCTAATAAAACTAAGGCAACAGATTATTCACCTACACAATGCCTATCAGAGGCCCCCAGGAATGGGATGATTTCACTGGGCAAACCTCCTATACTGGAAGAAGCAAGAGAAGTTGTGCCATCTTCCTTTGGGACCATAAAAAGAGACAGAAGATGAACTTTGACTTTCCTTGAAGATGCTGCACAGAGCCTGAAATGACTCTTCAAGACATTCTAGGTTACCAGTGTTTGTCTCACCAGTGGATTATCCCCCCTTTGTGATTTTATTTGTATAGCAAGTGACTTATTAGCTGCTTAAATTCCCTACTTTGTATTACAAAGAGAAGACTGTCAAGTCTAAAAAGCCATGACAGAACACTGTGGAGTGTAACTCAGAGAATATTATGATATAATGCTATAAAACCTCACACTTACAAGCAGGACATTGACCAAAATGTGAACCAAACATGTAAAAATGCATCACTGTCTCAGGTTCTCTTTAGGATTTTAGTCTTTTTAATTTGCTGTGGAGATGCAGAACAATGGGGAGAAGTTTACTACTTTGAACACTGAAGAGGAAAAAAGGTTTCAGTGAGAAGTTACTGAAAGAAACCAGACTCTATATTTTCATTCCCACAAGAACAACAGGTTTTTGTCTTTCCATTGCTTGCTTAACTCTAAGCGTACTTAAGATTTCTCTGGAGTGTACCAGCGCTGTCTAAGGAATAGTTGTTCAAATTAGAAAGGATAGCTTCCTATAATCAAGGAAGGATGATTGGCTTCTATTCTCTCTCATACTCACCACATTGAGTAAGCTGGGAATCTAGAGAAAACTCCTAGCTTACAAGGTCCATTCTCTCTAATATCCCTCTCCTATTTCCACATGTGGGGACAGCCAGCCTGGCACTCAGTAAAAGACACAGCTCTAAGAAAATAGATTTTAAAGTTTCTTAACTCTGTTTTGAAACTGACGCCTGCACTATGTGCCTTTTACAATTAGACTGCCAAGGCACAATTCAAAGGCTACCAAATCACATTCACATATCAAAGAGCTGCTCCACATCCCTTCCCCACAATGGGGCCCTAGGGGAGGAAAAAGCCCAAGTAAGCATGTCCATTCATAGATATCATGTGCCTATTATAACATTTAATACTACGTCAAATAAAACAATATAATCCAGGAGAGAGAGATAATATTTGTGGTCCTTTTCCCAGGTACATAGTTTGAATATAACTGGCACTGAAACCTCTGACCTGCCTAAGGCTCTTTCATCAAAACAATTTAATCCATCATAATGATTAAGAAAAAAAAAAAAAATCTCTTTCTCAGAGTTCCTGAAGTTTTCAGTAGTCTCAAATTCCTCCATCTTCTTCACAATAAAATGTGATCTACTGATGACATCCTCTAAAAGTTGACAGACAGGACAGCGTTAGAGAAATTATTTTAGTGCACCCTGGTCCTGGTACAATACAAAATCATGCAAGAGCAAGCAGAAGCACCAATAAAAACCTCCTCACATGATCACCTGCCGACAATTTACTAATCTGTCCAAAACACATTGCTTTATTCCATGTTATAAATGCAGATTATGCACTATGCAAAAGAACTCATTTAAGAGCTAAACAGCTTCAGTTACTGAATTCCTTATCTAGAATTGCTTGAGGAATTTTTTTGAAGGCAGATACACTACTTCCTTCCGCTAGAAAAATGGAAAATGTCTTGCTATCACCCTCAATCATTCAAATATTTGGAAGAGATGGGCACAAACACACATACCTTCCTATTTAAAACAAAACTGTCATAAAACCAGTCATTCACACAGTGAACAGCCAGGCATAAGACTTGCAGCTTAAGCAAAGGTTAAGATCGGTACTTCCAAACATCTTAATGAAAAAAATAAAACAAAATGACTATTTATTGCCCACTTTCCAGTTAATGAGCAGGGAAGGATACTGTTATTTTTTCCTCCTCTATTTGCTTCTAATACTGGCTCTTCCACCTTCCTTGAGAGTCACCTTGTTTTGCATAAGTCAAAAGGTTTCCTCACAGCTACCAATTCAGATTTTAAATGAAGAAAGTAAAAATCCTATCTGTAACACTAAAAAAGTACCTGCTAAATACAGAATCAGACTAGGGATCCAAGATCCAATCAACACATCTAGGTTACAAATTTTTCTTTTAAAAAAATACTGGCAGAGTCTTCAAAAAAAAGTGTTATGCATTTTTCATAAGCATAGGATCTGTGCCTTTAAAAGAAGAGGTGGAGGCTAGGTTATCTTTAGATGCATCTTGAGTTTATTTTGTAAACTGAAAGTAGATCATTAACACTAGTAAGACCTGCAGACCATACATATTTCAAAGATTTGTGGAACTGATGACATAGTATGAGTCTATATGAAGTATTGCCATCTGCCTTAAAAAAAAAAAAAAAGGTGGGGGGGAATTTTTACTAAATTCCAATCTGTCAAGAACATTAAAATACTTACACTTGTTTGACCACAGGTCTACCAAACCCAGCATCTGGTTTCTGACAACAGCCAGAAAGGAATACAGTCTATAGCATAAGAACACTACAAGCATGTAAAGGCAACCCTGAATATTCTCCCAAGGACTCTGCCCCATACAGACACCCACTCTCCCCTCCCCGCCCAAAACATCCTATTGTCCTCATTGTGTTCCAGTCAGATAATCTCTTCCTCAGATCTAGAATTCAGTACAGCCCTGTTTTGTGCACTTTGACAACAATATCTATTTAGCAACACAGCCCAAAAGCTAAAAAGGGCGTAATTTCATGCCATATAACATATGACAATAAGACAGTTGTAACAAGAAGAGTAGTTTAATACAAGAATAATTTACTAAATATGGATTAGCAAGTAAAGACTAGTTTAGCTCAGACTTGATGTTATGATCCTTACACACAAATTGCTGGATGGAGTTTTATAAACTGGTTTGTAGCAGACTAAGGCAGTTGATTACAGTAGTTACTCTAGGACTTAAAATCTATTAGCCTAACCTTGTGGTAAAAAGAATATAGCTTTAAGGAACAGAACAAGCTAAAAACCAAACTGCTTTAGCTAACCAAGAGTCACAACAGTTAATCCAAAAAGACTGAGTAATAATTCAGCCATATGTTCAAAATATTTTTTTCTAAAAATGTCACACTCATTATTAAAAGGCCACAAAGCATGTAGCTTGTTTGAAGAACCTAAACTGGTTACACCCAAATGTCAACATAAAAGATTAGGATCCCAAAGAAAGTAACAAAGGGCTATAAGATTTTTCACCTACAATAGCTCACATGGGGCGCAGAACTACTAGGGCACTCCAGTTCTACTGTGTCTTCAGATTGCTTTCACTGAATATTGAAAATAGTGCTAAGTGGTATCTGTCTGAAAGAACACAGGAACCTAGAAATTTCAAAAGTTATGAAGTTATAGCTGTAGTCACAGTTTACCTGTGTTCTTATGAATGCATCTAGTCAGGAGTGATTATTCTCATTTTATCAGCCAGTGCTGTTAAGTGCAGCAATTCAGCGCTACTGATGAATTAGAACTTTTACTCCAAAAAGGGAGCTGAACAGGGCAAGGAGAGAAGGGAAAATAGCACACTTACTGCACAATTTTGTAGAATTGTGTTTCAAGTCAAAAAGACTTCCCTTTCTTCCTCTCAATTGTTCCAAAATTCAAGAGATATCAATATTGTGAAATCTCATTTAAATTTACTAACAGAAACAGAACTTCCCTTATCCACTTATGCCTTCAAAGAATTCTCTTGCCCCGTTGGTTTTTGCAGATTTGTAACATCCAAACAATGGTAACTACCTTTTAACCTTTGTCCTTTGAAATAAACCACTGTTGTACTGATCTGATAGCTATTAAGTGTAATATCCCTTTTAAGTAAGGAACCCTGACCACTAACTTCAAGTTAGTACACAGCAAGAGTCCTATTTGTTCTTCTTTGCCTCTCCATTTTATCAGTTTGAAAGGGAATTAGAATGGAAATTGAATAGGGTGTGTTTTCAGTACTTCGAGAAATTTGGATTACTTGATTCATTCATCTCAACACTTAAAAGTTGTAATCAAATTGTTTTAATTTCTATTTTTAGAAATACAGTGGTTTATATTTAGAAATTGTAAGCAAAACATATGAAAGTCTTCCTGAAAAGTAAGAGACACTTACTCTTTTAGGTTTAAAAGCAACTCTTTCCTTAACTGATATTAAAAACATAGAAAAATATGGAGTTTTGTATATTCCATATATGGAGTCTCAACATTTTCTGATCTCCTTCAATGTATTTCCATTGATTAGCACACAAACACGTGACATTAGCAGAATCCTATACTGACCACCAAATAAACTATCTATGCCTTGTAAAAAGAGTTCATGCTAAACAAACACATTGTCTTTACTAAATCTTTTATCTGCCATAAATATGCAGAATGAACAATTATTATACAGACCCAGTTGTAGAAAGACATTGATAAAGCACTAATATTGAAGACACTGTCACATGATCTTATGCTGTAAAGCAAACCTTACAGGCTGTAACAGTGAACTTTTATTCTCAGGCAAGTAATAGAAAGTAAGAGTTCATATGCGTATGAGTTCCAGTTATGAAATACACCTTGATAAAAATCGGAATTAAAAATTTTAAAGGCTGCTGATAGTAACCTCATTAATACCAACATGTCTTAAGGTGTTAGCCACAGGGAAGTGCAGCAGAACAACAGCAGAGCTTCCATATGTAGAAGACCACTAACAAAGTGGAACTTGCTACACTTAATACCCACTAGCAGAGCCCATTAAGTAGTGTTAATTTTACGTATACGTATCAGTCTTCTAGAGTTGAATGAATTCTTGTGTGTTCCCTTCTTTCAAAGCACCTGAGCAATGCATTATTGTCTCATCTGAAACAAGAAAATGAGCATCAGCTTTTCCAGTTAATTTGGTATAGACTCCCCATGCACAAAATATGATTTACTATTACAACACCTTGCATCATTCTGTGTTTTCTGGGATATCTGACAGCAAATAAGACTTTGGGGAATAGTTCTAGTTCAGTATTTCATTTTATTACTGTTGCCATTATGGATATGCTATCACAGTCACATCTTTAAACAAAACTAGCAAGGCTAGAGTTTTTTATTCTTAAAAATTTGACTGTGTATTGTAAATATCTAAAAGGTAACTGTCAAAAAAGCAGCAGGAATAAAAGACAATTAGGTAACTAGTTTCAGTCCCTTTTTTTATTCAATTGATAAAACATAGTTCATCATAATTTTTAAAAGGCACTTTCTTAATATTACAGTTGAAGAGCTTCAAAAGCATACTTGGGGAAGAAAAGTGGGCAACACAAGACAAAACCAAAAAGATCAAAAGCTCACATACCATACAAAAGACTTCTTCCCTTAAGATGATCATCCTGCATTTATAAACTATACACACAGCATTTCTGTATCATACAAATGAGCTATTTGTAAGAATGTAATCATCTAACCTAATTTGATACTGGGTATTACAAAACTCAATGCAATTCTATTTAAGAGTAAAAAAAAAAAAGAGGTAGGCTTCACTTCAGAGTGACAGAACTTCAAACTTCAGAGAAACAGAAATGGATTGAATTGAGTTTACACATGTATTTTTTGCTCTAGTGAAAATGAAGGTATGTGCAGAGCAGATTGACTTTTTTCCTATTTCAACTTGACACAGCACACGACTGGCACCTAAGCAGGAAGTTCTTAAATTTTATATCTAAACACAGAAGTGTTGAGCTTGATATTTCACCAGGAATTTTTCCCAACCAAGACCTTTTTTCTCCCTCTCCCTAATTTACTGCAACATTTGCAGAAGTCCCCAAAAAAATTCAGAACTGTAGAAGCCTACCAAACAGAATAACCCATACTGGAAAATTCAAGGAAAGATTAAGCTGTCTTTAAAGAGTGGATCTCACTAAAAAAGTGTATTTCCTATTGTTGAAAAAGCAAAATAGCCTGCTGTTCATGAATTACAGTATTTGTAAAACATGTTTATAGCTGTACTACAGCAAAACACTTCCCCCTCCTCCCCAATCTCACAAGCAATGCTTCCCCTCTTGGTACTTCTACATTGTATCTCCTCATTCATTAATTATTGCTTAAACCCAAATACACACTACCTGCATATTTTACAAAGAAGAGATTCTCTTTATCTTCATTTATTTACTCATATGCAAGAGTACAACTGAACTGCAAATTACGTAAACTTTACATTTGTACTTTATGACTCAATTACTACCAGGCCTTTAATCTCCAAGAGAAAAATATTATCAAGATGATAGAGGGGTTTTGTGTCCTAATTAGAACAAAACTGTTAAATGTATGACCAAAACATGCATTATGCAGTTGAACAACTCATACTAAATAACTGACTTTTTTTTTCTCCACTTGAACTAATTATATAAAGGACAGCTCAGACTTTGAGGTGCTCACAAGAGCCCAAAACTAACACCTTCCCTCTCACAGCAAATCATATTAAGTGACTATTTTACTAAACAGAGCCATAAAAGAAATGCTTTACCTTTGCAGAAGATGAGAGTATTGTAACCTAACCTCCAGATAAACAATAACTTTTGAACGCTATACGGATTCAGGACTCCAACTTTATTTCATTATGGTGCTGGGGCGATTCTTCTCTTTTCCAAACCAGGATAAGTTAGGTAATAAATCTCTTAATCTCTCTCTGCACAGACAATTTGGGTACAGAAGAGCCGAGATCCAACTCATAACGTCTGCTACATTTACTTATTAAACACCCACTGCAAATACAGTTGTTAGAAAAGAACTCAAAGTTCTGTGGTTAATATTCACTAAATATACATTACAATATCAAGGAGAAAGTCCTACAAAAAAAAATTTAACGAGATCGTACAAGATCTGCTTATTTTCTAGAAAAAGGACTACCATCCACAAATTCCCTTCAACAGTAATTAATCATACAGTCTTAATCATTTCTAGAAGTCAATGGTTAAGCTACTGAAAAGCACATTAAAAGCCATAATAAACAAAACCAGAAAAATGTGGTAACACCTTCATTCTCACATTAAAATACTTGTTAATAGATAAAACAATCGCCATTCACTTCCTAAACTTAGCCTATTGAACATCTGCCCTCCATGGCAGCAATTCTAAACTAGAACCATGGCATAAAAAAGGACTATTTCTACCACTGATCCTCATCATACCTTTTAGAGGTTCACTGGAAGGCACACCAAGGTCCTAGAAAAAAGCAAATTTGTTCAAAGCAAATCACAGCATAAAACAGGAATCTTCATTAAAATGGATCACTAAGCAGTTAGCCATTTATAGTTTGAGCAATATTTCCCGACAAGAAATGACAGCCTGCAAGATTCCATGAAATTGCAACAGAAAACAAAAAAAAAAATACTAAACAACTTAAACCATACACAAATCACAAGCAAAACCCCTGAAGCACCATCCTAACCTTTCATCTCTTTAATACAAATGGACAAAACAGTGAAGGACATATTACTGGAACTTCTAGGGAGAAATGACAATCACTGAATAAAAGAGCTCAGCATACTTCAGTATTCTGTCTTAAAAGTAGTCTTCAACCTAGGGAGTCTTTTTTGGTTTGGTTCCTATTCAGTAATCTCAAATGCTGAGCCAAGGACTCTACAATCCCTATAATTCAGAAGAAGAAAGTTAAGAAGTTCCAAACAACTTCCTATTTACGGCGACAGGAGCAGTGACACTCTGAGGTCCACTCAGAACACCCCACCTTGTGTCATCGACAAAGCTGCAAAATCTACCTAAAATGCCTTCTCAGTATATCCACCAACAAAATTCACTTCCACTTAAGCTTTGTCTTCAGGTTTCTGAAGTAGAATAGATGAAAACTTTCGTTGTTCGCATCCTCGAGCTCTGATTCAATTAAGTTGTGCCTCAACTGCAAGGCATACAATACAGAGATAGCTTACAGTATTACCATATAATTTGGGGGTGGGAAATCATGTTTGTTACTTTGCAAAGGGCCTACTTGATGATTATACTCTTTAACTAAAAGAATCATTGCAAGTAAGTGTCAAAGAAAACACTGACCACTTTTCTACTTTAAAATTGCATGAACAGCAGCATATGAATAGTGATGCATGAAAGAACAGAGGCACCACCCTGAACAGAGCCAAGCAACAAAGGTGAAAACCACATAGCAAATACAAATACAGCCCCAAACGTTCACAGTTTCTACCAAAAGGCATAAGCGTGCTATAGATTTCTGTTTTCTCAAATTTTGCTCCAATTTGTATTTGTCCAACTTGCTTCACAAACCTCTTAAAATAAGACATGCAAAACAAGGCAATTAAATAGGCCCACTCGTGGAACTCAAAGTATTGTTTCAGGTCATGCTCAGCACAACTCCTTATACAGCACAGGTTTTTAAAACCACACCTATTTTTTAACCTTTTCCAAATTTAATATATTTTATTTACTCCACTTAATGTCTTTGAACAATTGGTTATAGTCATTTATATGATGGCACACAATGCTTTGTTACCTAAACTCCTTGAAGGCATAAGGGCAATTTAAAAACACATAATTATGCTTACTTTACGTCCCATAATCTTGGTAGAATTTAAAACTAAAAGCTCAGACTACTTGTTTGCAAAACTGACTTCAAAAGTGCTGATAGAAGAGATACAGCTTTCAACATATAACAAATGCAGGTAAATAATTCTTAATTATTCGGCAATTTAACTAATCTGTTTCACACTACACAAGGATCAACTCCTATTTTCACTAAATCCTTCTGTTCTGAAAGGGAAGGGTCATAAGGATGTATGTTTAATAGTGTTTAGATTTTAATTTGGGTATGACATGTTCACAGTCTTTTAGAAGCAGAGTAATGAACCAAAAAAAGCGTTAGTCAATGGCTGCACACTAGAACTCTTACTCATCTGGAATTTAGTCCAGTTGCTACCTTGACTTCTATTCCACTTTTTTAGCACTCCAATCACAGCTGTACCATCTATAGCTAGCACTGGCACGTGCACAGTATTCTCTCATACCACTACTGACATCTTAACTCAAAATCAATTTGGATTGTACTGCAGTGCAATTGCTCAACACCTGCTACCACCTTTTTTTAATTAGTTTGAGCTATGTTTCTCCTCCTCCAATGATTTGTTTTTGCTATTAATTAAATGGCAGTATTATTTTTGTCAGGTAGAATTATTAGAAAGCATCTTAATGAGTTGTAACAACTATAAAACTGACAAGCACAACATACATTACTTTATTCTGTATTGTTAAGGAACAATGTTTGAAAGAATATCTACTTGTCTTCATTTAATCAGAGAAATGGAAAAAGACTTATCAAACTGAAGAAGTTAGTAGAAAAAAATAATAGTATGGACATATTCCAGAAGACAACTTTCTTGAAAATTATTTAAAAACACTTCCCTTCATATTCCAGTATTCCATATACCTTTTTGATAATTTCTCTTCAGTTCACGTATTTTGGAAGCATATTTAAAGGACAAAAATTTCAATATTATCTGTGGCCCTTGTACAAGCACTTTCATTTTCAAAAACAAAACAAAAAAAAATCAGGAGAAAATAAGCTGTTAGCATGTTATCATTTTCTGTTTCTTAAGATTACACATCAAAGGCACCAAAGGTATATTCCTTGTGTTAAAAAAAAAAAACCAAACAAACCACCAAACAAACAGTATTTTCCCAATACATCACCACTGGCAGTCCAATATAAAGTATCATAAATGACTACAGAAGTGGTCCATATGAGAATCAGTGCCGTGTAGTAATACTAGAAACAGCAGCAAGACATGCCTAAGAGCTACTTTTTAGCCAAGCTAGATTAAGTACAGTATGAAATGAGGCTTCTGTAATTTAGAATCTGATCTTGTAAAAAATAATTTAACAGTTTGATTTATAATAAAACTGCAGAACATTAACAGTATATTTTGCACATTTTTGTACTCTTAGAGTCAATCTTAAAGTGAACGTCATAGGAAATTCTCTAGCCTACAAATGCGTATGTGCCCAGAATCATTTGCTGTTCTACCACTAGCCCTACAGAACCTAAACACGAGCATGTGCTACGGTACAGTAATATACTTGTGCTTTTGCTCACAAAATGCAACTAGACAAAAGTATTTCATGTGAGTGTTATTACATGTTAAAAAACAATCTCGGCTTTTGATATTTTGCTTCTAGATTTAAACTCCAAGTTAAAGCATAGTATAATGCCACTTCTGCTGTGGTATCATGAAGAAAATCTGTTCTATATAACTACCAGGCATTGGCAGACGTTAAGCAATTCACATCACGTTCAAATTTATTTCTGGTTTTCAGCAGAGGAACTTTACCACCACAGTCTGCCATATGTAACGAATATGAAAGCCTACAATTTCTTTTAATCTGTCCTTCAGTTCCTCAACAAAATGGTAAAGTCTATCAGGCAAGGAAAAGGAAGTTAGGGAAAATTCACCATCCATCTCACAAATATAATTGATTCTTGAGGTTCATTGTAATCTTCATCTATCATTGCACCTGAAATAAAATCCAATTATTTCAGCTTCACAGGTAGACTGGATTTTCATCCCAAGAGATATGAATGAGCCATGAAATGATAAAAAAAGCCTATAAATTAACATTGCACAAATATATATGCTACATACAGAGCTGTCAAATCCCACACTTGGAACATTAAACTGAATCTGCAGCTCCCCAGCTTAAACCTTTAGCATGACATATCCTCTCAAACATCAGCAGCACAGCACAAGGACCGCTGTCCACTGAATAATACCATACTTGGGCAGTACAGCTTGCCCAGGTGGTATCTCACTTCGAGGAGGAAGGCTCACGGCTAGTGGGAGACCTATCCACAGGGGCAACCTCTCACCACAGCCCTGTGCTAGGGCCTTCTCCATCACATGGCCCAGCATAAGGCACAGAGTCTTCCACGAGACCCAGCGCACACGTCTCCCAATGACAGGGCTCCAGAGCAGATGAAAAATGTGTAAATATGCTCAACAAAACAGCCTTGTTTTCATCCCTGCTTCCATTCCACTACTGCAACCTAGCTTCCATTATTTATTTCTCAGCATTGTATGCAAAACCACCTTTAAGGATATGAAAGATACCATCTTTGCCTTTCTAAGTATCAGTTACATTCACAACAGATGGAAGAAACTGGAAGCAGTCATTTATCTGTAAGGCAACTTCCATAAGCACAAATTAGGATGGGGGTCCCATCATACAGCCCCTACCCTCAAGATTCGGCAGTGTAAAACCACACTCTTATTTTCACGCATTACATGCCCTAAACCGTCACCCTTGTACATTTCATACTACAGGTCAGTCCGCAAATTTTGGGGTATGTATGCCTGTTGGATGGTAAAGGTGCATGGGGCTTGGCAGCTTGCGCATTCTGGTGGGGATCATTCCGTTTTAACTATTGCTGTACTTCACAAGGTAAAGAGAGATCAAAAATAAAACTAATGATCAAAATCAGGAAGTGAGCAAGAAGTTATATTAAGCCCTAAGCAACGTAAGAAAAATTCAGAAAATAACTTGATAGTCACAAAGTGAAAGTTACAACCATTGTTAAGAAATTCTGTAAAAATCTGAGATATGAAAAAAGTAGTATTTAAAGAGAATAGCCATTGATTTTAGAGTGGGAAGGTAAATTTACTAGAGTAAAACTATTTATTCGTATTTTCTATAATTGAACAATCTTTTTTCACTAGCATTGAAGCTTTATGTAGTCTAATTATTTAACAGGACAGCATACTTCCTCTTTGCTAATTTCTTTGAAGAACAGCAAGCTAACAAGCTTGATCTGCCATTCCATTTTCAGTGAAACAGCCAACAATAGCTCAAATGTTATTTTAAGTGAATATAACTGGAACAGTCAAACAAAAGGTCACCCATCTTACTGGTGTGGAAAAATACAGGATAGGCCTCCTAGCCTCCTAGGGCTGTTCAGTACTCTGTATGATCAAAGGCGAGCAGACTTTGGCCTTAACACAAATATCTTCCTGTCTCCCCTCATCCATACATATTATCTGCAACACAATTTTAGTCACTGTACTTTATGGTGACTTGTATAAACAAATTTGATTTATTCCACAAGAAAAAAAAAAAGAAACAAACCAGTATCCAAACTTATACTTAAAACAATCTTAAGTTTCAAATACATTAATTACAATTATACGCGGACTGTTTTTCTGTGAGTTACATCACATAATTTGAGACAACAGAAGCAGCTGAAAAATAACTAGGTTAACAGAAGTAAGGCCATGATTTTTTTTTCAAATATGCTGTTCGCTCACAGAGCTTTAGGCAACTAAAATGTCAATGTGTATAGAATTTACTGAAACAGATTTAATGATCTCCAAATGACAGGAATAGCTATTTGGTTAGGAAAAGCAGAGTCAAGGTTCACCTCTGAAAATACTGTTTTGTTACTATTACCATGGGCATCCCACACTGTCACCTTCATTCCGAAATCTGTTTTTATTTATAGCAGTAGTACAGTTTTTAAAGAAAGTCAAGCAACCCATTTGTTGTGTTGAAGGTGCAGAATTCTTGAAATCCTAAACTGAACATGACATTTCAGCCCTTCAAGTTTTTCAAGGAATATTTCAGTGATTTTGATTTGTTTTGTTGTGCTACAGCACCTCTTTTCTCTCTAATCCCCCTCTGTTCTATATATGAGGTTCTATGTTTGAAGTTCCGCCTAGTTGGCTGCCACTCTCCTTCCTGCATCAGGTTCATATTTCTGTCACTGACTTTGCAGAATACGTACAACCTCTTACCCACGTACATCAGATGACATGTTTTCTAGTCCACCTACAATTCTCCTTTTTCCTTGCTCTTTATGATAGGTTTAAACTGAGCAGCTCTTCCCCCAATTCCTTTAAAGATAGGAAATTCTTTAAAAACATAAGTTACACTTCTGCATAACCTACATCAGGCACTGTCAAACAGGTCTCCCACAATAACTCTGGGCCTCCTGTCCACCCATGAGAGTGCCCTTACTTCCCTCCTAGAATGTTTCCCCAATGTATTGCCCCTGTGATACCCCCCTATTAAGCGCAATGCAATAACCTATCCCATCAGCTCCATGCCTCTCCCACTTTCCACGATACCTTTCCTTTGCACGCTAGCTTGGCAAAAGGCAGCAAATCCCATGATAGGTATTACACAGGCTGACCACAGAGAACCGCGTTCCCTGTTTCTTGCCCTGTCTTTTCTCCAGCCATCTGCCCGTCTCCGTAAGACCTGTATGTCCGCACCAGAGCTGGAGAACACTGCTCCTCTGCCAAAGTTGACTAGGAATTGAGCAAGTGGTTCAGAAGTTACTGGCAGGGTGGGAGGACAGGCTAATGGACAGATGGATGGACAGATGGAACAATTGCATAAGCAACCTTCCCTCAAACTAAAATAAAACTTTGAAGTCCCACCTGTTCCACAAAGCATTTCATCAGCACTAGCCACTCCCCACCTCAAGGTTTTCTGTTTTATAATAGGCTATGCTGCATAAAGTAGTAGCTTTAGTCAATAGACTTACCAGATCAACACATTACTGACTGTACATCACGATGTACAGCTACAGCGCTCCATAAATAACTGTCTTTAAAGACAAGCTGTACCCAAACAAGATTTCACAGTTAAGTAGAAAAATAATGGTTGCATAAAAACATTATAATGGCATATAATTTAAAACATCCTTCGTAATAATAATGCCAACAAAAAAAGGAGAAAGCAAACACAAGATTTGGGGTGGGGCTTTGTAGGTTGGGGGGGTTGTGTGGGATTTTTTTGGTTTGGTTTGGTTTTTTTAAAGAAATACAAAAAGATGTCAAGAAGTAAAAATAAAGACTACTACCAATTAAAGGATCTGCAAAGGCGTCTTGCATTTCAACAGCCTAAGATTGTGTGAAGGGATAGAGAAGAAGCTGTGCTAGATGAACAGATGGATCAGGAAAGTGTGAAGAGGTCCATAAGGTAGACTCAAGTTTTTAAAGCATGAAACTTCTGAAGCGAGCATAGACTCACTGTACGTGTTTTCATACAAGGATTAGTTAAGGTGAGGGTTTTTGAGGGTTTCTTTTGGCTTTTTTTAAAGCTTATAGATGTAGGTAGACAACAGCATACTACACGTGCATGTCTGGAGTGGTGGATTCCGGGATACTGCAACTCCATCCTTGTCTGACAAGCAAGGCAAGGAAGACTGGAAGCATTTTGCAGAGGTTAAGCAAACAAGCAGATGGCAACGTTGTGGATGTGGCAGATAAGAGTAGAAACAAAAAAAGGAGGGAGATCAGAGGCAAAAGGAGGAAAAAAAAAAAAAACACAACAAACCAAACTGCTGGCACTAAAGGCCTTTGCTTCCTTTTAGCTGGAATTCTCTTTCCAAGTGCTCAAGATAATGATCAAGAAGATAATGCAGCAGTGTCATTAAAATGAGTTGAGTATAATGAGGGGGAAAAAAGTGTGCCCTAGAAAGAGAAGAATAATTTAATTTTACACAAATTCTTCCTAGTGACATTTTAGGAATAAATATATTTTTAGGAAAATACTGCTTTCGAGCAAAAGGTCTAACTAGACAACCTCCTGAGGTCCCTCTTTCATCCCTGATGTCAATTATCACTTCAAAACACCCTAAGCAATCCTATTAAAAGCAGCAGCAGAATGTTGGGGAGGGGTTATTCCATATTTATTAACAGATTCAGCCTCACTTCAGTGAACACCCATCTTGCAATAAAAAAAGGATATAATTAAAAAAGTGTATGTTCTGAGGTTCACAACTGAAAATTATTAAAATCTATTGTCACTGCTGTGACAATTGCCTACTCTTTGAGTAATAAACAGCTTTAACTTTTGGATTAATAGTTCTATACATAAGTAAACCATATGTAAATTAAACTTTTTTTTAATCTCAAATGGTACATAACGTAAAAAGTAAACTTGTTCTAAGTTATAATAACTCTATGCCCATCCCCTATTTTTCCTCCCCAAAGTATATTCTAACAACACAGGAAACACTTAAGAGCTGCCAGTACATCCACCAACTATTTTGAACAACATGAATTTGAAATATCAGTTAAGATCTGAGATTAAAAACAGCTTCATATACTATATGAGGTGCTGTATGTTTTGACAGTTTTAAGATTTCTCCACCTCTGAAGGGGGTCACATAAAAACCGGAGTCAGATGGGCCCCAATCCTGCATATACTTCTCCATAAGCAATACAACTGAAGTTAAACATATGTTTAACTTATTACATGAGCACAAATATTTGTAGAGAGGGCTTAAGTGACTCCAGGGGATAAACAAAATGCTGCCAAGTGTTCAAAATAAAAAACAGAAGAGGAAACTTTTCCTGCAATTTGTTTTCAGCTACTGTAAAGTTCTACTGAACACAGCAGGCTGACAGGAATTTAGAACAAGTGTAATAGCTCTGACAAGAAGGGCTTTACAACGAGCAGACTATGACATATCCCCACTTTCCACATGCCTTGGTTTTGCTATTACTATTTCAGATAACAGCCAAAAATGCAATCTATAACAAGCCCCACCATCTCGGAAGATGTGGAACAATCAAACTACATTACATTTATTCATGGAAAACTGCTCTATGAACCTGCAATTAACATGATATGCTGCAGCATGCAAGATACTCTTACTCTTGAAATTTGTTGTAAAAGCCAGCAGAGAGCAATACCCAAACCCTTCCAGCAAGCTTCGGAAGCTTATCTATAGAAATGTCCAGATGAAAAGGGAGAGGAGAGAAAAAGAGCAGTGCACGCCACCAAGCATCGTAAGCCTGCAATGTTCAGGGCACACCGGACCTTCTGCTCTACCAACACCAGCAGACAGCTGATGCACACGCAGGCAAACACTGGGCATTTGTGAGATGTGAATTACACAAAAACCAAATAAGACCTTCTTAAGATTAGGAAATGTAGCAACAAGTAGGAAGCTTATAAACACAAATTTACTGTGCTCTCAAGTTTAATTCAAAAGTTTCTATGCTTTAAAGATAAATATTTACGTACAAAGTCCCACTTGTGGTACAAAGCTTAAAAACATTGCCAGCTGGCAGTTATTTTGTGGACATGAAATCAGATTGTTCTAACAGGTTAAAATGTTGCCCAGCCTATCACATACAGGCCAAACAGAAAAATCTACCTTCTCAAGGTCAGAAAGGGATGAGACTGTAAAGCAGTGAACTGATGTACATCAAGCAGCTACTCACTTACTTCACATTGTAAGTGGGACTTTACAGCCGAGCAGTCGCTCACTTCATAAGCACTAAGCTCAAAGTAAACCAAACGTACTGAAAAACTCCGAGCGATTCTGTGCCAATTAGTTACCCCAGATGATCACCTCTTCAGCACGAACTTAAAAAAAAAATCCATTTCAAGATCACAAAATAACTTCTATGCGTTTGAAAACGAAGAGTTTCCCCACAAACACAAGGGCTTCACAATTAGTTGTCAGATGATGAAATCAACCAAAATATAGTTCTAGGGAGCTAAGCTAAATAAGAATTCTCCCCTATAAATAAATCATTGTGTTAACCATTTCTCTGAATTCACTAAGAAACATACAGTTCCTACAATACATGCCTTTTAAACACTGACACCTCATTATGAAGAAAAGTGGAGGAGGGGGTGAAAAAAGTTTTGTTTTCACATTCAAGCTCCAAGAATTATTATATTTTTTATACTTAGTAGTTGAATAAATATTTTTTTCTGCTGAACCTTACAGCCACATTCCTCCCTTTCCTTCAGCTGAACGTAGCAGTGTGTCACCATTAACATCTGTACTTCTACAGCTATCTGTAAGAAAAGGTTAACGGAGACAGTGATAGAATTCACCAAAATAACAGAGCTGTATGTGGCTGGCATAATGAAGATTCAGTTAAGAATTCATTCACATTTTCGTTTTTCAGAGAAGAAACTTGGGTTTTTTGTTTGGGGGCTTCCCCCCCCACCCTGCCCCGTTTTTTTAAAATATTGCCAGGCAAGTATTTCTGATGAATCCTACCCCTGGGAAGATTATCTTCTTTTTCCAAAGAAAGTGTCAGTATTAAATTAAGTTATCCTACTGTTAAAAAAACATCAACTGAAGGATTAATTTTCAAGACATTAACGGGCAATTCCAACCCCAGAAGGTTCAACCAGCTTAGATGAGGAATACAAATTCAAAGCCAAACTGGAACACACTGACAACTCCTCTGAAGTAATGTTAGAAAAATAAATCTAATTGCACTAAAGCTAGAATTAAAAGCTTCAGGAGACAAACACTTCAGTATCACAGAAAAATGTTAAAGTTCATATATAATGACTTTCTATTTGTTCCATACACATTTTCCTCATTTTAAAACACAGCAATAGATTATTTTGACTCC
Organism: Morus bassanus; assembly: GCA_031468815.1. NCBI lineage: Eukaryota > Metazoa > Chordata > Aves > Suliformes > Sulidae > Morus > Morus bassanus. Next base: position 87,108,904 of record CM062568.1, on the reverse strand, counting down.
ACAGCCAACTAAACATAACTTAGGTATCAATCTTCATGTGAACAGAGAAGCAGAATACAACGCTAACTTGAGAGCCCACGCATTCATTTCTGAAAGTTATTGTGCCTAAAGGAAACAGGCATGGAAGTTCTCTGAAGGCTAGCCTATTCCTATGAAAGTCTCACGGTTGCCTCAGAGAAGGGAAGAAAAAAAAAATATATGCAACATTTCTATAGCAACAGAGTTTAAGACATGCAGAACCTTTTAAATTTATTTTGTTCTGTCATTGTGATTTCATCAAGATATTAAATACAATTATTTCTGATGTGCTAAAATATCTGATTTAACACAGTGACAAAGAAATACATTATCACATTCTAAATAAAAAAGCTTATTTTTAAAAGCTGAATGCATTAGTGTCGTGAACATTCAGCAGTTGAACATTTTTTCCTTCATCCATATTTAATATTATGAAACTGCACAGGCTCGGCAAGAGGGCTGATGTTGTAACAGTGATTTCTTCAGTTTACTTATGTATTGTTTTAATGCTCATTTTAATTTATATAATTAAATTAATTCTTACTACTTCTGATGCAGAAAGCTGATATTACCATTCACAAACAAATCTCCATCTAGATACTAAAGTATTATAGTTAGAATACAGGATTTGGAACCAGGAAATAAACTCTTATTACTCATTATATTACATACATTCTTTAGTGACAGCAAGTCATTGACCATTCTCATACCTTGATGTCCTGATGTAAACATCAAGATAAAAATCTAGGGTTGCTAGGCTTAGCTCTTGAGTAGTGCTAAAATTATTTAAAATTCTCAAATAGAAGTTATGGCAAACATAAGCCATTCTTGTTCCTTTCACATGAGGAGCACACAGTACACAATGACTTCATTTATCCTCCACGTCAACGCATTTTCAGGGTAGCTCCCTCTCATTACTGTTTCATGACCCATGTTCATGCTCTGCTCAGAGCAAGCATGTAAGCTCAAGAAAATTCTCATAAATAAGAATTCATATCTTATTCAGAGCTGAAATAATACCTAGGAAAACTGCTGGTTGTTTTTTTTTCTTTCCAGATTTCTACTGCTGAGCGCTGTGTGTTCGAGAGAGAAAGCTAATGCTTATATGTGAACAGTTTTCAAGAGCATCCATATATAGTCAGTATTATAAATAGCTATTTTTATAACAGCACTGAACTGGCTTTTCGTTATATATAGAGAGAGGGTGTTTGCTGCATACAGAAATTATTCTCTTATTCTACCTTGTACTTGCAGTCTTTGCTCTCCTCCCACTCACACAGCCCTGCTCCATACAACAACAGAAATAGCCACCGCTAGTGTCAAACCATGCTGGCACTATGGTTAACTATACCAGTGCTCCAATAATAGTTTCCAACAGACTAGCCCAAAACTCTTTATAAAAAGAGGTCCTCTCTATATTGACCATGCAATTTTTTACATTTTCCTGTAGCTCTTTCACTAGCAGAAAGGGCTTATGAAATTAATATTCTCGAGGGTTTTCTTAGGAATATAGAGCTACAGTAAACATTTCAGTATTTGAATCCCAAAGTGTATTTTTTCCGCATCATTATTAAACTAAACTGAAAGGATCTATGAGAACATTAAAATGGAGCTGTAATTTCTTTGTTTCAACACTTCAAGTTTTGAAAACTAAGCCAAAGCAGATCAGCTACAGCACTAACAGGTTTGTTACAACTCTCATGTTAAAGTCACACAAAAGGAATCAAAACAAAATTTCTAGATTCAGCTTCCAGAAAGTTCAAGTCTAAAACATTAAAAAAAAAAACACAACCAACTTTAACATAAAGGAACAATGGATTAGGTATCAGATTCATTAAAACTGACAACATTCAAATAATGTTAAAAATCAGGCATAATTGCAACATTTTTTACACGTGTGTTTTTGAATGATGATAACTGCTTTCAACTGCAGGTCTAAGCACTGGCTGAAATTAATTCAAAAGATCTAGTTACAAAAAATATGGTATACCACTCACTCCTTGCAGCACTTGATTGCTACAGCTTTAGATTTCTCCCCTTTCCTATCAACTATGGTCTTTCACCCATTGTAATATATCATCCAGTTTTTCTACATGCCAGAATAATCTAAGGGGCTAAAACATGGCAACAAAGATTTTGATACAATTTTGATTTAAATCCCTAAGTACTACAGTTTTAGGTGAATACTGACAAACAAGGCCATACTCCTGAGAGTTATTCAATGCAGAGGCTTCTTTAGGCAGAGAGCGCTCTCCCTGCAGAGCATCTTGCCAGAAGTACAAAGGGGGAGATTTTCCTTCCTATTGCCAAATGAGCAAAATGAGACAAATCTTAGAACGCCCACACAACTAGAGGTAGCATTTAAGTCTGTACAACAGAAAAAGCCAATACTTCTATTATTCAATCCACCTATTAAAATGGGGCTTCATGTTTCTACTTCAGGCAGGTATATTTTATAAAAAGCTTGCTTTTCTTTTTTTCTCAACTGCAGATCTCCTCACTGTTAAATCAGAGCGCACACACACACAGAGACAAGAAAAATCTTAAAGATCATGTTGTTTTAGGCAAACCCAACAGACTATGTGAAATGTTAGATTTGACACCCTTACGCTGAGATCTGGGGAAAAAAACAGTGAAGTGTCCTCATAGATAGTAAAATGAAGGGGGAATTGTAGGTTGCACTAGCCAAGAAACCATTATCGACTGGCAGTATACAACTTGATCACTCGTACTGGAAGCTGGCGGTGCTCAACATCTCTCTGAAAACCAGCAGAGAGGCATGGGGACAATGAAAGAAACTAACAGGACAATTTAAAACTTCTCTCCTGCAATACTGCAGAACCTGAAGGCCATTCACGATCTGCATCTATGGCTATGCCAGGGGACTTTCCTAACCTTCCTCTGTTTTATATTCTCTCGCAGCCTATTTGAAAGCTATCCAAAGCTTTGCTAAATAAATACGTATCTGCAATAAATAACAACTCTTCTAGGCATGACTGTAGACTAACGTGTTCCCATCTTGACAAGTCTACCGAGCAGAAGTCGGGTAGTAGCTTCCCTCGCCCAGGGCACAGCACACAGAGATTTGCATGATCATTACTGATTTCACTATGGCAGTTTCACGCTGTTGCCGTTTCAGACAGCTACCTGCCGCAGCAATGGTAGGCAGCGCACGATGCAGACATAAGGAGGATCTCCGAGAGCGAGGCTGGAGTAGTTCAGCAACAGCAACAGCACGCAGAGCCCTTGCATACACCAAAAAGAATGGAACAGGAGCAGAGCTCCTTGCTCCTCCAGCCCAGGAAGAGGCATTGCTGCAAACACACACAACCCTGCTTGAAAAAAATCCTTTTCCCTTCCATATGCTCAAGTCCAAGGATAGGAACCGAGTTTTCCCTGCGCACCGACCAATAGAAAAGATGAGACCTGAAGGGAGAATCAAGGAATAGCCCAGCAATGGGAATCCCGGCATCCCTCTTCTTCCTAGCAGCTCAAACTGAGGCACAGCCTTCTCTCCTGGGTGTTGTCCCCTCTGATGCTCTCCATCACCACCTACCTGGTAACAACTAGTATATTTTCTCGTAACTGGCAGAGAAAATGCACAAGCCCAGCGACAGCGTGACTGATTTTAAAAAACAATAAAGAAAAAACAACCCAGAGAAACACTCCCTCCCCCCAGCCGCAATAATCTAAGGGGTATCTTCTCAGAGAAAGCCGCGAGCCCTTCCGGCCGGAGGGGAGGGGGTCTCAGGGAGGCCGAGGGGAGACCCAGCCCCAGGCAGGGCACGCAGGCGGGATCGCCCTCCCCTCCCGCCCCCCCGCCACCTCCCGGGGCACCTCGGCGGGGCCGCGCCCGCCGCCTCTGCCCGCTCCCGAGCGGACACGGCGCCGCCACCGCCGCCAGACCCCGCCGCGCACGGCGGCCCCGCCGCCACCCCCCCCACCCCCCTCCCCGGAGCCCGCCGGCCGGGCGCACCTGGGCTGCGGAGCGGGGCGCGGCGCGGAGGCACCCACCGGCCCCGCGGCCGGCGCGGCAGCGCCCGCCGGGGAGCGGCTCCCGCCGGGATGGGGGGGGGGGAACGGCGGGGACCGGAGCCGAGGGGAGGGGGTGAGGCGCGGGGCTGCCCCGCCGCCGCCGCCGCTGCAGCAGCGGCAGCAAGAGCCCGGCAGCCGGGAGGTGACAGGTGAGGGCGGCGGAGGGCAAGGGGCGACCTACCGGCGCTCGCCCGGCCCCGCGCAGCTCCCCTACCTCTGCTCCGCCGCTGCCGCTGCTCTCCTTACACCGGCGGCGCGCGCCCGCCCGCCGCCGCCGCCCCCTCGCCTCGCCCCGCTCCGCTCCGCTCCGCTCCGCTCCCCCGCCCGCCGCCGCTGCCCCTCCCTAGCGCGGCGCTCAACCGACGCCACTAGCCGCCCGGTCCCGCCTCCAAGCCCGCACTGACACCTCCTCCCGCCAATAGCAGAGGAGCGAGCTGGCCTCAGGCCACGCCCCCTCCCTCTTCGACCAATAGAAGCCAGACATGATCCTCTCCCCCCCCACCGTCCCCCCACTAGCACCGCCCCCAGCCTCGGCACCGCCCGCCGCGGCGGCAGGTTCGGTTGACTCGCAGCTGCCGAGCAACGGGCGGCGGCCGGGCCGGGCGCGGGGGTCGTGCCGGGGGACAGGCGGCGGCGGCGGGCGGGGCGGGGCGGGGCGGGGCGGGGGGGGAGGTCGGGCTGCAGGGGAGGCGGCTGCAGCCGTGAGTGACACCTCCGGCGGCGGCGGCGGCAGGTGGCGGTGAGGGGGGCAGCCCCCGGCGGCAGGGCAGGGCAGGGCAGGGCAGGGCAGGGCAGGGCGGGGCGGGGCGGGGCGGGGCGGCTGTGAGGGGCGTGGCCCGCCCCGGAGAGGGAGGGGGGCAGTTGGCCCCCCGTTGCGGGGGGGGGGGGGGGGGTCGCCTAACGGATGGGCGCTTTTTTTTTCTTTTTTTTTTTTTTTTTTTTTTTTTTGGCACGGAAACCGGTGCACGCCCCCGTCCCGCAGCGCCGTTAGTCACCCGTGTGGGGACGGGGAGGGGGCGGGGAAGGGCCGTAGGGTCTGCCTATGGAGCATGGATGGAGGGAAAGGCGGCGGGGATGCTAGAAATCGCTCTCTCCTTTTCTCTCAGATCAGCTCGTGAAGCGGTGAAGATGCCTCCGGCACCCAAGCGTTCCTTTTACAAGACCATGATCCCCACTCGCAGTTCGTGTTGCTGGCGCCTGTAAGGCTTGCGCTTCCCAGCTTTGCTCGCCCAAACTAAAAATGCATTTAAAAACTAAAGCCACTTCCAGGAAACCATCGAATATCAGATGCATCGTGGCAAAATGCAGTTCTGCAAGTTATGGATGCTGGAACTCAGCTCCCATTTTCTTGGTATGCTTCAATGGTTATTTAAATTAGAAAAATGTTACGAAGCTCAGTGGACATAACATGCCATAGGACTCGGCGGTGGTTGAGTATTGCTAATCCAACACTAACCAAAAGTATATTTCTTTTGTAAGGATACGAACCTTAAAACAATCTGCGTAGACAGATAACAGAACTTAAGGCGTTCAAGTGCATAAAAATCAGGCTCCTCATTTCCATTTGTCGTTCCACACGGACTGTTTCATGAGCCTTGGGGCACTTAAGTGTTTTAGTTTGGATCAGGGATGCACTTTTGAAGTAAATGCTGTCATCATCTCTGCTTACAGTGCCTTGATCCATGGTCTGGAGGGGAGTGCATGAAGTAGATCCCGTTTGGAAGAAGCTAAACTGGCAGGGGTGCTCCAGGAGCGCACCTAAGGCATCCCAGCCACAAATGAGCACTCAGTGGGACTCAAACGGGACTAGTCAAACACGAGGAACCCCTGAAATGTGTATAGCTTGAAGATCAGGTCCTCAGCACCAACCGTTGCACTCTACAGGTTTTCTGTTAGGCCTTGGTGCTTGCCAGTGTAGTCAAAGACTTGGAGCTTTGTAGTTCAGAAGGAATGTCCCAGAGGATTTCTCATGTAACATCTGAAAGATTCATGGTTCACAGCAGGCAGTCAAACTCATCTTCTGAAACTTCGATGCTTACAAGTCTGCCAAAACTCCCAGTTTGTATATGGATCGTCCCATATTGTTGTGTCAGGGGTACCTCACATCTTCCATAGCTATAAGGATAACTTGAAGTTCAAGATGTGATGCTATTGTCTAAAGGGTAGAAAACGTGCTACCAGTGTTGCTCTCTGGATTTTGTCAATGGCTTTTGTGGTCCTTAATTATCCCCCTGTGCCTGTAACTGATTCCAGGATAGAAGGCAGTGGTACTACAAGTTAAAAATTAAGATAAATGACTGGGTAATGCTTTAATCCTTAAAAATAACTACATGAATTTCCGGTAACATATGCTAGCAATTAAAACAATATTTTTCCTATCAGTGTATCTTGTCATTTTAATATAACCCCAAATTGTAAGTGATGTAGTGCATGTTGAATTTTTGTGAGAAGGCATAGACCCACTGCTGTGGCAAAATCTGAGCAGAGAACTGAATTTTTTGTTATAACCTACACAAAAACAATTTTGTTTTCCTACAGCGCTGCTCACAAGTAACCAGTTTCACACACTACCATGATGTACTTACTCTGTTTACTGAGATCTGCCTTCTTTTGGATGTTTCTCATAATATGGTATGTGATAGAGAAGATAGAACACTTGATAATAAACTTTAATCTTGAGCTTTACTTCAATAAGGACAGCAGTCCATAATTTTACATGCCTGAAATCAAAGATCATAGCTCACTTGTCTTCTGGGTTTCTTCAGGATTCATCATAATATTTTTCTCCCTCATCTTGTGGTTGTAACAGAAATGTTAAGAGTACAACATATTTTTTGTTTTCTGCGTCCACAAGTTTAAGGCTAATTTCACTTAATTAAAAAGATGGAATTTTCTAATGTGAACCCTTGCAAATCAGGCATGGCTGTGGAGACTAAGCCATTTTTTTGTGACACACACATCGTGGTCTATAATAGAGATTTTGTTTTGAGAAGCTAGACTAGACTCCACCAAGTCACTAAAATAAAATACAGGAAAAAATATGATTTACCAGGTAAAACAAGCATATATGACTCTGAATACAAATAAGCAGCAGGTCTCATTCATAACAAGATACCATTTTCAGACATTTTTCCCATAAAAAGAAGGGGAAATGCTCAAGTTTGGGCCACCTAAGTGCTTTTTTCAGGGACTCCTAAGGGGGTTGCAGAGTGATTCGGGCCAGAGACAAACACTTGAAGGCAGCAGCCAGATTGTCTTGGCTTCCTTTTTTGGTCCCACAAGCTAGCTGGCTCAGTGTCAGGCTGGCCCTCCAGTGCGGATCAGAGCAGTCTGATCTGTTCTGCTGGAAACGGCGTGAAGTGCCAAGTCCTACACGTGTCTTCTCTAGGAGCACCTATGAGTCATTGTATCAGCGAGGCGTACCGGCAGCTACTGGTTTGATGGCTAACCAATGTCATACAGTCTCAGTAAGAAAGAGCTGCTTACCCACTGCATCTGTATCAAGCCACTAACACTAAGAGCCAAGTAGGAATAAATATGATGTAAGCATCAGTGGAAGTGGATGGCAAGAGGGTACTGAGTAAGCAGCATTATCTGTATGGTTTAGACAGGTATAAACATAAATACATGGGGCAAGATACTATCACAGCATTTTAGAAGAGCCTTTAAACAGGCAAAAATCAATGGGAGTTTTGCCTCGCTGAAAAGTGCACAAATTGGCACATGGATAGGAGCAGATTATTCATTTATTCTTTCTTGCAGTGACATTTCATTACATACAGAAGAAACAAAAACCATGAAGAAGTGAATAGATATTGTTTCTTTCCTAGGGTCTTGAGAGAAAACAATGCAACAAAAGGGAGTGATGCTGGTTTTATTATTATTCTCTACAAACTGGCTGTTGCTTTCCCAGGAACCAAGCTCTCAATTGAGCAAGCAGTAATTTAGAAAGAATTTTATCATTAATTTCCTATACAGTGTTGCATGTTTCATACGTGCAATAAAGGGCGACAGTCACAATTCTCAGGTGGTAGAGTTTGCTATAACTGCACTGACATCCTTTTACAAAGCTTTTCTTAAAATATATATTTTAAAATGTATAATTTGCAAGTATTGCTCTTGAATGGGATCATTTCATTTTGAAGACTGGGCTCATGATCAAAGACTTATGGCTTTATTCCCTGCTCTGCAATCATTTCCATGCAAGGGCTACAAACTCATTTTTTCCTCCTCCATTTGGTGGGTGCAGCAACCATCCTCCACCGAAATGGCAAGTGGTTCCCTCCACAAGATTTGCCTGGTACGGGTGTTTGTGGGGATGCAATCGGGGTGAGGCTTTTCTGCGCATCCCCACCACAGAACAGCTAGCTGGTCTGCCTAGCACTTCTAAGCCAAAGAGAGCCCTTCCTGGAGGGGGCAAGTAACAGAAAAAGCGGTGCTTGGTCTGTAAGAAATAGTTTGACTGTCTTATTTAACAAGACTTGTTTAGGCTATGAAAAGTACCAGTGATCTAGAGCTTACCTACTCTCTGCCTCTTAGTTTAAAAATAGGTTTTCTGTGCTGCTTAGCCACCTGCTGTATTCTCCTCTTATGCATTACCACTGCCCTTTCTTCTGGCTTCCTAAACGTATGTGGGTAGATTGCAAGATACACATCCTGCTTTTACAGAGCCAGGGCTCAGCCTAATTATAACCTGCAAAATCAGGATGTGACTGTTTTGACTTGCAGAAGCAAAGATGAATAAATGAGTTGTTGACATTTAATTTGTTTAGATAGTCTGAACTCGGTCCACTTTTTACTGTAATTAACTATGTTTATGACAGTGCTGATAACCTGATGAAACAACCTATGTGTGCAAGCCATCATTTGTATTGTATTTTCCGATGAAGTAAATTGACTTTTAGCAAAGTAAAAACCACTTCTGTTGTTCTTTTATTATTCTAAAGTCTGTGTGTTTTTGTAACTTTTCAATTACAAGAAAATAGTACACAGAATAAAGTTAAATAATATTTCTTTCCAGACTATGGTCATTTAGACAATCTGACATTTCAAAGAACTATACGTCTTTATTTCAGTAATAACGACCAGTTATGGTTAATGGATTTCATTCATCCTAATATATCGTACTGTGTGTAATAGGCACCTTCAGTGCGCACGTAGGTAGCTTTGCCCATAAGGTATTTTATCCTTGAGCATAATTCATGGTTTTATGTCAGCATTTGGTTGAAACAAGACAGGGGGTAAGATGACATGATTGCAGGGTGGCTTTGTGTTGCAGTAGTCTGTGTCTTAAGTTCCGAGGGCAATTCCTGTATGTCTAGACCCATCAACGTTGCAGTCCTCAGCTCATCTCAGAATAATGGTACTGACATACATCATTACAGTCTCACAGATCACATCGCCTTCCACCCCCTTTTTCCCTCACGGAGCTCTGGTGTCCGTAGCAATGATGTCAGAATGAAAACAGATTAGATAGGATACCTCACATATTTTTCTGGTGATTATTCTCTTAAAATCAGTTTTGTTTTCAGAGCATTTGTAACTTCCCATAAACAGTTTCCCAAAGCATGCCCCTCTCATATTTAAAAACTCTGTTTTCCTTCTCTGTCTGACTTCTCCCTTATACTCCTTTCTCTCTTGGTTGCATTTAAACTTTACTTAGTTACTACTGTTTTCACCTATGCCAGCAGTATCCCCCACTTGGGGCTCTTTTGACCTATTTTCTAAGAGAAAAAGTTTCCATAGGAAAGAAGAATCACCTTTCCTCTCTAGAAGAATTAGAATTTATTAACTGTCTTACTAAGCCAAGCCTAATGGAGAGCCCATGCCGCTGTGTAGCATCTGTATACAGAATCCCGAAATTTTATGTACAAAGTGGTAATATATGAAATATTGCATCTAGGCTGACATTGTCCCACTAAATGTAATCTTCACTTAAATCCAATATATAACTTGGTTTGAACGTATTTTTAACAAGGGAAAAGATGTGCATGTTTTTTGTAGCCTGACATACAGAAGATTATGTTCTAAAATATGAATTTAAATGTAGCAGAGAGGGGTTGCACAACAATACCAACACAGTTGAGATGTTACCATTTCTACCTCTTGTAACATGTATTATCACTATTGTACTTAAAGAGTCCTACTCTTGGACAGAATTCTTATTTATGTGGATCAGGTGTCATACAAATACAAAATAAGAAGATGATCCCTGCCCCCAAAACCTTATAATTCAAGAGGTAACAGGTGAGAGAGTATTGGGAAAGGATGAGGTGGTTCACACAGCATGATAGACGGTTGCCTAGACTTAACCAAATTGTAGCATCATGGCAGACGTGAATTTCAAATAGAGATTTTTAAGGAAAATACCTAAGTGGCTTTGTTGATGTTTATGAGAAACTCAGCAAGAACACGTGGGAGCAGTATGGGAGATAAGGTAGATGAGCATACCTGCAATTTTAACAAGCGGATGATAACCATCATCCTGGGTAGGCTGGATGTAAGAGCTTGAGAGATGATATGGTGGGGATAGATTGCAAATGGACTCAAAAATGAAGACAGTGTACACTGATGCTACAAAGATGAGAACAAAGAAAGGATTGTAAGAGAGGAAGATTTAGAACTTACCATCTCCCTGAATGATGATGAATTATTAAGGTAGTGCATGCCAAGGTAAGGAAACAGATGTTGCAGCAATCAATGTGTGGCATAATGAAAATTTGGATGAGTTTTTAGTATGCAGATGAATGCAAAAAGCCTTCTACTAGCAATGTTAGAAGAAAGTCTTGTTAGGATTATGGCATAATTTGGCTATGAGAAAAAAGATGGAGGTGGAGAGTGCAGATAAGTGGCAGGCTAGATATGATTTGTCACGGTGACTGCAAAGGAGATGCAACTGGAACTGTTGTTTTAAACATACTGTTCTTGGGGTCACATCCCTGAAGAACAAATCTGAGCCAGAGTTTTTGAGACTTTCCTTTGAATAAAAACAGGCAGATCTGGAGTGAAGAGATGAATATTCAAAATAATAACTAAATATCATAGGGTTAGATCATCATAAATGCTGGAGGTGAGTCTTGAGAGAAATCCAAATGGCATGAAGTGGTAATGGACAGACGCACAGAGGGAAAACAACAAAAAAGACAGTCACAGAAACTTAAGGAGGACAAGGTTTCAATGACAGATTATTATTTTTCAACTTCAGTTCAGTTCGAGACCAATGAGAGACATAGTTAGGAGCAGACTGTGTTGTGTCTAAGGGAAGAAGGCTAGTTTACAGAGGTTCTGGGATGAAACTGGAGAAGAGTATGTTTAATGAGCTTGGAGATGGGAAAGAGGAGAATAGCAGTCTGTAGCTGATGAGTAAAGGGGATCAGAAAAATAATGTTTTTGGTGGGAACATTAGAACTGAAGGAGGAGTGAACAACAGTTTGCTCAGGATGGAAGAACAGAGGCAAACAGAGGAGTTGGAAAAGAGGAATTCTTAATATATGATATAGAAGAAGGAAAGGAATTACAGAATGGGAAGTAATGGAAAGCAGATGTCTTCATGTAGAAGACATTGGTGAGATCCCAATGTGGAGAGCGAAGGAGATGCAGGAGCAGGGTAAGAGGGAGGATGACTCAGGGTAGCAAAAAGCCTACTTGAGATGACAGATGTTCTCCAACTGGAGAATGGAGAATTACTTAACTAGAAAACAGGAAGAACTGAAGATGGATAAAACAAACTTGTAGTTGGGAAAGACAGCTTGACTCAGAGCTAGCTGTTTTGGAGTAGGAGAGAGGCAAAAGAACAGGGTGAATTGTGAAGCAGGCAGAAACTGAACAACAATCCTTGAGATAGAAAGAGAAAGGAAAAAAAAATGTGGGAAAAGAGAGCTGAGACCACTACTGATAAATACTGATGACCTGGAAGTTGTGGGAAGACTGAGTGACAAAGCATGAGGGAGAAGAAAACCTTAAGTGTGAAGCTGAAAGATACATGATCATTGTTTAAAAGGGAGGAAGACAACACCAGAGATCTGAGAATATGGCTAATGAAAATCAGTGCAAGACAGTAAGCTTCAGTATAGGGTGAGCTGAAGGAGGAGTGCCAACACAGAAGGGAGATGTGGGACTCTTCAGCAAGGGGATTGGGTGGATCAGCAAAGACTTACGTGGGATACAGTAAAAGTAAAAGAATGCCTTGAGTTGAAATCAAAGAACAAGGCTGAGGAGAACAGCTGCATGGTGAGCAGACAGCAAGAAAATGATAGGGGGAAGCGGAGAAGGGTCGTATTCAATGCTGCGAAAAATGGAGAAAGAGTATAAGGGATTTAGCCAGGGAGAAGCATAGGCAAGGAGAGAGCAAAAGTCCAGTGTGGCTACCATGAAACGAAGCTGGGGGGAGAAATGCGTGGAAGAGAGAAACCTCTGAAAAAGAGGGAAGAGAAACAAAAGGATCCAGGACCTGGTGAAGCTGAAGGGAGTGACATATGAAGAAGTCATGGATGACAGGGTTTTTTACAGAGACAAGGAGAGTGGGAGGAAAGAAGGGTGTGGGTGTGAAATTTGAAGCTGTGAAACAAGACAGGTAGAAGCAGCAAGAAAGGAAGATGTAGTGTAAGGCAAGACAAAATTTTCAAACTTGGATGATAAAGATAATGGTCCTAAATTCTGTTTAGCCACCTCAGTAGAAAGTGGCTTTAAAGCATAGTCCCTCAAAACATTCTTCTCTTTTCTTTCCAGAGACCGTCTGCAAATAGTTGCTCAGATGCGTGGGCTTTCCCCTGGGGAGGGCAGAGGGAAATGAACTACTGATTCCTACTCTCTCCTGTTCAATGTGTTCATTAGGCTGGTGGAAAGGCTGATAGAAACCATATTAAATAAAGTAGCAGGTGATCAGTTTAGCTGAGAGAAGGCATAGATGTTGACAGTGTCATTCCTAAACAGATTTAGATCCTTCTGTTTCATCACATTAGGCAGGTCTGGTTGGATGATGTCTGTACTAATGCTTAATATGGACTTGAGCTGGAATGCAACCTAAATGGCTGAGAGCAGGTTTATTTCAGCAGTCTGCAGTGGAGAGCTCTGCTGCTTGATAATGGTGTTGGTTTCTATCTTCGGGACTTTCCTGTTTCTCCAGCTGCTTCTGCAAATTAGCAGCAGCCATGAAAAATTCTTTCGGTGTGAGCTTTGCTTGGAAGTGGATACCTTTTTTTTCCTGGACGTGGGCCTTGCCAATTCTCCATGCTTCTATCAAATGGAGTTGGGGTTTCTATAGAGAGCGCTCCATAAAACCATGCCCAAAGATCAAGAGGGAGCTTCCCCACGTGAGCACAGAATGCCCACTGACTGAGCAAGCTCCTCCTAACATTCCCTGCGGGCAGCCTTGGCTCCTGTGAAATTCAAAGTGTGTGTTTTTACATGCACTGCAAAGCTTCGGGATGGGATCCATCTCATACAAATACACCGCTTGCTCCTTGTAAGAACTCAGCAACTGGGGTTCTCCAGGTGAAGGGGTTCTGCTGTCTCCTATACCGGGGAAAGGTCTGTAGATCTCACATCTTACATGCCCAACAAGGTGCTCTCGACCAGCATTCATGTTTCAGTCATTATGTCTACAAAAGAGCCTGAAGCTACAAAGCCCGTTTCCAAGATAAGCTTTCTCCTTCCTGTTTTTGAAAAGGGATTTGGTTGTTAGGCTCAGGGAGCCGCAGCAGACTGTGGTTCTGGTTTGTTTTCTAGGAATGACTAAGAGAGGAGGAGTTTGTACGGTCTGACTAAATTCTGATGACTTTGTTAGCAACCGCATTTCTTTAACTGTACAAGAGCTTGCTGAAAGTATGTTTTTAATCTTGTAGAACCCTCCTCAATTTCTGATGTTGCTTCTCACACACATCCTGTTATTTTCCCTTTTTAGCTTCAGTCCTTCTGTGTTTGACATATAGGCATTTCCAGGAATATTTTAAAAGGTTTTTTTTTCAACTTAGTAAACATATTACTTTTGAATCTTTTCACTGTTGGCTAACATATGAAGATTTATTAAGTAAAACCCCTCGACACCAGTTAAAAGCAACATTTTGCTTTACTATATGAGCAACCAAGCCACCTTAAAAGCGAAATACATTAAACCAGAAAAATGAAAAACTAATATGGTAGACATTTTGCTTTCAAGTTATAGCAAGAAATGCAGAAAGAATAGTTCAAGTCTTGATCAGAATAATGCCTACATGGGATTAAGGACTTGATTGGAAGCTGCATCAGAGAGAAGGCTGTGGTTTGAGTCCTCAGAAACAAAATGAAGTGCATGAAAGCTGGTTTTGGTTCAGAATAGTGGTTGTCCCAGACTGGCTTCCCTGATGTGATTTCAACTGCATCCAACCATGACAGCGAATAGTTTCTTGTGTTTGATCCCAACAAAGAAACAAAGGCATAAGAAAAAAATTGGCTGTGGGGACTGATTCTCAGTGTTGCTGAAAATGTGAGGGCGTAAGGCTGCGGTTCTCGATTGTGGACCACTCCCTGGTGAAACTCATAGTATCCTTTTACCCAAAACTGTGTTGGAACTAGTTGTCCTGTACTGCAGTGACATCTACTGAAGAAAAGTGAAAAAAGCCTCAGGAAAGCAGCGTTGGCCGCTCTTAAATATAATGCAATCATCAAAGCTTGAATATATTTTAAATACCAAGGGGTTTCATATTTTCCCTTTGAATATTTCAGAGCTATCATTATGTGATTGTTACTCAGCACCCATCATCACAATGTTTCCAGACTTTAAACAAACACATACCTAACTAATGTATTCTGCAACTTGTTTTGTATGCAAATATTTAATTCCTGAAAGACAATGTTTCAGTTTTAGTTCATTCTCCATTTGAAAATGGAAGTGAAGGGATTTTTTCTCACTGAAGGACGGGAGAGATTAGAATTTACGGGGCTGGCAGGTATACAAGGTGTTCAGACAGAGCTGGCTGCGACCCGTGTGCCTCAGCAGGTGAAAAGAGTTGGAAAGGACAAGGACAATTGTCACTTCTGCTATCAAGGTGAACTGCTTGTATTTGTATTACATTTAGGTAGAGCATATTTGATGATGTGTTTTCTTTATGCTCTCCTCTTGCCAGCAAGCACTGTTTTATCCTGGAAATGAAACTGAACCCCCGGTTTATTTGACTAATGACTTCTGTTACGTACAGCAGCATGTAGGGAAGATCGGCCTTGTTTGCTGGTGAAGGTTTATAGCTGCCCCACCTGGATACTTCCATCTCTTTCTTTCCGGGGACCAGATTATGGGATCTAATCTTCCTGCTGCTGGCAGCAGTGGTTGCAGGTCTCTGGATCAGGAGGAAAGTGGGATTCATGCCTGCTCCTCCACCTTCTGAAGCTGATAAAATCATGTCTTTTTAGTTGTGAGACCCACCTTGAAGGGATAGCTCCAAGCAGAAGAAATCCCGTGAGCGTATGCATGTGTCAAACTATCAATGAACTAGGGAAAAAGCATAATGGGGCTGCAAAATGTTGCTTGACTGAGATTACTGTTGTTTGAAAAAGACCTGAAAATACTGATGGGAAGGTTTTATGGTTCTGCTCTCTTCTATATTTTTTTCTAGTCTCCCAGCATGCAACACTTACAGCCTATAATTAAAACAGCTTGCTGCTATTTGCATTTTCATGAAAGGAGCCTCTTCTAATATACCACTCTTAAATCTCCTATTTGATATCGAGTGAAATTTAATTTCAAGGCTTTCCTCTTTGCAGATCATTTAACTCTTGGTGGCTTTTAGCCTAAATCTATCTCTGCTGCTGTCTGAGCATGCATGTCTCCCTCCCCCTCTCTCTGTCTCTCTTCCTCATTATTTGTTCACCTTAAGCCATTCCAAAGCTATTGGAAAGACAGATTGCAAAGACAGAAGCCTGAATTTTGCTATTATGCTCAACAACTCTGGCATGAGTTCCTACACACTCCTATTAAAGATATGTCTGGAGCCGAAAACCGAGTGAGGGGAAAAAAGGGCTTTGGGCTGCTTATTAGTTAAATAGTTCTGTATGGCACTATCTGCACATGGGAGTCATATTTATCAATTTAGATGAACAGTGGAAGAATAGTGCTTGGCACAATACTCTTGGAAGTGCTGGGTTTAAGGACATATATAAAATTAAAATATTGTGCGTATGCTAAGTGCTAGGTACTTTGTGCAATACAACTAAGCAAGGCATCCCTTAGAAAAGTAATAGCTAGCAGAAAAGAATGTCTAGCAAGTGGAATTTTCTGTTGATTCTCTCATTCCCTTCCCTATCTTTCCTTTTCCTGACAGAAACAGATGGAATTTTATTTTCTCACAATCACTAGGAACTGAGACTAACAGCTCCTAAATTGGCAGTGAGGAGGTGGAAAGGTGTGGAAAGAAATAAAAACATGCAAACCCTCTGTAACAGTCTGAACAGCGAAACAGGGAAATAAACCTTGCCATGAGAATTAACCATGACTGGCCTGTGGCTTGTGGATTACACCCAATATGTTATGATCCATCAGCTCTTCAAATAATGTATGTATGTTAAACAATAATACAGTTCTGTTGTCCGTCTACCACTGATTAGACATTCCAAGCTATTATGAAAAAGAGGAGCACTGCCTTGTTATTTACCTAGTGTTGAGGCCTGCAGAGGTTTTTTTCAGCTTTGAAATTATTGTTTAAGCATGGTCTATATGGAAGCCATTGACTTTCTTAGAACATTTCCTTTAAGTTCCTCTTTGCCCAATTTCATCTTTCCCCACAATCTGTATTTTTATTTTTGTGACCATTATCTTATTTTTTAAATTGTATTATTTAATCACAGGGGAGGGCACAATGGTAGTAAACTCAGTTTAAAATCTACTGCAGCTAGCGTATGGACAACTTGTGAGGAAGCAGCCACTTGCCTTTCTTGTAGGCTAGTTCTGGAGTTAGTCTGGATGTGCCCCAGGTACTGGCCATGATATGATTGTCTGGCACACGCCCCACGAGTCACACAAGGACTTTCTGTGCTACAGCTATCCTTAATTTTGAGAAGGAAGACTTTCTAAATTGAACAGGTTAAATAACTTATTCCCTAGACAGGCTATATGGAAAGATGAGGAAATTAATATCCAGAGAAGTAGAAGCTGCTGAAATGCCATTTTATAAACCTTGGCTAAAGTGTGGGGGGCAAGGCCTGACTGAACACTCAGTTTTGTTCCTGAGGAGGATCCCAGTGCAGATTTCCACATGTGTGGGACCTGATCCCACAGTGGGGAATGCACACTGCCTGAGCTGGAGTGAGGGTTCCTCTTCAGTGTGAACAGGGTGAGGATATCCTCTCAGACAAAGAGCAGTAAAGGAAGAGATTTTGTGCAAGGGAGAGAAAACAGAAAATTATGCAAACAAGCATCACAAAAAGGGTCTAAATCTCGATGATTGGCACAGAGAGAACAACCACAGAGGACCGACTGAGGAAATGTAAAGCATGGGCTAATTTACCTGGTTACTATGAGAAGCCAAAAGTCACAACAGATTTCTTCCTTTTCCTGGGTTTAATTTGGTCTCTGATGAAGATGTTTCGGATATTCTGGGTTTCCTAATTCCAGCCCTGGCCTGTTACCACTGTGCCAGTAAGACAAGGCAGTAGTGCCAAGGCTGGTGCCCGCTGTCATGCCTCACTCAAGGAAGGAAAAGTGCCACCTTTTCTGAAAAATGTGATGACCTTGAGTGCACGGTCCTCACCAACTATCCTTCCCTCTCCACATACTCATTTTCAGAAGGACTGGAGAGGGGAGGGCTCCTTTGCTCCTGAGGCACTTGACCTCAGCTACAGTTGGGGTATATTTCAAGCTCAGTTTTGGCTTTGCTACAGAACCAAGATCATGCTGGTCCTGAGTACCGGCTGTGTGTTACTCTAAGATCAGTAAATTCATTTGGGTATGATGGACTTCGCAGTTGATACTGACATTGCTGATCATGACCTGTTAGTTCAAAAGCTGGAGGTCTCTGCATTCTTGGTAGTGCTTGTATTGATCATAACCCTCTCCAGAACTGATTATCAGTGCCACGTGATCAGGGTTACTTCCTCTGGTCTGACATATGTATGTCCCTTCCTCTTTGCACACACACATGCATGATTCAGGCGATCTGACACTTAGCTTTGCCTGCAGTGAAAAGCAATAGCCCCAGAGGCTGTCAGTGATTCCTTCTCATCACTGAGGAAGCTGAAATATGGAGGTTGCTGACAGTTACACACCTTAAGCTTAAGCAGAGCTTCCGGGATGATGACTGTGAAGCATGGGATAAGAGATGTTAAGAACACTAAAATTATTCAGCTATATATTTTCTGCTAAGCGGACCCTGAAAGTTCTGGGAGGAATGCCAGAATGATGCTGGTAGACGAATGTTTCTGAGCCGTCTTGTCCTTGACTGCAGGAAAACAGTTGTTGGATCAGGATATTTTTTATAAGGCTACCCTCTCTGTTTTGCTTTTCTTCATATGGAGTCTTGTTAAATACCGGGTCAAAAATCTTAAGAGTCACTTTTGATGGTGCCCTTCCCATGGAAAACCATGTGTCAGATTAAGCTCTTAGCTATGCAGTTTGCACAGATCGCACCTTATTTATTTCATGGTTACCTCATACCAGTATCATATGCGTCTTCCTGGGTTTTCTGGGTTTCCATTGTTTTGCTGATTCACTGCATACAGCACATTGAAAATGCTTTGTATCCTTGCGAACACAATCAGCCTGATTCACATTCCATGTATCATGTACTCATCTCATGGGAGATCCAGCTTCAGTCTGCCTTACTGTATACAGCTGTGAAAGGCTTCACCCAAGTCATATCTGAAACCTCCTTCTTGAGCATTTGCTCAACAGGATTCTGCACTATATGTTGTCTTGTATTTTGGAGTTTTGCACCTGTGCCTAAAGGCAGTGGCTATTGAAATTTGTGCCATGGTGACTCTTTTATGCGGAACTGGCCTCTGAAATGTGGCTTGCTTGATTCTCCCAGCTATTTTTCTTTACCTAAAAAGTTAAAAATTACTGCCACAGTTGCATTATGATTGTTTGCATTACAATCTTTGCTTCTGGTAATGTTGATGAGGCTGGAACGTTTCTAGATAATGATGCATCTTTGCTATGCCCTTTTCAGCATCTTAAAAGTCCCTACTGTTATTATTGTTGTTATTATTATTATTGTTATCGTTATTACAGTCCTAGAGCTTTCTTTTCTGTTCAGCACAGCCAATGCAGAGAAATTTTCATTTTATGTTTGCCATTTTTTCCGACATTGTAACAGGATGAATTCTTTCTATTTGATTTCAATGTCTTACACTGATTGATGTTTTTGATGCACTTCTTAATGCCTTACTTCTAATAATTGTAACTGCACCTTCAATAAAACACTCATTTCACATTAGCTTCTTATACTCCAGCGGGATTTTGCAGCGATGTAGAAATATAGTCTAAAAGCTCTTAAAGAAAGATTGGCCAAAATAAAAATTTTTCAGTTCATTTTTGAAGCATTTTCTAATTTTTGACCCCTGTGAGAACTAAAGTAGCCAAACCAAGTATATGCTAAAATATTAAGCATTTTATTCTGTAATATATTGCTATGTGAACAGGGGGAAGAGAGTATGCAGGAGATGCTGAACACATAAGACTCAGTCAGCCTGCAGTAATAAATGTCCCACTTAATCTGCACAATGCTGGTTTTAAAGTAATTGTTAAGAATTCTGGATTATATACCACACTAATAGTTCTAAACAGATATATCTTTGTCTGGGGTTTGCAGATTTATTTGAATACGCTGGGTATGATGCTCTAAGTTGAAAGAAGCCCATTTGCTTAACAATAGCTTCAGAAATGGAGCCACCACTGAAGGACAGAGCCAAATGTAAGGTACTTTTGCTATCCCGTCTTCTGCTGAGTGGTGATGGCAGCTGAAAAGCCCATGTAGAATTAGGGAACAGCAAAAGAAACACTGGTATGTGACAGAGCCAGGAGGCTTTATTGGGTTGCTTTTGGGAAAGGCAAGCTTGGAACTGGGGAGGAGACCAGCTTCCTCCTGTGTTCAGGGCAACAGGCCTGTGCAAAGGGTCTCTGTAAACTGCACCAAAAATAGCACCAAAACTATACCCATGTAATCAATGACTGATGTAATTAACATTCTTCCTAGTGGAAATACCCCATAAAGCCCCACATACTGGCTAACCATGTGATTTAAGGGACAGTAAAAGAATTTTTCAACCCTAAGAATGAGTGCAGCACATCGTTTTATACAGAATATCTAAGGAAACCATGAATGTCTTGATAAATATAAAAGTGTCAATATAGAAGGAAATCTACCATGGCACATAAACTTCAAATGCAGCTAAAGGAAAAAACCAAATCCATGTATAAATCTATCTTTTTTATGGGTTTGCTTGTAGTCAGACTGAAGGTAGACTGAAGGTGGGGTCACCAAGACCTGTAACATCATGCATGTCTCAGGGCTGATATTACGTGGGAGTTGTTCAGAGCAATGTGATTCAGATTCAGTGTTGTCTGAGGCCACGTTACCATAGTCCTGACTCACAAGAGAGAGAAAATTAATTTGGGCTGTATCCTATTATTCTCCCTGTGAATGCATCTTTGTTGGAATATATGCCTCTTTTTGATCAAATACAGTATCTGATTTTCAATGCAGTCCTAGTTTACCTCTTTTTTTAAAGATGTGCTAGGCCAGAGTGGTGGCTTTCCAAAGCTGCAAAAAGAAAACTGCAGTTCCTCTCAATTCTGTTCAGTCTGCTGCTTTCTCCTTCTGCTGGAACATGCACCATCTCACAACAGCTTGTAGCCCAATTGTCAGGTTCAGTGTTTACCTTTCTGTGCCCTGTGTAACTACTTTGGCTTTTTGGAGTAAGGTAATTTTATGTCCTCCTGCTACATTTTCTCTACATCATTGTTTCCTTAAGCTACTGAAGCACTGAAGATGTGTACAAAAGGGTCTTTGATTTCATTAAAGGGCAGTACACCAGTTTAATTATAAAAGAAGAGAAACACCGTCACTTCTGTGTGTCATCTCTGTGCAGTAGTCATTTCTCCAAATGCCTCAGGCATCTTGCAACATCAATTTATTAAACTTGACTCAACAAAGAATTCTAGGGCACCATTTTGCAAAGGATGTTTTATTACTGAGTTCACATCAAGAAACATCGAAAAGAAAGGTTCCTGACTTCGTATATTATAATAAACCGAGTTTACAGAATCTTCAGTAGTGAAAACTTTCCATCTTCAAAAGGTGTTTCCCGTGACCAGGACTGGATAGAGTAGTGATACGTGGATGGGGACAGTGCAGTGGCATTACTGTTTTCCCATCCCATGATCTCAGAAGCACTACTTGGGCGTTACAGCTCTCTCTTTGTCCTTCAACATCCCTTCTCTGGGTATCTACATTGGCTCAGATGAGAAAAGTCAACCAGGTAAATCACAGCTATATGCTATTCCATGGTGGGCTCGTTTCAGCTGGAAGCATAAAACACCCCAAAATGTGGGCTCAGGTCTACAAGAAAAATTGATCATAGTCCCCATGATTTCTATGGGCTAACATCCTGGCACACTTCCAGGATGTGTGGGATTTTATAAATGTACTTAAGGGACAACTTTCAGCCAAACTTTATGAAATAAGAGGGTACTGTAACTCTGCTGCTGCTGTGGTGTGTCTGACCAAAGCATCACCACAGCTAGCTGGCCATGGCCAAAAGAGTGGCAGATGGCAGGAATACAGCAACCGTGACATGAACTGCAAATGGTTCACTGTGAACACAAGTCAGGGGCATAGAAGGCCCTATTCCACACACAGAAACAAGCCAGTTTGTAATTGAAAAACAAACAAAAAAATGGGTTTTTTAATCTTCAGATAATTTAGGTGACCATATACATTCACTAGTTATCACAGGGCTGGTGGCAGGGGACTGGCGAGGAGTGGAGAGGTTTGTGAAATCTTTTGGAAATCCAAAATAACTAAATTTTTCCTTGTGACAAAGTAGTTATAAGTAGGACATCAGTAATTTGCTATTTGTTTACCAGCAAAAGATAATTTGTAGCCCAACTAAGAGAGACAAAAAACCCCAAACCCTCAAACAAAGTCTGTCCATGCAGTGGTATGACATTAGCTAAGTAATCCATGTCTTCTCAGTGTATTAACCCAACTTGTTCTTCACTTGTCACAGTTAGTAAAGAAGGTCTTTGTCTTGTGCAAATAAAAAGACATTTGAGTATTTCTAAGTACAACTTTGAGAGAGAAAATATTTGCTTGAGACAAACAACTGTTTTGTGACAGAACTATTTCAGGTGAAAAGAATGTAAAAATCTAAGCAATATGTCTCTGATGTACAAATAAATGCCCTGTAATTGTCTTTGCTAAAAGTGGAGGTAATGGTGTTGAAACAATAGACTCCATTGAAAAATGAAATCCTGTAACATGATAAATGTGTAAGGTCAGCTGAACTATTTGAAGGTAAATCATTTTTCTTTCCTTAGCTACTGGCATCTTTAATCTGAGAAAGAAGACATCCAAAAATTAACTCTGTGTGTTCCACAGAGGTAGGAAAAGACCTATAACAGGTATAGGAACACACCTGCCACTTCACTTAGTGGGAACCCCTTCAGTACACTGCCTCTTGACTGGATTAGACAATTCCTAGCACAAAAATGTCCAAACTGTGTTCAGACATGCTCAGCTCCTGCTAAGACAGTTTCATGCAGATGGCTGGCAAGACTGATGAGACCAATGCATTTCTGACAAGCTTGCGGCCAAGGGGCTAATACTTCACATTCCTTCTAAGAGGTTAGGGTCCTTTAAACAGGTAATGGGCAAAACTCCTCTCATATACACAAAGCAATGCCAGATCAGTGGGCCCAAATCCCAGCTGGAGCTCCCATCTGGAGAGGAGAGCGCTGACCAGTAAGTAGTTACAGTTTAGGGGTGTTTTGACTACTCATACAGCTCATATGGATTGCTGTAACAGGCAAAACTGGCTAACAGCCTCCAGTGGGCTGCACACACCAGGTAATGCCACCAAGAGTGGAGCACAGATTTAGCACTGCAAAACTAGTATTGCATCTTTTTTTCATGTCAGCTTACATGGTCATGTGGTGTACTCATGCCACACTTTCTCCATTTCTCAGTTTCCATTTCACCTTCCAGCCATTCCCAATTCTGATCTCCCTCAGCTCCTTCCAATTTTTATATATTTTACATATATAAAATACTATATGTGTTAGACTGTGTATACACATATCTGCTATGTACATATCTATATAGCACTGCTGCAGTCCCAGGCAGCAGCAGTGTCCCGTTATAAAGAATTCTCCACCCAAGCACGTAAGTCAGTAGCGGAGCTCAAGGATCCTTATTGCATGTATAGAAACACTCCACTTGTGATGGGAACATCAACCTCTGCACCAACAACTGGGTGCGAGTGCAGAGGGCTTCATTTGAAAAGGCTTTGGCTCTGCCTCTTTGCTCATATCCTCCTTTGCTTTGAATGCATGAGGATTTTTCCGTTAGAGCTTACTTTGTGAAGTTATTTTGGGAATAACTTCACAAGCAACTGAACAAGAATAAAGACATAGCACAGGAATAAGGACATAGACAGTGAAAGAATAAAGAAAAAGCCGTTAATGCCAAGTGTGCAAGAACTTACACTCACAAAAAAGAACTACTAGAAAGAAAAACACTATGTTCTGATAATTCAGATATTTGATATCTTACTTCTTATGCAACTCATTTTCTTTACATCCCTGGTGTTTCCATTAGAAATATGATTCTCCTTCCCTGCCTCCTGTTCAGCTGGTATTTCGGTCAATGACAGTTTTTCATCTCTAAGAACAAAGGAATTTTTGTGCTTTATAAGATCAGAGGTTTGTGCAGTCCCTCTGACAATGACAACCCAACTGATTGCAAAAGAAGTATGAGCAATTGTTACAGGCAAAAAAAGAATTTTCTTTCTTACTCTTAGCAGCTGTCAGCTGCAAAAGAAAAACCTGAAGGGATGCTCCCTATATAACATTATCTCTATTATTATCATCATAAGATGGTCAGGCCTATTTTAAACTCTACAGGTCTATTCCTTTGTGATATCCTCTTAACTCCTGATAGCAATGTTATATTGTGGCAAGGGGGTTCAGAGATTATTTTAACTCCTCACATTTCCTGATATTCAAGTTCAGTGTATGTTCTTATGTTTGGAATAAAAACTATATGAGGTTACATTCTTTGCTTTTTTTTTCCTTTTTTTTTTAATATGTATTTATTGCCCCTCATTCATCTCTACATTAAATGTCCCATGTATATGGTCTCTCCTTGTATAAAAGTCTCAAGAGAATTTCTAATTTGTTTCATCATCTGTTTCTGAAATAATTTTATTTGCATTGTTTTGAGATGGAGAGGATAAACCTAAACACAATGGAAGATATACCTCTGATTTAAATAATGCTTGTATATTGTCAGTGTTATTTTCAATGTTGCTTATAGGCCTTTCTTGATAATAACCCTTTTATGCAGACACTTCCAAAGTGTACCAGGATTTGCCTTAGGGACCACTGCCATTTTTGACCCTTTGTTGGGAAACGTTTGAAAAAAAATACCTTAGGTAGAGAAAGTATTCCTAACGAGCTCCTGAGAAGTATCTCTTTGTTTTGCCTAAGAGTGTGGTGTGTATTATTTCAGCCGTTCCACCATTTATTTCAAAACTCTCTGAATGTACCATTTAACCCTGAGGACTTGTCCTTCACTTTATCCTGCTGTTTCAACACTTCTCCCTCCGGTTCCTCAATCTTCATCTTTACTACCTGGAGGTAGAACAGAAATGGCGTAGGGCTATTGTGACATTTTCTTACTGTTTCTGCCCTCCTTCACACCTCAACCTTAGTCATATTCTCATATTTTTGACAAAGAATGTTTACATAATCTTTTTTTTTTAATATGTAACGCAAGTGGAAATCTTGTTAAAATTGAAAGCTAGCTAAAATAGTTGAAACACTTCATTTTCTTCACTCATATGCTGAAAGCTGGAGGTAAGGTGGTATATAGATGTGAATGGAAAAGCACATTATTTTTGTATCTTTGTAAGAAATACTTCAGCTGCCATAACATCACTTCTTATACTAACAAACTAAACTATGTATTTGCTCAATGTATTTAATAGTAATGTTTTGGCACAGAGGAAAGAAAACCCCATTACCTCTATGTGCTGCTGATTTGGGGTTGTCTATTATTAATTCGAACAGTTGCCTTGGGAAAAATAATCCTTGCTTATGAATATTAATAAGAACGCTCCATTTGGCACTCTTATTCTGCTCCACAGCTTGAAACATTCCCTGTCCCTCCCTTGCCCAGTCTCGTCGCTGCGCAGATGAGGTGCAGCCCCAAAGGAGGACAGGGACGGGTGGCAGGAGATGACCACTCTTGCCTTGCAGAAAGGGAAAGACAGAGGTGCTGGCAGCCACTGCTTGTGCTCCTGGCCCTCGTCCTACTCCCTTTCCCCAGCCACCCGCCTTTTCGCTGTCCGTCCACACTCTCCAGCAGCAATGGTACACCCTGGGGTCTTCTGCGCTTGGTGGGGCTCTGTTCCCAGAAAGCTGAGAAAGGCTGTGCCTGGCAGAGACCCTGGCACGCCACCAGCACCCGTGTTGCTCTGAAGATGGGCGTCGAATGCCCTCGTGGGCAGAAGCATCTATTCCTAATAAAGCTGAATAAACTAAACTATAAATAAATGAATAAATAAATGATTGAGAAGCTGAATAAATGAAACGGCACTTTATGGATCCTATTTAAACCAAGCTATTCTGTTTACAAAGAGCAGCGTTTTAAGGAAAGCAGAAGTCACTGGCGTTTGTGAGCTTGCAAGCCGAGAGCTGCAAGCAAACTGCCTCTGTCATCATTTAAAAACGCAACGCTGACAGATCTCTGACTTGACGGTAGCACTAAACAGGATTAACTGCTTTGGCATCTCAGGTTTCACTGTGCTGAAATGGAAATAAGTGCTGTTCACACGAAGAATGGCATTTGTCATATTATTCACGCCTGCGGTGGCCTCTCAGGGTGTGCGTGGTCAGTCACACCATGCCAAACAATGTACGACTTGAAACTAAACTTTCAAGAGTGCTTTGATGGTGTTATTAACAGTTAATTCTTCTTTTGGAGCAGGGTACTAATTAAAAGAGATAGCAACCTGGCTCAAACACCCTGATACACCCGGCTTCAAGAAAAGCACAATTTTGGTTTTATTCTGATGCAGCCCGTTTATTTAGCAGTTAGCCCCTCACCCACCCATGGCACTCCCTATCCCTTGGATTTCATCCGCGTCATGTTCACCAAGGGGCATAGCACGAGCGGGACTTACACAGCCGTACTTCAGAGGCCTGATTCATTTGATGGCCAATTCACAATCCCGTTGCCAACCGGAGCGGCTCCTTTCCCTGGCTCCCCCAGGTCACAGCTGCCACCCTGCCCTGAAGGCAGCCCAAGCGGTGGCCAGCTTGCGCTTCTGGCTCGCTCCCACTCCCCGCTCGCCAGCTGGGCTCCCCCTCGCTACCTCGCTCGTTTGGTGTCTTGGCCCCCTTCCGCTTCCCCCCACACCAGCAGGTGCTGGCAGGGCAAGGAAACAAAAGAAAATGTCGGGGAGCTATGGATAGCAAGTGGCAAATCCCATGGCAGAAGTGCTCGGTTTGGTGGCATCACAGAAATTGTACTGGATTTGGAAGCTGTGGGATCACAAGGTCCAAAGGCTGCGTATGACAGAAATTCACCCCTCACACATACCTGTATGACCGTGCCAGATCGCCTAGAGATACTGGGAGACAACAGTGCATTTGCTTAAATTTGTTCATTTTCTCAAAGCTTTCCCACAGCTGGAAGAGCTGGATTTTTATTTTTTGTTAACCACCCAGAGAGCTGTCAGACCTTGGCAGATGGACCTCCCCACCGCATGCCTGGGACTGAGCTGGGCAGGATCCCCCCCCCGACAGCTGGATAAGCCCCAGCAGCAGCAACATGGCAGCATTAGCACCAACTGCTGAATTCAAAGGCAGGGATTATTAGCACTTCATCTTGTTTGCTCTCTCTCTTAGGGAAGAGGGTGCTCTATTTCACTTGAATTTCCTTTTCACTTTTAAAGACCATCCAAAGGAGAAATGTCAGTATATTAAAGAAAAGGAGACTTTGCTTTTGTTTGCCAAAATGTGAACCTGGAGCCAGAACAGTTCCTCAGTGGTAACTAAAGAGTTCAACCGTTCATTACCTTCCTGTTGGAGGATGCTTGCAGTACCCTTTGAAGAGATTCATTCTTACCTAGACACGCAGAGAAACTCACTGCCTTAAGAGAAAAAGGGGTAAGTTATGCCCCCTTCCATACTGTATTGTGGAGCACCTCAACTGAATGAGAATAATTAACCATGAATATTAACTGTTGCAAAATTAATTGGAATTTGGGTCAAGTGCATTGCTAAAGTATTTGTTGATGCATCAGGATCAGTGACTTAGGATGTGTATTGTAGCTTTTGCGTTTGACCCCCTAATAACAATCACTGATCTGGATTATTATAACCCAGAAGTTTTGTTTCCTGGTGCTGCTGCTTTATTTCAAATCCCAGGTTCATACCCATTCCATAAAATGTTTTCTCCCATTTAATTCATGTGTTTTAGACTAGTTGGAAAGCTTCCTACCACGTTTACACAAGTAGTTCTGCTTCACTGAAGCTGTCTCCAGCAAAGGGATGATTTTTCTGCCATTCCTAGATCCAAACAAAAAAACCTAAGATTGGATATTTTAACTCTCAAAATAGGATATTTAGAGCTAAAAGTTTTGAAAACGTTCGTTTCACAACATTTCAATTCAAACACAATGCAATTTACGTGAAAACAAAGAAAGGAAGGGTCAAAATGGGGTATTCAGAAACACTGACACAAACCATTTCCATTTACTGAAACAGTTTTACTTGGTCAGCTTATGAACATGTTCAGGATTTTGATATTTCAGCTATGGGAAAAATACCATAGAAATGGAAAATTCATAGGGAAGGAAAAACAATTTTCCGTCCAGCCCTGCATATTACTTATCCAACCAAGAGGCAGCCTGAAGCTCCAGAGAACTTGATGGATGTTGGGAAAAGGGCCCCCTCATCACTTCTGATTTTATCTTTTTTGGTATTACAAATCTATTGCAGATTTTTGTTCCCAGCATTTTGGGAGTAAGCATTTTTTTTCTTCTTTTTGCTTGTCACTGTGCAGGAAGCGCTCATTTTAGGCAATACAAAACCAAATAAAACAAATCTGCTTTCCCGTGCTGGGGCAATTTTAATCACTATCCATCCAGTGGCAAGAGATTACCCATAGCTTACCTGATAGCTTACCCTACCTTACCTGAAATTGGTTCCTCACTGCTTTTCCGCTACAAATCAATTTCTAACTAATACAGCAAAATATTTTAACAAGTTGTGTGGCCAATATTCTGTTCCTACGTATTTCTGTGAGCTTCCTGTACCTCAGAGAAGTTCTTTTCAGGTTTGCAGCCATGCAAATGAAAATACCATAACTCCTTTTCTTTCAGCATTACCAGTTCCTACATGCATGTTTAAACACCTTATGTATATACTGTAACGTTAAGGCATTAAATGAAACTGCTTTAGAATGTCTGAATATTTTTACTTAATATAGTCACAGTGAGTGTTCTTTACACTTGTCATCTGTAATTATTCCTGTTCTTAATCTACACAGTTTAAAATTGTGAAGGAGGTGATGGCATTTTCTACAAGCAAGCAGAAAAGAAAAAAAAAAAAGAGAAAAAGATGTTATTAAAAGAATATGTCATTGTCACACCTCAGGCCTTGAAGGACTTCTGAGGCTGTTCTGGAAAAGGTAAACTTCATTCTGAGAAATAACAAAATGTTAACTTGCTGTCAGATAGAAATCTACAATTTCTGTTGAATTCACATAACCGGGAGTAGAAGGCAGACCACTTTATGTCTAAATTACAGCTCTCTTCAGGTAGCGAAACTGCGTATCCTCTTATGTATCTATAATATACTTAGTTACATAGGACAATCATATTGTGACAGATTGAAAGAAGGAGGACTCAGAAAATAGGCAAGCAGTTTAAAATTCTTATTGAAACAACTTATTTTTGGAAGCTAGCGGCATGCTCATTGCAGAAACAATAAAATCCTTTCCCTGAGGAAGCTGATACTTTCCAATGGCCTTACAGAAAGCTTTCACTCATTGAATTGTGCCGCTGGCAGGGACCGTGGAAGGTGACTGAACCCACCCTCTGCCCAAGGGCCAGTCTGCCTGTGCCAGCTCTGACCGATGGATGGTGCCGAGCTCTTCTTGAAGAGTCTGTGGTCGGAGGCTGCACAACCACCCAGTCAATCTTCTTCCCTATGCTCATCATCTTTATTTTCTAATCTTTCTTGCTGCTTTTTAAACCTGTACTCTCTTGACCCATCCACTATGGAACTGGAGAGCAAATTCATCCTTTTCTCTTTACAGCTGTTCTTCATACATTTGATACACAGTCGTATCTGTATTGCATAGCTATGTATGCTTTTTTCTCTTCTTCCGCTTCCCCTGCTTCAACCTAAATCCCTGTTGGGTTTTTTTTTAGAATTTCCTTATATTGCATTTTTTACAGGTATCTGATCATTCAGATCATTCTTTTCTGCTCTCTTCATGGGCTACATATTTTCTGAAGCCAGACAGGCCACAGCTACTGAGCTTTTCTGGGGCTGAGTAAATCAGGCTGTTTCACCAAGAGGCTGCACTTCCCTTTTTCTATTGATTTATGTGGTTTGACTTTCTCATTGCAGCTCTCTGACATTGTCCCCTTTGTATAGATTGTGATTCACATAACCACAGATCTTTTTTTTTTTTTTTTTTATTTTTCACATAATTGCAACTTTTTTCCCCGGCAGAACAGCCAGTAGCTCCCCCTTTCCTATTTGTACAGCTGATCATATCTGCCTCTGCCCAGTAGCACGCACTTATCCCTGTTGAATAGCACCCTCCTTTTTTCAGACCCTTTCTCCACTGTGTGAAAATCCTTCTAAATCCTACATCTGTCCTCCAGCATGCTAAAGCCTCCCAGTTTGGTATAATCCGTCGTTACGTAAACATGTTTTCTGAACCATCGCTGAGTCCATTAACATCCTTCTGACAAGGAGTCGCTTGTACCAGCTCCCTAAATATCTTCATCTACATTGTTTCCCTTGTTTACTTAAAGAATATCATAAGAAACCATGTCAAAAATCTTACTAATGTGACATCCAACATGACATCCAATGTTTCTCCTCCACTGATGATTCCTTTTACTTTGTTGCAAGGGAGATTAGACTTGTTTGACATCTTTTGTTCTCGACAAAGCTGTTTTGGCTGTTACTTGTTGTGTTAAAAGTGCTTAAAAATGGCTTGTTTACTTGCTCCAGTTCTTTTCTGAGCACTGAAATGAAATAGATTGGTATATAACTACATATTTCCTTCTTTCAACAGTACTGTTTGTCCCTTTCTGTCCTGTAATATCCCTCCACTGTAAACTCCCAAAGATAGCCACTAGTAAGAGATTTCATCAGCCAGTCCTTGAAGTCCAGCTGAGGTCAAAACAGCAAATTTTGTCTGACTAATTTCTCACTTGGTCCTTTGATAGTCAAGTCTGAAATCCGTCTGTTTTCCCAAGTATCAATAATGCCTGATCTTTTTTTAATCAAAAATAGATGCAAAAAATATTAAGAAGCTTGGCTTTCTCAGTGTTGTCTGTCAAAAACTTTCCAGTTCTGCTTGATACTGGACTAACCATTTTCTTGATTCTTTTCCATTTCTGGCAA
Source organism: Morus bassanus (assembly GCA_031468815.1). NCBI lineage: Eukaryota > Metazoa > Chordata > Aves > Suliformes > Sulidae > Morus > Morus bassanus. The sequence continues at coordinate 87,078,009 of CM062568.1, read as the reverse complement.
TGTACTTAAAATTATTTCATGTTAATCCCAATATCGATTGCTGGTTGCGTCTCATTTTCTGTCACCTTTTCCGATTTCAGCCGTGCACGATTGGGCTACACTTCTGTGGCTCTCCCAAGTATCCGGACCCAGCTTCGCTCTTCTGGATGCTTCATTCCCATCTGAGGTTCAGGAAGAGCTTGTGACAGCCAGGCTGATTTTTTAGTGTGCCCCTTACCTCTTCTGCATTGATAGTTCACTTACACTCTTCATGTTATTTCTTTGAGGAACTGCCCACTCTCTTAAACATCTTTTTCATCTGCATCAGCCTCCCAGAACATCATATTGACCAGGTGTATGAGTTCATTGGAGTCTACCTCCATGAAACATCTTGTTTTGATTTTGATGTTGTTGCTTCTTTCTAAAATCATGGACTATCCTTGCAAAAAACTGTGAAGCTACATATAGGTTTACATACATACATATACATACACACGTTTATCTCTCTTTGCGAAGAACACTGAGAACTTAAAAATTGCTTGGCTTTTCTGACACAAATAATTCAGTTTAGTACCTATAAAAGGGAATGAAAAATGATGGGTAAGTCACCAGAAAAGAAGCTCATCATTCTACTGGAAAATGGAAGCAGGCAGGACTCCTCATTGCGTTTTTACTAATCCTGTAAATAAATTGTTTGCCTTACATCAGCTATAGCTTATAGGTGAAGAACACATGTGAAGGCATTGCAGACCCATTTGGCTCCTGGATTAGAAGAGAGTGTTAAAAGTCTTCTTCTATTCTGCTCTTTTTACGGGTGATGCCTCTGTGATCTTGTAGACATTTATTCTTAAATCTATTGTTTATTCGCAGTTTCCCCACATCAGGGGTCTAAGAAGCAGGATTAATGGTGGCCGGGCTTCCTGATTTCAGTCTCCTGGGAAAATTACGAGCAGGTAGAGGACTGTGCCAGTTCATGTTGGACAGGCTCTGCAACAACAGCTGTAGAAACCAACGGCATGGTGTCACACTGGGGAATGAATTCCTCAGATGTTCTATCTAGCACTGGCTTGGGTTTAAAGGATATCTTTAAAATGTGTTTTCTTTTCCTCCATGTCTCCTAAGGACTTATTCTGTCACACTTGGCACATTTCTATATCCATCTCTATAATGCACATGATCTCTCGTTTTCCTGCGGAAGTTCGATATGACAGAAAGGGGAAAATATTTCAAATTAAGCAGCATCAATCTGCATTGGTTATGAGCATACCACACTTGGCTATAAAGATTTTCTGCAAGCATATTTCAGTATTTCTTTGTCTTTCTCTTGTATATTTTTAATCACTTGGATTAGCATGTTTTTACTCGTTTCTCTCGTATTGTCAAAATATTAAATATTTATAATTTATGGCAAGGACTCGTTTTCCTTGTTTCTGAAGAACCATCTACTACTTACGAGAGTGCTTAAATCAGTACCAGTAACTTGCAGTGTATACAGGCTACCGAAGTGGGCTGCATGAATTTCACTTTCACATAGAAGAGGGGTTTTGGGTATATATATTTGAATTTCATTTTTCTCCCCCCTCCCCCCCCCCCCCATTAAAAAACCTCCTAGCATCTCAACTCTCGTGACCTCCGTTTAGAATTTCAGATTTCACTTTTAAGCGATCTAAGTAGCGAAGATGAAACCCGGGCGCAGAAAGCCCCAAACGTCGGTACTGTTTGAGAGACGGTTTCTCACCGGTTTGATGTACTTATGCCCACACCCCTCTTGGGCTCTGAAATAAAATACCCAGAGGTTACAACACGGGAAGGTACCCTCCCCAGCAGCGCGGGAAGTACTCTTCAACTATCACACGGGTATTTATAAGCGTGGATCCCCAAAACCCGTATACAGTTCCTCAGGTAGGTGCGCACCGATTACAATACGCGTTATACCGCCGGCATCACGCAGGACGTGACTTAAGGCTAGTAAGGCACGGCTTAAGGCTATGCTTAAGGCGACTGCCGGCGCCGCAGCACACCCGCACGGCTGCCCCACCTTCAGGGGTAACTTCGTCGCCCCCTCACAAGGCGCCCCCGCCCCGGGGCGCAGCACCGCGGAGCCGGGCGGGGGCCGCCGCCTGCCCCGCCGCAAGATGGCTCCGGGGGAGCGGGGCGCCCCTCGCCCCGCCGGGGGACGGCGGCGGGTGTGAAGGCGGGAGGGCCGCGGACGGCAACGGCCGGGGCGACGCCGGCCGCGCTGCGCTCGGAGCCCCCTCACGGCGACCCCCGGGCGCGGCGCGCTCGGGCCCACAACCTGCCCGGCCCCCCGCAGGTAGGGGCGACGTGCGGGGATGCCGGCGGCCCTGGGACCCCGCGGCGGGGCCTGTCCCCGGCCCAGGGGCGCCGGACCCCGGGCCGCCCCGCCGCCGCTTCCCCCCGCGGCGGGCGGAAGGGGGGCGGCGGTGGGGAGGGAGGCCGGCGCCCCCGGTGCCGCTGCCGGGCATGCGCGGTGCCCCCGGAACATGGCGGCGGCGTGAAGCGAGCGACGGCAAGAGCTCCTTGACAGGCGCGGAGCCGCCGCGGCTCGCTGGGTAGCCGCTGCCCGCCCGGCCGCCCGGTGAGTGGCGGCGGCGGCGGCGGCGCTCCCCGCGGCGGCGGGCAGGGGAAGGGAGGCGCGGGGAGAGGAAGGGAGGCGAGGCGGGGGTCGCGCCCCCTCTCCCGGGCTCCCACCGCCACCTCCGCCCGGCGTGGCCGCGCCGGGCGCCGCGGGGGAAGGAGGGCGGCGGCGGCGGCGGCCCCGTCCCCTCGCCCCTGTTCCCTCCCTTCCTTTCCGGGATGCCGCCCAGCACCGCCGCGCTGGAGGCGGCACGGGTCCGGCCGGGGCAGCCCCGGCCTCTCGGAGCCCCTCGGCGGCGGGCCGGGCTCGCAGCGCGGCCGGTCCCGCCGCCCCCCGCCCGCGGGACCCCGCCGGTCGCTGGGGCAGGGGCGCGGCTGCGAGGGCGGCGGCGCGGCGGGAGCCGCTCCCCGGGCGAGGGGAGCGGGGCGGCTCTGCCTCCCGGCGCCCACAAAGCCGCCCTGGAGCGGGGGCGGTCGCGGTTCCCGGGCAGCGGGAGCCCCGCGGAGCGAGGGCGGCCACGGCGCGGCGGCTACCCCGAGCGGCCCGGGGAGCCGCCGGTGCCCCCCCCGCGGGACGGGCCCCGCTCCCCGCCGGCCGCGGAGCGGCGGGTCCGGCGGCGTTTGACAGGAGCGCGGGGAGGACACGCCTCCCCTGCCCGGGGCGGCCCCGCCGCCTCCCCCGGCGGCCCCGGCGGCGGCGTCCGGCGGGGCCGCCCCTGCCCCGCTCCCCGCTGCCGCCGCCGCTCTGGCCGGGGGGGCCCCGGCATAACGGCTCTTTGCCTGGAACGCGGGGCGCGGGGGCCGGGGGTGCCGGGCTGCGGGGCGGGAGGGCGGCCGCTCGGGGGGGGTGGGGGGTGGGGGGGGCCGCCCGCAGGTCGGCGGCCGGCGATGCGCCGCGGCCACCGCTCGTTCGGCTCCTCGCTGCGGTTACGGCGCGTTTATGGCATGCGTCGGCGGCCGGCTGGAAGCGGGTGCCTCGCGCGGTGGGTCGTCTTCTCCGTCGGTGCGTGATGGTCTCGAAGAAGGCGGTTAAGCGTGGCCCGACGAGTTCCGTTCTCACAGCGGTGCTCGTCGCCGCTGCCTTCAGCTGCTGGGACGAGCCGCGGGGCAGATTGCAGCGCTGTAGCAATTAAATCAGTATTCCAGCTGGGTTTCATACGCGCTTGTTGTCTAGCAGTAGGCGCTTCAAGTGTTTTTAAAAATTTCTGAGTAGTTACTCGCTGCAAGCTCAAGTCGGTGCCTTTCCTTACAGTTATTCTCTGTTTCTCGCCAATTAATTAGGCTATCGGAGATAGCCAAGGTGGTCATAAAGCCTAAAAGGTTTAATGAAGAGGTGGAATACTGATATCTTAGTGAGTTCTAATAACACAAACCTCGCTTGTGACTCGTGCATATTCTAATCCATGTAGGCTTGGTGGTTAAAACTTAAAAAGCATAGACTTTGTAGATTTGACGGCAGCTTTTCAGAGCGTCCCGCGTCTGACTTGCTAACAGCTCTTCAAGTCTGACTGGTTATGAAATTTTATTATTCGGAGTAGCAGTCTTAAACCTTTGGATTTTTAAAGCTTTCATGCTGCACCTTACTCTTCGGGAGCGGCAGAGAAAAGCAGTCGGTGAGGCAGTCGCTCAGGGTCAGTACCAGCGGCAGCGCTTGTGCAGACGGGGAAGAGTAATGGCAGGAAGGCATTCGCTGTGTTCCAGTCCCGTTTGAAGCTGTCATATTAACATCAGGTAACGAATAGGGGAGCGAACGCGTTGTGGCGTACGAGTTCTCCACGGGCCGCCATCAAGTGCTGCTCAGACGGCAGGAACCCCACAGCCCACGTGAGTGGGCTCGCTGGCAGTGTGTCCGGGGAAATTACTCGTGCAACCAGGCTGCATGCTTGGGGGCAGGGGGGGGCTGGTGTTCTCCCTCAGGGTATCGTAAAATGTAAGTACTATTTAAGGATGATATTACTCGAACTGATGTAAAGAAAAAGTACATTGAAGACACTTCTGTTGCTACTTTTATTTATAGAAGTTTCACAGTAATGCAAGCGGGAGGCAGCGGGGAAGAGTTGAGACCTGGAAATACTTGTACGGCTTTTGACTTTAATGTGGTCGTGTTTTGAATATGAAAGTAACGTTTGCTGATTTTGTTCAAGACTCAGCTGATGGAGTGGATGCTCTAGTTTTCTATTTGGTGTAAATAAATACTAATATTTGTGTAATAATGTAGTAGTATTTGTGTAATATCGTTCAGGTTGCTTGTGTTATATATTTTCATAGTAATGTTCAGATTCAGAAAAAACCAGGTTCTACCTTTTGTTTACGTGTTACAGCTGCAAGTATAAACTACTTTCACACTAATTAGAAGCCATGTGGATACACAAATGTGACTGTCTCTATTTGGTCCTACGTTAAGCGTTGATCTTGACGTAGGCAGGTTCAGGGAAGGAGCAATGACAGTCCTCTAAAATATGTTTTGTCAGACTTTGTGTATTCTTACTTGGAAGGTGCATATGCCTTTTACTTTTCTTTGCTGTGGCTGTCCTTGCCACGTCCAGCTACCGCGCTCTCGTAAGGCAGAGGCATTGTTTTCTGGAGAAGCTGCCTCAGTTCAAAAGAGGCATTGGAGAGTGTTTCCTTTACAAATCCAAGTGTAATTTTGTTTTCGCTAGAGTGAAATTTGTAGTGCTGAGAAAGTATTAATTCCAATATCTGTCCAAAAGTTGCATGTATAAAACAACGATACAGCTTTACTTCAGAAGAGAGAATGTGAAAAAGCCTGAAGCAAGCGTAGATAGCTCCTTCTGCCCTTTGTGCGTGAGTGTCTTTCTCATGATTTTGCCTCATTGTTTTCTTACTATTCTAACGGGATCGTGAGCTGTGAGTGAGCCATGTTTACTCCCTTTACTGTTGCAGTCGATCCACAATGAAGTGGATGCACAGGGAGAAACAAAGACCTTGGTAATTATCCCTTGATACTAAATAGCATCACCAACAGGAAACGACATTTGTCGTTAACTGTCCAGGACACCGCAGCTGGCTTTCTTATTTGTCTAGATACACCTTCCCCAAGCAAGGGTGGGTGACATACACAGTTATTCTTGCATGTTTTAAGACAATCTTTGAAAATACCATTTGACAGTCTACTGTAATAACTTCAAAGTGTAAATACAAAACAAATCAGAGCTAGAGACCGAGACACTGCTTCAAAGAGTCTACACAAGGGAGGCTGTTAGCCAACTTCTTGACCTCCCCAGTTCTGTTTATTCCCATTTGAAAGAAATAGCCTTGGGCAACCAGCCTTACTGCTGATTGCTTCTTCTAGAGATTAAAATCTTAGATATAAAGGACTATGCCGTGTGTGTTCTTTAAAGTGTAAGATATGCAACATAAATGGCCCAGAACTCCGAGATTTTTCTAGCATGTGGGAAAAGCCAGAAAATCCCATATAAAGTTGTTGAGGCTTAACGGAGCAGTTTGTAAATATGAAGCAAGAGAAATGTTAAACGGAAAATTATTTGTGCTTGAATGTTACAGGTGTCTTCATTACATGTAGCAGTCCTGGTATTTTTGCAAATACTTCTGATTTGCAGTTTGGCTCAATGTAATTTGAAGTCCCAGAATATTTGTTAACATTCCAATATGATTTGTAGAATGATTTTTTTTTTTTCTTTTTACTGTGATTTGTGTTTTGATATATGACAGTGTTTTACTAATACAGTTTGTATGGCTTCTTTGGAGACTTCTTTTAAGGTTCAGGGCTTCTATAATTTGGTGATATCTTGTTGTAATGCTAGGAAACTTTAATATTATTTATGTGCAGTTAAGTTTATTTTTTGCGTTGTAGCAATGGCTGATGATGGTGAAGTACACGTGGTGTGGGTGAACAGCTTTACTTGTGATGTCTAAGGGGAGAGACGAATCATTTGCTTCAGGTAAAGCCTCTAAAAAGGGAAACAGTTAAGTCCTAAAATGAGTTGTAATTTCTTCTGAAAGTATATTTCTGGGCAAACCCTGTTTCTCGTATGTGTGCACTTCACGCACCTGCCAGCTGGCTTGACCTCTGTGGGCAACGGGGGCTGAGGGTGTGCACCCAGCTCCTGCTGCCCCTCGCTCCTGCAGCAGCGGTGGCTGTGGAGCAGCAGTGCTGCCTCGTGCTCCTGGGAGCAGCAGGAGATGACTTGGTGAGTGACCAGCTCAGTCCACAAGCGCACATGTGTGTGTGTATACGAACACTTCGTGTTGCCTAAAACTTGTATCCCGTATTTGTGATCTCTCCGAATACGTCTATTCATTGCCTTGCGGGATGGGCAAGGGGACTTTGTGCCAGCTGCTGCCGGGGAAAGGACCTTGTGAGACCACCTGTTCCTGTACCGGTCAGCTGAGGCTGCAGCAGTGGAGGGGTGGCTTCAGGTGTCTGAGCCAAGAGTGAACAGGCTCCCCTTTTATCTGCAGCAGGTGTATAGACAAAGAGGAACCAGTGCATAAATGGTGCTGGTGACTGTCGGAGGTATTTGTACCTCTTGTTTTAGTCTCTCTGCTTGGTCAACAAGGACATAGATCTGGAGGAAAATCAGGAGCTGTATCACAGCCATTTAGAAAGCAGCAACTGTCTTCACAAGCCGCCTTATCTCTTTTATTTGGGCTTGCTCTGATATTTTTTCTTGTATACAGTGGACATTGGGCACGGGTATATACAACTAGACCATTTGTAGCAGAGGGGATATACTATCTCCCACCCTTAGCAACCCTCCTTACAAGATCACAAAAAGTAACAGCTTTAATTTCTATGTCTTTGGAATAGGACAAAAAAATCCAATATTTTCTTATCTAGGATATAAATGAATTGAAGAAGTATACGCTTCTTCTTTGGGGTGGTAAGTTAGATGTCTCTCTTACTTCAGCAGTGTAGATTCAAGACCGATTCATAGTTCTGGACTTTAATGAAGGCACCTGCTTTATGGGTAGTGTTTGATCATTTTGGATACAAATTGGTGCAATACAAAGTGTTTGCTTGTTGTGGTTGTTCCATGTGCTCTCTTCATGCTTTTCAGAATTACTTGCAGAGCCTAATATCAAAGTCTTTCTGAAATACTAAAACCTGTAACAGAATTTTAGTGTTCTTCCATCCGTTTTAGCAGGGGCATAGCCTTTCTGCTCCCCAGGGAATATGCTGTCTAGATATCTTATGCCCAAACTAATCCTAAAGTACTTTTTTAGATCTGTTAGAATGATGTTATATGCAGCTTAAGTGTGAACGATGCTTTGAACTGATATTTTTTACCCCTCAATGGTGTATTTTCTGTGCAGTTCCCCATTTGTATGTTGTCATCTAAAACCAAGCAAGACATTGCATTAAAAGTAGATGTCTTGGTTAAATTATTTGATTCTAGGCCTTCAGCTTCACCAATCACGTCAAATTCTATTTAAGATACCGAAGGAATTCAGTCTTTTCATGAAAGGGATGAACTTCTTTGATGGAAATCTAAGTCTGTTGTCTTCTCAAGGTAATACGATATCCCTTTTAGCGCAGGGCAAAGACGAGGTTGAGCCTTTCATCATCTCTAGCATACATTAGTTCAGGGAGCATCTGAAGTTTATAAAACCTATAAGAGGATAGCACCATTTTAATGAGGTGCATACCTAAAATGAAGCATGTACCATTATTTATGTAGTGTATGGAATCTATTGGAGATTAATGCAGGAAGGTTCAGTGGAAGGAGTGCAATTCTTGGGGCACTTTTAAAAGCCCATTTAAAAAGCATGGTTTGTAAAAGTGAATCTTCAGTTTGTAAAAGTGAGTCTTGTACGTGGAGGAATGTGAAGGGGTATTGGAGCCGCTAAATCTGGTGGAACTCCTAATTGTCACTATCGTCTGTCAGGGGCTTGGACATTAAAAGGGCTGTAGCATGTTTGATGGCACTTCTCATACCAAATCTCTTATATGCGTACCCTGCACTGGAGTGCTATATAGAGGCAGACAGCAGTTTTCTGGAAAGGTCAGAAGATATGTACTGGTTTTAATCACAAAATAATCAGTGTTATAATTAGCTGGAAGACTTTGTTTGTGGCATTTAATTTTTTTTTTTTTCAGCTTGTCGTAGGAAAATGCTACCTAGGACCTTGTCTGAATATTCTCCAGTGCTCAGTGGTGTAAGCACTGGGTGCAGGATGGGGCGGGGATGGCCTCCAGGAAGGTGATCTCCAGAAGCAGCAGAAAGGGAGATGCTCTCCCTCTGTCCTGGAGCTGTACACAACCAGTGACAGCTGTGCAGCCGTGCTGAGGACAAGGTGGAGGAGGTTGCCCCGTTACAACCTGTTTCACCTGTTTTTTTTAATAATCAGAAAGTTGTCCTGGGAAGTGGGGAAGAGAGATATGGACTTGCTGTGGATGTTCCTGATTTTTTGGGCTTTTCACCCTCTTCCATTTTTGAAGAGTGGGTCAAATACTACAGCTGAGCATTTGCAGCTGTCTAGTCCTCCCAGCACTTAGGAGTTGTCTTGTCTTTTCTGACCTGTCAGCACTTTGTTAGCTGCAGAAATGTCTAGCAGCACTGAATGGTCCTTATGAATGCTCGTCCAAGCAGGTGGACAGATATTTTTGGCAGCATCTGTGTGGAGGATGATCTCCCTCCCTTGTGGAAGGGGTTTAAAGAAGGATTTTCCTTTTTAGTTAGAGAAATAAGAAGTTGGGAAAACAGCACAGCCATTAGTGCCAGCAGCACAGGTGAGCCCCGTGTGGGGTTGTGGGTGAGCCTGCAGACTGCAAGCGTCTCTCTGGGGTTTTCTTCCTTCAGAAACATCCTCTGGAAGGGGGAGCCATCAGGAGATAGCTTAAGGCTTTATTTAGTTCTGGGTGGTTTGGTTTTGTGCCCTGATTAGACACCAGTATGTGGGACCAAAGCAGTTGTCCCCTTATATAAGCCAGGGTGCACCGTGGTGTGTTGCAGCAGCAGATGGATGAGGTGAGGCAAGTTCTGTCTTTTGTTAATACACAGTGGCAGGGAGTCCCAGCCAGCATTATGTTGTTTGGCTTCTCAAGTGGGGAGGGTGAAAGAGATACTTCAAGCATTGGGAGAGGATGGTAGCAGAAGTATGCTGCTGCTGGCATCGAGTACAAGCAAGGCGGGGGCAAGTGTGTTGCTCTGAAACAAGCTAACTCCACCTGGGGTGCTGGCAGCAGACTGATCCTATGCAGAAATGTCCCAAGACTGTTCTCCATGCCTTCAGTGAAGAAAATAAATTGTGCTCTCTATCTGACTTTCATAGATTTCTGCATCAGACTGAAGGTGCTTGTGTTTCTCTAGATCCTCTGTTGGAGGAATAAAAAATCTGGACCACAGGGATGGATTTGCCAGCTATGTGGTATGTGGATTGGGCTCTGTTAGATCATATCTGAATCGAGCTTCCACAGTCCTTTTCAAGTTTGGATGCAGTGTACGTGGGAGGAAGCCAAAGTTGCCTGAGAGGTTGTAAAATCCCTTTTCCACCATCCCTCCTCTGCTTGTCTTTCTCCCCCTCATCCACTTATGTACACCTACTCTCTCTGGCTGCTGCTTTTAAAGCGTGTGGTATTGCTTGTTGTCTGTCAAAGACAAGCACAGAAAAGCTCTACAGGAATCTCTAGCATCTGGGCATCTCTTACTGTGTTTGCAACAGCAATTTCTTTTCTCCCTTACCTGTCGTATTTATACTGTGCTAAAAGTATGCTCGGTGCCTCACAGAACAAATAGTTCCAGAGCTCTCTTCTGTGTCAAGAGAGGCTGAACTGAAGGCAGAGGAGATGTACCGGGGTGTAGAGAGAATTTCATGCAGGTATGTAGCTCTTAGCCTCATACAAAATTGTTGGGTTTTTTTTTTTTTTTTTGTGCATAATTTAATTAGTTTGCTTTATGAAAGAAATTTGAGTTAGGCATTTGAACAAAGCCAGGTTGAATAATGATGATGGATGTTTTCAGGAAGAGTACTCCAGGCTTGAAGGGGGAAGTGGAAAACAGAACAGAGGTTTCAGTGAGTTGAATTCACCAAAATGTTTAAACAATTTGTCGAGCTCTTGTGCTACCATAAATACATGCTAGTAAACTACGAAAATGGGTGGTTTTACTTAAGACAGAAATGTAAATGCTGTGAGCTGTATTTTTTATTTATTTGAATATAACATTAAAATACCCTTTCATGTGGGAAGACTGGCATTTTAAGAATATTTAAAGCTGTTAATGGCCAGTCAGCCACTTTGCTGAACTGCTGACTTCACACATACCATTTCCTTTTTCAGGTTTTTACAACCCCACATCTTCTGACTTTTAAAGCAGGATGGGGAGGGGGGGAAAGAGGAGAGAAGCTATTTTTATTTTCTGCTGGTAGCCGTAGAGCAGCTCTAAACTTTAATTTTTAAAATTACTGTCAAATGAGTAAATGTTGACTCTACATGACATAAATTGTTCCTGTTGTCCATTGATACAAGCTATGCTGTTCAATTCAGAGACCTTACTTCTCTGCTGTTCTCATTTAAAAGTATTTATTTCTTGTTTCGGAATTTTTTTGACAAATCTTTGGACTGAACCTTGTTAATGTTGCTTTTTAAAATACACAATGCCTTGCTCTGTAGTGAATAATACACTTAGTAGGGTTTGAGAGTTTAGAGAGATGTTTGTAGTCTTGAAGTATGACTTACTGTAATTACAGTTGCTCATATTCTGAAGCAGATCGTAAACTTACCTGGAGAGAGGGCAGAACATCTACAGGCAATCTTTTACTGCTGACAGCTTAAAAGTTTGTTTATGCTAATCACTTAATAAATAGTGAGCAGTGCACTGTTGGTGACTTTCTGAGGAATTTTGCAAGTGCAGAAAATGTCTCCTTGATGTTGAGGCAAACGATATTACAAAATGATATTTGTAGAGCACTAAGTACCCATTCTCTTCCTTTAACAGCTTAAGAAATATTCAGACTTAGTTGTTGTAATAATACCTATGACCAGCTAATGTTTGCTCTTTTGAAAGCCTCTAAATTTGATAAAAGCCTATCTCTCCTAGCTCTGCTTTTATCAACTAGAAAAGGTGTTCAGATATATCAGCTCGTTAGAAGTTCTGCCGTATGAAAACATGGAAGTTTAATTTCCTTTCATTGAAATCATCTCACTTTTTTTTTTTAAGAAAGAATGTGAACTAAAAGAGATTCTGACTTTGATCAAATTTCTTGTCAGAGTACACCGACTGATTATATATTTTGTGTGCATAAATGAAAGAAGACCTGATCTTTAGGTTTTGTTTTGAAATCATATATGGGTGTAATGCTAAATAATACAGATTTTACAACTACAAAGCTTGTGTTGCATTTTATAATCTTCTGATACATTTGTGCAATTTTTTTTTGTTTTAGCCTTTGAGACCTTCCTTTTCCAAAATGATGCCACAGTATGCTCTAAAAGGTGTAAACTGATTATCTCTATTATAGAAATAAAGAAGTATATGCCGTTGTGTCTTGAAGTGCACTAAATGAGTCTACACACTGGGTAACTTGCTGGCAAGTAAATTTTCAAGTATTGGAGATTTGGAAGCATTGCATATTACAGAAATACTCCTTTTAAGTCTTACTCCTTTATTTGCCTCTTCTCAGCCCCTTAAAGACTTGTGAAAATGGTATGAAGTAGGGTTTTTATTTAAGAGTTAACAGATGAATAGATGATTAGATTTAAAAGGTATTCCAGATTCATGAAGGATAACTTTGAAGGAATGCAGTTTGCTTTCAAAAAAAGTCATGCTTGTTTGAGAAGGGAGTGGTGCCTGTAGGTACACGTTACCCACGCATGGAGGCTGGAGTGGGAACCGCGGCTGCCGCACTGTGTGTCAGTCTGTGGGGGAGGCTGTGCAGGTCCTTTTCTTGAAGTACTCTCTCCGGTGTTGGCCGTAACAAATGGGAGGAAGGAGCTGAGGAGCAGTAGCAGCAATAGGAGTGTGGTGATATTGGCCAGCAGTTGTAACTGGTGGCTCTTATGCTTCTAAAGCTAGCAGCATGTGAATGCTGGCGGTGAAAGCAAATGTAGGATGTGTACCTAGGAAAGAGTTGGGGGGGAATATTTCTTTGCGTAAGCTGCACCTATTCTCTGTCTATAACTGGTTTTGCTGTTCAAACTATGTGTAATTGTTTTCCCCCCTTGTGTATGGAAATTTGATCTGGAAGCCCTTGTAGGAAAAAAAGAATGAAGAAAGAGAGGGGCAAGTATAACTCCTTGTTCAGATTAAGCGTGAAGAATGTCTGCCTGTATTCCAAGCTAAAATTAAGAACTTAATCGATGCTTTGAAGTGGATGTTTTGTGAGATTCCTCTTCTGCACTGTGTATCTGTATAAAAGAATAGCCTCTGTCCTTATCCAGCAGAGGTTGCCCATTGGCGACTGTCCCTTCCTCCCCTGAGGATGGCAGCGATGAGGGCCAAGTTACTGCATTTATACCAGTGATAGGGTCAAAAAGCTAACTGGCTCTAAAATTGGTGTCTCTGTCTTACCTCTGAGCCTAAGATGCAGAGTCATTGATACAAAAACCTTAATCCTTTTGGTGGGTACTAAGCCCACAATCTACTGGTTGCTTAGACTTCTTTTAAATGTTATATTTATCTCCATAATTCTGTGCTGTGTTTTTTTATGAGCAGACATGTGGTCAACATGAACTTGCACTGGGAAGCCCTAAATATGCAGGATCTTTTTCAGGACATTCGGCTTACTTGAGTGCCTGGCTCACAGTGAGAAGGATAATGGAGATCTGTAGCAGGCAAAACAGAGAATGATTTTGACATTTCTGTAGAATACGAGCTACTTTGAAATACAGCAATGCGTGTTCTTTGAGTAATTCTTTCAAAACGAGAAGAGCAAAGATAGGATGGAAAACATTTTTCCTGTCTATTTTCTGACGCCTGGTGTTATGTAGTAGCAGCGCAGAGAGGGCAAAGGCTTAGGCTTGTCTACTAATATACTGCTTTCTGACAAAGGGCTCGCACAGTGGGACGTGGCTAGTAGAAGTGATTTCAGTAAGGAATTAAAGGCAGATGAATGCTTTCCATCTGATTTTTAAAAAAGTAACTGATGTAAGGGAGACTAATCAGCAAAAGAATAAAACTCAGTTTACAGGATGAATTGAGATTTAAGTGATGTAAATAATACAGTTTGTGAGTATGGAGATCCTCCATGGCTCTTTAAATGGAAGATATTTTGATGATGAATCCAATGTTATCCTAGGTTCATGGATTTCTTTTTTCTCTTTTTTTTTTTTTTGTTCCCTTAATTTGCAGCAGTTTCTCCTTGGTGTGTGATATGGATTCTGTACTTCCATTCCCTAAATCGGTGGGTTTGGGGCATTTTCTGTCAGTGACTGACAATCACTATGCCTGGCTTGGTTTTTGTAACTTTGGTTCTCATTCTGCTGCTTTGTGCGTCCTAAAACCATTACGCTTCAGCCTTGCCTTTGCATTTCTTTGTTTGATCGTATATTCCTGACCTTGTTTTGCTTCATTTTTCCCCTTTCATTTCTAGAAGCTGCTAGATCAATTTCTTAACCCCAGCTTTCTGTATCATTGACTTAGTTTGCTTGCCGAGGTCCACATACAAGAATGCCTTGAGCTCTGTCCTTTCTATGTAATTTTGCCAAAACGTCCCTGGAGGTTTCTCTCCTGTATTTGCTGGCAGTTTGCTTCTCTTCTGTGGCGGGTGTGCGGTGGGTTGAGCCAGGCTGGTGATGGTAAGTGCAGTGTAAGAGGACTCTGCCCTGGTTAGCAAAGGACATAACTGCCTTCCTTAGGGTTTGCCGCTTAATTATGTGAGGCGATGGAAAGCTGTTTCTAGGTCTGCCCCTGCAAAAGGAGTTACACTTTTTTTCGGACTGACTCCACTCTGTTTTGGAGGTAACTGCTTTTCATTTTGCTATAATTCAGCAGCATATAGCGGTTGTTAGATAGAGGCTCAGAAATACTCTTCTTGAATGTTTTTTGTGACAAACAGCACTCTCTACAAACTAATTTAATAGTGGCTCTTAAATGGAGTACTGTAGGTGTAACTGGGTTTTAAGTAGCACCTCTTTGAAATAGTAATATATTGTATTTCTGCAGTTGTGTTTGCCCCATTTCAGACAGTGCTTTCAGAACTTTCAGTTGTCTTATATTTTAACAGGCTGGTGGGCATGCTGTAAAATAGCCTATCTGGTACAACACAAGCTAATGAAAAGCTGGAATCCTTTTTATGTTCTGACAGACGCTCCGGTTGTGCTAAACTTGATGACTATCACTGCGGGGTTGGAATCTTTATTACTGCACCAAGTGCAATCTGGTACTTGGAACAAAAAGATAAAAACCATGCACTGTTTTAAAGTAATCTGTAAAAACAGTTACTTTGACTCTGCATCACCTTTCACAATTTATTACTCGGAGCAGAAAAGCTTTGAATTTTTGGGGGAGTCCACTAAAGTATCAAGTATTTCAAATTTATTTGATGTCTTGAAAGGAGTTCTGTTCTTAATCCTGATGATCACTTATGCTATGAATGCTATTGTGTAGCAAAACCTGCTTGCTTTATGTTAGTATTTGGTTTTATTTACACCTGCTTTCAAGTCTCAGTCTTGAGGGTTTTTCTAATAACTGTCCAGCATGTTCACACAGAGCGCACACACACTAAATGAATTCTTCAGTCATTCGCATTTTTAAAACCATATTTAATTAGTTTTAGCCATGAGACTTGCACTGTATAAAGGTTTTATCATGCAGTCCATCACCATAGTGTGCAAGTTCCTTGAAATTTCACTGAAATGTCACAGTTTCTGGAAAATACTTGGCTGTATGACACCTTTCCTGTTATATGAGATATGTATGTGTGATTTTTTTTTTTTTTTTTTTTTTGCATGCGATTATAAGTTTCAAGAAATTCCAAGTAGATACCTTGCTTTTTAACTGTTATTCCTTTTATGAAACACTGGAAAGGTGTAGCTTCTAAAAATGTAATCTTTGGCAAAATTAATCTTGGAAAAAGTGTGCACATATTGAAAAAAAAAATCTCAAACTTTTGATGATGTCAGCTTTAACCTCATGGGAATTCACTGAAAGGAAATGGTCAAAGAAGATAATTCAGAAATTTGAATGTGCTTTTACTCATTATTACTTGGACAGTGAATGGAAAAGGATAATAAACTTGCTGGCTTTGTTGCTTTGAGGTTGAAGAGCTTCAAATGAGTTTGACTTGAATTGAACACAGTCAAAGTTCCAAGAACTAGATACTGGAGTAAAAAAATCACAGTAGCACACACACAAAATAAAGTTTGTTTTTGCTGTTACAATGGTTTAACTAATTTGGCCCTTCTAGTTTCTAAACCCTACAAGAATATGGCTCGCTACTTTTATGTGCAGTTAGCATTCCCCTAACAGGTTCTCTCTGCTCTCTTAGAAGCAGTAGCGGGCAGGGGTATCAGTGAGCACTTGGGCCTTTGTGTAGAGATCTTACATCAGTGTTTTGTTCCCCCTTCCACTGTAGTTGTGAAAGATAGTGTGTTTTACCCAAAGGTGTTTAAATTGTGGATTTTTGAATTCTGTGCAAGTGAGGCATGACAAGTAGGTTCTGTATAAAAGTTCAGTTTTTCAGGAATATTTGTTGGGGGTGGGTGGGAAAAGGAATAAAGCATTTTTTGTGTTTTGTATTAGAATTGCACAGAAAGTGCAGATCATTATACAATGAACTGTCTAAAAAAATGGAATAAAAGTTGAGGTTCTTCCGTACCCTTGTTACATTGATACAGCCATTGTTTACATGCTGTTCTTCTACAAATAGCTTGTTAAACGTTTGCAACTTTAAACTGGCAAGATGATTATACACCAATACAAAAAAAAAAATCTTCTTTTCAAAAAAAAAAAAAAAAACCGAAAACCCAAACCCCAACAACAACCTCCCCCTAACTTGTTGTATTACTACTCCACAGGAAACTGTTGTGCTGAAAGGAAGAATTAACTGGTCTTTCAACTTCAGCCTTTTTATTGTGAGAGGGAAGATCAGAGAAGTGTTACCATGGGGAGAACAGCAGCTAAAGGTAAGGCCTGGTAGCTTTTATCCAAAAGGAAAGAAAATAGGGAACCTGTTAAATTCTCTTTTTGAAGGTGGTAGGTTATTACTTGACAATTACTCTGCTGTTAGATTAAAGAGGAGAGGTTACGGTATGTATTAAACACAGGTAAGTTCAAACTTTACATCGTTTTAGAGTAAGTATGCTAAATTCGGCTTATCCTGGAGTTCTATAGAAGTTCAACCAAAGCAGTTTTGTCCTGTGACAGCCTTGAAGCCATTATACTGCTCTGAAATTGAAGAATGCGTCTAGGTGTGATATAAAATAAAATGTAGTGGTTTATTCTGTAACTGCACAAAATTTAGTAGGAGGATGACTAAGTAGTACAAGGAATCAGATTTTACTACAACAAATGGCATTGGCAGCTGTCTTCCACGAGCTCTTGAAGATAAAATTAACTTTTTTTTTTTAAAGAAATTAATCCACAAATACAGAGTGTACTACGAAAGTGTGATTTCTGCTGTGTCGCGTCTGCAGAAGTTAATTGTCAGTTAAGTGCTAAAATAAAGAGTGAGACTTAAAAAGTAACAAGGGTGTTTGGGTTGGTGAAACAAAGAGAATGTAAAGAGAAGGACCCACTGTCTGAAACCAGGTTGCTGCTGCTTTTCAAAGCTTTCAGATGGGTAGTCTTCCCTCATAAAATGCTGCTAACACTTTTGTACTTCTCTTGAGCTTTCCACCTTCAGCCCAAGCTCCTTTATGTGCTTGTGCGCTCCCTTGGTAAATAATTGTCTTTTGCTATAGTAGATTTTCTGTAATGGCAGGAGTCATCCGTTTAATTGTTGCACCAAGAGTTTATGGAGGAAGTCTGTCCCTTTCCCAGGTTTTCTGCATGGCTTTGTCTAAATATATTAAAAGAGGCACCCTGTTCTGGGCAGATAAGATAAAAATCCCACTAGGGAAGCACAAAAAGAAGGGAAAGGAGACATTTCGTACTCACTCTGTCTTGATAGCCTTGACTGTATGCACTGAGGCTTGGTGAAGGGTAGCTAAAAGGTGGTCAAGACCCTGTGTGGTAGGGAGTGAAGAAGGCCCCTCCCTGAGCAATGGCAAGTCTTGGGCTTGTCTTAGTAAACTTCACCTGAAGGTGAGTAACTGCGTGGCATGGGAAGAGCAAATGTTTCTGTCACCCAAAGGTGTTTCATGTTCATCAGGAAGAGACAAGGGATTTCTTTGAAAAAAGTGGTCTCCTGCTGTGTTTTGAACACCTGACAGGGTTTGAAGACTTTAGGGTGGCTAAGAAATAGCTGCAGAAATCTAAAAAGAATGACTGTGAATTGCTTTTTCCCCACATTGGACAGCAAACAAATAGCAAGTCTTGGAAGATGATTCATCGTGCCTCCTCATGTAGCACACCGTTCTGTGGTAAAAACTAATACTATTGATAGAGGTGATGCTTGCCCAGCATGCAGATAAAGCAAGCATCTTGTTTGTTGAAAGGTTAGCTCATCCCAGAAAGAAGTGTTGTGGATTTTTAGAGCATCTCTGACACGAAGCTGGAGTTCAACTTGGGAGTTTATAAGAGGAAGTATACGTTGGTCACCAGCATTATCTTTACCAGACCTTATATTCTAAAGGTGCCTTTTCTGACTGTAATTTTTTTTTGTTGTTGTTGCAATCACAAGCCAGTCAAGATAGCTTTGTCTGGTTTCTTCCTTGTCTCTAATTTCTTGCATGATAGATGTGGTTGCTCTTGCCTGTCTTCTGTTGAGTAATCTTATCAGCAGAAGAATTCTGCGGTTACAGATAGGGTGGGAGTAATGTAAACACGTGAGTTTTGAATTGGTAAGCAGAAAGCACTATGTTAAATAATCTACTCTAATCTTGTTTTGTATCTACTGCTTTAGTTTATGAAGTGTGCTGTAGAAAAACTGTTAGTTGGTGAACAATAGAATATGCTGCTTTTGTAATTTTAGTATATGCTGTATTCTAATCTTGGTACCTAGAAGAAAACAATCTTTCATGGGGTTTTGAAAATAAGTATTTAGCCTATATGTACTAATTAGGCTAAATGTGTATATGTATGTATATAGTGAATACATAAGCTCTCTATATACTCACATGTATTACTGTATTTTAACACTTGCTTTGAAAATGATAACTTGTTCTTTGGTTTGTTTTTTTTTTTTAAAGAGCTGAGTAGCATGTGATTAACACCACAGTAGCAGCATTTAATCTTTATTCGTGTTTTGACAAAATGATCTAAAACATGCTGTGTTTTACAGTGGAAAGTAAACTCAGACTTATCTCCTTAAAAATGGACTTTATGAAGAGAGGAACGTACATAATGAATTCAACTGATCTGGGTTTTTTTTTTTTTCACCATGAGCTTCATTACTCTAGACTTAAGAAGTCTCTTCTGTCTCTAACATAAAAATAAAGTTCCCATTTTCTAGTCCACTTTTCAGCTTTGAGGGAATTAGTCATTGAACATGGCTGGGTGAAGGAGATGAAAACAAAAAGCTCTTTGTACCTGCAGAAGTATTCCTCTCTATTATATACTTATTTTTGAGGTTTGTCCTCAAAGTGTGGCCAAACTGAGGGTCATATGCTGAGGGAATCATCTTCCTCAGCCCAGTGATTTGACATAAGTCTTCCATGTCTTAATTTTGTTTTCAGTGATCATTGGAAACTAAAGTTACTAGAATTTAGGATATAAAAATCTCAAACGTAGATTGGTACACATTTACAAAAAAAAAAAAAAAAACAAAAACCAAAAAAAAAAAAAACAA
The DNA here is from genome assembly GCA_031468815.1 of Morus bassanus. NCBI lineage: Eukaryota > Metazoa > Chordata > Aves > Suliformes > Sulidae > Morus > Morus bassanus. Next base: position 87,058,620 of record CM062568.1, on the reverse strand, counting down.
AAAACCAAAACCCAAACGTGCATGTATTTCATGTTTATAAAATTGGATTTTAATCTTGTTTTCTTTAATGTTGCTTTTAAAAATAAACCATAAATTCTTATGCACCCTGACTACTGACATTGGAAGAGGTGCACCAGACCAAGGCATTGTAGCAGCTGTGAAATATAGACTGGGGGAAAACTCTTCTGAGGTGGTCGTGGATACAGGGCATCTCATGTGAAAACACAATAGCAATTCTTACTGCTAGTAGCTTTTCATCTGCTTAGACAAAACACTCCAGCTTTGTAGTGGTCTTCCCAACATTGAGGGCTGGAATGCATAAAAGCAAGGGGAGACTTTGAAAACAATCTTTGTTTTATTTAGACTTATTTTTTGGATGCTTCTGCATGTGCTGGGTGAGTTTTACTTGGGTGTTTTAAAGAATAGATTTTTTGCCATCAAAAATAAGTGATAGTGATGGTGCTTTGGGTTTATTCTGAATGAAGATGCCTCCACCTCAAATGAAGCAGGTATTTAAACTGCTATTGAGGAATCCATTTCTTCTCATGAATGTCTTCATCTTTTCTTGTTCTCATAGTTGTCTAATGGCTGATAAGAAAAATGTGTCACTGAGAGTGCTCCATTTCAGCATTCATATTTGCTGTGATATTTGTGAGATAGGCAGTAAACCTAACTGGTACAGGAAATAAATAATTCGAGTGGTGGTTGTCAGCAAGAACTCATCTGGTGTCCAGGCTGCGGTTTTTCACATTCTTTCACCTGTTCTTGTTGTCTCTTATCATGAAAGGCTGTCATCTTGTTTGAAATCTGGCACTGCTGTAGATACTCTTTCATGACTTTGTCCTTTCAAGCTTTGGGTGTTCTCAGGAAGCAGTTATTACTTCTCTTCTTCAGTAAGTCTCTCATGTGTGACTCCATTGGACTTCCTCTTCGGAAATAAGTGGATTGGGAAGTTATCTACTCTGTAAGCTGTCAGCCTGATGTCTGCAACAGTCCCATGACTGTTTCTGGGAAAGCCTGCCTAATTGAGCTTGTAGAACATGACAAAAGGCTCTGGTAGTGATGGCCACCACTCAGTAGAAAACTAGCTGGATTCAGTTCAATCCCAAAGAGGCTGGATGGAATATACTTTGATCTGTAGGTGGGAGAAGGTGAATGTTATCCTTGTGTCTCGTCATTGTTACTGAACTAGTTTTACTGCTGTCTCTTCTCAGGTTCCCACAGGTAGTTGTTGTCGGGACGTAGGGTGTCCACTTGTGTGGGTTAAAGCCCTGCTCCTGCGGAAGTACTGGGGTTAGAGCTCTGTGGGCACCAGCCAGAAGCATTTCAGCAGGTCCCTCTGAAGTTGACCTCCATAAGGATTTTTCTTTGGGAACCTGTCAAGTGCTTTCAGTGATGTAGAAAATGTTTCAAAACAAACTTTTTCCAAAAGAATGAGTGTGGAAGTCAAGAAAGAAGACTAAGTAAAGGAGTAAACATAGCGTTTTCTTTCCTTTTCAAAGGATCTTGGGTACTCCCCATATCTGCTTTAGGAGAAACAGGTGATACTTTTGCAGCGTATTTTGAGCAGGTATGTAGCTGTAAGTATGTTTTCTGGGACTGTGGAGTCTGGGTTATTCTCGGAAGGTGTCTCAGCCCTGAGTGCACTAATAGGCTTTAATGGCTGTGCCCAACCTCACCTAGGGCCTCCCCACACCCTGCCCGTGGCCCAGGACCCCACATCAGCCCCCCAGGGCCATCAGCCCCTGCCCCCTGAGGCTGCAGCAGGGCCGGGCTTCAGCTCCCCACAGCCCTGCCCTGCTGCCCGGCCATGGGCCTCGCTGAGCCGGGCCCACCCATGGGACCATGTCCCGGCCCGGCGTTGGCCCCAGCCCCCCTGGGGGCTGCCCGGGGCTGGGGCTGCTGCTTGTGCCTCCCTGGTTGCTCCTGGCCAGGGTGGTGGGGTGGCCCTGGCTGGTGAGACCCTGCTTGGCTGCCCCTGGCCGAAGGAGCACTGCATCCTACCCCGCGCAGAGCCAGGTGGATGGCTTATCCCTTCCTCGCTGACCGATGGGGGATTTTGGGATTGATGACAGAAGATAGTCAGGATTCAGCTCGTGCTGGACATGGCAGTTCCTCAATAAATAATGAGAGAAGTGGGGTGGAAATGATGAACATCACACACTGCTCATCAGTACTCTCTGTTTCAAGAAAAGCCTTACAGAAACCATAAAGAGAAACACTATTAGGGCTTAATCTGCAGAACATCTCATTGTATCTCAAGTGTTTCTCATCACCGAATGCCTCTTATTCTAGGTTAGGAGTGTTTTTATTTCAAATGCAAGCCAATCAATAGCTAAAGACTTAAGTGCAAGTGGATACAGTTATCAGCTACCAATACAATCTTTTGGTACAAGTGAACCACCCCTTCAGCTGTTCAGGCTAACTAGGATGGCCAAAGGTGTCAGCTGAGGCACCTTCCTGGAGCAGTGGTCCCATTCCTGGTGCTGAAGCTTTTGCAAACCAAGAGAGTTATTCAGCCATGCAGAGCTTGATAACCTTTTTAAGTATGAAAGCGTACTTGTATTTCGTTTGCCAGCTCAGTGTTGTGTTTGAATTGTGCTTGAATTTCAGTCCACTAGTGTCAAAAGCAAGTCACCAAACCAACACATTTTAAAGACTAAAAGGAGCAGGTGGAACTGGCTCCCTCTGTCTTCTCCATTCTAGCCTCCCAGTCCCCCTTTGTGTCTCATATGCACTGAAATCTGGCAAGAATGAAATATGACAAACTCCTTTCTGTATGTGTGTGGAGATGAATGGTAGAGAAGACAGATTCTTCTGAATGATTTTTTTTTTTTAATAACTGAAATGTGCACTGACCTGCTTGCATTTGAGTATTCAAGAATTTGAATATGGGATGGAATCTTTAACTCAGAAATATGCTTTTAGGGTGGGTTGTTTTTTTTTCTTCTTTTTCAATTCATAGTGGTCTAGACAAGATTTAAAGAGATATCTCAAATTGTGTAGGTTGAATAAAGCTGTTGAAGAGCAACTTAGCCCTAATTTTTTTGGAGCTAATACTACATTTTCTGCAACTAGATTTTATTCTGATAATGTAATATAAAATAGTCAAAAGCTTTTTTTATTCTGTACTTCTCAGTATATTTTGAAAGAAAAATAGTGCAGTGATTAAATTTATAGTACAAATACCTTTTTGATTATGCATTGAAACAAAAGTCAATCTTTGGAACAAGATATTCTGTATTGTTTGAAAGCATTCTGTGTTATGCTGGACATCGTTATGATGTGAATATTACATTTATTATGTAATGGAATCTTGTCTTTTAGATTCAAAGAATATTAAAAAAGAGAAAGATGGAAAGAATCAGCAGGCAAACAACCCGTCTTTAAAAAGTGGTAGGTATTGCAGCTGGCAGGTTATTAGTTAAGGTACCCTAAAAGAAAAAGTGTGTATTTGGATTGTACTATCTCCTGAGGCTTTTTTGTGATCTCTTTGGCTATTATTGGTGGATATTTAAAAACATACCATTGCTTTTGTCTAACTCTGAAAAGTATGTTTTTGTATAGAAAATGATGGTTGAAACTGCTTGACTTAAGCCTGATAGTTTTACTAGCCAAGACAAGTACTCTTTGTATATACAAAGATGCTGTGTAAACATTAATTTTTTTTAGATCGTTTACTGATTTGTCTGTTCTTCTAATCATGTGTTTCCCAGTTTCATACCTTTTCTGCTTCAGTTATCTTGTCTTTCCTTAATGTGTTTGATGGTGCTAAAGAACGGCTTTTCACTTTAACAGCCTGAGTTTTTAGTATTGCTAATGGGATTAAATTGCCTGGGATTCTAATTTTACTTTAAACTTAATCTGTTTTCAAGTAATTTTTGTGTTTATAATGAACTGAGGAAACTACACACTTGCCAGAAATGATCCAGCTTCTTATCAAACCTCTACTACCTAGTAGACAGCCTCTACTGTCCTCAAGAGGTGCCATAGGGCAGCATATACATGGGTTTGCTGGCAATTTAGCCTTTGTGAGGTGCAGTGAGAGGGCAGCAGCATCCTTATATATGCTTCATATGTTCATGTTGGTTGTCTGAATTTGGGGCAGTAAGAAATGTCATGAGTACTAAAATGAGTAAGAAATGTCATGAGTTGACTAAAGTAGAAAAATCTATTCAGGAGTCCTTAGTTAATTCTCGATGAAATATCACTCGGTTACTTAACTCTCTGCTTACGTTTCCATGCCCTCTGACTCCTAACAGATGGTCTGGTTCAGAGCTTTTCTTGGGTACCAGTGGAGGAGTTCCTTACAAGTAGTGTACTCACTCAGCGAATGTGCTGAGATATTAACACAGTAGCTGGGTAGTTGAGGTGATGACTTTGCATACCACATACAATACCTTGTTACCACCAGCCATAGTACAGCTTTCTGCTGTTGCATTTGCCAGACTTAATTCTTCCATTTCTTGGGGTTCTAGCAGTCACCTTTGTTATTCTTCCCTGTTACTTTAAGACAGGAGAGGAAGTGCATTTGTCTTGTTTTCCCTCTTCTGCAGTGTAAGAGGAGCTCCAGTCAAACTGGACTCAGCATGTCTGTGTTTTAAAATAATATTGTCTGACATGACAGATGGAGCCCTGTAAGACACCCCCCACCAACAAAGTGCTTCTCATACGTGGATAAGATAACGATATTTCACGACTCACTGCAAAACGTCCCTGCCTCCTTCTGCAGTAGAGAGCAAGGTGTTGAAAAAGCTTTGTGGAGAAGCAGTGCTGAGCAGGCAAGCCTTATTCTGTCATTTGTTTTCTTCTACTCGGGACTACGCTGTTAGTCTAGTGTCTGAGCACTGAGTTTACTCATGAAATCTAGACTCAGCTCTATCAAACACCTAGAGAGGAGTGCCTTGCTCAAGATCATGCAAGATCTCTGATTTGCTATAGATGAGATGATAATTTTTGTCCTGTGTTGTTGCTTGTTGGTAGCAAGGAGGAAGAAAGAGCCTCTTGGTGCTGGATGAAGAAAGATGCCTTACAATGCTTTGGACTAAAATCCAGTAAATCTCCAGAGTTTTCAGGGGTATGTATGATAGGAAGAGTTGAAGAGGAGGGAAGATAAAGAAGTGTGAAAGGAACAGGTGAAAAAATAGACTAAAGTAGGTAGGGAAAGACAGGAGGAGGAGAAAAAATCTAATTGAATGATCATAACGTATGGAAGGAGGTACAAGGTATAAAGCAGGTTATGAAATACCTTAAACTATTATGTTTGCAAGAGTCTGTAAACCAAAATTAAAAAGAAACCTTATCTTTGTGAAAGAGGTGGTGGGTTGAAGACTAGAAAAGATGCATTTCTATGTCAAAGGTCTCAGATGCACACCAAGGGAACCCAGGGATGAGATGAGAAGACACGAGTTGCTCTGTCTGCCTAAACAGTGTTTAGACTATGGTGATACTATATTAAACTAGCCTAAATAAACCAGAACCTTAAACTCTACCTATATACAAGTGACACTTTAATAATACTTTTAATCTTCAATTTAAATTTTGTAAAATTTTTGACTTGAACTAAACTGAAGCATTGTGTACAGTAGAAGAAGACGGGGACCACTTCAATAAACTGGGTATTCACATATTCATGGAGGCAGATGAGATGCCTCCAAGGGTGCTGAGGTAGTTGACTGATGCCACTGTGAGGCTTCTCTCTCATTTTGGAGAGGTCATAGTGACTGGGGAAGTTTCATGATGACTGGAAAAGGGCAAACAGTATGCCCAGTGTCAAGAAGGACAAGAAGGGAGCACCTGCGGAACTACAGGCTGGTCTGCTTGACCTCAGTCTTCAGGAAGACTATGGAGAAAATCCTCCTGGAAGCCACTTCCAAGCAAGTAAAGGACAAAGATGTAGTTAGGACCATCTGAGATGGATTTGCCAAGTGTGAGCTGTGCGTGACTGATCGCCTTTTGTGATAACTGATTCTGTAAACCAGGGGAGAGTGGTGGATGTTGTTCATCTCAACTTTAGCAAGGCTTTCTGTACAGTTTCTGTATGTCCTTTCAGCCAAACTGGTGAGATACAATTTGCATAGGTGGATGGAAAATTGACTGGACTGCCAGATGCAGAGGTTTTTGATCAGCAGTATAAAGTCCACTTGGCAGCTGGTAGCCAGTGACATTTCTCACAGATCAATACTAGGGCTGATGGTGTTTTATGCCTTACTGACAGACAGGGACGATTGGACAGAACACACTGTCAGCTAGTTCGTGGGCAACATCCAACTGGGAGGAGTAGCCAGTCGGCTGGAAGGCAGGGTTGCTCTTCAGATGGACCTCACTGTGCTAGAGAAACAGGCTGACAGGAACCCCATAAGATTCAAAGGCAGATGGAGAGTCCCTCCCGCACCTGGGCCGACTGCAGCCCTGCAGCAGCCCAGGCGGGAAGCTGGCTGTCTGGAAAGCAGTTTTGCAGGAAAGGCCCTGGAGTTCTGGCGGGCAGCAAGCTGAGTGTGGGCCAGCAGTGTGCTCTTGTGGTGAAAGACGTCAACTGCATACCAGGTCCTATCAGCAAAACTGTAGGCAGCAGGCTGAGAGAAGGGATTTGCTGCTTTTTGGTATTTTTGAGACCATACCTGGAGTATTGTGTTCAGTTTTGAGCTCCCTAGTACAAGGAAGACACTGCTATACTGGAGTGAGCTGGCTGGCAGCTCACCAAAAAAATGAAGGAGCCGGAATGCAAGATGTAAGCAGAAAAGTGTTACTGAAACCAGAAAAATGGTTTCTTCAGCCAAAAGAAGAGAAAGCTTATGGGAGGGAGATCATCTTGCTGTCTTCAATTACCTGACAGAGAGCTGTAGATGAGACAGAGCCAGGCTCCTCTCAGAGGTGCAGTGAAAGGATGAGAAGCAATAAATACTGGCTGGCTCACGAGAAATTCCTACTTGATGGAAGGAAAAAATCTTCACATTGAGGATGATGGAACCCTGGAGGAGCAGGAGGCTGAACTAGAGACCTCCTGGGGTCCCTTTTAGCTTGAGTTACTTTGTGATTGGCAGGTTTGACAAGACATGATAGGGTATTGATAGAGCGTTGCAGAGAACGTCAAGGGTCATTGACCCACGGGTCATTGCCAGTAATGCAAGCAACTATGGCATAAACTTATTTCCTCCATTTTTAAGTTAGTTAGGCTGTTTGCCCGTGCTGATCGTCTTGGATCACTGTTTTAGAGTTTCACTCCTGTGTTAGTTACAAACTGTTTAATTTTTTTTTTTTACAAAAGATCCTAATTATATTTTGGTGTGTGTTTTTTCCTGTTTCCAGTATATGCTGGTTTGTTCTTCAGCATAAAAATTCCTTTCTCTTTCTAGTTTTCACTTTGCTGCTGGGTTATAAAGTTGTGCTTGTTGCATAATGGGTTTTTCTTAAGCTGTTTAATTCAGCCTGCAGGTTTGAGTGGGAAGAGGAATGCATGTTAAATCATTTAGTGCGAGCTAATTTTCTTAAGGATTTCTGTTTCTCAGAATTTGCATGTTTTCAGGGGCTTTAGAATTAGAAATATATATAAAACAACTGCTTTTTTACCTGTGCACACTGAGAATACAGAGAAGCTTTTTGTGTAGAGATTTTTTTCAATGTGATTATCTTCCTAGACATGCATCTTACATGTTGCAAACATACATTCATCTCCTATTTCTGACTGCAGTAATTAGATGATAATTACCACCATCTCTGGGAGCTTGGCTTTAGTTTAGTTTAATCTAGTGTATCTTCACAGGTGGAGAGGTTCTAATTTAAACTTCAGGTCATTTCTGCTTGATGAAAGAGGTTTTGATAGCCAGGATTTAAAGCAAAGAGCCAGGCAATGTTGTTTTCCTCTTGGCTTTATCTGCAGCTGGCTGTTAGGGTTACCTTATGTGTCTTTGTAAAATGCTGGGATACAGAGATAATTTTTTTGGAGGAGGTGAACAGGGGTTTCTCCTGGTAAAAGGTGCTGTCTCTGAAGTATCTACATTTATACAGTCCTTAACACAGTGAGGCTCTGATTCATGATTACAGCTTTTACATCATGTTAGATCTGAGACAGCTGGGATGTAGCTAACATTTTGTTTTTGCTAGATTTAATTTTATTGACCTGGGTACTTTAAACTTTACTAAGGTAAACTCTGATTAAAAAAAACAACTTTTTTTTTAATTAAATCAGAAGTCAACCTGAAGTGGCAACTTTATTATTAGACTCAATGAATTTTATAAGATGAAACTTTGCTAGCAGTTCATCATATTTAATTTTTGAAGCCTCCTTGGCCTGTCCATGAAAAGAGCAACAAATCTGGAGGCTACGTTCTGGAGAAAGCTCTGAAAAGCCATTTCCTGAGCAAGCCTTCCTGAAATGCAAATATCTAACATATGTTTTAAGTTAATATACCCTGCCTTTTTTCAGTAAATCAAAATCGATGTAACTGTATAAATGTGTGAATAACATTTTCATTCCAAAATAGGCGGACTTCCAAGATGTGATATGGAAACGTCTTTGTTACCAGCCTACATACAGTTCAGACCACCAAATTAACAGCTTTTGAGATTTTTACTGACTTGTTACGTAGCTAACAACCCCATGGCCTCTGCAGTGTCAAGGACAAATCACTTGTACACTTTTGAGTCTGTTATGTCAAAAAAAGAGGATCTCAGCAGGCCAAGGGGGTAGCTCTCTTCTGCTTGAGGCACTGTATATTTTCAACTAAATTCTGTGCTAATGCAGGCAGACTCTGGGTTCGAGCCACCACGCGTCCTTCAGCGAAGCATGTGCGACTGCTGGAAAATGCTGCCATTTTCTGATTGTTTCTTTGCTTCTCCTCTCTCCTGAAAATTGCAGAGATGTGTTTAACTGTGCCCAGTGGCATTTTTGGAAGGATTACTGACAAACCCGATGAGGTCTCTCCATCATCATCAAGGATTTTGCTGTGTGAATGGCTGCTGCTGAGCCGCTGGGTGGCATCACTGCATCATTTTGGGGTTCATGGGTGATTTACTTTTCAGGAACATCAGAAAGATGCCAGCTGCCCAAACAAGAAAAATAAGCAAAAGAGCTCATTTAGATAATTTAGGAACAAAAACATTAGCTGTGCCATTTTAGTTTTTCTCTTGTGCTTTATATTAATTTAAGTAATGCTTGCTTATATCTTTGATGTTAGTAATTTATACTGCTCCATTCATGCAAAACTGATTAAATCAAATGCAGAATACACTCACCCATGCACATAAACAGTGCCAATGTTAACACTGGAAAAAATACCATGATTCTGTTGCTGAACATTGTCATAATATTTATCCTACAAAGAGAAACCTTTATCAGACTTCAGATGAAGAGAGACAAAGATGCAGTTGGAAGGCTGTGCTAATCCTTTTGCTTTCTAGTGGACTGGGGATAGTATTCTCAACATATATTTCAACAGAATCTACATGTCTGTGTTTTTCAACATAACCTCACCGAAGTACTGTGATGATACATGTTATTAGTCCTGCTGTTAGGGGAACTAAGGTACAGAAAGACTAACATGATCTGTACAAGGATGCTTGGGAGGTCCTTATGCAGAGAATTGAATCCAGATATCCTGACTTGTATTTTTGTATGTGGCCCACCAAAAAAAAAGGGGGGGGGGGGGGAATATTTATATTGATTTTGCCTGTTGTGTGCACCCTTATGAATTAATGGTACTCTTAAAGCTCCTTCAAGGGTTGTATGTTCTTCAGAGGTAGAGTTTCCATTTGAGAGTAATCCTCTTCTCGAAGAAGAAAAAAAAAAAAGTATTCTACAAGATAGGTTTTTCTGTCCCTTTCTTTCCCCACCCCCACCTCTTTAATTTAAGTTCCCTTAAAAAACTGTCTGTATGGTCTTTTTTTCTCCTGTGTCTTCCAGAACAGTTTAATTGGGATGATTATCTGAAAGAGACTGAATCAGTAGCAGCCCCTCTACACTGTTTCAGACAGGTATGCCAGATACTATTTTGTCAGTGTGTGTGTGTATGTGTGCATGTTACAGGGTGATCCTAGAGCAACTTTTATGTTTAGACTGCTTGCAAACTTCCCATTTGACTTCTTTTGATCTCTAGTTATCAGTAGCTTACAGTTTTGGCAGATGCTAGCTAATGAAGTTTTTCATTCTTGGTTTCTGCCTCGAGCCAAACTTTGAGGGTTTCATTAAAGTTGTAGCTTTCAACTTTGTTTTCCTTTAAAAGAAGACTAGTTAATGAAAACAGATAGTCTTATCAGAGTTCAAAAATACTTTCTACTTTTTTTCAGTAATCTTAGAGGTATCATGGTTTTGGTGAGAATTAAAATTTGGCTGGTCATCTGAGGAGCCTTTCTTCTGCCCCATTTCTGAAAGAGTCCTTTCAATTCTGGCTAGCTACAAAGGTGTGTGTGTGTAGTAGAGTTTTTTCAGCACTTTTCTGGATCTCTCAAATATATTTAATTTTGTCTCTTTCTGAGCAGAGTGCTTTTTTACTAAGGAGTAACAGATATTGAAGTTGGAAAAAAAAATCAAGGGAAATACAAAGGAAATACTGGATTTATAATGAAGGGTGCTTAATGTACTATTTTATATTTTGCATTGTGCCCTACAAGTTTGATTCCTCCCCCCGACCTGGTGGTTTGGTATGTATTTGCAGATGTAGTTTAAATCTGCCATCTTGCGTGAGCTAATGACCTCCAGTTATTCAGCCTTCTGGAGACTGAGTAGACCTCTGCAGGCATCTTCCTCTTTGTAGAGGGAGCAGGGGCCGGTATTTTCCCAGGTTGAGGGGTATCTTAGCTGCATAAGGTTAAATAGAATGAGTTTTGGTCAGTATGCCTTCACTGTGTTAGGAAGATAGATGCTAAAGGATTTGGATAGTTCAGGTTGATAGAACTGTAATAGGTGTGACAAGCGGTGCATGTCTAGTTTAATGGATTGGGCATGTTCAGAAAGGTATCTTCCAGGGTTTGTTGGTAGTCTGACGGTACTGTAGATGATACTGGCCTCCAGTGGGGACCAAACAAAAAGCAACACGAATGGAATAGTCTGAGGAGGAGGGGCACTGTCACTCAGTGAATCAGAAGTAGTTGCAGGAATGGAGAATAGGGAGAGAGAAGTGCAGGTGGTAGCATTTCCTTGTACTACATCTTGAATCTCAGCTTGCTCCTCACGGGTGAGGTTAAAGGACAAAGAGCCCCTCACATGCTGCTTTTAATGAGAGATGGCTAAGAATAGCAGTGTCCATAGCTCTGTTTGAGTGGAGCTTCAGAAATTAATTCTACAATATGTGTTTTTCATAGTGGATACCAGCTCAAGGCAGAGGCCTCAAACTCTGCTTGGGTAGAGGCAGAGGGTGGTACCATATCCCTGGATCATTCTGAGGTTAATGCCATACTCACAGACCAGAGACCACCATGACCAGAGTATACACTGCCAAGAGATGTAGCTGCTGCAGAAAGCTGCTCAGAAGCCTTTCCTTGTGCCTTTCTTGCATCTTCCTCTTCTCCACTAATGCTCAAGAGCATCAAACAACCAAGTACACCTTAAATAGACGCTTAAAGTGACATGCATTGACTGAGATACATAAATCCAAGTGACCTGGATTGCTTAAGGAGTATGTGGGTTGGAAGGAAGAGCCTTAATTTCTGCACTTAGTAAATTTAAAAAAAATTTACGTATGCAGACTTCTGGTTTTTCTAAGAGTTAACCTCTAAGTAGAAAGTGATATGCAATGTTAATTAGTGCAGAGCTAGCTCCTTTCACTACATAATGTTTGCAGATTTTAGAAACTAAAGTGCTTGAGCGTTGTGTAGGACTAATCTGACTTTTATTGGGTTACACATGAATAGTACGTGTCATTATCACTCTCTGTAATGCAAAAAAATACACTGCTGTGGCCAGCCAGAAAACAAATAGCAGGGAGAAGCTTAATTTGACAATTATATCCTGAATTTGTGACCTGTGGGAATTCTACAGAGTTTAAATTTTGTAGTAATTAAAAATGACCTGGGGAGCAATAAATTAAAGCCTCTACCGTAAATTAAGATACAGGCACAGACAGCTAATGTAAATTGATTAAAGTATTTATCTTAATTTAGGAGGTATGTTATCTGTTGCTCTAAGTTGTTTTTAATTACTACTTAAGATTTCTGTGCATTCCACATCCCTTTCTCTCACCCTGAAACTTTTTTTCAAGCAGTTGAAAATTTTAAATTAAAAAGCTCAGTCCCTTGTGATTTGAACAGAACTTAAAACAAGGCTGTTACTGAGCAGGTTTTGTTATTTTGCTGTAAGGACAGACTCGCATGGAGGTGTTACCTTTTTAGTAGAATGCCTTGAGTTGTTGGTATTTAAACAAGCTCACCTTTTCTACAAACAAATAAACAAACTCCCCAATTTCTTAATTTTAGTTGCCTTGCATGGTTGTAGAAAATAACAGCTTGACAAGCAATATCCTGAAATTGAATTGCCCTTTAAATTTAATATGCTCAGGCTCCCCTTTCTGACAGCCTGCTGTCTAAATGCAGCATTGGCAGATGCTACACTCAGTGTTCACTGAATATTGCTCACCTCTTTGTTTTTTGGACTCGGGCTCCTCCAGGGCTCCTGCTGTCGATCTAGGGTGTGTTGCAAATGGTGCACCTGCACACCACAGTAAGTGGAGCAAGGTGTATTTTAAAAAATTAAATGTGGTGGAGACAAAATATCATTAACACTTGTTACAGTAGCAGATTTCTTCGGCCTTTTCCTGTATACCCAGACAGGTAAGTGCACCCTTATCTGCTTACTATGCGATCTTCACCTGACCTGGTCAGGCAGGCAGGAGAAGGGACATCTGAATCTTGTGAGCATGAATGCCCATGGTTTTGGTTTTTCCACCTGCCTCCCATATTATGATTCAGATTGTTAGTCTGTATGGAATAGCTACTGGGTTTAAATGTCATGGGGAAGGCTGCCTACAGTTCTTGGCATCTGTGTTCAAGAGCAACATTCTACTGTAAGCGTTGCAGAAAAGGGCTTCCAGGATGATAGGAGAATCGTCATCATCTCCTAAGAGAAACTTCATCGCTTGGCTTATTTAACTTGATGAAAGAGTACTGAGAAAGGGTTAGGTTGCCCTCTGTAAATACACTGTTGATTTTGTTTTTATTTACAAAGGAGCAAAAAGAACTGAAGTTAAATGATAGTGTTGGCAAAAATTTCCATTAATAAACTTAGGCTGGAAATGAGGAGACATCTAGACAGAATAGCGAGAGGCATTCAATCCCAGTTAGCGTTAATACAAAGTTTTGAACATCATCAGATGATGTTATTGCCTGCACTACTACCGTAGGCAAGTAATCAGACTACAGTCCAGTCAACTTCTGCCAGTAGTGTGTTGGTACATGAGTAAAAAATATTCTTCTCTTTTGTTCATCTTTAGCTTGTGACAAAAAGTTCTGCTCAAAGACCAAGTTGCATTCATCACGTTTCTTTTCCCTGCGCTAATTAAATTGGCGTTTCATTGTATGTGTATGAATATGTTCAGTTCTCTATGAATAAGCACAAGCTGCAATTTTTGTCTTAGCACAGAAGTTTTATGTGACTTTAGAATTGTTTTCTTTCTGTAAAATATAATTAACACTAACTCCTTTTTCTGTCATCTTTCTTTCTATTGTAAGCCGCTTTTTGGTGCAGAGACTCTTTCTTGCCTTGAGCTTTTGTAGTGCCTAGTATAGTAGGGTCCAAATTTTGTTTAAATTTCCAAGATATTACTATAATGAGAATAACTATTTCTTTTGAAATGAAAGCTAATAAATCTTGTGGGTGGGGTTTTTTTTTTGGTTTTCAGTTGTGGGGTTTTTTTTGTGGGTGGGTTTGGGGTTTTTTGAGTTGAATGTCATGTTTCCTAATGTCCTTGTTTTGCATTCACTTCAAGTATTAATCACTGCTCCCCCATCTTTATGTTTATATCTCTGTCAGGATTCCCTTGTTACCCTTCTTAGTGTGCTTATCTCTTTAGAAATCAGTCATGTTTATGCAGGAGGAACATCAAGTATCTGAAATGGTAGCTGTTGGTAGGTTATCCAGATGCCTTTTCTGACGTGCTGCTAAACACTCAGAGTTCAAAGCCTTCTTTGTATTTACCATTTACATGATATGTTTGGATGATTGAAAGCTGTATATGGAACTGGCTGGTGATTTTAGCAATACTAACAACAATAAGGAAGAGGCTTTTACCTTTTATTGTAGTCTAGAATTCCACCTACGAACGATTTCAAAGTTGGTATGAAACTGGAAGCCCATGATCCTCGCAATGTTACCTCGGTTTGTATAGCTACAGTAATTGGAATCACTGGTGCCAGGCTAAGGTTGCGGCTGGATGGAAGTGACAACAAAAATGATTTTTGGAGGCTTGTGGATTCCTCGGACATACAGCCCATCGGGACCTGCGAGAAGAAAGGAGGCATGCTCCAGCCTCCGCTTGGTAAGAAACAAAGCTTCTGAACTACTGTGTGTGGAGTATTGCTTTCATGAAGCCAATTTTACCTTTTTGTCTTGGCAAATTCAATGGTGCTAACATTTCAACAAACCACTATTTAATTGAAAAAGAGGTAAGCAAACTAATTCAGGCTAAATGATTTGTGGCTTTTTCTTCTTTTTTGATTCTTTTGACATAAGAATGAGCAGAATAATTAGTTTGAGTTCTGTTTGGGTGGTTTTCTGTTTTGTTCTTTTTTTTAGTCTTTAATATTATGGGGATAATATAAGGGTCACTATTAAGACTGGTGCTGTTTAACATCTTTTTTGGCAACATGGACAGTGGGATTGAGCGCACCTTCCGCAAGTTTGCCGACAACACCAAGCTGTGTGGTGTGGGTGACACACTGGAGGGAAGGGATGCCATCTAGAGGGACCTTGACAGGCTTGAGGGGTGGGCCCGTGTGAACCTCATGAAGTTCAACAAGGCCGAGTGCAAGGTCCTGCACATGGGTCGGGGCAATCCCAAGCACAAATACAGGCTGGGCAGAGAATAGATTGAGAGCAGCCCTGAGGAGAAGGACTTGGGGGTGTTGGTTGATGAGAACCTCAACATGACCCAGCAATGTGCGCTCGCAGCCCAGAAAGCCAACCATATCCTGGGCTGTATCGCAAGAAGTGTGACCAGCAGATCGAGTGAGGTGATTCTGCCCCTTTACTCTGCGCTGGTGAAACCCCACCTGCAGTGCTGCGTCCAGCTCTGGGGTCCTCAGCACAGGAAAGACATGGAACTGTTGGAGTGAGTCCAGAGGAGGGCCACAGAAATGATCCGAGGGCTGGAGCAGCTCTCCTGTGGAGACAGGCTAAGGGAGCTGCGGTTGTTCAGCCTGGAGAAGAGAAGGCTCAGAGGAGACCTTGTAGCAGCCTTCCAGTACCTGAAGGGGCCCTACAAGAAAGCTGGAGAGGGACTTTTGTAACAAGGGCATGTAGTGATAGGACAAGGAGTGACGGCTTTAAACTGAAATAGGGCAGATTTAGATTAGCTGTAAGGAAGAAATTCTTCACTGCAAGGGTGGTGAGGCACTGGAACAGGATGCCCAGAGAAGTTGTGGATGCCCCATCCCTGGAAGTGTTCAAGGCCAGGTTGGATGAGGCTTTGAGCAACCTGGTCTAGTGGAAGGTGTTGGAAGGGGATTGGAACTAGATGATCTTTAAGGTCCCTTCCAAGCCAAACCGTTCTGTGATTCTATGATTAAACGGGAGTGTCTGACAGCTTTCTTAATGATGAGATACACAGTCGTGTGGCCATTCTATAAATGTTCCCTCATACACACCCTGTTTTACGAGTATGTATGGATATAATGCTTTCTTGTTTGATGCTGTGCGTGCTCCGTTCGGCAGACCTTGGTTAGAACTGGGGAAAGCTGACTTGCCTTTTTCCTCTTCAGTAAATCGGAGCAGCCCACTAGAAGGCGCTCGCTGTTAACCGACCTGTGAAACGCTCAGCAGGGCTGCAGGAGGTGCATCAGTTCAGGACAGTCTGAATGTTTTCTCGGGCGCTGAGCAAATTGGATGTGGTCTGGGAAAGGCAGCATAGGATGAGTTAACGGTGGTATTGCAACATTCTGCTCTGAGGTAGGAAAAATAGCACTCCAGAGCTTTAGCAAGCTTGTATTGCACATGATTCTCATCTCCTCAAATCAACACCTGTTGGGGGATGTCTGATCAGTTTGTCGTGATTACTTTGTGAGCACAAGAAGTGCTGGTGAACAAGGTGTAGCTTTCCTATGCTTAGAAACAGTATGCAGAATTTCTTTTGCCTTCGATGAGCAATAAGGGTGACAACATTATGTGTCTCCTCAAACTGAGAAATAGTGCTTGGGCTTAGTCTTATTGAGGACGTTTCTCAAATGGGGAACTGTACAAAGGAATTCCTTGCTATATGATGAATAGTCAGGGGTAACTTTAACTAACTACTAGAAGTAATAAAGTGTGAGATCACCTTTCTTTACTGTGATTAACCTGTATATTTAGATCTGCATTCTTGTACCATATTTGTTATAGCTGAAACTTCTAGGTGTGGAAATCTTTAAAGAAACACATTTTTCACATTGATCCGAAAATAGTTCTGCTTTTAAAAAGGAGGAAAAATAACAACCAAAATTTATCTTAACCCCCCCCAAACCTACAACAGGACCACCCTCTCCCCTGTTATCCTGTTATCTTCTGTAATTTTTAGAAGATGCAAGAAATAAAATTCTTAATATAAGAAATAACAAAGAAATAAGAAAATACTACTAATAATATATAATAAGAAATGAACTGTAATCAGAAATTGGTTACTGCTGGTTTCCCATCTTATGGTTACAAACCTACTTCTGGTTTGGTGTCGTCAGTAGCTCTTAGATATCTCATCAGAGGTTTAGTAGACCTGGAAGAGAGGTATGCTTTCTCTTAGTAGCCTCTCAAAAAGCTTGTCATCCCAATTTGTTAACAACTTTCAGTTCTTCTGTTTGAAAGAAGAAGTGAAAAGTATCATTTCACTACAGTATGAAACTTGATTCGCTTGTAGAGAGGCAAACAGACACAGGAGCAGTTGACGTAACCATTAAGACACTTCGCATAAATTATGAGGGTAGATTTTTGTGCTGTTGTGCTGCTTTAGAAACACAAGAAAAGCAATGCAGCCGGGGTGCCAGTCTAGAAAAATATTGTTTGGGATAGATAGATACAGTTTGAGCCCAGAAGGGCTTTTTTCTTTTTTGTGGATATATAGAGGTTTTGAATGAAAGCACTGGAAATTCTTGACACCTGGGGGAAAAGATTCTAATTTTTTTTTTTTATTTTATTTTATTTTTTTTTTGGAGAAGTTACTCAGTTTAACGTCTCTGAAGCTCTTGGTATAACCCTAGAATGAAGGCAGTGATACCATTATGAAGGAGGGTTGTAATAGAGGAGAATATACTTATTCCTTCAGCTATGCATATGTACACTGTTAAATATATGGCTTCAGTTCAGGAGTACAGTGCTTTTTAAAATGTGTTTCTAAACCAGTCTGATGAATAAAACAACTCTGGTTATGTATAATGGGGCAGTCGATCTGTTAAGAAGAGGAACTTTCCATGATCATCAGTAGAAAGGTTGATGCCTTCTCTTTGGATACTGTTTCTTACTCCTGTTCAGGCAGGCTGCTTGTGGTACAGCGCCTAACAAGCAACTGTTTCCCTGCACCCAGGCATGTAAGTTTACCTGCCCTCTGAACAATTGCTGGTTATTCAGAAAAGAATGTGAGTGCCATTATTTTGTCCCTCCTGCCGTAGATTTTTCTAGGGATAGGCTAAATTCCAGCAATCAAACATTCTGGCATACCTAGATAAATTTTTGAAAAAGCCTTTTTGGCAGTTTTACAGCATCCTGTTCCTGGGCAAAGCTGGGAGCTAATTGGGTGTATAATTACCTCCTGTTAGACATTTAAGCAACTGATTTTTTTTTTTTCTGAATCATAGGGAACCTTCTAGATACTAATGTTCTGCTTCTAGCACAATAACAACTAGCTAAAATAGTCCCTCCTACCTGATTTTTACGTAGGTTTAATTATGCGTGTTACATAAGGGTTTTGAGAAAGTGATTAATGTAGCAAAGGGTTCCTGTTCCAGCCTCTGTTTTTCATAGGTGAGCTTTTTTGTTCTTGAGAGCTTAATGTTCTCACCAAATTACATTGAGGATAACATTTTCTCTGGTTTTACCAGGATAACTTATAGGGCAAATGAAGTTAATTGAAACTGTTGTTTAGTTGTCATTCCTCTGTTTTGCATATATGTCTTTTCTGGGCTAGCTGATTAGGAATATTGTGTTTCAGTAACCACATGTTTAGGTTTTATGAAGACTCTGGTATCAAACCAGGACTGATAATCAGCTCAGCAGTCCTCAAAATATGACACCGTTTATCAAATATGAGCTTTGTATTCATTTAGATGTTGCATAGGTAGTTCCAACTTGAAAACTGTTTATTCAGTTGAAGATAGCTTAAAGCTACTAATTAAAGAACCATTATAGCATATAATCCAATTTTAGACGACTTAATGATTTAACTGATCAAGAATTGCAGATATATTCCACCTTTCTAGCTACATTTTTTTTAAGAGACTTGTCAAGGCTCAGATATGAGGGAACTCATCAGTTCCCAGCAGATTCTGGTACTATTTGCTTTGTAGGAAAATTTCCAGTTTGCTTTATTATGTCTGGTTTTCTGTAGAACTGTGCCAGACATGTAACTACTAAAGATTCAGAAAAAATGTCCACTATGTCTGTTATCGTACTCATTACTTTGAAACATCCATTTGGAAAGCACAGAAAGCAAAAGGATTTTTTTTTTGTTTGTTTTATTTTTTAACTGGAAAGTAGTTGATTCTGAGGAAAGATTATCTGTAATGAGAATGTTTTCAGCCAAACCTTTGTTCTGCTTGAATAAGGTAGTTCATCGAAACAAATTTGATTATTGTTTGTGCTTTTTATTCACTTGTTAATGAAGAATATTAAAGTAGAAACATCTTCCACTTTGTTTTCCAATCTGATACATGCATTTATTAAAATAATTGTATTTTTGTCCTTCCCTGTTATGTGTTCTTTAGTTTTTAAGGCTGTTTATTTATTTATTTTAATGGTGGGAAGAGAGAAGAAACTGATTTTTTTTTTTTTTTTTCGTCTGTGGTCTGGTGAAAGAATTACAAGAGTCTCAAAAATAAAAAAGGTATCTCCTCAATAAATGAGAGAAGCTGGAGGGCGTGTTGTTTTAGAATGAGAGCAAAAAGCAGACCTGAAAAGTAAGCTAGGTGCTTGTGCTGGGGAAGTTCCACTGGACCAGGGACTCTGTGGGACAACCTTATGATCTCCTGTAGTAGAACTTACATGTTGTTAAGTCCTAGATGTTTATCTTTAATATCATGGATTATGCTGAATGATTCTGTAGGCAAGTCACTCAGAGTGGAAATGCATTGCATGGCTTTCTGCATTGACAGCGACCCTGTTTGTTCCTTCTTGGCTACTTTTATTTTGGCCAAGTCCAAAATAGAGGGAATGAGGCATTAGTAGAACAGACTTCATATCCTTCTCCTCCTATTTTATTTTACAAACTGAAAGTAGGGCTGTTTGTTTGTTTGTTCCTCAGGGTTCCAGATGAATGCGTCTTCTTGGCCAATGTTTCTCTTAAAAACTCTCAACGGAGCTGAAATGGCACCTGCAACATTCTTTAAGAAGGTAAGAAGAAAGGCACTGCTAGTAAACAACTTTCTGTTAACTGGTCCATGGTTACTTTTTTTTTTAATGAGGATGCCAAGATATTACCATGTTGTCTGCAGCACAGGAAGGCAAGACTATTATTTAAAATTACTTTGAAGTGGATTGGCAAGCTACAAAGCTAGACAAGAAGCAATCTGCTTCTAGTCCATTGAGATGGGCATCTCTTTTCCTGAGTTGAGACTTTAAAGTATGGTATGTTATTTGGAAAAATTGTGTTAGCTCATTTTTTGTCTTGTTGATTTAAGAAACTATGCATATAATTTCTTAACAGCACCATAGTCATGTGATTGTGCACAGGAGTAAAAAAAAAAGAATTAATGGGGAGTAAGAGCCATTGGAATACAGTGGTGCTTGGAAAGGTTTTGTTAAACATTTTCATTGGGTGCATACTCATAATTTAAAATGTAGTGAGAAAGTAGTTGAAAATAGTAGAAAAAGCTGTTCAGTTTTTTTAAACATGACTCTTGAGTAAGTTACTGTGAAACATGAAAAATTATATAAAAACAACAGTAATAGTGAAATGACTTGTTGATTCAATTTTTGGTCGAGGGGGTAAAACCCTGCCATCGCATCGAATGACTTCATTTTTGATACTGAGAGTGACATTGACAAGTATGTCAGCAAATCAAACAGTTGGGTTCAGACCTACAATCACATTGCTTGCGTGTTAACTTTATATAATTATATAATATTTTATATAAGATTATATAAATTTTCTGAGGCATGCTGAGCCACACTTCCCTGTGCTAGCCTACCAGCACGTCTGAGATGTCTTTTGGATAATGAGATTCCTGAGGCTGAGGTGGTAATTCAGGTTCCATCGGGTCATAGCTCCCGCTGTGGGGGTACACTTATGCTCGTCACATTGACTTGATTTTTGTTTTTCTTTTGTCCACTTGGAATTGGTGTAAGGCCAACTGGGTTAACAGAGGCCTATAAATAATGTCCGATGCTAATGAATTTTTCATGGATTAATTGGGAGGTGAAGCTTTTACCAGACAGTTATCAGTCCCCAGAAATATCCATTCCCTGCAAACCTCTTCTTCTTTATTAGCATGTAATAATTTCATTTTAGTGTCTTTGCTGTCTTGCTGCCCAGACATAATGTATTGGATGCAACCTATTGCTTATGTAAATACTTTTAGCAGGGTCTTTCTGTCATGGAGAATTTTGCTAATTATCCCAGCTGTGTTTTTGGGAACAGAATCGGGATTTTTATAATACAGAAGAGCAAAAGCAAATTTGAAATATGAGTAAGTTCCCTTGAATGTCTACTATAACTTTTTGAGAGTACTTATTATAAGAAGTAAGGATGTTGAAGAAAAATAGAGGTTTTTCTCTTTTTTTTTATTTTTTAAGAGGCCATAGAAATACAAATATTCTACCACTCTTACTTTTGTAGGAACCACCAAAACCTGTGCCAAACTGCTTTAAAGTTGGAATGAAACTTGAAGCTATAGATAGGAAGAACCCATACTTGATTTGCCCAGCAACCATTGGAGATGTTAAAGGAGACGAAGTTTTTGTTACATTTGATGGCTGGAGAGGAGCATTTGACTATTGGTGCAGATGTGATTCTCGAGATATTTTCCCAGTCGGATGGTGTAGCTTGACAGGAGATGCATTACAACCACCAGGGAACAATGGTAAGATGACTAATAATATTGCTTAATTATTTTTCCCCTCAATTACAGCAGAATTTTAAAAACCAGCTGGCTGTATGCAGATAAGTCTGAAGATTTGATTTGTGAGTAGCTGATGAGGATGAAATGTTGTTAAATTTTCTTTATGTAGTTTAAAGCTGATAGGATAGTTTTTTGGGGAACAATTTTTGTCTGTTCATAGTAACTCTGGGAACATTGTTTAATACTGTTAGGAGGGATTTTGATAATCTTTAATTTTTGTATGCTCGTGAAGAATTTTGGATTTAAACTAGATTTGCTCTTTGTATTATAGATAAATGCTCCTGTTTAGTGATACTAATATATCGGCTGCAGCAGCACTTTGTATTAAGCTAACTGCGAAGAAAGTGAAGTAGTCTTTGCTTCTGTGATGACTGAAGATTTAAACTATGTATTTAGTATTTCTTCCTTCATACTCGCAAAATTCTGTCTTGAAGCTGCCTGTTCTGAATGCTTTATCATCCTCATGCCTTTAAGGATAAGGGCTTATAGAGTCCGTTTAACTAATGGCCACTGTTCTTTATAATGTAAAGCCATCTGCCTCAGAAAGAAGGGAAATGGAATAAAGAGGGACATCCCTCAATATAATCCCTCTGCTACTTTGGGGACCTCTTGTCACGTTTCTGTAGTGTAAGGCTGTTCTGTCAAACTGCCTGGGCTCTTCTATCCTCACTCCCTTCAAATTTGACAGAAAGAGAGGTTTTTAAAGAGGGGAACCATATTTTAATTAGCTACTTCAATATTGTTGACCAGAATAATTTGTTCTCACGATGAGCATTTTCACAACTGGCATTAGGTGAGTGAGAAATGAGTAGACTGGTATTACAGAACTGTCACTGGAAGTACCAAAGGAACAGAAGCAAGAGGGCAAGAAATCAGTCATGTTTCTTGCCCTCTCCATCCCTATTGTTTTTTCTCGGTCTTTTGCCAGCAGGTCAAGAACCATATGGAAAATCTAACTGAAATTAGGTGAGAGTACCTCTGCATCCTTGCCCTCACCTGCCTGTCTGTAGTTACTGTCTGCAGTTACTGCCAACGGTCATTGTACCTGTAATCTAGTTTAGTCCAATTGGCGGATTTCAGCAACGGAGCAACTATGTGTGTAGCTGTACTGGCAGATCCAGGATGATCTGCCAGTACAAACCTGCAGTGAGAAGGCAGGGGGAAGTCAGGTGAGGACAATCTACATTCGACCAGAAGTCATCTAATAGGTACCAAGCTGACCTCAGTTGTAATATTTCTGTGAAGTGTCTTTCTAGCTTCTTCAGAAGGTTGACCTTGTCTTGAGAAATCACGAAGGAGATGTGTTATTATGGGAAGTTAATTGTAGTGAAATGAAATGGCTTTATACAAAAAGGGCTGTGTAAATGAGTGGCATAAAATTTTTAGAAGATATTTCTGTGACAGTTTAGATTGCTGAGTCCAATTGTATCTTCTGGAAAGAAGTATTACTAAATTGTTTAGTCTACTCCAATTCCACTTCTGGAAAACCAGCAATATTTTGAGATAATAAGTACAGAATTTTTCGTGCCTGATTAGTGCTTGATAGAGATCAGAGTTGTTTAACAATTAGTTAGTAAAGTTGATTACATATTCCAGTTATTCAGGTAATAAACCAAACAAAATTCTTGAGCATGTTCAACTTTGCTGAAGGCTTGAAATACCTACCCAGGTATTTTTATGGATTCTATTGCTTTGTTATGAAAACCCGTAACACTTTAGGCATTAATAAAACCTGGAGCAAGGTTCTTACAGATTTGTAGTCAAAACTGAGACTTTTGGACACGTGATAGAAACTGAGGGTGGAGAGGTGCAGGCTGGGGATTTTGTTATTTTTAATTCTAAAAGTGAACCCAAAGTTAACTGCAGTTTTATTAAAACCGTGTGTGCTCCTTTTTTCCCCCATTCTGAGCATAAAGAATTTGTCTTTTCTTTCAATTTTCTTTCATGTGCTTATTTTTTATGTGCTGTTTGTGCATGTTATGCACACTTGTCAAATTTACATAGCTAGATGAAATATTTTTTGCTCTCAGTTATGTTTTTCACTGTTATTTTATTGCTTTTGAGCCATTAAAGAACTGTAATGATAGTCCTTTATTAAGATGTAAATAATAGCTTCAAGGAGAGTGTAATCAAGTCATTTCAATTCAAAAATATGATAATGTTGTCAGGATTCTTCATTAAGTCACATTAACAGGAATGTAGTCAATGTTAAGGAAGAAAGTATGACAGATACTATATTGTAGGGATTCACTTGAAATAGTATTATTCTGGACCTTGACTTTTTTCCTGCAGGTTAGTTTAGTATTTCTGCCTTGAATTACCACAGTAGAAAGTGAAAATAGTTGACTGAGTGTGGCTTAGATTTCAGAGTGAATACAATGAGAAGTAATGTTGATTTTTGTAACTACCTTTCCTGAAAGCATTTAAATGTGTTAAATCACTAGTTAAAGGACTGAAAATATCCCTCAGATTTTAGTGAACAAGCAAAACCAATATCCTGCAATCTAAGTATGAAAGCGATAAAGGATGCTTTAAATTTCATCCATACCTAGGACAACAGTTTCCTGCCATGAGACTTATATTTTAGGGTCTAGTTTAGCCTTTCGAAAGAGAGATGAAATGCAGTCAGGGAGACAATATGAAAATTAGGGAAGATTTTATTTCAGCTGTTTACTGTCTTAATCATTTAGGTTGCCCAGAGAGAATGCAGGACCTCCTGTCATGGGATGTTTTTAAGAACAATTTAAACACAGGCTTCTTAGATATGGGTGAATTTATTCAGACCAGATTACATGGTATATTTAGTCTTTATAGCCATATCTTCTGTAACTTGCATTGGTTTTAGACAGATAAACTCAGGAATTAAGACACAATTAATAGAAGATAAAATGGAGAAGGTAGGTGAAAAGTAGTTTTGGACCAGCTGTTTTTAGCATTCAGGCCTTAACCTTCGTGTTGATGTTTTGTCTTTGGTCCTTATCAGAAAATGTGACTTAAGTGGACCTGGCTGGGTGTCAGGGTATGTGTACAGTGGTATGAAATGTAGCATTCAATACTTATACTAGTAGAAGCTGTGCTTAGCTAATATTGTTGTTTGTTTCTTTAGAAATATCTCCGATAGTGGTAACTTATGTTATATATGGTTTGACAAGAGTGTTTGATGTTAGCTTGGCCTGCTGGCCCAAAGTTAAAATATTAAGGATGCAGTAGGTTGTTTGGTCTGTGTCTCTTGGGCACTTAAGTGCTTTTAGAGGTGACTTGTCACTCAGGAGCATTGTTGTGAACTATAGCTGGTGAAAGAATTTGGCATGATACTGTGTATGCTGGATCAATCTGAAGGAACATCTGCTCTAGCAGGCTTTCTCCAGCAGTGGCTGAAAGCAGACGTGTGAAGAAAAGCATAAGCACATAAGACAGCCGTTTGCAGAATTATTCCTACTATCTGGCCTTCTACAACCCAGCACCTCCCAAGCCCAGAGTAATGCTTTGATGCTGAGTATCTTCTGGAGGAGCCTGATCTATTTTTTTCAGTTATATTTTGGAGCCATCTGAACTTTTAGCACCTACAACATCCTGTAGTAAGGAGTTCTGTGGAAAAGGAGATATCCTTTTTCTTGTTGGTAGTTTGATTTGTTGTCCTTGTGTTCTTGTACTGAAATAGCTTCTTGTACTTCCAGTACTTGTGCAGGAAGAGACAGTAAATAGTCATTCCCTAATTGCGTTCTTCCCTCAGCTATCTTTATTCCAAACTTGTAAAATCCTGCTCTGTTTTGGTTTTCGTTGTTATGGTATCAGTTTAATTCCTCTGTTCTTCTGTACTATTTCCATTTCAGCTATGGCATTTTTGAGCCACTGGAACCAGAAACGCTCAAGTTATTTAAGACTTAGTGGCATAGTGGTGGTTTCTGTTTTGTTTTCTGTTCCTTCTATAATTATTCATGAGCTGGTATTTGGGATTTTTGGACTGCTACCGAGCAATGAACTAATACAGTCACAGAAATGTCTTTTAATTCTAAGTTGTCATTTTTTTTTATACATCAGCTAATAGCCCATCATTGACACAGAAGCCGGATTATTTTGAATTGCGTGCCATTGAATTTCATTTGTTACTTCCGCTGCTGAGCAACTGCTCAGTTTTACAAGATCTTTTTATACATCTTTACTGACAAATAATTGTTCAGCAGTTGTTGCCATCTCATGCTTTACTCTTGTCCTAGATCATATATGAATCAAATGGCACAAGCCCAAGCAGAGATCTCATCAGGATTTCTCTAGCGTCCTCTCTCGACTGTGGAAACATGTCTCTTCATTCCTGGCCACTGTTCGGTATTTTCCAAGAAATTCTCTGGAAGGATCATGAGGATCTTCCCTCGTATCCCTTGCCAGCTAAGGATTTTTTTAAGAGACTGTGGTGTGAGATCTTGTCAAGTGCAAATCCACAGACTACATCAATTGACTTTCCATTGTCTGCTTGCTTATTGACTCTTTAACAAAAAAATAATAATAGATTTGCGAGATGCAACTTTTCTCTGCAAAAGCTATGATTGGTTCTCCCCCAACACATCGTATTTATCTTTGGGTTCACTACCTCTGTTCTGTACAAGAGTTTTTAGCAACTTGGCCAGCACAAACATTAGGTGTCCTGTCCATTACCTTGCTGGCTAGAGTGTCGGCATTGCATTAACCACCTTTTTAAACCTCTGGCCCTGAGGCAGTTTTAAGGACAAACTTGCACAGCACTGTCAGTAGGTCGGACATTTCATCTTTTTGTTTCCTTAAAACTCCTAAGTGCTGTATGTCCTGCCAACTCTCTACTGTTTGTTTTGTCTCCGTTTCCTGACCTTTCTTACTGGTACTTCATGTCAGGGAACTTGTTTCAAATCCCTGTGAAGAGGGATTGTTCTGATATGGGAACTGATGTGATGAGCTTCCTTGGGGTGAGTATGATTGCAAAAAAACCCATTCAATCTTGTTGCTTTAGTATTATCTTCTGTGTTTGCTCATTCTGAAATTTGATCATCTGTTGGGTCCATATAACTTCTGGTTTTGATATGCTTTAAAAAGGCTTTTAAAGTTTGATAACTTTTCGATATTTTTCTATTAACTTTTTCTAGGCCAAACATATTATGCTTTTCTATTTAACCACAACTGTAATTTTTGTTTTACTCAATGGGATAATAGAAAGCTGTTACTATGCCTAAGAATATTCTTGTATTGCACTGTAGCTAGTTGTATCTGAGGCTTATGATTGAAGTAGACAGCAGATGACTGGAGGTTGTCAGAGCAGTTTCCGTTTGCTTTTTCTCTATAAATTCATTTTACTGTTTAGTCATTACATGTAAATGGCAGTTACTTAGGCAACCCACCTTTTTATTTATAATAGAAGTAAAACCTTTTCCATAAAAGAGAGAAAACAAAAGAACAGCTGGGGACAAGTCATGTGGGAAATGGTAAGTAGTTTCACCTGCAAAGATTTATTTCAGTATAAAGTAGTATCTATCATTTAGATGTGAACAGCGTCTGGAGAGGGATCAGTTTCTATATATCCCTAATCCCCACAGTCTTATGAAGCTGGATCTTTGACGGATAAAGGTGATGCAAGAACTCATGAAGGAGGAACTGCTCTCTGCGCTGTACAGGAGAGAGTCTGGGTGACCAAAGGAAGATGATGTAGTAATCTAAATAAAAACAGTGATACACTGTAGCTTTTACCCTTAGTTCCCTTCCCCTTCCCTTCCCCCTCCTTTCCCATTTTTCTCCCAATTCAGTGCATTTATTCTCAGTGAGAGCAATCTTCTTTCATTACGCTAATCAGCCTGTGATGTTAAAGGTCTCCTTCAAAAGCTTTATGCAGCAATAAGAGTAGTACCCGCTCAAGCAGAGATTAAAAAGTATCTTATTTGTCTGTTTTATGATTTCTTAGCTTAGTTTTATTTAATTTTCAGATGTGTCCTCAATGCTTACTTTGTGCGGATTTTTCCAAGCTAGCTACTGGAGATGCGCTTCTCTGTTATTGATAATGAAATTCTGTCAAAATAGCTGTGCTATATTTTCAGCTGAGTTTTACACAAATATAAACTTAAGTACTACTCTGTATGTTTGCACATGAAACAAAAGAAGTGTTGAAATTCTAGACAGAGCTACAGTTAGATCTGTGAAAAGACTGTGCTGTTTAAAGTAGCCAAAAAAAAAAAAAATCAGATAAGCATGGTAATTCTGAAGTTTCATTAAAGAAAAAAAAAAACAAATGCTGAAATGGTACAATTTCATACTGCTGGAGGTTTCATTTTTCTCTCAGAGCAGCCAGCTTCTTTTCATGAGCAGGTCACAGTAGTTAAATCAGGCACATACAGTAAGCAGATTTAGGCTGTCTTCAGAATTGTATATGAAAAACTCCTCAGTGCTTCAGGCTAAAATCTGATTTGCCACATTCTCTCACATGTTAAGCTTTTTTATTTAGTATTAATGTTTCTTGGCATCTTGCAGCAAGGCCTGGATGGTGCTGCTACAGGGCAGTAATCGCTTAAGAAAAAATAAAGGTTTTACCTTTCCCAAAGCTGTGACCTTACTGTAAGTCTGGTTTCCTCACCATCTTACCATGTTTATTTATAAGGGAGTTGTAATTCTCTTTTACATTGGAAGTACTCCAAAACATGTATTTTTGACTGTTACATGGAAAATACCTTTTTTGTTTGCTCTTGTTCAGGTCTTGTGGATACTGATGTCAACAGTGGCTGTGTTGCCCAACTAGTGGATGGGATTCAGTGGATTTTTTCCAAATCTGTGTTAGTACATATAAGTTACGTTAAGGATATTAATTAATTAATTCAGATATTGAGACAAAACAAATCGTGGCATTGCACTAACCAAGCTCTATGTTTCTTTTTTCTTCCCCTGAAGCTTGTTGCATTTTATTGTTTCATTTTGGGCCCACCTTTCATTCTGCTGATGCTATTTGGGGAAAAATAATGGCAAAACCTGGGCAGAATCAGTAACGATGGGGTGAAGAATGAGGATGTTGAAACTCTTACCTGATGTGTAGAGTTAGGCTTTGCCAGGCTTATTGACAAATTCATCATTAGCACACCTAAACTGTCTTCAGGTAACTCAAGTTTGTGCTGCTTTGATAGTTATTGGGTATTTGCTTCCTCTTCCTTCTCAGTTTAAAACAAAATACAGTTCTGGGGGTTTTGGGAGGTTTGTTTGGGATTTTTTTGTGTGGTGGATTTTTTTTTTTTTTTCCCCTTCCTCCGTAGTTTGGTTGCAATAGCAATACTTTCTTGAATGGTGAGACTAGAAACTGGCTTTTCACAGTTCTTGGTTTATGGAGATTAACTGGAGAGATCTTTCCAGGAGTCTGTCCTTTGTTTTGCTTGTATCCCCGCTACCGTATGGCCCCTGCCCCAGCTGGGCTATTAAACGTTTTTGGGGTTTGTTTTTTTTTTTTTTTTTGAAGTGATATGTGTTAGTTTGGTTAGTAGTGGATTTTGATGGAGCTTAATTAGTATTTTCACAGGTTTGTTCCATAGGTGTTGGCTTGCCTAGCTCTTGAAAATGTGGGAGACTGGAAGTGGGGGTGAGGGACCGAAGGTGCTACAATGCTGCCTGGGGAAGTTACTAGGAAAGAAGTGCTTTCCTTTCTTCTGGTTTGGTCTTATGTTGCTTGGAGCCCCCCATTTCACGTTTCAGGGTGTGAAAGGAAGGCTAGGATTTTTCACAGACGATAGCAAGAGACTTTTTTTTTTTCTTTTTTTTTTCCTCTTCTGTTATACTGGAAATGGAAACTAAAATCTAGGAAGAAGAAAATTGCAAGCTGTAATGTCCCTGTCTTGCCGAGGTGGATGTTGAAGTTTCCAAGTGCAGCGTTGCTTTTTAGATAGCAAAATGATGACTTATAACTGATTTTGTATCATAGCAACATATCAATTAGTATCTTGCAGCTACCTCTTAACCAGAAGTAATCCAAACACAGATAGAAAGAGGTGGCATATATTACAGATACTTATGCTTTTGTATGGCTCTCTTGTTCAATTGAGACATAAGGACATAAATTTTCATAATCTTTGGCAGTAAGCTGTTTTGAAAAACTGCTAATCTCTTCTACCTCCTTTGCCAGTTGTCAGAACTATCATGATAATAACTTACTGTATTAAAGAACGTTAATTTTATAGTTAAAATCCTGGGCTAGAACTCAGGAGGTATGTTTCCATTACTTCTGCTGTGGAATGCTCACATGGATTTAGGGTAAGTTGCTGAATCTCTTTGCCTCATTTTTTTTATCTGTAGATGAGAGAAGGGCAGGTTTTTATATTCTCAGAAGAACATTCAGCTTGCGTCTCAGCGGGGGCATAGGAACAATACTCCAGTACAAATAGAATCATTTCTGTCATGAAAGAAATGCTGGTTTAAACACTGAATTACTGTTTTTACTGTCCTAATTGGCACCTTCACCTAAGATAGCAATGCTGTGTTCACAAAATATATGGCAAAATGGGCCTCTACCTTGCTTCGTGTAATTTCACTTCAGCTTTTTAAAGTCTTGTCTTGTAATTGCTGCTCTGTGACACTAACTGAATGGTAGATTTCTAATGTTTAAATATGACAAATCTGAACCTTTTTTCCCCTCGTTTTCCATAAAAACATGGAGTGAAAACATCACTGTGGATTATTTGAGGGAATTTTACTAATTAGAATTGCATGAGAATTCAGGCTTCTGAGCTGTCATCTGTCCCATCCCCTTCCCAAGCACTGGAGGTTTCAGTAGCTTCAGATTTCACAGTTGTCTTAAATATCTGACTTATTCTGGCAAGAGCTCTCGAGGAGAACATTCTGGGGTCAAATTTTGCAATCCTGCATGTGTCTGGGCAGTTTTTTTGCTTCTACAAGCAGAATTTGGCCCTCATCTGAAGTCTAATCTTTCATGTCCTTCTCATGCAAATGAGCTCAGTTGGCTTCAGTGGATCCGCTTCTGCGAATGAGGACTGAGTTGTGGCAATGCATCTTTAGGCTGTGAGTTCCAAGATACTGAATTTGGGGTTTCTCTTACATACGTTGGATACAAAGTTTATAGGTGTTGGGATTCTCACAGAACCATTTGGGGAAAAAAATGAGAATGCTTTGAATAAGCAGTAATTGAAAGCGTGACAGCTGTTGCGTGTTGCATGAAGGTAGTCACCTATATCCCTCACTAACATGACAGTATAACTAGAGCCCTGTGAACTTTGAAAATGCTGTTTAGTTGCTAACATTACTATGTTAGCAGTAAAGTATGTTTGTGTAGCGTGATCTCTGCTCTTCAGTTATTGAGGACATCAGTGCAGTTTTTGTGTGTCAATAAGAGACTTGAGAAAGAATGCCATGCAATGCATCCCACTCCTGAAACTGGAGCAGTGGATATTTGTGTAGAAGAGCAACACGACACAAATGCTTGATTTTGTTTGTGCAAGTGAGAAGGCCTTTGTGATGCAAAGCAGCATCCTGAAAAGGCAAATGTGCTTTTTTGGTAAATACCCCAGCTAAATACTGCAATAATTGCAAGCAGAGCTTGGCATTTTTCCTCTCTATTCTCTTCATTGTTATATTTTAACAAGTTCTCATGAGACTATTAAAACGTCTTAGTTTTTGGAACATGTGGCCTAGTGGGGATAACTCTGTCTACAAATGCAGTGGGTTGGCAGCTCGATTTTGCATGTCTTTTCTTTTCCCTCCAGATCCTGTGACCCAGCGTAACCTTTGGTCTCCCTCTGAAGGCCGGGGTGAAGGAAGTATGAGCAGGTGACTGATGATCACTGTCAATACAGCCTGCAGACAATATGGGAATTACTTTAGCAGTCTCCCACTCCCTTGCGCTCCCCCCCATCCTCTCTTAAATCAACAAATGCAAATAGCAGCCTCCTCATTTGCTGCTATCTCCAGGAGGCTGCCCAGGCAGCATGGGCTTTGTTGCAGTCCTGCCTATTGAAAAAAGCTGCTTCAGCCCTAGGCAGAAGGAAAAATACCAAATGGGACCTGACCCCCCCCCTTAATGGTTAATGCTGCTAATATTTGGTCCTCTGGCGTATACAGGTAGGAAGATGCTGAGATAAGGGTACTTGATGTGTGTGGTTCAAGAGGGCAGCCTGAAGTGTTGGAGCTGTTTGCGTTGTTACTCTTTGTCTGGTAAATGTCCTTCTGGAAGGGAGTAGGGATTGCCCAGCGTCCTGAAACTCATACCTGTGGTCCTAGAATCTGTTGACATTGCGATTAGCTGTGTATTTGACTGTAGCTGTGTCTCTACTGCGTGAGAATAGAAGTGCATTTGCAAGAGTTCAGCATAGGCAGAGGCAGAAAGAATTTGTGAAACAACATTTCTTTACGAGGTCGTGATTGTTTTGTTAAATGCATAGTTGCGTGGCACAAATAAATAAAAATAGCTGCATTTTACATTGGTGTAAGCATAATACAGGACGCAATACATAGTACTGTATTGTACAGCATACAGTTGATATTGTTTTGCTTTCCAGATGTACATCTTAATGCGAGTTGTCATTCAGCTGTTCGGAGACATAACAGTAATGCTGTGGTAGCATTTGGTTAAAATTCTGTTCATCTTATTTTAAGCTGTCATTGCATACGAAAATAAGTTTTGGCATACATAAATAAAAGGAAAGTGATCACTTTGCACATCCAGAAGGTGCTCCTTCTCAGATACCTAGGGATGTCATATCTGTATTTGATGTATTAGGACTGCAACCAGCCATAATGAAGAGATTTCTTCTGAACTGCCATTTAGGAATATTAGATTAGTAACCCAATCAGACAAATAGCAATGTATGTAAATGCTCCTACAGCTATAAAAATGTCTGTCAGTAGTACTGGTATTTTGTAAGAAGTCTGTTTGTAGTGTGTATTTCATTGTACTGTGACATTTTCTTATTGCAAATACTTAATAACAGTTAACTCCTGAATAAAAATTCAGAGTTAAAGTAACCATTGTAAAGCTAGGTGCTGGACTGCTAAGGTGAATATCGCTCATAGAGCTAGACATTAAAACTGTTACTCAGTCTTTAAGTATGTTCTTTTCTCAAGATCTCCATTTCAAATGCATCTTTGAGTTTTATTTTGTTTTTTATTTGCTTAGCAGAAAGCCTCAACATACTAATATTTTAGGAGAAGAAATATTCTAACTTCACAAAAATCCAGGAAATTAACTATTAGAAGCCCCCTGTGCTCCACTTTGTCTGCAGTAGCACTTTGGATCAGAAACTGGTGACTAAGACAGTCAAAGCCCGCTTGAACCCTAACTTGCAATACTTGTAAGTTGTTTCACATTAAGTTCATAGCATTTAAGGTTAGGGTGAATCACAGGAGTTTCATCATCAGCAAGATGTGAAAGGCTGTGGTAGGGGCAGTGTGATACTAGAAAGCCATCTAATTTTAGTGTAAAGGCTTCAAATGATTTCAAGTATGTTGTGTATTCGTTTCCCACACCTCTCTTAACAAGGGTGGTTCAATGTCACAAAATCTCCCGTTTTCATCTTCTATTTACCTCTTACGCAACTTATGCATCTGTCTGACTGCCAGCAATCAGGCCAACAAAATAGAATATTTGTTGGACTTTTAGACTTAGTAATTGCTTTTTGTTGGCCACAGGTGCTGTTGTAGCATGGTGCTGTACATCTTTTCATTGAGGATATGTCCTTATCTGTAGGTTCTGTTTGGCATCCTCCTGGTGTTTTATTCTGTCCATTGCAAAGGGAATTATTAAAGTAAAATCATTATTTCAGAGAAGAGTGAGTTGGGTGGAAAAGATTGCTAACTAGGAAGTTCTGTTCAATGAAATTTGATTACGTCTTGCAGCTTCACACCAGATTAGTAATACAGTCACATCATACACATATTGGATCAATTTTGTATTGGGATGGGAGATTCAACAGAGAACCACTTCAGTGTTAAGAATTAATAAAAATGATACTTTGTGTTTCATTTTTGGAAGTCCTTCCAAATAAAATTTTATCTGGATGGCTCCAGGTAGAAAAATCTGCGTGTAGTTATGTGAACTTAACTTTCTAAACTGGCATCTCAGACAAGTGCTCATTAATGATACTTTGCCTATCATCAATTTCTCCTCCTAAGTGGGATGATTTTCTTTGCTGCTCAGAACTGGTTTGTAGCTCCCTAGAAGTGGTTGGCGTGTCTTGTAATTGTGGAACCTGCTTTTAGAGGAGAATGGATGTATTATGGGCTGTATAATTTGTGAAGTATTTTGAAGGCCTTCTTGATGAATGGCACTTTATAAATATTTTAGTTAAATTATTGGAAGCATTTATAAGGTGAGTGGATTAATTCCTTTTTTTTTTTTTTTTTTTTTTTAATTTTTATTTGAATGTTTTTCTCTTGGGAAAGCCCCTCTAAAAGAATGGGTATAAAGAGTTCTCTCTTTGCCTTTAATGAAGTTATATAGTTTCATGCCAACCGCTTAAGTTCAAAATATTCAAGTATATTTATTTTACAATGTAAATTGTGCACTACATTTTTATTTTTTTTAAGCCTTTGTTAGAAAAGTTGCTTCCATCGTTCATTTTGAGGTTTTCCCCCCTTTCCCTTTTGTTTTTGTTTTTCCTCAGTTTCCATTACAAAGAGCAGTGCAAAAATCCAATCTTCCCCTTCCAAAGTGACCCGGCGTTCAATGCAGTCTCCACAGAAATCTGCTCCAGTACCAGCGCAGCGGGGCAGGAAACCAGGTCGGGGCAAACCCCCTGGACAGTCTGCAGTTCCCAAGAAGGGCAGGTCTCCTAAAAATATTCCCCTGACAAAAAGCACCTCTCATACTGAAAATCTTAAAACAAGGAAAAAAAGTTTAAAACCTGGAAAAAAGGTTAGTCCTTATCTACTACTTTACTTTATATTGCAAAGTTTTGTAGTGAGATTTTATTATTATTATTATTATTATTATTATTATTATTATTATTATTATTATTATTTAATTTTCTGTCTTCTCTTCAGCCTTCAGGGCTTTACTGTTTTCAGCAACTGATTACCAGAAAAAATCTAGAATACCTATTCTGGAATATTTCAGTATAAACTTCTGTGGATTATTTTATTCCAGAACAAGATTACTAATTTATTTATGGGTGAGTTGTTGGTGTTGAAAAATACTGTTCTGGAATAGCCATTTTCAGTAAAATTACAAGAGCCAGGGAAACCTTTAGGCTTTCTAGTCTGTGTTATTTTGTTGCTGAACCATATATATATATAGTTTGCATATTTTTGTTTGTTTGTTTGTTTGGGTTTTGGGTTTTTTTGGGGTTTTTGTTTCATGTTTAGAAACAAAGGATTAGAAACAGTGAGGGCTTTGTTGCAGAATTTAGGCATGTTAAGCATACAGCTGGATTTGCCAAATGAATCTCTTGGATACCCCCTAATTCTGGAGATACTAGCATGAAGCAGGAAGGTTCTTTCCAGGCAATACATTTCTCCAGGTGTGGGCCTAATTCTGCCCTGGTGTGAAAGACGTGATGCCGTTCCACCTGTCTCCCTGCCAAGCTGAGTCAGACCTGGAGTGTTGGCAGCTGCCTCCAGCTTCAGCTCCTCTGGAGCTGTTTGATCAGGTACAAATGAGCACTGCTGTAGCCCCTCCTTCCCACTGCCACGTGACACCAACACTAGTGGGTAAACAATCCCAGAGTGAGCTAAACTGGTAGACAACTAACCCAGCATCCATCCCTCTTACTTCCTTCTTTGTCTGCTCCATGCCAAAAAAGCACAAATGCTACAGCTGCTGCAAGGAAGGATAGGATCACAGCAGGGCAGATGTAGGGCAATTTGAATTGCTGTGGAAGTACAATCCATTTTCTGAGGCTTGTTCACCCGCTGCAGGCTGTCAAAGAGTAGTAGCAATCCTGCAGTGTCTTTCCCCAGACAATTTGTGTCTGTCCCTGTACTCCTCCCTCCTTTGCATTATCACCAATGGGGTAGTGGGGGGCATTGTTTTTTCTGGGTCCCCCCTGCCCCCAAGTTTCAAAAAGTTGAATTTTGGGGGTTTTTCTCCTCCAGTCTGGATCACTGTGGGCTACGGGATCTATTGCTAGTGATGTGTGGGAAGGGGTGGAGTAATGGCGCAGGGGGTACTTCTCCCTTCAGTGATAGTGCTGATCAGTGTAAAGTGCTAGTGAAGTAACATTATTAGAGCGTACCCAAAAGGCTCTAGCACAAAACTGAAAGCGGGCACTTTGTTGAAATGATGACCCCATGATTCTGGGGACCAGAAATTGAAAGCCAAGTGCTGTCTCCTCTGCTGCCTGCCCCTTCCAGTCAGGCATCCAAACTGGTAGGCTACTGATGCAAGTGGTCTCCAGCTTTATCTCTTGCTTGGTGTATAAAAGTGCCGAGAGACACAGATTAAAGAGGAGAAAGGTGCTCACATCCAGACTCAGCTGGTGGATGGGGTGTGTAAGTCCACGGGGTTATAAAGGAGAGCGTTGAACGCAGGACTTATATATCTTGAGGATGTACTCAGGTATGTCAGGGTGCGCACGTTCATGTAAGAGTTTTGTCTTCTGTGTCTCATGAAAAAGAAATTGAGAGGCTTTGTGTATCCTTTGAAAGAATACTTGGAGGCATCTCACCCTTAGAGGAGGCTTCTGGACTGGGTGTCTGAAAGCGTCTGCTTGGAGCACTGCATTTGGCACCTGGTCTGTGTGAGGTATTTGGGGGGATTTGCTTGGGGAGTGGGGGTTACTGCTGACACTCCCTGTCTTGAGGCAGTGAATCTGAGGTACCTCTACACACTCCTGATTTCCTCTGTGGGACCAGGCAGCTAAGAGTTAGGTGTAGCAGAAATCTAGATTTGATATATCTAACGTGGGAGTTTTACTACATTAACTTTTGCATTAAAAGCTTTAAAAATTAGCTCCTTTTGAGAATCCACGGAAGGTTGTTGTTGCTTTGGTAAGTGGTTAAATTGCCAAGGTGTAATACATATGTGCAAGCTCTTCTTTGGACTGTTACACCTGTTAGCATAAGGGTGAAGAGAGGAAATGGCTTTGTGGGAGTTCTGCACAGACAGGGTGTATCTGACTTGGAGTGCTATACAGCCTGTATACCTCACAATACATATGCAAATATAATGCAAGTGGTATGCGCGTAGAGATTTGAAAGTATCTTTTTTTTTTTTTTCTTTTCCCCTCTCAAGACCAATACGAAATAAACTCTCCAGATTTCAGGCTAAGTAATCGTGCTTCAGGTGCGAGCTGGCTATGCAATAGTTCCAAACCTGT
Source organism: Morus bassanus (assembly GCA_031468815.1). NCBI lineage: Eukaryota > Metazoa > Chordata > Aves > Suliformes > Sulidae > Morus > Morus bassanus. Next base: position 87,021,922 of record CM062568.1, on the reverse strand, counting down.
GTATTTAGGGAGATTGGGTTATGCCTGATACACTGATACTGAACTGTAGAGTTGTTTTACTTTCTTTGCCCTTTTAAGTTTGTTATGCTGCAATGTTTATTATTGTGCAGGTATTAATTTTTATTATACAGCTAGGAACGTTGAGCTGTTCTGTCATTTTTCTCCTTTATTTAAAAGTTTTCTAAGCTTCTGGGTATGAGATGCATGTCGGGTTTTGTTTTCCATTTGTCTCCCCCAGTTTGCACTGTATGGTTTTTACTCTGTCATAATGAAGAAGAAATCTCTTTACATCTCTCTCATTATTTTTACAAGTACACTTTGCATAATAATGTAAATAATTCCTTCCAGAATTTTTTGAGGAAGTGCCTTGGTCTGAGTGTGTATCACACCCCTAAATTCAACCCCACAAGAAGAGAGTTTTTAAGCATCAGGGTAAAGCCTGTGAAGTTGGCCATGTGGTGCCAGACTGTGAGCAGTGCTCTCTGCAGGCAAACAGAGCTGGCATGCCCATCCACCTGGCAGGGGCCAGGTGGTGACACCCTGACCAAGCAAATGTGGTGAGCCCAGCTGGGAACGTGGCCTGCCTCGTGAAACAACATGGCTTTGGGATCGCAGTTTGCTGCTCGTCAGTTTGGGGTTGCAAAATGAGAACCTCAGCTGAGCAAGCATAACATGCTGTATTTCTAAAATGCATACTCCTTCCTCCTTCTGAAGGAGAAGGTAGGAAATGGCCGGCTAGCCTCACCACACTTATGTGTTAGTGTGGAGGGCGGATAGTTCCTCTGTCTTACAGTTTAGTGTTTGTATTTTGTTTTCATGCTTACATTTCTCACATTGCCTCCTCTTTCCCGTCAACTCAACCACCCATCTTTTGCAGCATGGTGACAGATAACTGCTCCCCCAAAGAGTCCCTGCTCCAGAGGGGCCTTTAGGAATGTCAGATTTCAGATCAAAAGCTCCAACTTCCCAAGTGCATTTTTGTTCCCTGTATTAAGGATGGAGAGAGACCTTTCTGTCACCCAATGTTAAGATACGTAGTCCATTCCTGACAAGTAATACGTCACTGCTTGGTTCAGCGTCTGACCTGAGCCACCTCATCTCGTTCACAGTGCAATGCCAAGACTTGGCAGTCTACCCCTTATGTTCGTGGCGATTCCACCCAGTGCCATATTGCCAAGTAGTTTCTCCAGCCAAACCTGTCTTCTCTCAACTGTAAGAGGCACAGAAATTTTCTTCAAAGTGGATTTCAGAAGAAAGTTAATTTATTCTTTATAGGTGTTGTGAAGAAGTTAAGCACTGCTGCTCTTAGGAAGGTGTACATTTTGATTTGCTTTCTACATGATTTTTAATGTATTATTTGGAAAATATTTTGCTTCTCGAAGTGTAAAGGTTGAATACTGATAAATGGAAGAGGGCTTAGCATCCCTTAGCAGCTTGACTGAATTTTCACTTCACTATGGATCAATTTTAGCAGTAAATCCTTACCACATGAGTAGCCAAGTCTCTGCTGCCTTCAGAGCAGTCTTCTTCAGCAATGTCAAGACCTTGGCTAATCTCTTATATTCCTAATTTTTTTAGTAGGTAAGAGAATGAAAACATAATCTGTTCTCATGCAAGAATAAATGGTGAAGGGAGAGGTGATGACATTTTCTCCAATTCATTACTTCTTTTATTTCCATGTATTTTCATAGCATGTCAAAGCACATTAGAAATGCTTTCCTTCTGCATGTCTCTTTTTTAAATCCCAGTCCAAACCAAATTACAACAAAATTCTCCTTTCCTCCGGTGGAAGGTAATGGACACTGACCAATTTCTAAATCTTTGTGCTGCGAACTCTGGTTGTCTGTCATATGACAAGCTGCAAATAAATTTGGTTTGGGAAAGGAAAAGGTTTTGGCAACCCACGTGACTGGATTGTAACTACTGGTTTATTTGATATCATGCGTAAAGCGCCAATTCCTGAAAGTGATTACTTGAGAATTTCAGCCCCTTTGAAACAAGCTGGGGGAAAAAATCTAGGTGCACTGTAAAGCTGACGCCTAGACATGACTCAAGTTTTATATGGGAATATATACACAGCTCAACTAACTGATTTGAGTTGTGATAAACCCAGATGATTGGAAGGGTATGGATGGGAAAACAATCTGAAGCACCTCTTCTGTGCTTCCAGAGATTTAGAAGGGTCATGAATTAGTATATAAAGCTCATTCTTTTCTCACTTTTTAGATAGAGGTGGGCTCCTTTTTAAGTCATTTGTCTTCCACTGCCTTACTTAAGTAGCTGTAAATACAAACTGACAGTTTCTGGTCTTCCTTTCCTGGACTTTACCTTCTCTGCTGTGTGTAGTACTTTTGTAATGAGGAACTGCACACATTCAGTAAGATGGTAACTGAGCAGAAGGGTTTTGCAGACTCCTTAAAAAAACATTAAACATTTTGAATTTGGTTTTTTTTCTCTAAACAGAAAAAAATCTTGCCGGAACAACTGACTCCTGCATCTCCTTCTCCTCATTCTTCTCCTGAGGGCGACAGTGGCACTACGCAGATACTTAAAGATGGAGTTAGTTTGTCTGGTGCAACTGCAGCAGTTATATCCACAGGTAAAAGACAAAAAAAAAAAATAATGACATTTTTAGCGTGAAATGGCTTCCATTTCAAGCAAACTAGTAGTGTCATTTTATGGAAAATGTGCTGCAAGCTTATTACTGTAAATCATTATCCAGCTACCTTATATTTTAAAGATATTTGTAGGTGGCAGTGTTACTTTGAAGAACTAGTATTTTGATGCCTGCTTTATAGCAAGAAGTGCTGGAGAACAGGCGCTTTTGATAGATCTGCTAGACCTGGCAGTTTGTTCCTGTCTGAATAAGGAAACTGTACAGTTCTTTCATGTCTGTCCCACTCCTTAATGTATGAAATGGGAATAGATGTAGCTAAAAACCCATATGACGTTCTGATATCATGCAGGCTGTACTGTAATATAACAAAATAGAGATTTTTATCTCTGTATAGCCTCACATTAAAAGAAACAAACTGTTTAAACCAAGTAAAGGCAATCAGAGGAGATACATTCCTCCTTCCTCTTTTGTTCTCTTGTTTTTGAAATATAATGAAATGTATCTTGAAAAGGGTTGGCCAAAGGGAAATAAGCTAGTTAATGAAATAACTCATTGAGGAACTTGTAACCCTGTAGTGAAACAATTTGTCCGTTGTCAACTGAGATCTCAGAACTTTCTAAAAGCTCCATAAATTATGCTAATTTTGTTTGGGGTGCTTTTTTACATTTAAAAACTGGTTTTACAATAGGAGTTGTCAGGCTCTTCATACTCCCAACTTCAGTCGTGGATGAGGGGAAAATATGTATGTGTTTCCTAGGAAAATAAAGCTTTCAGGAGGCGGTTGTTGTTGAGACCAGACAGAAGATGCCATGAAAACTATTTTTGCTGATTTGTATCTTTGATTATTTGTACAAATGGGTTTCCTGCAATTTGCAGACATCAGTGAGCAGATATGCAGAGATGCATGAAGACATAAGATCATGAAAACATTTAAAGAAATATTTCATTTTTAAAAATCCAGGTTTTTAACTAAGCGCAAATAATACTACAGTTCAGACAATATGGCAGTCTTTTGTATAACAGAATGCTTAGATTGTATGCTTAATCACCACAGAGGCACATATTTCATTAAACTGTAATAATGTCTTGGGTGCATTCGTGGTCATGTGACAGCCAAGGCCAAAAAGAAAAAAAATAATCTTCAGTTACAGCTTTTTCCAGTGTTTTTCTGCCTTGCCATTCCTTTTGAAAGACAGTTTTGCATAGTAAATTACTTTCAGAAGTCCTGTTTGATTGTTTTGTGCTAAGCTTTATACCACCTTATAGTGTTTCTACAGAAGTACGTTTATTTTATTTCGCAGAAAAGGCCAAGTTGCAGTGTGCAAGTCAAACATGAGTGGTTCGGGGCTTCTAAAGGTACAGACCTTCAGTAGCCATTTTACATGCACATAGGACATTATACATGCACACATTAATGCTGTATGGGTGCCTCAGAATGAGCATCAATGGGAGGTATATACCATAGGGTTGTCTTTGTTGCAGCGTCTCAAATAGGAGAAAAATTAGGGCAGTAACTCGGTAAGGCCAGTTTTTTAGAATCCCATCTTGGTAGTTTAGAGTACCTGCTAGTAATTCTTACTTTATTGGAACTAGTGTATGAACAGAGATTAGTCAAAATAAAAGATAAGCACACATTATGACAGCTTTGTTAGGTTAGTGGGATAGAAGGGCTTTAGAGACCATAAAGAAGTGGGTTTAGGACTCAGGCAGGAGAACCTTGATAGAAGACAGAGCATTTTTTGCATGCTCTGAAGGAATGTATGCATGTTCAGCTTCTTGGGTTGACCAGTACATCTTTTCCTCAAGATTAAAAAGATGGTTTGCAGTTCTAGCTTGGGAACATGTCTTAGATCCTTGGCAGTAAATACGGCTTGTTCTTTTTCAGTGTGTGTTTATGTCAACAAGCATGGAAATTCTGGGCCTCACCTGGATAAGAAGAAGGTTCAGCAGCTTCCAGATCACTTTGGACCAGGTCCTGTCAATGTGGTACTTCAGCAGGCTGTACAGGCTTGCGTGGATTGTGCCTATCAATCCAAAACAGTCTTTGGATTTCTGAAATCTGGCCATCACGGAGGGGAAATGATAACAGGTATGTGAAGATGCTTTGTTTCTTCTGTTCCTTCACTTGATTGCACACTTGAGGTAGGGCAGAAGAACTGAAGTAGCTGCAATGAGTTTATATTACTTTTGTAACTATTTAAGCACAGTCAAGAACACACACTTGTGAACTCCTTTACTAAGAGAGTATTGGTGGTGTGTGATTTATCTCACTCTGGGTCAAGATGATTTGAACAATGGTTTGTATTACAGTTTAGCAATAGCAGTGTTAAATTACATGTGCACAGTACAGTTAGATTCTTATACTAGTAGAGCTTGTGCATCTCATTTAGCAGCTGTAGCCAAACATTTGTCAAGTAAACTCAGTACAAGTGAAATATCAGCTTTATTAATTCAAGTCATTCGCATAATCTTATCCATACGTAGTGTTTGTGTTCTTAATGCTTTAACCAAGTGGGTGAAAAGTTTCAAACTAATCTGTTTAGCTTCCAGGCAAGTGATTCCACATGTTGAAGTTGCTGCTTCTTCCCTTCCCCCGTTGCCTAGAATTGTAGCAGTCTCTTAGGTCAGTGTTCATCCACCTCTGTCCCCTATTATGGAATAGGTTTATTTCTGCTACATATTAATGGCAGGTCTCCAGATAAATTATCTCTATATCTCAAACTGAGTAGCTGCTGCTTGACACTTCTTTTTCCTTCTAGGCTAGGAAATATTCTATATAGCAGTTAGCACATCAATTCATAATTCCATCACTGGCGATAAGACTTTGCGTTACTTTAATCTCCTTACATTAACACCAGATGTGAAAGATGATTAGTGGAATACAGGTTTAATTTAAATCCTCATAAAGATGTTGCTGTCTAACAACATTTAAAAAGCAGCACCCCGACCTGCGTATAGCAGAACTACAGTAAGCCTTGCTTATGTGTCCCTATGAGTTTGTTCACAAAATGGATGCTGCTTCTCTGTTGCATAGTAAAGGTTTAATGGCATTGTATACATGTGGTTTTGAAACCCATATTGCTTTATTTTTACAATATATATGAAACTTTATTACATTAGTAATACCTTGCTGTACCTAATTTAGACAAGTCAATTTTCTTGTACAAAATGTACTGAGATGTGCATTGCCAGTATTTAGTTTGTGATTGTTTATCGTGAAGGACTAAATCGTAGGCCAGTGGCGTATCTGGGCTGTGAATGAGTAGTTGAAAATAATTCTTTCACAGAGGAGAGAGAAATTTCAGAATCTTTATGTAGTATGGTTTGTTTACATTTAAAAATTCTGTACAAAAAGGAATTACTGTTCTGTACCTGGCTTCACCCCAAGGCCTGGATTTAGAGAAACCAGCTCTGTAGCTCTGCATTTGAGGAACTTGGCGATGTCGACTGCTCCTGAAGCAGAGTCTTGGTCCAGGTGATAGCAAGCTGCAAGACCCCAGCAGGTTTCCAGTGTTCTTGGGCTCTTGTCTTCTCACTGGCTTGTCAAACAGGCTGCTGAGAAGCGGGTGAGCAAACGTGCCCTGTCATTTTATCAAAAATTTGTCTGTGATGTATTTTGAGAAGCACAAAATGTGGCTTAGGTTAATGTAGCACATCTCAACCAGCTGTGCATGTGATCAGTAAGGAAGAAGAGGAAAGCTACAGCAGAATAAAATGAGGAATTACAGAATGAAATTGCGCGAGTGTTTTCTTGAGAGTTTTTGTTTGAAAGGGTTTTTGGAGTGTGGTTTGTTGTTCAGTTGTGGTTTTTTTTTTTTAGACAAAAAATATGTTGCAGCAGAGAATAAGCAAAGAAATCTAAATCTTTTGTGGGCTGATACCTTCATGATGAGTTTTATACCTGCCATAGGAAGAAACTCTGTGCTGATGAGGACATGGATAAAATAATCTTGCTAGCATACATGTGAATAATTAGCGGGTTCTTTTGGTTCAGTTGCCAAAGAAAATAATTGTTTTGAATAGAACTGAATTTAGGATTTTTTTCCATCTTTTCTTACTCAAACAAAAGCACAAGCCATTTTATTTTTGTTTGATGCATAAGGTTTCAATTCAGGCAAATACAACTGAAAGGAAATTAAGGGCTTGATTAGCAAGCCCACTAATGGTGGTGGTGGTGCCAGCCCCTTTTTTCTCCTTGTAGTGCAGAGGCTGTGGCATTTGGTGGGATGAAATAGACTGAGGTTCAGATAAATCTTCTCAAGCAGAGAATTAAAAACAGACTCTTGGGTGAGTTTCTTCGCTATCAGACAAACACATTTCTCCTGATAGTTTAGCTCTCAGCCTTTCTCCTGGCTTGAACCTGGTATTTAAAACATAATTGCACAATGGAAGGTGAAGAAATGAGAATAACTCTTCATCCTGGGGGCTGGGATTGCACACATAAGCTCCAGTCCCTGTTTATTTGTCATTAAAGGTTGAGTGCACCTCAGAAGAACTCCTTTTTATTTTTTCCCCTAGCATATATCTGGGAAGTAAGAGACTTATGTTGTCCCCAGGCAGAGCAGGCAGTTGAGCCTATGGATATGGATCCCACACCCTTGGTTGGGGTTTGTACGGTTGCCCTCAGGTTTTCAGAGTACCAGAGAGCTGTGTTTGCACTGCATCTTTATTTGTGGATTTTTCCCATGGTATGTCTTGCTGGGGCAGTCACATTGCCTCAGTTGTTTCTTGCTTTACCCTCCTGACAAATCTGAGATAATATTGTTGTTTTCAACACTTCTTTTCAAAATGAGAAATTAAGGTGTGGAGAATAAGTGATTTCTCCAAGGTCACATAAGAAGATCCATACGGCTATTATAAAACATTTTAAATTTTTGTTGTAGCTGACTACTGCCTTGCAGTAAATTTGTCAGGAGATCATACTGTGCTAGGTCTCACAGCCCATTTGCTCTCCAGAACTGGTTGAGTTCCAAGCAAAAATTTGCCTTCAGAGACCTCTTCCCCAAACAGGAGGTAGAGGACCTTGTGTCTGAGCCACATGTGGGACTGTGAATCATTAGCATTTCATTTGAATGTTGGAGTGTGGAAAAACAGAATGGGCCATGGAAACACGTTGGTCCAGGATTTGTCCCTGTAGTACTAACTCTTAAACTTTAAGCACTTGCATTGGGTCAGTCTGTTACGAAAGCAGATGAGAGAGGCAGCACATTGGTTTTGGTGCTAGCTGGCTAACTTGCATTAACTCTAATCAGAAGCTTCCTTACATCAACAGTGTAATTGACACTTCTGATTTCCTAAGGAAGCCTAAAATATGCTAAACTTCGGCATTTTCTTTGGTTTTGTGTATATTATGTGTCTCTCTTGTAACACAATATGGAAATGTTCCTTAAATCAGATCTGTGAACAAATGCTTTCTTGTCATTTCTGGTAGGTTTGGGTTTTTTTGTGTTTGTTTTTTTTTTTTTTTTTTTTAAATGCATCTGCTACTAACAAAATGTGATCATTTAAAGCTCTGCTTATCGTTTGGAAACTTATGTTAGCAACAGAAAGCTGCATGACAGGCTGAAAACCAAGAAGACAAATTGATGCATAAACCTGGTGTTTATGCTGCTTCTTTCTAGCCCTAAGCTTAAGTTACAAGTTTGTTCCTGCTTTGTTGTAAAGTCTTTCTAATCAGAAGCAACTAAAAGTTTTAGCTAATGTAATGGTAATCATTTATCTGTATATTGGTAGTATTGAGTCTTTTCAAAATCATATTAATTTTCACAAAAAAGGAAAATATCGTCAGCTTCAACACTCTGTTTGGGAGGCCAGGAAGGAGGTCAACAAGTTACAGCCACAGGCACATGTCCAGGCTCTTTGTAATCATTCAGTTTAAAAGACACCAGATCCATTTGTGGCTGTTGTGGTATCTCTGCCACCTAGCTCCTGTTGAAATAAATGGGGGCTTGACCACTGTAGTGTTGACAGCAGGATAGCTTTCTCTAGTGATAAAATAGCAAATGGCAAAAGAGTTTCTGTAGTCAGAATTTCAATGGTAATGGATACCAGCACATTACCACAAATGTGCTCAGTTCAGTTAGAAACTGAGGAAAAAAATCTTAAACTTGTTTGCTTCCTTTCTTTTTTTTTTCAATTTTTTTTTTTTTTGCAATTACTCTAAAGGGTCCTTTCTGCATTATCTCCTGCATATAGGTAGTGGAAAGCTTGCTATTTTATAAGCAAACAACAGAAATTACACATAAGGTTTTGATGATGAGGGAATAGTTGCAAGTTTTGTTATGCTGGTGTGAATCCAAAATTATTTTATTAAAATAAGTTTCCACAGGGCAAACATAAACTACCATGGATCCAATTGAAGGTAAAATCAGTCCTTTGGATGTAAATTTGTTAAACTACCAGAATGATTGTTTACTCCTCTCATGTCTTGCATGGTTTAAATCAAATCTGGATGTTGTCTCCTTTAAGTTAATGATGGTGTTTTACTATTCTTCATGATACGTGGGGGGTGATTGACATCATCTTCTTATTCACAGCTTCCTTTGATGGGGAAAAGCACGCCATCAATCTTCCTTCTGTAAACAGCGCATCATTTGTCCTACGCTTCTTGGAGAAACTCTGCCACAGCCTGCAGTGTGATAATCTCTTTAGTAGCCAGCCTTTCAGCCCTTACATGGGATGTGCACATAGTCCTACGGAGTATGATAGGAACAAACCAGGTACTGTTAAACAACTGTTATTTTCAAGTGCTGATATTTTTGAGAAGTGTGGTGACTTTATAAAATGTCACTTTTTAATCCCTCTTTCTACGATGTGAATTGATTTAAATGAATACGCTTCAGTTCTTAGTGAATTGGTTCCAGTGTGGTAGTGCTTTGACAGGATGGGATAGCTCATACCACATGTGCAGAAATCATTCTGTTCAGCAAACTCCTCCTTGTAGCCAATCCAGGAAACATATGTATTCTACCACTGTGATACTGCTAAAAGGACAAGCTCAAAACTTCATCTTTCATTTGCTAAATTTATGTTTGGATCATAAAGTAAACTTTCAAAAAGATACTTACTGCCTTACGAGATGGGGCTTGCCCTGAACGGGAATTCAGTCTAGCCCTTCCCACACCAGTAAAAGGCCCTTTCTTCCCTCTTTTTGCACCTTACCCAGTGGTGGCTCCAAAAATTTTGCGTTCTACTCTGTACAGTCCAGTCTTCTAGTAGAAAAGGTGGGTTTTGCAGGTGGCTGCTTGTGATATTTTGTATGAGGCCAACATCTTTGTCTGCCCCACCGGGAGTGTGGAGTGAGGGGGAAACAAAATGACTTAAGCAAGATCTTCCATAAGGTTGTTTGCAGGGCCTAGTATCACAAGTCCCAGCCCAAGGGTTACCGGGAGCCATAGCTGAGAAAACCTTGATGTCAGGGTATATGAGGTGTGAAGCTTCCTCACAGCTGATAGCTGAGTCTGTCTTCCAGGTGCTGCTTTGGAAAAAAAAATATTCTTCTCCCCCCTGCAAGAAATTATGTTTATAATTCTGTCTGTCATATGCAAGTCATTAGTTGTAACTTTTCAGAAAAGTAGCCAGGGTCAAGGTAATTTGGGTAATGACAGCATAAACTAAGCTGTACTTCAGCTTTGAAAGTTTGTATTGAAATGACTGAGTCTGTGTGACACAAGAAACTGAACTGTAACCTGGTGAATGGCTAATGTATGTCTTTTGGTTTTCTCCCTGGACTTTCCCGATGAGCAGCTTTATGCTAGAATAATAGGTGGTGACTTTCCTCTTTACAGCAAAAGAAGAAATACCTGAAAACAGGAGTTCTAAACGATACTCTCAGGACTCTCCACCGTATACTGCTCCTCTTTCCCCTAAGCTTCCCAGAAATGATGCTCATCCATCTGAAGGTAATTACATTATGTCAGGATTATATATGAGGATTATTTATGGTTTCAGTTTTTCCAGTCAAAAAGGACCGAGTTCAATGTGTGTGTCTGGTTTGTCTCTAGCCTTTGACAGGTCAGGGTGAGAGTATGTTAATTATTGATCACCGGCACAGATTTTGCGCTTAGGGAAGATCTACTGCAAGTTCCAGCAGTCCTTCTCCTAAACCTGCTAGCCTTTTTTGTGACGAGGCTCAGGCAAATAGGTGATGGATGAAGCCTCCTGCTTCATATGTGGCTATTTAGCAGAAAACAAATTGCCTTGAAATGGGTTGGGAGATAAATTGGAAGCAACTCTTAATAACTCTAGGCTGGGGGCATTAAGTGAGTAAGGGTATGGCTTGATGATACAATTCAGCTGAGTTTATGGCTAGCTGCCACTGGAAGTTGTGCTGCTCCTGCTTTCCTTGCCTCCTTGTCCCTGCAGTGGGTCCCAGGCCCCCCAGCTGGGTGGTGAGCTGAACCAGTGAGCTAAAGCACAGAGAACATTTTGGTGAGGCGAGGGGTAGTTTGCAGTTTACTTGTCTGGAATCCGGGGGTCATTTTGTGTCTATTAGCATCAGTGGGGGCAAAATGGTGTATTTTTCTGTACAGATTAAAAATCATAGGACTACAGTTAAAGCAGAAAAGGATATAAACTTAAAATGTTCAAAATGATAGCTTATTTAGAATGGTACATCTTATTATTTATATATATATAGCGTATTCACTTCTTTGTATAGAATAACAGCAGCAGAAAATACAGGTCTGCATTGATTATTGATCTCTGTGTCTTTCCAAAAGAAGTACTGGCTTAATTCCACAGACATATTGTACACCTAAGTCAGATATTTCTGGTAGGTAACTTAATAAATGTAGAGGACTTAATTGTACTCAAATGAAGTTGTTTCAGTTGGAGCAAAACAAATGCTTGAGTAGATTTGCATTACATTGTAAGAAATCTTCCTCAAAGTAAACATGCATGCACATACTGCTTTTTGATCCTTGTTTGCTAATGGATCCCTTTTACAGATGAAGTCAGTGTACTCCTTAAAATACATTTTAAGATCAATAGTTCATTATAAAGTGCAGTTACTTGGATGAAAAATAATTAAATAAGTGTTTTGCCATGGTTTCAGAGGTTTGAATTTGTTCTCTGTGCATTTCAAGAGGCAAAGTATTCTCTAGTGTTGTGTGTTTCCCATTAGAGCAATGTCCTCTGCTGAAAATCTGGAGGTAATTTTATAGCAGTCAGTCATGGGTTGGTTAGCAAGAAAGATCTGCCCCCAAAAAGTTCTGGTTCCATTGAGACATAGTTGTCTTGAAATAGTTGTTTTGAAATATCATTTGAAGGCAAAATGGAGTAAGTGTGGGAAAGGGTCTTTCAAACAGCTCATTTTCCTTCTGATCTGCTCAGGGATATGTTTTGCAGATTTTGCTGTCTTTCCTGCTCACTAACAGTGTCTTCTTAAAGTTATGAAAGATAAGGGGGGGCTGAGGAATAACACAGTGTTCCTCCCCCTGAAAACAGTGTTCTTACTACTGTGGCGGATTACATCATTCGCGTTATGTATGAGGCAGAACAACTGGCTTCTAATTCCCAGAGGAGCTTCAAGAAAACAAAAAGTCCGATTTGTGCTAAGGCCTTCGGTGTTTAAACAGTCTGTCGTCCTTACATCTGAAACATAAGGCCTTTTATTAATCTACCCAGAGATCAGGCATTCTGCAGTGGAACCTCCTGTCTCTTTCCATACCACTGTCATTCACAACTGCTCAAAATGTTGAGGCTGGAGAAATGTGTCACTTGTTGCTCCATGGATTGCAAAGCTCCTTTTACTAGATGCTGATTTTGAATCAGCTGTCATACCAGTTGACCACTTTATTGACAAGACTGGAGCTGTGTTTTGTTTGTAGAGATGCTAGATGGATGGAAGGAGACGTGGATTGGACACTAGTTGCTGAACAGAAACAACTTCTCTAAAAGATGGTGGCCCTGGGAAATATGCCAGCTTTTCCACCTTGTGTACGTGAATTGAGAAGTTACAGACAGATAAATTCAAATGCTGGTATCTTGTGGGGAAAAAAAAAGCAGAGTTGATCTTTCCTAGCCCTATTTACTATTGTTGACTTTAGGATCTATAACATCAGAGAGAAATCTGGGATGATATTGGAATAAATACAATTACATTATTTTGTAATATAGTAAATTTTAAAAATCTTTGTGTCTTCAGAAGTCTTGAAAAGGATTGTGTAAAACAATAATTTTAAAAAACCCTATATTTGGGTCCTCTGCTTGTTCACTATAACCTCGAAAAGGTTTTTTCATAAGACGTTACATGGAGTTGGCTGATACATGCTTAAATACTCTAGTTGAAACTTTCTGCTGGGGAGTATCATCTCCATTGTTTCATCCTACCTTTCAAGACTTCTGAAATCTGAATCTACAGCTTCAGTCAGTTAAACCTTAGGCTCCTTCACATAGCTTTGCTGTAACTATTTAAAGTATCACCTCTGCCTTTTCGTCTTGGACTGAGATTTCTGTTAGTGGTTTCATTCTCTACAGTTCTAATTTTCCTGTGGTTGGCTACCCTTTGATTCTATAGTGTGTATCATTGACTACATCTCTTAAAGTCTCTCTGAAATTCTATGGGTTGATGACTTTTGTTTTTCATTTTGGTAAGTTGCTGCAACTACTTCAAGCTGACAAATGTAAAGTTAGTTTTCATATTTGTTTTCTTTGAAAACCTCAGTAGCTGCTTTTTTGCTTTTGTGATTCAAATCTAACAAACTAGAAAGTTTTGCAGTGGCTGTTTTGAGGGTTGTGTATGTGAAAGAGAAGGGCTTGTGTCCATAAAAGCTGATTTATTCCACGACTGTCAAGTTTAGTAAAAGATGTTACATCGTCTTGCAGATTTTGCGTTACCGAATTCACTAAGTAGGGGGCTGGCTCTCTGAGTGCCTTTGTTCCCTTTCAGGATTATGCTGTCTGAAGTCTAAAATACACTTAACAGTTCCTCACTGCACTCCACTTTTAAACAGGTTTCAGCAGAGAACCTAAGGCCTCATGAAGCAAGTTGAAAACATGCTTAAGAAGCTCGCTGGGTTTTTTAGAAGAATACTCTTCCTTTAGTTTTAATTGGGTATTTGCCTGAGAAATTCTTGAAAGTTGTCATGTAAGAAGGGTAGTAAAAAGCTTATTTCAGGAACTTGTTTCACAGAACATACCCGTTCTTATCCCAAAGAATATGATGCTTCACTAGCATATGTTTTATAACTTCACTAGAGTAATTTTCAAGATGGTAGTGTGGGTTTTACACTTCTGTGAACCTGTTAGCTATATTTTTCAGCTCTTAACTCTCCTGCCAAAGCAGCATTTGTTTCATACAGATTTGTACATCATACTTCCAACTTCTTTCTTGGGCTAGATATTGGCCTGGTGCAAACAGAGAATACGTATGATACCTAGAGAATGGAGTGGTGTTCTCACTGATTTGGGGTTTGTTTTTTTTTCCCCTCACATAGCACGTTTCTCCCAATCAGACCTGAATTCGGTTGACTGAGAGTGGAATTTTCAGTAATCAAGGAAACCTGGCTCCTGTTTCATGGCACAGGGAAAGAGACCCACTGAATTCTGCTCATCTGGCTTAGAAACAGTATTGACAGGCTCTAAAAATTCACAAGTCTTCTAAGTGTTCTTGTCTGTGTTTTGTAGAGTGCAAATTAGCTGATAAATGATGAGAACTAAAAAGGGGAATGTTGTTATACTCCCTTCCTGCGACCTGATTTATTTATTTTTTTTACCTTGCTCAGTGGGTTACATAATTTACATGTACCTTTAGTTTTCCAGAGTCTGTGCTCCTAGACCCTGCCCTGTGCAAAGAACTAACTGTATGTAGAGACAGCATTGTGGTCAAAACATGTTATATTAGTGTGCCATACCTGGCAATCATGGTCTTCTGTGGCTTTGCCTGAACCTGTTCAATTTTTAATGACGGCCTCTGTGTCTGAACGTTTTGGGATCTAGAGATGATAATTGTCCACTTGTTTTGTTTATGAAGCTAGTGACTCCCTCTGCTGTTTAGAACAAATTAAACAACGGTTAGTTAACACAAGACTTTATTTATATTAAAAATTTCTTGCAAGATAAAAATAACACACACTTAATGGTTGGCTTTTTGAGAATATGGTTAAAAAAAAGATAATGAAAATGCTTGATTAAGATTGCTTGATGTATCAGTATTAACATCAGACAATTTTACGCGAAAGAAAATTCTTCTGTCACTTCCCTGTTCATAGTATTTAACAAATACAACTGAAATGATCTATGGAAGACTCTCTCAAACTCGACATATTAAATCTTTTGCTACAAAAAATGTTTTAAAAATATAGCAAGAGCCCAATGATTACTTGAGGAAAAGGGGCTGACATTCAGCAGCAGTGATTGCCTCACAGGAGGTTTGTTAACAGGTTTACAATCTGTCAGTGTCTTCAAGAGAACATAGCAAGGAGTTAAGTAATGAAGGTACAATGTCCATCACTTTGAACATATTGATACTTGCTTTTTGTGTAGCAGAAACATTACCTATAGAAGAAAACAGCACTTCCAAAGAACACAGATTTTCTGAGGACTCTATGGATTCTGCACTTAGTTCTGTAAATCCTTCAAGCCCAACCCGTCGAAATTCCATGGAATATCGTACTTCAGCGAGTGCAACATATTACAGAAATTCCCTTCAGCCAGTGACTGCTACCTCAAATTCAGCCCCAGTCCTGCGCAGGCTGTCCTTGAGCTCTGCTGGGAGCAGCGGTTACTATGAAGTTAGTAGGAAACGAATACAGAGGCGGATCGAAGGTATGCTATATAACTGAACTTTCCAAAGTATATAACTGCTTTTATTAATGTACAAAGTCCAAGAGTTATGAATAAAGGAGTACTTTGCCGTAGAAAAGCTTGCATATGGAGTGAAATGTTCTGTTGCCAAGCATGTCGGGCTTGCTAACCTAACTGTAAATGCAGAACTTAAGCCTGTTAGAACTAACACTGCGGTGCAAGCTAGGGGTGGGAGGTCTTACCTGCTGCACCTTCCTCTCACTGCTCTTATGGACCATGCAGCAGGCCAGACCAACGAGGGCTAGTTATATACAGCTCACTTCCTGAGCATCTTATCAGCTGTTACCGTGCTGCTGAAATATGGGGATAGGGTTTCCTCCTGTCCCTCCTTCTGTCTGCACAGCTTAACTTGCCTTTGCCACATTCCCAATTAATGGCATGTTGGGACACAGGAGCCAAGTACAAGTCGAACTAATCCCTCTAGGTATGTCATAGTGCTAGTGTTTATGCCGCTCTAAATATTTGCGGTTATATAAGGCATTTAAAGACAAATGGAACAGTTCAATATTATTTGGAGGAAAAGAAAACATCTTTCATTTTAATACATTGCAAAGAATGCATAATAAAAGCTGCATGTTAATATTAAGAATGTCTTACATAAAATGAAATGAAACTTCTTCCTTTCACAATATTTTTATACTAAAAGCTGCAAGTTCCACAACTGGACCGGATCTGAATTCACTGAAAAGGGAACCTTCAAGAATACTGAATAAGGATCCTTCTACCTGGTCAATAGAGGAAGTAATGCGTTTTGTGAAAGAAGCTGATCCACAGGCACTTGCTCCACATGCAGAACTCTTCAGGAGACATGTATGATGCATATCCATTCTGTTCTAGTAGATTGTGTGTCCCGTTAATCTCTTAAAATACAGCTTTCATGTCTATCACTCTATTTGCAAGTGAAGGTAGACTAGACTCCACCTGTATATTAGAGGGAGGCTGAAAATTGTTTTTCCACCTGAAACTCCTGCAGTATATTTTCTCTGTGTTCCAGTCGTGTTAGACTAAAGTAAATACCCACTGCTTTCCAGCTTATGGAATAACGCCAGCACTGGAAGTATCCAAGTTCTAATGGCCAAATCCATGGTACCCCTGTCATCCCTGGTACCTCTAGAGAAGATGGCATTCATGTACAGTATGGGGCATTTGGCCTACGTAGACTGTCTTAGAGAGGTGTTGTCTGTTTTGGAGACTGATTATCCTGAAGTAGAGATGCTGTTAGGCCTCATTAGCTTTATACTTGGTCATTAATACTAAAATTCAGAGAATCAATTGAAATGTTGAATTAATCTGTTTTGAAAAACAATGCATAGGGTTTCATAAGATCTAACTAGAAGTTGTATTTAGAGAGAGAAACTGTGTCAGTTTCTCTGTGCTGTTTTGGTCTCCCCTCTTCCTTCTCACTCTGCTTTTCTATGGCAGGTTGCTCAGCAAAGAGCTGCTTTCTTATTTCATTGTATATACGGCCCTCCAAAAAGAGGTTGGCTTTCTCTTTAGTAGTATTTCACCCTTGTTCTGCACCAGCTCCTACTAACAGTTAAATCTCAGTCAGCTGGATTGGAAGGAGAACTCAAAATAACTTTTTCCTGTCTTATCTTTTGTTCTTAGTTGTATAACAAGACTAAATGTCACTTGTTTTGTCAGGTTTATGTTTTAAAAAAAATAAGACAGAGTGGTTTTCTTCGTGGTTTTTTAAGGAACTAATTGCTTGTCTACAGTATGTAATGCTCCTAAGAGCTTAGAACTGTCACATTTCAGCAGCTTCTGAACCAGGCAGTTGAAATCTGACTAAGTTGTCCTTGGTCTTGATCCTAACAATCTGTCTGGTTTAACCAGGACATAGATCTGTCTTATTTCACAGATTTAGATGGTCTATAACCCCTTCCTCCGTGTGACTGTTTGCATGCGCATGCCAGAATCCTCCCACAGCTGTGTTCAAGGTTCAGTGCAAGGCCTCAGTGCTTGGATCATTTAATCTCTAACTGCACAGACCTTCTTTTGCAGCTTCTTGTTTTTTTCCCTTGACCCATACACTTTTTTTCCCAGCTGGTACCTAATTTTGAGGGCTGTTTGGACAGTTTCTTTTACTCACTATAATTTTCTTTAGCATCCTAAATACCTTAATCATACATTAACAAATACTAAAATAAATTCAATTTCAGTGACCATCTGTAAATATCAAATTATACTAACTTACTGTTTTATATATTAGATATATAGTAGATAAATTTTTACTACAGTATAAACAAATATAATGTACTTTACAGTTTTACCATGCAGCTTATTAAAGTAGTTGTATGTTGTTTTTATTCTCTTCCTTCTGCAGGAAATTGATGGGAAGGCACTGCTCTTACTGAGGAGTGATATGATAATGAAATACATGGGACTGAAGCTGGGGCCTGCCCTAAAGTTGTGCTACCACATTGAAAGACTTAAACAGGGAAAGTACTAGCCAATGGGGATACCACAAATATGTGTGTTTGTATCACACTAAGCTCTCAGGTTCACAGCCATCACCTTTGTTTGAAACTATTTTGCTGATATAAATAATCTTTATTTTTTGAAAGTGCTCTCAAAATGTCAAAAAAGACATTCAGGATAAAGGGATGGGGGGAACTGTATTACATGCTAGTATTTTGCAAACTATTTCAGTTTGCAGGGCAGGACAGTTGATCATACTAGGGGCGGGCAGGTCGGCTAACAGTGCTCTCCGAATCCTGAAAAGTGCGTTCTCTCTTACAGGCTTCAGCCAATGTGTTCATATTCAGAACCAAAACAGCTGAATCCCAAAGGAAAATAATAAAACAAACCAGCATCAGGTGTTAATAATTTTTACAGGGGTGGCTGTAAACTTTTATATTGCAAGAGAAATTTAAAATAGAAGATCTCATCTCTGCAGTGAATACTGTGTCTGGTCCTCCAGCAGAGTAATACTCTAGCATATTATTCTAGATTGTTCTTCCTAGATTTCCATAAAGGGAATAGCCATATGAACTGGTCGTGGGGAATGGTGGTGTGGGGAGGTAAGGGTCATGGAGGAGAGGGCTTAATACAAATATAAGCTTTTATAAAGTGTGATTATCAGTCCTTTGGTAAGTTATGAGGACAAATGTACGGTATATTGTCAATTTATGCAGGCAATAAATATTTCTGTTTCATGGAAGGGCATATTGGCTGTATAAGCAGCCATTTCTGGGACAGCCTGATTTAACTGGAACAACGTATCCACATTTTAAGCATTCCATCTTTTTGCTAAGTTTGGCATGGATATGTGTGTTCATGCTTTTTATATATACACGTGTATGTGTCAGGGAAATACATACTATATATATATAAAAATATACATACATACTGTACATATGTATTCAGTTTTTTAATGTGTACTTTGCACTGTGCCAGAGAGAACTGTACAATTTCTTGTTGTTTTTTTACCAGTAAATTTAGTTGTGTACTACTTTCATATTCATTAGCACCTGTTTAATTTGTTGTCCATTCTTGGAGTCAGAAGGTGACAAACAATCAAAGGGTGGGTTTATTCACACAGGTGAGATCCCTGTACTATGCAATACTCTTGGTTATTCATCCCTTAACTCTGAGCCATATATTCTGGTATATTTCTGGAAAGACACATTTGGTTCCAATGTTTTGGGCTTATATTTCCTATAAGGAAGTGCTACTATGTAACTGATAAGCCTTTTTTGGGGTAAAATTGGTGCTGTTTATATAAGCTACAAGAATGAGTGGTGATAATAAAGCAGTTTGTTGTCACTGCCAATTGGAATATACATCAGGGACAAGAAAATATACTTTCTGTGTAGGAAACTGAATGTACTGTATGTAATAGTGCAGGTGATAAAAACTATTTGCTAGGGAAGGTGTAGTCCTAAAATGGTAGGTTTTATTATATTTCTTACTGCCTTTTTATATGAAAGCATATAGCATAAATGTATTTTTTACAAATTCCTTTTCCGAAAATGCCTTGCTTTACCAATAGTCTGATACTCCTCAGGTTTCACCAGAAATACTGCTGCAAAATAATACATTTTGTGGCTCACAAGTGTCCAAGTATTTTGTTAGTCTAAGTGACTGCAATGCAATTTTAATTTAGCAAGTCATTTTGACTTTGAGAATTGTTTTTATTATTACATCATTAGCCATTTGACACTAAAGGTTATCTATATTGATTTGTTTTGCATATCTTTTGTGATGCATGTATGCTTAGATGAGTAATACAGGCATGCTCTTTATAGTAAGAAAATTGATTGGAGAAACAGATTTTTTTTTTTCTTTGTGTTAGGAAAATACTGACTTGATTGTTGGTGTAACCATATGAAAGTTAGTTACATATTGAGGAAAACATCAAGCCCCACACATTTAGGATATTGTTTATACCTTCTTCCATGTTTTATTATGCCGAATTTCAGAGTTCTTTAGTGTAAAAAGATCTCATATGATTTAAGTGGAAGTAATTGACTGAAAACGGTTTTCATTTTTTATGTTGCCATTGGCATAAGAAGAACAATGATGTTTAAATTTTCTGTTTGGCCTTTACAGAATAACATTTTTGTACATGGCACTATTATGGGTATAAATATTTGTTCAAGGCTTTCTGTGCACCCGTGTGCACAGGGATTACTGTGATGTTGCAGTACCAGAATTTCACTGCATGCTGTAGCGTGAGATTCAAGCGTTCAAATATATTCTGTTGTAGCAGAATATATTTTTTATTCCTTATTTTCAGTGGGATGTTCTTATCTATCAACAAAAATAAAATACTTTGTTCATTGTTGTAGCTGTCCGTTCTGTTTGACGTTGTGCGTATGTGTGAGCGCTGTTTGCGTAGGCGAGAGTCGCTATCTTATCTGGCATTTGGCAGTTCTTGACAGTTCATGTAAACATCTGGTGTAAGGAAGTTTTAATCAAAAGGGTAGAATCATTCCAACACTGTTTATTTGAAGCAGTTAATGTTTGAACTTGGGTTGGCCTACGCTTTCAAAATAACGACTTAGGAATATATTCAACTATTTAGTTTTGGATATAGCATTTTGCCACTTTCGGCTTACAGAATTCTCATATAACCACTGAGGGGAAGAGACTGCTAAAAACTGTTTGTCTTGTGTTCAGGTGAAGACCTGAAGTATTTTAAGTCAAAGCAGCTAATGGTGATAGGTTTGAACTTCATATATTTCATGCTTTCTTCTTTCTATGATACAGAAGTCTGTTGTTCCGGTGGCTGGTCGCAGTGATTAGCCTGTGCTTGAGAAGTAACTTAAACTGGGTTAACGGTAACCTCAAATCCTTCGCAGGCAAATTATGGAATTTGGAAGTTGGTAGTAACAATAGTCCAGAGGCATTTTGCATCTCTCCCAAAAGACATTTAATATCTTTTTGGTGCATATTTGATATAGAAGACAACATGATGTATTCTCTTTGTTTCTCTGAGTTGTTGTTCTATCAGCAGGGATTCATTTGCTTATCTGGTTCTGTATCTTTCACTTGTCTTGCAAGACAGTGCCGTAACTCCTCAGTACATCGTAAGATATCTTCTATTTGAAATTAAAATGCTACTACCTGGGAAGACTAGCAGCTCTCACAATTCTTGTCGCAGAATACCCACACAATATTGAAATTGAGGAGTATGGCAGGGTGATTGCACGTTGCAGTTGACGTGATGGCACTTCTAACAAGTTTGTTGCGGCTGTATACACGTTATAGGACTCTTTCAGGAATGACAGTGAAAGACAGCAGCATCACGTTATAAATGTTGGCTCAAAGGATGGAGCATCCTCACCTTTTCTGTTGCTTTTAATAAGGCACACTATTTTTTACATCAGGTGGTAGACACCCGGGCAAAGATGTTCTCTTGAATACTCGTGGTATTTGTAGAAACTCTTCTTCCTTTCCAGTCATTCAGGGATATAATTTGCTCAAAAGCAATGTTAACCATCTCTGTAACTCTGACAGTTTTATGTGAGTCTGTGGATGTGATTGTGTATGCCTGAATGTGATACAAAAATTGTACATTTGAGTATCTCAAGTATTCCTGTAGGGGAAAAATGAAGCCCAGAGTAAGGATGATTAAAATCTTGAAGTTTGAACCTGCTCAGATGAAACACCATAGTTCTTTGTGCTTGTCTTTTCCTTTAGTTGATGGTGAAATTCAGAGAATTGGAACATGGGTACACTGTTGAATTAATAGTTTATCTTCCTGCTTAACTCAGAGGGCTCCAGTCACCTTTTCCTATTAATGTATTATTCCAGTGGGCTAAATTAGGATCATGTTTTCATTTAAATATGAGTAACTAATGAAAGTGTATTCATATATTTGTGTATGTGACTTTACATTGTAAATAATTTTTGATTTAAATGGCATGACATCCAGAACCAAGGAGTCAGAGCAGCCTGTGTCCAGCCAACTTGAAGCAGAGGCTGGTAGTCACTGTTTCAAGGTAATTTGTGTTATACTATTTATCTATTCTGTTTCTGGTTTGAGCTGATGGGGTTTTTTTTCTGTTCTGCATTATCAAAGTTTACCTTAAGTCTGCTTGGTGTTTTTGTCTAGACCACTAAGGAAACTTTAATGCATGGTTCTTTTATACCAATTACTCTGAAACTATAAAATTTTAAAAGCTTTTTCTATAATAGACTTACACTTGTTACTTCCAGTCACTATTTTATAGAAAGCTGTATAGAAAGCAATGCTACAGAGAAGACCAAAAAACTGCTCAGCATAGATGTGAGAGCTTTCAATTTAAGTATAGCAGGTTTTATATCTACAGCTTTTTGTGCTTCTGGGTTTGTCTGGTATCTGCCCTGTTCTAAGTAAGAGTTGAGGAGTGTGTCACACAGTCAAGCACTAGTTGAGGTTGGAAGGCACCTCTGGAGGTCATCTGGTCCAACCCATTGGATTATTGGATTATGGATTATGACCATTATTCATGCAGCTTCTCAATATCTCCAAGGATGGAGACTCCACAACCTCCCTGGGCAACCTGCGCCAGGGCTCGGTCACCCTCACAGTGAAAAAGTGTTTCCTGATGTTCAGAGGGAACCTCCTGTGCTTCAGTTTGTGCCCATTGCCTCTGGTCCTGCCACTGGGCACCTCTGAAAAGAGCCTGGCTCTGTCCTCTTTGCACCCTCCCCTCAGATACTTCTGTACGTTGATGAGCTCCCCCCTGAGCCTTCTCTTCTCCAGGCTGAACAGTCCCAGCTCTCTGAGCCTGTCCTCACAGGAGAGGCGCTCCTGCCCCTTCATCACCTTTGTGGCCCTTCATTGGGCTGTCTCCAGTATGTCCACATCTCTGCTGTCCTGGGGAGCCCAGGGCTGGACCCAGCACTCCAGGTGTGGCCTCACCAGTGCTGAGGGGAGGGGAAGGATCACCTCCCTCAACCTGCTGGCAACACTCCTCCTAGTGTGGGCCAGGGCACCATTAGCCTTTTTTGCAGCAAGGGTGCATGGCTGGCTCATGTTCAACTTGGTGTCCACCAGGACCCCCAGCTCCTTTTCTACAAAGCTGCTTTCCAACTGGGTGGCCCCCAGCACATACTGGTGCCTGGCGCTGTTCCTGCCCAGGTGCAGGTCTTTGCACTTCTCCTTGTTGAACTCCATGACGTTCCTGTTAGCCCATTTCTCCTGCCTGTTGACAGTCCCTCTGGATGGCAGCACGACCCTCTGGTGTGTGAGCCGCTCCTGCTGGTCTGGTGTCATCTGCAGACTTGTTGAGGGCACGCTCTGCCCATCATCCAGATCCTTAATGAAGATGTTGAACAGGACTGGACCCAGTATTGACCAGTACTGGGTACACCACTAGTCACTGGCCTCCAACTTGACTTTGTGCCACTGATCGCCACCCTCTGGGCCCGGCCATTCAGCCAGTTTCCAGTCCAGCTCACTGTCTGCTCATCCAGGCCATACACCAACTGGTTGCCTATGAGTATCTTACAGGAGACAGCATCAAAGGCCTTCCTCAAGTCCAGGTAGACAATATGCTCCCCCCTCGTCTACCAGGCCCGTCATTTCATTATGGAAGTTTATCAAGTAGGGCAAGCATGACTTCCTCTTGGTGAAGCCATGCTGACTACTCCTGATGATCTTCATCTTGTTCATGTGCCTGAAAATGGTTTCCAGCATTAGCTGTTCCATCACTTTTGCAGGGATGGAGGTGTGGCTGACTGACTTGTACTTCCCTGGGTTGTTCTCCTTGCCTTTCTTCAAGATAGAAGTGACATCTGTTTTCCTCTGGTCTTCAGGCACTTCTATCATTCACCATGATCGATCAAAAATTATGGAGAGTGGCCTCGCAATGACATCATCCGGCTCCTTTAGCACTCATGGGTGCATTGCATCAGGCCCCTTACTTATGTATGTCCAGTTTGCTTAAGTACTCCCTGATCCTTTTCCGCCAAGAGTCCATCGTTCTTGCTCCAGCCTTTCCCCCGGTTGCTGGGACCTGGGGTTCCTGAAGGCTGGTATTGCTAATAAAGGCTGAGGCAAAGCAGACATTCAGCACTTCAGCCTTTTCCACATCCTATATGATGAGGTCCCCCATCTCATTCAGCACTGGGCCCATATTTTCCCCAGTCTTCCTTTTGTCACCTATAGACCGTAGTCTATTTTAATGCAGTATCATGTGACAAAACACATTTTAAAAGTGGATAGCAGTATTTTTTCTTTGATTGTTTAGCTAGTTATATAATAGAGTAAAATAAGCATTTAATTCCAACATTAGATATGTGAAACTGTTCCAGAAGTTATGAGCATCTTCATCTTTCTGCTCTTTCTGCTGTGTTGAAACTACGTAGAGTTAGGCTGGCTTGGTTTAAAGAGCAAGGGGGGAAAAAAGGAAGAAAAGACCCCCTCGAGATCAATTTCAAAGGTCATATATTCCTCCTCTCTTTTTTTATTACATGTAAAACTATTGGAGTGAGTAACAAGTGCTCGTTTGGAAGCACCTAAGAGTGATGTAGGAAGGCAGAAGCTGATTTCACATCCATTTCTGTGGTGAAATGGTTGCTGCTTTTTTTCTCCAGTCTTCATTATAATCTTTTGCTCTGTAAAGCTTACTAACTAGCCTGTAATCCTGGGATCATGTTCCCCAACTGTCAATGCTCTTGTTGGTTCAAAGGTCGCACAGAGCCATTTTGAGACTTTATCGTCTTAAAATCTGAACAGTCTGTTGTAAACTCACTGTGTTTTGAGTCAGCAACTATGAGACATTTTGTATCTTAAATCTTTTTTTACAGTGAGAACCTCAGGGGTTTTTTGTTTGTTTTTTTTAAATAACAAATTACATATATTTTAAAATTTTCTCCTCTGATGGTTTGTCCTAAATAAATTCTCACACTGTGGCTGTGTGGATGATGGGAGCCCTATATGTACTTAAAATATGCCATTACAGTGGTCCAGTAGGCTCACTTCCATGAATCATCCATCCCTGTCCTAGCAGATCATTTTGATTAGCTGTAATTTGTCCCATTTGAATCAGAATTAGCTTCCACCAGCTCCAGAATCTCCCAGTCCTGCTGTACAAGCTGAGGAGTGCTGCATGAGCTGCTTCTCCTCATAGCTTTATGGACCACTGCTAGTTTTATTTCAGCTTTCATTATCTGTAGGGGAACTGTTTAGTGCTGATAGTGAAGGCTGCACACTTTTCTTTTTAAAATACATGAAGACAGTTTCATCCATTGAGATTCACTTTTCAGCCTCTGAAATCAAAGCCCTTCCAGGACAAACAGTACGAGCAAACAGATGCCAGCACAAGCGGAAAGGGAGATCACATCCCATGTTGTGTGAACAGACAAATGTGAACAGATGTACAGCTTGAAGATGGCAGAAACCCTCTCTGCCAGTCGTTCCTTTCTAGCTATGACAGCTGGAAGGAAATGAATACACCACAAAACCACCATGATAATTGCCATTACCCTGCATTGGCAGTCTCAGCACCGAGGTCAAGAACTGGAAAGACAAAGGCTCATCTACCCTCCCAGGTGGAAGCTGAGGCAATTGGCAAGGCACTGGGAAAAATCTTAATGAATGGTGGAGCACCTTTAGAAAGTCTGGTGTTCAAATGCAAGAGGCAATAATTTTACTAGATTTCTCCCTTTCTCATATTTAGGTTTTTTCAGTAGTTACAGAGGCACTCTGTTTCCCCAAGCAGTTGTGCTAATGCTGTCCAGATCCCTAAGAGTGGGGTTTTCAAAGAGGTCTGAACTCTTCTTGCCTCAATTTCCATCTCCAAACCAGTGCTGCCAAGCAGGTCTTCCTCTTATTGGAGACTGTCTATTTTGGGGGAAGGATCTTTGCACGTGCTTCTTCCTCCTGCGTGTTTTGAAAAATAAGAAAAGGACTCTGCAGTTTGCTTGCTTCACCTCTGATGTACATACTAACTGTTGCTACTGATTTCTCTCCTTGCGTGGGAATGTTGGTGGTACTGTTATGAACAGATGCCTCCCAGCTGGGCGGTGTTACTCAAGGTGTGGTCTACAAAGTGCTTTTCTGTCTGTCTCACTGTTTTTAAGTCCCTGTGCTCACATGAACAAAATAGTGGGGAGGGAGAAGTTAATAACAAATGCTCAGTTTTAGTCTACCCTTGGTTTATGCTTGTGCTTTAGGGGTGAGGTGCTAGATGGGTCATCATAATGTACGTGGGATTTATTGCTTATTAGGCTCAGTGGGCAATGGCAGGGGTTGGGGGGTTTTTTGGTTGGTTGGTTTTAGTTTGGGGGGGGGAAGGTTGTTGGTTTGTTGTGGTTTTTTTTTTTTTTTAAACTGAATGCTGTCAGCAGTTTGTTTTTTTTTTCAAGAGATCAGCTGAACCAAAGGAAGCATATTACTTTCATGGATCTTTGCATTCACCATAGCATATTAATTGTAAACTGTCTTTGCCTAGGTGATATTTGGCTACAGGAAATTAACAGGTTGGGGAAAGTTTAAATGTTTTGAAAGAAAACAGAAATGGAAGCCTGGGATGAGTGATAGGGCTTGCGTGCAATAAACATAGGAAGGAAAATATATGAAGAAACGGAAAATCAGAAAAGAGAAAAACAGGTGGATATACCAACTTAAACTGTTTCAAATTTAGATGCACTGACTGTTGGGTCGTAACTAGTGCCTTTGTTTGAGTTGAGCTGGGATTTTAGAGAGGAAAGTTAGAGATGAACATTTTGAGCAATGTCAGGTATGTGAAGTATTTTATCTTGATGTGATATCATCTGAAAACATGGGCCGAGTCCTTGTAATTCCCTACCCAATTCTTGGAGCATCTTCTCTCTGTCCTTAAACTGTTTCTTCCTAATTGAATGAGCTGCTGCTTCCAATTCCCTCTTGACGTGATTTCTTTTAAAGCCAGACCAATCGAAAAACCAAAGCATAGGAATACAGGACTGAGTTTAATTTCATATAACTTCATGTCTTTATATCATAGTTGTCTAGACTGTCTGTCATTGTAGTCCATGGAGGTCTAGCTGGCTGAGTTGAGGCTATGAGTGATCTGACCAGATACCAACATCTGCTTTACAAGGAGATGAATAGCTCTCTTGACTCTATTGGCTTTATCGACTAGATTTCCAGTATCTATTATGGGAGCCTCGATACCCATCTCACTTAACTTCAGCATGTGAGCTAATTCGCCACCTAAAGTGGTGTTTGTTGCAAGTAAGATGGAACAATCCCCTTACTTGAGTCCTTCACTGAAGGACTAGTTGGCGTTCACTGACCTAGCTGGTGCTCAGAAGGAGATGTTGAGGTGCACATTGAACTAACCAAGAAATGGTTCATGGGCCAGGTCCCTTGGTCTACCACACAAGGGGTCTTGCTCAAAAGTCCAGAAGTCCAGAATATCTAGCCCAAAAAGTTATCCATGGAGAATATTTCTGCTCTCTTAGATCCTCACTGTTGCACAGTTAGAGTGCTGTTGCGTATCTCTTGTTGAAAGTGGTGAAAGGCGGACAACCAGCTTTTAAACATTTTGTTGGTCTTTTTTTAACCCCACTCTGACCCCCCTGTACGTGAATACAGGTGGTGCTAGGTGAGTGTGGCATATGCATCATCATGCTTTAAGATCAAGTGTGGCAGTTTTGTGCCATCATGACGGAGCTGTGGAGGGTCTTTGAAGGGCAGGCATGCACTCTCTTACTCTGGACTGTGCTCTATGGACCAAGCTTTCGAGGTACTTACTTTGAAACTTTTGTTTAAAGAATGAAAAATCCACTCAATACCTTTGTAACTCTGAATGCAGGTAGGTTTGGGGTATTTTTTCCTCAATAAACAAGACATGACTTGTGTATCGGAAGCCCCAGAAATTAATAACTTTCCCATGCTTACTGATGGGACTCTTAGGGGTTTTCTTGCAGTATGTAAGCTCCAGAAAGAAGGGCCTCCTTGTTTTGTGTCACAGTGATGCACCCTTGGTCTGCGAGATGCCAGACTAGGACAAAATGTTGCCTATCTTCGGTTCTTAAGCAAAGAAGGGTGGGAACTCTGTTGACAAGGATGTGGTGGGAAGGATGATATTGAAACAATGCGGAAAATGTGACCGTTTTGAGACAGCTGTGGGCTAAGGAACATTAGTAATCCCAGGAGCAAGGCAGGGCTGACACAGGCTGACGCAGGGATGCGGTGTGTCCGTTACCAGTGCTTCACTGGAAACATGCACTTCTTAACAGTGAAAACTAATGTTTTACCTGGAAAATAGTTTTTTCCAGACATTTGATTAGATTGTACCCTGCCCATTTGATCTTTTAATTTTCTCATCTTATTTTGAAACTATTCTAATAATTTCAGTACCAGGATATTATGCTATTATTCTAGGAGAGCTTGCAGTATATGGGCACAAAGCAGTGCTAAATATTTTAGCCATTAGTAGTTTTTCTCCCCAAACATGAAGAAATGTTTTGGATGGTTCAGCAACAGAATGGATTTTCCTAGCAGGGCTGCGATACCAGGACTTTAATAACTGTGGAAAATATGTTTTCCGCACTAAAATTAGGGGATTTGCTTGTGTGTGTAGGACTGCCCCAGAGTACTCTGAATTGCAAACCTCAGCATTAAGAGTATGTGGTATAGTCTAAGAGAAATGCAATTTTAAATAAGAGGAGGGGAAAGCATTGGGGAAAAAAGTGAAAGGTAAGTGAAAAAAGCAAATTGCACAAATTAGTATTATTAATGTCGCAGTGGCAGGCTGGCTGCATTCAGGAAAGCAGGAACTGATCCCAGCCAGAGGAAAAAAAGGTCTTTGAGCCCTTCAGGATGTTTTTATAAACTTGAGCAAAAAAAAAACTAAAACATCTGGCACCAGGATATTATGCAATGTTGTTTTATGCTATTTTCATTGTCTAAGATTCTTCACGAGGACTGTTAACAAGTCACTTATTGTTGTCGGATTGCTGTCCTGAAGTGCCTCTGTGCAAGTGAAGGGCCACGGACTTCTCCGAATCGCCCCCTTTGGTGCTCGGTGGCTCCTTCTGTGCCAGCCAGTTTCCCCTGAAAGTTTTTGCATGCAAGAAGCGTGTGAAGCTGCTCCGCAAGCCCCTGCGGGTCAAACCTCTGCAGGGATGTGCAAGGTGGCGTAATCATCAGAGCAAGGTGGTGCTCTGGTGGGGCTGAGCAGAAAATGGGTAGAAGTGGTTAAAAATGAAAAGTTGGTGCTGATCAGGAGACATGGGCATATCAATTTTATACTGGATAGGAGCATGGATGGTAGGAGAGCCTAGGTCACACGTTACTTCAGGCCTGTTGTAGAAATGGATGGGTGCCTTTGCTGTTCTCCTTCCCCTCCCTGCCGGGCTGGGTTTGCTGCTGCTCTCCCCCATCACCTGCTGTGTCAGGACAGGAGCAGGGACTTGTGTGATCTGATGTACGGTCTCCCCCCGCCCTCGCTTCCCAGCTGCTGTCAGGCCAAGAAAGCATTACCCTCCTAGTGCCCGGTGCTCACCTTTCTTCCCACTCTCGCCAAGCCGAGTGGCCCTGGAGCCTTGTCTTTGAAGCTGACACCTTCCTTTTCTCTGTCATCTACTCGTGGCCAAGGGCTGCAGCTTTGCTTCTCCCTTTCGTTCTCTGGCTGGCTGCTTGCTAACTTTAATAAAGGTGCGATGCTAACAGGCCTGGAGGTGGCTCTTATCTCAGCTTTGACTGTCTGCTTTCATCTCCCTGTTCTCCACCTTTTCCTTGTACTCATAATTGTCTGCTTCTTACCTGACTGCTTGTCTGTTCTCTCAGCCTAAAAACCACCCGGTCCAGGTAAAATCTCTGGCTGAGAAGCTGCTCGTTCTTCTTTTGGATTCATTTCTGTTGCCAACAGCTAACTCCATATGCTGAAGCCTTAGCCATGGTCCCAGGGCCATGCCTTGGGCAGTGCAGGGGAAGGGGACCAGCTGCCCCACAGGGGAAAGCTCCAGGCTGGTGCATCTGAGCTCTCCCACCCCTGAGGCTGCCACGTACCGTGGCATTCATCTGGGATGCGCAGCCTTGCTCCCCTCCTCGGATTTGGTGTCTGGCTCCCTGCAAAGCCCCTGCCTGATGGGGGGAAGAGAGCAGAGGGGAAGGTAACCCAGCCCCGCAACCCTCTCCCCTCTCCCCCACCCCTTAATAAACCCACATCCAAAGTTCAAGTCAAAGGAAGCTTGGAGCCAAGAAGGGCTGCCCTTGAGGGTCTGTACTGCTCCTCTCTCTTTCTCTACCTTGCATATACCCATCATTGTAACATGTCTTCCTCCTACCATTATGGCTTAATGACTTTCCTTTCAACTTCACAAGAGGTATTAATGTCTCCATTAACAGCCACCAGAAATGGAAGCTCCATATATCACGAGTGCAGCTCCGTGTCCTTCTCCTCATACAGAAGTTTCAGAAGCAGTGAAAATGTAGCCCTGGAGAAAATTAATGGCCCAATATACAAAATCTGTAATTGCTGCTAGAGGCGAGGAGGAGGTGGAAGTGCTCATTCTCGGTGTAATTAAGTACCTTGTTCTGTGGCTGCTTCTCCCATGCTGATGGGATGTAGGACTCATGCTTCACACACGAGTATGGTGGGAGGCAAAGGTCCCTACTTAGTGTTGTTTGCCCAACAGAGTCAAGCGTCAGGAGAAGTGCCGGTGCGTGGCTTCTCTTCCTGAGGCACAGCATTGAAGGCTGGGATTGCGTGAACAGGTAACGAGAGGGAGCGGGAGCTGCCCGGAGCCTTCCTGGAAAGATGCTGTTCAGAATATCCCCCCTGCCATTGCAGGTTTAAGCAGTGGAAAAGCCAGGCAGTGGGGCAGATAAGCCCAGTCTGCTCTGCCCATCCGTTTCTAGTGGGGTGGCTCCAGCCTGTGTCACCTTGTGGCAATGGGGGTGTTGGTGGCAACCAGCAGTGCCAGGCAGCCCGGCCCTGGGGGGTCAGAGGGGAACGCTAGGACAGTTTGAGCCTGCTCTGGTTTTCCTCAGCCCTGTTTCAGAGAGAGGAGGTTGCAGTTATTCTTGTAATGGTCTGGGGGAAGATGGAGCTGCGTGGCTGCTGGTCTGGTCTGCCTTTACAACCGGTACCAGTTGGCTTTAAACTGAATTAGTTGCCTGCAGGCATAGGGTGTTTTGACAGTGCTTGTATGGGTTTATAATGGCATCAAGCTGATTTAGCCTAATTTGTTGTCAGGGTTTCTGGGGCTTGTGGTCTAAATTCAGTTAAACCAGACCACTGTGTGTAGAAGGTAGCCTGGGTGTTGAAGTTAACCTGGGAGCACTAATAGCTCCCGGTAAAGGCCTGCGAAGGAGAGGAGGGAAACCCTCAGCACCTCTGGCCAGTGTCAGTGCCAGGTGCTGCTCTGCCTGTCGCAGGTGCCCGGTGGCTGGCAGGAGGGGCGCGCATGGGCTGGATGCTCTCCCTCTGCCTGCTGAGGACGCGGCGGGGGACAACGCTCGCACAAGGATGGCGGCGATCGGGGCAGTCAGTGCAGCAGATGTGACCACCAGTGTGAGAAGCGCATACTTTTTAACAAAACAAAAAAAAACCCAAAAACAAACAAACAAAAAAGTCCCAGAAACTTCTTTTGAACTTGCTTCTGTCATTTGCAAAATAAGAATGACAGCTAATGCTGTGACCTCCTTCTGTTTAAATAATCTGGTGTAGCCCTGGGGAAAACTACATTTTCAGAAGGTTTTTGCCACTCTGGAATGGGCCCAGCTGAAAGAGAGTGGGGCAGTGACAACTGGGACAGCCGTCCCAAGGGATGTCGAAATCCTGAGCCTCTGCACTGCAATAACCAGAAGATGACACATTTCATCAGCACAGTTTCTTGGAAGGAGCAAAACAAAGTAGCAGCGTATTTTCAATTAAGCAAAAAAAAATATTTAAAAAAATACGGTCAGATGACTAAACATTAATGAATCCATCAACACTTTACGCTCTTCTGAACATTGTCAGTTCTGCCAGCTTTGGGAAAAAGAAAAGGCTTTAAAAATACTTAAAAAGTAAGAGTTTGACAGAATTTGATGCTACACTTATGTGCAAGTCCTCCATTTTCATATTAAGCAACAGGGCAGCGATCCTTCAGGCCAGAAAAAGAGCCATAACATGCTTTTCCTAACCTCCTAATGCAAATGCATTTTCTGAATAGTGAATTGGTGTCTGCTGGTAGCAGAAGTTTCAACAGATTTCAGCATGACACCTGTGCGTGAGGGTGTGATTAGACTTCTAACCCTGAAGCAGCTTCTTTGGGCAACTTCTCATTGCATGAACAACTGCAAAAACCTTCCCAAAACTGTCCAAGAGGAGTCTTGGAAGTAGCTTAGCTGCAGCTAGGTAAAGGAAGGCACAATTAGTGTGTGATGGCATCCAGCTGATGGGTTTACAATGGCTTTTTTTATTTAGTACCAGTGTGGTGCTGGGAAAATGTCACTTGAAATAATAACAAAAAAGAGTTTTTCTACTGAACAGGTATAACCACAAAAAGGCAGCACCCACCAAAAATTGTTCTCCTGCTGTCATGTTCATCCTTCCATCAGGATGGGTTTTACAAGCGAGCCGTGTGACCTTAAAAGCCAACGTAGAATAATGCATCTCCAGCTCATTTCCATAGACAAGTGCAAAACCGTAACCTACCAGAACTTTTATTTCAATTGTACATTCACATTTCTCCATTGACGTGGGCGGCTTGTACACTGCCGAGTGATAAAGTTACACAGTTCTGCTCTCTCATGTGCATTGATTTCAGCCATCAAAGAAACTCAGAAAGCTAACAATAAACAACTTTTCCACGTGTCTGTAGTCAGGCTGGGAAAAACTATGTGACTCTTCCTTCCCCTCCCGCCCCCCGGCAACCGAATTCCCCTGACTTTTAGGCTTTTCTCTTTTAAGTGACTGCTAATATTACTTAATATTTTAAGACGGTTTCCTATGGGTCTCTCACAATGAAGCTGGCATTAGGTGCGCACTGGGCTGTACCGCTCGCTCTCTCTCGCTCCTCCGGAAGCTCGGTTGGGCGCATCGTTAGCGGCTGTTGTGACGTCCTCTCCAACAGTGCTGCGGGACAATATAATTTTTCTTAACCTGTTATTTTTTCTGGACATTTTAGGCTCATCACAAGTCAGTCGCGGCGCTTTACAGTTTACAGACTTTTTGCCAAACCATCTCTGTACACTGAAAGCAATTCAGAAATGACAAAAAAAATGCCGCAACCAATTAGCACGTACAAACATTTATTTTGAAATTTCCATTCCGACCGTTATGAAGAATTACATCATCAAAGCACTTTATGGCAGTGAAAATAGCTCTTACCCCTCTGACTCATCCATTACTCCATTAAAGCTGCAAAATGTGCAATCTGCTTGAAAAATAGGTTGCTTTGTATTCAGTTTCCCATGAAAAGTCAAAATTCGATAACAAAAAAACCAAAAGAAAAAAAAAAAAACAACCCAGCTTATAGGGACTCTACATCCGATCCTCTCCCTCTTCCCCCAAAAATAACTTACAAAGATAGTTTAAAGTTTTAAATGAGTTTAAAACCAAGTGCATCTTTTTTATTATTTTTTTTTTTCTTCTTCTTCTCATAATAATCTTAAAATTCTAAAAACCCATAATTTACTTTCTTGGAAAAAAGGCAGCGAGCCGTTGCTTCTTGATTGGAAGAATATGTATCTCTGGCGAGTTCATTTTCTTTAGCTTTACGCTCCTGTTTTTGACGGGTTTCCTGAGGGCCTCGGCGCTGTCCCGGGGCTCGGGCGGGCTCTTCACGTCGTAGCACTGCAGCACCGAGTCCTGGGGCAGGTCCCTTTTGAAGGAAAAGTTTTTGGTGGAGACCCCCGACAGGCCCTTGATCTTGCCGCAGAAGATGGTGGGCACGGCGTCCTTGACGGAGACGATGACTTTGGCTGTCTGCGAGGTGCTGACGATCTCGATGTTGTTGCCGGCCTTGGGCTCGCAGCCCGCCCTGCCCGCCTGCTCCACCAACCACTTCTGTGGCTGCCGCAGCAGCTCGGCCGGCCCGCCGCCCACTCCCCTGCCCTCCGCCTTGCCCGACACCTCCTGGGGCTTGCAGGGGGCGAAGGGGACGGCCGGGCTGGGGAGCTTGTCCGGCGCAGGGTGAACGCCAGCCTCGGCGGCGGCGGCAGGGCTGACACCAGCTGCCTCCCCGTGGGGCCCCCCCGGCTTGCGGGAGGAGGCGAGGGACAGGTCCAGGGCCCCGTCCTCGGGCGGCGGCGGTGGTGGCGGCGGGGCGACCTCGCCGGGCCGGGGCGCGGGCAGCCCTTTCATGGAGAGGTCCAGCGCCTCGTTCTCGCCGCCCATCTTGATGACAGTGTGGCGGCTCAGCTGGGGAAACTCCCGTGGGTGGAGGAGGTCGAAGGGCTTTGTCTCCTCCTTCTCCAGGGGGGTCTGGGTCCCCTTGCAGGAGTGGGGGGTGAAGAGTGGCGGCTTGGGTGGGTCGGGGGCCGCCTTGGCCTCGGCGCCGTGGGGCACGGGGATGGGGACGGGGATGGGGATGGGGACGGGGACGGGCAGGGGCACAATGACGGGGTAGGGCACCAGCAGTGTGGCGGGGGGCACCAGTGGGGAGAGGGGCGAGCTGAAGGCCTGGGGCGGGAGGGTGGTGTAGTCGGGTGGGGGCTGGCAGGGGGTAGAGCCCAGGGCACCCTGCGAGGGAAACAGGTCCTGCAGGACGGCGGCGAACCCCGGCGTCTGAAAGACGGGGGGCAGGACGGGCTCCTGGGCTTGGCCGGAGGGCTTGGGGTCCAGGAGCTGGGGCTGCCCGACGGGGGCAGCGGTGCCGGGGAAGAGGCCGGCGTGCAGGGGGCTGGCGGGGCAGGCGGCCCCCGGGGGCAGCACCAGGGGCGAGTTCAGGTGCTGGAAGACGTGCTGCTCCAGGAGGACGGGCAGCGGGACGGGGCCCTGGCTGGTCATGACGTAGGGGGTGGCAGCGTTGGTGGCCGGCATCTGCGGGGCGGCGCTGCCGGCAACCTGCAGGTGGATGGGCAGCACGACGGGGCTGTCCCCCAGGCAGATGGGCTGCAGCACGGTGGCCGCCACCTTCAGGGCCACGCCACTCTGCGACTCGGCCGGCGGTGTCAGGATGGAGGGCGCGGGGACAGTCACCAGCGGGGACAGGGCCTTCTTCATCAGGTCGGCCGAGTTGATGTTCCAGGCCTCCGCTGTGATCAGCTGGGCCACCCCGTTCTCCAGCTTGTTGTTGGCCATCGCCGAGGGCGAGCTGGTGACGTCCATGGGCAGGTTTGGGGTGTCCTTGTACAGCTCCTCCATGTCGCAGGGCTTCTCGGGCTCTGCCGGCGCCACCTCTACATCGCCGTCAGCGGGACCCGCGGCGGCTCCGGGCTGCCAGGAGCATCGGCTCGGACATAATTTGGCCTGCAAACCAGAAACATATTTTAGGCACCGCATAAATCTCCTCCTTAAAATAATATTTGCAATCGCCTTTAAAGACCCCCATCGCCAAAGAAAAGCTGTTAAACTTTTCCATGCTTCAGGCTAACGGCTCCATAATACAGTATAGTATATATACAGAGATGCTAGATATACACACATCCGTGAGTGTTGTACGAAGAGTTTTGAGGAACTTATATTTAGCCGTAAACACAGACAATTTAAAAGGCCTCCAGGGCTGCCTGCAGCCAAATACCCCACAGCCTGAAACAAGGACTCGGGCCGTCCATTTCACATTTTTAAACAACGCTTCACATAATGACAGTGCACGGCAGAGCCAAGCGACTCGACTCAACAAAACCCCCCAAAACAAATGTTTCTAAAAATATCGTGGCTAAGAAATGTTCCGCCATTCACAAAGGGTCCTCGCCTCCCCTGAAATACTTGTCCATTTTTTGTCCTAGTGGGGTTTACTAAAGGCAAGCAGGTGAGCGCTGCACGCTGCGTACAGCACCTCCGAAACTGCCATGTGCAGGGTGAGAAAGGAGCAAACCCAAACCAAACCCTGACGTTCACCCTGCCACAGAGCTAGACAGAGATGATCATGTGAACTAGGCACCTGAGTCATAAAAGACACGAAGAATTAAAAAAAAAAAAGCAACTTCAAATTTATTTTGACAGCACAACCCTTTATATTAACCAAGCAAATGGCAATTAAAAAAGGGCGGAGATGGTTTCCATTCATGCTTGTGGTGAAATTTGCAGCCTATTTCCTAAAAAGATTAACACCCTCTTCCCCTGAAGAAAAAAAGCAGCAAACTAATGGTGCTGTGCATCCATTTATTCAGAAGGATAAATAATTTCCGCCCTGGGAGCTGCTGCCGGCAGACTTTGGCTGGGGCCTGGCCGCTCCGCCTGGCGCCACCCGTGCCTCTCCCGAAGGGCACGGTGCATCCTGCAGTAGTAATAATCACCATGGAAACTTGTCCAGTTTCAACTCCGTTACCATGGGAAAGCACCGGCGCACCCCAAATTTACATTTTTCACCTGCACACGGCTGAATCCTGCTCCCCACCAACAAAACGTGTGCGATCGCGATCGCGGCCGCCCGGCTGGCCGGGCCGGTGGGAGCGAGGTGCTTCCCTGAGTCCTGTGGGCACAGTGGCATTGGGATGATAGGGAGGGCAGCGCCACTCCGAAACTGCATGGGTGAGGAGTCCCAGCCTGGCGATGTGTCTCTGAGAGCACACGAAGAGCTCTGCTGGCTCTGGCACTTACAGAAATTATTTGCTCGCATAGATGTTTGTAGGACCGACAAACCTGCAAACTAAGA
Organism: Morus bassanus; assembly: GCA_031468815.1. Taxonomy (NCBI): domain Eukaryota; kingdom Metazoa; phylum Chordata; class Aves; order Suliformes; family Sulidae; genus Morus; species Morus bassanus. Next base: position 86,985,321 of record CM062568.1, on the reverse strand, counting down.
GGGGACAGGGAAAAGGGGAGGAAAAAAGCAAACCCCATGAACAAAGGCTAAAAAATGGCCAAGGCAGGGAAGTAGGAAATCTCCCGAGACCTGTAAATCCTTGGATTTAGCAGCGAGATGCCACGGTGAGCGCAAGACTACAGAAATGTCGGGAGTTAATAGTGGAGGCTGGTTGGGTAAAATGCTAATAATTTATCAGGCGCGTTTGAGTTCTTAAAAAGGATTTTTAAAAGTAAACAGATGAGTCATTTCTTTTCCCCTCCTGCTGCTGGCTTACGGAGAATAATTCTGGATTTTTCTCATCTCATGAAACATTCTGCAGAAAACATTCACAAATACAGGGTTGAGGGTTTTTTTGTTTGGTTCTTTTTCCAGCCTCGGCTGAGACAGATTAGAGGCAGGCAGAGATGCCCAAGCACCAAAAAACAGGAGCAAAAATCAAATCCCTTATTCAGAAAGTGACAAGTATCAGTACCAAAAAATTGGGCCAGTCTTGTTTTGGAAAAATGAAAAAAAAAAAAAAAAAAGCAATCGCTTCTAAAAATAAAGACAATGAGGCGACGGCTCAGCAGATTCAAGCTGAAAAAAACTAGACGTTGTTGTTTCTGTTAAGGAATTAAAAAGCCATTTTCTACTGCTCTTATATAATCTCTCCCTCCCTCTTTTTAAAATGAGAATTTACAACCCTGTGGTCTCCACAGCGTACACCAGCATCTTTGCTCCTCCAGCTGCTGCAGCACAGCCGAGTATTTTGCACATGACACTGGCTCTTCCCGATGTTTCCGTTTGCTTGAGAAGCGTGAGATCGTGGTGTTTTCATAGGGAATTAATGACCTGGCAGGGACAGGAAATGACCCCCTGTTCCCCTGGCAAACCCATTTAACATTGAGAAATAGAAAAATTAAGATGAAGATTATGCTGTGTAAGAGACTTGAGGGATTAGCATCCTGTACGCACCCACGGAGAGAGACAGATCACCGCCGAAGATGAAAGTATAAAAACATAATAAAATCCCCCCTTTGCTGCTTTAAAAAGCAACAGGGCTGGAGGCAGAGGAAATATCTAGATGAGAGGAAGAAGAGCTCATCTATCACCATCAGACACCTTGAAGAAATGCCTGTGGGGTTGATTGGGTTTGTTGTTTTTTTTTTAAAGCATAGTCAAATATTGTTTTCCACGCTGAATCCTGTATGTTTCTGGGATCTATAAATATATATTGTTGAGCTCGTGGTCCTACACTGCCTCTGGGAGGGCCCCACCACGCGAGGGGAAGGAAAAGGAGGGAAAGGTGAGGTGCAGCCCTCAACCCAGGTTTATGGGCTTGGGGTGGGCTTTTTGGCCTCTCATCTCTCCAATGTGGAAGTGTACCTTTCCGTATTTCCAGTGCACCTGCTTCTTGAGCACGTGACAGCTCCAGAAAAAAAAAATAACATTATATATATATACACTTAAAAATATTTCATGATCCTGCCCGCAGCTTGGCAGCAGCTGGCTGCCAGGTACAGCGGAGTCTCAGCACAGCTTCCCCCTGCGCCCTGTAAAGCAATTTTTGGTTTCACCCGGGATGCAATCCCAGGGCTGCTAAACATGTATTACACCAAACACCTATTATCAAGGTCAGTAAGCAGACAGAGTGAAAAGGATTCAAGTCCCCAAGCCTCAAAAGAGGAAACATTTGAAGATCTGGGATCAAGAGACAGTTTGAAGATGTCCAAAGAGGTGTTTTCTAGTTCCTGGACTCCTTTTTTATACTACGTACACAGAGTACATGGTACAAAACAGTAAGTCAACATGGAGATGACAAACTAAAGTAAATTTTCAATGTTGCTATTAATGGTGATAGCTATATTATGTTTCTCCTTTAATAAAAATCACCCTGAAGTATGTGCTGGGTTTGGGTTTTTTTTGTTGGCTTGTTTTTTTTTTTAAGATTGCTGCTTCACTGTACATAAAGTATTCAGAGTTACCCAGTTTTTAGAACAAGTTTCATGTACCTAATATCCACAAATGAAAGTAATATAATTCAGTGAAATTGCCTTAAGTTTCCTCTATCACACCTGAGTACTGGAAAGTCAATTATTTTCACTTTCCCTACTTATCTATTTAATATTTAATTTGCTGTTTGTTTTAACTGAAAAAAGCTTGCAACTCTGAAAAGAGCCCTATTGTAAATAACCGGGGCTTTCCCACAGGGGTGCTGATAAGAGTTAAGTTCATGGCACTATGCAATGATGTGTGTAACTGTACAGGAAATGGTATGTTAGCTATACAGAAATGCCATGAAAAGGGTGGTGATAACTCTAGCTTGTGTTTTTTATCTCCTGTTGATGGCTGTGCAACAGACTTTTCTCAGGGCTGTTGCATGTCTTGCTGTGGGAGAGCAGCACTGCACCGTGCGCAGCTGTCCCCGCGCCCCACTTGCTCATCCGTAACATGGCTTGTACCTCGCTATCGACACAGAATTCAAATTATACTGTGCTCACTATGGAAAGGGTCTCAGATGCTCCCTTTGCAGGACACCCTGCTCAGTATCGCCTGGAAAAACTGGGTTTCCTTTCAGTACAAACACAGTATCAAAACCAAAATAAAATTAGAAATCTTGACTTAATTGAACAGCATGGGGACAAAATTATGGATGGATTTGGACTTCAGTGTTTTGCCAAAACTTGCTGCTTGCTGTCACTGGTCCTCCTGCCAGAAGCAGCATGTTTGATTTTTGCTCTGCAGAAGCCCACTACCGAGGGCCGTGGTGAAAGCATGCCTGACGGGGACGCCCCGCCGCCCTTCGGGAGGGCGGCAGACCTGCCGAGCAGCCCGGTGGCACGCAAGCGACCAGAGCGCCACGCCAGGTCCTGCACGCCCCGGTCCCCGTCGGGCTGATCCTGCCGCCGCGTGGCAGCACACCCCATCGCCCTCGATGCACCATGAAAGCACGCACCCAACCTGTGCCCTACTGAGACATGGGTTTCTTAAGGAGCTCAGGGTTGGGCCTGCCTGTCCTCAGCAGTCTCAGCGGCCAAAGCCCGACCCATCTTTCTGCAACCTTCTGCAGTAAATACACAGATGGGCAATGAGGACACATATTGACATAGACCAACACACAATAAATAGTCTTTCATCCTGCAGTTTTTGCTTTGTATAGCTCAAGCCATACCCAAATAAAGGCTTTACCATATTGTTACTGGTGGCTTGCTGCTAGAATAGAAAAAATGTATTTGAATAAAGAGAGCTTTCATATACCGAATACATGGAGCTATTAATACACAAATAATGTCCAGGTTGGCTCTCCCATACATGCAAACCACAGATGATTTCAGCAGTGTTTGCCTCTCACATTTCTCACTGGTTCACATATTCAGGCACCTGGGATTGACAATCCTGGCCATCCCGCATACCCTTTTAGTGGTGTAGTCCTCAAGCACCAACGGGCAGAGGTATAACCAACTCACAGCTAACGGTGAACTAACCTTTTCCCCTGTGTTCCACCATTCATGGTGCTGCGTTTGATACCCCCCCACACCTTGGCCAGCTGCAGAGGCACCAGGAGGGCCGGTGCAACCCGTCCTCTCCCTGCTTGCAGGAGGGCTGACGGTGACCCCCTCCGAGATACAGGGCAGATGGAGCGGAGGAGACCTGCAAGCCATTTGTTAAGGCAACCAGCCCCTCACCCTCCTGCTGGCTCACAGTTGGACCCCAAATGCAGTCCCATCACCCCTGGAAAGGGGGCTTGATGCCCCCTTGGTCATCACCAAAGGGGAACTGCTGGGAATGCACTTCTTGGTCCCCTCCAGGGGGCACTGAGGAAACATCCCGGTTTAGCCCTACCCTCTCCGCACTGATTCCCTTGGCTCAAACACCCAGCAACTCCCTGTTCAGATTTGGAAGGCACCATTCAAATGTGACTGAGGGCAAGGTGAGAAAGACATTGGAAAGACGGGCAGGATTCACTCTGGTATCAAGCAGAGAGAGGAGGGAGGGCTATGCTGGGGTATCCCCGCCAGTATGAAAGCTACCTCTTTTGCTCCTCTTCCCTCTGCACAACGTCCCCTGCTCACCACGCACCTACGTCCTGCCCCGCGTTACTTCTCACTCTGCGGGAGCTATGTTGTGGAGGATGAGCTGGACGCTGCTGAGGAGCAGTTAAAATAAGACCATCTCATCAGGCAACTTCAGAAGATGCCGGAGGAGTAACAAGGCTCCAACGCAGCTCATGCAACAGGTACTCTTTTATTTTCCACCACCGCATTATGGATCCTTATGGGAGGCAAAACTATTTGTGTCAAGGCTCCCATCCATGTTGTTAAACCCTGGGGGAACGAGAGGGAAAGGAAATCATTACGGCAGTGCAAAATGGCACGTTATAGATGGGACATTGACAATATGTATATGCTGCTTCGGCACACAGCACGATTGTTCTCAAATGCAGCGGCTTGCCTGGCTGATCGTACTTCGGTCTCTTAAACAGTTCAGCTGAGAAATACCACAGTGGTCTGCCTATTGCACAGGCTAATCGCCTGCAAAGAGCCACGTTACAGTCATATATTTGCTAACTATATTGCTGTTGTCAACAGCCTGTAGTTAGCAATCCATTCTGGGGAGGAGAGAACTCACTTTCTTCTCATTTAAAAACAAATCAGACCAACTGAAAAAAAAATCCTGTCACAGACCTGAAACCAGCGTCTTTACTCCCAAGGGCAATATATACAAGACAGACGATAAATGCTGTGGAAGGAATAGAGCACTTCCCTGACAAATTTCAACCTGTAGTGAATTTTTATATCCAATTTGAAAACCTTGCCAAAAACCCCTACATTTGCAGTGGAAACTGTGACATACCCCAAGCATAAGGGAGACAGCACATGCTGCCGTACTGCCAGATGCCCTTTCCCTTCCTCTGCTCCATTCACAAACTATTCTGATAACTGGATATAACACTTAACTGAAGGTCTCCTACTTTCAAAAGGACCGCCACTCATGCAGTATATAGTATTACAAATAAGCAGGCATTATAAAAACAGTGCTACTTTGAAATGACTTGAGATTGATCGTGCTATTCGCAAATGCTCAAGTTTCTCACATCCGCAGCACATCCCAGGTCCTGGGGGTCTCTAAACTGTTATGCTTGGAGGAACCTTGCAGCAAGGTTCCAAGTATAAAACCTTTCAAGAGGTGGTTTATTTTTTTCCCTTGGCATAGTACAGAAATGCCTGAACAGTGGCTGCTTGCTTAGCCTGCAGTAAGCTGAACACGCACTCTGAGGCGGAGACAGTGCACAGAAGTCTGATGTATTAAACCTGACATGTGAAGGACAAATATAAATTTGCCAGCCATAATTACTGCTGAGTCATGTGCCGCCCAGTTTGGTGACGTCCCTTTGACCCAGCAGGCTCTTCCGACTCGCTGCAGCTTCCGTGCTCCAAATTTCTGTTCAAACAGGGAAGATGAGTTACCACTTTTGCGACTGCAGAAGTATCTGTTTAAATCAGCTTTCCCTTGGTGCTGCCGGTAGCGTGCAGGTGTGTCCTCCCAGAGTGTGACGCAGCCCCTCGGGATGGGGACATCGGCGGCTGCAGCAGTGTGTTGGGACGGGCGCGTCGGGGACCCGGCAATCACAGCCCTGCCCCAAGCACCTGCAGTGGGGAGGTGTGGCCTGCGTGGCCCTGGGGGAACATCTTCTCACCAGCAGCTCCCCATAAGCCAAACTGTAGGGCTGCTCGCTCCTGGGAAAGTCCTGCCACACTCACCTCCCTGCCTCTCAGCCCCATCGTGCACCTCTGCTTGCTCAGAATCACTGAATCACAGATGGGTTGAGGTTCGAGGGCACCTCTGGAGGTCATCTGGTCCAAGGCCCCTGCTCAAGCAGGGCCACCTAGAGCCAGTTGCCCAGGACCATTATTCATGCAGCTTCTCAATATCTCCAAGGATGGAGACTCCACAACCTCCCTGGGCAACCTGCGCCAGGGCTCGGTCACCCTCACAGTGAAAAAGTGTTTCCTGATGTTCAGAGGGAACCTCCTGTGCTTCAGTTTGTGCCCATTGCCTCTGGTCCTGCCACTGGGCACCTCTGAAAAGAGCCTGGCTCTGTCCTCTTTGCACCCTCCCCTCAGATACTTCTGTACGTTGATGAGCTCCCCCCTGAGCCTTCTCTTCTCCAGGCTGAACAGTCCCAGCTCTCTGAGCCTGTCCTCACAGGAGAGGCGCTCCTGCCCCTTCATCACCTTTGTGGCCCTTCATTGGGCTGTCTCCAGTATGTCCACATCTCTGCTGTCCTGGGGAGCCCAGGGCTGGACCCAGCACTCCAGGTGTGGCCTCACCAGTGCTGAGGGGAGGGGAAGGATCACCTCCCTCGACCTGCTGGCAACACTCCTCCTAGTGTGGGCCAGGGCACCATTAGCCTTTTTTGCAGCAAGGGTGCATGGCTGGCTCATGTTCAACTTGGTGTCCACCAGGACCCCCAGCTCCTTTTCTACAAAGCTGCTTTCCAACTGGGCGGCCCCCAGCACATACTGGTGCCTGGCGCTGTTCCTGCCCAGGTGCAGGACTTTGCACTTCTCCTTGTTGAACTCCATGACGTTCCTGTTAGCCCATTTCTCCTGCCTGTTGACAGTCCCTCTGGATGGCAGCACGACCCTCTGGTGTGTGAGCCGCTCCTGCCGGTCTGGTGTCATCTGCAGACTTGTTGAGGGCACGCTCTGCCCATCATCCAGATCCTTAATGAAGATGTTGAACAGGACTGGACCCAGTATTGACCAGTATTGGGTACATCACTAGTCACTGGCCTCTAACTTGACTTTGTGCCACTGATTGCCACCCTCTGGGCCCGACCATTCAGCCAGTTTCCAGTCCAGCTCACTGTCTGCTCATCCAGGCCGTACACCAACTGGTTGCCTATGAGTATCTTACAGGAGACAGCATCAAAGGCCTTCCTCAAGTCCAGGTAGACAATATCTGCTGCTCCCCCCCTCGTCTACCAGGCTTGCTTCTCATACAGTATGTCAGCTTTCCATGGGGAAGGCAAACCCGCAGCAGGCGAGAGACTAATAAAGTCTAAATTAAAACAGTATCAGGGAAAAACTGGATCTACTCTAGGGACCTCTCTTGCATTTGAGCTCCTGAGTTTTACTGTACCTTGACCTCCGTGGTTTTCACACACACGGTGCACCCATGTGTTTACTTTTGGAGTGAGATCATATGAAGAATGCAGACTCATGCTAGCATTAAAAGACTTCTTAGGCTTGAAAAGTAAAGCGCACAATTTTCCTATGGGAAAAAAATATTTTAAACAATTTTTCCTGTCATTAAATATCCCATTTAACTGATTATTTAGTATCATTTTCAATCAAAATATTATATTTGCCAGCAAAGCAAAGAAAAATGAGCTGTTTTGAGAACACAGAGCTAAACAAAACAAACAAGATAGCCGTTACTTTACAGCAAATTTTAAAAACCACGCATTTTGTTTTCCCAGCAATCGATACACCAATGATAATAAGAGGAAAAGGATACCAATCAAACGTAATTGCCAGCCCCACTTCCCCCAAAACAAAAAGCACTCACTGTCAGCCTGATAAAATATTTGCTCCTTTCCCAGTCAAGTGCTTTATTAAACAGTCCTTAAAGCATCTCAGTTCTTACAAAGGATTTCCAAGTTTGATGTCAGTGAAACAACTTCAAAGCCTCATTAGCTCCCCGGCGGAGGTTTGTTCTCCACTCAGAGACACTCGTCTCACTGTTTTGTCCTGACCCTCTCCACTGATCCCAGGCTCAGATATTTTTACTACATTCATTTGATCTTTTCCAATATCCAGATGAGAACTGGTACCAGTGTGGTAAAGGCTAATGTCCACTGCCCGTCTCTTCTTGCTTACGTTAATCTGTCTTGCTCCTGGCTACGAAGGATGGGGTCCCCTCACGGACCAGTTACCAAGTCTCAAACTCAAAAAGGTTAGTGAGGTAAAGTTAAAATCAGTTTTTAAACTGCTACGGCACTTTTGCAGGCGAAACATCTGACTTTGCCCCATTACACCACCACGGCTTCGACTGCTTCGGCTGTCTGCAAACTAGCCACACAAGCAAAGCATGCTAGAGTACCCCTCGAGGGGTAAACCAGCTTCAACAGCTCAAAACCCATAAACAAAGTCAGTTGCCACTACCACCACATGGGCCCCCAGAGCCTCAGCCCCTCAGACATGCTGCAAAGCCCTTCCCATCCGCTCCTTACAGCATGCCAGCTCCAGTTAAAAACCACTTTTTCTTGGTGCAGACAAGGCCAGAATAGGGCTAACCTCAGCACCGTTGAGGGGACTGCCCTTAAACTTGCCTTACCTCTAGACCTTCTTGAGACAGAGAGGAAGAAGAAGAAGCAGAAACCAGTGTGAATGCCTTTTAAAGCCATGGGCATTAGAACAGCAAATTCCGACACTTCTGTAACTTAAATCAACTGAAAGCCAAATTTTCATATAACCTCTAATTATCCTAATATAGTCTGGATTAAGTAAATAAATAATGAGAAGCAAAGCAAAACCAAGCAAAAAACCTGAACCTTCCAGCCAAAAGGGCACACCCCTTCTCCCGCCTGTAGCTTTGATGGCTCTCAGTGGCACAGATATTGTCCCAAATGACAAGATTGGGCCAAAGAGCTGGGGACTGAAAACAGACTCATCAGCTTTTCTTCTCTTGTGGGACAAGGTCTCACTTGGGAGCATGGGCAGATACGAAGGTGCAGGAGTATTGGGGTGCTGCTTGGGGAGCAAAAGGGTAGAGGAGTCCTCCCTTCCCTGGCGCAAAATGCGGCTATTTAATACTTCATCCCTCTGCACTGGCATGAGTAACCAAATGCTCCTTCAGCTTTCCACTTCAAGATCAAGTTTTATTTTCATAGCTTCAGATTTATTAAACTGACTCTCCCTCTCCTCCACCCCATCACTTTGATAAACCAAGCCCATCATTTCATCAGCTACATGACAGTGCTAATCCTCAGCAGATTTCAAACTTGCCCTACTCTTGCACCACCCCATCTAAAAATGCGTGGATTGAAAAACTTTCAAGCAAAAATAGCCCCTTCTTTTCATCCTTGCAAAATTTGTAAGCAGCCGCAAGGATTTTGTTTAAAAGAGACAGAAAACTGTAGGACTCCTGTGATGTGAGGAAAACTGCAGCATTTTTTCTTTGAACTTCGCATCCTTTTACACACTCGCTTTCACCCCAGTGTCTGTACCGTTTCCTGGTCTGGCTTTGAGAGGCAGAGAAATGACCTCTTCTCTCTGTCGTGCCGTGATGCACAAGATGTCAGCCTTCTGACTGAATTCAAGATAACACCAGCGTGAGATGCAGCATTACGGTGCTGATGGATGTAACGAGAAGACCTCACAACTTTTCAATGTGTTTTCACCCTCAGAGACCAATTTAGCGCTCCTAGAAGCCCCTGTGCTGAACTGTGAAATATAGACACCTCTGACCACAAATAAGATGTAAATAACAGAAAATACTGAAAAGCTGTCTTGCTGCATCTCAGTGCCCCTGAGTTAACCGGTCCAGGCTACTTGTAACACCTACAAATGCTCCACACGCATATACATACCTGCACGCATTTAAAATCTGCAAGTGCTTCCTCTTTAATGCCTTTTGCGCCTCATCCATTTGACCGTGAGGTCTTCCCTCTCATTCTAGCTGCTGGCCACTACTTGCAGTTGCGTTCCTCCAGCGTGCCTTTTCCTCCCATTTCATCAAGGTCTACCATGTTCCTTTGCTGCCGGAGCACTTCTAGTCTAAGTATGAATGTTGATGTCCAAATTTTAATAACTTGACGCTATATGAACAGAGACCTTCCAGCCAGTTCAAAGGAGTCTTCTCCAGCTGGGTATTCCAGCTCTGACTAACACTGCTCATACTGCACAGAGGTGAGACGATTTCAAACTGTACCCATAATACACAAAAAAGTAATAATGCTTTTTAGATCAGGGATCCAGACTCTGACCACTCAGGAAAAAAAAAAAGGCTGTATTTCAGGAAATGCAGGCAGGGCAACCAGTGCTGTAAAAATAGCACTGCTATTGCAGGTAAAAGTAAATATTATTTTCCTGATACTGTGAACCAGTCAACATGAACAAATTTCCCAGCCACGTATTGCAAGAGGAAACAAGGTCAGTCCTGCCTATACTTTTCCATCAAACCTTTGGAAACCACATACATCATGATGAATACCAAATTTTGTTATTATCACTTCCCCTATCTTAATGATGGCTACATGGTACCAGGAATGTGCTGCCATAGGATATAGAGCCCCTGACATATTTACTGCAGCATTTTTCACCAGCAATTTCCGTTGCGATGTGTGCTATTACGTGTTCAGAAAAACTTAGGGAAACTGCAGGATGCAGAACGACAATTACATCTTTCCCAGATGAGACTGCTACGTTAATGGATCGGCGTCATCCATCACCACAGATCGTAAGTCCTCTGGGGAACGTCACCAGGGCACTCCAATAAATCTGACCAGAAGATTTCGTATTTGGCTGTTCAGCTCAGCCCTAGGAAGCAGTTTAGCAACACACTCTGCAGCATGACTATGGCTCAATTCTCCTGGTGAGGTGTTGTTGCTCTACGGCTGTGAAGCTCTGGATGCAGGAGGTCCTGCACACCAGAGTGGAAAGGCACACACGGGTGCGGCCTGGCGTTAATTCCTCACACGGTCGGTTCTTCAAAGAACCAAATTTTGGCATGCAGATCGTAGACCGTGAAGGAAGAAAGCTGACTGCACAGCTTTGTTCCTTTACCACCAACAACAAAGAAAAGGAAATAAAAATTAAAGAAGAAGAAAACAGACAAAAAAAATACCTGCCAGCAGACTGGTGCCACTCTGAAGTAAATTTTTTTGCTGCCAATCTTCTTGATTCTTCAGGCCACCTCAGCAGGCTGAGCAGACTGTCTGCCATGAAAATCTAAGGTGATGCTATTAGGGAAGAACATACCTCTCATAGGCTCTTCCTTCGGGAAAGCCAAACAAATAACCCACAAATAAAAACCTCCATGGCTGTACCATGTCCTAGCTTATCCTTGTAATAATAGGAGAATAGGACCTGAGGCTGTCTCCCCTCCTCTCCTGTGCTAATGCAAATACAGGAGCAGTGTAAGAGCAGGCTGAGGGGAAGGTCAGCCCCATCAAAGCCCTTTTGGAAGGCAGCTCTGAGCGAGGGGGACCGAGGGCACTTTTGTCTCTCCCGCTTTGTGTATACTCTGTTTCAGGCAACGATATATTTTCCTGACATGCCGTTCATGTAGCTGGAGCTAAGCATTTCCTTGTACAGTACTGGGGGTGGGGATCTGCCACGGCATCGCTGCTCCCAGGCTTAACCGTTTCGAGCCTTCTCTTCCCTTAGGCATAGGCTTTCACCACCCACCCCACCCCATGCCTGCCCCAAAGCCATGGGCAATGCACATGGTCCTTCTCCCTCATTCCTGGGTACCCAATGCAAGGGCATCAACACCAATGCCTGTTCCCACCAGGACAGGGCCACCACCAGGCATGCTCCACGATATGGGGACAGTCTCGGGGTGCCACCCATGCCTGTCCAACCCTCCCCAACCCCACGCTCCTGCCCTGAAACTCCTCACCCCCCGGGTGGCCAACGCCCTCCCACTGGCTCCAGGTTTGGCCGGAGGAGCAGGGATGGAGACCAATGGCCTGAACTACTGCAGCTCCTACGGCAGCGAGTACCCGATGGTAACCAGAAGTGAGCACAACAGAGCTTAGGAGATTAGCAAAATAAGGAGGAAGTAGTTTTAACTACATAATAATTTCAGGGAATAAAAACTGCCTATAGCCTGTATAAGTCATGAGAAACAGCACACGCTCATCTTGCCTCAGGCAAATCCATATGTTCGTAGACAAGCTCAGCTACAAAAATGATGCCCTTTCTTGCAGATAGAAACAGAAAGAGCACCCAAGAAGTACAAAATAATCAGCATTTTCTTGGCGGGGTGTTATAGAAAACAACCATGCTCATTTAAGAGCTTGCTGTTGGCAAAAGGGGAGGGTGGATGCCCCCAGCACAAGCACTCCTCCATCCCTCTGGTAGGGCAGCCAGCACCAGGTCTCCACACCTAACCCCCGCTCAGGGGGCTTAAGCGGCTGCCGGAGGGGCTGCTGCACCTTTCGGCTCCTCCTGCATGCAAAATGGGGGTCTGCCCCACACTGCCCCAAGAAACTGTCCAGGCACCCTACATGCAGGGACGTGCAGCCTGTGAGGTGCCAAAGCAGCACGTGCCAGGCCACGGGGCTCCCGCGGGCCACTGCTGGCCAGTCTTTGCCTGGGATGGCGGCTGAGGGAAATCAATGGAGCCTGCAACACAGGAGGCACAGCAGGAACAAGCTGCACTGCAACAGGGGTTGCAAAAGAAACCTAGAGAGCTAAGCTGGCAACCAAGAAAAACCTCTGTTTTTACCACATGTTGGTGGCCAAACTGGGTAAACATCTGAAGAGCACAAACCAAAACAGAGGAGACAGCTGTCCCCTGGCGAGCACAAACCCTTTGCGACCCCAGCTGAATCTTCCCCCAAAAGGTGTCGTGATCCATAGTTTGAGAAACCGAGCAGACAGCTGCTGGCCACGGCTGCACCGGGAAGGGTGGCCACCAGGGCAGGTGTGAGTGACCATACTCCAGGAGCTGAGCTCTCTGCCAAGATGCGCTCCACACTGAGAGGGTGCCAGAGCCACCCAAAACGCAGCATCCACTATTTTTCCGATGGGGAGGACAGGCTGGGCTGCAATGACCGACCTGCATTTCCTTGGCTGCCTCATACAACTAACAGGGCCATCTCCACGCAGTGCATCTCCCAGAAAACACTTCACGCAGGTTAACACCAGTAACCTCAAAGGATGACAGCCAGCTGCCGGCTGCTGGGTGAAGCACTTGCCTCCATTTGGGCAAGGGCCCTTGGCCAGACCCCACTGGCAAAGTCTGTGCCAGTGCCCGTGGCTTCACGGAGTACGCGACCATGGGGAGCAGGCCCCCAGTGTGCACCCATCTTGCCACCCCCAGGTGTCTTCCACATCCAGTGGATATCCTCCTGCACCACGCTGCAAAAGCATGAAAAATCAAGAGACTCCGTTGACTTTTTGTCTGACGTTAGTAATTTTATAGCTTAATGCTAACCAAAGTACGAGACTACACTGCTACCAAAAATTAATTAAAGTGGGGGTGGATCACCAAAGATCCCAAAGTCACCCAGTGCGACGAACATCTGGTAAACCCCACCCTGTCCTTTCAGTGAAGAAGGACGATTCGGCCTCTGTTCTGGGACAAAGCATTCGCCAGGAGCGAGCCACCAGCACAGGGTAGCAGAGGCCGAGAGGCTGGAAGAGGAGCAGCCTGGGGGCGGCGGATGGCACCAAGGCCGCCGACCCAGCAGCAGCACTGGGCACAGTGTTGCGGGCGCCGGGAACAGGGTGCTGGAGGCTGGTTGTTTGAGTTTAGCTGTCTAAACAGGCACTGAGGGATTAGGACCCTTTGCGTCTCCAGCTCTAATTAAAGGTTGTTTATTATCCGATTGTTCCCGATGGTGTATATTTCTTCTTTGTGTAAACACAGCCAACACTGATGTCTAAAAAAACCCACAACGCCAAAAGGAGTGGAAAGGTCCGCGTTTGGGTGAGCTACAGGGTGCAAGGGACATCCCGCAGCCTGCCCCACCAGCGCCCGGCTCTCCCCAGCCGGCAGCCACAGGCACGGGCGCTTGCAGCGGCTCAGTGCTGGGCCAGATGCTGACTCCAGCTGTTTCTTCCATGCTGGTCGTGACTTGAGCAATAGTTACAGGAAGAGAAGTTTTGGCCAAAGCATTTGCCCTCAGAGCAGCAGTAGTTATGTGTAATCAGAGGTTAACGAGGTAGCTGGAGCGAGCGCACTTTGCCTGCAAAGTGAAGTTGTTACCGGAGCATCCCAGGTATTGCTCGTATGCATACAGACACACAAAATGTGCATCTGGAACAATGGGCAGCATCCCCTTAACCACAGGTTTTGGGACCCTAGAAAGGGTTTACCTAAATATAGTTAAATGAGGCTCTTTGGCAACATCTACGTCCTTGGTACACCCAGTGGAGAAGGATGGGTGTCTCCTCCAGGCCTTGGCGTTAGGTGGGCCGTGGGCACCGAGTGGGTTTGGCTGGGACTAGAGCCCAGCCTTTATATTAAAATCCACCAAAGCTGCAAACTCAGGCACCGAGGAGAACAGAAATGCAACCTTCTCCTGGTTGCCTATATGGTTCTGATTCTGTGTGGCTGCATTACAATGCATTCTTAAATACACAGTTATCCCCTCTTTTTCAAAAGGCCTTGTTATGCTGCAAAAAGGACATATGCAAAAGGAAAAAGTAATTTTTTTTCATAGGCCTCTCTGTAACTTTCAAGCATCTGACTCTGAAACAAGTAACACTTTTTCCATGCAGATGTATACGTGTTATCTAAAAAAATTAAATTGGTCTATGACTCTGCTTTTAATGATGTGATGCTATGTGCTACCCTTGTAAATGTATAGAATTATTTCAGTCTTTCTCTTGCTGCATCTTATAAAGGCAACATACCATAGTTTCAGTAGTTGCATTTTCAAATGTGTTTATCTGGGTCACTGCTACTTACAGCGTAAGAAGATTTAGTGAAGCCAGTTTAGCATCAGTCTAGTGCAAAGGAAAAAATTCTTTAATTAAAGCCAAAAGAATTATATTGTTTGGTGGGTAAAAATCTCAGCATCATCAAATTAAAGTCTTTGGAATGATTCAAGAAGAAACTAGACCTCTGGGCAATTTCATTCAAAAGGCACTTGGGATTTTGGGGGCTTTTTTAGTTCATCACAAATTATTTCACGTAATTGGCAATTTCAGGTACAGAAAAGAGAACTGAGGCCATTACAACATCAGGACGACATTTTCTTAAATGGTATGATGCAAAATCACGAACGATGGAAGAACGTGATTCCTGACGATGGCGGTCCATCTGATGCACATGGAGCAGCGCTGGTGGGCATGCCAGCTTGCCCAGAGCGGCTGCACTTCATTGCCATGTAGAGGCCATCACGGAAGATGGGGGAGAAGGCAGCCTGTTTTGATGGCACTGCTCCCAGATCCTTCCACTAAGATACAAATAATCTGCAGACACAAGAAAGCAGGGAGCACATTCAGAAGCCAGGAGAGGCATCTAACGTAGTCTCTGTGTGTTTCCAATGGTCCTAGCTTGCCTTCCCCCTGCCTTGGAAAATGCCAGAAGAAAGGAAGATGTTGTTCATGAAAGGCGAAGCTGC
The DNA here is from genome assembly GCA_031468815.1 of Morus bassanus. Lineage (NCBI taxonomy): Eukaryota > Metazoa > Chordata > Aves > Suliformes > Sulidae > Morus > Morus bassanus. Next base: position 86,970,029 of record CM062568.1, on the reverse strand, counting down.
CACTCACGTGGGGAATTATGTGGGAGGCTGAACAGCCACCGCGTGATGAAAGTCTGAGCGTGCCTGTGTGATGCAAGAACAACATCCCTCGGCATCACGCTGCCCGTTGGGTGACAGGGAAGTGACTCAGAAGACGAGCGCACTTCAAAGGTTCGTGGAATACTGGTTTATTTTAGTTGAAGCCTGTCTGCAGCAGAGCGGGGAGGACTGCAAGCAAAAAGCATCCGCTCTGCATCCTGTGGCTGCTGCCAGAGCAGTTCATCCCCCAGGAACAAAAGCCTTCCTCCTCTTTTCCTTTTCTTCTGGTCGATGGAGGAGGGCAGGTGGGGAAATAGCTGTCATTTCTGCTGCCGAACCGCAGCCAGCAGAGGCCTGATGCCGCAGTGGACCGGGATGAGATGCTTGGCACCCGCCCCAACGTGCCCCACGGTCTCTACGACAGAAAGCTCAACAACTGTCCATCCATCAGTAGGGTATTGGTGTGACAGAAACATTAGGTTACAGCAGCCGCATCACCGTGATCTGCAGTTAATTATTCCCCAGCTCCAAACAGCAGCAACACAGGGAAGAAAGGAACAAGCGTGTAGTCAGTAGTTTGATCCTGTTATTGATTGGATGCTAACAAAGACTGCAGGAAATAACTATAAAATACTTTCCGTGTCAAAAACAGGGAGGATAGATGATGGATTTTCTTCAGATTATTGGGGGCAAAAAAAGGGAAGTCATAAATTCTCAAAGCCCCAAATTTTTTATTTAGTTTTTTCAAACATGGCAGATTTTTTCCAGGTTTTGGTGGGTTTTTTGGTTGAGTTTTTGCTTTGGTTTTGGTTTGGGTTTTTTTTCCCCCAGTTCCCAGATCTATTCCTTGCTGACAGACAGCACACCAGCTATTCACTGGATATGGTGATCTACAGCTGCAGTCCTTGGGGTTCCCGCTTGATTGCAAGAGGGCAGCTTCTGGCACTCCCAGCCCTGCTGCGGCAGAAGTTGTCTCACAGCCAGCGGGGCCAGCTACAGATCACAACACCGGAGGAGTAAAAGGCTCAGTATCTGGCCCCTTAGTTTCAGAGGACTTATTTTATCATACTGTTTTTAGAGAATTATCACTTCCTTTACATTCCTCCATATGCACAGTGAAGAAAATCTGTTTTAAACATGTGACAGGCACGGTTTCCATCAGAGAGTAAATTTTGGGGATAAATAAAGAAAAAAGGAGCTATTTTTAAGCCAGAGGCGATCACCATGCTGATGAGTGAGCACACAAGTGTCTGAACACAAGTGTTGTTCAGCATATTCACAAGGTTAGATTGCCACATCGTTCTTCAGATGATCTGAGATCACCGGAACCCCTTTCCTTAAAAATACAGCTGTAAGAAGTAATTAAATGTCAGCTTGGGGTTTGTGCACATAGGCATGACTGCTTTCCCCTCAAGCACTTTGGAAGTCTGCCGCTGGTCCTTACAGGAAAATGCATTTAGCCCTAATATTAAGTCCCACCGGTTGTGAAGCCTTACATGCAACTTGGTGGGATTTTGGTGCAACAGCTTCAGAGAGCTGTATTGGATCAACACCAGTAATGCAGATACCTTTGCAAGCAGCTCAGGCACCAATCCTGTGGAGACCAGGAACATGCCCCAGAAAAACTGAAGCAAGGGGCAAAAAGAGAGGGAAGGAAGGTAGGATGCAGAGCTCCTGACATCTGTATCGCAGAACTGCAAGGACCTTTGGGTTGTCTCCAGATCAAACGACCACTTGATAGCAGCCACCAAACGCCTTCTAGCAGAACACCACCATTCGTCTCAACCTTCACACATCCTCCCAAGAGAGGCCACTACGTTGACACGCTTCATGATTTATTCCCATGAGTAGCTCCAATGGAAGGAAGTGGTAGCATATGGAGACCTGGCACCGGCACAGAGATTGGGGGATCCAGTGCTGGGGACACACATGGTGCTGCTGCAAAAAGCGGAGATGGTGCAGGGTACAACACACAGAGAGCTCTGGTCATATAGAAAAAAAAAATCAGAAAAAAAAAAAGTACGACTGCTGTAGGGAAGATGAAGAGGGGAATGAAGGAGAAAAACCTAGAGCTGCTAACACAAAGGGTAAGATGAACGAAGCTGCAGAGAACACCTGAAGTAGAGTGAGTGGGTGGAAAGCTGAGTTTGTTAGGGAAGATAGAGAAAACAGTGACAATAAAGAGCTGCTGTGCAGTGCCCTTAGCTTGCAAAAATAAGACTTATTGAGGGATGTCTACTGTCTTTCTAAAAGAGTTGCTAAAGATGGACAAAAAATTCCTCTGACCACAACTGAGGAAGTGACCTGTTTCCATAACTTTGAAAGCTGGAGAACAATTCTGGTGCCTTGATCATGCTGCAGAAAGCCAGGTCATGCCCACAGGTGTTCTTAGGCAGACCCATACTCTCTTTTACAGACCTCCATGGGATCCCCACGGTCTGGGTGTGAAGGTCTGATCTGGATTGAAGGCCTGAAGGAAGTGGCCAGCCAGCAGTGGAGTCCCAGGACACCTCCACAGTATGATCGGCAAAACTGTTCTCAGCTAAAATTGTAGGACCTGAGTTTGTACAGAGTGAAAATGTATTGAGGACCATGTTTAAGGCTCTTGAAGAAAAATATTCTACTTTCTGTCTGCAGTCACTCCCACGTACAAATCCCCTCTCACATTGTCTTCTAGAAGGAAAGAATATTACACTGAAGCCATTCTTAAGCAATAACATATCTTGAGATGACTGAAAACCAACTTTAAATGCATGTAGTCATTTACTAAGCCATTAAGAATTTCTTATCATTGCCTTGAAGCCACAAATTCCCATGGTCTGCTTAGACCCACTTTGCGCTTCAAATTCTCAAATCAGCACAATAGCAAAGATGATTAGAAAATGTGTGTTAGGCTGCAGCCAGTAAACACCAAGGAGAACATCCCAAGCTTTACAACGAAAGGTTACCGCAATTTAACAGACAGCCTCCAATACGAGAAATAAAGTTACTAAAGTAAATAAAACAGAGTCTGAAAAACAAAGAAAATATATTCTCAAGCCAAAATGTAGAAGAACCTGAAAGAGCCAGAACTGTCAATACAGATTTTAAATTTTATTACTTTGATTTAATAAAATTCTTTGGATAGTGTTGCTTGCTCAGTACAACTATAGAAATTGGAATGGCAAATACTGTACTGTGATTTATGGACTGAAAGGTTGTCTGATTTCATTATGCTGGTAAATATAACTGTGGAGACACGTTCTTTTGGAAAGCTATTTCTAAATTGCTACATCAATATTCACATAATCAAAATTGATATTTACCTTCTACAGGAACGGCATGTGTGTGTATGCCTACATGTGTGCGCGCGGACACACACACACACACACGTATATTCTTAATATTTCTCCATCTTTCAGATCATAGGAATACATGCTACAGGAACTGCTGCTTTATCCCAAACCAAGACCTATGCAGCTGCAAGTTGTCTAGCCCTTCACATAGGACATTTCTGCTAATTGTACCCTCCTCTCTCACTAAAATAAATTCAAGCAGAAATACCAACAGAGGCTCAGTTCAAGCATTTGTTATTCCAGATCTACAAAGGCATAACTTCACCTTCAGTTTACAATGACATAATTGATGGGTAAATCACCAAAGCCCTGCAGTCCAGTGAAGACATGCAGTCCAACACTTATGTTAACTCTATATTTTTCAGTCCGAGTAGAGCACGGTAAATCATTTTAACTAAACCTTGATTTTCACTCACGGTTTTGCAACAGAAGTACAAAGCAGGGCGTTAAGGCAGACCTCAGGAAGCAGAGCCCACATGCCGCTACCTACGGTGCCCACAGGGCAGGAGGCCGACAGGGAAGCAAAGGCTGCGAGACAGAACCAGTGAAGGAGAGAGAGGCAGAAGTGAGGAGGCAAGGTGTCCAGAGAGGGATCAGGATGTCCCTCTGCAAGGTGGAGCCTGGTGTCCCTGCTGGCCCCCCTTGCACACCTTTCACCATGCATCCCTCCTGGCCGTCCCCAAAAGTCCTGCCCTGGTCATTCTTCCCTTCTTCTCTGTAGCACTGAGGCCAGACTTCAGGATGGCCACCTTAGGGGGCCAAGACAGCCAGGGTCCCAGAGCAGGCATCTCACACGCTTTGCAGTGCTGGGGGAGCTGCGAGCAATGGGGACAGCCCTCCGGCATGCAGACCCACAAAGCCAGCGGGCACTGCAGCCTGGGTGGCCAACAGCACTCCTCCATGGCACAGACTTGCCGTTGGGCTAGCCTGCGAGCCATGCCTCTGCGGCACATCCTCCACAGCTGGCTTGCACAACCCACATCCCCCGGCCCTTGGGGCAGCAAGCCTCTGGGGGGACGTCTGAAAAGGGTCGGGAGAGGGTTATGGAGATGGCAACAGAAGCACCAAGGACACGTACCCATCCTCTGCAGCAGGCAGAAGAGTGAGGGCACGTCTAGCCATGATAAATAAACCAGGCCACATCCCCATTTCTGCACGCCGCCGCAGGAGCCCACAGGGTGATCCTTTGCCTTGTCCCCCTCGATCATTGTCACCAGGAACAACAACCGGCTCTTATCAGCAAAGACGTCTCTGGGAAGGAGTGACTTCAGGACACAGTGTCCTTCCCCAGTCCCTTGAACCCCCGAGACAATTTACAACGCTGTCACTTGTACGTACTCCCTCCTCATCTGCACATTTCTTGCCTCCAAGTTTAACATTTTGATTTCTAAATAAATGTCCTCTAAAGGTCTTACAAGACATTGTCAATAAGCCATTTCACTGATATTCCAGTTCAATTTTCAAAATATTTGCAGATTATAGGATAAATAGTGTTTGCTTTTATCCCTTCTTCAAGAGATAACAGTTCGGTAACTTATGTTACCCAGATGAAAATTTATTGGTTAGCATTGGGGAAAGCAGATCCTTTCCAAAATTAGCCTTTGACCCAGTTAGTCTTTCATAAACAAGCAATGATTTAAAAAATCCTTAGCGGATAAGAAATGTTTGCAGTCCCAGCATCGACTTGCACGAATGTTAGAAGGTGTAAGGATAACAAAGCTACATCATCCATATTTCACAGCGTCAAGACCAGGGCTGAAAAACAACAGAAAACTTCCCTACTGAAATGTCAAAGCCAACTAACTTCACTACAGCTAATCCGCAAATCTTGATGACAGGGCAGATTACCCAGCCTGCTGAACTGGCAAGTGCCCAAGGAAGCTCATCTCCCAGGGATTACACCTCCATTTAGGTTTGCCTTCCCCTGAATTATTTGGAAGAGCCCCGGAGGAAACAAGTTTCAGCTCATCTATTTCCTTCACAGGGCTTTCAGTACACTACCCAGTTTTAAAGCATCAAGCAACAACAGCACGAATACACACACACAGAGACACGGCCCCAAATATTGACATTACTGTGCAATAGGCCAGTCACCCGCAGATACCAGGCGGAAAGCTGCTGACAGATGCTGCAATATAAACCTCTTAAGAACCTTCAGGTTTGGCGAAGAAATCCCCTGTTCCCCGAATACACTGCCCTGACGCTTGGATACAAAACACGCCCGAAATGAGAGATTTTTTTTTTTTCTCACACTGGCTATCTATAGAAGATCCTTTTCATAAGTCTCTGTTGTGCAGCTCCTGAATGTCAGGCCCAGCAAATCAAAACATTTTATTGTAATTTCATATTGTTTACTTTTGCGAGGCAGGATCTTGGCAGAGACAAGCGTTTCCTCCAGGGATGAGGAGGATGGGGCTGGGAGGGGGGGGGTAGGACAGAGGGATGGAAGGAAGCATTTTAATGCAGACTTCCTCATTGTCTGCTTTAATAGGGACCCTGGCTGAAATACAAAGGAAGAGGTAGCTAAAACAGACCTTTGCTACAAATTCAGAGAGGATGGAGAATGGGTGTGAGGGTGCACCAGGGCCAGCCTACGCAGGCAGCAACAACAGATTAGGGATGCGGCATGGCAGCAGGAAAATGCCAGCAGCCCTTGCCAGCACCCCCCACCCCACCCGCTGCCACCTCCCCAGCAGGGCCGGCGAGGATCCCGGGGTCCTCTCTGGGTGGGCGCAGACCAGAGGGCCGCGGCCGAGAAGGCGCGGGAAAGGACAGCCTCCCCACTGCTGCTCCCACGCGCCCCCGCAGAGCCGGCCTGTCCTCCCCATCTGGGGATGCTCCTGGCTCCTTCCCCAGAGCCTCCTCCTCCCTCCCGAGCCCCAGCCCACAGGCAGGTTGCCCTCCGAGGAGGATGGCGCCGCCAGAGCATTTCTTCCCCCGTTGGGACCTTCTCACTGTCTTTCCCCAAAAGGCCTGGCTCCTGCAGCTCTCTTGCTACATGCCCATTGCATGTCTCCCGGGAAGGAGAAGGGGAGGGTCCTTGCACCCCGCCGGCTGGGAACACAGGAAAGCACCAGTGATCCCACAGGCATCTATTTTTCACTGCATGTTTCCAGGCAGATTTGACTCACAATGTTCAAATCCTTGGGTGAGCAATATTTAACCTGATGGGAGCTTTTAAGAGCTCTAGGTTGGGGGGGAACGAGGCATTTGTACTTTAACACATCACATTTACACCCCTCACATGTATGTGGTTTCATTTGGAACCAGAGGCACCCTCCCTGCCTGCTGCTGAAGCCACGGTCCTCCGAGGAGCCTGCAGGAGACAGATGATGCCAGGACAGCAGTAGGGCCAAAAGGGATTTTACTGACTTCGTTTCCTCCCCAACTGTCCATATCAGGGACCCAGACGTTCTCACCTTCTTTAATCCCAGCTTCCTTGGGCTGCTTCGCACGAGACAAAGACCCGGGGCCAGAGAGACGAAAGGAGCATGATGCCTTGAAGCCATGACTTGCCCCGTCTCCGAGACTGCCTGCAGTCACAGGCAGACGGGCAGAGGCAGGCAACAGCCCCCCACTCCTGCGCTCTGCCTGGCAAACCTCGGCAGAGCCCAGCTGCTGGTTCTCCGCTGGGCATAACAAATCTCCCTGTCATTCAGCATCATCTCTCTCTCCTTCTCAAGCTTTGTTTGGGTAGAGAAAGTGGTTCACAAAGGCCTTTGCACAAACCCACACCAACGACAACTGCTTTACTACGTAAAATGATTCACTAGTGTTTAAAAATCCCACAAACAAGAGCCCTCGCCAACTTTATGACCGACTTCCCACGAAGGCACCAAGGCCGGCAATCGCTAATGCTCTGTCTGGCATTGACTCCCCATGAATATCTCTCAGCAATAACAACTGATAGCAGAGCTTGAAGCCTACACATCATCCTCCTGTTTGTACATAAATTCCCTCTAAAAGGATTTCGGCATCCTCATGCTGCTTCTTCCCAAGCGTTCAGGCTCTTAAAACCAAGTCAGCCAGACAGAATGGTGCCACACAACTACAAACAACATGGGACAATTTTTTATTACAATACACGGCACTATTATTTCTAAAAGCACTGACAGTAATATGCAGCATGTAAAAATACACATTCATCATAAAGAGGTTAGATACTAATTCCTGCAGCTTAATTTTTTCTTAAGGGCACCAGCCCATTTTTCAATTAAGGCAGGATAATATTATTAATCATAAAAAATTGCTGATGTGTAAAATTGTTTCCTTTTTAGCTAGCATTGGCTGAGAAACATCAGACACGCTGCCTCTGAATTAGACTAACTTAGTGGCAGTATGGAAGCTGTATCATCCTTTTTGGTGAGGATTCACGCCGCTCCCAGCCTTGGCCGTGGGGAAAGGCGCATCCCTCTGGGGACCACGCAGACCTGCGTCTCTGCCACGCCGGGTGCAGGCTGGCAGCAAGGAGCCTATGGATATAGATTCCCACGGAAGAGCAAGCACTGTCCGCTGTAGGGCAAAATGGCCGGCATCATGGGGCAGCCCCATGCCAGGAGCGTGTTTTAATGATCTCTGTTGCCTGAGCATTTCCAGGGCACCGTGTTTCAGCATCCCCTGAAGAGAGAGATGGGGGTTTTGTCCCCTCCCTCAATTATTAGTGCTAAATTTGGCACTAGGGGACTCTCTGGTGAGGTCATCAAGTGCTTTCTCTTTAATGCTTTTTCCCCCCTTCCTCTGCTGCTGAATGGGTTCGCCTAATTCCTGCCAAAATAACTGGGCTCCTTGCCTTCAGACTGGGCCATCAAAAGCGGCATGAAGGAAAGAGAAGAATTCAAAGAACAACCCAAACCCTATAAAATAGTAAGTTAGGAATAACAAAACCTCTCCTTGCCCTGTAGTAAGCAAGGGAGACACCTGGACTGTGGCTTGGCAGGACCCAAGAAGATGCTACAGAGGTGTGGGCAGGCAGGCATTCTCCAGAAGGAGGGCAGCTCCCTGCCACGGTACACCCTGGTACTGGCTCCTCACCCTACCCAAACTGGGAACCTCTTGAATCGCTCGCGGTGCGAGTGCCCAGCTCTACCCCAGGCTAGACATGTGAATGCTTCAGGTGGACAGGAGGGGACTGACACATGCCCTGGTCTTGCTCCTGCAGTCGGCCGCGACCTCCACGAGCCCTCCATAGGACACAGGCAGAAGTACCCAAGCGAGGAGCAGAGCTGCCCCAGGCCCCTCTGCGCCGGGGCTGGGAGACAACCCTCCAGCAGGTTTGCTGGGGATGACGGAGCTGGAGGGAGGCAGCCGGGCTCCAGAGCCTGATGTGTACTTCAGTGGCACGGATCCAGTCAAAACACCTTGTCTCCAGCCATGTGCCCAACCCTCTTTCCATCTATGAGCACTTTCCCTCCTACACATCACTAAGTCATATATCCCCTGACTTCTGTTGAGATTTTGCACTCCCCTGCTTACAGGACCTCCCACGATCAGCTCATGGCAGTTATCTCCTTTGCAGCTCAACCTTTGCCCATTGCCTGGAAAACGTCCGGCATCACTCCCAACTTGCATGCCCCCGCCGTCCATCTCCTCCCTCCCTGGTCTTGTTTCTCCCCTGTTCTGGAAAATGCATCCTCTGTATTTTTTTTTCCCCATAGTGACCAATCTCCTCCCAGCTGAAGAATTCCCCTCCTCTTCTCCCCCTCCACGATCAACTCCTTAACACTATTCCCGGTTATCTGTAGCCTTGTGCCATTAGTTTTCTGACATCACCAAATACTTTCTTATCTGAAGCTGGTATTATTTATATATACCTACATATAAAAGGCCATCTTCCACCATCTTCTTAACCGCTGACCAAGGATAAACTGTGTAAAGAGAACAGGCCAAACGTTGGGACCACCTTGGGGGATGTCCCACCCCATGGTTATTGCCTCTTGGCAAATACTACCAAGAGGAGCACTTCACTCTGGAGTCTGCAGAGGTAAATCAAATAAATAGAAATTGTGAGGTTCAGCCAAAAAAATCCTTTCTGACAAGGGTCGCTCCTATTCATATGACTAGTCTCATTAAGATCAGTGAGAACTGGAAAAAGCTGCAGGATGGAGTTTGCATGTGTCTCCTGGCTGAGATGTTCAGCTGTATTTTCCCTTGTGAAAAGGAAAACTAACCCTGTACCACCAAAGCAATACACGTACTGACTACTTGTCAGCAACACACTGGATACCACTTCCAACGGTGCTATAGTTAGTAACTACTCATTGACAGTAATTGTTACAAACAACTGCATTACCAGAGAGAGATTTTCATATTATGTATAGGCGTGTATATATATAAAAATACCACTTTGTACAAATCCAAAGTATGTGAGGTTAAAGCTAATGGGCAAGCTTTGTTGAGCATCTCAAAAATCAAATTAACTGCACTCAAATTCATGGCACAACTCAGGGTTCATTTCATTACTATCAGAAAATTCAATCTCTGAAATCTTACAATATTAAGCTAAAGCAATGATCTTTCTGTTAAAGTTCTTTCTTTTTTCATTTTAAGGTGAGAAAAAGCTGGCAGGCCCAGGGAAGGTGGGGGTGGGGATTCCTGATGGATACTACTGAAAGCTTGGCAAACATTCAATCAATTACTCTTATATAAGGGAAATGGGGAAAAAAAGCATCCTTTCAAACACGTTCTAAAATACATTTTGCAGTATAAATTCTACCTCTTGCATCTATTTCTTCATCATACCTTTTCTTGCAAAGATCAAGTATATACACACATGCACATATATAGGCATATACATATTTAAATTCAAAATACAAATCCGTTAGGGAGCTATTTAAATTTACTCATTGCTGCAGTTAACTAGTCATCTTATCTCTGTGCCGTACTGTTATGTGGGAGAGTCAGAAGTTCATTGCATTAAACGCAGGCATTTTCCTTGTTTTAATGAAGCTGCCTTTTTGGTTTATTTTACAATAAGCACTCTTTAACCTTACTGCAAGACCTAGCTGTAGAATACTCACTGCAATTTCAGCCTCCTTTTTTTATCCCTCCTCTTCAAGGTTCCCAGCTAGGTTTCTCTGCGGGAGTCAAGTGTGGTTTTAATAAGGCAGATGAGGCAGGGCTTCTCAACTGCTTTTGATAGAGGTGAGGTGGTCAGCCCTTTATTGACTTTCTGCAGTACTGCAGCTACGGACCGTACAGACAATCTTGCTTTATGAGCATGCACCAGGCAGGAAATGGGCCTGGAAATTTCCAGCCGGTGGTGTTTGATGCACTGTTTGAAAAGCTGCACGATGTGCATATAAAGGAAATGAAGGAGAGCCTTTTTTGTTGTTGTTGTTGTTGCTAACCCATCAGGCTGCAGTCACTACACGTACCTAGGAATGCCTGCTCAGGAGCCATTTTAAGAATTAATATGTCTCAGCAAAAAGGAGGAAAAACAACGTCAGTTATTTTGTGCACGTGAGAGAGTGCTGCGTATCAAAGATCCTTTTATAAACGCTTGGAAAAATCACACGGGAGGTAACTAGCCGCTAAACGATTTTACTATCCCTTTCTAAGCAACCACAGCACATACACAGTGTATACAGTGCACAGCTGCACCGATATACATGCATCCTCACAAGGGGATGTGGAAAAAAGGAAGCAATCACAGGCTGGTATCATGTACTATTAAGGTTTTATTGATACCAGCACGGAGCAACTGCATCACTAATTAATGGATGCTCACAAGCTACACACATCCTTCCAATCAAGTGGCAATAAAACCAGGTAGCCCTCTTCACCCTCACACATATATTACTTCAGTTATTTACCCTCATGCCTTTTTTTTTGGTCTTCTGCACACCCCCACTCCCCTCGCCACCCCACACCTACATTAGCGAGGTATATTCCTCTGATCCAGGATCAGGGAGATGCACACTCATGTCGCTGCTCACGAGCTTCCCTGTAAGGCAGAGCGAGCCACTCTGAGCCAGGTTTGTAACAGCAGACAGGGTCCAAACTACGCAGACAGGAGGTTTGGAAAAACCCTGAGATGCCTCCGCATATGCAGACATGAAAATAACTTTTAAATTTGGAGTTGACATCACTCTCTTCCTCTTCTTACTCCTTGCCCAAGGGGAATAATCTCCTCCTGCCCCAGGGGAGCTCAGCGATGGTGAGTGGATCAAAGACGGCAGGAAGGTTCAGACGCTTTGGTGACGGCAGCCCTACAAAAGCTAGTACAGACTTTTAGTTACTGCAAAAAAGCCACACATGCGTACCCACACCCGGGTGGTGCTGACTGCACAGCGACCGTGGATGCAAACTCCAGCTTGCACCCAGCTGCAGCAGCTGCAGAGCTTCTCTTGTCAAGGACCGGCTGAGGAAGCCAGGTCCCACCTCCTGCTGAAGCACCGCACCTGAGTATCCAGAACTGCATGGCATTTACCGCGATTTCATGTGTTTCAGCTAATTGCAAAGCTCTTGGGGACCCTGATAATAAAGCTATACACACATGGTGGGGGGAGCGTTCAAAAATCTTACAGCTATAGCGTTACCATCAGAGCATATGCCCTTATTGCACGTAAGATTTAACTATACACTCAAATTCTACCGACTTCAGTGGGACATAAGGATTTGCTTAACTTTCATTACATGCTTAAGTGTCTTTTCTCAACAGAGGTGCTCTCCTGCACAAGAACTTTAATACATACTAGCCATTTGCTTTATAGTTACCTGGATAATATGTCTTGCCTTTCCAACTACAGCACTGGGCTACTTCCACTGTAGGGCATTATTTGTTACACATAAATGGAAGAGCAGGTTAAAAATTGGGACAGGCTGGATTTTTAGTTAGCCACCTGAAGAACACAGACAATGATGGGCAGATGATATTGCTGCATACTGCAATGTTATTTGAGCACTCCCAAATTTCTGCCTGCTAGATAAGCATCAGTGGACAGCTATAACACAGTCCTTAAAGGAAGGTGAGGAAAGGACAATAAGCCATAGCGCAGAACACTTCCATACTGTGTTCTGCACTTCTATTTAAAATGCAGCTACAAGGAACAGGCATCTTGTGAAATAACAGATATTAGACTCTCACCACACAGACACTGCTTTAATTCAGACGACCTTGCTGAATTAGGAAGCTAAATACAAGATAAATGTCCACCTTCTCTCCTGAATGCCTGCCTTGAGCAGACCTGGTTTTGCTGGTGTTTGGCTGATCTGTGTTTCCTCCCAGTTCCCAAAGCGTGTTCTTACAGCAGTTCGACTTGTTTTTCCGAATCAGATGCTGCTTACATCGTGAATCTCATGAATTTTCTTTGCTGATAGGAATTAGCGACTGCTTTACTTTAACCCTCTGACTTGGCAGAAGCTGGAGACTGGCCTGGACCTGCTGCCAGTTTGTGCTCTGGGTCTGCTCCCAGTAGGCAAGAGATGCTCAGGGCTTCTGGAGAGTCATACACCATACATTGATTTAATCAAAATTACACGCAAGTTTCATTCTGTAAAGCAGAACTTAAACAGTCAAATGATTAATGATTTCTTTAATTCTTAAGGTCTTTTTTCCGCACATGGTTAAAATACTCTAAGAGAAGAAACAGACTGGCATTGTCTTTCAGTCTTTTGCTGGTGGCAAGGCAGATTATTCCTATCATATTCTGCAGGGGTGCTGTCAAATGCTGTTCCAGGCTATGGGCCAAAACCTACCCCCAGTCCATGTGCTCAGTTCCCACTGGCATCAATGATATCTCCACCATGGACTGACAGTAGTAAATGGGCAGAGATGTGCTGGCTGCTCAAATAGCACGATCTATGTGCTGAATAATTCATTTTAAACTGTTGCACAGATGTCAAAATGTTATTGCTGATTTCAAGCCAGCAGAATGGGCGTTTCTTCTCCCGATATGAGTATGTAACTGCCTGTAATGCCAGAGAAGATCTGGGGGATGTCTCAGCAAGACAGCAAAGTCCATACATGGCATGCCTGCGAACATACAATTAAAATGCTCGTTATAGGTCACCTTTCGCTCTCCTTATTAGGATTCTCCTGTGGACGCACTCGCCCATTGCCTCCAAAAAATTTCAGAAAAGCAGGTTAACACATGCTGCAGTTACATAGGTTTGAGTGGATGGTCTCCAAGAATCACTGCAGCCCTTTGGATTTTCTGTAAAGTCCCACAGAAAATCTCCAAGTACAAACAACTTAAAAGTCACAGCCAAATTTGGATAGCAAAATAAACCCAAACAAACAAGAAACCTCCCCACCTCTGTAAATGAGAGTAAGTAGATCTATCCCACAGAGTTTGTCAGCCTGACCATGGTAAAAGCCCCATGGTAGAAGTCAAAGATCTCCCTCCCCTCCAGCAGAAAGGAAGAAAAAAAGGAGATTTCCTGTGTTTCCCCTTTTGCTAAACCTGGAGCAGCCCATCTTTTCACCTAGGCTTCGCACCTAGATCACGCAGGACCTGGGTTACCCAGCCAGCCACCCAGCCAGCCGGACACCAGCGGCTGATGGCCAGCAGCCACCTCCAGGAGCGAGGTGGGACTCCCGCCTGCATGTGGGCTTGGGTGGCATCACCAGGGGTGGCCGAGCGCGACAGGAGAGCTGGAAGAAAAATGGTAAAGATGCAAGAAAGACACAGGTTTTGAACTGAGAGCAGAGACCGGGGAACCTCTGACACGAACCAAAAGAACAAATGCACCCCATGCCAGCCCAGGCGTATCTCTACTAGGGATGTGTCAGCTAAAAAGTGCGATTTTCCATTCTCATAGATGGGCTTTTTCATGTCAGCTGGTCTGCGTGGAAACAGACCTAGGCTTAATGAGGTCTAATTTGTTTTAAATCCGTAGGTTTCTTTTTAATAATTAACAGTCCCCATCGCTCAGCAAAGCCATTCCTTACCCCTGACTATTTGCTATTAGGAATGAATTTACTGTGAAATACTGCTAAAAGGTGGAAAGCAAGTGACATAATTCAAGTTTTAATTAAAAAATATATATATCACACAAAGCAAGAGCCATAGAAGGAATCATAACCGAACAAGAAAAAAAAAAACCCTACCCAATGCCTACTCTCCCCAATTACCCACTTTATTCTTTTTACGCTATTTGAATTCTTATAATTGGTTTCTCTTACTGGATGCCCTATGCCCAGATCGTATGTAAGGTTTTCTCTCTGCAGTTTCAGGAACTAGAGAATGTGTCAGCATCGTTACCGTGAACATTACACACGCTCACATGCGAGGGTCCAGGAACTACAATTAACACATTAAGAAATAATAACTGCCAAGGGAGCAACGAAAGATAAACAGCATGGAGCTGATGTAGCAAGAATTTTGCTTGGAAAAGGGCTGTCTCTTGGGTAACGGGCAAGGGAGAGAAGTCGAAGCGCCGTGCAGCGCTGCCTGTTTAGCAGAGAAATCCCTAAAACCGGTTGAACAACTGTTTATACATTAATTTCTTGAAACTTAATTTCATTAAAAGTATTGCTGGCTTTAAACTAGATTTTGAAGGAATCTGAAGGCTCGTGTTTACAGAGAAACAATAATTGTGTCCCATTCAAAAATTTCAACTGGATATGGTTTTTGCTATTTGAAAAATTGTCCTGAAGTGCTGTGTTTTGTTGTTTTGTTTTTTTTAATAGATGACAGAAATACTTATTTCTCTTTTATATATGCATACATATATATATAAACTTTTTTTAAAAAGATTTTTTCCTTATTGATATCCATTTTGATGATTGCCTTTTTTTGTTTTTTTTTTTTTTTAAAACAAAATTGAAATAATTAAATTCTTTTCAATGTTTTTCCAATTATTTTTAGTGAAAAAAAATTCTTACGATTCCAGAGTCTTTTATTTAAAAGCTTCCAGTCTGAGAATGTTTTGTGTGAGTAGTCCTGCAGAAGCTGCCTAATAAAAGCCTGCCAGAGCACGCTCACCATTTGGACATATATTTTCACCACTGTAACCAACAGAAATCATGGACCACTCTGGTCCTTTTGGGTACCAGTCTTGACTTTTGCTATTGCTTTCACCTAGAGCAGCTGAAGGCCTTAATACTTTATTTTTCACTGAGATTAGAAGCCAAAGGAACACGATGGCACAGGCGAGACTTAGGAAATGCTTTGTCTTGCGTCTCTCCCACCTTGGGGCTGCACAGCCACAGAAAACCCACCAAAAATATTGCCATTATAACCCCTTTCCCACATTCACTCAAATCCCTGTGGGGGAAAAAGGAGGCAGAAGAGGCTCAGACACGAGGGTAGGATTAGCAGCCGTGCTCGAACCCACCTTTTGGGGAGAAGGGCGAGTCCCTCTCAAGCTGGGGCAATGCCTGTTACCCATGTGGGGGCTCGGGTGTAGGGTTTCTGTGACAGGCGTGATCCCCCATGCTGCCCCCAAGCATTGCTCATCAGTCAACTAAGACATTTCAGCAAATCACATAGCACTTTGTAAAAACATAATTGTTTTTATTTTCCAATTTTCCATGTTTTGTGTAGAGTGCTGCTGTGTTCAAGCGAAGTGAATAAAAGCATAAACAGTAAGCACCATCTGGAGAACATGCTTCCAGCACACTGAGAAATAGCAGCCGCCTGTGCGCTACCTGCTATAAATAAATGCCATTAAAAAATGTCCAAAAAATTGTTTGTTCCTATTTGATGGAACTGCAGCCAGATAAAATTTTCCTTAACCCTGTCTTCAAGTACCTGCCATCTTCACAACAAAAAAAATAAAAAAATGTACGTTTGGTTCTCAGTCTTTTATGTTACTATAGGTATCACTAACAGTGTATCAACCCTCCACGTTATTCTAATATCAGCAACAGAGCTTGCAACTTCAGAGTAACACGTGAACAAGACATTCAAAATCCAAATGCTTTTTAAACTGTACCAGGTTCACGATATGGTGAATATCCCTCAGCCTGCCAGCAAGAAGATGGGTAAAATTATTCTTGCTCTAAACTGACAGTGCATCAGTTTGGAAGAGGAAAAAAAAAAAAAAAAAGTCGATAATTTGTTTTCACTCCAGCACAAAGCCACTCCGATCTCCCTCTCCGCTGACAAAATACAGACCGAGTTGGCAGTGGGGTTGCGATGAGGCTCTGTGAAGGGTCGGCATTTGCTGTGTTTGTCTAATCACTGCAATTAGAGCTATGCAAATAATGAAATTGTTTGCTACAGTGGCCAGGCTGGGGAAAAAAAATAAATTAAAAATAAATGTTTGGGTTGAGCAATTTAAAAACTATTTTTTCTTTTTTGGTAACATGAAAAAATAAAACTCTTTTGTTTGTTCCATTCGGAGGGCAGCTAAGCCTTGAAAGAACCCATTCAGTTTGAAATAAAAAATACATTTTCACGCTGGAACAAAGCGTTTGAGCATTTGACGTTTTTCCCTTCTTTTTTTGTCAGACAAACGTTTCCAGCACCCAGCAAGGGACAGTTAGGAGAGCTTACTGCTTGCTGTGAGAGGGAGGAAAGGATTTGACCATCCCTTCCCCTGACCTCAGGCACAGCTCGGGCCTTTGCGCAGGGCAGGGGCTGAGCACTGCCGCTTCCTCCCTTGAGGAAGCCGCCGCCAGCCCTTGGCTTCCCCGCCGTGGTGCTCCACTCCGGGCAGACCCCAGCTCGGGGAGCCCAAGGGGGATCTTCCCACTCTCCCCTGCCACGGGAACAGCAGCATTGCCTTTTCTTCGGTATCGGCTGCCCGGCCACAACTTACACATCTAAATAACCTCACTGATACCGGGCTGAAGCTGTACACCGCTTACAGCCCCGCCATTTTGAACCGGCAGCTAATGAGGTTGGCATTCGGCCCCTGGTTTTGGGAAGAGACAGTTCTGATCTCAGGAAAGTTAGTGAGAAAATTAAAAACAAGAATAAAAAGACTAAATCCACAGCAATTAGACCACAGGCTGCAGAAGAAAAGGGTTGGTGAAGCCTCAGGGGAAATGTGACCCCGATACCCCGGGCACTGCAAGATGCAGGCTCCTCTCCCCGAGGCAGGGCTGCCTCTGCCCCTGCGAGAGAGGGATCAGCTGCCTGCACTGAAACGTCTTCCTCTTTCAGTGCTCCAGGGATCGCTTCAGCTGGGTTTCAGGTGGGAGGGAGGTACATGCATGCCTCAAGGAGGAAGCTGAAACTGCCCACGGACCTGGGGAACCGAGTACCCCCACACCGAGCACCCAGGTCTGGATGAAGCGACCGCCCTGAATCTTCCACAGCTGTAACAATTTACAATTGTTTATTAAAAAAACAACAACAACCTAAAGTTAGAATGGCCCCTGGCATGGTGTGGCTCTTCCCAGGGTGGCACAGCCCCTGTCGTCTGCATGAGATCGGGATGTGCTTCGTGGCACAGCACGGGGCCGAGGCAGCCAGCGGCTGATGCAGGAGGCAGCCCAAATCTTCACTGACGAACTGCCAGCCACCCGTGGGAAGAAGGACTTGATGAAATTTTAGGGGTTTTTTCCTTTTTTTTTTTTTAAACCTTGGATTAGTAAGTGTCATGAAGCGATGGGAGCAAATCTATCTTGTGAAACAACATCCACAAAAACAGGCTGGGTCCCTTGAAGGAGAGAGTGGCTGTGATTCCCAAGGCACAGGGCGCATCGCCAGCCTAGCTCCCCATCATCTCATTTGAGGGTAAGAGTAGAAATGATGGACATAAATCAGATTCAGTCCTTCCCTTGCGCTATGATGCCTTCTCCAAACCCAAAGTTGTATGCTGGTATGTTCACAGAGCCGCCCTGCTAAAGCCTGGCTTTTGGCTGGGACTGGACACCGCTCCCACTGGAAGCAAAGGCATCACTCCCACCGTATTTTATTTTCTGTTTTCACAGGGACTCCGTGTGCCAGAAACTGTATGAATAGGGATGAGGGTACAGTCCTTTCCCTGATGAAATCATCATCTCAAACCCAGCAAGGGCAGGAAACGATAACGCGGTTATGGTTCCCATTAGCCATATTTTCCTAATATAAATATTTTAGCTACTTTTATTTACAGAGTCCACTCACACTAGTTAAATGAGATAGTTTGCAAAGGGATACTTAAGCTGTCTGGAAATGAAGACATTGGACTACTGATTTTGTTGGGATGACGATTTGCCTAGATGAATAAGGTTTTCCTGGACCAGGTGTGCAGGGAAGACAGGTGGTGGGAGCATGTCTGTCTCTCTGTCTGTGCATGCACACATGCATGCGTGCGTGTGTATGGGGGGGCAGGGGAGGGTTGTTCTTTGTTTTGTTTTTGCCTTTGGTCAAATTCAAACAATGTGCAGTAACAAGAAGTAAACGTCATTTTCCTCCCATCCATCTTAATTTGGCATCCATTTTAAAGCTTACCTTTGACCTTTTAGAATGTTAATACACTTAAGCAGATATAAAAAACACAAAGCTCCTGGAAAAATTAATCATAGCCACATCACGATGCTAGTCTAAAAATGTAACATCAGTTGCTTTCCTCTAATTTTAAGACACATTTGTCTGATGCAGCAGTAGTAACTATGCTACAATTAGCTATTATTTCCTTTTCAAACAAATAGCCACGTGAAATGTTACAGCAAAACCCTATCAGCATAACCAGCACAACCTACTAGGAATTTCTTTTGTTGGGTAACTGCCTAGAACCACAGAAAAGGTCCTGAAAAGGACCTTGAGAAGCCGCCTAACTCATCCCTCTGCCCCAGGCAGGACCAGCTCTATCTAAACCATTCCCGACAGGAAACGTTATTTAGTCTTCCTTAAAGTAGCAGCCTTAAATAGAGTGGGAAAAAATTGCAGAAATCAAAACATATAATATAAATATGAAAACAATCCATATATATGTGCGCTATGTATACAAGTATGAAAATACAAAGAGACAGCCCTGACCTAAATGATAACTCTCCCACCTCTGACCACTTCATGCCCTTTAACCAAAGAGTTCAAAACAGGAAACTCTAATAAAAACACCTCCTTCCTTTTTAAAAATAAAAGGCTGCTAGCTTGAGAACCTCAGCTCCTTGGAAATGCAGCAGCACCTCTTCTCAAGAAAAGCAGTTTCAGAAGCACTAGGTCCCAAAATATTTGGGCCTTTATACTTCAAAGCAAAGAGCTTTTCAGTTCCACCAGAAAGCAAATAGGAAGCAAGAGTGTTGACCAGCCTCTCCAGTAACCACAGCAAATCTAAGATGTCTGGAGCCCGCTCGTGATCAATGGCATCCATCTCGTCTTTTGACTTAACCATTTCAGGTGGGAGGCTGTACTAGGTCCCTCCAGGATAGTCACTGCACAGCTCTGTGGTTACCTGCTATGGATGTGGGCATCCATGGCACACAGCCATACGCTGCTTTCACTTTCTTCTCCATAGCATCTGATGGCATCCAGGGCTACCCCCATCAATTTAACAACACCCTTTAGAAGACAGAAAGCTATGGTGACAGCCAGAATGTATCCTAAAAGACAAGCGATGGCTTCATTGCAAAACACAGCTGCTACCCCAGCATCCAAAAAAAAAAAAAAAAAAAAAAAATCACTTAAGGACCTAAATGGCAAACGCAAACCAAAGGCAGTCACATTCCTTCAATGAGTGGGGAAACAGAACTCCTTACAACTGCTTTCTTCCACCTACCAACACTACTCTGGTTCCAGCACAACGGAAGCATGGCCAAGCAGTCTTCCGCACACTGAACACCTGCTCAGGTACAATGTGGGGGTGGGGGGGGGAGATGTGAGATACCGAGCTTGGCACCACCAGCCCGATGAGAGAATGACACCCTTTCACGTATCCTGCATGCACAACGCAGAAGAGCTGTAATGCAGAGCCCAGTTTCTTCCATCACAGAAGTCTTGTGAATCCACCCTAACCACACATAGGTCCTCCTGTAGCAGAACAGCAAGGGGTAACTCCATCCACCCCCCAGAGACCAGAGATGAATTAACAGCACGTCATGGCTGCAACAGCAAGGCTCCTCCGTGCATTCCTTCTTCTAGGATACGCTTATGCAAGTACACATGTGCGCATCTGCCTGTGTGTGTATATATATACATATATATTTATTTATATCTACACACTACATGCTCTCTATGGTAAAGAGTACTCTGGGCCAAAGGGACCCTTTGCTGTCGCACCAGGAGGCCCTCCAGGGCTGCAGACCTGTATCTTCTGGGTGGAGCCCTCTGGTCCAACCGCTTCGCCATGGGTCTTGGGGAAAACTCTCTCTCTCCCCCAAGGCCAGACATAAAAGACAGCTCCCCAAGACAGTAACACAGGCAACATTCTTCCAAACAAGGAATGATCCTTCTCATTTTCTTCCCTGCGAAGTATACAATGCTTTGGGGGGGGGGGGAAGTACAATAACATATATCTGTACATACGTTCCTACTTCCTTCTGGCATCCCCTCAGCATCCCACAGCCTGGAGGGCAAGGCTCAGCCACGCAAGCAGTCCTCTTCCCCCACCTTTCTGCAGGGCAGACCTCCTGGCCAAGAGCTGCCTCCTGATCTCCTGCCCCGTCACCAAGGTTGGAGATGAGGGCATCTATTATTCAGACAGTGATGCCTGACTGCTCGGTTAGGAAAATCCTGATTAAAAAACAACGTGTTGCCCTTCCTGTTTACTTTGCAGTGGCCTTGTGTGGATCCAGCTCTACGGCAAGCGATCCATCACCAACAACCAGAAAGACGCGTATCACACACACACAAAAATACTTCACATTTCACTTAGTTTTCCACATCTTCCATTCTCATCGCCCTTCTGCATCACCTAGTTAATGCTCCTCAATATCTTTTTGCTAACCTAATTATTTTATATATATATATGTAAAAATATATAAAAGGACCACCTAATTATTTTTTTAAACCAAGGACCATTTTGAGCCATTTGTGACTATTGCCACATAAGCTTTCAAAGACAATCAAATTTAAAAAAAATAAACACAATGAATATACATTTCTCACTTTGCCAGTCCTGACCCTGTATTTTGGGGTTTTTGCTTCCATGCAACAGAATGCACATGTGCTGTTGTCATACTGCTTGCGACTGGTTTATTCACCATCTTCTGATATTCATGGACTATAAGTTAAGTAACACTCCTCTAGCTAATTAGTTGATTCACTAAGCACAGATGAATAACTGATGAGCTACAAAAAGTTGCTATTGTTTGAGTCAGTCACCAAGTAACTAACTTGGCCATTCAACCAGGGAGAAGTTTTCTTCTCTGAAAGGTGACAAGTAGCTATGTAATGACTTCTATTATTTTCTCAATCAACTCAGAGAAAATAGGACATTGCAGCTAGAAAAAACACAGAAAGAGAAATTAGCTGCTACTGTCATTAAGGATTCAGAGGCTGAAAAAGAACAATTGGTGCAATGCAGCTGGAGAGGCTTTTTGGAGTAAAGTGATTATTCTCTAGCCATTAACGAATTATTTCTCGCTGGAATGCAAGACCTGCACTCCTCCAAATAACCTGGCTTTGCTGTGAGGAGTACGCTGCCTGCTGGGGCAGCTGAGAGCCGTTGTCCTCTTGGCCATCCGGGGAGCCACTGCACTTCTCCCACCTCTTTGTTTCCATGCCACAATAAAAGCAGAGAAATAATTAAAAGGTTGAAGCACATGTAGACGTTGGAGGAGAGATTGCTCTTCAAAACTAGCCTGACCAACTGAATTTGGAGCTACAGCCTAGGATGTTCAGGGGGGTGCCTGCCCTCTGCAGCCCCATGGAAGCTCACTGAGGTGTTATGGCAAAGTTCCTTCACCTCTCTTGCCCCTCAGAGCTCACCCCCAATCACTGGCTGAAAGATAACAAGGTAATAAGACATTTATCGACATGGTCAGTCCTGGGGCTTGTTCTGTGATCTTGCATCGACCATGGACAAAGCAGGGGGAACCCAACCCTAAGCCCAGCTTGCCCTTCAAGCCAACAGCAGCCACCTTCCTTCTGCTATGGCGGCTGCTCCCTAGCCACTTTGAGGGTGATGCAAGCAATACAGTGACCTGGACGCCACAAACCTGAAGGATGCTTTTCTTCTGAGGAGAGGGAAGGGGACAGGAGATCTGTCCCAGGCTCTTCGATTAATTCCTGAGAACATTTAGCCACACATCTGATACCTCAGAGGAGCATTTCCAAACAAGTACATACCCTATTAACCAGCAAAAATAAGAGGGTACCAGAAACAGGTCCAGCTCAGAGGAGTCCGGTCACTTGCACTCAAAGCCAGCACTTGAGTGTGGAGTGGCAGCCGCCGCAGGGGTCCCCCAGGACACCCGGCCACCCACAGGACTGGCAAAATCCCACAGACACGACCCTGTAAACTCACCTCACCCATGTTACAGCGATGCTCTGCACATTGAAGGATAGCACGGATAGACGTGTTCGGGGGAAGAAAGAAAAAAAAAAAAAAGGGGAAAGCCAGAAGCAATAAGCAACATTAAATCATCCGACAAGAGCAGCTCCTCCACAGAGTGGCCTATTTACAGAGCTGCTCGGTGCCCTGGGAAGGATAGGAAATATTGCAAACCCAGGAATGGAAATTCCCGAGGAGAACTGAGACAGGTTAATAATGATTCTCCACAGCCTAGGACCTCTCATACAGCCACCGCCTTTTTGAAATCTGGAGTCTGCTGGGAGTATTTAGGCCTAGGACTTTAAACAAAAAATAAGGAAAACTTTTTATTCCTGAAGACAGTCTATGAAACCCAAGCAATGCTGAAAAGTGTTTTACTGTTTTGTTATTCTGTAGATGCCGTTTCTGGAAGCATGACCCAGCGCAGCCTGATCTCAAAACAAGCCATTCATGACTAGCACCGCACATCGCCAACCAACTCCTTTAGCTCAAAATAGAATTAAAAAAAAAAAAAAAAAATCAACAAAAAAAAAAAAAGGCAAGTACCCCCATAAATCATTCATCCATCCCAGTTTCATAACGAGAATATTTGTCAGCTCCCATTTTGCTTCCCTTTCTCCGTCTGCCTGCTCTACAAAGCCACCATTTCAGCTGCCTGTGCATACAGACCGGCGGGTACGCTGCGCCGCAACAGCTCCTGCATCCCCATTCTCCGGCCTGCAGAGAGGGTAGCCGCTCCTCTCGCCCAAACCCTCGCCCACACCGCCAGAGACTTTTCAGGGGATTTTTATATATATAAACATATATATATATATATATCAGTAGCTCTGGGGCACCCATCAGATGTACTCAGCTCCTGTAACAATCACGTGATTTATGTAGAAGTAATTGGGGTTAAACTATCTGCCACATCAAACTCTTCACATTTGGCCCCATCTCTAGGACCTAGAAACATCTGAAATAAATAAAGCCATGTGTCATTTAACAGGGTCTGGGCTTAATTAGGATCATTCTGGATTTTATGGGAGAAATCTTGTACTGCCAGCTTTATGTGGCTAGTCCATCACTTGCAAGGTTATCTGCTTTTTTTTTTCTTTAGTACCTACATCAAAATATTTCTGTTTCCATACAGCTTTTTTTTTTTTTTTTTTTTTTTTTTTTAATCCTCCAACCAGCCGGATGACAACCACTCCTTATCTTTGGCTGTCTTCCATGCTAAAATAAGAACGCTGTTGTTACGCCGAGGGAGCTGCACCCTTCCACCTCCGTTCCCTCCTGACATGCACACAGCTGGCTGCGTAGGAACGCCCGAGGTGCCATTTTCTGGCCATTTTTCTGTGCTGTTGTTGCAATTTACCCTCTAGCTACGATTTGTATTTCTAAGTCACATCGGGCCTCTCCCGTGCCGTGGATTTTACAAACCTCAAGTGACAGACGGTCTCTGTCCTGAAGAGCTGGCAGTACTCAGCCCACCTCCCCTGCCTTGGCGTAGGCTAGCCGACACGAGGGCGAGGATGCAGCCAAACACTGCTCCAGCGATGCCGGGCAATTTGATTAGCCGCAGAGAATGACTGGATTAGAAGAGGATAGGATTAGAGATTGATGAATCGCTGTGAGGCTGCTACGTCTGTATTATTGGCTCCAGCAGCAGCATTTGAAACTGTAGCCCCTCGGAGCATCTAGGTACCACCTATCGTGGGCTTCAGACTGCTGTGCGCAAGGCAGCTGGGGAAGGTAAAGGGTTTGAGTTAGGCTCTGAACTGACAGCCCGGCATAGGCAAGCCCTTGGCGGGACATGGGCAAAGATGAGGAGAGAGGAGGCAGGGAAGCGTTAAATGATTTGCCCAAAGCTACACCGGCAATTTGCGGCAGAGGCAGAAACGGGAGCCAGATTTTCTAAAAAAATTAGTTCCTCGCGCAGGAGATGAGCCAGCCGCCTTTGTTACATGCAAACACATTTTTTCCCTGTAATTCACACCGCTGCAGGCTCTGCACAGCAAACGCCAGCTTCCCAAAGTTGTAGCGTGTTCAGCGCGACCTGCTCACCGCACACGTCATGCCCGCTACACGACTGGCTCCGTCCTCGAGCCCGCGCTCGCAGCGCAACCCACGCGTGTTGTAAAAGCTTATCGCTCTCCATTTTGGTAGGAAGGGATCAGGACCCTGCAAAACCCATCACTGGGGTGATTCCTGGTCTGTCCCGGATAGCTCTGGCTGAATTTAAGGTATACACGGAAACTCAGCACTGCTCTCCAGTTAATTCGAGCAGTTATCCCCTCTTCAAATTTGGCTTCAATCATCTGTCAAGGTGAAAGAGATTACAGCGTCTCCACGAGACTCCCATTGGAGCTTATCACAGAAACGTTACAAAATTCATCAGAGATGCCAAGGATGAAATAGTGAGGGTGCATTAATTGAAGAGGCTGCCCTAGCAGAGCTGGGCAGGAGAGCGTTCGGGCTACCGGCAGCCCGCCAGACTAAGTCCTCACCGTAGTTACAGCTGGTTAACCAGGGCCACTCGCAGAGTCGTGAAAAGGAAGGGAAGGCTTCTCCAAATTTACATGTAACAAAAAAAAAAAAAAAAAAAGAAAAAAAAAAAGAAAAAGGAAGCATGACGATTTTTCATCCTATGCTACCGTTATGCCTGAAATATTCCTACCAGTAGCATACCTGAAAGGAAATCTTTACTTTAAATGTTAAGTCAATTTGCTGGTGATAAATGACATGTAAGGTTACTTAGAAAGAATACGAGTATTTCCTCATCAAGTTTAAACAGAAAATACCTGAGGAATTCATGGGCAACCAGCTACTCTTTCCTCTTTAACAATATGTCCCCATTAGACAATATGTATATTTTGAATCCTGCGTTTCAAGCGTTATTTTTTTAAAAAGACTTCTGATGGACAAGGCACACGAGAAAACCAGCATCAACAACAGCGACTAAATCCAAGCCCCACCAATCTCTTAAAAAAAGAGGGGGGGAGAAAAAAAAAAAAAAAAAAAAAAAAGAAATCGAGGCAAGGCGAACAGCCGCCCTGCAACTCTGCGCACAGGGCGCTTGCAGCCTGCAGCATCTCCCGTGGGGGATGCAGAACTTGTGGAGCACGCCACGCCACGCCACGCCACGCCGCGCCGCGCCACCGGGCGCCCACCGCCACCCACGCCCGCAGCGCAGGCACGCCGGCGCAGAGGACCCCCACCCCGCGACAGCCTCATCCAGAAAGAGCCATGAAGGGGGATGCAGGTGACAGCTCATCCTCCTGCCAGCTTTCGCCGAGAAGCCGGGCGACAGCGGGAGGGATTTCTACCCCAACTTCAGAAGGGGAAATCTTCCTCCTCCTCCTCCTCCTCGCTGCGACCGGCTGCGAGGGGACCCCACATCATCCCATTACCGCCCATCTTGAAACCCACCCCGCATTTTTCATCTCCTTCTTCCAGAGCGCGGACCCGGGAGCTTAAAACCGCTGTGACCCGCCGCGTTTTTGCTTCTCGTGGGGCAGCACCCACGAGCCGTGGTTTGCGGGGGGGGGGGGGGGGGGGGGGCGATGCCTCGCCTCGGCACGCGCCGCTCCTCCCCGCGCACCCACGGGCGTGATTTTGGAGAAGTTGCGCAGGCAGCAGAAGGAGGAGGAGGAGGAGGAGGGAGGAGGAAGGGGAGGGTGGCTCTGCCCGTGTGGTCACGGTCTCGCCCCGTCCCCCCTCCCCGCCTCGGGGTGGGGGTGCGTGGGTGGGGGTGTGGGGGTGTGCGTGGGTGTCCGTGTCCCGCCACGGCCGCAGCCCCACGGCCGGGACAACCCGCACAAAGCCGCCGCCGCCGCCGGGGTCTCGCAGCGCCCGCTCGGCGCCACGAGAAACAATAGTCACGGGCCGAAGTGGCGGCGGGGGGGGGGGGGGGGGGGCGCGGTACCGCCACCGCCCTCCCCACGGTACCGCAGAGCGCGGTCGCGGGTGGGAAGGCGGTGGTGGTGGGGGGCGGGGGGGGATTCCCGCAAAACGCCGCCGCCCCGGCCAACCTGTCACCGCTCCGCCCGGGACTGTCGGCACCTACCTCCGTCGGAGGGTGCGGCAGCCCCTAGCTGGGCTCCATGGGGGCCGCAGCCGACGCCCGACTCTGTCAACCCCGGTCGCCGCCGCCGCCGCCGGGGACGCGCCGCCCTGCCCTGCCCGGTACCGCGTCCCGCTCCCCTCCGCGCCGGGCGGGGCGGGGCGGGGCGAGAGGCGGGGGGCGGGGCTGGCCCAGCCTAGGGCCCGCCCACCACCGCTCGCTCCGCCCTCTCGCCGGCGCGCCTCCCCCCCCCCCCCCCCCCGCGCCCCCACGGGGGCGCGGGGGGGGGGGGGGGGGGAGGCGCGCCGGCGAGATTTGCGTGGGGTGGGGAGCACTGAAGGTGCCAGATAGCCACTGCAGCCTTTTCGGGAATAACCCCGATGCCCGGGACTGATCTCATGGATCTTAGTAGATCTCATGGATTTTTTTGCTCCCTGCGTGAAGTTTTGAGCTTGCCTCCTCTGCCGCTCTCTCACATTGACCACGTTTCTAATCTCCTTTTTTCATTCCCCCCGCTTTCCCCTCTTTTTTTATTAATTTTTTCCTCTCTCTTTTCCACCCTTGATCTCCCTCATGCCCATTTCCCCCTAAGATTCCGAATACCCCAAGCCCCTTGACCTTGGACTCTGGGCTTTAAAACGGTTTTGTCGAGGGCAAAAGAGTTTGTCACAGGTTTCAAATCGCTATTGGTGTCGCCAGCAGCTTATTGGAAGGTGCGTTGCATTAAACTAAATCTGTGGCTTGTATTACATAATATGCCCTCAAATGTACATAAAAGATGATTGTAATTCCATCTGGATTTCTGTTGATATTAGCAAACCGCTCGAGATTTCCTCTTGCGGTTTAATGGGTGTTTCAAAACCTTTGACTGGTGCCGGATCAAACAGATTATGATTTAAGAAAGGGTAAAGCACGCACACTCATGACATCGTAGGAATTAGTGAAAGAAGAAAAAAAAATACTTAGTAGGTCATCTGCCTAATCCATCTTCCGAAAGAGAGTAGGAATGTCCGCCATAGGATAATTTATAGGCATTTGTCTAGTTTTCTTTCAAATGCTCCAAATATGTGGCTTCCTCATCGCCCATAGGAATTTAGGTCAAGCTGCCTCAGAGTGAATTTTGTAGCATCTCGGGATTTAACATCCACTGCTGATATTCCAAGGGGTTTTTTTTTTCCCAAAGAGCACAACCGTGCAGTGGCAGCTGGTCATTTCTTTCTTGCTCATCAGCACGGAAAGATTTTGGCCATCACTTTCCCCAGGTTGAGAGCCCAAGGAAAATGTCAGATCCGTGCTCAGCGTGGCCAAAAGAGTGAGTCAAATGTCAGGACTTGTTAGGAGAGCAATGGAGAAGAAAACAGATTTTACACTGATCTGTAAATCCGTGGTGCACCTGCATCCTGAATACTGCTGTACCTCTGGTCTCATCATCTCAAAAAGGGCATGGTAGAGCTGGAAAAGCTTCGGAGGAGGCTGGCAGTGATGATCTATGCTCTGAAATGGCTTTCCAGTTAGGTACATGCAGCCTGGCAAGAGGCACCTGAGGGGAGATGTGACAGAGATTCCTCAAGTCACGAGCAGCATGGATAGAGTGAGGCGGGACTGCTGGCCATGACTTCCAGCACAAGAAGCAGAGGCCACTAAACGAAGGTAGCAGGCAGCCGCTTCTCCCGAATGAACAGAGGTGACCCTTCACGCAAACACAACTGCGGAGCCCCTTGCCATTTGACTACCTGACAGCGGGCAGTTGATGTCATTCTGAGGGGAGGATGGATGGACTTACGGAAGAGAAATCCACAGAGGGCAGCCAAATCACAGCTGGCACAGAAAAGTCCCTCCAACAAAAATGGTTCTTGGCTGGTCTTGCTCTGTGCTGATACTCTCCCCTAAGTGTCCATTGATAGCCACCATTTACCTGCCTGCAGTGAATACACCTCTCAGATTTAATGTCACATCTGGGTTAATTCTGTGCCACCCATAGCTTTCCTAGCACCTGTATTGTGTAGAACTGAGTACTAAAAGGGATGAGTGGCTTTCTGGAAGGTATCAGGATGGTAAGGAGGAGTCTTGTAAGCAAGCAGAGAGGCAGCTGGGAACGCTGGCCACCAAGTGGGAGGCTTGGGCCAGTGGTCAGGAACATGAGGAGGAGGCGGTCACTCAAATGTACAATAGCAAACCTGTCTTTAAACGGTTGTATTTAAGAGTGGAAAAAGGTTCTAGTTTGGAAGAACGGAGCGGCTAGTGTTTCAGGACTGTCAGCTGTCACACGGGTGCTTCGATTAGGTTACCACCTTTATGTCCGGAACTGGAAGGGATGTTGTCAAATGTATCCATTAAGGCACGTGTGGACTGTGTGACGTCTCGCGTGGAATAGAATATGCACAGGTATGAAATCAGGAGCCTGTCGTTTTACGCTCTTGGGAAGGAGTGGAGAGGATGATGTTGGTGCTGATGTTATAAGCTCTTAAGAGTGAAAACCTGTTGTTCAAAATTCAGTTCTTGAAGAAGATGTCTGCTCATTTCAGTGGGAGAGTGGCAATGCTGTACCAACGCACGGCACGTCGTGGAAGTTGGAAGCGTCAAAGCCCACTGGAAAAACCATCATTCTGCATTGAGTCACTGAAGAGAGAAAGTCACTGGTTGCAAACAAGTTTCTTTCACCCTTCTAAAATGTGACAGAAATAATCAAATCTAGTTGTGGCCTGGGGACAGTGACCTTAATTTAAAATCAATCAAAAATCCCTCTGTCAATGGCAGCTGATTGCCCCGTTCACATCTCAGACTGATGCTCTCCCAGGCCTGCCATCGTAAGTGCTGTTGCACAAGTGGGTAAGCATTATGTCATCTTCTTGCCTCCCCCTCCCCCTCCATGTCTTTGAAGTTGAGAAAGCATGGCCTCAAACACTTCTCTGTGTTTCTGACAGAGGAACTGTTTCTATGCGTTAGTTTATAAAGCTGTACAGGTGTGCCTCAGCATGGCCTCTTTATACATGCGGTTTCTCCTGAATTTGCCTGTTCAATAGTTTGTATCTTGATGCAATGCCGAGAGAAAAACTTACTCTGGTGAGGTGGGCTGACATGTAGGAGGCAAACTACAGCAAGAATGCAAACAAAGGAGTCCAAGCTATGTACATAAGTGACCTTAGTGACTCATGGACATAATTCTTTATGCGACTGATCCCATTTACTCTTTTCATAGCGTTCATGCAGGAAAACGTATTCAAGTAGATCAGGATAGTCACCATTTGCCTGCCGGGTTCCTCCACCTCCACCTGAATCTCAACACAAATTCAGGCATGTGGCACTTCTGAACTCCTGTATAAGCTTTGTTCTAAAGTCAGGTGGCTAAGGTAACTGTATAGAGAGGATTTGCATGAACTTTAGGTATTGCCTGTGCTGAAAAGCATACCAATGGGCTGTTACTCTTTCCTTTTGCGAAGCATGTAAAACGGCAGTATCATTCATCTTGCCCTATTACTTGATCTCGTAGAAACACTTTGATCCTGTGACAACACTATACAGTAGCAAAATTAATGCTGCCAGGTGTGACTATTAGTGTAACAATCCAGGATGCATTGCAAGCTTTAAGTTAGAATCACAAATTCTATGTAAGCACCCACACTGCAAATGCTGGGGGGAAAGAACTGACAGATGGGTGCACACACACTATCTGTTGCGAACTTTTGGAGCATGGCAAGAGTGCTTGTCGCACCTAAAATGGGGGTTCTGAGCAGATGCAAGATTCATGGTGACGGAAGTAATTTTGTTTTTCGTCTAATAATATATAGGCAGTAGGAAGCCCGTGGCAAGTGTGAATTGATTACTAAGCAGCTTTAAAATGGGTTAAGGCTTTATCTGTTATAAGGAAGTTTATAAAGCTCCATCTCCATTATTTGAGTTTTCACGAGGTCATAATCCACTTGACCCTCGTGGTTTATTTCGTCACTATTGTCCCTCAAAGGAATTATAACCTTTACCATTAGCACTCGCTAAATATATCAAGAGGTTTTAGTGACATTATCATAAATCACCAAGCTCAGCTTTGTTGCTTGTAATGTGACCATAGTACCTACTGATTTTTGATGCAGTGATTGTCAGCCTGATCTAGTTGTATTTTTAAATTTCTTTACAATAAGAGCACATGCTAACGGATATGAACATCTTTTGGCTTTTTGTTTACATTTTAAAATTGCCTTTTTCTGGGGTCATCTGAACTTGAAGAACTGGTTTTTTAGCCAATGTTTCTGGGAGCAAACATGAAAAATATAAACTCAAGGATACTGAAATCAAGCACAGTAACTTCAGGTAAAGCCATTCTCACGATTGTTTCTCTTTTCAATTAAATGTATGAGCGTTCACTTAGAAATCATCTCATAATTTGATTAGCCTGAAAGCAGTTATTGAGAAGAGCAAAGATACCACAGGTAAGCCAGGTACCTTACTATGTGGGTTTTTAAAAGGATAAGCTATAGGGAAGCTAATGAGAAGTGAGAATTTTGGACAAAAGTAATATGTATAGTTCCGTTGTTTTTTACATTTCAATCTGTTTTGCAGCAGGGGAAAAGCAGGTCCCATGTCAGTCCCCCAAGGGATCTAAAAGAGAATTTGCCACATAGAAGATGTGCTACTGAAGCTAATTTGCAGTCACACTAGATCAGCTAGGATCAGAAGTTGGCCTCAAAACCATTTTGACAAGACGTACCTTGTAAAATGGTAACTGGGATCCAGTAAATCTGCTTCTGCCTCGAAGAAGGCTTCACCAGTGCTGTAAATCAGGCTTGCTTGCTGGAACTGCTGGGATCCAAAACTGCGTGAGATTCTTTTTTGTAGCAGCACCTGCAAAGAAAGTTAATCTATCTGACATGATATTGTGGGGCAGGTCTGGGCATACAATACCTTTTCAGCTGATGTACACAAAACACCTTGAACCAAAAATGCCTCATCTGATGAAAACCTGGAAATCTGTCTTTGGGGAAGAGGAGGAGGAGTTATCTGTCTTTATTCTGCAGACCTTTCCACTGTGGGAAACAGGGGTATAGGGGTCCACTTCTGCATCCCTCACCTCGCCACCAATCCACAGGCTTGCATGCCTATGGTGTATTAATTTACATCTCAACTAATCACTCTTCAACCTTTGTGGTCAGTGGAGAGAAATAGGCACTTTTAGGATGCAATTCGTTTGACCTTTCTTAGACATCTACTTTAGGAAGAGATAAATCACTCCCCCAAGCATCTATGTTTCTCTGCTGACCACAAAAGAACCAGAGGGTGATTAGTTCAGAGGCAGGTATCTATATTGCAGGCTGCCTACATGCAGTTAGGGCAATCCCAATCTGGTTTTCTACAATGCTGCTCTCATAATGGATGTTGAAGTGTGTTACAAAGATTTTATATATATATATGTGTATATATATATAGTGAGTATATAAAACAACATTTTTCTCCTTCTTTAACAGTCTTTATTTTTGAGAAACATTACGTTAGCAAGGCCTGCATGTTGTGACGCAGTTGATCGTGTTGGTGCTCTGTTAAGAATTGTTTTCAGCTACCTACTGAGAAATTGGCAATTTTTGCACTTTTGTACCCTGTGACTTTTGCCAAATACCTGTCTGATTTAATTTAATGGTGGAGGAAGGGCATATTTTACACCAAGGAAATGAATACAGCATTAGAAACATCTCTTGTCACTGTATTTGACTAGAAAGCAAAGTTCAATACTCATACATTTTTGTTTTTATTTGATCACAGGGTAAGATTTTAAATACTATTACGAATAAAAAATCTATGGCAGTAAGAGTCACTGTACTGCCATAAGCCCACTGAGCCCATGTACAGTACATCTCAGAAAAGGCCCAAGGCTCAGATGACTATCTCTATGTTCTTGTATTCCCAACAAGCAGTGAATAATGCATTAGTTTTGCTTCAAGCATCCTGTTTTGAATATGCTTTAGCCAGAATTATTAGCTTTCATGCAGTGTATATTGTTAACGGAGGTCATGCTCTGTGCCCATCTAGTGCTGTCTCCAGAAGTGCCCGGGTACAGCACACAGAAAGGTTTCACTAGAAATTCTCCTTGTTGGTTGTCACCATGGGGTCCCCCAAGATTTCCGTATTACAAGGCCAGATCCAGCTGGCGTTGGTGGAAATGTCCCTGCGAACACCATGGGCCTTTGGCTCAGGCCAAAGATATTTAACAAAGAAGGAGGAGGGAACCTTTTATATTACGCTGACCTGGGAGGACTCCTCCTTACTGTCCTTATATTGCTCTGTGGGGACCAACCCTAAGACCGTCCATCCCTTTGCCCAGGCACCCCAATGCATGTGTGTTGTGCTGCGTTGAGAACATCTGAAGCTGTGTAATAACTGAGTAAACCCCTGGAGCTGTCCTACAGTTGGCC
This sequence comes from Morus bassanus, assembly GCA_031468815.1. Classification (NCBI taxonomy): domain Eukaryota; kingdom Metazoa; phylum Chordata; class Aves; order Suliformes; family Sulidae; genus Morus; species Morus bassanus. The sequence continues at coordinate 86,936,922 of CM062568.1, read as the reverse complement.
AAGGTGAGGACAGCCTGAAGAGAGCCTTTCTTAAACCCTTAGGTCTTGACGAGGGCCACCAGCACCTCAGTGCTGTTGATGACCCTAGTCATCTGCTGAGCAGGAAATTGTTTGAGAAAAGAGCTGCACAGCTGGGTCCGGGAGTGAGACTTGGTTGCTATAAAGCTGTACTGCTCTCTCCTTCGGCAGCCGTGGTGGTCTAAAAAGAGAATTAGCTTGCAAGGAGTTATTAAGAGAGCATTATTTAAGATAAAGGGTATCATTTGCAAAAGAGTAGGCATTTACACACACCCGTGTGCGCACGCGCGCGTGTGCACACATCCCTTATTTAAGTTTCCGCAGCTACCCTTGGTGCAACGCAGCCAGCTGTTAAATCCAAAATAGCAACGAGTGCACATCATACGCCTTCTCTATTACCATTTGAAAGGGACAGTTCCTTGGGAGGATGGGAATTTGACAGGATATGAATATGTCTGAGACTCTATTAGGCACTAATTCAGCAGGACTGGCTGAAAGAGATGAAGAAGCAATGAGGAGGAGAGAATCTCTTCAAATTTGAGCTGATTGGTAATTTTGATGAAAGCCCTGTAGTCTCCTTCAGCGACTGTTAATTACCTCTGGAAATTAACGTTTATTTTTCTCTTCAGGAAATGTTGTTTGCCTGCCAATATGGAAAGATTAATTAAATTCTTCCATGGATGAAGGTGAAAGTAGGGTCCTTGTGGTCAGCGCACATTTTGGCTGTGGAGGCAGGGGTATCATGACAAATCCCCCTTTGAAAAGAACAGTCCAGCTCTTTCCTCTTGTGTTTTCAAATAAGTGTGTCCTTGTCCTTCTGGGGTGAGGTTGGCCTGTCAGGTGCTTTCAGCGGGGAAGTCTGGATGTGGCAGAGCTGTGAAAGAGGGAAGGGAAAGGACAGTGATGACTAGAGATAAACAGCTTGGAAGTAAATTAGAGGAAGCCTCTTGCTCCACCCAAGGAGAAATAATTAACAATTTGGGACAAAGGTATCTCTGCTTCAATCAAAGGGGAACCCTCAGCTTAGACCCATCTATACAGAATATCACAAAAGTTAATTGATTCAAAAACAGTGATAACTCAAACCTCACATTCATAAGCTGTTCATAAACACGACATCTTCTCCTACCAGTTCTCATTTATTTGATCTTGGCTCAGCCTCAAAAGCTGCTTTTGTCAGCACTAATGATGGCCCTTCCACTGCTCAAGAGTTTATTTCCAATATCCACTGTTATGCCATTCACTCCTGCTGTGCAGAAGAAAAAAAAGGAAAGAATGAGAGAGCAATGTTCCAGGGAAACTCCTATACGTGGTTGGTATGGGCATTTGATTGAGTTCCTGATTTATAGCTGTCAAACAAGTATCTGGGCGTAGTTGCTAAAAATCAGGCAATATCATGAAAGGAATGCTCTGCTCCTCAATTATTTTTTTTTTTTTCTGAAAGGAAGTCCTTGCATTAAGTTTTAATGATAGATTAAATAGATGGAAAGCCACTTGGAAGCCCAACGGGCAGAGAGATTTCAGGCTGCCTCTGTTATTCTCACAGGGAGGAAATGAGGCAGCTGAGGAGAAGCTCAGTGTCAGGAAGGAGGCAGACAGGTCAAACGGACAGGCTTTCCAGAAGCAACCTAGCTGAGAGCAAACAAGCAGCTGCAGTCAATCAAAACCAGCAGCGCAGCCGGTTCCAAAGGTTGCTCCTGGTTTGCAGTACAAGCCAAACCGCCCCATGGGGAGCCGCTCTTGTGCTCCCACCTTCCATGCAGCACTGCGGCGGCAAGCTGGCACTGCCAAGTGATCTTGCCAGGAGTGTGACAGCTGGACTGGAAGAAGGATGCCAGCCTGCATGCCAGCCCTCCTGCCTGCAAAAGCCCTCCTGCTCCATCCCCTCACAGCCAGCCCCTGGCAAGGCTCATCTGGGTGCTGGATTGAGGACCTCAGAAAGGGGGTCTCCAGGAAAAACAAGAACTTGAGGTCTGGTCCTGGTCTCAATCTGCAATATTCTTCACACATTTGCTAGGATCAGCAACAGGCCAACGCAGCAATGAAAACTGCAACCCTTGCTGATTTGACTTGCTTTGATCAGAGGGAATCCTGCCTGACAGAGGCATGAGATACTATCCTGTAGGTTAGCCAGCAGCAACATTGAAGGGTTGAAGGCTCTGTTATGGGTGAGAGACTGTCATCCGTTTTGGCTCTTCACTGTTCCCTATACATAGGGAAGAGGAAATAATAGCTTGGCCCATTGGCAAATCTCACACAGGTCACCGATTTTACCTCTAGTCTTCTTTACAGTGTGTTTTGAGATCAATATGGGAAAGCACAGCAAGCCACCAGTGTTTGCTATATTTTGCACAAGGTATAATGTAAGAGGTTTCTGCCAGCTAATGGTGGCATCTTTTCCTTGCAATAGATTCGGAGATTAGTAATTTAGAATCTGTTCAGCTGAGTCCATGTCGGGGAGGAGCATTTGAAATTATGAAGACATGCAGCAAGAAGCAAGCAAAAGTGATACAAACACAGAAGATGGGATGGAAAAGAGTAAGAAACTCACATAGGACACATCTGTTCAGTGGCCAGTCTGGAAAACCAAAGTAAAAGAAGAGATTTTTCTACAGGGTCTAACCAGCTTAGACCCCTTTTTGTAGCTTTTAAATAATGTCACACGTGGAACAAATATATAATTTCCAAAGAAAAACATGGAAAGTCTCAGTTATGTTCTTATGAATGTTTCCTATTTCTTTCCCAGCTAAATTTGTTTACCAAGTTGGACTCAATTCTGCAAGTTGCTTCTTCAAAACTGCATTTTTTGACAAATTCGTTATTTGCCAAAAACATTCTCCCAGCTTTAATGAAAAAAAAAACCCAAACAACAAAATTCAATGGACTGGAAGGTGTCCAGTAGGCTTTGGTTCAGGCCTTGTAAAGCAGCAAATAAACATTTTCTGCATGTTTTAGGAGAGCATATGACTCCTCGGTCCTCCACAGTCTCTGCATAGAAGGGAGCTAAACACATGGAGAAATACCTAGTTAGATTTATTTCATCTTCAGTTAAGAAGGCAAGCTAGATCTCTTTCAGCCTCTGGCACTGATGTCAGGTTGTCATGATTATAGTCACAAAACCTTTTTTCTCCTATACGGTACAACTCCAAGTGTCCCAAAGTACATTAAAAGGTAAGTAAATAACTCCATGAACAAAAGAAATGAATGCACATAAGTGAAATAAATAATACTGAGGCTACCTGAAATGATTCTGTCTTGTTTGAACTTGCTTTTAGCTTGTCTGCCTTCAACTAATCATACTATAGCAAATAGGAACATAGAGGTGCTATGATAACAGCTCTCATGGCGAATGTGGTTTTCAGTCTGATGAAGCTAAAATGCCATGTTTGAAGTCTAACGGCAAGCGAGAGAGAAAACACCTATTAGACATGTTAGATGAGCAGTGTATCCAGTTCCTAAAAAATATTGGCTTGAATGCTGTCTTCTGAGACAGAAAGGAAGACATAGAGATATACATATATACATGTGACAGAAAGATATACAGATATACACATATGTATATATGTATGTCAATACTGGCACTGAAGAAATGATTCAGAAATGAGTCAGAGATGCACATGCACATATTTTTGTATGTGCTTCTTGCTGCAACTTTCTTTTCACTGTCCAGAAGAGTTCACCATATTATTTGCCCACTATGTTTGCAGTATTACCTGCCCTTCTTAAAACAGGCGCCATACTGTCTTCCTACAAAGCTCAGAGAGTGTTGGCCCTCTCCAGCTGTTGGGATTTTGTGACAGCTCCTACAAGAGCAGCCAGTGCATGAGTAATATTCTGAGCCTGGCACCCTGCGTCATCATGATTCCACGAGACATGATTTTATGATGCAAACACACTCTGACCTCCATAGCATGCAATATATCAAACATTTAATGTATGCAAAAACGATCCCAATAAGGGAGGAGGTAAATAAATTTGTTATGATTTTAATAACATGCAATTTAAATGTCACTTTTGCTGAGCAATTAGGGTCTGAAGAAAGTGACCTTTGCACAGTGCCCAAATTGCCCTGAGGCATGGTACTTCTCCATGCATTTGTTACTGCCTTATGTGATAAAGTGTAGCCAGTATGATACAAGTCCATCATTTGTGGTAGGGACCTTTCTGGCTGAGACACACAAAAAGAGCAAGGCGGTGCAAACATTTTGCCACAGGAACACTGTGTGAGAAGCAAGGGATATTATTTACTGAAACGCACTAGCCCAGTTGAGCAGAGACAAGCACGTTGCTGCCCAACAACCGCTCGCAGTTGGAACACTTTGCTTTTAAGCACCATGCTGCCCACTGGGCTCCACATCGGAGGGAATCCAATTGCTACCAGGAGCAATCAGTTTTGCAGCTCCTCCTGCCCACCTTACTCGGCAGGTTGCAAAGCGCTGGGCCTGTGACCCCAACGCACACGTGTATCCTCCCAACATGCACGCTCACAGACGTGGGCTGAGGGTCTCTGCCTGAACAGCAGAAGAGAAAGGGGACCAAGCCCCCAGGCCACAGTGTGGCATACTGCCCTCCCCCTTGCTTCCCAGGCGAGCAGTGTGGTCTCAAGCCAAGCCAGGGGAGATGGGCCATGTTGTCCATCTGGCTGTGGGAGCATCATCTTCTTACCCATCCCTGCTGCTGGATTCTGCTACAAGCCCAACAGCTTCCAGAGGACGCAGAGCACCATCTGTTCTCAGGCATACCCACCCTCTGAATCAGGTTTAAGACATTTTATCTACTTAGTCAAACTGAGAAGAGAGGCTTTTAACTAGTGAGACGTGGCCCAACAGCAGTTTCAAAGGCAAGCTGTTAGGCAGAGAAGTGACCCATGTGATAAGGCAGTCCCTCTGCTGTAGCTGCAGCTGCAAAGGGGAAGCAAAGCCAAAGGCAGCTGCCTTCCACCTCCTGTGCATCCGCTGGTGGTGCTGGCAGTTCAAGTATGGGAACTACCTACACCACAGGTCTAAGGCTATAAAGTACTATCTTTACAGCTGAGGCATTTTAGTATGTGGTAAAATACAATTGCAAGTGGGAAATATTAAAATACAGGACTGTGTTTTGGCGAGGAGGGACATTGCAATAATGTAGTAACGGGCAAGGTCTACCTTCCAACTGCGCCTTTGTAAGCACTGCCATAAATACTGGACATTGTGTGGCATCTGTTAGTTCATAAACAGTGCGATGCACCACCAGAAAGAGCAATGGCTTATACAGAGCTATTTTTTTCCCTCTTCAATATTTTTCCTTCGATATTTGTAACAATTCGGTGTTCATAAAAGCTGAGTCTCTGGTGGAGACTGCCAGAGTTGTCTGCCAGTCTGACAGCAGGTGGTAAAGGTGGCAAGGGGACCGACAGCTCCACTTCATCAGGGAAGACCCTCTCCAAGCTGGAAGGCTAACCCTAGCAAGGGATATTCAGACAACCTCCATATCTAATCCATTCTTGGTTTTATTGCTAGCAAGGCTGTCAAGCATTGGGCAGATGGCTAATATTTTCTCTCACTATCAGTCTCTGTTGGATTCAGACCAATGGTGTAAATATAAACAGCTCTGTCTCTCGGTCATCAAAGCTCCCTGCCATCAGCACTCCCAGAGAGGTGTTATTTAAATGAACTGGGGAAGTGGGCATCAGTGAGTAAAACAAATCAATTTGCCACACAAACTGGAGAACTGATCTCTTGAACCGAGTACTTGATTTTGCCGTCGCTAGCTCACATCCAAGGGGATTCAGTTCTGTGTTTACTACGTGCCTGGTGTTCGGTGGCTTTGCAGGGCGGGAGAGGTGTTGTAGTATTTAGGACAGTGTGTGTTTTAGGCCATCTGGCATGTTTGAGCCACATATGGAGCTCCCGCAACAGTGAAACATTGAATGATTGAAGCCCAAACCTGGTGGTCTGCCCAAGTCTAACAGTATTTCCACAGTATGAGTCCATCTCTGGAGCTGATTCCAATGAATCCAGGGAAAATTCAAATAATCGATTAACAGCTTGATAGTGCTTTGTGCCACTTCTTTCTGATGTGCCCATATGTGTGATTTACTGCCACCAGTTCTGCATTGTCCTTTGCATCCCCAGGCTCTGGTGCATTCAGTGTTAAAGCCTGGTAGAGCCCAGATAAGGGTAAGTGTATGAAGATATCCAACACTGCCTCGCCATGAGAAAGAGTCACTTGTGTGATGTTGTCATTCACATCCTCCTTACCTGACCTGCCCACGCGGTGTAAGGAGGAGAGGGACCGGTCTCACCACTGGTGCAAACCCATCATGGAGCAGCACTCATGACTCCACACCAGCTGAGGAACTGGTCCTAGAGGGACACCAACCCCTGCCATCATCCCATTCTGGCCACAGCGTATTTTCAGTGCAGCATCCCCCCTCTTTTTACCTTGCCTCCCTCATCACGTGCTCCTCTGCATCCTCGTGGCTGATCTTTCCTGAGCAGTAGCATCACCAGTAGCAAGTCTGGCCCTTTTTGCTCTGTGCTTGTTATGGCAATGCATATACCATTAGGTCCATGAGACACTGGGAGTCTATGTCAGGGTTTTTTTTCCACTCACAGAGTAGAAAAGGGGAATATAACAGAGTAGATGAGGAATGTTTTAAGTCCGAGAATGGTACTCTCCAGGCTTAACTGTTCAAAACCCCAGCTTCTGGAAAATCTCCCATTCCAGAGTGGAGGGACCCCATGGCATCATCATTCCCAGCTGGGATGGAGACCCTAAACCAGAGAATCACATAGCATTAATAGGAGAAATAGCCCCTCTACTCTTCAGCAGCACATTCCATCTCAGGAATATTTGCAGGTAAGCAGCAGTCCTATATATCATTGGAGAGGTATTTAGCTTTCATGTCTTTCAAAAGCATTTTTGCCTGTTTGTTTACAATGTTGCATGTGTCAGGTCTTTCCTTTTGGGTTGGTCGGTTTGCTATACCAAATGGTAGTGCATAGGGGTGGAATGGTGTTGACATTTTTGTGGCTCTTACTGCATCTGAAGCCAGTATGCACCTGTTATAGAGCAATGACTTCAGACAGGGGGTAAAAAAAAAGAAACCATCTACAGATTTCTGGATCATGCATTAAAAATTATTCTGAAATATTATCATGGATTAATTTAATGCTGCCATAGACAGACTGTGTTTCAATGATCACTGAAAAGAGAAAGGAATAGTTCACAGGGCGTAAACGAACAGGGAGACTGCTAAAAAAGAAAGCATGCAAATTATAGGGAGAGATATTCAATACTCTCATTTAAAATATTGAGTCTAGAAAGGGAGTCTAGCCTGGATGATGGGGTGTGTTCTCATGCAATTCTGCAAGGATACCCATGTTTTACATTTAGAGTGTTCCAGGGAATATCTGGAATTCAGCCTATGCTGCCTTTCAGAGGCAAAATAAATACAGTGAATGCAATTAAACAAGGTTAACTTGTATCTAGACTTCTGAGAGCCTGGTATTTGCTTCATTTTTTAATTAGAAATTTCTAAAAGCATAGGCTTTTTTAAAAAAAAGCCAGACAGAGAATCCTTCTTCCCCCCTCTGGTGATTTTTCTCAACCACTTGCGCTTTCACTGTGCTGCTGGAGTAGCTGGGAGACAATTGGAGGTTATTTTTAGACTGACTCACTCTGTAAAGCTGACATTTGTAGGTTAGGCGTACCAGTTGCTGAATGCTGCTTCTTCTGCATCTTCCTTAAATATTCCCCTTCTAAACCATTGGACATCCCCCTCCTCCTTCCCCAGTCTTTCCCCATAAGTATCAAAAGTACTAAATCCATACTGTGTCTGTCAACATTTTCAGTTGAGCTGAGTTCAAAGCATCATTTAAGAGGCACAGTCAGCTCACATCCTTTCGGGGAGCTGGAAAAACCCAACGCGACGCGGTGCTTCTGCACCTCAGATCTGCTCCTAATGGAGCACATCATGCTCAGCACCCCCTTAAAGCACACAGGAGAGCCAGCCCGCAGGCCATCCTACTGGGTCAGATTCACACGCCAAGGGTCCCTCTGAGGTTCACACCGGCAGATCTCCTTCTCTGCTTGCTGTCCTCTTTGAGAAAACAGGCAGTGAGGGGAATTTGGCTGCCTGCAGCCCGTGTCCCCCTGGAGAAGGGGATGCCCAGGAGCACCATGCAATGTGGCCTGCATTTCTAGGGCTTGCCTTTTGACATTCTTGTCCACTGAAGGTGGAGAAAATGAGCTATGTTTAAAAGTAAAATTGCTAGTGTGTCCTGCCTCCAGGGAGATGTCCAAGTGCGGGCGTGCAGGCACTCCCAGTGAGCGCCATTGCAAAACAGGCAGGAACGTATGGCACCCCATGGGCAGCAGCCTGCAAGGGGCCGGGGTGCAAATCCCTGGGATGGCTTTGGTCACTGGCTCAGGGAGCTGGAGAAGTCCTAGTGTATAACAGACTCCGCACTGCAGTTATTCGCTGCTCTTAAGCCTTAGCACTTAGCAGCATGGCAAATTTAAATCACTGAGCTTTCAACTCTGAACTCTGAATCTGCTGGAGTTTACAGAAACACAGAGACCTTCTAAGCCCGAGGAGGAAAGATGGTTGCTAAAATCAGAATTCAACAGCAGATTAGATTACGAAACTGCCATTAACCTACTCTATATTATAATCTCAAATCCTTCTAATATATTTGGCATGCAGCAGTACAAACTTTATTTTCCACTTTAAATTAAGGCTGAACAGAAATCCTTTTTCCAGTCAGCCTCTTTCTTTTCCTGGTGCTTTTGGGGGACTAATTTTAAAACTAATATCTTCATGCAAATTGCTGCATAAATAAATCCAGGCACATAATCTTTTAGGGCAAAATCCATTTTTTCCAGTAGAGACCACATGTGGGCCCTGTGCCAGGTAAAATCTAGTGTGCAGTCTAGTGAAATCCATCCTCAGCCACCCCATGAAGACAGAGCTCTGCTGTCCTGCTCAGTGCAATGCTCCTACTGGGGTTTATGAGCATAGAGGTGACCACAGACCTCCACAATGCTCATGCTGAGTTACTAGGACCGTATCAGCCTTTTCTGTCCTGATAACGCATATTCCCACCATGGTCCATTTAGGACAACCCCAAAAATCTCCTTCCAAAGATCTGAGTGGAGTGAGACAAAAAATATTGCTTCTGGACCCGAACCTCCTTCTGTGTAGCCCAGCTGCATGAGGTGGCTGGGAAACACTTGGCTGATTCTTTACACCAGCATCACCTGTATGTAACAAAGAACTAGATTGCTTTGCCAGAAACAAGTCCTATTCTCATCCCACCAAGGAGGGAAGTTGGAGCATGGCCAAAGCCTGGACGGCTGGAGGTAGGGCTGCTGGGAGACCAGAACAGCTCAGGCAAGGACACGGTTGAGGTTTAAGTAATCTTTGAAGGGAGGCATTGCTGAGCAGGGTGACCAGACAACAACCTAAAGCAAAACAAAAAACCCACCAGATTCTTCTTTTCTTAGCTCTGTACCTTCTGCTGGAATGAGGTCAAATGAAAATGTTATTAGACTCTCTCTGTTTTAATGAGATTTCCACAGTCCCAGCAATGTAGTGCTCTTGGTTGACATAGGAGAGCACATTGTGAAGGAATCAGTGCATCACCTGGGTTGGCTGATGTGTCTTGGTTCATGCTCGTAGAAGCCCAAAGATGTTATAGCTCTGCCATTTTGGAAATATTCCAGCTCAGGAAGCTGTGCCGAAGTCCAGGAGCATCTCCTGCTCTTGTGTGCACTAGAGGGGAAACCTGAGCCCAGTAGTGGGAGGTGTGTTCTCTCTGTTCATTTCTCCAGCAGTAAGCAGGATTGTGCCTGCGTTTAATAAACGTACACCTGTTATTTTATTTCCCAGAAATGTTCACCACGGTGCTAGAGACCCCACGAGGGCACAAAAGCATCCTCTCCCTACAACAGCAAAATAATATCACAGAGGTCATGTTGGTAGGGCTCCTCTCAGTTGCCCAGTTGCCCTGCAGTTGCCCAGAAACAAACCTCCTGAAAATTCAGATCCTCAAAGCAGCTAAATGAAAATCAAAAGCAGAAATTAAGAAGGAAGGAAATGTGTTAACCAGTTAATTAACTGATTGATGTTACTTTGTTGGTTCTCACCCCACAGTCAGCATCAGTTCAGCAAAATGTGCTTTCAAGAGAAATGATGCTAATTAAATACATAACAGAGTAGCCCAGGTAATAATTAGCGAGGGATAAAGTGACCATTCATTGGGAATTTTTTTGTCAGGCCTGCAGCTGATTTGTATTCTTGTTTGTCTCCCTGAACCTTGGGCTACCTAAAGATATCTTCACTAAATGTAACGTGCAGATCCCTCCCGGTTTAAAAAGCAGCAGAAATCGGAGATACGACCAGCATTCATTTTCTATTATGCAAATATAACTTCACAGTATGACACATCTGCAAGGCTTCATTTGGTTCCCCCCTGGCACAGTAAGCATCTGCAGCTTTAATGCCTTTGATATACTGTTTTTGATTAGATTAAAGATGATATTTATAGTAATTTCAGTAATGTCATTAGCTGTCACTGGAGTATCCTCCAATATTTTGTTTCCTCCATATGTTTTGCAGAAGGGATAATGAAATTTGACTGTCCTGCAGCTTGAGTATAATAGCCTTGTTTAGGAGCAGGGTTACATGGGATCAGTCGCTACTTGTCAAGTGAAAATGGTGATGATTTGGTGGGCTCTGTAAGTTGTGCATGACAAGCCCACCCTCTGTGCTGCTGCCATGCCCTTCCTTCTCCACCCCTCCAGAGACAAGTTCATCTTCCCAGTAGGTTGGCTGAAAATGCGTTACTTGTCTGTAGGGTCAGGTCAAGAGGGATGGATGGAAGGATGGACATATGGGAGGGTAAGACTTATGAAGAATGACTACAGATCACCAGTATATTTAGCAGAGAGAGGCAGATCCTGGGGAATATGATGACAAGCAATAAATACCTTCAGTTTAACAGTTTAAACAAAGGTAGGGAATTATTTATGGTAGGACAGCGAGCATTGGCCAAAGGTCAAGGAAAGAAAAACTTAGTTTAAACTCTTGGGGGAAGAAAGTACCTGGTATGTAGCAAAGTTGCCAAGACCAGAGGCCAAGGCACATCTCTGTGGCCATGCAAGATGAGAAAGACCGTGGGTTGTGGTTACGTGGTGACAGCCCTGAGAGTGGGAGAGGGAAGCTGGGCACGCGACCAAGATATTTTCTCTTCTCTTTTTGATCCTGAGCCTTATCCTGCAGAGCACAGACACTTGCAACTCTCCGAAGGCACTCCCACCTGGCTCTGTGTAGTTACTTGTGGGATTAAACACTCTAGTTCTGGGATTGTTCTAGCTTCACTCTCTTAAAGTCCCCACTTCACCATGTTACTTGAAAGAATATGTATATCACTGGCATTTCTGGTGGGCGGTAGGCGCACTGGATTTAAATTGTTACTGCAGAATTCAATGTATAAATATTCACTCCCCAAGAGGTGGGGAGTGAAAATATATGTGTGAGCGGCTTTGTTTAAGTAAAAGAAGATTGCTTGACTTTGCATTAATCTTTCAGACTCATTTTGCAGAAAAAGAAAAAAACTAAAAACCCCACAAATATCCCCCAAGAGCATTTAGAGGGACAAAAAAAAGTGAACATAAAAAATATGTGGATAATTTGAAGCATTGCTCTTAACGGTGCATTCCCAAGTTGTGTGTACTAAAGATCTGACTCACTGTAACAGGGCTGTATGCAGGGGGCAGATCCAGCCCCAGTGGGGAGGGCTGGGAGGAAACGAGGGAGAGAGGTTCTGCCAGCCTCTGGAGAATCCCTGCGCCAGGCACTGGGAGCAGCAGGGGCATGCATTGCTTGGTGGCCTTCCCTGGCAGGGATTAGAGATGATGGACACGTCAGACTGACGGTGGGTGCAGGGGATCTGGGCTTGGCCCCCTGAACCTCCCTAGAGTGGTGCCGCCTTCATCAGTTTAGCACCAAGAAAAAGAGTTGTTATCATTAGGAACGCGCTGTGCCCCACAGTTTAAGGCAAGTTTTGCCCCTAATACAAACTGATGAAATCGCTGATGTTTTAAATGAGCATGGTGCGAGCACATCACAAGGCACTATCAACCACATTTGTGGATCCAGCCCTTGAATTCAGCCGGGGTGCTACTCTGAGCTAAGAGCAATACTCTGGTCATAATAACTTTGTTTTGGTCCTTTTTACACAAGGAAGAGAAGCTTGCCAGGTGACTGTAACACAAGTCCTTCAAGCCAATTGACTTTCTCTGGCTTTATACTAGCTTAAGCTGAGAGCAAATGATCGTCTGATCAGTCTAATCATGGCTAGTGAGTCCTTTCAAGCAGCAGTTCCCTTGGGAACAGCATATATTTTGCAATCAAACTGTATTCCACCACTAGATCTTTATACAAAGGTAAATAGGGCAACCAGCCCCTTTTTTTCCAAATCCATTTTGCATTTATGAAAATGAAAATGTCATTTGAAAATGCAAAATTGAAATCTTGCTTAGAATCTGTCAAATACAGTTGTTTACTTTTCTGAAAATTACTCCTTCCTTCCAAATTCTGGTTCAAATGATATGCAAACCATGCTTATGTATTTTCATATATAGTCATATACATATGAAACACATTTGTAACAGTATATTTGAAGATATACTCATATTTTGCATATAGCTATTACATTGACTTTGTCAATACTTTCATTTCTCACCAAAGTTAATTTGTAGGAGCTATAGCAATCTATCTATTTTTCTAAGCTGCATGTGTACATCTGCAGCTCTGTCTCCCTTGCTGCTGGCTTCCCCCTTGCATTTATTTTTTTAAACCTCCCAGGCACTTTCTGCTCCTTCTTTTATTCTTTTTTACCACTGAAACACCTGTCCCAGGCTCATTCAGTTCTGGTTTGCCCTAGTTCAGAACTTGATTTCACTGGCCCTCACAGCCCTACCCCAAGCAAGCCCCTTCCTTCAGCTGTCTCAGCCTGGGCAGTGTGGGGCTCTCACCTCAGGGCCTGCCTAACACACCTTGGAAGATGTGTCCACCTCCAATCAGCCCACAGCTACCCTAAATCCTCCTGCATTCCCACCGCACAGGGGTACCACAAACTCCTCACACTGAACATTAGGGGTTTGAAAGGAGAAATGTTGATTGTTTTCAGATCCCTCAGTTCTCTGTCCTGATTAACGTCTCATATGGAAGAAGTTTATGTAAAGCTGATGTTCGCAGGCTCTGCAATATGCAATATCATTCTCTACCAAACAATTCTTGTCAACACCTATAGTCTGTTTCTTTGTTGGACTCTTGGTGAAAATTGTTGGAGCTCATGTTTTAATGTTCCCTCTTCCATTATTTATAATATACCGAGTTACAAGTGACAACTAACCAAAACATAGCTACAGTTCTTGGTAGATCTTTTAATTCTCTGTATGTTTTGAGCATGAAGTTTGCTCTTTTTAAAGTATAGGATGCTTAGCCTGACAATCTCAAAACATAATTAAAACATAAAATAGGAAAATTTTATAGCTGTCCTCCAGATGTCCTGAAGATTTCCTCTAAGGAAAAAAGATGTAATCTGTTTCCAATGTCCTCACGGCTTTACTGCAAAGATCACCCTTTCGAGCTGCCAGAATTTACTGTTGCTGAAGGTACATGTTTTTGGGAAGAATATGGAGATGATCCTTTTAACCTTGTCTGTTATGGCTGACAGAGGGTACAAGCCACTTTCCCATCTGTACAAGATGTTCCCAGCCGCATCAGCTTTGTCTGCTATCAGGCACCCTCAGCTTCTCACCCCTCATCATGTTCCTCATTAGCTCGTGTCATGGGCTGATTTATGACCATCCCCTTCAGGAAGGATACCCCGCATCTCTCCGCTCCGTTGGGTAGCCCACAGTGCATGAGGAATACCCAGGCTGATCCCTCTGGGAGAGTCCTGTCACCTGCCATCAACTCACATCTCCCTTTGAGACGGCACTGTGCCTCCTTCCCAGCCCTTTGAGCAGTGGTGCAGTGCTGGCCGCCTGCCCCTGGCCTTCTCGGCAGACTCACCAGAGGGCCACAGTTTCAGGGTTACACTTTATTCCCCCACAACAGGATAAAACTGAGCCTTTTAGGCAGAATCAGTTTCCCACCCTGGTGCAGGGCCTGACGCTCCCACCCCAGCCTGCTCGCTGCAGAAGATGCTGAAGGCTGTGGCTCTGCTCCCACGGAACAGCAGAGAACTTATATAGCCTGTGAGTCATAATGAGAAAACTAGCCCTGACCAACCTCAATCCCAGCTTGTGCATGCTCCCATCATCTCACACATTATCTCCACCAGAGCTGCTCAGGAACCAGGATTTTGCCGTTGAGGAATTTGCAGAGCAGGGGGAGGGAGCAGCACTGAGCCCTGGAAGGGAGTGCCGCGTCCTGCAGTGCCCCAGAAAATCCAGCTCTCCTCCAAAATAAATTGCAGAGATGCCAAGACACCATGTTTTGGTGTGTTTAATTTCCTTTTTGTTTTCACTTGCACACTAAAGTGTATTTGTGTATGAAAACAGCAACACTAAAAACATCGAAATGACCTGAGCTGGAATTGAGTCGAGATGGAAGGTTAAAATATTTTCTCATCTGCCAACACTGATATCAACATTACCCCACAAAATATTTAGCTGAAACTGCATTTTGCCAGAGAACTGTTTGGTCTAAAGGGTATTTTGTATGTTTTTACCCATAGTTGTTAGTTTTGTTTTGTTTTTTTCTGAGTCCCAAAGAACATGCATGTGTTTGGGATTATAACAATTTTGGGATGAGCTTCTCATCTGCATGCCACGTTGGGCAATAGCTGGCAGATGAGCAACTTGGTTTGCACCCCATGGTCTACACATGATGCCACTGTGACAGGATGCTCTGTGCGCCTCTGGCTCGGAGCGCCGTGACTGAACCTGCAGCCTCTGAGCCCCTTTCTGGGACGTCACCTCCAAATCTCCCACCCCACAAAATCTCGGGGGACCCATGGGCTTCCCATGTAATCTCCCAATCGTCGAAAACCTCACTTCTGGATGTGCCTGCAGCAAGCCACTTGTGCCTGCGCAGGCTTTGGCTAATTCTGGAGTTAACCTCTTTGCTTGGGCATCCTCATCTGTGAATTAAGGAATAACAACACACTTCAGAGGGGCGGTAGGGTAAGGATTAACTGCGACGCTGCTTTGAAGCGTTATATACATGCCAAATATTATAATCATCCTAAATGTGAGGCCGGGATAATCCATGTATTTTTGCAGCCCCAGAATCCTATTTGATTTCATCTGTTTTAATTAACAAATTTAATTTTGCATTATTAGGGAAAACAAGGATAAAAAAAATGGAGCCTGCATGTGCTTTATTACAAATTATTGTTATCAGCTGCCCCGCAGGACTCCAGTCGGCACTAAATATGAACAATGGTTAAATTACAGGGGTCAGGGAATGAGCACAATCAAAATGCAAACACTTTTCTTCTACGTGAGACGGGTAGGGAAAAAAAAAGAGGAAGAATCCTTGGAACCTCCTTGGAGCCACTAGGACTGCAGAGAAGCGTACCAAGTAAACTGTAAAACTGATTACTGGGCTCAAAAAGGCTAACATGCAATTTGTGTTCTTTTTATGTAGATTAAATGCATTCACTGCAGCTCATAGAGCTTAGATACTCAGCAGGGATTCAGAGGGCTGGGTATCAGTCAACCACAGCCAGCCACTAAACCACAGGGCAAAATCTGCTATTGTACATTAGAATAGTCACTTAATCTATCTTAATGGGTGAAAAACCCATGGGACAAATGTATATTAAAATCAGAAAGTTAGTTGTAATATTTAAGGAAAGCTGTAAATATTTTTTTGAGATAACACTGTAAAACGTTATTAATGAGTCTGAAATCCTCTTGAACATCTTTACGTGTAGCTCTTGAAAATGCAGCTGCCCAGCAGCTCAGATCTATTGATCGGGAGGAAACCCAAAGGCATGAGACGCTCGCCATAAGGCCGCGCCCAGAATAAACCGAGGAGGAATCAAGCAGGATTTCCTTTGGCCGGCCGAAGGAAATGCTGTCTGATGGGCTTCTGCTGAGCACATGAAACATGTCAAACATGAAAAGCTGTGGACGTGGCTACCAGGGTACGGGTACTGCCAACAATTGTAGAGCTGCCTTTCGGAAAATTACCCTGATAAAGGTAATTTATTAATTTTTTTATTTGGCAGGGGCTACTGCGAGGCCATTCCCTGCTGCGGCAGAGCAGAGAAAGCCCAACCTTCTGCCTGCCTTCTTTCCAGGACTCGGGGTTATTGGAAACTGAGAAGCAATAACACGACCTAATCCTCTGCTTGAAAAGACTTCTATTTATTTTGCTTGTGTCTGGGCTCTCCTCGGCCTCTTCTAGCTTAGATTCTCCTGACAGAAGGTTTTCTCCCCCCCACTACTTATACCCTATTTAGAGCTAATTGGGACTGGCTGCCATCATGGCTCAGAAATAATTACTTTACCATAATTAGTCTTAAATCAGGATTTTTACACCTGTGCTGAGGGTGGCTCACCAAAACACCGGCATTCCCACACGTGGACCCTGAAATGGCGCCATAGGCAAGGACCCCAGCCTCCATGGGTACCCACATGTGGGTACGGATGGAGGGGGGAGATACTCTGTCAGCTGTCCATCAACATTATTTTGGAAAAGACTTGGTGAAAAACAAACCCTCCTGAAGCCTGTAATATTGGTTTCACCTTGACTGGATGTAGGATGGGGTTTTCATCTGCTGTCTCCGCTGCCTGCTCTCCAGCTCCACATTGGCACTGCTGCAGAAGAGCCCCTTTTGGGCAGAAAACTGCCTTTTGGGTAAACCTGTGCTCCAGAAGTGCAATCTGAGTTGGTTGCTCTGTGGGCTAGAAGTGATACTGTGGAGCTGGGGAGACACATTGGGAGCTGGTGTCATTTCCTGATGCATGCTGTTAATCAAACATTCGCAGTAGTCTCCAAAAAAATGTATTCCCATTTGCAAGAATGAACAGCCCTGGTCAGGGTGCAGTGCTTGACCACACAGGAAAAACTGGGTGACCTTGAAAGCCAGAGTAATAGAAAGCAAATGAAATTCAATAGTTCTGAATGCTAGGTCTTGCTCTCAGGGACTGAACAAACACGGCTGACATAAGTGGAGGCTCCTGTGTCAGAAACACGTAGTTCTAGTTACGCCTACTTATGAGGAAAGTTTTTTTTTTATCTCTGGGCTAAATTCCGCATTCCTATTAAATCCATACATATCAGATAAAAGCATGCAGCAGAAAAATCTGTTCTCTTCACTCACACACTGCACACACACACACACATACACTCTTCAAGGCATCTCTAGGCGGGAAACATGGACTAGGGACTGAAGCACCCCAGGCCACTTGCACTGTATGGACAAGGGCATCTTCACGCAGATTTTCAAACTTCTCCCCTGCGATTCAGGTACCTGACACCAATAAGCTAATGCAGAGGACAGTCTGCTGGGGCAGGTAGGGCCAGCCAGGACTGGTCAAGAGTGAGGGCAGATGCCAGCACAGGACCAGTCAGGACATATATAGCCCTACTTCAAACAGGGAGGCTGGCTTCTGGTAGCAAAGTCAAGTGCTGCCTGCAGCACTGGCACTTAACCATATGGGATGGTGAGAAGGAAACTGGGTCTGGCCCGCTGTGTCGGGAGACATGGAGGACTGAGTCCCCTTCATGCTCTGCAGCCAAGCAAACACTGCACTCCTGCCACTTCGCTGTGATTTGCATGGCAGATCAGAGGGACAAATTTCTCCCAGGATGATTTATGCACTCACACATTATGAAGTGTATTTCATAAGGTAAAGGACTTTTGGTGCTTCAGCAATCTCCCTTGAGAGTCTTCCCAAATGCAGGATGCCCAGGGTACGTCCTGGGTCCTGCTGGTTGGCCTTATCTTTACCTGCTATCCCTCTGCATGTCTGGTCATCCTCCAGGACACACAGATGTGACTGAGATCATCAGTCCCTTGGGCAATTTTTCTTGTCTCTAAGAGAGGACTAACTTGCCATGTACTTTTCTGCTACGGCTGGCTTAATTATGAGTTTTCTTTAGGTGAAATACAAATGCAGAGCTGCTGTGCTCCTTGTTTTCTGTGATGGTCTGTTGCCTACATGCCATGTGAAAAGCAGGTTTCCGTTTCGATAATTGCATATTACCTATAGATTGCATGGCAGGGACTACATGTTTCTTTCATTCTGACTACCCTGTTTTCAATATAACCTCCCAATCTTTTTCACCTGTTGGTCTTAACCTTCCACAAACAACGAACAGACCATGAAGAGTTGTGAAGTCTGATTTCCTCCCTGCTTCCATAAGGTCACCAAATTGCTTACATCACATATCGACTGCATCTGCTCAGCCATTTAATTTTGTTCAATAGCTGTATCACACATGGAGGTAAAGTATGAACATCTGCTCCAGTACAAGAGCTTGAAGACCAGTCAAAATCATTGTTATAATTTAACCTCAGAAACTTGTGAAGCCTGCATCTTCCATTCTACTGGGAAATAGGCATTACTCTAGTTTATGTTTAATAACCTGCTGCTTAACCCATTGCTGCACACCAATGTGTCATGAAAAATATACTGGGATTCTCAGACTACAATAACTTCGGTCCCTATGATGTTGAAGAAGGGAAAGATCTGAATCTCGTAAAAGCTTAGGTGGTTTTCAAAAACTCAACCATTTTGCAGGAGGTTCTGAATTTTTAAGTCCATTTTTGGAAAAATAATAAAACTGGTCTTTCTATTACACCATTGAAGTATTAAATATATTTTAAGTGAGGGATTTTCTTCCGCATGTGAAATTTATCTTCCAGACATCACTTCTTTTGGTACCGTAACTGGAAGATGAAATGATAAAAGATCCTAAATTACACAGTCTGAGATACTCTGGCTAACGTCTCTGTTTTAAAAGCCAATATACACAGTGGTATTTACAACTCTTGCCTGGAGAATGGCTTATCGTAATTTTCTTTTATTAAAGATGTTTGAAGTAAATCTCACCCCTTCTCCAAGGACACAGAAGTCCCCAGCTCTAAGGAAATCACATGTCTCCAGTCCTCTTTGGTCTGTACCAGTGAGGACAACTCCAAATACCCATCCTGGTGCCAGCCCAACCTCCATGACTTCAGATCATGGCCATTGTCACGCTGCCACAGGTCTCCCAGGTCTCCAGGTTCCTACTCAGCAAACTCTGAGCAGCTCGTCAACCCCTCTGTTCAGTTACGCTCCATCCCTTGGCTGTGATGGTCAAATGCCCTTTTGGACTATGTTTAGGTGCAATGTGGATAGAAATAATTGACATCAGCTTATGCGCACAGTCACTCGTAAGGGATTATGTAAGCTGCAACAGGTTAATGCAACACATGATTTGCTCACTGCTGGTTCTTGGGATATTAATTTAAGTGGTGCATACTTAAATGCTATGATATTGATATACATATTGCTACAAATTCACTGCTACCTAATTCTTCGTGGTCATTGCTAAATGGTACATCATGGCCTTTGACACTTTCTGATCCTGCGAGCAGTGGGCTCTAATGTGGGAGGTAAAAGAGAATTAGCTCTTAGCAAGAGAATCAAAAGTACAAAATTGAATCAGTTTGACTTCATCCAAGTAAATTACACGGGTTGCGCTATATTAATGTAAGGAAAATGTGTACACACCAGATGATGGTGATGCTGCATAGATCAAACATATTAGGGAAAAATGAGCAATGTGGGTTTTGAAACTTAAAAATACTGTGACAGCTTCTGTATCCTTTTGCTGGTAAAGGATACAAAAGGAGTTGTCATGAATCCAGTTATCCATGCCTGCAGAAAACCGTAAAACCCCTCTGAAATGAGCCAAAGTTGTGTTTTCAGAAACAAAGGTCTCTCATACTTAAAGTCCTTTCTGGGAGCTCTTCCAGATCTAAATGGAGTGTCACTAGGAAACAGGAAAGCTCTTTTTCCCAGTGCCACGGCCCTTTCATTTCTCTCCCTAAAAGATTAAATTTGAACATTGCACAGTCTGATTCTCCACTTTCCCATCTTGTGCCACACTTGTGGAGAAAGGCTGCCACGTCCAAACAGCAGGACTTTGCTCCCCATTTGCATTTCTCTGTATGGCTGCAGGATAAAAGCCTTAGGGTCACGGCAATGTTACGTATAAAGAAACTGCTAACCGGTCCAGGACTACATCTTGCTCATCTCATCCCCTGGCCAGGTTGCATTGTGTGGAAATTCTTGAGTGGAAGAAGGAAAAAACCCTGTAGCAGGTGGCTGGGTTGCGTTTTGTTTGGTTTTGTTTTTTTTTTTTTTTTTTGTGATGGTGGGCTTTCTGGGTTAGTTTTCTGTTTTTAAATGGTGGCTGTTCAGAAGAATGTTGGAGCAAATCCTGAGAGATGGGATAAAAGTCAGAGGGCAGGGGAAGCCGTTGGGGGTGCAATACAAATTCATTTAACACATTGCTCTGCAATTTATCATATAGGTCACACCTCCACATATGTGGTGTGTGCTGTGTATTTGGGGACAGGGATGAGACACAGTGGGAAAACAGCTTCCCTGTTCCTCGTACTGATGAGGCAGTTTTATAATCTAGAATTTATTTACTGCCACACAGTGTTTCTGTCAGAGACACCTAAAAGTGTTTTGACCCATAGATTTTCATTGAAATAGGGGTAGGCAGCAGAAGCTGTGCCTACCTCAGGACAACGTCTGAAAGGGGCAGCCTGAGAAACCGCTTGGTCTTGCTTTAGTGCTCCAATTTTGGCTTTTCCATGAAGCACCTAGTGTTGTGCAAATAATGATCAAAGCACAAAGCGGTGTTTGTGAGCAGCATAAGAGCGACTGAGCTTTGCAAAAAGCTGGATGTTTAACTATTTGATTGCTGAGAGCTTGCCTGCAGAAGGCAAGAGTGTTACCGCTCAACACGCTGGCACTGGCAGTGTGCGGACGGCAAGGTCACTCACTCTGGTTCCATAACTAGAGTGACAGAGGAATATGCTGTACAAATTCCCAGCTGGCTCCCTCTCAGTAACTCCAGCCAGTTAGCTAAAGCTCTGTGCTGGGCATCCTGCATGTGGGTTGCAAAAAGGAGAACCCCCTCGCCATGAGATCTGCACATTGGCAGGATGCAAGGGGTGGGCAAAATCGGCTTAGAGCTGGGCTGGGAAAGTGGAGGAGCAATAAAAGGAAGAGAGTTTGTAGAAAAACAGAAGTCACAGCTCGTATTTGCCTAAACAGCCCCAGATGGGAGAGATTTGTAGGTATTGTGGCTGAGGAAAGTTTTCAGGAGAAATTTAAAGAAAAGGGAAAGATGGGTGCTTTGTGAAATCTGAAGGATTTTCCCATGCATGGGGAGATGTGTGGAAGTGGCTGAGGGGGAAACAGGCATGCCAGGAGAAAAAGGCAGACCAAAGACAGAAAGAAGAAGCTTCAAAAGGTAAAGATGCTGGAGACAAAAGTTCATGCTTTCGTATGAGGAATGGCCACACAATCTGCTATGAGCCACACCTGGCTGCAGCATCAAGAAGGAGCGATGGCCGGCTCACAGGTGGTCGTTGGGGCAGTACCACCACCTTCTTCCCTCCTTCTTCCTTAAATCCCTGCTCTTAATAGAAAACAAACAAACAACCAAACAAAAGCTTCCTGTTCTCTCTTCTGTAAAGCTTTGTTAATATGCTGGCTCAGAATCAGAGGTTTTTATGGAGCAAAACTTTGTCCCACTGAACTCCGTTTCATTTCCATTTCAATGGGAATCGTTATCAATTCCTTCACTGAAAATTCAGAATGAACTGCCTTTAGAATATGGCCCATTTTCTGGATTACTGAATGTCCTTTGGTTTGCGGTATTGTGCTTAAATCCATCTATGTCTATATTTATTACAATTCTTTTTTTTCAGCTTGCTTGAACTCTGAAAGGGGGAAGGTCAACTGGTGCAACCTCATCAAATCCCAGTGCAAATGTAGGGACTGTCAGGAAATTTCATACGTTTAGGATTTCTGGCATTTCAAAAAGAAATATTGATTGTCCTTTTCCCATTTGCCTGGAGCAGGTGAATGAAGAAACTTCTGAAGCAATAATTTATTGTGTCTTTACCGATTCACTGAAGCATTTAGGAATATAGCCCAAAGTCTCTTGACATTATCTGCATGATATGTTATCACACTATTTCATACAGAAACTGGAAGAGCAAACTTGGCCTTCTATTCAAAGTCATAAACAGTAGACAGCCCTGTGCATGGTGAAACAGGCTACCAGGCAGTGCATCCAGGGAGGCTTTAAGCTCTTCTTTAACCCCTCCCTGGCCCACGTTGTTCCCGTCTGTTGCATCTGTGGGACACGTGTTGGCACCTGCCCTTACCGAGGGATGCTCTGCTCCGCTCTGCAGCAACGGATGTATGTAAGTGAGCGAGGAGACGGGGCTGGGCTGGGCAGAGCCTTCAGCATGAGGTGAGAAGGACAGAGGTAGCAGCATTCACAGGGGGCTGGAGGCATACCCCCAGTTTCGCTCTGAAGACGTGTTAATCCGGTCAAACAGAGGTTGCAAATTGGTCCCTGCAGCCAACAAGGCCAAGGAGGAAATTCCTTTAATTACACTGAGAAGACCATGATTAAAGGAGGTGAGAGGAGTAGGGGTGCAGGGTGAGGGACAGAGGAAGACTCATTTCTGTCACATCTGGGAGCAATCCTACTGTGACATGGTAGTGGTATGCCTGTCTATCAGCCTTGTTTATGTGTGGCTTTAATTAAATAAGACAGTTACGTAATTATAGTATTTAAGTGTTCAAATTTTGGGGAATGTGATTCTGGGACTGCGAGGCTATAAAGTGCCAGGTATCTCCTGCAATGAAAATCAATGAAACTCAAGCCGCTTGTGTGCAAAAGTTGAACATATGTTGGACGTGACACTGCTGTCTTCCTCCTTGCAGTGACATTCACCTTTGACCGTGGTGTGGAGAGAGAAATAAAAATACACATAGCCATTTCTCATTAATGAAACAGTTTAACTTATTCATACTACAGAGAAGCCTAGGAAATTCAGCACTTAGCAATAGCAGGAAGTTTCAGAACTTGCATCCTAAAATCCAAAGCCCACTTGCAATGCTAATGATGCCCATTTCAAAACCAAATCACTTCAATCAGAGCACAGTCAGGTTCGAGATGGCAGTGCTGAAAGTGCAGTGATAAATGTCAGGCTGACTGGGTAATGTGTTTATGCCCACGTGAACTGGTGCAAACCACCAGGAAAAGTATGAAGCAAAGGCTGAGCTGGCCCACTGGATATAAATGTTTTGTGCTCATTCACACCAAAAAAGTGTTGGAAGAGCCCAGAATGAAACCTAGATCTGTGTCTGAACTTCGGCAGGGAGATCATGCTTTCCCTCTACATAGCATATATAGATCTGAAATCCTAGCCTGTCATTATTCATAATCTGTAACTATTTAAAATCTATAGG
Source organism: Morus bassanus (assembly GCA_031468815.1). NCBI lineage: Eukaryota > Metazoa > Chordata > Aves > Suliformes > Sulidae > Morus > Morus bassanus. The sequence goes on along the minus strand of CM062568.1, from coordinate 86,913,396 downwards.
CCTAAGTAGCTTGTACCCAAGAGTAACATAAGAACCAGCAGAGAAGTCCTCTGAACTAAAACCTTAAGCCCTGGGAAAATCCCCCAAAGATGGGAGTGGGAAAGAGGAATAAAAAGCAAATGAGAAAAATACCAGGAGGCCCCTAAAAGCAAGTGCTGGGCCAACGTTTTAGAAAGCCAAGGGAATGATGCAGGAGACGCTAAACCAGTTATCTTGGCATTGATCCCAGGCATAGTCCAGGGAAAGGCTGATAGGGGACGCAGTCCATAAAAATGGAAAGAAGAGAGCATAAGTAATGCCAATCAACACCACTTTATGGAAAACAGGTTTTATCAAATATACTAGATAGCATATTTTTCATGAAATCACAGCTATGTAGGATACAAAAGACTGTATTGCCATAAAGTACCTATATTTTCGTGTTTTGGGAAAAAAGAACACTGAACAAAACAAACGCAGGTCCCATTCAAAGAATGATAAACTAGTGAACTGAGAGACTGAAAAAAGATGGAAGTAGGGAAGGGTAATCCCATACAGAGTGGTTGTAGTGGCATCTGATGGGAGCCTATTCTTGATCTAATGCTGTTTAATATAAGTTTTATAACCTGGACAGAAAGACCTGCAACTCTGGTGATGATGGCTGATGTAAACGACATGCATTTTCATGTAGGTATAGGTGCAGTTACAAATTTAGAAATAAATTGAGCAGACCAGAAGTGTAAGATGGGGGGTTGTGTTCTGGAAATTGATGACCCTCAAAAAAGGCCTGGAAGTCATCTGAGATAAATTACTGAATATGTTGCTTCCAGTATAACGATTTAGCCAGAGGAACAAGCAGGTTTCAAGAGCATCTGAGCAAGTAGAAATAGAGAAATGGTATCATCCCTGCATACAATGAAATTATCTTTCTGTGAGAGCATTGCCGTAACACTGCATCCACTTCTGGTGCCGAGGCCTCAGCAGGGGTCAGGATGAGTTGGAAAGGTCTAGAATGAGCCACGTGCTTTCCCAGTGCAGGCTGCAGCAGCATGAGCTGGTTAGTATGCACACAAGAAGTTTAAGATAAGGCTGGGTAAGAGCCTTCACGTCCTGTTTAAGAGCTTTCTGATGTCAGTGAACTCCTTAAGATGACAGAAAAGCACAAGGATCTCTGGTGCTTCGTCTGCATTAGAGAACTGGATGGGCCTGAAAACAGTGGGAGGAAAGTAAGGTGGATAAATGTTTTTTTCTCCACAGCCAGCTTAGGATGAATATGCAAGCTGTTGTGTAAACTCCAGGTAACTCTGAAATGGGCATTTCCCGTGATGGAGATGAAAGGCTTGGAAACAAGCCTTTCTTCCCCTCCACCCTCCCACCCACCCACACATATACATTCAAAGTAAAAGCCACTCTGTAAAATAATGTTTGAGATCGATGGCCACATTTCCATGACTCTCAATACATAAGCCGTGCTGCCTAGAAAGAAATTCACCACAAAATGTGGTACTTGGGCTACATGAAATATTTTTACTCAGTTTGTAATATGCTGGTGTTATACCAAAACACCTGGGGATGTACAAAACGTGCCCTGGACCTGAAGAAATGTGCTTCAAAATTTCTCATGACACAGCCCAGCAAAACATCACTAGCGTGGCCTTAATGGGATCCATACCAGAAGGAATCATTCATACCATCAGTGGTTTGCAGAGCTGCTTCTCGAATGACTAGTTAGTTGTTTTTTACAAAATAAAAATTCTTGGTTCTACCAGTTATTGTCTTATACAAATGCAATAGAAGAATGGGCAAGAAATATGCTGCAGAAAGTAACAGCAAACAGACTTGGTGCCACGTGAGACACACAACTCATTTTAAACATCCTAGTCTTAAAGTGCATCAGTTATTTTTAATGATTGTTTTGGTGCAAAAAGGATGAAGCTACAGAACTTTGTCTTCTCTGGAAACAAATAATCCTCTAAACACTCTTGCTGGGAGCCTGGGCTCCTTGCTTGGCAGCTGTGGCCATGGGGAGGGACACACTGGACTTGCTATAGCGAAACAACCAAGATACTGACCCCAGCAAAGACAGCGGCAGCCCCTGAGCCCTGCAAGGGACTGGTGTCCCAAGCACACATGAACACATGAACTGATGGGTTACACTGAGCAGCCAGGATTTTCCCTCTGCTGCTAATAAAATAGGGAGATGGTGATTCCTCCAGGCTAATTTCTGTGTGATTCGAAAGCTGTAGAAACATGTAACACTGGAGCGGACAGAGAGGAGAACAGATATGGTTGCAACCAAAGAGCATCTCCACACAACCAGTCCCCATCAAACTGGAGCTAACATCTTCTGCATTTTAAAAACAAACTGGGTTTTTTTCTGCATATGTATTGTGTCAGATGATAATAAAATATAGGTGTAAACAAGCCTGCATTGTCTTATTGTCCGTAAATAAATACATAATAAGTTCAAAGTAGGGCTGGATTCATAAAGCAACACTCTGCTAATCTGTATTCGGGTCTCAAGCGTATTATCTGTAATTTACAACCAATTTAAATGGCATTAACAGTCTTCCCCTTATGGGAATTTAAATTTGCATCCTACCATTGAATTAAACACTGATTGCATATTTTCTATAGGGGACGTAATGCTCTTTGAAGCTTGTTTTGAATAATAAAGCATCTATTCATGCACATGGTGCAATGTGTTTCTTTGTCCTGAATGTAATTGAAGTAAAATGTGAGTTAAAGGGATTTTTCCTCTAGCCACAGGTTTGTTGATTACCATCTATTTTCATCTATTCAAGGTTTTAAAAAGGAAAAGAAAAATACAGTAATCTCTTCCTGCATTTGGAACCTCATTTACCACTTAAAGCTTTCCTGAGAGCGTCTGGGATGAACAATCAGGAGGTCAAGTTTCAGCCCATTGTTGGAAGAGTGGAAGAGGAAAAAGGAACAAAACAGTCCCCCACCCTCCTGAAAAGAAAAAAAAAAAAAGAAAAAAATAAATAAAAAAAATAAATACCACAAACAAAAAGCAGAGGGAAGCAGACAACACCACATCTAACCTCCAGGAGAAAGATCTTGGCTACCTGTCAGGTAGCTGTTCTGCATGCTGCCAGTCATTGCAGGCCAGGGAAGCTGCGACAAGGATGATTTCAACATTAAGGAAGCAAATAGGGTGAAATAACATTGTTGACCTTTTTTGTTTGATTTATAAGGGAGGAATAGGTGAAATAAATTATAAACATGACTTATTCATTCCTGGATGTGAAAAACAAGCACAACGGCAGCCTGAAGAAAAGGATGCGGGCTCACAGCTGCCTGGTTTGCAGGCAGCATGGCTGGCTCCTCCCGCCACAGCAACCCCGCCGGGGAAAGGCAGCCTGTGAGGACTTTGGCAGGGGTGGCTGACCTGGTGCCAGGGGTGGGTGACCAGCTGCAACAGGAGCGGTGGAAATGTTTCCCAGTGTGGCCGTCCCACCACCTCCTCCTGTCCCGCCCTGCACGGTGCCCACGCACCCAGCCCCGGGGCAGCTGGGAGGGCTGCAAATCTCTGCTCCCTGATGGTGCTCTGTACACGCAGCAAAGCGTCTACAGAAATCAAGTTCTCCTCTAATTCTCCTGTACTAGGGGGCAGCTGCAGCTGAGGTAGGGAAAAACCTCACCAGCAGATTTGAAGCAATTTTATGTTTTTTTCTTTTCCCCTAAAGGTGATGTTCATTTTCAGTTGCAGGCAAACCTGCGTCTAACAAAGCTGTAGCGGCGTTAATAGCTCTGATATCCATGATCCTGGCATTTATCCAGAAATGACAGAAAAGACAAAACATAGTTGATATATTTGGCATTTGTGCAGTAATGTAAGTAATGGTTTAGAGTGATGGTTTTTATTTTTCAGCATTGTCTGGTTTCTACATTCCTGAAAAAGCAGGGGCCACTTATGCTGAAACCCTCATTTTCCTTTGATTCTTAGGATTTTTGGAAGGCTTTAAAAAATACAGAAACTACTGGAAACCAGAACTTCATGATAACTTGTGTCTTTCCCCTTCTTAAAAGGTGATTTTATGGGTCCTTGAGGAACAAACATTGCTCACAAACTGCCTACTGCATTTTAGGAAGAGGCAGGGAGGATTGCGGACCATGGCCTTGATCCCATTAGGATAAAATGTCAGACAGCAACCGTAACCGTATCTCTAGACTTAAACAGTTGCACAAGATTTCTTTACAGGCTATCTTAAATTACTGCAGTTAATATTGTATTGGTGCTATAAAAGCAAGCACCGCCAATGATGCTGTGGCATGCGTGGCAAACATCAAAGATCTCCATAGCCGCGCTGCCTGGAGATAGCAAGGAGGCGTAGAGATAGCAAGGGACATAAATACTCTCTTCTTTTTTTGCTTTCCAAAACAGTTTCATCATAATGTGTGCACACAAGAGACAGCGGACGGTCCCTGGACACCTTGAGGGTAATTGCCATGTTGTTCAATTTGCCTCAAACGAGCGGCTCAGGAATGATAAATGCTCTTTCATAATCATCTGGGTACTGCTGGTAGGTAAGTCGGGTAGGATACCCCAGATCCTGACCCTCTGCCAAAAAGTCATCCCCCCACCTCCTTATATTTGCAAAGGCAGGGAATTGCAGGGGGGAAGGAAGTCTATTAGAAGCAGGCACATACGCATCTGCGGGCTGCAGCCCCAAGGGCACCTTGTGTTAGGGCCGTGCCCTGGCTGTTATCTGCTCTGATAGCGCGACATGGAGAGTTGGGGCAAGAAATGATGCCGATGGGAAGGTCCCGTGGTTGGGAAACCTGCACAGTTCAGAAGAAAACACAGGCAATTCCTAGCACAAAACAAATCTTAGAGGGAATTAGAGTTTCATGACTTCTAACCCCAGCTCAGGGAGAGTATGGGTGATGCTGATTGCTCCCACAGGGCTGTTCACCCCCCTGTCACCGGAGGCTAATTGCAGCCCACAGCTGCCCTGGCTGCAGGCTGGCTCAGCTGCCCAGCCAGAAACCCGCTGCCAAAAGCCCCCCTCCTCCTGCCTGCAAGGGGAACTGGTGTCTGTCCTTCCCCTGAAAAGGGAATGGTTTATCTTTTTTCAGAGCATAGGCTCATGCAGTTTTTGCAAGGCCTGCAGTGGATATGCCATATTCCTTCATTAAAGGCCAAACTCTGGTTTGCTTCCCTCACCACATGTGCTGCTCTGGCCCCAGGGGAGGGAGGCACTCGGGGCAGTCCAGCTGACCTTCACCATTTCTCCTTGTTTTTCTCTAGAAATCAGATGAGGTCAGGCCTGGTTTGCTTCACACGTATGGTAAGTCCAAGTCAAGCTGGGAATGATGGAGTAAATGTTGTCCATCCACCAGCAGTCAAGAGCAGTGTGCAGTACCTCCATCAGAGATTCACATTTTAAAATAGCTTAGACTCAGCAAGCCTAAAAGAGCTGGCTGAGGAGCCTGTGCCTTGCTTCAGGTTTGCCATATGCTTTGCCATACCGGGAAAATGCCAGCGTAGAGTGACAAGGTGGGGAAGGAAAACAAACATGTCCTCAGGTGCAGAAGTTGCTGCTGGAGCTTCTTAGAGATCCACACACAGCCGCTCCCCAGCGTCTTCGTTAGTGACGTGGAAATAAATATGAACTCACTGCTGATAAAATGCCCAAAGAAAGGCAGAAGGGTAAATAAAGCTGAAAGGCTAGCTGAATCACATGGCCAGCTGCACCCAGACAAGCAAAATGTGTTTTACTGCATGCAAATGGGAAGGAAAAGCATGCTTCTGAGGGTGGTACCTGGGGACAAGGGAGCACAGCAGGAAATGCAGCGACCTTGAAAAGGCGCTGGGGTCATGGTGGAGCTGATAAAAATTTGGTTGACTTTTTCTCTTTCTAAACCATGGAGAATTTCTAAAGCTTTGGATGAAGCTGCACAGGACAATGAAGGACTGATAGTTACGGGCATCTTCTAAGATGGGATGCCCTGCGGTATTTCCCAACCAGGATGTCTGGACTGCTGTACAGGGCCAACTAGGTGACATTGATATGGGAGGTTGGTTTCAGCAGATCTGATGAGCTCTGCTGGCTTTAAACTTTATTCATCTATGAAATTGCCACACTGCTCTATAATCTACTATAAATAAATAAACAAGACAGGGCTGAGCTCCCATAGCAAACCTTCCGCCTGCTTTTTAGGCCTCCACAGTATGAATTTGTGTTTCAAAAAAATAGAAGGACAGAGGTGACAAAGCAGACTCAAACATTGCCATTACCATAGCAACAGTGACATTAGCCTGACACAGCAGCAGAAACCAAAATACCCCCTTGCACAGAATATGATGCAAGTTAGGAAATTGCTAGCCCTATATGGCACAAAATGTAAACAACCAAAATATAAATGGCCGTAGATTGCTCAATAAAATGACTAACTGCTATTTAAAAGTAGGTTTTCTGCAAATAAATAGTATCTTAATAATCTGTAAAATCAATTTCCCTTGACACTAACAGCAGAAGAAAAAACAATCACAAGTTGTGTATATACCAGGAGTATGGAATAGCATCTTTGCCCAGAACCTGAAACTATTAAGGCAGCAACATTGTAGGGGTTCTCCAACTGCCCTTTCACCACGGTTCCTGCCAGCGGTGCATTCGGTGACGTGACTAACATCTGTCACATGTGGTTTGCTCTTTCTCTCATCTGCTCTCCAGGGAAGAACTACATGTGCAGGAGAGTATTTTGCACTGGGCTTTTTTTTTTTTCCCTTTTAATGTACATGCCAAGCTGCGTTCAAATGAGGGAAGTTCAGGCCAAAGAAAGACACTGTGCACATGAAGAAAAAAAGATTTCTTAGTCCCCTGTGGGATTTGGTACTGCGGCCTCAGACACAAAAGGATGGAGGAAAGTCTCTCTCTTGCCGAGATGAGTTTAGAAGAGACAGCTCGCTCAGCTCTGTGGAGTGCATCATGTTTGACAGCCATCCTTATCTTGGTGCTTTATGGATGAGTTGAGATGATGGGTGGCAGGAGTGCTTTCCAGCCACACGGCCAGTGTGGCAAAGGGGGTGCAGAGGCAGGTAGCCAAACCCCAGCATCTGCACAGCGCGGCAGCGGCTCCTCTGCTCAGGGACATCAGGGGACCGGCACTGCCGGGTGCCGTTCCCACACAGCTGCAGTGATGTTTGGGGTATGCTGGGCCAAGGCACTACAGATTAGTAGGGAGACCTTGAGGCTGGCTGTTTTGTCTTTGGGATGCCAGGACAGAGGGCAGAGGAGAGAGTCTGATCAGCTTGCTGCAGGCTGGTTTCTGAGGCGATGCTGGACTGCAGCCCCCTCTGTCTAGAGGGCTTCCTGTAGTGCATTGCCACATCCAGCTGGAAGCTGCATGTACAGGATAGGCCCTTAGAGAGAAAAAAGAATGAAAAAACCCCAACCCAGTGTAAACCAGAGTGAAATAAAATTACTTTCTACCACCTCTTCTGCAGGCTCGAGGCAGACACTGCGGGTGGCTGAAGGAGCCCTGGGGACACAGCCCCCTCATCCCAGTAGGCAAGCCAAGGGCACTGCTATCGCTCGGTTCTCACAGGGCGACCCAGAACAGCATCTGTGAGCCCACAGTGCAGCCTGGCCTCCTGCCTGCGTTTCCCCTGCCTGTGTTTCCTCCCTGCCCAACCACTCCTGAGCCCAGGTGCTGCTTGCACTGGTGCAACCCAACAGCTTCCTGCGCCGGAGGCCAAGCACGTGCGCTTGCAGAGGGATGTGGTGAGCATACTGGAGAGAGTTGGGTCCCATTGCCCTGTACCATTGAGTGAGCCCAGAGCTGGTGCAGATAGCCAGTCAAAAAGCAACAATCCCACCAACAAAGCAAAAGGAAAAGTGGCAGTAAAGGTGGATTTTTTTTTTCCATTTCAAATTATAAAATTGTCAGCCATCTCTAGGTGCTATTAATCATGCAGTGCACACCTGAGACACTTTCAGATATGATGGAATAGCGGTGATTTGGTCCGCAGTGCAGCCAGCCACCCAGCCGGAGCTCCCTGGGGTAAGAGGGCTCTCCTAATTACTTTAAAGGGATGAACAATTGTTGTGCTGGTCCCAAACTGCTGAAAGCCAGACCCCACCAGTGAGGCATGAGGTGTACAACTCCATCACCTTCAGTAGGATAATGCAAACAGTACCGGGATAAATCCAGATGGGAAGAGGAGATATTATCCAGCTGTATCTAGCTGCTATACATCCTCATTTACAGGATCCTTTTTTCCCACGTTATGCACTTGTGTATTTACATTGTTTACAAAACAATAAATGCTCTTTCATTTTATTTAAATTCAGCTTCATAACTGGAGATCATTCCACTTCATGTGTCTGATGGAGACTGATCAAACGGGATTCAGCCTGCACACACAGGGATTTATGCTGCCAGAAAGTGATGCTGAGACACTGAGAACAAACCTGGCAGTGTCTGATGGAGGCAACGCACACAACTTCTGCAAAAGGACAATAAGTTCATAACATATAAATCCCAAAGGTGTTTTTCTGAGATAGCTTTGGCTTCCATATATATCTATATCTATATATATATATGATTTTTAAAATTTTTTTGGTAAAAGTCTTAGCTTTACATATATTTTTATTGTAATGAGATTGCAACATATTGCTTTTATTTGCAGTTATGTCCCAACATTGGTCAGATGCTCCTAGAAGCCAGTGGCAAAATGGAGAAAAGCAAGTTGTGAAAGTTGACTTCTGATATTCACAGTAAGCTCCTGTTGGTCACCATACCTAGTATCTTCAATATTTCAAACAATTTCCATAATCAATTAATTCTGTGAAATGACTTTTTCAAAAAAGTAGATAAACTGGAGGCATAGTCCCTCAGGGGATATAAATTCTTTCAAAGACTCAGCCCTGCTCAGGGGCTTATTGCAGAGTACTGCCTGCCCAGGGAGACAAATACCATGTCCTCTTCAAAGTCACATGAAGATAATTTCAGCTCTCGGTCAGAGAATTAGGAATCAGCCCATCATGGATGTTTAAGCTGCTTCCATCTCCTTTAAGAAACATCTGTTTCTCAAGCAGATTACCACAGCTGGTGGAAATGCTATTTTATTTTAATCATCTAGAATAAAAAAGGAACATGAGCTGCTGGGGAAGGGAAGATGGTTGCTCTTCCCCTCCTCTGTGTGCAGCACAGAAACGCCTGGAAGAACTGGTTGCGAAAAGGCAGCCAGCCTTTCCTGGAGGAATGAGATCTGCTCCGCAGGGATGCGGCTGCAACACAAACTACCCTGTCAGCCAGGGGTGGTCAGAGCCACTTGGAAGCAGAAATACTTCCAAATGGAGAGTTATTTAAATCCCATTTCCTCCTTTTTTCTCCTCTGTCATGTCAGAGTTGCCCACTTGTGCTCATCTGAATTGCTCTTTAATAGCTGCAGAGAGCACCCCGGCTGGTACTGCAGGCAGGCAGACTGGGAAGGAGCTAGTGTAATGCCTGCCTGGAGGAGCAGGTTATTTCCACCTGCAGCTGGTTAATGCTGAGCACCTCCTTGGGTCCCACAAGCTGAGGTTGCTTTTGTTCCAGTTGGTAATACAGCCATGGATGTAGGAGTTTCTGCATCACCTTTCCAATTACCAGGCCAGAAAAGTGACCTGAAAACCAAGGTTTCATTGACTTCCCCTTTTGTGGCTTGGAGGGCTGGCCAGTCTAACAAAGCTGATGCTTTCATGGCAGTTTTGGGCTGTGGCCTTGAGCCCTCCAGGCTGTGAGTGTGGAGCCATGCACAAGGAGTGGGGCGGATGAGAAACATCACATTTTGGTATTGCTGTGGCTGTTTCCAACAGAGCCTGTCAAAATCACAGTCCGCCTTGAGGTGCTTTGGTTGGGGCAGTGAAGGGGAGCGGTGGCAGGAGCACCTCCCAGCCCTGTACCCTGGGATGCCTTCAGGGGACCCGGGCATCACTGGGTTGGAGGAAAGATGCTTACTTCCCATTCAAGCCTTAGGAAACTCTTTCCCAAGACATTTTGAATCTAAAACAAACTAGTACCTCACTTGAAAACTGGTAGCACAAAGAAAACCAGACTCACCACTCTCCACGTTCATACTTACGATACAGGAGTTCAGCATCACCTCTGATGTCAGAGTTTAGATTAGGATGCAGAAATCCACATAAAAGGCTTTATTCTGGTGTTACATTGTGCTTCATACCCTAAAAATAGTTTATTCAGTACTAAAAACAGCTTTTTTACTGATAAGGGAACAAAAGGTATTTCTTGGGCTCCAGACAGTGAAATGTGGTGGTTTGACATGCTAGATATACAGCAGTGGTGTAGTACCCAGCCTGCCCTGCAAAGAAATAAGTGGAGAATTTTCTAAATATTCCTGGTTCTTCATACCTCTGCCAGAAATCATAAAAAAGGAAGCAGATACATAATCTATTCTTTATATACCTTTCCTTGGGTTTTCCATTAGTTTAATGTTGTTGAACATTTTTGCATTAATGTGCTCAGAACATGGGGGGAGTTTGCTGCAGAGTTTATTTTCCAATTATTTTTCTCCATTTTTGTGGTTATTCACAGCATTTTAACTGTATAACACATTGAAAGGGTGCATAGCCTTGTAGAAAGGTGGCTGAAAAGGGAGGGGACAAGGGGACATTCCCTTTTACCGCCAGGTGAAACACCTTTCCTTTCCACTCTGCTCCTTTATGGAGAAGAGAGACAGGGGAGCTTTAACTCCTGGTTTTCCCCTACAGCCCTCCTTGAGGAAGGTCTTTTTTGGTGGCATGACAGCAAAGACGCCGGTGGGGCTCAGCCACCTCCCGCACCACAGCAGCTCCTCACCCCAGCTGAGCAGGCATGCTAGCCTGCCTACAGGCATCTTTCGGTGCACAGTAACACACCACTGCCTCCCCATCCCCAGCTTGGGGTACATGGAGGCAGGGACCGAACCGATGCTGAGAGACGAGCAGCACCCAGCTCTTTGTTGCCCTTAGCACCTTGAAACTGCAGCAAGAGGCCCGCCTGGTGTCTGGATCCCATTTAAACCAAGTGTTTAATTTCTCACAGGGCCATGGGATAATTATTCAGGCTGGCAGGGACCTCAGGAGGTCTCTACCACAAAGCCAGACCAGCTCTGGGGTCACACTAGGCTGCTCAGGGCTTGGTCTTCAAAACCTCCAAGGATGGAGCCAGCACAACCGTATGGGGCAACCTGCGCTACAGCCTGGCTGTCCTCATGGGTGAAAGGCTTCTCCTTATACCCAGCCTGACCCTCCTGTTTCAACTCTTGCCCTCCTACCATGCACCACCATGGAAAGCCTGGCTCCATCCTGATGACCTTCCTGTAGGCCCTGGGGAGCTGTTGGGTCCTCCCAAAGCCATCTCTTCTCCACGCTGAACAAGATCAGCTCCCTCAGCCTTCACTTAAAACAAAGCAGGGATGCAAAATACCAGCAAAAATAAAATCCAGCCTATCTACAGAAACCCAATGGTTATCCTCTGGCATATCCATCAGTATTTACAGTTACAGGCGTAGTTAAACAAGTAATTTTCAGCCTTCCTCAACCTGAAATCCTATGCTCCATCTTTGGATCTTGTACTGCCCGCCTCCAACCTTCCCACTCAGCTAAGAACTGCCTGCCTTTGAGACTGTACAGCAAAGGGAGCACGCTCCTGACTCTACTGCCTGCCAGACCCACAGGGTAAGAACTGCAGAGCATCATATAATGCAAGGCCTTAACAATTTGACATTTTTCATTGAGCAAAAGTGTCTCAAAACTCAATTTTAGCCTGGGAATTACCAAGGCAGCCTTAAACGGTTGGGTTTTTGGACACATGAAATGACAATCTCTTCTCAACCCAGTCATTATAATCCCATAGAGATAAGGAGGATAACACACGTAAGGAGGATGGAGCAAAGGAAGTACATTGGAAATAATCTTTAATTAAAAAAATAAGCAACAACAACTGAAGTCATGTCAAGTGAACCTTTGGAAATGTATGCAAATAGATGAAAGAAGGAAAATGAGACATAGCTCTGGTAAGTGAACGAAGGGAAGTCTTTAAATGGCTTAATAATAGGAACACGTCGGGAAGCAGTGAGGTTAATACAGAAATGACATAAAGTAGTGGGGGGTCTTGGACTAGATTTATTGTGCATACTAATTGGAGGACATTGAATACCAGATAATAGCTGAAGGATGGGGCTGTGGCTCTGTCAACATCCTCTTGTTCACAAAGGATGATCCAGCAGAATTTAATAGCTTCACAATATCGCTAAGAGTGACACTTTAATAGGTAACAAAATGCTGTATTTCAGCACTGTGCAGGGGGAAACCACAAGAAAAAGAGAGTGGAAGGGGATGTCACCGGAGGCCTAGCTGACAGCCTCCAGATCAAAAAAAAAGCAGCACAATTTCCCCAGCCTGTCTCAGGAAAAAAAGAGCCCAAGCGTTTATCTGAGGTGATATTAAAGCAAGCTTTAAAATAACAGCACCAACAACTGAGACCACAAATGTCTTGTAAGTCTTTTAATCCTCATAACCTTGCACTGACTGAGCTCAAGCACTATCTCATTAAAACCTGGAAGTTAATTGCAACAGGAAAAGCAAGCAGCCCTTACCGGTCTTTACTGCCCAAGCTGAGGTAAGTGCAGAAATTACCCAGACAGCAAATAGATTTGCTTTTTCTGTGCTAGTGCTTTATTAACAATTCACACAAAAAAATCACATCGCAATCAGCGATGTGGGAGAAGTCATGGTGTGCGAGTGTGAGCCTCAGCTTTGCGATACTCGAGCTCTGAGTTACAAGGCAGACTGCTGAGTAAGGAAACCGTTTGCCAAGAAAGACACTTTGTGAATATTTTTTCATGTATATTATGATATGCCAACACAGGAATGATGTTTATAGAGGTCAGGTGGCAGCCTCTGAACAGCAGCTTGATAATAGTCTTATGAAACCTCATTCCTTAAAATCAGAGTGTGGTGGCTGAGGCAATGTTTGCACGGCTGAGGTCAGGCACTGGAGATGGGAGGCAGGGTGTGCAGAGGAGCGGTTGCCCCACTGGTGCCTCTAGGGATGCTCGGTGGGCTCTGCTGGGCTGACAGCTATGCCACAGGGTCAGGGGAGAGCGGTGTCCACGGGGACTTGGTGGGACATCCTGCTGCATCTCCAGCTGCCTGCAGACAGGCAACAGATCATCGCTGACCCCAGAGGCTTGTGCAGAAGCACCTACATTTTATCAGTTGACTATATTACTGAGCTCCACAGTGGTATTTACTAGGTGTACGTTGGCTGCCATGGGAGCTTAACCTCAAGGCTCACCCCTAGCCACTCACACTGTGAGCAACTTCTGGACATCTAAGTCGGAAACTGAATCCCATCTTACCCTCCTCTCCTTGGCACCTTCGTTACACTGGCACTGAATTAATGCAGTAGATACTCTTCCTGCCACAGCTGCCACTTCAGTGTCAAAGAACAAGGTATACTGTTTGCTGTGCGGTGTTTATTTTTTTAAGAAGCAATGCAGGGAGGCATGAGAGCACGTGTACCTGTTGGCCTGACCTCAAGAGAGCTCGGAGGTGTGCAGGGTGAGGTGTCATGCAAGTCACCATAAATAAAGACACCAGCCAGCACCTATCTTAAGAGGCCAAAGCACTTGCACCTCTCGCCACCTGCCTTTAAAGTGATTTTTCCAGGTGGTTGCACACAGTTGGTCAGAGGGAGGAAGGCAACTTGGGTGGTTCAGCACCACGAGCCCCTGGTCCCTCGCTCATCCTACCTCCTCTGTGCAGCATCGCCCTCAAATCTGTTACACGCTGATTTTTAGGCATTCATTGTTCAACAGGTGCACAGTGTTTTACTCCTGGGGGAATCAGTGAACTGGATGCACTCAGGGCAGCAAAGAGGAACATTAATAAAAAGTAAATTTACTGGTGAAGGATGTGTCAGGATCATGTAAAACACACTTGGTAAGGTACTTTGCCATGCAACTAGAAACCGTCCAGCTAAAGAAGATCAGATATTTATCTGCCAAGGCACATTACTAGGATAAGCAGAGCGTGTAATCTAAGCAGATGACCCCACACGGTACTTGTTTAACTGGCTCCATTTGTGTGAAAGCGCCAGAGTCAGATAAAAGAAATGTTTCCTCTCAGCTGGGATATAATTTCCTTGACATTCAGAGCACTTCACCAAAATGTTTTTTCCTCTCAGGTTTCTGACTGAACATTGACTTTGCTTAGGTAACTACGGCTGTGCCCGGAGCTGTACACACAAGTGGGGAGAATGTGATGGGCCAGGGAGGATTTTTTTTCGAGGACATGGAAAGAACAAAACAAACGCCAGAGGAACGGACCAAATGAAAACCGAGCCCTCACCTGTTCGCCACAGCCTGAGGCTGGTTCAGCAGGGAGCATCACTGGGGGTGCGTAATGCCTGGGCAGCCCCGTGCCCCTGGGGGACTTGAGGCAAGTGGGCAGTGGGTGCCCTCTGCCAGTGACACAGGTTTTGTTCCTCAAGTCTGAGCTCTGTGGCCTCAGCAGGATCTTTGGGTTTGATGTAAATTTTGGGGGTGCAGTACCTGACAACCTCCAGGAAGCCAGACTTCAAGCTTTCCAGCTTCCAAGGAGCTGGAAACCTCCTTCAAGCCTTCCACCCCACACAACTGGAAAAGACCCCACAAAATCCTTATCACAGGCTTGTCGTGAGCTGATGCATTTATTGTTTATTATGGAAATGGCAGTGCTGATGAAATGCACTAGCATTGGCGTCTGAAGCTGCCTTCTATCTGTGGCAAGATCTCATCTGTAGTTTCTGTAGCTGGGATCCATCCCAAGAGCTAAGCCCTGGGAGCCAAGAGCAATACAGGGAGGAGACTGGGCCCAAAGTTTGGCTTTTCTCCCCCAATCTGAGATGCTGACACACTGTGCCCTTTGCAAGCTGCCCGACCTTCTCATGTCTCAGTCAGCCCAGCTGCCAACCTGTGTAATAGCAGGATCTCACTGAGAGCCATATGTTGCTGCTGGGCTGTTTTGGGGAAAATTAAATTAAAACAATCCACAACAGTTGTTTTGATGCCATTTCTTGTTTGCTTGAAGTCTTGGTCCCCAGTTACTATTACACAATAGGAAGGTGCAAGCCTGTGGTTTCCAGTAGCTTGAGGGACATGCTGAACACTCAGGAACCACTGCTGATGGGCAGCACGGAGACTCCCAGCCCTGGGAGAGCTCTTGAGAGGGAAACTGGAACAAGGCAGAAAAATTCAGGAAGAATAGCGGCTTTACTTGCTTCAAAATTCAGCTAAAAGCAAAAATTGCAATGCACTATGTTACCATAGACCTTCTCTTTCTCCAGAAAAACATCTTCAAGCCAGTGGTTAACGTCATTCCACAGATCTTTTTGCTCCCTCCTTCCCACTCCTGACCTTTCTCTGCGTGTGTGGCTATCACAATAGGGGAATATTCAGTCTACAAGACTAAGTTTCACCCTCAGAAATCTTAATGTGCAGGTTATTACTGCTGCAGGACATGGAGAGCTGTCAGATTAGGGTTCGAATTGAAAGCACAGACCAAAATTCCCATGGAGGAACTGGTTTCTCTTCATAATGAGAAAGCGGGCAGAGCTCTGGGGTGTTTGTCAGTCTGAGTAATGGTGTGAGTGAGGTGCCCGAAGTGCCCTGCACCGCTGCCATCAGCAGCCTTGACCCCTTGACCCCTTGATCCTGCACTAGGCACAGGCAGGAGGAACAAGCAAGCTCAGTCCTCTGCTGAGAGTTAAGGCTTGAGAGCAACTAATATACCAAAATACATTTAAGGCAAAAGGATAAAAACCGTGTTTGTTTGTTTTATGGAGACTGTGAGAACTAGGCTTTTATCTCCTGATAAATTTGAGGAATCTTGAGAGTACAAAGCTCTTGCCAGGCTGGGTAAGAGACCTTCACTTTAAAAACAACCCCCAATATCACAGTGCTGCCTCACATACACATTTTTGTCCTGTGTTTTTACACTGAATAATCAAGAGAGATGATGTGAAGAACCCTATGGCACACACAGAAGCAGCTAGTATATCCTGAGCAATGCTTTTTCTCTAACGCTGTTTTATGTACAACATCAGTCGTTTGTTTGCAGCCATTAGTGTTAAGACCTCATTTGTATGACACTGTTTTATCTCCTCCCTTTTATTAGCATGAAGCTGGATTTCTAAGCAAAAGCATTCTCTCCTCTCATTCTTGCAAGGCCCAATAATAATGATGATTTACATGGCAGCAGAGGCACGGGGCTCTAGCAGCGGTGGTGATGCAAGTCCCGTGCGGAGCAGAGCAGAGCTGATGGTGCCCCAGCCAACATGGCTTCTGCCACAGAGGCGACCTAAATCTGCTCTGGTGGGTGTGCTGATTTGCAGACACTCGTTTGGGGCTGCTGTGGGACATAGGCATGGGAAGGGCCCACGGCAGCCTCAACCTCCCCAGTGCAACAGGGGATGGTGGGCACGTCTCCAGCGGGGCCTGCCTGGCTCCTCGCCTCCCTCCTGCCAGGCTGCAGGCTGGGAGCGTCAGGGCTCCAAGGGGGTCCTGCTATGCCCCACTCTCAGGCTGCTGCCAGGTGAAGACATGCATATTTCATTAGCAGCTGAGAAGGTTAAAAATGTCATATTTTTTTTTTCCCTTTTCCCCCCTCAAGATTTCATCCCCACCAAAAGCTTGAGGCTGGGGAGGAGACATCTCTGCATGTCTAGTTCAGAGGCCCTTCGCTTCAGAGCTGCTTTCTCAACAGTGCTCCATCAAGGGCAGCTTTTGTCTGGGCTTGGATAAAGGCACTTCCCTAATTAAGTTAGCTTAACCACCACTCGGGAAACACAATGTTCACTAAACTCATCCACGGCCAGGCAGTGACGAGGATCACAGCTATTCTGTGGGAATGGAGCACACGTCAATTATCCCAGAATTTCAAAGCTGCAAAAACCAATAGTTTCCTTGGCAAAATCTGCCAGGCATGACATGACTGCTACTTGTGCTCCGCACATTTCCTAATGCAAAGGATTGGACAACCTCAAATACCGCTTCCAAGAATAGCAAGGGCAAATGAACTGCAAATTACTAAATTCCTTTTATTGCTGGGAGCTACAAAGTAATTTAAATTAGTTTCAGTCTAAAGTGAACTGTGGGGCAAGCTGGGAAAATAAAATAAGTGGTGACATTTTAGGGACACCTTTTATGATCTTTTAAAGAAAATATTTCATCTCACACCAAGGTATTTAGTAGTCTTAGAAAAGATACATTTGTAAAAGATCACTGCTTTGTGTACATGCATACACATAGCACATTTAAACGCACATGTATAATACACATATGTATGCATTAACATATAATATAAACTGAGTATGTTTCATTCTCTTAGCACCTAGCATTTGTGGAGAAACTGATAGAAACTGAACCCGAGCAAGCATATGTTTTTATGGAAAACTGCTATTAACATTAGGGTTTGATTACATAGTTCCTAAGCTTTCATCAGTAGGTGAGTTTACTGAGCACATAGGTAAAATAACGATCTTGTACACTCTTCTAACAGTTTCCTGCTCCAGGAACTACTTTTGGGTCCCTGCTGTGGTTTTGATTAATGTCCTACCTGCATCTTCTGCAGATCTGAGCTTGTTTGCTTCTGCAGGCAAAGGAAAGAGAGGGAAATAAGCTACAGCACCTGGCACTGTATCATTGCAGCTAGAGCGGAGAAGTCATAAAATGCTCTGCCTTTTAATGAAATAGGATAGAGGGACCCTCTTGCAGCATCACTGTGAAAATAACTCGGTCACGCCGAGTGGTGTTAGCTGCACGAGTTTTGCATGTCACAGCTAGAGCAGACGGATAACAACAATTAGAATAGTAATAATAATAATAAAAAACCCAAAATTGTTGGAGATCTTTCATGTGATCTCGGGTTTTTTCAGTGAAGGGTGGTTAACTCTTCAGCCAGCCAAAAAGGAAAGGATGGGATTTGACCTTTTACAAATAATGGATCAGCAGCCGCAAACACTGGGTGCAATATGCAGTTGCAGAAAGCTTTCAGTCAAGTGGAGATAACTTCTTCATGGTACAAAGCACTTTCTGTGACCTCAATGTCCTAAATGTAAAGCAATACAGTGTTAGAGTCATAGAAATCAGACTGCTGTGGGGTGAACATGTGAAGGGAGCAAGGGTTTAATTTCAAAGGGGAGTGTTTGGGGTGATGGAGGTGGCAAGGACCAGCCCATGCTTTGTTGGCAGGTTTTGTGTGTGTGTTCATTTGTTTCACTGCTCCTGTTCCTGGAGTTTTAAAGTGTGCAATTTCTGTGCTGCTTCTCCCGGTGTAAGTCACATTTTCCTCCTGTCTGCTACCTGGACTGCGGGCAGGTGAAGATGGGGGTGGGTGGGAGGAGGTGGCCCAGTGCCTTCAGGGACTTCCTCTGGCAGGGGAACAGGCACAATATCCCACTCTAGAAGCAAATTTGAAAAAAATAGAGGTGATATCAGGGGGGAAATGTTAGCACCTGGATAAGGCACAGGATGACCTCTATGGCTGTCCAGGGGGAGATCGTGGGAATGCGAGGCAGCTTGTCCTAGGCCATCTCTTCTGAGAGGTTAGACACAGCTCTGGATCATGGCATTAGGGAACATCCTAGCGGAGAGGGTCACAGCTTTGGCCCCTGCTGCAGGCCCGAGGCTGCTGAGTATCCAGAGTAACTACTGGCAGGGAGCTTCCTTCCAGCTAGTCCTTAAAGCCCACAGAGACCAAAGAAAGCCCTGCAGATCTTAATGGCCCAGGAGGAGGGTTTGGAGCTCTGAAAAACTACCTTCCCACCAGACAGATGGAGGTACAAAGGGAGAACAGCAGCATGTGCAACAGACGACCATATCCCCTTTGCCTGACCTCCCGTGGGTTGTTCTTACTCCCTCCCACGACACCAAGTCTCCCACCCCTGCCTCCTCTCTGCCTCTGTCGGCCAGTTGGAAGATCATTTCTTCCTCTGTGTGCCCGAAGAAGCCTTGCTGTTAGCCTATGAGCATATCAGCAGTGCTTCAGATGGGCAGGCCATGGGTGGAAAATGAACAGAGTCAGAACCTGGGGATCATAAAATATACAGCTGGAGAGCACAGAGGCACGGCATCCCCCACTTTGGCTGAGGAGCACACCAGGAGTATTAAGGGGGCACGATGACCCCTCAGGTGGGGTGTTTTTCCTCCAACACCTCCAGGTGTGATTGACCCTACGAACACAGCAGCCACAGATGGCTACAGAGAGACCACGAGGGAGAGCGCCTGTGTTTCCTCTGCTTTCCTTGGCTACTGCCTGGTGACAGGCCAGGTTTTGTCAAAATGGGACATTTTGGGAAGAGGTAAGAATAGAAGAGCACAGGCTGTATAGTGACCTTCTGGCCAGGCAGGAGAGTTTGCTTCCCCCTAATGCCATGTGGTGCATAGGACAGCCTGGACATTTTCAGCTGTGAGCTACGAGCCCTGGTCTGCACGGCTCCTCTCTTTGCCCTCCTACTTTGGGGCATGGGGACAGCACAGGGGCCAGCCTCACAGCTGATACCAGCAGATGTTGCAATGACAAAGCCTGGTCAAAAGCTTAAAAAATTGTGAGGAGCAACAAAACCAGAAGCTTTCTGAGTTAAGGCCAAACAAAGGAAAACAGCAGAGGGCAATATGCTCTGGACCCATCATCAGGAGGCAGAGGACGCCTTGGCTTATTGTATTATTACAATGTATTATTACATTGTATTATTACATAGTAATAATAATAGTAATACCCAGAGGGTCAGAGCCTCAACTTTTGCCCAAGCATGTGTCTTGAGCGAGAAGTTCAAGAGGAAGCCCAGCCCAAGAGATGAAAGAGCTGTGGGACAGATGAATGGGGAGACTGGGAGAAAGGTATGAGGAAGCAGGAAGCCCATGTGAAAAGGAAGAGTCACTGAGATTAATTTTAGGAAAATGAGCCTAATTTTTTCTTAGATGGAAACGAAAATAGGGGATATTTTGATAGGAGTACAATTTTTTCAAGTATACATCAGTCTTGTGCACCAGTTGCTATAGAACTGGGGTGATAGGGATAGAAAAACAATATAAAAGAGACTTTTTCCTTCTTTCTGAATGGGCCTGGTGCACATGCAGAACACCATCTGAGCTACCTGTACCGTAAGGAGTAACATTAACCCAACTGAGTTACAGGCAGTCTTCACGTCCCACTGCTGCGATAGGAGATAAACAAGAAAAACAGAAGAGAAATGTATTGGGATGTCCTCAGGGCTCAGCACATGTCCTAAACCTGCCCTAACCTCCACCCTGACTCCAGAGTCACCATGCCCAATGCTGTACTTGCAGGTGATACTCTGCTTGCGGGTTTGCAAAGAAGCAGCTTTATTTTGCTCATTTAAGGCTGACAGGGAGACAGGAAGGAGAGAAGAAGAT
This sequence comes from Morus bassanus, assembly GCA_031468815.1. Taxonomy (NCBI): domain Eukaryota; kingdom Metazoa; phylum Chordata; class Aves; order Suliformes; family Sulidae; genus Morus; species Morus bassanus. The sequence goes on along the minus strand of CM062568.1, from coordinate 86,892,986 downwards.
TATGTGCATTTTCTCTCTAAAAAATTACCAATAGAGAGATTGCGCAGACCAAAGTCCTTCTGATTTCTTACCAGACTAGTGGAAATACCAAAGTCTTTATGTTTTTCTGCCAACCCTGGCCAGAAACACAGAGCCTTTGAACTCCCCCAGAACTGACTGCCCAGACAATCTTGCCTCTCAAGGAGTCAAACTGCACCTCACTAAAGCTTGGACTGTGCTCAATAACCTGTGAAAAACTGGGCTGATAGGAGGGAGCTATTTCATAGAGCAGCCAGTTTTTGCTAACTGCAAGTTGAATTTGTGGAAAATGCCACATTACAACTTCGATGTCCAGATCCATCTCTCTGCTGAACATTAGATGATTTGAATTTAGGCAGTTGTCTTTTTAAAACCTGAGGGTACAAGTTTGCTTTGTGAGTGTCTGTGTGTCATGCCCCTAATTTAAATTCTAGTACCAACAATCAGTCAAGAGATACAGTGGAATGATGGTGTGCTTAGTGCTGAAGAAAGTTATTCTGCAGAGGGTAAATCCAGCTGCACACCAGGAGAGGATGCAATCAGGGAGAGCCACTTCCAGTCGAAACAGACCCTTCGGAGTTGAGAAGAGTGTGTGGCTGGCAATGAATAATTTGTCCGATGGATTGAGTCTCCCGTTACTACCTGTGGATAGTGAGAGAGGGGACTGCAGTTCCTTCAAACATACTTGATTATCTGAACGACATTGCAAATCTTAAATTCAGAGGGTCAATTGATTCCAAACAGTGTTCTGCAGGTGTTCAACATTTGAAAGCTTCAAGCAGGTCGTGATTAGGCAGAGATCGTAGGACACCATTTCTGATCCCTTGATTCATGCCACATTGATATTTCAGGGGGAATTATCCTTCCTGCATATGTAAAATTCATTTTTCACTGCTCCTCTGGTGTATTTTTGAAATTCTGTTTCCACAACTGTCCATGCCAAAAAAACTCTGCTGTATGAATATGCAACAGGGCAAACTCAAGAGAAACCATGAGTTCTGTGATCCTGTCTAAAGTACTCAGGGTGTCATTCCTAGAAATTATTTTCATGGTATGTATAATATTTCACATTAAAACATTTTGATTATATCTGCATGCTGTTATGCTGTGTTGCAGCTGTGTGGTAATGCTTATGCACTGGGGACATGTAATTTTGGAAGCAAGACAGTAAGGGAAAGTCAAATAGCCTGGAAAGAGTTAATGAATTAATAAGAGATTCCGTTATTGCTACTGTGCTTGACAGAAATGCTGCTTGCTTCCTTGCTTGCTTCCCATAACCGTCATGGTGCACTCGTACCTTTTTGGGTTATTGCACCTGCAGGCCAGGTAGAGGCAGGTATTTGTATTGCAGCTCGGTGACATGAGCACTGGTCCAGACCAATGTGGGAGGCCGAGCCTCCTGCCAACGGCCCCTTTTGATAAAATCTCATTCTTCCTATTAAGGATTTTATTTTTATGCCCATTTTGCCCCTGTGGGGGATGCAGATCAGCGCGGGGGAGCCCGTGTGCTGGTAGGGAGGGAGCCCATGTGCCAGTGGGGAGGGAGATGCTTGGCCAGCTGGACTGGTCTGGGGTCCCTAGCGCAGGGGCAAAGCCATGGTCTGGTCACGCTGCCGTGCCTACCTTCATGGGGTTAGTTTGTATTCGACAAAACCAAGAGGTAGCAGTGAAAGGGCAGTCTCAAAAGGTTGCAAATGGAGGTCTCTCAGACAGTGCTGCCCTCCTGAGCTCCTGTGCTCTGCTTCTGAATTTGAATGTCATGATAAGACAAAAGCAAAAGCAGGCTTGTATTAGGCTGAGCAAACAAAAAGGGAGCAGGACTTTTCCATTTAATGTCCCAGACAATGCAAAGTGTCTAATTTCCCCTACCCTTTTCGGGCTGCAGCACAAACCAAGCTATCTCAGCACGTTTGTTGACACCTACTGAAATAAAAATGCATGAAGTAATCTTCGTGAAGGTCGCAGTGACCTCAGTGCTTAGCACAAAATTCTCACTTAAGCTGGGGTTTCTGGCACATCCTTGTCTGTAGCTAGGGAACCAGGCATTTTGCTCGATAGAGACATGATCTTCCGTTGGCTTTGCTCCTTCCCAGCCTGACTTGGCTGCGCCAGAAGTACAGTTGGGCTGAAAAATGGCTGCTGATCAGACAAAGTGAATTCAAGGACACGGCTCAGTGTGAACACTGAGAAACTGCTGCATCACTTTTGAACAAGGGGAACCAACTCGCACTTTCCTCTTTGCCAATTAAATAAGGAGCAGTTGCAAAGAAATGAATGAAACAAGTTTTGCTAGAGTGAAGAAAGTGGGGCAGCAAATAAAGGGTGATTTCTAAAAGAGTCTGGAGATTTTGAATCACAGAGAGGCTCCGGGAACCTAACCTCATTGCAGGTCATTTCAAAAACTTCATTGTAATATGTTCCTCCAACTGTGGTGGAAGTGGGAACAGCTACAAAATTTGACAACTCAAAACTTGGCTTCAGCACGGATTTTCCTTTAAAAATAAAGATTCATTTTGAATGGAGTGCAATAACTCTAATATTAGCATTACCAGTACACTTAGGGCTAGTCTGAAATATAAAGTATTATGTGATGAGGATTGAAGTGGGTCTCCCCACCGACATGTTTTTCCACTCTTCTGAATATTGTGCTGCCATTAATACTAAGACCCAATGCTACCAAAAAAGCTCCAAACTTACTTTGCAACACTGGAAAAAGACTGTGTTTTAGGGCAACAGGGAAGGGGGCCAGTGCTCACATGCGTGCTACGAAACCGTCCTTTGCTGCCTCCCACCTACATCCCTGCCTTCAGTTGCACAATCACATGGTGCTCAGGGATGAGGGCTGAAGGAAGGTAAAAGATGTGCATAGCCTTTCCTGCATCCCAAACAACAGGACCTGAGAGGTGAGGGAGGGTTTTTCTATTGGATTTTAACCCTTTAAAAGTAGATGCAGTATTATGAAAAATGCCTGCAACACCTTCTTCAAACTAGAGGGGGGGTGTTTACTTATTTAAAAATACCATGTGGAAATTAGAAACAAATACCCACAAAAAATCTCCATCTCTTTTGACATATGCTCTGAATAATGAGACCTGGGTCATGTCTGCAGCTCTTCACCTTAGGAAGGAAGCATATAAGAAAGTCACATACAAAATACAGGATAGTGTGTGGGGTTACTGATTGTGATAAAATCCCATTAGAGTGACAAGCCAATATAATGTAACTGGAGGGTGTACAGTTATTTAACACAGCCAAATAACACTGAAACAAAAGCAAAACAAGCTTGCAAAAAGGCATGTGGCATGAATGAACACAAACAATAAATGAGGTGATGAAAGCCACACACGGACCTTCATAAAAAGGCATCTCTTCCCCAGGTGCAGCGTAGCGTGGAGGGGGCAGAACCGCTGTGCTGCAGCAGCAAGTCAAGAGCCACCTCATGGACAGGCCAGGCCTCCTGAGGGGCAGAGCCAGCCTTGGTTGCACTGCATCTACTGGGGCCCTGGGTCAAGACAGGAGGGCCACATCTGGGGACCTGGCCAAAATATCAACTCTGCTAATCAAAATGTTATTTTCCAAATCATCAGTGTGAGTGCGCAGAGGTCTGCAGCCCATGGGTGCAAATACCACCTGACAGCACCTTGGGACCGTCTTCATCAGGATAAAAAAAATACCTTCTCAGACCAGGTGAGGTTTCTTCATGGAGTTTGAGGAGCTCTAGTTAAGATATAAACATCCAGGGGGAAAAAAAAGCCATATGGGCTAATTACAAGTAGTGGCTAAGAAACAAAATCCAGTTATTTTCAGAATGCATCACCTGGTGCTGAAGTGCTCAGAAGACCTGGCTTTTTTTCAGTGTGTAAATTATTTCATCAAACTGATTGTCACTGCGATTCATTGACCAAAGCTATTGCTTCTGGTGAATGCAGAGCCATACCACTGAGGTAAACTAAACTGTTAAGACGGCATTGTTTTCACAGAAAAGAGGGACTTTCCACAATTACAGCCAAAACCTATGGAAGGGAGCTGAGGCACCTTGTCAGCAAAATTCTCCTTTTTTTGGTTAAAAAGAAAAAGTCTTACCAGCTCCACTAATTAACATGCAATGAAGCTCAAATGCTGCCAAAGCATCTACAGTAGCACAGTGAATGGTTAGAAAACTCAGACAAGAACTTAGTGTTCCTGCTTCGTCATGCTTCTTTCCTCTGTGTAGATGGACAGGCTGAAATAGGCTGTGTGACCTCCTTCTGTCAGAAACTATTTTTCATGTTATGCCACTAATGCCCCTGGCTAGCTCGTCTGCCAAATCTTACATTTAAAAAACAAAAAGTCATTCGGGTCCCTTTCATCTCTTGGGACTGGCCACTGCCACAGGTCCTGCTGAGGCTGAGATAAACCCTGGGCTCAGTGATGGGCCAGCGGGGCCAGCGCTGAGATCCTGCTGGGGCTTGCAGTGGGAATCACACCGGGAAATGCAAAGGGAATCACAGTGGGAATTGCACTGAGAATAGCACTGGGAATTGCAAAGGGAATTGCAGTGGAAATTGTACTGGGAATTGCAGTGAGAATTGCAAAGGGAATTGCACTGGGTATTGCAGTGAGAACCGCACTGGGAATTGCAATGTGAATCACAGTGGGAATTGCCCAGCTGCAGCAGGGGTACAAGGATCCTGCCAACACAGCTATAGATGCTGGTCCGTCGTGCCAACAGAGGTGGGCAGGCATGGATGCACCACTGCATCCCCCTGGACCCCTCCACACTGCCTCTTGCTAGCGTGTTCCCACCCTCTCATGTGCTTGCACTGCTGGTGTGCTGCTGTCTCTTCTAGCACACCTGCAATAAGTCAGGGCCATCAGGTATGGGAAGAGAGGCCCTCAGGGGGTCATTTCGGCTGGATGGCGAGTTGAGGAGTTTGGGTGATTTAATCATTCTTCAGGAACCTCTGGAGAGCCATAAAATTAGTTAGTGTGGCTCTGAGCCTTTGCCTCCTCAGGGAAGAGGGTAGCGTATGACTTATTGTAGCATCTTTGGTCCTGAGTTGGTGAAATCAGAGGGTAGGCAGGCACTGCAATGAGCCCCCATCATTGCCAGGACTGGGAAGGCAGCGGGGCGGCTTCCATCTGAGCAGGGACACCGCAGGAGCCAAAGGGCAGGCGGTGCTGCCCAGCAGCTGGGCCATCCCAGGGAGGTGGAGGACCCCCCTGCACAGGGGCTGGCAGCCTTTGTCAGGACGATGCTCACAGCCAGCCCTGCATGCGCGACCCCACTTTAGCTATTGTCTGATCATCTGCATAAGCGATAGTAAATCATTTAAAATTAAGGCTGGATACAGTTAAGCCTCCCATTAAGCACTGTATGTGTGGGAAATGGGGTCAGGGTGGCCTTTTAAAAGGTGGTTGGACTGGTTACGCTGCCCCTCAGTGAAGGTACGTATCCTGAACAGGAGTTAAAAGCAGACTTTGCTCAACGGCGAGGAAGTTTATGGTCTGCTACGGCATTTTGTGAAATGAAATTCAGGCCTACGTGCAGGGAAGAGATAACTTCAGGTGTCGCAGCCATCTAGGCTAGCAGAGGACTCTCACCTTGAGAGGTTAGCTTGCTCCCAGTGTTCTCAGTAAGGACATGTTTATCTTGTTTTTGTTTGGGCTCTGAGTCAGGAAGGTAATAAAAAAATAACTCTTCTGAGTGTTCTTGCACTTTGTGTGTGTTTTTACAGGAATTTACAGACACCTGAAAAGGATATTTGCAAAATGACCTATGATCCTTAACCTGCGGTACACACAATAAATCTGCCACCCTAACCATTGCCAGCCTTTTTGAATGAATGGCTGCATTATAACAGCACATGTGTATGGCTACGGGGCTGTATATCTTATTGGACCTCATACTCCAATCAACATTGAAAAATAAAAGAAAACCTATATACAACTATCTACACATAAATTCTCTTGCAGTGATTTGGCTATCCCTTCTCCCTCGCCCCTTTCCACCCTGACTGATGGCTTTATTATACAAGGGACGGTAATAAACATCCTAGCTAAGCCAATGAACTTCTTCTCTCACACATAAATACCTCCTTGGAGGATACTAGGTATGACCAACAGAAGAGTAATGACTTTTTTTCCCCAGTTATTCAGTGTTAATGAAATAACTGGTCATCAAAATGTAGGCTTGGTTGTGATAGATTCCCAGTTTGAATCTGGACAGTAAAACAGACCTTCAGTGGGAGAAGAAACAAACCAGTTAGCATCTTGAAAGGGAAGGATGTTGCTAACCACATGGGGCTTTGGGTAGTGCTATATGAGTCACTGCCTTTTGGTTCATCAGATGAACTGAAGAAGAATCTAAAACTAGGGTCAAATAAAAATAAAATAATTTTTACTTGTTTTCCCTCACCAAAGTAAAACCAAGAAAAGGTAATTTTAAATTTTGGTCAAATAACCTAAAATATAACATGCTGATTTTCGTTGATGTCATAAAAGCCAAGGGAATGAAAGCTGGATTCACAAAACTGCCTACAAAATTTCCTTGTGCCCAGTCCAGCTCAGGGAGTAGCCAATATATATGAGAAACCCAGCCTCACATCCACCTTCCGCCTGAGAGGATTCAGCCCAGGTCCTAGGACCATGATCCCACCATGGAGTCCCGGCTGCTCCAGGATGAGCTCAGCCTTTTCTGCTAAAGTAATTTTTCATTGGTGACATAAATATTCATTAATACGGAAAACAAAGAACTTCCTAACTCATTGGTTAAACCCCTCTGAGAAGGAGAAGACCTTAGCAGGTTGGCCAGGAAGCAGGTCCTCCATTAATAAGAATATATTTGCTGATGGGACTGTAACTGACTTTCTCTGTCCTACTCAACACACTTATTTCTTCCAATTATTCAACAAAATGAGCAATAGAGTGTGCCTATGTTTCCCTTGGCTGAGCTGAGGTCCCTTTCATAAACTCTCATTTCCTAAATTTGGCTATATATCTGATAACCTATACACATAGATAGGTATGCCCATACTCTTCTCATATGTATGCAGTGATACACTGGATGCCCTGAAATCAAGTGCTATAAAACTACATTGAAGAACATAAATAGGCAAAGGGAAGCCCCTCACCATTTTGTTTGACCTCACTGGGCTGTTATGCTGACATTTTTATTTGAGCACAGTTTTGACATATCATTTTAATTGTAAAAACTAACAAACAGATGAAAATTGTAAATAGCCTATAGAATTTTTTGAAACATTCAAACAATTTTCCTTGGAGACCACTGATGATTTTATTTTGACTACCTACATATTTTGCATATTTCAGTATTAAAAATAATCACCTTGTAGGGGGAGGCTTTAGCACAGTGAAAAGACTGACAATTGACCACAAACAGTCACAGTTTTTCAAAACACAGTGTCTCAACATTTCCCTGTCAAAAAAACTTGGTGGCAATAGTTAATGTTTCCTATGAAACAGTCTGCTTCAGACAAAATCTGCATGTTGTGCCAAGAAACCATGCAATCAAATTTTTCAGCCAGCTGCCAAGGTCAGGCAGACTATTTCCCAGCAAAGTATGAGAAGGAAGATATTAAAAAAAAAAAGCATACAAACAAATGCTGCCTATAATGAGCTGTACCTTCAGAAGATTTGGCCATAGGACAGAAGAGACATCCTTATGCTCTGTCTGGGCTTATGGTGCAGCAAAGGTCTTGCTGGCCAACCAGTACATGCTGAAAAAATTCAAGGGGCTACTGTAATTTGTGCTGTCATGTGGAGGTGAAAGCTGGCAGCTGCCCTGCCTAGCTTCAGGATGCTGCCTCATGTCCTCGTGCAGAGGAGCTCCCAGGGGAACAATGTACCCATCTCACCTCCAGCCCTTGCCACCTGGCGCATCGCTCTTGCCCTGGCATTTGCCATAGTGCACAAGTGCATAAAAGGGTAGGTGCAGTGCAAAACTCCCCCCATCTTGAATTTGAGATATACACCTTGAGATGGGACAGCCTTCGTGCTAGCCCTTCTTCCACACAGGATTGTGAGGGGATCCCCTTTCCAGTGCAGATCAGGAATTAAACTCTATTTTTAAGACGTACTCTCCAAACTTTAGGGGGATTCGGAAGGGGACAGAATGGGAGGGGATGAGTGGTCCTGCAGCACTCACTGGGGGGATGCAGTGTTGGGGCCGGGCTGCGTGCAGGGATGCTCCCAGCCTTCAACAGCACCTTACTCGCTTTCCGGCTTTGTTAAGAGAAGGGAAGCGGGTGAAGAAACGTTTGCTGGAAAGTAAGACGGAGGATGAGATTTCCATTCTCTTCTCAGCTTCCCTGCAGGGTGAGACTTTGAACACTGGGCCGGCGAAGGCAGCAGCGTGTGTGGGGGCTGCGTGTGTGCGTCCCCTGGGGAGGGAGCGCTTCTGGGCTGGGTTTCCCAGCATGCGCTGCCCAGATGTGCTGCATCGGGCATGTCAGGATGGGGTTGATTTACTGCATCTGTACAGGCCATCTGTAGGGTAGGAGAGTGCCCGTGTGATAAACATCCTGGCCATGCTGGGCTCACTGCACGTGCACGGCCGAGAGGATTTATCTGCAGGCGGTGGCTCTTTGTCCAGGATTTCTGGACGTCAGGCAGAGACATAATGCCAGTTGGGCTGCCGGAACAATATCCAAAATCCTCAATCCTATCTACAAGACATTTCCAGCCAGAAAAATAGCCATATGCTTGGAAAGCCACTGCAGTACTGCTGTAATCTTCATGCTGAGGGTGTATTGCTGGGACCTGCTCCGGCAACTCCTGCTTGCATAAATGGCTTGCCAAAACCACTGAGGAACCTCAATGGAGTCCCTGACTGCTGGATTTACATCCCATGTGTTTTTTCTTTCCCAGCTCAAGGCATGCATAACTCACTAGCAAACATAGCTTGACAACAACGGACAGAAGAAACAGCTATTGGCCAGCTGTTATTTGGCAGGGCCTCTGCTCCCCTCCCTAATTGGGATGAGGCAACACCCCAAGGTAATGAAGCAATCAGGGGTAGCTGTAGCAGGCAGTCATACAGATCCCTCATCCCACCAGCAGCACTGAAAGGCTTTTTAAACCAAGTGTTTTAAAATGCTGCGGGGTCCTGGCTCTGAGTGGCTGAGGATGTATTGCTATTTATAATCATTGGGTGGATGATTCACAGCTTCGCACTTACACCATTAAAGGTAGCATTAGTACCGGGACCCTTTATGCAGCAACATTAGCGAAGGCTGAAAAACACTCCTCTGAAAGGGCTTCGTCACCTTCCCTTGATCATGAAACGGTCTTTTACACCTACCCCATACATTTCAATTACCATATGCTGGCGTTTCTACCTCTTTCCCCAACTCATAAAAATCACAGCCAATAAACACAAATCACCACCTGAAGGAGTCGGTGCTTTCCTCCCACTTTAATATACTTGCCCATACTTCAAAGAAACCCAGAGAGATTCTCATATCGGCAGTGCCCAGACTGCCTAGTCCTAGGCAAGGATTAGCCACGTGCGCGCTTGGAACAATCTGCTCTTAGTTTGCTTTAACATGGTTTTTATCCCTCTAAATCACACTCAGCCATTTGACCTGACAGCAGGCTAATACATGACCTGTTTTGGGGCCGGAGGGTGGGGAAGGGCAGGAGATTTTGCTCTTTTCTTGTTCAAAACAGAAAAACCCTGCCTGCATCCTGCAGGGCAAGCCCTTTTTTTTTTGTGGGGAAATTTTCTTTGTATTTGCTCCATTCTTTCCCAATGGTAGCTACATTTTAAGACACCAAAGTAATGGCAAAAACGTTGAGGCTCCTTAACAAGAAGCTTTAATGGGAACTATCAGGGGAGAGGCAGATGCTGCTGAAAACACATGTAACCCTGCAAAACAGAGGGAAGGTAACTGGCAGGCACTAGTAACAGGAGAGGGAATGTAAATATCTCAGTGCTAGACCTACCTTCAGCCTGACCCTTTTTTGGGGGGGACTCTGGTAGGGCTTCCTAGGCATTGATGCAGTATTGATTTCACCTGCCTGCTGTGCTAGCAGGTGGGGAGAGCCGGTAGGCTGGAGGCAGGGTCACCTGGCAGCAGTGCTGGCTCCCTGGCTGGGTTTTTTCCCTCATCCCAGCACATTCCTACTGGAGGGCTGGGATTTGGACAATGCCAGTGTTGTGGAACAAGAAAACAAAAGTAGCTTTTCATTTGGGGCCCTTGTGCAAAGCGGTGGCACTTTAAAACTTTCCCAGTGTTGCATGGGAGTTTAGCATGTGACTCCCATTAAAGTCAATATGAGTCATGTGGCAAACACCCCCCCCCCAAACACTTTGAAGATATACTGCAATTTATGTTTTTCTGATCCCTGTTTAAAAAAAAAAAAAAAAAAGGAAAACTATTGTAGACCGGGACTTCAAGGACAGCTTTTCAAGAGCGGTTCTCTTTCCTTGTTTGCTCCTAGACATAAATCACAGCAGGAGGGAGTGCAATCAGTTAGGCTGTTAGTTGGTGATGGCACAGCAATGACCGGGCGAGGGAAAAAAAAAAGGTGTGAAAAAGAAGTGTTGGTGAAAACTATATATTGATTACTTAAGCCTTGTACAAAAGTACTGACCTCAAAGAAACCCGGGTGGATTTCAGTATGATTTAAAAGCTTTCCATGGAAAAGCTGAAGTGTTTAACTGAAACTGGGGGGAAGTGCCAAACCTCCCCGGGGAGACAGACGATCAGGGGAGCCAAAGGTGTGTGGGTCTCGCTTCCCCCTTCCCGGGAGACCTGATCTAGCAGGGCCACTTAGCTTCAGTGCTGTGTTTGGGACTGGTGGTACCTGCCACCCGTGCATCTCCCCCTGTGGGCATGAAATCCAACCCGGCCGGTGTGGCTACCTGAGAGCTCCTCTTTCCAGAAGTCCAAGCTTGAGGTTCGACTTGAAATCGGCAGGAATTTTTTCCCTCTCTTGCAAAGAAGAGCCTAAATGTCATTTTCCTCCTCCAGACTTTTCCTCAAAGCCCACCAGCAAAGACAGCAACCAAAAGACAAAGCCTCCTGAAGCTGTGGTTTAGGTCTCTAGCTGCTTTTCCCAGTGATCCAGATTTTTAGGTGATCAGCTGTCATGCTTACCAAAACGGAGATTTCTTTATTACAGAAAATGTCAGTGTTCCAGCACAGAACATATTTCTTAAAATATTCTGCAACCAAAAGAACCTAATAAAAAAATTCCCCTTCATTTCAGCAACAGGGGCATCCAGCTGCATACAGGTCCCCAGACCAGCAGAAGGACTGTGACCCTTGGCCCAACATCATCAGCCCCTTATCCAAAAATGGGGTCCAGAATCTTTCACAGCCCTGCTGTTGGATCATACAGGGCCCCGGAAACCTTTCCCAAAGAAAATGGTCCAGATCCAGTCATTTCTTTGAAAAGAAAAATACAACAGCATCTTCCAGCAGGAATAAAACATGATCAGAAGTTGTTCTGGTGTTTTAGGTATGGTCACTGAAACAGTCCCACAGACTCACTCTGACAGTGAAAAACCCTCCAAAGATGAGCTCTTCATCACAAACTTTCTCTGTCTCTGGTTTCCCTGTGTTTCAATGCTCCTGACAGCCACTGAAAGCCATATTTTTGAGGGGAAACCTTTCAGTGCCATGCTGTACAGCCTGTGCCACAGAAAACAGGATACTGGACCTGAGCATCCATGAAAATCAAGCCTGGTCACATCAATGTATCAGATTTACAAATGCTCAAACCAGGATCACCTGTACCCCTGCTCCCATGGCTGTGACTCGAGGTCCTCTTGGGCTGTTTCTCCCAGCTCTCTGCTGTCACCAGCGGGCCTAGGGACGATGCCTCAGCCTGAAGAGTGCCTGGAACATCATCTCCACAATTCCTATGCTGCAAAACCCTCCACAGTGCCATAAATCCCGTCCCTCAGCTATGCCATTACAGGGTGCCAGGAGAGGCAGGCAGCCTATGCTGCTTGTCCCCGCAGTCACACTGTGCTAACGTCACTGCTATTGACCAGCGCTCCCAGGTGAACGTCACCTCAGTGACCTCAGCCTCCACATCTTGGCACCCCTCAAGAAATTCACCTCATAGTGCTCCCCCCTAAAAAAAATGTTTTTACATCTCGCTAGCCCCTAAGGAGCCGCCGTAAAAGGGAGTGAAAGATTTATCCCTGCAGCAGCAGAATGGCAACTCAGTGAGTATTAAATAACTACAATAGAAGTAGACAGGATTTGTTTTGATGAATAGTAAGTAGGACAAATGAAAAATTCAGTTTCCAATGAGAACTATGCACTGACTGGAGTTAGATTAAATGGATAAATGGAGAAAAATGGAGGAGTGAGAAGTTTCTTAGTATTTCCTTGATATTTTGTTTTGACAGTTTCAGAATAAGTTGTTTCAGCGCATTATTTTGTGAGGATGTTTTTATTCTAAAATTCACCTCAGCTGAGAAATACTGAGACAACAAATCATATATCATCCTGAACCAAAGTGTGACTTTTTTTTTCTTTTTTATAAATTTAGCTACTGAACTATTGAAAAAATAATCCATTCAGGTAAGGCCAAGCAAAATCAACATTGATAAGAGGCCTGATAATGCAATTGCCTTCCTCTCCTGTCCCTGCCTGGCCTAAATAAAATGTTTTCAGGAAATTAAAAACCTCCATAATAGCCTAAGTGAAATATGCTTCTCTGCACTCACCTCCTCTAACATTTATTCTTCATTTTATCTCTGCTTGTCTTTGTCTCACTTTTCATCTTGTGTGGGATCTTTTATAAAGGATACTTTATTCCCAGGACAGAAAGCACAGGACTTTAATGATCAGCAGGTGAGAAATGACATCCAAGAGAATATGCAGTGCTGCACTACAGCAGGTTCATGGAGATGCCTGGAATTATGTTGGATGTGGTTTTCCTGGCTAGTGAAATGCATCTGTCCAGAAAGTAAATGCATTTCCCTTAGGCTTTGGTGTAGCCTCTACCTCTGTTTCCAGATTAGAAAATTCCTAGAGGCAAAATCAAGAGGAGCACGCTTGTATTTTCCCACCCCAGTTACGTACCTTTGCGCATCGAACTTCCCAACTATTTCCATGACAACAGATTATAGACTGACGCTTTTTTTCCTCCATTGGCAGTGAATTTATAAACCAGGGATTTATGAAGTATCATTGTTAAGAGATGCATCAGGATCAGACAGACATGCCATGCGTTTCTGAAATAACTCATGCCTGGCTGTCGGGAGAGTTGGGGCGCTTTGTGAAACACCGTGCTTAACATTCACACCGCCACCGCCATGTCACTAAATATCGCCTGCTCACGCTGGATCCCCGGTAAGTGGCAAGCAGATACAGTGCACTGTAAATCACTCGCTATATCCTCGCTTTTATGCTTTTGTAGTTTTATTGCTTTGCTTTAGCCGCTAGCTGTTGTAACCGAATCAATTAAAAGTTTACTTATTGCATATCACCCTTGGGTGGGGTGCTCCCCTCCCTCCCCAATGCTGGGACATGGGGCCAGCTGTGGGGATCATCTCCTGGCCACATCCCGGCAGTGGGACCAACAGCATCCTCACCCGTGGCTCTCCCACCAAGGTGTTGGGCTGGCATGTGGGGTGCTTGGGGCTACCCCAGGACCTGAATACAGTCTGGAGCCCTTTTCTACCTCCTGTCACTGAGAACAAGCAGGAGACAAAGGGCAGCACGCAAAAAAGGAGCAGCAGCTGGAAATGAGCCCCAAAGACCACCAGCAAGCAGGGTCACAGCCCCAATAGCAAAGCCCCATGGTGGCACAGGGGAGCCCCAGGACATGGGGAGCACAGGGATGGAGGGACTGAAGTGCCATTAGCCTGGCTTTTCTCCACAAGTCACCTTGGTCCCAGCTCAGCTACACAGAGAAACATTTCAAAGTGTGAAGGGAGGGTACAAGAGACGTCGGGAGGAGAAGGGCTTCCTTTAAAAGCCCAGGTTTGATTTGTAGTTTAGCAAGTTCACAAGAATGATTGCTCGAAGCAGAAGGAAAGGTTAACGTGTGAACGCTTCACCCCTGAAAACCTGGGTACCGCTCCTGATTATGTCACAAGTAAAAAATTAGATTTTTTCCAATATGGAGAAAAATTAATAAGACCTTTAATGAGTCCATAAAAACATTAGGATAGCTTTAGTCACTTTCTTTTTAGTAACTATTAGGCTTGTACATTTTCTTAATGGAAGTACAGAGCAAGAAAAGTGCTTCCTTATGAAGAAAAACGAGGAAATGGCTGCTAAAAGTAGAATAGTCAAGGATGTGGAGATGTTGCTGGCTCCTCCATCCGTGTGAAAAAATGGGAGAGAGAGTCAGGGGAGAGTGAACTGCCAGGCGAAGGAGACTTGAAGAGCGAGGGCACAGCTGAGACATGTACAGGACACTTTGGGGGGGATTACTGGATGTTTCTGTATTACAATTTTTCCTTTGAAAAATGGCAAACCTAACTAATGTAAGGAAAAAACATTTTTTTAGGACTTTGTCTTACTTGCTAATGAGTGCTTATTACCTTTGCTAGGTTTATTTCTGTCTGGTTACATTAATGTTAGTAATGCAGAGTGTCTCTTCAGAATGAAACGAGAGACAGAGGTAATGATCTTACTGCTAAAATCAAAGGGGCTTTTTAATACTGTAACAGCCTCCCTTGGAAAGAGTGCCTTATGTCCAGAAATATCACACGAAGGGAGATCCTTTAAACTGCTTTCTGCATCTTTTTTTTGTCATCCCTTTTATATTAATTTTAAAGTACTTTCAACAATGCTGACTAATAAGTTAGGATGCACTTCCTAGTGTTGGCACAGCACTCATCTATATCGCTGTTGATTCTTATTTGCTTGCCACCCTCTGCCTCCTGCTTTCCTTGCTGTCTGCTAAACTGTTAAACAGCAAGTCTCCAGGAAGTGTTTCCAGCTCTGTTGTGGGCAGCTCAAACCCTCCCAAAGTTTATCTGCTCTGCAGCGGAGCAGCCCTTACAACTCACTCCCCATGCAATGAGGGACACTGGCAATTGAGGGCTGGCTGCCAGTGAAGCCAGTGGCAGAGCACTGTGCTCCTGGGACAGTTTGGGTGGCAGCAGGGGGTACCCAGGCTGTCCAGCTCCCCTGGATGTCTGGCTGGGAGGGGCAAACCACCAGTTTCACTAGCAGTTCAACAACATGGGAGGAAGAAACATCACTGGATCTCATCGTACCTCATAGAATCGTAGAATCATTAAGGTTGGAAAAGACCTCTAGGATCATCAAGTTCAACCGTCAACCCAACACTACCATGTCTCTGAAACCATGTCCTGAAGTGCCACGTCTACACGTTTTTTGAACACCCCCAGGGATGGGGACTCCATCACCTGTCTGGGTAGCCTGGTCCAGTGCCTGACCACTCTTTCAGCAAAGACATTTTTCCTAATATCCAGTCTAAACCTCCCCTGGCGCAGCTTTAAGCCATTTCCTTGTATCCTACCACTAGTAACTTAGTAACTTGGGAGAAGAGACCAACACCCACCTCGCTACAGCCTCCTTTCAGGTAGTTGCAAAGAGCGATAAGGTCTCCCCTCAGCTTCCTCTTCTCCAGGCTGAACATCCCCAGTTCCCTCAGCCGCTCCTCATAAGACCAGCTCTCCAGACCCTTCACCAGCTTCACTGCCCTTCTCTGGACACACTCCAGCACCTCAATGTCCTTTTTGTCCTAAACACAATATTCAAGGTGTGGCCTCAGCAGTGCCGAGTACAGGGGCACGATCACTTCCTTACTCCTGCTGGCCACACTATTCCTGATACAAGCCAGGATGCCGTTGACCTTCTTGGCCACCTGGGCACACTGCCAGCTCATGTTCAGCCAGCGGTAGACCAACACCCCCATGTCCTTTTCTGCCGGGCAACTTTCCAGCCACTCTTCCCCAAGCCTGTAGCATTGCGTGGGGTTGTTGTGACCCAAATGCAGGACCCAGCACTTGGACTTTTTAAACCTCATACAATTGACCTCAGCCCATCAATCCAGCCTGTCCAGATCCCTCTGTAGAGCCTTCCTTTCCTTGAGCGGATCGACCTCCTGCCCAATTTGGTGTCATCTGCAAACTTACTGAGGGTGCACTCGGTCCCCTCATCCAGGTTATTGATAAAGATATTAAACAAGACTGGCCCCAACACTGAGCCCTGGGGAACACCACTCATGACTGGCTGCCAACTGGATTTAGCCCTGTTCAGCACCACTCTCTGGGCTCAGCCATCTAGCCAGTTTTTTACCCAGCAAAGAGTACACCTGTCTAGGCCATGAGCCACCAGCTTCTCTAGGAGGATGCTGTGGGAGACAGTGTCAAAGGCTTTACTAAAGTCCAGGCAGACAACATCCACAGCCTTTCCCTCATCCACTAGGCGGGTCACCTGGTCATAGAGGGAGATCAGGTTGGTCAGGCAGGACCTGCCTTTCATGAAGCCATGCTGGCTGGGCCTGATCCCCTGGTTGTCCTGCACTTGCCTGGTGGGCTCACTCAAGATGTATCACTCCATAACCTTCCCCGGTACCGAGGTCAGGCTGACTGACCTGTAGTTCCCTGGATCCTCCTTCCGGCCCTTCTTGTAGATGGGCGTCACGTCAGCCTGCTGATAAATGATGGAGAGTGGCTTGGCAAGCTCCTCTCTCAGCTCCCTCAGTACTCTTGGGTGGATCCCATCTGGCTCCATAGACTTGTGTGTGTCCAGGCGGCGCAGCAGGTTGTAAACTGCTTCCTCCTGGATTATGGGGGATTTATTCTGCTCTCCATTCCTGCCTTCCAGCTCAGGGGGCTGAATACCCTGGGGATAACTGGTCTGACTGTTAAAGACCAAGGCAAAGAAGGCATTTAGTACCTCAGCCTTCTCCTCACCCTCGGTGGCAATGTTCCCCTCCACGTCCAATAGAGGATGGAGATTCTCTTTGGTTCTCTTTTTGTTGTTAATGTATTTGTAAAAGCATTTTTTCTTATCCCTTACAACAGTTGCCAGGTTCAGTTCTAGCTGGGCTTTTGCTTGTGTAATTCTCTCTGCAAGACCTAATGAGGACTCTGTACTCTTCTTGAGATGCCTGCCCCTTCCTCCAAAAGTGGTAAACTTTTCTTTTTTTTCTGAGTGCCAGCAAAAGCTCCCAGTTCAGCCAGGCTGGTCGCCTTCCCTGCTGGTTTGTCTTGCAGCACATGGGGACGGCCTGCTCCTGCACCTTTAAGACTTCTCTCTTGAAGAAAGCCCTAGACTGTTTCTTCTCTGCTGTGCTGTATTTCCAGCAGACATCTGGTAGATTGAAGTCCCCCACCAGAACAAAGGCAACCGATTGTGATACTTCTGCCAGCTGCTTGTAAAACACTTCATCTACCTCTTTGTCTTGGTTGGGTGGTCTCTAACAGACTCCCACAAGGATATCTGCCTTGTTGGCCTTCCCCCTCATCCTTACCCATAAGCACTCAACCTTATCATCATAATCGTTAAGCTCTATGCAACTGAAACACTCCCTAACATATAGAGCCACCCCACCAGCTATCCTTTCTTGCCTATCCCTTCTGAAGAGCTTATAGCCATCTATTGCAGCACTCCAGTCATAAGAGTCATCCTACCATGTCTCTGTGATGGCGACTAAGTCATAGCTCTCCTGCTGCACAATGGCTTCCAGCTCCTCCTGTTTGTTGCCCATGCTGCATGCATTGGTGTAGATGCACTTGAGCTGGGCTATCGATTTCACCCCCAGCCTCGGCACACCACCCCTAGGCTCCTCTCTAGTGGGCCTGGCTTTATCCTCTTCCCCCTTCGAACCTAGTTTAAAGCCCTCTAGATGAGTCCTGCCAACTCATGTGCAATAATCCTTTTACCCCTGAGACAGGTGAACTCCATCTGCCGCCAGCAGGCCCAGTGACATGTAAACCTCCCCATGACCAAAAAACCCAAAATTCCTCTGATGGCACCAGCCTCTGAGCCACATCAGATGAGTTTTCCTGTTCCTTTCTGTATTCTTCATCCTTGCCACTGACGGGATTGAGGAAAACACTACCTGTGCTCCTGATCCTTCAACCAGCTGCCCCAGTGCCCTGAAGTCCCTTTTGATCACTCTTGGGCTTCTCTCTGTAACCTCATCACTGCCCACCTGCATAACCAGTAGCGCATTGTAATCAGAGGCCCGTACCAGACCAGGGATTTTCTTAGTAACATCTCTGACCCGAGCCCCAGGGAGGCAGCAGACTTCCCTGTGGGATGGGTCTGGCTGGCATATTGGGCCCTCTGTCCCCCTCAGAAGGGAATCACCTGCAACAATTACCCTCCTTTTCTTCTTAACAGAGGCAGTCATAATGCGTGGGGCTGACCAACACTCCCTAGGCAACCCCCCAGGTGGACCTTCACCTATGTCCTTATGTGCCTGGCCCTGAAGTTTCAGAGCCCCATAGCTGTTGTGTAAGGGCAGCTGGGAAGGGGAGGGAGGCCGGGAGGCGATTCGCCTGCCGCCCCGAGCAGGGACCTGTTCCCATTCCCCCCCCATCTCTTAGGTCCCCTCCTTCTGCTTGGTGGCAAGAGGGTAGGGGATCCTCTGCTTCCTGAGGAGCCTCCATCTGCTGCCTTGGCCTCAGGGATGGTAGGGTGTGGCTCCACCAATCTATCCCCATCTCACACTCCCTGATGCTCCTTATGAAGCACCTCATGCCTTAGGAAAGGTGCTGACAGTGTTTCACAGTGCTCTGGGGACATGGTGACATTTTCAGGTCTGCTGCTCAATTGTCACCTGACCCCCCCAGGTGCCCTCTGGGGGAGGGCAGTCCACAGTGTCCCACTTCCATGGGCTCCCAGGTGCTTTTGCTGAGCATCACTGTCAGGTCTGAACTACACATCCACAGCAGAGGCATCTGCCACTTTCCAGAGCACCTTCCCAACCCAAAGCCTCCCGGTGGCCCAGTCAGACAAGGGGAGCTGCACAGTGCCTGGGGAGCACAGCACCTCCCCTAAGAGCCACGCCAGGGCTATGCTCCCCGTGGTTGGGGCTAGAGAGCTGTTCATGGGAGATGAGAAGGGATCAGGAATGCTTAGGAAAGCAAGAAAAAAAGGCGAGGCAGAAGTAGAGAGGACCACCCAGGCAGGACAGAAACAACTGTAGGGCTGAATGGTCCCCGTTCCCCCCCAGCCCACCCACGCTTGCTCTCTGGGCACCCCCAGTTCAGCTGCCCTTGGCCAAGGGTCCCGGTGCCCTCTGGTTCAGTCCGCTAGAGGGGCAGGAGCTGGGCCAGCTGGGGCCCCAGGGACAGGTTGCATGAGAGAAGTGACTATCCTCAGGGCAAAAGAAGGGGGTTGCTTTAGGGGGACAAGGTGAAATTTCTCCGTTGAGTGCATGGGCACTTTCAGGGGTCAGTCACACCAGGCACGCATGTGTGTGCTGGCGTGCCCGGCACTAAAGGTGGCAGCCGGCTCACCGGTCCTGGGTGCAGGAGCCAGAGGCATGCAGTAGCAGCAAGGGTGCCTCACACACCTGCAGAGCTCTCACCCCATGTGCCCATCTCCTAGAGAAAGCTCCAGCTTCACTGGCAAGGCTGGCCAGCCATTCCCTACAAAATTTTCACCATTCCCGTCTGTTACAGGAGTTATTGAAGCAGCAGGAGCCCTAGTGCAGACATTCAGCCCTGTACAACACCCCAGCAGAGCCTGCAGTGCTACACGTGGCCCAGGACACCGTGGAAGCTGAGTTCCTGCATCAAAGCTTATTTTCTCCATATAGCCAGCAATAAGGGTTATGACATCCCCGCATGCATTGATAAGGCACCCCCTTCCTCACACCCAGTCTCTGGGAATTACCAGCATGGGCTGTCTAACAGAGCAGGGTACAACAGTTCACTGTTGCTTTAGCCCATGCCTTACGCCTCCAGAGCTTGCTGACCATGTCCCGTCCAGTCCAACAGAAGTGGGCGGAAGGGTGACCAAGAAGGTGCATCACCCAGCTTCACCAGCTCTTTGTAGGGGTCCTGCCTTTACAGAGATGGCAAAGCCTGGTACTGTCAACAGTGCTCAGTTCGGATGTGCCACTCACTATGCACTGAAGCCACTCTTGCTTCTTCACATTTGCCTTTCAGAGGTCACATAAGGCCCATAAGGCCCTACTGCATTCAAGATCCCAGACATCAGAGCCTGCCTCCCCATGCAGCATCCTCTAGCCCCCCAAGACAAGGAGTCCACTGCCACCGCCCCATGCTGAGGATGCTGGGCAGTGAGCCGCTTGGGCCTTGCAAAGTGCAGCACCTGCAAATCTTTTAAACTTTGGCCCCAGGTCCTTGTGCTCCTGCGGAGAGGTGGGATAAGCTCAGCATGCTGCAAACAATTACAGGGAGGTGCAAGAGAGACAAGCACCGCTCGGCTCTGTAGCAGTCAGCAAGCAGATGGCTCTCTCAGCTTGCTTCGAAACTGAGCTCCAAGGCACAGGGGAAGGCCAAAATCCATCCACTTTCCCAGGGGCTGGGCTTTTAAAACCTGCACTTTATGCACTACTGTAGTATACATCTTAGACTTGCTTACTTTCCTGCTTCCAGGCCAAGACACCCGAGCCGAGCTGAGCCGAGCCGAGCCGGGGCAGCCCCCTGCACCCCCCGGTACACAGAGCCCAGCTAACACATCCCATCTGCTGCAGTGAATCAGCAAAATCCATCAGTATTTCCCAGCAGGATTTTGGCACCTGCTCACAGAGTGAGTCGACAGCCGAACCTGTTATTCCCTACTGCAAGAATAATAAGCTTGCCTTTTCACAATGCTTTTCAGTGGAAAGTTTCCCAAAGCATTTCACAAACAGCACGAAGCGTAGAAAAAGGGGCTGTTCCTGCCAAAACCTGAAGCACAGCCGTTATGTTCTGGAAAACAGCAACTGCTAAATAATGAAGAGAAACAACACAGAGCTTTTTAGGAAGCAAAAACAAATGGCTGGAGGAGTGTGGAAAGACATCCTGGAAACTTAGCTAGAATTAATTCGAAAAAAAAAAAAAAAAAGCTGTGGATATGTAACTGTCTTGGCTTTAATTTTAATTTCAAAAGGCTTCCTTTTGTTATTTGTGTGTCAGTCATAACCAGGCTCCTGCTTCTTTGGAAGACAATAAGTGAAGCAATTTCTGCCTTTGTTAAAAAAAAAACAGTGCAGAAGAACATTTAGATCTCTTAGATGTTCTCCAGTCAGCAGAGCAGCAGGGTCTGACGAGTGCTGCTCGAGGTACAGAAGGGAGTTGCTGGGGTAATCTCAGAAGCAATAGCAATTATCTTTGAGCGCTCACACAGGCACAGGGAAATTTGAGAGACACAGCTGGGATTCAGGTCCAGGTTAAGGTCTCTGATGGTAGGTCTCCACATTAGAGCTGGGTGCCTAAATTTCTATTTTCATCAGTGGAGAGCCAGCCAATGGAGGGTAGGGAGCAATGTGCCTCATCACACAGTAGACACTCATGGGCAGCTTAGATTAATTCCTCTCCAGATTATACATTAGCATATAAACTTGGATACCGTGTGCCATCTGGGGCTCCTTGGTGTGTCCAGAGTGTTCATATGGGGCTGATATACAAGACATGGCCAAGGGTGTCTTTCTGGAGTGCCAGCTGGAGGCCAGGGATGGACCTCAGGCATCTCAGGGGGCACGGGACAGCTGTATTTACCACACTCCCTCCCACCTTGGATGACCCCCATCTGCAATGGGAGTGCAGAAACCTCATGCCCATGCAGACATCAAGGTGCACGCACCTACAGTTCACTCCCTTCAGCTCAAACTGCCTTCTGTCCCTCAGTGCTGTTAAAGCTAGAAACAGAAGGACCTCAGAGGACTTTAAATGAAAGGCCCTACCAACAGGAAAGGGCAAGGAATATCTGAACTTCAAATGCTCACGTGTGCTTGCTGGCTTGAGCTCCAAGTAGGTAGCCGCAATGGTCTGACACACGCTTGGTCCCTAGGGAATAGAGGCACCGATGAGACAAGATGGAACAGCAATTACTGAAAATATTGCTGGGTTTGCAAGCAGTGCCTTCAATTCCAGTAGAAAGTATTCAATCATTCTATCATTATATATTTTCCAGTGATTTTTTTTTTTAACAAGGCTGCTGCTCCTGGATCTGTAACACTCCAGGAACAGTCATGTGAGAACACATATTGAATGCATTTTTGCATTTCCTAGAGATTATCAGATTATGGTTATCAAATCACGGGTTATGATTTAATTACTTTTCATTATCTGAGCTGCGGAGCTCTTGAACCTGAGAAACCCACTCCTTCAAGAACAAAACAAAAATAAATTGTTAAAATATAGTATCCTTCGTAACCATTTCTCTAAACCTTTCTGGAAGAATCATCTGCACACCCCCAAGGCTGCAAAAGAAACGAGTTTTACTGTTCAAGAAAAAACAACATATCTTTCTGAAATAAAATTCCAAGTTCCGTTCTGAGGCAGGAGCTTTATCCTGAAATGCAGTGGATTTCCATACTTCTGTGTAAATTTTTCTTATTTCAACAAGACCTCACCTTTAATACTGCAGTATTAAAAAAGATAAAGTACCTGGGAAAAGCTGTTTAATAACTGACACAATGTCAAGGTATGTTGCTGCAAAACAAAGAGATTTATAACGAAATGTGTGTTCTAGCTTTTATTTCAAATTCTTTATTAACATGTTCAAATATTTAAACTAATCCCAGGGAAGAAGGGGAACAGAGATTAGATGCCAAATTAATTGATTGGCCTAAAACAAAGACTACAGTGAAAAAAATCCCTGTCACGTGCCACTTTGTATGTCTGCTTAACTTGTGTCAATAATTGCAGATGCAACTAATTAGCCTAAAATATTACGAAGCAATAGCAACAGTGGAATAGCAAGCATCCTCGGAGATACTGGTTTGAGATGACATCTCTTTTGGAAACTGCCTGGTTTTGATTTTGGAGAATCATACATGTAGGTTTAGTTTAAACCTCAGGAGGTCAGCTAATTTTAATCCATCCTCCTTTCCTCAGGCAGGAGTGAACATCCATTACTGAAAGAAGTGTGTCTTGTGTAGCCCTAAAATACTCCACAGTCTCAGTAGCCCATGCCAATTCTTAACAATCATTACATTTAACCTAAATCTCTCATGTTGCAATTTAAGCTGATAATTTTTTGTCTTGCCTTCGGTCATTATGAAGAAACGAACATCCTACTTGCAGCAAGTTTATACACATTTTAAGACACTCTTGAGATCCCTGTCTTCCCTCCAGTATTCCCTTTCAGGAAACAAACAACTCAATCCCTCCCTCCCAGCCTTCCTCCCTTCCTCATTCCCTTCCTCCCTCCCTCCCTTCCATCCATCCACCCACCCATCCAGCCACCCATGCTGTATTTCCCAGATGTCTCACAACTTTCTTTTTTTGTCCTTTGAGTTCTCTGTAATGTATCTGTATCTTTCTTTACCTGAAGCTCCCATCCCTGGAGATTTAAAATAAGTTTGCTAGCCAGATATGATCCCCTTTTCAAGGGCACCATTTAGCCCATGCCTCCCTAGTATTCTTACTAGTGTAGATGCTCCCACTTTTAGGGCTCTTGGCTATTTTGGACAGAAGACTCTCTTCTGTTTTCCTTCAGAGGCAGATGATCTGATCCAGTGTGCACACCTAACTGCACACCAACAGAAAGGTCAGAGCTGAGCAAGGCACAGTGTAGTCACCCATCTCCCCTGTCTGAGACAAACACGTGTGCTGGCTGGAGGAAACAATTTTTTCTTTCTGTTCAGTGCATGTCTGGCTGCCCACTCCTGAAGTGTTCTCTTTAGGATCCTTTGCTCATCATTCCTCTTGCAGAAAGAGTCTGGTACCTGGTTTGTGGCTGAAGGATGCCACTAGGTGCCCACTGGTTAGTATCTAGATGCCTGAGGTACTTTATGATACTACAGGACTCTGCAAAACACAAACACTTGCTTGACAGTCTTGTCAGACCCATTTCAAACGCTTGAAGAAATTAGTGCTGCAAATAGAAGAGCATGAAAAACTTAACCAGGAGACACAGGAATACAATGACCCCTTGACAAAGAATCACACAAGCATGTCTGGGGAAAAGCAAAGTCAATAGTGCTATATTGTGTACCCACCGTCATTTCTAAGTGTTTACACCGTTTTGACTCAGGTGGATTTTTCTTAAAGAGATGCATTTAAAAAATGATTCCTGGGTTATCCAGGCCAGTTTCTGCTGAATTAGGAAACCTTACACCTTATGAGAATATCACAAGTTGGGTGTATGTGGATCTGAGATGGGAGCTACAGTGAACGTCAGGAAGTGGGTTTACATATTTTGGGAAACGCAGAAGTGACAAAATGAGTCTTTAGCGCAAGCGTCTAAGGAAAAGTGTAATTGCTTTATCATCTTCTCAAGGTCAGCATAATCCCCAGAGCATTCAGCTTGACCCATTTAATTTCATATTTGTTTGTTTCGGATTTTAAAACCCACTCTTTTAGGAAGAAGACATTCACCCAGTACTGAAAAACAGAGGCAAGCTCTGAAGTATGGTTTTGTATCGTAGTCTTGTAGGACTCAAATCTGTCTCCTATTAAAGTCAAGCGAGCGGTAAGTTTAATGAGAATGGAATCCTGATCATACCAAATACGGACCATGAAGTGAAGGCTGTTCAGTGTCGCTGAGCAGTTTGGTTTTAGCAGGCTCAAGGGCAGCCTTTGCTTGCACTGCGGCGGTGAGGCATTAGATGGAAAAGCTGCGGGCTTGCTGCTATAGCAGGGCAGGGAATTAGCTTACCCAGCCCATTAGATATGAGATGTCTGTTTCAAATGAACTTTTCCATCACCTGCCTTCTTCCCCTCCCCTGAAATAGATAGCCATTTAAGCATAAAAAATAATGTAAGGGAGAGAGAAACATTATGATTTAACTGCTGGAGGCACTTATCTTCCTATATGGTATAAAGTGACTTGATAGTCACTTACAGTAGACACCCACTAAAATCAGGCGACGTGAATCCTACCCTTTGTGCTTTCTTTCACATTTCCAATTAAAAACCTGATGGAATTCCACAGCATGATAAATTTAAATGGATTCTTTCCACTGACTCCAGAGGCTCGAGACAGACTGACCTATCCCACTGAGATGGTATACACCACCTCGGAATGGAGCCACCAGAGAGCTGTTCATTGCAGAAGTGGCCGGTGGGATTTAGGATCATACCCCCTGAGTGCTAGAGGTGACTTCCCTCTCCAGAGAGCCTGCAGAAGCAAAGATATGAGAGCATGGGTAGTGCCAGGGATAAGGGAGCCCAAAGTTCAGGGCCTTGCATCTCTTGATTCAAACAAGGCACCTGAAACAAAGGACCCATCTATGCTGTGCCACGAAATACAGGGCGGAGAGCCCCAGCCCAACAGGATCTACCTCGCTGCCAGAATGGGTGGGTTTTACAGCTGTGTCAATAGAAAGCTGCACCCAAACTGCTGGCCCTGCTGGGCAGCAGGGCTTGCCAAGGGAGGCATATCAAATGGGCTTGTGTTTGAGAGGAAGGTGTGCCCACAGCGGCATTTCAGACCGAGGTGGTCTAACTTCGAGCATCCTCATCAAAGTGTCTAAAAGGCAGCAAAATGTTCCATCCTTATCTAAACTTTAATTATCAGCGGAGATGCCATAGGGACAGCAGGACCCCAGCTGGTGGTCCAGAAGGGCATAGGTCACCCACAGATGTGTTGCCACTTCTGCCAGTCTCACATGGATGTCTCAGACAACCTATGATACCGCAAATGGCTTTAGAAACCTGTGGTTAGGCAATGGTACCCAGCCCTGGATTGCCATTGATTGCAAGTGCAAGCTTAAATATCCAGCTCACATAGGCCTATGTGACAGTTTCAAAACAAATCACACCTGCTGTCTTTACAGGTACCCTGGATGGGCCAGTTTAGGTTGGCTTCAGTACAGTCTATAGCTCACTCCATCGTACCAGCTAGAAACGACCTTAATCTCACAGGCCATTTACCCTCCATGGTTAGGGCAGAAATTCCATCCCAGAAGTGGCAGATTTCACCTCCAGATCTTTTGTTTCAGCAAAGCAACACTTTCTAATAAAAATTTCTATGTTGGTAAACTACCATCTGGATTTCCTTGGACATGCTTGAGAACAGCACTGATCTTTTAATGCAAACACCATTTTAGCTGCTGCCTTTTTAATTTGGGGGATTGAGGCTTGGTTTTTGATAGATTTTAGAGGTTACTGCCCATGTTGAGATTGCCATCAGGATCAGTGCTCTAGCCCTCAATCGCTCCTTTCACCATGTTGTTTTGGAGGGACGCAAGAGCTGGCCACAGACCTGGGTCTGATCTTTCCAACAGCCCCTCCACAGTCGCCATGGGGGTAGGGGTGGGGGAGAAGAGGCAGAGGCACTGGCTGCTTCAGTGAGCAGGGGCCTCCTGGAGGACTAGGGGGGTGGCTTGAGCAGAGGACACAGCCAAGGGACTTGTTTGAACAAGAGCTGCTCAGAAGGGATGACGCTCATACTGCTGTCCTTACTGAAACACCCAAGAAGTTTGCTTTTTCCTTTCAGCTGTAACCTGAGTGTTAACGTTGTTGTCTGCTAATGAACTGTATCTTTTTTTATCTTGCAGATGCCCGGGGATGTAAAGTTGCTCCTTAAACTGCTCCCAGATGAATAGGTTGGTAAGTGGTTACTTCCTTAGCGCTTTACATTCCTACGAAACCAATTATTTTTATTTCGGAAGCTGTGAATCCTAGAAAGCCTGTTCCTAGCTTAGAAATGTAGCTGAAAGCATCAGTACTCTAAATTAGGAGCATGATCTAATTGATTAGTTTTACAAAAATATGAGTTCCAAATTGAAGCAAGGTGGAAGCTTTCATTGCCTTGACTGCTTTAAAGCATGAATGTTTCCTTTTTAACATTGCTTCTCAATAAATATTCTTTTTAATGAATTCCAGTGATGTCTTGTGCATTGCTATAATTTTGTCAGACTACACTGAGACATTTTTGGTTTTCTCCTTGAGAGTCTTACATGGGTGTTCAAGCTATTTGATCTTTGGGAAGGGTGATTTGGGAGGCCATCTGATTGAATGGGCTGGGCACTAGACAGGGACTGTAAAGACCCAGGTGCTAATCTCCATTCTGTGACCTTGGGCAAATCATTTCATCTTCCTGCATTTCTCTCCTACCTTTTATCTTTCTTTAACACTCTTAATTGAGCCAGAGTGCTACAGATAATAACCAATTCTTCCCTTTCATGAATTAGACATGCTCCTCTTAAAATGCCACAGAGGTTGGACTGTGGTGAACGTGTGCAATTACTTTTAGTAAATACAGTGGCTGTTGCACACAACCTCCCTGGATTCGTATAAGCATTTGGATTAATTATATCCTGTCTTCGGTAATCCTCTAGAGAATGAAAATAATGAAGGATAAATACCTTTTATTAATACAATTATGGAGTGTAATATGAAAAAAGCTGAATGCATCGTACATTTCAGTAACAACAGAACAGGAGGGCATAACTAGAAAAAACGCCCTGTCCTCAGACATGCTGCCGGCTGGGTTTCAGCTGATGGGCCTTCTTCCAGGGAGGCAGAGCTGCCAAGCTTCCCACACCACCAGCAGCACATCACCAGAATGCACAGATTTTGATGCAGAGATGTGACCAGGTAGCCATCAGTGAGCCCTGTGATACTGAGAAGGTGCAGCGAAGCGCTCGAGCTGTGTGCCAAGGGAGGCCATCCCTCACCTGCTGCGATATTTCAGATGGGGGGAGGACTGGGCTCTGCAGGCATCCCAGAGGACCAGGAAGGCTGCATGAGCAGCCATGGCAAGCTGCAAATTTTGGAGGGATGGGCGCAACTGCGAGGCTGCTGAGCCACAATTCAGTGGCTGAGGATGTGTCTGTGAAAGTCACTCAGCCATGATTAGGAAAGTAAAACTTTCAGCAGAAAATAATATCCTGGTTAAGCACTCTTAGAACCTAAAGTAAACAGTGACAGCTTTGTATTGAAAAAAAATCAGTGGGAGAAATCTAACATGTGAAAGCCATCTGGATGCACACAGTGGAAAATGGATCACGACAGCCTGAGTGCAAGAGGCTGTGATGAAAGGTGTATTTTGCATCCAAACAGGTAAGGTAGATGAAATGTAAAAAGTCCAGAGCCCTTTTAATGCAGCGCCAGCACATTTAGTTGAAGATCACAGTTGGCGTTCAAGCACTCCAAGCCCCCCAGCAATGTTAATGCAGCCTCCTTGCAGAGCCACACCACCAATGGTCAGGGTGGTCTTTCCCTAATGCCAGCTCTCAGACAGGCACCGTACAATGCACAGCTATTACTTGAGAATAACCATAGCAGCACCTTAAGGAGCCACTTATGTAGGACATTATTCTCCAGGAAAGAACTGAAAAACAGAGGCAGTACCTGTATAAAAGACCCTGGAGCAGAGAGGCAGTTCTGCCCCCTGTCTTCAGTGTGACGCTGCTCTGCTCTTTCATTCACTGAATATGATTCGCTGCATACAGTTCACTAGGAATAGGTACAGTTTACAGTATGTTAAGGAATGGCTAGAATTTCACCCTCAGAGGAATCTTTAGGACATAATAAGTTTTTCAGATTACAAAATGGGCTCTGTCTGCTTCTCATCCTTCTGGTAGAAAGAGAGAAAAATTAATGTGTTTTGCAAATTGGAGGGGGGGGTGTCTTTCTTTTCTCCCTCTCAGCTTGTGTATTGCTACAGCTTAAAGCCCTGCAAGGTGAGAAATACACACCTAGTATCAAAAAAGCCATTTGAACAGAGGGTTGGGCTAGACAAGCTGCAGCGGTGCTGTTGAACCTCAGCTATCCTGTGATCCTGTGAAGTATGCAGTCTCACTGCCAAATAGGTCCTACAGCTTTACTATCCAAATGTCACTATTCCCACCTCAGTGAAGCACATCAGACTCCTAGTTCAGTCATCTCTGGGGGAAAATACAGTGCATCTCTACCACAGAACCTATTGTGCTGTTCTTTGCTTATTTTTTTGGCTTCCTATTATCTGAGCAGCAGTTAAGGGGAAAGGAATTAGCTTCAAGCCAGAATTGCCTTAAATACTTTATAAGGGAATCAAACAGACCTTCAAAGTCACGCTGACATGTCTAGCTCCAGCCATTGCAGTGTGTGCCAATATTTTACACTCGGAGTACTGGATGTAGCAATGGGACTGCTGGCTTTTATTTTTTAAGAAGCACATGTTCCCCCATCCCTGCATTGATATAAACCCTCCATGTCTATGTGATTCTTATTTTCCGCTCAATTAAGTAACACATAGTCCCCAGTGAAATACTCAGAGTGTTTGGACTGATAACTCCTTAGTGAGGCAGTAACAGCCTTCTGAAGATGGGGGAGGAGGGGTATCCCTACACATCCTTCACCCCCCTCTGCAGCAGACAGGTCTGCCTAGTGCTAGTCCTCAACTGTCTGCTTCCCAGCCCACGTCTAGGCATCCAGCCCCTTCTAGTTATCCCTCCTGGTCTCTGTAGCCCTCCAATACGAAATTTCCAGGTATCTCACTCTCTAAGTGCTTAAGGCCGACATGACCCTCAGGGGCAAGTCATTTCCCTGCCAGGAGGGTAATGCATGTTCACACACTATCGTTTTCTTCCTTACCCTATCCTGCTGTCCTCGTCAGACATACACACACACACACACACACTCACACACACACACACACACGAAGCTTAAGTCAAGAACGAACCCTGCATTCACATCAAAGAACATAAAATACCCAGGTTTAAAAAGCTATCAAAATTACCATTAAACTGAACTGAATAGGTGTCAAGGAACAGTTAAAGTACCCAAATAATCCTAATTCTTATCCTGCTGAGAATCCAGACATCTGCCATCTCTGATTTTGTGGGCAGACTGCTGAAAATACAGACCACAAAACATTAGGTCTGTTTTTGTTTACATATATATATATATATACACACGTATATATACTTCTATTCTATAGTACTAAATGTAGTGCTTTGTCGTCATGCCAACCTTTGTATTTTTCATGTAAGTACTCCAATTTTATGATCTGGGCCCATGAGATCAATATACAGGAGAGCAGAACTGGTGATACGTCTAATGGCACTGGGTAATTCCCAGGAACAAGCCAGGTGCTTGGCAGCCTGGAGAAGCAGACAAGGAGGAGGAGAGAGTAGTACCTGCCTCCTGAGGGACGGGCGAGGCTTTAAGCCACTGGCTGGTCTCATGAAGAATAAATGCCACAGGTCTGTGCTCCCTCCTAATGTTTCTGAATTCTCCAACAATCTCCATCTTTTTGATCAGACCAACCAGGGCAATGCAAACCACACATACGGCTTCAATGAATCTGTGCCTGAAAAGTTTTTCGGAGTCAAGGCAGCAGTGGCAGAGAGAAAAAATCCAGAATGACAAGACAGAGGAGGTAAAGTAAAGGAATCTGAGGGGTAAGGATGAGGTAATGGTGTATCAGAGATGCAGGTTCAAACACTTGGCCTCCACATGAGTGAGGTGACACGTCTGCAGTCAGCTGCACCTGTGCCTGAGAGCTGTGCCTGAGGCCAAGTGCACCTCCTGTCTTCATTGCTAACCTCCACAAAGACTTTTTGTCCTTGTCGTCTAGCGAGGAAGCCCTGCTGCACCAGCGCTGCAGAGTGTAAGAGGGCTGTGCCCAGAGGGCCAACTTCTTGGACCCCCGTGTTGTAAAGGCCTTCTACCAGTATGCAGCAGGTCTGATACCAGATACCCCTCACCGCCTGTGCAACCTCACATAGCTGATGTGAAGGCACACAGAGAAGCTTTATACCAAAGGCACAAGGAAAGCGGACTCACCGCATGTCCCAAGGAAGGCTGCTCTGTGCATTGCAGCAGTGCCTAGGGGTCCCCACCGCTTGTAAGAAAGCCCTGTGCGGGCACGCACCTGACGACTGCAGGGACAGGGTCTGGACTCTCCGGTGACCATTTCTTACCCAGGCTTGCCTTGCTGAAGAAAACCCAAAACCTCCCTCTCTTCTTTCCTAGCTCATCATCAACCAAGCTGTGCTCACCCCACTTCCAAACCCAACTCCTAGAGCAGATGAAGCCTTCACTAACCTTTCTACTTGGCCACATATGCCATTAGAGCCCCTGTGTGCTCATGTTGCTCACCCGACCTTCCTTCTGTGACTCCAGGCTCACAAATGTTTTGTCCGCCAAGAAACATGAAAGGCTTTTCCGACAACATGCACCCCGCTGGAAGTGCTGGGGCATCAGAGAGGGCCTGGCCTGGGGCTTGTCCGTAGCTTGGTGTTCCCAGGAAGCTGGAACCACCCTTTCAGGTGCAGGGGATCAGTGCTTTTGCAGTGCTCCCTGAATGGTATGTGCCATCTCATGAGGAAATTCACAGTCCACAGTGGACAAATGGACCGAACCGTGTTCACGCTGCTATCTGCTGCCCCTAGCTCACATCTGTACCTCTCTGCAGCATCGCTGTAGGACTCTCAGACAGCTGCTCCCAGAGCTTAACACCAGGGACCAGTCAGCAGCAAAGCACAGCACCCTCACACAATTCATACAGGGGCAAGCATCACCTTGCAACAGACCCCTGTCTCAGCAGGGAAGCTGGGAGGTACTAACGAACTGTGTTGGACACGTGTGTCACAGCCCTCACTGAATGTCCTGAGGCCACTTCCCTGCTGAATACCATTTTCTGTGACATCCCAGACAGGGTTCAAAGAGCTGCCAGCGGGTATAAGCCCTGCTACAAACTGACAAGAGCAAATTTTTTCAACCACAATCCACTTGGCCATCTAGGTTAGTTACTTCAATGAAACAGGATTACCCAGGACGTGGTGAAGAGGGGTCATAGGCTTTTGCTGGATTTCATTGCACTGCTCAGCCTCTGCTTCCACACAGCCCCTCAGAAGTTCTGTCTGGCAGACAACACCCTTGCTTGGCCTCTTGGTGAATGGGAGGCTACTGTGACTGTCAGAAATGCCATTATCATTGAAAATTTTGGTAAGTGGCACTTTCAAGCAAGTGCAACAGAACAGCAACAAGTGACTCCCATACTCAGATCCCTTCTGCTTCTCAAAACCTACACATGATGCTCCAACAACAGGGCCTAAAACATGACCCATGGCCAGAGCACCTGAGCTGAAATCTGATATTTTGGAGTCACTGGGAAGTAGTGAGTAACACCACAGTGAGTAAGGTAGCTGATTAAGCTAACACCCCCCATCTTCAAAATAAATGTGAACTCTAGGCTGATGCTGTTCCAGACATGCAAAGCCAGTCAAGCGTCAGCCATCCACAGCAAGATATGAAACCCACTCACTCTTCTGCTATGCCCAGCACATTGCTATATACCTGCCATGAATTTTCCATACCCAAACTAGTCAAGCAAAATCCATGCCAGCTTCAAAGCCACTTCAAATCCACCCATGTGACTTGCATTCAATCTGTTTGTCATCAGCTTTACCTCTGTTGCATGGCAAACCACTCGTAGATGTGGCGGTGCACTGAGGATATGTCTGGTGAGAGAGCAATAGCCTCTGTCAGTAGGAACAAAGAAATATGCGCTGTCGAGCCTCTGTTTAGTCCCCCAGATTTCAGTCCATCTGCATCATATTGCTTTTGCTGAGCAGACTCTGGACCAACTGAGGCTAATACTGGCAGCCCCCATGGAGGAAAAGAGCCAGGAAGAGCCACCTAACTATGTGGCCAAATGCAGACACTGACACTTATCATCAGTAAATCGTTTCCATTGAGACCCTGGAGGCCTGAAGACACCCAACACAGCAAATGTGGAAGCAGCCCTCTTGCTCAGGGAAATTCACATCCGCTGGAAAAAAGAGGCCTCAGCAGCCAGCATAAATCGCAGCAGCCCGCACAGCCTGCATCAGCTCACAACAGGGAATAAGACCAAAGCATCTTGGCGTAAATCTTCCCCGAGATACGCTCCATTGCTTTTCGCTTGCCAACAAGGACAAGGGCATAGCCGTTTTGTTATCCGTCATTATCTGTTTTCATGTTCTCACAAACAAATGGGTAATATTCCCCCAGCAGGTAGCACTCTCCAAGGCTGGCCCCCGGGAATAGATGAATGCATTCATTGCGGGGACCTTTGCATTGAAACTGAACCCAGCTGATCTCTGTGGCACTGGGCTGTAAAGACAGGCTAACAAACACAAAAGGGGTCAGTGAAGTTATGCCAAACATACGCTGTGTAATTGATTTCCAGATTTGGTTCGCTATCTGTATTACCAAAGAACAAAGGAGGAGAAAGACTTAAAATATGATGCAAAACATAAATATTTCTCAGTGGGATGTTTTTAAAAGTTTTCTGTAAAACATCATCTGCTCTTTAACCCTTGACTATTATTCCATTTTCAGAATTTATAGCACAAATAATAACCACATTTTCCTTCTTTTAGAAGTATCCATGCAGGTCCTCAAATAGCTGGCTATCAATCTGAGGAATGAACATCTTAGAGATGGCTCTCCCAGCCAAGGCCTCAAGAGATAAGAGGATAATAACACTACGCATCAGCCCTAAGCGTTCCTGAAAGCCACAATCCCCCTACAGACCCAGTTACTTCCCAGCACAGGGTTAGTTTCTTGGCAGCTGGCAAAGTTTGCTCCAGCAACTCGCGCAGCATTTCCTGCTGTCCCTTTCCCACTTTCTGAAGAAAACCGGGATGGAACAAAATAGCTTTTGAGGCCAGAGTCTATTGCCATCCCCAGATGCTTTACATTCAACATGCCATCTGTGTTTTGTTTTCTTGTTAAGAGGGTTTTGTAACAGTTTTTATTATCTACTGTAACTAGAAACAACAGCAGGAAATCGTGTAGTGCAAAGCAAGTATAGTGAGTGATTTGGCTTCACAATCACCAGCCATCAATCCTCCACTTGAAACCTCTCCATTGCGAGCCTTTTCCATCCTCGCTTGCACGTGTATATGTGAGAGAGAGAGGTGCAAGTATGGGGCAAAATCACGCGTTTGGCAGAACGGCAGGAGATGAGTAAAAAGACCCCCCAAAAACTAAGGCATAGCAGGGTTTAATGCTGTTGCAGAGATCATTTGCAGACAGCATGTGAACTGGTTAGCTCATTGCTCATTTTTCTGAGGGGGACACAAACTTTTCTGCATCTTTTGTCAGGCCAAGAGATTATCTGACTGTCCAATTTACTCGGTCCTGCGCTCTCAGCAATTTGATTAATAGCTTCATTGATTAATAGTGATTAGTTTAACCAACGAAGTTAACCTCAGAATTAATGTGTGGTCAGTAATTTAAGTGACTTGTAAAAAAAATCATCCTCATTGCTGTCTTGCAGCCCATTTCCCATTAAATCTTTCTTTTCAATTGTAACCTTCTGCTTTCTGTACAAACCCACCACCTCACACAAACTCCAGTTTCAGTGTTTGTACCCCTCTGTATGCATTAAGTGGAGGAAAAAGGAGGAAGCAACATGGATTATGATATCCTAGTATAGGGTTTTTGTAAAATTGCATTTGCTGCATACCGGGGAATAGGAAATTTCATTTTCAAGGGCTCCCTGGGGGGCTGAGATAAACTACAAAAGTCACAACTTGTCATAATTAAACACTCATGCCCATTACACACAAAGGAAATTATGCACATTTATCTAGGTCATTGAAACATTCATATGGCAATACTATACATGAATGTCCATTAATATCCTGTAAGAATTTAGTGAAAGTGTTCTCCCAGAAGCGATGCAAGGCTGTCTCGGATGAAGGTGCTGTAATAGCATGGCGGAGAGAGGAGGGGAGGGATGGGAATGGTTAATATACTTCCAGCAGGAATGCAAAAGTGCTTAGATGGGTATACCCACCATTCCCTCTCTGCCAAGTAAAGAATAAATATGTCAATTGGCTAAGCGTTTCATATCGTTATTCTATATGGTTATCAAGCCACAGTAATGAGAGTTGTTTAAAAACTGATAAACAGCAAGTGTTGTGCCGTTCGGAAGTCAGCGTGGTTCGTCTAATGAAATTTAGTTTATTGGAAGTTGGTAGCTCTGAAAATATCTCCCCCCTCTTCTCTCAGATTTGTGTTTTGAATATCTACTTGCTCGGGGAATGTGTGTGTGGGTTGACAAATAAGAAAATATTTTCCTATAAACACCACTGTTGTCATTCATATTCCCTTTATTCTTGTCATCTCCTTGATGGCAAAATGTAGCAATCTTGCCTGCCCTCTGGCACTTTCCAAAAGTAAAAAATATATTTTTCCCCATGAAAAAAGCAGCAAGGATTGTTAGAAACAGCCTTGATGAGTTTGGCACTAGCATCTCCTGGGGAATTATTGGCCAGGTGTTGCTAATGTCTCTCAGCTTTGCGTCAACACTCCAAGTCACTCCTAATCCCCAGGATGGGCTCTGCTCCTTATTGCTTAATTAGAACACAAACAGCTCTGTGAAAATAGCACTGATGGTCTGATTCAAACCCACAAAAGAAGATAAAATGCAGGAGTTACAAGTTAAAAAAAATATATCCTTGAAGGCCATACACACAGCTATCTATGTAAGTAGGTTTTGTTTTACAGCAAACACTGTTAATAGAAATGGCTGAAAATATATTCTTTCAGAACCTGATCTGTAGATGTTTTGCAGCTAAAAGACCTGCATTCAGTTGCTTTTATTCCTAGATTATGTTTTATGCTATTTGGACCACTGCCAAGTATGTGACAACCCTTGTGTGGGAAAATGGCATGAATTTAAGAATGAATGAGTAGTCCTCTAAATGTTTGTGCCAGAAGCACCTCATTCACTAGTGGTGTTTGTTTTTTTCTTATATAAGATGTTTTATTCATCCAATCAGGAAACCATGAAATGTGTGCAACACAAAGAGTCACCAGGTAGATGAACCCACAGTTTTGATATTCCATCAAAATATTGGGTAAAACTCGCAGCCAATAAACATGTTCACAGGAAATCAGTAGTAAGTCATGAACCATTTTTTAATCCAAAAGGAAATGAGTTTGTGATAGCATTTGAAGCAATTCCACTTTCTTTTGCTTTCAAAATGCTTTTCAAGCTCTGACACATACAACAGTTTGGTGTTTGAAGAAGTGCCCCATCCCCAGCTCTGGAGGTAGAATGGTCTGCCTAAAGAAGGGTGCTCATAGAAAGCCAAATCAAATTAACCATGTGAGTTTATTCTTCTAGATTCAAACTTTATTGTTGGAATGATCCAAGGGTCATGTTTGTGAATATCTATAATTTTTTCTGTATGAACAAAGCAATCCAAATTAAGCCCAGTGCTCTATTTAAAATATGGGGCTCACAATGTATGTCTGACTGTAGGAGAAATTTCCAGACCTGTACTAGTAAGACCCATGTCTGGATGTAGATTCAAACACATGATTTTGCTTAAGCCACTTTGTTCCAGCTGCCAAAAAGAGAATTTTTATTCTTGAGCTATTTGTGAATCTGGAGATACACCAGATATAGTCCTACAGTAAGTAGAAACGTGACCTTTAGACTTTTACAGAAAACCAATGCTAAAATGCAATTCAAATGATTGTTTTACAATGCATTAAAACAACCTTTCTCTCCCAAATTAGCAGATAACTCTAGACTAAGTCACATTTCCTTCAAGAGGATGTTAGTGAAAATAAAGTATTATTTTATAGGTTTTCATTGGTGTTTGTCACTTGAAAAATAAAAGAGATACAGCCATAAGTGTTTTGAATGCATTTGGAAGATGTGCCATACCTATTAGCAGAGCTATTATCCCTGTCGGCAGCGCTGCTGTGCTTCTGCTGAGCTGCCTCGGAAGGCTCACATACATACAACGCATCCTGTTTCCCCTAAAAAAAATCCCTTAAGCTGACTCCTGCTAATCCCCGTGGCCACACAGAGTGGGCTCAGTCAGGCTGGGGAGCAGAGCCAAGTTATAATGTGAGCTATAGTACCTCTTGCAAGATAGAAATTCAGCTTCGCATTTGGAAAGTGAGAGAGGGGGAGAGAAAGTTGGAAGGTTTTCACAGCTATCCTGGTAACAAAATCTCTATGAGCTCCATATCGGCAATGACAGTAATAATACAGAGCATCTACTGAGCAACGTTAGTTACTCTGCTTTTTATGTCTCTGTGTGTAGCAAACTGGAAGTACAAGTTTCATCAATTCATATGTATTAAAGACTAACGACTTTGTACATGCAGATTCAGAACTTCTGAGAGATGTGTTGCTTCATTTCTTTCAGCCAGTTCTAGCTTTAGCCTTTTTTTAGCCTGAGATACACATTTTATACATTGTAAAATACACCACAGGCTTGCACTATAAATTATTTCCCGAGGGTTTCCCTAGAGTAGAAGGGTTGCTTTTAACAAGACACCTATCCAAGTGTGGCTGTGTGCATTTATCAGTCAAGTGTTCAATTAACTGGAAACTCTTAATAGCCACCTAGGACCTGAAGCTTTTGTCCAGCTTAGCCTGTTTGGCTACTTTTCATATGTTGGAAAATAATTATTCTTTTGCACAAGCGGTACTGTGTGAGGGGAAAAAAAAATTAGTGCCCTCATTTTCTGCACTGTATTGTCACCATTTCCTAAGTATGACGTGTTAGGTGTTGATCTTGCAGTATGTCTCCATGGCAAAACGAAGTTATGAATGCAGCATGGTTGGACATATATATGCCTCATTGAATCTACTTAGCCCAGGTAACAAGAGGAGTGGAAGGATGGTGTGCGGGAATCAGAACATCTCAGCAACCCAATTGCTCTGCCAAGGCTTGTCAGCGAGGCCTGAAGCCTGTTCCACTGCATCTTTGCTGCTCTTGTACATCTTTATAAGCACACCTTCATCTTGTTACAAAGACAAACCCCTAGAAAGGGAGAGAAGGCATGATTTGTCTCTTTCCCAAGAGATTAGGAACTGCCACCTCCTTCTTCTTTGCCTTTCTTTTAAATCGATTTATGTATGGATGGTATTCCCTGGAGGAAACGTGACGGAAGTAGGTCTTCAGGAAGGAAGGCGTCAAAAGAGGTAAGTAGTAGGAGCATGGTAGCTTCCCGCAGGAAAGCTGCACCACATCCTGAGGGCCGTGGACAGAAACGATGCGGGGGTGACACCCAGGCAGCTGAGTTGGGATGTGCCTGCAGGGTGGGGGCCACAGATGGGCAACACAACTCAAGAAATGTGGGGAATGGCAGGGGTGTGCAGTGCTTCAAAAGTGAATATAAGGCAACTCCAGCTGAGAGGAGACAAGAGAGAGTGGCAAGGTCTAAGGCGACAAGCAAAGAGAACAAGCTTTGCTGCAGCACGTTTCCCAGGCTGGAAGGTGCAGTGCAGAGCTGCAAGGCAGTTGGCGCTGGGACTGGGATGGGCCTGGGATAAGCCGGCAGCTCTTGAGCATGGATCTGCAGGTTGCCAAAGAAGTGACTCCCATCCCACTGTGTGTCTGTTTTCCAATAGTGTTCCCTGAAAGCTAACATGCAGTTATAACACATGACCTTACACACTTTAATACATCATTGGTTGTTTAAGTTATATCTGCATAAAATGAGCGTTCAAAATACTGAGCGGCTGTGTAACCAAAAGTTGGACAGACCTAAACACTTCATGAAAAACCAGCAAAATAGCTGTAAATCTCAAGCTTAAAATGGTCTGCTCCGTACAAGCGCAATATTTAATCTTACTTTCTTTTCAGGACACACATCATTAACTGCTAATCAACTCAAGCTTCAGAAATCCCTGAGCAGTATTCTCAGTTTTCAAAAATGCTTTCAAGAAACAAAGTACTTTTTATCCCACCCTCGGCAACAGTAACGGGTCCCAGAGGTGTCCAGGTGTGGACGACATCACTGCACTGCACACCGAACCACGCTGCGCTGGATATACTTTGCCTGTGTTTTATAGGACTTGCACAAAGCCCTCCAGGTTGACAAACATAACTGCTCCGCGGCACATGGCGCTACACGCACCTTGGCTGTCAATTAGGCAGGGCTTGGGAAGCCAAGCCAAGGAGCCGGCGGAGCTCGCCTGCTCCCATGAAGTCTGGGCAGGCGGATGCAGGCTCGGTAGGGGCAGCATGCCGCGCAGCTGCTCCAGCTGCGTGGGAGGCAGAGGAGGGCTTGCTTCACCGAGCGAGCTGAGCTGTGGCATCAGCCGCAGAGCAGATCCTTGTTGCTGGAAGTTTTTATTTCCCTGTTGGAATCCAACCTGGGAACGGTTGCCCTTTGTGCTCAGGGCCTGAGCTCACACACGCCCACTGCAGTGCCCTTATTTGTAAGGGAGGGGTTGCTATTTAATTAGCCTGGCGGGATGTGCTGTGCATTTCCACAGAGTGAGAGAATGCTGCTTTGTTAAAAAGTATGCTTGCAGGTGCTAACAGGAGTAATTGGTGGATTCCCCCCAGCGTAACGTTTCTTCTGGGGAATTTCTACCCTGAATCCTGGAGCCTCTCACATCCCTGAATAAGTGCACTGCATGTGCCCCTGCAGCCTTGATTCTGCAGGCTCTTGCTCCAGAGTCTTTTCCTATCTCCCTGATTTGTTGGGAATATTTATACAGCATGAACACAGTCCAGAAAGCAGGATGCCTTCATTTGAGTTCATATTGTGTGCCAGAGACCTTGCCCACTTTCTTCCGCCTCATCTTCCTCCTCCTGCCTTTTCTCCCCCTCCTTTTCATTCCACAGCTGTTATTGCAGGAGGCTGCTGATAAAGGCGCAGGCTTGGGAGTCAAAATATGGCTGAGTCTACTCCACCACGTGCAAGGAGCTCCAAACTATATCTGTGGGAGATAGGCACAGGATTAGAATATGCAGGTGGGGCACATACAGGGATATTTGTGCTGGACTCCCCCAGCTCCAGAATCAAGCTTGGAGGAATTGCCTTCCCCCTGCTCCCGTGTTAATAGATCCTGCCCAGTGGGCTCAGCTGCCTAGGCAGCATGTGGGTCTGAGCTGGCAAACATGTGCTTCTGCATGACCTCAGACTTCTCTGTACCAGGCTAACACTTGGACTAGATGTGCCTCCCCACCCTCTGCCCATCATTCTGCTCTTAGAGGGGTCTCCCACGGCCAGGGTCCCACCTGGTATATCCTCTCTCCAAATCCATAATGAGGGTGATACTGCACTGCTAAGGGCACCTGCGCTGCCAGCAGCTCCTGGCCTCCAGGCCAAGCATGATGCAGCATCTTCTGCCCACACTGCTCCAGGCTGGCTCTGTCTGCAGCAAAATGGCTGAATCCACACTATGCGACAAACAGGCCTGTTCATCATTATTACTGGCATTGCTGGGGAGGTGTGGGGACAGTCTGAAGTGCACAAATCAATGAGAGGTTTGTGCTGCAGCCCTCCAGAACAGTTGCTTTGCAGCCCGGCTCCAAAGGGATGTGAGGAGTGGGGATGTGGATGTGGCGCGAGGGAAGGTGCAAGGCGCCAGGCCTGCTGGGATAGCACTGGAGGACCGTGCAGCAAGGTCAGACCTGTTGTGGTCTGGTCCACACAGCCTGTGTGGCACTACCCCTGTGTGTTGCCCCAGTTTTGCCCAGAAAGTTTGTCCTGCTGACTCACTCCAAAAGAGTGCTGGGCAGCAAACTAGCAGGAACCCCAAGATGTCCTGGGCACCTGGCTGTGGGTTCAAATGAAGGATCCAGGCTATTGAGCCAGTCATCTCTGCACCAAATGCTTCCCTAGTAATGGCTGCTCTGTTGCTCAGTGTGGAGGGGGGAGCAGGTTTTGAGGTAAATTGGACCCAAAAAGTTAATGACCTGGATGATTAGTACCAGATACTTGAACTGAACCCTCATCTGAAGAAGGAGCTAGTGGAGGGCTCTGGAGGGCTGTCCTAGCTCTGCTGAAGAGAGCTGCCTTGTATGTAGCTTATTTCTGTGTTGGTCCATGCCTCCAAGCTGCAGGCTAGAGGACACTACCATAGCTGGCTTTTGTTTTTCCATTCTAGAGGGACCTTTTAATGAGGAGGCTTTGCCTCTCAGACGCCCCCTGCCCTGTTCCTGAGTCAGTCTGGTGTAAGAGAAATAAGGATATGGCCCAGAGGGACTAATCATATAAATAAGATTTTAAGATCTGACTCTGAAGTAATAAATGAAAGACTAGCAATTTCATATTATGAAACCCCAGCTGCATGAACTCTCAACTTCAGCCTAGTGCCTCTGCCAGCTTCCAGCTGGCTATCAGAAATCATTTCCACTTCAGTGAGACCAATGTTAAAACGTCCCCTTAATCCTTTTCCAAACTGTGCTCACACATTCTAGCTATATTTATTTTTACTACAATTTGAGCAGAAAAGGTGGCCTGACGTCACTCTAGGAAAAGCACAGCATTCATTTGAACACTTCAGCCTGACATCCGCCCTCCTTCCCACCCTGTGAGGCTCGGGGCTCTGCCCGGCCATGCCACAGCCCCATTCTCGCAGCCCTGACCCGTGTGGGCATGCTGCACAGGGACAGGGAGCCCAAAAGCAAGAACAAAAAATAAAAACAGAATGGGGGGGGGAGGGAAAAGCCTATTTCACAGGTTTTTACCACCCATTTTGCCGAGGTTTGTGAGATACGGACATGGCTGGGCCTTCTCACCTTTTGAGTGTGTTGCAGCTCATCCATCAGAGGAAGATGGAGGGTGGCCAGGGGGTGGGTTTTGCTGAGCTGTGTTGGCTCATGTTCACTGGCTGGCCCGTGCTTTCCGGAGAAGGGGAACAAAATCCCCTGCTGCCCCCCATTCTGTGAGCCATGATCAGCAACATTCCAGCTTTCCAGCTGAGTGTGGCTTGAAGCAAGGAAGGTGGTGCAGGCTGGGTGCACGGGCACCCTGCTGCAGCTCCATACCCCAGGCAAGTGGTGCTGGAAACAGCTTTTTGTAGAAATTTCTGGGTGACAGCAGCTGCAGGACAGCTGCTCCAGAGGCGGTTGTATTTCAGTGTGCGGGGGAAACACATCTATGGAGGGCTGTGGGGAGAGAAGCCTTGGGGTAACCTTTTGGGGTGGGTTGGCCAACTTTGGAGCTCCTATGGCCACCAAGGGTGGCTGCCACCGCACCGGAGCCCACAGGCTGGCGTGGGCATGAGTCCTGCGCACGTGGGGCGGGGGATGCTGGCACCACTGTTGCTCCTGTCATTATTAATAATAATTTCATGTGGCCCTCGGTAATCTGGGGGAAGCGCTGCCATTAGCGGGGTGTGGGGAGATGTTTGTGGCTGGGGGACATGGGGAGGCTGGCCCTGCAGGCCCCCTTGCATGGCGACTGGTGAAACAGAGGGGCCTGGGGA
Organism: Morus bassanus; assembly: GCA_031468815.1. Lineage (NCBI taxonomy): Eukaryota > Metazoa > Chordata > Aves > Suliformes > Sulidae > Morus > Morus bassanus. Next base: position 86,850,765 of record CM062568.1, on the reverse strand, counting down.
GGGGGGACGGCTGCTATAGGAACCTGCTGCTGGCTTTATTTTTAAACAAAAAAACAACCCCTAATTTCTGATGGGGGGAATCAGTGCTGCAGGGGGAGGCCAGGGGGCCACTGCAGCTCCTGCTGCGGGGCAAACTGCCGGGCTGGGTGGGCGTGAGTCGGACCCGCTCCCCCTCCGCAGCGAGGGCTGGGCTGTTTTGGAGGGACAGGTGTCCAGACCAAGGTTGGCTTAGTGAGCACAGGGGCAGGAGGGACACTGCCGCCCCGCAGCTGCTGCAGGAGCCCATTGACCTGGCCTCGGTGGGCTGAGGCTGTCCAGAGAGGTGTATGGCTGCGTGTGGGGTGCCTACGGCTCGTCGCGGCACCCTAGGCACGCAGATCCCTGCAAGCCTGGCTCATTTCAGTCACTGGGAACCAAGGCACCCAAAAGCATTAGTCACTTTTGAAAAGTTTGGCCATCATTCATGGTCACAAATCAGCGTCAGCATATCCTCAAGTGCCAGCCCTTTCCTTCCCTAAAATCTAGGTCACAAACAGTAGGGTGTTTCAGCTTGTTTTAGTTGGTCCACATTTTTCTTCTTTTTCTTTCTTTTGTTATTTTTCTTTTTAATTTCTTTGTCTTTCTTTCTCCCTCCCTGCTTCCTTCCTTCACTCCTTTCCTCCCTCCCTTCCTTTCTCTCTCTCTCTCTCTCTCACACTCTCTTTTTCTTTTTTTTTTTTTTTTTGTCAAAATAAGCAGGGTTCCCTTCAGGGGCTGTGCAGAACTGGAGACCGATTTGCAAGCCAGAAGTGTGATATACTCGCAAAGTTGCCTGCGGAGAAGAATAAACCATGAACACTCATATCATTGCTGATGTTTCAATGGCCATAAAAAAAATCCTTCAGATAGATAGTGCTCTTTAATAAACCAATAACCCTCTCCCAAAAGAACCCGAAAATAATTCAACCTCTTACTTCTGACAAGCTATCATTTCTGTGCACAGAAACCCAGACATTTGCTGCTCATGAATGCGCAGGGGTGGCAGCACAGTGGCAACGGCTGCGTGGCCATGGCACCTGCAGGGTTTTCTGTACTGCTGCTCAGGTTGGCCTAACTTCGTAGTAGAGCTGCCAGCAAGCTCTCCCACCAGCTGCAGCATAGCCCAGTCCCAAAGCTGTGCTGCAGCTCGCCTTTGAGCACTGTGACAGCTTCCCCCAAAGTCTATCAAAGGATCGAGGGCATTTCAGGAATGGTATTGTTTCTGCTGAGGGGAGCAATCGGCTATTTCCCAGCACTCAGAACAGGTTCTCCTTCACCACCCTCATTATCCATAACACCATTAGCTACAAAGCAGTGTCTCACTAATTACCAGCTTTTGCTTATTACTATGAAATCATTCTTCTGTGCCATATGCCATCTATATTCCTCTTCCAAAAACGTGCTAAGGACTCCATTAGTGGCATCCACTGTTTATTGGGATCACAGCAAGCAGATAGTGCTTGAAACGTTCCTATTCACACGGGCATATCATGTTAGAATTCAGAATAAACATCAAAACAGACAAAGAAACAACAACAGAGGGGAAAGAATGCTCCCTTTGTGCTTTAATATTCAGTTGTTTATTGACAAATGCAAATTCATCCACGGTGAGCTGCCCTGAGGAGGCACAGCCACCAAACCAAGGGCACTAACACTAAACAGGAATTCCCCCATGCTTGCTTGCCTGTGATTAAGCCCTGCTAAAATGTTTAAAGAGCCATAACCAAAAGCAAAGCCATAACCACTGTGGTGCTGTAAGAGTCAATATCTGCTGGGCAATAAGGAGCACAAAGACATTAAAGTGATTCGGTGCCGGTAAGTTTAAAGGGTCAGTACTTGAAAATCGTGACTTGAAGAGAAAGCTTCAGTTCTGATGCTCAACAACCAGCAAGGGAGTAGTGAAACCCAGGAATGTTCTTCCTCCTGCGGAGGAGGGTGGGAGCCAGGCTGATTTACACCACAGCCCTCCCTTAAAAACAAAGAAACAGATTAATTCCACTGCAACAGTGTAAGGACGGAGCTGTTGTCTGCCCTATTTTTAGCTGGCAGATTTCCAGGAGGAAATTATTGTGGGGATCTTTGATGCTATCTGGCATCTATACACACTCATGCATATGGAGAAAGCAAAAGGAGTACAACCATTAAAGTGGGAACCAAAGCAGGATGAGTCCCGAATAAACCAGGTGGAAGACTGGAAGGAGGATTTGGGTGGCAGACTAAAGCAGCATATGCATTCATTTTTAAGACATATGCTCACAAGCAGACAGACATACACACACATTTATGAAAAAGGCACACTGGAAGAACCTTAACTATAAGCTAAAGAAGGTTAGGAGGGTATGCTACTCACACGCACCCCCCAGGTGACGGTTCCTGTACTCTAAGCCCTGATGAGGTGGGGAGACACTTCCTGAACGTGTCTCATGCTCAGCATGTATGTCCCCACACTTGGTACACTCATTTAGACACCACACTTCCTTTGCAAAATTCTGCCCACCCAGAGGCAAGTATTGTCTCCTGAAAGACAAGTGAAGGAACCAGCTAGTCTTTGGGCTTCTCCCAACTCTTTCTGCACAGCTCGCACAGTTCATAGGCAAGGTCTGCCTTAAGCCCTGGTAGAGCTCCACTGCCTAGCCTGCAGCTGGCTGGCCACTGAGTAAGCTTTGGCTACAGCAGAGCAACAGGACAGATGCTTAGCTGCTAACAGAGCCAGAGCAGACATTTCGGTAGCTAAGTAGGCATAGAGAAGTTTGGATTATGTCTCATTTCTTCCCAATGACTCGTCCACCACCTCCTTATTCCCTTATTCCCAGAGACTACAGGGCTGACGATGAATGGCCAAGACCTTTCCAAGGAGTCCACCATCCTGAAAGAAAATCATGTTGCTGAGCAGCATGAACATAGTCAGAATGGGGATTAGAAGAGGGGCTCTGTTTTTTCACTCATTATCAAGAGTATAGTAGGTGATTTGAAAGTGCCTTTTGTGCCTGGGATGGTAAGCTCTGTGGGAGCCTTCAGTACACACCAGAATGGCAGATTACCTCTTGTGAATGAGTTCTGGGAGCTCATCAGTCTCTAAAGATGAGACATTGTGTTATCTGTTCACAATTTCCATCATCCTGCGCACACACACAGGAGTACCAGTATCTTGCTTAATCTAAAAATTAAGCACCTAATCTAACCTAAGAATCTTGGTTCCCTTCCTAGACAATGAACAGAAACAGACAACTCCAGAAGGTGAGTCAGATCCCCTCAAATAGGTATTCACCAAGGAGCTGCTTTCTCTCCTTCTAGTAGCAATATAGGCAATTGAATATAAATAACCAGCCCAAGTGCCCAGCTTTCAGATAGCTGAAGTGGTCAGGCAAGGTGAATTCCACTCACAATATATAATATTAGTATTCATTTTCTTGCTTTGTATAAATATGTGTATCTATTATAGTGGGGGCATGTGAAAACACGCACACACAGAGGAGAGGAATGGACTTATTGTGCAAAGCTAAGGCACCTCAAGCCTCCTTCCTCCACATTAATGCTGGCCAAAGCACCCATCAGGCATCGAGGGGCTGTGACCACCTTGTACTGTGGTGCAGACTTGGCTATGGAGGCTGGGGTGTTTTCCTGGTCTGCCTGAAATTAGCTCAGGGCCTGCCACAAAGACCGTAGCATTCTTATTTTGAAATATTTTCTTTCTTCTTATGTCTTGGTTTTGCGATAAATCAAATTATTTGGCTGTTATCTCAATCCTTCAACATTAAACAATTCATTTTAGCGTTAGGCTTTTATGATCAATGGAAAGCTCTTAATCAGAGCTGCCAGCAGTGCTGCTTTTATTTAAGGCTCACGATGATTAATGAAAATGTATATGGTCTCAGTTGTGCTAATTTTTGCTAGCTATGCCAAGTACTCCCAACAGCCTGGGAGCGTGACCGGCTCTAGTCCACTTCATGCATCAGTGTGGACAAGCTGACTGAGCCCCACGGGTAGGGATGTGTTCCCAGCTCCACACCCACCCACCGCATAAGTGCAAGCACCCGCTGAGGGCCATGGGCTGTAGGGCTCTAAGTGAACCCAGGATCTGGCCCTGAGGAAACCCACATTACTGAGGGTAAGTCAATAAACAAAAAAAGGAAGCCCGGCTGGCAACCAAAGCCCAGGATGAGTTTGCACATCTGGTGAACAGAGTGGGAGTAAAAAGTAGTAAAAAATGTTTTAAATTGGATTTATTCATATATTCCCATGGAAGCCAGTGAGAGAGTAGGAACATGGGACGTCATGTGAGAAAAAGCGCATTGTTTGAGAGCATTTCTGCCAGCTTGTGTGGCAAGCAACACTACTAGTATTAACAAGTAGAGGGTTCACCCACTGTAACCCAAAGTAGCAATGACCAAGCAGCTCAGAATAACTTAACACCTCTTCACTGGCTTCTTTCAAATGAAAATTCCAATTTAAATTTCACCTGTTTCTTACTGTCTTTGGGAGTAAGTTGTCACTGGACACAACCAAGGACAGAGCAAAAATGACCTTAACTACTGAGTGAAGACAATGGTGAGCAGGGCTGGTCCTGTGAAGGAGCAACCCAAGATGGGTCAGACCACAAATTCACATACATATACCATAGCTGAACTCAACTCCTGATGGTGTTTGATGGATTTTTGTCAAAATCTACTCTGGAAAGATGAAAAAATAACCCTGTGTCCTAAGATGACAGTGAACTTTGGGGGAAAAACCCCCATATTTGCAGCTACTGTGTTTGTGGGTACCCTCAGGTCTCTTGAGGCATTATCAGGTTTTCAAGTTAAATCAGAGCACTTTGGCATGCCAGCACATGGTGTTTCGTATTGCTGCTGCTATATTTCCAAGGACGCAGACACTGCCACCCATTGGTACGAGCCTATCACCTCTGTGGAATTCCAGCCTCATTAAAAAAATTTGAATTTAAAAGACAAAGACACAAGACCCATGAATGGAACAACATTCTGGTTTCCACTTAGACATAATAATAATAATGAACTAAAAATCATAAAAGAAATTGAGCAAAATCAGAGGCAAAAACTTTTAGAAGTAAATGGCCAGGTAGTTACAAGGCATGAGCAGATGTCATGTAATCATTCAATGAAACTGCCACATAGGTTGATCTGAAAAACTGGCAGGTCTTGGAGAAAAAAAGCTTCTGAAGAGAGTAACACCAGGTCTGCAAAGTGAGAGAGAAGATGGGGCTGTATAATAGACAATGCTGACAGCAATCTGGGTTTTTTCGTTTGTGCCAAAGAAAATTCACTTATTTAGCTTATTCTGTCTACTGACATTATAGAACAAGGAGAAAAGATTTCACTAGTAATTCCTAGGGAAGGTGATGATCAAGCATGCGAGTGGAAGCATAAGTGGTATTCATGAAGACCAATCCGTTCTGAAAAAGAGAAATAGTCTAATGTGTATAAAGGATGCCTCGCAATAAAGTTATTCAAGCAAAGAGACAGGAAAATTATTCTCTTTTTTAAAACAGCTGGGCCACTGACTCATTGTGTGGCCGTGGGCAAGTCCTGGGACTTCTTTGCATCTCAGTCACTCCAGCAGTTCAACTGGATGAAAGCAGAATGGATGGCAGTATGCTCCAATATTCAATATGCTGCAGATGCCGCTGCTGAAAGAAGCATTCCTGGCTAAATAAGCTCACAATGCAAACCTAAAAGAAACCAGGGATAGCTGGGGGCACCAGTGTGAAGAGCAGCATTTGTGTTGTCTCTTGAAGCCTTTGTGCTGTTGTAGATCTTAATGGTCATACAAGCTTATAGCTCAACGTGCAGTGGATTGGACTGGATGAGATTTAAAATTGCTTCTATCCTGTTTTTCAGGTACTATTTATAATAAATCCTATATATATATATATATATGTAAAACAATATGAAACTCTGATTAGTTTATTATACATATAGCTCCAGAATGTTTTGATATTTACATAGCCAAACCTGCAAACATGCTGCTGCCTAGAATGGTCTTGAAGTGGTTAATTGAGAGATTAACCTTATTTTTTATATATGTATACATAAAAACTTATTAATTATTCCTATCACAAAATAATTCTGCAAGCTGGAATCATTAAAATAGCATGTGTGACATATTTTAGAGCAAATTCCTCTTCACGGGAAAATATCTGTTAAAGTAATAAATGTTCTCTGCACTAAACTGAGGTGCACATTAGGCAGAAATATAGGTTAAAATCTTGTACAGCAATGTTGGCTTTGGGACCCAGTTCAGCACAGCGTTTAATTGTATGCAGGTACTTAGATCCTAATGCAGCAGAGCACTAATGCACATATTTAATTGCCACAATGAATAAAGACCTAAATAGGAATGGGATTACACATTTTTAGCACTCTTAGTAGTTCTTCATGTTCAGCAGATGTTTAATGCTTAACGTTTTACTGAGCTGGATCCAGGCTAAATTTATTAACAGAAAGATTTTAAACTTCTTCAGGAAATTTCGAGCACCTTCCTGAGAAAGGTCAGAGTTTTTTAGCTTTTGAAAACTCTGGAGATCCTCTGAGCTATGGCTGGAGAGCAAACTGTTCCACTGATTTTTGATGATATTTTTTGAGGCCAGCCTGCATTGTAGCAGGTGGAATCACTGCCATCTGATCACCTTCTCAGTGACTTATCACAACAACTTAAGTGTCCAGGGAGCGTGTACAAACATCACAAACTTGCAACTTCTTCCAGGACCAACTTCCATGAACAACCTCGGTGAGTGAAGGGCACTGGAGGACAGACTACCCACTTATCTCAGAAGATTAGTTTTCAGCAGCCAAAGAAGTACACATTGCTAAGGCAGGGAGGAATAATTAACATTGCTATTTTGCTGTACTTGTTCAGGAGGAAAGAAGTAAGCAATGCTGGTGCAAAAATCAACAGAGCGCACACATCATGGTTACTGTATGCAGTTCTGATCAGTCTTTTCCAAAAGGGATATAGAGGAATTGGAGAAGGCAGAGAGAAGGGTGAAGTGTGTGATAAGAAGCACGGGACCTCTTACACATGAGGAAGGACTAAAGAGACGAAGACTCTCCTGTTCCTCTACAGTGGTAAGAGAGACGATGGAGGCGATTTATGCCTGAAGGCTATATAACCACAGATGGCATGGGGAAGGTGAGCAGGGAGCAAATTTTGTTCTTTTACCACAAGAGTTAGGAAGCACCCCATGAAATAAACAGGCAGTAGATTTGAAAACCAACACAGAGAAGAAGCTGGTTTCATACTGTGCGTAATTACAGCTGTGCAACTCATTGCCATAAATGGCTCAAAGCAACTGAAAAAGGGATTAGAAAAGTTCCCAGGGGAGAGTCTATCGGTAGTCTATTAAACTGAATCGCAAACACAATCTCCGGCTTGGGAAGTCTTGAAATAGCTGGCTGGTGGAAACTGAAAAGGTGTGCCAGGACAAGGGTGACATTGCACTAGTCTTTTTTTCTATACTATTCCTAGGTGTCTGCTTCTGGCCACTGTGGAAGACTAGGTCTTGAACTAGATAAACCTTTCATCTGACACAGCATTTCAGGGAGGGGGTGGGTGTTATGTCCTTATGCACCTCTTAGGTGAAAAGGGATCCCACCTTCACTCCCCCATTGTGGGACCCTGGGTATGCTGCCCCAAGAAATGGCAAGACGTGGTGTTAATCCCCACGATCTCCTCTTCTTTAATAAAGCTATTCCTAATCAAAGCACTGGTTCCTCAGGAAACAATGTCTCCCCACAGAAAAAAGCCACTATTGTATGCTCTGTGGCTTCATTGTCTTGTCTTAAGATGGAGGAGAAAGGCAAGGCGTGCCAACTCATTGCCAGTTTGATGGAAAAACTGAGTTTACACAGACCAGGAGCAACTAAATTAGCATGTTGAAGTCACTAATTACAGTGACTTGTGGGGGGGAAGCTGGTGTCACTGACAGAGGGTCCAAGTGTCAGCTCTTAGGGGACACAACAGGTCTTCTGCATACCTTTCTGCACACAGTCAGGTCTCAGAAAGGACATTGTCATTGTAGATGCTTTCTGCTCTCCTCATTTCTCTCAGAAAAGCCACCACCTGTCAGTGGGTTTTTTCCTAGCCTCCAAAACACAGGAATTTTTCGTGTATTGAGGAGCATTTTATTAAAGTTACAGCAGCAATAGCAACCCAACTATTTGGGCTGGTGCAACCGAAAAACGTAATTTTGAAATAGGAAAGCATATTGTGAAATCAGGAGCTAAACTCTTGCCCAGGTGCTAATTTTGGAGGGGAGAGATATGGCTTCAAGTTTTAAGTCAAGGGAGATTTGGCAGGGGGAGTGTGATGGTGGGAATGACTTACTCGTGCACTGATTTATTTGCAAAGTGCACTAACATCTGATCTGAAGTCCCCATTCCAGCTTGGTTTCCTGCTCCTGCAACTGCTTCATTACCCCCTTCCCTCATTGAAGAGATGGGTATTTTGTGCTCTGCTGAACTGCTAAAGGACAGGACATGAGTCATCACAACCGAGCAGATTTTGCCTCTTCTTCCCATTGCTCAGTTTTGCTCCAAAGGAGTGTTACGCCAAGAGCTGTTGACATTAAATCTGAACACATTTTGCTGACTGTTGCAGAGTGCATGGGTGGCTGAAGCAAGCTCATAACTGCAGATTTCAAGAACAAGCTTAAAGGAAACCCTCCTTTGATCAAGGAAGGTGACTATATACTCTGCATCCAATTCAAGCACATTGCAGGTGGTTTACTCAGGCAGCACCGAGAGGCCACATTTTCAAGTGCATGGAACCTACGGTCAGGATGAGACTTTACTCAAGGAGCTCAGCTCCCACAGAGACACCCAAACAAGTAATGCTCACGCCTTCAGCAGTGCAGGCTTTCACAGGAACTGAGCAGGAGGGGAGCCAGCTCCCCTGGCGCTTTGCCCCCCAAAAGCCCAAGCCAGGGCCAGAGAAAATTCTCCCATTTGTTCAAAGGCCTGGGATCAGGTCTAATGGATATGCCTAGAAGGGACCAGACGTCTTGAATCTCTAGCCATGTCTGTGCAAGCTCTGCCAGTCAGAAACTTCTGTCCTTGTCTAAACCATGTTTGCTGGCAGTGCAGAGTGAAAGAGGTCTCCAACGCATCCATTGCTGGCCCTGTTACTGTCGTGCTTCCTATCCCTACTGCTGGTGTCACCATCTTTTCCCCGAGACCAACGCACGTGTAGTCCTCCCTGGGCTGCCATGAGAAAAAACCATTTAAATCCCTTGAAGACTGAATGAATAGCACAGGAGCTCACTGAAAAGTTGTTCTTTGGCAATTACATTAACAGGGCTTGGTAACAGAAAAAGAAAGATGATGAAACATATTCAGATTAATTGCTCTGTCCCTACCTGAGAGAGCAACAGCAAAACCTTTCCATGCCATGGGGCTTGTGCTCCTCGGGCTGTGACATTCCCAGATGATGCCACTTGCAATAGGGAAGAAGGACCTTAACTTTGCTGGTGGGCCTGGAGGGAAAGCCGTGTTTCAGAAAGTGTTACGGCAGGCATCCCGGCTTGAGGAACACATGGTAAGGCTCTCAAGCTCACAACACTGTATTTAACAGCCTGAATTCTTTCCCAGCTTTGCCTTTCAGTTTAACAGGAGATATTTTCTGTCCAAATGACACTGCTGAAGAGAGGCATAACAGAAGAGAGAACGCTGTAGTGGTCTTGTCCTCCTGGGCTAAAATAATGTGCAAAAGACTTAGAAGCCAACAAACAAATGAGAAAGAGGAACCTCCCTCTTCTGGTTCAAATAAGTGAACACCAGCAGTGCCATGAAAAAACAGCAATTTGCAGGTCAGCAGGAGAGAAAGAGGAAACCTTCCCTACCCACAGATCTGAGGGTGATATGGAAATAGGTCAGAGCTTATTGGTATCCCTCCATGGACACGGCATGTACATTATCAAGCAGAAAGACACTGCAGGGCTGGAGGGGCCAGCATGATCATGGGGCTCTGGGAGAGCTTGCCGTGAGCTAGCAAGTGGGAACAGGGCGGGAGCACGCAGCAGCTCCTGGCTCTAAATCTGTTTTGAGGGGATGGAGAATCTGTCTGCCTGAGTCAGGCACAAGCAGTGCAGCTCCCAGGGGAGCAAACAGAGAGCAGAGCTTGCTGGAGGCAGGATTTTGAAGCAGCCAGGCTGTGATTTTAACAGTGCTTTCTGCTCAGCTAGGTGAACCCACCTCTATCACAGCCCTGGATAGCAACATCTGTAAGCATGGCATGAGAAGGGAAAGGTCACTGAAATGGCTGCTGTGCTGCATAGTGGTGTCGGTACTGGAGGAGCCAGGACTGCACTGGGACTTTGTCTCTCCCTGTGCGGCTGTGGTCACATCCCTCCCCTGCTGACATGCCATGTGGCTGTGGGCAAGCCTCATGGCTTCCCTGGGCCCCCAAGAGCTTCCCAGCTGGGATAAGCATGCCCCCCACCACCAGCAGATGTTGTGACTTAGTGGGTTATCATGATAAAGGTCTTCAGGCAGAAAGCCCTATCTGCTGCCACTGGGCTTTGGGTCCCAAAGGCAAGGGATTTAAATACCAGAAGAGAAGGTAGCTGCCTTCTGCAGGACTGCTTTTATGGCTGATGACAGCAGTCACTGGACCTGTAAGGTGTTCACTTATCATGAAGTGCAGAGACCTGCTCTAGTCCAACACAGGCTTGTACAGTTGCCATATTTCTCACCACAGAAGGTAATACACACCTTTCTGTTGTTTGTTCTGCATGTAAATCCCACTCCCTTGTATGGCATTTTGTCTATCTGATCTAGATAGACTGGCAGCGCTTTCAGACAGGACCAACATACACCCTATACCTTGTAGTACCTAATTTGCTCACTCTCCATGTGCAACGCTATGATGAACACAGGGTCATCCCAGCCTTACTTTGAACTCTTCATTCTCCTGTAGAGCTTCCAGTGACAGCAGAATTCACACAGCCACAAAAGATGCAGGAGGGGACATTCCCTATGTGACCACACCACCATGGGGAGCTTTAGCTTGCTTGGGTTTCATAAGATACAAGAAAAGCATAAAAAACAAAGCCACGTGTAAACATGCCCAGATAAAAACCTGCCTTTTGTCCCCCCAAAGGCTGTGGAGGTGGGAGGCAGGCATTAGCTCCTCCAAACTTCTTTCCTCCCATGTTTATAGACACCTTGATGCTAGGAGCTCTTCAGTGGCTGATGCAACACCTGATCTGATTCCATATGGTTTCTCTTCACCATCTGTATCATTCCCTCCAGATCATGGCCAGAAGGGCTGGACTTTCCTTTGCCAGCAAATGGGCTCCTGGGCAAAGCAGACTCTCAGCTGGAAGGATCATTTTAACCAGCTGTTCCTCTGTCCTTCAGTATGGGCACAGCGGCATCCCTGTCAGTCCCGTACTGGTGCATCCTTCCCTGGCTCAGCTGCATGCATCCAGGTCCTTGTCCTTACATTGCTTAAAACCACTTCCCTCAAGGATGATAAATGCTCTTCTTCTCTTGTGACAATGTTAGAAGTGGGTGCTCCACATCCAAGATGTCTTTTAAGAACTGCCAAATGGCCTGCTAAAGTCTGGCCAGCCCTGCTCACTAGTGTCTTGTCCTGATAACACAAGAAGCTTTAATTTTGGCTGGTGTTACCTGGCTCCTGTGGCCCCATCATTCATCCTAGCACTGCCCCATTGCTTGGTAGTGACCAGGCTGGCTGCTCTCCTACTATCAGTGTGCTAACCAGGCTCTAAAGGGAGTAACTCCCCATTCGGGGTGGGGGGTGGATCTCAATCACCCCCATCTTCTCCATCCACTAAAATCACTAGCTGGATTTCATGAAGAGCACGTGCCTGATGTATTTGTCCCTGCGTGTCACCCAGCAGTGCTGTTCAAAGGAGCCAGGTGGGAAGATGCCTGAGCTGAGAGTAAGGGGGCTGCAGCGATGCAGGTGGCGGGCAGGCCTGGCAGGGGTGCCCGGGCACAGGCTGCTCCACTCCACTGTGCCCCATCCAGGCTTTGGGCAACTCTCCTTTTTATGAGCTCCACATTCCAGTCTAGCTGGGCTGTTGTTGACACAGCTTAGGCAAAACACTTGAACATTTTGTCTTTAAGTATTTTCTTCCTCAGAAGCAGCCAGCCTGGCACCCAGTCAGATTCCCAAAATAATCCAGTAAGGACTTAAGTAAACTGCCTGCAGGTGTTGCCCAGCTGCTTCATTGTGAAGAAGCCTTGAACTCCACACCAGCCCCTTAGAGCCAGGGAAGGATGGTGCAAGAACTTGCCTTTTTGCCTGCCCTTACAGCCTGATGCTCTGCTCCTGCTCTGGGGCTGGGACAGGGCTGCCTAGCCCTCATCCTCCTCCAACTGCCTGCTGCCACTGCCTTTTTTCCTCTTGCACTCTGAGATCATCACTAACATTACTGTCTCCAAGATATTTTGCCATCTTCCCCTCGCCACAGACAATGGAAGAGGAAAATGAAGCAATTCACAGTGATTCCCTCCAGAAGCCGCCGTATGCAGAGGAAGGGGGCACAGGCACAGGGGTCCGCAACAGAAACCTGGGAAGCCCAGTCCCCACCCAAACCAAGGGGCCCAAAAAGAATGGGGTTTCATTCCCTTAGCAAAAGCCAGATGACCAGACTTGACGTAGCTGACAGAGGGCAGAGTTTAGCCCCAGGTCTGTGCTGTCTGTAACATACTCAGGGATACAGCTGTATAGTGCTGTGGACCTACACCTTTTTTAACCTGCCTGGTCTTCAGCAGGGCGATGTGCTGGCACCAGCCCAGGCTCCGTGCAGCTGTACCAGTCTGACCCCTTCCTGGGCTTCAGCTCACATAACCCAGCACCATCCCACCAGGACTGGCAGTGCAAATTAAATCCAGGTTAAAGGCGAGCTGTAAGCTGCTGCAACCCTGCATTCAACTGCAGCTGAGCTGTAAACCTGCTCCTGCTGATGCACATGGTAGGGAGTTGGGCCAAGGCAATAGTTTTGAGAGGTCAATCTCCAAATCCAGTGTTTAAAAAGAACTTTTCTACGTGGAATTTTACACACGCCTGTTTGTGTGTGCCTGCATGCTGTTGAAATAATGCTAACGAGTTGTATTTCTACATGCAAATAATTGATATACATGTTTTCTGTGCCTGCGCACATACACGCATGCAGTCACACGCACACTGGGGGAGCAGCGTTAGATTAAGCTGACTGTAATAAATGTAAGAAGCAGATTTGATAACGACCCCAAATATGGACCCAAGTGTTCCTTCTTCTGCTACTAATTGATCTAATGGATTTCATATTTGTAACCAGGCGGTGGTTTGTATTGTAAGTTTCTTTTTGTTTGCTGCTTTAGAAAAAAACAAGAACTACTAGAACATAACACATACCATATTTGCAGATGTAATTGCTATGACCCCCCCCCCCCCCCCCCCCAACAATTGCCAATAGTGGATTACTAATAGTTTGGAGCAGTTGCATTGTAATTTATGATAGCAAACTCTGGGGCAGAAATCCTCAGTCACTAAGCACGCAAATGCAATGATATATATGCATATTAATCTATTTTAACAGCAATATGATATTCTAGATCCTCAATCAAATGCACAGTGCTGTCAGAAGGGAAAGCATGATTTGCTTTTATTCAGGTGGGGGAAAAAAGATTTGGGGGGAAAACTCTGACAACAGATTAGTGTCTGAGGTGGGAGTAGATCTGTCATCTCACTGTACGCATCTAGCTGCCCTGCAGTCCTCTCCCTTTTTGGAGGAGCATTCTTGCTTCCTCAGCAATGCTTCACTTCATCTCTGTCCCTCCACACTCTCCCTCCTTGCTTATTGCTGTCCCTATTACTCCTTGATTCCTTCTCCCTTTGGTCCCCCCCAAGATTCAATGGCTCTGCCACCCTTCCCACTTGGAGAAATTTGAGCGAATCCCTCACTTTTTTTTTTTTTTTTGAGATTGCCAGGCACAGTGGGGAAGCTACTAACACAGCTGCCTGTGCCACAGTTGTTCTGGCCACTTCAAAAAAAAAAAGAAAGAAAAAGGAAAAAAAGAATTGGATGCTCTACAGCTCTCAAACTGGCACCTTTCAGGAGTGCTAAATGGTCTTAATAAGTAAATAAAATGCAGGCTATTTATCACAGAAATCAGAATGGCACCTTTGCAGCTGTTCCTGTCTCTTGAGGAAAAAGATATAATTAGATAGATTTTTTTTTTTTTAATTAAAAAACCACTTAATTTGGAGCCACTCCAGTCTGCTGAGTAAGAGTGTGTCTAGGTAAACTTTAAAATACATTTTCTGTACTAGATAGAAGAAAATCTCAGAAGAAGCCTCCCGGATTTATTGGATGGCTGTGTATTGGGACCGGTTTAAAAACATTTTAGTGTAACTGATGGACCATGACCTTTTAGTATCAGTTAAATCCAGATTTATTTTTTTAAGAGGTATGCTATTGAAAAGCACCGGCAGCCAAGTTAGAGAAGTCTGCCATAGTATTTTCACAGGATCATTCCAAGGTATTCTGTTGCTCATGCCAAGCAATAAAACCTTGCTTTTTGTGCGCATTTCTGGACACTGCTGTGCTCTCAGCACAGGCAAATTATCTCCAAAAGATACTATTTCACACAGAAAACTATGTTTTAAGCAAGAAAGTTTCGCTTTTCCATATTAAGATAATGAAACAAAAAAAGAGGATGGATTTACATGTGTTATACATATAGAATGAGAGAACAGGCGTGTACCCAAATATTGTTTTAATTATTTTTCACTTGTAGTTCTCCATATGTTTGCACTGCAGTCAGTGAACAATAGAAGAGCTCTCCTGTGGTTAATTTTACACCTGTAAAGTCCCCTGGATACAAACCAAGATTGCGTGGCCAAGTGGATAAAGTATCTGGCTTATCTTGCCAATGAATTCATATGCTCCAGGGGGTTAGAGAAGATGGAGAGAATATGAGGAATTCCATTATTTTCAGTCTTTAGAAGATTTTCATTACTTTTACCTTTTCTATCTCCAACACCCGAGGAAAGACATCCCCACAGCTTCAGGTCTTCGATGCAAACACTGGAAAAAAACCCCGCAGAGTCTCTGCTCCGCGCAGGCAACGGGGGAGCAATCCGGGGCTTCCTCTGCGGGTTCCCCCATGTTCCGCACCCCGTGTGCAGGAGCAAGCGGGGGTGCATGACCAATGCCCCAGCAGAGCCTGCTGCCAGCACAGCCTGGCCGAGGCAGCGGCCTCCCAGGCTACACAGCGGCAGGGAAAGCCGCACCTCGGGGACACTTCAGATTTTTGTTCACCCCTGCCTGTCCCTTTCATACTGCTTCTAATAACCTGCTGATTATCAGGGCTACAAAAGCAATCGAAACACTCTAGCATTTTTTCATGACCAGCACACTGGCTGAAGACCACTGGGTGTCCAGGCCAAGCCTTGCAACAGGCTTCAGAGCAACCTTGGGCAAGGCAGAGTGCCCGTGCTTCAGCTCCCGCTCTGCAGCCAGGACGGCAATGCTGCCCGGCACCCACTTCTTACCCGCTCAGGTTGTGAGTGCTGCCTGCCGAATCTTCCGTGCGTCCCTCACCTTCTATAGCAGGCTCAGACCTCCGCTGTGGTCACTACATATTACCGTAATCGAAATTAGTAGAAATAATTAGCGCTTCACAATCATGCAGATTTAATATGCCTGGGAGTCTGACACTAATATATCAATAGCATAGTTTACAGTACGTCATTGGTATTCTTTGGGAGCTGTGGCCTATATTCTGATATAAAAGATCTTCAAGGTTCCTTTGCAAATAAAAGTAAATGTTAATTAAAGCACTTTTCTTTGAAAGGCTTTCTTTAAAATGACCTACAATTCCAGTATTTGTTTTATGGCGCGCACAGATAGGAGGATTCACAGTCTCACAGGAAATGTCATACGAATGTAGGAAGGAAAAAGAAAAAAAACCTGTAAGTAGATTAATTCCCTTCTACAGCACATCAGAATACAGACTTTGGCGATGGGCAACAAGAAGGCTGAAGGGAGGAGGGAACCTATTACAGATGGTTGAAACAAGATGTTTTTAACTGCAGAAAACGTTTGGATCAATTTCTCTTTTTAGTGAAAGGAATAGCTAGGACGTACAAAAATGAAATGCAGTCTAACATTTGCATTGCTTTCAAGATAGAGGCTTGGCGGTATTTTATTTTCCCTTTCATAAAATTTTCTCTTAAAGAAAATTCTCCTACATAGCTTATTTGAGGTTAATCTTTCTACACAGTCTTTTACAGTATATTTTCAGTTACATTCACAATGCACTTCAGAACATGAGCTCACATACAAAATGCAATGCCTTTTGCAGACATAAAAAACGTTCCTCTTTTTGCACAGAACAATTCTTTTTTGTGCAGTTCTTCCAGTTCGAAGGCCCACTAAAGCTCAGCTAAAATATATGATCTCAGTGTAATATCCTAAGACATTCCGATCACCAACAAATGTTCTTGGTTTTATTAAAAACAAAACAAAAACCAAACCCACAGAGTCCCCAGGGAGTCAGACTCTGCTATTGTTCTTCCATTTCTGATGCAAGTCAGGAGATACCAGACAATACAAATTACTGAGTCACCATTCACTAAGCTGTATTTGCTTAAACCACAGCTCTCCCAGCTGACCTTTCCAAGTTAGCAGAAAGCATATAAAGACAAAAAAGTGCTCAGTGTTCAAAAACCAAAGTGCTTTTATGCAGCCAGGTACTCTATGAAGCTGGGAAAGAGGGAAATCAGATGGACGTCCCAGTGGGGAACCGCTTGAGCTGGAGCTGATTTGGATGGGTTCCTTCTGCAAGGAAGTGGGGACAGAGAAGGGTGGCTCGCGGCTACAGGGTATAGGCAGAAAAAGGGGAGGCAGACGAAGGAGGGAGTGGATAAATAAAGGAAATAGCTACATATTAGCACATAGGATACTTAACTCAATCCTAAAATAAAGATAAGCAAGGCTTCACTAGTAAACAGGCACACAAGACTCAGAAATTGATTCAGGACAAGGTGTACAGCAGTGGTCTGCTTCTTTCAGCATTTCTTCTTTAAATATCTTAGAATTCACCAAACAGAAGATAGATTACACTTTATAATATAAGCCTCCTGAGGGGATGCTGCTAAAAGGCTGTCAGCAGAAAGAAAAAAAGTGTTCAAAGTGTGCATGTAGGGTTAGGGACTCCACATTTCAACTCATCTGCAGCTGGAGATGAGATGCATTTGCATTTGTTCCCCTGGCTGAAGATCTAATGCTCATTACAAAAGCTATTTCAAAATAGTTCTAGCTTAAAAATTTATTCACACACAACCCATATAAAATAAAAAATTTTACATAGCTACACTTCAAACAATCTTGCCTACCTCCAGTTAAGATCTGCAGAGAGATTACTTTCAGTTTCATTTGGGTTCGAGTCAGGCCTTCAAATAAAGGCCAGAATTTCCTTAATTACTGCAGGGCTGATGGGCTCTCTGCTCAGAAACCCTTTTGCACAAAGCATTGTATATAGAAACAAAAATAAAGTCTGGCCCAGAAAGCTTACTTGTCATGGTTTCGGCATCCCTCTGCTCTGTGAATGAGTGGCTTTTGGTAATGATCGCTGTCATTTTCCTGACATTCAGTTGAATGGATTTTCTTCAGAGAAATTAATTCAGACATGAGAAACATCTCCATAATCCAAAGTACTGAAGGTTATGTTTCTGCATTTTACAAAGCAGTTAGGATCCACTGATTGCTATTGTGACAATATTCTTAGATCCCTGTGGCAGAGGGGAAGCAGGGGCTTTGGCTCACATTCCCTCAGCAGAGACTTGTGGTAGCCTAAGGCACTGTCACTCCTCTTGGTCTTTCTTTCTGCCTTCACAGAAGCCAGCAGAAGAGCATTTGGGCAGGCCTCTCAGCCATTGCTGTTCCGAGTCTGGGGTGCTTGTGCAAGCTCCCATGCCAAATTATGAAGTGGAGTGGGTAACTTACCCAGTTGTGATGAGGTCAGTAACACCCAGGAGGTGGATGGAATAGCTAAATTCGCAAAGCTTGTCTGAGTGCTTACAACACCCATTTCCTGCATTTGTTCCTTGTGACCATTTGATGAGTTGTTATACTTATTTTTTTAATTTGAATGAAGCTCTTATTTGCTAACCTATATCCTGATCCTTCAACCATGTTTCCATATGTTAATCTTTCCTACCTTGAGGAGTCATAAATAGGATGGAAGTTACGCACTCAGATGCTGTTTGCAGAATTGGGCCTTTGGCTCAAGTATCAGTGTAATAAATTCAAAGCCAAGCAAAAGCTTGACTAGATTTGCTTCCAGGCTAAGCAAAACTAGGTTTTGCCCACGATTTCTGAGAAGAGGCTTTCTTAGGACAAGTGCCTATTTAAAATGAAATTGAGAAAGAGCTGCCAAAATACAAAAGGTTTCAATGCTTGGGGCGTGGACTTTTTTTCCTTTTTTAAAGAATATGTTGTTGTCTTGCCGTAGGAAAGGTATCTTTTACTGTTGCTACAGTCATAAGAGGAAAAAAGAAATTACATTAAAAAATAAGATTTCCATGTAAAAACATCTCACTGCACACATGGAGGAAAGTAAAGCTTTTTACAGATACTTGCTTTTGTTTATCTCTGCTTCCAGTGAACACTGAAAGTGTAGCTCTATAGAACTACATCCTTAAGAAAAAAGGGGACAAAATGTGCTCAACTAGCACCTCCATGAGATCACACAGCAGAAAAATAATCCTCACTTATAATCCAAAAACATGGAAGGATGGAAAGAATGTTTTATGGAAAACTATCTTACTGGAATTTAAGAAGAAGAGTTCTGCAATGTGTGGAAAACAAATACGTTTTAATAGGTTGCTGCTTTAAATGACTGAATTTATTTCCAAGAAGGTCAGGACCGTAAAGTAGAAAACCAACTCCTCCTTCATAGCAGTGGCAAAAGGGGAACAGAAAATAGTGATGCTGAAATGTTATCTTTGATCTCAGAGGAAATAGCAGAATGTTGTTGGGGGTTTTTTGTTGTTGTTTTGTGGTGTCTGGTTTTTTGTTTGGTTTTCTTCTTTTTTCCTTTTTTTTTTTTTAAAAGGTTTTTTTGGGAAAAAAAAAACCCAAACCCCAAACCTCTGTATTTTTCTCACTTTTCTCAGTTTGGAGTCAATAAACTATCTGTAAAAACATTTAAACAAAACCAATCATGTCAGTAATGCATTACTATTAATTTCTCAGCGTTTTCACCTTTCTCTGACAACTGGGGGGAAAAAAAATGTACCTACATACTTCATTTTCATGTCCCAAGCACCTGACTGCTCTGTTCACTCCTTTCCTATAGCCATTAAAACAAGTGCAGTTGTATGCAACAGCCAAGAACTTAAAAATACAATTTTTACTCCCCCCTGCCCGCCAACTGTCAACTTAAATAGCTTTCCTTTTCCTTCTGAAATTTTCTGCCTGCATAATGGCAAGGGAAAGGAATTATCCTGAGGATCAGAAAACTAAGCCAATCCCTTTCAGTGTATTTGTTGCCAAATCTGAGTGAAGATTGATGCTCTGGGCAATAAGAACCAAAGTAGGTTGTGATACAAAAACTGCTCTTAAAAACCAGCTTACTAGACCCACTGCTTGCAGACCCTAAACATTCTCCACTGGTAATGCAGACGTCAGAAAGCAGACTGACACTTAATGAAACTGGCCTATCTTTCTCATCAGCTTCTACGGTTCACACAAGGGAGGCAAAACATGGACTGGGTAAAAGAAGCAAACAAGGTAAATAACGTAAAGTTGTATAGAAGTAGGTGTTTCACACAGCCAAGCAAATAGGAAGCTCAGTTGGCTGCAAGGGGCCTGCACCAGATGCTGTTATTCTGGGTTCTTTCACCAAACCCTCAAACAGCCTTCAGCATCAAAACCTTAGAGAGCAGCTTGAGTAAGATAACACTCTGGATTCCTACAGACACTCAGACTTTGTCTATATGCAGTTTAAAAGGTGTGACATTAGCAGGCATTAACTGGCGTAAGAAGAGCATACGTGCATACATCAAAAAAGCCATGTTTGCAGCTACCTGAGCTTTAACTCCTTTGGCTTGAACTAACTAGAAGCGTGGACCGCCTTCTGCATACTGAACAGCACTAGTCAGCAAATCGTGAACATCTTATTCTGTATTAGCCCACACAATACCCAAACAAAGCAATTTAGGGCATTCAATAAAAAAAGGCATGCACAGCATCCTATTAGCAGTAGATTTTCTCATCTTTAATCAGCAACCTCTGCTCCCAAACAGAAGATCTTGCAGAATTTCACATCTGCTTAGAGCCCTTCCCTTTTCTGAAGTCTTTCTGGCACTTACTCAGTACACTTTCACTGCCACGTCATTCTGAAGTCTTCCCGAAACTGAAACGAACAGATGTTCTAGCAAGTTTTACCTGTCCAAGCACTTTGGGATATAGCCAGCTCCCACATCTGAAAATTCCCTCAGTTGAGGCTGGTTTGTTAGTCTCTGTCATGTAATCATGACCTTTCCTATCTCAAACTAGGCACCCAGTGGTATTTTTAAATGTCTTCTGGCCTGCAATATTGATATACCACCTTCTGAAACCTGACACTACAAGCAGAAATACATCCTTTTGGACAACCTGTGGTCCCTTTACAGAGTTTTGGGAATTTCCTAGGCCTCATGCACTTGCCTGCCTGCTGATGGCTCGGGAGTTCTCTTCCTCAATGGGGCTTACAAAGCAGATGCCACCCTTGGAAAGCTCACAGTACAAGATTAAATGCCAAAGAATCTGCTAAGGCTGTGAGAGAGGAGGATGCTGATCCTGGTATTCCATCACCCCTGCATTTTATTACTTACGCAAAACTGTATGTGAACAGTTGCCCCATGTGTTAAAGATTTACAGATGATGTTAAAAGTAACTAAACCAAAAATAGCATCTCACTGAACAAATCTGAACTCAAATTAGTTAATTTTTAAATGGAAAGACTTAACTTAAAAGGATAAAGCTCAACTGAAAGTGAAACTTCCAATTCTTCAGTGAGAGCACCAAAATCAAATTCTCAAACTGCATCATTCTGTCAGAATATTTGTTTCAGTCAGGGAGGTTTTTGGTTTCACAGAAAACCTTTTGGCCCTCGGTAGGTGGTGCTATAGCCCTTCAAGCTGTCCAGGAGTGAAAGAGAGCCCCGTTTCCAGCACAGAAGTGAATTTCATGGAGCAGTATAATCAATGTCACCTCACCACTTAAGGGTGGGAGGGGGAAATCTATGCTGGACTTATAAGTTAAATACTTACATAAGCTCATAGTCAGATGGCATTTAAAGTCAGCAGTTCCCATCTCACTTCACGCACAGATAACATCATACCACATACTGAACAAAAGAAATCAGTGATTGTACAACAGAACTACAAAATTATCACATTGCCATATATAAAAATAGTTAGAAATAAAGAACTGCATAGATATTTAGCCCTTTCTGCATCATATTCTAAAATCCTATGAGCACTTCCATCAAATGATCTGAACAAACACTGGTAGAAAATAGAAAATAATGGTATTGATATTGTTCTAAGGGATGAGTTCTGGCTATTAAAGCCGAATATGTCTGTGAGATGGGTTATTTACATACATGCTGTGAAACCTGCAACATTTTCAGTCAGAGCCCCAAGGGCCACCCAGGGGCCTCAGCTCCCTGAGCAGCCTGCCCCTCCTCATCCCTCTTGGCCATGCCAGCACATGGGCCTGGGACCTCCCTGCAATCACAGCCCTGACCTCATCCTTGCAGGGCTGCGCGGCAGGCTGGCTGTGCTGCGCCCTGTCCCCTGCAGCCTCTGTTACTGGGCAGGGGGACCGGGGCATCCTGGTCATAGTCACGCCCCCAGTCCTGCTTGGCCCAGTCTCCTGCGTGAACCTCAAACCCATGCTGCAGCAGTGTCTCTGCTGCTGCCGACTGGACTCCGGCCCGGACTTGTTACCCTGTCTCCTCTGGGACTGTTGGTGGTTCCTGCCAGTCTCCACCCCTGCCCTGATCAGAGTGCCCTGTTGGAAAGGGCATGGTGCTGCCCGTGCTGCGGGTGCCCTCGGCCCTGGCTTGCTCTCCTTCACTGGCCACTCAAGCTGCTCCCTGACATTAAGTGCAATGATACTCGTTAGACAAGAGCATGCAGCGATCTATCTCACAAATGCATAAAAGTTATCCACATTACAATAGACAGGTAAGGAAGAAAGGAAGTATTTCATGGAGACTTATCTCCCAGCTCCTACAGAAAACCCTGTAAGGGACTGCCAGGCTCAGGGAGACCAATCAATGTTTGCTCTGTTCATTTCACTCGCTCACATATCAACCTATCTCCTCCAGCAATGTGGAAGCAAGTACTAAGAAATCTGCCGGAAAAGTTTCTAGCAGCCTGTCTAATTTGAAGCAACACTGCCCAAGAGCAGAGGAGGATCTGATACAGAGAGCTTGTCAGTCACCCAATAGCTACTTCAAGGATCTAGACTTTAAAAACAACAACAAACCCCAAAACAAACAAACAAAAAACCCCCAAACAAACCCCCACCCTCTTCATACTGTAGTAGGAAGGGAAAGGCATGCCCTTGCAATTCTTTCCAACTGCTACAGAAGTGCTATGTTGGAAACCACATCATTAAGGTGTTGTTCTTGCAGGAAGATTTATTTATAGGAACAAGGATCCGACCACTAATGTGGCAAGACCCAGCACTGCAGGTCTGGCGTACACAAACCTTTGCTGAAATCCACAACAGTTGCAAGTGAGAACTGGAGGTCGGGATGGAATTTTGCCATGGCGTTTACTTCCATATCACTGCCAATACTGAGGTATTTTAATGCTTGTGTAATACATATAAAAGATATTTTCTTTTTGCACATCATAGTTATACATGTAATTATTAATATATCATATGAAAATACTGTATGCCCCACCATGCACGAGGCTACAATAGATGCATCAAGAAAGCATAACATTTTACATCTCATCAGGAAACGTGCACCAGATCCTGGACAGAACAGTACTAGATCAGAGGGCTGTCAAGTCTGATGCCAGAAGTACCGGATGAACTATGAAATATCATCTCAAATGCAGAGCCGTCAATCATGCATGAATAAAGTGGCCCAGCTCTACTGTACAGAGGAAGGACTCATATCTGGTCTACTGAAAATGCACCAGTTTAAAGGAGTTTCTTTAGAATTTTACTCAACTCCTACCCTTTTGTGGAAATCTCCGTTTCAGATAGCTCACACAAAGCTGTAACTGACAAGCAAAATCCAGAAGAGTTTGCTTTGGTTTACTGAATCGGTTAAGGCTGTCTAAATTTGGAAATCATCTCACCTTAGTCAGAAGATCTCCTCAAAGACCTGGTTCTTGAAAGGGGACCAAAGGAATCTTTTCAGATGAAACTGTACCTGACCTGTAAATCCATGGTGCAAGAAATATTTAAGACACACGTATGTAGTCAAGGAGCGATATGCTAGTTTTATTTGTAAAATACTTTATTCCTAACAGCAAAATACTGTAATTTTATTTTATAAAAGTTAGCAAATGCGATACATTTGAAACAGAAACAAGAAAACTATTTCTACTTTTATTCAATTCAATTCTCTTTTCAATATGGAAGCTATAGGTAATGCACCAGACTAACAGATTTCAGTGCCAGACACGTCATTCAATAAATATATCATTCTACCATTAAAATCTGTGAAGGACTGTGAAAAAGTTTCATAAAACTACTGAAAAAATATAAGCATTTTTGGCTTTTTGTGAGGTTTGCAACTAGTAATATCTACACACAACAAAGTTCTTGGCATTTACAAGAACAATTTTATAGAACAGTAACAGCAGAATTTGTTAGTAGTAAACCAGAACTACCAAATTTGCAGTACAACATTTCTAGTAAAAAAAAAATATCAGAAATTCAGTCTATTTCTTAAATCCTATAGAAGACTTCTGCAAGGAGGTGGTAGGGGAAACTTAAATTACTAATTTCCTACCTGTAAGGCCATTGCATATCCTAACTTGCAATAAAAAAGCTGATCCTATACTGTATATAATAAACACAGCCTGTTTGTTATGAATAGAAGTTAAAGTGAGAACAAGTAACTTCACTATTTTATCCTATTGCTAACAAAAAAAACCCAAACCACGAAACCTTTGCCTTGGAAAGGACAGATTTAGTTAAATCTTGTTCTATGTACACAGGCATAATTTTGGAAGCCACAGTTGCATCAGCTTTCAGGGGTGAAATCGGTTCCCTGTGTCAGCCTTCTGAGAAGCTTCTTTCTGTGAAAAAGTTGGACATTTGAGGCTACACTCAGACATAATGCAAGAGGCAAGGCAAGTTCACGCACCAGTTAGCCGATCTCACGTAGACAGTGAGAGGACTGTATGACTGATGCTGGAAAAACAAGTAACAGAAAGGCATATACTGAATACTTCCTCTTTTGAAAACAAACAAAACAAAAAACCCCAAAACCAAAAATCACGACCAAAAAACCTCCAACAACGAAGAACCCTCCCAACAAAAAAAGCCATTAACTTCTCTATGGTTACTGCTGTTGAATTTCAACTTACAAATGAAACTGAGGGAGATGTGAAATTGAATATATATAGTCATTCATTTTTATTTATTTTTATGAGTTCAACATCCAAGTAATTTTCAAGATTAGTTTGTTTGGTTTTGGTCTTTTTTTTTTTGTCAATATATAATTTAGTGCATTAATAAATCTTAGTGTTGTGTGGACAGAAAGGAAAGGCAAGGGCGTGAATATTTATTATTGACAATAACTTCTTCCTCCAAGTGACAGAGGAGGCACTGCGGAAAGGTGCTTTGCTGGACCTCATACTCACCTACAACAAGGAGCTTGTTTAGAATGTAAAGGTCAAAAGCAGCCTTAGCTGCAGTGACTGTGAGATGGTGGAGTTCAGGATCCTGAGGGGAGGGAGGAGGGTAAAAAGCAGGCTCACAATCCTGGACTTCGGGAGAGCAGACTTTAGTCTCCTCAAATATCTGCTAGGAAGAGTCCTATAGGATTAGGGCCCTAAAGAGAAGATGGGCCCCAAGAAAGTTGGTTAAAATTCAAGGATCGCCCCCTCCAAGCTCCAGAGAGATCCATCTCAAGGAACAAGTATGGCATAAATGCCAGGAGGCCTGTGTGGATGAACAAGGAGCCTGTGGACAAACTCAAACACAAAAAGGAAGCATACGGAGGGTAGAAGAAGAAACAAGTAACCTGGGAGGAATGCAATGACATTGTCTGAGCATCCAGGGATGAAGTTAGGAAAGCTAAAGCCCAAGAGGAATTGAATGTGGCCAGGGATACCAAAAACAACAAGAAGGGCTTCTGTAAGTACATAGGTGACAAAAGGCAGGCTAGGGAAAACATAGGCCCAACTGCTGAATGAGACAGGGGACCTGGTGACACAGGACACGGAAAAGGCTCAGGCACCTTGACTACTTTGCCTCAGCCCTTCCTAGCAAGACTGACCTTCCAGAATCCCACGTCCCAGAGACGAGGGAGAAAGGCAGGAGCAAAGAAGACACACTGGGTGGAAGAGAACCAGGGTCAGGGAGTACTTAAGCAAACTAGACAATATGTAAGTTCAAGGTGCGCCCATGAGTGCTGAGGAAGCTTGGCTGATGTCACTGCGAGGTCACTCTTGATAACCTTTGATTGATCAAGCTGAATGGGAGAAATGCCTTAAGACTGGACAAAAGCATACGTCACTCCTACCTTGAAGGGGGGCAAGGAGGAAGACCCAGGGAACTACAGGCCAGTCAGCCACACCTCCATCCCTGGGAGGGTGATGGAGCAGTTATCCTGGAAACCATGTCCAGGCATACAAATGACAAGAATACCACCACGAGTAGCCACAGCATGACTTCACCGGGGGGACGAAGTCACAGTTGACCAAGTTGATAAACTTCTACAATGAAATGACTAGCTGGTAGATGAGAGTAGAGCAGTGGATATTGTCTACCTGGATTTGAGGGAGGCCTTCCACACTGTCTCCCATAAGATCGTCACAGACAAGCTGTTGATGTACAGGTTGTACAAGCAGCCAGTGAGGTGCACTGGAAACAGGCTGAATGGCTGGGCCCACAGGGTGATGATCAGCAGCACAAAGTCTAGTTGGAAGCCAGTAACTAGTGGAGTACCCCCAGGAGTCAATACTCGGTCCGATCCTGTTTAACATTTCCATTAATGGTCTTGATGATGGAACAGAGCATACACTTGGACGTCCAAGTGGACACTAATCTGAACATGAGCCAGCAATGAGCGCCACAAAAAAGGCAAGGTACCGTGGCCTGCATTAGGAGGTTGTTGCCAAGAGGCCGAGGGAGGCGATCCTTCCCTCCTCAGCACTGGTGAGGACACGCCTGGAATGCTGGGTCCAGCTCTGGGCTCCCCAGTACAGCAGAGACATAGACATACTGGAGAGGGTCCAATGGTCCACAAATATGAAGGGACTGGAGCATCTCTCCTGTGAGGAAAGGCTGAGAGAGCTGGGACTGTTCAGTCTCGAGAACAGAAGGGTCAAGGGGGTTCTCATCAACACATAGAAATACCTGAGGGGAGGCTGTAAAGAGGACAGAGCCAAAAGGACGGAACCAGGCTCTTCTCAGCGGTGCCCTGTGGCAGGACCAGAGGCAACGGGCACAAACTGAAACAGAGGAGGTTCTCTCTGAACATCAGGAAAGTTTTTTACTGTGACAGTGACTGAGCCCTTGCACAGGAAGGTTGTGGAGTATTCATCCTTGGAGATATTCAAAAGCTGTCTGGACGTGGTGGTAGACAACTGGATTTAGGTGGCCCTGCTTGAGCAGGGGGAGTGGATCAGACGACCTCCAGAGGTCCCTCCAACCTCAACCATTCTGTGACTCTGAATAATCATCGCACATCTTTCAAGATGTTTTAAGTCAACAAAGGCAGGATGACAAGTCTCTAGAGCAGCAGCCTACCCAGACAGCAAAGCAAACATGCCTAGCCTTGTACACCTGAGTATTAAAAGCTGTGATTAGGAGCTTGAGAACGCGTACCACTGATGCTGGTCATCTCTGACTACACACCAACAGTACAGCGTGTGTCCTCAGTTTTAACTGAATGACTTGAAACTGATGGAAATTATTATTTCTCAAATCTGAATCAGGATCCAAATCCTCCAGATGAAAGCTGCAGCAGATTTGCATCTTGTGGAAATTCACACCACTGGATGAGACATATGCCCCCAAACAGCAGACCAAGCCCCTGAAGAAGTATTTTCTTTAATTTTCATCAAGAAAAAACAGAACCAACCGTTAGACTGTTTGTTCGGGATGCTTTTTTTGTGCTTTTATAGAGCTAAATCAGGGCAAAGAAAATATTACCAACTATACTTACATTGTTGTCTGCCTCTTTCCTTATCCTACAACAAAGACTGCTATAGGAGGCAAAAAAGTGAGAGAGATAACAAGTTAGCGAGATGCAATACTTCTTTTTTTCCGTTCTGCACTAGCCATTTTTGCTTAAAATATCCAATTGTCAAAGCAAATTTCATTCCTCACACGTAATGAGATAACTTAGCTGGCTATGAGTCTTCCCCCAAGGAGGGCCATTCTTTCCTCTCCACATTTCTATCTGCTTCTGTTGACTTGATGTGCAGTGCATCTATTCTAATCAGATTAATCTTTCAGAGTCAATGAATCATGAGAAAAAGGTGCTTGTAGGGGGGAGTACATTGCAAATGCTACAGGGAATAGTCGAAGTAATTTCCAAGGAGCACAAGTGCTACTTATACAAGTAGTTAAGGTTCCCAGTCTTCTGCTAACTTTGGTCTCATGAAATAATACTATTTAGTGCTGCTGACAACTCAGAATAATACGACAACTCAATGTAATAGGCTTCTACATGGGATTTACAGAAACCTGCTAAATTAAGATTTGAGACGGATGTTAGAGAGCTTCAGTCCATGAGATTGATAGTATCATTTTCAAATGGCTTTACTGAAGTGGGACTCTGTGGAAGACTCTTTGCATTCAACGGTGGCACTGCCATGACTTTCCGGCGGATTCCAACTGTAGCCTTTTTATGGTCGTGTCTGAGACTGCGGATTGTGCTGTTTATGGCAGCCACGCATGCCTTCCAATCATATCCAGTTTCCTTTAGATCAAAGGATGGATAATTCTCTTGAAGAAAGTCTAAAAATGAACAAGTACATAATAGTGAGTTATCAATTATTTATGCAGGCTATAGACTCTTTTTGGATGTAATTAAGCCAGAACAAGTACATGCTACCAAAACAGGACAGCTGGACATATTACAAGGCTTGAAGAGCAAAGCTAGAGGGCAGATACTTTCCCCCCCTTTCTGTTTCATTTGAAAATGAGTAACAAAAGGCCTAAGCATAAAAACAAAATATGCAAAGAAAGCAAGTAACCATGTACGTGGGCTTGATCCCCTGAAGTGCTAAATAAGTTCAGCTTCTAATGCGGTCAACCAGAGCACAGAAATCCCAGACTCCATTTCAGAATGACCAGTATTTAGCAGGACCAGGCCTTCCTTCAGAGAATCTCTGATAACTATATTCACTAAAAATGAAACACAGCAATTCAACGTAACACAGCTGTAGAGGAACAATAGTGACAGAAAAACTGCAAGAGCTTGTTCCTTGCCATAGTGCAACAAGATCAGTAAACAAATACTTGAGTTTGCTAGCAATGGGATAAATAACGTAACACTATGGCACCTTTCTCCCCTTCAACAAGTAAAATAAGTAGTTTTAGAAACAGATTTTATTTTTTTTTTTTAGTTACTGAGGAGTGATTGTCCTTCTGAGCTTAGCTGAATTACATGTTTTCTCTAAGCCCCTAAAAGATTTAAATAAGCACCAAAAAAGAATTCTCAGCTGTGATTTCACATCAAAGGCAATGCTATTTCTACTTCTCTGATTAACATCTAGATTTACCTTAGTAGAATGAAAGGTATAGCTAGCTGATATTATGTCAGTTTTGTTCTTCCATTGCTCTCCCATATACTAGCAAGTAGAAATCAAATATAATATCATTGTTTACAGTTGGTATTTTAAACTTGTAGTTCCAAACCTGGAAACCTATTTTGCTAGAAAAGTATGGGTCTGAAGGAAGAAAATGACAGAGAGAAAAACTTGTGCTCTTGCATGTTGTTCTGCTCCAGGGAGGGTGGCGGGGGGTGGGCGGGGAGCAAGAGCACCTTTGGTTCTTTTATTCCCAGGATGCTCCTGTAATAAACTATGCTGACAAAGGATACATAAGCTGTTGGCCAAAGCAGCAGCCAGGCTCTGTTCCCCTCCATCCCCAACAGCAAATTCAAGAAAATGCTTGGCCTCAGAGCTACAGCACAGAACAGGAATTCCTACTACCAGGTCTACAGAGCCTTTGTACGTGGCCCATGAAACAGCTTTTCTTTCACAGAAATTGGCCAATTGTTGGGACCACAGTAAGGCTATGCAGGGCCCCTTCCTGCTCTGCAGGGTTACATTCAGGGAGCCGATGCTGCCATCCAATCAGGCTATGTTATAATGTTACAGAAAACAGCGCCAGGGACTGCACTCTGGCCCCAGAGCCAAAGTGACATGGCCTTGCTGCAACCACAACACAGACGACTTTGTCTCTCATCTGCTCTGGAGCCTATGTGGTGTTCCTGCAGCCCTACAACACACTTAATGCATCTTTTGAATGCTTCTTAAGCTCAAAATGTCATTAAACAAAATGTGTACTATGGGTGTATGTGGAGATGCTTAAAGTGGCAAAGCTTCCCAGGGTAGTGGTGATGTACAGTTCGGGAAAGCCTTGCTATACTGGGAGTGGTTTCTGGCATGCTCTGTCCCTCAAGCCATGCCCAGACATTACCCCAGAAAGTGCAAGTCCCAGCTTAATTTTATTTAGCACTATTGCTGTATCCTCAGAGGCAATCTTGCCGCACTTGTGGAGCTGTTAGGCTGCACTGTCCAGATCTCAACAACCCTTTCAACCCCCCTATACTCCAGACATGGAGGAGAAGCAGTTTAAATATTTGTTAGGAGATATACGTTGCAAGAAAGCGTGATGAATTCTACATTATTTCAAGTCGGAAGGGACCCATAAGAATCGAGTCCAACTGCCTGCTCCTCACAGTTACCCATGAGGGTAACTAGTCAAATATGCAATATACTAACCTAGTGAGCACTATCCCACAGTGATATCATAAGGACACAGGAGGAAGTAAAGCCCTACGTCAAGCCAGTGGTGTTGGGAAATGTTGGAGGCACTCCACTATTACGCTGTCTACAGCCCGGGATCCAGCCCAGTAAATAACATCCCACAAGCAAGACTTAAGAATTCCTGGCAAAGTATTTTCTCTTCAGATTTCTCATAGAAAGAGCCAACTTTTACAATGAAAATACACTGAAAACATAGAAAATTAAAGGTGGAAAGATTTCTATATTGCATGACCAAATCTTTTCAAATATGTTGAACTCCCTCTTTAAGATATGGTAATAGCCACAGAGCAAATGGCCACCAGAAAATCTGATGATGTTTCCCCCAACACCATTGTTTGTGCTGGCCATGCTTAAATCTTACCAGATAATGCCAACTTTTCTTCTGTGTGATAACCCATACACATTTTCTACCTACAACCTGCTTCACATTCCTCCTCACTTGCTACATAACTGTTATGCTAATTCTGCTGTCACAGTTCTGCTTGCTTTATCCAGCCTTGCAGGAGGGACTGAATGAGACTTACAGAAGACTCCCTCTCAGGAAGGAGCACAGATCAGTGTTCCAGAAGTCTTAACGCTGAAGCGAGAACAATGCAGAAGGCAGAGTATCTGCTACAACTCCAACCATAACATACCCTCCCTCTGCTTCTGGAATAGCATTTGCAAATAGAATAAATAACACCAATTTCCTGAAGACATCCTGGATTCATGTAAGCTGAGGAAACTGCAAAACTGTCCATATTCACACAGTAGAATAGGCTGTTGCACGTTATTTAAAAAGACACACTTCAGTAAAGATTCGTTACTCAAATAGCTCAAACTGATCTAGTTCAAAATGTTGCCTGTTCACTTGGCAGCAACCCTTATCTCACCTGTAGCTTCAAAACAACTAAATCATTTGCTGAGACCTTTTCTCTCAGTGGACCCTCTTAGGTGAATAGGGACAGCTGACCTCTGAGCCCTTTGAAGGGCAAGGCACTTGAATGTGTTCCTTCCTGATCCGCAGTTACTCAGGCCGTGAGGGTCCTCAGGAGGTCTCTACTCCAACCTTCTACCCAAAGCAGGGACAACTCTTGAGGTAAGACCAGGTTGCTCAGGGCTTTGTCCACTGAGGTGTGGAAAAAGGATGGAGACGGCACAACCTCATGGGGCAACGTGCTCCACTGCTTGACTGTGCTCATGGGGAAAAGGAGTCTGCTCATACCCAGTCTGAGCCTCTCATTTCCATTTATGCCTGGGGTCTCTCATCTTCCCACGTTCAATACTGCAAACAGCTTGACTCTAGAAGGAGTTTACTGAGAAGGTAGACAGTGGCAGGGTGCTACTAGGTCCCCTTGGAGCCTTCTCTTTTCTAGACTAAATAAGCGCAGTTTCCTCAACAGCAAGTGCTCTAGTTCCCTGTCCCTTTTGGTGGCCCTCCAGCTTTATCAATATCTCTTTCTTGTACTAGGGGACCCAAAACTGGACATGGCAATCCAAATGCAAACTCACCAGTACTAAACAGAGGGAGATAATCCTTTCCCTTGATGTGCTGGCTGTGCACCTGTTAATACAGTCCCAATTTGTTTTCAAATGCAAACCTGATGAGTGTTCTCCATTGTCTGCAAGTCATAGATAAAAGTGCCGAACAGGCCAGGTACCAGGACAAACCCCTTATTTCCAAAGCAGTACCCCATGTGTCAGTCACTTAAGTAAAGCATGACCCACTACCCTCTGAGCACAAACATCCATCTAGTCCTTTAACTTTGTCCACCATCCGAACTGTAACATCCCAACGCGAATACCAAAGTATCATCAGTGTTGAAAGCCTTGCTAAAAAAATAATCAACTAAATCTCAGCCACTGCTCTCCCCTCGTCCACAAATCCAGCCACTTTATCACACAAGGCAATCAGGTGGGTCAAACATGATTTACCCTAGGTAAAAACATGCTGACTGTTCTCAACCACCACCACCACCCAGAGCCCTGAGACACCTTTATGGTGAAGGCTGAGGTAGAGGAGGCACTGAGCACCTCAGCCTGATCTGACTCTGCTGACACTAAGTTACCTGCCCCATTCAGCAACAGGCCCACATTCTCCTTTCTCAATCTTTTATGATTAATGTTGTGGTAGAAGCTCTTCTTGCTGCCCTTGACATTCCTTGCAAGTCTCAACTCTAGCTGAGCTTCGGCTTTTCTGACACCATTCCAACACTCCCAGGCAAAGTTGCTAAATTCTGCTTCATAAGCTGTCCTTGCTTCCAGTCTTTATATACTGCTTTTTTGCATTGGAGCTCAGTTATGGATTCCCTGCTTAGCCAAACTTGTCTCCCCATAACTCTACCAGTTCTCCTAAGTGTCAGGATGGACTCCTGTGCTTGCAGAATGCTGTCCTTAAAGACCTGCCAACTTTCCTGAGCTTCTCTCCTCTTCAGAGCTGTCTCTCACAAGTTCCCACCTATGAGTTTCCCAAATAAGCCAAAGTCTGCTCTTCTAAGCTACAACGGCTGTACTCTCAGACCTTTTTAACTCTACTCAGGATCTTGAGGCCTGAGACTATTTCATAGTCTCTACAGGCAATACTGCCACCGATTATCACACCCCAACCCTTTTTGTGAAGGGAACAATAACCTGGTCTGCATTACCTCTGGTTGGCCTACCTAGCCCCTGTATCAAGAAATTATCTCCAACAACTCCAGAATCCTCTGGGACTGCTTCCATCTCCCACTGTGTTGCCCTTTCAAGCAGATGCCATGTAGACTGAGTTTCCCCATAAGAACCAGGTTTGTGGTCTAGAGACTTCCTTGAGTTGCTGAAATATAACTTCATCTACTTTCTCTCAGCTTGTTCCACTGCTTGCACTAATACCTGTCAGAACAGTTTCACAGACTTATTTCCAAAGCTCCATGGTTTGTTCATAGGATACAAAGTTAATCACTCTCATTAATCTCCCCACATTATCATTTGAACAGAGATTTTCTTACTTACCTCTGAGAGCATTAATTCTGTTGCAGTCCAGTGGGCTCATACCACGTTCAAGATTACCATATACATTGCTTTTTACCAGCACATCTTCAGTGAACATATGACGAATTAGGTAGCGAGCTGACAACTCTGGCCGAGACTTCCCCTTAGCTACATAAATGACTGAGAAAGGCAAATGAACGTTGCGCCATGGACTTCCAAGAAGTTCTAGAAAGGCGGGGGAGGGGCGGGAAGGGAGAGAGAGGGATATTTTACTTATCCAATACTGACAATGCTTCAAAATGGCTCTATTACGCTAAAATTAGGACACAAGAAGTTCTCCCTGAAACTACTGTACTTGTTTGGAAAGACCAGAGCAAAACCATAATGCTACAGCTAATACTAAAATGCAACATATTGCAGACAAATGTCCAAGTAGCCAAAAAACCCTGTCTGTTTTACAACAAAGTAACAGCACTTCTGATATGCTTTCAGCAATGCTAGAAATGTAACCTGCATTAATGATTGCTTTCTTAATTGTTTTGACCTCATGTGAAAAGATGACGCTATTCCAATTACATAAGCACATAGAAGTTCTGCTATTTCAATGGTGCTTAGATCCTGTAAGTGGAAACTGAAAAACAGAGTGAGTTTTTTTTTTTTTAACTACTTCAACCTGACTCCACTGCAAACATTAAAACAAAACAAAACAACCAAAATACCCCAAAAAACACAGAGAGAGAAGCAAAATGTATAGTAAATCAGGAGGTCTGTGGGATCAAACTAACAAATTTTGGGTGCAGGACCAGATCTGATAGAGTCCCAAAGTGATTCTAATAAAATAAATTATTTCCAAGGCCAACTAATCTCAGCTCATTTTCCTTGAAGCTCTCTAGAGGCATCACATGCTGTACATGGAATTTTTTCCAATGCATTTGTATATTCTGCATTTTTATTTAAAAAAGTAAGTAAAAAGGCTGCTTTAAGATTTTTATTGTCCTAAACTGTCAAGTTTTACAGAAAGGTGTGCTTTTCTTCTCAAATTGCAATACTATTCAATAGATATTCTGAGCTAGCTTACTCCATTAAGGTAGAATATCTACCAAATAACAAAAAACAGGGCAACTGTGAAATAATCCTTGAAAAGTAATTATTCAGAAAAACTGAACAGAATATCTTATAGCTGAACTTTCCAATCTTACAGTGGATATGCATTATGGGACACTGGTAGATGCAAACACATGTCCCATGAAGACTTACTATATATACACAACAAGTGACTGCCTTAAGAGGAAAAGAACAGTCACATAGCTCAGCAAATCCCTGTACTACACAATTTCACCAACAGTAGCATCTTCTGCCTCTCATTGATAATTTAAAATGTAACAGACAAAACCAGAAGATGAAAATTTCTTAGTTTACCCATAGGTTCCAAAGACTGTGGTTTCTGGATGGAAGGTGTGTGCAAAGCTTCTGGAAGCTTATCCAATCCTGAATTTTGCAATGTGTCAGTTGTGGAGCTAGTCATTTTCTGAGAGTTTTGAGAATTGCCTTCACTATCTTCGTTATCATTTAAATCTACACAGTGAGATGTATCTGGAGCATCA
Source organism: Morus bassanus (assembly GCA_031468815.1). NCBI lineage: Eukaryota > Metazoa > Chordata > Aves > Suliformes > Sulidae > Morus > Morus bassanus. The sequence continues at coordinate 86,815,972 of CM062568.1, read as the reverse complement.
GCCACTTTTTCTTTCCCTTCAGCTGTCTCCTGAAACATTAAATGAGGTTAGTACATGCACTGGGAGAAGCCTACCAGTCTTCTAATTAGTGTTCCAGTTCATTTCCCATTCAGTATAAAGTAGATTCCAGATATTTACAATATAGTTACTCCTGAACTTCAATCATGACAACCACAGGTGAAAGAGATACTAAATATTCACAGATTTGCACAAAACATTTTAGAAGCAGAGGTAAATGGAGTTACAGGTCTTTTGGGAGTGATGTTTCAATCAATATAAAGCTGAAATGCATGGCTGAATATATCTGAAGGAAAGCCTGTGAAAACAGTGCTAGCAACTACATGTTTAAGCTTGCAATCAAATTTGACACTACTTCTGGGCAACATTTACAGCACTTTCCTTCAGTATCCTATGCTTATACATCTCTTAACCGAATGCTGGACACAGGAGCGTGAAGAGACAGAGCAAGAGAAAGGGATATACTTCCAGTATTCCCCATCTGGAACTACTGCTGCAGTCAGCAGGCCGATGCTGAGCAATAATGCAAAGACAGAGCCCAAAGAATTTCCAGTTACAGCATTTGTACAATGAGGAGTTCAAATAACTAATTTGAGAAAGGAGCACCAACTTAGTACTTAATAAATTATCACCCTGAGACAACCTACCGGGTTTATTTTTGTTTCAGAACGTAAACAGCGGATCATAGCATTGACATTTGTGATACAGGTTTTCCAGTCTTTTCCATGCTCGCTCAAATCATAGTTTGGAAAGTTAGTTGCAAGAAATTCTGCATATAAAATGTAGAAAAAATTTTAAGCTTTGTGACAAAAAGCAGTATTTAAAAGTATTCTAATTTAGAAAGAAAGAGAAAAAGCTAAGAAATGCTTCATGTTTATTGTTCTCTATTTAGAAGCTTTCAATTTCCAGCTTTAATTAAAAAGAGATAGTAAACTCACGTTTTGAAGCTAAGCAGCACTATGAATTTAAGATGTGCAGTAATACTTTTTTGAGGTGTTGTGAATAATGCTTTCATTATTAAGCATTTCCTGGTAGAATTAGGGGAAAGGTATGATTTATCATACTAACCTTAAACGAAACAAAAAATCCCCCCACAAAAAACAGAGACAGGGTAATGCTGATGCTGCAACTACTTCACATGGCTTAAATAATCTACTACCCTTTAAACAGGAAAAAGGAGATGTATAGGTTCACACACACGTGCCATGAGATCTGTGTAAATGGCTTGACATTTTAAAAAAATGCCCTCCCCATCTTCATTTCTCAAACAAACAAGAGATGTGAACTTAAGGGAAAAAGAAAAGTATTTAAGAATCACCAACTAACGTTGGTCCCAAGTATACCATGGCCATAAAAAACCCCAAACCAAACAAAACTTGAACTAACCAAGCAAAAAAAAAACAAACAAACAAAAAAACAAAAAAACCAAAGCCCATACCACACAAAGACGAAATAAGTTGTAATGAAAAATTTAGAAACAGACAGCATGGCTGATAAACATGAAGTACACAAAACTAGCAGAAATCAGAATTTGTTTTATCCACACTGAAGAAAAAACAAACATTGAGAATTAAAAAGCAAGAATTTCAAAACCAAAAGACACATCAGGGTGAAGCACATCCACTACTGCATTTATCAGTTCAGCAGTTGCTAGACAACGATTAGCAGAAACACACAGAAAAGGACTCCTTGTAAGTTAAAAACTTTGTTAAGTATTAAAGAAGTGCATTTTGAAAGGTAGCATACCTCTTATTGCAGCAATTTTGTTTGGATCCAATGTCCTGCGCCCTCGTGCGCTCGCTCCCATAATGCTGCACAATAACGTTTCCTTGGGGAACAAGACACGAACTAAGTAGCGCGCTGCATACTTTGGTTTAGTCTTTTGCCGAGCTTTCATCAAATAGTTTCCAAGAACTTTTACATTTCTCACTGGGTCACCAACAAACTCTTTTGTAAAACAAAAGCATTTAAAGAAAAAAAAAATTTAAAACCCAAGCAAATTAGAAGAGGAGAAGAAGAGAAGACTTTTTCAAACTCTTTCTCTTGACCTCTATAGTACTTTCAGTATATGTTCTCTACTACAGCTAATTCTACTATATATTACTTATCTTTGCTCTTACAAAAGCAGCTTTAAATTGGAACGGTAACAGAAATATCTTTTTTTATTCACATTAACCACCAATGTAACTAACTGAAATAATAACACCCAAGAAAACACATTAGACACATGAGAGTCCAAAATGTTCAGACTGGCCTATTTTACAGACATGCAAATACCATGTGTGTTTAAGACAATGACCCACAAAGAATGGCATAACCATATATAGTACTGCTAGGTCATACACTGTTTGCAAATTCGCAGGTAGGTATCCAAGTATTTGACCCACTATTCGTGCAGCTCTTCAGCTGTATGAACTTACTTTTTAGACCAACAGCAACCAAAACCTCATAGCTCAGCCTTCCACATAATTCAGGGCATTTATATTTTAGAAAGAAATACATTAGTTTTTAAAACATGGTATTATTTTATATGTGCTCGTTTATTATAATGCCATGATCTATGGAATTCTTCATTTTCTGTGGGATTAAGTACTTTAAAATAAACCAAACACTGGAGGATTTGAGGATAGAAAGGATTTTTCACTGATAAAATCCTCCACAAGAAGAAAACAGGTATTTCCTTCACACAAATCAGGTAAGTTGCTTTCTTAAATGCAAAACACATATACAGGCATACCTCTCAATTAGCTTTACGGGCAATCTCTTTTGTCTTTTTAAAAATATGCACAGCATGCATACATTACTGATGACATACACACAGGTTAAAAATAGGTTACACCAAGAGTATCAAGAGAGAAAAAGAGGTCCTAGTCTTAAAAGAACCCAATGCATGTACTGTAAAAATCAAAGGCTTGTGGTAGTCTATACAATTGTATATACACTACAGAGGTTTTTAAGTGATCTCTGGCATATTAAAAATTCTTATGACCTTTGTTTCAAGAGTTTTAAACATTATTCCATTATAGAAAGGCAGCCAGTTCTGCTCCTTTACTTTTGCTAAATAACGATAAAGAGATTTCTTTAGGTGTATTTTTTTAAACTAGCAGCAGTTTTTTAGCCATTGTTTCTGAGTATTTATTACAAAGGGAACTCACCAAAGCTAGGATTGATGGAGACTGAAGAAGATGGCAGTTCCTTACTAGTGTTCAGACTCCCAGATGCATTTCTGTAGTTCACCCCTACAGCACTGTCTCCCAAACTGGTCTCAGATGGTGCTGGCATCAGTGATGATGCCGCTGACGAAGATGCAACGTTGACAGTACTTTCCACAATGCTGGCTACAAGATTTGATCGTGGAGAAAGGTCAGGCATCCTGTTAGTTGCTGTGTATGATGAATGCAATGAATGTGTAGAAACTATAGTGGGAAGCGGTGGGCTCTCCCTACAAACAGGTGGCTGCGATTCAAGCTGAAGACTTGGCTGAACATGTTTTATTGTGGAATTGACCTGAACATGGCCATTTTGCAAAGCAACCCTTATGACTGGGCTATGCCTTCCCTGGCCTGGTGAAGAGAGATGAAGACTTGATTCCCTTTCCATGGATTTTTGTACTCTTATTTTTCCTTGGGGCAAATGACTGGAACTTCTGTATGTAAATCCAACTGGTTTCTGCAAATGTGATTCAGAAAACAATTAAAAGATTACATTAGACATATCCGGTCATTTTTTTCTTTTGCAAACCAGGAAGACTAGATTTTAGTAATTATGCTATTGGCTACAGACTCTTCATTGAAGTAGCCATTGTCATGAAGCCAGTGCTATTAGTTTTTAGCCTTCCCTCTACTTTCTTTTATTCTTGCTTGTAGTTCCAACACTAAGAGCTTATCTGGTCAAGCTTCAACATTTCTCAAGTTTTTTCCACCTGGGGTGCTGGCACAACTGCTTTCTAGAAAGCCAGAGAAATATGAAATGAGAAAGGCAGCTTTGTAAAGGGTTTAAAAAAAAGCTCTATAAAAAGAAAAAGCATAGGCAAAATAAAATTTGTTAACCATTGACTCCATCTGCTGAATTTTCAAGGGCTGTCTGCACTGCCACATTAGCTTTCTTTTAAAAAAAAAAAAAAAAAAAAAAGAAAAAAATTCATTTTCTCTCCTGGCTGCCTCTTCATTCTCCTGGCTGCCTCTTCGTTCTTTACTTGCTAGCTGAAAACATTAAACATTTAGATCTTGTCTACAATGGAAGATTCCAAAGAGACTAAGACAGACATACTGAAAGACAGGCTACGCTTTCCACCACCTGGAGTACTTTTATTAAGAAACATACGCACCCTAAAGCATGCGTTCTAGTTCAAAATACAAGTCAGTGAGCAGGAGCTACCAAATGTAGCTGACACATGGGTTTGGGTTTGGTTTTTTTGTTTGTTTGGTTTTTATGAGTTTTTTTTCCTGGGTTTTTGGTTTACAGAAATCTGATTATATTCCATCCTTGTAACCTTTAAAAATCTGTGACCTAAAGAAAGGCTTATGTGCCTGAAAGTTTGTCCATTTCTCCAGCTATTGGAATTGATCCAATAAAACACCCAGTACCTTTACCACCAACCTTTCCTTATTTGTATCTTTAGCCCATCACAGATACCACAGTGGTACAGCTATAAAAAAAATCTACAGCATTCCTGATGGTTTTAAAGATAAAGTGCTAGCGGAACCTAAGCAGATGGTTGGCAGGTTGCATTTGGTGCCTTCCCCCTTACACCTTCTACACCTGGACAGGGGAGAGAAAATATAACGAAAGGCTTATGGGTCGAGATAAAGGCATGGTGGATCACTCACCAACCACTGTCATGGGCAAAATAGACATGACTTGGGGAAATCAGTTTAATTTATTACCAATCAAATCAGAGTAGGGTAATAAGAAGTAAAACCAAATCTTTAAACACCTTTCTCACCGCCCCTCCCTTCTTTCCGGGCTTAACTTTGCTCTTGATTTTCTCTACCTCCTCCCCCACCCCTGAGCGGCACAGGGGGACAGGGAATGGGGGCTGTGGTCAGTTCATCACACGCTGCCGTTCATCACGTTTCTGCCGCTCCTTCCTCCTCAGGGGGAGGACTCCTTACGCTCTTCCCCTGCTCCAGAGTGGGGTCCCTCCCACGGGAGACAGTCCTCAATGAACTTCTCCAACAGAGTCCCTCACAGACTGCTCCAGTGTGGGTCCCCCACGGGGTCACAAGTCCTGCCAGCAAACCTGCTCCAGCATGGCCTCCTCTCTCCATGGGTCCACAGGTCCTGCCAGGAGCCTGCTCCAGCACAGGCTTCCCACGGGGTCACAGCCTCCTTCAGGCACATCCACCTGCTCTGGCATGGGGTTCTCCATGAGCTGCAGGTGGATATGTTTCACCATGGACCTCCAAGGGGTGCAGGGGGACAGCCTGCCTCACCGTAATCTTCTCCAGGGGCTGCAGGGGAATCTCTGCTCCAGCACCTGGAGCATCTCCTCCCCCTCCTTCTTCACTGACCTTGGTGTCTGCAGACTAGTTTCTCTCACATATTCTCACTCCTCTCTCTGGCTGCAATTGCGCAGGGTTTTTTTTTTGTTCCCCCTTCTTAAATATGTTATCCCAGAGGCACTACCACCTTCGCTCATGGGCTTGGCCTTGGCCAGCGGAGGGGCCATCCTGGAGCCAGCTGGCATTGGCTCTGTCGGACACAGGGGAAGCTTCTAGCAGTTTCTCACAGAAGCCACCCCTGTAGCACCGCTGCTACCAAAACCTTGCCATGCAAACCCAATACACTGACAAGACCGGTTTGTTCCCTGAATTTCATATTTTTGGATGGTGTGGACAGCACAAGCTTGGAGTTGTCAGCAAAAACGCATTCCCAAATAAAACCTAGTATGGTATTGATAACTGACATGCACGAGAATGTCATTGCTTTTATCCACCCTTAAAGGTAATGGTCTTACTGATGTCTTGACACCTCCTGACAGCAGGATCACCTCTGCCACATTAAAAGCTCTGCAGTACTATTGACAAAGAAAGGTCATTATGGATTTTATGACCTTCTTCAAAAAACTTCTGTTATGTTTTCCTTTTAAAGAGCATTGTTAGAAGTACTAATACTCTATCTCCTTAGTTAATAGTGGATTGACCACGTAGGAACAAAATGGATTGTGTGTGCTCAAATAGCAAACCTTCTTAAAAAATTTTGAAAAAAGTTGTTTTATTAGAAAAACAATTCTATACCATAACGGATATGACACACTGTTGAGATCTAAAAATCAGTTAGTCAACTGAACCAGCCTGTGTGAGTGATGCATAAACTCTAACTGCAGAAACCAATGAGACAGTACACCACATTTCGTAAAGCAGCAACACCAATATAACCAAGTTTAAGACACAACCTACACAATTCATTTCTGTTCATTCCAATACAAATAGAATTTTACAGCATTTATCACAGCATCCTGAATTTGACGGGGGCCACTGGCCATTCTGTGACCACTGGGGTCAATAACAACACAGAAGACTGAAGCTGGCATATATTAAGAAGTCTAGAATAATTTAGTTGAAATGGATTTTAAGTCTACTACTTTGCTACTAATTTTAATCTTAGTGAAAGAATTTTTTTAAACATGCATCAGAGGAAGTGAGAGAATTAAAGGAAAAACATCCATCTTAGGTCTTTAATACTCACAGGTCTGAGCAACAGTGGCTTTACACGAGTATGCTGCATTTCTGAGACCTTTCGATGAAGCAGGTCAAATTTTTTATCCAATTTCTGAATGGCATCATACATGGCCTGACAACAAATGTAAGAGTGAAAACAGTATTGTTTCACAAGAACCCAATTTAAATCTGAAGAAATCAAGAAAGTTCAATTAAGGACAAAATTCCCCTCCCTAAAACTGCGTAAGATCTGTAGATAATACATATATTCTGTAAGCACATTAAAGATCAACTTAGATACAAAATGCAAATAACAATAGCAAATATCACAGTAAAAAGAGTTCTCAGAGAAGCTTACTTTTGTGACTTTAACATGGCTGGCACTTAAAGGTTGCTCTTCCTGCTTCCAGCAGACATTTTATTTTTACCTATTTGGTATGTTTTGGTTTACACTGAAAAGCTACTGACAAGCTCTAAGGTAAGTTAGGTGTTATGATATGCTGTTTTAAGTCATAATAAGTTTCCAACTACAAAGGTAAAAGGCTTATAGGCAGCCACCAAAACACTGATTTCTATATCACCAGTGAGAAATATATTTAGAAAAATACTACCTGTAAAGTAAAAGTCCCAACCGGGATTGAAAGTGGCCAGGGAGGCCAAAAACACAAAGGGTTTCTGTAAGTACATAGGTGACAAAAGGAAGGCTAGGGAAAATGTGGGCCCACTTCTGAATTAGACAGGGGACCTGGTGACACAGGACACAGAAAAGTCTAAGGGATTCAATGCCGCCTTTGCCTCAGTTGTTATTAGCAAGACTGGCCTTCAGGAATCCCAGGTCCCAGAGAGAAAGGCTGGAGCAATGAAGACACACTGGGTGGAAAAGAATCTGGTCAGGGAGTACTTAAGCAAACTGGACATAAATTAAGTCCAAGGGGCCTGATGGGATGAACCCATGAGTGCTGAGGGAGCTGGCTGATATTATCAAGAATGGCCTCGCAATAATCTTTGATCGATCAAGGCAAATGGGAGAAATGCCTTAAGACTGGACAAAACCAGATGTCACTCCTATCTTGAAGAGGGGCAAGGAGGAAGACCCAGGGCCAGTCAGCCACACCTCCAACCCTGGGAGGGTGATTGAGCAGTTATCCTGGAAACCATGTCCAGACACACAAGTGACGAGAATACCACCAGTTGCCAGGCCCAGAGAGTGGTGATCAGCAGCACAAAGTCTACATGAAGGCCAGCAACTAACAGAGTACCCCAGGGGTCAATACTGGGTCTGATCCTGTTCAACATCTTCATTAATGATCTGGATGATGGGCAGAGTGCACCCTCAGCAAGTCTGCAGATGACACCAGACCGGCAGGAGCGGCTCACACACCAGAGGGTCATGCTGCCATCCAGAGGGACATCAAAAGGCAGGAGAAATGGGCTAACAGGCACCTCATGGAGTTCAACAAGGAGAAGTGCAAAGTCCTGCACCTGGGGAGGAACAGCCCCAGGCACCAGTATGTGCTGAGGGCTGCCCAGCTGGAAAGCAGCTTGGCAGAAGAAGACCTGGGATCTCCTGGTGGTTACTAAGTTGAATGTGAGCCAGCAATGTGCCCTTGCCGCAAAGGTGACTAATGGTGCCCTGGCCTGCACTAGGCAAAGTATTGCCAGCAGGTTGAGGGAGGTGATCCTTCCCCTCTTCTCAGCACTGGTGACACCACACCTGGAGTGCTGGGTCCAGCTCTGGGCTCCCCAGTACAGCAGAGACAGACACACTGGAGTGGGTCCGGCAAAGGGCCATGAAGATGATGAAGGGACAGGAGCATCTCTCCTATGAGGAAAGGCTGAGGGAGCTGGGACTGTTCAGCCTGGAGAAGAGAAAGCTCAGGGGCAAATCTCATCAATGCATACAAATATCTGAAAGGAAATGGCAAAGAGGACGGCGCCAGGCTCTTTGCAGACGTACCCAGTGGCAGGACCAGAGGCAATGGGCACAAACTGAAACACAGGAGGTTCCCTCTGAATATCAGGAACCACTTTTTCACTGTGAGGGTGACTGAGCCCTGGCACAGGTTGCCCAGGGAGGTTATGGAGCCTCCATCCTAGGAGATATTCAAAAGCCATCAGGACATGGTCCTGGGCAACTAGCGTTAGGTAGCCCTGCTTGAGTATGGGGGTTGGACAAGATGACCTCCAGAGTCCCTTCCAGCCTGTGATTCTGTGAAAATGAGATGTAAATTATGTATGGAGAAATCAACTTAGCCATTCTTTTCAGAACAAACAAGGCACTGAAATCAACTGCATCCACATTTTTAATACTCACAGAATGAAAGATAAAGAATTTGAAAAAGCCTACTTATTTTATTGAAAGTGTCTGATCTTCAGTCAATCCCCAAGGTCAAGTTTTCTTTCAGATGTTAAAAATTTGTGTTGCATTGATAGAGCAATCAGGTACAAACTTCTTAGAAGTATTATTGTAAAGGCCCAAATTTTCAGACATAAAAGCCAGATAAATCAAAGCATTCAAAGCCCATCAGTTATTACTATACATTACTGTGCGATACAGAAAGTTCCTTTGTCAGTGTTTCCAGGATTTAGCAAGTCAAACATGATGCTTACACAGCAATTTAGACATACACTTTGTGCCACAACATTACAAAGGAATTAGATAAAAGAATATTAATCTAGTATTGAAAGGACACTGCCAACTTGAAAATATATATCAGGCACATGTCATCAGCTATGACTGCAAAAAACACACAAAGGACATTATAAATATGAGTTAAAGAGGAAATGTGTCTTCAACTAACTAAAGCAACTTCTCTTGTTGATTTACAGCAAAACTAGACAGAAATTTTTAAAATGCACATGGCTATAAAAAAATTACTAGATGGATTTGTAGGAGATAAAATTGAAAATAATTCAAAATTCTATCAAAACCAACAGTTAGGTTTCAATATGATAGATATCTTTTTAAAAGTTAAATATTCTTAGATAGAAGAATCTATAAAATCTTCAGAAAATTTAGAGATTTGTCACGGAACACTAAAAGACCTTATATCAGTGTGGACAGTACAGGCATTATGAAAAGGCTTCAAGTAGCGGTAGGGCAGATTTACTGGGAGAAAGGGACGAAAGTGGGGTGAAGGAGATGGAAAGGGGCTAGTAGGCAGCAAAAGAGGCTATAGCTTCTCATTAGTGCTACTTGCTACAGCACACATTTCCAGACTAGCGGCAAGAATCTTAGTCACACAATCTTAGTCAATTTTCTTCCACAGCATTACTGAATATATGCTTAAGGAGACTTACTAGACATTAGTACTTGTCTACAAGCCACTCACAAATTATCCTCCCTAAAGCATGGCCTGAATGTCTTTCATTCTATAGAGTACCGTGACTCTGGAGTCATATAAGTGCTCACCTGAGTAAATACAGGATGCTTTTAATTTTCAGTGCAGTGATTTTTTTAATCTTGACAGCTACTGCTTCAGAAGTCAAAAAGCAAAGAACTCGCCAGAACAACACTAGAGGATTTTGACACACTTTTGGCAAGCCTCGTGTACTTTCAAGAAGTGGGTATGTATGACAGTGAGATCTTTCCCATTACTGTGAAGCCCCTCCCAATAAATCACTAAACTTTACATTTTGTATTAAAGCTTATTATTTTAAAAGTATTCTTTGCCAGCTATGGCATGAAAAGTTCAGAGAATATGAAGAAGTAGATTATTTTTTCATTGAAAATACTGAAGTGGACAACTAACAAATGAACAACTGGAAAGGATGAAGTCATAGGTTATTAAATATAGAATGCAAATCTTCCAGAAAATTAACTAAAATTGTTTAAATACCATTTCAGAAATAAAGAAAAAAAATACCTGGCAATAACTGAGGACCTCCATAAGAGTTTTCTGCTGATCTCCAGCGTAGGAAGCTTCAGTATAGGAAGCTTCAGATACAATACTCCCCTTTTTCATTAAAATAATAAAAAAAAGTGTAAGCTAGTAATATATACGCAGTCTTAGGATATCACATTAAGCCAATAAATTATAACTTCAAACCTCATGTGTTATTTTAGTCTACTCCAAAACATGCACTCCTAAAGCAGCTTTTCAAAGTTAGTCAAACAAAAGAAAGTTAACTTACACATTCATAGTCTGGTTCATACTCATAAATGACACTGTCACTATCTTCATATTCTCCTTCCCTGGTTCTCATCTGAGAAATAACATAAAGAACTTTTAATGTTTTGAATAATGAAAGGATTCAAAATATAAACTACAGAGAGAACCTGCTAGGAATCCAACTTGGACACTTTCAGTTGTAGTTATATTCCCTCCCTGGCTAAAAAAGGGCCCCAGAAAGCGAGACTTAACACAGTCATCTCATTTACGTGCCTGTGGTTAGGTCATATGAATACTCACCTCACTTTTGTTTTAAGAGTATCTTATTCTTGTTCAATATAAACCTCCTGCAAATTTATATAATATGTATTTTTATTCGGTTATTCTAAGGCCAGAACTTTCTCATCTAACTATATAGCTAGGCTTATGTAATTATGAGACTCGATGTAAATTTTTACACTAATTTATTTAAATCAACCTGAAAAAAATGTGTATTTATTTCAATGGCTATAGCTCTGCACGCACAAGCTGTAAAAATATCTAGAAGACCTAATTTTTTTGCTGCTTGAAAACTGCTTTTAGTCAGGAATCAACAGTGCCACCACCTGGACAATTTCGACATTTTTCTTTTACTGGATGCGAGCAGTTCCTGTCCACCATACATCACGGATTTTGTGAGACTGTTACTGTTTTGTGTGGGGTTTTTTTTGTTTGTTTTTAAACTAAGTCATATTTAATCAGATCTTATTTTAAAATAGGAAAAAAAGGAAGGTTGGAGGTGTGGGGGGTGTTGTTTTTGTTTGTTTTACAACAGGCAACAGAGTGGAACTGCTTTTATAGCATTGGAGACAGCCCGACTGTTGGAATTTAAGAATTAAATATGGTGACATGAACTAAGCTTCAGACTGCCTCAGGTTAAAAATATGTAGTCTGTCTTTGGATAGAATTGTTCATGAAGGCAAATCCTTATTCAACATTAAGTTTCAACTCTTATTCTAAATTGCACAAAGATTTTTACTGAAAAAAATAAGAACATCTACATGAGATATTAGTATAAGCTACTCTCCGCTGTACACTAGCTGTTGTTATACACATATATAGTATCTAGGACAACAAGGTTTTACTAGAAGCTTCCATGCACTACATGGGTATCCTACCCACACTTCTTCATTGGGATGTGATCAAATGAGCGTACAAAAGTGAAGGAAAAATGACATTCCCAATAACTCTGAAACTCGCCTCAAAACAAAAGGCTACTGTTTGGTGAAACATACCACATTGTGTCCCACTAGAGTAGGGGCAAGTCGTTTTCTTTTATTATGCGAAAACACATAATCCATTTTTTCAGGGCTGTGACTATTTCCTCTCTGCATACTTGCAGAATGGCTCATTTGTGATGCCACTCGTTCAGCTAGCACTGATAAGCCTTCGCTTCCTGGAAAAGTGGAAAGAAAGCAAAGCACATCAGTAGGTTTCCCATTGCATTAAACATTTCACTATGAAAAACATGCACAGTCACCCTTTTTGTTACTTTCAAACTGCCTGGTTATTAGAAATTTGTTTATTAGCATATTATTAAACACTTACTAATCCAATTTATTTAGATCTGAAATTATAAATTCAATTTAATATTTTTTCATCCAAACTCCCTCCAGCCTCCATTTCATTTGCCTTGCTTTTTACTGTTGATTCTCTGTTCTTATTCCAATGTCCAATTGTACAAAGTCACAGAATTCAAAGCCCCAACAAAACCAGTTAACTGAAATTCAGGCAACACACCCACAATGTAAAACACAGTTCCATTTGTTTAGTCCTCAGCTGTCCCTTCCCTACACTTACAGGGTCCCCCCCAGTTTTGTCACTGAAGCACTGTGCAACAGAAAAGATCTGCTCCAGGTATCCCCTCTGCTGAGCCAGTGTAGGTCAGGGACTACCAAACACAAACTCTCCACAAGTGGTATACAAAATGCCTCTACCTCTTCACACATGGGCCTGGCACACAGGCAAAAAGCCATTACCCCAGTTTATCACCGCTCCCTCCTAACCCTTTTGAAGTCCACACGATTGCCAGACCTACCTTTTGAAGAATGTTACAGGATTTTCACAGTTAAGAGAAAAGGCATAACTCTACTGCCAAATCTGCTTGTCCATCATTTACAGGTTTCTACCTGAAACTTTCAAGAAAGGGCTATGGCAGCTCTTTTAAAAAGAAAAAAAAAAACCAACAAACCCACTCTTAAGAGGGGAAGAAGGAAAGGAAAAAAAAGGTAACTATTTCCCCTTGAGTTCTATATGTTTTAGCTATAGACGGGCCAAGCACTGTATAGATAACAAGATATAGATAAGAGAAGATACTAAAAGACAAGTAAAGCTTAAGATGCTAAACAAGACCTTGGAAGGTTTCCGAGAAATAAGGAGAAAAACTTAGCTGGCATTAAAAGGCAACACCAAGTCTCCACCATACTATCTGCTGTAAAGGAGCTTTTTGGATTACAGGACAAGCTGAAAAGGTATGGTGGGAAAGTTTTGTGAATACCTACAGTAAGTTCCTCCCAAGTAAAAGGGGCTGCATGAGAAAAGTTACAAGGGTACTTCTTACTACTATTGCAAAATAATGGAACTAATTTTATGTCCCAACTGGAAAGTAGAACTAATATCCCAGAAGAGAAGGAAGGGAAAACAAATCCAATGGGACAGGGACAAACTAAGAGAAATAATGAAGAACAAAGACAACTGCTTTCCTTTTATGCGCTAGAAGAGGAAGGGCCACGGGCAGGACAGAAAAGTAGTAATATATTCAGTATCATAAGCCAGAAAAAAAATCTTCTTCGTATTAAAAGCCCAGCCAAATGTTGTAGCAGAGTTGACAGATGCTACCTAGGCAAGATTTGTGGTAGATTTAGTATCGTTAACATCATTTTGAAATCACAATCAATAACTGAGTAATAAAAACACATATGCAATGACTTAATACTTGTTCTCTTAAGCAAAGATTAAAACCTATCTACCCTCCCGCCCAGTTCCAGAGTTTACTTTCTTTCTCACATCACTTCATCTCTCTGTCCCCGCCACACAGACCAAGCTAGCACTCTTCTCCTAGCACTAAGCACCCCCAGAACTGGGAGATGGCAGCACCCTGGGGGACCAACACCAATACAGGCAAGAGGACATGTTGAAAGTAGAAGGGGTGCAGGGCAGCAGGATTAACACACTGGCACAATGTAGTCCCTCAAACTTCAGATACCTTCTGCAGCCAAACCAGAATGCCACTTCACCTGGAGAAACATTAGGATCCTGGTTTAATTACACTTTAAACATATTATGCTTATGTTAAACTAACCATCCTTCTGATCAGCCTCCCAAATTTAGATTTAGGCACAAATATGATGACCTAAAAAAATGTGCCAGCAAAAGTGATACTGAATTTGTGGGCATAAATGGATAAGTAAACAGCATAATAGAAGTGTTCTGCAGCCGGTGTGGAGAGATAAAGACCTAGATCTGTATCTTAATGATGTTGAGCTTGCGCTGCCAGCTAAGTATCTGAAGGCAAGAAGATATGAAACAAAAGTAAAAGAAACTAGTTTGAACAGACAGAACTAGATCTGAAGAAAAGGCACTGCTCTACAAGATACTAGCCTAAGATGGTGGTTGAACAAAAACAATCAGAGAATTTCAGTTCAAAGAGTTAAGTTCAACAGTTACATTGAAGATAAACTATGTTCTATTTTGGTCATACATATCACTATAGTCAATTTTAACTAGACAATACCTATGCTAACAATCTACAACACCAGAAACTGTAAGCCCAAAGATGACAAAACTGTCTTTTACCTTTTAAAAAACAATCACACCCACTCATCATGATTCCTTTGTTGATAATGAAATAATTACTCATGTCCTGAAACCAGGGTCCACAACTGTCTATGACAGTTTCTTGGGCAGGATTTTTATTTTTTTTTAAACAAAACCCGAAGTAAATCATGCAAACCATCCTCCTCCCCAAATATGTTTTTAGACATAAATGTACAAAAAAATTACAGTATACTCTACTGTCAAGTAGAAGACCAAAAAGATTAAAGGTTCTCAGAAGCACCTAACAGTAGGAAACAGATGTAACCTGACTCTGCTGAAGAGGAATACTGATGAGATTCTCTATAAAGTCAACTGGCTGAATAAAAAGAAACAAAACAAAACAAAAAAACCCAAAACCAAAAAACCAAAAACCCAACAACAACCAAAAACTAGTAAGTGCCATTACTTATCATCATTTTCCTTGCTAACTTGGTAATACTGCTACTGGACTTACTAAATGCTCCTAACAGCTATGATTAATTTTTGTCTGGGCCAATAGAGAATTGGGTAAGATTTCTGAGAGACTTTGATCTGGCATGTTAAAATAAATACAATGAATTACAATCACCAAAGGCTACTTACAGCTAATAAATTATCACCTTAAACAACCATCTTACTGTCATTGTACATCAGTATCCCCAGTGCTCCGCTAAATTACACTGGACAGTTTATCTAAAAACCTCATTTTTGGGGTTAGGTTCTTCCATGACATTTATTTTCCAAATCACTTGCTAATTCATTCCTAGGTATACTTATTTTATAAGTAAGTAAAAAACTGTCTTTTTAAAACATAGTATTTCAGTGGGTTCACTATTAATAAAGTGATAAATTAATAAAATACCTCTAAAGTAGTAACTAAAAAGGTCCCTCTTTTTAAATGTGCTGCCAAGCAATTTCTGTAAAGTAGCTTTCTAACAAAATAGGTTTTAAAGATATGGGTAACGCAGAAAGCATTCAAGACAGCAACACTGAACAAAGAGCATTAAAACTAGCCATTAATTATTAGATCACAATAAAAATGAACAGTAATTACCATAGGCAAGTTGAGCCACATGGTGAACACTGTTTACTTCAGAGTTTTGTTCCATTGACATGCAGCTTTGTGCAGACAGTCCATTTTCTCCATGGTCAATAATCACTGCTTCAACATCATCCTCAACATTCACAGATACATAATCTATTAGCACATGCAGAAAGAGAAACAGATGAGACTAGACACCATTCTGCGTATCAAATGACAACTGTAGTGCTTGTATCATGTCTAGCAGTATCTGAATTGTACCACAGGCTAATTTAAAACCAGTTTCACTTTAGCATCTAAATGCAAAGTCACTTTTAAACACAGGCATTGAGGTTTTAACACACACTAGAAGGGAAGCGGCTTAGTATTGCTTAGTTGGCGGGATTCCTGAAACTATTCAGTACCCAACTCTTCCTACAGTGTCCAGCTTCAACAGGAACAGTTAAAAGCCAGTAACAAACCCCCCTGAGAGCTCCACTATTTACATTCAGGCATACGAAAAGACATATTAATTTAGCTTTGAATTTTTACTTTCATAAACAAGAAATGCTTAATACCTTGAAACAAAGCAGTCTACAAATCCTAACTGCGTATCTGGTATTCAGATCAAACCAAACATCGCCTCCCAATGAGATACTGTGCAGAAACACTGAATGGCAAATCACCAGTACCAAATTTTTTCCCAATTAAACATACTACATCAAGAAAAAATGTCCTGGTTTCAGAATAACTGTATTATAGCTATTATAGCTAGATCTGGTGTTTTTGGGGGTGCAGGCGAGGGAGTGGAATTTATTCCTGATGAAACAAAATAATGGAAGGAATCATACTGTGAACCACTAGTTCGGAAAGAAACCTTAAATTCAGCCAGCACACTTGCTTAGTGACACACTAACTGTATGAATACATGCCATATTTTCCACAGGATCTCTACCCTGTTCAGTGTACAGGATGGACTGAGCTCCAGGAATCAATCAGGGCTGTATGAGCATAACAGTGGCCTGTTTCTTCACTCTTACATAAACAATTCACTCCAAATCCTGCTCCCTTCCCTCTGTTCTAATTTCTTGAGAGACCAAAAGGTGGGAAAGAAGCTGAATTCCACAGGTCATTAAGTTTTCCCTCTGACCAGTACTCCCATTTAATCCAGAAGAAACAATACAGCAGGGTTTGGATTTGGCTATCATCAGATTAGGAAAGACTTCACCAAACTGAGGATCTGTTCAGAAACACCCCTCAATCGGCAGGCACTCAACAGCTATGTTTATTGTAGTAAACGAGGCCAAAAAGCTAGCTGGGGCATAGCTGCCCCGCAAAAAAGGAGTTTAGCTGAGTGGACATGAGCTGGGATACGCTGCTTAGGCTCAAAGTCAAAGAACAGTTCTTGGCCAGTTTTAGTTAGCTGTATAGAAGTAAACAGGACTACTGAACTTCATTTAGACGCAGCTTTTAGCAAAACACTTCCGTGATGTTCACTGACTGAAGTTCACTGCCGGCTAACGTGAGTTATTTGCATGTGTTGAATTATTTAACTGCCTCACAGGCACAAATTTCTTTGTTGACAATCATTTAGTAGTCTACCTACTTCGGGAGAGAGCCAACCGAGAGTCAGGAAAAGTGCATCTGCAACAAAGCAGCTGGGAACAGAATCCTCTCTGCTCATTTCCCCAACCAATATGCCAGGTGACTGTATGGCCTGAAAAACACCCTACTTGGAGCTGGGCTCCTGCTGCCCTGCAATCATCTTTCTACCCCTAACTAGATGAAGTTACACAAGTTGTACACTACCTGTGCAACCCTACAACACACAGAATTTACCCATACATTCATAATCTTTGCCACAAATCTCATGCCCCACTTTGGCTCAAGTGAAATAAGGCAGGCCTACCTGGCCAGCAACTATGTCACTCCAATCTACAGCAGACAGAGCAACGGGTATAGAAGAGGGAAAATTCTGTGGAAACAGCACGTAAGAAAGACAAAGCAGCTCTGTCTGGACTAGAGGAAGGCCAGTATAATCAGAAGTCAGGAGACTTTCTACAACTGGTTGATACCGAAACCAAAGCTCAGTCTTTCATACACTCCCCGCCCCCCGCCCTCCCCAACCCCCCGCCACCCTCCCTTAAATAAGTTTCAAAATCAGAAGTTCAACAGTGCAGCGGACTCTGGGCAGAAAGTGTTTCCAAAGTCTGTAGCTACAGCAACTCACAGCTGGAGGATAAACATAAACCAAACAGGAAAATACAGAACAGGAAAACACCTCACTTCCAGAAAATATCTAATTAATTACAACACATTTCTACAATGATGTAGAAGCAATGCGGCAACAAGCACTAGTCTCTTAAAACTTTTAACCTCTAAGATGGTGGGTGCTCAGGACCCTCCTCATCCCCGGGGCTTTTATCTTCCATCACCTGTTGCTGAACATGGTTGCTCTCATACACGGAAAGGAAATCATTCCCTCTTCAGAATGGCACTCTTACATAGACAGTCAGGAAATTTTGAGATTAGAATACACGACCCATTTCCACGAAGGTTCCTCAACATAACTGGTCACTGCAACAATAAGGAAAGCTGCTCCAAGAAATGTAGACCCACCTGATTTATACCAAGCACTTCTTCGTTTTCCTAATGTATCCTAGTTACTTTGCCTCCAAAGTCAGTGGACATATTAAAATGTATTTGCTGTAGAATACATTCACCACAAAGAGAATGTCTGTGCTCAAAAATATTTTGTTTGGAAGGCTTGTCAACAATACTAGCTAGTTTTTAAAAAAAAAAAAAAAAATAAAAAAAAAAGGTGTGGGGGAGAAGTAGTTCTCATCCTATAGTCCTATACATATCTTATTCAGGCCAGGGAATTAAGCCACTCAATGTCACTACTGTAATCATTCTTACATGTGAGGACAACTTTGTTCATTCAACTACAATCCTCACACCTTCAAAAACTTGTGACAAAAGAATTCCAGCTATTTACTCATAACCTTAAAGAAACCGCAACTTAGTCCCGTAAGTAATTCTAAATATTTCTGATGCTTCTTAAAAATGCTAGCAATACAGAGTCACGCCATATATATAGCACCAAACAATGTGAAATGCATAGCTGTCTCTCTCAAGTAGAAACCACAAACTGCCAGATTCTGTGATTAATATGTGCTCCTGAAAAAAATAAATAAAAATGAAGCCATCAAGATATTTTTTGCTTGTGACTTGAACGAAGATGCAACTCCATTTCTTGTGCCAAGTTAATAACTTCATTGCATTAATTAATCCCACTGACACAAAATATATTGACATAGATATTTAGACATTTCCAGAAAGTCTTGAAAGGAAATTATAAATTTAAAAAGTGTGATTAAGAAAATATTTTAGGTTTACATATTTCAAATAAGGCTTTTACAGTGAAGTAAATTACACATTATAGTAAGACTTACTAAATAGGCTGGTTTATCCAATCACTGGAACAAGTTATCAGTTTAAGAGAATGCTGAATTTCTGTTTGAAAACTGAAGTGACAATCATCTAACATTAGAAAACATCACCAAACTAATTTCCTTTCAGACTCAATGCATGCTCTGGGTTATAGGGTATAGACTATGACTTATTATTTTCAGTAAGGCAGTATGATATGCTATAATATAAAAAAATGCATTGTACAGAAAGATAGTTGTAGACAGAGCAGTGCTGTGAAATGACCAAATTAGAAAGCCAAGACTGGAGGTGCCCTTTTTAACTTAACAGCTGTTTACATTCACCATTTAAAATTCTTTCACCAGGAGCTCTTCTTTGCTTCTGCACAAAATCATCAGGTAGCAGGTATCTGTAGAAAGTTAAAGGCACTTAAACTTGAGCCCAGCTTTCATAATCATTAACACACAAAAATGTCCAACTGTGTGTCTAACCCTGCATCAGAAGTTACATTATTATATTAAGTTACAGGGTTTTATGCAGCAAAGTAAAACCAAGCATCATAAAGATTTTATTTCCAATAACCAACAGAGAAATATATTTAGAAGTAATTATGACTTGAAAATTTTCTCTTTTCTTTGGAAACTCTGTCATTTGATCAACATACTCCAGCAATCAAATGACTGCTTAGCTTTTTACTACTGGTTGGTCACCTATCCCCAAACAGTATAGTAGTATAGGTTTTGGTGAAAAAGAGCTGAAAACAGAAGAAAAATGTGAAACATAAGAATGAAAGATGAATAGAACCAAACTGCAACATAAAGAAAATACTGGGGGCGGGGGACGGGAGGAGGGAACGGACAGACGATCAAAATAATTTAGAGATGGAAAGATGTTGATATCAATCATTGAGAAATACTAAAGACAAACAAACAAACAAAAAACCCCACAAAAGCAAAAAACCCAAAACCAAAACATGAACTCAGAGTTAAAAAGAAAAGACAAACATGAAAGTCCAAAAAACTCTGTAGCAACTACGAACTACATACCAAAGCAAATCAAGCAAAGCAACCCTACCCAAACAAATAAAAGATATATCAAGGAACTTACCTGGGTTTAAACTAAGTCACAAAAGGAGAGCCAGCTAGCGTGAACTTGGACCGCAACTAGATCCTGCTCTATTTATGGCCTGACACTTATGCTAACATATGCAAGAAAAGGAACTAACACAAGGGAGAGCACAGGGACACCAGTGTCACGATGCCTTTCAGGGGTAGTTATCATCCCATCCCAACTTCAAGTAATTGTTTGCATATTAACTCAATCTCATTGCAGGTATAACTGAGAGTTTTAAGCATGTTTCTGTATACTATGATAAGCAAAGCTACGAGCACAGAAATACAACCAGATCTGATGCATCAGCTGAAGTATGAAGACAAGCTGACAGACTACTTTTCTTTCCCCAAGTACATTGCTAATTAAATACACCACATAAGCCAGTGGGATAAGGCAGGACTTGTACTGAGTCAGACATTACCTGATGAATGCTCTCGCTTATTGTGGAAACAGAAGCGTAGGTAACCATGAGGTATGGAATGGTAAAGGAAAGAGGATGAGAGAGCTGAAAGCACTGAGTAGTACTAAATCCTATCCCAACCTTTACCAGAGTTCCTGGGGGTGGCTAGCAAAGTCATTAAAACCAAACCAAACTTTTCACAGAAATCCAGTGTTCCTTCTTCATATTCTAAGAGTTCAGTTAGACACATCTCTGTATTGCTGCAAACATGATCAACACTGCCAGGTGCAACAGACAGCCACGGAAGCTACGTGTAAGACAAACTAGATTTTATAAAGATGCTTAAATACTGCACTCAGAAAAATTGGGTACCATCCACCTCAAGTTGCATCCTTGAATTTAGCACACTTCTGATAATTTTGTTCTTACTCTAGATAGACAGAGAGAGCCACCAGAATACTCTACCAGAGATGAAATGCTTATCAACTG
This sequence comes from Morus bassanus, assembly GCA_031468815.1. NCBI lineage: Eukaryota > Metazoa > Chordata > Aves > Suliformes > Sulidae > Morus > Morus bassanus. The sequence continues at coordinate 86,794,891 of CM062568.1, read as the reverse complement.
TCTCTGAACACTGAAACAATAGCTAATTTAGAATGTTGTAGTCAGCATTTGCATGACTGAGATTTGCCACAGATTAAGACAATGGGATCACATATTGAGCAAATACAAACCAATTACTATGGTGAGAAGCAGAGTAATGAAACCAGATTTCCCATGGCTTTAGGTCTCATATTTGGATTACTGAGATGCTAAGAAGATCAAAACTCAATGTAAAACAAGTCTCAGAAAGAGGCCTCTGATGTTTAGTAAGATTTGAGCTCATACTGCACCTTTTGGCCGAGGAATATTATTAATGGCACATCTTTCTATTGCCAAGGAACTTAGAACAATCTTCGTATTTGTTAAGATTACCAAGTTACAGACAAAGCCAACTGGGAGACCAAAAAATTGAGGACAAAGGAGAAGGAACAGACACCTAACGCATTACCCTGTATGTTTGCTTAGTCAGGAGTATATCAGGACTGCTATGCTCTCACCCTCCTACATCTCAGTCCTACCCCTTTACTTCGTGCTGACACTTGTATAATTGCACAGTGAACCGGCTGAAGCCTAACCATGCCAAAACTAAAACTGTTTTTTAGCCAGAAAAACTCCCTGAACCATGAAGTCACACAAGAAAACTGGGCATCTGAGCAACAGACAACTGGAACCTCTTGAGAGGGTAGGGGTCTGTGACAGCAATGACAAGCTAAATCAGCTTAAACTGACGTGAGACTGTATAAACGTTACTCCTTGGAAGGGCGAGGTGAAGCATGAACCGACAGAAATGTACCTGTTTTGATTCTAAGTAAATGAAGCCCGTATACCTCTAAGACACAGAGGTTGCACTATGCATTAAGTCTTCGAATGGAGGGGATCGTTAGGTCAGGCATCTCACTTCAGGAGCATTACTCATCTCTGCTGCTACTCAGGGTTTGGATCCGAGTAACTGCAGCACTCGGGGACCTGCCAGGGCCCAGACACCGTCGCTCCACAGCGCAGCCTCCCCAGCATTTTGCCACTGCCCTCACCCACCATTTAAAGGCTACGGAAAGCAAAAACTTCCCCCACCACAAACCGCTGACAAACTGCCGCTGTCACCCTCCGGCCCTACACCATGAGGTAATCAAGCCGCGGCAAGGCCACATTACTTCTTCCGAGCACCAACTTCCCCGCGACAGCCCCGCTCCCAGCACGGCCGCCCACGGCCGCCCCTCGGGCCTCGGCTTGGCTGCGGAAGGAGTGACGCTGCAGGGGCGCCTCGGCGACACGCGTTCCCGGGGAAAACCCGAGCGCCGCGGACAGCCCGGGAGCGCCCAGGGGGAGGGCGGCACGAGGCGCACCGCCTCCCGCCCGCCGGCTCCGCGCGCGGAAACCGTTCCCGCCGCCCCCCGCCCGCACAGCGCCTCGAGCCCCCCCACCGCCACTGACGCGGCGGCGACAGGCAGCGGCGAAAGCCAATGGCGGCGGGTCGCCACGCCGGAACCGGCGAATCGCGGGGGGCGCGATGGGCGTGGCTTGGCCGGCGGGGCAGGGAGCGCTGGGGCTGTTGCGAAGGGTGAGGGAGCGGTCTCCGCGCTCCGGCGGCTCCTCCGCGCCCCGTTATCCGCCCTCCCCCCCCCACCCCGGCGGAGCGGCGGGGCGCGGGGCGGCCGGGAGCCTTACCCTCGGCGGACATGGCTCGGTGGGGCGGCGGAACGCGGGGTCCTGTCTCCGGCGGGCAGGGCGGCGGAGCGAGCCGGGGCTCCGGCACAGGCAGGTGTGGCCGGAATGCGGCGTTGGAAACGGAAGCGGCTTCTCCGACGTGAGCAACAAACTGTTTTGAAGCAGTGCGGCTGCGCGCCGGGCACGGGGGCGCGCCTGGCAAACGGGAGCCGGAGGCGGTGCCGCCCTCTCCCTCAGCCGCCCGCCCCCGCCCCGGCGCTGGAGGTGCGATGCCGGGCGCCGGCTTCGCCCGTTACGGGAAGTGCCCCGGCTTCCTCTGTCCTCCCCTTGGTTCCGTGGCACCGCCGCCAGCCGAGGCCTGGCCACGGGCAGCGGGTTCGGTTTCACGCAGGCTGCCCCGACCTCAGGAGGGCGGAGGGCTGCCGAGCTGCTCTCTGAGTCTCTGCGCGAGGGCAAAGCCGTGGGTGGCTTCAGATCCGGCCTTTGCAGTTCTCAAACTGCAGGGGCCCCAGGTCTCAGCATACAGCGGTGCCTGGTTATCTCACCGCACCGTCAGGTTCGGGTCTGGTTCTTCGCAAACTGCTCGTAATGGGAGAAATCCAGTTACAGAGGGGTGTTAACGGCTGCAAAAGGTTGTCCTCTCAGATCTGCACAAAGTCAGGCGTCGGGGCTCCAGTTCATACAGGAATACTATGGGCCTTTGGGAAGGACAAAGTGTAGAAATTTCAGCCTCACCCGCCTATATTAACAATTCCGCGCTTCTTGCCCTACTGCTGCCTCCTCCATCTCTATACGCCAACCCTTTTTTTTTTTTTAATTCAGTATTGGGGATAAGGGGGTCGGTAGGGCCAGGACACCCTGTCCAGACATCCCCTGCGTGAGCTCACACTCCCCTGTGGAGCCACAGGGACACTTCTGGGGGAATATGTTTGGGGAGGGATTGTAAGAAGATCCAGGATGGTGATGGGACCTGATCTGCTCATGGCCTGGGGCAACAAAGTGCCCTATGACAGCCTGCAGGACCAAAGCACAGCTCAGCAGCACCATGGTGATACTAAAGCAAGGCAACAGAAGAGCAATCCCTGCAGGTCCCACCAAGAGCCCTGCCAGGAGGTGAAAGAGACATCTGCGAAGCGCTGTGCAAGGAGAGAGGATGGTGTGATCCTCTCTGGTTGTATCTTTTATCGCATAACCTAATATTCCCCCACTAAAAGCTGCTCTGCGCACCCACAAATGAGCAGAAAAGACAATGGCGGGGGAGCCCAATTCACACCTGGTCCCGGCTACTCCCAGGCCCATCGCAGGGGCCACCAGCCCGTTGGAGGCCCATCTCCACGTGCCCAGAGGAGCCCAAGTGCACAAAGGCAGGTGGGAACCTAAATTAAGGACTCGGAGGAACAAACGCCCTGTCTGGGTCCCTCCCAGGGCTGCCCCAGCAGTCTCATGCCCAGCATCCAGGCACGAAACCCATCAAATGAGTCAACACTAGAGCACCTTTTTGACTGGGGGGTGGGGTGAGGGGTGCTGCCTAGGGGTATGGAGCACATTGTGGGGGAAGAGCATTTCAGGATTGCACAGGACTTACTATGAGAAGTTTAGGGGAGGAATTGAAAGCAGGGAAAGGGATGGACTGAGGTGAATTGGGGAGGAACAAGTGTAGCGTTATATTACATTCCTTTCTAGCTCTTTCCTGGGATGAGAGTTCTCTGTTCTGTGTGTGTGTGTGTCTGAGTGCAGCAATGGGAGCGAGTGCAGATGTGCAAGTGAGCATGTGAGGACTAATGAAGGTCAAGCTGGACTGTCCAGCCCCTAGTTGAAGTGGCCTGAGGGCCAGGGGGGTCTCTAAAGGTGAGACCATGGGGGAGTTGGCTACTGGGGACCAGGGGAGTCTTGGCCAGCTGCTGGAGAGACCGTAGGGTCTGGGGGGGTCTCAAGGGGTGAGGAGGGTCATATGTGTGCCTAAGGGCAAGACCAAAGGGTGGTGGCTGCTGGGGCATCAGGGTGCCCCGGCCAGCACTGGGCCTGTGAGTGGCTCTGTGTCTCTAAGGATACAGCCATGGTGGGGCTAGCTGTTGGGGACCAGGGGAGTCCTGGCCAGCTCTGCATGTTTGGTGGGGCGGAGGGCTGAGATGCTCTGCACCAGAACCTGCAGTGGGGCTGCGGCCTCAGGGACTCTCCCAGCAAATGAGGAGACTGGGATCCAGGGCCAACTACTGGGCAGACTGAGTTAATGCTTCCTTTTTCACTTTCTGATCTTTAGCAGGTTTTAAAAGCCTTTTCTCTCTTTGATATGGATAGCAAGGTGGAACACCAGCATGTGCGAGCCCCATCTTGAACCAAATCAGTGCAGTACATCCACTTTCTTGCTCAAGTTTCTTCACCAAAACACATCATAATTTTTTGATGCTTTCCAGTTAAAGCACTGGGCTGAAAGAGCATTGAGTAAGCTAAGAGTTTCACTTTCCTGTAAAGCTTGAGGTGGTGGGAGAGTGCCTGAGTAATAGGGAGCCCAGCCAACAATGCTGTATTCAACATCAGGTTTTATCTTCCCTTTATTTTTTTCTGCAGAAACAGAGGAACTATTTTATGACAGGGCAACATTTTGTATGGATGTAAGGAAGCAGTCCCTGAAAAGAATGATTTGGGAACAGGTAGGTCTTGGGAGGCCACAGAGGGTGAATGGGGTACCTAGACATAGATGAAGAAGTGAAGTACCAGAGCGAGGGATAGGGGATACTGCTGATTGTGGAAAGGAAGTATTCAGGGCAAGGGTAAAGAAATGTTGGGTTGGAAAGGAAACAGACTAAAAAAGTTTGTTGATTATCTGATTTCCACAGTCTTGTGGGGCGGTGGTATTTGGAGGAGCTAAGAGAAGAACGATATTTAAGGTAGGGATAAGAGGAGTACGGTCTTTAAGAAGTGAAGCTAAATTAAAAGGAATTATCTGATATACTAGAGGCCGTAACATCTCTGTTCTGAGTTACAGCATGCTGTTTTAGAAGGTTTTGTCTTGAAGATAGAAAGTGGTAGGATTTCCTCTATATTCCTAGAAATACTGTTTCAGTGGCTTATTAATCACATAGAAGGCAGGATGGATTTGAAAAGAAAACTGAAGGAAGTGGAGGTAGGTGGGAGATTGTTATAGGGAAAGTTGTTAATAGTTAATGCATTTGAATGCAGAATCATAGTTTCAGGAGGAGTGAGAAAACCCAATCTACAAAGAATTTCTTTTTCTTGGATCAGTTTGCACAAGAAATTTCCTGAAATTAATTTGTTGGCCATCTTTCCTGGTACTTACGGTCATTGGATCCAATAAAATAAAAACATAAATTTGCCTACTTTATCTATTTCTGTAATGTCTTCATTTCAAGTTTGAGACTTGGTACTTTGTAGTGTTGGACATTTCAAATGACAAGTGAAGTTGTGGACTAACTCCGGCTACGCACTGGTCTTTGTAGATCCCAAAACATGTTTTGTGCGTTGAGTTGAGGAAAGTAGCAGGAATTGCAGCCTAAATTTACATTAGCAGGATTTGTTCGATGGTTCAGCTGGCTTGGCAAAGTGAAATGCACAGAAATGGATCACAGTATTAGGATAATATGGTTTGGCATCAGTACTTTGAGGGTATGGTTTATACTTCATTCACTTTGCTTTGGGTCAGCTCTTAAATTATCTATCAAACCCAAGAAAACAGTGGAAGTGTGAAGCCCAATCTAGAGAGTTTGTTTTTGAGGCTCTACCATTCTTAAATGGTCATAAAGCCATTTGTTTTCATTACCAATAATGAAGAAAGCCATGTGAGAGGTGTCCGACTGATGCTCAGTAAGCGTTTAATGAATACCAAAAGGAGGTACTTTCTAAAAGGAGAACATTAAAGGAAGTACACTAAGTACTAGTAATAATATAATAGTCCTGTGCCAGCCTTTTAAATAAGTAAATAATCTTGACCGCTTAGGAACGGAATGCCATGTTCCTACAGATTTTGAATGTCCTTTACTCATAAAAATGTTTTTACCTGATGATTTATTTTTTCAGCTCTGGAGGCTTGTAATAGAACTAAGCCACCCGGCCTAGATTCAATGTGACTCATTAACAGACTGCCCAAGCCACAGTTTCACTCATGTTACTTAATTTTCTCAGTCTCAGTGAAAACTATAGTGTGAATTTCCACAGAAAACTCATGGGATGATTGCTTATTTTGTAGATGCGTGGGTTTTGAGTGATATAAAAAATAAAACCAACAGCCTAATGTTAAATCAAAACTATCGCAGAACTGTTATTAGAGGGTAAGGCTTCTCTTATTTGTTCAGGTGCCATTAGCAAAAAGGCTTATTTTTCTGCCTCATTAGTACCTTGCTACTAGGTATGGAGAATGCTGCTGTAATACGGATGAATAGTCTGAATGAACCGATGAGTTAATAAAGAACTGGCATTTCCTTGGCCTTTGTTGTTCTTCTTTTGGGACTGAGAGAGTAGCTCCTGCCTCTCCTCTCACCCCAGCTGAAAATGCCAGTGAACTAAAAAGGGAGATGTAGGGGCAGTTGTTTCCTGACAGCAATGGCTTATGGTTTGCAGCCTTTGTGTGAAATGGCAACAGTAAGAAGGATTCGTGTCAGAGCTCGATAATCTTCTTTTAAAAAAAACAAAAATAAAGTTGGCAGCAACCTATTTAGAGAGAAAGTGCATGAGAGCTACCACTCCTACCCATGATGCCGTTACTACCATGGCTGTTTTGCACAGCTTTTTAATTTATCTTCTAAGAAAACAGTAAACTTCACTGAGAATACTGACATCTGTTATAGGATAAATTTCACATTCGGAGAGGTTTTCTGATTTTCCAGCTCTGAGAAAGTTTAAATGGCAATGGAAGTGAATCTGGTGTGAAAGACTGTGTTTAGCTGTTCTGTTTTCCTGACCTGGAGCCTATGTTGGAGGATATGGATTCCTTATGAATATGTTTTCTTAGTTTTCTTTTTGGTGAGTGCAGATGATATAATGTGAAACCTCCTCCATTCATACTGAAGTAATTAAAGACAGACATCTTCGGTCAGCAGAGCTGGATAACTTGCATTCAAGAAGTGAGGAGAACCCGTTGAAGGATTCTTATGACCAATAATGTTGGGCACTAGAAGAGTTTCAGGAGAATGCTTATGTGCCAGTAGTTAAAAATACAAATGGGACAAGCTGGGTAATTAAAAACCTGTCAGCCTGACTTTAATCCCAAGAAGCTGTCGGAACAGTTAAGACATGCTTCTGTCACCAAGAAGAGAATGGAAGGATTGAAATATAATCAATGCAACCAAAAATAGGTTCATGGAAAACAATGTCTGTCAAGTAAGTGCCCATAGAAACGTGTGTAGAAATCAGTGTTAGGATTGCAGCCAGAACTCAGCTGCCCTCTTCCCAGGAAAGAAGCTTCCCCAGGGCCTGACAAGTTGAAAGGATGTTAAAAGAATGGTGGGATGCTTTGCTGAGAAGTGGGATAGTACAACCTGAGAAGAGCTTGTATATGCAGTGATACTGCTTATAGTATCTGATTTATATTATCTCTGAATGGGCCTGAGGGTGGTATGCCGTGTACACACACCCAAAGGTACTCACTGAAGCCTGGGTTTTGCAGACTTACAAAAGTCACTGTCTTCACATATGTTGTAAATAGTTACAATGATTTCACTTTGTATATATAAAAAAATCAGTAGGTATACTTCATGTAGTCTAATGTTCCATCTTCTACTGAACATGAAAACAATACGCAGGCATACAGCGGGCAGATGAAAACCGTCTTGTGCCTGCCTCTACGGGCTAAGCTCTTCTTAGATCTTGCTTATCTGTATTTCTGGATTGGGAAAGGCACCCAATCCAACAGGAAATGATCTACATAATCATTAACTGCTTGACCATCTGGTTAAAACAAATCTTATGCAAACTGATTCCCACTTGGACAGTAATCTAGGACCACACCCACTGGGGCAATCCTCATATCCTTGCAAAGTACAATTCCAGACAGCCCAGCAGCATTCCCCAAGGCTGATGTTTTCCACTCACTCTAAGGCACCGGACCTGTGCATTTCAGCTTTTTTTCGTATGCTTTTTTCAATACCAAGTACAGCATTGCAAAGCTACTGACAAACCGACAGCTGAAACCAAAGTTTCACGATGGGCATCTTCCCCTCCCCTTTCCCTTCAGGTATGCAATTTTCGAAGAGACATGCAGGGGCTATCATTTAAACCACCTAGCTTCCATGTCCCGAGTTCTCGAACTCCTGATAACCAAACCAACCGTTTTAAAATAGTGTTTGCACTTCTGTGTTCATAATTTATGGCCTGCCTTTTGCCCACAGCTTGCTTTATTTGATAAGGTTCAGTCACTGGATTCTCTGTGCCTTGGGTCTGAAGTGTTGCAATTTGTTTTGTTTTCCAGCTGAAGATAAAGTAGCGGTCTGCCCACTATTATTCATCCCAGCTTCCTTTCTCTTACGCGTAAAAGACCTGGGGCAAATTCAGCAGTCTTCATATTCTGGCAAAATTGCACTTGCGGGAAAAATTCCACTTAAAGTCAATGACGGTTTGGATACAAATTTACCCTTACTCAGTTTACAAAAAAAAAAATAAGTTGAAGAGACAACACGATTAAATGGTTTGAAATGTGTAATGTGCTGAGACATACCTTTGGAAGTAGCCTACTTGTAGTCTGTAGATTAGACTTCGCATTTCATTACAAGAAAGTAAAGAGAAGGTGTGATTTGATTGCAGTCACGTTTATTTGCAGTTTCTATACACACTTTCTAGGTAATCAAACTTTTCTGACACATTTTTTGAGAGGGGTTCACAATGAAACTGTCACCGTTTTTACTAAAAATAAATACAAGACTTAAAGTGTTGCACAGCTCTAAAATATACAAAGGCTTGGATTTAATGTAAACTTTGAAAACATTTTACAAAAGAAACCATCTTTGCAACAATTTAAAAAGTTCATATTTACAAATATTACAAAAATACAAAATGGATGCAAGTCCATAAACCATTGTCTTTTCTGCCAGCATGAACTGGTGCTAGTACCAAAATAGTTACACTGTAACCTTCTTAATTTTTTTTTTAAATTCTTTAAGTCATAACCTACAGTATTTCTCTATCTGCCACCATTGCAGCAAATGCACTCAATCACTGACCTTTGGCAAAAGCAAACATATGCTTTATTTGCTACAACTATTCCATGTCCTCTATGCTGCCTCAACAAAAAAAAAAAAAGAAAAGAAAAGAAAAGGGGGGGAAATGTTATTTTTCAGAACACACAGCTGTATAACTTCAGAAATCATTTCCATAACATCAGTGCAAACAATGGAACAGTAGGTTGAAATGACGGTTCAGCGATTACCTGATACGTGTACTGTACCCTGTCTCAAGAAGTGAGCGATGTTCCCTTCGCTCTACAGCTTGTCCTCTGGTGCCTTAACAGCACGCCTGCAACGCTACAGGGGTCCCCGCCATTCATTTTCCTCCGACTCCCACGTTTGTTACGAACTCTTTTCTTCAGAGTGGACTTAGAATCTCTTTATTTGGATTTCAATCTGCTAAATATAAACTAGGAAGCTGAACAAAAGAAGTAAAACTGTATTTTAATGGGATTGTTCTCTGGCCATTTTGTACGTGAAGTATTGCCTCACCATTCCAGTAAAAAAAAAATGATTAGTGTATGTATCTATTTATGTATGGTCTCTATGAAATTATTGATTGGTAATAAAAAGTGATACCATCAAAGTCAATTCAGCTGCATTCTCTTTACAGTTTTGAATGACTATTTAACTCAGGACTATTAAACATGTTGTAAAAGTGCACCTGGTAAAATTTTTAGGGAAAATGGCTGAAGATGACAGCCATCAGAATGGCTGATGATTTTTCTGCCCAATATCTAAACTTCCTTTACTCATGTTCTCCACAAAGAGGTTTGTTATTTGCTAAACATTTCCTCTTAAAACATTCTCATTCATTCAATTCACTTGTGTTCAGACTTATTTTCTTAACTAAGCTACTAATGTGATTAGCCTTTTGTTTCCAAAGCCTTGCTCCCATTACCTTTCTGAAAACTATTTTAGACTTCTATATTATTTAGACATCCTGAATCTGCAGCCCTTCAGCTGATGGACCACCCCTCTTTCCAACGCACAGACCACATGCACAGCGACTCTGCCTCGCACACCTAACACAACCAGGCTACACAGGAGGACAGTAGGAAACCCTGAATAATATATTTCTTGGGGTAAGCGCTAGACGAAATCAGACATGAACCTTACGGGGAATAACATTCGGGATTTGTTAAACCATTCTGACTTGCTCAGACTCTTTAAAATCGTAACAGTTTTAGGTAGAACCTTCCTCTTTAAAACACGCTCTGCCTGCTTTTAAAAACTCTCAGCTTTATGCATTACATGATTAAAAGCAAAAAAAAAAAAACCTAGTAAAAACCCATTTCACACTTTCCGCTTCCCTGTCTTTTACTTATGCTTAAAGCCAGCTTTTAGTTGATTTCTTTACTACTAAAGTACGCTCTTTCTGCCATCCTACTTGACCTGTCCTACTGCACACCACATTCCTCCTCGCACTATTTTCTCTGCACTAACCTTTCCTCTACTCCAAACCATATCCTACAGCAACCAACACCAACTGCATCAATTTTGGACAATTGGGCCTTCTCCTCCGAGTAGCATGGATAGGGCTACATCGATGGAAACCGTGGTGGCCCAAAGGAGAATCAGGCCTGTCGGTTTTATTCTGTTTAAAAATTAAAAGTATAAAGCGACTCACGGGTTAAGTTTTAAAACTTCTTGCAGTTTTAAGACAAGAAAATTCAAGTAACTTCAAGTAATTCAGCTTTTATTTCCCTGCCTTCATTTGTATCAAAGCAGCTGCTTTGATTTGTCTCCTTTCCCACCCCAACCCAGTCCCCCACCCTGTTCTGCGTTTCTGGTAAATCCAGACAAGATCCCAACTGTATGTGGCTGGCACAATGAACCAGAGCTTTCCCCTTCCCAGCTCAGCAATGAATATAAATAATGCATACACATACCTATTTCCCAGCTACATTTTCACAGTGTCATTTTTGTAAATATTTAGGTAGCATGAATCTCATCAGCACAAAGAGAAAGCTTCACTGAAAACTCATCGCGGATATTTACTGATAAATCGAAAGCGCTTCTTGCATGCTTATAATTTATTTGTTTCCCTTACGAACCAGAAACTAATTGTGTTTAAAGATTATAGTTACCAGGTTATGACTGTGTTATGTATCCCAATAGCCTAATAGGAATATGAAAGTTAAGTACTATATCTTCTTGCATCTTTCCTCTCTGAAGCGATCCCTGCTAGAATAAAGGCCCAGGGGAGGCTGTGGGATGGGACCCTTTGGGGCTTTGCATCAGACACGACTTTGTTCTGTCGGAAGCACGCTCGCCTTCCCCACCGATCCTCCCGGTAACCCTCCCAGCTGCGCTTTCCAGTTAGCGTCTTCGGAGCTGCCTTAGAAAGACAAATGGTTACTTTAATCCCATCGCAGTGAGCCTTTCCATTTCCTTAGCTAAGGCAGAGAATTCCTCCTTCCCACTGCTCAATGTCATCCTTCAGGCTTGTTGCACTGAAAGTGGTTATCGGTGGCCATGTGAATTTTTTATGTTTGATATGAAAATGGTATTCACAGAATACAGTTATTACATTTGACTTCTTTTGTCTCCTATAAACAAAGTTGTTATCCAGTAAATCGTTTGCCACGTCCACTTTTTGATAATTCTATTTACAAATTTTTATCAAAAATATGGTATTTACATATGTTTTGTTAATTTCTTCTAAATTTTGTTTCAGCTCATTTTAGTGTAGAAAAATACCAACCCTCAAGAGCATTTTCTTTTTTTTTTTTTCCCTAGGGAAGCACTACAGTGAGGGATTTGTTTCTAAATGGGCAGCTTCTGGAAAAAAAAACCCAAAGTCACTTTTAACTCTATGGAAAGTGTATAGCCTTGAAATCTACAGTGACAACAGAAATGGGAGTGGGATAAACCAGATGAGGCCAAAAGAAAACAGAACAGACATAGCATATCTTCCTTCTTTTAGAAAATGTAATGTAATAAATAGCTACAGCTGTAGTCCTCTGTTTCCCCAGCGTCTTACAAACACATTTAAGCATCGATATTGCCCTGCAATTTTTTTTCTTTTTTTTTTTTTTTTTTTTTTGACTGCTACAGCGTTGGCCTCTTATATTCACATCCTTACAGAGCCCGAGTTGTATCGGCAGCCTAGCCCTGGTGCCCACGCAGCCTACATTGAGCTCTGAGAAGACCGATCGTCATGGGGGCTGCCATCCGAGTTCTCCGTCTCTCCTTCAGAAATGGCCTGCATCGGCGTGTTGTACAGCCTGCAGCGCACACTGTACCGGCTGCTGCTGGCTGCCGGAGGCGCCCGGGAGCGCCCAACTCTCGAAGATGCCGACATGGGAAAGCTCTTGGAGGAGAATCCTTCCGCGTTGACCCTGGGGGAGCAGGGAGAGAGTGGGGACAACGCATCGGGGCTCACTGCGGGGGGAGAATCCTCTAGGCTTTGAGGGGCATCTGCCATCAGCTCTCCTGGCGACTTGGGCAAGATAGGACTTTTCAGAATTTCTGTGGCGGACATCCTGTAGCTGGAGTCGGATCGGCTGCCCTTTTTAAGGAGCAGTAGTTTAAACTCCTCATTGGATGTGTTGGACTTTTTGGCATTCCTGTATATGAGCCCAGGGGACCTCTGACTGCTTATGGGAGTGCCCATGCTGCTGGCTGGTGGTACGTTGCTGGCAGGCAGCGTGCTGCTGGTGGGGGGCTGGCTGCTGGTCCCAGATGAAGATCTTAATCTGTTTCTTACAGAAAGGTCTCCAGAATCCTTTCTCCCGAGAACTTTCCTTTTTGATCTGTAAAAACACAAAGAAACACTCCTTCATACATTATGTTTGTAGAATAACACTCAGTGCTGGTCTGGAGTTTCACAGATTGACCGTGCTTTCATATTAGCTAGAGTTCTCATAATCCCTCTATCAAATATTGTAGGCTAGCAGTGACTGATGGGACTTTAAGCTGTGATAGCTCTTGTGCAGTGAATGAGGCACTGAGCCAGAGTCCCTCTTAACCTCACCCAGCTCTTCCAAAACAACATATGCACAACCAGCTCTTTATAAAGATGACAATGCATACAGGGTCTTAGGTAATAATAATACTCGGAGTAACCTATTCAATATCAGAAATCTGTAATTTCAGTTGTGATTGCAAATTTCAGCTGAATACAAAACACTGAAATTGAACAGATGCCTTCTTGTCAATCTTGCTACGACGACTCACTCACCAGAATAGAGCTGGTGGGCAGAAGGCAGGAACCACTGTGGGTAGGTTTCTTTGGAGACACATACATTTGTTAGAGAGAACAGCCTGATGTTGTTATCTGTGAAGCATCCTACACATGCCGTGAAGATAGTCAGAGTGCACACCAGACCAGAACAAAGCATCTTTTAAAAGCTGCCTCTTAGAAACCTAAACTCAATAAACTAAAGAAGGCAGTTTCAGGACAGGTCTTAACCATTGAATAACCAGTCTGCAGCTATCGTTGCCACAAGGTTAGGTCACCTGTGAATGACTGCGAACAGATCCTCGGTAGTGCGGGGTTTGTTTGGAGACACAAAGACATCCTCAGCATCAGCCTGCGACTCCTCACTCAGCGGAGACATGATGGACTCATCGCTTGGAGAAGACTCTTAAACAAGGAAAGAAGCCACACTACGAGTCAGACCCCTCCATGCTTTGCAACAGCACCGCCAATGTAAGGCACCAGCTCGCTTCACAACTGAGCGGCCGATACCATCATACAGGCTTTACCCTCTAATCTAAACATCATGTACATTGCATGTTGGAGCCCATAAAGGGGGCACTGTTAGGGCCTGAAACTGGGATCTCCCTTTTATTGTACAGCTGTGATAATCAGGCTCCTCTGTACCCAGGGTTAGTGCTCCTCCCTTTTCTCTTTTCAGCTGAAATGCAGCACAAGGGAGGAAATAAAGATCACAGAAATACATTCTGAATACACTGAAAAAGCACAAAATATCTTTGAGCTGGCTGGCCAGCTAACAGATTAAGGGGGCTCTGTACTTTAACCTACAGAAGCACGCCGATTTGTACCTCCAGCCTGCTTTTAGACTCCGCCACCAGTCACATCCAAAGCCACATGATAACACAGAAGGAGTTCACAACTGACCTTTCAGTGAAGGTTCGTCTGTGCTGTCCGCCGTCTCGTCCGCCCTGCCGTCATCGGAGGCACTTTTGGTTGGGATACCTGATGCGATATCGTTTTCCTGCTTGCAACTTGCTTCGCCGAGTGAATTCACTGCTGCCGTCTCCGCTTCATAGCCGATATTCCCAGGCACATGGTGGCTTACATCGGGTTGGTGCTTAAGCTGATCGCTGACAGCCGCTCCCTCAGCCTGACCTGGGCTTTCACCCGGAGGCCCAGCATCCAGCCTCCCCTCGCTGCCTGCGGAGGGCTCTTGCTGAGCCTGTACTTGCTGAAGGTTGTGCTCTGTTTCTGCTCCCTGGCTGGGTTTATTTGCTTCATCATCACCTGTGAGGACAGCTGAGCCCTTCTGAAACCCATCTGCAGAGACGGCACACGTCTGATTCAGCGCACTTTCCGGCAAGCGCTCAGCAGCCAGGTATGTTTGGTCCTTCCCAGGTTTGATTTCAACGAGACCCACGCTTGCTGAAGTTAGAGCGTCTCGCTCACAGCTATTCTGCCCACTGAAAGAGGAGCTTTTCTCTAAAGGCAGCTTTCCAGGGCCCCCTTCTGCTGGTGAAGTGTCAAGGTATGTCATTATGGCCTCCTCTGTGGAGTACTGGCATGATACTGGTTTCTTTACTAAGAGTGGCCTCATTTTGCCGGGAGAAATGTTGGTTGCCATCAAGGCGGTCTCCTGTATGCAGAGCAGGTCTGGGGCACTGCCTTTCTGTTTCCCTCCTTCAGGCTTGTTGACTGCCCGGAGGTGGACAGACTTGAGAACGGAGGGCGTGATGGCGAGGGCAGCGGGAGGGCTGGGATGCAGGGCTTCCCCAACTGCACTCTGCTTGCTGTGGCTGAAGGCATGCAGCTGGTGCCTGTGAGCGAAGGGCTTGCTCAAGACGTTGTGAAGAGCACTTAGGTCGAGGTGAGTAGGAGGTATAATCGGAAGTTCGAGGTCTTTGCTCACCGAGGCGATGCTGTCTTTCGAGAGCGACTGCTGCAGCGATGACTTCCTCTCTGGTACTTTCGGCTTCCTCTTGCTCCCCCCTGGAGACAAGGGTCCCGAAAAGAAAGCGGTCGGAAAAGAAGAGGTGGGCGTCTCCGACTGGCTGGAGTACCCACTGGAGGGAGAGGCTAACCCTGCCAGCTTCTCAGGGGAGGCCAGCTTGAACTCGTTATCGACCGAAGGGAGGGATGGGGTGGTGGCTCGTGACCCGGACTGGGACGTCTGGGATTCAGAGCTCTCCGGTGACTTGATGCACTCTATGACTGTAGTACCCGTAGCGGTGCTCGAATTGGACAAGGACCTGTAAGGATCGCTGGATTTCAAGTCGTTCAGAAGCCAGAGGTCTGCATAGTGAGGTTGTTCAGCACCTTCATCTTTAAAGGAGGGGATATCAGTGGTGTCGAATGGAGTGTCCTTTAACCCGCTGTCACCCTGGTTTGCCCAGGGGAGCTCCTGCTTGGCTGGCAGGTTGGGGCCTTCCACTCGGGAAGGTGTGTTTGAAAACTCAAGGGGCAGCTTCATCTCCCTGGCGGTGTGAGAGACATACTGCCCGCTGCTGATCTTTGGTTCTTTCTTGTCAGGAAGGTCGGTGCTGCCCTCCGATTTCCTCAAAGATGAGCTGCGTTTTGGTGGGGCTGGCTTTGCCTTTGGTTTCTTCAGTGAGATGCTCTGCCGTCCCTGCCTCCTGTGGCTCACGCACTCCTGCCAGGCACAGTCAGCCAGGCTGGAGGTCACGCTCCCGGTCTGGCCGCTCTCGGAGCCTGCGGCTGCATAGTTGCAAATATAGCTTTTATTACCCTTGAGACCGCAGTCAAAGTGCATGGAGGTATAGTATCCTTCGGTATCCACAGAAAAGTGTGAACTAGTGTCTGCCTTGTCAGAGGGGGTCTTTTCGAGGAAGCTGTCATAGGTGGCCATGCTGGTGAAGCTGGGACATCCCAGGCTGTCGGCCTTTGGGCGCTCAGGGCTGAAGTCCTGGCGACAGGAGGCGTCATGGTGATGGTGCAGGTAGTTCCACTCGCTGTCGCTCGTGTTGCTGTTGTTGGGGTCATCCAGTAAATCTGCCACAGTGGAGGTGAAGGAGCTTGCCCTGTGGCCCCTGACCTTGTCCACGTGGTCACCAAACTGCTCTGTGATGAAGATGCTGGAGTCCTCATTGGCATTGGGAGCAGTGTTGAGCGACAGCTCAGAGTCACAATGTGAAGAGCCCGTCAGCGGAGGAGAGGCAGCAGGAGGAATGGTTTCGGATGTCTGGGAGGGACATGTGGAGCTGCTGCCGCTCCAGTTGCCACTGGAGGACTGGTGGTCATCTTTCTGGTCCATGTGGCTGCTGAGCAGAACTCCTGCTGTGGAGATAGAGTGAATGGGGCTCCCAAAGGTGTCTGAGTTGGATGAAATCTCGCAGCTGCCTGAATCGGCCATCCTTGACAGCCGCGATCTCCCCCTCTCACCGATGCTGTGTTCAGGGCTGCGCAGGTGCTGAGGACAAGTTAAACCGATGGGCTGGCACTCTTGTGAACCCTGCTTGCTCAAGACCTCCTTCCCCTTTTTTGGGATCCTCTCCTGGCCAGCTAGGAAGTGCTCTGCTTCGTACCCTGCACTCTTGGTGGTGGCATCCTGACGGCCCTCGCTGGCCCTGGCGCCCTCACGAGGAAGGCTCCGCGAGCGGATGCGGTTGCTTACAGCAGCAGCGAAAACGGCATCCCCGTTGTCTGCCAGCACCAAGATGTTGCCGGCGGAGTGGGAGAGGGAGGCAACGACGCTCTGCCCCCTCTGGGTGCGGATCCGCCGCCGGGAGGGAGCGGCTATCAGGATTTCTTCCGTCTGGCACTCCGAGTCCCGGGTCCCCGACCTCCTGCTGCCGGAGCCGGAGAAGTCTGGGTTTGCGTGCACAATCACATTGCGCTCTCTCGCCACCGGCGACTCATCTGAATCTAGGACACATGGAAAGCTGGGTGAGTGGGAGACAGCTCCACACCTGCTGGCGCAAGACAACCCGTGGAGCAACCCAAGAATTGTTATCTGTTGTATTCTTTCTTTTTTAACCTTGCTGAGCATTGGACCCAATTTAACTTTGCTATAAAGAGTATAAAAGGCAGACCTCATCCCGGTGAGGTGGGGAAATTCTCCTAATCCTGCAATATGATCTCAATTCTCCTATTTCTGCAATGTGATCTCACGTGGAGCTGATCTTGCTGTGGTAAATATTACGATAAATATTAAGTTTTCAGTTTTTGTCACTCTATTTCAACTAGTTAAAGACAGTTTTCAGGAGTGGCTGCTGGTCAAAACACTCCGTGGGCTTCTAAAATAATTCTATTTTGACTACCTGTCTGTTCAGAATTTCCATTGTCTGCTTCTTTACTACCAAGAATATTTGCAAGGCAACAGGATCTTTCTTTCATAGGTTCTCTGGTTGCTTATTCCCTGTGATAAACACATTCCTTCTGCTTCCAATCAGGTTTCACGGCAACGGACCGAGATAGCAGAGCCATCTTCAGGTGCAGATGAACATTAAGAAATAATGATCCTGTTAGTTTCATTTTGGGTTAATACGAATTTTACACTGGATTTGCCCTCAACAGAGTTGCTCCCGATTTAGCTGGGACAAAAAGTGAGGTAAGCCGCTTGACTTTGGGCAAATATCCTTGGTAATAAAGGATGAAAGGAAGGAATCGAGGACAAGCATGATAAATAAAAGGAATGTTTAGCAAAGTTTCCCGTAGGGTACCAGCAGCTGTCTCTAAGGCGGATATCCAACTGCTCATCTGAGTGAGTTATCCGGCTGTTGTGACAGCTCATCATCACTTTGCTGAGCAACATCTGTCAGTTCTTTACCTTAAGCTCCCCTCACACAAGAAAAAACTTTCACTTAATCTAGTTACTTTTTATGCACATAACTATGGGTTCATAACAGAAATAAAATGGAAAAAAAAAAAGAACTGATTAACATTTACACGATAAGAGCTGAACATATACATCTATATTACTCAGTAAGGCCCCCGGTCCATCAAGGCCATATGGAGTAATATAGCTTTGCTTACTGTAGTAAATCAAAAAACCAAACCACGTCATTCCCAAACTCCGGAAGCATTTACGCTTTCAAGGTTTCGTTTCTTTGGAAGGCTGGCTACCAGCTCATATCCCTGCAATTTAAGTTGGTTAGAAAGCTATCTATGGAAGATTTGTATTTATACTACACCTATTTCTTGTTGCACTCTTCTGGGGATGCCAGAGATGGTTTTCCTCCTCCTCAACTTTCGTCTCCGCTGTAGTACAGATTGTGAATGAACAAGAGAGCAGCGTATACTAGCCTCTCTGTCAAAACCAACTCCTGCAACCCATAAATAGGTCTCATTAGCCTTTACAAATAGTAAACAAATTTTCATGGCTGGAACACAGTGGAGGTATGTGAGCTTGGATTAAGCCTGTGAATAAACATAAGGGAGCCCTTATGTAGCTCTTATGTAAATTATATCACAGTATATCACAGTTTTACATCTAATTCCAGCTCCCCCTCAGCAGCGTGGTCTGCCAAAAATAACAGAAGGCGTAAAAACAAAAAAAAAAAAAAAAAAGAAAAGAAAAGAAAAGATAAGAAAATCAGGAAGGAAAATAGAGTTGAGAGCTCTTGGTAACAGGGCATCTTTCTTACAGCTATTTATCCATCTGTCATAGGGACAATGACAGTAACTTGTCTGCAAAGAGTAATCTGTTCAGCTATAGCCTGACTTATTTTAAGCAACTAAAGTGTAAGAAAACAATTTAAGGTTATAATGCCATGTTCAAGTAGTTGGGCGCTTCTTAGGAGACCAATATGCCAAGGGGGCTAACACTTCAAAAAGGAAGGAGACAGCTAAAATGGGCCAAGTCCCTGTGCAAGTTTAGAGAGCATTCTTTGTGGTGATGACACACAGCCAAGGGTGACATAAATGGACAGCTGCTATTTATTTGTGTACATCATTAAGTGGCCTGATTTTTGCAAGTGCTCAGCACACAGCAGGATGCGTGGGAGTCCACTCTGGGAATCGGGTCACTCAGTCAATCCAGATCCTCAGTTTGGATTTAGGAGTCCAAGTTCACAGTAACATTTATTTATGACCACAGTCATACAGAATAGGTGAGAATTCCCAGTTTTCTTTACATTTCCATTGCATTAGCACAGGGAAGTGTCTTTCACTTTGTTTTTTACACTGTGTTGTCAAAATAAACTTAAAAGGAGGCCCACCAGAAGACCAGTGCCCATCTGTGCTGGCTTTTTGCACAACTGTACATTCATGCTCTCTAAAGTTGATGTGGGACAGGTCAGAAAAAATGTGCCAGGTCCATAAAAAAACTAACATAAGGATCACTGGTACAGTGGTTTGTAATCTTAAGAAAAATGAACAAACTAAACCAAACAAAAAGAAAAAAAAATCCTGATAAGAAGCTCTATTTTAATAGCGTATAATTATAGAAAACATAATTATACACAGACATACACATACATATTACACTACATAACAATGTAAAACATTAAAAAGTAACTTTCTTGTAAAAGTTCTTCTTGAAATCTACTACAGTGAAATAGAGGCTTCAGACAGATGTCCTGTAACCACCAATGCCCCTGGAATAAGCAGAGGAAGAACTTTCTTTAATATGGAACAAAAGTGCCGTAAACCCCAACAACAGTCATTTTCAAAAAAAGTGAACATTTCTCAGGGTTGGGAGAAGCTTAAAAAACAAAAACAGAGAACTGAAAGCAAACTCTTTGAAACGAAAAATCAATCAGCATTATTGCTGGTTTTCCAGCAACTGTGAGTTAGCTGAACATGCTCTGTGTGCCAGATGCATGGGGGTCATCTCCGAGAGGAAAGTGGAAGAGGGTATATCCTCCCCGTGACGCATACAAATTATTCCCATTAGTGCTAATGAGAATGATACACATAAACATCCAGAAGATTACATACCATTCTTGATCTGTAAAACTGATCAGTGGAAATTTGGTTCCAATGTATGGCAGGTGGAGTCTAGGCAAAAATGGCTATTACTGGAAAAGTTAACATTGGTCCCAGACCTAACTCTTCTCTGAACTGCATTAGGTGACATTAGCCATGTTAGAAAGCCTACACAGGTAAGGGTCCTATATTAAACCTATAAAGAGCATTATTTTAACACCAGCTTTACCTTGTGGAAATGTACCACACTATTTGCTACTTTCCACAGGGATTTCTGTCGGTAGTGCCCAACCTGCAACCTCGACCAGCCGGCTCCCAACCTCCAGCCCAGCAGGTCTATGTAGGCAGCTCTCCTGACCAGCTGCCTTTCCTCCAGTGGGGCCCCAGCTGGCCAGAAGCACCATCCCCGTGGTGGGACACCCGCTCCTGGCTGTCACCTCCCCAGGTGGGCACAGCTGGTGGCGCCGAGCAGCATCACCTCTGCTGTTGGGGTGGAGGGGAACGAGGACCGCATTGCCATCACCAGTGGGATTCATGCAGCAAATGATGCAGCAGACGGGGACTTGTCACCGTGATGCTGTAGGACAGATGTGCTGCAAGCCCAAAAGCCCAGAACCCCTTGGTTGGGGGCTGAAGCTGCACTGTGGGCATACAGCCCTCCTCAGCACCACAGTGAACCCTGCAGCCTGTCTTGTAGGAAGGTTGGGCACCACTGATAGACATGGGAAAAAGCAATGGGATGTGAGGCGCTCTGACTTCCCCCCCACCCCCCAGTTACTGGGAAAATAGAATTAAATAGAAATTTTTTCTCTGGGGAATGAAGGCTAACTGAAAGCTCCCTGATTTTTTCCTGATTGTTTATATTCAAGTCTATAACCATGGAAGTCAGCCCACTTTATGCTCTTACATTAATCAAAACTTGGTGCGAAATATTATTGAGGAAAACTCAGATCAACTTTATGTTTACCATAGCCCTCTGGAAAGAGAGAAAGAGAAAAAGAGAAAGAGAAAAACAGCCTGATTTTTGATTCTGGAAGTGAGTCATCTATCACATTTAATAAGTGATATACCTGCTGCTTCTATAAACAAATTCTCCTTTAAATAAATCTAATCAAATGTATCCAAATGTTATATAAGTAAAAGAAAATGCCATTTACTATACCTTCAGCAAAGCTGCATGTAAAGAGATCTCACAGCGATGGTTTGCATGCTACACAGTCATGCCTCGCATGTTTAAAGCACTGCAAAGAGCAGCCTACATTCTCTAGTTTCTCTTCTCCTGCTACACATGACAATCATATGATTAATTTCAGTGGCTTTCTGTGTTTTTTCAGTCAGCTACATTCAAAAAGTTATTTGAGGTCTTTCTAAATACAGACTGTAGGTTATATACGCAACAAAAGTACATTGTTTATACAGGGAACCAGTGTTACGTTACACTGTATAACATGATTCCAAAAATATGGGCCAATTTAATCCTAGATGCAGCTTCAGTGACTCCAGCGGCCAAGCATGAGGGATTAATTTAGCCCACTGTCTTCCAGAAACTAAATCCTCAAGCTAGGGTCTTTGCCCCCAGACTGAACAATCCCATGAATTCAAATAAATTAAACAAAATAAGTACTTGACCTCCCTTGAACCATGCAATAAATACAAAAAGAAACAGAAGAGATTTGTACCAGTGACATTGATGGGGATAATGCAAGAAGAAATCACTTGGGCATCTTGTTTCATTTTCTCCTCTGGAGTTGGGAGAGGTAGTGCTTTACTCCAATTGGTTTGTTTATCCAGTGTAGAAGGGATATTATGTATTGGATTTTTCGGCCTCTGCCCTAACATGACATCTGTATCTTCGTCCTCTGGTGGATGGGACTGCAAATGAATACATTCAAAATCAGTGTCTCCCACTCAGGCACACAAGGCTAATTTTGAAACAAAGCAGACACACAGATCAGAAATCAATTACAGCGATGCAAGGAGGAACTGTTCTAGCTAAGTCACACAGCACAAGCTATTCTCCAATGGAAAAATAACAGCCTGCTAACAGGAGAAAAGTACCTCAACACAATGGCAACAATTTTTACAGTATTTACAGTGATATTTACAGGATATCTCCTCTGTCAGAAGGGGCATGTCCTGCATTTGTGGGCAGCCATTGCAAGCGTGCCCTCAATTACCATCAGCGCTAGACACGTGGGCCCTCATTTGCATCTGCTACGTTTTGAACACCCAAGTCTGCTGATAAAATGGACTGGCCCCATATAACCATTCATTTGAGGACAAGCATCAGAAGGCCCAAAGTTTTAAAAAGACCCCACCGTACTTCAGGAAATCATTTGCATTTTATTTTTACAAACACAGAACATGAGCAGACCGAAGTTACAGCAAATCAGCAGCTATGCGGTAGAAAGCGGCAGGTGCTAGAAGAGTAGCCACTACCAGAAGAAATTCAAAGGGTAGTTTAGAAACCATGCACATTTTTACAGCATGCTACGAGAAGTGCTAGATACCAAAGATAAAGAAATAGAGAGAAAAGTAAACTGCATGGAAGAAACACAGATGGTTTGTTTTCTTTTGGAAGAAATAACAAATCCCCCAACAACACTCTGTCTTGCAAAGCTGCTATAATTTCATCTAGTAAAAGAGCAATAAATTAAGTGTGTTTTCATGTAGTGCTGGCTACAAACTTGGGTTTGGGGGTCTCTTTGTTTGCAAAAAAAAGTTTCCATTTTGTTTGGAAGGGACAGAGAGGAGAAACACTTACCTTTTTCTGCCTAATTTCCCTCCCTTTTTCCATTAATACAGTCTTCTATAAGCTGTGACAACTCTTCAACCAGCCCAGGATGTCCATCTGCCTCTCAGTTTTTAAAAATGAAGTGCAATCCCTTTCAGGCCACCTTTCTCTTCAGTCGTGAATTCCCAGCTGCTTAACTACCAGCCTTCCCCCTCATGCCTGCTGTTTACACTTCATTTGCCAGTTTTAGTTTCGGTAGCAAACATGGTGAAGATAAAATATTGCTCTCTGGCTCCTTGGCAGGGCGTTCAGCAGGCGGGTGTTGAACACGGCAGGATCACGCCTGGGCTGCCATTGTACTTCTGCCATTCCTCCGCCCAGGCTCCTCACAAATCCCAGGGGAATTAACCGTCTCAAGCTTGCCAAACAGCATTTACGCCCCGGCCCCAAAAGCATTTAAGATCTTAACTCGGCAGCTACTATTTAAACTGTTGGAGGGCACTTACTTACCTCACCAGCGTCACCTCCTGCAGCACCCCCAGACCAGAAACAACGCACGCTTCTTCCTCCTCCCACCCACAGAAAACCCCCTTTTCCCACGTAGGATCTCAGTCAAACATCGCAGCCTTCTTTCTGCCTGCAGCTTTTGTGCCGATCTCCAGCAGACGTGAATAGCTCATATAAACTTCAAGCACAAAAGACTTTGTTTCCTAGGTAACTCCCCCCCCCAAAAGTTTGATGCATGCATGCAAAAAAAAACCCCCTTGCATACACACACGCAGGCACATGGACACACTCACA
Source organism: Morus bassanus (assembly GCA_031468815.1). Lineage (NCBI taxonomy): Eukaryota > Metazoa > Chordata > Aves > Suliformes > Sulidae > Morus > Morus bassanus. Next base: position 86,771,490 of record CM062568.1, on the reverse strand, counting down.
CAGGGACACACACACACGCACAGAGGCTGCATTTATTGCAGATTCCTCCCCTGGATGACAACGAAGCGCTGGACAAAGCGGGCAAAGTGACCCTGGCTGCCAGAGCTCCTCCTCTCCAAACAGTGGCATCACCAAATGGCCAGAGAATAAATACCCGCTGTCGTGCTGGCATTGCCCCAACAGTTTCTTACCGTTTAGGAAAAAAAGAAGAAAAGGGGCAGTTTGGCAAAAACATTGCAAAAGAATGAAATTCAGTTGCTAATGCTATCGAGTCTGTCCTAGTTCAGGCCTTTTAAAAGAGGTGATAAGAGGAGGTGGCCTCATCGCCACAAGCTCCTGAAAACCATCCAAGGTGAAGAACGAAAGAGGTGAGGGAAAAAAAAAAGTCATTATTGTGTCTTACTGACAAGAGAAAAACAGAAAAGGCTTCTTTTAGCACAGTAAAGTTAGCAAGTGAAAAGCAAGCAAGAGGAAGGGTTAGGATCTGGAAGGGAGAAGAGTTGAGACAGGGCTATTAGTGGAGTATTGTTTGCTTTTCCAGTACCTTTCTACTCCAGGGGGTCATGTGGCAACACTCAATTGGGGAGGGCGAACGGGTGCTGTTAAACTACAAAAGTGAAATGTAAAAAAAAAAAAAAAAATTAAAATTAAAAACACACAAAACGTTTCTGGTAAAACCACATCAGTTTTGTCTGGATAAACTAGCATCAGAGGCACAACAAGCTGAGATTTCCACCCAATTTCCTACCGATGGGTTTGTTCCCCAGAACAGACCACTTCTCTACAAAATGCAGCTCAAGCAACTGTGCCCACAGAGTGGTTTGGACCCCTGTGAAGTCTGTGCTGATTTTGCTTATGCAGATTAGACAAAACTGCAGTGAAAATGGTTCAACCTCCTTGTACGGACATGCTTAAGTTGTCCCAAGAATGCCTTGCATTGATTTGGTAACTCAAACTGTGTACTGCCTGGAGCTGAAGCAGCACAAGGTACTTATCCAATTACATTATAAATGATCTATTTCATAATATAAGGGTTTTTTTTTTTGCATGAGGTATTTTAGCATGGATATAAATAATGCTGTTCCCGAGCTGATTTATCAAATAGATTGATTGCTACAGTTTCTGATGTTATCATTACATCTCTAAGGTTGCAATCATTGTGTCAGGGTGACAACTTTTTGTCACTTTTTGTAATGCTTGAAAGGACAAATGGTGGTGCCCACAATGCCCTGGGTCTTGCTGAATCCCTGCACCTCTGAAATCCTCTTCTGGTGGAAACTCTGGTTTGTTTGTTGCAATGTCCTGTTTTCAAAACCAAGGAGTGAAGGATGACTTCGTTTCAGATATGAAATAAAACAAAAAAGGAGGTAAAGAAAATGGGTCTGTTGATGACATTGGAAAGCTCTAGCAAGTGTTTCTCAGTGGGGGTTATTATCTCCCCCCGCATTAGTCAGCAGACTTGCCAAATAATCCTATGAACGTTTTTCCTTCCAATAATTATCAACACCGCCGTGATGGATGAACCACAAACCTCAGTTTGAAAGACTGCATTATGTGGTCTCCTCTCTCAAAAAAAAAAAAAAAAAAAGGCTGTGGTGAGTCTCAAAGGGTCTAATTCTCTCTCTTGTCCTACTCTCTTCCTAGATATACAACACCTCCTGCTTTGCCCTGGTCCCACATGCAGGACTAAAACCAAGAGAAGCCTCCAAATGAGCTGCCCATCAGCCTTACAGGAGAGCAGAGTGGAGAAAATAAAAGAGGACTGTTCCCAGTTAACATTTCCAGCAGGTTATTTTCTACCCAGGTCAGTGCAAAACCAGTTCTCCCAAGCTGGGAAAAGTCCTTATTGCAGGACAAACACCTCTGTTCATGCAATGAAGGGGGCAGAGATACCGAACACATCAACCAGTTAAGTCTACTTTTCAGATACACAAAGGTGATTTCACCCTTGGTCCACCAGCTGAGTTTCCAGTCACCTGCTCTGAGCAGATTGACTGCATTTAATGGGATCTAGGTTTGAACTGAAATTCAGCTTCCCCATGGAAGATGTTGGAGGATCTCTGGGGAGGGTCAAGACACGGGGACACAAACGCTGCTGAGGTGACAAGAGTTCACGATATGAAACTCTTTGCAATGTCCCGCAAAGGCCTATGATGGTCTTAGTCAGTGCACAAGGAGATGGGGACAGGAGAGACTGCCTGCGCCAAGCTCCAAGCACAGCTATGTGCATGAGCTGCTCGCAGACAAACCTCCCCAGGAGAAATAGTGGGGCCTTGACTTTGGCCTCAAGCAAGGTCTGGCTATGCATCTGTCTGTCCTGTTGGTGCAGGGCTTTCCTACCTCCCCTGTGTGCTGCTCTGCATGACTCCTCTGAGAAAACACCCGTTCAGTTATGTGTACCCACACCCATCGTTCATGTGCAGAACTCTCAGGTCTCTGATTAAGCACGGTGTGACAAACTTCCTAGGTAGATTCCTACCATAAAGAGGTAGGACAAAAATGGTGGTGACTGGCAGAATTTCAGCTCCTGCTGTCACAGCGGGGCTCCTGAGAAAGCCAGTGCCACCACTACCTCGCCAAGGGGTCCTGAGGTCACCTACTGCCTGTTCCCATGTGGTGCCCACTGCCTGGCAGCCGAGAGGCACTGGGGTATAGCGGCTGCCTCAGCATTCCAACACCTCCACGCTGGGGGAGAGAGAGAGCTGCCGCTCTTCAAATGTTCTCATTCACTCAGAAGACCAGAATATCTCTAATGTCCTGAGTAAACACGTAATTAAGCAAGAAGTTATTATTATATACCCAAGGCTGTTCTGGTCTGATGGGCAAATCTGCAGTTAGACAGTTTTCAAAGTTAATTTCTTTTGTGTGGGTGTGCTTGGCAAACAGCAACGGTGATAATCAATCTGTTAAATACAAAGCCAGAATACTTTAAATAGGTATTTTTCTTTAATGGGCTAAGATTGCTTTGAAACCAAACTGGTGTGTAATTGCTTGAATAGGGATTTGTTCTGCAGTCACTGACAAATGTGAGCATCTTTATTTTCTTAGCTATCCCATCAACTTCACTTGCACAGGTGCCATTCTGCTTGTGAAACTGCTTTGCAGTAAAAATCATGGTTGCATATGCACGTGATCTGAATTCTCAGTGCTCCGTGTCTCTTTGATGGGAAAGTCTTTGGTTTCTGTGCACTACAACAGTCAGATATCCAAGTCTGAACTAGTCAACAAGGCTTGCCCTGTAAAGAAAGAGAAAGCAGCATTGCCGCAGAGCAATTCAGCTCACCTTCCTTCAGCACCTAACTCTGGGCAAGATGAACACTCTCCCCACTGATTTTAGGAAGAGCCTAGCATAACTTGCAGGTACCTAAGTCAGGACACACAATTCACCCTTTCACTGAATGAAAATCTTAAACCCCATCAGTGCAGTAACAAAGAAGCAATTTAGCAGTTGATAAACTTGCCAGCCTGGCAATTTATGGGCCTGCCCCATCTATTGTCCTGGAGCTGGGATCCAGAGGAGGAAATGAATGGGCCCGTAACAGAATAAAAACGCCACTTCAGCCCCTCTTCTGTTTTCCATACCCCAAAGCTTTGAGATGCCACTGTTGTTCGGGGTCTTCAAGATATAAGGGAAGACTAGGGCAAGAAGCATCATTTGCATTAAATAACGTACCTAGCCTGCCTTACCTATAGTGATAGCATTACAGGAGATGCTGGGATTTCAAAGTTAGTGCACAGGGCGTATTGAACACAGTGCAATGGCGAGGGGAAAAACGTAAACCCAAGAATAAAGAACTATTTTTCTTTAGGTAATTAAAGATGTCTTGAGAATGCTGAAGCCTCATCAAGAGCATTTATCCTCAACATGTTTGTCAAATTTAGGCATGGCTGAGTTGATTGCTTCCCCCTCAGCTGTGTTTGACCACGTAGGCAAGGTGTTACCTCGCAGGATATCTTGGTGGCTGAGTCACAACCCCCAGCAGCACAGGACCGGTGCTGGCAGTGCCAACACAGTCTTGGTGAGGGCAGCAGGTGGCTAGGAGCACAGTGGTATTCTCCAGAGGATTATTTTTGACTCTTGCTGCCTAAAAGTTGCAGCTATTAAAAAGCATAAGTCATCAAAATTATTTCTGACTTTAGGCTTCTATAGCACCGAGTGGTGGAAATTTCCTTCCCAGGATGACCTTATGAATAAAGTGGGTGATATTCACCCGAGCAGAGAATCAGCATGTAGCTTCAGCACATGCAAGCTTGATATGTGGTCCATTTCCAACAGCAAACAGAACATATGTGGGATGCTTTCACCCTACATGAGCACAGAAATAATACGTACTTATCAGCAGTACATCCTGACTTTATGTTTGAAAGGAAACATTCACATACTGGAAAGGTAACATGTAGAATAAGTGTGAACTAGTGTTTAATCCCACATTCACGTGAGTCGAGTACTGACGACTCCTCTGGCCCTGGGTGAAACCTCCCTGTCTCCCTTTCTTTGCCTGTAAAACCGAGTCCCTGCTGCTTCATTAACTCACAGGAGTTCAAGGAAATGGTATTGATTTACATGTTGGAAAAATTAAAGGTCTGGTAAAAGGAGAAGAAATACTAATAAAAGGTTAGCAGCTTTCCAGTGTTTTCAGAGCACAGTTGACTACTTAATTAGAAATTAACACTCACATTCATAGCAGCTTTCTTACGCAGTCAACTGATGCTGAGGACAAAACAACAGGCATACTTCTGACAGTGCTATTTCTGCTGCAAGACACAGCCCTGCTCACCTGCCTGCTCCCAATGTTTATATTTCCATATGTTTAATTCTCCTCAAGTTTTTGTTTTACCTGCTGTGGGTGTTTTCTTTTCTTTTGGAGCATCACAAATGTGATCTGTTAAAGTACTGACAATCCTTTAATGATTAACGTACTGCTCCAATGTTTTGACAAGGTAAAGACAAAAATAAGATGTGTTTTCTGACAGAAGTCATGCTACACATGGATTCCAGCAGATGAAGGTACAAAACAATCATCCTACGATACAGGGTATTAGGTATTACGCTTATTGCACAAATAGTGCTATACAAGTTCATTCTGATGAATAATGACAGGTAGGTTTTACTTCTAACAGCTACAGGCAGGATTTGCACACAGAAAGTGCATAGCCCAACTCGTGCCTGGCCCTTAGCTCAGTTATTTTTTACTGAGGCTTCGTATAGCTTCAGCACAAAACTGTGTGAAAGTTAGTACATTCAGTTGTGTTTACTGTACAAAGCATGCTAAGGCAGACCATAGGGAATATTTTTGAAACGGCAGGGAGATGGAATAAAATTACCCCATGCATTATTTTCTCTTCACATTATAATTATGAACAAAATGACACTGATCTTTGTGCAATTGTGAGTGTGAATTTCCAAATATTATGGGTTCCTTGCTCCATCTCCCTTGTTTTATTATAACAGCTGTGCCATGAGGGTTTGAGAAAGTGTGGTCCCATGACATTCTGAACTTGAACACTGAGATTTCAGAGCCTGGCTGGATGGACTTGGGGAAACCAGAGAAAGAAAAAATGCAGAGAAAATGAAAAAGCAGTCTGAAATGCAGTTGGAATGACACAGCATCTTCACACTTAGTGATTGGCCTCAGCAGTGCTACAGGCAGGGTTGTCATGGGAACATGTGTGAGGAATATTTCCCTCATTTTCCCAAGCCCATACCTTCCTTGTACTCTCCTCAGATTATTTTGGGGGTTGGGTTTTTTTTTGTTTCATTGGCAAAAATGCCTGAATGAATGATACTTATAAATGTGTTTGGTTGTATAGTTCTTCTGTGTAGAGAGACTAAGTATGCTAGAGTTCTTCAGCTTTAAAAATGAATGACTGGGATGGATAGGAAAGTAAAATCATGTCTGCAAAACCAGGAGGGGCATGGAGAAAGGGAACGGGAGAGCAGTGCTTGCTGTTTCTCACAGTCTAAGAACTAGAAGGGATGCGATGAAATTATAAGGCATCAGGTTTGAAACAAACAAAAGATACATTTTCATACAGATTGTTAAAGTCATTTTCACAGGATGCTGTTGAGGCCAAGGTGTAAATTTGCTAAAAAATGCATTAAACAAGTCTCAAAATCAATGCAGACAGGTTCCTTGGTGGCTATTATTCTGTATTTGACCTCTGGCTCAGAAGCTCTGTAACCAATTTCTGTATGAAACTGGAAGGATAAATCATGGGACAATAAACGGCATAAACCATGCCCTGTTCTTATACTCTTCGCAGAAGGATCCCCTTCTGGCCTCTGGGCTCAGTGGACCTTTCATCAGACAAATCAGGGGAGTTCCTGTAACAAGAGTAGACTACAAAGCTAACTGCAGACTTGTCTTGCCTGGGACACAAAAGATCCTATGTAATTTCTAGTTCTCTCCTTCTTCTCCACGACAAAATGATCTTGTGATGGAACAGTGCAAAACAACCCTCTGGACCCATTTACACAGGCATTAGTTGCTTTGGATGTGAATTCATTTGGTCTTTCTAGGAACCTGTAGGATTTTGGCATCTTCCTCCCTGTAAAAATAGTCACGCTTAAAAGTGAATCTTCATCTGTTGTGGCTGATTTTCTCTAGCTTTACTATACAATATGCAAAATCTATGGAAAAGCTCAGAGTCGCCTAATCGGTAGCAATAAAACAGCAGCCAAAATGTACAAATGTGGAAGCCTTGGCTGGTCTCAGACATAGGTGACCTGTTTTTCAGTAGCTTTCAATAGCGATAGTTCTCCCAGTAGTAATGTGAACATTTCTCAAAATTGAGCCACTTATTTCAGCGTCTTAATGCAAGCATTTAACTTAGATGTTCATTTTGAAAAAGTCAGATCCTGTAACTTAAACATTTCTCAGGTTCTTTTTGATCGCTTTCTAAATTTATAAGAAACACAGAAAGGGGCGTTTATTGTTGTTTAGTATTGCTTTTATCAGCACCTTTCCAATGCATCGGAAAAGTGGAATACAGAACAGGCTGCTATGCCACGAATAAAAATTCTTCTGGGATTTAACATCTTTAGTTCATTGATGAATAGATGATACAATTGACTGGAATCAAATATCAAACATTACCGGCAGCCACTGAAGCAGATACGCCTTTGCAGATGTCAAAAAGCTTATGCCAAAAAGGGCAAGCTAACCAATAACAGCATTCTCAACTTTCTCTTGTAATGGTATCATTAAGTCATGAAGGCTGGCACAATATCAATTAATTATTCGTTGTTGCAGTGTCTTGTAGAAATCTCTGATTAACCTTCTGCCAGACAGAGCATTCATGTGCAGCTTCATCTTGCCTTGTTCTCTCTTTTTACAGTTGCCCCACGAACAAGGAGTTCTCTAAGAAATGGGTCAAGGCACTTTGAAGTACTCTGGCCCTGGAGTATTTGCAATTACCAGCGCAGAACATTGCCAGATGCCTTGAAATTGATAGGACAATGACCTCCAAACAGCTCTTGTTTGCTGCTCCTCAGGGGAACACTGAGTCTGGTCAGCTTCCAAAAAAGGGCCCAATATGGGTGGGCACAAAGCTTAATATTTTCCCTCTTGAAGAGAAAAAGGTGGACTTGCCGATAAAGCCAAGACATCTGCATTCAGCATGACTTAATTTTGCCAACTAATACAGGACTCAGAGGGTTGCTCACTATTTATTATTATTTTGTGTTCCACAGATGGAAGTAATGTCTAAAATGCACTGTGTTTTTTCCAAACATAGCAAAGATTGAGGCCTTTCACCACTGAATATGCAATGTCAAAAGACATGCCTTGTTCCCCACCTGATACCGAGAGCTTTATGTTCAATATGCTGTCCAAACTATTATCTGTAACTAGTTTTGATCCACAACATGGGGTCACCTCTCCTTTACCTTTCAATGACCCTACAACAGCTCTAGCTTTGATGATGACTTATAAAGAAGAAACAGGTAAGCCTGTTTCTCCGTTACGTCTTCCTACTCTTTTCTATGCTGTCCCTTAACATCAAGATATCTTCTTTCAGTTGAATCATAAGGCCTGCAAATTTAACCAGTTCAAAGCCTGCAGTGGTGGTGATGCTTTCCTCAAAACTACCCAGACTAGCAGCCAAAAAGCCAGAATAGTCAAATCAAAACCTTATCATGCATTTCATGCTTTCAAATGAGAAACAAACCTCTTCCTATGGACTGGCTAGCTGATGTTTTGGTCCCTGAACAGGTGCTTTACACTGTGACTCCTTTAACATTATAGTATTTCCATATGGTCAATATAATGCATTAGGATGAAGGTATGTGGATTTTTAAGCTAAGCAGGTGACAATTCAGTAGCTACACACTTATAATGTGCTCACAGGTGTAGCATCTCTGTAGATGCCAATGTCCCTGTACCTGCAGATGCAGGCCAGGTCTATCCCTATACTGAGGGCTGGCATTAGATGTACATCAATTAAAAGTCAAATCCACTTTGTCTGACCCGTGGAGTTTAAAATGGTTTGGGGAATGCAATGGCTTTTAGCACAGGGCAGAATTTAGCTACTGTGGCACCTTCATGGGTCAAATACCCCAAGCCACAGAGGTACTGAAGTCCTGCTGAGACCAGTGGGAATTAGGGACACAATCAGAGTTAAATTTTGGGATGTGAGTGTATTTCCTTTAATGATGATAAATACTGTATTGTCAACACTACTTTGATTTCAAATTAGTGCAGCAGGGGCAAGTCAGCACAGACACAGAGGACCAGATCTTCAGCTGGAGTTCCTGCTTGGTTTGGCTGCAAGGTCATCTGTGAGAAATGAAGCATCTGAAAAAACTGCAGGTGGACACTGCAGAACAGGACCATTGCCCATACATACACGGAAAATGTAGTTCCTCGTAGCTGGAGAAGTGCTGCTGAGCCTATCTGCACCCACATGAGCCTCAAGCCGGCACTTGAAGCCCTTGCATTCTCAGCTCCTGGCAATGCTAATGCAAGGGCTGAAATTATAGCACTTACTGAAATTACAGAAGGGTCCTGGAAGTGCTACCTAAAATAGAAACAGAGAATGTGAAGGACTGTGGAGGAGTGTGTGAATGAGTGCGTATGTGTGCTGGCCATGTGTGAAAATAAGAGGTTTCTCAACGGAAACATCCACCCTGGGACTGGCTGCTGGAAGCTGCCACCTGAGTTACATTACTGATCAGTCTTTAAGGTCAGCTGTGTTGTACCTGCGTAGGCTTGGGGGGGGGCACTTGTGAACCACTGTCACACTTAGGTCCCACAATGCTAATAACATATTTGTGTGTGATAGCTGTAGTGAAAGACTTACTGGTAGCAAATGCCGGTCCTTTATCGCTTGCCTCTTTTGACTGCAGATTGTGGGGAAGGGAGGAAAGGGGGGAGCCACCACAGTGATGGGGCCTTGGACTTTTTGCTCTCTGTTATCACCTCGGCTTCGATGTTCTGTTTTGGAGGAGAAAGAAGACATGAGTCTTTCAGAGTGTTAAAAACATATAAATGTCTCTATTAACAGCGCAACAGAGACATGAATAGGATGTGGACTCCAAAGATGAAGGTCCTCCTCTTCTCCACTGGCCGGTACCTATGATCCCTGTTGCAACTGAAGGGGAGAAGCACTTACCGGACGTTCAAGCCCCTGGAAGAGCAACACTCATACAACACATCCCAGTGTGTGCACCGAAGCTGAATTCTCCCTAAATGGGATTTATACCCTTCATCCCAAGTGACAAAGGAGCTAACTTCTAGGCACTTGGGACCTGAGTCCTGATTCCCAACGGGAACTTGCAGCTCCTGTTGCCTTGAAACGTCAAGCTGCAGTAACAGCTGCACTCTACCCATATAAAATATGCCCCTCTGAGGAGAAAGAAGGGAACACAGCCCCAGGTAGAATTTCCTTCCCCGGCTGCATGGCAGCACCAGGTCCTGAGCATTGGCTTGACAATATGAAGGTTGTTGCAGTGGCAGCTCTGTGTCCCAGCATGGAGGAGATCATCCTGGAAAAGTCAAGATTTCTCCACCCCAGGCCCAGAGGAGTCTTCCTTCACTATGGGGCCACAACATTCAGTCCTCTTCCAGCATCAGTCCCAAGTCTCTGAAACCTTCCAAGTGAATGGGAGAATGCTCATGCGCTTCCCATCTCTAATTTTAGGTGAAGGTCAGATAATTATTGCTTGCACAGAGTGCTGCTGGAAAGGGATGATGGATTCACCTGGTGCACATAGCTACGGTCCAGCCAAAAATGTTTGCCGCTAGCATAGCTGTTTTCTGATCTAATGTTTAGTTTTAATTATTCCTGGTTAAATAGATGAAGAGATAATGAAATTTTGATAGAAGAAATAGGTGAAACACAATAAACTTGTTTAGGGTAAATTTCTGATATGATTTCACTCCAATATATGCAGTTATTTGGAAAATAAAATAAAGCAGCACATGCCAAACTGCCTGCTGAACCTGCACAGCTGCCATTAAATGCGGAGGACGGGAAGTTGCCAAAACAGAGATTTGTAACTTTAAAATGATGAGGCATTTTCTGACAGCTGCCTTCCCGTGCTGCTGTCAGGATTTCTCCTGCCCACAAGATGGCAGGCAGAGATCAGCCTGGTCCTGGAACAATTGCAGAGCAGAGCTGCTAAGAGCAGAAAAGCCAACTTCTGCTCTACTCCAACACTACTGTGATTGCAATTCAGCTGTATCGCTCTTTGCAGTGCTATGAAGACATATTGTACCCTCAGTGTGTTCTTGAGCTAAAATCTGTAGAGAGGTTCAAATCCAGTAATTAATTGGAACATTTCATCCAGCTAACAGATGCTCTGCAGATCCAAGTAATCGATTATTATTATAACCTGATAACAATAATAAATGAGAAAGGCAATGGTAGCTGTTGGTGCAAAACACTTCCAACACAGGAGGCTGCTGCTGAACTTTTAAGGGTGACCTGAATGGATTTTTCTTCCTTCCTTATGGCATAGAAGACAGGCTTGTTTGCCTAGTTGGTTTTCCCTTGGTTAGGTTCCCTGTGAAAACTGACCCTTCCCCATCTTTTGCCTTCCCTGTAGTGTGCTGTTGCAGGACCATTCAGATGTTTGCACCTAAGAAATTCCCCTTATGGCAGGGATCCAGGAGCCTGGTTATGACCTTGATTGCTCCCTCTTCCTCCCCATGTCGCACGATTCGGTTTTGAGGCTACAGGTCTCCATTTTGTTAGGCGATGTCAGGAGGTGTTCTCTGCCCTGGGGAGGGGACACTGGCCTGACCCTTCCAAGCTGTCTGGGGTCTTCAGCTTTCAGCTGCCACCTTTCAGGGATGCAGGTCTCCTCCAGTATCGTGCTTGGAAACCCCATGCAGACAGCTCAGTTTCTGTGGAGACTCTGTAATAGCACTGGGCTCCAGTTTCAGCCCTTGGAAAGTTAAATCTTATCTGTTCTGGAGCTGAGGCATTGTTTAACATCTGTTTAGCGGAGGGAGACAAGAGGGCCTTTTTGAAACACTCAGTGCCTCCAACCTTTTGGGGTCAGTGCATGGATTTGCTCACACAGTTCAGACATATCCAGTTTAATAGAAAAACATATAAACAAAGAATGTAAAAAGGAAAAGTAAAAAGTCCTTTTCAGCTCTACTCTAGTAATCATAAACAAGCCAAAGAGGGCACAAGCCTTTTCTACTGCTAGAATTTCTTCAGCTTTATGTCTTAGCCTGAGTCCCTAAGTCCCAGTGGAGACCAGTGCCCACAGCCCTGTGCTTGAGCACCCTGCCGCTACCTGGAGGGGACCATGGAGAGGCATCATGCGTGTGGAACTGGAGCCAGAGCGTGCGTGAGCACCTACCTCTGCGCAAGGCTCGCAGGTGCTGCTTGGCGTGGTGGTGCAGCTCCTCCACGCAAGGTGGTCTGGTGGAGGGGAGGAAGATGTTTCTTTGCTGATGCCAAGGTGCTCGGTAATAGACACTCAGTTTGCTCTCTGCATCCAGGTTGGAGACAGCTGTAGGATAAAACCAGAGTGCAAGGTAAGACTCCTAGCCTCTCTTACATCAACCTAGCTGAAAAGCAAAGGCTCTCGCTTGCAACATCAGTGCCAAGAACAAGCACTGGCGACGTTACAGCTCCTGTCCTCCCACCAAATGACAGTGACCATTATCTCCTCCGCGTTTCCATACCACGTTATACCACTTAGCATTTAGACAATGCCCTTTTGCCAGATCACAAATGGCTCTATGGAGGCAAGTAGGTGCAATGATACTATATCGGTGATAAATATATGGACTAAAGTGATGATCATTTTATAGATAGCTAAATGAAAGCACAAAGCTACACAGCCTTCCCACAGTGACATTTTGAGCAAGGGCAGAGAGAGGAACGGGTCTTCCATTTACCCATTCTCCTGCCAATATGCTCTTTCACTACATCATGTTACGCATGACGCATTTCTGACACAGGTTGCTAGCTCGTTGCCTTCCAGCGTGTAACAACTGAGATTAACTGCCTGCCTGCTGAGTGACTTTAACTGTCACCTACCAAAAGAGGTTCCCTTAATAGACAGGGACTTCTGAGCAACAGAAACACTTCAACTCCTCTACAGAGAAATCCCAGAAGTCTGCCTCTGAAAGTTACAGGAACCAAGTCCACTAAAGGTTTGAGAGAATTTCTCAGGAGTGCTGGGACTCAGGGGAGATGTGCCCAATCTCAGCATACACAGCAGCTGGCTTTCCAAGGGTGAAAGCAGGAGAGGAGGGCCATGGGGGATGCCAGTGCTCTGCCCTGGCTGGCTGCATGGAGCAGGCTTGTCCCTCCTGTGCTCAGCAGCCCACATAATGCAGCAGAGCACGTGGCACGTCCTCAGCTATAGCACTGGGCTTGCTCCTTCTTCTACAGGCATTGATACAAATGATCTCTCCAGTCATCTCCTCTTGTAATGCCAAGGAGCTTCTGCAGCTGTTTTGCTTACAGGACAACACAGTGGGATGCAGGTGGGCTCCCTCGCGCATGGAAGGAAGGGTGGTGGAGGTACCTCCTGGGGTTCCCTTCCCAGTGAGGAGCCAAACAGCCAGCGTGCCTCAGGTTGGTCCCCCCACCGGCCACGTGCTCCTCTCCTTCGCCCTTATCTCTCTCAACCAGTAAAAGCCCAGAGAAGCTCGCACGAGTGGAGCAGGGCTGGCTTCAATCTCAACACAATTTCACACAACGCTGATGGCCAGAGCCTTCTTCCATGGAGAATACTACCAGGGATTTGTTACTCTGTGTTAGCCAGCCTGCATGGCAGCCCCCTCTCCAGCCTCCGTCTTGCCCACTGAGATGATGGGTATTTTGCGGCTGGGCCTTTCCCTTACATTGCTTTTACCAATCCAGGCAAGTGCAGCCCCCAGCCCTTGCCCAGCAGGGCCCTCGCCGCTTCCACAAGTCAAGGAGAAGGGATGTGCCACTCTTGTGGGACACCACCAAGAGGGAGGCCAAGCCAGAGAAAGGGGTTGGCAGCAGGACGTCCACAACAGTATCTTGTCTCCAGCCAAGGAACTAGCACATTTTGGGTTCTCATTTACCTTCCATGCTTTTGCACTCTCCAACGTGCAGGAGCAGTTGCCCTTTTTTGAGGGGGAGTCAGTGCAAGACGTCAGAGTACTGCTCTCTGGTGGAGATGCTTTGCTCTTTCTGGTTTTGTTGCTTTCTTTAATGCAAAACAACATTCACTTGGGCTGAAGGCATATTAGTGCTTTGTATAGAGAAAGGAACTGGGAAAGTACAGTAGGAGAAGAAGAAGGTGGGAGCAGATACAAGGGGAGAAACCCAGGAACCATGCTTCCATTTGCAGGATGCTGACAGACTTTATCAGTTTCCTTGATAAGAAAAAAAAACAGTTCACAAAACTTGGTGGGTGTCATGATGGAAGTGGTGGTATAATATGGTGATAGACCTGCTGAAGTTCAGGTTCTCAGAGCTTTCGCACCACCGAAGGGACACCGAACTCTGTGTCCAGTAGGCAGCCTTGCTTTGCATCTCAGTGGATTTTTGCAGGTGGGGTTTCACTCAGTTTACAGTATGTTTGCAGTGCTGCTCCATGCAACTGGCCATGCTGTCAGCTCAGGGAATGGCATCAGGGTGGGAAAAAAATGATTGATAGTGCAGGGGTTTGTAGGATGAATGATGGCAACCTCTAGGTGTTCATCATGAGGACTTACTAATGAAATTATTGACACTGCAATAATATAATGTTGCCAAATTGCAAGCAGAGCTTTTGACGGCTTGTCTGTCACCCCAGCAGTAGGTGAATATCTCACTATCATGAGCTGATTTTTATATTTCCTTTACCCCTTGAGGGTAAGGAAGCACTATGTCTATTTTACAGACAAGGCACCAAGACACAAAGTAACTTGCCCCAATCCTGTTCTGAGCTGCACTGCCTCCTTGGGAAGCTCATCTCAGGACAAAAATTTGTAAGTGATAGTAATGATACCTCACCCATTCTTTATATTGCTGAGGATATGTGATATTCATGATCACAAATTGTACCCTGGAGGCTAATGAAATGGCAGGCATAAGCAGTTCCTTCCTACTCCCAGAAAAAAACTGTCTAGACTGCAGTTCTAGTAGTTGTCTGTGATGGAGCTCAGTAAGTGAGAGGAAAGTTTTACCTACTTATGAAATGTTCAGACATTTCATTACACTAGAATATATTTGACTGCAAAATTTAACTTGTAGAAAGCTCTTCTGGCTTTGGCAGCAGTGTTTTACAAATAAGAAGAGTAAGAGTGGGGTTAATATACTTTGTGTGAGAATCAAAAATGAAACCAAACTAATACAGTTCTGCTACACACTTGCTGTTGTAGACACACATTGCTGTTCACAGATAAAATAGCATGACCTCTTAGCCATCCAACAAGTCGCCCTTAGCCAGCAAATCTGGCAGAGCTGTGCATAGTGCTGTACCAGAAGAAAAACAAAGCACAAATACATTGCTTATCTTCAAATGATAGGGCACTAGGAAGCTTACAGTACCCTGTGCCATGGCCCCAGCCAGCGCACATCCGTATTTTCTCACCTTTCCCTGCAGGAACTCTGATTCGCCATGTCAGAGAATATGCCCCACTGACACCAAGAAAGCAGAAATATTGCACAATACACACTGAACTGAACAGTCCTTTAAAATACTCAAAAGCTGGAGTGGATTTTCTAGGTGGTCCAGAATTTAGACTAAAAGAACTGGCAAAAAAGCCGTGAGGGGATGAATGTTCTCAGCCTGCAGTGGGGGAGAAGCTCAGAGGGAGGGAGAAGCGCTGGTTAGGGTAGAGGACAATGCTGGCCCGCGGACAAATAAGTATAAACCCGCCACAAATGCAGTCAGGCTGGTTGTTTGAAGAACAGCATCCCAACCTCAGAGCAATGAAGCTCTGGAAAAGCCTCCTGGAAAGGGGAAAGAGAAGGAAAAAGCTAACCGGTGAGACAGCCTGCACCCTTTCTGAAGGGGATTACCAGATGTGATTGCCTGCCAAAAGAGGGACCTGCTTCCACTTCATTCCTTGCACATTGTCCTTTGCACATGTCCTTCCATGTCTTTTGCACATTGCCTGTGCTCCTGCAATGACATCTCGCCTGGCCCCTGCTCTTTGGGCATGGGTCCATGGGAGCTGGGCAGCACTGCTGGGAGCTGAAGCCAGACGATGCAACCACAGGAGC
The DNA here is from genome assembly GCA_031468815.1 of Morus bassanus. Classification (NCBI taxonomy): domain Eukaryota; kingdom Metazoa; phylum Chordata; class Aves; order Suliformes; family Sulidae; genus Morus; species Morus bassanus. Next base: position 86,755,836 of record CM062568.1, on the reverse strand, counting down.
AGACCATGAGCTTTCAGGACCATCGAATGTCTGATTTTCTGCACAGGGTTGAATCTCTTACTTCCACGAAAACAAAAAAGCCAACCCTGTGGCAGGGTAATTCAGCAGTCAAAGACTACTGGGCTGAGATCTAGAAGACCTGTGCAGTCAGAGCTTCACCATACACTTCTGCGAAGAGCCTGGGTTAAATGTTAACACTCCCTGTGCCTCGGATCTGTACAATGGGGATAAGGTATCTCTTCCAGCCAGCACTTCCTTTCACTCGGTGTTGTACACTGCAGGCTGATTTTACAATGCCGAGACTGCGCGTGGCTGTAGCCCCTCAGCATCATCATAATACGCATAATAAATAAAGCAATACAGAAACTGTAAAGCCACAGTCTTTAAATTATTAACAGTTGGACACCGCTTTGAATGAGAAAAAAAGCCTGTACAGATATAGGAAATGCTGCATTTCAGGCATCAGATATAGATTGTTAATGTATTTTTAGTGTGCGCTTTGATCAATTTAGAATATACAAGTGACTCATATAAACTATCATGTTCATTTCATTCCTAAGTTAAAGTAATTGTTTTTTTGTCTTGTGGGATGACAAAACGACAAGAGACCATTTAAATGGATTCTCCATTACATTCTGTGGATCCATTAATGTTGGCTGGTTTCCTGACAACCAATGTCAAACAGACATACGCTAATGGCTGTTCTCATGAGAAGATTTTTTGAAGGTTTCCAAATAGCTCTTTTATCGAAGTTGATCATATTTATCATTTATAGACCCTTCTTGTCTTCACATCCTCTCATGCACTCTCCCTCCCTCCTTTAGCAAAGCAGAAAAAGGATCCTGCTGTAGCAGAGCTGGATGTGGATGCTTGAAGGTTGTGCGGCTTTAGTGCACTCAGGCATGGTTGTTCTAATAATAACACCACAAAGGCCAAGCAAGAAAGATTTCTGCTCTATTTATTCGATAGATTCAGGGGTTCCCCTCCGCCAACTCCGTCTGCTTCTCTAGATGCTTGCCTCCCCCCGACCCAGCTCCTTCTGTTTCTCAACTTTCTATTTCTTTCTGTATTATAGTTGCCATTAGGTGTCAGGGGTGGGGGGGGATGGGGGGGGGGGGGAGAAGATAATTTCCTATGCTTCCCAGTTCAAAGAGAAAACATGATTTGGTGTAAGGTGTGAAAAAGTGTGGAGCCTGGAGGGGATTTGAGTGGTGAGCAATGAAGGTGCCTACGTGGTAAGGGACAGAGCCCAGAGCTGTCGTGCTGTGAACTCCTGCACAAGTGAAGCCGAACAGGCGGCTGCTGAATCCTGATTAAAGTATCTGGATTCCAAAAGACAAAAACTACAATTAAAAAGAATCAGACTAGCAAATAAGCCTATTCCAGAGCCCAGTTGCTCTTATGAGAGGTTCCAATGACCCATGCGCTTTGCGGGATGCAGAGGAGCTGGAGCCTGCACACCCACCACGCACCCACCGCTTCTCCCTGCTGCACTGCAGGGGTGCGGGATGCTCTTGAAGGCTGCTGTGGCCAGCAACACCGTGCCAGGCTCTGCTTGGGAAGCCCTTCTCCTCCAGTGTTAAGATGGTTCAACTGCCATTTTAGAAAATGCCATTTTTTCTAGCCATTTCAGGTAAAAATGGTGACTTTTTTCTTGTGAAATTCAATGTAATAAGTAAGCTCTATGTTCACTCAGCTTTGCATAAATAGGCCTACACCAGCAGCAGCAGCAGCAGGGTTCAGCCTGATCAAACTCTTCCACACCTACTGCCCAGGTCAACAGTGAGTTACTGCCTGCTAAGTTTGTGTGTAAAACATCACAAGAAAATTAATTCTGAGAAAGACCAGATTATCTCAAAGACTAGGCAGTCTGGCAACACATCCAACTTCATCATGCATTTTAGTGCATAAATGTTTCATTGAGGCAAGTGCTGAGTCTGATGCGAATTTTATTTATAGCCCTGAATGTCTCAAATGTATGCTTCCCCCAAGTACTCGTGTCTCTGCCATAACTCCCAGGGGGTTTAAGCCTACAAGGCTGGTAAAAATCTACAGTTGCTTCTCCACCGTACGTGCCCCACATTTTCTGCAGTGCATCAGCAAGCTCAGTACTTTCAAAGCAGCTCCCTCTGTGGCTGCTGCTTCACAGTGATGGCACGTTGGATGCCAGGGCTCACCCAGTGGGGACACAGGAGCCCGGAGCTCCTCGCAGGTGGGACAATCGCTCTGTTTCCTTCAGTCATGCTTGTTCCCAACTGTGCACGCACCCAGACATTTCCCCCAGTCTTGACCTATCTGCTAATGGCAAACCCCACCAACTGGAACTGCAAATAGCTATTTGGATCAGCCACCTTCCCATCGCACCTTTGTTAAGGATTGAAAAATGTCTGTGCAAGGGGAATGTATTGGCGGGGCTGCAGTTCCTTCCAAATAAAGCTACTGGCTCTTCAGCATTTCAGTCACTCCACTGAACAACGGCAACCTCACCATAACTTCAGTGACTATACCTACAAGCACGGGCACGTACACAACTCCCCTCAGACCTCTAGATAAAAAATTCCAAGTGACTGGAGCCAGAAACTCAGACATACCCTAGTGCCCTCGGGAACCCTGTTCACCCTGGCAAGGGGCAGGATGCCATGCTCTCTCCCCACCAAGGGGAAGCAATAATTTCTGTCTATGTCAATGCCAGAGCAACAGCTGACAGTGATGGCTTTCTCTTCTGAAGCCCTTTTGCTGGGGGGGGCATCATATGATGGGAATGGGACAGGCACTCCAGCCCCTTGGCACTGTGGGGGCTGCTGAGAACCCTGTCTGTGCTTCCCTGTCCTCCTCTCCCCTGGCAGACTGGTGTGCAGTGCAGCTCCCCAGGAGATGTGAGAGCTGAGGTAGGCTACCTAGGCCTTGACACAGCTTTCTAAGCATGCTTCTCACATAAGACAAGAGATGCTCAACTCTCAGGAAAATAGAAAACTGCATGCCAAAACCCTGTCTCCTTTTCCTTGCCGTTCTTGTGCATCTTTGGCATTTGTTCAGGACCTGGTTGGAATTCCCCCATCCTTGGTCACATCTTTTGTCTTGCTTTCCTGGTGTATGTACTCTGATGCTTGTGAGGGCACCGTTCAGTGCAGACATTTCCCTTTCAGTCCTCACAGTGCCCACTGTCACAGGCCATGGGTGACTGACGCCCCGTTTTGGGTGGTTTGCTCCTTGGTTACTCCTCTCTGGGAGCCCATGCTGGACAACATGGTTTGTAATGGCTTTGTGCATCATTATTTCTTATTATTGCCATTATCAGGGCAGAAATCCAAATGATTTCTGAGGATTTTTTGCCCTGTGCAACCCGAGTCCAGGATGGATGCGAGGAGCAAAATCCAGCAGCACAGGCCCTGAGACATGGCTTGGGTGACCAGTCTGGACCTGAAGCCTGGATCACCACATCTGCCCTGCCACCAGCACTCAGTGCATGCAAATCAAAGCTAGCGTGACCATGTCTACACGGGCTGCGGCTGCCCTCTGGACAAACAGGAGGGAAGACGTGACAAAACAAGTTATGTCTTTAGCTATGTGTGGGCAACAACATGAGCACAATTATTATTCTGTTCTGCGCTCATGGATGGACAATTTAGCAAATTTTTCAAACTCAAGCAAAAAGGCAGAAACCTCACTGGCAGCAGAAACTGTTGAGGAAGACCATGATCTTTTATGCTCTTTGTATTGTTTTATTTCTTGCCAATACGGTGAAACTTCTCTATGGTTTTTTAGTGCATCCCTCTGACATTTTTCTGTCTCCCATTATGCCACACATATGGAAATAACAGTTATTCAGGAGAAAAATGGACAAGTGGGCAAAATCCCATCCGTATTCAGTGTTCAGTTATCTGGAAAGATTAAAACATTGGAAAGTGTATGATTTGGATGTCATTTCCATGTGCAGATCTTTGAACTTTGCATTTACCTGATATTCAGTTGAATGGCACAACAACAGACATAATTCAAGAGGGCTGGGAAGTGTGCAGTTCTTATACGCGTAAGAAGATTAGGCTGTTAAGCAATATGCACTTATGTGAAGAGTACCACATGCTAATCCCATTCTTGGCTTTGCTGCTTTCAATCACTGCTGGCGGTGTTTGAACATATTTTTAACTGCTTTTCCTAACTCTGTCAAATAAGTTGCAGTGGCCAGAATGGGACTTGGTATTTTGAAGTATTTCAAAGCTGTCACTGCAGGATAGACAACAACCTCTCAGAAATACACAGTATTTTATACGTTCAAGTCTTCATTCCTGTGAACTTTCTCTAGCCAGCGATTTCTTCCTCTCCTTTTATTCCTTTTCTCTGGTCTATGGCCTCCAAGAGTGGCTGGGAGAGAAACAGCTTCGTGCTCTTAGCTATGAAATAATGGTAAACATAGTCACAGACATCAGGTTTCTGTTGGAGGGTTTCATTAATGGAGCTGCCCTTCTCACCCATGAGAGGTCACTGGCACTTTTATTTTACGTGCACATGTCTACATATTATACATACCCATGAATATATGCAACTGTGCATACACCCTCACCCCATCACACCTAGCTCTGCAGCAAAGAAATCCCACCCCACCCCCCCCCACCCCCCCTGCACATTTCTCGTAACGCCTGGTGACAGAAAGCATTGGAGGGAGTGCATCATACTTAGCTATTAATACACATCTGAAATGTTCAATAATCTATGTGTAGCCATGGTGTTTCTATGGTCCTTGTTCAGTCAGAGATAGCAGGAAGCCCATCAGGGAAAGCAGGTTATTACGCAAAAAAGAAAACCATCAGTAAGGTCAGGCTTTATTCTCAGTGCAGCTGAAAACATATGACTAGACAAAAGTTTTCTCAGTTGTGTATGTGTATGCATAAAATTAAACAGTTAATCCAATCCTATGTCTTCAGAGACCACAACCCAGCTGGGAAGTGACTCCTGCCCCAGCTATGTGAGTGGAAGTGATACCAAAGGCAGCATTGGTGTTGCCTGCAGGGCAATGGTAAAGAAGGCAGACAACAGGTGAGTCCTGCCTGGCAAACTTAAGGTTGCCATTGGGTCAACTATTCTGCAGGATGAGTCCATATTCATTTGAGTTTGCTACCATGCTCCATAAGAAAACAAAAAGCTAATTAATAAAATAGTGAAGGCATAAGCAGTGTTCAAGAAAAACCCCAAACCCCAAGGCAAACTAGTTTAAGGTTACTGGACCTAGTGGTAAGGATGGCTTGTTATAGTAGGGATGACATGACATCACACATCTGCACACATACATACGTGTTTGTGTACAGACATACCAGAGCATGTAACTGAAATCAGTGTCTCAAGAGAGCCCTTTCAATCCTACATGCTTAATTAGCTGAAAGCACTTCTTTCAATTTGACATACTTTCAGCGCTTGTCAACACAGATTTCTTCCCATGTTGACCCTTCACATCTCTCCCACTCCCGATACACAGCAAGATAAAGTTTCTTATCTCTGGCAGTGCAGTGTGTGGTCTCTATAAAACACTTCGTAAGCACGCTTTTAGACACCCTTTGCAATTCTCTCTCATTGCTCTGCTATTTTTCTCCTGGGCTGACTCAGCCCAAATCACTCCTAAGCTTGCCCAAGTTGCTCCAACAGGTCACCATAACAGTCTCCCTTTTATCACAGACAAGTGTGTGGTTCACTGTGATGTTGCTCTCAGATCAGTCACCCTGATTTCACATGCCAGCACTCAAGAACAAAGCTTTACAAAATTAATTTACTATTCTACCTGTCTTGGCTAATGCTTACCTTCAGGATCTTGTGAAAAAAACACCCTCATTCCCCAGCCTATAGACATGTTTGTGATAGGTCAAACAGTGTTTTGGCAGTGGTTTTAATGTATCTTGCCCATTCTCCTACTCAAAACATTCAATTCTCCTGCATACTTCTATCTGAACATTTAAACCTAAAGTGATAATTTTTCCAGCAATAGCTTTCTGAGTCTATGCTGAGGATCCTCTTTTCGAGAAGAGCAGAGGCTCGCACATTGGAGCACCTATTTCCACATCAGCATCCACAATAAAAATGACTTATCCACATTTGTGAACATGCAAGTCAGCTGTAAAACACTGGGAGCCTTGAAAAAGCACATTGGAAGATGACACTCGACACAGAATATGCTGTGTTTTGTATGTTGGAAGATAAGATTTAGATGACTTATTCCAAGTACAGCAAATATATTTCTGTTTTCTTTGAAATCTTCATAAACTACAACTTTCCATCAAAGATCTAAGAGTTAGTCTCCATCAGTCTCCATGCCTTCTCCATTTGGCTCTCAGCAGTGGCATTTAGCATCAATTATGCCAGTGGTGCTGTGATACACACCCCTGTCTCTTGGACTGCGGATTGAGGGCACCAACTTGTTCTACACAGGGCATCAGAAGGCCATCAGCAGGTGACAGCATTTCGTTTACTACTGACCTACCCTTCATTCAAGATGATAACCTGTAAGAAAAAAAAGCCCTATATCCCCACTGCTTAATCTTGTTAGTCCCTGATGTGGCTCCGCACTGGTAATGACCAAGTCACTGTTTTGGAAGGGCAACAGTGGAAAACCAATGCCACAGTGGAAAACCAATACAAAATGTGAACAGCAAAACCAAACCAAAGACACAGGTTACATTTTGTACCTAGTATAAAAGTATTGGGGATGTTTTTTTGTAAATGACTTTCCTCACTGGCATGAGTTTGACCCTCTTGCCTTCAGCAAACTGCATGGGGAAGCCAGCATCTGAGGTCGGAAGCTGCTCCCAAGCGAAAAACAAGACTGAAGAGTTTACCCAGAAAATGAACAAGCAGGGCCCCTCTTTGCTTCCACTGGCACTGCACGTGGGCTGAGAAATCAAACCCCCAAAAGTCAGGAACAACAAGCCATGTGTTAAGAGTAGAGACGGTGGCTCATATTTCACGCTTCTTCCTCCCCATCAGTCTTTTTCAGCATGCTTGGCTAGATGCCCTGAATGCCACTTAACTGCAAGTTGAGGTAAGTAGCAACAGTTTCTTCCAATTATATTTAGTAAATACTACACTACTATTGCTACACACGTTCCTTTGAATTACTCACAGGCATCTGGGGGAAGACAGAAAGTCAATCATCTCAGAGGGACTAAAGGCAACTCTTTCTTGCTGTTCCTGCAGCTCCATCAGTCCCTTCCTGCAGAGGGACTGAGAGGTCCTGCCACAGGGCTCTAGTTGCTCTTGGGGTCATGCCTGCCCTGGGAAGCTTCCTCCCCATAACACTAAGGCAGCGCGTTTCTTGGGGCAGGCAACAAAAATCAGGTGCATGACTCCATGAGGTTACTCCTGTGCCACCCTGATGATGGCCCAGGGTTGGCTGGGCACAGGGATGTGGTTAAAGATACAACCAGTTCACTGTGTCGCTCCTCTGGGTCCTTTCAATAAAACTCTTCCCTGGACTCAGTGAATACCTAAGTCCTCCAACACCAGCCCTCTCAGATGTTCCTTTTGGCCCCAGCCTCCCAAGCAGCTTACTTGAAGCCCAGTTTCAGACAACTGGCTGTGAACTGGGCTTGCGGAGCACCCAGCCCACGAAGGGGCTCTGGGCCAGGAGGGTGGTCCTATTCCAACGCTGTCCAGCAATATCTTTCTCAAGTCCCACTTCTGACAAGACACTTGTGTAAAACACTAGAGCAAACAGCTGTAAAGGTTCAGAGAGCTGTGCTGAGAAGCCAGCTAGGAAGAAGTAACATGGCTAGCTGACTTGCTGAGTTTCACTTGTTGAAACAAAACTGAACGCAGTCCTTTTTGTTTTGTAAGGGGAAGAGCTGCCTGAAAATACATTCCCTTCCCCCCCTTCATCTTTCTCAACACAATCGATTTTAACAAAGAAACCTGCTTAGGGTTGGATTCTTGTTAGCCTTGCAAGGTGGGGAGAGAGAGAGCATGGTACATTTCCTTTTCTCAGGCCCTTTGCTCCCAATGCAAACTCACTGTGATCTGCAGTACACTGTAATTGCACAAACTCCAGCGCGTGCAGCAGCACTGCATATGCTCCAAAAGGCACCACAGGGAAACCAGGGCTGGTGCTGGTCCCCTCCACCCTGCCCTGCACTGCCAAGGACATGTCCCAGCACTACTCCCCGCCGGGGCTCCAGCTCCCACCGAAGTATTGCAGCCTCTCCCCTCCAGGCTTTTGGGCTAGAAATTAGCCCTTAATCCATAAAGCACAGATATATGGAATGGATTGTATTACTTACAGTACTTTCTATACACCTGTATACAAAGCCACTGAGATATACTGGATTACTTTTTAGAAGGAACCCATCCAGATAGCATTTGGAAACTGTCTGTCTTTGTCAGTGATATTGTATACCTAGACTGCAGGATGAATAACTTACGTCAAGATAAGTTATTTTCCCACTGTTATTATTATTTGAATAACATGTTCTCAGCTTCCTCACCTTAGGCACTAATATTTTTTTCTGCAGAGTTGCGCTGTTTTTTTCCTACTGTATTTCAGGTCCTTGCTTACCTAAAATGGTCCACAAGCCTCAAATGGTAAATACTAGCTCACAAATTGAACTGAGAGTTGAGCATTGTTAGGTGTATCCCCTTGCACATCCCTGCAGAGGATGCAAACCTACCATGCCAGCTAGGGAGCCCCTACAGCTCATGCTAACCCACTAACCCCCACTTCAAATTGAGACATCATGGTCAAAGGCAACTAGCACATAAAATGCAGCATGAAAACATTTAAGCTAAAATAAATTTTTAAACATTTACTTCTTGTAAAGTGTCATAAGGTGTTAATAAAGATCACAACATAGACTGTCCTTTATTGTTATGGCTAATATGGCTTTATGAGCCAAAACCAAATCCTATTGTTTGCACTCACATTTATATTATTAAGCCACATATTTATGCAAAAAACCTAATTGAGTTCTGATGGGATTTGTGAAAAGCCACAACTGCTGAAGAGCTACAGAGTTTGTCAGATGCTGCAGGGGTGTGGACCACTCTCTGGAAAGAGTTTTGATCCAGAACATAATAGCAAACAGCAAATTCTTGCACATTTGTAACTCATCTGTCTTTGTGTGTGTGTTGGACTGAGTACAAGGTAGTTATCAACATGTTGGCTTTAGCACAGCAAATATACATAGTGGCAAACAATTGCTTGCTTAATGTACGTATAAAATGATTACCTTTTAAGTGTGGGCAGATATTTTATTATGAACATGTGCTGAGTACTGCACATGAAGAAGAAGGCATGGTGAAGTGTATACATTTCGCTGCATCCAGTCAAAACCAGAACAGAAATGTCAGGTGTCAACACCTACTGGTAACTATCAGAAATACCACTGCAGCATGACACTGGAAGCCTTCAAGCTCTCGATTGTAAGCACTGATGAAAATGAAATAAAAATAAGCTGCAGAAAATAAGCTGCAGGGAAAAAAAAATCCACAGGAAAAGAAATTAAACCAGGAAATACTTTCCTGAAAGGAAAAGGGAAAGGAAAGAAGGAGAGGGGGGGAAAGGGCGTCATCATTAAAATTATCATGCAGAAAGTGTAAGTAAAAAATGGGGCCATTGAGTAGCAAGCAGTGTTTCACCTTAATGTATCCCATATTGAGTGGAATGGTGAATCAGGGGAGAGAGCACCCCTGGGATGCTTGGATTTGTTCACGGGGAGCAAAGTTGACAATATTTCCAAGCGTAAAGAAGCAGACAATGGAAAGTAATCACAAAAGTAACTTTCCCCAGGGGAGATTTGTCTCCCTGGAGTATATCTGTAGCTAACAGATAGGCTCCTTGCTGATTTTGAGTAGGAACTAGCCTCAGAGAGCGCCAAATAGCCCTCTGGCAGAGCCTGTCCCCCTCTGTTCACTGTGGAAGGGCCACAAGAAGATGGACTGTGCTGAACCGGTGTGCCCCACTGCCACCAGGCACCAAGAGGGAGATGCTGCCTTTACAGGGGAGCAGGATCACCTACTTGGAAACAAATGTGTGTCTGTGAAGTTCTGGATGGGTTCCCACATTTACTTGTTGAATATATTTTATGGCAAAGTAAAAAAAACAAATTTGGGTCACAGCCAAGCAAGCTAGCAAGGCATAAGGTGACTTTTAACTCAAAAGGTGAAACTGCCTAAGAAACTGAATATATTCATTTTTATGAAAAGGGGGGTAAACACACTCAGAAATGTGACACAGTAAGCTGGACCAGGTGTCAAATTTTGCTGTCCTTGCTCTGTCCTTTTTCAGTTGCGGCTCTGCCTGACTTCTCTGGACCCTTTGGCTATGCCAGCACATCAGGTCTGGCCCTAATTACCTCCCTCCCACTTTACTGCCTTCTCGTCTCCTCCTCTCTTCTTTTTGTGTGGATTTTCCAAGCCATGTTAAAAAACAGAAGTGCTGGAAGAGGTGCCAGACTGCTCTAGAGGCTGAGATGCTCTACATGCTGAACAGCAAAAGGCAGACGACACCCACGGATATACCCCAGCCCTGATCTGGCAGGATGCTTCTGGGGGGAGGTGGCAATCAATCTTCACATCTTATCAACTCCCATAGCATCTGCCAGCACAGGGGGAGGGGGAGCCAGCCCAGCCAACTTCTTCTATAATATGGATATTGTTCGTTAAGTCAGAGACATTTTATATACAAATATAGATCAGTTCCCAGCCATCTGCTTATTTTCTATGTAGTATCTAACGTATCGTTAGGGTGTTACAGAGAATATGAAAACAAGCTCTTATCTCTGCTACTGAACTTAAAATAAAAAAAAAAAAAGAAAAAAAAGGATGGAAGAAGAAAATATAGGAATTGGTATGCAGTGAAAAGCAAGGAACTGAGACAGAATTTTGAAACGGTGGTTGCCTGGGCTGCTGTAGTTTGGAGATGCAATTTGGCCTGCTAGGCAGATATGCTGGCACGTCCCCACTCTGGCCCAGGGCAAGTCACCTCCTGGCCTTCACAGCCATCTCTTGTTCTCCCAGTGACGTCCTAGTCTTTTCTCTCTTCTTTCTACTTTTGTGTCTTAAGGGCAGAAATCATCCTTTATGCTAAGCATTTACACATACAATAATAGGCCCCATATTTCATGTGCTAGTCCAATAATACCTTATTGGGTGGGTTTTTTTTAGTGTTATATTCTTCTGGATAAAAGTAGGCTTGCTTATTCCCTGCTAGGGCATGCTCTGAACCTTTGCAGATGAGCTGTGGTTTGTATTGCCCTGGCTGTGGTTTTGGACCCACAGGCCCCTGCAGCCCAAGGAATCTCTGCCATCTACAAGCAGCTCCAAAACACCAGACTGGATAAGTAATGGGTGGTTTGTTATTCAGAACTAACCTGCCATGGTCAGTAAATAAAAAAGAACCAGCCTGGTGCCCTGGGTGATTCCCACCAGAGCCCAGACCCACACAGCACGGGTAGGAGCAGGAATTCACTGATCATGTGCCAGATTCATTATCACTTGAGGTTTCTTAACTATGATATTTAATTCACAGCTAATTCTAATAAATCAAGATTGTTTCCCTGACTTGCTGGTTTGATAATTTCATCTTTATGTTTGTTCATATTAGTAAGTATTGATTTCCTGTGGGATGCAGTACATCTTCCCGTAGTGAGTGAGGGTGAGGTCACTGCTTGGCAGTGTTTCTGTTACACGGAGTTCTTTCTGAAGTTCGGCTATTGGCATACTTTACACACTTTGATTTTATCCCAAAAATGGGATTCTATGCAACAGCATGGAAGGAAAAATATCTAAAACGTGCAGCAATTACTTACCTATGAAAATGGCAGTTAGGCAAAGATTAATTTGGATGCTTTTCATTTGGGTTATCCTTTTTCCGTTCTGTTAGCATCCCAATTCCTTTTGTCTGTGTAATATTTGCACAATAGTAGCATTTTACAAATACTGCAATGCTTCTTCACGTTACAAGAGCCAGAGCAGCCTCCCCACCGTTAGTAAAACTCTCCCTATTTTCTGCAAACTTTTACACATCCTTCTAGGATGGAAAAGCTACAGCAAAACTTCAGCCTGTCAGAAGAAAATATCTGAACTTTGAAGATTCTCATTTTGATCCAGAAAACAACTTATTTTGCAGATAGTTCTGCAGGACAGTGAAATAATTTTCAAGCCTTTAAGAAATTCCAGTTCTATCGCTGCTGAAGTTACAGCCACATCCATGATAAGAATAAGGGAAATATTTGCTAAAGAGATGGCTGGAAGATACTCATCTTCCTTCCCCTTCTATCCCCTTCTATCTGTGGACACTCAGTGTGTGTAGGATGATGTTTTTTCAGAAGCACGGCAGCTAGAACAAAGCAATAATAACCAAAGTGCCACACATCATTCACAGAAACAAGCCTCGAAGTAGGGCAGTGGGCAGAAAACACTTTCTCATCCCATTCATGAACCACTGAGACAGGTATGTGCCCAGAGCTGAGCTTATTCAGGTAATCGCCAAGTGACTCTTTGTATCCAGAAATTCTTTTTTTGGGGGCAAACTGAAATGACTTTGTTGCCTACCACAGAAAGCACAGCTTTGCAACAGCACCATCACTGCCTAGTCTGTGATGATTCATTCATCCCAGCAGGGAGAAAAATGTCTCTTCCTCCAGCCAGCTCCGCACTCAGCCCAGACCCCCATGAGGTGAAGCCCCACCGAACTACAGCTCTCAATTTTACAGACCTGCCTTTCGGCTACCATCATCCCACGTGTGTCAATGGGGGAACAGATCATCAGGTAATTAATCCCCCTTTAATGTGATGAAACCAGGGAGACTTGGGGTTGGCTGTCCATCAGGAATATATCTCAGCGGTACCTAACATTTCAAGCCAGGTGCCTACGTAGCCACGTTTTTTGATTACAGCTGATGATGACCAGAGTTTCATTCTGAATTTTGTACTAACAATCTTCCATTTGGACTAGATGATCATGGTAGGTCCCTGCCAACTGAAAATATTCTATTCTATTCTATTCTATTCTATTCTATTCTATTCTATTCTATTCTATTCTATTCTATTCTATTCTATTCTATTCTTTCTACCAACATGACACAGAATGGTCATGTTTCATGCTGCTATTTTTATACTTAAGCTTCAAATTCATAGTATCTCCCAGCCTGACAACTCACTGCATGCAAGAACTCTACGTATAGGTGTTGGGAGGTGTTGGGTAGTACAAGGCAGTGTATTGCACACATGAGCTAATCAACCTCTGGAAATAATTCAGGGTCTAGCTAACTCCAGCTGTGTTATCTGGGGTCATTTTCCGCTCTCAAACTATGAAGGTTCTTTGGGTTTTAATGCAACAAAAAGACTTTTGTCTTTCTACAGTACCTTATACTGGCAAAGCAGCTGCAGCCACACTGACAGAACTGCATTTTAGCAGTTAGCCTACTCCTCACACCCCCACTTTCATAAAAAGACACATTATGTTGATAAATGGAAGTAATGGCTTTGGCTGGCACAGTTTTAATGGTCAAAGATGACACACTTTTCAGAGCTTTGTCCCATACCTTTGCACAAGCAGTAATCAGTAGTGAAGAAAATGAGCTTCAGTATGTTCATTCAGACTTGTTATGGGGAATACAACCTTTTAGGTTCAGACTACGTGAAAGGGATTTAAAAATGTGGGACACTGCTGCACTATAGTTTTTACTCCTAGCCTTGTTGACTGCAAATTCCCCTCACTTGACCTACTGAGTAAATACTTCTTCTTCCCAGGAAATATGAATTTCCACCCAGCAAACCTGAAACCCTTTTCCTGGGGTCATAAGCTCTTCAGGGTTGATTTGTGTACCAAATCCTATTCTGATAGCCCACAGACCATGATTCATAATATCAATAATGTTTATTGCATCTCTTGGAGGTATCACCAACTGCACAGTGCCTCTGTTTAAACAGTGGCTGCCAGAAGATAAAGGCAGGGCTCTGCCTGCCTCCCAAAAAGTTTCTGATAATCCCGAGAAGACTTCACTGTTATGCTGGCACTAGAAACAACCTTGGACCTGCAAGCTGACTAGGCCATGGAATCACCTTTCTCCAGAGAGGGTCAGAGCCTGCTGTGAGGCCAACCCAGGGCAGGATGACTGGTTTGAAAAATGAGCAAGACTGACTGAAAGGATCAGGGCAGAGAAGATGACTTCCTCAGAAGTTACCAGTAGGTGTAGGTGTTATGAAGAGGCACCGTAGAGCATGCAGAAAAAACCCTGTATGAAATGTAAAATTTGCATATGCAATGAGTAGAAATGCAATGCAAGCTCAGAGAATGGGGCTGGAGTAAAATGGACTGACACATCAGCCAGCCTTTGAATAGGCTAAACACTTTTTGGTACATGTATGCAGTGATGTACAATTTACAGGTTTATTTATTTTTTTAATTTTTGCCTCATGTGAATAGGCACCTCACACTGCCAAGGCAGAAAGGAACAGCAGTCAGTCATATATTGAGATAGAAACAACTCTAGATGAAAGATTTTATCAAACCTGGGAGAACCAGTTTCCTCTCAGGTATTTGCTGGACTGCTCCAAAACTGAAAGAGTAAAAAATTTCCAAAGGCAGGCTTAGGTTCTAAGACAGAGGACAGTCCTTGACTCCTCCATAGAACCAGGACTGAGCCTTCAGTACATGCCAGAACCAGGGATACTGAGGCACATTTCCAGGATGAACACCCTTTTCCCAAGGCACTGCAAGAACCAGGCTGGAGACACCGAGCCAGCGACCAAGCTGCTTCTCTGGCCAGTCTTGAAGCTTACAGCAAATCACAAGATTTGGACTGGGGCATAACCCTGCAGTTGTGCAGTTGTCCGAGATCAGCATCCATGTCCATGCACATTACAGAAGGAGAAAGAAAGCACATTACTGCTTGTGAAGGTTGAATTTGAGGAGACTAAGAACTACCATTTAAGCACTGCACACCTTGTGTTTAAAAGGCTTTTCAAGGTATTACAGAAGGGGTTCAGTTGATCGTCTCCTGTAACAGCTGCAGCATCTCCAGTGGACTCTGTCTTCCCAAAACACTCATTAACCCATACCTTCTGAATCACATCCCCTCTACCTGCCATTCAAACTGCACTGCCATAAGTCAAGTCCCTTTCTTACATATCTTGAAAGAACATCTTGAGAATAGCATTTAGTCACCAAAAACCTGGGAGGAATTCAGACCAGCAGGGAAGTAAAACCATTCGTTCTGATGAAGCTGACCTACCACTAATTTTTTTTTTTAAATTGTTATACGATATGCTTACTGTTTCACAGTTAATTGAAAAAACCATAAAGTCACGGAATTGTTCTGATCTGTAGTAAAAATACAACCACGTGCTGCAATTAAGTCCTTAAACCACTGCTGAACAGGGTATAATAATTACTGAGGGCTTGGCTCAATATTTGGAGTTAGACATTGGAAAAAAAAAAGGCTTTGGTGGTGTGGTGCTGAAAGAGAGAGTCTGGCACAAACTAAGTGCCAGGGAAAATAGATCCTTCCCTTACTGGCCTCCCTTACCATGCCCATATTTGAAGCAGGCAGTCTGGAGCAAAGCTGTTGCAAGGTGATAACACAAACCACGCACCGGCCTCACTGCTGGCCAGTCGCACAGCAGAAACCCTGGGAGACAGGTGTGGGTTATCGGCTGGGTCAGGGCACGGCTCAAGGCTGCAGCGTGCCAGGAGCATCGGAGACAAACCCCTCTGAGGTCTGCAAGTGCTACCACAGCACAGGCAGTAAATAATACCTTGTCAGCAGGCCACATTATTGAATAGCAATAACTTTCCATAATAACTAATTAGTGTCACATACAGACCAGACACTTAAAAGATAGAAAGTGCTATAGCTCTTCTTCCTTCATCAGATTGCAGCGCTGAGGTTGAGCTTTACTCATCTGCTGGACTGGCACAGGAAAATACCCGCATGTGAGCCAGGACATTCCCTTTGGCAGCTGTGGGCTGAATCATGCTGTTTGTCACCTCCCCCAGCTCTACGGTGCTGTTACTTCTGTGGCCATCCTGCCTGGACAGCAAGCTCTGGTGTATTTGGTTATCCCACGCTAATCCCTGAGACCTCCTCCAGCTCCTGATCCCCACTGGGGACCTGGCTCTGCGAAAGGAGGCTCCCCGCAGCACCCATCTTGGGCAGGGCTCGCACTGTCCAGGAAGGGGCTCACTCCTCCTGCGAAAGCTCCTTGGCATCCCCGAGACCCAGAGAAACTTCAGGGAAGGTTTATTTTGGCAGGCTCATTAACATGGGCATGGTCAGCACTCTATTCCCCCACTTTTCTTGTGTATCCAACAGGGGGACATATCTGTGTCACTCCATGTCGAGCATGTTGCCTTTTCATTCATAAGAGGCAGCTTTTGCCAGAATAATAGCAAAGAAACAAGCACTTGATCAGCTGTGTTATCAGACACTATTGGAAAAGTCTAGATAAGGATGCTGAACAACCTTAGCTTATTAGTATTCCACATGCAAACGCTTCCCCATAACCCAGAGTCATCTGTATCCCGGCAACCCTTAAAATTTCCTTCTCACTGAATTGCCAGATCTTTATCAAAATATAATTACAGTCTTAATTTGGAAGATAAATTTTGATTGCCTGTGCTGTGCCAAAAAAAAAAAACACAAACCATCAGGTACACGAGAGATGAGGTACAACTGTGAAATGTGAATCTGCATATTCTGACATTGGTGCGTCACCTTTCCTCTTATCAAAAGTTGGGGTCTGATAGCTAGCAGTGAGGTTATGTAGGGGTAAATAGGCAGGGGCATGAAAAAAAAAACAGTCCCCTGATGCCATCAAATGAAATTTGTGCTAAAAACAGGGAGGAATTTGAAATCTGCAGCTGCACACAAAGATTATCACTATTATGAAGATTATATACTATTATCATTACGAAGTGAGTGATGTGCAGCACTGCTGTGCAAACTTGGAAGAAAACACCAGTCCTTCCTGAAACAAGAGGAGATTGTGCAGAACCCGCCTTTTCTCCCACTGCTTTTTTTCCCCCTTCAAACACTGGCGGAAAACAGCACAGTGTTTTATAGTTATATCCAGAGGGTTCTCAAAATGTAAGGGTCACAAAACGGCTTCAGATTTCAGCAAATTATTCTAGTGTTCATCTTAAACCTGACCGACAGCTTTTAAAAGCACCCTTAAGAACAGCCTTTGTGGTTGATTCATTCCAGTAAGGTCTTCTGGCATTGAGAGCTTGGCTGTTGTGAGGCTGAATGAAAGGGGTGCTGTTTTCCAGCAATGATATTAGAGTCCTATGTATATAGGCTGCCACCACCGAAACACCTTGTGTCTGCACACTTCATAGGGCACAAAAGAGCTGTTCCTTCACTTATGTGCCTCTGTGAGCCAACATTTTTTATTCCTCAAAATGACTGAAGACATTAGGATTTATGCATGTATCACAACAGACCAGCATCATCGTTCTCTACTATGTGCTGTTATAGTGATGTATTATATTTGATCCCACTCCCATCTGCAACAGATGCAGAATCAACCTCTGCATACAATTGCATGGGGATACAGTTGGAAATCCCATCACTTCGATAGAGCATTATTAACAAAGACATACTGCTGGGGGTGGGGGAGGTACTCTTCTACCTTCCAAGAATTGATATGACTACAAAGATTTTTCCAAACTTAAACATGTAGCCTAAAAAAGGTATCCCAGAGGAATATAACCACTGCCTGCTCTACCAACAGAGCCCAAAGGAGAAGAGACAGCCCAGCAGGCAAGCCATGGAGGTTACCTAGTTTCTGACTTATCAGACTACAGCAGTCCAAACCCACTTCAGTTGAAATGCCAGGGGGAAAAGGTAATTACTTGGATGACAATGTCATAAATGCAATTAGACATTTGACCTTAGTGTTTCTTGGTCACATGCACAGAGTTGAACTCATTGCTAAATTTGGGACTGGGAAGTTCTTCTTTTCCTCCTCCTCCCTCTCTCTCCGCCCCTCCCAATGAGCTATTTGCACTTTCTCTGCAGTCCTGATAAGGATCCTTTCCTAGGACAGGAACACCGTGCAAGGTGAGAACAACTAGAACAGTAAGTTCTACCACACAAACATACAGAAGGATTACACTGCAGGTTGAAAGTTATACTGTGCCAGAGTTACAGTATGAAAAATGTGCTTCCTTGTGGGCAGCAGTCAAATACATCACTCAAGTGAAGTCAGTTTCCTTCATGCTCCACTGCCCCAACCCTCTCCAAGAGACCACTCCAAACCAAGTGCAGTTTTGACCAGAGTCCGGTGTAAGCAAACACAGTTGCCAACTAATGATAAGACCCAAAGCTCACTGAAGTCCAGAGAGATACTGCAACCTCTGCAGTCACTTCTGTGCACTGGTTCCTATTTCCTAAAAATCATGCCCATCACTGACACATCAGTAATGCTTTTGCTGACAGTAGCAGTAGAAAGTTTTACAGCTGAATGGGCTCAGGGACTGAATCATTCTTGTCCCCTTGGTGGTAGGACCTCAATGGGGCTAAGTCATACTGCAGCAGAAATGGAGGGCAGGAAGGAACCGTGAGAGAACTGACTGGTCCATGACTTTCGTAACCCTGAAACACAGCTAAAATGCTATAAACAGCAAATGAGGCACCCACCCCCAGACACAGAAGCTGCTTCCTATAGTGAATTTTGACTGATGTGTGACCAAACCTGTCCTAAAAATGCCAAAATGCAAAACCAACAATAATTCCACTGCTCTAAAGTGGACTGAGCATTTCTAGTCCACCCCAACTTTATTCTTACTTGTTCTTAAAAAGCCTAAAAGAAGGACTCCCCATAAGCTCCGTAGGATGCCTGTTCCAGTGCTTTATCTCTCTTTGCACTTGGAAAGGTTTTCCTAACCTTCCCTGCTGCAAAGTCAGCTGCTTCTTAAGGGGGAAGGCTGCAGAAGCAGGCACACTGGCTGCAGTCACATGCAGCTCCCCTCTTCTTTGGGTAGCAGAAGTCCATCTCTGGTGCCATGAATTTGCAATTGCTCACCTCAGATGAACTGAGCTGAGACAAACAAGCCAGAACTAGTGCCCTGGAATACTCCAGGCAGGGTGCAGGGGGAATATCTGAGCCCCCAAAGGACGAGGATGAAGCGACACTTACTCCAGATGCGCGGTTCTTCATCTCCTTTTTAAAAAGCATTAATTTCCTGCTGGTGAAGGGTTCCATGCTAAAATCAGAGGAAACCAAAGTTGCCTATCCACAGCAGCAGATTCAGCCTAGTGCTAGAGAGATGGAAAGCTTCCATATGCCATGGTGACTAGTTCAGTATAGACTCTTATCCATTCCCTCCACCTGCCAGGCACATGGCCCCCACATCAGCATTATCAGTGAAGGCAAGCATACATCTGGATGAAAACCACACTGATATGAACAAATTGTTTTGAAAGCCTGGCTTTTGGCTCTGAGTTACATATTCTAATACTAAGGCTAATGTTGGGAGGACTGGCAGAAGAAAGAGGCTACCAGATTTACTCACACCATGGTGTGTTGCAGGAGGAGGAGTTCAAAATGGCCCCTGTGATGGCTGCCAGCATCTTCACGATAGCTAGTAAAACAGAGGCTTATTCCTCCCAGATATTCTTCACTGAGAGCTTTCTCAAGGGAAGCAACAGGTTCCCCAAGCCTTTATTATCAGCAGGAACCTCCTGAAGGAATGTTTCATATTCAGAAGGTATCAAAATGTTCCCATTTCTATTCTGCCTCTTTCATTTTTGAGCCCAGATCTCCCATCTTTGAGCTCACAGTTGCCGTGATAGGCTACTGCAGAAGGTATGTGGCTATCACATACACGTCCCAAGTTCCTAGTAACCAAAACAGAGTTCTAGCTTCCTCAGCTATCTCAGATGTTCTCCTGGGTGACAAGACAAGCAAGTCTCACCATTGGCAAATGAGAGCCCAGAGAGGACTGTTATAAGCCTTCCACAGCCAACTGGGCTCTCAGCGTTACAGCCTCTGCCTTTGGACCAAGCAGCATCACAATAACCACAAACCCAAACTGTGCCAGTGATACCAGTAGCTGAATACTTAGAAATATAAACTGGGGATGCTCTTCCCCACCTGCCATTTTGGCTAAGCCACTTCACCCTTGATGGACCTGTCTTGACAACCTTATTTATCTAAGACTGGCTTGACTGCTGCTGCTGCTGATTCCAGGAATCGGTGAGCAGCATAACCCTCTGTGCTGCCGACTGTCCATGGCGCAGCCTGGCAGCCCGCTAATTTCTATGAAAGACAGCAACAGGGCAAGTGCGCTGGAGGGAGCAGCACGCAAGTGCTTAATGCATGCCATGAAGAAATATACATGCATATACTGCCTCAAACAGCCAGAATGTCTCATGTTGACATTTTCTATTCAGTTCCACAAGAATTAAAATGCTCATAATAAAAACCTGGCAATCAAAAGCAAAGAAATTGTTTTCCAACCAAAGCAAGATATCATTTCTATCTATATAGTTGACCAGAAGTCTTTCTGCCTCTTACAAGCAACATTAAATGCCATCCATTACAGCAACAAATGCCAGCCGAGTCCCTTTCTTTCCACCTGTGATTTTAAAAGTACATTTCCCATGCAGAAAGCTGTGTGCTTGGCAACCTCTGCATCTCCCCTCCTGACGAGTAGCAGAAACACTGCATACTAAACTCTCTCCTGTAATGACATGGATTCCCACACCAGAGAAAAATTCTCAAACTACCCAGGCAAAACTTCAAATAACCTGCAAGGTATTTAACAAACCGGAGGCAAAAGCTGAAGCCAAACCCTCAAAGCATACAGAGAGAGAGAGAGAAAAGAAATGCCCTCTGCTTGACCCAAAATAAAGGTCTACCAAAACCGTTCTGCATAGGAAAGAAAACGAATTACCATTGTGGGGACCCTCAGTCATTTAGAGTCTCCTGTCAAGGCTGAGAGCCATTCTGAGACTGCAGGTTTTTCCTCTAACTTCACTCCCCGGCTCTGTGAGGAACTAGTTAAAAATGACATCACTGCTCATACTACCCTCCTCCCCCTCCCCATTCACTTGCTAAAAAAGCTGAGGCTGCTGGTCTCCCCCTGCATTGGCTCCAGATTTGGTCCTCGATCCTCACCAAGTTCCCGGTCTGCAGTTGACCGTGCGGGTTGGTGTCAGTGCGGGACGGAGGATGCACCATCTCTACGGGCTCTTACAGCATCCCTGCTGGCACCCACTTGAGAAATAAAATAGCCTTTCCCTTAAGAAATCAGAAGAGGTCTAACCTCGCGATGTATAATGCATTACACAGCCAGCTCCGTTTACAGAAGGAAAACAGTCTTCCTGTTTGAAGCAGGAGGGAGAGAGAGACCCTTCTAGGGGCTCTGCCTTTTGGCTCGTCTTCCTTAAAGGAGAGGACCCTCTCTGTGGTTTGCTGCATCCTCCTTGCGTTAGGACTGCAATCTATCTTTTTTTTTTTTTTTATTTCCCTCCCCCTGAGCGTGACATCATCAGACACCAACTCTGCTTCTGTAATAAAAAAGGATCCCAAGCAGAGCTACCTGGTTTGAGGTCATCTGGAGGACCCAGGCGATGCTGGCTCCTGGGCAATTGTCGCTTCTTACAAAATACTCTGCTCTCACACACTGTCATCTGGATTTAATAACCCTGCGCTTGCTGCTGACCAGGATGCCCAGCTGCCAGGCTGAGATCAGTCTTGTTTCTCTCACTGCAGGCTCCACCGGCATCAACAGTGAGCAGGTACCTCCGGAGCAGTCCCCTGGTACCCACGATTCACCTCGCAACTCCATTTGTTTCCCTCCCCTAACTGCTGGGAAGGATGCTGCAGCAAAATCCTTCGGCCAGCACTTCTGGCTGCTACAAAGCACCCAGGCTGCAAGCACCCAGTGCACACGCTCCCAGCACTCCTCCACTCTCCCAAGGTCCCAGCCTAAAGCATCACTGAAGGGAGCCTTCTCAAAACACTGTCACCCCTGGCTAACTGCTGCAGGAGCCAGCAGCTCATGGCTGAGTGGAAGGCCAGCTCCAGCACAAGGCCTGTTTGTTGCCAAGGGCACCCGCTGCCTTATTTTCCCTACCTGTGTTTTCTCTCATGGGGTAGCGCTGGGGCTTGTGCTGAGTGCTGCCCATCCCCGAGGTGGCTGGCAGGCACCAGGGCAGCCGGGGTGAGCCCTGCTGCTGCCAGGGTGAGGGATGGATGGCAGCTCCCAGGCTCCGCAGCCTCCCTCGTGCGCTCCCATGCTCACGGCAGCAGCTGGCAGCGGCAGCCACAGCACTGACAGGAGAGAGGAGTCTGTGTGTACGTGCATATGTACAACATATGCTTTCGTGTACCTATTATATACATAGAGAACTACATGCAGATATAAACACAGACATGCATTCTGGATCTCTTACTGCTACCAGCAGTGCCACAGACGTATCAAATATTGCACAAGTAAGGGGACCGATGGTGTAAGGCTGCATCTGCAAACATGCTTGGTGTCATTTGTGCGCTACCTGTTTATACAGCCTGCACACAGATATAACCCTTGTCACTATGTTGATTACAGGTGAGTATTTGACATAGAGCTGTAAAAGCTTCATAAAAGTCATCCAAGCTCCTCTAAAAGGTATAGTGGTGTGTAACACACATCATGTAATCGCACTTCTTTGCATGCTACAAATGTCTTACATGGGGGAGACTGAAAAAGTCTTTCAGCAATGAAACCCCCAGCAGCCCTCTGAATTGGGAAGATGCTGGTGCATCAGGTCCCATGGAAAATCCCTGCTAGAGACAGGGAGCCAGAGGGAAGTTGAAGGAAGCCAGCAAAAATCCTGCCTCAGGGTTTATTCATAACTCCCTCCCCCTTCTCTCCTTCTTCAGAGCTGTGTTTTGCATGTGGGCTGGTAACACATTCACATCAAACACCAGAGCCCTTCTGAACGAGCCAGGGTTGAAAACCTGACATCTCTTGTCAGCTGGGACAGAAGAACATTACACGCTCAGCAATGAGCAGGTGGTGTTACCCTGGGATAGGATTTCCACTAAAGCGTCTCCCTCTCTGTCTTTTAGCAAGTGCATGGCCCTGCAGGTCCTCTTCTCCAAATCACAGCCCTGCCAGGCTCCACTCATCTTCATCGTGTGTGCAGCAGGCATAGGCCTCTGGCACAGGCAGGAAAGAGCCTGAGACTGAGGAGGGATGACTGTGTTCGATAGGGAAGTGGGACCATCTTTGAAGCTCCTCCAGTGTGAACCTTCAGATAAATACAGAAGAGCGTATCCTCTGCCACCACTCATTAATCAAACCTCAGTTTTCTCACTGCTCTGATAGGGTTATCACAGTCATTAGCAAAGGAGGATCCTATGTACCTGTAACAGCATCAATAACGTCTCTGGAGTAACATCGATTATACATCATATACTAGATCAAAAGAGAAAAAAGCAGAAAGTGTGCCAATTCACCAGACAAATCTCCATATTTCCCTTCCAAATGAAATAAGTGTTTAACCCAGCTTCTTAAGGAAAAAGGCAAACCTGCTGCCTGTCCCCTGCATCCCATCCCCATAATTTTTGAGTTCCCTGACCAAATTTGCCAGAGTAATTTGATTATGTTCTATATAATTAAGTTCCTTCAAATTCTAGGTGGAAAAAATAAAAAAAAAAATAAAATTCAGTGCCACTCTCATTGAGGACAGCCAGGTAAAATTCAACTATTGCACTTTCCATTGGGAACCTGTTGGCTGGCTGGCCCTGAACTAGCAGTGGTCCCTTTGCCCTAGGAGAAGGAAGGGTGTCTTGTGGCTTTTCTGGGAAGGCAAAGAGCATTTCAGAGAGTAAAGGACAAGTCCACAAAACCACATGAAGTCCTTACTTCTTGGTTTTCTTTGGTTAATGGACAATTTGTTATTTTTTCTGTTTTCTCTTCTTAAATCTGCTTCTCACGGGTCTATCAGCACTTCACAGTTCAGATGCCTAGGCATTTTACCCCCTGAAGAAACCTTTGAACACCCCCTTCTCATTTTACTTTGGTTCTCTTAAGTGTTGGCATTGTTTTAATCCGCAGCCAGGAGCGCTTGCAGACTTCTGATTGGTTACAACAGCTCTGAAACCCGACAAGTTCCGCGCTTGTTCCCAGTTGTGAGATGTTTTTGTAGGAAAGCAAACAAACCCATTCCTGTAAGAAAGAACAGGCAAACAAAGTGCAGGATTGGGGGGTGGAAAGAACCCAACATAAATAAATGAGGGCTGAAACTACATCCAGAGCTCCCAAAACTCCAAATCAAAGAGGCACAAATCCTTCCAGCCAGAAGAAAGAGGAGCTTGCCCACCTCTCCCATCCTTTCCCCTCCTATTACACTGATATTAACTAACAGTTTCGCTTGGTGAATGCAGACTGTTTCAAGTCTTTGGGTGACGAAGTTGAAGATCGGTGCTCAAATAAATGAGCATCAAGTAGCAGCACTGCCTTAATGTATGCATTTCAGTGTACCTTGGGGTACCTCCAAAGTAAATGGGGTAGAATATGCTCCATATTATATGAATTCTCCACTTGCCTTAGCAAATACACCTCGTTTAGGATTTCCAATATCCTCTTTAATCTAGTGCTATGCCTCCCACGAGCACAGTTTAACAAATGTATTATATCGTATAAATGGGTGTTTCCCATTTTGAGAATCATTCAGAGGTGAGCTGAGAGTCCCTGACTATTTTTCTGCTTTGACCAGTCTTTAAATGCAATCAAGTCTGGTAACAGACATAAAGAAGTCAGCGGATGAATGTCACACAACTACATCCTCTGCTATTTTTAACATTACAGAGCGTACTGAAAGGAAGAACTGAAAGTCCCCTTCTTTAATGATGTCCCTGCAATTTTAAAAAAATCTAAATTTCAATACTCTTCGATTTCAACCCAAACTGTTGCAAAGTAAATCAAGGTCACAGCTGTCTGTCACTTTCCCAAATTACTCTTGAGTAAAGACTGCCCTCAGCCAAATAATATCAGTCTAAATAGGAACTCAGCCTCTCCTGTTTCATTATCCCAGGGAGGTTTCAATTTCAAAGCTGACTTGGACTACATAAAAGTTAGCTTTTAAGCAGAAGCAGTGTGAATATTCCTCCCTCCCCTCTATTTTACCTTCCCAAGGAAAGAAAGAAGAAAGTAAGACCCAGAACCAGTTCTCCTGACCTAAGACAAGAGAAGGAGGCAGAACAGTGTAGCATTCCCCTGAGACAAAATCTCAACGCCATTTTTTTATTGCCTATTTTCCTTCCTGCTCCACTTGGCTACATGGTACCCTAAAAACAGGCTACTCCAGCCTGCTGCTCCCATTTCAGAGCATTGTCCTCAGCAGAGGGCAGCTCTGAGCATCCCACCATTTGGCAAATGATGACAACTCGATTGTCCCTGGAGATCCCTACTGGGGTTATGCTTCTTATTCAGTCAGGCCCTCATAAACAGACAGAGCCCAGCAAGGTGCAGCTGGAAAATGAGAAATGGAGACAAAAAGGAGGAAGGAAAGAGAAATTTGAAAGAGAACGACACGAGAAAGGAAGGAGGGGGGCTGCCGCCATTTTCGACTTTCCATGTACCTGCCATACAGTTTGAATGGCAGGCATGCACTGGGTACGCGATATAGCTCGTGTTTACCACATCACCTTTGCTGCGCTTAATTCACCACTGCTGGGTTTCATATCCCCAGCAGGCAGTGGCCTCAGTGACAGTCATACACCAAACTCCAGCCTCCAAGTCATCACTCCAGGCTCCTTGCAAAGGCTGGCACTGACTTTAACATTCCTTTTTTAAGCTTTCAAAACTCTTAGGGGAATAGTCCTAGCATAGCTATTCCCTCTTTCTTTTACTTGCATGCCTGAAAGGTCTGGTTGCATCATTGGCCTGTCCCCATTTTGGCCTTGACAGCCAGACCAAGGGCACTGCAGCCCCATGCCAGAATCTGCAAGCAGAAGCAGGACATGGGAAGGCCTGTCTTGCACCTCCCAGTTCCTCTTAACCCCGACCTTTCCCGTCTGTTACTGCATGTCCCCGTCTACACTCTGTTGCACACTCTGGAGCTATGAAGTGAATGTTGTAAATTCAGGTAGCTGTTGACATCAGGAGAAGAGATGCAAACTGGGGGGAAAGAGCAGTAAAAAATAATTATACAGTAAAAAATAATTGCACTGTAATACAGAAAATGTGGTCTATTTTGGACATGCTGGGATGAACGTTTCTGAGGAGGCAGGAGGGGAAGTGTCTGAGTTGGAGCAGTGGGGACAGATGATGGTAGGCAGCAAAGACTTCAGGGTAATAATATAATCTCAAAAGCCTTTCCTCTTTTGCAGTAACTGTACTGTGGGCTAGTGGTCCAGCTGCCATCCATGTGAAATGGGCATTGCTTTGTCACAAGCAACATAAAACGTATTGCAGATGCCTGTAGCAATGGAAAATACCAAAAGTAAAGTTCCAGAAAATGCAAATGGTAATAGCTAATAGCACACTCACACCTGGAAGTGAGATTATCAAAGCCGTTCTGAAGGGTTCAGATATGCACTGTCCAACAAGAAAACCACTTGGCTTTGAAAATCTGAACTTCCACCTTGCTGCACGGGAATAGAAGGAGTTATCTTGGCATTTGGGAGGCAAGCAAATGTTTTTTCTAGGAGACAAAACAGCTCATGTATTATTAAAATCATTAAGAACTAGAAAACAATGCAATACAATAGAGATGCGTCTTGAGGTTTCTGGGCATAGCATTCAGAGGATATTGCCACCCAATGGGACTGGATTCCACTATCAGGTTTTAGACCATTCCCCATACTCATCTGCATATGTAGGTACCTCCATGTGGCCACGGACCCACGTTCTCACCCTCACAGAATATTATGTTAAAACCAGAAAGCATCAGACGGATCATTTCCTCATTGTGGTTCTGTTTCTTAAAAGGCTGCATCAAATAGCAGGCATTTTTCTCACACATTATTAAAAATCAGTTTTCAAGGCTACAACATCATTGACTCAAGGCTCTTTCATAACATCAACTCACAAGGTGCAACTCTTCTTCTCGCTATGAGCCAGACCTTTCTTATATTCAACTGTATGTCCTATATACTGTCATTTCTTAAACTGGAATTGATGAGTAGCTGGTAAAAGACAAGTGCTGTTCTTACATCAGTTTTGATGTGTGCCTGTCATCGTGGATGAGCACCACCGCCAGGAGATAACTTTTGGCTGAAGCACCTGCAAGGTGTGCTGTGAGCCTTGACAACACCTTCACAGCTGTCCTTGGTGTCTGCTCCTCTTCTCCCCCTACACCCTCCTTTCCAGAAACAGGGCCTTGGCATGCAAACCAGACCACAAGCCTGGTTTGGGCAATCATTCTCATTTTCCCATACTTGTAGTATTGGTTTCGCTGCAGCTGTAGCAACCACACATATTGGAGCTAACAAGGAAAAAGCTTCCACAGCTGTGTTGGAAGATTTTAAAACTTCCCTGCTGCCCCTTAGGCCAGATTTTTTTTGTTTTTAATGCAGATAATTTTTAAAATTGGAAGCATGTTTGGAAATATCAGAAGGACACAGGGTTATTCTTCCCCCCCAGTTTCTGAATTTAAGTTGTCTGATACATGTATTTTGGGGACTCATGTGAACACTTAAAGGTGCAGCACCCTTCAAGTGTCACACACACACATATATATATACACACACACGTCAAAGTACACGCACACGTATATATACCAAGTCAGTATGTATATACATGCATATAAATGTACTGTATTTGACTTGGTAGTTCATAGCGCCAATGCCAGGTGCAAAAGGACACAACCTGTGGAAAGCAACAAATTAATCTTGGCCACCAGCACTCCTCCAGCCCCTGGTGCATCCGCTGGAGCAGAGAGCGGGGCTGAGGGAGGGCTGCTCCAGCACCCACTGCTTTGCTCCCAAAGCTCCAGGGCACCAGGCTCCCAGGGTGCTGCTCCAGCCCCACGTTACATGGTCACCCAAGGGAGAAAGTAGCCCCTTCCTCCCTACATGGCCATCCAAGCATGGGGGAGTTTGGTGGCAGCAGCAACATGAGATCCAGTGCCTCACCTCTCCAGGGGACTTCTTGCTACCTGGGCTTTCTGTGTGGGGCTTTAAGGAGCATCTTTTTCTGACTGCAGAGAGGAAACCCCCTCCTGGACCCATTTCTCTGTACCTCCAGGCTACCTGGGTGTGTAGTCCCTGGGTGGCCAACCAGGAGAGACCCTCCTCAGGGGCTCCCTGCTCTGCCCCGGCTGCCCGGCCGCACTGGCACCAGGGGGCAGGCACCAAGCAAAGGCCACGGGAGCTACGTCTGCTTGCACCTTGTTTATAAAAGGCCAGGTCCTAAATATGCTGTATGTAGCAGCAGCTACAAATTATTAAGGTACTTGCTGGTGAAGATTATTACAGGTTTCTGCTCTTCTTCCTACCGTGATTACAGGGTGCTGCTCAGCCACACACATACACCATGCAAGCAGCTTTTAGCCTTGTTTCCTACAGAAACAAGTGGGATGGGATCATGCTGCCTGCTGCCTGCATGGTTGCGCCTTCCCCCCATCCCCAGCCACCACGGCCCTGCTGGCCAACCCAGGCCAGATCCACACAGGGTGGGTGACAATGGGGTGCAAAACAACAATTCAGAAAATTTATTTTTCTCACAGATGGAAGAAAGGATGGGATTTTTCACATCATCCTCACCTAGAGTAACTGTATTGCCCCACGTCTCCAGCAGCGCAGTGACCATAACACTTTACCTAGAGCCCAGGAAACAGGGATGCAAACTCCTCTCCTCGGAAGGATGCGATGCTGTATTTCCTACCTACGAGAACAGTGTGTCACCAACTGTGCAAAACACTACTGTGGCACTGGTTTTCACCACTGATCCTGACTTCTGTTAGACCCTCAAAAACTAATAAAAGGAGCAAAACTTTCTACTCACCAGGACATAGAGTTTCTTTCTCCTAGTTTAACTAATACATCAAGCTATGAAATGCAACCTAGATTGCCATGGAACCAAAAAATAAAACCTTGAACTGAATCTTGGGTCCTTCCCTGGGTAACAGGAAAACTTTTTACCTGTTTACTCTTTCCACAATCTCATTGTGTTTCCATGCTCCCCCAGGGTGACAGGGTGTGCAACTCATGCTTTGGGAGAATTATAATGTGGTTTACAAGTCTTATAAAGATAAAAGATGTTGTAGAAGGATCAATTTATTTGTTTGGTCTTTTATCACCAGAAGCAGAATGAAAGTGTTTTTTAAAGAGGAATTTTACTAGTACAAATATTTTGGATTGAAAATGTAACTTGCACTCACAACTCATTAACTAAGAGATTTGGATATGTGTCTCCATCCATTTCTATGTAATCCAGTAATGCCTCAACTGCCACGGTATTTGGGTACCAGCTGCAAAGTAAGGATTGCAGAAAAGTATCCTCTCCTTGACCCTTCTTTTGTCCAACAGTGCATCACTTGCTTCGTTTGTCTGAAGCCTTTGTTTAGCCACAGGTGATCATGCTGGGCTTCTTAGAAGAACCAAGCCCTGAGTTGTGTGTTTTATACTGTAACTATATTATGTTTATTGTCTCTCACTAGTGTTTCCAGCCTTCGCCATCCTTTTTCACAAGATTTTCTTCTTGTTTATTTCAGAAGAACTACTGACTATGTCATAAATATTGATGCTTGACTTAATATATTTTGCTTTTAGCCTGGCAACTCTGCATTTCTGCTTGCCAGGGCTTTGCTTTTCAAGCAGCTAAGGACACAGTTGTTATAATACAGATTAATAACTGCTTGGAAAGACTATAAGGTTTTTTCAACATGAATAGAGATTAAAGTCACATTCAGGTAACCCACTGCCTAAAATAGTAACCATGTCATTGTCCTAGCACAACTGGCATCTGAAAAGTTTGCAAACCATCCAGCCAGAACTGCCCTATTCCAACCTGTTAAAATAAGGCAGAACTGTAATAATCACATAGCATTTATTGCTTTTTTTGCAGCAAGCTCTACCCACAAACCCAAATAACAACCTAGGGAACTATCACTCCGTACAAATCACTATTACTTATCTAATAATTAATATCACTTGATGGAAAAGGATCGAGGAGTCTGATGTTCAGTGCTATACTTTCAGCACTTCCTCCTTGCTTTGATATCGAGTTAAACCCTGAAGATATATCTGCTGAATTTTACTGACAAATTATATTCATCATCTATGTGCCTGTCTTGTTAGGGTCTGAGATGTAATACGTATTAAAATACTACACATGATTTTCCTGTTAGAGCACTTAGCACATACCACTCTTAAATACTGTGCTTGATTTCCAAAATGCAAAACAACGCATTTAGTGACCCCCAGGGAGAAGCCAAGCTATGGGATTAGTCACCTCTATAAGCAGTGGCCACAAAAACAAGAATCTGACAGGAATTATCTCCAAGTGAGTTTGCCATCTGCTGCCCCAGGAGAACCACCCCAATTCCTTTCAACACACACGGAATTTAAGATGATCATGGGAATTCTGTATTTATTCCTCCATATCCATTTGCTTCATCTGTCAGCTACGAAGGAGTTGCTCATCATTTGCCCTGTGAGCTAGGAGTGCTATATTTGTGCTACAACCAGAAAAACACCAGTCTGCAGTGGTGGGGCTGAGCCGTCCATCTGGAGCTTGTGGCTCTGCTGCAGAGGGTGGCCAACGAGGTGGCAGGGAGAGCGAGGATGGACACAGTCATGGCAAAGGCGGGTGAGAAAAAAGCCTGTAAAGAATACATGCAACCCCATATTTCTCAATCTTATTGCAGTTGGCTATGTTTCTCTAAAAGCTATGTCTGCTGCTGAAATTTCCCTTCCAGACTGAAAGCAGGAGGAAGAAAGCACCTGAGCATGTGTCTTTGATTGAGGGACAAGGTGTCTCTTCTGGCAAGCTTTGACTGCCCGCTGCTTTTAGCTAAAAAAATAGCTTAAAAGCTCAGTGTCTGTACTTGCCTCAGTGACAGTGTGAGGGGAGAACAGTTGTATTTTTTCCCTGTCCTCGTCACCGCTTTGGGAAAACTAAGGAAGGGACATACTAATCAAATGGGAGAGAGAGATATGAGTTGAAGTAATTCCACGTGCTGCCTGTAACAGCCACAAACATCTCAGAGGAGGGATAAAAGGAAAAAACCTTGAGCCTTCATGTTCTGCAAATGAATGGCTGCTTTTTTTAGAGACCAGCTGCCTTAAGCCCGACTCCTTCATAGGAAAGGGAGATGGTCCGTGACAAAGCTTTCTCCACAAGAGGCCAAAGTGGTCACCTCCAGCTGGAAAAGGTGCAGTGGTGAAATCCTGTCCCAGCCAGAGCCAACAGCAAGATACCCAGTTGCAACCAGGCGAGGCCAAGGCTGTGGACACTCTAAGTGCCTTCTATATACCAAATTGATGCTGAAAATGCTTAGTCTGGAAGACAGCAGCCTCCTTGGGCAGGCTGGTGGCTGAGGTTGATGTGTGCAACAGCAGTGGCAGGGCTGCAATAAGCAGTGGTGGTAATCCTCTTTGTGGATCAATCTTTTAAAAGCCAAAAAAAAAAACCCACGTTTGTAAAACAGAGCCATGTGACACCATGACAACATGCAAGAGAATGTCATTGTGCCACTATTTTCCCTGAGTTTCATTAGACAGCCCTGAATTTTGTGGAAATATTGATCGGCCAAGGGAAAAGCCCAAGTGCCATTTAATTTTGACAGATGGAAAAAATAATGCCTTGTACAAAGCATGATAGCTTGATGGTCTGCTTTGTCCCTTTTCATCAAGGACCAGCTCCCAGAGGCAGTAACCAGGATAAAGCACACGTCAAATACAAGGAACCAGGAAGGCAGAGAGATTTTATGATTAAATATTTACAAGGGAGAGTAGAAGCAGGGGGAGGGGAGGATGTACATAAAGTATATGAAGCAAATGGTGCAGAAGGGACAGACACAGCGATATGGAACTGCCTGATGTGAAACTGAAACCCAGGCTGCTGGGGAGGCATGACCTACCTCATTTGTTCACCACAGTCTACAACTGGAAGTCATCCCAACCATTTATCTCAATTCCTTACTCAACTACATTGCTATTTGATAGGAAAATAGCTTCTCCCTGCTAGCATCTATAAGACCTGGCTAAACTCCTATTCACAATAAATCTGGGACTAATTTTATTAAAGTCCTTCCTTGGTCATTGCACTCTTCTTGAAAAATACTGTGCCAACAGCTACATATATAGTATTAGCTCATACAGACCTAGTGCCTTTTGATTTGGTGTTGGCAAAGTGACTGAAGTTGGTTAGGCAAATGTGGTTAGCCTTTGCTGTTTATAAATGAGCAGTGCTGCAGACTGCCTAGTTGCTTTTCTGTTTCTGCCCTTCCTCCATTTGCAAACGTCCCTGTGTTCAGCTGCTTTGTTTGACTTAACATGTGTCAATACCTGCACTGGGATGGAGACCCACCGAGCCCAGCCAGTCTTTGGCATGGTGCTCCAGCTGCCTACTCTATCTACTGTGCAAGGTTATTGCACAGCATCCATGAGGCAGGAACACAAGATACCACGAATGGGAATTAAAAAAGGTAAAATCATTTATCTTTGACAGCATTTAAAAATCTGCTTCCCTGGCCCTTTGAAATACGCTTCTCACCAAAGCTCCCTGTTCAAACAAAACCAGTGCACTGTACAGTGGATTGGTCACAGGCATCTTTGTTCTGCACCCACACAAAATTAGAAGTGACACTTTACTTCCATTGCAGGCCAGACATCAAGCAGAGTCGTGTCCCCACTTACAGTTTATTTAAAGCCATAGCTGACTTTTTAGGGATCAAAGAGAAGGAGGTATAGGAGGGGGATGCTGTTCAGAGGAAGACTGGGAATGAAACAGTAGTTTAGTCGTACATGTCTTTGACTGCTTCATGTTTGCTTTTTAAATTGCTGAAATGTAGCATGGCAATGAAATTATGTAAAGCACGAGACACCGAGGGGTGGCCTATGAAGCTTTTCAGTTAGTACTTTAGCTCTCTGCAGTACCTGTTGCATAGTTAAGGGATTAGACTGGTGTCAATCAGTGCCGTCCCACCTAGGGCAGCCACAGTGGGAAGCCAGGCTAAAGGCTCAAAAGGCTTCACAAGCTGAGGGTATAAAGCACTGTCAGGATACACAGCATGCTGTGAGCATCTGAGCCCTGGGACAGGACGTTTGGAAAGGGCATGCAGGTTTTTTTATCATGACTTGGACTCTCTTTCAAAGGAATCCCATTTAAACCAGAAACAGGGCTCTGTGCACAGTCAGGCTCTGCAGAGCCAGCAGCTCGCCTCTCCCCGGATCGGTACGTCTGCATTACAACCAGCTGGATGCCCCAGCCCTCTCCCCTCCCTGTAACTGAGTTTCAAGTTTACAAGTATCACAAATGAGTTCATTTCCCCTCATTAACTCTCACAAGTAGTCGCTGCTCCTCTGAACTCTGTATTTCTCTGCCCCCAAATCCCTCGGGAGCCACTGGGGCTGAAAAAGCCCTTCTCGACAGGAGCGGTTTCGGACGGCTGCCCAAACAAGAAGAACGAAGGGGGCCTCATTAGACCAGACACGGCACTCACAGAACGGATGGGGAGGGGGATTAAATCAACGGAGAAAACTATAAAGCAGAAATCTGAGCAGCTTCATTTTTTCAGATAATTGTTTTCAGCAGGTTTCTTATTTGATACAAGCCTCAGCCAAAGTGGTATTACAAACTATTGATCTCATGCTTCCAAATTCAGTTTATTCCTCTCCCTCCATCCCAGGCCTCTAATCTTCCTGCTTCTGCTAGCAGCCCACTAAGTCCTCAAACCAGCAGCTGAGATCCCAGACTCTCCCCACTGTCAGCTATTGCCCCAAATATGCAGCACAGCAATCTTCTTCACCCTAGAAAGCCCTGCACTAAACAGCTGCTTTGAAAACCTTACTGACCCACTGCATGCCAGATGAAATTTTGGATTGTCTCGTTGACACTTCCAAGTGCAAGGCTGCTTTCCTGCACCCCACCTCCCCATGTATTTTCTTTCAGTCCAGGGTTTCTCTTGATTTGTCTCATGTGATTTTCATACCGTAGGCTCACACGGACATTTTCTTGGATAGCAAAACAAAAAACCCAAGGCAGCAGCACAGTTAGGGTAAGACTTGGCACAGGGATATTAAAACAGCATATGCATTTCCCTCCAAAACCCAGCACAGAAGACGTAATAACATCGAAGTCTGAAACAAAAATATAGAAAGTATAATAAGGTTAGGTGAAAGGACTTTCACGCCTTCCCTGTACACGACGTACACTGTAGAGAAGCATCTGTCATCCACTGCAAAACTTCCTTTAATGACCCTTGGCTAGTCAAATTATTCCAAAATGAGAAAAGCAAAAATAAATCCAACCAAACCCACCATATGGATACATTCATTCCTGAGAGAGGGCACGTTCCAGTGATCAAAATGCTGGATAGCACATGAAGAGGTCTGGGCTTGGGTCCCAGCTCTGAGAGAGTCTTTATATATGATCTTGAGCAAACCACTTAGGGTGGGATTCAGTTGCTTAAACAAAGGTGTCTGGTACCATTTGAGATGCCCTAGGGTATCTGACACATCTGTACAGGGCTGGTCGATACAAAATAGGACCCTGGGGCAGCAGCCGGAGGCCAGGAAGGATTTAGACACCTGTATTGCATCCTGTCCTGCTTTTTGAGTGTCTGCTACAGATATCTCATGCAGCCTTCCAAGCCTCGCAGCTTCTAAGCTAATGCATCCATTACACACCTCTCCTGAACACTGGTGTCCTGTATCATCAATGACAAGCTATAATAATGACCCATATGTTGCAGTAGAATATGGCTCTTCTGGACAACTTTTTCACTGAAAAAGCATATTTTCATTCCCCCCTGCCCACAACAGTCTGTTTGTTGCTCAAAGTTAAGAGTTTAAAGTTGGTAATGTTCTACCAGGATGGGTGCAGGCAGTTTATGCCATCTAGCCCACTCACACTTGGGTTTCGGACTCTATGCTACAGGCCCATTTATTGGCCATGAAAGCTGTTGTCACCTCAAGCAATGTAATGGCCCATTTCTTGTATTTGTCACTGCAATCACCCATTAGGCTTTATTAGGAGTGCAAGGCATAAGCTATAAAACCCTGTATGGGGATTGCATTGTGATGTGTGACATTTGGCAGCATTTGCCAATTAACTGTGACATCACAGCCTCTTGATATATATAATGTCATACGTTGACTAGTCACTACGTGGAGATGCTGGTCAAGCTCGGTGTAAGGCCCCATTGAAGTACTGATCTGTTTTGCTGCTTTGGGTGGCAGGGATGTGGGAGCTCACATAGCCGTTCCCTACAATCATTTTGCCAGGATCTGGTCATCCTGTGATGCTGGGAGAGCAACTGGGGATTAATGACCATAAACCCTTTAACATGGTCCAGTTATCACAGTGCACTGAAAGCCAGCTGCCCAGAAGAGGATGGAGTAGATTTATGTCCCCATTGCTGATTTTGAAAGAGTAGCAGCAGCCTTGGCCATATTAGATAATTTGAATGGCTTCATAGCTGAGGGATCCACTGTTGCTCCTGCTACTTGTAGATTTGCTGAGATGAGCCTTAGATGTGAAGCCTGCTTTATGTCTGCCCTACCACAGTCTTCACACTTTGACAGGACATCTTTAAAGTTGCTTTTCATCCAGTGGTATGTTTTTGGAACAGATGGTGCCGTATTTAACTTGCTAATGCCAACAACCATGACAACAGCTATTATTCCAGTGAGTGATTGCATCTTGGTTACAGACTACAGAGCAGCCAG
This sequence comes from Morus bassanus, assembly GCA_031468815.1. Taxonomy (NCBI): domain Eukaryota; kingdom Metazoa; phylum Chordata; class Aves; order Suliformes; family Sulidae; genus Morus; species Morus bassanus. Next base: position 86,720,022 of record CM062568.1, on the reverse strand, counting down.
AAGAACCCCATTCCCCATCCTGCTGTACTCATAACAGTAGATAACCTGCCCCGTTATCTTCCCTTTTGGTTACCAGTGCTCTCCCTTGTCACCCTGACTGCTTCATTTGCTCTACAATCTTCATGCCCCAGGACCTGTGCTGTGTGAAGCCCACTTTCATATTCCTCGTTGCTGGAGTTGTCACTTGGTAATAGCTGTGCCTGAAGCAAGCTCCAGCCAGGCTCTGTGCTCCCTGGCCCAGGGTACCAGTCCCACCAGGTGGCAGCCAGCAGGGCTGGGAACACCCTATGCCCTGCAGCCCAAAGCCAGGCATTGCAGGCAGCAGGACTCCCTCTCCCCCAAGGGCACTGCTGCCCACAGGGTTTGCCCACGGATCATGCTGGGACTGGAGCCACTGTGCCGGCAGATTTGCGTTGCTCTCCCAGTCCCTCCCATACAACATCTCTGGAGAGGTCCATGGGCCAGTTTATTTAGTCCACTGCAATTAATCACTCACGATAGAGAAAGCCTACAAACTCCCCAACACACTCAGCAAAGTGGACATGTCCATCCCTGGCTGTCTTTACCGCACTGAGCACACATTTCCCTCCCAAAATATCAAACCTTCATTCCTTCAGTGCTTTTCCAAGCCCAGCAAGGCATGCATACATGGGTGCCACCAGCCCTTGCTTCTGCAGGTGGCCAGGGCCTGCTACCATCTCCTCCAGGGGCTCCTCCAAGGGCTGGCTGTTTGACTGTGTATGCTCCAAGCAGGCTTTACAGCACAATAGCATTTCAAAATTCATCACTCAAGCCCAAATTGCTGGTGAGTCTTTCGGAGACAGAAAACTTTGGCAGTTGCAGTTGTTGGTGGCCAGAGGCCATTCCTGGTGAGTATAATAACACAGACAGGGCGTTGGCTCTCACAGTGATTTACTGTGCATTCAAAAGGTAAATCACAGTTTCCTCCTGACTACTTATGGATGTAATCACGTAAGAAGGGGAACGAAGCATTTCCATGGAGTCCTCCTTTCTCCCTGTTTGCAAAAACATTTGTTTCCTCCATTTTACTGATGTCTGACATTTGCGCTTCACTTGGGCTGTTGAGAAATTGCAACTGGGTTTTGGAGTCCAGCCCAAAGCCAGGGTGACTCCTGCACACCCCTCTGTTTCTGTGCTTCTGCCTTACCATGAGGTGAACATGGGTAGCATGCCCTTTTCTGATAGCTTCACAGGGGGTAAAGAACACAGGCACAAGCACTCGGGACGTCCATCCACAGACACCTCCTCCCAGGTCTGATACCACTACTGCCCACGCTTCACTTTCTGGTTCACGCCAACCCATACATCCCTGCTTTAGGTGAGTGGAAGCCTTCCTAAACTACGGGCTGTAAAAGGTGTCCAAAGGGCAGACACAAAGATTCAACAGGGGAGAGGATGACTCTGTTTCTCATTTACTGCTCATTTATGAAAGTGAGCACGTATCTACTGGGGGCAGAACTGAGAGCATCTCTAGCACTCACTGGCTGAAGTGCCCCAAGCCACCAGCACCAGGACAGGCACCTGGCTTCCTATTCTGCACCCAGCATTACAAATGCTCCAGAGGCCGCTGTGTAGGGGGTGAGGAAACTGTCTCAAAGCCCCATTGAGTAAGAGGACCGCAGCTGGGGCTTCTGCTGCACAAGGACAGCTATGAAGCGGAGATCTTCCTCCATGCTGCCCTTTCTTTCGGACACCAGCAGAGCAAAGTGGTCCTCCCTTTGTCCTGCCCATGCCCTGCCAGGGGCTGCACAGGCAGCACAACAACTGCCCTATCCTGTCTGCATTAATACAAAATCCACCGTTACATCAGCTGCTACTAGCTCTCTGCTATCCAACAACAACCAGGATAGTTGGCAACAGCAGAGTAAAATATCAGATTGACTGTGTTTTTGAGGGACTTCGTAAGAGGCCAACAAAAGCAAGGACGTTCAAAGCTCTCAGCTAAGCATAGCAAGAGGTCTCGGTGGAGCATCAGATGACGAGAAACAGATTTGCTGCATTACATAGTCATGTCAAAGGGCTGTGCTGGAGCTTTAGCTGACGGCAAGTCTGAATTTCTTTACACTCGCTGGCTTGAGCCAGACAGAGGACCCTGCAGCCTTGTGTTTCATATTTTGCCTATCTTTTTTCTTAATTTCATTGACCAAATTCTGATAGCTCTCTTACGTATCTTATCTTACTCCAGACTGGCCCCACCATTTTTCCCATGGGGATGATGTTGGCACAAACATTGGAGGAGTAAGGCATCTCATGTTATGATTGAGGGATGGTCCACAGATCAAAAACATAAAGATGCATTATTAAATGGTAGGTAGTCATGGTAAAAACCCTCCCTGTTAAACTGAGATGCAGTTCTTGCTTGGTTTGGAGCAAACTGATTTCAAAGGCCTTTTTTAATATCGGGAATTTGACAAGCCCATGGTATTTCTCTCTGGCCATTTTGTGTAGTTTCCCATGAGGAGTCTATTCCATAACAAAAGTAGATTTATCCAAGAAGCACAATGTTAATCATTTCTAAAATCCCTATTTCTTCTGGAAGACAGACCGCAAAGGCAGCTACTCCAGAGTAGCTATCGTCAGAGCGTGGCTGCGTTCGCTATACATCAGTTCCACTTCCCCAGGAGGACAGAACCTATCCCATTCCTCCTGAACCCAAAATGAGCTGCTAAAGAAAAATAGCCCAGTCTGACTGTCCCAGGGTCTGCATCCCTTTAATTTAATTGTTTTATAATTACACATTTATTTAGCTGAGAACACATTTTTGACATACACAGAGACTTAGAATAGAGCTCAACTGAACCAAAACAGTCCCTATTATACAAAACAAAAGTGGTGTCACACACTGTTTCTCGTTAAGGATGCACTCACAAAGGACTGGCAATGACTTTGCAAGTAATATCTGCAGAGATGCTCCAATGTATGTGCTACCATACAAATACTCATCCACAGGGTAAGCAGTGGTACCTATAACTCAGGGAAGGCCATTAAAAGAGGAAAGTTTTAAGCTGAGGTAAATGGAGACCACTGAACACAGAGATGGGGGGACATAGCTCTGCTTATGGTGGGGAACCTGGTAATTTACTATAATTAGACAGTATCTGAATCTCCCCAAATCCTGTTTTTTTCCCCGATTTAAGAGAGTGAGACATGTTTAAGTTGTATAATCCAGGTCTGTGGAGTCTCTGGATGTTGCTAGCAGGTGTTGCATACTGTTACAACAAACCAGAGAGATTTCTCTCACAACACAATCCCATTAACAACAGCAGCAACATCTGGAAAAAGACATTGCTTTCTTGAGCCACAGAATGTCATTACGTTTGGGGAACTTGTACCACAATGCCTAATTGTTGAAGACATTATTAGAAAGTATTTATTTGGTTTTAATTATTAATAGGGGGCCCAAATATTTGGGGGAGGGAGGAATAGGACGATTTCTGTAAAGAAGGTACCTACAAAGCTAGATTAGATTTTACAAGGCTTCATTTGCACAAATAGAGCATTGGTTTCATAAACCTGTCAAGGAGCAGTTCTGTATGGACTTCAGTGAAATGTTGCAGAGTGCCACTGGGAGGTGTCACTCTATAGCAATAGTGTCAGGCCAAAGAAAAGAGCTGTGTCCAATACAGCAGAAGGCACACACATTGTTTCCAGGGGGACTATAAAAAGGGAGAATGGGTGTGTGTGTGATTAAGTCATTAACACTTGGATGCCTGACACTTTTGTCATCGGGTGCCATCCATCCACTGACAGTGTTTTAAGACGACCAACCCTGGCCACAGAGTTAAGTGATATATGTTGTTGACCTCCCCTTTAATCCGTCAGGATCAGCATTTGCTAGTAACACAGTCGCACGTGCATGCACACACACAGACAACCCCCAAAGGCTTACACATTAGCGTAATCTTTACCAGGCATCAATAGATTTGACACTAACGAGGTTTAACAACAAAACCAAACCCTATCCTACTGACCCTTCAAGTTATGGAGAAAACTGCTGAAAGAGCTAACTGCCTAGCTAAACACATCAAGCCTCATCCCGCTACTCCCTCTCTAGCCCTCTCTCCTGCCATCTCCCTCCCTCCAAGCATTTAGCTGGATCTCCCTTATTAAACTGATCATGCATCTGATGCAAAAAATGTTTGACTGAATCTGCATTCTCCCCAGGGTCTTATTCATTTATTTATTTAATTTAGTGTTTCATTTGACAACAAAAAATCCTGCCCCATTTGCATTTTTTTCTGCATGGAGCAGACAAATAGAGCTATTTCTCCATGGTAGCAGAACTGAACAAATCAGAAAGGGTTTACAAGCTTCTTCTAAAGATTTTATCACCAAACCAATTAGGTGAAAAATAACAGAGACCCCCACCCCACTCCCACTGATGCTTTGTAAGGAGAGGAGGAAAAAAAAATAAATGTGTATCAGCTGGCTTTGAAGGCTGGCTGAATTTCAGATAAGGTTATTACATGAAGACCAGTCCCATCTTTCTCCACTGTCCTGTGAAGCTATCTGTAGTCGGTTAGCGGCGTTTGACAAACGGGCTAACATCCACCCATTAACCACCAGCCCTGGGGAGGAGGTGCAAAGGCAGCGGAAAGCTGAGCACTACCCAGCTCCCTGCTCCCACCCCCAGCCCCTGGCTGGCAGGGGAGGGCTCTGGGTACTTAATGAATCCCCCACTCAGATAAGTCTCTCGGCCGTCTACAAACAAAAAATAAAATCATAAAAATGAAAAACTGAAGCAGGCTTGCCAACTCGCAGAAAGCAAGGACAAACACTGAAAAGTCTGAGCACTCTGTAAATCAGGCTTGATAAGAAGTACCTGTTACTGAAAGTTTTCTGCATTCTTTGGCTCTGGAAATGGAAAGAAAAAAGGGAGGAGGCATCCTAAAAATGAGGTGCGACTCTGTGCAGGAAAGCGAGCTCTGCTCCGCAGGAGTTTGGGGAAAACATCCTCCCTCCACCAGTGGTGCCCACAAGGAAACCTGGCAGAAAAAGGACTTGACCTGCGCTCTTCAGCCCACAGCAGCTCAGGGCCATGGCGGCACGATCTGCTACACCTCCTTGCAAAGCGGCTTGATGCCCGAGGGGCTCCTCTGTCCTCCACGGCACCCCCCGAGTCCCAGCCACACCGGGACACTGAGGTGCTCACCCCAGGGGTGGAAGGGGCACAGGGAACAAACCCGCTGGCAGGATGGCAGACCAGCCTCTGCACAGCCTCCCTGCTCCCCTTCCAGGCTCACAGATGGTCCAGCCCTGGGACTTGGTCCTCCTAATCTCCCCACGGACAGCAAATGGGAGTGGGGAGCAGTAATCCCCCCTCATTCCTGCTGGCCATCGCGTGAAGTGGTTAACGCTTTCCTGCCCCGGAGAAGCTCTGGTTTCTTACTTGGCTTCTGCTCTGGCTTAACAGGAAAGACATCGGGAAACATTCCTGCCATGGCTGGGAGAGGTGGGAGTGTTTAAGAATTAACCCAGCCAGCAAAGGAGAAAAATCGCAACCGGTAAAATTTGCTAGGAAGAAAAAGGAAAAACCCCACAGATATGATTAAAACTAGACGTTTCTTGCCAGCATGCATGCAGCACCTCCTTCTGCCCGAGCCCAGCGGCTGCGGCTCCCTGCGCATCAGGCAATTCCCCATTACAGCAGACACGTGCTGCTCTCCTGGCCGGGTCAAGGCCAGCAGAAGCTGACCCCACATTGCGCCGCTCACAAGGCTTGGCATTGCAATGCCAGACACGGAAACTGCAGCAGAGAGGGACAAATGACCAGTGCCTCTCTGCAATACTTCCTTAGATTTCCTGAGAATTGTCAGCTGCGTACTTCCAGCCTCTTCGTTTCTGATCCCCGCATCTGGAGCTGATGCTGTGCAGAACAGCAAGGAGGCAAAAGTCATTTTCAGCTAAGGAACAGTCCCCACCCCAAACCGACTGGCTGTTCAATAGGCTGCTCCATCACGTAATGGCACCTCTGATGTTGTTGTCACTATGCAGCAGAGAGAAACGTTCTCCAGCAGCATTCCTATTTTCATTTTCTGTGGGTCTCCATTTGTTCTCTTAAAAGTATTTTTTAATTAAAAAAAAGTCCTAACTGCCTCTTCTGATTTACTGCATATGATCGTTGATAATAATAACTGGGTTATGACACATGGAAACCAAAAAAAGAGAAAAGGCAGGAAAAGAGATTTAGGGAGAGATTTCAGAGATTTAAAAATAACAACAGCGATGGTTAAATGAGAAATTTTCTTCTCTGCCTGGGGAACCAGAAATGCTGTGATTAATGCTCGAGTTCTCCTGGTCAGGTTACCCACCTCAACGATTACAAGAAGAGCTGAGCGGTGCAGCTCGAGTTCAGAAGGGGAGCTGAAGCATAGCAGAGGCTCTTTGATGCATTAAGACAGCCCAAGTCAACAGCAGGTCTGGCTGTAAGGGAGGCAGCAGCCTTGGAGAACGTGACCTACATAGAGGCTTCAGCCTCCCAAGCAGCAGTGAGGGGAATCAGCGGCTTATACAGCCACGGACATTTCCTAAAATACTTATAATTGCTGTACTCACCGGCTGCTCTGTCCCCTCCCTTCATGTGTAAGCCCTGGCACTGAGAGGGAACGGACGACAGGAAAGCGAACCAAACATTTCTACAGGGTTTTACTGAGGTAAGACTTACAAATGAGCGTTTTCATAAAAAAAAAAAAAAAAAAAAAAAAAAGGAAAAAAGAAAAAAGGTAAATTAATCCATACATTTATTCAAATCCCCTGCTCTGATCCCAAGTCAGGCACAAAGCAATGTTTCCTTCCCAAGCCAGGAATTTTTCCATAAAAATAACCTCACAAATGGAAGGAAGAGGTGCTTTACATTTTATTTTGTCTAGGAAGTAATAATAATTTTTAAAGGGGTGATATACCTCCAGCCCTGTTTTTCCCTTAAAATGACCCCAAGCTGCACAGGAAAAATATTTGCTCTCAGTGCTTGAACAAACCTCAGTGAATTAAGTTTTTGTTGTTAATGGCACGGCTGCTGTTTATCTGCAGAGAATCAAACCAGATGTGGAAAATAACTGAGGGTTTGGTGGCTCAGCAGCTCGCCCTTCAACCTCGGGGAGGAAGCCAACTGCCTAAACCTGGTCGAGGTTGCAAACAGCCCTAAAGCCTTGGAGATGCCTGGGTTTGTCTGGCATGGCCATCGGTGCCCACCCGGTTCCCAGTGGCAGTCAGTGGGTGAGAAGTGGGAGCCCCAGATGGGCTCCAGAGGAAGAGCTGGGTGCTTTGGCAGCTCTGTGCCCTCCTCAGGGAAACTTTCACATGGTGCAGCCAGCTTTGAGCTTGTGATATTATTGAGGGTTAATTAAAATTTTAAAAACCCGTCATAATTGCCATCCCAGAGAAAATAATGGGCTCGACTCAGTAAGATTGGTTGGGCAAAGCTTTTTTCTCCCAACAGAAAGTTCCCCCAGACTGGAAAGATTCAATACCTGGAGAGCACTAACATGGAAATGCAGCGGTGGCCTGCAGCAGGAGGTCAGGGTGGCCGCCCCATGCCACCTCCCTCCCCGGGAGCCGGGCTCCTTGGCTGAGCTGCACCTCCGATGCCGCCCCCCCGGACTGCCTCCATGGGGAGCAGGGATCTTGCTAATGATGGGGAGGAATGCAAGTATCCTCAGCAAATACTTTGGCCAGAAGGTCTTCCCCGCAGATGTGCAGAAATACAATTCCCATACGACCCTGCAGTGGCATTTCCGAATCTTAGCTGGAGATGTGTGTCAGAACACGTTTGCTTTGTGGCTTCTACATTTGTGTTGAAAACTTTTGTAGGAAGACAAAAAAATACCCAAACCCACTCATCACAACATTTTCTGACCAACTCTATTAAAACCTTTTAATCACATTTTTGACCACAGAAGCAGGAGGAAGCTGCACCTTTGAAGTGTTTTCCCTATTTTGCATGTAAGCTTTTCAGCCCGTCCTGGTGAATACCTGCATTAACCACAGCCATCTGGCAGAGTATTTGAAGCCCAACAAGCACGCAGGGTGAGAGGCTGAAGAGGCAACCGTGGGCGGTGTGTGCCAAGGAGGGGTTCACGACAGCCTGCTTTTCCTCTCCACCATGACCTGCCTCGCCTTGCCTCGCCGGGGACTTGCTTCCCCCTAAAACAAGCCCGAGCCCTGCGAAGGAAACACCTAATTGGTGGGGAAAGGTGGCTGGGCGGATCCATTAGCAGTTCATTTCAGTAGCCCTGCTCCCTGCAGGAGATCTAATTGGGCTAATGAACATTAGCCCTCTTCATGTGTAATGAACCCAGTCCGGTGGGAGGACCAGTGGGAAGCTGTCCTGGCATGCCCTGGGAGATGTTGGGGAGGCACAAGGCTCTCCAGTGGCTCCCATGGCTTATTTATATCTCTCACTACATGCACCTCTGAATGGGATGATTGACTGCAAAATTAGCAAAGGGCCAATTTAGCAAAGGGCTCATCTCCCGCTCTCTCTTCTTGTAGCTCTTTCCCTATGAACAGATAATAGAGCTCTTCATTTTCTTCATGGGACGGCCAAGAGGTGCTGATGGTTTAACCCCAGTGTTCCTTTATCCTTAAATATCCAGGCTTATACTAAAAAAGTATAATTTCTTGAAACCAAGTATGTGTTTTGGACAAACATCCAAAATACAGAAAATGGAGGGCAGTATTTCCATGCGGTATCTCTGTGCCTGCTAAGTAGCCTTCACTGGAGTCAGCCTTGCTAGGCTTTCATGTGGCTGAGATAAGGAGATATACACTCTCCAGTGAGGGACCAATCCTATCGCATGGACCGGGGAGGCAAGGGCAGGAAAGTCACATTACGCCCCATCTGATAAGGCTGTACTGATGGTCTTGCAAAACTGAATAAATACCCTGTTGATCAAGTCATATTCATCAGTATATACAAGTTAGCATTAAAACAATGCATGCGATTTAAATATTGCTGCAGCATTGCAAGAAAAGCACACGCAGGTGCTAATGCAGATTTGCATGGGGCTGTCTCTGTGTGCGTATGGAAGAACTGTTGACTTATAAAATCAGGTTGCCTTTGTAATGCCACGCATAGATCTCCTTCTCTCCTCTCCCTGGAGAAATCAGGATGTGAAGAAGCAAAGCTTTCTTCCTTCTTTATGTTTCCTAACTAGGCCAGATCACTTTGGAAGATGTCCAAAAGTTAATTTAATATTCACCGCTGACCTGTTTTATTCCTCTGAGGTTTCAGTAAAAAGTTGGGTGAAAGTCTTTTCCTCTATCTGTCTGAAAGTGTGCCACTGTTAATGCCAGTCCCTGAAGCACAGTCTGCAGTACACACATAAATGATTTATTCAAAGCTACCACTACTTTCTTGCTCCATCAACACACTCCTGCAGAAACTTGCTAGCTGCTGCTCAGGTAATATTCACTGGCAATCTCAGCAGCATCAGGGAAAAAAAAGAATAAACTGCTTCCTTTGTATTTTAACACCCTTCTTCATGTCTCTTCGGAGTCATGGAAGAGATCTGGAAAACAGGTAAGAAATTCCAAACTCCCAGCTCTCCTCCAGCTGACTGCATATCGCCAGGCTGCTTAGCCAGGAGATTATGCAGCTGTGTAATCTGCAATGCAAAGCTGAAACCCTCCTGCTAACCATCAGTACCTGTCTGCAGTACAAAGGTGCTGTTCTGGCTACTGGAAGTAAGAGAGGATAAGCGGAGGAAACTGCAGAGGCAGAAGAGATTTTTTTTAATACCACATGAAAATCCAAGACAAAGTGCAATAAAGGGTGCAAATAAATTTGAAGCAAGTGAAAATGGTGATTTTTTTTACCGGCAGGTGGAGGTCATTGTGATCAGATGTTGCTAGACATGCTGATCACAGCTGCCCATACAGAAGTCATTTTTAAACTGAATTAGGAATTTACAGATACTATACTCACATGCACAGCGTTCACATGCAGGATCACTGAATAACTGTGCAGCGGATTCTGCTAGACAGACAGACATACATACCGACAGACTGATGGCCATCAATCCACAATAGCCCTACTGACTTTGAAATTGCCCTAAATATCAAGGATATGTTATGTTTTGTTAATCCTCTTAGCTTCCATTTTCTACAATAGGAGTTGTGAGTGTTCAGGTCCTTCTCAGACTTGGCTATGGAGGAGAATATATTTCTGTGATGCTGCTACGTGCTCAGATACCTAATTTAAGTTACTGGTTGTGACAGGGACATTGAATTTGAATTAATGATTCTCGATTCAGTCTTTCTTCAGTGGCGGGATGAACTGCTGCGCTGTAAATGCTGATGTCCCAACCAGTAGTGGTCATTAAAGATCTTGATGATATGTCTCACAAAACGACTACTGGTCTTTTTCTTCAAATCCAGCTGCCTCAGAAGAATATACCCCTCTCATTTTAATTGGAAAAACTACGCTGAAGTTCCTGAACTAAGACAGGGTGTTTCCAATGAGCCCCGGCAGCCATGTTAAACACCTGCACTGCTACTCCTGCCTTGATGGCCTTTCAGACATGGCAGTTTTAGGCAGTGGATCATGCTGGATAAAAGCTGCTGCAGAAGGTGATGTGTCATACATAATTTGATGCTCGCAAAACTGTATCAGAGGCAGATTTTCAAATGGACTGGAGGTACATGCTGAAGGGTCCTGATGGATGCTTACAGGATACAAATATATATGCATACCTATAGATAAATTCCTCTCAAAGGAAGGACAGATTTTCAGCTACCCATGATTTCAGTGATGCTTAGGTGATACATTACAGCACTTCCGAAAACTCCCAAGAGGTAGATACACCTCCATGGGACTAAACCCTGTTGAAAATCTGCCCAGTAGGGTGAAATTCAGCTCATCTAACACCAGTTGTCTGAAAGTGAAGTGTCTACACTAATCCAGTTGTCCAGACTCCTCTGAGTCAATGGAGAGAGACAGGCACCTTCAGAGGGCAACTCATGAGGCTTACCTTGGATGTCTCCATCACGGTGAACTGAATACACACCTGCAAGCATCTGCTGCTCTGCCCAGAGCACCCTGGACCACATAACTCATTTTTAGGGAGCTGCTATTAGAAAAGATGAATCCCAGCCTTGGAAATTAGTTATAGTCTTTTCCTCTTTCTTCTTGTTTCCTGACAGAGATCCCTCTTGGGACAGCTCTCAAATCCCCAAGTCCTCAGTTTAGGCTCCAGGTAGGGAAGTGTCTGTTCCCACACCACTAGCACCGTTCCTCCACCTCCTTTTAAATTCATTTCGCTCTCCGAAAGATGAATTCAGATACATTCAATACCCAGAACAAGTAGCCAGGCAGCGCCTTTCTGTACATACAGAAACTTTCAACCTTTTTGAGGGGTCTTTTCCTCACAATAAATAAATAAACTTGCAAGGCAACTTTTGCAGAAAAACTGAAACTGAAACCTGATGATTTGTCTGTTTTTTCCCTCTTATGAGACTAACCTTGACTCTGCATGCCAAACACCACTTACCAAACAGCTCCCCTGCCACCCACATGAGCTCTGGTCCTTGTGTGAAGGCTCCCAGTGAACACAGCCTTAGCAGCTAACTTGCTGCTGACACAGAGCCCAGCTCTCCTTTGATTTACAACCTCCTTATGCTGTTCCGATGTGAACATCCTGCAGCCCAACGTTATTGAATAACCCATACGATCTGTCTCCTGTGATTTCCATCAAAAACACCTGGCCTAAAAGATTTTCATAGACCATAAATCCAAGGTTTTATCTGGATTTCTCAAGTGATGGTGAGCAAGATGTTTGCACCTATGGGAGCCTGCTGAAAACTTCCTTCAGCAAAAGATATTGTTTGAAAGGAATAAAGATTTTCTTGTGATTTCCAAATCAATACCATCACTTTGGAGGCACACTAAAGGGAAGGTGTTTTGCTTCCACAGAAAAAATTCCTTACTAACGAAGACATTTTGCTTTGTTCAAAAATTTCCGTGGATGAGAAGCAAATTAAAAATTTCTTATGCCATCATTACCTAATATTTAATTAAGTAAACAATCCTGCTTTACCAGAAAGGCAGCAATCTATATATTTTGGACCAAAAAAATGCAGACATTTCAACAAGTACAAAGACAAAGCAAGAAACTGCAGGCACACAATAGCAGCTGGTGTTTTTTTTCTGCCAGTGGTGGAAATGTTTCCCTTCAAATATCAAACAGTGAATTCACTTCTTAAGGTGAATAGTTCAAGTGATAAAGGCATGTCAGATAAGAAAGCAGAGGACAGACAATCACGCACACGCATATTAACTGCAAATCATCTCATGTAGTGTGACTTATTTATACTGTACATCAATAAAATAACAACTTTCAACCCACTTAGTGACTTTTTGTGTAGGGACAGAAAGCAAGCACACCTAAGTAGGCAAGGAATATTCAGGTTAAATACACAAATTATTTATACTTCATAGTCTATTTTGGAGGAAGAAGGGTTGGAGGAGGAAAGGGGAAGAAGCAGAATGTACTTCAAATAGCATTATTTATCATTTCCTGACTAAATATAGCATGTGTTTCAGGAAAAGATTGACTTAGGCTTTCCAGTCAGCAGTGAATGGAATTAACCCGTGCTGCGTTTGGCATAAACTAGTAAATCCTCCAAATATGATCCACCCCTTAAATTAAAGTCCAACCTGAGCTGCTGGAACTGGATGTGAGGAGAAACGTTCCCCTTTCAATGACAGTTTGCCTTGAAGAAAATATGATTTTCCCTTAATGCTTGCTAATCTCTGAGCGTGGCGGGATCTCTGTGGTATGGGAGGATGACCCACCCCCTCTTCCACCATCGGTCAGCCACAAGCAGGAGACCTGCATCCACATGTGCCAAGGAAACCAGCCCTGGATGATCTAAGTCCGAACAAAAGTGAGCCTCCAAGCTCCAGGACACCCAGACATGGAGCAGCCTGAGGCCCAGGAAAGAAACTAGCAATTTCTGAAGCTGTGAGGCCCTGCGTTTGTGTAAATCCTGGATTTCCCCATTTTTTTTGGTGGTGTCTGACCTTTGCCTTGCCTGCCTCCGCTGTCTGAATGAACAAAGTTGGCAGTGCTGTTCACAGGAAGGATTAAGCAGGAGCACTATTTCAGTATTATGTTCCAGCACTTGCCTCAAAAGCCGTGCAAATGTGCAAAATAATATGTTCCATTAAGTGATGAAAACTCACATGAAAATTGAAATAATGACCCTTTTGGAAAAGCAACAAATACTTCACCAAGCAAAAGCACACTTGCCTTTGCACTTCCAGCACCAGACTTATTTTACAGCCCTCAGAATCAACTCCGTCATTTATATTTCATCAGCTATAGCACGCTAGGGTACTATAAACATAATCCAAAAGAAGTGCCAGCTCAGCTTCCAGAAAGCAAAAAAAAACTCCAGACAAACTCCACCAAACCCAAACCCTGCTCCAAAGGGAGACACAGAAAAATCATGGGGTCTGCTCCTAATAGAGGGAAAGGCAGGCTCCTCCCTCCCACCAGAGACAGCACCCCTTTCCAAGGATTTACGGATGGGTTGCTGCAAAGGTCGCAGGATGGGGATTCACGTCTCTGTGCTGTAAAGAGAAACAGGCAGACTTCTCAACTGCCTCAACGGAGAATACTTATCTCATTTTAATCCCAAATTTATTCCTGGCCCCAGAAATCACTGCTGTTCTCCCACATATGTTATTACGAGTTATATACATCAAGCATGCTGAAATGAAAGCCTAAGGCTCCAGACAGTGTTCTTTCCAGTGCAGAAGTTGCTCTCATGTTATCTGAAATAATTCGTATGTCTGGTTTTCTGTCTTCCCTCCGTTACCTCTTTGCCCATCAGCGCTGTCCATGTTTGCATTGTGATAACTTGACAGATACACAAACAAGTAGCAATAAAGGTCTTGAGTATTTATAGTCTCTTCTTGTTCTGGTGTTACATTATCTGGTTTGCCTGCCTGGAGTGAAAGGAGGCAAGGCTGGCTGGATGCCTTGGCTAATCCTAACGTGCTATCAAGCTTTTCTTCTAAATCACCAGTTCAAATGCAAAGTCAGCAGTGACCGGCCATCCTTATGACTTGCTCTTGCTGCATTGTAGAACTCCTGAAATGCCATTAACTCAAACAAAGCACATACCTACTTCATCAGAAACCACTGCTGCAGTATGACTTGCAGCCATAGCCCAGAGGCTGGGCACTGAACAGATGCTCACTACCGCATCGCTTCTAGATAAGGCAATGGTTATCACCTGTGCAGGGCACATGGGCCCTCAGAGAGCTTGCTCTTGGGCTCTGTGTTAGCAAGTGGTGCAAGGCAATGAGAGCTGGGCTGCAAAGTGAAACATTGCTGAGGATCTCATGTCCACAGGACCTGCAGTTTGGGATTTTTTTGCTGCCCCCGCCCAGCTCTCACATGCCCTGTGGACTGAGCGCCTGCCAGCAGAAATGCACTGCATGTCCTCCTGGGACACATCTTCTGGTTTGGTTTCACCTGGAGGGTGAACTACTGTGCCTGGCATGGCTCCATGCTGCAAAGCAAAACTCAAAAGAGGACCATGGGCAGCGCCCTCCTGGTCCAACCTCTGGCATCCAGGACACGGGCTGGGGAGGAGCGGGGCACCCATACAGCCCAGCCCACCACCTCCGCCCCTTCAAGCACGGGGCACAGAGGGAGACCGCCAGGGCATGCGACCTCGCTGCAGCCAAACACACGCCAAATGTGGGCCGTGCACGCGGCGGGCAAGAGCAGGCAGGTCTTGCTGTTGCTGCTGTAACCGCAGCTCTGCTCATCCGCTGGAGCGAAGGCAGCTGGCTCCTACCCACCACCCAAATTTCACAGGGAAACACAGTCACGTATACACAGATACCACTGCTATCCAAAATACGGCCATAAATAGCATGCAGGCTACAACAGGTGTGGCAGGCTGTTTTGCCATAAATAGCAGGGAAAATGGGTCAAGCTGTGACTCACGCGTGTATGCTCACGTGGGGCTTTGCCCATTGAGCCGGGACCTGCTCTAGTATGTTCAGTGGAGTAAACCAGAGATAGTACTGGCCTAAGAGGCTTTTTGCACACTGGTTTCCTTCAGTTTGATGTGAACTGCTCCAACAATTCTACCTTCACCATTCCTGCTGCAAATTATTGCACAGCACAGGAAAAATCAGGATGTTTTTCCCTTTGAAGAATTGCTGGTTACTACTGTGAGTAATTCTTCCCCTGCCTTGGTCTTTACATGTTCTGCAGGTGCAGACTATTGCATCTCCTCCTCGGCTATGGCACTGCCAAGCAAGCCAGGTTAACTCTTGCAAAGCACAAACAACAGTCTAGCACCCGTCCAGCTCCCTCTTTGCTGCCCTTTACTGAACTCTAGCCAAATTACCTCTATTTTTCCAACCAACGAGGGATCAGAACCAATGCCAAAATTCAAATTAGGGATCGAGTCTCACAGAGACAGGAGTTACTGTCTCCTTTCCTGGGACCTGAAGTCTTTCCATAACGCCTTATGTTTTAAATCTTCTTTGAAGCCAGTCAGTGAAGTGCTGCGCACCTTCCCACATGATCCTTTAGCGCAACTGTGTTCCACTTCAAAACATCAAAACCATGTTTCATGTTTTTCCCTAGAGCTTAAACTTGTGTTTTAACAAGTCAAATCTCACTTTGTTATTTTCTGCTCATTTTTCCAACCCGGCAAGGCCTGCCTGCCTCCCTGTTCAGTACTGCTCATTGTTCTCACTGGCTTTTCCAATTCTTCCCAAGACAGTGTCACTTCCAAATTCCTTGACTGGTGTTTGAGAAAGGAGCCTTCTTAATAATAAGTAAAAAAAGGAAAGGAAAGGAAAGGAAAGGAAAGGAAAGGAAAGGAAAGGAAAGGAAAGGAAAGGAAAGGAAAGGAAAGGAAAGGAAAGGAAAGGAAAGGAAAGGAAAGGAAAGGAAAGGAAAGGAAAGGAAAAGGAAAGGGAAGGAAAGGAAAGGAAAAGGGAAGGGAAGGAAAGGAAAGGAAAGGAAAGGAAAGGAAAGGAAAGGAAAGGAAAGGAAAGGAAAGGAAAGGAAAGGAAAGGAAAGGAAAGGAAAGGAAAGGGAAGGGAAAGAAAGGAAAGGAAAGGAAAGGAAAGGAAAGGAAAGGAAAGGAAAGGAAAGGAAAGGAAAGGAAAGGAAAGGAAAGGAAAGGAAAGGAAAGGAAAGGAAAGGAAAGGAAAGGAAAGGAAAGGAGAGGAAAGGAAAGGAAAGGAAAGGAAAGGAAAGGAAAGGATATACCAGATGCGATATCCAGCAAAGCATGTTGCAGAGCCAGTTCAAAGTGGCAGACTTTGCCATCTGTGTGAGCACCAACCAGTTACAGAATAACATGAACACAAAAGGATTATTTTTTGCCTAGAGAAAAAAATCAGTGAAAGATCTCAAAACAAATGGTAATGTCTCTGCTCTTCCCAACAGCAGGCATTATTCACTGATCTTTCAGGGAAATTAAGGCACGGAGATTTAAAGGATTTGCCTCTGGACAAAATAATCAAGAATGACACTAAGAGATGATTAATATTTCAGATGGTAGCATCGTCTGTAATTAAAACACGATATGCCAAAAGATACAGCCAAACAAGAAGCCTGCCCTCATCTGCTTCTTAGTATTACTAATTGTACAGTTATTAGGCCAAACGGTGGCTTTTCCTCACTATTCCACCAGATAGACTGGTAGGACCATGCTCTGCCCTCTCTGAGACAGAAACAGAAACAGCCACCAGAAAAAAAACAAGATCAAGGGGATCCTGTATCCTCCCCCACCAGGCTGAAGGCAGTAGGTTAAAGGAAAGAAGTGAATGGAGGCAAGTCCACACTTGGGGTGGCAGGCAAACACCCTCCTTGCCTACTTCGCCTTCCCAGGTGCCTCTGTACAACAGGTATGAGGCTCTGGATGTGGAAGGCCACTCAATGGATGATATGGATGATGGCCCATCTACACCAGAGGTGTCACCAAGGTCAGAAAGGCTTATCCCCCATATCACGACCACCTCCATGAGGAAGAAAAGATGGGTTATAATTGTAGGCAACAACTTTCCGAGGGGAACAGAGGGTTCAATATACCAGACAGACCATCCTGTTAGGGAAGTCTGCTGCCTCCCTGGGGCCTGGGTTAAGGACATCACTAGGAAACTTCCTAGCCTGGTACAGCCCTAGGACTATTACCCATTACTGCTCTTCCGTGTGGGTGATGATGAAGCCACAATTTTGGGTTTTTTGATAATGGGATGGCCTACATGGCACCAGGCTTGCTGGTGTCAGACGGGATTCACCTTTCTTAAAGGGTGAAGAGGGTCTTTGCTTACAAGCCCGCTAGGGGCTTATTGACAGAGCTTTAAACTGGACTTGAAGGGGGAGGGAGATAATATCAGGCTTGCCCGTGACAAGCTGTGGGATGACATGCCAAGGTTAGAGGGATGGGGTGCTACCAAGGGCCCTCAGCCTGTTGCTCTTAGATGTACTGGGTACACTGCAGCACACTTGAAGTTTTATGGAGATGAGCCACAGGCTCCCGACGTAGTAGGAGCCAACAGGGAAATGACAGTGAAATACCTCAAAGGAATTAAGAAGTGTTCCTCTAAGAAGGTGACATGGCCAACAGCCCAGCTGAAGTGCCTCTACACCAATGCACGCAGCATGGGCAACAAACAGGAGGAGTTGGAAGCCACCACGCTGCTAGAAAGCTACAACCTAGTTGCCATTACTGAAACATGGTGGGATGAATCCCATGATTGGAGTGCGGCTATCGATGGCTACAAGTTTTTCAGAAGGGACAGGCAAGGAAGGAGAGGCGGAGGGATTGCCCTCTGCATCAAGAAATGGATAGAGTGTGAAGAGCTGTATCTGAAGAATAGCCACGAGCAGGTTGAGAGCTTATGGGTAAGAATCAGAGACCAAGGCAACTAAGGGAACCTTGTGGTTGGTATCTACTACAGGCCGTCTGATCAAGGGGAGCCTATTGACGAAGACTTCTTACTCCAGCTACAGGAAGCATCATGCTCACAGGCTCTTGTCCTGCTGGGGGAATTCAACCACCCCAACATCTGTTGGAAAAGTAGCATGGTGAGCTATAGGCAATCCAGGAGACTCTTTGAATGCATTGAGGATAACTTCTTAAGCCAGGTAATACAGAGCCCTACCAGAGGGGATGCGATAGTGGACCTGTTGGTCACCAACACAAGTAAGCTAATAGGTGACATCAGGGTTGGAGGCAGCCTGGGCTGCAGTGATCATGCACTGGTGGAGTTTGCAGTCCTGAGGGATATGGGTCAGGTGAAGAGTAAAGTCAGGACCCTGAATTATAGGAAAGCAAACGTCTGGCTCTCCAAGGAGTTAGTCAATAGGACCCCCTGGGAAACTGTCCTCAGGGACAAAGGAGCAGAAGAGAGCTGGCAGATCTTTAAGGACACTTTCCATAGAGCACAAGAGCTCTTGACACCCAGGTGTAAGAAATCAGGAAAGGAAGGCAAGAGACCAGCATGGATGAGTCGAGACCTGCTGGTCAAACTAAAGGGCAAGAAGGAAATGCACAGGCAGTGAAAGCAGGAACAGCTATCCTGGGATGCTGCCCAGTTGTGTAGGGATGGGGTCAGGAAGGCCAAAGCATGGGGCAAGGGACACAAAGAACAATAAGAAGGGCTTCTATAGGTATGTCAGACAGAAAAGGAAGGTCAAAGAAAGCGTAGCCCCCCAATGAGCAAGACTGGCAAACTGGTTACAATGGACAAGAAGGCTGAGCTACTCAACAACTTCTTTGCCTCAGTCTTCGCTGGCAACCTCTCTTCTGACACCTCTCGAGTGGATGGACTGCAAGATGGGGACTGGGGGAGCAAAGTCCCTCCCACAGTAAGAGAAGATCAGGTTTGTGATGACCTGAGGAACCTGAACATACGTAAGTCTATGGGACTTGATGAGATGCATCCCAGAGTCCTGAGGGAATTGGCTGATATAGTTGCCAAGCCACTCTCTGTGATATTTGAAAAGTCATGGCAGTCAGGTGAAGACCCTGGGGACTGGAAAAAGGGAAACATTGCACCCATTTTTAAACAGAGAAAGGAGGACCCTGGGAACTACCACCCTGTCAGCCTCACCTCTGTGCCTAGGAAGATCATGGAACAGATCCTCCTAGAAGCTATGCTAAGGCACATGGAGGACAGGGAGGTGATTCGAGACAGCCAGCATGGCTTCACCAACAGCACGTCCTGCCTGACCAACCTAGTGGCCTCCTATGATGGAGTGACCACATCAGTGGACAAAGGAAGAGCTATGGATGTCATCTATCTGGACTTCTGTAAGGCCTTTGACATGGTCCCCCACAACATCCTTCTCTCTAAATTGGAGAGAGATGGATTTGATGGGTGGACTGTTTGGTGGATAAGGAATTGGTTGGATGGTTGCATCCAGAGGAGAGTGGTCAATGGCCCAATGTCCAGATGGAGATTGGTGACAAGTCCCTCAGGGGTCCGTATTGGGACCAGTGCTGTTTAATATCTTCATCAATGACATAGACAGTGAGATCGACTACACCTTCAGCAAGTCTGCAGATGACACCAAGCTGAGTGGTGAGGTTGACACGCCTGAGGGACGGGATGTCATCCAGAGGGACCTGGGTAAGCTTGAGAAGCGGGCCTGTGTGAACCTCATAAGGTTCAACAAGGTCATGTGCAAGGTCCTCCATCTGGATTGGGGCAACCCCCAGTATCAATACAGGCTGGGGGATGAAGGGGTTGAGAGCAGCCCCACAGAGAAGGACTTGGGGGTACTGGTAGATGAAAAGCTGGACATGAGTCAGCAATGTGCACTCACAGCCCAGAAAGCCAACTGTATCCTGAGCTGGATCTAAAGAAGTGTGGCCAGCAGGTTGAAGGAGGTGATTCTGCCACTCTGCTCTGCTCTGGTGAGACCCCACTTGCAGTGCTGTGTCCAGCTCTGGAGCCCTCAACACAAGAAGGACATGGAACTGTTGGAGCAGGTCTAGAGGAGGACCACAGAAATGATCAGAGGGATGGAGCACCTCTCCTATGAAGAAAGGCTGACAGAGTTGGGCTTTTTCAGCCTGGAGAAGAGAAGGTTCCAGGGAGACCTTATTGCAGCCTTTCAGTACTTAAAGAGAGGATTATAAGAAAGATGGGGACAGACTTTTTAGCAGGGGTAACGGTTTTAAACTAAAAGAGGGAGGGTAGATTTAGACTAGATATAAGGAAGAAATTTTTTACAATGAGGGTGGTGAAACACTGGAACAGGTTGCCCAGAGAGGTGGTAGATGCTCCATCCCTAGAAACATTCAAGGTCAGGTTGGACAGGGCTCTGAGCAACCTGATCTAGTTGAAGATGTCCCTGCTCATTGCAGGGGGGTTGGACTAGACGGTCTTTAAAGGTCCCTTCCAACCCAAACTATTCCATGATTCTATGAATCTACTAATTCCTTCATTTGCTGTGGAGCTCCTGTCTTAAAGCCCCAAACACCAGAAAACCACTTCATGCTAAGAATAACCCAGGAGAGGCAGAGATGGGCACTTACGAGGGACAGGGACAGAGATGCATGGATGGAGGAAGCATATGGAGTGAAGGAGCCCCTCGTCACTCTTCCCTTCAGATCTCTTTCTTACAGCCATCAAGCCAATGCTTGGCCAAAAAATCTTGTCTTGGTCTCTCTCCCACTCCACGGGTTGCTTCTTCACTCAGATGGAGGGTCATGGATGCCAAGTGCCTGGGAGGATCGCTGCCCAGAGACTCGTGGGGAAGTACCTCCCACATATGACCCCAGAGGTGTTTGCAGTGCCAAACAAGCTCCTGTCATCGGACAGCCTGCAACCCCACTATGCTGGTTATCTTCTGTAGTGCTTTTGCTGTAGCACTGAACTGAGTCCCATTGGTGCTAAGAGCTTGTGGTCCCTGAAAGTGCACTGAAGTCCCCCATCTGCTGCACAGCAATGTAAAGCTGAACATTTCCACTCCACCAAGGCAAGCCTGACCCCGCACAGATGAACCAGCTGGGACCTGCTCACTAAACATCCTTCCTACATCTGTACAGATGCGCACTTAGGTTTTCAACAGGCATTGTATGCACAAGATGAAGGACGTGGGGCAGTTTGCTCACGTGGATAACATGCGTACTATTTGAATACACATTAAAAATATTTCCCCACTGGAACTCGGCATTTTTTAACTTCAAACACATGCTGTACTTAATCTAAACAGAGCTAAAAGAGAATGTGAAGAATTGGATGTCTTTCAAAGTCCCAACAGCCCAGCTTTTCAAATCTCAGACCACCCTTCATCTGATTATTTGTGGGCCTAATGAAGTAATTGCAGAGTGGCGGCCTGATTTCCTCGAATCAAATGTCAACAGTCACGAATCTGCAGGAGTTTCCGCAGCTTGGTAACACAGTGACTCTGCAGCATGGGGGCCCATACATGTTTTTCATATTAGGGAGCAGATGGAAGCTGTAATTCCCTCTAGAGTGGAGGGATGCCTTTCAGCAAACAGTAGCAGATGACATGCTCATTTCTGGAAATGTTTTCCACTTCTATCCAACAGATCAATGGGTTGTGGTGGAGAACGAGCTGAAACAGTCAGACATAGTTGGACAAAACACATAGAGGGGATGAGGAAATACGACCATCTCATAACCCGCGAGTCTCTGTTTATCTGGTGCTCGCCTGGGGACTTGCTGCTCTCTAACGCCAACAAATTCGGTTACGGTGCCCAGGCAAAGAGCACTGCAAAGCCACTTGCCTTTTAGAAATGCAGACTGCATTAGCACTGACAGCATTGTGCTATTTCTTGAGAAATATGCCATTTTTCACTAGGTGGGCTTTATGGGTGATCTAACCTTTCTGTAGAGAAGATGTTAGTGCAGCCACTGTGGTGGCAGGATGGCTGTGGTCTCTGCAAGTTTGCATGTATTTAGAAGGTACAGAGTGCTTTTTCTTCAAGTCAGAGGTTTTGCAATCCTGCCTGCAGTAGGGTCAAGCAGCCCATCAGCTGTCTGACTAAGGGAGGTAAGCTGCAAAATACAAACCCTGGTTATGCCTTTAAAATGAAAATACCCAGGCTTGCTGTCTTTTAACCCTCTTTCAGGCATGACTGTTTGTTCTGCCAGCAAGGCAGCCACTCAGGAAGGCAAGGAGCATGGGGGGCTTCAAGTATCCTCTGAGCTTGACAAGGAGGCTCTCTGACAAAGAAAATGCTCAGGACTGTTTATTTCAGCCTTTGCAATGCAGTACCTGCCAAGACTATTTCTCCACCCCTCTTTCCCTTACTCCTGGCAAGGAGAGACCAATGCCTGCCCTCAGGAAAATACACTGGTAAAATTTAGAAGAACATGAACTAGCAAAGGGAGAATAACTGGAAGACTATGAAAATACAGAATAATGTGGCTTATGCTGGGATCTGCACCGCTGTACATTTTTAAAAGGTGTACAGATTTGTTTCTCTTTCATGATGCTGATTATATACGTTCCCAAACTCCAAGGGGCTGTTTAAAATCCCATCTACTGTGTAACTTGGATACTTCCAACACTTTACATTTTCTGGAATATTAATTTTAGTGCTTGTGCATGCCAACTTAGCCCATTTCTGAGCTATACAAGTTCCCTCTGGCAAACTCTGCCACTGCCTCAGCTCTGACCTACATCTTCTCAGCTGCCTAATTCAAAGCCTCTCCTGCCCGAAGATTGCCTTTGAAAGCGTAGATGTCAATCTATATGCTAAGAGGCAGAGAAGCGCCCTGTGACAGATCCAGCTCCTGTTCCCAGAGGTGAAGGGCCACCAGCTGGGAGAGCTGTCTTTCCTTCCCCTCTCCTGACTGACAACCATCAGCAACTAGCCCTCTAATTCACACTGCACCGCAGGAACTAAATAAACAACCGCATTAGGCAATTACTGCAATAAATGCCTTCTTTCTTCTCTCATTTCCACTACCAATTTGTTGTTGGAGGCAAAAGACCACCTTGTGGAGTGGCTTAATTTTTTTAATTGTGAAATAACCACCTCACTGACAGGTGGGTTATGGTACATGTTTAAAATCCATTTAAATGAACATAAAGTCAGATGGGCTGCAATGTAATACAAATTTGAAAGTCTCTGCTTTTAATTCTGCTGAGCTTTTACCAAGCTCAGGCATCCTCTATGGCAAACAAAAGATCCTCTCCCATGAAGCCAAAGTGTGTGGGTTTTTTTTATCCCATTTTTATCCTCTAACATTTATATTTTGAAATTGAGCTTGCCCAGTGTATTTAAGCACCCAGGAGTTTACTGCTGAGGCCAGTCCAGCCTGCCCAGCAGTGAATGCAGGGAGGGGAACCTGCAATGGCAGATGTCCTATTTAACTATGCCCAGCTATGCTGTGTCTTTAGATGGAGATTTGACTTGTACACATACAGATCTTTCCCACAAATGGCATTATCTGATGATAAGGCCCAGACCTGATTTGATTAGAGGAATTTCACTTGAAACTGGAAAATTAAATTCTCCTGGCAGTCAAAGGCAAAATAACTCAGTAAGCTGACAACACATTCAAAATTAATTCTGATTTTTAGAAGAGATATCTTTGGGCAAGGTTGATTTTCCTTCAAACATGACTTTTTTTTTAACATGCAGCTCTCTATTTATTAAGCAATATCAGAGGTTTGAAAATCCACTGAATGCTGTTAAAACAATTGCAACATTCAATACATGAGGAAAGTGTGACGTGGTACTGATTTATTTAGCGTGAAAACAGATTTATATCAAAGTAGATGTCTACAGCTGAGAAGTCTAAAACATCTGCAGATTTATACTCATTTCTCTTCAGTCACCTTTGTGTACATTATACGCATATTTTAAAACAGGCTTATGCATGTATTTTACTTATATTTAATACAGGTATAATTTCTCATTATAAAAGTTTGTTCAGCCATTTTCTCAGGTATATGGAGATACATGTGCAACTGTGGGTTGACAATGCCCTGTTTCACAACCCAAGCATTTCTACACACGCCACCTTGAGCTGCAGAGCATCAGCATGTTCTCTGCTTGGGATCCCGAGGGAAATGCAGCTCCGAAATGAGGCACCTGAGCCACAAAATGCAGTGTGCCTGAGAGGCACAGCCCTGATGCACTGGCATGGACTGCCGCTGCAGTTTCAACACCTCCTGCTCCTGTCATGGGCTACTGTTACCATGGCAAGGAGAGTCAGCAAGAAGAAGAAAGTTGCAAAGCAAATCATTTGTACAGAAGGGAAAAGGATAGGACAGAGATGTTTAAAAACTGATGTCGTGCAGCCATGGATCTGTAGGATTGTCATTCACATCTGCAAAGTCTGCAGGGCCACAGTCCAAAATGCTGCCCTCCACAAGTGGATGAGTATTTGCATGAAGATGCAATGGCTGTCTTTGCCTCCTGTTGCAATTTTCTCTTAGTGTTTTCCATTGAGCTTGGTACATAATATGTGCACACATGGGAACACAAGCAAGTCCCTCAAGGGAAAAAGCAATCCTTGGAGCAGACAGAGGTTTAAAAGTCTCTGGTTTTGAAAGGCACCGCAGCAAGAGCAGGTGCTTCCACTCACACAGACAGGAGCTAATTGTAGGATCGGTTCTGGCCTACAGGCTCTCTTTTTTATGGTTATGTCCATAAAGTCTTTGACTGCTCTCTGTAGTTAGTGACCACACACACAAAGAGGTCTTTCATTAGCAGCGCTCTATAGGAAGCCAGGGCACCGAGTAAATGATACCCTAATGTTCCCTTTCAAAGCCGGAGTGGTTTGACAATGACGCTTGTTAGCGTACCGCTGTACATTCCTCCTGCCTGTCATCCTCCAGCTTGCAATTAAGCTTACAAATGTCTAATATTTAGCTAACCTCCAAAACTTTGGCAGTTTAGTGTTTATGAGTTACTTTGGGAAGATGCAAGGGAAAAGCTATGTTTGAAGAGCATGACTCCAATTCCATGTTACAGCAAGTGCTCATTAACCATGCCACTGCCAAGAGAGGTGAATGCACCCAGCACCCCCAAGAACTGAGCTCTGCAGCTGTGCAGTCAGCAGGCAGGCAAACCCAGCAAGAATTCAGGAGTCCAGTTTATTTTCAGGGCAAAGAATTACCCTTTTGCTTCTGGAAAGTCCAATGGGATTTTTAATATTCAGCCTCAGGTGTGGTGCTGGTTTAAACCTGAGGTGGAGTCTGTTCAGCAGATATTACCATCTACAACATAGCACAAGTCAGCTCTGGCTATAGACCTCTGTTTCCACCTGCAATATCGACATCCGTGACTTTGTGGCCCAACAGAGATGCTATTATTCACTCCTGTTTAATTGACTACTGCAGCTTGCTACCCCTGTACCAGAGTTTTCTGGGTCTTCGCTCATTAAATGCAAAGCAAAGAGAGAAATATGAACAGCAACTGTCACAAAGTCCTTTTTTTTTCTATTAACTGTGTGCACTAAACTGAACTATCTCACTAACAGCTGATGGTGGAGAAGTCATAGGCATTACAGCTGAAAGTATCAGTAAGTATGAAACTGAGCATTGCCAAAGCCTACAAAACCACTTGTGAATTCAAATCAGCAAGTTAAGTAATAGCATGCTAACTGGCAAAGGAAAATGTCCTGTTTCTGAAAGCAGGGGGGTTTCTTCCCCATATGATCTGCTTCTCTCCGGAAAGGAATCTCTGTTTACCCACATTAGTTAGGACAGTTATGTTTTGATGTTAGTCCTATTTTACAAGGACGTCCTATTTTTATAAGGCACTGTGCTTTTCAGAGACTTCATATCCAAATCCATCTATCTATCTTCTTGGGGGAGTAGAAGCAAAGGACCGCATGAAAAACAGAAGGCAAAAATAACAAAGACTACTCTTGCTGGGTCAAGTGCAAGGCATGTTTACAACAGCAGACCAAATATACCTCAATATTTTCATCATTATTCAATTTGAGGCTCTTCTGATATTTTACAAAATGCTCTAAGTTTTGACAACTTAGATTATTAAGGGTGATTTTATGTACCCAGCTTAGTTTGAATGATGTGACTACAAATGCTTGAAAACAAAACACCAAAAAGAAAAAGAAAAAAGTGAAAAAGCCCACAAGTGAATACTAAGTAAACATATTTAGAACCATTGAAAAAGAAGGTAATTCTTCAACAGTTCTTCTATGGATTTTAAGTTGCATTCTATATAAATGAAATACAGGCTGATGGAAATGTGCTATAAATATTTTTATTTTAGTTTTGGGGGAAAAAGGTGGGGTTTGGGTTTTTTTTGAGCTTGCAGAATTAGCATTCACAAAGCCAGACAGCCAGGTGTTTTGTCTGTAAGAGATAAGCATCTCATCCCTCTCCCAGCTTTGTTTGACAAATGAGCACTATCCCATCACTTTCAAGGCATATCAGCCAAATTGAGATCTTCCAGCTGCACCCTTTGGAGAAGATCACTAAAACGGTGCGTGGGAAGTATACATTAGTAAGGTAGCTGTCTAAAGCATTGTTGGAGATACTTATATTTGAAAAAGCTAGCTACAAATATATGATACAGATCATCCTAAATAAGAGTTGGACTATAGTAACACGGCCTATTTTCTGTATCAGCAAAGCCAGCTTAGGAAGCTCTTGCTTTCCTCTGTCTTCCCCCATGTTCTCAGCAATGTATATTAGGCTTTTTGACATCTTAGAAACAAAATAGTCACCCTCTGGAAATCCTGTCCTTCCTGCTGACCACAGAGGGAGCCCAGATGACTAGCCTGCACTAGGAGTCAAAGTGCGAGACAGTTAAAACAAGGTGATTATAGGAGATAAACCCTCAGAAGAGGGAGCTAGTGCTGAGGCTGTACTGTTGGACTATGAAATTCTGGTAGGTCCTTCCAGGTAAGCTAGTGTTGTATCTGTCAGGCATTCAGCACTAAGTCCAGCCTCTGACCTGAGCTTTAGTACCGCTAGCAGAAGCCAGCTGCCAGCACTCCTTATTTCCTCACAAGAGCTTTGGCATGCGCAGCTCTGCTCACAACCTGGTAAGTAGATGGGAAATCTGGGAAATCCACTGAGTTTCAATGGGCAACAACAGGAATGCCTACGAAATCTTTGTGCTCCAAGACCCAACTACAAATCACAGGAGGCAGTGTTGTCAGAGGCCAGATAACAAAACTGTGGGTGACCTAAGCCCACAAGAGATTGGCTTTTGATTTCACTAGGACCAGGTTTTAACTGTGCTTCTGTCATGACATAACCAGACCCTGTTATATTCCTTTCCAACTGGCTGTGCAACATTTGTCCTTTCGAAGATACCTGGGCGCCTCAGCCAGGAGAAGGCACGATGCTCTGGTTCTGCCCTCATTTGCACAGGCTCAACACTGCTTCCTAGTACGTCCTATTCCACTGTCTCACCCTTCATCACTGTCAGGATGTTCCTCAGGCCCTTTTTTTCCACCTTATACTTTCCCTGCAAGCCTTGCCTGAAATCTTCATCATAACACCTTTTGACAGATTTGAACCACCATATTATTGTCAGACGTTCTGGTCATCCAGAATCCGGCAACTTGTGCCACACTCCTGTGAAGTGACACTTCTTCCATGTCTTGATTTGACAACTTGGCACTGGGCAACTAAAGTCTGTTTTTAAAAGTGCTAAAAATAATTGTTCGCTTTGTTGTGAAAAATCAGGATTAAGCTGCTCTTCTATGCTAGGAATCTGTAGAGTTTCCTGGGGGGAGTTGGAGACTTGCTCCTGCAAAGCTATTTTTAGAGCATCCGAGACAAGTTTCACAAACATGTAGTAAACAGAATTTTTTGCAAGTGGAAAGCAGTGTTTTTTAGCACATTTGATCCCTTCTTTTTTTCTGGGTTGGTGCTCATTTGCTCTTGGAACTTTCTCCACAAAAGGGAAAAGACATTGGTGTCAACAAGTTCTCCATTGCGTCTCTGCCTTTTTTCCTCTACCCTTGATGGCAGAGACACTCCTCCTGCATTTTCAAAGGATATCCCAGGTCTGGATATTATGAACTCGGGGCTACTTTCTTCTGGAGTATTTCTGACAGTCTGCTCCCCTCTGGGAACATGGGGCAAAAGACAGTTGCAGTCTGGCTGCAGCAGAAGCGACCGTACTGCTCTGCTTATAACCTGGCGAGCAAGGGGGGCTGTGAAACACAAGGGACCAGGCAGATGCATTTGACAGGCTGGTGGAACTTTCTTCTCAAGTTATCGGTGACTGTGGGAGGAATACCATCTCCTTCTCCTTCCCCACATCTGAACTATACAGCTGTACTAAATAAATGTCCCAGGAAAGAGCTGGAACTGGCCACAAACATCTCTGCCACTCATGGGCTGAAGCTCCAAATCTCATTTTCAGCAACGCTGCATGCAGAGCTCTTCTATTTGCTCCTTCTTGGGGGAAGATTTTAAAATTATCCTCCGGGCAGCAGCAAAAGCAGTAGCAGATTATGCTAGCCTCCAACTTAATGAATCCTGTAAAACAGCCAAGTGGTTTGTCTACAAAATATTTTGGAACTAGAAGCACCCAGCAGTACGTGCAGCTTAGAAAAGGACTGTTTTCTTAAGAAGCTTTCCTACAGTGGTGTTGTCAGTTCTCAGTGCCTTTGTATGCCCATGGATCTCCTTCAGTAACTTTGGCTCCCTCATGCTGCCGTTCTGCCCCTGATGTTGCAGGCTCCAACCGGGCATCCTTGAATACCTCAGAACTTGATGGTACACAGGATAAAACACCTTCATGCCTTTCATTGGTAATTTCCTTCATTACACAAGCTAGTTGCCTGGCCAGCTGTGTGTGCTTCCCTCTAACACCTATGGTGCAATTCTCCTGCTGGTTGCAGGGCACTGAATCACACATTTTGTAAAGGCAACTTCTGCCCTTGCAACTGGCCCAAACTCTTAGGAAGGATGCTGGTTACATCTACAAAGACAAGACAAGCAAAGACAAGACATGCGGTGTGGAAACTCCCTTCCCATTAAACATTTTCCAGTGAGGACATTTCCCTTCTAAGAAGACCTGTTAAGATTAGGAATGAAAGGTGAACTGCTGCTCCTAAGCAGAGACCTTATAGGTATGTCTGTGAAGAAAAGGTTTTGAAAGTTTGCCATCTTCACATCTGTAGTTCCAGTTTAAACAGGTGATGACTGAAGGAGTGGAAAACAGTGCTCAGTAAATATAAAAATAAATAGAGATAGCAGGGTGAAAAGGAGGAACAGAGCTTAGAAATGTTGACTAAAAATTTAGTGGCACCAGGAGTTGGGGGTGCCTGGGGGATTCAGCAAGACAGAAGTGGCAGAATAGTTTGTTACGGATGTTTTGACTTTTGTTACTGACTTTTATATGAATACAGCACCATTAGGAAATTTTGGCCAGTTTTCACATCCCCATGGTGCCATGTGGAAAAAGAGAGCTTTGATTGTGAGCACTTGCCCAGTGTTTCTGGAAGGCTCCTGTTCAAGATCTGGTACGAGTCAGAAAATTTTTCATATAGCTGCAAGGTACGTTGAAGAGTTTTGGGACATCAAGAGAGTGGGTTGCTCTGCTTGGGCAGAAAAAGCTGTTCTATGGCTCATGGAACAAGCCACTGAACTTTCAGTGTCTCCTCCTGTTTCTTGATGAGGAACTCAATGACAGAAAGCTGTACAGCGCTACTTTGGAGTACACCAATATAAGGATACGCATGAAGGCAGCAGGAGGGCTGTTCTTAATACCTACATTGTTCGCTCTTGCAATTTTGTAATTTTTTTTGTTCACTAGTTAAATATCTGAGTCACAAATAATGCAAGGCTTGGGAATAATGCAAGGCTTGGGTTGGGTTTTTTTGCTTTGGTGGGTTTTTGTGGGTTTTTGTTTTTTTTTTTTTTTTTTTGTTTGTTTGTTTGTTTGTTTTTTTAACATGCATGCCTTATTTTCATATTCTTTTTTTTCTATCCAGCTCTGTAAGCTTTTCATTTTAACACTTCTGCCTCAACTTCTGGCAACACCTGGATCACATATTTAATTTGCTTTTTATCTCATCAGCTTGTTAGCTTTATACAACCTACACACTCCATCAAAGGAAGAAAAAAACCAAAACAAGAACCCTATTAACCTCTGTTACCCATATAAACTAATTAACTCTAACCCCTCCCCAATTGTCTCTGGAGAGGGGAACTGCTTTTATTAGCTTCCTGCTCTTTTTCCACTCCTCCTGTCCGTGGCTGCTTGCCTTGCTCTTGAGGAGCGAGGCACTGATGTGCCCCCTCCCGCGGCTGCCCTCGCAGCCCTGAGGGCTCTGCAAGCGCCGAGCTGCCGTGAGATGCTGAGCCCTGCATCCCTGCTTGGCCACGGCTCCCTTCGGGTGCCTGGGGGAAGGGGAAGAGGGTGATTTTCACTACAGCTTTTGGTCGCACCTGGTTGTTCGGCCCACAGTCAAGGGTGGTGACCCTTAGCTTCTGACCCTGGATTACGTTTTAGGTTTTAAATGGGCTTCCCGTCTGCTGATTAAAGCTTGTTTGTTCAAAGCGAAAGGATTAAAAAGAGTAATTATAATCCTGCTAATTTATGTGATTCTTCATGCTAAACCATGCCTGCATGCATAGACATCTGCGAGCACACGTGCCTGGGATGGTTTTTGTGTGCATTTGTTTTAAACCTGTGCCAGCAGCAAGGGAGACAAATATTATTAACTGGCTGCTGTTAGTCCTCTCTGTGCCATATATATGTCAACACACATGATCGTTCTTCCTTTTTCATTAAGAACTAACTAAAAGCAGTGAGGCATTTCAGTATGCTAAGCTCTTGCTTCTGAATTGTTATTCAACAAGTAACCTGATGCGAAAGGTGAGAGCAACTGTGGCTATCCTATACAGCTCCATGTAGCTTTTTGGTCATCTCTTTCATCAAATACAGCCATAATTACACATTTCCAATGCACTGTATACCAAAGACAGATATTGTGCATGTGGAAGCAAACAACATGGACTAGTATCTACTTATTGTACTTGTAGGCAAAGGGGGTCTCGGCAAGAGTCCAACAAAACAGAAGGCAGCAAGTAGAGGAAACTCTGTTCCACGCTTGCAGAGGAGATTGTCAGTAGCAGGTCTGGGGCTGTAACCATCCCAATCATCCTCACACAAAACAAGTGGATCAATTCAGAGCTCGAAGCGAGAGGGAGGTACAGGGCTCTGGTCTCTTGGCAACACCCTCTCAGTTATTTTGTGCCAAGGAAGGTGCCAGATGGACAGTCCTGGAAACTGAGCTCCTCTCTGCAGCTGGGCAGAGTCAGTCTGCAGTCAGATGCAGGCTCAACTAAAACTCAGGGCATGATTCATAGTTACTTAGAAAGGCTTTGGGCTTGGTCCTAACTTGATCCAAAAGTTGTCTGAGGAACTTCTCAACGTGCTTCATGACCTGGGCCAGGAGAGTTGTTTGGATCAGAATTTGGCAAAGCCCCAGGTAAGCAAGCACCCAGACCGGGGTCTGTGGTCCCTCTCCAGTAAATGCCCATGGTGCACCCAGCACTGCCAGGCACAGACAGGGAGGGCCCACTTGGCTGTGGCCAAAGCACAGGTTCCAGTCCACCTCATCCTAATGGTGTCAATCATAAAAATACGCATTTCTCTAAAATAACCAGCTAGCACACATTGAGGGGCAACAGGTATTATACTGTTTTTTCTCCTGACAAATACTACAGACAGGAGGAGGTATCTGGGCAGGCTCTACAGAGCCCACAAGGTTTTGCATTTGGTTTTGTTGCCCTCCCATTACCAGCTGAGCAGCAACACTGCAGAAACCTGCCTCACCTTCCTCTCTATAGGGACGACTCAGGTTTATTCCATCCCAGGGTGTATGACACTCTAGTATTACCACTTAAGTAACTAAAAAAATACAGAGTGAATCTGATGTGGAGCCATTATAGAAGTGGCCCACGTTACAAGGAGCCTAGCTTTGATGTGCATCGCAGCTACAGCAAGTCTCTACCCACTCCATCTGTGTTGATGAATCTGAGCACTTTTCTTCTAAGGATGCAAAACTGATCCAAATCCAGGTGGTCCCTTCACCCCTCAGCTCACGTGAGATCATCCCTTAGAAAAACAACTGCCAGCCCATCCTTCTCTTTGCTTTTTTTCTCTCCTGTCCATGTTTCCCCTTTCCTGCCCCTGGGACCAGCCCCGTGGTACTCAGCCTGCAGCCAGCTGGAGGTGCTGTGGGAGGGAGCTGGGCAGCCACTGGGGTAGTTTTACCACGTAGGATGACTCCGACTGCACCCCGTGGTGCCTGCCCGCAGGAGACTCACCGTGCTAGTGGTGCTGGGGTCCGGCCAAAGCAGCCCCTTTCCCATCCCCATGGCAGTCTCTCTCACAATACATGGGCTGCCCCAGCTTGTGCCTGCATGATGAGTGTCCCCATCTTTTGCTCCTTGCTCTGGCTCCATGTGAGTGCAGCAGCAGTGAAATTAAGGCAGCAGATTAGAAATGCTAAAAATTTTCAGTGCTCCCTCCCCATCCTCCTCTTTGGAAAACTGCTTTCAATCACTTTCTGTACTAAAAACAAACATGAAAGGAAAAACTCTCCTATGCCTTCAGTTGTCAGAGCAAAAACTAGAATTCCCTGAGCTCTTTTCAGAAGTGCTAATATTCTCCCCCAGGCCTTCATTATATCGCACACAGATCTGCAGTCCTCTGCGCACAGACAAGGAGGGAACAGCCTTAAAAAGTTGGGCTCATTTATTTATTTATTTATTTATTTATTTATTTATTTATTTATTTATTAAAAATAAAAACCAAAAATTTGCCAGGACCAATGAACAGCAGATCGGAGAGTGGAATAAAAAGGGAGGCTTTAGTTCCATTGGCAATCGAACGGGCAATGTTCGGTCTGTGAGATGGTGGCCCCTGACCCGCCTTGGAGGGAATATAACCAATGTGGCTGGGTTGTCCTCCTCTATCCTGGCACTTGCACAGCTCAAAGCAACTGAATTATGTTTCTGTAGGTATCTAGTTCTCCTTCCCTTGTTTCCAGCAGGGATCTCAAACTTCTGCCTACTGCAACTGAGCAAAATGGTGTGCTCCCTACTCCTTGTGCAAGATGCCCAATGCACAAATTTCCTTGATGTTCTCCCTGCAAACCATTTAGAATTCGTCAATGACACTTCTGCTTCCAGGCTCAGGAATATTGTTTGTTTGGAATTTGAAATTGGAATTTGTTCTAAGGGAACAAATACTCTTAAAAGGCAAAATTCCAAGTGGGGGCTATTTGTGATATTTTTAAAAACTGGGCAACCCCCCAAATCATTACTAAATTTCCCATCAAACAAAAAGGAATTACCTTCCGTTTGATCAAAATTCTGTTCTCACTTCAACAGTGGAAGTGCTTTGTTCAGTTTGCATGATCTTATATCACATAAATTTAGAAAAATGTTTCTGCTGAAAGGAAAACTATTTCCAACAAGAAAATTAAACCATTTGCTAAGATGAATTTTAGAATAAAATTTTTAAAAATTACTGTAACACTTCAAAATTAGTCTATAAAATAAAATTAAATTGCAATTAACAAATCTGGGGGGAGACTTTTTAGGAAATCAGCACTTTCAACTGGAAAAAATATACTGGGAAATTTCTGAGAGTGCAGAGCCAGCTTCATCCCACAGTTACAGATCCCATTCTCTCGATCATCTAATTTTCCATCTGTTTATAATCTGAATGAATCCAGCCTAGGCCTAGCTAAAGTATAACCTGAGATGGGAAAGAGAAACACATTCAACATGAGTGCTCTCTTTTCTCATCAATGAACAGTTTTGACAGCCACGATGAAGGCATGATGTACATATGCAATAACTATACATAATGGCTTTGAAACAAGAAGAAATCTTCTGTGTTACTTAACCTTTTGCAATATCTGTGGTTTCACTTGTGCTGAGCATCCCACCTAAAAACACTGTCCACGTGCTGACACCATACAAGTTTACATTCATAACAAAGGGAGTTGTCAAATCTCATCTGTGGCCAAAGGACTTGGAAGTCCAACCTCAGACTTGACAAGGCCCCATTTTACCAACTTGGGGAGTAAATTTCCAGGCCTCCACAAACTGGATGCTCTTGGCTGGGCCTTTACCAGCATAGCTCACGCGACCTCAATGGGAAGATGCCAACTTCCACTGCTTGAGCATCCAGATTAAGATCATGCTACAAATACTTTTAGTGAAAGGAAATTAAGGTTCAAAGCTAGGCTGAGCTTTACAGCGACAGCCGAGAGTGCTCTGATGGCACCCCTGGCAGGTGGAGCCCTGGGAGGTGAGCAGGAGGAGACCTGTGCCCAGGTCCCAGCTGCTGGGGGTGTCCTGCATGTCTGCCTGGTCCAGCCCTCCCTTCCCCAGTGCCTCTGGAAGGGGTTTGAAGAGGGTTGAAGGAGACCCTCCTTTGGTAGTGAGGTACCCAAAACACAGGGTAACTCAACCCAAATGCCAACTGAGGGCCAGGGAATGGGACAAAGAGCCAGTGGGTGAAATTCCTCACTAATTTTCATGTCCTGTCACCCACTTATGAGCCCCTGTATTTTTTTCTTTTTTTTTTTTTTGCATATTACAATCGTGGGTATTGACTAACGGCGAGACTGCACTAGCAGCATCCTCACTCCTGGAATAACTCCAGCACAGAAACGAGATTTATAACATGCTGCCAGCAGCCATCCACATCAGCCCCCTCAATTTTTAGATCACAGTTTACAGCAGATAGAGCTTTTTTGTCTCTCACTTTATTCACACTGCCTAAAGAAGAGAGAGAAAAGGGGAAAAAAAAGCTCTAAAATATTACTGTATTCAGCCCTTTTAAAAAATCACCCCATGAAGCACTATTCTAGTTGGGTTTCTCAAACACGCTGGGAGGACATTAACCCTACCGTACCATTGCAGGCATACGATGTGTATGGAAATGAAAATTCATTTGGATTTCACTTGCTAGCCCAGAGTACTTTTTGGCTTTCTCCAAAGTTTTATGAGTTAGATGAGTCTAAAATGTCAGTGTCAACACTACAGCACTGGGAACAGAGACAGAGGTATGTGAATTGCCAGCCTGATTTGAACCAAACTTTGCAAACAAGACACAACATAAGACATATGCCTACATTCGTAGCAAGGCACCTGCACCAGGGCAATAACAGACTTTTCCAGGCACAGAGTATCTTTCAACTGCCTCTAAGAGCCCTGTGGTTAAAAATTAGATCAGCTGCTTCAATGCGCTATATAAATACTAGGATACCAAACTAGAGGCCTATGTTTAGGATGAACCTTCCATTCTTAAAAGTTGAAAGTATTTTTAGTGTCGTGTCTCTTGAATCAGTTGGTTGTGCCAGTGCTGGAAAGCACTGGTTAATTCTAACTCTTCCCAGATGCCATCCCAAAGGTCTCAGCCATTTGTCCACTGCCTGGGGCCTGGGATTTGAGTGGTTTAGCATGTACTGCCATCAGTTCTTCTATGGCTCCATACATATTAGAAAGTATTAGGATAAATAAACTACTTTGAAAACTAGTATTTTGCATACTGCTTGCTGCTGAGCATCTAATAAGAAAGCCAGGTTTGTTCACTTGCCTTACTGGAGTAATCCTGAGAAAATCAATAACGTAGTCAAGATACAGCCATGCCATTCATATGGAAGCCATAGTTCAGCTAGGAGTTGAACATGGCATCCCTCAGGCTGTTTTCCAAGGCTAAAGAATGTTTAACTATCATTACGGCACTGAATGCATGCCATGCAACACACGTAATACACCCCCGCAGACCCCCTCCCTTTTCTTTTTACTAGAGACAAAAATCTCTCTGAAGCTGAACAAATAATGAACTATATTGTTTTCTGATCTATATTATGCCCAGAATATTAACCCTCCATCCTCAGAACATATTCAAGACATGGGGAATCAATAAAACAACCTGCTTTTTTAAAAGGCTACTCTTTGGCATGACCACCTACCTAGAGAATTTGCCTCAAATGATCCTGAAGTACTGATTATAATTTTCTCGCTCTTCTGTTAGATCAATTCTGGCTGACAACTGCTCTCAGCCAGTCTCTTCAGTGTTGATTAAGTTTGCTCTTACAGCTGCGATACAACAGAGGTAAGGCTTACAAGGAGAAGTAATTTCTTTTCATAGACGGAGGCCAGCTCCGGACTGAGGCAAAGTGGATGGTCTCCTAGGGCAACACACTGCTTTCAGAAGTGAAATGGCTCCGGTCCTTCTACTGACCTTGCTCACACCAGTGCCATGGCAAGGCAGGGTGGCTGCTGCTTCAGAAAAGCAATGGGCAAACAGGTAAGGTACTTCCAAAGAAGGGAGCGGGAAGCATCTACTCCCACTGCTCGAGTTGCTGCTTACAGCCCTCCAGGCTCCACAGGGGTAGCAGATCTGCAGATCTCCCCATCTCAGCTCTTCACCCAGCTTTGGCCCCCTTTTTGCCACAAGCCTTTACTTTTGAAGCAGCAAAAAATCATTTTTGCCTGTGCTGCTGAGCAGCTTGAAACAGCAATGTTAATCAGTCCCACAGACCAGAGCTAGAAAAAAAAGTCAAGCTTTCAGGCACTCAAGTGCTTCTTATTTGATTAAGCTATTTTCTGCAAGTAGAACACATTCAAATAACAGAATACCCTTTAAAATGGGCAACAAATCCAATTAACTGACAGGATCTGAAAGGATAGGGTAAGGAAGGGCAGATAAGGTAAAGTAATAAATTGTAAAAACTGAAAAAAGGCCCACATAAAATGAGATGGATTTTGGGTGTTTCTCAGTGTGAAAAGAGTGACACAGCCAACAGGACTGGTTGCTCTACATGTTATGACCCGCTCAGTAAAAGCACTGCTTGATATCTATTTAAGAGGTACCAATGGCAAAGTATGGCTGTTCAGTGGGTTCCCAACCAGTCGGTATTCAAATTTAGAGGGGTCTACATCATCAAGGGTGGAAGAAGCTGAGGTTGAATCTCAAAGTCAGTCTAGTCTCATAGCTCATACAAACCACCTAATGTAGTACCACATCCCCGCTGCAAGATGTGGGAAGCATTGCTGAGGACCCGCTAAAAGGAAGCTGTATAAACAATGCTTCAAATGCTGTTTTTTCAAGGTCAGCATAGGGTAAGCTGGGGTGCAGCATGCACAGGCACCCTTATTGAAACAAAACACAGCTCACTTTTTTACTGCACATAGTACACAGCTTGCTACCCAAATGGAAAGGTCAAAAGTCAAGACATGATTGATATTCTTCAAGGATAAGACAAAAGAAAAGGGGCTCTGCTCTTAACCACAGCACCGCAGGCCCAGCAAGAAGGTTTTATTTTACTGAGGTTGAGGGTAAGATAACTGTGATGCATCCAGCTGGCAAGGCTGTCAAAGAATTTCCCCAAGGCAGATATGAGCCTACAGACTCCACTGGGCAAGATAAACAGATGTACCAAGCACATACTGAGATCTCCATGAGTATACTAATCACGCTTTACACCATGTCTAGAAACAATCCCAGTAAGGTTTATTGCATGGATGTGATGACCTAGATACTTGAAAGCAACACAGTAGAAGGCGGCAGCATTATTCTGGTAGCGTTGCCAGCAGGATGCCACAGCCCTATAAAATCACCAGGTGCCAGGTATGATACTTGAGCATGGCTCTTTACTGTTAGGTATAACCTTAGTAGGACAAGGAAAGAAGCACAGTGAAGAGAGAACAGACTCAGGAGAAATAATAAAGAACTCATCTCGGAAAATCCTCTCTTCCTCCTTATGCCAAAAACTCCTTTACCCTTCAGCATCCTTCTTCTTCTCCCCACTGCCAGCCACCAGCAGGGATGAAACAATCAGGTTTAGCAGATGAGCATTATTGGCAAGAACATCTGTTTGGAAATGTACCTTTTCAGCAAGGATAATTGACTGTTTCTAGGATTGAGTGCTTTTTAAAGGAAGATGTGAATCTGATGCTAAAACTGAAATTAAAATAATTCACCTTTTATCATCTCTTAGCATGACAGCAGACAGGAAAACATCAGGGTCAGCAACTGTCTCCATACTGAAAAATTCATGTTTCCTGATCTCTCCTTAGCTTTTTACCTTCCAGGTACCTGATAACTCTGCTCAGGGTCTGCTGAAGACAGAAGATTATTCATGTGAAAGTTGCAATCCCTTAATTAATGCTAATAAACACCCAAGAGGATCCCATCATAATTAGTGTGGCTCTGTTAAAGTACTGAATAAAATAGTCTGCTCTACATGTAGGCTGCTGTACCATCAGATTGACAAGCAAACTGCAAAACTACTTAAAAGCTGCATAGGGCTGAATCCTGCCCTACTTCCATTTATGTCACTCTAGTGATGCTAGCATGAGATACAGTGCTGTAAGCCTCGTAATTCAGTGATTAATCTGTTTTAGTTAAGATTCTAATTTACTTAAGACTCTAGGCCCTGAGAAGGCAATTGTTCCTAAAACACCCCAACCATTCTGCTGGGTCTAGTACCAACTCTGGCAAGACACTACTGGAGCAGAGCAGCAACACAAAAACAACCTCAGTTGTTCAGAGCCAATGTTGCAATGGTGAAACATCCTGGTTTCCACAGAACAAAATCGAGCCTGTGTATGACATGTGGCTAAAAAGCCACAACTAGTTGTCAGTGTCTATTACTGCTGCATAGTATCTAACATGTAGGCAGAAATAGATTAAATTTTATTTTATTCTATGATACAAGTGCTGTGTAGAGTAATATATCCTCACCACTAAATGGGCTACCCCTTCAGTTCTGCTGCCCAGGGCAATAGTCAAATCAGCACACAGAAGAGGCCTGCCTGGACATTAGACACCCATGGAGTGAGTTAGATATGCTCATATTCTGCAGGGGATTCAGAGCACCAGGAAAAAGGCCATTCAGCATCCCAAGAGAGCCAGCACATTCAGAATTCAGAAAGATTAAACCCAACAGTGATAGGCAGCTCCAATGAGTATTTTTAAATGGCAGCTTGCCACACGAACAGTGAAGTACAGATTTTATTAACTAACTTTTAGTTAATTTACTGTCCAGTGGGATTCAACAATCAAGAGACTGCTCTTTTCATGTGAGTTAAAATACCGCAGTGGCAAACCTTAGGTAAGCATATTCCCACTGTGCCTTTTAACAGTGTCAAGCAGCTCGGGGGGGGGGGGGGGGGGGGGGAAGCAGAAAAAAAAAAAGCAGACTCTCTAAGTTGTGTCAGCCTTTGACATTGTTCCTGAATTCCCCCCTACATGCTGTGGCTGAAATCCTCACTCCTGTGGCAGCAAGAGGAAGGCTCTTCATGGACTCCTGGAGCCCAGACTCCACTTGCACTCAGCAATACTTGCACTTCCACTTCACTACCACAGCCTTTCTGCTTTTCTTGCTTTCTCAGTCTGCTTCTGTCCATCCCTTTTAGCTCACATGTTAGTGCAATCACTTCCAAATTAAAAATTAAAGACACTAAATCAATACAAACCTCAGAGCTAACAATCTGTGTCCAAGCCTCATTGTTCATTCTTCTGCCTTGCTTCTGTTCCTCTGGGCTCTTGCTTTTGTGATTTCTGCTTCTCCCATGTGGGGGATCATTTATGCCAAACATGCCAGATTATTATTAGGAATGGTCCAACAGCATTATTGGGAAGAGCTGAAGAACCTGTAAGCAAGTGCCCAGATGAAGTGCAGGACTGAGGAAGCAGCTGAGCTTTCCCGGGTCTGTGGGCAGGAGTTCAGGCTCAAAGGAAGAAATGCTGCAGTTGTCTCATTCTCAGCCCTGCAGTAAAGATCAGTTTCCAGATAAAATGGCAAGTAAGGGGTCTCTCTTACTGGCCAAAGGTAAAGCTCCCATTTTTCCTACCAGAAGTACACAAGCATTAGTTCAGCATTTGGAGGACTTGAGATCTAGGTTCAGTTCTGTGTTTGGACAGATCCCTCCCTAATTCCTTATGACAAGTCACAGGGAGCAACTGAAGACTGTTACTTGACTGCATATCATATAACAGAAGACACAGAAGGACCTAAGCTAGAGAGAGAAGAGAAGATTTCTAAGTGCTTTGTCAAGCCTAGGCAGCAAAGAGAAGCTGAGGGAGTTTGGCTTCTATTAACCACATTAGAATGAGTCAATCCTTTCTACAGTACCTATCTATCTATCTATCTAAAAGTATATGTAGTATATATGTTATAGGAAAGATATAGATACACACTATATATATATGAAACTATTTACATGTTCTTAAAAAAATTAAGACAGCCAGCAACCTTACAATAATAAGCAGATCCAAACCTCAAACTTCTAAGTTTTTATTACCAAGAGTGAGGAGAAATATTTTTTTAAGAAATGAAAGTCACAAAGTGTGTGCCTGTCTCATTTTTCTTCTGCTCCGGTTATATACAATGCACAGCACATGGTGGTTATCTGTCAGTGAGATTCTTCAAGTCTTGTATACCACAATGGTGAGTTTTAAGGAGCATGCTACAAACAGCACGGCCTCATCTCAGACTCGTTTTACTAATGTCTTGTGTCTATTTTTACAGCCTATTTGAGAATTCCTTGCTCTACAATGGTAACATAGTTTTAATTTACAGCAGCTAGACTCCTAGGAATATTGCTCCCAAGCAACCAGCATTTTGACCTCTGCAGTTTCGGATGCTCTTAGAAACTTAAAAAAACCCCCCAAACCCCAAAAGGATGATCATCTGCAGAAGGGAAAACTTAGGCAATGTCTGTGGCTACTTTCTCTGCTTTTGTCTCCTAACACACCTAAAAGAGATGCTGTCCTCTCTGGAAGCATCTCCATTATTGTTTTAGCTCACATCAAGTGTATGGTTTGGAAGCAAATCTACCAATCATTCTCATTTGGGTCACATCACAGAGTGAGAGATTTTGAACCGGATTTTTTTTACCTTGAAATTAAATTGGAAGGTGTGCCCCAAGAGTGCACTCGATGTTCTCCAACAACTAAGGGATGTTCAGCTCCCTGGTACAACAGTAGAGTTAGCCCACAGTAAAATCCAAAAATGTATATGGTGTGAATCTCAGTCCTCAGCATCCTCTGGTCCTCTCCTCTTGCAGTGTACTTACTACTTGATGATGTAGTCACAGCCTCTGAAACTAGTTTTTAACATTCCCTAGGGATTCCTTGGGTAGAGGTCTGCTGTGCCACTGCTGCGCCACTGCAGCAAGCCCAGTGCTCCACCCGCAAGTCCAGGGTACAAAGCCACTGGGTGGCCTCTTCCCTCCACCTTCCCTCACACTCCATTGAATCCATTGAATCTGCCTCTCAAATCATAAACCTTAAACATGACTTAATGGAAAGAGAGGCTGTGTAGTCTCCATCCTTGGAGATATTCAAAAGCCATCTGGACACAGTCTTGGCAACTGGCTCTACGTGGCCGTGCTTGAGCAGGGTGGATTGGACAAGATGACCTCCAGAGGTCCCATCTAACCCCAACCATTCTGTGATCCTACGACAACCATTCTTTCCAGTGATACCATAAAAGCTGAAATGTATAGCTCACACAGAATCAGAGGAACATGTTGTCATCAAGATCCCCATGGAAAGGGTTTGAGGGTTCCCAGGAGTGGCAGAGCAACCTACCATAACTGTCACGAAAAGATGCTACTAATCCTGGGAGTAACACTAAGCTTGCTCTTCTGCAGCTGAAAACATTTGTCCTTGACTGGAATATCTCCCAGGTTATAGAAATGCCATTTCCATAGAGACATGGTGCCCAGGGATCTCTCTAGCAGAAAATCAAGTATTGCAGCCACTGGCAAGCAGGGTGACTCCCTGCCTAGAGCTGGGCAGAAGCTCCGCCAGCTCATGCTTCAGCTACTGCGCTGCTCTGGGGGAAAGCTGGAGGGACGGTCGCACTGACCTTCCCTATTGCTAACACCACAGAGAGCGTGGCGGGAAATGGTACTGTAAAAGTATACACACAGCAGGGTACTGAGGGGAAAATGCAGATTAATTAGATCACAGACAAAAAAGAATGGTGAGCCATTTATTCAGGGTCAGCATTTTTGAGGAAGGGAAAAGAAAACAGTTCTGCTTACGGTTCAGAAGAACACAATATAAAACTTACTCGAGGTTTGAGGCTAAATATCTTCTAAATTCACAATAGGCTTTTTACAGAGGTCAAATATATTTTTTAAAGACAAAAAGAAAACACAGGCTTAAACATTGCAGAAAACCCATCATTTTGACTAGTTACAGTAACAAGTGCTGGGCTGGCAATATCCTCCAGCCAACTCTTTTTGCCAGTTTTCATCATAAAAAGTATTTCAGATGGCCCCTCTGCAGCTTTACAGAGCCTTTGACAGAAGCTCCCTTTTCTGAACTGCATAACCCATAGGACAGCACAGCTGCCCAGGGAGCCATCCTTACCAGTCGCACACTGATACGTGGACGTCACAAGACAGAAAGCTCCAAATGGCTCAAAAGCAATACAGTGAAAATAAAGGTTCTTTAAATATATGAAGAAGCTGCAGAAATGGGATCTAAATGATGTGTTATAAATAAAAGAAATGTAGAAATAAAGCACATCTTAACACATGCTTTCACAAGATGACTTTTACCATTACCTGTAAAGTTTTGGTTGGGTTTATTGCATGTAGTCAAGAACCTTCAGCTGTAAGTGTGTCATGATGTAACCAAGGCCTTCAGAGTGTTTTATTTACTAATTAAATGGATGCTGGTAGGCTAAGTGCCAGTCTATGCCATTACACAATTACATTAAAAGGTCTAGATGATGTAGAACTTTCATCACCCATTTGGGATTTTAACAGGCCATTTTGCTTTCTTTACTAGTATTGGCTTATTACAGTAGGTGCTGTTATTAGAGTTCAGTCAGCCAGAGCTGAATTTGCAGCCAGTTTGACACAAGCACGTGCTGTTGTGTATTAATTAGGGAAGTGCTGAGTGTACCATGTGACCCATTTTTCTCAGCTCTGCAATTAGCAGCTTTACGGAAATGTCTTTTGAGGACCTGAACACAAGTTAATCTTCTGGGGGAAAACAGCAAAAGAAACAATCAGCAAAACATTTCAAACAGGGTTTAAGATAACACTGCTAAAACTGAAAGGTCCACGTCTATGCAATGAGTTTTAGGATACTGGCAAAGCACCACATCTTTGTTTCTGGAATAAAAATTCCAGCGGAGTGTGTTGCCCTTCATGTTTGCATCTTTCTTTCTACATTTTCGAAGCCGCAAAATCTGACCCAGCATGTCTGCATGCCTTATTATAGCATGACATCACCCTTGTGTCTGTAATTTGAAAGAGAAAACTTGTCATTCCCAGTCAGATACCCACTGCACACACATTTGCTTCGTCAATTGTTCAAAGATCTGCTGAGAGCCAAGTGTCTGAAGTTTCTCCAGAAGAAACTTTTTTTCCACTGTGTACAATATTCAAAATGCCTTTGCTGCTCTGATTGGAGTTGGACAGAGTGGCCTTCAGACATT
The DNA here is from genome assembly GCA_031468815.1 of Morus bassanus. Classification (NCBI taxonomy): domain Eukaryota; kingdom Metazoa; phylum Chordata; class Aves; order Suliformes; family Sulidae; genus Morus; species Morus bassanus. The sequence goes on along the minus strand of CM062568.1, from coordinate 86,676,587 downwards.
TTCAGTGATGTGTTTATTTCCCCTCTCACTAAAGGGCAGACTCAGCGACTTCGCAGTCCACTTTCCTCCTGTACTTGGTATCTCCTATGGCTGGGACGGACGTAGCTGATAGGAGACTGCAGGCTCAGGGACTCCAGCTACACTTAGTCTGGCTGGAAATAAACCTACAAACAACTAGATTTCTCCTAACAAACTCTTCTATGAAACTGGCTTTTAAAAGTAATTTTCTAACAATGATGAGGGAAGATGGTGAGGATCAGCTCAGGTAAGCATTACAATTTGGAGTCTGTCCAAATGAGTTCAAACGTTTTGAAGTTCTCCTCTTGTTGAAGTCTCTATCAGCTCCTGACATTTCTGGCAGTTGCTTAATGCCTTCTGGCACTCTCTCCTGCAGCCGCAAGCACACAATATCCTTGGGGGTTTCATGGGAATTGCTTCTTTCTAGTGCACTCCCAGGACTACTATCTTTTACCCAAATGAGAAATACTGTGTGACGAACTTCTCCCTCAGTTCCAGCTGAAATCATTGAGCAATGATTGAACATAAAAACAATGCTTAAATCCAAAAGTTAAATAATCTAGCTCAAGATTTCTGTAGCAGTTTGGTGCAAATTAGGTTGGCTCCCGGTTTTATACAGGCTGGCTCAATTCCTAGATTTTACAGACACCTGTTAGCAACCATTAGCCACCTCTTTGGATTTTACTTCTAATACAATGGCATTATTCCAAAAAAAATTCTCCAGCAGGTAACACAGATGGGCAATCAGCACCTACCAACCAGATCAGTGTGAATACTGTGGGCGATAACTGCTAGAATAAGGATTCACTGTGTTTATCTGACATGATATTCTAGCTGACACATCAATTTAGTTAATCTGACACTCAGCTAACATTTCCTGCATGAGAGCTGTTTACAGCAGGGATACTCAAATGGCAGAAAACCCTGTCCAGATGCAGGTGGTAAGTGAATGTCATAGAACCATAGAACAGTTTGGGTTGGAAGGGACCTTTAAAGATCACCTCGTCCAACCCCCTGCCATGGGGGGGTCACCCAGGCCCTGTAGAGGCAACACAATATTCCCCAAATTCCTACAGAAAACTAGCATTTCTCACTGCTCTCCTGCTCTCTGAGGTGTAGCTGCAGTTAGTCCCCACAGCCCCACCCATGAAACTGGCATGAGCATGAGCAGAGCTAGAACCCGCATGCTGCTTCTCAGCCCCAGCAGAATTAACCAGAGGACTCAAAGTCAACTGTCTTGGGATTAGACAGAGTATGGAGCAGCCTTGGTGAAGAGCCACACAGTGAAATCTAGGTCCCCTATTCCTTGAGATCTTGTTGATGTCTGATAATATGCAGGAACAAGACCACACAAACTGCTTATCCACCTGTGTAAAACTCTTCTTCTTCAATCTCAAATTGCTTTACAGATGTTCATTAAGTCTCACTCCCCTCCTCTGACATTGGATGTATGCCCATTTTCCAGATGCCCCAGCCAAGGCATCGGTAGCTCCTAGCTGGGGAGCAATTAGTCAGAGGAAGAATCCTGATTTCGAATCACTCCAGTCACTCTGTGATACTCCTTTCCCTAGAAAACATTTAAACTTGAGCCATACAGAGGTCAGAAACATAAATGATCAGCCTTGTTATTACTTCTAGGCATAGCTCCCAAGAAAGCAACAGGAAAAAGTCCTGACATTCCTTTCTCCCTCCCTACCTGCCCTGGAAGCCACTGGCAACATCCTACTGAACTTAATGGAGCAAATACTCTTTGCATTATCAATTATGACTGTCAAAGCTGTGTTGTCATTAATTACAAGAGTTTTTTGTGATGTTCAGACACGTGCCTAAGAAGAGGGACTTTTACAGATCAATCCGTTCAAGACCAAGACATTGATAGTTTATGGTCTCTTACATAGTCCAGGTGTTACTAAAAAACAAATAATGACCGAATAATAAATTATCTAGATCAGGAGTAGAAAAGCTATGGCTGTGGAGAAGCTCCCATACCAACACTGTATCATGTGGCTGGCCATGAGGCTATGTTGGTCTTGGGACTACTGGGTAATCTGAGTCCCTTGCTGTGACCAGCCTGAAGCTGATGCCATCAGGTCTTCAGGAAACATGTGGGATGTTGTCTGTTGTCTTGCATTTGCTTTGATTGTCTTTAGCAGCAACACTCAGTCCCCCCCAGGCAAATGTTTGTAGATCCATTCAATGAATATATCTTCAAGGCAATTTGCTAGTAGCCTGCATTTCCATAAACTGCAGCAAACATCCTCATAAAGGCATCAAATAAAAAAGAGAGACTTTGGATATTCAAGATGTGTCTTGAATCTGAGCAATGACTACAGCCACACAAGGACTTCTTCAACACATTTTATCCATACTTTTTCTTCTCTGGGTTCTCTTGTTACCCCTCTCCTTGTAAAACATCTCCGTTCACTTTTGAAGAAATACTCTATTAGCTTCACTTTTAGCTTCACTTTAGAGATTTTGGGCACCCATAGTTATTGCAGACCAGGAATTTTAGAAGTTGAGCCCTACATTGTAATGTTGCTTTAGAAGAATAAAGTTGAAGACAGTCTACTAAGTCTTCTGTCCAGCTCACCATTACTACAGCAGTGTTCCTGCTAATAAATTAATTAATGATTCCCATAATCCATTGATGAACTGTTCCACAGGGACTTGAAAAGGCATCTAAATACAGTATTTTAAATCTATACACAGATAGATTAATATCACATAATATATATATATCCTCCAAATTGCAGGGTTTACTAACCAGTAAACCAGTCTAGGTACCAACCAGTCTAGGCACTGAATTCCCTATTTTGGGTGGTAAGGGTTTTAATAGGAGGCTTTTTCTCAGGATGAAAAATTCTGTGGTAGTTAGATTTAAATTTTCTGAAGAAATGTACCTGAATACCAAAATGAGCTTGAATTCCCAGCTGGTATCTCAACTCAAGCTACCAGAAATAAGACCATCAGTGCAGTAAAGCAAGGATGGACGTGCACTGGCTGAAGGGCACATTCCCAAGGACATTAGCAGAGCTGATATTCAAATGGAACAGTCCTTACTCCTATGGCAACCACAATTCCTCTCTTTGAAGGAAGTTATCACCTGAATGTTCTCCCTAGAAAAAGATTCTTCTAACCTCATCCAAGGGCCAGCAATGCCAACAGAAAGATTCTTCTGTCAGTCAACTGGTTTTCCTATTTCTAGGGTTTTTCAAATATGCATTAATTTGTTTATGAAAGACAGTGCTCACAGCTTTGTGGGGATAATTTCCAGTCTGCAACCTACCAGAATCAACAAATTAAAAGGAAGCATCTTTATCACCCACCAGACTCTTATTTTAAACAAAAACTTGCCTGTGCTTGTGGTTAACATACTATCCATCTATGGATGGGTATGCCCCATTTTGCAGAACAGCTTGTCTCAGTGACAACAGCTGTGACCAAAAATTAAATGTTCCAGGATGAAGGCATTTCCATTAATGTTCTTCTGTTTAAAATGGCAAAAAAGACTTTGTGGCATTGCTCTTACTCTTTCTCTCTCTTGTTCTTTCTCATCCGGCTGCTAATTTGGGCTTCCCAGCAGGCCTTCAACAGAGAAAGCCAAAACCAGGGGGTAGAGGATCAGCCACTGGATGTTGTCAAGAGCTCTGCTGAAGTCACTGAAGCTGTGACAATTTACACCAGCTAAAGATCTGCCTGCAGGGCTCAAAATGCAGTCAATTGTTGTCCCTCCTTCCTCTTCACCATGAAAACAAAATTTATATATCTTGTATGGTAATTCACTCCATACTATTGGGAAGAGGAGAGAACAGAAAAGGAGTTCCCTAGATTAAACGTTTGCTATTTGAGGCTTGGATAGAAACCCACAAAACTGTGAGCAATCAGAATGCACCACATGGAAATGATGATGGAAAACCCCAGTGAATAAACATGCCAGCAAAGCCTGTCTCTAAAGAACATATTATTGTATATTTTCTTTAAAAAAAAAAAAAAAAAAAAAAGAATTTATGGTTGTTGCATTTTTTTTAATAAACATTTTCTTAGTTTCCTGTATTATCCCTCTTCTATCCATAAATTTCTCCCCTCCCTCTATAGTCCCATATGTTCTAAAGGGAGATGGCACATTAGCAACCGGGCCAAGTACAATTGAAGAAGTATGCAGGCGCGCAGAGCAGGCTGTGGGATGAATGGGAGGAGCGCCTCATTTTTTTCCCTTGTGGATCATCTGGTTAGCATTGAAACAGAGCTGATGCACTGTACTGAAAGTCCCTCTCACTTAAGGGCAGGTTATAAAGTCACCAACAGTGTAGCAAACTACAGTGCACTCAGTCAACTGTGGGCAGACCAGCTGAGCTAGCTGAGCTGCCTGTGCTGCTCCAGCATGGGTCCCATGGGAACTACAGGGTAGAGACAGCACTGTGCAAACTCCCTGCTTGCAGGACCAGGCCAGCCTCAAGTGGGACTCAAACCAGCCGCTGTCTTGTAAACAGTGGGACTCAGAGTAATTCCCAAAGCCCTGGCAAAGTCCTGACTGCATGCTGGGGTGAGATAATGCCAAGCTCCACCTGACACGCCACCCATTTTTCCCTCTTCCAAGGGTCTGGTTTCTAAAGGAAGGAAGGAAGGAAACCCAGGTGTATGTGGGTACCCCTCCACCAGGGGAGACACTCTGCAATCTCATGCCATTCCTAGTCTGGGTCATCAAAAGACCAGGACCTTTGGGTGCACCACCAAAGGAATCGTCCCCATGCAGCAACCACGGGGAGTCCTTGCCCTTATACAGAGTTTAGGTACCATAAAACTGAGTGAGTGAGCAGAAGCGAGGGGATTTATTTCACCTGCTTAAAAGTTCAGCCTAGGTTCTTTCCATAGTCAAGAGACACATGCACCTCCCCAGCAGAGTTCATCCCACCTATTTTAGGATAGGCTGGATCACTCTTGAGAGGTACTTGTCTTTCTCCACTGTCTCTAGAGGACATCTCAGATACTTTTAGACAGCTAGGAAAAATGAAATTATTTCCACCCAGGTGTCAAAACTGGCTCCTTCCATTCTTGCAATCCGACTGATATAAGTAATCAGTGGAATGAACTGACTCAGGATAATATTGAAGAAAAGGGATTAATAGGAGTCAAGACAAGATAAAGGAACCCAAGTTCTCAGCTGATGTAAAGGAGTGAAATTTATGGTTATTATATGTACTGTCATTAGAAGAACATTATATTTCTATAAAGAAAGCTTTGTATTCCAGTTCATGAGGTACAGAAAATGTGTCGATTGTGCCCAGAATGCCAGCCTAGTAATTTCCAGTCTGGTAGTTGACAGTCTTAATGAATGGGCTCAGCAAAAAACAAGGACTGGAATACGGAGATAGCTGTATTAGGTGGACTGACAGGGTCTTTGAGAAAGACTGCATAGGACCTGCCCTAAATATTCTTAACCATTCTGTGGTAGTACTTACTCACTTTCTTAAGCATGAAATTCACTTACATATTCTAAAAAAGAAAAAAGGCGGGGGGGAGTGAAGAAGAAATTGGCATTTTTAGTGTACAAGCATATTTACATAATCAGGGCAAAAACCTGCATTTTAAAAATGCCCTAAATACATATTTACATGAGAGAATGCAATGATTCCAAAGAGGCTGTTAATATGCATTTTAAGGATAGCTAACTACATATTTACATAACCAAGACAATAATCCCCATTAAGGATGGTTTGTTGTTTTTTTTTTTTTTACATTGCCACATTAGAAAACTGAACAGTTATTAATCCATACAACTCCACATTAACTCCTAGATACTGTGTGTCCTCAGGGCATTGCAGTACTACCAAATGTATGCTGAAGCCTAGAAACTTCCTCATGAGGAAAGGAGAGGTTCCCTCTCTCTCTGGGTTTTGCTCAATTATCAGTCGTCTTCCAAGAGATCTCCTGGAACCACAGTACCACAGTTTCTCTGCTGCAAGTGGCAGCCTGCTTGAGTCACTGCTGAGCTGCACCAAGGATGGGAGTAAGCACGTTTTAAACATCCCAATTCAGAATGGTATTTCTGAATGAACTGTGCACATATCTGCTCGACGTGGTCATTCCTGAGCGCAAATGTACGTGCAACAGGGAATTCCCTTTTCTCTTCTGGCAGGAAAACCTGATTTCCTCGGAGGCTATGACAAACAGAGAGCATGTGGAACGTAGTGCTTTGGGTGTGACAAGGCAGGGGGAGACACAGAGACGGAGAGAACAAGAAGGGAAGAAGGGGTCTCTGCTGTCACCAATAACAGGCTCTCCTAAACAATTTAATGTAGTAAATAGGTGACTAATATGAAAAGAAAGCTTGCTTTCCCTCCCCAATGCCCTCAGAATTTTTCCTATTAGAAAATCCTCTCTTATTAACAAGTTGGACACTTTTTTTTATATATTTTTCTCTCTTCCCTTCTCCCAGCCTCAGTTCCAGTGACACAGGCATCAATGAGTTTCAGGAACTGAAAGACACTAGATTTTATTTTTCTTATGGTAAATCGCCATCTATTATCAACACAACTACTTCAGTGTATCTGTGGACACAACACTTTTTTTAAAAATAGACTAAAAATTATAAATTATGAAACATTTTAAAAATTAATGCATGCTCCACTTTAAGCAGCTGTCAAATTCATCTGCTCCTCCTCCTTGCAGGAAAACATTTCTTCCTCAAAATAGCAAAACTCTAAAGACATTCAAATACAGAGCTTTGACTGGTGCAGAAGGACAAACATCCATCATCAAAAGTACTGGCTTTCATGTCTTTTCTGCATTATCCCAATTCCCCGCAACTTCCATCCCTACCCCATCAGCAGAATACCTGAATTCCCTCCAACAATGCACCCAGCAGCGTGCCTGTCATCTGGTACGTGTGCTTCATCCTCTCTTATGTGCTCTCAAAGGGGAAAGCTGTGTATGCAGTTGAACATTTTAGTAGGGTTTGGTTTTGGGGGATTATTCATACTTCAGATTTCCAGTCTCTACAGAAAGACAGGCCTCCTGGGGGAGCCCTTATATTGGATCACATGTGGGCAGAGCTTGGACGGGCAGGTGGAAGAGTCACTGGTTTGTAGGAACCAGCCCAGACTGGCGGTGACAGTCCTTGGGAACAGTCAACAACCTTATATCAGTCATGTTTGTGATGTTTTTACAGCACCTTTGTTTGCTGGTTGAACTTTCTTAAGCATTTTTTTGTATTAGCTGACTTTTCCTGCTGTTGTTCTTGGGCTCCTCGTAATACTCCTTGCTCTCACCTCACTGGCAAGCTTCTAGAAAAAAATTTCCTTCTCTGACACATGTCCATCTTGTTCTGGTTCCCTTTTCCTTCACACATTCTGCTATTGTACCAGGTCCAGCTCAACAAGCCCCATCTCCACTGAAACCACCCTTAGTCAGCTGGGAATCCAGTAACAAAAAAAGACGAAACATGAGAAGAGTCGTTTCAAGGGTATTGCCTCTTCAGCATCTCCAGCCACTGCCAGAGTACAGGAGGACGCTGGGGACAGAAAACAAATTCACATCCCCTACCTGAAAGCAGTATCATGCTATAATAAATAGCATCACAGGCCACTGGACCATGAGGAAGAGAACACTGATGAATGATTTTAAAGAGTTTTACCTCCTTCTCAAAAGAAGTACAGAAAAACAAGGAGTCTGGCTGTCAGCATAATCTATACTGACTGGTAGGCAAACATTTTCATAAACCGTTGTGGTAATTTCTTACTCAAATTAAGCAAACAATAGTATTCACACACACAAACACATGCACGCACACACCCCACCTGAGGAAAGCTCCAAGCTGTGGCTATCCCTGACCATTGCTTGCAGACACGAAAGCCATTGCACAGCCCCCTTACAAATATTTCTCTCTGCCACAGACCTGCTGGCATGAGCACAACCAATTAAATGGACATCAGAATGGAGACAGCACAGAAAATAACAAGCCTCAGCAGGGTCATCAACGGAAGAGATCGATCAAGAAGAAAGATAGGCAGCCAACACAAGTGGACTGAGAAAGCAGTTGTGCTTTCAATAGCATATGTTTCTTGGGCCATAAAGCTGACACTCGGACTGCACACTTGCGTTTCAACCCAGCACATTTATTGGAGAAGTAGAAAGCCAATGTTGGCCTATTAACAATTGTTGTCCTCTGTAAATCACTGCAGGACCTCCCTTGAAGCAAATTGCCTCCCATTTATCTCACAGGCATCAAGGAACCCTTCTCCCTCTTCAACTCTTTGTTTGGCCATTAAATCAAAACATTGCCTTTCGGGGAGAGGACTAGTTCACAAAAGCCAGAGTGGAAAACAGACCACTCCAGCATGAGGTTCAAAACGTGCTTGGAGGATATACATGACTTCATCCCAACTTGCCATGAATTTGTTGCAAATATTTGACTTCATTTTATTTCCCTTTCTGGAAAAAAAAGGTGCTCCTAAGTTAGTTCATCGGTGTTCCGGGAAATGAAGTACTACAGAAACCAGCAGCTCTTCAGGATAGCACACATGCACAGATGTGCTACTGTTTGAAATGAATAGAGATTAACAGTTTAGCACCGGTTTCCTATGAGTTGCTTGGATACAATTTTTCCTGCAGAGTTAATATAGGACTAGAATGGCAGAATTTAATGCTATAATTATAATTTTCATAAATCTGGTTTATGCTGAAAAATTGAAAGAGTGTTTGTTTTTGTTTTTTTTTTAACTAAAAAGCATCCTTTATAATGCCTGTATTATTCAGGGGAAGACAACTGATAAACAGTTGTCATGGGAAATGGGAAGAAAAGTGTGGAGATGAGATACTGCTATGCACTTCCTCATCATCTGGACTCCAAGGACATGGTCAGATATGTTCCCTGATAAACTCACTCCTTCTGTGGTCAGTGTCCTCTTCTCCTAGTGACAAGGAGCAAACGTTTCCCACTTAGTGACACAGTAAGAAAGAGCAATAAGCAAAAAAGCAGCAAAGTTCACACTGTTCACTATGTACCACAGCAGCAGTCCATGGCAAGAGCTCACCCTGCTGCTTGCACCATCAGACAGGGGTGGCCCAGGTTTGTCTGGGAGAGGAGATGAGCTCCCCTCAGTGCCGAGCAGGTGGGAATCCCTGTTCTGCAAACACTGTGTGGACAAGAGCCATCGCACCCTCGCCCATCCAGGAGAAGATAAAGCCCTGTAGCATCACCCTAGTTCATACAAGAATGACAAGAAGCCAAGAGCTGTGGTGTACATGTAAGGTCTGAGAGCCCAGAGTCGTGAGTGCACTTAAGCATCTGTTTGCACCGAGGTGCTGGGGCACACTGAGAGAGGTGGAGCAGCCACCAGAGAGCAGCGTGTGCTGCTGCGGGGCGGGGGGGAGGGGGGGCGGGTACCCGCAGATGCGGTCTTGATTTACTCACAGGCTGGAAACATAAACCAGATATTTTTATATTCTGTTATTAATGGTAACCACAAAACTAGAAAGGTTCTGTGCAGCCAGTAAAGATAGCAGCGTGAAATCCAGGAGGGCCATGCCACTACAGAAATGTGAAGTTGTAGAAGAAGTTAATAAATTTTGGAGGAATGTTTCAGGCTTACTCTGTTTCCAAGGGACCCGGAGATTCCCCGCATGCGTAGCTCATGGGCCTGGCCAAAGGGGTTTGGACAGACTTCAAGGGAAATCTGCAGCTATCTCTGTCTCCGCTGCCAGGAGAAGTTTAATGGTGCCGTGCAACAAAGAGCTGCTGTCGACTGACAGAGGGATGGAAAAACAGATCAGATGCACGCCTGCCTCCGGGGAAACCTGCTGCAATCCAGGACAGCCTCTCATCATTGTGATAAAGCAGTTGTCCTTTTGAAAACCAGTTTCGAATCCTTTTACTCAAGGTGGACAGGCAATGACCAGGGTCGCCTGACCCTGTCATGCCATGATGCTACCATGCCATGAAAACAGAGTTCCCTGTAAAATCCAAACCTTCTCACAGAACCAGTTTAAAAGCAAACAAGGAAGAAAGGTGTTTCTACCCCTAGTTGATATAGTTGTGTTCTGCTGTGTCAGCAATATTGGCCTCATGAAGTATGCTTTTATTTCAATGGACCCAGTAAGCCTGAACCCTAACGTGATGGTTACCTGTGCCATCATTGATCATGTTAGGCCCTGCTTGCCTCATCCTCTTCCCAAGGCAGCAGTTTCCAGCTTCTCTCACATCAAGAGAGTATCACATTGTGCTACCAAGGAGGTACTTGCGGAAAGGGAAGAAGAAATGAAGAGACCTGGTCACAGCTGGCCAGAGCCAGGGCAGACCCGTATACCCCTGCTCACACTCTGGGCCCTCGTTACTCTTTTTATGGACACTCTTTGATGCTGTGCACCCTTGGCCTTGTTTTTTAAGACTAACACTTCTATGTGACATTGGATCTATTTGTCTGATAAATTAATTACAAGTTTAGGAGCACATGGAAACAGCACAGATCTCCAGAAAATACGTTACCAAGAAAAGAAGAAAAAATCAAACACTTAATCTCAGCAAATGAAAAACAAAATGTGAGCAGGAAAGAAGCCTGTGCTTTTGAGATACTAAAAAGGGGAAAAGGCAATGATTAAAAAAAAAAAGTTATAAATACTTTTCCTATTATTCATGCAATACAGCTGGATAAAAAGTTGTTTTAAAAAGGTCTTTTAAATTACTTGCAATGTGCACAGCTAAAAGGTTTATTTTTACCTTTCTGGTTTTAGATAAAAGCTATTTTGCTGATCAGAACAATTATGCTTATAACGGGGAATAAAAGGAATTTGTTACCTACAGATACGCAAACTAGTGATGCTGGAGGTACAGTCACTATGCAGCATTCTGCTATTCAAATTGGTTTCATCTGTGAATTTTATTTCTCCACAGAATGTATATACTTTTTTTTTTTTATTGGAGGCTTCCCATTGCCCTGTGCAGTTAATACTTATTTTTACAACTGTGGAACAAGCAGGAAAGCTTTCTGTTTTGGGAAAAAAAAAAGAAGAAAAATAGGGACTACAAAAGGCAAAATAGGGGCTACAATTTAAGGCTAAAAACCCAGAAAAAGCAATATCAAAACTTGGTTTAAACACTGACTTTGCTGTTACTACCAATGGGAAACACTGTTGTACGCAGTGATTTGTGCTATGTTCAAAATCCACCAGTATCAGCTGTTGCCAGAAACAGGGAAGCAGATCACATGCACTACTCACTGTCACAGTTCTTATATTCCTAGAAGATTTTATTCCATTGGTATCATTGGAAACTTCTTACACAGTGTCTATCCAGAAGGGCTGCATTTTAATTATCCCTCAGAAGGCTGTCTGGATGTTGGGTGTCTCAGTAGTTTTGCTTGCTTTCTTAACATTGCCTTATTGCTTAAGGCTGTACAGATCCCTTTGTAATAACTGAAAGCATCTGAACTATGGAAACATTATCTCTTGGAAAAGTAAAAACAAATCAAGATTTGGGTTCAGGAAGGCTTAGCAGAGTGAATTCTTATTCGTAGTCTTCACATTCTTGCTGAGGCTTCAGTTTATTGAATTCCCTGACATTTTTCTCTTGCTCTTTGATTAGTAAAACTCACTCTAGGTTTCTAGGGCACTGTTGAAGCACATGTTCTTGCAGTATCTGTGCTCAGCGGTGTTACGGCATGTGGAGAAGAAATGATGAATGAGCACAGTAGAAGAAAGAGAGGCGCAGGACAGACACCAAGTCTTTTCTGGCATCTAAAGGGACGTAACCTCTCACAATGAGATTGTCAAAGAACTGATCACACACGTTTATTCTGATTTCTGTGTCAAACAAGAGTGTCAACTGCTCCTCAAATAGCAAGGATATAGCAGAAGAAATGAGAAGGTAGTGAGGTAGGACCACCCGCCCTGGAGTTGGCTTTATCTTGGCTTTCACAGAGCATGAGCTGCAGAAGCACTTTCTCTTTTTATACCAAATAGGTTCCCAAAATGAAAATAGGACTTTCCAATAGGTCTTAAAAACTCATAGGCTTGAGCAATTCTGGCCTGGTGGGACTCCAAGGAGAAGAGTAAGCACTGTGTGGCAACCAAGATCAGAGTTAGCCACGGTAATCATAGGGGCACGTCAAAGGTCTCAGTTTCTTCACTTGGTGAGAGCATAACCTTCATTTTGCAAAAAATATATTCCTGTTCCCCACAGTTGTAAAGGAAATATTTACAAATGACCAAAAGATTAGGCATCTGCCTCCATCTGTAGGAAGCCTGCAAGAAATTGTTTCACGCCGTGTAAGCAGTCCCTGTTCATCTTAACCTCAGCCACAGCTAACGTGGGGATAGCAAAGTAGCAGGGCCATAAGGGTGCCAAGTGAAATACATGGAGGGTTCCCAATGCCTTAGTTAATCCATGGTTCATGACAGCAATTGAAATGTGGCTTCTTCAGCTCAGCTTACAATGTTTAGGCATGAATATGAGGAGGCAATGTGTACTACCATAGTCAATGCTGTAACACCAATAAACCAGAAGACTTAAGTTTCTGGGCTGTCAATTTGGTAATTTGTATTAACACTACATTCATTTCAAAATTAATTTGAAAACAAACAGCCTGGGTAACAATAATTTTGGTATGTTACAGCTTATTAGCTAAAACAGAGAAAACAAAACTGCACCATGCACAGTTGGAGGTCCCACAGGATCCCAAAACAGGATCCCATGGTGCCTTTTAAAGCAAATTGTTAAATCAGGACTATACCTGGCACTACAGAGCTGTCAGATGATATGGTTCCCAGGTTTCAACATTCTCTCTCTCTTTTGTACAGAAGTATGTACACAAATACTCCCACAGATTCAACAGAGCTCCTGCATACACCTCTGCCAATCCCTTGCCTGCATATGTATGACTGCCACTAAAACTGGCATGAGTTCAGTGAGAAAAATAATATATTCCTCTCTGTGCCATAATGCATGCAGCAGTGCTTTCTGCCATTGCCATTTGTTGTTTATGAAAAACTCAGTTTATGTGAAAGAATTAGGAATATTGAAAAATGAGAGGGGAGAGAACATCAGGAACAAATATATTTGTCTATGACCCTTTGGAAAAGTAACATTTAAAATAAAGAACAACACTCTCCATTCTGAACTCAAATGAGTCCATCAGTCATCTAAAATAAGAGGCTATAATTAATTAATAGTATAATGAATTAAATTATCATAAGCTTACAGTATAAAATTACTTAAACACAACCAGAAAATACAGAAGGGTGGGGAAGGGCTGGGGCTGAGGCAAGCTGGGCTCCTTGGTGAAATCCCCTCCACATTCGGCAGCCTCCCACAAACTTAGAGGCCCTGTTTTCTCTCCTGGACTGTCTACCAGGTTTTGCTCTGAACTCACTGCATGATAACAGAAAAATTCCCAACACCTCCATTTCTGCCAAAGAGGGAAACCCATCACCAGATTCAGACTGCTGTTTGATATGCTATGTCCTTGATTCAGCACAATATGGTGGCATTGTGGGTTTTTTTTAATGCAGGAGTAAGAATAACCCAAGGTATTTTTAGCCTCCCAGAAGGATCTAAAATACCTTTCACTGCATTAGGTTGGAGGAAGGCTTGTGTTGCTGATTGGATGCCGCCTGTGACCTGAGCTCAGTCCCTTAGCCCTGCATCCCACAGGGATCACTATTAACCAGTAAGGCAAATACACCTTCTTTCTCCCAGTCTTGAGAGATAATGTCATTTTAGACTTTGGGAAAAGAACTGAGTGATTATGGCATGCATGCACCAAAAGACACTGCCACATGAGGCCCTGTCATGATGTAAAAACGTAAAATAAGTTTAAAAACTCTGACATCTTCCCCTTAAAGGACAAATGTCCATATGGGTAAAATAGTGCTCTAAATACTGTGGGGAGCAGCGCCACGAAAGAGACGGAGATGAGGAAAATGACACCTGTACCCTGACTGACTCTTGCCAAAACTTGGTCTCGTTCCCCTACTCGTGGGGATGGGCTCCATCAAGGTGGGGGCAGCAGGGAGTGGGACAAAGCAGGGTGAAGGACCCTTGCAATGGGGTGGTGGCAGCAGGCAGGAACTCAGACAACACACAGGGAAAACAAACCCAGCGCACTCTAGACAATCACTGGTTTTTGTTCTTACAACAGTTTCCTGAGGAGGTGAGATAATCCAGTATCTTTGAAGAAAATTTGAGGCTGATGGGTGGTTAAGCAAAACTGTTAGAAATGGCACAAAGCCCAAACTAGGAGCGTGAGGAGATGTCACTTGAAGAGGTCTGCCCTGGATTTGTGCAGCCTAGCTGTCATGGCGCAAGATAAGGAAAACCAGGAATGTGTCTTCTCTGACCACAGAGACGCTGTACGGTTCATTTCTCAGTAGTGCTCCAGAAACAATTCTTCATCCTCACTCAGGTTTGAATCTTCATTTTTTTCCCACATAATTTCCAGCTCCCCAGAGAAACTTGTCTTTTCAAATCCCTCCCATTTTCATGAGGATTATCTCTCCCTTGTTGTGGTTTTGAAGACATTCAAATCCAGATACATAGCACTGTGGTTTGAAAGGTTACTTTCCTGTTTGACTGATCATTCTTGACCCATCACCCTCCCAGTGCTGCCCAGTGCAATAGCAATAACATTTGTCAAAAGTGGGAAAACAGATCTCAAAGCAAAACATAGATATATCTATCTGTAGATCTCTATCTATTATATAGATTTACTACAATGCAAAATAACTACCAGTATAATGTGCTCCAAACCATAAACCCAGTATGGACATAAAATACACACCCACATATACCCCTCCTTTCTTCTGTGTGGCCGTGTTGAATGGACTGGAGCTGGGCAAAAAAATAAGCTTTTTTCCTTTTTCTATGTGCAGTTTCCACAAAGATCACACAGCAGAGCAGCAGAGAGACCTGAGGAGTTGTGGCCAAAGCAATGGGGGTGATTGGGGCAGGGGGTATTCAGAACCTCATTGCCACATACCAGATCCCATCAAAATACACTTGCCTACTGCAGAGGGGACCTTCAGTCTCCAAAAGAAATGATAGCCACTGACATCTATTGCCACCCTGCACATCTGAAGAAACATTCAGCAACTGACTGAAGGCCCAGTTTTGTGAACTGGGACTTTATGTACAAATTCATCTGACCTAATGTTAGACATCTACCTCATGGGCTGAGGTGAGAAACACGGTCACGTTGGTCCCTCCTGCAGCTGGAGGTGAGGTACTTTCAGAGAGGAGCTCAGGTCTTAAGCCAAGGGTGACCGCACTGCTCATTTGGCACCTTGTGTCAAGTGTGACGAGTCCAGGTCTTAATGAACAGGTCTCTTCATCTAGCAGTACCTTTTGAAGTGCAAGGACTGGAAAATCCTGGATGGGGAAACTGCAACTCTGCGCCCACCTAACGTGAATGTCCCAGATGCAAAAAAACTACAGTAAATCTCTGACTTTTTTGTTTCTTGGTTTATTCTTCTTGGCTATGATCTACATTTCTTGGAAAATTCCTCCATCTCTTTGTTGGCAGATCAGTTCTGCACTTGTCACAAATGTGCTGCTTTAGCAGACTAGTAACTTAATTTTCCCCACAAAGCAGTAACATGTTATGGAATGAACATTTCTGATTTTTAAAGCAGTAAAAAGTCTCTCCTTCAATCTGTTTAATAGGTTAAGTGGTCATTGTGTATTAAAAAAATAATCAAGTATGCTTTGCTTCCCAATCTCTCTCCCCCTCTGTTTTTAATCTGATGTTTTAACAGTTCCAGGATCAGGGAAGTGGTTATTTTTGGCATAATATTCAGAAAGACAATCTTGCAATAGTATTCTCTACCAAGTAAGTGCTCAAATGAACAGAGCTTATAAATGATTAATATAACAGCAGTGAGATAACCCTGACAAGTACATCTGGTGTTTGTTAAATGAAGATTATTTCTTTTAAAGTTTTAATTGGGCCATGTTAATTGGATGCTTTTCTTCAGTAGACATATTTCATACCACCAAGTTAAGCCAGTTTTTGTTCAGCAAAACTGTAAACACGCAATTAATCACAGAAAAACATGGACCCCTCCTTACACTTGGAACATACGAACCCTGAAAGTCATTTTCATGGGGTTTTCCTCCCTAAAATCAAGTGGACTCATAAGGGGTCCTCATGAGGTCTTGTATAATGGACTGAAAACTCAGTGATCCTTCAGCAATTACCATGAGCCCTTCTTGGTACAAATACTCTGCGTACTTCAGCAGGAGTGTCTCCATGAGAAATGGTTGACAAGAATGGGACAGTGACAGCCCTTGGTTTCCCTTGCCTGTCAGAGCAGAATATCACCTTGCTTGTGTAAAGGAAGGCAGCAGCTCTACTTTTGCGCCACGGGGGTCTAAGCCACTCAGGAATGGCTTTGCCAGTGTTTATGAGGAGTGTCTTCTCATAGCACTGTTACCAAAGCCAAGAGGGTATTAACACACGGAGGGCAAGAGAAAATGTACTACCACATCACCTAGATTATTCAGAGTAAGAACACAAACCATCTTTGGAAAAATACTGCCAGAAAGGCTACACAAGCCCTTTCTGCTTGGCAGCTGGGATAGTCAATGGCACGGGGACTGCGGGAAGTGACTGGGTCAGTGCCAGTCCCATCCACCCATGGAAGTGATGGAAAAATGGGAGAGCTTCTTATCTACTATGATACATTTTCATGGGCTTGAATTTCAGCTTTTTAGCTTATCACCCTTTCCTTCCTTCCTTCCTTCCCTTCTTCCTTCCTTCCTTTCCTTCTTCCTTCCTTTCTCTTTCTTTCTTTTCTTTTCTTTCTTTTTTCCCTTTCTTCCTTTCTTCCTTTCTCTTTCCAAAATTAGCTAAAACTATTGTGTAAAAGACGCATACATAGGCCATTACAGTAGAACCACTCACTGTTCCTTACCTACAGAGGCTTTCCAGAGCTCTGTACAAGCTCCTTTCACAATGAGCGCACACAGTGTTGTGAAAGAAGATGAGAAACCACAAGAACAATGGTATTTATGGGAACAACTTCTACTTTTGTTTCAGAATAAGAAGAGGTTTTAATCTATAGCTATGATGTAGAACTACATTAAATACGCATATGTTATACTGAGGTACACACACACACTCAGCCCAAAGCAGAGCATTGTTGTTTTTTGGTAGACTGAAATTATGACTGTACAGAAGTGCCTAGTGCATTGTGTAGGTATGATTATGCTTTTACCTAAGTGGCTACATAGCTATATGGAGAATAGCTATATAATGTCTTTTCTCATTACCTGGTAGCTGTAAAGCTCATTTTCACTGAATTAATTAAGTTGTTCCCATTCCAGATTCATGCCAGCAGGAGTTATGATTGATTAAAAGTAGTTCCAGCCATGATATCCTTGAACATGTGTCAAAGGTCTGCAGCTGAGCTGAGGGCCCATGTAAATTAGAGTATTACAATTTGCCTTTCATTAGCCACCAGGTTTTGGTTTGAAATGCCCCCGAGGAAACTATGACCTACTCTATGATCTGTACAAAACACACTTTACTCCCATAGGCCCAGTTCAGGGCAGCGTTCAGAACAAGCCTGGTTTTAAGTTAGTGGATACACTGACTTGTCTCATCAGAACTACTCACGAACTTAAAGCCATGCTCCTGTACATAGTTGCTGAACCCAGAGCTAAAAGTGGATCAGCCTGAGAAACCAAATACATGCTCCATGATCACTTCTGCACATCCAAAAGCTTTTTTTACATTTTAACATGGGCAAAAAAATAAATGACAGACATTTTCAGGGGACTAAAATCCAGAATTTCTTCATTCTTGATACACGACATGTCTTCCAGACTTGCAGCAATGGCCAAGCTAACTGAGCGCTAAGGACCCTGGGGAGTCACAACTCTCTGGCATGATGGAAACCACACTAGGACCAGGAACCATGGACATAGGTCTCCCAGAAGCAGGAACCATAGGAACATTGGACCCAGACCAAGCAGGAAGCCTCAGAGCCCTTGGAGACCTGGTTGAAGAGCTGGGTCTGACAGCAAGGCTCCCTCCATAATTATGATGAAGATGACAGAGGAATCAGCAGGCTTGGGAGTCTGGAAACCATGAGATCTGTTTTCTTGCGGCAGAGTATCCAGCAGGGATGTCCTGGAGCTGAGGACCCCAAAAGCCCCTGCACTCTCCACTCTGACTCCATCTTTCAGGCAGAATTCTAAGTCGCTGGGCAGGTAAGCTGAGAGTAAGCCTGTGAGGTTTCTGAGAAAACTTGGCTGGCAGGAAAGTTTTGAAACCTGCCTGACAGGCAAGGTCACATCAGAGCTTGGGGGAAAGAGGGTGACTGACAGAAAATCAGCTGAAAGGAGCGTGTTTCCATATGATGTTTTACATCTGAAAAGATCAGCATATTCTAAGATAAAAATGTTCTTTTGGAAAATTTGCGTCACTCACCTCTACTTAAACACAGTCTCGCTTTCAGCCTTACAGAATTGGACCACCTTTTGCTTGCTGCAGAAAGTCCTAATTAGAGTATTTTCTAAAGCAGATTGTTTCTCTGAGCAAGCTCCATTTGGCCATGGAAAATGATATACTATTTAGCTCTACCATGGTGCATGCTATGTCAGATCAGAAATATGACAAAAGGAAAATATTCCCGTAACACAAAATACTCTCTCTTGAAAACAAGATCTGTGGGATACATGGGTTACACAAGGTATCCTACAGCTGTCAAATAACTGAGTGGCAGCAGCCCTGAGACTCCACTCCACTACGTGGATTTTCCCTTTTCTCCTTTAAGTTTCGCATGAAGAGCTCACCTTACCAGGTTGTAGTGGTTAAGAAACACCACTGGAAAGAAATCTGCCATCCAAATTTTAATAGGGTTTCAGCCACTTCAAAGCTGTTAATTTCTAACAGTTTTAATCCTTTTCAGCTGCTAGCTGTCTTCCCACCAAAGTCAAGTCAATTAGTTAAGAAGTCATTAGAAAAGCCCTCAGATATGAAAGCCATGCCTTAAAGTCCAGCTCTTTTGCAGCCTCTCTCAAAAGACAGGGCTGCTACTTTGGCACAGTTTCAGCCCCTTGGTCTACCTGAAACACAAATACAAAATCAGCCTGACTCATCTGCTTTGTCTGAAGCCACTAGAAGAGGCTTTCTCCAGGAAAGCAGACAAGCAACTACCAGTAGAGCAGCAGCCACAGCTTTCGTACTGGCGACTGAATAACGAAGCAGTTGCTTCAGCAGACCTGCTGTGACAAAGTCGTGCCAAACTTTTAACGTCTTCAGGAATGCTGCTGTGCACTAGCCTTGCGTGAAAGCCTTGCTGATCAGTGACAAGTTCAGTCCTAGTCAATTCTCCATGCCATGAGTCAGCCCTCTCCCCAGGGCCAAACGGCGTGTACTGGTTCATGACTGCTCTCAATGTGGGGTCCAGTGATTTCCCTGCCAAGAAAAATATTTGGCTTGTTTCTGACTGGAGCCCTGAATGCAAACACTTATACCTACAGCGTGGGTGAAGAGTGGAGCTGTGCCCCAGGGCAAAGCAGGGAGTGAACCAAACTGACAGCACAGAAACACCCAGTGAAATTTATTTTCATTTTTGGCCCATGGTCTCCAGTGAGCTTGTCTCGTGTTGCCATACAGCCGTAACTCATGACAAGACTCAAAATCTTCATACTTCTAGGCTTGCTCTGAACAGTGTCAGGCATCCTGCAGCAACACCACCTGTTCTGGGTGTGCCACCACAGGCACCATTCTCCCTGGATATCCCATGTCCGTGATGCCCCAGCCCCAGCTGCACTGAGCACAGCTGGCACCCACACTGCTGCCACATTCACGGCTGCCAAACAGAAGGGGACACCTTCGTCCATGGCAGTGAAACATGGCATTTTCTGCTGACGTGTTCCATCCTCTCATCGAGCTGCAATTCAGCGAACAGCACAGGGGGGTGCAAAGTAAAACCCGTCTGTAACATGCAGTCTTTCCTGATACAGAGAGGGTGCATTGGAAACTGTCCTTTTACTAAGCCCATTTGCATCCTAAGGCAGGCTGTCATCAAACTTGGCATTGCAAAATAGAAACTGGCAGGGACCAAAGGCAAGAAGCATGCGCCTGCTGCAAGTACTTCCTCACATATTTCCGCATTTTGCATTGCAGCACATCAGCAAACAATTATATCGAGCAACCAAAAATTGCTCAAATTACACATATTTACCCCTACAGTAAGTCAGAATGGGAGTTGATTCATTCATCATTCCAAAGAAACTGGATGGAGTGACTAATGCGGAAATGATAATCATTTTCCCTGCCCTTAATTTTGAAACTGAATTTAAAAACATACAATCTGATGATGGCAAAAGATGGGTTGTAAATATTTTTATATGGCAGCAGAAGAAAGGAGTCTGAGTGTTAAAAGTCATCACAGCAAGAAGCAGGAAGGGATGCTCTTACTGTACTTGTACTTTTCACATGGATTGTGCAGTGTCAGAAAGATATTGTCAAAATAAAAGAAATTTGGTAAATAGAAAAATGAACCAGGGCTAGAAGCAGGCTTAAGTGAAAAGACTGGGAGAGCTACCATTTCTGCTGCAGAAATGGTGAAAAGATAAATCTTCAAATTGCAAGTACTGTAAAGTGCAAGCAAAAAAATAGGCTGCACCACAAGGAGTGGACACAAAAATTGCTCTCTGCAGCCTTATTTTGCAGTTTGGGCCAAGCAAGAACCAATGGAGACAAGCAAACAAGTGTTTCTGAGCCGAAACACTAAGAAATGGAGTCAGTGCCAATAACCTGCCATCTGCCACCAGGCCCTGGCATGGGCAACAGTCCCCTGCCCGTGGGACAGGACGGCTCTGGCTCCTTGCTGCATGTCTGCCCTGGGGGATGGGAACGGCACAGCCGGAGGACACGGTTGTCCCTGATCTTCTGGGAGATGAAAAGCTGGCAAGATGTGGGGAGAGGGGGCGGAGGGGCTGTCACTTGCTTCTTGCCAGCTCTTTTAATCAAGATACCTGCTCCTCCAAGGCGGTGACTGAGACCATTCTGCCAGGAGCAATAAATCGGGGGAGGAGAGCACGCACCACCCGGCCTCCGGTGGTGCCATCCCCCAGGCCAGCCCTCCACACCTGCAGCTGTGCAGGGCATTGCCAGAGCCCCACCAGCCATGTTTCGGCCCCCACTTCCTTGCCTTGGGCCAGGACAGCAATGCAGAGGGGGTGGCTTTGGAGGGAGGTGGGAGCCCCCCGGGCAGGGGTAGGCAGAAAGACACAGGGACTGGGGCTGCTGCACAGCACTTTTGGGCAAGAAATACACTCTGCATGGAGGAGCAGCCTCGGGGAATGGAGAGGAGGCAGAAGGAATGGAGCTTGTTCCCGCTCTCTGGCAGCTCAATCACTGACTGCACAACAGGGATCCATTTCCCAGGTTTTGAGGATCCACTACTAGGTTTTGGGAACTCAAAAAAATACCCCTGTCTCTCCCCCAGATTTCCATCAGCATTGGCAGATTTGGAAGAGGCAGGTGGAAAATGTCCTGCATGTGGAGGCAATGGTAACCCACCATCACCTCAGCATCACTCTCCATGCACAGTGGACATTTTCCAGGATTCCCTGATGCCCAGAAATGCTAGAGACAGCTGCTCATAGTGACATTTTGCCCTGAGGCCCAGGACAGTGTGTAGCAACTTGGTCACAGCTGCTATAGGACCAATGAACATATACCAATGGTGTAACACCATGGTGATGATGTGAAAGTCATCAGCCCTGTGCCTTGGCCTGGGGTTATTGTACTGCTGTGGATGTACCTTGGGAGACAACATAAGATTCCTGTCTTTCAAATAACTGTTATTCCAAGCAATGCTGAGAAACAGCTACAGAGGCCACGTGGCTGGGATGACAGGTTTGCAGAGCTCTTCAAAGGCTTCACAATGTCATCCTGACCTGTAGAGAGCCTGATGTTTCAATTCCAACTTCATTAAGTGTACCTCTGTTTCAGATAAGCCCCCAAACAATCTTTTTTGTGTGTGTTTTAATTTAAGGGAAAAACATCTGGCTGCTAACGATGCTGTTGTCATTGGAAACATAATTAAGACTTTTGTTTCCATAATCTAAAAATAATGGTGAGTGGTATTCAGCAGCCTGAAATCTTTATGCTGTGTGCATAGGAGTCATGATTTTTCTAACAAGATGGCTGTTTGAAGTGTGTTTATATGTCTATAAAGAGAGCTAAATAGCACGTATTGATGTTAATTGTAGAGCTGACAAGTTGTTCTACCCTGTTATTACATTGCCCCCTTCCACATGATCCTAATTCATAAGCAATCTGAAAAGTTGTTTTGTTTGGTTTTAAACAGACCTCCCTTGGTGGGGAGAAGCTCACTGTTGTCTGCAACTAACCCTAAGACAGAGCTGCTTGCTTGCCGCCTGTGTTTTGGCCTTGGAGTGGCTCTGGCAACCTGGAATTTAAGCAGATGAGACAGAAAATGCAACACCTCAAACCTGTTATCCACCCTGTGCAAAATCCCATTCAGATTGCCACCCACTTCTGGGAAGGGTCAAACTCAGCTCTTTGTCCTGTCCCCAGAGAAGGAAAGGAAAAGGTTGGGGGAAGTCTGGGGTTTTTACAGGCACTGTCACCACCTGTAAAAGCAATACAAATGAGGTATTCAGCTTAAGCTCAGTTCCAGGCTCTCTACAAAACAGTCTCCTGACATTGCAGCAACATCATGGCTGCAAGAAGTCAGCTGACTTTTATAGATCTCAAAAAGACAGTGGATGGTGACAAGTGGAGCAATGCATGTAGGATTTCTGGACCCACAGACAGACTAGCATCAGGGAGCGATGGTTTGCTTGCGGCCAACTGCCTCTATGGCTATGAGTCGGATGATGAGCGTCATCACACGCAAAAATCCACTCAAAGTCTACTCTCATTAGAGAGACAATCTGCAACAGGGAGAAGGCAAATGGACCAGCAGACAGGGATGGCAGTACCGCTAATGTCTTAACTATGCTGCTGGAAAACCTGGGATTAGGAAGCACCATAGATTTTACATTTCATCTGCATGCTGAAGAGCTGCAACATACATGGACCACATTTCCACGTTGAAAGCTGAAAGTCTCAGCTTATCACATAAATGCACAAGCTGGAGCCTACGGACATTTGTCAAATACCATACCACAGGATTTGCAACAGTATCCCAACTGGAAGTGCTGGCCTCACAAGGCTCTCAGTCCATGCAAGAAAAGTGATTTTTAGTTCATTAGTAGGTAGCTACAGGAAGAAATACTGAAGTGGGAGAATAATTGTCAGAAAAAAAAAAAAAAGATGGCAAGAGGCCACAGGAGAAAGTGAACGTTTCCACTGCTGAGGAAACGGGAAACTAAGACTTCCTGCTTCTTGCTGGTCCAGAAATATCACAACTTCTGTCTGTCTCAAAACATTGCAGAACTTGTGCATTTGGTCTTGTGTGGGACATTGTGTTGACAAAAACAAGCATAGAAATGGGGCAGAGGAAAGAGCTATCCACGTGGTTTTCATCATCAGGCTGGTCTTGGCTGGGGGACATCTAGGTGAGATGCTCCACCAGTGTTTTATTTACTCCAGAATGTTTGCTCAGTAACACAGTTTCAGGAAGATTATCCTGCTAATACTGCAATGGTATTTTCCCTGGTTTGCCCATCCCTAGTACAGAATAGTACATTGTCAATTGTAACCATGCTATTTATACCTCGCCCTATATAGTTAATGGATACAGAGTGGGGTTTTCCTTTTCCTTCCCTTGGAGAGGACTTACTTCACAGGAATGTTTTCTCCTTATTCCTCTTGCCTGTGTGCGAGGCTATGTGAATACAGATGCTGGCTGCCCGGGCACCACAGCTCTTGTATGAACTCATATGCCCCTCAGGGATGACCATCCTTTCCCTCCATCTCTTTGCAATCCCTGAAGAAACAGAGAAACATCTTTGCTGAACAATCAAGACAGAAGCTAACATGTATTGTGTGCACCATCAAGGAAGCCTATCTGTTTCATCTCTCTTCTGACACAAATGCAACAAAATACTAAAAAGGGTCAGGTTGAGCAGAAGAGACAGATCACCCTGGGCTGCTGGTACAGTTATGGTGGAGAAAACACTTTCACTGTGTAGCCATATGTACAAAATCCTGTGTGATAAAACCTACAAAAACAAAACACAAACCACTGGAGGGGCAAAGTACCCTTCCTTGGTCTGAAGGAAACCACTCTACTGACAGAGAAGGACGGAGGAGCTGGAAGCTTCCTGCACTTTTCTGGTGACTCCCTTTCCAGCTAAGCAGCTTCATCATGCCAGCAAGGGCCACTCTTCTCTCCTTCTTTTCCACTTTAGAAATGCTTAGATGCTTTTTTGGCATTTGGGAAAACAAAAACTGGCTTCCACATGTGAAAGGAGAAGACATACTCCTGCAAAGAGATGAGCATGTTCAATTCCTACTGACAGAACTGGCTTTTTAAATAATACACTATCTTTGCTGACTGATACATGTGCTGACAGGTTATATTATTTGAGAATAACATGTGAGGAAGTTTATTTAACTGTAATCCAAACAGACAGAGTTAAGTATAAATGCTATTGTTTGGCTTTTGAGAGATTAAGTTTAGGAATTTACCATTCTCTTGATGACTTTTTTATTTATATAACATGTCCAACGGTAAAGCATATCAGTACATTCAGTCAAACAAGATACTCAGTATACACAAGAGGGTGATGTTATAACCTGAGGAGATGATGACAGTTTCATTTTTGTATTCAGCAGACATCCATCCGGTAGCACAGGACAGATCCTCCATTCGTTCAATCAACTTAGTTTACAGAAATACAGTTGAACGATGCTTAGCTGTAACCAAACTCGTGCTATCTTCTATGGCAGGAGCCATAGCAACCACTTGTGTACTGCCAAGGGTTTGGTTTAAAACACATACCTACACTCTGCAGCAGAGACCCGCCAGTGGGAATGAACATAACACTCCCTCTAGCAGTCTAGGGAGAAATGCGTACAAGAACATGACAAGGGCAGCCAACAAGGTGACTTGACTCTAAAACTAGTTGACCTTGTCCATGTCCCACTGAAAGGAAGGTTCTCCACAAGCTGTGAAAGTGATGCTCCTACATATACCCTCTCCTTATGTACACATGCCCCCCTGGCAGAAGCAGGGACGATGGGGAATCATTCGGTCAGGGCAACACAAAGGGCCCTCTGCCCTGTTTCTTCTGGTCAGTGAGCAAGTGTTGTTGTTAAATTGGGGTTTAATGTACAAACTGCCACTCAGTTGTTTCTGATTGTTCAGAATGTGTCTTTGTTTAAACACATAAACCTCCATCTGGTACCCGTTACCGGCCTGTTTCTTCATCTCGTGCATGGGTAACTGAACACAGAAGCTTGTAGGGAGGGTCAGCTCTGCTTGTCCACATGGCCCCAAAGCTCCCTCAAAGAGACAGCCAGGCAGCTACAACAGTCTGCTTGCACAGCTGAAGAATCATCTCCATTGCTAAAAGGGGACGATACATTAACATTACCAAAAGGCAGGCTCTCCTTTGCCCAGGAAGCCAGATTTCTGAGACAGGATTAGCAGAGACCATGTTTCAGACAGGCATGTTTTAGTAATAACGAGTGATCAAGGGCAGAATGACTGAAGTGGGGTTAGCCCAAGCCAAAAGGTTCAGATCCACATTCAGAAGTCACAAATCTGGACGGCAACACATGTTGCACACAAACCTACCTTTTCTTCTCTCACACACACATCTATAGGTTACTACAGTTTGCACCATCATTGTAGTAGAAATACACAAACTGTATTTTGGGTTCACACTCAGACATTTGCCTGAATGGGCTAACAAACTCCAGCCTCCAGTTCTGCCAGGTTCAGCAACCTGTCCTTGCAGAGGCTGAGTTTCATGTACCTGCACCAATTACTTCTGAGCTGACACAAATCACTGTCATAGCTATCTTACTTCAAGAAGGGTTTGTGGAACAAAACCCACTCCAATCTTATGCTCACAAAAATGTTTCTTTTCCAACCAGCACAGACTGCAAAAACATCAACCTGTCCTGATTATGGCTCCTAAAATGGATGTCCGTTGTAAAAGTGGCAAAATGAGACAGGTCATCTCCATGTTCAAACTGATGTGCACACACACATATTTCTTTAAAACACTGCATTTTGTATATTTGTAACCAATTGTATAAACACCTAACCTTTGTATCCTCCTAAACTTTGAGGTGAAGCTCATGCTGTCTGTCACAGAAGGGGACATTTTTCCATTTTCCACCAATGCATGATGAGAGCTTAGAAAAGTTGGCTGCTCTGGGAGCTCTGCACTGGTAACCAGGCTTTCAAGTCCTGTTGACCCATGAGACAGCCGCTCCTCTGAAAAGCACACCCCTCTTTTGGCTGTACCCCCAACTCCATTCCCCCATGTTGGGGGCTGACAGAGACCCACACAAAGGCTTTTGCATTCTAAATCCACAGGCTATTTTCAGAACTTCACAGTGCATTTCTAGAGAGTGGCAATCACATTCACACTGACATGAGAAGAAGAACAGGGAAGAATGAAACTATTCAGAATAATGTGATTTTAAAGATAAATGACAAAAGGCAAACCCCACATTTTTGCAGTTTGCTGGCTGCTCTTCTTCCTAGATAAAGGATGACCACCGTGTTAATAAATCATGTTGGGTCTACTGTTTCTTTCTTTTAGGATGAATTCAGACACTGAAACTCATCAATTTCTAAAGTCAAGTGAGTTTCACTAATCATCCCAATGCCATGGATGGAGAGCTCTGTTAATAACTTTTAAAATGACATTTGTATTTCAAAAAACAGACCCTAAGCATTCACAAGATTGGCCTGAACAATTCATAATACATCAGGGTATTTATTTTAGAATCATAGAATCAATCATAGAATGGTTTGGGTTGGAAGGGACCTTTAGAGGTCATCTAGTCCAACCCCCCTGCAATGAGCAGGGACATATTCACCTAGATCAGGTTGCTCAGAGCCCCGTCCAACCTGACCTTGAATGTTTCTAGGGATGGGTTCTCCACAACCTCTCTGGACAACCTGTTCCAGTGAGAGTCAGTGGTATACTTAAAGGAAAACAAAATGGTTTTAGCTTTCTTGGTTGCAGGGAAAAGCTTACACCAAATAAAGCTAAGCAATCTGAAAGCAAATTGTTTTGTAAAAAGTATATAATAACCATGGTAACTTTCCGGTCCTTGAATGACAGGTGTTGGCAAAACTGATGCAGCCAATTTGCTGGCAAGAATTCTGACTCCTATGACGAGCCTCATGAAACATCTATGGCCTTCAAAGGCTGAAGTGATAAATCAATTTGCCTGTTAATACCCAGCACGCATTTTCTATGAGGCTCTGCTCTCCAGTTCTCCATTGGCAAAAAAAAATCCACCTGCCGTGTTTAAAACACCACAGTGAGAGTAGGCACAGTGCTGAAAATAATGCAGAAAAATCTCGCAGCATGTCTTGAACCTGTCTGCCTGGAGTTACAGATGTGGAATGAGAGGATGTGCAGTTGGTGCACCTGGTGTGCCCAAGAGTGGGGACACAAGAAACCATGGAGGAGCAGTCCCAGGGAGCCTGCCCCACAGCACCGCAGTGTGTCTGTGAGGGGGGAAGACAGTGACCCAAATGCCAGCCATGCCCTCAGCCCCAAGTCCAAGCAGGCAGGCCAAAGGCACAGCTCTGCTCCACAGCACCAAAGCTCAGTGCCTTCCCCAGTTCGTACCAAGCCATGGCCATGTTTAATGTCACATCGACCAGACGCAGTCCTTAAAACACCCATGCCCCC
Source organism: Morus bassanus (assembly GCA_031468815.1). Taxonomy (NCBI): domain Eukaryota; kingdom Metazoa; phylum Chordata; class Aves; order Suliformes; family Sulidae; genus Morus; species Morus bassanus. Next base: position 86,648,761 of record CM062568.1, on the reverse strand, counting down.
AGCTCAGCAAGCAGGACCAGGACTTTATGTTTCTCTACCTGCCGCTTACTTTGGGGCTGCCACTCAGATTCACAGGAATTGAGGAGGTGGTGACAGGCATATATATATATATATATATATGTATACACAGACACACAGAGCCAACAAACAACCACTGCAGAAAGGACCTGGTCTGTTTTTAAGGTGTGCACTAATGAATGCCCTTCTCCAGAACCAATCAACAAATAGCACTGGTTTTCAAGGCAACCCTTTGCCTTTCTGTGCATAACTGAAGCTGTTGCACGTTCTTCCCTCAGAGCAGAGTTTGCAGGAAGGCTTTTATGGACTGGCTGGTTGTCAAAATGGTAGGGGAAAAGGAGGGAGAAGCCATGAAAAATACTCATGTCTAATAAATCCGAGATGGTTTCTCATCCCTGAGGCAGACTCCTGTTGTTTTTGGCGGGCACGACATAAAAAAAAACCACTGAGTCTGCGACTTGTGAGAAGTTTCCTGCATGAGCTGTGGATTTGCTTTGTTTTCTGTTGTTATTATTATTGTTATTAGATGGAGGTTGTGGAAAAGAGAATAGGTGCGTGCAAGCGGGTGAAGTAGGAAAAAGTTAATCTGTCTTGTCATCACTCTTCCAATTCAAAGTGTAGAAACTTGGGGGTTTTATAGTGTGAGGTCTGATGATGATAATCTGGCACCACCTGAACAAACAGTCTGCAGGGCAGTCCATACCACGGCAAGCGGGAAGCGAGCGGGAAGCGAGCGGGAAGCGAGCGGGAAGCAAGTGGGAAGCAAGCAGTCCGCCGCCTGCCCTCTCCTCCTGCTCCGAGAAAGCTAGCCCTGTGAAAAGGGGGAGGGGGCACACACCACAGCGCCTGTCCCATCAGCTGGGCCAGGCACTGGGTGAGCCCAGCATATAATCAAAAGGCTTCTTTGCAGAGACAAGCCTGTTCAAAGACTTGCCCGAGACCTTGCCCTCTGCCAGCTGTGGGTTCTGGGGCAGCCTCCCCTCTTGGAGACAAGCACATGTCTGAAGAGGAACAACCCTGTTAAAAGTGTTTGAAGTCTTCCTCACATCAGCGTTTACCAAAAAAGGGTCAGCAGCAATAATGTTTCTGTAACAACTAGTAGTGACAAAGGGGAATGACCTCAGCTTGGGCCAGTTAGAAAGCACTTAAATGGACAGATGCTCTTAAATCATGTGGGTCTGAGGAAATTCAACCAAAAATACTTAGAGAAGTAACAGAAGTCATGATTAACAGACTCGTTAGTGGTCATCTCTGAGAATCTGTAGATGGGTGAAGGCCCAGAGGCTGGAAAAGTTTAAGCATGAATCCTCAATTTAAAAGGGGGAGGGAAGGAGGAGCAAGGGAACTCCAGGTAACACAATGACGGAAGAGGCTGCCTGTACTCCGGAGGACAGAATTACAACCCAAGTTGGAATAATGGTCTGAGAATAATGTACCATAATTCAGTTTGGATAAGGGAAAGCTTCTACACAAAGGCTGGAAGAGTCAGCCACACTAATGCACAATGGGGTATCACTGGGCCAGCAGCAGCTGTCCAGGAGGGGAACCTGTGGGTTACAGCAGAGCACAGGGGCTCTTGTGATGCCTGACTTAACCCCAGTCTGATAGCTGACACAGGAATGGAAACTTCAAATAGGGCAGAGATGCTCTTCTATTCACACAGGGAAGCAAGTATGGGAGGAGAACACCAGTGAGGGAAGGTGGCCAAACTCACGTAGCCTCTGAGCCCAAATGGCACCCAAAGATGGACAAAAAGCCTGGGGAAGAAATGAGGCAATAAACTGAGGATGCCAACTCTCCATCCACTGCTATAACATAGTTCCCATCTCCCCCTTTCCTTCCCTTCACTTCTGCCTCTTTCCCACTCTTGCTCTCCACTCTGGATGCTCTTCCACACCACTCTTACTTGAGATGAACTCTCCAGCCCAGTGTGTCTCACTGTTTCCTTCCTCTGCTCAGTTCTGTCATGACCATGTGAGGACTACCGAATTTCATCTCTCTTTCCAGGATGGATGAACAAAACAGATGGGAAATTCAATAAGCCCAGTGCAAGCTAAACATGATGCATATTAACTTCATCACTCCATCATTGAGTTATTTAGGTTCAGTGCTTCTTTAAGTGCTCCATCCTTTAGTTGTGTCAGTCTACACAGCATATTCCTCAGGGCAAGTCTTTGAATTGGCCGGAAAAGCATGCTTTATGCATTATATATGCATATGTATCAGTGATCTAGTGATATCATTGTCCAGACACATCACCAAATCAATACATTCAGGGATTTGGGGTTTATTTGTTTGGGAAAGTGAAGGAGAAAAAGAACAGGAGACCACAAAGGAAGAAAATGCGGTGCCTTAAAGGCTTCCACAAGAGGGTTTTGTCCGAGATGAAGGACAGAAAAATTAACAGTTAAAAGAGGAATCTCAGAGGAGCAGCTGTGCCATGTCATGGCAGCGTAGCTGCTGCAGACACCTCTGCAGCACTGGATGAGAAACGGGCAGCCTGCACTTCAGGACTGTACAGAAGGGGCTCTGCACCATTTTATCATTCATGATGATGTGTCTGACATGTTAACATGAACAGGAGCAGCCGCTTCATAAATGGAGACTACTGTATCCCAAAGACTCTCGCCAGTAAATCACTGGCATTGTAAATTACCCTACTATAAAAACCTGTGGTTTTACAGGAGCCACCAAACTGACCCCATTCCCTCTCTGACTGTTACGCTCCTTGTTGCTCATCTTAGTTAAGAGGGGAATAGAGGCAATGCTGAGGCAACGTGGGTGAAAAGAAGTGATCTTTAGTTAAAGACAAACCACCACTCCTTCTTTAACTCTGACATTTTACAAGCAAGAAACCTGCATTTCTTTCACAAAGAGCTGAAGACTGAAATAAAAAGTACAGTCACTCTCTTGATCACCCCACTGGTAGATAACCATACCTTGAAACAAAACCATTAGTAGAAAAGGGCCTGGATTTGTAGAAAAGCTCTACAGGAACTCCATAGTTTGGACGTGAACTTCACAGTCCTGAAGAGCTGGGCAAGCAGCATCACAGAAGTTGAGAAACCACAGACAGAAAAACCCCATGATTTGGGTATGGAAACCAAAAGTAATGGAAGGGATGGAAGTTCCTGAAAGGTTTAATGAGACACGGAGAGAGAATAAAGACTCTAAAGTGTGAAAGCTGTCTAGATGAATCATAAAATTAGGTAACAGAGAAAAATGAGATGCTACCCACAGACAGATGGGGCTAAAGGTGTACGTACTCTGCTCAGTCTGAAACTCCCTTGGCACAAACTCAGCTCAGGTGGTTTCACTAACCCAGCAGAGATTCTTAGGTTATTGTGTCTCATCTCCTGTGCACCACAGAACAAGGAAAGCCATGCAAGTGTCCTTAAGTCAGGGTTGCCAAGTTACACCTCAAAATAAAACCAAACCAAACCAAACCCCTGCATGTCTTTTCCTCCTCCATATGAAACACAAGACGTCTCACTACCATTGAAAATGCAGGAATGCTTTGCTCCCTAACTTTTTTTTCACTGATCTATGACACAACATGAAATCTGATATATGTAGCACCAACCCAAAAGTTGTAAAATTATTATCTTTTTCTATGATCGACGTTGCACCTGGAAAACCACCTCCCTACCACAGAATTTCTCTAACAGATATGACCACGCCGACAGGCATTTTACTGCCCTCAAATTATTCTTCTTTACCTTGTATTTTGCATATGAATATGGATTTCCTCTAAAGATGTAAGATTTTATTTATTTGGCAGGAAAGAAGCTTTTCCTATCTATTCTCCAAAAACCGAGGAAAATCCTGTATTTTTTTCCCCCAACATATTTTCTGTGCTAAAAGATGAAAGCAATAGCCTTGATTCAACAAGGTATTTAAGAAGAAGCCTAACTTTAAGTACATTAGTAGTTTCATTCATTCCATTGTAATGAGTTTTGTGTTCATGGATGATCACATTCAACTTGATGAACCAGGGCTAAGAGGTTTATTTTGATGGATACCGAGTACATGCACATAAGTGCAGATGCATATGAACTCCCTACAACCAAAGACATGAAACAACAGTCAGCCTTTTTCATGATCCTGTATCTGTTAGTTAGCTCACTGTTGAAGATTTTTTTCCCCTCTTATACCCTGCAAACTGGTCACGGTGGTAAAGAATCGAAGCATGTCCCTGTGCCACGTTTTTCCCTCTCATCCCAGCCTTACTTAACCCAAATATGGGTGAGCCAACAGGCAATGATGCAATCCTCCTTAACGTCACCTACGGACTCAAGATATTTTCCCTTTAGTTTCTTGATGATTATGGAAGCTTATCTGTGCATGGTCCTGCTTCTCCCACAGAAATTGTTAGCTGTATCCTGCAGCCTATTTCAGTTACGATAACAGCTGCTCCTCTCCTCCCTGCTTCCCTAGCCTTTTCTAAATTGCAGGAAGGTTCCTGTGGTTTACTGGTTCTCCCAGCACTCAGAAATTGCTTTCAGTGTCACTGAGTATCGTGTCTAAAATCTATCCACAAACAAGGAGAAAATGGGGAACAGAAGAAAACAAAGAAACAAAAAATGCAGTTACGGATGCTGCTTAATCTCCACTGCCCCGAAGATGGGCTATGTTTTATGGGTGAATTATCCTTGAACATGCAACTGGCAACATCCTCTGTGAAATGAAAGAGACTGCCTTGAAAAATAACATTAAACATTTAAACGTGCTCAGTACTGCTATTCTGTTTCCATTTATTACTTTCCCTGCTCTTCCTCTTACTTGTGCATGTCCATGCATGGAGTCGGCAAACCCCAGGATGGAGTCTGTTGTAATAACAGAATCAGCATTCGCCTTCCTCCCAACTACAGAAGAGACGGTATCTCTTTCGCTATTTCTTACCCTAAAGCTACCAGAACAAACACACCCACTCATTGTCTCCAAACAGGGCCAAAAAAGTAGTATGTAATCACATACGCTGGAACAAAGTGCTCCAGGGGCAAATAAACAAACAATTCAGTGCATGGCAACCTGGAAAGAAGCTGAAATGAAAAAGGACTTTTGATGCTTAACTTATGGGTTTTTCTCCCCTTATCAGGGTTGGCTTGTACTTCTGCTACACCCTGGGAAAAGTAGCTCTGTGCCGTGAAGATAAGCCTTCGTGACAGATCGACCCACGGCGCATCTTCCCGGGTCCTCACACACCATGTGAGCATTGAGGAGCAGAGCAACATCTCTCTGCTGTTCCTCCAGCTTTTTCTGAACAGCAAGGAAAAGCAACTTGAAGACAGAGTTACTGACTCGATTTCACTCACTAGAAACATTTTTACTAGTTCCCATGGAGTACCAGTGAGGGATTTGGTTTGCATCAATCTTTTTTCCTCCAAGTCATCCCAATGGCTTGTTCCCAGATGATCTGCCCTGAGAGTCCCACATTCAACGTGCTATTAAGTAGGCGAAACATATACATAGTAAAGACCCCTCTGTCATGCACCTTACTGGCTACAATGTCCCCTGACTGAATAATATGGCAATCTCCTCCTCGATTTCTACCAGTAAATTAAATCATCCCTTGTGACTTCATCTCCCCAGGCTTTCAGAGCTCTGTATAGCCACTGTTCTGGTTCTGCTCTGACACAAGACTGGCCACACACAAACCTCTCCAACAATCTCAGAAAAAATGCTTGGACCCATACAAACACACATTCACATATGAATACGCACAGGTATGCTCCAAGTACGCAATGTCTTAAAATTCAGTCTCACTTATAGCCAAGCTAAACTGGGCCAGTGCATCTCCTCCCTCCAACTAACCAACAGCTGTGCATACATCAAGTACATACATGGTAAGGACAGAAATCAAAGGGCATCATTTCAGACAGTTAGAGTCTGACACATGAAAAACCTTGAACTTTGCTGCACGTGTCTAAACTCTGTAGGCTCTGAAGTGAGCAGGAACTGACAGAAAACAGAGCCAGCACCAGCACATTTTTTGACAGCAGTGGCATTTGCTTTGTACCTCATTGGACTTGGAAGGGGAGGGGGTGAATGAAAAAAAGGGGAAGATAGGAAGGTAGAAATAAAGCAAACTGCTTGTTATTTCTCTCAGGACCATCCACAGACCCATTCAGCAGTGCTCACATTTGCTCAGTTGCTGTGCTGCAACACACATGACCTACATTATAGTGCCAGGTGAGTGTCAGTGTTTTCTCCTCCATGGCAGGATGGAACATGCCACCCTTAGGGATCCAGGCCCTCCATTTCTGGATAAGCTGGGTGTCCCAAGAGACAAGCAGTGGACATGCAAAACTCACATGTGAATTTCACCAGCATTTTGTTGGCATTTTTAGGGAAATCTCCTCTTCTGTGTATTTCTGAAAGTATTATGGGTGACCAAGAGAGGTTGCACCAATGTGTGAATTCATCCATTTCACTACAAGGGAAGAGTGCAACTGTCAATAACTCCTCTCCACCTCCAATGTTCACTTTCCCAGTGCCAGGGAGTGCCCTGCTTTGGCTCCCATCATGGGCAACTGCAATGGCACCAGGTCACTGCAGGCAGGGCCCCTTGCAGCGAGATGGGTTCACAGCATGGCACCTTTGGTAACTGAGTTCTCACATCCCATTTTCGGGCAGCTGGCAGGGTAGGAAACATGAAAAATGTGCAAAAGCAACACCTAAACTGGAGGAAAGCTCCTGCACACAGAAACCCCTCTAGCAGGTGATAAACAACCTGCCTGCAGACTGATGCAGGACATGGATTTGTTCACAGGTGAAGTTTTTAGCCAGGAAAAACTTAATAGCAACATCTATGAAAAGGATGGAAGGAAATTAATCCTATTTTTGTTATAGGCATCCACTTGGAATAAAAGCTTTATCATATTTACAATGAAAGAGGAACTAAACTTAAGGTTGTGAGGTCTGTGGCTGAGCTGTGGCTGACAGTGCAGCTTATTCTTTGAGAAAAAAACCCAACATCCAGTAGCAACTATGAAAACAATCATATGAGAATACTCACAGGGCACAACTAAGTGCAGTGACATTCCTGGAAACCCCTACTGTACAAGAGCAGAGAAGGCACAATTATCCATAAAAGCATGTGGTCAAAATCTGTGCCACAAAACTACACAGAATTTCCTATATCATATACTCTGATTTCTTTTTTTCCCAGAAAAGAAGATAGAAAATGATTGATAAAATTTACTTTAAAAAAGTGTCTTCTTGCCTGCAAAACTCACAGCTGCATTTTACAGCATTGAATAAATGCCACATGCAATTGCCAAGTGGTATGGATGGAAAATACATTCAATGACCAACCTAAACACTTGCATGAACCTGTCATTCATCCAATTTTTTTTCTCTTCACCTTCCCCCAGCCAAAAAAAAAGATTTCATATATCACAAAAAGATGTAGACTCTATTACATTACACTAAAACCAAATCCTTGCTTCTGTTTTGGTATACTTAGCACAGTTTAAAGACTTCTTCTAGGATTTTTCAAAATTCAGATTATATTTTTAAATGAACATACTATTTCAGAATTAAAGGTTGAAAAGTTTAATTTAGCAAATCTGAAAATGACATATTTTCATGTTCAGAAAAATGCTGCAATGAAATGTTTTGACTATGTTAAACCTTCACTTCCTCCTCTTTTCTGTCAAAAATACTAATCAAATTTAACCCATTTTCTAGAACAATTTCCATACCTCTGAAATTACATTTCAGGCAGAATGAACCATGTATTGACAAAACCACCTCTTGCTGTATTATCACCTTTCTTAAGATAGTTCTGTTAATAGTATAACAGCAATGCGCTTTGTCCGTTTTTGCTGTTTTTTTAAAATTATTTTGATCTTTTCTAACTTTCATGAGGTACACCTGCATTTTTGTGTCCTGTTCACAAGTGTGCTTTGGAAGTGAATTTCCCTCTCATCCCCACGCACCATGCCTTGGTTCTCACCACAGAGCGCTTTGGGAGAGCGCAAACTGAATTTCTTTCAGATAAAACCAAACTGCAAGATGTGCTTCAGGAATACATCTACTGTGTTCCAGCTGCTAAAGGGTGTTCAGTCCATGGGGCTAGATCTGGTGAGCCCCTGCAATATGCACAATGATGACCCATGTTCTCAGCGCTGCCTTTTTTTTCCTCCTCTCTGTGCCTACTCCTGCTACCCTGCACTACTGCCATGCAGACAGAGCCCAGAGTCCCCCAGGGAATGTCTGTTCTCAGCTCTTGACATGCTTTACAAACCTGGCTCACTGTCACCATTCCCGCTTTGCACATGGAGAAAGTCCGGCTGGCACAGGGCATTTATGGTTGGTATTTTCACAGGTGCTTGCTAATTTTGCATATATCATGGCTGGGCAGGCACTGAAAGAAACTCATGATAGGAGGAATCACCCAACTTGGGTGGTCTAAAAGCTAGACTTGGTGAAGAAAGTGAAACAGACACCTTCACAGGGTAATGTATATCTCATCCACCTCAAACACCTAGCACACAGGAGAGGTGGCTCTTCCATAAACAGCCACTGACCAAAACAGTAGCTGAGATAACCGGTTGAGATTTAGGTGTCTAACTTTTAAACTTAGACCAGAAGCCAGAAGGTCCCTCAGAAGAAAGATTTTTCCAGTACAGTGTTGATCAGCCACAGTGGACAGAAACTCTCTGGATCAGACTCACAGACCAGCTGAGGCTGGAGAGCACATCTGGAGCACATCCAGCCCAACCCCTACTCAGAGCAGGGGCAGCTGCAGCAGGTTGCTCAGGGCCATGTCCAGCTGGGTTTTGAGTATCTCCATGGATGCAGACTACACAATCTCTCTGGGCAACCTGCTCCAGTGTTTGATCACAGTCGCCATATAAAAGCTTTTTCTTATTTTCAGATGGAATTTTCTGTGATTTCAGTTTGTCCTGTCACTGGATACCAATGAGAAGAGTCTGCATCCATCTTCTGGGTGTCAGTACACTGGTGGTCAGATTAATGAGCAATCTCTCTTTAAATGTAGGAATATACTGGGTTGTTCTGGTGATCAGTAATTCCTAAATTAATACAACCCATCAGATTTTTCTGACTAGCCCATTCAATTCCATGACAACATCAAATAGCCATTTTCTCAAGCCTCAGTATCAACCTCCAACTGCTTCTGTTTAGAAACTTCACAATTACGATGTTTATTCATGTTTCATAACCTCAAATTCTGTGTTGAAAGATGCAATGAAGTGCCAATAAACTTCTATTTATGCAGTTAAAAGTTTATTGCATAACCCATTCTAATTTTCATGAAATTTTTCCTCATAAATTTCTGCAATCCATTTCATCATTGATGAGTGAGCACAGAGGGAGACAGAAAGATGACAGATAGACAGTAATTTTTATGCTTAATCCTGTGTAAATGAAACCTAAAATTCAAACTGACTTTGTAGACACAAGCTGTGAGATTCACATTATGGTTGAAAAAGTGTATGCAGAGATGCATGAGATGATACAGGTGTGAAACTGTGGTGCACCATTTGGCACAGATTTTGATTTTTTATTTTCTTTCATTTTTCTTAAGAGTGTAATCAAAGTTTATGTCCATATTCATTCTTCCTTGGGCAAATTATGATTCCATCAAATTAAATTGTCTGTGTGCATCTTCATCTCTGTTTCTCTTACACATTTCAATCTAAAATCCTGCTTCTGAAGAGAAAGAAATCCAAAGAGTGCCTGAAAACAGCTCTTAGACAAGAAGAATTTAAAATGCACATGAGGTCAAACTCTCATGGCTGTAAGTACGATGGAAGTTGCGTGCTTGCCTCCCAGTAGTAGAGATTTAAGAAAAGCAGTGGCACGAGGACTGAGGCAAAAGCTATTCTAATGGTTATAAAAAGGTTTCCTTTGCAATGTGGCAGGCACCTGCCACAATGTACTTAAAGGAACAAACTCCCTTCTCATCCACCTTCACAATCCACTTGATTTCAACCCAGACCAGGCAGACAAGTCTCATTTGCCAACTGTAAACTGCAAGTTGGATCAATACAACAACATATGGACAAAATGAAAGATCCTCTAATATGAACATCTTTTTAATGGATTAAAAGTTGCAACATATATCCTGGCTACAGTTTCTGTGAAGGGACTGAACCTGCCAAGAGAAAACCTCTTCCAGTAACAGGGCAGGCCTCATCCAGCCTCAGTACCTGAGACTGGGACTCTTGCCAGCACCATAACTGTGTCAAACAAATGGCTGGATTATTGGCCATGCAACAATGACACAAGACAGGCTTCCCTAAGTGTTCTCCCTAAGGCTTGATGCTGCATGGAGGCCAGACCACTGTTTCAATGATGGAGCGTCAGTAAATGAGCTTGTACCTGCAGCAAAGGGGTTGGACATAGAATCATAGAATCATTTAGGTTAGAAAAGATATTTAAGATCATCAAGTCCAACCGTTAACCTAGCACTGCCAAGTCCACCACTAAACCATGTCCCCAAGCACCACATCTACGTCTTTTAAATGCCTCCCGGGATGGTGATTCAACCACTTCCCTGGGCAGCCTGTTCCAATGCTTGACAACCTTTTCAGTGAAAATATTTTTCCTAATATCCAATCTAAACCTCCCCTGGTGCAACTTGAGGCCATTTTCTCTGGACCTATCACTTGTTACCTGGGAGAAGAGACCAACACCCACCTCGCCACAACCTCCTTTCAGATAGTTGTAGTGCTCCCCACTGCCTGTTTTCTCTCCATGTCTGGGCCAGAACAAAATATACTCTGTCCTGTTCCCTCCCAGCTCCTAACACACACAGACTTTCAAAGAAACCAATGGAGCTTAGTCTGTTATTTGCAATTACTTATGAAAATAAAAATCAAAGTAAAAATTAAAGGCTAGAGTAAGTTGACATAGGAGCTGAACTAACCCCACAGTTTCTGTGAAGTCATGTCTCATGAGCAAGAAGACCTCAGGACCAGAAATCAATCCACCAAAATTTGCACAGTGAATACTGGTCCTAGCTCTGAGAAAAGACAAGAGGAAAGCTCTTCCACTTCTTCCTAACTCCCTCTTTTCTCCTTTTGTCTAAGGAAGCCCAGCCAGCTGCCAACAGTATTTCTTTGGCAATTTTGTAGTGAGCTCATAACCAAAAAGACAGCTAAAAGCAGTCATAAACAGCTTAATGCTGGTCCTAATTTGCCAAGTCTTGGAGTGAGTGATAAGGCTGTGCTCAGCCTCTTCCCATGCTGAGGCTGCCAGGATACTCAGCAACAGAAACGGAAGTAGCACTTTATCATTTCTATTTGCCTTTTTTGCCCCCTCTTTATCTTTCAAGCAACAATATACTGTTCTCCAAAAAAAGCAGCAGCAACTACTCCAGCTTATCTTGGGTGACTTCGTCTTCCAACAAGATAGTCTTCAATGCTACATTTAATGCCAATTCTAAGTTCTCAAACTGGATTTTCCCTATAAACCTCCATAGCTGAAGCAAAACAGAATGCACGTCAGAAGCAAAATTAGATCTGTCCATATAACACCTTTCAGATGCTTTCAGTTGCTCCCCTGCCTTTTCATGTGTGTCTTTAACAATGTAGTATTGTAAAGTGAGTATTATGTGATAATGTAAAGTCTTTATAAGTCAGAGACTTTAATGGAAGTTGTTGGCTATATGCCCAAGCAGGCAGAGGTTTCTGTGCTCAAACTCTGAAACCTCACTTGACCATTAAACACCCTACCACATTAAGGTCACATTAACACCTTTGAATCTGGGGACCCAGTATATTCCGCTGAAATAAGCACAGGATATCAGTCAGCTGGGATGCCCTCCTTCTTCCAGACCTAATTGCTATTAAATTGTTGGCAACACAAGAGGCTTGGAAGCTTACTGGAGAGCTCTTGGGATCATATCACAGGAAAGCAGGAAGGGCTCTAAAGAGAGCTCCTTGTTTGGTATAATGATCAGGGGAATGATATGGGCCTTTACTTCTGTTTTATAAAAGCAGATAGACCTCCCCCATGATGCACAACTTTAGAAAGTAGCCCTTGCCTTACTGCCAAGATTAGTTATCTCCAAATAACTACCATTCTGTTTATAACAAGAATATTTGGGACTAGAGTCACTGATAAGAGTCTGGCAGTTCAAAGCCATCATAAACATATTTGATGAAACAGCACACAGCCCAAGCATGCTTCCACTTGGCCAAGTCCCCTCTCCTTGACATGACTACCATTTGAACTTGCAGGGAGCCAGCAAATGGCAGAGCAGACCTGAGGCAAGCGACAAACTGGATCTTCATCAGGTCTAAGCTTAAGTATGTAATGGGAGCTCAAAGGCCACTTTTGGCCCATACATTTTTCCACTGACACTTGCAGAGCCACAATGGAGGATATCACCTTCTCCTTCTAGTACTGTTGTTTTTGTGAGACACTAATACCCTGTTTTACATCTTCAAAGACAAGATGGTTTAACTCTGGCATCCAGATGCAGGTTTTGAGAGCCCCTGTAAGCTGTCTCTGCCCTCAAGAGTGAGTATCAGCATCCGCTACATGGGAGCATCACCAGCGCAGCTCCTGAATGCAGGCTGACAGCAGCATCTGGTTCTTCTGGCACCAGCATTTCCAGTATCTCTCTGGGAAACTAAGGTGTGCCACAGACTGGGTTCAGCATACTTGCCACCAGTTAAACCATTCCATTGTAAAAACAAAGATAGAAAACACAGCATTTTTACACACTAAATAACATTAGGTCACCCTGGAGACTAGCTTTGGAAGAAAGTGGCCTTTGGAGCTCAGTGAGATGATATTCAGCTTCCAAACGGAGGCACTATTAAGAAGAAGTATGCCTAATGCCCACAGAAACCAAAATGAAAGGATTCCCTGCTGGACTGTTTGGCACAGCTCCGAGGCACCTCAGATCAGTTAGGAAGCGCCCACCTCACAGGACAAGGTTGGAAAGGAAGGGTGTTTTCAGTAGCTGCTACCCTTTGCTCATGAACATATTTCTCTTCTATCTGCTCTCATTTTTTAACACTGCTTTAAAAGACCTTACTCCCAAATGCCCCATCATTCAAGCCAGCAATACTCTTTGCAATCAAAATTAAAAAGACTAGATGGCAAAATAGCCTGTTTTCCAGCTTGCCAGCAGCAGCTGCTTTAAAAGAGTAACCTTTTTTAATTCCTCTGAAACCTTGTATCTCTGAAATACCAACTTCCGTGGAAACATTTTCTTTCACTTGCTTCCCTGACAGGGGCAAAATAACTTCAACAAGTATTTCTCTATAAGAGATGAAAACCAGAGATCAGTGGGATTTCCAAGGCTGTATTTGGTGCCTTTTCTATACTGAACTGTGATATGTAATTTTGGTTTGGGCCTCTCTGAAATTACAAAGTTATTTGTGTTCTTTGATATAGTAAGGACTAAAAAATAAATCAAGTGGTTCAAGAGACCATAGGTAAGCACTTATCTGCACAAAAATGTGATACGTATAACACTTCCCAGACATCACATCTGAAATATGCACATGTGCATGCACTCTACATACTCACACATACATTTTAAAACCCAGAGCACTTTCCCAGTAAGCCTAGTAGAAGAGACAAAACCTAGAGGGACATAGCACTATAACATCCCACAGTCCTTTTGGGGTAAGATTTCCAAGAATGCTCTTTAGCTAAGCTCTGGAACAGGAAAACTACTAGGAACTGGGGATTTGTGAACCTATCTTACAAAAAGAGGCTAGAAGACTTCAGCTTTAGTCTTGCAAAATGAAGGCTGAGGTGTTATATTGGTCCTTCTCTAAGTTCATCATGGAGATAAAAGCCAAAAACAAGGGCAGACTTTTGAAGTTGGCTCAAGAATAAATGGTTATAAACTGGTCAAAATTAATTTAGGCTGGAAATTAGAAGCCCCTCTCTAACTTAGAGTCCTAGAGTAGTGAAGTCCTAGAAAGTCTTCAAAACAACTCAGAAGACTTCCTACATTGTTGCTATTTCCCCTGAAGTCATCTCCTGGCTAGGTATGGCCAAGCCCTCCACTGGCAGAGTTAAAACCCTAGTGACATGCATGACTTACTCCATCACCAGGGCAGAAGAAGATATCTTGGTGTCTTCAAAAAGAAGGATTTTGTTCCAAGAGGAAAAAGCATGTTTATGAATGGTTGGGCTAGCCAGAGAATATGGCATGCCTCAGTTATGTTTGGTACCTTGCTGTTCCATGCAGGCAGCCATGTCGAAGCCTTGCCCTGGCATCTTGTTTGCATACCTCTGCCCCAGACCTATGTGGTTTGCCTGCAAGAGGCATAGGTTTGCTCCCTGCATGAACCCCATGCTTGGCTTGCAGTGGCCATGGCCACTCACTTGGAGCAGTAAGAAACCAACCACTCCACCAGCAAAGATGCCTTCTCCAACCAACCCTGGTCATTCACAAATACGATTTTACCCTTGGAACAAATCCTAAATTCCTTGCAAGCCAAAGCATGTCCACAGAGGCACAAGATTTGCTTCAGTGCAAATGGTGAAGGAGAGATCCTAGCAATTTCCGTGGGACCCCGTTATCCAGCGAAAACCTGCTCAGCTCATCACTAAATCCACAGAAGCGGCAGAGCAGGTATGAGGGCAATGCCAGCCCCTGCTGGGATTTGACCCTTTTGATGCGAAGAGACAGCAGGCAAGCGTCCTTTCATTCTCCCCATTTAAAATGAGGGCTGCATCCTTTGTCTCGGGGGACTGAAGTTGCTGCTAAGCCCCGCTGGCTCCACGGCACCAGCGCAGGCAGCTCCCGCGCCAGCCCAGGCGTGTTGTCCTGCCCCTCTTCTTTCAGCAATGTGCTGGCAGCAGCTTTACTTTTGTTTCACCAGCTGATCCCTCCATCTGGGCAGTGGCTGGGCCCATTCAGTGGCCCTGTGCCCGTCTCCTGCTGCTCCCGGCCCTGGCCCCGGCGCAGCCATTGTCTCTCAAAAAGCGGTCAGTCTCCCCAAACAAAAGTCCCCAGAGCTGGGTAAATCCTTCTGACACCAGCCCCGCAGCAAAGGCAGCTGAACTTGGACTTTCCCCCCAGCCATGCTCTTTGGGACTTGTTCAGCGCTGCTGACCTCGCATCAAAAAGCACTGAAACAAAGAGCATCCTCACCCCAACGTACACTTAAACATCCCTCTTGATCCATGCTGGGACCCATCAAGAGGCTGGCGGAGTTCAAAAGCTGCCAAGCCCTTCTGGGCTCTCTCAGCTTGAAAATCAACAAACAACAATGCAGGAAAGGCCCTAATACTGCCTAGGGGTTACATTCCCAGTGCAATGGATGATTTCTACGTAGGAAAATTTTCGCAGTGATTCCACAGTATCTTTACAACTATGTGCACCAGAGACGGCAGGCACCGCACCCTGCAGATTGAGATGCACATCCTTAAGCCACAACAGTCAATAACTGATCTGCAACATTTCTGTGTAACAGCATCCCTGTGTTCTCTGCAATGATGGATCAGAGCGCAGCACATAGCCTCAGTATGCTCATCCTTCATTTCTTGTAATCAATATGGAAACATGCGATGGAAGATCAGGGTCTCATTTGCAGACTGCAGTTCTTTTATTAAGGATAAAAAGAGAAAAAATGTAAAGAAAGGAAATATTAAAAGTTTTGTCTGTCTAAAGGGATCTGATTTTCACTTGAGCAGAGAAGAGAAAAGCACTGAAAAAAGACATAGGAAGGACTTATTCTGTATTACAGACACCTACTTAGACTTTTTCTTTTCTTGACTGGGAATTTTTGTTAACTTCCACATGTGATGTAAGGTACCCACTTATACAGGACCTACTGTGCCAGTCAGGTACAAATATATAATGATCACCTTGCTGCTGATACAGGGTTGAAAACTGAGGAAAATAATGGATTTTACAGTGAGAAACAAGAATTTCCAGCCAAAATAAGATAATCATTAGTTCACCATGGGGATGGTAGTAGCACCTGCCATTACACAAAACTGTATAATGGACATCTACATGTACAGCACAGTTCTGATGGAGAGAGGCATTAAATTACCTCTCCCCCATCGAAAGTTTCCTGCATGGCTCAGGACAAGTCATTTATTTCTGCTGCATACATATCCCTCCCCATCTCCCAGGACCTCCAAGAGATGAAAGACCTTAAGAGCAGTGACATATTCAAAGGCTACAGCACTGAAGGCCATGGGAAGCACCTGGGCCGTGTACAGAGCACGTTAGGGCCCCAGCACAAGGCAAGCCTCTCCTCACACTGTGCTGCTGAAGCCTATCCAGAAGCCTGAGGAGCTGAGCTGGCTTCCTCTTAGATACATCATCCTACGCCATTTAAGCTCACTGGAGCCACAGATCACTCATAGGTCTCAGAAAGAACACAAGTCCTGAGGATCACCGACAGCTAGAGATGTTTAATTAGCACTTAACCAAACTATCAGATCTACTAAAGCCACTCACTTCCAACCAGATCTTCGGGACTCTGAAATACTAACTCCATTTCTACAACAGGTCCCTGAGATCTCCCATGACCACTGATACAATCACCCAGGAGCAACTCTGTGATGCCTCTGCCGTCAAAAGCCACCAGCCCTGCTACTGCTGGAGAAGGGAACTGTGGAAGACCTGAGCTTCCCTTTCTTCTGCAGACACAGCCTCACTTTTCATTTCAAAAAGCCTACTGTGGCTGGGGAGCTTCTCTGTGTATTTTTCTACTATGTGCACTTCATGATTGACGGCAAAGGCATGAGATAAATGAAGTTCTGAAGAGCTCAGGGATCCACTTTTCCATGTAATACATCAAAAACATAAGAAAATTTGTGCATCTTTAAGGTAAAAAGCAGTCACCAGACTGGATTTTGAAGAAAGGAAAGAAAGGAAAGAAAGAAAGAAAGAAAGAAAGAAAGAAAGGAAAGAAAGAAAGAAAGAAAGAAAGAAAGAAAGAAAGAAAGAAAGAAAGAAAGAAAGAAAGAAAGAAAGAAAGAAAGAAAGAAAGAAAGAAAGAAAGAAAGAAAGAAAGAAAGAAAGAAAGAAAGAAAGAAAAGAAAATATTCATTAAATCAGCCACATTCAAACCTAGCAAGGGTCAAGACTGCCAAGTTCATAAATACACAGTTTGGTGTGGTTTACCTAGATCCTATCATGTCCCAACACAGTCATTGAGATCATGATGATGCTATTCAGCCACATTTATGAAGCTGTGATTGAGAGCTAGGTAATATTCTCCAAATTAGGAGAAAAAAAAATTACAAAAGCCCTCATGGGCTTACTAACCCTTCTCAGCCAAGTACACGAGTCACAAAAGCCTCTCCAAGCTGGTGACAGTAATAATTTGAGAATTCCAAGTACCTCATTTTTACAAAGTGACAGCTTTCAAAAGAGAAACTTAGAGCCCTCCAGGGGCAGAGAATAGTCTGAAATATTGCCTCAATTAGCAAATTTAGCTTTTCTTTGACTTCCTCCTGATGTGGCCAATGTAAACTTTCCCATTTTCTATTTTTTGTCTTGGAGAGCATCATGCCTTACAACAGAAACATGAAATTCCACAATTCCAGTTGCCATTGTGTTCGGCATCTTTTTTGCGAGGGGTATTTTTGCCATCATAATATGAAGCTTCCTACAAAATGGTGGCTTTGGGTCATTAGTATGCCAAGCTTTTTTTTATATATTTTTATAGACAGTTCACCCTCAGGTTTCTTGGGATTTTAATCCTACTCAAAGGCTTCAAAGAATATTAGCACTTTCAGCATTACTTACTTGTGTGATTTGTTTTCATCCTCCATAAAGATGAGAGAGAACTTTGAGTGTTTTCTCTCTGTGTCTGACAAATGTTAACAATGGGTATTTGCATAAGAAAGGCTCATGATTTATATTTTGATTTTCAATCTATAGTCAAGATAAGCCCTACCAAGAGATCACTTTGGGAAGATAAACATTTATCCCATTTTTCTTTTGACAAGCTGAAAAACGCAGAAGTTCAGAATATATTAAAAGGGAGGATGCAGCCTTCCCACATTAAATTTATAGACTACATTATCAGAGCTGGCCTTCACATCTCCTCCCCTCCTCGCCTGTTCTGTGCAGAAAATCTGTAGAGCAAGGACCTTGCACTCATGATTTTTTTTTTTTTTTTTTGTAAAGCTCTCAGCACTTGGTGGTGGTGTCTGAATAATTAATCATACTACATTTGTATATGGTTATGCATGCAGAACTATTTGTACCAGAAAATAACAATATAGACATGCACAGAAACTGTGCACACACTTTTGAGAGATCACCTGGCTAATGGTGGCAGAAACACAGCCTATGTGTTCAGTATTGTCTTCTTATAAGGAATAAATATCTTAGCACTCAAAACCCTTTGTGTGACAGTGGTATTATATTACTGGTACCATAAACCCTAAGAAAAGTTCAGACCCCACAAGAAAAAAACACACGTTATGGGCAGGATGATGTATTTTTTTTCTCCAACCTTTCCCCTGAAAAAAAATAATTTCACAAGTCTTTTCCACCTATTTCGTTTAAGAGATGCTCTCAGCAGATAAGGTTAACACAGTACATATGTCCCTCTCCAAATCCTCACTCATCTTCCTAACTAATCATACCTGAGATTCAGCTGGCTGGTCATGCCCAGCATTCATTCTTCATGGCTTACTGAGTCTTTGTGGAAACCACAGCTTCAAAGTCATTGTTCCTTACAGTGTTTTTTAGCTGCTACAGCATTTTTCCTGTGCCCACATCCTTTACCTACAGGGCTTTTCCTAGCAATTATGATTTATGCTGCTCTATTGCACAGCATTTTTATCTAACTGTGGGAGTTTGCCCTACCTCATTCCAAACGCTCAGTTCCTACCTTCATCAGTTATAACCAGCATGCTGGCATCTCACCCAGATCTTCATCTGACAGCCAAACTACTTACTCACTCGAGCTGGCGCACACTGCTCCCAGTCTTTAGGATACAAACAGCCATTCATGGGAGCATCCCTTATTTCTCCTCTCACCTTTATCCCTGCACCCCAGCATGAAGCTCATACTTGAGCACTATTCCCTTGGGTATAGAGTTAGGAATCCACTCTCTGTAACCTTCCCTATGTGCCATAGTGGTTGCCTAGGGTTTCCTAGTAGGGCATGCCCCAGCAAGTCTCAGGGGACATGAGATCTGCTGGAGCGGTCTGTGGCTCCCATCCAGCCTGCATGCTCTGGCTCCTTGGTACAGCCGAGAACGGGAAAGGATGGTGCATGCTCTGGTCATGCCCCAACATGGAGTTTGGACACAGCGTGGCATGCACCCAGGCGCAGATGCTGGGAAACTCCCCTGGGTTCAGCGGCATGAGCATTGCATTGGACAGAAGCTGTCATTGCATTTCATAGCTACTCTGCTTGAAAATGTGAGACACTGAAGATTACTAAATGCCTCTGAAATACGTGCCACCAAGCGTGGCATTCCTTACTGGCTGCCAGGACAAACAAAACCAAGTCATTACATTAACATCTATATCCCCCAAGAGTGTAAGACATTGGCAAAGGGTGATGCTGGGGAAGGGGAGGAGGGGCTGGAGACACAGACAGGAGGGAGGGGAGAAGTCTTTCCTTACATACAGAAATAAAAGTAAAGTCTCAACCAGAGCTCGTGATGTTGTCCTTTCCGTGACCTTCTCCAGCCTGTGTTTACCAAAAGCATTGCAGAAATCACTCCAATTACTACATACACGAGTAGAAGGTTTTCACTGGCACATAAGCACGCGTGTGCCAGAGATGCCAGAGTCACAGCTTTCGAGGCTAATGTAGTTCTCAAATGTGCACATCACTGCTGATAAGGGGATGAGCAGTGGGGGAGGAAAAACAAAGGCTCTCGCAATGCAGCTCTTCAGTTTTTCAGCCTGAAAAAAAGCAGTCTGACTGTGGGTACACTCCAATAGCTCGAGTGTCTGAGTAGCTCTTCCAGCCCAGTTTCCATTCCCCTCTCTTGCTGTGACTTTGGACACACTTGCTGCTCTGCTTTTGAATGACTCTCTTCTCCCTTCCCCAGCCAGCAGAGCACAATCCACTGGTACCCTGTTGTTTTATAGCGCCCACCAGGCTTTGGCTGTATCGTGCATTGCAAGAGCAGCTGTTGCCTCCTCTCACCCTCTTGCCAAGCAATTCCTTTTGCTTTTCCTTTTGTTGAGCATTTGCAAGTTGGAGAATCCTGCTGCAAGCTACCTAAGTGTTAAGTGCTGTGGGCCCTGGGGACCTGTGACCCTGCAGGGCAGCAGTCATCTTGCTCTGTACCTGCTCTGACTACCCTGGAGGTGGTTTGATTCCTCCAGGACTCTCTAAAGGATTGACAACTAACCTGAGAGGAGATAAGGGATCAAATTAAGTTCTTAAGTGGACTATTAAAATAATTGGATTACAACACAGGAGAAAAGAAAGCCAAAGACAAACAAAAAAATAACCTTAACTCTACTCAGGCATGATGCTCCAGAATGGACAAAGAGATTTGGAAAATCTGCAAAGGTACAAACATGTGAGAGGGTGTGAGGTCTCAGACCAACCTTCTAGACCCCCCTTGATGTCTCCTTATACTTATTGTTTGACTACATAGCAAAAAAAAAAAAAAAAAAAAAGTCTGTTTAGTGGGATATCATCTTTTTATTTCTACAAAAATAATTGTTGTTAATGCTGGGGAGTTTCTTCATATGAGGACTTTATCCTCAAGGAGAGGCACCTTTAAAAGTAAAACCCCTCATCTGTGAAGACAGGAAGAGATTCAGTAAAAAACTATCAGATACAGATAATCATTCCAGAAGGTACAGCTGGCTATTGCTTTACTATTTAGGAGAAATGCAGAGTTAGAGAAGTAAAAATTTATGATGTTTTTATATAGGTGGCTGTGAACAAGTAACATTTTGCAAGCCTTAGAAAATTCTTTCTCTGTCTATACAAGTAAATTTCTAAAAGACCAGCTGCATACACTTATTTTTTGGAAACTCAGAAATGAGGGACAGATTCAACTCATTCAATTTTAACAACCTATGGAGGTATTTCATAGGAGTCCACCAGAGACCTGAACCTCTGCCTCTGTCCCAGTGGTGGTGTGAGGGGGAGTCCAACAATGGAGCCCAGGGCTACCTCCTTCTTTGTCCAGGCTCTGCAGGGAAGCATTACAAGTCAGGTCAGATCAACACCAGGTCCAAGTCTGCAAAGACCTATTTGAGTAATCAGTCTTGGCAAAGGTAGTGAATGCAACAGCTTCACTGAAAGCAACCAGCTGTCCTCCAGGTGAATATCCCACATAACCTGAGCAAGCGTGACGGGATTCAGCCAAATATGAGCATCATTATTAAATCTTAATACGTAAATATTAGATATTACTTGCATAAAACTTTGCAACAACAGGCCTCTGGTTATTATAACCTCTCCCTGTGCAGTCTACCCCCTCCAATAAACTTAGAAAAAATTCCTTTTAATACAGTACAATATGAACAGCTTAGTCCTTCCTCCAGGAGGTACTCCGCAAGTCAGAGCACTTCATATACTTGTTACCAACAAGCACAGGCCCTTTTAGTACAAGAAAAATACTTTGGCAATAAAAAAAGCAACAGGCAGCAGATACAGACACTATTATTTAAATAACAGTGACTTTAAAGTCACCTTTTGAAAGGTAAAATAAATAAATCCTTCTTGCAAAGCCAACATAGCAAAGCATTCTGAGCTTTCCTATCTGCAACACCAGAGCAAGACTTGACCAGTTTCCTCTGGAAAAGGAAGTTGTTGATAGATACAAAAGGCCACCAGACAAAAAAATGAAAGTAGTTAGTGCATGAACTAGCAACAGAGGGAAAATGTGGGGATTTATTTGACAACCCTTTCTACAACACCCCAGCAATCTGATAAGTGGTTGGGACTTTCCTCCAGAAAATAAGGAGTCAAGTATGACTTATTTTTTAAGAATAACGTGGAACTAAATCTCTTTTCCTCAATACTGCCAAAAGATCCATTATGAAAAAAAAAAAAAAAAAAAGATTAAAAGCAGCAGCTATCTGTGCAGTGCTGCAAATGCCTTGCTCGCTTACTCACTTACTCAGTGAATTTAAAAACTCTAAACTTGTTTTTGTAAGGATCCTGCAGGGATTAGTCCATATGTTGTAGGAAAGGTGGTCACACTTTTTCTTGGAAACCAACTGGTCAGCTACCCTTTTATGGCTACAGCTGCAGCAAGAGGAACAACACACCATGGCCAAATATGGAGCCAGGCTGAAGTTGCTGAAGCCATTTCTTTCGTTGGACCCAAGCCACTGATTCTGCTTTTTTATTGCATGTTGTGTTCAGCTAGCCCAGACGTAATAAAGGCATCGAGATGCAGGAACACCCATGCCTTCCTTTCAGAATATTTCCTCTGGAAGTACTGCACAGCCTAATTACATAATGACATTTGCAATAGGAATGATAACGCAAAAATTAGAGCAGCATTTCAGCTTACATCACATCCCTCCTTGACAAGCAGCCCAAAGTAGTTGACAGTATGCAGAACACCACGCTGTGCTAGAAGACCTGATGTGCTCAGAAAAATAAAACTCATCTTCAGTTTGTGCTGCAGTGGAGGAAACAGGCAAGGACCTCTCCCGGGAGTTCCTGGACAAAGCGCTCCATCGCCTGAACCTGCGCAGCAGTGTAGTGAGCCGCCTGCCTGCCTTCCAAAGGCGAGAGCAACTGGCAATGTTTGTGTTTAAAGGCAATAGTGCTGCTGAGAAATAAATGCAAAGCAGGGCCACTCAAAGACTTGCAGATCACCACCAAGATGTTATTCGGCTCCTGTGCAGCTCAGTGCTAGTCCCCAGCTGGAGGGTGAGCGCTGGGGTTCAGCTGGGGCGACAAGGGGGCACACAGCACTGATGGGTGGCAGGTATGTAAGAGGACTACTGGAAATGCACTCAGCCAAACTCCCAGGCACACTGGGGAAACTGTTCAATAGAGAATGATATGAAGCCCTGGAAGCAAACTGCAGCGACTAAAAGCAGCCGGGCTCATCCAGAGATGACTTGGCCTATAGGTATAATACCTACCACCATTCCTTCACTTCTATAATCAGCCTGAGGAAGGAAATTAAAAGCAAACAAGAAGACACAATAGCAATATCTCTTCATCAAACAAGGAGAAGCAAGGGAGAGCAAAGGGCCGCAAATTCACAATTGCTTTTCCCTGCCCCTGCTTTTCAAAGATGCCGTTTTGTCCCTCTCCATCCCTGCCTTTGCTCTGCCTTGTGCTGGCACAAGCATTTGCTCAGCTCTGCGGTGAGCCAGACCAGGGGAACTAATCCAGGCTGAAACTAATCTAGCAAAAATGAATTACAGCACAGAGGCAGGAATGCGTGGCCAGGGCAGTGGGAAGGGCAAAAGCAGCTCCCTCAGCAGCAGCACCCACGGGGATCATCTTGAACCAGCTGGAAATGATGGTGTTAGAGTCTGTACCTGTGAGTGCCGCTGCTTTCATAGCAGGAAAAACAGTTCATGCGGCCACAGGCACGCGAGGACTTTAAGCTCAGTGGCTCGAATGCTTGCTAGCAGTAGAGACAAGAAAGCACAGAGCTCAGCACAAGCAGCAGAGCCTGCCTGACAAGGTGGGTAAATATTCAAGCAGTTAGCTCTGTGCTGATGCAGCTACACAGTTAGCCATGATTTAATGCTAGCTCCAGTGCATTTGCATCCATCATAGTCACTACAGAGAATTAAGCACTGCAAGTATAGGTCAAGAACTAGAGCTGGTCCCATTTCCTCACATTCAAATTGATGTTCCAAATGCAAAAAGCAGCAGGAATTTTAGCACTGTTTTTTCCCATTTCTGCCATTTGTAAATAGCCTTTAAGAACACTGAAAGGAGCACTGCCTCCCCAAAATCAGTCACGAGAAATTATTTCCTTGTATTAGCCTTTGATCTCCCTCTCCAGGCACCTCTGATTTAAAACAGCATTCATTTGTGGAATAACTGTGTTGGCTACCAAAGAGTTACAGCACAGATGAGTTAGACCCACCCGTAATTAAACATTGCATTGTCTCCTTCACTCCGAAGCCTCTCTGCTTGCGCCCAGCTCAGCTCTAAGCCACTGCATTGCTTTCACCAAACCCAGGGCTGAACTTGTTGCTGGCAGAAACCAGAGCAAACTGGGGGCTGTTATTGAGTGCTGACTTGCAACGGTTTCTCAGGAGCCATTACGTTGTCAAGGCAGATCCAAGCGCAGTGCTCTTCAGCCGCTGGAATGCACTATCCCTCGCCTTGACATGCTTCCTGCACCCGGGAGAGCCAAGGGGAACTGGCATCAAGCTGGGCTGGCTCCATACCAGCCGAAAATACCCCAGAGCTAATATTCAGTTGCCCTGATAGGGTGCATTTAAGACCACTATGTGCTGCTCCAGCAGTTCAAGGTGACCTGCACAAGGAAGGTCACTGCGGTAAACTTCATCCTTGACAAAGGACTGGGGGGAAAAGGAGAAAAAAAAAAAAAAAGAAGGAAGAAAGAAAGAGAACTAGAAAACTGAATTTTCTGGTAATTAGTTTGCAACATAATGAAAGTAAATGATAGTTAATCATAAATTAAATGCCACAGAGTAGACAGAAATAAAAAGAGTGAGAAAGATGGACAATCACACACACACACATGCACACGCATGCACGCGTGCAAAGGTTTGCAGTTAACTCACAAATGCACCAGGCTTTCTCTGCTGAGTGGCTATGAAAGTAACAAATGCTTCTGCCATGCCAGGGGTGGATGGCATGTTCCTGGTATCTCAGAGGAGGGTTTGATTCTGCTATCAATTACACCACCAGAAATTTCGAGTAACTCCCTTTACATCTGTGAAAATGAGATCAAATCCAGGCCCAAGGTCCCTGCTCCACAAAGCTTGCTGTGTACTGTTGACAGTTAAAATGATGAGCAAAGACATCAAACCGCAGGGAAAGAGGGAAAAATAAAGGTGACCAAACAGCAGGAAAAGGGGGTGGGGGAGAAGAGGCGCTCTTAGGAAAGCAATTACAGCTTCTCTTTCATGTTGCTTGCTTTGTGCTTAGTGGAGACCAAGGGTGTTTTTCTTTCAAAAGTCAGGTGTGGCAGCAGGAATGGAGAGAATCTGAGCAAAGATTAATGGGGGTCTCAGAGACAAAAGGAATTAACTGACTTTCCTCTAAGAGCTTTTAAGGATATTCAGTCCAGGCCAGTTTCCTGACTCCCCAGGGATGATACCAGTCTTTGGCTGGCAGGAAAGCCTGTGGGTGCTGTCCTACCCTGTCACACAGATGGGGCTCTTCTTTTAGTAAAGGAGCATATAAAAGATACTACGCAAAGGGAACTGGCATCGCCATAGTTTGTTCTTCAGAAAATCTGTTAAGCCTGAAAAACAAAACTATTGATTGATCTCTACTTCCATTTCGAATTGGGCAGCCTCCTTGGGCAGGTATGAACTTTCCTGACCCCAATCAGCAGAGCTCTGCTCTGCCTATCAAAAATCAAAGAGCCCATGTGCACCAATGACTCGGATACACGATGGAAAATTGATGCAAAAATTCACCTTGCATATGCACACATACACACATTTGCATGCATGCATGCATGTGTGTGCATGTGCTTGAATTTAATTTTGGACAATACCTTAAACTCAGGCTGAATGGTAAAATAGGCAACATCAGAAACTGCCAATCACTGGCACTAACTTAGAAATGCAACATATGCCTAATACTGTAACTCCCAGGTTACGGTGCTGGGACTTCACTGGCTATCAGAAGTCATGCAGGAACAGGGCAGAAATCCTCTGAAACGCGTAGGGAGTGGAGCCAGTGAGGAAGGCAGCCATTTGCTTTTGCTGGTAGTAGGGACGCTCTCCTTCCAGTCTGTGTTCGGGCAACTGGGAACTTGCTCATGAGGGCTCTTTGTAAGGTGGCACTGCATCAGTGCAAACACATTTTACCTTTCTGCACTACATAAATCAGCAGGAAGATGTAAAGCCCAGCTCCCTGCCTACCCCTGCTGCTTGCCTGTGGCTCCCCAGGGGGACTGGGGCAGGCAGGGCTGAGCCAGCCCGGGCAGCTCCTGCACCCTGCGCTAGAAGGAGTCCCTCTGCATCTCTCCCCAGGTGGAGACCCCCATTCATGGGGACGCTCCTCAAAGGCACTGGGAACTGTCGAAACATTTCTACCATGCAGTGCTTTTGGAGGTGCAGTTGAAGAAAAACGAAGGCTCTTGGTGAATTCATAATCAACTGAGACTGCTGCATAAGGGGGGGCTGCAGAATTCAGCGTCGCTTTACCAATATGCTGACTAATAGCCTTGATTAAAATCCTAGGGTGCTTTTTGTAGCACACAGGAGCACTAATTCCAGTTCAGTTAATTACCTGTGCTTAAAGAAATGCTACTTGCAGCTTCAGCCAGGCCTGAAATTCTTTACCTCACCTTTTAAAAACGGTGCTGTATAGAAACACACAGCTGCCCCATCTCCCTGGCATCCACAATCCTCTCTGTCCGTTTCCATTTCTATGTCCCTGCTCATTGCAGAGGGGTTGGACTAGATGACCTTTAAAGGTCCCTTCCAACCCAAACTATTCTATGATTTCACTCGGGAGGTAGGATGATGTCTGTACAGTGACTCTAGATCCACGGATGAAAGATGTGATACAAGGGCAAAAGATATGCGCTGCCTCTGTGACCTGATTTTGTCCTTTTCCATTTATCAGATGTTGGGTTTTGTAGCTTATGGCTGTTAAGGCTTCTTTTGTAAGCACTGCATTTTTAAATGGGAACTCTCGACTGTGCTGCAGTGGCAGCTGCCATTTTGCATTCATGTGCAGAGAGTGAGCCAGCAAAGCAGCTCTGAAGAAGAATTCGCATTACTTCTTTTTTCTCCTTGTTTTGCTGTTGCATTTAAAAATAAAAGAAAGGTCATCCTGACTGAAGGGACAGAATTGCTCTACAGAAACATATAATGAATGCACTGGATGTAAAAAGGGCAAATGTCCTTTAAGCAAAAATACAATTGGAATTATATTAAAAAAAAAAAAAAGAAAAGCTTTTTTGTCGTCAGACAGTTTCTGTTTGTGACTAGTGTGGGTCAAGGCTTGAGGAATTACGAACTCACATGAGCTGCCACAATTGTGGCAGAGGAAATACTTCCACTGCATGGGAACTCCTCTCCTCTCCCAACTTCCTTAGTCACTAAGTGGGGAATTTTAGGAAACGATAGACCTGTAAAAATTTGAAGAAAAGAATTACTTTTGCATGTTGTTTGACCTGTCTCATGTGTCGCTCAAACCTAAAGTAATTAAGCATCTCCAGTATCTCTATGAGGCTTATTCCTGA
Source organism: Morus bassanus (assembly GCA_031468815.1). NCBI lineage: Eukaryota > Metazoa > Chordata > Aves > Suliformes > Sulidae > Morus > Morus bassanus. The sequence continues at coordinate 86,621,458 of CM062568.1, read as the reverse complement.
TAGGGCTAATCCCTATTTGAAGGCTATGACACTTATAGAAAGGAAATTAAACACAGCAAAATGGAAGCCAGTGGCAGAAACAGTTTCCCGGCACTCCTGAACCCCAGCCTAGCGCCTGTTGCCCCACTGGTACTGACAACATAAAAGCTGACCTAAAGAAATCATTTGGCCATTTCGCATTTTCTGCCAGGTGAGTTCCGCAGGAGGAGGGTGCAGCCCACTCGCAGGACAGGGCACAATGCTGCCCCTCTGATGAGTGAATGACACCCTGCAGCCCTCTTCCAGCAGCTCTTCTTTGCATCGCCACATGCAGAAAACGAAGACTTTATCCAATGAGATATGGACCCAAACCTGTACAATAAAATGAGCAAAGCTGTTAGCAAAAACCCAAGCTTGGAACGCCTAAGCTGTTTGCAGTGTGGTTTCCTTTCTAGCCTGCCCCATCTCATCCCCTCCAAAGACATTCCCAACTAAGCAGCAACTGCTTGTTATGAACCAGGAAATGTTGGTGTGACACAAATTGTGGAAATTGTTGCTCCATTGGGTGCAAACAGAGTGACATGTTGTTGCAGGCCAGGGGCCATTTATAGGTTGCAAAATATATTTAAAAACCTGGTATATATGTGCACTGAGTACAAAAGCAAACATGAAACCTGATCAGCCCAGCCAAGAATTACCCTGGAGTTTGGAGAAATCCATTATAAAACTTGTGAGAACAATCACTTCTAAGCATTATTATCCAAAATTGAGTTTTCATGCAACAGATTATGACAGTTCTTTCGAAAGGAGATGTGTAAAGACAGGAAAAGGAAGGAAATTAAAACAAATGGGAGTTTCAGATCATAATAAGAGGAATGGAGGAGAAAGATAAATCCCAACTGGAAAGAGGTTTTGAAGAACGATAATAGTAACAGTTCAAGTCCCATCTCTACTACCACTTTGCGGGCAAATCATTTAAATCTGTCTTTATCAGTTGCATATAATGTACCACTTTTTTCTCTATTGGCATATTCTGAGGATTAGTGTTCGTTAGATTCGTTTTCCATAAACATAGTGCAGTATCTATACACTCAGAATATAATCCAATTAATACAATCATGCATACACATAGCAAATGATTGGAAATTTCAAAACACATAGACTATGCAGCTTTGTCTGCCCCAGGCAATCCAAAAACTATGACTTACACTTCAAGCAGGAATGGGAGTAATTTTAAAATCTCAATTTAAAATAAAAATAAAATAAATTTGGCAAATTGCCTTGAGGAAATCTTAATTTATGTTCTGCCTTTTGAAACACTAGGATTCCTATTTTCCAGACTTTCGTACATCCAGGAGGATTAACAGATGCAGCCAGAATCTGAGACTGAGAACTATGTCAGGAATTTGAAATAAATCATTAATCTCCAACAACTCTGGAAAAGGCTGAACTCAAGCGACATCCTCATTTATCTCATTTTAAATACACGTCACTCCCAGACCCCTGACTGGGTTTGTGCAGACCCAGTAATCCCCCACAGGTGATTTCCCTAGCAAAAATGCAACACAGTGTGGTCGCCAGGCACAAGTTTGCAGCAGTGAACCGCTGGCAAGCACCAAGGTCGGGGTTACTGCACCACCTCCCACCCCATCACTGCCTCACTGCGATGCTTGTTTGGGCAAAGAGAGGGAAAAAAAGGCAACCACTCAAATTTCCTAAAACTAATTTTTAGAAGGGAAATAGAAGAAGGTCCCTGTGGATGCATGCAGCCACAAGCTGGGATGCTCTCCTGCTGGGGCTCTGCCTCCCTGCAGGCTTTATAATCCAAATGGGGTTTTATAGTACATGGGGAGCTTCAAGTTTGCAGGTGCTGGCTGCAGGGAGGATGCTCAGCAGGTTGCTCTGCTGGCAGCAGCCCTCTCCTTGTGTGCCAGCACTGGTAATTTGGGCAGGGCGTCTCACTGTGCATGGGGGAAACATGACATTTGGAGCAGCCTGGAGAAAAGGTCACTCGTGGAACCTTTCAGCTTTTGAAGTTTTCAGCTTTTTGCCCCAAGAAGCAGAAGTGTGCCGCCGGCCAGGCTGTGTGTGGGCAGCGGGGAGTCTGTCGGATGGGGCCATCCCCTCATGCTGTGGTGCCTGAAAAGCTCACACCATCGCCCCAGCCTGGTGCCAACGATCAGCTGAGGTCAGTGGGGCCATGAAAACATACAGCAGCAGAAAATCCGCCCCTCTGTGTTTCTTATACCTGCCTTGCAGCCCATTATTTTCATCATCCTCTGCTTTGCGACTGATCTGTTAATTACGCAGTTCTTAAAAGCTCTGCTCCCATCTCCCACTGAGTCAAAGTCAACGTGTACAATAAATAAAAATAGGTAGAACCAGATCTCGACTGTACATGCCACTAGCTGGGGAAGGAGCCTTTTCAGTACATGCTATCTGTAAGCAGCACTGAGTAGGTATTTCTGGGGCTGTGGAGAACAGCCTGCACTCAGAGTTGCTCACGCCAACGCAAAGTATGGTGTTACTACTTCAGGAAGAGCTTGGGAGACAGTGCTCCTTTACCTCCATCCCTGCAAATACTACCACCAGGAACATGTTACTCAGTGCTTCCTTCAGATTCACTTAATATAAGCAGTGAAAAACACATCTACCAACACACTGACAGGAATTTTACATTCTTCAGCATCCTCTCAAGCCCTTAACTCTGCATCTGTCTGAAGATTCACTCCTCCACCTTTTTTTTAAACTGCTCTTTTTTCTTTTTTTATTTTCTTTTTTTTTTTTTGCTGCCTACAGATTCCCCCAACGTCTCCATTTATCCAAAGCCCTTTTTCCTGTTGAGAGTAGCTTTAGGAAACTAGTACTGCCACTACAGAACATGCTGGTTCCTTCTCCGCTCCTCCTGCAGCTCCACATTTCTTTTCCCAGGAAGAAGAGCAACATCTGCAGAACTGCATACTAGCGTACATCGACACTAGCCATTCTAGCTACGATATCTGCTGCTCTGCTGAAAGTCCCAGGTCTTGGCATCACCTGATTGCAAGAGCCCCTGTTTTGATTAAAAACTAGGAATTTTTCTAGCTAGTCTCACTGTCAATTAATAAAAAGGACTTGAAACACTTCAAAATGTTTCAAGATTTAAAAAACAAATAATAATAAAAAAGCAGTTAAACAAATCTCAGGTGACCTGGGCATGACTTCTCAATATCTGGGGCCAACAGCAGAGTGGGAGAGCTGTCTGCACATTGTCTCTGTATCACAGCAAGTGTTCCTGCAGGCCCCATGAGCCAGGGAGCTCAGCATCACGACAATTACAATGATTACAACTTTCTTGTGAAACCAAGAACTGAACAGAGGTACAAAGAGTTTTAAATAGCATCCGACGAATCATGTGAGAAAGGTAGAGCCAAGCTGCAAAACATCCTCTCTCTTCTTGGCTCCCAGCCTAGGGGCTCAATCTTACCATAACAGTCTTTCACAGATTATCTAGCAGCAGAGCATATAAATCTCCTTTTATTTCAAAGCAGTAGGTAATCAATACCCTAAATAAGACAAAAACACAACTCTCTTTACAAAATTGCTTTCTTGATAGAAGACAGGGAATAAATACTCCTAATAGGTACCTACTTGCTTTTAAATAATAATGGCATCATCTCAGTAATGTGAGATGCCTCAATTAGAGCCCCATTGTGCTATGAGATGTACAAACAGGTCAAACTGGTTCAAGCCATTCCTGTGATAATTTCCAAAAGTAAAGAACAGAACACAGGGAAACCATCAAAATACTGAATGTGAAACCTCCTGTAGTTCTGTCAGACATCTTGGGCTGAGAAATTCCCAGGAAAAAATGAAACCAACTGCCAGGACAGGCAGTCCTTAATAATAAATAAATAAATAAATAAATAAATAAATAAATAAATAAATAAATAAATAAATAAATAAAGGCCTGAAAACTGATTTTGCATTAATTCATGTTTCATGGGTTGCAAGGATGAAAGGCAGCAAAGAAGTGTGATTGGTGAGGTAACTCCCTCTTTTGATAATGCATGCACACACACACAGAGGCGCGCACACACACACACACACTTGCCTTCTTCCTACTACGGTAAAGAAAATCACTTGGTTTTGATTTTCATAAGTAATCAAATGAGTCACATCTAGCCATAAATTAACATGATTAATACTGAAGAGCAATCCACTACTTTAAATTTGCCCACTGGCAGTTGCACACACAGATATTTTCAGTGCTTTTTTAATATAAATTTGCAAAAACAAAACCATCTCTTATCCTTCAGCGCCTGAGATATGAATGAGAGGTGGCTTGTGCCAGTAGCCTCCAACATTGCGTGAAGGCGTTTCCCAGGTCACTTTAAAAATGGGTTTGAAATACGACAATGGAATGAATTTCCAAACCTCCTTTGATTTTGTTGCTAATTACACATATATACTCTGACCCTCTTTATTTTCTCCAGAGATAGCTTTGCATCCCCGCTAAGTACCGTGACAGATACAGAGCCTTCAACACTGTACAGCTTTGTACAGCCTTCAACATGGCTCCAAAGATCCCGGAGGTTTAAAATACAGCAGCAGCTCAGGGTTCAGCTATTGTTATTATGAGAACTGATAGAAATTTTTCCTCTGGAAAACAACTATGCAGAAAACTGGGTTTCTGCTTAACGAATACTTTCTACTAAACTTCTGCTTCCTATTGAAAAATCCCAGTGCACTAAATCCCATAGAGTACAGGTGTTAAATGCTGCTGCAGTGAAGCTGGGGAACTATTGCCATGTGTTGCTCATGCTCTTGCCTCAGGGTCATGTCCTGCACCCCTCACAACCCCACATTAGGTGCCTGTCCAGGATGGGCTGTGTCCCTTTACCACAGTGGAGCCATTGGTTTGACCAGGCTAAAGAGAAGTGTGGAAGCCTGAAGCATCTATTAACTATAAAACACATGAAGTGCCCTGGCAGCGTTTCAGAGGCAATAAATTTAGGTGTTAGGGAAAATACTTCATCAAAACCTCACAAACTTTATGTGGGGGAAAAAATCCCTCCATTTTCAGGTCCAATTACCGTCATGAGAAGCTCATGTGATAAAAGTACCAGTGCCAGGTAAAAAGCAGATAGGAGGACCCGCTCTTTGCCTGGGGGAGTTTGTGATCTAAGTATTTCACCACTTTCTGCCAAAGTAATATGCAAAGGTATGGTAAGAAAGATGTAAGCAAATACTTCCAATTTGTATATCTGAAATATTATTACAAAGTGCTGACTCCTCTCATCCAGTGTCTCTCAGCTGCGTAATTCTATGTAGAAAACAGGGTTAAAGGAGTGTCTTCAGGGCCAGGAAAAGACTTTACTTACAGATCAACTGCAGATCTCACATCTAAAGTATGCTTGGTAAAAAAAATGAAAAATCTGCAGGCAAGGTTAGCAGCACAGGTAGGTGGAGCAAATGAGACAGAGGACAGTGTGGAAGAGAAGCATGCACACAGGAGTAAACCGGTAAGGGGATAAGGGGGCTTGAGTATGAAAGGGTGAAATGGAGGGAGCCATTCAAAGTGGATGACAACGTTGCTATAGAGAGGGAGGCGAAAGAAGCACTGCTGTGGGAGAATAGGGGTAGGTTTTAGGGAGATGGGTAAGTTCTGGGTGGAAGATGGGAGCCTGGCCAAAGCTTCTACTGCAGATGGTTTGGGACATGAGAGCAGGAGGAGCCAAAAGTGATCAAGGGCTTTTGGCATGAGGGTCAGGCTGGTGGAGAAGCAGGATGGTGAAGTACAGCCCCATGTTTCCAAAACAGGTACCTTTGTGCAGGCTTCACTGCAAAACCACCTCCAGCTTTCCACACCGAGCTCAAGCAACCTTGGCCTCTCTTCAGCCATCACCTGATCTTCAGTTTACAACGCTGACGTTTGGGCAGTTGTATTTGAATTGTAAGGTGATAGGAGATTGTCCTGTACACTCTCTATTGCTGTAGTCCTTGCAATGCTAGTAAAAACACCAGAGCTTTTCCTTTCCCCCAGGGAACGCTTGACCTTAACTTCCTCGCCTTGCAATGGTTCTTCAGTCAGAAGGTCCCCTGGGTTGCAGGGATCAGACCTACCAAAACTCCTCCTCCTGCCCTCCTGGCAGCAACCTCCCAGGAAAAGCCACAACCTGTCAGGTCTCCTGCCCAAAGACTTATCCATCACTAGCGCCCATGACAGACGTGAACCACACGGCCGGGCAGCGGAAAGCAGCACTGCTGGGACTTTCAGATAGAGATCACCACAGGTTGGTGGGTGGGAGGTTCAGGAAGAAACCTCTGTGTTCCAGTGTGGAGATGTGCCAGGAGTACATCCAGCAGCCCTGACCTCAAGTCAAGGAAAGAAAGAGAGAAACTTGCAGCAGCTTTGTTCAACAAGAGACTCTTAATTCAAGAATTTAAGAGAGCCTCGGGTCTATCCTAGCAATGGAAAGGCCCAACTTTGTCATCATATCTGGAGAGACTACAGCAAAACAGAAGCTGGTATTTTACAGAGGGATCTCCTAACTCCCGCGTCAATCCACATGTACAGTTACATAGTTCAGTGCAGGAGAATAAACACCGGCACCTTTGGAGAGGAACAAAACGACACCACCACCATGAAAAACCTTTCCCATGAGTGACTTGGTCCTTTCCTGCTCCAGGCCCTTTTCCCCGAGGAAGGAGTGGCGAGCAGCTCTGTCAGAGCAACCAGACTATATCACAGCTTTCTCTTCCATGGCTAAATTCAGGTCACGCCTCCACGATCATTAATCCTGGTTCTTTGCTCTCAGTACATATTTGATCTGGATCAGCCCAGGGCACATAATCACATTTAAGATGAATTAGCTAGAACACATGATATGGAGTTTATGCTGGCCTCATGCCAGCTGTGGGAGGACAAACGACACTCGATCCCACATAAAGCCTGCTAGTACAAAGTTACCCTGCTGCTGTTTTTGGAACAGATGTGAACCAGCAGAGCCACATCGGTCCCCTGGAACCAGCCCTGTGCACAGACCGGTTGCTGCATTTTTGATTTAGTTACTCTTAGTCAGAGGTAGACTCACTAAGTCTGACTTAATTACAAAGTCAGGGTAATCAGACCTACTCTTAGTCAAATCACATTTCAGATCTTACAGCAGAGCTGGCCCACAACTTAGGAGGATCTAAATTTGCCTAGACTGGGTGTAAGCAAACACATGGTGCCTTCTTAGCTTTGTCTCCTTCCTTGCTGAGTCCGCTCAGGGACATGTCCCACAGTTCTCCAGTACTAGAGCCAGCAACGCCATGCTCTAACTCCTCCCTCTGCATTTTGGAAACAAATTGTCTTACCCTTTTGGGTGCATAAAAAACCCTAGAAGACCATCTCCTGACACACAGGTGATATAACCTCTGACTTTACTGTTGAGTTTATGCACCATCAAACTAAGTATGGGAGGAGGAGGCAGGATGAGAGACCTCCTGTCCAGTGCTTACTATTTTATTGCACCAAAACAGCCACCGTCAGCTGCTATCTCTGCTTGAAAACATGTTCCAAAAACATCTGCTGTGCGTGCCAGTGATAACCATTTAAAAATATCATATATCGTATGACTTTAATTGAGCTCACTATAGTAGTTAGCTCAAGTATAGAAAACTGGCAAGTGTTCAAAGTGGAGCATGTATATAGACAGACGACACAATGCACCGTTTTTCTGCTAATGTCTGGGTGACAACATCTACACATACCATTCCAACATGAGCTTGTAACCAAATGTTTTCATATTCAGATTAAAAATAGAAGTTGTTTTCTGAAACAGCTATTGCACAAGTTATCTGTTACTAGATGCAATTAAATGGTACTCAAACTTCTTGGATTGGATCCCTAACAGATAATTAGGAGGAAAAACATGAAGTTCTAGAAAATAAAAGCCATAGGTACCTCACATGGGGATGCTCACAGAAGTGAGATAGCTTGAGCAGGGCCCTGAACAGCAATTCTGCCATTCTCCTTGTGGCAGTGAAGGGAACAAATGGAAGAGAAAGGCAGAGAGACAACCTGGCTCATCTCCTGGCCTCCTGCTTCACCTTGTCCTTTGCCTTAGTTTCCTTTTTCCTAGTAGGATAAATCATTTCCATCCTCCATCTTGAACCACACAATTCTTTTATTTCTAAGGTGTGATAACATTTCATTATTCCTGCCAGTTGTAAAAGAAAGCTTTCAAGGACCTTGGTGAAACATCTTCTGTTCTAGCCTAGCTGATTCATGAGATAATCTGTTCTTAATACAGTCCTAAGCCTGTAGCGCTTAAGTTTTAGATCAGCATAATATTCATTCCTTGCTGTGACTCAGTGGAGGCTGCAAGAGATGGTGGAGGGGAAAAAAGAAAAGTATTTTTATAGCAAGTTATTTTTATTAGAAAATAGTGTGTTGTATAAAAACAGCCTTATTGAATTGAGGTGTTCAAAGCAATTCCTGCAGAGTAAGATTATAGTGAGCAGAGTGCAGGTGAGAAGGTCAGAACTGCAAACTAAATGCAATTTCTTCCACTGGTGCAGAAACTTAGGAATGTACTCCAAGGTAATCATAAACACGTGTGATACAAGTATCTCACATGCATAGATGTACACTCCACCACACAAATCTTGAACTGTACTCAAAGGCAGTAACGACAACAAACACAGTAAAAAGTACAAACTCTTAGTCTTCTCACAAAATCGTATGTAATAGATGACTTTCAGCATAAGTGACGAGAACAACTACATGGCTAAAAAGACTAAACTCATCATATGTTTAAATAACACATTTACTGAAAAAAGCAAAGCATGCAGAAAAAAAAGATGTATTTGGGTGTGTCCATTTGAATCTGTAGTAAAGCCCAAGACACAAAGGGGATCAGCTTGAAAATAAAACCCAGGTGGTACATTAAGCATACATAGGTGAAACAACAACACTGTGCAGTGGAAGTAAACAGGTATGGGGATTAAAGCCAATGCCAAGGGGAAGATAAGCTGTCCGTAAGCTGCCCATGGGAAACAATGTATGAGATCATACAGAAATTTTAGCTGCTTGAATGCATGGAAACTAGGTGAACCATTTCTGCAGAAAGAATGATCTCACATTCATTAAAGACTGAGCTCTCACTGTCCAGTTGCTACTTGCTCCAAGCTCATCTCGGATTAATGCTGTCCGCTACAGATGTGGGCAAGGGCATGTGCAACGAGGGAGTCTCATTAAAAGCAGAGTTCATTTGCAGTGCTTTGAAAACAGAGGGGATGAGGACGGGGAGAGCAAGAGAGAGCAAGAGCAGCATGCAGTTAAGTCACCAAACCACCTAGTGCAGTCTTGTATTTAGTGTGAAGGCTACACTGCTCTGTGTGCAAAAACAAACTGTCCACCAGCAACTATTTTGACCAGTGGCTTTAATAAAATGTAGCCAGCCAGAAAAAACACATTTATATATATATTGACACCTCAGTAGCTACCCAAGATCAAAGCAAACGAAGATGGGAGGGGACTGGGAAAGGAGGTTTTTCTCCTTTATTCTGGGAAAAGAGGTTTTTCTCCATTATTCCGCAGCTCATCCTATGTATTATCTGAGTGGCATGTTCTTGTCCATACCAAGTTCATGGTTTGTCATCTCTAGTCATGCTTAGCCTTCCATTTTTCCAGTGGAAGTTAGATGTGCAAGTCTTGCCAGCATAGATGGCACGCCCATCAGCAAAAGACTGCACAGACTATGTTCATTCCACTGGCATTTTATCACATTAAAATAGCTGTGAGCCAAAGAAATCTGAGAGTTATGTTAACAAAAATTTCTACTCACCTATGTTTTCCTCTGCTTTAAAAAGAAAGACAAAACAAAAAGACTACAGATGCAAACATCAACACTGTAGAAAAATGCCCAAAGAAACCCAACACATGGTAGATTTCTTGAAAGACCAATCCCTTTCTCTGAAGAGCATCTGTAGTATAGTATGTCAGTCAGAAACTGGAATTTCCTGCAATTAATCAATTTAATAAAAATAATTTGACAGCCTTCCTTCAAATGCTGCAGATGGTTTGGTTGCATTTCTGTTTCTGGATCTTTTGATCAACCAAGGAAGAAAACTGACTGGCTAGACTTGCTCTACTGAAAATGAAAGATGAACTGGGAAACTCATTTATTTTTGTTGGAGAAAGAAACAAAGACAGACAAACTGACCAACCAGCCAAATCAGGCCAATGGCCAAACCAATTATTTGTGTCTTGCCAGTCATTTCACTCCACTTTTGTTTCTCTAACAAAACTAAGCAGCCCGTTCATACAGTTCTTTGCCTAACAATTATGAGGCACTCAAAATTCTTCTGGATTGTTTTCAAACAAAATTTGAATCTAATTTTATACTCTGTTAATTTTTAAAAATAATGAGTTGGATGCTTTCAGGCCTTCACACTTACTAATACCTATTAAACAACCAGAACAAAGCTGACTCACAAGAGAAAATGTCTTCTCAGCTGATGGAGACATAAAATGCAGCATTTCTGGCTTGCAGCTGGAGAGGAAAGTGATTTGCTCTACAAATTATGTTTCAGATGTTCCACTATCCAAACCAGAACTACAAAGTAAGTGCAGGTAGGGGAAGATTGAAGAACGGGACAAGATCCTACCGGACACAACTAGAGGGTTTGCACTTGATTTATGGTCCCACAGCCTGAGAACATACCTCACTAGTGCTGCTGCTATAGTAACAAAACCAGACTGGTATGCAGGTTTGTGGTAATAATATTTGTTGAAAGAGTTTTCTCAGTTGCATATTCATGCTTCTGCCTCCTTTTGGTTTTTTTTGGCATATCTCTAAAGGAGATCAGTATATGAAAGCAAGAAATGCAAAATTGGAAGGAAAAAAAGATCTGTAAAGACTTTATAAAAGAAACACATAAAACTCTGCAGTTTTTTCCCAGATATTAGGGACCAAAATATTAATGGTTATTTGGGAATCTTGTAGGCATTTCAGATGCCCTTTGGGCTTTGAAAAGCCTGACCTGGAGGCACAGTCCTCCCTAACTCTTAGAAATATCGGCAGCTTTCTAACTGAAGCAGCAATGAATGAGAACTGAGGGGAAGAGAGCAAGACTTGGTTTATTCAAGGCCAAGTTCATCCAACGGCACCAGTGACTCAAACCCTTATGCACCCGCTTTTCTTTAAATGCTATGAAAAGTCCCCGTTTATTCAGTGAAATCAACAGCAAAACTCGGTCACCTGTACACATAAAGTTATCCGTGTGCTTTTGCTCTCGTGTGGACAAAGATTAAATTCCATTTATCATACTGACCCACTGACCAAAAAGAAACAATCTGCTGTTTGGCCTCGATTCAACAAATCCCCTTATCCAGAGAAGATCTCTTGTACTTGATGGCAGTATGTGTGCTGCTCATCTGAGATCTTAAAAATATCCCTTAATTATCACAACATTAAGGGTATGGAGGTTAACTAAAAAGCAAATTAGGACATTCCATAAAGGTAATTCCAGTTACTCTGACCTGTAAAGGCACGCAACACTTTTGCTCTGGGTATTTAAAAGATAGGGAAAAGGGTTTAGTTAAATACTGTCATGGTCTCTTTAAGAATATAGTGTTTAGCACAGAAACATAGGAGTATGCTTTCATTTCTAATGGAGCTGAAATGGGACCATTTTAATCTAAAATTTCAAAAAGAGCCATGAATTTGGGAATCAGTGAAGAATGGTATTTGTATTTACTTACATGTTCTATAATACATATTTTCAATATTTTCCATTACAATATGAGATAATCAATCTGATACTTTATTCTTTCATTTCTATTCTCTGTTTCTGTAAAGCCACAAGGAAGAACAAGGCCACTCCACACCTACCCACACTAATTATCTTTCTTGGCGCTGATGTCTCACCCACAGCGATAAGCTGAGAAATGTGAATCTTTGACTCACTGAAAAAGGGGAATGGAGATCCATGCAGCTGATCTTTGGTTCAGTTCCTCCATACAGGTCACCACCCTAAAACTCAACCAGCATGAAAAAAATACCTTTCATGGACTATAGATCATTAGCACATAAGAAGAGAGGGGTAAGAAATGGCATGGCTTTCTGGAGTAGGAAAAAAAAATCTCCAACCTGGCAAACAGAAGAGGGAAGACTCATCAGATACAGGACAATTTACCTTCTTCATCAAGAAATACACTTTCTGCACTGCAGGCTGTTTCTCCAAGGCCAGAAAAAGGTACCAACACTGTTACTACCATGTTAACTACTGCAATTCAAAGAAATGAGCCACCCACCAACACATCTCTTTGAAGATGGCACTGCATCTTGGTGCAGGAGGTCTGAGCCATTTCTTCAAGCTTTTTCCCCTTTAATAAATATGGGCAGCTACAACATTTCTCCATTTGAGTACATCAGTTTTGGCCTTTGGTTTTCTGGCAAAGTACCAATGTATCCTCTCAGTTATAAAAACTTGTGATACCCCTGAGACAACAACTGGTTTGGAAAGGTGAATATGGTCTAAGTGCCCATTAACGGTCAGCCCCCATTAATGAGACTGAGCGAGAACAGTGATAAAACAGGGGGTAAGGAAGATACTATACTAAAGCACCCTGAGTCTGGAAGAAATTTTTAAAGTTAAAAGTGGCACTCTGGCTTCTTTCCCCCACCCCCAAAAGAGGTCAAGAGCCAAACCAGGAAATTACAGAGCAGTAGGATTAACATCTGGCACAGGAAACCTTTAAGGGATGTGACATGAGAACACCTGGAAAGACAGTTTGATTAAGGACAGCCAGCATACATTTAGACACAGGAGGTCATGCTTAACTAACCCGCTGGATATCTTTGAAGATAATGCTGCTGTGGCAGATAAGAAAAACATGACAGATGCTGTATAGCACACTGAGGTTAGATTTTTCAAACAAAGTTTTGACAAGCTCCAGTGTCAGAGATGACTAATGGAGACAAACAAAAAGTTACGGATTGCAAAGTAAAAGGACGGAACAATGGCTGTGGACCAAGAGATAAAATCAGATATGGGTTGGGAGCTTTATATTGGAAAAAGGGTACTGAGTGGAGGGGTCAGATTTACAAGGGTTATCCCATCCCACTTGCCCCAAACACTGTTTCCGTGTCAGCGTCTTCCAGACAAAAATGTCCTCATGACCTATGCTGCCTTTGATTAGGGCTCTCACATTACAGCAGCAATGAACAACGGCCTTTAGAGTCGCTTTTGGTTCACAGTACCAAGTTGGTACTTGTACACTGATGTCACAGAATCACAGAATCAATGTCAATACATAAACACTGAAAAGAATATCATCACATGGTGTTCTAGCTCTTGTGTTAGGAAATAAATCTAGGCTGAGAACAGTCAATGCAGAAAAATTTGGTTCACTCAGCAAATGTAGCTCAACACAAAAAGCACAAAATAAATTAATCCTTGAGAAAGGAATCAGGCAAACCGGTATATATGCTAAGTACCATAACGACATGACACTTTGTAGAGGTAAAGGATTTTAAGGGTTGTAGTGGAAAAAACATAATTAAAGCCACCAATATATGGCAGAACATCAGAGAAAAGGAAAAAAAAAAAAGAGAAATGGGATACAAACTTGAGTTAGTAGAGATACAGCAATAACAACTGGAAATCAATGCCTCGTTCTGGAGATGGAGGCTTAACAGATGCTCTGTATTAGTCACTATATCACAGCGAGAATATTATTGCCTCAGAGGGTGCAAGAACAGGGCAACAAAAAGTGAAACCAGATCTTGGCTCTTACTGGGCCCTAAATTATTAGGTGGGTGAAGTGAGGGCATGTTATGTTTATTCTCATTGGAAAAGAGAATACTTTGATGTGACCTAGTAGAAGATTTTCAAAATCATGAAAGGGGGTGATCAAGGTAACCTCTACCAAGCTAGGGTGGAGGAGCAGGGGGAAGGAAGGGAAGGGATGTCAAAACAGGCTGCAAACATCTCAAATAAAACAACTGGGAGCAAACAGGGAAGTTGTCAGGCAGGGCTGCTTCAGCTGAAGGGTAATCAACATGTGGAACAAGTTACCAGGAGAGGCAGCTGAAACAAAGGCTGTACATGAGCTGAAAAGACACCTGGACTTGTTTCAAGAGAAGAGAGGGATTCGGGGATTTTTGTGAAAACCAGAATGTCGGGATTAAGATGCACTGTAAAACGGCAGGTATGCCGAGCCAACTCAGGGTGCCTAAAATGGTGTGTACTGTCACACACTGTAAAGCAAAATTCTCTGTGTTGCTGCCACGCCTTTACCCTGGAGCCACGGTTAAGAGAAATATCTACACATACAAACATTCCCTCCTGCAGTTTCTTTTGGCCAAACCATTTAAATCAAGAAGAGCTCTTCTCCCAAGTACCTCAAGGCTACAAATAGCTCAAGGCTGTAACAAAGGCAGAAATGAGCTGCAGGAGTGTCACCAAGTCCCACCAGCAATGACCTCCTCCAGCACAGGCTACGTCTGCTGCTGCATTTGTAGCATGCCCCCAGAAACACCGGCTGAGGTGCAGGAGGAAAGGAGTGACCAGAAAAAAATCCTGTGCTCACTTTTCAGGGGGAACTTCTCAGGTCCTCAACCTTTCGAGTTCTGAAATGGTCAGAAGGTTTAAGAGGCAGGTTTCCTGCAAGCCCAAAGTTGCCACAACCCCGGGTTGCCACAGACACAGCCGAAACTTCCTAATGGCAGGGAGTGTGTAAGACTCCCTGCTGCTGAGGGTCCATTGCAGGGACCCTAACAGCTGGCTGTTTACCTGCCTTCTTTATTGCATTTCGGTTTAAAATGTGGAAGAAAAAAATTGCTGGGCATGTGCATTCTAGAAAGATACATGCTCATCACTCCCATCCCAAGGCCAGGACTGGATCAGCCCCGCATTGGGCATCAGCTCAGAGTAACTTCCTTGCAATACCAACAGGTATGTGATGCAGTTTGGACCAGAATCACATCAAGGTAAGCAGGTCATTAAAAGTGGGTAAATAAGGATCTTAACTCTTCCTGTTTAAATTCCACCCTTATTTTAGAATAACCACCTCAGAACCAACTTCAATTTTGTTAAGAGAAAAAAAATAGTGCTCCCTGATTTAGAAATTTACACCCACCAGTTTAGCTTCAAGCTATTTCTTGCAGATGAGATACAGCATGCAGAAATTAGGTGACTGTTTTGGAAATGTTTGCATGCTTCTAATAGGGAATTCACCACTGTGGAAATATTTTTTGCCACTTTATTTTTGTATTTGCTGTTAGTTATAGAAACATGTAACCCTGCATAAGAAACAGGTTTTCTCTTCTGATATTTTTTCTTCTATTATGTGACACCCTGCTTTCTTACTCAAGCAACAATCATTGGTTCCTAGTGTTTATTTCATTTTAATATGTTACAAAAAAACACCAAACGTCAGACCTGTTCAGAAAAGCAGAAATAGCAACATGAGTATCGCAACTGCATACAAGAGGAAGAATAAAGTAGGTGAAGAAACTGTCCTGTCAAACATGAGCATCCTGTCCTAGCTACAATGATAATAACAGAGACAGGATTTAGAAGAAGGCACAAGGTAAAAAAATACATGTTTTCTTTTTAAAATATGTTACTGTTCTTTTGGACACAGCCTAGTCAATGATGCTACCTTCAAATATCCCCCAGATGGGTGTGTTTATCTCCTTCAGCAAGCACTGAATCCAAACAACCACTTGTTTGAAAGCCCAGTCAGTATTCTCCTCTCCCCTGCAAACCAGAGCTGTATCTCCCAGCTTGCTTTCCTCAGAGTGTCCGCAGTATTTCTCTCCAGGACACCTGCTGTATAATTCACATCAAGTGTGAAAGTCCACCAAGCTTTTCTAGTTTGCAAATCTTGGGCAAAAGATTCCTTCTCCCTCCTGATCACACCATCTCCCCAGAAAAGGCCTTTAACTGGCTCTGGTCATCACTCCATCACTGACAGGGATAACATCTGGGGAAAGTTAATATTATTAGGCAGGGTGTGAAAACAGTTAACGCTATTTGGGATAATTACAGACCACATTCCTTGCAGGTGTAAATGGAGTCTTGACCATTTATGGGAAGAGGGAAATTAGGTTTTGGAGCATGCTGTCAACCCTGCCAGCCTCCTCCACATATGCTCCAGCACTCACTATGGAAACCTTGACAAAGACCATCTTTATTTAGAACTGTAGGCAAGTCCCTTCCAAAATCATCCATTCTTTCATTAGAAGGTTCACATCTGGGTGATATTACTGAGATGACCAGATTAAATACCCATGACTCCAGCTGCCTACAGAAGACAACTGGCATTACTCGGGCCAAGAGACAATCGCTAAGGAAACCAAATGATGGGCTATGTCATACACTCTTTTGCTCAAATATGTTGCTCTGGAGTAAGCAATTATTAGTAAAACTCTGTATTTTGCATTTGTTCCTTGTTTGAGACAAATTTTCTTCATGTCCAAGATTTCTTTAGGATATATCTTCTGACTGCAAGGACTGGGAGATTAGTTACAGTTTCCCTATTTCAGTTATCCACTGATAAATTATCTTTATAATCATGATGACTATGCTGCACTTTGCACAGCTAAGCGTAGCTTGTGAAATGCTCCTTCTGCCTTTGTAGAAGTCATTCTGGAAGAGAAACAGGGAGCATATCTCCAGTTTAAGCCACTGAGCAAAATGAAGGACATATAACTGACAGATGGACTGACAGAAACACTGTAAAACAAGATGAGAAAGATTAAGTCTAAAACCACGTAGGTGGGTCACCATCAATTATACCCCAGGCTACTCTTAACAAACTCCTGGTAACCTGAAAACTAGAAACAGTTTGATAAATACTGCTGTGAGACAGGTGCCTGGACTGGAATCTAAAATAATCAGATAATGCCCTCACCACAGTTTCCATCAGTAACAACTGCTTGTTTCCAAATACGTAAAAGTATAAATGCACATGCATATATATATATATAGCTCCAAACTATGAATCTATTTTGAAAAAGAGGAGGAACCATGTTTATTGTTCCATATTGCCATAGCAACCAGTAGAGAAACACATCATCTACTCCACATGGCAGGAGCGCATGGAGCCAAAAGGTTGTTATAGAAATAGGAACAGACAAGGAGCCTGCTGAAAGGCAGCGTGGGGCTGGGAGGCTTCCCTTTCCCACCAGTTTCCATATCACTTGGTCCCAGCACAGTGAACAGGTTACACGAGGATTTTTCTCCCCTCCAAAGCAGCCCCTACAGCTTTATCATAAAGGAAATACACCTTGGGTGAACTAGTATCACCCCGGCGAACAGCAGAGCTCTGAGAAGGTCGAAGAGTTATGGTTATATTGAACTGTCTGCACCAAATTTTTTGCTTCCCACCAAATTTTTTGCTTCCCTAGAGTAAGTGTCTATAAAAAGCTCTGAATTCCTTTTAAAGAAAATAAAAATGAAGCACAGAAAAGAGTCTATTCTTGCTTAGATGCATGTGCAGGCTGATGGCCAAGGATAGCAGTGAGAGCAAAAGCCTTATCACAGTTCAAAAAAAAAAAAAAAAAAGTAAAAAACCCCAAACAAACAAACATATCCCTAGATGCTTAACTGAACCCACTGTGTCACAGTTTCCAAGTTCCCGGGCTTTACCACTTCCTTCACTACTTATTTGGGTCTTGACTGTGCTATGGTCTTGCCAGTCCACCCAGGGGAGTCCCAAGGGATGAGCTTTCCTACCTCCCTGCACAGGACTGGGAGAAAAGATGAGGGAAAAGGAAAGCTGTAGCCACCGAGCCACCTGGTTCCCTTGCAAGTCAGCAGGCAGCGAGGGCAGGAGCAGGTAGGTAGAGCCATTTCCTCTTGCCCTCTCCAGCCCACCACCCATGAGCTCTCTGGCCACGAGACAGGGAGCAGACACCGTGCATGGTGGCACAACATCCTCCCTCTCCGTCCTACCGGCCACTGCGCATGGGGAGCAGGAATGGGAGGGCTGGGGATGCCTCCAGCTGCCAGTGCCCCACTGGGGCTGTGCCTCCTGGAGTGGGAAACAGCCCCTTGCCCCCAGGGAACCGTAGGGGTTTTCAAGGTAGAAACCTTGTACGGCAACTAAGGCACAAGCGGTATAAATAATCAATGTCAATAGAGGAACTGCAAGGGAAATGTTCTATTACAGCAAATCAGCACCTATGTCCCTCATTAAAAGAGTGCGTGAAAAACATCCATCTCCCCTATTTCTTAATGGGAATAACAAAAAAGTACATTTAATTTTACTGGAGCAGTAAAACAAGCATAAGTATTCTCTCCCCATCTTCATAGTTAGCATTTTACAGAATGATCAATGCTGGCACATCCCATTCTCCTGCATGTCCCAAGAGACAGTTTAAGGAACCTTTTAAAATGAACATTTCTTCATTCATACACAGAGTGCACATTCCAGTGCTGCTGTACAAATGCTGTGATGCCAAGAAACTACCACAGGGTTCTCCTATTCAGGCTGCTTTTTAAAATGGAAAACAGAGTTTTATCCTGAAGTGTCTGCTTTTGGCTGATATTTTTCAATTTTCATAGAAATCCACCAAAGATATTCTGGCATCCAGAAAGCAAAACAGTTCAGTTCTGAGCTAAAAATTGAAGTTTTCCATTGGGAAAGACTGACAGATATTGTTTTGATGTTTTGATCCAAAATAAACTTCCAGCTTTCCTGCAACAAGACATTGTTTGGTCTTGACTCTTGCTTTAAAACAGTTTCCTCCCTTCTTTCTCACCAGAGTGGCCCATGATTATTTGTCTAAATACTTCAGTCTCTTTCCATGACCCGTGCTCTTTGCCTAGCCTATGTAGCTCTGACCACGCAGCAACATCGTGCCATTCCCCTCATGCACATGTAGGGCGTGATGCATCAGGAGGATGCAGGCCAGCTGGAGAGCCTGGTCAGCAGGCTGGAAGGTATGGGAGAGTAGATAAGCCATTACCAAAAAAGACAGCACAATTTAATAAACGCAAGTAATTGTTCTGATTTTCCTGATGGAAACTGCTTTTATTCCTTTAGGGGAAAAGGGAAGCTTTCTTTGCCCTATTCCCTCTCTCCAAATTACATCACCTCAGCCCAGAAAAGAAATGTACTCAGACACCTGATTAGTGGGAGTTGGACATACAGGTATTTTTGTGCAGCTGGGCCTATACTCTTAAGCTCAGTTGCAGTGCTCCCCTTTATACACATCATATGTTGCACAGTAATGGGCTAGGGAAGGGATTTCCAGATCTCCCTGAGAAACCAATTTAGTCCTGAAAGCAAAGAAGCTGAATGAATTCACGTTACCCCAGACTACACTAATTGCATTAAACCAGGGACCCGGTTAAGAAACAGTAAGACACAATTCAGGCCTTCATGGTGAAGCTGCTTCTAGATTTCTTTGCTGTTTGTACACTTCTGTTGTGTTATTTCACCTCTCCCTGCTCCAAAGGAGACCAGAAGCTGCTGAATGACTGAGAAGGAGGTTAGTCCAGAAAACAAGAGCCCAATTCTGCCACCCAAAGTGACCCAAGTGTCCATGAGTCCATGTCCCATGGAAGTTACAGCTCATACAGCTCATGCAATGGCTCAGCTGTCATTAGATTCATTCACGGAGAAGTTTGACAAGCCAAAATGACAACGACTAGAGAACAAGGAAGGCTCAGTGTCCCCCTCCTCCTCTTCCCCCACTTGTGTCAGGCCTGCTCATCATGTCTAGTGGTGGCAATTAGTTTCACCAGCTGCAACGCACACACTCATGGAGGCAGGCACTATACAAACACCATGGGAGCAGCTCTCCCAGCCCTTTAGGGCGCTACGGCTTGAGATTGTATAAATGGGTATGACAGACCCTGCTGGGTTAAAGCAGAGAGGTGAACCAGCTTGCCCAAAATCACAGGGTAAATCCACGGCTTGGCCAGACCTAGGGTACCAGTCTCCACCTCCTAATGCCCTGACTACAATGGGACTGTACTCCCAGCAGGGAGAGAGCATGGGGAGGGCAAGTGTTTCACGGGACAGTGCACTCTCTTCCCTCCCAAAGCACATCCCGCCTTCATTAAGACCATCTCCCATCCCAGCTCCTAACCCAGCTGTGCTGCAAACTCCAGGCTGGCACCATGGGACCTGGGCTCCCCCGGCAGTGGCGGCGCTGGCACTCCAGTGCACTAGGGGAGCAGGGGCAGGTCCCCAAACCACTCTCAGGTAGGTCCTCTGGCAGCCACCCCAGGGTTAACGCAGAGCCACATTCACATTTTGTTTCCTTGGTCAAGTCTTCTGACACTTGCTTGAAACCTGGGCTCATTTAGAAGACATTAGGATTTTGGGCAGAGGTGTTGCTCATGCCCTGGACCGGCACTCAGAGCTTTAGCTTTTCACTTCAAACCTCTAGAAGCACAAGAGATGTGATTTTCCCACACCTTTGTTTTCCTTGTAAAAGTGATTTCTAACGACTTTTGCAAAGCTGGCTTTGCCTGCAACATGCAGGTCTCCTCCCTTGGCCGTTTCAACATGTGGAGAAGTTACAACCCTTCACCTGTTCTCCGCCCCGATGCCTGTAACATGCGGCAGCCACCAGCACTCCTGCCCTGCCGTCACAAGTCTTCGGGGGGAAATGAGCCGCGTGGGAGTGGGGCAGCTGGAGATGAAGCAATGGAGAGACATGCTGTGCTGCCTGCACTGGGGGCTGTGAGGACCGGGTCAAAACCCAGCCATCACCCACTACCCATCTGTGCCATGCCGAGGAGGGAGATGTACGACGCTTTCAAGGCCAGCAGGTGTTGCCTTCTCAGTGGACTGTGACACTGATGCTCTTTACAGGCTTTACTTCAGAACAGCATAAAAGAAGCACAAGGTGGGGTTAGAAAGTGGGACAGATAAACAGTAAGCTATCTTTTCTTTACACTGAAAAAAACAATGAGAAGACCGGAGGGGGGGATCCAGCCTTCCTAACGCACATGCCTTAACTCCTGGGGGGGTTGGGGATGACCTCTCCTAGAAACACCCACCTCTTTCCAATGAATAGGCAAGGAGCCACAGAGGACTGCTTCACTATCTACCTAAAATAGAGCTGGATGGGTCAACACCACTGTTGCACACTCCTTCCAAGTATCCACTATAAAAGGCCTCCAGTCATATTAATCCTGCACCAGAGTGCAACATCTCATCATGTGAATGAAGACTGCAGCGTAAGGCACATATCTGTGTTGGATGAAGTAAGGCTGCATGAACAACATCAGCTCTGGCATTTTCCACACATATATTTTGTAACCTTAATTGTATTCTTTCAATAAAAACATTTGTTATTTTGTTCTTTCCAGAGTTTTGGGTGTTTTGGTTTTTGGTTTTTTTTAATGCATAAGATATTTAATAATAGATGCCAGACAGGAGCCTCAATCTAGTAAACTGATGGATTTTTTTTCACCCCATTCACAGAAAAACCCACCTCCAGAGCTCATCAAACCAGAAGAGGCAGAGAAGACTGAACTGTTTGGTTTTCAGCAGATCCCTCCACAACAGGAGAGCAGAAACTTCCTGACAGGCTTCACTTGGGTTTGCTGCAAAAAGTAGATCTCATGTGAAAGCTCAAAGCTTAGTTGGAGAGGAGCTGACTTTGCTGTTAGGGAGTGTGACGGGGCTGAAGTGGTGATACACAGTGAAATTACCAGGCGGAGGAGTAGAGTGACACTTCCCCACAGGCCAGCACTGAATATTAGCAGGCTGGTGTAACAGGGGTTGTTGTGCTGTTCAAATAGCCGAAGGGGCACACAGTGCATGAGATGAGTATTGTACTGTATCTCAATACATATTTTCCTTTACAAAGCAGTTGCTTGTACAGTTCTCAAGGTTTTTTGTTTATTCTGTAGGTTACCTGGGGTGGCAGAAGGGGCTGGTTTACTTGGTTTTAAACATTATGCTTCCTCTCTCTGAGTAAAGCTGGTGATGTTTATGACACCCAGTGCTCACAGGTATTTAGCAGCTTTATGCAATGCAACAGGGCAGTGAACAATTTGCACATTGCTATGGTTAAGCCACTTCAAATTCCATCACTGGCTGAACTCCTGGTGAGACTTTTGCCTCTAAAGTGATGAAGTTTTAAAGCAAGTAATTACTTGTGCTGGAGGTAAAAAAGTAGAAAAGAAACCCCCAAATCCATCTCCTTTGTTTGTCAGATATTGGTACTCTGCTTCATTCCATAGCCATTATGTTTTCAAAAACAAATAAAGGAGAGTGAAGTGAATGCCAAGGTCTAAAAGAGATCAATACAAAGACCTGTCTAGAACAGACTGTGCATTAAGACTATACACAAACATTTCACTGTCCTCCCCCTTGAACCCCGTGTTTTGGTAGCCACCTAACAATCTGTTCAGCATGAAAGTAAGCAGCGAATCAGATTCTTAAGCCACCATAAACATATGCCAGTAGAAGAAAACATCAACAGTATTTATTCTTGACAGAAATCCTAATATCAGGAAGACAATATAGCAATGGCACGAAGAAAACGTACCAAAAGCACATTTGATCCCCTCATCCTCAGACACTACAGAAGAGGCTTACAGGTTATCCCAGGTACCACTGGTGGCTTGTAGGGCAATTCCCTCTGGCCCCTGAGTGCCCTGAACACTTATTCGCACTGGTCCATCTCCACCACGCTCGCATGACATAAACACTCTGCAACTGGTCCTCAAAAGTGCTTCCAGACCATTGCTTCAAATAAAGTAGGGTCTAGCTTTAGGAGTCAAATTTCAGCACCCATGTGTCTTTGCTTATCACTCCCTGATAGAGAAGCAACAGTCATTGCTGGCTGAAGCATGCATCAGGTCAGTGCGTGGTTTCAGACACAGCCCGGTGCAAAATGGGGCACAGCTACCAGGATCCCAAAGGTTCAACAGCAATGTTTCTGACATTAAGGTTTTCCTTCCCCCCAAATCACGCACACAAATGAAAACTGAAGAAGACAACAGAGTCATATTTGTACTGACTAGCATTTTAACCCAAAGATGACAGGGAAGTAGAGAATATAGTTATCCTAAAAGAGAAAGATATTACCTAGTAGGAGATGGGGAAAGGACAGTGGAAAGCACAGAAAAGATTCAAGCAGAGGGGAAAGAAGAGATATACTCTCTTTTCATCCCCAAAAAAGGCAGCACATGCAGCAATTTCTATGATGCAGACCAAAGGCTCTCCTTTGCTTCACAGAGTTTGAAGGAAGGGAAGAATGAGCCAAAGAAGAAATAGAGCTTCTCTAGCAGCACGAGTGCTTACGCCAGGGTGCCTTTCAAGAGCTGCAGCACTGGTATCCAAGCATTAATTCCTCTTTGCCACATCGCAGAGAGCCAGTGGCGTCTCAGCGGATTCCACCTTTACCTTAGCAATGCCCAGTGGAGCAGCTGCACTCCGGAGAGCATCTTGTTTGCATGTCCCCGAGCTGTCAGTTCACAGCACATCACTCCAGCCATACGAATGGGAGGCCAGCAGAACAGGGAAGGCTCACAGTGACCTGCCCAATAACATTTTCTGCAGACTGGAAATCCCAGTCAAATCTCATCCAGTCCCATCGTAATCTCCCACAATCAAACCTGACAAGGAAAGCCAACTACAGAATGCATTTCAAGCCTCACCTGATCTCCCAAGAGTAGTTCTACATGCTTGAAGCATTTTGATTCCTGAAATGCTTGCCTGGCTAAACTGACCTACAAATACCAATTTACAGCATATCCTTTATTCCACTTGCCTCAGTTTTGGAACCCAAGTGCTGTATTTAATGTTGGGGGGGGACCCCAAAACAAGTCAAGTCAGGAGAAGGAGGTGGACAAAGGAAGAGCAGAAGAGCTGGGACTAGCTACTAATCTATGGTAGAGGTAATTATTATCAATTGAAGGGTATGTTGACAAATATGTTATGACGGGGACTATTAATCCCTATAATCATCTAAAAAGGTGGCTCCAGAGTAGAACTGTCTTTACTCATTACCTCTATACCTATGAACCTAAAAGAAGGGATAGGAAACTGTCAATTGGCAAAACTGTGCTGTCTGAGCTGTACGGCCGATCCCTGCTGCACCACTGCCCAGCCCCACATGTCTGTGCCAACACAGAGAGCAGAATGTTTGTACACAGATCTGATCCTCAGCACAGTATCTTCTGCTGCTAATAAAGTAAGAGTCATTTGAGGATGTTAAAACAGGCCAATCAAACAAAAAAACCTGGGCTCAGGTTCTCAGGCACTGGAAATTAGTGCAGCTTCAGTGATACTAGTCAAGTTAAACCAATTTATTCCTACTAAAGGACTGGTTCATTAAATGCTAACACCAACCTTGTGTTTTACTTTCTCTCACTGGGTTCAGGGAAATAGGCTCAGTTTTTTAATAAAACTTCCTCCTCATTGTCAAGCATCTGTGTTTGAATTCAGTGAAAAAGGAGCAGCAGAAAATATTCATTTTTCAAACATACTTTTATCATAGCATGTGCAAAAATAAAAATGTAAGGCTGTGTGTATGTATATATATACACGTATGGAGAGATAAAAAAATGTCCCGTATATATGGCATATGACATATACATACATATATATTTGCATGCATACCATACACACAAACACACACACACATATATGGTATATACACTGGCCTGCATGTTTGTATGTAGACACTCATGGTACAGGTGTCTGGAGAGAGGTCAAAGAGAAGTCTTCACACAGTCCAGACTTTCAGGCATGGCCTCCCCCAGCACCAGGATAAACATCTGTCAGTGACCTTGTGGAACAGAAAATGTTCCTTTCTGTAGGGTCAGCTGTTGCAGAGCA
This sequence comes from Morus bassanus, assembly GCA_031468815.1. Lineage (NCBI taxonomy): Eukaryota > Metazoa > Chordata > Aves > Suliformes > Sulidae > Morus > Morus bassanus. The sequence goes on along the minus strand of CM062568.1, from coordinate 86,596,683 downwards.
TTCAAGCAGGCATTTCCAGCCCTTCCACATCCTCCAGTAAGGTTTCCAGACAGAGCAGTTCTCTACTAAATCCTTTGAATTGTCAGAGTTCCTTCAGTATGGCCTGATAGGTCTCACCCCATCATATTTCATATGACTTTTTCCACAGGCAACAAGAGCAAGGGAGCCATGGCAGCTCTCTCACTTTGGCAGCAGCAGGTACACCTAAGCGGGTGCACTGAGGGACAGCCGCCGGCCATTCTGCCCCAGACCCTCTGGAGTCTGGGTCACCCTTTTTGCTGGTGCCACCGTCGCCACCATGGGCCTGCATGACCCTCCAGCATGGGGCTGAGCAAGGACTGGTGAGAGCAGACAAGCGATATGAGGGTTAACCGCAAGCACAGGACCTTACACTAAACCCCAGGTGAGAAGGTCCTCTAAAGAAGGATCTACCCTCAATGAATGTTTTGTTTGTGCCTTCTAACTCTTTGTGCTAACATGGCAAACTACATCTATTTCTGTGTTGTCAGCTATTTTGAAAGGGAAGCAACAATTACAACCTGAGAACTTTCTTTCCGATCATTAAATCTGTTATAGGAGGAGCAATGCGGTCTGGGTATAACAGAGGCTCCCCATGATGTGTGCCTTTCACATCTGTATAATGGAGGCTTCCAGCACATGTGCAAAAGCCCACACCTTGGAGCAAGAGAAGCCAGCACCTGTATGCTCCCCTCCCCGAGTTACACACAACTTCAGACACCCTCATGCTGTAGTATCCCAGTGCAACAGTGCTTGGGATGCCAAAACAAGGCAGTCGTATACAAGGCACCAAAACATATGCCCACATTGGAGGAGCCTTATCCTTCATGCCTAAGATTAAATGCTTTGCTCAATCAACGTTTCAGAGAATATATATTTTTTATCTTCCAACAGGAAAGGAGAAGATCTGTTGCCTCTTTCTTCCCAGCAGCCTCTTGCAAGCACCGGTGAAGGTGTCCTGGCTCCAGCAGACCCAGGTTCCCAGGGATGCCCCTCTTACCTCCCACACAGCAAAGAGGCGGGGGGGAGTGCCAAAAGGAGTGCCAAAGTTTGCCTTTCCCTTTTCGAAATGTCAGCACTCATTGATCACTAAATCACTTTAACAACTTATTAAGTAGATGTCACAGAGAGTTACTACCAGTCTCCTATTAATTTAAAAATAGTAATGGGGTTTTTGGAAAGTAATTTCTTTCTGAATGAAAAACGTTTCCTGTATCAAAATGTGAACATTTTGGACCCCACTAGCCAGTGTGTGAGGCTGTTGATAATACAAAACACACATTTAGTAAAAATTTTAACACTGCAATACATTTTCAAGGTTGCTCTATAGCTTTGTTGTCTTTTTTCTTTATCATTTCAAAGGATTCCCTCCATTTGGTTTTTCCCATTTGTAGACAAACTGACATTCTCCTGATATATATTATTCACAGGTTCATGTCAATACCAGCATAAGCAGAAGCTATCAATCACCTCTGATGATAACAGTAAATAAATAATGCACACTTTAAACCTTCAAAGCACTGCACAAATATCAGTTTGTTTTCACAACATCCCTTTAAGTGTTGAGGTAAGTAGTTTAACCATTTCACTAGGCACCAGCTCAGATTCAAGAATGGCTTAAGTCCCATATGAATCATTTTGTATATTACCCACAAAAGACGTACATTCTGATACATAACCTATATATACAAGACCAGGAAAAGCATATCTTACCCCAGAAAAATGAAACTGAAGCCAACTATTTCCCATTTTAGAGGAAAGCCAGGAAGCATTTCCATAGCAGAACTGCCACATGGCATTGCCAGGCTGTGCTGCACTTCCTTTTGGATACTGAAAGCTTCTGCTTCCCCACAAACACAGAGGAGATGGGAGACACCACTATCTGCCTTCTCCTAATGCCCTCCTTCCTGCAGGATGTGAGGCTGGAGCAGCAGCTACACATCTTTGTGGCACCTGCAAACAAATCCTACCTGTGCCATGCCTCTCTCCCATGCAGGGACAGCACAGGCCTGCTGCAGGCAGGTACATGCCCTGGGCACAAAATGAAATACAGGTCAAAAAAAGCTTTTTTATTGTGAGTGTGGTAAAACACTGGCACAGGTTGCCTGGAGAGCTTGTTGAGTCTCCATCCTTCGAGATACTCAAAACCCAGCCGGACACGGCTCTGAGCAACCTTCTGCAGCTGCCTCTGCCCTGAGCAGGGGTTGGGCTGGATACTCTCCAGAGATGTCTTCTTGCCTCAACTATTCTGGGTCTTTGCATAATGGAGTTGGGATCCCTCATTTGGACTGCTACATGCTCATGCAAAATAAATACCAGTGTTGGAGAATACCAAAGCATTTCACTGCCTTTTACTTTTCTGTGTGGTACAGCTAGAAATGTCATGCCCATGGCTAGAGATGTCATCAACTACCCACTCCTGCAACAAATGCTACAGGAAGCCAGACACATGAAACGAAAAACATACATGGAGGACCAAACCGAGACATCTGATTCCAATATACCGTGCAAGGAGTGGACGGGTGTTCTCTGTGTTTGGAAGCCTTTCAGCTCTAAAATAAAACTACTGTTTTGTTCTCCAACAAAAGACTGAGATTAAGTATCAAACTTTTTTCTTTTTTTTTTTTCTTTTCTTTTTGGTCAACAGCTACGAGCAAGACTTCAGAGCATCTTTCTCTCACAGTTTTCCTTCATAGGTATAAAAGCTTCCTGACCATTACCTCTTTGGTTATTTCACATCCCATTGATCATTCTGCCTGTCCAGCCAGCAGAACAGCAGCAAATAAGCAAGCAAACTAAGATAAGGCTAGATTTTTGCCCTGGAAAGCTGCAGCCCTGTGCTGCCTCCCCTGCGCTCTTCTCTCCTTTTCCTCCTCCTTCCCATATCTTATTTCATCCCTAGAGACATTTCCAATAGCAGATAAATCAGCACTTTGAATTCTTCTTCTGATGTTGTAACAAGCTGGCAACTGGCATGACATGTTGTAGAGAGACACATGTGAATACCTAAGTCAGAAATAATGAGATTTCTCTCCCATATTCAGCGTGAAATGAGAGGCAAATGACATCACCACTGAAAACAGAGGACTGCAAAAAGAGGTGTGGGGAGGGAGGTAGAAAGAGTAGAAGTCCAATCCATTTTGCTTACTACAGTGGATTTCAGAAGAAAAACTGTCTCACAGGCAGCACCCTGGGAAACACAGACTCAGAGGGATGGGACAGTCGCAGAGCACAGTGTCTCAAATCCAGGCAGCTCCACCCTATATCCCAAGGACACATCCCCCATTGCCAGGCACTGCTGTGCATTGTGGCCAAATGAACCAGCCCTTCAAATAAAAACATAAGAGAAGAAAGGAGGAAACAAAAGAGAAAGGGGATAAAAGGTCCCAGTAAATCAGTTAATGCAAGTCTGCTTCAGTTTATAGACAGCACTGGTAATTGCTCTGTGTGTTGCCTGTGATGAATAGGGGCTGGTTACCGTTGCACGACTCATCCTTCATTGCACAGCTGGGAACCAGCAGAACGCTGATCTCCACTGAAAGTCTTTAATTATTGTTAAATTAATCAGGGCAGGGTGTCAGCTGTGGGTTCATGCTTAATTGTCCCATTTTCTCGCAGCCTCAGACTCCCACCTTCCTCCCTTATCCTCCCAACCCCTCCCCAGCCCCTGCACATGCATCATTTTTAGACTGGTCTAACACTGGGTGCTGTTTACACAGTAATGAGCCAAAGATTTTTGAGATCCTGCATTTCCACTACTTCAGGACTTTGTCTCTTTGAAAGCCACAATGTAACACAAAACTTTGGAAAGCAGAACTCCAGACATACTTAAAACCACAAGACTGGGCATGCAACCACTTCCCAGTCCTGATCTCATTCTCTGGGGTGGCAGAGAAGAAGGGCATCACCATCTTAAACCTTTTCATTCACATTAGGGATCACTCCACCGAACAGATTTTTGTCTAAAACCAGCATAAGCAAGATGACAATCTGGTCCAAAATGTTTCTCTTTCTGGTGTTCAGAGAAGAGGTCAAGAGCCTGTTAGTGGTTAAAGATGACTTCCATGTCTTTGGAAGACTCCTTCCCAAAGTCTTAAGCCCCTAGCTTCTCTCTTCTCCGTCTCCCCCAAATGCCAAAGGATTAGTGGGATTGGACTAGGGTATTCCATGCAACTTTCACAATGTTAAACCACAAGTATGTAGAAGATTACAGCAAAGAGAAAGAGACAGTGCTCCACGAATAAAGAGGATAGGACAAGAAGTAATGGGAGCAATTAAGGAATAATTAAGTTGCAGCAGAAAACATCTAGGTTAGGTGTAAGGGGAAAAAAGCAGTAGGAGCAGGAAAGGACTTGAATAAATGTCCTAGGGAGACCGGGGGATCTGTCACCAGGGGTTTTTAGGAAGCAGATAGACAAACAGCTGTCAGGAATGATGCAGACACAGCCTGAAGACATTGAGGTGGTCTGAATGACTTCTTCCAGCCCTACAGTGGAGAATCAGACTGCGCTAAGGGGAGGGTAATTACAGATGAGCAAGGCAGCAGTAGGGATCCTGAGGACCTGCTCAAAATAAAACTGCAGTGACAAATGCAGTACTCAAGGTTTGGCCCTATAGAAGTCTGAAAATCACTCCCATCCTCACGTCAGTGTGGGTCCAACCTTTACATAAACATAAACATGACTGCAAACATATCATTTACAGCAAAGTCCAGAAAATGGTGCATTAAATTGAACAGTTTATTTATTAATCAAAAAGCATAACCTTCCCAGCAGCCTGAGTTCACCGCTTTCCATCACTACACAGAAAAAGTTACTTAATTCCATAATGCAACCTGCATAACACAATCACACTTCTCCCCTTTCTCACCCAACTGAAATGACTCACACAGCAAGGCACCAAGCGAAAGGCCTGAAAATCAAGGCTGTGCACAGCCAGCATAAGCAATATTTCACTATTCTTTTTTAGCATAGTTTAAAGAAGACTTTGTAGAGATCGCTCAGAAAGTTCCTTCACTACGTCTAGGTCATTAACAGGTGAGCAAGTTCCCTGTTTTGAAAAATGTATTATCAAGAGATGCCCAATCTAAGTGATCTAATGGATCTAATGTTGTGGAGCTGCTCACAAAGAGCTTGGCCATGAATCTGAGAGCAGGAGAAAGACTTGAACTGTGAAATCTCAGGTAGGATCCCTAGTCATTCATTCCTTCATATTCTCCATATGACTTCTTTACTTTTGGCTTCTCACCAATAAATTAAAAGCCTTCAACCTACTGAAGTTAGGCTGTATAAAAATATATCTTAGCATACTTATATTTGATAAAGAACCACTTCAGATAAAATGTGCTTGTATCACTCCATTGATTCTTTCCTACTTCCTAAAAATGGAGGCAAATTAGCAAGTCTATACTATCCTAGAAAAAGGCATCTAGCATTTTATTGGCACTCCCATATTTGCTTGGCTCAGTTTTACATTCATCAGGGATGACATCATTTACATATTTTAATTTGCATTAGAATGGCAATTTAGGATCATTGTGCAATCCCAGCAATAGGTATCACTCTGCACAGCTCTGATCTCCCCGCTGTGCTCGGAGTAAGGAATCTAACACCAACATAAGTGATGCAATAATTTATCTTTACATAATTGACTGCTTTCAGCTCCTGATAGCTTATTTTGGAAGGGCTGGGGGAATTGAGATGGTGGGAAAGAGAAGGACAAGACGGAAGAAGAGGAACCACAGTGAGATTCACTCCCTCAAAAGAAAATGTCTTTGCTTTTTATCCAGACATGTGAAGCAGCAAAGTTTATTAGTTAAAATTGATCTTTAAAAGCTATGTTTCAGTCAGTCAGATCCTTTTTCCTCTGAAAGGCAGGTATGGAATGATCTGTTTCAGAGATGAACGTGTTGGGGTCCCACCGTGGCAGACAGAGGGACTGTAGCAGGCACTCCCACAGCACTGTCTCATCTTTTTCTTTTCAAACCCAGAGTCACGAATTCCTTTGTTTTCTCTTCAGTCCCCAAACTGCTCTAGACTAAGCAGCCCAGACAACTCCTGGGCTTCAACTGCCTCATTATCTTGGCTTATTTTTGTTCCAAAAATACTTCTTCTAAAGAAGATGTGCCCCCACTGAAACAGCATTACCTGTATAATAACAGAAGCTCTCTCATATGTGTGCATTGTATATACTACCTAATTTTCCAAGGGTCACTACACATCTTACCAAGAATGGCATTCGTTGGAGGGTATCTAATCTTTCTTTCTTTCTTTTTTTTCCATATACTAGAAGATCCCTCTATTTCACAGACAGCTGTAGTGGAGATGTTATTGATTACTTTTTATCTGTGTGAAACTTGCATAACAAAATCACTGGGTTTCATGCTATCAGGAAAGAATGAAAGGACAGAGTGGGTAAAACCAATTCTAGGCACAGTGCAAACCAAATCAGGACAAGACTCATGAGTTTGCTGGCAGTTCTTATTCTGCTTTTCTTGTCCATTGTATGCATCATAGCATTACTTCTGAAAAATGTTCTTAAAGTCTTTTTCTGAGTTTGTTTACCCCTGGGGCTAGTATTTTGTACTGGGATTTTAGCTCTGCCAATAGAAGAGTCAGCTAGACAGTGTGTTACCCAATCCTCAGGCTTCTGTGCTTTATTCCCAGGTGCCCCTTTACACTGTAGCAATGCCAATGTTATTGTTAAATAATTGGAGGTGGGGAAGATGTGAGGAGGAAGAACAAGTTACATATATTGGCTTCCACAGACGAGAAGGTAAAAGATTGTTAAACTTCTCCCAAATGGATAATTTCTTAATTATCTATATAGATTTTCTGTCTGTCTTGCTATTGCTACCACTGCATCTCATTAGGAGTTGTTTAGCTTCAGACAGTCTCACAATTGTTGCTTCTAGATGCTTTTGAAAATTACTATAATTTGTTTGTTACTTGTGTTAAAAAAGGCTTGAATTATGAGCTTTTCCAACAAATGTTTACCAAGTATTACAGAACCCATAATGAAATTTCACTCTGTAACTCTTGGTGGTTTTATTTTTTATTATTATGAGGTTGTTTTTTTAATAACCTGAAACATAACAGTCCTACCAAATAGTTAAGCCCAAAGTAGAGCTCTTAAGCATTAAGTTATGGTTAGCCTAGAGTACTGGAAGTAGGACTTCATTTATTTGAGCAGTATGTTATTACAGCTTATACATAACAAATCATAGCTATTAGTAGCTGGAAGTTATTACTTGAAGGCTAAGCAGGACCTTGCCTGAAACAAGATGACAGTCTTGCTTGACCTTCCAGGACCTTGTGTCACATCTCCATGCCACGAACAGGTTACACCGGGTATACCCAGAAAGGAGGTCAAATCTGAAAAAAACTGTTTATTCCACTCCCAAGAGACAAAATGTGCTTCAGCACTCTTGGGTTTGGAGAGTAGAAAACAAGAGACATAAAAATGCCCTCTCCTGGCACCACTTTTCTAAAGTGGAGCCTGAAACGGTGACCGGAGGGTCTCCACTGCCCTCTTTACAGCTGGCAGCACTTGTTAGCAGTGCACAGGGTAACAACAGGTGACACTGTAGATGGCCCTTACCTGCTCCTTGAGCCCAAGATGGATATGAACAGCCCTACCGTGGGGTGCCTGAAGGGCTACAACCCCAGACCTTTCAGTGGGGATAGCAGAGTTATTTGTTGCATTAGAATATCACTTTTCCTTCTGAGAGTACTGTGCCCATTTTAGTTCATTAAAAAAAATCCTTAACTTGCTAGAAGGATTTAGCAAAGGTATCATTCTTCTCTGTTTTCAGTCTGTTTTGCTTGTGGACTTGACAACAAGAATCTGTGACTGGCCTTTTTCACTGCACGATGGAAGGTGCGTGCTCTCTGCAGGCTCTGCAATAGGATGCTTTCCAGAAACAGCAGCAGCAAATCTGAGAGCAGAAGACCCTCAGGAAGATGAGTAATGCAGAGAGTAAAGGGAGGGATTTCTGTGGCACAGGGCCCAAACTGCAACTTTTTATGAAGATCAATCTGGTTTGGATGTTACTGAGCCTGAATGGAGAATGCCTCCATGTATGAAAAAAGAGCCCATCCATCACTCTTCGCTGTCCCTCGGGAGCTAACTCAGTCATCGGGCTGTCCAGTGTCTTCGCTGTAGACTTTGGTGTCAAACCATATCAGCCTGAAAATTTTATTTCTCTAGGCTAGCACTGACATTCATAGTTCAGAAGAAAGACTGCAGGCCTGATTCATCCTCATTTTATGCCACAGCACTTCCACAGAAGTCGGTGGAGCCGCACCAGCGCGTACCTGGAACGGGACCGGCTCAGCTGTTGGGAAGTGCTGGTCTCTCTCCTAGCAGCTTCTTGGGAAGAGAAGCTCCTGCAGGGCTTGTGTTCCCACAGCGTGAGCAACAATGGTGCTTCTAAGAGTCTGCGCATGGGATTTCTGAAAGGGAAAGATTCACTTCTGTGGGAAGTATAAGCCCGGTATGAGCAGTTCTTGTGGACATCCCATGCAGAAAAAAATATGACTGGCAGGGCACTGATCTACTTTAGATCATAACATTGCTCCACAGCCACTGCCCTTTGGTTGTGTGGTAGCCTCTTCAAGTGGCATGTTCTGGAAATCATTTCCAGCGCTGCTTTTCATGTTAATGTTTTGAATTATTAAGCTAAGTACTTTGAAATCGGCCCTGCTGTGAGACTCTGTGAGGCTTGACCAGGTGACCTCCAGAGGTCCTTTCCAACCTATAGTTTTCTCTGAATTTAAGATTCTGAGTTTATTTACTTCTGGTGCTGCTTATTCTGCCAAGGGTCTGTTTCAAACCAGACTCTATTCAAGCTCTTCCTGCCGTAAACCTCTCACCACAAAGCACTGACTTTCTAGTTACTAACAGATTACTAACTGAAGCGCATTACTGCAAGATCATTTCTAGCCCCACTCATCTACACCAAGTCTGCTTCCAAATCTGCTTTTACCAGTTACATTTCTTTCTCTATGGGAGTCCCTTGTAATTTCTCCTTACTTAGACATTCCTTACACCTGAGAAGCCACTGGGATTTTCCAGACTGCCCTCATCCATTTCCCCAGTGCCTCCATACGGCTTTAACACCTCACCATTGCTGTTATGTCATGGTCAATGAGGAGGGCCTGATGGCAGCCAGAACACTGAAGCAAACCTCATTTTGTTTTGCTTTTAATTAAAAATAAATACACTTATACACTGGTATGGCCAGATACGTGCTGATGTCTCCCTCTGCTCCATACAGTGCATATGTCTATATGTACCATGTGTATGTAGAGCCTGTGTAAGCAGCATTCTTTCCCAGGAAAAGCCGATCTAAGCCCCAAACCGACACACCCTGTTCCTCTCTGGATACACCACTCAAATGCAGACAAATTACAAATGTGAACATACTACATCATTCATGTTTCTCTTGGCGCTTCCACAGATGTTTTATACGGCGTGCCAAAAGTGCTTCTGTCAGTCAGTATTGAGGTCCTCACCACCATGGCAAATGCCAAAGTGATAGAGTGGGCACAGATTTATTGGGTGAGGATGGCAGGAGCAAGGGGCTAGGAGAGGCTTTACCCCCTCCACTAGTACCAGCCCGGCCCACATTTCTCCAGCTACTCAGCTGTCCTCTCACCTCTACCACCCATATTTATTTCAGCACTGCAAACACCCTGGTGCTCTCCAAAGGAGCTGCCTCTGCCTGGCGGCATTGCTGGAGTAAACCAGCTTGTTGGAGCTGGTAAGCCTATCAGTCACTACTTAAAAGACGTTCCAGTTTTGCAGTATATAAATTAACCTTGACACCTGCTGCAGCAGTACCTTTACTTTTCCTGCACATCCAGCTGCATTTGATGGGAGTTAATAACTGCAGGCAGCAAGAGAAGGATGCTGCTTTCAGGAAAAATCATGAGGAAGAGCTTTCGGGGGACATGAAGATGTTCCTTGTAGTGCAAAATTTTGAAAATAGGCAAAAGTCAAATACCCCAAAACACTTACTTGTGTATCCCTTTGATCTTTGGTGCTCAGCCCTCTGGCTTGTTGAAAGAGGCATCTTTACTTCTCCTGCTTGCTTTCTGCAGGAGTCGTATTTCAAGGCATCAGAGTGCTGAGGGATATTAGTAGAAGGTAGCATTTGTGTGGCCCTTATCCTAATTAGCTGTGTTTCCACATGTCCTTTAATTCACCCAACTAATCCTAGTGATAGCATGACCTTTCTCTTTCACCTCCTTTATCACACTCAGCAAATGAACTAGTTCCCATAACCTAGGCCAACCATTACAAATAATCAGCCAGGACTGAACTCTACAGCTTTTGTCTGTAAAACCAAAATACCGTTGCTTTGCCAAATTCAAAGCAGAGCTACAAGCTAGGAATCAGCTTGTAATGCATTTGTAGCAAATATTTTATGCAAATTCTGGCATTGTTTTTTTAATTAAATATTCCATCAGATATTCATCTGTTATTCCAGACTGACTAACTTGACTATCAAATAATATTCTGCAAATATTTGCCATAAAACACTGCGTTATGTTTGAATGCATTCTAATATAAAAGCAAGTTGGAAGAAAGCAGCCGTGTTATGGCTAGAGACATCACTTGTGTTTGGACTGTGCAACCAAATCTAGCCCATGGGAAAAAGATACAGCAACAGGTTAGGAGACTCCCCTATTTTACTTTGGTGCACACACAGCCTAGGTGGCATCAGTAAACAAACAGGGCAGTATTAAGCAAGAGAAAGGAAGATTCCTGTGCTTAAGCCCTGAGCATATCTCCTGTGCAGAAAGCAAGTCAAGAAGGCAGAAAACTCAGCAATCTGCAACTCGGGCATGACCTGGTTCACCTGGAAGATCGGAGCTCAGACCTCTCCTTGGGGTAAGGTGCATTGTCTGCTAAGGAGACAGTCAAAAGCCATCACAACAGCAATGTGGGATGCCAAGATGTGCAACTAGACCCCACACATCACCTTGCTGCATACGGGATATAGAGCCACCAGGAGCTGCCATGCACCTGAGCAGAGGCTTCCTGGGGTCACCACCAGCGGGCTTTGGAGAGCAGCCACAGATGCAGGCTGCCTTCACCCACAAGAACTAATCCAGCCCGGAGAGTGCTCCCTTAGAGGGGAGCAGACCCAGGGCCAGGCTTACCTCCGCAGATGCTTGTACCTGCCCCACTGGCTACATATATGCTAGATTTTTTTCCCCATAACACCAGAAGTTTGTTTTATTGGCCTAAGCAAACTAAAAGAACAAAACCAAAAAACAAACCAACCAAAAACTCAAAGGCACTCTTCTTCTCCATATTTGCACAACAAACTTGGCGATCCGCAGTGGCACTAAACAAGATGGTGTCAATAGGACCAAAGCACACAGAGCCTGGTGACCCATGTCAGCAGCTACTAGCCTGCCTGGCATGGCCTCCAAAACAGGCATCCCCCAGCTCCTGCGCAGCCCAGCTGCAAACACGGTCCATTGTGTCTTTCCAGTGACCCATTCTGTCTGCTGAAAGGCAAAACGGGGCCAGTAGCTTTCCTGTTGGCATCCCAGCCCACTTTTCGGCTGCGTGCCTCGTTCTCCCCTCCTCTCCCCAGCTGACCAGCTCGCTTAAACAGCCAACGGCATTCGTTTGGATTTATCATGCAGTTATGGCCCGAGTCCAGACCCAAGCTGGCAGGATCAGTGGAGGACCAGCATCGTCCTATTCAGCTACACACAACCTACTTGTCATCCTTTTGGGAACCAGTGACTCAGACGTAACCTTATTGAGGCCTGGCAGCTGGTGGGACTGGGCGAGACGTACAAAGAGAATAATGCTGGCACCCACCAAGCCCTGGAGTGCAGAGCAGAAAGCCTGCTTGCAACCCTCATTCAAGCCCTGGCATAATTAAAACAACATTACCATTCTTGGTGGCAGATTTTCACCTTCTGTAAGCCCAGACTTTCTGTGAGTGTTTTGTTTTACCAATTTACTATGTCTGAAAGTCAATGGATTATAAAACAGAAGAGCAAGTTCTCTTCCTTTCTTTTGTGATACTGCTATTAGCAAAACCACTGGAGCCTACCTTTGGGGCTATGCATATGGTGGATGCTTGACTGTAGCCTTGCCAGCTGCCAGGGAAACAGCACATCAAAGTAAGGGTTTACTCTTTCACAAGGCTCCAGACAAGATCTTTTTTCAGATGCTATATCTAAAGGGGGCAAGTGAGAGAAATCTTACATTTATTATAGGCAATCTTTCCCTTTTAGGTTGTGGTTTCAGAGGAGGGCTGGGCAGCCCAATAGGCTCCCTGCACTGCCAGTCTCTCCTCCTTGCCCACTGCCCGCTCCCACCTGCTGCAGTGCCCTTCCAGTCCTGCTGATACAGCTGAGTCTGCAGGCTTGCTGAGCCCGGACCAAGGAACTCATCTGGATGGATGAAGGAGAAAAAAGAAAATAGTAAGTCACCCTAAGTAGAAAGCAACTGCAGCCTGTCTGCCTCCATGCAATAGTGTTTTGTTCAGGGTAACTGCTCCTTCCCAAAGAGCCACCCCTCACATAAGCACTACAACATCCCTGTAATGCCCTGCAGAAAGCACGTCCTTTGGGTAGCTTTGCATATGCTCTAGCTAGAAATCCAACTCCTCTGTATCTTCTCAGTTACCAAAGATCCAACCAGTACCAAACTACAGTATCTATGTTTCTCCATAAATACAGATTTTAGTCCTGCCTTAACACTGCAGATACAAACAGAATAGGGTAAGGGAAGAGGAAACATTCTCAGGGCAGTTGCAGGGGAGAAACTAAACCCATCTCCCTCCTTTTTCCTTCCAGGGACGCAAGACGATGCTGTTACTACATCCTCAGACCTATTTACATGAGTGTGCAGCCAACCCATGCCACATCCACCTGAGGCAATGCCCACTCCCAGTCTAGGCAACTCCAGCAGCTGATCCCCCTTCTCCTTACATCGCTGCTCACTGTCCTAACCCATCCCCCACCTTCAATTTTTGTCTGTTCTTCTAGAGGGAATAGCTCCTGCAGTTGTCTCAGCAGCTGCTCTTCGCTTTCCCAAGCAGCAGCAGAGCTAAATTGACCTAATTCCTGCTTGTTTCCCTGCCACCCACAGAATCTGAAATAGCAGCAGTGAAAACTGCCAAGGCTCTTGTCAGCAGCCGTTCTGCCGCAGCGCAGGAACGGCTCACGTTCGCTCCATTTTCTGCAGGTCCCGCAAGGGTTAGAAACTTTTTAGATTGCAAGTTTCAAAACCTGCAAAAGCGACGGACAATTACTGCAGACAGCTACTTAGGCAGCCTCAAGGACAAGTGGATTTTTTGTACCCTACGGCACATCCTCGGCAGCGTTCTTTATACTGCAAACATCAGACATATCTATTTGTAAAAATCCATGGATAAGTCTCCCAGCTGCTGTCTCACCTCCTTTTCAGATGTAGTGTGGATTTGCAGTCAGGTTTGGACTATTAGGCTGATTTTATTTTTTTCTCTTAATGAAAGCTGGGTCAGTCTCAGCCATAACTTCAGCGAGAACAGGACTTAAACTTCTATATGCCTTCTGTAGTGAAATTAGCTGTCACCTGCCAGGCAATCTGAGAGACCTGTTACTGCTTCATCAGGAGCGACCTCCCTTTGCTGAAGTCCAGTGTCAGATATAAAAAAAATCATATAAAAAAATCATTCGTTCCCTCTCATGGGAACACACTGCCACAGCCCAAGCTGCACAACTGCCCCCAAAATTTAACAGGCTACAAAGCGAGCAGGAGTGGGAATTTTTATGTTAATTAGTGTGTGGGGAGGGAGCCAAAGATACGTTAAGATCTGATATGGCATATGGGATCCGATAGCATGTCATTAGAGGTAGAAAGCAACCCTTCCCAGTGTAGCTTTTCAGCTGCTTATTAAGGCTTTCTGTTCAAACTCTAAGTTCACGGGCTGAAATTTTCCATGCCATAATTGCTACTATTCTAGTAATTAAAGCTTGCTGTACTGCAGAGACACAAGGGCATTTCCTAACTTCTGAGTGTGTCCCTCTGCAACCTTACTCAATTTTTTTTCTAGTAGCAGCTGAAGGAGGAGGAAGGCTTAAGTCTCTAAGCCTGAACATGAGCGAGGTTGGCATTTAAGTTCTCCCAAACTTGATGGGCACCAGCCTACGTCAGACAGGGATGTAAACTCTACCAGAAGGTATTTTCTGTCCTTGCATCTGCACTGGGATTTTATTGCTCTTGAGACTCAGGGCAGTCTCAAATTTAAGTAGACCTCCTATATCAGTCACACAAGAGATGTCACAAAAAATAACGATGGCCAAGCACTCTCCAAATAATCCTCCTTCCCATACCTTCGGCAAGTGGAGCTGTTACCAGTATAAAAAGGCTCATAACTTAGCATAATATGAAACATCCTTTTGGATTCAAACTGAATCAAATGACCCACTGTGCACCATTAAGTAGGCCTGCAAATATTTGCAGGATAGTGAGAGGGCTTCGTTCTAACTAAACCTTGAATTGTTCAGATTTCAACATTTAATTGAAGCTTCCGTAGGTATCTTGCCCACTTCCCTATCCCAGCCCTCATCAGCACAGTGACCAATGAATGTCATTCACTTAAAGCTTGCCAAAGCTTCGCGTAAGAAATTCTGGCACTGCTTAGACTCTTAGGAAATCTCAGAGCCAAAGAGCCTGTGTAACAACTATGAAAATTGTATTATTAGCTTCTAAACAGAAGCAGCAGGACTCTCCTTAAAGGAAATACGCAGGCTGTCAGAAGCACTGAGAGAAGGTGTCAGCTACAAATTAATGGCTATTTAAACAAATTATTTGTTCCAAAGTGTTAAAAATGAGATTTTTAGCTCTGACGGCAGAAAAGGTGGTGGTGTGTCAAGTCCCACATCAGCATGCCATCTCTCCCAGCTGCTGCTGCCAGCATTTCAAAGCCGTGATTGGTACCATTTAGAGACTCCCATGGGGAAAGGAAGCCTCAGGAGAAACAAAGAGAGGTTTTATTTCTTCCCCTTGGTTTAGTTGAGGCAGAGACATTCCACTTTTGGCTCTGCTGACAAACACACATGATTAAAGAAATGAAGGCAGAGGAACAGAGATTGACTTAAGTTAGCACAGATGGACGACTTGGACACAAATCTAGCTGATGGGCTCCTATTCATTGAGAAACTGAATTTACAACTAGTTAACTGTGTGTTGGCTCAACGAAGCAGTACAATGTGGCTTCTACATCCTAAACTCAGGGTACCGCAGATTTCCAAAGAACGCTGTGAAAGCAGAAAGGCCCTCACAATTTGAAATTTTTACTGCTCTTCCCATTTTGCCTCTGATATGAAACAGCCTGGGAAAATGAATTGGGAAAGCTAAAAGCCACGCCAGTGGAAGGCAGAAATCTCTATGTTTTCTGAAAGAGGCACTGTCTTAGCTACCATGCCAGCTCATTTTTGAAGGGGGGTGTATATGTGGGGAGGTGTGTGCTGTCCATTGCTATTGTAGATGGAATTAATCCCATACGTGCTGCCACTGAAGATATTTGGGGACTGGAGGCTAGTACTGCTAAGTGGAAATACTACTGAAATTTTTTCATATCACTTGCAAAGAAAGAGAGCAAGCGTGGCACACGCTGGTACCACACTGCCCACAGGTAAAGAAGGGACCACTGATTTCAATCTATTTGAAGAGCTATCTGTTGAATCTACTGCAAACATATTGATGGAGACTTGTAGGTCTAAGGTAAATAACTTGCCATAACCAGCCACAAGAGTGAGTCAGCATAGTCAGTGCTTGGCATGGCACAAAATACCCATATTTCATGTTAGCATTTCTTGAAAAATCTTCCTACAGGTCCCTGAGCCTTGGAAGATGGGGGCGGGAGTGCTCAGAGAGGTGAGACGTGCAGAGTTTCAGAGGAATTAGGCTGGTTTCAGAACATCTTACCACCTGGGTCTCACTGCAGCCACAGCCTGGGTGCCTGCAAGGCCAGGCTACCAAGGACGCAGACCTGAGACTTCCCTGGTCCTGGCTCCCATGTGCCTGCTGGCTAGGCGGGGAGCTGGCAGGGAATGAGGCAGCTTTCAGAACCTGCACTGCAGAGAAAGTTTTCTCGGGAAGCTTCCTGGTGTCTGTCAAAATCATGTTGTAACCAACTCAGTTTCACAGACTTCTCTGATTTCAAGTTGGCATTGTCTGATGGAAAAAATGCTATATCAGAATATGCCCCACCAACATGTCTGAATATAAAATAATGAAGGACTTTCCCTGAGTCCACTGTGTCCTGGGGCAGGGTATCTGCAAAGTCTGGGCTACTCCACATATTTCTCAGTGATCTTTTGAGTCTGAAATCCAGCGCCAACTTCAAAATACCAGCCTTTTAAAGCCATTTCTGTCTAGAGATCTAGCACCAACCTTTTGTACTTATGGCACAGCTCCTTTATCTGGTCAAAACCGCTAAAACATAACAATATTGGTGATATTGATGAACTCAATATGCTACCCAATGCCAAACAGCAGCAATCCTAGCCTAGTAACTTACTCATTTCTCTTTTCAGTAAATTACATCTTTCCACAAAGTTGCACAAACCTCTCACATCAATCTCAGACTCCCGCTAAATGTCAGTCCACGCAGAACTTGGGTGCTGGAAATAACTGAGCTGATGAAAGGATGCAATGGTCTGAAGTATAAAAGAAGAGGGCCCAGGGATGAAAGGGGCGACAAATACAGGCAGCCTGCACTGGCAAGCACTCCAGCAAGAAATCACACCGTGGAAGTTAGAAGGGGAGTTTAAATTAGAGGAGGTACTGTTATTCTTAAGGCTTGTAATCAAAAGCCTGTGGTTCCAATTAGGAAAGCAAAGATGCCTGGCCAACATGCTATTACCAGCTTTTTGGCAGGCAAAGCCATTTACAACAACCAGGCTGCCTTTCCTGCACTCAAGTATTTGTTTTTACATTCAAGCCTTCTCAGACTCCACAGCTCTTGGAACAGACTCCAGCCACGCTTGTAGAGGGCAAAGTCTATATCAGATGGATCGTCAAGCAGAACAAAGTGTTATTACTTTCTCAAAGCTGCTATTCAGTCACACCCCTTACGTTATTTCTGTGAAAATGAGGGAGTGATTTCAATTATTATGTATGGAAAGAAAAAGAGACTGAAAATAGGAGATGAGTTGTTAGGGGGTTTTTTAACCTTCAAGGCTGAAGTTCATAGGAAAGCTACCCAGAATAGTGCAAAGCACCTTCCTTTTGATTGTGCTCTTCCACCTGCCAACCTTTGGGATGTGTCTGGGAGCACTGCAATGCTGCGCAGGTTGTTGAGTGTCGGAGGTGTTTGGTTATACCAGAGAAGAAACAAGGAAAGGGAGTGATATTTAAAAAGACTAGCATTTGCCTAGGGAGAACTGGGGCTCCTAAAGTTAGGTTTCTGCCCTGCATCAGCCGCAGGAAGACTTCTTCTCTCTTTGTCTCTTTCCATCTCGCTGTGTCTTGATTTTCAGTGACTTGAGTCCCTTGGGTGATCAGTGGGTAAGCTCCCTTTCGAGTTTCACTCTTCCACGCAGTCTCAGCCCAATGCAAAACTGCTTGTGTTCAGCAGAAAATGTCCTCCACTTTTTTTTCCATGCTTATTTAAAGCTCATTCATTATATTTACTGGTATTCTGACTTTAATAAATAATAATTGTATGCTTCTTGAAGGCTCTAGGCATCTTAACGCATAATTAATCATACAACCAAACCCCATGAGCCTTCAAATCATCATTAGAAAGAAAATCTTCTAGCCAACCACCTTGAAAAAAAAAAAAACCTGAACCCTTTCTCTCCCTTAATTGGTCTGGGAAGCACAGCCACAGCTCTCTCCAACGGATGTCTTCTGCACTGTACCCACAGATCTGGGCTCAGACCAAACCCGGGAAATAAATTCCAGAGATGCACAGCCCCCACAGAGGCATGTCCTGCCAGTACCCATCTCTCTCTGCAGCACAGGTCTATCAGGTTGAAATGACCAAGAGGGATAGAAAAAAAGGGAGCATCCTTTCTCCTCGAGTCAAGTAAGAATAAATATGGAAAGTGATACTTCAGGGATAAAACACTACACGTGGACACTTCCACAACTTCACAAAGCTGCTGCTAACTGATGAGCACTTCTAAAGGTGGAAGTGTAAGAGTTAGGCTTCAGAAGTGCTTTAACTCTTTTTCCACCCAACACCTCCTTAAATCTGGAAAGTTAAACTTGATCTAATTCACTTTACAGTAAACATTGATTACAGCTGGAGAGTCAGCATGTATCCCTAACAACAGCAGAAGGTTGCTCCTGGTCTACAGAATAATATTAATCATAGTCTAACCTAAATAAGCACCAGGGCCACAGGCTGAGGGTTTTCTCCTGCCTCAGCAGAGCTCCAGGTTAGCTCTGTCCACATGTACTGTAGTAGCTCAGGACTCAGGGACAGCTTGGAGAACTTGAACCTCTCTGCCGGCCCCAATAAGCGAAGAGAAAGTAGAATTGTCCGGGAGCAGCAGCGTAATGTCTCCAACAGCCATGGAGCACCTGGTCAGGCCACCCTCGCTGCACCTCCCATATGCCCCCCCTGGGCCCAGCCACAGCCATTAGCGGGTCCCCATAACACAGACGTGGTGCAAAGATCTGCAGGCTTGGGTTTGCCCACTCAGTGACTCCGCAGCACCCGCCCTGCTCACTTCATTCACCTGTGGTCCTTGCCATTGGCATGACCCCATCACAGGGCTAACCCCTGCGCACTCCTAGCAAGTAGAGAGTAGATAGCTTAAAAGACAGCTTATTTCCTTTGTATTATTTAAATTCCCTTCAGTTTTCACCTCTGCTACACAATGAAGTAAGGTCTAATATGTAATAGATTACCGGCAGGGCAGAAGGAGCAAATAGCTAACTGATTTGTTTTAGAAGGAGTATGCAATAAAAAAAGTGCAGCCTACTCTATTGTGCCCATGAACTTTATCCTTCTGACTAACACACAGTGTCCAAGAAAAATTTCCTGCTCTGAGAGTCTGTGACCTGGGACTGGAGCCCAAAGACTCCCAAGAAGCTCCAGCAGCCAGTAATCAGCTGTGTCCCAAGGGAATGGCTAACCTGGCAGTGGTTTCCCTTACACTAAATCCTTATCGCTTTAACAAGGTTGCCTGGAAGTGGCTTGAACAGAAGAAAAGGGAATGCTGCTCTGATCAAGTGACTCGCAGAAAGAGGGAGGGAGGTCTTAAGATACTCTTTGGAAAGGATTTCAAAGCTGAGCATATTGTTCCAGGAAATGTTTACAGGCTGGAAAAGAGGAAGTTTTGACTTTCATTGGCTTGTTCTGTTGCAACACAGCATGTTTACCAAAAATCCATAAAGAGCGGGAAAAGTCCCCTTCTGAAGAAGAGCTGGGCAGGAGGCAAAAGGAGTGCAGCTCTGCCAGTGGGAACTCTGCTTTAAAGAACCAGCCAAGAGGAGAAAATGAACTCTGTCCTGGCTCTGCAAGGCATGCTCGTACCTCAGCCCCACAAACGTCTCAAAAAGGAACAAAATCCAGAGTAAATCAGAAGCCAGAGCATGAGGAGTATACTCTCACTGCAGTTTTTAGGGCCATACTTGCCACATACTACTTGCTTCACAGACACCAAAGAAGACAGCACTCCTCCCTGGAGATGTTAGCGGTGTCTGGGAGATGGAGCAGTTAGAAGGAAACTATATTTGGGTTTGTGGTGGGGGTTTTTTTGTTTTTACAGATCAAACACATTCACAACAACCAACAGACAAAGCAGGACTTTATGGATGCTCCTGTGGAAGGGCTCAGGAAAACCATGTCATGTTTTAGGTCAGTGGCTCCTAATTTTTTTACAGCTGAGATTCCTTTGAGAAAACGGGCAGTGACCTATGCCTTTCTGTTTAGTCCTTCAACTGCTGTGTTTTGTCCTGAGCCAGTGTCATTTCATTCCCCTAATCCACCCGGGACGTCTCCTCCCGCCTTCTACCAAGAGACTGCAAGATCCTCCTTTTGCTGCCACAAGGATTTTGGCAGCAGCATTGCCCCAGAGGCAGAGCTTATGCTCCTCTCTGACTTCGCAGAGGTGCCAGGTCCCAGGGCTGTTAGACAGCCACACTTGAGCTGCTCCTCACCCTGACTGAGCTCTTGCCTCTCCAAAGAAGTGTTGTCCTCCCACCAGAAAGAGCTGCAAGAACAGCGGCGTCTGGAGGACCCATGTGAAAACAGCCCAGCAGAAAGTAAGTGCTGAGAGAACAGGGCAGGTGTCCCTCAAACTGCACTGTCCTCCCTGCTCTGAAGCCTCACAGCATCTCTTTTTCTCCCCACCCTATAATCCTGGCTCCAGAAAGGAAAGGAGCACTTTCAAATAGGCCCCAGAGCTCATTGGGAGGGAGGTGAGCAATGAAAACAAAGGCTTCTCATAGGCCATGACAGCATAGATCAACCCAATACCCATCAAAGGTGAAATGACATTCATTTGGAATGACAAAAAGACAAGAAGTCTGATCCAGAAGGAGTGAAAGAAAGTTTGGGAAGAAGGTGAGCATTTCACTCTTGGAGATGTGTGCTGGAAGACAACAGCAAATGCAAAAGTCATCTCTCTTCATCCTTAACTTTTTTTGCAAACCATATATATTAATTTTCTTGCACTGCAGGAAGCCTAATGAGGGGTAAAAAAAAGGTACTTTGTTCTGTAAACCATTTTTTAAAAAGAAACAGAAGTCCCTCAGACGTCAACACTACTCTAACCTGTAGACCCCTAAGTGGACTAGCTTTTGCTTTGGAAATGAAGGGTCCCTGCAATTCAGTGACTTAGGCGTTTTGAAATCCTAACCTATTTGACAAGATATTAGTCAAAAAGCAGTGCCAGAATGTGTGAATTAATAGGACCCATATGTAACTGCTTAATAGTAACCACTCGCTTAATCCTGTGTAGCTAAATGGTATAACAAAAGAATTAGCCAGTAACATCCACTTAGGAAATTTGATCCCATCGATACTATGATTTCTTTTTAACTGCTGAACTGGTTTTGACACATATAAAAATGTGGTTTCAATCAGACCAAACTGCACCACAAAAAAGCCTTGTAAAGAAGCCCAGACCTGTGGGCTTTAAACAATGCACTGAAGTGAAGAATATTCACAATGGGATTGAGACTGGGAGCACGGGGGGAGGAAATAAGTGGTCCCTCAGTCATTATTACCAGCCATGAGATCACACAGACCTTTCATCTTATATTATCAGTCTCCCTTAGTGCCGGACTTACAATAAAATATGTAGTGCTGGGCAGAGCTGTAACAGGAGGAACAGTCAAATTCCCCTTGCTTTTCTCCTCCTGATTGCCCTCATTTACATTAACTCCTCAGCAAACAGTAATAGCTAATGGAGCAAGACTGTTACAGTCCTGGTTCAGTGACACTGGCTAACTGGGAACACTAAAAGGATATTCAGAAACACAGACCAAAATGATAGCAACTGACACTTTAGCCTTAGTGAAAAAAAAAAAAAGAAAGAAAAAAGAAATATGAAAACAAACCCCCCCAGACTAAAATATCCCCCACATCAGGGCCACTGCAGTGTAATATTTTTATGAAGAAACCCCACTGATCACAGCTGATCTGATTTTCTGTATGTCCAAAAGGGAGATGAATGAAGCTTCCTCCTGGCGATGGTCTCAATACAAGTGCTTGACTCACCAAGCACTGTAATTGTCTTGGCTCAGGCAAGACACAGCCCCCAGTCAGCATCCCATCGGCAGTTTTAAGATGGCATTTTATTAAACTGAATTATCTTTGTGCCAAATGTACAGATCAGCTCCCGGGCTAGCTCATATTCATAAGTACACACAAGCATCAGCAAAGCCAATCGGGTTTGATCCCATGCAGGGATCAATGGCAAAGCTAACTGAGCCTTCACAGACCGAACAAGAGTAATGCATCTCCTGTGCATACAAGAGTCAAAGAGGAAAAACAGGGCCAGAAAGAGCGCACACACCGAGCAGTATGTGGGGTGTGTGTGTCTGTGTCCATCCCCGTATTTGTATGCCTGCAAGCCTACCCTCTGACTGAGCTTGCAGACAAAAGAGAACAAATACGGCTATGAGGTCTGCAAGCATCCAAAGTGCTTAAAAATTGTAAAGGCTACAGCAGACCATGGGAAACAGGGCCACTTCAGTTTTAGAGCTGAACATATCGTAACAACCTCAAGAAAGAGGCTGCCACTTTTCCTCAAACAGGTTAGTACTTGTTTTACAGCTTCTGGCGTTGCTGATGTTCCCCCTGGAGCCACCCCAAGGGGTGCTGAGCCCAACACCTGCAGCCTTTGAGGGAAGCCAGCCCTGAGTCGTCCTCAGGGTGCAGCTGCATCACAGTCACTGCCTTGTCACACGTACGCCTCAGCAAGATTTATGCTAACTAGGCTTGCGTCCTCATAGAACTCTAGTCATAGCACCAGGGTGCTCAAGTGAAGCTGCCTGTTGCAGTATTTAGCCAGCCTTTTCAGGCTGTTTTGCAGGCTGCAAAACTGGGGTTGTGGCAGGCAGACAGCTATCGATACCAATACAGCTAAAGACTTGGCTGTATTTCAGTATAGTCCCAGCAGGCTCTGCGGACTGCATGTGGTGTGGTCCTCCTCCTCCATCCAAGTTAGAAGGTGAAGCAGTTAGCACTCAGCTATTCAGCCTACCAAACATTAACTTTCCCAAACCATGTCAGGATTCAAAAGAGTTTTGTTAAAAAAATAACAAACTGCTGCTTTTAAAAAGCTTTGCATTTCTTGGCTATTTCCTTTCAAAGGTCACACAGAGCAGGTTTTAAGATTCAAAGAACTGTTTTCCTTTCAGGATACTGCCTACTAGCTTCACAGCTGAGGGACGATGGATAGACATGAGTGGGCTTCTTTGATTTGCTTTCTGAAATAAATATTCGTTCCCACACACCTAAGTCAAACATTAACAGTAATGCCTTACTCCAGGAGCCCATAACAACATGAAAGGTGAATGTGCAGATTTAGAAAAGTCAGCTTTTACAAAAAGACAAATAAGGCAATGCCAGCAGTATCTCAGAGAAGTCTTCACCCCTTTGTGCAAAAGTCGTGCCAGGTCACTCACCTCTGTACTATCTAGGAGCAAAGAACAACTTCTTTGTTGCTTTCATCTGTTTCTTTAGTTATATTGTTCTTTATTCATATGCCTGTCCTTGGCCGTGTCAAGATGGCAAGCTGTCCTGAGAAGGAGGACATCTTGCCAGTTAGGATAAAGCTTTCACCAGAGAAAGGACATTCACAGTCATCAGCACAGTCCAAATCCAGCCCCCTCTTTCCAGAAAAAAAAAAGCAGGAGAATCGATGTTTCAGTAAGTGATTTTTGCCCTAACAGTCAAATGTTTCCTCCATGCTCATGAACTGCCTAGCACAAAGCTGAGGGATCTCCACAGCTCACGTGGGAGGAAAGGATGGGGCTGGGGCACATCTACTCCTCTGCAGGTGCAACCTCATACAAGGGGGAGAAAGGAAAGATGTTCTGCAGCTGGACGTGCCACATCGGCTGCTGAGACGGAGCACGCTGCACTGTGTCAGCTTCACGGAGCAAAGCCAACATATTAATAGCTACAGAGAAAAAAAACCCAGTCAAATGTTTGCCAAAGCTCTTATAAGAAGTAGGACCTGTTCCAGCAAAGGTTATTCCACAACTAGCTCAGCCTAGGAGCAGACTGATAATCTGGTGAACTGCAACACTGCAAGGACAATCCCCCTGTTTCTGAGCATGGAGTTACTAAAGCTTCTGAAATGGCCCACTGGTGAACTGATACTGATGTTAACCCTGTAATAAAAATAGAGCAGGAATATTAGCCACTATGCACAAAGGAGTACAAAAGGGTGAAGAGCTGATGGATTTATTCATATTTATTTTGGGTGAGCTAAAAGCAAATGTAAATTTCAAGCATGCTCTTCAGCTGCATCTCATCACTTTTAACCTTACTCATTACAAAAATCCAAATATAGAGTACTGAGCTTAGGACTTGCATTTGCAATTCAGTGGTCACTGCATTAAGATCCTAAGTGCTAGCAGAAACTCATGCATGATTTTATCAATTTACATGTTTCAGTCATAGCATAACACTGAGAAGAGAGGTCTTCATTTTTGTACAGTGGGCCACAGACAGTGTAGGGGGGTATCTTGCCCTCTGCGCAAGAGAATGCAATATACCACCAACAAACCCTGCAATAGTTTCTTTGAGAAAAGGCAAGCTATACATACTTGGTACACATTTAAATGCTTGTTGACATGGCTTAGTCCTTGAACAGTTGTCTTCCCATGGATACATCTGCTTATGGGAGAGGCCCTCTCCCATTGCCTTCAGCCACTTGTCACCGTACTGCAGTTACCAGATGCTCTTCTTCTTCTTCCCTACTCCATCCTGAAAGGTAAGCAGCTCCCTCAATTGCTTCAGGCAAATATCAGCTGGATTAGTTTAAATAACTTGGTGGTTCAAGCTAAGCCAGTCCCTCTGGGTTTTAGTTCCTCTAAGATTTTTACCAAGTTTCCATAATGGTTTGACTACTTCAACTGGGGGTGTGATGTTGTACCTGTAAAATTAAAGTGGTAGCACAGATGTAGTTACACTGATATAAAATATTTCACAACACAGTAATTTATTTCTCCTTTGTGCTGTGAATACCTGTAGCAGCGGAAACCCTTTGCACAACCACTAGAACATCCATGTTTGTCCCATGTGAACCTCATGAGGTTCAACAAGGCCAAGTGCAAGGTCCCCCACCTGGGTTGGGGCAACCCCCAGTATCAATACAGGCTGGGGGATGAAGGATTGAGAGCGGCCCCACGGAGAAAGACTTGGGGGTACTAGTGGATGAAAAGCTGGACATGACCCAACAATGTGCACTCGCAGGCCAGAAAGCCAACCGCATCCTGGCTTGCATCAAACCAAGCATGGCCAGCAGGTCAAGGGAGGTGATTCTGCCCCTCTACTCTGCTCTGGTGAGACCCCACCTGCAGTGCTGCGTCCAGTTCTGGAGCCCTCAGCACAAGAAGGACATGGAACTGTTGGAGCGGGTCCAGAGGAGGGCCACAAAGATGATCTGAGGGCTGGAGCACCTCTCCTACGAGGACAGGCTGAGAGAGTTGGGGTTGTTCAGCCTGGAAAAGAGAAGGCTGCGGGGAGACCTTATTGCAGCCTTTCAGTACTTAAAGGGGGACTATAGGAAAGACAAGGACAAACGTTTTAGAAGGGCCTACTGTGGTAAGACAAGGGGTAATGGTTTTAAACTAAAAGAGGGTAGATTTAGACTAGATATAAGGAAGAAATTTTTTACAATGAGGGTGGTGAAACACTGGAACAGGTTGCCCAGAGGGGTGGTAGATGCCCCATTCTGGGAAACATTCAAAGTCAGGTTGGACGGGGCTCTGAGCAACTTGATCTAGTTGAATATGTCCAAGCTCACTGCAGGGGGGTTGGACTAGACGGTCTTTAAAGGTCCCTTCCAACCCAAACTATTCCATGATTCTATATCAAAGAGATGATGCCATTTTAAGACTCCTGCTTTCAAACCAACATAATGAAAGCACTTTGTAAAAAACCCAAAATCCCACACCCTGCAAGCAGTCTTGTCCAAATGTGGTCTGCCTCAGCCCTTTGTACTGGCTCCCACTCTGTATTGCAGTCCCTGTGTAACTCAGCAGCTTCTTAAAATGCTCTCCCATGCGCAGCTGCGGCTGTCACACAGCTGGCAAGGCAAAGGTGGTGATGAGCACAAGCGGCAGAAGCCCTCACTTTGATGGCCTCCACCCCCTCCTCCGAAGCAGCGGGACCACAACCCTGGTGGGTTTTATTCAATGCAGCCTGCTTTTCCCTCTTTCCTGTGTGC
Source organism: Morus bassanus (assembly GCA_031468815.1). NCBI lineage: Eukaryota > Metazoa > Chordata > Aves > Suliformes > Sulidae > Morus > Morus bassanus. Next base: position 86,570,776 of record CM062568.1, on the reverse strand, counting down.
TGAGCAGGCACACTTCCCCCCCACCTCCCCAGCACAAGCATGGGCAGCGTAAGAATGAAGGGGCAGAGAGCAGGGAAACTTTTCTCCTAGGCTCTCAGTATCACTTTAATAGGCAATTTCTTTGGGGACACATGTGAGCACATGCTGTTTGGACCAAAGAGAAGTTGGTTGCTGTAAGCAGGGCATGTGCACATTCAATAAAATGAGAGCAAACCCCTCTGTCAAGAGCAGTGCTGGAGACACTTGCCTACCAGCAGGCATGAGAGTGGCTTGGAAGGATGCATTTTAATGGGGTGAGAAGATACTAGCGCGCCATTTCAACCCTGGCATCCTCAGCATGGCTGCCAGAAAGGAGCTGCCAGATGGGACCGTGGGGAATGCGTACAAATTACAAATTTTTCTGCTGATTATCCAGACAAGACCACCCATCCATTTCATCAGAGGCTTTGCAGCTGACGTTAGTGACTTGGAAAGCAAGGTTATACATCCTAAGCCATCCAGTCTGGCTTTTAGATTTTATAGTTTTTAATTTAGATTCTCTTGATTTAGATTCTCTTCCATCTTCCTTTCCTGCTGTGCTGGAAACTGTAATATATCATGGGCAGAAAACAGAAGTGAGGGGGAGGGCAGGAAGGGAACAAGAACAACAAAACTACAAAAGTGATCAGGTCAGTCAGAGCAGGCAACAAGAAGAAGAATACAAAATGTCAGCAGTAAAAGTAGAGGCCAAAGGGACTGGCAGGGCAGAAAAAACAGCAGTGGGAAATAGGGGTTTTCAGCAGAAGATAATATTTGAAACAACAAATCAATTCAAGGCATTGTCATAAAATACTCCTTTTGTACAGAGAATAACACAACCCTTCAAACACGGGTGGAGAATAACATCTTCGCTCAAGCTATAGCTATAGTTACCCCCTAAGCTTTTTCACAAAGGGCAGAAAGGGAAGCTGAAGTGAACTGGCCAAATACTGGCAGTGAGTAGTAACTCCACCCTGCCTTTTAGCTATTGGCAAGGAAATGAACACCCAGCAGAATACAGCAGATTTTTATCAGAAACTATTTTTTCAATACATCTGTAATATTAAAAAAAGAATAGATTTAAATTTTATAGTGGTAGAGACCACATTACTAATCAAGATGGTCACCCTCCAAGAAAATCCAGTGACCACATCCAGTAACTTTATTAATTGAATACGGTGTTTTTCTTACAGCCCAAGCTCCTGGTGTCAGGTGATTCAGTGGAGGCTAAGATTATCATTTTAGTGAGAGGAAAGGAAAAAAAGGAATTAAAAATTAAACATTATAAGTGTGGAGAAGCATTTAGAGATTAGCAAAAGTTTCAAAGTAGAGAAGATTTTAAAATAAACCAAATGCATTGCTCTGTTTAAAATCTATTTGTTTTTTAAAATAAATGTTATTGTTTTAAGACTAGACTTTGACTATCTGGATGTTGCAACTCACTTCAAATAGACTAATAAGATCAAATACAATGAATATGTTTCTCTGGACTTCTTGCCAGCTTGACATTACAGAGCAACCTGCACCAATCTTCAGTTTCAGTATTTGGACCCTCTGAATTAAAAGGAAACAGCAAAAGCCAATGCTTTGTCCACCACCCCTCTTTACAGACTCTCAGATAAGGGACCACTCTGAAACAAATATTTTCTGTGAATAGTCCAAAGAAGAGAAATGAGACAGATGGGATGTCTAAAAAAATTACCTGAGAGTACAAAGTGAAAGAACTGGCATTGCTTAGTCTGAAGTAAAGACAGGATGTAGGACAACAGTGTTCAAATATATAAAGTCTGCCGTGGAGAAAAGTCAATTTTCTATGTTCATGATGAACAGGGCAGTAAGTAACAGGCTTACATCACGGAGAAGAGAATTCCAGTTGGATAGCTGGAGATACTTTCTAATGATAAAAATAGCAAAGCCCTGGAACAGGCTGACCGTGAAGTCTTCGATATCACAGGCTTTTCAACATAGGTTAAACAAACAGTTTCCGAGAATGACATTAGTACAGTTGATCCACCTCAGGGCAAGGAGGTGGACAGCATGATCCTTTGAGGTCCCCTCCAGCCTGAGCTGTCTATGATTGCATGAATTGTTTATTAATCTAAAACTACTTACATTTTAGAAACTCTGTGTTTTACTCTGCCATATAATATGAAATAACCTCTGAAAACAAGTTAGTCTGTGGGAGAAATTTCCTTTGCAAATAATTCCTCATCATAAAAAAAGAGGAATTTTGTAGTTTCCTTCTTTAAACTGTAGCAACAATATTTACTCACTGGCTTCATCCTTCTAGCAAGGTGAAAGGCCTACAGTGCATTCCTTTTAATGAAAACAAAAGCTTAAAATGACTACTCTCTCCTTCCCTAACCTTTTGCCTCTTTTTCAGATCACTTGTGGACATGTTACTTGCACCCCCCTCAGATGCTCTTTGTCCTCACAGCAGTTATACAAGGGAAACCTTCCCCTTAGCTTCATTTCCACCTCTCTGCTACACTATGACAAAAAAAATATGTCCCACTTGCATATGTAACTGACCTTCTCCCCACCTCACACCTAAGGATTGATAAAGCCGCTCCCTAAAATACTCTCTCTAGATTTTGCCTGCATGGACATAAGGGTGTAAAATACAAGCAGATCATCCAGGCAGTGGTAAATGAGATTTCAGAATGTTAATATGCCACACACTCATCCCACTTCCAAGGAGACAGTCAGGAAATGCTGCAATACTCAAGCCCAGACAGTGATCTGCAATGGTGACTCAGTCTAGTACATGGGAGCGTTTGCCAAGAGTAACATGAAGTGATGGCACAACACAGCAAAACCCCTCAAAGTTGCCTAAGTCTTTCTTTATAGGATTACCCCTCTCCTCCCCAAAACCTGACAAATAAATGAATCTGAAAACTGCGCTCATTCGTAAGTTCAGCCCAGCTCTGCAGCATCACAGAGACTGTACCACAGTCTTTCTCTCTCTTCCACTGAGAAAGAAACAGAGGGCCCGGTGAATTCTCTCCATCACATCACACTGGTATAGGCAAGTTTTCTTCCCAGAAGTGCCACCTTTCTTTTAAACACACTTATGATGAACAGTAAGGGAGAGGATGCTCCCGGACAATGTGTCAGGCCCAGCTCTGCCATCCCAGGCGAAGTTCTCGTGGGATCAGGTAGTGACAGTGGTCAACAAGACTGCCGTCAAAATGTGGGTGGTATAAAGGGCCAAGAGATCAAAAAGAAAGGAGGTTTGGAGAAAAATAATTGTTTAATGTAAGTAAGAAGAGAAGATGAGGAGCAAAAAGGTGAAGCTGTTGTATTCCCCTCCAGAGATGAGAAATGGTAAATGCCAGCAACTTCACAAGTTCAAAACAAATCTTAGTCTGGGAGCAAATAGTTTGAAAGAGAGTACTTAGAGGTTACAAAAATATGGTATGATGCGTGAGGGATTATAAAAGCAGGAGATCTCCCAAGCATCCACACTACCTCCCAACCAGTCAGGATTATTTCCCACCGTTCATCAGTAATGTGCTGCACTTAAAACAAAAAAATTGTTTTGAATACAGTTATCTTTATTATAGGGCTCCTGAATAGCTAGGCTTGCAGGGGAAAGAGTGAAGAGATTTAAACAAATTAAGTAAGCAGACACCATTACAGTGTTTTTAAATTATTATTAAAGACTTCTGCATCCTACTGAAATGGGCATGTCTGATACCTGTGAGGCAGTTGCTGCTCTTTGGAAGACAGTACATTTTGGACAAATGGCCTCTTGAGGCAATATTGAAACAACAGACCTGAAAGAGCTCTCTTGTGTCAAAGGCACCACACTGACTAGATAAACCTTAATGTTTTCAAAGAAATCATTGTATTCTTAGGTTGCTGAAGCATGCACTACAAGTTTTCTTAACAGGGTGTGCCCATTTTGGCTTTAACAACTTTTAGAGAGCCCTAAGGAAGGTCTCGTGCCTTTCATTTATATTTTTCTATCTTTCTGATTAAAATACATGCCTGACCTAAGGAAGCGACTAAAAAAAGCTTTCCCAATTAATGTCACCTGCTAGATCAGTAAGCATTATAGGTTATCAAATATTAAAAACAACCTTTTAGAAATGCAGAGTTGGCCTTATTAACCCTAGGGAATGGAAGTATGTGTGGGTGAAAAGATTACTTCAGTGAAATAACAGGAGCTTGGCTTTAACTTGATTTTCCCTGAAGCATTTCACCTCAGCATCCTTCCTCCACTGGCCAGGTACTGCACTGGCAAAAGTCACTGCTCTACCTCCTGAACTGTTTCAGCCTTTTTTTTGCAGGCACTATCTCTTGCAGCGAGACTGGTGGAGACAGAGGATGCAGAAGGATGCTGCCGAGCTAATAACTAACTATGGGGACAGTCAGTGCAGTCACATAGGAAGGAGAAATGCAGCTTCATGGTCTGTTTTGCTGTTCTGCCACATCCCTAGGTCTAGCTTATTAACAATCCCTCTGGGTTCTCTCTTTATGAAAAACTTCAAGCAGTTTTTCACGTCATCCTCATGCACAATAGCAAAATGCTACAAGTTGTGCAATATGGGAAAGCCAAACCAAGCCTTCTCTCTTCCTTACCCTTTTCAGCAGCTTTGCTGTCTGCAGAATGGAGGGGGATGGTGGGAGGCTTGCTCCCCCACCCTTGCTCTTGGTTTTGCCCTAGGCCTCCCATAAGCTACCAACAAATATCAGATCGCTGGCTCAGCTGGCGCATTCACTAAACAAGAGATAAGGATTACTTACATAGGAACTGTAAACCCATCATCAAAATGTCTATAATTGCAGGAGAAACCAGCTGTCCAAAATGTGGAGGTCTCAGCTGAGTTTTGCCCATAGCCACAGGGCTCTTGCTTTTCACCTCCCCTGCCCCGTGCTTGTTCAAAGAGAAGAAAAAATCCACCTTTAGCTCGATTAGTGGGGGCCATTTCCTCTGGTAGTCTATGTCTTCAAGTAAGAGAGCAAGCATCTGCCAATTACCTACATAAAGACAAGCACCAAATCCCAGATTGTGAAAGGCTTTCAAAGATGATGCCTCTGGTAGAAGCCTTGCCTCCCTACCTACTTCTACAGATAGTGCAAAGTGCTGCATCTCTTTCCCTTTGCTCTCTAGTTTGGCTTATCTAAGGTCTACCAGACACACACGTTTACACGGAACTTTTCATTAGAAGCGGGCCTTTTGCCAGGGTACGCAAATACAAGAGCAGACGTAAGCTACCTTTTCCCCAATATTGACTCATTGCACTATCCCTCTCTCCATGCTCTACCTTGCTTTCTTTGCACCCAACAGTGACCTAAACTCCTCAGCTATAAGATCTGGACAAGTACTTCCAGCAACTCATAAAAGCCAAAGTCAGGCAACAGCCCCTGTGCTTTGGTATGTCAGAAATGCTTGATCTCAGTAGCACGCCAGCCCACCTAGGAGTAACAAGGAGTCATTTTTCATATGCTGTCACAGAAAGGAGGATAAATGGAGGTTCATGCCTGATAAAGCAGCCATCTCAGCCTGTGATTGAGTCATGACGGCTTCTTCAACCATGATAGCATGGTATTAAGGAATTCTATTTCTATGCCTCTGTCTCTTTCCTCTGCAGTTTCATTTTACGTTTCAAGCTCAGAGTTTTATTATTTTATCTTTCTTTAGCCATTATAAAAACTATGGATCATTTGTACCTCTTGAAATCCCCAGTGCCAGGTAGAGTTTCTCCTGATCGATGTTGACTTTAACTTGTTTTGTAGAAACTAAGTAAATGACAGACTATAAACAGAAAGGGCTAATTAAAGAGGACAGAGAACCTGAAGGCCACAAAGGTAGCCACTGGTCAGATGAAAACTAAGTCTCCAGGTTTAAAAACATAGGTGGAAGCTTGTAATAAACAGCTGGTTTATGCCTGCCTTTAATAAGGGGTTAACAGACCACCAGTGCTATTAGAGTCAAGTTTCGCCTCCACTCATCTGAAGAGAAGAGGACATCATTCCTGGCCAACAGTTGACTCCTTGTGCTGTTCAAAGCAATGACAGACTGACAGAGCTGCGGTGCAGGTAAGCAAAGAGCAGAAAGCCATCCAGAAAGAGCCAACATCCTCATACTGTATTGTATGCATCCCTCACATGCCAAGATAAGAAATGAAAAAGCAACTTCCTGTGCCTGTGAACAAAAATAGACATTTGAGTTTGGTTATTACAGCTGTAGTATTCTCCCACTCTCAGCTCTGTGCCTTTTTTTTCCATACCACCCACGACACATGGAACAGCTTCCAATTTCCTTTTTACCTAATGCCCTAAATCTCCGCAGAACCTATTTTCCCCTTGAAGCCTTCCTACAGCTGCCAGATTTGTCCTAGTGTCTTTGCACCATTTCATGGCCAAATTGTTGTCCTGGTGCTGGCAAACTACCTGGAATAGGGCTGTACTTCCTCCAGTGTTTGTAAAGCGCCACATGCATTTTTGTAGTGTTGTATGCAATAGGAATCTGGGAATGATTTCCCGCATTACGTGCCATCTTATAGCACGCGCTTTCTAGATTTCGTTACAAAGAGCCCTAATCCTCACACAGTCATGCCTAAATCTGTCTGCTGCTAAAGCTATGACACCAGCATGGCAATGAAGCAGCTGTGGGGGGGGAGTCCAAAAAAATGCAGCAAGCTTCTTTTTGTTCAACATGCATTTTGTCTCACTCACACTTATGTTACTTGCAGTAAAGCAAATAATTCATGGTCTCAAATATATATATGTTAATTTTGCTGTTAATGTTATTATTAATGTTTAATTAGTCTTTGCTCTGAAGATGAAAAACAGTGAAGCACATAAGTTAGGCTCCTGCAATTACTGTGATTGCACTCACAAAACCAGCTAATTGCACTTGCAAATTACAACTTAGCTATTTGCACATGTACTTCCGCAGTCTGCCGGCACCACCATGATAACTGTGTAGAGAGCCTGGAAGAAAACTAGGGTGAATTATAGTAATTCTGTGGACCGTTATTGGGTCTTTATTTCACTTCCTACACACTAGGATTTTCTGATTCTGCTCCCATGGCACAACGGTTTTCAGATGATCGCATCCCATGATGCATGCGAGACCTGGAGCTGTTCCTGGGGCTGCAGGCCCCAAGAGGTGCCATCGCTGCACCCCTCAGCCGACGTGAGCAGAGAAAGGTCTCCAGGTGAGGTAGTGGGCACAGGCCTTCCCTCCCCGCTGTCAGCTCTAAGGAGCATTGCCTCCCCGCTTCCAGGTGTGAAGTCCAGGTGGCTCGCCCCCTCCATGGTGCACCCACACTCATGGAGGGCTGCTGGCCCTCACCCTCTGCTTTCAATGTGCAACTGTTCCCTAGCATCGTGGTGGCCCAAAAGCTAGGTATGGGCTGAACAAATTTGGTGAAGCACAAAACAAAGCTCTCGGACACGTCCTCTGCAGAACTTCCTATCTTGGGCTACATGACTGCTGCCAAATTATCTTTTTGGCATACCCGTTCATGCTTTTCAATCCCACGCGCAGCACTCAGAAACCTCACCATATCCTTTAGGGACGTGGAGATACTGAGGTAGCTTTGGCCCTTACGCCTCCAATCACACCGTGCCCTCAGAAGAGAACCAAGCACTTGTGCTGTGCACAGGTAGCACATCTAATTGCACAGAGCTCCCTGACATCTCTATCTGGCAACACTCAAATGCCTCACACTGTCGCAGTGATGCAGAAAGGACTAGACCTGTCAGTAGCCTCCCTGAAGCAGTGCTGGAGTCTACAGCGCCTCTGTGGCACAATTCATTCATATTTGACCACCTATTTGACAGGACATTAATATAAGAGTTAATGGTTGTTAATTTTTCCTGATGATTCCGTATGAAATGCACATGACCTGGAGGTCTGAAGGTAGCAGGGACACATGGGTTGATCAAGACTCTCTCCTGATGAGCAGATTTCAATACGTCTATTTTGCAGCAGTCATGTTCTCTAACAGCAGCAGGGCCTTTGAAGCCTTTCCCCTCCCCCTCACAAAATTAAACATTTGCTTGTTTTTCTGATCTTGCTATAGACAGCCTCCACAGGTCACGCACAGAAACGAGGACACGATGTTAAAATCAATCTGCCCCGCATACTCATATAAACAGAGGGGAAAAAACAGAGCCACAGAGCAGAACTGCAGGACTGAAATAAAAACCAATAAAATGCCCTTTCTTTAATATCTCTGAAGGTCTTTCTAGAGTTTTATTCCCAACAGTGCTCCTTAGATGCCTCAGTTTGCCTGCAGAAATGCTTGATATTTCTGTAGTGCAAATCAAAGTGAATTAAACATTAAAGCACTGCGATAACATAGCAGGTCTGCTATAGGAGCGAAACTGGTTAACGTGGCACTGAAGTTTATGAAGCAGTGGACTGGACTTTCCCCTCCTCCTCCTTCCTTAGACGTACTTATTTATTAGTTCATTCATGCATCCTTCAGCGCACAGCAATCTTCTTCCAATATAACTCTCGAGTTATATTGGTCTGGCACTTTGAGTTTTCTGCATATTGCATGACACAGTTACATGCACACAAGCTGTGGGACACGCTGCATTCTGATGTGTCCTTGCAGACAGTACTTTCCTATACTCCCTCATTAAAAGGCAGCACATTAACTGAAGGATCCCCAACACTCCTCAGAAGAGGAATCCCTCTTCCTGTAATGGAAGGCTAACGGGTGCATAAACACCCACTGTCTGAACACCATTACCACCAATCTTCTTCCATCACAAGGTATAAAAAACATCAGAGATGTGTTATTCACAGGTGAGACCCTGGAGCACCTTGCACTGACTCCCATTCTCTTATCTGACTCACAGAGGGGCTGGCAAACTGAGCAGAACTGGCAAGCAGTTTTCTGCAGTCAGCTTTCTGCTCGGCTCCTTGCCCTCCCTCTTGACCATACACACTCCCTGCTTGCTTTCCCTTGGCCAACTCTGCAAGATTACAAAATGAGAGAAGCCAATGACTTGTGAACACCAAGGGGAGCAGGCTCTCACACAGGTACCGAAGGATCTGCAGAAACCGACTCCACATTCAGACGTAAGGAAGAAGAGTTTGGCATCTGCATTAAGAGATCCAGGAAACCAAACACAACCACAACAAAAGCTGGAGCTTAAGGACAGAAATTAAAGAAGTAATTCAGAGGAGCACACTAGAGAGCCAGCAAAGAGAATGAATTCTTAGGGCCAACTAAAGGGAGAGACTCTAGGCAGGGCCTTGACTTCCATATAGTAGAAATCTGCACTTCAAATTAAGCCCAGAGGAAGTTTACCCACTGGAGCTGAATAACGAAACCATCATTCAAAATGATTTCATGTAGCTTTTGTGGTTGTTTGTTTGTTTGTTTGTTTGTTTTTTCTCAAGACAGAGGCTGCAAGGCAGTTTAAAGCTCAACTGTATTAAGGTTCATGGGTGCTAGGTCATCTGGAGAAGCTCTGATTCCCTCTGGGTGTTTTGATGATTCTGACTCCCCTCCCACACATTTCTGTTTCCCTCTCTCAGCACATCACATCCATGGCTATCAAGTCCTGAGCAGTGAGGGCTGAGCAGGTGAACATGATTCAGATTCCATCTCTATTCTCTTTAGAAATATTTAGCAGGTTCTCTAAAGATGCTTTTGATTAATTATTATGCCAGACAAAAAGTTCAAAGCCTCCTTCAGCACTGGTGAACCCATTCCTTGCCCTGTTTTCAAACTGCAAACGTTAATTTTACAGCTAACTTTACTTCAGAAGGATAATTTTGCATAATCAGAGAGATTGCTCTAAATCTCCATTATGCTCCCCCACCAACACAAAGATGAGATGCAACATGTATATGTATCTGGGGTCATCACCAGCTGAACACCTCAGCCAAATAACATTCAGCCATGTTCCTGAAGAGAGGGCAGAGTAGTCATACATAGATCCCCACTGTCACTAGGATCAGGCCTAAAATATACCATTTTAACACACGGCCACATCGGAAAGGAGAGGTGGGGAGGACATACAAACACCCCAGGTCAGTGTTTCTTTTTATTTCAACAGATAAACATACAGAACTGCACAGACAGCAAGCCGCAAAGCTCATACATAACCTTGCTCAGAAACTGGCAGATCAGGTTCCTTTTTTTCCCCTATTATTATTCTTTTAAGGAGAAAGTATTGTGGAGAGCCAGCACTGAGGAAAACGAGCATGAAATGTGTTGTAGTAGCTATACTAATGTGAAGACAGGATGACATTTTATATCTTAAGTTCATCTCTTTCAAATATTCTACATGCATTCTCCCTCCCCCTTCACTTTCCTTTGAGAGCACGGCCACAACAAGTATGCACTATCAATTATTTATTAAAATCCTTGGCTGCTTCTGCTCTGATTTCTGACTATAAACATGATTGCGCCTAGTCAAGATGAATGGGTACATCATTGATGCAAACAAGTGCTTCTTTGATTGATAAGCAGCTTAAATGGCCTTCACTGCCTACTTATTTTGATTTACAGTAAGTGCCCAGACTCCCCACTAACGTCAGGGCCCCTTTGACCTAGGTATTAGCCAATATCTATTAAAAGACTACCCCTCCCCTAAGAGTTTCATAATCTAAACACCCATGAAAAGTAGAGATACAAAGAGGTGAACCAGCCTGCTTGCCACCACAGAGCAGGCTACTAGCCAAGCACAGAACATAATCCGTATCTCCTGCCTCTCAACCGGGATGGTGGCATCTTGCCACATTGCTGCAAGCTCTGCAATAGCTCCCACCAATACTGCTAGTGATTCAAGTTGACCCAGTGAGGCTGGCTCTTCCCCACTGCGTATGAGAAGCTGGAGATCTATTAAATACTCTTACTATTTCTTTCTCCCTCTGACTGGTTGGTTTTATCCCTCAAGAGAGGTTCTGCACCTAATGCAAAAAAAAAAAAAAAAATATAAAAAATTACTATGTTCTATTTGCTTAAACAGGGGATACAAAAATATAGAAAAAGTGTATGTATAGAGATTTGAGGAGAGCTTGTTTAAGCCTATCTTATCAGTCTAAGTATTTAACTTCGTTTTTGAAGTGTTCTCTCTCTGAATGAAGGTTTTTATTGACAGAAAATGTTTGGCTTTCTCCCCCCTTAAAATCAGTTTTGAGAAAAGCCTGTATACTCCTCTGGTAAACTACTGATTTAGAGAGTAACAAGAGGATAATAATAATCTGACACCACCCTCTCTCAAGAAAAAACAATAAAAAAGCAAGTGTCTCCATCCCCCAAGACACCAATGTGTGTAGTGTGGCTAGCCCACCTCTCTCCACCCCCGTAATCATTGCCCTTCTCAGCAGAGTCAAGGACATGGATTTTTACTAAGCACAGTTCAAAAGGCCTCTAGATGTCCTATCCTCATGAAGGGCAGCAGCTCCCTGGACACATGAAATTTCTGCCGAAGCTCAGTTCCAGTTATAGGTTTGTGTGCCATTTACATGTCTGCACCAGGACCTACCTCTTTTTTTTTCCCCTCAGGGAGCACCCCAGGTTTCATACTCTTTCCTTACTGCATTCCTCTTCCCTTCCATTGCTAGCTCCTAACCTGCCACACTAGGCTCAAATAATACCTGGCTACTTTCATTTGCACCAGTAATGCTTCTTTGCATGTTATAGCACATGCAGTTGAACAGAACTAGATGGAACTATACCTTTGCTATAACATGACATAGGTGACTTCCACAGACCAAAGCACTCAATATGTAAATAGGGGAAAAGCAGAAAGAGCAGCTCAGGCTCACCTTTATCTCAGACAGAATCTGTTTTGCAGTGCAGCTGTGGCGTAAGTTTGAGTGTAACATTTCTTAACCCATTTATTTTCAGGAATTACCCAGCTATAAGGAATTTTATACTGGGAAAATCTAGCTTGATAATGGACCACATGAAAGCATCCACTTAATACAGCAAAGGTTACATTTTGCTTTCAGTAGTTCAGCTACTCAGTGCAGAGGGACAGAAACATCAGAAGCCTCCTTTAAATTGCCCTCTAGAGAAAACTTCCCAAACTTGTTATTTAGCAACAGCATAACTGTGACAGATACACAAAGCACACTCCATATTACAGTATTGCATGAGCTAATGGAAATTATTTGCAGGAGTGATGGTGGAACTGTTAGTTCCATTGACTGGTACAGTCTTGGTCACCATGGCTTTCAAATGCTGCAATTCACATTTAAAAATACAAATAAAACCATAAAAGGCACTAGATACACAAGGACCACTATGGCAGGGTTTTATGATTACAATGAGAAACAGGAAATACTTTGGTAGGGACAAATCTGGGAGAGAGCAGAGGGAGAGTTTTCAATTATATGCACACACTTTTCAGGGATACAGACCTTTTTAAAGCACACTTCTAGCCTTCTGTTATCGAAAAACCTTTTAAAATATTCAGACATGATTAGATCAAGCATTTCCCTACAAAGCCCAATGAATGAGGTATGGCATTTCAGCTGTCTGAAAGACATGACTGCAGAGTGAAGCCTAGGGGAGGAGAAGAGACTTTAAGCTTCACTGACATATACTCCATATAAAAGGCATGCTAGGCAGACTTTTTGGGTCAGTGGTAATCAGCAAGAACATTAAAGCCTAGCTGTACTGTAACCGTGGAAAAAAATCTCTTTTATTCTCTAATAGCAAAAGCAGTCACAATGGCTGTGGTGAGCAGCCAAGTGAGGGGCCACTTACTCTCCAGCCCTGTCCTACTGAAGCCAATGGTGCTACAGTAACTACGCCAGCGAGTAAAGTTGGCTTGCCAGAGCCCCAAGACATCAGCATGCTCCTAAGCTATGTAGGCACTCTCTGGTTTTGCACCACCTGGTTAGGAGACAGCTTAAGCAGAGATGGATCTAATGAAAATGCTCCTCCTCACCAAAAGCACGCCAGTGAAATAAAAGGGCGCTGATGATCAGTATTGAACAAATGTGTCACCAGCCCCCTGACTCGCACACTAAGGAAAGCTGCTGCATTTTTTAAGGTGCTTGGTGTTGTTAAAATCAGCTGGCAAGAGGCTCATATCCCCTGCTCAGGTTTGTATTCTTTTCTCCTTGCTCTGTTTGAAAGCATTCAGCTGTTAAAAGCAAGACTGTCTTGCTGACAGTCAAGTCATTCAAATCCCAGATTTCACTTCCTGTTAAAACAGCACGCGATGATAAGAAGCAGGTCCTTATTTTACCCCAGCAGAGTCTTTCCCTCAAATTAATCATTCGTGCTACGAGCAATTAAAGAAACTGAAATCTGTATACAGCACTTGGATAGATACTGCACTTGAGTATATGTAAACAGGCTCCAGTGCTAGATGGTCTGCTGTTTGAATGGGATTTCAATTACCTTATGATCAATTGGAAATCTTACTTGGATGGCATAGGGCCCTTTCCCAAATTTAAAACATACAGCTTTAAAATGAGCTTCATTCCTTCAAAGTAGACCCCAGATAACCAGACAGAGACTCTTCAGAGGTTGTTCTTAGGTGTGACGGGCTTAAAGAAGGCTTGCATCTCTGTGAAACTCGCACTAATAAACAAAATCAGAACTTCACCATGAGTAAGGTAGAACAGAGGCTATCAAACACCTTTCAGCAATACACACATCCCTGAAAAGAGTTTGGATACTCCCTCCTCCTGCTCAGTCCCCTCTGATGCCTGTCTGCCTCACCACTCAGTGCTACCCTACTCAAGAGCAAGCAAGCTTGATTTTTTTAAAGATTACTGACAGCAACAGTCTCAGGGGGAGAATCAGGAGAAAACTTTATGACAGGCCCCCATGAAACCTCCATCACACAGTGAGGACTTGCTCCCACTGAGTACCCAAAGGGTCTGGCTCCAAACCCTGCAAAGTCCTTGCAAGACCACCTCATACATAGAGTCACAGCTTGTGTCTCTCCCAAAGCCATCCGACAGGATGATGCTACAAGTGTGGATATTTGCCTGCTTGTCCCACAGTCTTCATGATGGGCACAGCTACTTCTAGGAGGGAAGCAAGGAAGCAGCCTCCTGGCACTCAGCGTGTGGGGAAACATCCAGGCAGACACACACAGCTAAGGAATGCAGTAAATAATTCAATATGAAAAACAGAGGCCTGGGTTTTAGCACGTACCTGGAGCTCCCACAACTCAAATTCTAATAGCACAGGCTTAAAATACAGAAAAGGATCACGGAAAATTACAGGAGAGAAATCCAATGCTTTGCCTCAATGAAAGCATTTCCTAACTTTTAAGGAATGATAAAATGACCTATATGCACTGCAGTTAATGAACACCTTTCCTTTCCTCTGTTCCTGGAGCTAGAGAGCCTGCACATCATCACAACAACATCACAGGTCTCACTTTGTGTGTGTTGTGAGCATTGTTATGCAAGACTGAGTTTGCCGTTCCATCCTGGAAGTGCTCTGTGTTTTGGGAAGCTACTGGTTGGTGTTTGTTACCCGACAGGAACAAGGTGTCAAGCTTATGATGCTGCTTCTTGGGCAAGTAAAGAGACTCTTGCTGGCATAGAAGCAAATGAGCAGCTTTCCCAGGAGTGTTTTTACAGGATACCAGTTCAATATTTAAAAAAAAAATAAGTCAAGGATTATGTATGATGAACAGCTGGAGAATGTTAAATACATTTTACTTTAGGTTTGGCAGGGTTTAGTAAATCATGATTTAATCACACTCCCAGGCCATCACTGTAAGCGAACTCTGGAAATGCTCAGTAAGACATAAAGAAAGGATAAACAGAAGAATGGAAAAGGCATTTTACCGGGAAGGACACAGCCATTTGTTATTTAGCTCTGGAGCAAAACAAATGTGAAGAAGTCTCAGAAAGGGGAGATGAGAAGAGATATGAAAGAACACCAGGTCACCTTCCTCCCTCGATCACGGGTATGCTTCAGCTGCAAACCTGGCTTGGACCTTTGGGTGGATGTCCCCATCCCGCACACATGCAGGCGCACACATACACACACAGAGTTGTAGGCTCCAGAATGCTTTAATGTGAACTGCCCATTCTTTACTGTAATAAGACTTCAATGTCAGGAAACGCTGCCAGCTTTTTCAATCAGCTAAGCAGTGCATAAGCCTGGATAAATTAAAATTAGTTCCATGCAAGTTTTGAGGAATACTGTCATATGCTTTACTGAAGATTAAGGGACAAGTCAGTGAAAGCTGTGAAACTGACTTCAGTGGCACAAGGTTTAGCTGTCTGAGCACTGCATTTACCTTATTCAAGCAATTTTAATAGTCATTATAACTAAGCCAATGCTCTGATTTATTCTTTATTAGCACCACTCGCTCATTTTTTGTGGTTTCATTACCTCCTAGAAGTCAGAGGTTTATAGGTTCTGGGCCAAATTCAGAAGCAAGGCTTGTAAAACTGATCTAAATTATACTTGGGTAAATTATATTCTACAAGATCTTCTTAACTCCAACAGAAATGGAAAAACAAAATGTTAAACTGGAGGTCAAAGTGATTGCGAATCATTGCACAAGCCACACCATCTTCTGCCCTGCTATTAACTGCTTGAGTGAACCAAAGAATACAAGAAGATCCATACTAGGTCAGACCAACAGTCTGTCCAGCTCATCACCCTGTCTCCAGTCCTTTGAATAGGCTTCTAGATTACAGGACATCATATTACACGGGACTGCGAGACAGCGTAGAAGCTTGCTCCATCCACTCCACACACATCTGATGTGGCAGCACCTCCCAAAAAATAAACAATGGCACCAGCAGTTGACCAAGGCAATGTACAAGAACGTGCCATGACTTTTCTCCAGAGCATCCCATTTTCACCAGTGTGCTCCTCTGGGATTTTCTGGAGCAGAGCAGATGCCCCTGTATTTATCAGCACTCAGTAAATCTCCCTTCCATTAGTGGATCCAGTTGCTTTAGATTCCATGTATCTTTTTAGTATCCCAAAAGTTGAGGTGAGGAGCTCCCCAGTTGCTCAAGGACCCAACTCACATAGTTTTGAACTTATCATTCACTAGTTTGCTTTTATGTCCCCAACATCTCTGTACTGTACCCAACTCTTTTGGTTTCCTTGGCGACAAACTATAGTAAACCACGGTTCCGGTCAGCTGCTTAACAGTGTAAATTTTATGCAGTTTTAAGCTCAACATTTCCTCCTTAAATCTTTTTTTTTTTTTTTAAAGCATTATTTTACAAGCAAAATAGCATACAAATTAAGAATTTGTTTGCAGAATCCCTTTTTTCCCATAGTTGTGACTTTTTACATTGTAAATGTTTACATTCTGACGTAATCATTTTAAAACCTTGCTGGTTTCTATTCTTCATGTCTCAGGTCTTTATAAGAAATTCACAAAAATTTTGGAGCTGTCAGTAATAAAATTTCCACTCTAATTGTCCAGTTCTTTTCCCCCACTTACTACATGTCTTTCTGTTCATTGTGAAGTCACTGCTTCCAAACTGTGCTGATGTAAGTGAAAGAAGAAAACCTTACCTAGTGTCTTTTCATTCTCTCCTCTGCCCTGAAAGAAACTCCTCTCCCTTGCTTAATCACATGCATGTTATAAAGAAGAAGAAAGTTATACAAAATTTTACAATGCAAAGAAGTTTGCCAAGCATTCTTTTTAAAGGATGGTGTGAGACCAAGTGGAAAACATCGGTTCTTACCGACACAGCTAAAGCTCCTAGCAAGAAGCAAGATCATCTTCCATTAGTTGTATAAAACATTCATGCACAGCTGCTTCATTACTTCTAATGGTTTGGCCAGAAAGATTGTTCTAAAAATCCATAGAAGTGAAGGCTTGAGGGGTTTCTTACCTATGTGAGAATGATATTTTTTCAAGCTTGCTCTTATTGAACACCTAGACTTCACAACTTCCAAAGCAAGATGGCACAGTCAGCAGAATACAATGAAAGCAGTCACGGAAGTCCACGCAAGCACAGTTCATTACTAATGGGGGCTGCAGATGGGCCATGCTTTGAAACTCATATACTTGAAACTTAAATACAAGGAGCTCACAAGTCAGCTGTGATGGACTTGCATGTTAGCAGTGTAACAACAATGGCATGTTCACAGACTATTATCCATTTCACCCTGTGGAAATGCAGGTTTCTAAAAATGAACAGTCAAATGAACAATTTTAACACACACTCAATTTCTCCTGTCTTGGGACTACTTGTGCTGAGTCAGATTCCTGCTAGGAACCGGCTGGGTTTCTAGAGGGAATGTATTAAAGACTATGGTGGAAGTTAATCCTTTTCATTTAAGCACGTTTTAAAGGCTGCTGCCAGCCAGTAAGATATAGGACAACACATACCATCTTTTCAAAAGGGAAAACTGGGAAACAACATAATAAGGAAAGGAAAAGCCACAAATCACAGCCCCCATGTTAATCATACTTTGGACAGTGGTGGCAACCAGGCTGAAACACGAACTGTCTTCATTAAGTCAGTCTTTAACTTCAAAACCTATACTTCAAAAACCAGCGTGCTAACACATTGTCAGGACCTGAATATGGTACTTCCTGCCTTTGTGAGCGCTAAGCAAACGGCTTCAGTTCAGATACATAAGCCGAGACAATGTGTACTGAAGCCTTTCCTCCCATCCCTGCAGTTTGTGGTGGCTACAGGAGCCCCGGGACAGAGAAGATGACCTCAATGGGCAGCTCTATCCCCACCACATCCAAAGCCCGGTACCAGAGGCCCACACCACCTGACAGTAACAACAGCCCTCACGGGACCGCTCCTTAAATCATTCCGTGCGGACAATGGCCAAAACAGCATCCCCGCAGAAATCAATGGCAAAACCCCCGCAGATGCCGGTGAGGCCAGGACGTCACACAGCGTGCCTGGTGGGAGCCAAGACAATAGTGCCATCGCTTCAGCCATCTCAGAGAGAGCGGGAGATGCCAAAAAAAATTAAAAATTAAACTGAAAGGGGGATTTTGCTGTGAGGTCTGAAATTAAAACTCCTTAAGAGAGTGATAAATATCATTCACAGCTTTTATCTAAGCATCAGCTCAAAGTATTTCCTTCTTTTCTAATTAAAATAAGGATTTGAGTGCCAGAACAATGATCTCTAGTCAAAGACTCTCACAGACAGAGGGATCACACCAACTCATTTCCTACTTAAACAATGAAATCAAACCAAGGTTTGGGAGACCAGCATTTGTTGCTATTATTTGAGCTGGCACCATGCACACTCTGCAGTACTTTGATGTGGCTGCCTTAGGCAGCTCATAACAGGAGTAATAATATTGTAAAATATAAACAATCCCTGTTAGCAGTTTGGGAAAGGAGTTAAAAAAAAAAACAGAGCTTGTACTTTTGCAGCAAGAACCAGCATACACTGCCTTCTCTGCTTGCAGGGTCCAGTAAAACCAACCCCAAATTTTAATAGTGCCAAGTCTGTGCTCCTGAACGAGCCCGGCCCTGCCGCGGTGTCACTGGGGCAGGGGCCAACAGCCCGGGGGGGCTGATGTGGGGTCCTGGGCTGTGGGCAGGGTGTGGGGAGCACCAGGGGGCTCGGCAGGGACAGGCAGGGCTGGGGGTGCCCTCAGGGCCCCGGGGCACTGGGCTGGGACTGCATACCTCAAACCGAAGACAAACACAGTCATACCACAGAGCCACCCGAAGCATCCCACCGCCTGGCAGTTAAAGAGCTCTCCTGCTGACATGGGGGCTATAAGGACTTTAAATTGCCAATGAAAGCGATAATCATGAAAAAACTTTAAGTGCTGAGAAAATACTGCTCACATTCCAATGAACCCCTGGCACATAGGGGTAGATAATTTTTAAACTCATTTATGGCTTTTCAAGTGCACGTTGCAATGAAAGTGAAAAAAGTGGGCATTGGAAAGAGCAGCAGAGCATACCTAACAGCAGATAAGCCCACACATCCTATGCAGTGTGACCAGCCAGGCATCCATCCTCTTAAATGAATGAAAAGCAAAACAGACATGCTGACCACTTAGGAGTACCACTATTTTCCTGATTCTGCACCAGTTCCCTTTTCCCTCCTCGCATCTCCTCATGTTTCCTCCTTCCATTGCCACCCGGATCCAGTGCCTCTTGAAATCAGTGGGCTTCCTGCTACTGTTTTCAATGGCCTTCAGTCAGACTGAACACTTAAAGCCCTACCATTATGAGCAAATCCCACCAAGTAAGGAATTTCCATCATGAGATGTGATCTGCATGGGAAGGCATGGCCAGCAATGCTTGAAGACAGGCCTGCCGTAGTTGAGCTGAACCAGGAGATGGAACAGAATGACTAAAATCACAGAAATTCCAGTTTAGCAAAGGAAGACATAGCTTTATGTTGAGATGGGAGGGCAAAACTGACTTTGTTTTAATAACTGCCGGGGACAAAAAAAGATGCACATGTCACAAAAGTAGAATAAAGTTAATGTTATTAATGCTAAGAAGCAGAGGGCTCCACTGAATCCAAAGAGGTTATTGTTCTTCTACTATCAATTGCTGTGCTAAAAACCTTTTTTATTTTAAAGCCTGAAGCCAAGCTCACAAGCCTTAAGATCCATTAGATCAAAGGAAATGGTTTATAGAAAAACAGACAGATTTAAGGACATACCCAAACATATCTATTTACAGGTCTAATCCTTAAGGCATTGATTGTATTACTCAGTCTGTACATGGACAATGGTATTGGTGGTGGTCCTGTTCCAACTGCCTTATTAAAACACATTCAGATGGAGACCTAAACTTTAAGAGTTGTGTTTTCTATAACTGAATTTATATCTATCAAAACCAGACAGTATTCCTCACTTCCTTTATCACATTATTTCCAGATAGATGGTATGCATGATATGAAATGCTGGTCATAAAATGTTCAACCTCTGAATCATAAACTGAAGAGTGGTTTTAAGTAAGTCTATTCAGTAGCTTCAGAGTTTGCAAGCTTTAAAGAAGAATGCTTTGCAAAAAAAAAAAAAAAAAAAAAAGATGGTGGCTCCCTAGCATTTAACCAGATTCCTCTCATTTAGAAATGAGTTAGCAGGAGGAATGTCAACAGAAAAATATCTAATCGCTGTCATATGCATTGGTCAATTTTGAAAGAAAAATATCTCAATTCAACCAATTTTAACTGTTATACTTCTACAATTTTTCACTTTCTTTGCAAAAATAGAAGGTACTATCACTGCCGGCTATCACTACCACTTCCAGATTAAACAGCAAAATCTTCCAAGATCTCCTCTGTAAATATAGAGAAGAAAAACTATGGAAGTACACAGTGAATGCAGCAGCAAAAATCCTTTGAGTAGGATGGAAAAGTGCCTCTTTATGGCACTTACAGAAAACATAGCAATATGCCTGTGAGGAAGTCCTCTAGACAGACAACCCACCATTTATTTATGTTTTGGATTTATTTTAAGGTGCTGAGACTAGTTCCAAGTAAGTTCACCTTAAAAGGGAGACCATATGCTAATCTCTGTCCATTATTGCCAAGTCCAAGTATTCAAAGATCAATAGTCAAATGCCTTTGGCTCCTAAAACAGAGTCTGCGTACCTATCAATTAGATAGAAGTACCAGGGCTGAGTGTGTTGGTTTTTAAATGGTAGTTTAGTGCTTTTCATTTACCTTCAGGGCTCTTAACCTCTAGAGTTCAAAATATTAATGTTTACAACCACACAAGCTAGTAACTTGCTTCTTTTTAAACAGGGAGAGCTGACGCTCAAATGAACATATGACTCTAGTTTTTGGCAGTCTAAGATGGCCAATAAAATCACAGAAGTTGGCAACACTGCCCACACTGTCAGCAAGCCATGAACCAAGGGCGACAGTTCATCTACCACTTTACAAGGTCCCTTTCCATCAATGTTTTTCTGAACAGCTACTAACAGCATCTCTCAAACAGTACAGCTTATGCTAGCACAGAACTAAAAGATTAATAAAATAGCTGTTAATTGCATTCAGGGAAAACAACATTGAAACTAATAAGATGAGGACAAAATGCTTTAGCTTCATTTGCACACTTAGCACAGTGTGCACAGCACACTGCACTTCTCTCATGCACAGCTTTCACTTAAACGCCATGAAGGCCTTATAGAGTACCCTCAGCTTCAACGTTTCGCTCATTCTCATCTTACTGAGGCCACAACTTATTCCTAAGCTACCCACTTTTTCCCCACCTCATGCAGTGACAAAGGGCCAGAAAACAATCAAACTGCAATTTCAATGCAGATGAGACAAGAAGTAGGACTTACATCCTTCTTTTTTGCCGCAAAGCAATCTCTCTTAATGCCTCAGTGCTTTGAGCACAAAACTGTTTCTCTGCTTGCAAAAGAAAACAAACATACAAAAGAACTCAAGGGGAGGTCACACCATAGGCACAGAAACCTTTGGGACTGTGCCATGAGTTGTGGAGTGGCCATACTGGTTTGCTATGCCTGTCTGACAACAGCAGACCTCTCAAGCATCTTCCTCCGCAACAAGTGGAAAAGCCCTGGGTCATGTCATGGAAAAGGGGATGCATCCCTGAGACTACCTCACTTGTTGGGAGAGGTGTGTCAG
Organism: Morus bassanus; assembly: GCA_031468815.1. Classification (NCBI taxonomy): domain Eukaryota; kingdom Metazoa; phylum Chordata; class Aves; order Suliformes; family Sulidae; genus Morus; species Morus bassanus. Next base: position 86,549,270 of record CM062568.1, on the reverse strand, counting down.
CCCTTGGCTCTGGCCGCCACAGAGCAGACCCGCCTCTCATTAGAAGTCTCCTGTTAGGTGGCGTAACCCCAGCTGCATCACAGCAATCTCCTTCCACCAGACCCAGCTGCTTCCAGTACATATGGTCAGTCACAGGATGCTACTGAAATATGTATGAAATACAGGCCTGGCTGCTAGGAAGCAGCAGGCAGAAGTCAAGCGTGGGGGCTCAATGTAAGGTAAGTACCAGCCTGCTCCAAGCTAGGCAGAAATCACACAGTGCTCTCGAGCCACAGTTTCCAAAGCCAGGGTATTCAGGCTTTCTCCAAAGCAAAGACATTTGTAGCTAGGAACTCCACATTTAGCAGTGCTGCCCTTGGGGTAAAAAAATAAGAAAAACATGCTCCCTTCACTGAGCTTGGAGGAGGTAACAAGGTAGCAGTACTGGGAGGTAATGTGGAACCAATTAGTGGGATGTTCTCACTCCTAAGCTAGATGACCTTAGTCACGCACACAGTACACAAAGAAGAAAAGTTAGCACCAATTTTCTCAGCAGTCCAATTCAAAACCATAATGACACTAGTCTTTAAGAAGAAATGTCATCCAAAGGGACAAGCTTCCAGAAAATGATGGCAACCTACACCAAACATATATGGCCCTGTGCTGAAAGGCTGCTGCAGAGCTTCCAAACTCCACAGAAGCTCAGTTCAAGTCCTAGCCTGGCCTTAGGCATGTGCAAGGATGCAGTCCCACTCCCTGTGCTTGTTATCATATTCCAAAATGGCCCATCGGCCTTCCTCAGTTATGAGAATTTGCAGACATTATCCTCACTCCCGCATCACTGCTGCATGCAGCCTAACAATCTCCCAAGCAAAGATAACCTTTGCGGACAAACAGCTCCTTCTAAAAGGCCCTCCCACGTGTCTCCTGTCATCGAAATGAGAAATCCATATATGATGGTGACTGACTGACAGCTGGTGGCTCTTCTGCCAAGGGACATGTGGTCTCATAAAGGAGTTCAGGCCATTCAGGCTCTACACAAGCAATTCCTAGCTGTGTACTCCAGCCAGTTGCCACGTTAACATCACTAATGTCACTTTTGCCTCCATGCCAACTCAGGATAGACAGTTTCTCCCTGCAGCACCTCCTCAAATGTTTCCAAAGGCAGGTCACCTTTAAGGAAACCCCCAGAAGAGTTAGAACCCCACTTAAACCTGTTCTGCATCAACACAGTGACAAGAACGTAACTGTAAAAGAGTTAATCATCTCAATGTAGGTATTTTTCTTCATTTTACCTTAGCTTAAATGAGGAAAAAGAAGGTAATCCTGCAGCACAGGTATACGCTAAGCCAAGTCTGTAAGGACTAAAGCATTTTTATCTCCAAAACATCCATTCCACAAAATTTGTTTTTCCACACGCTTACAGTTAAGGTGATTTGTTTGAGCTTAGTTGTTTTGTTTTTAACATGAAAAATGCAAAATTTAAAAGGGAAGGCTTCTTAATGCTTTTATATGAAATAAAGTATCCCGCACTGTTTTAATTTTCTTGCTGATATTCACGTGGGTTCCTCACAGCGTGTTTATCAAACATTGCCCTTTACATTAAGGCTTTGGCAAGTATGATAAAATACAAACACAGGCTCTGTAAAACCATATTCACAGCACAAATTTACATTTATAGCACTTAATATAATTAATATAGAGGACAGCAACAGTAGGGTGCATATATTCTATGTTTTCTTCAGTTGCTGAAATTGCAGCAAGAGCACGTGATTTTGCATGTCTGAGGGTAAAGGTGTAAACATTAGCCCCTTTGACACAGCTAGGAGGAGGCTTGTACATACTAACTGAGCTCCTAAGAGTCAGTAAGAAAATAAGTAAAATGAAACAAGTAGCCCAGTTTCTCAGGAAAAGAAAGATAACACTGTTCCCAAGCTCAGTAGCACTGATTAGCAGAATATACCCTCATTTAGTGCTACTGTATAGCCTAGGCATACATAGTAAAGTTCCATAATTAGTGTCCTCTGTTATAAGGATAGACTATACATTCATGTCAGAATGGAGGGGAGAAGGGTGGGCAAAGATATTTTTTTCCATATAAAAGAAGCTACTGTGTTTCCGTGGCTCTCTGCAGACAGGTTCTGTAGGTGGCCATTGAAACAACAAAGGAAGTTCAAGGGTTCAAAACAGATTTCTGCTGCTTAATACCCAGAAATCTGCATTTTTAAACTCAGTGTCCCTGCTGTGCAATTATGTATGAATTTAAGACTAGTCGTTTTCGTACAAGAGGCTGTGCTGTGCAAGTGGGAGACAAAATCAGGTCATTCAATCATGAGAAGTAAATTTCCCCCACCAGCTGTTGTACTCCAGAGAGAGACAAAGAGGGAAAGGCAGATTTTATTCCCTCTTCAGACTAGTCCAATTTCTAATCATATCCTTCGGAGTTTTGAATACCCCTTCCCTGTCCCTTCAGACCCAGGGACTAACATGGGAACCTAATTAAACCTTAAGTAGTGTTGTGTAAAGACCAACACTGTGTTAAGATTTGACTGAAAGAAAAGATCAGCTGAGGCTGCCTCTGTAAAATATACAACCCCTGTTTAAAACAAGGCACCTGTCATCTCTGAGACTTCTGTGTCTATTCCAGTCCCCCCTCTTTCTCTTATTTGCCTTTGAACACTTCATTTAAAGTTGTTTCTTTCCTCTGAGACATTTTATATATCCACTCAGTGTGTTCACAATGGTCCATATGTATTGGAGGTCACGCCCTTCCAGAGCAAAAAGCCTAGAGAAGAGACTAACCCAAATTGCTGTGCTTTGCTCCATTCCTCACCTTAGGACCCTTCAAACTGTCAGCAGAAATTCCTCCAATTTCATCACAGCTTTGCACAGGCAAGAGAATCCACAGCAGCAAAGCCTGACCCAGGATGCAGCCTCCCTCACCCACCACCCTATGATGAACATCCACACACAGAGAACAGGAATATTTTACAACTTTCCAGAGAAAAAAACAACCTATCTCCTAGTGTTGGACCAGAATGCAGTATTAGTGAACATCTCTGAGACAAAATTTCCATTGCTAAGACCAGCTGATTTTTCATATGTTTTCACAAACAGAGAAACCAGTAATTAGGGTTAAGGTTTCTGTGAGAAAGACATGGCAAAGGAAATACATCAAGCCTAAACCATATGGCTATGTGTGTTTTTCATTTGCTCCCAAACATTATTTTCTGTGTGATCATGAACACAAAAAGGTGTTTCAAAGAGTCAGCCTAGGAAGAAATGACCTCCTTGACTTCCTTGGAGGAGGCCACTCTCAAACCAGCAAGCAACAATTGCTTCTATAGGAAAGAGATGAACCAGGTCCATCACCTTTATTTCTATGTGGCAGTTCTGTTCCGTAAACGTTTCTGTTACACACGACAAATTCAGGGTGTGCTGTCACTGCCTCACACAGGTTGGCTCTTCCAGGGCTCCCAGAGTGTCTTATTTGCTTTATGAGCATTTTTTTTTTGTTTCTGTATTAAAAATAAGTACTATCAGACATTTATATTTATTAGGCATTTTAAAAAAAAAAAAATCTCTATTTTCAGTGACCAAACATCAACAGCAAGTATACCTTATTAATCAAAGCCTGTTTTCAAAAGAAATTCATGCTGTACATTAGAGGTTACAGAGCTCATTCTGTTTAGTTCCAACATGTGCAATACATTGCGTTAGATCAAAAAGGAAAAACAAATCAGAAAATGTGTTTTCCTGCTCTGATTCTCTAACATAGCCCACAGTTTCAACCCTGACCTAGTGTAGTTCAGTGCTGAAGAGCTGTGGACTAATTCATGGTTAGTGAGTCAAGCAAGAAAATCAATCACTGGATCACAGTAGTACCCTTTATCTGCAAATGAGAAAAAGCCTGGGTTTTGCCCTTTCTTTCCATATACAATAAAATACAAACGGCTGCAAAGAACCTTGAAAGAGAAATTGAAATGTGTGAATAAATCTAATAACTGAAGATATTACAATTTAAATATATGGATGGATAGATATTTAACATGCATATACGTATCTATGGATGTTAGAAATTACAGCTAAGGTTGCCATTCTCAAACTACGTTTATGACCACGGTCAGACAAGTGCTTTCCCAGCTCCCCAGCCCTTTGCCTTGCTAGAGTCATAAGGTTATTTTTTTGAGAGTCGGGAAAGTAAAGTGACGGTGAATTTTGAAAATAATCTTTTTTTTTCAGCCTGATTAGCCACTTTGCCATCTGAAAGAGGCAATAATGCATGGTCTACTGAAAACAGACTTCACTAATTTATGGAGGAAGTATTTTCCTCCCTACACAGTGCAGGTATCATAGACTGTGTTCAGAGGGAAGAGAGATCCCAGGTAGCCACAGAAGAGCTATTAAACATCTCTGTATGACCTCTGCTGAAGTGTTCTGCTGAAATAAGAGCAAATTTCAACACTACAGGCCCAACTGCTGCTTTTTCAGCAAATGTCCCTCCAATGTTAGCTGGGGGCCTGCATAACAACTTCACTCTGAAACCTTCCTCCTCCAAGCACTTAGCAAGCCTCATTTTATCTTGAATGCATTTCAAGGTTTCCTCCTCCCTCAAAGTGCACTCACTGGGCAGCTTTTCCATCGGCCCATTTTTGTGAGACAATGAAAGTTGCTCACCAACTACACATCCATCTTTTCCCGTGTGATATGTCCCACTCTTGTTGAACGCAGTAGTCCCCCCAGCAGTGAGGGGGCCTCACAGGTCAGATGCAGGCATGACATAAAGGAGGGGACTAAAAACTTAAGCTCTGCCAAACCTGTGCTAGCTTGGGGACTGCAGCACAAAATGCATCTCCAGACACAGAATCAGCAACAACTAGCTGGGCATATTAACACTGTGGTGGAGCCACCACTGCCAAAGCCAGAGGCAGGGACAGCCTGAAGGACAAGGAAAGCATCAGCTATGCTAGAGGCAGTTAAGAAAGGAAATGGTAAAGCAAGGTGAGAGACTGAGCCCAGCGAGGCCCAGGACCCACTCAAAGCTGTTCCACATGAGGCATGTGACTGCAAAAAGATTGGGAACTATTAGATGGAAAAATAAAAAGCAAGCTCAGCGTTAGGAGTTCAGATGATAAATCCTTCCAGATGGGATCCATGCACCACTATTCTTTCTGTCCGATCTCCTGTTACAAAGGACTGAAGCCACCAAACTACTCTCAGATCCCACGCATCTATAGTGAACTGTCTCCTCTTTGAATTCAATTTCAGCAGGTATTAAAAGGAAGGGATTTCTCTTTCAGCTCTTGTTAGTATTTTCATCCCATTTTGGAATTTGTCTGTCATTTTTATCTTTTGATTTAGAAATGTTAATAAAGATTGATGGTCTCCCTGAGGAAAAACAGGTGAGGAGATAGCACAAGTTGGATTATATCATCCCAATAAATCTTCCTTTCAAAACAAACACAGCTTTCTCTTCTTGCAAAACACTGCTCTTTAAAGACCATACTTTGTTTTTTAATAAAGAAAAAAGTCTTTCAGCTGTGTTAACGATTAGCAAATGAATATGGCAGCTAACCAAGATGCTCAGGCCTGTAGCTTTAGTCACTTATCAGATTAATACATACAAATGAAGGATTCTGTAGTCTTCACTTACAATGGCTGAAGTCATCGGGATTAGATGACACAGTGAGGAAAGGCTGCAGCACTGAGCCCGGAGAGATGGGGAGGACGGAGAGAGAAACCGAGGAGAAAGGAGCTCCCAGAACACATACACATAAGGACACTGCTGTCTGCAGCCTCCTTTGAGTGGTGAATGATACAGAGAAATAAAAGAAGAGTTCCAGAAACAGCTTATAAAAATAATTAGTGGCATGAAAAGATCTACAGATGGAGAGAGACTGAAGAGGTCCAATGTGCTTAATTTAGATATAAGGGCACATGAAAAAGGTACACAAAGTAATGAACAGCACAGAGAAAGAACTCTGGGATTCTTTAATCATCCAGCTTTGTAATGCAAGAACAAGTGGGTATTCAGAGAAATTAAACCAATTCCAGAGAGTTCCAAGGCAATGCACAGGTAACCTGCGGAGCTGCTGGCCACGTTTCATCACTGAGGCCAAGAATTAAGGAAGAATTTAAAAAAAGAAACAAACAAACAAAAAAAAACAACAAGAAAAGAAGCCCAAACAAACAAAAAGCACTCCCCTCCACTCGATTAATAGTAGCATGTGCAACGATAACATGCAGAGTGAAAAAACAACATGTAAGAAACTGATGCTTCAAGGGACCTGTCAAAACCAAGCCTTCCTCCTCTGGGATAAAGCTTCATGTGTGGGCAGTTGCTACTACTTTTCACTACAGTACTTCTTACACTTTGCTTGAACCATCTGGTACCAACCATGACTTTTCTGATCAAAACTCTCTTCCTGAGTATTTCAGGATTGCCATGAGGCTCATGGTAGAAAGAATACCCTTTATCCCCCCTGAGCCCTCTCCCTGTGCTACCTCAGCTTGCAGCAGCCCAGGCCTGCAATGGGGGAGACCCTGCGCTGCTCCCACCACTGTTACAGCAGGAACATTAACATTGCCGTGTGGTTGTTTCCATGGCCCTGGAACACCTCCACAGAGACACTTCATCCCACCTCCAGCAGCAGCAAGGAATATAACATCCCAAACTGGCTGTCATCCTCAGGCATTTTTACAACTACTGGAGGGGGTGTGCATGGACAACAGCTCCCCAGCTTTTCTTAACAGCTGATAAAATAGGGAAGCTAATGTAGGTCTCCTGCCATGTGCCACAGCTGCAGAGTCCTCCTCAAGATGTAGAAGCAATTTAAAAAGAGTCTGGGTGGACCAGTGTTCTGGGCTGACTTCCACGGTTGAAAAGAAAACCAGGTTCTTCTCCCCAGGGAAATGGGCAGAGGAGTCAGTCCTGCACCACATCAGCACCTGGGGAGCAGGGAGCACAGGGCAGAAGGGGCACCCCTGGTACAACTCAGGCCATAAGCAGTGGGACAGCTTTTGCCTCCAGAGGGCAGAAAAACATAAATGGTAACAATCCAGCTTGCTGTGGCTGCTCCACATGCCCGCGCTTTTTAGTGAGCTCCCTCAGAGAGGGAAAGAAAGAAAAAAACCCAGAAGTGATTCATGAGGGTGTGAAGCTTTGTCTGCCTGAATAATGAGCTAACGGTTGGCCTTGCCGACAGCCCCACATCCTTTTACAATCTCATCAGTCCGCGCTTTGTTCTCAGGCCCTGCTCAGCCATCAGCTGAGGAAGTTCATCTGTCTCAGCAGTATGTGGTAATGATAGCAAGGGTTAAATACCACTTAAATGGAGGTACAAAAGGCCGGTATAACTTTATACGAGGCCAGACAGCTGGTTTGTATAATTCCAGTTTTCACAGAGCATTTCTTTCCAGTGTGTCCCCTTAAAAAAAACTTTTTCCCGCAAGTTAATTCTCTTACTTCAGAATGCCAGCACAGCTCCAGTTATCAGTGAGACAATCCAAAGCTAAGTTTGCTGTCAAACTCAGACCCAGGCTAAGGCTTCAAGAGAAAAACTCTTACAAAAGTCCTCACCATGAAATCATTCAAGGACAAGGTAGAGAGTTTGTTTTGTGTCTATCCTATTGGGTTTTTTTCCCAAAAAATCCTTACTGCTCTACGTTTCTAAGAGTTTCCAGATAAGAACATCTGTTTTTAAATAATCTTGGTGCTGCTTTGGAGTTTCTACAGTGTACAATGACACAATCAGCTGCTTTTTATTAACTTATTTGTTTGTGCAACAGCATTGGTGAATGTTCATCCATTCATCACTGCACATCAAGCAACTGGGGCAGATCCAGTAGCAGGAGTGTTCAGTGCTTGCCAATTCTGGTACATCAGCACTAGCTAGTAGCTGAATCATGCTTGCCTTGCCTGAGCAGGCACTCATTGAAGACAAACACACACACACACACAGAGTTGCTTACTGAATCTTCTTTCCTCCATGTTTTAACAGCTAAAAAGTGAGCTGAAAACATAAGTCAACAGCAAGGCATTCAAGGGGCAGCTGAATCCTCCCTCCCCTTACTCCCTTGTCTCCAAGGTTCGCCCAAATCATGGAAAAATGCCCTTTTCCAGGGATACCCCGGCAAGCTGAGTACAGGATGGAACTGATCCATGAGGACTCCTGTAAACAGATTTTACACTATCATGCACAGCTTTGTGAAGCTTTGAGATACCATCTCCTAGAAGTTCTTGGGATTTCTTGCAGAGTATGAGATAACAGTCTCTGACTGCCAGAGAGCTGAGGGGAGGGCAGAGCAAAGCAGGGTCCCAATTTGATAACACGCTGCATGCCCCTTACCTCAGAGCACGACCTGAGGCCTTTGGTACGTGACTCTCCTGTTGAGGGTGGATGGAGGACACGAGGCGTCACTATCCAATCCACAGGATGACAGGGCAGGAGCAATACTGAGACCCATGAGTGCAGGGTGTGCCACAGCAGCCCTTGAGGACCAAAAATGAACAGTTTCATCATTTCAACAATGTGCATGTTACCACAGAAGGGAGAAAGTCCCTTTACTGCGCTCGGTCTGACTGACAGCCTACTAAAGGCAAATGGGGTCTGTCTTCTCTGCAAGTCTTCCTAATGGCTCCGAGCAGTGGAATTGGTGCCTATCCTCTTAAAGGATAAATGAAAAAGCATGGTCCTTGAAGCTTTTAATCATGGCACCTCGAGCTCTTAAATGCTTCAAAGACTGGATTATAGAGGGGTACACAAAAGAACTAGAAAATCCCATAGAGTCCCGCCTGATCTCTGTGCCTATATATTCTGTAACTACCCCTTTGACAGCGCTATCCTATCTGATCTGATTTTGACTCTTTGCAGTGACTGGATGTGGACAAGCTGCTTGACTGCTGTGAAGATACTGCGTGTGACGGAGTGAGGGGGTGTTTCAGTGAAAGGCGGGTCTCAATTTGCCCTACAGTGCCTGATGATCTTACAAGCATGGATTAAAAGCAGTTTTGAAATGTCTGGACCAAAGCACTATTACTGTCCCTGCTGGAAACAAAAGCACCTTTTAATCATGCCACAAACTGAGAAGTTTTATAACAAGCCCTCCCCTCTACCAATCTCCCACTGTAAATCCAAGAATGGGGATCTCCACCTCCACTAATATGAACAAAGCTGTAGATCTGGGTTTAAAAGGTAAGGGGGATCTAATTACACTTTACAAGCCACCTGCAGATCTTGAGTAAACTACTATTTAATTGAATCATTTATCTGAAATTTTCTTGAAAGAAAAAGAAAGATACTTACTCATTATGGTTTCTTTGATCCTTTCCAACACAAGCAGCTATATGAACAAAGCAATTTTCCTTCCCTGGGTCCTCCCCTATTTGTTTCCCGTAGTGTCAACCTGCTCCAGCAGGCAGTCCCTGCTTGTGCCATAACACTGCTTATTCTGCATGCAATCTCTTTTGAAGACACAGCAGTTCTGATTAAACGCCATCAGCACTACTAATGAGGTAGGTCTACTGTCATGGGTGGGTAAGCCAAAATTATTTCTAATGACTACCAAGGCACAGCAAAGAACTACCACGTCAAGGCACTGCTTGTGACTTCCCAGCCTCTACCAGCATTTTGGGAGAGGGTTGACTCCTAATACACCCTGCTCTGGCCACATCCCCTCAGGAATCCCAATCAGACTTAATGTTGCCCCAAATCCTTTTATGCTGGAGCATCTCTCTTGAGAGACTTCATACCTATATGATCATTTAAATATTCTTCTGCAGGTGAATGGTATCTCCACTGCCTCTACCATGCTTGTGAACTATGGAGGTAAAGGAGATACTAGTTTAATAATGCACTAAGGTGATGGTAACAAAAGCAAAGCTACAGCTTTCCATAGCATTAGATTTACTATATTAAGCTTTTAATACTGCAAGAGATTAACAGTGACAGATTCTGTTGTAGACTAGCAAAAGCTATTGCAATTCTTGCAACTTTCCCATTAATCACATTTAAACATGCTGCTAACAGATGGGCATCATGGAGCACTAGGTCTCTCACAAGCCATAACTAACAAAAAGCATGTCTAGGAGATCTTGTGGCTTCTACAGTTCAGAGAGATTGTATATGCAGGCACTTTATTATTGTTTTTGTTTTATATTATCTATGATTATTAGAAAAGCTCAAGTTAAATAGATGACAGACTTCAGCATACGTGAGTGGGAAGGGAAAGGGAGGGGGGCAGAAAGAATCAAAACAAGACCACCCACACAAAGTTCCTCTAAGTCCACATTTCACATGCATGATCATGATTTTTCCACTACACCCGGAAAGCCTTAGATTCTGCACTGCAAGCTTTCCTCTGACACTACTACCCACACAAACCTTCTCCCGAAGCCCAGACGCAAACCCAAGCTGTGAAAAGTGAGCAGCCAGCCACTAGCCTGGCTGGACAGAGAATGACAATCTCTCCTCCCCTTTCAGTAGTACAGATGTCAAGCGCAGGTGGCCCTTTCTGACTGAAGCTGGGAGAGCACCTGAAGAGAACCGCAGCGTGAGCACTCAGCAGCCAGATAGAACATATCAGACATTTATTAAACTTCCCAGCACCGTTTTTTAATTAAACCAAGTCCCAAGGTACAACCTCATCTTTACATGACTGTAATTAACCAGGACACATTGTCTGTAATGTAAGAAAGATCAATCTCCTCTATGAGCCAGGCCTCAAAAGAAAGACTGGCAACTGCAAACCTAGCCCAACCTAAGGTTAGTCCTCACAGGGCAAGAGCTGCAGTTCTCTGCAACAAAAAATCCTGCTTGCTGAAGGAGGACTGGAGAATCCCACCTGGGGGTTCTGCCTTCATCAGGAAGAACCACACGGCACCTGGAAGCATTTGCCCATGAAGGACAGAAGCACTCGTGGCATGGAAGGGTCTCAGCCCTGCAAATTGCTTGTCATTTACAAAGCAGGTCTGTGTGCGTGGGGTACCTGTACAGTATCTATCACCGCACAACCCAGCTCGTCCTCACTGCTTGTGTGATATCACCTCTGAGAAGAAGGGATGGGCTGCCACCCTGCCACAGAGCTGAGGAACAGAGGCCTACAGAGCCCGTGGTGGTACCCACTTCACACCATGCCATGTACAGAAGTTAAGGGACTCGTGCAATCACGGAATCTATAAACTTTCCCTGCTCAACAGTGAGAGGCAGGTTCACCTTTGAATGGGATGGATGGCCCAAAGTTTAGAGTGCTAAAACTTGGTGATCTGAATCCCACTAATAACCTTCACCCAAGCCCCCATGAGAAGTCAGTGGATGAATCCAGGTCTCCTAAGCACTACTATTGCAGCCGCTGGGCCCTCCTCCTCCTCAGCTCCAACCTGCAGAGCTGAACATCCTCAGCCCACTCAGGAGGGACTCACACCTGAATGGGTCTGGGCCTCCTCTAGACATCTGCCAGCCATTTACAGATAGCAGCTGAGTCCTCCTTAAACCTACCTGCTTTGTTTTCTCATCAATGAAACGGTGCACACATGGCCCATTGGCAGAAAAATAAACAGAAAAAATACTGTCATTCCCATGCCACTTCCCAAATCGTCAGGCGGCCAGCTGCCCTGTGGGGCCAGATCCGGGCAGGGCTGCCTCTGAAGGGGGTGAAGTCCCACAGCTATGGCCCATCAGGAGTTTCTCCCAAACCATATCACACCCCATGATACATAGTGGTTGCTCAGGACGGAAGAGAGATAAACCCCTGTCTGGACAGTTAGATGGCAATGCAATCTTTAAGCTAAGACCTATACTCTAAGACTTATTCCAGGGGTTGCAGTGGTATTGAAAACATTTCACAGGCTCCATCCTGGCCAAGCACAGCTGCCTATGAGCAAGCTTCTGCATCACTCAGCCTGTAGCACCCTGCTCCAACACACGCCATCATGCCCATAATGCACACAAAGGATTTCAGTGCTGCTCCACAGTGGAAACCTTCCCTGGTAGTGAAAAAGGAAATCCTGGTTTCTGAATTTCCTCCTGAGGTGGCTCTTCTCACAGCTGCTGCAAGGACAACATGTATTCTCTTTCTCTTTTTTTTTTTTTTTTTTTTTTCTGGTAATCGTCTCCCCACTACACATACACAACACCATCCACAGTAACATTATGGAAAAATTACTACCCTAACTTTAATGTTTCTTCAGTGGAAGTGGAGAATGAAGCAGAGGAGGGTACTTAGGGACCAGCAGAAAAATAATCTCCTTTTGATGTGGCTTGTTCAGGACAAGCCTGATCCTCAGATTCAGGCCTGCTGGATGTACAGGCCAGAAGCATCTCAGTTATTTTAAACAAGCCATGTTGTGTAGTACAGCTTCTGCAAACACCACTTCAGTGAGTGGTCTTTCAGGAATGACAGAGACTGCTTCCTCACCCACTCCATTCCCGCTGCTGACTCCTCTCCCACACACCGACACCATCCTGCCGGAGGCTGCACAGCACCCAAGCAGGGCAGCACCAAGCTGCCCGCCAACATTACACACAGGAACATGTTGCCTTAGAAAGCAGCTAGGTTGCCAAGAAGAAGCAGAGGAGAAACATCAGCCGCTCTGCAACCCTGAAGCTGCTAAGTGGCATGTCAATGAAGGGGAGAAGAAGGGGAGGTGGGAGACACAATTCACTTGCTATAAACAGCAAACGAAAGCAGGAAGGAAAAAGGCTGCAGGATGGCAGACAGACCTCTGATGTGATATCCTTGTCAGTATGAAACCAGGCTCCTTAGACCCCAAACTCACAAGGAGAGCTGCAAAGCCATATTCCGGCATCCATAATGCGCTCGGCCAGGACTGCACTGGCATGGGGCTTCCATGGAGCAGGGGTTCACGTGACAATCACAGCTCACCACCGCATCTCCACAATGCAGCAGGAAAGAGGCTGTACAGATTTGAAAGAAAAATTCAGGTGGGCTTCCACAAGCCCTACAAAGTTGTAAAATGTTCCTGTAGTGCTATCAGGACACAAAGTAGTAGAGAGAGCTCTGTATTATGCAGATGAAAATATTATTGGTATATAATTTAACATCCCCATACCCTAGGAATATGATCTGAAAGAAAAAACAAGAACTACTTTGACACAGTAGATGTGTTGTGGACTAAGAAGTATTGAAGTATTGGCCAAAGTTTGACTCAGCCAGCTCCAGCTTTCAATACTAGAGCACTTAATTATAAAATCCAGCATTTAGCTCTAGGGCTCTGTCCATCTGGCTCACGCCACTAGAATCAAGAAGCTACAGAAGAGCAGACTGCAGCAAACAAGGTCTGTATGTGCCAACTTCTGTAGGGACATATTTAACAAGCCCTAGGTTGGACTGTCTCAAAAGGGAATGAAGGCAGGCAAGGCATCTCTTTGCAATAATAAATACAACACATTCCTTCAGTGAATCTGCAAACTATATTGTAGACTTGCATCACTTTACCTTTCACTTACCCATCTGTTCTCTTGGAAGAATTAATTTCATGAACTTGCCTGAGGTTCTCTACATTTTTATTTTATTTTTCAACCTTTGCTGTAATATAGCAGGGGCAATTAATTCAAAAGCAAGGGCTTTACTCTTGCAAGTACAACCAAACAGCATAACTCCCACATTCTCAAGCAAGATGCACCTCACTTCTGGGGCAGATCACTCATTACATCCAGCAGAAGAGTTTCCATCAATACCACCACAACCTCCCAAGCCCAAACTAATCTTCCACTGTGAGGGAGAGATGGGAAGGAAGTGAACTCAACCATGAGATGCTTTTGGATGAAGACACAAAGTCAAAACAAGGAAAGAACAAGAGACATAAATTACCTTCTATTTTTACCTTTGTAATGAGAGCCGTAGTACTGAATATTTTCTCCCTTGTTTGACCAGGTTGCTGCTGATGCAGCTGTAAAATTCTTCTCCCCTTTATTAAGCTTTTCTAACCTCAGTGACCAACATTATCTTGTCCAATCTTTCCACTGGTCTTCCTCCTTTATCCAGCTATATATTTATGTATATAGAGATATAAAAACGTGTTCTTCTAGTGACACACAGAATTTTGAGGGAGAAGATGCTATCCAAACCTTTTCTATTTCAACTATTGTTTATAAAGGTCTGCACAAAATTGGGCACACTCATTTATTTTATGGTAACAGAACCTTTTAGTCTCACAGTCCAAGATGCTGCTTATCAGGTCAGATCTACAGCCAAACAGGAAACAAAATTCCGGAAAGGAAATAAATAATCACCCCAAGCTGCAATATTTTGCAGCTCGCTCTCACTTCCTTTACCAAATTGCCATTCTTCTGGGTTCTTAGGGACAAGCAGATAAATGAAAAATCCTTCTACATTAATAATTTGTGTTAAGTTCCACTTGGACAATTTCATAAATGAATAGCCACATTATAGCTGCCGAAGGTAGCTGTAACCCATTCACTTATTTACAGACCCGGCACTCCTCAAGTAGGGGTGCTCATTTGCATAGTGTACCTGTAGGCTGATGATTTTATCACTGGATCCAATATAGAACTGCCCTGTAAATTTTGCATGTATTGACAGAGATCCCTAAAAAAGTTTACAGTGCAATCTGGGTAAATACCCTGGGTTGGACTTTAAACAGGCAGACAAGCATCAAGGGGAACTCTGAGCACAGGTCCAGCCTGCTTCGGCCTTTCTCCTCCTCCTCTGTCAGACACAGGTGGTCAGCGTCATCTGCGGTCAACCCATGGTCAAGGCTGCCACCTCCCAAGCACTCCCGCTAGCTTCCTTCAAACAGATCTGATCCAGAGCACTGCGGTGCACAGTGCACGTGGCTGGCAACTGCGCATCTGTTTGTACAACACGGCTATCTTACCACAGCCCTGCTGCCTTGCTGTGCGGGACGGGTTGCACAGCTGGCTGATAGCAGATATATTGCTGGCTGGGTAGCCCCATGCCCCAGGCAGTGGCCCAGCCCCACAGCCCTGCACTGGGCATGGGGCAGGGAGTGCCCAGGAGTGGGCATGGCTGGCCCAGGAGAGAGCAAGAATGGAAGTGGAGACATCCACATCCGGACTAGCATTGCTTTGCCACTCTGGCTTAAAAAGGGACAGCTTCTGGGCTCTGGGAACCGATTCACACCAACTAAAGGTGATGGAGAATTAACAGTAAGTCTTCAGGGGAGGCTCCGAGCTTCCACTGGGAGGATTTTGTCCAGAACACAGCTTATCCAGCCTTTGTCTGGGCACCAAGGCTGAATCAAGCCTGCGGCAGCTGTTAGAGAGGCCAAAAAATATTGCTGAAGTCATGAAGTGGTGATACTTATTTTAGGCTATTAGCAGAGTAACGACAAGATGATTGCCACAAAATATACTTCAGCTAGAGTGCAATTTGAAAGTAAAGGAACTTAAACCAGTGATTTTAATGTGCCAGGCACAATGCATGCATCTACAACATCTATTAAAAGCAGGTTATGTTTGGGGGAGGGGAGTAATTATATCTTAGCAGGTTATCAGTAGTTTGTTAACTGAACAAGACAGCATCACATTAAAGATAATCAATGGAGAATAAACCACAGTCGTAAAAATTAATACTGTTCATTCCCACAATGAGGGGGGTTTGCCTTTACCATTAACACAGCGGTAAAAGCGTAGCTGTATCCCCTGCGAAACCATCATGAAAAGAGGAGCAAAGGATAGGATGGCCCAAAAGGATAGTCATTCAAGGCATACGTTTCTAAAAAATAAGATGAAAATGGAAAAGAAAGAATCAGTAATTCTAGAGAAGGAGGAATATGAACAAGCAGTTTTGCAGGCAGCAGAACTAATGAAGCCTGGTTTCTCCAGCTTTTATGTCATGCAGAGGACTGACTTTCACATTGAAGAAAATGTGAGCTCCAACTGGAGCACTTTTTCTTATTGGGTTGGAACATTTATATGGGATTCTTTCCCCAGTGGATTTTCTAGTGCCTAATAAAGAACAAGCCTTTCCTTCAAATGCAGCA
Organism: Morus bassanus; assembly: GCA_031468815.1. Lineage (NCBI taxonomy): Eukaryota > Metazoa > Chordata > Aves > Suliformes > Sulidae > Morus > Morus bassanus. The sequence continues at coordinate 86,533,306 of CM062568.1, read as the reverse complement.
GGAATAGTCTGTTCTCTCCTTTACCTGGCAGCCTCTTTTACGACTTCTACACCGTGGCAATGTAGTTGAAATTGTAGCTGAATAACAGATATAAAATTTCTGAATGGCTGGTGAGAGATACACAGGCATGCCCACCCCCTCCCCTGCTATACACACTGTGCTATTCCTTAATACTTGTTTCGATAAGAAACCAGGCTAAAAATGGTGTTGTCAGAATAATCCATCCTATGGGAAAAAATTAACTTTGGCATGCTAACTGTGTGCAAGACTTCAGGCAATTTGCTACAGAGACCAAGACTTCAGGTTCCTGCAGCAACACTTGTTGCAGGGGAACAGAGTGAATATGGGAGGGGAGGCTGGATCTCTCCAGCATGCTGAGATAGGAGCCTCTGTGACAATGTTAACTGCTGGAGTACAGGAAGGTCAGGGGAGCTGTGTTTAGCAGAGCCCAAAGCAGCAGAAGTTGTGCTGTGCAGCCAGAAGAGGTTTTGGATAACTATGAGAAATTCATCCCCCCAAAAAACAAGGAGGAAAAAAAATAAAAAAGATGCTTGCATTCAAAATTTGGACTGTGCAGAGCTATGTAGCTTCCAGGGTAAGAGCTGGGCATGTAAAAGTCAGTGGTCAACCCACGATATATGCTTTTCTTTTTGAGAAATGAATTAATATATGTCTCTTGACTATCCTCCTGTACACAACACTTCACTAAAAGCCACTTCACCAAAGACAAGACCATGCCTATGCAAAGAACTGGCCCTCTTTTTCCTGCAAGTGCATAAAGAAAACTGACAGGGAATAAAAATGGAGCTGGGTAGTACCTGCTCTTTGGACCCACTCTGATTTGCGTAAGTATTTAATCATAATTAATCTCTCATTTCACTTAAAATTAAATTGCCCCTTATCAAATCTGACTAAATACTGGATGCAGTGAAACATGTATACCATCTTACAAAAAAGTTTGCCTGTCAGCATCACAGCAGGTTACTGCTCCTTATTCTGAGTTTCATCATCAATAAGATCCGATTTCTGCAATCAAGTGCAGTCACAGACCATCTGAAGAGAGCAATGCTTGGTAGTACCCTTTTTTTTGGGGGGGACGGAGGACGGGGGACCAACACCAAAAAACACAGAGAGCCCAGTTTTACCTTTAAAGCAACCTAAAGCCTGTGCACACAGAGGAATTTTTCAGTGCATCCCACATATTTCACTCCTAAAAATGCCCTGATTCTGCAGCACGCATCTTCAAGGAGAAGGATCAGCACCTTTTCCCCCCAACTTGCCCTCCGTCCAGGCCAACTTAAAGGTCTTTTCAAACATTGTCAGGCTAACAAAAAAACTTTGAGAAGGCAGGGGGAAAAGCTGTGGAGGCCTGAACAAGCTATGCATATTTATAGCACAAACACACCGCCCTATGCTCATTCTCCTTAATCACATGCACACGCTAGCAAGACAGCTCCTCCGAACTTTCTCAGGGACTCGGTCTGAGTGGCTATAGTTCAAAGTCCAACTGCCTTGGCAGCTGAAAAGAAAGAGAAAACCACGGTGGCTTTGTAAGAATTACAGCGATCCTATTAAAAAAAAAAAAGTAATTCTCTGCTGTGACTTAACATGGCAGTGCCACGCAGCACTCATTGAATCGAGCAGCATTTCAAGCACACAGCTCCTGGTGTAATTAAACCACAGGCTTAATTAGGTTCCCATCACTATTGCTTTCTTCCTGCCTTCAGCCAAGGAGGTATAAGAAAAGATTGTCCAATACAGATACTGCAATTTAAAGTCTTGAGTTAAGAACACAGTGGGTGTATATCTGCTATAAAATCTACCCTAAAAACATGCCAGTTGTTAAACTAAGCAGTGCATTAGAAGCAGTTAGATATAATGAGAATGTAAATGGAAAGTATTCTAGGGAGATATTTCAGCTAAAAACAGCACACACTGTATGCTATCTTTTATTTTAATCATGCTCTAAGCCCTGCCTTTTTGAACTTTTTATAAATTCTGCTATCTCCCTTTGCAGTTACTTACATATTGGTATATAAATTCAAAGACGAGAAGCAATTAGGAATGAAGCGAAGACTCCCTCTCTTGATGCTAATACATCAAAGGAAGTGAAAAAACCTTCCCCCCGCATACGCACTCGGTAACACAGAGGGTTTCTGCTCTTCACAGCCTAATAGCTCAAGTAGTTCCAGTCGAGAGTCTGATGTCAGCCTCCGATTACATGGAGATGCCAAGTGATTGGAAAGAGCAGCTTTTGAAAATCCCAGCTCCCTGACTCAGAAGACCATACAACCCTGCCACGATGCTTTTAAAATGCATATGTGTATTATTCACATCAGCTGGTCGTATTTTTTTCCCCACTTTGGGCACCATAACATTGCTTTTAAGAGTTCCCTGGGGGTCTCCGCTTGATTTGGGTACAACATGTCTAGGCATGTGTGAAGGAAATGTGTCAGATTAGGGGCTTTTTAAAACCACCAGCGCTCCCCTGCACTCGATCTGTTTTGCTATCCAGTTTGGAGAGAGGAAGAGCCAGGTGCTGCCTTTAAACAGCCATGCTTAAGAAGCCTGCCTTTGCCAGAACGGAGAAGGAGAGGTTGGGACCAGCTCATGCCAGCGAGCAGTAAGGGCTGGCTTCTCCTCTTTTCTCCCCACCTTTGCGTATCTCCGCCAGACCAGCCATAACCTGGTCCTTGAAACCGAAGCCACAGAACAGGTAAACCTATGTAAGAAATGTCAACAAAATCTGATCTTGCTGATCCAGAACAGCAGCTGAGTGGCACCATTACACTGGATATTTATATTTTCTTCCTGCAAGTCCTTCCCTCAGTCCAAGGATGTTTGAGAACTATGCAAGAGTTTTCTGGAAACAATCCAGACCCTTCATCTTTCATAAAGGGAAACTACCATCTTTTTTGCATGTCAGTCAACAGGTGGATGACCTCTCCATGCCCTCAGTAAGTTATCAGAGTCTGCTTATTTCTTAATCTCCAGATCTCTCCTGCATCAGTAGGGGAACTAACCAAAAGTAGGAATGACTCCATTGATTTCACTGGAATGCTCGTCTTATGTTTCCCTATGAACGCATGCATTAAATTATAAAGGCTCTTAAATAGACACATGGAGTTTTAAAGGGGCTGTGGGAAGTATTTCTGTTAAGCCATCAGATCCACAGTAAGTGTAAGTCACTTACAGGCCCGATTCTATTTTCTCTGCAGTTTTACTCCTATGTAAAGGAGACCTCATTGGTCTTAAAGGAGTTAAGCCATTTCCACCAGGATTTCTAATAAATGCACTGAAACCCCTTGCTTGGCTCTTGAGTATGAGCTAAAAAGAAGTTCCACTAATAATTATGGTATTACACAGCAATATAGCTGCAGTGAGGTGGGAATCCAGCTTTGAATATTTTTAGATATCAGGCTTTTTGATTGGCAGGCTCTCCATCTAGCAACAAAATCCCCAAACAGTTCAAACCTCCTACATTACTTTAAGTACTATTTGTGGAATGAAAAGCAAGGAACTATAGAACAGGCAAAGGCCTTCTACGCTACACCGATGGAAGACGAAGTAAATGAGATTCAGCAGAACTCCTGAAGATTTACATCTATGTAACAGGGAATGGCTTTGGAGGAAAACCACCACTGTCTGCTATTCATCTGTTAGCAGGCTGTGCCAGATGAAGGCTAGTGAGTCTACCTGAGTACTGGGCTCTGAGAGCCTTTCCCAGGAGAGTCTCACTGACCTCCGTGGGACAATGGATTTTACACTCTGCTTTTATCTGCAAAGAGGCTAGAATCTGCTTCCTACAAGCTAATGTGACTGAAGGTGACAATCCCAGCTTCCACAGCATTACATCCCTGCCAAAGCCATCTGACAAATTCCATCCCATTACCTTCTATCACCTACTTAAATGGATGAGAAAAAAAAAATCTCTCAAGCCCAGCCTCTGAATGGTCCTGTTCTTGTGTAAAAGGTCTTCTATTGCTATTCTGTAAACAAAGATAAGGAATCTTTTACCTAAATGCCATACTCTAGCTAATGGTGCTCTGGCTAATGTTAGGGTAAGGTAGGGATGGAATCCTTAGGTGAGCAGGTTTTTCTTCCTCTGTTCCTTTGTTGTTCCGACAGCAGTAAAGGTAAGCAGGAAAGCCAATGCTTTGGCTTCCCACTCCTTTGGACTCTGCTACCTTGCCATCAACCCTCTGCACTTAGAAGAAGCCAAGCACTGAGGAAATTCTCCAACTTTCCCACACCCACAACTTGGGTTATTTGCATGCATGGGCTAACTACAGTCAAGTGCACCAGAGAGGCGAGTTCTCTAACACAAACGAGTAAGCAGCAACCAGCACAAAACCAAAAAAACACACCTGGCAAGTAGAGCCAAAAGCCCTTCTCCTCTTCCAAAAGGGCAAGCAAAGAGGCTGTGTCATTCAATTTGGGCAGGAGCAGGACACAAAGCTGAAGGCAATGGATTACTACATCCAGCATACAGCTCCGCTTTTCTTTGGAGGTTTTATTCTGCACCCAACGAGAATTTGCCAATTAATATCATTTCAATGTACAAAGGGAGCTCTGAATACATCCTTGTGCCTCATGTCCCCCAGGCTACATTAGTGTCTACCTCTAAAAGTATAACTAGCCTTACACTCAGATATGCTCATACACTATAAAGCACTATAATACAGAGTTAGCGGAAGCTAGAAATCAATTCTGATTTGTCTCCAGCAGCATCACAGATATTTTAATGTAAATGTACCCAACCCATGGGGGTCTACAGTTGTGCCTCAGCACAACAGAAAATCCATATAATGAAAATCGCATTTTAAATTCTCTAGGATTTTGTGAAGCTGGGATAAAGTGCAACGCCTATCTACCCAACTTGCCCTTGCTTCTTTTTTCTTTCAAGACGGCACTGATTCTTAAGGTCTTATGTACCTGCCTGAAGATCTCTGCAAGTACACTCACCAAAAGTTAGCCTGGGACGGCCCTACCACGCAACTTAAGTAGCAATTGGGACTTGAGCACATTAAGTGAAGGAGGAGGAGAGGCATTATCTGCTGAGCTTTGGGTCCAACATATGTTTTGTAGAAATGGTAGGATAGTGGCAGAAGGCACATAAAAACCTTACAATTGATTAAACATTTCCTTGCAGTGCTCAAACCCCAAGCAGAATAGCATTGTATCAGTGTGTAAAAATGAAAACAAAACAAAACAGAAAAAAACAACAAACAAAAACCCCTGAACCAAACAAAATCAAAACCAAACCACCTAAAAAGCAGAATGAAAGAGACTAAAAGCAAAAGTGAAACTAGCCAGGCTGTTCTCAGTAACTGACTTCAATGAAATGGAATAAATTAATGCAGAGCCTAAAATGATAAAGAATCAGTTCACAGCTGTCTTTTTTATCTCAATCCTGACACTTCAGAAAAGAAGAAAAACCTATAGGGGAGCTCACTGCAGAGATTCAGGGGCCTCTGAAGAGCAGAGTAACACAGGAGATCCCCACACTTCTAAGCAGCTGTATCGCTAACTGCAAGCACGTAGGAAAATCGGGAATGGAAAAGTGGAGCAATAAGGATACAGCAGGCAACCGCTGGAAACGATACAGCTTTTAGAAAGATTGGCTACTGGTAACACATTGATGCTTTCAGAAAAAAAAGCCTGGAATGTGTGGAATTCTCCGGGATGCCAGGGTACAAAGAGGATCTCCTTAACCAGGGCTTTCAAAATCTGCTGCCCAGTGATTGCCGATTATTCAGAAAGCAAGATGGCTTACATCATCAGTTTCTGAAAAGTACAATATTCCACTCAGACTGCCAGATCCATAGTCCCAGAGACTGAGAAATCATCCTTCCAAATAGTAACAGAAGCACACAAGTCTACACACAAATCCAGCGCTTCTTCCACATTTCTGTATTACCAAGATAATAAGGCATCTAATAATAAAACTGGTCAGTACCACGCTGCTCAGTTCTCTTGCTGGTAATAAGAAAACTCTAAGCAACAGCCAGACGGACAACAATCACATTATTCCCACATGGTTCTGCTTTAGAAGCAGACCCTGGAGCTGCTCATGATGAAAAGCAGTAAAGTACTTGGAGTGGCAGAAGGGCAAAGTAGTTGGTTCAGGAGCTGAGCAGGAAAACATTTCTCACCCTTGTTTCTCTTCCCGTCAGAGGGTGGGAAAGGATTCATATTTGCAAAATGCTAGCTGGCCAGAGGCTTATAAGAAAGATGAAAGGACAAGCAGCATCTGGGAAGGCAGAGGCGAGGGACCTTGAGTTTTTGAAGATGACCTGCTTGCAACTGCCCAGAATCAGTCCTTTATTGTGCCTAACAAGATTTTCCAATCACGCTTTCTGAACAGTGGCAAAACCAAAAGAGCAACACATAGGTAAAAACTTTTACCAGCAGCTCAGCAGAGGAGTTTAAGTCCTTTTCTGAAAGCAAAGCATACCCGGTCTTGCATATGTTCACCACTTCAATAGCAACAGAGCTGAGAATGTTAAGGCCTCATGAAAATGACAGCAGTAGTGATAAGCATTACTAGAAAAATGCCAGTTTTAATTCATTTCAATTTTCTGTTAACATTCCCTGAATGCAAGATAGATGTTTTATTTGAGTACAACAATACACAATTTTCAATATAAAATACAACATTATTATGCAAAACTGTATGATACGCTATTTTCAGGAGAGCTCCTTTCCTGCTCCCCTTCCCCTCGGGATCATCCCTGTGATTGCCAAGAAATGGCATTTTGGGCAAGGAATGGGAATAGGGAAGCCCCTCTAACCACTGGCTCCAGTAGCTCCCAAGATGGCATTAGCCTGTTGTTTCCCTTTTCTCACCCAGCCTGTGCCTTCACAAGGGAATCTCGGAATCCAGCTGGCTTATGAGGGATGGAGAAAAAGGCTTTCCAATGTCACAGCTCAGTATCTAGGGCATGTCTGGCAGCGTTATTCTCAAATCACTGTGCTGCACTTGGTGTTAGAACATCAAGAATGCCTCACTATGGCAAGATGGCCTAGTAGTTTTACACCGAGTACTTAAAACTGTGTGGTTGGGCTGCACTGTTGTGATGCTAACATACCAGTATCTGGCATCTCAGTCAATGGGCCAAACAGCCCAGCACCTCCAGACTCCTGGTGTGCAACAAGTTCAACGCGACTACTACAGTCATGCCATGGGTGCAGGGGCTGCATGCCTGTCACCAACTCGTTCCTCATGATGCGAGTCCAAACCTCCAGCCAGTTCTGAGTTATTCCTAGATATGTCATTCTGGGCTGGACAGCCAAATGCCAGCCCAGAGGCCACCTCATCGTTCCCATGTTTGCCACAGGAGGCAGAAGTCAGTATGCCTTAATACAATGCTGGTAAGGTCCTGGGCAGACCTGTGACCACCTGCAACTGCTCTCTTGGTTTCAAAAAACCAACTGGGTGCAGTGACTTGAGTGTAATACTATCAGGAGTGAATTGTGTAGGCACTTCGTGCTTAAAACAAACATTTGCGTCATCTTGCTGAAAGTAATAATGAAGGAGGAGGTGTCAGCCCAGAAAGGAGAAAGCACGCTATCATTATACACTACAGCGAGGATGGGCAGTGTCCTGCCAGGCAGTTTTACCTGGCCCTTGGGAACACTGAGCAGTCTGGAGGCCAAAGGGAGGTGTTGCTGTGGCTGCGTATGGATTTGGGGGATGTGAGGAGAAGATGTGCAGAATGGTGCAGTTCAGTTCCAGGTCCCAGTTGAGATGTCCAGACGTAGCACTATGCAAATGCAGCTGTGCTGGTCCAACACTGGATTGGGAATAAAAGTAGCCGGAGCACACAAAAAGAAGTTGACTGCTCACGCACATTGTGTCAGTGTGGAGACTTTCACCTTTAAAGCACATGTGGCACAGCGCTGCCTGGAGAGAAGTGATGAGGACTGGGCGAAGGGCCTTTGAGCAGCTGTATAGCTGGAGGCAAGAAGCACACCTACTGAAGGATGCGTAGTGGCAAAGCCCGGCACTGTGGAGGAGCCCTTGGCTGGCCAGACTGAGGGACATCTGCAGCTCTATCAGCGGCACTGCGCTCTACGTTGTACTGTATATGGGGGAGAAGGAACAGCAGGTGGACACCGGGATGATCATGACCAAAAATCTCTCCCCTCCTAAAGAGAGAAACGTTTAAAAGAAAACAGAACACCACCAAAGAAGCGGATTCTGCATTTATCATCACAGGGGTAAAGCCAGACTCTCTAATTAAGCGCATGACATAACCATGCTGTAACATCAAGGTTTTGCACTGTGATTTGAAAACAAGCTGCACTTGCACAATCCAGAAAGAAAAAAGCTGTACGGATTAGAAAGGCTAAGCTCTGCTCTCACTTACATTACTCTATACCCACAGTTACTCAGCTCAAAAGACTTACAGATGAGAATGTGATACAAGGAGTTACATTTCTTCAGACAGTTCCCTCACTACATCGGCCAAGCCTCCTTCTCTCCGCGGTTTCCAATCACAGCCCAGCACTCCGCTCTGATTACACGCTCGTCCTGAAACCACAGAAAGCCTCCCTCGGTCTGATCTACAGTTGATGTATATTAATATATCACCAGCAAAGTCACTCTACAGCTGCCGAGGATCTAGTTTAAATACCGCTGAATACTTAAGGCTTGATTCTGTTAATCGTACAGCTTCACTGATCCTAGAAGAGTTACTTATATTTCCACACCACTCCAAAGAGAGGAAAACACAGAGCACGATTTTTTTAAATGACACATTCGTTAAAAAAACCTAGAAGAGGGCATGCTTTCATTTACCCCGGTGTAAATTCACTTGACTCTACTCACTGGAGGTACTCGGGAGTTAGAGGGGAACAGCAGAAGGCAAAAACTAAGCCAAATTCCCCTTTGAAGCCATTGCTTCTCCTAAACCAGATATTAAGAGGACAGGATCGACACCAATCTCTGCTATTCCAGACTTCCAATCCACAGCCCTACCTATCAAAAAAAATACATATTCACAAGCGCTTGGGAAGCATATGCACCAGTGAGAGTACAAAATCATTACGCTGCTGTGAACATGAGCCCTATTCAGCAGAAATCAGCAGCTGTTAGGACTACGGAGCCTGTCACCGCTTTTATAGTTTGGGTGGAGAAGAAGCAGGATTCAAGCACTTACTGCTCATAACACAAGTCGCATATTGCCTTGATCTTTTCCTTCCCTCCCCTCTCAGCCCCCCCCCCCCCCCCCCGCCCCGGCTCTTCGGGGCCACTCTTTAAACAGAAAGAAGTCATTAACCAAACTTCCTTATTTTATGGCCCCGAAAGTTCGCTAACGACGGAGCAGCTTTATTATTTCTACTTAAGAGCTTAAAATTTCGATCGGGAAGTCAGAGACACTTCTAGGGAGAAGCCAGATCTGTCCGGGAAGGGGGACAGGCCGGCAAAGGGAGAAAACCCATGGATGCCCGGGGCGGGGGGCTCATCCCCATCCCCCCCCCCGCCCACCCCCCGGGCCCCGCAGACAAACCTCGGTCCCCTCCCCGGCCAAGCCCTCGGCTGCAGAGGATGCGCCCCGAGAGCCCCGCCAGCCAGCTCCTTACGTAAGGCACAAACCACTGACATCATCCCTCCCGCCGGCATCTCCGCGGCGCCCAGCGGCGCCCACCGACCCGACCCGAGCCGACCCGACCCCCCGCCCGCCCGGCCCGGCCCCGTCCCACCCTGCCGCCGGGGCTCCCTTCGCACCGGCTCCGGCCCCAAACTTCGGGCGGCGGGTTAGCGGGGGGCGGCTCCCCCCGCCGGCTGCGCCCCGTCCCGCGGTACTTACGCACTGCCTCCTGCTTGGGGTCGAGGCCCCGCACGGCCCCCTGGAGGCCGGCGATGCGGCCGTGCAGCGCCCGGACGCGGCGGTGGGTGCCCTGGATGTCAGCCTCGACCTCCTGGAAGAGGGTGCAGGCGTGCCGGGCCACGTCGGAGAGCTGCCGGAGGATCCGCGACAGGGCCACGTTGCTGACCGAGCAGAGGTCCAGCACCATCAGCACCGCCGCCGCCTCCCGCTCCCCGCCGCCGGCCGCCTCCGCGCCCTCGCCCGCCGTCCCCGGCTCCTCCGGCGGCGGGTCCCGCGGCGGCGGCTCCGCGCCCCAGCTCTCCTCCAGCACGGAGGCGGCGGGCTGCCGCCGGCACAGCCGCTGCGGCTCCACGGTCCGCTTGGCGAAGGGCATGGCCGAGCCCTCGGCCGGGGCTCTCCCGAGCTCCCGCGGGCACTGGCGGGGATCGCTGCCCTCTTCCTCCTCCTCCTCCTCCTCCTCCTCCTCGCCGCCGCCGCCGCTCCTCGCCCCGCCGCCGTCACTCGCGGGCGGCCGCCGGCGGGCGGCTCATCGCCTCCCTCCCTCCCTGCGCGGGGCTCCCGGGCTGCGGAGCGGCCGCCGCGCCGCCGAGCATCCGCTGCCGCCGCCGCCGCCGCCGCCGCGGGGAGCCGGGGCGCATCCGCGCCGCCTCGCTCGCTCGCTCCCTCTCTCGCACGCCGTCCCGCTCCGGCGGCGGGTGTGAAGGGGCGGCCCGAAAACCCGGAGAGAGGAATCCCGCGGCTGCGAGGAGGAGCGAGCCGCCGAGCCTCCCGCCCGGGAGAGCGGCGGGGCGGGGGCCGGGGCCGGGGACCGGGCGGCGCCGAGCGAGCGGCCGCCGCCGCCGCGGGGAGGCGCTGCAGGGCCCGCCGTGCCGTGGGGCGCCGCGCCGTGCCGTGGGGCGCCGCGCCGTGGGGAGGCACCGGGGGCCCCTGTCGGGCGAGGACCGCCGCCCCGAGAAGCCCGCGACCCGGCCAGGGTGACTCTTTTCCTCCGAGCCCCCCGCCGCCCCAGCCCGTCTCCCACCTCCGGCGGGAGCACTGCTCGGGTGCGAAGAAGAAGACGATGAAGCCGAGAGGGATGGAAGGGAAGCCAAGCCGGCAAGGCCTAAGCGCTGCAGGAGGCTGGTGCCTGCCCACTGGTGTCACCTCTCGAGGCAACCATGGAGGATACGGCACCCTCCAAAGTCAGGTGGATGCACTCAGGCACCCAGCTCCTTAGGAGGTGTCGGAGAAAACCGGGTTCCAGTTCTCCAAGGAGCACTGGTTCTGATGCAAGACAGCTGAGCTTGCTCACACACACTCCTGAAAGTTGAACGTGCCTAGTAGGCAGGTGTGAAACCTGAACGTAAACTGTAAATTATTAGTGGCAAATACGCAGAGCAGATGCCACAGAAAGAGCTGCCGTAAACGGAGAGCCAAATGCAGGCATCCCACAGTTTGGAAACGTTAGCTTCAGTTTGCCCACTTGACCTTAACTTGTCATCCCTGCACACGTGTGTTGCGATACAAACTGTCATTACATGACCACATACAGGCAGCTTTCAAATGCCTCCAGTCAAACAATCTGAGTTGCAGATACCTGCGCCGGAAAGAGCGTCACCGCCAGCCCGGTGGTACGTGCACCCCGGCCTCTGCGGGTACAGTGACGTGCTCCTGGGACAAGCTTAGGTCCGGAGGGTGGATACAGTTCCTTTTGCAGAGCTCGAAGTCTGGGCTGATGAACTTTGCTGACCCTGCTGCTGGCTTTTGGTATGGACAGTTCACGTGCCTCCACGCTGTGCCTCCGGGAGGGGGAACGCACCACCCCGCAGAGCTGGCAAGGGGCTTCAGCTCAAGTTTCTGACTCAGCTTGAAATGCGCAGCCCCGGCCCTGTGCTGGGAGGGGGAGGAGGGCACAGAGCCTGCCGCTGCCTGCCCCAGTCTCAGCGCCACCTCCCCACGCCTCCTGGGGGGCCTGAAGTTCAGGTGCAACCCAGTGGGAGTGGGCAGGGATCTGAGAGCTGTTGCAGACCCGGGGGCCGTGCCCAAGCAGTACTAAAAATATTTCTCAGACCAGAGTGGAGCTGCTGTTAAAATCACTGGGGCATTTGTACCCTGTGTTTCTTCCACAGCAGGGTGACTTTTAGCCCTGGTAGCGGAGCACGGACTGTACTGCTCTTCCCATCTGTGGGAGTCACGGCATGTTATTTAAAAGCCACTGAAAGGTATTTTAATACTTCACCTGAGATTCATAAAGGGGGAGGGAGTGGTTAAGTTTTAATGCTCCAGAAAGAGCAGCAGCCATCCAAACTGGTGTGGGATCACAAGAAAAAGACCACGGAAGTCAAACCTGTTGGAAGCAGCGTTGTAGCACTCGCCAGGCAGGGGCAGGAGCTACCTGTGAGGAACACTCAGGCGCTCATCCTGCCTCTCTCAGGCATCTGGTGAGCTGCTGGATTGGGCCATTTGTAACAGGTAAAAGCTGCAAGAAGGCAGGGTTTTAGACTGCGCCTTACTGCAGCCTCCCAGCTGCATGTAATGTCTGACCAGCTTGGGAAGGACAGGACCTGTGAAGCTCTCTTCCTTCCCTTGAAAACAACGCCTTGTTTCCTGCAGCATATCCCTACTCATCCTCAGCAAAGCTACCAGAAGCCAGCGCTTGCTCTTCCTCTACTTTTCTCAGTCTGTTATTACTACTCCACATTACCGTAGGCTCCATGGTCTCTCTCTTTGTCCCAGGCTTGGAAAGGTACAGTTCACTTTAGGGACACTACTAGTCCCATGACAATTGTGTGACTTTGGTATGTAGCAGCACGAGATGCACACAGTGCCAAAGCCACATGAGTGAACTTGTTTAAAGGAGGCAGGTCCCGCCAAGTCTGTGCATCTTCACCATAGGGAGCATATCTTCATTTTGGAGGCCTCGTTGCATTTCTGTCCTTCCCTCCGTCAGTGTAGATTTTTGCCGTTTTTCTTAGTTTTTCATTGCAAACAGGACAGACTCCATACACGACTTGGGTGTGGGGCACCGGCACTTCCCACCAGGCAGGTGGAGATGACATTTCAATTTCCTTTGGTCAGAACACAGCTCCTATTGTTGCAGGTGCTGGGGGGTCAGGTAACGCCTCTCCCTGGTCACGCACCTAATATATGTTTTCCATCAGTAATATTGGGTGGTGCAAATCCAGATTCAGCAGCTACTCAGCTGCCCGCAGGATTGCTCTTGGTGTGTCTGTTCAATAGCAGACACAGTAAGTGGGGAGCAGTCCCAAAGGTTAAACTCAGCCTCAGGGGACGAGTATCTGCAGGCTCTCTCTGTAGCCAAAGGAGAGGAAAAAATTCTTCCATGCGGGATTTTGAAAGCTTAAAGTTGGGCCTCAGCACTGAAGTGCCCCTCAGAGGGGCCTGTGCCTCCGCACTGACTGCAGGGGCAGCCCAGGGAGGACGGCTTCCCTGGGCTGAAGTTAAACCTCAAGAGTATTCCCCCCGGTATTAATCTGTGAACATATCAGCCTGGACCAACCTTCTGCATCAACAGATTTCAAGAAGCACTTACAGACCGCGGAGATTGAGACATGTCAGAAAAAATCAGTCATGAACAGAGATGAGTATGTGAAACAGTTTCTTGTGTATTTATTTATGGCAGGAAAAGCCTCCTGTTAGACTGTACTGCTTTCTCGCATGTGTGTGAGCTGTATTCCCTGCGTTGGTTGCTGTAAGTTTAGGTTGGGATGCTGCTGTGGATGGCATTGGCTTTCACCCATGGCAATGAAAGGCTGCATGCCGGTTTGCTTCAGAGACACCTACTATATGGGGGTGGAAGAGTCCTGCCTGACCTCTCACTGGTGCTGCTTGTGGTAGGCAGGCACCTGGTCATAACCCACAGTAGCTGCTAAGCAGCTTCCCACCCCCATACCATTGCTGTATTCATCCCCTGGCTTGCATTTGCTGCTGATATGCTTGCTGAGGTGTGATTTTACAGCGACACCAGCTAGGGGCTATTCGTGCTGACGGCGACAGAGGGCAGGACCATTGGCAGATGAGAAGGAATCTGGCTCCCTGCTGCAGCGAGCTGCAGGAAGCAGGGAGGTGGGATTAGGCAATCTCACCCCGTTTGGCAGGGCTGCTCTGGCCTGCTGCAATATGTCTTGTTCTGCAGTGCCAGAAAGGGAGGAGAGGCTGATGAGTGCTGTAAGCTATTGTCATTTCCTCCTCTTTCCACGGCTGTCAGGAGGATGCCTTCAGGCATCATATTAATGAAGTTGTGGCCTTTTGGCCATAATGTGGCATTTGGCATCACCGATGCTAGCCCCCCCTAAGTATATCGCTTATTTATTCTCAGCAAAGATGTCACAGGCAGAACATTACCAAACCTGTACCTACTTAGGCTAGCAAAATTATCCTTGTTTGGAAAGTCCCTTCAAGGTTCAGCTGCCATTCTGCACTTAGACTTGACAGTGATGTTCATTGATCACACCAAGGCCACAGTAAAGGTAAAAGCCAGTAAGGCAGGAAAGTAGCACAGTCAGGGCAGGTCACTGTGAGTCTGGACCTGCTCATTTCGGACTCTCAGCCCTGCCGGTTTGTTTCAGCAGGAACACGTTAAGATCATGTACAAAACATGGGACATTAGGATTTTAGCTGGGAAATACACTTGTTGAAGAGGCTCCCTGGGTTTGAATGGCTTAGTCAGGCAAAAGGCTGGTAATTCAGCTTTTGACAATATGTCTTATGTTCCCCAAAATGCTCTTCTGTTTGGGACACGGAGGTGATTTCATCCTTCATTGTGATCTGGCCTTTGAAGGCAAAACTGCTAACGTACTGAGGCACACATCTCTACTTCTAGGTACTGCATCTGTATGACTTTATTGGCACAATCAGCCATACAAGTGTTGACAAAGCACGAAAGAGACCGCGAGTCTCTTCTAGGAGCTGCTACATGAATAGCTATGGATAGGTGCAGGTATGTATATTCCCTGTTCATCCCTGCCCCTGCAATCTCTCACAATACTCACAAATACGCCGTTGCTGCCCCTTTGCCATCACCACTAATGCTGTGCAGTCTGAATTTTCTTTTGTCATCCAGGCCTGGGCACCCTTCTTCCTCACTGCTCTTTGAGAAGGAGAATTTTACGATTCTCAGTAGAGCTGTTTCCCTCACACGTCCTGGTGAGGACACGTACAGGCATTAGAGTGGTGAGTATTTCTCTGCATTAATCTCTCTCTCCTGTCCAACTGGATTTCCCCAGGCACTCGTGTCCTGTCACCAGCTTACAGTGATCCAGCCCGCTACAGCTCTTTCTGGTCGTTGTTAATATTTATATTACCAAAAACCTTTTCACTCTTAACCTATGACCCCTCTGTTTTAGACACTGGTTTAAGTGGGGAAAATGCAGGGCCTGCAGGAGTGCATGTACCTATAGCAAAAGGAATAATTGGACTCCACATGGTGCTGCAAATCATACAGTGCAGGCAAAGCAGAATTAAAAAACTGCAAGCTAACTCCCTTTCTCCAAACTCTCTTAATTATAGTTGTTATAGAGTTTACTTGCAATCAGAGTAGGGATGACATTTCAAACTGAAGAGTGATTATTAAATTGACACTTCCTTTAAAATGTGCCTGAAGTCAAGGCTGACATACTAATTGAATTTTATTAGTAAGAAATGTCTGTTTTAATAAGGAAACTTCCTTATCACTCTAGCAAGTTCATGTTGAGTGCACACCTACTGAATGTTTTTCCATCACTACTATCTGGCATTGCTAGTCAGAAAAAAAACTCATTGGAGCATCCCCCTGAACAGTGAATGCTGTAATTTCCTTTGATATCAATATCAGTTTCACATTCATACATCCCATTGACTGCTAGCACTGGGAGATGTCAGGGAAGGAAAAAAGAAAGCTGTTTAAGTACTGTTATCATTTAAGCCTTTAAAAATAATAATGGTTAGGAATGCACAATAAATCCAAGACCAAATCAAAATGAGAAACTAGGACTTGCTGGCAAACTTCAGGATCCTCCAAAAAACACTAAAAGGTTCCAGCTGCTCTAATATGATGGATGTAAGTATCTATGCTGTTATTCTAGAAAATACTGATTCTCAGTTTGTCATCTCAGAAGAAGGTTGGGTCACAACAACCCCATGCAACGCTACAGCCTTGGGGAAGAGTAGCTGGAAAGCTGCCCGGCAGAGAAGGACATGGGGGTGTTGGTCGACAGCCAGCTGAACATGAGCCGGCAGTGTGCCCAGGTGGCCAAGAAGGCCAACAGCATCCTGGCTTGTATCAGGAACAGTGTGGCCAGCAGAAGTAGGGAAGTGATCGTGCCCCTGTACTTGGCACTGGTGAGGCCGCACCTTGAATACTGTGTTCAGTTTTGGGTCCCTCACTACAAGAAAGACATTGAGGTGCTGGAGCGTGTCCAAAGAAGGGCAATGAAGCTGCTGAAGAGTCTGGAGAGCTGGTCTTATGAGGAGAGGTTGAGGGAACTGGGGTTGTTTAGCCTGGAGAAGAGGAGGGTGAGGGGAGACCTTATTGCTCTCTACAGGTACCTGAAAGGAGGTTGTAGTGAGGTGGGGGTTGGTCTCTTCTTCCAAGTTACTAGCAATAGGACATGAGGAAATGGCCTCAAGTTGTGCCAAGGGGGGTTTAGATTGGATATTAGGAAAAATTTCTTCACTGAAAGGGTTGTCAAGCATTGGAACAGGCTGCCCAGAGAAGTGGTGGAGTCACCATCCCTGGAGGAGTTAAAAAAATGTGTAGATGTGGCACTTCGGGAGATGGTTTAGGGGACATGGTAGCATTGTGTTAATGGTTGGACTTGATGATCCTAGAGGTCTTTTCCAACCTTAATGATTCTATGATTCTATGATTCTAAGGCAGTTATGCAGAGGACATTTGGGATTCCTTTCCAAGACTCCATGCCAGAACACAGCACAGCAGAGTAACTGCTGCTGGAGCGGCCTCCAGCTCCGAGCTGGACTTCAGGGAAGCTAGGCTCTACCATGTGGGCTGTGCCACTGTGTGTTAGGAACAGGCAGGTGGGTACTTCTTCAGATCGTAGAATCATAGAATACTAGAATCATAGTATGTCTTGAGTTTGAAGGGATCCATAGGGATCATCGAGTCCAATTCCTCTCCCTGCACAGGACAACCCCAAATTCACACCATGTGTCTGAGGGTGTTGTCCAAGTGCTTCTTGAATATCGTCAGGCTTGGCACTGTGACTGCCTCCCTGGGGAGCCTGTTCCAGTGCTCCACCACCCTCTGGGTGAAGAACCTTTTCCTAATATCCTACCTAAACCTCCCCTGGCACATATTCCTGCCATTCCCTCATGGATCCTGGTCGCCAGAGAGAAGAGATGACAAAGCTCTCAAGCTAAGGTCAGGCTCTATTTTATATAGCAGAGCTGTTGGGGCAAAATTGCCTGTGACCTCAGCTGGAGCGCAATGAAGCCTGTCTCCAGCCTATGCAGAGAAGTGGTTAATTCAATCTTTACAGTCCCAAGTGGGAACATTCAGGATGACAAAAAGTTAACAAAGGTGGTTATATCTTAAGAAACCATGATAAAAGAAGAGGCAGACAAAAATAAACGGTGTTCTTTACAAAGAAATATAATTCACTCAAGGGAAACAGAAGGGAGAAAGAAGATGTTTTACTTCCAGTGTGAGATCCATCCACCCTCTTTGTTGCTCTGACTTCTTAATTGCTCTTGATTTGATAGCAGTGGGGGTTTAACCTGCACATTGTGGGTATTTTCACTGTTCTCTTTAATTTCGCCTGCTGGCATCAGGTGGTTTGTGCACATCAAGCCAAGTCTGCAGTCCTGATTCAGGACTCAGCTGACCTCAGCTGACATTTTGCCTGTATCAGAACAATGGGAGCAACACTAGTGTAGAGAAAGGAAGATTTATTGGGAACAGGAGGTGAAAACACCATCATCCACAGGTGAACATTTGTTCAATATTAACAACACGCGTTTTTACACTTCCCAGAATAATCTGGCACGTGCTGATTGCATGCGGAACGTGTCCTAACTCTCTATCATACAGTCTAAATGTGGAAGTAATTTCAAGTTTCTGTATTCTGGTGTCAATCCAGCTTGCAGTTCATGTCACCAAATCGAGGCCAGTAAAATGTCACTTCCACCCCTTACGCTTATAAGCTGAAGAAGTTGCTACTCTGGGAGAGGCCAGGTCAGGTCAGTGCCTCCATGCTTCCCACTGCTTCTCCCAGACAGGAGGAACTTCAGTTTGGTTGAGTGGGTGTTCACCTCACCTCTACCTTTCTGTGTTGTGGCATGACTTTCTCTCACTCAGCCCCAGATGCTGCTTGGAGAGGAAGCTAGCTTTGCATTTCTGAGAGAGGAGGGTAGGTCCACGTTGCAGGTTTCCTTGCAGCACCTCATGCCAGCCATGCCCCAGCAGTTTTAGGCAAGCTCGTGCTGTTGGGCTTGCTGATGTGGATTCCAGCAGAGGAAGAGCGAATCAGGCTGGTTTCACCTTTTGTTGGAGAACAAGTCCTATAAGGAGAGATTGAGGGAACTGGAGTTGTTTAGCCTGGAGAAGAGGAGGCTGATGGGAGACCTTATCGCTCTCTACAGCTACCTGAATGGAGGTTGTAATGAGGTGGGTGTTGGTCTCTTCTCCCAAGTTACTAGCAATAGGACGAGAGGAAATGGCCTCAAGCTGCATCAGGGGATGTTGAGATTGGGTATTAGGAAAAATTTCTTCACTGAAAGGGTTGTCAAGCATTGGAACAGACTGCCCAGAGAAGTGGTGGGGTCACCATCCCTGGAGGTGTTCAAAAAATGTGTAGATGTGGCACTTCGGGAGATGGTTTAGGGGACGTGGTAGTGTTGGGTTGATGGTTGGACTTGACGATCCTAGAGGTCTTTTCCAACCTTAATGATTCTATGATTCTATGATGAAGACTCATAAGGGAGAGCTTGTTAGGGTGTTTCAAAATCTGGCCTGCAGTGTACAGTCCATATTCCAGCTCAGTGTGGCAGAAGTTTAATTTATCAGAAAGCCCATGCTCCAGGGGTCCAAAATAGCAAAAAAAGGAGCAAATCAGGTTTGAAGGCCATTAGGGCAAATAAATGCAAAAGCTCATGCTGCCCTGCACGTACTCTTTCCAGCTGTATGATTTCCATTATGAATAAAAGTTTGTCTGCCAGGAGTAAGTCTTTGATTTTGAAAGAAATTAAAATAACAAAAGATAAATAATTACTTAGTAGGTGGGCTAATTCCTTCTTCCATGTCTTTGTCCACAACAGAGACAAAAAGTGTAGCTTTATGCTCAGTGGCTTTGGCAGTGCTTCCAACCCTCCACCAACAGAAGGGAAAGGCACCCCAAACATTAATATTTTAACTCTTACTGTAAAGCAGCAAAGCCTGGCTTGTACCCTTGAGCAGGCTGAGTAGTTCCTACATGTGGCAGTACCGGCACTGGAGCCAGAGCCACCAGCCCAGCTTTTAAGAACAGTTTTCATCTGATAGAAATAATTTTTAGTTTGAGACCACTTGCGGTCTCATCATGGCCAGTCAAATTGGCTTCCTATTTTGTTTAACTAACAAGTAATACTTTAAGTGCTCTGAAAATGCACCATAATAGGAAAAGTCTGATGAAGTAAGTGATTACCGTTTCAAAGGAAGGGAAAGTTTATAGAAGCATAATTATTCATCTGCTCTTAAACTAGAAAAATATGGTACAGAAACTGAAAAGGTATCTTTGGGGTATTAGAGAGATACAGAAACATGTTAAATAATGGAATTTCATTAGAGTCTGCATTTATTTTAAGGATAAACAGAGCTATTATACAGTTACCCACCTTTATATCTACCCTTTCTGTGTTCTGCCTAATGGGCTCTCTTCCTTGTGTACAGAAAAAACCCAGCCCTATCCTGTTTACAGTTGAGCTGCAATATACTTAAAATTATTACTTCAGATTTTGTACATTAACTCTGTCTGCTGGCAAGAGGAAAATCCTCTCATATTATCTAATTATGGCTTCAAGCAGCACTAATGAAGAAGTTGCGCAGGCTGGGGCCTGTTCTCTCTTGTCTGGAGGCATCAACAGCAGCTCTGTGGTTGTGGTCGCACAGAAATGGGGAGGGAGGCTGGGGCTGCCAGGCACAGCAGTGTGCAGAGTGAAGTTTAGCATTCAAGAGCGGGAACACGGAGTCAGGTCCACACCCCCAACATAGGATTGCAGCCTTGATTTGTGAGGCTGAGACCCCCATCAACAGCTCCTTCCCCCTCCGCCCTGGTAGCCTCAGCTGGGATGCCTCTCGGAGGCAGCCAGGCTGGGTCAGGGATGGAGACCTCCGTGCTTCGGAGGGGTGAGGCATGCAGCTGTGCCAGCACAACCGCAGCACATGCCGGCAAGCATATTCCTGGCAGCGGGCTGCGAGCCAGGACGAGGAGCCGCTGCCCAGCTTCAGGAAAGTCATGTCTGGTTGGTGGTATATATCCATTGGAATCAAATGAGCTACCTATGCCAATGTGAAATAAGGGAAGGTGAGTGGTGACCCAGGCTAGATGAGCCAGGCTGTGTCTGCACTCATAGCAAGGACTGAAGCATGGCATGGAGATCCATAAGCTTGCTACTTCGGTTTAGTATCATAGATGCAACAACTTAGCTGTAAAATCCACTGTAAAAGCCTAACACAAAACTCACAGCTGAGCTCTATGCTGCCATTCCTGACCTGTTACAGATTCCAAAGCTAACTGGTTTAGGGTTAGCTGTGCTAATTTTCTAAACGCTGTTGAAATCATGACATAGACAGACATGTAGTCATCCCATAAAGAATATAGAGTAGTGCAGAGAATAGGATACCAAGGAGAATCAGAAGAAACTTGGCTGATAGCTGGCCTACATGAAAAGAAAAGAGACCCAAACTCAGATATGAGTTAATTGGGATTTTCTTCTACATCTCATTAACCTCTGGGATGGAGAATCCAGCAAAGCTGTGATTTATTTACCATAGATGCACTCAAAGGATACTGCATAACTTAGTGTTCTGGCACTGTGAAAGTTATTTGCAATAATGAATTTTTTAAATTCTTTGGAGAAAAGTGAGTCCATATTCCCTTCCCCCACCAAATTAAAAAAAAAAAAAAAAAAAAGAAAGAAAAAAGAAATTGCAGAGTAATATTCAAAGGCTCATTAAAAGCAGCCAGGGAAAATAGATTACAGAGACTTCAAAGACTCACAATACTGGTTAAGAATCAGCTCTCTTTTTCAAAGAAAATGTTATTAGCTAATCCTTGAAATTTGGGTTTTGGCAGATGACACAGTATTTCCTGCAGGTGCAGAAACAAGAGAGTATTAAAATTGTTTTGGTAATGCACAAAAAACTTCCCAACTAGACTTATGGTTTCATCTGTTCGAGCCAGCCTGAGTGAACTCCCTGATTCCTCATACATGTACTGAAATATAGCAGCATTTCAGGAGACTTTAACCTACATGAAGCTGTATATCTCCTTTACTGAGAAAGCAAGTCTGTTAAGGTAAAGTCTTTTTTTTTTTTTTTTTAAAGAGGAAAAATAATGCCTTTAATACTGCTATTATCAGTAATACCGGGGAACGAACAGAAAAGCCAATGCAATGCTTAGCAGAAACAGTGTCTACACACAGGTTAACAACTGCACTAATAAAACGCCATAAGCATGCAAACAAACATTGCTTCCCACCACTTTCCTACTTATATCAGTATGGAGATGCTTTGACATATTGTCTCTTTTAAGATCTTCTTTACAAGGTCTCTTGTGTGTGTGTTTGTCTGCTTTATCCATGGCTAATCCCAACTCCTCCGTTAGTTACAACTCCCTGGTTATCAAAAGAGGCAATGCCAGCCCCATCTTTCTCAAGTCCTTTGTTAAGCTGAGATCCTATGGCTTTGATTTAAAACCTGGCTGTCTTACAATGACAATTTTCCCACTGAGACGTTCAGCTAAAATTTGGCCCAAAAGATGCCCAAAGCTATGCCTCACTGTTTCCATGGCAACCAATTGCTTGAAGTCAAATAACTGGACTTAAGATGCCCTTAGTAGTTAGCAACTTGAAAAGGAGCACCTGAATCAATGAGGAATGATGGAGTAGCAGCAATAGTTGCAAGAAAACTTATTCCTGTTTTGTAGCAATCCAAACCATTGTTCTGTTGCTATTCGTTTTCATATATATCAACAACATTGCTTATAAGTTCAATGCAGAGACATTCTGGTGTATGAAATTCAAACCACGGCACAACTGAAGTTCTTGACTTGTAGAAAAGAGACAACAGGAACTCAGTTCATTAAGTCTGTCATTAATGATAGAGACCTATGTTGTGTACATTAGGAGATGCAAATGGTATAGGGACACAGTAAAGCTTACCACTTTACTGAGTACTTTGCACCTGTCCTGAAGAAAGTATTTTGAAGTGTTCTTGAGATCTTGCATATGCTATACAGGCACTTGCATTTGCTTGTAAGAGACAGCTTCTGTTATTACTTACAAGTTCATTCTCTGAAGTGTACTTTGTCCCCACACATGGCATCAGATATACAGCACTGAGACCCGATATCAGAAAACCTGGCACAGTTACAGTTGTTATTAGAGCCACATGCATATGCACTACAAAAGAGCCACAAGATATCGAAGAGTTAAACTGGTTCAGAAATTACTATTTGTTTGTCTCAGATCTCAGGTCAGTCTGCAATGAACAGAGAGGTGAAGCGACAAGATAAATCTTTTGGCCAGGGTGGCTTGCCTGTTTTGATTCAGCACCTAGAATAACTAGGTATTTTCCAATACATGTTTTTAATTAGAGCTCTCTGAACTAGCTGGGAGAGCTGGGACAGGAGGTGGAGTATGGCTGGTGACACCAAATGGGATTAATGCAACATTATTCGATAGGCACCACCAACATTATACAACTATGTGTCAAAAATCCCCCCAAAACCAAATCGGGCAGAAAACCCACATAGGTCCACATTTACACCATTACGCAAGTGTCTTGAATTTTGAAAGTTTCTCTTATTGGCCCTTATTGCTCTAATTTTAGTGACATTTATGCAGATGTGTCAAAATGCCTGCTGAAAAGTTTAATCCGTTTGGAGTTTAATCTGTTCAGAGAACAAGAGGGCTCAGGAGATTTAATTTTTTTTGTTAGAAGAGAGGTTTAAAACAACTTGGGTGTTACAGAATATTTATTGCTCAAAAAAAAAAAAATAACCCATAAGTTAGTAAGTGAAAAAAATATTTCTGGAAATAAAAAAGCTGTGTCTTGAGTGCAGGGCATCTGAGCAGAGCTGTATAACTCATTATAGTTTTCATTTCCTTTGCATAGATTTATTTCCTTGCGGGTGACAATAAAACAATGTTGGGGGTACAACAGGATCACCCCCTGACTCAGACTCTTCCCTGTGGGCAGAGGCCCTTGAGGGCAGGTGGGGTAAGGAGTGGGGAGAGAGGTTGCAGAAAAAGCTCAGGTTGGGGGGTACTCTGACCCTAACATGAGTCTCTTAACTGTGATTATAAATATAAGAAAGGTATCTAGAACCCCTGTACTTGCTCTTTACTTAATGTTGTGGGTCAGTGGGTTGTTCATCTTGCTAAGACCAGAATCATGCTCTAAAAATGCCTGTATGCCTCTGGTTTATAAAGGTACTGTCTTCCTAGCTTGGACATCTCAGTTACAAACCAGCATCAAGAGTCAGGTGGAATGAATCTGGGCCTCAATATGTCCCTTTCAGAGTGGGATATGCTCATAATATATCTCAACACCTTCTGTATCAGATTAGCAATATCAGGGTTTCCAGTGAACTTCCTGGAGTCTCTTGCTCTTCTCAACTGGAAGGCAGAGAAACAATGATCCTTGGAAGATTTTGAGGGAGCGTGAGATATATGGGGGGAAATGTCAGAAAAGGAGAGTGACCACAGTGAATTATAAAAGCCACAGTGGTTATAAAGTACTTTGCTGACTTCACCAAGTCTAAGTAGGAACAGTGAGTAAGATAACCAGTTTACAGGAGGTGGTACTGAATCATCATGTATGATTTTTGCTGCATGGAAACTTTTTTTGAAGGCACTGTAGCATCTATCCATCACCCATTATGTTCAACAAGAAAACACCTCCCTGTTCATGAACTGGAATGGCAGTTCAGTTGGATACTCTACCTGTAAGAACAATGTTAACACCCTTGTCCCAAACTCTTGTACTTGAAATATTGGTTAAGAGTTTCTCCATGGTTGCTACAGTGTCTGTTATCTATTTTAGTTTCCAAATGATGTGTGCTTATTGCTACTTTAATAAAAACTTTGGCTTAGTTAGGAATATTTACTCTTTTGCACCTAGCTGGACAGCAGCCAAGGCTGTACAGGCAAATAAAAGTGTTCTGAGTACCTGCATAAGAACCAAGAGCACTCCTGCCTGTTCTTTACAGCATAGCCCATGCTACCCATGCTAGGCTCCCTTCTATGCAGGGGCAATGATGTTGCAGTGGGGCTATTGACTGGAGGATGTGTCAGGACAACTGTTCAAATGAGTGATGTGGAACCCAGAATATTTAGGACTATACTACTTTTGGAATTGTATCTAATCTCTTATTCAAAAAAAGCTTTGATAACCAATCAAGAGGAAGGAGAAGCATGAGGAAAGAAGTGCATTTTTCAGCCTTGTTCCTACAACTTTATCAACATTTGTTACTATTTTAATATTTGTCACAATACGTAAAATCTTACCACAGGCAAAATGTCTCAACAATATTGTTTCCGCTTCAAAATTAGATGCAGAATTCCAGCCCTGTGAGTCTGCCTTGACAAGCATACAACACTGAGCATTGTAAAGTAAAATCAAACTGAAGTGGCAATTCAGAAAAATCCATGTGCAGAACACATTAAAAATTCACTGCAACATCACTGATCAAGTATAAGGTCTTAGGTTACATGGAATGAGTTACTAAAGCACAAATTGTTCTTGAGAGCTATTTATCTTGCTCTCCATAATTAATTTAATACCTTAGATGAGGAGAACAAAGGTTAAGGCTTACTCTCCAGTGTAGGGGTCACTGTTGAAGAATAGCCTCTAATTTTTCTACGGAAGTTCAAACACATCTGAAAAATGCCGGGAATAATCCATACAGCTCATGCGAATATATTGGAATTTGACTGCAGCAGTACACATCAACTGTCAAAGTGAATCCTGTGTAAAGGCAAAGTGTGTGGACTATAGGAAGTAAATTAGCAGGTAATTAACACTCTATATGCATAACAAAGAAGTGAAACAAAAAGATGGGAGGGTGGGGAGAAGTGTTCGACCTCAGGTAAGTCTTGGTGGAAATGCTCTGGTCATGGAATAAGGAGTCACCAAGAAAAACTAGCAGCCCTCCTTCCCACCAGGATGGCATTTAGAAACCTTCAGGTCCTGGTTATCACATTTCATGGTTGCAAAACCTTTTCCACCAAACTTGCATTTACTTTTAGTAGAAATGGAAAAGGAGATGACCTCTAGGGTGTGGTTTGGAGAGGTCTCCACACACCCCAGAGATTCCCGCAGTGAGGTCCACCAAAGCAGTAATGTCCCAGGGGAAGGCGGGAAGGGTTTAGGAAACGGGCTGTGCATTTCAACACACACCTGCCTCCTTGTTCTCCAGCCTTCCTGGGGTCAAGGTTTCCCCAGCAAGAGCAAGAGTCTAACGCAGCTGTGAAGTGAGAAGCGAGTGCCCATGTTTGGGCTGGCATGAACTGAAGGGTGCATGGAGCTACATCCCTGTGTCAGTGTCATGTGGCACAGCTCCAATGACTTCAGTGGCATCAGGCCCTTCATCCCAGATGATTGTCCAAGGTCCCCTTATTAAACCCTTGATATTAGGAGCTGGTAGCCAGCCACAAGCAACTGGACGGAAAGTGCTATGTCCCTGGTGGCTTAATGGATGAGTTGTTTAATAATGATAAGCAATAAATGAAATCGGTACTCATGCTTTTCTATGTAGCTAGGCTGCTTTTGTACCAGCTGACTGACTGGTCCATTGTCTCTGCTTTGGTAACATTAATGTAGGCCTGTATCTTCACAATTATCACTTAAGCCCTGAATCTCACCCCTTAAAAGATATTTACTACTCTTCACTGTTGGTATCAGATTTCTTACTGAACCTGCTCTAATGCTTCCATTTTGGATTGAAAACTCCCATAAAAATGAAAATACCCCTTTAGAGCAGCACCGCTGTTATGTGATATGTTGTTTCTTGACAGCATGATCTTTATACCTGGTTGTATTCAGATTAAAAAGCTGTTATTACTCTTTACTTCCAGAGGACAGCAGCAGCAGCAGCAGCAGGCCTCAGACCACAAGGGACAGATAGAGTTGCAAGCAGCCTTTATGTACAGACATCTACTCTTAAAGGCATGGTTTTAATAGAATAAAATAACCATACGCGCTGGGTCAGATCTTTTGCTCCCATAAATCGGAGTGACGCCACTGGAGTTCTGCCATTTTTAATGGCTAACATCCGGCTCAGAAACTTTCAAGTTGTAAAATGTGGAGCAGGCAGCTCTCCCCTCCACCCGGCATCAGGAGGGAAGAAGGGAGGAGGTATTCGAGTGGCAGTTCCAGACATGAAGATGTTAATCCCTGTCTGAAGGGATTATGAACTTCATCTTTTTACAGTTCAAGGAGCAGCCCCTACCACTACTAATAGTCCTGAGTAACACTTGACTGGGAATAGGTTAAAAGGTCTGTTGGTTTCAGGGAGTACATACTGGTGCTTCACATAGTCCTACTGAAGCTGGATGGATTCGGAGGCATCCAAAATGCAGACATGACATTTCCTACTTACTAAAAATGTTTTGTGTATTTTTTAGCCGTTAGTATTTGTCAAAGTCAGCTGTTAGTATTTGTCAGTTAGTATTTGTCACAGTACAGAGGAGAAACCTGTAGAGCAGGAGAAATGCAGTTCATTTGTTCTTGAGCTGGGACTGAGCTCTGCCTTCTGCACCACACTGGTTTGGACATGTCCACACACAGGGCATGCCTCCATATGGTACCTGAGGAGGAGACTCTTTATTAGCCACAAGAACAAGAGAGATCAGGATTTCAGGAAAACATTGAGAGATCTTTAAGAAATGTCATCACTCTGAGAAATTAACACTATGAAGAATCAGACTTAAAACTGTCATTTTTAGAAACGGAGTCTCTGTTTAAGAGGAAAACTGTTGGCAAAGATCATTCAAAACCTAAGTATGTTCATGTAGCTGTAAGCCTCATGCTTTGTTTAATGCTTGCAATCTCAGCACCTTGCAACTGCAAAATACCAGTTCTTTCACTTCTGTGCATACCTGTGTCCTTTCATGTCCTTGAACCTTCTTTCTCCATTGCATCTGACTAAGAATTGAAGTCTGTCAGCCAATGTTCACCTGTACTCTTAGTACAAAAGGGAACATTATTCATAATACATGGTATTTCATCTGGAGGACTTCGTTGTGGTGTGAGGAGAAGATGTGTATGACAAAGACAAAAGAAAATGCTCCTTCTGCCTCACCTGAACAGATGTAAATGTGTGACTTCATGATGTGCTTCTGTTGCACTCTGTTATAAAATGAAAGTTGAACATTTCGTTCTGCTCCAATTTTAGCATCATCTCTACAGATAATACAGAGCACTTCACAGAATTTTCAAGAACATCTTTTTTGTTTCCATAATGTTTATGGAAAAAGAAATTTGCCACACTACCTTGCAAAATGCAGTTGCTTTGTTGACCAGATGCCAAACTGAAATTCAGACATGGATGGCCAGAAATAAGATTTTCTTTAATCCTACTAATCCTGAGCTGTTGATTGGTACAAGGCACCATTATAGCTGGGTAAGCTTCCCAGGCTTATCATCTGATTCTGTTTGGAGTCATGAGATCACTTTAGATTCTCAGTTTTTCCCTTGTAAAGGGGAACATTGCTGCCTCATGTTCCATTTTCTGCTATAAACAATAATGAGCAAAAGAAATCATGGACCTTTGCCAGCAAATGCAGAAAACTCAAGGTAGGTGGTTTGCTGAGCCTGGTCATATGCGCTAACAGGGAGAGTGGAATGAGAAGACATGGGTCTTTCCTCAAGGAGGTTAGTAGTCTGCCTAGTTAATTATAGGGACTTCTTGTACTGACTTCAGTGAAGCCCCAAGCCATCTTCAGAAGCTGAAATCATACTTATAGAATCATTTAGGTTGGAAAAGACCTTTAAGGTCATCAAGTCCAACCATTAACCTAACACTGCCAACTCCACCACTAAACCATGGCCCTAAGTGCCACATCTACACGTCTTTTAAATACCTCCAGGGATGGTGGCTCCACCACTTTCCTGGGCAGCCTGTTCCAATGCTTGACAACCCTTTCAGTGAAGAAATTTTTCCTAATATCCAATCTAAATGTCCCCTGATGCAACTTGAAGCCATTTTCTCTTGTTCTATAACTTGTTACTTGGCAAAAAGAGACCAACATCCACCTCGCTACAACCTCCTTTCAGGTACCTGTAGAGAGCAATAAGGTCTCCCCTCACCCTCCTCTTCTCCAGGCTAAACAACCCCAGTTCCCTCAACCTCTCCTCATAGGACTTGTACTCTAGACCCTTCAGCAGCTTCGTTGCCCTTCTTTGGACACGCTCCAGCACCTCAATGTCTTTCTTGTAGTGAGGGACCCAAAGCTGAACACAGTATTCCAGGTGCGGCCTCACCAGTGCCAAGTACAGGGGCACGATCACTTCCCTACTTCTGCTGGCCACACTATTCCTGATACAAGCCAGGTTGCTATTGGCCTTCTTGGCCACCTGGGCACACTGCCGGCTCATGTTCAGCTGGCTGTCGACCAACACCCCCATGTCCTTCTCTGCCGGGCAGCTTTCCAGCTACTCTTCCCCAAGGCTGTAGTGTTACATGGGGTTGTTGTGACCCAAGTGCAGGACCTGGTGCTTGGCCTTGTTGAACCTCGTACAATTGACCTCGGCCCGTCAATCCAGCCTGTCCAGGTCCCTCTGCAGAACCTTCCTACCCTCAAACAGATCAACACTCCTGCCCAACTTGGTGTCATCTGCAAACTTAGTGAGGGTGCACTCGATCCCCTTGTCCAGATTGTTAGTAAAGATATTAAACAGAGCTGTCCTCAATACTGAGCCCTGGGGAACACCACTTGTCACCAGCTGCCAACTGGATTTAACTCCATTCACCACAACTCTTTGGGCCCGGCCATCCAGCCAGTTTTTCACCCAGCAAAGAGTACACCTGTCCAAGCCATAAGCCGCCAGTTTCTCCAGGAGAATGTTGTGGGAAATGGTGTCAAATGCTTTACTAAAGACTAAGTAGACAACATCCACAGCCTTTCCTTCATTCACTAAGCGGGTCACCTTGTCACAGAAGGAGATCAGGTTAGTCAAGCAGGACCTGCTTTTCCTGAACCCATGCTGACTGTGCCTGATCACCTGGTTGTCCTGTACGCACTCACGATGATCTGCTCCATAACCTTCCCCAGCACTGAGGTCAGATTGACAGGCCTGTAGTTCCCTGGATCCTCCTTCTGGCCCTTCTTGTAAATGGGCATACTTCTGGCAGGAAGGCTTAGCTTTGTTTTGCCTGGGGGAAGAAGGGGAAAAACAGGACCCCTGAAACCTTTTCTGATGGATTTGAGGACCACCAGAGAGCTGGTGGGAGCCTATTAAAATTTCTCTTCCATCTGGAAGCAGCCAACAGACTTCTATGGGTGTGTGGTTTACAAGGATGAAAACCACTCTAGATATGAAGAGCTGACCCAGTCCCATTAGCAGCAGCGACCTGTGCACCCACAGAGGGGTACTGTACTCAAAGCCTGAATGCTCACACTACCTAGCTGAAGAACGAGTAGGGCTTTTACAGGAAAGTTGTCTCTTGTCTAAACAATCTGCTTGGTTTACTTTTTTTTAATATACCGATTACATTGTGTATTCCAACTTGACAGAGCTGCCTCCCAGTTCAGAACACCATATTTGGTTTGCTTTTTACCTCACTGGGATATTATCTGTATATCTACTGTCTGCATTCAAGGTGCTCTGGAAAAATTCCTGCCCTTGAACCTTATCTAGTTGTAGGATAGTTAGGACACAGATTCCAATATATCCTATGTACCCCATGTCACAATGTCATCAAGGTAACACCATCACATCAATGACACAATCTGAGTTGAAATAAAAAGATACATATTCAGTTTTAGGCTTAACTTTGTCTAGGGACTTGTAGATAAAACTTGAAAGGACAGTAGATGAGTAAAAAAAAGCTTCTGAGTCGTAGTTTCACATAGAACGAGAAGGCAAAAGTTTTAAGGAGGTGGGAACATCTGAGTTATGTTGATTTTTACTTTAAGATGTCTTCAAGGATTTACACCTCAGAGGGGTTTTTGAGACGGTGACTGTCTTTTTTTCTGTGTTCATGGCATCCCTGCAATGGAGCCTGCTCTATTTCTGAGGCTTATAGGTGCTATGGTAATACAGACAATAGCTGGTAGTAAACAACAACCTCCTACGCACTATATCTGTGTAAAACAGATGATTGAGAACAGTTTTTATGATCCCTTTTAGCGCTGGATGCAATTAATTTGTTAACATTTCCCTGTAGCCTCACAAAGAAGCTGAGCGACATGGAAATAAAAACCGGGTAATAAACGTACACTGTTGATTCATCTCAGCCCTAAGATGTTATCCATCATTTATACTGAACATCTTCATACATCTAAAAGGGGACTCTCTTCTGCAGGTGCACAATGACTTCTTGAGACCATGAAATCCTTCCAAATGTAATAAAACATGCCACACCACTGTCACCAAGGCAGAAGTTAAGAACTGCATAACGGAAGTTAATTGCTGTAGTGGTGGGATGTGTAACACTGATCAGCATCTCTATTTATGGGTCTCCAGCCTACCCAGCTCTTGTCACTGTCCAGAGGAATTTTTAAGGGTATTGATTTACAGAAGTATTATTTGTAAATGCTACTACGAAAGTATTATTTGCAAAACTGTTAGCTCGGAGATTGAAAGTCGGCTGGCTGTCCTCTCCAGAGTCCTGCCTCCCAGAGGTGGGATGTGATAAAACCTGCCTTTGGAAAGTGCTACCCAGCAGAAATTACAACTGGAAGCAAATAGCTGAGAAGCAGCAGCTCCCAGCTGCCCCAGGGTTTGGGACGCAGCAGGAGGTAGAAATGCTTGCATCTGTGAGAAGCGGTTTGGGGAGAGCAAAAGAAAGTGGCATCCTCGTCTTTATATCTTAGCTCCCCAAATGTGGTGCATATCTCCGCTGCAGGGATTAGGCTCCTCAGAGGCAAGAGGCCTAAACTTACTTGTAAGCCTGACTGTGATGCTGAAGTCAGTGGAAATCTCTGCACTGCTAAGTGTGAAGTTGATTCCAATGGTAGGAACTGGACGGTGTTGAAAAGACAAAAAGCCTTTTAGCTGCTGTGGTTAATAGAGCAACAACAATTTTCACTATTAAGAGACTGCCTTATTGTACTGGAAAACATCTCTGAACACTCTTTGTTGCAAGAATATTGTGCTTGCAAGGAATTATTATGGTGGGTTCAGGGAATTGCTCCAGCAAGTTGACTGAACTTCTTTTAAAATTGTTCTCCTAACAATATTACTGGTGAGCTCATTCTCCAGTTGGACAGTGGGCATCTCTGCATCTCTTCACATCAAGACACGGGCGGCTCAAAGATCCCTCTGATTGTCCTAACTTCTTGACTTCTGATTATATACAGCTTATGCTTCTGACAGTTCACATAAATAGTCTTATTTAAAGCAGACCTGATGATCTCTTAATGCTTTTCTAGGCTAAGGTTTCAAAAGAGTTTTCTCTTTAATTTAGTTTATGGCAGCACTGTATTTCACAGCTGGTTTCAATGTATTTTTGGAGACTACATGGAATCAGTACTTGAGTTACAAGGTATGTGTATCAGATGGAGCCATAGCCACCATTCCCTGGCACACTGTTAGATCAAATGAGCTGAATCTCCTCTACTTTATTGCCTAATTAATTCTTGAACGATCACTGAATTGCAAGAGTGGGAAACCTGCCAACTTTGGTCACACTCTGTATTGGGTTATGTCAGAAAGGATTGGAAAGTGAGGGTTTTCTTTAATCTGGGTTCACAGAGGGAAACTTCTAGGTAGGTGGGCAGGGGCTTCTTTTGCCTGCTTGCACAATTGCATAGCAAGAGGAAGCAGCTCTTCAGCCAAGGCTCAAAATCTCCAGGGAGGAGCAGATTCCACTGGGGAGCAGGACCATGAAAGCGCTCACATTTCTCAGTGCCAGCTTGCTGCTAAACAGGATAGGCTTGATTGTCTGCAGCCAAGTCTTCCTTGGATGACTAGACCTTTTATGTTTTTTGCAAGCACTACTGGAAGTGGGACAGCAGATTAGTTGGACAGGTAAGTCATGGGCTATTGAAGATGGATTCACGGCACAAAAAAATTTGGCTGAGAACTGACCCTGAGGAATTCAAGAAACAACATCTTAGGAAGAATATTGGTGCTGGCAGGGTGATGTTAGACACAGGACCATTGGTGAAAAACTTCTTGTATTTTCCTGGAGCAGCAATTTCCCATTTCTGAGGCTTTATCCTGGTTTTGAGCATAGGAAGACTTTTTTAGACATCTGGCCACATGACAGGTTTATTGCTTACACACTGCCTCCAGAAAAATAAAAACTGTTTATTCTACAGCCAAGGGCCTTCAGGAGCACCTGACACATTACCCAGTGTGCCAAGCTGGAAGCCTCACTTCTGCACTGCTTTTCTGGACCATGCTGATCTACAGGTGGTAGCCCAGAGGTCTGGGCAGCCTTGGCAGTGGTTGGTCTGTCTGGACAGAGCAGCAGCTGAGCTGCTGAAGTGCTGTGCAGGGCTGAGTAGAAAGGCTGCTTTCATGTTTGCTTTCTGTGCAAGCCAGCCTGGGTACCAGAAGTTGTATGATCGCCTGATATTCCACCTGTGCCAATAATGCGAGTAGCAGAGCCCATACTGCCTCAGGTACAGGAGTGACAAGTCCATAGCTATCTTGGGTTGCTCTGCACAGGACTGCATGACGTCTGTTAGCCACACCTTGAACATCCCCGCAGGAAAGAAATAAGATCATATGCAAAAACCAACAGGGTCAGA
Organism: Morus bassanus; assembly: GCA_031468815.1. Lineage (NCBI taxonomy): Eukaryota > Metazoa > Chordata > Aves > Suliformes > Sulidae > Morus > Morus bassanus. The sequence goes on along the minus strand of CM062568.1, from coordinate 86,500,352 downwards.
CCAGCCATTCACCTATCCCGGTGTTGTCTTAACGGTGACAATAGTTGGAAGTGCCAGTCAGGGAGGGCTTACAAGCCTGCCCGCTTTCCCTTCATACTCCCAGCATACACAGCTCATGTATTTAGGATGCCAGAGGGTACATCCCAGCCTCCTGCCTTTAGCATTTGTATATATAACTGCTGGCCATGAATTTGCCCAATTTGACTAAGGCAATAGGGTGGAAACGTTGCTGGCAAGGAGACCGGTTTATAACATGTTGTGGATATTGTGGCTATGCTTATTCCTGGAATGAAAGATGCAGTTGAAATGTTATGAATGAATGCCACCACTTACATTTAATGTGTAAATAAACTCAGGTCAGACCTCGCTGTGGGTTTAACTGAGGTCAGTGACACAACCCCTTTGTTTTAATGAGTGGAATACAATGGGCAGAGGCTAATAGAAGAACTCAGGTTCTGAAACTTAGTGGCTGTTTTACATTTGGATGGCAGGCAATCAGCTTTGAACTGCCATCCTGGGCATTAGGGAGCTCTTCTTTTCCAGCAGACTGAAGCTCCTGGATAGGAGTCAATTGGAGGTATCGGAGCTCAGCACTGCAGTGAAGACCAGCAGCAGACCCAAGGCAAAGGCCGTGTAACAGTACTCAGACAGACTTTGTTTTTCCGTTTGTTGAGATGCTCATTGGTTCCCAAATGATCCCCCTCCAAGTATCACCACCCTTTTCCCTGGCACTTGGCTTTGGTTCTCATGCCAGCATCACTCCTATGTTATGCAACCCTCAGAGGATTTGAGGGTGATCTCCTCAGAAATAACGTGAAGTTTCTTTATGTGCATGGAAACACCCCACCTGGAAGATTGGTGTTCAGAGGGCTTGCAGGCAATGCCGTCCTTCCAGTACCTCGGCTCACATCTGCAGTGGTTACCTGGGAGCCACCTTCTCTCAAAAGCTGTCTTTGATGGGCCACCAAAGTGAGCAAACTTCTGCAACTAGCAAAACTCCTGCAACAAGCCCCACTGTCTTTTCTGGAACAAAAGCCTTCATAAAAGAAAAAACGAATGTAAAAGCACAGCATGTCTGAACACACGCTAGCAGAGTTAGACCCCAAACAAATATATGGCAAAGATAACGTGGAACAGCACCACCTCATGCTGTTTATCATTACTGCAATGACAAACACCTCCAGTAGCTTTTCACTGCTCTCATCCTTGCATGACTTCTACGATTCAGGGAAAGCCATTGAGAAAAACAAGCCTGTTTCTAAGTAAATGTCTGTTGGCCACATAGGGGTTTACATCTCCACTGGTCACATTACCCAGGGATCACGAATCAAAAAAAAGTTGAAAACCATGGTCCTATTTAAACCATGTTAAACCTGTGCAAACCAGAGCTGTTCCAAAAGCCTCTCTGGCATCCAGGGGACAAGTGGTTATGGAGCAGGAAGACTATCTCGGTGATGCTCTTGGCGTCTCCAAGGAATGGAGGAAGGAGGAGGCAGAGCTCCCCATGCAAGAGGGAGCCTATGGGAAGGTGGATGCTATCCAAAGTATTTTTGCCTGCGAGAGTGTTGCCGATGAGAGCTCATGGTGAAAGCATGAACAGAAATGTGCTTGTTCTTTCACTGTCATCATAGGAGAAGCTCTTTGTATGGTGGATCTAGGGAACACTGGAGACACCTATTTCCCTTCAGTGTTTAATGTACAAAATGAAGGGAATTGGCTTGCTCTTGCTGAAATATTAACTCATCAAAAATTGCCGCAAAGAGCAAAACACTAACTCTTCTGGTATTTTTGAATGTAATTGTGAAGCCTTTGCACAGAACTAATCCAGACAAAGACAACATTAAATTAACTCCACAAATTCACCTGTTTCTTTTCTTACCACATAGGAAAGTCCTAGGGAAATAACCATGCCACTTTAAAGAGAAATTAAATGAACATAAGACTATTCATATGAATAATGTAAATCATATTAATTTCAAGGGCTGCTTTTCATACTGAATTCATTTGTCCATATTTCCAGAGCACTCAATAGCTTCTCAGTTCTTTTAACACTGCATGTACTTAGTTGTGGATAATTTATTCCTGGAGCAAGGGTTAAGGAGCCCTAGGCAGAACCAGTGTCCAGAAGGTGAGGGAGAAATGGTCAGGGAGGGCAGCTGGGAGCTGCAAAGTGAGGTAATGCTAATGCCTCTACCCCAGGCGTCGAGGGATCCTGCTCTGGCATGGTCCCCTGATGCTACCTGCAGAAAAGCAGGGTGGAGGGAGGCAGGCATGTTGTGCCATGGCAGACCAAGGAGGCAAAGCCACAGCGGGTGGGGCTGCCAGCCATGCAGGAGACACCCTGCCTGTGGCTCCTGCAAGCAACTCAAGACACCCCTTGTCCTGCACAACTAAAGGCACTGGCACAGCTTGTCTTATGCCAGCATCACTGATGGAGGTGCCCAGGACTTCTTGCCTCCTCAGTAAGCCCAGTCCTCTGGTTTGTGTTGTGATAAACCTCCTCAGACAGAACCGCATGAGCGTGCCCTAAGTGAGCAGGCACACAAGGAAAGCTTTCATTTGGGGAACATTTATTTGCTTTGGCTGCAAAGCTCTCTCATGTGCCTGCAACGCTATAGCCTTCATCGATAGATACAGATCAGTGTTTGTATGCTCAGCACCTTTGCTTGCATCTGAATTTTTTCCAAACCAACAAAGTTACACAGATCTGGCTGATATGTCTGAAGCTTACAAACTTCCTCTTTTCTGCTCCCGCCTGCAATAGCTGGCTGCTGGTGATTAGTCTGCTAATTAGCAAGGGTGGACCAAAAAGAAAAAAAAAAAAGCACTTTTAACTCAGAGACGTAACCCCCAGGCACATAATTCAGGGATCACCATCTCCTAAGAGAAGCTGCTTGCCCTGCAATACATGTATTTACATTTCACATAGCGTGCCATCTCCTGCACATTCTTTCCAAAGAGTTAAATATAGCAGAAAATTATACTTAATATTTTAATAACATTTAACGTGAAGCCCTAGCCTCGCTACTGTGTAAAGGATGAGATCCAGGAAAAAAACACTTATGGGGGAAATTTAAAGTAGCTATGCAACTTGCTGGAAATTATTGCAGACTTTCAGCTCTTTAATGAAGACGGGTTTGATTCCTTGGGCTTGTTTGTACAGAGCCACCTGAAGTAAAAAAGCTCCAGCAGATGCACACCCAGTAGCATCCTTTCTGCCATACACAACCCTGCAGTGTCACCACAGCCTTCCACATTCATGCTGGCACTGAGCTGTATGAACTTTGCTTAGTTTGCAACTACTTTGCCCCCTGCTAATGACCAGCCTCAAGACTGAAAACTCAAGTGAGAGGACCATTGTACTCTGAAAAGGCTGCACGTCCCTTAATTCCCTCTGAGAAGGACCCAGATCAGACCTGTAAGGCTCTTCTCCCCTTCCTTGCATGTTCTAGCTAGCAGAAAATCCAGCCAGAGCTTCATGGCCCCATGGAGACCATGCTAACCAGGAAGCAGAAGTCACACAAGCAGCAGCCACCAGTCCTGGAGGACAGGCAGCTTTGGACCCTCGGTAGAAAGGAGTTTCTTTTTCCCAGGTCCTGTGGACTCTCAGAAGGACCACCCTGTGTCACCTCCTGGGTAAGGAAGTACAACAGCTCTCCGTGCCAACTTTCCTTAAGAGCTGTGTAGCCGGAAGAGGATAAATTTGCTTTCCAAAAAAGCCTCTCCCTCTGCACCTTGGACAAGTGGTAAAAGATGCTCTGAGAGGAGCAGGAAGCAGAAGCTGTGCGGAGCAAAGTAAGTGAGTCCTTCTGCAGCGTCATGCGCAAAGCCTCTTGAGTCTGCTGGGTGAGTTTCAGGACTTTACGCTTTCATATTTCTCTCTTCAGGCTCTGTGGACAGCCGTGCTGAGATCCCTGAGACCAGCGCGCTGCATCCACAGGGCTGCAGCTAACGAGCCACCCCCTCAGCACAATTGGTTGTCGGCTCAGTCCCTCTCATTTGCATCAATGTTTTGTGCCAGTACCCGGCCTGAGGACCCTCACAGGGAGATTGCTGAGCGTAAGAAGAAAAAAAAAACGTATTTAAAAAAGCACTGTCTTCTTAACAGCAACATAACACGCAGCCTCTACAGCTCCATGCATCTGAGAGCTGATGGTGCTCAGGGGGCACATACCCAGCACACATCTCCAGCTCCAGCTACTCTCCCTTCTTCAGGCAGAAAAGATGCATGAAGTGCGGTTCCCATTAGCGGGGTACCCCTGGAGGACCACACAAGCACATTCCTCTCCATCCCCTCGAGTAAAAAGCGGCCTCCAGCCTTTGACTGTGTCAGCACAAAGAGTAATTCACATGCATATGAATGCATTTGGCTAATCATAGTGTAGGGATAATTCTCTGTATATAATTACATGCTGTACTAGGCAGTTAACACTGCAGGGATGTTAAGGTCTGCTTATATGTAGGCAGGGGGATGGAAGGTTATTATGCAATGTTCACAGGGCAAATGGGCAGTTTCAGGCCTGCTGGTATATTTTGCGTAGTCATTGAGCCGAAATCTGTATCTAACTCAGTGCAGTCCCGATTAAAACCAAAAATAGCTGTTGCTGGTAAGATTCAATTTAAACTCTATCCCCTTATCTTTGTCAAAAACTTATGTCTTTGCATGGGGATCTCCATCATACTGATAGCCAAAGCTGCCTTTCTTGCTGGATTATTAAAAAGTCTGGTCCTCTGCACCATGTTCACTCTCTCACTTTCAGAAGTTTTGAGCAGCTGTATGTGTCATATACGGCAAGGGATTAGCAAGTACCTAGTATCCCTGAATAACATGACAGCTTTGTCTGGGGTAGAGGCTTTTCTGAAATCTATGAGTGAAGGAGAAATATGGAGCCCTTTGAATAGAAATAATATAAACCTGAAAACAGAACACCCTTTTACTTATTTTTATATATATATCTCAAGAAAAACACAACCCAAAATTGAAGAACAGTTGAAAAAGAAAAGGAGAGCAACATCCTTGAATTAGGTATCAAGTAGAGGGTGAAGAAAGCAATTCACAGCACTGGGGATACAAGATACAGGAAAACTCAGAAGTATCAGCAACTCAACGGCAGGAGAGCTCCAAGCAGTCACAAAATATGAGGCTGGTTTCCAAAGATCAGGAATAAGGCTGGGAAATTATGAGGTTTTAAAAGAATAGAAACTTCTATTCCAGTTTCTAAGCCTGGAGAAGATGCACCAATCTTCTTTTGTTCTAAGCTATTTTTTGCTCTGCTGTCACCACAACTAGAAGCTTAATTCATACAAGTCAAGTCTGAAATTCTTGAACAATTAGTCGGCTTTCTAAGAGACAGCAAATATTAATAGACTCATGAGAAAGTCTTATGAACTGGCAAGGCTGAATCAGGAACCCCTAGTGTCAGAGCAAACCCAAACAGAGACAACATGAATTGCTGACTGAAGCCAGGGCAAATCTCCCTATAAATCCTGCATGAGCCAGTGATTCTCTGTGTGACCTTTGGCAAATTGTTTGGTCTTGGTTTGTTCCTTTGTCTACTCAGCTGGAAAACTGGGTTAAAAAAAAAAAAAAGAAGAAGCAGGAGTTGACCGAAAACCAGATGCTGAGTATGAGCTAAGCCTTTCCAGGTAAATAAATTATTTTAAAATAATTATGATTATACAAAATGTTTGGCATACCCCATGTTTTACTTTATGTATTTACTGCTGGACCTGAGCCCATTTACCCCAAGAGGATGAATATGACAACAGTTGAGAGGAGGGATCTGGTGCCAATTCAAAAGGGAGGGCCATCAATCCTTGCAGGGAATATTGGACTGCCAATGACAACACTGTCATAACAGTGAATCCCACCCAGATTTCCAACCCAGCTTATGGCTGAGACCAAGGCCAAATGGTTTTATCCTACACAGAAAGGGACGAGGAAGCTACTGGGAGACCCAGGAAAGCCCCTGAGCTTGTCTCCATGGGGCTGGGGAAGCCCCACAGGGAGCTCAAGGTAAGGTCTCCCATTGGGTTGGTTTGGATCCTGGGAACGGCTCCCGTGGTTTCTGCCAGAGGACAGGCAACTTTCCCTAAGTCCCTCCTCACTCCAAAATAACTCAGACTCAATAACTTTCCGGAGACACGCTGCAGAAGCCATTCTTTACAGCTAGTTTTGGGGAGAGGTAGCGGACATATTCCAGAAGGAAGGGGGAAAAGGGTTGGTTGGCTGGGGAGGGGTTTTGTAGCTTTGATTTACTGCCGAAGTTCACTTACTAGCATTTCTTTACTGCTGTTGGCAGGCTGAGTGTGCACACCGCCTAACAGATTTATCTATAATCCTGCTGGGTGGTCACAATTCTTTTGTTGTATGATTAATTGTAAAGACACCTGGGGCATTTGGTACTGGGAAGTTTAAGCTATTTAAGTAAAATAAAAATGCATTTTTCTCCACAGCCCCATCCATCTACACTAGGGATGTCAGGGTCCGTAACAGACTAGGAGTGCAACTCCTCAGGCCATGGGGAGACCAGTGGCTGTTGCAGCACAGGGAAGGCTTGTATACCTTATCAGCTCGTTCTCCAGGCTCAGCAAGGCAACGCAGTGCTGAAAATACTGAAAACTTGCCTTGCTGCTCCCTTTGTTCCTATGGGAACGGCACAGCTATGGGCTGTAAATATTTCACTCTCGTGGATTTCCAGACTTGCTGGCTCTATTTAGCCACCAGTGAACATGCATTAAGTGGCTGGCTTGGAAACTTGTATCTAAGTCCTCAAAAGGATCTAATTCTTCTTTTGACACCTAAATGCTATTGATTTCTCTTAGTTTGATTTGGAGGTCAGCACAAAAAATCCCTTCTGGGATCTGTGCTTAAAAGCCAATGATCAATGAGAAAAGTATGGTTAACTCTTCTATTGCTCTGGTCTGAACTGAGCTTTTCTTCTTCCCCTGCCACTGTGGTGAGTGTGGGAAATGTTCACAGAATGCACTGAGTTGGCACTAATCCAGCACATGTCTCCATTTGGGTATCAGAGGTCAGCGATTTGGGCTGGGAGGGAAATTGCTGGCTCCCACCCCTTATGGCCATCCAGTGATCACCAACAGCTATGAATTGGAAGCACAAGACTTTCAGTGCCCACAACTTCTTTTGTTTGAGCTGCGAACAACACCTGCAAGGCCAGCAGTGAGTATTTTTGTAGAGGGAGCTCCACTGGCTTCGCAACCTCATGGCACGACCCTTACAGCCGTGGTTGTACTTGCCCAGTGGCAAGACAGGGGCTTTTGGGGACACCGCACGTGCTCACACCCGTGCTACCGGAGGTGAGTTTCACCAGTGAGGAGGGGTTAATGGGAGTCCCATTCCCTGGCAGGGTAAGGTGGAACAAACTGAGCAGATACATACCGCAGAGTTAGAGTACCGGTAATTATTGTGTTTGTTTTTTTAATAATTCTTAGGGTGAGGAGACAACTCCACTATAGAGGATATTTTTATACTGATACATTTTATGGATTTGCACTGACTGAGAGTGAACTTACTTGCCAAATCAAATATCAGTTTTAATAAAGCTTTTAGGACTTTGCCAGTTTAGGAACACAGGACGCCATTTTTCTGGGGTGTATATATTGCTGGCTAGGATTTTTTTTCTTTTTGTACTTCAGTGACCCCTTTTTGGCATTAGAATCAGCTTCTCATTTCCTTACAACTGAGTGGGCAATAACAAGAGCTTAGACACACAGGGACTGCTGCTAAACTCACAGGCACACACAGCAAGCAGAAGCTTCACAGTAGAGTGGCTGGACTTCAGACAGTAAATAACACCCTTCTGGGTTTCCAACGCTCCAGCTACAGTACAAAAAGGTCAAGTGCCAGCTAAAACCTGCAGAAATGTCCCCTTTCACTTTTTCTCCTGGGTCCGACCCTTTGTTACACAGTGCTTGCACAGCAGCCCATCGAGGAGGAGGGGGAGCGGCTGGATTGCATCCGGTGGCTCCCTGAGTCGTCTGGTGCCTGGGACAGCCCAGGCTCCTCCAGAAGCTGCAAGCTCTGGCTGTGCAGCTGAGAGATAAGAGTCTCCCACCCCTGACCAAGCTGGCAGAGGGTCGCTAGCAAACACACTGGCCTGTGGCTCCCATGCTGAACAAGCATCCCAGTATTGCTCTTTCCTATTCTCTTTCCATAATTCCTCTTTCCAGGGACTTCTCCAGGTTTCTCAGCTCTTGTTCCCCTATACTGGCAGGCCCTCTGCAAATTTGGTCCTTGTCTTTTGCTTCTCCTCTGCAGTGGTTTCCTTGCTCAGACTGCAGCCCTTGCAGCCCTCTCAAAGGAGAAGAGGTCTTGCTCGCTGTCCCAGCTGGTTTCTTTCTCCGTCAGCAAGGCACACTTGCCAACTTTGAGCACGTTTGGTAGGCTAACCCTTCTCCTCAACAGCTGCCAGGTGAAGATCAGGGTGATAACGTGAAGGTTATCACACATGCACACACTCCTTTTTTTTTTCCAAATACATAAAAATTTTACTAGGTTTCAACACCTAGGGACACATCCATCAAAGGCACATCATGGGCAGGAGGGTGGGGAGGCAGCAAAGCACTGAAGCAAATGTCCTTTAAGGAGCCCTAGACACCTCTACCTTTTTCAGGCTGGAGCAGCCCTGGATTACAAGAGCATTTTGGAGATGCCTGAGCAGGAAAGCAAGGTGAGATCTCCAGCAGAAAGGAAAAAGCCCTCAACAGATATGTGGACTTGGTAGCTTCTGACTTGCTGATCCATGGAAGGACCTGCTTGGTCCATTCCAGGGGCTGTGAGAGCAGATCTTTCCTCTCCCTCTGACAGATTGACCGCACAGATTTTCTGCTGTAAAACAAGATTACAAACGTTCCCTCTTAGAGGTAGGAGAGACTTGCTGAGCACCACAAAAACCCTGAGAATCCACCCAGGATTAGGATGTCTCCCCAGACTGTCAGAGATATACTGTCCGAGAGCATCCCAAGGGCAACCTCTTCTTTACTACATTCCCACGATCACCCCGTTTTCCTCTTCTTTCCCATAGGCAGCTCAGTCAAGAAAAATGGGGTGACAAGGGACGCTTTGTTCTCTCTAAGTGACGGTCCATGCCATGCAACCCAGTCCTCTCCTTCTTTTGTGACTTTGGATAAAGGTTGAGCTGACTGTACTGTATTTGGGACAGGCTGAGTAATCAATGGCTGAAATGCAAAAAAAAGCTTACACAAAGCACTAACCTTTTATTTTATATTTTTTTTAATTACAAAATTACATTATTTGAAAGATTCTTTCATGGTTGTATCTTGTATTAATTTTAGTGGAAGTTTTGAATGAGTGAGGGTTGCAGTAGCTGGCTCATGATAACCATTGAATATATAACAATATTAGTGCCAGCAAAGCTGACACTTTAATGGCAAATTTACCAGTTCTCGCCACAAAAATAAGTAATTTTTCTGAAGTGCATTTGTAAAGTCAATGCATGGTAAAGTTTCACTCTGCCTTTGAGCATAGTGGTCAGTGATAAAAGCAGATCAGAAGGTGGGGAATACAGAATACAGCTCTGCAACAGCTCCACTCCATTTTTCTTTTCTTCTTTTTTTTTTTTTTTTCAGTAAAAGGGATAGATATTTTTCAGAAGTGGAAAGTTGCTGTTGCCTTTTTTTTTTTTTTTACAGAAAGGCCTTTTTGCCTCTCTCAGCAAAACTGGAGCATTCTTGTCTATAAAAATGTCACATTTTCACCTAGGGCTAATTCATGGAAATTTACAAAGATTTACAACAAGAAGCAAAGTTTTAATTTTCATGAATATGCCCCAGGTGAAAATGTGACATTTTTACAGAGAGGAATGTACCATTCTCCTCGGCAAGTGAGTATTTTCCTAACAAAATAGCAGTTCAATTTTAAAAGCTGCCTTCAATTACATTTTTTAGAGCTACAAAAGGAAAGTTTAATGCACCCATAAAACCCACTTCTTTCCCATTTTGCCACAAACAGGAGCTTCTCAGTTATATGGACAGTATTATTTTTATTGTCATTATATTTAGGATCTTTAACCATGGAAGAAGACCCTGCCATGCTAGGCACTGTATAGAGAGAGAACATAAGGCTGGTTCTTGCTTCAAAGAGCCGAGCCCCCATGGCAAGAGGCAACAGCATGGGGGAGCATATGGAAACGAGACAACGGATTATAGGCAGAAGAGATTTAGAAGTTGATGTACCGCAACCACTTTGCCTCATGCTGAGAGAATGGGGTCACCACCTATCAAACTGCAAAACCTTTGAATTCGAGCTGAGGATTAGAGACAGACTTGGAAGGATCTTGTTCAGCTGCACCAGCCAGAAAAAGATGAGGTGCAATGCCATTAATGCGAAATTTTCCATTTGTCCTGCTGTCAGTTGGATAACAAGTTGCTTATATGTGAAGATGGGACTGATATAAAACACCAGGACAGAGCACCACAGAGCAGAAGAGGATCCAGGAGTGACTGTGGCACGAGAAGCCAACAATGTCCTGCCCCTGTAGAAACTGCAAGTGTTATGTTGGGGTATCGCAGCAGGACCACCATTTATAAGCTGTTTGACATACCTTTGGTCTATTTAGTGCTGCTAAGGCCTCAGCTGGAATATTTTGTTCAGTTTCAAGCACATCTTAATTTTTTTTAAGAGAACAAAAAAAAAATAATGTCCCAAATCCAGTTCTTAAAAGTAGCAAAAGCCATTAGGGATCTAGAAAACACAATTTATGAAGTAAGACTGAAGGAAATGAGGTTGTTTAGTCTAGAAAGGACAAGACTGAAGGGAGACAGTAACAGTCTTTAAATACATCAACGTTATCTGCAAATATGGGGGAATAATTCTGATGATAGGATGGGAAATAATGGGCTTTGAAATTTGCAAAAGAGACTGAGGATAAACATGAAAAAAATTTCTAATGATAAGGATGATTAAGCACTAGATAGATTGGCTGTGGAAACTGTTACATCTCCATCGCTTTTTGTTTGTTTTTGAATAAGAGCTTAGGCAAACATCTGTTGTGAATGGCTTAGGTACAAGCTGATCCTGCTCTTGGGCAGAGAAGGGATCAGATCTGTGGTAAGCCATTGAGGTGCTCTGAGCCACACAAACCGCCCTGCTGGAGCTGCATTCACCTGTGTGGCACAAAAAATGCCAGCGGGACTCAGAGGAGACACAGGTGAGAAACTTGTGAAATGCTGGGCAAGACCATCTCTCACAATCCTTTCAAACCTAGCTTGGAATATTTATGGCACGTAGAGTGTAACATATTCTGTGGCATGTATTATAGCTAGGGGCCTTTGGCGTGCCAGTATGCTGGAGTTTACAGAAGCCTCTAGTGATTCTGACTGCTTCTAAGTTTGGTGCAATCCTGCAGCTTTTTGAGAACATGATGGGCACCCACCCTCTGGAAGCTAAGGAAAAGACTTTCAACCTTTCTAAAAGCTTGCTCCTCTTGGACACACAGAGTCACTCATCTCCTCTGCAAATTCAAAAGCACCTCTTCTCTGCAATCTTTTCCAGACCAGTTTGGGGCAAGACATAATCAGCATTCATAAAAAGATATGATTGCTTTAAGAGAGAGCAGAGAAATGGGAAGCAGGAAATGTGGTTACATACATTGATGAGAAGTGCAACCAGTGAGGCCTGAGTACAACACTGAATCAAATCATAAAAGCGCACAAAGAAGAGATTCTGGAGACATGCAGAACAGCCAGGAGCTTGTGCTCTCCCAAAATTTGTTCCGTGGTTTGGAGATTTGTGTCAGACCACACAGATCAGAAGGAGTTTGAAATTACAAGGGTGGGAAGTGGGGAGACCCGCACCACAGCAAATGAAATCCTAGAAGCGATTTGCAGTAAGTGCCTCAGTCTTACCCACCTAAAATCTCTTTCAAGTGGAGCAGGAGGAAGAGACTATGGCTGTCACAGCATCCTGCTGCTTCAGCGGTGGTAGGGGCTGCTGCACAGCTTTGGAAGGGGCATGTTGGGTACTGAAGGCACGAGCAGATGAAAAAGATTATCCAGATACTCTGCAGCTTTCTCCTGTGATACGGAGCTTATCCTGCAAATGGGGCAGACGCTATTTCACTGTTACTGGGATAGGAGCACATGTGTAGGCAAGTACCAGGGTGAAAGACATGCTGTAAGATGTAGTCATTGAACCTTTTGACACCTTGTCTGTTCCTTACAGTACGGTGGAGTATTTAGCTCTGCAGAGCTTATTCTTTTCTCTTTGATCATTATGACTTGATACATGAAGACTTTCCTCCTTGGGAAGACAAACAGTCACCTTATGGTTCAGCACAGAGAAGGAACAGTCAAGAGACAGGTTGTGACACAGAAACCACTTTGGTTCTTGCCCTGCCATTCCTGCTGCCAGCTGCTGCTGCAGCCTGCTGTGGAGACAGTAAAAAGCAATAACTCATTGGCATCATACTCCTGCAAAAACACCTACTCAACCATCCTGGCATCACAAATGCATGTGTGTGTTCATATCTCTCCTGCTAACACCACAGGGTTTGCCCAAGACCAGTCTTGGAGAGTGAGAGAATGATCTCTCATTGCCTCAACGAAACATCTGGAGAATATGCTTTCAACACCTCAGCCCCTCATCTGTAATGATGCTGCTTACCATGTGTTTCTGCCCAGAGAAACAAATCATAAGAATGAGTCATATAGCCAAAAAAGAAAAAAAAAAAATCCTAACCTATCTCAGATCTGTCCCATGTCAGGAAGATGATGCATGTGGGAGCTTTCCCTGAAGGTGCTGCCTTTCTGTCTAGCACCAGCACAGCTCCGGTGACAGACAGGACAAGTGGAGAAACATGAATGTAGGCAGCAGTGGGAGATTTTCACCCACACAGTACACCCACACAGGGACCAGGTTTCCAGCAACGAAAGCAAGGGTGTGCATATAGTGTGTGAAGCTGCACTGTAGATGCTGTCAGGTAGATTCAAGCAGGTGCAATACTTATCTCTGCCTACACAGACCGTCTGAGTTTTCTTCAAAAATTTCCAGGGAAGTCTAGTTCCCTACCTCTGAGGAAAATGAATAATTTCTACAAGATGTGTGTTTTGTGCTTGAGTTCCCTTCTTTCACATAAAGCACAAATATTTTTTTCCTTTTCCAGGAAATCATCTCTTCTTTTGTTTCTTTTTTTTTTTCTTCTGGGTGAGGCGGTGCAGACCAGAAGTGCCCATGAGAATGCTTGTCCAGTGGAGAGGAGAAGTCCCTATAGGAAATATTTGTGCTGCCAGGCGCTCTCCTGCTTCTCAACTTTGTGAAACCTCTGAAAGACCTCATAGATGTGCCAAAGGTACTCATATGCACATGGGAGAAGGGGATGAGTGGAAAGAAGGCGAAAGAAGAGAATCATTTTTTTTGAGACAGATTTTGTCAGGAAAACACTCTGGAAGTCAGGTTGCCTACAGAGACTGATTCATTTCAGCTTGAAGCACAAATGTGGTTGCTAGCCTAATCCCCACAAAGCCACAGAGAACTTCCACTAAAGAGTTCATTAGGCTTTGACAAACTATATGCACCAGGCTGTGTGTGCTTGCTGGGCTCTCCTGAGACAGTGGAAAGTATTTAATATACAGGCAAGTATCTTAGAAAGGGAGGTATCCTTTCCTCATGTATTTCCATGTAAAGCATTTTTGAAAGATTTATTCAGCATAACTTGATTATTTCCAGGCTGCCATATAGCTCCCAGGAACAGCTCTGACCTTGGCTAAGGGTGGGAAATCAAGGAATTCAGCTCTGAAGACAGCCTTTCCAAGATGCTCTCAAGTTTGGTGGCGCAGTTCAGTGCCTATGGGGGCGGGGGGAAGTAAAAAAAGCTTGTTTCTGTTCACCAGCTCAGCCCTCACAAAGTATTACTGTGTTTCCTTCCCAGGAAAGTGCCTAGGGAATTAAGAGCTTATTTTCTCAAGGGTACCTGCTTCACTTGGTTCCAATGATCTATTTTCACCTCCCTTTCAGGCAGGCTAATTCACTTAATGCAGTCAAGGGGAAAAACAACAATCAAATTAGATCATATTATCAGCATAAGATAAAATAGTACTGGTTTTATTTTTTTTTTGAGCATTTTTATCTCAATGGCACAATTTGGACCAAGTCCAAACCCTCAGAAATTCTCTAAATTTGCTTTTAAGAGCCCAGCAGGGGGTTTTCATGGAAAGTGCTCCGATATATGAAAGAATTTGTGAACAGCCAAGCCCATTTACTACAAGATTTAATGTGATTTTTTCAAGTGTGATTTGTGGAAGCCTATGTTTCTGGTTGCTACTTTCCACCATTATGTCTTCATAAAAAAAGTTTTTAAAAAAGTTATTCCACTAAATAGCAAAACAACCAAGCCTTTAATAGGATTGTTGCTCTAGCTTTAAGGACTTGAAGCTTGTGGAGAGAGAAATATCTTTTATTAGAGGTACTGACAGGCCATGGAAAAACAGACAAGTCACTGGATATGCAGGCCTTGTCTTCTGGCCTGAAGCTGCTATCATCAAAGCCCAATTCTGTTTGGCCTTAGAGAGCACTGCATGATAAACTATTATTTTGATGGAAAATATTATCATCTCAGGCCCAACCGTGAGCTCCTGTCAACTTACATTAGCGAGCTGTGCTCTTAGAAGCTAATGAATTGCCCTTTTTTGGGCTCTGGTACAACCCAGCAAGCTTGTCTAACTTGCTGAAGTATCCTCAGCCACTGGCGTGTCAACTTCAAGTTGGAGGAACACCAACACTCTCCCACAGCAACACAGAGGAAGAGCTTTTGCAGTGATTGAGCACCACGCAAAAGCCGTGTTGGCCCACGTGCTGCAGGGCCATGCTCCTCTCTTGGCTTCCCACAGCTTCACAGCCCACCCCTCCACGGGCTGGACCCAACCAGAGGGGTGGCCATCTTGGAAATCCAGTCCTACTCATGCTGTGAAGCCAGGCAGCCAGGTGATGGAGACATCCTGGCAATGCCCCACTGAAGAAAAGTCTTTGCAGTCTCTGCTCAGCACAACCACAAATGCCCCGTACCCCTCAGTTGGGGCTCAGCCCCCACTAGGCACCAAAGGATTTGCAGCTTGGACATCTGCAGGAAAGTATCCTTCATGAGCCCTGCTCGTCTTGTGAGCGCAGTGCCTTCCTATGCCTATACCACAGGACTCTAAATAGGAATTAGTCTGCTATAGACTGTGATCTGTAATGTAAAATGGTACTTGGCTTCCAAACCTGGCGCTTGCCCCAGCATCTAAGCAGCACAGCCCTTCTTTTGGCTCTGCCGCTGCACCCCTGCGGGAGAGGACTGCACAGGACATGGCCCCAGCAGCTTTCAAGTGCTTTTTGGCTGGACACCAGTGGATCATCACACTGCTGGTGAGATACAGAGGGATGGTGTAGTCTCCTTGAGGGCAGTAGGAAAGAATGCCTTTTCATTGCTTTTTTTCCTTGTATATACACATTAAAAATATCAATAGTTTTTAATTTGAAAAGAGCTGAACTTTTTTTACTAAATTGAGAATTTGAGGATGTTTTTTAAAAAGGTTGTTACTTCAAATAGTAGCATAACAAGTGGAGTCACTGTGGTGGGAGAGCAGGAACAATAATCTTCAGGCAGTGCAGAAACATGGCAACAACCATCACAGGTTTGCCTCAGTCTCTAGCATCAGCCCTCTCCAGCTGTCACCAGCCCTGGAGAGGGCAGGGGGAGAGATATAACCTGTCATTCAAAACCTGTTTTTTACTCTGAGAAATGCCTATAAGTATTAGTATCTTCAGCTACCAAAACAAAATCTATCTAATCAATAGCTTACCTTAAACTCACTAGCCACAAATATAAAAAAAAATCTAGCAAATAGCTTCTTTTGTCTTCATGAGGCTCTAGCTGGGTATTTTTCCCTATCATTGCACACAGCTGAGAAAAATCTGGGCTCCCCACTCTCTTTCATGGCTGAGAATATTCCAAAGTGGTAACTTACCCTCCAGAAATTTATAAGAAAAAGGAGATTGCCCACAACTTCGTGCCGTGTCACTGTGCAAAGAGCATCCTTCAGAAACTCTCCAGCACTCGGGGCAGGTCTGCAGCTGCTCAAACACATGTGCTGACAATGCACGGGCTTCAGCAGCTGTGCACTGGGGCTTTTTTGGGACAAGAGGGAAAGGGTGCCTGGTCCCACGAGCAGGGAGACGTTTCACCCAGCCCTCCCAGCCAGGGAGCCATCAGGTCCCTCCTACCCCTCGCTAGCATGGGCTTGCTCTGCACCTTGTAGGGGGTTAGCATGTGGCTGAGGAGCTTTTAGCAATGTTTGCTGGGGTATCGAAGGCCCAAGAGCAGCATAGCTGCCAGGGATGATAGCCAGCTCTGCCACACTGAGGGCCGGCTTGGCGATTCGCCAGGATCATAAGCGAAGCAGTTAATTTGCATCTAAATTACTTAGGATTTTAATCAGAGATTAATAAACAAAGGTTTTGGTAATTATTTATACAGATGACAGCAACAGTGCTTCACACAATGCGGCAGCCAGCATCATTTGCTCTTGGGGCTGCAGAGAAATACAGGTGGAAAAGAAAGTGGCTCTCGCTTCAGCAGTGCCCAGACCCCACTAGAGCAAAGGCTATCCCTTCCCCTGGGGGATGGGGAGCTCTGCCTGCACCCCTGCAGCTGGGCATCTCTGCCAGGTCCCTGACAGGCAGGATTGCACTGCCGCCTACGAGTGGGGCTCAGGTCTGAATCCTCTCCTCCTCTTCCTGCTCCTCCTCACCGGGAGCCACCCTGCATCAGCATGGCCCTGGTGGTCTTGGACTGCCATCCAGACCCCCTGAATTGCCATGTTTGGACCCCCTGGCATGAGGTGACCCTACTAAACAGTCCTCCACTATAGCAACAACCTTTGCTGCTTCTTCATATCACATCAAGAAAAAACCCAATGCAGCAGTCTTCACTGGCGGAGGATCAGCTGCCTATGCCATGCCTTTGGCAGCTGGAGAGGCACTGGTGTGGGGCATGCACAGACCAGTGCCTACCAGGGAGGGTGGAAGAAGGGAAACAAGCTCTCATCCACAAATGCTTCACACTGAAATAACACAACGGCTTGGGAAGATTTATCCTTCCCCATAGTAGCTTTAAATCCCGGGTTTGTCAGTTGGTTTGTCCTGTTGATTCCCCCCTTATACTCTCTGGGTTTTTTGTCTTCATGCATGCATATGCTGCAGTTTGGTTAAAAAAAAATTAAAGATTGGACTTAAAGTTCTTGCAGTAATCTCAATCATTTAGCTTTATGCTGCTATAGTTAGTCATATAAAAATAGAGGATTTTAAGTCAATACTGCCTAGGAACTGCTGTTGCATACAAAAGAAAGGAAAAGGGATCTCTCTTGTTACTTAAAGAAATGCAAGATCAAAAAAATTTTCTGAGCACAGAGGTGCTCTGTTCTGCACAGCCACATTGGTACGCTTAGCATAGCAAGGTCAAGACAGACTCTGTTATACAATAAAGCAGCAGCTCACTTATCCCTGTTTAAGGAGTCGCATCCCTAGACATTGCTAAAGAAAAAACTTGCTCTTGCAGCAAGCTACTAGAACACATCACTAGCATGAAGGACGTGGTTGTTTTTCCAAGAAACTTGAATTGGTCTGGGCTTTAAGTTTCATTTCCCCCAGCAATGCTAGGCAAGAGCAGGCACAGCAAGACTATTTTAGCTTACATTTTGTTAGTGGCTTGCAAACGGAAGCTCAACAGCTTAACAGTTTAACACAGCTGGGGATATTCAGCTTCAATGACTAAATATGCCTGAAAGATGTCGTAGCTGACTTGGAGGTTTTTACATTTATTCTGCCCAAAGACTCGCTGTAACACTATTTGTCACTGCAGGTAATTGGCCCTGCTCAGTCTCTGTGTTCAACAAAGAAAGACTCCAGATTTTCTTGTCCATGGTGAAGGAGAGAGTGTTTCTCAGTCCATCTTGGTTGTGGCTTTCAAGATTTCTCTTCTAAGGAAAAGAAAGCAAATAAATTTACAGCTGCTTCTGAGAAGGCCTTCCATGCAGGTACAGATTCACAGGGATGAACAGTTGGGAACAGGAGGAAAGAAAAAATTACTTTTAAGAGATTTGCAGCTTCTCTCTCCCATTAGCAAGTCCCTGCACATGTCTGGCCACAGAACACATTTTTTCTCCCGTCCCCACTTCTCCTGGCCTATTAAAGTTGTATCTGTCCTTACCTTCAACAGGCATCTGCCACCAGCACTGCCTTTTGCCTCTGAGACATTTCTGTCTGAGCTACCACCTCCCAGCCTCCTCCTAACCTCCTCCTGGGGCACTGGAGGGCTGGTGGCCCTTCCCCATCAGCGCTCATTGCCCCACACCAAGCATACAATGGGTCCTGGCTCCAGCCCAGGAGAGGATCTTTCCTGTTCAGGTTACTCTGCTGAGGGAAAACCTCATTCATCATTCTCACTTCGATGTGCTCAAGGTACTTTACCAGCACCCTCCCAAAACCCTCCTCTAGACAAACCTTTGCAGCCTGGCGAGATGCTGGGTGGGGAAGGCAGAAATAAATGGATAAGATGAGTGGCAAAGAGCAGCCAGGACCTCTGGAGGAGCTGTCAGAGGGGCTGCTGCCTGCTACAGTTGTGCACAAGGGTTCCTTTCTCACTGCTGAAGCACAGTTCAGTGAAAACATCCACACTGTCTGCTCCATGAAGAATCTTCCAGATTATAAAATTCCTTCAAAATTCAGATTGGAGGGGGCCTCAGGAGGTGCCCTGCTCAGAGCAAGTCCAATTAGAAAAAATTGCTCAGGGCCATGTCCAGTTCAGTTTTGAGTGTGTCCAAGGATGGAGAACCCACGTCCCTGGGCATCCTGTTCCGGTGGTTAATCACCTTCTCTTTGATACATTTCCTTGTATCTGATCAAAATTTCTTGTGCTGCGATCTGTGCATTGCCTCTTGTCCTTTTCCTGTGCTCCTCTGAGAGGAGCCTGGCTCCACATCCTCCCATTTGGTAGCTGCAGACAGCAAATAGATCCCCGCTTTTGCAGTTTCTTCTCCAGGATAAAAAAATCCTGCCCCCTCAGCCTCTCCTCATACAAGTGCTCTTGCCCCCTCTCTTTGCCTTGATGGCCCTCCACTGCGGTCTCTCCAGTGTGTTGACACCTTCCTCAGACTGGGGGTCCAACACTGGAGACACAGTTCCTCCAACGCAGTCTCTCCATCGGTGGCCCCAGAAGTGCCAATGCCTCCATTATAAGGGATCTCGCCACTCTGTGCCTGGGAAGGATTCTGGAGCAAGGAGAGGGCTCTGGTGGAGTCGGTGGAGATGTCCCCGGCACAAGCTGGAGGCAGCCCCCAGAGGCTGGGCAGCGGGCAGGAGAGGCACACGGGTAGCAGGAGCTCTGTGGGGCCAGGGTGAGAGGCCTCACCAAAGAGGGAGGGCTCTGGGACTCAAGGCAGCCCGCACCTCATGGAGTAAGCATGGGGCCTGGCGAATGCCTGAACCAGTAGTATCTGGAAAGAAGAAAGCATTTTGAGCTATACCAACAGAAGCTTAGCCAGTAGACCAACAAAAGTAATTATCTCCCTTTACTTTCCGCTTGTTAGAACAGATCTGAAGTACTGTGTCTAGTTTTGGGGCCCCTGATTCAGGAAAGTCATTGATGACCAAAGGGACTTCAGCAGAGGGCTACCCAGCTGGAGCTCTTGCCCTGTGAGGAGACGCTGGGAGATGTGAGCTTGTTCACACTGGAGGAGGGACAGCTTCAGGGAGACCTTCCAGTACCTACAAGGAAGTTCCCGAGAAGATGGAGCACAGTGGGAGAACAAGAGACAGTGGCCTGGTCCAGCAGAAGCAGGTGCCACCATCTCCCAGAGGATTCAATGTGGGTCAGCCCTGGGCCTGGTACCGCTGGAGAGCCTGGGGGAAGGAGAGCCTCCAACTTCCATTGGGACTCCTCTTACAGACCCTAGCAACAAGGGTTGTTATTTTACAGAGTTTCACAGGGGGATGGGGGCCATTAGGATCCCTGTGGCCAGGGAGAGGAGAGCGGTGCACCTGCCTCCTCATGCAATAAGCGGTACCATGGGCACTGATGAGTTTGGGAGCTTTGGCATCACCATCTGCTTACTCGCATTGGTGACTGCCAGCCAGGGGTGCTGCCTGATGTGGTGAATGCTCTCAGTACAGACACCATGGTCTGCCTCATCCTCAACTCCAGGGTGAGCCATGCAAGCTCCTCTCTGGGGATCAGGAAGACCGTGATTCTTGTGAGGGTGGGCCCTGAAAAAGGGGCGGCAGAAACAGTCTGCAGCAAGTTCCTGTGCAGTCTGCACAAATGCTGAATGCACCACCAGCCCAGCCCCAGCTGGCATCTCACGTGGCCTTCAGTTCTCTTGTTCATGTCCATCATGGAGAGGAATGACACGTTGGAAAATTTCCTGCATCCTGACTGTAAAAATAGAGTCAAAGTAGGACATTTCCTCCTCTACTTCAGGGCTCATTCTTTGTTATTGAAGCACATCATGTAACAGTTTGCAATTAAAACCATCAACAGCATGGAAGGCCACACCACAATAGCTTTGTAGTCAATTATTTGATTTATAATTAAACATAGAGAATTTCAGCTTACTGACTAGAAAGTAGGACAAGTACTTTCTGTTTGCCTCGTTCTACAGAAAAAAAAAAAAAAGCCAGGAATCCAGGCTGCAGTTTCTATAGCATGGATAATTTCTCTCTTCCAGCGCAGGCTGTCTAGACAATGATCAGGTTAGAACAAGGTAAGTTTCGGTATGCAAATTTTAAATATTTCTGTAGCAACAATCAGAAATCCCCAAAATAAACAAACAACCGCTGGCTATGAAAGCCCCTCAGCCATCTGGGGAGGCAGGCTGGGTAAGGCACAGAGAGCACTGCAACACATGGGTCAGGCTGGTGTGCTCCCTCCACCTGGTGACCTTCTCCTGGATTCATCAACGCTGCCATCAGCTGACGCAGCACAGTAATTTTGCATCGTGAGTCAGTGCTTCAAATCGACCCCGAGGACAGCAATTTCCAGCTACTTTTTCACTCACACACCAACACCGTGTTGTCCATCCCTTCTGTCCCTCCCCACCTCCCCCTCAGAAGGTGAGGAATATTTGAAGGCAGTTCTTGAGTCAGAGTCCTCCAAAGGACACAGCAGTTCCATGTTTGTCAGCTCTGAAATAAAAGGCAGAACAAAGAAAAGGCCAAATATGTGACCATTCTCAATCTGACTGACGCACTGAACTTTACTTTGTTTAACCCTCCAAATCCTCATGGTTCATGGGCCAGCCAAATACATGTGGGTCTGTATGCATCTCTGCTGAGCACATCAGGTACATCTCCTTGGTCAGGCCTTGCAGTTTTTCGGCTGGCTTTCAGTTATTATGCACACAAAGTGATATATAGCCTATTGCATGGGCATCCTGTGCACAGCAAGCGGTGTGCTAGGGCTAACAACAGTTTTTACCCAGCTGATGAGCAGAGCAGTATACTGGATCTAGCCAATTCATGCTGTCTTCTCTGAGAAGCAGTAAGCATATCTTGAAGACTGTTACACTTTCCTAACCACTTCACACAATTAGTCTTGAGGGCTTTTTTTAGAAAATTTCTGTAAAATGTACTCTCTCCACTGCTCTCTTGTAGGCATTAGATTACATTTTTCTCTTCCGCAACTTTGTAAGAGGCCACTAGAAACTCCCAGGCTCTCTGCCTCCACTGGGCATGCCAGGAGTCTTATGAGGGCCGCCAGCTCCCAGTCTCTCTGGGATTTCCAAGCTCATGTAATGAGAATGAATGCTGAGCCACAGCTCATTGTCCAAGATCCCAAACATCTGTTTGTGGGAAGAGGTTTTGTGTATCCATACAACTTATTCTAAAACTGACTTTCATGTGAACACAGTGTGATTTGTGCTCAAGACTTGGACAAGCACCATGTGGAAGGCCTATAGCATCACTGGAGCAGCAGAAAGACTTCAGGTTGTGAGTGGCCAAACGTGCATATATCTGATGTGTTTTTCTTATCTGGAGAGCAGACTTAGCTACCTATGTAGACAAAACTATCATTACCTTTCCCATACTCTGGCTTTTGAACATCTCTATTACTTATCCTTGAAAAGCATTCACCTTTAGGGTCATGATATGACAGTGAAATAAGATCTGAGTAGTGAATATCTGTGTTTTCCACCCCTTGACAGTAGAAAAGGGGCTTTACTTGATGATTTGTACATTGGGGCATTTGTATGCCTGCTTGCCACTCTGCTTTCCTGCAGTGATGGCGAACTGTTCTTCATAGACTACAAGACTACCTGCCTCTTTGTCAGAAGAACCTACCTGTTTGCATGTGATATTTCAGGAAGGTGAAGCAGTAATGATGCCTCCCAGGGGATTGTTTCAGGAGTCAGGTTTCAGGTTGATCAGTAACACGTACACCTTAGTGCAGAAGTAGCTCCTCTCTTCTCACCAGCCAAGCCTAAGCCTAGTTTCCAAAAGCTTGGAGTATTTTGGTATCACAGTGGTGGCACATGCAGAAGAGTCAGATTCCCATCTTGAGAAGGTTGCAATAATTGGCCATATACCTGGCAAGGGTTCAGCGGAGCTCTGAGGTGTTCAGCCTATGGATCAGGTTGCAAGACTGGAAAAACAGTGACATTTAATAAATGCCAAACAAGAAATATTCTTTTTGTGAGTCGGTTGTGATTAGCACAACACTAGAAATACTCAGCATGGTACAATTTTCATACAGAAAAGCAAACATGCACACAGTAGAAATGACTGGAGTTAAATGCAAGAAAACAAAACAATTGTCACCTATAAAAACATATATTTCACTTGACGCATTCTTCCTGCTCAAGCCACATTCCTGAGCAGACAGTCAGCAGTTCATTTTTTTCCTATTTTCATGTTCAGTACACAGAAACACATGCTCTGTAACCACAAAGATCAAGTGGTAGAGTTCTAAATAAGGGTTATGTCCAGTATTAGTACATCCACCAGTGACATCAATTGTTAAAAATAAAATTAAGACCATTTAACTATATTTTCCTTACTTTGTCATCTGGTCATTTTTCTCAAATTAACTTTTCAGCTGCACAGGGCAGCAGCTTAAGTATGAAGCAACCAACTGGGATTTTTGTGTGACTAAATGTTTTCCCCCCGGGGTCTGGAAATGTTTGCCTCAGCTGTTGCCAAATTGTGCTTGCCTCCCAGCTAGCGCAAGGCCATGGCCTTTTGCTGGGGAGGGGAAGATGTTCCTCTGCACCCACTAAATTGGGCATGAGATGACTCAGAGTGGCATGGAGAATTCTTCTTCCTCCCAAATAATTGCACGGGCCTAACACTGTACCAAGTGTAGTTATTTACCTCTCCACTGTGGAAAACAGTTTTCCCATGCAGGTCTGACTCAGCACACAGTGAAAGTAGCTGCAAAATGCAAGGCTGCTTTTTTTAAGCAGTTGAAGGAGATGCAGCCTGAGCTGGAATTCAGGTCTTCTCCCCAGGCTTCTCCCTGGTTTGTGCTTCCTTGTGAGAGAGGAGGATCCTTTTATTTTTCAGACAAATACCCAGAGCACCTGTGGAGAACAGAAGCCCCTGGCTGGATTTCAGTCTCTGGAAGGAGACCGCTGGCACTTCTGAACTCCCAGGAAGGCCAGCATGCTTAGGCAGGCATTTCAGCCAGGCAGTAAAGCTTCTGCCCGGCACTGCAATGTCACATCAGCGCACTGTGGGGACCATCTTATACGCATCTATCCAAGCAGCAACCATGTGGGTTTTACTGATATACATTTGGTATGACAAAAAAAGTCAAAAAGACCTTGGAGTTCACCTCACAGCAGTGCGAGAGTCTTCCCCCCAGCACATCCTCCAGTGCTTTGTCCAGCCACGATTAAACCATAATGTCAATGGTGTGGGAATGTGTTGGCAGGACAGAGAAGGAGTGCCCACAGGTGCTGACTGCAGCCAGTGATTCTAAATGCTACTGGCCACCACCATATTACTGCCCTTCACCTTCCCCACACACCACCACACTTCTCCCTGGCTGGCTTTAGGCTATTTTCTTCGGTGGACAGGAGTATTTTCTGCTGTTCTTCCTCATTAACGCCCCAGCCCTCCAGTGAAACGCTGAGAGGTTTCCATTCATCATGCTTGCCATTTCAGCAGCTGTAACCTGAATCCATGACCGCTGGCGAGTACTGAATGTTTTGGTTTTGCCCGTTCACTTTCCTGTGGTCTGTAATTTCTCATGTGTGGACGGCAGTTGCCTATTTTGCCTCCTTTAAGGCTTCTCATGCGTATCTCTAACAGGAGAGCTGATTGCAGACAGCCTGTACCTGGGACAGCCTAGGAAGGCAGTAAGTGGTAGCCAATTCCTCCCCAAAGTTAGGTACATGTTTTCTTTTCTGTGGCCAGTGTGCATGAATCATTTCCCATAGCCAGGTGTCTGAGTCTTACCCAGTGTGGCCTGGCTCCCTCCTGACAAGCCAGTGGTCTCATTTCAAATCTGAGGAGCAATTTGTCTCTGAAAGCATGCAGAAAGCCCAAGTAGTTCTCATTGGTAATTGGCACCAAAAAATGGTTGTCTTTTTTCCACGAAGCTTGCTAGATCTCATTACTGGAACTTCATTTCTAACACCCACACTGTCGAACATTGACTGGCACAGTAAGAAGAATTAAAAGTAATGTGGCAAGTGTCAAAATCCAGTCCGTGTTGCCAAGCCTCACACCTTGCTTTTTCATTGTGTTCATTCACTTGCAAAATTCACTTGCTTATTTGCAGGGAGTGTGAGAGTCATTAGGGAGAATTCAAGAGGATCTGCTGAAACTGAGGAAGAAAAGCTTAAGCATCCGTACAGAAGGGAGGGAGGGGAACTTTTGCGTGTTGGTTTAAGGCAGCATAATTAGGACTGCACGTACTCCTCAGAACAGAAATTGCCTGGAATACAAGCCTGCGGTCCAGAACCAACCTCATCCTGGAAATGCTGGTCTCTGCCATGCGGTTTCTTAGCCATGGTTAGGGTAATTAAACCTGCAGACTCACGAGCATGGCGAAACGGGGAAGAATTTGTGGAAAGGAGAGAGCCGCTTACATTTTGTTATCACACAGCAGAGGTAGCGAGGGATTTAGGCTGATTACACATGCTGCACCTAATCTTTCATTCCCCGGCACCTGCCTCTCGCAGGGGCTCTCGTCAGATAATGAGGAGTGACACACGGTGTGAAGTGCCAGCCCTATCTAATCGACGCTGTCATCGCCACTGTCACAAGGAAGCACTATGGGAGATAAATTTAAGCCCGACTGGTGTTTAGAAGGATTCGGAGGCTGTTGCTATTTTTATGCAGATTCTCTAACAAAGAGGCTGGAGGAGAACTGCTGAGTTACTGATCATGAGAAACAATTTCAGCTAATTAGTGTTTCTGACCCATATTAAAAGAGCATGCTTTTATTTTTTTTTTCCTGGGTGATTTTAAAATGTATCTTGCAGGCTTTAGTCTCATGTAGAGGACTTGCTGAAACTGCCAGACTTAGCATCTCACTACCTGGTTTTGGGATCTGCTTTGTGCAACTCTTTTAACTCTTTCTATGCGGTTTCCCCAAATAAGCTTTGGCTTTTTGAAGGTCAGATATAAACTCCATTTCATGGCACTGTCTGAGCTCATGAACATGTACATCACAAAACAAATGCATGAGTGGGCAATTTTTTCCTTTAAGGACTAAAGTTTCAGTTTGATTCTTCCAAGAGATTATTATAAATGACTGTGGGAAAATGATGAAAAAATGCATGTACAGTCCTTTTATAATACTTGCACTGAGAAATATAATAAAAGGAAAAGAATTCCCCTTTTGTCTCTATTTTCTTGCATAATCCTTGGTGTTAAAGCTGTGATTATATCTCTAAGCCCTTTTCTTAACAATTGATAGTTATAATGCGCCAGCCACGTTTGCACAGATAATAACCTCAGACCTGGTCATGCAGAGGTTTACACCCATATTTAAACTCCTGTACTGTGAACAACCTCCTCGAGTTAGACCTGCTCCCTGTACAGAAAGGTTGAGCCCATGCTTGAAGTCCTACAGGAGGACTGGAAGTTGCGACCTCTCAAGTGGTCTTATCTAGCTCAGCCTTATATCATCTGTGCAGACACCTCCTCACTGGCTGACATTTACAGAAGTCTACCCACACAAAAACAAATGGCACAATTTTGGCCTCAATCCAAGGCAATTTAAGATAAAAAGTTGAAAATGTTTTCACATTTATTTTTCCCGAGCCAATGAAAGGAGTTTTTGACCGTCTATGGTGCTAACATTTATTAGCATTTTGGAGCATACACAGCCTTTACTTTGTTTGCAATGAGTGCAATTATTGTTTAAAGGACTGAGAAGTGAAATCCTTGGAAGCTAAACTCTGTGGGCTCTCTCCAGCCCACAATATCTCCCCACATGTGTCCATAGGACACGGGGCTGTAGCAGCTGTTCAGAGGCCCCTGGTGTGGGTTGCAGTGGGTTTACCCTGCTAACGACTGGGACAGCAGCAGGGTGCTTGCAACTGTCAGAATATTATATCCATCGCCACCCTATTGGGAGTGTTGTGACTTGCAAGCAAGGGCATCAAGTGAGAGACCAAAAAAACCACTTTTGAGCCAGCCATGCTTTCCTATGGGAGACTAATAAGGATCCTAGTAAACCTCAAATCTGAATGGCAGTTTTTCCTGTAAGCAAATGAAGCACGTGCAGACCACACGGGCTGGGTACCAAACGGGCTGAGCTACTCCAAGGCCAACAACCACGCAGCTTCTGTGGCTGCAAATCTGGAAGTCCAAAGACATTTTTTGGACAAGCAGAAAATCAAACCAGACTCTCGGAGTGATGAAGTCTGTCAGCTGACGACAGTGGTGGGTTGAAGCCCTTTTTGTCATCCCCACTCTCACCTGCAGCATCCAGACTATGATTCTGGGTGGTGAAACCCCACTGTTGAGCTGAGGTCCAGGTCTCTCTGTAACCAAGCAAATGATTAAAGAGATGTTATCATATTTTGTTTCATCAGAGGAAAACACAGAATGATTTTTATTTTCTGAATGGTGTTTTCTGTTGCTGCATAACATTTTAAAAGAAATATTCACACAGTCATTTTTGGTAGGTCTATTATGACAGAAATTTTGCATAAAAACATCATGCAAGCTCTTCTCCCGCTCACCCCAGTCAGTGACTTCATTGATTGAAGACTGGACACTGATCACCAGGTCAAGACCAACATGTGGATTTTGGTGTATTTGTTCAAAGGAATAAATTGCAATCAGATTACAATGCACAGACCCCACAAGGCCCATAAACAGCTTCTCAGTCCCTCCCTTGAGAGAAAAGAAAAGCAAAGCTGTTGTCAGCAGACTTAAATTCCCCATGCAGGGATCCCTACCCCCACAGAAAAATCCTGAAGGGTCCAGAAGCCAAAATATTTCTAAAAAAACAGTTTTATAAGGTAGGCTTGCTCTTCTCCTTTGTGTCTGAGAAATAATTATAATGTCATGAAGGACTCTTCTGCATGTGGCGGAGAGTTGGATGATGCCACATACACTGCCACTACTGTTCTTCCATCAGATGGGAGTCAGAAAATGTGTCAAGTCCCATGGGGCTTACAGCACTGCAGGAGTCACAGTGCCATGTGCCAGTGGCTGTGCACCAGCAGCAAAGGACCATCTAAGAAACAGAGATCCCATTCTCACGCAGATGGTCGCAGTGATAAATGAGGAAGGGAGACAAATAATAGATTCAGATTAGTATTAAATTAAATAAACTCATTTTCAAAGTTCAACATGATTTATCTGTTGGTGTCTTTGTCAACTTTATTCAAGGCCTTAAAAAAGTTCAACCATCTCTTTTGCTTCTTGTTTCACATCTTTCTATTGGCAATGAACCTGAACTAAAGCCAGAGGTAGGATTGCTCTAAACATTGTTGAAATATGACTAAAGTTTATCCTAACATGCTCAAGCTTTAGGAAATCCAGGTTCCTTGGCATTTCCTGTGCCTTTAGGCACAGCTCTACTGTTCTTGTCCTTCACTATTTTTCCAGTATGACTTGACATAAACATTGATACCTGGTTATTTTTCCATTTAGGACATGACGTCGCAGGTGATCTCCACTTGTTGGTGTGCAGGTAGTTAATTCCAGTTTAACAAAGGTGACCAAATACCTGTTTTAATGAAAAATAGTTCTGTACTTTTCAGAGGTTTTTCTCCAAATCAGACTAGAGAATTAGGTCAGCACAAAGAAATGCATTTGTGATATGTTGTGTGAGTTGTGAGCTATGTCTTGATCCATACCCACGTCTCCACAAATGGAATTGCATTTTGGAAAAATTTGGTCCGTAGCATATCATTTACTCCTCACAGACGAAGGAAAGTCATTTAAGGTGGAATCCATGCTTATTTGTAAATGCAGAGGTCACCAGGTGAGAAGACAAACTATGGCAGGGGCTAGGGCTGACCAAGTGCTCCCCTCAGACACTCACAGAGCAAAGAAATCCTCCCTGCCAGCAAACTGTTAAGAACCCATAAGCTGAAACCTGCATGTGAGATCCCTAGCCCAGACTCTTTAGAAAAACAAGTACACTGATTACCAATGTTTCCCATGCCTTTTTTTTTTATAAACCCAACCAAGAGACTTGAGTGGGTAAAGAATATGAGCAGTTGCTTTGGACAAGAGATCTGTATGGGTGTCTTCCAGCTATGGGGTAGAAATACTTGACAGTGGCATCTCTAGCACCTGGTATGAAACTAAGTTGTTCTCATCAAGTAGGAATATTCAAGCTATTCCCCGGAGAGATAAGGAGCTGCTCCTGCACCGTCTTAGGCAGAAGGAGGAACATGGTCTAGGCACAGGGAATCCAGGTCCAGGCATTCAAAGATAAAAACTGAGAATAATAATTTAAATGGATGTTAGCACACTAATTTGTAAGTGATGCTTTCAATAGGCATAGTCTGTTTTGGGATCACCGATTGCAGCTGTGTATACAGGATAAACTAAGAAAAAGGCAGGGGACTTTGGAAATAGCATTGCTCTCCTGGGAGTCTCCCCATGTTTGAGGACATAGTCATAGCGTATTCCAGACGACCTCACCAAACCACCAAGTTTATCTCCTTCCCAATGCCAAATGAACAAACTAGAAACGGATGCCGTACTTGCGTTGACGTGTATGGAGGCCTCATTAACTAATCCTTGTGACTGTCAACAGAAAATCTGAGGATGGGTTTTCAGTCCTCTGAAGTGGATTTGTTTCTGAGACACATTCTTCTCCTCAGGTCCCTCCACTCAATCCTCAACAGTAAAGCAAAGCGCGTTAGACAAGTGCAGTCAGCTTCATGTGCTGCACTCTTATTTCTGCAGCACAGAAAGAAACAAGGATGTCTTGGCAAAAATTAAAACACTTCCTTACCATCTCCTTCATCTTCTCATAACCTTTTTAAGACTGAGACTTTTGGCTCCGAAAGCTAGCTAGCTCTCTACACCACACAGTACCTTGACACATGCCACTGAGTAAGCCCTGCCTCCCTGTCCACCTTTACCGATGCTGACTCCTGGGGACTTGCTGTCCCTATATGGATCTTTTTGCAAACTATTTTTCTTCTGCAAGCAATTAAAGAGCCAACAAGGTAAATGGTTAACCCCTTGCATGGATGTTGTCTCACTGCTGATGCCTATGGTGAACAAGACGATAAAGACTACCAAGCTTAATTGGAAATCAGGGCTGAACCAGAATTAACTGCAAAAGTGTGAAAGTACAAAGGACATTATGAAGACAAGTGCAGGGGTTCATCAGCTGTATTAAAAAATGAGTGTAAAAGGAGCAGAGCTACACCAATTTTGAGTCAAAATTTAAAGACTTTCTCAGCCACTTGCAGGGACCAAAGCTGTTTCCTCTGCCTGAAAAGCTGACTCATCCCTGGGTATTGCTGGAGGGTCCTTTGAATGGAGGCAACTATAAGCTTAGTTTCTGCAGGGGGAAGCAACCTACAGCATAGACACAGTGATCTGTATGCATAATTTAAAAGGGGAGATTTATGAGAGATTAGTGCTGTCTCCTGGTTTTACACAGTGTATGCAATTAAATGTCAGATCTGTCAGTGTTTATGTCTCCATGCACAAGCAGAACATCGCTTTCCTGAGCTGCTCTTTATCACTTATATCACACCATGATTAAAAACAATAACATGTGGCTAGCCAGGCAGCCTACTGGATCATAATACATCAAGGAATGGGGTCAGTCCTTTTTTCTGATGTACCAATTGGTTCCTAAGAAGAAACATCTTACCCTACAGAGACTGGGGTGCAAATCAACAAAGGGACATACTCACCTCAAACAATATGTATATCCTAAATATAACTCCATAGAAAACTACATGCCCCTGTTCCCTGGTGAGTTGAAATCTGCATCCTCTTATGCCCACTCATATCTCTCATCAGAACTGAACAGCTCACACACTTTTAAGACTCCCAGACTCTGCGTTCCCTTGTGGTATCTCCCAACCAGCTCTGTCTGGCATGCCTCAAGCAAATTTATGGGATCTAATCTGGCCCAAAATCAGCCAGTTTGTGCAGCTGAAAATGACAATGTTTTACACAGTAGCTGATGAAATACAGCGAAGGGTCACTTTCTGGTGATCACCCCCAAAATACTGGAGATCTGCATTCAATTCTGTCCTCACACAGCTTGAGGGAATAAAATTAATTCCTATCTTGAGATGCACCATGCAGGGGAGACTAGCTCTTCTCACCACAGAAAATTTGAAGTTTGTTTGGCCAGAGAAAAGACGATCAATCAATCAGAATCACAGAATCTATCACAGAACAGTGGAGGTTGGAAGGGACCTCCAGAGGTCATCTGGTCCAACCCCCCT
The DNA here is from genome assembly GCA_031468815.1 of Morus bassanus. Lineage (NCBI taxonomy): Eukaryota > Metazoa > Chordata > Aves > Suliformes > Sulidae > Morus > Morus bassanus. The sequence goes on along the minus strand of CM062568.1, from coordinate 86,469,443 downwards.
GCTCAAGCAGGGCCACTTAGGGCCAGTTGCCCAAGGCCACGTCCAGCCGGCTTTTGAATATCTCTGAGGATGGAGACTCCACACCCTCTCTGGGCAACCTGTGCCAGGGATCAATCATCCTCACAGTGAAACAGTGTTTCCTGACATTCAGAGGGTTTGTGATAGATTGTGCCTGTTGTCTCTAGTTCTGTCGTTGGGCACCACTGAAGAGAGTTTGGTTCCATCGTCTTTGCACCCTCCATTCAGATATTTATATACATTGATGAGATCCCCCTGAACCTTCTCTTCAAGCTGAACATTCCCAGCTCTCTCAGCCTTACCTCGTAGCAGAGATGCTCCAGTCCTTTCATCAAATTCATGGTCCGTCACTGGACTCTCTTCAGTAGAGGTTTTACAGTCCAGGCCCTACTTCAAAAATTATCTGTAAATTTCATAAAAAATATACCCTCCCCATGGCAAGGGGGTTATTTTTTCGTCTCTTCCTCACCTAATTAATATTTATTGATTACATGCAAAGTGGAACTCGTTCAAACTTGAGAAGTCTTGGAAGTACTTTCTCACTGAATCATTCAAGAATACTGTTGTGGTCTAAATCTCTTCAGTACAGGAGGGCATCCTACACCCTTAATAAGATCTTATTTCATCACCAAACATGTCCTATCGGTGATGGAAAGAATGATCTCTTGAGTTTTGCAGAAAGACTTTCAGGCACTTATTACTGGGAGGACGACTGAGGAGTCTTAATCTGAAGGCTGAAGCAAACATCTCTGAGAGAGGCAAGTGTAAGACTTGCCCCCTCCATCAGCTTTCCCACTGGCAAGAGATATGTCCTTTTGCTGATAAAAATCTGAGGTTGGAAACTGAGGGGGTGGGTGTCAGTCAGTTACCTCAATTCCCCTGGGAAGACCTCTGTGTGCAGAGCCTGCAATGGCCTTCTGTGTCTCTGCAGGCACTTCAGACCAAGGTGTTCCTGCTGGTTCACATCACTGCTTAAGTTGCAGATTTGGGCAATGCTGTTACCTTTTCAAGCAACCTGGCAATGGGATGAGAGGTGGGATTTGGAGTTTAAAAGATGAAGGCATCTTTCTCAATGCTCAGAGGTACTCCCCGATTGCCTGTCCTGCTGAGGTGAAGGATGAGACACATATGGCTCTTCATGAATGTAATTTATCTCATCCTGAATTGTCCCTTGGCCAGTGGGCTTCTCACTCTGGGATGTGATGGCCACCAACTTGGTAGATGGCCTCTCCAGTGCCCTGCTTTACCTCGCTTCAGTACTCACTATGGTATCCAGCAAGATGGGTGGCTCATCATGCCACATGCATATCACCTCAATGTCTATAGGCTGGAGCTAGTGGGAAGCTGTCACAGGCAATAGGGAGGTTGCCTACACCTCCAGCTTCCATTTTAATGACCCACTTGCAGAGATGCAGGCACCTTGCCTGCAGGTGCCAGGTCATCTTCTACTAAACTGCTCTCCTCAGAGTAAAGAAGGCAAAAAGACACAACAACCTTGCAGCCCTGAGATACAGTGTCCTGGTATTGGCACAAGGCTTTTTCCAGTATGAAGGCTGGCTTTGGTTTTCCTTACTTAGGGGGTCAGCCTCTAAATGTCCCCACACTGCAACTGGGCTCCCATCTTAAAATGCTCCAGAGACACCAGTGGAGAAAGGAACACAAGAGAAACATGGATAAATATGCAAGGTACCAACAAATGTAAGTACTGTTTTGCATATTTACTGATTCAATAGTCACATACTCATATTCTGGACAAACTACATGCTGCCAGATGACTTTTAGCAATATTTTCATGTTAAAATCCTTATCTTATCTTGCTTAGCATGCTGGCTTTTGAGAAGCCCTTCTGAGGTGCTGACCCTCCTTATATATGTTCCAGAAAACTTCATGTCTCACCAGGATGCCCCTCAAGTGACTCTAAACCTTGGCCCCAGTGAACAGATGTGGCCAGTAATGTAGGACCCAGCTGTGGTGGGCTACAAGATACTAACCAGTTTTGTCCTCCCTACCACCACTCTCTTTCCATCCAGACATTTTGAGCCTCAGCAGTGAACATGTCAAAACCCAGAAGAATATTCATGTAAGTCAGTGGGATCCACTGTGACCTCCTGCAGCAGTTTGTGCTGCATGCATGTGCTCCTGAATGCTCCTGTGCTTTAGTTTGTGTGCTGGACTTGGGAGGGATGACCTGTGCCCAAGAAGTACCTGCTTCCTCCATTAACTGAAGTCTGGTGTGACTGGCTCACACTGCAGGCTTTGATCTTCATTCATTTTCAGTCAGATGGATTACATCTGTGCTATCTAAGTTAGATATCTAGCCACTAATCTCTGCACAAATGCGAATGTAACAACGATTAAGTGTCCCATGAACTCCAGCTGGACTAACCACATATGCCAAACTAGACAAGTGAAGAAATTGTTGCAGGGTTAAGTCTTGGGAAGCTAAAGCAGTGTGGCCTGATTTCCCAGAGAGTCTGCTGCGCACTCAGGTCTCCTGTTGAATTCAAAGGAGCTGTAGGTTCTCAGCACTTCAGAAAATCAGTTTGTGCCAGATTTTTATAACAGAATGATGCCGTGCTGCACTTAAAAATAAACATTTCCCCCCTGCCTCCTCTCTGTGTCCCATTTTAACTCATTTTTTTTTTTTCACTGGATTTTACCCATAGTTGTCTTGGTATGAGAGAAGGAAAGAAAATGCATGTTTTAATTAGAAATTAATCTTTCAACCTACAATGTAAGCAAGGCTTTAAAATCCAGCAAGAAATGTTGCAAAGCCTGTTATCCTTAGTTACAAAATAAATATGCAAACTATGTCACCATTCTCTTCATAAATATCTTTCAGCTGTTCTTTTTAATAAAGAAAAATATGAACCCTTCTGTATTACTCTGAGTTTAAAGTAGCTCAAATGTTTGGTCTACCAACTTGACAATGTCCCTTTAAGTTTTCTGATTCTTGTGGAAGATCTAGCCCTGGGGTTTTTTGGCTTAGACACAGTACTTGTCAAAACCCTTCAGACTCTTTTACTGAAGTGGCTGATGCTGAGTGGTTTGGGTTTGGTTTTTTTTTTAATTATTCTTCTTTTTTTTTCCAGAATGACCTTGTTTCCAGCTCCAATTTCATGAGAAAATGTGATCGTGTCAGAATTTTCCTTTGGAGAGAATTTTCATTTTACGGATCTGACAGATTTTCAATTTCATGCTTTGATTTGAAGTTTCTGTGATTCTCTCCCTCTTACATTTTAATCTGACAGCCTGTAAGGCTAGGGAGACATATTCTTCAATGGTTAAAGCAAAAGGTTTTGCATCAGGAGATCTGGGTTCTATTTCTGGTCTAATCTCCAGACTTGCTATGTTGTCAGCAATATGAATATATGAGTGTGTGCATGTGTGTGTCTGTGTGTATTTTACTGTGTCTTGTCCTTTAAATATATAAATAGGCATTTAAATAGACAACTATATGCATAGAAGGCAATAATGCTTACCTTAGTTTAGTGGGGACTAATCAGTGGGGAATACTTACCCACCCTATTTCTAATAATGTTTTTCAGTGTTTTAAGCTTCTTGGCTGTGAAAGAAAAAAAGATATGAACGCATGTGAGCATCATGATATCAGTTAGTGTGTTCCCTTCAGCAGTTGAATTTTGACATTTTTAAAACTGCTGTTGCATTTGCCAAAGTTTTGCATGTCTGCACATTCATGCAATTTCCTAAGCAGACTATTACTTCAGTGAACAGGGAGGGAGGGCTGCAGGCTGCGTAGATGAAAACACCCGACTTTTGCCTGCAGCTTTGGCTTCTGCTGATGTGGTTCCTAAAACAAATTTAGGCTCCCTGGTCAGTGTGGACTGAGAGACATCTCCCACTGAGGCTCCAGCCACTGCCAGATAGGTGTCTCAGAGAGCAGGTGAATATTGCCAAAGTTTCCTACTCACCCGATGGAGAGAAATTCAGGTGCTTCTGCTCTGCAGAGCATATCTCCTTGGGAGAGCTTCAAAGGCATGTACTTCTCCATAGGGAAATTAGGTGGTTGCTTTAAAAAGATTATTTCATTAAGTGCCAAAAATGTAGATGCAAACTACATGCTTATGTTGGCTAGATCCCTATCATAGAGATGTGAATATCTGGCTGTAGATCTTCAAGAGTCCTTCATCTGCTCCTCATATGGTGGCCACTTATATTTTTATATTTCTGTATTCATTGGTGAGGAATTCCTCACTAAGAAAGGCTATCTGAAAATTTTAAAAAAGAGAAGTCAGTCCAAAATGGATGACAGATTAAACTGTTGAACAGTGAAAATGCTGCTCTATGAAAATCGATTATCAGCACTCACGGCCAGGCTCAGAAGCTCTGTGCTTGCTGGCTGTGTCATGTATTTGTAATTGAGCCCAATGCTTTCCTCTTCCAGCTGTCAAACAGAACTGGGAAGGGAATCTGGAAAGCCACAATTTTGTTTTTGCAGTTCAACTATTTTCTCATTCATGAGTTAGATAGGAACTATGGCAGTATTTACAATTTGGCTATTACCTGAAATGTGATCTGTGTAATTGGTCATATCATTCATATTTATTCTCTCTTAGACCAAACAATTCCAAGACCATAAAAGAGGTTTCAGTGTTGTCCCACCAACCTTGCCAGTGAGACTCCCCAGGTGATCACTATCAGATGTGTTTTCACAAGATTTTCATTTTACAGATTTATTTTCTGGCAAAAAAAAAAGATAGGAAAATTCATCTACTTAAATGTTGGTGGAAAGCACATAAAAGGAGAGCTGATACTATAAAAGAAAATTTGCTATTGTCTTCAAATACTGTTTTTTATTAGCATTTGTTCATTCAGAGGTGAGCTGTATCCTGCTAACGCAGAGCTTATCGGGTCTGATGAATGATCTGACTTGGTTTCATTCATATTCATTTGCAGGAGAACAATAACTGTGTAAGAAGAAATGTGGCTCTTCCATCTCTGGCTAAATACCAAAAAGAACAAAAGGCTGGGGGCATGGGAGAGACTGGTTCAAGTGCTGTCAGGACTTGAAAGCCAAAGGAGGCCATTCTCAGTCTCGTGGAGGGACAGTAAGCTCTTTTTGTTATGTTTACATGGTGTCTGCTACAATAGGCTAGAGCATAAGGGCAAATGGTACACTATGGGAGTAACACTCCTTAGTGATAGGCATCACATCTAGAAAGGGATATAAGCCAAGAGGGAAATAAATGTGGAGAAGGGTGTGAAAAATATCAATTCACAGAAAAATGCACACTCTTTAAAGCTAAAAATGCTGAGTTTTAACTAAGATCACACGCACTGTTTCAATAACAACCTTCTTCAAATACAGATATTAAAAATGGCTGTGACATTGGTAACCTGTTGCTAGTATTGGTCTCTCTGTCTCCTAGGGAGGGAGCAGATCCAGCAGTATCCTCAGCTCTTGGCAGGGACACAGAGCTATGGCAGAAGGAGAGCAGTGGCATAAGCATGGCCCTTGGGGGCAACTTCTTACCCCTCAGTTGAGGTGAGGAAGTTTACCTTCAACTGGAAAGGTGAAAGCTGTCTCACTCTTGCCAAATTTAGCACGGGACAAGGGTACAAATATAGCTAGTTATTGAGAGCACATGTATCTCATGTTTTTACAGTAACTTATTGCACTGTAACTTCCTGAATAGTATGCCGCACATGGTAACAGACTTAATTACACTGCTTTATTTTTCTTGAAATATAGTCTCTTTCTGGTTTTGGTTGGTTTAGCAGAAGTGTGGGGAGGTAGCAAGCAGGGATGGGTTTGCAGTGTCTGGTATTTTTAGGGATTTATTTCATATTGGAATCTTTTTCTCAGCCAGCTATTTTTACTTCTCACTGAACTGTGTTCAAAAGGCCAGGTGAGCTGGGTGTGAAGAATTCCCCCCAGAGATACTGCAGTTCCCAAAGCCTTGATGTGCCCCACACGTCAAAAGGCCTGGGTGCTAGGTGTTTGAACAGCACTGCTTACTGCAAGGGACACCCTTCCCCTCCCATAGATGTGACCTATTTAGTCTCGTATGGCACCAGAAACTCTCAGAGACATTTGCAATTTATCGGTCTCTGGTAAGACCTCAACATCACACAAAAAACCCCAGCAGCCTTTCAATTAAAGAAATGGCAGATCAACCAGCCCTCTTTTCATTTTCCCACCAGTTCATTCCCTATGCTTCCTAATCACCATCTAAGCCTTGATGCCTTTGCTTGTGGAAGGAGTTTATTGGATTGGCTCTTAAAAAATGCATATCTTCCAGGAAGGTCTGAAATCCCAGCCCATACTCATTCCTCTCAAGCAGGAACTGGGTTTATTGCAATACCAATGACAGGCATCTTATAGGTGCTATTAGTTTCAGGTACAGAGTTATTTTAAGAGTCACAGAAATGCTACTCCATTAAAGAGCATTGCAATGCTGCGAGTATGGCTGCCCATGGATGACTCATTATTCTTTTGGGTAGGAGTGGCATCACTTCATGTTCACCATCAGTAAATAGGGTGTTTGCTCCAAGGGAGCCATGCGCCCTCTCTCTATGGTCAGTGGAAAGATGGTCACGTGAAAGGAAAAGATCCCCTTTTTGCTCCATGGAGGGACAAGTGTTAGGCTGCCACAGCAGTGCTCTTATGATGGGACGCTAAGGATAGGTACTGTGAGCGTGGGAGGTGTGCGGAGGCATGTAAGAGTGTCAGGTCTGCCACAACGGGGCTGGGGGACAGTCCCTGCAGATGCTGGGACAAACTCTCCTGCCAGCAGTGGCCAGTATTTCTCCTGAAACTCATTATAGAGGGGGATATTCCAGCATGAATTGCTGTGTGGGCAGTGTGGGTGACAAGGGGACTGCACCCTGACAGCAAACTGGGAAGGGATGTGATCTGATAGCACAAAGGCATCTCAAGTTGTTGGGATGAATCATCCGTTGGAGGCATTTGCAGCTCCAGGCACAATAAAGTGAGCCGAGACAGCCAGGCAGAGCTGTACACCCTGCTTTCAGACAGCTACGGCTAGATGAGAGGAGCCCCACTGGTGTCTCAACCCTTTCCAGCCTCCACAGGTTTGATTTCTCCCCTCTTTTACTGTGTCTGCTGGGAAATAAGCCAAAGCCACACAGAGCTGGATTTGCTCCTGATGTTCCTCATGTTCCCACTGTTCATCTCTGGGGCTTTGGTTGGCCCTTCAGAGGAGCTGAGGCCAGCAGGGAAATTTGGAGCTTGATCAGCTTCCTAAAAGGGGGAGTTTGGATTCAGGGGGTCGTTTCAATCCCATCCCCACCAATGTTTGCTAAAATAATAAAAACTCATTTCTTTCCATTAACTCAACCTGCATTTGCTATGTTGGTGGTCTCTTTTTCTCTCCTTTCTTAAAGTGTTTCCTTATAAATTTAATCAAAACAAGTTTCCTAGATTTGCTGAGCGATTCCATTACATTTCCTGACCACTCTATTTCACGTCTGCTTTACCTGTCTGCCCATATTACTTGCTGTCCTGCAAGGATATTTAACACACCCCCCTGAACCCACCCAGCCACAGCCCTTCAGTGTTTCTTTCATAAACACTGAAACATGCTGAAGTAGGCTTCATTATTTGACAGAGTAAGGCTAGATTGTGTCCCTCTGCTGCTCCAAGGGAAAAATCCCTTTCCCTGACACTCAGCTCTGATTTACAGCTCCTGTCCTACATGACCAGCAGATTCCCATCACTTCTCCCCTCTCTTTAGGTGGCTGGTTTCCAGACAGGAGCTCATCATGTCTGTCTTGAGGTACCTTACAAAGTAGGAAACTTGTTGTGTCATGCTGATGGATGGCATTGGAGGTGGGAAACGATGGCTTCCCTGTGCCCCAAGCCCAGGTGGAGGTATGCCTGCTGTTCGGAGGTGGGGGTGCAGACCCCCCCGGCACCCGGGGCTCGCTCCCCAGAAAGGTCCACACCACTTAGTCTCCCTCCCTGGATAACCATGACCTACCTTTCTGCATCCTTTTACTTCTCTCTGGCTGAATGCCCTTTCTTAACCTTGCAGGAATGTGAGTGCGTACTAACCAGAGGGGATATAAAAAACATGTCAGCTTGTACATAATGCCATGTGAAGGTACTTACCTGAGACACTGGGGCATGAAGACTACAGTATGCTGCTGGGGAGCAGGAAAATTTATTGTCGGCTTTAGGCCTGACAACCTTTGATGGCTGTCAGAGTGGCAGAGAATAGAGGCAGAGATAGATTTGTGCTTTGCCCTGCCTTAACTACCAGGAATTTATTGTTCAATCATTAACGTCTTACGTAGAACCTCCTTCCTCCAAAAGCTGCAGTTATTACAGGGGGGGAAGCCCTTTCAGCCTTTTCCTTGTTTCCTTTAAAAAAACTCCAAGTTATCTATCCTGTGGAGTGTTCGTTTTGTTTTAAAAACCTCTGCAACAAGAGGGTAAAAAGTGTCAGAGACAAACCAGCAGTTGTTTTTTGGTTTCCCTTGTTTCATTGTGTTCCAGCTGACCAGCTGCAAACTTTTTGCGTGCCTTCATTGTCGTTTTTACTGTCAGTGGTTTTACTGCTTGATTTCTACTCGGACATTTCTTGCAGGTGTATCTCTAGCGATAAAGCAAGGCTGCCCTTCACTCTTTGATCTGGGTCTTCAAATAATGAAGCCGAGCGCTTATCTCTCTCTTTTATCCAGGTGGCTGTGTACTTTGCCAACGCTAATGACTCCAGTCTCACTACACTGAGGAGACGAGCTGTAGGCGACTATTGTCCCCATTTAAACAGAGGTGCAGAGGGGCTTGCCCAGCACGGCAAGGGAAGGCAGCAGTGCTTGTGGAGCAGCACGCCCAGCACTGACTGCCAGCACAGGCTTTCTAAACTGACTTCCACTACTTTGAGAATGACATGGGGAGAGTGATAGCAAGCCCTGGCAGGTGTCATTGCTCCTTTGTAGATGGAAAGACTGGTCATAATAATGAGAATACATCATGAAAAAGCATGCTTCATCTTTAAAACACTTTAAAAACGTAGTCCTATATTTTCCCAGGTCCGTACTTAGCCCTACAATCACTGCTCAGGCCCAACTGCAACTGCTTATCTGCTGTGCCCTCTTACTAATTACTCTGAGCTCAGGGCATTTTTCTCCTGGGAATTAAGGATGTGTGTAAGAGACAGTGGGAGCAAGCCAAAAAAGAGGAAGGACTACAACATCTCCCCCTTTGCCACCTGCTTTGTGCCCAGTCTGCTGTAGAGCATGACCTGTGGAGCATCCTGGCATACAGAAGATAGCAGCTTCATGGCTGGGGACACATGAGACCTGAAGGGGCTGACGTATTGGAAGCTGCAGGAGAAACCAACAGGAGAAGTAGCTGGGTTGCCGGCAAGGGACAGGTCACTTGGTGTAGTTGTCCAAGCTCTCCCACTGAAATGCAGGCTCGTGAAAGCCCCACTGAGAAATGACAGAGATCAGTTCTTACAGATCACACAATCGAGCAGCTGTTCAAATGCAGATGGTTTCAGATCCACTGCTGACATGTTTTTCCATACCCTCCGGAATCTATAATTCCAATTTTAAGAAATAAAAAGTTGTATAGTCCTTGTTGCGATGCGAACTATGCCCAGATATAGCTCAATGCACAGCTGTGCTTTTAGCTGGAGGGTATGGTTTCACAAGACACCTTGAGTCGAATTAATAACTCATGGCTCTGCTGTTTTGGTGGGCCAAATTGGCTAATCTTGCAATCAGTCAAGTGCCAGACCCGGTGCAAGGAGAGTCGGGGAGGTGGGGAGTGTGTGGTGCGGACTGGGATCTCGAGGAGGGCATAGAGAGGACCCAGGGAGGGAGGAGAATGGGCTCTTCCCTCCTGTAGCAGCAGCTAGCTACTAATTCGGCTCATCCATAGCCGAGCCCTTACTGACCAGAGAGGGATCAGATGGAAGCACTGTCTGGACAGCTGAGACACTTCTACAGCTGGAGGGGAAAAGCTTCTGAAAGCTCTCGTGGCAAGCTTGGTGCTTCAGGCCACTGTGGTAAGGACTCAAACAGCAACCGCAAGAGAGGTGTCAGCTTGGAAGCCTCATTACTCAGGAGAAAACAAAGGCAGCTCTGCTATCAACCTCCCACAACAGTACTAGTATTAGACTAGTATCATACTCCCAAAACAAGGGGTGCAAGTTTAAATGGCACACTGTAAAAAGGAGGGAAAAATACGGGGAAGAAAATATGCATTCATGAGCTAAGTTGGTTTAATAAAGTAATTAATATTTAATGAATGTTTTCAAAACAAAATCAAACAGGATCATGGAAAGGCAGGAGAAAAATGCAAGTACAACAGAAGTGAACCAGATGGCTGTGAAATTCCTAAGCTCGGTCTGAGGAGGGGAAGGTGAAGGGAGGAGCTGGTCAGAGATTTCTACTGACTTCTGTCTCTAGAGTGTCTCATAAAACCCCATATAGCTCAAATTATTTCATTCCAAGACAGACATTATAAAGACAAAACTGTTATTAATGGGAAACTTTCATGATATGAAAGGCAATATGAGGTTGATCTTGTTCTTGCCATATGTCTTCTGAAATGACAGCTAAAGATGGCTGAATTGCCTCTCAGTGCTAGGCAGCAGTTACTGACTAAGGAGAATTTTTGTTGAGAAAATGATTATATTCCTCTCCATGATAATAAAATTCTTCATGGCACTCATTAAAAATGCTAAGACTTCCCAGGTAGCCACTGTGCCCTACCGGGAACGTGGTACTCTCCTGGTGTTCAGGCAAGCCCAAGAAATGTGTAGAGCTGGTTGTACATTTTCAACATCTTTGCAATCCTCTTTTAAGAACTTGTGATTTGAATAAGCCCAGGAGTGTCCTGATGCTTCTGAGCTGATTCTTGTGCTGCTAATCTTTGCTCCACTATTTTTAGATAATTTTCCAATCTGCCTGCTTTTCAGTTACATATTTGCTCAAAGTGATGGCTTATTTATGTGGCCCGGGAGCGTTTGCTATTTACCTCAATATGTCAGTCTGAGCCCTGCAAAGCTTTCTGACTTAAGCAAGCTCTAGTTCCCCTTATTGTCTGCACGCTGCCATGGGCGAGGTCTCCACGGGGCACACGACCACAAACCCACGGGGTGCTGCAGGAGGAGGGCACCGCTCAGCCCCCTCCCTCACCCCCTGCCACATACCCCTGCTGCCTGCCAATATAATAATAATAAATAAATAGTAGTCTTTATGGTTTCAAATGTTTAGAAAGTGTATGTGATCCTACCGTAAAAGCGTGATTGCATTGTCAGCATACAGCAGTGCCCCTAGACATGACTGCAGGAGGTCCCCATGGCACCTGACAGAGGCCGACGAAGATGCCGTGGAGCAGCTACCAGCTGGGTTTTGCCATGTGTCGCCCGAAGACAGGCATGCAGCTGAGGCCAGCGGGGCCTTGCAGGCCCGGACCTACTCAAACCAACATTTGTGCAGCTGTGCAATAAACTGGAGCAAGGAACAGGGCAAAAATTATAATTTCTTTCCAGATTTGTTTTAGTCCTGTCCACCTTAAAATACCTGTGAACCAAGGACTGATGGGTGAAGTCTGGTGGATGCAGGAGCCAGGCTGCTGCATAGTGGCCACCTGGACCCACAGGTGCTTTGGTGGCTGTATGGGACCCACTTCTGCTCCCAGATGGAACAAAAACCTCGTCAAGACCAACAAGTCGCCCTGCTGCTACAGCCCTCAGGGAGAGAGTGGGGACATGTGGGGGGGCATGAGCCAGGGCTTGTGGGGGGACATCTGTTGTCCTTTTCACCATCCAAAGTGCTCCCAGACCAGGAAACAAAGCTTTATTGCATTTAAAGCTTTATTACCTTAAATAGTTACAGGGATTCAGAGCTGCCTTCTGGGTCTGAAGCAGAGGCTCCTTGGGCTGCAGCCGGCACGGGGGACTTGGAGAGGTCAAACTTGGCAGTGCCACTCGTTGAACTGGCATGTGAGTTGCCAATGGTGGATGACATCTGTGTTGCCACTGCAAAGTGGAACTGCCATTTTGCTGTGAAAAATGCAACATTTCCTAATACTGGCAGGAAAGTTTCACCTTGAATCTAAACTAGGAGAACTTGCACGACATTTGCTGGAGGAAATACAGTGAAAACAAAGCTGTGATGGCAGAGAGATGGGCTGGATGTTTTTTTGCCCCCATCCCTAAGTCTATAAAAGTGTTGAAATCTCACTTAGGGTCATATCTGAGCACCTCTGTGGATATTCACAAATCTGTCAGGTTTTGCTCAACAAAAAGCACTGAGTTGTTTGGCCGTGACAGTTCGAACCCACCCTCCTCCTCTGGTGAAGGAGCTGAGAAGCAGTGGAGGGTCAGGGGAAGCGTATTTCAGCTACAGCACAGCGGTTTGTGCTTCTCACTCCAATGCAAAGTGTGTGGGTTTGCACTTTTAGGAAGTGGGGCTGCCCTCAAGGAAGAAAGAGAGATTTATCTGAGCTGGCACTGTGAACAGCACTTGGCTGCTATAGCTGCCACTTTCGTTTAAGGCCAACATGAGCTCACGTGCTTTACACAACTGCAGATGCTGTGGGTGTTGCAAAAAATCAACAACTGCTGACAATAGAAGTACGGATAAGCCCAAACCCAAGCTATTCCTTGAACTTTGAACACTGAACTCCACTGAAGTTCCAAATGCTGTTAATACAGGGTACAGGCAGAATTTCAATTTTGAATATTCTTGTAGCTATAGACTTGCTTAAAAATGGATCCAAAGTAGCCAGTTAAAGCCCCTCAGCAATTTGTTTATTTTGGGTTTCTTTCTTTCAAATTTGTGACTCAACAACCTGGCAGCAAAAGGCCTCCGTTATTCTCATTATACAGGGCAGCATGTTTAAGAAATTGGACCCAATTATGTCGGTTATGTTGATCTTGCCAAACTACCTCTTCCAGCAAGAAATTACGTGGCTGAGATAATTTCTGGGTGATAAATATCTCTCATTTCCTTCAAAACCACAAGTGCCTTTTGCCCAAAGAAGACTGGCCAGAGCAGCAGGATGGTGAGGCCAGTGAAACTCCGTCCTCTGAGCCAGCAGCCACCTGTGTCCCACGGTGGGCTACCTTGAGCACCTGTCCCCATTGAGGGCACCCAGACTACCCCCTGCCATTGGATGATGGTGCTGGGAGGGTTACACAGCCAGGGCTCACCACTCAAGACCTGACCTGTGCCTGACTGCAGGGCTGAATGCAGCATCTGGCACCCCCATTTTCCCACCTGGGGAAGCAGAGGGGATCTAGCTTCATTCACCTTCCAGACTGCTGGGTATTCAGGTACTGCAGCAACAGAAGTCCCAGGAGCAGATTATATATTGCAAAAAATTTGTCTGTCTGCACATAGGTACTCCCAGACTGAGAACAGGAGCCAGCAAAGACATGTAAAAACCTCTGAGTGGTTTTTAACTTACCAGCAAAAGCCAGTGCTTTACCATACCAAGTCAAGCGAATGCCAGCAAACCCCTCCAATCAAACATGACAGGTTGAATGACAGAACAGTGTTCCTTGGTTCGTCCTCAATATTTTCATGTGCTTATATCAAGGGTTAACCTCCACACATGGAGCTGCTCACTGGCAATCATAGACTTGCAAGAAACTTTACTGCAGACCCCCTTTGTCCTCTTCTCCCCTCTGTTCAACTCTTAGAGCCTCCTTGCTCTTTTCCTGGTAGACCCTTTGCCACTAAACCTTTGCAGTCTGCTCTCCCTGCTCAAATACCTCCTGCTGTCTGCTCCCATCTGCACGGCATGGGGTCTGCCTCTGGGCTTTATTCAAACAGCAATACTTCTGTCAAGGTGTGGTTGATCTGGGAAGGTTACACTTGGAAATGTCCCCCACAGAGCAGAGTTTCTTGGTTTCAGAGCATAAAGTTGACTTCAGAGAAGCTGGGTGACACCTGACATGATGGACATTTGTAGAAATAGGTGTGAGTTTTTAAAGAGCATGGAGGCTGTTGGCATAGTCATTTTTTTGTTCCCTGATCCCGTAATCCCAACTCAGGGATCATTTCTGTCTTTGGGAAGGAAGTCTTACTGTGGGATAGGCAGAGCTGTTGAAGAAGAAAGAGACTTAGAAGAGGTCAGCTCAGCCTTGCCTCCCAAGCACCCAAAATACCCAGTTTCCAGAAGGTGACTAACCTGAGGAAGGTTAGTCTTCGATGGGAGGAAGAAATGAGGACCATGAGAAATGATGCCATCGAACAGGACACTTCAGTATTAATCAGGGGCATTAAGGAGTCAGCCAAAGAAAAAGACAGCAAAGTAGAGAGCTGCAGAGGACAACTTCTGTCAGTTGAAAATGCTAGAGGTCCCCAAGCCAGCGGCACGTGCAGCATACTCGTGGCTGGGAAGGCACCATCCTGCTCCCAGAACCACTCTGTCGCAGGGTGGTAGGCAGCATGGTCCGCCCTGTTTTGAGAGCACTGGAGGTCGGGAGCTGCCCTCGAGATCACACACGTGTGCACACACTTGAGCTCATTTGGCCATTGCAGGGCACAACCTGCAATGCCGATCTGTGGGGCGGTCACGGGAGGCTGGGGAACACGGACGTGAACTTTACTTCTGTCTGTGCAAAGCAGACGTAAGGGAGGGAGATGAAACAGGGAACAGGATGCAGGTTGACATTTCAAACGCTGCCAAAGTCTCAAGTCTGTGGATTCAGATCCAGTGCTGTCTTTGATTACTGCAAACCTTTTCCCTCTTAGTCTCAATTCTGATGTAACTAAAAGGACAATATCAACCACTCTTTGTTGCCAAGTTCCTTTTCTTTTCTTTTTTCCTTTCTTTTCCTTTTTCCTTTTTTCTTTTCTTTTTCCTTTTCTTTCTCTTTTTCTCTTTTCTTTTCTTTTCTTTTCTTTTCTTTTCTTTTCTTTTCTTTTCTTTTCTTTTCTTTTCTTTTCTTTTCTTTTCTTTTCTTTTCTTTTCTTTTCTTTTCTTTTCTTTTCTGTTTTCTCTATTTTTTGGTTTTTTTAGGGAACATGTACTATTCATAGGCTTTGAGGCTTCCTAAGTTTTCAGTTAAAACAGGTTCTAATCCAAAAAGTAAAATCTCCCTATGGATTTATAACTCTAGTAAGGAAAAATGATGGAGTTCCTTGAGTCAGCAAACCCTGCCCTGTGCATGTACAACTCACACAGGTAACTACAAACAGTTCATCAGGATCAGCGGGAAATAGGCAGGTAAACTGGGAAGTGGCAGTGGCCCGTTTTCATGTGCAAGCTGAGGGAAACTGAAAATAAGGTCAGAAAAGAGCATTAAAAATGAGGGACAAACAAAACTTGAGCATCCTTGAAATAGGCATGACTGGGGAAATGACAGCTTTTTAAGATCCCTAATGACCTTTGGGGAGATCTAAAACAAGAGCAACGAGGACCTGAGGACAGGTGGTGGGGCAAGGTGGGGATGTGCCGATGGGCTGATAGAAAGGGAATAGCCATGAGTCTGCTGAATATCAAACCCTGACTTCACCCTTCATATCTATCCACGTAGACAAACCAAAAGCCTTTCATTTTCAAAGCCTCTCAAACTCAACTCCATTTAAGGTGCCCCATATTGAGCAGGCAAAATTGAAATAGCTAAAGTCACAGGTCACTTCTGGGAAAGCTAGACCAAATTTATATATTTTTTTAAAAAAAACTTATTTTGAAATTATCTGCAGTTTCAGCTAATGAGGATTTTTCTAGTTTGAAAAGAGTCATGGTTTGCATTTTTGGAAGAAACAGCATCAAATATCTTTTATTTAAATTTGGAAACAAAATGTAGCTTTCCTGGTCCTCCAGTCAGCCCTAAATCAAGGAGGATTAAGCAGTGTGCAGTGCATTTCTCATTTGTGACCATTAGGCCTTCTTTTTTTTTCCCTTGAAGGTTATGGCCTCTCCTCTTGAGCTGACATTACACACCAATCATCACCATTGCTGCTGAAAGCTAGGCTAACATTTGTGGCAGCAGCTACTTCTCAACTAAATCCCCCCGTTTACCTCAAAAAATGCCTGTCATCCTCCAGTCTCTGTGCCCAAACCCTGCGAGGCTGGTTAATGGCAACATTTACCAGCTGCAGCAAAAGCATCATCTCAGCAACCTTCTTCCTGGAGAGTCAACTCAGACACAGGGCAGCAATGGCAACCCACGGACCTCCTTTCCTTATGGGAGCCAGGACAGCCAGAAGCTAAGGGGGGCAGGGGGAACTATTTTAGGTCTGGAGACACCTGACCTCCTGGAGCCTCACTGGGAAGGGGAAGTTATTGGAGGTGATAACAGTCTGATTGAAGTTCTTGCTGAAGTCTCCTGTCATCTAGAGTTTATAATTGAAAGGGGAATTTGGCCCTCTGCCTTAAAAGGGTTGTAAGCTTGAACTAAATTTTCCAGCAAATCCCCCAAGTTCTGCAGAGCTCCAGCATTAAGAGCTTGGGAATTTGTCAGCTAGCTCACTGAAGGGAGGGCAGAGTAGAGGGGGAAGTTTTTTTAATAAATAAAATACAAACCAGAGTAATAAAATAAGCATGGTAGATTCACTTTATTTGTTTTTATATTAATTTTATGCTGCTCCCACAAATTCAATATAACACAGCTTTGTATATTAAGAAAACATGTGCAACATGGAAAGTATTAAGGAAGTGTCGTAGGGGTTGCGTTAGAGGAGGGTCGTTACTTTTGGCTGTCTGAGAAGCTGTCTGGAGTCAAGGAATGCATGTGTTGGCTGATTAAGACCACAGAAGTGATTAGTGAGGGAACCGTTAACAACACTGCATGTCAATGCACATCTTTAGGTTAAGGATTTAATTGCCTCTCCCAAAACTGTGGTTTCAAGACTTCTGTAGACCTGGGAAGAAAAGCCAGTGGCAGTTTGCACTTGATCCACATTTTTCAAATTTCATTTCACAACTACAAAGGATAGATACGGCTCCTTTTAATCCCTGCTGAGCATTTTAATGTTGAGGTAAACAGCTAATTCTGTGAAGAACGAGGTAGTCATAAACTACACGAACATTTACCCATCACCTCTTTCTGGATGAGATGTACCCACACAAGTGCTACCTACTGTCCCCCACTGGTGCTCCCAGGAGGACTGCACTGTGCTAACCCAAACTCGGGGTGCACAGGTATTGTTCACTGTGCTGCTGTCCGTAAGCAAATTAAAACCAACAAAAGTCCCAACTGAACAGAGGAAAAAAAGACGTTTGTTCAGGTCAGCTGCTCTGATCTGCTCACATTTTGCTCAGCAACCCGTACTCTGCAAGCCAGAGTGACAGATGATAGACATAATCTATAATCGAGTGGGTCTTTTCCTATCGATAACATGCGGACACAGTCACTCCTATCTTGGCTGAGGCCAGCTGGCTCTGGGTGAAGCCCTACCCTCAGCCAGTCTTGAGCAAATCACCTTCCCCTCCAGCTCTGGGACCGCAAACACTGATCCATGGCTCTGCGCTGGCTCGCAGGCTGGGAAGCATCAAGCACAGAGCAAGCTAACAAGCTCAGTCAGTGCCTGGAGAGAATCAGTCTTTTCAGATGATAGATGCTGGGAGCGACGGCTGTGGCTGCGGACACTTTGTGTCCCTGCCAATAGCTGCTTACCACAACTACAAGTTCTTGCAAGAGTTAGGCACCAGCAGGTTTAAACAATAGGCAAAGTCCTTGTGACTTCAGTTAAATCTTTAACCTGAGGAGAGCCGGCTTTGGTTTGCACAAGCACCTACAGATTCAGATGCTTATTTCAGTATTTTTTTTTAACAGCTGGGCTTGTCTTCTCTAGATATTAGTTTTTCTTGAGATATTCTGCATTTAATTATCAGCTGGGATGGAAAGCTTGCAAGCACAGCTGTTATTGCAACATTTCAGTGCTTTGACTTTCAGGCCCAGATGGAATGAACTGTGCAGAAATGAGAAATCAAGAGTAAAGCAAACTTTCTCAAACTTTCAAAACAATTCAATGTGAGAAGCAGGCTAGGATGGATTAAGGGCACACACAGACCAGCTGAGCCGCTGCGGTGATGAGTCATGGCACTACGCTGACGTGACACCGTGCCGCGGTACTCTGCCTCTGCAGAAATGCCGAGGGAAAGGGCTCTTCTGCAATGTGCGGCTCAGAGTCCTGGCCTGCCATAAATCTCTCTGTGGGGCTGGGTGAGGATTTGGCTCTGCCCTTATTTGGTCAAATAACCTTAATTCTTTTCATGGCTGGAGCTCATCACAGTTAATGACGTTATTTGCAGAAAAAGGTATTTAGCTATTGAGTGAAGACATGGGAGACAGCATGGGCTCCTTGGCTTCTTTGTCGAAGCTGTGCCACGACCATCACTGCAGGCAGGTGTGTGTGTGCACGTGTGTGTGTACATGTGTCTTCCTGTCCCCACAGTGTCCAACAGATCAGACACCTTTAACAAGGTGACTGCAAAATACAAGCACGTGCTCAGACACAACTTTGCCTTTTGTTTGCTGCTGAAACACTATTTCATGGCCTCAGAAAGTTTAAAAGCTTCTGTGTCGGGGAAGAGAGCTGAATTAGGATACCTGCTTCACAGGCCTCCTCATTTGCTTACCCCCATCATTACCTTTCAAAAATGAGAAGTGTGCTTGAGCACTCGGACACTGCAAGGGTCCCTCCAGGTGGCCGGCTTGTCCTGTGCACTCAGCATGGCAGAGGCCACCCCTATGGCAAACAGGGACCTGCCTGCATTCACAGCCCAGGCCAGCAGCTTTTCTTTCATGTGCAAAACTCTCAGCCAGGGTATTTCATCGGCCCCAGCTGCTGGGTCGCTGTCCCTGGCCAGCCGTCAGGCCATGCCAGAGGTGCCGACGCTGCTGGTTCTGGATTTGCACACCAGTGGGGAGGGTGGTGCTGATGGGGGCTTTGATGCAATCCCTCACCTGCAGTGAGTTTGTCCCAGGCATTCCCAATCTGTGTTGGTATTTCAGGATCTGGGGGCTTCCCTTTCCCACCCCCTTCTTGAGGCACCTGCCCGGCTGGCGCCCACCTGCCCCCACAATGGGGCAAAACACGTCTCTCTGGCGGCGCACACATTGTCTCTTTGCCGGAGGGAAGTGCTCTGGGCTAACGCAGAGAGGCTGATGATGGTGTTCACCTCCCCTTATGCCAACCAGTTAAAAACCAGGCACTTATTTAAGGTCTCCATTTCTGGCAGTCCTCCCCGCCCTCCATGTGCCCATCACCCCCACTTGTTTTCCACCTCTGCTGACCTGCTGCCAGCACAAATGGCCTTGCAGCAAGCCAAAAGAAGGAATTGGTTTGGGTTAAAAAGACCCATTTTTTGCTAGGGTTGGTGTTAACTCGTTTCTCTTCCTTGATCTGGGCCACAGCAGGGCTCACGGGGCACTGCCAGGGTGGGAAGGAGCAGCTGTGGGGGCGAGAAGGCGAGAGGGCAGTGCTGCTGCAAGGTGGTTTAAGGCACAATTGTGACCAGGCCACAGCGAGGTGCCGGGAGCCCTCCTGTGCTCACCAGCTTGGTAGCACTGCAGGACCTGCCCTCCAGAAGTGTTCTTCTCTCCCTGTTAATGCAGAGGGAGCCCGGATGACTAGCTGACACCAGAGCTTTAGCTCTTACCCAGGTGGAATTAAGCAAGGTTAACCCCACATCTGCTGGCTTCCTGAGGATGCAGAAAAGGCTGCAGCAGAGAAGGATTTGAATCCAGATTTCCTTAGCTCATGCCCTAACGCCTGGACAATCTTTCCTTTCTGGGGCCACGCATCTGAGAGCCAGCCTCTCATCTGCAGTGTCAGCTGCAAATATTCAAACACCATGACAGTAGAGACAGCCTCAAGCACTTTTTCTTCTCAGAATTAATCAGATTATTTCCTCAGGATAATATTTTATTAATGCAACTGTAACCCATTCCATTAATACCTTTATTTTTGAGTGGCTGCCTGTCACGGGCTTACGCTGCTGTGCCTCGTGCAGGATGCCGGCTGGCAAGGTTCAGCACCTGCCCCCAATCAGTAGCATCAGTAGAGGTTTTCCAGTTGTCTTCATGCTAATGCTGAATGAAGTCCAGGCCTCCCTATTTCCTTGACAGCTGGCTACAGAGAAGGGGAAGGGTGTCCTGGCTCCCTTTGAGGGGCCAAAGAATCCAGTCCACAAGCTTAAAGGAGTGGATTTCTAGGAAGGCAGGATTTCAGACAGCTTTGTGGAGCTCTCCCTGTTGCCTGTGCAAGAAAATAATCTCTTTGGCTGGCTCATCCCGTATTAGCTTCCTGATTCATCCCCCAGACTCTTGAGCCAGGGCTGTCCACACTTCATTAGTTCACTGAGCCCTGTTGCACCTGCCACATACATGTTATTAGGTCATTGCTGATTAAATAATTCAGTCTCTCTGAAATGGCAGTCCTCAAAAAAGTGGGTTATGCGCTGAGGCCAATCCTGTTTGCCACAAGGAAGGCTGGTGGTACTGGCCAACACTGCCGGGTTGAGAGAGATTTTTGATGGCAAAGAAGGAGTTGCGGTAACAGGCTGGCTTTGTCAGAAATACAGGCTGTGATTTCTCTGCCCCCAAAGTGTTTTCAGAACAAAGATCACTGCTCTTCTGCCTCTCCAATGCACAGAAACAAGAATTTGGTTTCATTAATTTTCCCTGTAGAAACACTCAGCTAAATAATTATGATAGGTTGCTGCCTAAACATTAAATATATGCAGGCTACAACACATAAGCAAAATAGAGCAAGGAATGGCTTCTAATTTCTTTTATAAAAATGGATATGGTGGTTAATACAGACGTGGTGTTCCCATTTCTATTGGGACAATATTGACCTTGTATTAATCACAGAATCTCAGACTCGTTGAGGTTGGAAGGGAATTCTGGGGGTGATCTCGTCCAACCCCCCTGCTCAAGCAGGGCCACCTGAAGTCAGTTGCTCAGGACTATGTCCAGGTTGCTTTTGAGTATCTTCAAGGGTGGATACTCTGCAACCTCCCTGGGCAACCTGTGCCAGGGCTCGGTCACCCTCACAGGGAAAAAGTGTTTCCTGAAGTTCAGAAGGAACCTCCTGTGTTTCAGTTTGTGCCCATTGCCTCTGGTCCCATCACTGGGCACCTAATAGTCCCAAACACTCTGTCAGTCTTCTCTGAGAAGGTAAGCCTTGGTGCTAGAGGAAAATACAGCTCGTGTACATTTACTCCTTTATGGTGGGCCCTTGGAAATCACACTTACTGAACTCCCTGCTGGTGGAAGGACCTTTAGAAAAGAAGCTGGAAATGCTCCTTCTATTTACAGCAACAGGAACTCCACATCCAGGCATGTCAGTCTGGCAGCTTTTACGCTCTGCATTTGACACCAGAGACAGGACAGGTTTGAGTAAAATATTAGCCATTTTGACCCTTCAGATATTTTGATTTAGAATAAATAAAAAATGTGCAAAATAATGATGTACTCCCTGAAACTTTTTTATATTTTTGGAGAATGAATAGGGTACTACTGAAGCTGTTTGAGGTTTTTTTTATATGGCTATTATCTACACATTAGATACAATGCTTTGAGATGGCAGTAGTGCTGTTACATGTGTATCGACAGCTGAACAGCACTGCTGCCTATTTGCTCTCTCCGAGTACTGACTGTATTTCTTAAAGCTCCAGCTGCTGGAAGCAAGGGATTAAAAAAAAAGTGAGCTTAGCTTTAATTCTGAAAAATCTGTGGTCAGGCATTAAAAAGATGCCCTGAATAAAGATTCAGGAGCCAGAAGTCATATTAAACAAATTTCCCATTCAATTTTCATTTCTCTCTGTTTTTAAGCCCACCTTGTGATTTTGAAAGCTGGATTCATACATTTGAATCACTGGGGCTTGTAACACCTTGGCCAACATGACACTATGAAAGTGAAGATCAAATCCTTTAAAATAAAGTTGGTTTTCCTGCTGATTTCTTAAGTCCCTAAAGAACTTATAAAATTTAGTTCATTTTTACCATTTATGATGTATATTTACTTTTGCATTTCACTCAACTTGCACAACGAAAACAAACCAGCCTTTCTGAGTACTGTGGCTACTGTGACCTGCAGAATCACTGCTTTAAAGCCTTCAGCACCTGCCTACAGCAAATTCACACATGCAGCAAGCAAATTCACATTCCCCTATATGTCACCCACTTCCAATTGTATTAAAAGATATGTAATGAAATTATTGTCAAAAAATAACAGCTACTAACACATACATCTAGGTTGAAGATTAACATAAATAACTTGTGCCCTTCTAACCGATGAGAGGATTATATGGTATCCTTTTGTGTAGGTAGTAAATAGTCAACCTGATTTTCTTTTAGACAAAAGCTGAATTTGAGGCCTGAATTATTACTTCTTCCCTAATGATAAAAGACAGCTGCATAAGGCAAAATGTGCAGTGATATCTGAGCACAAAAAATGAGAGCAACTCTCAAAAGGCTTTGCAAAATTCAAAGAGGAGCAATAAATACACCTATTTAAGGGAAAGAAAAATTGAGATATTTATTAATTTTATTAGAACTAATTTTGATATCTCATTCCTCTCCTGCCTTTGATCCCGCTTCTTCTTCTTGAGAATAAATAGATTAGACTGCTAATGAGACACCTCAGGATGTAAAATTACCTGCAAAATTGTCCTTCTCCCTGGGAGCTTCCCAAGCCCAGGCTCAGAGTTACCATTACCATAAGCTGCAGAGCAACTCCTGAGCTTGGGATTTGCATTCTCAGGAGATGCACACAGTGCTGCTGTTATCTGAGGGAGCAGAAATCAAAGCACACGAGGTCAGAGGATAATTTTTATCTGTCTGAAGAGACACCTTTTTTAGCACTGTTTTTCAGGGAGATATAGGCGCTCAGTCAGCTAAGGCCTGAGGTTTCCTCTCCAGCTCATGCAGGAACTTTTCCATGCAGTTCTCTGAGACATGCATGGTTACAGAGTGTACCTGCTATGGGGTAGGGAGGCCCAAATGCACTTCTGGTGGTTTGAAAAAAAATTATTACTTTAAAATGATGCCTCAGGTTCTATGCAAGCACTGAGAAAAGAGAGTGAGAGACAGAGATTCACACCACCTTTTACTGACTTGTACAGTGTTATTTACAAATTCTCAATCCAAGAGGATGATCCTACCCTTCCAGGATGTCAGCTGATGTTTGCAGGGCTGCCAGATAGAGAAAAAAAAAAAAAATAAAAAAGAAGTATAAACTCCTGGGTGTCATGATGCTGTATTTTACAGAGTCACTGCTTTAGAAATGAGGTGACAACAGACTGGCTTCAGTTTTGGCTACCCTATTTCAAAAAAAAACAATAAAAGGAAGGAGAAAAGTCCCAGAGAGAGGCAGCAAAACCAACTAGAGACAAAGAAATGTCTGGAAAAAGACAGGCTGAACAGATGGGAATTCTTCTGTCTATACTGGAGAAAAATAACACAGGAAATGATTAAAAAAAAACCCATATCAAATAATGAATGGCAAATGGAAAAGTAAAGCAGAAACTTCAGTAAATATGTTTGTATAGAGGTTATACTGCTGAGTGTGTATTACAGCTATTCCTCTAACTTGATTTATACAGGAGAGAAATTGCTGTGGTCAAAAGTGAAGCAGATGCCGGCCTTGAGCAGACTGCAGCAGTCCATGCTTCAGGTTCCAGAGATGCCAGAAGAAATGCCAGCATGTCACCCAAGGCAGTGGTCATCCAAAGTCTATTCAGTGAACCGTTTGGGACAACTTTGGGGTTCTTCCCTTTTCCACTAACACTTTTTGTCCCTGCCCAATATCAGAGTGGCATCTTGGGTGAGAAGGGCCAACCTGGAGCAACAGCTCCGCGTGTTCTGCAATAGCGTTGCTATTAGTCTCAAATATAATTTCTGTAACTTTTCCCAAACTCTGCCAAGCACCCTCAGGTTTCTGTGCTCAAAGTTTGAGCTGAGTGCAGGTTTCCACAGATCTTTTTGATATCCAGCTTGCAAAGCTGCACGTCCACATTGAGACGATCTCCACCCAGCCAATATGTCATGAATAGGCCCCTGTGCTTCGTCACCTGCAGCCAAAGCCACCTCCAGAATCAACCAAACCAGAGCAAAGTTGTAAACCCAACCATATATTTGTGCGTGAGAGCAAAAGCATGCCAAGTGTCCCAGGCTATGGGCTGAAAGCAGGACCAGCTGGTAAGCACCTGCACTCTTCTCAGTCTTTCCACTTTGTGCAAAACCAAGCAATTGCAGGGTGCCAGACAAATTTAGAAAACAAGGCAATGAATCAAACTAGAGGGAAGAGTAAGAAAGTATGGCTGAGGGTCCAACTCATTAAAATATGCATTAAGCTAAGTTAGCTTCATAACTAAGGTCCAGGAAATCAACCTGCATTTTTCTTCCTCAAATTAGAGCTTACCCATGATGGTAAAACTCAGAGCAGGAGGAAGACACTGCTGGCCTGCCTCTGCCTCAGCCCCTGCAGTCCAGCAGTAGCCCTTCCACCTGCCACACTTGACACAAATACCTGTTACTTGCTTACTTGCACTGACATAGCTCCATGTGCACTTAATGGCTAGCTCTAATTGGAGCATGATATACCCGCAACAGCAGTTTGAAAGGCTGCAAGGATAAATGTATGGGCTTAAAAATATGTAGTACTGTTTGCACTAATGTGGGTGATTGGAGTAAATAGGTTGGAGTGATACATGAAGGCCAGTTCCAAATCAGAGCCCCACAAAGGTCCTGGGATGCCTGGATCAAAGTTCCCAACTGAGGGTTTTTGCACTAAGATATTCTGAAATCACAGCCCTGAAGAGGCACTTGAATAACACAATCACCCAGATATTTGGAGAGCAATCAAAGCAACAACTTTTTTTTTACTTTTTTTTTTTTTTTTTTTTTTTTCCCCCCATGTGGTATAGTACTAAGCACTGGAAACAAACTTTTTCCCCAAGGAAGGCTCTTTTAATCCCAGGAGACATTTTGGCTGATAGCTTCAAGTGACTGATGACTCCGGCAGCACTAGTTTCTTTAGTGTCCAAGCTACGACACCCAAAAGGGAGTTGCTTTTCTGTTGATAGAGAATGGTGCATCCCAGCATGGCCCCCTCTGTGGGCTAAATGCTTTTGAAAGTGCACACCTCCATCACCCAAGGTGATTACTCTGAAGGGAAATTGCTGCAAGAACTCATTAATAACCCAGGAAGCCATTATTATCGAGTATATGGTGTCCTTTAGGAACAGCGCAGGGCTGGGAAACAAGACCCAGGTGAGATCATGTGCTGGCTTTTCCCTCTCAGATAAGAGTGTGAAAACTGCAGTGAACAATGCACACCTTGTATCAGTCTGCCAAACACTGGTATCGCTGGCTTAATGCACCTTAAACCTGTGACAGACAGCATGAACCACTGAATTCCTTAAGTGACCTTGGAAGGGAATAGCTCACGTATCAAGTAGCAGTCCTACATCCAAGCTCCTGAAAGCGAGGTGTCCAGCAGAGTTTTTTTAAGCATATTATTCTGCTGTGTGGGGGTGGAGCAAGGTGGTGGAGGTGCACTGACTTCCCTGCTACCTCAGGAGCACGATTACTTTTCCCGAGTTACCTTTTCCCTCTGTCGTGGTCCCACCAGAGCTGACATACTGCCTCCTTCTCCGCTTTCCTCCTTGCTGGGCTCTGCATGCCATTTGCTGTCACAGGGCTGGACACGCTATCACTGCTCCACTACTGCTTACCTCTGCAGGGTGAGGAGGTCCTGGTGGAGGGCCTGTGGCAGAGAGGCATTACCTGTGCATTTTCCAGCTGTTATATCCGTATTTCATTGAAGACCACAGCACAGTGATGAGTAAGTTCCCTACATGAACCAAGCATGGGAAGTAAAAAAATGACGTTTCTTGTGGGAGCAGCGTAGCTAAGGCAAGAATCCCCTTCTTCTTCCCTCCTTCCCTTGCTCCTGCAAAAAACAGACTAGATGCGATATAGCCTTAGTCTTGTCTAGCCCATCACATTTCCCATGCATAAAGCATCCTCAAAACATCCTCAGATAAGACATTCTTCCTAGCTTGTGCTATTGAAGTTAGCAATCAATGAACATAAACCAATTCAGGATTTAACAGGGAATACCGATTCAGCATTTAGCAGGGGGACTACTGGGATGCCACAGCTAATAACGCTCCTTCCAGATATGTGCCCAAAATGGTGGGTTCTGAGGGAATACTGGGGACTTAAGAGCCTGCCGCAAGTTGACTTCAAGTGCCCAAGGCCTCCCGTTCCATGGTGCATTTGTTTGAGGGCACGCAGTGCCCGGAGGGCTGGTGGGGGAGGTAAACCAGGAGGAATGATGAGACCATCAGGGGAAAGAGCTCTGATCCAGCTATGGGCTATAGAAACCCCATGGAATTTTTTTCATTAACTTTCCTTTATTCTGCTTTGCCGCAGAAGCCATGTAAGCGTCCCATCTAAGCAGGCACGCTTGTGAAGCAGCATTACCTTAAAAACAGCAGAAGGATAAAAATCTTTGAAATCTTTGGATCTTCTCCCATTTCTTTTCTTTCCCACTTCCACTAAGAACTTTTTTTTCTAGAGCAGGAAGATGCATCTTTTATTTTTTAAGGAAGATTATTGGAAACGTGAATTTGAATACAGAGAGCCAATCTAGAATTGCATGAAGGCACCCCAGAGTACCATCTAACTGTAAAAACTAAGAATGGAAGAGCCATCTAAATCCATCCCACTGCCAATGCAGAATAGCTCCCTACAGGATATTTACAAGTTTTTAGCGCCTTGGCCTTGTGCCTCACGTACACAAGAGACATACTTTTAGGCCAATAAAACATCCCTTGTCATAGCTTAATGCTGTAAGAATTAATTTATCACTAATTATTTCCTCTTTTAAAGCCCTGCTCTTTGGATAGCTGTGACATAATTCTTAAAAATCACACTAGTTAAAGAGCAGAAGTACACCATCCCCTCCAGCTCCCTGCCTGTGAAGGTCAGCTCTTCAAATGCTTTCCTTTCCCCAGTTTAATTTCAGCTCTTGCAGTTGACGAGGGGCCAAAACCACTGATCATGGGGTGCTGGGGAAAATGGCTCAAGTCCTCTTGTTGCTCCTGCTTGGGCACCCTCTGACCAAGGGTCTCCTCTGCTGGAGGCTTGGAAGGGCTTTTCCTTCGTGTGGTGCCATCCAGGTTAGAAAAGGGGGCACCTCTTTGGGCTTAATCACGGGGCCAAGTCTGAATTCTGACAAAGCTAGGCCTGACAAAGTAAAGATGAAGTTTTGACTTAACTGAAGCCTAAGGAAATACGATTTCACTTTAAATAAGTCTCTCTCTCTTTCTCTCGCATACACACAATCCCAATGTAAGTGATTTCATGTTTCATAGCTGAAGGTCAGCCATTTCAATGCTGTATTTTTTCCACAGCGAGTCAGTTTCTGCTCTCCTGGCAGATCTGCACAATCGACATCCTAAATAAACCACAAAAGCAAGGCAATTTGAAGTTATTGGACGCTTTTATTTTAATGTAGCACCCAGCTCCATATCACATACATTTTCCAAAATTAGATGGGCACAGTATAGAACATTATACATTTTGCAGCTTACCACGTGGACAGTCTGCAGCTGTGAAAACAAATTGCTTAATCTGGCTATCTACTTCATAAGTTAAAATTCAAATATATAATAGCCTCAGGGTATTTTTTTTAGATTAACAACGATAATGCTTGCAATAAAATTTTTAATATAAAAAAATCAGTAACAGAGTAAAACATAATGCATATGTTCATAGCACATTATCATGAAGATAACTGAAAAAAGCTTCAAAATACATCATCTCTTCTCAAAGGTACTACATCACTTTGATCCCCCCCGAAAAAATACTGTTACTCTTTAGTCAATAAAATATGTGGCTTCATGAGGGCCTCTCTTCCTTCTTTTACAACCCCGTGTATTTTCTTGTCAAGGACCGTGTGTGCTGAAGGCTGAAGGGCTGATGGTGCTGGAAAACTGACACCCCTCATTCCCTGGCTAGCAACTTTTACAGGCTTTCTTTCTCCTGATCTGGAAGCTCAGCTGGGAAGAAAGCAGCTTATACACCACCAAAAGGCAATTTTCATATCATGCCTATCCTAAACGCTTCCTGTGAAGGGTTCCAAGTCCCAACCATCCCTTTGGGGTCGTTTTACCGTGCGAGTCATCACCATGCTGTGCTGGTTAGCCCTGGCAGCGTCAAGCTGAGACTGTCTGGATGACAGCCTCTCCCTGATGTGGATACAGAATTCCCAGCAGCAAAACTACTGCCACACACATAAAACAGTTTGGAGATAATCTTTCGAGTTAAAAAGGATATTCACCAACTTACCAATAACAGGGCTGAATCCACTAATCACTGACATTTTTGCTACATCAGCAAAACTCTCTGAAAGAGAGAACTGGAAAAAGGTGGTAATGTTTCCACTGCATCCTAGTATAAATTTAATAACTAGGAGAAGAACATTGATCATGAAGGATTAGTGTTTGTTCACAGGCAGTTTGTTTAAAGGAATGCCTCTGAAATGGAAACTGTTTGCCTTGCTTAATTACGAGGTCATTATTTATATTTAAAGGCTCAAATAAAAATGACTTGATCTACAAAGGCAACCAGTCACTAAACTTAGCTGGGCATTTTTCTGTTTTCACCACTGAATTACCATGTATTGAAACAAATATTTCATAGAAAGGTATCAGGTGATAAGAACATTAACAGATCCATAAAGAAATGCATGATCAAAAGGAAGACGTGTGAGTGTGCACTTAACACACATACTGAGGAGGATCCTTATCTGCCCCATCTAGTCTTGTCCTGCAGACAAAAATATTTAATTGTCCAAACCAGAATAGATGCATGAAATTGAAGACTTAGAAAGGGGCACCAGGCTCATGGTCTACGCATCATCTCAGATGAAGCCATGCTCCAGGTCCTGTTCCAGTTATCCCCTCTTGCTGGTCATGTTCTGCTCTGCATAAATACCTGCAGAAACCATGAACTGAGGAGAGTGAGACCTCACGCGTGGGAAGCTGCTCTCGCTCCTTGGTCGGGCCATAAGCTGGGACAGGCAGATCCTAGTTGTTGTTATGGGTCAGGCACATCGGAGGCTTAAAGTTGATTGCTCTCCTGTAGCTCAAGAAAGTGCCCTGAACATTGAGCAAACTGCTTCTGAGGTCTCCTTTTCTGACCACATGGTCTGTCTTGGGTCTAGGAGCATCTGCCATCCAAAGTTTCAGAAAGTAAAGGTTTCTGCAAGAAATGATGACTTTGCTGTACCCACATTTTTCCAAAGGAAATATATTTTTTGAGAAAATCTGTGAGACTGGATTTAGATGTGAATTTTCATCAGCCA
Source organism: Morus bassanus (assembly GCA_031468815.1). Taxonomy (NCBI): domain Eukaryota; kingdom Metazoa; phylum Chordata; class Aves; order Suliformes; family Sulidae; genus Morus; species Morus bassanus. Next base: position 86,440,136 of record CM062568.1, on the reverse strand, counting down.
GGGTCTGTTAATAGTAGCCATAAGCATGGCTGCACGGAGCAACTGCCAGAAGCACTGTATATAGCTTCATGATGCCTTCTCCTCTCCCTCTCAAAATGCTAACAGCCCCCCAAAACCAGAGACACTTTTTCAGTTTGCATGGGCTATCATGAATGCTTAAGTATGGAGACACACAGAAGAATAACTTCCTGCATCGTATGTATAACACACCAACGTTTTTCCTTGACTATTTCACTTTACTCTCTATGTGAAGTACTGTATCATCATCATAGCCAACATTTCACCAAACAGAATACAAATCAACTCACACTCTAGGTCTTAAAGCTGAGTGGGGCATTTGATTGCATCCCTAAGAACGCAGGGATGGTTAGATTTTAAATTTATTAAGTCCTGTGTTAGGGTAACAACTGAGTAAACATTTCATTGTTGGCTAACAAAGTATCCTAATTTCCAGTGAATGAAAAAAAAAACCCTGTATGTTAGAAGGGAGACATTTGAAAAACACACATAAAGCAGACCACTTTCCACTCTTCCTTTGAACAGTATCTATTCTATGAATAGCCCAAGTGAAATAAATGGGGGATTATTCTAAAGGAAGCTCCTATCAAACATGAAAAAGTCCCCCACTGCCTTAAAAATGCGATGTCCACACTTTGTAATCATTGAAAACGTTTCCTTCAAAAAATCACCATAAAACAAAAAACAAACGTGCCATTGTTATTTCCTATTGAATAGTAGGGGCTTATTAACCAAATGACAACATAAGAACGAAAAAGCAAACAAAGAGTGAGCACTTAACCTCATTAAAATCTCAGAAATGACTCAGTGTTATGAACATATGAAATAAATGATGATAACTTCTGAACAGTACCACTACTAGCGGGAGGACAGTGGCTGTTTTGCAGCTTCCTGGAAAAGTCTGCAGTTCTCGCATTTTGTCACTGACCAGGAATGGCTGTCTGACCCCAGCTATGCAACAGCCGCACAAAAGAAGTGCCAAATCCAGAGAAACGGTTGTTGCTTGTTGACATAGTGATGCTTAGTTGAATCAAAACCAATGCGTGACAAAACCAGATTTTCAGTAACAATTCTGCAAATGCTTATTTCACCTTCAGGCTTCTGGATCCATGTCCCACATCCGTATCCCTTTCCGCAAAAGCAGGCTGTTTCCTCATCACTTCAAACATTCCCAATGATGTCTTTCTTATCTCTCAACAAAACATTTGGCTGCTCTGGTGTCCTCTGATACCCCACTGCAGCCATTCCATGATACACCCTGAAGGGAGGCTACCCAGCTGCTTCAAATCTGCTGCTCCTTCCTCTCAGCCCTAGGGCCATCCTATAGCTACAGGGAGAAAGCATCACAACAACAACAGTAAAAAACCTGCTGCACCGTTTCTGCAAGGCGAACGTGTACACTTGAATTAGGTCAGTGAACAACAGGATATGAAACGTGCAGCATCATGTTTAAGATAGATAACAGGTAGGTGACATTCCCTGGCAGTGAAGCACACATCATACCCATGGAGGGAGCAGGGGTGATATTGTTATGTCTGAAGTCACCCAATACAAGAGTATTGGTCCAAGAAATAAAGCAACATTAGTTAGCCAGCTTCCATGGCGAGAACTGAGACCAAAGCCAATGACCACTGTATCCACGGAAAAAATTCCCATGGAATTCACTTGGCCTGATCACACCCAGGTAAAAAAAAATAATCTTTGCTTCTTCCTTTAGAAAATAGATGGGCATTAGCAGCTTCATCCTATCAGTAGCATCTCCAGCGAGGTGCAAAGAAACCTTAATGAAAGCCTGTTGTAGAGGGCAATTACTCCCATCAAACATTTTTTAACCTCATATGTAGCACTTTTGCTATCTTTCTTCTTTTGGAAATACAGTTCTTGTACACATCCTTAAAACACATCAGCAGCTATTAAGACAACAAAGCAGACTAATACTAATGTACATAGAACAGCTTTTATAAAAAAGCTCAGAATGCATTTTTAACCTCGTTAGAAATACACTGTTGGTTAAAAAAAAAAAAAAAAGAGAAAGAAAAAAAGCTATAAACCAGTGATCTCAAACATGCTAAAAGTATGCAGAGACACTGGCAGTTGCAAGCAAGTGATCAAACACTGGTGATAGGAAACAGTTATAGCTCAAAAAACAGATTTTTTTTTTAATTTCCAAAATAATTAAATTTTAGTATTTTTTACTGTTCTCTCATATGATTTGAACTTATAAAATACAAGTTCTCTAACATTAAAATACATCTGTGATTGCATAATAAACAGTGCTAAGAAAATAATTATCTGACATATGACTGCGGATAAAGACTCTATACGTCTAGTGAGTTTTAATCCTGTAGTACATTAAACCCACAGGTATTCTACCATGATACAATCCTACAGGAATCAGTAACATCCAGAAGCCCATCTCAGAGGATGAGTTTTAAATTTAAGCAAGAATTCAGGAATGCCGTACCTCTCAATGATCGGGGCAGGAGGTGCTGCCAGAACGCGTATAAATCAGGAATTCTTTACATAAATAAAATAATCCCAGGTTATTCATTTCAGTGATAAACTGTATTTACACATTAGGCTGGGAAGAGGGAGGAAAGAAGGCGAAGCATCCTCCCTGCTCGGAAATATCTGGCAGTCAGATATTTGGTTGCTGTACCTTCTTCACCTGCAAAGGCAAGCGCGTGCAGCAGGGTGAAGGGAGACCTGACAAGCCGGGCCTCCCCACCGCCACCACCTCAGCGGAAACTCTGCCCAGCCGTGCCGCATTCCTCTCCTTGCAAGGCAGTCAGGATGCGTGCTCCGCTCTTGCCGCTGCATGGCGGTGCAGGAGGTCACAAGATGGTGACAGGACGTAGCTGTTCCAGCTGCGTTTCCAAGGCAATTCGTTCCTTGTGAACCTCCTGCAGGAAGGAGAGAGATGTGCTCTAACTTTTGGGATGCTCGCTTACACCACCCTGCTCCGGTGAAGAGCAGCCAGGCAAACTGCCGGCATTGACTGGAGGCTAGGGGCTCTGCTGTTTAAGTAACTCTCCTTGCGGTCTCAAAACACTGTACCAATGCCACACTTGCTCGGGGGATCATGGAGAGGAGCAGTCATCCACTGGATGTGGAATAGCTTGGGATGCAGCAACGCTGGCCACAGGTTGGCAATTTTACCAAAGAAAATGAGGTTATTTTGAAATCACATTTCCCTCAAAACTGCTTTTTGAGAATTTTTGGTTCACACAAACAACATCTCTCCTTTCGAAAATGAACGAGACTTAACCTTTCTAAGATGACACAGGCTTTGCAATCTACCTCTTTGGCAGCTGTGTCAGGAAGATCATCAGTCTCAGTCAGAAACTAACTGTGAAGGCTTTGGGGATCAGTGATTTTGGGAAAGCCTCTCCTGATCTCGAGGCTGCCCCTGTGCCTGGCTGCTCTTCACCAGAGCCTGGTTGGAATCCGGGCTGACCTGTGACTCCTCCAGGCTTTGGTACCCCATCTGGGCAGGCTCACAGCCCCAGCCCGGGAGCGCACTTCAACACTCCCCGTGCCTCAGTGCAAGCTGCGCCTGAGCGGCACTCATCAAGTCTTCTGGTCCCCATGAAAACACAAAGGCCCTGCTCCATCAGGAAGCTTTCAGGCAGAAATACAACTTGAGAGACAAGTTCAGTTTTCTGCTCTTGTGTGAACTCAGGCAAATCTCTCTGTCTTTACATGCTTCCTTCACCCTACTGTAGAATACAGATAACAGCACTGGCCTGTTTCGCGAAGGTCGGGGAGTTTAAGCATGCTGAAGATAGGGCATGGAAGCAGATAAGAGTTGAGCCAAGGAATGATGGCAATGTGCTGTCATTAAAAGCTTTCATCTCCATGCTTATTTCCATCGTTGTCCTATATTTTGCTATGATATCAGTACAAGCTCTCCACCCTGCATCAGTCTGGGTAGATCCTTGAAAGCCAGTTAAGAAATTATGTTAAAGCAAAGTTGAACACAAAATCAAACTTTCACCTTGAAGAAAAAGTGTAACTGGCGGTTCACTGGCCTTTCCACACAAGTATGTTCATAATATGCAAGGAAGAAAAAGCTGTAGCCAATGAAAAACTGAAGTCTGTACTACCTTTGGACTGAGAAAACAGTAGAACCACTACTGATATTTGTAAGAAAACAGTCCCTTGAGAACATGTCAAAAGACAAGTCGGCAGACATTAAAAATCAGTGTTAGATGGTCACGTAAAGCATGGTTTAGTCACTCCATGTATACCGAATGCCTGATTACAGGAGACAGTAATGTAGCACAACTGATCAGAAGACAAGAAACCTAGGCTTGAGTTGCTCTTCTGCACTAGGTGACACCACCACATTTATCAAACTTTTCAGAAAGGCAAAGTGCACCCTTTAGACTAACTGCTAGTGGAGCTGTAGGCCCATAGGTTATAACTCTTCCCAGAAACCCTCATCCTACCCACACATACAGTATAGTTATTCCCTTCCGGAAGGCAGGAAATAATGCAGTAGGTTTCATCTGAGAGAGTGAACAAGATTCTCTGCTGGAGGTGACATGCAAATGACTGCAGGGAGCTTTGTCACCTATTTTCAATGCATTCCTTACCTTCAGCTGCTGCTGGAGCTCACTGTTCAACCTGGCGAGCACAGCATTGGCTTCTTTGTTTTTTCTTATAGCGGTCTGAATAGCCCTTTTCTGCTTGGAAGACTGTCTGCCAGACAGATAAATACAAAACATTTTAATTAAGAGCTTCAACAGTGGCTGAGGCCAGAAGACCAGCCACCCATTTTGCACATCTGTACCCTACACACACGTGACTACACTTCAAAGACAAGGTACAAACCACACATTTAAGAGAAGAGAAACGTAACACTGAAATGAGATGGCTGAATCAGGTAGACTATTTGAAAGTAAAACGGTCACACCTGTTAGCCTGAATGACAGAAACATTTCAGGCTGTCTCAATTATTTCAAAATCACTGCATTCTGATTCAGCTTAAGAATAATCCCTGCATAGCTCTATTTATTGCAGCATCTTTGCTTTAGCTGTTTTCAGACGCTTGCAGAGTTTAAAGATTCAGGAGTGGTTAACAGAAAATACAAAAATAATTCTATGCGGAAAGAAAGGACATCTGCATGATAATACTGTCTCAGATTTTTGTGGGCACTGCTGTTTCGGATGTTTCTTTACTTCAAAAATTAATCTTTCTTCTATTGAAAGCAGTCCTTTCCATCAAAACCATCTAATGTCACAAACAGGAACAGGTAGATGGCTTATGGACTTTCATCATCTCTTTTGCTGCTTAAAGAAAAGATTTATCTGCTATTATTATCATTATTATTATTATTACTCTATAGCCCATGGTAACTGATTTGGAGGAAATTACAGTTAGGCAGACAGGTACAAATAGAGACAGCTCTGTTCGTAAGGAACAACCTCTTCCAAGAAACAGAGGTAACAGGAAAAAAGAAAGAAAATACAGAGAATACTGGGTGAATATCAAAGCCCTTTTCCAAATAGATTATTTTAAAGTTTTACATGAGGCATCAAGAGCTCTTTAATGACAAATTTGATCTAAAACAGATGTCTTATTTAAATAAGGTCCACAGTGGTACGCAGTCCCCATTAGCTCTTTTCTCTTAACAGAGCCGTTGGCACTGGTCTTTGCAACAGGATCTGTTTTCACAGCACAGGCAGGTCTTTATGCTGTTATCTTCCAGTGAACTGCCAGTTTTCTGCTTCATGATTTTGCTTCAGACTACTCTCCATAGGCTATAAAGTAATAATGGTAGGAAAATATAACAAACAAGGAGATATACCTCTGTGGTCATTTAAACATTTTAGGAAAGATATAGGCAAGAAAGGATTAAGTTGAGACACTAACAAATGCTGTTATCTTTCTTTGAACCACTATGGAATATGTACTCCCAAAGCACAAAATAGCACTTTAAGGGCATCTTAGGAGTCTTATTACTTATTCCAATCTCCAATTATGCAGCACAGATTTGGTTTACTGATAAACAGTTCGACAAGAACCGCTCAACTGATTTGGGCAGCTCAACTGTGTTTCAGACTGAACCAGATGTCTTTGCAAGGCTTCAGGTGAAGGCAGGCTATAATGTTCGCACACTGCTTCAGTTGAGGGAAATGTATAGACCCAACAGGGCTTCAAGTGCCTTCGCTTACCATTTGTACATCCCCTTCTCCACTGCTATTAAATAAATATATAGTGAAATCCCTACAAATCTTTGTTGCTGACAGCTTCTACAGCTAATTTATGAGACCAAACAACACATGCTGGGTTTGGCAATTATCGGATTATCACAAGTGGTCTATAGCTCAGCTCATACCAGTGGCAAACTCATTTCCAACCTGCCTTGCGATGAAGAAATATCACAATGACCAACATCAAGCATTTCATGACTCAATTTCCTGGGCATTTATCTGGTCATATCTGTCCACATGAATGAGCAAAATTCCAGAAGATACGTGCAAGGCAAAAACACACACCCACAGAGCTAAAAGGAGTTGTGTTAGAGATGCTGGTTGAACAGCTGGGCTTGCTCTTCAGACATGTCTACCAGATACAGAGGTAGGACACCTTCAAAGAGGCTATCAATCAAATATTATCAACTTATACAGTCACTACAGAGTTAGTCTGCATTTGAGAAGACATGTAGATTTCACAGACATGCATCTTGTGAAGCCTTCTCAAAACCAGAGCTATTAAGCAAAAAATTATGCAAAGAGCAAACCCTGCCACATCAGATCTCATAGTGCAGTTTGGCATGCTTGGTAAAGGTTTTTACTTTTGGACTGGGAGGTGAGGCTTGACTGCTGGCAGGGAAGAAGCCACATTTATAGTGGGAGAAAGCTCGGGGGTCTCCAGCCCCTGCGCCTCCGTCCGGAGCTTCCTGCGGGCGGGTTTGGACGGTGGCTGAGCGAGAACAACCTCCTGCAAGGGAGAAGCACAGCAACGTTAAGTCAGGCCACATGCGTCCCATCATTAGGCTGGGGAATACTTGTGACACAGAAATTGCTGACAGCTGGCCTAAGATTTCATAATTTAAAGCGGTACAAGAGCTTAATTCAAATTTGATAATAGCCTCTCAGGTTTCGGACTTTGAAAAAAGGAACAATAACTCCTGCAAACCCTTAATGAATGAAATTATTATACTGGTGCTTTGTCTTCATCTGGATAACAGGCTCTTCAGAACTGGATTGTATAGCTCTGTGTGCATTTGCGGGGGGATGGAGGGAGGGGTACAAATACATATACTAGCCTCCAGTTGACCGAAAAGCATTAAAACCAAAACAAGATTTATTTTTAATTATGCTTGGTTGGTAAGAATCAATAATCAATCACTTGCATCCCAACTTACTACCTCACCCATCTAGCATGGAGTCTCTCCTTTCTCCCCTCCTCTCTTACTGAAGCAACACTGAAAATAGCTTAGAAAGAAAAATGTACAAAATTATCCATGCAAAATTAACATGTTGGAAGTGTAGATGGCCAATTATTTCTCTTGACAAGTTACATCAAGGAAATAGTCTGGTCTGCAGGTAAAACGAAGAGTCTTAGATTTTTATGACTTCGGTGGTAAGAAGTGTTTTCATTATTTTAAATTAAAATATCCTTTCTTTTGCAATGAGAAGTAGTTTTAATGCCTTATAGCTGTTTTAAATCTGAAAATATAAATATATCCTTTTCAGTGTATTTCATTTTTAGATCTCTTTGACAAGGGATATAACTATTACTGCCCCATTTCAGGAATGAGAAAGTTAAGACTCAAAAAGATGAAGTGACTTGACAAAGGTTATACGTTTAGTGTCACAGCCGAGACCAGAGACCAGATTTTATTATCACTTGCACAGTGCACATTTTACTGGGCCAGACTATCTTCCTTACTATGTTTTGGCCAAATGTCAGTAAAATAAGAAAAAAATTAAACAAGAAAGCATTTAATGACCCAGCAATCATAGAAAGGAATCAAGGAAAAAACCCAACACTGTAGTAAGTAGCCTGACCCAGCAGAAGAGACTACTATGAGTGATACAGAATGAAACCAACATAAGACCATCAATAATCAGTATTAGAGGGATTACAATTATTAGACAAATTAGAATTAATCTAATATGATATTATATTATATATAATATATCATCTAATATAATAATGAGAAGGAAACAAGGGGTTTCAACATTAAAGGTCTATCATTACTGAAAATAAGAAGTCTAAAAATATTGTGAGATTTTTTGATCAGGATGTCAGCACATCAGCACTGCACAGATCTCAGATAATATCATGCTCTGAAATCCTATGCCTATGTGCAGCTCCCTGCAAACACACGGCATACAGCAAGTGAGGAACTTCTATATGCCTTCTACAACTATAAACTGGTGGGATGTCAAAAGCACCATCCCAGTCTACCTTGAACTGCCAAAAACCTACCAAATCCCTCTTCCATTTCAAATGCAATACTATTAGAAATGATCCAACACCTAAAAGCAGAGCCCTCTGCAGCGGCTCTTTGGCTGGCTGCTGTTGCACCGGGCCTCAGAAGGTGGGCACAGCACCAACAACCTGCTTCCCACACCCCAGGCTTCCCTGTATATTAGGGAGCCAGGTGGGACGATGGTGAGCATGAAGTAGGTGGACCACAGGGATTTCATTTCCCGAGCAGGGCTGCAAAGCAGAGCAAGGAGGAAGCAAGGCTGGGCTAGTAGTATCATGTGGTGAGCACAAGTGGAGCGAGGACGCTGCCCTGAAAGCCCTACTGCATATAGGAAATGACACTGGACATTTGTCTGTGCCCCCTGCTAGGGTAAGAAGCGTGATGATGCTCCCTGGGCAAGGTACGCAGTAGGTACAGCACTTCCCAACAGTGCCTGGTTGGGCTGAGCAAAGGTCAGGTGCTCCCCGGCTGCAAGGAGGGGCCGGCACAGGGAGGATCTGCATTTGCCCCCTGTCAAAAACCTCTTCTGGCTGGGGCTGGTGGAAGGAGGCAGCAGGAGCTTGACCAGGAGCGGGGAAAGGCTCACAGCCACTGCTAAGGCCACTCCATCCCTAAGCAAGGCCCTGTGAAGAGCGCCATTGCAATTTCAGTGCTTACTTTACACAAATTATATGTTCATACAAAAACATATTAGAAACTGCACATCTTGAGCAAATCTCTTCCAGTCTATGTACATTTAGTAGCAGATTCTGACCTCTAGCAAACAGGTGTGGTTATATCAAAACTGAATCCTCAATAACTGGAAGCAAGAAGTGTGTCACAATTTGGAAGAATTACAGCAAGACAGGGGTCAAGTAAAATCAAACTCTTTTTTGTCTTCCCTAAGGCTCCAGAAGCCCCTATTGATTTGAAACAAATGGCAAGCTGCCCGTCTTAAAGCACGTGCATCAATGTGTATGTACTAAGAGCTTTCTTAATGATTTATCTGAGCTGATGTCACACATGATCCTGGTTCTCTCTAGTGTTCTGACCTCCAGAGAAGGAAAACATGTAAAAATGTAACCCTAACCCTCCATTTAATTGCTTTAAAACTTAAAACAACCGCATTTGTTGATGGAGGCAAATCACTCCACAATGGTACAAGTGCAGGTCTCACCTTTTTTGCTGAACTGTTTTCTTCTGCCTGCGACGGGGGTCTATTCATCTGAGGATGTAATTCAACCTCAGATACTTGCTCTGTCTGCAACAACAAATCAGTCATTGCTACATCCAGAAAACGACTAGCAGTCACGTACAATAAAGTCAATGAAAGGAAACGTTATACACAAAAGAAAAGTTACTTTAACAATTCAACAGTAGGGGAAACAGAGATCCCGGGTGACAGCTGAATGGATGACATATGTCTTTTGCAGATTTTTAATGAAACCATTTTCTTGCATTTTACTGTGCTAGGGAAACGAGAAAAGTTTTTCTGTGAAGTGTTAGGAACAATGTCTCTGAATGTAAATGACCTAGCACCCAGAATTTCTTCTAGAGTTACCCTTACAGCCTAAATACTCAGAGAATGACTAAGGGGGGTGGATAAAAGCTAGAAAGATCTTGATTGCACCCTGTCACCTTATCATCTCCTGAAACTGATGAAAATTCATTGGAGTAAGCCTCTGTCTTTGAAGTTTGCAAGGCTGGAGTGAGAAAGTCTGAATTATACAAAAATTCCAGCAAAGTTACTGAAAACACAAGTCATAAAAGAAGCCAAATAAATCTTCTTCCCTCCTCCCTTCTCACGTTTCAAACAGAAACCGAACTGAACATGCATCACACAGGTCTACACTTGGGCAAAACAAAACACCCTCTCCCCAGTATATCTGACTGAGCAGCAAGTTAAAACAGAGGGTTAATCCCTTGCTTCACCTCCCCTGAAATCTTCCAGCATCTTTCGATTTACTTCACCAGGACAGGGCACAGCATTTCAGCTAAGGGAGGGCAGCAGGATCTGGAGCTGCCTTTCCCCAGGCATGCTGCAGCAAACACGGTATAAACACGGTGTGGCTGTTTTCTGTCCAGAAGGTATAGGCTGGCTCTCCAAGATGGGGAAGTCAGGCAGGAGGGGGGAGGCTGAGGACACTTGGTGCTGGCAGACGGCCCCTTCTCTTTCCCAACTTCTGCCAAGTTGGAGCCAGTCTGACAACGGCCCCAGGCAGGAGAGGCAACCCGCCATCCAGCTCCCTCCTCAAAAATAGCTCGTTTCTACACAGGTGAAAGCTTGCATTTAAAACCAAGTTCAAGGCGAACCTAAAACTTTAAAGGGCCCAGGATTTTAGCCATAATCATCATCATCATCATCAGTCACACACTGAAGAACATAATTTGCTGTTGCCAAGAGGTTTCTGCATATGCCCATCAAGCTCTGTAGCAGTCACAAGTTTCCCACTGCTTAACTGTAAGTTAAATAAAAATGACAGAAAATACAGAATTTGGTATATTTAAAAAGGAGGGACTTTTTCATACCACTTCCATTTCTTTCATAACACACACAATAAGAGCTGTACAGAAAGCTGCAGGGGAAACGCACTTCTGTCAGGTTATTGCTGTTCTGCAGCTGTACGGTGTCGAACATGTGCACAGAGGAAGGGGATTTGTCATCTTTTTTTAAAATGCATGTGAAATTCCTCTGGAGAGGAGGAAAAGGTGTCTTGGTTGATGAGATTTCTTTCCCTCCACCCCACTTCTAAGTATGCTACATCTGTAGTGTTATCTGATGGTTAAAAAAGAAAAACAACAAAACAAACCCACCCTGTAATTTTCCAGTATTATTTGAATATTAATATCTTAAATATTTGGATTTTAATAACTATTTCATACTAACATTTCAATTCTGGAAAGCTTCGCATGGATTGAAGAGCTTCTTTTATAATGGTAGGTTTCTGGTACAAATAGGAGAGTGAAATGGAAAAAGCAATCTTTTCTTCTGTCTACAGAAATCAAAGACCTTTAAAAGTGCATTTAATGCAACAGAGCATTTCTTTATCAGCAAGCTCAATAGTCCCTAACCTCCCTGATTTCTAGAACCACTTTTTATATATTTGAAAGAAATGAAGGCTCTAAGCACTGGTAACAGTAACTGGGCAAAGTCCATGAGGCTTTCATGAATAATTTGGGGATAGCAAAGTTCAAATACCCAGGTGAGCCACATGATAAATTTGGGACCGAATCACATCACTCTGACAAATCATTCATTTAGGGACAGCAAGAGTAAACACATAATATGTATACTATAAACTATAGCTTTGCTGCGCAACACTGAGCAATGAGAAAGGTATACGAGAGCCAGCTCTTAATGACCTTTCTTGGAGAGGAAGCACTAGATACCCTCCTAAGGCAGCCAGGCAGGCTGTTTCTGGTGCTCACACTTCTGTTGGAGTCTATGTTAAACTTTGTATCAAAAGCAAGAATACAGTAACTTATTCCACAGAATGAAAAGGAAAGGAGACCAACCCCATTTTATTTATGCATAGATAAAATGCAGCTTTTCAAGAACCAATGTGTTCAAACAGTGTAGAAGTAACTAAATAGACTGGTACTCTACAATGTCAATTGCAAATAATCAGGAAAATTGAAATCATAGTAAGATAAAGGACCAGGGCAAGGAGAAAAAAGAAAAAAAAAAACAACCCCAAACTTTTGCAGAACCCACTTTTTTTTTATGGTGTCATTGCAGCAGAATACTATTTTAAACTGAAGGGAACTGAAAAGGCAAAAAAGGGTGAATTTTTTGTTCTGATGGAAGCAAATATATATTGGAGTGCTGATGCCAAGAAGGGTAAGATTTCAAAATTTCCAACAGTTCGCTATCACAGTTCCTACTGATGCAAGACACATTTTTTACTAGCTGAGCGCTGTGATGTGGCTGTCAGCCTAACAGCTGCGGCAACCGCTGGGCTGCAGGGCTGTGGTACCCGCTGGCTGAGGCTGGGCCACTGGGCTGGCCACTCCTCCCTGCTGCCAGGGCTCTGCAGCCAGCAGGGCAGAGACTGGCTGGAGCAGGCAGGTGGTAAAAATAAATAAATAGTTACATGTGACAACAACAACAACAACAACAACAACAAAAGAACTAGTTCTGGTGATGCAGCTCATGCATAATGAATAAAACCAAGTGACTGCCATGTCCCTAAAGTGCCACCTAGTGGCATGTGGGACAGGCCATTTCTGAGTTGTTTTGCTTAGAGGAGCGTCCGAAAAAATAGCTGTCTGCGTTATTCAGAGCCTGCCCTCCAGGGTGGGCAGGCAGCCGACGCTGGGCACAGTAAGCCTCGGCTCTTCGGAGTGTCTCCTTTCTCTCTCATGCAGAAGCCAGGTCTACACGTTAATGATCTGCCAGCAAAGCTACAAGTTCTCCTCTACGAAACATCTCCATTCCTCGGAGCGATGTGACTCTGACACAAGTGCCCAAGCATAAAAAAAATCGGTATGTTGTTGCAGGGGATTTTGTTCAGGGACTGACACCATTTAACCAAGGCAAAAATCTTTCGTCTAAACGCAACGTGCATTGATGCAAAGAAGGTTTGCTGATTCAGCTAACCCAACAGAGTCCTCTGGGCAAGGCCTGAGAGGCTTTACAAATACGTTTGCAAGCTGGTGTCTCCCCACACTGGCCCTACATGGATTTTAAAGGAAAAATGACTCCTGCTTTTTCTTTTGGCAGAGGGATTCTTCACAGATTTCATTCCCTTCACTGATTTGGACATTGGGTAAAAGTTAGTCCCTGTAGCCTTCTGGTCAGGGGCAGAGCGAGACTGGCTCCAGGATACTCCAGTCCAAGCTCCTACAGTGGAGTGTAAGGAAAAGGTGATCCATCAGGAGCAGGTGAGGTGGGTTCCCTTTAGTTCTTCATTGTTTTTATACTATGCTTCGTATAGTCTTTGGGCAACTCACTTCTCGTTCAGAAACACAGCAATAAACTGCCTCCCTCCATCACAGCAATAAACGCCTTCAAGTTTTCCCACACCTTGGAAACTTCTCACCATTATATTAGGGTTTGAAATTCTTCACCACTGGTTTATAAAACCGAGAGATTATACATTATGCAATACAGTCTTCCAAAGGAAAATTCAGTTACAGTAGTGTAAAAGTGCTTAAAAGTGCATCCCGCTCATGTCCACAGAATGGAGTAAGCTACTGACAGAGGAACTGCTGCTGTGCTGGTATGGCTGGGTCCACATCCAGGGTTACAGTATCTGGGCAAAGAAAATCTTGCTCATGTGTGCTACCAGCAGTGCAAAAGAGAGTTTGCAGACCAGACCAAAGAATATCTTGATTTTCGGAAGAAGAGTAAGTGACCACAGAAAAGAACAAGACAGTGTCCTATTCCAAATCTCCTGAAGAGCTTCTCCTTGCAAAGACTGAAGTCCAATTATTAACAGGCAGTATCTCCTTTTTCCCCAGCACAGTCTCATATTTTCTAGGAACAGCCATACCTTCCTCCTTATTCCAGGCACCAGATAAAGTTTCTGTACAACAGCCACAGCCAGAGACCAACCTGTGGCCTACGGCCAATATTGAGCATTAGGACAGATAATTCCTCATCGTTAAGGAGAGCATTAGGAATGAAAAACGCTCATTATTTCTTCACATGATCCTTTACCAGCCATTCATAATCTCCTCACTGCTCCATGTGACGACACTTAACAGTACCTTTCTAAAAGAATACATAACGCTCACTTAAGCACAAAGTGCTTTCGAAAGCCTCGGATGAAAGAGTTTTGTAACTATAGGAGAAAGCATTTCCTTAACAACTGCTTACATTTCCAGTTCTTTTGCTTTGCAATGCTGGATTATATGAAGATTTCACACCCACTTTTCAAGACAATCCATAACTGATATTCCAGAACAGAGGGTCTATGCAGACCTTTCATATTTCTGTTACCTGAGTGCCTTTTTGCAAGAGGTGGAGTATATATTCAGTCTTTCCCACAATTCAGTCTCACCCACACTTATGTCCAGGCTAACTTTACACGTGAAAACAGTCCCATTGTAGTCAATGGCACTACTCACAGAAACAAAATTATCTCTGTGCATTCACTGGAATAGCCCATAATCATTACCTATACAGTGCCACTGCTTAGCTTTGCAAAAAAGTATTGAGAACAGCTTATCTGTAAGAGAGTAGATACTAAATATGCTTAACGCTCAGTATGTGCCCATTGCAATCTTCTATCATCTCTACATACATTCATTTAAGAGGTATTTTGCTCCTTTCTAAACATTCATATTTTTGCACTTAATGCCAATTTCTAAGAAGTCAAGATGTCTCAATTCCAGTTTCTGTGAGTCTTGTGCATCCCACACTGAATCATCAATTCTTTTTATTGCTTGTTACAGAAACTGAAAATGATAAGACAGAAAGAAAACCCATAGGGATGCAAATGCAACAAGCTGCCAGTGTCTTAGTGCGCTGCCTGCTTTCTCAGTGCTGTGGAGACCTGAAGTTTTGATTAGCTTTTTCTTTCCCTGAGCTATCTGAGGGCTAGTGATAAGGTTGAGGAAAAACGCAGTAAATACAAATTGCTGCAACGTTCAGCGCATTCGCAAGGAAAGAATAGGACCCAGATGGAAGCATTAACCATCTGTTTTAATGCTCCACTTCCACAAAACCAGATTAACGTAAGCTAGAAAGGGGTATGTGCATTCCACCAGAGATATAGGCATTGGATTCTCAGCTTTTTTTTGTTGGTTTTTTTTTTTTTTTTACAATAAACATGAAGCCAGATTAAAAAAATATTACAACACATTTTAATTAAGACACTCATCCTTCTTCCACTCTCCCAGAAATCTCTGTAGAAAGGATTTTATGGCATCCGTCAACTACTCCCCAAATTCAATTTTAACTGTGCTACTTTCCACCACTTCTGAAACCATAATTTATTTTGTCTGGCTGTTTTAGATTTAATATATAATTTTCATGAGAGGAAGATAATCTACTTGTATTATATTAAAGTGGCAGATGGCAAAATCTTTCACGTTACAGAAGATGTTCAGTTTTATTACAGTTACAGGCTTCTTCAGTACCTGTTGCACTGATTATACAACATATGTTGTTCTGCAGCCAAAACCAAGGAGATGATCAAAAACCACCCCCCTCTTGCACAGTGGTTGTAAATGCAAGCTTAAAAAGGTATTCCTTCGGTTTAATATAAAACAGTTGTCTGGTAGAATATGATCATGTATACAAATAGCATGCTGCCAAAAGCAAAATCTTCACTTCTTTTTAATTTCTATAACAAAAAAGTTCTTTCCCATAAAGCTCCAGGTGTCCTGCCAGCACTTGAAATTCCTCACATAATTTTACAGAGTAAGAAGGTGCCTCAGTTGGTTGAACACTTTCTCTGAACAACTCTGTAACGGAGATAAGCAAACCCTACCTCATCCTCCACATATCTCAGCTTTACCTAAGGACATTGGCGGTGGGGGAACCCCCAGAGCAGCTCCCAGCACGGAGACTGCACGTGGCCATCCTACTCAGGAGGCTGAGAGGTCTCAGCAGGACGGACAGGAGCCCTGCCCCATTTCTTGGCCTCGGCGCCACAGATCAGCATGGGCACGCGTAATTGACGGTTACAGACCCAGCCTGAGCGTACCCCATGCTCATGGCTCTCTGTGGATTCAGCAGAACATGGAGGCATGTTAGCAGAGACATCTTCTTGAACTGGGTCCCAGTTTTCACTTGCAATTCTGGATGATGAATGGCCAAAAGGCTTCAAGGAATTATGAAGTATCAAGTAACATTTGGAGAGTGGAACATTCACTATGTTAAGAATAATAATATCTTCACTTTCCAATGACACCAGGTGCCTCTGACTGGGTAGGGTGACCCACCTATCAACCCTCACAGCACTTTGTTTCCATGATTTCACCAAATCAATAACATCTAATGGTAATGATGGCCACTAAACTGACAGCCTAACTCTTGAGCTCATATAACAGTGAGATTTTAATCTTCAGATCTGCAATGTACTTGGGATGTTTCAGTTTGATAACGTATAACAGCTGCCTACCTACTCCACTTCACCACTTTGCCTTCATCCATAATTTCTTCAACACCTGTCAAAACTGCCAGTGTGGAACCAGTGGGAAAACCAGGTCCCAAGGTCTCCAGAAATAAAAGTCCTGCGCAGATCAGTGTGAATTTACAAAACCAATAGGCTTAAAATTTAGACTCTGGGAAAAGAGACTAGGAACATCAGTTTTTTCAGCCAAGATATACAGGGTTTTCTTCCAGTCCCACTGTTTTCAAACCGCCTTATGTAGCATGGGCAGGATTGAAGATACGCCTTTATTACTGGACAGGAAGGCAAGAAATAGAGTAATTTAAATAAAGGAATGTTGATATAATTGGGCAATGTTGCAGACAGTGAGCTGATGTTGGATAAAATCCTAAAGTTATATTTGCTCTTCAGTGTTCATTTGTAATTCCTATTAGCATAAATATGCTACTAAATCTCCCACAGTAAGCAGCTGTGGTAAATGACTTCTGTAGGCTTAAAAGCCAACAGTAATAAAGTATTATTTTGTTTTCCATTAAAAAAAAAACAACAGAGGCTTATATGAGATGTGCACACACACGTTTGGTTCCAGTGGAGCATTATTCATGAGCACCCAAAGTTATTTCCTATCTGATATCTGTGTCACTGCAAATCAGCTACATATGCTATTGCCCTCCTATCATGATTCTGCCTCCAAGTTACACAAATTTTTTATGTACAGCTCTGGGTCCGCACAAAAGTTTTGGGGCCACCTTTATGCCATTTCTCCTTGATGACTTAAGTTTACCATTAAGTTAGGAACAGAGGATCAGGAAAAGTTACCCGAGCCACTGAATCCAGTTCTCCAGAAGCCCAGAAAAAAACACAGTAGGTATTTCAACAAGCTACAGATTATCTGTTCTATATATCGTCACTCAGGGTGGGGGGACAATGATGGGGATGACACAAAAAAAACCCTAAAAACTTAAAAAAACTTAAAGAAACAAAAAAAGTTAAAAAGAAAAAAATAAAGAGTGGAAAAGCCATAACTATAGCACGTCATGAGAAATGAGCAAGAGAGGTAAGGCACTGCCAGTGTCCTAAGTCTGTACAATAGCTTGCCCCATATGAAATATTTACGGTCCGAAGAAATAGGGAAACGGATACAGATAAAATTATCCTTAAATCCAAGCAGCTACCGCAGACTTGCTAAGTGTGAGATGCGCTACTAGGGATTACAGAAGGTGTCAGTGAAGTTACACACAGCCATATACACAATAGTAAGAGGAAAACACTTCAAAATAACTTATTATCCAAAACAGAACTCTAGTCTTTGTATAAGCCTGTTTCTGTTATGTCATCTTTCCAAGTGCCCTTTACAGAATTTAGGCAAAACTTGAATTACATTCTTTTTTTAATAGGAAAGCAACATGAATTGAGGATTCTAATACAGCATTTCATACTGCATTTCACAGCATCTTACTGGAAACATCAATTCAAAATGGCTTGCAGCATGGAGAGATATGGGTTGGAATTTGGGTTAAAAGATCATAACTTGGAGATAATGGTATATCCACATTATGTAAACTTGCTTGCGTCCATCTTTATTTATTAAATTTATTTACACCATAGGGACCTCAGATGAAAGTACCACTGCATCAGAGAAATGTCTGGTGAAAGCTCTGAGGAAAACTTGGGTACAGTTTGTGGGCTGATACGAAGTCAATACAATGCTGACTTTGGCAATGGAAAAAAAACCCAAGGAGATGGAACTACCATAGTCTTTCAGAGGCCATCAAGAAGAAAGAAATGCAGGGTTAATCCACCAACTTTAAAACCTGCTGTAGAGGTAAGAGGAGATGCAGCCGCACCTGTAAAGGTGTCTGCTGATCAGAGGAGTGGAACAGCGTGGGCTGGCAGCAGCAACCCAGAGCAGCCAGCCCCACTGCTGCTTCCCCATAAATTGGCCAAGTCCTTGCAGGATCCCAAGACTCGAGCCTCTCACAGTAAACCTGTGCATCCACTGAGCTCTGGAGTCATGGCCACAGCAGTATTAGCTCTAAGTTTTACCTTGTGCTACACTCACTCAGGGACACAGTCCTCCCCCTCATTATTCAGCCGACTGCACTATGGAGGCAGACTTGGATGTGGACATAATTTAATAAGTTTGTCATACGACTAGAGACGCTTGGCACACTCTGAATAACCAGTGTTTCAGTAACTTACTGAGTTTGATTACCTTGGAGGGTCTGACAGGAAAAATAATGTTTTGCTAAAGGTTGAAACAAATTCTACTAAAAACAACAGCAACCCAGGACCAAAGTCAAGACCCCATTTCTATATTGGTATTGATTAAGCTCACAGAAGGACTTCTCCTCCACTGAAATGCAATACCTACCCCTTGATACCTCTCTTTTATGCACTTTGGCCTTTACATCCCATGAGCCCTTTTATCTCACTCTAAAGAGCCAACTGGTCCAGGCTGCTTCTCAGCCATCCATAGAAAACTGTAGTCCTCAGAAGAAATTATTTCTCTCCTCCTCCATCAACTGATTTCCAAAACTGAGCCAAAGTAATCACACCATGAGCATACTTACATGGTGCACAGCCACCTGAAATATGTGGGGCTTGCTTCATTTCCAAGCTACATTTGTCATTCACAGTGCTTAACTGCAGGCATATAGCAAAATGTTACGGCAATAAAAAAGGATTTTCAATAACATTGTTGAAAAATGAGTTAAAATAGAAATTTAAGAAGAGTTTGGTAAATCCTGAAACAAGAAAAACCTGAATGTGTCATTTCAGTATCATGGCTTTTCTCTAGTTCTTGACCCTGCCTCAGTTTTGAAAGCAGATCCTTCCTTCCAGCTTCTTCGTGCTCTTTAAATCAAGGGCCCCACTGGACTAATGTAATCCATATGCTTACTATTGCTTACACGCTATTTGTAAGGGTCAGCTCAGCTGAATTATGACCCCACCACACATACTTCCCTACTGTCTGTTACCTTTATCACAGAAAGGCACACTTGGAGAAAAAATAAACAGAATGTGATGAGCGTGAAGTTTATTATGTTTTCAAGAACTGTTTTTATGTGTATTTTTGCTAGACGTCAGAACAAGAATATTTTTATGAGATATTTGATTAAATGTCTTTAAAAATCACCAGAAATAAATTAAGTAAACGTAAGTGATGTGTGTAACCAAAGCATCTTCTATATATTCATTACTGAGTAGACACAGAAGCCACTTTTTTTCTTTCTTTCAGAAAACAGACTTTTGTATTGGAGAGGATTGGATCAAGAATTTCACATGAGAACCTTCTTGTGTTTATCGTTTCAGAAAGGTCCTATATTCTGCATGGCCCAGTGTAGGATGAGCAGTTGGTTGAGTATTTGTGATGTGGTAAGGAAGCTGCTGGACATGCATAAATAAACTAACATCTCTCCTCACTGCACTGCTAAGGAAACACAAATTTATCACAGGACAAGAAAATGAACAATTGGCAGAACCTTGCTTGAAAACAATGGATTTTTTTTTCCCCCTAAGAATGGGATTTTTTTTATTTACTGCTTTTCCCAAAGGCAGCAAGGGGGCTTGCGGTGCATGGAGCTGGTGCGCTGTGGCAAGTCCAAGCAGTGGCAGGAGGGCTGGCGTGGGGTGCAGCAGCAGCTGCTGCAGGCACAAGGCAGGGAGCTGTGCCGTGGGATTGGGGGAAGCCAGACGGAAACACTGCTCTCCAGGGAGCATTAGACAAAGCAGGAACGTGATGGGTGCACTAAGGAGCATGTGGTGGTAGCAGCACGGCTAACGCCATAGTGACTTGGGGGAAGCATGCAAACTCAACCAGAACGCTCTACAGTCCTCAAGGTAGAAACTAACTGCACTCAGATGCTAAAAAGGACTGGGGAGAAGAAGAAGGCAATGAGCTGCTGGTGGAGCTAGGGGTGGCAACAAGCCTTTTATCATTTCTATCCTAAGCACTGTGCAGCAGGAGGTGTTCAACAGCAGACTCTTAAGAGTAGACCCAAAAGTCAAGTGAGGACTGATTCAATGAAGGTGCCTCACCAAGTTTTTGTATATAATGGGCCGTTAGCTCCCCTGTGGACTTGTTTTCTATTATACACCTCATATAAAGGAGTAATATATGAAGCATACTGCTAGCTAAGACTTAACAGAGCCAACAACGTAAAAAGAACAAGGCACTAATCATCCATCGTTTACTAAAACATGAAGAAGTATCTGGAAGCAGATACACATGATTTAGTCAATTTGCATTGTGCTGTGGCTATGTGGTGCTCTAAAAACAAACAAACAAAAACCCATCCAGAAAGCAAAACAAAAGCATGCCACTAATGGTTTGAAATTTAATAGCATAACTGACATGGCATTTGCTTCCTTTCAGCATTATTTTTCAAACCCATGGGTGAAATATACTCTTTCATGCCATGGCTCCCTTAGCAGATGCCCTCTGAGCATTTGAAGCTTGAGAAGCAAATAGCAGGTATCAAGCCCATGCCTTTCAGGCATGAAACTCTTATTAGTAGACTAGCCTTACTAGTGTTTAATTTACAGTTTTGTCTAGTGGGTGCATGTCAGCTCCACTACAAAGAGATTTAATTAGTCTGTAATTTGACATTGCAACACACTGGCTAGACAGACCAATGAAGGACGTGTATGGAACTGCAGAGCAAACTGCAGATTTTTATTAACTTGGAAGCAAGAACAACTGCCATGTCCAAGCCAACTTGTGCTAACCACTGCAACAGTAACGTAAATAAGCAAATGATACACAGCAAAGCACTGAACCTTTGTCCATACCTGAGATACAGAAGGTCGAGGGGGCAGTGCAGGTGGTGGTGGGGGCAGCCAGCCAGACCTCACAGCTGAACAGTGAGAAAAGAAGATGGAAAAAAAAAACAAAACACCCAATCAAAACCACATTAATTTAATTCCAAATAAAACCAGAATTAATTTCCATGATAATTCCTAGTGAAGAGGCAGTATTCAACATTTTAATAACAGAAACCAAACTTGATCTTTATTGAGCAAACCCTGTTTGAAATGACTTCATGAGTAGTGAATGAGCAGTGATTTAATTGCTGTAAAAACCCACAATGTTATGATAAAAAGCAGAGATGGAAGCCAGTCAGCCACAAAAGCTGTAGCTAAAGCAATCCAATTCTAGTTAAAGAACCCCAGAAACAAGGTCTACTTGTCCTTGGGACTTTGCTCTTTGTCATTAACATTATTGCCTTCTTTAAAAGTGATGCTTTAGCATCCAATGTAGACATTAGTGTTCACTCCAGATAAAACACACTATGTAATGGAGTGCAGCCTTAAAAGGAAAACATCTGCCATGGAATTCATAGTACAAAAGCCTACATGAACCAAAAAGAAATCCGTTTCTTTGGCTTTATGTTTTGTATTTGCATGTTATTACTCACTGGAGGTATTTCAGAGGGAGGAGGAGAAAAAAGTGGAGGAAGACAAACCCCTTGAACAAAACGCAGTGTCAGCTTTTTGTTACCCTCCCTTTGTACTGGCTCAAACTATCATGTAGGTCCCGCCACTGTATTTCTCAGTTTCCCTAAGATACCTAAAACCCATCACGGGACAAAGCTACAGGACAGAAGATGGCTTCCAAAGGCAGCTGCAGAGAGGAGAACTAGGCTAGCACAGACACACCAGCCAGGACTGGTGGGAGTCCTTCAGTGGATTACCCTCCCCAAGCTCCTGTCACAGTGAGTGCTCAGCACTTGCACTGCCAAAGACAGACAGTCCATCTTGCACTGGTAGTTATTTGTATAGTAAAAACCCCCTAACAGTATTAAACGTAGAAATGCCTTTTACCACAATAATGCTAAGCAAGCAATTACTTTTATGCACTTGTTATTTCCATGCATATTTTAAAAAGCCACAAAGACCATTACGAGCCCTGTTACAGCTTAGCCATTTACATATTTTATACACCAAGTCTAAAAATGTCTACATGGTTGAAAATACAAAGACAAAAGATATTAACCATTACGGACAACAGTGTAAAAATGTGTGGGTGAAAACATTGAGAAGAGTCATACTGGCTATATACAGCTCCAAAGAGGCTTATAATACATTGAGGTTTTTCACATCATCTGTATCATCATCTCTTGAACCAAAATGAAGCCTAATATCACTGCACACAGTACCAAGGAGAGAGGTAGAACAATTAAAACCCAACTTGGGTAAGCAAGGGAGCCACTAACATACCTACAGGTGTAAGAGATCTGAAAAAACATTAGGTCATTAGGATCCTTTCTCTTATGTTTAATTAGTTCTGCCTATAAGGCCACTGCAATACCAGCATGACATTATCACTACATTCTCCATCTCCTCTGTGCAACTAATCTCTAGAAAGGAACAGTGGAGTAAGAAACTTTCCTTTCCTTTAGTATGAACTTCAGATTATTATTTCATTTATCTGAGCACTGGCAGCGGCTCTGGCAATTACAGCTAATAATATTTGAAAACCACCATCTAACTCAAACACCAGTACTCTGTAGGTCCATCAGCTCCACACTGTAATAGCAGACAAGTACATACACTCAACGTGATACGATTATCTTTAGGAACCTTGTGGGAGCTGTGCTGCGATGCTCCATGGAAAACACCTGCGTGCACCTTACCCTCCCACCACCACCAGTGATTATCACTCTGAGGGTATCACCTCTGCTCTCCAAACAGCTCTAATGTCACGGGGGAGCATGAATCGCGCACACTTCCTAACGAGTCCCTGGCAGCCCAAACATGAAGCTATGGAGTGCACTGCTGCTACGAGCACAGGGGTCCCTGGAAGGGGCACACAGGGCCAGGGTCAGTGGCACTGCAGCCACACACCAGCCCCAGCGGCTCCTCTCAGCCCTTCCGAATGTACATAGTCCCCTCCAGGGTTTATCATTTTTGTATGTGCTGGCTTGCACTCCAGCAGGCCCTCAAATCTTTACTGCAAGAGCTGCATCCACTCAGAACTGGCCTGAATTTCAACTCCAGAGGACACAACAATTACTACTCTTGCTCCCAGATTCTTCAAACCCAGTGATACACCTAGAAAAGCAGCAGGATAGTCTTTATGCACAAAGGTGCTGGGCTTGCTGGAAAAGCATCTCCTGAAGTGGTTACACACACTGTGAAACCCCGGAAGTCTCCTGGGATTTGACCCACAAAATTCCAAAGGGAAAAGTAATTTTTCTGTAGGATGGATGCTCAAATCAATCAAACAAACAGAAACACCAAAAAACCCCACCCCCAAAAAAACACTTCTTCAGCTTTCAAAATACAACATATATGAATTTAGCATTAAAGAAGTTAGATGCTTACACCATGTGCATTTGACCCAGTTTCCTCTTTTTAATCCTGCAAATTCTAACTTAAGCTACTCATGAAATATTCATAAAATTCCTGCCGTTGCAGAACATCTTCGGTCTTTTAGAAGGAAATCATGCTTATGTGAGCACAATTGTTCGACAAAAGTTAGTTGACTTTTGAGGACTCATAACAATTCATAAAAAACCTCACTTTTTTCCCCCACAGGGCAATGAAAAAAAATTTAATGATAGATGCTCCATGCTTCAGCCTTCTCTAGTGTCACTACCCTAAAAGAGGACAATATTAACAGATAGTCATAGGTTTTTATGTGTATTAGCAGGTGACTTGTAATATTAGGCTATTCCAGAATGCCTGCCCTCCTGGGAGACTGCCCCATACAGATGGGCTCTTGCTGTTAGAGTTGGCTCTGAAAAAGAACGCAAATTCAGGGGGAAGTCTGTTTCCAAAATGAAAGCAAGCACCCTGGTACTGAGCAGCAAACAGACAAATGTCGTATTTCCAGGTGCACACCCCAGAGCTGTGATAAGCTGCATGCCATCGCTCTTTGAAAACAAGTCTTAATGCCCTGCGCAAAAGCAGAGGGAGCCTCGCACAAGTTGCCTCGTTACTGAGCAGCTTGGTGGCGTTCACAGCAGCGTAAGCAATGTACAGCAAATCTCAGAGATAGCACTGATGAAAGGCCATACAGGTACTAGTAAAATGGTTCTAAGTATATCCAGTATCCATATCACACGTATTCCTGTAAATGATAGCATTTTCATGCACTAGTTACTCTCATAAAGATAGTGATAAGGCTTTCAGTTCAAAAATCATGGCTCTTTACTTAGCATGTTTACACTTTAAGGCAGATTATCTGCATGGAAAGCTTCCAGGACCATTTTTTTGCCCTATTTTGGCAATTACAAAGGTCTGATAGCACTAACAGGACACCACACTAGATAAAAATCCCAGGTTTTCCAATCTGAAGCTAGATTAATATTTTAAAACAAACACCAGGCTGTAATGCTACACTCTGAGAACAGGCCATGCCATCCTATCCGGCCATGCTGCTCTGCCTCCAGCCTCCCTAGTAGACAACACAAATCCTCAGCACTTTCATTACCCGCAAGTAGTGAAAAATATCAATCATGGTGACCATCCAAGTAGCTCTCTTTACTTGACTTATTTGATCTAGGAAGAGGAGACCAAGGAAGAACATAAAATTATCACAGTCCAGTCAAACCTATTGGAAGTAGGCCGCCAGCTCACCAGGCACAGCAGCAGGGGAGGATGCCAAAATTAGGGTGGAACAAATTTGAGCCCTTGGGATCCTTTAGAGCAACCTGTAAGAGCACCGTGCTGCACCTCTCTCACCCAATGGTAGTCACTTGTCTTCTTGTTTCATAGTATTGAAGAAAACTGCCATAATACACTGAGCTGCTGGGTGCATGCTATTTTTAAAAATTAATTAATAATAGAACAGCAGCATATAAAACTATATTTCCTGAAACATTTCCATGTCAAGTACTTAATTTCATTTCCATTCTTTATAGCAGTCTTCCTTTTTGGTTTTTTTATGTCTATCACTTTACCCCGGATATCACCTCAGACAAGTTAGAGCTGTCGGGTAAAAAAAAAGATTTATTCCTCTTTCTCATCTGAACTGAACATTTTCATAAGCAGTGTCCTGAAAGAGGGTGGTCTTCCTGGGTTAAGGGCCATTTTGAACCTTTGTAGCCAGAAGTTAAACTAGATATTGCTTACCAAAGGAGGCTGACCTCATCTCACATCAAAACCTTACACACCTTTCATCCCACCATCAAAAAGGCACCCACAGTTTGGCCGCTCCTCCTATTTCGGTCACCATTCCCAAAGGGTGAAAGAGGGCTGCATTTCTCAGCTCACCCTCTGCACAAAGGGTGCAGCCCTAACCAAACCCAGCCTAAATCCAGGCTGACCTGGATCCAGATGGCCTAAATCCAGGTTCCCCACGACCACCCCTTCTGCAATTGGGTGGGGACCATCCAGGGACTTAAACTGGGAGAAAACTCTGATAGGGTTCCTTGGTAGAGTCTGGCTGATGTATTTGGTATTTTTCAAGTGGATGCTACAGCACCATTGGATCAAGGGAGAGGCTGGCTGCATGGCAGATTTACATCAGTTTACGCTGCTTCAGAGTGCTTAGCTCCCAAGATCAGGTTTAACTAAATACCAACCAACTCATTTTATCAGGAAGCAAAGAATCTGCAAAAGATATGCCAACAGAATGAATTATTCTTCGGTTCCCCAAACTACCTAAGGCTTTGGTTCCTTAGGTAGTTTGGGAAGCCGGCATTTTCACCGTTCCACTCTGAGGCTATTTTGGAGAGTTTTTTGAGATACTTTTCCTGCTTCTGTTGCCAAAGGCAGACCACAGAAAAGTTCTGTGTCTAAACTGGTTTCTGTTTACCTCTGTCTTACAAAACTTCCCTTCTTGATCACTGAAATTGGTACTTGGATATCCCATAATATCGTTCTCTCCACTCCATTTATCTACATTCCTGACAACAGCGTTAGTAAGGTGATTGTGAAATAACTGTTTTTCAAGAGATCTGATTTATTAATTCTCGCTACTATGTCTGCAGACAGTTGCAACAAGAAAAAAAAAATTAAAGCTGTAGCCAGGAATGTAAATTTAATGAAGGATTCTAGTAAGGTGGTTGTGAAATATCTATTTATCCGCGGATCTGTTTCAATAATTCTTCCTAATGTCCCCTCAGAAGGTAATAGCAATGCAAAAAAAAAGATTTTAGACTCCTGGTATTGATTTTGTTATCAGGTTTGTAGAAAGACTGTAGAAAGCATCACCAGCGCCAGAATAACCTCTCTTCTCAGTTAGTTGTGGGAACCTGCTCAGCAGCAAAGCTTCATGCATCACAGCAAGTGATACACACACCTGATGTCACAGACACACTCTTGTTACAGGTGTGTTTCATGTGCTAATCGTACAGAACATCAGTCATACCTCGACTGCATGGTAAATTATCCAAATACCTTCCAGGTGATTAGGAAGAGATTTAGCCAGACCTTAAGTAATTAATGCTGCTGCACTATGAACTCGCAAGTGTGACTTCATTTAGGATACTGGTGTGCTTACATATTTGATGGGTCACTTTCAAATCAAATAAGCAAGACACTATTAAAGGTGTTTTTTATGACGTCTTTTTTTAACACCCTATCCATGAAATTTAGCATGTTTTATGGAAAAGCTGGAAAACAGATTTATTTTTTTTTAAAGACCTATTTTCTGGTTTGTGTCGTATATCCACAACATCTGTATTTTTAACTTCCCGTCCCTCATTTTCTCTAAACCACTTCATTTTCTAGATACTGTTTGCTCTACCCCTTCCTTTTCTGTGTGTTTCTGTTTGGGGACTGTTTCTCCCTTCTCCCTCCTCCCTCCTCCTTTAAACGAAACTATTCATGATTTCTTTCTCTCTCACTTCACACTTAGCTTCATTCTCCACACACAGGGAGGCACAGTCCCTCCACCTACCTCCCACAGACCCATGTTGCCAGAGGTCTCACCTCTGGAGGTCCTGGTGGGAGTGCTGGAGGCCTTGCCGCCTGTGCCCATTTCCAACACAGACTAGCTCAGAGCAGGCACATGGGAGCCAGGAAGAGCAAGGAGCTACCACCCACCCCCACCACCTGCTGCTCACACACGTCTTCTTGAGGACACTGGCATCTCCAGGGTCTCCCCCACAAGGGGGGCAATTTGTCCCCCTCCCCCTGTTCCACATGAGAAATAGAAGATCCTCTCTTGTTTAACCTGTAAAGCTGTTCTACAATGGACCAGCATTTTTTCATGGAACAGAGTAACCTACATGGGATCACGAAAACAGGTCAGTGGGGCTGGTAGGGCCAGTCGAGAACATTTCAACCTTAATAATTTTCAGTAGAAAAGAGTTTTTGGATTAAAATTTCATTTTTACAACAGAATGAAAACAGACTGTAAACCATTCCTCAATCCCAGAAAGACAAGAGCTAAGATTAGAAAAATGGGAAAAAATAACTTAAAAGACATTCCATTTACACAAATTGTCAAGAAACAGTTACACTTGAAGGGCTGGTAAGATTTACTCCAGTTTGTACAGAAGTACTCTCTGGACTCAGCCCTTAGAGACAGATATAAAAATTTAAAAATCTAAAAATGCAGAAATAAGTTATCCCATCAGATTCCTATCATGTAATAACCACTCATCCATTTACGTCTTCACTATTTTCTCCAGCCTGTCCAACCTTATTTATGTCCTTGTCCAGTTTGGCAAAGAAATATGTTACATAGTTGTAAACACATAAATCCTTCATAAAAAATTCTAAAAGGCTGAGAGGTGTAAAACTCTTCCACTCAAATCAGAGGGAAGACATTCATATTTTATTCAGAATAAGCTCAGTTCAGTGATCACATACATTCTGAAGGGGAACAGGACTAGAATAAAACAGCAGCTCCAGTTACAGATCAGGAGCTGAGTCCCAAAAGAAAAAAAAAAAAAATCTATTGTCTGCTTCAAAAAAATGTTTTTGCAACATTTATGTTAAGAAAGCATTTCACAGTATTTTCATTGCAGTGATACAGTGCCAGATAAAGAGTATGAACAGCAGCTCAATTTTGTGTTCTCTACGGTTTATGCGTAAAAGCATTTTTAATTTAAATTGCAATTGTTGTTACAACACTTACAACCAAAGATATTAACTTGACTCTGCGCTCTTAACTCAATGAAGCTGGCAACATTAGAGCTCTTGTATACTGTGCAAACGATATTCAGTGAAATGGCATATTTTGCTGATGGTATTTGCCATTATTGCTATTCTAAAATAAGGTCCTTCAGAATTGTCATCTTCCTAATTTAGTGTTTTGGTCTGATTAATAAACACAACACAGTAACATGCAGGACAGCACAGTACTACAGCATGAATAAAATCCAGCCCTATTACCCAAGAAAGTAGCAGGATTTTACTAAATCAAGACCAATACAAAAGCAATGAGAGGAATGGGTTCTGAAAATTAATTACTTAATTAAATTCACTGTGATCTAAATTCAGCATAAAAATGACATTACTATTCTACGTTACCCTTGTCACTTCAGCTTTGAACCAAAAAGTTAATTGAGAAATCTGTACTTATGGTTACACAAACAACATAACTCCCTGCATAACCCTTTAAAAGCTTGCCTTTAGTAACTAAGACTTGCAGACAGCTAACCTCAATAGATACAGATATTTCCTAGCAAATACAATTAAGCATAAAAGAATATAGAAGATAATGCAGCAATCATACTTATCTAGGTTAAGCTTGGCAGGTTTTTTAGTACCCAGTTCCATGTGCCCAAAAGGGAGAGTCACCTGCATTTGGCTCACTAAGCTAAAAATAAAATAGAGCTGAAAACAGATTGCTGAAAACAGCTGGAAACAGTATTAGGGTAACTATATGGACCTGTTTGTACCAAAATGTGTATGACAATGGAGCAAAAATAATTTTAATTCTCCAAATCCTCTTTCCTGCACAATTACAGAACTGTTTTATTTGATACATGGACTGAAAACATTCAGAAATACATAAAATTCAGCTGTGGTTGGGCAAATACGGAAAACCAAAGACATCTCAACACACACTGTTCAGAAATCTCAACACTTCGCAAATAAAAGCCTCCAAGCCTGTACATTCAAGGAAAGGTTGTGCTAGCTGAATGAAGTAATAAAGGTTTCATGAAGTAAAGGAAGTAGCAAAGAGTCGTCTTCAAAGGTATGAAAAAGAGGATAAAATGCGATGCTGAACACCAGTCTTCCTCTAGCGCTAATGAAAATGAAAGGGTGCAGAAAGAATTTTGTACTGACTGAGTCCTACAGTAAAAGTACCACTTCAAACTGTGTGGGAAACGTGTATATGAAGGAATACAGAAGTGATGTGGGGACACATTTACATCACTTACAGGAATGCTGATGCACACCAATAAATCTGTTCCTTTGTTCCTTTTCTGTGAACACTACATTTACAGCAGAGGGGAGGTTTTGTTGTTTGGCAGCCATCACTAGCCCAGCAGAGATAAGTAGAGGTTACAGATCTGACTGTAGTTAGGAAAACATCATCCATAACAAAAACCACTGCACTTACAATAAAATGCTAGTTGTGTTTCCCCCCCTTACGAGGTATGGCACTTAACACCTCGCATTTTAAAAGGGAGAAAACCCCAAAAATACTAGCCTTGCGTTGCTGGCTGAAACCAGCGCCCCCGAAGGAGCAAATCCAGGTGACAGTGAGTATTTGCTTACAAGCCCATGTAAGAAATGGTGCCTGCGTTCCACACATTCCTCACTGAAGGGACAGCCGCAGCAGGAGGCAAGTTTCAAATGCAAGTAAGTGCTAAAAACTTTCAGTCAAAAATTCATTTGTAAATAGTTATATGGCTGTTTTGATGAATTACACAAAGATATTCAATCTGCTTCCATATCAACATGAAACTACACTGTTTATGACAATTTTGTTGTTTCATTAAAGCAAATTCTCTTTTCCAGACAGCATCCTTTGTTCAACAGAACTGTTAATTAAAAGAAGTTATGCAATTCAGATGTGAAACTAAATGGGAAATAAAACATATTTCAGAGGCATCTGTATCAATCTAACAAGACCCAGACTGCTGTCACTGCCTATAACTGCCAAGAAGTAATTCTTTAGTAGTTGTCATGGGCAGAAAATGTCACAAAGCAAAACGCCAGAAGACAATGGATGTGTTTCAGGGTTTTAATACTTAAGCTGAGACTTGCCCCAGTCCCAGAGTTACCCCAAGGCAGACCCTAGCTTACTGCTGCTGTTGAGGGCAAAAGGTGGCTGGGGGCCTTGCTGCAAGACTGCCAGGCTCCGAGCTGTGGCAATTTTGGCCCCCTCAATACCTGCTCCCTCACGTAGATGGCGGGACAGACGGAAGGGAGCACGACGAGCCGCAGAGAGCAACTCATTCTGCAAATGACCTTTGTGAACAGTGCAGGAAAGTTTTGCAGGCCACAGGCTCCCAGGTCTTACTATCGGAGTGCTTGGCTTGTATCTGACTAGACAGTGGGCTAGAGGAGAAATGAAGATGAAAACCAGGTCATGTATGCATTTAAACTGACATCTTTGTTTCTACTTAAACCTGCTGTTGTCTTTCCAGGAATGCATAAAACCTAGCCAAGTATTTTATTAATGTGTACATAGGCCAAATGCCAGAGATTATATATTCAACAAAAAGAAATACACTGAGAATCTAGTAGTACTGAATTTGTCTCAGATGCTAACATAAAGACTACATGATTAAAAAAAATAGAAGAGATTTTTGTCTCTTAACATCTCAACAGAAATTCATATATGGACATTTCAGAAGGTGAAGGCTTTCAGTAAGTTATCTTGTTTTTTTTATGTTTTTTCTGGGGTAACACTAGTTACAACATCCCAAAAGAGTGCAGCTATGGAGTATAAATGAAGATGCCTCCTTCAAGTGCAGTTATGTCCCAATTCAACAATTTTAAAAACACAGTTTCTGTGGCTAATGCATTGCTGGACATGCCAGCCATCACAGATAAATGTTCTCTGTGTATGCTTGCAAAGAGAGGGGCATTATAAGACAGTGGCAAACATGATACAGCATCAGTAAATGAAAAACAAACAAAAACACCCCCCAAAAAAAACAGTGCCTGCAGCAAGGATCTGCCAGAGTCTTTGGCTGAATTTACTTGAAGTAAAGAGATTTTTCTTTTTCTGCCCTTTAAAAGTGAAATAAACAAACAAACAAAAAATGCTCCAAACCACTGATGGCTTTACAGATACCTATAGATCAACATGACCAACGAGGAAATGAAAATAATACTCACTACTAATGAGTACCTCTTTGCAGGTGTGGGAGCAGATTATCCACCAAACTCCCAAAATCAGAATTATTTCTGAACATGAATTAGTAGGACAAAAACTACTGTACCAAAATGGGATTATTCTAATCATGTTGGATATACCATGAAAGCTATTAAAATGGTAAATTTTACAGTCTGATTTTCTGTTATGACACTAGGCAATATGGTGGTGCTAGAAGGGATGGTCATTCCAGCTAATTTTTGTGGTTCAGCTGTGACAATGAGACTATTTTTGAAAACCTAGGAAGGAAGGCAGGGAGAAAACATAAAGCAAAAGTTCAGTCAAGAGTACATTGGGACAGAAAGTAACCACCTGACCTGTAGATAGAAACACATCAGGTTTGATACTTATGCCAGACTGTATTATCCCAATAGCCAAGAAATCCAAACAGTACACTGTCACTATGTCATCTATATTGTAAATCTGTAACTGTATCTTCTGATGGCAGATGGAAACTATTCTAACTTCATTTTTTATACTCTCAGCAGAAATAAGAATACAGCTTGTTATTATACAACTGTGTGCAATTTACTTCACACAAACATGCACACACACTTTTTTTTGGTGAGGCTCTTTGGTTTAAGGTGACAGTGCTCAAGCCCTCTGTCTCTCTACAAACCATCTTTTTAGAAAGTGCAAAGTGCACCTCAGTAAAGAGTTTGGCTGCGGAACAATGACCACTCCCTGAGGAAGAACTGTCTCTAGATGAAAAAGGTACCCAAAAATGATGAGACAGGAATTTCTACTGAGAAGCAAGATCAGCAGGGAAAAGGATGAAAAAAAGTGAAGTGATTAAAACAAGAAAAATGGAAGAAAAGAAAGAAGCTGTATAAAATCACATCATCAGTAGGATGTCACAGAATAACAACTATTCAGGCCTTAATGACAGGCAAGAGCATGTACATTTTTCCTCATAGGACGAAGAACTGAAAATACGACTTCCAATGCAGACATTTTACTACAAAGCAGAGCAAGGTAAATGCACCATGGTACTTGGATGTGCTGGGATGGGTTGATTTAATCCCGTCCTTCTGATGAGGCAGATTTATTTGAACTGGAACCCTTCTTCGGGGTGGGCTACAAAATGTTTAAAAAAGTTCTTTGAATCCTTCAAGGCTGCAAATTCCTCCTTATACTTTCTCAGTGAGTATTTACATTTTTGACACAAAATAGAACAGCTCCATTAGAGGAAGACGACCACCACAAATATTTAGCATTGCCATCAGGGGACATCCAAGAGAGCAAAAAATTACAGGCCAACACCCTGCAGGTACAGGAGGAAGCTGAACCTCTGGGAGACCTTCCACATTTCTGCAATTTGGTAGCACACTACACTTCAGGTTTTGTCAACCTAGAGCCAATTTTTGTTCCTACTATAAATAGCCATAAATTTGAACCGAATATGATGAACAGTTTTAGGATGACCAAAGCACTTTCTTTTATTGCAAGCCTGTCCTTGCTTAATTGCCCCATTTCCAGTAAGGAAATCCTCCAAAAAGTATTGATAGGACGAGTTATCCTTTCCTGCACTCACTGAAACACTGTCAGTTTGTTAAGTTACCTAGAAAAAATCATTACTTTACTTCAAAGGTAATGGTGACTTTCAAAATGATCCATTTCAAAAGCAAGATGTTACTTTTCATTCACAGAAAGACTTCTTTGAGAATTTACATTCTCCTTTCATTTGTGTTCCAAGAGAAACTTAAATCCAAGTTTATTTCCTTCCAGTTACACTTTATATCTGGATTCTGAGAGGATTTGCTGCCTTAGAAAATGTGTACTTGGCTCTGTTTGGGATTTTATTTTGACGTATAATGAAATCAGAATTGGAGGCAACAAATCCCTGAACAGGAACCACAGGCAAAGATCAGGAATTGCTTCTCTGTGTAAGGCAGAAAAAAAAAAAAAAATGTTTATTCCTATTGAGTTTCAGGGTTCAGCACACATCGCAGGACTCTCGAATTCTGTTTGCTCTTTGCACAGAAAAAAAGTCCCATATAGCAAGAGGTGAAACTCTTTCTTTTCTACTCCAAGAACCATATTAGAGAGCCCAGTTAAAACATTCCTTGACATAGTCAAACCTTGGCTTTCTTCTGAAGCATAAACATGACCATGTTTAACCTAGTCCTTGAGTCAGATGATTGGTGTGCACTGCATAAAGCTCTGGTCTGGTTCAAGGATGCTGCTAAAGCACAGCGATGCTGGCTGACTGCTGCCCTGAACAAACAGCTCCTCTTTCCACCGCTCATTGTGCAAGGCAAAAGGAACGCTCAAACACTGACGTGCTGGAAAGCCTTTTTCTTTCAGTTCACTGCACCTACATTCTACATTTTCCTTTTCTCCCATCAACACGCACCCGTGTCAAAAGAAATTACCCTTTCTTTTTACTCAGAGGATGGTTTCTGATTGCCCCCACGCATATGGAAGACTTTAACATCAAAAATGTTTGCACGCAAGAAATTTCACTTTCTCCCAGTTTAAACATTAAGGGTTTTTCTTCCTGCTTCTGAACTACAAAAAATAAATAGTAATAAAAATCAAATATATTGTAGTTACTGGTGAGAATAGTCTAAACAACCAGACTAGTTATAAACAGTCAGTGATGAAAGACTAACATATGTTAAAGCTTCCCATTATCGTGCCAGAAAACATTATAATCACCTTAATTACAGCAACAGTGATTTTTCCCCTCAGTGGCGATGTAATGCAAGAAAGTGCAATTTCTTCTGTTCTGTAGTGTATTGCTGTCTATAGCAAAGGTGAGCATATGCACATATTGTCAAACATTTGTGCAAACAGATCAAGTTGCCAAGTATGCAGCTAACCTAAATGGTCTCAAAAGGGGGAAAGAAAGCAAACTTTACCTTGTGTGTTTTGTTGAAATATTTTGTTCAGATCCAAAGAGGAAGCTCTGGAATGTGATTTCTGTGGCCTTGGAGGTGGAGTAGGGGGCTCTTCTCCCTTTTTCATAGCATCTTCGATTGATGTGCTAGAGTAAGACCTAAGGAAGAATAGGGGAGGAAAAAAGCAGAAAATATTTTAGTTCAGAAATTAATTTTAAACAACCACAGTGAATAGCACCTAAAAATACACTGACCAGAACTCAGGTTCGTGGTAGAAATTCCTTGTCCTAATGACTAAAAGTTCCCCCTTATAACAAAACAGATTTATTTGGCAACAGAGGGACCTACAAGTCTGGGGAAAGGCACGGGTCATGCTTAAGGCCTTTTATATCACAGCTTCAGGCCTTCTTACATAACTTTAACTGTCACCAGAATAATTGTAGCAACTATTTTGAATAAACCCGAGTAAAAAATTTTTCCCCCTTGCAGTTTCTGTTGTCTTTCCCAGCTGCGAGGGTAGTGTCTACACAAGCACAGCTTCAACCCACCTCTTGCAGGTACACATTTTGTAATTTATAATATTCTAACTATCAGAATAATTTTTTCATAGCAAACACTCACCAAATTCTACAAAATCCAGAAAAACTGAATGGCTCCAAAGTGATCAACATGGGTCAAATACATGTCTCAGTACATCTTTCTAGGCCCTTCCACAACCGTTTAATCCCAATGCAGTGCATTTGCTAAGAAATCTGATTTTACTGAATAGTGTCCAATATTTTTCAGCTGTTGTAGTTACCAGTTTTTCTGCAAGACCGAGAGCTTTGTTCAAAATCAGCACTGATGATGTGAGATGTTACACTTACTGTAAAACATTATGCATGACAGACAAGACCAAAACCACATTCGAGTAGAACTGAAATAACTCCCACTAATGGGAAATGGATCGTTTTTTTGCCAAACAGGCTGTTAGAAAACAGTTCTTCAGCAGGACAGACATTTGGCAATGCTGATCCTATATTTCTGATGTAAACTTCAATAAATACAGGAGTGAAAGCTGTAATTTTGTCAAAATTTACATGTGACACAAAAACTTCTGCTGATACTGAATTTTTTGTCTTGGTAGAGTTTTGAATTCTGTAGTCTTACCATATCAGACCTAACCCAACCATCCTGAAATAAATGGGAAAGCTTTGAACCAGGATCTTAGAGGTTTATACTTTTACTTTCCATATTATACGGTGTATATTTTACTTGCATTAAAATTGTACAACCTAACAGTTTGAGATTTATTTTTTTTTTTTAAAGATCGAATAAGATAGCAGCTACCAGGCAAAAATACGCCTGCCCCAGCAATGCCAACACACAGCCCTGTGACAGTGAATTGTTGCTTGCAGCAGGCGGACCTGGCACCTAAAAGTCAGTTAAAGTCAGCAGCTACGAACCTTCACAGCTTAGGCTAGAAAGCTGGACTCCAGAGCTGAGAGCTGTAACAGACTAAGATCGTAGCCTCTGGTGGTCAGGCACACCTCAACACAGAGACCCTCGAGGTTATAGAGCCCTCCAGGCTATGCAGGACAAGTGCAGCAGAAGGTGTGAGTTCAAGGATATGCTCAGGAATCTTTAGTCTCAACTTCTGCACTGAAGTAGTGACAGACAGTCATATGTGAGACAGTCACACATGAGACTAGTCACATTCAAGTGACTTTTCTCAAACTTGTTTAAGCATTTGCTATTTTATGCATTTTTGCATAAAATGCATTTTGCACATTTTTTGCATATTTGCAATTTATGATTCAGTAACACAGTAAGAAAATTTAAAACAGTATGAACACTAAAAAGCTTTGGCTAGCAGCAGAAAAATAGCACACAAGGCAGTTCAGCCTTCCTGGATGTAGGTCCTAAGAACGGAGGATTTCAATCTTCATTCATCATGCTTATAGCTGATCCTCTCTTATTAGCAGGTTTTGACAAGCTTGTAAGGAGGGAGCTCCTGATTATACTCTCATTACCTAAGAAATGAAGCCCTCTAACCAGCACCAAAAAAAAAAAAAGTTTGAAGGTGAATGCACGATATGGCTATACACCAGAATGGTGAACACCCAAACCCAACACGTAATCCATTTATACACAATATTTTCTGGCACAGGTTTCCCTTTTCATTCAAACATCCAAATTCAGCAGGTGTCATTTCTAGTGCACAACTAAGTCCGTAAGTCCTTCCATCACACACCAACCAGCCAAGGTCAAGTACACGCATGCCAACAGAAGGATTCACTCACCCACACTGGAAAGCTGAGCTACTATGGCTGTCTCTGTGGGAGTGTGCAGTGTCTTTCTCCATATGCAACCACTGTGCAGGTTTCAACACCACAAAATTGCTGAGAACATTCCCCGCGATGGGGTGGTCCCCGCTGTCCCACCATGACATCCCTGGGGCAGGGCTGGAGGCAGTCACCACCCGGAGAAGGCAGCGGGGCTGGGCAGACAGGCAAAAGTCCCAGTGCCTTATTACCAGAGATCCCAGGGCTCTAAGCAGTATGTAGGGTCTATAGCTTACAGATCTCTCCTAGTAAATCTGTCTTTTATCTGAGCTGGACTTCCAGCACAACACCAATTAAAAAAAAAATTAGAAAACGCAACAGCAGTTCTTACACCTTGTGTCTAACACCAGAGGAACGTATGTCTTCTGAAATAGAAATGAAAGCAGTACCTGGATCGTGGTCTGGCTTTAAGTGCATTAGATTCCTGAGCAGCTGAAACAGAAAAGAAAAAGAACCGCTCAAACATCATATTTCAAATAAACACCTTTAGCTGACGGATCAGTGTTCATAAAAAATGTGAGTGTTGCAAATGTGGATGTGAGAGTGTGCTCATCTCACAAGAGAAATGTGGATTGATTTTCACTTCTTCTTCCCCTTTGTTTGACCTTCACCTGTTAGTTTGGTTACCTGAACACAGGAAAAGCAATAGGTTTGACAGCTCCGACATGTACTCCTTGATGCAGTTGTCACAGAGCAACATAAGGAACAGCAAAAACTTTCAACAGAAAACATCTTACTCCTAGTCCAGATATCTATTAGTTGTCCTGCTTCCCAAAGCACGAAGGTTTATCTCCTTCCTAAATACTTTAACTAATCAGTATAAATGTACATCTTCTTGCCACAATTAAAAAAATTAACATACCAGGTTGAGACTGACACTGGGAAGGACAGATATGTGAAGGTAAAAAGCTTTACAGGTTTTTCAATGTTCAAACACATTTGTTCAAACACATTTCTATTAAAGTAAAAATCTGTTTCTTTTATTTGGATGAATTCCAAATATCCTGCCACATGCAGGTTTTATGTGATAGGAAAACAACAGTGCTGACTTACCTTCTCTGGGTAATTCCTAGAGGCTGTTCTTTGGTTTACACAGTCTATTTGTGATTTTTCTTTACTCTCCTTATGAACATCAGATAATTTTGAGAAAATGTATCTGTGTGCTTTCAAATTCAGCCCACTGAGATATCCTCAGGGTAGTACAGCAGCATCAATGATCCCAATGCACACACAAAGTGAATCCTTGTACTTTTCCCATTATTCTGCTAATCAAAGTACAACACTTAAGAGAAGCAAATACATTGAGGGGAAAAGGCCCATAATTGTCAGAGTTTCTAGCTTCCTTCAGATATATGCCTACTCCAAAGTCAGACATTTATCACCAGCTACTATACAGCATTACCTGAGAATACGACAGATTCTCCAAAACACTGAGCAGGAGCTACCTGTGGTAGCAGCTGGCAAATACTGACTTTATAATGGCTTGCACTGAACTACTGTATAGACCCTCCCATAGGAGGCTTTAGGCTCACAGAAGACAAGCAGCAGCATATGGCATATGTATAGCCACACACTATTTCTTCATAAAAGAAACTGCTTTTAAGGTCATGCAGTGCTAGTTGGTGCTTTGGATGGAATAAACCCAAATGTAGCTGGCAGCGACACAAAAAAACACTTATAAACCAAGCTCTAGTAGATTATTGTCACCACCAAACTGGCTCACAGTCATTGCAGATTTCTGTGCAACAAACTCTTCCTAGCAACTAAAGGAGAGAGAGGGAATTATTATTAAAATATGCAGTGGTGATAATCCTCCCCTCTCTCTCTCTCTCTCTGTCAAACTCCCAGAGAATACAACTTTAGAAACTGCTTCCCTACAGCCATATGACCCAATTTTTCCAATGCTGAAATTGCTGATTATTAAATTACACACACAATTATTAAAAATATGCCACTTAGAAAGTATAAATCCTTTCCAAGCTAAGCCACGTTTAAGAACCTTCAAATTTTCCTTCTTTTATGGAGACCATAATTCCGTTCATACTTCTTTTAGAAAGCCTTTCTTCTAAAAACCTGCAGGTAAAACTGACATTCAACTCTCCAAGGACATTTTGTTGAGGTAAACAGGAAAGCACACAAGGAAGGGAGAATCCCGAAATGACTACTAATAAAAAATGATAGCAATACAATACTACTGTCAAGGATTTGCTTTTAAGCTTTTGAAAAATCAGGAAATTCAAGGCCACAATTACACAATACCCAGACTTAGCTTTTCCTTTCAAAAGTAGTATAATATAGAAAATATTATAAAGCAGGTAGTTCATTATTAGGACATACAAAAAATTGTGACAGGATTTCCATAAAATGTGCAGTTATTTTGGTACGCTCAGTCTGTGCATACTTTGTGTTTGAGGTGCAGGTTTATACACACAGACAACGTAATCATTCAAAACGATACAAAACTATTTATCCAGTTCATAAATTTTCATTATTTCTATTGCTATGGATACATAAGCTTAACTTACATGAAACTGATAAAATTAAAGCTGTTGAGTAAATTAAATACAGTTATTATTTAAAAGTTTGTACAATTCCTGGAGTAGTAGAGCCTGATGAACTGAACAGCTTGATCTGTAGTAATTAAAATCATATAAAATTATGAACTCTTATTTATTCATTCACACCACAGGCGAGCATGAAGGTTCCTGTTTTGGGTGTTTAACTGTTCCCATTCCCCTCTCCCAATATAACTTCATTTAAACATTCCTAAGGATGCAGGCTCAGTAACTTTTGGCTGTAGCCTGAAGGCTTATACTCAGCTGTTGCCTCCTTGCTTTACAGGCTGATTATCAGGTAGAAAACTGTACCGTAAAAGGTGCAAGTATGCTACACTGCTAAAGAAAAAACCAAAGAATTCCCCACTAGTTTAAATCACTTGGACTGACTCATCTAGTACCTCTTATTGGCGGCCTAGGCAGAAATGTACAATTTAAACACAAATTTGGCCCTTAATCCTTTAAATCTCTAAGGCCAACAATGATCTTGCACTTAGGAGCCTAAATAAACTGGTCAGATATTCGGAGATGTTGAGCATATGAAGTCTTTACTGACTCCAAATTTCTAGTCCTCCAGATGGCAAAGAAAGCTTTCCCATAATGAACCACGACACTATCATCTTTCCTGCATTTACATGAACAACCCAAATCAATAACCAAAGAAGGATGTAAAATTTCACCCGGTTCATCCCAACTGAGGTTTCATCCTGAAGGTTAATGATTACAATGACCTTTCAGAATGATGACCAATTCCAAAATAACCACTCAATTACTGTGGTGTATCTATAGCTCTCTGCATAAACAAACATTTTTACTTCTAACATCAATCATATCATGCAACCTGAGAACGTGCTTGCTCAAACCCTCAA
Source organism: Morus bassanus (assembly GCA_031468815.1). Taxonomy (NCBI): domain Eukaryota; kingdom Metazoa; phylum Chordata; class Aves; order Suliformes; family Sulidae; genus Morus; species Morus bassanus. The sequence goes on along the minus strand of CM062568.1, from coordinate 86,399,797 downwards.
CGTGCAGGACAGCAAGGGTGAAACCCCTACAGTGACAGGAGTCATGACGATGGGGTGAAACTCTGCCACCATCTCCCTTGGTACACAAACACAGCAACACTGCTGGAGGAGCACAGCAGCATCCAGAAGGCCTCCCTGACTCGGAGAGTAAGGGAATGGGGAAAAGAGGACAGTGGCACAGGAGATGTGCAGGTTACAACAGTTTTTTTCCTAGGTGTACCGAAGATGAAATTGCTGAACTAAAAATAAAACTGCCTGGGGCGCTCCTGGGCAAAATGGTGGGGAAGAGAACGGAATTGAAAGTCTCGCAACCACCCTCCTCTCCCCCCCCCAGAGAGGGAAGAGTGTGTGAGTGTGTGTGAAGGAAAAGTAGCAATCATTTGAGAATAGGAGCTGAAGATAGGAAATCTGGCAGCTGCCAAGTGTTTGGGAAGAAGCCAGGAAAAAAAAGAGTTGGGAAATGAGGCATGCAGCTGTTGAGCAGCCATGAATAAATCGAGCTGTAAGACAAAACTGCTGTGACAGACATGTAGGGTCAGTTTTCTTAATCAAGGATACCTTCACAAGTAAAAACATTTATGCAAAAGGAAAAGAAAGCAAGTCCAGATTTTAGCTTGACTGGGACCACGGAGGGCTTGCAAACACTCTTACCACTCCCTAGGAAAGAGGTTAACAAAGAGGAAGGCAAGGGAGGTCTCATGAACTGAACTGAATGCATGAGAAGTTTCTGGAGCAACTAAGCAATTTTGACATATGCCGTTCCAGAAATAACATTTTCCAGTATGATAGGAACAAGGAGTGTATGTTGGAGTTGGAGAGAGAAAAATCAGGGATGGTTTCAACAAAGAAATACTCCCCGAACCAAAAGCTTACATCAGTGCTGTAAGTGCCACAAGGTCTGTGTTTCCAAAAGGCTATCTACCCTTAAACTCCTTGACAGAAAATATGAAAGCTCAGTTTTTACAAGGAAACAGGTCAGAATAGTTTCACAATAGTTACTGAATACTTATTCCATACTTGAGAAGAGCTTTTATCAAGAGGTACAATATTCGTGCTTTGGCATCTCGTTTATAGTACAGAACAAAAGTCAGACTCCTTACAAAATGCTAGGTTAAAAACTTTTCCCACACATGAAGAATGCACATACACTAACAACAAGCGAAAGACAGCAAGAAAACCTTTTGACAACCTGAAGTACTAATTAAGATTAATTTTGCAAGTAGTAGTCATTAAGAGGTAAAAGCTAATTTCGGTAATAAAATAGTATGAGGATCTTAAAAAATTAATCAAATTACATTAATTTATGCTTACTGTAATATAAAAATATTTGATTGAAATTCTAATGGAAGTAACAGGTCAATTTTTTTCTTCTTACCTGTTTTCACAGTCAAGTGCTGAAATTCCTTTGGTATCGTTTTGAGAGCAGTGCTTACTTTAAGAGCTTAAAAAAAACAGAACAACGACAATTATTTTAAGTATGTGCAGGTAAAATCTACAGGTATCAGTTCTCAGAAATGAGCATCTAAACCAGTATTAGTTAGAACGTCTAATAATGCTAAACATACTCAAAAAGAAAACAACTATAGCCAAATACCCTCAGAACACCCAAGCACTCAAAAGAGTAACAACTTTTAAGAGCGCAAGAGTCAAGAACAGAAAGGCCTATGTCCAAATTGCCAAATAATCCCAAATTTTGAGAACTGGGGGGTTTGGTGTCTAAATCCATGAACTTCTGTTTCAGAGATGTAGCACTCTCACAGACACGGCAGCTGGTGACACTTGGCAGAGCTGGGACTCATCTCTCCCAAGTTACAAACCTGGAAAGCCAGGGCACATGAGAGACTGGCTGCTTCTGGCAACTGAAACCTCATCAGCCTGGCCCAGGGAACATCCTATGGCACCGGCAGAGCCAGGGTTAAAATTCAGGAAGTCCCAGTCTTTGTGCTTATTCCCCTTCCACGGATGCTATGCATCCTTTATTAATGACTTTCTTAGGCATTCTTAATGCATTGTAGCGTATTTTAATGTACTGTAATACACGGTATTATAAATGACCGCTTGGAATGAAGTTCTCTCACCTCCATCTCCCTTTATCAAATAAAACATGTGGGAGAAGTCTGTTTTCTGTGATCCAGTTCTATTCACATTATCTTATACATTAAACTATATTATAATCTGACAGAGTGGAGCTAATTTACTTGTATAGTTTTGAAAATGCAGGAAAATTTGCTTCCATAGCCCTGAACTACAGGTTCTTGACTTCTGGGGAGATCTCTTCAGTCAGGAGAGCCATCTGCTCTTTCATTTGTCAGAATAGCAATAAATGGTAGAACAAGAGCATTTGTTCTTTTGCTGAAAAGGTGGGAATCTGTCTCATAAATGCAGCAAATCTTCAGCCCTGAAGGACTGCATGTACCAAAGTAGCTTCCCATCTGACTTAACATGTCAGATACCAAGAGCAAAGCAGAAGTTTTTCACCTACACAGGGAAGAAAAAAAAAAAGATTCCCCAAGTAAAAAGTAAATCTTCCCTAGACATATGAAAACAATAACTTTCAAGGTTTAAGTCCTGCTTTTCTCCATTACAAATTTTATAACATAAACCTTGTCAACAAAACATTAATTTCTTGGAATATGCTGACTTGTCAAAATGTTTTACAAACATCTGACAACCTTTCTTTGAACCAGGGACACTGGGAATCTGCCAAACTCAGTCACACCTGAGTGTGGAAAGTGATTCAGGAATGTGGACTACCTGGTCTCACAGCTCTGATGCAACCTCAGCATATGGACAGCTGGGAGGTCAAGATGTGTAATTTTGTTTTTCTTAATTTATAATCCACAGCTCTGAGAGTAAGGCAAGAAAATCCTCACAACTGCTTTGTTTCCGCAGCTGAGGGACAGGGACAGTAAGCAAGAACCTGAAAGCTCAGAGAAAGGCCATATAAAAGGGAATGACCGTGTGATGATCCAGAGCCAATTCTGGAAGCCCTAGTAGCTGCTGAGTGAAAAAAGAAAGAGATCACTCCCATTTCACATGGCTTGCTGCTGACGGATTACAAATGAAATAAATGAATCGAGTATTCTAATCCAGTTTGTCCAAAATTTTTGTTCTGCAAGAAAATATACGGCCTTTTTTTTTTAAAAATAGGAATAAAACCTAATTTTGAAGTATTGCTATTTCCTGCAAAAACAGAAATCCAAAATTTGGCACAACGTAATCTCTACACTTACAAAATTCTTGATAACAACAATTACAACTTTGTTAAAATAAGAAGTGCAATATTAATTGCCTTAAGACTACACATATTTTAGAAGGTGCATTTCATATTATTCACATACGATAGAACTAATTTTGAAGCAAACACATCATTTATTTATCTTTAACTCAGCTGCTGTCAATAGCAATAGCAACACATAGCCAGCTTAGAAATTAAACATACCATTGCTTCTGTCAGCGTATATATGGAATTATTAATAACACACAGAACTTAACCCTTAATGGGGGCAGGGAGAGTGATTTGAATACCTTGTTTGTCACCTTTCTTTGCATCTTGTAACAGGGCCGAGTTATCAGGTACCTCTTCAGCTGATGCCTTCTTAAAGAAAGATGTATTTATTACACTGATTGGCATAGCATCCACATTTCCACAGTCAAATATTTAAGAACACAGACCAACACAAATAAAGGTGATATTCTCTCTTGCACCAAGATTTGCTTTGTAAAATAAAGAAGCATAGAGGACCTTCAAAAAGACAACTATAACTCTGCTCTTCACGGTACAGCAGTTCCACACCTGAAATTAGTTCGAGAAGCACTCAACAGTGACTCACAAGGAACTAAGGACTGTATGTAAGGAGAGACTTCTCAGACAGAGCAATGTCATTCTGTGTTTTCTTTTTGGGTGTAACACCTGTGTCAGGGTTGCGGAAACCTTCTCCAGCCCCTTCACAAGAGTCAGTCTCCATCAGAACAGTCTCTCTAGCCAAAACTCAAGCCCTACTGCAGAGCCTAACAGTTCTGCATCTAAAGTCTTCCGGCTGAGGTGGCTGATCCTTGGACTACTCTTTTCTTTCAACATGCAGTCACTGAGATGGGAAAAACAAATTTCAGCAGCATGTCTGCTGGAGGCCCATTCAGGCCTCTGATGGGAAAACAGGGAACTTCTCCCCAGTCTTATTCCTTAACTTTTCTTTATTTCAGCAGCAACTTAAAATACAGGAACTTGTTGTTCTTGTAACTTCTGCTGCGTAGCTCACAAGAAGGAACCAGGAACAAATTCTGCTACCATTATCTAGAAGAACAAGGACATACTCTGCAGCCAAAACAACAATAAAGCAAATGTCAGAAACCCCAAGCTTCCCTAAACATTAAGTGATGCTGTTTTTTCCCAGGGAGCATGGAAGAGGTTACAATCCGTTGGGCCTTAAAAAAAATAAAACTCAGAAACATAGATTTTGCAGACATTAGAAAAAAGCAAACAAAAACTCAAGTCAAGAAGGCCAAGTCTAGAATAGAGGGCAATGAGATCTATTTTATAAAGTTGGACGTGGGATTCCCAAATGCTTCTGAGGAAGCAACATAGCAAAAACACGGCTTGAGGACTCTGAAAATGTTTGAACAAAACACTTCACATCCCCAGCTAGCCCTGACACTCTAAAGAGCATCAGACTAAAGACCTAATTCAGTGCATGCTTGAATCGACGGAATGACTCTCATAAATTTCAATGAACTGTGAGCATGACATTTCTGAGGGAGTTTAGAGCAGCCCCAGCCAGTCATTTTATGCATACAGTGCGAAAACTTGTGCCTTATCTTCAAGCTTTTGGCAGCAAGAAAGCTTGTGGAAAACAGCCAAAGGAATGGGAAAGGGGGCGGGGGGGGGAGGAAAAGAGGAAAAGACAGACCAGAACCAGAATGGGAGACAAAAACTTGAGGAAAAAAAAAGGGAAGACAAAACCTCCTTGGTTAACAAAAAGCAGTCACCCTTGTCATTCTCAAGCATAACATTAGCAGTCTTTGTGTGTTTTGTAAGTTTAACAAAGCCTAGCATTCAGGTGACCTGTCTCCCACCATTATTTTCTTTACGGTTGCATTCAAGAACTGTTTCCATTGCATTGCAATACTGTAGTTCAGCAGTCAGAGTAAAAATGGTCTCCTGAAATTAAATTAAACAGCCTGAATGGATGATAGGTGGAAAGAGACAAAGACATGGAGATAATGCATAACTGATTGCATTGATAATACAATATTTTAATGTAGTGATCCACTATCTAAACTATATTTCCTCAAGTAGCCAAGCTACAAATTAAATTGCAACAGTGAATTACTGTGCTTCCCACAGAGGGAGATGAATGGGAGATGAATTACTGACCTTCCAAATGATGCTCATTCAGTGTATTAATTCTGATCATAAAAACATCAGTTGAACAGAAAAAAAATCAAGTCAAAATCATTCCCAAATCAGTTTTGAGAAGAGATTCTGTAGTCCATTAATCTTGGATAACAAAGGACCAAAATAACAAGGCCCTGAAACAAACTAATCAAGAGCTTTGCCCTACATGTCTAGGGCCCGGACAGAAATGGAGCAAAACCAGTCAAACGATTGTGACATAGTCAGGTAACACTATCTGTGCTTAGCCAGCAGGCAATCATGATACAGATTCTTCTTTGTTTTCAACCTAAACATTAAAAAAGAAAATTGATTTTGCAGAACATCCTGCCACCTTGTAGAACCTAGGAATGGAGCAGAAGATCCAGCTGTCCTCTCAAGAACATTATCTGACTACAAAGGTAGCACAGTAATCTGCAAGTTACTGGCAGTTATGGTGAGAATGTCTCAAGAAGAGCACAGAGATAAGGCAGAAGATGTCTGAAAGCTTAACTGCTTAAAATCAAATTAAAAATTAAACATAAAATGGGGGACTTGTTGCGTGCTTGGGTTTTTTACGTTTTGTGCTGTATACTCTCTACAACTATTTAATTATTACTATAATATTTCTACTACTATCATCTCCACTGCAGCAGAAAAATCTAAAAAGCAAAACAACATACAAATTAATTGCTTAGGAAATCATCTCCTTCTAGATTTATCCTTACTCTGCACATACATTCAAGGACCACAAACAAGAAGAGCCTAAAAAGCCAGACATTTATTAAGATTATAAAATTGTATTGGTTAGGTTACTGAAATGACATTTTATTTCAAAGAAATACAAGATGACTCTGAAAGCAAGATTTCTGAGCTTTCTGAAATATATAAAAGAACATTCTAATCTCACAGTCCCAAAGGCTGCGCTACTAAAGAACAAACTTCCTCACAACTCTGCAATAACCAAAGACCACTTTGCATATCTGGGTAATCACTTGCGAAGCCAGAGAGATACTGAAGTAGATCCTGAAGTCAAGAAGTTACATAAACTGAAGGTTTTTAATTATGTGTATAAAAGATACATAACTATTTGTTTATATTTTAATATAATTTAATTATATATCTCTATCTTTTTTATATATGCATGTGTATTTGTATATAGATATGAAAATGAAACTGAAAAAGAGAAGCTGACACTCAGGGGTCTTGCTTACCGACAAAAAAGCATCCCAACAGGAATGTGACAGTTTTTAAGCAGAAGACAAATAATTCTCTCTAAAAACTAGTATCTTAAGCTGATACAGTGAGTTACCTCAAATACTCAGTTGACTCTTACTGCAGTCTGGAAATGGAGTTATGTATATACATACATACACATGCTGACATCAGCGAATGTTTTTTCAATGCAAATCGCCTTGAATAAGCCTCTTATGCTTATTTAAATTGCAAACCAATATGCATCTATGCTAATGAGGCACACTCTCAAGGGACTGTTGAGCTTTGCCACACGACCACACAGTGAAGAAGTGCTAGTGTGGCGCGGCCTGTGGGACAATCTCACAGCCCTCTCTGAACCACCCTCCCAAAATAAGGCCATATGCCAGGGACAAGGCTGTTCTGCTACCATAAAGGACCTGCCTATGCTACCAACATACCAGCAGCCTGCACTACCAGAACAGCAGCACTGCTTTCGAAGACCAGTCTGACTGCTGTACTTTGGCCAAGGTGCCATACAAAGAGGAATACCACCCAGGAAGACTGCATGTATTTTAACAGAAGATGAACTGGATGCTCAAAGCATTGGCTGCAGCATTGCCCGAAGTGAACACTGTGCTCTGTAGCAGCTTAGGAAAGTCTGTTTGGTGGTACCACTACCAAGCTGGATTTGATAAGGGAACAGCTGGATTTTGACCCTGAAACTCCCCAAAGCAAGACATAGGTAGGAAATAACTGGAGAACAGCCTTGCTGAGCTGGCATGGCATACCATTACTTTTTAACTTGGAAGCAGCATCAAAAGGGCCCGTTCTTGCAGTCAGTCTGCCATTTGATTCACTACATTAAATACTACACCCTTAAATCCCACAGCATATATATTCAGAGTTGCAACATCCAGGCACAACTCAGTGGCCATGGTTAGTTTCAGCCTTACAGGATCTTTAAAGTTCTGTTTTTCAACCTCAGTGATAAACTCTTCTCCTTAACTTAGTTTTGCTTGCAACATTCTTCCATTAAAAGGCTGGTATCTGTTGTGATACTGCTACAACGGATCTCCATTCTTCCCTCAAAACACTCTTCCTAGCTCCTTACAATTACCAGCTAGACCCTTAGATGGTAGTTCCTTAGACTATGAAAAGGCTGGATATTAAAATGGAGACTGAACCACTTAGAACAGGACTATGCATGTCCATACTATACAAAATCTGGGATAGTTTCAGTCTCCAAAGGAGCAAAGTACAAAGAATCAGGACAAGCCAAGATATTTTTCTTCTCACCATCAAAACCGGGGGAGTGAATGTGGAAATGGAGCACTGTAAATGGAAGAAACACTCAAGAGCTACATGGTCAGGAGTGCCTGACTAGAACAAGGTCTGTACCCACAGCCTGCCATTTTTGACCAATTCAGATTCAGGAGAGATTTCATCTGAGCACTGCCCTTGTGCCACGCCGCCCCTCCTGCAGCATGGGCTCTGCCCCTCATCGCTGGCTCCCAGCGCCAGAGGGCCACACGCAGCCCTGCGGGACACAAACAGCTAAGGTGTATTTCTCTGCAGATTTCAACATCACACAAGGCTGGAGTCCCTCGATGACTACTGTGAACTCTGTTATGTGGGAATATCTTCTGAGAAACCCTTTCCACACACTGAACGAATTGCTGAGAGAGGGGGCTGAGATGACTTAGAGACTCCTGAAGTCCTCTCAAAGACTCGCAGTTCTGCTGCTACGCACACCACCGCCACTGTGAAGCCCGGCTACTCCTCTGCACTCTGCTTATGCCTTCTTACCTCCGTCCGACTGAAGTCCCGAGTCTGCTGACCACCTGGCAACGACTCAGAATAAGAATCAAATAGTGCGCAGTCACGCATGGGCTTCAAAGAAGCTGCAGGGGGAGAAAAAAAGAGGGAAAAAGAGAGAGAGAGATGCCAAGTCTTTGGTTAATACACAGTTCTTTAAAAACTGTTCCAGCATCATTTTGACCTTCATTTCTACATATCAGAACTGATCTATAAGTCACAGATGACAAACACTATGAAGAAAATCTTTCTGTCTTGTATTTTGAATAATTCAATGTCATGAAAGGGATAACATGTTAATTTCTGTTGTAGAAATAATTGTGAAATTTGGGAGAAGCGATTTTTAGAAAACATTAACTGCCAAACAACCGCTCATCTGCATTTTTCCTCCTCACAGTCCAGTATCACCTTAGTCGGCCTTAGAGTTTATACCTTGCTGTCTTAGGAATGTTAAAGGTACTTACCACACCTTCAACTCCAATTTTTGACATTTTGAGTACTGAAAAGTATAGCAGAATCTACATTATACACTAAAATTTAAGGCCAGAAAAAGCAAGGACACTAAACACATTAGATGCTGCAGTACATACCACCTTTAACTAAACCGCATAGAGAGCAGGGGGAAAAAAAAAAAAGGAAAAAATTCAGCTCTAACTTCTCACAGGAATATTCACAAGAACCTCATTTCTATTCCACAAGCTCAGGTCCTTCTGCTGATCTCACTCTGGGATTAGTTCCTCTGAGGTAAATCTGAAAGGCAGAATAACCAGTTCTCACATCAAATTTCGAGTCTCTGGCTAGCATCTAGTTTATCTGAATAAATTAAGCCCCTGCAAATCTGTCTTAATGTACAATGTAGTGGGTTACGTACAGGGCAAATAGCTTTACAGATTTTGTAAATTAATTTTAATAAAAACTTTCAGAAAAGAAGGTGGTGGGTCAAATTGTCAATGGAGCAGTGGCAGGATAGCATTTGGCCCTGTGCTTGTAGTTTATAGAACACATTCTTAAATGATCTTTTACGCTCCAAGTCACTTTATTTGAAGCTTTAACCTTATCAGATGCAAATATTTCACTTGAACCAAATTCTGCCTCATTGTGAAACTAATACAACAACCTATTGAAAAACGGGTTCCAGTAATCTTCATCGCGTTCCTAACAAGCAAAAAAAAAAAAAAAAACCCAAACCAAAACCCAAAAAACTAAGTTTCACAGAAATCAAATTATAAAAACATGAAAACAGAAACTTTCTCTTGAAAATTTCTTTTGACATTTTAGGTAAGTGTATGAGGTGCTTACTTATTAATGCTTTCATTTCAGAAGTTGATACAACCAGGGCTCTAGGCTTTCTTGCGATTCACAGCGTTAGTGTGTTCAGATGTTCTGCTTTTATTAATGCAAGTCTTTCAAAAGACAGATTTCTGAATCCTGACTAGGCAGCAGAACAAGTGCGAGACATTTTCAGACTCTCAAGCTAACCAGAATTACCATATTAGCTGAGGTATTTAGAGTGCCCAGAACAATTAGTCCTTTCACCTCTTCCACGTAGATCAGCTTGAAATGTTTGATTGTGTGCAACACCATGAAACAATCATCATCTAAGAAAATGGTAAAGACCCCAGTGCTGGAAGGGACAAATCTGGGAACAAGAGGACTCCCAGGGAACAACCACAGCTTACCATGCTCTTCCTCCCATTGACGTAACAATCTCCTACTACTAGAGATAGTTATTTCCATTGCAGTTTTACCCAAAAAGGCTTAACGTGAAGACATACCAACAAGAACCTGCACGGAGGAGCTTACAAGCTAATTTATAATGAGAATGGGCATGAGAGTAGCGAACAAAGTGGTGGTCCTAGAGTGAAAAGGGTAGTTGTAATTATGGCAAGGAAATGTAACTAGAGACACTGAAAGCGAAGAAGACTTGGAGGTGCAGGTTTTACAGGAGCTTCTCCTCTTGGATATGAAGAGAGTGGATTATAAGGAACATGACTTCACCAGAAATTATTTCACAAATCTGATAGGGTGAACAGTTAATTTTCCTAACTACAGCTTGATTTGCTCTTTTCCTGTCTTTTAATATATTCAGTGTCATCAAATTTAATGGAGATTTTATTAGGTCTTAAATATTATCCCTTAGCACTGTAATTATCATCTGTGATTAATCCTCCTTGCCCTAGAAAGACATGCACATTTTTTAGATGGAACAGTATATATTTCAATGTTCATTTATAATTACAAGAGACATAACTGAAGAGAACAAATGAAAGGGCAGGTCTCTCATTGCACACTGTTACTGAAGTATGTTGTATTTTGGATTAATTTATCCTGTGCTACACAAACTGTTGTAATCCCCCTGTCATTACTGCAAATCACTTATAGCAGAATCTGTGGATTACATAAAACGAATTACAAAAAAAATTCAACCTTTGATACAACTGGTAACTGTATCTAACAAAATATATTAGCATAATAAGTTCTAAAGCAGTCCAGTATCGTTTTCAACACATCTTCAAGAGAGAGGTACAAAAGGGAAAACCATCAAAAGAGTTAAAAGCATGTAAATTGTTAGATTATCTTTGCTACAGATAATCAGCCGCCACTTCAGCTGTAATGACACCTGAAACACACTGGAGCAAAGAGGTAGACATTAAGGGGCAGGTAACCTCTATGTTTTGCATCGCTACTTTGTGCTTTTATACATTCCTTCTTCAGCAATCACCTCGTAAGCACTATTAAAAATGCATGTGTTAAAAAGCAACCGGAGAGCCATTATGCAGCCTACCTGCAGGATGGAAAACAAAACCTGTCTTACATGCATGTTGGGTTCCTGAGATGGCTACAGGAACACAACCTGCTGCAGGAACGTTACCTGCTTGAAGGTACTCAGGCAGCAGCGTCTCCGGCAGCGTCTCTGGCAGCTGGTAACCATTCTTCCTCGCAACCACGAGGTGGAAAGCGGCACAAAACTCCGGGAGTGTCAGCGCTCCGTCGCAATCCACGTCGCTCAGCTCCCTGCGGGTACGACAGGCACATGTTTTCCAAGCCGTTACCTCAGGGAAACATACATGTGCCATCATGGGGAGACATAAATGCAACTTTGAGAAGGAATATTTTAATACTAGACAAGCACCTCTGTCATTTGCACTTGATCCTAACTTGTACATTTGTGTCAGGGAAAATGAAGCAAGCTAGTTTTCTAATACTGACTTGTTGCTTTTTTCTTTTTTAATAAAGTACATTTTTTTTGTTATACATCATACCATACAATATGATGGTATGTATATATTATAACATGAAATACATATCCTGTGCTTCCAAAGGTGAAATTAACTTTTAGCTAGTTTTGGCTAATTCATGCAGGATCTTGAACAGTGCAAGCAGAAGAAGTTAAAAATGGACTTCAGCAAATGGTTACTACTTAGCACCAGTGACTAGCCTCAAGAAAAGAGTTAAAGAAATGCTTTTGACAAGTTTAAATATTATTGTTAACTGCTCACTAAAGGTGTTCTGCCTTTACTTCTAGGATGCTTCTCAATCAATAAAACTGGACTTCAGAAGTTCAAGAATTCAAATTTATAAATTAACTCTTTGCAAGAAATAAATATTATTTTATCATTAGTACATGGACTAAAATAAATGAACATATAACTTCCTACTCTTTAAAAGTAATGAGCATTTTTCAAACTGTTGAGGTTATAGTAACAAAGACTGAACCATCCCATGTGTTTAATACAGCGACACAACCTGATAAAACACATCATCACAAAATTATAATTATCTGCTAGAAAGGAATACTTTCCTTTAAATTTTGCACAGAGAACAACTTGTGGCAGCAAGAGAAATAAAAATGTGTTTTGTTAACACATTGGGTTAATCCATTCTTCTTAAATAATCTTAAATTCACTTCCCCCGACACAACGTTTCTTCAGTTGTTTTTTTATTTTCACAACTGACAATCTGCTTTGAAAAGGTTCCAGACATATTCTTTGACCCCGACAGATGTGTAGGCTCTTACAAGCTTTTCTTCTCATCTTTATTCATAAAAGCATATAAAAAAGTAAAACTTCTATCAGCATTTTTGATCAACATTTAAAACTGTTTGTTCTGCCTATCTGAGATGCAAGGATGACACTGAATTACAAAGCACCATGTTGTTTATGAAAATATAATAGAATCCTTGTCAAATTTTATCATGTACAGTTCCATCTGCAATCGTTTCTAAATAAGCTCATTAAAAGTAAATGTGCTGGTTCATTGGAAAAGCACTGATGAATTATGTAGTTGGACTTACTAAAAATTAGGCATTAATTAGGCCTCCTCTGACAAAACACAGCCAGAAACATAAAACCAACAGAACATCTAAAACATTCCAGAGGTGCTTCTTCTCTGTGTCGTTTCATGAAAAACGTCAGTTCGTTGAGCTAATGATGCTGCTTACAATATACTTAAGAACAGCTCTCAGTTATATCGCTGTTCAGACCTTCCCAGTCCTGCTGAGTAGGCGAACATCTCTCCAGAAAATAAGCGTGCCAGGAAGCTCAATGAGCACCCTGCTGCTTGGGCCTGGAAGTGATTCTGGAGATAAGAGCAATAATTACAATTGAAGACACTTTTCAAAATTTAGCAAGAACTCTTGAATTAAGCATCTTTTAAAAAAAAGAGGATACACATCTCCAACACTATTACAGTACTTACCAGATGTGAGAAAGCTCTGGGATGGGCAGCTTTGATTTTGTGAAGAAATTCTTTGCCACGGAACCTGTTGGGAAACCGTGCCTTATCAACCGTTGGAAATTAATTCTCAAATTATTTACCTTTGGCCAGGGCTGCTGCACTAGAAGCAGCTGGTTACTTTATGTCCGAGAGATGCTCAGATTAACTGGATGCTAATATAGCTGCTGGACCATTTGTCTCTTGATGAGTAAGTGAGAGAGAAAGCCAGACAGAGCTGTTGACCTCATTTCCCCATTCCCTCCATATGGGAAAAATAAATAAAAGGAAAACACGCTTCAGTACTAGTGATACTAACCAGCATAATTAGTATGTCACCAATGATGAACTAACAGACACAAATGGCTCTGCTTCACCCAGAAGCTATGTGTGTGGCAGTACAGTGCTGTAGTGTCTGCACTGCTCTCCCAAGACACTGCTTCAGCCATGACTTTTCCCTGCAGTGGCTCAAATGTTATGAAAAAAAAAGAAAAAAACCCAGGGGATTCAGATAGCGCATAGCTACTGTCTTGCTGCAGACATCCTCACTCACCCTGCTACAAGAGCCCTTCTCGTTCTTCTCCTAGCTAATAAATCCATTATTTCACCATCCCATACACACAGACTACAGAGGTAGCACAAGATCCCTGTACCCTCAAAGCCCTTCCTGGATATAAGCTTACAAAACGTAAGGCAATGTAATGCAGAGACTTCTAAGGTCTCTACTACTCTTCTCCTTGCACATTCAGGTCGGATCACCCACTGCAGGGCATAAGAAAAGCTGTAACTGGGGCAGGTCCAAGACTCATCTAGCACAGCATGTCCTCTCCAACACCGGATACCAAGAGAGGACTATGTGACCGTAATAATGTAGCTCCAGAATATCCCCCAACCTCTGACCACCTGCGATTCAGGAACTTTCTCAACCAGGGGAACTTAAATATTCAATAACTTCTGACAGATTTTTCAATCACAGATTTCTCAAATAAATTCTTACCTGGACAAACCTCTAGCATCTGTATCACCCTGCAGCAAGGATTTCTACCACTTAATTATTTCAGGATGCTATGGAAGCTCAAATTTATCATTTATAAACAGTAATTTTGGATGTTCAAGGACTGCCTGAGAATCTTGCTCAACATAAAGGAAAAGGCACAGCTACCTGAGAGGCTGTATATGCATATATACACATACATACACAGTTACAGACATATGTAAGTCTGAGAGGAAATACAATGTTGTTGAAACACTATTTTCTCTTTCAAGCAAATCATATTAAGGGAACCTAACTGAGGCAAAGAACTCACTTTCAAATTCACAAAGAACTGCTGAAGCACTGATTTCTGTCAGTAGCAGGTAATTTATTTAAACTTTTGGCTGGATCCAAACCTCCTGAACCCCAGTAATAGAGCAGGGCTCAGTAAAAACACCTCAGTTTAAAACCTGTGATGTCTTCCTTGCCAGACCAACTGTCTGTATCTGCAGTGCCTCCTCCCACGAGCAGCCTGATCCTCCTATTCAGGATGGAAATGCAATCTCAATACACTGTTAACAATACTTTTACCATGCATGCGCTCTCCAGGATTTGCTTTTAATCACCTAAATCTCAGTCCCTCAGAGCCATAAACACTCAGGCTTGACCATGCAGGACAGTTAACTGTATGCTTCACTTTCATCACATGGACACTGCCACATTTCTGCTGGGAAAGCAAGCACAACCCTAAGGGGGTTTTCAGCTCAATATACACTGCAGGTGTGATTCACAAATATAGTGGATCAAATACAGAGAGCTCAGTTTAATTTTTACTGAATCGCCAACACTTTTCCCCTAGATGTAATTATTTTTCTAAAATCAGGATATTTAGGAGAAAACATAATGGCCACAGTATTGGTTGCTCTTTGAGTTGTCTGCCTTTAAAAAGAAAACACAATCAACTCTTTCTCATAAACTCACTCCAGAGAGGAAAAAATAATTAATCTATCTACTTAACACTTCTCATCTCTCAGCCTGGTCCCTCTACTCGACATGCACAGTGTTTGGTAAAAATTACCTGAAATAAAGGAGTTCAGGTCAGGCTGCAAGGACCTGAACTGGTTGATGTAGTAGTCTCGCTGCTCCTCCGTTATCCTCCAAGGGTCATCCGAGTAGTGGGTGCTGCTGTCCTGCTGCTCCCGCTCCGCTGAAAGAGACTGAAGGGAGAGACACTGGCAGCGGCCACAGGTAGGGGGCCAGAAGGGCCAAGCGGGGCACTGGCAACCTCAAGAAACCAGATTCACTCTCTTCTATGAGGAGGCATGTATTTTAAAAAGATGAGAAGCAGAAATGGCCACCCTGATTACCATCCCACTACTTACCTGTTAAAGCTGAGGCTAATATTGGGTATCTTTAACCAGCCAATTAAAGGAAGTTTACATGACTGAAGCTAAAAGAAAAAGGAAATCTTACTACTCCTGGTTGCAAAAAGAAAAGTCCAAGTCATACCTTACTACCTCTGGATTCCTTTTGGGGGTTCATTTTGGCTGCCATGCATTACAACCCTGAACTGCACACTATACACCTAAAACGGATGGAACTAGTGAAAGACCTAAAGCTGTATTTATGCAGCACGGTGCATGAAAATTTAGCTCTGCTAAGGAACTATGTATTTAGTCTAGGAGTGGTGCTGTAACTACAGAGCTATACTGCTTCTGGACCCTCAGCTCACCCAGGTAACTGCACACACTACACCGAGTCAGGGAGACATGCAAACCCCTACAGCCCTTCTTGACCTCCTGTTGCTTCCCATGGTTTAGGTAAAAATTGTCCTTCAGGAAGAAGAATATTCTGGAGGAGAAGGACATTTTATCCATTTATGTCTTCGTTTTCTGTCTTTTGTTTCTTTCTTGATTAAGGGAGGTTGGGTGGCAGTGTCTAGAAGAGGGCTGCCGGTACAATTAGCGCCTTTATTAAACTGGAAAGACTTAGTATTCAAGATTTAAACCTGGATGACAACCCTCTTACAGGGGGAGGGCGAGAATGAACAATAATCGGGCTTTAACCAGCTCTGCAAGCCTTTCTCTGACATACTTGTCCATTTCCTAAGAATCAAACGCAAAACACTGATTCTGAAATACATCAGAAGATCCCCAAAACAGGCAACATCATAAAGCTGTAAATTAATTTTCATTTCAAAGTGCTACACAAATGCACCTAATTTCATTACAAGTTAGCACAAATCATGTGACACTACATGTAGATCCTTTCCTGAGGCTCAGGTGAGATTTTATTATGGGTGTGGGGTGCTAAGCAATAGGGAAAAGGTACAGAGTCTCTGAGTCTTACTTATTTAGCAAAAGCTCTCCCTTAGGAGAGCTTTGTCCTTCCACAGGGCAAACTACCTGTTTGCACAGTCAGTGCTCAGCAGGCATACTGGAACATCCAAAAGATCTGCTTTTGCAACCAGCAGCAAAACATAGGACCCATCTCATAAAAGCAAGCAAATATCCAGGAATTCATTTATTCTGTTTGAGATGTGATTTAACCAACTGGGGTGAAAAAAGAGACTATGCAAAATATTAGGCCATAAATTCTGTGTGTGTGTTACAGACAGCATTCTAAATCAAGCAGGAATCTCTGTGAAACCTCATATATTTTAAATGAAAATGTTTTACTTTTGCTAGGATAACCTCAATTTTTTTTTTTTTTACTTTTGAATTGAAGATTCAGAGTCTAGTTTTCCTATCTAAGCTATTCGGTGCTTCTCACTGTACTTACCTTCAGCAATTTAATTAATTGGATTATTTATTTTAATTTCTCCTTCCCATCAGCTTTTTTTTTTCTTTTTCATATACAAAAAAAGCACGATTCAGCCTCTAGTCTAAAAACACCATGGAGAACACCTTTTACTGTTAAAGTGAGAAGTCTTCTGCCCCCCTTCTTTTTTTTTAATTTCTGTACTGGTTTATTAGTAGTACTACTGAAGAAAAACATGCAATTCATTACCCGATTAAGAGTTGAACAGGCGAGTGCAGGTTTGGCTCCATAATTCCCTGATGATGGTCCATCTTGCTGGTGAGTAGAGTGTCTGACTTCATAAGGAGCTACAGACATTTAAAATAAAGTATATAAATGAAAGGATAATCAAAAAGATTCTACTAGGCTAAAGGAAATAATTAAATACCACAAGGTCAAGAATCTAGCTTGTGAACCTACTATTATGGTATCAAAGTCCATTTTGTCAAGCATCTACCAAGTGAACCTAGTGTCTTAGTATCAAAGTCCATTTTGTCTTCTGCAAAAAAAATTCCAGCCACATACTTGCCTTTCACATTACGTCATTCTTCTTCAGACATTATTGACAGAAACTGTCAGTTATATATTACTAGATAACAGAAATCATTGTTCATCATGTTGAAATATATATTTATATAGCCTGTTTATATATTGATTTTTTTATATACTTATAGCCATATATAGCACAAGAATACATTAAAAATAAGAAGAAATAATTCAACTGAGCTGAAAAAAAAATACGCTTTGACAATGCTATCAAACAGTAAATCACTAATTTTCCATATACTCTTCTTCCCCCTTCCCTAATTTCTGTGGAAAACCAAAATACATGACTCACCACTTTGCATTATTTGGAGTAAAGTTAGTAAAGAAAAGTAATAATTACTTCTTTTGCTAAAATAAGTCACTTACATTCCACTGCAGCGAATATAGTAAGTGGTGACATAACAGCACGTTTCAGAACAGTGTTTTAAAAATAGGTCAAGTATGCAAACACAATGGCAACTTGCTAACCCTTACAGAGGTGAGAACTTCTGCTGCCAGTGTATTTAAAATGTACCACTACAAAGACGGGCTGCATTAGATAGACAGAAGTTAAAAGACTCTTGACAAAAAGTGAGACCAAGAAATCTTAAAAATGTTGAGCTCAGGAAGACCTTTAAAATTATACCCCTAAATCCCCTCGCTTTCCTGAGTGGTCTTATCCTGTATTAGTATCTATTTTTATTGCTGTACAAGTAACTTCTAATTTCAGAAAAAAAAACACCGGAAGGAAGTTGGGAAAAACATACAGACAGCCTTGGAGAGGAGATCTAGGCACAAGGCCACACTGTTGTGTCTTTGCTACCAAGAAAAACTTCCAAAACTCTCAAGAAAAAAGAGTATATCGTCACAGATGCGGTGTGAAGGGCTGCCCTTGAAGACACGCCGTCCAGTTTCAGGGTCAGACTTGCAGTACAGAACAGCTCACCCAGCTCAGTGCTGTGGCACTAGTACCTCCTGCGCGTACATGAACACGAGTGCTCTTCAGAAAACTGGAAGGGTCCTAATCTTAAAGGCCAGGAAGAATCAGTAGGTCATCAAGCCTGGCACTTGGTACAGCATAGGCTATAAAGTGTTACCTGCTTACTGCCACTGAGAATACATTTGGCTGAAGTATCCCCAGTGGAATTAAAACAGGAGAGCTTCTCTTTCTGGAAGATAACCAGAGTGTACTGCACCTCTAAGATTTTATCTCCTTAAAAATTCAAGCAGTTGAATAATTAATTTTAGAAGAAGTTGATAGCTGGATTGGATGCAGCTGCTTCTACTCACTTTGCACAGCCACTGACTTAATGAGAAATTTCACTGAAGTTACATTTGCAACCAAGTTCAGAGGAAAAAAAAAAACCAACACCCAAAATACGCCCTCCCCCCCACCCCCACCCCCAGCACTGACAGATCTGGGACAGAGTCCCTGAAAACAGCAGAGCACCCAACACATAACCTGGTCAGCTGCTCCCAATAGTCGCCTCCTGCCCGGCTCTTCAGGGTGTGTACTATCTGCCACAACTTCCTCACTGGAGCGGAAGGTGTGTCATATGAGAAGACAACCTTGCTAGTGTTGCTTATTTCAGAAGTCAACCATCACTGTTTTGATCAGTTATGCCAAGGGTGGGGAAAAATCCCATCTCTGAGCAAACAGCAGTTTACCTAACCAGCAAATGAATGCCTGTGACTCAGTACTGGTATGATTTTCACATGAAGGCCACCTGATAGTGTTGGACACATTCTTACAATGGCCACAGTGAGTTTCAGAATGTTGTAATAGCTCTGTTTTTTCACTCATTTGTAAACAAGGACAACAGCTAAAGGACTACCATGCTCCACTCCTCACTCACTGCAAACACTAACTGAAAGCAGGAGGGATGATAGAGGGATGGTACACACCAATGCCTACTATTGCCACCATCTTGGTCACCAGATGTTGCAATTAGGAGAGCAAAGACAAGTTACTATTAACATGAGCTTGTAAAGCCTTAGTAAAATTGGCTTCTGCCCCACTACCCTCTTACTAAAATCAGAATGTTTTGCCACCTACTCTAATAGCAGTGAGATCAAGGACAGAGCATCTACGTAGTGCCTTATTTTTGTCTGTTTTGCCTAAGTTACATTGGGAGACACTTTTTATATTCATGTCCTATTGTTATTTCCATTATGAAACCAGAGAGATTATTATCCTTTCCTGCAAAGGAAGGTTCACTGTCAATCTGAAAACTAATATAGCAGCTACTGAAACCAGGAGTGGGCTTTTCTTCCCCTCTGATGAAACCAAAAGCATAATACACTCTGAAAATACTCACAAACACTCTGTCACTGGGATACACTGCACACAGTCTTGTCAGAGATTAGGTATTAGCATTTATCTGTGAGCAGTGACACATAAATCTAATTTACCAGAAAGCCAACAGGATTGAACAATCAAAATAAAATTAGATGACTGAATTGTTTTCCAAAATACAGGTCTAATTAAGTGTTAAAATCATTAGGCTGTCAGTTGCATTTGAAATTTAGATGCTTCTGAGAAGAAGAAAAAAAAAAAAAAAGAATTGAATACAATGTGCACATCCCAGTTTTTATCTTACCTCCATGCTGCTGCTCCAGCCCACTTCTTGTTTTACCATATCCATAACTTAAGGGTATTCTCTGGTAAGTAGATGGAGAAGCAGGAGGTGAGCAGATTGGAGACATTGGTGGAGACTTGGGTTCCTATTTCAAAAACAAACCAACACAAAACAGAATTCTGAGACAACAGTAAAACAACCAAGTAATCCTGCACAGTAATCTGAACGTGTACGGCATGATGGACAAAGAAAAGGCAAGCGCTGTAGTTCCCTGAGGCCCTTTATTTCCAAGAAAAGGCTCCTTAAAAAAGAAAAGTTGGTAAAGATGGAATTTGGTATTGAGCCTTTTAGGGGTAAAGCATGGCAATGCCATGGCAAAGCTTTACAATGAACAGCTTAAGGTATTTTACTTCCAAAAAGATGCCTGAAGAAGTATAGGTAGAATGCTTAATGTGAGTGGGTATCTTTGAACTTACATAACACATTTAGTTAGGGTGAGTTCATTCTTCGTGGGAGAGCATTTTTCATATAAAACACTTTCAAAAAATTAAAATAAATCTCTGAATTGGTATTTTAAGCACTCTGTGGATTTGTAGGTGTTACTGGGTATCTATCCAACAGCGTTCTCTTCACCTTGACCTACAGATTGTTTAAGAAAAGGATGTGATCGTGAAACAGTTTACTGTGTAAAAAGGAAAATATAACACAACAAAGGCAACCTAGATGGAGCCAGGGGTTTGAGGGCAGCATTCTGCTACAGTGTCAGTACACACAGGCAGATAGGCATACATGCTCTTTCTTCCTCCTCATTCTGTTATTCCACCTGTGTATCTTGTCGTCAGCTCATTCCTGTTGGTTGACCTCAGGCTGGGAACGCTGTTACTCATGCCAACGCACTGTGTGGTAAACATGTGTGCACTCTCTGGGAAGATAAAGTACCTGCCACCAGGCTTTTACAACATGACCTGATATGGTACCAGAAGAGAAGGTGTCAGGCCTGGGGAAAATTATGGAAATCAAGGTTGCACTGTGAAGCCGCTTGTATCTGAATAAGCACTCTCAACTCTCCTAAATACAGGCAATACAAATCTCCCTTGGACAGCTTTATTAAATTGGCAACTCAAAACAACAGACACTGGGATGATGTTTCACTGAGGACAAAAGAAATGCAGATTTCTTCTGGGCTATTCCTCGGGGAAATTAGACTGGAAGAAAACCTGGTGGCCTTATCCTACCCAGAAATAGTGGCTCATGATTCAACACCTCTTCTCCAATTGAATATTTCTGTAGTGACTAAGGATCATATTGGCCATGAAAAATCACTCTGTTTCCTGTTCTGTTTCACAGACAGATTTCTATTTGCTGCTCCTCCCCTAGTCCTCACTGAGAAAGAGCGCTGGACTAAGTAAAAGGACAATGCTGAAAGAACTTATACAGAATATTACAGGGCTGACAGCTTTCTCATATAGAGAAATTCCCTTCAGGGATGCAACTAGGATGCATCAAAATCAGAGCACAGCTCTGATGGGGATTATTTGCACGCCAGGAGTTCATCTCCTGTCTAGCACTGCAAAACTGAGTAAGCCCACGTAAGTGTAATCTCTGACAATACTACCCCAAAAGAAGGAGGCATAATGACATATTGGCCTGAAGGAGACGGCCTGTTACCTGTTTGTCCCCTTCATCTGTTCTTTTGTAGGAATTTTTTTCCAACGTTGCATGTGGAACCTGAAATTTAACTCCATGGAGTTCTGCCGGAGTCCCGTAACGTACTTCACTGTCATTTTTCAGCGCCATAAACCGTGGCAGAGGCAATTCTTCATTAAAAGAGAGAAAAATTCAATTGAGACTACAGAACATTAAAAGTACTTTAAGCTGTATCATCTTGTAAAACCAATAAAAAGTTTATCTGTAAAAGAGTACTATTTATATTTTGTAACGTTTATAAGCGTGGAACTCCTGTGATTATTTCGTCATAATAAAAATGTGAATGTTACACAAAGCTACATTCACTAGCTTTATATATAATCTCTCCATGCAAAGAGAAAGAAATAAGCCTTGTGCATGTCATTAAAGCAAGCAGCAAATTAATTTCCTGCCTTCAAAACGTTGTCTGTAATGAAAAGAATAGTTTCCCACAGAAACTGTGGAACTGATGAATTAATCAGTCAGGATCACAGCATCCTCAACACTGCCATCATAAAAGGAACAAATTAAAAATGGTAGGGTTCAGAGATCACGCCAAGGCCTGGTGAGACAAACGTGTCAAAAGGTACCATGTCGCATCTGCTCTGCAGAGCAGAATCGTGAATCAAGACGATTCACGATTATTTTGAAGAAACACCATTTATTTTTGTGCACAGTCACCTTGAAAGATCAATACAACCAAAATCAACAGATCACTCAAAACTGAGCAAAGCTGTACATCACCTCTGTAATCATTTACACCTACAGCTACTACCAGGAAGAAAAAGAAATCAATTGGAGTTTGGTGCCTGTTACTCATTCCACTCTAAAGGCACTCATATATTTAAAGAGAAAATGTAATTAACACTGGAAGCGTTTCAGTAACAGTAAGTAAGCAGGGTATCAATACAAGGCCTGCAAGTACCCTTGTTCACTCCAATTTGTGGATTATTTGCACATGCTGGACTTGGAAAACATACACAGTAAATCTCACTTAGTTCAGGTTTCTAATTTAGATTGTTGAGTTTTGTGGGTTTTTTTTGGGGGGGGGGCGGTTTGGGGGTGGGTGGGTTTGTTTGGTTTTTTTTTCCTCAAATTAACATCCTTAAAAAGGACAGCAATGCAAGAGAGAGTGCACAAGCTGTCTGTAAGGAAAACTGACAGACAAACCAAGGCCACCCCGCCTCACCCCTCGTTTAAACTCCCCTGCCAGCAAGGCACCGAACCGAACCATGCTGGCTACATCCGATCATCTCCACTTGGTCGGGAGCTCTGCACTGTGGGATCTCTGCTCACATGGGTCTGCATGTGCCCTGTGCTTGCCAGCCCAGCTTCCCCCAGGATGGGGCAGACCTGGGAACCCCCTCCCTGTGCCTTGTAACACAGGTGACTTTTACATTTCGTTGCCCTTAGCAGAGACAGCAGAGCAGAAATTGCGCTGGAAGCGGTGACCCAACTGCAAGGCTATGGGTAGGTCCTGCCTTTCCTTTCTCTTCTCTGATCTCATGGCTGGTTGCATCACTGCCTTCAGCAGGATGGTGGCAAGCACTCTTGACCAGAGCCCAGCCTCATGGCATGGTTCGAATGCCTGCCTGGAATATGGGAGCTAAGGGTTCAAACCTGTTCAGGCTCAAGCCCCAAGTGAACATCCACATGTTTTGAAGCCTGAACCCTGAGGCAGAGCATGCATCACCAAGGCAAGGAACATGGAGCTCCTTCCATTTAGTTGCCATCAAGGTTTCGCAGCTAAAAGGGACCTGCCTTCTCTCTTAATCGCTTGAGTTGGATAAGCCTCTTTTAAGAAGCATTTTTCTCCATCAAAAATGGTACTTTTAATATTACTGTCAATTCATTGGGAAGAACAAAGCAGTTTTAAATTACATCTAATACACGTTTCCATACCTACTGATAGGAAGCGTCATGATTTTGTCACCATTACCCATTTATTTCAGCAGGATTATTCGCTAAAACAGATGAGTGTTGCAAGCTGCCGTGCACAGGGGGATCCCTGACCTGCCCACGCCCCCCGCAACATGCCTCCACCCAAAGCAGCTATCAGCTCCCACTCTGCACATCTGTCAAGATTAGAGGCTGAAGGTGAGAAAGAAATGCATCCCTAGCACTGATCGCCTGTCATTTGTGCCATTCCTTTGGTAATGCCTTTTCCAGAGGGGGACATCGTCTCAGCTTTGCCATACGTGTAATTCACTGCAGTGTTCTACCAGTCACTTTGAGAATGTAACATTACCTTCTACTCTTTCTCTGCTCCTCAAAATACAGTCGTTTCATAGACACATTAGAAGAAAAGTTTACCACCACGGAGAGCTGACAAGCATTAAAGAAAGTGGAAAAAAAAGCGTGTAGCGCTGCAAGCAAAATTTGCTACTTACCATTCTTAATGCTCTCAATCCTTACTGGGAACCCTGACTGTGCTGCCGCAATTAACTTCAAAGCAATATAAAATTGAGCAGGACCAAAATAACCCACGCGCTTGGCTCCACAAACTTCTGTAATCTATGAGAGAAGAGACACATTCTTGGTTAAAAGCATTTCACTCTTTCAGGGAGTGCAAATACCTCTACGTAAACAAAGAAAAAATTCTTTAAAAATGCAAAACACTTGTTGTATTTAAAGTTTTCTATTAAATATATTTGTTTCAACTTAAGACACCGCTGTCTGATCTCATTCCCCTTAGTACATCAGAGACAGGTAGTTATTTATTATCCTTTTCAGAAGCATTGCTGGTTAACATTGCTATCGTAAAACCATTTATGGGTTTTCATACTACATATGATTTTAATAGCAGGTGAAATGATGAATTGTTACATATGCTGTCCAGTAAAACATTTCCATTGCAGAAGCTATGGCACTCACAGAAAACTGTACTCAATGTTAGCCCTTAGAAGAGCAGTTCAAACAATTACTGTAATTGGAACACAAACGCAACACAAGAAATACCCCATCACACAGCTTAAGTGGAACACCTTTCTTTGTGAAGAATTAACACAGTCTCAGCACTGAACCTTAATTTCTATATATACTTCACTGTTTGCTTCACTCAGCCACCTCTATGAAGCAAACAGCTCTACGTTCACATGCTCAGAAAACAGCTAAACAAACAACAGCTATCAGCAGGTTTGAAGCACAAGCGCCAATTCTCCCATACATGGAGCTCCCAGATGTTCACAAACAAACCTCAGCTGGGCATTGAGGTTAGAGCAAAACCCTGTTCTCCCCAGATGTAAAGGGAAGCCCCAAATTGTTTTCCTGAAAATACACCTAGATTTGCAATGTCTCCTGGCTGGCGAGGTTCATCGCCTGCGTGCAGGACGACAGTAGAGCTGTGCCAGCTCTTCATGGGTAAGTGCCGCTCCCCAGAAAACCCTGTCCGTGGACCACTCCCAAGCTACAACAGTATCACAGAAACTACTCCCGTGTCGTGTATAAACAAATAGCAGAAATTAATAGTCTACTTTTTCTAATTTGTTTTTGTATCTATACATATATACATATGTATATGTGCCACACACACAGTGGCAAAGTGTCAGGTGAAACAATTACTGGAAAAACAAATGTTTTGGAATGGTAATTCTTACTAATCAAAGAAAATTATCTTCAAGTGAACTCTTTCTTCTCTGGATGTCACTTCTGCTTTGACTGAATGAGTTCTGGCTTTCTTCTCTTCCTGCGAGTTTCGGAGATGCATGGCTTAATTCCTTGATCACAAGATGTACCAAGCAGCTTTCTTTTCTCTTACTGCTTGATGAAAAGGGAGATTGATTCTCTGTACAAGGACAGCTTCAGTTAAGCATCAGCATTTGCCATTCCCTTTCCTCTGTGTATCTTTTTTCTGAAGTCACTCTAGACTTTTTTTTATTTTTTTTTATCCCTGCCCCCTTGCTGGCCTTTCTTTTATTTTCTGGTGGGAACGCAGGGTACTTGGCATGTGCCTGAGATGATGGTGCCGAAGCATGATTAAAAATGGGAGTGTGCCAGGGAGGGAGGAACAGGTGGAGGGGAACTCCTTGGAGAACTGCGCCTCCTCCGGCATGCGGGAAGGAGCCAAGCACATCACATCCACCTCAGTGGATGGCACTACGCAGACCCCAGCGCTGCAGAGGGCTCCCCACTGGCACAGTGAGCAACACTGCCTGCTGTAGGGTCCCGCTGCACCAGCGGGTCCCCCAACAGCAGCCTACCGGGGTCCTGGGGCAGGAGCTGACACCACAGGTGGGTGCCCGCTGTGCTGGGGGAGCAGCGCCTGCCTGCCTGCGGTGCGGGTGTGCTGCTGGGACAGCCGATCACAGCACCGGCACTGTTTTGGGAGGACTGGGCAGCGCATCGGTACCATTTCTGCACACCAGAGCAGGTACTGGCTTCCTTCCCCTCATTCCTGGACACTCCTCATTCACTCAGTCCTGCTGCCCACACCTCCTGCACGGTCATTCCCTGCCAGTGGCCCCGGCTCTGCCTGCCACAATGGTGCAGAGCACAGACGATCGGGTTTGACCCAGGACAGACACAGAGCCTGCACCGTGGCTGCAGCCCAGCCAGCTCCCCACATGCACAACTGCCCAGGCACGCCAGACCCCGACAGCTCTGGGGACAACGCTGCTGCCGCAGCAGGTACGTGGGGCTTGCTGCATGCTCCAGGTGAACAAATTCAAAAACCTTGAATCAACGGGCTCAAAGGGTTATAGTAAATGGGATTACATGGGGCAGGCAGCCAGTCACTACTGGGGTTCCACAGGGATCCATCTTGGGGCCAGTACTCTTTAATCTCTGTAAATGTCTTGGATGCAGGACTGGAAGGAATACTAAGTTAGTTTGCTGATGACACAAAATTGGGAGGAGCTGCTGACACTCTTGAGGGCAGAGGGGCCCTGCAGAGAGATCTGGACAGACTGGAGAGCTGGGCAATCACCAACTGAATGAAGTTTAACAAGGGCAAGTGCCGGATTTTGCACCTGGGGCACGGCAACCCTGGATGTACACACAGACTGGGGAATGAGAGGTTAGAGAGCAGCTCTGCAGAGAGGGACCTGGGGGTTCTGGTCAACGGCAAGTTGAACATGAGCCAACAGTGTGCCCTGGCAGCCAAGGGGGCCAACCGTGTCCCGGGGAGCATCAAGCACTGTATTGCAGCCAGTCGAGGCAGGTGACTGTCCCGCTCTACCCTGTACTGGTGTGGCCTCACCTCGAGTACTGTGAGCAGTTTTGGGCACCGCAGTACATCAAGGATATAAAGCTACTAGAGAGTATCCAGAGGAGGGCCGTGAATTTGGTGAAGGGTTTAGAGGAGAAACCGTATGAGGAGTGGCTAAAGTCACTTGGTTTGTTCAGCCTGGAGAAGAGAAGACAGAGGGGAGACCTCATCGTGGTCTACAGCTTCCTCACAAGGGGAGGAGGAGGGGCAGGTGCTGATCTCCTCTCTCTGGTGACCAGTGATAGGACCCGAGGGAATGGCAGGAAGATGTGCCGGGGAGGTTTAGGTTGGATATTAGGAAAAGGTTCTTCACCCAGAGGATGGTGAAGCTCTGGAACAGGCTCCCCAGGGAGGCAGTCACGGTGCCAAGCCTGACGACATTCAAGAAGCACTTGGACAACGCCCTCAGACACATGGTGTGAATTTGGGGTTGTCCTGTGCAGGGACAGGAGTTGGACTTGATGATCCTTGTGGGTCCCTTCCAACTCAGGACATTCTATAACATAATAGAAGAAGAATCCAGTATGATACCAGTAACCTGGGGTGAAGCAGGCAGCTTCAACCAAGCTAAAATTCAGTGTGGGTACATAGCCCTGGTTTGTTAAAGGAGAGGTTTGTTAACTGAAGGCCAGCACTCTTAAGGCAATTTGCAAAAGCTGGGCACCTTCCCGCACCCAGGCCCTCCCATGGAGGGGGATGCAAGTGTTCGCTTCCTGCGTGACCCACGGACGGTGCCTGGGGATGGCACCTGCTGCGGTGCAAAAAACCAGCACACAAAATCCCTGGGTGTACGAGAGGGGAGCACTGGCCACGAATACCCCAGAGGGATTTTTCTCCTCTTGGGCTGCTTTCCTGCCACAGCATCCTATGCTTGCTGGCACTGAGCAACGGCATTACTGTGGTCTGCGTTTCCTCTCGCTGGCTGCTGAAAAGAGAAAACACCGAGCAACTGGGACTTTAACACAGGGATTTGTCATGCTATTATCTTCCTGAAAGGATACTGAGAGTTAATTTTCCATCTATTTTTCTATACTTTGAAATATTAAGGCTGCTGAACGCCATAAATGCTCTGCTTGCTCCTGATGTAGAAACATTAACATTTTATTCTGACCAAGCAGACAAAATTTTTTATCAAGGATACCCCATCTCTTAAAAAGACACACAACCAACCAAACAACCTCAAACTCTCTCTCTGTAATTTTGCTCTTCAGTGGTAACAGAAAAAAAAAATATTTTATAGGCACGAGTTCCTCCATGTTACTTTTGCAACTAGATCCTGATCTCTTGTTAATGGGCCAGAACAACAGATGCAAGCTGATGGAGTAGCCAAATTTATTAAATGACAAATTGTAGGTATTCACATAGATTAATTGCAGGTAGAGGCATTTACTCTTATCAGGTTCCCCGTACAGTTAGAAGAGAGGAACTTGGGTTCCCTTCCAGACAGCATTTTGCACTACCCACATCAGGACGCTGCTTAGAGCTGCTAGTGGGAGCAGCCCCTCTCTCCAGCAGCCACAGGGATAGGTGGCAGATTAGCCTTTATCCAAAATTAATTCCTCAGAACATGCTGCCTGCTTAAATTTCCACAGGAGCTTAAAGTGAATATCGCTTTTTTTTTTGTTGTTTCCTGGTTTTACCTTTTGCAGGGTCAGTGCACATTGCCTCTTGATGGGCAGATTACATTTAGTGATATGCAATACTGAAGTTAAGCTAGTTTGTGCGATATACTATTAATTCTCCAAGATCCATCTGAATTAGAGGCATTGTATATGAATGTGATACGATATTTTTTCAAGCTGAAACTAGACTCTTTCTCTAATAAAACAGAGTTCTTTGGAACTAAGATATATGAAAATATCCCCTAAAAGACAGGGGAAACATCAGTTCTGCTTTCATTCAACTGATGTTTAAAAACAAATTCTTTCTATCTTTTCCTGTTGTCAGTTTGGGTTGCACACTTTTCAGCAAGCTAGCAAGGAAAGAACTGGTATTTTCTACTCATGCACTGCTAAACAGACACATGTATAAATCAAAGCAACTGGCATACCTTGATAGTTCAAGGGATTTTAATACAGAACTGTTGACACTCAATTTTCATTGCAATTTTTTTTTTTTAGTTCTTCAGCAGAAAACTGTAATCTTCCAGTGACAGCTGAATATTGAAGAAAAGTTTAATGAAGAACATGTTGGAAATAATTTTTCATGGTGACAGCTTACGGATGTTGCTTGCCAAATCTAACCTCAGGATGATAAACAGGATTAGTCAAAAATTGGTCTATTCAATGGTTTGTGAGGCAAGAACACAATGCTGAGTGGACTGAAACTGAGTTTAAGTTTACAGCAAGGTGTAACTGCTTATATGAAACAATTTCACAGGTCATTTGCCAATTAAGGAGACAAGTTCATTTCACACAGTATGTGAAAACAACACTTCTCAGAGAAGACTGGAAAGCTGTAGTGTCTAATCTCGTGTTCGTACTCGGTCAGTCCTGGAACAGCATCTCTCAGTTAAATGGGATTTCAACAGGTAGCCTTAAAACGCACATTCTGTACACGAATTGCACCACCTTCCCTATCAAGCAGCAACAAGAAGGGGAGAAAGAGCAAGATCTAGATCCCTGCACACCCTTCTGATACACCATAAGTTTTGCTATGGTTGTAAGAATATGTACTTTTTTTTAAAAAAAAAGATATCTCCAACTCATCAACATTAAAATTTAAAATGTAGCTACAAGCTGTTTGTAAGAGTGGCTGTTTTAAATTACCGTTCTCCATGCAAACTTCTAATAGAAAAGCTTTACATCCTGAGATGCTGGAACACAAAGCAGATTTTTGTATTTATTATCCACTCACTGCTCTGCTCTATCGGCTGACAGCAAGTGTTATTTTTGTAATTGCTCCTTGAAGACATCCCACATGAAACAGCTTTTCCCAGCACAATCTGACATTGTTCCAGCTCTCCCCAGTTCTCTCCAAACAAGTTTCCACTGCAGCCTCCAAGAGCACTGACCTCTCAACCACCCTGGGCAGGTCTAATTCAGATTGCAAGAGCTAAACTTCAGGAACTGAACAAGAGTCTAGAGCTGATGTTTGTTTTCAGTAAGTAGAAAAAGAGGTAAAATCAGAAACAACTCTCCAGAATCCTACAGACAGGCTGACACAGCCATCCTGTAGCCTCAAGGGAAAGGTTTTCAGCTGTAAGGCAAAGGCAGAGCTGGGATTTTTGCTTTCTTATTTAGCCATTAACTCTGCTGTGGCATCCTGTGTATCTAGCTGGCGCACAGTTTTTGTCTGTTGCTACCTGCCATGTAGATGGTCGCTGCCTGTCATTTGTGGGCAAACCCAGCCCAAAAGTGCTCAAATCTCTGTGCAGGTTGTGAGGCTCTGCAAGGAACACATGTAAGCTGAATGCATATTCAACTCATTTGGAAAGAAAAAGAAAATAGGCATCATTGGCTCTTATGTTAAAAGAAAGTTTCTTGCTGCACCTTCCATCTTGACCCAACACCAGAAAGCACATTTTTTTTTACTTCTCCTTGTTCAAGCTATAATGAGGTAGAAGTATTTTCCAGTTCATCAACTGCCTCCGCATTTTAAGGAACATGTTGAAAAGCTTCTGCCGTTCGCCGATGCACACCTCGCCCAGCGCTCTCCGGAGGGCAACCGGCTGTGGTGCCACGGCTCAGACCACAACCGCAGAGCAACCCCAGGCTCCCTTCTGGACCAACCACCCTCTTATAACTGTTCGAAAGACAAATATTTGCAGCAGTGGCTTATCACGGCTTATCTCAAAATTGTGTCATGCATCTGACCCACTTTACCCACTTGTTTTCTTGTTTGTCTTTTTTTTGTTTGTTTGCTTTTTGGTTTTTTTTGGTTTTTTAATTTGTCTTTACAGAGTCTTTGATCTGCTTATTACAGACAAGTTTTGCTACATTCTTGAACAGGTATTTCTTTCTGAACAGATCGTTGTTCAGATATCTGTAACACTACCTGGAACCCAGGGCTACGTATCTCTCCATTATTTAAAGTGAAGTAAGAAACAACACATCCTGGATCCATGAAGATTACTGCCTGGCAAGGCAACAGGAAGAGGAACGGGCTGGAGAAGTTGCATACCCAGCTGTACAGAGAAAGAGGCTCTGCTATGGATTAGGTTCTTTAGCTCTGCTCCTTCATGTCAGTGGTATTTCTGTAACTATTTTATTCTATCTTCTTGTCTTTCAAAACCAGATATTTTATCTATTTTAGACTTTTTTTAAACATCACCTGAAATGCTTAGTAAGATCTAGCTATTTAGAGCAAGCATGGTTCCAACACCAAAAACAAAAGGAATTAAAAATGGCTTAGTTTACGGTACACGAGACAATACATCCATAGTATATTTTTAAAGACCTAACTCAAAAAGTTCTCACCGTTTAAGCTCTGCATGATCATCACTTTACATTAAAGAACACCATAATTTTAAATTGCAAGGCAAGCTACTGATAAACTGCCAAAGCTTAGCAACTTCAGTTCACACAACAGTAAAAGGCGCAGAGACCAACCACATCTGCTAGGCAAAACCTGCCTATGGCACCGCCAAGGTTTCCCCAAACTCCCTCCTCCTGGCATGACCCAGAACCATTCACATCTGCATGCACCAGTGCTGCCATCACACCTTTGCATGCCTAGGGGGAAAGCACTCGACTTCAGGAACAGGGAAACACTTTTCCAGCAGCTCCAAGCAGAACATTTCATGCCAACACCGAGCACTACAAGGCTTATGACTCCATGCACACACACATGCGCAGCCACGGATAGAATCACGTGAAACAAACATTAAAGCCATTTTCAAACAACTCTAGGTCTCACACTGAAGCTTAACAGCAGAAGTATTTTATATGCTAGAAAAAGTCAGTTCCTGAGTAGAGGTTAAAAAAACCAAAGCTGCAAACACAACTGTTTTCACTCAGTGAAGATTCTCGTGAGCAGGCAGGGCAGGAGCAGGGCAGCCATACTTGGTCAGTGCAAGCGTCAGCGGGTCTCCCTCTTGTACCTGACAGGAGTCAGCTGCAGATGCCTACAGAAACCCAAGCGTGCGAATCACACAGTACTTCTCTTCAAGTAGGCAGACTGGCATTGCCAGCATACCACAAGATACAAAAAATATTGACCTGAATTGTGCAGCTACCAGGACATGTGAGTCAGCATTGTTAACCAGAAGATTCCAATTATTAACGAGTGTTGGCTAGAAAAACTCTGCCAGGGAATAAAGGCTGCTGATGCATGCCAGTATTTATAAGCATTGAAGCATACCTGAACGAAATCCCACCTCCTATGCTCAACCTTTTGCCTTTAATATACAAATGCTAATGAATCTTTTATCTGCATGTGATGTGGAAAAGGTGGACACTTTCATCTAATGTCAATCTTATTGGGAGGTTTAAGAATCACCATTCCTGAGAAATATCTGGAAGTCTCCACGCCAAGCAGATTATTTTCACATCAGCAGTGCCTACAGAATTAGGTCAGAGGTTATGTACATTTGCCAGTACTTTATTCTGTCTTTCCTTTGAAAGAAAAAACCTAGCATCATCTTCACTAAACACATGCCTTTATGAGCATGTAACAGAGATGGAGCAAATCCTTTTCAAAACCTCCTTGCCTTTTTCTTATTATTTGGAAAATAAATGCTCAGAGAACAGCATTCATCCACCTAAAATTGTTCCAGCTGTGTTTCATATTCACTAGTTTGTATCAAATTCATATAAAAAATTATCCAGGTCAATAAATACAGCCTGTGTCAATCAATTTGTATGGGATTATGAGAGAAATTTTAATAAAGCTTATTACACTTGGAACACAAGAATAAAAAGCCTGAAAACAGGTTACTCCAGATTTAATAACTCAGCATAAGGATACCAACATGCAGAAAAGTATGAGTCCACTTATTCACTGAACTGTTTTACATTCTTTGTAGGTAATCCATTCCTCAGCATCTGGATATGGAAATGCAGATATTCAGCAGGTCATCCTCTGAAATGCTGCAGGCACAGCCTTGCCAAAAATCACTATTAAGACCTGAAAGCCCATGGAAATCTGTAGAGTATACAGAACTGGGTTATGGATGCTTTATCTGCTTTTCAAATCTTACTGTAGAAGCAAGGGAGTAAGCATAATGTCCCAAGAAAAATGGCAAGTAGAGAGCTGTCACACTGTCCCATCCAAACAAGTAGATTGCAGGAAGCTTCCACAGGGCTTATCCGAATTTCTTCCGATACAAGTCCCTGCCAAGAGCATTTCATTCTCTTGTACATGAGACAAGAGTTTCATAAAGCCCATCCTACAGATGGTTAATACTATACGTTTTATATATTGTAAATATGCTTCTTTAAAGGCACTAGTCATTGCAAGGATTTCTGTTCATTTTCCTGCTCACCCCTACTCTTCCAAGAGCTCATCTAGGAATGTAGCACAGAGAAGGTCCAGGATGTGAGACAAGAGAACCCAGACACTCCAACTCCTGCCTGGCTCAGTAGAGACATAATCCTGAACCCCCTTACCCACACACCACTGACACTGCAAGAGGAGCTTGATGGAGGCAGGATATAGCTATCCACACTGGAATTTCGCCAGGGCTGACATTGAGCCAACTGAAATATGCATCCGTTCCTAAAACTTTCATTTTCTGGAGGCTGAACTGAAAATAGTATCTAAACCTTACTACTAGTGAGAGTGAATGGAGAGTTGTTCTTTAGCTCAAGTGGAAACGCCGTGTTTTGCACAGGAGCTGCCCCAGCACCCTTTGGGAATAAAAATACAGGATGATCACAGGAATGTTAAGGTACAACACTGTTTAACACAGACAGATTTTAGGGGAAGGTTATCCTTGTGTTATCATTTTAGACCACTTCAGCAACCAAGTTGTTAATTATTTCAAGGAATACTTTACACAAGCAGCATTTTCATTAGCATATTTTCATCTTGACATTACATTTTCACTGACTTAAAATACGACATTCATTTATAAGCTTGAATTATTTAGAATGACATTATGAACTCTAAAGTATTTCAGTATGCTTATTTTTAAAATCTATTCAAAACACTATGTATATACAAAACAAACTAAATGTAACTTGAAGCTCAATCCTAACAATGAAACATTAATAGGGAAAGGTTTTCCCTATCTGTCCAAGCCTTTTTTTATACAGGGAGAATGGTCTCTCCATTGCTGCAGTTCGGATACGGATTAAAACATATACTCTTGAGTTTAAAAAAAAAAGGGGGGGAAAAAAATTGAACACACTTAAATTTGGTAACGGAGCATGAAGCCATTTATAATGCAAGACTCCCCAAGCCTGCTTAAAAATGTTGGACTGAATCTTGCAGTTGGTTATTCATACAGAAAATCCTTATCCTACTTTTTGTCAAATTTCAGCCTCTTAACAACGCCCCACAGACTGAGAAGTCGATGATTTTTTCAGAAAAAAAAAAAAGCCCCACTGGTTTGGGTTGAAGTCATTTTCTTTGCCTAAGTGAAAATTCACCTTGACTATAACTCATACAGTACAAATGTGTATTACAGAAAAGTTCACTTCATTTTTTTACATCATGACATGTTAGGCAGGATTTACCTTACTCTCTGATGAAGCTAACATCAATTCTTTGTTGCGACTTACTCTTCAATAAACTAGCTAACTTACGAAGCCCAGCAATAGAACTCCGTTTTGTTCTCATGTTAAAATATCATCATAAAAAGCTTCAGTGTAAGTAACAGTTTCTGAAAACCCCTCCCCATCACCCATATAGAAGCTCTCCAACCTCACCTAAGGTGCAAGAAGGAACTCGAAACAGCTGAAAAAGTGACAAGCTTTGAGCTTGGCAGTAGGGAGATAACATCTCCTGTGGACACACCACAATACTTTATGAATAGGCAATCAAAACATCTTCTCAAATTTGGGGACTCTTTTAGCACCTAAGGAAAAACAATGGAAATGCTTGCTAGATAAATCCTAAAGTCAAACTACAATGGGGAAAATGGGCAGAAAGGCCATTCCAGAGTCTCCTTTGTGAATATATAAAAGTTAACTGCTATCAGAAGTCTCTTTTGATACTTCCACTGATACACTCAAGCCAAGGCTACCCAAAATATGGACCTTTTCAGTTAAATCTTTCTTTCCTTTCTCATTCGATAGCAATGTTTAAAGACTTCATTCCATCTGAGTGCACCGTGTTGTGACAGGCGAATCCCAGAAAATAAAGCTATTTAAACTTGCCATCACAATCAAGAGGTCTCCGGGACTGCCTACAGATGGTACCGCAGCACGCTTCTGCTGCCGCTACAACAGCTGCCTGATTATTTCCACATGTCTTTGCAACTACAACAAGGAAATACTTCAGGAGTTTCGCTCTCAGATGCTATGCCAGGATAACTTTATGATCTGTTCCACTTGTGGGCATTTTCACAGCTGAAACAATACCAACAGCAACTGACAGCAAACCTCATGGCAATTACCGTTATCTTTACATATCCAGGCAAAAATATTTCTCTACTTATTTTGGAAGGCTAACAGCCTTTTCTTCTCAGTGAGTGCGCTTCTACTTGTTGATGGGACGCAACCCCTCCAGCCACCATCGCGGTCCTGATGTGCTCAAGTTACACGTCTCAGCCAAATTAGATGTAAATAAACTCTTCATCTCAGATCATAATCAAACAAGACACCTCTCTCACTTCCCCTCTGCACGGGGACAAGAGACTTGGACGCTGAGCCCCATGGGCCATGGTTTAACTCACAGCACAGCTGTGGGATCAAATCAGTTGTAGATGACAAAGAGACTGAACACAGAGGATACCTAAATTGACTAGAAAGATTACAGAAGAACATCTAACCTTTACAGTATACATTTCAGAGACGGCTCACATCATTATGGTACAAGGCCTGTGAGGAAATTCAGTATCTTTTGGCTTTAAAGTTTCTGCATAAACATGAATTTCTGCTGTTTGAGATTTGGCACATGGGAATTTACCCCAACTAACGAGGTAGTCCGGGAAATTAAAAAGCCATAGGCAGGGATGGCTCAGACACAGTCACTCCGGGAAGGCAGTAATCAAAAATACTCTTGGCCATTGTCAGTATTTTACCTCATTTTGGCCAAGCTCTTTCGGCCACAAGCAGCAGTAGCACCACCAACTGCAAGCACGTTGAACCGTCCTTCAGGTTTCCTGCCACAACTCTTACAAAATCCTTGTCCAAAGCTCGAGACGCCTACTTCTCCTTCCTGCTCAGCCAGCGCTGAAGCTCTTCTGCAACGCCCTCAGCGGCTCAGGGGACAACGGGCAGGGCAGTATCTGAAAGCGCCTGCCTGGCCACAGACCTTCCCCCTCCATGGGCTCATGCACCCAGGTGAGGGTTTTTGGAGAAGTTTGGAAAGCCCCTCACTTGGAGACACGCAGACAAAGGGTTTGACAAAGAGTTAAAGCAAACGCTGCTCAGCTTTGGTCTAAAGTAATAAGTGATTAATTGATTCAGCTTACCCGTGACTTCTGGGACAAATCCTTTAAAATGCAGGAGGTGTAGCCATCTTCAACAATTAGTGAAAGAAATAAGAGCAGTCTTTAAAAATAAGCAGAGGTGGTGACCCTAAACCGAACTGAAATTTGAATTTTCTGCAGCCGCGCTAAGCTGTGGGTAAATTGCATTACTGCCATTCAGTTCCTGCTACCCACGGGATCTGCAGGCCGCCCTGCCGAAAACCCGCTCAGCATTGCCACATCTGGTTTTTAGGGTAGGCAGGCAACCCAGGGCCAGGGCAGAGGGATAGGCAGGCTCCTGGAGCATCTCCCAGTGCTTCTGTGCACAGGGTGTTCCCAGACCACGCACCTGGGAAACATTTCGGGATCCCACCAAAATACAGTGACCTAAACCCAACCGGTGACTGGTAAGTAGCAGAGCTGGCCAAAAAACCACAGCAAAGTTAGTAGCCGCACGTTTCTGGATTTCACTGCGGAAAGCCTGGCACATGGTTCAAAGCAGGATGGTCTCTCCCATGAAAGATTCAGTTCACAGCAAGATTTTCCTACAAGACAAAACTCGAGTTAATCCCTCTGGATCTATTTGTTTTCAGTGAGCCTTGGTTCCAGTAAAGAAAAATAAGAATAAAGCTTTTCTTACACATTGATGTCTTACATATAATTTATATCATTCACCTTTTATCACCAGATTTTTTAACTCTGGCCAGTGCAATACAGATGAGTGCTTCAGCATTCAGTTCAGCAACACCTTTATGCTTGTTTCCATTAGCCTTTCCTCCCTAATCTTTAACTGCTTAAAACAACTGTAAGATCCAAATATCATGATATGCAAAAATAAATAATACACCACTTAGAATCACAGCTCTTGCAAAATCTTCCACAGCACTACA
Source organism: Morus bassanus (assembly GCA_031468815.1). Taxonomy (NCBI): domain Eukaryota; kingdom Metazoa; phylum Chordata; class Aves; order Suliformes; family Sulidae; genus Morus; species Morus bassanus. Next base: position 86,362,526 of record CM062568.1, on the reverse strand, counting down.
CAAAGATTATTATCCAACATTAACTTTTAGCAATGTGGGTTTAAAGATTCAGCAAGGCATTTAACAAAACCAGTCTTTTTTTTTTAATCCAAAACTACTTACAAAATCAAATTCTGTAAATTAAAAAAAGGAGACCAAAAGTCATACAGAGTGCTTTAAATTTTGTCTTTTCCAAAGTCCCAGAGGGAGCAATTGATGAAGCTTGTTTTCCAAGTCTTGGTAGCAGAGTGAAGATTTGTGCAACTTAAAATTAATTGACATGTTATGAGGAGCATTGCACTCAACTGAAATGGGCATAATTCGCTGACAGAGAGGCAAGTCTGGAATGAAATTCTATAAAAGGCTTTTCTAACCACCAGATCTGTGGCAATTTGTGCGGAACAGCTGAGGCTGGTTCACTCTGGAAAGACAAAAGTCACTAATGGCACAGCCTATTTCTCATCTATTACAGATGCTGCGTGATCCATCACACGTCACTGCCGCAGCATTTCTGCTCAACCTCTCTCTCCCGTCCTTAGATAAAGATAATGATAGCATAATTTGCACTTGCGAGAGACTGTCAAAAGTGCTTTGGACTTCTAAGACTTCAATCAAGTACCTAAAGTATCCTTAATAACAGCCTTTTCTCTGCACAGGGTATCTGCTGCACCGCACCAGGCAACTGCACAGGCTTGTACAGCTGAGGGGAGGAACCCAATAGCTGAGACCTGCAGTAGTTATGCAAATCCCCATTTAATTTCTAAGTCCTTGACACCACTTTCAACAAATATTTACGGCTCAAAACAGCAAATTAATAAGGAAGAACTTAACACATTGGGCAGAGAAAAGAGTGCTGATTTATTTGACTCTGATGGGATGGATAAAATGGAGAGTGATCCGTGGCTGGTATTGCATGCTGATTTCAGATCTCCAGAGGCACTAATGATCACTGCAGGACATATACTACTAGCTGCAAAGCAAGAAGGAAATGTCCAATAAAATCTTAGTGATTTTCTTCTAGTAGTGGAACCCACACACACACACACCCAATTTTAAGAAAGATTTTCACTCTTTTCTAGACAAAATACTATAACTGTTTCAAAAATAATTCCTGCCATTTTTGCACGAAGCAAATGAAAGCTTCTGTCCCCGCCTTTCATTTCCACAGGCCCATTTGATAAGGATACGAGCATAGCCATTTATGATCTGTGTCTCTTTTCACAAAAGACACACGAGTTAGCATTTATCCTTATGCCTGCAAGAAATTCTCCTGCAATCAAAGCTGCAAATTCACAAACCGAGCATCACCCATGTTTGGAAAATATCTGAAAACAGGGCCATAAATCTGCGTTTGCCTTAGGAAGACAGCTCCAAGCTTCTCTTCACAAAGCCTGTTGCGCTGCATACTCAGTGTTTACAATCTGTTCTAATAATGGCTATATCAAACAATTATTTTGCATTGGTCCATTGTTCAAAGAAAAGGAGCTCAGCAGAGATGCACTGGGAAAGAGTGGGATGCAGTGGGGAAAAAGCGGCCGTGTACCAGTTCCACCCATGGCTGCAGCCAACACGCCTTCTCCAGCTCTCAGCATCACAGCACATGCAGGAGGAGCTCAGGACGTATTTGAAATGCTAAATTATTCAGAGTTTGCCATTTCTCTGGTCTCAATGCAACAATTAACAACATGCTTACTTTAATATACCTCCATTATTAAGACAAAACATCACAGCAAGCAACATATTTAAAAATATCAGCTGTGAGGCTTTTATGACCCTTTCACAGGACTTTCTGGAGTTAATCTAGAAAAAAAAGACATCTGTACACACTACTACATATTAGAATAAAAAGGATTTATAAAAGCTTGTCACATGCAGATTTTCTAAATATCTGTTCATTTTTAGCATTACTTTGCTTCAGCATTGAAAATTAAGCCTATGCACCAGGACAGTGAATGAACTATTTAGCAATCATTTTTCTTTTCAATTGCTTTATTTTCTTTCTTGTTCTTTAACACTGGTGAGTTTTATATTTAGGCAGAAGTCTTAAGGCAACTTATCGCTTAAAGTAGATGAAAGCTGGATACCAAAAACTGAGCTTGTGTTGTGTGCCAATTCATGTCTTACAGGCAGCAGCCTCCTTTTCTTCTAACCCTCTGACTTACACTTTGCACAATTTCTGCACTAAATGAAACAGGATTCCTGCAGAGCAAATAGTTTATTGTGCAATTAAACCCTATAACACGTTCACAAAAAGGGGCCAAAGTGCAGCAGCTTTAAAAAGAGCAAAACCACAAAAGACTTTTAATAAATTTATATTTTAGTAAGTACATACTCTTTGTATGACTGAGCTAAAAATTCTTTTCTTGTATAAGAGCTGTACAATTCAAAAGATTTCTCTCTCTGAGATTCACATTAAACAGCCCCATGCGAATTCACTGGGAAAGCTCCTGGGCTGAAAACCCCCCAGTTTAACTGCTTTGTTAGTTTGCAGCCTAACTGAGAACAAGCAAAGGCATTAGTACTTAGCAAATATATACTCTTTCCCCTATTTTCCTTGCCTAAACCATTTAAACTCCTGAGTGTGCAGGAACCGCTTAAGCTTTTAATTCCCTCAGTGTTTTCGCACAGGAATCTGTTGGCTTAGTACACTTACAACAACCACTTTGTTAAGCATGAGAAGCAAGATAACAAGGAAAGTCCTATTCCTGACACCCCGCCTTCACTCTGGTCCTACCTAACAAACATTGCTCTGCCTACCTGCTGTTGCCCAGCAAGAGTGTTGCCACAGAAAGTGTCAAGAACTTTGAGTGTCTCAAGTTTTATTTTATAGTGGGAAGGTAACTTTCAAGTGTTCTTATTATCTACAGCTTACAGAGACCAAGTTTAAAAATAACAGAAAAATATTTAAATAGAACGGAAAAAGCCATTACTGCTACATTTCTTCACTTGAAATCTTTAAACTGTGGCTTAGTTTTATTTTGTTGTTGAAACTAGGTCTTCAGTCAAAAAGAGGGAGTGTTTCTTTCCACATGTGTGAATACTTAAGTTTAGACTGCATTTCATCACTGGTTTTGGGGGTAAGTTGAGGGGAGGAAAGAGGGGAAGAAGAGCTGAAGTAAGATATTGGGTTTTTTTTTTTTTTGTTGCCTTACAAGTTGCTGGGTCTTGCATAGGGGCGAGGGAGAAATGCCAGTTTTACATCTGTGCTCCTGTATGACCCATCCACCAAGTAACCCAAAAAGCACCTCCATCGGTGACCTGCTGCTCACCACAGTTGCAGGCTAACTGCTGACTAGTGCAAAAGGGAGTTTTGTCTTTCTTCAGTTTCTTAGCCACACTAACTTTCTAAGAAAATCATTCTGTAATACATGAACAAAGCATTTTCAGCCTCTAGCAACAATTGTTTTGAATAGAAAGCTCAACACTTTAATCCACAAGCACTTCTTCTGAAAACAAACCAGTGTACATATATTTTTTGTAACAATTTCTATCTGAAAGACTCTCAGATTTTATGGAAGATGCTACACCAAGGTAAAATGATTTTTAAGACAAACTTTGCCACTATGTTAGTTCTGAATTAAAACAACTTGCCTGCTCTAACTAGTAGCAAGAAAATTAAATACAACACTGTGCATTTTACAATAAAAAAATGTTAAGATCCTAATTCCCTAAAATGTTTCTGGTCAGTACAAATTCTTAAAATATTGGGCGGGGGTGGGGTAGGGTGTCTTTTCTCAACAGATACGGCAGGTACAAGAAAGAGTAAACACACTACAATTTCAAAACCATGGTTGGGACTGATGTCACAAATAATTCCAAATCTCTGCACTGTACATACCTTACTAACACAAAGAGAGGTATTTACTACTGACAGATAAAATATAGCTTTGAAGAACTGTACACCTGTGTATCCAGACATTCTTGAGCTACGCACAAAACCTGGATGATTTTAATTCTGCCAAACGAAGACAACTGCACTACCTTTTTCTCACAAAAAAGCAGTGAGAAATACATGCATCTATTGTTTATTTGTATCTTCTTACACAGTCATGGAAAAATCGTGGCAATTGCGAATATTCCATTAAACAGCAAAAGCATTCAAAATATCACCAAAAAATGCAAACAATTTGGAACAACAATTAAGAAAATACTTTTTAGAAAAATAACAGTGATTCCTTGAAACAGACATGTCCTTTTAGAAACCTACTGGTTTACCTGTCCATTTCATTCTTCCAGATTCAGAAATATGGAAAAAAATTTGTTCACAATGAACAAGTCGTGTAAAAATGATCCAATTAAACTACAGTTTTAATGGAATATGTTTGTATTCTGTACCTCTCTTTTTAATGTCACAATATTTGGGCACCACACCCTAGGGTCTCATTATTTTTAAATCCCTCAGAATTGCTTTCATAATAATAACTCTCACAACACTGAAAATCTTTGGCTCCATACTTCAATGTCAAAAGGAATTAATTCTAACTGAAAGACTACAAAACCTTTTGAGCTTTTAAATGAAAAATTTTAACAAGGTACGTAATTGTACTTATTGCACATCAAGAGCACAAATTTAATTTGTATTGCATAAGAACACCATATTTTTTTTCCAGCTTGCTAAAAAAGCTGGAGGCATTTCCACAGAGTATTAACCTTAAAAATCTTGACACTCCTCACAGGAAATTAATTTTCTACAAAAAACTTGGAAAGGATTCGACTTGGTTTCCTGCACAAGATATTTAGTCTGTTTAGGCCCAAACCTACAACATGACCCACAGATGAGAGCTCAGTGTATAAAAAACCAACTCATTGAACAAGTTGGTGTCAAATGAAACTTTGAGAATAAAAGTCCCAGAGGAGCAGAATGAAAGGTAACAAAACAGACAGTTTCAGTGTTTCACTTTTTTTCTAAGTCCCCTTATTAAGCATTCTGTAATAAAATTGTTTTCATGGTAATTGTGGATCTTCTATAAGTCTTGACAGACATGTAAAATGGCAACCATCCAACTTATCTTGCCCCCATAATGTTCCTATAGGGCTCATTTTTCAAGGAACAAGTAAGAAACATTTCCTATTCATCAAGACGTTTACTGTGAATTCATCCCCTTAGAGAGGTTCTGGGGTTGGGGTTTGGGGTTTTTTTGTTGGGTTGGAGGTTTTTTTGTTTGTTTGTTTTTTAACAGAGTGGTGCCAACATTTCCAACAAGGGACCTTTGAAAACTGGCCTCTGATAACAGGCCTTCTTTTCTGGTCCACAACCAAGGTTGGTTTCGGGGGCGAAGAGCATATGTGACCACAAGAGGAAGCCACTAGCAGTAGGAACCGTGCTTTTAAAACTAGAATTGAAAGAAAAAAAAACACTGACAAACACACCATGCAGTACAATCCACCATTTCAATGCATCTGTAGGAACTGTAACTTCAAGTTTGCCTTGGTGGAAACTAAAATGTTTTTATGAACATCAAAATCTTCATGAATTCTTTACAGATTATCCTGTTGGGGCAAGGGGATGTCTCAGGGCAGGCAACAACCCCAGACACAATTCACTGATGGACGGTAGAGATCCTGCAGTCGGTCGGTGCGTTTTGGCTGCCTTCAGGGTTGTCAGTGGTGCCGTCCGGGCGGACAGTGGACCCGTGAGCAGGTGGCACAGCCCTGGCCATAGGGAGGACCTCCCCTGGCACCGCAGTTCCCCAGCAGCCTTTGAAAACATACCAGCATGCCTCAGGTGCAAGGGGGTCCCTGCTTAGGGCCCCAAGGAAAGCTGCAGTGAAATTCCCTTTTCTCTGAAGAATCATGCCCACATGGTTTTTATTCTTACGTCTGATACAACTATTTGTACTCTTATCTATCTTATTAGCAAATGATACTTCAAGTTTCTTGGAAGAAAAATTCTGTTTTCCCAAGACTTGCTGCAGAAATGTCCAAACATGTAATTGACAGTTTGCAACATTAAACTAAGAGGAGGCACGATAACAGTTGACTTGAAAAGGGAGAGGAATAATCTGTTGTTCATATCCTCTGCAGACAGGCCGTAAACAACAACATAGGGCTCAAAAAAAAAAAAACCTTCTTAAATCTAGAGATAAGGCAGAAGTAGAGTACATTGCCTATAAAAAGTTAGAGTTATCACCAGGGATTAACTAATTGCTCAAGAATGACAGAAATGGAATTTTGCTGTGGAAAGGAGAGGGTGTTGTCGAGGGATGGCCCGAGGTCCTTTCCACGCCTGTAGATAATCCAGCTTCCCATAAAGATGAGGCTGACATAATCATACCGCATCAAACCCTCTCCCTAATACTCTTTAAAGCCCATTAGCTTTGGTGTCCATTTGGTTTGAAAGAAGGGCGGGGATGTCAGAGAAATGTACTTCCCAGCCCCTGATTTTCACCAGTCTGACCAGTACCACTGACACAGCTCAGCCCCTTCTCCATGCTGACACAGCCATCAGGTAGCTAGGCAGGGCATGGGGTTGTTTCTGAACCTGTTAATGTTTATGCTGCCACTGGCCCATGAAAAGTCCTATGCAGTGCTCAGGCTGCCACGTGCCTCCTTCCTATGAAAACGGCAGTGTGCAAGGCCAGGAGCGAGGGAGGGATGACACACCAAGGGCGACTCTTAGGACAAGAGTCCTAAGTACTGGAAGACAAGACCATGTCCACTGGTCCCTACCTCAGTTGCTGTTTCATGAAAAAAACTACAGAAACACCATTAATTTTCAGTGGCACTAACATCTACAAGAAAACCGCAGATGTGCTTTTGCTGATTACCCTTTCTTTTATTCCCTGTTACACCTAGAAAATAAGAATGACGAAGTCCCGTCTCACCGTGCAGCCTCTCTTACCAATGATCAAACCCTCCTCCTTCTGTATACTCACAAGATCCACAATCACTCCAGACTGGTGCTCCCCCCCACCAGTTTCTTGCTCTGAAAGTAGCAGCGTCAGTAACAAAGCAAAGAGTGGAGAAATGTTCAGACCCAGCTGACTAGGGTGAAGGTGTGTGCATGGCCCACTGCTTGTGTCCTGCTTCTCAGCAGAAGCTCAGCCCTGGTGTTTACAGGACATACAAGAAGTTCGCCCTAGACTGGGCGAACTGGTTAAACACAAGCATACAGGATTTCACAGCTTTCCAAGAGACCGACAACACGTATCTTGTAATGTCTCTGACGAACACATTGGTGCAATTTAAAAATGTGTTAATCTTAAGCAAAAGCATATATATTGAGTAATATTCCTCAAAAGCATAGGTAAGAATATTAACAATAATACATCATTTCAGAAATTATTTTTCATTCCAAATAGTCTTTCAAACAAACCACATTACAAACGTTTTGTGTAGCTTAAGACCTCAAACACATTCACAAAGCCAAAAGGTACATGGTCAAGCAAAGTTTGGCTCAATTAGATACTGTTAAACATTTTTTTCTCCAAGATTTAGTATCAGCAGAAACACTTCTGCAATGAGATGAATGGTGGTGTTTGTTATTTTTAAATTCCACTGGAAACAGTTATGCAGTTTTTGTACAAGAAAGTATTTCCCTGCAATGTTTATACTTAAACATTTCTGTAATGGAAGTTTGAAAATAAGGCCAATTTTCCTTCCAAATTGAGAAAGACAGCAGAGACACAGTAAGAAATTAAGTCTATTACTCATTTTTACTCATAACAAAACCCACTGAATTTTGTAAAGATAAATATACTTAAAAACCTGTAAATACTTTCAAAAGGTGACACGATCCTCCTTAATTAAGAATGAAATAGATACAGAGAGATAATTAATGAGATACATCCATGGCAAGAGAAGTATTTTGTGCTAAGACATAACTTCACTGTAAAGGAGAATCAGGCAGGCAGCCTCTCCTGCGCGCCACTGCAACGAGGACAGCTCCTGCACCACAAGCGGTGAAACTTCCTGAAGGGAAACCACTGCTAAATAATCTAGACTTGTTAGACATGGCTGAAGAAATTAATGCCTCCTTTCACAAACAAATGTGGAATGAGCAAATGGCAAGGATTAATTTAGAGGCAGCTATCAATTGCAACATGCTGAGCTGGCACATTATATCTCAGGGGGCTCACCTGTTTATTGTACCAAGTATAATCCACCTGTTCATCTGAATCCCTGACATAAGATGAGACACGACTTAGGGTGACAGGGAACCTGAAACTAAGTACAATCAAAAAAAAAAGGAAAAGTCATGTTCTTGTCTCTAGCTCCCGGGCAGATGGCAGCCATAAAGGCTGGGAACACTAGGAGAAAGTACTAGCACAAAAGGAGCAAAAATAGTGCCGGCACATCGTCTTCAGCTTCCCGGGGAATTAGAGGGAATTTATAGGACAGAGAGGCAAACAGCTCCCAAAGCTACACAGCAATCAAATTTGGGCTGCAGCTACCTGCAGGTACGCAGGTGCAAGCCACCTTACAAAGCACTGCATGAGCAAGGGGTGCCTGCAAACAAAACACAACACCTGACAAGCCCTCAGAGCACTACATTAAACCTCTCAATGGCAATGGCATATTTAATAGCTGTATAAATGAGACTCCATCTCCAACGCATCAATGTCAAAGCACTTGCCTTTTTCTTAATGCCAGAAAACTAAGGAAACCAAGGAGGCAATAGGATTCAGCTCTAGTTTCAGGGAAATTTTCTCACAGTAATACATTTTTGCAAGACATACAATTAAAAAAAGCCCTAAGTAAAGCTGACAAAAAGAGCAAGAACACATCCCTTCCGTTTCTCTTCCCACTATTTATTTATTTCCTGGCAGATGCAGAGAAGTGCTGAACCAGCAGCTCTCTTGGCTGGTGGAAGTCGCCAGCTGGAACCAAGGGGAACAAAGAGCAGCACAGGTGGAGCCGCGTGGGAAGAGACGGGGGCAGAAAGGGGCACAAAAATAGCAACACAGAGCAGATATGGAGAGACTCGCCTTCCCCTTTTGCTCCTCCTCACTCACTGTCACAGTAACTTTAAGATGCTGCTCTGCAACCATCTTTTATCTCATGCCCACACCACTGTTTAATAACTACATTGATTCTAAGAAGTTGCCTTTGAGCAGCAGAACCAACAAATCTCAACTTTCTCTGGACCCCTGTCTTGAGGTGACATTCCTCTACAGATTCTTTAATGTTTAACTTGGGCTGAGTTCAGTTTGGGACCTTTCCCTCAGCAGGAAAATTAACAGGGTTTTCTTTTACCTCATTACTTAGGTCTTTCACATAAGTCTTAGGAACACTTCAAAGTTTCTCAATATTCTTGAAATTTTATTGAAATAGTTAACAGACTCAGAAGTTATTACTGGGCTGAATTAACAGCATCAGTGTACAAGCCTCATTTCTTTCGAAATCCAGGCCAAAAAACCCAACCTTGACATGGGAAATTGGCAAATTTTAGATTACATTAAGAAAGATGAAGTGGAATAAGCAGCAATAAAGGAGACCATCTCATTTTTGTCCTCATTTTTGAGCTGAAACCACACAGCTATGTAGGAAATAGCAAGACCTTTCAGGAATATAAGGTTGTGGTTAGCCATATAATGATAACAAGACGACCATTAGTTGGTAGGTCATTCCCAGCAGGAGATGAAACTTTGCGTTGCATGAAGAGCAGGGTGACACCTTAAGCAAGCCCCTAATGGAGATCCAGAGAAAGATGCTTTCCCTGTAGCGTACATCACACATTCAGAAACTCAGACGTATCTTCAGCCATTTGACCATTTAACGGTTAATGAGACTGATGGGTGTTCACACAAGGATACAACTAGCTTTCATATTCTGCTTGCAGCCTTGGTAATAAATGAGCTACTGCTGCCACGGAGGGGTAAACTAAGGGTTGCTATTGCCAATAAGTACTTCCAGCATTACATTTGTAGCACTCCTCCAGACGGACCACAAGAAAGGGCTAACTCAGAGAATGAAACATATCATAACAAGATATTAAAAGCATGGACAGGCAAGCTTCTAACAGAAGAGGAACATCAGCAGCAAAGCAAAGCAAAAAAAAGGCGGGGGGGGACTGAAAAGTCATTTTAGGTTAAAATTTTTTAAGCATTAAGTTTGGGAAGTGGTTCACTATGGCAATGTATCTTAGCTTATGGTTCAAACCTACCTTTCCTTGGAACCACACAACTCCAGTATGCTCTTTCATTATAAAACTATAGCCCTGGCCATTTTACAGCAATGGTGAACTGGTTTTGAAATGGCTTAATGCTCTTCTACAAATGAAAATTGCTGTACAATGTTGCTTGCAAGACATGTTGTCTTGCAATAGCCATCAGGAAGCAAAGCAAAATTTCAAGGATTTAGAGTTGACCCAAATAATTTCACTGCTCCAAACAAACTTCGCTCTGTAGAGTCACAAACAAACTATGCCACTCAACTAGACAGTGCTGTGGAAAATCGTAGAAATGCTGTTCTGGGCAAATGCCAATTTGACCATAGGACAGTCCTGCAACTATCTATTTAAGGCACTATATATTACCAGAATTCTCTATACGGAAGGGATCCAGGAACATGGAAAACTAGATAGCACTACTCATCCACTTCTTTAAATGTATTTCACAGCTACAGCCCTTGACACATTGCTTGTCTTTTTCTTCATAAAAATGTCAAACACTCATATTTTGAAACTTAATTTACCCTGAGTGACCAAGTTACTAGAAGGATGATCCAAGTATTACTGTGCCTGTTTCAGTATTAATTTGGTTGTTACAAATATCTGCACTTGATATTGCCAAATAATTTAAACTATACAGTGAGAGAAAAATAAAAGATTCACAAACTTATCCTCTACTTTGTCCTTTAGGTTGTTTCCCCTACTCAGAGATATTTATTTTAAGACCAGTCCTTCAGTATCTGAACACAAGACCTTCCCTGCAATTCCAGAGTGCCCTATTTTGTTGCAAGGGCTTAAATTCAGTAGTTTTACTAAAATAAAGTGCCTTGCTAAACTTAAAGCTTTACCTTTTGCACATTTCCACTGCAATCAAATATATGCATGGTAAATAATGCAGTCTAAAAACAGATAATGAGTATTTCCTAAGGAAAAACATTCCTTTCGAGAATATCTTCCTCAGGGACAGTCCTGATTTAGATAAGATCAAATAAAAGATATAATTACTATAATATTGGCGGGGGTGGGGGGAGCAGAGAGAGAGACATAAGGAAGATAAGGGGCTAACTCGATGTAAATAACATTAAGAATTCTTTTCCTGCTGACATCAGCACTGCCCAGTGCTGCTCTTTTTTGTCCTGAAACAGTATTTGCTCTGGCGAGCAAACCCAGGACCTGTCACGCTGTGAGGTACCAGGTGCTGTAACATCATCACACCCAGGCTCCCCATCCCAGTTCCTTTCTCCCACAACACCCAAAACATGTTTTGACAGGCATGACTTCACAGCTGTATTATAAGTATACTGTATCTCCAGAACAATAATTCAGTGCTGTTTTTAAAAGAGTCCATGGTTAAGTGTGGGTTGCAGCAGGTTACAACGCAAGTGCAAAAAATCCCAAACCTACTATTTTTTACAGTTGTATCTCTCCATCACACACCAGGTGGAGAAAAAAAAAAGGCTGAGGCTCTCTTCATTTCTAACTTCAGTGGCATGTCATGAGATACTCAACCTAAAACCAGGATAAGGTTCTGGTTGTGTAATTTTGGGGTTTTGCTTTGGGTTTTTTGGAGGGGTTGGGTTGGGTTTTTTTTTTGGGGGGGTGGGGGTGGGGTTTTTTTTGCTATTGATAGGCTTTTCGTGAGACTACTAAAGGACTCTGTAGAAACCTTCAGACATCAGCATAATTTTAAACCTTATGTTAGCCCTTTTAAAGGTTATCAGGTTCCAGCCTGTTTTACCTTCTATCTGCAGCATACATTTGTATTTATAACCTGTTCCTCACCATGGTATCTAAAGCATCTAATAAAAACCAGAAACAGGCAGCTTTCTTGTTCCTGCCTTTTATTATTCAACAACAGAGAACAGCAACTAACAACGTAATTGGGATTTATTTATTTTTGCCTTCTGATCATCTCCCAAACCAGATATCCCCCAATATACACACTGGCCACCTGGCTGACTCTTTCAAGCTTATTCTCCAATCTCTTTCACAACCACTGCTTGTAATGGGATTCACCACTGTCCTGCTCCCAGCTCCCTCATCCTCCGGTAAGGTCTCCACTTGCCTTACATTCTTATAATGGGAAACTAGTTGCAGTCCATCTGTTCCTACCAGAACCTCAAGGGATCCCATCTAAGTATCAGAACCACAAAAAGCTGCTGGGAGACATGAATGTCACAGTTACCAAACCCAGAAAGGAACCCGGCCGGTGACCTAGAAGTCAGCCCACAAAGATCCACGGAAACATACTATCACTTTGGAATTGCTTTGTATTCAGTCTTCCTCTTACTCTGTTTAAGAAGGCAATTACTGTATTTTGGGTCCAAAGGTAAATTTTTAGGACCCCTTTTTACCATTAATACCGAATTCAGAGTTTATGGAAGAGAAGAATGGATGGCCAGGACATATGGGACACGTACACATAGCTAAATAGGAGAATACTTCTAGCAGCTACAATTATCTAGGTCTTCCACAACTTCAAAAATGACAGAAAACCTCCTCAGAGAGCCAAACATTTTGCTTCTCACTTCTCAGAATGAGAATCAATCACGGACAACTCTGCATGGCAGAGCTGACACTTGATGTCTCCCAGTCCTCCGTCTTTTATACTTAAAACAGTATCAGCAGAACAAAACCAAAAACAAACAAGCCCAAAAAACCACCCCACCCCCCAAAAAAAAGCAGTGGGGCATTCTGAAAGCAGTGACAGAAAGTGCATCCAGTTGCTAAAAATCACAAGAGTTAGTATCCAAGTGACAACAAACACACAAACGGAAACCCTGACAAGTCCTCCCCAGCTAGATGGCAGCCACCAGATCTAGCCATCTTGAACTAGACTAATTGAAAATGCTGCCAAATCTTGTGTTTCTTCCGGGGGGAGGGGGGGGAAACAACCAAAACCAAAAAACAAACAAGCAAAAACCAAACCAAAACCAAAAAAACCACCACTCCAATTCCAATGAGCTTTTCAAATCTCTGCCAGGGGATGAAATATTTTGTTCCAGGTTGCCTTAATACAAAGGTACCACAGAGTCTCGTGGAAACTGCTGTTTTGCACCCTTATGGTTCCTCAGCAGATGACATTTATGAAGCACCACGGCCTCCCTCCTGAACAAGCTGCCTGGCCACCATCACTGCTACACGCAACGGCAGAATTAGTCTAACCAACAGAAAGGAACAAAGATGATGACCTCCTTCCCAAAATGCATGTATTTAAGATGTCATAGTGCTTTAACACATAAGCAGTTCAAAACAAAGTGTTTTGATTTAGTTCAAGAAATTGCAGGTTTTTAAACATTTCCAAATCAACTTCTCTTGTGAACATTTCTCACAGTTAACTTTGCCCCCAGAAGGCCAGAAGAAATTCTGGCACTTCACATAAAAATGTAATTCCGGGTTTTGTTCTGCTTTGCAGACAAAATGAGACCCTACTAATACAGGAGAAAACAGAAACTCTGTGACACAAGATGCAGTTTTGACACAAACCAACCACATAGGGACTTATCTCCCATTTCGTCAAAATATTTTTTTCTAAAATAAGGTTCTTTCTTCAGTAGTTACTGTGATGTGATTCTCTAGACCAGCTTCCACCCCCCTGAAAAACTTGATGCTCCCTGCACTCATCCAATTCTATCACATTCAGCACATTTCCCGAGTTCGTTTCCCCAGCGCTTACAACTACAGCAGGTACTTTTAAAGACAATGCAACAAAAACCCAAAACATTATCCTCTACAGTTGTGCAGTTATCTTAATATCACAGACTAAAATCCTTCTTTAGTTGAGAGTTATGGATTATTTTTGTAAGACTGAAGAGTTGTCAAAAGACTTCTTAACTAAAGGTGTTAGCTTTGTAGCTAGCTCCATCACATATGGTGTGTGTAGAAGACACCTCCTGCCCTTCCTTGATCTTTTACCCCATTTACCTCTAGTCTAAATCTAGAACACATCACTTGGAAAAGCAGCTTAGATTTTTTTCTCTTCCACATCACTAAACAAAACCCTAAAATTATCACCATTTCACCCAGCACGCTTGCACCTTATGTGTTGAAATACGTCATTCAGTCAGTGAGAACCTGCTTGTTTGCGTCTAAACCAAGCATTCGTCCTCAATTCAGCTAAGGAGCACAGGACCTCAAAGCAGCAACATCAGACAGAGTCAAAGATGTCATCGTTGCCAGTGCCCATGCAAAATATGCCAGCATTTTATAGCACATTTTATATCACGACGTGTATTTGCATTTCTATCTGTACATAGTAAAGGAAAGGCAGCCTATGGCTATTACAACAGAGATGTTCTTATAAAGGCAGCAATTATTCAAAGGAGAGGAAGAAAAAATTTAAATAAATACACAAATCACACTATGGAGTTCATTTTGCCTCCCTCCCCATTTATGTTTATTTTTGGCATTTGAAACCTCCAAGTACTTCACCTTTTAATGCTCCACTGCTGTTACTGTTGGTAACAAAATAATTCTGACTGTATTTGTTAGCCCATAGCTCTGATCCTGTTTTGCAAATGATTAGACACATTGTTTTATTCTGAAAGACCATTGTCTTGGCTTCCATAGGACATCATTGTGCAAATTATGCCATAAGTAAATAATGCATGAAATGCGAAATGTTACCTATGCCAAAGCTGATCTAATGTTTCGTGGTGTGGAAAGAGAGACTTTAAGAAGAAAGGATTAAAAAAAAAGTATATTAATTTGAAAGACTCATGCCAAAAAACACATCATCATCATCATAAAGTAACACTACAGACATTTGCTATTGAAAGTACAATTCAGCTTCATCACTCGTACCGTAGTGAGCAAACAGACACCACAGGCCATGTTCAGACAGCTTAAATTCAAGCTCAGCCAAGTGTTTCCCATCTCTAAATTTTCAGTGCCACCAAGCCAATGGGAATTATAAGGTCTGAATCCAGTGTTTCAAGTATGGCCCTGCTCAAAGGAGTAGCTCCCCACCACCTCCTGGCAGAGAAGAGGACCAACGGAGGTGCATGTTCAGCTTGCAGGACTACGCAGATGCAAGGATACGATACTGGAAGAACCATTTGCAGCTTGTTTTGGATGGGAGAAGACTGCTCAGGGCAGAAAAAACCCACAGATCAAAACCAAAGAAGCAAAAGAAAACACTGAAGATGTGCTTTGGTAGCACCTAAAGTTTCGCAAGACTTTTTTTTTATAGATATTTGCTAATCATTCTGCTGTAAGTGGAGCAACTCTTGCAGCTCTGCTCATTAATTTACAGTCATCAGGAAGGCCACTGAATGATTCATCCAGGTACAACGACAATTGAACAGGCAGCATGTAACCTTGGGGTAGTTTTAAGCAGGCCTAGTCCCAACCGGAGAGAGCCCACCGCGTACCAGGGGCATGCTCTGCGCGGCCTGACAACCTGCTGGGGGGACGTGTCAGGGACAGCTTCTTCAGCACTCCTCTCCAAACGTACCGCACACTCTGAAACAACTGGCAGCACGAAGCATCTTAACCTTCATGTTTGCAAGGCAGATTCATGGGAGAAATAAGTTATTTAAAACATTATTTAAATCCAAAAAGACTTAAGATCCTAATTTCATTTTTGGTTTGTATTGGAACTACCTAGTTATTTTTCTACATAAATACCTGTCTCATCAGTTAGTCATCATTAAAATCAAGACTTTTTTTTTTAATATGGTAACATTTGTTTTTACTAACAAGTAGGATTTTAAAACATTAAAGCAACCATGTAGCTTAATATACATCTTAATATTTATTTCATAAGAAATTTGCTCCGCTATCATCTTTAGTAAGAGATACATCCACTTGTGTAGGTACATGCGATATAGGCAAAGTTAAATTTAGATGACAACTAGAATTCATTTAAAAATACACAGACCATCTTCATCTGCTAGAAAATGAAAACCACACATTTCTTATGTATATAAAATTTAGAAGTTCATAAAAACATGTTTTGTCTTTTAAACACTTTGGTAAATAAACTAAGTATAATTTGCAGTTAGTGATTTAGCTGATTACTTCCAGTCACTGTGTCCTACCAGATGACACAACAAATAGATCTCATGCCCCCCCACCCTTCCACCTCATCATCGTATCTAAATTGCGGGGGTGGGGGGCTGACACCAAAACAAAAAACTTCCCGACAGAGTTCTCAATTTTATGCAGTAGTCACCAAGTAATGCTCCTGAAATACACTGGAAAAAGAAAATATTCCCTCTGTTCAGGAAGAGGGGATTACTATTTGTCCACAGTTGGTTTTCTACTCAGCAACCTTGTCTAGTTAATCATCCACTCACTCAGCTGTTCAACTCTGTCTTCAAAAGTTGAACTAGCACATATTGCACATGAATGTTTTATTTTACCATACTGTTGGTATGTTTAGATGTTAATACATCAAAGAATCTTGCTTTACAAATATTATATCAAACGTATTCCTCAATTCATAATATTTCAAATTTAAATAGGTTATTTATCCTGATTTCTTGTCACAGAAATGCTTGTTCCATCTTTCATGAATCTATCCTGGCTAAGTTTTTCAGCGCAGCTAAATTCATGTTTTCAGAGTTTATACCAACCCTTTTTTGCGGGGGTTGTCTGTGCTAGATTCCCCCACTGAAGTAGGTGAATTCTGTGTATTACGTGTCCTTTACAAAACAGATTGTGGACAACATCAATCAATTTGTATATAAACATCACGATACTGACAGCATATTGCTGCAGATACGTGCATGAGTAAAAGAGGTTATACTCAACTGCTTGGTGAACTCACTGCACTTACCTAAGTACCATGACAATACCACTTATTAAAAAAAAAAATTTCCTCTTCATCACTGCTTCATACTGCAGCAATCTCTCATGAGGAAAGTTATTCTTTTTCATCCCAATGGATCTTTTTCCTCCATCCCTCTCGTAGAATTATTTTAGATCACTGGCACAGCAAAGCATTATTTTATTGGAAAATAAACTAATTAATTCACACTTGGTTGTAATGAGCATTAATTACCAAAGGCTGCAGGCCTTGACCAGGCTAATTCCAAGAATTCCACTGAATATCTGTGGCAAGCAGGTCTAGGAGTCTCTGGTTTTAAAGTGTGATTTCAAACGCACTTGGGAAGGAACAGCTTCTACAAATCTGCTACAGCGTATCTCAATGATGAAGCACTCAAAAGCACTAATCTTGTAAGGAGTGACTACTAAATGACAGTTTAAATGATAAATAATAGTTAAAAGATGTACAAAGACCTTAATTTTTTTTTAATGGACTATATCATCAAGATTGCTTCAGGTTAAGTTTTACCCTTTACTTTGGTAAAATTTAGATTTTTTTTATGAAAATACTATTATGTTTATTACATCTGGATTTTGCATGCTCCTACTTACATAAAGACAAGTTTGCTTGTGACTCCAGAAAGGCAATGACAGTTTGGGGATTGTGGCCAGAAGGACTGATACTGAAATGTCAGTTCTCCTTTCCTCTTCTTGCTGTACCACTTACATGAAGTTGTACTCCCCCCTTTTTTTTCTTCCTTACTCAGAGACATCAGTAGGATGTAATTTCTCCATGTGTACTCTTACCTAACATCACTTTTTGATGGACTTACAGTTAGTCAGTCAGCTAAATCACATTTCCAGCACTAGCATAATGCCAAATTCTGTCAAGGGGCACAACAGAACAAATTTTATCTTTTATAAAGTAACGGTAAGTCCAGACTTCCCTCACTCAAAAAGCTCCTATTTTAACTGCCACAGTTCTTATTCTTTTCTGCCTGTTTGAGGCAGACAGTTAATCCCACCACAGCTATCATGCAGGTACTAATTTAGGCTTATGGAATAAAAAAAAGTACTGCCTTTTTCCAAAGAAAAATCAATTTGGCATTTTTTTTTTTAATCTATTCACACTTCTGCTTTTTGAACGCAAAAATACAGTTAAACTGTAGTTAAGGTTGTAACTATAGAGACACGTCATGATAAACACAAATTAACTCACGAAGCTTGTGGAAGAAAAGCAAGATTGCTGGTCTGTGTTCCCTATTCACACAGAGATGGAAGGAGAGTCCCAGTTAAAAAAATGCAGTGTCTGTGTAACCCCAGCATCACACAATTTGTACTTGTCATCCTCGGAGCTCAAAATAACGCAGTGTGTTCATTTGCAAAGGAAAGAATGCGTTTTCTTAAGAAAATTGGATCTCTGTGCTGATAACACAAGTCCACAAGTAAGATTAAGGTTTATAAAACTGGGAATTAAATATACCATCAGACAAACAAGTGAGAATTAATCAAATAAGTCAGAAACTAATAAAAAGAGATAAGCATTTCAGTGTAAACCTTGAGTCCAATCCTGCTCCCTAATTTCTTAAGGCAAAGTCTTCAGAAACCACAGTAATACCAACAAACAGTAAAACTAGCCCAAGGTACCTCTCCTTTGCTGACCAGTGGGTGATGACCTTATAAAGCACTATTTTATCTGAAATGCACGCAGACGTGAGCCCATTGGTACTTGGCACCCCTAACGAACACACTGTGGTGTCCCGGACTCAAAGAACAGAGGCTGTACTCACTGGCAGCCAGCTTCGAAATGGAGTCAGAAATTGACTGCCCAAAATGAGACAAGGCAAACCAGCCGTCATCAACACCCGTGGCACAGCAGTTAGCATGGAGTATTGACATCCCAATACACTCAGGGAGCGTAATCAAACCGATTCCTCCAAGGAAAAGGCCAGAAACCCCAGAGTGAGTTTGCCCTTGCGAGCATGCGAATCTGTCATTGTCATCTACTGAGGGCCATCAGCAGCACCTCCTGCCCCGAGATGCAGTCATTTCTCCCTTCTTCCCAACTGCTAGCATGCCTCTGCCTGCCTGCTCCCCTTGTAAGAAGTGTTACTGATATTGATCAACGTAACAAAGTATGCTGTGGGATCGCCTTTGCTTCAGCCATATTTTTGTGGCCCCAGTGAGTTCAAAACATGTATTTTTTCCGGATTTTTTTTTTTTTTTTTTTTTGCTTTGCACAAATTCAGTTCTTTTTTCCCTTTATTAGGAGCCAAAGCATAGGGAACACCCTTTTCAACGTGACCAACATGGGTAAATACAAATCCGGCTGATGCTGTTGAGTTTCCTCTATTTCTGACAGTCTACATAACTGCATGGTGCGTGACTAGTCTGCTCCTTCCTCCTTTGACATAAATATTATAAAAAATAAAAATAAAAACAATCCTAGCACAGATCTTTCAGGCAAGAGATAATAGACATTTTACAGAGTTATTTTAAAAGCCCCTAGTGAAAGATCTGCCACAGGCTTTGTGCAAGTCTAAATAAAATCTTAATGGTTCAGCCTTTAACCACACTATACGGCTAGCCAAAGGCTTTCAGTACACGGAGGAGGTATGATTATACAGTCCGCAAAAACCACGCCGTCCTGTCCCTGTCGTGCCCTTCTCCCCCCTGTGAAGTGTCTGACATTTTTAATTTTAGTGCTAACTTCAACCATTTTTCCAACACTGAAATAACTCTTGCTGAGTTCATTCTTTGATCCCTTCTTTAAGGAAGGTTAAATACGTAACAACCTCTGCTGTACCCTACTGCCCAGCAGAATAGCTGGCTTTAATGAGCCTGGGTGTAATGAATCTGTGTTCAATCACTTCATTCTTAGCAAGACCCGGGACTCTCGGGTGCACACCATCTGCTCCTACTGACTTGGCTGCTCTTGGATTTTTTCCATTTATTCCAGCGTTTCCTCTTCTGGCACATGCTCTCAAATTCCCTACCTGCTCTCTGGTACCTAGCCTCTTTCATCTAAATAACCTCTTGGATCAAGCCAACTGACCTTTAAACAAAACCAAACCCTTGCCCGTTTGTTGTTTGGGAGCACAGGTTGCTGCTTTTCCCCCAGGAACTGACAAATTCAACAGCAGTACTCCAGCCGGGATGCACCTACATGATTTTTGTCTAGACCGCAAACCCTGCCATTACAGTTAAGGAAGGTGGAAGGAGATTTCCCATGATGCTTCTGAGCATTTTCCTGATCAACAAGAAAACTCAAAGACTGTAAAAGGAAAGGCTCCTTTTTTCTCAAAGATTTATCCCATTTATTACACAAATACAAATCCCTGAAGACAACAGCACAGGTTCAAGACTTTGCCATGGCACTAAATGCCAGCTCTGGAAGCACAATGATCCATAAAACCGCTCCTCAATGAATACCTTGAGAATAAAAAGCTGTAAGTTGCACATTGCTTACAAAACGGTCCATAGCTGCCTCTTGTTATAGCCCACACAAGGGCCAGGGAATGGTGTTAAGTACCTTCTGGACTGTGCAGGCTCTGCTTAGTAGGAATCCAGAAGTGGTTTCCAATCCAGATCTCCCCATTTCTGACATGGCAAAACTACGCGTGACCATTTCTCAGTCAGTCAGTAGGGATGCCTGCATACTAAGCACTAATTATGACAGATGGAGATTTTAAAAAACAGTAAAAAAAAAAAGGAAAACTTTCATGGTCAACAATTATTTCAAAGAAAACGTCCTAATGATATCAAACAAGCTGCCTCTGCCTAAAATGGGTGTTCCCTGTACTAGCAGAAAACATATACCATGAACCTCTGTGCCTTGTTCCCATAATTGTTAGAATGGCAGGGTTTTTTAAACAGAAACTATTAGGTTGCATTTTTGGAGGATGATAAAAGACAAAATATCAGCAAACATCTCAAACAATGTTGTGGGGTTTTCCCTATCAAAACAGCC
Organism: Morus bassanus; assembly: GCA_031468815.1. Classification (NCBI taxonomy): domain Eukaryota; kingdom Metazoa; phylum Chordata; class Aves; order Suliformes; family Sulidae; genus Morus; species Morus bassanus. The sequence continues at coordinate 86,341,695 of CM062568.1, read as the reverse complement.
ACGTTTCCAATTTTTGTTCTTTTTTTAAACACATTGCGTTAATTCATTTTTTTCTTAAGTCCTCGTAAAGGTTAGTAAGAACACCTGACAGCGGTGGGTTCTGAGGACAGGCGCTCTAGCCGGAGAGCAGAACTGTGATTAGTGCCATATAAACAAGAGGGGGAGGGCAGGAAGGAGGAAGAGAAACAGCCCCAGATCCCGCAGGCCTTATTGTCTGAATATTCCTGAAGCCAGTTACAGGCTTGTTTCCCAGTAACATTCTCCTCATAGCATAAATATACCTGGAAATAATCTAAAATAGTAAAAACCAACAAGAACATTAAAAAAACAAAACAAAACAACATTTCCAGGCTTAAGTCACACATTACTATCAAAATGACCCCCAAAACAGACTATGATAATAATGTTATAATAAATTTCACTTAAATGATAGGGTAAGGAACTGCATAGCAAAAATAAGAGGTGGTTTTTTCCATCCTTCTTTGGAAAACGAAGTGACTAATACAAAAGTCACACAAATTTACTAATAGGGCTTTAACAAGTTTCTAAAATATGCCTTCTTCTTTGCAATTAAATGTTTGCTTCTTCCTCTTTACAAAAGACCTACTCTTGGTGCTCGACGGATGCGAAATCTCTACTTTCACCGCTCAATTCAGCTGCAAGACCAAGGCCACAGCGCGGCCCAAAATGAACCAGCGCTACAGCACTCAGTAACATTTTTGTTTTACAGATCTGGTAAACAGCGCACGTGAGAGGGGAAAAAAAGAATCCCCAAAATATCACCATTTTCATTCAGAATCACCTGTGCAATCTGAATTTATATGAAGTCGTTACGAGATGACCTGGCAGCTATCAGGAAAGCAGCAGAGGAGTTTAGTACCCTCAGGTGCTCAGGTATAACTATACTTCAGCTCAATTGCAACATAACTTTCTTCTGCTTGATAAATAAAGACTACTGAAGAACAGAATTCCTGTAAACAAAGATAAAAGAAAATAGGAATACCCTACCTCTGTTTAGCTTATTGTCGGAGGTACTACGCAACTACAGCGCATTCTTAGCCGAATTACTAACCCACAGGTGGAGAACACCACAAGTCCAGCTCTTCGCTGTCACTGGAATCTGGATGGCACAAGCCTTCTCACACCCCGACCAAGCTCCTCCTCAAAACTAAGGAGGGTTTTGCCTCACCGCCTCTGCCTGGGACCTCTTCTGGGACCCTGCTGCTCCAGCGGTGCGAGAGCCTCTTGCTTTCTACCCAAATGTATTTGCTCTCCAGAAGAGCCACGTGAACACCGCAACATCAGTTTGCCAACAGATTTTTCCTCACTGAGGCGACACTTGTACAAAAAAAAAAAGAAAAAAAAAATATATATATATATACCGGTTTTACCAGGAATTAAAGGAATTAAACACACCGCCCGCCCTGGGCAGCTCTGCGAAGACACAGCTGTCTCCATGATATTGGGGGCCCCTTTTGAGGAAGTTAACGACATGACCAGTCCGACCCGGGCGCCCGCCGACAGCCGCCGACGGGCCACGCGCGACCTTCCGCGGCTCCGCGTCACAGCACGCGCAAACACGACATCGCCTACCCCTAACGCGCGCACACCTGGAAGGAAGGAAGAAACGCGGATTTCTTCTGAATATCGGCGATACCAGGAGCTTGTCCGAGAAAAAGAGAAAAGCGGGCACCGAGCGGCCCCGGGCGCCGCCACCCCCGCCGCCGCGCTGAGGAGCGCTGCCCGGCTCCGGCGGCGTTTCGGTGCTCCGCCGCCCGCCCCGGCCCCGCACGGCACGGCCCCGGCCCCGCACGGCACGGCACCGGCCCCGCACGGCACGGCACCGGCCCGCCGCCCAGCCCCTAACTTTCCGGCGGAGGCAGCCGGCAGCCCCTCTCCCGCCGGGCTGAGGGGAGCGCGTCCCCGCCGTCCCCCCGCCCGCACCGTCGGGGCGAGCCCTCCGTCCCGCCGCCCCCCGACCCACCTGGTGCAGCGTGTCCGGGGGCAGCTGGGAGGCCCGGAACAGCTCGCCCACGCTGCTGCCCCCGGCGGCCGCCTCGGGGGGCGGGCAGCACCGCGAGAAGAGCTCGGAGTAGCGCTGCTGCTCGCTCTCGCTCAGCGGCAGGAGCAGACCCCCGGTGCCGGCGGCGGCGGCGGCGGCGGCGGCAGCAGACCCCGCCGCCGGCCCCTGCTCCATGGCGGGCGGAGCGGGGCAGCGGGCGCCGCGCCGCCGGGGCGGAGGTGTGGCGGGAGGCGGCGCCGCGCTGCGGCGGGGAAGGTGCAGTCCCCGCCCCCGCCCCCGCCCCCGCCCGGTGCGGGGCCTCCGCAGTGCCGCGGCCGCCGGTGGCCGCTCCCGCCACCCCCCCCACCCCCCCCGGCCCCGCCCCGCAAACAGCGGCCACGCGTGGGGAGCCCGGCGCCACGCGTGGCCGCGGCGGCTCCTCACGGCCTCCGCCCCGCCTGCCCCCGTCCTCCGCCTGGCGCCTTTTTCGTATTTTTTTTTTTTATTTTATTTTTTTTTTCCTTCCCTGAGTTGGTTTGGTTTTACTCTTAAATACCGACCGCCTGCGCTTCTCGCCAGCCCCCGGATTTGGGTGCTGCGTGGGAGAGCATCGCCGTGCCACGGGGCAGACCCACGGGCACCCAGGGGCCCAGCGCCGCCGCTGCCGGGCGGGTGCGGAGGCGTCAAAACCCCTGACGAGGCTGGGTGACCGGTCACTCCCTGGCCTCCCGGTGCCCATCCCCGGTGCCCAACCCGGTGCCCATCCCCGGTGCCCAACCCCCCGGTGCCCATCCCCGGTGCCGGTCCTCTGGGCTTCCCACACCTGCCCTGCCAGCACAGCCCCGGCTGGGCTCCCTGGCGAGGGGCTCCGTCCCTCACCCGCCGACCCCGCTGTGGAGGCTGCGCCGGCGGAGCTCGGGGTACTCGTTTTTCTCCCCGGATAACGGTGGGCCCTCGTTGCCAGCCTTTCCGAAAGTACCACCTGCTGCTGAAAATGCAGCACAGGTGCTGCAGTAAGGAAAGGCAGTAATGTGATAGCCTGAAGCGAGTCCTAATGGACCAGCCAGGAGAGGTTAACAGAGAAACACCCCACCGTGTTCTCTATAGCTTTTGCTTTAGCATGAAGGGCAAAGAACCCCTAGTTCGTGGAGACAAGTTTCCTCTTTACTACTCCTCTGTCAGCAGTTAACACTGTAAATGCTCCCCTTACAGGTCAAGCACCTCCTCAAAAGCCAGGCAGGTCCCGACCCACGGTAGGAGGGCCGGGTACCTCCCAGCAAAGAAGCCGTTTGTGGGTCTCACGCTGTGTTTCGGAGCCTTTCCTCCCAGCAGCTCTTCAGGGTGTTTCAAGGAATAAAGAAATCAACCTGAAGGTGATCCTCGTGAAGGCCGATGACCCGCAGAAGAGTGAACAGTTCTCTTCACAGCGGCTCTGGTGCTGATACAGCCTGGCCCAGGAGAAACCAGACTACCCCGTTATTCACTTGCAGTCCTGTGCCATTAGCGTCATGTGGCTAATGTTGTTGGCCGTGTTCCTAAACACAAAACATTTAGGAAGTGCAATGTGGTTTAATTTTTATATGCTTGTTTACTATGAATTCTGGCAAAATATAAAATCCAAATGTAATAATTTTACATAATGTTTTTACTAGAAAATATTAGGTTAAGGTGACTTCAGTTAAAATTGCTATCAGTTTAATCTATGGTCCATAAAGCAAAAAAAAATTGCTAGCTCATCACCTCTGTCCTTGTTAACCAAGACCTGTTCTCTCTTTCTAAAATCTTTTTAAAACCACTTTACCCTCTCCACACCATGCATCCGTGCCTCCTTCTCACCTGCACAAAACATGCAAACCTTTAATTCCTCTAATCAGAAATTAATCTAATCTGTGCCTGTCTTCTCAGTGTTTGGAATGCTGAATGGGTTGTTAGTTGCAGTTATTGGCAGGTGAATAATTGATGATTGTGTTTCAGGATGGAGTGTTATGGAGAAATCTTTGTTCCTTTAGGGACAGTGGATCATCATGGTATTTTCTCATTTTAAAACATATTGTTTCAAAGGAGGGCAAGACTATTTCAGAAACTGAAGCTTGTAGCCCAACTTAAAGTGGCAAAGACCTGCATTAGCTCAGAAAAATTCTGTGAGTCCTCTTGAGAAGGCTCTGCGGAGCAAAGAGTGCACGACCCCGCAACTGCTGGGTCCTTCACCTGGAGAGTCCTGAGATGTCGCTGGCCTTTTTCTGTATCTTCAGTCAGGTATGAGATGCTGGTCAGAGGAAACGGTACCAGCCGTGTGGAGAAGACGTAGGGCTTTACCTAACTAGTCATATTTAACTATATGACTACCATGAAAATAGAATATCTTCAAACTAGCTTATGGAAGAACAGCTGTCTTACAGCTGAACTTGAACAAGAGAGATGTTATGCTGACAAGCAAAGGAAAATGCTGTGAATAATTTGTGCTAATTGTGCATTTTCCTGTGCCTGAAGATGCCCACTGATAACTGACCAGCTCAATGCTTGTGATGCTAATGTCTCATCACAACAAATACTCCCTTCTCCAACACCCCAGCATACACCATTTGACCTTTGTTGATGTGTCGGCCTCAGTTTTTCTGTTTTTCTAAGGTGGACCATGGCAGGAAGATACTGGAAACGCCCACTGTCCCAGAACACAATAATCTGTCTTACCAGCCACACCTCTTACTGCAGACAAACACAGCTGCTTTTTTTTTTTTTTCCCTTTCTTTTTTTTTTCCTTTCTTTTTTTTTTCCTTTTTTCCTTTGGACAATTTTCTCTTCTTTCTTGACCTGTAAAACTTGCATTCCTCTCTCCACACATCCTGCTTTCATCAGAAATGACACAGTGGCTGTGTTCAAAACCAGTCCACCCCAGTATTGTAATCTCCAACATGTCTTCTCCAAGACACTGAAGAGGTGAACCCCCACAAGCTGAGGGAGGAGGCAGGGAAATCCATGCCTCTCATTTCTGCAAAATAAGTGTGAGCTGAACACCCTGTGGGCGTGAGCACACCAATACGGGGCGGGTGCTCAGGTGTCTGCCTGCCCCCTCTGAATTGCAGGCGTCCTTCGGCACTTAGCAGTGCCAACCACACTGACTTACTCTGCTGAACCCAATACTTATGGGGAGCTTTAATCCACCCTGGGTGCCAGAGCCATTTTATCTACAGTCCAGCACGCCTTGTGCAATGCCATTGACGGTCCTTGCATGCTTTCAAGTTCTTGCAAGAGTACATTAGTTCAAACTGAGAGGCACTTCATGATAATAGAAGCTGTAGACATATTGTAGGAAGAGAGATTCAACCTTCCTGTTTACAGGGGAGTTGTGACGTCATTACAGGTTACAAAACTTCCCTATAACCAAGAAATGCTACCTATCAGTAAATCAAAACCATTCAAGTATTTATTGTTTGCTGGAAAAAAATGTCGGTTATGTAAACTGGATTGAAATCTGACTTGTCGAAGTATGGTTTAGATCTGTGTGTGGTCCTCCTTTCCTCCTTCCCTCCCCACCCAAATAATAACGCAATGACTTACTCTGAACCCCGCCAGCAGCAGTCCTGCAAACAATTGTGTGATCACGTGTGGGAGGGAGACTGCAGTCGTAGTAAAAAAAAAAAAAATTAATAAATACTACTTCCAAAGTCATGCTAGTAGGAACAGTAGTAATAAGTACAATAGGTATATTTTTCTTCAGGATGAAATCATCGGTATAAGTTGTCATGTATAATATGGCATACAATACATAATCACCAGTAAAAAAAATTCCTCCCAATATTTTAGTATTTAGGGGATCCTGGGAACTATTTGTATTTGAGCAGTACAACCAAAGACCAGTCACTCAAATCTGTATGGTTTTTCACTAGTCTTAGGGTGTAGATCATGTCAAACTTGACCTGGCCCAAAAAGGCCAAAAGTCATGAGATCTGGCTGGCAGCTGTTTCCCTTTGACAGTGAATATACCCCGCATATCACTGAGTGACGCTTCGGAAACACAGGCAAATGGTTGGCTGGAAAACCATGATTTAGCTTTTCCCAAATTAATTCCAGTGAATCTCGCTCATCGTTCCTAATGACAATTCTTTTTATGCTCTTTGCAAAAGGAAAGAAGACTTTGATGACAAGCAATTGGTGGGGCGGGTTTCCCAGCCATGGCATCAGGCATGCTTGGAATATAATTGACAAGCTTGTAGTTTTGTGTATCGATTCAGCGTGTGAATACTCTTACTCTTTGCATTGCTGCTTGCATGAAGATATTCCATCTCTAAGAAAAACTGGAGAAATGGTTAATGAACTGTAAAATTCGATTCCCTGTTTTCCAGCTTGTTGATACCTCTAATGCATGAAAAATCCCTTAGAAACAGTAGCTGTTTCCTAGCTCTGACCAGTTCATTGTTTTCAGAAATTAGATGGCATCGTAGGTGAAAACTGCCTTCTCTGAGCAGATTGTGGAAGATGCAGTTCCTGACAGTTTTTTCTGTAAGCAATTGAGTACATAATAGAGAATAACAGTTGGTGTCATAAAATATTTGACAAATATCCATTTATTTATTATTTGGGTGGGGAGAAGAGGAGGACCACACACAGATCTAAACCATACTTTCGTAAGTCAAATTTCAATCTAGTTTACATAACTGACATTTTTTTCTAGCAAACAACAAATACTTGCATTGTTTTGATTTACTGGTATGTACAGTTTCTTAGTTACAGGAAAGTTTTGTAACTTGTAGTGATATCACAACTAGTTGTGTTTAGAAGAGTCTTTTTACAAAGTCCTTTTACAAAGATTTACGCATGTAGTGTGAGCCTTAGTGGCATAAGGCTAAGCCCATGCACACATCTTTGTAAGAGCAAGGCCAAAAACAGTATATTGCTTTTTAGGTAACTTTCCAGGAAAATACAGCTTCATTTCCACTAATTTCCATCAAAGCCCCTGGCAGTTTATTTCTTTTAAAATAATGGCTTCACATGAAATTGGAAAAAGAAATATTTTAGGTGCACATTTGTTATTTTCTTGGTTTTAGTTTTGAAAGATTACCCACTTTTATATTCCATAGATCCAAAAGGTCACTCAAAAAATGAAGCATTAGAAAATGTCATTTCTCTATCATTTGTGCTTTAACTTAGGAGCTTCACAAAGCCTTCAGCAACTATTCAAACACCCAGTTTCAACCAGAAAACATCCAACCTTACTGTATTGCAGGGCAATGTTTTCTAAAGGTCACATCATCAGCACACTTGAAAGCCTGAACCAAGAAATGCTGCCAGGGGAAGATCTACATGATCCTGGAAGTCACACACAGAAAAAAAAGAATTTAAAAAAATAAAAATAGAATTGAAAGAGGGACCTATGATCGTCTTCTCCCACTGACACAAGTTAAAAATAGATCTTGCAATATATCCTGGAAGTTAACTATATTCTCTTTATCAAGGAGGGGAATGCATGTTAGGCAGAAGGTGGTATTAGAAGAGCACAGATATTAATTAAAGAAAATTTCTTAGTGCTTGGTTAGGTGGCTAACCTTCCGTCAATTGTTTCTTTTAACAAACTGTTACTGGCAACCATACTCTTAAGTGAAGAATAATCACCGAAAGGGACGGAGACATTAATCATTACAATGAAGCCATTAATGCAAAGCAAAATGCATATCTTCCATTTGAAGAAATAACAAGTAAAAAATCACTGCGTGTCCACTCTTCTGTGTGTCCTGCTAATTTGTCTCTCAAGAGTTTTGCCTTCAGATTTGGAAAAAAATTCTAAGTGTTCAGTTATGAGATAACCTACTGACCGAAATGGGCTTTCAATGCTGCTACTGCAGTCTCGTGCTTCGTATGCAATTTTGACCTAAGTAAGTTCCCTTTAAGGCAAATAGTATGCCCTTATGCCACATTCCTAGTTACAATTCAACACAGCAAATGGTCCACCTTGTCCTCTAGTTAATTCATGAACTCAATATAAACCACAAACAACTCAGGTGCAACACGCTATGGCTTCTGCTGTTAGCACAGACCGTGGAAATACACCAACAATAAATTCTATTTATGACTGTTTCTCGCAGACCAAACACAGCTATAATGTCATTGCAAATGCAGTAAGCAACGTTGCAGGCATTTTCTGCAGGAACATGCACTGTGCCATAAAGCTTGTAACCTGCACATGACAAAGCTTTTCATTCAGCATCAGTTTGAGAAGGGCTGTACTTTAACTGCATTGCTCATTACACAAAAGCCGCTGTACTGCAGCCTGGCCTGCAATGTGATAGCAACCTCCAACTCTCAGATCTCACATGCAAAGATGGAGAAACACTTAGCTGGCTGATATCCCCCAGCAACCAGAGCTGCATCTCCCTCATGCGCAGCACCGTGCCACGGCCTCTCTACCTCTTCATAACCTCTCTGACAAGGTAGGGATTGTCCGGAGCTGGGCAGCTGCGCTCAGGCAGCAGGGACGGGCTGGGTGGCACAGCTCAGGGATGTGCCAGCTGCCACCTGGTTGCAGAGCCACTGCACTGTCATGTGAGAACCTCATTTCCTTTCTCTCACCCCTCTGAGCTCACAACAGATACATGGGATATCACTTTCAAAGAAAAGAAACCCGAGAGACCTGAGTGGCGTTAGTTTGGATCGGGCATTGTTTCTCAGCAGCATGGTAGAAGGTCTTCTCGTTTTCTGGTAGAGCCCTCCTATAGCAGGGACAGCCTCCGACCATCAGAGCCCCTGGTCACAAACAGAAGACTGCACAGGAAATATGATACAGACCACAGCTGGACTCTTAACGTCACTGCAAGCCCAAACGTCATCGCCAGCCTGCTCATGGTCAGCAATCGGCAAGCAGGGGAAGGTACCACGGAGGTAATTTATTGCCCCTCTCTCATGTAGAAGGCAGAGCTGCAGCGCTGAACACAAGAGGTCCCACACGGATTAGAGAGCTTGACCTGGGCCACAATAAAGATGGAGCACAAGATGGTTTACAGCATGTCCCCAGGAACTGCTCTCCCCTTGGAGCCTCTTGCAACGTAGAGCACGATGCTCTTCCCAGGCCCCTCCTCAAGCTTCGTTTCCTGCTTGCAGACTTCAGGAGGGAATAGGGCTGGCTGACCACCTCCTCACCAAGTACTGCCGGCTTGCTTCCCCACTCACTGGCCTTTGCTGGTGCCACAGCAGCTTCACCAAAGTTATTCTTCATTTACAGCAGCGTGAGAAAGAAACGTCTTCTATTCTTTGCAACTCAATGTGCTTAAAGTCCTTTATAGAATTGCTGTTGAGGTATCTAAAGCCAGGATTTAAAATCAGAGTAGGATCAGGCCTAAAATAAAGGCTAGTCTAAAACTAAAATACATTTTATGTTATTGAGCCAACATCATGTCCATTATTACATAAAACCTTGTATTTTTAATTACATGTGCTCATATTGCCAGTATTGACTGGCAAAGACTAAATATTGTTAGAATGCTATTTGCTTTGCCATTTATACATGTTCTTCATTTTTCCCCCTGGTGTAAGAATTCCAGGCAGTTGACAGCTGAGATATTATTATTCAGTATAGAGATTAGATATTAAATTTCATCCTGGTGGAGAGGGAAGGTGCGTGTAAGGAAGATAAATTACAGTCTTGTGCCTGAGGAGTGTACCTTAGTGAGACTCAGAAAAATCTGGTACCGCTCCTACCTTCAGTACATTTGCCATGCAACCCTGCAGACATTCTTTGTTAGTAGTACAAAGAAAATATTTTCCAATTGTACAGCAGTCTTGTTAGGTATAGGCAATGTTTGTAGGGCGTACTGATACTCTGAAAGGGTAATGGGGATCAAATAAACTCAGTGAAGGACTAGCAATCTGGACTGAGCACTCTGACTTGAGGTGTGATGACAGTGACTAACAGACACTTAGCTGGTGAAATGCAGGTTTTGATTACACGGTTCAGAAGTTATTTCAGCTTTCTGTGCAGACAACCAGGCTCCACAATACATTTCAGAGATCCCATGCAGAAACCAGACCTGCTAGCTTGCAAATCAAAGTGGTACAGGCTACCCACACCTAAGGTGACAAGCTCAGGTGAGGGCTAATGGCAAAGTTACCCTTGTGGAGTCCAAACTACCATCTGTGAATGGCACTGGGCTGGGTTGTGGTGACATACCAGCTCTTTGGTGCTAGCTACGGGATTTCCAGTTTTGCTCAGCAGAGTGTCACGTAGATGTGCACCAGGAACAGACTGCACGGGAGAAGCATGGGGACACAACACCCACAAAGAGAGCTCTAGAAGGGAGAATGATCAGTAGCACAGTAAAAAGGAGAGATCAGGTTACAGAAACATCTTTCCAATAAAAGAAGTAAGGAGCATCTCCCAAGCTGCCCTTGCCCTATTTCAACCCCCTCCTTTGAGTGACCCCACTTGTCCCTGCCCAGGCTGTGGGTGACCTGGGACCTTTCCTATCATCCCTCTCTCATCCAACTTGCCACTGTGTTCCCTATCTTCCCCTGCTGAACCTCCCCCTGCAAGATATCTCCCCTCCTCTTCCCTCTCTTTGCAAGTGCTAGAAGACTCTCTCCACTCCACTTCTATCAGAGGATACAGCCCATTCAATTAGAAAATCCTGCTTCTGTGCCCGAGTGCATCATTTGGAATCTACAGCTGATGCCATCTTTGAATATTCAGCTCTAAATTGCAGCAAATTTGTAACACTGGAGATCAGCTGGGTAGAAGGAAGGAAGGAAAGAAGGAGAGAAGGAGAGAAGGAAAGAAGGAAAGAAGGAAAAGAAGAAGTCTGTCTGAAAGGACGTCTACACAAAGAGGTGCAGGCAGAGTTCAGGCTCTCTGCCTCTCCCCCAGGTTAGCTGGACACGAGGTAGTTGTGAGCAGGAACCTGACTAGGTGCACTGGTGCAAGCACCCTCCTGTCTGCTCTCTTGGCCAGCTCTGAGCATAGCATTGAAGAGCTCATGTTGGCCTGCGTGGATCCGCCTGGATGTATCCTGTGTCTCCTCTTGGCACACACTGCTGCAGAACAAAGCGGTAGATGCAGCCTTTCCTGTTTACTCCTCTGGGTGTGGTACATCAACTGCTCCTGGCCCTGATATTAGAAAAACAATTAAAGTTGGGCCACAGGATGTGTAGCTACTCTCTTGCGCTTTGTCAGTTAGATGTTTTACAAATATTTCCTACAACAACACGCCAATTCTGCTCATAACCGATATGGCAATCCCCACTGTTCGGGTGCAAGAACACTGCAGTGAAACTCAGGATTAGTTTGTCCTAAAAAAGCACAGCTAGAGACAAACGGTTTTACAAAATATTGCCACTCTAAATTAAAACTCCTAGAGATGTCTGGTGGTTTTGCTTTAACATGTGAACCAATTAAATGGTGTCCCTGCCTTGTAGCCTTGCAGAAGCAGTAAAGGGATCTGATGAAGCCACAGAACCACCATTTTGAAGAAGGACAGCTCAAAAGCAAAGCCCTCACTACCAGAATCCCTGGGTTCCTAGTGAATATGTACCCTCTTTTTTTAGCAAGCAGACAAGCATTTTTGAACAGTTGTATTTTTGAACACTGTTGTACTTTCCACATAGTTTAAATAATATACTTTTGGCAAGTCTTGCCTTCTCTGAAACTATGTATAGCTTAACGGAGGAACATTTCCAGTGTGTCTGTTACAATTTAATGAGTGTACTTAAAGTGTAATTGATTTGAAGGGGTAAGATTCGCTCAGAGAGGGCCTGGAGGTTTTTTCTTCTTCTTTTTTGGTTGCTAATTTATTCTTCTTTTGCTCATGCAGGGTAAACAAGACAAATTTTTATGAAGTCTGTATCCTAATATAGTTACAGAGGAGTGTATTAATTTCTAGAAAAGTTTATGCTATCAGTGTCGTATTTATTAATTTGCAATATTGGGATAAAACAAAATGAAAAATTTCATAAAATATGAAGATCTACAGTCAAAACCAGAGTGTGGCGATACTGAGTTTGGGGTTTAATTTTACTATGCTCTGTAGCATAACTGAATCTTTCTTCTGCTAACTCTTGCTACAGTAAACACAGGCAGGTAATCCCACACCCTGAGGGCCAGATATCTTCGTATGTGCCTAACTTTAAAATCCATGAAAGAATACTGAATTTACACAGGGCTACACACAGTTGCCAAGTTAAGCGTGTGCAGGATAATGGCCTAAAAATTTACTGCAAGATAGATAGCACTGTAAAGATTTGCAATAAATAAGCATGCCAGATGAGGCCTGATCTCAAACATTAAAATATGATTTTCTATTTTAGTGAATTGTCATTGAAAAGTGCATCCTGAGCAGGCATCTAAATGAAAAGTCATCATCTAAAAAGTCAAACAACTTTTCCAGTTATAAGAAATGCCATGGAAAGAAAATTAAATACAAATGAAAAAGAAAGCTAAAAAGACTAGCTAAGCAGGATGAGTGGGTATGAGTTTTCCAAAATCCTTCAAGATTTAAAAAATATATAGGAATTTAAAAATATGTAGGAATTTTAAAAATATGTAAGAATTTATCAGCTTTCAGACAAATATATTTCTTCTAAGTTATCTACATTAGAAACATTTCAGCAAGGGGAGCAAAGATGCTGGTATTGCATGGCAATATTAGAGATGCTTGAAATTTGCAGTACAAACCCAGTCCCTCCGGGACATTTGGTGAACAGATGTTCAGAGGCAGTCTGCTGCTTGGAGTACTTACAAATCAAAACCATACAAGAAATGTTATAGCTGCTGATGTTCACAAGGACAGATTCTATTCTCTGGATTTTTTTAATGTTAGCTCTAGTAATCCTTGACGATCCTATAGATTCAGAAAAATCCCAATAATTTATTCCAAGAAAACTCAGAAGAGATATGCAGATGGAAAGTAATTTAGTTATTAGTACTCCTAGTTAAAAAAAAAAAAAAAAAAAAGTGAGAAGCAGGGTTTCTGAAGTGTGGTTTTCCCATAGTTCTCTCTTGTCCAGATACCTGGGTACCCACAAGGGGTTGAAGGAACACCACAGACTGTCCCCAGTGAGAGCACTATTTTGGTCCTGTCTCTACGTTCACAACACTGGGAGAAAGCCTGAGTCAAAAAGGCTCTTCTCTTCTGAAGACGTGAAGGCATTGGAGTTACCTTTTACTCGGTGCAGTCACTCAAGCCAGTGCACAGCGATCTCCTAACATCATTATTGAAACATTTTTTTATTCTTTGGTAGATCCATCAGTTTTCTCTTGCTTTCTGCAGTCCAGATGACTACTGATGGAGAAGAATCAGCCCATTGATCCCTCTTTCCTTTCCTGAAGCTCTGTCCTCCAAGCTGGGCAGAAGGGTATTGCCCAAATTCAAGAAGCACTTGCTTGTAGCTTCTCTTGATTATCTGTGATATTTAGCATCATATGTAAAAGGGAGAAAAAGCACTGCCATAGCAGCTATTAGCCAAATCCTATGTTACCAGTTAAATTAAAACTGAGAAAAATCTTCATGCTGAGGAGGAAGAAATTAGCATCCAGTTGGCAAGGCAGCTATATTAAACCAGATACCAATCTCAGCAGCACCAGAATTAATTAGGAGTAATTGCAATCTACTTCTGCACTGAAAAGAGTAATTTTTTTTATGACTGTGTATTCTCTTATCTTTATGTTTGAGTCTTTAAGATTGTGATCACATTTTTAAATGTTACTTTGGTTTGATAACTGAAGATGGTATCTGAGGATAGACACCGTTGTATTAGGACTGTTCTAGATAAAACAACCTACACAAAAATAAATATTGAGATTAAAAAATTAAGTGCCCCAAAATTAGGAAGTGTCACAAGTAAGATAGCCTACACAATGTTATTTCTGTCCTCTTATGGGCACAAAGGCTGATAAATGAAAGGTAAAAACGAATTCTTTAATATTCAGCTATCTTTGCTAAATAGTGATGGAACGTAGCAGATTATCTGCTATTTGGGAGACACAACCTTACTTGCTTCCCAATAAAGAGATGTTCTAACAGTGCACAAGAGAATATGTTTCGAAGCGCTGTTCACAAGCCTTAAAAGAGGTGATGCTAAATAGAACAGGGGGCTAGACAGGAGCAGGCAGGGAGTCTACTGCCAGCTCTGGGCTGTGAGTGGAGCCTGGCAGCTATGGCAAGTAAGGGGGAGTTGGGGCAGTGATTTGTGATATTTCTCTGCCAAACTCATTCATTGCTGAACTTTGCAAAGGTGGATTATGTATCACAGCAGTAAACGAGTCAACAATATGGTGCTTCTGTTCACAAGCGGCGTAACTGATGAACTCCGTTTTCTCTCCCTGTGATGTAAAATGTGTGGTGTTTGTGGTTCATGGCAGTCTTTGCATGCATAGGCACAGAGGTGCACTTTCTTTAGGATTAAATGATTATGAGAAAATGCTTATCAATAAAATTGTAAAGAAGAAGAGGTGAAAGTATAAATCATAGTAACTTGTCTTTTAAGCCAGAGGTCTCTCCACAAGGTCAAAGGATGTAGTTGGCGAAACAAAGGGCAAAAGCTTGCAGAGCGCCTGCTCTCGCAAACCTCTAGAGTGCTATAATAAGTTCAGCAAGCTGCTTATGTATAGTCTGGTCTGACTTCTAAAGGTATGGTGATTTTTTAACCATATTTCTCAATATAGCTTCCACATTGATAAAATGCCGACAAGTAAAAAAATAATCTTTTCTTTTGCAACGCTTTTGCACATCTGTGCAAATTTAAGTAACTATGTAGGCAGTGAAGTAAGAATAAGGCCCACAGTTGCTGCAGTGAATCCTACTCTGTAATTGCATCAGTGTACGTGCATCTGGGCTCTGAAAATTGGTGAAATGCAAAGGCTGTTGTGCTGATGTATAGCTGTGCTGACTATATTGGTTTCCTCGTGAGTAAAGATACACATCAACATACTGCACTAATGACAGGGCTGCTCTGTAATGAAATACCTCACAGTACAGAACAGTTGTATGTTAAAGAAAGGGGAATAAAGAGGGGAAAAAAGCTCAGCCGCTCCATTTTTTCAATTCTGCTCAAGACATCAATTGCAGAAAATGAGGCACCTAAAAATATCTGAATATAGATTTCCTCACAGTGCTGATGTTGTCAGTTATACTTGTTTCTCTCTGGCGTATCTGTTTCCCCAGTTCTGTTGGTCTTTTCCTTCTGCTGCTTGACAGCAGAAGCTGAGGATGTTAGTCTCCCAATATTAGTTGGTAAACAGATGCTTTTCAAAGCAACAGCTGCACTTCAACAAAAAACTTTAATTTTCTTTTACAATTTTACAATGAGATAAAGCAGCTGGAATGCTTTGGAGATAAAGGAGCTCATGAATAATTCACTTGACACCTTTATTCTGAAGTATGGCTGTCTTCATTATATAAAATTGCCTCCTGTCAAGGGCAGTGAGAAGGTTTTTGGAGGAAGGCAAAGTTGTTTCCACTTGAGACCCCAGACAACGACAGTTGGTGGCAAGGTGGAAATTAATGTCGGAATCATTTTGCAACTTTTTGTTTATCATTGCTCTTCAGATCATTTCAATATAAAAATCACTTGGGTTCAGTACTCTGGAAAGTAATGCAAAGGAAAAAACTTCAGCAGGTGTGTAGATTACAAATGCTTATGGCCAGCAAAAAAGAACAGATTATGCATGTTTACACAGATGGCTAAAATCACATACTGTGGTGTATGAGGTATTTTATCCATCTGTTAGTATGAGGTGGTGCTGGACACCCTCCTGCATGCTACTGAGAAGTGCCTGGGGAGGCCCTGCCGGTGACCTGGGGCTCCCCCCAGAGCTGGCTCAGCGGGGCCTGTGCCCTGGGGTGGTGCAGCTCCTGAGCTTTGTGTTGCAAGCATCTGCCTGAGATGGGCTCTGTAAGGATCCAGCCAGATCCTTGGCCTTCCTGTTCCCCCTGAGGCAGAGCATAAACTGGAGGCATTTATCGTCCTTGCTGCTGTCTCACTGGAGGCATTATGAGAGATGCCACTTCGGATAAATGCTGCTGAGCAAGAGTGCCAATCTGGCTCTGGCTAGCACAGGACAAGGATGGAAGGCGCAGGGTCTTTCTCTGGAGGTGGAAGAAGGCTGCAGGGATCTGAAGTGAGATAAGGGACTGCTGCTCTCCTCCAAAATACCTGCCTGCTCGGACCCAGAAACACGATTCAGCTCTCAAGCAACCCCCTAAAGCTTATATAGCACAGAAATGTTACTGCTGGCAGGTGTAAGGGAGCAGGCAAGTGTCTTCATCGGGTAGCAAAGGATGTATTTAATAAATTGCACAAACAGAAAAGCTGGGCAAGGCTGACAGCAAAGAATGGTCCTGAATTGCCAGCAGAAGAGGCACAGCCCTTCAGTCGGGGTCTGCCAAGAGGGAGATACATGGAGGAAGCCATATCAAGGTATTTATGAAGAAATTAAAAAGTTTTGGGGACCTGGTTGAGACGTAACAGTGAGCTACCTCTTTTCCTAGCAGGGCACCTGCAAATCAGTCTGGAGTAAAACAGGGTGAGAATCTGCAGGCTAGTTTTTCAGAGGAACCCCAGGTGTGGACAAGGACTACCACAGGATTATGGACGCCTTGCTAATGTCGTATTATTCACCAGCAAAGCTGAATATACTAATGCAGAAAAAGGCACTCTTACTCCACACATCATTTCAGGATAATCCTGTGTCAGTAGGGCCCCCTGGGGAGAGGATATAAAATCCTCATTAACAAATAGTTTCTGATTGCCAATGAACTCTGTTGAACTCATAGAGAGCTTGACCACTAGAAGTACTGAGTAAAATAGAATAAGTGCCCATACTGCAATCAGTATGTGACTGCAGCTTGCAGGGACAGTCTGGAGTTAACTTCTGGGCAGATGATTTAGAGAAAGATGTTGTAGCAGCTCAGTATGGCCAGCTATGCGAACTTTTACCTGAATACTTAAACAGGCTTTGCAGCCTCTATTGACCTATATGGCAACATCTTCTGTAGTCTCTCTAGCTAGCCTCAAGCTAGCTTCACTATATCTACTTAAGTTATACTTATGTCTTTGCCTTCAGGGTAGAGATGCCATGAGCTATGACACCTGACCATGCTCCCACAGCTGGTGAAGGAAAGGTGAATACTCTGACTACAGCACCACTAAAAATCTCCCACTGAATATTTTTTCCTGTTTCCACCCTTGACAGTGTGTACTTGTGCATATTCCAAGTAACTGCAGCCTTCTAGACAAAGCTACTGTATTGAAAAGAGAACTCTACTATCTACCCTAGCTAGATACTAGAAGCATAGCTGTTCACACTGGGCGGCTTTTGGCCAGCCTTAATGATATCTCTTCTAATTGCAGGCACTTTTTGATGACAGTGCATCACTGCTATTTTGAGTCAGCTCGAGTTTGGTGCATTGTAAGGAGTTTTGCTCACAGTGATTCAGCTGCACTGCTGTTAGCAGCTTTAGCAGGGACAGTGCTGCCAGCAGAAACCTCAGGAGCAAGGATAACTGATTTGATACCGAGAGCAATGCAAAGCTGTTGGCAAATACAGCTCTTAGTACCACCGACTGCACTAAGCAAGGATGGAAAACTTCCTGCAGCCTCCTTGGTACAAGCATGAGTGCAAAGTCATTCCTTGGGTTTTCAGATTGCCTAGTTGAAGCAAAGAACGCTCTGGGAGGCTGCTGAGTGATGCTGTCTGGCAATGTTCCCAAGCTAAAAACACAGTGGAAGATAACTGCTATTTTTTTCGGGAGAGCATTCCTCCTCAGTTTTCTGTGGATTTTATGCTGTGCATATATAGTGCTAAAGCTCAAAACAAGCCTTTCTGTTGGTGAATGCTTTTTGCTCCTAGCTACATTTCTGTGAAGGTGTTTCATAGCCTTAGCATGCTGTCAATTGCAATTTATTAAATCCTAGGGAAGCATTTACACATTCTTTCCCATCTCATTGAGAACAACTGACAATTTATGGGACAAAAAAATAGCACCTGTTAAATTTTGCTATTGGTGAACTTCTAGCCTTGCATTCTTCATGCAGATTTTCTGACTCAATATTTAGAAAGCTGCATTTCAAGGCAAAAATCAAATAGTATCTCCTTTTCGATACAGTGGAAAAGCCAAACTTTTTCTTAAACTGTCTCCTGAGTGACTAATAACCACACTTCTGGAACAAATGTAAGTGAGCAGCCTATCTATTCTGAACCCTCTTATCAGCACTTCCAAGGGGTTTGTAAAGGACGACAAAACGCCGTGGTACTGTAATTACTGTGATGGCAGACTAGAATTCCAAGGCTTGTGTTCTTTTTCATTTAAGAACTGGTTGCAGTGATTTAAGATGTTGCAAATCCTTACTCTCCTCCCTGCCCAGCCCCAGTTATCTTTTCCAAACCTTTTACAAGTAATGTTTAAGTGTTCCTAAGCCAATATCATATGAAATCTGGAAGCTCAGCATCAACTGCCTCTCACAGTAATTTGGGTTCTGTTACTAGACTACTAGATTTCACATCCAACTGGCTGAAGGATGATTTTTCTTTACTGATTCAACAGGGGAGGATGTGGAAAATGTGGTTGTGTTCACCTCTGGCAGAAGAACAACAAAGAGTTGGTCAATAACAATTTATATTGTTGCAGCTATTTCTTTACTAAATGTGTATCTAAGCTCCAAACTAGAATTCTGCAATACCAAAGGGAATCAATCCAGAGTTAAACTCTGCAGCTGATCACCAAGTTAGTTACTGCACCAACATTTTTTTTTGAGTGCTATGTAATTTCGGTAACTACTGACAGGTTGCAAGCCACTCTAACAAACCTCATCAAATAAACCAGTCATTTGTAAGAGTCATAAAAGAAAAACTACTCCCTTTGGCTTCACAGTCCTCCATTACTTGGCTAGATGCATTTGCTGAAGACAGAGCTAGACTGATTCAAGCCAGGATGACAAATTCCGTATTCCAGATGACAAAATATTTTCCGTCAGGTGAAGAAATTTAAAAAAAAAAAAAAAAGAATCATTATCTTTGAGATAGATCTCTTCCATACTGGTGACTCCAGTCTTGTGACTACAATTTGTTGGAATTTGAACTGAATACTCTTTATTTTCAGAGTGTTGGTTTGTGCTTGTCAATAACCTGTAATAACTGAAAAAGTGTCAAAACCTAGTGTGCTTAATGCCAGGAGAAAATAATAAAGGATAGATTTTAAGAGGTCATTATCAAAATTTTTTCATTTGCACTAAAATTGGGCAACTTGGAAAAAGGTATGAGAAGTTTCATTTTATTCTGCAGCTGACCCGACATAGTACATCTGCACCCCTGAATATAGGCAGCAAGGAGAAACAGCCTGGAAGATGTATTTGCAAGACTTATGTTAGTCATCATTACAGTGTTTTTGTACCCTGAGTGACCTGCTGAAAGAACTTTGAGCTTGAATGCTTGTCTTTTTTTTTCCTGTTATGCTAGTATTACTTCTTCATATAAGCTTTGGACCTTCATATAAGCTGTGAGGCATTCCTCAACTTCTTTGTGATATTGGGAGGAATACTGGTTGGAAAGCAGGAGTAGCCGCCTTGGGTCAAAGGAAAGTATCCAGGCATGCGAAAAGACCTTCAGCTAACTTCTCTGCAGAATGATAGTTATTTATGCTTAAATAATGCCCCTTGGGATAATGCACTTGAAAGCAACACTTGCATGCAGCACCAAGATTTCTAGGGCCATACCCCCGGATTCTCAGTACACTAGTAAGCTGAGATGTACTCTGAGCTTCTTGGCAGTGAATGCTGGACAAACTTGTTTGCCATTACAGGGTGTAAAGTTATGTAACAGAAATCCTAAAATTGGTCTGGATGGAAGTGTGCATGTGAAAGCACCAGAAGGAACAATGGAGCAAAGTGGCAAAGCTACATCACACTGGAAGTGCCATTCCTCTTCCTGTTATCTCAGCATTAAGACAGACCATAATCATAACGATATGTGAAATGAAGAAGCAAACAGAATGTGCAGCAACCTTGCTGAAGATCCATGGAGGATAAAATAAACAAGGCTCTGAGGCAAAAACATTGCCCCGTAATAATTCTTGACTCCTAAAGAGTATAAAAACCTGTCCAAATCCAATTTATCATCAACAATGAAAAGGAACCCAAGAGATGTAGTGAGGACCTGAAAGCTATTTGCTGTTGCCAACCATATCACATACAGGTGATCCTGGCAAAATTGCTTGGGCATGCACATGTCTTAGTGCTTGCAGGTATGTAGGCATAAGAGCGTGAATGGGTAGAATCAACTTACTTTGTGGATTGTAAATTAAAATCATGTTCTGCCTGCCTAAGGTCTTGTATTGTCTTTTCTTGCACTAACAAACTACAAGGACCATGTATCTCCTGTTGTGTAATACTATGTTATGGACTTACTCAATGCGTTTGCCATTCTTTTGAGCAGAATGGCTCAGAAATTCTGATTCTGTTCTCACAACACTTCGTTCAGCAATTTCAAATTCAGGTAATTGTGGGAGAATGGAGGTTTTCCAATGTATATAGCAAGACAAACTTAGTTAATGGTTTTGAAAGTGAGATCTGATAAACTTGGATGGAATTGTATGGCATAATTGCTTATGCAGAGTAAGAGCTGGCTCTGATAACTCTGTTGGTCCCTTGCAAATTGATATCTTGACTTGCTATGACCAGTTCAGATGATATCATCATACAGCTGTGTATGGCAAAGTGGCTGTACAAATAGCTGAGGACATGAATTCCTGTCAGCTTTATTTTTTGGTTTCTGCTAGGTCAGACCACTTGAGTTAAAAGTTTCAGTACAACTAGAGATAACCATTCCTATGTGAACAGGAACTTAAAGGTAATATTCAGTAAAGCGAAGCACAGGAGAGTTTGGTTAGAGGGGGTACAGCCACTTTGAGTCACTCAGTGGTCCAGAATGAACAGAGGTGACACTGTCACATTACTGTTCTGGTGATACTGTTACTGATAAAAGCCATTATAGTCTATGTTTAAGATGAAAAGATTGCACCTGATTTAGCTCATGGGAAGTATAAATTTCACATTTTTAAGCTAATTCTCCATTTCAATTGCCTTTGCTTTCTCAGAACAAGGAGTAACTTCATCTGCATATCCCTAAGTAAAAGAATACCCCTTAATGTCTAATTAAAGGTGCTGAAGGATAGAGGGTCCCTGGATGTACCTGAAACCTCCTGCCAGAACCAGAGAGGCAAGAGTCCTTACTGAAAAGGACTTAGAGAAGAACAAGAGTAGAAGACCAAGAGAAAATGAACTAACTGTATCAACTGTCAACAACCTGACAGGCAGCATCTGCAGCAGATATCATTTGCTTTAACATCAGACTCCCAATACTGTTAGTCCCTGTTGCAGGATCAGTCATAAACAGGATAACCTTTGCTGGCCTGAAAGCTACCAAACAAGATGCCTAGGAAAGACCTAGTGATTACATCAGTCTCTTGCCTCATCTTTCTGCTACAATGCTTTCCTCCCTCTACTTGCTAATCTAAATGCTGGTAGGAAGCATTGCTATCTCTCATTGTGCAATATTGTGCTATGGACTTATTTAATGGGTTTGTCTTTTTCTTGAGCAAAATGGCCCAGAAATTCTTTCACAGTTCACCCTTCAGCAAACAAACCACAAGCTGCGACATCACAAGAGACAGCATCTTTTAGCTATGGGAGCTCTGTTTCTTCCACATTCCTTTGCTTGTTCTTTCCACATCTACTTCTTCTTGGGGAGAAACGGACAATTTTGGTGGAAAGCAATGCACACACACAAAACCCCAGATATTTCATATCTTAAAAAAATCTAAAAAGATAGCCAATTGCCCACTTCCACAGAATTCCACAGCACTTGCTGGTGTAAAGCTTGGTGAGGTGTGTCTTCACCCAGCTGCAGATGTAGATATAGTCTGAGTGATTCTAGCCTTCACTTTCCCATGAGAAAATTAGTTTGCAGCATGCTGTAACCCCATGTGTATTTCAGTATTACTCTGTGCAATAAACCAAATGTTAGTTGCTATGCAGCATATTCACTAACATTCGTAAGGAGTTTCCTCCTCGTTTTCTTTTCTTTTAGCACAGCAGCAACAATGGTCCCAAAATGGGTTTCGGTTTTTTGTCTTTTCTTTTAACACAAATTCTTTTTGATGGTCAGAATTTCTGAAGTGATCAAACACAACCCTGTTAGCCAGGGTCTGCTCCAAGACCCATTGGAACTCTGTGCCTTGTGCAGAAAGATCACCTAGTAGGCATTACCTAGGTCCTGCTGCATTCAGAGCACAAAGAAATGAGAATCTTGAATAGTATTGTGCCTTCCTGTACAGCAACAACTCCCCAAACAGCTTGCTGCCCAGCACTCGCAAGGCTTCAGTGGCAGCAGCTGATTGCTTGCTTTCCTCTGAGACAGTAGCTACTACGGCACTTCTTCAGGCTTCCTGCAAGCTGCTGTTATCCCAGAAAAAAAGGGGCAAGCTGATGTCTGAAAAAAAAATGGCATCGTGGCATACTGCCACGTGCTGCCCAACCCGACTCTGAACAGGTCTTTACACAGACTTAATTTTGTATGGTTATGTGAACAACACACATAATGCCATTATCAGTTGCTTAGGAAAATACTACTCAAATATAATGTATTTGGAGTATTCTATTCTATTAAAACAGTTTTATTGTCTTCATAGCACATTTTTAAGTAATTTTAGCAATGAATTACAAGTGTGACCTGACACTTGTAACATGCAGTTTAGTATTCTTTTATCCCTTCTTAGGAGAAGGGTTCTGTGCTTTTAATTTTAGCATGATTTTTTTTTTTTTTTTTTTTTTTTTTTGTTGTTGCTACTAAGTGCCTACATTGCTACTTATTTATAGTGTATTACAAAGGCTTTGCTGAATAAATGTGCCTGGGATTTGTGGTGACAGGTGGTGAAATTTGTTGTCCGTAATTCTCATAGGAGTTCAGTCCCAATGAAACTGGGATTCTTCTGTGACCACTCTCTCTGACCACCATCTCACACATATGTAAGTCCTAAGACAGAGCACTACAGGAGAGGCTGTGGGTAGCTGTACCAGTCCAAGTACAGTCTGAGGGAACAACAAGGTTTCACCTCTCTGGGGTCCTCCTTTTCCCTGTGGTTGATTGTGAGTGTGCTACATTACCCCTTAACAACTTGTGCTAAATTCTTCCCTTCCCTCTCCCTGAGTGTATGGAGACAGGGGAATGTTTCCACATTTCTGCCCACTACTTCATCTCTTTGTGTTCCACATGTTACCAGAATATTTCTTTTCTGAACTATTCTGTAGGATCTGAAAATGTGCTAGGCCTTAATAAAACACATACAAGATCAACAGTATACTGCCCCTAGATATTTCCATTGTGGAGCCAAGTAAGCAGGGAGGAGAGACTGATGAATGACTCTATGGCCAAAGTGTTTCCAAATGTTCTGTTAAAACCTGTAACATATTTTTTAAAATTCTCACATTTCAAGTCAAAATCCCCTGAGACAGAATTTCTGACCTTCACTGTCTTTAACTGTTTGTTTCCATATGTGCCACTGCCAACATGCTGAGTAGGCATTTGAGATTTACCTTCAATGTGCCATTTTAGCTTGCAAGACGCTTACTGTGAATCTAGAAGCTTTGTCCTGAGATAGGTGCAATTTCACTGCAAATACCAAGCAAAGCATATAATGCTACCTGAGCAAATGCCACTGAGGCGTTACAGATGATAGGGTATCAGCATACTTAAGAAATAGAAGCAAAGAGCACTTGAAACTCTATCAAAAAGCTGTATTCCTTTCAACAACAACAAAAGAAGAAACAAGATAATTTATGTCTACATTAGCAAGTAGGACCATGCAATAGGAGTGGATCCGTAGAGTAAAGCAATTGGTCTTGAGGACCTTGACTCTATGCTAAATGTATTTTTGGGGATTTTTAAAATTATTTTCGATTATCTCTTGTGTGGTTCTGTATGTCTGACCCTCCACTGGCAGTTGGAACATATTTCTGATTTAGTTTCACTCAAAAATAATCCAATTCATCTGCTCTGAGACCAGTCTGTGGTGTAAACCAACACACACTAAATGAGGACAATCAGAAGGTTTGCTTCAAAAGTTCACTCCTGACCCAAACTAAAATGTTAATGGTAACCCCAGAAGGCTTACAATCAGGGTTCTGGAGCAACTCTTTTGGGAGGTAACTTAAATAAAAAATAAGCATTATCTGAAAAGTTATCTGCCCCCTTTTTTTTTCCCCTACTTGCTTGTTTCACCTGGGCACAGCTCTCCCATAAGCATTCACAAAGCCACTTTGTGTCCTTTCAAATCCTCTTTCTATATCATCTCTGCTACCAAGGAGGTTGCAACCACGATGAGAACTCTTTATTTTGCTCGCCAATAATTGTCACCTTGCACAGTCCATCTTCCTGTATCCAACTGTCTTATTCTCAAAACCTAAGAGTAAGACAGATCTTCAGGTCAATAACTGATGTCTTCCTATGGTGTCTGTAGAGTGCTGACAGAATCAGGTGCTGACCTGTGACTGTGGTATGCAGATGTAATGACAACACATAACTAATAACAAAGCTGTCCTGGCATCCAATGTGCTGCATTTACATCACTCTTCCAAAAAAGAAAACAGGTTATTCACACCCTCCTTAACCTCCCATGTGCAATGTTTTTTAACGAGAGAGATAGCCAAAAATGACTTCTCACAGAAATACGTTATCATGTAGTCTGTACTTCTCTCCCCAAGCCTCAGCAAAAAACAGGTCCTTCTTAAGAAGGAGGGCAAAGGTGCTATGTTAACAGTCTTCACTGCTCTACTGTTCCCCCAATGTACCTCACAGCAGAGACTAAAGGGAAAACAGAAAACAATAAAGCCAAACATTAGCATTCTGGGCATGTGGCTAGAAACTTGAGCTAGGATTAGCAGTCAGCAGTTCTGATTCCCTAAATTACTTTGGCCAAGTTGCTTAGGCCCTGTTTACTTTAGATTTCCAGCTGTATGGAGAACTAGTTCAAATATGAAAGCTTAGATTTTTCTAAAGCCCCTAGTGTTAGGGATTTCCTTAGTTGATGGATGCTCAGTCTCAGGCACCTTCTAAAGAGGCTCTCTGCAGTATCTCAAATCACAAGATGCTTTTAAAATTCAGGTTTCATTTAATTTGATCTGGCTGTGCTGCCTCTCAGCAAAGCAGCAATTTTGTTAAGACCTTTTTCCTTTAAAAATCCTCTTTGAAAAATATTTTACATGCATGTCAAATAAGGTCCCAACAGTGTCACATGATACTGGGAGTCCCTGTACTCTTATTTAGTCAGTTGTCTCCCACTGAAGTCCTAGTTATATATCCCATTTATACTAGCAACTAAACAGAAATTTTAAAGCTTTCAGCCCATGCCAGCAAATAAAAGCATGTGAATGGAGTTTTCACCTTCTTTCGCAGTTTCCTCATCTGCAGAAGACAGACAAATGGCAGAGAGACAATACTTCTAGCTGGCTGTTCAGGAAACTGAACACTCCAGACATGGCAGTGAACTAGCAGTAAAGTGCTAACACTATTGACTTGCATGGCCTGTGGTGCAATCTCACAATTGGTAGAAACTAATTTGAAACCAGAGCCTGAACGGAGCCATCCCTGCCCTTGCCCTTGGCCACGTGCTCCCCATTGTGCCACGTTTAAGACCAGGAAGGCACGCAGTGAGTGTGTTCAGCTTGATCATCTGGCTGAAAAACAACTCCGCTAAAAAAAATAAGTCAACTAGACTGGGGACCTGACCCAGCTCCCCGTGTACCATGTGAATGTTAGCGCTGACACAAGGGCAGGGGCAGAAGAGTGGCGAGTAAGAGGGGAGATCAGGTCTACGCCTTTTAGCATTATTATGGACTTAGATTGGCTTAAACTGTTCATAAAAACATATTCTGAAACTTATTGCAAAATGGCATTAACAGCATGATGAACTTTGAACTGGCCTGCAAGGAATATAAGACAGACTGCTAATTGCAGAGCGTGTTCAAGTGCAGTTCTGACCTGACACGGCAGTGCTGCTATCTTTCTTCCATTTCTGAACACATGACTGTGCCGCTTTATCTGCCGACACCACTGGGAGTAACTAGCATAAACAGCAGCAAAGTTTACTTGCTGGATACTCCTAAGATGGCTGGGTACCCACCAGTTTTAGAACTGACTGCAGAAACATAAACAGGCACCAACGCGGTCTCAGCAAATCTTCTGTCTGCCTGTTTCTTCTTCCCTTCTATGATGTCCCTAACACACTGAGAGTCCATAGTTAATCTGCCTCCCAAAGTAAAAGCTGTACGGCCCTCTGACATAGCACCTATCCATTACTACATGCTCTATGCAGTACTGTGGTTCTCAGTATTCAGAACACTTGGAAAGAAGAGAGGATATAAAATTCAAGATCCCTAGAGCTTCCGAAGACTGCACCTGAGGGTGATCTGCCATAATGACTGAGTAAATCAAACAGAACAAACAAAAATCTTCATTACCACAGAAACTGATCAGTGAGCTAAAACAGCTTGGCACAGTTCCTGTCTCAGTGGATTCACCTCTGAGATATCCAGAACCTTGAAGATAATGCTGTTATTAATTGCTTCAAGTCTCAAAAGAGTAAGAGTGAAGAACAAAGAAAGAAACCATATGGTGACCTCAGAAAAGTCTCTGAAAAATAAGGCCAGGCAGCTCAGTTGGGAAGAGACATTTGCAAAGATTAGAAGGCAAGAGCAGAGATCACTTTTCTTCACTGGATACTTGTAGAGGCTTTTAAGCCCTAGAGTGGCACATGAAGAGGAAACGGATTATAATAAACATCTCCCTTTCACCTTCTTTGGCACGGAAGGCTTAGACTTTTCTGTGCTTCATGATGCTTCAGCACATTGTTGAGAGCAGCAGTTTGCCTCAACTCCTTTCCATATAACTGAAAACAGCAGCTTCTGGATTACAGTCTCCTCTGATTCCTGTGACCCAGACACAGGCTTGGAACTACCCCATTCCTGCTCCCCAAGCTCCTCCGAGATCCCAAGGAGGGAGGCCAGGGCAACAGGCAACGAGGAATTCCACTAAGCCAAACGCTGGAAGCTTCAGAAGTCAGACGTCTCCTTCCTTTTTACTGACACCCCCCCCCCCCCCCCCCCCCCCCTTTTGGCACTCTTTTAAGCATTTATACTTTTAGGAAAATAGTTTGTTTGTTGTACAAATTTGCATGTCTGTTACTTCTATCAAAAAGCCAAAGTATTTTATGCCGAGCAAAATATTCTCTGCCATTTAATATCCCTACAGGTCTGCAAGCTCCACATACGGGCAATAATTTGTCCAGGCCAGTAGGCTGCAGAACTACAGCAGACTATACAATGAAAGCACATCTGACATCCTCTTGGAAATGTATAGCATGCAAACCAGAACATATTGCAGCACTGTTTCGTAAGAAGACCTGGTAAAAACTACTCACGTATTCCCCTGCTCCTCAGTAATTCCACCAGTTCCACTACTCTGTGCAAAATTAATAAAAGTGTAACAAGCCAGTTACATAAATGTTGATATCTATGCGTCAAACAACTTATATGCCATTCTATATGGAATTATTAAAAAAAATGCATAGAAAACGCTAAGCAAATGCCACAGAGCACAGAAATAGCCCAGCAAGCCCAGGCATTGAGGGAATGCTGCCACGTCCGTGGCAAGCAACAGAAAAGTGTTCAGCAGGGCTGGATTTATTAGTCTGGGCTTAGTGCAGTGTTAATGTTATTTTGGGAGGGGAAGGGAGGCCTTGTTATATGATAACGAGCTTAATTTGTACGTTCCGACATAAACATATTCTACAGCAATGGTAAAACACTGTATATTCCTGAATACTGAAGGAATGCAGAAGACCGCTGTAGAATTGCTTCTCATTTGCAGCATGAAGTTCAATACAATCTGCAAGGGCTAGCTGCAAGTGTGACAAACAGCGCTAGTTATCCAAAACATGCAGATCGTAAGTTCCCACTACAGCATCCCAATAGTGGGAACAATCCCACCTAGAGGGAGCAAGAGGAGTATTTTTCTACAGCACTGGATGTAATCTGAGTCATGCCTTCCCCCAAGTACTGACGTTCCTACAAATGTACTTTACTCATTGCAAAGTGAAAGCTATCATGTGCACATGGCTATGCAGCATACATATGTTGCGTATCAGGATAAAATGCAGCCAAGCCTATTTAGAAGCGAACCACCAGAGACATGCTGTCATTAGACAGATCCCAAACTGCATGTCACAGAGAACAAGAAAGTTCAAGACACTGCTATGCTGCTACAGCTCAAGATTTTCTGTGACAGCAGTGTATTGGTTAGGTGTGATTTACACTGGGGAGATAATAATTGCTGAGTAAATACAAAGAAATACTGGATGAGCAGAGGGGAAAATAAACAGTCACATTTCAAGAAATTCTGAATGGATGTTTGCATCAATTAAACTGAGGTATGCTTTTCTTATCTGCATGTTTGATGAAAATGATGCTTTATTCCAAACAGGCTACTGAGGCTATGCAATGACAGCAAATCTATTAGAGAATAATAAATGCTGAGGCTGCTACTTTACTTTTCCAAGGGGCAATTTTGAATTTTTGTGCAAACTTGATTTTCTTTAAACAATTTTCTGACCGAGATGGGTCATTCACAGTAACACCTACACCTACTTGCTGAGCTGTGCTGTGAACATCCATCAACTCTGCATAATGTATAAGAGACATAAGCATCAGCAAGCCAGCTAATTCTTTGCAGAGTAATAAATCAGCATACACGTCTTCAAGCCGAAAATTAATAAGTGCCTGTAATTCGTCATAAGTATATCTGGCGATACGAAGCACGATGCAGCACATACAATTGAAGATGCAGGAGACCAGATGTTTTTTTTTACTGAAATGAAAATGCAATATTTCATGCTTAGGTTTGAAAGAAGTGTAGCTTAATAAAATAAAGCTTATGATTCAAGTCACTCTTTTACTTCAGAACTCATTTATCGTACGTTTTGCACATACTGCAAGAGATGAACAGGCCTCGGATAATTACTTTCCTTACAAAATGTGGGAATCAAAGGACGTGTTCTAGATGTGTGGTCACAGACACGACCTTGCTGATGAATTGCAAGTAACCAACCTAAGAGTCGATGATGTGCCTCCTTTGGTAACTGTACTATTTATAAATTGCCTTTTCCATTACAATCTCAATGGGAAAAAAGCATTTAAAACCAGGATTTTTGGTGCGCGGATTTAAATTAAAAGAAAATGTGCCTGTGTGCAAGTATAATTGCTAACAAGGAGAAGAGAACTGTTCTGGCCACTTACCAACTATTTTGATATATAGGCATGACAGGTTTTGTTCACCAAAGCTAGTACTAGTCCTGGCAGGCGATTAGAATCCAACTCGATTTGCCGATCCTCAACAGAGTCTGCAAAAATTTGTGGTGGGTCGGTGGGCAATTCCTCTCCTCATTTATAGTTCAGCCAAGCCCTACATGACGTCATTGAAGGACAACTTTGTTTATCATTTTCCAAAACTAATTCACATTTTCCCCATCACATTCCAGGTAAGCTGTGACAACAAATACTGCTGTTTACAGCAAAAGGCATGAACAGCATCCCAGCCAAATGCTCATACAGGCTTGATCTTTCCAGGGGCCACGTGATCACCCTTCAGTGAGAGCTAACAGAGGTCACTTAAAGCCAGGAAGCCTGACAGAGATTTCCTTTATCCAGTATCTGAGGTTTAAGCGATCAACACCCTGTAACAACACACAGACTCTGAAAGGTTCAGTCTTCACTCCCCAACGCTTTAGGAAGGCCTCAGCACTTTGTAGGAGTAGACACGTACTTGGCAGCACATACCAAAACAACTAGTAAGCGTTGCCAAAGGCAAGCTGGTAACACGTCTTGTATGATCAAGGCTCTGTGCCTGTGTTAACACACTCACTCGTGCACTCCTACGTAGCAGATTGTTTTACAGCTTCCAATTAATTTAACAAGATTCCCATTTTGAATAAATAAGCCATGCATAGCTTTAATTCCAATTTGTGCAGCTTTAAGGGGAAGATTAATACATAGTTATTTAACTTCTTCACCAGGAGATTTCTTATTTTTCAACACTCTGGCCGAAAAAGCAACGGTTCATTAGGGAGGGCTTCCTGTCGGAGGAGCTGGCTGCCTACCCCAGCCTTCTTCCCCGATTCCCATGCTACAACCTTCAGCTGCTGTTACCAGCCTCTGACTCTTCAGCCTCTCCTAGACATACTCATTTTCCATAACTGGACTCCTTGTTCGAAAACCTGGAGCCCAGACCATGGAAGACTCAGCCCATGAAGAGTGTCCTCACAGAGGGAAATTAAAAAACGCCGGCTCTTACTTGGCTGCATGTTCCCCTCTCCCTCCTGCCTCCATCTCCAGCTCAGCACAGCGAGCTCCACTGCAGAGCTAATTTCCTCCCCTTCTGGGACTCAAGGCGTATGAGCCTTAGTGATACAGGATTCATCGCCCTGAGTTTAATACTGAAGCAAGAATTCCCCTTAAGACTGCACGTCACAACATGGTAAGAAAACCCATGCAATTTGGAGGCAAAAAGTTCCTTTGAATCTTTAGGGGGATTTGGGAGAATCTAACCTGATTCCTAACTGCCTCTGTTTCCATTATTCTGCTGGAAAGTGTTATTAGCTGCCAGAAGGATCGGCCCTGGTTGAGGCTGTTACCTGTGGCAAGCACTGTTCATTTAAGCTGAACAGAAAGCGGTTGAATTAAATGGTCTTGTCTTGTGGTTAGTGACAGCTGAAACGAGAGAACAGAAAGGCTGGGCAGGCATGGTGGCAAAGCTGTACGTTTGATTGGTACGCGACTGCTTAAACGAAGCTGTGTCACTCGCCGCAGTAGTCAGACAAGACCACTGACCCTATTAGACAACAGTAGAATTTAAAACCCTTGTAAGGCTGACTGATATTACGTGACTGAGGATTCAGTAACGCACTTCAGCGTCTTCCATGCCCTAATTGCAACTAACAAACAGTTCAAACACGCATTTCTTCTAGAAAATTAAGCAACATTCTGTTGTATTCAGCACCACCGCTGAAAAAATACTAACTGTTCAGCTGTGGCCTCTGTAACCATTTTTACTTACAGATTTCTAGTTGTAAAGTGGGATTAATATCTAAGGTTTTAATATAATCTAGGGTTTATTAGCTAAGGCATACTACATACAGGCCGACCGCCGTTCTTTGCTGCTGAAGGTAAGTCTGTTTCAAACGCAGACAGGCCGCCTGGCAGCCGCTGGATCTCCCAAGAAATTTCCATTTTACCGCCAACGCCCCAAACCTCGGTACACCGCGGAGCGCGGCTAGAGAAGCACGCTGCCGTGGCGAGAGCCTCCGCAGCCCCCGCGCCGGGGGCTGAGCCGCGTCCTGCGCTGTGCGGCTTGCCCCGCAGCCCACCGCCAGCCGCCCAGCGCCGCTGCAGCCCTGCACCCCCGGCTGCAGCACCTGGCCCCTCGGGGTTCCCCAAAGTCTCCCGGATGTAGCTGCCTCCGCTTGTTTCCATGGGGTTCATCTCTAGCCTTCATTTGTGCCGGGATCATTTTTGAGCTGACGTTAAAGATGTGGGCTGTTCTTCCCTCTTTTAATGGCTAAATTAGGCTGATTTCTGACCGGTGGAAAGGGATATCTTGCATTTTGGACGCTTCTGTAGAAAAAGGCCTTTGTTCTGATTTCCCTCTCGTCAACTCCTTTCTGTACGCGCCCTGGGTTCTGGTCATGAAAACAAATGAATGATTGAAGTAATAAGAAAGCTACTCCCGTTTCCCAATTTCTACTTCCAACGTGCAGCGACCGACGCCCTATTCGGTAACTCTGCCTTAGGGCGGCAGTAACAAGTGGGATAGGTTCAAGAGCGGGGCCAGAACATTTTTGTTCTTCCCCCACCCCCGAGTGTTTTGGGGATTTAACACCTCTACAATTCTGATTTTCATTTTATCCCTCTGCAAGGAAGACGAGCGTAAATGACACGGCCGCCCGCGTCGTGAGCGGGGAAACCCGTTGCGAACCCCGCCGCGGCGTGCGGGGCTCCCGGCGGCGGCACCGACGCCCTCCCGCTACGCTGGGACTCGGCGCGAAATTCTGGCGGGCGCAACGGCGCTCATCGAACGCACGCGCCTACCGCGCGCCCCGCGCCGGCGCCCGCGCGGCACGAGCGGAGCTTCCTCCCGCTGCCGCGGGGAACGGGGCGGGCTGGCGGGCTGCTCCCCGGCGCCCTGCGTGGGGCCGCTTTCCCTACAGCCCCACCTGCCGGCCGCAGCGCAGCGCAGCGCGGCCCGCCGGCCTTCCTCCTCCTCCTCCTCCTCCTCCTCCTCCTCCTCCTCCTCCTCCTCCTCCTCCTCCTCCTCCTCCTCCTCCTCCTCGCCCCGCCCCACACCGGAATCCCGCGGCCGCCCCGCGGACAGCGCCCGGTCCCCGCTCACACGCACCCCGCCCCCTCCCCGTGCCCCGTCCCGCCACCAGCTCTTTCTGGGTGGTCCTACGCGCTCCCCGCTGTCAGGGCGGCCCCGCCCCGCCCCGCCCCGCCCCGCCCCGCGTGGGCTCGGCGCGCGCGCGCCAGCGCCTGATTGGCCCGTCTCGCGCCGCCCGCCCCGCGCGCCCGCGAGCCCCGGCGGCCCTTCCCGCCCACTCCATTGGCTGCCGCGGTGGGCGGGCAGCGCGTGCGCGGTGGCGGCAGGCGCGGGTTGGAAGCCGGCGGGACCGCGCGCGGCGGAGCGGTGGCACCGTTAGGGCCCTCGGGGCCCTCACCGGCGGCGGTCCTCCCGCCCCCCGCCCTCTCCCCCCCCGCCCCCCTCGGCACTGTTAGCCGTTGCTTCCTGCGCGCGCACGCCCAAAATGGCGAGCAAGGAAGGTAGGAAACCCCCTCCCCCCTCTCCCCGGCTGCGCGGTGGGGTGAGGGCGCCTGTGCCCGGGGACGTGGCGTGGCGTGGCGTGGCGTGGCGTGGCGTGGCGGAGGCGCTCCGGGCTTCCTTTGCAGGGAGCTTCCGAGGGGGCGGCGGTCGGGGAGGTGGGGCGGTTGCGGCTGTCCCCCTCCGGGACCCACTCTCCCAGCGCGCGCCCTCCCCGGTATGGCCCCGGCCCCCGGCGGCGCCCCCCTTCCCACCCTCGGCCCGGCCCGGCGGCGGGGGCAGGCGCCGGGTCCCTGGCTCATCTCTGTCCCTTCCCGCAGCGCTGGAGGACACGGTGGAGGAGCGCGTCATCAGCGAGGAGTACAAGATCTGGAAGAAAAACACCCCCTTCTTGTACGACCTGGTGATGACGCACGCTCTGGAGTGGCCCAGCCTCACCGTGCAGTGGCTGCCCGATGTGACCAGGTGAGAGAAGGGAAGAGAGGCCTGGCAGCTGCCAGAGGGGCACAGGGCTCAGCTGCTGGTTTGCTTAGTTTGCAAAATGGGAGCTGAGGCTGTGTGCCATTGCTTGTTCTGCTTCTCTTTCTGCCTCTGTTAATCATGTCTGCTAAGTAACTTGAGGATAAAAACCATTAAGATGAGAATAATTTGGGTTAGACTCATCTTTGTGAGCTTGTAACACCTTATTTTGCTTTCAGCTTTAAAATCCCTTTGGGTATGTAGAAGGTTTGAGGAAAAAAGTCACAGGTTGATACTTTACAGAACTCTAGCTTAGTCTAGCAGAAGATGTGAGGTGTGAGGAGAGAAACCTTTCTCAATTTATTGATATATAAGAGACCTAATGCTCTTCTATACTTAATTCTGATCAGAGAAATCTATGTACTAAATTAGCTTTTTCTTGAAGACTGGTTTTCCTCATGTGCACCACAGATTACTATTCTGTAGAAGCTATAGTATCTGATTTTTTTTTTTTTTCCTTTTAAGTCTGGACTTGTTTAAGAGGATGTTGTTCTAAGACTGGTGCTTCACATTCTGGCTCTGTCCCTGGCTCACTGTTGACTTCACGTATTTTAATTTTCCCATTCTTCCACCTCCCCGTGAAAGTTGTGGGCTCACTGGTTAATTTCTTAAAGAATTTTGAAGATGGGGATAGATTCTGTTCATGTGCCAACAACTATAGAACTTAAATGGTCACAGTAACCCCTCAGGGCTCCACTGAGGTGTTGCCCTAGTGGACAAGGACTGGGTCTGTCATGTTGCTGTAAAGTGGATACAGCAAGGTTTTAAAATAATCTTATGTGTAAAGTTCATGCAATAATCAGAGGATGGTCTCTTTCCTCTTTAAAATTCCACCTTACGTATGTGATGTTACACTTGGTGGTTAGATGATCACTTAATTTTGTGTACCAGAATGTTTGGGAAAGATGTTGAGAGATGTGAGCTAACTAGTCATGGCATGGAGAAAATGAAGTGGGGGTTTGAGGGTGTGGAGCCCTTATGAGGAACACTTCTGCTTACCTCGTATTTTGCAGATTGACTTAATATTCAGTTTAAAACCTGGTATTTCCAATTATCCAGTGTCAAAATATGTAAGCCATTTAAGGCAAGGACTGTCTCTTTGTATGGCACCTGACATGATGGGACACCTGTTCCTGATGCAAGTAAGTGCGTGTGCATTGTGTGTGTTTTTTCTTTTGTTTCGTATTTTTATTTCCCCCTCAAAATGTATGATGATGCCTTGGAAGTGGTGTAGCAATACCTACGGTGGTTTGATTGCCCAAATGATTCTTGTTTTCTTGGATTCAGACAACGTATTTAGTTTGTTGCTTTCAGGAATGCAGAAGTTGCTTGGTTTTGACTGTTCAGATTTTTCCTTTCAGAAATAAATGGCATTGTCCATCCAGCCTTTCACTTATTACCAAATGTTGCATTTAACCACCAGAAGAGAAATTTGATTCTAGTTAGGATTTGTGCAGTGTTTAAAAATGAGCTTCCGAAATAAAATAATAACTGGTAAAAGCTGCTAAGAGAAGTAACTAAAATAGATTGCCACTTGTCCTCAGTATTCGTGTTTTATAGAAAGTAGTATTGATTGTTTTCTAAATCAATACTGTGCAACTGCTAGGGGAATTAAAGGCAGAAGTAGGTATTAATGTCCCCTTTAACTACTGTTTGCACAAGTCTCTCGTGACAAAGGAAAGGATCTCTTACATGAGTCTCTCTCTCTAGCTCTCTGAAGAAGTTTGGATCTTGAGTGTTATTGATGCTAGCGATCAAACTTCTGGAACTGAGCACATAATTTTATTCCATGCATTTATTCTGAACAGGCCAGAAGGAAAGGATTATGCTCTACACTGGCTGGTTTTGGGAACACACACGTCCGATGAACAGAACCACCTGGTTGTTGCAAGAGTCCAGATTCCCAATGATGATCAGTTTGATGCTTCGCAATATGACAGCGAGAAGGGAGGTGAGGTGGGCATGCATGCGTTCTTAGATTATGTTTCAGCAGTATTCTGTCTAATGGTATTCTAACTTCCCATTAAATACTAAAGCTGAGGTATACTTATCAGTTCACGCTAATTCTAGATCATTAATTGTGACTAAAAAGCTGAAACTTCTTCTTTCAGAAGACCTTGGGTAACATTACGATATACAGTCCCTACTAGCATTTCTAGTTGTGGTGAAAACTGATACGCATCTGCCTCAAATAGAGGCTAAAGCTCTGAAAGAGTTCGTATCATAGAGGATTCAAAATAGCTGAAGTGTTAATGCTGTTGTGTCACACGGTGCTAGTCTTTCATAGCCTTTATTGTATTGTGATAAGATACTTACCACTGTTTCTTGGAGTGGGGGAGATGGTATGAAATGGTATGAAATGCTGCTTCACCCATTTACGATAGTTGATGTGACAGACTGACCCTTTTCTGACAAATGTAGAGTTTGGTGGCTTTGGATCTGTGACTGGCAAAATTGAAACAGAGATTAAAATTAACCACGAAGGTGAAGTAAACCGTGCTCGTTACATGCCGCAGAATCCCTGCATCATTGCTACAAAAACACCATCTGCTGATGTGTTGGTATTTGACTACACTAAACATCCTTCAAAACCAGGTGGGTCAGACTCCTTGAAGTTAAGCAAAATGCCTCTTGTCACTGAGGGGTAAATTCGTATTTAACTGTAATTGGGAGGAGAGGTGATGGGCTCTGGAACCCGAATAAGAAGGCCCATGTCTTCGGTGACTTTTAACTGCCTGGTTATGCTCAATATCATGAGAGAATCTTGATAGAAGCAGCACTCTCCTAAGAGGCTGATGTATAAAATACAATTATTGCAAATAAAGTTTTTAGGTGATAATGATGCTCTTATGGATTGATGTGCAAGGTGAAACTAAGTGGAAGGAATTTTCTCTCTTTCAGACCCAAGTGGAGAGTGTACTCCTGACCTTAGATTAAGAGGGCACCAGAAGGAAGGCTATGGCTTATCATGGAACTCAAATTTGAGTGGACATCTTCTCAGTGCATCAGATGATCATGTAAAGACCACATCTTTTCCCCTATTTAAAACAAACAAACAAACTCAAAACCAAACAAACCCCAAACCACAAACAACCCCTCCTAATTTATACTGTAATAGATAATTAGAGAAAAAACTGGGTTAGTGTAGCTGTATATTGTGATGTGGGGAAACTCTCACATACTGTAATTATATTTCTAAAGGCTGTCGGTTGACTTCAGGCTGTAATCAACAATCAGTCCTTTGTAACGTTCTTGATGAAGTAAGAACAGAACGTTTTTATAGTTGTCTGCTGGAAGAAATTATTGTATAACAACCCTTTAAACTGGTCTGAGACCATAAATTAGTAAGACTCGCAAAGGTCACTTGAACTAATTAGCTTATAAATTTCTTTGTGGGCTTTAAAAGTGTGAACTGCTGTTGTGACCTTATAAATAATTCTTGGGCCTTGAATTTGCAGAAAACTGATTGATAGCTTAGCTCACTTCTCACTTACGGCATATTAAGTGTTCCTTTTCAAAAACAAAGAACTGTTTCAGGAGTGTCATCTCTCCGTTTATATGTAGAATGTGATCATTTGTTTATTTATTTGAAAGATAACACAGTCAGAGTCTGCGTAACGCTATAATGTGACTCTTCTTTACAGACTGTGTGTTTATGGGATGTAAGTGCTGGACCAAAAGAAGGCAGAATTGTTGATGCGAAAGCAATCTTTACTGGGCACTCTGCAGTAGTGGAAGATGTGGCATGGCATCTGCTCCATGAATCTCTGTTTGGATCCGTGGCGGATGATCAGAAGCTTATGATGTAAGTTGGGGTTAAGCAGTTTCTGGATGGTGCCTGCTGTGTGCTGTCAGTGGACCAGTCCAGAGCACTTAGATAAAAACAATCTGAATTTTGGAGTGATCTCATGTAGCTCTCTAGTGCAATCATCTATAGTAATGCTGCAGGATCACCGAAATCTGCATATTGCTTCATGTGTTCCTATCATTTGAAAATAAGATGTAATTAATATGTATGTCAGCTTCCTGGTGCGAACTGCTCGTGTACAAGAGACACAGAATGCTGAAAGGTTATGGAATAAAAACTGTAGCTTCAGACTTAGGTTTAGTAATAACCTAGTCTCTTAAACTAACGTGTGGTGTAGTGAAAAAGAACCTCCTACGGAAACTCATGTTTGTTCACTCTCACTCTCTCCTCCCTGCCCCTCACCCTCCCCCAAACCCCTCATTGCAACAGTTGGGACACAAGATCTAATACCACGTCCAAGCCAAGCCATTCTGTAGATGCCCATACAGCCGAGGTCAACTGCCTGTCCTTCAACCCTTACAGCGAGTTCATTCTAGCAACTGGTTCTGCTGACAAGGTTTTTACTTGTGTATACTTTAAACTCATAAGTATTCTAGATGATAGTTCTGTAGCCGTTGTAATAAAAACAATTTCTTCTTACTTCTCCCAGACAGTGGCTCTATGGGATCTTCGAAACTTAAAATTGAAACTCCATTCTTTTGAGTCTCATAAAGATGAAATTTTTCAGGTGGGTAAACTTTTCTCACAAGCTGTAGAAAAAAAAAAAAAACCTAGAAGAGTACTGACTGGGACAAGAGCATGTAGATTTTCATAGGGTGACCAACCACAATAAATAAGTCTGTTAAACATTAAAGAGTGAATTTTGATGTAACAAATACAGACAGTACCACACAGTTTCTTTCTGCCTTTCCCCCACTTGACACTGAAGGAAGTATTCAACAACTTATTGCTAAAAAGATACCGGGAGTTTGCAAGTACCTTCAGTACAGGTAGAGAGTTTCTCTAAAACGTCCTGCTGTAGAGAGGACTTGGGTTCCAATGTAATATTGTGAACTCTGCCTACTTAGTAGGTGCAGGTAACAGTGAATTTTAGACAGATTTCA
This sequence comes from Morus bassanus, assembly GCA_031468815.1. Lineage (NCBI taxonomy): Eukaryota > Metazoa > Chordata > Aves > Suliformes > Sulidae > Morus > Morus bassanus. Next base: position 86,303,368 of record CM062568.1, on the reverse strand, counting down.
CAATACGGTAAATCTGTGACAGTGAAATAATGTTGGCTGTTCAATTTGAGAAATCTTAAGACTTTAAAGCTCTCTTCTTGAGCTACAGGATATCCTTTGTGCTGGAGGAAACTGATTTATTGAGGACGGTTGTTGAAAATTAGTGGCCAGGTGCAGGTGATGGTTGTTCAGGATGTTTTAGAAACCGGTAACTGCTCCAGTCAAGTTGTTTGCTTTCAATAGGTTCACTGGTCTCCTCACAATGAAACAATTCTTGCTTCAAGTGGTACTGATCGTCGGCTTAACGTGTGGGATCTAAGGTGAAGAGCAATTCCCTTCTTTTAGTATATATGAACAGATGATAAAGTATTTCTGCAGCCTTTTTTTTTTCTTTTTTTTTTTATTTGGTAAACTTGATTTGTGCTGTCCTCTAGCCTGCCTTGCTTGCTTAACTCGGACCTGATCTTCTGGGTGTACAGTAGAAGCAGCACAGTACTTCTAATGTTGCTTCTCTGTGAGGGTTTCTTGCTGATAGAATTGTTTTCTGTTGTCTTTAGTAATAATTGATTTCTGCCTCCTTGTGCTTCACAAGTTAGATTCCATTTCAGTAATGATAACACCAAACAGTTGATGTTTTGTACCTGAGGCTTATAGTTACTTGACAGTGAGAAAAACCAATAGGAAAAGCCAATACTGGAAACAAAGGCCAGGAACTGTTAAGCTGATATAGGATGCAATTTTCTTTATTAACAAAATGTATATACTGCTTTCTTACAGTAAAATTGGAGAAGAGCAGTCTGCAGAGGATGCAGAAGATGGGCCTCCTGAGCTGCTGGTACGCTTTTGTTCAGCTTTCAGTCTGCTGACACGCCGTATGGCAGTATGATGCCTTGTGACTGCGCTGCTAAAACGGCAGCAGTTCATAAGTCTTTTTTCACCTCCCTGGTTTCCCATCCATTTCTCTAACTTGCAGTAGGCTTCCTCTGTTCAGTCCTGAGGTAGTGATTTTTTTCAAAGCTGTCCTGGACGTGATTGACACATCTTTATTGTTGAACATATTTACAGTTCGGCCACGCGCTTGTCAGTGCTCTTTTCTAACTAAATGCGTGTAAAGCCAAGGCCTCAAACTCTTTATCTTGCATTAGGCCACTTAGGTCCCATATAGCCGACCTGACTGGTGTAGGGAGTACAACGGCTTACGTTTTGTTTTTCTTCCTTAGGAAACAAACGATTAAAAATGTTTATAGTTTGGTTTCCCTATTTCCTGTGTAACTGTGTAAGTGCTCATATAATTAGATGAGGTAGCGGATATAAAATATGGCTGGATTTCCCAGCCCAACCTTGTGTGAAGTAGCACCATTTCGAGGATGTTGGTCAGTTGTTGCTATAACGATATGAACTGTCGGTCTTAAATGTTGTCTCAGCAATTGCGTCTCTGTCCGTAAGCCATGAATTGGAATGCGCTGTCTGACACACGCCTTCTTTACGTCTGTATTGTGAATATCTAGTAGCAAGTGTTTCTTCTTTGTGTAGCCGTCAGCGTGATGAATTTGACTTCTGAATCTTGGGTTTTAACAGATTTCTCTCTAGAGATGAAATGGCTGACTGAAGCTTGTGGGTTTTTTTAACAGTTTATTCATGGAGGACACACTGCCAAAATTTCAGACTTCAGCTGGAATCCTAATGAGCCTTGGGTAATCTGTTCTGTATCGGAGGACAACATAATGCAGATATGGCAAATGGTGAGTGTCACAACAGCTCTTGAGTTGCTCTCAAGCTTGTTGCGTAAATGAAACCGACTTGGCTTGTTCTTCTTAGGGCAGCTTGTGCCTTCCATGACTGGAAGTAGTCTGTCCCCTGTACTTCTTACACTGTTTGATTGGAGAGTAAGGCATTCAAAAGAAAATAAAGACTAAAATAACCTGAATAAATGCAACTGCTAGCTAATTCTTGACTCCAAGGCTTAGGTACTAGTTAAGAATAAACGCAGCAGTTGTGAACTTATATCCAATAGTAGCCAAGACTTACTCTTCCCCTCCTCTGCTGCATGTTGACTGTGCAGCAAGATGCCTTTTAACTCTCCCGTTAGTTCACGTTATTTTACATTACAGGAATCTGATCAGTTTTCTTACAAATGTGCAATAAAGTCACTCGGGAATAATTTAAGTTAAAAAAAAGTAACAAACGTGTATCACAAGTCAGGCTTTCAGGTTTTTTATACCTGTTCTTGTTTTGTGTGTTCAGACTGAGGTTGAAGTAAGTCCAAATCAAGTGTTCATGGTAAGGCTAATGGTTAAATGGCTAATGCTTACGCTGCTGAAATAAAACAATGCGAGAAGACAGTTGCTGAAGTCCAGCCACTGCGTGCCCATTCCTAAATTTGGCTGCCCTTTAAGACCAGGCAGGGAGAAGGTCCCTTTTAAGGAGGGGATGATGTCCGTGCCTTCTTGGTATTATCGTGCTTTTTCTATGTCAAGCGTATAAGATTGTTTAAAACCAGTTGCGTCTACCACTTGTAACGTAATATTTTGTGGTTTTAGGCAGAAAACATTTACAATGATGAAGAACCAGATATAGCAGCAGCTGAACTGGAGGGTCAAGGAACATAACTTCTCTTCTTTGAGGAAATACTGGGTGTGACATAGTAATATAATTTGACTACTGTATACATTTACAAAAAAGCCCCTAAAAAAACCAAAACCCAAAAAAAACCCCAAAACCCAAGCACTGGGCAGAAGCGTTACATCAAAATGAGAATATTCTTAATTGGGCATGAAAAGCTTGTATAGTCACGTGGTCATGGGATACCCGGGGTTCTTTGGGCACTTGGAGCCACTGTATACTGTACAGAATTAGCTTGTAGGGAAAATAAGAATGACTTAATACCTATGTCTATATTTTTAAACAAACTTAGTGGGTTCCTGTAAATAAAACAGTCAAATCCTCAGAAAGTGCACCAAAAAAAATATTTTTTTAATTGATATGTAAAAAGAGCTTTTCACTTTTACACAACGCTTTTGGATTGGCTTTGCATAAATAAAATTTATTAAATAAAATGTTTGGTGTGTTTAATGTCCATTGACATAAGGTGAATGCCTTCTTGCCTGAATATAGTTTAATTTCTGCATGGTAATAAAGATGTGTCGTTCTTAGTTTATAACTTACCCTGCAATTAAAGGTCTGGGGAGATGAGAGGTGTCTTGCTATGAAAAACTTGGAATAGAGAACTTGGATCCTTCACAAACAGAAGGGGCATAGAAAGGGCCTTGGGGAATACTCGGGGATGGCCACTCAGACTCCTGTAACGCTCACATATAAATCGTGAGCGGATGCAAGTAACTGAGTTGGGGTTTGGGTTTGGGTAGGGTTTTTTGGTTTGATTGGTTTGGATTTTTTTTTTTTTTCAGAGTGGTGGTAGAAGCACTGCCCTTTAATGTTAATTTTCTTGCCTTGGGTGCTGATGGCAGTGTGCTCTCAGTGAATTGGTATTGCCTGCGTTTAGTTAGAGCCCTCCTGTAGCTTTTTTTGATCAAAATGATGCGTCTAAAATACATTAATAGCTGAACAAATGCAAAATAAATGCACAGTTTGCCTATAAACCTCTGGCTAACTGAAAAGCTGGAGAATTTGGAACGTGTCAAAGTACAATATCCCTGTATTTATCATGGCTCTACGGGCAAGTTATGGATCAGCCGGGGAGCTTGAGTTTAAATTAAAGCTTTTAGTTACTTAAGACAGGCCTCAATTAAATGAATTGTTGGCTGTCCTGATCTTTCTGCTCAAACTGAAAAAAAAAAAAAAAAAAAGGAAGACTTTGGTGGCTGATACTGAAGATGTGATTTTTTTCATGTTGAAAATGTTACTTCCCTTGATGCATATCTTTGGTCTTGTCTTCACTTGAGTTTTCTCAAGTTAGCAGACTCCAAGGCTCAGGCTGCATGTCTTGAGGCACCTGCGCTGGCTCTGGCTGGGGTGCAGCTCGCTTCAGGCCAAGAAGCGGATGCGGTGCTGGGGTTTGGACTTGTGGCTAGAGGGGTGTTGGTAACACACCCGTGTTTTGGCTATTGCTGGGCTTGTACCCCCTGAGGCGGGGAGGGGACACAGCCAGGACAGCTGACCTGGATTGCCCGAAGGGGAATATTCCTCACCATACGTCATGCTCAGCAATAAAAATGAGGTAGAGGAAGAAGGAGGGGGCCTTCCGTGGTGGCTGTTTTCTGCTTCTGGGAGGTGGCAAGTGATTTCACTTTTTTTTCCTTTTTTTTTCCATTCTCACCCACCTATTAAACTCTCATCTCTACCCATGAGGTTTTCTTCCTGCTCTCTCCCCTGCCTTGCTGTGGGGAGGTGTGAGCGAGCAGCTGTGTGGGTGTTTAGCTGCTGGCCAGGGTCAAGCCACCACTCTGTCATTCCTGAATGGAAAGCTGCTGTTTGAGGTAATTATTTCCATTTTTTAGGGGTGAGAGTTGAATGAATAAGAGTTTTGATTTGGCTCATTCCATGTTCTCTGTGGGAATTCGGTAGGCTGGATGCTCCCTAGGTCTAGCAGACCTGCGTAATGTTACGTCCCATTCTTAAAAGCATCGGTACTTGGGAGCGGGGTGGGAACAAACATGGTTTTCACAAGGGAGCTAATTGGCTTTCATGGGACTAGTACCACATACTAGCGCTGTAGTATTGATGTAACGTTCCGCCAAAGCTAGCCCTTTGCAGGACAGAGGTGGCAGTTGTTAGCTGGAGCTTGCCTCTAGGCATGTGTGGCTCTGCATTTTGTTCCTCGGGAAGGTGCCCACCTGTGTGTCACCGCGAGGACCAGCTTCCTTCCAGCGTGCCCCCACTGGTCGTCACCTGCAGCAGATGATCCCCTGTGCTGGTGCTGTGAGGGAATGGTGCTGAGGCTGTGGAGCGAAGGCATTGCTAACTTTCCTGTTTACAGTTTGGCTAACGGTCATTCAGCTAAAAGAGTCAACGTCTGTTGACAAAGTCTTGGTACGTGTAAGCAGGCCAGCAGTTTTCTCTTGCTCACCTTACAGAATGGGCCCCACAATGATACCTGAGGGGAACGCTAGATGCTCTGGATGCTAAGTTAATTTGCAAGTGGCAGCAAAGGATAAGCGTTGAACATGCTGACCTTGGGGACGGTTTTTGGTCAGGTCCTACTTCATTTTGACATTCACTCTGAGATACACAGCTCTTGAAAAGTAGGAAACGAAGAGGTCAGTGGCCTGGCTGGTTGTTACTGGGAAAACAGAAGTGCATCCCAGAGAGCGTGGTGGTGGCTCTTCCTGGCACAGGTACAGCTGTGGGCTGTTGCATGACCCCTCCTGCTGCTGGTGCTCTTCAGCACTTACTTCAAGGAGACCTACTGGCTGCTTTGCACCAGCATGTCCAGTGTAGTTCGTTCCTGTAATTAGTGATTTCAGCTTTGTGTGTCCGTGATGGTTGGGTTGTTAATAAGCCTTCTTACTACCTCACTAACTAGATAGAGTGGGAAGGAGGGGTGAGCTACTAATTGCAGTGCTGTTCTCGTTGCTCTTCTTATGCTGCTTGTTTTTCATCCCCTGCCCGCTGTTAGCAGGACACCCCCCCCCCCCCCCCCCCACCATGTTGTAGGCACTGGGTCATCTCTCCTTCCCCACCTTTTTCCAGAATGGTTCCTCTAAAAGTGATGCAGGTAGGTGCAAAAGCACTTGAATATTCCTGTGCAAGGCGGAGAGGCTGGCAGTGTTTAGCAGGTAGGCAGGAGCTGGAGAGGGTGTGCTGAACACCATGAAAGGTGAAAGCTGCTGAAGGACAGCTAGGCCGCTACCCAATTAACCATGCTTCAGTCTAGCTGGTGTTTGTGGGTGTAGAAAAACGCTAAAATTCCAGGAAGGAGGGATGAATGGGTTCTCTTCAGTGTGGTTTCAGTTTGGCTAACAGATACGCAGTGCGGGGGGAGGGCTGCTGCTGAAGGGAGCGATCTGGCCTGAGACAGCCAAGGCAGCTGCCATGCCCGCAGTTTCTGTCCCCGGCTGTCCAACTTGCTAACCAGCTCCAGAAACTTCTCGGGCCCCCTCGGGAAGGTGGTGACTTGGTGGTAGAGGCCCTCGTGATAGACTGGCCCTGTAACCTCAGTTTTTCAGCCCGCACTAAGGAAATCTACATTCTTTCACTTTTGTACCAAAATAAAACATGCATGACAGTGGAACTATAAACTGCATTGAAAACATGCTATTTTCTTTCAATGGACCTGTGTTTTTAGAAGTTGAATGATAAAATCTTCTGAAGCGCTCACATGGTCTGATGAGAGCCTGGCTGAAGAGAGGTCGGTACTGGAGAGCAGCACTCTCACACACTTCCAGCACCGCAACGTAGTGGTGGCTCATCACTGCTAAGGCCAACACACGTTACTGGTGCGCATCACAGATTTCCGTTCCCAGTCTTTTCTTCTCTAAGAACCTGATGGTTTGCATCACCAACTCCTCCGAATGTAAACTTGAAAAAACAAAAGTATCTCAGTGAGGAGTTGCAAGTGGTTAAGAATAGTTGATATTGAAATATTTTACAAGACCCATAGCTACACAACAGCAAAACTGAGAGCGTGTGTAACAATCCTGCATTTTGCTTCAGTAAGACAAAAAGCAATTTCAGGGTTTTTTCCGTTACAGTGTATGAAGAACTTTGCTGCTTAATTGTAGCATGCAAGGCCGTTAAGTGCCAACTGTTTGATACCAGGCAATTTTTGATACATAGCCAGGTGGTTTATGCCCTTATCCACCCTGTACTTCATTGATATTGGTGTGCGCACTGTACCTTTTCACTTCAGCACTGAAAGGGCAGAACAAAGTGCACTTGTTAGCAGTGTAAACTCCCTGCAGAGAAGTACTTAGCCAACATTAGTTTGACGTTTTGGCTGGAAAGCATTAGAAAGTCCAGTGTGGTAGCTTCTCTTCATTCTCTGTGAATTGGTACAGCAGATAAATGACTTGCAAACCCAAACACACATGGGTTGCCATGTTATGCATGGCCAGACATACATAACAAATGGTAACCTGGTGTTTCAGAGTTGTGTTAATTACTCTTCCCCTTTAAAAGGCAACAATTCCCTGCTTTAAATGAATGCATAAAAACCATGTCCTGGAGAAAAGGTTTAAGAGCAGAGTCAGTAACCAACCTTCTGGCAGGAAACAGCAGCAGGACGGTCAAAGCCAGCAGAAGTTTTGATGAACAGGCAACGTGACAACAATGGAATGGTTTTATATGAATACTGGTGGTGTTCTCCTGAAAAGTGCATTCATTCACCTGGTGTGCAAAACACCAAACTGCACACAGAGCAGAGGTATTTTATTGAGTTCATTTTTGCACGAATATGGGTGCTGGGTGGTAACTCCACAAAGCAAGCACGCCGCACCAAGAAACTACAAGGTATTTAGAGTTAAATGTGTCAGTCACAGCTAGTGTTCACACCCCCCAGCTAGTAACTGGTTAGTTTCTTTCTCATCTCACCTTGCAAGTGCAGCTCCCTTTAAATTTACCACACATGCTCAGAGAGTAAGGGGCTTATTTTCTGGCCTACAGGCATGATTTTTAGTTTTGTAATGAGGGTAATTCACCTAAAGGACATTTAATTTTAGTTCTTATCAACATCCCAATTAGTTGTTCTCCTTAACTATATACTTTTATCACCCAGCTTTTGGGGTCTTCTGAGGCAGGATGTTCCCTTTTATCAGTCTCTCAGTTCTTCTTCAAGGATAGAGTCATAAAACAAATGCTTCCTTATCTCTCAGCTCCCTTGTCTGGCCACCAAATTCTGTTTTGCCAGGCTCACATGGTTCATTGTTATTGCTTAGCAGAAAATTCCATTTTCTTTGGGATATCAGTGTTGGGAAAAAAAACCAAACCAACCAAACAACCCCCATCCGTCACCTGGATTAAATGCCAGTAACATACCTTGGACTTGGCAGAACCGAGGTAGTTATTTTGACTTTTAACACCAAAACATAAATTCAGTGGAAGTGGCAGTAACCTGCATCAGTATGGAATGTGACCTGGCTGCAGTTAGAATAAGGTTAAAAATGAGAGAGTTGAATTTGTTTCCCCAGCTTGAGCAAGTACCACAAGATGTAACAGGGTAATTTAAATTTTTAGATGCTGTAAGCAATTACTTTCTTGAATTAGAGCTTTAGAAGCAGTGTTCTTGGCATGGTCTTGAATTATGCACAAGGCCTGCTTAAGACTCAACCGTCACAATCCACGAGGTAGGCACTCCCCAGATCCTTGAGCAAGAAATCCAAAGTATTTGACCTCAAACCCAGAAGACAACGAACAGTTTAAAAGGAAACTAAAATAAAGTCTTTGCAGGCAGCACAGTATTCTTAAATTACTTAAGTTCAGGCTAGATGGGTGCCAAAAAGCAAGAGCAGTAAAAGCTAGCATAGCTAGATGACAGTAGGTGAGGCTGTTAGAAGAAAATACATCCATCTTTCAAGAAGACATGTCTAAACAGAGGAAAAGGTGGATAACGTGCAATTTAAATGTACAAAAAAACCCCAACAACAAAACCAAAACACATTCAGAAAGGACCAAAAACCATACCTGTGAGGAAGCCTAAAAGTAAGTATCTTTTCAAAGGACATCAAACCCATTTGCCAGTCTGCCAGGGAAACGAAGCCCTAGCAGCAGCGGACTGAAGGGCTCTGAATGCAGCTGGTGAAAGGGATTCTCACATCACATACTCTTCACAAGAAAAGAGTTAAGTATGGCCTCAAATGTACATGTACATTTTAACAGAAGAGACTCAGCACCTGGCAAAAACATAATTAAAAAGGGCAAAATCCCTCCGCTATTAACTGTGATGTATCACCAAATTTGTCTCTAGCAAAAGCTTGCAAATCTGACCAGTTTCTACAAGTTTAGGGAGACTGGGGAGATCCACGGAGCTACTGACAGTAGATGGGACTTCTGTATCAGTCTGCACCATAAGAAAGGACAGAAATAGTAGAGATGCTTGTACAGGGGCAGAGGCAGCACCTTTTGTGGAGACAAATCTCAGCTGTGAGGGAATACTTTGAAGGGGCAAACAAGCGCAGCAAGGACAGCGACTGAGACCAGGCAACGCACTTGGATTTCCAAAACACTTGGCACAGCTCTAGAAAAGACTCGGGGTAGGACCTACATTGCTCAGCTTTAATAAAACAGATGATATCTTCAAAAAAGTGAATTAACATTATCTTCAAAGAGTCACAGAACACATCATAGTATATTGTAAAAAGTTTTATGTGCTACCAAGAGAAAAGTACGCATAAAGGAAACTGAGCTCAAAACCAGTTCTCATAAATTTAGGGAAGTTGCCAAATGTTAGGGAATATGCCAAAAAAAGGCAAACAGAACACTTAGCATCATTAGGAAACCGGGAGAGAATTGTACATTAACAACAAATGACCTCACATTCATACGACAGAAGAGGGAGCACTCGATGAACGAGGCAACCTGATTTTTAGCAGAACCCCCCACACTTTTCACACTGCACCCAACCACGCTATGGTAGAGGGCCTTTTGGAGACAGAAGGCACAAGCAGAATTCAGAGCAGGCAGCCGCAGCTTCAGCCAGAGCCCCTGCCCTCTGCGGCCCGACATGCCAGCCACCTTACGGCACTGTCAAAGTGAAGCCCCCCAAACTGGGCGAGTGCAGCAGGTCCAGCACCTCACTTACCGTGCTCTGCCTGCATGGCTCATGCTGGCTACCGCCAGACATCTGCAAGTCGTCGACATGACCCTGTAACAGCGCCTTTCTCAGGGCATTTCACTTGAACAATACGCTTGAACTCAAATTTCACATCTTTTAATTTTCATTCTTGAGTTTTCAAACAAATACAATGAGCTCAGTAGATCCAGTTAGAAGACATGAACACGATGTTAAAGAAAAACTCAGAGTCCAATATATTAAGCATACTTATTTACTTAATCTATACAGAATCGAGTAGATAAAATTTCAGATTCACATTAGTGAAAAATCTCTACAAAATGTTTTTGAAAAGCAAAACAAAGACTGCCTGTTCATTTATCATTTTTCCTCATGAAAGCAGACATGGGTTGTAAAAATAAAGCAGTGTGTTTAGCACAAACTAGATTTCTGCATCACTTTTTTCACAGTTATTTCCATCTACAGTCCAAAGAGGTAGATTTTCTGTAACACCTGAGAATTGAACTGTAACATAACCAGGTGTAACGAAAGGAAGGACGAAACGTTAGAGATACAGCCATAACTTACTCGTGTATGTATACACATATTTGGGTCTTGCATCACATAGAATTTTGCTTTTTGCAGCTTAATCATGGTGAAACTGTCAATCAGGCCCCAGAGTTTTGACAATTAGACATACTTATTTCAGGCTACATGAGTTTACAGCCCAGGCTAAAACAGTTTATGGTAGTGGGAAAAAGGCATTAATAATACAAGTTTACTTAAAAACCCTACTGGAGCCAGTTTGGCTGCAGACTGGCAGTGCAAGAGCCTGCTGTATGGCAGATCAGTTCGAGTGCTGAGCTTATCCCTCGTATAAATTTGTTCTGATTGGGATTTTTTTTTTCTTTCTTTTTTTAAACAAACACTCTTTAAGCAATGCATGAAACTGTATCAACTGGTTTCAGGAGGCAAAGTGTAGCTCACCTTGGCCAGAAAAGTTGATATGATACAGGTATGTTAAGGGTAGGAAAGAGAAAAGATACCCCCCTTTTGAAAGCCTTTCACTTGGGGCGTTCTGCTTCATTTACATCTTAAGTCAGTAACAAATATATTTGTATTGCTGTTCTACACATCTGTCATGTCTCTAAAAGCCCTTTAAAACAGTCTTGCAGCAGGGTCCAAAAATTCACTCTTGCCTCTATATAGAACAAGCACTATAGAAAGAATTGTTAAAGATACAAATGTCCAAATAATACAGTGTAAAAATAGAAAACTGCATGTCCTACCTTGCCAAGGGTATGATGCATCAGATACAAAGTTTTTCACTTTTCCTCAGGAAAATTACTTCATGCTTAGTGTTAGCTGAAAACCAGTTCTCGCAACAACTATTTTTTAAACAGTTTGATTCTATAAAGCAAGTTGTTTGAAAAGCAAGTCTGAAATACTTCTTTCCAGTATTTTTAGGCCATATGGTTAGCATGATTAACATTTCAAAGCTCTGAGTCTAACTTGACTGACTGCTCATTGCTACCTTCTTTTCATTCCTGCGCTGTGCTTGGACCACAAACACAAAACCCGCACGAATCCAGGAGAAAGACGGCCAGCTTCCCATTTGCTCCACCATTTAAGAAATGTCAGTTTTGCACAGTTCCTCTCAGTGGTATGAGCTAAAGCACATTTATCAGGCCTTACACAACCTTACTCTCTTTCAGAGACAGCTACATTATTTCAATGTACATTACTACAGGAAAAGGATCAGGAGCTCAGTGCAGCCTGAACATTCAAGTAATTTAGCCACTAAACTGTCGAGGGCAATGAGGGCGGGAAGCTCATTGAGAGATGTGCTTGATTCAGAAATCCCCTCCCAAGTAAGTGCAAAGAACTTTAAGTACCAGAAAAGGCTACACATGTTCATACTTCTGAAAACAACAGCAACCAAAACTAGAAAGTAAATACACCGGAACTAAAGTTAAGGGTAGCTTGTAGTTATTTCACACATCGTCTTGCCAAAAAATAAACGTTGGTCCTAGTTTCTCTCAGGAAAAGAAGTCAAAACGCAGGTATCAAATTTTCTAGGAAAAGACTAGATGGTTTAAGGTTAACAAGGGAGCTTTGCTTGTGGTATGTTAGTGTAAGAATTTGAAGTACCATCTTTACCAGATAACCTAACTGGGAAGGCACTCTGCCAACTGGTACAACTTCGAGGTTGAGTGTGCAAGAAATTCCATGTTGTACTTCAGGAAAAGTATTTGAATATACGTGTTCAATTATCACCGGTACATGCTTAACTAACACTTAAATACATTGCATACAAGGCTATTAGAGAAAGCCTACATGCCAGACTTGTGTCTCCCACACCCACAGCAGTAGATGTCTATTTTCCAGCCCTTCAGACAATCCCAAGATTTGTCTAGACAGTAACAGACTCCTCCAGTCAGGATAACCACGTGATGGACACACTGCAACTAAGAGGGAAGAACGTGACCAACACCTGTGCAATAGGCTACACGACTGCAAAACTCCACTCGGTAACGCTGCTGTACATTTTCTCACACATTTATATTTAACATGCTCACAGGCAGGGCAAATAGTCCAAACTAACCTTTACAACACAACCCTGAGAAGTCTGCAAAAAGTTGTACACCCTGTTTCACCAGCTGCAAATTAATGTATTTCAAAGCTGTTTTTTCATACCACAAAGTACATAAAACCCTTTAAATGTATCTTTTACTATATTCTGGACCTTTACTTTTTCATTCATATATAGAAAAACATACTAGAGGGGAAAGCTGACATTTTTTACTGGCCATTAGACATATTTATGTAGATAAATTTACTGGAAAAATGGGTAATCTTTAGTATACCAAGTGTCAAATCAATGGACAAAACCAGAATGCTGTACTTCAAAACCAAGAGAGTGACATGCTGTCACCATTTTCCCCGGAACGATGTTATATCTGTACACGGTCTTCCATGACAGTGATTTGTGTCGTGGGGAGGAAATGCACATGCATCCTTTTATGGAAAAATATTTTCTTTTAAAAAATGAGGCAGATGTGCAACACAGTTGTGGAAAATTTATAGTTTAAGCTATTTAAAGCTGCTATGCAGCTTCCTGTACCACATAAGTCCAGTAGTTCTAAGAAAATACAGATATGGTAGAAAAAGTAAGAAAATTTTCACCACAAAACCAAATAGTTACCACCAACAGAGAAAGTTATACACAAAATATATCTCTCAATACAGTGTTTACACTTCATTTTAGTCTACAGATTCAGTGCCAGGAACAGGACTTGTTGAGACAGTCTTTTCGGAACTATTTGCCGCACATGATTCCCCATCGGGTTGGATTCCTGCTTCCGTGTCAGTGGGAGTTCCCAGCTCCTCGTGGGAATTGAGCGTGCAGGACTGCAACACCTGCACAGCTAAATCCACATCTGCTTCTCTGAGAGAAACCTGCTCCTTAAGGACTTCCACCTTCTCATTCAGCTCATTCCTTTCTGTCTGAAGGGCCCTGCATAGCTTCTCCAAACGCTCCAGTTTTATTTGAAAGCCCTTGTATTCTTTATCTCTTACTGTTTTCTGAAGGACAAAAGAAAATAAGATCAGTTGGATCAGTGCTTTTTCTTTTTTAAACTAATGAAAAGAATCACCACTATTTAATCCTGAATATTAAGTCTTTAATTAATCTAGTAGGTGAAATTCCAGCTGCACTAGAGCAAATTGGCTCAGCACACTTGACCACTACACTTCAGATGGCTTGTCTAAGCTGGAGTGGCAACAGACACCTTTAGAAACAAGCAATGAGAACTATATATCTACAAAAGGCTAACTGTAAGCGAGGGCTGGGTATCAGTGAGGATCCCAATATGAAGCCCTATAAAGCAGTCAGTTACAACCCAAATAATGGCAACTATAGGGAGCAGAAGGACATACAAGTGGGAAATCTATAATCCAGCAGCAGAATCCAAGTCAGAAGGTACCCTACTCATGGCTCTCCCAGCTAGCTCCTTCAAAGAACAGAGAAAGATAAGCAGTGCTATAGGAGAACCTATACAACCTAGCATAGTTTAGCGAGGTCATACCTGATAGACTTGAACTGGACATTCGACAGCGTAGGCAGAACTGTTTGCCTATGGCCTGTGTGAAAGCTGTTTTAGTTCCTCTCTTGCTGGACTACAATTAAGTAATGGCACCCTATGACCTCAAAAGCAGCAGCAATGCAGGGAAGTAACGGATCCCTTACGCACGGGTTATTTCCTTCATGTCAGTCTTGCATATTTAAAATAGATTTCTACTGCAGCACTGATTGTATTTTAATATGCTGAGCAAAGTTCAGTCAATTCATTCAGCTCATATGATTTCATACACATTATCCCACCAATTTAACAGTAAGCAAGGAAAGATGAGGCTGAAAGTTTTTTGTCATGAGTTTAGATTTACATAGCAGCTTTTTATTTTCTGTGTCTGAGGAGAACAGTACTATTCACACAACAGAAAACATAAGGCAGACAATCCAAGAACAGGCTACGGTGTTATTTCCAGTTCTCTACAACTGAAAAACTGTATGAAGTTCTCTAGGATACAGACCCTAGTTGAGCCGTACGGCTGCTTAAAAGGTAATTACCTCTTCAGCCATTTGCAGAAGTGCCTTGTTGTTGTTTTCCCATTTTGTACGCCACACTATCGTTTCCTTTTCCAGTTTCTTAATCTTCTTCGTCATCTACAAAAGATAAATAAGGGACTTAATTTTGTGACTTACGTTGCAACGTAAGCGGGTTTAGATGAGTAATTCAACTTCTTAGTGTTACTTTCCAAGTCCAGGTTGAACAAGTTACTTCACAGAAAAGTCTTTCTGCACAAAACCAACCCCACAAATACAGATCCTGCATTCAAAGAAAACAAGATTGATTCTTAGAAGAAATACAACTAAAAAAGCTCCAGGAAAATCAGTTTTAAAACATAGGCACAGCCAAAAGGACTGAGTAGTATTGTATGCCTTTGATAACACACTGAAATTGGGATTTAGATATTATGCATATCAAAAAACAAAAAAATTACATTTCTTTCCATAATATGACAAATTCTTATGCTCTATCTTATGATCCAACTTAAATGTCAAAATAATCCATATATTTTCAGAAAGCAAACACTGTTATAAAATCTAAAATGCATCCCACTACGAGCATGCATTTTTATACTGCTTTTTATGAAACTAAGTAATCCGGTAAGTACCTTCTCCATTTCTTGCCTGAAGGTTGTAAAGAGTTCATTACTTTTTGCCATGGTGGTCTGGAATTCTTCAAACTTATCCATGTAAAGAGAAAGCTGTTGGGAAAGAGGCAGGAACATTAATCTGCACAGCTGTATACAAATACAAAAGTATTAATGTACAAGGGAAAATTAAATTCAAAATAGTAGAAGACGAACTTCTTATTTTTAATACTATCCTACAATTTCCACTTCAGAAGCATGCAGAACTTGTCTGAAAACATGCTATTCTAATTATATATGAAAGGAGAGTTCTATGTAAGGATATTATGTTCAATAAAACATTGGAAGACATCAGTTCATCACTATCTCATTTTTCCTTCCCCACTGAAAAAAAAAGTCTGTGGACTGTAATATACAGGAAATTCAGCACCTGGTTAGTGAAATTAAGCTTAGAAAAAGACCAACCTTTCCACCTTAACCAGCCAAAGCTAACAACCAAGGCTGGGACAAAAACAAACATGATTGATTCTGGAAATCAAAATACAAATCACAACCTATTAAATCTGTCCTGTGAGCAAAAATCATGGAAAGTGGATATTGACAAGGGATTCATTTAAGAGTGAAAAAACATTACATTTGTTAAAATGAAGCGAAAGACATTAACATTCGATGACAAAATTTTCTTGCCCTGCACCACAAGGTCAATCATCATGAAAGAACTGAAAAATGTTAACATAGTTTTTTCACAAAAAAAGTTGGGTTATGCTTCTTATTAAAACAACTTAAACTATCAGCGTTGTGATTTGATGTTCTGAACATACATGAGCATTTACTAGTAAATTCTTATCCCATCTGAAGAGTAATCAGTCCTCTCCATTCTTACATTGGGGGTTGCAGGACAATGCAATTCAGAGCACAGAAATATTGTATTTTCCTCTAATAGCAGCAGAGGAAATTTCATAACAGGAATTAGCCTACCTTGTCAGGAGTAGATCATGACTCTCTGCCATTATTAAGACTGAACTTTCTCCTCTTATTCTACAAAAAAATCTGTTGGCCCCAGGAAACCACAAACGATACCCATTGTTACTATTAAAAAGCATAACAAAAAGGCAGAGGAATTTTAAATAAAGGGTAACCAACTTGCAAAAAAAATCATAAAAGACTAAGTGCAGCAAAAAACTATTTGGGAAAATTTGGATATTAATGAGTCCAAGTCACCAGACACCTCAAGTAGAGTGTGTGTATGCAATTACATTTAACTACACACATACACACACACTTTAACTGTTGGAAAGCCTGGAAAAGAACTAGGTACAGTAAGCATGAAAAAAAGCACGAAACAGAGCTTGCAAGGAGTCTTAATACAAAACCTCACAAAACTGAAGCAATAAGAGGCATATAACAAAAGGAATAGCTAGTGCTTCTCAGATGCTGTGACGTTAGCTGAACCTACCATTTCCCTTTGCCTTACGTGCTGAGCTCACGTGTGGCCAATGACTGCAGGTGATCCAGAACCGCAGCACAAAAACTGGAGACCATCTCTCCACTCTCAGAGAGGATTTCGCTGTAGCATTTACAGCAAGAAAACAGTTTGAAGATAGTAATTTTTTTGTGGACAGAGACACTCAGTTTTAGGTTACTAAACCTGAATAACTACATGGATAAACATGACATTGCTTGCTCCCAATCCTCCACAGCAGGACGGGATGGAAACAGTAAGGAACAAATTCTACAACATGCATGGGTAAAAAATCCCCACCCAACTCTATAGTCATAAGGGCCTCTCTGGTCCTGAACAGCTATAAAAAAAAAAAGATAAAAATACCTTTGGAAGAGAGAACAACAGTTTCAGAGAAGCCAAGGAATGGTAAAGAAGTAGCCACAATGAATAGATTCTTAAGCTTTCTTATATTCTGTGTAATATTATGTTATTGATTTAAAAGGATGCTAACTTCAGCAATTCAAGGTTTAGCACCTTCCAGTAACAGTACTCTCCAAATGTACTAAACAGCAAGTACAAAGTGTCAAGTCTTTACAAATTACACTTCACTACTGAAGAGTTACCTCCTGGAAATTAATTTGAGACTTAATTAAAAAAATACCAAGTACTTTTCACAAGTAGCATACTGCATCTGTTGAATAACAACATGTAGGGTTTTTTCATATGTTGCATTGTGTTCACTACAATCACAAATCTCTTGGTTTTTTTTTTTCCTCAGAAGAACTGTTATTGAAGAGCTCTCCATTAAAAAAAATACCTGCTGCTTCAGCTGAGCTTCCTGTTGCTTCATCTGTTCACATTTGTGTCTCGACTCAGTAGCTTCTTTTAGCAGCTAAAAAAAAAAAGGCAGAAAGCCACATAATGAAGTAAGTACTCCTAAGAATGGTTTAAAGAACTTGATCTACGATGAAAAATGAACAAAAAGATTATCATCACCTAAGGGCCACTCAACCATGTTCTCACATGGGTTTTTCATTAGTATACTTTACTTTTATATATGATTTAAAGCATGTGCTGGCATGCAGAAATTATTTTTATTGAGTCATTTTTCTAATTGGTTGCATGAGTCAATGTTTCTATTTCTGTAGCAAGTTTGAACTGCTAAATTTATATGAGTAGTTCATTAATGAACTATATGTAATTTAACTGTTTTGTAACCTAATTTATTTTCCACCTCCATTTCTTCAGTCACTAGTAGTACCTTTAAAGACTAGTTCAATTTTGCTTCAACTTGACACCATTTTGTAGATTCATCTTTGAAGAGATGTTCATCAGCTTATGATTCTAATATTATGTTTTAATAACATAGAACAATCCAACACTGGACAATCATTTTAAGATTATACAGGAAAAGCAAGGCTTTTGCCTAGAAGTTAGACACATAAGGAGCATAAAAAAATCTTCACCTAAGTATTTTTTTCAATTGGAAGCTAACTTCTTGGAATTCTGCAAGTAAATTGCTGATAATCAACATACAAATAAGCCAGGCATAGTTCTGGGGACAGATAGCTCCAAAGAGCATATGCTTTATTCTGCATTTGTTATTTCTTACAGCATACACACAAAGTTACAACTACAAGACAGCAAGAAAGTATCTTTGGTGTTTCAGCTCAAGACATTTCCCAGTCTAAGACAAGTCTAAATGATATCCAGCACATTTGCTGAGCAAATACAAACAGTAACACTACTTGCCTGTGAATATGGACATTAATATTGTAGGCATCATACACACATACATAAAACTAAAATCTCCGCCTTGATGTTGAAATCAATCCTAACTCTCAGAAGACAGTCCCCTCAGTTTGCTGCATTTGCTTTAAGTCATGAAAAATCTGGTTTGGTGGGTTTTTGTTATTTCTTTTAACATCCGTAGAATTCACTTACAAACTCCCTTTCTCGCTGATGTTTTTCCTCTGCTTCTTTAATAAGTTGGGTAGTTTGCTGAAGTTTGGCATCCACAAGTTGCTGCTGCAGTTCTTTATGTTTGAACACTTTATCAATATGCTAAAGGAAGAAAGAAAATCATATTAGTCAAATATAAACAGTGCACTGGTCAATTAAGGTAAGTGTACATGTATGAGGAGACACATTGTTTAGAAGTTTCATGCAAAAGAAAGCGGCTAAAGACCTTTACATGCTTTTTTCTCCTGTTATCACCATATATTATAGCTACACATTTTGTCTTTCACAGAAGCCAGATGTATATTTTTTTAAATTGGAACAACTGTCAGTCTACATCCTTTCTTCTAAAGTTGGTATATCTACCTCTAACCCTAGTTGTATTTTGTTAGATCCAAAAGCTCTAGTCCTCATAATTAAAAGCAGCTCAAAACGAGCAAGGTTTGCAAAAACAGTTTATTTGGCTGATGAAATTCCACAAGTCATTGAATTTTACAGTCTTACTTCCATCTGTAAAGTAGCACAAAGGCAGTGTCCTACCTTTTCTCTTCCCCAAATTATCTCATGGTAGATACGAATATTCCATGAGCGCAAAAGGTGGGGAATTAGAGTCTACAGAAAGCTTTCTAACTGATCCAGATTTACAAAAAAACAAACAAACAAAAACCAAATGCATTTGAGAAATTATATTCCAAACCTCCTATGCCAATTAAGAACTAACTAGTCTTAGCTGTAGAACTCCTTGAAGCTTAGTTCTCTGACAAGGACAATACGCCGCTTTCCAATACTGTAGCTTAGACTGGCTAGCTCACACACTGGTGCCAATTAAAGCTAGTTCCGTTAGCCCTCAAATACAGTCACTTCCATGATACTAGTCCAAATATATTCTTAAACCGTGATAGCTTATTTCGATTCTATGCCAACAAGAAGAGCTACATACACAAAGGAGCTTGCCAAAACCCCCCAACCTTAGTGAAGCAAAACAAGTAAGATCGAGAATAACTCTTATACCCCCTCCCATTATAATATAAAATTGTAATTTAGAAGAACTTAAAATATTAATACATATTTATGTTGGAAATAACCTTTGGAAGCCATTTAGTCCACTCAAATCAGGGTCAACTTCAAAGTCTGATCAGGTTGCTCACACCTTACCCAGCTGAGTTCTGAATACCTCTAAATACAGAGATTCCACAATCCCTGGACAACTTATTTCTATTCGACTGCTTTCACTGTGAAAGATTTTTTTCAAGGCATCTTGAATTTAGATATGCAAAACCAGACAGGAAAGGCAGATAGTAGGCCAAACACCTACTTAATTTTTCACAGTAGTGAAGTAAAAAGAATAATTTAAAATATATACATACAATGGCTGTAAAGTATTAGGTTTTTTTCTCCCCTTTGAATAATTATCTGATCCTTAAAGTCAAGGAACTAACAGAATCCCGTTAGAAGCATAATGTTAGCACCTCTTCTCGCAATGCATACTGCTCAATGAGTTTCTTCAGTTTTTCCCCCAGTTCAATGTTTTCCTGACGGAGCTTGGCATTATGTATACCATGCTGTTCCAGCTGAGCCTGAATTTCATTCAGCGTAATCTGGAAGTGTGCAGTTGCTTCCTTCCGTCTTTCTTCTTCTTCACGCGCTTGCTGCATGCTTTCTTCCTTTTATGAAACAATATGAACATGTTCAAGCCAAACCATGCAGGTTTTTCATATTTTTTGAATCAGAAACAATGGTGGTAATTCACTTCTGAAGAGTTTCAAGTTCTGGAGTGCTAGACTTAATATAAGCCACAATCATAATATGCTATGCTGACTGCCCGTATGAAGCGCATGAAACGAAGAATCTAGAAATTCAAAAACTTTTAGAGAATCTTGTCCTTACCACTACCAACATTACTCAGAGGCTGGTGTTACAAGATGCCACACGAATACCTTTCCAAGCATAAGAATTACCCAGATGTTCAAAACAACATTGATACTATAATGAAATTTCCTATGGGGATCACAGATAAGAATCTCTTTGCTCTCTTCCATTTAGCTCCCATCCATTATATTCTGACAGAATTAAGCCCTTTATGATAATCACAGCATGAAATGGTAGGGTATTTCACTTGTGCTGTTTTTCCAGCATTCATCAGCACTGCTCCCAGAAACAAATATGGCAAGATCACATACTGCAAATACTATGATCTATGAACCAGTTGGGGGGGGGGGGGGGGGGGAAATGGCAAGTTAAGTATCCCCATATTCTTTACCTTAAAATCAAGTACACTTATGCCACATGCCTTCCGCAGGTACAGGTAATGGGCAAAGTGGTAAGTAAAAAGCAGCAATCAAAAAGTAAGACTTGCACCACCACTGGCACTGTAATTTATGTAAATAAACTAACCTTCAAAGTCTTGTTATGACGCTGAAGCTCCCGACAGAGAGATTCCAGTTTGCTACGTGCCAAAATGGCCTTGCTATGCTCACTCTGCAAGTGGACTTTCTCCTTCACGACTTGTGCTTGCTTCTTCTGCAGTATCTTCATCTGCTTTTGAACATTCCGGCTCTCCTCTAACTAACATTAGAGAGTATATTTATTACGTAAGCATAGGCGGAACTATCTTTAGGCATCTAGATGAGCAGACTGAACAAACTTTCAAACATTTCAGATGAAAGCAAGGAAGTCAAATAATTTCATTAAGACCCCCAAGTTGATCTTAAAGAGAAACTCCCATCATCCTACAGACAGTTCTAAATGTGTAAGGACAGAAGACAAAAATATACAAATTCCAACTTAACAGACATTTTGCCTTTGAGGAACAGGGACCATGGACCTGTTGACCATGGGCTATCAGCTTGCATTCAGCTACAGGGGTAGAACTAGCCCTAAGAAAGGAAAATGTGGCAGACACAATTAAAAGCCAGCTGAGACTGGCTTTTCAACAAGTCACAACTTTTTCCACTCCTATCTGTGAGGTACACACAGCTGTTTACCCAACAGGTCTTGTTTTTACTATCAAAAAGAAAAAGCCACTGAACTGCGTATAGAGTTCTTTCTTAGAGTCAGCAGGAGCTCCTACCAAAGGAAGCAGTAATTGATACAAGTTTGTAAAAAACTAAGGTATTTCAGAAAGGAACAGATACAACCAGCAGCCCTGACAAATCAAGTAAAATACTATTAAAGCTGCACAGCCAAGGCTTTGATGACTTAAGAGATCTGTAGTCTCAACCATTTGAAAAGAGTTTTTATTCTATTTCCTTTAGGCTGTTTAGATGGTTAATGACAGCGTTAAACTTTGTGTACTGTGCTGACTTCAAAATCTATTCTATGAATACCCAGTCAATGGAAGTTTCTTGCATTATCTAGCTGAGAGTAAGTTCCATTACACATGATTTTTGGGCTCCCCAAGAAACCATATTATTTAGAGTCTGATCTATTGTAAAGAAGGTAACAATGTTAAGTGTAACACTGCTCCTTATTAGATAGTGCCTCAGCCTCGGGACACCACAGGAAAAGAAGGCTGGCAATGAGCAACATCACCATGACAGATAAGAATACGGTGCTGGTGTTCTGAAAGAGCTCAAAATAACGCTGAAGCACAAAAGAATGAATAAATAAAGTTAAGGACCTCCACGACAACAGTACATTAAATGTATATTTAATCTAGTTTAGGGAAAAGGAATGTCAAGGAAATGTTTTGATATCCAAACATAAAAAGCCCTTTTCTTGGGTGGCCAGAAAAAACACTTCAAGTGGCTGTGCTGTTTGCATGCCTATGAAACTTCAGGCCTGTAAAAGTATGCCAGTGTGAGACATATCACCAAGGATGCAAACCTTCCTGCATCAAATTGATCTCCTGATAGATTCCAAATTAGGAAAAAAAAATTGTGGAAGATCTTTTGCCAGGAGAGAGGCATTCCTACCTTTATTGTACAGTCCTTTTCATGAGACACCACTGAAAAACCTGACAGTGAGCTTTAAAGATGATGAATCTTTAAAAAAAGAAAAAAAGCATTGTAGGTGCACTGTCATAAACAGTTCAAACCTCTGCTGGCATTAAAGCTGACACCTATGCCAGTGGCTCACCATCGCTATCATGAAGAAAAGAATGCATCTTAAAGGAACACCACCAGATCCAACCTAAACTTTAAGGAGAACAGAGTACCTCTAAGACTCATTCAGCTAAAACACAGCTACTGTTACACCCGGACAAGCTCCCACCCAACTTCCCAGCAGTTCTGAGCACCATGGGGAAAGCAACTAGTTTCTAGGATGGTTGCTATCTATGGACTGTGAATGCCTACTCTACCTATAGACTATGGATCCTCTCCCTGGGAGGGGAAAAAACATAATGTGAACACATCTCTCCTGATCACCAAGCTTCTTGAAGGAAATGACAATTCATTTGGTCTAGCTGTTCCCTAATTGTTTTGAGATCTTTCCTTCATTGAGAAAACTCAAAGTGAAGATGGTGCAGACTGTTTTCCTTCTGCAGAAGTGAGGAATTTATGCCAACCTAGCTCCTCATGTAGGCCAAATCGTCACCACTGTGATTTGACATGGGAGCTGTTCGCTCAAATAGAAAAGGCATCACATGCACAAGCAATTGCTCTTAAGAACTAACTCATTTACTGCCTTTTTCTCTCACAATATCAAAGCTAATTATTATGTGGGCTCCCCATCCTTGAGGTGCACTATGGAAGTATTAGTGTTTTTCATTTAAATAGAAGTGATTTCTTAGAGAAGCTCCTGGTTTTTAAGGAAATTCACTCCTGTGAACAAGAGCATGCATGTGAGAGAGAGAGAGCAAGGAAAACAAAGCAAAAACATAACAGACCTCCAAGAAGGACTCTAGATTTCCTAAACAGAACTAATCTCAGTCTATTCTTAAGTAATTAGCATTGCCCCCGTGAGTAAAAAGACTACCCGCTAGCTCATCCTCAAAGCTCTGGAGACGTTATTAACCTCAAAGGAAAAATAAACTTATTTTAGAAGAGTTATGCCATGTTGTGCAGCCATTGTCATTTTCAGAAACATTTTCATATATAATACACTTGACATCTACAGAAGGCAAGTCTTATGCTTTTTTCAAGTTATTAAGTTCTCCCCAGTTTTGCATTCATTTTCTATCTACAAATATGGTGGGAAAACATATACACACAGTATTTCCAGTCTTTCCATTCTCATCTGTCCCTATCTCAATATGAACAAGTGAAGCATTTTTGTCTCCAGGCACATTCTGAGAAGTCAACTTATGAGCCTTTTTTCCCCCCTCCCAATTTTGTAATCAATTAATTTAGAAAATAAATCATCGTTTCTCCTACTTGGGGTTGGAATGCACTTTATGAGCAATTCTTGCTAACATTCTGTCCTTTTGGCTTGTTACTGAAGACATGTATAATTTTCTATCCATTCCTTTGTGTGATCAGAAAGCACAAAGCAAAATTAAACCTAGATCTTTCCAACTTCCCCTACCCCCAAAAATCACTAAACAGTTAAGTATAACTGAACTTTTTTCTTCCCAAATCTTGTTATCACAGTATGTTCTTTCCCTTTTTTTCTAAAGGGTATAAATTATAAAATGCTAGCACAAAAGCATTATCAACAGACAAAACCTAAGAAAATAATTAGTCCCAAAAGAAACCCCTAGCTTTTCTGTTAATCCTAATGTTATGCTTCAGCACCAAGTTATCAAAAAATTATCATAACCTATTTTTCCTTTGGATTTAGGCAGTCATGTAGAAGAGAAGTGACTACATGCAAGTTTGGCTGAACCAATACTCATAATAAGCCTGAGTGATTTTTTTTTTCCTCTCCTACCAACACTGTGAAACATTCAAAATTGTTAACTGTCCTGTATTAGAAGTTCCTGCATTCCACAGTTAATATTAACACATGAATAACTCCTGCTATCTTTATAAATTACTTACCAGATCAGCATACTTCTTGCACAAAGCTGCCAGTTTTTCCTCTGGAGTAGAAAGTGTGTTCAAGGCTTGCATTAATAATAGCACTTCTTTTCCTATGAATTGAACAAAAAGGTAACCGTATTGAGACAAAACATACCAGAAAAGCAGCCTGTCTTTAGACGTGAGATACAGAACCATGAGAAATTGGTGAGTTAAGTTGTTCTCTGGTTTGATAGTTGCATAATCCAAACAGATGACAAATGGGAAGTCACCACAGTAAGAATAAATTTGTCTTACCTATGTGCCATTATACAACTTGGATAGCAAAAGTTACTTTAATCTTGAAACAACAAAAATATGTTTCATAATTTATAATAGCACAAATAAAAAGAAAAAATCTGAAAGGGTGAAATTTAGAGGGTTAAGTTTTGCTAATAAAGGATATTCACACAAGCATTTTTAATAAGCCTTTGGAATTTAAATATCAGCAGTGCTTTGGTAGCATTGAACACCGCAATTCCAAATTTAAAAGTTAATCCAACAACAAGAAAGTTAAAAAGCTGATTAGTGATTACCACATTATTGTTAAAAGTTCCTGTAAAAATAGCATTACCAGTGGAAGGATTCTTACATATGCATTAAGAACTGTCTTTTCCTAAGCAGAAGTACACATTTTCTCAGAATACCCTGTTAAAGATGACAAGTTTTGGCTACAAAGTAAAATTGAGACAAAGACAGAGAAAATGCATAGCTATTTTATGAAAATATTAAAGCCTTTTAAAAATCAAAATGCCAAAGAACATACCCAAAGTCTTCTCTTTGTGTTTTTCACTCTCTGGATCTTGTTGGCCATCAGGTGGATCAGTACGGGCTTCTTCTCTCCCAGGAGTCTCCTCACGAGACTCTTGAGAGCAGCACATGGACCCTGGGTGCTTTCTGTTCTTTGTGATATACTCAGCTTCTTCCAGTGCACCTGTGTTTTCCAGGCCGTAACAGTTGGACTGCACATGCTGCAGTGCCATATCAGACAATTCGTTGCACTTGCTGTTCACCAGCTGATCCTGGTTATTCATTCCCATCTCCTGAAATCCAGCTTCTTCCATTGCACCACCAGCCAACTTCAGAAGGGAAAGGAAGAAATGGAAGTAAACAGTCAAGCAACTGTACTTAAAATGAAAACTTCCACCTTTCTTTTGCATGGACAAATAAGAGTAGAATTCCACCATTATTCAAGTTGACACTCACTGTTGTTAAGACATATAAATAATGAATGAGACTAAGGAGTCATGAAGAAAACAGCACACAACAGCCCAGAATATTAACTACTCTATTATGAAACAACTTTGATACCTTGTTATTGCAGAATGTTTGTACTCTAGAAATTAAATGTTCACACGGAAATCTGTTCTTAAAGCTCCAAAGCTAATTGGCTATCATCCCAGCTGTTAAAGCACACAATCTTAAATGAAAACATTCCTCCTTCATAGTTCTTAAAAATGTACCTTACAAATCAACACCAAGTATACTAAATTTAAAACTCAGCATGAGTTTAACTAGCTTTTTATGTACTGTTATTTGAAAAATAAGGTACAGAAATTGAGACGGGAGGACACCATTATTAAAAACAACTTTATTACATATTAGTTTCAGAAAACTTCAAGATATCAGTTTTAAAGTAACTCACATACTGCAAGAAAGAGGTAGAAAAAAATTAACCTGCTAGGAAGTCTGAAGGAATCCATAGAAATATATTGTTGTCGCGGTTTAGCCCCAGTCAGTTTGATAACATACACACGGTAAGAGTTGAAACTAATTCAATTGGAATGCCAAATACGATTGTCAGCTCATGACTGGAGAAAATCTGTTGCTGTAACATGAATGGTAAACAGGACCAGGAGCACAGCCATTTTTTCAAATGTTAAAACTCACATCTATGAAATTACCAAAGAAGACAATAGTAACTGGCTTCAGATTGGGAATCCTACTACCTATGGTTTTTAACAATACATTATTTCTGCTCAATTAAACAGAACTTTCTCGAAAGGTTCCTTAAACCCCAAAATGTTTAATCATTTAGCCAAGAAGTTAAACATCACCAGTTGCTTTAACACTGCAGCGATATGTCCATATTATGAAGCAGAACACCTGATGATACCACTCTATAGCTTATTAAGCAGCTACCAGACCCCCCCTCAACCACCAGAACAACATTCTCAATTTCTAGACACATTTAAGGCTGAGGAGAACTGCAAGGGTGTTCGGTTGGGTGTTTTTCTGGTTTGTTACACGGGGGAGGCTGGGACTCAGGACACCACTTGGAGGTGATTGGGTATTTTTTTTCTGTCTATTTGCAATGCAATGTGGATACATAGTTAAAAGTGTGGTAAGCAGAGTTGAACTCGCTTTACTGCCAAAAGTAAAGTGATCATTCTCATGGATTTATTTTCAGTGAAAGTAACTTTCCTTGAAAAGTCACAAGGAATTTTCAAAACAGGGCTTGTTTATATGCAGTTATGCTGTTTAAGCACAAAATAATTTAATATTAAAATATAAGATAATCTGAAAAATGTGCTAATTCTTAAAGCCAGGAGTTTGCACTGGGTTTTATACTCTGCACAGATGGACCGTTTTCCTCTTCAAAAGGAATTAGCCAACATCAAAGGAACACAGCCAACACTAATAACATATTGTGAGATATATTTCAACTCCCAATTTGTTCAGCATGCTTGGAAGAATTATTGAAGTCATTAAACAAATATGCATTAATATTGTAAAAAATATATAACGGCTTAGTTCTCTATACTTAAAGCAAGTCCCTTTAGACCTTATCTCAAGGCGGATTCATTCTTGAGAAGATGGAATACATACAATACCTTTCATGCAAGACAATAAGCTTTTTAACTGCAAATAATCTGTATAGACATTAAGGAACAACTTTTGACTCATCAAGGAAGATTCACTTTGCACTGCTCTTAACAAGTGTGGAAATGATGCACCTGCTTTATGGACAAATAAAAACACACTGCAGTTTTATCATTCTCCAATCACGTCAGGCAACGTACTTGATAAATGCCTGAAAAGGTAATGCAGTAATTGAATCGCTGTAATAAATAAAAAGTTTAGGGTCAGCTAAACAAGAGATGATTCTTAAGAAAGGACAAGAGATGTGAAAACAGCAGAGCTCACTTAGCCTTTTCATAGGTACCAATGGTTGAAACCATGGCACAGATCTCCAAAAAACATGATTCATACAGAAGCTGAAGATACCATGTCACATTACCTTGACAAGACAGGACAGATCAGAGGTATCTGAACACAACATGATACCCGAGTAGAACTGCAGTACCAACACAACAGCTGAAACTTGCAGTTTTTCCATCACACAGAACGTGAACTTCCAACTCAGATACTTGTGCCTGAGAATCCTGGCAAAAGGTAGGGAAAGTCTGCTCTAAACTCAAAGTTTCTGGTTTGGCACGGTATTTCCAGACTTTCTGAAATCTATAAACAGACTTAAAATTTTCTTTTTGAAAGCAGAGCACAAAATTGCCAGGAACTCCAACAAGCAGCTGAGAAGGCCTGACTGGCTGCAGTTACACATTGAACAGCAGCAGTGCCCAGACAGCTCTCTTGCTATCACTTCATTCCACTTTTTCATACCCACCTCCGTTGTGCTAGCAACGACATTCGAGCAACTTGTTCTAACAGAGTTTATAGCCAGATCAGTACCTCAACCCAGTTCACTGCACAGCAATAGACAATCTTGCCAACCAGAAGTGCTAGCATGATGGCTGGAAAGAAGCCAAAGCACGAGAGTCACTAAAAAAAAGTCACAGCCAGAGCACAAGGAACTAACAAAAAATACCTTATCCTCACCACAGGTACATAGTTAACACTGACTACTCAGTTATGGGAACACCATCAGCAAGACGATGTTCATGAGAAGCACTGCTTCAAATTTAGACAACCCAGAAATGTTCACTGGTTTTCATCTGAGAAAACTCTGCTGTTTCTAGGGGAAAAAAGAACAATTACTTGCAGGGACACACATCTGACCAGTAAGTTGCAAAATGCCCACCTCTACTAGCAAACTGTCATAGTAACCTAACCACCTGTCAGTTCAGAGCTGGCAATTAACATGCATATTCCAAAGCATCTGGAATTTTCATGGAGTGAACACTACCACCTCATTAATTCAGCAGAGCTTTTTGTAATGGTCAAATTAGGTGTCGGTCCAGTTCTTTAACAATAATAATTTCTCAACTCTGAGCATTCTCTATCCTTCGGCAAAAACCGCACAAGGATTTTTGGAACTTTGGACTCATTCTCTGAAGTCTAATATTAGAGAAGGTAGAAATAACCTATCAGAACACTGAATTGAAGGAAGAGGTTTGTGTACAAGTGTCTTGTATATCTCAAATATATTTGAAAATAATAGTAATCGTGAAAAAACTACAGAACTTGTCCACCTTCTTCTGGTTTTCCAGTGAACATAGAACAAATCCAAGCTCACCGAGAAGCAAGTGCGCTACCTGCAAAACCAAAGCTCAGTGTGGCAGGACACAGTTTTTGTAACAATATCCAATTTTCTTAGCTTAAATACAATTAAAAATTGGCAACCATTGGCAAGAATATTGTATTTAAACAAGTGGTTCTACCAGCAGCTAGAACACGCTGATAACAAACAAAAAAATAACTAAAACCCCCCCTAGTTAAATCATATAAAGTTGTAGTCCATATGTTCTAGCAAAACTGACAGTAGTGGCATAACATAGTAAAATTCTAATGCATTTAACCTTGATTAGGAAGTGTTTTGTTTTTCATTTGAAACAGAGGAGTCTGCTGCTGCCTGACAGGGACCACAAACATGTAATAGCTATATGACTTCCTGATTACGACTAACAAAGAATTCTCTATATTAGCTGTCACTTGAGATATTAAAAACACAACTAGAAGTCTAAACAGCCTTCTTACACTCAGTTTTATTCTTAAAACACTTTAACTACAGATAGTTTCAGATCTGATCTGTATCAAGCTACAAGTTGGAGTATAACAATAATAAACATCTCATTGAGAATGTTAAGTACTAAACCATGTTAGTATCACTGAAATTGCCCCCCCTTATCGAAACAATGGTCAGAACAATCCCAACTATTACCTCTATCTTTTCAAATGCGTGCTCATCAGACGAGTGAACTTCTCAATTTAACATTCCAGCCAGAACAGAGCACTTCCAACAGCACATTGTATTATAGCGCTGATTCAGTACTGACTGAATAAAAACAAAACAAAACCACCCCACCAAAGACCTTCTACTGAAATCACCACTACCTTTTCTAGCTGCTACCATGCTCTCTCAGCTTCCAGCTGGCTTCCAACCTCCAGCTTCTAACCAGCTTTAACGATAGGTGGCTTATAACTGATGGACGAGAATTAGATTGTTACATACCTAGAAAGATTTTCAGTGAGAGACAGGGAGTATGTTGCACAGATAACGTGCCACCTCGTAAGACCACAAAATTATTTATAAAAATTCAAAACCCTACCATTAAAAAATAAGACACTTGCCACCTACCTAAGCTGTGAAACCACCTATTAGAAGACATTGACCTTTCTGAATAAGCGTATTATCTTCAGGGTATTTAGGATAGAGTTACAGGCCAAACAACTTGAGGATGCCTGTAGGAAAATTACTGGTAACATCGCTCCTGCTCACCCCAAAGTTTTTATTCAGTCTTCTGCTCTGTTCTCTCAACTTGTACCTTGATCAAAAAAGGTGCACATCAGGAAAGCTTCCCTTACTGCACACCTAAAAGATGAGAGTACAAGATCGGTATCCTATTTATGAAACTGGCGATGATCACAAAAGCCTAAGCCAACTTTACTTCCAAAAGCACTGCTTCAGTAACACGTGCTGCACATAACAAAACAGACACCTAGGCAGAACTTACCCCACTGTGCCAAAGTGTGTCACGAACAGACTTTTTTTTTCTTCTAGTACCTACAAAAGTCTGTAACAGAGTGCTACCTAAAATACACTGTGCTTATTATTGGTACTACACGTACTGAAGTACCTATATTTTATACTCCTGCACATACACACAATCTTTCCCCAAAACACTCTGTACCTCTTATTAAAAGAAACCATAATTAGTGGCTACACCAACATCCTTCTTCTCCTACCTGTTAGCAAATTACCCCAAAAAAACCTAAGCACTAGCATTAATCTGTCAAAACATCTCCTACGTTCCTCATAGTAGCAGTTGGCCTGTACTGTGAAAAGACTTCCAACCTTAAGCCTTCGGAGTTGCCAATACTTTCAAAAAATATCCTGGAAGCTTTAGAACAAACATATGCACATAAAGATTTTCACAACTGTAAGACAACCTAAATACACAAGCAAATACGTAATCATTTGCTCAGCATCAGGCTCCAGAAGAGACCACTGAATAAGATCGTCCAGCTGACTACATTTTCAAACTTATCGCACACGCAACTGGACACAAGAGACTTATACTCCTTATCCTGACCAATTAAATAAAAAAATCTTGTGGCAAAAAGTGTGTCATATTTATCATAAATGTTTATGGTTTATAACAAATTTTAGGCTTCCTGCATCCCAGCAATTTACTTTTATCTGCTAACACAGGAAAACTTACTTTGAAAACATGTATGTAGTATACTTTTTTTTTCCTCAGTGCAGATATGGAAGACTTCATTTAACATAACTGTATCATGCTGAAAAAAAATCAGCCACTCTTGGTAGTAATTTTATTCATGACTTCTCCATAAAAACTAGCATTTTGGGATGTCACAAAATTTGGGTTTGAATTTTATAGCAGCATTGTGGTTTAACGCCAGCCGGCAACTAGGCCTCACGCAGCCACTTGCTCACTCCCCCCTGGTGGGATGGGGAAGACAATCAGAAGAGGAAAAGTGAGAAAACTCACGGGCTGAGATAAAGACAGTTTAAGAAGTAAAGCAAAAGCCGCGCACGTGAGCAAAGCAAAACAAGAAATTCATTCACTACTTCCCATGGGCAGGCAGGTGCTCAGCCATCTCCAGGAAAGCAGGGCTACATCACACGTAACGGTGACTTGGAAAGACAAACACCATCACTCCAACCATCCCCCCCTTTCATTTTTTTTCCCCTCCAGCTTTATATGCTGAGCCTGATGCCATAAGGTGTGGGATATCCCTTTGGTCAGTTGGGGTCAGCTGTCCCGGCTGTGCCCCCTCCCAACCCCTTATGCACCCCCAGCCCACTCGCTGGTGGGGTGGGGTGAGAAGCAGAAAAGGCCTTGGCTCTGTGCAAGAACTGCTCAGCGGTAACGAAAACATCCCTGACTTACCAGCACTGTTTCCAGCACAAATCCAATCCACACAGCCCCACACCAGCTACTGTGAAGAAAATTAACTCTATCCCAGCCAAAACCAGCACAAGCAGGTACACCTTCATCCAGTGGTCTAGACACAATAATTCAGGTGCTTGTGACCACAAGATTAGCTTAAGGCTATTTCTCCATTAAATACTTCTTTACGCTGTGCTCACTGACCTAAATGATCATGCAATCTAATTATACCTTTCTGAAAACCTGATGGCCTCTGAGGTGGCTTCCCCACTGAACTAAGATCTTAGTTGAGAGATCAGAAAGTCATTTCAAACAAACATTTCACCCTGTTCTCTCATTACACTAAAAGTTATGTTCTATGCACTCATTTATCTACTTTCAAAATACTGGTCTGAGGCACCCGCAGTACTGCTCATCATTAGTTTCAAAGCATTGCAAGGTTAGAAGTCCCAACACAGCAGGAGGACGATTAAGAAATATCTACTTTGGAAATGTGTATTTTATCTTTATAAAAACTCAATACAGAGTCAACGTTAATAGAATTCCACTATTAATACTGCTGTCCTTACATTCAAGATACAGTTCAGACACTTACATTCTCACATGACCCCCGCTTACGGGCCTTACTTTTTTCTGTTACCTTTTCCATACTGCTTCTTCTTTCAGTGGCCTCATGACACAGAAGACAGTCCTGCTTTTAAAAATAGCTTTTTTATTTACCTCAAACATAATCTCAAAAAAAAAAAGGTTGGGTTTGTACCACTTTTCTTCTCTGTGTTCTGAAAAAAGATCTCTTCCCTATTTTAGCTTAAAACATTAAAAACACTTCCTGTAATTCTAGCAAAAGTTTCACTGGAGGAACCCAAAGTCTACATGGAAACTTTCAGTGCATTCACATGCAGGGCAAAGTGCTGCACATTTCACCAGCCCTTTTTTAATGCAAGCACCTGACACAGGTGCTAATTTAGAAAATATTTAATATAGCATGAATCACTTCCGCCCATGAGGTTTCACTTCCTCTTTACTATAAACCTAATAGTTTTCTAGTCATCCAAAATACATTTCTGGAAAAAGCAGGGTAGACAAGTTCTGAATTCCCAATGCAAACAGGTCACAAGGAACCTAAAAATAAAGAAGCTCCCGTGTACCAAAGCAGGGGGAGGGAAGTCTGCAAGAGATTGCTGAAGGATTTTTAATTCACACAAAAAAGTTCGGAGTAAAATTTGCTTAATACTCCCTGTCACATTTCACCTTTGTTAAAAATTAAATTCCATTTGACTGTCGGTATATGAAATAATACAGAGATGCTGTTTTGTTGGTTTTTGTTTGTTTTTTGTTTTTTTTTTTTTTTCTTTAAAAAATCATCATCTTCTTTCATAGCGGGCATTAAAGTTACTTGCAAGCCACTTCCTAGCAAAAAACTTCAGAAAACACAAAGCAGAAGAGGTGGTTTTTCATTGAGGAAAACTACCTCCGTAGCCTCCTAAATCTCTCTGCAACAGCCATAATAAGCAATCCCCACCACAACTGCTATTTTTGGGATGTTATTATCCTTTATACCGCAGGAAAAAAGTAACCGCAAAAAAGCCACTTGAATCTACGTGAGGACAGAGGATGAGATATAGCAGAGCGGCGCGTGAGATGCCCACGGCAGGTCTGTCACACCAAGCGCTGATATTACATACGGCGGCTGAATCACAGCACATTTGAAGCCGTTGCTGCTCGGTGGCCCAGGACGCTTATTTTAGGCTTTCCGAACGACACGGATACGCAACCAGGAATACGGTGAAGTCACCGGGGGCACCCTTCCTTTCGGTGGCGTTTCGGCAGACGAAGGCAGAAGAGACAAACGGGACATTTTCACCTGCTTCGGAGGGCGAGGAGACACCCCACACCCCCACCCCCCCCCCGCCCCCGGCTCCCGCCTCGCACCTCAGCCGCGCCGCTCCCACCGGTGGCGGCTTCGGGGCCGCCCGACACGGCCGGCCCGCGGCCCCTCCGCCGGCGGGGGGCAGGCGGGACCCCCGGCAAAGGGCCCCCCAAAGGCCTCCCCAGACCCCAGCCGGCGCAACGGCGGGCACGGCGGCCCTCCCCCCCACCCCCCAGCACACACACCGGGCCCCGCCACGTGCCGCCGCCCCCAACGGCCCGCCGCGCGCGCGAGGCAGGGACCGCCCCGCCCCCGCCGCGCTCCCCGCCGGCCAGCGCGGCTCCCCGGGGGCGACGCCGAGACTCCCCGCACACCTCCCCAGCGCACACCGGCGGCGGCAGCGACGGGACCCCGGCGCCGGGGGAAGCGGAGCGGAGCCCGGCCCGCCCCAGCGCCGGCTCCCGAAGGCGGGGGGGGCACTGCCTGCCCCAGCCCCGAGCGCCCGGGCTGGCCGGCCGCGGAGCGCGGAGGCCGCGTGGGGACGGGGGAAGGCGGGGAACGAGGCGCCAGAAGCCGGCGGCGCGGGGAGGGGAGGGGAAGGGAAGGGGAGCGCCCTCACCTCCGCGCCGCCGCTCGGGGCCGCCGCCGCCGCCACCTCCCCCTCGCCGCCCTGGCTGTGGCGCCGGCTCCGTCCCGCCGCCGCCGCCGCGCTGCCTCCTCCGCGCGCTGCCTCCGCTCCGCGCGTCGCCATGATGTGACGGCAGCATCCAAACAAGCTGCCCGACCCAGGGACACCGGAACCTCTCCGCGCCGGCCCGCCCCTTTCTCCCGACGGCAGCCAATCGCCGCCCAGCCCCCTGCCCCACGTGGGGGGTGCGCACCGCCCGCCGCTCGCCCCGGGGGCGGCCGGGGGAGTCACGCGTGGGCCCCACGGAGGGAGGGGGGCGGGGCCGCGCTTCCCGGCCTGCGCCGCCCCCCGCGCTCCGTCCGCGGCCCGGCCTGCCGCCGGCCCCGCCGGGAGGTGCAGCCCGGCCGGCTGGGGCCGGGGGAGGCGCCGCCCCCTCCCCGCCGGGGGCTCGATTCTGCCTCCCTCCGCGCTATTCCTGCATTCGTCATCGCTCCGAAGGCGCGGCGGCGCGGCCGTGGCGGCGGGCCGAGCGCGGCGGGGTGGTTCCCGCGGTCGGCGGAGCTGCCGCTGCCGAAGGACACGCGGGGGCGCCCGCCGGGAGGCGGGGTTGCGCAAGGGGCCTCGTGCACCTGCGGCCGGGGCCGGGTGCTGCGGGGGGGGGGGTGGGCAGGGCAGCAGCCCGTCTGCCGGACGGGGCGAGGTGCGGCGGCCCCGCCGGGGCCGAGGCCTTCCCCTCCCGTCCCCGCGCGCGCGAGGGTTGCTCCCCGAGGGGAAGGGCGGCGGCGTGTGCCGGAGGAGGGGAGGGAGCTGCTGGGGACGCGCGCGGGCCTTCGAAGGCGCCGTCAGCCTGGCGCGCGCGTGTGGGCCCGGCCCTTCTGGGGGGCTGCTCTAGGGTGGCTTAAAACGGACGCAAGGAAGCGTCTTGGAAATCCTCACGTTTTCTGCTTCCCAGGGAAATAAACTGAACCTCTTTGTAATACGGGGGGAACCTTTATGCCCTTTTGCGTAGTCGCTGAATAAAAATACCGCTCTAAGCCCCCCTAAACACTTACTACTTAATAGGTAGAGCGGGTATTTCTGTTGAAGAACGTAGCTTCTGTGAGGCAGCACCTGCTTAAATTATTATGTCCTTGCATCCTAAATCTGTATTTACCTGTTGTGCTTTAACCTGGTAGGCAGCTAAGCCCCACGCAGCCAGTCGCTCACTCCCCTCCCGGTGGGCTGGGGGAAAGAATATGAGCAGTAAAAGTGAGAAAACTCATGGGCTGAGATAAAGACAGTTCAACAGGTAAAGCAGAAGCTGCGCACACAGGCAAAGCAAAACAAGGAATTCATTCGCTGCTTCCCATGGGCAGGCAGGTGCTCAGCCATCTCCAGGAAAGCAGGGCTCCATGACATGTAACGGTGACTTGGGAAGACAAAATGTCATCACTCCGAACATCCCCCCTCTCTTTGTTCCCCCACCTTTATATGCTGAGCATGACGTCATATGGTACGGGATATCCCTTTGGTCATTTGGGGTCAGCTGTCCCGGCTGTGTCCCCTCCCAACTCCTTGTGCACCTGGCAGACCATGGGAAGCTGGAAAAGTCCTTGACTAGTACAAGCACTACTTGGCAACAACTAAAACATCAGTGTGTTATCAACGTTGTTCTCATACTAAATCCAAAACACAGCACGGTACCAGCTGCTATGGAGAAAATTAACTCAATCCCAGCTGAAACTAGGACATTACCAGAACTATTCAATTGCTAATTTCAAGATGAAAAATTATTTTACATTTTGAGTATCATCCTGATCTTTAGAAAGAGTTTTTCTCCCCCAAAACAACACTTGTTCTTTTACAAACATGCGTAGCACTGATACAATTCTTGCAAAAATTAAAAAGGGCCCCTCCTCTCCCCCAGCAGAATTTTGATACTTCAAGATTTTTCCCACGCACCCCTTCTGGCTGAGAGTAGCAAGAAATCCATGCAAATATGCTCTGTTTGATCCCAGGAAGGCTTGTGCAGTCCTTAAATAGGGCGTTTAAGACAACTTTTAATTTTTCCCAAGCATTATTTGAAAGTGTATATATATCTAGTAAAACATAAGTTACTCTTGTGCCCTCCTTCCCCTCCCCCAGACAGGCACTTTTTGGAATAGAGGGAAGATTAATTACAGATATGAGCTACTTTGAGAGAGAATGGAATAAAGCAGCACAGAGCTCTTGCTGGCTGTAAGCCTCTACTATAATCAGCTTCATTATAAGGCCTGTTTTGGTGAATTTGGGTGCCAGAGAGGTTAGCACACATCATGCAGCAGAAGCAGGCATGAAGCCGTTCTATCAAGGGGGACAAAGTTTTCTTCCAAAACTACCAGATGTTAGAGAATGTATTTCCAGCAGTAATTCTTTTCACACTTGAACTGGCAGGTTTTTGGGGTTTTTTTTGCTGATACAATGACACAGATCAATTATAATAATTTTGTGAAGGAAGATACTGCTTCCTAGTAAGTCAGTTTTTACAGAAGGTTAGATTTTTTGAGGAGAGCTGCTGCAGGCGTAGTGAGAGAAGTGCCATCAGCTTCCAAATTCGGTCACAGATCTCTGGTGCACTGATTGCTTGCTGTGCTATTGTTCTCTGAAGAACACAAATGTGAAATTGAACAAAATAATGGTATTTTCAATTACATTTATGGTTCTCTCCCTATGTCTCTTGGGTTTTGTGAACTGTTTTCCTTCAAAAATGCACTTACGAGCAAAGTGCATATCGACAGTACCGGAAATTCATATTCCCCTCCTGCAAGTAAATACAGGTACCAACAGGAGGATGAGAACATATCTGCAGTCGTGCCCTGTTAATGACCCTGCCGGAGATGGCTCGTGCGAGGGAGGAACAGTCATGGACTATACACTACAAGCAGCCAAGTAGGTATTCCACCCAAATGGCCATTTCCAAGAAGCTGCTTAATTATTGGGCATCAAGAGTAGTGGTCTTTTGTTTTGACAGGCAAGAAGCTGAAATTTTAGGAAAATTAGTTCTTTTTTGTTATTATTATTTACGATATACCTAAGCATCCATTGGTAAAAATCTGTAGTTATCAACTTTTTATGAATTTTCAGGGTTAATCTATTTTTACAAACTACATTTGAGTTATGTGGTTATTACCATACTCAAGAGCAGTCTAACTTCATGAACCCTGTACACGTGAGGGCCGGTTCGGTACCTCTCCTGAGTACGTCACTGCCTTCATTGGGGTGGGGTGGGGACTCCTAGGCAGCTTGGTGAGAAATGTGTTCCTTCGATTTTTTTTTTTAAACACACCAGTAAGAATACTAGGGTGACAACTAGAACAAGATGTTTAAAACTCTAAACAATGACAATTGAGAAACTATGAAATAAAGATAGTATTTCTTTCCTTACGGCATTGTTACAACACGCAAGGCAGTCAGGAAACTATTGAAATGCAGCACGGAGTTTAATTTTGTCCTTTTCATCACAATTACTATCATGATTGCTTTCAGCGAAATTTTCAAGAAGATCTGGACTACCAGAATTTTTCTTGGAGCATTTCCCTCCTTGTACTTAGTAGGAACCGTAATTCTTCCAATGTTACTTTTCACAGAATGACCAAACAAAAATGAAAACGAAGGCAGGAAAGAAACAGAAAAATACAAACCAACCGGAAGAAACAACCCAAATCACCCCTCTTCTACTTTACAGGATCCTAAAATTAAATCACAGCTACTAGGGAAACTGCCTGGGGCCCAGTGCGGACAATATTGCAAACACGTACTGGCTTAACATACAGCTATAAATAAAAAACAAACAAGACATCAGGGTACACATGGAACGGGATGAGGCGTAGTTCAGAAAATGAAACCATCATGTGTCAGCTGGGTGGTGTGTTCTCCTACGTGCTTGTTGCACATCACACCTCCCTCCCAGGAAATGAACTCCGAAGATAAATGAGCTCTGAGGAAAGCTGTCACAAATTATTGGGGGCATAATAAAAACTGCTGTATGACAAGAGTGAGAAGTCTGAAATTGCTCGCTTGGCTCAGGAAAGCAACAAGTGAGACATGATGAAAAGAAGGCAAAGTCAGGATCTTCTCTTTTCCTATGTCACACAGAGTTAAGTTAAATTACGAAGTGGCACATTTAAAGCCAATAAAAAGATTTTTTTCCCCCTCACACATTAAGAAATTAATTATGCCACAATACCAGTGAAATAATGAGTTAGATTAAAAAAGAAACTGGACATTTGTATCGGTAAGAATGACAGCCAGTTACAGGTTCGTGCAAGCCTACTTTGAAAGATAATTTGGATGCCAGCCACCAGAGTCTGAAGGCGAGCCTTGGCTCACCGTGATGAACCCGGCGCTGCTTACCCTATGCTGCTCATGTCCTTGTTTACACCAGCCAGGACCGGAGGCAGGACACCCAAGCCAGAGGGTGTGCTTGCAGTCGTGAGTTAAATCTGCCTGTGATTGTCCTCTGGCACCCAGACCAAGGGGTTGCAGACCATTCCCTATCGTACCCCTCGGCGCTCGGCCTCCAGAGCTGGGCTGCTCGCCAGCTCCACTGGGAATAACTCAGTGGCCAGGAGTGGATGGAGAGATTGCTAGTTGGCTCAGGGCCAACATTTTTAGGGGTCTCTCTAACTGTTTATAGGCGGTCAGTTTTCAACACGTGCTCAGACACGTCAGTTGACTAGTATCTCTATAGCCAGGGAGACCCAAAGTGTGTCTGATAAACAGTTCCTCCATCTGAAAGATCCTATGCACCGGTATTTTTGCCTGCATAGGCAATGGTTTCAGCTCTTTCATTCACATGCCCACTAATTCTCTGACACCACATCCCACCGAGACAGACTGTTGTTTCCAAATCCACACTAAATGTGTGCAGAGGCTCCTCTCCACCCCAGTGATGCTCTTACAGCAGCACTTTTCATCCACCCAACACACGATGGGCTTGAAAGTCTTGTTACACACGATACAGAACGCAAGGAGGCGATGATACAGCAAAAGCACAACTGTTTGATGTTTAAATTGCAGGCATCAAAGTCATGGAAGGGCCCATGGCCAGCATTAAGACATTTCTGAAATATGTGGGACAAGAAGCTGGGTGTAATCAATCTATTCGCTGGCCATTATTTGACTATGAGTAAACTTGGCTCGTTCCTCCTCGGGAAGGACAGGAAATGTAGAGAAACAGTAGCTTTAGCTGGTGCTGAAACCTTCACGTTGGAGTATGGAAACCATAGCTAAGAGAAGAAATAAATCAAAGCAACTGCAGAATCAAGGTTTTGTGCATGCATACAATTAAAAAACACCCACACTAAGCATGGTTTTCTTTAGAGCATCATATATCAAAGCAGGTATCAAAACTTTATTCTTCTAATTTTATATATAACCCTCACCTCACTGCATTTTTCTTCTGTCTTTCCCTACTTTGTCAGGACCCCTGACACTGAGAAAAAGTAAACTTTCTGCCCATGTAGTTTTGGATTAAGCACACCTCCCAAGTGTATCTGGAGAGGTTTGTCATAGCTTCGCGAATCCCTGAATTAGCAAAGGAAAACGTTCCCAATCTGTGCCATAATGAAAACCAGGCTTTTATGAAATGAAGCAAGTGATTCATTCTTCAAGATAATTTCTACAGAGCGCTGTCTCATTAAAAATGATAGAGTGACAAACTAATGATAGTTATTTTGGTTGCTCCTCCTCTCGCAATGGTATCTAGTTAAAAGTAACAGCTGAAAAGTACATTGTGATTTTTTAAATATATTTAGACACACTAATAGATGTGGTTTTGCATTTAGATATATGCATGGTCTTCATATGTGTGTATATATATATAGAGAGTCAATACTGGGCTAGGCTGAGAAGAAAATGAAGTCATGCACATCCTCTGATGTTTAGTAGGAATTGCTATTTTCTGAAATAATTAACTTCAATATAATACAAAGAAAATATCACAAGAAATTAATTCACTGTTACTCACCATTTTGTTTAAAAAACTGGAACACTGATCTAAAAACCCCCTAATGTTTAAAACAGAGGAAAAAAACGTTGAAAATGAGTAGTTTGGGACAAAAAACTAGTATGGGTAACATCATTTAAGGCTAGGCTACTATGCAGTTGTTATAGAGGTGCTGGTCAGCACTTACTGACCAGGCCATGCAATAAATTTTTTTCTAAACTTCTGCCACATTGAAGCCCAGACCATTATCAGTGTGGTTCTTGACACCGTAATTGTACCACTAGAGTCTAGATACAGCACATGGACCAAGGGCCCGATGCAGCTGCTGTTGCTTGGCAGTGCACGGGTAAGTAACCAGACACACTTCGTTCCCTTTTATGTAACAGCTATTTGCAGAGTAAACATCAATAATATGCAAGTGGCCAAGAGTTCAAGGATGCATCTCACAGTCAGGTGATATGTTCCTGTACATAGGGTTATTCTTTTAATGCGTGAGGTTAGAACTGACATCCTGCACTCCATACCTAACTCCACCAAACAAACACCAAGATAACCAAACAGCATGGAGGAAAAAATACTTTTATGACCCAGCTGAAGTGGCAAACTAAAGAAATTCAAAGTTTACTGAAACAACTCAGGAAACTGAAAGCTTTGGTTAACTTTGTTTAGAGAACAGCTGTAAATGGTTGAATAAAAATGGAGAGGAACTTTTTACTACACTTTTTATTATTCCAGGATTTCACAATCTTTCCTCTTCCTCCTCCTCCTCCAAACAAATTACTGAATCAAAAAATTCCATGCACACGTTAACTAATAGCAACTGGTCTAGTAAAGTAATAGTTGAGGAGGATGCTTTGGTACACAGAATAACTGGAGATGTTGGTATCTCAGAAGAAAGCTGTATCGCTGTTCTAAGCTAACCCAAATGATTCGTGGGCAATCTTTTCCCTGTTTCTCAAACGTTAATTCAAATATCTGCAAGTTTAGCTTTTTCTAAGAAAACTTGCTTTTTTGTTTGTTTGCTTGCTTTTCCTCAATGTTTTAAAAAACTGCATTTTCTGTTACATTGTCTCTTCACAGGTTGGTATTATTTAGATCCATTCTCAGTTTCTTTTGGTTTTGTCCTTGATTTTGTACTGTTGTTTTTTTGCTGGACTTTGGCATCTGTACCATCCCAGTGCTTAGCATGATGTTGTTAAGAAAATGCCAGCATACTTGCTTATGAAATGTATTATTAAACCACATTTGGGCTACAAAATTCACCGTGAGCACAAAGAGGTCTTCCTATGTTCATCCCGTGTCCCAAGTGGAATGCAGACACCTCCCCTCTTCCCGTGTAAAATGAGAACTGCTAGAGACTTGTAGCACTAACCTAGATGAAAGGCACAGGCCAGTCCTGAAAACTGCAGGATTACACAAAACTTATTTCAGCTTTCCAGGTTAAAATCAGATATGCAGATTTGAAAATATTAATATGATTTTTGATAAGAGACTTTAAATATCAGCGCTTAAGTCAGATTAAGCCTTGCTATATTATGGCCTTTTAAAATGCAAATTTAAATAGCTTTTTTTTTTTAGACATAACTGCTTTTCAGGAGACTTGGAAAACTAAGGCTGTATATGTAGAAGCCATCTTTTATGAAAGATGGAGTTTAATATCTATAGGCTATGCTTACATGAAAAGAAAGATGAGGCTTGATGTACAAACCCCATGCAAATAAGCCTGTCATATATTTGACAACACTAGGAACGATCAGGCTGTTTAAGAAAGCGGACATTTGGAGCAGTGATTTTGAGCTCTGAGTCATCCGGGGAAGATTTGCCACCATCAGAATAGAACTACCCATCTTTTTAGGTGCCGTGTCAAACTGTACAGTAGACAGATCCTAATGTCTCCAGCTTAAATCTGTGAGCAGTTGTGTTTGTCAAGAGTAAACACTAACCTTTCAATAGTCTGATTTTTATGAGCATAACAGATTTAACTTTTGTGGCCTTTAATTAATCCCAGATATAAAAAGCTCCTGAAGTACCTCTTATTTACCATGACTTATCTTGCATCTGTTAACTAAAAGAGAGAAGCAGTATAAAAGTACAAATCGTGCTTAAGATGATTTGTAGTTGAGAAAGTGTATGGTAATAAAGGAACTACTTTGCGAAGTCAAATGTATGCAGGTTTAAAACAATTCTTTTCCACGATGAGAAATACAGGAGGGTTTTCTGTCCAAGTTTCTAACAGAGACAATTTTAAATAGTCCTTTCTTACAGTTAACAGCAGTTATAACTACTTAGCTCTCTTCAGTTCCCACGGGCTGAAGACTGACTGAATAATTACAGCTATAATCTTTTCAGTCTCTTTACAAAAGTTTTCTGCAGAATTGTGTCATTAAGACAGAGCTTACTGTATGCAACATGCCTATAATTCAATTGTGCTTAATGGCTCCTACCTACTTCATCTTACCCTTTTTCCTTTGTATTTGGAATTTCATGAATGTTTTGTCATCTGTTTCATAAACTTCTCTGACAAACAGAACATCAAATTTTCGTATATATATATAAAGATACAGCCTTAATGGTAGAACTACAGGAAACATCCAGATACCTAAGAAGAATCAAAAAAATCTTTTGAAGAAAACTATTTTTTATTTAAATTCCATGTCTTAAGCACTGTGACAAAGTATATTTTTGAGATCTGTATAAGTCTGAAATATATTTGCCCTTCACTCTCCCCTCCATCCAAACAAATGAGCCAATTTTATACATATCTACAGTATTTAATAAAGATGTCCAAACCAGCCAAAGTTTTTACATAAATATTTCAGCACTTAAAGATAAAGAGAAACATTTAATTTGCTCTCACTCAGACAGCAGAATTAAATGGAATCGGTCTTCTGAAAAAAGAACGCATTAAACCATTTCTTTCTGTGGGAAAACGCAGTATCTTAATATGATGACTTAACAAAAAGTTTAATTCAAGCAGTTAATAACTCTGTTCTTATTTAAATGCTTAAATGTTTGCCAGTTAATCATATCTGATTGATAATTAATCAGTACTTCTTTTGGAGTCTGAATTAGTATTTTTATAACAAGATTATTGGAAGTTACTCAAGAGGGTTTTCTATAAATTCTTTGGCTACATACATTAAGGAAGTTAAATACACATGAAAGCTACTAGCTACAAGTACCTTAAAAATAGTACACATTTACAGATTATACAGGGATCAGAGTGCAAACATGATGAAAGAGTTATTTTCAAGGACTAAGTTACTTACAACATCCATTTTTACATCCCAAACAGAAGGCTGTAGACAAACAAATTGAGATTCTTAGATTTAGAAATCTCTTTGCAGAGCTTCTTGACCACCTAAAATGTCTCAAACTGTTGCTTCATGTAACAATGTTGTCGCTTCTAATTATGACACATAA
This sequence comes from Morus bassanus, assembly GCA_031468815.1. NCBI lineage: Eukaryota > Metazoa > Chordata > Aves > Suliformes > Sulidae > Morus > Morus bassanus. The sequence goes on along the minus strand of CM062568.1, from coordinate 86,259,967 downwards.
CCTGCAGTGTCTGTCTCCTCTTTTTGTTTTCTTTTGAAGAATGTAGAAGTTCAGAAACTGCTCATATAAAGAACAGAAGTAATGGTTGTATCCCCATATGGAATTATAATGATTTCAGATTCTTTTATGTCTTTTGTAAGCAAAATATGAAAGCAGAAATCCATGTCAGTCCTCAGAGAAAGCTTAGCGTTATAGCGATTCTGTGAAAATGCTTAATTTTCTTCTTGCAGCATTTCTTCTATTTCTTTATCCCAGTTTTCATCACGCTTTTCTGATTCTGTCACCACCTCATACTCTTGAAGCTCTTGCTGTAATTCCTTTTCCCAATCAGCAGTTTCCTCTACAAGAGACAAATGATGTGTAAGAATTAAATTGGTAAGATAGAACGTTGCTTATTATATAAAACCAGATGAATCTGCACTGAATCTCTCTTATAGCCCCCAAATTTATGGGCAATTCTCCTTAAAGACTAAAGAAACTTGAAGATCAGAAATTTAATCTTCTTATTGACAACAGATTGGAAATAATTAATATACAAGTCTACATTCTTATGTGCATACTAAAGATATAAAAAGTAAACACACAGCTTAGTCGTAACAAGCATCCCTTTGCAAGCTCATTTCCTACAGTCTTTCAGTCTACCATCAACTGAATCTCCCTTTGTACTTTTAAATCTCTGAAAAAAATGAATGAAGTTCATAAATTTGTTGAATATCCTGTTATTGGGAAAAAAATCAAGATCAAATATTGTGGATAATTTAAAAAAAGAAGCAGGTATTCTCCTCACTGACATCTGTAGCTAGGCAAGCTCACTTAATCAGGGTTAAAGGTAATCATATTTCAGACTTCAGGGCAAAAAATGAGTCAGAAGGCATTCCTGTGTTGTTAATCTCTGTTTTAATTACCTCTACCTATCATACGCAAGAGTATGGGGGAGGAGATGGGTGTTTGATGTGTTACATGTTGGTTAGTACTTCAGCCTAGATATGAAGGTACGTAATTCCATAGTCCAAGTCAGTACGGCCAGCTGAGATTTCTCTGAACCAATTAGACATTAATGACTTATTGAAACACTTCCATCAAAAAGCTGGATGTAAGGGACCGATGTTACTTTTAAGAGTTCCTCAAGCTTGGCTATGTATTGGAACAAACAACAATTTCAGGAAACAAGGATTCAGCAACATCCAAAACGTGTTGTAAGATGAATTCTGAAAATTGTAATATGATAAGCATCTACACATACAAGTGTCTTTCTAGTGACTAGTTCATTGTGTATGGCCAGAGTCACATCACAAATTGTTTTTATGCTTTTTACACTGACACTAGTTCTGAATTAAGTCTAAGTCCCACTTTATTTCATCTCATCATTCTCAAAGCTATTTGTTAAGTTTTAACTGTTCAAATGCTTGTAAACTTTTTACAGAGGCACCTGCAAGCTCACAGTCTGGTGCAAGTACTGCCTTTTTAGCTGGTGTCACAAGAAGAAAACATAGCCTGACTTCCAAATACTGTACTTTACCTACAAGGATGACAATTAAAGAGCGAAAAATTCATACACATGAGGACCTATGAAAGAGAAGGCAGGGAAAGGAGGCAGACAGAAAAAAGTACTCACTGTAACTTTCATAGAAGAGCCACCTAAAAATTGTTAGGTTCTTTGGATTTAAATTCCTCACAGCTAACGTTCTGTACAAGATGTGGTTCGACTGTGCTAACAATTACCATTAATTTCTACAATATTTCGTTGTGGGTCATTTCATACACTTTGAAAAAAGTCATGAATCTACTTTCCTAAAATGAATTATTTTTTTTTTAAAATCAACCTATCTTAGAATTACTGTATTTAAGACACAGAAGGTAATAGTAGCTTTACCTTCTACTACTGAAGTCTCTTCTCTCTTTTTGTCTAGCACGAGTTGTTCCATTTCTTTTCTTAGGTCTTCCTGATTCAGATTACAGGCATCAAAAGCATCACTCACAAATTCTGATACACCCGGACTTGTGGAAATCTCTTCCTCGTCCTGCAGGAAGATAGTTTTGTATAAGCTTATCCAAAAAAGGGGAAAAAAATGACACCAATACATACTTCCACTCATGTGGCTGACTGCCTCTTAGATTGAGTCAGTGAAAAAATAAACCAAATGCATTACTCTGACAACTATTTTTCTTGATGGGCTATTTTTCTTTAAGAGTATTTTTGTACAGACAAAAATGTTAGATAGTTATACTGAAAATGGTCTGCTTTTCATCCTAGCTCCCTTTTATGTCCTCTTAACAACTTTAATTCTGTTTTTGTCATCTTCAGAAACAATAATAAACTCAAAAGTAGTTTAGAACAGTGCCTGAAACTAGTATTAAATTTTGTCCACAATTCAGTAACAGTTTTCTACACACAAATAAGTTTGAGAGGACTGTTCTTTGGAAATCTTTCTAGCTTAATTTATTCCACTGCATATTACTGGCAAGTGAATGTGCAGCTCTGCTTCTGCCAAGAGTATTCTCTGGCACTGATTTTACAATCCAGAAATGAACAAGGGTCACTACGTGTCTAAGGTAAAGGTTTTTGCAGTATCAAGCAAAACTCTTCTTGCCATTGCAGTAAAATAATGTTGCTATTGCAATGCGTCATTTAGATTTCTGACACTTAAGCCTGACAACTGCTGAAGAGCTGGACAGAACATGGGACACGAATATATTTTCATAAAGGTATCCCTTGTATCTAAACACAATGCAAACCTACTCCAAACATTTTGGAAATGTCACTCTTCAGCGTAAAAACACATTTTATTATAATGTGCAGGATACTAATGAAAGTATTCTTCAGATAAACTACTGGCTTTTCTACTGAAAATGACTTTAAAGCGGACGCATTAAAAATTAGTATCACAGCAGAACAGCAGTGGGTTAGGACTGTCAGATATTATATTATTATGGTTTCATAGCAAAACTTACTCAGAAGGATGCATAATTACCTATTAAGTAACAGTCTCTCATACTAAATACCAGATAAAGTATAACAGCAATTTTACCTCTTGAGATTTTATTTGAGGCTTTATTGTAACAGGCGGTGTTTTTGGCCGTACTGTTTCTATGAAGAGGGGGGAAAAAAAAAGGGTAGATTACATTTAAATATATAAAGAGCTCATTTAATCTGCATAGCTATTAAATGTACAAGGAAATATTATATTTTAAGGAATCCTGGTGGTTAAAGGCTGAATTCAGCCATAGGTGAAGCATTTGCAATAACAAAACGGAAGAGAAGCAATTTTCTATTATTAAGTAAGGCAAATTTAGCAAACCATTTCCTCATTATGACTCCAAAGTTAAATCACAGGAACCCTTCTGCCCCTCAGAATGATCAGAAGATTCCTATGTAAATAGGAACAGTCAGGAATCTGAAAGAATGTCTTCTATAAAATACTCACAGATTGCACCATATCACAAGATCTTTAAAGTTAGAAAGGTGTAGACTTGGTCATAAAATCCAGTTACTGCCTACCATAGAAGGTCCCAAGCTCCCCTGGTTGGGTACTACTACTGACACAGGTACGTTAGCTCTTAGGCATACCGGACTACATCTGTACACACACCCCTAAATGCACATGAGAAGAGCGCTCCGTGGCCTTACCTTCTTTCATGCAGGCAAAGGAAGTCACTGAAAAACATAAACCTTAAGTTGTTCTCTATTTCCTAAGAAAACTCACTGTGCATTCTGTATTTAGTAGCATGGCACTAGGAAGACAATGATTTTTTTTTTTTTTTTACAAGCAAGGACAGATCATTTTTCTTGGTAGGTAAAGGAACACCCCAGCTTTTCTCCTCATGCAACTAGCAGGGTAGAGGAGTCACAACAGTGAGCCAGGTGGCTACATGAGCAATTAACATACTGGGCAGGTTGTGGTAGCAATGGAGTGCTAGCTTAGCAGTTCTATTTGTTTAAACATGCAAAGCAGCTCTGAGCTTGCAGCTCTGCTTACTGCTGTGTGCCCAGGTGGGCCCTTCCTGCTTACTCAGCAGTTTCTGAAGGAGGAATCTTTTCAGGTTTAATTTTTAAAATTAAGATCAGCTCTAATTAAAATAATTCCTTAATTGGTAGCTGTCACTGCTTATACAGCTCATCTACTCAATGCCCACTGCTCTGTCCCATCCTCTCTCTTCCTTTCCCTTCCCAGCCTTTAGAGGATCTGTTACCGCACCCAACACCACAGCCAAAGAGGCTCCAGCACTCCCTGCTCTGGGAGGCTGTAGAACATGGTATTAACTCTTTGCTGTTCAGCACCAAGCACCCAAAGCACCACACAAGAGAGGTGCCTCAAGGTCCATCTGCTGCTGTCATGCAGAAGTGGCACATGAGTTCTGCACTGGGCCATGCACCAGTCTGATGTGGCTAACACACCATTAGCACTGTTCTGGGGCTACTGGCCTGGCATCGCCTCTTCCACTGCTGATGTGCTCTCTGCCCCTGAGGTAACTTCATTCCCAAGTAAATAGTTACTAATACCCGGAGAAGGACTAGAACTTGGCATTTTGTTATACATCCTATATATATATATATATATAGTCTCTACTCTAGAATGTGGAGTATCTTCCATTTGTCCCTTCTTTTTTCCTTTCACATCAACCATGTTAATTTAACTTTGTGAAAACAGCAGGTAAGGAGGAGACAGATAAAAATGGAAGGCAATTAATTCTATTTTATAGACATCAGTCAGCTTTAAGAAGAAACTCTGAACATTATGAAGAGTTACCAACAGGCAATTACTCCCAGTTTTAGCCTCCAATTAGGGAATCCAACCTTCAAAAGGTTATTTAAATCAAAAATAACACAGATGATTCAGAGCTTCCCGAATTATGCAATTTTTGAATCAAACAAAACATGTATTTACTACAGTCTGGTAGATGTATCTTTGCTACTACAGAACATACAGTCATTAGGATGGTAAATTTATCTGCATATCCTATACTGGTCTTCTGAATTGCCTGAGATCCGCAACAGGCCAAAAGACAGTGCTTTTTTTTCTTCATTAAATGAAGACATGTTTTGTTTTCAGTCACAATGGTAGTTTTACTAGAATAACTCTGGGCATTATCCAGCAACTTTCTCTTTGACTGGCAATTTCCAAGGGTTTGGATGACTCAAAGATAACAGTTTTGTTGTTCAATAGGGTCAGTTGCCATCTCTCCTGTAGAGTTGAGACACTTCATTTAAAAAACCCATGCTTTGGCAAATGTGAGTACTGTACTGTTAAAAAAAAGAGGTTATGCTGCCCTAGAAACTTAGAGTTTAAGACTGCCCATTTAACTACATATTTAGCTCGCATACAGGAAACCTTCAGCACTGTAATTAATGACCGACTAACTTCTATTTGACTAGCCAATCAACCACAACAGTGTCAGCTTTCTGTTTTTCTGAAATTGGTTTACTGAAGCAATGATATACAGAAACGGAAATCAAATAAAAATCTCAGTGGAAAGGGGAAGCATACTGATAGCAAACAGACTTCACAGAGAATATGGTTATAAACAACAGCGAAGAAAATATCTTTTGGCAGAATCTTTCTAATCTTTCCAAACGCAACCTTTTCCTCTATACAAAGCGCTAAATGCAGTAGCCAATGAAAGGATCCAATACTCAAAGATCTACCGTGAGGCACTACAGAAACCAGAGGATAAGACAGTCATTACTCTTACTCGTCTACAATATAATTCTATCAGTTGGTGTAATAAAAAACGCAGAGGAACAGAAATCCAGAAAAAGATTAAAAGAAATCACAACAATAAAGAAATCCAAGAAAGAAAGAAAATTAGATAAATGCATTTAGGTGCCAGTTAGGTGCAAAGGTTTACAAAATCATGACAATCCCAGTCATTTCCTGAGTTGATGGTGCCTGCACAGGGTAACAGTAAACAAAATTTCTCATAGAAAATGACAAAAATGGGAGCTGAATACGGTGGGAACGTAGAAGCGATAGGACATGAACAGGTAAGTGAGAAACGAGCCTCAATACAGTCTGCACTGAAAGGTAAAGACAAAAGCTGTCTGTTATGATGAAAGAATTAGTGTATGACATTTAAGAGTAGTTCTTTTACACAAGGAAAAAAAATTAAGTCCACAAAACTGATCAGTTGTTTCTCCATACAATCACGTTTCCTCTATTTGCTCTTCTGTGTCTACAGAAAGAAAAGAACATGCTTACAAAACTACGAAAACAGTAGGATGATTCACTATCACGTAATTCTCAACTTCATTTTTTAACCTGCACGTATTCTAAATTAAAGGTACAGAAAAAAACCAAGTTCTGTACTCCTAAAGCAGTCTTCTGAGCTATAATGAGCAACAGAATTACATCATTATAGAAAACACATAAATCATGTTGGGCTATTTCTATACTGCCTTCGTCAGTCTTCCCAGGGAGGGAACCCTGGTCCCCACAGCCTGCTGGTGCTGCTGGCAACAATTACTCTCCTTAAAGGCTAGCACACCCTGGAGGGCACGTGGCCTGTGGTCACTTTGCAGAGGTTTGGCCTAGATCTCTTCTGTGCTCCATGTAAAATGCTCAAGTGAGGCCATGATTTTTTTTTAAGCTTACAAAGCCTGGAATAGCAGGAGTAGTGCTTCTATGATTGACAGTGTGCTGTTCAACATGGGGACGTGCTGCAATGTTTGATTGTACATAGCCCATCGGGACAGCAGAGAACTGTCCTGGAAATCAGAATTGGTGCCTCCTGGTCTGAAGTAGATTCTGGAGTGACCTGTCCTGACAGCATTGCTTGGATTTTAACTCAGAAAACGACTTTGTTCATTCTAGATGGGGACCTTGCCTATGCTAACACATGTGCACTCTGAACAGAACCTATGAGAAATAGAATGAGACAAACAGAGCAGAGACACACACGCACACAAAGGCTTGAGGAAACTACTACAGTCCTTTTTGAAAGGGTATCTTCTGTGCAACATGCAAGCCTGGCTCTGTAATTCCCCTTGTAACCTCCCCTTCACCCCAAGGTTCAGCTGCCTGTGTCCAAGGAGCCAATGCCCAGCTGAGTAACCTTAGCTCAGGCTGTGCAGAAAATTAACAACTTGTGCAAAAGAGCTGTGAGAAAGTCTGTAAAAAGGTAAGAAAGGTGAAATTAGAAACTGAGGTACGATTGGAAAGATGGGATCATTAGCAGCGCAAGGACTCAAGAGGAAAAATACCAATATGGAAAGATATTATATCTGAAAAGGGGGAAAAAGAAGTCAATTTGGCAGTGATCAGTTGGTTGTCAGTCAGGCAACAGGTTGCCAAGTGTCAACAGGCCATCAGCATTAATGGATTTTGTGGATGATGACAATTTATTGATGTTGGGGATATGAGAATCTGTTCCATGGTGCAATGAAGGCTTTCTCCTCCTGACTAATGCCTACCCAGCCTGCTGAGATTCTTCAGGTGTCTTAACAGGGGTGGTGAGCGTACCTAGCTTAAGCTAAGATTTAATGAGCTACTACTTATCTTGTGTCTTAGCCAGTACCTGCTTTACACTTTCAGCTGCACGTATTCCTGATTCCAGAATTTGTTTGCATGCAAAGATACCTGATGGTTCATAACTGTCAGTAGGAATAATCTGTATGTACTGATCAGTGTAACTGAAGATGCCTATGTTGAAGTGGCTTTTTCATCTCAAGGTTGAATCCCAGGTAGCCTCCTGGTCCCCATCTTCCTCCATTTCTATAATACACTGTGTGCCTTTCCACACCCTGTGTGCATGTCTGCCTCCACCACCAGAGTATTTCTACCCCTGCATCACCAACTTCGTTTAGCCTGAGGCCTAAGCAAAAGCCAAGAGCAAACCATATGCCAGCTGGCTGGGTTGGTTAGTACCTGTTGTCTTATCAGGTGAACTAAAGGTACCTCCTACTTCTTTCTGAAAAGACAAAAAAGCACACCAGAGACCAGTAGTAGTCTTGAGCCATTTTAAGCCAAGTACAAAGTTTCATCTCTTGGTATTTCCACTCTTCTGACAAAGTTGGCCGAAATTGGAAAATGCCTTAAAAGCACTAGGAGCTCCTTCTTTCCCCATCTGGACAAACAGACCAAGTATGATGAGAGAAGCTCTGTTTTCATAGGAAATCCAAGATAAAAATTTGATGTCACCTGATGTATACAGTCAGTATGCATGACACTAACTTAATGAGCTATGCTAAAAACAAATCCTTTCCATACCTTTCAGTTGACTATCCTCTTCTCTGCCTTTGTTCTCTTCTTTTCCTACTGCTTGCTGTTGAGCTGCAAGTGCAGTGAGTTGTGCAGACTGTTTAATTAGGGACACCCTGTAGAAATAATTTCTCCAGAACACTTCCTCCTTTATGCTAGAGAGAACAAACAGATTTTGATTACTACATTTGGAAATATGGTTCCTTTTACCATCTAGCAATGAAATAAAATTAAATATGCAGAAAGAAGGAGTAGGCATAGCTGCCTTCTAAGTAAAAACTTAGAAATTTGTGATATTAACACAATTCAAAAAAATCCATCATTGTACAAGTTATTGATCTCTTACAAGACAGTTATAGTGACTTGAACATATAAAATAATAATAATATTGAAAGAGCTTAACAGCATGCAGCAATACATAATTTGGAACAATATTATGCTGTTCCATCTCTCTTGCCAAATTATGTAAACAAAGCCAACAAGCCAAATAACCCTGTTCTCTTCACTTACTCTCTAAAACCAACATTCTGTTACTGTGAAACTACATTAATCTACATCTGCCCTAGACCTCAGGTGGAACTGGAACATCTTTGATCTATAGGCAGAAGCCATTCCCAGTGTGCTGATTTTGGCTGGGACAGAGTTAATTTTCTTCACAGTAGCTAGTGTGGGGCTGTGTGGATTGGATTTGTGCTGGAAACAGTGCTGATAAGTCAGGGATGTTTTCATTACTGCTGAGCAGGGCTTACACAGAATCAAGGCCTTTTCTGCTCCTCACCCCACCCCACCAGCAAGTGGGCTGGGGGTGCACAAGGATTTGGAAGGGGACACAGCCAGGACAGCTGACCCCAACTGACCAAAGGGATATTCCACACCATATGACATCATGCTCAGCATATGAAGCTGGGGGACTAAGAAGGAAGGGTGGGATGTTTGGAGCGATGGCATTTGTCTTCTCAAGTAACTGTTACGCATGACGGAGCCCTGCTTTCCTGGAGATGGCTGAACACCTGCCTGCCCATGGGAAGCAGTGAATGAATTCCTTGTTTTGCTTTGCTTGTAAAGCAAAAGCTGCGCACACCTGTTAAACTGTCTTTATCTCAACCCATGAGTTTTCTCACTTTTACTGTTCATATTCTTTCCCCCATCCCACTGGTTTGGGAGTGAGCAAGCGGCTGCGTGGTGCTTAGTTGCCAGCTGGGGTTAAAGAATGCAACCTAGTTTGCAGCAGTGCTATTTCACTATCTTCATATCTTTCAACATGTCTGCAGGACCTTCAGTAACTAGAAACTGCCATTTTAGAAATGACCAGCTCTGATAAGCTGGAGACTATCCCCATTTCTTAGGTAACATTTCCCTCTGATAATCCTCCAACAAGCAAGAATAGACCCAACTTTATCCCAGAGGGAAAAGAAGCCAGAAATGGCAAGGCCCACGAGGAGGCATGTGTGTAGGTCAAGAAAGTAATAAAAAAAGGAGAGTGAAGTTACCTTCCTGCCCATTCAGGCAAACAGTGACTACTGGGACTAAGAACAGAAAAAAACCTATTAAGCAATAGTGTAGGATAGGCAAGGATAGCATGACCAGAGGCTGAAGACAAAGCATCAGAGACAGATCTGATGAAGACCTAGAATATGGGCAGAGCTTTAGGACTCACAGCAAGAACAGCAGGGGGGGTAGATAAAATAAGGAGCTGGGAAGGCTTATAAAAGGAGGAGATTTAAGATAGAAAAGCACACAAAGAAAGATGTTCTCTTTCCTGTTTCCATCCACAGACAAGAGAGTAATGTTGGGAACTCCTACTTAACAAAACTGTTGACCTATGAAACAAGCTTAAGGAGCAGGTCTGGGACTGTGCAAGGAAAGAGAACAATGCTGGAGTAAAGCTGGGATCAAGAAGCCATACTGGAACAGGCCATAACTGCTGGGACAAAGACCTTATGGATCTTTTAGTTAGGTCCACTAGAAGGAAGGCAATCACAACACATAGCTTCTCCCATTGCCAGGGAAAACCAGTTTTTCTTGCTTGCATTGCTGCTGTTTTGTGATGCATTTTTTTTACCATTTCTCCATGGGCCCTCTGACCATCTCTAATAACCTTCTTGGTGTGTCAGTTACACCAATAGGTCTGAACATTTTTGTTGCTGCATTTACCTTTGTTTGGGAAAAAGATTTTCAATTAATTTAGCACACTGGACATCGAAAAATTTAAGGCCTCTCCCATACTTAAGTCAACAGGTCCTTATTAGTTCTGAATATCTAACAGATCTACTTCAGTTCTTTCCTCTAATCGCTAAACCGCAGTGCACAAACAATATTCCATGCATTCAAAATTAGCAGTTATAAAATACACAGAGAAGTGCATAAAGAAAGAACTGAAGGAAGTGAAAAGAAAAAGGAGTAATTTATGAATATTTACAAACACATTAAAAGTACAACCATACATAGTTACCAGCAGAAATTACTTACTGTTTGGGAACGAGATCAAACCTCATCCTATTGAGAAGTTCATCTTCTTGTAACATCACCATTGCAACAGGGTACATTTGATCAAAGTCAAAATTAAACTGCACACCTGCTGGAGGATCCCGCAGAAAATTTCGTTTATCCTTTGAACAACATATTTATAGTCATTAACTGAGATCAGAAAAAGGATATCATATTTCACACACAAGACCAGCAAAGCAATCCCACTTCCCACATAATTCTATCATACCACAAAGCTGTAAAGCCTTTATAAAAATCAGAAGTTATATTTGGGATCTACTTTGGCTCAAGTTGATACTGAAAGAACTATTTACTCTTGCACATGATCAGTACAGTGACAGACACATTAAAAGTAGTATATTGAAGATACATAATTTAATAATGCCAGCCAAACTTATTTTGAAAAAAAAAAAAAAAAAAAAAGAAGTTTTCACCTCTCCAACAGGGATCGAAATACTTACTGCTGATAAGGCCAGTATTTGTTGTTGAATTGTCTCTTCTTCATTGCTGTCTACCCAGGGAGGCACTGCTGCTTCTGTTATTTAAAGGAGGAAAATAATTGCATGTGTATTACTTCATGTAAGGTTTTTTTTTTTTTTCTAAAGTAACATATAATGTCACAAAAATAAGCAGACTTACATCAGTAAGCCAAGTCATTGTTCCTTTTTACTAAACTAAGCCTGTGGCATAAGAGAGAAACTCTAGGAATGGATCTTTGCTTATCAGAGGTAAAAAACCAAAATTAAATAGATGCTGATTTCTGTTATTGTAAAACTAAAATTGCCGGGATTTCTTTGCAGTCTGTCAGTCAGAATTCTGTGCTTCTTAAGTTTAGTTACTGAAGTAGTGCTGTATAACTTGTTAAGCTGCCTGCAAATAGAAATTTCTAGATTCACTTTAAACACACAAGTTTTGTCTAAATTAAGTTTTCAAAATAATTTATTATTGTATTAATTTTCTAACACTCAGAAGACAATTCTTCAACGATGGAGAAAAGTTCTAAGTTTGTTATAAATTACAACATGTTATACACTGAATAAGCATACACAGATATTTACACAGATACTTCCAAAATAGTTCTATAGGCTGTTCATAGAGGAAAATAAACTATTGTAGATGTACAGAAATCTATTAATCTCTTCACTGTCAGTGCAAATTCAGCCTACAGAGACATTATGATGTATCTGTAACAGTTAACAGATAATTCTTGTGCACTTAAAACTAACAGTGCTTATATGCCTATGCACCTGACTTCAGCAAGATCTTTCACCCATGTGGATTCACATCTAATGCTAACACTCCTTTCAGTTAGGCCATCTGTTGCTCCTTTTGTCAACCTAGCTACCCATTTTCATGAAACCTGTAGAAATACAGTAACAGATGCCAAAGTTTGCTAACAGAGACAAAAAGAAATACAGACAATGCGATCACATAAGCAGTCTTGCAAGAAGAAACCAGTCTGACATACTAACTACAGACAGTATGAAAAATTTTATCACGATCCATTTAAAACCAGCTCATTTTCAAGATTAACAATAGAGCCACTAATTATTTAAACTGCCAGAAATTATTACATTCAGGTAACACATTAAAAGAGATAAAAGCCACTGATGAAACAGTTTAGAAAAAAAAAATGTGCTTATTTTGAACTTTCAAATAGATCCACTGATGTCAATAGTACATGGGTGGATAACTCAAAGGTTTTAGATCACAGATAATTATAAAGCAAAGGACTTACGGGAAAGCAAAAGAATAATTATGCCTTTAATGTAAGCAGAGCAACTCCTACAGCGCAACTAATTAAATACTATAATGCAAACCCTAACCCATGTTTTTCATTTCATTATGAAAATGTGACATAGATGCCAAAGCTCAAAAGAAAGGTAATCAGCACACCTGTTTTCAATAAACACATAGGCTTAAGATTCAAAGCAGTAAGAGATCAGCTTTGCTAGCACAGTGATCCTTGAGTTAGTTTCATAGAGCTGAATTTAGCTAAAAAAGCAAATCTAAACCAACTAGATAATATAACACTACCCTCACTTAAAAATGTCATCTTCCTATTCCACAATATATGTTAAGTTCCACCATAATGTGCTTCATTAAACAGAGTTTTGATAGATTAGGTTTATATATAGTTCAGTTAAGCTAAAACTTGCTAGAAGCTGGTTATGTAATATTATGCATTATCAAAAAAGCATACATTACCTGATTTTTTTGTTTGCTGCTCTTGGACAAATTTTTTCTGTTCCTTCTGAAAATCTCCAATAATTGTCTAAAACAAAAACCACAATAAAAAAATTTCACTCCTCTTGTTTCATGTTCACTCTGAAGATGCTTTCAAATACACTGCACTATCACATTCTTATATCCCTGGTGGCCCTTTTTGTAAGTTGATTAAAGGTGTTTCACATAAGTCACACATTCCCCTTTACTGAAACATTTGATTTTGCCTTTAAAAGTTTAAACTATTGTGTACGCTTTCAAAATTATATTTGTAGTTTTATCAGGTTCAGGGGACAAAAAAAAGGAAAATTCTAGCTGATGGTTTGAACATCACCATGCTATGCATATACACTTACCACCTACCTTACCATATCAAATACAGACAACATAGACTAACTGTTTAGACCTATTTAAGCATATTTTTAAAGCGTTAAACTCTTAAAGATACCTTAGGCAACTCTTGAAACTTACTGTAAGACCAAAGAAATATATCCATTGCAATAAATTGGACTTGTAAAATTGTTAACTATGATTTTCAGAATGTCTGCCTGGCTGAAATAAAATTTCTCCATTTATGTGTTGACAAATTTTCAAACAGATATATTCAGAAATATCCTATATTGAATTTAGAATTAAAAAATGGAGAATGGTCTCAGAAGTCAGTATGCCATACTCTAGAAGTAACAATGCAAATGTTGTTCTGTAGTTGAAAGTAGAGGCAAAAAACCACAAAGCTAGAAATTAATACTTAAACCACATGCAAAATACAAATTTTAAGTGGTGAGACCTATGGCTTAACAAGTTGCCAAAAAGCATGCAAGTCTTCAAGCTAAATGCTGATGAATTAGTATAAACTGTTTTCTCCTTCAACAGCCCTGCATTTCAGTTTAAGATTACCATCAGTGAGAGAACTACTGTAGTGCCTGTTATACAAATAGATCATTGTGGTTCCTCCTGGTTGTAAGTTACATTAATTTTTGGTATTTATGGAATAAAATAATTTCTATTGTGTAAGACAAAAGCTTTACAATGATATAGCTATAATCTATTTCTCCCCTATGTAAACATACTAGTCAAAAAAGGGAGTTCATATTACTCTTAAGGCATTCACAGAAAAAAGAAAATGGTATTTCAGGCATAAAATATGCTGTAGGTACTCAGCTACAGTTTCTTATGAGCATTATTTGTGTATTAAATTACCAAATAACCTTCTTACTTGAATTTTCCTTTTCAATGTGGATCAAAATTATGTTAGACTCTAATATACTGTAGTATGAAATGTAACTCCGCTATTATAGATATAGACAGTTGTCACTAAGAAGTTGATGAAATCTGGAGACAAAATTCGATCATAACAGAAATATAGAAGTGTCCTTTGATGATTAATGTGGAAGACAACATGAAAACTAATTACAACAAGAAACTGAATTTCACTGTATTAAAAAAACCAAAAGGAAACGCTTTAGTTCCCCTGAAGGGGTGTTTGAGAGACAGGAGCAGGGGTCTGGCTGCATCTCCCATGTCTGACACTCCTGGATGCACAGTCCCTCTACAGCTGGGTTGTTTTTGGCCAGTTCCCTTACACTTCACCTTCCTAGCTAGCCTTGCTAAAAAACACAGAACACTACATAGCACTTGTTGTTGCCTTTTTTTTTATTCTTTTTTCTTTCTGCCAAGTGCATGACTTAAAGCACTGGAAGAACACTTGCTGGCAGAAGTTAAGCAACTGGAGCTGGCAGCCAGGAACAGGGAGGGCAAGAGATAAGTGGCAGGGTCAGTGGGGGGAAAGAACAAGACAATAGTAAGCTGTTTCATTAACTCTCTCTGGGTCTTATGAAACCATACCTGTATAGCTCTAGGGTCTTAGTATACAATATCCACAAAGCTGACCTAATTCTGAGTCTCGCTTCAGAGATGCATTTAAGACACAGGCTATGGCATTCCTCTTTCCACCTAAACAAACTGGGGAAAAAAACCCCAACCCACACATCTCCCAGACATCCCCCAACTGCCTGTCTCTACTAACTCTTCCAACCTTTCCTCCTACATCAACATTTTTCCTATTTTCTTCTGATCTTTCTCCAGTGTATCTACATCCTGAAGGAGAGCATCCTGAAGGAAGTGCAGTACTGAGTAAAGCAGAGTGATCATTTTTTGGCATGTCTACCCTGAGTAAGTATTTCAGTCACATCATTTACCATGACAGGAGGTATCTGCTCTTGAAATACATAAGTTCTGAAGCCAGTTTAAAGAAATGTTATCACATGCCAGATTTGCTACACGTTACAACAGTAAGCAAGCAGATCTTTCAGATCAAGTATCTAGAAATAAAATACCTTATCAATAATGCTGTCAATTTTTCCTTCTTCTACAGACTTCTTTATCGTATGTGCTGTTTCGGCAACGGATTCAGATATCTTTTTTGTAGCAGCAGTGGCAAAATTGAAGAGGTAACCTTTCACAGACAAGAAGAGAAAGAGCTGAAAACAGATCTCTCTACATCCAGTTCTCTTTCTAGGTTTTCCTTTCTTTGTAGACATTTTGTCACCTACTTGAAATCTTCTTTCAAATTAATTTAACCCAGCTTCTGGCCTACAAAGAACCTCTAAGATCCTATTTATCCTTTTCTAATTCATATGCTTTAGTGATGATGATTAAACTGTATGTTTATCACAACTTTCTGTAAATCAAACTTTTATACATGAACCTTGTTTACTAAATCAAACATACCTAATGGTCCTTAAAATATTGCTTTCCAATGAATTTTCTGAAGCAACATGTCTTTCCTAATTTCATTTAGGTATTTAGGAAACGTTAAGCAATAAAGTAACTTTACGAACAGTATTAAAACAGAATTATACTTTAAGTAAAATCAACAAGCACAATGAAGTCTCATGAAGTAAGGCAGCAAATGCATGAAAAATTTTAGGCAAATAACACTTGAGATTCTTTCAAAAGCCTTTAGATAGAAGCTTGCTCTAAATGTTTGCCCTTTTCTATTTTGCATTTTCTTCCTCTTTTTTGCTCCATTTTAAACACTGTGGCCCTGTTTGCTTATTTTTCTGAATATGTTCAATGTCAGAACAGCAGTAACTAATATTTCCAAGAACTAACTGGCATTTTTTTATATTAACAGTGCTGAAGTGAAGAAAGGTGGTACGGAAAGAACTACGTAGCATGGCCAGTTGCCTTGTATTGTGTGTTTTTGATTAAGGAGAACAAACTTGCAAGCAGCAAGATGTATATCATGAACCTTCAGAAACATTAAATATCAGTTTACTGACAAAGGATCTTCAACCAAAATTGGTATTGTTTATTTCTCAGATAATGACATGTCACAAGCACTTTATTACATTTGAACAGGTCTATTATGACTGTAATATCACAGTTACAGTGTATACAATGATACGATGTCAGTAAGTGCCAGAGTAAATATAGAAGTATAATAACTGGAGAGGGATCTAGATAGATTGGAGCGCTGGGCAATCATCAATGGGATGAAATTTAACAAGAACAAATGTCAGATTCTGCACCTAGGATGGAGTAACGCCAGGCACAAGTACAAACGGGGAGAGGAGCGGCTGGAGATCTGCCCTGCAGAGAGAGATCTGGGGGTGCTGGCCAACAGCAGGCTCAATACGAGTCAGCAGTGCGCCCTGGCAGCCAAGAGGGCAAACAGCATCCTGGGGTGCATCAAACACAGCATAACCAGCCAGTCAAAAGAGGTGATCATCTTCTGCATTCAGCGTTGGTGCGGCCTCACCTTGAGTACTGTGTGCAGTTCTGGGCCCCACCATTTAAGAAGGATGTGAAGGTCCTTGAATGTGTCCAGAGGAGGGCAACAAAGCTAGGGAAAGGGCTGGAAACATGTTCTGTGAGGAGCGGCTGAGGACTTTGGGCTTGTCTAGTTGGGATCAAAGGAGGCTGAGGGGCAACCTCATTGCTCCCTACAGCTTCCTGAGGAGGAGAAGTCGAGAGGGAGGTGCTGAGCTCTTCTCCCTGGTATCCAGTGATAGGATGCGTGGGAATGGTTCAAAGCTGTGCCTGGGGAGGTTTAGACTGGACATGAGGAAGCATTTCTTTACCAAAAGGGTGGTCAAACACTGGAACAGGCTTCCTAGAGAGGTGCTCAATGCCCCAAGCCTGTCAGTGTTTAAGAGGCATTTGGACAAAGCACTTAAAATGCTTTTAACTTTCAGTCAGCCTTGAAGTGCTCAGGCAGTTAGACTAGATGATCGTTGTAGGTCCCTTTCAACTGAACTGTTCTACTCTAATTCTAGGGTTAGAAGTAGTAATGGTGGACCTAAACTGCATAGTACCTACCAAAAGATTTATTTGAGGCATTAGTAAGAATGCAAAGCATATGGGATGGTAAGAATATTTTAGTTACTCCAGAAAATCAACTTTGACTTTTATACAGGGGATTTTCAAAAAAATCCAGCACTTCTGTTTCAAACAAACTAAACCCCACCTTCCTTCTCAAGATGTCGCAAAAATTCCAGTTTCCTTATAGGTTAGAAATGTAAAAAATAACCCTACTGTGCAAAAAAACGAGTTGTCATAAGACACAGTTGTTAGCCACTGGTAGAATGAGTTACTTTGGAACATTCATGTCACCTTTTGGAAAGCTGACTGTTCTCTGTGGTTTATAAATCATTCCCTCTTTAATGATACCAGCAAATCAATACTGACAAATGCAGAGGTCTAGCCAGCCCTCAAGCAAGCTGTTTTTTCATATGTAATTTCCATTTATAAGCCACAGAATGGTGGCAACCAAACTTCCTTCAAGTACTTGCTACCACCTTTCATATCTGTTATCAAGCTTTACAACCTATCACATGCTTCACATTTTATAAAAAAAAGCCTATCTTCTACACTTTAGATATAGACATATATACCGTCCCCCTTATGACAGTAGAGGAAGCAGCAGCCTACTGGATTGTTTCCTCCTTACCAGCTTTTATTGGTCATTTTATGTATCCCTGGAAGCCTTCTCATATGCAATTGTTTTAGGTGCAAAAGGTGCCCAAGCATTTGCTGTCCAGTGACATTTTGGTATTGTTGGGCAAAGTGGTTTTGCCCAGTCCTGGAAGCAGTCTGAAGAACTAATGCTTTTTATTTCCATTAAGGGCCTATATTCCTCTGAACAGAGGTACCAATAAAACTTCAGTAAGAGGTGGTACTTAGCCTTAGAAAAATAGAATCAGTGGTGGAAAAAGCAACACTTCCACTTTCAAATGACCGAGGTTTTCCTCCCTCTTACAAATCTATGCTTGTATTAAGAATATGTATCGAGCAATATTCCTATTATTAGTTCACATTGTCAAACTCTCCTAACCTTTGTAATGACATGATAATGAGCAAAAATAATGCATGTAAGGCTTCAGTTTTACCAGTAAAATTCTTTATGTGCTAGAGGAGTCTTTCCACACAGCTACCCTGGTTGTTAGTCATGCAGATGTTTCCAGCATAATCATGTGTTACAACACTGACGTCCAAATCCTTAGAAAAAAGGCTTTCCACCACAATCTTCTCTGGTTTCACAGACAATGAATCCATGAATCACTAAACCAAATTCTCACTTCCAGAGCAAATTATATCTGTAACAGTCAACACTTATCCTCCCCCTCAAAATTCAAAGCCTTTTTGCCTTCCTGAACAGAGTGACTACCAGATTAGGATCAATTTACAACAACCAGACAAGCATTTGCCCAAACTACACAGATTATCTGCTGCAGCTCAGATAGCCCAAGGCAAAGCATAGTAAAGAACCATCTCAGACTAACCTTTCAGATTATATTGATCCAGCATTTCAGAGCACCAGGAAGAAAATACTTTAGCAACGAGCATGGAGCTGTACTTCAGATTAATTTTATCTAAGAATCTACCATAGTAAAGCAGAAGTCTTACCTATAGCAAATTACAGCCTTGCCTCATTACAGGTGAGTTCAACAACAACAAAAAAAAATCAAACTCCATCACTTTCCTATGAAAAAATCACAGAAATCCCACACCAATTCATGAAGTACATTATTCTCTATGTATACATCACTTCTCCCACAGTGACAACAGAACAGATACTTAAAGAAATGCTATTCATTTAGTAACAATTCTGAAAAAGATGGTAACTAAACAGAACATTTGCAGCCTTTTACTTGGTTCATATTTTAAATAACCAAGTTTTTTAAAATGGTTTTCTATCTCTAGTGAGACAACATCCTTTAACAGTGCACAGAATTTTTAGCAACTCAATCAAATATTTCTCATTGTCAATAACTGCTATTTAAAAAGAATCTCAGAAATGCAGGAAAAGCGAAGATGGAATTAGAGAATTAGGTCGCTTCCAAACTTCCAAGCTTTAGCAATTGCATAGGATTGGATTGTTTCAGAACTGTAAAAGAGACTGGAGAAACTGCATGAAAAACTACACGGTAGTGACACACGCCATAGGCTGTGGTTAACAAACATCCTTTAAGAGAGATGCAGAACAAAGGTATGTGAAAACATACAGTAAAAAAAGGTAGGGAAGAATGACTTCTAACACTTCTTCAGTGGGATCATTTTCCATACTAGCTAAACTGACCTGAATTACCATTTACATCTAGAAAGATACACTTCAGAACTGCTTTGTTTTTTTTAAGAGTATTCTGGTCACCTCAAACTTGTGTTCCCCATTTTGCATCACTACGCAAGCTACACTAGAGTTGTAGCTAACTAGATGAGAAGTAATTCTTCTTTTACATTTGCTGAACAAAGAATAAACATGCTTAACGCATCTTAAAACCTATCTAACTGTTTAGTTCAACTAAAGCTTTGGTTTGTGTGCCAATGACAAGTACTGGTAACTGCTCCAGCCCCTAAAAGCGCATTAAACTGGTCCGCCTTCATTCCTCCAGCCGCCACTGCTCTCACCGCACTACGGGACTTTTGCTGCTAAGACTACTGTTCGTTTTTTTTTTTAAAGCAGGCCCACAGCAGCGCTCCCCGCGTGAAGATGCTTGGGCAGGGCACACCTCTCTGACAAGCGAAGCTATTCTTTTGCTCAACCCTTCCCCTCGCAGGAAGGCCCCCAGCAGCGATGGGGTGGGGGGAAGCCCCACATCCCTCCGCCGGGCCTAGGGTACCGAGGGGGGGGGGGAGCGGAGCAGGGGCAGAGCCGCCGGGGCCGTGCGAGGGCGGGACACTCACTGCCGAGTCCCTTCGCCTGGCTGAGGAGTGCCTCCGAATCCGCCTGCGGCTCCACCCGCTCCGGGCTCTGCACAGCTGGCTCCGCCGCCACCTCCTCCTCCTCCTCCTCCTCCGCGGAGCCGCTCCTCTCCTCGGCCGGCAGCAGCTTCTCCTCACCCGCCCGCTCCAGCCCCAACCAGCTACCCAGGCCGCGCAACATGGCGCAAGACCAGCGGCGACAACCGCCACGCTCAGCCGTTAACAGACGCTCCCGACGCCGAGGGGCGAGCGGCTTTCTACGCGGAAGCCCGGGCTGCCCGCCTACTTCCGCATACGCCACTTCCGCCTACCCCGCCGCTGCAGGGGGTGGGGAGCAGGGCGGGGCGGGGCGGCGCAGCCGACCCACGAGGTGGGGAGCGCGCGGCTAGCGGGAGGCGCGCGCGCGCGGCCCCCCCCCCCCCCCCCCCCATCCCCCGTCTCCGTCCCGCGGGACCGTCCGCCGGGCCCCCGCCCCGCCCCGCCCCGCCCTGCGTGGGAGGCCCACGGGGGGCGGCCGCTGGCGCCGTGCCCGCGGGCTTCCCGGGCGCACCTCTGTCTTTGCCCCCGGGCTGCCGGTTGGAGTAGCCGCCTTTAAAGGCACAAAAGGCGGCGCGGCGCGGGGCGGTAAGTCACGGGAGGAGGCAGCCCCGCCGCCCCTCTCTTCCTCCTCTTCCTCCTCCTCCTCGTCCTCCGCCGCCGCCGCCGCTCCTCGGACGGCCCTTCCCGCCCCGCACCTGGGCCGCGGCGGGGCCGCCCGGCTGGTGGGGCGGGGCAGGGGGAGCCCCTCGCTGGGCCGGGCCGGGACTTAGTTCTCGCTGTAGCGCAGTGCGTTTGGGGTGCTCCGAAATTCCCTACTGAAGAGAGCGAGCTCCTGGGGGTAAGGCCAAATGGAGTTAATCCCTGCTCCCCGCTGCTTGTGGCGGTTGCCACTTCCCAGCAAAATGTTGGCTTCCAGGAGTGTCTCTCTCTGCGTTCCCTCCCCTATTTCCTTCTTCTTTTACGAGTGACTTCCCAAACCACCTGGAGTTCTCTGTTTCTATTGCTGGGAAATCTCTGTTCCTGCTAAAATCACAGCGAGCTTTTCGTTTTGGTTCCTGTGAGCAAGGTGATAGCGTTTAAGGGTTTTGAAGCGGCACGCGTTCAAGATTTATACCTGTTGAATTAATTTCTCCCTCCCCCTTTCTTTTTCTGGAAGTAGCTTTGAAAATGGCTTAGATGATTATGAAATGTTAATGTTGACGACTAAATTAGATGATTTATGAAGGAAGAGTCTGAAACAGAGGAGGTAGGCTCCAGATCTTAAAATCTGTGCTATTGAAAAAAAAGTACTTGTTAAAATTAAATAGCAGGGAAAAGCTAATTCCTGATGATCTTTTTCTCCCAATTTAAATAATTTTGATGGTTGTAGTCTTTCTTTCGTCTATGTTGACAAGGAAATAATAGTTTACTATTTCCTATTATCAGTCATAAAAGCAGTGATAACAAGCATTATTACATTCTTAAACTCCCTCTCCGAAGATCCAGGTCTTATTTATGTTACTTCAGTAAAGTAAGAGGAAAAACTACAATGTTTGTCCACTAGCTACTGCTTACTGGCGTCATTTGAAGGACCATACTGCTTTGATTTATCCTGAGCACTGTTATATCACATGCAGTTGCGTGTTGTTTTGAACAAATTTGGTACTTAAGTAAGGAAAGATTTTCTTGACCCTAGAATTTTTGCCCTGTGGTGAGCCATGCTGTCATTGTTCAAAAATGATTCCAGTGATTGGCCTCCACAGCTGCCTGAATGTAATGTGAATGCAATTATGAATGAGATACACACAACATCATCCTGTTTCAGATAGGGTGGAGAAATGGTGGTAAAATCTATGCTTGTGTGAAAACCAGGTGAAGTGGGAGAATTGCAGGGACAATACCAACAGCAGTCGGTCAGAACAGCAGATTATAGCAACAAGAAGGGTGATGAAGAATTTTTAATTGGGATAGTAATTATCAGAATTTTTAGGCGGTGGGAGTGTCTCCTCATCATCTCTTTTAAAAGTTCTGGATCCCTTACTGTTCACACTCGTACACAGTGCAAGGTGGCATAGATATATTGGCATCTATTATTCCCACCCCCCCGCCATCATATGATTTGCCTGGTATGATATTTGAATCTCTTAGTTTGTAGCAGGTCCTTTTTTTTTCAGTTTTAATTATCAAGACTTCTTCTACACAACGAAATTTTCAAGAGAGGAAGTTTCTGTATCTGAATAGCCATTCTTGCTTATGCTAGTAGTGTTGCAGGGCACTGTGAAATATGATGTTGTATGTGATCAAGGCTTCGGCACCATAATATGCGTTAACTATCATGTTTATGTCTTCAGGATATAGCATTTGTGAGTACTCATATTTGCAGTTCCTTCTTGTGAAGAATCATTTATTTCACCATCTAGACGGTGAGGCAGAGACTCTGACAAGTTGGCCATGTTGAAGGCCACATGCCGTAGCTCCCAGAGAATGGCAACCCTGGATCGAGTAGCTGAATTCGTGATGCTAATGTGTGTCATAACATCGAATGTTTCTCTAAGTCTGAAACTTTAAACTGATACAATGTTGTTTTCTAGAACCACATCAGCTCTTACTCTGCCTCATAGTCCAGAGATGCCAGGTGATTCTTTTTCTGATTGTTTCTCACATAGGAATTACCTGGGGAGGGAGAATGGGTAGGCGTGTGAAGAAGGGACTCTAGGCTTTTGAGCAGTAATGTACTGTAGTATAAATATGGACATTTTGGTTCAGTTTTGCTTTCCTGGACTCATGTTCTACTGATCTGTAGGATTTTGTAAGACTTTTGGTGAAGTACTCGATACACTGTGAGTCGGAGAAGCGAAAGCTGCTGAAAAATGGAGTGGATGGTATAACGTTCCGATTTTAATAGATATTTGAAGCTACAGTCACAATTTTTGAAGGTAAAGCTACTGGGTGGGGAATGTGAGCGTTCTGGCTAACGTAGCAATGAACAATCTTTGAGCTAACTTTTCAAAACACATGTGAAAAGATTAACTTCTTCAATTTAGAAAGAATCCAGGGTGCGATTCATTGTGCCTAACATGTGGTTCTAAAAGTTAGCTGGCTTTTCCTGTTGCAGGAGAGGAATAGGCCGGATGAACTGTGCCTCTCTTTGGCATCTCCACAGGGCAATGTATCAAAATGGTACCTATTTTTCCACTGACTGTGGAGTGGACTTAGGCACTCAGCATACCTATTGGTGTATAAGCTGGGAGAGATGAATCCTACTCCCAGATACCAAAATGGTCATTTTGTTTTCTTTTTCTGAAGGTCGTTTCAGCTTAGATTCTTAGCATACTGAGGCTGTGTTCTTCCCTGGCATGAATTTGCACTCATTAGATGTACATCTTTGTCATTTTAGATTTCCAGCTCGAGATCAGTGTGCTTGTGCTGAGTTTCCGATGAAGTACATCCTGGTAACTGGTGGTGTCATCTCAGGCATTGGCAAAGGGATCATTGCAAGCAGCATTGGCACCATACTGAAATCATGTGGTCTGCGTGTCACTGCAATCAAAATTGATCCTTACATAAACATAGATGCTGGAACCTTTTCACCATATGAACATGGTATGAAGAGCTGTACTGTTCTCTCTTGCATAAATATTTGTATTGACAGTAATGTTGTGGGTGTTTTGGTGTTGGTTTTTTTTGTTTTGTGTTTTGTTTTTTTTTTTTTAAAAACAATAGTATGGTAGTTATTAGTCATTTTATAATCTATTTGGCAACGCAAGTTTGTTCCTTACGATGTGTTATCGGGGGCATTGTCTGCTCTAAGTAAAGTGCTTTAAGTAAAGGGAGGAGAAGCCTGTTTGGTGAAGATACTTTTATGAGTAGATGCTTCCTTCCTACAAAGTATCACTTCATTGGGAAAATCATAGCTCTAGACCTTGTTCAATCAATGCTATCTTCAGTTCAATTTGATTAAAAAGAAAAAATGGAATAGTACTGTAAAACTCTTTTGAAACTTAACTCCTCAACGGTTACTTGTGAATGCTGTTACGTGGATGTCAGTTGTCAGTGCCTCTAGTGTGTCTTCCTGAGAGTTAGATTAAGTTCCCATTTTAGACAATGAGGATCTAATCAAAACCATCAGTGAAGCTTAGAGAGCCAACTAGTGGTATCATTTTGAAGTAGATTCTTAGTTTGGTTGGTTAGTTCTCTAAGCTACATTGGTTGTATTGACTACATTGCTGATGAGCTACAAGGCAGTCTGACGTGCATTTATAATTTTGAATGTTCCTTCAGCTGTCTGTCTTGTTACTTGTATATATATTGAAAACAGTGGTTTTCAAAGTTCCAAAGTACCTTCAGCCAATAGACATTTCTAATTCTTTTTATTTGGTGGATTTTGTCTGCTTACTTTTGATCTAGACCAAAATTTTTGGAACTGGAGATAAACGTGTTTATCTCCTGAACTGAAAAAAGGCTACTTGGCTTTTTAAGTGGAGGAAGAGCACTGCACATCAGATGTTTCTCAAAAAGCCGAATTTAACTAATCCAGTAGTCCTGCACTTTCAGAAGTGCACCTGGTGCTACTTAGGCAGTTGACTGGGGAAGTTATGCCTTTACCTTTGGTAGTAAGATTCCTGCAATGACTTGAGATTGTGAAGATGTGTTCCTTCCCTGGATCAGGTGCAGGGGAGAGGGGATACTGGGTCATGTAATTCCCACACGATTTTTCCTCCCTCCACGCCCTGCTCTATTTGCTTAACAGTTTCTTACTGCTTGTGAAGAAACACTGGCTTGCTGGGTAGTAAGTAGAAATTCACACAAGCGAGAATGGCAAGCCTCTTTTGTTGACATTCTGGCAGAAGTATGATTGAGTCAAAGGATTTTAATTTGGTGATTTCCAGTTAACTGAAGAGGATTTTTTTAAATAAAGTATTTTTTTATTCTTCCAAGGCCTGCTTATGAGAAATGTTCCCTTCCACTCTGTGTTCGTTGCCTTAAATGATAACTTAGTACAGAGGAGGTGCTCAGTGCCTTTCAGGATCAGGCATAAATCTTCCACTCTGCTGTACACACTGCAGTGTTTTTGTTAAACTGTTAATTGAAGTGTTGTATCTTGGTGGGATGTATATTTCTGTAGTCCACACTATACCTTCAGAGGCATTGCCTCTTTTTTTTTTTTCTTGTGCATTAGTCCCATAACTTGTTTAGCTGTTGATTCATTGGGTTGTGGCAAAATATTTTATGGTTTTTCTGAAGAGCTTTCCAGCTTTACCTCAAGATCTAGCAACTTTAGTTCCTTCAGAAGTTGACTAGATTCAGAATTTAGAGCTTCTTTAGAGGTCTAAGAAAAGTCTGAACCTGAAGGATATTTTAATTAGATTTTTCAGGGTCAGAAAAAAACCTTGCTGTGGACATAGTGAACCAAATATACGAGATGAAAAACTGAGTAAGAAACAGTGATCATGTGTGAAGAAGCATTTACGTTCATCATAACTTTAATCCTGATCCAAGCCTTAATCATTAAGGTCCAAACAACATGAATTTATAGTGAAACACTTTGAACATGTGTAATAATCCGTGCTTATAAAAGCACAGTTTTTGGCTGCCACGTGTATAGTAATGTTTTATTTGTTGATGATTTATGATTCCTAGAGATTGGTTTCTTCCAATCAGGGATTGTAGCATGCTGTTGAAATGCTGGTTAAATATTTTTAAGTCACTTAAATATTTTGGCAATATAACTTAAATTTATTTGCAAAACTATATGTGACTGAGGGATAGGCATTTGATGTATAAGTAATGACTCTGATATTAAGTCAGGCAGAATGAAAAAGCAGATTGAGTTGCAGCAGGTGCTTTATTGATGTGTCATTGTGATATGTCATTTTAAAAAATGTCTTCAATTTTAAGATAAGTTTGTGGTATTCCTGCTGTCTGTTTAATAATTTCTGGTTATTTTACTGCTTTTCTGTCTGTTTTCACTTTCTTTTTTTCAGGCGAAGTTTTTGTATTGAATGATGGTGGAGAAGTTGACTTAGATTTGGGAAATTATGAGAGATTTTTGGACATCAATCTCTATAAAGATAACAACATCACCACTGGAAAGATATATCAGCATGTCATTAATAAAGAACGACATGGTGATTACTTGGGAAAAACCGTTCAAGGTGATATTTTTAATTCTGTGGGATACTAGTCCATTCAGTCTTCACAAAAGAGTGAACAGCTAGAACAAGCTGCTCCTTGCTGCATCATCTTATTCCTTTCTCCTTCCCAAGCGATATGGGCATATTCCTGTAATGCTGGGCTTCTGGGTTCAAGAAAAGGAGGAATAGAAAAAGGAGCTAGTATTTTCCTTTTGACTTTCTGCTTGTTTTGCCCCTTTTCCAAGCTAAAACTGGTATATGGGCCTAAAGTAAGATATGCTTGCCTTCTTTGGCTTTGTCTTGTAGTTGTTCCACACATCACTGATGCAGTTCAGGAATGGGTAATGAATCAGGCAAAAGTTCCAGTGGATGATGACAAAGAAGAGCCACAAATTTGCGTAATTGAGGCAAGTATGGAACATTTTAGGATAGATATATATCCTCAGTGAACACAAAGAACTAACTCTCTTTCTCTTTGCTACTTACTGTAAGAAGGTTAGACTGAAGTTTTATGGAGAGCAGCAATGCAAAGACATGTTTTATATTCTTTGATCTGTTCTGAGAATGATAGGCATGGTCTTATCCCTACAGCTTCTGTTTACTTGACTAAATCCCTTCTAGAATACTGCTGAAACTGAGCTGCTTAAGAGTGTGTTAATTTATAAAATTAAAGCAGCCAGTTACTGTAACATGAAGTATCTATTCCAAGATACAGACATTTGACTGAAGCTTTATACTGTTAATAGTATTGGGAAAACTTGTGTAATACCTGAAATCTCCTATGGTCAGTAGGAAAGTCTATAACAGTCTAGCTTTCCATATGGCTTTAAATGTCCATCTTTTTGCTTGTGGTCATGTTTAAAGGAATATATTTAAACACTATATACGTTAGTTTCCCACTTTCTGGTGTTATTTTGAAGATCTTTGGAGGCAACTTTGTTAATCACTTAACCTGCTGATGTTTTCTGCACAATGGAAATAATGAGTTTTACCCATCCTTAGTAGGACATTGAGACAACTGGAGGAAAGGCAGTCAGTCATTGCTAGTATTAATATTACAGCAGAAAATACAGAAAAAGATTATACCTGAGAATTTGACAGAAAAATATGTCATAGATTTAATGCCAGAAGTGACCACTGTAATCAGTAATGTGGTAAACTTTGTGACCCAGGTCACAAAATTGCTCAGTATTTCTTTTGCAGAAGAATCTGTCTTGATTAAAATATGCTTATTGATATAGCTATAGATCTTTTTTTTATGATGTGCACAGTGAGTGTCAAACATTTCATTTAAAACAAATGTAAAAACAGTAAATACAGAAATTGCAGAAGAACATTAATAAGTGATGGGCTTGTCAGTTCTTTAACTTCAAATTTAATTTTCTGTTTCCTCCATGTATGGAGTTTTTTGTTATAGCTCCAGCCTGATAAAAATATTTTTCTTCAGGACTTTAAGGATAAGTGTAATGTTTTTTCACGGCAAAATCCTGAAGGAGTTAGGCTGAATATTTGTGTCACATACAAATACCAGAAGTTTTTCTGGTACTGCGTGAACAGAAATATGCAATTCTGTCAAAAGCCACTTGGTGGCACAGAAAGATCATTCTGAAATACAACTTCTTTGTAAGAGGTGCTAAACGCTGCTGTATTCAGTGCTTAGTCTACTGTAGCAATTTTGTGTCTTGGAAAGACATCCAATTTCTGTCTTTATAAATAAGTTTTATCATGGACTTAGTCTTGGGTTTTGGTTTGGTAATAAACATTTAAAGTCTTTTATAATGTGAAATATTATTTCATGTTGTCCAAATGGCATTTATTGATGTTGGAAAGCTGTGATAATATTGCTAAAGATCTGTATCTTCTTGGTCACAACTGTTCATTAATCTGACAGGCAGGAAAATACAGGGGTTTTTGTACAAAAACCTTCACATCAGCTTAACTATTGATTACTTTTTCACCACTTTGAAGGCAGGGTGAAAACATCTATTATTCAGTAGCACCACACATCTTCCCATGGGAAGCTTAGTGTTTGGTGTAAAGTGAATATAACAAAACTGGAAAATTGTTTAATGTTTTCCGCAGGAAACAAAATGAGCAGAATAGATGAGAATTCTGCAAATTTCAATTGTCAGGGTTGGTTTTTTTTTAAAGATAAAAATTTCAGAAAACTTGTTGAGTATGTAAGAGGTAGACTTTTTTTCCTTTTGTTTTTGCTTTCTGCCACTCTGACATATCCAAGCTTTCTTTTTCAGCTGGGTGGAACCATTGGAGATATTGAAGGAATGCCATTTGTTGAAGCATTTAGACAATTTCAGTTCAAAGCAAAAAGAGAGAACTTCTGTAATATCCATGTTAGTCTAGTGCCACAGGTAAGTTTATTAATAAAATAGATTTTCCTCTGTATTGGGCTTTGTATTTGTTTACTTCTCCCATTAACCCTTTCATGCTAGGGGGTTTTAGAGACAGAGACATGAAACCAAGCCACACTGGCGTAAATAAAGGCCTTGATAATTACTTCACTGATGCAAGAATCTGTTTTAATGTTCTAAGTTACAAAAAAAAAAACCCTTTTCCACACTAATTTTTCTAGAAGGCTAAATGTAGTTGTGCTTTGCACTGGAAGCTGCTGGTGTGTTATGAACCCAGTAAGAAAGGCACTCAGACCCTCTAAGGTATCGTTTAAAATTCTATTTGTTAAAGCTAACACTATAAAGAGAGAATGATATAAGTGACCTTACGTCCCTCTAGGTGGTGGGAATCCCCGATGGCGTAGCACTGAACGGCCCTGACATGCAGCATGCTGGGCAGACCACGTCCATAGAAGAGATTCTCCCCTTTTGGTCATTTGAGCTAATAGATAATTTTCTTACAAGGAAAAAACTGTATCATTTTTACTGTCAGAAAGAAAGGATGTTCTCAAGAGAACTTCTTGCCTCATCCCTAGATAAAAGCAAGGCCAGGCAGGTGATGCAATTGCAGGCGCTGAGCGGGAGCTGCCTGCAGGCTCCTCCGTTACGACGAGCTGGCTGAGTTTGTCCTGCGGGTGAGGGATTTGTCTGGCACAGACCTAGGCTTCCACAGGTGAACCCTCATGTGGATCACTAACTCACTCCTTGATGTACAATGGCCTTCCAGTCAAGACCACTACAACTTTTGTAGAGGACTAAAAGTATTTTTCCATTCGAACTCTGAATTTTACTTCACAAATAGGTTTTCTTATTATTTCAAGAGGTAAGCATTCACTGGGGAGATATTGGTAAGCAAAGGTTGGTAATGATTGTACCTTGTACAGGTAAAAAGAGAATTATTAACCACTGCAGCTTTGGATTAGAGGATTGATCAGCAATTGGTAGGGTTGATTCTGTGTATTTGAGAACAGAATTATTTACTACATCTGATTATTTCCAAGGACAGTCACTGAAAGCTTTGTGCAATGTTGGACATTCTCCATTTATTAGCAAAATCCAACTTTTGGAATATTATTCTTCTGCCTGAGTCAATTATATTGAAATTTCTTTCTGAAAGAAAAAAAAATAAACCTGGCCCGAATTAGGGCCATGTTGTTTCTTCACAGAAGAAATAAGTAATAAGTAGTAACAGTGGTACCATTTCTGTTTCTGGCACATTGTGTCTCTGTTTGGATATGTTTACTTCCTGCAAGTATTATTACTTGCAGTGACTTTTCTCTTTTAACCTGTAACTGCTCTGTTAGTAGATGTTAGTTGCTATATGAGCTTTCAAAAATATGTCTTTCCAGCCTAATGCCACTGGTGAACAGAAGACAAAACCAACACAGAACAGTGTTCGAGCACTGAGGGGTCTAGGCTTGTCTCCAGATTTGGTGAGTCAATAAATACAGTTTTATTTATAGGTCATCCTAAAGTGTCCTTGCATAACCTGTGTTCAAGGAATAAGCCTTCATCTCCCATGAGAGACAAGAATTTTGGAAGAAATGCAACATATATGCTACACTGCTTCACTAAATACACAGGAAATCAAATTACTCAAATTCACTCTAAGTTAACTTAATTCAACTAACTCCTTGCAGTATCTTGGGACTGTAGTTATGTTCCTCTTCTAAAGGGATCTTTGCAGAAAAATAATTTTGCACTGCTAAAAATAATCTAAAGACTCAGTTCACTTTGTGGGAAGACCGAAAATGCTTCTGGCTTCTGACATTCTCTCACAAATTCCTCTTTATGCATGATTAAGAAGAAGTAATCCTACCTTTGAAGTACAGCCTTTAAAAATATTCCTGTTTGGAAATATAAAACGTGATTTAATCTTCAAAGTAAGGTTCCTCAATTTCTTTCATAGAATCGTTTGGGTTGGAAGGCACCTTCAAAGGTCATCTCGTCCAACACTCCTGCAGTGAGCAGGGACATATTCAACTAGATCAAGTTGCTCAGAGCCCCATCCAACGTGACCTTGAATGTTTCCAGGGATGGGGCATCTGCCACCTCTCTGGGCAAACTTTTTTAGTGTTTCACTGCCCTCACCATAAAAAAATTCTTCCTTATATCTAGCCTGAATCTACCTTCTTTTAGTTTAAAGCCATTACCCCTTGTCCTATCACAACAGGCCCTACTAAAATGTTTGTCCCCATCTTTCTTATAAGCCCCCTTTAAGTACAGAGAGGCCGCAATAAGGTCTCCCCGCAACCTTCTCTTCTCCAGGCTGAACAACCCCAACTCTCTCAGCCTGTCATCATAGGAGAGGTGCTCCAGCCCTCTGATCATCTTCGTGGCCCCTCTCTGGACCCGGTCCAACAGGTCCATGTCCTTCCTGTGCTGGGGACCCCACAGCTGAACGCAGTACTCCGGCTGGGGTCTCACCAGAGCGGAGTAGAGGGGAGAATCACCTCCCTCGGCCTGCTGGCCATGCTGCTTTTGATGCAGCCCAGGATACAGTTGGCTTTCTGGGATGCAAGCACACATTGTTGGCTCATGTCCAGCTTTTCATCCACCAGTACCCCCAAGTCCTTCTCTGTGGGGCTGCTCTCAATCCCTTCTTGCACTGCATAGTATAGTGAACCTAAAGCCAGCAAGTTTCACCTCGTGCCTGTTTGCAGATTATGACAAATGCTGAACTCGTTCCATTCTTTTTCCCCAGTGCTCAGTAATGAGTATGTGCTTATCCCCTGGATACAGTGTTTGCCTCCCTGGCACTTTTCCTTGGGAGCAGAGAGGAGACATAAGTAGATTGCAGCTCCCTGTTGTGATACCTGTCTGCCATTGGAAATGCTAATCTGCTTGGTCAAGTGTTGATAGCACTGAAGCCAGGGCAGCACAGCTTCAAATGCCAGTACAACCCCAGTTCAAACTCATGCTTATATTTTCTTGAGCTGCAGCTGGTGCAGCTGAAGACACACAACTGTTTTGGGAACAGAAAAGGACAATTTTGCTCTTTTGTGTGAGGCTGCTTGGTAAGTCAAAGGGTGTTTTTCAAATTTGATTCTGGAAGTTGTTGTGCACTTTCCATTCCCATAAAGTCCACTGGGAGAAAAAGCTTTCTAGCCCTTCCCAGAAATGAAAAAAGTAGTGAGAATAGTCACTGCTTCTGTATAATATTTATATCCTCAAAAAGGAAAAATGATTCTTAAAAAGATAGACACACAACTAAATTATGTTGTGCTTCTTTCTATTTTTTCTTTTTTTTTTTGAACTCTTATATTATCAAAAAGCATTTTTATAAATACAAAACTAATGGCTTTATAAATAGGATATGTGAAGGATGTGTTGAGTAGCTTCAAATTGTTGTGACATGGTAACTGTAATCATCTTGTGGAAGGAAAGACTTTTATTAATGCAGTGCTGCTCTATATTCCAAGCTTCAGGGCCTAAATTTCAAAATCCCTCTTGAGGTGCTAGCTGCATATGGAAAGTTGCATGTGATTTTTGAAGGCCTTTGAGATAATTGCCAGGGCCTGCCTGACTTCCCCTCCCCCCACCCCCCAAATTGATTTTTCAAAGCCTGTTAAGTGTGTGTAATAAAAGGAAAACAGACTAATCTGGTCCCTTTCTCACATCTTGAGTTTTCGCCTGGGGCAGTTCTGGGACTGCTAGAAGCGTGGTACTTTTTCTTTTTTTTTTTTCTTTTTTTTTTTTTTCTTTTTTTTTTCAAAACTGCTGCTGTGGACCACTAAAGCGTAGAGAGATTACACTCTGAGCAAAGCCTCTTGGCACTGTTGTAAAGTTGCTTGGGCACTGCTTCAAGAAAATCTTTAAATGGTTGCTCTCTTGGGCAGGGGCCCAAGGCCAAGACAGCACATGGGGAAGCTCCTAGAACAGCACTCAGGAGGGCTTCCTTCATAAGCTATGCTGCCAGGCTGCCTGAGCTGAACTTGGCTAGACCTGCTCTTAATACCTGCTGCCTTGCTGTCTGGTCCTAGGCTTCCCCAAGGTGGCATGCTGGGCCAGTCTCAGCTGTGCATGTACAGGAGCCTTTATGTTCTCTGTGGGATGTTCTAAGTGCGTAACGAATACGCTGTATCTGCAGATTTAATGGACTCTGTTACAGCATTTTGAAAACTGATTATATGCTTGTCAGTGCTGCCCTGTTCAATTGAATTGTTCCTCATCTTCTTTGTTTATGTTTCTTTGAGATGCCTCTCTGCCACTGTTATTATAGTTTTGTATTTTTATGCTGATTCTGATGTTTTTGATTTCTGTGACTCCATTAATTTTAAATTTGTCTCAGCAAGATGGATGATAGATTTCAAAGTGGATCTAATCGTGTGCTCATACTATCAAGGTTTATGAATTATGTCTTCAAACAGTACCCAGTTTTTAAGTGTAAGTTGTGCTTAATTGAATAGAATGTACAAATTGTTTCATAATTAGTTTTTGATTATTAGAATGTGCACTAATTTTCCTTTATACTTGACATTGTTTTTCTGTTTCTAGAATTTCTTGCAAGGGTAGGGGAAGTTAATTAGACTTCATCAATATCAGTGTAGCTAAGCTGCATATTAGCAAGGTGATCAAAGATCAGCTACGAGTTTCTGAACTAAAAAGGGCTTAACGCATTAAGTAGTTGCATTTGCTAGAAAGATGGGGAAGATAATGACTTAATCTTTTAACATGATCCTGCTACTTTCTGTTATACTTTTAGTATTCAAAACAACTTAGAGGTAGTAGAATAAGTAATCAATAGGTATATTGAGAGAGCAGGTCTGCATTTCGAGTTAGTTGCCTGAAGTTACATAATGCAAAAAACCCCCTTCCAACAAACACCAAAACACATTGCCTATTTTCTTTGTTGTTAAAAATTGTCAATATTTTCTAAATTTCCTGAGTTTTACATGCATCAGCAAAATGATAGCAGAATAATTGCACCAGAAAAAGCCCACAAAATTATGAAACAGTTTTCTTACCTTCAGCCTCCTTCTTTCTATTATGATGTGCAAATTAAGAATTACAAAAAGATGCTGAAGTACTGAAATAGTAGAAAACATGCATATAAGCTAAGTATTATTGCTCTAAATTTAGCTGATAAGATCACAATATTTCTTTTGATCCATCATATTACTCATACTTTCAGAGCTGTTAGACTTTAGGTAAAGAGTATTACAATAGTAGCTACAAGAAAGGAGAACATGAGTAAGCAGGATTACAGAGAATACCAAAGAAAGATTAATAAAAGTGGGTCAGTATGGGCAGGTGACTGATTTACTTCTACCTTGCTAGCAGATACTTGTGAGCTATGATATATTATAGAATTCCAAAAGAGCGAAAGAGGAAAAAAAAGCACATTTGTTTGTGCTGTGATTCCAAAGGAGATTAATTTCTTCATGAACAGTATTGAGGATCTTCTATTGGTTTGCCTTGTAATTTATTTAAGATTTTCCCTTTTGTTACGACAGATTGTCTGCAGAAGTGCAAAACCTATAGAAATGGCAGTGAAGGAAAAGATTTCCATGTTTTGCCACGTGGAGCCTGAGCAGGTCAGTACGTTAATATTATTGTTCATCA
This sequence comes from Morus bassanus, assembly GCA_031468815.1. Taxonomy (NCBI): domain Eukaryota; kingdom Metazoa; phylum Chordata; class Aves; order Suliformes; family Sulidae; genus Morus; species Morus bassanus. Next base: position 86,225,728 of record CM062568.1, on the reverse strand, counting down.
TTACTTAAACATGTGGGAAAGCATACAAATATTTCTGTGCATTTCTGTTTTCAACTTCAGACTGTTTCATTAATAAGTAATTGTTTTTTAACATTTTTATCTTGCTGTCATGTACGCTATAACACTTTAAAAATATTGGGAGTTTATATGTTAGATTTTCTGTCAAATGGTCACTAAATTTAAGTGCATATTATATAAAAAGTTAATAAAAGGAATAGATTTTGAGTGCACAGTTAATTGCTATATGTAGTTGTGAAAACTGTGCAGTTTCAAGCTATGGTTGGTTATTGCCCATAAATCATCTCAGGTGGTTATAGTAATGGATGAACGAAGTGTGGTTAAAGCTAGGGGTTTTGCTTATGTCCATACATCATCACAGCCACGTGAACACTCTTACTGTGATAATATGTAATAGGCTATTCATGCCCTTTAACATGCTTAGAACTTCTACTGTGTAGTCATATGTCCTTTTATAATTAATGTATGATTTTGGACTTAATAGTTTCTGTAGGTAATTCTATTCAAATATTAATTTTGATAAATCAAAGGCTTTTCAGTATTTTTTCAAGTGAGAGTGTTTTAGTCTTCAGTGTAATGGATGACATTAAAGGGATAATAGATACTAACAGTTATGCTGTATTTCAAATATGTATCAGTGTTGATCTCTCTCTCTGCAGGTGTGTAGGAAAAAGCTTTTTATAGTAAGATTCCAGATGAGGACATAGAAGGCAGTGTGGCCATTACTTCCCCCCCTTGCTTCCATCTTACTATCTGTGAAAGGAATTCTCAATAATAGATGTTTATTATTATGATTATTATATACATATTATTAACTATAGATAATAGTTACTTGTGTCATAATTATATAATATATAATAAATGTAATTAAATATATATTATTCCACATATAATGTGGAAAATTCTCCATAACTCAACACCCTTGAGCTAGCTTCTGGAAAATCCTTCAGAAATGCCTTTGTGGTTCCTCTCCAGCCAGAGGGGGACAACTGGAAGTTCAATCAAACAAAAATGGTGTGTGCTTTTCTGGCAGTATCAGTCCATGTGCAAGCATGTACATACTCAGATTCCAACTGCAGTTATTACACCGGTCTAACTGGACCAAGAGTCCCATGTGTAACTGAACCTTCCCTAAGAGCCCCTTGGCAGGGAGGGAGCCATCTTCATGGCACTGGGGGTATTTTGGGGTTTTTTTGGTTTAGGTTTTTTTTTTCCCCAAAAAAAGTTCTGCCTTTTAGGGTAGAAGCGCAATAGTTGTACCAGTCACAGCTTTCATGAGAAGCTGAGTTTATGATAAGGACTGAGTGTTGCACTCTTCTTGTACTGTTCTGGCTAGCTCAAATGTCTATCCACAGCACTGCATTGTGTAATACAGGTGTGTCCCTGGTGGTTAGACCTAGTGGACTGAACTGGGATGCTGCTAGGTGCCATACTGTGTTGCAGCCTTTTTTTTTTTTTTTTTTTTTCTTTTCATAACTATTCATCAGAATTCTGCAAAGCCATTCTTAAGTCCCCTGTGTGTCTTAAAATTAATGAATTATTTCTGGATTTCAGAAGACACTGGCCACAAGTCTATATATTCCCTTAAATGAGCCTGGATTTCTTGTGAACTGAAGGATTAGATGCATCATCAGCCTTCTTCCTGGAGCTATGTGCAATGCTAGTAGACGCTACAGTTCATTTTGTGTCTAGAATGGTGGTTTACAATCTCAAGGGGATCAATCTCTTCAGTCCACCTTCCCCATTTATTTGCTGTCGTTGAATCACAGAATAGTTGAGATTGGAAGGGAAGTCATCTGGTCCACCCCCCCTGCTCAAGCAGGGCCACCTAGAGCCAGTTGCCCAGGACCATTATTCAGGCAGCTTTTGAATATCTCCGAGGATGGAGACTCCACAACCTTCCTGGGCAACCTGCGCCAGGGCTCGGTTGCCCTCACAGTGAAAAAGTGTTTCCTGATGTTCAGAGGGAACCTCCTGTGTTTCATTTTGTGCCCATTGCCTCTGGTCCTGGCACTGGGCACTACTGAAGAGAGCCTAGCACCATCTTGCTTGCACCCTTCTCTCAGGTATTTTTGTACATTGAGATTTTCCACTCCCACCCCCGAGCCTTCTCTTCTCCAGGGTGAACGCTCCCAGCGCTCTTAGCCTGTCCTCATTTGAAAGATGCTCCAATCCCTTAATCACCTTCATGGCCCTTTGCGGGCCATGGACACTCTGCAGTATGTCCATGCCTTTCTTGTACTGGGGAGTGTAGAACTGTACGCAGCACTCCAGGTGTGACCTCACCAGTGTTGGGAAGAGGGGAAGGATCACATCCCTCGACCTGCTGGCAACAGTCCTCCTAATGCAGGCCAGGGTACTGTTGGTTGGCTCATGTTCAACTTGGTGTCCACCAGGACGCCCAGCTCCTTTTCTGCCAAGCTGCTTTCCAGCTGGGCAGCCCTCAGCACATACTGGTGACTGGGGCTGTTCCTCCCCAGGTGCAGGACTGCACTTCTCCTTGTTGAACTCCATGAGGTTCCTGTCAGCACATTTCTGCTGCCTGTTGGCAGGATGGCAGCACGACCCTCTGGTGTATCAGCCACTCCTGCCACTTCGGTGCATTCTGAAAACTTGCTGAAAGTACGCTCTGCCCCATCATCCAGATCGTTAATGAAGATGTTAAACAGGACTGGACCCAGTACTGACCCCTGGGGTACTCTGCTAGTTACTGGTCTTCATGTAGACTTTGTGCTGCTGATCATCACCCTCTGGGCCCAGCCATTCTGCCAGTTTTCCTCACTGTCTGCTCATCCTGCCCATACATGAACAGGTTGTCTGTGAGGATCTTACAGGAGACAGTGTTAAAAGCCTTCCTGAAGTCCAGGTAGACAATATCCACTGCTCTCTCATCTGTCAGGCCAGTCACTCAAGTGTTCAGGTATGACCTCCCCTTGGTGAATCCATGCTGACTACTCCTGATCATTTTCTTATCTTTTCTGTGCCTGGAAATGGTTTCCAGGATGGTGGTAACTGGTCCATGAAGACCACATGCTATTTTGTCCACAGACTTCCTCTAAGTGGATTTTTTTTTTCTTAATTTACTTTTATCAAGTGAGTCCTCCACCCTCACTTCACTGTATGTACCATGAAAACAAAAGCAGTGTCTTCAGCTTGTTTCAGGATTTTAAGTCTCCATAGTCAGCATGATTGTAACCTAGAGCAGCTAGTGATTCTTTCTTAATGTTCTATCCTTAGGTCGGTAGCTGCAAAGTTTGGAAGAACAGTTGGATAAACCTTATTCCTACTGTAGGAGACCTGTGGTTACCCTGTTCTTTTTGCTGTTTAGGATGAGAGGAAATGGCCTCAAGCTGCGTCAGGGGAGATTTAGATTGGATATTAGGAAAAATTTCTTTACTGAAAGAGCGGTCAGGCACTGGACCATGCTGCCCAGAGAGGTGGTGGAGTCACCATCCCTGGGGGTGTTCAAAAAACCTGTAGACATGGCACTTGAGGGCATGGTTTAGGAGTCATGGTAGTGTTGGGTTGGTGGTTGGACTTGATGATCCTAGAGGTCTTTTCCAACCTTAATGATTCTATGATTCTATGAATGGGCATATAGAGAGGCATGGGGCAGCATGCATGTGTACATAGGTGATGAACAGAAGTAACTCAGGGTTAACTAAGCAAGTATCCTTTACTTCTCATGTGTATCATGGAAGAGAACACTTGTGCTCAGGATTCTGAACTCTGCAGTCTTGTGTAAGCCAAGTGCAATGAATTTAACTGCCAGCAGGTTGGATGTGGTTTACAAATGTGTTGTTAACTCAATGGTCCTTGAATGGACTATAGTTGTTAATTAATTACATAACCTAATTAACAAAATTATTTTAGGAGACTTTATCGCAACCTATTTGGGTCTGTTTTGTTAGGTTCCATTTGTGTTCTTTCTTTCCCGGTTAATATTCTTCAAATTTGTGAGAGAGGGAGAAAGAAGCATTAGCAAGCACGATTGCTTTTGGGGCCAGATGTTTGTATTAAAACTGATGCATTGATAGGCTTGACAAGCTATTTTTGTATGATAGTGTGATAAAAAAGTGAAACCCATTTTTACCTTTTGGTTAGCTTTTTCCTCATAGATTTAGTGGAACCTTAAACGTTGGCTGTGCTGCCCTGCTCATTCAAAAGCAAAGTATTTAAAAATTAGAATGTATGAGGAATACAAAATGCATGTAGTTTACAAAAAATAGAATGTATGATTCCTATGAAAAATTTTTCGGTAAGTCTTTCATGTTATGCTTTTTTTTTGTTAGGTGATATTTATCCATGATGTTTCTTCCACTTACCGAGTACCAATCCTGTTGGAGGAGCAAGGCATCGTTAAGTATTTTAAACAGAGGTTAAATTTACCTATTGATGACCAGCCAAGCGATCTTCTAATGAAATGGAAGAAAATGGCTGACAGGTATTCTAACTCCTGCTGCTTTTTCTAGAAGTGTTTTAATTCACGTTAGGCTTTTAACTGCTGTGAAGTCACCAAACTGGACCGGGGTCAGTAGCATGCTGCTGACTGACACTTGTGAATGGTCTGGGTTTAAAAACATTGTCAGTATTGTCATTTTAGGAGATGTTTTGTGAAGTTAAAGAAAAAGCAAACACTCTTAAAATGTTTTCATTGTAAAAATTGGTGTAATAACCAAAAAATTTGTTTTTGTCAGATATGAAAGGTTGCTGAAGGTGTGTTCCATAGCTCTCGTTGGCAAGTACACAAAACTAAGTGATTGCTATGCATCTGTTTTCAAGGCGCTGGAACACTCTGCGCTGGCAATTAATCACAAACTGGATTTAATGGTGAGGATATTTCTGGATTTTGCTTTCAGGAGCTACTAGTTCCCATAATGTGAGGCAGTTTTAATTCATGTGGAAATTAGAAAATGAATCATGCAGATAAATACAGACTGGCCAAGCATCTTATTTTTTTAAAGAAGTGTTTACAGATTTAATTATTTTATTGCAACCAAACTTACCTGAAAGGAACGCTGCAACTACCCAAAACTGGATCTGATGAAAAAGCAGACTTTACCTGCAAATTTATATTTACTATCAAAGGTAGGTTTCACTTGTTCTCATGAGACTGCTTGTCATGTTAATGAGATTAGCTTAAAGACAGGAGAAGATAGGTAAATTGGAAAGCAGTTTAGTTTCTTTCTAAAATCTGGTGCCAGAAGCTGTTGCTCTTCATTTCAGTTAATATTCTGAGATGTGCATTTTATCTTCAGCAGGATTCTAATGATATCGTAATTGTGCCGTAAAGTTAGTTTCTCCAAGATAGTAGTTCCTCGAATGAAGGACTATTTAGGGATCTAATTTGTCTCATTTTAGTGAGACTAGAAAGTTGAACTACACAGAGAAAAACTGTTATCGGCTTTCTCACTGGTGGAACTATCAGTTTCCATTGCTGAGTTTTGTTGCTAGGGATGGCAAGTCTGGAGCAGAGAAGCAGTGTGGAAGTGTGTATTATTATCACTTAATGGGTGCAGAGGACATTTTAGCAACTTGCAGTAGCAAAACAGTAATAAATGGTTGCAAAGTATCGGCAACAACATGCTGCTTTAGGGTGATTCATTAAATGATATAAGATAAATTGATCAAAGTGGGCAGTTGCAGGCTGTACAGCACTCAGTAGGTTTTGGTCTCTGCCTGTGATCAAGGCAAGTTTATGTGTTTGTGCACTTTGGTAATTGCTGAAAATTGCTGAACCCTGTGACCTTTGATCAATTTCTTTTCCATGATATAAAAAATAGAAGATATTAGAGTGAAAATTTCAGTGTATCAAAAACTATGCATGGGTTGCCTAGATAATGCTTGTGCAAGGCTGTTTCCACTCAGCTCCAGAAAGTTTCTCATTGGAACTAACCACTTTTTGATGAGGACGGTCATTAATATCCAGGACAGCCACCATTCTGTTGTCTCAGTCCATCTACCCCAGCAAGAAGCAATAGGAGCACCTAGAATAACCAGGGGTACATATGTACTTCTTTAATGAAGCACAGAGTAATGAATACATGGGAGTCTTGTTTACAGTGATATTTCTAACATCTTTTGGGAGAAGATAAGTTCCCTAAACCATGAACATCAAGTACTAAAGAAGGAATTTCTCATATCAGAAACCTGGTAACATATTTCTGTTTGCTTGGGAGCACAGGTCACCAGGAATGTATCACCTCAGGTGTTTTCTTCTCAGTGTCTTGGTAGAGAAGGTGACTAGCCCTGTACCAAAATAACCAATTATATTTTGTACCCTCCCGTGCCTGCTTGGTTCTGATGGACTGTTGATCAGATGGTGAAGTAGTTGCAGCAGATTGTGATGATGTAGAATGTACTTTTCACTGTGGCTTGTGCTGTTGTGGGCTCTGAGATCACTCTGTTTTCTCACAGTATCATTCTGCCGCTTGTCAGGCACATCAGTCAGCTGCAAATCCTTCATCTTTTGCTTCTCATTGTTGATGTCATCCCAGAAGCTTTTCAAGTAGGGGAGGCATGCAGAGATGCACAAACAAAAGCAAATCTAAACTGTTTTTTTCTGTAGGACTTCTTTACTGAGAGAAGTGGGTTGATTTATTTTCTGGGGAGGGCGAAGAGGCCCTTCCTATCAAGAGAAAAGGAGAAAACCCAGAAACTGCTTATCTCAGTGTCCTACTCTTGTCTTCTGTAAGGTATGCTGAATGTTGAATAGTATAGAGACAGAGAACTGGTTGTTACAAATCATGTAAAACAGCTAGGGGACAACTCAAGAAAACAAAATAATTTCGTGTTTACTAAGAGGAAATATTTTTCTACATATTAAGGAACTTATGCGTAGTGTTCACTGCTAAAACGTATGTCTGAAATTATAAGGACTAAGCAGAATTCAAGTAAACTTTATGTGTTTATGTGACTAAGAAGCCAATTGGTAGGTATCATGGATAATATAAAAACCAAACCAAATCAAAAAAACAAAACAACAAACATACCCCAGACAAAAACAACCCCCCAAAAAAACAACCACCAGAAACTCAGCTTAGGGAAGAAATACCTTATGTTTTAAGGCTTAAGCTGTCGGCTTTCCCTTGAAGGGAAAGGGGAGGAGGTATCATGGAGGAAAAGAATAAAATAAATGTATTTGTAGGAGACGGGTAAGCTTTCCTCCATGATACGTTTTCTTCCATGATACACATTCGCATATAGTTGGGAAGTACTCGGAGCAGTTGGACGTACACAAGTCTGTGGGACCAGACAAAATGTGTCTCAGAGGGCTGAGGGAGGTGGTGTCACTGTGGGGACACTCTCCCATCAGCTTTGAAGGGTCATGGCAATAGGGGGAAGTACTTGATGACTAGAAAAGGTCAAATGCTGCACCACTCTTCAAAAAAGGCAAAAAGGCAGATCTGGGGAAATGACAGGTGGTCAGCCTCACCTCATTCCTTGGGAAGATTATGGAGCAAATACTCCAAAAAGTTGTTTCTGTGTGCATGAGAAACAAGAAAGTGGGAACAGCCAGAATTAATCCCTGGAGATTTTCACATCTTGACTGGAAATGGCCCTGAGCAACCTGCTCTAATTTGACCTGCTTTGAGCAGGGGGTTGGCTAGAAACCTCCCAAGGCTCTTTCTGACCTACATGATTCTGTCACTCTAAATAGTGTGTTATACGGGCAGCTGCACGGTGGGAAACTTTTATGATATGTAAAGTAACTTTGCTTTTAGCAAAAAAGTGAAAGGCGCCAAGTCTGCAAATGTGTGGTTAGCTTTGTGTGCAGCTAGTCTTAAGTTAGGTGGAGCTTTTGCATTAACAAGCATGTGAATCGGTGATTGCTGGAGCTCCAGTGCAGTGCTGAAATGTTAACAGACAAGGGCTCCTACTGTACTTACCTGCATGTGCTAACCTCCTTTTTAGTGTTTTTGTCCGAAGGCTCTCCATATAGTCCTGTGTTCTGAAGGAACTGCTTAATATTGTATGTGGCATCCAGCTCATAACCTAGCATCCACATATCCGAATGATGAAATGTTGGTGCTGCTTGAAGTGATAAACGTGCTGGCTCAGTATGGTTGGCAAGGAAACCACAATTAACTTCAACTGTAATTAGTTTCTCTTTCCAACCTCCCAGCATGATAAAGTGTCCTTTTAGTTTATCCTATAGTATCTGACTAGTATAGAATAACAACATTTATAAGTAGTTATTTTTCTGTGGTATTTTTGATGCCTTCTGGAGTGTGGAAAAAGTAGAAGATGTTTGCTAGAAGGCAGTCCTATCTGGAAAGCTTTCAGCAATCTTCTTGTCGGTTTCATTTCTCGGCACACAAATGAGTTCTGTCATTTCAGATGATCTTGTGTTTATGGGGGATGGCCTCTACAGCAGGATGCTATTAATTATGTTATTCTGATAAAAAGACTGACAAAACCAAGAATCAAATTCTGATCTTTTGTGTCCCCAGTGCAGTGCAGTGCAGTACAGTACATAGCTGTCTCATTCATTTTCTCTATTGGTACCTCAGGAGCCATGCTTATTAATGGCAGTAGAGATTCTAATGCAGTATTTCTAGTGAGACACAGATAATGAGTCAGCCTCCCTCTCTACAGTTGATGCTTTCACATCAGTCCCCAGGAATGCCTTTCTCACAGGCTGGACAATGCAAGTTTATCCAGTCTGTGATAAGATTAGATCAACTGTGGCACCCAAAAGCTAGGAAAGTGAACACCCTGGCCACATCTCATTTGGATGTCAGGATAAGGTCAGCACCACGCCTTGACTGGTGCCCTGATTTCCATAGGAAGAAAACCTGGGTACACAGCTATGGAGCATTCTACCAAGTCTGCTTACCTGGAGGACTGGAGGCAGGCAGAGCTTTGGAGCCTCGTGCAAAGAAAAGGGCATGGATTACTGCAACTAGAGCACATACTGGGTCTTCAGTGAAGTTGTTACAGGTTTATTGGGAAACTCACTTGAAACTCCAATAGGTTTGTCTTAATGCTATTAAAAAGTTGGTTATAGAGTGTATGGTGCTTTTTCCTTGTAGGAAATTACTATTTGATTGCATATTTTTCTTTATTAGTACATAGATTCAACAGAACTTGAACGTTCTACTGAAGCGGAGAACTCGGTGAAATATCACCAGGCATGGCATAAACTGTGCAAAGCAGAGTAAGTGGCATCAGGTATTCTGTATCCCAAATGCAGACCATGTTATTTCATGTGATGAGAACTGCTTCGGTAAATAATTTCTCAGTGCATCCAAACTTCCATTACTTGCGTAAAGGGATAGATGTGCATGGTTGGTGACAAGCTTCAGACATAGCAAATTATAGTATCAACCTATATCTTGAAACTCTGCTTTAATCTCTTCAGACAAGTTGCAGTTGTTTGGTTGGGGTTGGTTTTTTTTTGGGGGGGGGGAGGTTGGGGGGTTGGGTGTGGTTTTTTTGATAGCTAGACTTTCTGTACAGTGCAGGTCAGTTGTCAAGGATTTTTCTTTGTCAACATGCATCATAGTGAAAGGTAGTTAGATAAAAGCTGGTGACACTCTGCAAATGTCTCTGTTAAGAATCATTGCCAGGATTTCAATTTGTATTTGTAAAGGGATGTTTGTTGTCAAAATGCATTGATTTCTTCAGTATTACTTAGTAGACATAAAGTTTTGGTGTTAAGATTCTAGAGTAGTGAATATGTAGCTAGTTTATTTAAGCAATACGTATTTAAGCAGTAGGAATTTCACTGTGAAGCATGAGATTGGTCAGATGAGAATTGGGGTGGGTGGATGAGACAAATCTCCAAATTCAGAGTTAAATTCTGTGTATTCTGAATGGTCATACAAAACATGCCTTCGTGCGTTGTGCTTGCTTTGTTATAACCTCAAAAGTCTTTCTTCAATTTGTATGGACTTCCTTTGCTGGCTTGATTCTACGTGTTGGTTGCTTCATATATGGCTGTCATTACAGTGGAATTCTGGTTCCAGGAGGGTTTGGAATTAGGGGAACAGAAGGCAAACTCCAAGCCATCTCCTGGGCAAGAACAAAGAAAATACCTTTTCTTGGTAAGATCATTAGAGTCAGAAATTATTGTGTTTTGGAAGTGTACATCAAGCTAATTGATAGCAAGCTAACTGATTTGATTAAAAAACCAAACCAACCAAACAACAAACCCCAAAACCCCCCAAAACAACAAAGACACACTAGGGAAGGATCCTGTCTAAGAGAAGTATGTGTGCTGTTGCAAATATTTGCCTTGTAAATAATGCTCAGGGTCATAGTCATGTAGTACATCTGCTGTATAACGATGGAAGAAGACGACTCTCCCTACTCCAAAGGTTTTATTTGCTATATTCACACTTTACGTGGAGAGTCTTTGCTTCTCATTGTAATTAAATCAGCATCATTATAGATATTAACCACTGTACAGAAAACAAAGATGCCTTTGGATACATCTGCTATATTAAATAATTCTTGTTGAGTTACTGGTATATTTTTTTATGATAAAGTCTAAAGATGCCATCTGGCCTATAAACTAAGTGTTGTTCATGTAAGTGCCTCTGAAGCTTTGGTTCCTACTCCACGTTTCTTACAATTTTATAAGTGACTACTGTGACTAGTTTCCAAAGCAAAATTTGAATCTAGATATGCACAGGCTTTCAGCTTCTGTTTGTCTTTATTTTTTTCATTGGTAAAATAGATGGGAGGAAAAAATATTTTTGAAAGGGCTTAAAGTGTGTAATTGTGTCACCTGTATTTGCAGTGTGCCAAGTTTGAAGAGTGAGTTTTACATTGAGCAGCCATTTTTGTTTTAGCTTTTTCGTAAGTCTGTGTTTATACACTGGGTACCAAGATTTCTAAGCAGTCAAGCTTAAGACAGAACAGCAAACGCTTTGTCAGTCCTGCTCTTTGTCCTGTTAAACTCTGGGGTTTTTGTTTTCCCTTCTAGGAGTTTGCCTGGGAATGCAGTTAGCAGTTGTGGAATTTGCAAGAAACTGTTTGAATTGGGAAGGTGAGCTCAGTATGCTAGTGTGAATATGATTTGCTTAGAAGAAATTTTATTCTATATGTGAAATGCATATCTATTATTAGGACTATTGTATAGATCCTATGATCATTAGGTACTTAGCTCTTGCAACATGATCATTTTCAGCTAAGCACCCTGTGCTACCTTTCTGTACAAGGGAATAGGAACTCTTATTATGCAGATTGCTTGAAACCTGCTTCTTGATCTAAGGAGTGTAGGAGAAAGTGTGTTTACAGTTCACCTCTAGTCTCTTTCTGGAGCATGCAGGTGGTGAGGAGTAAAAAGTGAGAAGTGGTTTTCTCGCTTGCTTTCATTAGTTGGAGTACCCAAACCATAGCCATTGCAGTAGTAGTATGAAGAGATTTAGCTCACCAATGGATTTCTACCACTAAGAGCTGAGAGGAAAAGGTTTTGGGAAGTAGGAAAGGGAGTGTGTGTGACTTTGGTCACATGCTTCCTGTGGTTGCTTCAAAAGTGGTGCAGTATGTGTTTCAACATACAAGATTGGAGCTTAAATAAAGACAAGTCCTAAAATGCCACAGAACTGTTATGATGAGTTTGTAGTGGATGTAGAACAATGGAAATGTACTGTGTTTGTTTTGAACTTCTGTTTCAGATGCAAATTCTACAGAATTTGACCCAGACACAAAAAACCCTGTTGTAAGTACTTATTTTTTTTTCCTGCATATGTTTTGTGAACATACATCTCTTCTTAAAAAGGGAGTTAACTCTGTGTAAGTTAAGGTCTATCTATATTTTTACATGGTAGGATATGAAGAGATGTCCACTGTCCCTATTCAGTATTGTTTTAAAGGTCTTTTCTTTTAATAGTCCCTTGCCTTCACCTGCTTGCTTCTGTGGTTTGCATTTGCTTTATTTTTGTAATTTTTCTAATAGTTTCCTTGGGTGTTGACTCATGCTGGGAGTAGACAATAATGAGTAGGTTGACTTTACTAGAGAACAAAATATAAAGGGAAGCTGGAAAGTGTAGCACAAAGCTATTATCAAAATATAAATGTGTATAAAAGGATAAGGATCATATGGAAAGCTGTCAAAAAATTCTTGTCTTTATATAAATAATATAAATAACCTCTGTGCCCATCCTCCCCCATGCATCTCACAGTCCTCCTCTGGAGGAAAATTTCAATGCTGTGGATATGACAGGGCTCTCTGTATCACATGGCAATGGTAGAATTTTAGAGTGGAGTTCTTCCAAGTATCTCCTAGTTCAAGAGAGTATGGTATCACATTGTCATAACAGTAAAACTTAAAAATGATCAGTAGGAGAGGTTTTTTAAGAAAATGAAAAAGAACAGAAAACTATGTGTGAGAAATTAAGTAGTATCTTGGTGTAAAAAGTAAACATCTATTCTAGCGATAAATTAAGTGGGTTGCTCCTAGTGACCTACTGTTTCTGAATCAATTTCTTTCAAAGGAGTTTTGTTGGGATTTGTTAAGTAAAATATATTTTTTCCACATCTGCTTAGTCTGAAACATGCAAATAGAAGGCTTTTAAAGCATTTGACCTGCTTGTCAAGGTTGTTTATACGCATAGAAGAGATGATCTAGTCTGGACTTTTGAAGGTAAATTAGACACCTTCAGAGTTTCAGTGTGAGACTTGCTGCTAAAACTTTGTGGCATTTGGAAACGTCCCCGGGTGAACAAAGGTAAACTTTGCATTTGGCATCAAATTTGTGGGTTTGCCATTGTAAGAGGTCTCTTCCTTCACCCTTCTTGAATGTATGCAAAGACATACTCTTTCTCTGGAGGGGTCAATTTCATAACAGCAATATGTTGTAAAATGTGGAAGATGTTTAAAGCTTACTGTAAGTTTTTGGGAAGCAAGAGGGATAGTACAGAAGGCTGATTCTGGGGCATCTTTGTTTCTAGGGCTTTTTCATGCCAGTTTTATTTAACTTCTCATGACTGCATTTCAGCTAGTCACCTCAGGTACCTTTTCAGGATGCAGTCAGGTCATTGGGAGGGGGTGAGTCACCCTTTGGAACTGCTGGTTTCTCTCCATTATTCTAAGGGTTGTTCACAGTAGCTGGCTCCGATGCAGAGCTCCACGCTTAGCTGAAGTCAGGAACATGGGTGCTTGTCTGCTGCAGCCCTACTGGCAGTTTCTTCTGTTATAGAAATTGTAGTGTGTATTAGTACAATATATATGGGAAAAAATTTTATTCCACAAGTAATTAACTAAGTGATCTGCAGTTTGCATTCAAGGGCAAGTAAGGTATATATGTTAAAGAGAAAATTATGTGGACATAAAATTAAGAAAATAATAGAGTGAATGTATGTGTCACAGAAGATTAATATGGTGTTTACAATTGAAGCAGTATGCCTGCAGTATGTATAATGATATTCTTTTGTTCTAAGCTACATTAAGGTTCTGAAATTGGTTATTACCAGTCATATTTCAGCACCTTAATTTGATCTTTGACATCTCAGTTCTGGGCAAGAAACACTTCTAAATCATTCCAAGGGGGAAATTTGCACTATCAATAATTATAACTGCTAAATAATCTGTCTTAGCAGAGTCCATCTTGTGCTAAAAACTGTTTGAATATTCTATATAATAACAAATCAATAAAAAAGGTTGGAAGAGAAGCAGATTAGTGAAGCTTGTGAACTACCAAACTGATGTAGATGTTTCATTATCCAAGAAAGTTAATTGGAAACACCGTATCAGCAGTGATAATATGACACTGTGTGGTTCAACTGAGTGCTAACTCAGGACCAAAGCAGTGTACTTTTCTTTTGGTTCCTGCTCCTTTGGAAACTGAAAAGGGAGAAGAAAGGCACTGGTGAGGCAGTAGTTTTATTTCCTTTTATTTAAAAAACAAAACAAAACAAAAAAACAAACAAAAAAAAAACCCACACCAAAAAAACCCACAAAAGTTCAAATATGTAGTTTGGCAGGGGAACTCAGGGGCAACCATAAAATATGCAGCTACTTATAACCCTTCTTAATTTGCTAAGCATTCAGATACTCAGAACTGTACTCACCAAAGCTGGTAGTTTCTTCTAAAGTACATATAAAATATCTTGGTCTACTTCGTTTTCCTTTTGTCTGCATCTATGGAAATTTGAACCTTTTTTATTAGAAAGAAAAACTGAAATTGTCAATTAAGCTTCCAAGGGAAACAGGTGGCTGAAACAATGAGAAATGATATTACTGGCAACTGACTCAATTAAAATAACACAAGTTTTGTACTATAGAAGAGCATTGTCTGCATTAGCAAAAAGTTTTGAGTATCGTAAAAGGTTTTTCTGTGATAAGGCAATTGTGACTTGTTCCGTTTTGAACAATAACGAACACACAACTGAATGTGCAAATGTAGAGAGTTGCCTGCAATGCTGAATATCTGTTTGATTTTAGTTGTTCATCTCTTTCTACTGACTATCATTACAACAATGTTGCTCAAACTGGGTTCTGCAAAAGCACCCATGAGTAACTTTATATAGGAGGGAAACGGTGTATAACCCTGTATTGCTTGTTTTGGGGAATGTTGATATTGATTATGTTGGTGTGTGAATGTCTGCAAGTACTGCAGAGTTAAGATTTCAAATAACTTGGAAAAAATGGTAGTCTCTGCATACAAAAAATGGAAGTTAATGACTTAATAATGTAAAACAGGCAAAATTGTGTTTTTAAAATACTGTAGGGAAAAAAATTACTGAAGCTGAATATCTATGTGGTGAAAGCTTAAAGGAAATGAGACCTAGAATTTGAAAATATTAATAATCTGTGATTTATGAGCTCTGTTTGAGAGATTTGAAATTACTGTTAGATATTTTCATTTAGCCTTAAATTAAAAATGAGTACTCTGAAGAAAAAAACCAGAGGACCTCTGATATGGCAGTTCTCTGTATTCAACAGACCATACCTTTTACACTATCAAAATACCACCTTAATGTTTTGGCTTCAATTCCTCTTTAACACAGGTTTGATTTCAGTAGGGAAAATGAGGGACATTTACGAGCACTGATCACAGTCCCTCAAGTTCTTGATCTCATCTTGGTTGATTATTTGCAGGTCATGCTCCCATTAGATATTTTTAAGCTTTCTGCTTTACTTTCTAGCCTTTTGGATAATAATGATAGGTAAATTGTTATTGTTCTTTACAGGCAGATAGCTGTTCAGAAAAGTAATGCATTTGCTCGAGTATGTGCTTAGTATGAGTTTTCTGTTGCAAATGATAATTTTAAAATTAACTCCTTTGAAGGGAAACTGTATAGTCTGTGAACTGCTAATGAACTGGATTCACTGGATGGCAAAAGAGTTATTTGTTTTGTTCCATATCCCCCATCTTCCTCTACTATTAAACTTAGATTTATTTTTTTGGATGAGCCTTTTAATTACGTTCTTTGTCAATTTTATTGCAACTGCATCTAATACTGTTCTAGGAAAAAAAAAGACTCCAGAAATAATTCTAACACGCACTTTTTTTTAATTTAAAAAAGCTAATTTTAATTGTGACTGTTGTTCTTCATGATCTATTGCATCGTGTAGGATCATGAAACTTCAGATATCACACCAGGTAAAATAAGCACATTTTTTATGAACTCAAGAAATTGTGCAGAAGTAGATTTTGCCAGTAGGTGACACTCTTATAACATGTTTGTTTCTTGATGCCCACTTTTCCGATTCAGGATGTCAGTAACCTGATTGAATTCAAAAATTTCTAAGGTTCTCTAAGAGACGAAAAGGGATGCAAGTCCCACTCATGCAAAAGCACCTCTTAAAATTCTGTGATTTCACTTATGTGTGTAAAGTAGCTAACGTAGCTTAGTAAGGAAATGTGTGTGGGGTATATTTAGTTTTGAAATTAAAGTGTATTTTAATATAGAATAATTTTTTTTCATAAACCAGAAAAAAGTAATAAATACTAAGATTTTCTTTTCTTCCAATAAACATAACACATTGTAACTGAAGGGTTTGTGTAAAAGGCCTGGGAGCCTGTTAGAACAATCATATCATTTATATATCATAATTTTTGAGACTTCTACTTCTGCATCACTGGTGTGGACTACTTTATTCCTCATTTCATGGCGGGGAAATTTCAGGGATAGGAACCACTGTAGTATGGGATCTTGAATGTGCTTGATAGGCTTTGCAATTAAGTTCAGTCCCTAAGTCCTTAGGTAACTCTCAGATCTAACTGATTTATCAGGATAATGGGTGATGTTGGTGTTAAAATTCAGTCCAAAATTCCAAGTTCTCTAGTAGTATTAGTGCCAAATCCACTCAGTTAATTGTCTTCAAAGTTTCCATTCTTCTCATTTATCTTCTTTTTCACTGATTTTCTTAAAGTAAATAATAATGCCCATGAATTACACATGTGAAAATACATGTCACAGGGAATCATGCAATGAAAAGGTTAAAACTGCATCAAATAAATGTAATGAATGTTTCAATTGCAACAGCAATTGCTACATTCTTATGTATACTTACATATTCCCATTTACAAGAGTCATAACAAAAATAAGTGCATACTTATGTAAATATAATTTTAAATGAACATGTAATGTACCAGTCATTGTACTTAGCTTTGTTACATTGGTGTTGAAAATAAGTACTTCATGTTTTAAAAATTTGAACTGTTTACCGTATGGAAGTGTTGCCTTATGTGAATGATGAAACTGAACTGGGAGGAGTATTGGATAGTATACACTAGGGGACACTCCTCAAATGGAACGCGATACATCTTTCCTTTTGTGTGTTTTAGAAACCATTTGATTTGGATTGCTCTAGAGGTCAAAATAATAGCTCAGGTAAAGCAGGGTTTGTTAAACGACACTTTGTCAAATGTAGTGTGAAATAGAAACGGTAGTTCTGAATTAATTGTGAGGCAGCTTAGCTGGACAGTGTGGCTAGCAAATGTGCAGGAAACACAATACAAGACATACTTTGTTATATGTCAAATCTTTATTTTGTATGTTTTAAAATTGTAACAAGTCTGTGGCTTTAGGTGTACATATCAAGCACGCGAACGCCAGGCTCTTCTCATTCAAATCAGTGCTATTCATTCTTGCAGATGCCTTACTGTCCTGTACCAATTATCTTTTTTATAAGCATCACATACTCATCAAAGCTGATACTTCCATCATTATTTTTGTCCAACGATTTAATTATGTTTTCAAGTGAGAATGAATCCTGTTTTTATAGGAAAAGAATTTAAAAAAAAAAAAAAAGAAATAAATAGATTGGCACAACTATTTTCCTGTGAGGAATATTGCTAAGTGATACAGTCAATAACAGTCAGTGTTACTTGAAGGTGTTACTGGTAGTGTTGTATTTACCAGTTTTACTGGTTAAACTAGGAATACAGTGCCTGCTATTGCCTGCCAAAAATGTTAACAAAGATATGATAAAGAAGATATGATGTCAAACAAAGATATGATTTGAGAAGTATCAAGTATTATTCAGACAGGTTACTTCAGTCTTGTGGGTAAATTTGGAATTTAGGAAACTCAGCAGGTGGAATAGCTGCAGCGTGCACATTGTCACCAATAAAAATTAATATGCATACCACCTACTGCTTGATTAGATATTAATTTGGGCCCTGCATACACTATTTGACAACATGTTGCTACTTTCATTAGGCTTTGGACCAGGACCTGAGAGTCTCTTTCCCTCACCTTTTCCTCTTTTTACAAGGAATACTGTATCACTGTTGAAAAATTCTTGCTAACGTATCAAATCTAGTTTAGATTATTAGCTCCTTTTATTTGTCGAGTCTCGTAAGAGTGCACGTAACATGCTGATGCAGTGAGTATTCTGATAATATCCCTGATCAGGCTATATAATAATAATATAATATATAATCTAACAACAATTTTGATTTATAATTTTAATTTTTAAAATGTTTTCTTTCTTCATATTTTATTTTATGTTTTGTAATGTCCTGTCCTGCTTTTATGTTGATTTATTATGGTGCCATATATTTCTGCAAACAGAGTAGATGCTTGAAAATGTCTGATTCCAGACAGAAAACATCACTATTGCTTTTTCTGAACACTTCCATTTCCACATATCTGGGAAAATGGGTATGGTGCTAAACTGTCTACAGCTAATATAAAAAGCATTATATTTCTGATTTTGCCATCACATTTCCTATTAATTTTTGCCAATTAATTTCTGACATGTTTTTTAAGGGAAAAAACCTTTGTGTTTTATTAGTTGGTTGTTTGTTTTTTTTTTTAATTAACCACTTCATGTTAATGAAATGACTAAAATGGATTACTATAGTTCTCAAAATACTGAATTTTTCTATTGAGGTGCAACTTCTTTCAGGCCTTTAGCAAAAATTGCTTTTGTCAGCTATCCAAAACACAGTATTTAAGGATTTGTCTAGCAAGAATCTAAATTGAGTCCTAATCAAGTTCTGGGAAGGTCTGGCAGAGAATATATATGAAATCAGAACCTAGATTTTTTTCCAGCTACAGGAAATGGGTATTTCTCTCTCTAGCTTGGTGGCGTCTCTTTTCTTTAATTGGCATCTTTCTGGAATGGTATACCACCTTCTGTTTTGTGATGGTGGGAACTTAACCTAGCTGGAAATTGGCTCGTGTCTCTTACTTTTGAATTTGTCCTACTGATTTACTTGGTTTATAGGTTTTTCTATATATTTTCTAGATTCAAGTTTTTTTATTTAGACTGAAACAAAAAATATTTTGTAAGACTCATGTGCAATATCCTAGGTGAAATTACACTTACATAAAAAAACCCAAACAAAATAGCTTCTTAGGTTTTTTTGCATTTTATTTCCTAGGGCTTTGTTATAAACTCCCTACTCAGGTATCTGTTTGGAGCTACTGTTCATTAATGTGAATAAAGATGTGTATGTAAAATAAGCTGACCCTTATTTAAAGATTATTTATTGAGGCAGTGAAATCATTTGGGCACAATAATCTGTTTTACAACATCATTGCCTGTATGTCCTTTTTCCTATCCATTTCGCATGCTGGAGGAAGCACAGTGAATACAGTAAGAATGAAACTTACCTTCAGGTACTGTGCAAATTCATTCTGAAGTAGGTTTTTCAGCCCACCAATGGACAGTGTATTGGTGCTACCCTCCAGTAAAGCATACTGGGTAAAATACTTCAGAATGTTATCACCGAGTAAGTGTTCCATGTTTCTCAGATGTTGTCTTGAAGAATAACTGCAAACAAAGCAGACAATAAGTCCTGTGCATCAGAATTTTGAAATACATCTGACACCTTTGTCATTGGTTTACTAACCATGTGAAATGATTAATACTTAACCTAGATGAAAAGAGGTGGGGTTTTTTTTTCCTGTAAAACTGGATCAACTCTCCCAAGAAAAAAAAAATAAAATCTAAGTTAGGCTCAAAGATTTTGAAATACCCAAGATGTTTAGGTTATGCTTACCTTACTCAAAATCCAGAGCTTTCAAATGTATCCAGCCGAAGTGAGAGTCTCAGACTGGGACAACCTTTATAGTTGCTTGGATGCTCCACCCTAATTATGAAACTAGCATTTGTCATTGAGTCAGTGCACTAGTTTTATTGTGTTTTCAATAGTCAAAAGAATAGGATACTTTAGCAGTAGAAATTAATAATTTTTTTTTTTATCTCTGAAGTACATCGGCATCAGCATCCACCACTGCACTTGATGTAGGTTTACGTGGTCTTTATAGGCCATCCTGGAGAGGTTTTCTCTTTTAAATTTTTTGTGTATTTTACACTTCAACATGTACCACACCCAAAGAAGCCTGAAAAAAGCTCCCATGGGTATATGTTTAGCATTTGTTATTATAATGGACTTTTTGAAAATGGTAAATATAAATTTGCTTTAAAAAGATCCACATAAATAAAACATGAAGAAGCTACTTGCCCTTTGTGTGAGTGATCATCACCAATGCCAAAGCAAGTTCTCCAAATTTTGTGCTATTTCGTAGCACAGGAGAGTGATGAATGTCCTCTGGGATAAAATTCTGGTTGCTACTATTAAGAATCAAAACACTCCATGATGTGAATGGAAAAAGACTGAAGCATTCTAAATGGGAAAGGTGAATCTAAGGTTCTGAAAAACGGTTCCTTCTTGGGAACACCTTCATAACTGAACGTCATGTTCTACAGGTTCTGAAATCATGTTCTGCTGATGATCTGTGGGGCATTTTTCAGTGATATTGAGTCCATGGTTGATGCTTCATGACCCAACACTGCTGGTTTTGCAACTGCTGAGTTGCTGGCTCTGGCTTTGGTTTCTACATGTGGTTTCTAATCTGCCTGATGTCTGCTGTAGTTCTTTTTTGGTGCTTAGCTCCAGGCTCACTTACTAGGTCTTTCACCCTGTGCATCACTTATTGAGAATCAATCATCATTGCATCACTTAGAACTCTGAGCCAGGAGCTTTGTGGATCTGCAGGAGATGGGGGAGTTGGAAGGGGTGTTTTTGGAACTGCAGGTGTATGGGTCTAGGGTTCCATGACAGGTAAGTAGGAGGTTTCCTGAGAAGGCTAGGCAAGCTTTGCTAGATGAATCACGTAGATACACACCTTGCATTAGCAGCCTGCTTGCATGTGCTTATACTCACTTCCCAAAGTGTCAGAGTATTAGAAGAGTCCTCCAGAGATCATATAATTCATTCTTCCCTTTGCCCTAGAGTGGGGTCACTGGTATTTGTGTTGGATGCCTGCTTAACATATTCTTAAGTGCCTTAAATAATGGAGACTCCACAATCTCCTTATCTGATCCATTCCTTGTGGTTCCTTATCTTACTATTAGACAGCATTACTAATGTCCACATGCCTTGCTGCAGTTAAGCCCTTTGCTTCTCCTGTCTCCACAGATAGGGAGAACAGACCTGTCATCTTCCTTCTTAAAATGGCCTTTAACATATCAGAGAAATCCCCTGTCCTCCTTTTTTGGTTCAGAAATCCTTGCTGGTTTAGTCTTCCGTTAGGACTCCTGCTTATTGGATCTACTAATCTTTTCTTGACTTTCTCCAGTTGGTTCCCATCCTGCTTGAGATGCCGTGTCCAAAGCTGTACAGCTTATTCACCACCCTGGGCGCTCATGGTGTTGCAGATTTAAATAGTGCCTGAAGTACTTTTTTGATGAGGAGAACCTGTATGTCATTTTACGGGGAGGTGGCGGGCTACAGGTCTTTAATAGTGGGACACTGTCAAGTTTCTTGACACTTTATTTCAAGCTTGTTATGGGGAGGACAAATGCACTGATTTCAAATTCAGTGCAAAAGCTTGGCATTAGCTTGGAGGTCAAACTGGGGTCAGGCATCCCCCAGTCTTTGTCCAGTCCAACTGAGGGATGAAGCTGGAAACGCACTTTCTCCTGTGTTTGCTTTTTGGCTCAACAGAAAGTTGGGAGCTGCTGCTGTTATCACTGCAGAACCTCTACTGCTGCTACGGTAGAAGGTGGTAGCAGTGTAAGCAAGTCTGGGAGTCCTGGTCTAGAATGCATTGCATGGGTTAGGGCAAGTACCAAACACCAAACTGGACCGTGAACTCTGTCGTCATTCATGCCAATAAGATAATCATAAGTCCTTTTCTCTTCCTCTTCTTTCCACAAACAAAATGAAAAAAAAAAACCATCTGTCTCTTTCTCCTTCAGTCCTGTTTTCCATCTTTAGTAGATGGTGAAATTTTAGAAGTAGTGCATGACCAGGTGATCTGCTGAGGCCTCTGCTCCCCATCTGATAATTCTCCTGGCGTACAGCTCCTGCCTGTGTTAGCCTCACCGTGCTTACTGCTGTTATCCCTTTTGGAAGCAGTGTCAGGAAGCTGGTGTGCCTGATGTGTGTTGTTGACATTACAATATTTGCAAAACTTTTTTTTAAGTATTCAAATGACTTGTCTTTACTTGTACAAAAAGTACCTCCCTGTCTTGAAGATGCTTAGTAGTATGGAAGAATTGCATTTCGAGGGATCACAGCTCAAGGAATTCAGCCCATTAGCCTTGTTAATTTGTTAAGGGTTCATTAAAGAATACTACCTAATTGCAAAATAGCATAACCAGTTTTACTGAAACATCTTCCCATGGAAGTGAGAGACCAACGTCTGGACATTTAGGTGATCTGCTCAAGAGTTGCACAAGAGTTCTGCGCCAAATCTGGGGATGAATCCAGTCTCCTCAAATCAGCTTTGTTCACAAGGTATTGTAATCGATCAGAGGCAATCTGAATGAGAAAGTGGCAGAGTTGGGATTCGTAGTTTGATCTCCCAACTCTTTGTCCTCTTCTCTCCCATTTAAACTGCAGTGCCCTCCTCCAATAATTTGTGCGGCATTTCTGAACTCTGTATCGGAATCAGCAACAGAACTCAGTTTGACAGGCCGCAGTACACTGTCTTCACCAGAAGACCCCTTTGTAAGACATAAGTGCTATTCTGAGGTAGGTACAGTTTGTCCAGCACAACTTGGCAATGACAGAATGATGTCCATGGGTAAAGAATTCTGGTCGCTGACCAGGAATTCGAACAAAAGTAGGGAAAGATAATATATTACTGTTGCCATTATTAGATGATGTGTGACTAGCAGATAGCAGCATTTATCTATGCTAAAGAACAGCACTTGGTATCAAGCTGTGATGTCTGTGCAAGCTGACTCCCAGTGTAGAAGCAGCAGTCCAGATTTGGTTACAGTGTTTTGCTGCTCTTTCTTGGATGTATGAATATATATCGTTCCTGCAGTTTATGACATAATTCAATAGGGTTTGCCCTGGGCTAGGGAAATCACATTAGTAAGCACCATATCCTTTTGGAATTGACATTTTTATTGTAGCTTAGATACCAAGCCATTAGCAAAAAAAGAACTAAGTTGATGATGTGTTGTAAGTCTGTTCAGGGATGCACATCACACACATGTCCCTGTGATGATTGTGTGTCATTTTTCTTTCAGTGATGGTGTCTGTAGATTCAATATTCACTCAAAATTGGCTGTTGCTGAGTATTGCCCTAGTAAACTGGTTTGCTGGCATATTTGGAGTAAGCAATTCCAATCACATGGGGGAGTAAGAGAATACAAGCTGCAGGGATGACTGAAGTTTGGGCACCACTGCTAATGGTAAGAGTGGTAAAGCTTATGGCATCACGGTCACACGGTCTTCCGTGCGCATTTAATGATGGATTAAGTGGGATGGTAACTCAGGTGCTGTGTCTTTTGCCCTTGTCACATCCTTCCTGCAACAATTGATGGCTGAATGGCACGTGAATCTGTGCTCCTTATTTACCTTAACATGCAGGGCTATAAATTGGGTTGATGTACAAATGGATTTCTATGCCATTCACTGACACTGTTGGAAGGGACAGGGCACCTTTCACAGGGGTGGGGCTGTCACCTGAGGGCAGCAACTATCTCTGTCATCCTGTTTAATCCTCTGATGATGAGTTAACGCCCTAACCCTCCAGTATTTTCCCACCTTCTTCGGTGTATTTTGTTGTAGCAGCACCACTGTTACTTGTATGTGAGTCCAGCTGCTTTAAAACTAGTTGAGGAATCTCTGTGAGGCTTATGTTACAGCCTGACCGCAGCATAGAAGTGTCTGCTGTCAAGGTGAAGTTGGCTGTGATTGAGACCATACATTTGTGGATGTTGTGCATTTGGAAAGAGAGAGCAGGAGGTGGTTTTGTGCTTAGTATTCACTTACTCCTATCTGTATACTGCTTGTGCATCATTTCTAACTTCCAGACATCAGTCACTAGATCAAAGCCCTGGTTAACTTGGTTACTTTCTGGAGTGGAAGTGGAGGAAGATGATGGGACAATTTAAGTAAATTGGGCTGGATTAGGGACTCTGTGGAACATATGATTCCTTATCCAATTTGCAAAGAAATCTTGCACAGGTGTCAATTAAGTTTGATTTCTTATTGAGTAAAGAAGCAGAGCAGTATTTGTATAGAAGTAATGCTAGTATAAAGGATGTACAGGTATCTGTGACTGTTGTAAAATACCAATTCCCATGCTGCATCTGAAATTAAATATGGGATATGTACAATAATAGATTAGTAGGAATACATTTTTCAAATAGTTGTACTGTAGAAAACTTGCAAAATAAAAGGAAAGCCATGGAGATGCAGACATCTGCTGCTACCATGATGTGTGTTCATTTGGCTATAAGGGCTTTGGTGTGTTCTGTGGAGAACAGTCCTGCAACTACAGTCATCTTCAGATATTCTTGCACTGTCTACATAAAGGAAAAGGCTTTAAAGTTGGGACACTGATAGTCAGTCTACTACGTAGGACCTTTTCTAGGTGTATGTTGTCAGATGTGGGAACTAACTCTCTAGTGCAAATCGGGGAGTTGTGATAGAACTTTTCAATGTTGCCAGTGCCATGTGTTCTTACTGTCAGGCTAGGAGGAGATACGGGGCAGACTGAGAGAGAAGGAACATCCAGTTAACAAATTTTCTGAAAAAGGTCAAATAATTATGGGAGAGAAGCTCAGCAAACTGCACTACAGCCATTGTAGAGAACCTGGCATTGCTCTGAGGTATGGAACTGTTGGAAGCTGAGGATGGGTTGTAGAATCCTTTATGTGTCACAGGTGACGCATTCCTTATGTTAAAATTGCCATTGTTTGTAAAACCTCCAGTGGTGATGTGTAAAAGGATTGTCTCATCTCACAAATTAAACTATATGGGTTATCCTGACAAGAATTTCTTCTAGGCCCTCCCTTGTTATACTATGACATATACCTAATGAGGCATTGAAGGTGTCTCCCTAAACAGGACTGGGTGTGGCTGCTACAGGGATGAATGATTTAACGTGATGCATTGTTTGTAGTCAGCTTTAAATTGGTGATGTGTTATTCATTGTAGCTATATGTGTCAACTTTTGCTGTCATATGTACACATCTGGCAGACAAGCTATTTATCGCTGAAACTCCCTATGCTGTAGATATTCTATGTTACACCAGGTAGTTTTTCGAGCGAGAATGTATTTCAAGAAGAGGTTTTATCCTTCCACTTTCTGAACCTTAGCTCATGCAGCAGTGCAATAAGGTCATTACTGCCACAGCTGAAATTTACAATTAGTGTAATTGCTAAAACCCTAAAACTTTTTGTTCCTTCCTAAACTTGGATTTGTTTTCTGGAATTCTTAAGAGTACTCAAAAATGCGTAAATCTCCATTCCAGCAAGGCACATATGGATTTGTGGAGGAGTGACGTTTTACTGAGTTTCAGCTAGGGCAAAGTAATTATAAGTAACATAGTGCTGTACAAGGGGCAATAGCAAGTTCGTTATTTCCCTGGTGAGATTAAGCCTTCTCTCAGCTGTCCTCTGACCTTGGAGAAGCCTAGGTTCTCTAGATGTCTCGGCTGTATCTAAGAACCCTTCTTCATTCTGAAAAAGAAATCGATGAGGAGAGACAGAATTGAGTTCTGTAGTTTGTTTTCAAAGCATTGTTGTTGCTCTTAACAATGCAAACCTGATGGACTGTTCAAAAGAGGTCTAGATGTGCACCTAATAAACCACATAATGTAGGAATTACTTTGCACTGGGATGCCTAAATCCCAAAGTGTGAAAATACTAGTAAGAAACTCCTTTGCCCAGCTTTCCTCTTGCCTAGAAATACCTATAATCTGTTTTCATGCAAGTCTAGGACTACTGTCTGTCAATGTAATAACCCAGCACAATCCTACTAGTGAGTCAGAAATGACACATCTGGTCATCTTGATCCTGGAAAGGCCTAATCCATTATGTATTCTTACAATTTATTGAATATGATCTGATAGAAAGGGGCCTGATATAATGTGAGTTAGTGACGCTTTCTTTTGAAGCAAGCCTGCAGTTTGAGATGGTGTGGTGATGTGATAGGATACTCTTGATTTTCTTTGTGTGCATGTGGGGAACCCTGGGTTCTGGCTTCTCTGTCCAAAACAATTTTGCTTCTTACATGAAAGAGCAGGAGCTGGGAGAGCGAGTATTCTGAATGTTTGACCACATGGGCCAGTGTGCACTCTTGTGTGCATGTCTTTGTACACTGGATAGGGACAGTGGGCCCTCAGCAGAGTTAAAATGCTCAAGCCCCTAGAAATCAGGCACTGAGGTCTTTTATCAGAATTGTGCTGCAATGACCCTCTAGGTCACTGTGACTGCTGCAGCTGTGCTGGCCTGGCTGCCGAAGTATATGGGAATTATTGAGGCAGTGCCACAATACTGAGTAAAGGTGCTTGTGCTAGGAAATGACCACCTGCTTTCTTCCAGGAACAGGTAAGTTTGGGGAAAACAGCAGCAACCATGAGAGGTTGCTTAGCTCTCTTAGGGAGAAAGAAATGGAGGTCATTTTGCAAGGCTAGTTTGGTAGCAACCTCCAAATCTCTCTGTTCAATTTCTTTACCTTCAGCACTCTGTAAGAACAACTAGATCAGCCTCGCTGACCTGGTCAGACTCAGCAGCACAAAACGTGGAGGCAGAGAAATAAATACTGTAGTGGTAAGAACCTTGGAGTTCTCTCTTTGGTTCAGAGAAAGAGGCACTTATATGCACTGGTTGAGCTCCAGTAGTTGCTAATTCTCAGTCAGAAGTCTGCAAGTGAGCTATGCCATGTAAAATCAGATTATTAGTGGTATTCTGGGATATTTTCATTATCCATGTGAAACATAACAGAAGTGATGTTATGAAGTAACAGCTTTACCTTTGGCATACAAATACCTCATCTATAGCACTTTGATGTGTTCATTTGTAGATACAATAGATATTTGCTAAATTCTTTTCAAAGGAAGACTGTCAAAATGTCCTTTAAATTACCATGAATAACTTTGTAATATGAGAATTTGGCACAATGGAAGCAAAAGGCTGCTAGAGAGGTTGTCCCCGTCCCTGCCTCCTCTTTTGACCAAGACAAGAGTTACCCTGGGACATGAGGGAAAAGCAAAGATTAAATTAGAGGGAACTAAACAGGCTTATGAGAAGAGTAGCCATTGTCTAACTAACAGTATAGAGCAATCAGTTGTCAAAATATTTTATATGTGATTGTGGCTTATTGAAAGAAATGAACCTATTGCTACTTAACAAAAACTGTAGTCAAGAAAGGATAGTGCTTGTGTACCTCGATTAATTTTAGATTTTCTAATTACCTAATGTGATTACTAAATCAAAGCCAAATTATAATAAATTCAGTAAGTAACAGCAGTCGTAGTTTGGAAGTTCAGTTTACACAAATGCATCAAATGAGCAGTTTATAAACAGCTGTAAAACAGAACTTCAAAGAAGTAGATTTGCATTTTGTTATAAACTGAAATTAACACATTACCCATGTCAGTCATAACTCATTTCTCAGTTGTGCTAGTAAGAACCCGACTATCAATTAAGTTGAATTCAAGATTCAACCTTAGAGCCAGTTTCATTTATTTTAGGTTAGTGACTAGTCTTGCCTTCAACACAGAAAGGCTTTGCTTTTTGCTTTGCTTTCTTTCCTGTAATACACAGAGGTTCACAGCTAAGCTGTAACAAATTACAGCTTTAACAAGCTTCTTAGGATTCAGAACCAGGAGTGCAGAGGATTTGATAAAGTTTAAGTGTGTTTAGCTTGTAAGGGTGTGTACCAGATGCCATGTGGAGCTGTGCCTTAAGGCTAGCATCTATTTGGAATAGACCTGTATAACCCCAACATACCTGTGCATGCTATGTGGCCTTTGTATGTCAGAACTGCCGAAGCATCAAAAAAGGAGAAACACTGGTTTTCCTCTGAATCATTACTAAAGCTGATTTTTCCCATCACCTCTGCGCACTCACTTTCTATTGTCCATTGCATCCTAGGATTAGAAAGCCCTAATATCCACCCATGAAGAACCTGGAATTATATATTTGAAAATAATGAAAAAAAAATGTATAAAAACACTTGGTGATTATTGCACTGCAGCTAAAATGTAATATAGGTTTAATCAGCTGTGGCTTCCCTTGGGACTATCATTTGGCCTGGCTAATTACAGAAAGCCTGCATAGGGATCAGAGAAACAGTTGCCATGAAACTGTTAACTTTGGTCTTCACTGATGAGAAGGAAGCCCAACAGTTGCCCAAGAGCCTGGCAAAAATATCAAAGCCTCAATATTGCTCAATCTGTAAACTGAAAAATAAGTTTTGACAAATCACAGCAGACATGCTGTGACTGCAAACAACATAGTTTGGCAAACATTGCTTTTTTGAACAGGTTGACTTTGTGCAAAACTTTTTTGTCTTGTGGCAGAAAAATATTCTAAACCTTCTCAAAATAATCCATTTTAAGTAGAGATAATTAGAGTTCTTGCAAGGTTTGTGTTGTTTTACTG
This sequence comes from Morus bassanus, assembly GCA_031468815.1. Taxonomy (NCBI): domain Eukaryota; kingdom Metazoa; phylum Chordata; class Aves; order Suliformes; family Sulidae; genus Morus; species Morus bassanus. Next base: position 86,197,440 of record CM062568.1, on the reverse strand, counting down.
TTTTTCTCGCTGTGCATGTGGAATTTTAAGTGATGGTATATAGAAATTATATGAATTCTGTAACACTAAATAAATTACTGTTTTTGAAATTCAGTATCATTAGCAACATTAAGTGATGAATATATTTATATTAGCACCTTCTCGCCCAACGTAACTGTTTTTTACCTGTGTTTTCTAAGCTGGAACTCAAGTGATAAGACACATTTAATCATCTCTGTCTTCTTGGGGGTACTAGAGAGCCAGTACTTAAGCAAAAAACTGAAAAAGTTTCTAAAAATTCTTTTGTCAGTGAATTTATTTAATTCTTTGTTATTCTACGACATCCTTCCAAACTCAGCAAAACCTGAAGTTCAAGTGACAAGTATAGAACTGGGAGGACCTTTATTTGAGATAAATATTTGAGATTAATTAAAAGGAAAGAACTGTGCTTTCCTCTTAGAACCCCGATTGAACTGATGAAATACGTTTGTGAACTAAGCACTATGGTTGTATCACAGGGAGGCAATGCGTTTTGTGTTCTCCAGTGCATTTTATGGTATCACCTTTACTTCAGAAAAGCACGCTGGGTCAGACCACAGCTCCATCTAGACCAAAGGCCCATTTGGCCCATACCTGTCTTCATTGTGATCTGTGAGTAATTATCTGTGGAAAAATATAGTAGAGCAGGTGTACAGTGATGCTTTCCTAGTATATTTTCTCATTTCCTACAACTTACAGCTCAGATGTTTTCAAGCTAGAGAAGACTGGAAGACCTAAACTGCACCTTATATACTGTGGCCAGCACAGACATGTTACAAAGATCTCCTCTGTTGTGGTCTTTCTTCCTTTGGCTAATGATGTGGAATAGCTTTTGACTGAGTGTTGAACTGACATCTTCATAGAACTATCTGTTGTAGTCTCAAGGTCCTGTTCCCAAGGGGCTGCGATCAGCTCAAAGCCTGTAACTGTGATGTGAAATTAAGCTTGTTTTATCTCCTGTGCATGGCTTTATACTTGATTCTGCTGAATTTCACCTGACATTTTAATCTTTGATTACTTAAGTTTCAGATGGTCCTTTCGTGATTCTCTGTAGTAAGACCTCATCTTTATTACCCTCAGTAAATTAGGTGTCATCAGGCTGTCACCTACTGTGTTCATTCTTTCTTCTTCTTATCAAATAAGTTGAATGTACTATTCCTAGAGCTTTGCTCAACTCTGCTAGTGACTTTCCTCCACTGTGAAAAATTGCATTTTCTTCTACCCTTGTACTTTATCTTTTAACTGTGTTTTGTGTGTGTTAATCCCATAGCTGCTTAGTTTTTTTATGAATCTTTGATGACATGCCTTACGTCCCTTTCTAATATCTGTTAGAAATCAAAGTGGACTTTGATTACCAGCCAAATTTCCCTTATCCACGTACTTTTCCTCTGAAGAACTTCAGTAGCTAGGTGACAGGCAGACAACCTCCCTTTACAAAATCTTTGTTGGCAGTGTCCCAACCTGTTATGGCTGCCCAGGTGCCCCCTACTTCTACATTTTTGTTAAAGGTTCTGCTAGGTTGCCTGGCACAGACATCAGATGTTTCAGACTATAGGTCTCTGCATCTCCTTTGAAACATTTGCCACTTCAGAGTCTTTGGGTGACAAGGCTGATGAGAAGTTATTCACCACAGTTACTAGATCAGCTATTTCACCCTTCAGTTGCTTCAAAATTGAGTGAGTACCATCCGTTTCCAGTGATTTCTTGCTGTCTATTTGTTTTGTTAGAACTTCTTTTAACACTTAATTTTGAGATGGGCATATCAGTCTCCCATGGAGAAGGCTTTTTAGCTTGGGAATGTCTTTCAAACTCCTTGACAGTGTACAAAAGCAAAATGCTCATTTTTTTAATGCCATGGTCATAGCTTCTTTGAGTATGAGTTTTATTTTATTTTTGTAATCCTGATAATTGATTAGCTTTACAACTCCAGATTTTTCTCCTTAAATGAAAATGAATGAAAAATCGCTTACTCTTATTGGTGCCTTTTATAAGTTGCTTCTTGAATATTTTTTGGGGGGGCATAATGATTTGGTATTTATATATTTAACTTAAAAGTATTTGTGTTTCTCTATCTTCATTTGGACATAGGTTTAGTTTTTGTGAAGGATGCCTTCTTGCTGTTAATAACCTTCCACTTTTGTCCTTCTTAAGGTTTTCTTCATAAGAAGGATTTTTCTAAATAGAATTGCATGTTACATTTTTAGGAAGTGTTTGACCTTCCCAGTACTTACATAAGGAATTATGTATAACTAATTGTAAATCAAATAGAGAAATTTATGCTATATACAGAACAATTTTCTGGATGAATTGGACATAGGTGAGTATCTGTCAGTGTCTGATTTAACAAGCAGAGAACATTTATTTTATGGAGGGCTGTATGCCCAAGTCTGTCTTGAAAGCCCTGCAATATATTTGAATTGTGTGTCACTTCAGTATGAACTACGGATGCTCCAGGGGTGGTATGTAGTGTGTTGACAAAGTATGACTGTGGAAGCGCCATTCACAAAACCGTTTTGTGCAAGCAGGTTGTACGTGTTAGGGCAGAACAGCACTGCTTGTCTTATGGCTTAGATGAGGATTTCAGGCTGCCAAATGTTTTGGTGTAATTCTTCAGCTGGAATGTATTGGCTCCTGGATGTGCTCTGTTCTCTACAGAGAGGAGCACTCAGATGGCTCCCTTAAATTCTCTCTCTGAAAGTTATGCAGCCAAAGTTATGTGAGGTGATTCCCAAGCACAGGGACTAACTCAGAAACACTGTGGTAAACTAGTTCTTCACAGTTGTCCTGTTTGGCAGGTTAAAAATGCAATACTGATCAATGAAATAGAGTAAATGCGTAAGGGGGTTGTCCACATCCCTTAATACTGTGATTATATCACTGAATATAACACCTCCAAAACACCTCCTCCACCCCCCGGCCCCAAAAAACCACCCACGCAAACAAGCTTGCAGAAATTGTGTATTAAAAAAAATTAAAAAATTAGGAAACATGAAATAGATTACCTGTATACTGCAGTGCATATGTTGAAAACTACATGAAATCACCTCCAAAATTATGAATGCCATTTCCATAGAAGTTTCTCCTACCTGGTAACTGACTGAGTTACATTAAGACACTGGCCTTGTTAGAAGCTGCCCTGGGAATGTGTGAGTTTCTATATCGTTAGCTGCCTTGTTTCTAAAGTGCAGGAACAAGATGAGGTGTCACAGAAGTCCTGGTTCTGCTAGGTTAAACAAATCACTTGGTCTGCCTTATTTTTCTCATACCAAATGGAGGTATTTTACAAAGCCAAGTGGCTCGGTAACTTCAAAGAAAAGGTCTGTGCAGCAGCTGAGGACTTTCCACCCTTTTTGGAACAGCCTTGTAGACATCCAGGAGTGAGAACTGGAATTGAATGTGTGTCTAAGAGTGCATGCACAAGAAAAACCTGAGGAATTCAAATTGGTTGCCTAGCTGTATTGGAGGGTGTATTTAATGAGATATGAGTGGTCTGTTCATTATGTTCTGAACTATGTAATTTTAATTAAAAAAAAAAAAGAAAAACTCTTAGCCAAAGTTTTATTTTTAATAAATAGTCTGCTCCCCTATCAAATTATCTGTTGGAAGTGAGGTAGAAGAATAATACAAAGGTTTCCTGAAAAGGAAGATTTTTTATTAAATGAGGTTTTCTGTTTTCTTAATTCTGTATTTATTTGCCTCCCATCCTTGACTTATGTGTGATGATAAGATATTCCATACTGTGAAGTTAGGCACTGAACAACAGAACTGCATTTGCAATGGATTCGATGATGATTCACTGTAGGCCTGTGCTTTTTAACTAAAACTTGTTTCTCCTGCTCTCTGACTCTTCATTCCGCTATTGGAGACATAAACTATTAGAGGTGCAGGTGAAGGACAAAAATGATTTTTGAATGGGCACCATTAAAGAACTGCTTACTTTGCCTTTGCAAGGTTGTAGCTGTTCTCTATTGCTTTGTATGAGAGCTAGCTGCTGCACTAGCTGCATGTCGTGTGATACTGTGCCAGTTGGTGACACAGCCTAGAACTTCTGCTATGTGGCAATATCTTTTGCTGGTTGCTTGGTAAACATTTGTAGCATTTGAGTGGATCACTGCATTATCTGTTGAATTGATCTGTACCCAGCCACCCACACTTTTCACAGAGGATGTCTGAATTATGCTGGGTGTGTTCACCTGATGTCATGCTAATTAAATGCCTACTTGATCTGTGGTGGTATAAAGGTGACATTATTCTATAGATGTTACTTTCTTAGAAACAATATTGGTAAAATATTTCCTGTAGGCTTTCACCATCATGTTGCTAAATAAGAAGTGATTTGAAGATCCATTTCTCCTCCTCTCTGGCCTTTTTGCTAATGGTTCTCCACATGCATGCACACATCTACTCTGCTTCTCTTCTTACTTCCTCATATGTATCTCTTACTATCTGATTGTATTTTAAAAGTGTGTACCATATTCATCTCTAAAAATGAATATGTAGATTTGCAATTCTGGTTTTATGATCCATTAGCAAACAAGAACTGCACAGGTATGTCTGTACTGTCATGTTAACTCTGGACCTCATAGTTGAATCCAAGTATCCTAGTGTTGCTCACAGTTGCCTTGTTGGGGGAGGAAGTGATTAACATTTGAGCTCTGCCTATGTAGGTGGCATGGATGCAACTGGTCAAGCCACTTGTCTTTTTAAACACTGTCTGAACTTGACCCCTGATACATAAGGAAAGCCAATTCCAAAGGATTATTGTCATTTGATGCTGAAGGGGATAGATTTAATGTGCTAGAGGGAGTGCTAGGAGTGCAGAATTAAATTAAGATCTGGACAGTGATGTTTATCAGGTTTTTGGAGGAGGCAGAACAAAGAAAGTGAGACAGGAAGGATCCTGCTCAGAAGGAAGACATCGTGGTTTCTGCTTGAAATAAAAAAGATTTGGTTTGTAGGTCATAAATCTTCTACCAGAATTAAGATTCTTCCAGGCAAGATGATCTTTGGACAGCTGAAGCTTTTATGAATGGAAGCAGGAAACTATTAAATGTAGTGTAGAGCATGTGACTCAAAGCATCAGTGAAATGGCTGGCAGAAGTAATTAATCTCTGCTATGATATTAATATATATATAATCTCATTCCTTTTGGTTTTCTGAAGCTGGTGAGATGTGTACTGTTGTTAGATAGACAGTAATGAAAATGCCAAGGTACTGTCTTTGCAAAATAATCTAACTTGTTAAAGTTGTATCACTGTAATTATCTCCCTATGCTGTCTTCTTTTTTTTGTTTTAATATAGCTTACAGTATTCTTAAGAAATCCTAGAATTAAAAGTCAGTGCCTTGATTACCATTATATGATATCCAGCACTTGCTTTAGTTCTTCCAGTTCTCCAGCTGGAATGAGAAATGTTATGATGTATGTGTGAGAGGGAGGATAACAACCCATGGAAGTAATCTCCACTACTGCTGTTGACTTCATGGGGGAAAGAAAATCCCATTACTCATTGCTGAAGAGCTTTCCAGAGGACTAGATGTCCATTCTGTATGCCTAATGAGATATCCAGTGTTCAGATTGTTCTCTGTAATTTACAAAAAGTTACAGGCATGAAAGACCAGATAGACAAAGGTACTTTTGTCTTGGGCATACCATGGAAGACAAGTAGTAGTAGTAGTTAAAATTACAGTGATTGTGCCTGAGGCTTTCTGCCTAGAAAGTGTCTGTTATAATACGTCTGTTCTGCTATTAGTCCATAAGATTATCGTTACTAGAATATCTCAAATTAGTAAATTAAGTGGGAGGACCACTAAGTAACGGGGTGGCCAACTTCAGTTCTACAGGTCCTTTCATTTTGTATGCTGTTATTAAGGGCAACAGAATGTTACCAGGTAGTAGAGGTGAGGGAACTGGCATGACATTTAAACAGGAGCTAAACCAAACCAGAAGCTTCCAAAGAGGAAGAGAGAAGGAGGGCAATACAAAAATGCATATAAAATATTCCAAGGTCTCTACACAGTAGATATGAATCTCTGTTAAAACAGTAAAGTGACCTGCTTGCCTTCTGAAAACAGTTACTTTAGCTTGCACAGTGTTGTTCCTAGTTTGTGATCCTTTGCGAGATGCCATTTCAAAATGCAAAAAAGACAACAAAGAAAAGAAGGGGATGAAAGGTAGGAAGAAGTATGACTATACTGTAAATTAGTATGAAAACTACTCTAGCCTTCGTTATCTACATTTCTTCATTATCTACATCTATCTTCATTTCTACAAGGTTACAGCTTAAATATAAAAGAAGAGTTGAAAAGAAAATAAACTTGCTCATCAGAACAAATTGCTTCAATTAAAGGTTACAGTGGTTGGCATGAACTGGTTCTTTTGTGCGGTTTTGCAGAGTGGACTCAGATGAACTGCTTCTTAAATGAATTAGATTGGCAAAAGATTTTGGCACTGGGAGTAGGGTAACATTTACTTTCACAGCTGTCTGTAGTTGTCTACAACTTTAGTGGCATTTTTTTTTTTTTTTGCAAAGATAGACAACCTGCAAAATACCCTGTAGAAGTTTAACATGTTTGCTCAGCAGTGTCTTTAAAACATTTCAAGATATTTTCTCACTACTTTGTCTTTGCTTGGGATCTTGGGTCATATTGTGGTTTTTTTGTTCTTAGAAGTTGAGTTAAATATTAGGGAATTTTTTTGAGTAAGTGTATTCTTTTTCCTTCTATTCAGCTGATTTTCATAAAATGATCACCTATCAGAGATACTAATTTAGCTCAGCTAGGAGAGAATTCCCTTTTTCATGTAGAAATGTCAGGTTTTAAATTCTGATGTCTGTTTCAAAAGGTGATCAATCAATCATTAATTAAGCTCATGGTCTGCCACTGATCTTTGGACATGATGTGGTACTGGGCTGCTTCCTACATATCTGTAGCACAGAAATCCTTAAGGAGCTAGAACCCTTTATTTCTGTTTCATTCATTTACTCCAAATTCTAAATAAGGCATTTTCTTTTGGCAGTATCAAGCAATGTGGTAGTGTATTTTTTTCCTTCAGTTTAAAACCTCAATTTAATGATATATTGATCAAATGTACAGTAGCTAAAGCTAGTTGGTAAAATCATCTTAAACGGCATGAAGTTGTTAATCTCAGTCAAGCATGTGTTGTCAGATAAAGTAAAAATGATTTATCAGGATGAATCGGACAGAATAAAGCCATTTCTCTTAAAACAGAAGTTAAACCACAAAAAATATAAAAATGCAAACCTAAACATACCTATAACTGACATGGATTTCAAGCTCTAAATAGCTTGGTAGCGTTTGCACTTCTTTTTTCTGGGAGGAGAGCTCTTACTTGAAACCTTCCAGTCTCTTTCAGTTTCAAAGTACAGTATTGTACCATTACCTTATTTTTTTTCTATTCAAACACCTATCCTTTCGATAGGATGCTTTTCCATCTCCAATAAATAAAAGAAATAGTCCACAGTTTTGTTTTATTTCCATTGCAACAACTGTTACATTTTAGCATGTGCACACACAATTTCAGTAAATTTGTGGCAAATGTGTCTCCGCACCTGTTTCAGCAGGCCTGAAAAAGGAGGAGGGCTTACAAAAAATAATTAGAAACAAATGGCTGTGGCTTGCTGTTCTGGTTAGCATTGGAGAGAGATTACTCAAAAGAAATCTTTCAACTGATCCAGGACTTTTCCAGGTATTTCTTCTTGGCTCTGAAGTTAGTTGGGAAATTTTACACCACAACAAAACCAAAAAAACTACCTTCCAACTAGAATAAAAACTAAGATAGGGCAATCTGTAATTTTATACTTGCTGCCCACTCACTTCCTTTCTAAAAGAAATGACTCAGTTTCTGTTTCCCTGATCATCAAGCACCAAATCACCGCTGGGCAGATCTGGACGATGGGCAGGATATCAGGCTGATTGGTGACACAGTTAGTTCTGTGAGAAGGATCAGCGGTTGGAATCCAGGCAGCCTTACTTACACACAGGTCTGGAAGTGGTCTGATTACGTTAGGGAAATGGGATGGAAAACAGTTGCTAGTTCTCCTCATCTTCCCTGTGAGAATATTGATTTTTAAGGCAGATGAATGGAATTTCTTCAAGAAATACTAGGATAGTGCAGGTCACGGTACTGAGCATTGCCTAGAAGCTGATACCAGAAATTCTCCTCAGTGAAGGTCTGGAGTAGTGACCACTGGAAGTAAGCAATTTTCCTTTTGCCTGGCTGAAGGCAGAGATAACTGATAATGAAGTGATTCTAACTAACACTACCTTGTTAGTGAAGGAGAAGTAAGAGGAATGGATGCTTGCTCATGCGTGATAACTCAGGGGAGAGGAAGTACAGAACATGGTGGACAGTTTTGAGGGTAAAACATGTGCTGTGCTTTATCTCTACTAAGGACAATCTCACGTCTCCTTGGCTGCTTTGCATAGCTTAGCTAGTAGGGCTTGTCTGTGGCTGAGTCTTCCATGGCAATTGCCTGTAGCATATAATAATTCTCTGAGTCAGAGACCATCAAGCATACTACTGTTTAAACAGTCTTGGGCTGTAAGTGTTTGATTATCCCTGTCTCATCTTTGTGGCCGAGGTGTTTGATGAAAATAGCACCAGGCTCTGTCTCCCTCTCTAGGTTCTTCCCTCTGCTTTAGAATGCTCAGAGACACAGACTTGCTTCATGCCTTCCTCCTTCTGTTACATCTCATGTAGATTTAAGTGAACTTGGTGCGGGCAAAATTTCAGGTACTAGCCCCTCAAAGGCAGTGACAGAGTTCTGATTTTTTAATAGATGTATGTGGTAGGAAGGGAAAGATTTCTTCTAGCTACAGACATGCTGATCTTTCTGAAATTAAATTAGTGAGTATTTGGTCATTAATTGTGATGCGAGCTGGACCAGTCCAAAGCCTGAGAACACTCTTCCACTTTCTTTTAGTTATTCAAGTCTGTGGCAAATCCTGCACTTCCTGGCATGGCAAGACTGGCACTCTAGTGTATTTTTATAGCCAGAACTTTCTGACCCTCTTCCTTTTGCTAACACTAACAGTCTGAAAATTTCTGCTTGATTAAGTCTTTAGGCTCATTCTAGGACACGTGGTTGGAATAACTAGAACGAGTTCTAAAATGCTGTTAAGTAATATCTGTATGGGCTTGGCGTATCAACATCTCCATTAACTTTCTCAGTTCACTGCACTATGCTTATGAGTGAGTAAGCACTGTTTGAAAAAAGTTACACCCTTTATGACTTTTTCTGAAGAAAATTGTTACAAAACATTCTGTACCAGAATTTCTGCTTATTCAGGCAGAATCCGTCTTAGAGAGTTTTTGGGCTTTAATTAAATAAATGCTCTAGGGCAATTATTTAATTCAATATAGGAAACAAGAAATTTCTGGAAAAGAGGATTGCCCAAACTGGAAAATGGTTGACAGTAACATGCTATGGGATTTTAAGAGTTTAAGAAATTTAAGCTGACATTTGTTGGAATATTTGGATACTGTGCTGTAGTTTAGTGAAGAGAGCAGAGGACAGGATTTTTCAAGCTGGTTACTCATATCACTGTGTAGCTGCATGAATCAGCTATTGATGATTTCTGTTTTGATCTTATGTGTGGTGGTGGTCATCTTTTTGAAAACAAACATTACTTCAGTCGGAGTAATGGAGCACCGAGTAGTCTGAAATCTGCAAGTGGCTTCATGGCAACTAGTTCTATCCTAGAGGGCTGAGTGCTTTAGATAGGTAGGCAATGATTTGCTTGGAACTAGGGCATCTTTGGGGGACAAGGGAGTAAGGGATTCTGGCAGACATGTGATCCTTGCACCTTCTTTCAGTAATTGAAAATGTTAAAACCCTGGTTTTGAATGAATGGGGAAAGAGTTTCTTTTTGCTTTACTTGCCAAGTTGGAAGCTGTCAGTACCACTCTTAGTGTTGCATCTGTCAATTTTTTCTTTAAAATGTTTGTACTGTGGTGTCTAAAATGTTAGTAGAAACATCCTATTTGTAGGAGGCTGGGTCTGTTTACTCATGAACTTATAATCGAAACAGATCAGATCAAATCTAGCAAGTACTGACTAATACTGCAGAGAAATTATGGAAGTGTCAATAAAAGAATGGGATCCTCTAGCTTGGGTTGAGTCCTTGTCAGTTTGTCTTGCTGTTTTTTTTTTTTCATAGCTGTGTTCAGCAGGGATTAATATTAATCAGTACCTGTCACTGTATTCCCTGCTCCTGTCAACTTTCCCTCTGCACATCTCTTGTGTGTTAACTGTCTTAGAGCCTCTTTTCAGTGTTCAATTCATCTTTAGGGTTGGGGCTTCTCCCAGTGCTTTGATCAGCGCTTACATGTATAGCAATTTCTTTCAGCAGTGACAAATCACTTGCTTACCAGACAAGGGCAGAGTAAAAAGGCAAAAATCCTAAAAACCTGCTTCCAAAGCTGACTTACCAGTGAGTTGTTCAAATCAAGTAATGCTCCCCTCCTCCTAAGGAAACCAAGGTAGATATATTTCTCAAAATGGTATTGCAGGATGTGAGATAAAACAAAGACAAAACTTAATGGTCCTGGGGTGATAACTAAAATGATAAGTGTTGGGTTTTCAGGGCCTTCTGCTCTATGCTGAGCATCTGGGCTTGAGAGGTTTTCTCATTAGCTTTTAATGATTCCTAACAACAATGAAACGATTGAAGCAGTAGATTTCTGAAAGACGACTGCAGTTCATGGGTAGTTGAAGTCACTATTCATCAGTATCATGATTTAGATCAGACTTTTTTATATCTAGAATGTGCTTTGTGTTATGTCAGAGTGATTCATTATTTACTTCATGTTGGCTGTCTGGTGGGCAATACGTGATCTCTGTAAAATCCCTGTAGCGTTGGCAGTTTTCAGAGATTTGGGTAAGAAAGACCTAATTAATGTCTTATCGCTTCTTGCACCCTCCTTAGTGATGCTTTTTTGTTGCTTGTGGTGCCTGTTGTTCGGTGCTGTTCTCTGCTTTTTAAGGAACTAATGCATAGTAAGAGCTGATTTGTTCTGTGGCAGGAAGCATAAGCTCTTTGAAGAATCTATTCAGTTGCACAGTTGTTCATAATAACCACCACTTGAAGGTTCATCTTTTATCTGATCAAATAAATTCTGTAAAATATGGCAAAATTTTCCATAATATGAGTTGCTTTTCTGATGCTTATTACTGTCCTTGGGCTGTAGGGCAGCAGTGCCACTTTGTTTTCAAAAGCTTCTTGCACAGACTTTGTTGCAGAGAAACTCATGTAATATATAAACATTGAGGGTTGTGCTGTGATAGTTGGTGAAGCTGATCAGAGCCACAGAGTATATCAAAAAGGAAGATCCAGAGTCAGACTAACTCTGAGGTATTACGAGTAGCTCCTTTCCTCGCCTGACTACAAAAATTAATAATTGAGGCCTTTTCTATTTTCTTACTATCATAAACCTAAATATCTTGGAAGATGGAGAGCTGGTTTATAACGCACATATCAATAACAAAACATGGGCACACACACAAAGTTGCTTGATGTTGAAACTCAATACAGCTGTTATATTGGCAGAAATTCTGCCACAGATAGAAATAAGATTGAACAGTTGTATCATGCAATGTTTCTTAAAAGACGCCGCAATTAAGTCTTAGCAGACATCAGTGAAAGTTTTAAGGGTTGGATCCTTTTCTATGTATGTGCCCCTGACCACAGTAACGTAACTGTTGAGACAAGGAAGCAGGCCTTTTAGAAGACAAAGATTAATTGGGGGAAAATGCCCTAATCTTGCCTGCAAGGCCATTTCTCCAGTGGAATTTTTGTTGTGCTTGCAGCCCCATGTCGGGTTCTGACCCAAAGGGTGGCAGAAGCCCTCAGCAGAACAGATGAAGCTGTGCTTTCACAGCCTGGCTTCATTCCAGGCTATTATCTAGAGCTTTAGTGGGACTCATGAGTATCCGGTGTTTGTTTTTTGCCTACTGAAAGAAGTAAGAACTGAGAGTCTGGCCATAACCTGTTTGAACTGATATGCTCTGTGTAATGAACAGGAGATCATATATTTGCTTTTGAGGCTTCCTGGAGAACACATTTAAGCACAGTAAATTAGTGAGATCTGCTATGGACTGCATAGACAGGTCCACTTCATTTGGAGCCAGTGTTTTAACTGAGGAGTTTAAGAGCTGAGCGGTGTTCTTCAAGAAGTTATCAACCCACTCATTGTGTCCCCATGCTTCCTTTTATTTATGGCATTATGCTCAAAATGTTTTGATAGAGAGAATATCTTAGTACAACAAATACTGAAAGGTGAAAAGAGTGAAATCTAATTTTTTTGAGGGGAGGGGGAACCTCAGACACCTGGGTATTACCATGATTCAGTTAGCAAAGTTAGACCAAAACATCCTGCTCCAAGAAGAAAAATCTAAAGCTGAGATTAGGGGACGGTATTTAGGTGCTTGATACACTTTTGAGAATGAAGGAAATGTCTAAGCTTGACTTTAGCATCCAAACTTAAAAACAAACAAACAAAAAGCTCCTCATTGTTTTTCTTGTCAACTGCAAATATTCATTAAACAGCAGTTAAAGTGCAATGTTTGTAATTGGAGGAGAAGCATGTACTTGAAGTACTTGATAGCTACTTGTTACCACTTCATCTCCATTTGACAAGAGTCAGGAGCACAACTTTAAGGTTATCTCTAGTATGGGTGTAGGCAAGTAAATAACACCCCATGGAAAACTTGTGTTTGATCTCTCAGGGTCAGTGTTTGACATATATGCACAGTCTGTTGTATACATTCTAGCTGCTTCTGATGTCCTGTGTTTTTTTGGGGTCACTACTTCAGAAAAAAGGATTCAATGAATGATTTTTTTTTTTTTTTGAGTTTGTGTGGTTTTATTAGCTGAATGTGCTGCATAGTCCTCACCTTTGTGATTTGGGGGGTAATTAGAGGATTTGGAATATCCCGCTGGTTTGATCACAACTTCTGCTGGTGACATTTTATAATGAGTATATAGCTTATAAATAACATTTTGAAGGTATAAGGTTATACAGAGATAATTGCACAGCTGAAATGCATTGGCACAAGGCCAAAGGCTAAGCACTTTCCACCATCCCTTCTAAATTGAATAACTTTTGTTTATGAAGTGTATCATCAAAAATTGTTTTCATTACTCCCAGAGGGCAAATTAAGGTTAATAAAAATCCAATTCCAGATTACCCATATGTGTGAATATTTGTATTTTTAGAACCTTTCTTTGTCAATTACATTCCTCACTGACTTTGTATATGTGAATACAAGCATGTAGGTCATAGTGTAAGCTCATGTGTTTCTACAGTTTTGAACTGTTTTGCCTCTCTGAGACAGACTTCCTCTAGACATGATGGTGAGACCCTGTAGGATTTTTCAAACTGGACAAAACTAAATGCACTCCTTCCACTAAGCCATTGTTTCTAACATCCCCTCAATCCCACCATCCTGAATTCCACTTGACTCCCACAGCAGCCATTTGACCCATCCGATTCAGTCCTCAGAACCAATATTTGTATATCCTCTTCTTTAAAAGTTATGTTAAATAGCATATTCTTCATACAGGGTAACCCAGTATTTTGTGGATTCTCAGGTAATCTGAGAAACCCTTTAGTAAAGGTGAATTAGGGGGTGAATTTCCATTTTCTCCCTGTGATAAATTAGTTACATATGTAATCTAAAATAGCACACACATGTTGGATTCATCTCTTGTACTACTCTGCTTTTACAACATTATAGTCTTGTTAAAAGTGTCGTTTTCTCTTCACTCTGCTGCTCCATGCCCTCCTCTTCTTCCCACTTCCAAAAGAGAGGACTTCCGCTGTCTTGATAAGACAGCTGTTTCTGCCTTTTAGCATGAGAAAGAACTTTCTGTATAAAGAACAGCATAAGAAAGGACCAAGTGTACAATAATATTTACCCAGGATAATCTTTCAGTCTCTATCACTCTGTGGTTCGGGGAGTTGCTTTTTCAGAGATGGTGTCTTTATCGCTTTTTTCATGGATTTTTTTCATCTATGAATTTATCAGTTTTTAAAAATCTATACTCTTATAGCACCAAGAATAGGTTTTGGCAGAATTATGCTATTGCTAACATTTTGGTATCTTTTTTTAAAAGAAAGACTTTTTTCAACCCCAAAAATTAAATTAAGGAGTTAATAAATTGCTTTTCTTGATCTTAACATTAAACAAAAAAGTTTCACACCAGGTAGTTAAGATCCTCAGTCTATTACAGTCCCAATACTGAGAACAAAGCATTAGGAAAACCAAAGAGAAATCATAGTTGGGAATGCTTGGAGGAAAAATAAATCGTTACCATTTATAAATCTATGCAGCCTATTATGTAATTGTTGCTTTTTTTTTTCTTTGTTGGATGAAACAGTGTTTAAATAGTTTTTCTCTACAGGTTATTGACATGCCAGAACACAATCCTGGAAATATGGGTGGAACAATGAGACTGGGGAAGAGGAAGACTGTTTTCAAAACAGAAAATTCTATTTTAAGTAAGTTACATTTCTGGTCTTATGACTTGCCTTATGAACAGGAGCTCTGTAACATGCCAAAGCACATTTTGTTAAAGGACTACAACCTCAAGCAAGCAGTTGGGTGTCAGCTTCCCCAAGCTCGTTCACTGTGATCCTGTTACCATATTCATTTATCCAGGATCAGAATGTAAAGAAAGAAATGAGAGACATCTGGAAGTCCCAGTGAAAAGGTCAGTTAGGGTGCAACGCTTTAAATAAACAATGAGGAGACTGTTGAGATAACTGAAATGCATTTTATGGTAGTTTAATTTATTTTTTTCTTGGGAAGATTAGAGCATATTCTTCCTATTTTCTTTATGAGTTGATGGGATGTTTGAAGCAGGGCTTCTTGTTCTACCCCTGAAGCTTTTTGGTAGAACTAACCCAAACTCCTACCCATTAGGCTCTTGCCAGGCCTAAAAATTCCTTGTCATTCCGTAGAGTTGCCAGCACGCCTCAGCCTCAGCCTTAAACGTCATCTGGCCTCACTGCCTTAGTCCTCACCTTGTCTTGACAATGTTTGCTAGTTTGTATCCTAATTGTAGCCAGGCCCTGCTTAACTCCAGTCTCTGATCCAGCACTGCCCTAAGCCTAGCCCAGCCCTGGAAACAGTCTTGTGTTGGGAAAGCAAATTATTTGTTGTAGGAAAGGAAAATTATTTGCTCTAACAGGATGCCTCAAAAGGCAAAATAAAAGCAACCAGAATATAGAACAAATAATTCAGTTTGATCTATATGTATTTTAAAATTGAAGTAATACTTGTCTCCTATTAATCAGCCTATTATGCCGTCGTAATATAAGTGATACTGAAAATGTGTAAAAAGTGGTTTCTTATCCACCGATAAATATGGGCATATTTCTTATATTGCCCTGTCCGTGACATTGATCTGAGCTATTACTATATTTAGCTATGTTGAACTTACAGAATATATCCTTCTGAGCTTTGAAAAATAACATGTACTTCAGCAGGAGACCAAAGTGTAATACATATGCACATTTAATGAAAAAATCTGCCTTTCTAGACAACGCCTGTGCTAGTGATCTGACTGACCTGGGTGATATTTTGCCTAGGTGTGATATAGATATGCATATCACAATGTCCAAGTTGTTCTGTGGCCTAAACACTTCTTGGAAAAGTTAATAAAAATTAACATGTGTTGTAACTCTTGATCAGTATTATGAGCTGTTTAGATGACCATATTTATCAAAGACTCACAGAAAGCTCTGGTAGTTTACTCAGGAAATCTGATTCCTGTTTCTAATGCTTTACAGCTTGAATGGAAATAATGGTTTTGAAAAGGGGGTTCCTTAAAATTAACACATATCCCACTTTTTTTGTAAAATTGCAGGACTATCACTCAAAAATTTTTGGAGAGCTTCATGGCGGACTAATTCTTGTACCAACCCCTAAGGGAGATAGTAATCCTAATGACGCTAGGGTAAATTGAGAGCAAAGTTTGAGCCATGAGAGATATTAAATTCTGGTTTACTGCATACCTCTAACTTACTCTTTCTTGCTCTGGAATGTAGAGTGTTCCAGATCAGGCTTCGAGGACTGCAAGAGTCATTTGGGTAATGAGATCAGGAAAACAGAGAAAAACAATATTCTCTGTTTGTCATTCGAGGTATTATGCCAGCTGCCATGCATAATCTATTAAAATGGAACAGATGCTACTAGAAGGCTTCTTTGACTGCACCTTTTGCATACAACTGTTGTAAAACCCTGAAGGGATTTTATGTTGTTTGTTCACTCGAACATCTTTTATTTTATTTTGGGCTTTACAATTTGAATTAGTTTAAGCATGGCCTTCAGGCTCTAGTTTACGTAAGCTATTTCTGGTCAAGGAATGTTGAATATGAATCCTGAATAAACTCAGGTAACAGTAAATTAAAAGAAACTAGTTATCACTGAGAAAAACAGAAAGCTGGAGTGAGATGAATAGTGTTCTGTTATGTTTTACATGTGAAATTTTTTTGAGATTTAAATTACAAGAAATAGTTGTAACAACTATTAAAGCAATGCATTAGCATTAATTTCTTTTTTGTTGTATATTCAGGGAAACTTTATTGTGATGAAAAGTTTGTAGAGGAGCGACACAGGCATCGATATGAGGTAAGCACTGCTAACGTACTTTATGCTCAAAAGTTAAAGCTTAAGCAAATTGTGTTTCTCCTGGTAGGCACGATTCTCCTTAAAGCCAATGGGAGATTTCTTACATAAACATAACCCAAAATTTAGTAGTGGTTTAGATAGTATGATTTAGATCAAAAGGAACCTTTGTAAGTCTTCTGGTCCAACTCCCCATTTGGAGCTGAGCCAACTTCAAAATCAGATCAGGCTGCTCAGGATTTTGTCCCATCCTAGTTTTGAATCTCTCTGAAGGGAGAGATTCCACAACATCTTTTGACAATCTATTCCAATGCTTAACCACTTCGTTGTGAACCCTTTTTTCCCTTATATCTAATAGGAGATTTCTTTGGGTAGTTTGTGTTTTATCTCTCAGTCTCGTGCTATGCATCTCTGAGCAGAGTCTGGCTTAGTTGTCTTTATACCATCCCATTAGATCATTAAAGTCAGCAATGAGATCCACTCTTTGCCTTCTCCAGGCTGAACAAATCCAGCTCATCCAGTCTCTCCTCCTGTGTTTCATGTAGTCCAGCCCCCTAACCATCCTGGTTGGACCTCCTATGGACTCACAACATTTTGTGAATCTATTTCTTGTACTGAGGGGCCTGAAACTGGACATAGTATTGCAGACATGTTCTTGCAAGTGTTCAGCAGAGGGGAATAATGTAGTATATTGTTTCTGTGGTAGAGAAGGTGCAGCGTCTTAGCAAAATGGTCTTGGAGAGTGATGTCAGAGATTACCTGACTTGACTCCCTGTGAAGTATTTGAAAGGTAAAGGTTTATAATCCTTAAATGCATTGCTATTTAGCTGATTTGGCTTATTTAAAGGCTTAGATTATCTTCAGGTAGCGCACATTCTTTCATAGTCTAAATGTAGGCAGACTTCAGGCATCTACAACTTGGAGGCTAATTCAGATCACTTGCTTCCTACCATCCAACTCTGTAGGCCCCTTGTGTAGGTCCACTCCTCTGTTTGAGAACATCTGAGCAAAGGTGTCTGTGTGCATTCAAAGTACTGTCATTCAAGGAGATGGGCAAGAGCTGGACTCCTAGAGTTACCTCTGAGACAGTTCAGAAGGGACCTGACTCCATCAGTATCTCCAGAGGGGCCTGAGCTATGAGATGTGTGCATGCTACAAACTGATTCAGACAAAGTTAAGTTTCCTTAAAAAGCTGGGAGCAGAATGTGATGGTGGTAAAGGTGCTCAGAGTTTGAATATTAACTGAGTGGTTAAACATCACCAAGGAAATGAAAGAGCTCACTGCAGAGCTCCTCAGTTTGAAGGAGGAGCTGAACCACAGCTTGTGTCATAACCACTGAAAAGCAGTGTTCAAAGAGGAGGTCAGTCTTTACACCTACTATACTGGCTGTTTAAAAAAATGAGGAATGCAAGCTGCTCAGATTCAGGAGGACAGCAAGCAGAAGGGACCCTGGCTTTAATCTTTTGAATGTTATGTAGTAAGTTTTAAAATTACTGATTCGTGTCTTATTAAATAAGCATGCCCACTTTTACAAATTTATACCAGAGAGTTCTTAAAGCAAGAAAGCAAAAGTTCCCAACTCTTTTCTCAATTCTTTTCATTCTTGTATGCATACTAAAAACATTACAATTAACTACTACTGTTTGTTAAATTGCAAAAGAAATAGAACTACAAATATTATTACTTTCAATATTTCAGGTGAATCCAGAACTGACTCACTGCTTTGAAGAGAAAGGTTTGAAATTTGTTGGCCAGGATACGGAAGGGAACAGAATGGAAATTATCGAACTGGAGAGTGAGTGCCTTACTTGTCTGTAGTGCTTTCCGCATCTATTAAAACCATGTAAACTGTAGGTTGTTAAATGGCATGTAGGCACAATACTTAGCTGTCATAACAGCCAAGATCATGTTGGGGGATACTGCTGGCTCCACCTGTGTATTACAATGGGTGAAGAGTCAGAGGATGTTAGGAGAAGTCTTACACTTCTCAAGGATTGTGCATGTATTTGATTATCAGGGAGAGGCATGCTCTTTTTCCAAAAGATCATTAATTCTAACTCAGTGGGATTTGGCTATGTAGAATCAGAGAGTGAGTTGGGAAGTCATCTAATCCAACCCTCTGCTTCAACACAGGGCTACTTTCAAATATAGATCAGGTTGCTGAAAGCTGTATAAGTCAAGTTTTGGTTATGTCGAAGTATACTACAAACCACTCACCACTACTCTTTGAACCCAGCAGTCTAGCCATTTTTTAACACACTTTGTAGTCTGCTCATACTCCACAGGTCCCAACTTGGATGCTAGAAAACCATATCAAAGGTCTTGCTAAAGTTGGGATAAAGGAAGACTACTGCTCTCCGTGCATCCAAAGAATGATTGTTCACAAGCTTGTTGTGCCTAGTTGTCTTCCTGTCCTTCATGTGTCTGGAAATGCCTTGGAGGAGGATTTGTTTCATAATCTTGTTATAAACTCAGGTTAGGCTGACTGCCCTGTAGTTCCTTGGATCCTTCTTCTTGTCTTTCTTGAAGAAGGGCATGGTGTCTCCCTTTTCCAGTCATCAGGGACCTCTTATGATCACCTTGGCCTTTTAGAGATAAAAACCAGCTTCACAGTGACATTGGCCTGCTCCCAGAGCACCCTTAAATATTCTTAGTCAGGTCCCAATAACTAATATATGTTCAGTTTGCTTGAGTATATGAAATATGTATACATGCAATAGAGCCAAAGTATAAAACATCACTGGAATATATTACCTAGAGAGGCTGTGAAATCTCCATCCTTGTAGACAGAGACCTTCAAAACTTGACTAGACAAAGCTGTCAGCAACCTGATTTAACTTTGAACTTGACCCTGCTTTGAGCAGGAGGTGGGACTAGAGACCTCCCAAGGTGCCTTCCAAACAGTTTGTGTCTCCTTCAGTTACCCTCTGTTTAGAATCATAGAAAAAAAGTATGAAAATCAAATAGAAAGCAAGCTCCTTTCTTTCACAGAAGTGATTCAGACAGATTAGAGTTTGATACTGTGGAAATTTGGTAGATTTGGACTACTTTACCAAGTAAGACTTGACATCTTTTCTAAAAGGTTCTGAAATGAAAGCGAGCTACACTGCATGTTTGTTGAATGCTACACAGAGTAGCTTTTAGAAACAATCCCTTTGATTTTTGCTTGATTCTTTGATTAACTCCTTGCTGTTAAGTCACTGTTGGCTAGATGAGTATCAGACACCTGAAGATGCAGGCTACCTTACAAGATTTTTTTCCTTTTCTTATGTGGCCCCTAATTGCCGTTGGTTAAGATAAACTCCATGCTCAGCAACATAAATTTATCATACGAATACATTATTGTCCTATGGAGTGCTATTTGTGACATGATGCTCCTGGGAATTCATTTTATATACTCCATGGTATGTTGAAGAACAGTGCTGTAATTTTGAACCAGGGTTTGAATATAGACACCTACTTACAATGTCAAGTAACTGCACCATGAAGAGTAATCTGAGAGCAAAGGATACATATGAATTCATAAACTACTAATTGTCATGGAGTTCTTTGCTTAGTTTGTTCCTGGTAGATTACCTCAGTTATACGTGCTGGTGTTGGGAGGCTATTTTGTCTGCCCACCATGAAACAGCTTCTATAGAGAGCATCGTGAAATAAATCAGACAGAATTTTTAAATTACATGTTACTGTGAAAAGAATAAAAGCAGCAGTAAAACCTGGAACTATTTCACAATGGGCTGCAAGGAGACTCTGATTACGAAAGAAAAACAACCATCATAGGAAGGAGGGTGGGTCGGAGTGGAAGCACAGAAATAACAGTACACCAGATAGCTTAGGCAAAGCTTTTAAGCAAAAATATACCCACAGGAAATATTTGACGCTTTGTCATTGTGTTGTTTACAGCTTTAAAGAACTAGATAACATTGTAGAGAGAAAGCAAGTTACGGGATAAATTGAGGATCCAGGTTTTCTTTAAGACACAGCAGCAGAGAGAAGAGCAGTATACTAGACCACATAGTTTATTTTTATCTTCATAGAAGAAAACCCCAGCTTTCTTGTTATCACTTATTCTGTACTGCAGAGAAATTCCTTGAATGTTTGGGATTATTTTGGAAATTGTTGAACTGGAAGAGATCTGTGGTTAATTTTGTCCAGTGTCCTGGCACTATAGGCAGTTAATGTTAGCTCCTTTAAAGCAATATTCAGAGAAGGAACAGGTGCACAGCATTGAAGAGTACGAAAACATTTTTCCGTACTTATCCTTTTGAAGAAGACAGAAGGGAAGCAGAAGCAGTAGTAAAAAGGTGCTTTGATTGGGAAACAGAGAGCTAAAGGCTTAAGGTGAAGCAGCATGGCTTGTTGAGTTTAGCAGGTGGAGTTGAACGACGGTGATATTGTCATCCTTAATCAGACAGGCCAAAGAGCAGGAAAGAAGAGCACCGTAAGAAATGGATATGTTAGCTGTAACAAAGGTCGCCTGTGAATTAGGAAAAGGCTTCTAAGCAAAAGGAGAGAGTATCAGAAGAGCTTTCTAGTGGGAGCAAGAAAACCTAGCGGGTGTTATGGTAGAGCCTTGACCCTTTGTGTGTGAGACTACACAATGTAGCTGCATTCAGTAACAGGAGACTGGACTTAATGTCCCAGGAGATCCTTTCCAGGCCTAATTATTTGAAGCTTGTTTTCTGTGTATTGCTTTCATATCCATCTCTTAGTGTGTAAATAGTTGCTGTATGGTAATGCTTGGTCTTTTAGGAACTGTTTTATTTTTCTGTCAGATATGTATGGGTGCATGTTCTGAATATGTATGCATAAATATATGTTGGAAACCCAAAATACCATGAAAATAACATGATAAATGTAAACTCTGTGGTTGTTCCCCTCTCCCCCCACCTTTACATGTCAGTACAGGTTTATTATTCAGCTTTTAATTACATCATTGTGCATGTTAAGGTTGAATCACAGGATGATTTTTCCTTAATTTGCCATACTAACTTTCTGCCTCTGTTGTCAGTTGCTTTTTGTGGAAAAAGTTAAGGTTCCTGCTGTCTCGCCCTTTAATTCACACATGCTGATTTGGCTTCTGGACTCCTGTGTGAAATCTTCAAGAAACTTTTTTCCTAACAGTTGTTATACTATCTTCTTCCTACATCTTATAATTTTCTTTGATACCTATCTTGTAGATCACCCATATTTTGTGGGAGTTCAGTTCCACCCAGAGTTTTCCTCAAGACCTATGAAACCTTCACCTCCATACCTTGGACTGTTGCTAGCAGCAACTGGGACACTCAATGCATACCTGCAACGTGGATGCAAATTGTCTCCAAGGTAATATTTCTTATTTACTTGCCTGCAGTTTGACAGTCATATTTTTGGAGGGACTATCCTGTCCTTCAATTCAGAAGTCCAGAAGAGGACAAGGAGTTCTTCATGTATTGATTTACTTCTTGTTGTGCATGCCTGACATAAATCCTGGTGTAAAAGTATCTGTAAGCAGTAAGCACAGTTCCTGACTTCCTCCTTTTCAGAGGGCTAAAGCCACATCCATACATTATAACCAGAAAGAAGTAAAAAACCTTTAGTAAATTCACATGAGGTTAGTGGCCTCCTGTGTTAACTTTCATTAATGGTAGTTCCACAGGGAAAGAGATTTGCTAGGCGATCAAGCAATGAAGTGAAATTCTTACCTAGTTGTATTTCAATGAAGATAGTAACAAAAAAGAAAACAATTATTTTATTTTGCAGTAGATAAATAATTAATACCATCTAGCAGAGACAGGCCTGAAACATAACAATTGGCATGTCTTTAGACTTATGGAAGGGTTTGGATCTAGATCAAAACTGGATGGTTCAGCCAAACTAAAATACTTTGTCGCAGTTCCCTTGGACACAGAGTTTTTGATTTATTGAATGTAGCAGTAGTTTTTAGGTAGTGTTAACTCATTCTTGTTTATTTCAATGATGTTAACAGTTACAATTTCATTACAGTAACAATAATAAAGAAGTCAGAGGGAAGCCTAGGGTACAATAACAACAATTTTTAAAAAAATTATTTTAAAAAAATCACAGAATGACTGAATAGTAACACAGAACAGATCCAACTCTGGCTTACTGGCTTTTCATCTAAACGAGGCACCAATCTGACTAGTTTTGTGTGCTGGGGTTTTTTCTGAGCGTTGCTTTCTATTAAAATGAGATCCTTTTCTTAAGTGAGAAATAGAAATTTTATTCAGGTTTCAGTAGTAAGGGAAAATAGCCAAGCCAGGCAAGATCAATCTATTTTGGTACCCTGCTCCTTATGAGTATCAGTTGTTTTTCCCTAATGCACTTCATCTTTGGTCACCCTGGCCAATTGTGCAATGATGTACATACAGAGAGAATTTTTTTCTGATCTGCAAACTACAGCTTGATTGAAATACTCCTATTGTCTTAGCCTGTCATTGTATTAGCTGTCATAACATCTACCTTTATAATTTGTGCCAGTGCATTGCACAGGTCAAATTTTTGTGGTGCTTGGCAGGAGGGAGTCTTCAAGCACACAGCGATCTTTTCCTATTGTGGGTACATTTTTGCCTCACAGTTCATCTTGTTTCCCAGGTCCCAATATCCTTTCTTTTACTGCTTCCTCCCATAAGTATACCTATTCATCTCTCTGAGATGAAGAAAAATTACTTTTTTTATATGAGTGATCTGCATGTGTCCTGCTAACTTAAATTTAAATCCCTTAGCATTATAGCAAATATGTTTTCTAACCTTGACTTTAAGTTTCAGCAATTACTGAATGTGCTGCACTTATGCTTATTTGAATTAATCAATAAAAAAGTATACCCAACTCTTTTTGTTCATGTTCATGCAATAAGCTCCAACCAACACTTAAACATTTAGCAGAGACAAAAATTCATGCCCCCAAACTTTATATATAAGAATACAAATTTTATTATTTACCTAGTTACACAGCAGTCAAGGAAACCCCTCTCTCTTGAGAAAGAGCATTGGAATAGAAAAACATTTTGAGGCTAAAAGGGAGCATTTTGCAGGGAAGAATGTTCAGGAGGGAATTTCAGTGCTAATTACAGCACACCCACTCATATTAACATATCCACCTGCTGAGCGGAAAGGATTTCCAATTTAAACCTTTAAACCCCAGAATGCTAGTGATTTCATTGAGCAGTAAAACTAAGGCATGTCATAACAAGACTGAAACAAAACTGAGGAGAGGGTTTTCTGCACACTTCATCCAGCACTGCCTACATGAATTGTAGTCATGCTGTTGACTAGAGCAAGGATGTAAACTGAAGGAGAATTTGTGGAGGCCAGCAAGTTGAGCAGATTATCTAAACTAGGCTATTAAAAACACTAAAAAGAGAGTTAATGATAAAGTCCTGAGACAGAAGGAAATACATATTTCAGCACGAGATTCTTAACAGCAAATCATTACCCCAGAACATTTAGCAGCCCCATAATTAGGATGCAGTTTTAGAACATCTGACACCTGGACAGAAGCCCTAGCTTCTAAGCAAAGCAAACAGTAAATTTAAGGATGCATCACACCTCCCAGGAGAGTGCCCTAAATAAATAAAAGTGAATAAACCTCCTCTTAAATTTTTGTGAGGCCTAGTGGTAGACATTCTGAGAATGCTTACACATAGGCATTAGCATACCTAGTTTGAGACTGGAATGCATCCTCTAAGGTAAACTGCGTTCCCAGGAGGTTTGGAGTATATAGAGACGGTCAAGAACTGTGCAAAGGATCAGAGTAACTCAGTGATGAGTTATTACTTAGTTACCTGAAGTGGTAGTTGGGCATCTAAGTTGCCTTTGTGGTTTCAGCCTCTAATGCATTATGGTATGAGTCCCTAACCATCAGACAAAGCCATGCACTTCATTTCCTTGTGAATGCTTTTAAATCATGACCTTTTCCAAATCTTTCCATGGCAATACTGAAGTCACCATTTCATATGGAGCTGAGGAAGGTGAGAGGCTGCCAGTTGACATGTTTCATTTTAAAGGACAGAGAAAACCAGAACCACAGGACCCTCTCAGGAAGCATACAATACCCACAAATAAGCTGCTTTTTAAGAGAAACCAGAAGGTTTTAGTAGAAAAGTAGTGGATGAAGAGGGGAACTTCACATGTAATGTTGTTGGCTTTTACTGAGTCTTACAGAGTTTCACTTGGAAAAAGTGATAAAAACTGGCTTATCTTTGGGAATGGTGTCATACGGATTGCAAAACTACTGATGTACAATAAAGCCATGTTTCTGGGGTTTTTTTCCTCATAACAAGTTTAGCATCAGCAGGCTTTATTTCTTCTTTCCCCTCAACCAGCATCTTTATTAATGGCCTGCAAGAGTAGGCCACAGTGCATTAATGATATTTGCAAATAATGTCATTAAATAAGAGCTGAAAGCACTATTCGGAACAAAGAAATAACTTAAAAATATATAGGAAATTTAGAAACCTTGCTGAAAATAATGAAATCATGTGTTCATTTGGAGGAAGAGGGTAATAAGCTAAAGGTAAATAATTTAAACACAAATGTCCAGTAGATAGGAGGAAACGTAGGAAATGAGAGATGTTCCTAGGTGAGAAAGTGTGGGCAACTAGGACTACCGCCAAAATAAATTTTTTCAAGTCATTAGTGAATATGCTAATGTGAGGCACCAATCCAATGCCATTTAGTCACAGAGCATTCTGTTAAGTTCTGGGCAGGTTATTAATAAAAGATGACTTAGGAGTTGCATTCAGAGACGAGGAACAAAAGTGGCCAAAGGACAGAAGGAGTGGTGCATAAAGAAAAAACCTCAGAAGACTTGCCCTTATGGTGCTTACTGCACTAACATGGTCCAGCTATCTCCTAAATCAGCTGAGTAGGGAGGTTTGGGCAAGCACCTATAAACAGAACAGAAAACAGCCTGTGTGACATGTTGTGGTGTATGAGGGACAAAGAAGGTATGGGCAGGGTTATCCCTGATGTCCCCTGTACATTGTCCCCAACCAAGAACACATCTGGCACAGCATCATATTTCTGCCATTGGCCAAATCCAGACATTTCAGAGGAAAGTGAAGGAAATCTTGTGGTTTGAAGACTGTCACGAGAGCAGCAAGAGAGGGGCTGCTCCACAAAAGAAGATAATCCAGGAGCCAGGGGTGGTAACTGTACCAGTAGGGGTAGCATCCTCACCAGCAAGAGTCGGTACCACAGTCGCCAAAGAAGGCAAGCAGACTGGCTCCAGCGACAGTTGCCACGTCCTACAGACAGTCCAGTGCAGAAGTGTGAGGTGATGAGTTAGGTCTGAGATCAATCCAGGAAGTCCAGTCAACAAGTAACTACAAAGATCGGTACAGGCATGCCTGCGACATAGCTCAGGCAAGGATTGGGAGCCAAGGCTCCTGGGCCCATCAGTGGAGGTCCCAGGTGAGGATGGTCGGGGCAGCTGAGATGCATTGGTACCCTCAGAGCTTTTACAGAAAACTATAGAAAAAGTTTTGAAGGAAATTCCTTCTCAGCCATAGTGGTACTTAGTGATGAACTTAGTAATGGTTAGTCATGGCAGTTACTTTTTCATTTTAATGTTAGATGTTTACAGTGAAGACATTTCTGAGCTAGTCACCTCAAGTCTTTTTCTGTAGTTGCTAAGTGAATATGCACTTTAAAGGAGCCAAATAGCTCATGATAATGGTTAAGTGGGTCAGAAGCATTATACCCTACAAGTGCCTGTTTCTCTCCATTGGTTTTAAGAAGCTGGTGGTAGCTATCTCAGATGAAGATGTGTAAAGCTGAATTAATTGCATCCCATGCATGAGACTAGGCTGAGAGTTTTTATAACACCCAGGTATGTTCTAGCGTCTTGGTTGTGATTTTTGTAATGCTGGGTCCTAATAAAACCATTATCTTAGGTCCAGTTATGTGAGTGCAGATGTCTGGCAGGTTGGAACTGGGGAGTCTTAGGTATGTGCTGAGGGATTCTTTAATGAAATGATGCTTCATGGAAGCATAGTTTCATATAATGATGGTGATCATAATAAATTATATATGATAATTTTTATGATCATATAATGATCATAAAAATATGCACCGAGAAATATGGGTGACTGTAATTATAACCATTGCACAATCAAATATGCATTTATTTTAAGTAATGTTTTAATGACTATAATAATTTTAATCATTCGGCTTTTTGTGGGGGGAATAAATAATAATGATTGACAGATTTCTTTTTGCTAGGTTCTCGAAAGCTATAACAATTGTTTGTTTTAAACAACTACGGCCTGTACTGAAAGTAATACGTTTATCTTCAATTTGCATTGAGGAAAAAATGCACTTAGCTTGGCTCCTGCCTTTGCAGGGAATAGCATGACCATAACAATTGTTTACATTTCTGGAAAGGGACTTTTTTGTCAATTATATGTTTAAAAAGGCTGAAAAAAGCCCCTCTGAAACTGTGTCAAATACTTAGTTTCTAAAGAACGTTGATCTGGATTTTCCAAATGAAACAAACAGGACATTCAAGGAGTACCTATTTTACAGTTACCTATGTTTCTTGATAAAAACATTGAAAGCAGGCAGTTTGGTGCTTTTGAACGGCTGTTTGAGAAATATAGGTTGAAAATTGATTTTGAGTCTTAATTCTAGTGAGCTGAGATAGTGAGCTCAGCTGAGATTGGCTGCTGAGGTGATACATTCCAGCTTCATTCTGTGTGGCCCCAGCTATCGGCTGCCTTCCATACCATACCAATAGGCAGTCTTCTCATCTTGCCTCCTTTCGTGCTTTAGACTGATGCATAGCAGAGGTATGATGATACCTCTGTCAGTACAATAGAGAAATCTGAAACAGGTGTGAATTTGGTAATAATGGAACACATGCAGGAGGGAACCTTTTTTTATTGCCTACATCTTGAGAAAATGGGGATCCGAGGATGAGTGAACTTCAAAACAAAACAAAACCCTGTAATGTAATTTCTCAACAGAGGATGTTTTCCCTGTTCCAGTTGGGAAATATGTTGCAGTTCACTGCAAAGTGAAATGCCAGCTGGGTACTGGTTGATATTTCACTTTGCAGTGAATGTATTTCCATTAACTACAGGCAGATTAGGTGTAAGGATCAAAGTGATCAAAATTCTTCATCTTGATGACTGAAGTGATTGACTAGATGCAGTGACACTCTGTTTTGTTCAGTTTTTCTCTTGGCCATATCTTTATAATCCAGATCCCATGAAAAAAAAAGATGGAAGAGAGCTGCTGTGATGGCCTTAAATCTGCTCACTAGCAGCTTTTTGTGGAGTCCACTGTTGTGGGAATGGTTACAAACAAGATGAAGTGGGTGTCAGGATCCTGCCCAAGATAATTACTAATTAATTTGTTCGCACACTGAGAAAAAACTTGCTGAAGGAAATGTAAGCGTATTTTTTCAGTTGAGGGCTCAATATGAAAAAGAATTTCATAAAGGAAAAGCCGGGTTTATGTGATTTCCCACCACTTTCATAGCCAGCACATTTAAGTAAGATTACATAACATTAGCAGATTACATAACATTAGCAACTGTGAGCACAAAATATCTTTTTAGTTTTTGTGTTTAATACCTGTGTAGCAACTCAGTGTAATTTGGAAGGAAGTACACATTTATTCCTAAGAGAGGTGATGACTCATTTGTGGTTAATACCACCTGGAGTTTTTCTTCAGATTACTTCTCAGTTGAACACAGTTCATATCACAGTAAATCTTACAAACTGGACATCAGCACTGGTGGTTTGAAGCTATAGCACCCAGGTGCATGTACGCCAAGATTCATGAGTCCCTGTTTGCTTTCAAGTCCACCGGCAGCTTAGCTCTTGAAGAAGTTCAGGTTTCCTTGGAGCCCAAGTTGTTCTTGTTAACATAATGCCACAGCTTGTGGGGGTGATTAGAGATACCATTCAAGGAGCTGAAACTGTGAGACTGACAGTTACCTGAGTCTGAAGCCCAAGGACTGACCCTTACCCGGGCATTTCCTCTAGCGTTGTTGCCACTGTGGCCTGCCGGTTAGAAACAAAACTGACTTACACCCAGCAGGACAACCCTACAGTAGGGGAGACCATGAGGTGCTACTGCAAAACAGTCAAGAATGTGGTGACAAGAGCCCTACTCTGGGATGTGGAGTCAAACCTTGTACTGAATTGGGCAGTGTGGGAACAGGAACAAAATTGCCATTGGCCGAGGAAGTGTTTTAGCCTCTGGGCTGATGGCTAGCCACGAGACCCTCAGCTTCTGCAAGCTGGAAACAGGCCTGAGAAGTTAGGGTGGTAAGTCAATGAAATGAGGGGAGCAGCCAGTGTTGTCTGACTGCTTCTATGGGCGAATGCCTCTAAAAGCTATGTCATTGAGTGGGGGAGGACCGATGATGAGAGTGCTGGGTGGGGATCAGCACCTAACTGTCTTCAAGAGATGAAGCTGGGCAGTTCTCCACTCACCTCGTTGGTCCCTGAGCATTTTTCCTTAAGCATCTGTCTCCCATACTGTGTGGTATATGGAGCTCTGGCATATGTTTTTGGGCTGTGACTGTCACTGGGCAGCAGAGCCCATTAAAAAAAAAAAATAGTTCTCTGAAGTCTTTGGGCTTAAACCAGGGCTAAAATGAGATTACGCAGCTCTCTGCAATCACAGTTTTACCCTCTTGTTCTGTGGACAATTTTTGCTATTTTGCTGTGATGTGAAAATGCAAAACTGTTTTAATAATACTGAATTTTTATTCCATGTTTCCATGGGTACTTTCAGAAAGAAGTAAGTACAATGTCGGTGATGTTGTTTGTCTGTGTGCATCTGGCATGCTTGATCATACTGTTAACAACACTTTCCTCACTTGAACTGTGTAATTGTTTGCCAGCTGGTGAAATGATCAAATTGAGCATTTCTCGCGAGCCTGATGTGGCACACTCTTTATAAGAACCACATCAACAACGTGTGTCATGCAAAGAAAGGGCAGAATGCTGTAGGCAAAGCCTTAATATTAGAACAGTCAGAATATCTGCTGTCTTGTAGAGAATTTGGTACAGTGATTTGCTGCAACTCTCGGAGGCTTTCCTAACAGTCAGAGGTAGAAATTAAATGAGATGACTGTTGGTGCCACTCCTCCTGTCCCACTCTATTAAAATGGCTGTTTCTACCTAATCTTTGTTGTTGGGTTTTTTTATTTGCAAAGAAGAGAGGGTGAAATTCAGGCTACAAAGCAGTGCACCAGAATAACTGAGTGCAGTTTGTTCACTGTTCCACA
The DNA here is from genome assembly GCA_031468815.1 of Morus bassanus. Classification (NCBI taxonomy): domain Eukaryota; kingdom Metazoa; phylum Chordata; class Aves; order Suliformes; family Sulidae; genus Morus; species Morus bassanus. Next base: position 86,167,522 of record CM062568.1, on the reverse strand, counting down.
TTGCAGTCTAGATCAAAGATCTCCAGCTGCGGGATTACATAGTTCCCCTTGAAACATTACACAGCAGGAAGCCACTGCCGATCAACTGATAAGGCTATGTCTAGGTGGGTCATGGGCTGATTATGTGCTTGATGTCTCAGTGGGAGATCATGCCCAGAGGTGGGGAGCGTGACATGACTGAGGTCCTGTTGGCTGGAGGATGAAGGTGTATGTGATAAGAGTGAGATGTGACAAGGCAGGTGTGCAGTGGCTGGAGTAGAGCTGGTGCCCAAGGCTGGCACTGCTGTACCCACAGAAACAAGGTCTGAGATCCCCACCTGTAATGCGTTAACTGTAACCTGCTCTCTGAAGTATCACAGAACTGACCAGAATTATTGCTGCTCAAATGTACTTGTCAGTTCCCTGGCTCCCTTTGCTGGTTTCTGATTTTGGGAAATTCAAGAATCTGAAAAAAAGACTGTAGAAGTGAAGCATGGTAGTGGGAGGTTGAGGCTGGAGGCTCTTCTGAAGAGGTGCAGTTTGTGCACTTAGAGTTAAGGTAAACCTGGAGACCCAACAGACATCACATCACAGCTGACTGAAAATGTGGTTTGTGGGCACTTCTTTCTCTCAGTCGCTGTGGTGATTCCTCTCCTTCACTGTTTACTTTTTCTGGCCACTTATAAAACAATCACTTGCATGGCAGTTTGTTCTGTGAAAACCCGTCTACTTCTCTCAGGAAACAGCAGAAGGGGATAAAACCTCAGGAAAAACTGTCAGGATATGGCTTGGTGCAGTGAAAATTATTTATGTTCTGACTGGAAGAGCAAGAATTGTAATTTAAGTATAAATTGAAGCATTCTGAGTAAATAAAGTTAAAGTTGTGTTAACTTCTTCTTTGGTCAAAACAATAGTTTTCTTTACTGTAAAGGAGAAATTCCTTTTAGTCTTGCTCTGAATACCTGTTATTCTTCATGTTGTTAATCATGGTTATGGGCACACAGCACCAGCAAACTGTATAATGAATGTACAGGAGCCAAGCAAAACCAAATTGAACATACTGTTCAGGTAGAATATTTTTTCTCATCAGGTCTTAGACTTCAAACTTAAGGCCATTCCTGTAGAGGAAGGCTTTCTAAAATACCAGAATTGAGCATGAGCTTAAAGTAGTTTTCTGGAAATGGGTTGCATTTGGGGAGAGTGTTGGTCATACACATCATCTGGGTTGGAGGGTTTGAAATAAAATATTTCTTTTAGATTCTTCTGACTGTGTGTTGCTTTTAACAGTGACAGCTACAGTGACCTCAGTGATGACAGCTCTCCAGAAAAAGAGTTTCCTAATTCAGAAACAAGCTGAAATGATTGTATGAGATCATAGAAATGGATGATGCTGTAGAGGTAAACTGAATTGTTTTGATACTGCTTTATGACATTTATTTCTTCTAGACTTAAAACAGGAGTCAAAGTTATCTTGATTCTCCCTTTTGTTTCAAATCCCATCTGAGAGCTTATGTGTTTTTTCCATTTTCCTCTTCTGCTGCTTAACTCTGCAATTGTGATATTAAAGTCTGCTAAGTGTTTTGGGTACAGCTTATATGTAGGATGCTGTACAAAATCAAGTTATGTTAGTGTTTGAAGATACAATGAAAATACATTTAAAAATTACGTTTTCTTCTTTTTTTTGTTACTTCAGTTTGCAAGTTTGGATCACTATTGCTACACTATGTTGACATGGCGTTTTATTTTGTGTTAATATTCACCTGTAATTGCATTTGATGCATTGATACAATGAAGACATCCCAAGATAAATACTTGGATTTAATCTGCAGAGTGATAGAGATACAAGCAAGTTTTATAAAATTGTAGCTTTGTTCACCATAGACTTTGCCAAAGTGATGTTGGATTGGTTGTTTTTTCACCTGTAAACATGGTAGCCATAGATTTCCTTTCAGTTTCGAGGTTATATTTTCTGTGAGACACCTATCTCTGCAGGCTCTGGATTTGAATCTTAGTCTTACTTTATTTTCCCTACACAGATTCATCAGAGTTGTGGCTGATATGGTACTCTGATACACGTGTACATTCATGCTTTTCAGTATTTCTGAGCACTTCTGTAAGCAGGACACAACTTTCCCCTCTGATTTTATTCCTCTCACATGGTGTAGTCACTAAGCAGCTGTGCCAAACAGACCATTAAGGCTGCATGTGAATGATGCATTTCTGTCTGATGGTCTCCTGATTAAAATACTGTCATGAGATGCTAGAAATTGGAGTTTAGTCCTTAGCCGCAGCATGGGTTTCTTCTGTGATTTCTAATTTATTTCTTTTTCCCTCTCATGTACCACATGTTAAAGATAATAATACAGCCCCAAATCATGAAAGTGGGGCACAGAATGCTAAATAGTTTCATGACCTGGTGCCTGCAGATACAGTACTGAGGCATGTCCTAGAGTGACCAAAAAATAAGTAGACAAAATGTTCCTTTTCACTCTTGCCTGGATCCTTCCCACCTTCCAAACATCACTATGGCTCTGTTTCTTGGTACCAACACATAGTACAGGACAGCCCCTTTAGCTTTGACCTTGCTTTTGTCAGTGGAATTTATGAATGGTAATTCTCTGTTTACCATTGTAGATGTGGCTTTTTTCAGTGCTTGGGTGAATGTACTTCTGTGATGCTTTTGAGCAGTTATCAGTAGTTAAGCTGATTTTGTTCGAATATGTCACTAGTGGATACCGATTGTATTTAACAGAATTACTCTAGAAAGGATTAAAGAACTAATTCCAGATATAAAAGAAGGATAGAAGCATTGGCTCATTTGTTTTTATCTCAGGGTTAATTCTACCTGTTAATCAGAGCTAGATACACATGTAGACTATATTTAGCTTTGTGGTTTTGCTTTATGCTGTTTGACCTAGACAAAATACATCTTCTTGTAATATTTACTGTAGGACTACTTTGAAGTCAACCTACAGATTTGAGAGAAGCTGACATAAGCATGAAATAAACTGAGTTACAGAAGAAATACTTCTAATCAATAATTTTTTTGCGTTTATTCTTCCTTCCCCTCCCTCTTTTTGTGTTACAGAAAGTTGGGAACAGGACAATATTGAACAGAAGAAAGTAGAAGAGTAAGCGGCTTATGGTCCTCATAATGTCTCCTCCTATACTGTTTTCAATAATTCTCTTTACAGATGACAATTTTACTGTCCTGTAGCAAAAACTGTTCTGTATAAATGCTGTTTCTCTTTAAAAATGATAAAATGGTTGTGCACCTTAGCCGTTAATTGTTATTGATCTTGTCCTATATTTCAGAATGATCTCAGGTGAATATGTATTAATTCACTAGCTCACAACTGTTCTTGATTTGAAGGAAGATCTGACTGTTTTCAGTTCGCCTTAGAAAAGGAAGATAAAATGCATTAGTTCCTGTGAATGAGAGGGAATGCACTAAACGATTTAAGGGAAAGTTGTCTTATCCATGAGCAGTAGAGAACTGTTTCAAGTTGGTTTCCTTATTAAGCTTGTTGTATATATGTATTTTTTTACTTATTTGCTGTTCAATATGTACAAATAAGAAATTGTTGCTGTATTTCAGCTCTTTGTGATTACAATTAATTGATGTTGGATACACATCTTTCCACTTTGCTTTTATAAGTGATTTCACTTTACAAAAGTTCAAGTTTATTTGCTCTATTTCTCCTGAAAGTCTGATAATACTGAACATAATTCTGACCAACAAAATTACAGAAGTGATATTAGAAGGTGGTTTTGTATTTGTATTTTGTAAGATAGAAAGTAAATACACTCATAGGTTAAAATGTAATTTGGACACCTCTATGAAGAAGGTGAAGAAGGTGTAGAAGAAGCAGTCATAAACCCGGAGCATTATCTGGGCTCCAGCCATGCAGCACTCAGTTAATTTCAATCAATGAGTATAAGGGTGAATTAAGGTTTACCCTTGTTTTCCTCATCCAGTGACCACTCCATGGTCGTGGCACTCATTCACCAGTAGAATAGAACGATGTGTTTTAATTTAGAAATCACAAGTTATTCCACTGCATGACAATTGCAGGCAGCCCTGCAAAGCCAGGACTGCAGCCTGAATTGCTGAGATGGAAGGAAAAGGCGAGAGGTCCTGTACCATGTTTAAGGCTGGATCGTATTAGCAATGTGGCATCATCAGACCTGTTGCAGAAGCTGGACCTGAGCTATGTAACTGACGGGCTCCAAATGCCTGGGGCACGCTTTCCTATAAAGACGACCTCTCAATTTTGAGCTTTCTGTTTCATTTTGGCTTTGGGCAAAGTGACTTTTTTAATTCATCAAAAGGTAAATATCTCTACAAAAATAAAAAGCACCATGTCCCTTACTACAGCTTTGTAAAACAGTAAGTTTGAGAGCTTTGCATTGCTTTAGAAAATCTCAGGTTACACAGCCGATTTATCTCTTCACTAAAAGAAGCTTTAATGGTAATGAAATATAAAATGTATTCCTATGGCAGTGTTTTTCTAAAGTGGTTTGCAAACATGTGCCTTAGATACAGCAGGTATTGACAGAATTGGTGTCACTGTATGTCTTCCCCAGTGAGAGACACTGGCCACTGGTTTGTGAAAGGTGAACCATTTCCTAAGGTTGTCTGTAATGTGCAAATGTATTTTCAAAAATATTAAATTGTGTTTAGCTACTGTGTTAAAGAATCATGGTGCCAATTGCGAGCTGTGGTGTCAAGGAGGGAATTTTTCATTTAGTCATGTCCCAGTTGTACTGTCTGTGAGAAGCTGTAATTTATCTAAAAAACTGAGGGGACAAAAAGACATACAACCTGGAGTGAAGCTGGAAACAGCACCTTGATCTCCCAGCACCCTTACCAATCCTCTTCCTGCTAACTGTGCTACACAAGCAGTATCCTGGAGACAAACACATCACTGCCACAAGGGATGCATCTCCTATCTGAGCTGACAGAAGCAGCAGCATGCCATTTCCAAAATGGAGGAAGGCAAACAAGCCTTTTCCAGCCAAATCCTGGGCTGCAGTAGGAGTGTTGCCAGCAGGTCGAGGGAGGTGATCCTTCCCCTCTATTCAGTCCTGGTGAAACCTCAACTGGAGTGCTGTGTCCAGTTCTGGGCTCCCCTGTACAAGAGAGACATGGGCATACTGGAGGGAGTCCAGTGAAGGGCCACTAAGGTGATTAAAGGACTGGAGCATCCCTCCTGTGAGGAAAGCTGAGAGTGTGCTGGTTTTGGCTGGGGTAGAGTTAATTTTCTTCACAGTAGCTAGTATGGGGCTGTGTTTTGGATTTGTGCTGGAAACAGTGTTGATAACACAGGGATGTTTTTGTTACTGCTGAGCAGTTCTTGCACAGAGCCAAGGCTTTTTCTGCTCCTCACCCCACCCCACCAGCGAGTGGGCTGGGGGTGCACAAGGATTTGGGAGTGGACACAGCCAGCACAGCTGACCCCAACTGACCAAAGGGATATTCCACACCATATGACATCATACTCAGCATATAAAGGTGGGGGAAGAAGAAGGAAGGGGGGGATGTTTGGAGTTACGGCATTTTGTGTTCCCAAGTAACCGTTATGCGTGACGGAGCCCTGCTTTCCTGGAGGTGGCTGAGCACCTGCCTGCCAGAGCTGGGACTGTTCAGCTTAGAGAAGAGAAGGCTTGATGGGGGAGGAGGGAAGTCTCATCCATGTGTATGAATACCTGAAGGGAGGGTGCAAAGAAGATGGAGCCAGGCTCTTCTCAGAGGTGCCCTGTGACAGGACCAGAGGCAATGGGCACAAACTGAAACACGAGGCTCCATCTGAACATCAAGAAGCACTTTTTCCACTGTCCAGGTGACGGTGCACTAGCAGAGGTTGCCCAGGGAATTTGGAGAGTCTTCATCTTTGGAGATACTCAAAAGCTGCCCGGATAATGGACCTGGGCAACCGGCTGTAGGTGGCCCTGCTTGAGGAGCAGGGGTGTACCAGGTGACCTACAGAGGTCCCTTCCAACCTCAACCAGTCTGTAAAATGTAGCATGATTGTCACAAGCAACCTATAGCTAGGCTTCTCTCGCTAAAGAGAGAAGGATGTGAGAAAGCCAAACCTTACATACACAGTCCAAAGTCTGAAGAAAAAATTCCTAAGCACGGATAGAGGGCAGAGTTTGAAAGTTGACTCTTATCCTTCTGAAGCAAAATGTTTGTGAAGCATGCTTTTGCATTATTTGAGACCTCTCATCCTGTTTGAGTAAGGACCTTAAGTGGAAACGTATTCAATTCCATTTTTCTGTTTACACCCAATACAATACAGCAATCTAGCAGAGAGCAGTATTTTGTTAGTGCTGTGGCAGGACAAGAAAGACAGCCTGTTAATACAGAAATACACTCAAAATTTTAACAAAGCAAGATTGCTTATATGTTTTTCATTTGCATGTGAATAATGGAATTTGGATTCTTGTAAGGGATAACAATGAGATAAAGCTGTTTGGTGCTTTCATTCCAAAATGGGATATGTAATGAAAGAGATGTAGAAAGAAAGATATATTTCCTCTAAGAGCATTGATCTGCATCTGTATGTTGTGTGATCATGTCTTGATAGACTTGGATCCATTCTTCCTCCTTGGGAAGCATGAACTGTTGAGCAGGTAACCTAATGTACTAAACTGTCTAGGTTAGTACCACTGGTTAAAACTCCTCTTTAGCATATACTTGGAGCAAGCAAGATCTGAAATCTGTATTCTCCATCCTATGCTGGCTCAGCTGACTGTTGCTTAGGCTCAAGGTCTGTATTTGTAATAGTAAATTAGGGCAGGGACAGTAGCCTCTTTTGAGCCCAACTGCAGTGGCTGAGATTGCTTCTGTACAGCTAAACTTTCATGGACATACTGGAGTGAGTCCAGTAAAGCACCATGGAGATGGAGTATCCATCATATGATGAGAGGCTGAGAGAGCTGGCATTGTTTAGTCTGGAGAAGAGATGGCTCAAGGGCGACCTTATCAATGTTTATGGATACCTGATGCAAACGGAATAAAGAAGACAGATTCAGACTCTTCTCAGTAGTGCCCAATGGCAGAAGAAGAGGCAATGGGCAGGAATTGAAACACAGGAAATTCTACTTAAAGATACAAGAGAATTTTTTTATGGTGCAGGTGGTTGAATGCTGGAACAGGTTGCCCAGAGAAGTGATGGAGTCTCCATCATTGGAGATGCTCAAAACCTAACTGGACACAGCCCTGAATAACTTGCTATAGCGTACCCTGCTGTGAGCCAGGGGTTGGGCCGGACAATTTCCAGAGGTCCCTGCCAACATCAACTATTCTGTGATTCTATGAAACTCACCTCCAAAGAAGGGGGCCACATGCAGGCTGCCTGCTGGGAGAGGTCCCTAGTGCATGCTAACTCTCAGAAGGGTGCCTAGGAGAGAGTGCTAGATACCCTGCGACAAAGCTGTACTGTATTTTGCCAGAGTGGATGATTGTGTATGTGTTCCTGGGCATGTTTTGTGAGCCTGTACAGTTTACTAGCCTAGAGAGAGCTAAACTGCTCTGTCTGGGAAAACTTGACTAAAGATCTGTTGGGTGTGTTGGGCGATGCCACGTAAAATCTATGCCTACCTCATCCAGAAAGTGGTCCTGTGCTGATACGCCAGCTACGCTCAGGCTTTCCCTTCTGAAAGTTTAGTAGCTTGGTTGAGTTGGACCAGAGGCTGTGCTTGTTTGTAAACAAGGGGAACAGCATCCAAGTTTGGATGTGACTGTGGGGTAGGTATTGCACTTAACTGATGCTATGGACAGAGCTGTATCTGAATATCTCTAGTCAAGTATTACATCTCAGCAACATAGGTTCCTGTTTCACTGTAGTGTAGGACACGTGAAGTCCTTCAGTATCTGCTCAACGTACTTTAATGTGTACTACCTTGAAGCTGAGGTTTCTTTCCTAGTTTATTTAGCAGCTTGGAGAGATAACCTTCATGTGCTAATATAATGCCTGGAGAGGTTGAATCTAATGGAGAGGCATATATCTAAGTTTTCCTGAGATACTGAGGAGGATTTGCTTTGCCAGCCAGACTGTTCCTCATTAGGGAGTACTTGTGGAAGGGTGGGCCAGATCCTGCAGTAGCTCGCCGTTTTTCTGAAGCCACTGAAGTGATGCCATATTCATATCACACAAAGTTTGACTTTGTTGATTACAGGGTGGTACCGAAGAGGGCTTATTGTCACCTGGGATTCATGGGACTCAGGCATGGTTCTCCTAAATTCCCCTGCAGGCATCTAAGCTCTAGCTTGCAAGGAAGACACTGGAAGTTTTGAGCAACAGCTTGAAAGTGGAGGCTGAGTTCTCTGCAAGAACCTGTGTAAGCAGGAATTGCAGCCCCAGGCTAAAGGAATTCTTCAGGAAAGAAAAGGCAGATTGGCAATGACCTCAAGGGTGGGGGCCTGCTGCCCAGGAGGGTGTGGAGGAGGTTAAGGAAAGATGAAGTGTAAGAGCAACAAGTGACTTACCAACCTGAGCTAACCTCCTCATAGGAGGGAGCTATGTTACAGTTACCATAGCAATGCAAATGAAAGGTTCTTCCCAAACTCTGTGTGTGTCTTGATGACAATAGGGAGTGTAATTACAGCATATAGGACTTCTGAGTCAGCTTGGCTATAGCTGGCAGTGAAGCCAGATCAGCATAGAAGTGAACAGGGGCTGTGGAAACCTGTGGGACTGGCTGAAGCTCATTTCCCCCATCTGCACTATTTGCATATGCGAGGTGACTAAAATTTGCTGAGAAAGGGAGTAAGGTGGATCAAGGAGGGATTCAGAATAACATTGCCCTTGGGAGAGCACGTGGCCTCCTCCAGCATCCTAGGGAAACTCACTCACTGCAACATGACAGGGAAGCAAACAAACAGTATAATCCTTTCTGTACCTAGGACTGACTAATACCTCATCCTTGCACACAAGCAGGAGGAGGCTCCTTCACTTGGTCATCTGTGTGAGAGTTGTGATATATTTCTGTGCCTCAGCATTTTATCCCACATAGTCCTTAGTTTTTCCCTGCTAACATAGTGAATTGGTAGCTGTTAGCTCTGTGGTAACTTCCAGACAAACTCCTCCTCTTACCAGTTCACCCTGTCCCTGCTGTTGACATGGTCAGTGCTTTGTTCAAGGATTTCACTCATTTTCCTAGTTAGCAGCCTTTATATTTTTGATGGCAATGAACTTAGTGTCTCAGATGTTTCTCCCTGTATCAGGTTCTCAGTACTGTCTAGATTTTTCAGGTATTCAACTGTATCTGAATTGCTGACAGTTGAGATGAATTAGGGACTCATCTAAAATAAGGATTTGAAAAGAATCTACATGTTTTCTACTATGTTGGAGGTTAATATTTGTGTAATTTCTCTAAAATGACTCAGAATATTTACATAAGCATCTGTTAAATATCCAAAGAAAATGTCTGTGTTGCCTCAGTTGGAAGTTCATTCTGAATAGCAATTCCAGAAATGTTGATTTTCCAATCTCTGGTTGATTCCCTTGCTTTCATGTGTAAGGTGGGTTGTTTTTGCTTTGTTGTTGTTTTGGGGTTTTTTGTTGGTTTGGTTTGGTTTGTTTTTTTTTTAACTACGTATTTTTTTAATGTGAATTAAGTTTTCATGGAGCACAGAGGTGGACCAGTTCTGTTGCTCTTTATTCATGTACAACTGAGTCATCTTCAGTACTGTCTGGTTCCTTGCTCCTTAAAATTCCTCATGGATTGCAGGACCAAACATCCTGGTCTGACCTAACTGACCTGCTGCTAGAATAATGTCTGTTAAACTGCCTTTAATCTTGTAAAAACTGTGTACTTTAATCTTTACACTTTGATGGTTTGTTTGTATATGAAATATTTTCTTTGCTTGTAACATCCTAGTTCAGTTGAGGAAATTGGTTGCCTTATTGGACTCTTGGTAACATGCTCTCACAGATTTGGATCAGAGCCTAGAAAACCAGCTTTGCCTGAAGTGTAGACAATATTCTGTGTTTCAGGAGTGCCCCTGGAAAGGTGAGTCTATCCTTTCTACCTCTATGGGCTCTCTGTTAATAATTTAAGAAACTTAATAGTTGGAAGCTGATAGTGAAGTTAACAGTAGCGTGGTTTGGATAACCTAAGAACTGTCTCAAGTCTTGGATTAAAGCATAATCCAAAACTCCATCTATTTAAAGGAATAGTTACGATAGTCTGCTCTGAGCTTCTGCATAACATAACCTCACCCAATAACAGCTTCAATAAACTCCTGATTTCACAGAGTCAATCTGAGAAATAAAAATATGACCTCAGGTGTCTTTCAGTTTGAATATCACTTTTGCTACCTTTGGAACATGTTCCTCATTGTCTAACTCTAAATTAGCAATTTGGAGAAATAGTGCAGTTTTGAAGCAAACCCTCTCCATTTACTATGTGTGATTGGTTTCCCACAGCAGTTGTGCACCAGACCTCAGTTCCTTTTGGAGGAAATAAAACTGAAGATTCATTCTAAATGCTGGCATGATTCAGTTCTGAACCCACCCGGGGAAGCACACTGCTGTGGGTGCCTCCAATGTGCATCTAATGAGTGTGTGCCAATAGAAGGCTCTCAAACCATTGGATGTTCCAGTGACACCCCAAAATCCTGGTTCCTGTCCTATATGGGTGTTGTGTTCACCTTCCTATTGGCCATTTTTTTGCTGAAAAGCTGAAAGCTTCCTCAAACTTCCACACAGACATCCTGCTCTGAGTTGCTGGGGCTGTATTCCCACGTGAGACCAGAAAACAGGCAGCACAGTGCTCGAGTCACCCTGGATGGCCTGATTTGGGTCCTCTTTGAGCTTGGTAAGTGTCCCACTTGAGTGGTGGGACATTATGTAAAGGCAGCGCTACAGTCCCTGTTTTAAAGTAGGTGAACCATGCCCATCTAAGCACCTGCACAGTATCAGTTTAGCTAAATGTCAATGCCTATATGTGAGCCTCTCACCACAGGCTCCTTTTATGATCAGCAGAAAAAACAGGTGCTTTTCAGCCATCCTTAGCAGCTCAGATGAATCACCCGTGGGTATTGCTTCTTCCTTGTTACGAACCTTAAAGGAGAACCTGGCCCAAATGGCTCAGATATGTATGTTTGGTCAGATGAGCCTATTCCTGATGTGTAGGTGCTGAAGTGGGAATTAGTCACCAACATCAGCTCATTGTTTCTAACCAGCTGGATTTAACTGGCTCCCTTGTTTTGGGGGACTCAGATAAGCAGACTCACCCCTGGGTAGCCTAAGCCTCCCCAAAGTATAACATTCATCCTTCCCGTGGACAACAAACCATCTCCGTGTTAGTCAAGGCCTCGAATGCAGCAACTCTGTCTTGCCTAAACCCAGCCAGGACCTTGTACCAGTGTCTCCCTGGTGCAGGTGCTCAGGTAAATGTTCTCTGAATGCCCTTGCTGAGCCCAGCTCCACGCAAGATGCAGCAACAGCATCTGCTGTCTTGTGTTATCATGTAGCGTGCCTCCCTCCCTTGCCAAATAATAATCCATTTCCCAGAGGACTCCCCCCAGATGTAGGAGACATGGCCAATTTCCTCCTGAGTTTCAGAGGCAGCCAGGCCCCCTCTCCTTTGGGGGCTGCCCACTCAACAAGGTTAAAATCAGTTCTCAGTGCCAATGTTCATTGCTGTCATAACAATGTTAGGGCAATCTGCAAAAAAACCCACTGGTCCTGTGTTGGAGAAACAGCAAGTATATGATTCTGTAGGTGAGGCAACAGGAGGTTCCTTGAGAGGGAGAGAGGCAGGGAGAGCACCTGAGCCCAGGTCTTTAGACTGTGTATGTATTTTAAGTAGTTATTGAACAAAAGACAGAAACAGTCATTGTCAAAGGAGCCAGAGCACAGGACTCCGTTTGCTAAACCAGTACCAGTACATAGGTTAAAGAACCTCTCTTGCTTTCTCTTTTTGGCCAAATAAATCTTGAACCCTATTCTCTGGGGTGGCACAGATTCAGCAGAAATGGCTGGAACTTGCTGCATCACTGCTTTGTCCATCCAGTTATTATCCCTGCTGGTTCATAAGAGCCCGTGCCAGCTTCAGCTTCTGCTAGTGCCAGCCTCAGGCTGGAGAATGCTTATTATCTTTTCCTCTGCTGGATGTGCTACTCATTCATCTGTCCTACGCAGGATTTTAATTTAGTTTATTCCAAAAGGATTAGAAGGAAGCTTGTAAACAGAAAAGAAAACTGTTCTCAGCATAGTTCCAGTGCAAGCACTACCTGGAAGAGCTTGAACTCCTGTTAACATACCTGCCTAATAATATGCCTTGGTTGAGTCTCAAGGTCTGTGAAATTGAATAGGCATCCAAAATTTTGAACAGTCCAAACCTTAACTTCTAAGGCTTGTGGCTGGCTAATGTACTTTCCCTGTGTTTAGTCCTGGCAGCATAATGTGACATCTTTTACAAAGTTTGGTCAGTGCTAGTTTATAGTAGAGTATAAAGCAGGTTCCCAATTTAGAGTTATTTCTGTGTATGCTATCTTACTGCTAACGTTGTTATTGCCAGACTTGTGTATACAGACTTACAAGGATACCGCTCTTGGGAGCATCTTCTTTCAGTTTTACACAAGCTTTAAGAATGAAAGGTTTTGACCAGCATTCCTCTCCAACTAACTGAAGATAGAAAGCTCTCCCGGCTACGTGAAGTTAGATAGCAGCACAGTATTGTGAGCAGGAGAGAATCAGACCTCCTGAGGGGCGTGAATTAGGAGATTTGCTACTTGCATAACTAAGTGAATTTGGGATGAGATTATACATGTAATGACCTGCTTTTTACTCAGGGTAACACAGCGCTGAGCTCCCTGGGGAACAAAGACATGACTGCTTGTTAAATTGAGAAGTGTGAAGAAGTAGTCCTGGGATTGTTTTAGTTGAGACTTCTGACAGAAGGCTTACTAGGGCAGGTTAATCACACAAAGTTTATGCTTATGTGCTTTTATATTTAATGTTGCAGTGATGCACATGTAAAAGTTTAACCAAGAGCCTATGCATAGCTTAAAATATGACTATCTAAAGTAAAATTCTAGGTATAAAATAAAATGTGTCAGTGGCAGTTCTTTGAAACTGCTTTTTCTAAGATGATACCTTCAACATCTGTTGGTAATCTCATTGTGTGAGGCTGAGGAATATGCCGGTGTGAAAGGGGTAAAAGACTGTTACCCAGTCTGCTTGCTTGCCTGCTTGCTTTGTTCTTCAACAGTAAGGAGCCTTAATTTCCAAGGGTGCTAATTTATGTCATTTTTGTTTTTACTGTACAGCCTTATAAAAATTCTGGTAATATTTACTGCAGTGTTCAGCAGCATGAACTTGATAAAAGAACAGGTGTCTACTGCTGTCTGAACTAGTACCCTGTGCTTTCCTGGCTCTTTGACACATTGGTTAACACTTTGACTCTGAAGTGAAAGAGGAGAAACAAACTTGAAGGCAGAAGTAAAAATCTTCATGCAATGAAAAGATTTATCTTGAGGGTTTTGAAAAGCTTTTGGGTCACCTGAAGAAGAGCTTGTGTACCTGAAATTTAGCCTGTTTTTCCCAACAATATAACTTGATCTAATAAAAATACTACTTCTCCCCACAAATCATGCCTCACTTTACCTTCAGTTCATCATTGCTGTAACAACAATCCTGTAACAATTTAGCACTATTTTTCCCCTGTATTTCTCTCTCTCTACTCTAGGGTGGTCTGTGATGCTCTGTTACCTTGTTTTTATTCTTTAAAGAAGTAAGCAGATTTTTAAGTAAATTTTTAGGTATTTCAGTATAAAAAACATAAATAGATCTATCATCAGTTTTTCATTCATGTTTCTGTGACACTCCCTTAATAAGCTAAACATTTGCACTTGTTATCCCTCTAGCAGTTGAAAATTGCAGTTTTTCAGCCAGAAAGCAATTTGATTTATAATTGTCACAAAATAATCACTCAAGACGAATCCTAATTAATGGATTGCTAAGTGTCTGCCAGTAAATATTGTCCATAATTATTTCGAACAGTATGGATGTTTTGGGTTGGAGACAACAAGGTAAAGTGATTCTTTATACTGAAAGGCAAATACATTTTTCATGTCTGAAACTGAGAAATTTTGCCTGGTAAGAAAACCAGACTTTTTTGATGTTGCTCAGGTTGAATTTTAAGAACTGCATTGGTGATGTGAAGTCCAACATTATGGGTGCTTTTCTTCATCCTGAGACTTGCCATGCACTTCTTCATCTTTTGACTCACAAAAGAACAAAGGAAGATACCCTACATATTCTCCTGGGCTAGCTTTTATGATCATTAAAAATAGCCTAATATTAGAGAAAACATTCTTTTACTTTATGTTCTTCCCCATAGAGTTTTCAAATATTTGACTTAGAGGGTCTTTACTTCCCAAAAGATTGCATTGTAGCATAGCCTATTATGCCATCTTTTTCTTATTTTATCTCGTGTCATGCACCTCAGGTATCTCAGCTCTCACCATCACTGAATAAATGAGATTTCTGAGGAGGATTTTAAAGGAAGAAGCCTTTATGTTTGGACAAATAAACATTGCTTCTGGCAAAATATTCTTGCTGGATTTTCTCACATCTCATTGCAGATTTTTGACCAGCTCAGTGTGAGGGTTTACTTATTTATATGTTGTTTCTAATTTCTCTTACCCAGGGGCTTTTAGCCATAATTCCTTCTAAAATGAGTTTGAGGTCCTCGTTGTTGGATCAGCAACTGGATGTCTAGTATGCTTTGTTCCATGTTTCTCAGATGGACCCCATCTCTTCTCAGTTTTATTGCTTCATAAAACTGCAACCTACAGTGAAAAAATGATACCTTTTTGTCCATACTATCGGTGGAACCAGTAATTCATTCCCAGTATTGCTGGATGTCCTGCTCCTTATTGCCATGACTATGCAGTTTCTGCGAGATCTTATTTAAAGGTAGCTTTAACATCTCTGACCTGTGTTGTAGTTTGTAGGATAGATATATGATCATATATGATCATACCTGGTTTAGGATCTGGAGAAGATACCTTCTTGCTAGAGGCCAAAAGTGAGGATTGAGAGGCGGGATTTTATTCCTCACAGCATGACCGTAGGTAAATGAATTTGTTAGTGCATGCCTCAGTTTACCCAGATGAATGTCCTTTGGAAAGCATTGTGGATGAAAAATACTATTTGGTGAAATGAAAATTTAATTTAAGAACGATTATGGTTTCATACATAATGACCTAAGCTGAAATATATGTTAGATAACAGCTTCAGAGTCAGATATAGCTCTTCTGGATTCAAATGGGAATTTATCACTTCAAATACCAAATGAAGTTCATTCATCTCTCTATGTAACTTGCATTAATGTGCTTAAAGGCAACATTTGGCCCGCTCCTTTCAGCTAAGCTGAAAATGGTAGGGAAAATTTATGTTACAGTGGCATTAAGAACTTAATTGCTTTAAAGCTAAATTACCACAGAGGATCATCTACTGCTGGCCTACAATTAAAGATTTGTGCATTATGGTGAATCTGAAAATAAAAGTCCGACTTTGGAGAATGATCTTTATTCCTTCTGTTTAATAATACAGAATTGAAGCACTAGCACAGGATTACCATTTTACTTGCCTGAATGAATAGCTATTCAATAATGAGTTTGTTTATTAAGAATTCAATTCCATAACATAATCCAGAATTTCCCCTCCCCTCATGAAATGAAATTTAGCTATTTTCTTCCTAGTTTTAATTTCTTCTACTAAATAATAAAAAAAAATCTTATTACAAGTAAGCTTTTTAAAAATTATGTGTGCTAACCATGTTCTTTGTAGGGAAATTTCTTTTTAGGAGGAACCTGGATCTTTCTTGCTTTCACATAGTCTGGCTGTCTTTACTACCAACAGTTTTTTCTTTGCCATTTATTTGTAGGAGAGTCCAGTCTGAAAGTAAAGTATACTCTTTTAGATGCTGTTTTCTTTAGTCATCTAGTGATGGGCAATATCATAATGTCACATTCTTCTGAATTTCCCTTTGATTTCAACTGCTGCCTCTAAGCCATATATTTTGGCTTCAGATTACTTCCCACAGCCAAGCAGACTAGAATCTCATTCTGGCTTAATTGAAATAAAAATACCATGGAAACTGTGAAAAGTAATTTCCTAGATGTAAAATCCTAGCCTTGTTGAATCCAAATACTGGATAAACCTACTCCACAGTTGCCTTGGTCTACTTCTGGTGCAATCATCATTAAATACAGTGTCTATACACAGTGTCTTCTATATGCAATGGATGGGGATTCTGCCGTGGTAAAGGTCCTCCTGTCCCCTCCAGTTATCTAAGCTTAGAAAGCTGAGAACTATCCGTTTCAGGCCAGACACATTTCGCATGTTAGGATCCGATGGTTGGCTACAGGTACACCCTTGGACATGGCTAAGCCTTTTTAGAGGGTGACCTGAAAAACAAGGTCTTATAAGCTAGTATGGCTTATTAGCACAATACAGTATTATCTAATAAGATATTTATATGGAAGAATAAAGCAAGAATAAAAGTTGCATATATATACTTTTTCTTGCAGTAAGTACCAGGAAAAGCAGAGGAGGAGCAGGAAGGTATAACCTGGGAGAATACCTCACTGGTATATTTTCTTCTGCGGCTTAAGCAGAACATGTCTAATAAAGATTGCAACAGCTGAGGTACTATTTTTATTTGTCCCAAGTGTTCTAAACAGCTGTGGAAGATGTGTATTTTGGAGCAAGGTGTGCCCTGTTTGGGCATTCTCATTACCATCAGAGATGCGGGGGTAAGCAGTTGCCTGTGACTCCAGGCCAGAAGAGCTTCTGCTGCAACTTGGCTCGGTAGCAGTGCAGGTCAGCCCAGCCTGCACCTAGCCAATGCACTTGCCTGGCTCCCTGGTGCTTTTTGTCAGTAATAACTACCTTTTGCCTAGTTATTTCTAGCCTGTTTCCACAAAGTTTGGAGGAACTTAACATTTCTGACACCCCTGTTTCTTTGTTGCACCTGATTCAAAATTTCCCAAAAGTTAGGAGAAGCTCACTGACAGACTGAGGAAGACATGGGGGGAAATGGTGCAGTCACAGAAGTCCCTTTTTCTTATGAAACAGGACAAAAGTTATTATTATAATTGTATTTTTTTAGCATTCCAAATCTCTTATTAGGATCACAGCCTTATGGTATGTTGATGTGACAGAGCTCTTACCATAAAGAGCTTATAATCTGTTTTAACAAGATATACAACAGAGACAAGCAATTCCAAAGTGTTTAATATATCAGTTTAGAAACAATTATGTTTTCAGAATTGGAGTCCAGAAGCTGCCTGCTGTCATGTATGCTTATAGTCATTTCCATTTCGTGCAGATTTAAAAACCCAAATATTTAATTTTGTTATGTGTAACGTATTTGGGGGAATGGGACATTAGAAAAAAATCTGCAAGTGCTATGTCTACCCTATGTAAAACTATATCCCAAAGCCCAAATTACACTGTAATGTTGCTTAACAATGCAATGAGCTGTAAAATAGACGATTTTTATGCAGCTGAGCCCTCAAGCTTATTCTTACTTCTAAGGCACTGCTTTCTTGCTGTGGAAACAAACAAGTGAGTAATATACATTGCTTTCTTTAGTGTTCGTTATGCCACTATCATTTTTGACCAGGGAGGACAATGAGATAATCTAAATGATCACTTGTTTTCTTCCCTAATAGGAAAGATAATGAATGGCTTTGTTTTGATGACTTTATTGCCTGCAAGATAATGAAATATCCCAGCATGGATTTCATTAGACTTTCTCTAGTCTCACTATGATACACCCATTAAGAGGCCAGACCTCCTCTTTGATGTAAATGGAACCAGATATTTCAAAGAGTTTAGCACACTGTGAAAATATGGGCACAGGTGTCACCAAAACAGTTGCTGGGTCTTTAGATCAAGCCTGGTTTTGGCCATGAGAGACACAGAAGCACTAATGCAACTTATCAAAGTGAAATAATTCATGATGCCATAGGTATGAGGCTGTGAGAGGTTTGGCATTTAAACTTCCTCATTATTCACAGGGTTCAGGGTTAGAGAGCGTGTGTTGCTTAAATATCAAAAAACTTGTGCTGATTTTGTTTGTTGGCTGCCAGGGGGTGGTGAAGAGCACAGGGCTGTCTCCTCGCCAGCCAGCCAGTCCTGTGGAGAGAGTCAGCATCAAGACAGCTGCAAGGAAGGACTTCTTAAGGTGTCAACTGAGAAGCAGTTTAACAACCTGCAGTTCAAAAAGAGAAGGTTGTAATGTCCTTCAAATGGTCAAATTGTCTGTATTCTCATCCCACGGATGAAAGGAGGAGGCTAGGACTGGAGGGAACAGAATTTCAGCCCCCTGAGCTATTTTTCTGCTGAAACATCATGTTCTTCTGGTTATGAACAGCTGCATATTTTATTTCTACAAGGATGGCAACAAATGCATGTTGGAATGAAATCAGAAAGACACATTGTATAGAAACAAGAATGTCATCTATTTGATCCTTACATGAAGAGAAGTTTGGGGCTAGATGAGAGGCCAGAGGATAAGGTTATGCAATGACTTTAAAAAATTGGCAATTTGTTGTGTTTCTTTTTTTTGGCAATTGTTCATTGGGAAAAAAAAAAAAACCTAACACAGTTCTGAGGTTTAATATATGCCTTTTGGATGCAAGGGAGCAGGAACCATAGAAGGCCACACAGAGATAAGCAGCGGCAACTAAAATAAAAAGAAATTAAGGCTGAGGAGAACTTGAGCACCAGAAGGTATCAAGGTAATAGGCTGCATCATAGCCAGCATTTTATTGTTTCTTTCTTCTCTTCTTGTCATCTCTGCAATAGGTAATTGCCAGCTCCTATCAGTGATAATTTTCATGTATCAAAGTATTATAACAATGTCCCAAATAAAAAATTGGCAGCAACTCTCTAGTGAGTTAGTGCAGTGGAAGAAGAGTTATTAATACTTAAAACTTCTTGCTGTAGTCTCCTTAGGGAGGCCCATACACTCTCTAAAGGCAGATGTGCCTGCCAAGGGAAGAGGATCATAGGTGCAATGCCTACTCTGGCTTTTACCTCCTGAGTTTCCTTCTCCATGGAACAACTTGTTTGGGGGATTCTTGGCCAGACTTGACCACTGCACTGCTGACACCATTAAATGCTGCAACTGGAGATGAAGAGAGGAAAGTGGGTTTCTGTTCTTCTCTCTCTCTCCTTATACTTGCTTGAAATGGTATTAGTCCTTTGCTCGAACCACAGTGACAGCTTTCTAAAGGTGGCTGGGGAACGGTCCTTGCACCATGGGTTTCCCAAAAAACATGAGTCAGTTCAAAAGCTGCCCTGAAAAAATCAGGATATCTGATAGGTAGCATAGATTGAAACAAGATTTCAGGTTTTCAACCTATTTTGTGAAGAAAGAATTGGAATCCTAACTGTTAAGAGTGTTTCCGGTTGTTTCATAGCTCCTTTCCCACCAGTGCGGATAGGGGAGCTGAAAGGAGATGACCTAATACTTACACAGCCACCCTGATTGTCTCCATGACTGCTATAAACAGGTAACAGTCACATCAGCAGCTCTGTCCAGTGAAGCAAAATAGCAGAAATGCCAGGCTGGACTGCTGGCTGATCTTCTCATCAGTCCCAGCCCTGCATGTCTGATTCAGTATTGTACAATGACACCTGCTTGTTAAGAATACTGAAGTCAAATTATTTTGAGATGAAAATCAGAGAGAGATTTGCCCATCCATTTTTTGCCTGGGAAAAAATAAATCTGTTTAAACGGAGAGGAGGAGCCAAAAATTGTTTTGATCTGCACCAGTAGCTGACTTGATGTGCTAACCACATGTTGTCTCTGTGTATGCTATCTATCCCAAAGTCAGTTTGAGTTCCCCCCTTTTTCATGCAGATTCAGCTTTTGGTAGCACCATGGAAGGTTGAACAGAAATTGTCAAACTTGTTTTAACTGCAAAAAATCAGCACACATCGATCAGGTAAATATGCTGAACCCAGTTTCATCCTGGTTGTCCCTGATAATAGGATTGTCAAAATATTTGAGATCTTGCTAGCTGGTGCCACACTCAGATGCTTTCCCTGTGCCTGGCCTTTTTTGTCAAAACCATGCAGATTTATGTCTTTTTTGCAAAGCGTGACGTAATGTGTATTTGACCTGCCTT
The DNA here is from genome assembly GCA_031468815.1 of Morus bassanus. Classification (NCBI taxonomy): domain Eukaryota; kingdom Metazoa; phylum Chordata; class Aves; order Suliformes; family Sulidae; genus Morus; species Morus bassanus. The sequence continues at coordinate 86,147,376 of CM062568.1, read as the reverse complement.
TGTTTTTCTTCATGCATTTTTCTGAATTCGGATTCACATGAGAGGAGATACAGGGAATAGGCCAGCCTTCTCCCATGACAGATAGACACTGTAGGAAACCCTAATATGACTAAAGAGTGGACATTACTTTGCTCATCTACAAAGATGTTTGTATGCCTTTGCATCTGCCAACATCTCCAACCCAAATGTTTGTCAGCTGCTGACATACAGCAGCATCTGGGTTGTCCTCACTTTTCTGTTTTTTCCACATCATGTGGGCTAAATTGTGGCAGCAAACAGATGCTCTGGGACATAAACTTTGTGCTAAGCATTTGCACAATGTAAGTTTAGGTTGGAGGCAGATGATTCCTGCTGGAATACCTGTGATGATTTCAGAGGTGATTGCTCCCCCAGCTGGAGGAAACATGAGGTCTCTTTGTCCGCCTCAGGGCAAAGTAAGCCAGTGTAGGTTAAACTGCCTTCTAGTGAACATTAAATCAGCCTAGCAGCTGGCACAGGACCAATTAAGGAGAACTCTGGCAGCCAGTTCTCCTGATTCAGGTGGAGAAGTGTTCACCTCCAGCAGGGAAGCGATAACGTATGGACCGACAGTCATTTCTGCAGAGCACATCTGACCATGGTTTGATTAGTCTCTGAAGCCCCAACCCAAGGAATTGAGTAGAAAGTTTTTGGAGGATGGATTTCTCAGATAAGAAATGAAAAAACCCAAGCCCAAATCCACAGCAAGTCAGATAATAAAATGTTCAGTTTTATTTCTTCCCCAGTGGCCTGAAAAGATGATTAGAACAGATCATGGAAGTCTACTCTGACAGCTACTCCCAAGCTCATTGGGACTTAAGCAGGTTAGGAGAGAATTTCCTTAGGCATCCTGGTGACAGAGTTATTGATGGCTCCATTGTGTGGCTGGATAATGCTTGGTTACCTCTTGTTTTGTGAGCCAGGAATAGTCAGCACACCTGCTAGAAGAGCAAGAGGATTAATAACAACTAATGTGTTAATTTTGCCTTACTGTCTTTTTAATATTTATTGATTAGAACTTTGATTTTATAAAAATATTCATCTGTCACTCACACCAATATTTTCTCCTGCCTGGTGATGTGCCATATCCTCTGCTTCCTTCCTGTCCTCCTTCTTCCCCTTGTCCTGGCTTTCCTTATCACACTGAGTCAGCACCTCTTGGACTGCAGTAAAGTTTCTGTCTGGCTTGCACCTGGGGAGCTTTCTCCCCATGGAAACCACCTTGGAGAGGATGCTGATATGTGCCGGGGCCTCCACAGAGTATGGACTTGGGCCATTGCCTGGGTGCTTGTCTCAATGTGGTCCTCTTGCGACAGTCTCGTTTTCTTCCTGCCCAGGGCCTAGGTCCTCTGAATGTGCTGTACCTGGCCAGCCTTTTCCTTTCTTGTTATTTTGATTTGCATCCCTTCCTTATTCAAAGTGGGACTGGTCCCTCCCTTGGACTGCTAGGGTGCCACCAAAGGCACAATTAAGTACAAATTTTTTGCTTATCCCAGGTAGGTCTGGAGTGGCTGAGAGCAGCTGTTCAGGGCAGTTTCCCACTGCTTCTGCATGTTGAGCCGTCATCTGGGTTGTGTCAGTGAGGGACCTGGGCGCAGTACACTCAGGGACAGCTGGACATCTGGACATCGCAGCTATCAAACTCTCCAGAGCATCTGTGGAGTGTCTAAGGACTGTGAAGCTTAGCTGATCTTGGCTAGACCCTATGGGGAAGTGCAAGTCCAGTTCCTGATGCTAGCTTCCACTTTCTACTGCATTTCAAAACCCTCCTCCAAAGCAAAGGGTAAGAAGGTGGAAAGAAAAGTCCTGGAAAAGTAACAAGGCTAAGCAGTATCTTATTCACTGTTTTCATTCTTGGACATGGTTGGACTCTTCTTGCTAATATTTTCCATAAGGATCAGTCAAAATTAGATATCGCATATGGAAAATTTCAGTCCAGACAGATGAAGTTTTGCAAGGAATAATTAGCTCAAAAGCGGGTCTTCTAATAGGAAATGTCCAGCCACCTTCATAACAGACAACACTACTAAATTTGCTATGACTAATCCTTGGTATTCATTTTGTTGGCTGGCTGTAGAAAGACAGTTTGCCTGACTCCTGTAATTTAATTCAGTTAATTAGAATAAATTACTATGCCATTTGCCAGGACCTCTGCCCACTTGCCTGTTTTCTTTCTTTGTGCATAGCTTCACTTACGCTGCCCCAAGGACCATTAAATCATGGAATAAAGTTCCCACAAACTGATATTGTCTTTTTATATCTGAACATTATCTCTTCACAGTAGCTAAGCCAAATGTTTAAGTAACCACGTTGCATGATTTCCAAGACTTCCAATGGGAACTGCTTGCAAAGATGTATTTATTGTCTTTCAGGCACATACTACCCCTATCCAATTAGGGTATTTTAGCCACAGTACTACTAGTGCTGAGGCTCACACAGTACTAGGCTCTCAGTTTAAAAAGACAATCTAGCTCACAGTTAGTGAGTCGAAGGCTACCAAGATAAACTTTAGAACAAGGAGGAGTCTAGATTGTGTAACCTTTTCACACCGCATCTTAAGTCATTGACTGCCTGGACATGCCTCCGTTCTGATGCTGGGTTTAAGAGCTGTCAGTCAGTTTTAAAGCAGCAACAGCACAGATTTTATGCTATTCTTCATTGACCTGGTTTTCAGTTCTGTAGGCAGCAAGCTAAATTTGTTTCTGAGTATTGTAGATAATGCTGCACTAAGGGGTTCTTAGTGCAGGGGCAGAGATGGAAGGTTTTTCTCTCTCTACCTCTCTCCAGGGTGGAAATTCAATCAAGGGGTTATTTTGCTCTATCTAGAAAATGGGAAACTTCCTGTGTGGCTTACAAAGGGTGATGCTGATTAGGAGAGAATTGGTACACTGAGTGCTCATCTGGAACAGGAGCCAAGGACAGGTGATGAGCCTGGGATGTGTCTCCACAGTGAATATTGCTATTCAAGGTCATACAACCAAGTTCTCATCTCCTGCCCCAGCTCTTTACCCCAGCATAATCTTTTCCCTCATCTCCTCCTCCTCCAGGGATGCAGGGACCCTCTTCTACGCCCAACAGGAACGCTGCCCCTCTCTAAGACAGGGCTGGGAGCCAGGAGAGCTGCCTTTAGGGGCAGGTGAGGAAAGAACAGCTCACCTTCTGCTCTTATTCTCTGCTGCTGGAGTTGCTTGTGGAGTCAGGAATTAAGAGGCTCTGGGGCCTGGTTGTGCAAAAGGGAGCTGAGCTGTGTTGGGCTGTGGGCTGTGATGCAAGGCAGGGCGTAATTCCGCTGTTCTGAACACTCTGCATTTTATTTCTGCATACATGCCTGAACAACGTTGGGACTGTTCGTATTCGTGTAATACTGTAATACATTCACAATGGCAGACTGCCCACTAGCAGGCTGAACCTGTTCCTGCCCCCAATCTGTCTGACTCAGAGTACTTCAAAGCCTAAGATGGGTTGGGAAGTGCACTAAGTGTTCTCACAAAAACCCAGGTAAGACATGCTCAAGAAATGTTAACTCTTTGCTGGGGTTCATTTTATTAACGAAAATATAGCCCGTGAGATCATTCTGGTCTCAACTTCACTTATGGGTCTAACAGGTCTTTTGGCTCTAGCCATATGGGCCTCAGACAAACCGCATCTCCAACTTTCCATAATGAAGATTTTTTTAAAAAAATTGTTGGATGTCAAAAGCAACCACCTGTCCTCGCAGCCTTCTGCATCAATCAACGGGACAATTAGTGACTAGCTATGAAAAACAAAGCAAGGACTAGAATGAATGGCACAATCTGAGAAGGAAAGGAGTGCTCTACAGAGCACCCATGGAAACCAAGATTAGTTTCTAACACGCTGTGATGTGGTAAGAATCTGTAGCAACCAGCATTCAGAGAGCTACCTGGATATTTCTGAGATGAAATCCAACTTTACATACTGCTGGCTTCTCCTGGGCACTGCGGATCCCCAGGGGACATTGGAAAGTGTAGTGGGTAGCTGCTATGGTATGGTGGGTGTAATCTGGCAAGAGAAGGACCTTCCCAGGCAGAAGAAAACTCTCCAGTGGTATGCAAAGCTAACTACTGCATATGCTACTGTAATCCTTTTTGCACAAATGATAGTCCAAAAGAAGAGCTGTAGTAGAAGCATAGGCAAAATTCAGCCCAGTTGGACTGATCTTCAGCCTGGAAGATCAGAGCAGTCTAGAAGAACCAAAGAGCGGGAAAGGCTCATCCTTATCATAGCTCCTACAGGGCTTGCACTTTCTTTGTACCGGTTTGTCAGCCCTGTTGCTTTTGGAGCTTGGGTTTAGTTTGCCCTCTCCAATGGGGCACTGTCCTACAGGGTTTATCAGGGCCAGGTTGGTGACAGTGGCAGGATCCACCAACAGTCCCAGAGGAAGCAAGGTCAGAGTCAGGTCAGGAGTCCAGCTGGCAGCAGCAGAAACACTTCTTTGATGTGATCTTGAGGTTCATGCAGGAGGCAGGGCCAGGCAGAACTGAGGACACGGCGATGACCAGGATGGCCAGTCAGTAAGGGATGTTGCAGGGGAAACGGACCTGTGGTGTAGCCCAGGCAGGGACAGGGGACAGGGAAGCTCTTGGTTTACATGTTTCAAATCTTAACACTTGGCTTTCTCTGAGGGTGTTTTACAGTGTACTGTTTTGTAACAAACATTTGGTTTTGATTAGATGCTGATAAGGTGAAATATGCATCAATACAGACTTAAAAAGTAGGTTTGCTTTTCTGAAACTCTTCAGCACTACCATGAAGTCCATTATGAAATATTAAGAGTCTACTCAAATGATGCCATTCTGGGAATAGTACTGAAACATCTTGACAATCCAATTAACTTCCTCAAACCAAGGTCACCTCATTCTTTTTTTTTGACATAGAATATTTGGTTTTATAAGGAATAAGGAACAAAATGAGCTGAAAGCAATGTTGAACACAGCATCTTGTATTTCCCATCATCTATAAATGACATTCTCAAGACCAGTGCATATGCACTTATTTCAGTGTGTGGGCCCAGGAAACAGCCTTGGGATGGTTTAAGTGTGGTGGAGAGCATTGCATGAGCAAATTCCTGTAACCCTGGCAACATCCAGCCTTAAAAACCTCCAGCTTCTTCCTTTGTCTGTCTTGTTTCTTTTAAATCTAATGATTGGGTCAAATTCTCTAGTTCTCTTACTACCCCAGAGATAAGTGTGAGGCTAAATGCTTCAGGAGACTATAAGGATGTTAGTAAGAATGGCAATGAGGAGGGCTTTTTCTACTAGTTTTACTAAAGCAAATGTACTACTGTAGTGTGTGTTGCAGAATTATTTCACATGCATCTTTGGCTTTTTTTTTCAGTCTTTATCTCCATGCTTGCTTGTGAGAATGCATTTGAGTACATTTGTATTTGAGTACTTCTTCAAGTTAAAAACATGTTAAGAATTGCAATATGAATGAGGAAACTACCTTCTCAGGTGTAGAATGAAGAACCATGGTAATAACAGTGGGGCACAATTTTCCTGGATGTGGTTAGTGACAAGCTTCCTCATTAATTACCTAAAAAAAATCCAACAGGACCATTAGCATCATATATGTGATTTCCGCAACACAGGCCTCAGAGCCTTATATTATGCATCAAGTCCATAACTTCTGAATTAGTTACTGTGTATTTTGAAAGACTCCCAGGCTGGTTTTTATTTTTCCTGGCTTCAGGCATCTGCAATGCTGATGAAGTCTTGCTACATTTGAGCCACTGAGAGTCTCTTTAGAGTCTGTATAGAGAGACATGCACTTGTCAGACTAATCAGCAAAAAAAGAAGGGGTAAATCAACAAAAAAAATGACAGTTTGGAAATCAAGAAGATTATGACTTAAGTCAGAACTGCAGAAAAATTACAGTCATTTAGACTTTGTAATACGCTTTAAAACAAGTAAGAAAAGTTTTTTCAGCAGTATAGATGCTGAAATAGACATATTATAGGCAATATTCATCCCAGAAGTCTGAAAGAATAATTAAAGGCAAGGAACTAGGTGGGGAATGGGATTAAACACAACATAGATTTACGATCTCCCGACAGTGGATTTTGCCAGTCTAACCTAATACTTATCTCTCATGAGTCAATAAATTTTTGATACAAGGGAAGTGAAATAGCTCCAATCTGTCTGGACTTCAGTAAAATGTTTCCTCACTGGAGATGATTCATCAGTCTGGAGTTTTGTGTGTCAGTTAGTATACGATAACTAAGGAAATGGCCAATAAGCAGACAGCAAGAGGCTTGCAGTGGAGGGGAACTAATCAACAGGAGGAAAGAGAAGACCTGAATTCCTTGCAGATTGGATGTGGGACTCAGAAATGTCTTAGAGTTGGCAGAAAAAGTAGGAACATGTCCAGTGAACTCTTGATGGTAACAGCTGGGAGGTAGGAACAGTACAGGAACAGCAGGATGACCTTAGATGTTGACATAATAGAGAAATAATGAAATTGTAAAAGTCAAAATTACAAGGTTGTTAAGTAGCAAAAATTCCTCCTGTAAGCTGGAATTCATCAGCTGGAAAAAAAGGAGGAAGGAAAAAGCCCCTGTTGTACTAAGCAGCTGCAGGGTGAACAGGCTGAGATGCGACTGTGAGAAGGCTGACAAGGGACCTTTGGCTGGATCAGGCAGAGTATTTCCGGGAGAGACTGGAAAAATCTAATTTACCTTCTGTGAACTGCTGGCAAGTTCCCACCCAAAACACTGTGCACAGTTGTGATGACCCTTTGTTTCTGAAGAGGAGTAAGGACTGGGGCAAAAGGAAGAGGAGGATCAGAAGAATGGAAAGCCCATTTTCTGGTGGTTAACCAAAGGACTTTGCTGCATTTAACTGATCTAAATGCTGATACAAGAACGACTGGAAGTAAACATGGACAAGAATAATTTCAAAGTGGAAATGAACCCAGTGTTCATTAATAGCTGATTTCTGATAGGAATTTAAAAAAATATTATGTACTTGTCTCTTTATGAAAAAATGTGTGTGACATGGCTGATAGAGATGACAGAAGACTAGATCTGATGATCCAAGAAGATCCTTCCAGTCTTCTTTTCTTCATCAATCTTCTCCCATGGTCTTTTCCTCAGGAAAAGGAGGAGAATTTGGGTAAAAATCCACCAAGTTCTCATGTCTTTCAAATGGACATGAAATGGGAATGGGAAAGGGGGACATAGTTAATGTCCAAGTACTGTTCTTATCAGCTATCCAGTATGGTGCTTTATTCTGAAAAACTTTCCTATTAGAATAAGCCAGAACAATGTGTACAAAATACAGTTTCTTAGTAAAAAGTAGTAAGTAATGAAGAAAAGTTCTTGATAAATTTATGCAATCCATCACTGTTCTTAATATATTCAATACTACTAGTCTAAAAATCTAACTTGTAAAACATAGATGGGGCTATACAGAGGTGTGTTACAGTGTATAGACGTGCAGCAATATTCAATGCAAGTATAGAATAGGAACAGGTTGCATAAGAATGCAGCAATTATTTAGATAATCTTAACTAGGAGTGTTAGGTAAAGGGAATGTCTATAAATGCCTATTTACTTCAGTGAATCTCTTTTTAGGCATCATGTGATATTCTATATCAAACACAGGAAATCCAATATAGAGCACAGAGGGTTGATAGGGCCAAATTGTGAGAAGGATGGTGATGCTAACAGGAACTTTTGCCTATTGGAAAAGGTATGGTGAAAAAGGAGCCATGCTGCAGGACACAGAAGTTGGGCTTGCACTTGACAAGATTATCCCTGAAATCCAGTTTGTTTATGAATCTGCTGCTTGTATTTTAAAAGGCCTCCTGTGAATATCTGTATAGTTTACAAAGTGAGATATTGGCATGATGAAATGAAAGGAAAGGATGTTTTATTTATTGGGATTTACACATAGCATCAACTTCTCTTCGCTGCCTGGTGTTGCTGCAGTTTTCAGCGACTTAACTGCATATTTTGCATCATTTTTTCCATGAGTTTGGAAACAAAAACAAAAGCTGCAGTATATAAGTGTACATAATAACTTAAATAACTACCCTTTTGTATTTATTTCTTGCTCTTCTAAGTAGAAAAGATTGCTAAATAGCTGATGCAATTATTTCATTCCTTTGTATCTCTGTAATAGGTTCTACTTGACTATCAGGGGGTCATTATGGTAAAGGTTTTTCATTTACAAGAAACAACAGAAGTATTGATGTTACTTCTGGGAATGATGATAAAATTGTTCCATTAGGGGGGTCGTATGTGCTAGTAATTACTTTCATATTTAGAATCGGAAATGACAATCTGAAATCAGAATATCTCATTATGATAATGAATTTTAATTTCTGACAAATGAAGGAAACTACAGATGTTGTTAGAACTACAGTGAATGACATGTGGTTTAAGATGCTTCAGTAACTGAAAGCCAGGAATTTTAAAACTGTGAAAACATGATAAGATGTCTTTAATTGCCTAGAGTGACAGTGTGAATCAATTTTTCCGAATATCCCACATTTTTAGTAAGTGAAAAGAGATTCTGGTCTGAAGTCCCTACTCAGGACAAAAGCAAAGCTTGGCTTAATCTCAAACTGCAATTATTTCTGAAACAAAGCTAAACTGGAAACAAATCTAAGCTATTACAGTGCCTGCACCTTCTGAGCCATTATTCATATATGAAAATGAAGGAATAATGCATTACCTATTTTAGGTGACTGAAATGAAGTTGACTGGAGTGGCAAGAGAGAAGCTGTCTCTCCAGACAAAGGCTGGAGAACAAGAACATTGTTTGATGGCACTTACAATCACGTTTTCTGGGAAGCCCTTTGAAGATATCAGGTTATAACCTGAATCTTCTCTCAGGCTCTCTGCTTTTATTCTAGATGTGGGGCAAAAACAGTTTCCAGGACAAAACCTCCCCACAGAATTGACTGCCAAAAAATCTGGCCAACAGCAAGGTGGCATTTGATGCCTAGGGCAATGGTGTAGCCCCATGTTCTGGAGAGCCTTTCACTGACCATACTTCTTGCTAGCAGGAAGGCTGTCCCATCCATTCGTCTCACTTCCTCCCCCATCCTGCATTTTACCCCACTTCTCGCTCCTTTCAGGGAGTTCAGCATGTTATATCTCTGCACAAGGGCTTTTGGGTATTCTTCCTCAAGAGGCATATGCTATAGCTTGCAAGGCCTGCAACCATCAGTGGTCTTCTGGAGAAAAGGTTGAGGATGCCACCCCCAGATTTGGGCAAGAAGCGCTCTGCAGGCCTCAGCAGTGAGGACTGCTGAATTCTCCTTTACCTCACCAAGACCATGGCACAAGTGATGTGACATCCTGTGCTTGAACCATCGCACCCAATATTTTTTTGCTCCTGCCTAGGTTCAGAAAGTTCAATGCCCTAAGTTTCCCCAGCCCTGCTAGCGATGGCTTATCCTGAGAGAGACAGAGTAAGGTGAAACAGATCTACAGAGCTGAGGAATAAACACTCTCCATTCTCTCATGGAGGAAAATAGATCTTTATTGCCAGAAAGATGCCTAAGAATAAATAACAGAGAGCAAGTGAACACAGTATGAAATGCAATAACAAAACTCTTCTGGAAAATCAAGGGGGAGATGTTACTTTTGTGTCTGCATTCAAGATACACATTCAGAGAGGAACGCTCTTAAAGGCAGCTGCTTTCACTTGAAATAACCCAGGCCCACTGACCCTCTGGGTTCCTGCAAAAGACATCTGGTGAATGCAGTGCAGGGAGAGATCAAACTCTTATTCTCACAACAAGAAAGAGGGGAAAGGAGCTCTTGAGAGCGTTTGTGGCAGAGTCCCATTTCTACTTCAAGTACTATTTTGTTGCTATATTTGTGTTGCTGTTGTGCTCAGAAGCGCTTGCACAGTGTGCTGGTTTTGGCTGGGACAGAGTTAATTTTCTTCACAGTAGCTGGTGTGGGGCTGTGTTTTGGATTTGTGCTGAAAATAGTGTTGATAACACAGGGATGTTTTTGTTACTGCTGAGCAGTGCTTACACAGAGCCAAGGCCTTTTCTGCTCCTCACCTCACCCCACCAGCGAGTGGGCTGGGGGTGCATAAGGGGTTGGGAGGGGACACAGCCGGGACAGCTGACCCCAACTGACCAAAGGGATATCCCACACCATATGATGTCATGCTCAGCATATAAAGCTGGGGGAAGAGGAAGGAAGGGGGGGTGGATATTTGGAGTGATGGTGTTTGTCTTCCCAAGTAACCATTATGCGTGACGGAGCCCTGCTTTCCTGGAGATGGCTGAACACCTGCCTGCTGATGGGAAGCAGTGAATGAATTCCTTGTTTTGCTTTGCTTGCACGTGTGGCTTTTGCTTTACCTAGTAAACTGTCTTCATCTCAACCCATGGATTTTTCTCACTTCTACCCTTCTGATTCTTTCCCCCATCCCACCACGGGAAAGTGAGCGAGCAACTTGTCTGGGGCTCAGTTGCCAGCTTGGGTTAAACCATGACAAACAGAGTGGGATCCCAGCATGGGATGGCCAAAGCCCATCATTGCCCCCCACTGGACAATATAGTTAGCTGACAAGCTTCCATGGGTGGACACGGACAGACTGGCAGGGCGGTAGACAGCAATTGCAGAAACAGCAGATGCCTTTGCTGTGTCAAGGTTTCAGCAGTCATACAGCAAAAGGGGACTTGTGGAGGAGTGTGAAGTAGGCAGTGAATGAAGGAGCTGAAGAAGGTTTTTGTAAAAACAATTATGTGCCAGCATGCCTAGAGGTGCTTGAAAAATTCCAAGAAAACAGCATAGCCTGGCTTCTGCGGAGAGACAGAAAATGAAACATTCAGTGGAGACAGCCCAGTTTCTATCAAGGCACAGCAGAAACTGGGGAGAAAGTCATCAGCCTGACTGTATGCCAGCATGGCTGCTGGAACTAAATCTGGCAAGGAATGTCAAGGATAACAAGAAGGGCTTCTTCAAATACATCAGTAGTATAAGAAAGACTGGGGAAACTGTGGGCCCGCTGCTGACCGAGGTGGGTGCCCTGGTGACACAGGATGCAGAGAAGGCAGAGTTACTGAATGCCTTCTTTGCTTCAGTCTTCACTGCTAAGGCTGGCCCTCAGGCATCCCAGCCCCCAGAGGTAAGAGAGAAAATCTGGAGAAAAGAAGACTTCCCCTTGGTTGAGGAGGATTGGGTTAGAGGTCACCTAGGCAAACTGGATCCTCACAATCCATGGGCCCTGATGGGATGCACCCCCTAGTGCTGAGGGAGCTGGTGGATGCTGTTGCTAAGCCACTCTCCATCATCTTTGAAAGGTCATGGAGGACAGGAGAGGTGCCTGAGGACTGGAGGGTAGCCAATGTCATTCCAGTCTTCAAAAGGGCAAGAAGGAGAACCCGGGAAACTATAGGCCAGTCAGCCTCACCTCCATCCCTGGAAAGGTGATGGAGCAGTTCATCCTGGAGGTCATCTCCAGGCACGTAGAGAAAAAGAAGGTTATCAGAAGTAGTCAGCATGGATTCACCAAGGGGAGATCATGCTTGACCAATCTGATAGCCTTCTGTGATGGCATGACTGGCTGGGTAGATGAAGGGAGAGCAGTGGATGTTGTTTACCTCGACTTCAGCAGGGCTGTTGACACTGTCTCCCATAACATCCTCATAGGCAAGCTTAGGAAGTGTGGGCTAGATGAGAGGACAGTGAGGTGGATTGAGAACTGGCTGAATGGCAGAGCTCAGAGGGTTGTGATCAATGGTGCAGAGTCTGGTTGGAGGCCTGTAACTAGCGGTGTTCCCCAGGGGTCTGTGCTGGGTCCAGTCCTGTTCAACATATTCATCAGTGACCTGGGCGAAGGGACAGAGTGTACCCTCAGCAAGTTTGCTGATGATACAAAACGGGGAGGAGTGGCTGATACACCAGAAGGCTGTGCTGCCATTCAGCGAGACCTGGACAGGCTGGAGAGCTGGGCCGAGGGGAACCTCAGGAAATTCAACAAAAGCAAGTGTTAAGGTCCTGCACCTGGGGATGAACAACCCCATGCACCAGTACAGGTTGGGGGCTGATCTGCTGGAAAGCAGCTCTGCTGAGAAGGACCTGGGATCGTTGGTGGACAGCAGGTTGACCATGAGCCAGCAATGTGCCCTTGTGGCCAAGAAGGCCAACGGTATTCTGGGGTGCATTGAAAGGAGTGTGGCCAGCAGGCTGAGGGAGGTTATCCTCCCCCTCTACTCTGCCCTAGTGAGGCCGTATCTGCAGTACTGTGTCCAGTTCTGGGCCCCCCAGTTCAGGAAAGACAGGGAACTACTAGAGAGAGTCCAGTGGAGAGCTACGAAGATGATCAGGGGACTGGAGCATCTCTCTTATGAGGAAAGGCTGAGACACCTGGGTTTGTTTAGCCTAGAGAAGAGAAGACTGAGGGGGGACCTTATCAATGCTTATAAATTATATCTGAAGGACTGGTGTCAAGAGGATGGGGCCAGACTCTTTTCAGTGGTGCCCAACGACAGGACAAGGGGCAATGGGCACAAACTGGAACACAGGAAGTTCCACCTGAATATGAGGAAAAACTTCTTTACTTTGAGGGTGACAGAGCGCTGGAACAGGCTTCCCAAAGAGGTTGTGGAGTCTGCTTCTCTGGAAGTATTCAAAACCTGCCTGGACGCAGTCCTGTGCACCCTGCTTTAGGTGTACCTGCTCAAGCAGGGGGGTTGGACAAGATGATCTCCAGAGGTCCCTTCCAATGCCTACCATCCTGTGATTCTGTGATTCTGTGACCTGGGGCTCTGAAGCCACCAAGCAGGTGCTGTGCAGGAACCACAGACTCACGGATTTCCCTGTCATGTACCATCACAGGAAAATTCTTCCTACTTGAAATCCAATCAAAACCATAAATGCTTCAATCACACCCCACCTTCCCCCTAAGTTTGCCTTTTTCATTCAGACATCTGTTTTTCTAGGCAGTTAGTTACGTAATAAAGCTGTATTTTAAACACAATTCAGTCTCTAGGTATGATCAGTGACAGAAACACACAGGGTGAATAAACCATTCCCTGTCATTTCTTCCTGAATGCTACCAGTATTTGGGAAGCTACCAGCAGTGGTATAAAAGTTTTTTCTCCAGTAGGAAAAGACTATTTAAAACCAGGAAACTGCAAATCCAGCAAGCTGACAGATTTGGGGGAATACATGTGTATATGTGAGTGTGTGTAGTCAAAAAGCAATCAGGGAAAAAGAAAGTACCTTGACCTTGCAGCAATGTTCTGAGGGCTGTAAAGAACTTGGTATTTAATTATGCTTTGCCTGCACAAATGCGTTATCCCCATATAATCAAATAAACCATTTAATTTTTTCTTAAAACATCTAGCCACTCTACCAGCACTCTACCATTTATTATGAAATATACTGTTTGCAGAGGGAGTACAAACTATTTTTGAAAAATAGATCACAGTCAATTGTGAGAATGTTGTCTGGCTGTGCTCCCCCTTCTCTTCCCCACCCAGCAGACCACCTTCCTTCTCCTTCCTGCCTTTATTAGCTCTCTAAAAGCTAGACCAACTGCTTATTTGGAAAGTAGTTTTTGGTTTAGTTTAATACGGTTCGGCAAGTTAGCAAGGTTGGTGCCACGTGCCGACAGCTCTGCACAGTACTTTGGCAGTCATTGTTGGGTTAGTCCACAATTGGCTGGTCCGCAGCAATACTCTGCCTAATGCACAATGTCCATCTTTTGTGCTTTAAATCCAATACTTTCACCTACTGAGCATGGACAGGAACTACCACAGGAGCAGATGGGAAAGCCACTGGAAAGCCATTTAATAAGAGCCTGCTTTCTCACTAGATCTTGTGCTAACACTTCTTCATCCATTCACGAAGTGCTATTCCTTGACTGCTGTCCTTCAGGCATGCAGCTTTGACATTCATCTTCTGCAAACCTACACTCTAACAAGACCCTTTCCTTTTCTTGTTCACAACAAGCAAATACAAAAATACTGTGAAAAAAAGTAAAAAAAAAATAAAAAATCCACTCTCCTGCTGCTGCAGGCAACAGCATCATGCAGGCCTTTTCAGAAACACATCAGGCTCCAGTTTAAGGATGACTTTTTTTTTGTCCCCACAACTCTAACAAGAAGGTTGTTCTAAAACCTCATTGCTTTGATGTCCTGAAGGCTTTATCAGACCCTGAGTACATGGTTACATGCCATCAAGGATGTGATGGTCTATATATACCCTGTGGTCAATTCATTCTCAAGTGTATACTGTGCAAATCTTATCATTCCCTGATTGTCCCCAGCTCAGGCTTCTTCTGTCATCTATTATTTCAGCTGAAAGCTTGTTAGAGGACAGACTATTGTTGCATTTGTCGAAAGTACTATGTGTACCTCAGGAATTGAATGAATAATGTGTTGCACTAGTAAAGACTCTATATGGACTTTGAAAGGTCAAGCAAAATGAAATAGAATTATTAAGTAGCACAACTTGTGACTAAAAATGAATCAATTTTAGTAACTAAAGCTTAGTGAAAACATGGGTCATTATGTATTTACATAAGAAACACTGCAACAGAAAAGAAAGAAAATGAGGTGTATCAGATAGGGAGACTAACAGAGTAAATAGACACAGAAGGACTTTAAAAAAAGAGTAAACACTATATAAATGAATGTGGTGAGCTTACCATGACTGGCTGCTGGCTGCCCACCAAGCCCCTCCATCAACAGAACAGGGGGATAAAATATGAAGGAAACTCATGGCTTGAGATAAGGAAAGGGAGATTACTTACCAGTTGACATCATGGGCAAAACAGACTCAACTCAGGTAAATTAATTTAATTTATTGCCAATTAATTGTAACAGACTAGGATAGTGAGAAATAAAACAAAAATAAAACCACCTTCTCCCCCCCTGCAACCTTCTTCCCAGGCTCAGCTTCACTCCTCACTCTTCTGCCTCCTGAGTGATGCAGGGGTACTGGGAATGGGGGTTGCGGAAGAGACAACGTGTGATGAACTGACACTCTTCCCTGGCTCCAGTGTGGGGTCCCTCCCATGGGATACACGCCTTCCCAAACTCCTCCAGCATGGGTCCTTTCCATGGGGTGCAGTCCTTCAGGAATGGACTGCCCCAGCATGGGTCACCTGTGGCCACCACAGGCCTACAGGTCCTGCTAAAAAACCTGCTCCTGCATGGGCTCCTCTCCATGGGCTGGAGCTCCTGCCAGGAGCCTTCTCCAGTATGGGCTCTCCACAGGCTGCATCTTCCTTCAGGCACATCCACCTGCTCCGGCATGGGGTCCTCCACAGGCTACAGGGTGGATATGTGCTCCACAGTGGACCTCCATGGGCTGCAGGGGGACAGCCTGCCTCACCATGGTCTTCACCACAGGCTGCACTGTGGATATCTACTCCAGTGCCTGAAGCACCTCCTCCCGCTCCTTCTTCACTGACTTCAGTGTCTGCAGGGCTGTTTTTCTCACACTTTCTCACTCTTCTCTCCCAGCTGCTGTGTGGTGTTTTTTACCCTTTCTTAAATATGTTATCACAGAGGCACTACCAACATTGCTGATGGGCTCAACTTTGGCCAGCGGCAGGTCTGTCTTGGAGCTGTCTGGAACTGGCTCTGTCCAACATGGGGGCAGCTTCTGGTGTCTTCTCACAGGAGCCACCCCTGCAGCCCGCCTGCTACCAAAACCTTGCCACATAAACCCAATACAATGAAATAGGAAAATGAAACTGCTAGTAAGAAAGGCATTGACTAATATTTTTCCCATTTGGGGATTTAATTTAGAAAACATTATTTTTTACAGTCACTAAGAACTCCTACCTCTAGTTGACAGTCTGTATGTACTGAATATTTCTAAATGTCAGACTAACTGAGATTGAAAGTGATGACCTGGCTCTACAGGTGTTGGTTGTAATAAACAGTACACTTCTAGCACTGCAATAGAAAGGAGAACTGGCCCAGGGGTTTCCATACTGTTCTCCAACCTTCTCACTGGCCTTTTTAGAAATATCACATACCCATGCCAATTACTTCATTTACACAAATTTTGTTTTCATTTTTTCAGATTATATTTTAATACTTGTTTTTACACTTTTATTAACTATTTGCTGTATCAGGATTGTTTACAATAGTCATATTTGTTGAGAAGTATTTGGGAAAACATATCACAGGCATGCAATTTATGAAAGAAATGAATAAGCCAGAATTAAACAAAACAGTGACATTGTATAGCTGCAGCTTGCGGACCACAAGAGACAGAAAGACATGGCATACATGAATACTAAAGCATTCATCAACTCTTTCAGTTATGAGAACCAGACAGGGTAAAAGCTGGGGCATAGCTGGGAGTGAAGGAAACTTGTGAAATAACTGATTCTTGGGATTCTTTGGGAACTTTCCTCACCAAGGTTAGATGAGGTAAAATTAACACAGGATTAAAAAAAAAATAATCAGTAACACACAGATAACTAATTGAAGTTGCAAACTTGAGAAATGGCAGTTGAATCTGTATGCTTCTGTATGTGCAGCAGGGCAACAACGGTGAATTAACCCAATTAGCTGTTCCTACTACTGCATCCAGTAGTATAGAGAATAGAACGAAATGCATTAGAAACACTTTACTTAACAATCAAACTTAGTTTGTATAGGAGGCTCTACAATAACAATTCCCCTCCTTCCAAATGCAAACCAAGGGAAACCCTTTTTAGAACTTCACAAAGAGCAATAAGGGACAAAATTTCACACACCCTTTTTGTGTGGGATTTGTGGACTATTTATTAGCAGTTAGTTATCTAGCCAATATTTTGTAAATGGAATCAAAACAACTTTGAGTCTCTTCTCAGTCTTTGAAGAAGCCTCTTCACAGTCTTTTGATAGTGGGAATAAAGACTGAGATAATTTTGTTTTGAAACAGTTATGTTCTGAAAAGTGCTGAGGCTGTTTGAGTTCAACATCACTGGAGCAGTAGCTGCTTGCTCCATCTCCATGCATCAGGAAAAAGGATTCTCTGCGTCCTCCTGCTCCCAGGCTGCACTGGTCACATATATAGAGCTACATTTTCATTGACTGTTTCAGCACACAAGCAAATCAATCTCTAACAATACACCTGCCAAGGGTGTCTTGTCCTGATGTCAGTCACTCCTTTTACCCATTGAGTTGGAGCAGTATTCTGTGTAAAAAGTTATGTGATAATTTTAGAGAGCAGAAGACTACTTCTCTAGAGTTTGTCCATTGGAAAGAAATACATGTATTAAAGGCCTGGGCCTCCAAAGACAGAGAGGCTGAGAGGAATGCATGTAGACTTTTATGGCGATCATCTTGGTGACACTATTATCAGCTAGCCCTGGGAACCAGAAAGGTGACAATAATAAAAGCATATCTCTTTCTTAGCCTGATTTCCAAAGAAACTAAGCTCATTCTCCATTGCTGCACAGATATGTCCACCATCAGCTTCCTTCTCAATAACTTTCAAACTTGTGGTTCAGTTTCAACCAGATTTGACAGCCTGCAGAAGGCCTCAAAGATACTGCATTTCCACTCATTTCCTCACCAAGGGAAAGATATTCCAGCCTGAGCTGGGACTGTACTTGTTGCCAAATGATCCATACAGAGATCGAAGGGATGGTCTGGCTGTCTTCAGTGCCTCCAGTGATTTGTGTTTCATTGCTGACTTTCAGCTGCATGACGCACAGGGTCAGTAGCAACTGAAGAGTCCTCCCCTCTGTCAACAGTTGGCTCCTAAGGAGATTATCTGGCATTTCCTAACAATAAAAAAAAAACCCTGGCTAATTGCAGTTTTTTCTCAAAATTCATATTATTTCTTTCTCGTCAGAGGGTTCTCTCATGTCTACTGACATGGTGAGTTCCTGCTGCAGCCTTCATGCAATTCAGCTACCCACAAGACACAAATCCATTGGAAACTGGGCTCCACCACTTCTGTAACTACTTCTTGAACATTTTTGTGGAAGTAACACTTTCTCTACAGCTGTTAGCAAGCACAACTTTAGTGTGTACTATCCATCACAGCTCTTCCTCTCTCCCACTGCTGTTTTATATGATGGACAGTTTGTCCATTCCAACCCAGCAGAAATGTTCCTGTCTTGCTCTTCTATGACACAATTTGCTCATGAAAGGGAAAAACAAACAGAAAAACCCAAACCAAAACCCGACAGCAGAATTCATTGGTATAATTTAGGGAGGTTTCAGCAAAATAAATGAGGTGCCATTACCAAGGGAACAGGGGCTGTTTTCTGCATAATTACTAGTATTTATATAACCATCAGATCCAATATATTGTTTTCACACGCTCGAAGCAAGAACGAGGCTCCTTTGTGTTGGTGTGCATGCATAATACATTTCAGTGTCTAGGCACACCCTGTAGGAAATGAATAGGGACCAGTTTAAAGTCACAGAGCAGCTGCCTATTGGCTTTCTCAAGAGTGAGGCATGAAAATAAAGCAGGATGTGAACTAATAGGCTATTAGTTTTATTATAATATCCCATTGTTATTAATTGACAACAGCTGTGTGGCAAGTTGTGCAACACCTACTGCTGGAATGAAACAGCTCCAAGTGAATTGAATGTATAGGATCCAAAAAAGAGGCAGATATGGCATCAAGAGAAAAACTGCATCCCTGTCTGCTCCTGCAAGGGGAGTTAGTTTCTTGTTCAGCTCTTTACAGTATCAGTGCCTGTTCTTGCGTAATGCCAGTACAGGTATTTTTACATTTAATTCTCTATACTACATAGTGCATATTGATACCCTGAGGGATGAACTGTTTGTAGACCCAAGGGTGAAATGTTCTAATATGCTTTGAATTAAGGAGACCAAATTTTGTGGGCAGGGGCGTGTGTGCATGTGTATGTTGGAATATAGTTTAACTCTTCAGAATAAATCTTGCTGCAGATGAAAATTAAAACAGCTACTTACTCTCACTGATACAGTCATCACACCCCCAAATCAAAGCCAAGTCATTGTCAGAGTTTGTTCCTATGCCGCTGACAAAATGTATTCACATTTTCTACACTGATGTTAGTGCAGACAACTCCCAGATGTTTTATTCTGCTAGTGGAAGGGAAAGAAATGTAACATCTTAAAGATGGGTAACCACAGGAGGCTTTCTACTGACCTTTGGCTGTTAGGGGTCAGGGCAGGGTGAGAGCAAACACTGCTTGGAGAGGACAGAGTATATGGAGAACACTGAAGCTTAATGAATGTAGATCTGAACAACAACACCATGAAATCACCAATTCCTGGTGACCTTAATGGACTTTCCCTGGGCTAATATAGAGCAATTGCTTTAAATGGCACTAGTCAGGCCGAAGTGAGCCAACAGGGGTATGGTAGAGCTTTCTCTTCCCCTTAGTGCCCTCTTTGCCCTACCCAAGAAAAGTGACCAACTCTCCAGTGGTGTTGAGTGTCTTACGTGATTTTCCCTTACCCCATTTGATTCAACTTGAATCTGTTTCTCTATGAAAGGACTGCACCTGGTCTGTGTCACACCCAGCAGTGCGCCCTTGGCCTGGAAAAAGAAAATGTGCCTTTTTCTCTATATGACTACTGACTTAAGTATATATATTTAAAAAAACAGTTTGCAGCTGTGAGGGAGAGTCTCTGTGTTGCTCTGTAGTAGCTAAATTTCAGGCTCCATAGGAGACAAACTGGCAAAGGAATTGAAAAAGGGGTTGCTGATGTTAGGAAAATGTTTCTAATGTGCTAGCTAAAGGTCTTTTCAGTACAACTTGAACACACAGTCATGGCCTTGATTTCCACAAGAGATATCTTGCAATATAAAAAGAAATTCCACATTCCACCTTATTTTCCCTTCTAGGCCACCCAGGAGTATATCTTTTATTCTGTGACATGCTAGGTAATAGCAAATGCAGTCGGGATTTGCCAATGGAAAAATACTTCCCTTTACAGTCTTGGCCAGTAACTTTGGAAATGTCTCAGGTGAGTTGGTTATCTCTTTCTACTCACAGAAATGGGGAGGATGGAGAAATTTTCACTGGTGGTGAGGACCACCATCACTAGGCAAAGCCCCTGAACTCCTCCGCCCACATGAAGCCCAGCATGCTGGCAACTCAGAGCATCCCTGCCCTGTCCTGCTGCCCTGGGGCCAGTGCTGCAGGGAGCAGGAGACAAGAGCTGGACCTGCAAATGCTCAGCCATTCCTTGGCTGCTCTGGAGAGGCCAGAGGACGTGTACCCACTTCTACTGCTCGTTGAAGGGCGCGAGAGTCAGGAGACATCAAAGCCCCCTCAGACACCATCTCTACCCCCAGCTGCTTCCATCACCACTGCAGCTACATCTGGTTTTTGAACTGGGGGGGAGATGGGGAGAGCTTAGGGAAATAGGAGGAAGTGGTAGGAAGAGGTTTTCCTCTGTTCTTTCCCATCTCTCTCCTTATGAGGATAAAAACCTGGGAGAGTTCAGACCTTTTAAGAGTGGAAGAAAATGTCAGGGTCTTTAGGATTTTTTGAAAAGAAAGTTTGGAAAAAACATTAGGCATGGGGCTTGGCAACGAGTTCAATGAATGTAACAAAGCCCAACCCCTTTCTTAAAAATGGAAAACAGGAATTACTTTTTGTCATGTTGTAAACTTCACGGCTGGGGCAACGTAATTCACTGCAAGCTACTGAAAATCAGTGCCTGCAGAAACCGCACCATGTTAAAAGCTGGAAGTATGAAAGACTCGCAGGAGCTGCAGGCAGTGTGTAGTTGTCCAGTTGGTGGACCAACCGATATACAGTGTTGATGGGCAAATAACTCACCACATGTTTTTGTGACATTTCACTAAAAACCTCTTCAGTCAGGCTGCAGTAGCTTGGTCCAGTCATTTAACTTAAAGGCATCTGAAACACTAGGGTCATCAATTATATATCAAGGTATTATCTAAATCCATTCCCTTTGGCTGCTTATAAATTTATAAATTATTTGGTATGATGTGGCAGAATTTGATGATGACTGGTATTTTGAAGATGTAGGAAATAAGTAAATTTCTGTATTTATTTAGAACACATGATGTCTATTAAGATGTTTACTTTCCACTTGCCAGAAGAAATGAAAAAAAAAACCAAACCATTTGGTAAAGAAAATAACTTCTTTATTCCCTCCCATGGATTGTTTGATTTGAGAAACCTGCATATATGAGTTAGTACGTATAGATACACACCTGTAAAATATCCATATCTGCTGTTTATGTAATTGAAGTTTCTGTGATTATGGATTTTTTTGGGTGGTCCCTAAATAACCTTCATAGAAAATGATACTATTTGAAAAGGATTTTTGAGCTAATTTATCTCTTTAAAAGAAAGACAAACTAACTATAGAATTGTGGGCAATAAATTTTAAAAGTACAGGGAAAAAAAAAATTCAACAGAAATTACCATAAAGCATGCAGAATTTAACAGAGTTCAAAAAATGTTATTTAGTTCCATTTTAGCTTCCTTCCAGTGAAAGGCCTATTTTATCAAGGTGATACCTGTCATCATCGTGATGTTTCACAGCTGGAAGATATGTTAGCAAAGCCGTTGGCTCTCAGATGCTCTTGTTCCTGCACTTCTCCCCTCCCCTGGGGCACAGTGCTGTGCCAGGCTCCCTCCTCACCCCAGAGCTGTGGGCAGTCCTTTCCCACAGACTGGTCCTATTTCTCCCCACAGGTTCGGGATGTTTAAAACAATATTCCCTTTCCTGGGGTCAAGTCTCTATAAAACAGCCAAATGTTTTTTTCTGACCCAAACTCCTCAAGCAGGGATTCCTGGCCATCCTTGCTGATGCAGCATTGTGTTTCAGCAAGGCTGCCCTGAGCCCATCTCTCCTCACATCACCAGCTCAGGAGCTGCTCCACCATCCCGAGGCTCCTGCTCTCCTTTCCCTTGCTCCTCTGACAGAGGACCTGTGCCTGTGGGGCTTGGGGAGAGTGGGCGATGAACCACTGGTGTGGGGCTGTGCTCGCTTGGTGGGGATAGCTACAGCATGACGAAGCACTTTGCCAAGTGGGAGTGAGTGAACTGCAGAGCAACAAGTAATTTCATTACCTTCATGGGCAGTCAGGAACAGCTGTTCAGATCAGAAAAGCAGCTGGTGAAGTAAGAAAGGCTTTTCCTTTGTTGGCCCAAGGACTGTTACTTCTTCTTCACAATCTCCCAGAAATTGCCTATCCCTATGTCACTTTTAAACCATGTATCCAGCTGCTCTTGCACCCTGAAGCCTCCACAGGGGCCTCTGTACTGTTTTGGGAATTGTGGAGAAATCAGTAATTGCCAAAGTCAAAATTTGCTATAAAAAGGATGAACTAGGGCCAAAACGTGGCAGAATTGAACAGAGATTGCTGTAGATTAGTTGGCTGGCAAGTTCTGGGGAAAGGGGTGAGGCAAAGTGGGGACCTGCTCCTTTCGCCCTCCTGTGGCATTGCAAAGCCCTGCAGGACACAGGTACAATTTGGAAAGCCCATGTCATTCTTCCTCTGTACCTTGCTCCCTCTTCAGTCACAGGTCTAGCTTCTTCAGCTAGATCAAGCTTTTCTCCTAGATCTGTATGGACCTGGAAGGTTACAGGTGCTCGTGTTTGGGGAGTAGACACTTTTGCACTTGCAAGCAGGAATGGGTAAGCTATAGGCATAAGTTACTTGACAAAAGGTTATTCCAATGGTCACCTCTGGGGGGCCAGGTTTCTCACGACAGCTTTCCAGTCATCTCTTAGCTCCAGAGAGTTGAAGTTCATGATCTCCAAAAGGCTGTAGCTCACTGTAATTCCAAGGGGTTTTTTTTTGTCTTCAGGCATTTCAGGCTCTCTGTCACTCCACTCTGCAGGACAGAGGAGGTTCTTCCCTTCACCTTATGCACTGGCAGAAGCTGCTTGGCAAAGGGGCAGCTCCTCCTTCTCTCCAGATTCAAAAGATCATTTGGGCAATAATACTTTACCAGACAGAGCTGAAAGTACTCTTTAAGCATTGCATGTGAGTACTTGGGCCAGGCTCTAGCACTTCTCAGCACTGAGCTCATCTGGGAGAATGCCTTGGTCTTGCCAGGGAAGTCTTGGCAGGGAAGCAGCCCACAGCACAGCAAGGCATGGTAGCAGTATGGTGCCTGCAGTCCAGGTAGCTCATGCTAATTGCAAACTGGGGAAAACTCTTCTGGTTCAGAGGGGGAACCACACTGGGACAACCTGTACTGCTGTGGGGAGAAGGGCTCAGATGTGACGGTAACTTCACTGCCCAGTGTGGCTTGGTCTCAGATGCTGATCCCATTTCACAACAGTTC
This sequence comes from Morus bassanus, assembly GCA_031468815.1. Lineage (NCBI taxonomy): Eukaryota > Metazoa > Chordata > Aves > Suliformes > Sulidae > Morus > Morus bassanus. The sequence goes on along the minus strand of CM062568.1, from coordinate 86,124,126 downwards.
TGCTCTTTGGGTGCCCAAAGCAGCCCTCCTTGGGATTACTGGTATTTGCGGTCCTGCATAACCCATGCTGCTTTGTTTGTCTGCATTCCTCTCAGCAGCATCTCTAGAAGAAGTCCTGAGACTTCTGGAGGGAACTGGCTGAAACATAGAGCTCTCGGTTAACTTCACCCATAAGGAAAGGAAACCCCTTGTGTCACCCACAGGAGCAAGCTCCCTTTGTTCTGCATCTCTTTCTGCCTTTAAAGAACTGTTCCACTGTGCAGTTAAGGCAGATGAACAGGCAAACCTGCGGCAAGGCCAGCCTTCCCTCAAGCTTTGTTTTGGAGTGGGCTTTACAGAAGGTGTTTAGAAAACCCACTTGTCTTCCTTTTCATGCTGTATGTATTCAAATCCATAAACATGCAGCAGTGCTTCAAGTTAAAAAAATGGGCAAGAATGATCCAGTAAGTAGAGCTAGCAAAGTAAGCAGAGTTTATTTTCAGCATGTATTTGTGTTTGGACTTCGGAAGAGTATATGAGACACAAAATTCTGCTGATAAAACTTGGAAAACTGTGAACTAAAATAAGGTTATTTATATCTGTGAAAAGGTATTTAGAAAACTGTATATACAGTGAACTGCTTAAGCACAGGATTCATATACTTGGTAAAGAAAACTGAACATATTTAAATCCATAGGTATTCAAGCCTTGCCTTTAATAGACATGCTCTATGAATTTAAGTGTTTAAACAGCAAAACTCCTTTTCTGAACTGTACACTAAATATTAACTCTTTCAGCATTGTAAGGACTTAGCATGTCTGCTGGGGGAAACCAAATTTCAATATTGAAACCAATGAAGTAGATTACAGACATCTTCACCTTGTTGTGAACATTTATACTGTTACTGTGTTGCTGTACAGCCCAGAGAACATTTCAACTAAAACCACTCCTCTCTCCTTATTTCCACCTCAAGCTAAAGTTATTACAAGTTACTTGAAGAGCAAAACAATTTCCTGAAATCAAGGTTCTGCTTTGATGGCTCACAAGGATTTTGTGGAGCTCTGGTGAACAGAGAGCAAGGGGCAGTGAGCAGAGCCCTGGGTGCACTCGGGACATAGCAGTGATGCAAGGGAGGTGGCAGCTTGTTTTTAGCTGCAGTCCTGTGACCCCCGAGAGGCACGTGAATGCCTAGGAGGTCCTTACAGCCTCTGACACTGTTGGACAGACTGATTTCACCTTCAAAGCTAATGTGTTTTTTTTTTTGTTGTTGTTGTTGTTTTTTTTTTATTTTTATTTTTGTTTCTGTGTTTTTTTTGTTTTGTTTTGTTCTTTTGTTTTTGTTTTCTTTTTTTTTTTCTCTTTCTAGAATTTCTTAAATTAATGTGTATTCTTTCAATATGGTAGCTTTTAACTGACTATTATTAGTGACTGCAAACTCCATTAGGTCTGAGCTCAGCTGTGCTAGGTGCTGTGGACTCTCAGGAGCACACAGACCTGTGTCAGAGACCTTGGTAATTTGTATTTTCTTTTTGAGCTTCGAGAGGAAGGAATATCACCTATTGAGGAATAAGTATGTATTGACCCTTGAAGGTTCTCCTAGAAGAGTGTTTGTGAGAGAGACAGTCTGATGGGGTTTGATACCTGTTCGCACAATGACTGTTTTTATGGGTCCTAGTAGCTAGTGTAACTAGTTATAGTTATATATCATATATAAATACTATATATTTATTATATATATTATATATAGTTATGTATTTATATAACTATAAATAGCTATGTAACAAGTGTCAGTAATGAGTGAGCAGCACTCCAACATTGAAGACTCCTCAGTAGTAATCATTCTGTGTTTATATTCTTGGTGATCTTCTCAGAGAAAGCAACTTTGCCTTTTCTTGATTTGGTTACATCATGCTTTGTATGTACATGCATTTAATGCACATATATGTTAAAAAGAACTTCAGAGAATGTCAGAAGAATGGCTCTACAATCAATGAGGTGAGGTAAGAAATTACTGGGTTTGTTCCATCACAAACTCTTATTTCCATGTATTTTGTGGTAGTCCCAACACTGTGCAAAAATAGGGGTTTGCCTGTAAAGAGGGATAAAAGTGAACTGGATTCCCATCTAGAAATGAGAAGTAAGGAGAATAGGAATCATATGTCATGCCTCAAGTATATTGTTCCAGTATATTGTCTCATATTACAGTCCCTTTCTCTTGAAATACACTTGCCTTGCATTATTTTGATTTTTGTATCTACATTTTGCTGTAACTGCAGAATAAAATCCGTATTTCATTTTCTCCTGCTTGCCAGTCCTGCTTTAGAAGGACTTTTGTAGCACCCACGTTTGCCCTCTGGTCTTTGGAGCGCAGGTCCTGGCAGGTGAGTGGAGCCAGACATTACGGCTCCTTCAGGAAAGCACTGCAGCCATGAGAAACAGAAACCACTTTAGCACTGCTGCACTGCCTTGAATTTGCTTTAAATATATTTTTACACTGAAGAGTAATTGCTCAGGTTTGTTGTAGATAACAAATGCTGGCTACTTCAACCAATGCATCTGCACCTCAAGATATCAAGATAATTATATGGGATACAACTTACCAGGATTCAGCTGATAAGTCTTTATACACCTCACCCTATTTTCTAGGTACAAGAAATTTGTACCTGTTGCATATCGCTTATTAAATCAATTCTAGACTCGCTGGTGTTTGCATCATTTTGCACAGTCCACTCATGTAACGTGGTCTTTCTGTTTGTTTCAGAGTATCCCCTTCCATTCCATTCGATGTGTTAATGCTCATACTGCCTGTTGCTATAGCGGTTAAAAATAGAGATATCGGGAAGGTGCCCTCAATAGAGAAACACACCCTGCAATAAGGGTTGGCTTTTGATCTGCTGTGTTTTACTGGTCAGCAACGGTTTTTGTTTGCATGCTGTGAACAGAAAACCAGTGCAGAGGGGAGGGCGTTGGGTACTGCTGCATGACCAGGCTGCATGAAGGGTTGCTGAACCAGAATTACAGTGTTTTATCCTTGGGCATGGAGGGGCAACACAACCTCCCACAGTCCCACTAGGGACTTGCTCGAGGCCAAGATTTCACCCAGCACACCGGGAAGTGGGGATTAAGCCTCTCTGTGCTAAAGGTCCCCATTTTCAGGGCTGGATTTCACAGGCGGGCATGCAGGGGTCTGCAGGGCACAGGCATCTCTGGCAGTTAATGTGAACACACACAGCTGAGTGCAAGCCTGGTTTTTCTGGGCTTGTTTCCACTGCTCTGAGCCTCTTCAGCCTCACCCGAAGCAAAGTGCTTACCCAGAGCAGATTGCACTGAGCCTGAGAAAACAGGCTTATAGCTCTCATCTCCGCTCTGCTGTCTATCCCTGTTACGGAGCATGTTTGAGCCCAGTTATCTGGGGGGAAAACCTGCTGAACTGGGCGTTAGTGATGTGCTACTATAACTTAAGGAACAATAAATATATAATGTCTGAAGTTTTGCGATAAAACACAGGACTGGCTGAACTGGCAATGGAAATGCATAGCGGAAATATAAAAGCTCAGAGTGGAAATATGAAATTACCTACTTTGCTGCTCTTATCTCAGTGGTTAAACATCAGCTAGTACTTGGCTAGCTGTTCTGGGCAGCTGGCCCAGCACTAGTGACACACTAAACCAGCCTCGAGGGACTTGTCTGCACCGACTGGCAGGAGGAGAAAAAAGAAATGAAGCTGAAATAAAGAGCAAACTGACCTTAATAGCTGAAAAGGGGAACAGTGGAGAGGTGGAACAAATTTTGAAGGTTCATTACTATTTAGAGATTTTGTTTTAAGAAAGCATGTGAACAGGGAACTGCAAGCACAGGAAGAGGCAGGGTCTCCAAAATAACACTGGTGGGTATTTGCTTGTGAGAATTTATCCATGGCAGCAACATCTGCAAGCAACTCCTCACAGAGCAGATAAGGACAGAGAAATACTTCAGGTGGCTGTTACAATTTTTTTTTTTTTTTTTTTTTTTTTTTTGTAACTTTGTTCCCAATTGCATAAATCAATTACACTACCCTGTCTTCTGTGACAATAAATATGATTTTGCTTTTCCCTTAAGATGGGTCTAGCACTAAACAGGGTTACAAGGTGAGCTGACGCTGGGGTATTCTGTACCTACAGGAACAGCAAATCTGGCTAAAGGCTGGGCTACAGTACTCGGGGAACATGGGCTGGCTGTGGATCACAGCAGTGTGGTGGGGGCACGTTCTTCATGCCTCAGCCAGGGCACTGGTGATGTATGGAGATTATGTAAAACTTTTGACACACTGACTTCCCTGGGGTTCCCTCCAGGGTAAACCAAAATGCAAACGCCCCATGCTATGCTCAGGCCCACAGTTTAGATGTAATTTTACTCAGGCACATTGACACCAAGACCTGAGGCAAACTCTTGTCCCTGTTTAACTCACCAGGAGTATTACTATTGACTTCACTGAGGACACTTTTTTTGTGCAATGCTCACCCCCACCATGTGTATATATACACATATGGAAGCGAGGATATGAAGACAGCGAGCAGAGACGTATAAGTACGGGGGAGGCTTTTTGCAGGGAAGCAGTTAGTAGCTCTGCATGCAAGTTCTCATCGCATCAGCAGGGTGGCTGGTGGCTTTTCTTAGCTCTCCGAGTCATGCTGGAGGGTTTCAGTCCTGCTGTTTTTCTTGTATCCTGCAGATAACGTAGAAAGGCAAATCATATAAAAAAGAGAGCTCATTTTTTCACATGTAAGCATAAGAGGCAAGCTTAAAGGGGAAAGTCTGTATGTCTGAGTGTAGATCAGAAGAGCCTGCATTCAGTACTGGCTTAGTTGCAATAATTGTTAACTACAGTTGTACCCTACTTATTTACTGAAGTGGCTTGCTAATGGGTGTATGCTTTGTATGTATAAAAACATCAGTAAATAACAGCCCACTATAGAGCTCAACACTGCTAGTATCACAAACCGTATTTCCCTTTCCAGCAACATACTGGTATCAACATCAGTTTTCAATTAACAGCTGCAATTATATACATTACAATTTCTGTGTGTTAATAAGTATTTTTCACCATACAGATTATCAGAAACATTTTTGGGTTATCTGCTGAGAGAAATTATATGCTTTTCCTTCAATATAAAAGAACATATAACTGCTAAGGAACACTGAGAGAAATTATCCCTCCCTGTTCCCCTCACAATTTATACTGAGGTGTCTCAAAGGGTTGGTCAGTGGGACTTCCCATTATGTGTATAAAGGGGTTTTCCTTGCCCTTGGCCTGCCTGGAGGAATTCCCTATGACTCAGTTTTATGAGGACAGGAGCAGGAAAGGGAAAACCCATGCGGTCTGTAACTTCCCTCTAACCCCTTTGGATGTGATCCACAAATCCGTGCTACAGTCACTATTACCCAGCAACATATGGCTTTCAGTTGGCTTTTTTTGGATGCACAGTGACACCTAAACTAAAGACTTTGTTGTCCTAAGCTGTCTCTAGTAGGGGAGATAACCTTCCAATTACAAGGCCAGGTAAGGGTTTTCCCTGGTTGCATGGCCAGCTGGCACAGACTGCCTCATGTCTGCATTGCTCCCAACATTAGTGCAGATTGGTGATGCCTTAGCTGCACGGCACTTGGCCCTGGGTTTCTGCTGGGCCCTTGTGGATGCTGCTCTGCCCCAAAGCTGGGTTTACTCTTCTGTGTGTTCTTTCACTTCCTATGACTAAGACAACAGGATGGCTGGGTTTTAGACCATCGAAGTGATGTTTTTGTAGAGCGAGATGGAAGATGCATGTCCTAAAGTGGAACATCTGTTTGAGGGAGCTATTCTACAGCCTTCTGCACTAAGCATGGGTGGTATCTTAGAGAGAATTAGTTGAAGCAATCAAAAACATATCAAGGAATAAGGAAAGCTATAGATGCTCAAAGATTCAGTGTGTAAACTTCCTTCCTGGCCCTTTATATTTATCTGCATTGACAATCCTCGAGTCTGGAGTGTCTATCTTTTTTGTTAACTACAGAAGGAGATTAGTAAGGCTGTACATCCATCCTTACTTAGTTACATAAATGAAAAGAAAGCTGGCAAAAGCATACTTGGAAGAACAGTTGATAATGACATGTTAATCTCATTAAAAGTACAGAAGAACAAAATCTCAATTTTCTACCCAGTTCCTCCAGTAAAACTTTCATGGAAGTCTGTTTTGGATTTGGTTATCATTCTTTGACATAATTAACTATCTTTGGAGCTTATGGAAATGTTCATAAAACCAAAAGGTACTTAGGCCAGAGAATGACTCAAATGTGAATATATAGGTTAAGTTAATAGTGAACTCCTTTATTATTGCACAAGAAGAAGAAATCATACTTACTGCACCCACAGATTCTCAGGAAGTGTAAATCTGCATAACATGAGGCAGCAGAAATCTGCCTGGCCTGCAAAAGCACAAGGATGTTTAATTGATATTAATTCATGTCTTGTAGGTTTGTTTTTTTTTTGTCCAGACATATAAGCAGACATATAGAGATTGATTGAGTTGCCTGAACATGGTGTCATTTTTCCTGCTTTTGATAGCCGAGACATCTGTGTGGGACTGGAGAATATACAGCCATGGGAGGACTGTACCCTTGTGGAACAGTGTCTGTCAGCTGGGGAGATCTGTAGGACATTTCAAATGACACTAGATGCCTCTGTGTTGGTGACTGAACTGTGGCCGCTGTGTTAAAAAAGATTCTTTTTTTTTTTCAAAAAAAATTTAGCAACCAGACAATAAGATTGCTTTCAGTTCTGGTTTTTGGCCTTTTCCCACCTGGACATTTGTTTTGCCCAGAGTGAGGAGATTCCCCATGTTCCTCTTGGTAGTCTCTGGTGAATACACTGCAAACAAAACTGCTAGTGTTTCCCAGCAGAGTTTCATTCTACCTCAGAAGAAAACAGGAAAAAAAGTGGTGGCCAGGACCTCTGCAGACCTGCCAGCACTGGGAACATTGGCTGTATCTCCAGTGGTTCCCCACCACAGGTCATGGACAAATCCTCAGAACTTCCCTTGCTTACTGTGGCCCATGTGGATGGACACAGGATTCCTTAAATGCACCCTCTGATCCACGTAAAATAATATGTTTCATAAAGAGAAGTCCTTTCCAGCTGTGGTGCCCTTCTCTCCTCTTCCTTTCACCCAAGCAGGGTCGCAGGGGCGCTAAGGAAGACCCCCACTTCAGCGGCGCTGGTTTTGCACAGGAAGCTTCCAAGGCAGAGCACTGGGTGAAAGGGGGAGAGTGCACAGGGCCAAGCAGGTTTCAAGGAGCTCTTGGAATTCCACCCCCAGCCTGGAGGCAACACAGGAGGGGAAGGGTGGATGGCATGGACACAGCCTCTGCATGGGCTCTGGGTCTTCAGCAGCACCCAGGATCCCAAGTGAGGGGGATTTTCCTTTGGCCAATTTCCCCACCTTTCAGCAATACCAGCTTGAGAGGGGTTAAACAATCGCCTTGAAAAGTGCAGATGAACTGGAGCATGCCAAAAGCTGGAAGGCAATGTTAATAAGATGGATGACTTGAAGTCGTCACCTCTGAGGGGTAGGTTGAAAGAACTGCCTTTGTTTAATCTTAAGAAGAGAGGATGGAGGTGGGGAACATCATAACAGGTTTCTACTATGGAAAAGATAACTGTGAAGAGCATAACAATTAATTGCTTTCTGTGTCCAGTTGTTTTCCAGAGCTGGCAAGAAGTAATCAGTTTAAATGCAGAAAAGGAGATGTAAGTCTGATTTGGGGAAAAAAAATAAACTCTCAAGATATATAGCGAGAGACATGGAAGGCTTTGGAATACCCTTTGTCAGAAAATTTCGAGAAGCGACTGGGCACTGATCTGACAGGGCTCTCTCTCCATCAGTGTGGGGCAGGGACCAGACGGCCTCTTGAATTTCTCTTTTGCAGGTGATTTCTTCTGCAGTTGCTCCATAGCAGTATTCCCAAGTGGTTTCCCAAGAAAGCAGCCTGATCTATTAAAATAGCAAAGCAAAATAGGGAAAACAGATTGAAGACAATGGAGCTCTGAGGTAAAAATTAACAAGCTCTTAACTCAAGGACCATAAATAGACCCTGTGCAATCTTGAACAGTTTGGTCTTATTCTTCTGTAAGCAAAAAAGTTAATAAACAATTTTAAATGCTGGCCTTCACATCATACCAGAGGAGAGATAAGGACTGCACACACAGGGCTGTGCATGTGCTGCCGTACTCAAAGACTTAGAGAATGCTCTAATCTTCTTTGATACAATACCAAGATTTGCAAGTTTTAATATGTCATTTTAGCTTTTGGAGAAGGTGGTTTTCTTGCTAGCTTTTCATGTGGATGCTGAATGGCTCATTACAGAATGCGCTATGCATTTCTATGCAGGGACTGTTGAATGATTTCATACCAATTATGAGGAGTGGGAGAACCTCATCAATATAGGTTGACATCTATGTCTAAAAAAAAATGTTCATCTTACATAGGCAGGGTGCAATAATGAGATAGAGTTCCAAGAATGCTAATATAATACTCTACCTGAACATAAATTGGGATCTGGTATTTATTAGATGACATAGCCTGAAAATGGATTTCAAATGGGCAAAGAAGTACAGTTCTGCAAAGGCATTCTCTGTATTTGAATGCACAGCTTATATTTCATACAATACTAGCTCACAAAGACCAGATTTGTTGCTGTAGGGGAAAAGGAACTGCTGAATCCAATATATAATTTTAACATATATATGTTGAAATTCCTGCTGTAGGTAGTTTTGATGCTCTTGGTATGTTTGGGAGACCAGGTATAGCCTAGAACTATACCAGAACAAAGGTAATTACATTTCCCTACTGCCAGTAAAAATTAGCCACCCAGGGAGAAGGGAATCAAACATTACCAATTGCTTAGTGACACAGAAGGTTTGAAGGGATATGAAATTAATTCATTTTCTCCATCACCATACTGTAAATGAAGGAGACAGAACGTAAATTTAATGTGCCTGAAGCTATTCCCATTGCAGTGAGTAGTGCTCATTCCCATAAGCAGTAAGTTTCTGATAACTTCACTGGCATTTTTGTTCAGCCTACACAAATCCTTTGCACTAGCCAGAACAAAAGTTTTCTGAAGAATAAATAAAAAAAAGTAAAGCCACATAGGCTGATTTCTGAGTGCGGTTGTCGGTCCTTTTTAAAGAAAAGAAGACCAAGAACAATTTGAAGAATGAGATGATTCTATTATTTGTGAAAGTTATAACTGTATAATGTGGTGGCCAGTGAAAATACTGTTCAAAATTTATGAAAGGTAAAGATTTATTAGTGAACCCTGAAATACATCATGAATCCCAAGGGACTGAGGGACTCTGTAATAACCAAAGTAGTAATTGTTTTTTTACCAAAACAATATATTCTGTAGTCACCTTTTGCTTATTGACTATGACTTTTCTACCTATATTTATTTTGTTATTATTTGTCATGAGAAAAAATATACCAAACATTACTCCTCATCTTCTCAGCCATTATAGCTTTGGCCTCATGCTAGAGCTGCATCTTCTCAGTGGAAGCTGGATCAAGCATTACTGCAGAGTTCTAACCAGTCTGAAGCTGATGCCTGCTCAGTCCCTCCATGCTGCAAGCCATGGAAATCATCCTTCTGTGCTTCTGAAATTCTCCCTCCAGATCGGCTGCTGTGGTGAGGGAAGTGTCCTTACCCACTCTGTGTCACCTCAGCTTAGCCAGGATCCTCAGAAAGGCTGGAGTGTGCCCAGAGGAGTTCCTGGTGCACATGGGAGAGGCTGCTGTATGAGCGTGGCAGCTGCCCTCGGCTCCTGTGGCATCCATGAGACTGGTGAGTCTCTCAGGTGGACAGTTCCCGTTGTCCAAGCTAAGGTGGCATTGCCCATGGAGGAGATCCTAACTTGGTCACCTCTGTGAAGTGCCTGAAGTTAATGGGATGGATTGACCAATTATTCCCAATATTATATCAATAGCTTTAGATTTTGACTATTTTTTAAAAATCTGAGGTACTGTAATTGAAGCCTTTTGTTTCTTTCCAGCACTTCTTCCAGGAGCACTGGCACTGGTTTAGTATTTCTGGGGGGTGACTATCAAACATCACACTACTTAAATGAGAGTTGAGTTCAGGGAATGGGCTTTTAGCTACAAGACAAACAAGTCAGGAGAAACAAGCAAGAAACAAATATTTCTAAAAGGTCCAAGTGAAATGTTTGAGTTAGACTAGTCCACTTTGGGGAGGAGTAAGGTATCCCTTTTGACAGTCTGACTTTGCATCCTGATTTGCAACGGCATACCACCAAGGTTTGCATGGGACAAGGGAAATGTTTCTAACTCAATGCCTAACTTGAGCTTCTTAAAGTAACTTCTGCCATCTTTCACTGTATGAGTGCAGGTAGCTTTATGGTTTGCCTTGCCACAAACAGCTTGTTACTACCACACTTCTCTGGCAAATAGCATTACCTGGGCATTACCTTTCTGAGCAGCTGTGACTACGACTCATGTAGGACCCCTGAGATCAACACATTATCATGGAGTATGAATGTGCTGAATAGCTTTATAAACAACATTCAATCACATTGAGGCTCACCAATTACTCAGATACTAAAGAATGTCCGTAGTGCAGAATTCAAGTTTTGGTCTGTGCTAGTACAGACATACTTATGAAGCAGGATGGTGCATGCAATGAGCTACACGTCCCCCTTTCTCACTCCATCCCCTTACCTGGTCCTTCATTATGGGTATCTTGGAGACTCGAGGGGAGATTTTGCAAGGCACACTGAATTGTGGAATGAAAGGATGTCTCTCAATGTGTTTACAATGCTGTTCAAAGCTTCTGTTTTGCACTGGCAGTAGAGGCTGGTAGAGAGGTCTTGTTGGAAAACAGAGGCAGAAAACCTGGCTTTTTAACTGAGCAATTGTCTTCTGCTCTATTAAATGCTGCTCATATTTGGTTGTCCCAATGCAAAAAAACTCACAAAAAACAACCGCCCTCCCAAACACCTCACTTCCCAAACTTCCACATCTGAGAAAACTACAGATGAAGATGCTTAAAAGGAAGGGTTTAATTTTTTTTATTTCTAAAAACTTCATTTTCTACATAGGGAGAACATCAAAGTAGAAACACCTCTAAGATATAATGATAAATCCATATTTTTTTTTCAAAATGTTGTTACCTCCTGGTAAAACAAGTTATTGTCTAAATAATTTGTGCTTAATTTTGTTTCTCAAATATCAGATTAAATTGTCCATTGTCACTAAAGTGTGTCTGTGCTTTGATCCCAGTGAATTACCTGGTGTAACAGGCAGTAGGCTGGATTTTCAGGAAAATTCTATTTTTACATTTACATCTAATAGAAACAAAATTGCATTCTGCACTTACACATTTTCTCACTGACGTGAGAAATAGAAAAGCATTCAATACACATACTCACCAGAGATTAAAGAGCAGAGGGCCAGTCTGAAGTGTTCTGGTCATCTTAATATTACAGGTACTTGAAAGGAAGCTTGCAGATGAAAGAAGATTCTTTTTGGAAACATGACTCTTCCCTCCCCCAACCTTTGCAATGCAATTAATTCCTTTTTATTTGCATTTTCCTTCATGGGGATAGATGAGGACATACCAGCTTCAGTTAAATGGTCGTGGCTGAGGTAGTAGAAAGACAGCTACATGGTAAGGGTTTGCTTTTGCTTTGCCATATGACATCCCAGTGAAGAGGTCCTGCAGACTAGAGTTATCTCCGGCTTACAATAATGTCATTTAACTTGTCTCTTCCATGTTTGTATTCCCAGGGGAAGAAATCCACAGACTGAGGGCAACATGAGGAATCCCAGAGAGTGACTATCAAGGCTGGGCAGAAGATAAGAAAGATCACATCAGTTATCTCTGTACTGTGCTGGGTGGCACACAAGATGACAAACTGAAATTGTCTGCAGCTGGTGAGGTGAAGCTTTTCATGCTGCCAGAAAGAATCTGTCATTGTTCAATGGATAAATACCCTTGGCTGTTAGACTAGCAACACATCTTCCTACAGACCTCAACCTGTCTTCCAAAAGGTAGTCATATAGGCTGGAAGAGAGCAGTGAAGGCATGATTGCTGTGTTCACCAGGGTGCATGCTCAGGCATGTTAAATCCATGCTCAATGCCTTTCTAGAGCCATTGCCAGAACCATGTAGAAGTAGTTTGCAAATTTTAATTTTAATCTGTTAGGTTATGTAATAAAATATTATGTGGCTGTGGTCTGCACAGCCACAAAGGAACACAGAGAGACAGTAGCAGGGGGAGCCCAATTCACACCTGGTCCCAGCTACTCCCAGGCCCATCACAGGGGCCACCAGCCCATCGGAGGCCCATCTCCACGTGCCCAGAGGAAGCCAGGGGCACAAAGGCAGGCAGGAACCTAAATTAAGGACTCAGAGGAACAAACACCCTGTCCCGGCTCCTCCCAGGGCTGCCCCAAGCAGGGCCTCAGCCCCAGTATCCAGGTGTGAAACCCATCATGAGGAGTCACCGGGAACACCTCTCCAGATAACAGTTTGGACTGAGGAGGGTTTCTGCCTAGGGGTGGGACACGTTATGGGATGCAGGGGAAAAGCAGTTCGGGATTGCACAGGACTTATAGGATATTTAGGGGATGACACCCTGTCTCTTGACACCCTGCCCCTTGACGAATATCGGCAGCTAGGCAGGACTGCTGACATCGCCCCTCCTTGCCCCTGAAGCCACACGGGCAGCGTAGGCAGGATGCCACCCACATGATTTATGTAAGGTATGATTCCTTCAAGTCACACGGACCTTGGTGGAGCCAAGGGACGGCGTGACTCTTACCGACATTCAAAAGGCATTTGCATGATTGGCTGTTGCTGCTAGATGACCCAGGACACTCTGTGTCCCTAGCAGTCCCCTGGAACCATGGCATCAGTTATGATCCTATGTTCACCATAGGTGACCGGGTGAGTTGCTATATAGGCGTGTTGCTGCTCATCTTTCTTACTGCCTCAATAAAGCTTTGGTTTATAACATGTTTCCAGACTCTATCACTGTTTGAACCACAGGACAGGAAACAAAGGTGGGAAAAGGCAGAGCTAAAAATGGGCAGACAAGTTTAGTTTAAGAAATCAGAACAACTGAGTATCATGGAATCAGATGAGAATTATCTGTAGATATGTTTTGTGTGTGTTTTGGACTTGTGATTAAACCAGTGTTGATAACACACCAACGTTTTGGTGATTGCTGACCTCATGCATGCAGAGTGTCTAGGCTTTCTCTTTTTCCCGCTCTGCTTCCCCAGCATGTAGGCTGAGGGTGAGCAAGAGGTTGGGGGAGGCACAGCCAGGACAGCTCACCCGAACTGACCGAAGGCGCGCTCCATACTGAATGTTGTTGTGCTCGACAATAAAAGCTCAAGGAAAGGAGGAGGAAGGGGGGTGTTTGTCTTCCCAAGAAACCATTATGAGTGCTGAGGCCCTGCTTTCCAGTAAGCAGCTGGACAACTGCCTGCTGACAGGAAGTAAAGAATAAACTACGTATTTTGCTTTGCTTCTGCATGCAGCTGTTGTTTCAACTGTCATTATCTCAACCCATGAGTCTTCCCACCTTTCTTTTATTTTCTGCCCATCCTGCAAGAGAGTGGAGTGAGTGAGCAGCTGAGTGGGTGTTTGTTGGCTGAGGTCAACCCACCATGGTGTGGTTTGAGAATTTCAACGTATCTATGTATGTACACGTACAATACCTAGATAAATACACAAGTATGTCACAACTCTGTGTGTTTCAAGTTGGAAATTTTATAGGAATATCCAGTTTTCGGTAGTTTGCCTGGAAATTGAGTTTTTGAATATTTGGAATAGATTAAAAGCCATGGCCTTTGGAAAATTATGTTCATCCATATGATAATGTGCAACACATACTAAATTGAATCATAAAGCTTTGATTCCATCACTTATTCTTTGCTCACTATACAACTCAGTTAAATTTTTATAAGATTAACCAACTTCTCTGAGGAGACGAAACTGTTGTCCAAATACTTTGCTTGCTAGGGACCTGCAAGAGGGGAGGCTAACCTGCCTTTTCCTTCACATGCCTGGGCAGGCCTCTGTAGGTCTCCAGAGGACAGAGATGGAGCCAACAGCTAGATCCATCTTTTTGCCTTTTTTAAAGGCGGGCATCACTGGCCTCTCTCTAGTGTCTGTACAGAGAGCCAAAAGTACAGGCACAGGATGGCAACAGTGGCCCGAGATCTATAAATGTAAGTCCAAAGTGGTTGGTTACTGGTGACTGAAGGAATGCAGCTAGCCTTTGGACCTGGGTAAAACAGGCTGTAGGGAAAACACAGGAGAAACATGTATCTAACATATGTAAAACATATCATACACAGAAAAAACAGATATAAGGAGGAATGAAGACCAACGAAGAAAGAATCTGTGTTAGCTAACATGTAACCATAAACCCCACTATGAACATCAGATTCCCCCCTTCCAGGGAAGAAGGCGGGATGCTGAGGACATGTCAGGACCACCATTCCTCTTGGGGAAGGCTGGTGCCACTGAACTTCGGAACCAGAAGGGTAGGGAAAAGTTCAGCAATACACCATGAGAACGGTGGTTATGAGGGTTTTCATGTAGCACAATTTTAACTGTATCATTAATTAGGCTTTTCTTGTAATAACTATATAATTTGGATAATTAAATAACATTGTAACTGGACTAGTAATGATTCTTTGATTAGACTTTTGCAACTTTTATTAGACTAATAACACATTTTGGCTTTGCATATAAAGTGCATTGCTTTAGCCCATGGAAGTTGCATGGGGTATTTTGTCTTGAGGCTTAGTTTCAGTTTGGATGCATTGCATCCATATCTTCCATGTGCTTCAGCCAATATTTGTTGTCTGAAATTGGGCACTCCCTGCCTGTCTTAGGAATTGCGTCAGATTCTGGTGCTCATTGGTATTCAGCAACCCTTTCATAGTAGTTTCTATGAAACAGTTTTTAGCTAGCAGAAATTTTCTGCCATGACAAATGTGTCACATTTGACATTAACACATCAGTTGTGGTGTTGTGAAAAAAAAGGGGTGCCTTTTCCTCTCAGGAGAGGGAACATGTTGCTGCTCCCTTCCCCCCTGCAGGCTGCTAGTCACATTGCAAATGAAATGTGTTCCCTGATGATTTGAGTCTGTTCAGGTGAATGATTTTTCTCACACTGTTGTACTTTTTCTGCTTCCCCATATTCGTTATCAATCAGTCTGCCTTCTGGTGGAAGACCTAGTGTGAAAAATGCCCTTCTGTATTTTGGTTGAAGGCCATACAGCCCCCTGTAAATGAAATGGGGGGGGTGGGGGGGTGGGGCGGGGAAAGCATTTGGGCTTTGCAGACTTTCAGTCAGATGTAGAGAATTCTTCAGGGAAAAGCAAAAAAGTTTAATCCAGAGGAGACTGAGTTTCTCACAAAAGATTGTAAGGCTTATACATATTGGGCAAATTCCTACTCTATCTGTTCAGAGGATATGAAAGACATAGACTCAAAGAAAAGAGATGAAAGAGCCTCTATAAATAGCAGTTCAAAACCTTATCAGCATAGTGCTGGGAACTGGGTGGTATTACAATAAGAAATTGTACAAATGCTGTCTCCAGCTGTGAGAGGCAGGGTGCCGGGTGAAATCCTTGCCCAGCCCGCAGATAGCAGCAGAACGAATGGAAGTGGGAGCTGGGGGTCTGCATCTGTCGCTCTCACTTGGGCTCAAGACCTGCCAAGGACAACACACGATTCTCTGGCCTCTCTTTTGGGTCATTGCACATCTTGCAAGTTACTCACACAGCTTACAACTATTCCACAGGCAGCCTGTAAAATGAGTCACAAGAGAAATGCTAAGAGTTTGCACCATGCTCTTTTTTGTCCATTTAAAAGTTGAAATTGTGGATTTTCCTTATGAAGAAAAATAATAATCACAAGCATTTCACTGAAGCTTTTTAAATTTTGTGTATTAACAGTTATGTATTATTATGTGAAAATAAAACAGAAAATTGTAAAACAAATTTTCTTTCAAGTCAATGTGTTTCCACTGGATGTTTTTTCCTTCTTCAGATCTTCTTCAGGAAAAATTGTTCTGTGAGAAAAATGTCAACAACTTCATTCGCAATAAAGATAGCAGAAAGTTGAACTGTATTCCTTAAGTCGTCTGAACTCAAATCTTACTAGTTTTCCTTAGCTTAGCATAGCTACAGAATTCTGACAAGGTTTCATGTTCACGTCATGTCATTTGTGTTTACAAGGTTGTATTTTATTTCCCTCTGCCACTCACATGCATATGAAAGTGCCTGGAATTTGGGTCTAAATGACTATTTCATAGAAGAACAATGAAAACCAGAAAAGAAGTGTAGCTTTACATAAGAATAGGGGAAAAATGTTGTCAAAAAGGACCTTTATTTTTGCTCTCCAACAGAGGTAAGGGTTCTCAATTTATCTGCAAGTGTTGATGACAATCCTTATGTTTCAATCCTTATGTCTGCAGACCATCAAAGGCAGGAAAATGTCTTCGTCATGTGTCTCTAAAATGTGAGCCTGGAGAAAACGTTAAAAGGGGACCTCCCTGCCTATTGGGCTGTGGTTCCTTTTCTCTCCACTCCTTGTTGGTAGATTAAATAAAGAGAGCTGGGAAATAGTATGTCCCTGCTGTTGACTTGCTGTTGCTCATTAGGATGGCGTGAGCATGTGGCAATTCAATCTTCAGTTGAATTGTTGCTGTACAAGCGTTCTGTTATTTGATCTCTGCAGATTAAACAATTTCATTGAGAAAATGTATTCAATTTGCTGTTACTTAGGGTAAGTCTCAGGCCTTATGTAGCTTTTATGAGAGGCAAAGTGGATAACGAAAGGCGAATTTGCCAAATAATGAAAATGTCAGCACTGTCTGAATGTTTAGATAGCATCAGCAGTAGATTAATTGACAGCAGTCTATCGAAAGGATGGCAAAGATTTTTATCCTGAGCAGCATAAAACAAAGATAAGTTTGGATGCTCAACATGGCATTTAGAGACTTCTCAGATCCCCACACCCCTTCTGACATGTGGCTGCTGGCACCATAGATGACAGGGACAAGCAGAAATGTCCTCACAGGCCTGAGCTCCTGGTTTGCAAGGTAATGACACAGCTCCCTCACATGCAGCATCCTCCAGGCTTATCACTTAATCCCCTAGAATTGTAATGATTAGTTAAAAGATCTGACAAACAGGATGAAAGATGTTCAGACAAGTGCAGTTTCTAAACTCATGGATTCGGAAGTATTCTTGGAGCCTGTTCAGAGACTGCATGAGTACTTAGTGCATTAGTGCAGACAATAGATTTAATGAGTCATCCTTCTGCTGGTTAGAGGAAAATGGAGATCCTGGACATGTGTGAATTTGTCTTTGGTCAGAAAAAGAAAAGAGGCTATAAATCCAAGCAGTCAGAAGTAGATTGCACAATGGGGGTTGAACAGAAGTACCAAGTTCCTTTCCTTAGTAAATGGAATTATTGCAATGATTGATCCAGTTAGTTATTGCAATGGTTGATCCAGTTTTGCAACAGGCTACTCAGGCCAGGCATGGGGAATCTGCAGCTTTAAGCTTGCTGGTATTTCAACAACTTCTTAAAATCCCTGGCCTACAACTGGGAGTTCCATGCAAGTTTAGAAGATGCGGCTGGCCTGTGACTCTCTAAGGAGAGGAATAACTCCTTTTGCATTTGGTTGGACAATCAGCAGCACTCCTGGAGGCATTGTCTGCCCCATGCTCTTCTGCTTCAAGCAGTGATTGCACACCCTCCCGGTGAGCCCTGCCTTGGGAAGTGTTGTTGAAAATGATCTAAACACTTCATTAATGAAGTGGAAATAAAAAGGAAAATAAAACCCTACAACCTGCTTTAGGTATTAAAACTACTGGCTAAAAACAATTGAGAATTTAGGGAATTTCTTTTTTTCAAGGCAAGTGAATCTACTCATTTGTCTTCTGCTTTAATTCTCTACAGCTTATTTTTACCGATGTTTTTGGGTTTCAAAGAAAGAAGTTTTTTATCATCCCTGTATACTCTGTAGCTTGCAAAAATACTGTTCACAATCAAGTATCCGTTCTTCTAATGGAAAATTTGGATGATTTATTTGTCTTTGATACCATATTTATACTATTTCCCATTGATTTTCCCATATGTCTACTAGTACAAATTTTAGTTTCTAAAATGTAGAATGATCATCACAAATACAGATCTCTTCCATTTGTCACTCCCACTTACCTCACCAGCAATGATACTTTCTTCTGCTCTTTTTTTGGAAACACGGGTATTTTTCTCAAGCTGTAACTGAGATATTTCTCATCCTGCAAAATCTCTTTTCATATGTGTATCAAACCAATCATATCATCAAGTTGTTCTCGTGCCTCAAAGAAAAGAAAGAATATTCTGATTTTTAGATTGCTATACTTCTAGTTTTGCAGAACTTACTGTTTCTTCATTTCTGTAGTGCTGTTAATTCCTGCTTCCTATTCCTTCTTTGTCTTCCTCGGTGTTCCAGGACCAAACTCTACCTCTTTTTTTTAAATTTTGTCTTTTGTTCTCAGTCTTTTCTTTCTTTCTCTGTAACTCAAATTTTCTTCCTTATCAAATGATTAGACTCCTCTTGACTTTCTCCTCTTACAATTGTCTACCATCCCATTGACCTTAGTACTTTCATTCAGCCTCTCAGCTCTCAAGCATAATTCACTCTTTTGTTGCCATTTCAAAATACACCTTTCTTTTGCCAGTTCCATTTTTTTGGGGGCTTTCTTCATCTAGCTATTTTTATTCTATGATTGTCTAAATGTCCTCCCAGAACAGACTGTTATTCACGCTTTGTCTTTTCCTTTTCTTATAGGTCCAATATGTTACTTTCACCTGTAACCTCCACACATTGACTATTATTATTGTTAATAGAATTGATGTGTCCATTTCTATCATCTATGTAGCACGTGGATCTGAGGTGCTTCAGAGCTGGTTGCTACTGCTCCAGCTAAACACAATTGCCAAAGTTGTAGTTCAAATAATGGAGAGTAGACACTTTTTTTGTAAAAGCACACACACGTAGGAACAACTGTGTAATGCTTTCGGGGACTGGGATTTTCTTTCCATTCTCTATTAGTAAATCACCTAACCAAATGAAATTCTGAGCCATGTCTGGGATTGTATGCACTGCTACACATGGACAAAGGGATAATAATGCCAGTTACCTCACTTCGTTACTTAGGCACTAATTCAAAGCTGCTTACTGTGGGCTTTCTTTCACACCCCTATCTATCTAGTTGGTTACCTATGTCCATATGTTTTTGATAATGCATACGACAAGCCATAAAAACAACAGCAATACAATCCCATCTGCTTTGGTGTAATAAGAGTCTATTGCTGTGCTTTGCCAGTTGTAGTGACCCAGGTTAAGACTAAGAGCGTGTAAAAGTTAAAATGCTGCCTGTCACTGTCCTAGAAGTGATCTTTTTAACGATCTCGTAAAATGAGTGCTTGCCTTGGCGGTGCTGTAATATAACCTCAGGCTCTACTTTAAGAGTTAAAGAGAAATGTGGTCTTCGGCACGGGAAGAATTTGTGATACTTTATATTATAGTAATTCAAGTTAATTATGCCCATCTGTAATTTAAAAAAAACAAAACAAAACAGAATGACATTTAGTCTCATGAACAGTGCTAGAATGACATTTCTGGAAAATGAGGCCCATCAGTTACTACCAAACAGAAAGAGCAGCCAAAGCGGGTGTACGAGCAGCTCTGACACAAACAGCAAACAGAAAGAGCAAGTGGGAGGGAAGCACACAGCCATACTGGCAGTACTATGGCATCAGCAGCAAAATCAGCACCAACTCTGGGAACGGTCCCATCTCCTGCAAGTACCACGCAGCATCCCTGCACTGTCCCCAGCTGCACTTCCAGACCCACCATGCCCTAGGACCAACACAGCCTGCTTGGGAGGGCCATGAAACTCCTTGGGACAGAGGGAGGCCAGGTCTTGGTCAGCAGCAGGGCAGGACAGGTGGAACTTGGAGAGGGCAGAGGAAGAGCAACTCTGTAGAGCATGGTGGGGAGGAGGTCTTGGGGAGAATATGGGGTGTTTTGCCTCTGCTCCCACTTTCTGGTGCATGACCCCACATGCTTGACCTCCTCAGGCACTTACATTTCTCAGGCTCAGGCCACATGGACCACATAAGCAACAGCCCCAGTACTTCCCACAAAAGCACTGCCCACCTCCCACACACAGGCCTTACTCCATGCCCCCATCTCCTGCCCTTGCTGTTGTCCCTTGAACCGCTGGGAAAAGGAGGGTCAGGAGCAGTTGACCACCATGGCAGAGCAAAGTGTTTGCTCATGAGATGGGCTCAGGAGCTCAGAAGGGGGTGTATGTCTGGGCAGAAATGATCCTGGGGATCAGCAGCTGAGCTCCAGCCCTCCGGTAAAACCTGCCATCCCCATGGCTTGATTGCTTATTTTCACGCACACCAAATAATGAGAAAAAAAGAAAAACAGAAAACAAACCTCGCTGTCAAAAGATTCATGGATTTATCCAGAAAGAAAAATGAGTTTAAAGAGAATTAGGTAAGCTCATGGAGAAAAGGGCTATTACATGCGGTGATGAATATATGACCTCTAGCTCAAGAAAATGTTGGTTTCTCGAGGCTGGGAGGATCTGTAAGGGCAGAAAACTATTTTTTACGCTCTATTCTTAAGCATCTTTTGGAAAGAGGTTGTTAGACTAAAAGACCCTTGGTCGGCATCTGGGTGTGTTTGTATTCTTAAGAGCCCCCTTAAAAGTTGCCTGTAGCGCTGTGGTGTATGCCAGATCCCAAGTTTATAGCTCCCTTGAGCCACAAACTCAGAGCAGAGGATGTCTAGGAACTGCTCTGTAGTCGATTTGTGAAAACTTCACCCATGTACAGGGTTTTACAGGGCTATAAGGTGACAGCTCCGTGCGGATGTTGTCTCCTGCCCTGGGGCAGAGCCATGGGGAGGCAATGCAGAGCCTCTTGATAGACAAGTCCCAAAGATGAGAAAGGCAATGAGCAACCAGGCAGGACAGATCTGGAAACCTCCATAGCGAGTGTAGCTGACATGAAGCAGTCAGCCATGGCTGACGTCTCCCAGAGGCAAGCTGCTATTTCTGGAGTGGGGAACGGCAATTTGGGTCACAGCACGCTGCAGCCATGAGATGAGTGGCAGTGTCACTCTGTGGGGCAACACAGTTTCATGGACAGGCACGAAGGGCACCCACAAACTATCAGTGCACCGTACAGCATGGGAAGGAACAGGACGTGCAAGTGCAGTTGTGCGTCTTTTTTGCTGTTTGGAGCTTCCCTTCTCCAGACAGCTGCAGCACCATTTCAGAAATGGGCTGGTAGGGGATTCTGTTGTTTTGTAAAACACTCTGGACTGGGATGATTCCTGGGGGTACCAAAAGAAAAATCTGCAGCTGGGCTTCTTCCAAAATCAGTCCTAAATTCCTTACCCAGCGAAACTGCCTCTTGACATGAACACGTAGACACCCATACCATCTAGTTCATAAAGTGGATGTAACTTGTGGAGTATCAATTATATCAAACCCGTTCATGATGGGCTTAAAGCTGATTGCCTTTCACAGCCTACCTACTAGTTGCCTGTTGTGAGGCTGGGATACACTGTGTTCAAAACAGTTAATGGGAACAGCTAGCTAATTTTCTTATTTGGCATGTTTTATTAAAGGAGAAAGGAAATGTGAACAGAAGTACCATCCCATGCATCATTATGTAAGGTGTAATCAGGAAATACACCCTTAATTCATTCTGATTTAGGGGGAAATCACTTTAATTTTGGGAGAAGGCAGCATAATAGAATCAGTTAATGATTAGCTCACCTGCCTTACAGTTGTTCAATAATATTCTGTTTTCCAGCTCTATAAATTGCATTTTAATTGCTGCCTAATGAAAGAACTTGAATTTTCCTTTCCTCCTGCAATGAGGACGTGTTTTTACTCCATACATCTCAATTTCATGCCTCCCTTCCACTGAACATTTTGCTATATTTTGTTTTGAACTGTACTAAAATGGTCTGGAATACGTTAAAAGTGATTATCAAGGGATGTCATTGCATCAGTTGTGACATCACATAACTTGTACTCATCAGTTATATAGGGCTCAGTTGTGTTATCAGTGCTCAGTCTTGAGTCAGAGGTGGAGAAAATCTTCCCCCAGCTCTGAGAAGTGTGAAGGTATCATTTGCTGAAGTGCCACCAGCACCCTGCCTGCTGTGTTGCCTCTAGATGGGATGCCCTGGTCATTTGCATCCCTCCTCCCTGATGAGAGGCAGCGCAGATGTGGCTGGGCTTGGTGTGCACAGGCTGGTACTGCTCCCCAGGAGCATGTGCCAAAGGGAATGGTGATGGGAAATGACCCATCTCCCAGCATCTTTGCTAGATCCCAGGTTCCCCTTCCTGGGTCTTGCTGTATGGGGAGAATAGCTCAGACTCATGGCAGTCACTCTTCTCCAGAAGTGAGGCTCCAGCTGTCTTTGGTCAGTCTAGAACCATAGTGATGACATGTATCAAAGAGTTTACAGGTCCCATGTGGCCTGGAAACCTCTGTCCCTCCCTGCGGCCACTGTCATGTAATACGAAAAGCGCTCAGGCAGGGAGTGGGCACATAGAGTAAATTTGCAGTCATGTTGCCCCAGTAAGCTCTCTCACCCATAGCCTGCTGCTTAGGGGCTTCTTCAGTCAGAAGGTGTGGGTTTGTGTTATGAAGCCCTTTACTTCTATGAATTTGTCTAACTGTTTTTACATTTTGCATCCATAATTTTATGCAGCGATGAGCTTAATAGTTTAATTATATTGGGTAATTTGACCTTGTGATTGTTTCAAATCTGCCTGCTATGTGATATTCTCATTTGAGGGCTCTCAGTTCTTCAGTTATTCCATTACCACCCATTTCTCCCTGTCCTGGTTTTGGCTAGGATAGAGTTGATTTTCTTCGTAGTAGCTGGTATGGGGCTATGGCTTGGGTTTGTGCTGAAAACTGTGTTGATAATGTGGAGATGTTTTAGCTGTTGCTGAGTAGTGCTTGCACTAGTTAGGGACTTTTTTGGCTTCCCATGCTCTGCCGGGTGCGCAAGAGGCGGGGAGGATACATGACCAGGACAGCTGACCCCAACTGACCAGAGGGATATTCCATACCATATGACATCATGCTCAGTATATAAAGCTGGGGGAAGAAGAAGGAAGGGGGAGACATTCGGAGTGATGGCATTTGTCTTCCCACGTAACCGTTATGTGTGATGGAGCCCTGCTTTCCTGGAGATGGCTGAACACCTGCCTGCCCATGGGAAGCAGTGAATAAATGTCTCGTTTTGCTTTGCTTGTGTGCATGGCTTTGCTTTACCTAGTAAACTGTCTTTATCTCAACCCAGGAGTTTCCTCACTTTTCCTCTTCTGATTCTCTCCCCCATCCCAGCATGGGGGAGTGAGCAAGCAGCTGCCTGGTGCTTGGTTGTTGACTGGTGTTGACTGCACGACACTCCCATTCCTATTCTAATTCCCCTCTGCTATATATTTTCCTACTTGAAGGATCTTGGTCTCTTTCCACATGGTCCTGTTCTCTTTCCAGAGCAATGATCATCCTTGCTGCTCATCTCTGCACTTTTTCTCGTTCTTCAGTGGCGTTTTTGAGATGTTCTGGCCTTCATGAGCAGTGATAAAGAAGAATATGATGCCAGCTATGTGACATGGTGTGGCTTTTTGGAAGAGCTACACAGGTTCTGACCACAGAAAACTGTTTGGCTGTGAAATGTGGCAAAGAGCAGAGAATAAAGACTTGATGGCACCAACTGAAACAACAGTCAGACCTGTCTGTAAAGTTTTGTCAGACACTTTCACATGTAATTTATTTTCTCTCATCTATTTGTTTCTGTTTCTTACCTTGTTACTCTTTAAAACCCATACTGTCTCCAGATGGCAGAGGTGATGAAACAATCCCTGAAACAGTGCACTGCACGTAGTCTTCAGTGGCGGCCCTGGGATTTACAGCAAAACAACTGATCATTATTTGATCCCCTGACTGAATATTAATTCTTTTCTGAGAACAAACAAAGCAACAGGAATTCGCTACTGAGCTGCTCGCTGAGTGCTCCTGCTGCTGTGTGAGTGGGCAGGGGTCTCCTGGAGGAGAGCTGGCCACCACTGCGCTGGGCAGCGCAGTTGATGCTCTGGTCCTTCAGCAGCTCCTAAATCTGCCCTGAGTGGGACAGAAAGCAACTCCAGTGGGAAAGAAGCTCCTCCTGTTCTCATCACCTCTCACAAGAGCTGCTCTGGCCAGGGCTAACCTGGCATCCTTTTTGGAATACCTAAGAGAGGTCAGAAGGTGGATAGATGTGAATGGTGGGGATGACTGTAAGACAGGAGCAGCCTCCATCAGCATCCGAGCTGTTGTGGAGGATTCTGCCCGTCCCGCAGACTGATGTGCCAGTGGAGCTGAGCAGGACCCACACCAGAGGTGCTTATGGGCAAGGCAAAGCAGCAGATGACATTGCCCTGAGCAGAACTTCTTGCTTGGTGTCATCCCAGTGTGGACACCTCTGGGGCAGGGCTTGCCAGCTCCCTGCTGCAGGCAGGAGTCAAAGCACAAGCAGAGCGGTTTCTTTATGTCCCTCTCAAGGTGAGTTTGGTTTAGAAGCAGAAAATTAACTCAGTACTTTTTGGGCCATAACTGCAGCTTCAGCTACAAGTTTGGGAACTAACTGACTTCCCAAGAAAGCTTTAAATGCCTTAAAAGTCTTACATGCGGGAGCACCACAGCGCCATCACCTTGTGGTGTTGACAGGAACCCGCTCTCATCATTGGACATCTGCTCTGCACCTGAGCCCTGCCACTGGAGGTGGTGGGTGCTCCCTGTGCAGGGAGGAGTGTGCCAAGCAACAGTGGTTTGCAGAATCCTGTCCAATATCTGAATGTTAAATTATACCAGTACCTCACTGCCATTAACAACTGAATTACCTCTCGTTACTGAATTGTACATTCTGTTAATACTATTCGAGACACATGGTCATTGGCAGTTATCTTTTATTGTTACTATAAGTGATAAAGGTATCTATTACCATCCTGCTCATTGTAATGATACTCTCAGCTCAATAATGGTAATGAAGTAGAGTTTAATTATGTCAGGTTTTAAGGCAATAACTGTCTTAAAACTCTGTCCCTGCCCAGCCCTTTCAGAGAGGAGGAAGAAAACAAGAGATATAGGGCACAGGTGGAGGAAAAATAACAGATACCCAGAAAAGTACTCGACCATGGAGTACCTCCCTCTCCCATCTGCTCTCCCAGCAGAAACAAAGACAATTCATTTCACTCTGAGTGGTGGGTGGAGGGATAAATAAGGGTGAAAATACAACAATGTTGTATGCTGTATGCTCAGCAGAGGCAGGAGCATCCAGTAGACACCCAGCTTCCCTGCTGCTCTGCAAGGCACTCTTCAGATTCTTTTTCCAGTTGGTACAACCTCACTGTGAGAAAGGTACTCTGGGATCGCGGAGGTGGCAAGGGCTGGCTGGGGGAATAGGGCAGATGAGATGAGCAGAGGGGAGTGAATTGTGAATTAAAAAAAAAACCAAAAAACAACATACAATCAATAAAGGATGCATCTTTGACCTATTAATATATGACTCCTCTCCCTCGCTGGCTGTCTGGCAGCAGATCCAAGAAAAGAGATGTCCGTATTCCTGCAAGCTGCATGGCTGTCAGTGGATCCGGGACCTCTCCTGCATGCTTCCCCCAGGCACCCAGCTGTGCAGGTCTCACCACAATGGTGCACTGGGACTTACTGCTTTGCAAAAGTGACACAGCACATCCTAACCTCCTGATGTCCCACTAAACCTATAGCACTTCTAATGTATTGTTCCACAGAAGCACTTCAAGGCACTTCTGACATTAAGCTCCTAGCCTTTGTAACTCAAATACTTGAAAAAAATAAAGCCTTTGAGGAGTCAAACATAAATTTAACATTTCCTCTACACAGCTGTTAGGTTTCTGCCCTCTTTCTTGACCAGTATCTTGAGAAAAATTTTGAATATTCAAACAAAACTTTCTGAGAAATGAAAAATGGGAGTGAAAAAATGACCTCATCAAGAGAAAAAAAAGGCTCACACTGAAAAATAAAATGTGGTTTGTAGGTGGGTATGTGAAGACTTAACAGTGATTTTGGAAATTTGCTCACACAGTAGCAGTCTGTATTAGGCTTTAAGCAAAAATACATCAGTGTGAGGCATG
Source organism: Morus bassanus (assembly GCA_031468815.1). Classification (NCBI taxonomy): domain Eukaryota; kingdom Metazoa; phylum Chordata; class Aves; order Suliformes; family Sulidae; genus Morus; species Morus bassanus. Next base: position 86,097,838 of record CM062568.1, on the reverse strand, counting down.
TGAAATAGATCACACACATGACACTTCTGATGTAAGCAAAGACTAGCTTATCTTTGGATTTTCTTTTTTTGTGGGCGTTTTTTTTCTTAGAAAGTGTGAGAGTAAAATAGGTAGATCTAATAATTCATTTCTAAACTATTGATTTAACTAAGTTTGTTTTGCTCCTCCATTCTATTGGGATTATATGAGCGATCTGCCCAGTGTTTTACTGGATTGCTCAGTCAAATTGCCCTGACAAATTAAATATGGTTGCCATTTATTTTGTACTTTGGGTCTAAAATAATTATTTTGAGGTTTCCCTTCTTTTCATTAACCTAGTTTGTTCCTTCAGATAATCTCAATTTTTCTGAGAAATTAGGAGCCTATTAGGTAAGTTTATATCTATCAATGTAAGAATCAAATTCTGAAGAAAAGAATGTAGCAGAAGCATCATGAGGAAACTCTTTTGGTGGCTGTGTGAAATGGCCTCCCTCCTTTCCTCTGAAGCTGTGTGGTGGTGGCTGGCTCTTGCCTGACACACAGTCCCAACAACATGAGCTGGAAAGGGCTATCTTTGTGCTTAAATACATCTCCCAGGTCCACAAAGGCATACAGTAGATTGGATCTGTAAGCAGAGTAAAACCCAAACTTTTCCCCACATTTTTCTTGAACTATTACTTAGGAATGAACATCCATCCACAGCTGAGAGCTTCATTTGCAGCGTTAAATATAGAGCAGGAAAACATCCTGAAAATAACCACAAGGTTGATGGAAGAATGTGGACCTGCCCCAGAAAAGCTAAAAAACCCTTTCCTCTATTTCTACTGAGTGAAGGTATGAGCAAAGAGAAGTCAGCCCTCTGGCAACCGCACAAAGTCCTCCAGCAAAAAGCATGGGGACCATCCTGAAATACCGTGAAGGTGCTCTGGCGCTGATCTTAGCATGTGGTGGTTATCTTGCAGAAAGGCTCGTGTCATCACATACTGCCAAGGGAAAAGGTTTTTAAAGTGTACATCATCTAGCCACTGAGCAATTTGCACTTTCCTGCCTAAGTCATTCCCCAAACAAATAAATTGAGACAAATTAATTATTCTAAGTATGAAAAATTAGCATTAATTTTGTGTAATTTGAACTCTTGAATGAATCAGTAAAAGGAATTAAATTATTCTTGCACATAATTGCATGGATTTAATGCAATTGCATAGTAAAGTTGACAGTTTTCACTTCATTTATTGTTCTTTAAAATGATTGTGTGTGTTTCTCTAATTCTTTGGAGGGCATGAAAAAGAAATACTTGGAAATGGAGGCTACTTGGCAACATGTTTTTGGAATAGAGTTGCACAAGCTGCTGCAAGTTCAGCAAATGTATTGTGTATGGGACAGAAAGATCTATAAGATGCTGGAAGGGAAGAATCCTTCATTCCAGTTCTGCTGAACTTGGCTTCAAGTTTGAGCCCTTTGATCTTATTCTTTACTTTTCTGTTTTCTTCTTTGATCATGAGCCATAGACAGATGTGCCTGCATTCCTTGCAGAAGCCCAGTGATTGTCACCCAAATCAGGAGTGAACCCAACTCCAAGTGTTGCAAAGAGTTGAAATAACAGGCAATGCTGGCAAAGCTGACCTGGCCAGCTGGTGTCATGTGGGGCAACCTTTAATCTCATCTTGCATGTAAAAACAACTGATTTGTGCTGACAAATGGAAGAAATTAGTTCTCTGACTACAAGAAAGTTTGGTGTAATTTTTCCAGGTTCCTGGGTAGAGCTTCTAGGCAGTGTTTCAGTGGCACGTTCTTTAAATTGGATACCAGCCCTTACTGCTGATGATCAGTTCCTGGAGAAAGGGCAATGCTTGGGACTGACTCTTTGGACTGGATTCTCCTGCCTGTTGGGGGACTGGCACCAAAAGAAGCTGATGTCAGCCCTGAAAATAGCTTACTTTAATACCCCCCACCCCCGCCTTTCCTTACTGCTTGGCTCTACTCAAGCTGCAGTTTTGCACTCCATCTTCAGTGCCAATAAGACGGTTTGTGAAGCTATGCTGTAATCCAAATAACTGAAGTGACAGTGAGAATCTGTGGGAGACTTAACTGTGCAAATAGCTGCACAAGAAGAACCTGGAGATTTAGCTTGCAACTTCTGTACAATATGTTCCTCAATGTTTTCTAGACATCAAAAAAACCCAAAACCCTAGAAAAAGAACTTGAAAATTGACATAGACAAAATCAGTGACCTCCCAAGATATCTCTTACTTTGTGGATAAAATGTAAATTAAAAAGGAAATATCTAAACATGGAAGTAAATACTACATCTCCAAAATTAACAAAATTAAATGTATCATGTCAGGGCCATGCTTCAAAAATCTGCAACCGTATTGAATGCCGTTTCCAGTTCTGTTCAAATGCCAGTGAAAAACTATCATTGATCTCACTGACATCAAAGCAAGTAGGTTTAGGTGCCCAGGAAGTAGCTAGGGACAAGCTCACCCTTGAGAAAGAGCCTATATAGACAATGATCTAATCTGGTGAAAAGTAGGCGCTGCTCTGTCTTTAATGTAAGGACATACTGAAAAACCTGTGAAGGGTTTATGATTTTAATATCAGGCTCAGTGTTTTAAAGATCTCAGCCAAATTTTCTTGTTCTCTAACCATTAAAATAATCATTTTAACATTTTTCTTTTATTATTTATCTTGCCCTTGGTGCTCCAGTGAGAATGGCTTGGAACTGGAGGGTGGGGAAGTGGGCAGGCACAATGCTCTGCTCAATATAACAGCATAAGGAAGACAGCTCTTTTTTCTGTGCTCTGTGTGCACAAAGGGTTGAAAAGCCAGAGTGTAACAGCTATTTCAGCATCCTTTAAAACGTAGATGGCATTATTGGAAAGGTCCCTCTGTGTAAGAAATTTATGACTGGCCTTGACACTCTGACTGGAAATCAGAGACGGAAAGGATTTAGTGGATTCACAAGCAGATCCGAAAGATTATTCTTGCTTACAATATTCCACAGTTTATGGTACTTAGAGATTTTTTCATCTTTTAACTTAGTCTAAATTTCTATTAACTTCTTCTATGTATAATGTTTATTCTCGTGAACCATCTAATTTTAATGCTAGGGGAGATGAGTCTATTGGCTGTTTACTCAACTTTACAGAATTAATCAATTCACTGTTTTTCTACAGTACTTTGGCTTGCAATATGCTTAGACATTCTTCATTGCCTAAGCAATCTTGACTGATGTTTCTGCCTTATGATAGTGGGGAAATGTCAAGAAATGTTATGCTTCAATAGGAAACATTGTCCTGTAGTTCAATATTTGAGGGAAACCTTTAAAAAGATATTTTGCAAGTTGTACAAAGTAAGAACTAACTGTGCTTCATTGCCAACTACATGATATATTAAATAGTTAATGCATCTTAGTGGAATTGAAAGACAGGTGTGTTTTAGATGTGCCTGTTTACTGACAGCATTTGTTTAAAGCCATGTGCATTAGTGTTAAAACGTTTTTTCTGGTAGTCTGTTCAGTTAGCTATCACTTCGATATGTACTTCATCCAAAGGGAAAATGCACTCAAAATAGTTTGCTAGAGGATGGGATGGCTTAGAATTAATTTGATATAGGGAGCCATTTATTCATTGCCTGTACAGAATCAGAATGACTTTTTTTTTCTCTTTTTTTTTTAATATACAGGATTTTACTTTTAATATTAGGTAAAGCTCAAGGTATTTTCAGCAATCATCAGTTGCCCAATGGGAAGAGACACAATGGGCTGCATGCTTATGTGAGTTCAAAATAGTAGATAGGTGTGAGGATGCCCTTTAGTTTGATTTGGACTGCTACCTGCCCTCTAGAAAAAGCAATCAAACAAAATCTTTCCAATGTGTGAAGAACACATTTTTAAATCTTTTCCATAAAATTATGGTAGCACATTACATTTGATAGACACAGCACTAATAGGCACTGCCAAGGCAAAGAGAGTATCCTGGGTACATACTTACTAAATGCAATGTAGTTTTCCTACTGGTTCAAATGGAAAAAAAAACCCAAAGCAAAATAAAAATTCCCAACCTCCAAAACATTTTCAGTTGGCATTGAAATGGAGTTGAAGAGGTGACAGAATTTTGGCAAGTGTCTGAGGATATGGAATAGTGTTAGATATCCTGGCCTAAATTCAGCAGAGCGTGTCCTCTTGTACATTGTATGGCTTAAGAGACTGGGGGAAAGGCAGGTGTTGGTAGGTCCTCAGATGTCTAAAGACTTGGGATAGACAGCCAATGTCTCAAATCCTATTTAGTCCCTATAAAGATGTAGGTAGGCAGCCAGTGACCTTTTCAGAGGTCCTACCACACCGGCTTCCAGTTCGTGTCAATGGACACTCACTTTCTACACATCTCTGAAATTCATTTGCATGATTCTCAGCTTCTTTAAGCATTAAATTCTTAAGAAAATACACACTTGAATGCTCAATTAGAGATACTTAAAAATGACCTATCCAGGAGTCACTGTTTTACCAGCTGTTACTATAATGTGCCAGATCTACTTTGGTGCCGAACTGACGATAGTTTGTATAATTAGTTTGCGAATGTTCCTTTCTGTATCATTAAACATCCTCACTGGTCTTCAAATGGAGTACTAAGTGACAAGTCAAATTCAACTCATCAGCAAAGAAGCTCAGTTACCATGAGAGCACCTGCTTTCTGCAGGTCCTGATTATCTATCTCTGTCCCACAGAGACTAATGACCTTACAGCTTGTTACTTTTGCTTGCATCTAGCTCTGCTCCACTGGGGTAACTGCTCTTTTCCTCTCAAACTGTTGAATGGATTAATATAATCATGTGAAACTCCAGCAATTGCTCCTCACCTGGACTGAGCTTCAAATTTGTTGTATTGTAAAAAACAGAAACAAGATTTCTGGGCACATCAGCTATTCAAAAGTGCAACAGTTAAGCAGTAAAGGGTATTGCAACTCCTACTACACTTGCCTTTCTTTTACTTTTACACCATTATGAAAGTAACAAGTGCCAAGTCTTTTATTATATGCTATATACCTCTTGACCCAAACTCCCTGTTCTGAGCTCAGTTCCACTTAGACTTTTGATTTGTTATAAACATTGAAAACTTGTTACTAGCTTTGTTAAGAGTATGCCTTGAGGCTTTATTAAGAGTATGTCTTTCCTTTGGTCTTGTGCATTCTTACTATATTGTAGCATTTTCCAGTTCCTGTAATAGATTTTCACCATTCACACTATTACGCTCCTTGAGGAAGGGTATCTTCTCATCCTTCTTTCTGGTCTTACTATCTTCCACACACATTTCACCTTGCCATCTTTCCAAAAACTGTTTTCCAGGCTCTAGCTTGTCAGATGTACTGTGCACACAGTTGCTGCTTTTCTGCTTCTTGTTCTATTTAGCCATATTACAACAAGGTTCAGAGCAAAATTGCTGTTCATTATTTCCTTCCCATTGTCCTGAATTGATGTGAGTTCTGGCATCATCACAGTGCACATTCTTTAGCAGAAATTTGAGTTTTGAGTGTCACATATAAAGTAAATAGATGGGTGAGACATTTGTAAACAAAGAATACAGAGAGAAGGCTTGCACTTAACGCACTGACTTTTCAGAGCACTGCGAATGGCTGTATCTAAACTGTGCTGGTGCTTATAACCATCATCTTCTAAGATAAAATTTCAGTAAAAAAAGGTGAAAATTATATAAAATTTTATCAACGGACTAAGGTAAAGAATTGGTCTCAGCTTTGGGGACCCGAGTTCCTGGTAAGGTATCAAACAAGGACCACTGTCTGCTTGTGCTGCGGTGGCGCCTGCACCTGTCTCATACCTGTCTCGTGGGCTGTGTGGCCCCTGTGGGAGTGAACAGGGAAAAGGCTGCTCTCAGGAGTGGGGCAAGATCAGGAAAGAGCCATCCATGCTTTTCTTCTCTGCTGTAGAGAGAGGCAAAATAGCAGCCTAGATGGTTATGGCCCACAACTCTTTCACGTTGTTTCTGACTCACCTGTGTATCAGCCACCAGGGCAAAACCGGAAATTTTCCTTCAGGTATGGATTATTGTTCTTTCTGTCAGTGGCAGCATACCAGAATAAAAGGAACTTTTAGGCAACCAATATTTTTGTGGGTGTTTGAAATACAGGAATATAATCATAATGAGATAACAGCAACTGCTGCTGACAGTGTGGTGGAGGGGTGCTTTCTGATTCTGCCTTAGACCCTAAAAACAACAAAGGACAAAATAGGAGCATATGTTCTTGTTAGGAACTTGATTTTTCTGCAAGTTGGTGACTATGATATCCATTCTTTTTACAGAAGGGTGAGAAGAAGCTTTTGAGTTTGATGTGCTAGTCATGGAAGTCAGCAATAATTTATTTACTGACTCCAGCAAAGTTGGCATCAGGATCTCTGTGCGCATCCGCACCATGCACTGTCAGCTAGGATATGCTCACTACTCCTCCTCCTAAAACATATGATGTTGTGGCTGATTTGGCTAGAGGAGTATTAAAGGAGTTGTAGACATTACTTCCTATGGCTTCAGCCCTGTTTCTTCACCCACATGGCCTCATTGCCTGCACACAGCCACTTCCAGATTGGAGTTCATCTCTACAACAATCCCTAATGCTCTCAAAAGTTCCATCTTTCTAAAATGAAAATGTTCTTAATTCAGCTGAATTATAAAATCTCCTGCAACAGACTCTGCTTGCCTAATCTGTAGCCTTTCACATTTACATAGTGGCGACAAATGCTTACCAAGGAAAATTAACAATGCTCTAATTCATTTACAGCAACAGAGAGAGGCCATAAAGCACCTGAAAGATCTTTAAAACACCAGAAGGAAAATTTTTGCATAATAACCTTTAAGCTGTGTTTCTGCAGACATGCAGAGAAGGTATATAAACACTGGCTATTTCAGCAGCTAGGGATACAGCACCTTGACAATATTAAGAAGTCATTTTAATATTAAATTCTTTGTTAAAAGGCACAGGTGTTTAAAGAGTGAATGCTGTATGCTCTGATAGAAATAAATGCGGGTCTCTGTGCTCCTTGCCAATTGCATAAATTATGTAGCAGCAGTTATGTCAAAGGTTTGAGGCATATCGGCATTAATGAATGCATGGTGGAGTTTCACACTAATTAATTTGTCTTGTCAGATTATGACAAAGTACTTTCCAATGAAAGTTGCCAAGTCATAACCCCTGATAAGCAACCAGACAGCAATTAACAAGATACTTCAATGATTTTACTGTAATTCCTCATGTGCAACTTCAACGTAAAAGCCTGGAGTATCAGAATACACTAGCCAAGGTAGAAGAAAAATGGACTTTGAAAGCAGTTAGGGATATCTTAACAATTCTTAAATTAAAAAAAAACCACCTTAAATAAAAAAGGGTAGTAAATTTTGTAAAATATCTTACTTTGCAAGCAGTGACTTTCCTGGTACAAGGAAGAAATAAAACAATAGATCTGGCAAATGGATTTGGAAGTCCAAATATTGAGGATAGAAAAAAGAAATGTATCTTTCTTTACTGTGTACTTCATCAACTGTTTCTTTTACTTGGTGATACTAAGAAATCACAAGTGTTTTTTGTTGGAGCTCTCTCATATAAATGTCAAATATTTTCTGTCTCGTTATTTTCCTTTCAGAACTTGTGGTCTGGAAAGTCAATGGTATTCATCTCATGCTTTTATCTGGAAGGATATTCTTGGAGGATGAAATGTGATTATTCTGAAGTTCAGATTCAGAACCATGCAGCTCTGCCTTCATTTCTATTTTCTTTTCCCATTCTCCGCTATTCACACTATTTTCCTACATACAGATTTTCCTCTTTTGTGTATGATAATTTTTTTTTTTCTAAAGAAAATTTGGAGCTTATTTTCAAGGGAAGCACATAAGCTTTGCCTCCTATCATCTTCTGGCACAGATCACAAAGAATTGATCTGCAGAAGCTGCTGCTGACCTTGTATATCCAAACAACACACAGTTCAGTAGCCATAGGGAGCTCTTCATAATGCTAGCACATAAATCAATATATTAAATTTAAAGATTGACCAGATGTCAAAAACATATATTAAGATATGAGCCCCCAAGGCTGCATGCACTGATGCAGTTCAGCATTGGCCTGATATTCCACAGTGTCCTATGGGTAATAAAAAGACAAAGAGTAAAGCAGGATATTATCACAAACACTTTGAGCACAAACTGAGCACTCAGGCCAATGAGGCTAATTATCCTGCATCTTCTATGTTTTATTTGATGAGAGGTAGAAGGAAGTTGAAAAGAAAATTATTTTTTCCCCCTTTTAATTAAAACATCCCCCCAGAGACAATTACATGTACTGTGTCAGAGTAATGATATTATCTCAAACCAGAGCCATCTTAGCATTTGCAGCCCTTTCACTGTGCTTTTACTGATGTGATATCAGTAATTTTCAGGGTGCCATGACAGACAAGCTTCTTGTCTTCCAAAGGATCAGAAATGACTGCCCAAGTATATTGTTTTTCAAGAAAACTCTTCTGAATGTGCTCAGCTTTCAGTCACCTCCGAGATTAACAATGTGCTTAAAATACAGCAAATGTTCAAGGTAGGGAAGGGAGCAAAGTATGTTTTCCCTAACTGAGACCTAAAAAGGTGGAGCTGGGAAAAATTACAGTTTGCATGAATAAGGGCCATGTTATGCCCAGATCTTCCTGGAAGATGACACGTGGCTATGGTAATGTGTGTGCAGCTCTGTGCCAGATCTTGCTCCCTGGTGCTGAGCTCTGGGTTGGGTTGCTGCCCTCTGTAGAGTCCCCAAGGCTGGGTCAGATCCCAGTATCTTAGATAAGTCCATACAGGGGTATGACCCAGAGGACCTCCATGGATGTGGCTGACGTGTAAGTGGCTGTGCAGAACACCCACAGGCTACACGTCTACAGCTTGGTAGCCTTAAAATGTGTGCAGCAAGCTTGTGGCTGCGTGGCTGGTAAGATGCTAACTTGGCTCATCTGCTTTGTGCCGTACTGCCTCTTGTGGGCTCAAAACATTTCAAAAGGGGTAGGCCTGGGAGAGGACTGCTGCACCACTTTCTGTGAAAGTGCCCACAACGTGGAAAGATACGTGAAAAAGAGCATTTAAAAGTGTGAACATTCAAATCATTATACTCTTTCAATGACATCTGAATGACTTGTCTCCTTAGGGACTGATAGCATCCGTCCAGTGAGTTTCAAGACATGAGGATATGTTCTGACGAGAATTTGCATATTTATATTGTGTAAAGATACTTATGCAATTCCTATTGGCCATGCTTTTCTGTTTGGTTTAGTTTCAGATTTGGAAGAAAAATATTTTATAATGAGATAGTGCTGTGGTCTCCCTTCAAAGATACACATAATGTGCTCATCATACACAGCTGACATCTCCAGAAAAGAGTAATTGAAACTGATTTTCTGGTCCTGAATTAACACTTTAAAACTAGTGGATGCCTGTGACTGCTGTTACCATTTGACAGACTTACAGGCACACTATAATTTTTTTTGTGACTTAAAGTAGCCAGAGGCTTACTCTGTATCAAGTACATAGGAACCGGGCACAGATGTGGGTGTACTAAAGGAGAATAGGATGACAAAATAATATAGGAGGGTGCAGTTGCCTGTTCTCATTTTCCTGCTACGTTATGACATCTCATCTGATGTGTTGTTATTATCAGCAGCACTGTAGATGCAGTCTGCTCTGAAAGAAGTGTTCTGCATTTTCTTCCAGTTGCCCTGGCACATTTGACCATTTTGTTAGCCAGACAGCAGGCTCCATGTTTCGCAGCCACTTGGCAAATAGCTTTGAGAGTCAAAGGCAGCTCTGGGCACAGAGCAGCCCTGGCAGTTTCAGATGGTTTGCACTGTTGCCCACTCTGGCTGGTGACCCAGACCTGTCTGGGTCCTGCAAGCTGATGCTGGGTGAAAGTAAATGCTGCAACAGCTCTGTGCAGCTCTCGTGCAGCCGACCCTGGCTGCATGGGCTCTCCCGACGGCTGGGGAGGGATGTGCTTCCTCCTCTTTCTGCGCCACTCGCACTGAGGTGACGGAGAGAGGGGAGAGCCACTAGACCCAGGGAATCATTGCATTTAAACTCGCTTTTGTTTCTAGCCACCTTACTTTTCATTCATGTCTCAAAATAGAATGGCTGATGCCCGGTGAGTCAATGGAAAAGACCAGTAGCAAAAAGAAGAAAATAATCATTCAAAGACTGCATATATATCAAAATAAACTAAAAATGCATTAACAGCATGATTATTAGAAAAAAATCAGGTTTTGTCTCCCAAAGCTACTGCCAGAATCTCTTTTACTCATGAGACACAGGCCACTACACTATGGTGGCTGATACTGCTTATCTCCAAGATGCCAGAGGCTGTCAGTTATTTTCCAGGCTGGGTTATGTACAGCAGTATGCCATAGCACCAAAAATAATCTGAAAACTTCCATTCATCAACAAAGCATTTCAGACATTGCTTACGCTGTCAGAGACTGCAAATGTTTTATCAAGTTATTTCTTTTTCAGGCATGAGCAAGCCTATGAAATGAAAGGTAAATTGAGTTTGTTCAAAGCATTGTCCAAACCAAGGAATCTAACACACACAGCTGTTCTACATAAAAGGCTTAGATCTTTGCTACTTTGAGAAAACAGATATATACTAACCAGAGCCACATTTCAAATCTTTTTTGTTAGGCAAAACTTCCAGACTTACATTAGCAAAAAGAACAAAGTAATGACTTAAGAAATAGGAGTCATTTACAAATAAGTTGCATGGAAAGTCAGATAAAGGGGAGAAAAGGCACAACAACAGCTAATGAGATCTTATACTTTAAGATGCAAAGCTGTCTTGGCCACAGACTTCACGAAAGGATTGTTGGAGGCTCAGGTTTTTAAAGGAAATGTTCAAGCAAAGCAAACCCACACATTGGAGAGCAGCTCTTGCACCTTCACCCAAGAACTCAGCTTGGTCAAAAACAATCCCAAACACCTTAATTTTCTTTCTTCTTTTTACTTGTCTTTTCTTTTTCCTAACTCTCTTGCCACCAACACATAGCCTTTTCTTCAGAGGATCTCCATCTCACTTTGACGTGCTCCACTGAAACTGGTGCAAGATATGTTTATGTAGCTACCAGCTTAGACTGCCATGCTAGCTCTAAGCTTTTGCTCTTGTTAACCTAACCTTGCTGTCTGACTCAGCCCAGCTTCTCTGAGGCAATTCTGTGACTCCCGCTTGGATGGTACAGAGGGCTGTCACAGGGATTGAGGAGTGCTGCAAGAGGGTCTTACAACTGAGTGTTTCAGCAGAGAGCACAAATGCACTTGAGGAAGTTCCAGTGAAATTCTCAATCCATTTACTGAAGCAACTGTGGTTTCTATCACACAATTGGGGAAAGAATTAAGCAATGTCTCATTGTTTATCTGCTTTCAGGGCATTTTAGAGACATTAAAATTCAATATAACAAGTGCTCTGTGGACTCTCAGTCTTTGCTGACTCTTGTTTTAGCAGGTATTCTCTCAGGAAACCTTCATGAGATATTTCTCACTGCTTGTTTTCTTTGCATATCACTAAAGCATGTATTTTCTCTTTTCCAAGATGCCAACAGAATAACTTTCTCAGTGTTTGCTTCCACTATGATGATAGCACTTACGCTGCCCCCCCCAGACAGCAATATTTCACAAATACATTAACTTTAGATCAATGTAAGCTTATGGGCATATTTTCTCTGCAGCAGATCTTTCATTTTACTTAGATAGAAGGATGCCCTTGTGGATAGGCTGTGAGATTGGATGTCAGTAGAGTTGGTCAGTCCATTCTTCTTGTCTACTCCTTGAGTGAATGTTATTTGCAGACTGCCCGCCCTACAGACATCTAACCAGCTGGTTTATTCCTGGCTTATCTTGTTATGTGATATTGTGACAAAACACTTGATTTCCCCATGGTACAAATCCCTTCTGAAGCCTCACATCTTTAAAAAACTGAAAACTGAATGTTGAGTCTAAAGTGTTTATTTCCTTAAAAAACTTGTTGGTTTCTTCTTTCCCCTGCCTGTTGCGCCTCTCCAGCCCGTTGGGTTAGTGGTTCTGCTCTTACACCTTCCCTGTTGTAGTTCTTCCATTCTGTGTAGACTAGTCATATACTAATGGAGAAGAGAAGGAATGGGACCTGATTTCTCCAGAAATTCAGAGGATGAACCTGAGGTGGCAGAGGGAGCTACTCAGGAGACATACTTGGTCCTTCTGTGTCATAGATGGTTAAAATGGATTGCATTTAGTGGGACCCTACATGTAAGCCCCTTATTCAGACTGCAGCTGCCTTTTCCCTATAACGTATCCCATTATGCCCAGATAGTAATACAATATAAGCCTGTGGTGTCTTGCATTGGCTTGCACAAGCAAGGAAGACATTGTCAAGTAGCTTTGCACAGAGACCCTGAAATGTATTTCTTACACATATAGATATCACTATAACTACAGGTAGGCAAACGTATCAGATTTAGGACACAGTATATGGTACTTGCCAATGTCTTTTGCATGAAGGGTATCACAACACCTTTGTACATTTAGAAGCATACTGGGCAAATAGGCAGGAGAGCTGATTGCTACACCCACAAGTGATGGTTCCCCAAACTGGAGACCCACCAGCCATGGCTCTTGGCTATGGCTCAGTCCACCACCTTGTACCATAGATTTTATTTCTGAGGACTCTAGAAGGTTGTAGGTTCTCCATCCTTGGCAGTTTTCAAGCCTTGGCTGGAGTAAGCTCTGAGCAGCCTGGTCTGACCTGAGAGCTGTCCCTGCTTTGGTCAGGGGATTGGAGTAGAGACGTCCTGAGATCCCTTACAGTCTAAATGACTGTCACTCTGTGACTGCTCTCCCCAGGCTGTAGCCCATACAGCATGCTGCTCTTGCCCAGCTCTCTGGATTACTGTTCTACAGCCTGCAGCAAGCCTGTCTCTGGCTGGGGGCCTCTCATGTCAGCCCACTAACCCTGAACAGGCAGCAGAGGCTCATGAAATCAGATGTGTAGGTTGGCAGGGAGGTCTAGAGGTCCTCTGGCCCTCTCTCCTGCATGAGATGGGACTATTCCCAGTGCTAGATTGGACTTTATCTCACATTGTATAGATTGACATACATGAGAAAAGGGTACATTGGTTATATTTTGGGTAGTACTAGATGGACATGATGAGCATTCACCACCCAGTTGATGACATCTACTTTTGGTTGAGCCAGAACTGTTGCTGCCAGGAGCAGTTCTGATTTGAAATGAATATGTCAGTGCTAGTTAGCGCCAGTGGATTTGAAACCAACATGAGCAGAATGAAATCCACGAAGCGGTGGGTGTTGCTGGGTGTGAGGTGAGAGACCCTTGGCTTAGCAGCAAACATTGTTGAATTTCTGAGTTGTTGGACCAAGCAGTACCACCAGCAGATAAGCCAAGCAAGACTTCCACTGCTTTTGGCACTCAACAGACATCATCTATACTTTTGGCTCTGCCCACAGGTATGGGGATCAGCACTTTCATCCGAGTGGTCCCTCAGCAGGCTATAAGAGATGCAGCCTGAAAACTGACCATCTCTTCCCTAGTGCTCTGCTTACTTCTTCACGCCAAACCTTCCAGTGTTTTTACACCAGTGTTCACAGCCATGGGGCTCAGAATCCCATTACCGCAAAGAGAAATGTGAGCACCACTAGCCCACTGATGTGGTGCCAGTCTCTCCCTTAGTAACATGCTGCTCTGGCTCTGCAGCCCGCCTTGTCCCCTGTGTCTCAGGACCTCCCCCTGTCGGGCCCACACTGTGTGGTCATTTCAGGTGCCTCTACCCCCATGACGGCTGAGCTTCTTGACCCATCCAGAGCTAATGGGCTTCCCCATGGCTCTTGGTCAGACTGAAGCTAATGTGCAAAAGGACATCTTACTACTGCGGCTTAATTTTGCTTCTTTGATTGTGGATGTTTACAACTGACCCCTCCAGCTCTCTAGAGCAGGGCCGTAGCACCCTCCAAGCAAAGCATGACCTATAAACCCACCTGCTTGCCCCCAGACGTCACCAGCTCTTGATGGGAGTACAGAGAGTAGGGAAGGAAAAGAGCAATTTCCATGAGCTGGGACATTTGCTTCACAAAGGCCAGGGCACCCTGCTGTCATCTGTACCCTACTATGGAGATGGGGGCAAAGCCACGGCACATGAGAAGCTGCTTTGCAAAACCCCAATGCTGTCTTTCTTTAATTTTTCTCCTGTCTGAGATTGCAAAGAGATATTTAAAAAAATAAGTAGAAAGCAACTGAGAAAGAAACAAAAATGATGAGATAATTACATTATTTTTCATAAAAACAAATTTAAACCAATAACTACAGGCTAGGCAAGCAGGCTTGACTAGGAGATTTCGCTGAGAAAGAGGAACAACCCGTCCTGCTTCCCAGCTGCCTTAATGTGGCTCTGAGGCAGCATTTGCTTTCATGTCTTCTTTTCTGGTGCATGTGAAACAATCAACTCCCGACGCTTGTGCTTCTGCTCTGCACACCCTCGCTGTCAGCCAGGCGCCTTTCGCAGCACCCTCTTTACAAACCCAGAATAAAACCTCATTTTGCATTTGTCAGTCATGCCTGGAGGTTCTCCAACATCTGTTAACCTTTTTAGTGTGAAGCGCGCCTCACCTCTGCAGTAATATTTTACTATTTTGTAGATGGAAAAACTGATTGCATTCAGGTAACCTGCCTGGGCAACTTGAAATTTAGTGATGTACCATGACTAGTGAACCCACCCTTTAGTCCAATTGCTTATTCTATGGAAATGTGCAGAAATAACCCCTCCCTTCTTGACTTTTGCACTGGCTGCTGAAGCGTGAACATTGGTTCATGTGATGAGAGAACAGCTCTGTGCCATAGCTTTCCATCAATGTTTTGGCTCCATCTCACCCTGAAAACTAGAATTTTTACTGAGAGAGAGAAAATTGACATCTCTTCAGTCAAAATTGGAAGCTAGAATTTTCTCTCAGGGTGAGAAAACTGAGCTTTTCAGCCAAAGTAGGAATTTGTAAAAAGCACAATTAAACCTAAGTCTGCAAATAGCATTTGGATTTCTGAAGCTTGCCAGAGCTCTGAAGAGAAGGTTCTTTAGTGACAAAATCATCCACTGTTTATGTAGGAAATTGTTCTACTTTTGTTTCTTGGGTTTTTTTTAAACATTTCTTTAAAACCTGAAATATTCTACTGAATTCCCCTTGCATAATGCGTAATGCAGACTACCCCAGATTTAATAAAGCCAGCACGCCAAATGAGCCATATCACAGAGTCTTAGTATGACAGTTGCTGCTTATTGATATAGTTCAGTTCCAGTAAATTCCAACCTATTCCTATAGTGTAAAGTTGAGTCAGGTCTGCTTTGATCAAAACAATGCTAATGCATGCTAGCAAAATGTATGTTAACACATTAAAATAAATCTTACCTATTTGAAACCAGAACTCTTTCGAATGTGCTGTGAAGGACCATAAAATAAGCACAAAATGCAGCAGGAAAAGCTGCATCCAGTGTTAGCCTCAGTGCTGGGTTTGCCTTTTAGATGGTGCAAAGGTTCAACTGCCTCAGTCCTGTGGGTGGTCACTGCCAAACGGCCATGTACCCCATGACTGTGAAGTGAGGCTTCAAACAGACATTGCTGAGATAAAGAAACATCTTGAAATGATCCACTCTCTAGAGTTTGCTCTTCCACTAAAAGTTGCCTCTTCTAACTGCTCCAGCCCACCCATTCTTTGCACTGGGCTTTTCAGTTTGTACTGGCAAGGAAGATTTTCCTCATTAGCTGCTAAAGAATAATTGCACTTTTTTAGATTTGGTTGTTTCTGATGAATAACTGTGATGATGTTCCAGAGACATACAGGGATATTTTATTTCTAGAAATATAACGTATTTCTTAACAGTCCAGGGTTACTTTGCACACTTTACTGCCATCTTTGCTGAAATAACTACAGCAGCAGCAAGTGATTTCCACTCCACAAATACCAGCTAGATCAGAAAAACAGCCTCAGGGAGAAATATTTCAGATGTTGGAAGGTGCAAATTTTAGAATTATTTTGGCCTCATAGTGGCAATTTTTTCCCTGTTGTTTTAAACTCACATTTTTCATCCTGTAAACTTTGGATCTTATATTTGAAGGTAAAGAATAGATCAAATGAGGTGAGTTTAGTGAGGTAAGGGTAGAATACCCTCCTGTTATCCACACATTGCTGGGATTTGAGAGAATCTCTCATTCGGCTGAGTGATGGATAAGACCATTTGAAACCCTTGAGCCCCCTGCACATTTGAGCCCCTTGGGTGGACTATGCATGTGGGACCAGGTTCTCTGTCCATCTTGCTAACTCAGTTGTTGACCCATTTGACCTCACAGGTGAAGACGGACTCATCCTGAGGACTTCTCCCAGTGAAAGTTTTCTCAAATCACGGAATCATAGAATCATTAAGGTTGGAAAAGACCTCTAGGATCATCAAGTCCAACTGCCAATCCAACACCACCATGCCTCCTAAACCATGCCCTGAAGTGCCACGTCTACACGTGTTTTGAACACCTCCAGGGATGGTGACTCCACTGACCACTCTTTCAGTAAAAAAATTTTTCATAATATCCAATCTAAACCTCCCCTGGCGCAACTTGAGGCCATTTCCTCTTGTCCTATCTCTAGTCACTTGGGAGAAGAGACCAACACCCACCTCACTACAACCTCCTTTCACGTAGTTGTAGAGAGCGACAAGGTCTCCCCTCACCCTCCTCTTCTCCAGACTAAACAACCCCAGCTCCCTCAGCCACTCTTCATAAGACTTGTTCTCCAGACCCTTCACCAGCTTCATTGCCCTTCTCTGGACACACTCCAGCAACTCAATGTCCTTCTTGTAGTGAGGAGCCCAAAACTGAACACAGTATTCGAGGTGCAGCTTCACCAGTGCCGAGTACAGGGGCATGATCACTTCCCTACTCCTGCTGGCCACACTATTCCTGATACAAGGCAGGATGCCGTCGGCCTTCTTGGCCACCTGGGCACACTGCTGGCTCACGTTCAGCCGGCTGTCAACCAGCACCCCTAGGTCCTTTGCTGCTGCACAGCTTTCTAGCCACTCCTCCCCAAGCCTGTAGCGTTGAATGGGGTTGTTGTGACCCAAGTGAAGGACCCAGCACTTGGCCTTGTTAAACTCCATAAAACTGACCTCGGCCCATTGATCCAGCCTATCCAGATCCCTCTGCAGAGTCTTCCTACCCTTGAGCAGATCGACACTCCTGCCCAGTTTCGTGTCATCTGCAAACTTACTGAGGATGCACTCAGTCCCCTCACCCAGATCACTGGCAAAGATATTAAACAAGACTGGCCCCAAAACTGAGCCCTGGGGACACTGCTCATGACTGGCCACCAACTGGATTTAGCTTCATTCACCAGGATGTCCTCAGCCAGCACAGCCTTCTCATTTCCTTTTGGGTGTCTACAGCGAGTCTGCTGATCCAAACCCTTGGCAGCTCTGCTCTGATACCTTGCTGGGGAGAGGGAGGAGTGCTGCTGGGAACAGTACATCACACACCTTGTATGAATGCTGGGGGATATTATTCAGATATTGACTCACCCCTCAGTATAAATGGATTGGGATAATATTGGGTCTGCAAAGGAGGCAGTGGTATACAGGCAAAACAAATTTGCAAGGTTCTTCTGAATTGGCTTTTGTCCTCTGACTGTGGATTATGCACAGACACAGTTGCTGTGGATGGCAATATTTGCTCTCAGCTGTGTAAATCAGGATGAGAGGTTTAGGACTTTGCATTGTATAAAGGAGAGAAAGCAGAGATGAGGAAACACATTGCAGAGTATGCTCATGAACAAACTTTTTGCCTCAGGATCTGTTTTATTGTAGAGTGTGATTGAAGAGTTTGATCACCTCTGAATGAGGGAAGCCTGGCTTTATCATGCACTATGAAAAGAATCAGCCTTACAGAGAAAAGAAAAAGAGGAAACAAAACACAGGAAGACTTCTGCACCTTAGGAATACCTTACCAGAAGTGCAATGGTAGACAGTACTGTGCATGCATGCAGGAGCAGCAAAGAAATCAAAGACCACAAGGCCTGCAACCAAGTCATAGCAGGAAATAAGCACCTATAGGGATGACATCTTGTTTCTCTGCTCCCAGGTCCTGCAACTTTTTGGTTTTGTGAAAGTGGTACCCATGAGTTATGCAATTTATTTGACCAGTTACGACTCGATGAGTGTCTGCTCCTTTGTTAAAGAAAAAAATGGAGAATAAGGAGGCACAATATTTCTGAAGGCAGCTAAAAACTTTTCTGAATTAAAATAAAGATAATATTGTCGTAATATTCACAGTCATCTGTTGGCCTTGGTAATGAGTAAGGAGCATCTGAGGACATACAAAGCAGTTCAAATAATTCCAAGATTTACCACAATATTGTTCCAACACAAATGGTTCAGTAAGCCCCAGTCTGTGCAGGTGATGTGGGTCTTTATGGATCCTTATGGAGCCATAAATGACAATCCATGCTTACTTCTAACCAAGTGTGGATGCTCGTGGAATAGCTGGTCATAGTTCAGCGAAAAATTTAGATGTCTCTTAATCATCAGAAAGCATCAGCTTGGTTCTGTTACTGCATCCAGGGCTAAACTTTGGCACTGGACTAAATAACTGGAGCTCTGCCACATGCTTTTTAACTAGAGATTCCCACAGGAGACAGCATCTCAAAGTCTTGCATGAAAAAGCTTTTCCTTCTTTGCTTTCTAAGAAGTTGTCAAGGCTCTGGGATTTCTTGACTAAACTTTCTGAAGTGCTCTGGCTATCTTGCAGCTGGCTTCTGACAAATGGAAGCCTTGTTCCAGGTTACAAATCATACCAAGTTTAATGACTGTGATGAGCTTTCTGCTCTCAAATTACTTATTGATTCTCCCAGGCAACAGACTAATTTGTTAGTGAAACAGAAATACACATTAGACATTCAGTTGGTCAGGGCATTTTAACTCGTGCTTTATATAAATTATACAAAATGTCATTTTTATAATTTGGACTTGGTATCAAGTTGACTTTCTGGGATGGTTTTCTCAGTAGGGCAATTGTTTTCTTGGGAAACTGAAGTGATTCTTGGGATATTCAGGAATTTACTCAGGGGTTTATGGTTATGGTTTTCCTTATTCAGTTTCTCAAGAAGGGGGAACTAAAAAGACCACAGTCCAGAGAGCTTCTGCAGCATGGACATTCAGAAAACCATTACAGAAGTAGGTTGTGGTTCCTCACAGATGGTAGTGATCAGCCATGGAGAGAAGCTGACACATCTGCTGAAATCGGAGTGAAGGAGTCTTGCTCAAAAAGCAGCATTTGGAAAGAGGTGAACGCTTGATCAGTGGCTGCCACAACCACCCATTTGCTGTGTTAACACTCTCAGTTTGCCTACAATTTGGCTATAAAGCTGCCTGCTGTCACTGCTGGTGAGGTAAGCGCAAGGGAATTACTTAAGCAGGATGCAATCAAATGTTTCCATAGCTCTTCAAAATAATTAATGAACTTCGCCCAATAACAACATGGAAGCAGGCAGCTTCTGCACACACTCTCCAGCGCAGCTAGAGCAGAGCACACGGGGCCACTGCACCCCAGCTGCTGCAGGGACCATCCAATGCTGTCCTTCGCTCTCTCCCCCTCCTTCTGCACTGAAGGCTCCTTCAAGGGTTTTAGCGTGGCAAAGGTGCTACCACTCTCTCTGGGACTGGATCACGTCTGGCTGCTGCTTTTTTCTCTGTCAGCAACTGAAAGGAGCAGGATTTTGTCCTACCAGTGCTGCTCAGCAAGCAAGAGCACTCACTGCTCCTTACTTTCTCACTCCAAGCATTCCAGTCACCTGTTCAGGGGACAGGACTGGTACTATTCAGATGTACATAATCGTTAACAGCCCACAAATAGGAGGTTCCTGAAGCAAGTGTCTTGGGAATAATAGGCCATTAGAAGAAAACTGTTCTAAATTTTTGGCTTACTCTTCAGGACAACAAATTCTCTGACAAATTAGGATCCATTTGTGGCTGATTCACAAAAGGAAGATTAAATTCATCAGACCGTGTATTTAAAATGAATAGTTCAGCATGCTCCTGGCTGTAAATGTATCACTCCACTAAATAAGTTTATAGAAATTATTAATATAGGGTGACTCTCATATGTAAAGTTCAGCAAGTTCATGAATATTTTCAGGATAATGGCTTTCATTTTGCTTTGAGACAGCCTGCAAATTCACAAGCTTCATTCAGCTCCTGATTTCTCTTTACGCTTTGAACAAGATCATTGTGTCCTGAGGAAAGTTTTACTATTGAAGAGTGAAGATGGCTCTCTCATGAGCCATTCAGTCACATGAATGTTCACTGTGTTTTCATATCTTGCAATATAATTCCAC
The DNA here is from genome assembly GCA_031468815.1 of Morus bassanus. Classification (NCBI taxonomy): domain Eukaryota; kingdom Metazoa; phylum Chordata; class Aves; order Suliformes; family Sulidae; genus Morus; species Morus bassanus. The sequence goes on along the minus strand of CM062568.1, from coordinate 86,077,433 downwards.
AATTTTGCATTTTTATGTAATTCCCAATTTCATTTTTCATAGTAGCAGTTCCTCTGTTTTCCAGCATGCTGCCTGCTGTGCAGGAAAGCAGCTATGTCACCGTCCTCCTCTGCAGAAGTGAATATATTGATACTGCAAGTGGCTCATATTTTTAGACATCAGGATTTCATAGAAACATAGAATCATGAAGGTTGGAAAAGACCTCTAGGATCATCAAGTCCAACCGTCAACCCAACGCTACCATGCCTCCTAGATCATTCCCTCAAGTGCCACGTCTACATATTTTTTGAACGCCTCCAGGGATAGTGACTCCACCACCTCTCTAGGCAGCCTGGTCCAGTGCCTGGCCACTCTTTCAGTGAAGAAATTTTTCCTAATATCCAATATAAACCTCCCCTGGTGCAGCTTGAGGCCATTTCCTTGTGTCCTATCACCAGTAACTTGGGAGAAGAGACCAACACTATGTAATTGTTTTGTAAATGTTTCATTCCATAATTTTAGATTTTGGGCCAGAAATGTTTTAATTAAATTTACTTTCTGTTTAAACATAGCTTGAGAAAACTGATGGAGAGTTTCAAAGCAAGGTGTCTGTCAGCACCAGAGCTGCCTGTGGGTGCTATGGTCAGCCAGTGCCTTGTGGTCAGTTCAGCATTGGTGAAGACTGAGCTGGGGCCCAATTACTCTCAAAAGCGGTATTCAGCAAGGTTTTAGGCAGGAATAAGTTTCAACAAGGAAAGTCTTTGCGGTTTGAAGTGAATACAGCTGGTAGCTACAATTCAAAAGACCAAAATTTTGTGAGTTAGCGAGTAAATGAATGAAAGAGCAAATGACAAGGTATAAAGCAACTCTAATGCTCATCATTCATTTAACTGGTCCAGGGAAGTTAGGTTTTAGGTCAGGTGATAAACCACATGATTGGTACACCTGTCATCTGCTGTAAAAACATTGAAGCATACGGCCTCTCTCAGTTGCTTATCTGAGTTTTCATAAGGTATGCTGTTTAAACAGCTTTATTTGACATCCATGATCACTATTGGGAGCAGATATATTGGAATATATTTGTAGTGGCTATGGGTGTAAGTAGTACTCAAGACTACTTGCAAAGCATCAAACTTTCAGTTGTGTATTTATGAAATCTTTTCATACATAGTGATGTTGATATGTTTGTGTCAGATACACATGAGCCAACCTGATCTATTACATCCTGAGCTTCTCCCAGGCAACCACCATTAAAAAACTGTGATGGTTATTCAGCAGATGGAAAAAGGGGAAAAAAAGGGTGGAGAAGTTAAGATTTTTAGTACAAGTCATCAGCAGCTACAATTCTTTATAAAAAGCAAGTTGTAGATTATAAGTCAAATTATGTCTATTGTATGTAATTTGCATGTAAGTTTGTTAATATCTATATGTTCTACATAACTATATTGTAACTTCATGGTTATGTTAAGGTCTTTAATCACACTTAAATAGCCTATGGTGCTTTGTTTTTGCTATAAACTAAAAAAATTTTGAATCATTGTACATATTATTTAAAATGTATTGTGTATAACTGTTATCTGTGTGAGGCTAGTGAACACTACCCAAACCAATTTTCATAAAATAGCTCTTTAATTAAATTTCCCATTTACTATTCCCATTGAAATATTATGTGTGCAGATGCAGGCTCTAAAACAGAAAGGATTGAAAGGAAAGCAATTTCTTAATGTAAGGCCTCACTTTATTTTTCATGGCAAAGTAGGAGAAAGTTTAAAACCAAAGTAGGACAAAACTTAAGTTTAAGGCCAGGAGTTTATTCTCTCCTCTCCTCTCCTCTCCTCTCCTCTCCTCTCCTCTCCTCTCCTCTCCTCTCCTCTCCTCTCCTCTCCTCTCCTCTCCTCTCCTCTCCTTTCCTCTCCTCTCCTCTCCTCTCCTCTCCTCTCCTCTCCTCTCCTCTCCTCTCTCGAGTCAGTGCCTGGGACCCTTTGCCTCCCGGCAGACTGAGACTGTGAGAGAGGCACCTCCTTCACCCCCTCCCTTCCCAAGGCAAGAACAGAAAATATGTGCTGGTGGCTGCATCCTGCAGTGGGGCCATGCATAACATAGAACCTAATGTGGTTCCCTCCAGTGCTTTATTAAACATTTTCCCTTGGCTGATTTTTCCCCTCCTTTTGTTATTAGTGTCCTCTTAGTTGCTCTGTGGCTCCTGGGAGAGCCCTCATCCAAATCAATCTAAGTGAATTTGGAGCACAATATTTATGTGATATGCTACTGAATGCCTTGCCATAATTTAAGTATGACACCCACCACTTTTTTGCTACCTACTGATTTTCTTAATGCATCCAGAAAGCAATCAAAGTGGTGTGACAAGCAGTATCATGGGCTGCTCATCACTCACAATTTCATTACCTAGTGAAGGTCTAGTGATTTTTTTGTTGTCACATTTATTCTAATAATTTACAAGGAATGGAAGTTAAGAGCTGATCATGAGTGTCAATTCATCTCTGTCAGAGACCCGGGCTTTATAGCATGTGAAAACATTGCTGTCATTTACTGTTTGCAACAGTAGTGATAACATTAATTGGAAGAGAACTCTTCAAGAATTTTCTGTCACCTCCAGAGTAAATATTGAAATACATTTCTCTTTTTTGGCCTTGGCTTTTGTGTTCTCAGCATTTGATCATGGCAGGAGAACAAACACATATGTCATTAATATTTCACCAAGAAGGTCAATTCAAATAAATCAAAAAGTGATTAACACTAAGAGATTCCACTTGAGGATGAAAGGAAATTTAACTTTCTTTTAGTGGTAATCTATCCTGTTTGGCCCTGAGGGGAGGAGGCAGGGCAGCTGGGATGGCATTTGGATGCTCAGATGCTTCCAGAGAGAAGGTTTTGGACATAAAGGGTCACCCTGAGGTGAGGAGGCTTGCAGATAGACTTGCACATGAGCCTTTAAGCACCAAACAGATGGAGAAAATTGGGGTATGAGAATAGCAGGGGTCTTTTTTTCTTTTTTCTTGTTTTTTTCTTTTTCTGGCAACCCCATGATACAGAGCTGGTAATGCAGGAAGCTGAAGAAAGGAATGCAGTAAGGAAACCTAGCATGCAAAGTCCTCTCTGAACTGCCCTGCCCACAGGATCATGAAGACTGGTGCACTTCCAGTGACTTGGACTTCTCTACACTGGAATGGCCTGGTGGTTGGCTAGGCTGAAGAAGACTGGCATGTTGATTTGTTCTGGGCTATAGAGGAAGCTGCTGAAGCTGTCCACTAATGCACTTTAAAGGAGGACATGGGATGAATGGACGTAGGGATTTCAAGAATGGCTTTGCACTGCCTGAGATAGCTCTGACTGTAGCAGACTCAGCCTCCTGAAAGCCTTCAGTGTTGTCCCTCCAGGGGCTGATGAGATGCAGAACAGATGTGTCTCCTCTGCCTGTTAGCATACTTCCTCATGGCTAGAGGTGGGCAGGTGTGACTCACTGCATTACTTCAAGGTTTGCTTGCTTTTTAATGGACTCATGATTTTTTCAAATAAAAAATCACTCCTGTAATGTTTGTGTGGACCTGGATCCCTCCAGCATGCTTGTTTTGTGCCATTTCCAATAAAACATCATACCATGTACACACTTTTCTATTCTTCCTCCCAAAACACTCTGCCCCTCCAGTCATAATGCCTTCCTTAAAAGCATCCATTTCCTGCTGGATAGGAAGCATGTTGTGTGGGGGGTCTGCCAGCTCTACTGCCCTGAGAACTCCTCCTCCACAGTGCAGATGTCTTCCCCTTCTTGCTCCTTTTCCCAGCCCAAACAGAAGGACTGGTGTACAAACCCTAACCTGATTTTGGGTCTGTTTCCACAGCAATTCTTGATGTTGGCTTCCTACTACAAGCTCTGAAACTTTTATCCCCTACCTTGCTGTGCCCATGGCTCTAGTTTCACCACTGAAGATGCTGTGTCTAGCCTTTGGTTTGTATCTGACTTTCAATGACTAAGTGCTCTCTTTGCTTCAGACTGAAGGTTTCCCTTGGGTCAGTGTAGCTCTGCCTGTGAGAAGTTCCTCTGAGCCAGCCCCACTGCCTGTTTGCACCCATCCTGTGCACCCTTGGCGCAGTCTGGTGTCTGATGACCTTCAGTAATCTTTCAAATGCTGGGAATTGCTTCACCGTATGATGTTTTCTTCAGTGTGTGCATGGTACGCTGGGGACTAGAGCACCAAACTCTATATATGCCCCTGTCATGAGTCTCTTAAATAATTCCTGACCTTTTTTCATCTCTGTGTCATCAAGAGGGTATTCACTGCCCAGGTATCCTTTGCAGGGTCATTTCCAGTTGGTGTGTCATGAGTGAGCTCTGGGTCATCCCTTCAGGGGCAGGATATTCAGTCACCATCCAGCCTCTGAATGAGGCAGTCATGTTTTCTTCTTTGTCCTCTGATTAAAAGCATTTCCCACATACTCTCCCTGTTACACAGAATTCAGTACTTCAGCTCTGCCCTATAGTTACGTTCAGCCTCCCAAAGCAATTAACATGTCCAGCACTTTAGTGTCCTGCGTTGTCACGTACTTCACGCTGTTCCTCTTTTGCTGGCAGTCACTGCTTGTGGATGCAGAGCAAAAAACCTGCCTCACCTTCTTTTCCTGCAGCTGCTCTCTGGTTTCCAGTCCCATCTGTAAGGGCTGCTCCGTTTTCCCACTCAGCGTGCTCCTGCCATTTGCTCGGCAATGGCATGGGGATGGGCTCTGCCAGGGACCTGCCTCTGCCAGTGCCTGCTGTCCAGATGTTCAGCTCTGAATTATGCATCTCTGCACAGGACCAACTCTACTTGGTTCAGGTCAAGGCCTCTTGACTACAATTCTCTGCTTTTGGCAATGGAAGCGTTGCTGCTAGTGTGGGACTGTGAACCTTATGCCCACGATCCCAGGGGTTCCAGCCTTCTCTTCAAGGGAAAGGTCTGATCAGAAATCTGCCCAACATCCGAGTGAGTTTCTTCTCAGGAACCTTCAAGCTATCTAAGCCCTGCCAAATGGGTGATCACTGATGAAGCATGTCTTGACTCGTCACCAGCATCTGTGGTGCTTCCATGAACGCTAGCTGTGCCACTGCCCGAGAAGATGCCTCTTCTCGCCTTTCCTAAACTTCTGGGTATATCACTTCTCAACAGTTGCTGATCTTACAAAGTCTTCCCAAACCAGAAAATATGAATGCAGTAATATTGTCTCTAAATGTGAAGTGCTATGACTGGGGAATAATCATAATAATCCAAGAATAAGAAAGCAATATGCAGAACACCTAATTAAAGTCAGATTTGAAAGCAGTTGCTTCTTCTTGCTAAACTTATCGCCTTAAAGATTTTGTAAGCACTGAGATCAGAAGACATTGATTCAATGCAAGCAGGGAGTAGATGTGGTATATGTGGAAAAGAGTAGCAGAATACAAATAAAATGACATTCATTCCCATGTTTCAGGGATGAGGAGAATTCCAAAATGCAGTACTTGTCTTCTGCATACCCTGGATGTGAACCTTCCTTGCAACTTGGCTTTCACTGCTAGGAAAGGAATAGCTCCCACCATCCACAAAGCCCAGAGCATGTGCATTGATAAGGAGACAGACTAAAAAGCATATGTAAGGCAGAGTTGGAGCAAGAGGGTCTTCCTTTCATCTCCTCTCCTTTCTGTGAGTGTGCAGACAAGTGAGTGCAAGCAGGCACATGCATATGGACATATCCAAGTTGGTTAGGTGAAGTTTACCCAGTTAAACAAATCACAGCCCTTCTGTCTACAACCATTCTGGATTCTCATCTGTACTGGTAATCAGGCTGCAACCCTCCTGTATTTTTTCTCATCTAGTCTGGTGTCTCTGTCGGTCTCTCTCCCTTCAGTGCACTTATTTCTCTTTCTGGTTCTGACTCATCCTTTACATCCCACTCTCCAAGTGGTCAATTCTGTGCTTCCCCTCAGCTCATCACTTCATTTTGAACACTCCCACTACACAGGCTTCATCCTGATTTACAATTATTCAACCTGTTCTCTCTAGGACTTGAATCATATTTTTCTTCTCTTTAGTATTTTAACTCTCACTTGCTCCTCATTTTTCGGGCATTCATCTCTATTAAGCTTCATGACCTTTCTAAAAACCTTCCTCTTTGCTCTGCAGAAGGGATGCCTACAGGGTCTTTCTAGCTTTTCCTTCCTATGTATGCATTTTCCTCTCTCTTTTTTCTCTTGGATTTCAGTAACACTGGGGGAACATGAGCACAAAGCTGACTTCAGTTCCCAAACAGGATTGCCCAATTCCAGAAAATGGCAAATCCCAATCCATCATAACTACAGCACTTGGATTAATCTTTCCTGGTGGCGGGACATTCTTAGTCTGTGTTCAGTTGGTGTGTGCGATCTACCACTACAACATTTTGTTTCAAAAACTGTTCAAGTCCAAATTACCTTCACCTGCATAGACAGGAAGGAAACTATAAAACTGATGTCAGTGCTTCCAGTGTATAGTGGAGTTCCAACTTTGTGTGGAATCTCTGTAAAGATTCCTGTTAAAAAGAGATCAAAACTGAAATGTCAAAAATAGGGAATTTAAATGCTCATGTAATTGTGAGTAACTGGAAATGCAGTTAAGAAAGAAAACAAATCCAGAAAAGAAATAATAAAAATTGCTGTATACATGTATATGCATGTAAGATGATCTTGAGCACCAAATATCCCCTAATTTAAAAGAAATGAGATCGGATTATTGCAGTGCCACAGAGAACTCTCCCTGAATTTTGAATTAGAAATATTCACACAATCTGTGAAAAACCAACTCCTGCAATTATGAATTAGGGCATTAAGTATACAGTCTTGCTCCCACTTACACTTTCTATTTGGATGCCCAGCACAGCATACTGGAAATAAATATATTATACATAAATACACATAAATAAATACAACGAAAACACAGGAAATAATTGCTCTAAATCCATTTTGAGAAAAGACTCCTTCCAATGATCACATTTCATGGGAAACAAAAAGAAGATAAGAAGTTGATAGTATATTTCCTGCATTTCTGAATGTCATAGGGAAGTAAGAATCACTCTACTGATTCACACCAAGGATCTATTCAGCCTTTTGGTCACTGTTCCTAGCAGTGCCCAAAATCACTGGGAAGAGCAAGAACAGGGCACATACCTGACTCACCCAAGTATCCGTTCAGACTCCAAATTTTATTGGCTCTGATGTTTTCCTAAGTCTGATGCGGTTCATTTACTGAGTAGCTCACAGTGGGTCCCTCTTCCAAATTCTTGTCCAGGTGTCTCCTGAACCCATGTAACCTTCTTCCACATGAAACATCCTTTGACGGGGAGCTCCACAGAGTATACTGTTTGTTACATGGCAAATCGCCTCTGTGCTGTCTATCTACACAGATCATCTGTCATTTTACTGCCCATTCACCTTGATAGAGCTTCACCTTCTGCAATTCTGTTCTCATCTTTACTACCTTGAAGAAATTCTTGTTATTGACTCACCTCATTGCTTACTTCCTCATCCAGGTGCTTTACGGATATGTGGAACATCACAGGTCACAACAGAGACCCTGCAGAAGTCCTCTGACAACTTCTTTCTGACGTGTGAACCAACCATTTATTTCTCTCACTTCAAAGAGACTTTTTGCTGAGTGTTGGTAAAGGAGTGATGGCATGGGAGTCACTGCAGTATTTTCCAGTGTGAAGAATTAATTTCTGTGCTGTGCAGCTGCCTTATCCTCCCTGAGAGGTTGCTAATACCCTGAGCATCAGTTGGCACTTTGAATTCTTTCCTTTGATATACTTGAAAAAGTCTTTATTCTATTTTTCACTTCCTTCTGCTAGTTGCCTCTCAGATATTTTTTTAGCTTGCCCAACTGTATTTTTTCACTTAGTTTTCCAGACTTTCTGATGTTTTCTGTTTTCTTCATTTGAACTGACCTTGCTGTCTAGGCTTACTCTTTGCCTTAACTTGTGGAGTGCGTGGTTGTTTCTAATGTGGTGCAAACCAGCGTGTTTTGTGTAGGTATTTAGCCTCACTGGAAGTATTTAAGGTGCCCAACAGATAGGAAAGATCTTGAATTCAAATGAAATATAGGCTGTAGTCTCCAAATATTATCTGAAAATAAACATTCCCCTCTGAAGTGACTACAAGCCTTACTGAAGAGGCACCTCATGTTTCAGTCAAAGTAAAACCCAGTCAGATTTCAAAACTGATCAGAGCTTTTGACTTGACATCTCTTGACTGAACTGAAAGCAAATAAAGGACTATAATAACCAGTAGACGTGGTGGATGGGTAGGACTGTGCGATAATGGACATACATTTTTAAAGGCCATGGAGTGGCACAGGCTTGTAGCCATAGCCATGCCAGTACATTTAAGGCTGTAAAATAATACATCAATGCTCTTTTTCTTGACATTCTATCAATCTTTCAGCCATTCTCAGGTCCTAGGCTGAGAGCCAGACTAGTTTGTCATCCGCCTTTTTTTTATACCTGTTGTCACACAGAGTTTTCCGGTGAGCTGTCCAAAATGATGCTCACCATTTGCAGGCTCTCACTGTGTGTCAAAGCATTTCTTTCAATTTTCTTGCTTTTATCCCTGTTTGAAATAATTTGTCACTGCTGAAAAATCATTACTGCCACTGCTCATTCACCTAGTTTTATTTGGCTTCCCCTGAAGCCCCTGGGCTGCTCCAGTCCTCAGAAACTCCACTTTGAAATAAAAATGAGCCACAGGAATCCAGTAACAGCAATGGCTGAAAGAGCAGATCCTCCGAGATCCCTCGTTGCCACCCAGTGCTGTGTGATGGAGGTCTTTGTGCACCTGGCTCACTAGCAAGGCTTCCAAAACCAAGGAAATTAGATCATATCTGCCTCTCACTGCCACTGATTTTGTGCCTTCTGTTTTATTTTTTTTTTTTATTTCTGCTGTGCCCCCCACCAGACTGGGGCAATTGACAGAGAGGGAGGTTAACACCAGTGGTGAACTGCTTGTGCTCAGCGCTCAGTGTAAGGGTCATCTTTTCTGCCTCACAGATCTTAGCTGTCAAACAGACCAGCAAAGCAGCTGTGCTCACTTCCAGCAAAGTCTGCAACTCCCTGCGGTCTGCACTGTGCCGTCTGTAGCGAGGCTGTGCCTGCGCCTGCTTGCCACCATTTCCACTGCCATGGCAGAAAACATCCCACCTCTCCCAGACCTTGCACTGACATGGCTGAGCATGCGGGACTGTGCTCTGCAGGTCTGTGTGGTCACCATGCAGAGGAAACACAGCCATCGCAGGGGCCTAGGCTGGAAACTGCAGCCACCACCATTGATACAGGGGGAAAACCCTGTGGCCTGTGGACACATTGCTTGCAAAGCAGCTACCTCATCTCTGATGTCTCAGCCCTGCTCCTCAAGGGAAAACTATAAGTAATTTTGAAACACAGGTATAGGAATATAAATTAATACTAGTAATGAGAAAAAGGTGGTTACAATGGAAGTGTTGGTTTTGTGGTAGCTTTATATCCTCTCCATACAGGCTATAAATTATTTTTCTAGCTGTTTCTCCTTGGAGATAGCTAGCTGATCATCTCTCATCTTCTATCCCTTTGCTGCATGAGTGCCAGCTACTGGCTTTAATGGGTCCAACTTGTATACACCCAGTTAAACTCTGAATAGTTTTCTCAACTTGTATTCAGCTTTGGGTACCCAAAAGTTTGTCCAATATTTCAGTTGATCTAATAATTTATATGTCTGCAAATTCAACACTTGCCTGGACTCTGTCTTTAGATAACTGTGGCTACAGCAGAGCCTAACAACACCCTGGTATTCTCCTGGCATGGCCAGCCCATGAGACTGGGTACCCAGTACTGCACCAGCCTTTCTCAGTCCAAACCTGCCCTGGGGAAAAGTGGGAGTGCATGCATGGAGTCAAGAGGTAGGCCCTTTTTATTCTTCAAGAGCTTCCCTTGATCAGAAAATAGAGATAGTCCACAGTTTCTGACATCATACAACATATGCATTTCACATTATGAAGTGACTCCCCTGTCACAAACCTGAAGCCACCAGAGAGGCTGTAGTTTGTTGTGGACAACAGTTAGTTATGGAAAGTGGGGTGAAGCAGGAGGAAAATGGGTGTGAACAGGACATAAGTCATAAAGTCATACTGGATATAAAGGTAGCTTGAATTCAAATGACAGGTGCGAAAAATGTAGCAGGAGATAAGTTGATAGTAATTGGATAATGATTTACAATAATTCATCGCATTCTCTTTGCCATGGTTTAACCCTGTCAGCAACTAAGTACCACACAGCCCATCACTCACTCCCCCCCGCAGTGAGTTGGGGAAAGAATTGGAAGAGTAAAAGTGAGAAAATTTGTGGGTTGAGTTACGAACAGTTTAATAATTGAAATATAATAATAATAATAATAATTTGTAATGAAGAGAGAAAAATAAAACTCAGCAAAAACAAGTGATGCAAATGCTCACCACCTGCCGACTGATGCCCAGCCAGTCCCCGAACAGCAGTCACTGCCCCCCCGGCCAACTCCCCCCAGCTTGTATACTGAGCATGATGTCATATGGTATGGAATATCCCTTTGGCCAGTTGGGGTCAGCTGTCCTGGCTATGCCCCCTCCCAGCTTCTTGTGCACCTCCTTGCTGGTAGAGTATGAGAAGCTGAAAAGTCCTTGACTAGTGTACGCACTACATAGCAACAACTAAAACATTAGTGTGTTATCACATTATTCTCATGCTAAATCCAAAACACAGCGCTATACCAGCTACTAGGAAGAAAATTAACTCTATCCCAGCCAAACCCAGGATACTCTTGCAGCTCTTCCTTCGGTTATTAGAGCCGAACACAAAACAAAAAAAAAAAAACCCCACCCAGCCCAGAATAAGATTCAAGTATCTTCAGAGTTTTTCATTTTAACTTTAATTTCCAAAATCACTGTAGTCAAATATCTCATTGAAATTCTGAGGAGCATCTACTTTTAAAAACCTGACTGCTAAAGACACTTAAGCATCTAAGATGAATACATGGAAATACGAATTCTCAAATCAGTTGCTAGGCCTCAAATGCATTTAAAAATGCAAGAATGAGATCTACGGGATCACTGTGTCTTTACGTCCAATATTGTACTTTTAGAAAATAAATCCAACTTATTAATCTTCTAAAATTCCAACATACTTTCAGGTACATTATAAATAAATCCATAATTTTAACATATTATTTTAATTTTGTTGAGCACCTGAAGTGCTAGAACACTCATTTATTATGTTGCTTGTATCATTTGGTTAAATCTATTTCTGATTGGACTTTGAAAAGGCAGGCATTGGTAGCAGACTTGATTTATTAGAAAGATGAAGAACAAATACTGAATTCTAGGTATTAAAAAAAAGCTTCTTTAGTAGTAGACTCTTGCTTTTAAAGGTTGACATCCTTCTGTTTGGAAAATTATATTTAACTAAAACTATTTTAAACAATATTGAGGAAGATGAGAGCTGCATCTTTTAAATCATGCTATATTTTATAATGTTTTTATAGCTACTGCCAATTGCTTTAAAAGTCAGAAAGACTGCCTGGTAGATGAGAACATTAAGTTCCTGGTTTCTGGTTTGTTATTGAATGCAAGCAATGATCTTTCATCTGATTACTGGAACAGATAATTGAAATGTAGGACTACAGACAACCCTCAATGTGAGGAGTGGTCCTTTTTTTTTCCATAAGGACCACCAACACACCCTTTCCATCTACCTTATCTGGATTGCAGTGGATTGCAGGCTGACCTATTAGCCCCATTAACAGCTAATCTGGGGTGGAATGAGCCAGTGGAGAAAACTGACATTTTTGTGATCTCTGTTTCAAATGGTCTGTCTGTGTGGGTTTAATGTGATAGTCCAATTAACACAGGAAAAGGCTTATTTGGCAGCCATTTTGTTCTCTATTATAGTCATGATTTTGAGTTAAAAATGTATCCACGCAGACGTGCCTCTACGTTAACAGAGAGTGTAGGCTGACTCTCTAGCTGGAACAACAGTAGTGGTGAATCTACCCCGTGCTTTATTACGAAGGATGGCTTGAAGTACTCTTGGTAGGAAACAGTAGCACTGTTTCCTATTCCACTACAAACATGACTAGGAACAAAAATAGCTTTGTTATGAAATGAGTTATTCTGTTCTCCCTAGATAGATAGTAACAGTTTGAAATTTATCCCAGAGTCAGCACAGCAGAAAAAAGCTTTTTAAAAATAGGCAGTGTCATTAGAAAGAACAAATTTCAGCACTCATTAAAGCAGAACCACACAGAGGAACACCTTTTCATCCTGCACAAAGAAACTTCAGAGACTCAATCCGTAAGCTATTAAAATAATTGAAATCAGCAGCTGAATTTAAGAGGAAAAAGTTATTTTCCTTTGCCTGTTTTAAAATGAGAGACTATTGTCTGGTACAACTCTGAGGGAACAGAAGACTTTGATACAAGCATTCATTCATAGCACTGGGGAAGCTGAAGCAAAAAGGGTCCTACTGCAAACTCAGATTCATTCTTTATCCTTTCTTTATAGGATGTGTATTTGTTCAGTGCTGCCTGTATTTCTTATTCACATACAGGTTTGTGCTGTTATAGTGACAACATGGATTTTGTTTTGAAAAAGAGACTGAAATTCATGTCATAGTCCTCAAACTTAACCAAGAGTTTATGAAAAGCTGAATGAAACATTGCTCAAATGACAGAATGAGGAAATCCAAAATGTGCCAAGTTTGCTAGAAGCATTATTTAAAATGCTAAAAAGAAAATAATCATCTCCACTTTGCCTAACAACAGCCTGTTCACAACACTGTGGTTCAAAATGATGAAGCAGCATGTTGGGGTCTCAATCCTGCAACACAGTCTTCCAGAAATCCAGCCAGCCACTTCAGAAGCACTTCCACCATATAGTCAATTGCGGTGGCATCTGTTGTGCGGCAGGCTCTCCTCACAGCCCTTTGGTGGCAATCTTTGTGCGGGAGTGATGCTGTTGATAGCAGTATCCTGCTTGCTGTGACTCAGAAGTGTGGCCAGGTTTGCATTACAAGAAGTCTAGTGAGAGGCCTGATCTGCCAGATCAGATCAGATCAGATATTGTTTTCCTCTTCTGATGCCTTTGTTTGCAGAATTTCATAAGGATTCATGCTTTTCCTAATGCTATTTGACATCAGTGTAAAGATAAAAATTTGTAATTAACACAGAGACCTGGGATGAAATTCCTCTTGCTGGTAAACCTCTAATTTGATATTTTCTTTCTTCTGGATGTTTTAATAAAGGCCAAGTGACCAGCAGCCTAGACACCAGCTAAGGTCCTGCTCAGTTTCAGCCAGTGGGATACCAACTCCTTCACACCAAAAGCTGCAGGCTCAGGGCACTGTCATCACTACCTGGCTGGCTTTCCACTGGCTCTCCTAAATGTTTTGTGCCCTTGACTACTTTCTGAGAAGGTCATTAAGAATTTCTTCCGTTAGCACAAGTACATGCAGGTCTTTGAGACTCACTGTGGTTCCTCTTGGGACACAGTTCCTTCTCAGAAAGCCACTGCTACAAATGACAACCCGACCCTGGTAGCTCCTCTGTGAATTTAGAGAGCAGCCGTGTGCAGGTGGTGGGGGAGAGCTCCAGACAAAGCCTTGCTGTTCCCCACAGGCGACCATGCACATGAACAATGCGAGCGTCCTTGCAGAGCCTCACACATCTGACCAAAGGGGCCAGAATTTCCATCCTGAGCTGAACTGTTCATTTGGTTATAAATCAGCAAGTGATTTATCCACAAGAGCAGAATTAGCCTGTGCTGCGGTAAGCCTATCCACCCCCCATTGATTTCTGATTGCATGGCTGCTCCCCCTGAGCGCCAGCTGCACGCGTCCCCTGGCACTCGTATTTCTCCCTCACACAGCTACTTGGTGGGTCTCTGTTGTGCTTTCCCCCCACACCCCGGCTCAGTAATCTGTTCAACAACATTTTACTTTGGGATCGTCTGCCATAGGCTTTCCTGCCGTGTGATGCAGGTGAGCCTCCTGATGGTACCGGGGATTTGTTGGTGCTCTTACCTTTACAGGAGCTCTGGTTTTGCCTGTGGTCCTTACACCTGCATTTGGCTGCCCCAGGGTACTTAAACAAATCAGTGGAGGGATAGAAACAAGGAGACTGACAATCTACTTGCGAATGATTTGTGAGCAGGGGAAGTAGTGAAATCATTGAGTAAATTATCTGCAACGAATTATTAGTCCTGCTCTAATTTGAAGTCTAAGTTTGAAATTACATAGCAGATTTCACAAAGTCTTTTCTCCAGCATTCATCCTGATCAGGAGTTTACATATACCCACTTCACAGAGAAGCAAAGTAGCTACTAAGTAACTTCATTCACAACTCAAACTTTCTCACATGCATTCCTCCCCACTTCTCCTACGCTGGCCAGAAAGTGCCAGCAATCTTTCTAGTTATTAAGGTATTTTGCTGATCTACCTATGCCTGGTAAGTCGCGATATGTGGAAGTGGAGATGGAAGCAACATTCACCGCAGCTGAGCTTACCTCTCCCGGGTTGGATACACACAATCAACCACATAGCTGGGCTTTGAGACCAGTTCATGCTGGTAAACTTCTGACTTTGTTGTTCATGCAGGGAGGTGCACTCCTACTGAAAATTGTGGCTGTCAGTGGAAATAAAAACCTTGAGAACCACGCTGATTCCCTTCAATCCAAGGGCAGGTTTTGTTATGCCTCTGCCCTGATTCTCTTGTATGAACCAAAGCTATTTAGACTGCATTCCTAACAAGTCACAGTTCTCTAAAATTATTTTATTTTTCTGGCAGCCTTATTTGCCAGGCTGGAGAATCTGGTACTATTTTTTTTAAAGCAAAAACTGGAACTGGACTTTTTTCGGCATCTTCTCTTGCAAAATTGTTTCTTAGCTACAGTCCCACTTCCATTTCTGACTCTTGTGTTATCTCTAGTCTGTGTGCCTGCTGCAGAAAAGATACTCTGAGTGGTTTTTGTTTCAATCTATTTCATGGGGAACTGATCTTTTCCCATTCTTTTAAACTTTATAAACTGTGTAATAGTTCTTTCAAGCTAGACTGGCAGTGAGAAAACTCGAAGATTAATGCTAGCAGAATGTGTCTTCCACACACAGTAAAACAGTTCCTCGGATGAGATGCTTCATCCTCATGTCCGGAGCCAGGTGGGCACAGGTAGGCAAGGTTCAATGCTCACCAGCCCCGGGGCAGGCTCCTGGCCACCACCTTTTCCCAGGGCCTGCCCAATGTCCTCGGCAGGCAGTACAGCTGTTTCAGCATCAGTCTCCTGGTGCCTGGCTATGGGATCCTAGCCTGCAAAACCCAGGCCTGCAGTGGCTCCACCTGGGTGGTAAGCTGGAGTTTCCTTGGTGTAGCAAGCAGGTCAGGTTGGTTCTCCTCTGAAGAGGGGTCAGTATACCACTGGGAGTTGTCCCCAGCTTCCATGGCTCAGAGGGAGCCTGCAAGTCTTTCCATTACATTCAGTAGCCATTTGATTAGGCTGAAGAGATGGAGACAAAAATGGAGGCCTTGTTGCAGAAAACTTCATCTCTGACGTTTTTGTTCCATTACATGTTCTCTCCCAGCTCGTTAACCTGCAAGCAACCAGGACAAGCTATATTGCTGGCTCAGGCAGGCAGGAGTCCTCCCAGGACGTTTGTTAAGTAACTTTCTACTTTTCCACTTGCATCATTTCCATGGCATGTTCCTTACTTGGCTTCACATCATCTCAGAGAAAGCTGTCCCTGCCCAACCCTGAGCCTGCTGTGCACAGGGGCTGTGGGGCTCATGGGAAGGAGCTCCTGCCTGGTAGAGGGCTACTGCCCCCTCTGCCTAGAATCATATATCCTGGGTCTCCCAAATTTTAGATCTTCTTTGAAGCACCTTTGCTCTCATTTAGTCCTGTTTAAAAATATTTCTAAGGGCACGACTGTCTCTGCCACTCTTACCTGACGATCACTGGTGCTATGAAGACCTTAGCTTTTGATGTCCCTGTGATACTGTGTGATGAGCCAGAGGAACACACAACATGAATGATGGCTGCAGACAAGGGGGATGGGTCTGAAAGGAGAATTTGAGCCTTCTTTCTATTTTCTCCAGAGAATTATTTAACATTTTTCTCAAGCAACATGAAAGGCATGATCTCACCTGCCCTTTACCAGGTGCCATAAAATGTTATCCTCAGCCAGTCATCAAGAGCCAAAACTATGAAATGAATTTCCACATTTTGATTATTTCCAACATTATTATGACAGTAGATAAAATGGCAAGGACCCTAGGTATTTTATTAGTGTCTATAATGAGTTGAAAGACATGTAGTCACTTTATAGCATGTGACTGGGTTGTCTATAGATGACGTAAGCCTGAACTGCTCTCCTGATGGAAACCAGAGGCAAACTTAGAGAGATGGAATTTGAGGTTGAATTTGGGGGCTAGACCTTCAACTTCCATAAAGTGGTGAAATTTCTTGAAGGCACTAGAGTTTTCCTGATTTAGGGCAACCATAGAACTGGCCTTAGGGAGGTGGGTCATTTTAAGTTAAAGTTTGCTACCAGTGCCTAAGGATCACACAAAGAGCTGCTTCTTTCTTGAAGTTAGGTGATTTAGTAAAATACAGCACATATACTTCTGCTAGTAAAAGGAATACACAGGAACTTGTCAACTGCTGGTTGTTTTTGCTGTGATTACCATCACTTTCAGCCATATTTGCAGATGGCTTACAACATTTAACTTGTTTCCCATAGCTTGTTCAGTTGCCAAGGCAGTTTTGGCAGTCTCCTATCCATCCGTGTAGACCTACAAGAGCATCTGTTCTCTCACTGTGTCTCTCAGTCTCACTTTGGACTTGCACATCTCAGCTTGCCATCCTAAGATTCCCTTATGGTCATTGGAGAGCAGGAGGCACAGTCGGGATCTGAACCATGTTAGATGCCTGTTGCAAGAGGAGGTGAACACAGGGGATGTGTATTTCACACTGTAATTAAGGCTGGTCTGAAAAGAAGACAACACAGGGTTTTCTTCAGTACTTAACTAAATTATTGCTTTTGATCACAATCTTCTGGAACCCAGGAGGGACAAAAGCCATCTGATGCTCTTGTCGGCTCTTTGATACCTGTGGTGCTCATGAACAAATACAGCTCAGTGGACAGAACACCTCAGGGCTAGGCTGTCAGGACTTTCTCCTTGCAGAGAAACATTGCAACTATATTTCTAACCAGGAGAGACACAATTTGAGGTTTCAAAAACTAGGAAATGTAATTACCTTTTTCTGGCTGTGGCTCTGCTAGGCTAGCTCTATCCTACATAATTGCTTTGGTCAGATGCCCCTGCTTCATCGCTGTTGTGTCCACGATAGTGCTGTTAGCCCTTGGGCATCACTCTGAAGATGGCAACGGACAGCTGAGATCTCACCAAGAACGGCAACTGGAAGTGCATCTTGAGAGTGGCCAGGACTTGCCTGCTTGCCTTGCCCAAAACAGGGTGGGACTGCTCCCAGGCTTAGTGCTGCAGGTAAGTGACTCTGGGAGCTGTTCTTCATGGACAGCAGCCAGCTGTCCCTGCTCCAGCCATGTTGTGTTCAGGAAGGTGACCCAAAGAGTGAGCCAGGAAGCACTGTGGCTCCGGACTGAGTGGGAGCAGTGAACACAAGCAGCTAAAGCTCAACAGCCTTGGGCTTAGGTGTGGGATAAACTCACTAAGTGGGTAAAGCCTTAGGCATATTCTTGGCTGCTAAATGATTAGTTTGGTAGCCACCCTTAGAAGAGTCAGTCTCCTTCAGTGAGCTGTGTCACTGCATTTCAGGACAGCCAAGGTTTGAGGCCAAATTGGTCATTTGTTCACTTAACAGGGGCAGCTCTGCATAGCCCTGGGAAAAATACTATCTGCAGTCTGTTCCTTAGGGAGCATTCAGGATTCTACTCCTTAGGCCTGGCTACCTCCATCCGTAACTCCAGTCATTGCAGCAACATCATGACATTGATACTGGGCAGGCAAGTTGCTCCAGTGTCCTTCTAATAAGGCTTGAAATGTCACTTTTTGCAAGGTAAGGATAGATTTATATGCTGCCTGAACACTGACAATCATCAGAAAGTGTTCAGGCCGGCTGCAGGGCAGCTAGGAAATGTCTGGACCTCACAGTGCGGGGATATAACATTGATGTATTGCACCGTGTAGACTGTTATGAGGATACTCACTCAAGCTAACTGCTACTGGAAAGCTCTCCCTCATGAGCAGGAGAAAGATGAGACAACAAAGTTAGGAACAGTAATGTGGAAATGGGAACAGAACAAAGGAGTATAGCAATGGCATGAAAAGCATAAAAATGTGCCTAGGACATCTGGCCGACTGATGTGACTGGATACAGATCTGGACTCTGCCAGATGGCTGAGAACAGCTGGAATTCAGATTTCTTGGTCTATGTGAAGAAGGGCCATATTTATGAAACTGACTCAGTTCATTGCAGCTCTAGGCTCAGTTAGATATCATTTCTAGTCCTAGAGAGGAAAGCTTAAGGAGCAGGTTAAAGACAAGTTTGGGTTCCAGCTTCTATTCTACCTTTATGTTCCCTCTGGTTTCTCATCCATCTCCACTGCATCTCTGACCACCCCCGCCCCGCCTCAAGTTTTGTAGGTACTTTTTGTAAAAGTTCTTTTTCTATGCACCAAACCATTACTCATTTGAAAAATAACATACAGCACAACCAGATTACCCATCCTTGGGGTATCCTCTTGTTGAAAACAAGGAGGTTAAATAGGCATTGAAAGTGTTTTTTTTTAGCTAGAAATCTGTTATTGCTTTCACCTAATCCCATGAGAATCATCCCCGGGGACCTGCCCGTGCCCTGGCCCAGCCTTCCTCATCTGGTATGAGTGGTCAAAGCCCTCACAAGTCTAACTCCAGAGTGAAGGGAGCCTTATTTTAAGAGGGTACCGATGTAGTTCTGTTGTTTGACCAGTGGGAGGCCCTTAGAGACCATCAGGTTGTCACAGTCTATAAAAATGACACTTAGGAGTCATGTAGCCCGCTTTATCTGCAGACCTGCAAGTTCTACAGAGAATTTGAGGAACATGCCTGGTCCCAGTTTCACAGACTAGAGAGAGAGATAGAGAGGAGAGAGGACTTTCCAGTCATTGTAAAATAAGTAAATGACAAAAAATTGTGAGATTTTACAGAATGTAAGAGGGTAATGTCCCTTTTCTCACAAAGAGTAACATCATGTTCATACATTTTTATTGTTGTTTTCTTAAACATTTAGTTTGCCCTAGGAGTTGCTTAAGAAAATTAACCTTTACGGCAATTTCTTTCATTTATCCTCATGCACATTGTTATGTTGAAAAAAACCCCAAAACTGTGATTAATCTCATTCCTTTCTGGCTCCAGACAACCAAATATCCAATAGAAGTATTTTGTCTTTTTCCTTTGAACGGCTGGTTCAAACACTGAGCTATTGTTATAACTTTCTGGATCACCTCCTCCGTTTTCTATTTGTTTTATTGATACAGGTTTGAAACACAGAAACTCCTGTCTAAGGCAGTCCTCTTAGCAGCCTGGAAATGTCTCTGCAGCCCTTTGAGTCAATTCATCTTCTGGTAAGGAATGAAAACCTGCTGGGAGTTATCATCTTTTGTAAATGGGCCAAACTTCGGTCTCAACTGCATCCAAAAAACTTCCCTGTGATGGTATCTGTCTCTCCAAAAGCTAGAAGCTAGAGTACATCAAGCAAGGAAGACTCCTTAGTCTGAATGCCAGCTTTTCTGCTAGACAAAGCATCCATATTTCAACTCTTGCAGAAATATCTGTTTATCAAGATGACAGTAATGTCCACATTGATCTGCTTGCCAAGCTTGAAATGCTACTTTTTTATATTATTAGATAAATGGAAAATGCACAGGAACAGCATTACACACTATGAAAAAATATACCTTGCATGGAACAACAAAAAAGCATTATAGTGTTCCAAGTCTCCCTCTGAAGGTATGTGAAATAACTTGTGTTAGGCAAGAATAGTTCTTTCTTATATGTTCAGGTTATGATAAAAGCATGCAAACCGGTTGTAAATGTGCAGCCATGGAGTGAAAATTTAATTTCTTACAGTCTCTACTTGTGGAAAACAGCCCTTAACTGTTGGACTGCAATACTTACTCTTCCTCCTGGCAGCCTCAGTTTGATCCTGAGTCAGTGGCGTGTTGAGTCTCCAAAATTCATTCACAGAAGCAAAAATGAGTGTTGCGTATGTATCAGCTAAAGCAACTAGGCTGGCATCATCTCTCTGGAAAACAGAGATCTCTTTTTATATGCTTTGTACCAACCACATTTCATGGTTCCTTTTTGCAACTTTTTGCATTCTGGGGCAAGCGATGCTTCAGAGTATTTCAGGCATGGGGCCATGCAAAGGTGGTTGCTGGGGAGGGGAGGTGGGCAGGAAGGTTTTGCAGATCTTTTTGCTACCGTCAAGACAATTCTTGCAAAACTGTGGGATTTGACCTTCTGAATATGAAGAAAAGAAAGCATTTCAGTTCTAGCACTGTCAATCAGCTTCACACAGAGTGCCAGTTTTCAGACTGGGCTGCCCCAAGGCCAGCTAAACCCCTTTTGCAGTCAAGCAGCATATTTCTAACCATCTCACTACAAATGTGGGTAGCCAGCTCCAGATAACAACTTTTGAAAACCTGATGGGTAAGGATTACTGTGGACAGCACTGCAGGGAGCATGACAAGAGGTGGCATGAGCGCCAAGGGTGAAAAGGAGGGGAGCCACCCTGCAGCCACCTGAGCTCCTGAGGAAGCACAGCAGGGTTTGCAAGTGTTAACTCTTAGGCATTTCATAGCTTCAAAGGAAAAGGTAAATACACTGACAGTTTCTGCTCTAAGGCTGCCCACGTGTCAAAGTGCACCACATAAAATCCAGCAATTTAACAGCTTGATTAGAGGTTGTAAAATGCTACAGAGATGAAGAAAAAAAAGCCAAGCACACAGCATCTGATCAGTTTAACATGCTTCCTGTAGCAGAAGATGCATGCTGATGTTCGCTGTGAGGTTGCTCTTCGTTTCATGCCAGGCCCCCCCACGGAGTCTGATTTATTCTGAATGAAGCAACAGAGCAGCAGTCTGTAAAGGACACAGCAGGGGTGAAAAGCAGGGGAAGATCAAGACAAGATAGCATGCCACCAAAGGAGGAGACCAGAGAGAAGAAAGCATCTCCCTTACCTCAGGCTTCCCAGGATGATGGGAGAGGAGTATGTGAAAAAAGAAAGTACAACAGAGAGAACCATAGCACTAAGCAAGAGTGGTAAATATTATATTTTATTCTTACATTGAAATAATGGAAAAATAGGGCTTTTTGAAGAGACTCCAAGAGATCGTCTAGTTCATTCTTCTGTCCAAGACAGGATCAACAACACTTACACCCTTTCTAACCAATGTTTGCCTAAAATGATGTCAAAAAAACCCTCCAGTGATGGGTTAAAAAATATTGATGGAGGCTTCATCAAAGTTGAGTAGAGCAGAGGGCTTTATTCTGTGCATTTTGCAGGATCTTTCTATTTAAACAATCCTGTATCACACCTGGCTTTTTTTTTTTTTTTTTTTTTTTTTTTTTTTTTTTGCCACGGACTGGCATTACCAACGCCAGTGTTTGTCTGACAACCACCACTAGATCTCATTTTGAAGAAAAAGAGTCTAGCCAGGTGCTCTTTGTCCTACCTTTGTGATTATTTTTGCCTGTGTAGCAAGTTAGCTTGTCCCACTAAATTTCATCTCAATTTTTCCAGCCTGTTTCTCCAATTGGTCATGGCAATTCAGAAGTCCAAGCCTGCCCTCAAACGTGCCTTCAGCCTTTCCTAAAGCGGTGCACCTTGCAGACTTCTTAAGTGTAAACTGTCTTAACAGCTCAGTTATTATGGAAAGTACTGGGCAAAACTGTATTCAGAAGAGACTCCTGCTGAACTCTGGTTGTTTTTTGACAATGAATTTTTGATAGCAACTTTCTGAATATTATTTTCCAGCCAGTTTTTCATCCACAGAGTCCCTGGATACCACAAAAATCTTTTCAAAAGTGAAGTCATACGCAGCATCTAGTGCTTCCTGCCGTCTTCTCTGTGAAGTCTGTTACCCTCATAGAATGTAATTAGATTGGTTTGATACAATTTGTTCTTGACAAATCATATTTAGTTGCTGAATCATTACAAACTTGCCTGTGTGTAAAACACCAATAACAACTGCTTTCATACATGCCTGGAGATTACAAACTCTTTACTTATATTTTTGTTTTTAGATACTTATTTTATTAAACGAGAGGCTAACCAAAGGAGTTACAGGAGGTTTCTATCATCTGCAAGCAAACCTCAAGTATCAAAATGGGTGACACCCTTGGCCTTAGAATACCTGCTGTGCTTCTTTAGCCTTACTACCTCCTCGTTTGCTTTACCACCTGTGTTTTTATGAGCTTGGTTTGGGAAATATAAGTCTTTGCAAGCAATATTTTGACAGAAATCTTTAAGAGATGTTCTGTGGTTTTCCTGGTTTATACCCACTGCAGGGAATCCTTCTTCAAAAATCTAGGACCTCAAAACCAATGCTTTTGCATTATGGAGACCATGCTTCTCTTGGGTCCCCCATGCATATGGAAGGACACGGGTTACTCAGAGGTTCCCAGCTATGCTGTTTTATCTGGTCCCACTGCTGACAGAAAGATGGAGTGTTGTGTCCTTGGTTTCACCTGAATCTGCTTGCTCCACCTCACATACAGGCTTAATGACTAAAACCCCAACCGAACAAAAACTAAGTCCTTACATATGAGAATTCAGATCAGCTTTCCAGTATAAAGAATAGAAAAGAGGTAATTAAAAACTCCAGAAGAAATCAGGCTTAATAGCAGAAGGTCTGTGCACTAACTTGCTTTATCATCCTTGGGAATCCCCAAGATGTGCCCAGAGTTTTGAGCTGTGGTCAGCCTTGCGGCAGCACCCCCCTCTTCTCAATGCTGCCTTTGCTTCTGGCTAGCATTCATCTGCCTTCCCTTCTTTACAAATAAATTTTGAGGATACAAGCACCTAAATCCTTTCCAGAGTCATCTTCTGCAGTGAATATAGGTAATTTCTCCTATAGCTTCTAATGAACTGACTGTGTAAGTGCTGTTAATTGCTTTTGCTAGACCTGGGAACCTAGGGTACCTGATGGCTATTATCCCTTCATTCTCAGCTGGTTTGTGTGTTTGTGGTTTCCTTACTGTCTCTGCACCAGCCCCTTCATCTAAGACTATTTGTGTTTTCAAATCTGCTATTATATGAAATGCTGCTTAAATATGCAAACTTGTGATTTAGATACTTTAACAGATTTCTACGGATGTGCTCAGTACACACTAACAATTGCTTTGTCTGTAAGAATTACCACTCCTCTCCCATCTCTTCCTGGGTGTTAGGGGGTTGCCAGGGGTGCTGTACCTCCATGAATTGCTTTCTCAAAGGGCAAACAGCCAGCAACCACCTTACAGAAATGGACACGCTTTCTTAAATAGATAAGGAGCTGGCACAGGAACGGATGAAGTTTTATCCCAAGAAAAGAAATATCATCCGGCTAGGAAAAGAATGACAAGAAAAATATGGTAGCGTGTTTCACTTTTTAACAGAAAGAAATGTCAAGGATGTTTTAAAACCAATATAAACTATGTTTTAAAGATTGACCTTCATCATCTCTCTTCTGATTTTCTTCTGCTTAAAAAAATCCAGCCTTTACTTTAAATAGCTTTTCAGTATACACTTTCTGTAAAGCATTCAAATCCTAAAGACTGGAAAATGTTCTAAAGGAAATGTTAAGCCTCTTTATCTAATTTCCATTTCATGTCAATGAGACAAACTTTGGTGGTTCTTTAAATGCTTGAAATATATTTCTTTTGATAGATTTATATTAGGTCTCTTTAAACAATGTTTTATTTAATTACCTCCTGATATCTTTTTTAATATGAAAGCATGAAGAGTAACATACAAAGAAGTCAGCTGAATTCCCCAGTCAATATAATTGTTACTTGGCAATATATTAGCAAATACCTCACTGAACTCAGCCGCAAGGATTGCTTCCCTGAGGTTTTAAAGAAGAAATTCTATTGACTGGGAAGACAATGGGCTATTAAATGTCATAGATTCTGGTCAAGAACTAATCTGATATGGAGTTTCTATTCAAAGGTTGGAGCTTAAAATACCTTTTCAGAAAAGAGTTGAATAAAAGAAAATTATAGATCTAAATATATCAGATAATTTCCTGAGAGCTCTTGGGCAATTTCCAGCTTTACATACTGCAGGTTGTATAACCAGGAGCTGGAGGTATGATTAACATAATCCCAGAAATATACTGATTGAATGAGAAGTCAGCGGCTTCAGCCATGTCAGAAGGAGGCCCCAGGAAACCCCTGTCCATGGAGAAAACAGAGCTGAAAGGTTCCTCCAAACTGAGCAAAAAATACTTTCTTCATCTCCTACCTCACATTGACAGTGCTTATCCAGTCTCCTTGTTTCACCCCTGCAAGCAAGTGAAAGAAGCACTCTTCAGAGGGGAGAACGAAAGCAGGCTCAGTGCCTGTGATGAAACCTGGGTTGTCCCTGCAGGAGTGAGGTAGAGAGGACCAGCACTTCCGCAGAAGAGAGGGTGTTTTGAGTGCATTGTACTGGAGAGAGAGGAGGCACAAGTGGAAATAACTAGATTTAGGAGCTTTCAGTAATTGCCTTGTGGTCTCACAGCTCTTTGAATGGCTTTTGATAACTGTCTTTTTTTTTTTTTAAGCCTTTCATAAGGTTGGTCCATACATGGACATGTTCAGATTATTTCAAAACCAAGCAGATACACCAAGGAGAACTTGCACCTTTAAAATTAATTTTGCCCATACATAAGCTTTTGAATCTATGACAGTTATAAGTAGAGCTCAATACTAGTTTGGGAGATGAAGTTCTTCAGTCCCTTTTGAGGGTCAATTTTCTCTCAAAAACCTAATCCCTTTTAGAAGTTCTTCAAAATGAAGCATACAAAAAGGGCAGAGATTGAAATAATTATTTCTTACTTGTGTTCTGTTTGGCTTTTTATTTGGTTTCTTAAACTTTCTTTGCTAGAAAGCCATTTTCAAATACTGGCAGTATTAGCTTGTCTTTAATTTTCATGGATGATGACATGTGATGGAAAGGCCAAAACAACAACAACAACAAAAAAGGAAACATTTTCCCTGATTTGGGATTAAAAACTTCAATTTACTTACTTTACTTACTTTTTCTACATTATTACATGTTTACTAAAGAAATTATCTGGCACTCAGAACAGAAAGAAACACTTTATGCTGTCACAGAAAGATGGAAGGAAACCAACCATGGGTTTTTTTGAACAGATTGAGGTTCAATTGTTGTCACAATATCAGAAAATAACAGAAATATGGAAAAAAACGTAATCTGTGACTCCCACATTTTATGAGTCAAAGTTGCTTCAGCAGTTTCATTCTTGGGTGTCTCTGAGTTCTGCTGAAGCTTCTGTAGCCCCTGTGTGTATGCAGACAGAAGTCTTAAACTGTTTTAAGGTTAAGTCTCTGTGTTTTTGTCAATGCATTTCTGTGTATATGTAAGGTGAGTATATAGACTCAAAATGTTTTTGCACATGCCACAGTCTAAATCGTCACATTTAGTTCATAATCAGCATGGTAACATAACACGATTTATAGTCTAGCCACCATGACAAATTGACTGCATAACAGCCAAAACCAGACAAATGCTTTCTCCATTAAATAAGGGATTTTTTTTCTCTACATACCAATTTTCTTGCCTTTATGCTGTTACTTTTTCCATTTTATTTTTTTTCAGGTTTTATTTTAAACTTACTTATTTGTGCTGTGATTCTTCTAGTAAATTCATCTTCTCCCTGCTAGTAATTTCAGAGAATCTACAATTTCTTAAATCTCTGAATCAAAATCCTGTAACAATTTAAATAGTGGTTACAAACAAATCAGAAGCAAGTGGTTGTTACCTGCATACTATTAACTGTATGGAAAAAGGGTGTTAATGCTTGGAGAGCAGCTACCCCAAAGTGCAAGTTATATGATTAAAATAAGCCATATGCATGTTTCAAAGGACTCTTATTTGGAAAATTCCCATTAGCTTGTGTCCTGAGATTCCTTTTATGTGCCACAGATGTTGACAAGTACTTTCAACAGAGAGGGAAAGCACACATCATAAATAAAATATTCTGTAGGTAGGTTACAGAAATGGTCAGAAAAACTAAAACAAGTAATCCTTCACAATTTAAATTATTTGTGTACACAGCTTTTGTTCGTTTCCTTTCCTTGTCTTTGCCTTGCCTTGTCTTTTGCCTTGCCTTTTCCTTCCCCTTCCCATCTTGCTTCAACAGTCTCCCTGATGCTGATTTCAAGGTAAGACAGGAAGACAGCAGTTTGTTTCTGGATGTTACAGCCCTAAAGTGACCGTGTTTGTCTAATCTCTAATTGCATATGCAATTTCCAAATTTGAAAGTGATGTAACTGCCTCATGTCTCAGAAAATATCCAGGAAATAGTGGTTGTAGGTTGTCCTACTGCAGAATTCTGAAAATATTACTTAAAAATAGGCTCAATCAGATTTATAAAGCTGAGCACATCAGATATTTGTCTATCACATATGCAGATTTGATTATCTCAGGTGAAACCCCCTACTGGAATGGAATTTACATTAAGAGTATTCCTGCTCAATGCTCAGCATGTGTAATTGTTAGATGGAAAGTAGAGTGCAACTGTTTACTGAGGCTAGCCATGTTACCCCCTAGAAGATATTATTCTTGGTGTTTATGTAACAGCAAAGGTAACATAATACATCAGCACTTCACTGAAGTAACTGTCTGCATCATATTGCAATTTAAGATTATTTTTTAATCTCCCATTATGCCTAAATAAAAACATTCTAGTCTGTTATTTTCTGAGGCACAAGCCTGTTAGCTATTGATCTGATGCATTTATTTTCTGCTTATGGAGAAAAATGTTGCTATACTGCTGATGTTGTTTTCAAATAAGTAAAGCTGAAAAATAGCTGATATGTATCAGCTGCTTGTCTGAGTTATTCATCACTTTTTACTTGTTCTTGTGAGGGTAAAATTTTCTTGGAGGTCAGTATAGCTCTCATTTTCAGAATTTATGCCCATGTGCCAAGATTCAGTGTGTGACCAAGATGGCTCTTGTAGCCTTCAGAAACCTTCCCAGCTTTGGACCTGCCACCAGACCCACAGCGGGTACAGGTTGTTCTTCCGTAATGACAAAACATCATTCTTAGGTCTGTCAAGGCTTCACCTTGGAGGTTAGCTCATAGATTGACATACCAGGTGCTCCTCACAGGACATCTCTGAGCACAGAGCAATAGCTGGGGTATTTTGCAGCAGCACTTAGAGCTGTGTTTATCCTTGTGTGGGATTATACTGCTGCCAAAATGCTGCTTCCCACAGTTCCTGCTGCTTTGAATGTCCCTGCCACCGTTGTGCTCCCTCCTCTGCTGCTGCCTCCAGAGGTGTTTAGTCTTTCTGCTCTGTGTGGAGGAAAGTCCTTTCTCTTCCCTCCCAGTGCCCCAGCTCACACTGCTCCATCCCCAAAGAGGTTCCCAGGCCCTGGGGTCCCTTGGATGCCCAACTGTTGTCACCACGGCTGCCCATAAGCTCCAAAGACAGGGGTTGGTGTGTGGGAGAGGCTACTGGGGGAGATGCTCTGTAGCTTTGGGGGCAGAAGCATGGGGTGTGTGGAGCACCAGGTCAGGAGGAGAGCAGCTTGCTGGCCATGGGGCAAGGGGCCAGGCCAGGGAAAATGCTTTCCTGTAGGTGAGCAGGCATTAGGCTCACGCAGGCCTGCAATTAACCTATACTCGCAGAAAAAGGGGAATTTCAGCCAAATATTTATTTATACAACAATGGATGCAGATTAGGATGATGTTGGGCTTCCCAGGGGGTGAGTCGAGTCACAAGATGAAACGCCATGTGGAAAACATCATGCTCATGATGTTCCCACCTGCTGCTGCTGCTGCTCAGTTTACAACCGGAACCTCTGCCAGTATTTCTGCCACTCTGAATTGCAGCCTATGCTGCGGGAAGACAAGCGGTTTTGCTTTCCTGAAGCTGTGCCTCTCTAGAGGTCTCAGCAGCCTCAGCTGGCTCTTTCCTTTAGTGAAGTTTAGTACTGACTCACGGATTAACATGCACCTCAGCTTTGCCAGTCACACTCTCCTTCACAACTCATGCTGGCTCTACTCTACCCTGTCCTCCATGTTACAATCCTTATAGCCATATTTGGCAGATATTTGCCCTGAAACTTAATCACACCTACCATATATCATGTATATTTTCTGTTATTAGGCCTTCAATTTGCTGCTGTCTGGTTGTGTCCCAACATGATTTATGTCCCAGCAGTGTTACTACCCTTGCTGAGAACTGACATTTCATACTGTTTAGCATCAGCTCATTCAGCTACATTTCACATGTGCTTTAGCTCATCATCATGCCTCAGGCTGAGCTGAACAGCAGCGAGGGTATAGAGCTGTATCAGGTACAAGCCTGGAAACACTGCAGCGGGGTGACCTTCAGTCCTGCAGCGGCAGGGATCTGCTATCACAGGCTGCTCCCTCCTTCCTGCTTCTTTGGTCTCAGCTCAAGGGCTCTAGTTTGCAGTTTGGAGCCACACAGGGCTCCCCTGCTCAATTTCTCATTTCTGGGAAAGAGTTCAGATGTTGACCTAATGCCAGAAGTTAGCTATCAAAAGTATTCTTGCAGTGCACTGTACATCGGGAGGTAAATTTATGGAGGAGCTCTGTCAAATGAGCACATTTTTGGAGCCTGGAAGCCAAAGAAAACAATACTTCTGTTTGAGGCTATGTGTGTTTAAGAAGCAAACAAATGGCTCCCTGCAGAACCTTGCAGACTCACACTGTCTATGGCAGGGTAAGAGCCCCATAGGAATGAGGCCAGCATGTCTGTGGAGATGGCTGCTCAGTGGGGGCTTGGACTGAAGTGCAGCAACCAGGGATTCTTTAGCCCCAGTACTTCTGCCCTGAGTTGGTCAAGCGCTTGCAGCACATGAAAGGACACATGGAGATCTCGTTCTGTATCCCTCCCCCTTTCTCTTCGCAAGTTCTTCCCTCAAATGTTTTTTGGCTTGTTTGTGTCTGTATTATAGATTCACTGTAGTCATAAATGCCAGTTAAGACTTTTTCCTTAATGACTCCCTAGGAACATTACATTGATGTCTCACTCGGTTTCCTCAAGAAACACTTACCAAGGGTGGCCTCTGCAGCACCCTTAGAGAGTCACTGAAGCCTGGCTGGTACCCACCCAGGCTAATAATTTCCAGCACCTGCTCAGAGGCTACACTGATGGGCACCCCTCCTCTAAGAATACAGACTTTTCCCCACAGAATCAAACCCACTGGTGAACTTGCTGTAGTTCTAGTTTTGCTGCAAAGCCTCTGATTTGATATCAAGCCAGAAGGAAAAGAAACACCACATTTACCATAGTTTCCTGGATTTCAGAAAATATATACCTTCACTTAGTGTATGCTGCTTAGCAGAAGGTTAAGCCCAGGATCACTCTTGCCTGCTGGCTCAGAGCTAATCCATACTATGAACTGATCTCCCAGTGAATTCTCTCCATTAAACATACCATGATGATCCTGATAACCACATATCAGTGCTTCTAATTCAGGGGTGCTCAAACCCTACCACCATGCCACTCATGTGGTTGCTTTATATGTGCTTGTTTTAGGCACAGGTCATGAAACCAGGATACTGGTCCAAATTTAGAAAGTTGTTTCTGGACCTCTGCAAAAGTCATTGGTTTCAGTGAAGGGTGGGCTTGCATATATATATCCGAGAAATCTCCTTGGGAATAATTACAAAGCCTGAGTAACCTGAACATATTATGATCTGGGAGATACATCTTTGAAAGCATATTCTCCTGGTAACTGTCAGGTACCCTGCCCACTTCAGAGTGCCTTCAGCCTTTTCCTGAAGTTGGACAGGACATAGTTTTATCCCAGGCTTGCCAAATTTGAGATTAAAAACCCCAACAATGTAAGAATTGGTTATTTCTGTCCAAAATAGAGAAAAAACCAAATTATTGTACTTCTCAAGAACAGAAAATCCATCCTATTCTTTTCACCAAAATGTTCAAATGATTTGTCATTCATATAATTTGTTATCAGAGATTTTGCTTCTGATTTAGAAAAGTAAATTCACATTTTAAATCCAAAACTTTTGAATGAAATGAAAACCCTTAATTCAGAGAATGATGAAATGAGGTATGTGGGCAGTTTCATAATTCTGTAATGTTATCCAAATGGGAAATTCCACCTTCCTGCTGAAAAGCTTGTTTTCATGGCAGCATTTTTCTATGGAAAATTATTATTTAGAAACCCAAAAAGGTTTTGTGCTATGGTATTTTCTTATGTACAGTTAGGATAGATAAGAGGAACAAACTGTGTTTATACTGACTATGAAACAAATTATCATCTCCAGTCTTGGGGCATATTTATGTTTTTATTTTTCAAAGCATTTCATTGTGTCCAAGTGTCACATCTATAAATATACTTGATTATTTTTCTGTCAGAAGGACATTCTACACTAAAACCCAAAGTAACAAAAAAAAAAAAAAAAAAGTCATTAAGGATATTACTATAGCTACAGCTGTGGTCTGAGCTTTGTGGAAACATTTTTTGTCTCATAAATCTGCTAAATAAAAAATATCAGACTCCACAAAAAGTGTCATAAACTTTATTTTCTGATATCATCTAATGTCCACTCAACAAATCTACACTTCTATAGGACTCTGTGAAATTACTTTCTGGTTTTCATGTACTTTCCCAGACCAAAAATACATCAACACGAAACAGGTGACAGCATTAGAAGGGTGAAATTTGCCAGAGATGACTTATTAGGTCTCGATCTTTATAACAAAATAAATTTGAGGCCAAAGGAGAGTGGTTTTGTTTGACATGTTAATACCTTTGTATCAGTAAGTCAGTCCATAGACTGGACTGGAACATCCTTGTCATGAGCACAGCATATTTTAGAAATGTAACAGATGTTTCCCTGCTTACTTCTTTATAGGTCATAAACCAAAAGAAGCACAGACCTGCATAGGGTTTCACTTGGCCTGTTACCTGGTACCTTACAGGTATCAGGAGTGTCAGGTTTGGCTCCCATCCTTTTGCTGGTGGCTTGCCAGAAACCTGGGAGACATTTACTTGTGTGCACAAGTCTTTCATTGCCCTATCCCTTTGGTCAAAATACAGTCAAGTCTCTGATGTTGTCACCAATGCACAAAGTTCATGAGTTTTGTGATGTCTATTACAAAAACCCTTCTCCATTATTTAAGTTTTCACTCATTTTTTTGTAATTATGCTTATTGTACCAGTATTCTGTTATCAGGGGTCTTACAAACTAAAACGTTTTCCAAAATCAAGAAACATTTAGAAAAAACAAAAGTAATGTGTCTTAAGGCACACATTTGCACTAGTTATCTATGGCGGGGGGGGGGGAGAGGAGTTTAGGAGAAGACCTCCTTAAGCCATTTTCCCTGCTGCATTTCTCTCCCACACCTCATGGATGCTCAGCCTTCCTGTGCAAGAGAGGGTGATGCCTGGACAAGACCTGTAGCATTACCTCTTGTGCTCTACACAGGCAAGGAGACCTCCTGGTATCACTGCTTACCCCCTACCTAGGAAGCAGGTGATGTTGGTTGCTGTTGGGTGAAGAAAAGCTCAAGATTAGAGTACAACCAAATCTGGTGAGAGCATCAGACTAGTCACTGTTTTGGGGCTGAGAGAAAAATCTGTCCTCATCACCAGACCAGCCTGAACAACTTTTCTTACTTCCTGCCATCAGCCCTCAGATCCAGTGATGGTAATTCTAATAGTAATATAATATGTAATATATATAAAAATATTATGTTGTAATATATATTATATTATAAGTAGTTATATACATACATATTTAGTTACATATATACTTAGTTATAATAAATTACAAAATGCATGGTGTCCAGTGACAAAGATTCAACTTGATTTTGACATTTGTGGTTGAGCATCTTCAGATCAGCTGGTCATGTGATTCTTCCCTCATTCTCTGCTGACAGTGAATATGTCAACAGCAGGTCTGGTACTCAAATAAACCATACTAGGAAACAGAGGCAGGAAATAAAGCTGGGGCTCCCTGGGACAAGTTCAGTGAGGTGACTCCTGTCCCACTTACATGTGTAACACAGCTGTCAAACATAGGCAACCTGATTCGGTGCTCCTGGACATAAAAACACATCTCTACTGGGACATGCTAACATCAAAGTTAAGGGCAAAATTAAGACAAATGTCACTAAAATAATATTTAAAAAGAAAGGATGTTGAAATAATTGTGATTTATAGACTTTTTCCACTTGTCCTTGGTAATTTCCTGAGTCACACTGGGAACATGAACCGGGATGTAGTGACAGAAACCTGCCAAAGACAGAATCAGGTTTGGTTTTATGAATTTCCTATAATATGACAGTTGTCTAAAGCTGCTAACAAGGCAGCCCCTCATCAGTAAACCCATGGAGAGATGGAGTTAGATTTTACAGCTGTTGGGAGAAAACTAAGACAGCAGTTCCCTAGAGTGATTCAAATAATCCTCTGCCTGCTTAATATGCAACAAGGAACTCTTGCCCATGAAAAAAGCAAGAAGCACCCACCTCCTTCCCTCCTGACCAGACATCTCCAGCTCTGTCAGTGAGATTCCTGGTGAACAGTTTCCAGGTGATCCTGTAAACACCCCGGGGAAGAAGAGATGATCTGTCAAGGTCCCGGTCTTCACAACGTGTTTAAAGAACCACTCTAAGCTTCTCTCGCAGGTGCGATCTCTCTTTCTTCCTTCACTCCCCACTTTCTGTTTGAGGTGGCAGATTGCTTTCAAAGGCAGGTATACTTCCAGTCCCACTTCCCTCTTTTCCCAGGCTCTGTGGTTTATGCCATATTTCATTAGAAATACAGTTGTCTTCCTCCAAACCAGTTGGAAGGAGGCAAAAACCAACCCTGAACAAGTTCCTCTGGTGCTATTCCTCTTGTTTACACCTGGTGTGAACAGTGACCCTCCCATGAAGTCACTGTTACAGTGTTCAAGCCTTCTCGCTTTTCTAAGTTTAGGTAAAATAAGCACATCTGTTCTTCCCAGCAATAAGAAAACATGAAAGGAGATGGAGCAAGTAAACTCATCTTCTCCCAAAATGTGCTTCTAAGCTCCAGACTTTCTCCCTGAGCCAGTGTCCCTGACATCTCTTCATGAAAGACTGGTACTTACGCCTGCTCTTGGGCAGTTGTGTGGTACCTTTGACAATGAACTTTGTAACTTTGGCAATGAGCAACCTTGCAATACTTCATAGGGCTTTTACAGGAGGAGGAAAATCCCACACAGAGGTAACTCTGCTTTTCAGTCTCAAAGTACTGAAAGCAGCTGTTTTACAGAACTTTTTGCCTGATATTTTTTTCGCTCAATGTTCTTCTCCAGCAGCTCAAATGTTTTCAGGTATTTAAACAACTTGTAGAATGAGCAGGAAAGAAATAAGGCTTGCCCTTAGCAGTGATCTGTGTTAAACTGAGAAAGAATATGTTGGCTAAAATGAAAACTGCTAGTTAGAGGTCATGGCTTAAATACTTCTTAGCAGAGAGCATTTTGCACCCATGTTTAGCTCAGTTGTATGTAAACACTAATGCACTCCTTTCTGTCTTGATATTCCCTGCAGCGCAGTCAGTAACCCATATCATTCTCCCATGTGACTTTTGTTTTCACATCAATCTGATGCTCAGAAACAATACGGACCCCAGTTGCAAAACCGCTGAGAAAAATGAGCAGTGACTTCATATACTTTAGACTCTATCAATTAAACAGATCTCAGGCTGCTACAGCCTAGTTAAATCTGGGGAGATGACATCCTCCTTGAGTCACTTAAGCTTCTGCGCTGAAGTATGAATTTGATAAAACTGAAGCAAGTATTGCTCTTTGATTGTTCTGGTAAATTTTATCTCCCTGGGGAAAGACTCTGATGTGACTAAAGAGATTCAAATATTTAATTGACAAACAATACAATGTATAATGTATTATCACAACTGACATCAAAAGAACAGGTGTTAAGTTTTTAAATTTCTTGCAAAAGGAGTAAAAAAAATTTCTCTCTCAGATCAGAAGAGCTATCTCAAGTGGAGTGGCTGAAGAAGTCTTAGAAAAAAATTATAGAAAGAATTGTAATAAACAAACAGGACTAGAGAGCATTCTTCCCAGTATTCTCAAAGAATTCAGATATGCAAATCCAGAACTATTATTTGTGACGTGTATCTCTCTTAAACCAGTTTTGCTACAATGAGAACAGAAGGTTGCAAACATGATGACAAATCTAAAAAAAAAGATGAAGTGAAAGAAGCTGTTGAGGAGCACAGCTTCGATGTCTTCTCTGCCAAGAAAACTGGAAGAAATTAGTAGACTCCTGGATAAATATGATAAAATTGAGAAGAGTCAGCATTTTCCAAATTTCCAAATTTTCCAAAGGGAAAATTTATTGTCCTTCTTAGAATCTTGTAAGGAGTCATTGAGGAGATGGTATACGCTGATTTCCAAAAAGGTTTTAACAAGTTCCCTCACCAAAGATTCTGTAAATGGTTAAAAGAGGAAAGATTCTTTCCAGGATTAAAAGCTTGTTAAAGGACAGGAATCAAAGGTTAAGAATAAAAAGTCAGTCTTTAAAATGGAAGGTTTCTGATGGAGTACAAAAAAGATTTGTATTTATAAATGGAACGGAAAGAAGTGCGAATAGTAAGGTGACGATGTTTGCTGCAGATCAGAAATTAGACAGGAAAAAAGGAAGTCTGACAAAGAGACTTTTAGAGGATTTTACATTATTGAGAAACTGGGTAGTAAAATAGCAAATCAAATTCAGTGTTGATAGGATGCAAAGTAGGACACATAAGGAAAATCTACTTTAACTATATTTACACAGTTATGAGCTCAAAATTAGCCATTATCATTTGGAACAGAGATTGTCCCTGTTCATTCTTTGTAAAGAATAATTCAGTCTTGGCAATGGACAAAAAAACCCAAATGGGGTGTTAGGAATGATTATGAAAGGAGTAGAGAAGAAAACAGAAAACCTTATTATGCTGTGTATAAATCCATGGTCTGTCTACATTTTGAATATTGAATACAATTTTGGTCTTAACTCTCAGTATATAGTAGAAAGAAAAGAAGCTGCAGGGAAGGGAAATGAAGATGATCAACAGCCCAAGCCAGTCTCCCCATGAAGAAATTAAACAGCCTGGGGCAGAAAAGAAATGTCTGAGGGGGCATAAGACAATAGACCATAAAATAAAGGTTAGGACACAGAAGTGTTTAAAGAGCATCCACTTATTTTTTCTCATAACACAAACTCTAAAAGCTACCCAGTGAGATTACCAGGTGGCAGTATAACGCAAAGGAGTGTTTTTCACCAAATGCATAATTGAGTAGTGAAATGAATGGTTACCAGATATGTAGAGGTAAAAGCTATAGATGGGTTAAAAGAAGATTATACAAGGTGTGAAAATCCACCAGGTCTGATTAAACACACACACTGCCACAAGCTCAGGACAACCCTAAGTCACAGGTTGCTGGGAGGATACATGAGGAGAAAAAGCACAATATATCTCCCCTGTTTCTTATGTGGTTACCTAAAACTTTTGATATTAGTCTGCAGTACAGACAGGACAATGGAGTAGATGGACCTGTACAAATGCTCTTGTGCTCATAATATAAATCTTAAAATATATTGCCAATAAATGTAAAAAAAAAAGAAAAGAACAAGAAGAAGAGTATGTGGTGTGTTGATTTGTACAGCTTTGTTAACGAATTTGTGGTATTGTGCTCTGAAGAGGTTACAGAAGTTGCCAGCACTTATTCAAATAAATAATCTTACTGATACATGAAATCTGACAGATATCAAGGAGTGATCGCTCCATTGATGCTGACTATTCTGCATCAATTGGCTATCAGGATGCTTGGCAGGGAGTTTCTCTGATATTTTTTTCCCTATAGTGCAGTAATGAATTGGCCATTCAGAGTCAATTCATTCGAAGAGAGGCCAAATGATTTCCACTGGGGCTGAAAGACAAAGCTAATGTTGCAGAAAAGAACAGAAATGGGAACCCTTTAAGTAGATATTCAAGTCCGATGAAGTTCAGAGAGAGCTCTAAATCCAAACTGACATTCACTTTGCATCCATGAATTGCTGGTTTCAGTACAGTAGAAGTTGCTCTGCTGCTGGGATGACTGAAGCTCAGAGGCAGACCCTCAGTCAGCATATGTGTTCAAAGGGACACTGTGACATTACTCACAGAAGGCACAACTCCAAAGTGCTCCCTCCAACTGGTTTCTTCCTGGCTCCCTATGTAAGAAGATTTTTAAGAAATGCCCACCCCTTTGCAGACAGCATTAGAGACATGTAGGGCAGGAAAACAACTGTACCAGTTCAGTAGTGGGGCCAAGAGAGTTGCAGGCATTATGTGTGTCCATCAGAAGGTGTGAGCTGAGCTGTCTGCAAGGACAGAACAGCAGATGAGCAGCTAGGCACTGGCCAGCCCTCCTGAGCGGAGGTTTTCCTGGGGGCTCTGTTCACAGATATCAGTAAAGCATTATGGTTTTGATTTGTCTCTCTCCCTTTGGTTCAGCTCAAATCCACTGAGTAAGGTCAGGGTGAAGTTTCAATAAGGATTTCAAAACCCTCCTACTGTTGAAACATCTTGGAAAGCCTGACGTGGTGAGTTGGGAATGGCAGCAGAAGTTTGAGACAGACAAATGTTGCGTGCCAGGGTTCCTTGAGCACAGGCTAAAAGAGATGGAGGCTAGCCCTGGTAACGTAAAGCAAATTCACAGAGCTTGAAGCAGACCAAACTAATCACAGAAGAAACACAGCTGCCAAGACAGTACTTCATTATAACAAATGGAAGCATTTGAGAAACATATCTGAGTGGAAGAGGTTGAAAACAACAGCTGTATTATTGTGTGGGTGTTATTCTGATGATCAAGATGTAAATGTTCATTGTGCTGAATGTCACTTAATTCTAATTAAATCAGTATCTTAAAAGAAACTGTTGCATCTTAGGGTACTTCAGTTTCTCAGTAATCCCCGATGAGGGTTTCTGGGTCCAAAAGCCAGGCAGACGTTTCTATCAGCTTCAAGACATTTCAGGTACGAGACTGCCTAAAACGTGGGGCAGTAGGCACTGAAGTAATTTTGTTACACATGAAGTGAATGTTTTTTCCTCGAAACCCAAATACCCATCAACATTGCTGCAAAGTCCTGGATGGAATTGCAGTCTGACTGAGTGGCCACACAGCCCAGTAGTTCAGGAAACGTGGGTGCAGCCTGGCTTCTGCCACAGCCTTGGTGATGGATCTGGAGCATGACAACAGGTGTGCCATCCCTTCCCTGTGACCTTATCCCTTCAGGGAAAGGGCTCTGGGACTTGGATTTGCCTCAGCTTGCTGCAGAAATATACACCTCAGCTGATCACCACTAAGGTCCTTCAAAGCAATAGAGTGAAAATGGCACATTTGGGATTTGAGTCATCTGATCTATTTTAGCTGTGCATGATAGGATGGGATGAGTATCACCTTACAAGTGCTTGTTTCTTTCTGGTGATGATAAGGGGACTGGAGAGTGGTTAATTCAATGTCTGCTTTGTGGATGTGTCAGTCTGAACAAATGAATCCCACTCTCACTCTTTGTACAGCAACATCCCAATGTCAGCTGCTCTCAATCTCTGTAACACAAATCACATAGGCTGGGGAACTGGGTTATATTTTTTCCCTGTGTTACAAAACATGAATTTCTCAGACATGAAACTTTCTGAAGGGATGTACCAGTTGTGAAAACTTTCCTTGGGAAAGTTCCTCATGTCCAAGATGACATTCCAGGTTAAAATAAGCATGATTAACATAAACATATCATGAACTGACCCGTAGTTCAGGGATCAGCACACTTATTTGGGAGCTGGGTGGTTTATATGAAATTCAGACCTCTGCTCTGCTGGACCTTCCACAACATGCAGAGAGCCTTGGCCACCAGACTACTGGATAAACTCTGTGTGTGAGTTTGTGTATGTGTGTAAAAGCTTCTGTGGACAGAAGAGAGCTTTCCATTGATCTCTGGCTGTACTTCGGTGGGAATGTCACTTCATTAAATATAGAACTGAAAGCTGAACACAAATTTCAGGATTTGACCTTATTTGCATGTGGTTATTTCATATACACTTTCTGTAGTAAGATAAAAAATAATTAGGTGTAGGCTGTTTTATAGGAATCAATAACTGACTTGAAAGAGTCAATGCTCCAGAGCACAATTTATGCCTATTAACCTGAGTCTGCCTGAAGCATCCTGTTCTTTCATTATTATTGTTCAAGTAAATGAAAATGAAGATCGAGAGTAACAACCTTTCCAGGTTGCTAAAATGTGGCGCTTGTGAAACATGCCACTTAACCATCTGGTCTTAGAAAAAATGGTATTTAAATGCAACGTGCAACAGTGTTTGTGCAGTGCCACTTTGTTGCAGACAGGTAATTTTATCATACAGGCCTGAAAATTCATGCTGTATTTTTGGAAAAATTCAATTTTGCCATTCTTTTGTCTGCACCAGTATCACATACAAATTTCTTTCTTTCTGAACATTGTCTTCTCCACTTTTTGATACCTCAGTGTAGTCTTGCATGGTGTGCTTTACAAAGAATGCTTGAGACAAGAGATTTCCATTTTTTTCCCCATATAAATTGATTAGTGGAGAATTTGAAGCATACTGCTTGCTTGATTTTTCTAAAGGAATAGAGCTTGTGGTATTGCACTGTCTTCTGCCCTTTTCAACCCTTTTCACCAGCAACCCTGAAATTTGCTGTCAAATTTCAACAAAATTTTGTTTTGGTTGAAAAATCCATATTTGAACCTTCTACTACCATTCCATTCCTGGGACTCAACATATGATACATTTTACTCTGCATTTTATTTTCTCCTGTCCCACATCATAACACTGCAGAGACTTCAGGTTTTCAAGGCAAGGTACCTTCTTGGAAAATACCACTAGGTTCTGAAGAGACAAAAAATGCTGTAAAGGCAGCATCAAGTAAAGTAAAACATGGTGCCAGCATCCTTATACACCAAAACCATGGGTTGCTGGGTTTATCTGAAGCTCACCTTGTTTGCACAACTAATTCACTCCTAGCCAAATATTTTACAATGGCTGTAACCATAAATGCCTGTGGACTGTGTGCTGTTGGTTTTGCTCCTAGTGTACTCTGTTAATCCTGTCTTTGCCTGGCTAACTTGGCTGTGCTGCAAGACACAGGTGGGTCTCTTTCTAGACTCTTTTAATGGGATTCCTTTTTTCCAGCCAAAAGTGATGGTTGAATTGCCCTCTGGAAGTACCCGTTTTCCTATGGAAACCTAGGGAATTCAGACAACTGGCTTAGCCTAGACATGTTGCCCATAGTGACCATGATGCTGTGATGAATCACAAGAAGTCCTCTGGGGGGAAAAAAAACCATGGGACTGATGTCATTTGAAGATATTGAGGAGAGGAGAATTTTTTTTGTATTTGCAGAGTCATTTCTTGGTTTCATCTCTGCCACAGATTACTATGGGGCTTAAGGAAGAGATCTAGAAGGGAAAAAAAAAGCATTTAAAATACTTATTAAAATTAAAAAGAGAAAAATTCATGAATTGCTCTTCTAACCACTTGTTGCAACTGATGAATCTCTGTCTCAGGTTAAAAGTGATAGATACACTGAAGAAAAAGCCCGTCATGTCTTGCACTGGTCTCTGTCACTCAAACCCACCTTAGGAAACTTGGACAGAGGAGCTGGTACCTGTGAAATGTGGCTGGGTTTCCATACAAGGGGCAGTGTTTCAACCCTTCTAAATGCTATGGTCCCTTTGCCATAGATTTTAGCTAAGGCAGCAAGTTGCCAACAAAATTCAGAATTTAGCAATTTAGCAGGGTATTTTTAATATCCAAGACTAGGTCAATCTCCAGTCTAGGAGACTGAGATTCATAGATGTGAATCTCTTCTAAATGTCTGCCGCAGCTGGAGAGAAAGTATTCTTCCTGCCTGTCAGTGGTTTTCACTGGGATCACATCATCTCTAGCCTGCTTTTTTTTTTTTTCTTGCCCCAAACATTTTTCTCTGTACTGTTATATTCATTTAAATATACATGCAGAATGTATATGTTCCAGCTTACCTGGGACAGTTAGCTATAGAAAAGGCTTAACTTAAAGCACAGGTAATTCATGAAATTGAGTGCTTACATCAATCATTGAGGTCAGCCAGTGTTTGAATGAAGATTTGCAAGAATAATGAACACAGGTAAGAATACATCTACTGAACAGTTTGCAGTCATGCCACAGGCTGACATTTTGTTTCAGAAAACATTCATTAAATTATTTGGCATAGCAACCAAGTGAGTAAAAATCAAATTATTTGTGGATACAAAACAAAAATTCTCTAATCCTGCTGAATGCATGGTTTACTGTGAGTCACTCACTCACATCTAATCCAAAGAAGAATTTTTATCAGCCAGTGGTAGAAAACAATTGATGTGACAGAAACAGGGGTTAAATGCAGAAGAACTAAAATTAGAGGTGTACATGCTGGACAATCCCTAATATTTGAAGGTCGAAGCTCAGACATACTGAAAACTTCCCCACCAGGACTATGTCCTTTTCAACCTGACTGTTTCACAAACCAAACTATCACATTGTATTAACATCAGCCTCAGCTGTTTACATGATTTTGATTATTACGAGAATTTTATTGGTCTCCCGAAATGCAGATTTCCTGTGAGACTTTTGCGTGGTTTCTCACAAGTTTACAACCATTGCTTGCAAACCTGCTACCCTGCAACATGTGACAGATTCTGAGCCCAAGTCCCAACCAGGTCAGTTTTACCTCAATTTCAGATACATATATTGTGAGTTAGCTCTGTGAGAGGGGTCAAGAGGCAGCCTGCTGAGGGCTTGCCCTTCCACTGGGGTTCATGTGCGAGGAACCTGTTATAGGCAGACGAGCAGTCTGATGAAGAGAAAAGCTTATGTCAGTGCTGACTGGAAACATTTTATTTGCTGTTTCACAGCAGTGGAGATTTGATCAACCTGGTTCACCAAAATCACAAATATTTCTAAATTTCCCAATAAAATGGAAATTCTCTGCCTCAGTTTTACCCAGAGGAGGAGACATGGGCTCACCACTCTTAACACTCACGGGTGCAGCCTTGCTGGCATTAGTCGCATGCCAGTCTCCTCTGACTGCCTATCTTCCTGGCCACTGCAACACGCTTGGTCTACACTTGGCTTGCACGGAACATTTCCGCAGACACTGTGCTCTTTTGTTCTACTCTGCTTTGCATCAAGGCAATGACCCTTATTACTTACCTGGCTGTCAGATGCTAAAGGCAGACAAAACACTTACTTTATGAATCAGGAGATAGTAAGGCAAGGAGATAGCAGGCAGCATAATTCTTGTCTTTCTTCAAGGCTTAATTCACCTAGCTTGGCTTGGAAACTCCTTGCCTTTGTGAGGATAACCGATGAATATTAGTTATCCTGCTTCCTTTGTTTTAGACAATGAAGCCATTGCAAGGGAGGGAAATTTGTTATTGCCCTTTTGTCTGAAAGAAACTATGGGAATGTAGCTTCTGGAGATTTTAGGTCCACTTCAATATGCTCCTGTGCTAAACTCCTGGCTGCAGAAGAGTTTGATTGAAAACCAGACAGGCTCTTGCTTTCTGAATACAAAAAAAGCCACTGGTGTATCTAAACTGTATTCATGCCTTTCTGTTGCAAGCACAGAGAAACCAAGAGATGAAAAAAGTAAATTTGCAGTGTATGAGAAGGATGGTGCAATAGGAGCCTTGGCCCACTATGGTAGACCTTAATTTTGGATTACCTTCAGAAGTCCAGATCTTAGCTGCTTTTACACAAGTCCTGATTGTCAACATTATTGCTCTGGTGGCATATACCTGGATGAGTATGCAGATATTATTTTTACTGGTCAGATTTTTAGAACTTTGCATCTCCCATACATGGCAGCTACACAGTCCCGCTCTCCATATCTATAGTATGGAAGGCAGCAAATATTGGGTCAGCCACATTTCCCATTGCATGCAGTTGTCCAGGCAGGAAGTTACAATGTCCTGGAACAAGCATTCGCAGACACTTTGGAGATCACATCTTTTCTTTGATATAGTTTGCTCCTTGCATCAGTATCTAGGGCCTTTCCATCTCCTCATTGCTCTCTGGTAAGGCTGACAAAGTGCTGAAGTAGGCTAAGGTTTTTAGGAACCTGGCTGAGGTTTTTAGGGACAGGTGATGCATGCTTCTGTTTGGGATGGCCTAGGCACAGAGTCATATCTATTGCAGCAAACTTAGAGCAGCTCAAATGAATGTTATAATGGTCACTTATACAGGGTGAAAATAAACGATTAGGTAAACCTCCCTGTTTGATGGCTCAGACTCAAAAAACTATACCTTTATTTATACACGGCGTCTTCTGTCTATAAACATATGTGTTGCTTGCTTTCACTGTACTGAAAGATTAATGGACACATTTTAGCTGGAAAGAAAATCTATATTTTAAAAATAGAAGGCAGAGCTGGATAGAGAAGACGCCACAAGCTCACATTTGATTAGATCACAAATCTTTTTCTCTTTAAATTAATAATAAGAAGAAATGTTTAACCTTTGTTTGTTAACTTTAGCATGTTTGGAGCGTGTTGTTCCAAGTATTGTCTTCCTCTGACTTTAGTTTTGTTTCACCTAGAGTTAATAGCCTCTTGTTTTAGCCAAAAATCTCTCTTTCTTAATTGTTCTGTAGCCAGGCTGACAGTGTCACCTCACAACCATCCCTTTCAGCTGTCCAAAAAACTCGCTATCAGTTCTTTTCTCCACTGTGTTCCTTGTTCTGTTTTTATTATAATGATTAATGTTAATAATAACAATAGCAGTAGTAAAAAATCGTATCCTTAGAAAGACTAAACACATTCTCTAAAGAGGATAAATCATAAGATAACTCACTGAGGTCTGTATCTTTCTTAGACTTAGGCAATGGAGGTTAATTCCTCCTTCACACCAGTTTTAAACTAGCAAAACTCTGTTAATGGGTTTCTTTGTATGGGCATCAGTTCAAGTGAGAGAGGGCAATTAAGTCTTCACTGATGAAGTGAGTAGGAGTTAGGAAGGTTTCCTTTGCTTCTATGTGTTCCATTTATCAAGGAAATAAGAACATGGTCTAATACACTCTTCATACAGACAGATACAGGGCACCATATCTATTCCCCATTAATAGCTTTCTAATTAAATTAGCTAAGGGTTCTTGCAGGACTTTT
This sequence comes from Morus bassanus, assembly GCA_031468815.1. Lineage (NCBI taxonomy): Eukaryota > Metazoa > Chordata > Aves > Suliformes > Sulidae > Morus > Morus bassanus. The sequence goes on along the minus strand of CM062568.1, from coordinate 86,034,003 downwards.
TGAAGTTGATGAGACAAACTATTATCTATATATCCATTTCTGTGTGTATTCGCACACAGGGAAGCTACTGAACAACTTCAGCAAAACATCTGAGTGCTTTAAATACACAATCATTCCTCACCTCCTCAACTTCACTGTCATGGAAGAAAACATTATTTCTATAGCCAAGTTCTTACTGTTATTGTCCCCATATTACATAGGAGAAGCTGTGACACAGGGATTGCATATTAATGAACATAAGATCAGTTTGCAACAGTATGTTACCTCAGGTAAGTACCATTACTATTTAATGGGTAAGAAGGACAGTAAGGATTTTCTTGTTGCTCATTTAACTGAGTCAGTGAAAATATTTCAGCTCAATAGCCTGAATGCAGTTGTCAGTGTAAACAGTTCCTCATTAAATATAAGCTTTGGCATTCACATCAGAAGTTAATGGTTCTTCAAATGTGAAAATAAAGATAACAGTAGGCTTCTCTCTGTGATTCTAACAGAATCATTTGTTCACTAGAGGAAAGATTTTATCCATGTGGCTATCAATCTCATATGAATGCTTGTAGTTAAGGTCTGTATCTGGGATCACATGAAAGAGAGAAAGGTTTTGTCTCCCTAAACAGCAAGCACCAAATGCAAAACCTTCACTCTGCACTCTAATTCTGGACACGAAAGGGGTGAGAAAATCCACATCATCTTATAGCAGATAAGATCAGCTTATTATCATATCATCTACCAAAAAAAAAAAAAAAAAAGGACAATTACAATCTGTTAATCTGCATATTATGCAGATTAGGAATTATGTGAACATGTGGCAACTGGGGGAAGATTTAGAGGGGTGCTGCAGGCAGAGTTTGTTTCGTTTTTGTTCAACAGTTTTGTGCTTGCTGGGGGAAGCCTCAGGAGGCTGCACTGTGCAGCCCTGGGATCAGAGATCTGGTGAACAGAAGACTGGTGGGTCAGACCAAACCCCATCCAGCCCAATACTCTGCCTGTGATGCTAGAAAAAGTCAACACTATTTAGGAAGTGTATACAAGCTTCAGCAATTTCAGCGGTCCGTTACCCTGATACTACCCAAGCATCCAAAACTGTTTTCTTAAGGTTGTTAAAGGTAAAATTAGCTGAGATGTGCTGTGATTTCTGCATTCCATTTACCTTCCACCTTCAAGATCTTTTTAAACCTCAGTCACATCCTCTCATGAGTCTTCTCCTCCTCAAACAAAGAGCCTCAGCCTTTAAATCTCTCTGAGTAAAGCAGCTGCTTCACAGTCTTGATTTTTGTAGTTGCTCTCTCTGCACTTTCACCTATTTCCCCCTTTCCTATTTCCCATCCTGATGATGTTCAATATTTTATTGGCCTTCTTGGCTGCCACTGTTCATTCAGTCAATTATTTTGTGACCTGTCAATGAGTACTCCAAGATATCTTCTCTGCTAGATAAGAGTTCAGCATCATGGAAGTATGTTTTAGATTATCTTTGTGTCACTTCATAGTCATCACTTCATGTTTCTCTACCTTGAATGCATCTGCCACCTTTGCCCACATGAGTTCTTTCTGGAGTTACTTGACTTTAGTACAGCACTGGACTGTTGGAAAGAGCTTAGAACCATCTGAAAACTTGGGGATTTTAGTATGGACTCACTTCTTCGGGTCATTGAAAAAGATGCTTAATAAAACTGGTCCCAGCACTAGTCCCAGCAATGGGATTAGTGATTACTGATTCATGTTTTTCCTGAAAATTCTTACCTATTGTTTCCTATTTTTAAGTAGCTTTCATTCTGCAGATAGAGAGTCTTAATACTTTTTTTCTGAGGTACCATGACAGTTAACACATAAGGGTTATACAGAACAAATAATATCACCTGTATCAAGAATACATTAAGTAGCTTTTAAAGATAAAGTTTAGTGGCAGGAGTCTACTTCTGTCAGGCATCTGGAAAAGGGGAAGAGAATGGCCTAAGTTAGATTTTCTGCCCATTATTCTGTCTTGTGCTCTTTGTCCTGAAACACTGGGTACTTGGTCTTCTCTTCCATATCCCCTTGGACCTGTTCACTAGTCTCTGCTTTCTTCTGTTCGCTGAACTGAGGAGCACTGAGGCCCAGCACAGTGATCATAAACTGTTGCAAATTTAACACTAAAATTGTCCATTTAAGTATAGCAATATTGAGGAACATAATATACAGGTTCTCAGATGATGTCTGAGAGCCAATTATGAGCTACTATTGCAGTCATTTTATTTTTGGTTTGTGACTTAATGATTGTTTTGCTTTTAGTACTGATTTCCCTGTGGGAGACACAACGGAAGTGCTAGTCAACAAGCCTAAATGGTCAACAAAAATCACCAAACAAACACAAAGGTGGTGGACAAGAGAGTCTGTGGTGCCAAACCAAAAGAGCTGTAAATGTAGGCCTGTTACCATACTGGCATGTTTAGCACTAGTTTAGTATCAAAGTGGAAAACCTGTCATGTGCTGATAGTAATTAGAAAAAAACCTCTGTGTGGTTGAGCTCCCTGGTAGACTTGCATGGATCACAGACTCCATGTAAAGGTTTTTATTCTAACAACTTACCCCATGTTTTATTCAGCTGTTATTAGATCTCACGAGCAATAAGGGTCAAGCAGTTCTTCTTGAGGCTTGTTGTATTTTCTTTGTAATGATACAGGTTTTCTTGAGACTGCTGTCACTTGTCTGGCAGGTCCCTGCCAGAAAGGCATAAGATAATACACAGCAGGGGAACTTGTCTGCTTTTATCTTGCTTTTATCTTGTACCTGATCATACCTGCCTCCAACTGGACACTTGCAGCTTTGCAGAATGCTCTGAGATCAAAAAACTTATTTTGATTCTCAAATACCTTCTATTTAGATCTATGATTTCAAAGGAAAAATATGTGCTTTCTTCCTGGTCAGTTTTTCCTGAGGAATCTGCTAACACTAGGCTTTGAAAATTCAATATGATACTTAAAGGATTGTCTTTAATCATGCTAATACTATAGCGGATTTGTGCATTTGGGGATTTACTTCTCTTTCATATTCCCCTTTCACTCTTAGTCTTCTATGCCAGATGAATCAGAGCAGCCCCTTTCTTTATGATGATCTTCTTTTTTCGCCCCCCCCCCCCCCCCCCGACCCTCTCTGTGCCACTGTTGTGGCTCTTCAGTGTTCTCCCAGTCAATACAGGTGCAAGGGGAGCTACGCAGGGCTCTCTGGCCAAGTGATGTGGGGACAAGTTTCCCTTCTCCTGCTCCATGACTTTTGATTTCTTTTCCATTTATACAAGTTTCTCTTAAGGTATGTTTCTATTATTTTCTAAAAAATAGTGACATCATCCAGTCTTGCTTTCCTGCAAATTACATCTCTGAGGTGCTTTCTGTACTTTGTTAACCATGCCTGCAACGGTCACTGTATGGAGATCTTTCATAGCACAGTGTTTAGCTGTCTTTTGAGTTTTCAGACACCAGATGTAGTACAGAATTGGCATTTCTATTTCTCCTGATCTCCCCAAGCTCCACTCTGTCCCCTTCTGATGGCTTTTGAAGCTCCCAGTCTTACTATATAAAGTGCACAATGCTGGTATTTCAGCTTTGTTAATAGAAAAGGTAATTTGGTTTAGTATTCAGATATCTTCCTAATGAAGACAAAAGAAGTGAAGAAAAAGAATATGCATTCATATTTAAATTTCAATTAAGAAAGCTTAAAAACCCTAAACTTGGCACAGAAATTCAGGGAGTAAATGGACAGGTCAGATAAGAAAAAGTGTATTGGAGAGAGTGTATCAGTTTCTTCTTCAGCAAAACTGATCCAGATTCAACATTACTCTGATAATCAGCCAGGAGACGAAACACTGCAAGTCCCACAGCTCAGTTAACCTAAGCTTACCCTCTCTCTCAAAAGTGGAAATGTTTTTGTTTTACACTACCCGACCTCAAGACTTCACCATCCAAAGACTGACAAATGCTGTTCACTTACAGAGGAAGATGTTAATTACTGTTTTCTAAGGGTTGTAGCTGTGATTACCATGGTCTTTTCAATGAGGTGTAACACTCAGAGCATACTAAAACAGAAAAATATATAGTCTTGTTCACCAAGAGGAAAATTGGAATTAGATTTATTGTAGGTAGAGAAATGTTGTTGCTGTCCTTAGTAACTGTAGATGTCAGATTGTTCGCATGCTGGTGGAGTAGTTTCTATCTTGATGGGAAGTAACAAGAAAGAAGATATTAAACATTTTTCATACAAATGTGTATTGTTTCATTTATACATATTAATTATTAACAATCATTTTTTTACATGTGGTCAAGAAGAGTGGCTTTAGGAAAGTTGTTTTAGAGCCTGACAGTTAATACATTAATTCTTTCCAACTGACTGCAAAGTTTGCACATTTCACATCATCACTGCTAAAATTATGAGGAAAACATAGCATCCATCCAGAGGCTACCAAAGCTTGATCTGAGAGCTGATGAGATGAGGGACAACTGCAAGGCAACAGATGGATACTGTGAAATAGGTTGGGTGCAAGAACCTCATCCAGATACTGTGAGCCAGAGAACAAATGAGTGAAACAGTGACTACAGTACAGTAATGATTTACATGGTAAAAGCTTTGAGAAACTACAAAAAAATAAGAACATCATAAAGAGGAACATGAAGGAAGACAAGGAAATAATTTTGAAGACATTGAGAAAGCAAGTTTGAAGGTGGAGATTCTATAGAAATATCACTGACATGGAAAAGAAAACTTAAGTAAATGATCAAGATGGACATCATTTGTGGGGCAAGAATGGGATTAGAAATCAACTGTGCAAGAAATACTATGCAGAGCAAGCCTGGATCATAAAGTACCTTGTCAGTGTAGACCAGTGAAGTTATGCTGATGTACTGCAGAAGGGGTGCAAGGCATAGATGCTGTGATGAAAGTAGCAGGCCAGGACAATCATCAGTGCAACACACTTTGTATTGGGTGGGGAAGACTTGTAAAGGTCAAAATTGAGAACTTCTTAACAATTTGCTCTCAGGCAGTTGAGGAAATGGATATACACATGCAAATAGAGGAGAACAAATAGGAAGGAAAGCTATAAATGAAAGGTTTTACCTTGGGACAGAGCAGCAGGAGGTAGTTAAACATCTTTCTTAGTGGTTGTCCATCTTGCTTGATTTTCATACCTTTAGACATTTTCAGCTTATTTTTAGTTCTCTTACGGGGAACAAGTCAGTACTGTAATATTGCAACAGCATCTTAGAAGCCAGACACATATTGCAGAGTCTTTTCCCCTATTCTCAGGCTTAACTAGAGCCTGGTCTGCCAGGCAAGAAAGGATCTGTACTTTTTAATGAACCTTTTGGAAATGTCACTCACATGTGAATACCTATCTTACATCCAATGTGCAAGATGGCCTGAAAAAGACAGGACCTGGAGTGTTAATGTGTTCTTCCCAGCTGCATGGAGACAAGGGGCAGGGAAGCAAGGCTGGACTAAGCTGGCATACGTAGGATGAGTACATAATGTCTAGAATGTCAATTTGCAGTGAGGTCTATTTTCTTTTACTCACTCACTAGATGTACGGTGTTGTAAGGACATTAAGGAATCCAAATTGTAACCCTGAACATGCCATTTAATAAGATGAAAGGCAATGGATGAGTTTGGTGACAAAACCAGAACAGACTGAATCCCCCTTTAGGGAACCTCAGCCACTTGTTCTCAGTAGTTCAGCTGAGACATTGATAGGCTTTACTATTTGTCATGCTGGGGATTGCAACTAATAGTAGCCCCTTAAAGTGACAATCTGTGCTCAACTCTTATTTCTCTTGGGTTTTGACCACTGTTTTAATTGCCCTGCTAACTAGTTGCAAACACCACTGGAGACCTTCTTCACCACTGAGAATCAAAATAAGCTTTTTAGGATTTCAATGGCCGAAGTAAACAAGCGCAGTGACTCCCTTTCCTGACTTGTCACTCAATGTTTAATATATGTCTTGTCCCATGGCCATCATGGTAAATGCTCCATGCATTTTAGACTCCAATATATTTGCTGTTCACAGCTGATTCCCCATCTCATCTTCCATTCTATCCTGCTTTCCCTCTTATTTTATTCCTCTTTTCTTCAAATTGCTCTTCCTCTGCAGACTCCCTTTCCTGCTTCTTCCTGGTCCTTCTTCAGCTCATTCTTACCTGTTTCAGTGGAATCCCTCTATCCCTCCTCACCAGCTCCTCACTGTCAGAGCTGGAAATCTCCTCAGAGTGACCTTCATGGGCAGATTGATGCTTTTGCAAATATGAAATGCATCATACAACTCTGCATCAAACCTTCTGCCTCTGCTGCCTGCAGTGTCTTTTCATCTCAGGCTGGACTTAGACTGCATGCCAGCAAATTGACATCTGCAGCTGGAACCCAGTAACAGAAAACCAGAAACTGGCACTTGGTCAATTTTTAGACTTTCATTACAAAAGAAAGACCAATCTGCTTTTCTGATGAAAAGAAAACATATAATAGCAATATTATGCACTTGAAGATCACATTGAGAAACACCAAAACTCACCTAGTTCTTTCCAAATAAATTTGCTATCCCAAACACTGAATGAAAGCAATAGGAAAGAAATAAAAGATCAGCCTTTGATATGGATGAAAATGAAAAACCTTGAGAACACACTGCTGAGAGAAAAATAAGCAAAAGGATAAATCGCAAATCATCACGTGGCCCAATTTCAGCATGAGCTGCTAGATTTTATTTGAGGTATTTTGGCTTGTTTCTGTGAAGAAGACAAAACTGATAGACTTTTCTGCTCAGATCTTTATTTGTTTTGGTCATTTTTGTTTAGAAAGGGTAGGCAAAGCCTGTTTCCCCAGAAAAGCAACAAGTAGGTGATGGGAGACAGTCCCTTTGTGCTGCAGCTCAAGCACCCTTCCTGCCAGCGCCTCAGAGAAAACAAAGCTTTCTTGCTCTCATTTTCCCTCAACCAGACTCCATCCACTTGGATGTCACCCCATCAGGCTACTCCCCTTCCCCAGCATTAGGGACCGCGAAACCTGCCCTCTGAGCTGTGTCACTCACGCCTCAGATCTGCGTGCAAGTAGCCTCAGGGCCTGCTGCAGCAGCTCACGGTTTCCATTGCCATGTACCCCTGCATTGAGTTGTTCTTCCTTATTTTCCCTGAATGAAAGACTGATGCCCTCCCCAGAACCTCAGTGCCATGGTACAAGAGCTGAGCCCTCAGCACAGGACATCTAATTTGCAGCTATGGGGAACAGCGTGTGTTGCACGGCTGTGCTCAGGAAGCTCGGTGCCTCTGGTACTGGCAGACCTCCTGCACAGCTGGCCCAGCCACCCCATGCTGTCATTAAGTCTGATGTTTTGAGGAAGTGTTAGCCCTACTCCGCAAGCACATCAGGTCTGATGCATGGTAAATCATCAGCTGCATTGTGAGGGAGCCGTACAGTCCATGTGGGTATATTTGTGTCTCAGAGATGCCGGCTAGCAAGGTGGGAGCCCTACAGCTGTGGTGCTGTTAGTAAGTTATAGTTACAAGTTCCTAACGTTGAGGGCTTGAGACGGCTCCTTGTGCACCTCATGAAATTTGTCACTCCACTGTTTGCAAACTGCCAAGTTAACCAGGCATATGCATTTAAGTCTGCTATCTGTCCTCAACCAGCTGGAAAAAACCCACAATAAAAATCAATCTAAAATGCTCAATACAATTCTCAGTAGAGTATTTAACAACATTTTTTACTGAAGCTTATTTCAACACTATATTCACTTTGGATATTCCAGCATATCTGATGCTGAAAGAGTTTGCAACAGGTCTTGGTGTGTGGTTGTTGGTTTGGTTGTCAGTGGTTGTTTTTTTACAGGAACTCCAAAAGTCCTAGGAAAACCCCAGCAATAAAAACAACCAAGCCTCCAAAGAAAGCCAAAATCAAAACTGAAAAAATGGGAGTCAGTGCAGAAAAATATGTTTCCAGTGTATGCAAGGATAGTCATAGTGTTAGAGGTTTAAATGGAAATAAATTAAATTTTTCTAAAAATTATAGTGATTCAGAAATGATTGTGGCTGACTGTGTTCATTTCTGTCCTGGAAATAACATCTCTTTGAGGTCCTGAGTCAGGAACAGCTGGAACAGTCTGTACTAGCATGGAAAAAGGCACTTGGAGCCACATGTCAGAAGAGATACTCTGCCTACCTTGTGTCAGAAAGCGCTTACAGTCAGACAGACAGACATGGGGCAGGCCTTATTTACGGAATACAGTTATAAAATGAAAGAGCAAGATGATGGGAGCTTTGGTTTGTGCCAGTAAGCGCAGTGCCCTGTCACATGTAGTGAAGCTGTTAGGACAGATCATGTGAAATCTAGCATTAATCTGCGCACTCCTTCACCACTTACTGCTGACCTGGCTTCTGCTTGACTGCAACCAAAACTCCTATTTGTGTGCAGAGGAAGAATCAAAGGGACAATAAACTGGGATGGGACAGGAAGGTGTGCCTGCAAGGCTTTTGGTGAACTGTCTCCAGTTCTCTGCTTTCTCCACAGGATTTCTAACCCCCTTGTTCCTAAGCTAGCCTGTGGAAGGGCAGGCTGATCATCATGCACAGACTATAGCAATAGCCCCAGGCACCACTGCTGTCTCCATCTTACACTGGTTTGTCCAGTGCTCTCCCTTGGCTGGGCCAGTGTGAGCAGTCTTATAAGGGAGGATGGGCTGGAGGAGGGACTGTAGATACGTGCTCCATTAAACTCATCCCTTCTGACTTTTATAAGAGCAACCTGGGTGAAGGCATCAGGACCTGAGGCTCTCCCAATATTATTTGCAAATACCATGGGCATGCCTTGCCCCTCACATCCTGGGAAAAGGCACGGCTTTATGTGGTCTTTAGACCCCAAGCCAAGAAGAAGCTTATTGAAGGGATAGATTCCCATGGACTGAGCAAGAGTCCAACTTCCACTCAATCCCACCACGCACTTAATCCCACCACCATCATCATCATGCCAGCCCACCTCTCCCACAGCAGCACCCACCCAACAGCCCACCTAGCAACAATGTACATCAAATGTACATCACATAGTGTCTCCATGTCTAGGTGAGGGCGAGGCTGCCAGCACTGCTTGGCAGACCGTGGCTTTGCAGCATGCAGTTAGTCCCAAACACCCTCTATGGCATGAGTTTTTAAAACAATAGGGACACTCAGAAAGCAGCCTGGGGACATTTCCTGGCTTGAGAAGTGGTATCAGGTGAGACACAGTGCAGAAACAGATGTTAGCAAGAGCCAGAGGTGTTCAGGAAACTGTCCAAATGTGTTCCATCGCAGGGAAGAAGATCTGGGCTCTTAGCTTCAGAGGGGGAAACAGTGAGAGCTAAAATGTCTCTAAAACAAATATTTAAAAAGAAGGCACTGTGGGGTTTCACTGTAGAGTATCCTGGGAGCTTCATGGGGTAAATGGGGTGGGGAGAGGGTCTGGATTAATTCCTGCAAGGCACCACAATTTCTGTCACGGCTGATCTGCCAGGACCAGGTGTTCCTTGCCACAAGGAGGATGAGTAATAGAGGGAAGCCAGAACAACAGGATTTTGTCTTTTCTCATGTTCTCTCTATTGGGGAAGAGAAAGGGAGGTGTGTTGTTAGCAGAATATTAATGAGTGTCCTGGATTGTGTCCCAGCACAGGTAGTCTGGCAAAGTGCTTCTTTTAAAAAGCAGCAAAGGAGCTGAGGTTGACGGCACAGGGCATCTCTGCCAGCTGTATCCTGGCAAGCACAGCCCTCTCCAGGAACCACCCAAAAAGCTGGTACTGGGGCACAGCATCTTTGCCCAGGGACAAAGATATGGTATGATTATGATCATAATTACAATTATGATATGATGCAGAGAAGCGAAGCTAGATCCCTCTCTTACCTTCAGAACCAAGCTACACCAATTCACTTTGGTGATTGTCCTTCCACCATTTCAGGGAGGCCACTTCTCACTTTTGGAAAGCCCCCAGCCTGGAGAAAGATGTGCTTTGAGCATCATTACTCCCAGATCCAGGCCCTTCCCTCAGGGTCACTAATTGTCCCTTCCCTGTCCCCTGCCAAACCTCCCCTTTGCAAAAGGCCTCCTTCTCATCAGGGAGGAGAGGCACCCAAACCACCCCACAGGTCCCCACCACAGCACTGGGGAGCAGAGTCTGCACCTCCTGGGGCACCCTGCCAATCCTGGGGCTCCCATGCCTAGGGGAAATGCTCTCCCTTTTGGGGTGTCCCTCCCTTAACCATCCCCTGGCTCTGATGTTGGGAGCCAGCCAAGGTGGGAACACAGGGTAAATTAAAGGCCTTGATGGAGCAGAAGAAGCCCCCCTGGGGGGTAGTCCTGCCTAGCCTGGCATCCCGTTCCCAGAGTTTCCCCTGCTCCCTGGGATGTTCCCTGGGAAGGGAAGGCAGGAGCAGGGCAAGCATCATGCCACCCCAAGCAAGGTCTGAAATGTCAGAGCCATTCAACACAGGTGGGGACTTCATCATGTAAACATAGAAAAAGAATCAGTGTTTTCCAGAAAGATGAAACTATTGGAGAAATTGGGATTTGACAGTCATTGGGTATCTTTAAGAGGTGAGGTTGTCATGGCATTTATTTCTTTCCCTTGAGAGAATTTGGCTGCCAACCGTGTCTGATATACGATGCATCCTTGGCTCCCACAGCACTGCTTCAGAATAGGTTTCTGGTGCTGCTGCGAGCTTATGAACCTTTTAATGCAAACCCAGTCTCAGTGCTCAAGTGGGCTGTATTGCACTGGCTGGCCGTATGAGAGAGATCTGGTCTTCAAACAAAATTAATTCAGAACATTTACTCCATCATCGACTGTTGACGTGATGTCTTATTTCTTCAACAGTCTGTTTGCAAGTGAAACAAGCAACTGAAAATTACAGTGTTATATGCTGTTTTAGCAACCAAACACATAACCAAGTACTGAGATCAGTATCACTCGGGGATACATTTAGGTTGTAATTCTCTCTTTATTGACAGATTTTCTTTCTGTCTCTCTGGGAAGTGATTGCTACAGTTTATTCTTCAGCCTGGTCCCCAACGGAAATAAACCTTCCTTGGCCTCTGTGTTTGTACGTGTCTGTGGGTCTATTCTACTCTGTTAACTTTTGAAGTACAGGCAACTTTCAACCCACATTAGAAAACAGTTTCATGAAAATAAGCAGCCAGGTAAAAGACAGAGACTGCAGTAGTGCCTTTAAAGAGGATAGGCTATTGTCGACTCTGCAAAATCCAAGTATATGGAACAGATGGCAACGGGGACTGGGCTTCATTAGCTCTGTTGCTCACATGATTATTTGTTTTCTGTACTAAAGCCTACAGAACAGGGATAAGCTCTTTCTTGTTAGCAGCTCCACAGTAGATCCCGCTAGAGGACATTTCCAGGTAGTCAATAAGTCAATCAACAGGCCTGTACTGGAATAATATTAAAGAGTGCTGCTGTGAGCCACCATCTGACATTTCGGTTTAGTCCTTGGGCAACACTTGATCTTTCTGATATCATCAGGTGGCATTTCAGACAAAAAAGGCAGGCCAACATTTCCTCTGATAGCAGCTATATAAAACCAACAGATTTTCACTACGTATGGTATAGACATGGGCTCACTTTGGGTAAAATTCATGCTGTTATGTGCTGGTATCTGCAGATGGATGATGTGATAAGTTTAGGCCACGTCCAGACTGCCAGGCAGTGACAGAGGTGGACAAGTCTTCTGCTTGCTGCTCCTCTGCTGTAAATCTCAGCCTTGCTGACCTCTGTGTCAAACAGGGCTGGAAAATGTGACTACCATTTAGCAACATTTTCTTCCTGCACTTTCTCCCGTGAGGATGGGGCTGCTCCAAACACTGCGAGAGGCAGCCTGATGGGAGTGCGGAGCAACTGCTCCTGGTGGGAAAGCCCTTTGCTGCAGCAGGGCCAGCCTGCAGAAGAAACCAGCTGACCTGCCAAGGGTGTCAGGTGAGATTCATATGTGCTCAGCCGCTCTGCTCATTTCAGACATGAGAACTCACTGGGGATTCCCTGGTAAACAACTCTATGTGATCTTTGCTGCCTAAACATACCTGGCTCAAAATGCCTTGCTGGCTGTTTCAAACCACATTCTAGCTCCCTGCTGTTATTTTACCTTTGCCTTATATTTGCAGATGTTGCAATGCGCTTCAAATATGCCAAAGCTAAAGACTGCTCCCTGTGATATAGGTATAAATACCTCCGTAACCTATTTCCTCCATTGATAACACAAGAATGGCTCCTTTCTGCTCAGGAAACCAGTGCTGGCATGCAGGAGCAGTCCCTGCTCTTTCCTTTTGGGTACCCCTGGCTGGCAGCATGGTGCCTCCCACACCCACCAATGGACACCTGTGGGGGCTTCTGCTGGAGGACAAGCCTCCGCTCTTCCCAGCTGCATGCCAGCTAGATCACGCTGCTACCCACCATCGGTGGGAAGACTTTTACATGCCTGGGTGGTGTCACATCAGCTCAGGTGCTGGGAGAATAAGGGAAAGCTCAGGGTAATGCTATGCCAGGAGAGCTTCGCATTGACTGGCTTTTGCTGACTCCTTTCTCTCGTACATTTTTACTCTCTGTATCTTCCCTTCCAGCATCAGTCATGTTTCTATTTCTCTCTACTCTTGTCCTTTTGCCAACCTGCCTTGGCCCCATCCCATGGGCCTCCCGTGTCATCCCTATTCCTCTCCTTTCTCTGGCACCAGAAGGTGGCAGGAGGTCAGACCTCTTCCCCCAAAATCCTCTTCCCTTACCACCTGACAGCAGTATTTTCACCATATCCTTTTCCTGACTTAACTCCTGTCCCACAGATAAGAATTCCAACCCTGCCTACGTTCCCCCCTCCAGGTCCCTTCTTCATTCTTGCATATCCCACTGGCAGAGCAGCACAGTCCATGCCTTTGGGTGTGAAAACAAACAGGAGACAACTGCCCACACCACTGCACAGGCATCCAAAGGCCTGTTGAGGCTAACATTTTAAAGACTGAATGTTTTGGAAAGCTTCTGTGCTAACATGAGGGCAGATGTTCCCCCACATGCTGCATCTGTGCTCTGGGCTGCACGGCAGGGAAACAACTCCTCCTGCCTCAGGGTGTCTTCATCTCACCAGGCATCTACCTTCCTGCCTGGGCACTGGCAGAGAAGATGAGTCTTTTGGAGAGGATTTTCCTTAGCATAGAGAAAACGTACTTTCAGGCTGTGGTTGTTTTCTCTGTACCAATCAGCTTACACTTTTCCACCATGCCCATGAAAGTTACTTGTGGCATTTCAAGGAATCAGTTTGACCGTTACTATGGATTACTGAGAACTTGATTATAACACAATTTGTCTCAAAAGGTTTTTACTGTCCTTTCGCTTTTTTTTTTTTTTTTGTCCTTTTACAGCAGTGATCTTTCATTTCAGCTCTACCTGTAACTTTTTCTTATGGACTTATCCCAATATGATTTACAAATAAATGCCCTGATACCACTTGTTCCTATATACATTATCTGCACTTACAAGTCTCTGTTACCTCAAGTGCCTCCTCTTTCAAAGAGGAGATTCATTAGCTTTCTCCTCACAGATGCAAATCCAGTTTGAATTTCACTTCTATTCAAGGCTTACTTCCTTTTCCTTTTTTTTGCAATCCTGACACTCTCCCCAGTGGAAAAATGCTTTTGGCAATTGCAGAGCTATGCTGGCATAGTGTCCATTCATGGGCATACAGGCAGCTTTTCAATACCCGCTTGAAATTACGTGTTTTATGCTTTTTATGGAAACACGAAACATATTGGGTATCTCATTAGTCACTTAGAAGCAAATCTAAGTGTTTACCATGTATTGATTAAACAATACATTCTGGCTATTTGTTTATTGGGTGCAAATATTCCTTTCTGCAATGACAGAAAACCAATGAACTCTTAGTATCTATTTTGCATAGGCTTATTTTATTCCGTAAAGCAAACCAGAACCTTAGAGGTATGCAGACACGCCTACACTTTCTGCCAGCTACCAGGTTCAGGGACTGGAGGCCACAGCTGTGGCAGCAGCCAATCTGATGTGAGGCAGCTACCAGAGCAGCTGAATCATATTTTTCATGGGTTTAGCATCCCACACAGGGTTTCTATCTGTCCCAGTAACTAGCTTGTCTAAAGCTGACCCGCAATACCTTACACATGCTGCAGATGAAGCAGTGAATGATGTGATCACTGAGAACTTATTCAGAGCTATTTCAAAAGGCTGCATAACATGTGCAATTGTGTGCAATACTTCAAGCAACACTTCCATGTGATGAGAACTCCAAAATTTTGCTTCAAGCTCAAGCTTTAAAAGAGGCTAAAGATGCTATCAGAAGTAGGAGAGTACTGAGGATGGAAAATGGAAAAGTTTCATTTTTCGACATTTTATGTTGGGAATCTCTTGGGGTTTTGAGTCTCTTCGGTTAAGGTGAGTCCTTGGCTACCAGTGATAAACATGTTATAGCATCTCGTTAGGAGTCAAGCTTCCTTTTACACTGCAGAGGTTTCTTTACCTCAGAGTACCTCTTTTGGAAATCTCTTGCTTGACTTTTTTTAGGATTATATTTGATTATTTTCCCCTCAGCTTTCATTGCATTGATGGTTTACAACCACCCTGTGATTGATAAGATGCATTCAGGTATTTCTTAAGTCTTTTTCCAGTGATGACCTCCTAACAAAAGTTCTAGTTATGACTTCTGAAATGTGCAAACTTGTATTTGGCAGAGGTGAAATTCAACCCATGCCTGTAACTCCAGCTCTCAGAGTCATCCAGTTCTTCCTGTATGATCTGCCAAACCTTCTCTGAACTAATTATGACCCCAAACACCCATCATCATTACACTTCATTGAAAAATATCCTATGGATATGTTAGGTCTGTTGCGCAAATACAAAGTAAGAGAAATTTCAAGCTTTCATCCCTATCTTTGAAGCCTCCTGTGATAAACTCCCAGCAAGACAGTATTTCCTTTTTCAATACTAGACATAATTTCCTCTCTGAAATAATGACAATAACAACAACAAAAAAGTAAACAAAGAGAAAAAAAGAAACAAAAAATAAAGCCATCAGATTGATCACTTTATAGTTCTTGTGTTTATATTTTCTTCTCCAGCTTCAGCAATAAATTATGATATGGGGTAATTTGTCACCTACTCCATGGAAATCCAGATGGATAAGATCCATCGTAGAGTCTAGAAATATTTTAATTTTTTTTAAAAATCAGATTCTTACTGAAAAGACCTATCATGTGGCATGAGCCACATTTGATAGCTCATATTACATTTTATCCTGTTTTCCTTTTGCTTCTTCGGCTTTGTTTCAAAAATTCAAGATTTGCCCTGAAGCCATGCATACTACTGAGGCTGTAATATTTGCCATTTTTTCCCAAGAGATTAATCTGCTTTCCTCTGTTTCTCTCCCTCTCTGTCTCATGAAATGGTTTATTTTTTGCTGTTTTTTATAATAGCACTTCTCATTTCAGAGATTTAGTAGAAAATAGTTAATCTTCTATCTTTATTTTCCTCTTCTGTTTCAGTATTTTTGGGGAGAAAATATTCAGGCCTCCCGTATTTGCATTCATGAGTTTTTTGTTCCAGATCTGTTGTGGTAATTTCCATAACCTCATTCCCATTAGCTGTGTGTTCATTTGGAGCCCTTAATTTCTCAAAAAAATAAATCCTTTGGAAGTCAGAATCCTTAATTACAACATTTAGTTTTGTTTATCCTTCAATTTAATTTAACTTGAATGGTCTCGGTTCCCAGAATATTTTCTACAGCCACCAATAATTAAAATCAGCTAAAATAACATTACCTCTGCCTGATGGCAGGACAGCCACAGGAGATTTTAACTGAGAGTGGTAGGCAAGCATGGAGCAGATCTGCAAATCTGCTTGCAGATGTTGATGTGAAGTGAAGGGTGAGATTATCCAGAGAGAGCATAAGAAAGGAGAAGAAGAACAAGCCAAGGACAGACCTTCATGAATAAAAAAAGATACAAAGACTTGCAGAGAAGCCCCTGGTGAGATCACAGTGTATTATTGTTGAGGAAATAAATTACACCAAAAGCTCTGTAGTGAATGTGTGAGACTAAATTGAGCAATCCTAGATGACTGATGATTCCCACTGGTAGAAATGAAAAGCTCTGGATATCAAACAAGGGCAACACACATTCCCGTGTTAAAATACAGGAAAAAATTCTGGTGCAACTCTAACCTGTGAATGTGCTTATATAGCACAAGTTGTATACCTGTTGTTCCCAGACTAAATCCCAAGGTAAATTTTGGTTGTTAATGTGGTGTTACACATCCAGAACAATCTCAGAAATGATTGGGCTTTAAACTAGGTTCGAAGGGGAAAGGGGATATAGCCAGGCCCACTAGAGAGGAGCCTAGAAGTGGCATGTCAAGGTTGGGGGTGAAATCAATAGCCCAGCTCAAGTGCATCTACACCAATGCACACAGCATGGGCAACAAACAGGAGGAGCTGGAAGCCATTGTGCAGCAGGAGAGCTATGAATTAGTCACCATCACAGAGAAATGGTGGGATGACTCTTATGACTGGAGTGCCACAATGGATAGCTATAAGCTCTTCAGAAGGGATAGGCAAGAAAGGATAGGCGGTGGGGTGGCTCTATATGTTAGGGAGTGTTTCAATTGCATAGAGCTTAGTGATTGTGATGATAAGGTCTAGTGCTTATGGGTAAGGATGAGGGAGAAGGCCAACAAAGCAGATATCCTTCTGGGAATCTGTTACAGACCACGCAACCAAGACAAAGAGGTAGATGAAGTGTTTTACAAGCAGCTGGCAGAAGTATCACAATCGGTTGCCTTTGTTCTGGTGGGGGACTTCAATCTACCAGATGTCTGCTGGAAATACAATACAGCAGAGAAGAAACAGTCTAGGAGGTTCCTGGAGTGTGTGGAAGATAACTTCCTGACACAGCTGGCAAGTGAGCCTACCAGGGGAGGTGCCTCGCTTGACCTGCTGTTCACAAACAGAGATGGTCTGGTGGGAGACGAGGTGGTTGGAGGCTGTCTTGGGCTTAGTGACCACAATATGATTGAGTTCTCAATTTTAGGTGAAGTAAGAAGGGAGGTCAGCAGAACCACTACCATGGACTTCCAGAAGGCAGACTTTGGCCTGTTCAGGGCACTGGTTGGGAGACTCCCTTGGGAGGAAGTCCTGAAGGACAAAGGAGTCCAGGAAGGCTGGGCTTTCTTCAAGAAGGAAGTCTTGAAGGTGCAGGAGCAGGCTGTCCCCATGTGCCACAAGACGAACCAGCGGGGAAGGCGACTGGCCTGGCTGAACCGGGAGCTTTTGCTGGCACTCAGAAAAAAAAGGAGAGTTTACCACTTTTGGAGGAAGGGGCAGGCATCTCAAGAAGAGTACAGAGACCTCATTAGGTCTTGCACAGAGACAATTACACAAGCAAAAGCCCAGCTAGAACTCAATCTGGCCACTGTTGTAAGGGATAACAAAAAATGTTTTTACAAATACATTAACAACAAAAAGAGAACCAAAGAGAATCTCCATCCTCTATTGGACAGGGAGGGGAACATTGCCACCGAGGGTGAGGAGAAGGCTGAGGTACTAAATGCCTTCTTTGCCTCAGTCTTTAACCAACAGACCAGTTATCCCTGGGGTATTCAGCCCCCTGAGCTGGAAGGCAAGGACAGGGAGCGGAACAAACCCCCCATAATCCAGGAGGAAGCA
Organism: Morus bassanus; assembly: GCA_031468815.1. Classification (NCBI taxonomy): domain Eukaryota; kingdom Metazoa; phylum Chordata; class Aves; order Suliformes; family Sulidae; genus Morus; species Morus bassanus. The sequence continues at coordinate 86,016,294 of CM062568.1, read as the reverse complement.
GTTTACGACCTTCTGAGCCGCCTGGACACTCACAAGTCTATGGGGCCAGATGGGATCCACCTAAAAGTACTGAGGGAGCTGGCGGAGGAGCTTGCCAAGCCACTCTCCATCATTTATCAGCAGTCTTGGTTAACAGGAGAGGTCCCAGATGACTGGAGGGAGGCTTGCCGACATGACGCCCATCTACAAGAAGGGCTGGAAGGAGGATCCAGGGAACTACAGGTCAGTCAGCCTGACCTCGGTACCGGGGAAGGGTATGGAGCAGTTCATCTTGAGTGCACCCACCAGGCAAGTGCAGGACAACCAGGGGATCAGGCCCAACCAGCATGGCTTCATGAAAGGCAGGTCCTGCCTGACCAACCTGATCTCCTTCTATGAGCAGGTGACCCACCCAGTGGATGAGGGAAAGGCTGTGGATGATGTCTGCCTGGACTTTAGTAAAGCCTTTGACATTGTTTCCCACAGCATCCTCCTAGAGAAGCTGGTGGCTCATGGCTTAGACAGGTGTACTCTTTGCTGGGTTAAAAACTGGCTGGAAGGCCGAGGCCAGAGAGTTGTGGTGAACGGAGCTAAATCCAGTTGGCAGCCAGTCATGAGTGGTGAGAAGAACCTGGGGGTGCTGGTGGACAGCCAGCTGAACGTGAGCCAGCAGTGTGCCCAGGTGGCCAAGAAGGCCGATGGCATCCTGCCTTGTGTCAGGAATAGTGTGGCCAGCAGGAGAAGGGAAGTGATCATGCCCCTGTACTCGGCACTGGTGAGGCCGCACCTCGAATACTGTGTTCAGTATTCACTACAAGAAGGACATTGAGTTGTTGGAGCATGTCCAGAGAAGGGCAACAAAGCTGGTGAAGGGTCTTGAGAGCTGGTCTTATGAGGAGTGGCTGAGGGAACTGGTGTTGTTTAGTCTGGAGAAGAGGAGGGTGAGGGGAGACCTTATCGCTCTCTACGACTACCTGAAAGGAGGTTGTAGCGAGGTGGGTGTTGGTCTCTTCTCCCAAGTTACTAGCGATAAGATGTGAGGAAATGGCCTCAAGCTGTGCCAGGGGAGGTTTAGATTGGATATTAGGAAAAATTTCTGCACTGAAAGAGTGGTCAGGCACTGGACCAGGCTGCCCAGAGAGGTGGTGGAGTCACCATCCCTGTGGGTGTTCAAAAAACATGCAGAGGTGGCACTTGAGGGAATGATCTAGGAGGCATGGTAGCGTTGGGTTGATGGTTGGACTTGATGATCCTAGAGGTCTTTTCCAACCTTAATGATTCTAACTTGCATGAGGGCTGAGAGCTAAATTGTTTTCTGAAGGAAAAACATCAATTTCCTCTCAGTAATACAAATCACATTCTTATACTGATGGTTCACTTGAGGATACCTAAAACTGTATTCGGCAAAGCAGTAGGCTTTGCTGATAAGAAAGGAGGAAAGATCATCAGAAGCTCAGCTGGATATCAGGTAGGTACCTAGGGAATCTGTACCAGACCAACAGGGGGATCCTGACTGTCTGTTCTGTTAGTCAGTTCATATTGTTACTGATTCACATTGTTAAGTCTTCTTTGCTTTTGTCATCTCCTGGTTCAATATGCTTTTGATTCCTTACATTTTCTTCCTTCTATCTCTCTATCATTTTTATAAAAAAAAAGTCATAATTTTAGATCTGCCAGCATGTATTTCATATTTGTTCACATTTCATGCTAATAGACAGGAGGGGAAAAAAGTGGAGTTAAAAGAAAACTTGGCACTCCCCAGAGTAGGATAGCCTTCCTTTAGGTGGGGAGCTCAAACTAGAACAAGAAGTAACAGCTTCTTTTTACTAGACCTTGACAATTTAAAATTATGCCTCTGCTTACTGCTTTTGCTTCATGCTGTCCATATTTCTGAGGTTTCCACTCTTGATACCTGTGCACAGCAAAGACGGAGGAGCCAAAAGAAAAACTGCTCCCTCAGAAGTGGATTGCCTTCCTCCAGTACGTGAGTGCTAATTAGAAATGTAAACAATATCCTTTATAGTTTCAAATAGAATTTAGGAGTTGAAAGGATGTTAATTCTTCTGTGAAAACTTTGAAAATTCTTCCCCTATGCAAACAATCTCCACAAGTCATTGCATTTTTTTTTGATATTTTCCCTGCTTCATTATGGTCTAATCATAATCCAAACACACATCTGATTTTCAACACAGCATTTGTATGCTAAAAATCAGAGCTCAGATTTTTGCACAGGGAAGTTAGACATCATTAAAAATTTTGTTAATCTGAAAACAAAGAAGATAAGCAACAAAGTACCAGATCAGAACAGGCCCTCCCGTTTGCACGTCAAGTCATGTTTTCCTTGCATGGCCAGTATGCGTGTTGCAAATATCATGAAACAGCAGCAGCAAAGTGTTTCTTTTGCCCTTGGAGAGAAATTGTCAAAAGAAAACCAAACTTGGCATGTGATTCTTCTCTGAGTAGGTGCAGAAAGCAGAGGATAACATGACTATTGTCAATAATGCATCTGGAAGATCTGTGTTCAATGTAGTTGAGATGAGGGATGGCAAAACAATGTTGTAAACTACCTTTTGTCCTGCCTTGCCCTTGGCCAGGCAGGCTGTTGCATGCACTTGTATGCTCAGGCATCCTTCCCAGGGCAGGAGTGAAGCGTGGAAGGCATAAGTTTATTGCAACTTCCTCTGCTACCCATTAGGACAGATTTACAGCTGCTTTGCTCTGTTTTAGGAGCCAAAAAAGAAGCTCTAGGCTCCACCCCCTACTCTTCCCACATGAATAAATACCAGTAGTTGATAAAGAAAAATTAAGCTACCGTTGTTTTTCCTTTCATGGTGGAACTTATCAGCAAATGTGGGCAACTTACTGCTTGCACATAAAAACTCCTTCTAGATAACCCATGTTTTAAACCTTCCCAACTTCTAGTAATCCATTTAGTAAACACGTTTTTATCTCTTCTACAGAACAGAATCATGTTGTCAATATTTTTTCCTCTCCAATGTCATTACAATGTTATCTACAATCCTCCAAGGTCAGCAGCATAAACGCAGTGCTCTTTCTTCTCAACACAGTCCATATGCAGCAGGTACCTTTCAACTGGTTTTCAATCTAAAATCTTTTGGTAAGACTTCCTGTGAAATCAGTTGCTACAAGAAAGAATTTCTTTATCCAACTTTTTACATGCTGTTTTCTTGCATTGTCCAACAACAACAACAAAGTTTTCTGTAATTCTTACACTTTTACTAACTTTGGAAATTTAAATCTATAAATAGCTGATTGCTATTTCTTCCCCCAGCTTTTGCCTCCTGAATTGATCTATAGAATCATCGAATCATAGAATTGGATGATTCCCTGCGTTGGAAGGGACCTGAAAGTATTGAAAGGCCGCAATAAGGTCTCTGTGGAGCCTTCTCTTCTCCAGGCTGAACAACCCCAACTCTCTCAGCCTTTCCTCATAGGAGAGGTGTTCCATCCCTCTGATAATTTGTGGCCTTCCTCTGGACCCACTCCAACAGGTCCATGTCTGTCTTGTACTGGGGACCCCAGATCTGGACACAGTACTCTGGCTGAGGTCTCTGAGAGTGGAGTAGAGGGGGAGAATCACCTCCTTCGGTCTGCTGGCCACGCTTCTTTTCATGCAACCCAGGATATGGTTGGTTTTCTGGGCTGCAAGCACAAATTGTTGGCTCATGTCCAATTTTTCATCCACCAGTATCCCCATGGACACTATTCTCTACTGAGCTGCTCTCATTATGCTCATCCTCCAGTTTGTACTGACACTGGTGATCGCCCCAGCCCAGGTGCAGGACCTTGCACTTGGCCTTGTTGAACTTCATGAGGTTTGCATGGGCAAGCTAACAGAATGAAGAGTGGTATCTCACACGGTGACAGGAGCAAGATCATGAGCTGCGCAGCCAGAGCCTTCCCAGAAGCCCTGCATGAAGCAGACTTCTCTGAGACTTTATAATTTATTGAAGTTCATACTCAGTAAAAAGATCACAAAACAGCAAATACTTTAGATATCTTTGATCTGTCAGGTTTGTAAAATCCAGAAGGTCAAACATCTTGAAGTTAAGGGAAGGTTTAAGGAGCATTTCATATTTGGGATAGGCTAACAATGCGCACATGGAAAATTTCTGCTGGCTATTGTGACTTGGCTATCATGAAATAACTAATGAACATGCACCTGAGGCATTAGGTAACACAGTTCCAGCTCAAACCTGGCAGCTCCTGTGTCTGGAGGCTGGTCTTCAGGATAGGACTGAATTCAAGGTGCAAAGCCTGATGAGATTCAAGTGCTGCCAGCTCAGTAAGTTTGCCTTGGCTGTAAGGCTTTGTTAGCACTTGGTCCCTCAGAAGAAATTTGATGTTTAGTTTGCTGAAGCCTCTTCTTTTGGTGGAGCAGAAGAAAACTGTGAAAACCTCTCACTGGAGAACAGAGAAAGCTTTATATCCAGATGGCAGCACCTGCAGAAGAATTTGTGGTGAAGACAGCTCAGCCACAGCTATGAGAGACATCTGGCTGCCTAATCTATCCACCATTGTGGACTCACATGTTTGATCCTCTACCCCAGCACTGCAAAATGCCTTTTAGTTAGCCTTTGTTTTGTTCTTTTTATTCTTCTTGCATACAATCAGTTATCCTTTGACGTGATGATACTTTAGAATACAGATCCTGACATAATTTTCTAGTCTTAATTTTCTGTCTGCCATTTCTCTTCGTAATGATTTATTTTTTCCAGTGCTAGAACTCCATTGAATTAATAATACAGTAGTTATCTCAGCTGATGCCACCTATTAGATGCATATGTTTTGTTTTCCTTCATCAGTTGCCTTCCTCTAGTCTTGATTTTAGTTTCATATTCAAAGTTGTCTTCACTGCATTGACTCAGAGACAAAAAATGAGAACCATTTAAACTTTGCCGGAAGTGGGGAAGAATGGAAGGAGAAAAACTTTTGGCACATTTGATTTTTCAAAATTTGTCCTCATGTTAATAAGAAAACTTGATGGATATTGAATGCCATAGATGACTGGTTTTGTTTAGCTCTAAAAATTCAGTTAAAATCAATTTTTGTTAAAAAAGGAGGGGTTCTGAACAAGTGATAAATGTTGCACATAAGGATTGCTCAGCTGGGAATAAACAAGGGAGGAGGAAGATACGGGCATGTTAGCTAACAGAATAACTAAATCTCCATGTTATGTTAAATAGGATACTGGAAAATAGTATATAGGAATATGAGCTACAAGGTGAGCTCCATTCTCTGATGTTAAAAAATTATAAACTCAAAGTGAGACATATGTACACAGAGGCTACCTGAAGGATCATGGGTACACCTTTACAGAAGGAAAATGAAAGAGCTTTTCTCCTGTTCAACCTAGCACTACAAAGGCTGAGCTAAGATTGCTGCCTCTAAAAACTTTTTAAGAGCAAATATCAGGGCAAGAAAATTAGTCTTTAGGGTAAATAAGAAGGCAAAAATGCCCCAGATAAGATATTAGTACATTTTGGCTGGAACTGAGGAGAAATTTTCAAAATGTCAGGGTAGCCAGACTGGGATAGCTGCCCAGAAGGAGGTGTCTGAGACAAAGCACTTAAATAATTTAAAATAAAAGTTCAGAGAGTTCATAGAAGTTCATGTGCACAAAGGAAAACAATGTCTGCAGAAGATACTGTGAACAGCTCCAGTGCTACTCCCATGTCAGGATGCTTCAGCCAGAGGAAGAAATTTGGGGGAAGGCAGAGAGGCCACATGCATGGCAGGTTCCCATGGCCAGAAGAAACAATTGAACCTGTCCTAAACCCTCAGCTTTGAACTGCTGAGATGCTGCCTGAATGTGCATGTCCTCTTGTGGCTGCTTTGTGGATGTAGTGACACAGCTAACTTGGCCAAAAATAGTGGGCAGTTTTGGAGCGACCTGACCTATACTTTTTGTCACATTCAATATTCATCAAAACCAAATCCATTAGCTCTATTCATACCTTCCAGAAGCTGTGACTTAACACAGTGCCATTTTCACCAAGCAAAAACTCTCTTTAACACTGTACATTATAGAAATAATAAAGTGATAACTTCATTTCAATGATCTTTGATTCGATTTGAATTGAGATAAGTAACATTCTAAATTTTTTATTTACCAAGCATGGAATCTCAGTTCTCCTGTTTTCAAGACATTCCACTTACATGAAAATATCACCAAAACAGGTTGTTAATGAAAATGTAAGAATGAAATTTTAATGAAAAGCTTTGGTAAGAGGTGTGTTTTGGTCTGTAGCAATCCTCTGCTCTGACAAGACTATATTTATTTACAAGATTTTGTAGAAGAGGGGTTTAAAGTAATTCATTTTGCCAACTTAAGAACCTGTATTGCTGGGAAAAGCTTAGCCCCTGCCAAAAGCCCTTGGTCAGGGGCTGATACGTCATCACCATGTGTTAAAGAGCTGGATACAGTTCATTGCTATAGCTTGCAGATTTCTTACCTCTTTAGATTCCATCTCCTTTTCAGTGTATTAGTTTGACCTTGTGACAGTCAAGTGTCATATACCTGTGACCAAAGTGACTCTTATTGGTGTGAGCAGAGCAAGGAAGCAGTGGGAGCACCACCCCGCTGCCAGACTGCACCTATGGTAGGGCATTTCTGCAAATACAGTGAAGCTGGCCAAAGGCCTTTCCTCCTCCTACCCCTGACAAACATGTGCAAACTGGCTGAGCATGCTAGTGCTCTGTGTCTGGATCTCTACACATTAGCTCTCTGCTTCTGCAGTGAAGGCAAGTAGGGCTAGATTGAAAGCTGGAGGAAGTTGAAAAACTTTCTACAGATAGTAAATCAATTTGTCTTGCTAGCTTTGTTGAGCTTGAAAATTGATGTCCTTTTCTCATCTTTGCCACAGCACCTTCTTTTTCCACATTTTGACCACACAAGATTGTAAGCTTTTTGGGGCAGGGATTCTTTCTTATTGGCAAAAGTATCAAGGCATCTCAGCAAAGAGGATGAACAACTGAGGCAGCTTGTTAGCAGAAAATGAGAAAGAACTTTTAGTTCCATAAAGGTGATAAGGCCAAAAATGTAGCCTAATTTGTAATATGCTCTTTTATTCTTCAGATTATTCATTACATCACCCACAGTGTTTTGAAATTTGTTCTGGAACAAATGACCAGGCTTGCACATACTGTTAGCCTAAAATCCAATTTCTCAGTTAGTTGCTGCTTATTTTAAATAGAAAGGATCCGATCTTACAGCTTGTCTGAAATTTTGTATCACGCAAAAGTGCAGATTAGAGAACCGCTTGCTTGCATGTGGGTGTAGTAGAGGAGGAAGGGAAGAGAATGGATTTCTGTTTACTTCATATCCCCAAATGCTCTGTTAATTGCTTTCCTTTCTCCCTGCCTCTTCCATGATGACAGCAAAATCAGCTCTTGTCTATTGCTGTAAATTGCTCCTGTGCCAAATGAACACGTTTACAGAATCAGATCGTTTTAATAATAGAAATTCAAGGAAGTCTCAAAAAAAAAAAAAAGATGTCTTCTAAAGTGTGAAAGAAATGAGTGATAGGTTTCCTGCTTTTGTAGAAGAAAGACTATTCAGCTTTTCACTGGTCACATACAGTGAAGGGAAGCCTCCAGCATGACGTGTTGCGGCGGGGAGGAAGGGGATGTTTTTACGCACGCTCCTGAATCCTCTTCACTGATTGAGGTGCCACTACACTGTTGGGCTAATGCCTCTCATTAAATTAACTGAGAAACAAAACAAAAGAAAATCCTTCATCCCTGAATTATGCTAAAGTGAGAGGTCAGATGCAAACATAAATTTAAATACTCCACTGGATGTGGCCAGCTGTGTGGTGTTTAATGTGACACTGCTACAGCATTTGTAAGCTTCTGATGAGATGGCACAATTATTCTCATTAACAGATGTGAAATTGGGGAAGAATATTTTTTCACAAAACCTCTGATAGCTCCAGTGGTGTCTGAGCTTTCGGTTCTTTCCTGGAAAGCCGCCTGAAACCAGCCACAGCATGTGCAGACCTACATTTCTCGTTTGTGTGCTAGCAGCAAGCACTCCTGGGCGTTCACTGTGTCTGCAGGCAGGTTTCCCCCTCACTTCTCGTGGTGCTACAAGAAAAATGCACCGACCTCGAAACCCTTCACGCAGGGTTGTGCATGACATCTGCGACAGGGCAGCTTTTCTGCCTGCTGATACGAGAAAATGCCTGAGTGAGGGTGCAATGGGCTGGAGGAGGGCAACTGCGCTGCTCTGTGCCCCCTGCCTGGGGAGCACAGCCAGGTGTGAAAATCCCCCCAGCATCCCTCCTGCTCCCTAGCAAGGGGCACGCTGCAGCAGTTTGTCACGAAGGGAAAAAACAATGATAAACTGTGAGCTGAGAAAGGAAAAGGAGGAAAGGACTCAGTGTTTAAAACAGGTATGAAAGAGAGCCCTACTATCTTTCACAGCCTGCAGGCTAAGTTTAGTCATGAACAGCCAGAAAGCAGGCAAGCACACCAGTGAGTACCCAGTTGCAGGAAAAGAGACACAGTTTATGCAGATTGAAATTGGTGAGAAGAAGTTGCTCGGAAGTGCATGTGTGGAAAAGCTACAGCTTCTGTGAGTTTTAGGGTGTCCTGCTATTCTGGGTGTGAAATACATATACATTTTTGATTTAACAGGCACCATGTTGGCAACTTTTCATTGCCATGTATAATGGAGGAAGTTCTTTTTACAGGAAATTTATTTTCCCTAAACCTCATCCCAGGAGTTTCTTTAAAGAGCCCCAGAGTTTCTGTTTACTTATTAACACTTGCAGAATACAAAAGCCCTAGTATTACACAGGATGCATTTCCTTTTCTTTCACTCTACTTCTCTCTCCCTCAAAGTCAATATTCCTCCCAAAAGTAATTCGTTTTGCTGTAAATTTAGAGAGTGTTCAATAGATATTGAAGTAGAGGATTAATGGATCTGTCTGGGGACAGGCAAAGACAATCAGCAAACCTCACCCTACAGTTCTCCTAATACAGTGTAACCCTTGATATGTTATTTCATTCTTCAGTCTCTCTTTTCAAGAAAAAGTATTTAGCGGTTCTCACAGTCATTCTGTCCATTATATGACTAAGAAGACCATACACAAGCGAAGGAACCAGTTGTGCATATACCTAGGAGGAATTTTCCCAACTACCTGACCTACTGTGGAGCCTTTCAGCACTTGTGCGAAATTACTTTGCTAGAAAAATACACATTATCAGTGCTGACCATTTTTTTAGCATCTACACAGAACATGTACAAATGCAAACAGCCCCTCCTGTGTTTGCTATAAGTTAATGCCAGACATCATACCAGCTGATCTACACTTGGATTATAAAATATAGCTGTAGCAGGGTTCACATTTTAAAAATTATTATTATTTTGTGGCACCCCTTCAACCACAAAAAGACTGTCCTGTTTTACATCCCATCCTTCTGATAAACAGTCTCTCATTATGTATGAGATTTTAGCACAATGGATGAGTGCCAGTTGGCATAACTTCCTATTGTAATGACAAGCACCTTCTCCAGTCAACACCAGCTAAACATGTTGCTTTACATGCCCTTTGCACTGCAGATGAAGCTGCCTGACAGATTTTTATGGGGGAAGGAAGAGAAAATGACAGATTCTCCAAGCTGCACCCTTTGTTGTTACATAGGGGCAAGTTTTCTGGCATGTGCACCACTTAAAACTGGAGTCAGGCCTTCCCAAAGGAGTTCAGCTGTTATTCAGCCTGTTGTTTAGAAAAACTCTCAGTTCATCAGGCATCGAGTACTTGAGAAGTCAACATCACATGTGTAACAATCCTTCCTTTTTTTTGTCCCAATTCACCTGTGTATCATTCTAATGTTAATTTAATCTGTCTGCTGAGTTTGGAAGAATTAAACTAACATGAGGCCAACATGAATATACGCTCTCTCTTTTGGTTAGAGAAACAAGACTTTGTTTCAAGTGTTGTTCTCCATGTGTTAATATGGTGCATCCTGAATAAAAGCCATTTCAACTGACACAGCTTGGTAAAAGTGCTGTGGGCAATGCAATTGCATGGGCTTATTAATGGCACGCTATAAAGGGGGCAGCTCTAAGGTCAGTCTCTCAACCTCCTGGGGCTATACCTGTGTGCTTGGGCCTCCTTTTGATGCCCAGTAACTCAGCTGGGACCTGGCAAGTTATCCACAAAGCTCAGAAACTGATTTCTGTGTCTGTTGTGTAGGACTGTGTTGTGGCATGCTCAGCCTTGCCAGTGTTGACCCATATCGTCAGCAAAGGTGAGAGTCTGGACCCAGCTAAAATCATTGGATGTGCCCAGGCACTTCACTCCTTGCCTTGGAGAAAGGCCAGGGTCCAGAGCAAATCTCATGTGTGATGCAGACGGTAGGCAAGACTGGGTTGGAAAAGGAGTGGGATAGTTTGTGTCCATGAGTCTGGACTACTCTGTCTATCTGTACAATTTGAGTTAATATTTAGGCTTAGAGTCATCTTGTTGCTGGAGTTACACCAGACATAACTAGAATGATGTATGAGTGAGTAATCCCAGGCTCCCTCGCTGGCTAGTGGGAAGAAACAGGCATTTCCAGGCTGGATTCATTCTTCTTTGGACAGAGATGAATCATGCTGTAGAGATGCCTCTTTCTTTTCATTGACCGTAGAGGAAGCCCAGGGTGACAACTTCAATGCACATATCTATAATGTAAAAGCCCACCTCTGGTGACATGAAACTCACAACTAGTGTCAGTTCCCAGTACTTTAAAAAGAGAAAGTAGCTTAAAAAAGAAAAATGCTCTGTGATTTCCAAGATGAGAGTCTCCTTCTTTGTATATCTATGATAATCTTGCTAAGTCACATTTGGTGACATGAGCAGGGAGATAGTACCACAAAGAGATGCCCTGGGGTCATAGCTGGGGAGGACAGAGCAGGGAAAGACAAGAAACAGAACTCTACTGACCTTTTCATTATTTAAAACAAAACAAAACAGGGAGTGGGATATAAGAAACAGAGGAATTGTGATTAATCATGAATTAGCTAGCTTTGATTCCTGCAGTGACCGATCACGAGTCTGCCATTTGGAGCTGAATCATTCTCTAAGGTCAGGCGTAGCGGCGATCGTTTCCACTGAGCTGATACTGAGCACAGTTTACAGTCTAAACATGAGAAGCAAAAATATCCTTCAGCTTTGTTACTCTTCACCAGGCTCAGAGGTATCTTTTCAGAAATAAACAGACAGCTGCTGTTTAACTATGCTTGATCTCCAGGTGACCAAGGATCAGACACTGTTTTTTGCACCTGCATCACAATTTGTGCCGCTTAACCTACAAAAAAGTGTCAGCACTGTAACTCACATCCCTTAAGGAAGCCCCTTGGCAGCTCTGGCTCATTTTTCTGTTGGAGTTTTGTTTGTGCAATCTGAGAGTATACCCATCACCTTGTGGAACGTTTTCATAAATTGTCACCTGATCCTTTGCTGTTCATTAAGCATGCAATACTTTGCAAAATAGCCTTATTGTGCACCATCAGAAACCACTTCAATTGCTGTCTAAAAGGTTTTCACAAAGACATACAACATTAGGTGAAGGAGGATAGAATGCATTGGTCTCCCATTGCCTGGGTACCAGTGCTATCACTTATTACTTAAGTAAGTGAACAACCCGGGGATAAAACACAGGGTACCACTGCACTTCAGCTGTGGCCAGAAAGAAAGTAAATGGCAGCTACAATTGTCTTTTCTGTGGAAAGGATTGTGCTGGTGTGTCTCATCTACCCAAGGAAGGCTATCAGAGGAGGAATGTCACAAGCCCTGGGTCCTGGCTGGCGTCGGGGTGAGAAATCCCCGAGTGCTGTCTCCAGGGTTCTGGGACCAGCATGGTCAGGAACAAGCACAGAAACACAGCAGTGAGTCTATGGTCAAGTGTGTGGTGGTCCACAGGTGCCTGTGGGGTCATGCAATAAGAGACTAAAGTTCATCAAGGTCATATTTTTGGGCTTTGACAGTTTTAAGAAGAGGGCATATGGACTTTTTGAGGATCAGTCCTCACCATGGCATGATGTGGCAAACTTGTCTGCTGCTGAGAAAAAGTAGCATTGTCATCACAGTCTTCATGGGTGTGATGGAAGATTGGAGAAAGGGGAAATTACTGGAGACAATGGTAACAAAAAAACCCAGTTCCTGCCACATCTCAGAAACAGAGAGTTCTATCAGGTGTTCCCAAAAAGAAAATGAAGCAAGGATATTGGCCAATATCCTTGGAAGTTATTACTCAAATAATTGGCAGAAATGTTTCGGGGCTTGTCTAGGTTGTTGCAAAGTTTATAAATGCTTCAGTCTGTATCTGCACTGATGAGAATGTTTTAACATGGCTGTTTAATACAGTGTTTGACATTTTCAAAGCATTATTTGCCTGTGTGGAGAAGTAGTGGTTAATATTAATAGACTTTTTCTTGTTACAAGAAGTCCACACCCTTTAATAAGTATGGGTGCTGGAAGGAGATCCTTCCCTAAGAAACAGGCAATGTCTGAAGAAACCAGACAGAAAAAGTAATATATTTAAGGATTTGCCTTTTCCTCCCCTTTTCTAATGTAATTAACTACTTGTTTGTTCCAACCCATATGCCTGCTGATCTTGTTACTGCTTCTTCCCTAACAGCCCAGTTCTTTTGCTTTTGTCTGTTTGCTGGATTTCTTGTCTCTCTTTCTGCATCGGCTATCTCAGCTATGGTAATTTCAATTCCTTTAGCAAGTCTGACCAGCTCCTTTGCCTCATCCAAACAACCCCACCATGGGATCCTATGCCGTGTGGTTTTGGGTGCTTCCTCTCGCTTCCTGACAGCTGCATCTTTGAAATCCATTATGGCATCATGGTTCAGTCCCTCTTTAGACATCTTGTAGCTTGGGGGTTGACTCTATTCCACCCCACTACCCATCCCTGCCACAAGTACCTTCACTTCTTGTTTGCTGACTCCACTTATTCAATACCCTTCCCCATCACCTGGTCCTCCTTGTGACCTGTATTTTCAAGCACCTTTTTTCACAGGAAAGAGATACATACTTCAGTCTCAGTTAACTTTTATTCTTGAACAGCAGCTTCTTTGTTACAGGCTCTGTGGCTCTGTTTCTACGGTTCAGAAAACAGCAGTGTTTAGAACTTGTGATTTGCTGCAAGATTACTAGAAAATATAATATGTAGATGGAAGATACAGGGGGTTGGAGACAATTAAACTGCTCATTGAAAACTGCTCACCTCTTCTACCTTGTGTGGAAGGTAGGTGTTCCTTTCTAGTTATGCTGATTCAACTCCTAATATATATCTCTCTCTCAAGTAATTTTTTCTAGTTATGCTGATTTAACTCCTAATATATACCTCTCAAATAATTTTTCAGCAGAATCCAGAAATAGAAGTCAAAATTTCCTATCTGTGTGAGTGACCAAGAAGTTCAATTCTACCCCATGATCACGTCACAATGGAAAAAAAGAAATTTTACAGGAAATGCAGAATAAAACAATCTTGTGTACATGTTAATATCCACTGTAATGTGTGGAATACTTTAAAACCCTAAAGGGGTTGCCAAAGACAGTAACAAAACTCCCAGTGACTACCACATAAGTAGTATGGCACCCACTGTTTGATACCTGCAGGTCATGGTAGTCTTTACTCTTTCTAACATTTAAAACAATTTTTTTAATTGAAAAATTGCTAAGGAAGAAGCATTGCAATGGCCAAAATAAACTGCTGCTATTATTTTTATCTATTCCTTATTTAATGGATTAGAATGAACAAGCCAGCTTTTTTAGATCTGAAGTTTAAGGGAGAGCTGCTAAATCATGACTTCCAAGTAGAAAGCTAACACTTCTGCCATGTCAGACATTTGCCAGAAAGGGGAGGACAATGAAATGTATAGAAGATTTAAAATTGTTCACAGAGATCCTGAAAAGGTGGTAGGAGATGAAAGGGGAGGGAAGGAAGGAATGTGCTGGGAAGAAATGCATGACAAAGGGAAGAGAGCAGCATAGAGGCTGAGGTGGGACAGTACCTGTAAGATGCTTCCAGAGATTTTATTCTTTTTTGCTTATCTTGATATGGACTTTGTTCTGAGGTGACAACTGGTTAGATGCCAACTTACACTGAACATCCCTAGAAGCAAACACTTAAGCAAAACGTACCTCATGATAGCATCTGTACGAGAGCAGGTCCTTAGCTCCTGCCACACTACAGCATCTGAACCCCCTCTGACTTCAGCCTCCAATTTGGACAGGGAGATATCCACAAACACCTGGCTTCTTAGGAATTGTCCAGAAGCATGTTGGACTACACAGGTACTGTGTTAATGGCTCATGAAATGGCTATCTAAACCCCTAATTTATGGATCCAGCTCCTCACTAATCAGGGAGGTCTGGTATACCTGCTGCTGTCCTCCCCAAGAAGAAGAAATTGTTATCTTATCTTTGCTTAGATCCTTATTCACTCTGCCCAGTGTGGTTAGCCAGCTGCATCACAAAACACATATGTGTGATCTGTTTCTTTGAGGACACTCTAGCTCCCTTTAACTCCCTTTACCCTTCCAGATTCAGATTTCAGGTGATTTTCTGGAAGGCTGACTTTCTGAAGCCAGCTGATTTTGATTTGCTTTTTTTCTTCTTCCTTTCTTAAGGAATGTGGGTTCTGTCATCTCATGGCCACTGTCCCCTTAGTTGCACTTCACCTCCCCATTCTGATCCCAATTCCTTTCCAATGTTTATGGTTCTTGCAGTGTCTCCTTTTCAGTTGTTTTCTCATTTTTCTGTACCCAGAAGTTGTTAAAAGCTGTTGCCAACATCAAGAAATTGCTGGATTGTCCATGCCTTGCTGTATTCCTCTCCTGGATACTGAATTCACCAAAGTTACTTATTCTGTAGCTACTGGCCCTTTCTGGAAGGCCTTGGGCTTTGTTTGCATTGGTTGTATACTAAAACGCAGCTTTTGCTCTCCCATGTATTATTGCTTCCTCCTTTGTTCCCAACTGGACTGCATTTCAGACAGCACAATGGCTCTCCCTAACTTTATTAGACTTCAAACCATCTTTGCTCATTTTCCATTTTACTGTCATAGCTTATGAGCATTGAAAGGCTTCATTAATACTGATTTCTTGGATAATATTTGGAGAGCACTGCAGTATGTGCACTGCAGCACTCTTGTGCTGGCCTTGAAAGCATCACTTCTGAGCTATCACCATCCCTCTGAACCAGCCAATTAAATACTATGTCCCAGTTAACATGAATGTGGCGATGACCCTTTCAGCAGAAGAAAACTACCATTCAATAACTCAGTCTTTCCAAAGGACCCCTGGCACGGAGCACCCACTGCAGCCCAGGTTACAAATACAATCCAGAATATATGGCATTTTGTGTTGTCTCACTGTCTCAAAGTCGAAGACACACCATAATCTCACATGGCTAGCCAAGGTGCAAGAACTGGCCAGGGTTTCTGACAGATCTTAAGCACAGAAAAGGCGTGGCCTTTCCTTGGAAATCTGGAGAGATTATGTTTACTAAAACCAGGTGAAGACCAACAGACAAGTGAAACCACCCAAGATTCAAGACTTTGTTAAGGCTTGCGACTTTCCAGATTCAGGTACGGTGTAGCTTAGAGGGTGCGTAAGCACTGGGAATAGATGAGCACTCAGGGTCCTGCAGGTGTTCAGAGGAGAAAGGGTACAATTTTGACAGTCTTATGGCAAGCCAGCCTTGTTTTCCATGCATCTTTTGGGGAAGACTGAAAGATAGAAACACATTTAGACTGTTAACACAGTCTAAAAGGGAGCACAGAGGCATGTACAGAAATTGATTAAATCTTGCCAGTATATCTTATTAACCAGAGCATTTTGTTAGATCAGGATTTATCATAGAGAGGTTGAACTCTGTTTCTGTGGTTCTGTGCTCTGAGCTGTATTCTTGGAAGACTGCAATCTTGGGCTGAAGACTGCAAAATATTCATCGAGCTTCTATCACTCAGGGACTCTAGCTGCAATATGCTGTATACCATAATAGCAGACAGTAAGATTTGAAGTAAATCAATGAATAACAAATATAAAAGTTACTTTCCAGTTTGGCCCATTTAACCACCCCTGGAGGAAGCTTGGAGTGTTGTAGTGAATCTAGCTAAACACAGTTTTCTTCAGGACTCTGAAGTCCTGAAGGAAGGGAAAGGTGAACATTTTCAATTCTACAAGTTGTTGTGAAATTTTATACCATATACTCCAACCAATTCCAAACTCTACTGATATTTTCAAGCTCCTTTTTCCTCTCCAAGTATTTAAATGACTGTATGAGGATGACATCGGGGAAAAAATGGATTACTGTTATTTTATTTTGAGGCCTCAGTGGGATTTTGAGGGAATTGATTCAACAAAAAATACCCAGAACAAATTTGCAGGGCCAGTGGAGAGGAATAATAGTCTCACACTCTGCCTGTCTATATCATCATTATTCTTAATGGTCTGCTCTTCCATTTCTAGGATACAGTGTACCTAAAGGTGGAGGACTAGCTTTTCTTCAGAGAATCAGTGCATTTGGAATCAAAGCTGTATTTTTGGTGGATACAGGATACAAACCTGAGGCAAGCTCATGCCATAAATATATTGTCTCCATCAATGTTTCTCAGGCAGTCTCAGGTACTGTACGTATGTCCTTTTGTCCTCTTTTCCTTTCTTTTTCTTTTTTTCTGATACGTTACAGACTGCCGGGGATAACATTGAAACCCAGTCTGATGTCTAACGCACCTATAGAAAACTACTGGATGAATTACTTTTCTTCTGTCAACAGAATTTTGTGTCTCCTGCACATCATTTATGGCACCTGTCTGCCATTTTCACTGTAACTTTGGAATGGGTTCTCCCAGACCCCATAGTTGTCATCACTTCCTTCAAATTATTTTGCACAGGATATTAAGACGTCTGTGTTCTTTACATTGAGATATAGTCAAACAAATGCACATTTTTGACTGTGTATACAATATTCTGACAATGTTCTTTAATTTTAGAAGACTATTCTGCATTCATGCTTTTGTAATAAGGGATGCCTTTACTTCTAACAACCAGCAAAGGAGGAAGCAAACATGTCAAATCAGGAATGAGATCGCTGTAGCAGATCAGATTTGCAGGTATATTCATGTGGTAAGAAATCTCTTGCTATCCAAATACGATAAAAAATACACCCAATTTTTCAGAAGTAGCTATTTAGAAAAGTTCATTTATTGATGATCTTCAGGAAAATTAATGGACACACTAACTTCTTAGAGTTTTGCCTGTCTGATACGTTAAAAAAAGCAGCTTTTTACGATCCACCTCTCCTCCCAAACTATATTTACATGCAAAGAGACTTGCCCTCCCTGAAGATATCTTACACAACAAAGACTAAGCATGCTGCAGCAAAGAAATACTAGAAATAGATGGTAAAAAAAAAATCCGTTTGGGGCAAACTAAAGGCAGCATAAATGGTGGTGTTACTCAAAGTGACATTTTTTAAAAACACAGAGAGTTAAAATGAGGCTTCTAGAAACAATAAGGTACTGAAGAGTAAGTATTTATAACTTTTGGTCCAATTACTGATGTGGCTAAACCTGCATTTGAAAGCTTAATTTTGAGAAGGCATTAAAAAAAGAAAACAAAATAGGATGTTGTATAACTTCTAGTACAGAGATTTGCTTTTCTAGGTCTCTAACAAATGCTTCAGTTGGTCATTTCTTAAGAAAAAAAATGTAAAAGGAAGAGCCATAGCAGATATCATTCAAAAGACTAGTGACAACTGAAGCTTCAGAACTCCTCCAAAATATTTTCTTAGAACCTTGTAATCTCTGTGCTGAAATTCCCACATGAACTAAAACTCCTTTTCTATGTAATTTACTGTAGAATCATCAGAAGAAAAAACAACAAACTAAGGCATCTCTATTTCCACATTTTTGTTAGTGTTCATGAGCAGTAGAAATCAGGATGCCTCCTTCAGCTTCTGTTTATAACTTCTTACACAAAGAAAGCAAGCTCTGCCTACCTATAGGCCAGTGCTGATTTCTAATGCAATCAGCAAATACAAACTGGACACCTGATACCAAGAAGCTAGCCCACCTCTTGCCTCTGCTGGGCCAGTTAATTCAAACGTATTAACTTCCCAAATCCTTCCTCCCCACTCCCAGGAAATCATCCATGGGATTGCGGTATGGAGTTTAGTATCTGCAACCTCAGGATGTTGCATGGTAGAGAATTTAAAAGAAGAGGCAGGAACCCACACCAAGGCAAGACATGAAAAATCCCCAGAATTTAAAAGATGAAGGGAAAATATTTCTTTGTCTATTGCATTTGTTACTTACCGAAAAAGAGAGACTCTCTGGTGAAATGAAAAGCACCCCTTAGGCCAGAATCAGAAAATCCATGGCATGTATTATTTGTGACATGGAGTACTTGTGATTTGCAGGTAAAAGAGTGGCAGAAAGAAAAGAAATCAATGCATATAGCAGAGCTTTTCATATGAAACACAACATCATATATCGTCCAGTGAATTATTTCACTTGCCTGCTGTCTCCTATCTGACCTCGCTGTCATGTCCCCATGTGGGGTTCTGTATGTCCCTATAAACACAACCACTTTGGACATGCTGTCACTAGTTAATGCAGCCATTCTGTGTTTGGATCTCTTGTGAAATATTTTGCTCGTGATGGTGTTGTGGGAACAACCTTGGAGAAAGGTGTTCACCCCTGGAAACTGGAGGATGACCACCCTGAGAAGGTGCAGCTCAGAGACACATCCTACCCTCCTGTGAATTCATAGGTGGATGGGGTGGTGATTAGGCCCACAGTGCCCATGTGTTCACAACATGCCTCTGCAGTGGTGCATCTTCAGTCATCGTAATTAATGCCATTAACTTCAAAGAAACTACGCAGGCTGCTCTGCCTGGCAGTCTGGCTGCCTAGATGAAAGAGGTAATGTTGTGTCTGGTTCTTTCTGCACTATGTGTCCATGTTTCCCACTAACAAAGAAAGTTAAAGCTTTATTTCCAATCAATTTCAGCTTATATCCATCACAGATAAAAACACCCTGTGCCCCAGTGATTAATTCAGACACACGCATGTAATTGTTTGTCTTGGCAGGTTCAGTTCATTGCACAGTAACTTATGGCCTGAATTTCAGAAAGCCCAAGCCGTACATT
Organism: Morus bassanus; assembly: GCA_031468815.1. Lineage (NCBI taxonomy): Eukaryota > Metazoa > Chordata > Aves > Suliformes > Sulidae > Morus > Morus bassanus. The sequence continues at coordinate 85,997,134 of CM062568.1, read as the reverse complement.
GAAGTCAGCAAACACTGTGGTTGCTCACCACTTGCAGAGTTGGGCAGTTAATGCTGCCTTGCTTCCAAACACCTTTGCCATCACCTAGAGTACTTCCTCTGTCATATACCTTCACAAATTTTTCATTATAACTGTTAGAAAGATGAGCACATTGAATGAATTAGTAATCAGATACATATTTAAAAAGCACAGTATCATTTTCAGTGATAAAATAATAAATCTGTATTACACTTTTCTGGCAATTACATAAATGGTTACTGCTCCTATTTAGGGCCTTGCTTTCCCTCCATATAGCATGAACCTATTACATCCATAGCACTAATAAATAATATAAAGTCCCAGTGTAAAAGAATGTCTCAGCATAAGTTCTCTTTAACAGGTTTATGGGCTGTACAGAAGGTTCAATATTCGAGTACCTGCACAGCCCAGCCTCAGAAGCAACCCAAGTGCACTCTTCTAGTGGCGGTGTCACCCTGAAGCCGAGACATGCTTTTCCAGGTACTTCAATAGCCACTTTCCAGCGGTGTCCTTCTTTGATTTCCCAGCTGGAAGGCCTGGGTCCAGCTCCCTTTTCTCCAGCTACTGGCTCTTGTTAGACTTTGCTCCCCAGAACTGCGGTACTAAGGAAACACTGAGTGTTGATGTCTCCCAGTCCATTCTTCAGGACGACCTTTTTTTGTTCACCCTTTTTGCCAAAGCATTTTCCATAGAGATTGCCTCTCTTCTGAAAGACCAACTCACATTTCAGACACCCTGGTTTTCCAGGCACAGGCCCTTCTTTGACAGGAATGCCTGTCTTTCCTCCTGCCTTGATGTATAACTTGCATTTAGCGACAGCCAAATGCACTTTCCTCAGCTAACCTCTGTCATGCCTGTGATTTACCAGAAGCGACTGTATATCTGCTTGCGGATCACTGATGAGGATGCTGAATACCTGGGGCAGATCCATGAGGAAGAGATACATCCCCATTCAGTGACCTCCCTGCTGACAGAAGCTTGAAGTCTGTCAATGAGCTAATGTCATGATTTTAGCTGGGATAGTTCATTTTCTTCACTGTAGCTAGTATAGTGCTGTGTTTTAGACTTACTATGAAAATAATGTTGATAACACACTAATGTTTTAGTTGTTGCTGGGTAGTGCTTACACTAGTCAAGGACTTTTCCAGCTTCCCATGCTCTGCCAGGTGCACAAGAAGCCGGGAGGGGAGGGGATACAACCAGGAGAGCTGATCCGAATTGGCCAAAGGGTATTCTATATCATGTGACTTCATGCCCAGTATATTAACTGGGGGGAGTTGGCCGGGGGAAGCAGCGATTGCGGCTCGGGGACCGGCAGCGTCGGTCGGCGGGTGGTGAGCGGTTGCAGCACTTGTTGTTTAGTATTTTGGTTTTTTTTTTCCCTTCTTCCAAGGTTTCATCTCTCTCTCATTATTTTTTTCTTTTCATTATATTATTATTATTATTGCTGTTTTATTTTAATTATTAAACCGCTCTTATCTCAACCCACGAGTTTTCTTACTTTGGCCCTTCCGATTCTCTCCCCCATCCCACGAGGGTGGGGGAGTGAGTGAGCGGCTGTGTGGTGCTTGGTTGCTGACCGGGGCTAAACCACAACAGCTAATTATTTTTCTCTTCAACCTGTGTTTTTTTCTCTCCTATAATTCTACATTTTTAATGAGAATATTGTGAGTTGCTAAGTCAAATGCCTCTACACAGTGTAAGTCTATTATATCAATGCGGTTATCTTTACTCATTAAATCTGCTATCTTATTGAAGAATGAAATCGTATTTGTTTGACAAGATTTTTGTTATCCAGAAAATCATGCTGAGCAACACTAACTAGATTTCTATAATTTAATTCTTTTTTAATCAAATCCTTACATTAGCTTTTCTGGTATTTTAACTGTAATTTATGTCAGGCTGGGCTATGAAAAAATGCTCCACAGATGGAGAAAATAGGACGTTATCCTCTCCCATCCATCATTAGGCACTTTGTTCTGCACAGTGCTGCCCAAGATGGTCCCAATCCATTTATAAGAACCAAGGCATTTTTGAAAAATAGCTTAGTGATCATATAAAAAAATTCTTCACACAAAAGAGGCAAAGATAGATGGAAGAATAACTTTTTCTCCTTTCATGAGATGAAGTACAGAGCACTGAACTGATAAAATTTTGGATAATCCTATCTGAAAGTTGCCAAGAAAATCCCGTAATTGAGTTATTAATGAAGAGTATTTATTTCTATTTGTTTATTTAAATGTATTATTATAGAACAGTCTCTGGGAAGAGACCCTGCTTTCATTCAGATATTTATTTTGCAGAGCTTGGACCCTTTCAATAACTCTGCTTATCTGCTTTTTTTCAAAGCAAGAACTCTGGGTATTCCTGGACCTCTTAGCTGTTCCCACTTTTAAGTAAAATTTTCCTTTGATAAGCAAAGAGTTTTAACATTCTATTAAATTTTATTTAGGTGTCCTGCTGGGAAATATGACTTTATTCCCACCCAAATCCACTTGAAGGTCCCTGGTCAATAACGGTGCATGTCCCACTAGAGCCTTCCCTTTGAAGCTCAACTCCCTGAGCATCTGCATGGACTGGGTCTCAGACATCTTGCAGAACCAGAATGACTGACCTTGCTGGAATATCAGTTGGTGCAGGAGAGCACCAGGGAGCAGGGCTCCTGGGCCAGCCTTGGAGAGCTGGATGAGCACTGGAGGTGGAGTGATGTGACCATATGGGGGGAACCCACATGGCACTTTTGCTGGAGTTGGACAATGTGACAGCTGTGACCATGATGAGAGCTGGCCTTAGCCTTAGCCCCACAGGTGCAAGCACAGACATACTCGGATAGGGCAGTGTGGTTCCTGCGCCATCATCTCTGTCCTGGTTTTGATCATAGGCGTGCTGAGCCTGGAGGCTGGCAGGTGGTCCCTCTGCCTAGCCAATACTCATCTTAAAAGCTGAGAAGGGCTGTCAGAAACTCAGAGCCTGACATTTCAGCCTGTGCCACAGCTAATTTTTCTCCATTTCCTCCCAAGCAGTGGGAGTCAACAGGCCACCACAGCGGGTGACAACCCTGTATATGTGCTGGAGGCACAGGCATGCAAGTATGTGGTACAGGAACAGGAGTGTGCTTTATTCAATACTTTGCTGCTGAGATATTGATGTGCCCAAGTCATCATCTGCCTTGTTACCTCTGAACTCAATGCTTTCTCTCCTTCCACAGCCAGTGAATTGTGAAAGTAGCAGAAAAGCAAGCTGACTGCACACAAGAGAGCTGTGTCTTATCCCAGCCTGATCCTGCCTAGCCAAGACCATGGGCACTTTTCAAGCCGGGTAGGTGGGAACAACTCATGTCATCCCTTGCACAGTTGCTTTTCTACACCCTTCTGCTTTCCCTTCTTCCCCCTTGTCTACCTTACCCAACTTCTGCCCTCTATGATGATCTGTCTCAGCATGCCTATCCACACCACTGACTTCCACTAGAGCCATACTAAGTCCACCTCCCACAACAGATCAGATTTGACAGGAGCTTGGCTAAAATGCAGAGTGGAAAAAAGGCATTGCTACTCAATGTCTTTTCTGAGCATGGGTTTCAGAATTGTCATGGCAGGTTATGGACCTGGAGGCTGGAAGAAGAGGCCACCATGAATGGTGAGAGTTCTCATAATTTATACTAGACCCGATCAGCTGGTCTAGTATATGATTTCCATAACAATCATTTTGTTTCCCTCCTCTTCTTAGAAGGAGCTATCTCATTTCTTCAGGTCAATGGTAGTGACTCTCCCAATAAACATTAAAGAAGAGGATCTGGAGAATTACATACCAATGAGCTTAAGAAACTATTTGAATCAAATGGTGAAGTATTTAGAAAGTACCTGAAAGATAAAGAAAGAGTTAAGGAGGCAGTGAGGATTTGTAAGGAACAAACTGTATAAAAATAATCTAATTTTCCTCCACAGCAGAAACGCAGAAGTGGAACTAACCTATAGAACTTCACTTTGGGAACTCTTTTGATTTGATCTTACATGACATTGTTATAAACCAGCAAAAGAAATACATTTTGGATGAAATCACTAGATTGTGTATACAAAACATATTCCGTATCTATACTCAGAATTAGTTCAATGGCAAAATATAAAGAGGCAGCAAGGGCTCTTCGAGAGGTCTTTCTGCTCTGATTCTGCTCAGTGATTGCATCAGTGGTCCCGCTCATACACTTACAAATGACACAAAGCTGGGTTGGAAAACAGGTTTGGGGTTCCGAGTTATCTTGACAAAGTAGAGAAAGGGCATGAAACCCAAGGACAACTGCAAGGGAATGCTCTAAGAGATGAGCGCTCAACTGCATGGGCACAGTATATTTAACAAGTAGTTGGGTTGCTGTTTTTGGAGAAAGATCTGTGGGATTGTAATGGATCATGAGCAGAACACAACAATGTTGTACTGTTATGAAAAAAGCAAACATTGTACCATGATGCACAAACACACATGGAGTTGGCAAAACACCTAATGTATCAATAAGGCCTGAGCAGGAATATCTTGTCCAGTTTTGGGCACTGTGGTTCAATGAAGATGGAGGCCAATTAGGGATTGTAAAAAGAAGAGCAACGTGAGTGCATCCATGCAGTTGAACTCTTTTGCCCTCTAAAATTTGCTGTAGGCAGACAACTCCTTGGCCTACGCTAACTCATCAGGTATGCCCTGCAGATTTCCAGGAGAGTGCTAGCTGATCCAGGCCAAACTGGGCCAGCGACTGGTTGTCATGATCTAAAGGGTTACCCAGCCTGTGGATATAAAGAGATTGTGACCATTGGTTTGAAGGATTCTTTAATACACAAGGACACAGCAACTTTATCCTCTAAATTTCTCTACTTTATTATAGATCACATCAAATGTCACACTAAATCACCACTAGGAAGTATACACATTATCAGTAAAGTTAATATAAATATATCAAGCTATTACAAATTACTATCAGCAATCAATAATTTAGTATCAACCAATAGTATAGCAACAATCCATTGAATAGCAACAATCAATATTATAGCAACCAATAGCCAACAACCAATAACAGCAACAACTAAGTAGGTGTATATACTATCACAGGTTACTACAAACTTATAATTAGTGAAGCAAACTTATCAACAATGTAGCAGCAGATATACTTATGACAGATTACTTATATAGATGTATAATACCGATGTCAAGTGAATTAGACCGATTTCAAAAGGGGCCAAACCACCCAAGAAGTGGTAGGACAAACCAAACTGACCCCAAAAGTGGGCCCAAAGGGTGACCAGTAAGATAACAGAGAGAGTCTCACTTCAAAGATGATCCACATCACAGTCAACTGGGTCCCTGGTGAGAGACCAAGATCTTGTAGAAAGTTCATGTGGAGAATTCAACCTGTTTAAGAATGGAAAAATATGTGCAGCACACATTGTTCTCAGAGAGAGGATCTCCACTTTGGGTAAAAATTAAGTCCTTTTCATATCATAGAGACATAAGAGGGTGTAGACATCATCACTTCAAGCAGCCAATAGATGCTGTAAATTTTGATTTTTCACATGTAACAGACGATAGATGATGATGAATTTCTCTGTTTTTTCAGAGCAATTTTTATTTTTCCAGACTCTTTTCCACATTTTCAGATAAACTGCCATTACAGTCCCTTGTTTTTGCACTTATGGGTGGTATCTCAGAATGTCTCTTGTTTGTAGGTACCTCAGGTGCACTTCAAAGAGGCCAGCTGCACTTTTCAAGGAAGTTTCTGGTTCACAGGCCTTGTTCCCACACTCACAGTTCCCAGGCTGTCAGGCATTTTCTCCGTCAACATATTTCAGCAGATATTTTCTTCTGTTCAGTAATTTCACCCTTCTAACCAGGTTGCCTTTGTAGCTGCTCACATCACTGGTCTAACACCTAATGCCCATAAATTATGTTGTTTGAATTATAAAAATGAACAAACCCTATGATTTTATGACCTTCAGCCTGGTCTGAAATGCCTGGCATCACCGTACGAAAGAGAGCTTTCGTCCATGCACACTAGTCAGACCCTTTGAAATAAATGCCTCCAGTAATAGTTTTGGGCCATGATCCTTAGTTTTGTCTTTTGCTGTCAGAAGAATCTGTGGATTGCATCCATTTGGTCTGGAATCAGTGAGAATTTGAGTCTCACTGGTGTACAGAGCAACACACACATACACACTTTGTGAAGCAGTCTTAGATCATCTCCAGAGTCAACTCTTGTGGAGAACTTGGACCAAGAAGACTAAGTCTTTGCATTGAAACATGTACATGCACATGAAACATTGTGGATGCCAACAACAGGCCTTTGAGACATATCTGAGTATACTGATTTCTTTGGTATTTTTTTCTTCTGAGTGAGTTGTCCTGTGTTATCTTAAGTCAGTAGTTCAAAAGGCAGCTCTTTAAATTGATTTGGAGTCTATCATAGAAGAGAGAGCCCTCCAGTTTTTTGTAGGACAAAAGGCTGTCTCAGGGGAATGCATGCAGTGGGGCTCCCCTTGCCGCTGTGAGCTCTTTGCTTCAGGGTCCAGGTGAGAAAAGGCTGGCTCCCCAGGAAGTGTCTGCTTTCAGAAAGCTAAGAGAGGGTGATCTAGGAGAAAGGGAGAATCTGTCCCATTAATGTGCCAAGCAGCTTTCAAATAATGATTTGACATGGAGATGCTGTTTTTTGAGGAGCGCTTGTATGGACTGTTCCTTGACAACCACTCTTGTAAGTGAGAAGATTTTTAATCTGAATAAGGTAGCTTTTCTGCTATCTCCCCAAGGATACTTGTATAACACTTGGGTCTTTTCTCTTTGTGTTGCCCAAGGAAAATACTTGGCTCTAGTTTTGCCCTTGTCCCACAGAGAGACGTACAGACCTGAGAGGTGGCTGGCATTTGCTTTTGTCAAGATAGCCTGTGCTTTGCATCTCTGGTCCCTGGGATGCTTTGGAAAATCTGTTCTAGGCCTCCAGGATCCCACAAGAAAGAGCCACCCCAGGAACGCAATGGAGAAAAGCCAGAGGACATGCTGGGAGGGTTTGACCACAGTGTCTTCAGCAAGAGTCTCAGCTAATCCTGTGTCCTGTCCCTGACTTGGGCTGGTAAAAGAAGTTTAGGGAAGTGGTGTAAAAATGGTGTATATGTGAAGAGATACTTCCTGAGCCAGAGATAATACCAAGACTGCTTTGTGGTCTTGGATGAGCTTTTTTCCCCACTAACTAATCTAATCAGTTTCTGACTCCATCTACACTTCAGGCATCCACAAGATAGTGTGATGATTAATCCATGGATAAATTATTCACTTTACAACCCCCACCACTAACTCTTAAATTTTTAAACATGCTACGTGAGAATTTAATCAGTTGACCTTTACAGATTTTGTTGTGAGAAACAGTGAATTTGAGTTCCTATTCACTCCTACATGCCATTCATGACTGTGTACACATGAACGTACACAGGCTCCTCTCTGAGCCTTTTCTTTCAAAGATAAAAGCACTTTGAGCCTTTAACCTTTCCTCACATAAAAGTTATTCCATACCTTTGACTGCTCTTGCCTTTCTCTCTTTGTTTTCTACTTCTGTCCTCTTGGAGGAAGAAAGAATCAGAACATCACATAACATTCAAGTTACGAGCATGCTTTACATGCGTACAGTGGCAGAGGATTATTTTTCTGTTTGTTCCCTGTTTCTTTCTTAAGAAATCTTAATGTCTTATTTACTTTTTCTATGGATCCTGAGCATGGCATTGAGATTTTAATGGAATTGTCAACAGTAACTCAAAGATCTTTTTTCCTGCATGCTGATAGCTAATTTAGAGCCCATCTCTGTTATGCATAATTAAGAATGGTTTTATCCATGTGCAACACTTTGTACTTATCAGCATCTCATCTCCCTTTTTTGCCCAGTCACTCAGTATTGTGAGCCATCTGCAAGTCTTCACAGTTGAATTTCATTTTATTGCCTTAAATAATAGAGTATCATCAGGAAATTTCATTACTTCATTTTTCCAGATGACTTATGAACATGTGGGATAATGTGAGTTCCAGCACAATTCCTTTCAAAGAGCTACAAAGTGCAAATGGTCTCTGTTAACTTCATGATTTAAGGACATGCAATGACAAAAAAGAAATTTCTTTATAGGTGAGCAGTAGATGGTCTCTCTGCCTTTCTCTGTGATTTTTTTTTTTGGCCTTTAGTGGTTCTCACGGGACTCAGAAGGAAGAATATCTACAGAGGATATCACTGAATGTTTCTAAAGGTTCTGCCTTTTCCTTCTTTGACTATTGCATTGGTGCTACTTTTGCATAATAATCTGCTCTGCTCTGTATCAGGGCAAGATCTTGTTTACCACTCAATGGTTGCTACTGGTCCTTCATGTTATGTTGTACTTAGGCTTCTCATCATCTTATACAGAGATATAACTTTCATTTTCATCCTATACTCTCCACCTTTAATGCCACAGAATGAGAATTCTCTAAATCATGCCTTCCCATAGTATTTTCAAACAAGTGTTGCAAAATCAGTTGTGCTTTTTCATCTTGTCTTTTGTTTGCTCCACTAGCTCCATAGCACAGATGAGAATTTCTCTATTCAAACCACTGCCCTTTCTCTAAAATACAGTAAGGGGCTGCACAATAAAGAACTTTTCAGAAAGGCTGAATTCAGAAACAACTAATTTGTAGTCAGCAGCTTTTCCCCTTCCCAAGCCTCTTGCATTGTATATGGTAGCTTTGTATTTAACCAGGGGGGCTGGTGTACTGTCAACCATATCTCAGTTTTAATATCTGCTTTAAGACATACACATATGCAGTTCCTTTCTTTTCATCAACATCTGAAGCCAGGCTTCAGCAATTACATTTTTTCCCAGGCATGATGCCATGGCAGTATACAGTCCCAGTTCCAGCATCAAGAAGTGACATGTTTCATTAGGCCTCTGAGACCCTCCCAGCACAGAGAAGAGGATGCTCTCAGTGAAAGTACCCACAAGATCACTAATTTCTCACTCTCCTTGGGGCAGCTGGAGGAGGATTATAATAATGGTTTTCTTCCTCCTCTCCTCTCTTCTTCTTGGTCTGTGGTATTTACAAATCAGGAATGACTGTACATTTATAAAGATGCTTGCCTGTAGGACTTCCCCCACCCCATTAGATAGTGCAGGAAAGAAGGTCACGCTGGAGCCAGGAATTGGCGTACAAGAAGCAGCACAGTTCTGCGCCCTGTCCCCATCACTGCTCTCCAGCTATTATTGGTGCCTGGGCATAGAGAGGGGCAACCAGGATGCAACAGTGGGCTGATCCCTCCTGCGGATACAAAGGGAATGGTGGCCACTGGAGGCAATGAGGATCACTGCATGGTCTCCAAGGTCTGCTTCCTACTGATGGAGCTCTGCCATGGACACTGCACTGTGCCGAGCCTATGCTTTGTTTAATTCCCTCTGTGAAACTTTGGGAATTCGCTTTATCTATCATCATTATTTACACACCAAAATCTTCATATTCGGCACTTGCATCACTCAGGGAAGATGGAGTATGCATCCCTTTCCACAGAGCAGATATACTTGGGCTCATGTCAGGAAGGAAGGTATTAAATTGAATGGCAGCTTGGATGGAAAAGAAGGAGGAAGGCAGCTAAATTAATGCGTGGTGTTTCCTTGGGATAAGAAATCTGCTGAAGGCACTAGTGGATGGATCCAGCTAGTAGATGGATCTGACAAACCAAAGCCAGCGTGAGGCTCCCAAAGGGATTCATGGAGGGGACTGCCATTCCTCATGTTTGGTGTGGTGAGATAAGCCCTTTTCCTCAGCATGCAGCCATCTCCCTCTTTTCCAGGAGAGGAGTGAGATGGTGTTGTAAAGTGGAATGGGATGAAGTGTGGATCAAGCAGAAACCCTTCACTGACTGAAGCTATCCAAGGAGTAAACCACAAGGGGAGATTAATTATTGGATGCAGAAAAGAGCAGTACAGAAAGGGGTCTGGCAAAATTTCTGTATTTAGCCACCTGAGGCAGCACTGGCTCATGCCCATGATAGAGGAGAAGCTACCTAGACCCCTTCATGCATCCCTCTGAAGTTTATCCTGTTTTCTAGATTTCTCAGTTGAGCCAGTCACTGCAACAGAGAACAGCAGTTGAAAATCTTTAATCATGATAGTTAATGTGACTTGTAACACGATTACTGCATGAACAAAGTCTACTACAAATTTTTGCCCCACTGCAGATGTGTGGGACTGCACCGACAATACTATGCTAATTGAAACTCATGGATCCTATCTTGTAGTAGGGAAATATAAAAGCAGCTAAAATAGTTTATTTGGTGTTTTTGCCTATATAGAGAGAATGGGGTAAATGCTACATAGGCAAAATGGAAGTGAGAAAGCTTCACATCACTCCTAAACCCTATCACTGAGCCAACCTATTATTTGGAAACTGCTTTTGTAGGACTTTACCCCTTAACACTTCCCCATGCCCAGTCTTCTGAGTACTCAGCACCATTCAGCTCTAGCTTCTTTGATGGGTGTGCAGGGAGGCAAGTAGTGTCACTGATTACTTACGGAAGTGTGGAATAAGCTCAAGTCCCAAATTCTCAGAAGAATGAGCTTGTAATAATTGGCATGATAGGGAAGCTGTGGAAGAACAGCTAAAGGTGGCCAGAGGGCATATAAAGGATGGAAAAGAGAAAGGAATTATTTGCAAAATGCTAGGTACCTGCTTAGAAGCTGCTTATCAGAATAAGAAGAATAACAATAAAAAGGAACAGGATCTAAAGGATGAAATAGAAGGCAGGAAGGCAGCTGAATTAATACTGTCTTTGAAAACTGAGCAGTTGCAGAAACAGTTACAAGAAGAAAAGGAGTAAAAACAAAAGTTGGAAGAAAAGGTTGAAATGATGCTTATGCGAGCCCCCCATACCCCTGACATTGTACAGATAAGGAAATTAATTGCATCTCCTGAAGAACGGGATGGGAACATATGGGGCGACCCCAAAGATAGCAAGCCAGGGGAGGATGATTCTTTGTTTCCCTCAAATTCCCCTGAATATGAAACCAGACCCATCATTAAAACAGAGCAGTCTGAAGGACCTTGGGGTGGTACTCCACGATATACTGTGTGAATCTCTCCCTGGAATCTGTTACAATTAGCAAATTTACAAGAAAAATATGGCAGAAAGCCAGGTGAAATTGAAAGAGAGTATTTATAGCAAGTCTGCCTAAGTGGTGGTGACTGAATAATGCTGAGTGGAGATGAAACAAATGGCTTTTGGGGTCTGGGAGTTCTCTCAAACTTAGGACCCAACCCTGCAAATGGATCCCATGCTATCACCAGCAAGATAGCTTATTGGTTTGGGGGAATAGATGCTATGGGGTGAGGGGAACCCTCCATAATCCCCTTAAGATCTCTTAACGAGCTCTCTAGAGCCTTCACAAAACCTGCCTGCGTACAAACCATACATAAACGAGAATCCAATGATATCCCAATATCTGCTGCGATTGATTATGCGATGCTAAAACTACTACTTAGTGGAGTCCCAACGGTTCTTAAACCCTGCTTAACTGCAAAATGGGATTAATTAAAAGAGACACAGAACACAATGAGGGATTAGTTGATAGTGATCCCTGCAACCAGCTCCCTACCTGGGCAGAATTAATGCATGACATTGTAAATCATGCTTGTGAAATGGGGTGGGACGATCTGCTGGCAGAAAAATCAGACCCAAGGCCCCAAACAGGAGATCACTGAGTGTGACCAGCAAACAAAGTATGAACAGTGAAACAAACACCCCCACAGGGAATAGGAACTAGGCCAAAGGAAAATATGCCTAAGGACCCACAAGCAGAGTCTCAGGAGTGGACAAATGAACTGTGGAGGAAAGCATTGGCACTAGGCATTCCCAGAGCCGCAATTCAGAGACAGCCTACTGGCATCATCCTGAGTCTAATTCAAGCGGTCCAGAAATGCGATGATGGCAAAAGGGGAGAGCATACTCTGAATACTCTGATGCCATCATCAGTTCCAAGAAAGAGTGATAACCCTTTCCTCCCCTTTAGGGATGAACTGCAAAGCATGAGGCCAACAAACGAGTAATGCCTGCTTCTCCGTAAAGTGGAATCCTATCAATGGATAAATAATAACGGCCCATATATTTTGATTCCAGTTGGTCCTTGATGACAATTGGTAAAATTACTAATAGATACAGGAGCACAAATTTCAATATTAACACAACAGGATGCTGAGATGCTAAGTGTATGACCTGGGTGGCAAAGAGTTAAAATTACCGGAGTGAACTGAACAAGTGCTATATGCCAAACTGAGAAAGTTAATTTATGGCTCCCAGGTGAGAAGCGCATGTTGTCTAATCACTTTGTAGATAAAGATCACACTGAAAATATTTTGGGTTTCAATGTTTTGAATGGCTAAACCTAGCGCCTGCTGGACAGCAGTGTGTGGTCCTTTGGTTCAAATGTCAATCCTAACCCTGATAGAAATCAGGAGGCTTCAGTACATGTACTCCACGCAGCCCCTGCACTCCCAGATTCAAAGGTTACTAATGTACTGCAATACTCAATTTCTGCTGCGGCACGAAACGGAATTTCTGAGATAATAGCAGACTTGGAAAAATGGCACATTATTTCCAGAACCCACTCCCCATACAATTCACCAGTCTGGCCAGTCCAAAAATCGGATAGGAGATGGTGTGTAACAATTGATTATCAGCAGTTAAATAACACAGCTCCACCAATGGCTGCAGTACCAATATTACAACTTTAATAGCCACACTACAAGCAGCCGCACACCCACAGATGGCAATGCTAGGTGTGAAAGACATGTTCTTTATGGTCCCCTCACAGGAAGAGGATAAAGAGAAATTTGCTTTTACTTGGGAGGTGATAAAATGCACCTTTAACAGACTCCTACAGAGATATAAACATTCACCTACAATTGCTCATGCTGCAGCAGCAGTGTGGCAGGCACTATATAAAGCAGAAGTTGAAGTTCCATTTGAAAAATGTCAGGGACCAAGCAGAGAAGTAAAATTTTTAGGTACTTGGTGGATTGCAGGTAGTGCAGCGATACCACTAGACACCCTAAGTAAAATGGAACAGTTACAGATGCCCCAAACTAGTAAAGAATTACAGCTTCTAAGTACTTTAGGATACTGGAGAAAACATGTACCTGGATTTTCTATCATTGCTCAGCCACTGCACCCGCTTTTATGAAAAGGAAAACTGTGGAAATGGAACTCAGAACATGATGAGGCAGTCAAAACTCAAATACACAAATTAAAGACATATCAGTCACTGGGGCCTGTACACCTCCGTGATCGTATTATAGCAGAATGGGGCTTTGCAGAACATGGTACTTATTGCAATCTATTCCAGACCAGGCCAAGTGGGCCAAAAAGGCCTTTAATGTTTAACTCAACTACATTTAGAGAGGCAGAACAGAGATATTCTGAGTGGGAAAAGGGACTTTTGACTTTAGTCTGATTAGTTAAACAAGTTGGGCCACTAAGAGGTAACCCATCCAAAAAAATCCCGCCAAGACTTGTATTGTTTTCCCTTTACAAGAATGATACCAGGAATGATGCCAGCATGCCTCCCCTGGAGATTGGGTCAACCATCAGAGGATTGCTTATCCTTCTCGCAGGAGCAGTCATCGTCAGCATGGACCAAATTCGGCTCATATGCCAAGCCTGACACATGGGCTGGAGACCCTCACTTCCTTTATTCATGCTAATCAACGTGGTAAATATAGTACATTCTGCACCATACATGTTTCTCAGTTGTGGGTGCAATCTGCTGTAACAGCAATTATAAGGGAGGGCAATGAGGGCACCTTGCCCACTGAGATTTGAAAGGTAATTTGGGATTATGCGACTCAATTTGAAAAGGATTTCCAATCTTGGTGGTATCTAGTTAATTTCACTTATGACCACACCGACAGCAAAGCTACAGCTCTTGTTTTGACGATACTCAATGCTTCGGTATATACCATATACCCAGTCATTGCACTGGGATTAATTCACCATGGAACTGTACTCTATCTGGTGGAACACAGAGTATGGGCCCAACAAAATGGGAACAAATGGCAAACTATTGATGTTGATGCATGTGTTGTACAGGAACAACAAGGATTTATTTGTGAAAGTAATACCATTAAGGCCCAAGATATTTGTCTTGACACTGAACAATATGTTGTCATTTTGAAATACACCCTGATGAAACCCCTGAGACTGTACTTGTATATGTCAGAAATGGATGTATTTGTATGACAACCCTTTGTGATTCCATATAGACAACACCACTGTAGGTATATATAATGACTGAAATATCTGTATTTGTAATTTTACCAAAATTATGGGATGAAACTTTAACTATTCATCTCCTGTCACAACCCAACAACTGCTACAATCTAACTATACTTTGCATCAAGATTTATTACCTACCCCTATTGGAATGAATCTCACATTGGTGAGAAAAACGTTGCAACAGGAATACCTGAGTCAATTGCTAAAATGAATCCATAACAATGGACAAAGAACCCTGATTACCATCCATCATGATGCAGAGAAGATACACCATGTCCTAGAAAGACTGAAAAAAGAGAGATAACATCACTGGTGGGAAACTCTTTTTGGATGGTCACCAACAGCAACTGGAATTTTGAATTTGATGCTGCATCCAATTGCAGTTTTGTTAGTTTTAACCTTATTTTGTTTATTGCTTATAATTATTCTGTATATTGAAGTCTGGCAAAAAATAAAACAAATTACATCAATCCAGCATGTAAAATGTATACGGTCAACTAATTCTGTATGTAAAATGGTATATAATGAACATTAATTATAACACTTAAACTAAACAGCTTATCATATAATTAGACTTTTACCACCGATCTGCAATACGCCACATATTTATGACATAGGGGCAAGAGGCAACCGTACTACCATTCTATGAGTTGACAAAGTGGCTTGACTCTAGTCACGGCATGGAGTCTGACGGGTGTGCTCGACCCCTTGACTAGACTGGTGGTTTGGTGCAGGCTTCAGAAGAGGTAAAGGTCTGAGCCGTAGCTGGGCCGTGAACTCCTCTAGTTTCAATCTGTTCTCTGAAAACCAACAAAGGAGAAGAGTGACACAATGACCATTGATTAACACATGATCGGTGGCTTTTCCAAGACTCATTTATCAAGGAATAAAGAAAGCTGTGGGTACAAGGAGTCTCATGCATACCTTTTCCATCACATGTAATTTGACTATGAGCCAAGCACTTTATTCCATAAATATGGCAACCTAAGTGAGCCTTCTTTGAGGTTTCCCTACTAGGCAGTGTGACTGCATGATAGTGGTCTCCCCTTGAGCTGGGACACCTCTCAAGGTTGCTTCTCAAGGCAGAGAGACCTTTTACCAATGGCAGATCTTTGGTAAGTGACCGATATCATGCACAACCTTGTAGTACGGTAACTTTGATTTTGTCTTGGTAACCTTGATTGCATGCTGAATTGATGTTAATGAAACATTACATAGAATTTGCATGTACAATCCCTTAGACATAACCATTGACCAAGTCTGAGACTGGGTTTTGACCTAGCTGCACCTAGACTTCTCTCTGAGGAAGGAGTTTAGAAAGCAAGGGGGTCCGCTCTGAACCTTGTGATTCAGCGGAAGGGTCCTCCATATATTTTTGTGTCCCCAGTCTATCTGTGAATCATACTAACTTGAGGATAACTCAGTTTTCCTTTGTATGCTTCTTCCACGCAGTAATTAATAGAGTGAACCTTGCCATCAAACTTTGTTAAGTCGCACTTTTACAACATCACATTAAAACCACTTTTGCTAATACCTTTGACAGTGATTCTTTAGGCAATCTAAATTACCCATTCACAACAGCTCCTTACATAAGACTATGTGGTCCTGCTCTCAGTGTTGTCACATTTGCTCTCTTGCCTTCTTCTTTCACCTGCAGTCAACAACATGTAAAGCCCTGTCTCCAGTCTTTCTTTACATCTGTCATAATTTAATTGGCTCAGATATCATCTGTAAACTGCTGGAATAATCAGACAACCAAAATATAACATAGAAGCTTTACGTATCTTTTAAATGCACACAAGACAATTGAGTATCACTTATATTTACAGTAAAGTATGTACAACTGTAGTACAACTTGCATATGGATCACCAAATACTTAATACATGCAGATCGTAGTATTTCCTTTTAACCATGACTGCAGAAGAGAGAAGGAACAAATTCCCAGGGCAGCAAGGAGGAGCAGCAGGTACATGCTAACCATGGCAGTCTGACATACTCTGTTCCCTTTGACCACCCAACCCTGCAGGGTCTGGCCATGTCTCCTGGGTGAGGCGCTGCAGTGGAGAATTCGTGCCTCTCCCTGGTAATGGAGACGACAGAACAATTGGAGTTCTTTCTTGGCTGGCTCCCCCTGAGTCAATGCAGTGGGAACTACTGCAGGGAAGAAGCCCTCTTCATTTCCTGCCCATTCACCGCTCCTTCTGTCACAGCTCTCTAAGTCTTTTGACCTGGTGGACCAGAATAATGAAATTTTTGTGAAAGGCTGACTTAGCTCTGAGAACACCACTCGCTGCATATCACCATGTGAGGTAGCAGAACTTATTATTAGACCTTTCAAGGAATCAGGGCACAAACTACAGGTCACCAAGACGCAGGGGTATTTTTTTATTAGCTGCAAAAGCCTTGGGATCCAACTGTCACAACCAATTCCCTTTGAAGGGGGCCATGAGGCCAGCTGACCTAGGGGGAGCTGGAGTGGAGCATGAATGGGGTGTGCACAGCAGAAGCTGGTGTTACACCTTGCAGACTGGATGGGTTTTAAGTGGGAAACTCTTCCAAGAGAGAGAGGTAACATTGGAGGTTTGATATGCTGTCCAAGGGGATGCAGTCCAAAATATAAAAAGCAAAGTAAACAAAAGAACATTTTTTATTCCTTCTTCTAGCTTCTGGGGGGGGAGGGACATCCACCTCTGAAGTCAAGAAAGCACTAGAGACCTTTTTACATTGTCTGTTCTAGTTTAGCTGGCACAGATGAAAGAAATTATTTATTAAGCTCCACTTCACCCCCTCTGATTCCACAAACACAAACATCCACTAGGGGGACAAAAGTAATATGTATTTGTGGCTTGGCAGCACGTCACAAGAGTGGGAATTTGGGTCTACCCTTCCATCTGTTGCAGGTCACTTTGAATGACAGGAAGATCTGGCAGACAAAAACCATAGCACAACAGATTTTTCTCTCACTTCTTTCCAGCACCTCCAGAGATATCAATATGGCAAATAATCAGGATAACAAGCAATAAATATCCCAAATATTTTTCTTGCAGTTATATGAAGGATTCTTGCTCACTGCTGGTTTTCATGTCCTGCATATTGTACTGGAGGATATCCTAATTTCCTGGTGATAATAATAATAATTTGCTATTAAAGTACAGATTAAAAATTATATTGAAATAAAATTTCTGATATCTATGACACTAAAATAATCCTTCAGGAATGCAGACAGATTTGCATAACTACTGAAAAATCCAAAAGTTAGCAAATTATGGAAAACAATTTAGAAATAGTAATAGAATTTGTGCCTAGAGAGATCCAAGAAAAGATTCTGCAAAGACAGGAAGGACAGATGCAGAGCATCTAATGAGCATTTCACTCATGGCACGAGTGATGAGCTACCCTGAATGGCTTGGGCATTTTGGAAGGTGGTACCAGAGCAGGTGTCATGATCAAATTTATTTCTCATCTTGGGCTCTCACAAAGTGTCTTAGAAGCGTGCCTTCAAAGCTTTACTTATCTAATGGGAATTTCAGGCTTTGTGATCTACTGCAAGAGGTATAATAAGGCAAGTCTTAACAAGGTTTGAAGAAGATTGGATTATCATGGGAATTGAAATTTCCTTGGCATAAGCAGTAAGCCATGATTTTATGCAGGGTACTATAAATCTTAAATACAAGCATATCCCCACTGAAAAATGCCCTTGAATCTCTCCTTGCACAACTGGTGTTTAGCGTTTTCCTTATGAAAACTGCCATGCAAGCAAGTTACTGGAAAGTAACCTGGAGTGTGAGTTTGCAGTGCTCTGATACAACAGAGCATATGCATGCTCTGTCTCCATGGTTAAGTGTGAGGTTGCTGGCCCCAGGGCAAGAAGACCAGGGTACCTCATATTTACAGCCAAGTCCCTTGGGGAAAGAGCTTGTACAAGGACTGGTGTCATGATGTCCATACCTGACTGCTGTTGAATTTGCAGCTTCCCATGGAAAGGTTCCTAGGCATTGCTGTAGGCACTGACAGAATCAGGTCTTGGACCTTCCTTTGGAAAATGCAGGGATATGCTAGTACCAGCTAGGATCTCACCTACCTCAGGTTGCCAGAAGGCAGGTATGCCACCATCAGCTGTAGGCAGACTAGAGGCATTGGGAGACAAAACAATTACTACAGTTATATGGAAGTGTTCTAAAAATCCCAACTTTGTGCAAAATACAATACTGGATTGAGAGACCAGAAAAGGCTAGGGATACAGAGGTGTAACAATCTTGTGATAGCTGGTAGACTTGTACCCCATCAAACGTGACTGCTGTTCCCCTGCCCTTTAACCACTATCAGGGACATGTATTCACCAAAGCACTGTTGAAAAAAAGTTTGAACCTATGATCCAAGTCTTCAGCCTTGGCAGTATCAACACAAAGGATTAGAATGGACTTCAGTGGTACAAATGGGAGATGCCTCAAGATGGTCCTTTACCAACATCTGTGACTAAGAATATTCCCTTTAAAGTGAGAATTTACCATTAACAAACACTCATCACAGCAATGACCCATCACATATGTGGCTCAAATGACAGTTAAAAATTGCAGTTTGAGAACTATTTTTTAAATCTCTAAAACCACACCACCCTGACTAACTTTCCATTCAGCCTTTCACCTTTTGTGGAAAAGGGCCCTAACAAGACCCTGCACTGCCAACTTAGAAAATAAACGGATCTCAGAGTGACAAATGCAAACAGATCTGCTGATGTGGTGCTTTGCATCTCTGCCCTTCAAACACTGCCAGAGAAACGCAAGAGCTTCAGTATTCAAGAGAGACCCATGTTTTTCCACTGTGGAAGGTGCTGAAGGCTATATTCAAACAACACCTAACTCTCCGGGTCTTTCTGTAAGAAGAGTCTAACGGGTTCTCATGGTTTCCCTGAAGCTGATGGACCATCCACCACTGAAGCTAGTTAGAGGTGGTGCTGTGCCTTGCCATCCATCCAGCTCATAATCATTGCAGCACACAGGGAGAAGATGAACTTTGTTTGTCATCGGGACTATAGTTTAAATTGACTGACAAGAGTGATAAATGCTTAATCAAAAACACTACTTTATTAAGGAGCTGTCAAGGTTTCCTACAACTCATCATTTAGAAGCAGGAAAATTAACATTAACATCATGTTGGTATAAAGCCAAACCCTTCCCTGATATCTGTGGAGATGTAACTCTTACGGTAATGGTGCCTATGAAAGCACAGAACCAGTTTCTTTCTGGTGTTTGCGTTTTGTCTGTACTGCACCAATTTTAATAATAAAATTCACTGCAGTAAGAATCAAAATCTAAAAACAAAGAATCATATTTTTGTCTTTAGTCTTGTGCCTTTGATTTTGCTTGGAAATTATGTTTAGACCCACCTTAACATCCTTCATATGCTGCTAACAGCTACATTCAGATGAGAAGCTGATCCTGCGCTCATAGAATTCAGCGTAACAATTATGCACATTCAAATAATGTAATGAAAAGTATTTAAACGTTTAGCAGGAGTGAAATCAGTATGCCTCCCGCTTTTCAATGAATAGCGTTCAGCCAAGGCTAGGTAAGGCACAGCTCTAGCTCTAGCTCACTGGAGTGCCCGTGCTGGAGGTAATGCCAGGGGCTGCTATGCTTTGAGAAGTGTCTTAAATGTTTTGACTATGAAAAAGAGAATAGGGTAACCCTGTTTTTTCACTGAAAGTAATGCTGGCCTGTGTGGCCAGTCACTTTTGCAAACTTCAGCCTTCCTCTTGGATTTCTCCTCCAATTTTTTTCAGTTGTCTCCCTGCCCATTTTCCCAGGCACAGCAACTGGGCCTGCTTTTCTCAAAAAACATCTTGCATTGCTTGAGAAGACTCCACTTGTCCTTCTCCACAGTTTTCTTTGAAGCCTTATTTTCACATGGCATATAGAAGAAAACTGCTAAGTCAGTGCTGCTGGAAAGAGCTGACAGGGACTGTATTACAGGGACCTTCCATCACCTCTGTGCCTGTATACCCAGTGTGCTTGCAGCTGGTCCTCTGATCTGCCCTGCCGATAACGGATCTGTAGGTCACCAGTTCTGATGCTCGCGATCCATACCTGCTTGTATGCATAACCTATACATAAAGCAGCAAGGCCCCGATACAGAAAGCAAAGAGAAGATAATACATTTAATTAATAAGGGTCTTACAACACTAGTGAGGGTTGGTTCAGCTCCCACTGTTTGCAGTAAAAGAAGGCTTGCTGTGTGAGCAGCAGAGGGTCACAGGTTTGTGCAGGTGGACGCATGCCTTTAGAGAGTTGCCTTTTTGCTCTCTTATGTGGAGCTGAAGAAATACTTAGGTGCATTGGTAGCATTCAGGAGACTTTTTAAAATTGATCTGCCTCTACAGTCTTGGACTCAGAGAGGCTTGTTAACACTACATTAAATGAGATTAGGTTGAACCAATAGGAGGTGTTTCCTTTCCATAGAGAACATTTTATCTCAAATGTCAGAAATGTTTCAGCTCAAATTTCGCAGCCGCTGACATACCACAACTCTCGGTTGTAGCAAGGTTTCAGTTGGTCCTTCCTGCATAAACTCATTTTTGGTCCTGGAAAAGTTCTATGTATTGGGCACACTTTGGAGAATATCATTGCAGAAAGTTATCCTGGGCTGGAAAGACAGCAGGGAGAGCACATTTTTCTGTCAACAAACTTCTGTTTGTTTCTGCCAACACCATATGCTGTATTTCCTTTTTCAATGCAAGAGAATGTATCTGTAGATTGTCTGCCTTAATTTGAATTTTATAGTACTTTCTAAAATCTGTTTGTGTTTGTGTGACTGTATGGTGACTTCTTATCAGATCTGCTCCCTTCTTATATGAAAGCTGTAGTCCCACTTTTACTGGAGTCTCTCTTAGAGCTTTAACAAATTCAGGAACAGTTACTATTAATAAATTCAAACTGATAATAAAGAAAATAATAATCTACCTCAATCAAAGGCCAATATTCTCTGCTACAGCAGGACAAGCAGGCAGTTGAGATTACACAGTACTTTGCAGGACTGTGACTAACTTTAAAAAGGGGTGGGGAAAGCATAAGGATCAGGATTAATAAATCATATTAATTAAACTGAAGTGATTAAGTGGCCTGAAGGACCCTAGAGTAACTCCCCGTAAAAATATCCTTAGCCACATTTGACCAGCTCTGAATGAGAGGGCAGCTAATCCTCCTAATATAAATGTAATATGGAAAAAGAAGCTTCATTAGCTCCATTGCCTGGTAAGGGTCTCCTTTTAACCTGTGGCAGGAAACTTAAAAAACCCCAATAATCTGAGGAGCTACTAGGTAGAGATTTGAAGTATTTTCTTAATGAATATCTTAATAAACCCTTAAGTCTGTGGTAGGGCTTACATATATTTTCCCAACAGAGAGTCTGCAAGATCTCCCATGCAAATGTGTGAACAGGTAATTAATGTTAACATTAGACACTGTGCAGCAGAAACAAAGAAAAGCACAGAAAAGTGGGCAGAGACAGAAGTTCTGCTCTGGAACACTTTTGTTGTCTATAAGTAATGTAAGGCAGCATAAGGCAATTCTTTTTATGCATTGTATGATGTAGTTGTTTAGGAATTGCTAATGCATGCTACCATATGAAGGTACAAAACTTTCCTGAGGTTAATCAGTAGCCAATTTAGTACCATTTTAGAAGATAAGATCCAGCATTAATATCGAGTGTCCCATTTACACTTTAAAGCTATTCAGACAATTTCTTATATTCCAGGATTTTTGAAAATATCAGTAGGCATCCAGATATCTTTAAAAATCCCGGTCTTAAAAGCTATGCAAAGATACTTAATTATTTCTTTATTCTTTCATGTGCACAATTCACGAGATCACTGATGTGCCAGCACAATTTGTCTGCATGAGCAGAGAGAAACCAGACTGCAGACATGTAGACTTTACAATCTCCAGGCACTTCATCACGCGCAGTGCTACAAGAGACCTTTTCTCCATACTACAGGTTTTCCAAGGACTACCAGGGACTCTCCAGTTTGTGTGAAGTGCTACATTAAAATAAAAAAAAAAAGGGGAGATTATTGGACTCCATAGTTTTCATGTCAAATTCACAATGAAACATCTGAGTTTTGATACCTATAGTTCCTGAAAATACCTACACAGATGCAGTATTCTGTTTATTTAATGGTTTTTATTATTATAATACACCAATCACTTACACAAAAATGCAATATAAGAAGCAGTTTTGTGTAATAATATATAACAGAATTGTAACCAACAGGATGGAAAAAGCAATTCAAGCTTTAAATGGTGGATAGTGCAAATGTGTAAAGAGAACTCTTCCAATAAACAGTACTTTTTCAGTTACCTATATTGTTTAAGCCTTAAATAATATCATTAATATTAAGTCAAACATGGAACAGTGTGAGCAGCAATATAAATCTGAATCAAATAATACCAAGCAGAAGGAACTGAAGTATAAATGACTCAAACAAACAGCATCTCTTATTATGACATTCTGACTGCTGCAGCACTTTTATATGCCTAGTTTCTGCGTTCAGCTTGCAATGTTGTTTGTAATAAGGATGGGAAAGATGTTAAAGGGTTAAAAGATTTGGTGGAATGGGTTGCTGACCTCAAGGGCAATAATGCACAACAAAAGCAGTGTCTCCTTCAAGCTGTGAGTTGCATTTGATTCTTGGAGGGCCAAAACTATTGTGCAACAGACGTTTGAAGTGGCATGGATGTTAAAGCAAAGACCACTAACAGTTTCTTTCCAGTGAGCCAGACACAAATTCCACTGATGCTGATGTAGCGCAGGAGAGCTTCCATAACATGCCCCTGTATTTTTCATTTAATTAATCAACCTAATGCAGCTGAGTTTCACAGCCAATAATTGTTAGGCACATTCAATTCTAATGAAATTGCTCCGAGACTTTTGTTTTTACAGGTGACACAGACTGCAGCTTTTCATCGCTATTTCTGGCTGTGGCCTCCTCTGTCCCCTGCTCCATCCGCAACCCCCTTGCACTGCATCTGCATCTCCATTGCTGCTGCACATTAGTGGCAGAAATGGGAGTACTAAACATTTAAAAAACCTCTGCCAAGTCCTTAGGGTCTGCACATCTGTTGTCAGTCCAACAGACTGGATGTGGGATGAGGATTCTCAGCAAGAAAAGAGAATTTCAGGGGTTTTTTGGTAATACTGCCTCTGCCGTTATCTATTTGGTCACTGGAAGATAACCCTTTCTAATGCTTGAATATTGACAAAAAAGCAAGTGAATAAAAATGCTTATGAATCTTGAGATTTTTTCTAACTAAAAAGCAACAAAAGCGTTATTTTTTCTATCATGCTTTATTAGCTGTAGGGTTTGTGTAATTCAATATTTACCTTTTGATAGAGTGTTCAGTTTCTGTCCATATTTCTATAGAGGCCATTCATGAGCATTTTTTAAAGCATAGTGTATAAAATCAGAAAATATACCCAAAGGCAAAGAAAAAACTCCAAATGAGAAGACATGCTTTCACTTTTTGACTTTTTTCTTCTAAATTTCCTTCTAAATGTTATTTCAAGGGAGCTGAAACATTAACATTTATGCCAATTTTCATTTGATAAGAAAATTACTTTTCAGTGGTTTTCATACCAGATTACACAGCCTCTGGAAAAGAGAAAGCAAAGCATGTTTCAAGTAAAATAAACTGCATTGCCTCTGTACACAGCAATTCAAGACATTTGCATTCTATACAGATGGCCAAATGCATACATACATTACTTTACAAAGCAATAAGTAATATTCATAGGAGATATTAAATTTACACACACTTTATGAAATATGTACAGTCTTGTAGTTCATAACTAAGCTTTTGCACACATGCACTTGGAAACTAATATG
Organism: Morus bassanus; assembly: GCA_031468815.1. Classification (NCBI taxonomy): domain Eukaryota; kingdom Metazoa; phylum Chordata; class Aves; order Suliformes; family Sulidae; genus Morus; species Morus bassanus. The sequence continues at coordinate 85,972,933 of CM062568.1, read as the reverse complement.
AAGTGGGTTGTGTCTTCAGCTGTCTTCAGAGTGCACTGCTGGTAAAGCCAGTCTATGATATGTAACTGCTTCTGTCTGTCATAGTTTTCATGAAAAGCAAATACTGTGTGGTCTCTTTAAGATATTTTTAAGTGCATGTCATGGTACTGGATTGCCATCCGGAACTGATTCCTGGCTTGTTCTACACTATCAGGAACTTGTCCTGAATGCACATTCTGAATAATTACAAACACACAACGATTTTTCCTCCAGGAGCAACCAACTGAACTGGAAATTCCCTTCTGGAGTTTAGTGCTTACCTACCATTCATAGGGCTCTGCTTCTTGGAAATGAGATGGGTTCCCCTTAGAGACTCCCAACCGCTGAGTGAGGGGAGTGTTTTAAAGTTGTAAAATTAGAAGTTTTTTCAGCCTAGACTCAATCCCTCAGATTGTACAGCACAACTTACCTCTTCCCTGAAATGCAACACAACACAGGGAGAAACACAGCCAGTTTTCCCAAAAAGCACCACATTTCCTTCTGGACATCAATAAATTATGTTATTCCTACAGGTTGCCCCTTTCATGGCAGACATAATAGTGTGTACCACACCAAGGGCCATGACTAGCCATTGCTCTTGCTCTTCACCTTCAACCTCTGGCATAGCAAAAATGTAAGCACTGTAGGCATGATATTGGCCTGAAAATTTTCTGGATTTGCTATTATCTTCTCCTGAATGGATCTATGGCAATAAGACATTTTTCTTCTGAGTTTTCCTCCTATTCAGTCTGCTATGGGAGTAACCACATGGCACAGGGGAGACAGGCCACTGCTGTTAGACTGATGGTCTAACAAAGCCTGAGTGTGGTGTCTAGAGTCATCCCAAAGGATGACTGTGGCCATTAGGAGTGTATTCACAACAGGTTCCCTCTATCATGCCAGCAGGGAGCTAGACAACCCCAGAGGGCCTGTCAAATGAGCAAACGCCTGAACCACTATCTGAGGAGGTATCCTATGTGCCTCATTAAGGTGACTTATGAGGAGTAAAAGACCCTCTCTCCTTGTTAAGCCATCTTAACAGCCTGCCTGACGCGACATCAGATGGTCGTGGCCGGGCTGCAGGCAGCATTTAGTCAGAATGGAAGAATGGGGCATCACGTGTGCCCTTCTGCTGGCCAGCATAGAGGCAGGGCAGGTGAGTGAGGGGCCCTGGGCTGAGACTCAGGAGAGGTGTGGTGGGACTTGGCTGGACAGACATCAGCCATTTAAAAGTTAGGCATCTAGCCTATGCTGGTCATCTAGAGTTGGTCGGGGTGGTGAGAGATGGGATGCTGCATCTTATGCAAAGGGAGGTGTCCAAAATAGAAGGTGTGATGTGCAGTGGATGTGCCTGTCCAACTCCATGGACGGTGGAGAGAAGATGGCAGCTTGCTGAGGCTGGGTGCCTGATTTTTCAGTGCAGCAGGTAGGAGAGAGACACCCCACCCTTGGGGACTATGCTCAACTGTGTTGCTGACCTCCAGGGCCAGTAGACCATCCATTTCTACCTGCTTTGGCTTGGGTTTAGGCCAGTCATAAAACAATAACCCACCGTCTGACTCCAGAGCTGGAAGTGCTGACACAAAGCCCAGGTCCATCCCCTCCAAAGCAACATATTGGATGGACCTAAGGAACTGACTTGCCTTGAAAACACAGAGCAGCACTTGCAAAGAGATGTTCAGCATAAGGCAGGCATTTTACTGTTAAGTGTAATTAACTCACATTAAGATAGAGTAAATCCTTTATTTCAGAAGAATTCTATGATCAATTCTCTTTAATTCATATCCACTTATGGTAAAATAGTCAAACTAATCACAGCAATCATTTGAAGTAGCTATTTCCATAAACAAGCAATTAGGCACTTTTAAAATTAGTTTTGGGTGTGATTTTATTAAAAAATTAGTTATAGTTTTCATTGATAATCTTAGCATTAAACAGAGTGCTATTCAGTGTCTGTTCTTAAAAGGTTTTACAATTGCAGTGGTCAATTATTATGAAGTGCAAGGTAGACAGATAAATACTCATTCATTCACCTAACAGTGATGGACTTGCCAATGGGGGACTCTTTCCAAAAGGGACTCTTTCATCCCTTTTGTGGTATGACCTACACAGATGCCCTACTTGGCTGAGGACTCATGGGTTAAGTGTGAATCTGTATCCAGCTCCACCAATTTCAAGTTGCTGAGCCCTCAAGGTGGCCTGTGCAATTAAACCTGGGGCTTCCTAGGGAAAGTACTACAGAGGAGAAATAAGTTGTAGGAGATCTGTAACTTGGACCCAAGTTAACTGCACTTGGAGTGCCTGAAGCGTGATTTGGAAATGAGTAGCTCCTCTCCTTCCAGGGGTCCTGCGGGTTGCTGTGCCCACCTCCCGCATATCCCAGCACTCTTCTCATCCAGCAACTTACAGCCCCAGCTGCAGGAAGGATAAGTAGGGGCAAAACCCTGCCAACTCTTTTGGGAAGAGAGAGGGGTTGGGGACAAGGTGGTCCTCCCAGAAGAGATGTGCGGGCATGCAGCTGGTGCAGTGCCACTGGCTTTGGGGGAGCAGTCTGGCTGTGGTCTATGCATGTGAGCTGTATAGCCCACGTGCAAGGAATGCCATGTGCAAGGGAGGGCTGCAGCAAGCGCAGGTCATCCGGCTCACCATCCCCTGCAGAGATCAGCCATCTGCAGGCTGGCTGAACTCTCTTGTGAGGGGTGTCTATAGCTACCCAAGCTAAAATACATTTTACAACCCAACAACAACTTTTCTATTCCTAAATATATATCAATTTACAGAAGACCCAAATCAGCTATCTTTTCACATGCATGTTTTTCAGGCTGAAAAGATAGTATCGTGTATAAAGATGGTGTCATAAAAATAAAAAAAAAAAAATCACATGGAGTAAGGATAGTACAAATACTTCAGTAAAGGTGCAGAAGAATTTCAGTTTTGAATAATGCCATCAAACTATTTCCTTGCATCCTTGAACTTCTGCCTTCTTCCTCTTGGAAAGGGCAGTATAAGAACTCTCTAATGATTTATTGTGAATGATACAGGCCCATCATCTGTTGTGTTTTCCCAGGATGGAGAGGATAAGCTACCCTGTTATCATTGTGGTGCCTAGCACTAACAATGAGCTATGCAGTTAACATTCAGGGGATTGCTTACTGCTTAGATAAGCAGCACTGAACTTCTTGCCTTTAAAGAAGGCTGAAAGACAGCTTTTTATCCCAACTGAATACACAGATGGTTTTCTGCTGTAAAAAATAACTGTATTTTGTCAGAAGAATGAGCAAGAAGGTATATAATTTCTGCCAAACCATGCATAAAACTGTAACCTTTCTGGTTTTTAACTATAGCATTCATTCCATATAAATCAAGCTAATTGGGAGAATCAGGATTACACATATAAATAACAGAGTTCCTGGTTTGTTGTTAGATAAATAGAGGCTCTTTGAATTATTTTTTGTTTGTTTAAAACAAGGAAAAATTCATTACCTTATATATTATTTGGTGGTGGTTTTTTTCAATAAAATAAATAATTGTGTTCGACAAATATTTCCATAAAAAAATATTTGTGTTCAAACAATAGAGCCCTTCCTTTGCACCATGTGACATTTTTTTCTTGCTTACAACTATTGTTGCCATGCAGCAGAATCACACACCTTTGATTTTTCATATTTAAGCATTTCCTGAAAGGCAATATTTGGAAACACTGCAACACAAATGCCCCTTGTAGTCAGAGCTGAAGAACTCTGAATCCTTTAGCTGGTGTCACCATTAGAAAGTTTCTATAGTTTTTGATTTTTTGCAGCAATTTTCCAAACTTACAAGAAATCATTTTAGAGCCAAACTGCACCGAATAATCCTAAACTAAAGGAAGAAAAGCTGAAAGCTGTGATTTACTCAGCATCTTCATCTCCCACCACATTCAACAGGAGCAAAGGGAATTCAGGAATCTCAGAAAATTCAAATTCCTAATGAGTAACGAAGTTTCATCCTATTTAATGTCTCCTGAGAAAACACAGACGTAACTTAATATGTCCCTGTTAAATATTAATTTCATATTTCACACCAACTCACCTAACGGCAACTACATATTTTTAAGAACCCTCTGACCTGTAGTACCTCTGACCTGGGACTAAAGCATAGCTGCACTGTAGTAAATAACAATACTCCCCCTGTGTCTGACATACAGCATCCTGACCCAGAGACAATTTTTCCCACATCCACACCCTGCAGCTGGCTGAACATGACACAGCTGCCACGTGTCGGATGGGACAGAGCAGAGGAAACCCAAGAGGCCATCTGGTTCAAGGTGAATTTAATGTGTTTCCAGTTTTGGGGGAGGTCTGTGTGGACCACAACTGGAAAATTCCTCAGCCTCCCAGGAGCCAGGCATTTCAGGGATGCAGTCCTTCATAGCTTTGAAATGCAATATTTCCCAAACAATGTGGTCTGAGATGCCACCGCAACACTCCTGGTGCTGGTGGAGAGAACCAAGCTGAGAACCAGGGTTCAGAGCCACCCCAGGGTCACAGCCAGGGGCTCTCCCCATTGAGGACCACAAAGCTTCTCAGGAGCAGTCAGTACTGGAGCGCGCAGCTCTGGAGCTGCCTGCCAGAGCAGGGGTTTTATCTTGGGCACTTTGAAAATTTATCAAACACATGAAATGCTGCAAACAATGCTCCAGGTTGAAAGAATCGGTGCTGTGGGTGTGCCAGCAAACATGGAGATAGCTCTAGATAAGGGATTAGACTGCTGCAGAAGTGTAAAGTACATTGTGTTTTTGAAACCAAGGTAATGAGACAAGGAGCGAGAAACAAAAAAAACAATTACAGCTACAAATATTTCAGTTACATGCTGGGATAGTTCAGAAAACTTTCTTGAATCTTCCCTGACCTCAACTACTGCACTGAATTTTTTCATTAGTTTAATACAAGGATGAAATAGAAACAGTTCCAACCTCAGATTTGATCTTTCTATGGTATTAAAAAATGAGTGCAAGTTTGTGAAATACATTCCAAAACACTTTTTACAAGGAACCAAAGGAATCCATTTTTTCAATGGATTTTTTTTTTTTTTTTTCACAGAACCACCTAATTGTCTTAACGATATTAAATGGGGAGGCAGGGATCTGAATAAAATGAAGAATGTTAATGAAAATTTACATCTCATCCAAAAAGTCTTGGTCTAAGTTGCTAGAAATTAAAAGAAGTTGTAGGTATCTTAGATTCTGATGAAAGGATTACATTTTGCATGGAATTCCCCTAAATTTTTGCCTATCAGCTCAGAAAACAAAGAGAAAAGGAATACCGAGCACATTAAGCAATGGTGAGGCTGTGACACATGTGGTCACCTGCAGCTGCGTTTCTGGAAAGCACTTTCCAGATCAGAGCCAAAAACATCTTTCCTGTCCTCGGAGGAGTTGCCAGCTCTGTTAGGAAGAAAAGGGTAAAAGCAATAGCACTTATTTAATTCCATGATGTCGTATCTTCATAACTCTCCTGTGTTCAGAACAGCACCTTTCTCAGGGAGGCAGGGTCTGTATTCACCTTAGCTCCGAGGGAGCTATAGCAATGCTCTTTTCCCCATATTTATGATTTTCTCACATCATAGCTATGCTTTCCCCTTTCCCTCAGAAACAAAAGTTCAGAAACCATGGAGCCTCGTGTAAAGCAACAGTAATTTGCCGTTTGTTACTGAACGTAGCACAGATCGTATGGCTGCTGTTGAAGTATGTAATTCCACTTGCCTTTGATAAATTTCTTACAAGGCTGAAGAAAATATTCAGTAAAAATATCTCAGGCCAGATAAATTTTTCTCATTTTGAAATGTCACAAACAGCTCGAAACTTGACCAAACTCTTTGAAATGGTCACAAACTGGGCCTCTGGTACTGTATGTGGCTTCATGTTAAAGATCAAGGTAAGTGCCATCCTGCTGAAAATTTTAGTAAATGAGTACCTCAGGTAGCCCAGTAAATTGAAATTAATGCCATCGCTACATAGTCAGCTAAGCAAGGGAATTGACTCAGCTGTAAAATAACCCCATTACGTTAGTTTTCAGGCTGATTGGGGTGTGGGGACACTCATGCCTGCAGGATGGGGTGACACAGGTGATGATGCCCAGGGATGGTTGGTGGACAGGGTAGGACTGCCCTTAGCAGCACATCAGCACAGCGGTGTGGCCACATTGTGAGCTCATGTACCTGCATGTTGAACCTCACCCAGAAGGCACCGCTCTCAAAGGCAAAATCAGTTAAAGTTTTCAGAGCTCTGCTTTTGGCATCACAGCCCTTTTGCAGTCCCTGGAGTCAGCAGCTCCCACCAGCATCCCTGGGCAGCCGCAGATGCAGGGCTGAGGGTTTTTACACTGCTCACAAGACTTTTTCTATATTCACAGAGCAAGATCAACCCAGTTTTACTGGCTTTCATTCTTCTTTTGTCATGGTAAGGAAAAGGATCATCATCAAAGAGGATGAGGGCTATTAAAAACTCAATATTCCACTACAGTGATTTTTTTTATGGCCTCATTTTGCAGCAGCTTTCTTTATCAGGTGTGTGGCTTCATTACCTGTCCTATAGCCCACACACTTCAAGATTTTGTTATCTGCAGGATGCTGTGCTCCTGTTTCCAGAATAGCTAGTACCTGGCACAGGAACTGCTCTGGAGTGAATATTACAGAAGACCTGATTCTCCAACCTGTTAGCCAGTTCTGGTACTCTGTCTCCAAAGATTTCTGTGAAGATTGAAGGAAAAAAACTGTGGGTTGGAGATCAGACCTTGCATTGCTGATAGTTTTACTGAAAAACAAGGGTGTTTTACAAAGTACTACTGCATGAAAAATAGCTGTGCTTTGTTTCCTGTTAATTGTCTGCCCTTAGCCAAACCCAGCTAAGATTTTGTGGTACCCCTTAGGTGGTGAAACGTTCACTATCTCACACCTTGAAGACAGGAAGAACAAAATAGTAATGCTTGGAAAATGCCCTGTTGTCTCCTTCACAACATGGCAAAAGCTCACACATTTGAAAACTGTAAACATATTCCAACTCACATTTATTCTCATTACTGGTTTCACATTGATGTGGTGCAAGATACTGCTCATTTCAGATGGGGCCACCAACATGCCCCAGTAAACTGTTGATATCTTTTATACCATGACTTAATACTGTACTTAGAACATTAATAAATACTTGAGAAGTCTGTAAATGACCTACACTGAACTCCTTTGTGAAAATATCTACCTTATTTAAATGGATTTATTTTGGTGTCAAAATATATTATACTGTGAACTGCTGGATGTAACTGTTCTGACAAATTTTGTGCACCTGGTATGGTCTTTGTTACTGTTGTAAGTCTGCCCAAGTTCAGGATTGAGCAGAAAGTGATGAAGAGCCTGCAGAGCCAAACTAGATTTGATCTTAAGATGCTCACTTTGCTCTCAGTAAAAGCAGCGGGTCGTGAAGCAATGCAGTGCTTCCCAGGGAGCTCCCGTGGGCTGGTGCTCAATGATCTGCTGCTCTGGACATGCAGCCCAGGATGAAATGTTGGATGCTTCAAGCTCCTCTGAGTTCTCTGAGCACATCAGACTTCCTTGCATGCATGTGTGCATGCATGTGTGCATGTGTGCACTACTCACCACCCCCATGAAGGAAAACCAAGCAGCCATGCTAGTTATGTGATGCGGCAGTCCCTGACTGTGCCCTTTAGACATAGCCTTCATGGCAGATGTGGTTGCCGTTGATAAGGCTGAAGGTGGCCAGGGAATGGTTGGTGCTTTTGAGGGAGGTCATTCGTGTGGTACTCCTGGCCATGCTCTGGGACCGGATGAGGAGGCGAGCTCTGCAGCAGAACAGCTGGTTGTTGAACTGTTTCCGAAAGCTCTTGCTGAGCAAGTAGAGAGCAAACGGGTTGACGCAAGAGTTAGTGAATGCCAGGATCCGAGCACAGATGCTGGCAACGAAATGCAGCACTGAGGTGTCCACCTCTGAGTAGTGGTAGGACCGGTATAAATAGATGACATGAGTGGGAAGCCAGCAGAAGGCAAAGAGGCACACAAAGACCAGTACTGTCCTGGCCAAGCGCTTACGGGATTCAATCTGGAAGAAGAAAGAGAAATGCAGGTTAGCAGCTGTTCCTAGCTCAGACCAGTAGCTAACTATTTTTCCCGGTGTTGCAGCTTTGGGGCTAGCCCATGACAGGCAGCACGGCCAGAGGAAGGCAACCTGGACCTCAGGTGAACACACAGTCAAGAACCCTCCTTGTGCCTCCTCAATCCCCTTCCCCTATAATTCTGAAAATTTATTACGTAAGGAAGTAGTCTTTCCTTTCCTGTTTAGAGATAAAACTCCAATGGCTTGTCACTTTGTAAAATCCCAGCTCAGGCCACAGAAGTGTGGACACCTGCATTAGTTATCCACACATAATATATATGATCTTATGTAATTGATATATATTAACTTATTATTATTATTACTATTATTATTAATTGGGGGGTAGGGGTCTGGGATATTTCACAGAGCCCAGAGGCAGTACTTTCTGCATTGGGGCCATGTGGTTTATGTACATGAAAGCGCTGCCAACAGCTCACGGCCCTTAGAGACCAAGTGCAGCACTCAGAGGTTGAAGGAGCCAGAGAAACCCAGAGAGGAAATTCTGTATTTAAACACCGAGGCAGCGGCAAGGCGGACGCTTCATTTGAAAGAGCTGGGGCTGTGAGGAGAAGGCAGTAGGTGGTGAACAGATGGATGACCACCTCTCTTTTAGTATAATTTGAGCTTTGTCAGGGAAAGATTGTTTTACAATGTCAGCTAGCACACAGTATGACCTTCATGCAGGCAAGCCACACTTTTGTTTTGCGTACATGTACAGGCTTGGAGTCAATCCAAAGATATTGATTAACCAAGGGGAGCTAGGTAAACCATACCTTGTCTTTTGTCCATCAATGCTGCATGCTAAGGTAACAATGCCACTGAAAAACACATCTTTCTTCCTAATGACGACAAGAGCCTTTACAGAGGTCTCCCAAAAGGAGAGGACAGACAGAGTTGCTCAGAAAGACCTGCTGAAATACCCTGCTCCCTGATTGTGCAGCCAGAAGTTTGCAGGCATGCAAAGTGTAACACCGCTGACTTTCCAGGACTTCATAATGCTCTCCTCTACTGGTAACTCCTGCACCCCTTCCCAGGCACTCCTAGGGAATTTGTTGCCACCCGCTCCCTGTATGAGAGTATGACCAGAATGGCCTGAAACTTCTCCTGACCCTGCTGCCCTTGCTTCTGCCCTGGTGTGGCCACGGTGCCTGAACAGGCTCCCAGGACACTTCCCCATTCTCACTCCCCTTCTGAGCTGCACAGGTGAATTGAAACTGAGCAGCTCACACAGGCTGATCTTTTCTTAGGACAGCTGCAAGCAAGGAGTAGGCAGGATAGACCTGACAAGCCAATTTTGACTTTATTTTTTGCCCCTTTAATGGTACTGACTGAAAATCACCCATTGAGCTTAGGAGGGATTGACATATACCAGATGATAATGTCTCCAGAGAGCGGGCTGAAAATTAAATCCTTTGAGAAAGGTCTCTCCTTGGCTAAACCATATATTCTTTTAAATGTATCCTTAATTTGATATAGGGCTATTGAGGCCACATCTGCACTATAAAGAAAGGAAGCAACGCAATAAAGAAATCGATACCAGTTATCTCGGATAGAGACCTATAGCTCCTGAATGACTGCAGGATGGGAATGATGGACTGATGGTGCTAGACTACAGCCTGGCCTTTTGCTTTCTTTAGAGTTCTCTCCCCAAAACCAAAGGGGGAAAGGGCTGCTTTTACTGCTCACTTTATTGTCACTAATCAAAACAGTCATCAAATCAGCAGAAAAACGGCCTGCAGGGGAGAAAGATTTACGCACATTCAGAAGGGGAAAAGGGTAAGGATTTCAGGGATTGCACATCATTTAACGGGCAGAAAACACAGCTTTCCAGCCCTGCTGTTTCACCTTAGCACCTGAAGGCTATGTGAGATGATTTTCTTAGGTCAGCCTAAGGTGCAGATGTCAGCTGGGTTCAATTATATGGACATTTGTTCACCTGAAGAATGGCTTGTGTCAGTTTAGCTTAGGTCGAAGCACACCTCCGTTGAAAGAAAGAGGTAAATAAGGTAAATATGTCAAGGTAAATAAGTTGTTTAAAAACAAGTTACCCTGCTGTTGCTTTCTCACTTGGGCAGCCTAAGGCTCAGATGCATTCAAATTTAAGCAGTGACCTGAAATACCCAGTTGCTTATGCAGGATTTGGATTTCCCCCTGGAGAAGACTCCTTTTCTCTCCAGTTGCTTACAACAGGAGCAGTCAAGAGGAAACAGTCTCTAATTGAAAGGCTAGAGTTAGGTTGGCCAGATCTTGGCTAAATCCCCTTGCTTGGGTCAGGACTTGAACATTTTCAGCCACATATTTTTCAACCAGAGCATGAAACTCACTTGAAATACATGGGTCCCAGCTGAGCCAGCCCAACCATGAGCTCTGCGGTGGGACAGTTTGGGGAGTTTTATGAAAACCCCCACTCACATGTGACAGTAACAGAAGTAACTCTGCTTTCAAGGGTACAAAGGGAAGCTGTATTATTCCAGAGCAAATGGCCTGCTCATATAAATCAAAGACTGCCTTAAGAAGAAACCTGAGGCTATCAGCTATTGGACCAGAAGATTGACCAGTCTGGCTTATTAGAGGTCAAATAACAGGTGGATAGGTTACTCTGTCCAACACCACTCCCCTCCAGAGACCCTAGAAAAAGAGGCATTTTTAGAAGGACATTTATAATGGCCAAAGGGTTTAAAGGAAGAAGCCAGGACTCTCCTCTTCTCCTGAGATTCCACACTGCAAAGATCACACTGTCTACAAGGCACGTAACTTCAGCACATCTGTGAGGACCCCACACTGTCCTGCTCTGTCCTCCTTCCTGGAGACCCTGCACCCACCACTGTCCTCCTCTGGTCTCCACTCCCCCAGTCCCTCTCTGGCCTGTACTCGTTTCTCAACATGGCACAGCACCAGTGGACAAGAGCTGGAGCCATGGCCATGATGAGTGCAGGAGGCATTGCCAGTCTTGCAGAGCAGCTGTGCGCCTCCCGCCTTGAGTGACTCCTGGCCCTGGGGGGACCTTGCAGAAGAGGCTTCCCCCACCTCCACTTCCCCATTGCTGTCAGCCATTTGATTTCAGTCCTGAGGACCAAACTACAGAGCTAGCATTTCCCTCTCTGTGAAGAGGGACCACTTCGCGGAGCAATGCTTTATCCAAGGTCCTCTCTCTGACAAAGCAACTTCGAGAAGTTTTGATTTTCTGCTGTGTCACTCCTCAGCTTCAGTCTCCAAACACTGTCCCTAGCTCTGCCTCTTTCCCTGCATCCTAGTCAATATCCTCCCAGGCTTTGGCATGGGTTTCCTGCTGTGTTTGCCATGGTAACCACCCTGCCAAAATCTCTGAACTTAGAAACACGAGAAGATGCTTTAACTGTTTAGCGTTGTGCCATGGCTTGTTTCAACCATTTTAATTCTTTTAGCCCACCTAATCTATTATAATTAGCACAACAGATGCAGTCTGACCCAGTATATATTTCCCTGAATGTGCAGTCTTTACTCCCAGATTCACAGGGAATGTGGATTTTTGAAGAAAGTCAAGTCTCTACCTGTTTCCTCACGTGCACATTTCCTTCCACGGGGATGTTGTAAGCGCTCCGGATCAAATTCTTAGCAATGAAATAATAATATACTGAAATGACAGATAGGGGAATGATATAAAAGATCAGAAACGATGCCATTGAGTGAATTTTGGGATGCAGCCCATCAGAATGTGGGTAAGGAGCACAGCTGACGAAGGTTTTATTAGTCCCTTTGTCATGGAAAGGGTGCAGATCCGAAAACACTGCTTCAGGGATGGCAAGCAACATGGATACAATCCAGATTATAGCAGCTCTCACACAAATCTTCATCAGTGCATGGGATGCTTGAATCTCCATGGGCCTTACTATAGCTTTATACCTAAAAAAAAAAAGAAAGAAATATTTTATTGGCCTCACCACTCAGGCATTATATTCTTGCTCGTCCCTTCCATTTAGAAAAAACCCCAAACAAAATCCTTCTTTACTCAAGAATGTGAACTTTTTCCTGGTGTTTTAAATTTCGATGTTTTCAAAAGATTTCTCATTTTAAACCAGAGTCACATGTCATGAATCCATTTTTCATGTGTATTGATTCTGAGTTCATTTAATTTGTAATCGACCCAACAAAGCATGGTGCTGTCTGACATTAATATATATGTGTCCAAATAGCGTTAAGATAGGAAGTGCAATCACAGACTTTTCAAAAGCATACAGCAGTTTACACCCCTTCACAGAATAGTGTTGAAGAAAACTGGGTTGAGATTTTTGCCACACATTTAATTTTGAGCTGTGAGTACACTGGCCTCCTGCAAGCCAAATCTTATGTCTTCTCAAGCTACAAAGAGCATGTTGCTGGTTTTAATTGCTGCTTGGTGGTGTAGCTGGCAATTAAGAGTTGTCCATAACTCAGTGTACCCAGACTAAGTAGCCAGAGCTGCTAACTGACTTTCTTGAAGAAAAAAAAATATTATTGCTTGCTGTGCTATATATGTAGAAAACTTTTTTTGATTTGCAATTTTGTCTTTCATTATTTCAGTCTTTCAGAAAATTGTACTTTAGAATCCAAGAAAATGAAAGAAGCAAGCTAATTTGAACCTGATGTGTGTAATAAGAGGACTGGAAAACAGAAGAGCTTCATATCTGCTGGAGCCCTGCTCTGGCAGGAGTGTACAGTCCAAGTAAAGGACAATTTGCATATGTGTTTAAAGAACACAGTACAAGAAAAAAAGATAATTAGAAATTAATATCTACAGGTTTCCTAAGTTATTACTTAGGGTCTTTATCATAAGAATTACAATTTGTTGGATGCTTTTTCCAGGATCTACCTCACACTGCCTAAGGCCCTTTTGGTCCCTTGGTCACTGTCATCTCTCTGGGGATTGATTGATGCCTGGCTCCTAGGCTGTCCCAGCCCACTTTTGGCATGGCAGGGTACATCACCCATTCCCATGTGGCTGCTCCGTAGTCCATTTCTAATCTCCTATCAGGACCCCAGCTCTTTCAGCCAGCTGAATTGCCACTGGGGTGGGACCAGAGGTAGCAAGAATAACGTCCTGCCTGAGATCAAGCAGCGTGCAGCAGGTCCATCTGCCTGGCAGCCCAAACCAGGGACACTTCATGTACGTGACTGATTCCCTGCAGACTGTAGCCTGTGTTATCCTAAAGCTCAGCATTTCAGAGAGGACTCTATCAGTACTGCACTGTTTTAACTGGGTAATTGCCTTATTTGCAAGATAAGCACGCATTCAACTTCCGGTTATAAGCAATATCCTGTTCAGTATACCTACCCTTTCCTTCTATGTACGTATATATGTGTATATGTGTGTACATCTGTCTGTGTTCATTTTATATATATACACATATATTTATATGCATATATTTTATACATATGCATGTATTTACATATGTACATAAGTACATACTTACATTTACATTTATTTATATTTATTTTTATAAAGACTGTATCTGGACACCTTGTCATTTGCAGATATTTCTTCATACAGTCCCACAGCTGTCCTGTGTAGATGATGTTTCCTTTAATGGACTGCAAGCACCTTGCTCAATAGTCTTCTGTTTAACCACTTATTCTCCAAGCTCTCCAGCCCCCCTTTATTCCCAATATACAGCTGCAGCAGCCAGACACAGTATTTTTCAGGCTTGCTTAGCACCTCTTTATCTTGCACTCTGAAGCTGGGGATTAAGTGGTGTCATACTACAAAGCACAATCTTCCAGTGCAAGATCATCATCTCAGGTGAAGAAAATCACAGCACTTAAATACGATGTTACGACTATTGCAGTAATAAAAGTAAGAGCTAGGCAGATTACTAAAACAATGTAGCTAAAATAGCCCAATTTATGGTCTGATTCACCAGTTATAGCTTATTGACAGAAACGCCAGCTAACTGAACATCTTCAGTAATCCCTAGGGAAGATAAATGCAAAAGGAAATTAACTATATATCAAGGTATTCATAAATTTGGTTAATTCAAAGGTATTTCAGCAGGTGTTTATTGTATGCTTATCAACATGGCATGTTATCATAATTATTTCAGTGATTTTCTTACATAATATAACCAGCTGAGATAATATTTTCCAGTATTAATTTCTAGTAACATGAATGAATTGAAGAATACAGAGAAAGAGAGATTCTGTTTTACTTTTATTAAAATTAATAGAGTAGGGAGAGTCACAAAGTGAATCAATTTTAAGTTATCAGTACATTTTAATTAGAGATGGCATTCCAAACAATGTAATTTTGAAATAACATAACTAGAAATGGCTAGGAATGTTAGCACTGATTATGAAGCATTTAGTTTATTTTTTAAAGTCTGCTACAGCAGATATAAAAGATCTGAGAGACGGTTTGCTTGCAAGGGGCTCAGTGTAGACCCAAATCATGAGGCTGAAAACACAAAAAGATAAAACAGAAAAAACAAAGCTAGAAAATACGTTTTGAAAATGTAAGTTCTCAGATGTGGTAGCACAGGTAGATGTTTTCTTAAGAGCCTGACAATTGAATCAAATTATTTTGCTGACTATTTGCATGACTTCTTTGATGTTGGGCTAACTTACTCAGAAATCTTCAGTAATCTGTGTTATCCTCTGAGTATTAATGCTTAATTGATCAGTATTGATCTGGTGGGAGTCTCCATTTCCAGTCACCTTGCTGATGCATTGATGGGTCTCTCCTTGGCTTGCATCTCAGCAGCTCTACCCTGCATGCCAGCTTGGATTCTGGACAGCAGCTGCAGGGGCTGCTCTGTGTAAGGGTACAGGGGGGCATGCACGAGTGATCAGACCCCCAGGCTGGGGCTTGGGCTGGGAGACCACTGGCAGGTGTGCCTGTGGTCAGTGCTCAGGGAGTGAAAAAGCTGCACCTCCTGGCTGGTTTCTGAGTGGGGCTCAGAAACTCCTTCACTTTACTTTTCCACACCACTTTCCTGATAGAGTCAACCCTGGATTTTGTAATTTATTTGACATTTCTGAAGAAATTCAGCAAGGTACTCTGGATTTGAGCAGCAGCTGGTCCTGTTTTTCAGCATCTGTATTTCCAGCTTGTATGTCAAATATTATTTCAAGCTTTCCACATCTTTGTCCTCTGCAACTTCTTTTTCAATGAGTTAGCCTGAGGCACACAACTTTCCCATATTTAACATCCAGCATTTGAATAATCCAATCCACTTCAAAGGAGACATTGATGAATATGCCTATATACCTCACTGGAGCCACAGACCGAGGTGGCCAGCCAAGTGAGCCCTCATGCAAAGGTCTTAGCATTATTTTCAACCCATGCAGTAACACAGGCTCTGAGATTATGTGTCACACTGCACGCTCAGCTTGTCTGCAGTAGATCCAGACATGGCCCTGGATTTATCACCTCTGCTTGCTCTCACATTTAGTCTCTAATTATTGTTTGATATCACTTTTTTTTCAGCTGAACTCCTTTCCCAACCCACTTTTAAAGAAGTTTTTGAAAAAGATTAAAAAACAGAGGTATGATTCATGTCCTACAACAAAGGCCAAAACATAAAAAGAAAAATAAGCCTTCTGAAGATTCAGTTGAATAAAAAATGATACTGTCAAGAACTTGTGTCAACTCCAATCTCTCTCCAGTTGTCAAACAGCCCAGATGAAAATGACTGGGTTGCCTATCTGACAGGAAATATGAAAGAGATCCTGACCTTTACTACTGCTCAGTCTTTGAACGTCTTTGTTCCCACTGCGCTTGTGAAGCAACAACCTGCCTCGTGCACAGCAGCTACCAATGACCTTCTGGCCGGGATGGATGTCAGTGATCTCTGTGTCTTGCAGTCTCGTTCAAAGAAGCCCGCACAAAGAAATTACACATGGGGGTATCTTCAGTGCAATTAATATAATCACAGTTCATGAGGCACCATGAGGATTCACACTGTAGGGCAATCCTCCCCTCCACCAGCCAAGATGGTACCGGTGCTGTCCCTTGTCTCCAGGTCAGTCTCCAGGCCTCCAAGAGGAGCCTGGTGAGAGGGTTGCTTCAACCCAGAAAGCCAGAATTCAATAACTTACACTACATGATCACTTCTTAACCTAATCCCCAAATTTCATTGGGGATTGGTACAAGCTCATAGAGTGTGCGCCTCTCCAGTGAATCCTGGAAAATGTGTTATACACATCTCTTAGAATCTCTGTCGTGCTCATTGAATAATTGTTTCACAAAATCAAAACTACTGAAATGACCATAAACTGCTAAAATGAGACACAGACAAGTTTTTCTGTAGTAAATACTTTTCCCACTGAGGTTAATATGCCAGGGAAACAGGAAAACTGTGTCATTATCCTTGCGTTAATAATAATATAACTACTGATAGAACCACCTAATGTATTCTAAAACTTTGACTATGCAAACATTGGTTAATACTGTACACCTAGCCCCAAAGCCGCAACTTCAAATATAAACACAGAAGTAGCTTTATCACGAAAAAGACAGTTACAGACATACTCTCCAAAGACACAGATTAAAATAAGGCCCCAAATGGATGTCAAAGTTTCCTAGATGCAGTTTCTCTGCTGGTGCAAAATATTTTAGCCACCTTTGTGCTCCTCAGCTGAGCCAAGAAAATACATACCAGCGGAAGTATAAACAGACCTTGCCCTCAAAGCCATATTGCCTCTATGTTCCTAAGCATAGAGATATGAAGGGTTGCAATTTTGCTCTCACAATAGGGAAGAAAGGGCCTTATCCTTATTGCAGCAGCTCCAGTACACCCCTCATGTTTTTTAACTGTCACCTTCTTTCACTTACTTGTGCCTGCTACAGCAGCCACAAAAATTAAATTAAGACAACGAAAGCATGGGAGGAAAATCAGGTGTTTCCCTTGGATTTTAAATTAATTTAGCTCCATATGTCTTACTGTTTGGTTTTTGGTATTTTAGGGAGGTAACTTAATGCTGTGTGGGGAAGCTGGTGCTGTAGGCAGCCTTACCTTGCTTTCCTCTTTTATGATTGCTTTGTATTAATGCCTTTTGCCCTTCCCTTATGTCAGCAATTAAAGCTAATATAGATGGCCCATACAACAGCCCTCATTCTGTATCTGGTAGGTATGGGGTGCAAAAAGAGAGACAGGCTTTTTTAAGCTGGGAGATACCACCTTTTTTAGTGTCTTTACAAGTGATAGGTCAGTAGATCTTAATTTCAGCCAAAATAATTTGTGTCCTCTGTAATAACTGCAGTTGCTGCCAGTGGCAATGGGAAGGAAACATCCCTCCTTCATGGCAGCAAAGGCAGCTGGTCGCACAGGTAGGTGGCTGTCAGAGATGTTCCTGGTGACCAAGAATGACAGCAAGGATTGTATAGCAGCTATGTGCTGGCCACTACATCCATCTCATCTGTTGAATTTGTCTTAATAAGAGGCACTAAGTTGCTTTCAAAACTCTTTCTCCCTTACTTTTTTTCAGCACTAGGAGTGTAGCAAGAGAAAATGGCTGAAATAGGCTCTGCCACGGAGTACCGCCCTTTTTTATCACAGTCCTTCCAAGCATTCCTATTTTCCTGCAGCTGAACCTCATGCTTGCAAGAAATATATGAAGAGAAAAAAAAAAAAATACTCCCCATCCTTCCTACAGGTAAATGGGACACTGCCCCTCCAAAATGAATTTGAAGGAGTACTTTAAGGTAAAGGGAAGTTTCCTCTAAATGGTGTCATCCATTACTATGTCCTACACTGTTTTCATAAAAAGATCCTGAACCCCACTCCTGAATTTATATAATGGTTTAAAAAAACAAGTGCATTAAAACCTGTTCAAACAAAATTTCAGAAGGCTTGTCCACCCTTGCTTCATTACCAAGCCCACTGCTTAGACTGCATCAAGCTGGTGGAGAGATTTGCCATATTGCTGCTTTCTGTTTTTTCTCTGAAGTGAGAAATACACTTACAAACTTTTGAATCTGTTTAAACTGAGCCCTATTTTGAGATGTTGGGCTAATGTAAACCTGAAACTTAAATTAAAAAGCAGGGATTAGTTGGAATGGACTGATGTCTTACAAAAATAGTCATGTAAATTACTGTGAAGTGAAAACGCTGAGTTCTTCTCAGCTCTAGAAAATGAGCTTCTGAAATTGCGACTGCTCCCTATTGTAATGATGAAAGAACTGCCTCTCAGTCAGCACATCCCCATATTTCTTCTGTTCCCACCTGTAACCGAAAGAGGAAGAAAAGATGTGCAATTCACAATTTGTCTGATCCCCAGTCATCTGTTCCCATTTATAAGCTTAATGTGTGCACATTGATTTGGTCTTGGCCCATGAACAGACTGAACAAAAATCTTCTCATTAAAATTTTGTAATTATGTTCTACTAGTATCGCGTTATTGTTTTGCCCACATAATATGAAGGACTGGCTCAATTACAATGCAACAAGCTTCAAGCATCAGAGAAGAAGTTGGTGCTACACGAAGACTGCATAAATGAAGCAAGTGCAGCCTTGTTGAGTGTGAAGCTCCACTTGGAAAGTAAAGAAAAAGGCTAACTAAGAAGAAATTTATGAGAAATGCAATGCCCCAAAATTTCTTTGTTTTTTCACCATGAATGTTATGAATATTTATAGCTCTGAAGACAAATAATGCAATAATTCCACAAAATTGCTACACTGTCTAACCCATCAACACACTCCGACAGTCTATTCTGGATCTATCTGCTTTTCGCGTACTTAGTTAAGATTATCATTATTATACATGATTCTTGGGTGAACATCTGCTATTAATATCTTTACTTTGGTAAATTGCATATGGGCACAAAGACATCTCTAGTCTTACATACATTGGCAGGTACTGCTTACTTTATCTTTTTAATAATTAACATTTAAATGGAAAGAAAAAGGAGGCATTGATGAAAGTGGCATAGTTCTCACTTTTTGACGCATATGTTCAAATTTCAGTCTGTATACCTGCACACTACTACATCATCCTGGAATCTGGATGAATGGGAATTTCAGTCCAGGAATGACTAAGGTCAAAATTGAGACAGAGTGTTTTAGAGTCCATTGAACTGCAATACACGCTGGGGAAGGAGAGCTTAAACAGTAACCATTTGATAGTGACTGCGCTATTCCTAACCACGACCATCTAGAGCATAAAATATTTCAGAAATCAAGTATGGAAAACAATGGATGTAAAGGTTACTGCAGGAAACAGTGGGAGCCCCATGGATGATTCTTTCCTTACTAGAAAGACTCCCTTCACACCCAGGGTATTTATTCCCTGTAGGTGATCTTCAGCCAAGACTCTGAATGAAACCCTGATCCCAAATCAAAGATTTCAGTGGGGCCAGCCTCACAGTTTGCCACAGTCCTTGCAACTAGATGTGAGACCTGCTGACTGAAGGAGGATGGGGACCTATTTATTTAAAAACATCCTTTGACTTCAAAACCAGTGAATTCCCCCACACAGCCAATGCCCAAGCACCTCAGTGCCAGCTAATGACTGCGCACCTTTCTATGTGCTCAGCACCCAGTACAGGCAGAGGGATGTGCCCGTGCTCCCACTGCATGGTGCCCGATCACGTCCTGGTGGAGCAACTTGCTGGTGCCAGGGTTGCAATGCGGTGTGCTTCTGGACCTGAGCTGGGAGGGAAGGTGCTAGCACCTGGACCACAGGGCACGGGAAGCAGAAAGCCCTGATGATGCTTTCCATCCAAGGCTTTGCTGTCTCAGCCCAAGTCACCAGCGTTGTCAATGGAGTGAGACCAGCGGCATGGCGTGCCTGCAGGTTTAGCTCTTACCAGGGCAACTAAAGCTGGAACTTCAGACACAGACCCTTCATCTCACTACAGAATCAGTCTAATTTCTCCTGAAAGCACCACCTTTGGTGCATAAAACCAGCATCAGTGGGCAACCTAAACACGTGGTAAAATTTCAGGATATTTCAGAGTCAGTTATTGAAATTAATTGGAGTTTCTAAAAATGGCAGTTTCTCAACCCAAAAAGCCCTGCCTGTGATGGGCAATAAATCAATATTGTACCTTGTTCTAACAGAGAAAAAGGAGTTCATCATTGACCTAAAAATTAGCAGTTCCTTAAGTTATAGCAGCCATGGTATGCTTATCTTAATTTTGTGCAAAGAGAATAAGAAGATATATATATATACATATATATATACACATACATATATATATATATACACACACATATATATACGGAACTTTAGAGAAGCAGGTTTCCTAAAGTTAAAAGCAGCTGTCTGATCAACTGACAGGGAATGTTAATGTAAAGTGGGCATGCTAATGATACATTAATAGCTGACTCCCAGCCTCCTCCCTTGAGACAACCTCCTCCCTCCCCGACCTTGCCCTGAAAAAACTGTGCAGGATAAAAAGCTGCCCTGAATAAGAGAAAATGAGGAGTTGTGCTAAACCTCAAAGAAGTAATAAAAAAACCCAATATACAACAGATGGGAAAAAAAGCAAAAGTAAATGACAGCAAATATTGGAGTTTAAAAACATCAGTGACTGATAAGGGAAGCTGAAGGAGCCAACAAAATATCGAAGGTTGCTGTGTAACAGAAAAACATGCGTTTTTAAATACATCAGGAAGAAAAAAAATCAGTAAGGCAATTCACGCAAATGGTGAAGATATGAACAATGATGAGACAAGGTGAAAAGCAATGACTAGGTATTTGTCTTTAAGACCAAAGGTGGAGGAGGTATCTATATCATAGATGTAGCAGAAAACTCGGCAGTTGTATTAAAGATGTGAACCAACATCTGTTAACACAAAACTCTTTCACACCAGCAGGCCTCAGTAATTTACACCTAGGAATACTAAAAGAACCAGCTGGGGAACAACCAGTGTTAATTTTTTTATAAATCTTGAAAAAGTGGAGAAATTACCAAGAAGTGGCCCCAAAGTTGTGAAGTTCAGAAAGCTGGAAGGTGTGACCGAGGAAACTGCAAGTATTTGGGCTGCCAGCCAGTTGTAGGTACAATAATGGGGAGGTTAATCCTACTAACAGATGATAATTAATATGTCTGTCTCATTTTATGCATGACAGATGTAGTTGGTTTTTTTTTTTAATGTTGTCACAATATTGTAGGTGATGTAAAAAGGTTGTGGGCCATGCTGGCATACACAGGAGGCACAGCCTGCATGGGCACATTGGCATGGGTGACTCTGCGTGTAGATATGCACATGCATGTGCCAGGGCATGTGGGGTCCTCCCTCCTCTATCCACGTCCATGCAATCCCAGCCCCTCTCCCATGGGACAAGGGTTAAAATTAGAAGTCCTGGCCTGTGAGGTGGAGCTGTGCTAGATGGGGACCTCAAGCCCCATGGACTCCCCAGCAGTTCCTCAAACATGCCGGTTAAAAGGTAGCAGTATGTGGAGCCGTTTCTAGCCTGGGTCCTGGGAACCTACTCTAGCTGCAGTATTATTTATTGCATATATCAGCTGCCTTGAGCAGGCTATAAAACCTTTACTGGGAAAGTTTGCAGATGACACAGTGACTGACTGGATTGTAAAAATATTGTAGAATCGTTGGGATAAATGACCATAATCTAACAGAAGCCATTTTGACTCAGCCAGGTGGAAAATGGTATATCTGGGACCCAAGTAAGCAGATTATGCCAAAAAAATTAGGGATCTTTCAAGAGGAAACCAAGAGAAGACATTCGAGTGTCTGTTCTGCACCTGACAAAATGAGATATCCTGTGCCATTGTCACCGCGTCATGGCTTTAGTGTAATCACTACCTGAGCTAGCTAGTATAAAGCTAAGTCAGTTGTATGATGCTTAAGTCCTTTCTGTGGCTTCAGTAAAAAATGGTGTCGTAAGAGACCATCAGCTCTATATGAATTTTCAGCTGCATGTTGGGGCTGAACAGTTTAGTGCTGTCCTTGACTGCTGTTATCATAAAATCACAGAATGGTTTGGGTTGGAAGGGACCTTTAAAGACCATCTAGTCCAACACCCCTGCCATGGTCAGGGACACCTTTCACTAAATCAGGTTGTTCAGAGCCCCATCCAACCTCACCTTGAACATTCCAATGATGGGGCATCCACAACACCTCTGGGCAACCTGTCTCTGTGTCTCACCACCCTCATAATAAAAAAATTTCTTCTTTATGTCTAATATAAACCCACACTTTTTCAGTTTAAAACAGTTGCCCCTTGTCCTGTCACTACAGGCCTTGGTAAAAAGTGTCTCTCCATCTTTCGTATAAGCCCCTTTAAATACTGGAAGGCCACAATAAGGTCTCCCCGCAGCCTTCTCTTCCCCAGGTTGATCAACCTCAGCTCTTTCAGCCTTTCAGTCATGCTATTAGTTAGATTATTAGGCAGTGCTTAGAGGTCAGATGAATTTCGATTTGAAATATGACATAATTTCTAAGCAGTAAGGATAACAGGATGCTGGAGACACATGAGGGGGACAGGGTGATATGTGCGCCTTTAGTTTGAATACTCAGAAAATTGCCCAGTGTCACTGGAAAGTTCTGGTTTAATCCAAATGCTATGAGATATTCAGCAGCCACTGTGCATGGATGGGGGCAAGAAGAGCTGCTGAACTGGATGGCTAGTGCAGTTGGTGCTAGCCCAGCATCTCCAGCATCTGCATCTCCAGCTCTCCCAGGTCGTTTGACTGTCCACAACTAAATCTCATGCTTCAGGGCTCTCTGCAACTGTGAAGAAATGTTTTTTCCTCTCAGGGTGTTGTGCTACTGTTTTCCATTCCACCTTCCCACGGAGCCGCAGAGACTGGCCATAGCCAGAGGTCAGGCAAGGACAGGATGGGCAGAGCTCTGACAACACTTTGCCCTTTGATGATTCTTCACTCTTGTTAAACTGATCACTAGCCTAGAGTCAGGAGGGGAGTTCCCTGCAAGGAACTCTATCTCCCTGCCTTTCTCTACAGCATAGCAATTGGCTTGCTGCCTTTGGGTGCCTCACCACTGCAAGGGACCCAGACATCACTCTCAGTTTCTGCCCCAGGGCACAGGCTGGTCTTCTGGACACCAAAATCCCCTGCTCCACCTGAGGTCATATGCAGCAGGATGTGTGGGTGCGAATTGAAGAGCCTGCTACAGGCAGGAGCTCGGACAGGATCTCATGGCCCCTGGTATCTTACATGGTATGGGATGAGGTGGGCACATGGGTGCAGAACTGCTGAGAAACAAGGTGAGGGGACTCAGCAGGGGTAGCCCTGGAGTCTCTTTTCAAAAATAAAAGGAAAACAGGTTATTGCAAGAGCTGTCTGTGAGAAAGCAGCTACTGGAGGTTTCACTGCACATACAGGACAGGCTGTGCCTGCTTCTCCTTTTTCAGCTCAACTTCATTCTGCTCTTTTCAGCCAGGCTGTTGTCCAGATTTGAATGCCACGTACTAATGCCTGAGCCAATGGGATGGCCGTGGGCTCATCTCCCTGCAGCAATGCTGACGTCCCAGCCCACCGTGTTTGGTCTGACATACAGCCGGCAAATTCTCCGCAGCTAGTCACTCTCCTTATTAGCAGTGTGTACAGCACCTCGTACCATGAGACCATGACAACTGATGGGGGTTTTTAGGTTTTACTGAAATGTAAACAATAGGTAATCCAACTTTTCTTCCTTTTGATTGCTTAAATATTGACAGTCTCCAGCACATTAGCACTGACTCTAACCTCGGATTTGCACACCAGTCCCAGTGATATAAATGGAAGCTCTAATGTTCCTGGTTATAGAAGTGCATCTATTGTGCTTTGGCCATCTGCTCCAGCTAATCAAGATATTCAGAAATTTTGTGCTGTTTGATCTGTTTCTCTTGGTGCAGATGGATGCAGGAGCTGAGGAAATGAGAGCTAAAACCAAGGGTGTTATAAGTGTTTATATTATATTGACACAGTGGCCAGCAACACAGGATCTAAGGCTGTACATCAGCTGAAAGAGATAGTGTATCTCTCTCTGCACATTCCCTGTGCCAGCAGCACAGGAAGAGCAGCAGCAGGGACACCATGTCAGCGGCGAGGGTTGAGGAGGGGCTGCCCGGTGCTTCAGCGGGAGGGAAGGCATTGGGCTGGGGTCCGAAGCCCCTCCAGATTTCTTCCCTGGCTTGGAAGGACCTATGTTCTGGTTGAGATCACATCAGTGGATCCAAAATGTACGTGTGGGGGCATCATTCTGCCAACTCGCATCTACTGGACTAGAGGCTGTCTTGGTAGTACAGAAAGTGGCTTTCCCCGCCACACTCTCAAAATCTTCCCGAGTCTGTACAGTAAATTACAGCACAGGTAAATTGCCCCAGCATGGTGCCTTAGTGATCTGAAGGGATTTCATGAATGCTGTGAGTAGACTGCCCAGAATAAATTCATAACCACTATGGACCTGACACTTCACAACTGATGGTATTAAAAAAAAAAAAGTGTCACTCTGTAAATCAACTCAATGGAAATTGTTTGGCTTTCCGTAGCTTTATTTTAGGGTGGCACACTTCCCTTAATCCTCTTGTGGAGATATAATCCAGTAATTGTAAAATAAAACAAAAGAATTGACATGTAGATATTACTCCTCCTCTGGTATTGTATGTAATATTAATAGTAGGAGCTGGAGATATCCAAATCACAGAAGAGATGAGTCCACCAAACAAAGATTTTTGCGTATTTAGAAGTATCTTTCTAGAAATTCTGGATTTGGTTCTTTCCTTCCACCACTGTTTTTTGGGGAGAGAGGGTTGTTTGAAGTTTTTTATTTCTTAGATAAACACGTAACTATCACATGAGTTCAAAGGAACATCAAAAGTTGTGGCTGTGACCCACTCCAAGGGGCCCAGTGCAGCTGGAAGCACTGCAGCACCCCTGCATCCATCCCTGCATCCAAGCACTGAGGTCAACATTTCCAAAGCTAACATCCTCGTTTCAGGTCTCCCACATGTCTGCAATTCCTGCTGCCTGCAGCTGGTCTTACCAAGGTAAGCCACCTAACCTCACGGGTAATGTCACCCCACGTGCCTCACTACACCATCACTCCCTTCCACCACAGGCCAGCAGGCAGCTCTGGCTGGCAGGCATTGCTGCAGTTTTCCAGTGCTAAAATCCAGATAATCCAAGGTGCTTAAAGTAAAGATGCTGCTTGTAAACTCTAATTATGCTTTACATTTACTCTGCTGTGTGCTTATAAAAACAGCATTGCTTCAGGAAGGTTTCACTGCATGAGCACCAGGGCATTTTGATTTTTCACAATGTCAGCAAAACAGTGGGGAAGTATGATCAGTGCTTGACAGCTTGGGTAATTCAAATGCAAATGTATAAACCCTGTCAGTCATAGGAGAAACAGTCAATTAAATAAAGACATCTCCCATGACAAGGGCAATTAAATGGGCTGCTTTTCCTCTTACTGCGCAAAGATTTTCCTTAATTTCCTGTCACTTGCTGAGCCAGCCTTGGTTTTTCTGCCTGGGCTAGCAGCCCAGGTGTGACTGCTCTCACAGGCACCTCTATACCCCTTCCCCTTGCACTGAGGAGGAGGAGGGCAGGCAGGTGGGCAAACCTAAACTTCCTCTTTGCTGGGATGAGCTGAAGAAATCCGCTGCCTCCACACAGCAGAGCAGACAGATGTCCTTCTGCTGCCAACCTCATTTACAGTCCTTCTAAAACACACAAACACGCATACACACGCATGGACTGCTTGTTTCCTTGCTCTTGTATACTCAGTCCTGGTGCCTTATCGCTCATCTCATGGGTGGCGGCTGTAAGCACACCAGCAGCCTTAACCCTCTCCTGGCTGCTCCGCAAATTTGCCAAGCTCACAGGAAAACAGGCCCCATCAACAGCTCTCACAGCTCTTGCAAATGCAGCTAGACAGATGCAAGCTCCCTGCAGCCAGCAGAGTAGTCCTACAGAAAATCCATTTCTAGTATTGTTAACTATTTTTTGCCCTTTCTTACACACTCGCTCAAATAATTTAACTGTAGCTGTATGCGATCTCATGACTGTACACAGAGCCAGCCTAAGCACCTGGGGATCCTTTGGCTATGTCCTACCTAACCAAACGTGTGCAGGCATGCTCGCCTGCGTCCCTATGCACGCAGAGCACCTTGCAGACTGGGAGGCTCACACTGCAGGAAAAGCTGAGATCGGCAGTTTGTTTCTCTTTCTCCTTGAGAAAAGTTTGCAAGTGAGCAGTCAATCCTCTGGACAACCACTAGGTCTTGGCGGGTCAAAACACTGAGCAGCTTTAGATGCTCTGTGGTGGAGGTTGGCACTTAGCTGAGTGTGTGCAGTCACCAGGAGATGACAGATCCAGTATTACTAATACTAACCCTGCCTAACACATGGGAAAGTGGAAATGGAAAGAATAGAAGTGTCCCTCAGGAAGGTATACCCTTGTGCCCAGGATGTTGACTGTGTAGAAATCTATTAAAACCAGGCCACTTGTCTTCAGAAGGTGATCCAAAGCAATCAAGGAGTGGCTGAGGTCACTTGGCTTGTTCAGCTTGGAGAAGAGAAGGCTGAGAGTCCACCAACCTCATCACAGTCTACAGCTTCCTCAGGGGGGGCAGTGGAGGAGGAGGTGCTGATCTACTCTCTCTGGTGACCAGCAACAGGACACAAGGAAATGGTATGGAGCTGCCTCAGGGGAAGTTCAGATTGGACATTAGGAAAGGGTTCTTCACTGAGATGGTGGTCAGTCACTGGAACAGGCTCCCCAGGGAAGTGGTCATGGCACCAAGCCTGTCAGAGTTCAAGGAGCATCTGGACAGCACTCTTAGTCATATGGTAAGTTTTAGGTAGTCTTGTGAGGAGCAGGGAGTTGGACTTAATGATCCTTATGGGTCCCTTCCAACTTGAGATATTCTATAATTCTACAAGATGATTTCTACCATTGTTGTAACATGTAGCATATGTATTTCACCACTCTCTCATGTACTGTATCTGCTCATCACACCTACCCACTGCCTTTAATCTTGTGTATTGATGGCCACCTCTTTGGAAACAACCTTGTTGTATCACACTGCAATGTTATTCTTTACACAGCAGATTTCTGATCCCAGAGATGCCAGGTCTCTCTAGGCATCACCACAATACCTTCAGTAATGCCAGCAGTTGTTCCCACTTGCCTTTGTCAATAGAAAGACACTGGAACTGTGGGGTTTTTATTATTATTTTTGCAGACAATAAATTACAAACAAAAGGTGTGTGGTGCACTGACAAGTCTCCCTTTCCTTGGAGGCAGTGCCGTGTAATGCTATTCACAACAGATGGTTTAGGAGGTTTTTCTCTCCCTTGGTCCATGGCTTTGGTTCCTGAGAATGGCGACATTCACATGCCTCATGTGAGCATCTCAGGTAAGGTTCACATCACTGAATATTAGCCATCTCAGATATGGGCATCTAATCTGTGCTAAACAGCAAGGCTTCCTCTACACGCAAGGAGGGAGATAGGTATCCTTGAGACAGTGATTTATCCTGTCTCCTCTGGAAGCATCTCTATCCATGGACTAGAGAACACCTTGCTGATTATCCTGGAGTAGCTCCTCACCTCAGACAGCAAAAGCCAAGTGAGATAAGCCATGCCTGAGCAGCATTACCTGTTAGACTCCTGAGTCCTTCTGTTACCCGGCTGTCACCACCATGTCCCTGTCTTCTGCAGGTGTTTCCCTGCCGGGCTGAGCTGCCACTCATCCTTCATGTAATGCCACATCTGACCTCAGAAATGGTTGTCTATGAAACCACCCCAGGTGACAGGCTCAGCATCTCCCCCCCATGGGCCACAGCAGGTTATTGGACTGCCGGTCCCTTCACAGACACAGGCAGGCATCACCATGCTGGTTATAGTCAACTGTCATGTTGGAAGTTTCCTCTGTACAATTTAAGTTTATTTTCCTAATGATTCTGACATGATTAATAATGAGTCCTAGAGTTCAGGGTGACAGTTTTAAGAAAACAAAGACAGACTAACAGGCTGTGAGCTGACAAAATATAGACTGCATTACTTTGTAACAAAATTATCCCAGCACTGTTGTTAATATAAAAAACCCGAAACTTCAGCAAACGTAATAGCTAAGGCCCATTTGTGGTTCAGTGCACAGCATTTAAGATTCATAGATCTAATAAAGGCAAAAGTTTTGTTATTTTCTCCTTCTGCAGTGGACAACAGATGCATTAGCAGAGGGTAAAATGAACCCTTAGAAATGGGAACATAAAGTCTTCTTCCACAGGCATGCCTGTCTCCCTTATAGCCAAGTGGCATTGAAAAGTGCAGTAACATTCGATTACCAGTGCAGCATGATGGTTAACAGGATCCAGATAAAGCTGAAATTGAGAATTTAAAGTCACCAAACCCCAAGCTTGCCACAGCTGCTGTTTTCTGTTCTGTTCACTCACTTCAGGCAAAAAACTCTATTGATGTGCTGTTCAGTAAAAACATTTCCAATGTTTACCTTATGTGGCACGTGGACAGATAACAACAAATCTCTCTAACGTAATCTTTATAATGCATTTTTTCCCCTGGCACTCTCTAAAACAACTTACATTACATCTTTGGAAAGGTGAGTTTCCTGGAGAAATACTTATTATTTTCCTAACATTTTCTTCAGAGCAGGCAGGGGGGGTCCAACCACCACCTGAAACTCAGGAGTGAAAATGTAGGTGGTCCTTTACTAGAGGATTTGTGCACTTTTCCTATTTTCCCAACTCTTTTAAAGCAAATTGCTTGAAGAAGTTTGTCTATACATAGGCCTGTTTCTCATCTGCTATTGGGGCAGTCAGGACTATTTTTACACGTACACCAGCATGGAGGAGTCAATAAACATATTGACCGTTCTGTCTCTGAAACACTATGGAGTCATTTGCTTTCATTGACACCACATATTGTATATTGAAATATGTGTATGAACTACCTTGAAAACTGGACAAAAACAGTCTGATATTTTAAAGTAGGAGGTTAGGAGGAGAGACACAGAGTGGCATGCAAGGGACTACCTAAAGCAAACCTAGTTTCACTTCTTTATGACCAAGAAATACAATCCCCAGGTCTTTTTTGAGCAAAACAAAACTGAAATAATTTTTCCAATTGGAAATCTTAGCACTTCCATGAGATTTTATAACTTCAGCATAGTGACAATGTATTCCTTAATCTCTTTCTGAAGCATCCAAATTAGAAAAAAAATATCCTGGCTTTTCTGACGTACATAGGAGTTTCTATAAAAGCCAACAGTCTAACAAACACTTAAAACCTTTCAAGAAAGGTAGGCTTCATCCTTCCAAATAATATTCAAATTAAAATGTCTTTTGAATTTAAATCTGAATGCTCTGAGACAATTTTCCAAAGCCTCACAGAAATCTAAAATAGAGCTGGCTTATTGGAAGCATATAATTTGTTAAAGTCAAACTTGGTTTCACATATTCCAAAATAGCATAGCTATTACATGTTATTTTTACCAAACATTACTGGAAGATAAAGTTTCTGAACCAACAGCACAGATCAGTTTTTATTGGATAAGGGGCAAACAGTTTACTCAAGGGAAATATACTGGCTATAGTGAACTGAGATGCCTGGCTTCAGGCATCCTCATTTGAATATTTGGAACATATTGCATGAAATACTGTCTCACATATAATTAGTCTTAAGGAAGCAAGCCACTAGAAAGAATTGATTCTAACTGTACTTTAAATTGCTGCTCCTGTGCCTTCACACTTCATGAAATATGGATCAGTTATCTTTTTGGCAAGTATCAACATGCTGTCTTCTAACAGCTTCATTAATGGTATTTTCTTTCTCTGGACTTCGGCTTGTTCTGCTTTTGTTTTTCTTTAATTAAGCTAGACTATTAGCTAAACTGCACTAACATTTAGTTTAGCCTAGAAAAAGTACCCTGTGTTCAGTTAGCATCCTCCTCAAGTTGTGTGCTCATAAGCACCAGAAATTAACTGAAGTTGTTCTTTTTCCCTCATTAGGTTACAAATATACTTGTTACCTGAAAATATGCATTCATAATCATGCACTTTATGGAGTCATAATTATGCAGACTTCTTTTCAAGGCTACAGCAGCCAGCTTACCTGTCAGCCGAGAGAGCAGTGAGAGTAAAGACTGACACCCCTACAGAAGTGAGCTGTATGAAGGGGATAAGTTTGCATCCAGTTCTGCCAAACAGCCACTCATCAGCAAGGTACCTGCTGGCATCCACAGGCACACAAGTCACTAAAAGCAGCAGGTCTCCCAGAGCCAAACTGGAGATGAATAAATTAGGGACATTTCTCATGGATTTCACAGTACAGAAGATCTTAATCAAAGTGATATTGCCAATAAGGCCTATCAAAATGATGATCCCGTAGATGGTGGGGATGGTGTAGAGGAACGCTGGGTAGAACCAGTCGTCACCGTGGAGGGAGAGGTTTGCACTCTGGTTGACAGAGATGTTGTAGAGAATTAAGTTATCTGTTTCTAGGTCTAGCAGAAGGCACTCTCCAGATGCCATTGTCCCACTTTGCTCTTCTTAGAAGACAACTTTCTTCTTTCAAAATCCTTGAGTAAAATTTCTTGCTTTAATTTTGCTGCTGCTTGCTGACTTTAAACAGTCAGAGGAGTTTAAAAGTCATATCACCTTGTGAAAGTCATCACTTTCTGACAGATCTTGAAAATAAACAAACTGAAAAGCAACTGCACCTTGCTTAACAGTACTGTTTCCATAAGGTGAAAGGAGAGCATCTTTTAGCATAGTTTGAATCCTGAAACTTGCCTTTTCCTCTTTGACTTGTCTTGCTGTTAGGTATTCCTGAGCTCTGGAAGGCCATTTATCAAATTCAAAGACCAGTAAGTGGGAGGCATTTTCAAAATCGAGGCTTGTTAAATTCCTAGCTTCAGGTGTGCTGAGCAGAACCAAGTCCAAACCAAGGGAATTACAAAAAGCAAGAACTTTTGGTAGTTGCTGTCACGCTGCATTGCCAATCTCTCCCGGCTTTCAGCACCTGCACTCGCCAGCTGGATTTAAAGTGAGGAAAAAGCAGGGCTCCGCTGACGGCTCGGATCCTATAGGCAGGATCTTCTGGACGTCAATTCTTCCCCTGCTTCCCATGATGAGAGCAGGCTTGCTTGAATGATTGCGGTAATACCGGGGGAGCCGCCGGCGAGCGCCGGAGAATGCCAGCCACCTACTGGACAATCTAATCACTGCCTGGGTAGAAGGGGAAATAAAAACCACACCAAAATCACCGTTAACTCTTTAGATGAAAAAAAATAAAAAAGAAAAAAAATCTGGTCGTGAGATGAGGTTCACTGCTTTGCCAAATAAAATAAAATAAAATAAAATAAATTTGTTTATTTCATACTGCAAATAATGTGATCAGAAAAGCAATGACACATTCTTAAATAAGAGCACACATACTTTGTTTGCACTCTGGTATTCAGTTGTTCCAATGAAAGAGAATAATGATATGAAGCCAAATTCATCCTCCAGGGCAAATGAACTGAATAAATCCAATTAAGATAAAATCAACATTATAGTTAAGGTAGGCAAATGAGTATTAGCACTATGCACCTGCAGGTAACCAGGAAAGCCTGAACTCTGCACATTTTTTGTTAATGTTTTAATTTGGAGGTAACAATAATGAGGGACAAAGTTTACCGATCAATGCAATCATTTCTATTTATGAGGTACCCATCATACTGGCATCTATAGGTAATGCATGTTTAGACGCAGCAGAGGGAAACTTGCTTGGCTTATAACAGTCTGAAAATGCTTTTTTTTTAGAGCTTAATTAAGATATAACTATTACTGATGCCTTACTGCTTTATAACAGAGAGGCTATTTATGATTATATACAAGGATTTTCTGGACTGTGGAGAAATACAGTTAATTTGGAAACCAGCCTGCACAATTAAATGAAGCTGTAATTTACATTTCCCCTTGCAACGGCTCATTTTTGCAGGCAAAGAATGTTTTACAACTGCTAAAATTACTTGGAAGCAAAGTGGGATGCGATTCAAATCAGACATTAAAATGTGATCACTGGTTTCTAGATAAAGGAAGCGTTTCAGGACACAACCTGGAAAATCTCCAGACGCTTGGGAGCCATGTCCCAGGGTGGAATTCTGAGCGGGAGACTTCAGTAGCTGTTTTTCTGCCTCATTCTTGTGACCTGGGTCAGTGTTTTCAGCTGCTTTGCTGCTGTTCACTTTAAGTCTACAGAGGACTTATGTGTACGCTTAACTTTAAGTAGGGCTACTTACATATTTTCTTCAAGACAAACACCTGAGGGACTGCTGTGCTGAGAGTTGAGGGAACAGAGGACAAGTCAAATTTTCTGGTATTCCTTTCCTTCAAAAGCCTGCTTTTAAAAATAAACCTGAGGTTGCCACCGTTAAAAGCAGAGGATGCAGAGAGCTACTGCGCACAGTCTGATCAGGGCACACAGGCGAAAGAGCTTTGGTGGGTCAGGGCCAGCTCTGTGCAAGGCTGCCAGGTTGGGCAGAGGCCAGCTGGAGGCAGTGCTGTGTTTGGCACAGCAGGACATACTGAAGGCACGGAGAGGCACAGCGGAGCTACTGAAGCAGCCCAGCCACACCGTGTGGTAGGACACCTCTCCCAGAACTTCCTCCAGGATATTTAGGGACTGGTCAGGGGCTGCAGGACAAAGGGATGCACACTTTCCCCTCTTTGCTTTCCGAGCTTTGCAATAAAGCAGAAAGGACATTGCTGGAAGTGAGAGGAAGAAGGGGGAGCAGCTGCTCAATGTAATCCTGATAGACCCCGGTGCCCAGCAGCCTGGTCGGCAGTTGGCAGTGACTTGCTCTGAGCAGGAGGTGGGACCAGAGGCCTCCTGTGGTCCCTTTCTGTTCAAATGACTTGGTGACTTGTCCCACCTGGGATTTGTAAACCTACCACTCAGAGACATAACAGTTCTAGCACTTAACATGAGCCTTTATTCTTCCGCATGGACACCAAAATGGTCTGTTTGCCAAAACCCCTCTAATAGAACCACTAAGTCATCCTTTGTCGTAGTTTAAACTCTTCTACACTGAAATCTCTCATACCGGTACATAGCAAACTATATGGGGTGAGCAAAGTGAGGCAAGGGAATTAATGCTAGAACCACAATGCTATCTTCCAGCTGACGGTGGTGTTGATCACTCTTCTTTTGCGGTGAGTGTAGGCAGATCATCATGTCCCAGGTGTCTCCATCAGTGATGGAAGGGTCTCTCATGACCTCTGGAAGGACTTACTTCAACTTCACCTTTGTAAGGCTCATATTTTATTCCAGGAAGCACTTCAAGTTTACAGCTATAGCTTTCTAATTTTTGGTTTTGCCAAACCCAGGGCTCAGTTTTAGGACAAACTTTTTTGGCCACAGAGAATGAGAAAATGAAAAGACAAAAGCAGAAAAGGATAAAAATAAAAAACAAACCTAGCCCAGATCCTATGAAGCTTGTAACGTAGTTCAGATTATAAAAACAATCATTAAGTCAGATGTAACAGACTGTTTCAGGGCATGTGACTGCTACCAACACGAAGGGCACATGTTTTATTCACAGTTGCATAGCCTGCAGATGTTCCCCAGAAGTAATTTAGAAATGTTGAGGAAGTTTCCCGGAGATGTTTTTGTTTTGTCATAAATTGCATATGAGAGGTTTTGTTTGTTATAAATGGTGTACCTTTTTCATCATGTCATTCTAGCATTTATCTTCCCTGAGCAGGCAAAATGTCTGGGCATTTGTATGAGCATAGTCATCTCTGCTGTAGCGTTCATTTCAAGCTCCCATGCCTCTCTCCAAAGGAAGGTAAGCATCAATACCCATATTTCACTAGTGGAGTAACCTTCATGCACACACACAAAAAAGATGTGACTGGCACAAAGTTACTTAACAGGCTGTTGGCAGAGTTGTGAATAGAATAATGCAGGTCTCCTGAGCCTGGTCCTGCATTATAATGGTTTTCTGTTGGACAATGAGAGATTCCACAGATACTTTCAACCGATGCTTTTTTCTTTTCAGCTCTCAACCTTTATCCAACCTCTAAATGACAGCTGCAAAGAGACAATCTTCTTATTCCTTAATTGTGCACGATGGGGGAGATTTGTAAAAGAGCTCAATGGGTAAAATTTTCAAAAGCAGTTAAACCTATTTGAAAGGTAATGAAATTTAGGCTCCTACATTGCTCATGAGATCACTGCCCAGAAATGGAGCCAGAGTTTCGAACAAACGCAATCTGCATTGAGAAAAGTACACGAGGACCCATTTTTCAAAGGCGCTTGGAGAGCTGCAGCTGCCACAATGACAGCTACAGGCAGATTTTCAAAGAGCTCAAACACCCAGTGTACCGAGGTCTTTTGAAAGACACTAATCATTTATTCTACATACCTAAATGGACTTTTGAAAATCTAGTGCAACAGGGGGTTTCTGAGCCCCTGCGAGGTCCCATGGGAGATGTTGTGGTGATGGGAGCATGAGGATGCTGCTGCAGCCACCTGCAGCCACCAAGGCTGGCCGAGGCTGGCACAGCCATTGCCTCGGAGGGCAGGAGCACACCGGCTGCACCAGGGTGGGCAGCCCATGCAGCACCCTCCACACCAGGCACCTCCAGCACCCGGGGGATGGGGATGGGGATGGGGGTGGCGGGGTGATGGGGATTGCCTCCTGAAGAGCATGGCTCTTCATCGAGGGTGTCATGTTTGTTATCTTGCCACAATATGACTTTCCTTTGTAGTGGCCTTTTGCATATCTCCTCAGAGGAGATGGATAAACTCCATTCCACAGTGAAGTGTCAGAGAGAAGTTCCTGCACCCAGGGCTCTGCTGTTTTCTGATAACTGGATTACTGAGGCTAGGAGCCAGTAAACCAGGGATTACTCCCTTCTGAGCTTGTGGAGTGCAACATCCGCTACCTTGCCAAATATTCTCCTTCTGCAAACTGTTCATCTCTCAGAGGGAGCAAAGTGGTGGCAAACATCCTGCCTATAATCTCTTCAAGCAAATTCTTTGTTTTTATTGCTGTCACCCCTACCTGCTCATATCATGCTCTGTGTCTCAGTTTGCCTCTCTATTTCAGTCACCAAAGTTAACAATAACTGTTCACAAAAGGGTAATTTTCTAACCCAGTCCATTCCAGGGATCTGATTTACAGCAGAGTTTTAAAGACAGTTCGTTACATTAAAATATATATATTTTCTTGAGCAGTGACTTGGGCTTATACCCACGTGACTGGAGGTCAGAGGGGCTGGGGAGGGAATTGAATATAACTCACAGTGCAAAAGTCCCCTGAGTGGATACTATGTGCTGATTTCTTGCATGTGTAAAAATGGAAACGAGGCACTGTCAAGTTATCTCCTTCATTGCGCAGCCTTGCTGATCCATAGCTTGTACTCCAAATGAAGATGCAGGCCACACAATGTGAAGCGCTCCCTCCGTGCCTTTGAAAATAGCTTATTCATCCTAAATTAGACAACTTCTTCAGTTTGTTATTGAACTTCATAAATCCCCCACACACTCCCAGCATCTCATCATGACACACAGTCATCAAAAACTGACACAGCTGGAAGGGATGTCTGAACTTCATAACACCTAGGATGCATGCTCACAGAGAAGGAAGTATTTGAAGGAGAGACCATGCAGATATTTATTTACAGGAATCTCCTGCCAGGCTTGAAGAGTAACACAGCCAAAAGCATATCAGCATCTGAAAAAAAAGCAAGAGAGTAAGTGCAGGATGGGCCAGTAGGAGCAAGGAACCAGCCTGTGCCTGGTAAACAAGGGATGAGAAGGAACTTAAGAATGAAGAAAGCT
The DNA here is from genome assembly GCA_031468815.1 of Morus bassanus. Classification (NCBI taxonomy): domain Eukaryota; kingdom Metazoa; phylum Chordata; class Aves; order Suliformes; family Sulidae; genus Morus; species Morus bassanus. The sequence goes on along the minus strand of CM062568.1, from coordinate 85,937,057 downwards.
GCCTGTGAGAGATGGTCTCACGGAGGGGACTGTTGGAAAGGGTTCACAAAGAGTGCTGGTGTGAGCCAATTGCAAGGAAATGGACCTTGGCAGCAGCCCTTTGCACAGATTGGAGGAGCAACACTGCATATTTGAGGGGAAAGAATGCTGTAGCAGGCAAGATATGAGATAGTGGGTAAGAAACCTTAGCTATAAAAGGGATAGGAAAAGCTACACCTCACATACTTTATACAGAACTCCCCCTGCAAGACAGATAGACCTGAGGATGCAGAGAGAGGAACAAGTAGAAAGAAAAGTGCTGCCACCTTGGTGCAGAGAAAACATTAACATCTCTTTTAACCATGGTGAGCTCCTGCTGGCAACTGATCATTCCCAAGGAAACACGGCAGGACAAGATTCCCATCCTGATGGAGTCAAAGCAAAGTCACAGAGACTTGAAAGTCATCTGTATGAACAGAACACATAAGTTTGTGGATGGGGACACCTCAGAGGGACAAAGAAGGGTACAAAGGGAAGAGCATTCCGATATCCCACAAACAGTTGAGGGGAAATGAAAAGAAGCCATCAAAGATCCTGCAGAAGGGAAAAAGTGGGCAGAAAAAGAAAGGGCAGCTAAGGAAAGCAGGGGAAGCCAAGATTTTGGGTTAAGTGTATAATCAAATATATCATCCCAAGTAACTACCTGGCCAAGGAAGGTGCAGGTAGTGGCACAGTTTAGGCTAGATTAGGCTAAAAAGAAAGAATTACAGACTTCTGTGCAAGAAATTTCAGTACATTGGAGGGGGAGGAAGCCAGATTCAAAGTCTGGGCTGGAGCTGAAAAAGAAGATGCTCTTCTTCTATGTGGTCTGTTTTCCAGGTTAAGAGAAAAAAAAGAAGCTGGGTGCAAGGAGGTTGGGGCCAGTAGCATTAGAAAGGGCAAGGAAAGTGCATATATCCCACGCTTGTCCTCAGTACCCTAATCCTTCCCGGATGGTACTTCATAGCTGGGCCCTTTGGTCAAAAGTTCCTGAAAGGGGTACTTCTGCTCTCTGCTATCAGCAGAGCCAGCATTTCCTTGTGGTTGGAAGTATTTAGCAGGGATGTGGAATTATTTTCCTGGAGAGAAGGCTGAGGAGAGCAGAGCACGGTATGGCATACATGCTGCAAAACACCATGCCACCTGTAACAGCAACCTGAAGGCTACAAACTCATTCTACTAACACATTTTTTCAGGACCTACTGCCAGAGAGCACTGAACTCTACTGGGACCATTATGGGTTACCTCAGTACCAATTTAAAATACTTTACTTGGTAGGTATAATCTGGGCAGAGGCAGCCTGAGTGTTTAATCAAATATTAACTCTGGCAAGGCTGAACGAGAATGCTAAAGGTAATAACATCTATGTTGAGACCTCAAATTGTGAGCATCAGCCCTTAGTATCACCTCACAGGCATCTGTAGGTGCTGATTTAAGAAGGCTAAATCTTCCCTCCTGGCTGCTGGCATGCTGAAGCAGCATTCAGGACCTGCCAGCCCTTGTAGCTCTTTTCCTGGGCTGAGCAGTGCTGATGGTTTCACCCCTGGTTTTGCTCCCTTCCCTGCTACATCCCAGTGCCCTCCTGTGGGCTGCTGGGATTGGAACAATTTTTCTTCCAGTGCTGTCACTGACAAGCAGCTGGTACAATAATTTATTGCTGAATCCATGCTATTCTTTCCCTTTTATAAGGAAAGATGTACTGAAGATGTACTTTTTTTATTTTTTTTTTCATCTTGGCTGTTATGGGAGAGGACAATTCCTCACCTAACAGGAAAACAGACAAAAAAGGCAATATTGTTATTATTAATAATAAAAATTGTACTCTGGGAGATGGGAACAAGTGAAACAACACAGCATCAAATAGATATTTTAAGAAAAAAAACAGTAAAATTCATTGTCAACAAGGTTGTTTAAACTTTTTTCTAAACAAGTGATTCCAAAGCTAGCTGGCAAAAATCACCAAGAAATGTACTGGAGAAACACCACAATGTAATAGTACCATTTACCATCTTTGTATTGTACCTGAGGGATGTTTCAGAAAGAAAATCACATAATATAGAAGCATTCAATAGCGATAACTCTGAACAAATTGTTTTTCTCTACACCTAGCATCTGATTTGCTTTCTGCTATCTTCTCCCAGATGAGGAGGACAGCAGAGCTCAGATGAGGGCAATGACTTGCTTCCTAAGTTACCAGGGAGGATGGCTGCAGTTGTGACAAGTAAAAGGGAGCAGAGCCTGTGATGCTCTGGATTAAGCCCTGTGTGAATCCCACATGCTCCCTGGCTTGGCTCCTTGCAGGGTACAAATTTTCTCATGGAGGAAAAGGCCCTGGAGAGCACAGACCGGTGTTTATCTCAGGGACTCCTCCCTCCTGATCAGGACAGCAACCCTAATATCATCTGACTGCAGGTCAGCAACAGCTGGGGGGCACTGCACGAGTGGGCACTTAGAGACTGCTCCTTTTTTGCATTCAGTGTGTCAGCAGGAGAGACAAGCCGGCAAGGAACAGGTAGCAAATCATAAAGGACACAAAAAACCCCAAATCTTTACTAAGTTCACAGATAAAGCCATATAAGAAGGATGGAGAGCCAGATGTGAAGGTGTCTGGAAAGCATCCCCCATGAGCACTTGAAAACCAGTCCACACTCAGGGACAGAGAAATGACTAAGAGAATGTCACTACAGTCTTGGGAGGATACAGAGAAATGGGAAAATGAGATGCCAGCAAACTACTCCACTGCACTGAGCTGTGCTGATGGGTGAGAGATTTGGAGGATCCTCCTAGAGCAGTGAGAGGAAGATGCAGAAATTGTACAGAGCTTCCTCTCTTCTCTCAGTTTAATTTAACTCTGGGTTTAATTTGGTGGGCTGTGCTCCCTTATCCCCAGCCATTCACAGGGTTCATTTCAGTGGTGTTGCATACCAGCAGAACATTTGTCTGACTGGTTCCATCCTTACTGCTTAACTCCAACCGAATTTAAGATATGAACATGTCTGAGGAGCAAGGGAAGAATGGGGTTTTCTGGAAAGCAAAACCACCTACCGATAAAACATGGATTAACTTTTAAATAATGATCTTTGGATGCTCTTGACATTCTTGTGCTAATTAACATATTGACATATCCAAGACTTACATTCTCTGATGGATACTTGTATTTCATCTATAAAGACAAGATATGATCCCTGGGCTCTGCCAATGTGTTAACCAATGCATCACTGTCAAGAATATCCCAATATCATCTGAATCCAAGCTGAGATGAAGGTTACATTCTATCAATACTCATTCCTGGGCTCAGAGGAGAGGGCTGAAGTTTGATGTAATCACCACCTCAGTGACACCTGAAGAAGATCCACAGCTTTTCTCATCAGTGAAGTTTACATCAACTGGTAGAGGTGCCCTAAGCTTAAGAAGTCAGAATATTAGGAAAAAAATTTAAAAGTCACTATCTGTTATCACCATTATTAGATCTTCTAATTAGTTAGAGAGAAAGGCAATGAAAGGGAACTACAATTTCAGACAAAAATGGCTTTCTGTGATAGCAACCATGATTTTAGTTTCACATTCAGTTCCCCTGAAAGAAATCCCAGATTCCCATCATAAACTGGGATAGCTCAGTCTTTTTTTCAACCCAAATGAGGACAACTGACAATGCACTCAAAACATTTCATTTTAGTGCTCTCCAATAAATTCAAATTAATTGGTTTCAATTCAGCTAAAAAAGTCACTGCATTTCCCATTTTGTCACATTACTGTGCAAAAGTTTTATTTAGGGCGGCAACTGTCATAACTCTCTCTTGTAAGTCATATCTTACAGCATCCTCTATGATCCCCCACCTCACTGACATCACAAAAAACCCCACTTTTGCACTCTGGAAAATACAGCTGGATCCATGAAAGAGAACAGGGCCATAAATTACAGCTCTATGCAGGAGCGGATTGATATGGTATGTAATTTAATCATTTTTTCTATAATTGATGCTGAATGAGACATTTCTAGTCTTTTCAGGAAAATAGAGGATTCCAGTTTGAACCAACTCAAATCTAAAGACTTAATTTGGGGTTTCCTGATGGGAAATTTGATTTTGTATTTTCAGTCAGAAAGTCATTCTCACAAAAAACACAAGAGCCCCCGTAGTGTGCCACGTACGTCATGCTGTCCTTGTCCCTGGTGTAGACTGCACAGTCATCATTCTGCTCTTGAAGAGGAAGAATATTCAGACTCAAATAAAGCTAAGACATTGTCCCTTGAAAAAAGTCTAAACTGACTAACACAAAAGAAATTAACAGACTCTTGGATTGCTTTGTAACTTATTTAAATGTAGCTTGCAACAAACTACCATTTTATCAGTTTATGAACAGTTGAAGGAAATATTTGATGACTGTACCAAATCATAATGATGTAGATGAGTGGATCAGACAGGAAAGCTGTCAAAGAAATTTGTAGCTAAAGATCTGTTGGTTTCAGTGGGCTCTATTAATAAACAAGGACCACAAGGTGACAGGAAATTATAGGGGATTTTGGACTTTCTGCAGTTTAAAACTTCAGGAAGTGGAGAAGCTAAAAACAAAATAAAGCACAAAGTTGGAGGTTATGACCATGTGAACAGTTATTCAGAACTTAGATACCTATACTGAACCAGGCTCTCAATAAAATGTTCAATAGTCACAGTATGGTGATAAGCTGCTACCAGGCTGGTGGATGAATTTATCTTATTTTACCTCTCTGTGCGTGCTCTCTCTGATGTAAGATCCAATTCAGTAGCTCCCTGAGAAAGGCCTTTGAGGACAGTAGAGGCTTAAACAACTCTCCTCTCTTCTCCACTAGCAAGAATGTTTCCTCCACCATCGTGCTGAGAAAGAAGAGAAGGGTGGACAAGGAAAATGCATCATGGCCATGAGGCAACACGCACTGGTGTGGGGCTAGGAACAAGCACCTGGGGACTGGGACTGAATGGGACCTCCTCACATCAGAACATCTGCTGTAGCCGTCCCCATGTGAAATTGCACCCTTGCTTCAGGCTCAGCGGTTTCAACTGAAGGACAGACTCTGTTAGATGAAGGCAAGTCTAACTGGCTAAGGAGACACTGTATTCAGAGGAGTGCTTTGTATAAACAACTTCTGAAAATATATGGGTTGACACATGTTCAGAATGGTCTTGTGATATCTCTGAGCATCTAATGTATGAGGAATTAATGAAGGAAAAGAAGGGGAAAATCAATCATTTGCAACAAGCTAATAGATCAGCTACACGGAAGACAGAGGGAAGGTGAAGGTTTGAAATAGAATTACAAGGCTGAAATAACTGAGCTTTTATCCCCAGGATACTGCATCAAAAGGGAACCTGAAGTGTGAAATTGGTCAAACTTTGTCTTATCAGGAGCTTTGCTTGCAGTGAGACAGAGAGCCAATTCTGATATCACACTGGTTTTCTAATGGCATAACATCCCTGAACTCGGTGGTTTACTGCCTTGATTTACCACAAAAATGCACATAACAATGTTCAGCAAATTCAATTCTGCATTTATAGCAACTGCAAAGAGAGGCAAGATTGAGATGCAGAACTATGCATGCACTTGGAAAAGCTAGCCCTGAATCAGGAGAAGAAAGCTTACCACCCTTCATAAACAAGAAAGGCACAGTGTGCAATTCCCACTCCATCTACATAGAACTCATTCATAAACATGTTCCTAAACTTCACTGGGAAATCAAATTGCAAAAGGTTTGTACAGAATGTGCCAATGGATATGATTTACCAAGTTATGTCATTCCACTAAAATATAGCTCTTCTTCAGCCACAGCTTCCTGCGCTGGATGCTATCCATATGAAATAAGAGAGACAGGAGATCCCTGGAGTTTACAGCCCTAACGGTGGCTGTAATGCCTCACTGTGAGTGCTGCTGGGAAAAAATCTTTCAGGAAGATGCATAAATCCTCAGTTAAAATTAAATCAAAGTCAGCATAAAACACTATCTGTATTCATGTATGTATTGACAGCTCTCAACACTCCTTTCTAAGTTTTGGCAAGTCAGTGTCCCATCTTATTTAACTGAATAAACAAATTATTAGTTTTCTGGGCAGACAGACAAGTGGGTAGAAAATAAATGACTTTGAATCATTTCCTCAGCTTAGCACTGTGCTTCAGCAAACATCCTATTCATAGAAATCCCAAATAGGTGGCTTCTGACACAATACAACAACAAGTATAACTATTGCTTTTTCTGCATTTCATGGAAGTAATCCTATTATCTGTCAGACTGCAATATTAGAAGAGGCGGTGATGGAACAAAGACTGACTTCAGCATGCAACAATGCAACACCACACAGACCATCTCTCCGGCCTTGAAAGACTGTTACGATAGATGGAGCCCAAAGTTATGGACTAAATGAACTCAATGGACATTTGTGGACTCTCTACAGACATTTTACAGGGGTGGTCCATAGACTAAGGAAATGATAAATGATATCTGTTTATGTTATTAAAGGATGGGAAGGCGGGTGGTGGTTATTGAGGTCGTATTGGATAGTATGGGACCTGAGCATGACATAAATGGTATGGAATAAGGGGTGGATATTGTCATGGTTTTAGCTGGGATAGTTAATTTTCTTCACTGTAGCTAGTATAGTGCTGTGTTTTAGACTTACTATGAAAATAATGTTGATAACACACTAATGTTTTAGTTGTTGCTAGGTAGTGCTTACACTAGTCAAGGACTTTTCCAGCTTCCCATGCTCTGCCAGGTGCACAAGAAGCCGGGAGGGGAGGGGATACAACCAGGAGAGCTGATCCGAATTGGCCAAAGGGTATTCCATATCATGTGACGTCATGCCCAGTATATTAACTGGGGGGAATTGGCCAGGGGAGGCAGCGATCGCGGCTCGGGGACCGGCAGCGTCGGTCGGCGGGTGGTAAGCGGTTGCAGCACTTGTTGTTTAGTTTTATTTCTTTCTTTTTTTTTTTCCCCCTTCTTCCAAGGTTTCATCTCTCTCTCGCTCATTATTTTCCTTTTCATTATATTATTATTATTACTATTATTGCTGTTTTATTTTAATTATTAAACTGTTCTTATCTCAACCCACGAGTTTTCTTACTTTGGCCCTTCCGATTCTCTTCCCCACCCCACAGGGGTGGGGGGAGTGAGTGAGCGGCTGTGTGGTGCTTAGTTGCTGACCGGGGTTAAACCACAACAAAGTACAAAGTGAATATATAACCCTGGAAGTTCAGTGAAACTTTGAATAAAGGAAAAGACAAAAGCATTTGACAAATGTTTTGGGGATCCTTTACCAAGAAATTATTCTATGCAATCATTCAACTGTAGCTGTAGTTGTGACCCCTTTATCCCTTTGCTTTGATCCCTTTTCTTGGGACACATGCACGTAGGACATTTACTTACTTTGGGGCAATTTTCATCCACCATGCAATCTACTTATTAGCCTACTTGTAGTTTACCTGGATTGTTAGCTTGGATATGATATGCTGTGCTAGAAAATGCAAAAAAACTATTAATAGCTATCAGCAAATTTGTGCTTACAGAGATTGCTTCCAGCTGAATTAAACAGATTTGATCATAATATGCTCCCATATGCTCAGTAGATGTATGTCACTTCTAGAAGAGTTTCACCTTTCAGCAGCCATAGAGCAGGAGCTACAACATTAATAGTCACACAACACAGGGCTGCCAGGTGGTACAGAATACACATTTTTTCACTCAAATGTCAAATATAAAGTAAACCCCTTAAGTAATTTATGATCATTGGTAGTTTCCCTGATAGCTGCATTCCCTCTCAAATTATCCCTGACCCTTATGTTGAAAGCTGGGATGGAAGAAAGGGCAAGGAAGTTCCCCATCATGAACAGGTGTTGTACCATTATGTACACGGTATCTTCCAAAAAGTCACAGGTGAGTAGGCTGAGCAATAAAGATATAAAGTATGTTTATTATAGCCAAAAGACAGCTCTCCGGTTCATTCCCAGATCTTGGTCCACGGATTGTCCATGCTGCATAAAACATGACTCCAAGGCTGAACCAATCAGTTTCCTCCCAAACACCACCAGGGACCACTTTCAGGAGTCAATGAGTGAGTAGGCTTCATCAAGTTTGCCTCCTTTAACCCAACACAGTCCTCCAACACTATTTGTGTGGGTCTGACACCCTTACATATTCTACAAATATTCTCACACCACCACATCCCAAAGCATGTCCTACATGGTCCTGATGTCCCACTGTAAAAATGCCATTCTGGTGGGCTGCAGCCCAGACCTTCATGTATTTCAGACACTACGAACTGAGAAAACACATGACAAAGTATGTGAGTATTGGGCTGTGAGTTGTGACCCAGTGCTGTACAGTGTGGATGCACCAGCTGACCTGTGCAGGGCAGGCTTGAACAGCGAGAGTGAGACCCTGTGAACACTGGCAGTCAGAAACCACCTCCCAGACCAGGAGGTTTTAGCAGTACAGATAATGCCAGTAAAGCAAAAAATAAAATTATCTTCCACACTCATGAGCGGCACATTATTAACTGTAAATACTAATTGTCCCAAAATGGCTGGGTGTGTCTTTCATTAAAATTAAATCAACATCAAAAATTCTTGACTGACACATACCCAGATACCAGTATTGGGTCTGGCTGATACGCAGCTGGAGTGAAGTTATTCACTTCTTTTCAGGCAAAGGAGTTAAAATCTTACACAATATGAACATTCTGGAAGAACATCTCGGTCCTCAGATTCCACCTAACAAATCTGACAGGAAAGATAAGAACTTCAGTAGGCATTTATTTTCCAAAGCAAAAATTATTTATTTTGAAAGTAAAGGAGAATAGCTACCCTCAGAAAAATAACTGTTCTGGTGGGATATTTGACACACAGAAGAAAGCCATCAGAGGAGCTTGAATTATCAACATCTGTAACACACCAGTTATGCTGTCACACCGCAAATCCTTTCTAGGAACTTGAGCAATGACTGAGAAAAAGAACGTCCTTCACTCACCTTTTGTGAGGTTAAACTTTTAGTCTAATCCAGTCCAATCTCTGGGTGTGCCAGCATACAGATATCATACTAATGTGAAAAATACTAGGGGAAGAAAGAATAGAAATAATTAAATGCTTTGCCCTCCAAATCTAAAAACTATTCAGTCCCTTAGATGAAAAAAAAAAAATCAGTAGTACAGAGAAGACATTTTACAGCAGTAATAGTTCAGGCTGCTCTCTGTAATGTATAATGCAAATGGACCATTTCAAGCGTGTTAAATGTGATGCAGGCAAAATGAGACCATGGGCACGGCAGTATCTAAAACAATTTTCAGACAGACCCAATCCAACACAGCTGTAAAGCTTCAGGCACATCTGAAAACTCAGTACAGACTTCATGGTTCTTTTTCAGACTCTCAGTAGTCAAATGGGAGGTTTTCCATTAACGCTGGTAGGCTGAGCTGAACACTTTCTGCCAATGTCTAACCACAGATATTTTCCTGCCATGAAAACCTTGCTTGAACTGGGACTAAAATGTATCAAGTTACTTGTATGCAGAAAGACACCTTACATTACCCATCTGAATAGCTCTAATTTGAGACTAAAGAACCAGAAAAGCTAGAAAATGTTATTATGAAATCTCTGTGAGGGAGCTGACAGGTGAAAATACCTTTTGACCTCTGTGTGTAAAGGTAATTTGAAGTGCTCTTTTTATCTGGGCTAACACAGCAGGTGGAGGCACTTTACCTTACTGCCCAAGCTGTTCTTTTGCTCAGAATGGTTATCAACAGTGCTCATTCAGTGTTTCTTGAGGATAAACTAACCCACAATAAAAAGCTAAGGGAAAAAGTCTTCCACTCCGAGAAATCACTTATCAACTTGTCCATGGAATTCAAAGACACTTACTTAGAGTTGTAGGAAATTTGCTCGGAGTTTCAGTATGTCTGTTAGTGTTTCCAAACTTGCAAATTTTAGTCTGAAACATGTAATTTCAGCAAATTGGGTTTATAAAACTGCAGGATTCCCAAGGGGCTGGGTCCACCCAACCCAGCCCTGAGAACGGATGCAGGTCCCAGCAGTAGCTGGGGGACCCCTAAATGCCACCAAGCTCAGCAGCAATGGAGGCATAGAACTTCCAGAGAGACTTTCTCACCTGTATCCTCTTCACCTCTGAAAAATGTGGCTCCCCACCTTCTTCCCCAGGAAATGGTTAACAACAATCACTAAATTTTGGAAATAAGTATGGCTGGTGAGAACCTGGACCTACAGAGGCCAACATTAAAATGCATGCTGACTTCAGCACAGTCAGGATTTCACCCCTGTGGCCTTGAGTGAAAAGTGCTGTGTGATGACAGAAAATAAAGATGCTTCTGTAGCTTGCTTTGTTCATCTGAAGGAGTGAACAAGTGGGAAGATGGGGAAGGTAAGCATGTGTTAGTGGGGCAGGGCTCCCACTTCACTCCCAGGTCCAGGGCACGGAGCACCCACACAGCCCCGTGGCTGGCCATCCTTACGTTTCTCATCTGGCTTTTAATCTTCTCGTTCTTGAGCCTTGCGCTCTCTGTTAACGCTTTTGGCTCTGCACCTTCCCTGAATGCAGCAGCCATTGCTCCCACCAGCCCATCAGTAATAATTTCTCACCTTAACCTTCCTGTAGTTCGTTCAATAGAGTCATTAACATTTTCACTGGAGTTGGCCCAAATGGCCTTAAGCAAGAGGAATTGGCACACTGGCAAACTCTGCAGATACCTGTCGGGGATGAAGTACTACCACCTTTTCTGTAATAGATAGCAGGATTCAAAAAACTACCCCTCTCCTCTTCTCCCCCAAGTTCATTATTTATTAGAAATGGAAGAAAAGATTTCAGATTTTTAGATTAATGCCACAGGCCTCGCTCCTGCATCATAGGGAGAGATGCAGGATATGATATATGTTCCTTTATGATTTTTTTTTTTTGGTCTAAAATGGGTTGATGCTTCTCTTTAGGTTCAGGCATCACAGCCTTTAAATAAAGAGGTAAATAGCTGCTTGCTAATGGGTTATGCCCTGAAAGTTAAGTAACTTCTTTTACAAATGCTATTCGTATTAGACAAAGAAGGAGAATTGTTCATTTCTGGAACTGCTGATATTTACTAATGATTTATAGAAAAACCAGCCTCAGCCAGATAAGCAACTCCTTATCAGTGTAGTCATCCAGCAATTTCATGGCCGTTGGAGCAAAACCCTGTGAAGTATGTGGCGATTCACTTCTCTTTCAATGAAGAGAGAAACAGACAATGAGGATGGACTGAGAGACAGCTGAAATCTAACCCATCTACGTGCAAGAAAATTATCAAGCTTAGGTGTGTTACCTTTGGCAGAAATGCTTGCTCAGAGCAGCAATGCATATTGTCTGAGGGATTCAAAGAAAGAAATAGGAGTGAAGTGCTGTTGTACAGTGAACAGAATGAAGTCATAAACAAAACTCTTAACCACCCCAGAAATAAAGATTCCTCTTAAAAAAACCAACCACCTGTAAAACATTAACACAATCCACGCTCTGTCAAGGCTCTCATGTTGTAGTACTGCATCATGAGTCTCTCTGCCAGGTTTTGTGCCCAGTAACATCCCCTCTCTCTGTGTTTCAGTGACTCCGTTTCAGCTCATTGAGTGCTTCTGTTCCTATTTACAAGTGCAGTCATAGTCTCTCTGGACAGGTTTGAAAGTGTATAGATCTGACTGATGTGAGACAGCATTTTAGTAGACATGTGAAATGAGAAGTATGCTTCTTAATAGCTATTTATTTCTCCTTGGAGATGCTGAATTCACTTGTGCCCATGCTGACAATGATTTGTGTTTATGAAGATTTATAACTGAGTCATAGATACTCTGAAATAGCCTGAGTATCCCACAGCAAGTGTGTGGCAGGAATGTGTTCAGAACTGAAGAGGATTGGACTGGGAACAATAGGACCTTTCATGCTGATATAATATCTCGACATTTTATTGTGCTTTCTGCTATGGCTACCATTGCACCAGAAACCTGCTGCACCCTCTGTACTGATGTTGGTCAATACCTTATTCCATAGGCGAGATCAGTGCAACTATTTGTGATGTAAGATGCTGCTCCCTGTAAATGATGGTATTGTGGTCCCTAATGAGTTTAAATTATTTAAATAGTGCTCAAATGACAAGTGTGGAGACTATAGTACCAGATAGGGATAATGAGTCAGATTGTGTGTGTGAAGGTAAATCTTCTTCTGCCTTTATAAAATGTTTATGAAGGGAGCTCAAATTATGAATTAACCAACAGCTTTTTGTATCAGATGTGTAATTCCTCTTTCTTCACTTTTGCAGAGCAGTGTTTTTCACAGGACAATCTATAAAATTAACAGCCTCAGTATTTTTGGAAGAAATCTTTCCTTTTTCATTAACCAAACAGGACAAAAATCACATCAGGCTCTATAGTACATTTTTCCTTAGGAACACGTGAATTGAGATTAGTCAACAATTAAGTTGATTGGTACTGATTTTACATGCACTGTCAACTGACTAACTCCCAGTTAGCAGAAACTCTTGACAGTGTGAGAGGTACAGTCTTTACCTTAAAGTTGTTTTATTCAAAGGTAAACAGTAAAACATTATCTGTTGCAATTTTCACAAAAATGTTCTCATTCTTTTTTTACCCCTCTCAAAAAAAATACATGAACAGCTTGCTTCCAGAAGTAGTTGCCTGGCAGCAATTATTTTGCACTCAGCTAAGAAAACCTAATCCCTGCATTTTCAGGCAAGTAAATAGTACACTAAGTCTGAAAAGAAGAATGCTTAGCTCTAGCTTGTACTCATTTCTCAGTGACTGTCACCAGAACATGGTCAAGACGGTTCCCTTGTTGTGCGGGGGACTACGATTTCTCATTTAGATCAGTGAGATTTGGGAGTGCTGAACATCTTGCAGAACAAAGCAAAAAGTGTCCCCCTTAAAAGCCTGTACCAAATAGTATCCATGGGCAAATCAAAAAGTGATCACTTTTTTTGATCCAAAACAAAATATCCATGTGGCCAATCCCACCTCAGCTGGAAGGTGAGGAGCGCTGCAGACCGGCTCTGCTCAGAGAGGAGGTCATCTCGCAGGCCACGCAGAACCCACAGGAACAGCCACATGCCAGTTGCAGAGAGCTAATTCTGCCTTCTCTCTGGAGCTGCAGAACAGGGAAAGGACAGAGGGATTGGCACAGAGAGCAACAACAACACGTGTGCTGGAGTAGCACCTTCCCAGGGAAGGCAGTTAATTTGCAAGAGCAAATCACAGGCCAGAGGTAGCCTGGGAGTAAAAATGCCTTTGCTCCCAGCAGCAAAGCTGGGTTACTGCTTTAGGTTCATCAGCCTAAAGACACCAAGCAGCAAGCACTCATTCCTGAGCAAATGCTCTGAGTGCACAGGCAGGCAGCGAGCAGCCCAGCCCATGGAGAGCTAGAAACTCGCCTGCAGCAAACTCTTTCTCAAACCTCTGCCAGATCTTCTGTGCCAGGTTTCCCCTGCCATGAACTTCAGACAGCCCTGTTACCCCAGCGGAATGGAGACTATTCTGAGTTATCTACACTTTATCTTGACTTGAGTGTAATGTGATCGCGATCAGAAAGCTGTATTACGTTTGGAGCCTGATACAATCTCAAGCCTTGTATCTCTCTCACTGATTTAGCTCTCTTCCCCACTGGGGTGTTGAATGAGGCTGTTGCATCGCAGCTGCTCTAAGCTGCAAAAAGTGGGGGGGCAGCTGTCTAAAGGGAGGTCCTGCCTGCCCCTGCACTGGGTCATGCATTTTCCACATCCACCTTTGTGCTCCGATGAGCACTCATGCAGCTGGGCAGCCTCAAGAAGCAGTCCAGCTGACAACAGGAGCAGGAAGACATGAAGAAATGCCTTTTTAATCAGATTAGCTCACAGCCATGGCCAGAGCTAATGGCCAATGGAGCTGGAGAGACTTCAGCGGGCAAGCTATGTATGCGCTGTAGGAGGATGGACCAGACCCTTCTCACCCACCAGGCACTGCAGTGGAGTGAAGGATCTGGCCCAGAGGGGGAGCATATATTGCATTGGAGCTTGCCTCATGCTATAAAATAGAGGGCAGGATCTTTCAGCAGCCCATGCCAATTCTCTATGTGTGTTGGAGCTACCAGGTACTCCATAAGAGGCAAATCTTAAGCCAGGAACAGCTGCCTCCTGTGCTGAGGGTACATTGGGATACCATGAGGAGGCCACCATGAGCCCTGGGGTTGGCAGTGCAGTTGAGCTCTGCCTCCTGACCCCTGTAACAGAGGATGAGTGTTTGGAAGGCTAGAAAAGGAAAAGATGCTCCTGCTTTCTGAGCTGTAGGAAAGCCTCCAACACCTAACCAGATGTGTGACAGTGTATTCTCTCCTCTCACCCCAGCACTGCCTTGTCTTCTCCATCCCACAACCCTTGGTTTGGGGGTGGAAGTTGCCGAGCGAGATACCATGAGTGAGCTAGAGCACAGGTAGGCAGGCAACACGGGGGGAGGCATCAGGGCAGGCAGCTGCTACTTCATGCTGAAGATGGAGGGTATATCCCCATCCCTGGACCACGCACTAGAGCACTGGGGCAAAGTGTATTTTCTTCAGTGCCTCATGTGCTCTGACTCTGGCTGCAAGGCACTTTCCTTCTGATCTTCCAATGGTAGTAGGAAAAAGGTGGTGTTGTAGCGTCCTGTCTAACGGTGCAACAACACATGGCCACCTGCAGCTTCTCTGCAGTCTCTAGGCTCTCAAGGTTCCTTGAAGTTTTTTTTCCAACAGCAATTATTCCTCTGATAAAAAGCAGGATTTTTAATGACAGCTTTTTTCACTCCACCGACTTTAAAGCAGGGCTATAAATCATACTAAATGCCTCCACATTATGTAAATTGTCTCCTTTTCAGAATATTTTTCATTCAGTATAAACAGAGCAATTACACCCTTTGACGTTTGCCCAAAATTGCTATTTCTTTTGCCCTTTCCAAAGGGGGATTTTTCATCTGTGTCATCTTTTCTCTTGTGTTATGCATTAAGTGAGAATGTGTTGCAAATGCTTCATCCCAACCCTCCTTTCTAAAAAAACCCTGTGTTTGACCTGCAATGTATCTAGCCCTCCTTCTGATCTGTGTCCTTTCCACTGGCCCACTCAATCTCCTTTGCTGTTTGGACATTCCCTTTGTGTATTAGGTGATACTTTCCCTTCAAGTTTCTTTCTCCCTTTTCTGAATATTTTTTACGCTTTGATAGAGGCCATTTAAAAAGTGTCCTCTTTCCCCACGCCATGACCAAACTTCTTAAGCAGCTACTTTTATGTTGGTTCATTCACTGTTTTACCAAAGCTTCTCTAGGTTTCTTTACCGTTCATTCTAGGGACGTCCTTGACACAAACAGTTGGGTACTAGAGCACTTCTGCCTCTCTGCGGCACTGATGTTGCATTATGTGCTGGCTTTGTATTTTGCATCAGAGTTACCTATAACAATGAGATTTTGAATCTAAAGATCCAAGAGAGCCTGAACAAAGCAGGGATAATGAAAGCAGCAATTACAGAATATGGCTTTTAGAGAAAGGCATGGGAGCTTCAAAAATACAGCAGAGCTCAAATTTTCCTAAGGTATCTAGAGAACAACAGAAATAAACAGACAGAGATGGATATTCTGAATGATGAGTTCCTTTTATCTAGCTAATGACCTAATTAATTACTGAGAATTAAGATCAGTTTTGTGTGCCATTTTTATAAACTGAAGGTGTAAGCTAAGGGATGTCTGGCTTTGAACATCTAGGATGATTGCTGAGTTGCACAAAGTCTAAGCTACAGCGCAGTTAAGAAACTCCAACATACTCTTCTGTTAAAAGATGACTTTGGGTGCAGTTAAAGTCAGATAGATCTTCTTTATTGCTGTAACTATTTCAGACAGAAAAATCCATGATGACAGTTTGCTTCTCTATATCATTTATTTTCTTAATTGTTTTCCCTCAGTGCTTCTTTAATAACAGAGACACATGGAGTCAGTCACCCTGACAAAGTGCTCTTTCAGTTAGCAGCGTTTTTCAGACTGAAGTCCCTATAGGTACTGCTAGAAACTCACTGTTGGTTTTGTCTCTACAGAAGTCATCTTTCCTTGTCCTTCTGTCAGTGTTTTCAAACAAAAAAGTCAAGTAATTCTTCTGCAGCCATAGTTTTTTAGTCAGATTTGTTTGCAATGCTGTAAACTCTTCAGCACTTCTGAAGCTAAAGCAATGAAGTGTGTCAGTTTTTCTCTTGGCCAGCATCTACACTGCATCTTTAATTGATACAGACTTTACTGCTATTTTGTAAAGAACACTCATTATAGTCTTAGTAGGAAGCTTGCCGCTATACAATTATTTGAATGTTTCCGGTCTCAGATGAATTGACCACACTGACTCTGCAGAATTTATCACAGAGTGAATTTGTTTTTTGCCTTTTTTTTTTTTTTCCAGCTAATTAATGTTCCAATGCCTGGAGGATATATTCACTTTGTCAATCAACATCACAGCTCTTGATAAAAACATTGGTACCTCTGCAAAATCAGGGCTGTGCTGAAGGAAGTTTTGTTCACTTCAGTATAACTGGCTGTTGAAATCTCAGCTGGTTTCCAAAACAACTGAACACTCCCAACAAACCCCATTTCTTGCTTCCACTTCACCAGCCCACCCCCCAGCTGTATTATCTGTTTTTGAGGCAATGAGCCCCTTCTTCTTAATCTTCTACCAGCTAATTCCTTAAGCATCAAACATCCCATGATCTTGTTCTTGGAAATAGCTGATATTCATTCAGTAATGCATTGCCATGACCAACTTTCCATGAACAACCCATGAAAGATATTGGATGTTTTCCAGGTAGTGGGTAAGGCAGACTGATGGCATGCTTAAAGCAATTAGGATCAAGATCATATTGTTTTCTTATGGATTGTCCCATTTGTATGTTCTTTTCTTTCTGTGACCTGGGACAATTTTCTTTAAAGCTGTCTTCCCACTTGAGCTCTCACCTTCCAAACACAATCCAGTACCATAAGAAGCGGATGTGAAGGGCAGGGTTTTGCCTCAATCCTGTGGCAGTTGCAGTCAAGGAGTCTGGCTGGAAATATTCTTAAAATCCTCATTTGCACTCCTTCAAAATGAAAAATTACTTGCCTACTTACAGTAAAGCTGGAGATATTTACAGCCATTGACCACTCCCATGTGCATGACCCTGTCCATACTTTACCTTTGCATTTAAGTGTTTTACATGAGGTGTTTTCCCTGGCCTCTGAAGAAGAGTAAGAAAGGAAAAATCTATGGACTTTAAGCCTCTCAGGAGCCTCAGCTCACAAACTAAGAAATCCTCTTCTGTGAGAAGCACTGTTTTCTCTCTCCAGTCACAGAAAATGCCTTATGACCAAAATCGTAAAATGTGTTTATTTAAATGTTTAAACTGGTGACAGTTCTTTCACTCCCTGCTGGAGAAGATTTAGTGTAACCTTTATTTTATTTGAACACCTGGTAGGCAAATCATCCTTGTTTGCCTCCATAGAAACCCCTCCTTGCTCTCTTTTTCAGTCCTTAGAGGGGGAAACCTTCCCTTCCTTTGGGTCTCCCAAAAGCTCACTGCCAGCCCTGGACATCAACACTGCTCCCGAGCCCTCCTGATTCATTACGGCCCCACATGGGAGCTGTTACACACTGTTCCTGCTGCCCATTGGGCTTCAGATGCAGAAAAGGGAAGTCCTGATTTGTTTACAGTAAACCATTACCCGCCTTTGCCACACAGGGTCTAATGATGCGGTGATTGCACTCAGCAATGCCGCAGGACATCAGAGACATTATCATTGTCTTGCTAAAAGCAGTGATGTTACTTTTACAGCACTCCATTATGCAGGAAAAAAGGGACAAATTTCTGGTCACATAAGTTTGCTCTGTAAGATGCCCTCCAACCCAAATGCTGAGGACTGGTGGAGAGTCCTCATGCTGAGCTGGGCTTGACTGTGCTTTTGAGAGGAAAGGACAGCTCATCCCTGTGGAGCAGGTGGAAACGCAGTTAGAAAATCAAGTAATAAAAAGATTTCCCGTGGGGCTTGCTCTGCACGGCACCTGTGCAGGAAATCTGTGACATGCCACAGAATCAGCATCCCCACAAGGAATAGGACTTTAAAGGCCAGCAGAACTGTCAACTTTATTTCCCCTGCTTGCCTTATAATTCATGCCTATTTCTAAAGTTTTGGCCACCAGCAATGATCCCTAGTGTCGACGTAAGCCAGATCTCCAAGGAGCACAGTTTTTTTCAGAAAAAGAAAACTGCACCAGGTTTTCCCAAATGGAAGTGACACCACTTCAATCCAACCTTTTGGTGTATGCTACAGCAGTGGGAAAGGGCTGTTCAGTGAGGTCTGAAATCCCAACGCAGACAAAGCCTCTGGCAGACAGGAAGCATGGGTGTTTCATGCCTAAAGTTTAGACACTCTGGATCTGCTTGACTGTAGAAGTATTTAATCTTGACTCATTACTGTGAGTGATCTGTGAATATTTTGAGGAATAAAAGCGATGATTTAGTTTTCGTTTATTTTCACAACAATATTTATCACTTATAGCAGCTAGGACAGCTTCCTGAAATTTAGGAAAACTTTAATGAATTCTTACCTAATTTAATGTATCACCATGGAGCCCATATTGCATTTCAAACACTTGGAGTGTACTAGTCATTACTCACCTACCTCCAACTTTCAGTCAACAGCTCCGGGAGGCAGAAAAATGAAAAAAAATCTGTTGAAAAACTCAAAGAAAACATTTGCTACTGCTTACAGAAATTAAATGTGTTTGTAGAAAATGGAATGATTCTGTAAATGCTTCACAACAGGAGTAAATTTACTACAAGTTTTATTTGTAATGATTCAGTCAGCAAATAATAGAAGTAAGCACTTGATGATAAATAATTACTGTTATTTAGAAATACAGTTTTGGCATTGATGCAAAGACAGTCTTAATAGAATGGCTTGACTATTTTGCATTTAAAGTGGGGGCAGATAATTGGAGACCAAGATCTCATGGATGTGTGACGTGGTGATTGCATCATAAATTGAGAATGGGGAGCTTACTACAAAGAAAAGGACCTTGAAAGGTGAAATCACAGATCAAAGCCAGGAAACATGCATTCTTCATAGCATATTACTTCAAAATCCCATATAAAGTTAATGATATCCCCCCAAACTGCTCAACACCACTAAGTCCAGTTGATGCTATGTAAAACAAGGATGTTTGTATTAACTAAATACAATTTCTTTTCTTTCTTTCTTTCTCACACCCACATGGAGGACAGTAAATATGGAAACAAAATCTCAGCACAAATCAGAGGCAGGTGCAGTTTCTTGTTTGATGTTCTGAATATTTTAGTTTCTTTTCTGAAGTGTTTCTTTCTCAACTCTTTCTATTAAATGTAAATTAACCCAATCAAGTTCATGTGGAAAAAGGTGTGAGTGAAGCTTGTTGATGGATATATTGTCACAGTCTGAAACAATGTTGGATAGTTCAAAAAGTCATTAGTGTCCTCTGGGAAATCCTTTCAGTGCAGAGTGGGACTGACTACACTTACCTTTGTGGAAATTTATGTCATGTTAACTTCTGGCAGGAGAAGACATAGATGACGATGGCTGTATGACACGCAAGGGCATATAGATGAATGAATTTCAAAACACTTAAGTAGACAGAAATTAGGTTTGTACAATTCCCCATCAAAACTATCAGTTCCATGCTTCTCCTCTGTTTGTTTTTTCCTATGGAAAATCCTCAGCAAATTATACTGACTGCCCCAGAAACACTTTTTTTCTGGACTCTCGATGATTGAACAGGTTTTGAAGTGCCAGCCACTAACTATAGTCATGCTGTTAGGTGAGGACATTCTGAATAGGTAGAGTAAGGCAGAGCTAAATCTGCACTATGCCCTTACAGCAGAGATCAGCTGGCTTGTGTTTTTGTGCCAGACTTCATTGCTTTAGCAAAACATCGCTTAGAGCTGTTTTATCTTCTTCCTTCAGCGAGGGTATTTATATTTTAGTTACAAGGGACTAATCTCCTTTTGCAATGTTTGTGTCTGCTGTAGTTTTGCTCCTCTAAGAGCAATCACCTTCAAGGGAGAGATAAGTTATTTCTTACTATTTTATAGTCACTTTTAAAATTGGTTAGGTCTTAATGGAATTTGCTGCAAAGAAGATAATGCTTTTAGGTCTACAGGAGGAGTATGCAGACACCTTGGGCCACCTTTCCCCCTGCAGGGCTTTGCACTGTGGGAAAGCCCAGCCGTGGGTAGGCAAGGGGCCATGGCTCAGATCTCAGGGAAAATGCTGGGAGAGGGCTTTGAACAGCCAGGCAAGCCCAGGGGCTGGGGAGCTGCATCGCACAGAGAGATGGGAGAGAGGCAATGCTGCATCTCCCATTGCTCCTCCCCAGGCAGCTGGCTTTCCTCTCACCACACTCATCTTCAGCAAGGCCCTGTGGCCGCAGCACTGAGCGCTTGCACCAGCGCTGTGGCCCCTGCACCTACATCTGGGCTGATACCCCTGCCTGCTGTGCTGCAGCTGCTCTGACAATCAGGCGGCTGCTCCTGGGTTTGTTAACATTTTTGTGAGATTTCTGTCTGTTTGCTGTTATTGGCCTGTGCTGGGGCAAGCCAGGGGTGCAAGGAGGTAGCTGTGTGCAACACGAGGAGACAGAGGTCTCCTCTACCCTGACTGTTAATAACATCTTAGCTTTTCACTCAGATCCCCTCCTTACATAGGACGTGCCAGGCTTCATTTGTCAGTGTCTGTTGAACAATCACCCTCTGAAACCAGTTTATGAAGCGGCCGTCCTTAAGGTGGCTAATGAATTGTAGCGAAGGGGTTCCCCTTAGAGCTATTAGCGTGAAATGCTAAAGGAGTATCAACAGCGATGAC
This sequence comes from Morus bassanus, assembly GCA_031468815.1. NCBI lineage: Eukaryota > Metazoa > Chordata > Aves > Suliformes > Sulidae > Morus > Morus bassanus. The sequence goes on along the minus strand of CM062568.1, from coordinate 85,916,132 downwards.
GTGACCGGATGTGAAATTCATTAAGGGCTTGTTATGGAGCCTATGAAAGGCTCTGAATCGTGTACAAATACAGTTTACAAATGCCACTCCCCCAATTTTGGTGTTTGTACATCTTGAGAGAAATGTTAAAAGACATTTTCCAAGGTAATATACCAAGAATATACATATGTACTCAGTCTTCTGACAGGTTGACTCTTCAGACTTGTGTAAATGTGTCACTGCTTATATATATTTGACACATATATATACCACCAATTAAGGTCTCTGAGGATGTATCAAGTCACCTCGAGGAACAGACTAAATGGATTAGATCCACAATGCACTGGAAGTAATTCTGTCTCTCTCTCTCTTTCTTAGCAGTGACTGTTAGCCTGAGCACTGCAACAGGTTAACATAGCTACGGCAGTAATTAAGAGCAGGGGTCTGTCTGCACTCCACAGTGCAACTTGCTCCCATTACTGCTGTAAGTTCTCCTAAGAATGAGCTTCAGTATTAAAGCAGGATTAAAATTCAGAAGAAATTGCACAAAATAACATACAAAATATAACAAAAAATTACTTAGCAAATAATAACTTTTTCATCAAAAGTTTTCTATCTATCAGTCTCTAGGATTCAATAGAAACTCTATTAAGCTTTGTAAGACTTAGTCTGCTAAAGCAGCTAGGAAACATCTTCCAGACTTTGAAGTATTCCTATACTAATCAGAAAATTCTCTATTTTCTTTGTTATATTATCGGATGTTTTTTTTAAGGGTGCAGTTCTGCAAAAGGATGTAGAGTTATTACAGAATTAAAGCCAGTTTCAATTTGCAGGTCTGGAGGAGCAGTTCTTCATACCATGCAGTGAAACATTTTGGAATTTAGCCTGAGAGAGGCAGAAATGTAAGTAAAGAGGAGCCTGACATTTATGAGTATGCATGCATCTTTTTATTTCAATCTACATATGCAAAAGTTACTCTGCAGCTGACTGGTTTGGCATCTGAGCAGAGAATGGAGCAGTACTGAAAAAAATTACTAATTCAGAAGATGACATGGCCACTTAAATTCAGTTTTAAATTCATGCCTATTTTTGGAGCTGTAAGACACAGACACTTCAAATGTAAATCACTGCCACTTGAACACAGCTCATGAGAAACATTTCTGAGCAATTGGCTCTGTTTCTGCCTCAAAGAGGCTGCAAGAAAAAAGAGTGTTTTTTGATTTTTCTTTGTGATTATGAGGTTTCTTACTGTACTCATTCACCATGTAATATAGCCAAGTTTTCAATTTTTGTGAAAAGATAAAGATTTTGCAGGAGCATAAATGTAAATCACTGCCACTTGAACACAGCTCATGAGAAACATTTCTGAGCAATTGGCTCTGTTTCTGCCTCAAAGAGGCTGCAAGAAAAAAGAGTGTTTTTTGATTTTTCTTTGTGATTATGAGGTTTCTTACTGTACTCATTCACCATGTAATATAGCCAAGTTTTCAATTTTTGTGAAAAGATAAAGATTTTGCAGGAGCATTCTAATCCTCCATTATGTTTGAAAGGCTTCTTCTTATTTACCAAATCTGTTTTGGTGTTATAATTTGAAAGTACTCATTATATATTCATAAAAATATTGACAGAATAGTTATTACCTCATATTTTTCTTTGTACAGAGCTGGTTCTGGGAGGTATTTCCAAAGCAACACTGCTAATTTGTCCTTTCAGTTTGAAGACCTTTGCATGATATTGGCATATAATTAGGGGTAAAGTGTGGGTCTGTGTATTTCTATCACATCTTACAATAAAATATGCTGCTTTCCTTCAAAATACCCAAAGTGAAGAGTCTTATTTTCAATCTGTAACTGTACTAGGTGCTGACATCAGGCTGTAACATCAAGCAGAGACAGAGAGAGAGGGAGACCTGCTGATACAATGCATGGGAGAACCAGTCTCAAGTTGTACATGCAGTCTATGTCTATGTTTATAAATCAAAGTAGTGTGAAACAGACTGTGTCCACAGCATCAGATGCTTTTGGGGGATGCTCCAAAATCGGACAATGCTATCCAAACTGTCGGCTTTTGTAGATCCATGCTGGCTCCTGAATGGTGCCTGAGGCCATTGGGCACCTGATGCCCCAAACCGGAACCTTACCTGGGACCCTTCTAATAATTTGCCAGTGGGGGTGAACAGGACTCACTGTCTGGAAGGCTCCCTGGTACTGCTTTAATTTGCAGGCAAGCCCACATGAATCTGGAAAAAGAAACTCTCTTACCAGTTGTGTTCCAAATCCCAAGTCTCTGTTTATTGCGACTAATACACCCTGTAACAAAAGTACAATTCTTTGCTCTCTGGAGCAGTCATGAACACCACATCTGAATCTGTCCCAGTGGTATTCGTACCCATGGCTATCTCTAATCTAGGAAAGTAGCCAAATAACAAGAATGGGAATCAGTAAGAACAGCATGATGCTGTTACGACTTCGGGGCCAGAGTGTGCATTTCTGGAGCTGTTGCACCTCATAGTCATTTGCTCTAATGAGCCTTTCCACTGTTCTCATCATGTAAAGCTGTCTTAAGCTGCTTAAAATATATTTGGTATTGGGATACTTTTGGGATTTCATCCAAATGTGCAAAAGTACAATTTGTAATTCTTAAGCCTGGCAGAAGTCCGGTTTCTCGAAACTGGCAGGGCAACATAAAGTGGTTTTAAGGTCAGTGAGAACCAGGCTGAATGACTTTGTTTTGCCATTAACTCCCTGGGCACAGACTCAGACCATATTGTGTTCATTTTAAAGTCACAGAACCCTCATAGGAATCATTAAATAATTTCTTTACATTGTGCTCTAAACAAAATGCCATTTGTTATATTGCTTCAAGCAATAGATGTTTCCAGGGAAATTACCTTAATGAAAATATTTCCTTTATTTCTCTTATTGTTCATACATTTCTCTTATTATTCACATCCTCCTGTGGATTTGCTGATGCTAGCACAGTTGTATGCAGCTAATTTATGGCAGTTTCTTTTGGGATTGATTTGTCAGTTTTATCCCATCTCTTAAATTGCAATGAAACAATAAAAATAAGCAAAAAATAGCTATTACACCCACAAATTCAAAGATGACAGCTCATTATGGAAATGATGGCAAAGAGCTGAAATAGGAAAGACCTTCCTATGTCCCAGTGCTGCATTAACCTGGATGAGAGGATGGGACTGTATGCGTGTAGGGATGTCTTTCAGCTTTTCCTTGGATAAACCACCAAACACCCACCTGTATTTTCACCCCACCCGAGAGAGTGCAACACACACGTTCAGTTTGATGTGATGAAACACCATCTGACTGGCTACCACATGGCCCCAGCATCACTTCAAGTACTTCAACCACTTCAGAGCTCTGGGCCATTTGGCCTCAGATGCCAGGATTGTTCCTTGGTCTTATATTTCCTTGGTGTAGACATGTCCAAGGGGGGCCCATGAGGCAGGTGGTCCTGGATCATGGACATTTCCCAGGAAGTAAGAATTCCCACACTTAAATTGCACAGCTGTGTTTTAAGCATGTTTTCATTATTGTTATAAAATTTATGGCAATAATACATTTGGCAGGTTTCTCATCTGCCATGAAAAGTGTAGTTTTAAATACCAGCATTAATTGGGCAATGAGAGCCAGAATTAAAATCTTGTGTGATGGACTAATCTGGAACTAGGACTGACCAGCATGTTCCCAGTGGTGGTGGGGAAGTTCTCTCCAGAAGCTGACTTCCTCCTTGTAAAAGTCTATAGACTCCATATAGCCATGCAGCCATGTACAAAATGTACACTGAAACAGAATAGTTCAAATCCAGGTTACTGTAGCATACAGTAAACAAAGCCAAAACAAATCTCCGTAGCCAGGTATGACCTTAGATGCTTCTGCTAGACAGGCTGGTGGAACAGTGTTAACTGTCTGTAAGACTGGACCATTTGGTACTTCCAAAGATTGTGAAACTGTACTGAAAATACTCAGGCACTTTACCATATGCAGTAAGAATCAAAAATAAAACAAGCTGTAGTGTCTAGCAGCTGGTATGTCACAGATAAGTAAAAAGTAACTGAACTAAAATTGTAACTATTGACATAAGAGACTAACAACTGCCTTAGGCCAGATGGCGAATGCAGACTGCCATAGTTTTACTGAGGTGAGTGATTTTGTGTTGGTTTATCCCAGCTGATGTGCTGATCCTGAAGCATTACTGACCAAACAGGGGTGGGGTAGCTGTGAGTCATGTGGAATTAGAAGTAGCAGCAGACATCATGCAGATTCATCAGGAGTGACATAATGGCATAGTCTTCTCTTTGTAGTTTCTTGATGCTTTCATAAAAGACTGTTTTTATCAGAATTTTCAGGGCAAACAAGACAGCTGTATTGGGAAATCACATCTGACCTGCCCGTGGGTGCATTGGGTAGCATTTCTGCTTTATAATGTCCCTTTATGTGAAGATACCTGACCCTTTAGAAACTGGATCCTGAGTCCCAACCCTGTTTTCACTTGTATTGCTCTAAATCACAGGCAACATGACTGAGATTAATAGATCTACAGTGTTGTAAACTTGTATAAGCTGATGTCTGCTTAACAGCCAGCACATACATGGTGGGCAAAAGCAAGCAGAATTGCTTTCATTGAATATAGCTTCGAATAGTACTAGAAGTACTGGAGCAACCCTGAGTAGCTGAAAGGCAGGCGGCTGGTGATGACAAAGGGCACAGGAGTGCCAATCCTCGGCAGAGACAAGGTGCCTGTCACCCACTCCCCAAGTGTCTTTGCCACCTCCCTCACTCAGCTGTGTGCAGCTACTGCCTGTGCTGCCTCCTGCCTGCCCTGCCCGTGGCAGCACATGCATCTATCGCTGCAGAAATCTGCTGAGAAAAATTAAGGGGATGTGAACTGAAGTTTACTTCTGAAGAGCGAACAAACCAAGTGATATCATGCTGACCAGCAAGCAGCTACAGTCCTACGACCCCTTGTCTTTAGGTTTCACTGCTTGCAGTTCGGAGTCCACCCCGCAGACCAGAAACCTTTCACAGCACTGTCAGATGACTCCCCTGAGACAAGGTGGCTTCCCAGCTGCTCTCAGAGCTTTCAAAGCTATTTCAAGCTAATCTATTTGGGTCAGTTCTATATATCTTAACTCTATATGTCTATGTATGGGTAGATCTGGCCTCAGTGACCCTCTCTGTGCCTGCTCATTCCTGTTGCCAAAATGAACCTTATTGCTCCCTTCAACTACTTGTTTCTTTGCAAACCAGAAAGTTGGAATAATTTGGGTTAATAAAATTCATGCAAAAAATACACTTGGTGTGTGCTATTTTTAGCCAAGATGATTTCCCTTGCGTAATTCACATCACAGTCTCACAAACATGTAGACTGCCTTAATTGAAAGGGCAGCAAATTACTCCATAGTAGGAGAGCTAAATGGTCAGTGATGAGAAATGCTTTAGCCAGGAGACAGGACCTCAGGAAAAATGGAAATATGTCCATCATTCTGCATGTTTTTGCAACTGAAGAGGAAAATTCTCGCTTCTCTTTTCCCACTGGTGTCACTTTAACATCAGATAATTACCCTTGACTACTGTTCATGATAGGTTGGAAAGAAAATTAAGCTTTTTACAGGCAGAATGTCTCCCACTTATAAAATTTAACATCTGGCTTTCCAGTCATTTCATACATCTTATGTGTATAGAGATATATATACTCATACATATATAGATACAAATGTGTATATACAGACATATATATGCACACATACATATGCACACATACATACATAGAAGTCTAGCAGTAGCCAGAGTTACTTATCATACACATGGAATCCTCTGTTCAGTCCCATTGTCTGTGAAATATTCTTGATTTTTACAACTTATTCTTCTTTTGGGCAGGATTAGCACTGTAACGTAATTCTGCATCCTTTTTCCTCCAGATATTTTAGATCATCTACTTAGAATGAGAAACTAAATGTCAGTATAATTAACATTTTTAAAATTCAATCAACTTTACTGCTAATTGAAGAAAATACAAAAAAATTTGGACATGAGGGTGAGCCCAGGTAACATGAAGTAGCAAAGTATCAGGTTGTCCCAGTCCTATCCCAGTTTATCATCCTTTCCAGCTGCTTCCCTCTGTCTCTTTTTCTCAGCAGTGAAGCAGTACCCATCTTGCTGGTGCTTATGTAGCCCTGCAGAAGCTTTTTGTAGTCTCAGCATCCTTGCTGCACTTACTCAGCTTTGCTTCAGTGAATTGAATTACTACACTGATTACTCAGTACAGAAAAAAAAAAAAAAACACCACCACAGGAAGAATGGATAAGGCAAGTTACTTGCTTTTTTTTGGATCAGACTGGTAGATTCTGTCATTAAAAAAATCTGATGATCTCTAATGACCCTATAATCTGAACAATTTTTTTTCTGAGACCTTTTAAATTATTAGTTTGTGTATTTTTTTAACATTATTTTACAGTTTCAGTGCTGTCACCAGATGACTTTTCATTTCCAGGTGCTCAGCTGACTTCACTGGGGATTGCAGCAATCACACAGACACAGCACTCACTGGTTCAGCTTACTACAGCCTGTTTGCATGTCCTGTCAAAATCAGGAGTAGCACGCATCTTCTGGTCCAGAGGAGGATAGCTTTTCCACTAGACTAGGTAACCTTCTGCCCCCAACAGCTGGAGAAACAGAGGCTATGACAGAGAGATCAACTGTTTTGATTTTATCTGCTTTTGATCAATATCATGCATAAAAGCCTAATAAATCTAAAATCAGATATTTGTTTGTGGGTTTGCTTTTTTTTAAGTCTGATGACAATAATAAAGTGATATTTTGGTAATATTTATATGATTTATGTCTAACCTGAGTTGTACACAAGTATTCATTTTGAAGCCCACCAGAACACTGAGATATTCTAATGAGAGAAACTAATTATTCAGAGTACTTCCTGGGCTGGAATTGCTGAATCAAGACTAATTTAAACTAACCCACATACCAACTATTTTTTTTTCTGAGAATAAGACTATCAGTAGCCACTGTTAGCTGCAGTTAGAGGTTTACCAGATAAAGAAAACTATATGCACAAACATATATGGCACAATTTGATAATGGTGAGTGATTTTATCTCGAACTCACAGCTAGTGTGTGATAAGCTGTTGTGGTTCAAAGGAAATGTATCTGCTTATACAAAGCCCGTTATTGCACAGATACAATAAGCCATGTAGCTAAAGGATAAATTCTAAATAAAATGCCCGTATATATTTGTCATATCAGACTAGGCAGGGTGAACAACTTCTAGGGGAGATAATAGTGTTTGTTTTATTACTAGCCATCTGTACTGCTGATGACAACGTTCAGTAGTATTTTAGATAAGTGACAGTAAATATCTGGTGGCAAGTTGGCAATTAAAGAGTGTGCTGCCTTTAGACATGTGCTGTGAAAGGTGGTTTTGACTTTTCTTCCTTTGAAATGTATTATATCATACAAAGTCTACTAAATAGGACAGATGATACAATTTGAAACCATTGGCGAGATACTGATCAAGAAAAGAGGTTATATTTTTAAAAAATCGCTGTAGTTTCAGTTTATTCTGGGAACACTGAATGTTGCTGTTAAAGCTGTAATTATTTCATTCATGAGAGGATCCAAAGTCACAAGCATATAAATGTTTCATCATTTAAACAGAGCAACTCATCTTCCTTTAAATTGCTTGTAAATTGAAAAAAAAAACCCACCTACCCACCAGTGTCTGACAAAGACAAAAGGATTATCAAAGTAGGGGAAAATTATGGAATTAAAAGAGCAAGATTTTTCATCATATTCCTTGGGATTGTCTTTCTGGATCTGACAAATGGACTGCTTAGGTCTGCATAAATGGACTGGTAGGTCCGAATTCTGCGTAGTCAAAATATATTCACCAATAATGCTGAATGCTCTGGAGCAGCAGATCTGATACTGACAGTGGCCAGCTAGTCTGTAAGGGAAGGTTCTTCTTCAGGCAGTTAGCACTTGCCATATGTCCTCAATCATGAAGAAAAATGCCCTCTATAAATGTGTCATATTGAGTGCAATCACAGATGTTCCCATTATGTGGAACTGACTCTTCTGTGAATTGCTAAATTCTTGTTCTCAGCAATATCCTGTGGCAGTGAATTTCATGCGCTGTGTGCTATGTATTTCCCTTAGCCTTTCCATTTCATTTAATGTCGCCTTGTTCATGTCTTCTGAGAAAGGGCAAATGAGAGTCCTTTGAATTACCTTCTCTAGATCATTCATTACGATAGGCAGAGGTGGTACATCTTCCTATTATTAAGTTTGCTTGGTATTTCCTATTACGATACCTTGTTTTCAGTTGCTTCTAACTTTGTCAGACATGAACGCTTCAGGCTGAAAATGTCACTGCTAATGCCTGCCTTGAGCTGAGCCTTTTTTTTAAGGTTTCAGGCAAAGCAGATTAGCCAGTTCTGAGAATGAAGAAAGCAACTTGGAGGGGTGTGTGTAGGGGGGAACCAGCTGGTTTTTGGTGTTAAGAAAAACCCCATGATCTCATTTTGAGAGACACTTAAACCCAGGCCCTCTGGCTCAGGGTCTTGGGACCTGTGGGCTTTCCATCAGAAATGTACCTATTGTCACGGTGGGGAAATCTGTGCAGACCTGGCTATGACCTCACTCTGCAGAATTCCCACTCTCTCCACCTCCAGTAAAGGTCTAGGAGCTTAACAGGTTCCTCTCCTTTGAACATCCTCCCTGCCATGGCTGCTTTGTGCAGCCAGGTGTCCAGGTCTCAGGTCTCCTTTCCTGCAGAGTGAAAGAGGCGTTCATCCCATTGTGGCTCCCAGTTCAGCCTGGGCAGAAGCAGGGATGGGAAACTTCAGTGTGGGGACACTGAGGATGGAAGGAGGAGAAGGCAGGAGAAAGTCAGGGAGAAACTGGACCTAACTGGGTGAGGAGACTGGGCATTGGGAGGAATCAGACTCCCCCACAGCGTGGGAGAGGGATGAAGATCTCAGTCGCGCCTACCTTGTGCTTCCAACTGGCAGATGAGGGACGATGGCCAGGGTGTCCCAGCCTGGCCATGGTGATCCACGTAGGGCAGGGGTTGGTCCAGGAGCTACAGTTGAGTTGCTTGCAAGGAATCCATCCCCAGCACCCCATCATGATGGGAACAATACCTCATGAACAAATTGTTGTTTTGGCCAAAGGTCACCTCCTCAAAACACAGAATTAAGCTTCTTAAGGGATAAATATCGGACATGTAGTAGAGGAGACAGGTCTTTGTAAGATCTCTGCACCACTTAATAAATACAGCGGGAGGAGTTGCAGGAACCTGTTGGAGGAAAAAGTATGGTGTTGAGGTTAAGTGCTGTTGTGGAAGATCAGCCACAATCATTGCCTCTGCCGCTGTGCTCCTGTGCAAGATCAGGCAAGGCACATGGTCAAAAATGGTATGTTCCTCATTTTCTTTGGTATGTGATTTGAGACCCTGGAATCAGGTCTATCAAAGCACTGAACACTCAGAGTTGCTCCCTGAGTTAAAATGTGTTATATAATGCTTTGAAAAAATAAGGTCCAAAGTATCTCTAATAGGGTACTCAAAATTAATGTATATATTTTTACTCTAGTACCTGTGTCTCAGCTCCCTCTTTGCAAAATGGATTCCTACTCATCTGCTGGGTATGTAACAAAAGTACAAGTCATTAGAAATCTAGCATCAATAGGCATCATGGGAAGAAATTCATAATTCTGCCTCAAGTGTGTGGTTTCAGCAGCGGGCAGGAGGTAAAACATGGAGCCAAAACAGTGAGAAAGGAGAGCAAAACACAGCAATAAAGAGCTGCTAAATCTGTACTAAAAGAGCTAAGGTGCCCAGCAAAAAAACAGTATCATGTAATTACCAATGGTGGGTATGCCTACACTGGTATTGGTACTATAAAAGCAGTCAAACAAATGCATGCCCCAGCTCAGTTTACGGTAGTTAACTCAGCTACCTAAAGCAGCCCAGTCACAGCCCAGACACCTCAGGAAGGGCTGCAGAGCCGCAGCAGGTAGCTGTCGAAATACATGATGGGTGCTGGCAGCTCCCAGCTGTGGTGACTGGGATGCTACAAGGACACACTCTGACTGATGCACAGTGCTTCTGTGTGGGAGGCAGGGCAGGCAGGATCACAGGCAGGATGGAAACACTCAAGGAGCTGGATTCAGCTTGTGCCTCCTAAATTTTGAGTATTTGGCACTGGACTCCCAAGGTTGTTCTTTTTAATTTACCCCACTGTAGGTAGCATTGTGCAGCTCCAGTGTGGTGCTCCTCTATTGCCTTTCCAAAATTAAGAGGCTCAGTCTGTGCAGTTTGTCCTTATCTGGAAATCTCACCACGGTGATTTTAATGCCCCATTCTTGAATGACCCTACCTTTTGAAACAGAATCACCAAAGTGAATATTCCAGAGAAAGCAGCACTGCTTATTTATAGCCCAAATTAGCTCATTGCAACGCTGATGCTCGCTGAGCTGCTTTGTGCTCTGGTCCCTCTTCTGCTTTTCCGAGAAATCCATCTCTACCAAAGCATTAGAAAACTGTGACCAGATAAACATAAATTTTCACATTCACTTTTTCCTCCATCAAAATACCAAGACAAATAGCTGAATATTTGTTTGGCTTGGAAAAATTAAAGGGAGGGAGACATTAATTTAAGCATGCTTTTCCAGATCATCTTCAGATTAGACATTTGCATTTAAAACCCTAAAGTTAAAAAATTACTTATACTGTTTTTCTCAGGAAAGGGGGATCGTTCTTACAAAAAGCAAACTCAAAAGCTATCATCTATAAACATGTTTCAGAACAGTTTCTCAGTTTTAGAAACACTTCATTTGATAGCATACTATCAAAGTGCATTGCAAGTTCATTTAGTTAAGAGAGGTAACGATATCTCAATTGTACAATAAACTGCATCTGATCACATCTCAGAACACACATGTAGGTGTGAGGGATACAAAATAGCACCAGCACTGCACCTGTATCAAAGAGCTCCCACCTCCATGAAACTTGGTGAAATCAGTCAAGTTAACTTATTCCAAAAAGAGTAATTTCTTGAGGAGATGAACACAGTACTGGCTGGGTTTTTTCAGCACAACATGGAAAACATAGTACATTTTGGCATTGACATCTGGTGGCTCCTAACTTCTCCAGCCACAGTGGCACATTTACCCCCAAGACATGTCCAGGTCTCCAGGGACATGAAGTCTGAACAACCTTGCCTATCCTTGTGATAGGATGACTTACAAACATTGCACATGATAGATTAAGGTATGCAGGTGTTGGGAATTCAAAATGTACCCAATGCCAAGCCATCAAAATTTGTTTCTCACCTAAAATGGGATGGACAGTGTTCTCCAGCTGAAAGGATTAAAAGATCGACTGCCTCTAGGCAATAAAGAGAAAGGCAACAGGATGAAATTTGTCTGACCTACTTTAGATGTCTGTATTAGGACCAGATGACTCATGCCCTAGAAATGCTTGCTTCTCTCCATTGATTGCAAAGGAAGGCTAGGCACTGAGCTCAGGTCAAGGACACTAAAGAAGCTGCACACATCTAAAGTTAAGTGAGATGAAACTCATCATGGAAGACATTGCATTTCCTCCCTTTAACAGGTATAGTGAGCAAGAAACACACGTACTACCCTATATTATACAGGGAGTGAGTATGTTCCTTACTGTACCCGACTAGGCCAGATGGCAGAGCTAGAAGCAGAAGAGACTCCCCACAACTTGGCAGGCAGATATATTGTTTTTAAGCTGAGCCAGGCTCTGGAAACACAGGAAAATAGTTGTGAATGGTCCCTATGCAAGGAGTGTGAAAACAGAAATTACTCTGCCTACACTGGGTTAGAGACTAATTTGGGTTAGAAGGCACATTTGGCCCCACCTGGATGCCATTTGCATTGCTGTATCTAAGGATAATGTGTCACATTTTATAACTGATCATACAACAAAGTCTGTGTTATTCAGTATTTCATCATTATAATTTTCAGTCACAAAAGACATTGTTTCTTAGCTTGATGAAGAACTCCTATTTAGAGTGGCTTAATGCAGACTAAATAGTTGTTTTAACAGGAATAAAATCAGGAAGTGAATAATAATTGCACTCATATGTTCATGATTGAAAATGATACATTAAAAATGATGCCATTCTTGAAAGATGATTTAAGAGGGTGTTCATTTTGGCGGTGTGAATGATGTAAGTCCAGTTAAACCTATTCTAAACCTATTCCTAGTAATAAAACCTACTTCTAGTAAATAAACCTATTTCTAGTTTGAAAAACATATTTTCTGCACCGTTTAAGACAGCAGTATGAGCACAATAGAAACATTAATTTGAATGAAAAACTTTCACAGTGTCAATTCAGAGGTGCTAAACGACAATAAACAGAGTTGTTGTAAAGAATCTATCCTTATATAAAAGCAGTGAAGCGCTATTATAGCCACATCAATGTTCTCTTGAAGTCGATGGGGCAATTCATATCCGTAAAACTAAGAACGTATTTAAGAGTTACAACTCCTACCACTAACAATGCCCTAGTATTCTGTGAAATGCTTCCAGTCAGCATGGAAGACAAAGGCTTAATTGGATGTTGTTAGGGTTAACAACTTACAAAGAAGCAGGTAAGTTTTTTAATGTGTGGGACATTTGTAGGAACAGAACTCTAAGTCCTGAGTAGCTTATCTGGCCTATAGACCCTAAAAGGTGAAAGCAGGGCAAGTGTAAGAGGAGGCTAGGAAACCTCTGTGTGTGCTTTTAGCAAGTAACAAGATCCTTGGGATAAAACAACATCAATGGATAGAAATATGGACAACAAAAAGATGGAGTACTAAAATTTTAAAAGCACTTGAGTTAAGGAAGTGATGGCGTTAGGAACAACTCTTCAGCTAGTAAAACAAGTAAGCTTAGAGACAAACCAAAATATATTTTGTAAATTAATGCAAGGACCCTGAGAAAAAAAGGGACAGAACTGTAATTTCTAATGCAAATGATGAAAAAAGCTTTTACAGGATGAAAAGGAGTAAAAGGAGTCTGGTGCAGTGGGACTGAATTCATCAATCAAGTGATTAAATGACCAGAATATGAATTTTGGGCTTTCCAAGAGATATGAATACAGACTGTGACTATGGTATGGGCAGATAAGTCTGTTTCATAGCCCCCACCAGGTAGCCTCGGCAGGCTCCTGGAACCTATACAGTACATGATCACATGCAATACTCCTCAGTGCAGGGTCTATACTAATGCAGACATAAAAACTGGTCCTTACCCCAAAGACTATGAAAGGAGGATACCAGAAGATAAGGTATGCATATGGGATATTAGGGGCTGATAATACAGCTTCCTACACTGTTTAAGAGACAATTATGTCACAGGAAAGGAGAAAGGAATACAATAAGCAAACTGAGAGTCATCATACTTGGAGAGAGATAGGAAAGGAGACTGACAGGTTAAAAAATACTAAAGTGGGAGAATAAAATACCATGTTTCTGAATGCAATCTGAAGGAAAAAATAACAAACTCACTTCCCAAATTCTCTTGTGCACTCACTACACATCTGCCATCGGCATCCTCCGTGGGGTGATCAGCTCAAGCAAACAGCTCTTTAAAGTCCTTTGGGCACCCATGAGTACTAGCTGAGCTCTGATGCTCTTCAGGACAGATGAATACCAGCACTAGATCAATCTAACCCTTCCTTCTCCCTGTGGCAGCTTTGATGTCTATGTGAAATTAAAGTGAGATGTTAAAAGAACTGTCTGTTCTAACCAACACTGCAGCGATATTACATTTAAATACATGCTCCTGACTTTGTAAAATGCAAGAACATTAACATAAAAAGTTAATCTGCACTGAGTATTTAATATTCTCTCATTTGCTATGTCCATCATTTTTAAAATGTAGCAGTGAAGCAAGGCAGGTGCAAAGAAAAGCAGTTAGACTTTAGCCTTATTACAGGTAAAGCCTAGAATTACGTTTACTTTGATATGGGGAATTAGGCTAGGGAATAAATCCAAACTGTTATAGATTATGAATTTAGAAATGTTTTTATATATATATATATACTCACACACCCACAGAGTCATATATCACTTGAATATTCGTAAGGCTCAAACGGAAAATTTGGGTCTAAGATAGGCAGACCATGAAGAGCAAACATATCTTGGGAATTTTTCCAGTATGAGCTGAAGGACTGATGTTACATCAGTGGAATGCTGATTAAAATGCAGAATTGAAATAAAAAAATCACAGCAACCAATGTGTGTAGTTTAACAGCAATATAATGCACCAATAAGCAAAAGACCCCTGATGTATTGTGAGAGATGTAACTAAATACATTAAAGGAAATGGCTGCAAGTATGATTGTGTGATAACTCCCAGGAAAAGTGGAGCTTGTGATCAGAAGAAATATCTTCTCTGTCTCAAGGAGGTGGTCAGCCAGAACTTGTGTAGACCCAACCAAAACTGACACAGTTAAAAATATTTGCCTAGATAATAAAATGCATAACTATATCATTTAACATTTATCTTTGCTTTGCAAGTTGACTTTATTACTTATAATAAAATGTCATGTTTTATAAATCTCAGAGTCTGTTTGCAGTTCTGCTTTTTATCCTTTATTCTCTCTCGTTTTGAACAAAGCCTTTGAACAAATTGAAGTAGGGCTATCTAGTCAGGGGAAAGGAGGCCTTTTCTATTCTGGTAACCTTAATTAGTGGCTAATTCATTGAACAAAACAGGCAACAAATTCACAACTGTATAGGCAACACATAAACATTAGGCATTAGCAAATTTCCAATTGTTGCCTTAGTATTTCGCATTTAAAACTGTAAATATTTGTCTCAGTGGAGGCCATCTATTTTATACTCACAAAAGGGACCATTGCCAAAGGGATCAGTTTTCAGATCATGGTCGTCAGGTGAGTGTTATGTTGTGATTTGTGACAGTAGCTAAGTGGAGGGTGTGAAAGGGACTGGAAAGGGGATGGTATGAGGGCACCAGCAAGGCCAGTGGGTGCTTTCCATGCGGGAGACTGGCCTCCTTCCCAGGGAGCTAAATCACAGTCAGACGGCAGCTTGGTACTTGTAAGAAATCTTTAATTGCTGCTTGATCAGCTGCGATAGAAGAGATTAATCCAGCTCTTAGTGTCTTAATGATGGCAAGATTTCTGTGGGCAGCAAATCATGTCATCCTGCTCTGGAGTCTGTTCTATTGCATTGGAAAGGTGCTATAAGAACAGTCCCTCAATTCTAATGGAAAGTTGTGTCAGATTTATATCGGGGTCCCTGAAATAATGCTCTTTCCTAGGTGAGGAAGTCCCTTGTCAAGGAATAAATCACAGGAGTGTTTTATGCTATCTTGTAATGATACCCTTAATTCAACTCTGAACTACTCAGCCTGAGATTAATAGGACAAAATATAAAAAATGGTTATGACAGAGGGTTAAATAAACGTATTCTCTTTTCTGACTGTAGCTGGAAGGATGATTCATAGGGGGAATGAAGCAGTGGTGAGAACTGACACCAGTGTTACTGGGCATGCATCTTTGCTTTTCTCATTCCTGAAGATGGACCCAGCTGAGACTTGCCAAGTCCTCCAGATCTGACTTAATGACCATCCTTTCACATCACAGGACTTTCAGGAATATTTGAAATTCTAGTTTGGAATAAACAGCTTTGAAATATCAAATGATTAATATTAAGAGTAATTTTTTTCCACTCATTCAGTTACATTTGATTCCAAATAAGAGCACTGCTAATGTCAAATACTTTTAAGTGGTAAGTTAATTTTCTTTTAAGAGGAAATTTAAAAGGAGACTTAAAAACAAATTTATTTTCTTTCTTTCGTGCTCTCTAGTATCCTTCAGACACACTCAATCTTTCGGGCCCTTTCCAACAGCTATGAATCCTGAAATCTTTTTTTGGTACTGAAATCTGAGACTCTTACTCAGGAACCGGTGGCCAAGAGCTGGGCATCTAAGAGGAACGCCTTGTCTCACACAATCAAGTTACGATAAAATCATAAGCTGAAAGTAGTGCATGCCCACATCTTGCACTTCTTGTCTCTACAGTTTAGGTCCACCTAGATCTCTGGAGCTCTTGGGCTATGTTTATTCTAGTAAAGTATATACCTATATAAAAAAAAAAAAACCAACAACAAAGTAAAGTAATATCTAGTAATGTAACTATCAAAACCCAGATAATTTATAAATTGTAAAAGCGGTTTCTGTTACGCTTTTTCCCTGAGCCACCTAGCACTCCCCAAACAATTCCCAGGGGCGGTTTGGGAGTCTGGACAAGCCATTCCCAAAAAGCAATTGTGACGTGGCCACCTTGACTGAAAGGGGGAAAAGATTTTTGTAGTTTTGTGCCACTTGGCCTAAACACCAGAAGAAGGTCCCAGGAACATTTTACTTATGATTACAGAGGTAGCCTCAGATTTGAATGGCAGAAGAGTAGTTCCTATGCTTCTGACCTTGAAGTAGTTTAGCTGTCATGTTTCATTAGTTACAAATGGGTACTACCTTCATGGTCTTCTGTTCTTAAAGAAAGTCTTCTGGGACTAGCCTCCCACATGGAGTGCAAAATAGCAGATTTTACTTCCCCTGCAATATTTCAGTGGGTGACTGAGGCTATGTCCACGTTAGCAAACAGTGCGGAGCAGTCAGATCTTCAGGTCAGTGGAGTGAAACAGCTGGTGCGAATAAGGACCCAACAGCCACACTATAAAATTTTCAGTGGTTATACTTATAAGCAGCTCTACTCTGGTCCCCAAATAGCCACTAGTGCTTGAAGCATATTAGATATACTTCCTGAATGACAATCTTTGATGTCATTTCATTTGAAAGGTATCTAGTTCACGTGCTCCAAGGTGCACCCCACAATGCAAACCAAAGTAGGGATGATGATGATATTTATTTCAAAAGTGCACTCCTGTTTTGAATTAAAACACTAATGTAGATACACCCTGAAACAGATTATTAAAGGAAATGATACCAACCCCCACAGTTGTCCTTCCAGCCCTCCCCCAGTGCTCCATGTCCCTGCCACTCTTTACAACTCTAAGGCTGAATGAGTGTCTTGACATCCAAGTAAATACCTTATCTCCTGAACCACATTATCACCCTATACTAATATATATATAATTTCAGTCAAATGTTGCAATGAAAAGGCACAGAGGCATTTTAGCATTGAGTGCAGACGATAACTGGTCAGTCTTCCTAACCCAGTCCGGTGATAGCATTTTGGCTTGTTTCTCAGCATAATTTCCAATGGGGCTGGACATGCAGTCAGCATGGGCAGTTCCTGTGGCCTCCTCCAATCTCTGCCGCTTCCTCAGCATTGGCTCTGGGCCACTGGCAGTAGCATCACATCACAAATTAGGAGAAATACAATATGAATTAAATTATGCAGCTGATACGCTCACACCATAGCCCAGGTGCACTCCTTGGCCCAGACTCTACTGCAGTTTCCTGGGGTGAGGTTTGACATTTCTGAAGTGGTCTGAAGGTGATGCAGATGTCTATCTGTCACTTTGAAAATATATCTATTTCCATCATGCCCTAACTTTTGTCCTTCCTCTGAGAGAATAAGCTTTAAATAAAACAGAAGTTTAACTGATGATTACTGATGTTATTGTTCCTGCAGTTTATCTGGGACTTCTTTGGATATTTTATGAATCCTCCAGATTATGTCACTACATATTGCCCTTAATAACTGATGGGTCCATATGTGTGTCCAGATGTAGACATTGCTTATCACTGCTTGTGACAGCTAGTTGCCCAGCCCTGCATGGCTTTTTGGATTGTCCTCTGGCTTCATTCTTGGCTCTTCTGGGATTAAAAATACTTGAACAAGCTAGCTCATGACTTGATGCCCTTCATCAAGTCATGAGCTCTTTCTGAAGCCTCTTATTTTTGTGTGAGACAAAGTACAGAAAGAGAAAAAAAATGAGCAAGCAGAAATGCAGGAGAATGGGAGTGAGAATGGGAAAGAACATGAGAATGGGAACAGCTCTTTTTCAAAGAGAAGGAAGAGAGGCCATAGGGAAAGCATGAAGAACACAAAGGGAAAAAAGCAAACAAGAAGTGATGGAATGAACTGTGGACAGGACAGAAGAGTTAGGATTCTATGAGTGAAACTGGAGAATAAAAGGTGTCAACAGTTTTTGGGAATGAATGTTTAATATGCAGTTCTGCTGCCTGTGCTGCTCTGCTCCTGCCGGCACCTCCTCTGCTGCCCAGGAGGCAGCTTGTTTCAGTGACCTTTTCGGAAGTGCCTCATCCACAACCACCAACTCCTAAATTACTTCCAGCACATTCCCTGCACAGGCAGGTTTTCACCATGACCACAGCTCAGCACTGTACTATGGAGTAACCTTGGTTCTTAATTTGCTTTAGAAATAACTTTGATTTTTTATTAAATTCTTCTTTATATTTTATATTTATTAACATAAAAGCTGGGGGTTTGTGTCCATTAGTATCTGTGCTTAATTTCCAGATTACATTTATCCAATTATTGATTTTTTTTCCCCTTGAAAGATCTTACACAATTTTAATATTTTTTTAAAACAATGTTTATTTTCAGTATTTACTAAGTGACAGATAGCAGCTTCTTATGAAAACTGGGTGATAAATGACACCGTGCATAAGTGAAAGATGAGCTGACAAATTTCAGAATGATAGCAGTCCTCTTTAATGTCTTTGCCACAGCCTGCGCACACGTCCTTCTTCTTTGAACACAGCCTGGGATCAGGCTATCTGTTTTTCTTTACAAGTTGAAACTGGAGATCCATTGAGATGATATATATTCTGCTTACATGAAAAAGCATTTGTGATTATGACGCATTCAGCTGGGATCTGTTTCTGCAACACGAAGACTATTCCTTCTCCAGGAAGACTTATTTGAAAGTTAAATAGCAATAAAGTGAAATCACGATGCAGTCTGGGAATGGTAATAAAGTTCTTCCTTGTACCTTTTAAAAATATATATATTCAAACTTGTGGAAACTATACCATTTAAAGCAATCTTTCTATGATGACTAGAAGGGAATTACTTGCAAAAGAAATTCAGGAATTTCAGACAGTCAAGGCTAGACTGGGTTCATTTCAAAGCTCAGGAGAAGTATTTGCTAAATGAAGGACAGATTTGGTGTGGCACCTGCAAAACAGGAGAGTATAAGGGGACATTTGCATTTCTTGCCCCCTCTCCTACCATGTGGCACCATGGGCACCAACTTCATCAGCAAGGACAGGTCTGGGAGCACCCAGCCTCGTGCTCCGTGTTACGGATGGCTTCAGAAACCAGAGCCCTGCTCTCTTCTGGAAGACAGGACACAAAGCAGTGTGGGGCACCCTGAACAATTTTGAGCCCACCAGCTTAAAAGGTCTGGATCCCCTGGTTTTGGAGATGCTTTGGGTGATGCTGGCTCCTAGGTGTCTCTGCTATGGTGGGCAGGCAGGGGCAGCTGGTGGGGACTTGAGGTTTAACTGAGCCACCCTGTCCCATGACAGGTGGACAGACAGAGGCAAGCTTGCTGCTGTGCCGCCTGTACTGGGTCTGGCTGGGATGGAGTTAGCTTCCCCATAGCAGCCCCTACAGTGCTGTGCTTTGTATTTGTAGCTAGAGTGGTGTTGATAACACACCAGTGTTTTAGCTACTGCTGAGAAGTGCTTGCACAGCATCAAGGCTGCCCCTCTTGCCCCCAAAGGCCAGTAGACTGGTGGGCAAGGTGCTGGAAGGGGACACAGCCAGGACAGCTAACCCAAACCAACCAAAGGGATAGTCCAGACCATATGGCATTGTGCTCAACAATAACAGCTAAGCAGGGAGAGGGGGGCAGTCATTATTAAGGTGTTTGTCTTCTGACCAACTACTATGCATACTGAGGCCCTGCTTCTCAGGAAGCATCTGGGCATTGTCTGCTGGTGGGAAGTACAGAATAAATTTTTTTTTCTTGCTTTGCTTCTGTGTGTGGCCTTTGCTTTTTTTTTTTTGTTAAACTGCCTTTATGTCAACCCAAAATTTTTCGTTTTATTTTTCTCCTCGCCGTCCTGCAGAGGAGGGGGAGTGATAGAGTGGCTTGGTGGGCATCTAGTGGCATCCAAGGTCAATCCACCACACTGCCTCTCTTCCCCTCTCCTATTCCTCTCGTGGAGGACCCTGATCACTGACAGAGAAGGTCAATGCAAACTAAAAACAATAAAATAGGCAGCTCCCTGCTGTGCTTCCAAGATGCTCACACTTGTGGTAGGGATGGGAGATGTGGACATGTTTAACCCATAAGAGCTGAGAGTCTGGCCTGAGCAGAGGGCTGTGAAGAGGCTGGAAGAACCCTTCTCTTCATCATTACCACCTGGCTTCATTCATTTTAGGGCAACGGGCCCTGTTCCAAGGCCCAATTTAAAAGTCAGGCTCTTCTCAACATATTTCATCCATTACATTCAGGTTTCCTTCATCAAGGAGTTAAGGCAAACATGGATGAAATATAATATTCACACTTCTATGCCCTAGGTGTTCCAGGCAGAGCTGTTAAAGCTACTACACAAAATAAATCAGTGTATCTGGAAAGGAAAAATAGTCTTTATCTGTTGTTTTAGGAGATCTAAATGTCTAGGATACGTTGTCTAGGCAAGTAGCTACTGACTGCCAGGACCATATACCTTATCCTAAAGATCCTTCTTTCCTCACAGGTATCCATTGAGAAGACAGAGATTAGCACAAAGGGTCTGCAGAAACAAAGTTCTGGGAGATATCAGTAATGGCCCTTTGAGCCACTGGGGTTTTTTTTGTGTCATTGGAGCTAAAATAATCAGGCCCTAATATATGACAATAGATCAAGGCATATATTTTACCTTTAATTTCATTATCAATATGTGTGATGGTGAGAATAGAGTCTGTGGACCTCAACAAAGCATTAAGCATGAATAAAAGGTTTATTAAATCCAAAAAGGTAGGATTAAGGATTTCACCTGTACTAACCATTGAACTGGCAAAACCATCATCCACCACTCTTTCAATAGTAAGAAAAGTCCCTCTGGGATCTTCTCGTACAGAAGAGAAGGTGAATAAAACCAGCAGTGGCAGCATGGGAAATGTCACCAAAGAATTGCGGAGGGTGCTTTTTCTTGACGAGGTGTAAGTAAAGCAAGGGCCATTGCACAGAGCAAAAGGAATAGTCTGAACCAGTCCTAGTCTTCTTGCTGCCATCCAGTTGGGTAACAAGCTGCCATCAGCAGCAAGGTCTGTTTTGGATTCTCTGAAGGTTTGACCCAATGATCTATAAGTGGTATTAATTGGTTGAGAAAACAAATCTTACTCATATGGTGAAACTGGCCAGCTAGAGAAACTTGTTTCCTTGTGCAAGCCAGAATTTGGGCTGTCAGAAGCTTTTCTGAGTATACCTCAGGCTCCTTGGAAAAAGTTTTAACTTTATTTTTCCTCATGCTCACTGAATTGGAAGAGGTGGTTGGTTTTGCAATGTGGTAAGTGTCCCATCCAAATGTGCTAACAGTCCATTTAGCCCAGCATATGAAGACACATGCAGTAACAGTGTATCTTACTTATCTTTATTCAAGAAATGACTGCTAGGAAGAAAGGAAGAAAAGGTGGAAACCAGGAACTATTGTGGAGGGGATAGGGAAAGAAGAGAGTGTATTCACAGCCCAGAGGAGGGCTACCTGGCGTGGGGGAGCTCTACTAGTGCAGCACTGCTTCCCTGAGAGATCATCCCAGCATGGGGATGCTCTTGGAAAGAAAAGGAAAAAGGCAGGGTTAAAGGATTGCTATTTTGTGAGTACTTTGTAGCTGCAGCTCCAGTCTGGGCTTTTATTTGAGTGTGTCACTCGCAACTGCAGCACTCGGGAAACCTGCTGCGTGGGAAAAGTCTAATTAACACTGAATCACCCGTCCCCCGCTCACCGCCATCCTGCCAGTACAGGGAGCAGACGACAATAAACAGCTCAGCGTAGGTGGCTCTCTTTTATTAGCTAACTGGAGGCTATTGAAAGAAGTGGGGGGGGGAAGTGCCCCAGCTAGGAATTAAGCCAAAAACATTGACTGAATATGGGGTTGGAAAATGGCAGTAATGCCATAGTTGAGAGAGCAAATACCAGTTCATTCCAATACTGGAGAAGTGCGGACAAACTCTCATTGTTCCCTCTCAGCTGAGTCACTGCTTTCATTGCTGGGTGTTAAACGAATCATTCCTCTCATTTTCCACTTTGTTATAATTTGGGGTTGTGTTTTCAACCATTTTTTAAGCAGTGTAGAGGTACGCTGAGCTGGTTTGTTTGTAAAAATGATATCCCCAACCCCAACGCTCCCATGGGAACCATGTCAGAAATGTGACTGGGGAAACAATGGGAGTGTGAACTGGTGAGGGTAAAAGCAAAGAGCATCTGGTTAGAAGCAATGCACAGGTATGGAGGAGGCACCTGCAGGGAGAGAAAGGCCAAGTCTATCTTCACTTTGTGGTCTAGAGCAGTGGAGCCATTCTGGAGCAAATCTCCTGATTGTGACCACTTACGGTGTGTGTTGGTTCAGTCCTCAAAGGGGTTTTGGTCCACACTAACTAGATAGGTGCCTCTGCTCCAGGCAGGCATCAGCTGAACTCCAGTCCCTAATGGGAACATGAGAGTCTGAATCAAAGACTGGTCCCAGCTCTGAGCTACATGTGGGTGGGGGATTGGGATCAGAGCTTTTGGGAATAGGCCAAAGTAGCTCCATCAGACTGATGATGGAGCAGATGTCAGGGCCTCAGCACCAATGTGTGAATTCATGGATTCACTCCTATTGCCCTGATCTACTTTTTAGTGTGAACATAGGCAAAAATGTTAAATTTTTACCTTAAAAAGAGAGATATTGTTTGATTGTAGAAAATATATATTACTATCATAAATGAGAGCCAGAAAACCCAGCAGATGTAAAGTTTCTATTTCCCTCCTATCATTGTTTTGGGAGGCTGAGAAATGTAAGAGAAAAAGGCAGTGACCATAAGCAGTAAGTGTCGTATATCTAACCTGACCTAATGGGGTGAGAGCATCTGTCCTCTGATGAGACACACCTGCAGCAGGGCACTCAGCTTCAAAGTGTGTGCAAAAAAGAAGAGGTCCTTGGTTTGCCTGTCCTACCTGAAATCAGGAGTTTTTCTAATGGGACCCATCAGGTAATAACAATTATTTCACTGGAGATGTGCCTCATTTCCACTGCTTTGAAGAACAGAATTGGGCTAATTAATTAAAAGAGTTTGGGTCATGATCAAGCCAAAGGGCATAGAATTCACTGATTAAATTGACTCAAGACACAGCTGTTCAATGTGCTAAAATAATAGTATGAACCTCAGGGCTGTTTTTAAGAACTGATATAATTTCCTTAACTGCACAAGCTTCAGTAAAGTACTCTTCAGGCTCTTCCTGTGAAAGTAGCATTACCTTCAGCTTACCTGAAAGAAATTATCTCCCTTCAAGTGAACTTGAGTGCTGAGTACGCATAGAAATTAGAGTCCTGAAGGACCCATCACGAGGTACTTTTAAAAGATTTTCTTTGGTTACCTGTTTTCTGGTAAAACAGAAGAATATAACTCTTCAGTATTGAAGTTACATCTTTTGCGTTCTGATAATTTCAAAATCTCACTAAGAGAAAATTTTCTCCTGAGCCAAATACTATCTCTACTATCTCACGTGTCAGTGCAGCAATATTACTGTAACCATGGTGGTGGGGAATTAAACAGAATGGTAGAATATTGTGTGTTGTGAAACTCGTGACTGTAGAAACCTCACCAGGTAGTTACTGTTTGCACTAAGAAACTTGCTATAGAAACCTGTTATGCACCAGTAATGCTGATCAAAGAAACCAATCAATGTAGAGGTTAAAGTTAATAGTGAACATTGTATGTTAATAGCAAGCATTGCATGTAATTTTATGTTAAACAGTTTATGTAACAGTGACTTGACAGAAAAAGTGTATAAAAACTGGCGAATTTTAATGCAAAGGGGAACACGCTTGAGGAGGAGATATCCCCTGTGTTCCTGGCACCGTGAATAAAGAATGCCTGCCTTTTAACACTACATTAGTGTTACAAGGTTTATTCCCGATTTCGGTGACAGTTTTGGCGACCCAGATGGGACACCGCTTGTGAATCTCGATGGGTCCGTGGGATCACGGGACCTCCAGCCAGCACCGAGGGATTCTCGGGGAGAACCTCTGATCCCCGGACCAAAGAATTCTGAGCAAGTCTCCTGGGAAAGGTAATAAGGCATTCTTTTAAGGGATTGAAGTAACGTGGGTACAAGTCCCAGCAGCCTGCTCATAAGGCGTGGTGAAAGCTACGCAGAGTAGGGCTGAGAGGTACCTCTACGGGGTTGGAGTCCCAACAGGTAATGCCTGCTTATAAGATACGGCGAAAGCCTTGCAAGGTTGGGTTAGGGTCCTGGGCAAGGAGGGTGGGAATTCTGGCAGGGGGGGCTGGATTCCCAGGGAATTCCGGCAGGGGGCTGGAATCCCAGAGGGAGCTTCAACAAGGGTTTGGGGTCCCTCTGACTAGTGCCTGTGATAGTGCACGATCACACCCACTAGTCTCGGGAAGATGGGTATGTTTCCGAGTAAGAAACCCATCCCAAAAGAAACACCTTTGGGATGTATCTTGGGGCACTGGAAAGGTCTGGGAGGTGATCCTCTGACTTGGAAACAATTAATAGAATATTACAATCATTGGTGGCCAATGTATAGATTGGAGAGTGGGGAGAAATGGCCAGAAAATGGGATATTGCAATACAATACTATCCTGCAATTAATGTTGTTTTGTAAAAGGGAGAATGTGATGAGAACTTGAAAAGGGGTTGTTCTATTTGAATACTAAAGAGAATTGTTTCAAGAATGAATGTTGGAGAAAGGAGGAAGGTAAATCCCCGACTGGCCGAAGCTCAATGTGGTGTTTGCAAGGAATGTGGGCACTGGGAAAAAGAGAATGCCCCAAAGCTGGATAATTAGATCCAACTCTCCGGGTGATTAAATTAATGACTCTGGATAAAGAATTATGAAGGGGACCGGGGGAATCAACCCTAGCTGAACCTCTGGATACATTGAAGCTAGGGGTTGAAGAAATAGAATTTTTGGTAGATACAGGGGCCACTTACTCGGTATTGAATACATGTAAAGGGAAATTTAGTCATAAATCAGTAAATGTTGTTGGTGCGACAGGGCAAAAAGAAAATTGGCCTTTTCTAGAACCATTACAGTTTAAATTGGGAAAACAGTGTGTAACTCACCAGTTTCTGTATATGCCTAAATGCCCACTGCCTTTGTTAGGACGAGATTTATTAAGTAAACTAGATGTACAAATAACTTTCAAAGATGGAGAGATTAAATTACTAATACCAGAATCAAAAGACATAGAGGCAAGAGTGTTTATGTTACAGGATTCCTTCAGGGAAGAACAGATTCCAGAAGAAGTGGAAAATGCAGTAATTCCTTTGGTTTGGGCGAGTGAAGTTCCGGGACGATCTAAATTGGCAGAGCCGGTAAAAGTAACTATAAAACCTGGAGCCAAGCCGGTAAGACAAAAACAATACCCTATTAAGTGGGAGGCTCGAAAAGGATTAGAGGGGTTAATTATGAAATTTTTAGAATATGGGCTTTTAGTAGAATGTGAATCAGAATATAATACTCCCGTATTGCCAATAAGGAAATCTGGAGGTAAGGAATATTGACTAGTTCAGGATTTAAGAGCTATAAATCAGACAGTCCAAGATATATACCCAGTAGTGGCTAATCCATACACTTTATTGACCTCTTTAAAAGAGGAACATAAATGATTTACTATACTGGATTTAAAGGATGCTTTCTTTTGCATACCTCTGGATATAAAAAGCCAAAGCATATTTGCTTTTGAATGGGAAAGCCCCGCCACAGGACGAAGGACGCAATTAACACGGACTGTACTTCCACAAGGATTCAAAAATAGCCCTGTGATATTTGAGAATCAGTTGGCAAAGGAATTAGAGATATGGAAAAAAACAGAACCAAGGGGGAGGCACACTGTTACAAGATGCGGATGACATTCTGATAGCAGCAGAAAGTAAAGAAAAATGTTTTGCAATTACTATCAGTTTATTAAATTTTCTGGGCCAAGGAGGGTACAGAGTTTCCAGAAATAAGGCCCAGATAGGGAAAGAAGCAGTGATTTATCTGGGATTTGAAGTATCTCAAGGACAAAGACAATTAGGGAGTGAAAGAAAAGAAGCTATTTGTGAAATTCCTGAACCCAGCAGCCCGAAGGAACTAAGAGCTTTTTTGGGATGATTGGATGGTGTTGACTCTGGATTCTGAACTATGGACTGTATGTGAAGCCAGTATATGAGGCTTTAAAAGAATCCAAAGATCGGTATCTGACTTGCACACCTGAATGTCAGAAGTCATTCAAAGAACTGAAAAAGGTGCTAATGATGGCTCCTGCTTTGGGATTACCTGATGTGACCAAACCTTTTGAGTTGTTTGTACACGAAAGGCAACACTTGGCTCTTGGAGTGCTGGCACAACGGCCGGGATCCTGGAAGCAACCGGTGGGATACTTCTCCAAACAATTTGATAATGTAAGTAAAGGATGGCTGGGATGCTTGCGCGCTGTGGCAGCAACGGTATTGCTGATCCAAAAGGCTCAAAAATTGACCATGGGTCAAAAGATGGTGCTGTATGCACCACATATGGTAATAGCTGTCTTAGAACAAAAGGGGGGGTCATTGGTTATCCCCCAGCAGGATGCTGAAATATCAGGTTGTCCTATTGGAACAAGATGATGTGAAATTAAAAACCACACCAATTGTTAACCCAGCAATATTCCTATCAACAGGAAGTCCAACAGGGAATTTAGAACATGATTGCCTGCTAACTATTGAACAAGCCTATTCCAGCAGACAGGACCTGAAAGATGAACCTCTGGAGCATCCTGATCTGGAATTATTTACAGATGGGAGCAGCTTTGTGCAAGAAGGAAAGCGAATGGCTGGGTATGCTGTCATCATCACCACTGAGGTATTAGAGTCAGGGACATTGCCTACAAATACCTCAGCACAGAAAGCAGAACTGGTGGCATTAAGGCAGGCTCTGCGAATAGCAGAAGGAAAAAGGGTAAATATTTGGACTGATTCTAAATATGCGTTTGGGTGATCCATGCTCATGGAGCTATCTGGAAAGAAAGAGGACTGGTGTCAGCCCAAGGAACATCTATAAAGTATAAAGAAGAAATTCTCCAACTTCTGGAAGACATGCAGAGACCAAAGGAGGTGGCGGTAATGCATTGTAAAGCTCATCAATTTGGTCAGACAGCTGTAAATATAGGTAATCAATTGGCAGATAAAGCTGCAAAGGAGGAGGCAGAACGAGGTATCCTTGCACTAGTACCAGTAAAACAAACAAAACTTCCAAATTTAAAACCGAAAAATAATAGATTGGATGATCAATTAGCAGAACAATTAAAAGCATCACAAAATGAAGAAGGATGGTGGGTAATGTCGGAGAAACAGGTAATAGTAACTCTGCAAGTCATGATAGAACTTGCAAAAGAAAAGCATGAGCAAACACATTGGGGACTAGATGCCATGGTTTCGAGTCTGAAAACATCTATAGTATGTGTAGGAATGACAGGAATAGTTAAATCAATAGTAGCTAAATGTCCAATCTGTCTTAAAAATAATCCCCTGAACCAAAAGAAACCACCTTTAGGAGTAACAAAACAAGGAAATTCTCCTGGAGATTATTGGCAAATTGATTTCTCTGAGTTACCCAGACAAAATGGATATAGGTATTTGTTAGTACTAATTGATACATTTTCCGGATGGCCAGAAGCTTTCCCTTGCAGCACCAACAAAGCTAGAGAAGTGGTTAAAAATATTGTTGAAGGAAATAAGACCAAGATTTGGGGTGCCAATGGGAATGTTCTCTGATAGAGGACCACATTTTGTGGCAGATATAGTTCAACAAATTAGTAAAGTTTTGGGCATAAAATGGGACCTACACACCCCCTGGAGACCACAATCAAGTGGGAAAATTGAGAGGATGAATCAAATGCTGAAAAGACAAATAAGTAAAATTTGCCAGGAAACATCTTTAAAGTGGCCACAGGCTTTACCATTAGCTCTCTTGAGAATTAGGATCCAACCGAGATCAAGAGACGGCTTAAGTCCATATGAAATTCTGTACAGCAAACCTTACCAGACTCCTTTAATCCCAGGGGATATGAAGGTAGCTGGGGAAACTGATTTAAAAAGGTATCTGATTTCTCTAGGAAAAGTCCTTGGAGCACTCCAGAGATATATTTTGCTGGTTAGGTCGCATGCCTTGGATACGCCTGTACATCAGTATCACCCAGGTGATCTTGTGTATATAAGGACTTGGAACTCTGAACCACTGCAGGAGAAGTGGAAGGGACCCTTCCAGGTACTGTTAACAACATACATTGCAATCAAAGTAGGAGGAGTGGAACCGTGGATATACTACACTTGAGTGAAGAAGGCCCCGTCAAGGAAAATCATCAATAGGGATCCAGGGACTGCAAAATTGATTTTAAAATATGTTTAAAAAGGGGGGGCTATCATTGCAAAATATGGGAAAATGGATTTTGATTTGGCAACTGATGATGACGGGAGCATTATTTGGGGGAAAGGCAGATCAAGTAGAAAGGAGGGCAGAGAGGAAAGATCCGCCGCCAATAGAAGCAGAACAGTTGATACACATCCCAAGGAGAACTCCAGAAGAAAATTTAATGGTGGGACTGATAAAAGAATTGCTAACTTGCAAAATGTGACCCAAATAACTGCATGTCTCCCAATCCCGAGAACAGTAGGGGAATCTATTCCTTGGGGTGGATTTATTAGGACAGATAGAAAAAAGACACACAAAAAATGCAAAGGGACATGCAGGATAATTGGTTTGACAAAATTTTCACTGGATTGGGGTGGAACCTGAGTTCCTGGATAAAATCCTTAATTGGTACCGCATTATTATTATTAATAATATTCTTGGTAATATTACTCATTTATTATTGTTTGAAAAAGGAGTTCACAAGGAGAGCTGCCGTTGATCGCAAAATTACACTGGCAATAGCTAAAGGACAACGTCAAAGTTTGAATGATTCAACTAATGATGCTCCCACCATCATACGGTGAACTAAATCAGTATAAACAGTATGTTGATTAGTGATGGAAGTATTGAAAAGAATGATTATTTCAAAACTTCCAAAGGGGGGAAATGTAACCAAGGTGGTGGGGAATTAAACAGAATGGTAGAATATTGTGTGTTGTGAAACTCGTGACTGTAGAAACCTCACCAGGTAGTTACTGTTTGCACTAAGAAACTTGCTATAGAAACCTGTTATGCACCAGTAATGCTGATCAAAGAAACCAATCAATGTAGAGGTTAAAGTTAATAGTGAACATTGTATGTTAATAGCAAGCATTGCATGTAATTTTATGTTAAACAGTTTATGTAACAGTGACTTGACAGAAAAAGTGTATAAAAACTGGCGAATTTTAATGCAAAGGGGAACACGCTTGAGGAGGAGATATCCCCTGTGTTCCTGGTGCCATGAATAAAGAATGCCTGCCTTTTAACACTACATTAGTGTTACGAGGTTTATTCCCAATTTTGGTGACATAACCGTTAATTATTTGCAATGATTAAGCTGAATGTTTATGGCTAAATTCATTTCCTAGTAAAATAGCCCTGTTCTGTGCACTAAACACTGCCTTTCTGTCAGGAAACTATGTGAAAGAGTAGCTTATAGATATTTTTCTTATGTTATGAAATGAAGAGCTTTTAAATGAACTGATGTTGCAAGTAAATAGACTGCAAGAAGTTTTGTTCTCTATCTTGAAAGAGTATATTGTCTGAATTTTTATAGTGGCGCTGTACCAGAAAGTTTTGTCAGTTCAGCAGCTAAGTGATATGAATTAACATATCTTCAAAAATCAATTCATACAACCCATATCATGCTCAGCTGCTCACCTCAGATAGAACATCTGCGAAAGGTTAGAGAAGGACAACAAAGATGATTGAAGTTACAGACCAGCTTTTATATGAGAAGCAACCAAGTAAGTTAGGAGTCTTCCACGTCCAAAAGAGGTGACTGAAGTGGATGCAGCCGTTTTTTAAAAAATCGTGAATAACACTAAGATTGTGACTAGGCAGTGACTGTACACCGTTCCCTATTGTAAAAAGAAAGGCATCAAATGAGCCTAGTGGGATGCTGATTC
This sequence comes from Morus bassanus, assembly GCA_031468815.1. Lineage (NCBI taxonomy): Eukaryota > Metazoa > Chordata > Aves > Suliformes > Sulidae > Morus > Morus bassanus. The sequence continues at coordinate 85,885,872 of CM062568.1, read as the reverse complement.
CAAATAAGCAAAAGAAAATTCTTCTTCACACATTGCATAATTACACTACCACACTCATTGCCTTATGATGTTGCGGGCGCCAAAAGTTTAAATGGGTTGAAAACACAGTGAGACAAATTAATGGAAGAAATTTCTATTAAGGGCTGTTAAATACAAAGGTACTGCTTAAGGTTTAGGAGTGTCTGAACCACGAACTGCTGGAGACTAAAGAACACATTAGGGAAGTATTGCTATGTGCTTGGCCTGTCCTGATAGTCTTTTGTAAGCATGCACATGTAGCCACCGTCAGAGAAAGGATTTGGAGGTAGCTCAACCTTTGGTCAGCACAGATATTCTCAGATTTTACAGTCTGTTAGAGTCAGGATCTCTTACTAGCACTACCTCCATATTAGTTATGTCTGACACTGTAGGTCTTAGCTTTTGCCACTGAAGAGCTCCTGGTCTTTGATCCAAGCTAATACAGCTAGAAAATGTGATGATGGAGTAGAACACTGCACCTCACAAAATGACCCAGCAATTCAAAATACATTGAGGATCTCTGTGGGTCTTAAGTGTTGCTAAGTGTGAGCTATTTCAGGGAGGAGCAAGGAAGCGGTAGGGCAAAGGGAGAGAGTTTGAAGCTGCAGTGAGAAAGAAGCTTTCTTGTCGCACCTACTGCATAGCTTAGAAACTCAAACAGCTTTTGAGATGAATCATATTATGGAGGCTGCAACAATCTGTGTTGGAAAATCACTATACTTCTAGCCTAGATTTTTGGTTAAGTGAGCACTAGAGGACTGCACTATACTGTTCTCTTGGTCTCTTCAACAAGAGCAAGCTCTTTAGCAGCCATAATTACTTGAACCTTTATTAGATCCAGAACTTTAATTCCTAAGTTGCCCCTTCTCACATGCCAGTAAAGCCATAATGTATATTTCATGTCTTAATACATGAAGTTAAACAAGTTATCAACGTAAAGCCCTACCCTTGTCCTGTGGCCAACTGTTCTCTCCCAAGTCTTAAGAAAGAGAGCTCTTTACAAAATACTATATATGTAGAACAGGTTTTTTTTTATTGTCTACTCAGTAGGTTTTGGTTTTCTTCATCTGTATATTCAGAGGTACTTTAGAAAGGAAGCATTGATAGTCTATTTACTAGGGAGATCAGTGAGTGGCACAGCAGACAAGCTGACTGCCTCCAGGTCTTCCCAACATGCCTGCGTCTTGCATTCCTGCAAAATCTGTCAGACCCCATGAATCACTTCTGGCAAATGCCTGCGTGTGGGCATCCAGCTCTAGGTGTTTCACTGCAAGACATCCCAGTGATGCTGCTCTGCCCAAGAAATTTAGGACCATGTATTCACATCTGAAGTTGTTGTAAGGGGCCTCAGGCAAGAATGTACTCAAGGACATATTCTTCACAAGTGATCAGGGACATCCTGGAGGGATGCAAACAACCTAGCAGCAGGTACCAGTCGTGGAGACCAGTACAAAAGGAACTAAGGACATCTCCATCTAGATAAGAGTCAGGACACCAGTTGAAACCAACACACCTTGCAATCCACTTGATGGGCCACCTCATGACCATATGGGGAAGGACTCAGAGATCATGGAAAGGACACAAAAAACACCCCTTCAACAAACTACTAGGGACCACCGGAGACCACCTCATACCTCTTCAGGGGCTCCTAAGGGACCTAGAACGCATGGGTAATTAAGATGCAAATATTATAATTAGTTCCAAGAAATAGAAGGAATATGTATAACTGTTCCAGGAAGTCTAATGCATATGTGTATAACGGAGCAATATAAGCTCTGTCTATCGCAACTTGCGGTATACATGATAGGAGGAACTATCACCCATGCATCAGGCACCGTAATAAAGAATGCCGGCTTCTGAATGCTACATTTGTGTTAAGGAGTTTTATTCCTGATTTCGGTGACATCCAGCTCTAGGTGTTTCACTGCAAGACATCCCAGTGATGCTGCTCTGCCCAAGAAATTTAGGACCATGTATTCACATCTGAAGTCACACTGTTTATGTGTAGCCAAAGATGAAAGCCGGTGTGAACCTTGATGGAGTGCCCTGTGCCTGGCACAAAATGACAGCCCCCAGGGGAGAGGTATACGCAGGGCCTTAACATCATTTTCAACACCGCAAGCTACAATTTCCCATGTGGTGTTTATGGGGCTTTCCAGGATATTTCATTAGAGGGAGTGATCCCTGAAAAGCACAAACTATGCTGTTCTCGTTCAAGAGGTCTGACAAAGATCGTGGTAATAGCTGTAAGGAGATGGCTGTGACCTGCATGAAGGCACTCTGACACAGTCTGGAGAGTGAAGGATGGGAGATGGTTCTTGCTGCAGTCTTTTATGGACAACAAGTAATACCTCACTAGCCAGATTGCTCAGTTTTCTGTTAATAAGTTGATTTCCAAAGGAAATTCAATTTTGCAGCTGCATAGTTTATTGGGCTAGCCATTGTCCTCTCTCCCCATTCCCTCTCTAGTACCTATTTAACTTGCTCAAAAGAAGTGAAGTTCAAAGAGTGGAAGTCTCAAGGACACAAAGTGCTTCTGGAAAACTCACAGCCAGGTAGAGGAAAAATCAGATTTGCATCCCCATTGACAGCACACAGCCTGAACTCATGCTGCCTGGCAGCATCTGGCCAGCCTGTCAGTGCCCACCTACCAAGCCGCTGGCTGGGCCCCAGTCCCTCCAGACCAGTCCCAGCACTGTTGCCTCCTCCTTGGTGTGGGCATCCTAGGGGGAACAGGGGAGCAAGGAAAGGGAGAGCCAAGGCGTTACCGTTACTGCAAGAGGAGCAAAAGTAGGGGGGATCTGCTGCTCATCTGAAACAACTGGTTTTTCTTGTGGAGCTTTTGTTCTAGATGGCTATCACTGAGCACTGCTGCAACAGCTCACTGGTCTGCTGCTGGCATGAGTCAATGCTTTAAAGTCAGTCCTGTTGAAATTTAGGATTTTAGCCCAAACTGCTGCTCAGGAGGAAAAAGAGCTGCCTCAGGAAAGATGACAATGCAGAAACCTATAGATCTGCTTGGGGGGGCAGAAGGACAGCACAGACTTTGTGACACCCCTACATTTACCTGACTGCAAGGGGGTAGGGGGACCTGAGCTACCTTGCAAATGACACCTTCACAAAGCTGCCAGTGATCAGGCACAACTCCAGCAATACCTCTGATTCAGGCAGGGCTCAACAGGGTGCAAACAGCACCGATGCATATTGAGTTGATGAGTTCCTGGTGTCAGCCAAGGAAAAGACTGAGAGGATGTGATGGGAGTTCACAAAAACATCAAGGTGATGAATAAGTTGAATGTAGGACTGTTATTCACCAACACCTGCAATCCTAGAACAAGAGGTCACTTAGGAAATCAGTAGACCAACCTGAAGGGGACAACAGAAAGCATTTTTTTAAGCAATAGATAGCGAACTGCTGGAATGTGCTGCAGGAAACATCAGCAGGCTCCAAAGGGGTTTGGACAAATTTGGACAACAGGCCCATGAGCAGGCAGTAAAGGGAATAGGCAAGGACATAGTTTCCAGCATCCCTAATCCAACCCTTGTGGGTGCTGGATTTAGAAGGGAACACCCCACAGAAGATGGGTTCAGGTGCTCTCCCCGGCTCACATACAGTAAGGCAGATGGCAGAGCTAGAGGGGACCCTGGTCTGACCCTGCAAAGCACCTTTCTTCTTCTTACACCCTAACTGTGACAGCTACAACTCAGACAAACTCCACTAGTCTGCATAAAGTCCTAGGTATTGTTTTCCACATAACAATATAAGACTTCAGTGCTTATGATGCTTCTTGAGGCTTTCCTTGAGAGGGTAGTTTTCCCTCTCACTGTGTCTTTTTCATTCTTTTCCCCCTATGGCTGTAGCAGTCCAGAAACTCAATTTCCTCTTGGAGGACACAATATAATCCTCTCAGCAAAAGGAAATAGAAGGGAGAAATGAGTAAGAGTTCTTCCTTTGCCTCAACCCTGGACAGATTGGTAAGAAATGAGGAATAGCAAAGACATATCCTCGCTATTTGCAGAGGCCTGAATGTTAACAAGCAGTTTGGAGGGGAAAAAAAAAAAGGGGGGGAGGGGAGTAGTTTTGGTTCAATCTCATTTCCTGTGTCCCAGTTTATTACAAGTGTCATTTAATAAGAATGATTTTCACTATGATTTTTATTTCCTCTGAAAAGAAAATTAAGAATCATTAGCAGGGAAAAATGATTCAGTCTTTTGAGAAATCTAGTTATGTTGCAGAGCTCAGCTGCCAAATTACTATAAAAGTCCCTGGGAGATTTTTTCTATGCAGTACAGAGAAATAACATGTAACAGTCAAGACTCCTACATATAATTGTATTGGGTTTGCATGGCAAGGTTTTGGTAGCGGGGGGGCTACAGGGTTGGCTTCTGTGAGAAGCTGCTAGAAGCTTCCCCTCTGTCCGACAGAGCCAATGCCAGCCTGCTCCAAGACAGACCCTCCGCTGGCCAAGGCTGAGCCCATCAGCAACGGTGGTAGTGCCTCTGGGATAACATATTTAAGAAGGGGGGAAAAAAACCCTGCTGTGGAACAGCAGTTGGAGAGAGGAGTGAGAATATGTGAGAGAGAAACAAGTCTGCAGACACCAAGGTCAGTGAAGAAGGAGGGGGAGGAGGTGTTCCAGGAGCTGGAGCAGAGATTCCCCTGCAGCCTGTGATGAAGACCACGGTGAGGCAGGCTGTCCCCCTGCAGCCTATGGAGGTCCATGGTGGAGCAGATATCCACCTGCAGCCCATGGAGGACCCCACGCCAGAGCTTGGTGGATGTGCCTGAAGGAACTTGTGACCCCATGGGAAGCCTGTGCTGGAGCAGGCTCCTGGCAGGACCTGTGGCCCCGTGGAGAGAGGGGTCCATGCTGGAGCAGTCCATTCCTGAAGGACTGCACCCTGTGGAAGGGACTCACGCTGCAACAGTTCATGAAGAACTGTAGCCCATGGGAAGGACTCATGTTGGAGAAGTTCATGGAGGACTGTCTCCCATGGGAGGGACCCCACCCTGGAGCAGGGCAAGAGCATAAGGAGTCCTCTCCCAGAGGAGGAAGGAGTAGCAGAGACAAGGTGTGATGAACTGACCATAACACCCATTCCCTGTCCTCCCACACCACTCAGGGGGAGGAGGTAGAGAAATTGGGAGTAAAGTTGAGCCCAGGAAAAAGGAAGTGGGGGAGGAAAGGTGTTTAAAGATTTAGGTTTTATTTCTCATTATCCTACTCTGATTTGATTGTTAATAGATTAAACTGATTTCCGCAAGTCGAGTCTGTTTTGCATGTGACAGTAATTGGTGAGTGATCTCCCTGTCCTTATTTTGACCCAGGAGCCTTTCATTATATGTTCTCTCCCCTGTCCAGCTGAGGAGGGGGAGTGACAGAGCGGCTTTGGTGGGCACCTGGCATCCAGCCAGGGTCAACCCACCACAATAATTTAAAATAAACCCTTGGAAATATCCAAGTAAAAATATAGCAAGTTCCAATTTGTGTTGTTGGCTGCACACTATGAGGTTTTGACCAGCAAACTGAATAGTTACACGAATGGTTGTGCTCTTCAGAAACTTCCTAATCAAACCTGCTATCCTGTGATGTTATGTAAATATTTTGAATAATGTATGTGCCTGCAATAGTGTTCAGCAGAGGCTACTTAAATGAGAATCTGCAGGTTATTTGCTGGAAATGCCTTGCAGAACTACCTTGTTTTTTTTTCCTCAGTTCAGTAAACATTCTGAAAGCAGGGAACACACACAAAGGCAAGCCCAGCCACAGCTCCTCTTGACATAGATAAAAACATTATGAATTCATGCAGTCCACAGAACAAGATGTTTGTGCAGAATCCAACCTAGGGTTTTATGGGAAATGCTTTGTCTAGGCTATTTATTTATTACTTCTATTTACCAAATCAAACATTTTCATCTGAGATTTTTTTTCAGTTGGAGTGCTTCCTAAAGAGTTTGTTTACTTCTGTATCAATTTAAGTTTCTGTCATAATTTTACTTTCTAGACACTGCACTAAATCAACACCTTTTTTGTCATCTTTCCCCTTGCTAACATCTTCCTCTGCTCCATGGGTGCTGACACCCCTGCTCCCTAGAACAACCTAATTCAGGAGGAGAATTGTTAAACTCAGAGTTTCCAGCGTGATTGTTGTTTGAAGATTGATGTTTCTGTTTCTGACCAGTATGGTGGTAACTTGTCCACTTTTCCAGCTGTACTGTTAAGCTTTCGCTGCCCCGACAAGTCTCAGGGTCTTCCTAGTGCAGTTTTTTTCTCTTGTAGATGGTTGTCCCAGTGGAGGGCCATCATTCAGCCTGAGCTCCTGCATGACACCAGGATCAGAGCTTTGCACTATCCTTTGCATTTAGTATGCCCATACATCAAGCATGAGTTATGGCAGTATGGTCAGAAGGAATTTAGGGTGTAATTCATTTTGTCTGACTTATGGTACCTACAGAACAAAAGTTCACATATGAATCAGTTGGCCAAAACTGCCTTTACAGTCAGTGGGGCAAAATGGGCACTTTCATCTTACAATTCATATTACTCTTTTCACTGTCCAATTTGGACTGACACAAACCGTGTCCCCAACACACCTCTGTCTCCACATTGCTTGTTCAGGGAAAAGAAGGTGACTGGCTCAGTTTACCTATCAGCACTGTCAAGATTAGATCAGACAGGTCCCATCCTCATTGTCAAGTGGCAGAAAATCCATCGCAATTCCAGGAAAACTGTTCCAGTGCTTGAGCACCTATTCTGTCTTGAAAATTTCTGACATTTCAGCTTTGGGCTTTCACTATGTTTTTTTCCACTAGATTAAGGAGAAAATATACTGTCAGGCACTTCTTGCTTCATCTGCCCTCAAATAATAGCTAGTCTTTAAAATCATAAACTAGTATAACCTTCATTATCTATGAGAAGTGACTTGAAATTTGTACAGCAACGCTTCGTATGATGTAGAATGTGTAATGAGGACTAAGTGGCTAAGTAGCAGTAAAGAGCTAGGACTGCCAGGTGTAGTCACAGTAGAGCAATCTGGATTACAGTACAGAGACCACATGCAGACTTTTCTACCCCAAAGCCATGCAGCGAGTGTGTTTGAACCACAGCTCTGCTCCCCTTCCAAACAAGGAGAGAGTGCAAGGCTGAAAGAGGAATACTAATTAAGTTTGCTGATGACAAAATTTGGAGGAGTTGTTGATATTCTTGAGGGCAGAGAGGCCCTGCAGAGAGATCTGGACAGACTGGAGAGCTGGGCAGTCACCAACCATATGAAGTTTAATAAGGGCAAGTGCCAGATTTTGCACCTTGGGCACGGCAACCCTGGATGTAAACACAGACTGGGGAATGAGAGGCTGGAGAGCAGCTCTGCAGAGAGGGACCTGGGGGTTCTGGTCAACACAAGTGTGTGCCCTGGCAGCCAAGAGGGCCAACTGAGTCCTGGGGTGCACCAAGCACTGCATTGCAGCTGGTTGAGGGAGGTGATTGTCCCGCTCAACTCTGCACTGGTGCGGCCTCACCTCGAGTACTGTGTGCAGTTTTGGGCGCCACAGTATACTAAGGAAACAAAGCTACTAGAGAGTGTCCAGAGGAGGGCCACAAAGCTGGTGAAGGGTTTAGTGGGGAAGCCATATGAGGAGCAGCTAAAGTCACTTGGTTTGTTCAGCCTGGAGAAGAGGAGACTAAGGGGGAGACCTCATCACAGTCTACAGCTTCCTCACAAGGGGAGGAGGAGGGGCAGGTGCTGATCTCTTCTCTCTGGCAACCAATGATAGGACCCAAGGGAATGGCAGGAAGATGTGCCAGGGGAGGTTTAGGTTGGGTATCAGGAAAATGTTCTTCACCCAGAGGGTGGTGGAGCACTGGAACAGGCTCCCCAGGGAGGTAGTCATGGCACCAAGCCTGGTGATATTCAAGAAGCACTTGGACAACACCCTCAGACACATGGTGTGAATTTTGGGGTTGTGCTGTGCAGGGAAAGGAGTTGGACTTGATGGTCCTTGTGGGTCCCTTCCAACTCAGGATATTCTATGATTCTATGTTTCTGTGAAATGCCTGCTGCTGCCTCCAGGCTAGATAGTGAATGAGGCGAGCAATAGTCATGGCAGAGAGGATTCAGGAGATTTTCAAACATCAGAAAAGGCAATGAGAGATTAGTTCATTCCTCTCCCTGTCCCAGGTGAAATAAGGACGTCCTAGTAATACCTGACTTGTGTCCCAGAGGCCATTTCTTCCAGGAGCTGCTGCTTTGCCTTATGGGGACAAGCTCCCCAACTCCCCTGCACAAAGCCCTGGCTGCATCTGGAGTTATGCCTTCATGAGAAACCAGTCAGTCCTATTGTAGCAACAATTTTCCTTCCCTTTTCCATCATCTCTGGCTCAGGGAAGAAGGTCACACTTATATTTAGAGTTTAAACTACTAAGCAAAGGGCTTGTTCCTTTACTTTTTGGATGGAAGTGTCTCACAAATGTTTTTTGGTTATAATTATATAACGATAATAATCTAACCCACTAAATCACCAGGTAAAATGCAGCCAATCAAAAGGACATCTAAACCAATTAATTTCAAAATTCAAGCTATTATTTGGCAGCTGAAGACTAACACTTCACTAGCACTTTTCACTGCAGAGCTTCCATAGTTACATCCTCTATATCTGTTTTGCTACATGGCTTGAAGGTGCAAAACAGTGGTACTTTTAAATGCAACAAAATGTGTTACTTTTGCTCATTTTGCTTGCAATAAGTGAGATTTTCTTTCAAAATAAAACACTTCTTAAAACAGTTAAGTAAAACTAGATAAGAAAATCTCATTCAGAATTAATTTCAGGGTAATCATTGTCCACAAGATTTTACAAATATCTTTTGTTAATATGTTTTCCTGGCCTAATAAATGGTACCTGGATAATTAAGTGAGCAATCTACCTGGAAATCTAAATGCCATTAAGGCAAGAAGAGTGGGCTTCTGTTTGGCAGAACATAAAAGACAACTCAAATATGTCCATGAATATTAAGCACTTTCTCTCCTTTCAAGAACTCGCTCCATTCAGCTACCAGTTCTCCTAAGGAAATAGCTTTTCATTACTGTATCTTCATGCCTTCTAAATGAAAATAGTTTAGTACCCAAATCAAATGCCCCGATTTCTGAAAATGCCACTGAGGAACAAAATACACAAATCTACACCTGGGAAGAAGAAAGTCATTAATTCAGAACTAGAAAATGAAGGCATTTCAATCAGCTGCTGAACAGCAGTCAAACATTAGCTTGAGTGATTTATGTAACTTTTATGTCCCACTTTTTACCTATTTAAGACATGATTAGTAGATTGTGTGTCTTGATATCATTAGAAAAAAAGATTCACTGCACTGAGGCAGAGGCCCAGTGCTCTGGGTAGGTTATTCCAGACTCTTAGACTTTGCCTTGAGATGAAGAATGATGCTTTAGGGGAAGACTGGAATTTACCTTGGAGCTACTCTAACATACAAATCTACTTGACAGTCTTATCAGCCTGGAAAGAAGAAACTCAGCATCACTGAAAGCCCAAGAACATTCAAGTTCAGACATAATTTACTTTTTTTTTTTTGGTAACATTATGGTCTATGTTAAGATATCCAAGTATCTTTAATACAAGTGGGAAACAGTTTTCCTCTATGAATATCAGCACAAACAAATAAATGGGGTGTTAATATTTGAGCAAGACTGCTCAAGAGAGTTTTCCCAAGGCAAGGCTGTCTGATGTGAGATATTGTCTTCTCCTGGTCATGCTCTGCCTCTGGCCTCAAGAAATAGCAGTTCAAATGCTGTCAGCAGCCACAGACAAAGAAATCCTAACAGACTGACAGAACACAAGAAAAAAAGGCATCTGGGTTGATGGCTACTGCAGAAATGTATGCCCAGACACTGGCAGGTTGCATTAGCAACTGCAATTTGTCAGACTGTGTGCCCACAAAATCTAAACTACACTGTAAAAGTATCACAGTGCTCTCCACAGCTGAAACTGTGGAGTTCAGAGTAACCCTCCTCCCCTGTGGCTCAAGGCCAAAGTTAGTAAAACTTTGGTCCATCAGCATATTGTCTGGATAGTCACCAACCTACAGACTTGTGCCGCCTCACTGAGAAAAGGAACTACTATTATGCCATTTTACAGGTGGGAAATGGGGAGTGGAGGCAGGATCCAGGGCACATAACCAGGTGTTTGAATATCACATTAGCCATGCAGTCACAGCAGCAACGTGGGAGACCCACAGGCACTTGGGAGCTAATTCCCCCAGGGTTCCCCTCCTCTCTCCATGTGCTCTGGAGGGAAGCCCAGGTGTGACAGCTAAATAAATGTTTAGGTTTAATAGAGATAGTTCCTCTTCTGAGTGATAACATCCAAGAGCACAGAGAAAGCCCAGGACCAAATAGGTGCAAACCTGAAAATTAGGGGCTGGTCCAGTGCTTTTGTACACAGAAAACATGATTCTTAAACAAAAAGAAAAACTCAATCTATTGGGAGACCTTCTTGTCCAAAAAAACCCCATGTGAGACAGTTATCTGGCATGTAATCAAGAGTGAAATGCTAGAGATGAACCAAAAGCTTTGAAAGGAAGAACGAACCAATGTATATCTTGTCTGTGGCTGTCACTTCCCTTGACAGCCATGGCCTGTCTCCTCTGTCTTGTTAGAAACTATGTCAAACCATTTATTTTCATCCTTATCTCTAAGCATCTGAGGCAATTTGAAAAGAGGAAAATAATAAATCCAAATGTGATTAGTGGAAATATCATTTGATGGGTCCCTTCCCACATGAAGGAAGACAGAATTCAGCCCATAAAAAGATATTAATCAGAAAGACAGTGTAAAACAGGACAAAAAAAAGACAGAAAGTGCTGAAAGTAAAAGTAAAGAAAAACCTAAAAAACCTCAGTAAAATATTCCAATTAAATCTCTAAGCTTCCCCTTGTAAACACTTGAAAATAAATTTCATTTTGTTTACTACAATGGGATGACAAACCTTTTCTTTCTTCAGAGCTATGAATTCTCACTTTCTAGATATGAATCACTCCATTTCATTAAGAAGAAGAAGCAGATTGCTGCCATCTTAATTGTAGCCAAAATATTATTTTCGGTAACTCTGAATAACAGGGTATGTTGACTTGTGGAGAAATGTGACATGCTCAGGATTTCTAAATTATAAATAGAAGAAAGAGAGAAAATATACTGGAGCGACATAAGCAAACTCAATGTTACTATTCTAAACAAAACTCAGAATTGCATTATTGTAAATAGATAATGAGAGTTTCCATTGAAAATTGACCCCACTAGCTTTTCAAATGAACATAATTCAGTGTGTAAATCATTGATTAACTTCATCTGAACAAGCTGTACAGCAGCCCAGAGGCAGCAGAAAGCTTTAGGGAGACTTCTCCAGGTTCCCCACCAGTCAGGCAGGCTCTCCTCAGCATATGTCAGTGTTTTACCCATGTTATAAAGGACTCATGCAACAACACTTTTCACTGTCCGACAGTAAAAAGCCTGTTCTGTTTTGACCTCCTTGTCTAGCTACCTTTTCTCTCTGGCCTTCACATGGGAAGTTGCAGGTTTGGGGAAACTAAAGCATTTCTCAAGGATCTGAGACCTGGAGGGTCACAGCTGCCAGGTGCAGGCATCAGAGCAAACACACTAGGAGGAAGATCAGCAGCACAGAGCACAGGCTAAAATCCTTACAGAATAAAAGCTGTCAGGAGAAAACAAAGGCAGAGGCATTTGCACACAGGCTGGCAGGCAAGTCTTGGCAGGTCACTGCATGCCAGTCTTTGTAGCAGATTGTAGCAGGTTATTTACCCAATGTAGGCTACAGCCTATAATGACAAGTCTGTACTTCATTTGACTGCATTGTGTATTGCCAGTAAAGTGCTTGGGATTATAGCTTCTCTTGGCATTCACCTTGACAAAAGCCCATTTTTTCCCTTCTAAGGAAGTTTGGGTTCAGAGCAGTGTCCCACAGAAGGTAAGAGAAAGTAAAAGCTTTTTGTAAGAGAGCTTTCCTTAACGTTTACTGTACTGGGGACCAAAACACTGGTGTTTGCGAGCCATGCATCAGGCCACCTTCACTTTCTTCAGGACAAGGTGTGGATGCTGAGTGCCATTTACCAGGCATGTGCCGGCATCACTGGGCACCGCCATACCCTCCTAAAGGCAGAGACACTTGCAACGTCAGCACTTTGGGGGCGGGGGGGCAGGGATCAGTCTCTTTGGAACCAAGAAATCTTACTCACCTTTCTGGTGTGGTGCCAGTTTGCTCTTTCACATTGCCTGTACTCTTAAGAGAGCTTAAGTCTCCTTGTTTACTTGACTGCCTTCAAGCCTGCTATTTTTTAACTTCCAAAAATTGTGACTCCCACGCTGCATTACAAAAATCTGATGTAACTTCAGATGATCCTGTATTCCCTTTTGTATGTCAGCCCTTTAAAAAAGAGCAACTGATGCCTGCTGACTTTTCTTCCTTGGCAGCTGTTTATTGCTTTGGGGACTGACTATCTTTGTGTACTGCTCTATGAGGCTCCTTGAGTGCAGTTCACAGGGAGGTAATTATTACCGTCCTTCCATGTGCAGATAACCTGGGATCCATCGCAGAGCAGGCATTACACCACCTGCAGCCTGCACACAGTCAGGCTGGTCTTTCATGGGCAGAAGGAAGAAATCCACTGATGAGGGGCTGAGATGCCCTGCAAGGCTTTGGCAGCCGCTGGGAGCAGGGTTGGGTCTCTCCGCATCCCACCTGGCCCTGCCCTGGTGAGCTCGGGGTGGCTGCTGCTTGGGGCTGTGCATGGTCCCATGGGGCGCCTTCCCAGGGCAGGTACATGGCCACTGCTGGCAGTGCCCTGGCACACATCCAACCTCTTTCCAGACATACTCAGGAGGAGGGAAATTCCCAGCCCAGACCTCCATTGCCAGCCAGGACTCACCCCAAGAAATAGCGGAAAAGCATCTGCTTCAAAAAGTACAGCTACAATGTTTCATGTCCCAGCAAGTCATTTCTAGCTGTACATTCACCAGCAATGGTCACATTCCTGCTTTTCTGATTATATTTTGCTCACATTGGATGTGAAAAATTCATACAGCTCTGGAAGATAATGTAGAGGAAGGAAAATTAATTGATTTGAAGGGTCAGCACCACCCACAAAGCCGCCACCATTTTCAATTTCTAGATTGCTTTAGGTAGCTGCAGAATCCCTTAAGGTACCAGTACTGCATGATGCAAAGAGCAGCTGCACACAGTCTGTGGAGACTTTATTAAACACTAATGAAAATGGACAAACCAGGGAAAATGCATCACAATTTTTGGAAACAAGAAAAGTACTTAGAAGGGTGATTGCTAGCAAAACACAAGAATTTTGCTTGTAATTTGAGTTATTTTCTTAGAGGAGCTCTTGAGACAGAGCAAACAGAACCTCTGGGTATTATTTTTACAAAACAATCACTCTTAAATTAAAACTATTTGGACTAACCATAAAATTGAATTGTTATGAGGAAAGGCAAAGGCAAGGTAGAGCAAGGTGAAAGACATGGCAAGGAAATGCAAGGAAAAGACAGGGATTTGATACACTGCAATACAAATGCAATTATTCCTCTCAGTCTGTGAGGAACTAAAAGGGAAGAAGAATCTTAAGATCTATATGCAGACAGCTGGTACTCTGGAGTATGCATGCCTTTTGTGCCTGCTCAATGCGGTCACCCAACACGCATAACTAAAATTGTCCCTGTGTCCTTTCTCTTAGCTAAAGTATGTTTTTATATCAAGTCAAAGCTCCCTGACTTGGGCTTACCGGTTCTGCTGAAATCAACCAGGTTACTCAGGGAGAAAAAGTTTCAGACTTTGCTCAATATTTAGCAAATTTTCTCTACTTGAAAATGCATTAGACTTGGTTCAAGAGATGGGAAATAGTCTGGGCCAACTTTTATCTTCTGAAGATGAGTTTATTCATCCTAGTGAAAAAAGGTGAGTAATTTCTTGCTTCCCTCAGATGATAAGCTATAGACTGTGATGAAAGTCAGTTGGACTGTAGCATCATAACCACTAACGGTAGCATAATTAAATCTGGTTTTAGTAGGAGGTAGCACATGAACACACAGTAGATAAAGTAGGGGCAGGCAAGAAAAAATTTAAATAGAATATAAATTGCTTTTTGTTCTTTAACATATGTGTTATCATAAAAGCAAGTTATTTTTCATTAAGTGCTTTGTCTCCCAAAGCAGAAAATAGCAATTGAGTGCAGACCATGTAGATCTGTTTCTGTACACCAATTTGTGTGCCCTGGCACATGCTCAGGTACGTACTATGTGAACAGTGCCTCAAATCTGCCCACAGAGTCTGATATCATACAGGATTTGAAGCAGAACTGTGCTTCCACTGAAGTCCTGCTACAGGAATTTTATTACTGTAGTTAAAATGTAAATATATTCTGTAACAAGCAGGCCTGTTAGCTTCTCAGCTGAGAGTTTCTGGGGTGAGCAGTTGAATGATGACTTTATTTGCAACAGAAAATGAATTCTGTTTTTCTACCCTATTCCACTGGACCTGTCACTGACAAGATGCAGTGACTACCTAGATTCTGCAGAGAATCTGGATTTGTCATCTGCAGAAAATACCCAATGACTTTTTTTCAGCATTAAGTTCTCCCTCACTTGGGGAAACATCTCTTTTTCTGAAAGTTTTAGCTGGAAATAGATATGCAAGGACATCTTCTTATCACAGTACAATACTCAGAGATTTTAATCACAGAGCACTGTATTAGGAAGCTCTATTCCTTTTTGGTAACTTGGTCGGTTTTGCTTTCTCTATCCTTCAGAAGTCCTCAAGCACCTAGGTATCAAACAATTTGAGTATTAATTTGATCACCTACTTTAGTGTGAGCCCTATCTTCTCTCTGAGAGTTGGAAAAGGCTCTTGGATGGGAGGAAGGTGCTTTTGCAGGCAGTGCTGGGAGAGAGTCATACCAACACAGCAGAGCTCTCCAGGCCCTGGTGATTCAGCCCCACCAGGAACAGCCCACAGCTTCTCCTTCACTACTTTGGTTTTTAATACCGCTATGCATGCAAGCTAGGAAAGCTTTGATTCATTTCTGTCCCCCAAAAGCCACCAACAGCTAAACTGAGACACACACATCTCAGCCCACGGTGGCTAAATCTCATACATTTTTTAGCCACAGATCATTTCTGTTCCTCCTTCTGGAGCTGAATATTTCTTGATAATCAGGCACTTCATTTTCATGTATTTATTACTCAGATTCCATTTGAATTGGAAAAAAAGTCCAGAATTTCCTGCAAGCCAGAATCTGGGTGGACCTTGAAGCCAATCAAAGAAGCTGAGAAGGAAGAAATGGTCCCTGTTTCCAAATACACGTGACAAGATATTGCCAAAAGGTTGAGAAACTTTGCTTCCAGAACACCAGGTCCAGACAAAGGCTGCTTGGACATGTGTGGCCCCCAGAGAAGAGGTGCTGGGCCTGGCAAATGGGGCAGGGATCTGCTGGAATACTGCCAGACCTTCAGCAGAAGCTGGCCAAACCTGAGGTGTTTCAAATGACACCTTTTCATCATTTACAACCATCTCTAAACTGACTAGCTCAAATTATCATTGCTTTTGCACTTTATGGCTCTATCGCCTACTGTTCTCTTCTCTTTTCTCTAAAATTAAACTCCAGATTACTTTATCATTCCTGTCATCTACTGAAAAATAGTGTATTATATATGAATAGGCCAAATATAATAAGCAGTTTCAGGACCATGTGGTAACCAGAGCAGTATTCGCTAAATGTGGCCTGGGAAGAGCCTTGGGTCATTCATGGGAAGTAAAGAGTTAGGAAATGAGTTGTTTGGGATGAATGGATGCATATGGAAGGCAGGGAATGATATAGAAAGCTATGAGTCACTAGCACTCCTGAGAGAGGCATTGCAGGAAAGTCCTGATTTTCACTCATTTACGCAGGCAGGACAATCTGCTGGTTTCCTGGGGGAGAATTCTAGTGTTACCTCAAGCCTCTGCAACAAAAGTGTTTGCTGCACTCCTGGGAATGGAAGGAAATGGTTGAGTTTAGTGTAACTGTAATCTACAAATGCAGTGCATAGCCTTATTCAACCGCAGGTCTTCAAAGGCTAACATACTGAACAGCTCTAGGTGTAAAAGACACTAAGCTACAGTTAAAACTACATCCCACAGTAGTAAAATTTATAGGGAAGGGAGAATGAAAAGCACTATAAAAATAGCACTAAAAGCACTAAAAAAAAGGCAAACAGCAGAATGGAGAGGATGTTGCTGCAGACAGCATTCACATGGTACCAAGCCATGCAACAATTCCTGCAACTGCAGCTGAGAAAAACTGATGGTACAGAGCGGGTTGCCCAAGTCTGACTACATGATTCATATTTGCATGAGCAAATCCATGCACAAACAGCCATGGCCATGACTGACCTGCCTGGTGGAGGAACTCATAAAAGAGAGTGAGATCCAGACACTAATACCTCTCCTAAGAGTGGGACTCAGGGGGCATTTAGGCACCCAAGCCTAAGAAAGTGCTGCAGAAATCTGCTTGTTCAGCGATCACCAAGAGACATCTGCATTTTCAATAGTAAAACTCTTGGGGTGCTTGGGAACACACAGAAACACCCCAGTCTAGAGCTAGATCCTGCTGAAGATCTCCCATGATCTGGAGAACACTTAGTGAGTCAATGCACTCCACCTCACTCTCGGGAGAGCCATGTCCAGTAAATGTGCTTTTAAAATGCCTAATAGATGTGAATAGCAGAAGCCATGGCTGCCATGGTGGCCTTCATTCAGACACGTGCTTGAAGTAAGGTCCCACTTTTCACAGTAGCTTAGTGGGCATATATTGGAAGGGAAGCTCTTGTCACACCTCCTGATGAAACTAGAGCACAAGCAGAGGTGCAAGATTAAGCAAGCCCAAGGGAGACTAAGGCAATGGTTATGAAATTTCCTGGTCTCTGATCCAGTCCCCAGGACTGTTCACATTATTGGGTATATAACACTTTCCTTGGAAGTGAAATGCATGGGTCTCAATTGCCAAGCTGATTTGCTTGGGTTTTTCATCGCAATTGGTAGTCAAAATGGGGGGGGGGGGGGGGGGGAACAAACCCACGGAAAAACAAGAGTCATAACTTACAATTACAAGCCAAAGTTAGCAAATTTACTTCAGACAAACACCTCACTTGATCCAGATACTACTTCCCTCTCCATCTCAGCTCTCACTTCATTCTCCCTCTCCCCTATTTCCCCCAGCCTCCAGACTCTGTTCTTCTCCCATCCCTACGAGGCACAAGGTATTATTCCCTTTGGCCTCTTCTCAATAACTAGTTTTGCTGATTTAAAACTAGCATTTATGAGTAACCTGAACACCAGCTATCACTTACCAATCTTAGTTTGAATCCACTCTGTCTGAAGAGGAAATTGAGCATGGATTTCGTGCTTCTTGTTTGCATACTCTAGCCTAGAGGAAACTGCACAAAATGAGTCAGACCTTCCTAGGTAGGTCCCACACTTCAGGAAGGTGTCCGTGAGCAAGACCTAAGCATTTGCAACTCTAAGGAAGGCTAATTGCTTGGGTAAAGTGACTCCAGGAGGAGAAGGATCAAGAATCACACCGTACTTGGCAAATTCAATGGCTGCTCTTTGGTGAGAATTTGAGATCCTTGAAGGAGCTCAACACTCACCAGGGACTGCTGAAAAGTCCTAGACATCTAAAGTCAGTTGCAGGATCTTGCTGGATCAGAGTTTGTAGCTGTTGGGCACTGCAACCCTGGGCTCAGAGGTATGCAGAATATGCAAGTGTCCTCTTTACAGATAAGAAGGAAGAGATATCACAGGAGAGAGAAAAGTAAAGGCAAAAAACCAGAATGAAGACAGGGGAAGAAAAGGTAGAAACATCAAGTCCTAGATCCAGTGTGGGTGGGATATTGAGCTGTATTGGTTAAAAAAGAAAATTAAACGGAGAGGCAAAGATGAGAGGACATTTTCTCTAGTGTTAGTCATAGGGTTTTGGACCTTGAAGGGCATTCTTTTTTCCCCTGGAACGGGTGGTCTTTGAAAGAAGCTGGCTGAATGGCCAGGTCCTCTTGCAGGAGACTGAATGAACCACACTGCTATAGGGAAACGTGCAGTCAGAAAGCTTCTCATAGGGAACCTTGCCTAATATAATTAAATCATGTGCAGTGAAAGACATATGCTCTCTGTAGCTGAGCAATCGTCTGTTCTATTATCTGAAGCCAAGAAGTTCTGCTATCTATAGGCCATTGGCAAGCATCTATGTGATTAACTGCAACCACCACCCAATTTGGAATCTGCTCTTCTAATTAACTCTGTGTGGCGTTTCATCCTCATCTGATTATGTCCAAAAGAGAGAATCTCTTGGACAGTGCTAGCTCTACAAAGCATCTTTTGACTGTTACAAAAATGTTACTGTGTTGTAGGAAAGTTATTGCACTTGAGTGACTGTGCTCAGGTCTCCTCTCTCTAAATGAGAAATGGAAACTAGAGGTAAAAATAGATACAATCTGAGGGATGCATAGTAGTAAACACGGTATTTTTCCTGATTTAAACAAAGACGTGCCTCTTATCATCTGAACTCCAAACTCACAGGACCACTCATGCTTTAGAAGTATTCCTGGGAGTAATAATTTTCAAAAACTCTTGCCAAATTTCTCTCAGTTGACGGCACATTGAAGAAAGCTTTGTTAAGGAGATCTGTATGTAGATCCCAAGACACTCACACTGAAATATATTTAAGCAGGCGTATAACTCTGGTATCGCCAGCTGGTTTTGTTCAATGTATTATTCTCCTCAGCTGTACACATACGGAAATGTGAAGAAGGGACCAGATCTGTTCCAGTTTGGCATTTCTTTTATTGCAGAAATAAGCAGGTGAGAAAGAAATCTTGAACGTGATGAGCTGCGGATGGCTCAGGGCTGTGTCGGGCTTTAAAGAGGAGAAAAAATCCAGTGCTGGAAAGTGACAGCAGCTGCTGATGGGGAAGGAAAGAGGTTCACGGTAAGAGGTTCATGGTAAAAGGTTCAAGTCTTGCTCCTCCTGAGGTCAGGCAGACTGGGTAGTACCTGTGACCTGTGGTAGGATCATCTCTGACTAATCACACTGACATCCTTATAAAAACCTATAGACTTAGAAAAGCAGGAGTCAAAAAGAAAAGTGAGTGTTCTATTGCTGAAACCAAACAGTGCTCTTTTCCACCAAAGCTTCAGCCTGCTCACTTTTTTGCCTTGTTTACCTTTAGCACCATCTGGCAGAGCAGAATGACACTGCTATCTCCAGAAACATCACCTCAGGGACAGCGCCAAGGAACAACATTTTAAGCTCCATTTTATCTATATTACATATTGGTTTCCAAGCATTTCTTAATCTTATTGATTAAAACATTAGGGTATCTGATTATCATTGGCAACACAAATCACTCCGTTATATCAAACTAGCACCAATACTTATTATCATGTTACTAATAGTTATACTATTATTACAATTTAACTTTGTACTGTAATTAATGAAAAACAATTGCAGCAAACAACACAAACACAACACTCAACATTTCTTTGTTTTTCTTTCTAATCAACAAACAAGGTCATTATTCACCTTCTGGGTAACAGAACTGCATTTATATATCCATAAAATCTGAAGATCATTCTCCTTAACTAAAGCAAACTTCTCAGAACTGTATTTCTGCACAAAATTCTTCAAATGAAACTGTTCAAATTAAATGGTTAAAACTAAATTTCCAAAACCAACAACTTTGGGATTATACTGACAAGCTCTGTCAATGCACAATTTTCTTAACCTATACCAGTATCAAGTTCTATTGATAAAAATTTTCTCATTCAGCTAGTTTTCCTACCTATATGTAAAGTTTAATAATAAAATGCACCCCAAAACCTGTATCACTTGCTAGTAAAGAAAGGAAGGGGAAAGAGAGAGAGGAGAGAAGGAAGAAGTGAAGGGAGGAAAGGAAGGAAGGAAGGAAGGAAGAAGGAAGGATAAAGGGGAAAGTAGACAGTTTATTCTGATTCTACGTCACCTTGCCCATGAGAGGATTTGTCTTGAAGAATTTATGGGGCACACCATGAGAAACAGACCAGGAATCATGTGTTTTCCCTGATCATTAGCTGCTTTTTAACCACAGATAATAAATGTCAGGTTAGACTCAGCCTACTAAATACCAGTTGAGGTCCATGTTAGAATAACATTGTTTGCAGAAGATCTAATTTTCTTGGTGTACATATTAGAGGTCAAGTACTGCACTTGCACATAGTCCTTGTGTATGTAGTTTGAAGGCAGCCTATAGAATATACACTCACCCATTATGTAGAAATATTGTATGTAGGCTATGTATGGTATAACTGTTATGAGTGAAGAGACATAGGGACAACAAAAATCATAGGTGAGATGAAGTGTAGCCCTCCCTACAAAAATTTTCTATAAGCATCTTTTGGCAAAATTGCAAATATTTCATTATTCGGCTTTTTAAAAAACATAAAACATTAATCCTCAAATAACCTTCTCTCTCTTTTTTTTTTCCAAATATGACATCTAATTTGCCCTGATCATTATTATAAACAATGAAATAATTAATCTTCCTTATATGTCATTAAACAGCAAGCTATTTCAAACATTAAAAGTGTAAGCTCCTCTCTAACAAACTGTCTTGATAATCCCTCCCATTTGCATTTCCTAAAGCAGGCACTCCCCATGCTTATATTCACACAAATATGTGTTGCACAAATGTTTTTTATCTATCCAAGTTCCATAAGGAACCTGACAGCTTGCTCTTTTTTAATGTCCAAAGCATCTATCTTGCTCCTTCTTCCTTACTACCCTCCCAAATCATTTAGCAAGGGACACACCTTTTTCAGTCCACCTTGGCCAACTCAAGGTTGTGGGTAAGTCATGGCTGCGAGCAGATGGCCATGGGCCCCTCCGTGGCTCTGTCCAGGACCCATGCCACTTGGCGAAGAGCAGGGAGCCAGAAAAAAAGTCAGCAAAGAACAAAGGTCTGCCAAGCAGTCAGGTGAGGGAGCCCTGCAAAGGGGGAGATGGTCTAGGCGTGGTGCCCACTCCCACCACTGCGTCTCTCTTTTACCCCAAGCCTTTTCATGCATAGATTTGTGCAGTGCCCATAAGGAAGAGATCTGAACACGGGACTTTTCCATCCACATTGAACACCCACATCCCTGCTTACAAAGCCATGCTCCCACACATATATTCCCTGTGAATCTTATGTTCTCTGCCCTCTCCCTCATCCTCCTTCCACCTTGTCTCTCATCTAGAAAGTGTTTACAGCTCTTCTCTGCCTTGGATGCTGCTCTCCCATTTCCCAGCAAATAATTTGACCAAAGGGTATTAATGCAAGCAATATCTTCCTTTGCCAAGTTCTTCCTAAATTACCTGGCTCTCCAAGGGAACTATTGGACAAATTGGACCATGAATTTAATCTCAGTGCACTGCCTTGAATGCAAGGGACATAAACTTCAGGTATGCATATGAGTATGTATGAGCACGCACGTAACATACAATACAATGCAAGAATAACACTCAACAATGGGTAAAACGAGGGGGAAGGGTGAAACAGAAAAGGTCAGGGTGATTTCAGCATCACAGTATTGTGTAGTGGGACATGTACAGATCTGGGAAAGTTCATTGTAACCTGTTTTGATTTGTTCTAGTTCTTGCCTAGTGCTTGCTGCTCTGCCTTCTCCTTCACCACTTCTCTACTCACGGCAAAAATGAGCTTCACTGGAGAAGGAAAAAACCCCAAACATTTAGAAGTCCCCTCTTGCATTGTTGGGCACTTAAGCTTTTTGAAAAGTTGCTGCATAGATCAAAGTTGTATTTCATTTGGTGACTATCTGAGAATCAAACAGTTTTATAACACATAATTGCTATCAGCAATAATGGGTTTAAGCTCGGAAGATCTCATATTGTGTGTGTATTTTCCTGACTAAATTTCAGTAGAATAATATTGCCAATATCCTGTGCTGTGTAGATAAGAGAGACAGTCAAAGAATGGATGTCATTAATTTCCAGGAGACCATGTTTTCCTTTCTTGTTTAATTATTACATAATTACTTTTTATGTATTTCAATAGCAAATAATAGCATTGGGTCAGTACCGAGATAACTATGACTTAGCAACTTATTAATGTATATCCAACACTACATGGCTTACCAGAGAGAAAATGTAAGAGTATTTCGATCCTTCCTATGTCCATGTAATCAGCTACTAGATCCTGCATAGCTATAGTGTACTCTAAATCACACATCAGCTGTAATACATGAGCTGATTACCATTCACCTTACTTGATCTACTGTTAAAAGTTAGGCTTTGTCTCTACTTCTTATTCTACATTGGCTTCTTGTTGCTTCCCAGCTATACCTTTTAAATATGTATTTCTGAACTTCACTAAAATGCTCTGAAATGGTCCTTCCATAACTTCACATCTTAAAAAAAAAAGGCAAAAAACCCCATAGGCATTGTGCCTATAATTTAAATACATCTTATGACTTAGGATGTTAGTATTTCATATTGGCATTTTTAACAGAAACTGAAAGGAGTAAGGTAGTGAAGTGTAAAACAGCAGCACATCTAAATAAATTCATTTTTACTTTTTTTTTTTTGTCATAACAGAACAGCAGTCATGCATAAAATGCATCCGTGCGGAGCCGGAAGGAGCACAAGGAAAAGCTGGTAATGCAGGCGGTCCTGGACCGCTCTGCCACTGCTTTGCTATACTGAGACAATGCTGTGGCTGGGGAGAGGCAGGGGCAGCAGGCAGGGGAGGGATGCAGTGATGCGTGGGCACCAGAAAGCCAGCAGGGCAAGCTGGTAGCTTGGAAGAACTTGTGACCAACATGATGTGCTAATGTTGCTTATCCAGATTTGGAGTTTGCCTTGTCAGCCAGCTCCCAGTGGGTAGGAAGGGCCTTGAAAGGGCCCCTGCATCTGCAGGGCAGGGCAGGCAGCTCTGGCAGAGGTGAGCAGGGAGAAGAGCAAATGGGCAGCAGGTCCTTGCAGGGCCCCCATGTGGAAAACCACTAATTACCTTGTGAGCAGGTAGGAGAGCAGGCTCTTTTATTGATGGTGAGGTACGTTTCCTCTTAAAATGCTTTTCTCCTAAATGATGCTTCGCTCTGAGGAAGCTCTTCAGTCACCAGTTACAACTTTTTGTGTAGCTGGAGAGAACAAAATTACCAAATGGGAGGCTAAATCAGATTCACCAAGATAACCGCATTTTACCCCAGGGAACAGCACCTTCAGAGCCGACTCACAGAGCAGCAGAATCAAGTAATGCTGTTCTCAGAAAAAATGCAGAAGCTGAGGGGCGAAGACCAGCGGGGTACGCCAGAGATGAGGAAGCATTGGAAGTGATCACTGGTGATTACAACAATTAGGTTTGGGGATATGAAGCAACCCTGCATTTGTTTGGTTTTCTTTGTCATTACAGTTGCATGTTGGTGACAGAAGATGGGCAAACCACAGCATCCAGCATCGTCCTGCTGCAGAGTTCTGAGGGCCATGGCTGCGGCTGACTGTCCATGGGTGAGATGTAAAGCAGGCACAAGACAAACTTCTCCTCATTACCCACAACTGCCCAGCTGGTTCCCAAGGGGTAGTGGCACATCAGTTTTACTCCTCCTGGCCAAATGACCCTAGCAGCATATGGTTAGAGGCTCAAAATGGAAACCTGGGCAGCTGTCATGGCACCTCTGCCAAGGATTAGCAGGATTACCTGGGCCATGCCATCTTAAGGTATTACTCAAGCCTCCAAGACTGATCAGCCAGAGCAATCAGGAGAAATGTACAACCCCTTTTGTGCAATGCAGGAGGGGTGGATGTGTGTTGTGTCGGTCATCTCTGCAGCACATTACACTCTGTCACTTCTTACTGGATCCTCCTATTCCAAGCCCCAGCTTAGGTCTGTACATTGAGCCACACATTAAAAACGTCCTTCCCCTTCCCTACTCCCTTTTCAACCAGCCTGTGAAAGAGCTGCATTTGAGGTTTAAGTGTCTGTAATGTCACATTGCCAAGCCTCCAAAGACTGCCAAATTTCTCAGCGGAAATCTAGGATGTGACATGTGCTATTTGGAATGATTAAGCTACCTTTATGCACTGCAAAGGGCACAAACACTATTACAAACATGACTGATATAATACATTTACAAATCATTTTTTAAAACAATATTCACGAAACAGAGTGCTACCAAAACTACTTCAAAATGTGTGAAAATTACTCCAAATGAAAGTGTTGTGGGCAGATATGGTTTATGAAATCACTTAGAAGCTAAGCCCCTCTTAGGCCCATCAATAGCAAAACAGTCATTTATCTTGGTTTTTGCAGCCTTGGCACTCCATCTTAACTGCTGATGTCCAGTATGTCTGCAGCCCTTACTGGGAAAGATTAATAGTCCTTATCAGATGCAAAGCATTAAGTTTTTCTTTCAGGACCTACTTATTTTGTTTACTTTTAAGTTATGCACGGAATTTACTCTTAAAATTATAAAGAAATATCACATAAAGTTCAGATCATAACAATTACAGCTGGTGAAAGGAAAGCACAAAGCAAGCATCCATGTGACTGTCATTCTGCAGATATGAAAAGCTCTCTCTCAGTGACATTAAAATGCAGGAAATAGATGTTTTTGAAGATTTAAAGGTACAGAAGCCATTCTGTGCTCCTAAACATCACCACATTCAGGGGATGCAGGTTTGCTCAGCAGTGCACCAGTAGTGCTCAACAGCCTGCATGTGTTGATCTTGAGCATCCCATTAATAAAACCCTTTAGGAATAAATCACAGAGATGAAATTTCAAGTTAGCAGGAGAATGAGCAAACTGATCTAGCTCTTTTCAACCCCAAATTTATAGAAGACCTAAACAATGTAGTTTTCCTACATACTGATAATAAACTTAAGTTTCCCTTGCAGTTTTCTCCCTGGGATCTTGGCACGCCATTTGTATGAAAGATAAAGTTTCCCACTAAAATGAATAGGGCTATTTCCAGAGTTTTTCTTTTTAAACTAAAAATAGCACCAAACATTAAGAGTTTGTTAAAAAAAGCACTGGGTAGTAATGTGACCATGTCCAGTGAGATTTTGATTAAGTGGTTTCTGCTCTATGAACTTCACTTACTGCAGTGAAAGTAGAGAGGGTTAAAGCAATCTAGGAAGACAATCAATATTTCATTTCTTTGGAGCTAAGTAACAGCCAAGATAAACACTTCTGATGAAGATGCTTGTAGGACCAGTGCTTTTCAATTTTACCAGCACATCCTGATGAATCCTCCGCAACTCCTGTGGGAATGGTCAAATTTATTCTCATCATTTTATAGGTAGCAGCATTGAAACACAGGCAGAATGGCTGACATTTCAAATGCAGGTGTCTTAAATTAGGGCTTAATCCATCTTTTGACATCTAAACAAAGGTCTGGACAGAAGTTCACTGAAGCCCGCTAAGTTTTCAGTGAGTATTTAACTGCATACAAAATCATTTCATATTGGCCATATAGCAAATGGGACATGCAAAATTAATGAACCTTTTAAGAAAATGGGCAGAGTCCTTGTGGAAATGCTGGGATTAGAATTCAGATGTTTCTGGCTTTTGTTCCTTATTTTACATTTCTGGCATTGACAACAGAATCAAAAAACACAGAGCTCAGTCGCTTTTATTCTAAATAGCTACAGGAATATGCAACAGGCCCCAAACTGGTTTTAGAAGTGGATGATGTGCATAATGTTAATTGTTAATTATAATACGCTTGGTCAGAAATAATTCTTTATTTGTTTATTATTCAACCAGTTCTAAATGGTCTGCATTAAGGGAAGGTCTACAGAGTACTGAAAACTAGCAAATTATTCTTCAAGACACATCTGCAGAAAAAATTGCTATATTATCTGAACCCTTGAATCCTGACTACAGTGTTCTGCTGTATCATCTGGTAAATCTGATCCCATTTCTAGCAAACGGTGGAGTTTAATTACAAAGGCTTGCGAGTATATCATACATAATGGTATACTCACAGATGTTAAGTCCATCAACAGCTTTCTCTGAAAATTAACAACACATAGCAACATACCCAGGGGAAAACAGCAGGCTCACCAGTTTACTGTTGTGTATATGAGTTTTGCTAAGACAACAAAGGCTTTTCTAAGATGTTAAACAATAAAACAAACTGATTCAGGCCTGTGTAAATAATAATAGGTTATAGTCTCAGATGTTGCACATCTCACTGATACTATTTTTAAAGGGTTGTTAGGCACTTAACTGTATAACCCTCAGTAAAAAACATGTAATTAAAATGCCATCTAATAATGAACTTTATGGGGTTTTTTGATATTTAATATTTAAATGTATGTAAACTGACAATTAATCTAGAAAATCCTGAGATGGATTTGAAAAAACACTGCTCCAGTATAAAGGCAAATATATTAAACCAGCTGAAGTGCTCATTCTTCTGCACTGTGATATGCATATTGGAGTTCAGTGACAGACTCTTGCAATAGTTTAATTCTGCTGTTAAACCATACTTCAGAGTCTGTATTTTAGAATAGTACCACCATCTCATAGTAAAAGATCTTTTCTGGTATAAGCACAGGATATAAAACAAGCCATTTTTTATCAAAACTCTTCAGTTTTAGCATCTCTAGAAAGCCTTTGCAAATAAAACCCTATGAAATGTGTTGCAAATAAAAATGTACATTTCCATCCCAGAAAAGAAAGAGCTCAGCAATGATATTATGAACTCCATAAAATCACAATGGCATAGAGGAGGTGAAGAGAAAAAAGGCATAATTCAAGAACTAGCAAGAATTTTAAAACAGTCAAACAAACAGATGCATTTTCCCCAAATCATGAATCACAAAACCAGAGAATTTATTCTTAGAGGTAATTCTGAAGGCCAAAAACTTGAGTCAAGTCAAAAATCATTCAGACAAAGAAGGAAAAATCTGTCATCAGTAGCTTAGCATAAAGGTGCAGCTAGAACCTGTGCTTCAGGATGATCATGAACTGCTGTGAAGCTGAGAGATTATATCGGGGAAATGTTGCCTATTCTTAAAATTTAGCCCTTTTTCCTGTTGCGAACCATTATACAAATGAGGCTAGAATGACATCTCTTTGACTCAAGAGGGTGGCAAATTCTTATTGTTCAGTAAAAGGTGCACCACTCTTAAGTGGAATAATTTCAGATCACAGGCTAGCTATTTCAAGCAGTTCGTTCATGCTCTATTTTCTTGCTAGAAGTTTTGGAAGACGTACCTTCTCTCTTATAGATTGCATTTGCAGAGGTATTTTTTTCAGACAATTGGGGTAAACAAATGCATATACAACAAATCATTCCAAGGAACAAGTCAGTCAGGGGTGGGAGGGCAAATTATTACACTGACATATCCAAACTACCCAAACTGGCCACAGAAAGGTGAATCTCTTGTGCAGACATCAGATCATCAGAAAGATCTCCACAGCCTTCAGGATGGGCAAAGACAAGCCTTCGTACATTTACTAGAGGTTTGGTGGGTGCGTGCTGAGGTGAATGACACCCTGGGGAACTGGATGGGCTGGGTATGAACTCTCAGTCAGGTTTCCCATTTGACATCATGGTTAGGGCATCATTTAGATGAGATAGAAACTGATAAGCCCGTGGATGTCGCCAGGAGCAGCAACCACCTATGCTTTTTCAAACCAAGGGATAGAAGTGGCTGCTGTGTAATAACAATAATAACAACAGCGAGAGATTAAAGCATTGCTTGTGGTTCGGTTCAACTGTCTGCCTCTCTCTCTGTTTGGCAGCTGTGGCATGATACCTCCCAGAGGTAAGTGCTGTGGTACCAGGGGCAAACAGCTAGAGAGCGGAGTTCAGTCGGATATGACAGTGTAAAAGCCTAATTCACAGTGGTTAAAACAGCTGACAACTTTCTTCATAAACATTTTATTCTGTGTAATCTTTTCCATGTTGGACTGGAGATACCAACAGGGCATAAAAAGGAAAGTTTCCAAAGTAACAATGGGATGTTCCAGATCACTACTGTGGGTCCAAAATGGGCATTGTGCAGAAGGATAGTAAAAAAACATGTGATAGCCTCCTAATTTATGAAATTATCTGAAGTCTGACTGTGAGAGTGACTCAGTGCTCCAGAAACTGTCCGGGAAGGAAATATTTCAAGTGAATTCTCTGCTGACCTATTGCCAGGTATGGCAATATTTAGGACAGAAAGAAATTATTGGACGTATGCAAAGGGTACCTCAGAGATTGTTTGGCTGATCTTTCCTGTTTTTTCCTGTCCCTGCAAATGTATCACAGTGTAAGGGGCAATGGGAGTGGCTATGGTGATTGACTGAAAAGACCTTGTGAAAATTTTAGGTCCAACAACAGTAATCTCCCTTAGAAGTATATGGAAGTATATGATGGTAATTATTTTAACACAGTGAAATGCACAATACAAAGAAGCACCTGACAAGGCAAATTACAGCATTTGAAGTGTAAATTAGGCACTAGACCAGTAGACGTGTAATTAGCTAATCAAAAAATATCCCAAGTGGATTTTTATACTCATTGTTTCTGTCCACCCACAGTGGCTTAAATATCCCCTGTATCTCAGACTGAGGGGGATGACACTTGTTAATCTATTCTGTTGGAAATCTCTGGGTGTACCTGTATGTATCAAGAATTTCTCACCCTCTCATAATAGGACTGGTCTTGGACTGGGGGGTTCACCTTCCCCTTTTCCTTTCCTGCAAAGTGACTACGCTTGCAGTGATGGAGTTCGGAGCAACCCCTAGAGCTGAGGTAAATCTTTCCAAAAGGCTACGGACCAGGTCCTGAGCAGTCAAATCAACTCACCAGCAACTGCACAGTTCAGTTTAGTTTCTCTGACAGCCTTTTCTAGGGGAAAGGCATTGTTCCAGGGGACAAGATTTCCTTTTAGAGCTCTGAAAGAACCCACATATCTAACCCAGAAGCCAGGAGGAGCAGTAACTGCACAAAAATTAGGCTTGCAAAGCAGGGTAAGTTCTCAAGATACTTGAAATGCATACTTTTGTAAAGGCTTGTGTAAGTAATATTCTGTAAACCCACTTAAACCCAAAACATTTTTTTTAATGTTAGCTCTGTTCTCAGGTGTGAGATCATCCATGAAGCACATCTGTTCACGTAAATCTTTCTTGTAGTTCAAAGCTCTCTTTTAGCTGGAATTCCCTAGGTGCACTAAATCCCAAATAAGAGCAGGTACCAAGTACTTTGAGTGTCTGGCCCAGAATGCTTTGTAATTTTTAGTTTTTAATTAATTATGGGAAGGAAAGATTGGACTGAGGTTGTGGAGGTCTATTTTCATGGGAGTTTTTTTTTTTAAAGGTAGCACAAAGTAAGCCAAAAATCATGCACTCATTCACGTATATCACAGATTAAGACTGGGAATTGCTGAAACATCATCTCAATTAATAGCACTCAATACCAGGCAAATCCTTATACAGTTTTTAATTTTAATATGGTATATGAATTTGTAATACCACACTGGTAGAATTCAGTGTTCACAAACACAACAGAATGGCAAGAAAATTATAAATGAAAATTTGCAACAAATAAATGTAAATATGGAATCACTGTTATCTTCTGGGCTCTAATTACATGCTTACTTAGGAGAAGATGGCCAAACAATATTGCAATCCATAAAGGGGGTTCAGTCAGCCTTTAGCTGAAGCTCTGGCCTATAAAACCATTTTTGAAGCTGCCTAGTCCATGACTATGAATAAGGGTGAAAGAGTATCTTAATTGTTAAACCTAATGTATTCTTTAAAGCTATGTTTAAAACTATTAACAGCATTGAAATACTGAGAAATGCTGAGAAATGTAAGCTAATGAGCATTTATCCTTGAAAAACAGTACACTGGAGGCAAATTTGTTAATATTATAAACATTATTTTCACTACATGCTTTTAATAGGTCTGTGGGTATTTAAAATCTAATTTAAAGGTATCTTAATGTATTTTTGAATTCCTTCTTGTAAAATTTTAATAGGAAACCACAGAACTACTCAATTCCCTGAAAGTGCATAAAAACAAATTCAGATGTCAAAACACAGAAAGCAAACTGACAGTTTCCAAGCCTTCACCCAAAGCAAGTCCAAAACTTTTATTTTTCCTGAGGCCTAAACATTTTACTTGTTCTTTTCTCATTAATTTCCCTTTCCTGGGTAAATATCATAATTTAGTCTCTCTTGAAAGGAGACGTTCCGGGAGCACAGCGACAAGACCTTCTCAAGCAGGCCTGAGATCAGCATCTGCTGGTACCTTTCTGCTGCTACTGATTGTACCGTGATCAGGCAATGACCATCCACCTGCCTTCATAGCAAGTATTAGGATCGTAAGACCCAACATGTCTGGTTTTCACCCTTCTCTGTCCTTGCTATCCTTTATTTCTATGTAATTTTCTCCTTATCTGATTCCAAATTATTATTGAATGTAGCAGACTTGTCATTCCTGCAGAAGTGGTATGCTGGCAGGGTACTCTAGGAGACACTTGGCAAATGTAGTTAGTAATCTGACTGCTGCCCATAGAAATATAAGGTTGTAAGACTCATTTTAATTTATTGTTGACATCATAAAAATGTCCTATGCCTGTTATGCATTGCAGAAGAATTTTTGTTACAAGCTGTTTTGAAATAAACAGTGAAAAAGCACCAATCTATAGAGACTCATGGCAAAATCTTCATCATTCGCTTTCAGTTGTTGAGACAAATTAATGACAAGTACAGTCCTTGTCCATTAAGCCCTCATCCTGCAAACACTGATGTAACACACAAACAATTCAGTGGAAGATTAGCTGACTAATTCCATGTAGTATTTCCATGGGGGTGCTGGTGGACAGCTGGCTGAACATGAGCCAGCAGTGTGCCCAGGTGGCCAAGAAGGCCAATGGCATCCTGCCTTGTGTCAGGAATAGTGTGGCCAGCAGGAGTAGGGAAGTGATCATGCCCCTGTATTCGGCACTGGTGAGGCCACACCTTGAATATTGTGTTCAGTTTTGGGCCCCTCACTACAAGAAGGACATTGAGTTGCTGGATCGTGTCCAGAGAAGGGCAACAAAGCTGGTGAAGGGTCTGGAGAGCTGGTCTTATGAGGAGAGGTTGAGGGAAATGGAGTTTTTTAGTCTGGAGAAGAGGAGGCTGAGGGGAGACCTTATCACTCTCTGCAACTACCTGAAAGGTGGTTGTTGGTCTCTTCACCCAAGTTACTAGTGATAGGACACAAGGAAATGGCCTCAAGCTGTGCCAGGGGAGGTTTATATTGGATATTAGGAAAACTTTCTGCACTGAAAGAGTGGTCAGGCACTGGACCAGGCTGCCCAGAGAGGTGGTGGAGTCACCATCCCTGGAGGAATTCAAAAAACGCGTAGACGTGGTGCTTCGGGACACGGTTTAGGAGACATGGTAGTGTTGGGTTGACAGCTGGTCTTGATGATCCTAGAGGTCTTTTCCAACCTAAATGATTCTACGATTCTATGATTCTATGTTTGCAAGGAGTCTCAGGAGGGGGACCTAGAGGTGGATAAAGGAAACCAACAGAATTACTTCACCTCTTCTTGCTCAGTACACCTCCCCGAGGCCAGTTCTTCTTGCCTAGCTCTTGCCAAAACTCCATGTATTTGCAAAACTAACAGGGCTCAGTAAAAGCAGATATTCCCCTGCTGGACATGTATTCAAATCATTTTAGGTAAATGCTGCAGTACTGAGACTTCACTGGATAGCACTATTTCAATGTCTTAACTTATCCTTCCCCACATGCTACTGCATAACCCGCCTTTTGAACTCTACCCTTTATTTAAGAATATAAGCAGAAATACTTGTAAACCATCCATGGTTCCTTGGTTAAACCATACTGTTGAAAGCAGTGTCAAGAGCTATATATGTTGTTGAAACCTAAAGAGCCATCAGCCCCATATTTTTCTCAACATAAGTACAAGCACAAAAAAAAGTCCCTGTCCTAAAGCAGCTCACAGTCAATATAAGGTATTACAGGCAAAAACTGATTATGCTTAACTCTGAGGGCAGTGCTGGGTAGTGGTGGTCCTACCATACAAACATCCTAATCCAGTGATAGGCTTTAATTGCATTCATATCTTCTAACAGACACTTTATGAAAAGTTTACATGGTTGTTTTGATGTAACTAAGGCACACAAGAGGTCCTGGTGTATGCAATTCGTTTTCTAAGAGCTTTGTCATACTTGAGTAAAACAATCTGAAGGGAGCCTTGTTTCATTGCTTTGTAATTCTTCCAGTCAGTAATATTTTCCTTGACTTCTACCATAGAAAAATACAAACACTTTTGATCCATAATTTCAGCCCCTACCACACTATGTTTCCCATTCTCAGTAATTAATACCTCTGAGATATTCCATCTTCATTTTTCTAGCTTAGTATTTTAGAGACTTACTTAAATTTTCTTTTCAAAGCTGTAGTGCTTTTGTTCATTAATAATAAATGATACACACAGAAAAGCAAGAAAACATATTTAAAGCCTTATGTACAAGATGAGGTCAAAACTTTTTGATGTTTACTTTTTTGAGATACTTTGAATTTTCTTCTCTAAGTCATTGTGCTTTCATTCACTGCAAGTAAGTGACATATTGTAAAGGCAGAAATGCTTTTAATGGCATCAGGTGTAAGATTGAGTCAACATGTTATAATGTTAAGGGTCAGTAAGCTCATTCATGGAAATAGTACTCAAATTCAAGAGAAAATATCTTGGATAGTGAGTTTTATCATGGGGTTCTAGTCAGCCAAGAAAGGATTGGACATGCTGAGTGGATAAAGACTCAAGAAATCGTTTTCAGTCAATTCTATTTGTAATAGGTATAAAACTTCCTTTCATTTTGAATAAAGCTGGGTAGAGCATTAGAAGTGATGGCAATGGAAATGCACATTTAGCACTGCTACCTGGCTGCTAGCGAAGCAGTTTTATTTTAAATTTCCTAAACCAGCAGAAAGGTGACTATGGTTTCAAAGATATTCACTAAGGAAGCACTGAGGCACAAATTTGTTAAGAACCACAGAAAAAACATCAGAGAATTTAAAATAAAATGAATGGTAAATTTATGCATAAATACACTGAAGAACATGATTTTCCTCTGTGAATGTATTCAGTGAATATGATCTTCAGTTCTTTGTATTATCATTCTGAGATTTTTTTTCAATGACTGGCTAAATTAATAGAAGATTTCAGTCTCTGAAACTACAAAAAATATTAAGCTTCAGCTGTCAAGCATTAAAATTTAGTGCACTGAATACAAATCATTCTCACTAAATGAGTGAGGTAAAAAATCCCACCTTAATTATTCACAGATTTAATATATTGAAGTATCATTAACATTCAGGACTCCATCTTAGAGTAATTAAAATGCAGGAAGACTTAGAGTGGAGGTCATTTAGAAAAACACCTGTACAGGGGCA
The DNA here is from genome assembly GCA_031468815.1 of Morus bassanus. Lineage (NCBI taxonomy): Eukaryota > Metazoa > Chordata > Aves > Suliformes > Sulidae > Morus > Morus bassanus. The sequence continues at coordinate 85,852,358 of CM062568.1, read as the reverse complement.
TGAAGAAGGAGGCTGGCTGGAAGAGAGAAGCAAGACATTTTAAGGAGGAAGACAAATGCTGTTGACTCAGAGGTCCAAAAATACCCTCAAAGAGCCTTGATTAAGGAGGCATAAGATATCTACACATTTTTATAAGATGTATTTTATCTGAGTGCTTTGTATGTAAGCTTCCTTACACATCACCAGTGCTTTGGGGTTAGTTTTCAGTAATGTTTTTTTTGTACAAACCACTTCTTTCAAGCTCTCTGTGTTGTGTTTAACCTTGAACTGTGCTCAAGGAAGCTGTGTATTCAGCATGGTGTCTCAAGCAGCTTGGTCTCGAGGCCTTCTGAAAGGAGAATCTTGTTGGTAGACCTGGCTGAAAACCGGGATAAGCTTTGCTTCTGCAGCAGATAACACACCTGCCTTCTCCTTGTGTCCTCCAAATGCTGAGCATTTCTTTAAACCTTTTTTTTTTTAAACCTGGATTTCAAATTCAGTTTAGTCAGGACTAAAAGTTTCATTTTATGGTCCTCTGACTCTCATCAGTTGAAATGAATACTTAGATAAATGAGAAATGATTTTTCTGCAGGACTATTTTCCTGAGATTAGAGTGATTAAAATTTCTTCAGCTAAAAACCCCCATTAAGTACCTTATGAGCCAGTGACACATTTAGTGGGCATATTTGCCCCAATGCCATATGACACAGCTGTGACATCTGGAAGAACAATGTTAAGCAAAATGCTTAGTATGAAAAAAGACTAGTGATGACAATCCCACATAATCCACCATAGTTCTTCTCTACACTCAGCTTGTTTTTTCAAGAAAGCATTTAAATAAGTAAGTCCTCAGTACAAAAAGAAAGGACAGCCTTGTGATTAAGACATTGGATTTGCATTTCAATTGGAGTCCTGTTCCTGTCTTTTTCTTGCATCCTACTGCCCCACTTAATTTCCCTGTTCCTCATTTTTCTCTTCAAAAAAGTGGAGAGAGTCACACCTGGTTTTGCCTATTTGGACTGGGTATTTCCAAAGCAGAATTACGAATTGGAGGCTCATAGGGACCTTTTGTTCTGAAAAATGCTACAGAATCTCAACTGCTGAAAAGAGATTTTTTTCTGTTCAGCCATCCCTAGCCCCACAGCTTTTGAAGCTAATCCTTGCTTCTTTTGTTAATCACATTTTAAAATTTTTAATTAATTAATTCTAAATTAATTCAAGGACTTGAAGCAAACTAAATATGAGCCTTAGGTTTAAGTGTCACGCTCTGTATTTGCTGCACAAGGCCAGGGGAAAAAACACTTGAAAAAAACCTCCCTGGATTTACTCAGGTTCAGGAGAAGCAGCAGACTTTGGCAGCAGGCTAAAGATAGCTGGGCAAGATGAAGTGCAGCAACAGAAAATGCTTTGAGCTGCTGAAGAAAGGTGTTAGGATTAGGGCTGGAAAATGCAGAATGCTAGTGACATTCTGAAGGACCACCCCGTATGAGAATGACTTACTACTTCACAAATTAGCCCTAAAGCATTCCAGAGAGGCAGCAATTTGCCTGTGACACCACCATGGAGCTGCTGAGGGACGATACTTTGTCCACCCTCCCACAGGAGAGGTGGATTCACAGATTCTTCAGAGCCTAGGCAGTTTACGAGTTATCATGTACCAGCAGAGTAGATCTCATCTATGATGCTGAAAAGGCCTCCTGAGTGCCAAAGAAAACTGTCAGCTATTTGTAGCTTACGTTCATTTCTGTTGCAGGCAATGCCCACCTAAAAACAAGTAATGGCATGTTTACACTGCTCCAAAGTGTGTGTGATCGCAGGGCAGACCTGGGGACGATGGTCACTAAACTTATCCCATGAGGGGATGATGGTTGCTAAGCTGGGGTCCCAGAGGAAGCATGGTTGCGCTGGTACAAGGCTGTGCCCAGACAGCTAAACGGGCCTTTCAGAAAGCTCTCATCTGTCTATTTGTGCTCTTCTGGACATTTTTTTTTTTGCAGCAGTCAGCACTTCACACCAATGTATTCACTACAGACTGAGTTTTTCCCAGACAAAGTACCAGAAAAAGTTACAAAGGAAAACTGCACCACCACCCCTAGTCTGCTTGCTCTCTTGGAGCATCACATGGACATATCGGCTTTCTACTCTTTTGTCAGTATCTGCATCTGAACTCTAAGTTGAAACAGTCAGAAGACATCAACTCAAGTACCAGTCTAAGCGTGTAGTACAGATTTCGTATCAGCACTGTTACACAAACAACACGCAGCTCTCCTTTTGCCTCCCCTACAGCAGCACTACCTCTGGAGGGATTGAGTTCACAGAAGATAATCAGCTGGCTTACACAAATGGACAAAACTGAAGTGATGCCGCTCCCTCAAGGGCTTGCAGTCATCTGGTCATGAAGCTTGCCTAGTTTAACAAATGCCAATTAGTACCCCATGTGGCAACATGTCTTTGAGGGTATGTGCCCACATACATTGTGTATTTTTCTATCTACACTGGCTTCACATACCACAAAAGCTCATCCCACCTGATGGTCACACCACATAACAAACGCTGTGCAGAGATCTCCAACCTCACCACAACTAAGCAGTTCCCATGGTGTTGCATTGCTCTGTGCAGGCGTATCAGCTTGGATATTGAAGTAACACAGCTGGAAATTGCCAGGCAGGTTCCTCTAGCTCAGCCCAGCAGTGCAACACAGCTGGACTGCTTATGATACCAGCTGGCTCCGTGCAGAAGCAGTTCAAGTGCCTCCGCACTGTGTTTGCCAGTGCTCCAGTTTTCAAGGTTAACTCATGTGGTATTTGAAGAAATATTTGCAGTTACTTTCTCTTTTGTTACTGTGATGTTAAGTGTGGTATAAAAAAAAACATTCAAAAGAGAATCCAAAAACGTTGCTTTTTGTCTAAGAACAATTTTAAGCATGCAATCCCTGTGAAATGTCTGCAGTGGTTATTTTAGGGTTATGGTCCTTTCTAAAGTCCTTTACACTTCTGTATAAAAAAGCCTTTTTGCTAGCAACCTCTTTGCCAATTCTACAGCAAGCAGGAACATGACCTTTACAAAAGATAAACACAAGTGGAGCAAGAACTGCCAAGCAGTCGAACAGTGCTAATACCTCTCTACGAAAAACAAACTGTAATGTTAATTTATGGAGCTGAGGATCAAAAGGAGATGTATGCACACTTAGACTATTCAAGTGTAGCAATTACTTTCAGATCTTAAAATACAGTTTTCCCTTAAGCCAGGCTGCTACCTCCTTTTCCTCACTGTGAGGAAGCTTTGCTGAGGACAGTTAGGCTTGTCTTTCAGAAAATGAGTGCTTTTAGCAAATGAAGGCTGAGTTTAATTCTCACACCCTTGCATACAGGGACTAATATTTCACTTCAGAGGTGGCCTCACAACTGAGTGAGGGCACTAAAAGTGTGCTAGCCATCAGTGTTAACAGCATTACTGTATCTGATGAGAGTCCGGTTCCTCCAGACCTGAGTATGCTTTAAAGGTACACAAGTCAATGGAAGCCGTCTTTGTTGCAAACGGTAGGAAACCTCACTAGGAGTATATCAGCTGTGGTGTAAACAGTGTGGTTTCCTCTGGGTCTGTGGCAGCTAAACGATCTGCTTTCTAATACTAACTGCTTAAGAGTCTAATGCTTCTCCTTTCTAACAGAGAAGTGGGCACTGATTTAGTGGGGAGCATGATGAATTTCACTATCTCTCCAGTTAATATATTTGTCTTACACTTCCAACATTCACACCACAGGATAAACAGAGGCTTTAAATCAATGACTGAATGTTTGTAAAGTTCCTTACAATTTAAAAAGCTAAGTGCAAGCTATTACTACCTTCTTGTTATAATTTTGCTATCATTAATCATTCTGCTTTTTAGGGGGAGGACAGCTGACAACCTCCTTAGAATTTGATTAATTTGTATTAATCAAAACTATTATCCAAACCTTTCCTGGAGTGAATACATTAAATACTGCCAAAACCTAATTGTTACATTACGCATATTATTACTCCTTTTGACCCAGTTGGTTAACCAAGTTATGGGGTCTTCTAGGTTATTTCTCTTGGGCAAAGACATGGATGGTAGGGTCAAGTACCTTAGAAGCAGTGTGTGCAACCCATGATTTTCCTGCACTAGGGCGATCCAACAGAAGGTGGCTATTTCTTTGCTCACAGCTACAAACTGCTTTCAGCCAAGGCTCAGCACAGAAAACTCTTGGTGCACTTCTTCTGTACAGTGCTGCCCATGCTGTTTCACAGTAGGCCCAGTGTTTTCTTGATCCCTTTCCCCACTTTTCTGGTGTTCCTCTTTTCCTTCTCCTTATCAAGATGCCAGGCTATTACCAGTCACTCTCCTCTATCATATTATTTCCTACTGCACACTGTTCCTGTGTGTAGTTTTGTTCAGGCCCATGCCTGGTTTCCACCTGAGGTCCATACCTGGGTTATATTACATCTAACATAAGCAGGACAAGAGCAGAGACCAATTGCTGAGATGAACAGAAAGCAGACAGTCAAGTCTCGGGTGGGACAGTAAGAAAGACTTTTCTTAAGGACCCACATGGGACTGTGTGACTTTTACTACTTGAAGATGCTGGATAACAACAAGAATGTGAGATTGGTCCCTTCAAGAATGGAGCAGGAAGGCAAAGATTTCTTTATAAGCCCTTTTAATGCGTGTTTTTGTGAGTTCTGCATTTTTGTTGGTTTAAGGGTTTCATTTTCATAAAGCTAGATTTCACATTTTTTTTTCCCCTGGGATTTCTTACTTTAGGCAAAAGACTCATGCAGATCCACATCAAAGCTCTGGGAAGCCTCACCACAGGTGAGTATTTATAGTGTGGTCTGGGGATGAATTTTGCAAGAAATTTGTATTCAGAAAAATTGAGCAGGCACGGCACAAGACTTGGCCAGGATATAACTTTTCACTGTAATTATCTTAATGCCTATGCTCAATTGTCCTAGATGACTGGCTCTGAAAGAACTTCAATGAAAGAAATGAAACTGCCTTTTCTGGCAAAGCAGAATATAAACAGGAGCTGAGGGAAAGGTAGGAGTGAATATTTGACGTGGGAGAAAAATGGATGTTCTTGCCCTCCTTGCAGACTTCATCTGAACGCCTACTGTCACCCTGCCAGCTTGTCTGTCATCTGTCACATTTCCAATTTGCCTGTCAGCAAGATGGAAGGAAATTGCTTTGGATGAAAGTTATTGACTGTGTCTTGAGACATCTGAATTCAATCCACAGCTCTCTCCCAGGGTCTCAGGACGATGCTGTGATAATCTTAAGATAGCTTCTGTAAAGGCATCCCAGGCTGCCCTCTGCCTGCCCACTCACTGAAGGGAAAGAAAACTTCACCAAACATTTTGCTGGTGTTTTCCCTGCTGTCACTTCAGAAGACATTGGTACATGCTCTGCTTACATGTCCTAACAAATGCAGCCAAGGCCAATCTCCACAGGGGGCTTCGGGTGTTTCTGTATCGCAAATAATTATTTCACAACAACTATGGAAAGTATGTATTTTCCCTCCTTTTTACATGTGGACAGCAGATGGGGAATCTTTAAACTGGCGCTTTTGGCAGCATGGTCTGATAGTGCCAAAAACTTTTGATACATGCTGCATGTGACCCAACACCCACGGAGGCAGCACACTCCATGTCTGTGGCCAGGTACCTTTTGTCCTGGGGTGTCATTAGCCCCAAAGGTGTAAATACAGATTTAAACCAAAAAGAAATCAAAACATATGAAAGCATTAGCTGAGTCTTAAAATAACTACAGTAGGACTCAGCAAACACTCACTCTGTTCATAGTCCCGAAGCTAAAGCCATGTGGGCCAAGTATTCAGGAGCTCTGTGAGCCAGGGCACTTGGCCGTGCAGGGATAAGCTGAGATGCTGGCAAGCATGAATTTAAATGATGACTTCAGCCTTTGCAGCACTCAGGACAAAACCTGACATCAACAAATAGTAAGTTTCTTTCTTTCTCCACCTTTTCCAAATTAGTTCTAATTTTCCAATTAGTTCAACTGTTGTTGAACTAGTAGGACAGAGGCAGAGCAGCATCAGTCTGCCTTGCATTACATTTAACTTGGTGTTACCAAATGGTATGCAGGATATACTTGTGGCAACACATGTAATTCCTGAGCATCCTCCTTTCACATCTCCCACCTCCCACCTCCCTTCTTCATACACAAATTAATAACTTTCTGATTCACTGTTACTATATTCCAATCTCCTAAAATCATATTGGCAGACTAGACTGACCTGTCTGTATACTTTCCTTAGTCTCAGAAAACTTTGTTTCTTAACATATGAAAGAAAAGATTGAAGAACTCTGAAAATACCTTCCATTGGGTTTTTTTCTGATTTGTTATGACATTCTCATTCCAGTGGCTTTCCTGACTGCAGACAGTGCTTATTGGATGTGCAGAAGTATGATATGTAATTTTAAAGTAAAGCAGCACCTTTAGATCCCTACTTTCTTTTGATTTAGCCAAAAGGGGCATCTTTGAGACTTCTTAGCTCCTTTCTGGAAATTCTTAATGGTATCTGGGTGACAAGGTACTGCCATGTACAATACATGCAAATCCCTGGATACCGGGTCTGGTGAAAGCTGAGGTTATGGAGACAGAGGAGACTCTGCCAGGAGGGGAAGGAAGCATTTTAACAACTTTTGCTTTGTCTTTTGTGAACTGCCTGGGCTCTTGTTGGAGACAACTGATGCAGTCCACTTTTGACATAAGCGCTGACCACGGTTCCAGTCTAATTACAGTGTGGTAGATTGTGTTTATATGCTTTTATAGCACTTGCCAAAATGGTATCAAAATATTGCATGGGTAAATTAGGTCTATAATGTTTCCTGGTGGACATCAGGATCTTTTGATGCTTTGCTGGAGAAGCAGGCATTAGTTGGCACAATCATTGTTCTCTCTTTTCCTTTCTGCTGTATTAATCTAGAGCAACCCATATATCTTAGTAAAAAGAATGGTTTTGCAAGATGGTCTGAAAAGAAGGCTAATCCAGACACTGGTAATATCCTCTGAAAGCTTAGTTTGTAGCTCAGGAACAGTGTCTATAATTCAGACTCCTTGTGCTGGGCTCCAGGAACTGCCCTGGTAAAGTCATGAATGAGTCACGAATGATGATGAGACCAGTAATACAACTTTACCTAGAGCACTGACAAACAGTCTTGGAAACTGGAAGTAAGATTTTGAAATACTGAGAAAATGAATGGAAAAATTTGAGCCCAAGAATAATGTAGTTAATAGTGGACCATGCCCATGAGAAGGTAAAGAGCTGCATTCTGCATATAGTGCAATAGTCACCTACAGTTGAAGTTTTTGCCTGTGTATGTAGTAATCTCACTATGTACCATCTTATCTTATTAGTATGAAAGGAATTTTGGCATTGAAAGGCCTAATGAATTAAAGCCTTGTTGGGGTACACAGTGGAAAGAGAGATTTACACTTGATGTGGACAGTTCTCTTTTTTTTTCTAATTAGGGGATAGGGCAGTAAGCTTTCTAACATGCTAATTTGTTAGAGCTGGAATGTGTTTTGATGAAGTGGAAAGAAAAGTTGCTTTAATTCTTAAAATGGGTAAGACATTTAATGAGACAAGCTGTTTTCATTTGAAAATATTTGATATATGTGTAAGATATGCTATCATGAGGTAAATGCAAATGAAATTAAACCAAAACAGCATAGGACACTAAGTTTATTGCTGGGTGATATATATCATCTCTAGCTAATTAATAAACATGTAAATTAGGCAGGTTGAGGATAAAGAATGTGTCAAAGAATGGCTTTCTGGAATGATTCCTCAAGATGATGTCATCATGGCTACCATTTATCTTGTTTCTACCACACTGAGGATCTAAGTATGGAGAAGATTGTCTGGTTTGGTAAAGCTGTCTTAGATTTTAGCAGTAAAGATGGTTATTCCAGAATTTGTTTGACTGTTTAAAGAAGCAAATCTCATACAAGCTACAAACATCATAAATTAGAAACCTGACTAAACATCCATATCAATACTGAGAATCTTGAAGAAGATAAAGCAAATATGGAGAAAAAAATGTTGGAAGGAAGTATTGTTTACGTCTGACCCATAAGTTAAATGCAGAGTTCATTGTCTTCATAAGGAAGCAGCAACTGAAGCTTTCTTCCTGTGGGAGAAAAAGGGAGTGCCTCAAAGTATTGCTCCCTGCTTATCAGATTTATCTCCATCCTGCTTGGACCAAGGGAGATGTCTACATCTCAGTGCCAGTCTATCCTCAGAATGAGAACAACTTGGTATAGTAACATACTAAAAAGGAAACAGTGGTACCCAACAGTACCAGCAACCTGTCACCAGCAGCAGAACTGACAGTGTCTCCTCCACCATCCGAGTAGTCTCATATGGACACTAAGGTGCAAGAGTTCAAGATATAGAGTTTGGGCCTTGGATGGGTAGACTCCATGAGTAGATTTCCTGCACATGAGACCCCAACCTGACATGCATGAGCCCATCACAACTAACTAGATACTAACAGAGCCACATGCAAGGGCTCAGCAGTGGTTTGTTTTTTGGGTTGTTTTTTTTTTTTTTTTACCAGGGCCTCTTCATGATGGGCTTACCCAAAGAAAATCCAGGTTGAGCCATATGTTTATGGCCCCCCAGTAGTTCTGTTCTGCTCTGCATCTTGTCCTGTCTCAGCACTGACCTGCCATCGCTGGTGTGGGAAATGGTCTGCACATGGAAACACGATAGCAGGGATGTTTCACTTGGGCTGCAGGGAGCTCCAGACCAGGCTGCCCTTGCCTCTGATCAACCCCTCTTCACTAGCTGAAGCAGTAGCATGGCAATGGGAGAACCTCATCACATGAGAAAACAGAGCAAGGCACACATTTCACTAGCTCTTCTGGCTCTGGATTCTGCTTGCTTGTGCCCATTTAATTAGACTGCACAGAGGAAATTCCTGAAGCTGGAGTCTGTGCCCACTGGACTTCCCTTTTCACCTTGCTTCCTATGACCTGACGGTTCCTGGTTCTGGTCCCACCTACCTTCTGCAGAGGCTGAATTTATTAATGTGATTGTTGGATAAAAATGGTAGCAACTCCCAAACTCAGTAGTGTGAGAAGGGGTTGAGAGAGGACTACATGTACTTGCAAGCATGAAGAGAAGCAAGAAAGCCCAACACACTCCACTCATTAGAGCATTGAAAATGTGCTACCTTTCTTCACATACCCTATCAACTCCAGCCATCTCAGAAGGAATTATTAGATCCACACTCATCCTGCAGGTGCTTAAAATTAGGTTTGAGGAGCATATGTGCACATGGACTGCCCGTGCTCTGTGCCGAGGGACTGTGGCACTGCAGGCTGCCTGTGCTCACCCCAGGCACAGGTAGGGATGGGGCTGGGCACATTGGCCTTCCACCACATGTGGAAACCTCCTGGCAACACTTCTGCGAGGCATACAACTCCCCTAAGTATCCCTTATAATCAGCCTCCAAACAGGTAGTGAGTTAGCTTCTACTCAGTCATTTTATGTGATTTTTCTCTCAGTTAAGGCATGTTCAGAGAGTCTGGGGTAGGCTGGAATAGGTAGCCCCTTTTCTAACCTGTCTTAGTCCTAACAGACCAAGACAGGTTAGCAAGGGGACTACCTATGGCATGGCTACCTGCTCCTATCGGGGCAAGATGTACGGAGTTATTCCACTTGATCTGTGGGACATCTGGAACTGTGCATAGATTAGTGACCTTGTGGCTTGTGCGATGTTTATCAGAGAGAGAGGCTGCCAGGATGAAAGCCAAGGACTCCCTGTACTTTTAATAGCACTTTTCATCTCTCTTTTTTTTTTAATTCTGTCTCCTAAAATGAATGTTTGCAGGAGATCTGAAGGAACGTCTTACTTCCATTCCTTTCCTACAAGAAAGCATGCAATTGTTTCCCTGGGGTTAGACATCTACGAACTTCGATGACTTTGCAATTAAGCTTTTACAAAGCTTCTTTTTTTGGTAAAAAAGCAAACCACTGTGAAACTGCCGGGGCTTGGTGGCCCTCTCCTGGCCACACTTATGCCATGCACTTGTCCTCAGACAAACCCCGCTGCAGCACAGTCCCAGACTGTGCACTCACTGTGCGCTGTACCTTGCTTGGCAGCTTGCTGGCAGCAGGCAGCAGCTAAGAACACATATGCAAAATAAAGCAAGAAGTCGAATATATTTACCTCGGATTAAACAGGATGCCTTCATGTTTTATGTACTGGCATTTTGCCAAGTGGCATGCCAAATATAACCAAAGCTTCTTGATATCACCTGCAACATGAAGCACTGTTCATCACACATAAATGTATAGAAGGATGTTGATCATTACAGGTAGGATCCATCTCACCTAACTTTGGTCCCTCAGGTCCAAAGAATAACACCTATTCTATGTTAGCATCCTTTATAGTCATTCATTTGGCCTCTTTCAGGTTGAGATGAGGTGCTTTCTAAAGGTTCCTACTTCTTTCCACCTCAGAAGCACATGATCAGTGCCATCCACCAGAATACAGTCAGTCAGCTTTTTTCTTTCCTTGTGAGAGCCTTGTTGTCCTCTTATTTTCATTAGGGTGGAAAACAGCTATTCCAGTGAAGTCAATCACAATGCCTTGGTGTGGAAAATGGTGTAGATAAAAGCAGAACTGGGCCCCAATCTCTTTAAGGATAAAGGGGATTTTTGCCACTACTGCAATCCTTCCCTTTCCTTCATCTCTCCTCTTTCTCCTCCTCCCTTCCTTCCACCATCTCTCTGAGCGGGAAACCATCCAGGGCTTGTGAGCCTCCTCTTTTGTCTGGCAACATGGAAAATTCTTCCTGCCTTGATTTTAAATATTTAAGACTAAAATATTTGAAATACAATACACCGACAACGTCTTTCATAAAGACTGATAAGTCACTTTCAGCAGGAAAAAGAAATCAAAATATCTGTTCATGATACATTGCTGATGGAGTTTGCAGGTGACAGAAAAGACTGGGCAGTGCTAAATACTATAAAGTGTTAGGTCACTGTTACAGTATAGTCTGAATTGTTTGGTAAAGTGGAGAAATTTAAAGGCTTATGTTGTTAAAACACCACGTTATATGTATGTAGGAACATAGGAATTCCCATAGCACCAGGGACTCTGTCCTGAGAAGCTGTGACTGTTTCTTGCGTATCTTTTTTAACCAGCTGAACTCAAGTACCCAGTGCAACCACAGAGTCAAAAGCATCAAGACAGCCCCAGCAGAGAGAAGCAGCCAGCTATGAGAAGAGACCACTGCCCCCTCTTTGGCCTGAGTAGGGGCATGTGTACAACTCCACACCTAGCCCTGCTGCCCCTGGCTCCATAGGGTGCAGGAAAAACAAAGCAGGTGTCAAAGAGGAAGAAAAAAGAAAATCAGAGAAGTGGAAAATGTGGTTTCCTCATGCAAAACAGAGGTATTGGTTCATATCGCTTATACAACAGAGAGTTTGAAGGGTTTGAACAAAATTTCTAAGAACCCACATGAGAACAAAACTTAGTTAAAGAGCTCTCAGACCTGTAGGATATAATGAGCTACCAGGAATGGAAGCAGAAGTTAAAAACATTCATACTGAAATAAAAAGATAAATGACATGTCTGGAAAAAAGAGAAGGAGATATAAAGGCATACAGTTACATCCTACAATGAGACTGTTAAAGGCTTGTCGATACCTAAGAGCAAGAAGCAGCCTTTCTTGAGCATTTCAGAAGCGGGGGTGATGCCAAGATCTCATTAATTTGTCTCTGAAAATCTTACACTTGAAGTTAACTATGAAAACATAATATAAATGGATAGCTGATCTAAACCTTTGTCAGCATAGCAATCACTGGGGAAGCCTAACACAGAAAGAGCTTTGTGACCGTTAATAAGCTGAATGTATCACTCTTATTCACAGCAAGGTGATTACTTCCTAAAGAGTAGTCTCACGGTATGAAAAGACTGACAGCATAAATAGGCCAGTCTTGTCCCTGATCGAGAGCCAAGTCCCTAATCCCAGTTTAAAAAAAAGCTGTATGGGCTCCCGGTGAAACACAATTCGGGGCTGCCTTGGTAGCAGGCAGCACTACTTAGCTGCAGGGCTGCCCCAGGCTGTGCCATCATGTCTCCTTGGCTTCATCTCCGCTACAGCTCTTGACTGTAACAGGGCACCACTGTGAAGAGCCACATCAGCTAACAGCCTACTAAAATGACTCTGCAGCACTCTGCAGCCTTGGAAAATCAGTGTTAGGTTGGCTGGTGATGGCTAGAGACTGGTAGGGGAAGGTGCTTACATTTCCATTTTAGAACAATATTCTGCTGTAAACATTTAATAGTGCTAAATCCTAACAGCCACTGTCACAATGAGCAACACATTATAAAACCTGAATATTTATTACAATGCTTTTCTGGAAAGATTTGTTATAATCTGTAGCATTCTTCTGAGATTAGTACTGTTATTACGGTCTCCTTTCCACTACTTCACATTTACCTGTGAAGGCAGGAGAGGGTCACGTAACCTCTGAGATGGTGAGACCTTTGTAATATTGCCTTGTGTTCCTTCTGCATTGGCTTGCTCCAGATTGAATCAGTCTCACACAGGCAGAGCTATCCAACTGTTGACTTCTGTAGACTTTTGCTGCTGGAGAAAAAGGCAATTCCTACACTTCCTGAACTTTTAAAGTCCTGAACTCTGAATTCAAACAGAGACCTGGAGTTGCTTCCCAGACTTTCTTGCTTTTCTACTTCTCCCATCACCTGTTCAGTCAAACAAATTTCTGTTCCTTTCTGGGACAAAGCATGAAGAGAGTTGTCAAATGCCAGTACCCAAGAAGTCTTTGGACAGTAAGAACAAAAGAAAGAAGCTGTCAAAATATGCATTGCCCTGCCTATAGTCAAAGGGCTTCTGATCTGCGGGTCCAAGAAGAAAGAAAAAAAGTACCATTTTAGTTACCATGATGCTTTAGCCATTTTAAAATTACATTTAGGTGAAGTTGAAAACAAAACTACACTTTGAAATGAAAAAACTCAATATTTTGTTTAAGTGTCAAAAAATGTTCTTAATGTTTCTCCTTTTCACTTTTCCAATATTCTAAATGATTCCTTTAGTTTAGCTAGACCTTGCAAATACTTTCAGCCAATTCTCAAATGTTTTTTTTTTTATTTTTCTTTTTCTTTATTTTCTCTCTCTCTCTTTTTTTTTTTTTTTTTTTTTTTTTTGGATGATGTGGCTTCTTTTTATCTTTAAAGCAGAAGGTGGAATGGTTCTTCCTTGTGAGACCTCATCCCCTGCATGTGTACAGGCACACAGTACTGTGCATGATCCCTTGGAGAGGGAGATGGGGCTAATGCTTCCTTCAGCCTCGGAAAGAGAGAGCTGAATACTGATAAGCTGCTAGAACATCCTTTCCCTGTCACTCTCACTATTTGTAACCTATGGGGATGTACACAAGCTTAGGTGTCAGGGAGAAAAATGTCTTTCCTTTTTCACCCTAAGCAACTGCATTTGTTATAGGTAAGTCTACCATACCCTGTCCCTGTATTTTTAGAGCATAGAGAGAATTAGTTGGCTATTTCTAGCTCCAAAACACTGGATTAGACAGACTGAGGGTTCAACTTAATACAACCCCACTGCTACAGCCCTTAGTAATGACCTTGGCAAGTCGTGCATGCCCCTGCTAGTGCTGCAGAACAGAACTGCAGATTATTTTTTTCCCAAGCAACATGCATATACCTTTAATTTCCCAAAGAGTCCCGATTCCCACATGGAATTATACATCACTACTAAATCACTGCTGCCGAGGACCTTGGTCCACCCTGGCCATGGTGAACAGAGCTGCTGATGACCAGGGACCGAGAGCAAACTGTCTGGACCCCTGGAAGACCCTCTTTCCTCATGCAAGACAGTAGACACGAGGGTGACAAGGCACTCAGACTGCCAGCCCTGGACTTTGCCTACCCACTTTGTCCTGGTTTTGAGGGGGACTGGGGGAGTACGTGAGGCTCATTTTCTTTTCTGGAACTGGAGATTTCATTTTTTCTCCTGCTTGAACCCTGGAGGGTTGTTCCCAATGGTCTAGAAAGCCAAGAGTTTGGTCCAAGCCATGTATCTTGCATCAGTTTGCATGGCTTTCAGGAGGGTGGGGATGTTTTCTGTTTCACTCTGGGAAGATGTCTCTTTTTTCACATCACCAGAGTCAGTCTGTAGGGCTGGGCAGGATGCATGTGTTATGTTAGAGAAGCTGGAGCAGCTGACCCCATGACATGGAGTCAGGCCCACGGTATATTCCCCTTGAGCTGTGTGGTTAACTGGACACCTTAGTTTTTCTTCTGACCTTGATGATAGGCTCCAAAATGTAGCTATTTGCAAGGACTGCTGGAGAAAATGAGTGCCGAGGGAAACATACCTGTCTGGTACAGTCACAGGGTGGAGATGTGTATTCAGTAGCAGAGGTAGCTATTGAGGAGGGAGGATAAAGTGCTGTTTAACTTCATGTATGTGTTTGTAATACAGTCATTAAACAAGATCATTGTAAGAAGGGATTTAGATTTTTATCTAATGGCTACAACTATAGCAATTAAAAAGAAAAAAAAAGCAAATGCCGATGAGCTATAACAATGTTATGAGAGGCATAACAATTCAAGTTATTTAACTTGCATAACTCCCAAACAAAGACCCAATAAAGCTGTTCAGACACAGCTGCTGGAACTATTGGTACTGTCAAAATACAGGTTATTGAAATAAAATGCATTGTTAAAACATCAGTTTTAGGATGAGAATATTTTCATGGGAGATGTGTAGAGCGGAATTATTTTTCTATGTTCTGACATCCTTAAATATAGGCGTTGGGTCTGATCTGCATTATGCAAGTTGGAATCAGCCACAGGGGTTGCATGGCCCAGAATGGGGGGAAAAAAAATCTACATTTTTTTTTCTACATTTTTCTACATTTTTTTCTACATTTTGCAAGACTTCCTAGATTAATGAATCTGCCTTAAAATAGCCTTGAGACACACAAAACAGAGCAACCCTGTTGATACTGGATGAAACATTTGGTCTTAACTACCTGTAAATAATTTAAGTGCTGAAAAGTTTGGTGATGCTGAGTAGGCCTAAGCACTTAATTATCTAACAAGATATCCTAGGTAACTCCAATCATGTTTTCTGCCTCATTAGGACAGAAATATAATTTTTCTCCTATTTCAGCAAGCGCCTCCTCAACAAACAACAAAATGTGCATGCTGGAAGTTAAACACTGGTTAATGGCCCCTTGACATGATCATACTGAAGGAAAAAAAGAGTAAAACCAGCATATGTTGCATACACAAAAGAGACATTTCAGCCTAGAAATTAATATTTTAAAGACAACATGTTGAAGGCCACAAAGAGCTCTGTATCTCCATGGATGGCAATTACAAAGTTTTGTTCAGCATCTATTTCTGTTTGTTGCATAGTTTTGAACACTGTATTTCCTATCATTAAAAGGAAAAGGAGGTGCTGTAAATCAAGCTAACAAGTAGCTTTTCTTGAGCTGTAAATGGAGCACCTACTTTACTGCATGTACACATACCGGCTGTGTGAGAGTGTCTTCAACCAGGCATGCTATGGTTTATGTCCTTCATTCCACTTATTATTAATTACTATTCTTTATTATGGCTGGTTATGAGTACTTAGAAAGTGCTTTTTATTAAAGGACTGTGTGACAGCTAAACAGATTTTGAAAAGGAAAGCCATTTTTGACTTTTTTTGTAATTTATTGAAGAAACCTAAGACTGCTTTTCAAAAATGATGGACAGCAGAAGGCCCTGAGCTTGCAGCCTCCAGGCTGCTGGAGAGATGGGTGTCAGGGATGGTGTCTATTTATTGCCCTCTGCTGGTATCATCCCTAAATTTGATGTTTCAAACATGACTTGCCTACCATTTGTCTCACTATTTATTTGCAATTTGCTGGCAGTGTAAATGATATTCTAGAGGAAAGGCAGATTTGAAGATAGTTACTGGTAGGATGAAAAATCATGTGTTTAATTGTCAAGAAATGAGGATGTTTGAAAATGAAGTGCTGAGAAGCTGAATCTCTTAGGCTATTTCTTTAAAAGGGTCTTCAAACTTGAGAAAGAATATGAAAACGTCTCCACAGAAATAGACCCTTGACAAGGGGAGTCACACTGAGGAAACGGAAGAAACTCTTGCTGATTTTCTTTTAATGGAAAGCTCAAAGCAGTAAAACTGAAGTCAAGGTTTGCTATTGTTTAAGTATTCATTGCTTCACTACATCATAAAAAGAGTGTTTTAGATAAGAATATAGAATAACTTACCAAGCAGACTGAAAATGTAACATTTCATTTATCATTTGTGCAGATAATACCTCTGTTCTTTTTTGCATCATATAACAAATGATTAACCCCTTTGGGTGAGAAATTATATCCTTCGCTTTTAACAACAAATGTACTCAGCCATAGTAATATCTGCCAACACATGTGGTACTACTCAATTGTTGGCAATGTAAAAAAAAAAACTTCATTTGTGGGGTATTTCTGTTCCTAAAAGAAGAAGCACTAGCTTAAATAGTGATGGTTTCTGGGGAGTCTCAGGGCGTGCAGTCTAGCTGGGTCCCCTCTGGTTTATGATCTAATAGTCCAACTGCACAGCCGAACTCCTGGTGCCTCTTTCCCATCTTCTCTCTCCCCTTCATCATCCATCTTCTTCATCCATTCCTTTTCCTCTTCCACCTTTCCTCATGCTCAGCTCCTGTCTTCATCTTGCCCTTGCCACTTCTCCACTTGCTATGTTCAAAGAATTTAAGACTAAAAGGCATCAATTCTTCACCTAACCTTATGTATACGTATAAAACTAGCTATAGACTGTCACCTGGAAAAAAAAATATTAAGCACAACATGCTGTAGTGGTCAAAGCACACTCTTGAGAGATAGCAAGCCAGGATAAGATACCAAAATCAGTAAACTGACTGCTTCCTTTAGGAATTTTTTCCAGTGTTTTCACTTCCTTCCTCAACACCATTGCCTGATTTTTTATTTGAATCCAGCTTCCTCAGATGTTGTTACAGTGCACCATTGAATATTTCTCTCAAGGATCAAAGACTGCTTCAGTACCTATCATTTTCCTCTTGTGAAAATACTCACAGAAATCACCCCACCCATGAACTTGCTTTTTGATAAGATAAATAGGCTGAAATATTTAAGCCTCTCATTATACCACATTTTCTCCAGACCCTCAAAACTTCTCTCTTTTCCTTTCTCTTCTGTCCTCCAGCCTCCTTTGCTACATCTTCCTGCTCCCAAAAGTCTCTTTCCTGGGAGAAAAAAATAAGAGGGAAATTCTGTTTCTGCTAGTGGATGAAGTGAGGACAACTCTTGTGATCCCAGGCCCATTCTAGCTCCAAGCAGCTGGAACACACTTGGGCTGGACAGCTTTCAGAGGATAGAGTTGAAAAGCATTCAGCATTTGCAAATTTATACTAGTTTAAACGTTGCAACTTGGCAAATGTGGGCGATTTTTCAATGGGAAAGAAAAAGGTATGCCTCCAAACCCAGAGTGAGTTTTCTGCTCTTGAAAAAGTCCAAGTTCCTGCTCCAAAGTAGGAAGATGCCTGCTGACACTGCTGAAAGAAATCGCTTGTAAAACTGTTTGAACTTAGTAGAGCAATCTGTTCTCTTCTCATTTCAGTCCTGAAAATGGCCAGACCACTTTTACTGAAAATTCCTGCCTGCTGGGGTCTCCACCCCCCTCCCCCCAAAAAAAAAATACCAAGCCTAAACACCTAATCAGCCTACAACCATTCAGCAGGTACACTGAAGTTATATGTAAACAGCAGCAGGGTAACAACATAACACATGCCAGTCATAAAGCTGCAACAGACCCTGGATTTTGCACTATCCATTACCCTTTTCCTAGAATTACTCTTCCCTTAGATTTCTATATGAGTCTCCTTTTATTTTGGTACTGAACATCTCAATATTAGTCAGTGGAGTTAAGGTTCTGTATTTAATGTATATTTTCCAATGATATTTGGAACTTAGTTAAAAAAAACCAGCTTGCATTTCTTTAAATATAAGCCCCAGTTTACTTTATATATATGTGCATATGTTCTGCTTTCTACTATGTAGGCTATAAAGTCCAATTTGAACTAACAATGTATTACATGACTGCCATGCATGATTATGCAGTCCCCTTTGCCCCTTGCTTTTCACAAGCGTTAATATCTGTAGAACTGTACAGAGGAAGGAAGCCATGAAATACCTTTGTTGGTTTTCTGTACATTTCTAAAAAATCTTGCAAAAGGAGTTATGAATATTTATTACAATCATATATTTAAATGGCCCTTATAACATCTTTATCCATAAATGAATACTGCATAGCACAGAATAAATAAGAAATTGCTGAGTATACTGGAAATTCTGTACGACTTCCTTTGCTGTTCTAAAGCTCCCCTTTTGCTTTGCCGTGGAAGAGAGTTATTGAGATCTGCAAGCAGCTGGTTCACTTCATGCCACAGAGGAATACATCAGTCCTGACCAGCAAAGCAGAAGATGGACTGTACTGTATAAGGAAGGCTGGAATTGAGCTAAGCCATGTTAAATTAATGGGTAAAGCTTTCAGAAATACCATTTTATACATGAAGCTCTGTTACTTTCACAAGTTGCCCAAAGCAAAACTCCTTAGCTGAATTATTCACTGAGGGTAGAGTGAATTCTTTTCTCCCCTGAGAATTGATTTTCTAGCTCCCGTTGAGGATGTATATTCTTCAGTCATGGCACTCTCCTCCATGCTGGATGAGGTTGGATTGATGCTCTGCAGCTGCTGTGTTCCCTGGTAAACTTGCCAGGGCAATCTTGACAGTGTGAGGCCAACTGATTTTCCAGCTGCTATTCTTCTGGCTGATCTGCATTTGCCAGGAGACACCAGATTTGTACAACTTGTCATCAGCTTTTCCCGGACCGCTGCTAAATACAGCATCATTCATGCTTATAAATCTTTGTGAGCCAAACAAATTCAAACAGAAGGCAGGTGCCAACCTCTCCCCAGAGCATCAGTTAGCACTGAAAGCAAGTAAGGTGGACACCCAGTGAGAGAGGTTGAGAAAGATTCAAGGCACCTAGCACGTGCTGGATGTAAGCTGTAACCTGAATGAACAATATCCATAGCCACACTTTTCAATGTTTATCGTAATGACACCTCTAGTTTTCAGGAAGACTACAGAACTCTGCTGGTCAACCTGACTTCTTGCAAGTGTCATGGAACAAAACTGGCCAAAAAGTCTCTGCTTCTCGCGGCAGCAGGATACACCAACCAGAGAGTCCCTGGTACCCTTCCCCTGTCGGGGCTTGGTTCCTTGAGCGCACCTTGCACAGAGCTCTGCAGGGCACAAAACCTCCCCATGTGGGGCCAAGACTGGCAGCAGTCATTAATTGTCACCTGTAGTCTTGGCAATGCTTTACTACTGAGTCAGAGATTGCGGATATAATCAGGTATCAGCACTGTGAATCTTTTTTCATAGAACAGGCTTTATAAAGCTCTGTAGCAATCCTGAAAATGATATGAAAATCAAGAAGGCTCTTTAAGCTAGAAAAGATCTGCTTGGTAATGACTGCAACATCAATGCGTGTGAAGGGGAGCTGCCAGGACTGGGACGTGTCCCATTTAAAGCCTTTGTAGCTTGAACATCAGAACCCAGTTCCAAGGCAGTGGAAAGGAAGATGGGGTCCCTCTGCTCAGGAGGCAAGATCCATAAATGATTACAGGCAGGTGGGATAGAAAGCTCAGTGATACAACTGAGCTGAAGCTCAGTGTGCTGAAGAATTGAAGAAAATGTGGGAAGGGCATCCTGCAGACTCACAAGATAGGCAGGGAGAAGACTATATTTTGGAGAAAAAGAGAAAACACAGTCACAAAGGATGCTCCTCAGTGGGGGGACTAGACTGTCAGGCCCTCATGTTATCTGAGATGTGGGAGCAGCTCTAATTGCTAAACATCATGCGCTTCATAGATATATTTTTCTCTTTCTTTTATGTGTTTCTATTTCCAATTTCTGTAATCAAATGAAATAACCATTTTCTTTTCTAGAATAAACTTGTTGTTTTGTCCTTAAGTTTATCTGTGTTCAAGACTAAGGACCTCCTGACAGATATTAGGCAGTGACCAACCAGTAAGCCACAGCTTCAGGAACCCTACATGATATGAAGGGAGTTATAAGAATAAAAATAAACCTTCATTCTGTTTCTTAGGGGAAGATGCAGACACAGAAAGATGGCACATGTATCTCCAAATGAGTGGAGCTCTTAGAAACCTCAGTGTCCTCTAATTATCATTGCTGTAATTTTTAGTGGGACTTCTAGACAAATACCACTTGGTGATTGGCCCTTTATTTCTACATAACCTTTCTAGAAAACCCTTTATTTGTGTCATTTTTCATATCATCCCTATTTTGTCTCCAGCTATGCTGGCAAGAGGCAAATTTGCCTGATTTTCTGAAAGTTGATGGACAAATATTTCAATTCTGATTCCAACATCAAACAGATTTAATAATCAAACAATAATTTAAAAGAAAATAAGTGGCTTCAGTCAACTAGGCAAGTTCATCACTATAACAGACAGCTTTTTTTTACCTCAGTCCATAATTTTAGTGTATAGAATCTTCTATTAAGAGATATTTTAAAACAACTGGACCTTATGCCTTCAATAGTTTCACCAAGTAACTAGGAATATGCGATGCAGAAGGTGTCCACTGAGAAAAAAAAAAATTTCCTGACGTCTCTCTGTTAACCTCTCAGGCTTCATCCAGGGGTTTGGAAGCATATGGAAAAGCCCCAAGCAAAAATCGTTTAGACTTGGCAAGCTTTCCTCAACAGCAGCCTGTGAAAGAACCTATTAGGGAATTTAATGATGGACTACAAGTGTTCATCGGCCACAAATTGTATCAGTCCCAAAGTCAGCAGAGGTTCCAGTTAATGTATTAAAATACTTCTGCCCTCATGAATGGATCACGGGGCCAGGGCATAAAAGAATAATGAGCAATATAATATCTACTCTTACTGAGCAACCTTTGCACAGCCATTGAGTTTCAAGTGACAGCTGTCAACAGTGTTTGCATTTTTCCTAAATTGACTGACTTGACCTCAAAAAATCCTACTAATTGGGCTAAATAAGGGAAGGAAGGCTGAAGTGGGAAAGGTGTTTTGGAAGTAGGTTACAGCTTCTTGTCAGACTGAAAGGAAAATGCTGTTTACGCAAACTCTCAGCAACACTAATGTCATAATCATCTTTCCCCAACGTTGGGCTGTTCCATACCCTGCCCCACTGCAGCATGCTGCGCTCTCGCTTGTGCCAAACAAGAAGTTCAGCTCTAGGCAAAACCTAATGCTTCTCCCCATTTTTGACCTGGGTCGTTTCAGTGATCCAGCCACAGCTCAGCCCCCACACAGACCTTAGTTGGCAGAGCTGAGGGGAACAAAGAGAGGGGCAGCAAGGGCTGGAGTGGGCAGGCAGGAAGCTGAGGGGGTGGCACTGTTCAATGAGGTTTTGTATTAGCAGGTAACGTGGGTCAATAGGAGCAGGTCTCTAGAGTGAAACAGTTGGTGCTGAGGACCTGATGCCTATGCTATAACCATCCTACATGGGATGTATATTCAGCTCTAGTTCAGCCTTGCAAAATTAATACCCATCTATGGCTGTGATGCATTCATTGAGCTCCTGAAGCGCCTTTAGCCCTCCAGTTTTCCCAATGAAATCCAGTCCCTGCAACCCAGAAATGGTCTGTGATCACTGATCGATGTGCAGAGGGAGTGTCTGGACCAGGACATTTGCTTCAAAAGCTCACCCTGAGCTGAACTAATGCACAAATGAAGGTGTACCCTACAGTGCTGCCATAGCTCCATTCAGCCTCACCTGCTGCCAGCATCGTGGACAGAATCACAGATGGAGGGTCTCAGCACAGTCACAACACTGTTGCATCCATGCTAGTGGCCTCCTGGGCTTGGGTCCAGTGGCTTCTGAAGCCTCCCAGCTGCACTAGCTGCAGAACCAGGCAAGTGTTGATCAATTTAAACTTTTCACTGCTGTTTTCCTCCTCTTGATTTTATCACGCAGCTTCCAGAGGGCTCCTCACACCTTGCTTTTCTTCCCTGGTCAAAAGTAGTCCTTCTTGATCTCCAGAGCTCACAAGCCACATCTCCAGGTGACACGGCACAGCCATGGCAGCGTCTGGCAGCACGCGGGGTCAGGAGGCCTTCGCAAACAAAGCAATCCAATGCACTTTTTTGTCTTGCCCAACCATTTTACAATGGGAACCCCACCTCCCCCATCCAGGCATTGGGCAGGGTCCATAAACACTGTGGGTGGAA
The DNA here is from genome assembly GCA_031468815.1 of Morus bassanus. Classification (NCBI taxonomy): domain Eukaryota; kingdom Metazoa; phylum Chordata; class Aves; order Suliformes; family Sulidae; genus Morus; species Morus bassanus. The sequence continues at coordinate 85,830,012 of CM062568.1, read as the reverse complement.
GAAAGGAGGATGCATCAGTATTGTGAATGTACTCCATCTTAAGGGCTAGAGTGATAATTCACCCTCCCTGCTAACAGCAGGTGGGGAAAATGTATTCTTGCACTATAGTCTTTGTTTGTCCTATTACTTTTAGGTAATTTAGGTATCTACATAACCTATTCACTTTGCTCACATCCAAGGCTGGAGAATGAGAAAGGCCATGGCACAGATTCGGGGACTGGATTCCACCAGCTGCTGGTTCCATAAAAAGCCTGAGGACAGGTGTATGGCATAATTAATTAGCCTTTTTTTTGCATAGGACTCATAAATGACAAACATAAACTAAAATGCCTTTTCCTTTTGTAAAAATGCATTGAAGAGCAGAGCAATTCTGCTTTCATTGTCACATTTTGGACACTGTGCAAGTCCTATGCTACAGCTACATGGGAGCTTCTATAGCATTACCAAGCAAAAATACTGAGATTACCATTTTTACAATGGACGACTGGAGAATTAATAAAGATGATGCATTTAATTTATGTTCTTGACAGGAATATACTATTTAGGTCTATTTAAAATTAGAAAAGGAGCCTGAGACTTTCTTTACCTCAGTTTTAGTTCATGGCTTATTGTAAGAAATAAATTCTACTGTTCAATTATTTACAAGCCTAATGGTGTTTCTTTTATTTAATTGCTGAATATGGATAATATTTTATTTTTAGATAAATATATAATAAGTTTATTCAGGAGTTAGGGGAGAGCAACAATTAAATACACAAAAAATATCTGAATAACTGCAAATTAAAGAAATGAATAATAACTGAAGACATAAAATTATGTTTATATTCATAGAAAAATTATCTCCTATTTGTGACTAAATTCTGCCAATAATATATTACTACTGTCCTCATATTTCACACTACGAAATTAACTTGTCACTTCTGCAGTAATTCTTTATGAACAATGTATTAAGGTCATGTCAGAATTTCTACGTAATCAAAAGCATTTCACAAAGGCAATGATTAAGTGTTAGAAACTAAAAAAGAATCTGACTACAGGATTACTTTATAAGCAACATTTTTGGCCACTGAATCTGAGCGTGTTGGAGCCTGTTAAATATTAACAGACAAGTGCTAGGAAAGGATTAGGTTGGACAGGGAGCAGGTACGGTGAGAGGTAATCCCTTCTTGCTGGGTCTGAGTAGAGCTGACAGTGCAATATTTTTCAATACCTCTGAGGTGGAAGCAGGAAAGTGGATGCCTATTTGATATTCTAAATAGACAGATTTTTTTTCATCAGAACATAAAGTAAGTGGATGTAAGTGGAATTTTTCCAGTTCTTAGTACTGTTCCCACATTTGGCAGTCATAAAACATTGTAGGTAAACATTACTGAATACAATTCTTTTTAAATAAACTTTTTTTTATTTTACTTGGTCAAAAAATCTGAAAACTAGGTTGTGATGGCTATTTACCCAGGAAATCTAACTACTGGGAAGAAGAAGTAGATTCTAGCATGTGGGAGGATGATGATGGCCTCGTGAGTTTTCAGTTAATCTTTGCTGTTTTGATCTTTCCCAGAGTGTCATTTCAGACAGTTACTGAGATGCTGCAGCAGTGTCTTGTTAGTATCATTCATGGTGTTAGAGTTGCAAAATAATCCTGACCAGCTTCTACAAACTAAACTGTAACCAGGGCTGGATCTGATAGAAGCTCAGTGACTATACTCAGATGGGTTATTTTGCCACAGGAATCCCCCCTTAGGAGCTGTGGTTGGTGCCTCGGTGCAAGAGGTTGCTGGTTCTCCAGGCTGCTATGCCCTGGTGGCACTCAGATTTAAGTATTTCTCCCAATTTTGGACTGCTAAAAGCTTCCTACATGGCTAAATATGGGTCATGAAAGTTTTCATAAATCATAGAATCATAGAATGGTTTGGGTTGGAAGGGACCTTTAAAGACCATCTAATCCAACCCCACTGCCATGGGCAGGGACATCTCCCACTAGACCAGGTCGCTCAAAGCCCCATCCAGCCTGACCCTGAATACATCCAGTGATGGGGCATCCACAACTTTGCTGGGCAACCTGTTCTACTACCCTCATCGTAAAAAATTTCTTCCTAATGTCAATACCTAAATTTGAACTCATAGTCATTGAAGGATTATCGTGATCCAGAGATAAGAAGAAACTTAAACTTCAGCAGAAACATCTGAAGAGCTTAACCTGTTAGACAGACCACCTGGGACCAACACCTGTGCTGACTGCTCTGGGTGGCTAGCCAAAGGAGGACTGAAGATGTCAGGCCAGGAGACGAGCTCCAGGCCCGGCCTGGGGACAATCACCCTGCTGAAGGCAAGTCAGTCTTTGGAGAGACTTTTCAGCCACCCTGTTGGAGATATATCCATGTAGCTGTGTCAGCTGAGTGAATGGACTGCTTCTCACAGAAAGCAGTGAGTCGGGAAAGGGCTTGGTGATCACTATAACACAGAAAAATCAATACATAAAAAGGAATATGAGGCTAGGGCTGGCAAGTGATCTTGCCTCCGTATGCAGCAATTGTAATACTGCTGCTGGAATAGTGTGCCACCAGGGAGGACGTCGGAAGGGGGAATTCAAAGGAAGGACACAGAAAATGATCCAGAATGGGGAAGGGATTGTTAGGATACAGAAGGATTGAGTTATTCACCTTGTTCCAGAAAGGGTGAGAGGTCTTATAATCATTTTAGATGGCTATTTACACGTAAAAAAAAAAAAAAAAATGCTGGCTTGGGGACTACTTTTACAGGCATGAATTAATTGGAAAGACAGAGGAGGAGGACCTTAAGAGGGTTGCAATCTACTATCGGCACTGGGAAGGGCTATGCACTTACTTCGTCAGTGATACAGGAGCAACACCCACACATTGCCCGTTCCTCCCCCAGAAAACTGTACAGCTCCTCCAGCCCCGGCTATTCCATCCTGCAGACAGCAGCTTACCAAGATTCAGTAGCTAGAAGCTGAACTCTGCCAGATAAATTCAGCCTTGAAATAGGACACAATTTCCTTGAAGTAAGGAAATTAACAGCTGGAATGATTCACCAGGGGAATTGCACAGGCTCTTAAAATGAAATTAAGTGTCTTTCTAACTGGCTGTCATCCAGTTGGAGAGAACAGCCCTCCGTCCTGTTTATGCAGAAGACCAGAGCGCATGAACACAGGGGTTCCTTTCACCTCTACAATCTATGAAAGATACACCTGACATTTACAGATACTTTGGTTCTTGATCATGTTGACTTTGCAGCAGTGTGTGTTCCTGACCTGACCCGAGGCAGATTCGGTGCTGCTCTATTTGCTACTTGTCAAATTTGGCAGATACAGGGAGGAGGGAAATGTATCATTTGCAAAAAAGAAAAAACGCATTTTCTTCACTTTTTTTTTCCTAATGTAAATCAGTGTAGCAGCTGATTAAAAAAAAATGGGGGCAAAGAGAAAAGAACCAACATCCAGTACAAAATTTCAAGCCTGTTTGGTCAAATTTTCAAAATAAATGTATGAATGTAGAGAAATTTTTCCTTTTCAGGCAGAAGTACCCATAAAGAAACAGGTCACTCAGATCCCAATAACCAGCCTCGGCAGTTTGCACTTCGTTCAGCTCCATCCCTTTTGGTCTGGCACATCTGAGCAAAGCCCGCAGCGCTGCTGGCTATGCCTCAGCAGATACGGATGAGGACACACCTGGGAGGAATGGGAATGCCATCATGCCCTCAGCTTTCTTCTCTGATCCAGATGCCTGCTGGCTATGAAATGGTGGTGTATCACTTTTGCTTTACACACGCACTGGGCAAGCCTTAATGTGCATTCAGAGCAAGCTGTCTTTCTTGGGCATGCCAGCTGCAATGCAGAGTAAAAGGAAAGGCAAACAGGCACTTAAATAGGCTTTGAAGCCCTCATTGCGATGCAGCGAGAATAAAAGCCTCTTTGCTGCCAAAAAAAAATCAATTGGCAGTGGTACAGTCTCTCTTTTCACTGTATCCTCTGCTTACACTCGCACCTTTACTCCGTTATGTTCTTCCACAAATCAACACCAGTTAAGACACGGCAGCACATGTCATCTGGAGCTGCTACATGGCTGGCCTGGGAGAGCTCCCCGCTCCTCTCTCCTCATAACTTGCCTTGATCGCCCACCTTCCAGCACTGAGGCGCCTATGGCACAGGGGTGGCAACACCTCTCACATCTCTCTGCTCAGCCGGGGTGTGAGGCCGAGTGCACCGGGACCCAGCTGCAGGTTCTCCTTCCCACAGGTGGGTTTTGGTCACAGCGCTGCCATGGGTTGGCTCGGCAGCTTTGGCCAGGCATTTCCCATCACTGAGCCTTTGCTTTCCTCCCCTCCCTCATCTTGCAAGCTCCTCAGGTCTGGGGCTCTTTTCTTTATTGCATCAAATAACAAATAAATAGCCTGCAACAGTCCGTGTTGCTCCATTCCTCCCCCAGCTGTATATGTAGCACCTCTGTTACTTGATGCTTGTCCATCCTAGTCAATGCAAGCAGGTTCCTGAGCACATGATCATGAGTGTCTACCCTGAACTGCTCCCTGGCCTCCATTTTGGCTGAGCTAGTGCTTCCCCAGAGCAGCTTCCAGGCACAGTCTGGCAGTGAAGGCAGCAGGGAGGCCATCACTAGCTGGCAGTGTGCCTACAGCTGTCTCCATCTGCAAGCCAGATGGTGAACTGGCACAGACACGGGCTGTCCCACAGCAGTCGGTCCTGATGCCCAGGGAAGCTTCTGGGCACACTTCATTTATGAGTGGACACGTGGACATGATCAGCATGCCCGTGAGTCCATATTGCACCAACAGAGCCAGTGTCTATACGCAGACGGTGCATATCTGTACCCAGAGGGCAGGTCCAACAGATGCAAACACTGATTTTAAAGCCAAGCTGGACTGAACTCGTAGCCCAAAAGGACTGGGAGGTAAAGTGGCTTCATATCCATTTTATTGCTTTCATTCCTCAGCTGTTCTAGAGACTGGAGTTGTCTCTTACATAATTAGGGCTCTATCACTCTGCCTATAATGTGACCTGTACCAGAGCTCGTAGTACAGTCCTTGTGAAGAAACCTTGATGGCAGTTATCCTCTATTGCTAAAATATTTCTGCAATAATACCCTTGGCTTTTCCTTCATTTACTGAAGAGGCTGGAATAAGAAAGTGCAGAGCACTGGGAATAGTGTATCAAAAGCAATAGATCGTATCTTAACTTCATGGGTAATTCTTGAATAACCAACTGGACAAAAATCTACATTTAAGTGCTCCCAAAGTCTATAAGCTTTGTACTCCAGGCAGATTTTGCATTTTGGTATTATCACTCAGCTTTGTACCTGAGGTTAAGAAGCAAGGAAATGTGGAAAATATGAGGTAGTCCTAACAGCTATTTATATCACCCTAAATTATGGAAAACATAAGCTTTCCCTTGAAATGATTGCACCACCTTTTTCCAAGCAGCTGCACAAAATCATTACACTTTGCAAAATGAATATGTTTGCTTGACTTTGGAAAAAGTAAATTGCACAAATCAGCATTTTGTTTTGATAACTTAAAAATTATTATTATCTCCAAATACCAATTTCTAGGTTATGATTAATAGCAGACAATTTTACTTCGAAACAATCCAGTGTTTACTGTAAAAGCCCGCAGGTCTTAGTGGAGGACTTGGGTTTATAATGAAATCTGAAATTGCTGGTTTAGTTATTTTGAATCTCCAAGTTGGAGGGATAATTGAACTAGTTTCTCAGAAAAGCAAGCGCAGGCTTGTGAGATGAATATCCGACCACAAGATGGCATCTCGTTCTCACAGTAACATTCAGTAATGGGCAGGAATATTTCTGAAAAGAAAATGAAGCGGTGAAGGGCATTTCAGTAACCCCAAACCATTTTAGACAGGGCACTTGCTCTTAGTGTTGCCCAGCATGGCACAGGACTGGAGTAGCACAACACAGAGCAACAAGCATCTCTTCCTCTCACCCCACCCAAACTACGGTTTCCTCCATTCATGGGTCCTAATGAAATTTTGACCGAATGTTTTTAATTGCTGTAATTAAAAAAAAAAATCTGAATCCAGCATCAATATAATGCCAGCACTTCGAGGCTTTAAAGGGAAGGCTGATCATTAAAACAGATTTGAGAACCTTTTGATTGTGAATTACTCCAAAAGACAATCTGTGGCTGATTTCCCTGACAGCAAAATACTTTGTCATTCTCAAGGATGAGACAACCGTTTTCTATCATTCTTATATTTCAGTACATGCTTAATATCTACGGTGTGTTTCCAGTTATCAAAGAGTGATGAGACACAAAATAAGGCTATGGACTCAGCTGAGAATTACTTTAGTAATATTTCCATGGGGAAATGTGACTGGCTCCGGAACTGATATAGTATGAAAGCTAAATTTAAAAATACACACATTTAGCTGACACTGCTGTTTAAAACAGGCTTTAGAAATTAAATGTCTTTTATTTCTTATGTGCCCTATTAAGTAGTACCTTTCCAGTCTCCAAGTACTGTGTTAATCAAGGACGCAATACGGGAGCGTGGATCCTCTCCAGCCTCAGGCTTTTCCTTTCCCCGAGTAACGCTATGTTCCTCTGCACCAGCGGCAGTGCCCCAGGGACCCCAGTACGTGCCTCCAGAGCAGAGGGAGAGGAGAGGCAGTACGGCTCCAGACTGCCCTCTGCTTCTGCCCTCTGCTTCGTGGCATTATCATCATCAGCGCATTCATCACCTTCTGGTTTTGGCTAGGGTTTAAACAGGAGCTTTGTGATGAGGGACACGGTAGGGAAGAACCGGTTGCCTGCTGGCTAGAAGCTGCCTGAAATCTCCCTCTTGGCCTGAGTCATGCCTCTCTGCACTGAAGGCAGCCGGAGTTACAGGAAGCCCTGAGAGCAGGGGAGCGTGGGCAAGCAGGCGGAAAGCAGATGTGCTGCAAGGCAGGTAGAGTGGCCTGTGAAATCCCCCAAAACATCCCCCCATTTGGACAAGAGAGTGTCTTGTAAATCACGGACCTTCCGAAGGCTGTTCCTCTAAGCAAGGGTGCGTGTGTACACCAGTCCTTGCTCAGGCACGCTGCCCTGCTCGCTGCCGCTGTTCTCCTTGCTCTGAAGGGAAATATCTCGTAAATGTTGTGTAAATCACAACCTAAGACAGCAAAAATGCTACATCCGGCTGAAACTGCAGAGAGTTTCAGGAGTCAGGCTGCTATCATCTGTATTGGATTGAGAGCACCTCTTCACAAAATTTGAGGTGGGATCTGTAATGACCAGGAGAGGTCATGAACCCACTGCAACGGCTCATCAGGAAGACAGCACCATGTTCCCTAGTAAAATACTGAGGCTTCAGCTCAGCTGCTGAACCATGAATATTGACTGCTGCAGCACCTTTGTCTTATTGAAGGCTTTCACTAATGCACTGGACAAGTATCCTGGTGCAATTTAGCATCTGAAATCTAAGAAACAAAAGCACAGCTCTCTTCAGCTGTGGCTTGGAGAAATGCCGTATCAAAGTTTTCCCAAGCTCTGCCCCTTTTGTAGCTGCATAAGAGACTCCTTGTTCCAAAACATTAAGTGAATGATTGTGTGCTACTCCCATGCTTATTAGTGGGAGGTAACACTTTCAAAAGCCTTTTCTGTTCTTGAACTGAAAGAACTGTGCAATTAAAAAAAAAAATTTACGAGAAGTGTTCAGGGAATATCAAGGAAAATATAATTGAAATTGTCCTTTTCTTTCACACATTGAATTCTGTGTCATTTTTATCCAGCCTGTTTAAAAATGGCTCCGTTCTGTTTGCAGTGGGAAAACAATAGTGTAGACAACTTATTCAGAACAATAACTTATTTGAGATCTGTTAGAGTCAGAGAGCTTCAACAAAGCCTGTGTCATCATGGAAGCTCATGAATGCTATTGCATATCTGCACACACCTAATGTGACACTCCTGACACTCCATTGTCATCTGAATAGCTGCAAAAAATATACTTCAGGACACACTTCAGAGCTGAGAACATCTTGCAAGAGCTTCCACAATTTAAAACACAGAGTCGAGGGGTTTTTTTTGGAAAAAAATTATTAAAAAGTTTGCACTTCCCAAGTCAGAGAGGGAGCAAGACTGACCCAGATTTGAGATCTTTCCACAGAGTCTTGGGACCAGCTCCTTCATTTACTAACACCTGAGAGCTGGGACTTCACAATAAAACTGTTTAGCCCTGAAGATTACCCCAGCTTCTACCTCTGTGACCAAATCTGGGAGCACACTTGAGTTCTGGTACCTGAACTACAGCAAGAACCAACTAGGAACTGGCCTCTCTCCTTCACTCTGGTTCCCACAGGCAAAATGATCAGACGAGAGCTGCAGTGTATCTGCAGGTAAGTACCGGTGCAGCTGCAGCTTTAATAGCTTAAACAGCAGGTCTTCCCAGAGTTTCAATAATATGAGACCATTTCCTAGAAGATATGTGACATATGTAGCATATAATACATGCAGGCTTCTCAGATTCCAAAATGAGTAGATCTTCACTAAGGTCATGCAAACAGTACAAAGAGATAGACTAAATAATAAACACAACATGCACTTCCTTCACTTAGTATTCCTTCACATTGGAACAGGATCATCTAAGATATTCACACAAGTCCCAGAGCTCCCTTTCTGACCATTACGCTTCTTTTGCCATTGAAGGCCAGAGTACTTGATGTGGCAAGTCCTGTGGTTAAAAGATGTTCCCATTCATCATACCTCCTACCAAAAGAGCCCTCCTGAGTCTCTCTCTCCCTTTATCCCAAAACTCCTCATGTGGCTCCATACGGTACAATCTACTCTATAGTTGTGACCAGCACACACTGAATACTATGTTCAGTGAGACCTCCCAGGGTCCAATGTAGCCATGATATCCAAGCCTTACCGTGAATCAGAGTTAATTCAGATTTGCCAGTCGTCATAGGCAAAGGAAGGGAAAGGAAGCCATACAGTACACAGTCAGTATAACCTTGGTAATGCTGCCTTCGTAGCTCCAGGTTTCATACTGGTATCACAAAATTACTGTCACAGACTACAGTGAAAATCTTGGAAGCCATGGGTCAGAAGACTGTCTTTCCTACCTACCTACGGCTGCAACCTTCAACTGCCTGCCAACAAATACATACTTAATGGGGCTTCTTTTCTTGCAGCTAAAAAGCCATCCTCCACACACATTTTCCCTTGCAGATGTTTTATCTGGACACTTACTTCTACAGAGAGCTTGTATTTTTCCTTCCTTATGCATCTATTCATTTGTGGTATAAGGCTTGCAAAGGTTTTAATATTTGTTCTGTTTTTACACGGTCCATAAGCACGTTATCGTGACACAAAATAAATGTTTCAGTTCGGAACGTATATAGCCTAGGGACAGATCACAGACACAGATGCGCTTCAGAAATATGCCAGAGACTGGTAACATTCACTGTTTGGTTAGCAAGAAAATCTTCTGCTTACCTTGATCCTTCCCACCTTGGCTGCAAAATATATTTGAAAAATGAGATTTAGGAGAGGGTACAAATGCTATGGTTCAGGAACAAAGAACAAATTTAAGCCTTGAACATTCCTCTGGTTCCATGATGAGTGGATCTAATCAATTAGTAAAATCAGTAACATCTCTTCGAAACATGTTAAGGAATACTTATCAAATGAGTATTGGCAGCATCATGGTACACAGGATACACACGGTACATCTGCAAGACCAATTGGCCTATAATCTTCTGTTTTCCCTGTGAAACAGGGAAAGGTAGCATCACAGTGCCACTAAAAGAAATAATACCCCGATATTGCCATTTCTATGTCATGTCCACCACATACCACTAAGGAGATACAATGATGTCAGAAGACCACTTCAAATGGAAATGAAGAGAACTGCCCTCTGTTTCACATCCAGCTGCCCCTACCATGACTTGATTTCTGTGTTCAGACTGCAGTTTTCAACCCAGGGTGCAGGCGTGGCTCCACAGTGGTGGGGAGGATGTCCCATATGATGCTCAATGGATGGGAGCAGTGGGAGCCAGCTCTGTGCAAACTTCTGCGCTCACCCACGCAAAACCAGACTGGGTCCAGCTGGACACCACTGGATACAGATGGAGAGATCGGACCATGAAGCCCAGTGCTCTCGCATCTGAAAGAGAGGTATGAAGACATTTAAATGAACCCCTGATTTAGCCTCTAAGCATCCACACTGTATTTGCACAGTGCCTAGCACACTGGGCTTTGGAAGCTCTAGGGAACAGAAAATAATGACATTTGTTTTCTAGATAGGACTTAAATAGGCACTATAGAACTATTTTAGCAAATAAATAAATATGCATTAATGTGCCGGCTAGCTTCCTTTACTCTAAATTAAAATGACCTAATAAAAATATCCAAATGTTTCAGTCAAGTCACGTTTTTATCTATGTGACTTAGAAGAGGATTATCATGTGGCCATATTATTTACGTATTTTTCAGGCATGATTAAGAAAACACAGTGTATTCCAATCGGGACAGATAACATTTATGTGATACGTGGGCTGATTGGAGATTTAAAAGTGCTGTTTGTTATGCTACAGCCAGTTATGAAACAAATGATCTGGCTCCAACATAAACTGTTAGACTGAAAACATGCCAGAGGGAGACAGCTGTCAGTACATTAAAAAGTCATTTTCTCAGACAACAAAGACTTAAACCAATCATTTTATAAACATATTTCTTTGCCCAACCAGATTTCTATAACTCTAATGGTTCATCTGCTGCATGGAGAAATAAAGTAAGTTTTTGCTCATATGATTTGTCAGGAATTTCTTCTTGGGAAGAACAGATGGTGCTAAAAAATTGAACAAGGATAACAGCATTATCAGGCTTTCAACTACAAAATCCATTCTTTCTACACACATTTAAAATGGAAGCAATGCATACCACAAACCTTTGACCGCGGCCAATCCACAGTTTGCATTTAAATGACACTGTTCCCAGCGTCAAGGATTGCATTTTGGAATAATTTTCTCCAGATTTGTGACAAAGGCTTTGGATTACAAATTAAAAGACATGGCCAAACTTGCCAGTGGTGTAAAACTGTACCTCTCTATCAAATAGGTGGATGGAAGGATTTATACAGCACAAGGATCCAAAGTTACACTTTCCAAACAATTGATGCCATGTTTGATGCTGACCCAGGAGACTGCCTGGACAGGTCTTAGGGAGGTTGGCCCTCCAGACAAAGCTCCGAGCACTGCATTTTTCCAAAAATAATTTTGTACTTTTGTAGCATCATCCAAACAATTATTCCTGGATCTCCCACTGTCTTAACTCCTCTTCTGGAAGATCACCTCTGTGACCCTCAGCCACCTAGAGAAACCAGAGATCCCAAATTATTCTGTTCATCAGCACCTGCATATTCAAGAGCCCAGAAAGTAAAGGTAGCACTCAAGTGTAAAAGCCTGAAATCCCAGCCCTCTCACTTCAGAAAGTAAAATACATCTCAGCACCAAGGTAGTCCACTACCTGGCCTGCTGTGGGTTATAGTCCCAAGAATCATGAGTACTGAGGGGACAAGAAATCTCAGTTTCACTAATTCAGGCTGGGGAATTTATGAGAAGGGAATGGGGTGGCTTTACAACCCTGTTAATGTCTGTGCTGGCATGGATAATTTTGAGCTGACAAGCTATTGCTGGATAAAATATATTCATTTACTTTGCCTTTCACTCTTGTTCAGCAAGCCAAGTCTTGACAGAGCTATTGTCTCTGGTTTTATGTGAAATTTATTTTACCTGTTACTTTTCTTAAAGGCACAGTTCTTGGTGTCATTTTGTAGGAATTATTTTTCTTTTTTTCTTCTTCTTCTTCTTGCTTGCTGTTCTTCCCTGTTTCCCTTCCCTTCTCTCCCTTCTTCTTCCCCTCCTTCCCTCCTTTCTTTCCTTTCTTCTGTCCTTCCCTCCCCTCTTCCCTCCTTCCTTCCTGTACCTAAAATCTTAGCCTGCTGTAGAGAGAAAAATGAAAAATTACCTGTATGGATGCTAAAGACCCAGAAGCCAAACAGCAAGGAAAAGGAACCCTCTGATGTATTTATTTCTAAATTGCATAATCTGGGGCCAGGCTTCTGTGGGCTTTGAAAATGTGAAACTGATAATAAGGTCACCCACTAGGATTTAAAAGTGGGGCTGTCTCCACAGCGCAGTACTGAGAGTGGCAGGTGGCAGCCATGCACAGATACAATCTGTTAAAGCAATAATAATGATTACTACTCAGCGCTTCTCTCCAGAAGCAGCACCACTAATGAAAATGTGATCTGCTGTAACCCAAATATGTCATTACCAGCAACTTCTAAGAGAAGTCTAACGGTACCGGTTGCATACAAGGCCGGCAAGGCCTGCAGCTTCTGCTTCCCGAGAGATGGCAAGGCACTGGCTCCACTCCATAGCACGGGTGGGGAAAGAGCAACCTCATAAATCTGCCTGCCTCCTGTCTGGCAAATCTGCCTTTTTCTCAGAGACAGACCCCGCACATCTGGCTCTGTCCGGCGCCGGAGGCGTCTGCCCCACGCAGGTGGGAGGGCGGCTGTCCCTTTGCCCAGGACCAGGAGCGCCCCAAGCTCCAAAGCTGCCCCGAGCCCCAAAGCTCTCCCCAAGCACCAGCCAGGCATGGCCCCTTGGCACGCCGGCATCCTTCCCTGGCATCCCTTCCCTGGCCAGGTGCTGCTCCCCCCAGCTGAGCAGGATGATTCAGCGCTCAGTGGAAGGTAAGCGTCGATGCTGCCAAAGTCTCCTCCAGTGTGGTGATGTCTAAACTGGAGAGTTATTCAGGGCTCTCAGCCAGTTTTCAGCCTGCACCCATCCATCATCCACTCCTCAGCCTGGTGATTTCAGTCTGGCGCTGCTTTAAGGCCCAAAACTGACTTAGCACCCATCTGTTTCTAGGACTGGGCGGATCTGCAGCGAGGGTGCGGGCAAGCCCGAGTGCTGGTGGCCCTGCATCCCCATCCCCCAGCCCTGTCACCCCTGGCCACACCAGGGCTGCCGCCGGTGGCACAAGGGCAGGTCCCAGCACACAGAGAGCCACCGGCTCCGTGCTCCACTACACATAAGTGGGTACAGAAACAATGAGGCAACGGGAGCATCAGTCACGCTGTGGCGTGGAAACGCTCCCACGTGGTGCTAATGTGTAAGCTCAGAGCCGCACACCTCCAAGGGAGGACCTCAGAGAAATGTAGAGCAGGCATGCACCCTGCAAGCATTGGATATAAACAGGTACATCCTGGTCTTAAATAAAACTTGCTGTGCAATGTGGCAAGTTACACAGAAAGAATCTTTTAAAAGCACGCCACTCCTAATTAAGGAGATACTCACTCCCATAAAAGTTGTTTTGAGCATTTACTACATATAAATGAATGACAGGAAAGGAAAACCAATTTTTCTCGGCTTCTTAATCTTCTTAATGTAACCAGTTAAGTCAGCATAAACTACACCCATTCCCAGTTCAGACTCCACCTGTTTTTTATGATGTTGCATCACCACTGTACACAGAATTTTCCCAGCAAGGAACAGATGCGTCTAGTCAGTACCTCTTTCAATCTGCAAGTGACAGTCAGTAATCCCTTCTCACACACATGGACACGCGCACTTTGGGCTCTTGCTGAAGGGAGGTTTCTGATGCCAGGCAGGCTGTGAGGCCAAGGCAGACAGTGAAATGGTGGTGGTGGTGGTGCCTGCTTCTCTGGGCCATCTACAGCGATGCTCTCTTTAACAAATCACTGCCCTGTTCCTTGCCACTTGCTCGAACAGGAGCGGGAACGTCAGCTTCACAGTAAATATTTACAAAGAAAGTGTTCGTGTTTCCATTTTTAAATCACTGTTTGCCCATTATATTGCCCGTCCCTTTTATGGTGATATAATTGATGTTTTCTTCTATCTCCACTTTGGTATCACAAGTAGGTCTGTCCAGCTGCCTATGAAGATGCAATCTTTCTTCTTGAATTTGTCAGTGAATTGGGTATCGGAGAGAGAGGAGCCCAGCTGAATTAAACTGTTTCAGTGAGAGGTATACAAAAACTGTACATCCTGTATGACAACTCTAGATGCAATATCTGTAGGTGTGAGGCCTTCTTTTTGAGAACTTCAGGTGAGACCCCCCATTTTTATTTATTTCCATTAGACAGCATTTTTTAACCAATAAGTGTTACAGGCATCCATTTGACTAGCCACCTCCACCTGCCAGTCATCACCTCATATTAGCCAGCTTGTGTGTTGCATGAAAATAAACAGGTAATGTGGGAAAAAAGCAGACTAGTTTAGTTCATCTGCTAAATATGCTCTCTTAAAAAGAGAGTGGTGAGATAAATTATGCCTGTCTAGTAGCTAAGGTAGCATCTGCACCCATAGCTTCTACAAGCTTTAATAATCAAGGTACCCTCTGTGCTCAGGATGGGAAGAATTCTTCTGAAAATGATCTTTTGTGCACAGAACTATCACTCAAAGCAGACATCCATGATGGAGAAACCACTGATCTCTAGTTTTGGACAACCATGCTGCTTCCCTGGTTTTGCACTTGCACCTGTTTCCTTTTTTGGCTACTTAGCTGTGTGATGAATTGCACTTGGAGTTGTTCTGGGAAATGCAAGTAAGAGTGGGCTAAAGAAGGCGAGCTGCTACATAAATTGTGCTGTTTTTTACAGCTTTTAAGTTGCTTAAACAGCCAAACCGATGAAATGTTGGTAACCATCTGCTACCAACATTTGTAAATAAATATAAACCAACCTAAATATTCCCTGGCTTGTTGCTCTGTTTCAGGCATGGGTTTCTTGAGGTTTTTTTTTTGTTTTTTTTTTTTTTTTTTTTTTTTTTTTTTAAGTCTATATGTAGTTTATGCACAGACTTCATTTCTTCAGACTGTTTAGCTGCCTGGGGGTGATTTCACTATGCTGTTCTTTGGTACCCCTCAGTGCAAACTACTCATGATTGAACAAATAGAAAGGATCCCTAATTCTGGTTATTCAGTGGCAAAGCAAGCTGTAAAGCTGTAATTTTTTCATGGCAGACTGGGAAGAGAGATTAATTATAAGCTTTCTTTACATGAGTTCCTTTTGCAAATCCGAGCAAGTGGGACAAACTTACACAAGGAAGAGATTTCACAGCATTGAGGAGCCTGACCCAAAACTCAGCTGTTTGGCTCTATAGAAAGAAGAGCTGGAATTTTGAAAGTTTGAATCTTTAGTTTTGGCCTTACATCAGGGTCAACTGAATTATACACAGCAGCTGTGGAACACTGCTCATTTCAGTGCATTGTCTCCCACGCATGCTTCCTCTCTGACTTAAAATGATACAATATCTCTTCTGTTTACACAACAGTTGCTTACTGGGAAAAATATTATTATGAAAATTGTACTAGAAATCAGCTATTGGGCACTTCTTCAAGCATCTACCACAATATATGTTACTTGCTGACTGTTGCTATCGTTTTGCACCATAGTGCCCCAGGGAAATAAAAGCTGCTCACTCTCAGATATGATTTCCTTTCTGACAGCTTTGTCTCTGCAACAAACAGTGTCTCTAAGTTAAGAGTGCTCAGAGGGAAACTCACATGTTGGAGAAAGCATTTAAAAAATTACGATGAAATGGAAGGACTTCTTGATAGCCAGATTTTCCTATACAGTGTTACTTTCCGACAACTGGTCGTTAAGTTTTACAACGTGATTTTACAACTCCTCCGACACATCAAGCGCTTTGCGCATTTTAGACATCTTTTTTTTCTTTTGTTGATGCTCTGCATTGAGTTATTATCTCTTATTGAACATGCCTTCTAAATAGTTTGGTGAGCTGTAATATAGTAGAAACGTCTCTCGATTAATTTTTTTAAAAAAGTTTAAGTATTCCTTTCCCACTAGAAAGCCAGATCAAATATGAGCATAGCTGTATTATTTTGCACAAACCAATGATCTTTTTTGCTTCAGATGACTGCAATGCTTATGAAAGCTGCCAGGATGCATTAAAATCATTCATGAATTTGTAATAAGGGTCTTAGGTTCCACATGGCAAGTCTTTTGCATTGCCAAAGGATTCATCCTTGTTAATAGCACACTCTGCAGTTTTGAAACACTGGCATTTCAGACTTGAGCAAATAATTGAATCTCGTTTTGGCTTTGTTCCAGTAACGACCCATTGGAATAGGGCAGAATCCTAAAGTCAGAGAGTAAATGGGGTCTTCTTATTGGGACCGGCTTCTAACTGTATTTGATATGCTACTGTACAGATGGAAATAAAAAGTGAGGCTTGCACTTGGGGAACAAAGTGATCAGGGAAAAAGAAGGAGCTACTTGGTTCTCTTGCAGTGATTTGTAAGAAATATTAAGAGTGGTATTAATGGAGTGTGAGTAGAAGTGTGTGTGTCTGTGCGTGCGTGTGTGTGTGCGTGCGTGTGTGGAAGTACCAGAAGAAGCAGTAGAACACGTATTAAAAAGAAAGGTATGTGAATGAAGAGAAGGAACAAAGTGACCTAAAGACAAGAATGAAATAAAATAGTGAGTCAAAGTATCCCAAACACGATCCCCTCCTAGAAAGTATAAAAAATAAGTCCAAAATCAGTTCATTTGCCAATCAAGAAACCCAGGGGCACAACGAGGATTTAACAAACAGCATCCTTATCCGCTGTGTGATCACACACATGATCTTGGCCAGACCACTTGAACCCACAAATTTTGGTGCTTCTGAGTATGTGGGTGTGAAAGCGTACAGAGAGACAGTCAACTGTTCACAAAGATTTTGTTTATAAAATCATATCTTGTAAGATCTCACAGTGAGCTTTATCACACTCATGTCCTATGCTCTTTAGTTGTTCAAAATCCTTCAAAACCTAGAGATCCCAGGTACACACTCTTTCAACTGATGCACACGTCCCCCTGGCAAAGAGGTTTGCTGTAATTGCTATTTAGCAGCTTTAAGGTAGGACGAGGGTGGCACTGCAAAGATAGGCTTTACAAAGTAATGGCAACAGAGGTAGTCTAGACAGCTTGCATGGGAATCCACATGGATGAAGTTTTCTCACATGCAGACACAGCCAGCACAAAAATCTACACATCATTTAAATTCTTCTTGAGCCTTTAAAATTAGGGAATAAGTGGTTTACAGACCTTTGGCTGCCCCAGTTTCATCCTCTTTAAACGCTTCGGCCAAAAAGAAAATGGCAATAAATGAAGGCCTTAAGGACTGTGTTGTCCCTTTACAGTAACAGCAAGAACTAGGCAGATCATGTAATATGTTTTCTTTAAAATGACAGAGGAAGTTGTACTGAATTTTCCAGAAGGATTTGAAATAAAAGCTTAGTGTAATACTGTAGGATCAGTGTGGAAGCTTGGGAGATTTAGGAGTCTGATTATAACACGGAACATTTTAGGTTACCATTGCAGATTCAGACCAGTTTCCAAGTTTCCATGAAAAGTTTCTATCTGCTGAAAATTAGGACACACACTATGCAAGTCTGTATCTCCTGTCCTGGTTACACAAAGCAATGTGCCAATCTGGGAAAGCCAGAAGCTGGAAACTGGATTATCTCCTTGGTGCGAAAGGCAGTACCATCTGAGCTACGTTAGATCAGGCTCCACACACAGCCAGATAAAGAGGCCTTACAGGATCATCAGTTGGGCACGTCTCATAGCAAGAACAGAAGAGGACATATATGCCTAAATGAGGACGTTAGTAGACTGAGAGCGATCAAACTGTGTTCCAGAAAACCTACGCACTGTCTTACTCTGAATGCATCTGACTTCACAGGCATCCTCTCCAGAGTTGTGCGCTGGTATATTAAAAAAAAATTCTCATCCTGGGCAAGACTGAGCAGCTCCGCACAGGCCTGTCCAAGAAGTACTTCATCTGAAGGGAGGGATCCACGAAGTACGTACTGCTTAACCTGCAGCATCAGCCACTTCACAAACCACAGTGGCAGCCACTGCTCGCTTAGGAGTGCCAGAGGATAAGCAAGATATACGTGAGATGCTTTACTCAACAACTCCTTAAAGTACTGACACAGTCTCAGCCTCCTCTCTCTCCTTTCCTCTTTCCCCCTTCCTCCCAGCAACTACGTTGTGAGGCTGAAAAGCCAGGTATCCCCACACACTTACTTCAGAAACCATTCAATTCTTTGCTGCACTGTGGCACAGTTTGTAGCAGTGGAGCAGAAAGGAGCACGAGGAGTCGTGACAATTTCTTTATAAATGTCTGCAGGGTGGTTCATTTCTTCAATTCTGGGGCCTCTGAGCCCTACTCCAACATAAACATTGAAAATCGAAACATAAGAACATCACCTAAGTAAAAAAAAGAGAGAAATCTGCTGCTCACTAGCCCAACATACACAATGCTACCAGCTGACTTGTGTGTGCCTTGCACAGGCTCAGGCTAACGAACATGGTAAATAAGAGCAAGCCCTTGCTGACTGGCGACTACCACATCCCCTTACCTAATTTCTGCATATTCAGGTACTTTCAAAAGCAGGTTTTTGTTTTCTAAAGCAAATGATGTATAAGCCATGGTTTATGTTCTGTAATTCTTATAACCACACTTCAGCTTCAAACTATTCCTTCAGCTCTGGAAATTCAACTTCAAGGACAAACATCCAAGATGCTCATTTTGTAGCTGTGCCTATCACACATGTGGCCCGACACCCATGTTCCTGAGGGAACTCACTCACATACCTGTTAGAAACCAATAGCATTTAAAAGAATTTCAATGTCCAGGAGTCTCTCACGGGCAAACCTGTAACACCTGCACAGAAAAGAGAGACGGGTGAGGATTCCAGGCATGATCTGATGATTTACTAACATCTAACAATCAGGCTACTAGATTGCACTAAATAGTATTTCATCAAGAGAGAGCTCCACATAAAAAAAGTAGCATAGCAATGAAAACTGTCATTTGCGGTCTCATGTATACTTACTTTGGCTCCACTGAGATTAAGTGTTCGGCATGAATCACAGCGGTACACTGACAGTTTGGCCAACGATCAGACAGTGCATCAGGGAAGAGAATTGCATATAATAACGCAACATCCTGTTTGGAGGCTCAAGAGGCAAAAATCTAGCAGTAATCACTTCCAAGGCTAGTAACTCAGTTCTTATTGCCTTCATAATGACTCCACAGTTATTCAGTCAATGAAAATGGAGTCTGATATTGAGCATGAAGAAGATAAATTAACAATAAAATGAGCCTCACTCATACATCCACTGCTTACTTTAGTGGAGACCTGCAAAGATACAGTATGTACTTTTAAACTATGTTGCCTTCCTTTTTAAGGTGCTGAGATGGTTGAAAGGGAGGCTGGAGCAAAGACTTTCTTTACTAAATACTGGGTTGCTTTCTTGAAGAAAAAAGAAAAAAAAAAGCTGTTAAAATTTAACAAACAAATTTTCCATTGGAATAAATAGCTCATGTTATAAAGGCCTTTTGCTTTATCCACCATTTTGGCTAACAATGAAAACACAACAAAATTCTTTTAGGGGCTTCAGATTTGACACTAACACCGTGCATGAAATGCCAAATGCCAGGATGTTGGTCTTATTAATTTTGGTGTAAGACCCAATATTCCAGACAAACTGACTATATTCTAACTAATTAAAAGAACAAACAAAAAAACTCCAAGCAACCAATCAAACAAACGAAAAACTTCAAGAATTGACATAAACCATACCAGGCAAACCCAAGCAAATTTAATCTTATTTGATGTAGCTTCCTTCCTCCCACCCTGCCTCTCTCTTCCAGCTCCAGGCAGTTCTCTTCTGTGTTTCAAGGCATGCTGGAAATGACCTAGAGAGCAAACTCTTGGCTGGGGACCCCAAATGTCTTATGGTCAATGGATATATCCCCTGAAGACTTGCCTTACATCTAAAATGGAATACCAAGGATTTTACAACTACAGCAGTTGAAAAACCCACCCATAATAAACCAGGAGGTTACCTTCATGGCTCAGAAACCAAAATACTGAGCTCATTCTTTAAAATCCATCTTGTTAAAGCTGGTTATAGGACAATAAACAAAGGCTAATGAACAGAAGACTCACTGTGTCACATCTAAAATTAGATTGAATGACATTTGCATTGTCACGGGTTTGTGGAATACTCAAAGGCTATTGTATTTTTGTTTTAAGCATCGTATGTATCTTTATCAATTTGATAATTACAGCTAGTTCAGTATATAGTTCAATGGCTAAGTGACAGGATAATTTCCTACAGGAACAAACGATGGAGGTGGTATAAAGAGGTGTAATTAGTACAAATTGCGACACTGAAGAAAAATTGCAAACAGCAAGTCTTCTAAATTCCTGAAAGAAATAGCACAAACAGAAAGGACAGCATTACCTCTGTCACTGCCCTCCCGACAGAGTTACTCAGTCCTGAAACTGACAGACTTGGTTATTGTATCCTCACCTGTACAGCCAAGAGCAGCCTTGCTGGCAACGCCCTGTGTGAGACGCGGCAAAGTGCCAGCACAGGAAAAGCGATGGGAACGCGAAGTTGGGAATGGGAGGAGGGGGTGGGTGAAGCCGGGATTTAGATCATGGGAAACTGGCATGGAATTGCACCTTAAACTGCTTAAAATAAGCAGGGTCATTCTGAGAGAAACGAGTTAAGGAATGATCACGAGTGGCAATCCAGGCAGGCTTGAGAAAATTGCATCTTCCAGCTGGAACAGTGATGAGGAGGCAGGACAGGCTGAGGAAGACAGAGAACTTCAGCTGAGCTAGACCTGGCTACACACAGTTCCCCACCCATGCCTGACGTACCAC
Organism: Morus bassanus; assembly: GCA_031468815.1. NCBI lineage: Eukaryota > Metazoa > Chordata > Aves > Suliformes > Sulidae > Morus > Morus bassanus. Next base: position 85,809,252 of record CM062568.1, on the reverse strand, counting down.
TGGTCCCACACGCTTTATCACACCACCTGAAACTGCATACAGCAGAGTGATTCTGACCAGGAGGAGATTTAATCAAGGAACTCCAGGTTAAATTCCAAAGAAATCCAGCCAAGTAACAGAGGAGGGAGAAAAAACAGTGGAGCGATTGCCCTTCTATCACTGGATGAAACCATAAACTGAAACTGAGCAGGAAATCTGACAAAAAATTAAAACAAAGATATGGGATCCAAAAAAAAGAATTGGTGGAGCTTTGTGACTTTTGTCTTTATGCCACCAAAATACATGCATTTCTTCAACCATCTGGGTAGTTAGTCTGATTTCAATCAACTAAGCGTCTATAGAATGTGTGGTTTGATCCATATGCAGAAATATATCACTGAGCTGGGAAGTGACAAATCATAATACAGGTCTGCTGCGACTCCTTCAGAAATTCATTTCTGAGCTCCCGTTACCATACTGATGCTAATATACTAGACGTAGCTCAAATGAAGAGAAATGAAAGTTGGTTGCTGGCTTAAATAATGGTTTAGAAGATCTAGAAGTACCTGAAGTGTGTATGCACTCGTAACGGAGAACTCATAGGATATATGATGCTAAAATCAAGAACAGTGAAGTGCAGATTAGGAAAGAGATAATTTATGAAAGCTTTCAGAACAACAGGGTATTTTAGACCACGGGATAGCCTCACAAGAAACAAGGGGAGCTGCAATGCATAGCAACTACTGAGGACAAAATAATAGTGATATAAGGGAAGACTCTATGAGGTACCAGATCCACACGCATCTGTTCCTGCGTTTGATGAAAGAGAAGTTCAAATGAGAATGGGGCAGCTGCTAAATAAACATTAAATATGACAGGAACAAGCCCCTACAACACCAGTTATTACTTTCTACGTGACCTCTAATATTTTAATTGCCTTACCCATTCAGTTTTGTTTCACGCATGCCTCCTTATCCTCATGTTACTTTTTTCTTACAATTATAACCTCTACTATAAAATGAGAAATATATTTGCAGTTTTTCTCAAGTACAATTTATTATAGCATTCCTTGAAATGCCAGAAAATTGGCTTTCCTTTCAGACCATCCACATTTTTACACAAAAGCACTTCCCGCACTGGTTTCTGCTGCCACAGCGCTTTTATAGCCAGAAGAATAAGCTTTTTTTTTTAAGTGTCAATAATAAGAAGTAATAAAAGCATGACACATCCTGAAGCGCTCAGAGCTACTCCTAACAGAGAGCTACAGAGGGGAGCGCAATCTCTTCCCCTAGTCCTGTCAATCACTGTGTTATACCATTAAAGGATCAGCTGGCTAAAGTAATCTTTTCTGGTTATTGCCACCTTTAATGCTGGTGGGGGGATGAGCACCAACGATGTAAAGAGCTTCGGGTCCTTAAAGATTTTTTTATAAGGTGCTCCAACTTTGGCTTGAAGAGACACGTCTTTAAATTACTTTCAACTACAATTTCACCACGTATTTTCAGCCTACCTCCATTAGAACTAAAAAAAAAACAACCCAACAAAACCACAAAAAAAAAAACAAACCCAAAACCAACCAAAAAAAACCCCAGATCAACCTGTTTTGGGACGGAAAACCTCCTTAGCTGCACACAAATATAAAAAAAAAAAGTGCAATTGCGAAACACAACATCGCTAAATATATGACGGCGGCTCCTCCGGCGGATCTCATTACCGCTCGCAATCAAGGTGACTTTGGGGGAAAAACTTTCTGGGGAAGCGCGGTGCCGCCCACGCCACGCCACGCCACGCCACGCCAGCGCCGCGCGTACCCCGCCTCTCCTCACGGCCGGGAGGGCCTCCTCGCGGGGGGCGCGGGGCAGGCGGGGAGGCGGCTTCCTCATGGAAGGGAGCGCCTCCCGCCCAACGGCTGCCCGCGCCGCGCGCGCCTCCGCCTCCACCCCCTCCCACCCCCCCTCCCACGCGGGGCGCGCACGTGCTGGAAGGAAACACAACGCGGCGCAGGCGCACTCCGGCCGCTCCCCCCCCCCCACCGGGGCGGGGAGGCCGAAGGAGGAGTCTTAATCTCCGGGCGCCCTAATTGATTGATGTCATTTCCCCGACTCCCTGCCTCGCCGACCCATTGGCTGTTTGCAGACCGCTATCTGCATTCCGCGTCCTGGTTGGCTGTTACTGCGCCTACTGTTGTCCTATCCTAACTCGGGCCACGAGGATTAGGTTCTTTAGCCACGCCTCCTGCCCCAGCCCCTCCCACCGCGGCCGCCAGCTCCTCCCTCGCCGCCTTTTCCACCCTCCTATTGGTCAATACTGCGCTTCGCTCCTCCCGGCCGCCGCCGCGCTGAGCCCCCCGATTGGGTGGTGACGAGCTCCCTCAGGCCCCCCCTCCTCGCCGCACTACGCATGCGCTCACCCGCGCCCCCCGCCCGGCGGCGAGCTAATAAAGTTTTGTTGGGGGGGGGGGTGGGGGGGTGGGGGGGTGAGGAACGGCGGCTCCTGCGGGCCCCGCCCCCCTCCTTCCCCGCCCCCACCCTGGCAGCGGCCTCCGCGAGCCCGGCTCCGCCCCGCCCCGCCCCGCCCGAGCGCGGCGGGGGGGGGCGAGGGGATGGCCGTTTAGAGGCGCGCGCGCGCGCGCGCTCTCGCGCCGGGCTCGAGCCGGTGGCATCTCCCCTCCCCTCAGTCCCGCTCGGCAGCCGCGGCGGCAGCAGCAGCAGCAGCAGCCGCTGCCCGGGTAGCGGTGCCGGTGCCTTCTCTTCATCCTCCTCCTCGTTCTTCCTCCCCCCGTCCCCGGGGCACGGTGAGCACAGCCGCGCGGGGACGGGCTCGCCGCCCTCGCCGCGCCGGGACGCGGAGCCCGCCGTGGGGTGCGACGGGACTGCGGGACCCCTCAGCCCGCCCCGGCGAGCGGCCGAGGGAGGGGCCGGCCGGCCGCTCTCCCTCTGCCCCCCCACCCCCGGCACAGACACGCCGAGGCGAGCGGGGCGCCCAGCCCCGGCGGCGGCGCCGCTTTCCCCGCTCCGCGCCCCGTGCTGGGACGGGCGGCGGCGGCCCCTCGCCCGGCGGCGGGGAGCGGGCGCCGCTCTCCTCACGGGGCCGGGCGGGGCGGGGCGGGGTGGGGCGGGTCCGCGCGGCCGGCGGCGCCGCTCGGGTGGCTCCGGCACCGCTCCCGCGTCGGCGGGGCGGGAGGGGGGCAGGGGCGGCGGTGCCGGTCGCACGGAGGCAGGGAGGGCGGGCTGCCCCCGCCGGGGGAGCGCCCCGGCACCGCCGGGCTGCGGGGCTGCCGCCGCCGCCTCTTGTCTGTGCTGGCGCTGGTCGGACTTGTCACCCGGGACTAGGCTGCGCTTTCTCATCGTATTTCACGTCTTGTCATATTGCCGGGGAAACTTCCTCAGCCCAATACAACTTTTGAGTGAAAAGGGAACGGGTGGGGTGGGGGGAAAAGCCATTTCCTTGAATGTTACAGCCGCTGGAAAACACAGCCGACAAGTTCCTCTTAAAATATAATTGCAACATCACTCCTCCAGAGGAAGCGAGACCTGGAACATAGGACCGCAGGGAAAGCACTTAATCTCCACTCCTTTTGTGCGATGTAAGAAAAGACTAGGCTTTTCTATGCCGTAGGACTCTCCGTTGGGAGATTTAATGCCTTTTAAAGTATTCTGAGGCTTTTCGGAAAGATTTTAAGTGCAAATTGCTCCTGCCGTAAGGCTCTTAATCCGGTGAATTGAAAACGAGTTTGGGTATCGGAGGAGGCGGCTGTGCTGTTTTTTGTTGTTTGCTGTAGTAAACGCAAACACAACCATACCAGTGCTGGACGTGGTTTGTGTGAAATTTAGGTGTATTCATTCGCTGCCTGGTGGCTCTGACACACGTTTCTGAGACTTGTGTACCCTTTCTGCTATCTTTGCTTTGACCGACCTTGTTCAGCGGAATCCTTTGTATTATTGGTACTTACAGATCTTGTGCAACATCTGCCACCGCTATAGAAATACATAATGTAGTTAGGGTTTTGGATGGCTATCATGCTTCCTGTTTGGTTTTCCTCACAGAAATCTTTTCAGAACTAAGAGACTGAGATTAATCCTTTTTTTTTCCTCCTTCTAATTCAACAGATGCAGTTTATGTTGCTTTTTAGTCGCCAGGGGAAACTGAGACTCCAGAAGTGGTATGTCCCATTATCTGACAAAGAAAAGAAGAAAATCACAAGGGAACTTGTTCAAACAGTATTAGCCCGCAAACCGAAAATGTGCAGCTTCCTGGAATGGAGAGACCTGAAGATTGTCTACAAAAGGTTGTTCTGTCTCACTAACCTCGTAATTGCCATATATCACAAACAATGCAATAAGTAGCAAGAAAATAATGAAGGTTGATTTTGTTGTTGTTGTTGTTTTTTTCCTTCCCTCTGCTGGTTATGGAGAAGAGTGACTTTTCCCTTGTATCTAATTTGATAACCAAGTAGGAAGCATTCATGTGTGGAAAATCACTCATGCGTTAAGAAATGTGCTGAAGAAAAGAAATGAGGTTTCCTTCTACTTTCATAAGGAGTGGTGGTTCTTAATTCTCTGTTTAGATTCACGCAGTACGTAAATGCATACAAATATGAAGCATGTAAGACTTAATAGGGGATAAAGAAAAACTAAATTTTATGAACATTTACCTCAGGCAGTGACTTCATAAATCACCTGAAAATGTAACTTGCTTTTAAAGGCTCGTAGAAATAAGGAAATCATTTTTCCAGAGTACCTAGTTTGGGTTTTTTATTGGTTTTTTTAAAATTATTTTTTTGCTACGAATACAAAAAGGTATTTCTCCTAATTGAAGAAATCACGGCTAGCTTTCTCTTGGTGGAAGTACTGTATAATTTTATTTGCAATCGTTTCATTTCTCAATTGTTCCCTAACTTTTCTAGGAGTATTTGGCAAGTGTTTTTTAGCTTTGTGCTGATCTTTGGAATGTATTACAACACAGAGGTGTGAAAATAATTTTCTCCACAAATAACAGTAATCCTCATCCTGATTTGGTAGGCTGCATCTCTTCCAGCTAAAGCTGGTGCTGTGAAACCTTGAGTTATCTTCCTTCCCTAGTTAGTTATAAACTTCAGAAGGTTTATGCATTCTTATTTTCTCTTTGAGATGATAAAATAATTTGTACCCTGCGATAAATACTGTTGTATCCTCTCTGTAGGGAGAGCTGAAATGAAGTTTGTAACTCTTTTTCAGTGTACCAAACAGGTAGAATAAAAAAGGTTTAGATGTTTTAAGTCCTGGTTTCATATGTACATTGGTGCACATAACATTGTGCACATGAATGTTACCAGTCTATCTAATGCATGTAGTTCTTTTAACACAAGGAGGAGGAGCAGTGCATAAGGCTGTTCTTTAAGAAAGCATACACAGTTTTTTTTCTTCTGCCTCTTGATTTCCTAACAAAACTTTTTGTACATACCCGTAGACAAGCTTGCTCAAATGCTTTGTGTGCCCCCTTAAGTGACAATGCCTCCAAGTGCTCTTTCAGCTGGGCTTTTATGGGACTGGATCAGAAAAATAAGGCATGAGAAGGCCAGTCTGTCCCCTTCCTTGCTCAGTCTTGAACAGCAGTAGCTGTTCTGCTGGTGAGTTGATTCCGCACCGCTGCTTTCCCTCCCTGTCTGTTTATTGCTGGTAACAAGTACTTGTCATATCCTTTTGTGTCTAGGGAACTGGTGGAAATTTGGGTATGACTGTTTGAGTTGCTGAAGGTTGTGGTGTTTGTGCATCTCAGTAGTGTGCCATGGGTCGTGTGGTCAAGGAGAATGAAGAAATTTGCTGGGAGATGTATCTAGACCATTTTGGGCTGGATGCAGACTGCAGTCCATCTGTTAGACTGCTGGTGTGCACAGCTGACTGCAGTAGCTTATTTCACTGTCTGCAAACCAATCTGGCACAGTTGGCCTATGAAATCTTGCTTATGATTACCTTGTGTCAAGCTAATGAACATCTCAAATCTTGTTTTACTTTTGCTTTTTTGGCAAGTTTCATTAGGCTAAAACATCACCAGAAGGACCGGGTATAAGAGGTGATAGTTTAAATTCCTGTATCTAATGTTAACAGCTTTTAGGTTTGTGGGACAGACTTTTTCCAGTCATCACACTGTAATTAAAGTTGATGAGTACCAACTAGTATGATTCCTTTAAAAAGGGAGATCTGTTGTAGCTCAAAAGGAGATCATTCCAAGAAGACAAGCGTAATAGTCAAAGTCTAATAACACTTTTGAAGAGGTGGGTGGCTAAAAGAGAAACAGACCTACAGGAACTTTGTGTGGTTTGTGAGGTTGCAAAAGGTCTTCCAAATTGCTCACAGACAAAAGGCTCTTAAGCATCTCTACTAAGATCTGTTGTTGTCTGATCTATTACTGGGAAGGATCTGAACTTCCTGGTGCAAATGTTTTTCAATGTAAGCTATAAAAGATTGTGCATAGTGCTATTGCACATGTTGCACGTGCATATTGCTATTAATGAGTCTTAAATTGCGAAAATTGATGTGCTGTTCTTGGTGTTTAGAGTGTATTTACTGTCAACATGTAAGAGAATTGACCTAGATATTGTGACTCGAAGAATGGTTGGCGTTATTAGAAGTATACTCGAGGGTCTCATTGATGTACCTTTTCGCAAGAACAGAATGAACTCAAATGCAAAATTGGCAAGCCAGTAGCTTTTGCTGCCTTCTGATACTTAACATTTATGAAGAAAGCTGCAGTGTTTTGATTAGCTTCCTTAGCTCTGTAGCATTTCATCCTTATAGGATGCTTTCTGAATGAAACTTCAAGAAAATAGAACTAAGTGTTCTAAAATTCATCTGAATGTGTGTGACTAACTTTTCTTTTCCTTGGTTTCATACGTGTAGCATTGATAATGATTGCAAAACGGGGTCAGTCGTTGGCTTCTTAATTCTTTTGTCTTTGGTGCTACAAAAGACAGATGGAAAGGTGCCCTGCTTTTGACATGGTTCATGAATTGGGATGTATATATTCTGTAGCTGGTTTGGAAGATAGTTTTTCAGGCTGGTAGGCACCAGAACTTTGAAAAAGGATGTGAGCTTCTAACTTCAAGAGTCAACTAGAGATTTAAAATGACTTGCTGGAGAAAAAAAAAAAGAAATTCAAATATGGGAAGCCAACAACAATTGTACTTTAGGAAAATAGGGAGTCATCTGCAGACAGCTGATTAGAAAATTAGCAAACACAGTTAATGATAGCTCTTTGCGTTCTGTCATTTTAGAAACTAACTGTAGTAATATTGGAGCATATAGGGTAGAATTTCATGCAGCTTTCCCCTTGTGGCAGGGAAATGTGTTAAATGTTAAAATTTCTAATTTTACTAAAAAAGGATGTTAAGATACGATGTGATTTTTTTTTTCTTTGACACTTTTAGGCTGTTCACTATTTTAGCTTCTGGCAGTATGAGTTACTTTCATTGTGTAGTATATTGCAGTCAAAATCAAAAAGTGCAGAATAACTGATTTTTATGTAAATCTTACTTTGTTAGCATTTGGTTAACTGAGATCATGGGACTTAGTTATTGTTGATAGGTAATTTGATTAAGGATTGTGGCTTTGCTTTTATGTGTCCGTTTGGAACTGTATTTGCAGTATAAAGTTATAAAACTGTCATAGCTTGTGCTCCCTTAATGTTGTGGCAATCATCTTTTTACTTTAACATAAAATAACCATAATCATAGGTTACATTAAAGACTTAGGGAAAAATAAGTTTTAAAACTTGTTTTACCCTCCCCCCACTGAAAGAAACAAAGAAAGAGCCCGTTCTGCAAATAGGGTGCATCTTAGCTCAAAGTATTGTGAACCTAAGGTGCAGTCATGTGTCTAATGGTATGTGCCCAGCAGTTGACATGTTCCCTGTCTTTCCTTATATGCATCTTGGCTGCCAGCTGTATCTGTTAAAAATGTTAGAGTGACCTAATCAACACCATAGTAAAACTGAATGCAGTAATTACAGTGAATTAAGTACTTGGGCTTAATTGTTTTAACTTGATCAGGTCCTCTTTGTACAGGATTCTAGTTCATGTGGCACAAGGACCTCAGCATCAAGAAGCAGCAGCTTTTTGTTAGAGGATTACCAGTACCAAGCTTTTGTTCATTTCTAAAACTACTGGGGGGTATAGCCTTGCTGAAATGAGAAACTGTAAAATAAATGCTTAACTTCAGTAGTGTTATTGTTGTTTATTTCTATATCCTTGACTGAATAATGACTGATCTGCCTGTCGTAGAGTCTCAGAACTTTTTTTTATTAAAGAAATGTGTAAATGTTTTGGAGGAGAAAAAAATCTTTTGCCAAGCACACTTTTTAGTGGCCTCAGTTTTCACTGGGTCGGCTATCACCAAACCACAGATTCTTGCGCTCCCTTAAGCACCTCTGTTTCTTAAAGGCAGCTTGGTTGTCATTTGCCGTTCAGCTCTGCTCCTGCCAAACTCTGTAAGCTTTACATTTCTGCAGCTAGGATCTACATGCAAAGTGACTTAGATGCTGACAGACTTATGGCTTGCTTGCAGTTTTACCTGGTGACAAACTTCCAGGGATGACTTCAAGCAGGTATTCACTTATCTAGTAGGAGAAAACCACTGAACTGGTAGGATTTGCAAGTTACGCTCTACCTGCAGTGACCTAATCTCCCCGCAGAGTTACTGAACCTGGTTGTGAGCAGAGTAGTAGCAGAGAACTGCTGAAGCATTGCCTGCCAACTGTGAGACTGCCCACTACTGAACTATTGCGATTATTGAGGGGAAGGCTCATGAATTTGTTTGCTATCACAAAAAAAACCCTAGGGTCATCTATCTGAAGGCAGGAATCTGCGTAAGTATTTATACCTCTTGTGTTTCCTTTTTGTTTTTATTCCATATTATATTTTGAGGTGACTTTTCCAAACTGTTTTTGATCCCCTTTCTGACAAGTGGAGGATGTTTATCATAAAATATTTCCCTAAATGAGTGTAAGCAGCTGAGTTGGGTCTGAAGATTCTGCTAATAACACTTACAGAGACACCCTACACCCCACCCCCGACCCCCGTCAGCTGTAATAGGAATAAAAAGGGCGGAATGTTTCTTCCAGACTGCACTACATTTGCTTTTGTGTGATGTGACAGTACTTTACTCTCAGGATTTGCCTTTTCATTGCGTGCATATGAAAGACAGGCTTCTGTCGGGCTCATTTGGAAGAAACAATGCTCCTGCAGAGCAGAAAGCTTTTTCAGGGGGAATACAGTAATCTACGTTTCTTTGTATGGACACTCTCCATGTAAGCTTCCACACTTGGCAAAATCTCTATTTATCTGCTGAGGACTTTATGTGGACGCTTTTTTCTGAAGCCCTGGCCTGCAGAGAAAATAGTTGCAGTAAACTATTGCCTTTGAGAATTTGGGTCTGAAGAAAGGTATACCTCTGTAGTATGCTCATGCCCTTTGCAATGATGGCTTAGCTGTTTATGCTCTTCCACTATTTGCCATGTGTCTGCAGCATTTGTTTTCTTTTGAGTAGTGATCCACTAGTCACAGTTGCTGCTTAAAAAATACTTTGAAAAATACACTCTGTATATTATGATAGGTAGCCAGGCCTCAATGTTGTGATAAGATGCCCACTGAGTGGGTTTTGTTTCTCGGTATTCTTTCTCCAAAACTGCAGTTGGTAGAGCTTGAATGTGTAGTCTACTCTCTAGCCGTTGAAGTCTTTCAAAAGTATGTTACGGTTTATTTTGAATGAGGCTGAGAGCAGACCATTTTCTGGGAAAGTATTTTATGTTAGGTAGTCTCCCTCTCCCTCCCTTCCCCCCCCCCCCCCGCCCCTCTTTTTTGCGGGTATTTACCTAAAATAGTTGTGCATCAAAAGAGACTCTCAAGTAACAGGGAAGCACAAAAGGACTGTGTGGATAAATTTCAAATACTTGAGTGAAATTTGATTTGATAAGGTCTGCTGGTGTGATTTGACTTGTGTTTAAGCACTGTAAGGGAACAGTTTAACTGCACTTCCATCATAATCGGTGCTGCTCATCTGAATATGAGGAAAGCTTTGTTTAGATGGATTTGGCCTGAGTACTGGTAATTAGTGTATATGTCAACTAATGTGCCAAAGCGCTCTTTTTTTTGTACACTGAAATATGATAACATGGAGTTTGACTTACAAATTCCTCAGTAGGTTTGAAAATGTTTTTTCTTTATAGTATCACTTTCCAATACTTTATTTAAATAGCTTTGTCTAAAAGATGTTTTATACAGATTGAACCTTGCAAGCTGCTACAATGACTGTAAATGCCCTCGAAGAATGTGAGGCACAAACATGTAAAATCAAAGGAACTGTGCTCAGATAGGACTTCTGATGAGTTGACAAGTCACCGTGGTGAAGAGATGAAAGAGCAAGGGAATTAAAGTGTTAAGTACTCCGATGGAGGTGTCTTCCTCTCTTCCCCCCCCCCCCCCCCCCCATGGTCTGTGTTGCAGTATTTGTTTTATAATAGTTTAAAACTTTTGAGTAAAAGCTATTCTGATTAGTTGTTCATGATGAAGCCATAGCAGTTTGACTCGGCTAGAGCAGAATGGGGGACTTTCAGGTCATAAACGATGTTAGGTGAGTGGCTGGGAGACAAATTTGAACATACTACAAAATACAGCATTTTTTTGCAGGACGTCTGTTTAAAAGCCGTAAAGGTTTCTTTGGGGGCTTACAAAGTCCCAGCTGATAAAACATGCATAACATTTAAAAGGTGTATGCTTTCTGTGTATGGGAAACAAATGTGCATCTTAAACTTGCTGTTCACATCTGAGTGACTTTTCAGTAGGGGTTGGCTACTCAAAGAGTGCTTAATGTGGCCAGTTGTCCTCTCTAAACAGGCAAACAAAAGCTGTTTCTGGTTCATGTAAATTATCAGTTCCAACAGGTGTTACTTGAAATCTCATTTGTGCCACGTGTGCCTGTGAGGCATATGGTTTTGGCACTTTTGGAAAAGACTGAATGGGTTTTCAGCTTTTGTTCCTGTTTTGTTTTTGCTTCAGCTTTTTTAAATGACTTGAACAAGTGTATAATAGAGCACAGTAGAATTTGATGGTCTTTTCGTTAAAGTGGAACTCAAGATTGTACCTGAAGTAAAGAATTCCCTGTCTTCCAAGGTGGAAGTGGATTGCTAAAAACCTGCTGATGGCCTCTCTGGTATTAGTCTGAAACCAGGACAGTTGTTAGGGATTGAGCTGTTGACTTAATAGCAATTGGGTTATATGACATTAGTGTTAGTTTTGGAATTTTTTTGGCATTTGTTAATTCTCTGTAAAGACCAGATCCTAACTGCTAATTCAATTTCTTTCCCACGGCATTTCTATAATTTTTAATACCTCTGTGTGTAGCTTGTGTGATAAAAATTTAAGACTGAATCTGTTGATTAGGATACCAGCGCTTGGATGTTACAGATAGTAGAGAAAATACCTTGTACTCTGCCAGGAGGCCAAAAAATCAAATACATTTTGATTTTTTCCAGCCACCTCTTTGGCTAATTTAATTCTGTCAGCTAAAGGATGGTAAAGACTGAAGTCTTGCTTGACTCAAGGAGGCAGGTCCCTTTTGTACATGTGCATGTCTGCTGGTTTTTCAGCCGTTCTTTGGTAGAACTTGCATGGCTGTTGATTTAGAGCACTATGCTAAACTTGAGTATGAAGGACTACTGAGAACATACATCTCAAGTGCATTCATTTTGCTTATATTCTTATGTTAACATCAGGATCATTTTATTATTACAGATATGCAAGCCTCTATTTCTGCTGTGCTATTGAAGATCAGGACAATGAACTAATAACTCTGGAAATAATTCATCGCTATGTAGAACTTCTTGACAAGTATTTTGGCAGTGTGAGTTAGTAATTTCTTTTTAATTTTTATTGATTCACAGTCTCATTATGTCGCACTGGTTTATGCCCACAGCACTTTCAAAAAACATAATCAACTAGCTGTTGAAAAGATGCATCTAATGCATTTTGTGTTGCTTGGCCATATGAAACTGATAGTTGCCTATATAATTGTTAAAATACAAATAAATTATTAATTTGGGAGAAGAACTGTTACTGATCTGGTGTTAATTGCCTGTATTTATTTCATTTCGTAGTAGTTTCACCTGAGGTCAGATAAAATCTTACCCTTAGCTTTGTGTCTTGGCACCCAGCTTTCCTTCTCCTGGCACTGCTCTACAGGGTGAGCGCTTCTTACATCTGCTTCCAAGGAGGCAGTTGGTTGTGAACTAGCAGGAGTGGTAAGGAAAGAAAAGACAGACATCTGCTTACTCAGATAGCAAACACAAACAACTGTAGTAATGTACATCAGCACTCCTAGAAAAACTGCTGCTCATCCTTCTGTCTTCCTAGTCCTTCTGACTAGCAAATGCACAGGTTGAATAAGAAATCTGAGATTATTGTGTTTTCACATTTTTTCTGTAAGATTGCGTAATCTGCCTTTGATAGTGCAGGCAAGAAGAGAACTTTCATAGGGATGCTCTCTTGTCTGATGAAGAGCCATGTCATACTGATGGTTGTGAATTGAACCCTTTTGTGAACAATGAAAACATTTTTTAGAGAGGTTGCTATAATCATTTTTAACTCAAGCAAAACCAGATTTTTTCCAGTTTTTTTTTTTTTCCTCAAACAACTGATTTTGTTGTTGCTCTATTTCTTAAAGGTTATAGCCTGAGGCCTAGCATCTTGATTTGGTGAAGTTTGGTGAAGCTGTGAACAAATTAAGTTTTGTGAGAGGATATACCTCAATAGGTAGCAATAATGCTTGATGTTGTTTTTTAGGTATGTGAACTTGATATCATCTTCAATTTTGAAAAAGCCTATTTCATTCTGGATGAGTTCCTTTTAGGAGGGGAAGTTCAGGAGACTTCCAAGAAAAATGTTCTCAAAGCCATTGAACAAGCAGATCTGTTACAGGAGGTAAGCAAATTCAGCTTCTCTGGCCAAACTATCAGCATGGTAGGTTGTGACTTGAAAAACCTTCTGTTTCTCTAAGCTTGTAGAAGGTGCTTTTTAGCATGCTTAGCTTGTAGTTTCTAGGTAGTTGTCCTAATTGTGCAATGTGATGACATTACCTGCTCTTTCCATTTTGTTTGGCATGTGTATATTGTAACCTACGGTCATTTTTGTGTTTTGCTAGAAATGCAAGTGGTTGTTTTATGTGTGTACCTAGATAACTATCGTTCATGCTGCTTTAACTTAGTTTTGCTCATTTGTTTTTATTAATCAACCATTAGTGTTTTGTCATACCTGATGCATGTTCACTTCTTTACTGTTTCATTGCTGAAATCCAGAAGCTAGACTCTCTTCTTTGAGACTCACTCAGGTATAGTTCTTATTCTAAAGACCTGCCTTTCTGCTATAGGTTGCTTACTCTGGAACATTTCTCTCTTACAAGTTGACAAAGCTGTAGCAGTAGTGCCATAGAAACACACAGAATGAAGTACAAGAACATTTGTTTTTTTCACTTTGAATGCTTTTGTTGTTCGTTCCTAACTTTGAAGACAGATTGCATTTCTGCCGTTTTTCTTTGGAAAACATTTGATAGGGGTTCAATGGTAAAGAAAAACTTAGTATCATTTCCCCATGTTTCTCCACCCTATGCTGGGGTGTTTTTGTTTGTTTTTACTGAATTGTTGTAGTCTTGAGGTCAATGTTAAGGTCCTTGAATGTCTAAATGGAAGTCATAAAATTCTGGTGTGCTGGGGGAATCATCAGTCCTGTGTGCAGGGCAGTGGAACATACGGTTTAACAGTGATGGTGAACGTGAGTTTTTTTAAATGTACTGAGGTTCACAGGTAAGTTTCTATATAAATGTAAGCTCCTCTATTCCCCCCCCCCATGTGAACCTTCAATTTGTTACTTCATTCTGTGAGTTAATTGCTTAATTCTCATATAAGCATTCTGCCTACCACTTGGTACTCTTTTGTTGAACCGTGGTACTAACAGGATGGGGAAACACATAATGTTCTTGACCTTTGTAGTTGTGTTTGTAATCCTTTCAGAGGACAAGCAAATCCACAGCACATTGAAGTTCTTTTCTGTCTACAGCTAGTTAGTGTCATGAACGAGGTCAGTCATTACACACATATTTACTACCCTATTTTTCTGGGAAGGAAATACATGCACTTATTTACTGCTTGTGTTCTGATGTAGTTTTTGTTGAGCCCTTCTTTACTCTTAGAAGGAATTATCTTAACCAGAAGACCTGTTGCAGTTTACAAAGGGGGTGTGTGTGTGGAATAATCTGTTTAGTCTTTTAAAATCTTTTGCTCTTCTTTATATGAAAACAGATACAACAGATTAGTTATCTATTCCAGTCTGTCTCCTGCAAATGCGCAGTTAATTATACAGAAAATAGAATTACTGTATTTTTTTCTCATTCTCACTGGTTTTAAATGTTATTTTCACCATTTTATTAGGGCTCTTCTAAAGCAAAAATGCATTCTACCTCTAGGAATTAATTACTGATTCTCTATCCAAACAATTAGCATTCTCTTTTTACACTTAATATAATTTCAAGTTAAAAAATTTTATGCAAAAGGAAGTATCACTTTTTCAATGGGAGACTTTTTCCCTTGCCCTGATAGCTTTACTCTTGATTACCCTTCCTTTCCCCATCTCTATGACGCTTCTGTCAAGGCTTATTAAGTGTTTTCTGGTTAAATTGGAATGTAACAGCTTTATCACAGCACCACTGGTCTTATGTTTGATTTTGTTTTACATTCTTAGTTATATTATATTGACTGATCAAGTATAAAGCTACTCGATATATCTGATTTTTAGTTTATGAAACTTGCAAAACACTGAGTTCATATATAAATTGAGCTTCCAATAAAGTTGGACTCTTTCTGCAGAGGTTTGTTTTTGTATCAACTGCTGCTGTGTGCATGCTGACTTTGAAGAGGGTTGTTAAAATAATAGTTTGTCACAACTGGAGACTTTTTTTGATACTTTCAGTGAATTTCTGCTTCCCAGAATACTTCAAAGCTACCAGAATGAAATGTGGTTTGATTCCAAATACAAACTGTTCCTAGCAGGGTTGTCATGTGTTTGGTTTTGACCATGTCAGATTCTAATTACGTGCAGCAAAAGGACTTCTATTGGTCCTGAATACTCATATTGCCTAATTTAAAAATTATTAATCAGTGTTGAATACACAACATTATTAATTAGTAACACTACATACATTAATGTGTGAAACACCGTAAAGATCAAAAGCTGTACAGAATACTTATACAAAGGAAAATCATTACAAATACATTAAGTGGCTCTTTGCATGATGTTAAAAGAAAACATGCAGAGGCATAAATTGCTGAATAGTGAATTAGTTCTTAATAGCCTTGCCTACTTGTATTTTCTGTGGCAGTTTTCCAGGGTGTACTTCAGTTCCTGAGCACCAACTTCAGTTTGTCATTAAGTTTTTGGTGTTGTGCAGTCCACTTTCTAACTGCTAGTTTGTGTGACTGAAACATACTAACTTTTTAAGCCTTTTTCACCTTCACTTTCTTGTTAGCTCTTCAATAATGTGCTCAGTTCAAATATTTCCTACTGCCCCCCATTCATTATCACCTGATATGTTACCAATAAATAGTCAGTCATCAATACTGGCTGTGTTATCCATATGAATGGTAGTAAAAACTAGTTATTCCAGTGCTTCCATGCTTCCTTGTAAATCTATTGCTAGAAATACTTCTGTTCAAAAGAATGCTGTCATGTGTCTCGTTTGATAATTTTATCTTGTTTGCTATAGAAATTTTAAATACCTAACTAGTGATTACAAAGGCATGCATTTCTGAAAAGGTGTATTTTTGCTTGTGTGAACAACTCAATTATACTGAGAAAAAGATCAGCAGATGGAGTATGTTGTTGCATGAGTTGTATACCTGTGGTGTGTGGAACAGCTGAAAGATAATCCTATGCATGATTTCATGATACTTAAATTTTTTAATGCATGAAATTAGCAACAAAATATGTTCTATGAAAAAGAGGATCTGATTTTTTTTTCTACTTAAAAGTCTAATTACTGTGGTTTTATTTGATGGTCCAAGTAATTCAGTATGGTGTTTGGAAGTTCATGGTCATTTACTGTGCTAAAACACTAAAATCGGGGAGTTAATAATTCTAATATCTAAACCAGGCAGTTATGTATATATTTATAAGCAAATCTATACAGACTCGCTCATCTTCATTTGAAGAAGAAAGTTCCTAAACCTTGGCTTCGAGTGAAAATTCTTTTTGTTACTCATCCTATGTAATTTTTATAAAAGTATTTTGGAAATTATCCCCACTTTGTCCACCACTATTGTTTTTGTAGGGTGTGCATGTATTCTTTCAGTAGTTGATTGCAGAACACTGAAAATACCTCTTGAAAATATATATAAGTATCTCAATAAAAAGGCTGGTGGATCTATCAATGAATCACACTTCTTTCCATCACTATTTCAGTAATGATCAAAAATCTGAAAGCCATGTGAATGTTTTTTCTTAGGCTATTGCAATTTGGCCTCGGGCAATATTTACTAGTCCTTTCACATGAAGAATAATAGATACGCTATCAAATAACCTTATTTCCTTTGCTATTTCGAGCCCTTGCTTCATCCTATATCCAGAAGGGTGCTTGAATTGTTAATGTCAGCTGACTTGCACTAGACGCTTAGAGTTGCTATGTAGATTTAAGCTTTCAGTTTTAGAATGACCATCTTTGGAAATGAAAATTTGGTGAATTTCCTGCATATGCCATGAAAATTTTCTTCTTGGAGATGAAATGTGCTAACCGGAAACTGTAGGTTTGAAGGTATGCATAATAGTGGAGAGATGGTATTAGCTTGTCCTTGAGATATGACAAAATAAAGGAATGTTAGCATTAGCAATGACAAAAGAAAATCCCTGATACTTAAGCCTGGAGTGGGTGGGAGTATAAGGGGTTTTGTCTGGTTTAGGAAACAGCCTTTGTAAGCATCTGTTTCTTACTAGTCTCCTGAGAAACTTACCATAATTAATGCAATTAATTCAGTCTTCCCTTAATGTTAGCTCTTAAGTATAGACTGCTGAAATAGACTGCCTTCCTAAGTTGGCAGTGACATTATTTGCCTGGGCTGTACCTATACTCCTCTCAACAAGAATGAATAATGAAATCTTCATTATAATGGAGATCTGACTGCCTTGATAGCTGTCTTTTCACCTTATGGCTGGGTTTCAGGTAGTCAGCTTGGCTGGTCAGTTTAAGACTGCAGTTCTTAAGACATGTATGTGTTTGATTTTAGGCACAGATAATGATCTGTAATTATATTGAAGAAGATACATATGGGGAGCTATGAGAGTTACCATGAATGAGATAAGGGATATGTTGTCAGTTCATTATCTAAGGATTAGGAAATGGCTACGATCTTTGTGGAATTGGAATCTTCCCAGCTTGTAGAAGATACAGTAAGTTGTGGTAGTGTTTTGGTAGCTGATGCGTTTGTAAAATGCATTTCAGCCTTCAGTCCCTGAAGGATGTTGGATATGTAGCAGGGAAGAGGTTATAATGCAGTTAGATTGTTGGATCTTTTGGTTTCAGTATGAAGTGTATGCCTTGTCCATTTATATTGAAGGTGGTGACTCTGATACATTGATAAAAAAATCAAGCGAGCTTGTTCATGGTATTGGTTCTAAACGTTATTTAAGAACCTGGAATGAAACTATATCTGGTTTTGTGTGAGAGGTAAAGTCGATACATAAGCAGAATAAGTAAGTCCAATCTGGGAATGTGCATTCAACATCATTCCTTTCTTTTTGAGGTATTTCCTGTTTTCTTAATTATGCTCTTCAAAATTTAGGTGCTTTTTTAGTAGGTGTGGAAACGCATGCATGTGGAAGTGGCTTTTTGTAAAATACTTTGAGAGGTAGTTTTTTTTTTACCCTCCCAGTCTTGGGAATAGAAAGTTGAATTGCTTGTTCTTAAAGGCTGGCATAGCTTGTCACAAAACATATTACTCAAAACCAAGGTAAAGCATATTGGGCCTAAGTAAAGAGGTCAGTTGCTTTTGTGTTTGCTTTCCCGTGTCAGTTGAGCAGATGGTTGTTATTTTTTGAATGAAGTAGGCCTTGTATACATGCTTGAGTACAGTGGTGCTCTATGAGATTGTATATATAATATGCTTTGGAAGAATTTATTTGCACTTTGTCTTAGGAAAATTTGTTTATTTGATGTTCAGTTACAATATGGGTTATTCTTGTGGTCATAAAAACAACAAATTCAGTGTTCACAGGATGGAGAGCAAGGAGATAGTGAAGTTACAAAGTCATTGTGTGGAACTGTGCAAGCGTATTATTTCCAAACGTGTCAGTTGAAGTTCCAAGTCTTGTCATGCTATCATCTACTCTTTGTGTATGTTTTGTGTTAATTGCTTTGCTCTTTGTAGCATTCTGTTCAAGTAAAAAGTGACTTAAAATCTTCAGATAACTGCATGTCTTACTTCATACATATGTATGTTTATGGCTGTCCTGCTTGTTGTTTACTGTAGGCAATTGAGTTTATAAAATCACTGATAAAACCTGCCAACAGTTTTTTAAGAAGTCATTGTGGCTTCATAAATACCTAATAAATTCAGCCGCACTTTAGATGGAATGAACTGTAAGAATACATGTAATCAGGAATCCCAGGAATAAACCTCTTCAGAGCAAACCACTTATAAATTTAATAGTGGCAGACAGGTCTGTAAACCTTTATCAAAGGTGTTTCCATATTTTTTAATAGATATTTTTGAACTGTCCTCCTTGTACTGTGGAGTAGGCTTTCCTGCAAATACTTACCAAATCGTACTCTTCTGTTTAAAGCAATAGGAATTGGTCCAGAAAATTAATAGTAGAACCTGCATCTCTTGTTTTTCTCCCAAGTAGGAATGGGGGGAGGGGAAGTTAACCTCTTCAGATTTAAATGTCATCTTGAAAAAGTGGCATTGAGTATCCGGGAAGTTATATCATGCTTCACCCCTTTCCCATTCTGACTGCTTTTTCTTCTGGTAACTTAAATATTTCACTGGTCTGTATGTAAGTCTTTTGATACTTTTTGGAAAAACGCAGTTCAGTATCTTAATGTTCTTTGAAGTTTCTTGCTTTTCTGGATGTGTCATGATGCTGAGGACTTATCACACGTTAGCAGGCTGTGATTTCTGAATGTTTCAGAAATCCAGTTGTCTTTCCAGAAATACGTTGTCAAATCTTAATCTGTCCTTGGCTTTGTGAATTGAAAATGATAGAAAGCAGTCCACTTTTTACCTGAGCAGCTTTTGTTCAGACCTTTAAAGTACCATTTTAGTAAATCTGTCTCCATAATATTCTCCTTTTTAACTGACTTTTTTGTTTAGTGTGTATGCGTGTAAGATGTGAGTAATCTTATTCTATTAAAGAAATCAAAATGCTGATTAGAAGTTCTTAAGACTCAACAAGTTGTGAGGAAGGAGTCTTCCATATAAGTATTAAGTATGCATTCAGTTAGCTTTGCAAATCGAAACATCAGGAAGTTTCAATTAAGACTAAGACAAATTAGTGTAAGTCAAGTCCTTGCTGTCTGATAACTATTCAGTACCCTCTCTGATGTGAATTCCCATCCTGATCAACAACATCCACTTTGCAAAACTACCTATGAAGTTCATCATTCATTGATACAAGCAATTCTTGTAGAACTGTTGAGGGTATATTAACAGTACACCAAACTCCTCATAGATTATAATTCTATTAAGAGTATATTTATTATCTGTACACTGAACTGATAGATTTTTCTCCAGAGTTACTCTTCTGTTGCTGTCTGTAGAAGCATTGTGTCAGAGTGATACGATGAAAATTTTAGCAGTGCTTGCATATACCATAGCTGTTTCCAGGAGCTCAGTTGTGTGCTTTTGGTCAATAAACATAGTAAATTCAATGAACAATTGCAGAAGACTGCTTGACAGTAGGGAGTATTTTATCTTCAAAATTAGATGCTCTTTCTGAATGAGCACATTCATCTGCATTTTAATAGAACATGTTCCCTGAATCTGGCAGAATGCTGAAAAGAGCAGTGTTAACATTTGAACCTTGAGATAGTGAGGAGAAAATTCCATTTTTACTTTGGTGCTTGAGAATTGTCTGAGATGATGTGTCATGTTGCAGTTACTCTTCCCTAAAATTCTCGCTTCCTGTGAAGATGGTTTTAGAGTGCCACAGAATAGTAGGTGAAAAGAATATGAACGCCCCCAGGAGACATCCCATTGTGTTTCGTTTTTAGATTCTCATTTCTTTGTGGTCTTATCTGTCTGTTGTACAGATGTCGGGCACATTGCTGGTGTGTGTTTTGGGGCTTATATTTATAATTTTTAAGGGAGAAGCTATGTTCTTTGTTGCCAACCTGTCTAGCAACAGTAGTAGCTCTGATGATGGCTATCAAGATGCATTAAAAGTGTATGAATTTTAAATCTTATGCTGAAAAGTTGATTTTAAAAAGGCAGAAAAAAAAGTCTGAGAAGACCTGTTGTTCACAATTCTTTGAGAAATCTAAATATGTTTGATTAACAGATGGATTAAAGTGAAAATGCTAAACTTTTTGCACCAGGCATTACTACATGAAAATGACTGGCTTATCCCATACAGCTCAGCAAGTGACAATGTTGACTTTATAGTAAATACAATCACATAAATTGTTTAAATTACTTCAGGGATGGTAGGTAGATAAGTTGAATGAAACACTTATTTCCCTTAATGGAACAAATCTTACTTTAATATCAATGTTAGTAGTAATACTGTGTGAAACTTAGTCACTGAATTAAATATATGTAAATTTGGTAGCATCCTATTCTATGCTCTCAATCTGTTATAATAATGAACAACTGATATTAAGTTCTCTTAAAAAAAAAACAACTTTGAATTAATATTCTTTCAAGCACAGGTGAAGCTTCCTCAACAACTCTCTAGAAGAATAAGTTCTAAGATACTAAAGTCCTTTATCTTGTTAAGAAATTAAAAATAAACTTAAGAGATTTTTTTAATGCATATACTTGGAGTCTTTGAACACATGTGTTTTACTGATACATTTTTGTTGTTTGCTTTCTTAACAGTGAGCTTTTAGTAGGGCCTAATAAAATTATATTAACTTAAGGAATAACAATACCTGAAACACATTTGAGTGAAATAACTGAATTTACTTTTGTACATAGTTTAGAATATTTTCTAACTTTTGTTTTATGTGGAAATAAGCTGTAAATAATTGGGCGGGTGTTGGGTTTTTTGTTTTATTTTGTTTTTTTTAATTAAGTAGTTGGTATTACATTTTCACTGCTGCTTGATTTTGTGTTTATAGAGCCAGAATGAAGACTGGGGAGGTTTGTCTGAGGATATCTTATGATTAAGAGCAATCTAAGGCATTAGCCCTTTTGACCCCCATCTAAATGATTGGTAACTACCAAGTTTACCATTTTGGTGGCATGGATTAAATGGGTGCTATGCAAAGACTGCTGCACGTGCAATTAAGTCCTTGCAAGGGTAAACAGAAAATGGGTGATGGGCTTAACTTTCTGCAACTCTTGCATGATGGTCTTTGAAGAGTGCTTTGAGTGTTCCCTTTTATTTTCCTTTTTTGTACTAACCGCATCAACTTGAAGTGTCTGACTTCTACTAGCTTTCTTTGGTGTTGACAATTAAGTGGGATAATGCAAGTTAGAGAAATGGATACCAAAACTAATAACTAAACAGATGTTTGGCTTTGTTTACTTACAATCAACCCGTGTAAACGTGTATTTACTGGAAAATGAGCTGTTTACATCTGCTGTGCAAAGAAAATGGGCCCTAAAAAGACTGGGTGCTGCTGCAATTGACTGTATATCAAGTGCCGGATGCTGCATGACAGAACAAAGCTTATTTGCATATATAGTGCATTGCAACATATTTTTGTCCAAAGCATAAGTGGAATACATTGTGGCAGTCCTACTAATAAAGGTAAGATTTTATTTTACATAAGGCAAGCTTAAAGCACACAGGAAAATGATTTGCTGGAGAAAACTTAATTAGTCTGCTGATTATCTGATATCATGATAAACAAGTAGTTCAGTAAACAAACTGGCTTTAGTAATGTGGAACTGCAGTAATAGATCTAATTTTGTATGCAGCTTTATAAATATCAGGATTTAGTTTCCAGACAAAAGAAAATCATTATAATAGAAATATTTTGTAGGATGTTCAAAATCAAATTAACTGTTGGTGTATGGGTATTTTTACCATTTAAAAGTTACCTAGGGTATGATACCACAGCTGATCTGTGTTGGGGAGTGGGGAATGGGGAGTAGCTAATAACCTGCTTGCATATTAGACTTGTAGAATTAGGGCAGCCAACAAGTCATTTGTTCAAAATAGGATTTCTTATGTGATTTTGGATGTATTCTAAAACAGTGATAAGAAAACCTAAATGGTCAAGCTTGATTTTTTCCGCAGTCTTTTCCCCGTGTTTATTGCTTTTTCTCTTCCCTTTGTGATAACAAGTTCATGTATGAAGAGTGTGATTCTCATGGTGAGGTTAGTATTAATACTGTGACTGTAAAAGTGTCCTTGTGATTAAAACTTTAAAAATTATTTCTATTGTTTGGGACCTGTGCTAAGCATAGAGCTTTTATTTAGGAGTCTTAATCTTTTTTGTTGTCTTAGGTGGCTACAAAGACCAATTCTGGAACATGCAAGCTCAGGCTTGGAGAATACTGTGTGACTCCAGTTTACTTGTCTACTGCTTGTCCCTGATGAATTCCATGTATGGGCACAGTTTTAGTTGAAGACATGTGCTTTGTCCCACTAATTTAAGTACAGGGGCATTATCAGATGCCCATGGGATGATGCTTCCTGGCCTGTACTGTTCCCTGGAAGGAGTGAAGGAATAGTCGCTGTCTACAGAGCTTAATTTACAGGGTTGTCGTGACTCCACAGAATATGGAGAAACAGGGATGGCAACTGTTGGGGTGAGTGGTGAGGGACAGGTAGATGGTTGCCCATAATAAGAGATGGGGATAGTTTGCCTGCAGGAAGGAACAGCAGCTTGTACATAGGTATGAGGATCAACTGTGGTAAAGAAAGATCTCCTGAGGTAAAGAAGGTTCTCTTTGGGCAAGGGGAGGAGTTTGACTCATATAGCTTCTGTGCTTGGATTAATCTGATATTTAACTCATAGGTTATACAGCTTCCAATTACTGTATGCTTGATAGAGTAACACAGATTAACAAGCACTAAATGAGTCAAATTTGGTTTTTTTGAGGCTTGTTTCAGAGAGATTTGCTTGTAAACTAGGGTGTTGAGTTCTACATGTGCTGTATGGCAAGTATAATAAGCCACATATTCAGAAGTAGTCTCTTCCATACAGAATTTGGTTAAATTTAAGGTAAGCCTTGTATAATGTTGAAAAACCTAAGTGTTATACAACTAGACAGAGTGAAATCTTTTTATTGTATGCTCAGGTTCTACTGACTAGAACGTACGCTTTCTGTCGAGCAGTTTACAGGTGGTAAAGTCATGGTCTTGAGTCAGGGTGCAGCTTCCTCATCACCTAAACCATGCTGACAACTCCTATTGAGAAGGCCAGATCCATTCCTGCTGCTGCCTTTGTGGTGGCACTTGCGTTGATCCACTTGCCCTGTGATTATGCGGCTCGTTAGCTAAAATTTGAGAATATGCAGGGGAGCATGAGGGAAGTGCCAGGAGGAGGAAAGCCGTGGTATTAAGAAGGGAAGTTAAAGGCAGCTGCTTTTGGTGGCAGCCAGGACTTTTGCTAATGCTAGTTACGTTTTATTTTTAACAAATCCCAGTGTATCTAAGTGTTTAAAAAGCCAGTGTTTTCCATGTATCTTGTCTTGACTCCTGCCTGCTGTGAACCCCCAAGTCAGCTAGCATAGTTAGGTAAGTTCTAACAGACCTGCCTTATGCTGTTGGCCTGAGTCATAAGAGTGTGGCAAGGAGCTTCGACAGCAATATTGACTTACGGAGTTTTCAGTTGTCCTTTCTCTCCCTCTTTCCTTTGTGCCAGAGAAACTTTATATGGCCATTCTAGAACTGGATTTCAGATCCATTTAAACTGATCCAATTTAAATTGCTCATTTCTAAAAACAGAGTCAGCAGCTTTTCTTTTTTGTGTTTTCAACTTGGCCCTGCAAGCGTTTGTCCAAACAACTGTAAGAATGCAAAGTGCTGTAGGAACAGGAAGGAAGGGGAATGCTTAAATGCCATTGCCATGGAAGCTGAGTGATACTGGACGTGACATGGCTTGTTACAGCAGTATATTCTGGTCATCCCTTCAGAGATACAGCCCTGCAGCTTAAGAAATGGTTCCTTTAGCACAGGGGAATAAGTAATGCAAACCTGTAGCTGCAGTGCTGGAAGAAAATGGAAGAAAACATTAATGAATCCTTATGTGCGTAGTTTGGCAAACTGCCAAACATACAGACACTGTGGGATTATCTGATAGAGACCTCGGTGGTTTGTAATGATTTTGGCTCTAGCTTCACAATACAAAGTATTCAGCAGTAGTATTTGCTTAAAGCATTTGTGTTTTTGTGGTGTGGAAGTGGAGCCTCCAGTGGATGCTTGGAACCATCCTTACCCTGAAAGACTAAACTGTCAATTCTTCATAGCTCAGTGTAGCAACTGATTGGCAGGTATAAACCACTGCCTCCTGGAGTGATTATCACCTCTGATCCAGCAGATCAGAATAGCAACTAAGAAGCAGGAATCACCCGCTATTATCCAGTTACGGTACATGAAGTTTCCACTGATATTTTTACTTCTGTGTTTGATAGGGAGGCAGGCAGGCCACTGCTGATCTTACGTCATATCCTTCTGCTCTGGTCTGTTAAGGTGGTGTTTTAAAGCTGAAGTGTGTGCATATGCCAGGATGTTTTGGTGAATAACACTTGCATGACAAGTGTTGCTGTTTCAGACTCTAGTTGAGTATCATGTTGACTAATTTGCACCAATCTTGAAGATTTCTTTTTCTGTCCTCTCTATATAGGAAGCTGCAGACAAGATCTTGACTTGGAATTGGCACTGATGTAGGATTGTTCTTTGTTTTTGAACAGCATCATAGTTAATATTTGTCTTTGAACATGCTCAAGACCTCTCATGGGTGTTTCTGGGTTCTCTGAGAAAACACTTTGCTCTCCTTTGAAAGTAAAGTAGAATTTTCCCAATAACCATGTAATTGGAGTTTCTGAAGTTAGCTAACCAAAGATTGGGAAACAGATACAGTACTATTTTGAAATCCCTGAAAAGAGCAGCAATTTCCTAAAGCCTTTCATTAGAAGTATTTCCTAATAAAGATTCAGAAGTAGAGTGTAGAAGTAATTGCTTGTGAAGCATTGCTAAAGAAGTGCTTGTTAAATGTTAATCTCTTTCTACTGTAAGAACTTCATGTTTCTAAACAGAAATCCTCATCCCTCATCTCTTTTCCCCATAGCCTGCTTCTGTAGAATTGTTCCCAAACTGCTGTGCACTCCATGGTCCCGCATCTTGTTTGTTGTTCTAGCTTGGGCTTTGTTTCAATGCTGGGGGAAAAAAAGCCAAGCCTTTGTCAAAAGGTAGCAGTTGTAATTTTTGCCTGCAGTTTAACATGGCTTGCCTTCATAGGCTTTCTGCTGGTTTTGATGGGAAAACAAAAACCTAAGCAAACTTTCCTTGAAAAAGAAGGTGTGCCAAGTATTCTTGAAGTCTGTGCCACTGCTGTGTGGTATTGTCAGTAAAATGGCAGCACTGCAAAACACTGAACTTGAGTCAGTTTGGTGTAGGCATAAATAATTTCTTGTCTCTCTCTTGCCTGAGGAAATAGGCTGTTTTCTTGTCCACTACAGACATAAAATAGCTTAAATTGCAACAAGAAAATAATTTCAAAGTAGACGTTAGGCAAATTTTCCAGTGGTGATGATAATGAAGCATTTAAGTAGGTTGCCTGGGGGGCATTAAAAAGTTTCTATCACTGGATGCCTTTAACAGATTAAATATCTCTCAGGAATGTTACAGGTATGCTGTTTGGGGGACCAGATTAAATGAAGTCCCTTCTAATTTTAGTTTGATTATAATTTTTAATTAGGTTGGGTCATGACAAAGTTGGCTGAGAAAAATGTCACTTGGGTTGGGCTAGCTAAATAGTTATGTTGATTCAAATCAACTCAACCATTTTTCTAATTTAAAAATCTCTAATGACTCAGGCTGACAATTTCAGAGTGTGTTATTAGCTTTTTAAAATGAGTTGTAAACACAGATGTCAGTTTGAAAAAGATGGATTCTAGTAACTTTAAAACATGGAATTGCAGTGTGCAGCTTGTATTGTAGAGCTATTACTGCTTTGGCATAACTAGGATCTAAGACCTATGTGTTAGTCAGATAAACAATTTACATCCACATTTTTAAAAAAGTGATGATTTTTCAGAGGTAGTATTTCATGTTAGTTTGCCATTGTATTGTGCTGTAAGGATACCATTGCCTCTTCCCTAGCTGCTAGATCAACTCATAAATTCGTTAGATCCAGATACTAGTTATCTTCAGGACATGTTTCACAGACTCAGATGTCAGGTCTGAAGTCTGCAGGGTCCCACAGAAGGAAGGCAGGATAGTCTAGATACTGATTGTAGAAGCTGACATCTGTCCTTTCCCCCAGATTGTGTTTTCTGGTATTTAGACCAGCAGGCTAACTGCTCTGAAGACAATGTGGCAGGGAACACAGTGAAAAGCTTAACAAATTACAGTTGGAGCTTGTGAGATACTGTAGTTCTGTGATGAAAAAATGGTTTGTCAAGACTTTAGTTTCCTTTCTGTTGTTTGTCAGGCTTCCCACAATGCCAGACCCTCTGTGCATGATGGTCTCGGACGTCCTCAGTGGGGTACAGAGGTCTCACTGAAACTTCAGTGTTTGCCATCTCACAATATTGCTGTGTTATCGCTTCATATCTCAGTTCCTGTTGTCTTCCATTTAATCTTCTAGATTCACCTCTACAATGTCAGTTTATTGCTAGTCTAGTTGCAGGTGGTGTTTACATGTTCTGTAAGCTAAAAAGCCACCGAGCAAAATAACCACTTTCTTTGTATTGTTATCTGACAATCTATCTTGCTTTATCAGTAGGTAGTAAGTTTCTGTCAAGATGAGACACTAATCCCATAACAGTAATTTGAGTCAATCATCTAATTTTGTGTAACAGGATTTTTACATTGAAGACAGTTAATTCCTCAAGTTACAAACCACTGAAAATATGAGCAGGGCGGGGAATACCCCAGGGGTGTGTGGGAGAGGAGAAGTTTGAGAAGTACTGAAAGGTAACAAGTGGATAAACATGAAATGAATGCTTCCATGTTCTTACTTGATGATACCAGCTGTGTAAAATGGAACATGGTCAGCACTTCCAGGCCAAAGAGTATTTAAACAGGCTGAAGAATGTGTGCAGCCTGGGATAATCTTTGAACACAACAACAGTGAAGATAATCAACTTCACTAGAAAATGTCAACTTCACTAGAAAATGAGCTGCTCTCACTCTTCTTTCTGTCCAGTGACCTATTGTAAAATTAAGGAGAAATCTGTTACGAGGTTTGACAGGCATTTCAGTGGAGACACCAACTTTGGTGCCAGGTTTCCAAGGGTGAAACACTGGAAGACATGAGGGTTGGGTTTAGTTTTCTTTTTTCAAGGAGGAGGAGAATCAGTGTGACATGTATGCATGTATGTTCCAGGTAAAAACTGAAAATATGAAACCATAAAAATTGGGCATTTGAGATTGTTACAGTATGTCTGGTTTTCAGTTGTCTTCATGAATCTATATTATGCCAACAGTGCTAAGTAAAGCAGAAGTTTTCCATAAGGACATCTGGGAGTTTTTTGTCTGTGGAGGCTCCAGCAGTTCTAGAGTTAATATTTTCTTTTTTGTCAAAGCTTCTCCTCCTTGGGGCTAGTACTATATACCACCATCATGTGCCATTCCTTTTTTCCAGTTAGGAATATGCCTCAGCATTTTGTTTTTAGTATAGGCTGACACTTGACTTAAGCAGTAAGGGAGGTTTTAAGAGTTAAAATTCCCATTTTTAATTCTCTGTTATATATCAAATTCTTTTGAGTTCTACCAACAATCACAGCAGACTTCATACAACTTATTTGCAACTGTCACTGAGCTATAGGTGCTAGTATTTTGAGAACTACTGGATTTGTAGTTTGCTTATTCAGAATAATTTTAACTACTATGGAATAATGTTCAGATTACTGATACTGAAGAGCATTATAAATCCTGTAAAGCATCTAGGATATTTTTATTGTGCTTTTTTGTAATTGGAAGTTAGATTTTAAAAATACACAAGCTTGAATGTGTGAATAAGCCGAGATGGCACAGAGAAAATTAAGTTTAGAAGTCATGGGAACTTTCTCCTACTGTTGTGAGACTTCTGTAATTTTGGGAGGTGGGATACTAAAACGGATTGAAGATTTTGATTGGTACATCATGAAAGATGGTAACTGATAAGCAGAGAGTTGTGTTTTGTGCCTTTTCCTCCCCCACCCTGCAAGATGTGTAATGGGCATATGTGGGGCTGATACTCCTGAATTGCTATTGCTCCACTAAAAATGTCCTTACCTGTCTTCAGGGCACTGATTCTAATACAAAAAATTGAGTATTGCTTGCTTTCTAATTCATCTTTCAATAAATTGTATACTAACATTCATGTTAATAATATAAGAGAGTACTAAGTTCAGTGGCGTAATTCAAAAGCAAAGAAAACTTTGCCTGATGTGAGAGGTGTCTCTGATACCTACCATTTCTTTTTAAACAGGCACTCTTTGATAGATAATTCTGGTCGCAAGTAGTGCCACTGCTGTGCTACCCTGGTATGGTGCTGCTCACAACCGTGTTCTAGAGCCCTGTTCCCAATGTGTGTTTATCAGAGCAGGTATGGTAGGTGATGTCAAAAGTTCACTTAGCCCAGTGCCCTGTCTCTGACAGTAGCCAATGGTCAATATCTACCAAAGAGGCTAGAATGGAGCAAATATATAGGGTGGTCCATCTCTGGAACAGTATCTCAGCTTCCAAAAATTTTTGGCTGAGAAGAAACTCTGAGCTCACATAATACAGTAATTATGACTTGAAGTTGTCCTGTATGTTGTTGGGCCCAACGTGCAAGAATAGGGGAGTAAAACGATGGTGCTGTCCACCCCCAGAGGTCTAGAGTAGTCAAAAATACAGTATTGTATTTCTGTATGTCCTTTTCATGTCAGAGACACAATAGTGAGGTAATCTTTTTGTTTTCTTGCATATCTGTCCACCTTTCTGTTATGTATAAGAATATGTACATTTCTTTTGTAGCCACGTCACGAATACTTTAATGTCCCAGTGTACTAAATGGCTTCATTCATCATGCATGCAGAATTTCAGAGGAGATAGACCTGTGGCTTACTCATGACAGAACATTATCATCAGCTTGGTGAATCCAGTCATCTTGAATCTAATAGAATACCACAACCATTCTCTGCTGTTGTACTTTCCTCTTCGCCCTCTGTTTTACAGTGTTGTCTCTTCACATGTCTCATTTCAGCAGAACTTGTGCTTGTTGGCATATGGTTTAACTTTTTTATTGTGTGTAAGCTTGAAGTCTTATGCTTAAAAGTTCTGTAGAATTTTCCGAGCTAAACATCTATATGCTGCAACACCTATACTGTAACATTACTTGACCTGTGTTTATCTTTCAAATAAGTTGTGGTGGTATTTAAACATATACTTAAAACCTGTAGATGAAGCTAATATTTACAGAGAAACTAGTGAAGGAGTAGTAGTATAGGAAATGTGTACACACACAAGTATTAAATGATGTTACACACAATTCTACGCAGACCTTGTGTCTTAAAGATGCACATACCAGTATCCTTTTCTGAGACTGGCACGATAGTGTGACTTACCTGGTAAAGAGGAGGAAGGCAGAACTGTTTAGGGCAAAGAGAATGACTTATGTAAATCTGAAGTTACAACATTTGTATTTAAATGTTCAAAATGCTCTTGTGAGTACTTGAACAATTGCTGCTACTGAAGGAGAGAAGTTCATTGCTTTACAAATGGTTAGGGTTGGAGAGATTTATTTTTAAGTCCATTAACAGCATACTTGAAATACGTCTCCTTCAAGTGGCGTTTCCAGTTTTAAGTGCAGACTACCGTGTATATCAGAGTACTGCCACAAGGATGAATGATGAGTACCTTTCAATTAAAAGGTGTGGGCAGAGTGAGAGGGCACGTATTGCATCCTCTCTTTGCCTAGTAGAAGAGAATAATTTGTAACCCTAAAACCAGTGCTGTTTTTGAAAATTGTTTAAATGTAATTAGCAAGGAGGTGGTTACCGAGATTAACCACCAACAGCTAGTTGCACGTACTATATGTGGTAATGCACTACCTTTCAAATGTTAAACTGACATAAAAATGGGAGATTTAGGGGATTAGATGAAATATTTGGATTGGACTTGCAGCATTCTGAAATCTTAGAAAACAAGATCATAGGAGTGGTTTTCCATTTCCGAGTTTGCCTTTTTTCTGTAAGACATTAACAATGTGTTTGAATGTCTGGTTAATGCTGCTTTAGCCTGCATTATTTCATGCCTGTTGGCCTAAAATGCTGTGCATTGAGCTGTAATGAGATGCTGTTTTTCTTGTTATCTGTATACAGCTGCTTGCTTCTAAATGACTAGGTAATGAATTAGCTTTCCTGGCATGTTTGAAATAAAGTATTGCATGCACTTTTGTCTCATGTGAATGACTTTTTTCCTCATCTGTGTTCTGATATATTTCAAATTTGCGTTGTTTGCTGTGGGCAATTCTGAGCTGCAGGTAGTGTATATTACTGCAGAATGTTTTCCATAACAATTGGATAAAGTGTTTGACACTTCCTAAAACAAATAATGTGAATGAAACATAATATAATTCATTCTATTTGTTTCTTAAAAGTCATAATTGTTGAAATTATTCCTCTAGCAAAACACATTAGCCTTCAGGTGTTCCTTTTGAGATTGTATTGTTGATGTGCACATAAGAAGGCATGTCTGCCTCAAGGTTACTGCTGTTGTATTAAAAAAAAAAAAATCTTGCTCTGGGTTTTACTGGTGAGGTATCTGTGGATAAGTAGCCGATGTCCTTGAAATACATTGCTTTAAATTAATTGTTAGCCAATGACCTTGATTTACTTGAAAAAAATTTAATCTTTATTTAAGTATATGCCTGGTGAAAACTACCTACAACTTTGAACTGGCAGTGGCAACAATAATACTCAACTGCTCTAAAGATAGTAGCAGCAGCACACTGTATTTCTTCATAGCTATTGAGCAACTTTTTTCCAGGTAATTTAGGAAATACCCTGTTTTACCACTGAGTAACTGTAAGTGTCCACTGCTGTCTAATCAATACTAAAACTGTGAAAAGTTGTTTTATTACAAATATTTTCCAGACCCTGAAATGCTTGAGAAGTTATATTCTGTTAGAATACTCTATATGAGTTCTGTTGCTATAGTTCAAAATGTAGGATTTTTTTTTTGAGTAAAATGTTTTAAGTTGGTGGATAGGGGAGACTCATGTCTTCCCGAATGAATGCAACAAAGTAATCTGGGAATATAATATGATGGGTTATATTAAAAGTGCTACATAGCCTTCTCTTCGACCAGTGTCTCCTTTTGGGGATTTGTGTTAAAATACACGTAAATCTTTAACCCTGCCATCCTGTCTGGCTTTATCAAGGTCACTGCAGTTCCAAGAATATTTAAATATTGCATCAGTGAGAAAAAAATGTTACATCTTTAATACACCGAGTATCTTGTTTCCAGTTTTAACTTGCCTTTTTCTTGCAATTTCTTATTGCTGCTGGAGTTTGGAAGCCATCTCGAAGTGCTCAGAGGTTTCCAAGCGCTGACTTACGTTCAAATGAAGTTGCCTTTAAAATAGCATAGCTTGTTCCTTCGGTACTAAATGGCCTCATACATGAACTGAATGAGGATTGTAAACTCAAATCATTTTGCGCTACATAGTCAAGGTTGATTGACAGAGTGTTCTGGTCTTACTTGCAAGATTTAAGGCATTTAGTGATGTATTTTACTGACAATTTTTAAAAAAATAAATATTTAGAAAGCAGTAGTAAAATAATTTGTTTGCTGCCTTAACTATTATCCGCTTTTTCTTCCTGCTTCATGACCTGTCTTCTTTTAGGATGCTAAAGTAAGTTTATTCATACTCTGGATACTAAACAAGTTTGTTTCCATAAGGACACAGTATCCCTTTTTATTTACTATGATATTGTTAACAATTATGGAAAAGGACAGCCTAATGTTTCTAACTAAACTACTGTTTCTTTTCAGATGCTGTAGGAATAATGAATACAAAACTGATGACAAACCTTTGGAATTTTGTATTAAACAACTTGCTCTGAATCTAAAGAAAGCTTTTTAAGATTAGAATTACCCTAAAACTTTATGCCTGGTGTGGAATAATACAATTGCAATCCTGGCAATTCCTCCACTGCTGTAGGGGTCCATTTATTGATACCAGGTACCCAGGTACCTTGACCTGGTTTTATGAACTGAGCGTGGGACTTGTGTAAAAAAAAATCTAGACTCTTTTTATAAAGAGCTTAAGGGATACTGTATCTTAGTTGCATCAGTCACTTCATTCATCCATTTATTTGTTCTTCCCTAACAGATTTTTTAGACCCATGAAATGATTCACCACAAAAATCACTGACTCCATTGCAAGATGCTTCCCACCCACCCCCACCCCAATTCATATCACTGTTACTGGGTTGTGATTTGTTCCCTGCTGGTACATCTGAATTGCTTTATTTTTATTACGCTTAAGGGCAATAAAATCTGCCAGCTATTCCTGTGAACCATGACAATCTAATTAACAGCTTTTTGAAAAGTGCAGCTAATACCGTGTTTGCAAACTGCAGGACTTCTATATTTTCATGTCTTTCAGCTTTTCTTTTTTAATTAAGCATCTTTCATACTAACTCATGTACGGTACTGTTCAATAGAAGCACAGGGTCCATTTACCACTGTCTCACATTTTCCCTCTGTAGGAAGCAGAGACCCCACGTAGTGTACTTGAAGAAATTGGATTGACATAAATCTTCACTTCATCTGATGACATCTCAGTGTCTCATACTGTAAATGTTCACTGCCTTCATTGTAGTGTTTAGCTAATGGTGTAAGATGCTGTTTGTCAGTATTACTGTTTTGCTAAGCTGCTTCGTTCAGGCCTACAAGAAAAATACTCCTTTTGAAAAGGGAGCAAGAAACTGAAGTCCAAAAATCATAAATGAAAGGGAATTAGATTTAAATTGACTCAGTGTCTCCCTTCACTGCATTTATAGGAAAATTGCATTTGACTTCAATAAGTGTACTGGTTTTTATAATCAAACTTGACTTCAGGAAATAAATGCATCATTGTGACATAGCATATCTAAATGAAAAGAAACTACATGGACAACTCCAAATAAGAAATGTTATGGTGTAGAAATTGTGTTTATGCAACCAAAGACTTTTGTTCATCTACAGTTTAGTCACCACTTGTGATAATTCTGCCTATTTCAGTTGATGCATAAAGATTGGAAATACCTGTTTACTACTGAATTTGTCGTCATACCAAAGAATCCTGTTCGGCTCTCCATATCAAACTGGTTACAAACTGTTAGGGTGATACTGCTTTTTGCAAGAAAACTGCAAACTGATCAACTCACTAGAAATGAAGGTGTGTTTAAGTGTAGCTATCTTGAGCAAAACTCTGCCAGTTACTATATTACAAAGGGAATGCATGTATTTAAAAAAAAAAAATCCAAGTAAGAAAACTATTTTTAGATCTGATATTAGCTTGCTCTGAACATAAACACAAGAAAGGAGACAGGCTTTCTGACTTCCATAGAGAGGTGCATAATGAAAATTGGATACGTTTGCAGATGGGAAAGGAGAAGCTTTATGAAAGGGACTTTTTATTATTTTCTTTCAGACTCTACAAACTAATTTGTATTTATTGGTGTTTTATAGTTACGCTTTAATGGGTGTATAGGTACCTTTAAAAAAAACCAACCCAAACCCATGCTAAGTGTCAATGTCATTTTAACTGCTTTTCTTGACTTACACCTTTAACATGACCCATCCCTTATGAAACTCCCACGCGATGTACAGTTGAACCAACTAATTTGCAGTGAGAGCTTTTAAATATTAGCTTTGTATAGGAGATTCACTGCAAACCATGTAAAGTGATATCAAGTGATATTTTTGACACTTCTAGCAGACTTTCAGTAATTACAAACTAAACCCGTTTCACTTGAGGAAATCTGACTCACGTATATGCGTTTGAGTTTTGAGCAGGTAGTTGCCACGCTTTGGGGTAGCTGAGTTGTGCTGTGTGTCTGCACTGTCCCTGAGGAGCTGGGGCTGTTCCCCCCTCCCCAGTAACGCCACGCTAGGAGTCAATGCTTTGGCTTGTTCACTTGAGTAAGTAGTGCCACGTTTTTACAACACTTTAGCTTTGGCGTCGCTGCTGGAAGTGGCACTGCTAGTGTTAGCATTTACACAGCCACCCGTGGGGCTGGGTGGGGGCCTGATGCCATCTGGGTTAAATGTGACCTACGGGGAAAGGCTCAGCGTTGCCCCTTGCAAGCCCCCTGATGCAGACCCCAGTGCGAATGCTGGTGGCAGCAGAAGGGCTGGCTGGGGCAGGGGTGGCTCTGCACGCTTCCATGGCAGTGCCGGGGTGGAGCTGGTGAACTCAGAATTTCTCTACTTTGCCCCTTTCTGGGATTTAAACACATGCAATTGCTGGAGACCGTGTTTAACTGAGGGCATGCAGAAGCAGTGGTGTGTGTTTCCCCAGCACAGGACACGCAGGGATAGATGAGGTTAAAGTGGTAGCGGAATGACCTTGTGTGTGAGACTGAAGTGGTAAAATTACCTTAATTTAAGTCAAACCCGAAGCAATTTTCTATGTATTAAACATGTTTTTAAAGTTTACACTGTCACTTGTATGTGCTTGGCTGGATTAAGCTTTGTTGTGATTGTGACAAATAAAACTGTTTGAGCTCTGTCTGTCACGTCGGTTTAGTTGTAATAAATGTCCATTTTTACACCATCGCTTTGTGTTTTACGTGTTATTAGTTGGTTTTTTTGCAGAGGAAAGAAGAGGCTACTCAAGTGCTAGCTTAAAAAAAGGGAAATTTTATTACAGTGCTTAACCTGTTCTTGAGCACTTTATTAAAAAATGTGTGAGTATACTGTGTCCAAGATTAGTTATTTACATCCATTTAAATTGTACAGAAAGCAATAAATTAGCAAGTTTTTGGAAGGCTTACCACATTAAACATGAAATTTATTAAAGTAGATGTTAAATTGAGGTGGTGGTGCCACTTCATTTGAAAACTAAAACAAACCACATGTTGATTGAGGGTTCTGGATAATACAGACTCAATATTCAGTTCCTTAAATGGAATTATGAGCAAGTCAATGCAACGTTCACAATCCTAGTCTCAACCAAAAATTTCTCCGATTAATCTGCTTTCTAAAAGAACTGAATGGGTTGGTGTTATCAGCAAAAGCATGAGGAAAACTTACCATCTTAGGGTATTTCTTAAATCTAATATGGAATAAAATTTTGTTTCTTAAATTTTCTATCTTATGGGGGAGGGGCAGGGGGAGCTAAAGAATCAATTAGAATTTCAGGATTGTTTAGGCAAGTGATTGTTGGCTTGAGTGTCTTCATCACAGAATCTTAGTCTTTAAGGTGAAGAGGCCTTCCTAAACATCTGCTGTTCCTTCGGAGTGAAGGCCATTATGGTGGTTGCCCTGTGGCTGCCTTTGCTGAGTTGCCATATGCCATAGGTTACGCTGGTATGGCTGGCTTTGGCATCAGTCTTGTAGTTCACTGAAGTGTAACTTGTCTGTGTTACTTTTTTTTTTTTTTTTTAATCATAGATAGATCCTGAATTCAGCTGATAGATCAGTGCTGAACAGAAGGATATGTAGAATAATGGGGGTTTATTTTAATTATGACAAACTTACAGTGAAAGCAAAATCAGCTGCACTCTTTAGATGATGGAAGAAAGTAAATGAAGCTTTTAAGTTATTAACTAGCATAGGCTTTCACGTTTTGTAAGAAGTGCTGATCCAGGACAGGAAACGATAGCATCTTTAAGCAGGCTCTTGCATTTCTTCTGGAAAAATGTTATTTAGGGCACAGGAATGTCACCGGTAAACTTCAGGGCAATTTCTGATACACTGAATGTGGTAATGCAAAACTAAATCTGAGAAAGACACGCTATGGTCAGAGGAGGTAACGCTGGGAAGCTACTTAGGATGTGTTTCAGACCATCTGCCCTATATATAAGCAAGGGAAGGGCCAGGCATGAAAGGCCTTTTTGTGTGTGCTGGTTCCCCCTCCACAACAACGGGATGCCTTGTATCTAGCAGGGACGTGCGCTGCCCCTTCTCACCCCCGTGATGGTGGCTGGCCACTCGGGACTGGTAGAACAGGCAAGCGTACGGAAGCAG
Source organism: Morus bassanus (assembly GCA_031468815.1). Lineage (NCBI taxonomy): Eukaryota > Metazoa > Chordata > Aves > Suliformes > Sulidae > Morus > Morus bassanus. The sequence continues at coordinate 85,772,717 of CM062568.1, read as the reverse complement.
CCACCAGCCACAACCCAAGGGCTCACTGCTGCGAGGGGGCAAGCCCGGTTCCCAGCTGCCAAAACGCTGCTGGGCAGCAATACCTACTGCCTGCGCCTGCAGGAGCTCCCACAAGGGTGTTGTTATTCCCCCTTCTGCCCCTGGAAAAAACGGCCATCTCCCTGCCCGGCTCCCAGAGGAGAAGGGCAGGAGCAGGGCCTGCTCCCCGCTGGGGCTGGGGAAGGAGCAGTCTGGCAGGCCCCACTCCTGCCCTGACCCACTCCCGCAGCCCTCTGCGAACGCCTGCTTTCACAATCACTCAATCACTCCACCTCAGCGATCCTCACAGAATTCACAACTGGAAAAAAAAAAGGATTTTGAAAGCCACTGCTTTTAAGCAGTCATTCAAAACAAAACAGAACTTGGCCAATATTAATTCACTTTATAAGGCCCTTTTATGTGGAATATGCAGTGTGAACAAGCTATTCCTTGCAAATTTAAATCCTTTCTGTGTTCTTCTGGGGCTTCTCCCCTTTGGAAAAAAAGAAGGAAAAAAAAAAAAGCTTAACACTTAAGAACTTCTAGTCTCTGTCTCTTCAGAATAAATAGCTCACTCAGCTAATAAGGAAACACAAAACCATGCATATAACACTACTTAAGATTATGAAGTAGGGAAACAATACTGAAATATATGAACTCTGAAGTTAGAAAACTGGTTGTATTCCAGGTTTCATGCTAAAAAATGCAAACTAAATGTCAGATCTACAGCACTCAATTTCTGTGTAATAAACAGACTGCATGTGAAAGTGGATGCTAATTACACCTACCAGTCCTACACTGCACAGGTACAGCCAGTAAGTTTGGGTCCAGACCTCAAGAAAAAAGCTGAAGCTTCAGCCATTATAGTAGCAGAAATAAAGCGTATTTAATTTTTTTCATGCATCTTTGAGCAAGTTGTTTTTTTTTTTTAAGAACTTTTTTTTAAAAAAAAAAAATGCAGCAGCTCAGCTTCCCAGATCCCGTTACAAAACTGTGGGGACAAGGAGCCTAATTACCTGTGGAATTCTCACATGGGTCTTAGTTGGCACTTGGTTTCTAATCCTACAAAGGCCTGCTTTGCTTATTTCACCCGACCGGCGACAGGTTCCCACCACCCATTCCACCCCTTGTGTTTGAGCTCGGTGATTTCCCTCAGAGAACACTCAGCAGTAGCCTGCCGCGTGACACAGGACGCGCAACACGCTGCAGATGGTGTAAGTCAGCTCTTCCACCCGAGAGCCTTAACCATCAGGCTAGCTGAGCAGCGGGAGCTGTGCGACGCAAGGCAGCACCACTGAAAGGAAGGTGTCACTGGCCTGTTGGTCATGCGTCTTGGTTCAGTTCCGCTCCAGGGAACTGAACCAGAGTTTGCCACATTCTGCAAGTGACCCAGCTAGACAAGTGAGCATCTATGAAAAAAATAAAACCTAGGGGAAAATCTGTAAGGTCTAGTCAGAAAAAGATAGATTATGAAAAACTGGTGGTCACAAATTTCTCAAATACAATTTAAAACTTAGTGCTGTCTATCCTTGGAAATACACCTTTCAAACAAAGTTGTTATTTCAAAAGTTATGCTATTAAATTACAATTCCTACATCTGTTAATAACTAAAACATTTAATCAAATGAACTAAGCTACAATTCTGCCTACAGTTATGACAATATATAGTGAAAGTTGGGTTTGAACTGAACATCAATATATAGCACTTTTGTTGTATTACTCCATATTGGACAACAGTTACACATGAAAGAAGGAAAATGTATAATCAGCATGCTAGGTGCAGTATGCATTTAGAAAAGCAAAAATATATATATTATATCCAGAAACAATGTTCATTCACTCTTAACTATCCTGGGGGAAAAACGTTCTTGCTCTGAGGAATGCTGTCGTGAAGTTTAGATATCCAGATTTTCTATGGGACTCTGTTGTACTGTTGGAGTCGTAACAAGTGTCTCTTTGGGAGCACTTCATGTCCACTTTAGGCTTCTAACTTAGGTGGTCTAAACTGTACTCTAAAGGCAGGAGGCCAAGTTCTTTGGAGAGGCTAAAGAGTGGGAGGTATCTCTGCAGACCGTTCAGGGCACCTGCACTTCCAGTGCCACAAACTGCTCTCTCCGAGCATCTAAGGATGCCTAGGTGCCTAAGTTAAATACCTGAAGTTGAGCAGTGTGGAGTACAGTCCATCTAACAGCTCAGATCTTTCATTTCAAAGTGAAGAAATAGTTCTAAGGGTTTATCTAGTTGCAGGTACTTTGCTAATATAGCTGTCATTTCAAAAAGGTTTTGTCCTGATAATTTCATTTTTATGTACCCTACTCTCCACCTTGACCATAGGGAAGCTAGGCAGTAGGGTACCTTAAACTGTTTGTAGAATAAGCCTAAAAAGGCTTTAAGTCCTTCCCTCCAAAAAACCTAAAGTATTGTTTCAGGTATAAAACCTTCAGTTTCTTTAGCCACTCTGCAACCATCTTGAGCCTTCACAACTACATACACGCATCTTCAGTGACCAGATGTATGCTCTTCCACTACGCCCTCACAGCTTAGGCAGGTTGCTTTCAACTACAGATGGTATGCAACCAAGAGGTATGCAAAGTATTTTCTATCCTCACTCGAGGATTACAAGTGCATGGTCTCCACTCTTACTTGAGGATTAAGGTACTGAATAAATTGATTGTTTTTCTGTGCACTTCTTACTTGGTTTTAGTCTACTGCAATCCCTACAGGCAATTAGCTCAGCAGCTCAGTCGGGAGAGAGAAAAATCCAACACTTATGACCACAAAGCTCCTACTGGGCAAGTATTGTACAATCAAACAGTGAAGTCTTTCAGATTCCTTTTCTCCAACTCATAACATGATTCTGTTTACTTTGTCTAGAAAGAGATTTCCCATAAACAGACAGAAAATATAAATGGCAGTCTTCTACACAGACTTCAATTTGCAGTATGCTGTGGTGTGAATTTACAGCACGCTGGCTGTTCTGTACTAACTCCTTACAGGGACAGTAAACACTTAACACACACATAACACAGAAATAAGCATATACCAAATAAGCTTTACTTCTCTTTCTATTTGTACTCGGTATGCATCCAGATGTTGCAGCAGTTCAGAGGGACAGAGTAGCTAGGGTACTTGACATTCACACCTTATGTAGGACTTAAACTTTTAATTTTCTGAAGCTTAGCACACAATAAACTAGGTTCCTTTATTAGGAAGAAACATTTTAATGTGCAAGAACACTTTATTTGAAACTCAAATATATCTGGTGCCCTACTGGAAAGATTTCTTTGTCAGCTCTATGTTTGATCAATTAGCAATTTCTAAAAGTAATTCTCACTTTGTTTTGGGAGTTTCACTATTTTTTCCTCTGCTGCTCGATCTCTTTTTACCCCTGCTCCTGGACCGAGAGGAACTCCGACTTCTGCTCCTACTGCGCGTTCGGCTATGACTTCTGCTGCGACTGCGGCCTCTCCTCTTTCTCCCTCTGCTGCGAGACCTCCTCCTTTCTCGACTTCTCGACCTGCCAGACCGGCGCCTTCTCTTGTTTTTGCGGCGATTCTTTTTCCTCTCAGATTCTCCGTTTCTCCGGTAAGAATGATCTGGGCTTGGGCTGCCCCTTCTCCTTGACCGGCTGTAATAGTCATCACGATGGCTCGTTCTGTTTCTCCTTTCAGAGTTTTTAGACAACTGATTAGTCCGTTCAGGAGAAATACGTATGTCTCTATTGGCCTCCCAAAACTCATTGTTTGGGTTTTTGAATACATGAAGAAAGTTGCAGTGTTTCCCTCTCGGACACTTCTGCCTTTCAAATAAGCCTGCAACAGATTAGGGTTTGCTTTTTTATGAACCAGACCTGTTAAATCTCTTTCTTCATCATGTACCCACTGGAAAGAAACTTACTAAACTGAACTTTGCTTCTTCAACCAGAAAAACATGCATCTGACCACCTAGCAATTCACGCAAGATTATTTTTCAATATATACTTTTCTTGGAATTAACTTTTTAACAGCTATGATGGTTTTAGCTTAAAATGATTTTCATAAATAATTTTATTACCTTAATCTAAGAATGTAAATACAGATAAGTCAAATGTGATAGTTACTGCTAAGAACTGTTGATGGTTCAGAAACTGCTGTTGCTTTTTAAAGAGATAAATTTCTACTTCCTGTACTTCCACCTTAAGATTATTATTTCCAAAGGCAGGATCCAAACTTTCTTTTCCAGTCCAAGGTAAATCCACTACAATGATTCAGACACCTACATGACATGGTATGAATATTCCCTTTCTTCCCTGGATCTACACAAGCAAGTTACCGTATTTGTCTTCCAAACAGAAATGAACTGCAACATTAGGCAGATCTGAAAGCTACAGCCTAATGCCCTCTTTTTCACCCGCACAAGTACTCTTTCAATAAAAATACAATCTCTTTTTCCACGCATTTATGTGACTCACCACATATAGCGGTTTTCCACCTTGTCACAGGACAAAATTCACAATGAAGCTGTCGGCCTGCATACCATCGTCCACTGAAGAGAGCAAGAGCTGCCTGACAGTCCTTCTCCCTTTAAAAAGTAAAAATCACACATAGCATTATCATAATACAGTTGTTTTAAGACTTTACTTACCAATTTTAGGCTCCCATTACAGTATGGGAATGAATCACTTAGACTATGTGTTCACAGTTCTAAAAGTTAGTAAGATTGCGAGTACTTACGACTGATACTGGACATACACATTTCCTCGCAGGTGAGGCTCGTAGTTGCAACTGACCTAAGGGGACAGAAACGTTAAGTTAGTGCAACGGAAGGTTTATGCTATACAGCAGCTCACGCATGTTGAGGTGGCAGCCATTCCAATTTATGACAGCTCATCAGTATGAACTTACATGTGTTTTTCTTCTGAACACTTGGTTTTAGCCAAATAGAAAAAAAAAAGAAAAGAAAAGCCCTTTTCGCTTATGTTTGACTGTTTCCAGCATTATGCTTTGATTAACATTGGAACCTCTACTTCACTTCGTCCACAAAACAGCTCGTACTCAATTGTCTTACACTTGTCTGGGCCAACCCTACTGTGCAACAGCCAAATCCTGCTCTGAAAACAATTAGTAGTAATGCTTGTGGGTAAGTGTGGGATTCGTTATGGTAAGAGAATCTTTAGAGCAATTTTGCTTCACAGCATCCCTTGAGACCAGTTAGAAAAGCTGAAGTCACTAGCTTTCACTGTACAGTTCTGAAACACCTTTTTTTTCATAATAATTTAGCATTCAGAGTATATCTAAAGCTCTGAAAAATACACAATTTAACTTCCAAAAAGCTTGTTGCTAGTTACAAAGGATTATGAAACGGACAGGCCCAAGCAGGCTAGAACCCGGTTCTCCGGGGCAGAACTGTGAGCCCAGCCCCTTTAGCCCCCGGGCCTCTTCCCATATCCGCACCAAATGAGGCAAGCGGCTCCTTTCATCGCAGAACCCTGACTGACCCTCAGAGAATACCTCTCTGTGCGCTGTGTTAGGGAGGGGCTTCAGACAACAAGCAGCAGTTGTGTAACTAAGCATTACAGAATAAGCAGTCAAACTATTTGAGATAAACAACGTCAACACCAGAACAGGCAAGAATGATTTCGCCATGGACACTTTTGGGTGGGAAAAGAAGTGTGTTTTGTAAGGATCTGCCAGATTTTGGAGCAGCTTCCCAGAAAGAAGAGCAAGAATAAAAACCTTGGGCTACACTGGAAAGGGAAGTCAGCTGGAAGAGGGGTGTGTATAATATGATTCTAAATGGTAGCAGAGACTCAACTTGATCACAGCTAAGATCCCTGCAGCCAACACGTAATTTCTAAGCATCTCTAATATAATGAAAATGCCCGTAAGAATCACATTACAGGTGCACAATTACTTCAGAAGCTAAGAAATGCCACACTAAAAGCTCTTACCCCGTTGTTAGTCATAGGGACCCGAGTATGCGCAACTTAGCACTGTTGCACATAACGATACAAAGACGAGGATCTGGGTTTGATGGCAAGACAGCATTTCAACCCACAATCCATTGGGAATCTGCATCCTGTCTTCTAGATGGAGCACAGCTTGCTAATATCCTGTGAGTCAAAATATGGAGGGGATACTCCTCCAAACAAATGAAGGTTTCTTACCCACAAAGCTCATTATGCAACTACTGAAAAGTCACTTTTTCTACTTTCCTCTTGCTTGAAATGCTAATACAATCTCAGTTCTGAGGTAGCTGTCAGTAGATGGGAACAAAAGGAGAAAAGGCACTGCATGCCTCTGGGTAACTGCAGGAAAACACTTGGGAATGGCATGCAGAAAGGGATGCTGCAGGAGGTTCTGCTACAGGGAGATTTCACCATCCAAGCTGCATATTTTGGGGCAACGTGGGACTGTTAACACCCATCATTCATCTCCGATGTCTCCATTTACAGGTCCCTCTTCTTCCCCCATAAGAAATTGTAATATAAACGGGAAAAATTCAGGAAAGAACATTCCGCAAACCAAACGCAGAAATTAAGGATGGATGACAAATCTCAACACCATTTACATAACTTACCTTTTTATAATTCCTCCTACTGAAATATCTACTACCTTTTCGGTTCATTGTCATTTCATTTTATGTTATCCAGCCAGTCCTAAAATGACATTGTTTGGATGTATAGTCCACATCCATTTTATACTCTCACTAGTTCATTCCTTAGGCACAAATACAATAGCCCAGATATATTTATATTGTCTAACAATAGTCTTAGTGGACCCTCTGGGGCTTATCATGAGCTAGGTAAAGAAGGGACCGTGAGGTAAGTGGACTGTTGAGCAGTATGAATAACTTGCAATATAAAAGCACAAGCTTTTATTACAGTTCAGGGGAATGGGAGAGAAGATCCACCCAGAGTAAGACAGTGCTCTGTAACAGCAGCGACAAGTTTACAGGTGACATGAGAGATGCACAGTTTGCTGTGAGGACACTGTATAGTTCTCTAATGTACATGGGATTTAGCTAGGGCACGCTAGACGGAATTCCTGTTAAGGCTAGTAAAACACAACTTACGTGTCGTATGTTACACATTTAACAAGCTATTATACTTGGATGCATACCTTGAATTGAACAACCTTCCCCACGTTCTGAAACTCGGGGAGCACATCCTCGTAGAACTCCAGGAACTGCTGGTAGGTCTCCTCGTCACTGTACTCGAGACTCGCGTCCGTGTCGTAGTCGTCTCTCCGGCACTGCTCCATGCCAAAAGTAAGGAACATCCCTCGGACGAGTAGTGTCTTACTAGATGTTGGATAGTTATGCTTGCGAGAACACCTGGACATTTGTAGTGAAGAAAGGAAAGAGAAAAGATCAGCACTTTCGGCAGAAGATGCACTTGAAACTTTGAACACTTGCCATTTTGAGTAACAGCTGTTACAAAAGAAAATCCATTAGTGTGAGATCAACATATTTCAATTATTAAAACAAATCTTTTGGAAGTGAGTGTGCATATAATCTTAATGCTTTTTGCCCTGCATAAATACATTCTTGCTGAAAAAAGCACATCTGCAAAAGCTGTAGATACCAGTAACATAGTAAAAGCTAGAGTAATTTCTTTTAGGCTACTAGGCTTAAGTGTTCTCCATTTCTGAAAGGCTTTACAGAAAGACTACTGACAATCTTTTAAGACATTTTAAGGCCAGTCCCTGCTCTTCTTTTTGCAAGCCGAACAACTTTTACTGAAGTTGTTATCATACGGAGCAGTGGGGAGGGAGGGAAAGCACATTTAGACCTGAAGTTGGATGAGTACGAGATTGATATTTTTCCACGTTTAAAAAAATGCTTGTTATAAGTCAGTCTTATCTTAACCTGCATCTTCTCAGCAGCCATAAAAGTATTATATCTCCCTCACCATGCATCATATTCAGGCTACCTCCCTCATATGGTGAAATACAGTTCTTGCCCACAAACCTTTAGACTGAGTGAGAACATAGATATTAGCCTCCATGTTTATTTCACTGTGCTTTATGATCTCCATTTCAAACACTGCCCCGAGCAACTGGGTCATGCACTCTCCAACACGTTTTTCCTTTTCATAACATGATCAGAAAAATAGTCAGACCAGCCTGCTCTCTTTATCTAGCACTGGCAAAGCACAGATAAATTGGAGGGAGGTCAGGTCTCAAAATGGGCAATTACAATCTAGAATTCAGATAAGTTTCTTTCCACATCCAGTCAGTCAGAAATTGACTCTCACTTTCTGGTTGGCACCTTAGACTTAAAAACCAAAAAACAAAACTCCAAAACCAAAACTAAAACCAGAGACAATTAATTTCTTTTTTTTTTAACATTCTAGAAGCTGCCTCATTTCACTGTTCTATTTGAATGACAGAACTCAAAATATTATACCGAACCACTATTGTCTGTACACAAAATGAATATAGCACATGACAAAACAAAAGGAACCCCAAGGAAAATGAATGACCCAAAATCCAGTATTACTACAAAATATTAGGGTTTGAATTACTGGAGAAATTCGTAATGGTGAACTCAGCCAGTTTCAGCTTCTTCAGGACACAGTGAGCTTTGACAAGATTCAACAATTATTTTATTGATAACACTGGCTCTCAGTTTTTCACCACTGTGGTCCATTTCAGCTTTCAACCCATTCTTCCACTCCTTATCCTAGCTGTATCTCAGTCCTTCAACTTATGGTCAACACCAGAGCTTAAAGTGAGCAGAATATGAAGGAAGCAGATGTGAGGAGGAGGAAGGAAGACGAAGGAGAGGTAGCAGAGATCAACAACTACAGGTGACAGAAGGGCAGAATATGATGTTTTTCAGTATTTATTTACCAAGCCTGTTCATAGTTCAAAGCAAAACTGATTTTTATCCAACCCATAATTAATCCAAGGAGGTCACCTCCATTAAATACCACTGAAACAAAAATACTGCAAAGATTACAAAGAACTAAACATTTGAAAAGCAAAAATGCTGTCTGCAGTGAAATAGCTGGCCAAAGTTTTATTTATGAATTCAACACATATTTCAGAATTAAAAAAAAAAAAAGATGTGGACTTGAAGCTTCCATAGAGTTGAATTACCACGTAACTATCCACAATGTATATAACACTAAAACAAACTACCTCTAGGATCAAGAAAACTACAATAGATGGACGACACATGTTTCATTGATACAAGTTAGTAAAATATCCTTACTAGTTTATGCTGAAGATTCATGTAATAAGTAACAGAGCTGAGCTATTATTCCTCCTTAACACACATAAAAATTCAGGGATTTTCTAGCCAGATGCTGCATCTGGGTCGTCATCTTTAATGGTCACCAATGAACCTGTACTCCATGAACCCATCTGTACTTTATGCATTCTTTATGTCCTCTGGCAACAAGTTTCACCATTGGTTTCACACAAGAAAGTAATTTTTTTTTTTTTTTTAAAGCTGGTAAACACCCAGGGACACCTAATTAAGCTATTTCATAATAAAAGCAAATAAATCCTTCCCATCCTACTCGTGAAGTTCAATGTTCGTCTACCACAGCCCTCTTCCATCATGTCTTTGAAAGCAGAGTCTAGACTAGTTAGCCACTCCTCCTACATAAGCTGTTCCTCATCTGTGATCATCTTCTTGTCCTTCTCTCTTCTTGCCTTTTACTATACTTCCTTTCTGACATAGGGCATCCCTAACAGTATTAAAAAAAAATCAGGAATGAATGTATCGCACATTTAAACAGTATACAAACAGGAGACTGTGCAGATGCACCTCAACTTGCTTTAGTCCATTTGAAATTTGGTTTTGTTTTTTAAAAGATGCAGTATATGCAAATTAGCCAAGATAAAAGACAATATCTGACGTCTCAGGCCTGTGCTAACAGCAGTAATCAAATATATTCTGCCTGAATGCATCCATGCATCTGTCAGAGCTAAGGAAAAGTCAGTTTGACCAATGTAAGCAGAACTCACCATCAATAATATGCCATAACAATAAATAGTTCAATCCCAGCCAGGCAACACTTTTGCTCTCAGTGTCTAGTTCCATCATGAATAACAGAACCACATACAAATACATAAAAGTAATTTATATAGCAATTTTTCTCCAGTTTGGATATGACCTAATGAAGTTGCTTCCCTTTCATCTCTCCAAAACACTTCTATCCTGGTAAATATTCAATTGATTACCTGTCTCCAAATCGGCAGGAACCTGTTTTAATATAGAATGGGCAATTTGCTCTGTCCTTCTCTGTTCCTATATTCTCTGGGGGTTCTGGGTTATGCCAGGTGACACCATTCTCCAGCTGTGGAAAAACATGAAAATACAAAGAAGTTAAAGAAGAATAAAGAGATGTAATGTCAAAATAAAATTACCAATTAAATCCACATGCAATTATGAGCACTGTGTTACCACAAGGCAAGCTGAACCTATTGTTCATTGTTTTATAAAGCTGCCCAGTGCCTTAGGTCTCTGGTGATGGAAACCTCTTTTCCTGATAATTATTCAGTTTTAAGAACAAGTCTATACTCATTATTTCTTTTTAACAACAACAAAAAAATCATGAAACTGGATATTTTGTTTTGCTAAAGAAAAAGCTTCTTAAGATTTTATAACCAAAAAAGTTGCAATAATATTTGCTCCTCAATCAACAATTTCATTTGTCATCTACAAGAACCACAAATATTGGAACAGATTCTTTCCATTCAGCTAAGCCCATTACCTACTTTACTCCAGGACCCACTGAGCAGCACTGGGCAGACAGAAAGCTAGGACTATTTACTTATTTGTCCTTGCAACAGCTCAAAGCTCAGTAAGGTTATCACTATCACTTGTTATGCAGCTAGAAAAGGCTAAAATAAAAGTAACCTGCCAAAGGCCAGAATTAAAGAAAAATAAATTCATAGTCAGTACTGGAATTAAAAGCCTCCATACTGCTCATCTCAGGCCATTAAGTTTTCTATAATTCAAAATGGAACTGTCAAGTTGCAAGCGTTGACTGACTACGAACAAAACACACATTTTAAAAAGGGAATTTTCATTTTGTTAGCCAAAGATCTGTAAAGCTGACTAGCCTAAGTTCTCGTTTTAAATCAACTGAAAACTGTTTATTTACAAGCAGCATTTGACCCTGCTACCAGTTCTGTTCATGACTCTCAGCCATAATTTTCTTTCAACAAAACAGCACTGTCACTTCAACAGTGACAACAGCAAGTAACTGAACCCTGAACTGATACTATAATGAAGTCTCTAACGTACCACATTTCTGCCTATTCTCTTGCAAAAATGGCTGCTAATACATCTTGAGCTCTCAGCAGGTGATAGTTCAGAACATTTTTCTACCCACGTTATGAAATAAGAGTTAGATTCCCTAGCTAAAAAACTGTTTAAATGCCATTTGGAACTGAATGCAACTCCAATCTAGCTATGGCAATCAACATACAATGGGTTAATTAGGTTAAAACTTAATTTTCAGATTCATGCAGTGGTTTAAGCAGAGCAGGAATCTTTACAAGTTTAACAGTATGACAGGGATAAAAAGCTGAATTATTCTTTAAGGCAATAGGAAAGCTTGAATTAATCTTCTCTAAGATTCAAATGAAGACTGCAGTTTTCTTTACTATACACTGCCAGCTTGAGATCTGTGCTCTTCCGGGCACTGGAGCAGTTGGCTTCTCCCTCCCCCACCTTTTTTTTTTTTTTTTTTCCTTAAGGATCTGTGCCCTCCTCTACTGCTGAATCCTTTTAGAGTCTGCCGTCTGCTTAAAAGACAAGTTTGTCTTTCCACCCAGAAGGACTGACAGATTTATTTAGAATTCTAATTCACAAATAAACCATCATGCATAGTGTTTTCTAACAGCACACAGCAGTATTTCCAGATTCATTTTGACTCCTATCTCCTGAACAGGAATAAGCATGAACAACTGCACTGCCACCAACCAGTCAGAAATATGCTTAATTATGTTCCACCCTGTAAATAATTGTTTACAGCTCATGCAAGCCACTACATATCAAATTTATTCAGGCCATTAGGTTCTTGAGAGCAGATGGACAACACGCTAGAAGGCAAACACCGGATGGCAATTAAATTACTTTTCAGTACTTTTTCAAAAAGTCTCTGAGCATACCTGGCTTTCAGCTTGATCCAGCATCCTCTGCACAGCTGCCTATAAATGGTGCAAACACAGGACTAGTGAAAACCCTGAGGACACGCAAAACATCTGGTTTCTTTAGTTAAGAACCTAATTTACAATACTCAATGATTATGTGTAATAAAAGTTTGATGGGGTTTGCTTTAAAAACCGAAGTTTTACTTTTGTTCTGTAGCAATACATGTACTTATAAAGCTGTTAAAGGATACATCAGACAAGACCCTCATGTAGATAATTTTCTAATCTAAACTCTAGACAACTTAAAAAGCTTCATTTTTTTCTTTTTTAAAACTATCATTGAACTACTGAATACTTAAATATATCTCCTGCTCTAGTACTCAGTCTGGTTACAGTTAAATTCATAATCATTTAGTTGCGTTAAACTTTTTAACTTAGAACAATCTATGTAGCACACAGAAAAACACAGTGCTTAGTGAACCTCCGTTAAAGCAAAACACGTAACTTAAGAAAATCTAATGTCGTAAGTTCACTGTGTCTAGCCTTCCAAATACAGGCAAACAATGAGGATATTCTTTCCCTTCCTTCTTCTAAGTGGGCTCAGCAAAACAATAAACTCACTCTCCAGAACTGGCTGGAAATTAGTTCTAACAAATTATTCTAGGAATTTCCATGAAAAAAGACATTTAAACATAACCAATACAAGAAGACATGCTAGCATTGTCCTACTTTGGAAGAGAATGAATTAAATTAAAAAAGAGGAAGAGCAAATAAAAATTAAAAAATGCAATCCAAGATGAGGACCCAGACAGCATCTGGTACTATTCATCAAGTATGCCAGATATCGCCCATCTTATTAAATAAATAATCAATCAATCCCCAAACCAAAAAAAGGCCAAACCAAAAAATGTATTTTCTCATCTTAGGGAGGGGAAAAAAAAAATTGGTTTTAATCAGTAAGTCAAAATTTGACTAAACTGCTGTTTCAAGAGACAGGACAAATCAATTGAACAACTTTCTGCTGCTGAAATGGGTGGCTCCGCTCCCTGCTGGGTATTCAGTTTCCCTCTGGGTTCCTGTCAATGTCCTCTATGAGCCAATTTAGCTCACTAAACCAGTAAAATAGTAACCCAGAAAAACACAACACAAACAAACCAACAAACAAAAAAAGTGGTTTCCATCTAGTTCAGGGAACCAAATCACCCACTGAGTGCTTGGACAAACCCAGAGACAAGGAGAGGGAAGGAACAAAATCCCACTGTTACCATGGTTCAACTCTGTTGGAACTATATCTCAACCTTAAATAAAGGCCATGACCATCATTTTCTCTCCCTACTCTGCAAAGAGAGAAACGGACACTTAACACAAGAGGAAGTAAGACAGGAAATACAACAACTGCTGTTCTTTTTCATTCCTCATGCAATTAGGATCCATTACGCAATCGGTGACACAACCAACTATTAAATGCAGGAGACAATACTGTCTGCTCCTGTCTCTTCTCCTGCTGTGGCTACCAGACATAGTGGCAAGACACCTCCCAGTGAAATGACTGGAATCTTTCACGATTGTGGAGAAGCTAAAATGACCGGATCCTAGAGAGCTGCAATCACCCTTTACTGGCGACAGGCCAGTCCTCACGTTGGATTTCTGTACAGGACGTCTTACATCCAGGTCATTCAACTTCTAAAACTTAAGAAGAATGTATCGTTAACAGAAATATTATCAATGACTAGTATCTTCAGTATCATTCTGTTCTCCACCCAAGGAGCTCTGAAAAAAGATACGTTCTGTTGGATGAGTCAGGTAAAGAAGAGCTGTAATATATCTTTTGATTAAGAACTGTGTTAAGGAACAGCAGCAATGTAATTCCATATTCCATATCCTCATGGGGCATCTTCTTCAACAGTGACTGTGTTCAACTGGGACATTGAGTAAGGATTATCTTTAACGCGTGATGCAAAAAGTGCATATATCGGAACCTGGATTCACAGCGTGCTTTTGGATTTAACTGATGTAAAAAATCACATACTGTGAACAACCAGGTGTGTCACAACTAGCTATCCTTCTAGGTATATGGATTCATTACATCCTCTTTTACAGTGAATAACAGTTTCAGGAATTTAGACAGAATGGAGTGAAGAACACATTTATATGTTTGCTAATCAGAATAAAATCCCTCTTCAACATGCATAGACCGTTGCATCTGATAATGTAAGAGGATATGTAACATGTTTATCCTCCCACTGCCAGGAATCACCTCTCTCTCTCTCTTCTCCTGTTGCTTCTGCTGTGCCGCTTCTCTCTCTTTTCTTTGCTGCTCTTCCCATTCTTCTTTGATCTTCCGCTTTATGATAAAAAATATTTTAAAAAAATCACTTAAGGAAACACATGCTTTATAATCACTTAAATTCAAAACCACCATGCTGTATTACAACTCCTTGACCATTATGTTTTCAACCAGTCATAAGCAACTAAATCTCCGGACAAACACCCTTTTAGAAAATGTCCTCCTGCCCCCCGCCTTCAATTTTGCTCTTGTAGAATGGAACAAAGAAGAGCTTACGCTTTCAAATACACCAACATCAGGAAAATTGGGTCCAGTATAGAACAGTAAAAGATACTACACTACGTCTCCCTTATTGCCAGGCACAACTGTAACACTCAGTTTATACATCACCTCTTCTTCTTCTTGACGTTTTCTTGCAGCCTCTTCTTTTTCTTTCTTAAGCTTGAACTCTTCTTGGGCCTTTTCTTCTCTGAGCAACCACTGCTCATGCAGTTTTTGTCTACCAAAGAAACCAGACACCACTTAGAAAAAATTTAATGAATACCCACAACTGATGCAATTCTCATGCATACAATTCAAATTTATTAGTTCGGCAATAACTACAGCTTATCGAATCTTCTTTACAAGAAAAAATTCCATAGGAATCATTCAGGCTTTAGAGAAAAACTACATAGCCTGAAATATACAAAAAGGATTCTATTTTACAGAATATATTGAAACTTTTCAAAGTATCAAAATGGAATTGACTATAAATGTATCTACTGCATATAAGCCATTTTCTAGATTTTTCACCTTTCTGCCTCAAGTTTTTTTTCTTCTTCTTCTTCTTCCTCCTCTTCTTCCAGTTCCTCCTCTTCCTCCTCAGACACTGATTCATCTTTTTCTGTAGCTTCTGAGAAAAAAAAAAAAAAACAAAAACAATGTGTCCTGGTTTTGGCTGGGATAGAGTTAATTTTCTTCCTAGTAGCTGGTATAGTGCTGTGTTTTGATTTAGTATGAGAACAATGTTGATAACACGCTAATGTTTTAGTTGTTGCTAGGTAGTGCTTACACTAGTCAAGGACTTTTCCAGCCTCCTATTCTCTGCCAGGTGCACAGGAAGCCAGGAGGGGAGGGGGCACAGCCAAGACAGCTGACCCAAACTGGCCAAAAGGATATTCCATACCGTATGACATCATGCCCAGTATATTAACCAGGGGGAGTTGGCTGGGGGGCCACGATCACAGCTCAAGGACTGGCGGTGTTGGTAGGCAAGTGCTGAGCGATTGCATCACTTGTTTCGCCCCTCTCTCTCTACTATTATTATTATATTTTATTTTAATTATTAAACTGTTCTTATCTCAACCCACGAGTTTTCTTACTTTTGCTCTTCCGATTTTCTCCCCCCTCCCACTGGGGTGGGAGGAGTGAGCAAGCAGCTGCATGGGGCTTGGTTGCTGACTGGGGCTAAACCATGACACAATGCAGCTAAATAACTGTATGTTATAGTCAGTGAAGAAACACAAAACTATATCCTTTTCAAAAAACGAAAAGAAAAAAAAAAAAGAATCACTACTAGTTCCACTGACAATACAAAACACTTCAGAGTTACCTGAGTCTCTTAATTTGGCAAGCGCCTGCCGCTTTTTTTTTCGCTTTTCTTTCTTCAGAATAGCTCTGTATTTTTGATGGCTGAAGATGAGAGAATATTATTTATGTTAAAACAGCCAAACAACGGATTTTTACTGTCAGAAACATGCTCAATTTACATCAGCAGTACAAACCCCCACAAATGGCAAAATTAACAGGTACATGAATGAAACAGTAACTCTACGTGGACATCCAACATGACAATGAAATCTGTAGTTTTGCTGTTATTGCTGCATGTGGACAGCAGCAACGATCACATTCGGACACAACACAGAAGGTCCCATCCTTCCTGAGCTCTGCAGTACTTGCCGTTATCACCAACTCCAAGAAATCTCCCTTAGTTCCTGGAACTTGGTCACTAGATAAGATTAGGGATAAGAATTTGGGGATCTCCTACACTATAATTTTGGCACGCTTTCAGCACATTCTAGGCTTCCTTTCTTTTACAGGGTATGAAATTTTAAGTCCCTTCCCTTCTCCCTTGATATTCTCTAGAGGCAGCAGTCTTAATGTATGGATAACAAAAACACACTTAACAACCACCACAGATAATGCTCAGGTCTACTATTCTGCTACTGAAGCTTGGCCAGACTCATCCTTGCTTGTCTGACAGCTCTGCAAGGCTGCCTGAAAACAGCACCATGCTTTCATTGTGGTTAAAAACCCTCTAAGCATCTGAAAGCCTTTTCACATCAACCCCTTTTCTGTCATTTTTATTCTAGCTCTCTTCTTTCTAGCCAGTTCGTAATGGAAAAACAGGAGGGAGGGATGATGCTCAACTCTTGTCGTTCAGTCACGCCAGATATTGATGTGAGATCAAAATATTCCTGTTTCAGAGTATGTAATTCTAAAAGATTCCATAGGTGTAACTCAGACAGCCAAAACCTCACCTGCACCTCTACCCCTTCCGTTCAGGGTTACTCACAACCTCACCACCTACACCTGTGCAGGCCATCAATAACACCATGGCAGTTACCCTGGCAGCAGAGCGCTTGCCCTCAAAGACCAATGCTTGGCTGCACACTCTGCCCACATCTGAGCATTCTATCAAGCAAGCCTAGCAACTCCTCCCATAATGTCACCTGCCTGAAAACGAATCTCACCCGCTCAGCAGGTGCCTGCGGCTGACAAGCGAGGATACCTCCTTCCCAACTCCCAGGCTTTCTTAGGTGCTCTTGAAGCCCAAGGAAGAGAGAGAGCTACTCTCCTCACTTCCAGGGCACAGCAGCACACGAGAAGGTGGGCAGACAGCTGAAGTGCAAGAAGCAGCGGCGCCCCAGCCACTCTGGGGCTGGGGCTCGCCTCCCCCTCCAGCCACACAGCAGTGGCGAGCGAGGCTGCCCCAGCAAGCGGGGAGTGTAGACGCTTGTAAAGACTCGGAGGCTGGACCGGGGACCCTGTCACCTACGGAGGGGACTGGGCTCAGCCCAGGCACGCACACGCCGGCCGCCTACCCGGGCCGCGGCCTCCGCCGAGCCTCGCAACGCCCCATGCCCGCCGCCGTCGCCGCTTCCCCCGGGGCGTGGAGCGCTAACCCCAGCCCGACCAGCAGCGCGGGCAGACGGGCCGCAGCGGAGGCCCAGCAGCGCCGGTTGCCCCCGGGACCGGGCCAGGCCGATCGCCCCCCCGCGCCGCTACACTCCCCCTCCCCGGACCCGCTGCCCCTCCCGCTTCCGGCCCCACCCCCAGTCGCCCCCCCGCGGCCCCGCTCGCCGCCCCCCAGGGCCGCCGGTCGCCCCCCGCCCCCGCGGCGGCCGCCCGGCCATGGCTGCTGCCACACGTAGCTGCGCCACTCCCAGGCCCGGCCGCGAGGCGGCCTCAGCTTCGGCCCCCGCGAGGCCGGACGGTGTCGGTCGGGGCTGGGCCCTGCCCCGCCCCGGGGCTCCCCAGGCCCTTCCCCTGCCCCCGGGATGCGGCGGGGAGGCCCGGTACCGGCCGCGGCCTCGGCCTCACCTCAGCTTCCCCAGAGGGGACTCGGGCAGCAACATGGGCGCCGCCATCTTGCGTTACCAAGGGGATGTCACGTGACCCCGCGGCGGAAGGGCGCAAAATCCCTTCCGGCAGACCGAGCGGGGACCGGTGGTGGCGGCGGCGGAGGGTGGGCGGTGTGAGCGTGCGTAGGCACGCACGCGCGCACGCACGCACGCGCAGCGGGCGGCCGTTGTGGAGCCGGGATCCGGAGCCGTGTGGGGAATGGCGGCGGCGGCGGCTTGTGGCGCCTGTGGCTGGGCCCCAGCTGCCGGAGGCGGGGAGCGGCGCGGGAGGGGGGTGGGCAGCGCAGTCAGCGGTGTGGGACGGCGGCGGGGCCGGGCCGCTCGTCCGGGAGCCCGGCAAGGGGCGCCTGCCATCCCGTGGCAGCCCGGGCCTGGTCGCTGAGGAGGCACCGGGGCCGGTCGGGGCTTGGGGTTGCGGTTCTCCAGCCGGTTGTTGTAACCGCCCGCAGCTGCGGCTGTAAGCCCTGTAAAGCGGGGGAAAAGACCACCAGCTTTGGGTGATTACGTAGTAGTGACGAGTACAGCTGCTTTCAGCGTGCTTACATGCTGCCTTTGCAAAATTCAGAAAGCAAGACCAGAGCAATTCATACGTTAAAAGATGAGATGTTTATTTTTTCTGTCAAAAGCATTTAGGATTCAGCGAACGCGCTGAAAAGTAGCATTTTAAATTTCAATTTACTAAACTCTCTTTAAGAAAGACCAGAAAAGAGTCAGCCTACCAAATCTTTAATTGTGTTACCTATAATTTTCCCAGCCATTTTGAGTAAAGCAATGCTCAGTTCATGGCTAGCCTCGGTTTTGTCTGCACAAACACACTCACACAGTACTAGAGAGTGTCCAGAGGAGGGCCATGAAGTTGGTGAAGGGGTTTAGAGGAGAAACGTATGAGGAGCAGCTGAAGTCATTTGGGTTATTCAGCCTGGAGAAGAGGAGACTAAGGGGGAGACCTCATCACAGTCTACAGCTTCCTCACAAGGGGAGGAGGAGGGGCAGGTGCTGAGCTCCTCTCTCTGGTGACCAATGATAGGACCCAAGGGAATGGCAGGAAGATGTGCCAGGGGAGGTTTAGGTTGGGTATCAGGAAAAGGTTCTTCACCCAGAGGGTGGTGGAGCTCTGGAACAGGCTCCCCAGGGAGGCAGTCACGGTGCCAAGTCTGATGATATTCAAGTAGCATTTGGACAACGCCCTCAGACATATGGTGTAAATTTGGGGTTGTCTTGTGCAGGGACAGGAGTTGGACTCAATGATCTTTGCAGGTCCCTTCCAACTCAGGACATTCTATGATTCTGTGATTCATTGCAGTGTCAGTGCTAGGTGCATGCTCCCCAGCTGCAGTAACTCACTGCTGACAGCTGGTGCTCCTTAAGTTGCATTGGTTACTTTGTGAAATACACGTGGAAATGTGAGATGTATTGTGCCTGCCACGAGGCAGGTCTCTAGTGTGTCTCTTGGCTGCTGTGAACACAGGTGATGGATGGCTGCCCCGGCCTACAGCCTCTGAAAGAGTTGAGGAAAGACCCAGCGCCAGTGTAACAGGGGCACACCAGACAGGTATATTGGTGAATTTAACTGACGCTGCTGATATATCCTCCTCATCATCTCTGAGGCATACTACCTGTCTTGATTATAGACATATTTCATGGCAGGAAATGAGTTACAATGCACAGACCGTCATGGATATGATGGGTTGAAATATGCAAGTTGTCAGTAATCAGTTCCTCAATGGCATGCATTATAGATTGCAGCCTTCAGAGGCAATGAATTTGTAGGTTTTATTTGGGCATGTTTTGCGTAGCCATTAATAATGTACGTTGTTTATTAAGATCTAAATTATTGTCATAAACCACAATGTAGGAGCTTACTTATGTATCCTAGAGGTAGCGTATTGCATAAATAGCCTGAGCTGCTGGCTGTGAAGCGTACCAGAGCAGGGTTTGTCAGAATCGTACTAATTGACTGTGCTGTTCATTAACAGCATGATGAGTGTCCTCTTATTTATTCTGAATCATAGTGAAGTTATTCAAAGCACACATGTGACTGCTATAGTCAGCAGTTACATTTGACCAATGAATATTCAGACCGTGACCTTTCTGCTATTACTTAACCATGTTTCTAGATTGTCTTTTGAAACAAAGGAGTTGCCATTGCTATTACTGTTTACATACATGTAAAATAAGACATAATTTGCTGCTGCTTAGTTACAGGAGATGGCAGTATTGTGCATTTTACAACTAATGAACCATTGACACCCATGCAAGTTTTGAAAAAACACAACCAAATGTGTTTCATAAATCTTATTTCATTAAGGAATTACAGCTATAACTTTACATCCTCTGTTCAACAGAGTAAGTGCCGTAACAACAACCTTCCTTTAAACTATAAGTCAAAACCGAGAAATTAAATAATTTCTTTCATTAGGATGCTACATTTCATTGTGGCATTTTCCCGTTATACTTGGGGAAAGAACCGTCTGACGCTTATGTATTTGAGTAGTGAAAAGGAGGATCTCTTTATAAGGAAACACAAAATATATCAGCTATTAGAGATACTCCAGATATTCCAGAAAATTGTTCTGGAAAAAGCTATCATGCCTCTTTGAAACAGGAATACAATAATTGCCTTTTTCTCCATTTTGTTTATTCTCATGAATTTATATACATAGCAGCAGCTTGATATTCAACTACAGGTGCAGAATTCCGTACAATTTAATTGATACAGTGTTGGAAAGAAACAAATATGGCCATTCCAGGCAAGAAGCAAGAGCCATTCGCATATCTAAAGTAATGTAGCGTTCTGGTCAGTAGTTGTTAGCCCGTACGCCGAGGGCTAATCCTGTACAGACCACAGGCCTTTTCAAGCATAGTCTGGTTTTGTGGAAACATTCAAGAAGTTTATGGAATTCACTCTTCCATATTCCCTACAGAAAAATATACCTGGACAGTGTGGTACTATCATGCGAAGGTTGATACCGGCTGCACTGATTATGCTTCAAGAATAGCACAGAACAGAGAAACTACTTCTCATCCAACTCGAAGTTGCATACCATGTTCCGTTATAAATCTCTGCATGTGCTGTAACATCTATCCACAGATCTATGCGTGCGCGGTAGACCAGCTCTGAGCAAGAGTACAGGTACTCTATGTAGCACACATTTGCACTCCATTTCCACATGGTTCTGGTTTCCATTTCTCTCATATTTCCTACCAGTGTGGACTGATATAAGCAGATAAGTGTTCACTTTCTTTTTTGTATGCCCAAGCGCCCTGGGGGAAGACAGAAAGTTACATTTTATAGGCATACAGATTATTTAACAGTTGTCCTCATGGTAATTTTTTCCCATATGCTCCAGCAGGAGAGCGGTGCCTTTCCTCGTGGAATCGTACAGCTTTTATTTTCCTGGCTGAAGAAAATGGATGTATGAGAATGCGTGGGAAATGGCAGTAAATCACTAGCATGGGCTCAGAAAATACGTGTTGATTAGGAGACATTCAGGAAGTGTTGGTTTGGGATGAGAAGTGGTCAGTTTCCATTGACACTTCAGGGCTGTAGACTGTGCTATAAACTTGCTAGTGAGGTGGCAGCAGCAGCAGCAACATCCTTCCCCTCTGCACTGGAAGTTGCTGTTTGTTTTTTCTCAGTGCCAGCCCTGTTCTGGGCGATCCTCAGTGCTTTCCACTGCAAAGTGCACGTTTCAAGGCAATATATGTGAGCTCTAGAGAGCGCATCCTCCCCCCACCTGCTGCCTAATGGCTACGCTACTGTCTGAAGGGGTAAATGATTTCTCACATACTGTCTACTTCTGTGATTTCTCACATACTGTCTAATTCTGCGAGCACTGATAAAGCACTCCGTGACAATGTCAGTCATTTTTGCATCATTACAATGATGACAGTGGTTATGGGCCTTGTTCAACGCTCTGTTCCCCCAAAAGTTACTGGAAAAACTCCCATTTAATGAGACTTAGGCTGGACCTATATGAGCCAGCCTGGTCTGTTGGATGATACTGACATTTGCTTGGATCCTAATCTCACCTACTTCTGAAGTCTGCAGCAGACATGCAGTGTTTGTCATTTCCCTTGCCCCTGGGGTACTGCAAGGCACTGGGTACAGTTAGACCTGCAGTTCTCCAGGTACATTTCCATGAGTGACTAATGCTGACAGTAGCACATTGACTCTTTCCTCGGAGTTAAGAGTTGAACACAACTATTTAAGACTAAAGATTAACTTCCTCGGATTTTAAAACTGTTAATTTGTCAAATTTGAAAACTGAGGTTAAGTTCGGCCATAGCTGTTAATTAACTTATATGACAGCTATCAATTTTTTTACTTTCCTGGGATTTTCCATTTCAAAGACATTGAAAGAAGCAGAAAAGTACATTGCTAATCACATTGAGAAGATGAAAGGGTTTTGTTTGTTTTACCAAGTCATATGCTTTCTTGAAATTTCAGTCCTCTCTTGATTTGTTTGGAAGTCCAAATTACGGCGTACTGTTAAGTAGATACCTACAGGTAGTACATGAACTTCTGGAGGTCACAAGCACTGAAAAATATTATAGAGATACTGTTATTTTCAACCATGCAGACAATTTAATTTAGTACAAGAAGAGAAATAGTTCTTTGCACTAGTTCAATGATATTTCTGTGATGCAGATCCTGTATGAGATTCTGCATGGCTGTGACCTGTAGCTCAACAGTAGTAAGGAAAAACAAGGTTACTATAAAAGAGGAACTATTTAAAAATCTGATACCTCACGAAGTACTGAATTAAAAACATACCTTGCATATATGCATATAGATTGTCATTTGTTCAAGCAAACTGATGCCTGACTGATTAATCAGTGACAAATGCAGACGTGGTTAAGCAGTGCTACGTATCTCACCAAAGTGGGAGAAAAGAGGCTGGGCAGAAAGTTAACCATGCATGGAGATTTAGTACAGAGATATGAAGTGTCAAAATGTCTGTCTTTTTAGATTATGCCGATGTACTCCATTTGTAACCTGAAAAGTTACAGTGCTTTTTAAGACAGTATTTAAAAATGTCATTGATCTGAAGAAAAGTTAGCTTTCTACTAACGTCTTATCTGGGCGTGCTTGTCCAGCTGGCTTGTTTAAAAAACATGCCGGCTTTGGGGAAGGATAGCTGTGCAGCAATCGGTTGCTTGTGTGCAGTGCTCTGTGCATATACAACTGGACAAGCACATGGGCCGTCAGCTGAATGCGTTTGGCATGCATCAAAGCTGCTGTGCTCGTATGTATCAACTGCACGATGCTCCCCCTGTGAGCTCTGAGCTGGGGTGTTTATCACACTGCTGCTTCTGGCCTCCTCCACTCTCCACTGGAAAAACTCATTTGTCTTGCTTGCTTGCCAGCAAGACAAATCTGGGAAACTCAGCCATCCTGGCTGGAAGTCAGCAGCCCTGATCAGGGAACCCGGTCATGGCCTCAGAGGTTGTTCCTGCTGGGCATCGTGTGCCTTCGATGTACTCTGACACTGGCTCCATGTGATTCGGAGGGGAAGAACTGATCTACAGTGGTTTACAGTGGGGAGAAGCGGTGATGCCACATATCGATGTTCAGTTCCATTTGCCTTCTGGCAGCAGGGAAACAACACCTGGCTTTTCTGCTCTGTTCCTATGTTCTCAAGTATTTTCCCCAAAAGTACAACAAAGTTCAGATGCTCGTTATTGAAGCAATGCACATGAATTTAGCATGAAACTGGTAACATTCACGTTCTTTTAAGATTTTTTTAAATTACAAATTTTACAGAAAACTGATAGTTTTTCATACATCATCTGTACATATTTTAGTGCTCTCCTTTTGATGCGTGTACATGCAGCATGTTAATTTAAGCTGTCATTAGAAATAAATACATCACTTTTTTGTTTTCATACGCATAGATCGAACGTCTAAGCAGATAATGTATCCAATAGTTTTGTACTCAGAGCTGGTTGCCTAGCGAGAGTAAACAGATGCCCAGGAATCAGCTTGATTTAATGACTTTTAAAGATGTGATATCACGTCCTTTGACAGTGGCTTCTAAAATAAGATTAAATTAGTGAAACAGTTCTCCATTACTTGAAAGTCCAAGTATTCTTACATAATAAATACTGGTTATTGTTTTCCATAAATTTAGTCCCACAGTTAAGTAAAATTTTCTCACTGGTAGTCATTCTTGTGAAGGTCCTGGGGTTTGCAGTCTCAAGACACGCTTCTCAGTGCTAAAGGACCAACTGAAAGTAATTTTGAAGCGATCTTCAATTTAGGAACTAACCATTAATCAGAGCAGCTACAGGAGGGGGAGTACAGCAGCAGGGTGGAATAAAATAATCCTGTCTTGCTGCCCAGATTGCAAAGACTGTTCAAGGACTTGTGATACATTTCAGTTTCTGAATTCTTTCTCCTCTGCATTTATTTCTTTGTCTTGGTAAACATTTGGCTAATAGTGTAGAGTGCACCATTAAAATATCAACATACATGTGTGCATATATGTATACACAGCATGTCAAGTCTACAAAACAAGAATATGTCCTTATTCAACATGCTTCCAATGAACTCTGTTTATTGCACCTCTTCTTACTCCAGTTGCTACCGCAACGATTCTCCAACAGCAAGAAAATAGTTCACCACCTTTGTAACTGTTGTTTTCTTGCAAAGCAATGCCTCAGATACAGGGTGTTTTTGTGTGGAATGAGGCATTTGCTCTGCCAGGCTCAGACAAGCTCCTGAGCCAGGACGTGGGACTGGGGCAGGGATGGGGGGACACAGCACTGGGGCCAGCAGGTCTGCCTTTCAGACGTGCTGCAAGTTTGAAGGCAAATGAGGGGCAAATCTGGACCCCTGTTTTTTGGGACTGGGGCTTCTGTGTTCATCACACTTTCTTTTGGAGGGATGAAAAGGGTGCCCAGGTGCCCAGTCTTTCTTCATCCTCAAGGGCCCTCTGTGGGGCCATCCAGTTTCCCAGAGAAGCTGTGAGTAACAGCACCATGTCCTGCCGCCGCAGTCACCAGCTGCTCTGGTGCGAAGTCCCTCAGACATCTTGTGTGCCTGTCTGACATTGCTTCTGGGGGGAAAAAAGGTTGGCCTGGAGCAGTGTGTAAGGTTTTGTATTATTCTAAAAAGGAAAAAGGAAATTTAAAAACTTGTTATGGCTTTTTTTTTTACTATGGAGAAAGGTAGTAAATAGCAGAAGACAGTTGTTTCTAGTGCCTGTTTTAGCTAAAATAACGGGGGTTAATTATTAAACCTTTTACTTGGTTGCCCACTTGTGCTGCTGATGCTTTAATCCTGGGTCACAGAAAGTTCAAGAGTGCTTTGCAGGGGAGACTCACTTCTTTTTGCCTCAACCTTTCCACACTGACGGGATGTTACGGGTTTTGCTGCTTATTCTTTCTGTAGTTGCCATTGCTGATGCTGAGCTCTGCAAGCCAGGTAAGTTTTGGAGCTGATTCCCATCCTTCCCCAAGTAAATGTATCTGTGAGTTTATGCCTACAAAGCTGTCAGCTTCTCAGATTTTTATTTTATCTGGTTGTCTCCAGTTTGAAGATTGAAACGCTGAGCATTCACTTCTTGTATGAGTTTGCAAATTAACTACAGAAGTCGATCTCGCTTATTTTAAAGAGGTCGTGGTAAACTTCACTGAGACCCTGTAGGGCTGCAGCATTTTACATGCTAGTAACTTCTGTTCTCCTAACCAGGTGATCTGTTCAGACACATTTAGAAGCTGTGATTTGTGAAATAATTAGGGAAGCAAATGATTTAAAATCCTGTTTTGGCTGACTATCAATATATGTTTGCTTTTTTCTCTTTGTTTCAGATGCACAGAATGCTTTCAAAGTACGGCTTAGTATCAAAACAGCTTTGGGAGATAATGCAGTAAGTAAAGTATCTTCACATATTCTTCCTAACAATATCTGCCAAAATAGAAGTAATATATACTGTAAAATTTCTGAAGGCAGCACAAGCAATTTGTTCTGAAGTGTTAATTGTAATAGCTTGCTCAAGTCATGATCCAGGCATCCATTTCTTGACATTTGACTAGCCCATTCCTTAAATGGCAACCTTTAAGAGAAGTATAAAGCTGGCCTTTTTATAAAGATAATTTTCTGTCAAAGATTCCGCCCCCCCCACCCCCACCCCCGGAAAAACAGTAGAGCTATTACACTTTATGCATGAGAGGTGCTGCATAAATCTAAGTCTGTATTTTGGGAAAAGCACTTCTGCTTGAGAGTGCTAATTGTAAAGTCAAGCATGTCTAGGAAGAGAAGCAGGAAAAGATTGTTAGGTCTTTATGAAATGGGACTTTATGTCAGTCTCTCAGACAAGCATGATCTGTAGAGATCATTCAAGCATATCTCATCAATTCCCTATTAATGTAGAGCTTCAGATAGTGGCCTTTCTTTGCCTGTGGTGCACAGGCTAGTCTCAAGAGGACTGGAATGCTTTGGCTTAATTCAAGCCCTTGGGCTTAATGTAGAAGTACTGGTGTGAGCAATAAGCGTCTGTGATATGTAAGAGCTTGGGACATTAGATGATCGAATGGTCCTTCCTGATCTAAAGCACAATGAAATATGGCAGAGTCCCGTACTTTGTTTGCAGTTTTGAATGCTTGGAGCTAATCTGCAGCGTATTACAGGGCTCAGCATAAAATTAGATATGAAATGTCTTGGACGGTCATCCCCACTGGAAGTCTGGTGTCTGATTATGTTAGGAGCTCTGGAAAACAAAAACCAGTAGGTTACATGTTATAAGAGATTGGAGATATGAGAATCTCCCTATGACTGTAGAAGCTGTTCTAAAATTACCCTGAAATATCAGGTAATTTAAACTAACTTTAGCAGGGTCCTAATTCCGCTGATAGCTTCATGAACCAGACAAATTGGGAAGAAATATCCAAGATACATGCTAAAGTATTTGTCTGTGGAAATTCGTATTGAAGTCAATTCTCTTGGGTGAGAGACTAATTAAACAGTAGTGCAAGCCTGGTTTGTTTAAAAATTTATTAAAAATAGTGTAATCCTATGGCTGAAAAAATATTAAAATCATTATTGAAGTTCCTCTTGATGATAACTGCTAATATTTTGATTTAATCTTAGTTCAAAATAGTAGCAGAGAATGAAAATAGCAGTTCCCAGTAATGCTCTTTCTTAGTACTTTTTACTTCTCCAACTATAGTAAAATAAGGGGTTTTTGCTTGATCATTTTTGATTTTTTTATTTTTCATCCCAAAAGGGTATGATTCAAATCATTAATCTTAAAGGCACTTTATATTACAAGAAAAAAGCAATAACTGAGGAGTCTGTTGTTTTTTGTAGATAGATAGTACTTTATTTCATGTAACAAGGTGTGTGAAAGCCTGAAGAATTGTCAGTCTAGAACAGCATTTTAGAACAACAACATGCTGAAAGTGGTATGATGCCATACAAAATTACCCACAAATAATGAAGAATTTTTTAAGTGCACAGGTAGTAGTTCCTTTTCATAGCCATTGTAATCTTCTCTGCAAATGACTGAAATTGAAAACTGAAAATACTATCAAACTGAAATTCATTTTGGTTGAAGAATTTGGGACAACTTTTTTATTTGTTTATTTATTTTAGCAAAGAAAAGCGTAATACTGTCATTGTATCAGAGTAGGACCAGCCAGCTTAGAATATCTCGGTATGATGCTGTGCTACTGAATTCCATTTCATTCATTTCCAAGTCACTTCAAGCTAGATGATAACAGAAAACCCTGATACTGTGGGCATTTTGCTCTAGGACTGGCAGGATAACTCCAATGTACATTCAGGGGCATAGGAAATAGGTTAGTGTAGTTTTCCACATGGTTTAGTGCATGCCATCCGCTTCGTGTGAGGCTGATAAAGACAGGACACCATTTTTTAATTTGTTCACAAGGTAGGCTGTACTTTGAGGCAGGGAGTGCCATTTAGTGTATTTATATAGTTCTTATCACAATGGAGCTGGAAAGAGCAGCTAAGTTAGGGTAAGTATTTAGCTGTTATCATTTTAATTGCAAATAATGGGTGTACTTGACAGAGACATTGTTTGCTAACCAGTGGGAGGAAACATGGTCTCTGTAAGCCTAAATGGAAGGAAGGTGATTTATGAGTCTCTCTGAGGATGGTATTAACTTTATGAGTGGCTTCTGGAATAGCTGCTAGTCACTAGTTGCTTCCTACTCATGGAGTTAGCAGAGTGGTAGTTAATTCAAAAGGGCCAAAGACAACTAGAGAGTGAGCAGAAGTGATGTGCACGGAGATGTCTGTGTAACTCTGTCACCACTCAGTTTAACCACAAGAATCAAAGAGCTGGCACCTTAGGCCCTGCTGCCAGGTGAAGTAGAAGGTGTGCTTCCCTTCTGGCTCATGTATTCAAGCTGTTTCCAGGGTAGAGGATGAAGGGGAGAAAGGCTGACGTGCACCTGGTGTCTTGCCACCAAATGGGACCCAGAAGTGTGTTCGTGTGTCTGTAGCCACACTGCAGTCTGAATGGCTGTCCAGTTAAAACAGAGAACCATTCAGGAGGGAAGGGACCTTGGAAGGTCCCTAGTCTTCTGCTACCTAAAGCCAGGTCAACACTGAAATCAGATCAGGTTGCTCAGGGCAGTCTTGTAATATTATAATATCAATCTACTAGCTTAAATTTTGTCTTACTTAGAGCACTACCATAGCATTTCACCCCATCAACAACCTATGCTCATCATCTTTTACCCGTTATCTCATCAACCTCCTCTTTCACTAACAGGCACTTAAGACTGGCTTTCAGAGTCAGCTGTCTAATTCTGGTCCTCCTTAACATATAAAGGATGGCAAGTGCAACTGAGCCAAGGTCTTCATGTTTGTTCCTTTGTAGAGCAAAGAAGATGGTAAATATTAATAGTTCCGATACCATCGTATAAGTTTTCATTGATAACAGAGTTATCTTATGTTTACAGTGTGTGGCTGCAAATGATATTTAATATATTGCCTCTATAGCAGCACAAAATGTGCATCAATAGCTGCACTTCATAGAAACTTAAGAAGAAAAGCAACATCTTTAGTCATCAGCTGCAGTCCAGGCCTTTGCAATTGGAAGATAAAACTCATAAAGCCCCATAGCAGAACGATTCAGGTTTCTTTGCACCTATCCCTCTGACTGCAGAAAGCTGATGATTAGAAGTTGGCTTCTGGCAATTTGTGCCCACTTGTCCTGAGTTCATACAGTTTATTAGCTTAAAGGTGTTCTTGCTGTACTTTCCCTCCTCATTATGTTGCCTCCCCCCTGCATACTCCTGCATGCAGTCATGTACAGAGGTTCTTGTTCATATGGAGCCCACAGCCATCTCCATCTCCTCTACCTCCTGTCTGAACACTGTTTTCTTGGGGTTTCTTGCCCTTCTGCCCAGAAGGTTGTTTGCAGCATCTTCTCATCGTGCAGGCAGACCCCTGATTTCTGCTGAGCTTTCTCTGCTGGTCTCCTGCCCCAGTTCTTGCAGCTTTCTGTTTATTCTGTCTTTTTAAAAGTGCCTACTCTTTCAGCTGGGACTGGAGTTCCTCACTACAAATTATTTTCCCTGTTATTGGATACCCTGTTTGTTACTCTGACTTAAAGAAGCTCTACGCTACTGCATTATTTATGAAAACTGAATACTTGATAGTGATGAATTGTGCATATATACATGTACTGCACTAAACATAAACATATCAAGTACATATACTTGGTAGTGCTGCATTGCATTTGTGTCCATGTGAGCATGGAGTGTGGTTCATCATTATCCATTTTCAAGACAACTGATTAAATTATCTCTGCAGCTGGTTTAATCCATTGGATAACAAATGATTTTTTTTAATGCCCTTTTGGACCTGTTCTCAAAGACTGCAGATGGCATGTAGGATTCAGTCAATAGTACTACACACAGAAAAAGGAAGATCTTCCCTTTTAGTGCTACAAATTGTGCTCCGTGGTTTGAATACAGATGTCTTTAAAATTACAATAAATAGTTTTATGAGTCTCATTTATATTAATTTCTCTACTACATTATCTCTTTTTGTTTTAGTACTAGTTGCTGTCGTTACTGTCACATTTTCATCAGTGCAGTGGGATCAAGATACAGGCTTTTATAATTCCTTTTGAAAGAGTCTCTCTTTTTTTTAATTTTTCAGTTTAAGTTCCCAGACTGACGTGCATTATCACAGTATGCTTATACCTTCCTTCATTCACAAGGCAAGAGTGGTGACTCAGAAGCCAGATTCTCAGCACTGCATCTGGATTTTAATGCTACTCAAGTTGTCTTTTGCTCAGCTTTGTTGTCCCTGTCCTACTGCATCTCAGAGAGCCCATTTCACAACTCATCATTTGTCTAGGGATGATAAATATGATCAGTATGACTTTCTGCCCTTTAATGACTGCCTCCTCCCCTGCATAGGTTCCCAGTCCACAGGATGCCACAGCAAAATGAGGGCTGATGCCTGGAAGTTGGATTCCATCTTTCTGCGGAGAGATTGCATCTCCATGCATCCAAAATCAGAATTTAAAGACCAGAATTAAGATTTGGTATTTTCAATGCTGTTTACTCTACCGCTTTTTGATGTACATTGCTGGTTTTTGAATGCATTGTAAAGGCCCATGAAAAAGTAGGTCGGAGTTGTAACAGGATTAAGTATTCATGCTGTTGGGTTTCTGGTTTGGATGATTACAGTGCAGATTTTTTTAATGCTGAAAGTTAAAGATTAGATTTCTGTTCTGATTGACTGAAGAAAGCTGCCTCTAACCCCCATTAATATCATTCCAAGAAACTATTAATCTTTGTAATCTGCTGAAAGGCAAAATTCAATCAGTATGCCTCAGTCATGGCTCTTGTTATAAAAATGTAATAGGTGCAGTTCTTATAGGTCATTAGAATTGCATATGTGAATGAAAGCCCAGGGGAACCTAGTGAAGCTACCCCAGAAAACTGAAATTATGGAAGCATGATTTTTCATCAAGACAACAGAGAACAGTTTTTGGAGCCTGTATTTTACTTCTTATTGAAGTAGTAAGGACGCTATTTTCTTTCTTTTATCTCACGTGATGTAGTAATTGGTACTATAGTTGAGTCTGTCTTCTTGTTGCAAGGATGGTGTGCGGCAGTAAGGCCATAATATCATTTTATTTCCTGGTGTCCTGACGTCCAACTCCCAAGAGTGCCTTCAACATTAGCTTTTTTTTATTTTTGGGCAGAGCCAAATAGCCTTTGAAAGTGGATTTAAGCCTTCTACTTTAACAGGGTTTATCCAGCAAAAGAGGCAAGGCCATGGGTGCAGCTGCATGGGGAGAATTCTAGTAATATGCCTAGTCTTTGGTACAAGAAACTTTACATCTCCAGTTTGGTCAGCTTTCAGAAACATTCAATTCATTCAGTTTTTGGAAACTTCCTTTGCACTTTATATTGCACTTGATAACAGCTGTTAGAGAAAGTCCTTTGTGCATGCTAAATAATCAGCAGGAATTTATTATCTTAGCACAACCAGAGAATTTATTCATTTTCTTGATCAATATAGCATTTCAAGTTCAGTGACTGTTTTCCCTCTCTGTAGTGCCAGCACCAGTGCTGAAACTGATTATTTTCCATCTTCCTTTACAGTATGCATGGGATGCTAATGAAGAGTACCTCTTCAAAGCAATGGTAGCTTTTGCAATGAGAAGATATTCCAGCAAGAGCACAACTCAGTAAGCATCTACTCTGATTTGCCTTATACATATTAACAATACTTCATGTTGTGGCCCATTCTTTGCTGTACTGAACTGTAGAAATCATTATGAACAGCTTCTAGAAACAGACTGTTCCAGTATATTTCTTTGACACCCAGATATATGTTAAACATCCCACTCTTTCTGTCTTAAGCAATATTCAATCTTTGGACGAGTATTCCTGTTGATGTGTCCTGGTATTGGCTGGGATAGAATTAATTTCCTTCCTAGTAGCTGGTATAGTGCTGTGTTTTGGATTTAGGATGAGAATCATGTTGATAACACACTGATGTTTTAGTTGTTGCTGAGCAGTGCTTACACTAAGACAAGGACTTCTTCAGCTTCTCATATTACCCTGCCACCGAGGAGGCTGGGGGTGCACAAGAAGCTGGGAGGGGGGACAGCCAGAACAGCTGACCCCAACTGGCCAAAGGGATATTCCATACCATATGATGTCATGCTTAACAAAAAATCTGAGGGGAGTTGGCCAGGGTGGGCACAGCCGCTGCTCAGGAGCTGGCTGGGCGTCGGTCAGCAGGTGGTGAGCAATTGCATTGTGCATCACTTGTTTTGTATATTCTTTTGTCATTATTATTATTTTCCCTTCCTTTTCTGTCCTACTAAATTGGCTTTATCTTAACCCATGAGTTTTACCTTTTTTTTCTGATTCTCTCCCCCGTCACACTGTGGGGGAGTAAGTGAACTGCTGTGTGGTGGTTAGCTGTCTGCCAGGTTAAACCACGATGTGAAGTGACACTGCTGTGGATCTCAGTGGGATTGTGCCAATTCACTCTAGCAGAATCTGGCAGTAAGACGTGATACCTTCTGGAGACCATACTGGGAGGAGGCGAAGGGACACATTGGCAAGATCAAGAAATGCAGTACAGATATTTGAATAAGCAGCTTTGGTGCATACTTTCTTAGAGCACAGCTTCAGGAGTATGCTGAAGATGAGCTGACTCAGAGACCTGGAAAGTGGATAGCTGTGCTAGTGCTGTGTTCTGCTGGGGGTATCTATCCCTAGTATTGCAGCGGTTGCATTACCTACTATCAAGCAGTTTCAGATGTTGCAATTCAAACATAAATCAGCCTTTAATTGGTTTTGGGATTAAATCTACCCTGAGGTATTGAATGTTCTTCTCAGGCTTCTGATCCTTGCTGCTTATGAAATTAGATACCAGATTAGACAGACCATTTAGCAAGCTGTATTTTCAGTATCTTCTTATCTTTCTTAAATGAGAAACCTTGTAAGTGTGTTTCTATAGGCCTATTATTTTTACATTGTTTTTCAATCTCAAAGGAAAGATTTATGGTTCTGGTAGGCTAATGAGGATAAGGTTCTCAATTTACTTTGAAAAAAACCACTTCAGGCTGTCATTGCATCAGATGAAGCATATTTCACATTTGCAAATATATTAGTTAACTTCAGTCACATGATGATTATTGTGGCTGCCACACATTTTCTCATGTAGAAGGTGATTTCCCTCTCCATGTAACAGGAGTGTTTGGTTCCTTGCTGTTTCATTCTTATTCCTCAGAAGTTGTCTCCTTTGAGCAAGAGAGCCATTACATCAAGCTTAACAAAACCAGCCAAATATGCTACTGCACCCAATTAAAATGACACTTAAAAAAAAGAGTTCAAGGTACAAGCCAATTAAAGGTGATTATGCAGGGCCTTTTCTCAGGTTTTCGAATTAGCAGAGTTTTCATCCAGTATCTGATCCATAAAGACTCGCTTTTGTATACTTATTTTAGTCCCAGGTCATTTTTTTAAATTATTCTTTTCCTTTGAAGTCATGGTGTTTTCACACAGCAAAAAACCTGTGTCAGAATCCTGTGATCTTATTACTCTTCAAGCACCATGGCTCTCTGCAGACTCAGTTAATATTGGAAAGCTTGGTGCAGGAATGGGAAAAAATCAAGCCAGTATAAAAGGAGTTAAAGTTTTAATGGAAGTTATCTCTATCCACTCTGGAAAATCACAGAATTTATGCTCACTTAATTCAGTTTACTACCAAGACAATTTTTCCTATGGACAAATATGATAATGTCAGTGTTATTCCAGTTCGGAGGTAGGGTTGCACACATCAATGATTTCCTGCTACTATGTCAGAGGAGAAGTCAGTATAATATTTGGAAACAGCTAGGTGTGGGCATCTTTACCTCTTTTTAAGATGGTATGGGACTTCCTCATGGGGTATAACTTGTTGGGGTATACCTTGGAGGTATAACTCTTCTAGGACTTCTAGATACCTTTGGGGTCATGTGTAGACAGCATGTCAACCAAAGGACAGCTGTGCAGCTCTGAGGTCTGGTAGAACTTACTAGACAACAGGCTGAGGAGTTTTTTATCTGTAGACCTCTCCCAAATCCCAAGGGATCTCAGAGCCCCCGTTCAGTGATGGAGAGCTAGATGAACCTCCCAGTACACCCCAAATAACCTGCCTGTTACATGGGAGCAGGAAAGCTATGAAAGCCTCCATCCTGTTAGAAGTCCTGGATATAATGCACTCCTTTCCCCACCCTTGTGGCTGGCAGCTGGAAGGAACTGGGTATAAAGGAAGGAGAGCAGTCCATCTCCATCCCCTCTGCAGTGGGTATGGAGGTGTGGGAACACTCAGCATCCCAGAGGGTACAGCAGCATGCCGTGCACACAGGAACGGCACTCTCGCATAGCTGGTAAGGATAGTGACAGGGGCTTGCAATATGGTGAAGAGGGAGGCAGAAGCAGAAGCTTGTGGCAAATAAATTACACTACACTACAGGAGCTTTTACAGATAAATGCCAACAGATTTTCTTGGGGAGCTGTAAAAATCAATGATCAATTATTCTGTCATAAAAGAACAACCAAAGTGCTTGTGACTGCACTCAGGTAGCATCTAAATTTACCCAAATTTTGCATCTGGTCAATTAGAGATTTTTGTCAAAATAAAGACTTATGAAAAATTCACCAGTATTTTACATAACCAAATACTGGTTCTGCCAGGGTATAAATTCTGCACAGGGCCATATCCAGGATGTGACAAACCTTTCCTTTAACATCCCATTAATTTCTAACACACCCACAGCCCTGCAGTAACTCACAGCCACAACTAACTCCCACATGAGACCAAATGCCATTAACTTCAGCAAGCTGGATCAGGCCCCAGAATAATTTGTCTGGTGGATCAGCATAACCATTGTTGCAGTCTGTCCCATCATTTTTGAGATTCAAAGTCACCTTTTGTTAGGCTTCTGAAGCTGGATAAAAGCCAGCCTGTACTGACAGGCATTTGATTGTGCTGCTGGAAACAGCAGTTGATGCTGCTGTTGTCCTTGTGTAACCACTGAGTGACCCAATGCAGAATGGACAGGATTGCACATTACATCTCAAGTTCTCTAAAGTTAATTTCTAAACTAAAATTTAATAAATCATGGAGCTGTGTTTAATGTTTGAAAAGCTTGTCAAATTTTCAAGTTTGTGTGAAACAGAAGAAAGACACAATCCATCAAATTACTCAGTAATTATTAATACAGGTAAAATAAATACTTCTTTTTCAGTGGAGAAATAAACCCCCTTTATTTCCTGCTCTATATATGGCCTTCAATTTATTCTCAATACATACGTTCATGAACTACATTAGCCAACCTTTGATCTCTCAGTGTTAAAAAAATGGTTGTTTGTAGTCTATGTTAGTAACCCTGGTTTCTCTAATCTGTGACTCATTTGAAATAATATGCATCTCTCTTGGGCTTGAGACTAGTTAATCTTTAGAGCAGAAAGAATGTCATCACATTTACTTTCATTTAAGTAGCAGAATGTACTTTTGGTACATCTTCCCCCCATTTGTAGATAAAAAAAGCTGCAATTTTCCTCATGAAGTCACCAAAAAAAATTTCATCAACATTATCCATCTTCCTAAGACAGGCTATTTTGATACTAAAAATATTGTGACCATTTAGAACAACAAAATAAGCTTCTAGAGTTAAAGCTGTTACATCAAGGTGATCCCATGGCTGCAGTTCACAAAAAGGAAGAAAATCACGTTCCTTTGCAGGAGCAGCTGCACAGCACTGGGTTGGAAGAGGCTAGATGCTTTTCGGAGAGCTAGAGGTAGGCGCTTTGAACTTGGGGACTGTGGTTCTCCCATGAGCGAACAGCCACTGTGGGCACCCAGCTCCCCTTGAGTCTCTGGCAGCTCTTTCTTACCCCTAAACAATCCTTTAAATCTCCACAAAGAACAGTGATGGTGTTTCAGGCCAAGGAACCATCAGGGTTTCCTGCATTCTACTCACTGGTGTTCACTTGCGTATATTAAAGGAAATGCAATTTTGGACTTTTGCCGTCGTGCCATAAGGCAGAACCAGGATCTTGTAATTTTGATGATAACGGTCTCCTATAATCCCCATGACAGAAGTCTATCACCTTCCAAGGAAATAAAAAGATGTCCACATATATATGTTTACAAATACACTTAATTAGCATAGTGCATGGGGAAGTCAGGTTTCTCAAATCTAAACAGTGTAAAGGCATAGTTTTGTAATGCTTCTGCATGCCGTGAATCAAACCTGCGTGCAAATAGCACAGGGGAGAAAAAAAGCATACCTTCTGCAAAGAAATTGCTACATTGATGCTTGTTGAACCAATCTGTTTTGGTGTTTACTCAATCCCCTTTGAACTTCTCGTGAGAGGTATTATTCTCTTTGGAGCCTGGAAGGATTTACAGCATTCAAATTCTGCTGATGAAAAAGTGGTGGCAGTGAAGCCAGGTTTTGGATGCTTATAATCAAGCAAGGATTTTCAACCCAACAGGGAGCAGAAAGGAGGCAAAATTTACGTACCCTAGTGTAAGCCTTGCTGCCTAGTTGATTCAGTGCTGTTTGTTCTAGAGAGATGTTGCCCCTAATGATGACCGACTGCCCTATCTCATGCTGAAAGCCTTGGCACTGTAGGGAATACCCCAGGTTGAAGAGTCTCTGAGTCTCTGAACGAGAATGAGAAGGTCAGGGTGTTCTGCCAGTCTTTACCAAATTTATCTTTCTCTTTGGGGATCAGACTTTCCTCACTCACCCCATTTCAAGAACATCTGTAGGGCAACATGAACCCAGATTTTCTACCTGAACCAGTTTTTGACTGTGCCACAGAAATTCCAGCTTTAAGAACTGCAGCGACATGAAGGTTTAGGTCCTACTGTTGTAAATTCTCCTGATGGAAACTTCCTCTGCAGATACAATTTTAGATATTCTGTGAAGTCAGCATGAGTTTGTCAGCCACCAGCCAAAAGGAGACTCTTTTTCTTCTCGTTCCTGTAAATTTTGTGCTTTGCTTTTGTTTTGGGAGGAATAAATCTGCTTTCATCTTCTGACTGTTGCCAGCAAACTGATGTGAACCTCTTTTCAAAGTCCAGAGGATGGCTTTCCTCTTTTACCCATAAAAATTCTCTGTATTGGCAAAATCGACATAGTTCCAGGGAGGTAAAAGTAGGTATTTCAGCTCTGCAAAATCATTGCTTTCCACTTTATTAAGTATCTCTATGGAATATATACCTTCTCTGCAAAACAAAAGGCACCCAAAACTACCCAAGGCACCCAAAACACCACCCAAAAAAGCTTTCAGCACTAAATAAAATATTTCTGCAAAATATCCATAATGAACTCCCCTAATCAAGCCAATTCCTATCCCCTATCCTGCCTTAAAAGCAAACACGTTCCTTTCTGGATGGAGACTACACCTTCACCAGCAATTTTGGATCCCTCGTATTCCCTCCTACCTCGTGCTTCCTGCTCCTCAGGCCACTGCAGAGGTCATTTAATTATGTTTGTAATTAGCCAGCAGGTGGCACTACGAAACAGAGCTCTATGGCAGGGGAGATTGCTTGCAGGCGAGGATTTGTCACCCTGAGAAAGAGCACAGGCTGGAAAGGAAATGTTAATACTTGCATTTTGTTGATGGACAGGTCAAACCTTAAAACCGATTATAGTGGTTAGTAATGGGCGTTACAAGCATCACTGCAGTTAATTAAAAGAGGAGCTGCATTCTTCTTCGCTGGCTCACTGCAGGGTTTCGTTCTCCAGAGGAGCAGGTAGTATCTGAAGACTGATCATCCCCAGCGGGGTCTGTCAAGACAGGGTGTCTGCGTTGTGTCTGCGTTGTGCTTGTGGCCAGGTAGACCTTGTGCAAAGGTGAACCAAGTCCAGGCTGCTCCCTGGGAGTAAAAATGATTCTAACTCTTGGTTCTGGACTTTCAGAATATCTGCTCGCTGCTTGGGCATGGCCAGTAAATCTGAATCCTGAGCCAAATTCTTTGGGTTATTTATCAATGATATAGAACTAAATAATTTTTTTTTTCCATTTCTGTGTCTCTAGCTATCTGTCATTGAATTCATAAAGGCTTTGGCTCTCCTTTTGTAATACGTACTACGTTTCTTGCCATGCTGTAGTAAATGCCACCTTATAAAATTCCTGTATATTGCACAAGTTTGGCTGGTTTGTTTTAGTTGTGTGAATAAACTAGGAACAGCTGAAAAAACATACGAGCACCATCTATCCTCAGTCACTATTATGATACTAATGCATTAGCCTTCACGTCTTTAGTTTAAATACTCATGATGACATCATTCCATGAGGTTTTTCGAACGATAGTTCTACCATATACTAGTGTTAGTGGTAGAAAACAAATTTGTAAGAATCTGAAAAAAGTAGTTCAAAAGACATTTCACACACTTTTTTTACATAGCATGCCATGAGAAGCTGCATGTCAATGCCCTTCCACTATTAACTTCACATAAAGCTGGGCAATCTCCTTTTAAAACAGATAAGAGAAGTATTTGTCATAGCATAAGCTAAAGGGCGTAGGCCAGTGCCAGTATAATGGTGGAATTTAGCCTGTTGCTCCCACTCTGTGCCTGACTCCTTGCAGAAAGATGTCAAAAAGAATAACATCAATTTCATCTCTCTGCCCTTGAACAAATGTGTTGTGTAGAAGGACAGCACTCACTTGAAAATCATGTGGGGAATCCCCTGTGCCTGGGTCCTGGGGTATCAGCTGTCAAAAAATAGATTTTTAGTCCTTCATTGCATTTCCTCCATTATATGGCCTTTGTCACAGTCCTGCTGATTAAGATGCAAGTATGTATTTTGCCATTTGATTACACTAAATGTATGTTCAAGACCAGGTGAGTTTGTAACAGATTCAGAAATTTGTTTGAAGACTCAAGTTTGGTCTCAATAAGCTTAAATTTTTGAAAATCGAATTGGGAAATGGGAAATGCTGAGTAATATTTCTTCCTTGGGCATTAACTGTTACCTTTTTGAAATGTAGGAATTTTTTCCCCCTCTAGATGAAAGCAATATTTTAAGAAAATCTGAAATATTTCAATAATTCCTTCCATGCTGCTTTAATGATGATTTTTGCTTTAACCATCCACAGAATTTCCAATGTGCTGCTCTGCAATGTGACGGATCGGGTGTCATTTTGGTTTGTGGTCACAGATTCTTCCAA
The DNA here is from genome assembly GCA_031468815.1 of Morus bassanus. Classification (NCBI taxonomy): domain Eukaryota; kingdom Metazoa; phylum Chordata; class Aves; order Suliformes; family Sulidae; genus Morus; species Morus bassanus. Next base: position 85,733,504 of record CM062568.1, on the reverse strand, counting down.
AAATGTGACAACTGTTCCTGGAAGTGAGGTAGCGGCAGCCATCAGGTACAGTCACTGTCTCTGCAGCCTTTTCTCCCTTGCTGACTGAGGAAGCTTTCTCTCTCTGGGCCTTGTACGAGTGAGCACTCTGCCTCTTTAAGGATAAACTAATCCAAGTAGTTAAACCACCAAGGGGTCAGTACTCTTTCATGCATGTGAGATTAGAAGGATTTTTAACAGTCCCACAGAATACAAAGCATATGAGCCTTGGGATTATAACTTTGGAAGGAGTCTCTTTTAATGCTGGAGCCTCAGATGAAATCTAGTCCCTTTCCAAGAGCCCTACCTGTACTTTGCTGTCCAGTGCGTGGCACATACACCGCTCTCATCCTCCTGCTACATTTCCCAGCGAGAGAGCCTTCTTCCTCAGATGATGGAATTGCACACTTTCTGGTTGGGATTTATATCATTTAACTTTCATTGCATGCCACATGCACATCTACACCTGGACTAATGACCACAGGCTCCCTTTCAGTGCTTCTCAGTTACAGTTCATCTGACTTACTTTAGAAGTCAGCTTTCACATGAGAAGAGCTCCTGTGAACTCTTCATGAGCAGAGCTGGCTGTGTCGCAGCTTGGCTTAAACAATTTGATACTCACATTCCTTTCATACCAGCTCTTTATAGAATGCCAGTCGCTATTGAAGCTGAGCATTGCTTTTACAAAGTACTATGCGGTACAAATCAGTTGGTTTCTACTCAATATCGTATTCTGTAGCCAATAAAAGCAAGAGCGTGGAGCTGAAGAGGGAAAAAGAAAAAGCAGGTAATCTGACTTCAATGGTCCACCAAACCTACATAAGGGGTTTATAGGAATGACTCCCACAAGCAGCATAACTCACGTACATTTCTCAAGCATGGAGTGGAGAACAGACCTCTTTGTTTTTAGACATCCTGTACTTTGTCTTGAAAATTCATGGTATCTCTACGGAGGTGTAATTCCTAATTCCTGATGAATGAGTATGCATTCTTTTGGGAAGATTAACTCTTAAGCTTATGAGCAGATTAAATTATTTCCTACAGAGACACCAAACAATAGCTTCATAGCATTAGTGAAGGAAGCAGATTATTTATTCACTGAAGCTCTCTGTAAGTGTGCTGGAATGCAGTGGTTTTGCATTTCTGTTATTCTTTGATACGTTCAGTAGTATAAGCTGATTTATTTAAGCCTTTTATGTGCCCTGTTTGCCACAGAAATTGGATGCTATTATAGTATGTTTGTTTTTTAACTGTTGTCTGTCACCCAGTAAAGAAGAATATGCTATTTATGAAAAGTTTTAATTCCTGCCTAACTTAGAAACAAGAAATAAAACGGTCTATAAAACTACGATACTTTTTATTCAGTTGCTTCTGATTGCAGGCTTCCATACTAAATCGTTATTCTAATTCTTCACACTACAGTAGCACATAAGAACACTACCCATGGACCAGGGTTTTATTGTATGAGGTTCTCCACAAACTAAGAAGTAAGAGGAAGGCAAACCTTCTCAGCGCTCTGTGTGAGTCCCAAGATCTTGCATAAATATACATGAGATATATTTATGCATATACAATTACAAAATCCATCTGTAGTTACCTGCATGTATTTCAGCACATAATTCTGTAACTCCAGCCATTAGATGAGGGTGAACAATGCTTATTTCAGCTGTTCACAATGATCATTTTATATCAATAAGCATGAAAATCTTTTCTAAATCAAAGACGGCTTGCTGTATTATGAGTCTTATAATATGCCATGGCTTTCAGTCCTCTCCAGGAATTCTAGCTTTCCATTAAGGCTAAGAACTTCCTGTTTAAGGGACAGTCAAACATGATTTCCAAGAAAAGAAATTTGCAAAATTTTACCTGTATTTCCCATATGTCTGTTCTTAGGAAATACTTGCTCTATGGTAAATAAATTGAACTGTATACAAGAAAGAGCTGCTGTAAATCATACAACTGCAATCAAAAAGAATCTCTCAGGACCAATAGATGTAATACATTTTCTCAAAATTCCTAATATTTTGAAAAAGCTAATGAAACGTACTGCTAAAGCCTTTTAAGGCTGTTTAGATTCAGACCCAGAAATACCTGCAAATGCTTAGAAGTAATGATTGTGGGTGAAGATAACCATTAAAGGGTAGCAGTTGTACTACTCATATGAGAAAGCATGTATCTCAGACTTCGTTTCTCATAATGCAAAAAATGTGCAAAGTACAAATCCCTTTAGCTACATCCTGCAGGGAAGAAGGGCATGTTGGTGACAGTGATTCTTCTGGACCAAATCATATCCTGTGCCTCATGGACCTAAGAAAATCTACAGCAATGAGAGCAGATGTACCTGCCCATAACGTGCAGGATGGTTCAGTCTGAGGAATCAAGGGGCACTGATAAGTAAATCCTCTGAGTGCTGCAGGGTGGATCTGCCACTCCCATGCTGATCTTGAATGCTGCGCAAGCAAGACAACAGAGCCGCCCTTACAGATTGCAACCTGCTATGTCTTCAGCATAGTCCAAAACAGAAACAAGCAATAGTACTGTACTTCAGGTCTCATCTGTATTTCCCAGTTTTTCAGGTAAATACATACAAAAGTCTGATGTTCAAAACCTTCTAAGTGTGTGGGTGTCTATGGATTACTGACAGGGTCTATGTAATCCTACCAACATCATGCTGGATCAAATTCAGCCCTGCCAGACTTGCAGCACATACATGAAAATTCCTTTTTTTCTTCTATCCTTTTAACTTATAAAATACATTTATAAAGAGTTGTGATGTTCTTTGTGTTTTTATGAAGGATGAACAGGGACAGAATCAACAATGCCTTCCTGCTGAGTGACAAAACACTGCAGTTCCTGAAGATAACCTCAACCTTATCACCTCCTGTTGAACCCTCCACACCTGTCTGGCTTATTGTATTTGGTGTTGTTCTTTGTCTCATTGCGGCTGGAATTGTTTTCCTCGTTGTTGCAGGGATTCAGCAACACAAGAAGTAAGCTTAACTTTTCTTCTGATTTAACTGAATACTGGCAAGTTAAGTCAGCTGGGCTGGTTTTGCTTTTCAGATCAGCCTCAGAGAAATTATAGCTGTGTTACCCCCTCCCTCCATAGGTAGAGATAACCCATGTGTCCTTTTGTGAGGAAAGGGGTTAAAATTTTTAACTGTGAAGTACCGATGCCTTAGTAATGCTGGGGTGTAGTGAGGAAATAGGAAGTATAAGAATATGATCCTGGAGGCCACCTAACTAGAGATGATAGCTTTACGAAGATATTTGCTGTCATTCTTCTCAAGGTTTAGTGTGCCATAGGTGAGCCTCCTCTCCCAGACTACCCCAGTAGCTACGAAGAGGGAGAAGGCTGGCAGTGACTGTGCCCCTTCCAGGGCAGTAGTGTCAAAAGCTGGCAAAGCTAAAAAAAAATTTGGTGCTGCAGTTTGAAAAGCCTCAGTAGAGGACACAATAACGAATAATGTATGGCTGAAGAGGGCCTGCTCAATGGAACGGTGCATGGTCTCATCTATCATTCATGACCTGATGAGTCCAAAGTACCTAGTCCTTCACAGGCTCATGACCAGATTTCCCCATAAGCCTAGGTGTTTGCTGTTTGGCAGTAGGGTAGGAGAGAGATACTCTCTTTTCCTCTCAGTTTCTGCCCTGTGGTAGCACTGGTGAAAAAGAGAAGGCTATTCATGCTTCCCTAGTGTGAGCATGTTGGAGCAGGCCAGAGAGTAGGTGGAATTTTGGTCCTGCCCTCTCTTTTGGCTCAGAGCTGGGCATAAGGAATAGAAATTTCTCAGGTGAGCTGAGATTCTGCCATGGAAGTTCAGCCTCTGCCACAATTTAGGCTGCCATGGACGTTAGGTTAACACAAAATTATGACTTCAGCAACACAGTCATACAGGAACGGCAGAAGAACTGAAAAAGGGTAAATTTCTGCTGACAACTGGATGATGTTAGAATTATTGAATGTATGGTGGACTGCATCCCCAAATATATCAGAACAAGGGATTCATATATGAAAAGTGGTGTGTTGCAGAGACTTTTCCTTTCTGCCTCTGTATCACCTTGAAGAACAACGTTAAAAGATCTCAGAAAAACACTTACTGTGAAGGATAAGTGGTTCTCTTAGAGAACCCTTAGTAGTGTAATCAGAATCCCTTCAGTTACATTTTGCATTCAGAAGAGTTGCAGGAATTTGTGAAACGCCTTTCTGTTTTCAAAAAACAAAATTCTACAAACAATAGATGGGAGATACTGTTGGGGAAAGAGTCTGGGCAGGTACTGGAGATCTGTGGATAGTTTAAGACCTGTCACAACCTTCCATGTGGTATGGGCTAAATTATTTTATCTCCCAAAGTTAGGCAACCTCTTCTGTAAAACTGGAGAGTAATGTTGCTGCTTGAAGCCTATACCTGCCCTCTGTGTAGTATCAGGGCTCTGTGTGTCTGTATAGCACCTACCTCAAAGGGGGTCTTTGAACATTTCAAATAAGTGTAATAGAAATAAATTATGCTTAATAGCTACGATTTTTCTAGCTAAAGTAATCATTTGTGCTTTATATCAGGCTGAAAGACAGCATTTTCCCCGCTCTGTTTTCAAAATAACTCAGCTGAGCTTGAGCAATTCCCCTCAATATGGTGTAAACTACATGCTGTCATCATCATACCACCAGTAATATGGCTTGTTGCTGCCTGGCTACAGTCACTTGCCATCCTTTCTGTCTCATGCTCTTGTTGCCCTTTTAGTTGTTATGCTCCTTTTCACTTCTTTTTCTGTTTCCCTACTCTGCCTTTATGTATAACTTTTCCTCAGACCAGCTTCATCCGTGATTGAACTCTAACGCTCCTTTCACATCAATGGCATATGCAGGCAAGGGCAGGAGAGTAAGACAGAGGGTAAACCAAGTATATATTTCTTCCACCTACTGTTGCAAAGACTGGAGAGGTAAAAGGGATGGTCTGGGCTATTTGGCTTCTCAGTATAAGAGCCAGACATCAGAAAAGAGAATTTCAAAAGTGCTCATCTCTTTTTCAGGCACCAATGTGACCAGGTTGTCAAAGGCTTCAGCATGGCCAGTAATGAGTTTTCTTGGAAACCTGTCCAGAGCTAACATAATGGCAGCTCTGTTGCCTAGTAAGCTGTGTTGGAAATCTGGCCCCAAGGACGGTGTTGACTTCTCATAAATCTGGCATTTGTCTTTATTGGCCTTTAAAGTGCCAGTTAAATACCTCGGTTCAGTTAAGCCCAAAAGCACGTGCTTTCAGGCTGTTCATACTCAGGGTGGCAGGGAAGCACATGATTGGCCTATAATGGAGTTTCAGTAATGAGTTAGACTCATGCGTCATTTCTTGAACTGGAAAATTTTCTTAATTAGGTCTTCACTGTGCATCACCGCCAGCATGTAAAATTCCAAGCCGCAGCTGCCTGCAGCTTGAAAATCTCCGTGTGATTGTAGCCCTTGACTCTACGGTGAGCTGGGTCAGACACACTGCCTCCCAGTCTTATGTTTGTTCTCCTGTCATCACAGCAATAGGACACCTCTGTCTCTGATAATAGATTTGGCACATACCCAGGGCAGGACCATCCTCTACTTCTATGCTGGGCTTGACTGAAGCCCACCTCTACCCCCAAAATCCCATCTGCAGCAGAGGCCATAAACATTTGCCTTGAGAAGAGTGAAAACAGAGTAAGGGCGCACAATGCTTCCCTCTATTACTCTCCCAGCATCTAATTTGCAGCTGGAAGCCTTCATGAGCTGGTCTTCACATATTGGGTAACCCACAATGTTTTCTCTTCCCTTAACTTGTTGAGTCTCCCCTTGGACTCATAGAAATCATATAGTCTCTGAATTCCTATGGCAACAACTTCCACACATCACCTACTCCTCTTGTTTCTTTTAAATCTGCTCCTTGGTATCTTCTTTTATGTTCTGCCCCCACAGTTTTTTTTTATTAAAGAACACTCCTTTTAAGTGTTGTAAGAGCCAGAGTTTTCCACTACTACCCCCCACTTTTATTTTTAGCAAGTCAGTAGTGCCAAGAATCTCCCAAAGGCCAATAAAACTTTATTGTTGTTAATATCACTGTTATTAGCAGTTAGACTGAGTCAGGTTGTTATGATTGTCCTGAGTCAGATTGTTACAGTGCCTGTTGTGGGATAGGAAGAAGCAGTAGAGCTGACCTTTGAGTTTCTTATCCTCTGAAACCGCTGATGCTGCAGGCTGTAAAGTACAGCAGGTTTTTCAACTATGAACTAGTAGATCTCAAGGTCAGAATAAATCTGGAATTAAAGGAACATCATGACATGTTGACTGATATTTCTGTATTACATCTTCTTGTGCTTGTATTTTTAGATAATTTTATTCAGCACTTTTTAGATAATTTTATTCAACTATTTTAATATGCTTTTGGTGAGAACTGGAGCCTGGAAAAGTGAAAGCCATGCAATTGTTTGATCTAGAAAACAAAAGTATAAAATACTGGGTAGGAAGGTGGCTGTTAATGAAGTTTGAACTAAAAATGCAGATTTGCAACATTAAGAGTACCTCACTTCTGGAGAAGATAATCAAGGAGTGTGAGGGCATTCAAGTCTCCATCATTGGAGGCTGTAGTCTAAAGCCAATCTGTTTCTAAAAAGTATGTTTTAATTTGTCCACATCATGGGGTGAAATCTATGACATACGTAAGAGGGTCAGACTAGACGTTTAGTGCGGTCCTGCCTGACGTAAAGCAAAAACAGATTTAGAGATTTTTTCCCTTTTTTGTTTTGCACCAACTTTTCCTTCTGCACCCTCCAGTCATTTTACAGAACAAGGGGCTGAAGTAGGTTTTATAATATATTTACATGTTTGCTCTAGGTTTTCTGGTTCCCAGTCCTGACCTCAAACCACTAAACCAGGGCTCCCAATCTGTGGGCCTCCCACCTTCCATGGTATATTTACCAGAGCAAAGAGGTGCACCAGATTATGCCTTTCAGACATAACCTATGGTAAACTTCTGACTAAATGTACCGTTTTCTATCTGTGGAATTGTGGTGGCGTGCTGCAGGTCAACAGAATAAGATGATTTTCTCTTCCTTGTTTTTAGAAAGAATAAAGAGTCAACAGAGAGAGAAAATTTAGAAGAGAAAGGCGAAGTGACAATAACAATAGAAAATGGGATTCCTTGTGAAACGCTGGATTTCAAAGCAGGCCACGTTAATGGTGTCTTTGCAGCAGATGATGAACGGTTCACGTCCTTATGAAATGCTGCCATTGCTATCTGGCGCTTTTTTGAAAGACTCCTGTGCCTACCTTATCTCGTCACTACTCCTGGATGTCAAACATGAAGACAAGAAAAATGTCCTTTCACTTAATTTCCCTCCAGAGAACCTTTTGCTGATAACACATACACTCGAACCTCCATTACAAAGCTTTTGTTCATGAGCAAAGCAAATGAGAAGACCGCAAATGATATCTGTTAAAGATTTCCAGAAGATGTGTGACAGAACAGGGTTGAAACCTGCCTTGTGTCAGGCATTTAATTTTTAATGATTATTTAAATATATCTATTGCTTGTTTTTCCCTGATATAAATGTGAAGCTGCATTATTCCTGAATGTCACTGGGGAGATCATCTATCACTGTCAATTCTTGCTGGGCTTTCTTTCAAGCCATATGCAAAAGTTTCTCTCTGTAAAATGACTTCCTTGTGCTGATAGGCAGTATGCCTTTGGATGGAATAGTGATGAGGGCATGAAATTTTAATTTATCGAGGAAAAAAAGCAAGCTTTTACAGCCTCCGTAAGGGCGTGTTAAAAACAGCTGGGTCATCTGTAGCTTTAGGACTACCAAGTATCTGGTACTAAAGATGTTTTTCACTTAACAGTCAAAGTCACAGATTACATGACCTGGAAATTAAAAGTTGCAACAAAGGGCAGATTTTCCAAAGGTACAGTCTGTGGTTAGTGGCCCAGCTCTCATTAAATCTATGAGGACATTTTGCAGCTCTTTGCAAAAATCTTCCTTACATTTTTTAACAATAAAACTAGAGCAGATTTCCAAGACATAGCGAACCTGGGGTCAGCTGAACTATTCATGTGATAGCTGGATAGCTTTTGAAAAGATTCAGTGCTTGAAACACCAGCTGCTGGGCTTGATGCACCCGACCTGAACGAGAACGTGTGGGCGGTGGTAAGTGGGCAGAGACCATCCAGACCTGTGTTTCCTATTTGTGTGGCTGGGAGTTGAGGGCTTCAAATGGTGCCAGACCCTGAACTGCACTGTTGGATTACTTTGAAGTCAGCCATACATACAGACTGCGCTATCTGTGCCCTAATCCTGTTCCCATTTAAATCAGTGATAAAAGTTGTACAGATTTCAGAAGAACTGGGCCCTGGTAGAGGGGAGTTGTATGTGTGGTTGACTGCACATAGAGAATGGAGGTGTGTTGAAGCAAGATATGGTATCAGTGGTCACCAAACAGCTGCCCACGTAACTGGAGGCAGGATGTGACCATTAGCCATCCTGTTTCCAATGTCGTGTTTGGAGGCAACATTAGAAAACCCATTTATCTGAGTTATTCCATCAGACTCCTCACCAACAGGAACAGGGTAAAACAGGGTAAAAGCTAAAGCTGCTTGTAAAGGACCCTCCAGTGTCCTGCATGGTGCAGTGGTTTCTTGTCTCTCAGGATACAAATCCTTCGGCATTTTGGCTGTATCGAGCACTTCTGGCTGTCCATTTGACTCAGTGCTGGCTTTTGGGTACGGGGTGAGCAGAAGGGGAGGAGTAGGGAGGAAAAGGGGAATCAGCGAGGCGAAGAGAGGAAGCTGAGCGGGGGAAGCCCGAGGCTAGGGGAGGCAGGGAGAGGATGGCTAAATGCAAAGTAGAACTATGGAACCCCCTGATCATTTGCCTCACATGGTCTCATCTGTCACAGTTGTCTCTGATGTCCTGCTGGTGGGTGCCTCTGGACAAGGATTGCATCTTCTCTGTGTCCCAGAGGGTGTGCTGCCCCATTCTGGAAAAGGATTAATAAAATCAGTTATTAGTGATAATATCTCTGCTTCAAAATTACCATCCACAACACGCGGAGATGTATTTCTCACAGGAATGTCAAAGATTAAGCTTACCAGTGTTTAAGATCATTTGGAGGGAAGATACTGAGTACAGTGTTATTATTGCTTCCTCAGTCATTGCTCCAAGGTCTTTCACTCAGGCAGAGTTTTATTGTGGTAATTCAGATCCCATCATTTCTAAACCTTCACACTTTTCACATTCTTTGTATGACAGCTACACCGCAGTATGACCACAATGGATTGCTGTACCTGCAGCACCTCTGCAAGAACCCATGAAAGATTTCGGTGAGAATAGCTTGGCGGTGCAAGAGCAACCTCGAGCTACTGATTAAGAATTACTGTTATCCTGTATTGTACTATATGATATCAAAATAAAATTCACTTGATATGAAAAAGGGCCAAGCATATCTGAGCATACTTATCAAGGTCTGAGTGAAGGTTCAATTCAGCCCATGGCACTGGCCAGTGATTTGAAAATAGACTGAAAGCCTCTGAACAAAACATTATGTGATGTGGGCTGACTCTGGTGGTAAGTATTTAATCACTGACTTCCTCCCAGCTCACCTTTTAGCTGCATAATTACAGCAGTTTGGCATAATTTTCTGCTAAAGATGATAGGGGATTCATCCAGAGCATACATCTTGCTTGCCTCTGCTGTCAGAAAATGGCTTGAGAAAGCAAATGATACATGAACAGGCAGGTATCACACTTAGCAATGCTTTGAAGTCAGTGTTGGTATTAGCTCTCTCACTGAAATAGGTACCACAAACTAGGTTAATCAAGGGCACAGTGCTACAGAAGAAATAAATCTCTTTTGTAGTTTCTTTGTGCAGTATCATATTAGAAAACAAAGATTTTGTAAAGCCTGTCCTCCAGAGCCTGCAAATTGTATGATAACTGTTTATATCCCTTGAGGATCTGGCCCAGATGTTTTATATAACTTCGTAATTTTTGCTTTTTTTCTGTAAACCACCTGCCATCGAACGACCTGATAATAGACAGGAAAGTGAGTAACAAGCAATATAGACTATACTGTAAACTATTTCCTAAAAACTGAGTCGGTTCTGCTTTCAGTTACATTTGTGCCGTGCCAATGAATTTCGACAAAGGAACATGGTGTGCCCGAGACTGAACTGTTTCATTTTCAAGAGCTGCCATTTGAGAAAAGAGAGGAGAAAAGAAAATTCAATTAAATGAAGCAATAAAGCCAGAGAAGTTCTGTTTGAAGAAAATCTGCAATGTTTATCCCTAGCTCCACATCCCCAGCGAGTCGACATTTCAGGAAGGACGTTACAGTTCTGTTCAGCTTACTTGAGAGAGAGTATTGATGTCTAGGCTAGAATGAGCACAAATCATGCATGAGTAAGTTGTTTACGCTGTCGGTCACTAGCTACACATTTGGAGTGCTGGAGAATGTCGGGAACTCTGCAGTGCCTTCCTTAAATTAGGGACCGAGTCGGTCGTGACACAACCATTTGCTGTGCACAACCTTCAGCATTGTATTGACCACAGACTGGTTGTGTAAATGGAATTAGTAATCCTTGTTTATCAATATTTATTTAGGGAAGATTGCAAACTGTGGGCGGATGCTGAAGTCCTTACTTGAGCCATTCTGCCACTTGCTTTGAGGAAAGCGAAGCACTCTGTCCTGCAAGCTGATGTTTACTCTATGTTGGAGAAAACTAGACTGAAGCTTGTTCTGTCACATCAGCATTTGCCTCTCCTCTCCCAGGAGAGTGTACAAAGTCTTGAGAATGTCTGTCTGTGGTATTCTCCTCCAAACATCTCCCTATTAGCCTACCTTGAAGTCTGGTACTCACAACTGGACCCAGTATTCCCCTGGGGCTCTGCTGGTGCTGAAGAGCCTGGAGGGATGACCTCATGGGCCTCCTGCAGACTATATGCTCCTATTTGTTTGTCCAGCTATGACATTTGCTTCTGTTGTGCTGACCTTCATGAAGAACACTTTCCTGGCTATGCCTTTGTAAAGGGACACCTTTGTTCTGCATTTTGAGGGAAGACATAGCTGAAGCCAGTTCACCGTTTCTGCCATTGTTCACAAAAGAGAAGGGTGAAGTGGGCACAAGGAGCCTCAGGGCAGGCTTCAAGTCTTGTTCCTTCATGACTGTGAGAATGAAATAATTCCCAAATTAATACAAATCATGGCATTAGCACAAGAGCTTCTGGTTTGATAGTTTGGTTCTAAGAAGTGGGCATCAGTTTTGATCAAGCAAGGAACATTATCACATCTTAACAGAAAGAGTTTTTCATGTGTAAGTACCCACATGTGGGAATAAAAAATAAATTATTTTAAAGCTTAGGGCAGAAGTGCAACAAAGACTTAAAATAACTCTCAGTGAAAAGTGGGAGTCTATGTTTCTACATACTCTTAAAAAACATGGCTCAGATGCCCTCGGAAATTTGGTCAGTTCATCAGTGCAGTAACCTGTGACTCTTGAAATGAGCTGTTTTAAATGCGCCAAGTTTCTACAGAAAATGCATTGACCAACTGTCCACAATCCATTAGCAATGAGCGATCTGTGCTTGGTTTTCTATGAGCAGTTCCTTTTGGCCTGTCATGGTTTTTGTTTCCTTTTAATATGGTGTGCAGGAAGGGATGAGTGCAACAGAGTGACACCGCAGCTTCCTACGCTGCCAGGCAATTGCTAATGAAAAATTTGCACTGTTAGATACGCCTAATCTGACAGACTGAACTTGCTAGTTTTCAAATCACATAAAGCTAAAGTACGTTGACAGTGATAAGTGATACACACATGCCACCACAAATGTGTCAGTATATTCAGTTTTGTGAATACATTAAGCACTGTAGATGCACTGAGCATAGTGCATTTGCGTTTTAACTGGATATTCTGTGGCTGGATTAATGTTTGCATTTCTGCCCAAGATAAAGTGGTGCAGCGGAATTCCACCTATACAGCACGGGTTCACCTTTGTTCTCAGTAAAGTCAGCAGCTTCAGTAGGAACTGAATTTGACTTAAGATCAAAAAGAAATGTTTGATTTTGCTAGTCTGTTCTCTTCCTTCCTACTGAGTTTCCCTTTCCCTTAGAGGTGGCAATCTGAAGCTGTCACAGCATCTTATTAGCTACAGCAATGGCTAAATAGAAAAAAATTAATTATAGAGAAATGATGAGAGTGTTCTGGCATTATCTCTCTATCAGCTTCTGCCGCTCTCCTATCATTTAGATTCTAATTGCTACAATTTACAGTGTGTATCTTTTATCAGTTGTAGACCAACAGGAATTTTAGACTTTGGACTAATATCATCTATATTATTATATCTAAATGTCATTGTAGGTGCTGATGTGTGGACACATTGTCACTGTAAAATGAACTGGGACCACTCACGCCTGCCTTAGTAAAACTGAAATGAGAAACACATGTTGCCTAGATAAAAAGCTGTATTTCACAGGATCAATACCTTGCCCTTCATTGGTGAGGCAAGGTGACTTTTTGTAATGGACAAGGTGTAAGGAATACAGAATATTGTGCCCCTACATTGTGTCCCTCTCCTCTGTCTCCTTAACATACGGGCTTGATTTTGACTGTGGCCTTCAGCAATGCAAACTATGACGCTATGATATCCTAATTTAACCTGCCGATTTGTGCACTCATCTGCCTTCCTGAAAATCATTCTGTTTCAATGCTTTCTCCTAAGCCTTGCAAAAACACTTTGGTTTCCTGATGCTTCAGGCAACTGACAGCATCTTTACACAGCTCCTGATGTTGTCTTCAGATGTGGGACTTGCCCCTGCCCATGGGGTGCTTGCCTCCTTGGCGATGCTGAGGGCGCTTTGACCTGGGGAACAGCCACCAGCCTGCACCTCCCTTGGACCGCAAAGGAGTGGGGCAGATGTGACAGCTTCTCTTTAGGTCTGAAATCCAGGGAGCAAAGCAGCCTGCCTTGGGACAGGAGGTTATGGAGGGATACAGATTAGTCATCCAAGGCACTGTAGAGGAAGAGACAGCTAAGCCCAAACTGCTGATGATCGAACTGAGGCTGGCTTCTGGTACATGCCTTTTGCATGGGAGCTGGTCCCGGGTGGCTCAGAGGTCAAGCAGGATGGGCTGTGCCTGCCTACAGAGGAGCAGAGATGTCCATCCTCCTCACTGCCATGCTGCTCTGCTCCACACCTGGAGAGTGGACACGAGGATCTCGCAAAAGCCCCTTCTTGTAGGAGGGCTCCCAGTGTGGGGAAAGCCTCTGTTGCATGGGCTGAGGACAGCTGGTGAGCCAGGAAGGGCTTTTGTCTGAGAAAAGGCGGATGTCACGCATGCAGAAGAGTTAGTCATGTGGGAAAAAGGCAGCTCAGGGGATTAAAAGGACTGTTTGCCCAGCCCCCAGTTTGAAGCACGAGGAAGAGGGAGTGGATCTGGGATTGCCCCCCAGCGATGCCCAGGTGCGGCTGCAGCAACATGGCCCCTCTCCAAGCACATCTGCTGTATCAGGGTGATGTGCGGAGGGGCTGAAGCCCCCCCCAGGCTGTCCCCTGTCTCTACAAAGCCACTTTGCGGGGAGTCCTCAGAGCAAGGATTTGCCAGGTATTTAAGTGATGTGAGCCACTCTTTGGCAAATGGCAGATGAGTGGCAGAGAGTGGGGCAGCCGCAGCCATGCACAGGCGGTGGGGTGGCTGAACTGCAGCAGCTTGTCCTCCCTGGGGGTGCTCCAGGCCAGGCAGCCCTGGCACTGTGCAGCCACAGCCCTTCAGAACCCCTCTTTGTAAATCGGTCACTGAGTAATGCTTATGTCCTTCTTTGAGGCACTAGATGGAATGACAAAGTGCAGCAGAGAGCATAAGCAGTGCTCCTGCCTGGAAAAAATGGCCTGATAATGGTATTTTAAGCAATTGTGTGGTGCCCAATATGCAGCACAGTGTTTTCTTATTGAGGCATGCCCTAAATGCAATTCTCTGTTATTGCAGTCCTAGTTTCATAGCACAGCTCAGCCAACAACATGAGTGATGAGGCAGAAAAGTGCTCTAACAGAGCCAGGGTACAGATGAACATTGGTGGGCAGCTACTTAAGCAGATGTCAGACAATTTGGACTCTGGGGACTACCGGACTGGGAGTATCAGGTAGGAGCTGGGAGCCACAGCTCACGCTGCAGACCCGAGGGGTGGAGGGGAGGACTGGCACAGTGGAGAGGAACAAGCCTGTGTTACCAAGTCAGGTTACCCGCAGCCTTTGTACTGTAACTGTGGCAAACTGACATAGTTGTCTTTGCTCTAAGCCAAGCAGGCTGGCCGCCATCACATATGACAATGTATTTGATTAAGACCAGATTTTAAGTCCCAGTTGCTCTTCTCCTATCACCCAAACCCAATGGCTGCTGCCTTGCTGCCCTTGCAGGAGGTTTGGATTCCCTGAAAAGGCTCGAGGTGCTTCCCTTTCTCAGTTGTTTGCTGATTCCTTTTGCTGTGGCACAAACTGTTTCCATGCTGCCGCCAGCTTTCCAGACCAGCCTGAATGTCCACCCCAAGAAATGCTCCCAGCTCATCCAAGAATGGATGGCATCCTCTCCCTGTAGAACTGCCGTTACCATCTCAGGCTACACAGATCAGTCCCAGCTCGGAGCCCGGCCACACTGCAGAAAGCCTGCCGTGGTAGTAAGGCTGACACAAACAAGCCTGTATCCAGTGGTCTCCCATGTGTCTGCTCAAAGGGAGCAAATCTATCCTTGGAAGCATGATGTGCATGGAGCCCAGTGGCTCCCCACTGTTGTAACGCTGTTTTTCAAAACATAAGGTTGTGCTAATTCATCTCACAGCTTAAAGTTTTTTCTCTTGTGTTAAGGCAATGGCAAGAAAGATGCAGTGTAATTCTTGTATTATTCCTCAGATATGATATCAAGTATTGCATTTAGGTATGCAGTAGAAAAGAAGTTAGAAATAAGGCTGAAAATTTGCAGCATAATTCAGTGCGACATTTTCAGCTCACCAGAATGCTTGCACACACACTTAAATTCAGGTGCAGATGCGCTCCCTATAGGAGATGAGGTGACACTCTTCTGTCCCCTGCAGGTATCCCCCAAGTATCCCACTGCTTGGGGGCCCCTGGTTCGTGCAGGCACCCCTCGCAGTTTCAGGGCTGTGCATGGGCAGGTGGCAGCCGCAGGCTGGAGCGAGGAGCACAGGTGGCTCCTGCACCACAGCAGGGAGACAACAGCTATCAGGGCTGCCCCCGAAGAAGGCACCAGAGCACTGTAAAGGGGGGAGAAAAATAACACCTGCATGTGAAAAGGGAATTTTGGATCAGCCAGCTCTGTTTTAGTACCCTAAAAAGTACTTGGTCCAGTGATTGTGCAGTTAACTTACCAGCATGGAAGAGAAAATACAAGAGTTAAAATGAACAGTCAACATAGTCTCTGTTCTCTACTGGAGGAGAAGAAATCATATCAAGGTAATAATAGACATAATTCTTTGCTCTGACAGAAAACAGATGAAACAACACAAAAACCTTTCAACATTTCACCACATGACAGTCTCACTGGCAAATTAAGGAATGATGAGCTAGACAAGAATCACAGAAGGCATGTAATTACTTAAAAAATAGGCTCCATGATTCTAAGCTAAGAAGAGGAGCCATTTTAAGTTATAGGTCTCCTGGACCTTGCTGTATCCCATATGATGTGGATGTGGGAAGAGAAAACCTACTTTTTAACAGGTTTGCAGGCATTGCCAAGCTGGGAGTCCTTTGAAGGATTACAATTCCAAATGATCATAAAAAATTGGAAAAATGGTCTGAAATCTGTGTGATGGACTTCAGCCCAGACAAATTAAAAATGCACTAATTAGTGCTACCCTAGAACCAGAAGTACAGAGACACAAAGGGGGACGGCTGAGCAGGTAGTAGTGCTACCAGAAAGATCACATCTGGAATATGAGCCAATGTTGGCCAATGTTGCCAGAAAGAAGGTGTGTATCAGAAAGGTACAGCGTGTAAGATGCAGACGATGATTGCGCTACTGATCATTGATAAGTTTATGGTTATGACCAGATGTGGACACCATCGCCGAGGAAGCAGAAAATGTGGTGAGTCTGGATGGCACCAAGAAGTGTAATATGCAATTTAGGGAACATGACCTCTGGGGAAGGGTTGAGTGAATGTTGTTGGCTTTCCCTTGAAAAAAAAAACGTTTGTTAGAGGGTTGCACATGGATGACAGACATCACTTGTCTCTGGTCCACAGGACATGGTATCAGAAGGTATTGAAGCACGGTGCTTCCTCAAGGTCCCTGGTTTCTGGCTCTGCTTGCTGCGGATGCCTGTTGCTGGTGGCCTTGCTGAGGCTGTGCTGTGCTCAGCCCCTGCCAGGTGGGAGGGCTGGAGCTCCTTTCTTGGGGTTTGGCAATGGAGGGGCTGATTGCCATTGATCCCACGTAGACAGAGTCATAGTGGTTTTGGAGAAGCTCTGCCGGGAACCGGAAACGAACCCCATGGATGTGGCTGCAGAGTTGCATCTCTAAAAGTGTCCCCCCAAAGAAACAAACCCAAAACAAAACCAACTCAGTGATCCTGAGCAGAAATAGGCTAATTTAAAAAGTACTAAGGTATTGTCTGATCGATAACACTCAACCCAAGCTGCATTTCCAGAACTAATTCATACATTGATTTTCCCATTGATTTCCAGTAAGTGCTAAGTTCCTGGCTAGATTAGCAAAGGTATTTAGATATTAAACTGGAGTCATCTTAGTAGTCTTAGTCACCTCAGTGCTTAAATCCAGTTGATTTATAGTTCAGATTAGGTCTCTACGCAAGATGCTGTGAACCCACAAAGTCTCTTGCTACTTTTTGACAGTTCAGTGAAGACATTTAAAAACCTGGTTTTATATGCCCCAGTTGCTTTGAAAATGAGGTTTATTCTCCAAATCACTCAGGAATTGCAAAGCCTTTTAAAACATGGGCCTAAACACTCAACCAGGTATCCTATGTCAGGCTAACTGGGGTTTCTTCCTGCCTGGGAGTTAAGGTTCATGGCTTGGTGTTTCAGTGAAGTTTCTAAATATTTTTACAGCTTATCACCAACCTGTTAAAGGATTCACAGATTCTGAGCTACCAAAGACAGCCAGGCTATAGATAAAGTGACCAGCTGTATCATTGACAGCACATTTGGGAAACATTAACCAAAAGTAAAAGCCTTTTATAAGAAGGCCATAAAATGGCAGGAGGAATTATGTTTTTCCAAAGTTAATCATTGACTTTTGTTTATTTGGCTTTTTATAAAAAACTTTTTCCTTTCTTTCCTACAATGGATAAAACCTATAAAAGGCCCAGGATATTGGATTCAGCCTCTTTTCTTCACGCTAGCCATGCTTGAAGGCTGATGAGACAGAGCCCAACAGAGAAGCTTACCTGAGGAAACCTACTTCGTTGGGAGGTTCTCAGCCCAGACATGAATATGTTGGTCCACCTCTGGCTTCTTTGTGGTCTGAGTGCTGTTGTGACCCCTCAGGATGTCACACAACAAGCCCAAATGTTTCTAGAAGAGTTTAACAGGAGGGCAGAAGATATCAGCTATGAGAGCTCCCTTGCTTCATGGAACTACAACACCAACATCACTGAGGAGACTGCCAGGAAAATGGTAAGTGCTCTGTCCTGTGGGGTTTACTGTTGTTTTCAGAATCTGCTACTTTCTAGTTTATTTTGGTTCCACTGAGGTTGGTTGAAATTAGAGTGCTACTTCTTTGGTAGCTATGGTTTAGTTTCAGGAGGGAAGAGGGGCTTGCTTTAATGTAGCAATGCCTCACTGGAGCTGCCTGGGCTACTACCAGCCTCTACAGCCTAGGGTTGGTGCCTGGGCTGCCCTAGCACTGCACGAGGGTAGCTGGAGTCTGGACTTGTCCCTAGCCATCACCTTGAGTCACCCCAGTGAGCGGAGGGAAAAGGCGAGGGAGCACTGCATGTTCGGCTCCAAACTCTGAGCTGGATGGAGAGACATACCTTCTGGTGGTCCACCACCACCAGTGCCTCCTGGCAAGGCATTTCTGTGCAGGGCCCCTTTCCTCTTGGAGAGGGCACAGCTCAGAGGGGACGGTCTTCTCCCAGGGCCCAGGCTCGGTGCTGCCCTGTGGCGTGAGGGAATGGGATTAAAATCTTGGGCCCACGTGAGCTCAGGTCTCCCACTTTTCCTAAGACTGAACTAACACTGGGTTTTTTACTCACACAGACAATGCTCTCTCTTCTCTGTTGCTGAAATTATTGTACTTCTCACTGAATATGCAAACATTTTCTGCATGTAGGCATTCTATTAAATATTTGCCGATGGCTTTATATAGTGACCCACAGCCTTTACCCAGTGGGGGACCTTTCCCCACTGCTCCCCATCACTCTCTCATTGTCAGGGCTGTTGGTAGACTGCCTGGGGGTATTAAACTGGGAAAAATGAAGTGAGATCATGGATTTCCAAATGCCAGCAGTGGAGTTTGTAGTACAGTGGTCTAGTACATTGGTTTGAAAGTCAGTTTCTATCTGCAGGAAGGATCACAGCATTTGTACTTATGCTATCATGCAACACAGTTCTCCTTGCTTCTCAGCACCAACTTCTAGCTGTCCCAGCCAACGGGGTCTCTAGGCAAGTACTGTGTTTATCAAGAGCAGTCAGCCATGATCTGGCTGGTTACTGGTACTGCCATGCCTCAGCCTAGCATCTCGTAACCTTGGAGCCTTTCAAAATGAACAAAAACACCTTGAATTTTGTGGCTGTGTGTATTTTAAAGTTAACTCAAGCTTCAGAGAAGAGCAATTCAGAGCATAAAAATAAAGCTGAACATCCTACATCTACTTTTGTGTAATGATTTAAGTCTTGCACTTTGTGGTCTTATAGCTTAATTAAAACATGGTTTAATTATCGTATTTCTTAATTAAAGCAAGGAGACTGGTTGCTGGAAGAAATCCTAATGACTAATCATTGTCAATCTGGAATGTTTTCCAAGGCACCAGGTACTTAAACTGTAATGTTTCCAAATACGTAAAATGAAAGCCCGATATAGTACTTTCAGCATTAATGAGACGATAATAAAATACATGAGGAGATACCGGCAATAAGAACCAATTAGCCCAGTGCTCAGAGAGAATGTTTTCTCTCACTTGATCTCTTCAGTAGCGCTGGTAATAAACACACAGCTTCCCCTCCTCCCTTTCTGCTGGAGGAGCAGGGTTAATGAATACTGTCCCTTCTGGCTTCCTCCCATCCATTTTCCTTGTAAGTTGAGCCACAAACCCCATAACTATTCCTCTGACTTATCAACTAGTTCCTCTAATTGGGGAAAAATCAGACAGCAAGCTAACATCTTTCCCCCAGCTTTTGTAGCCAAAGAGCCTGCTTTTCTGCCCCACCGCTCCTTAGGTACCTCTCTGTCCCTGCTCAGGACAAGGAGTGCAGAAACAGAGAAACAGAAACAGTGATGCTCTTCCTCTGGGTGCTTATCAAGCTCTTGGCCACTGAGCTTTGCAAGCCACTGAGCAGCGGCAGGGCTGTTTGCTCTGCTCCCATGAAGGGGAGAGTTTGGAAAGCTTCCCAGTGATGGCTGCCCTCCCGCAGAGGGGCTTTATGGGCCGGGGGTGACGCGGAGATGGGACTGCCAAGGGCTTACATCTGCCACCGCCTCTCTCCACCGGAGCATAAAGCAAGTACAGTGGGTCCATCACGCACGGGGCTAGACAACCCAGGCACAGCTCTGGTGAAAGTGTTGGCCTCGCCACGTGTTTGCACAGGGGGTGAAGGGTGCCTGAAAGAGCTCTTCAGGCACAATATGACATTTGTGTTTCCTGATGACTCAGCAGGGAGGGACGGGCATTACAGGTGCCCTCTCCACAACCCAGGAAGCTCTGGCATGAGCAGAATTAATTAAACTGTCCTAAAGACCCAGGTTAATTAGTACTGTTCTTGTTGCCATTTGGGATGGGTGCTGATGTGCTAAACTATGTACAAACACATTTAAAAAAGGTGAATAAGACAGTCCCAAATCCAAATAATGTTCTTATGTTGCTACTTTGTGCACTGAAATATGGGAATTTCACTTGTCATGGTATGTAACTGCAGCAGTTGTAAAGGAATCTCATGCAAAACATTGAGGTTTTGCATGCCCAATTTAGGCACCTGTTTAGAGCCTTGTATGCCCAAGTATAATCTTTTATTTACCAAAACTTCAGGAGAAAGTGATATTTGCATAATGAAAAGAATCAATATCAGTATCTTGGCTGCTGTCTGTCACTGCTACTGAAACAGAAATGGGGAATGACATCTGGGTCACAGAACCCTTGTGGCCTGGCTCGTATCTGGTTTCTGTTAGGCACAGGTGGGTGAAGAAAAGCACTAAGGGAAGAATACGTGGTGATTTAGAGTAGCAGGGAACACAGCTCGGTGATGCTGGATCAATTACAATAAGTATGGTGTGATGAGACGGTCCTGCTTTTTGCTGTTTCGAAACTAAAATGGTTATCTGGATGTGTGACTAAAACAAAGCCAAAAATTTCTCCAGCCATTTCACTGCACAGAGCAAGTGCTCAACCCTCAATCCTCAGGTGGTCTCCATGAATGTTCTCCCCAGAATTAACATTTTTTGCCCACTGAGTACATCAGGCTGCTGCACTCTTTTGGTGGAGTAATTCAGGGTTTGTGTGAACCCGTTTCAGAACGAGGCAGACGCCAAGTGGTCCGCATTTTACAGTGAGGCATCCAGGAACGCCAGCAGCTTCCCATTATCCAGCATCCAGGATTCTCTCACCAGACTCCAGATCCAGAGTCTCCAGGACAAAGGATCATCTGTGCTGTCACCGGAAAAATATAACAGAGTAAGTTGCTGAATGTAGCTCATTTTTGTTGAGTGAGTTGAGCCGCCTCCCACAACACCCCTGAGTGAGGGCATGGTGCTGTTGCCACCCTGCTTGTCTCGGGATGATGCTGTTGCCCAGCATCAGTATAGAGAGTGTACCTGTACAAGGTGCCCATAGCAATAAGGGACTGGAAGGGTGGTCTGACTTTAGGAAGCTGGTTCCCATTCAAGTCAGCAGTTTTGCCATGTAATCCATGCAATGAATTTCAAACACACACATGCCTCAGAGTTGTCCTTGCATAAATGGCCGGATTAGTCATAAGAGGAAAAAAGGACCTATGATAAATGCTTGGCTAAGTCCAGACCTAGGGCAATGAGCAGAAAGAGATGGGTGAAAGGACACTCAGTGAGTCAAAAAGGTGGAGGAAGTCTTTCTTTCGCTGCACATGTTGCATTATCAAACTGTGAAAAAGAGGGGATATTTCCATGAAGTGGGCACCCTGGGATGCCTGAAATCAGGGAGGGTTGGCGACCTCCTTCCACAGAAAGCTCCTGAAGGCCAGCAGGATTTAGCAAAATTCATAATGAGATTTGACATTTCTACTGACAAGTTCATGTAAAAGGCATATATATGGATAATGACTATATGTGGAATTCGAGTGAGCAGCTATGCAGACCCAAAAGGGATTTATAGCCAAACACGAGAGCTAAATTAGTTTCCTTTTGCTGAAGATCAAATTGAAACATGGCATTGAGTTAGGGGATCCTGCAGTTCTGATTGTAGAAGGATCCTGAGATTTTTGTGCTAAGATAGCAGTGTTAACCACCGTGCAAGAGAAGCTGTGGACTGGCTGAATCTCTTCTCTGATCCAAATGAGATATGTTTCTGGAAGGACAGATCACCTTGATGGGAATGCTGACAATTCATACAAGCTTACATTTATTTTGGAGCACAGCAGTACACTGATGGTAATGCTGTCTCTGTTGAGGAGGTATTTTCTTCAGTATCTTCCCTGTTTAGACACTTGGAGTTTCCTAAATAAATAGTCTTTGAAGCTGACATTGTTGACTCTTGCTTGAAAAGTGACTTTTTGAACAGTCTGATGGGATTCGGTAGGAATATTTAAATATTCTTCACTGATACCAAAATTTCCCTGGGTGCCCAGTTATTTTAATGCTGACAGAGATAAAGTTAGAGCTAGTCATTAACTACCCCTCCCATGGACAGCTCTACACAGTTCTGATTTAAAGCTTTAAATGAGAAATAACATAGTCCTAAATGAAAAGCTAAAAGCGGTGTATGTTTTTCTTGAGGTATGAAAACCTGAAAACATAAAAAAATTATAAAAACAGACTTATGTAGCATAGCTTCTGAGATAGAGCTGAACGATTTCAGATGCATTTGGCCTTCAGCTGACCCAAGACGTGAGCCATAACTTCTCTGTAATGGAGTATAAGCAGATCTATGCAGTTAGTGTGATGTGATGTTAAAAACCACAAGCAACAGTCAGCCTGACAGCATCTGCAGAAGGGACCTTTTTTGCTGCCATTCAAAACCACAGCCTACCTGGAAAGTTTAGGTGGGTCCACGCTTATGGAAATGCATTGCTAAACTTTATTGTTTTATTGCTGTTGTATATTGATAGCTCTCTTGTGACAGTCGGTGCTCATTAAATCCAGAGCTCTGTCTAACTGGATATTAAGAACCTGTAGTTTACGTGATATATTTGGGAGATTATCTGTCTTTTCCAGCTAGGTCCTGGTTCAGTAATGGATTTAGGCAAATTCTTTCATTAATCTCTACTGAGCTTAAACATATGCTTACATGTTAAGCTGGTGGCTGAACTATTGAATCAAGCTTTTAAGGAATTAGCATAATTGGCTGTTATTTTGCACAGAGTGGGTTTCTAATGGGCTATCTCACATCTAACTTGCAGCTGAACACTGTGCTAAATAGAATGAGTACCATCTACAGCACCGGGACCGTCTGTAAAATCAACGAACCGTCTGAGTGTTTGGTGCTGGAGCCAGGTATGGTACTAACCACTGCCCCTACTGAGGATTCAAAAAGAAAAAGCCCAAGGGTGGCTCCTGACTGCAAGAGAACAGGCTGTAGTTTCGATAGACATATTCTGCTATCTAAAGCTAAGTCATAATTTAATTGCACCTTGCAGTTCAAGGACCTTTAGCAGGATTGCTGCCCACAAGACATACTGTCTCCTACTTGTAGTAGACAAAATTTGGAGAGGGCTGCTCAGCTTGTGTGACAGCCTGCCTGTCACCTGGGGTTTGGCTACATTATAGAAAGTCTATTCTTTTCCCCTGTCATCAGAGTCTTGTTGGACTCAACGTTCTATTCAGACCAGTCCCAAGAATGCTACCAACTTACAGGAAGCTAATGTAGAGAGAACATTTAAGGGACTCATGATCTGCTCCATGTCTCTTAAAGAGAAGAAGGGGAAAACCTTACATTAGAAAAGGATGCAATAAAATAATGGGATATTTCACTATATCAGACACAAAGTGTTTTCTTCTTAGTTCATGAAATTTCTTTCACATTAACTCATTTGCATGCTGTGAAAGAAAAATAAATAGATTCTGCTTTTTCAAGGCCTAGAACTTATTTTTTTGTTCTGACAGGTCTAGACACTATTATGGCTAACAGCACGGATTATCATGAAAAACTGTGGGCCTGGGAAGGCTGGAGAGCTGATGTTGGCAAGATGATGAGACCATTATATGAAGAGTATGTTGAACTTAAAAATGAGGTTGCAAAGCTTAATAGTAAGTCACAATTTTTTTTTCTTTTTTCTGGCTGCCAGAAATTAACAAACCTACTGCAGTCTCACACAATTTGCACAGGAATTCAAAACCCATAGTTTTTTACGCACTGATGAGTAGCACTCTGCACATAATTTGCTCTTGGTGTGCATGTTGCAAAGTGAGAGGCAATGCAGACAGGTGCCATTGACCAGATCAGACATCTGTCACCAGCGTGGAACAAAAGGGGGATGTCTTTGTTGGCACCTTTCCCAAATGCTGTAATGTATCAGTGCCCTTCATTACAAACTGCCTTACCCAGAACTGCACTGCTTGTGGCTTATGGGCAAGCATGCTCAATTTAAACAACTTCTGAGCGCTGCTGAGTCTTGGTGATGTCTCCTCTTTTCTATCGGCCTTGACCTTCTTGCACCAGACACAAGCAGTGATACATTTATAAGCATTATGCCCTAACTGGAATGATCAGATTTGGTAGGCCTGGGCCAGCAGATGCAGCCAGGTGCTTAAAAAGGATTTTGCACTAAGGGAAGTGTGCTTCCAGTCAGAGATCTCCACACAAATCATAGGGAACTGTCTTTTCAAGGAACAAGAAGGCAAGTGGCTGCTAATTTTCTTTGGGGGCTTCTAAAATAGCTTCTGAATTAGCTACATCACCTGCCTCTTGGCCAAACTGCAGCTGTATCACCTACTTTCCTATACTCTCTTGTTTTGTGAAAATTGTCAAGCTGTAGCTAAACACCAGGAATAAGAAATTACAGTCCAAATAGTTAGACAGGAAAAAACCAAACATTAAGAAATGATCATTATGACCTTCCTCTGTACCACTAAGGAAGAAACCTCAACTATGAGCCATTTCTACTCCAGGCTTGATGGAGCTCAGTGGACTGGAAGACTTGGTGGAACTGGGAGCTGCATTTCAGTCCTGGTGTCTACACCTGCCCTGATGGTTTTGTTGCTGAAGGAGGGGGCTCATACTCAATGTCCACCAGCTTATACCTTCTGTGAGAACCCCTCAGTATCCAGCCTGAGCAGAGGCTGCCCCCCCTCACAGCTGCAGGAGCTCCAGTCAGGAGTGACAATTTCCTTTGACCTCTGTCTCCAACTGGAATGATGCTGATTAGCAGATAACCGTGACTGCAATTTCTGCATTTCTTGGAAATCTCCCATACCTGCATGTTCGTGGGACAGAGCCTTGGGGGAGCGCTCTCACCCACCTAGACCCAGAGCTTCTCATGCTTTGCTGCTTTGCTTTGGGGGAAAGGCTGCATGTCTGCATGGGATCAGCAGGGAGCTGCACTGCTCCTGCAGACCTGAGCAGTGCCATGTGTGGTGTCCTGATGTGATGCATCCATGCTTTACAGGTTATTCTGACTATGGAGATTATTGGAGAGCAAATTATGAAGCAGACTATCCAGAAGAATACAAATACAGCCGTGACCAGCTGGTTGAAGATGTGGAGAAGACATTTGAGCAGGTAGAGGCAGGAAAAATCTCTCACCTGGGACACAGGGTTGTTTTGTGATGGTGGACTCACATGTAGATGTTGTGAAGGAAGATGAGACCTGCTCTAAACTGGCTAATCTCAGTCTACATGGGGTTAACAGATGTTGGGAGATGTATGTGGCATTTTTATCTCTGCAGCCATTCTAGGACCAGCTTTGTCCCCTCAGGCTGCACTGTGCCAAAAGCTGGGAAAGAGGGAGCTCTGCAGATCCATGTCGCTCCTCCAGATGGGGCCCATGGGGGGAGGTATGTTTCCCATGAGGTAGATGGCATCCCTGATACTCTGCATCTAAAGTTAGCAATGCTCCCTCCCTTGTACCTGAGCAGGACTTCTGGGGCTAGGATCTGGACTCAACGCTTGAGCCCTGAGGCAGGGGGAAAAGCTCAGCTGCAGGTCTGGGGTGCACTTACCTGCCCAGAGAATTTTGTCAGAGACATCTTCGAGGCTCTCTGTTTAGGAGGGATGAATGGCGTAGAGCAAAGAGAAAATAATTTGTTTCCTTCTCCTCCTCTGCCTCCAGATAAAACCTCTGTACCAGCAGCTGCATGCCTATGTGAGGCACCGGCTAGAGCAGGTCTATGGCCCCAAGCTCATCAGCTCCACAGGATGCCTCCCTGCTCACTTGCTGGGTACGTCAATGCAGCCGTGTTGCACAAGCCTGACTCTGTACACAGGACAGTCATCTTCAAGGCACATGGGAACAGAGTAACCTGCCTGTTTAATCAGGATATTAACAAACAGGTTACAGATAAGAGAAGGGGAGAGGAGAAATGAAGAAGTCATCCCTGGCAGAGATGACATAGGTGCTTAGCAGCAGAGGCAGGTAGGGAAGGCAGGTGTCCTCATCTTTGCTGGAGCTGGTGTCACCCAGCTCAAAACTCCAGCACTGGGCTGGGACATTGCCCTCCCCTCTGCAGCACTTGTCTTCCTTAGAAATGAGAGTTTCAGAGAGACTTGTTTTTCCTTTTAAATCTTATCCTAAGCTCACACATTTCATGATTTTGCTTTCAAAGCATGCAACATCAAGCTGCTGTAACTGTAATGTACGTAAACACAGCAGCAGCAATCACATGGACTAACAACATGGATGTTCAGTTGTGAATAAACCTTTAGGAAGGTGGTAAGTCCTGAAACCATATTGTACAAGAATAGCTGATCTTGGGGAATAAAATGATCTTTGATCTGAGTTTGACCTATGCATGACTTCCCAGAACTGCTCCCCTCCACATCTGGATCAGACCTGTTTGGATGTATAGGAGTCCCTATTTATGTCACTGCACAAGTTATAGAACTCTCTGGCACTTTTGAACAATACATAGTCAATCATTTAAAGTATTTCTATGTTTCTCTCTTTTTTGAAGGTGATATGTGGGGTAGATTTTGGACAAATCTATATGCCTTGACCGTTCCCTATCCAGCCAAACCAAACATTGATGTAACTTCTGCAATGGTTCAAAAGGTAAGACATGCCTTTATGCAATATGCATTATGTAACAAATCTAGATGGTACAAAAATTATACACCAACTGTCAGCTGCTCTCTAGAAAACCATAGCTGCCCTAAGGCAGACACAGCACCAGCAAAGCATTGCTTTCCGCATCCTTTTTTGCTCTTCACCTTAGTGTGTTCCTGCTTTTTCCACTGTACTTTTCCCTTAGCTGTTCTCCTCTCTTTCTTCTCCACCCTCTTTGACTGGCTTAATCTTGGCTCCAAGTCTATTTTCCTTAGAGACACCTATCCATTAAGAGATATATGTTGTACATAAAAATATTTCAGGAGTCATGGAGTTGGCTGGTATCAAATATGACCTTTGCCAGCCATTACCATAATCAAATAGTTTGTATATTGCAGGGGTTTTGGTTTTTTTTTTTTTCCAGTCCCGTTTATTTGGATACAGCTGGGAAACTGCAGTGCTGCCTCTTATCTTCTGATAACTGCATAGCACCATAAGGTCTGTGTTTGAGATCTGTAGTGCTAACAGCCGTGACAGCACCTTTACCAGACCGAGAACATGGTTGAAGATAACGCTCTGTAGTCCGTCCTAAGCTTCACTTCTTTTATAAAACAAAAGGTGATCAGTGGAATTTGATTTCTGAAATGTGACTATTCACCTGAAATCTACCCTTCTCTCACAGGGAGCACTCCATGCAAATTATATGCTGGCAAGAGAAGGAATAGCTAAATTTGATTCATAAGCAGTTCGCATAAGTCTGCATTAATCTCACCTCTGTTTTACAGTACTGACACCCTTGTAGTCATAAATTTGTATATATTCAAGTACCACCGTGAAGAGGGAAGCATTACTTACAGAGCAGTGGGGCAAAGGCTGGACTCATCCTTGTTGGTGGATGTGCCCAATTTAGGATTCTCATCCAACCGAGCTGCCTGCCACCTGAATCTCTGCGAAAACAGTCCAGTAAATGCAGAGCTCCTGCTATGTAGAATCATAAAACTGCTGAATGACAAAAATATTCTGGACATTAACATGCAGTTACAATCTGATAAACAACTCCTCTAGGTACATTTGCCAGGTTTTATGGTTCTGGCTGAGGTCTCCTCTCATGCTTATCTGCTGGGAGTGCAGCTCTGCTCCCTCAGCTGAGTTGTCCCTGACTGAAGTGGCTGAAGGGTCGGATCCCAGATCTGACATGTTACTGACAAGAATGCCTTTTTTATCTTCACTTCCTTATCTTTGATTGAGGGCTTCTCTGGACTGGGTCAGGTGCTATCTGCTGAACCTCTGAGTGCAGAAACCTATTTTGTTTGCAGGGAAAATGCTTAATTCCAGTTCCCAGCAGAATTTACAGAAGTGCTGAAGGCAGGCACTACCGTCTTACTCTCAGTAAGTCAGGTGCTGATCTGAAGTCGCTGGGAGATAAATACGAAGTCAGCTGCCCCGTGTTAAGCCAGCTGTCAGGAACAGGCTCCGTGCAGAAGCAGTGGTTAATGGTGGTGTTGTCTCTTTCAGAAATGGGATGCAGTTAGAATATTCAAAGCTGCTGAGGCCTTCTTCTTCTCCATCGGCCTTGAGAAAATGACTGAGGGCTTCTGGAATAACTCCATGCTCACAGAGCCGACCGACAACAGGAAGGTTGTCTGCCATCCTACGGCATGGGATCTGGGGAAAGAAGACTACAGGTACTGGAATTACTATAACCCCTTTTTATACTATCTCCTAGAACATTCACATTTTCACTAAAGGTGCACCATGCTGATTTAATTTTTCCTTTTTTTTTTTTTTTTCTGGCTGATAAGAGGGGAAAGGAAGACAAGAGAGCAGGGATCTTGTGGGACTGTAAACCTTTCTGTTTAACTTTGTCTGTGAAGACCTAAGGACTACTCTCAAATTTAAGCAGAGAAGTGACTATTATTTATATGAATTAGATAAATAATGACTATGTTCTAGGGCTTAAGGAATAAGCAGAAATGTGGATGCTTGTGGATACTAGTGAGATTTGTGGACACCTGCACATTCTCCAGCAATAGCACAGGGTCCCTGGGTGGCAAGTGAAAACCTCCTGAGAGCCCACCATCTGTCTTTAGCAGATATATCCAGTTTCATGAAAATCCATCTAACTCTTCCATATCTGGGAAAGGAGAGGAACAGCAAGTTCCCACACAATGAAGTGGGAGGACAAAAGCTGTCCCCTTTTGCAGTCTCCGCAGTTACCAGGGAAAGAGGCTGGTCCCCAGCAGACCCTTAGTGAAAGCTGCCAGCCTCACATCTTGGCAGTCTGGGGAAGGGGAAATGAAACCCTATTTGAATTCCTTTACTAAATAGTACCTACACAAGGATGAAGTAACAGGAGTCACTGACACACAGTTTTTTTTACACTACTATCTGCCTGAATTTGATGGTGAGTACTCACTCCAACAGACACAGTAAGTTTATTGCCAAGTTTCAGAGAGCAGCTGCTTCTCACAAAACAGCAATTTTCTCTTACTCCCAGCACAATTTCAAGGTAGCTGAAAGTGTTTTGCTGAGTTCCCCTCCAAGCCTCACTCTTGCAGGAGGAACTGCACCCCGTGCTAGGACATGGCCGCCTGGGTTTTGTGAGGGGTGAGAGGTGTTCGAAAGCTCTGGAGGCTGCTTTGCTCTGCAGTTGCAGCAAGCAGGACTCAGGCAGCAGCTGGCTGGGCCACCGTCTCTCTAACCACAAACACTTTGCTCTGGTGCGCAGGATCAAGATGTGCACCAAAGTGACCATGGACGACTTCCTGACTGCGCATCATGAGATGGGCCACATCGAGTATGACATGGCGTACTCTAAGCAGCCTTTCCTGCTGAGAGGTGGCGCCAATGAGGGCTTCCATGAAGCAGTAGGTGAAATTATGTCACTTTCTGCGGCTACTCCTCAGCATTTGAAATCTCTTGACCTCCTAGAGCCAACTTTCCAAGAGGATGAAGGTAAATAAATGTGTAAATATTACATATTCCAGTGAAAACACTTGCAGGCCTTATTTTGTGGCAGAAGATTGTGTCTGCCAACTGAGTGATCAGCTGAGAGGCTTCTGAAAATCTTGCTCCACTAACTTACCAGAAATAATATTTTTTTTCCCAAATCACATTGTGAAGCAAGGATCACTGCTTTATAATGCTGATACATAATTTAGAAACAAATAGCTAGCACTTCATTACCTTCAGTACTGAACAAGTCATCCCAAAATCTTCATAGTTCATTTAGATGAGCCTCCAACAGTCTTTTCAATTTCTATTTCATGAATCTGTACGTATCTCTACCAAGGTATGTATTTAGCAGTTCAAATGAAACTGAAACCTTGAGATTTACATCTCCCACTTAAGTGAATACTGAGCAGACAGCATAGGTAGGCCCTCATAATGCAGTTTGTTTGGCTTCTCTGAGTATTACCTTACAAGGATGGAGATGTACCAAAGTCTTCAGCTCAGAACTTCCCAGAGCCTGGGAAGTTTTTCAGTGGACGATAATGAAATATAAATGCCAAAGGGCTAGGTTATTTAAGAGGTAGGGGGAAAAGAAAGAGAGACAGAACTGTATACAATACCTAAGTGATCTTTTCTCATCTTTTTTACAGTAGTATTCTTCCTTCCACTTTTTACTTAGTGAAAATCTGTAATTCAAACCAGATGTAAGCATTAGCTGTAAAAGGAAGCAACTTTAGTTGTCTAATGAGATACTAATTGCTACCATAACCATTACCTTAACTGCTTCTCTCTTCAGAAACTGAAATCAACTTTCTGCTCAAACAAGCACTAACGATTGTTGGAACAATGCCTTTTACTTACATGCTGGAGAAGTGGAGGTGGATGGTGTTTAGGGGTGAGATTACAAAGCAGGAATGGATGAAGCGGTGGTGGGAGATGAAGTAAGTTTGAGAAACAAAGAGAATTTTTTTGCAAATGAACCTGCAAAACCAACCCTTTGTAGTTACTCAACATACTGAGGTGCCTGTGCCCCCATAGGGCAGGATATGTCTTTCAGGGTGTTTCTACAAAGCCTGGTAAAGTGCCAGCCAGAAACACCCAACATGGTGCAGAAAACATCTCACAAGCCGTGTATCCCCATTAGCACTGTGTACAGCCCCGGGCAGCTTACCCTGCCTCTCAGTAGACTTTTTCCTCATTTCTAATGTCAGTTTCTCTGATAAAGACAGCCCATGGCCTTCACACGGGATGTTCCAGATCCCAGGATCAACATTGCCATCCCCCTGATGCATGCCCCAAGATGTCTTTGTAGCTTAAGTACAGCCCTTCCCTAAGTCTTATTGAGCCTACACTCTGGTTTGCTCACCACCTCCCGAAGGACAAGTGGAAAGGGAAGTTCATCATACTTGCCAGCCTGAGAAGCATACAGATCTTAATCTACCAAATATCTGTGCACACTTCTCTGCTTTGTGTTTCCTCCCCATTCTAGACTGGTTTTGAAGGCAAATTATCTGAAAGACTCCAGACTGCTTCCTTCCATTCTTATGTATTAAGATACCACCTTTCTCAGTCAAGAAAATACAGTTCCCTTGGCAAATAACATCCAGAGGTGCCTTTTCAGATTATGCCCATCAGCAAATATATTTTCAGCACCTTAGAGCTCAAGATTAAAAAGTGGTTTGATTGGGACTGGAGTCTGACATTTCCCGGGTTGGTTAACATGGGGGCAGAAAAATGCAAAGAAACCGAACAGGTCCCACACTGAAAATGGAGCCTGCAATCTAACATGAACACAAACAGTAAGCCTCCATCAGCAAACAAAATCTATAATAAAACTTGATATAAGTGAGCCTCCTGACCCACTGTAAAAATCAGTCAGCTTCGATTTATTCAAAAGTAGCAGAGATGTCAGAGAAATGGAGAATGTCAAATTGTTCAGGGGAGCTTATCACATCTGTTGTAGAGGCACTGCAAAGCTCTCTGCTGGAACAAGACCTTGAAATACAGGTTTACAGAAAAGATTTCCATGTTAGCTTATTACCATTTTCAGAATTTAGGGCATGGGTTTGTTTCCAGAGTACTGCTCAGGAAACATGCTCTCAGGAGAGGAAAATAAAGACAAACCTCATCCCCAGCCCAGGGGCACAGCAGGCCATACACCTTTTGGGTTACCCAGTCTCTGCACGCACTTACCCAGCGCAAAAATGCAAGTGTTAGTCTCCAAACTCGGGATGACCCAGGGCATGAGGGGTATGTGTGTGAAGCTCATGTCTTGTAGATTATTTCATACCACTAATTACTCCCTGCACACCCTGCTATCATACAAATCCGTTCCTTGCACTATCAGTTTCAAAGCAGCTTCTTCTCTGTGGTCTCCAGCTGTGGAGCAGTACTTATTTGGGGTTACTGGGAGCTGTATGGACTTCTTCTGTTCAGAAGAGAGCTGCCCATATGTATCAGACAATACAGAGAAAGAGCAGAGTCAGATTATTTTTCCTTATTATCTATTAACAGAAATTCTGTGTTTTTCCTTCATCCCCAGGAGAGAAATAGTTGGTGTTGTTGAACCAGTCCCTCATGATGAAACCTACTGTGACCCTGCAGTGCTGTTTCATGTGGCCAATGATTACTCATTCATAAGGTAGCTCAGTGTTTAATTCATGACTTTTATTTTGGGTACAGAACAAGCCCCAGCTACCTGAAACATCTACTGGAAAGTCTCAGGACACAATCTTATTTTGTTTAAAGTCCTGACTGAAGGTCACTGATTTCAGTGGAAGTTTTTCTGTGGACATCAGGGGCTGCTCCATAGCAATCTCTTAGCAGCAATGAGGCTGCTGAGCTTCTTGCTGAGCAGAGCAGCTTCATGCTGCCATCAGACTGGTTGGAGCACATCCGTATGGGCGGCTTGCCTCTTGGGGAGACAGTGTGCCCTGTACCACTGTCACTTGAGCCATGCACATACAGCCCTGAAGCAACTAACTCTGGACATCCCTCCGTGTCCCAGCCATCTCATTCTAGAGGGCTCAGCCGGAGCGGAGAGTTGGGCCTTAAAAACCTTACTCGCTTCTGGTTTATGTGGCAGCAAACAGATTTAGGGCTCTTCTGCTGCATTTGATCTTGGCATTTTGTTAAATCTGAGTTAGCATAGCCTATAAATATCAGCTGGCCTTGCTCCTTGCAATGCAGCCTCCCAAGGCTCCCAGGAATGCCGGCTGACACAGCAGAGCTTTCCAAGGCCAAGGGCTTGTGGGTTTCCTTGCTAGATGACTAACAAAAGCTGTGCCTTCCTTCTCCTTGCCCTTCCTTTAGGTATTACACCCGGACCATCTATCAGTTCCAGTTTCAGGAGGCACTTTGCAAGGCAGCTAACCATACTGGCCCTCTTCACACCTGTGACATTACCAACTCCAAAGCAGCTGGTCAGAAATTGAGGTAACAAAGCAAATATCTCACATATAATAAATCAGAGTATAACAAAGCGTAATTCATCCTTGAAATCTTCTGGAGTCAATGAGGTTGCATCAAGAATGAACCTAGCTTGAAATTTTAGCATATGTCTACTCTGTTTATTTTGTCAAGTTGACTAAATTTATATCCACTGAGGATCTAAACATCAAAGGTTTAATTGTCTGTTAATGAGAAAATAATTTATTTTTATTAATAGGAGTGATGGGAGGAAGGAGGGAATTCAGAAGCAAAAAAGAAAACTTTGATACTGATTGCAGATTTTTTTGCTAGATGTCTAGATGGAACATGGCAATAACATATATTACCTCTCCTTCCATATACATAGACAAATGCTTGAATTCGGCAGATCCAAGCCATGGACTCAAGCACTGGAAAATGTAACAACAGACAAATACATGAATGCAATGCCCTTGCTCCACTACTTTGAACCTTTATATAAGTGGCTGCAAAAAAACAATTCTGGCAGATACATTGGTTGGAAAACAGACTGGGCTCCATGTACGTACGGCTTGTGGGTAAATTAAGGACACTCGGTAGTCCTCACAACCCTTGACCAGCAAAGTCCCTCTCTCTTGTAAATGTTGAAGGCTAGGGAAGCAGGGTTATGGGAAATACACACTGAGAAGTAAGTTTTAGTTATGGGAAGGCAGACTGGCTTCCCCATGGCCAAAGTTGGAGAATTCAGCACACATGGGGTTTGTCACAGCCTCACCCAGTTTTCAGAAATAGAGTATATTTTTTCTAATAGTGGCAGCACTAAGAGTGTGGGATGGCTGTGCAGAGGGAAGAAAGACCAGAGGCTTGGACTTGCGTGTTGTCTGCCTGAGTGGTGCACCTGTTCTGCAGGGCTGGGAGCCAAAGGTCCTGGGAACCAGAAGATACTGAGCTGGGGGCATAGGGACAAACCAGTACCGAAAAATTACTACTCTTTTGTTTGCTGTCCTCTGCTAGTCAAAGAAGGGAGCTCAAGGGGAGAAAAAGGAGACAACCATGAAAAAATGGATTTTTCAGCCTATTGTGGTGACATTGGATATTGAACCACCCAGGTTATATATGCATAATCACTGTCAGTACTGGAGAGCACCGTAACTCTTACAGTGCTGCGCCAGTCTCTAACGGTGGGATTCACCTAACCAGACACCAACATCTGCATCTGAGCTGCTCATTCCCAATGGCAGGAAAGAGGCATTTCCTTCAGGAAATGTCTAAAGAAGACCAGAGGACTGCACTCTAGATGTGCTCTCTCTTTCTGTCTACTACAAAGCCAGACTTGGGTGACTGACAGCTCAGATGTGGATTTTTGCAATAGAGGTGGCTGATGGGAAACAAGATCAGTCCCACCAAGCTGGCCAGGGGGAGCAGGGGAACCTCTAAGGAAACTCTAGCCATCCTAGCATTTCCCAGGGACAGAATTTCTGTCGCTGCAGCTCTGACACGGTCCTTGTTTCTTTTTAAACCAGATTCTGACAATGCCATCAAAGTGCGCATCAGCCTGAAGTCAGCACTGGGGGACCAGGCGGTAAGTGTGTTTGTGCTGTGGCACTCTTCCCATTGCTCAGGCAACAGAGATGTTGTGCTAATGGCTCTCAGAAAATAAGGCAGGGTAGAGCTGATCTTTGTGCCTGAAGACTGGCATTAGCTCAGGTGAAGGGTTATCACATAAAAGATGTCTTATCTGAGTTTGTGGTCAAGACTCTCTCTACAGTTAGTGAAGGGACTTCTCCAGGGAGTGATCCCACCCATTTTAAGAAAGACATCTCAACTAGATGAGTTGAGTTATTCTGTGGAGGTACTGATCATTTTTTACCTGCTACAGGAGAGGCCTGGAGGGCAGCATAGGGGAACTCATGTACCTGAAAATGGCTATATTTTCTCTAGCTATGCTGATGTGTCTAAATAAAGCCTCTTCCTAATTAGTTCTACTTTACATTATCATGGCTATGGTGACTGCCTTCAAAAGTTATTATTAGAGCAGCTACTTCACATTTAAATGTAGGACTAAAGCAGAGGGGTTGAATCCCACTCTTTATTCTCAAATGCTCTTGATTTAACACTGAAGCACTTCTGTCAGCATTCTTTTGTAGATTTTTGTTTTCCTGTTTGCTATAATCTTTCCAGGCCCTGATATATTCGGCTGCCTCCCTGTCCTCCAACCCTTATGCAGAGATAGCTTTGTTATTAAGATTGTGGGGGGCAGACCAGCTGCTTCTGTTTCAGACAAGAAGAAGGGCTTTCATTCCCAAGAGCTTGTCTGCTTTCCCCAATTATACCAGCTGGTCCAATAAAATGTATTACAGCAACCAAAAAAAACTCATCAAAGCCAAAGATGGCTTTTAAGATTTTAAACAGAGCATTGGCTTAGCCCATTTGCTTAACTCAGGCTGAAAATTTGCTCCTTATTCTAGCTGTGCCTCTTTATTCTAATCTCACAGAGGCAGTGTAGAAGGCTTAAGTGCAGACACTTCATTCCTGTTAATAGCCATTTTCACCTTGCAGAACATTAGCAATTTTCCAAGAACGAGTATGTCATCAGGCAGGTCATTTAGACCTGCGTGTTGGAGCCTATTGGACTAGGCAAGGACACAATAGCATGGGCTCATTTTTCATATGAATTGATGCTCTTGCTTCTATCACTCTCTCACATGCAAGCCCCACTGGAGTTCTATTGCTTCCTAGACCGCTGAGTCGAGTTAGATACAATTCAAAACTGATACCAACAGCATGAAAAGGTTCCATATTACAACACATTTATTAGTCATTATGGTTAATGTTTATCTTAATACCATTTTTATGCTTGCTTTTTGCCATCATAGCCTTTGTTGTGCAATTGAGCAGCTGTAAAACAATCTCATACAGATTACTTAATTTGAATTATGGTATGGATGGTAGGTTCCTAAGCTCTGAAGAGCAAGTAATGAATTTTCCTCTCAAAACCAGTCCACATCACCAACTTGCAAGAAATCTTTTCCATTCAGTAGCTTTCTGCCTCACCACAAATTTTCCTTGTGCTGAGCTCCTAGGGACGTGACTCTGAATGCTTGTATGCCAGCAGTGGGTGATGGTACATGCATGAACTGGCATAGAGAAAAGGCAGGGGGAACCTTGGGCAGGAATCTCTGCCTGGCTACAGAGCAATATGTTTTGGCTGCTTTATGCGGCTCACAGTGCACAGAAGCCAGGAACCCAGTGCAATTGTTTGTTTAAGACGTATTTCAAGCTGTGTTGCACCACTAGGAGAGCAGAAAGCATTCTGAGTATGCCAGCAAATCTTTTTGTGTTTCTGCTCTTTAGCATTGGATAGAGCAGAAAGGGAAAGACACCCCCCTGCCTTCTGCAGAGGGAGCTTCACTGGGGGGACAGCAGGGGCAGCTGCGGTGCATGCAGGCAGTCCTGCACCACTCAGCTATGTACCCTTGCTGTTACCAGCAGGGAAGATTCAACAGCCCGAAGTTCTGGCAAATTAAGAATCCAGACTCACGGATGGGCTTACACCAGCTGTGCCAGAGCATGTGCTGCCGCAATTACCCTGCTAATTGTTTTCAGGCTGATGCAATTAAAGCTGCAGCTGTAGCATCGCTGGATCACCAGTGTAGCTGATGAGGCTGAAACGCCCACAGCTTTGCTTCAGCTGGGTCTTTATGAAAGTGCCCTCCCAAGGGAAACTGCTACAAGACCCCTGCTGAATGACTCAGGGTCTATCTTATTTAAAATAAGGGGTTCCAGGAGTGTCAAATCTCTGACCACCACTTGAAAATGGGACGCCTCTTCAAACATTAATTCAAAATTCCCCACTGGGTCAATGTCACATGTGTGATTACATTGTAAAAGGCTGGCACACAAGACAATGTTAGGAAATGGAGAGCTGTCAGCCTGCAGGCATTTTGATGGATTTTAGAATGGAAAATCCTTCTTTGAATTAGAGGCCAGACTTACACTGTCTTTCAAGTCACACATGGGATCTTGTAGGGAACGTGCTATAATAGAGCAGAGGCCCTTGGCAAAGTTCATTTTGCTCTGAAAGGCAAAGCAGCCTCTGTAACGAACAGCGAGGGCCAAGGTAGGTTTCTGAGATGCCTGGGGAAGGCGTGTGGGTAGTCATTACTCAAACAGAGATCAGAAGCCAGCTAGGTACTTCCCATCCACACAGCCTGTAATGGTATTTATAAAGGCACTTGAGAGGCACAGTGGCAATTAAAATACATTAGACTTAAAGAGACAAAATATATGGCACGGAAACAAATAAATTATTAAAAAGCTAAGATGCTAAGTACAGAAAGCAGCAGTAGAGGAATCAAGCTCAATTAGCTCCTGGTTAAACAAAACAAAAAAAAAAAGGACTGCAGAGCCTAAAGATGTTGGGGAGAAATGAAAAATTGAGAACCCCCGCACAGCAGCATTGTAGGCTGTGATGGTGAACACTGCCAGCTGCCAGAGACAACAGCGGTAACACCAAGAGTGCTTCAGCACAGGGCTTTGCCTGCTGCCCAGCAAGCAGGAGAAAGCTGGGGGCATTTGGTAATCGAGACAAAGGTGACTCACAGCTTCAACCCTTGCTAGCGGGAACAGCCAGAGCTGGCACAGCCCCTGCCCTCTGCACGCTGCTGGGATCAGGCTGGGGGCTGCTCTGCTAGCAGGGCCTTTGGGTCACCTGCCCCTTTCCTGGGGCCTGATCCTGCACAGACTGACAAGAGTTCTGCTCTTTCCTCCCGGGTATTTCTCTCTCTTCATTTTATATCAAGTGTCAAGAGGAGGACAGGGTTGAAAAATGCAGCTGGGTTTTGTAAAGCCTGTTACAACAGAGCCACCTTCTACCACACCTTCCCAAATGATACTTGAGAAAGTCAGGACCTGTGTAAAACTATCACTGACAGCATTTACAGGCATTCCTGCTCAGGTACCATAAACGCAATCAAATCTAGGCCTTCAGGGGATAAAAAAAATTGCCACAGAGTTCAGACAGGAATTTTCCCTTCGTGCACATGTCGTGTTGCACAACAGACCAGGCTGCATTATCAGCTCCTGCAGTGGTTTTTGCCCCCTGTACAGCTCTCAGTTCCTGCCCCAGGGAAGCTCTTTTTGACTTCCCCTGCAAATAACTTTGGACTTATAAGGCAGGCTGGGAGGAGCCTGCACACAGGCAGTGCATTTTTTATATCACCTATCTATTCTCCAGGGAAAAACAACAAATATATGCCTGCTGCAAAAATACTGATGCAGAGTTTTTACCAAAACAAAACAAACCCCAAACAAAAATCCCAGCTCATCAAGCAAACAAATGAGCCACCTTCACACAACAGCCCCACCCCAAAGTTCATCCTTCTTAAAAGAACAGGTCTGCAAATAAAATTATGTGATTAAAAAAAGATCTAAATTATGAAATCTTTAGACTTCAACCAGAATGCACAATATTTAGTAGGAATAATGTTGCTCCTGCTGCCTTTGCTCCCCATAAGGTAGGGAGATGGGCTGGGACTGCAGCATCTTCAGCAGCCCCGTGTAACGGTACCAGAAATTGCAGAGGGACAGCACGATGCAGTGTCTGGCAGTGGGGATGCCTCCTTGATAATTCTCCTGCAGAGCACCCAGATTAATGGAGCTAAAATGTTTGAATAGGTTCCTGAAGTGCTATCATGGCACAAATAAATAATACTGAAGTGCATGCCAAGCATTACAATTGCTATTTCTTTTTAGAATTATTTCATAGTGTCAGATAACTTGCCATCTCTGATGAATTTCTCTTATGCTGTTTTTGCAGTATGGATGGAATGAAAGCGAGCTCTTCTTGTTCAAGTCAACTATTGCCTATGCCATGAGAAAATACTTTGCAAAGGAGAAGAAACAGGATGTTAAATTCCAGTGAGTGGCTTGCTTAATTGTGCCAACTACATCTATATTGCTTCTGGTTTGCTAGCAGCATGAATTGTTGGAATTAATTGTGCCTTCTGTCAAATGTAAGGTGATAGCAAACAATGTCAAACATCAGCTGGTTGTAAAAGGCAAGATGCCAGCTTGGTTACATGCTGTCTTTTCTGTTCACTCAGGAGTCTGAAGTTTAGGAGTAACGTGCTAAAGTTAGGTAACTTCAGTAGGTGCAGAAGGCTTTGTCTCCCACTGCTTATCAGTGGTGGAAGTGAGCCTTGAGAATTTGTGCCTGACACCTATATGGGAATATCAGGGAAGATATACTGATTAGAAATAAAAATTTCTAACAATATATGTGTATGATACTGAATGTCCAAGAGGTTTTGGGTCAAGGAAAGATAAACTTCTTGATTATAAAGCACTAGAATTCTGTGCAGACTTACGAATCTTATCTAGGTTCACTTACAAACATAAAATCTATCACCTGAAGTTGATTTTGGTAAGAAGAACAACCCTTTTTATTAGGTTTCTTCAAAAAATTTCAGAAGCTATATACTTATGCTATTTGATATTACTTTATAGAACATCAGTCATGTAACATCTAGGATCTACTCCCAACAGGATATAAGGACAAAGGATTATTTTTCTTTTCACTTGGTACTTCATACATCACCTCATTAATGAGACCTGCCCCAAACACTCTCAGTTCTACAGCAGATTATGTGCTTTGGAAAATTACATCAAGGATTGTCTTAGGTACGGGGTAGACTTTCCAACTAAAGTTATGAATTAGCACATAGAAAAAGAAATTGTGTTAGGAAAAATGATTTCACTTCCCAGCTGAGGTCACTAGGAAGCATTAATTCAGTGTAAACTAACCCCATGGCATTGCCAATCAAACACAATGGCTCACTTGCCTGAATTTAAAGCTAATGTTATCTCAAAAAGTTATAAGCCCTTTCTCTTCTGTTTCTCATTCAGGATTAGAGACATTCATGTTGGGCAACAGACACAAAGGATCTCCTTTTACCTTACTGTCAGCATGCCAGGTAATATCAGTGATATTGTGCCCAAAGCTGATGTGGAAAATGCCATCAGGTGAGATTTTGCTCTCTGGGGAAAAAAAAAAAGAAAACCAACCAGGTGAAAGGGTAGAAGGCAAAGCAGTGCTCATGTCAGCTGAGGCAGAAGGGTTGATAAGAAAGTCAGTTCAGCAGTTAGCATGGAAATAGTGGGATGAGAGAAACTGTTATGACAGAAAGAAAACAGTCCATCTATCTGATGGTGTCTTGGATAACAGCCAATGTAAAATGCTTCAGGGGGCTTGTAAAACTGCCATAACACACCTAATTGCATCATACCTTGCCAGAAAATATCATTGCTCAAACTTTAACAGGAACTATCTTATATTCTGAAATACAGAGCACAGTGACGGTGTGTGCATGCACGTGTGTTTTGTGCATGCACGTGTGTTTTCTTCCTCTCGTTAGAGAAAATTCAAAGTGCAAGAATTATTGTTAGCAAGGACTCCAGAATAATGATGTATTAGAAAGACAGCCATATGTATTTAATTATACAGAAAAGAGGTCAGAGCAGGAGCTGGTTCCCACTTATGGGTCAATGAAGAGCTCTTTTATAGCATAGTATGACATCACTGTCAGTCGTTGGAAAAATGGTAAATAAAACTGCAGCTCTGCAGATGGTCACAGATAACGTACAGTGGGAGATGAAGAGGGCACAAATCTAAAAGCAGCAGCAACACAAGATGGGGTTGAAAAAGCAGTGGGATAAGTTGGTGAACCTAGGGAGAAGGATATGGCTATGAAAGTCACTGTCCAGTTAGCACTTAATAACAGAAGCAGAAGTTCAGGGAAAAACAAGGCACAGAAAATACAGCAGAGAGAGGGTTTTCAGGGAAGTGAAAAACACAAGAATCAAAACTATGGAAGTCTGTAGGAGGGAAACAGGTCGAAGATGTGGTTTTCTGTCACATATCCAAGAAACTTATGGAAAGCCAAGAGACTTAGGGTAAAGAGAATGAGGGGCAAAAAGCAAATAGAGAGGGAGTCCAGAAGGCTGTTTGCCTCATTTTGATAAATGTTAAGATGGAATTTAAAAGTTCACAGTGTCTGAACATGTCAGTTAAGCTGCAACAGGTTAAGGGCTTAAGTTACTGTGGTTGTCACTCACCACCCTTTGCCAAAAGGAATATGGGTTTAGCGGCACCTCCTGTGCAGCCTTTTCAACTAAGCAGTTCAGGGGAAGCTTGGCACACTGGAGATTTATAAAACAACCAAAAACTATTTATTTCCTTCCAAGAAATGCATGAAACTCTTTGAATTTGCTCTTGATGGCAGGATGTCTCGGGGACGAATCAATGAGGCTTTCAGACTGGATGATAACACGCTGGAGTTTGTGGGCATACTTCCAACCCTGGCCACACCTTATGAACCGCCAGTCACCATCTGGTTAATTATATTTGGGGTGGTCATTAGCCTGGTTGTCATCGGAGTTATTGTCTTGATCATCACTGGGCAGAGAAATCGCAAAAAGTGAGTAATATTTTTGGTACTATGATCATGACCATCGGGAGACATCCTAATGACTGAATTATCAGAATACTTACAAATAGGCTGCCAAATCTAACTGAAGCAAGTTAGGGAATTAAAGCTTATTATCCCCCTCCCATCAACAGTGATAGCTAAAGGTTCAGCTCCCTGCCTTTCAGTGCACGGCAGCTTTGGCAGCTTAGAGCAATTTCCCCATCATCAGCAGTTTAACCAAGGCAGCTGGATGCTGTGGCTGTAGGGAGCTGGAGTGTGGCCAGGCTTCTGCCAGCCCCACTGCAAGGTGGATGGAATGGCCTGCTGGGATCACAGTGCCTTCTCCAACAGCAGAGTTGCCCACATTCATCAGCTCCTGCAGTTTTCAATAATCTTGTCGGAGGCTGTCCAGCGAAGTAATTTTCCTTAAATATTGTTGCATTAACAGCAATATAGCTGGTTTGGTTTTCTATGTCTCTCCATTAATGGGGTTTCTAAGAATGTAGTAGGTTTGCTACAGTTCCTCTTAAAACCAACACAATTCCTTTTATATAAATATTCCCAGGTAAACATGGTATTATTGACAGTAGAGGATTCTGAGGATCCAGAAGGACTTGAATAGAACAGCGGCTTCTAATATAAAATGAATTTTCATTACAGGAGAGCGAGAGAAAATAGGAGTGAAGCAAGATCAAACTGTGAAGAGGGGAACCCTTATGATGAAGGGGGAAAAAGCAACATCGGTTTTGAGCCATCTGAAGAGACACAAACATCATTCTAGAAGATGTGGGTACACTAATGGTTTCTGGGTTTTTTCATTTCACTTTTAGCAATAGTGCCTAGCAAGGACCAAAACACTATGGATGTCATCAAACATAATGTCTTCTGGTTGACCATTAATCTACTGGTTCATAGACAACAGCAACTAAATCTGCTGTTTATGTGGTAATTGGAAAATATGCAAAAACTGAAGATACATATGTCCTGTGGCTTTTTTATGAATTATGCACATAATATTACACACTATTTGTACTGCTTTTCGTAAGCGTGCTGCATCCAACTTCTCTTTGTTTCCTCTGTAATGAGATACAAAAGCTTGGAAGTATACAGTTGTATACAATCAAGACAGGCCTAAGAATAACTCACATACTCCTAATGCCCATGAGGAACATCTTGATTTTTCCTGATGGGGACCTCAAAAGTGTATCTAATAGACAGTGAAAAAAAAAAAACCTGACCACCAGAAGAACCTTAGTGATGAAGAACTCAATCTGTTATAAAATAACTGCAATTTTTGCACCTTTAGGAAGTCTGTATCAATGTAAAACGGATACTGGATGAAGACTAACAAGCATTGGATCTTTGTTAGGAAGTTGTAACATAAGTTATTTTCCTAACTGTTTGCTTGATAAGTATTGTAGAGACCAAATAGCCCATGCTCCCTCAAAAAAAAAAAATTTTTTTTAAAAGATCTTTGTGTTATGCTGTCATCTAAAAATGGAATAAACTTCCTTAATACTAAATGATCCATGTTCTTTTTTTTTTTTTTCCAGTACCTTAGCCATTGCCTCCACTATTACAAATAGTGCATTACAAATACAAATTGCACTATTACATACAGGGGGCAGTATATTGATGCTTGGGAGGTTCAGGTTGCATCTGAAAAAGAAAAGCTGTTTGCCAGGAGGGTAGTGCAGCACTGGAACAGGGTGCCTACTCCATGCTTTGCAAGAGGCTGTGGGATCTCCACCTTTAGAAGTGTTCAGAGCTTAGATAGACAAAGGCATGGCTGAGCGAGTAGTGAGGACAGTGGGAAGTTTGACTATATGACCTCCAGAGGTCCCTTCCATCCAGCATTTCTATGATTCTGTGTCTTGTAGGTCCTGTGCCATACCTGCCACAATGCCAGTGCAGTTGTTCTGTACACACCAGGGTCACTGAAAGGCACAAGGTGTCTACTCAGTCATGCATCCTGACAAAGAGCCAGTAGCAAACAGGAGCCTGCATGAAAAACATTCAGCAACTGCACGGACTCTTAAACTCTTGGGCCTCCAAAATTATCAGAAACGGTAGAAAGCAGACATACATATATCTGAAAACATACAGGTGGACTCTGTGGGCTCACAAAACACTAATGCTCCACATTCATTTCCTATTTAAGATACAAGACCCTTAAATGAGTCGGTTCAAAATGGTAGGTA
This sequence comes from Morus bassanus, assembly GCA_031468815.1. NCBI lineage: Eukaryota > Metazoa > Chordata > Aves > Suliformes > Sulidae > Morus > Morus bassanus. The sequence goes on along the minus strand of CM062568.1, from coordinate 85,689,871 downwards.
GATGATACTGATTAACTGCAAACTAGACAGGAATGTAAAGGAATGAAAAGAATTTTTCTTTAAGTTGCCTACCTACACCACATATCCCATTGCCATAACATCTCCAAACCTTAGTACTTTAGCTGAACTTTTAAGATAAATAATTCAACTATATTTGGTCTTCCCACTTACTGTGCAGTAACAGAAAAAGGGAATGGCAAACCTGGAAACAATCAAGTAATGTAATTAGTCATGCCAGCCATCTTCAGATCTGTTGTTAAGATTAACATTTCCATTAAGACAAAGCTTTTATTTCAAAGCAATTAATTTTAAAAGCTGTGCTATGAATCAAAAAACACCATTCAGAGTTGTCAACACATAAAGTCACTAAAAAAATTTAGCGGGATGTGGGAAGAACAGAAATAAAAAGACAACATTTATATTAAAAAAAAATGAATGACATGCATTAGCTCCAACAATACCTCATACCCTCTGTACTGGGGGGGGTCCCACCCTCCTCTCATATTTTATCTGTGTCAGCATTCCTTCCTGACCCTTTCTCTGGGTCAGCACTCTTTAACCTAGCTTGATGCACAGGCAACATCATACCATGCCCTACCTCTCACTCATGTGCAGCCTTCCACGGCCCCCCAGGCCTGCGTAGATCCCCACAGTCATTCGCATGACCCCAAAGGCTGCTTTCCCTCAAACACGCGCACAGCTTCCCACGTAGACAGGGATGTACTCTGCTAGCCAGCTTCCAGTGCTGGGACCAGGCAATGCCAGCAAGCACAGGCGCTGGAGCCTCTGGCTGGCCAAAGACCTTCATTTCTTTCTCCCCTCTCCCCACGTGTCTGCACCCTGCATTTCTTACTCCTTAGGTTCAGGTGAGCTCAAGCTGGAGCTGCAGAGGGATCCCTGCTGGGGCCAGGCCAGCTTGACCAGGGAAGGGGCAAACAGATGTCACTTGGACTCTTAGAGGCATGACACACTAAACTAGCTCAAATATAAGGAAAGAAGAAAGGATTTTTTTCAGACCTTACTTTATTTTAAAACCCCGTTCCTTTATACGTATTACATCAGCATTTTACAAATGTCAGTGTCTAAGTTTAGACGCCTCTGTTATGTTGCTTCAGATGTATTTGGTATCTCTAGCCTTACTGAAGTTAGCACTAATTTGTGTAGTGCTATGCAGATTTGGAAGCTGGGTGCTCTTATTTAAGTGTTAACATCAGGAGCCAAATTTCAGCTCCTCAGTAGTAAAATATTTGGCTAAGCAATTATATTAATAGCATTTTCAGTTCTCTTAAAATTGTTGCTCTTCAGGTTTTATAGAGATCAGCAAATTTACCATTTACTATTCCAATGACTATGGAATTCTGCATAAAACTTTTTTCCTCTATTTTCACCTGTAGCAGGAAGCAATAACACTCTAGTAAACACCTCATATGTTGCAAATATCTTAGATGTGTAACTTAGAATAAATTCCAAATCAATTGTACACCCTGAGGGCCAAACCTAAAGTCAGTTTAGTAAGCAAACTGATATAATATTTTACCAGTAGTAATTTCTAAGTAATTGAAAGTGAGACTCTAACTATTTATGTTGCTGTCACTTTCAGCAGTTCTGAATTTGACTTCAGGCATCAGCTTCAAGTGATTACAACAAAAAAACACATTCAGATGAGTTATGATAATCAGAAAACCTAACAAGCATATATTTCCCAGTTTACATTTCCAGTTAAGGCCAAATAATGACAGCTTGGAAGAACTGAAGGAGTGTACACAATTGGTATATATATCTCAGTGTCTGAGAAGTTCTTTGAGACAATGCTAACAGAATGAATTATATTCTTCCACAGTATCTTTCCAAATTCTGTCACACACAGAGTGTCACAAAAGCTTTCTCCATACACTTCTTGGTCAACTCCCTGATTAAATGAGAACACCACTAATTTACAGAATAATAGGGGTAGCTAATGTCAGGCACATTTCAGATTTAGTTCTCTCATACAGAAGACAGGTGATATGGAACCAATATGTACAGTCATCTGTTTATGACTCTTCTTCTTCAAGCTCTGTTGTCTTCTCTCAGTGCCTCAAAAAATGCTATGAGCTGATAAAAGGCAGGGCGCTTTTCTGGTAGCTAAATGAAGCAAAGGTGATGGGTATGGTTATTTAATTTTGAAATTGTTCAGTGATTATGAGGTAAAGAAAATTAAAGTTATTTTTTTATCTATCCTATATTGTGATAGTTTAATATTATTTCTTTGCATTAACATGTTCTTAAATATGAGTTATTTTTCTCATTTTTCTGACAATTTTATTAAAAAAAAACACCAAAACATCACTGTCATTTTGTAGTATCACCAATAATGTGCCAAAGAGTTCTTAGCTGCTGGTGAGAAACAAGTCATGGTCCACAGACAGATGACTAAAATTTAGATGAAGAGGAACAATAAATCAGGATAATTCTTGGCACAGAAGATGCAGAGCTTTCGAAATAAAATGAGCATGATCAGCATTTAACTTACAACTCCTGGAAAATTCACAGAGGGGGTAACACATCCTTCTCATTCTAAGGGTGGGGTTATTTCACACACTTTAGCTATCTAAAAAGGTAGAGGTCTCATCTACATTTGCTGTTTAAGATCTCTGTAGAGGAAAGCAGATATCTTTTATTCTGTGGTGGCTAAGATAGAAAGGACAAATGACCATGGACAGGTACCAGTAATGGTTCTGTAATCACGGAAGAAATTTAGACAATTAGCTTAGCTCAGCATCCAAATTTTAAACCATTAAAATTAGGTGAGAAGAATCTCATCCTGTATATTATGTTAATGTTGAAAGGTATTTTATTGTTATTTGCTTAAATACATGGTTCTGAAAAGAAGAGAGGCAATATTCCTTTATGCCCTGTTTCCTGCACTAACAGTGTCCTGAACTAGACTGCTATGTACAATGTACTACACACAAGCAACGGCTTTTATAAGGGATATTTTCCACAATGAACACTAGTTCAGCTATCAACAGGAACTCCTAGTGACTCCTATTATTTTGTTTTCTCCAGTTTATATGTGCAGATATACATACCTCATGCCAGCAGTTGTACATTATCTGGTAGATGATGTCTGAAACCAACTGTGGTCTATAGAGTCTGTATCCTTGAGAAACTTTCTCAATCACCTGAATGTTATCATAAAGCTCATAGGGCTGCTTTCCCAGAGTGAACACCTCCCACATTAAGATACCTGCAAAAATGTTCACAGCAATGGAGACAAGACATGAAAGTTAAGAAATGGAAAATAACCCCTTTTTCCCAGAACAAGACACACATGCAACATATAACTGATTAGACTCTTTACAGAGAATGTTGTCCAAAGACAAGTATGGAGATGACTGACAAGTGTGATTCTGTACCCAAATGTAAAACAAATTCTACTGCAGAAGAAGGTAAAGTTGGATGATAAAGTTAGCATGAAATATATATAATGTGTACAATAATGGAGAAAATCCAGGATATAGCTATCCACGGACTGAATTTTTTACAAAATACATACAAACATCCCCTGATATATCTATGTGTGTGTACACAGAGAGAGGGAAGGAAAAACAAAATGGCAGCTATTGGTATCTATGTTTTTATAGAATAACAAGAAAATTTTTACTGATTTTTTTAAGTGAGTGGGACATATACTCCTTTGATATCAGAAAGATTTCTGAATACTTTATAGTGTCAGCTACACATACCTATAAATACTGAAACAATAGAAACACTGGATAATATCATAATCATTAGTTCATAATGATAGCTTTGCAAGAAACCTTTTTTGTTGTAACTGAACATATGTGATAATCATGCCAACGATAAAGTAAAAAAAAATGTGAACTATTGACATATAATACTGGCAGTAATGATTTTTTTTTTAAAAAGAAATTTATTGGGTCTTTGACTTTCCTCCAGCTTGAACACTGGAGCATTGTAGTGTCACAGTGGGATCAGAATAAAATGGTACCTGAATCCCAGATTTCCCTGATGAAAACATTAAAAAACCAAAATTATTTGTTCTCTGACATCTGCTTTTGGGATATATATACCTCGGGTCAGTTCTTTAGCCCTTTAAAGACTTTAGTTAAAAACAACCAAACAAGAACTGATGGATCCTGCTCTGCCCTTGCTTCCACTGCATCAATGGATAGTGTTAAAATGAGAAAATACCTTCTAAGGAAAAAGAGTGTTTCTCTTTGAAGTTAATGCCAATATTGAAGTTAACGACAATAAAGCCTGGAGCCAGGACTTCATCGGTAAGACCAAAAAGAAAGCATATCACCAGAAAATCCAACTTCTGATTTAATCATATATATTATAAACAACTTCTAAAGGGCATGAATGAGCTGTTGCTCTGCCAGAGTTGTCATTATCGGGAGACTAGCTGAAGTTAAAGAAGCAGCCCAGCAATTGGAAACACTTTCATCTGCTTTATTCACCATCGTTCAAAGTCAAGAACAGTGGGTTGCCAATCTTTCATCAATTTGACAGCTGCCAAAATTTTCCTACTAGAGGAGAAAACCCATATAAGTGGAATTTAAGCCTGTTCACAAAAGGCTCTGTTTCCTTTGACACCTTTTGCAGGCTTTTAGAAACACTGAACGACTCCAGAGATTTGTAAATCATAGCTTGAAAACCAATGAAGTAGAAGTTCAAATGTTTGAAATTCTTGGGTGAAAGTGACCTGCAAACACATCTTATTTTAGATGAGAGACAGAGACCCAGCTCACACAGACTCTTCCACAGCTGACTTATGCACAGAGTCTACTCTGACCTCTGTGACTAACAGAAAAGCTCTTTTGACTTAGGCAGCACTGCTTTATGGTCTAGATACGCTAAAGATACCATCTGATCCCCACTGCCAACAGTTTACTTTACCATATTAAACACTTATATAGCAAATGGGGAGCAGGAAGAGTTTCTATGTGTCTAAAAGAAAAACAGTAGGGCTAAAAAAATCCAGAGAAGGTAGGGCTTGGATGCATAAAAATATTAAACAAGAACATAAGCTGTACCTGCTTTTTACATTCCTTCAGTGTGTAAATGTCTAACATTTTTTCTTAGTAAGCTGAGGAAATCCAAACGTAATGGCATATATGCATACATATTCTTGTGTCAAATTCCATACATACCAAAGGCCCATACGTCTGACTTGCTGCTATATTTGGTGTAATGAAAAACTTCTGGTGCTGACCACTTCACTGGAAATTTGGTTCCTAGTGAACTTATATACAGGTCATCCAGAACATACCTACAAGGCAAGAACCAAACTTGGTTGTGACCGAGTTACAGTGAAATACTGTTCACTGCTTCTTCCTTGTACATCACAAGGTTGCTAAGAAAAACCTGGGCAGAATCCCAAATTCCCAAAGGATACCTGATCAGATCAGGTCAGCCATGACTCTGTGTAGTCAAGTCTTAAAAGCCTCCAGAGATTGCAGTCTTGTAGTCTCCCTGACTGTCATGTTTCATTGTGCCACCACCCTCCTGGGGAAACAACTTCTCTTACTGTTCAGCTTGAACTTCCCAAGCTACTGTATGTGGCTGACATCCTCTGTTATATCACCTGGCACTGATAAGACTTATTTGGCTCCATTAGTTTAGTGACTGTAAGTAGGTATAGGCAGCTTTTAGATCCCCTCTTAGCCTCCTCTTCACCACACTAAGCAGCCTGCCTCCTCAGCCTCTTCTCAGAGGACATGTTCTCTAGGCTGCTCATCCTCTCCAACTTCTTTCCATTGAGGCTGCTGATTAAGATGTTTGGCCCCCAGATTGGTGAAAATCTTGTACACAAAGTAAACTTTGAGATTTCTTTAACAAACATGACTAGTGAAATCTCTCTGCTGTGATTTGCCTTTAAGCCTTAACTTTCTGAGACAACAGAATGACTTTATTCTAACCCCATAATGGCTTATGGTTATTAATGGAAAGGATACACAAAGAGCTGTATCACACACTGTGGCTTAACTTTCCTAACAGCCAGTTGCTACCTGATCAATGCCAGTAAACTATATACACACTAACATCATAGCTTCACAAGGCTCCCAATTCTTTTACTTACCTAGTCATCCCAAAATCAGATACTTTCACAACAAGATTGCTGTCAACCAAACAGTTCCTAGCAGCCTTTAGTAGAGAAATGAGAAAAGAGGTGAGTGGAAAAAACACAAAAACAAGCAAATAACTTCATGTCTTGGTAATTTGCTAATAATAATTTCTGTCCTCTAACATTTCAATGAGTAATGATATTCTTTGATTGAAGCAATTAAGTTTGGAATTGTAAGGGAACAGTAAGTAGCTCTCTTATTTCACTTTTTGACTATTGATTGAAAAACATTCTTTACCATTAACCCAGCTTTACAAATAAGGACATTGAGGAAGGACAAAACAGAAGTGAGAAACCCACATTCACCTAGAAAAACAGCAACAGAGCCAGAAACTAAACCCTGTCTTTCAAATGGCGTCCTACTCCAGGATCCTTTTTGGTAGTCTCCGAATTTACCAAGGCATCAAAAAGTGAAAAAATTGATTGGATTATTCACAATGCACTACAGAGTGGAGCAATGAAAGGTGATCTAAACAGCTTGATTTGTGAAAAGTTCAATATAGGCCTAGTTCTGCAAATGATCACTTAGGAACATTTATCTAAGGCTGTATTCTCTGCCTGCATGCTTACTAATTTCTGTGATACAGTTTGCACCTACAGTTTTCAACCTGAAATCAAGCTCAAGATTTATTTCTGTTTTCCCATGGTGTACAGCCATTTTTTTGGGAAACTGACTTTGTATTTACAACTTGAATTCTGCCACTTAAATCGTCTGGTATTCCTGATTTCTGAATCAGGGTGTGAAAATTGGTGAGGTATGGATTTAACAACTTTGTTTACACATAAAGAGAATTCTCTGAAAGCATCAATAAGACACTTAAAATGCTACCTGAGGACACTGCACCCTGTTGGAAAATGAAGCAAGTCTGTAACATAAGTAGTCGCAAATTTTCCAACATATTTTTGTCTAGAGTTAGAAGGTAAAATAGTGCTACTGACTCCGAAGAACAATGCACCAGAAATCTGGCTAGATTAACTTTTAATGGGCCAATAACATAACAGCTTATTTCCCCAAAGCCAGCATTCTTGAAAGCAAAGCTTTGCATAAACTTTTGGTCCAAGTCCTTGAAAGGCCTGATCCCTTCATCAAAAGCAACTAGAAATATTTACTTGAAAACTGGCGGATAAATGTATTTAAAACAGCTAGGTAGCTGCAGACTTTCAAGTTCTGCTCCTGCTTGCAATGCACCAGAGTAAATTCTAGTTTATCCTAGTAGTGTTCACACTTATTTTATAAGAGAAATAGTTCCCAATTAGATAAATCCCTAACTCATGAAAAAACAATTTAAGTGACCCAAATCTTTAATGTTGCACCGCTTTCTCCCAGAGGACTACAGCATCATTGGACAGAACCCTTTACTTCAAAGGACTAATGTTACAGCTGGATGTCTGTGCCGCCAGGTGGTGCATAAATCCTTGAGGCTAGAGCCCATAAATGCAGGCAGCACAGTATGCAGTGCTGTAGACCTGCCAGCTCAGCTATGAAGCAGAGCATATTAGCTTGTGGGTAGTGCTGTTTACATGTGGCTTTAGTGCTGCTCATCCAGAGCTGCCTTGTAACAAGCCAGCTGGGTGTCTCTGTTCAGCAGACCACAATGTTTTCTGGGGTGAGTGCCAACAGAGCCAGCGCAGCTGCGGGTGATCCTGAGGGGTAGGACTGCCTAGTGTTAGGTCATCCCCCTACATTCCCTGTTTCACTTCTCCTGTGGGATAGCTTACCAAATCTCTGTGTATGAACTGACAGCTTTCCAGAAATGCCATAGCATCACAAACATCATAACATATTTCCAGAAGCTGAAGGGGTTGTAGTTCCTTCCCATGACTCCTTAAGTAGTTAAGCAAACAGCCATTAGGCATGTATTCCGTCACTAGATAGATGGGATATGATTTTGAGCATACACCGTACAGTCTAACCAGTTTGGGATGATTAAGTTTCCTGAAATAAATAAAAATAAAATAATCAAAGAATAAATGGAGTTTCTTGTGCATTTCTGTAAGTTTCGTTCTTCAAATATTAATACAACATTCTGAAAGAAATTATTAAGACTGGATACAGTCCCATCTCGGACTTCAGATATTCCTTTTCAAGAAGAACTGAGTGTCCTTCTGCTGATTACTTTGAAACTCAGTGTTGATGACAATCAAAAGAAGACTCAGTATTGATGAAGTGACAACTTTATATTTCAAACCTGAAATAGGATTTAGCAGCACAAAAGTGCAACCTTATTGTGGGAGAAAACAGATCTGAGTTGGCGGGGTGGACCTTAGACCTTAAAAAGTTTTCTACTAAAACCACGTTGCAAAATGTTCACATTGAGAATCCTGATCATATCTTATCGTTAACTGACAGGAATGTAGTGCATTCCTTCGGGATACGAGATATACAAAATATTCTTGAATTCGTATGCTTCAATTATAATCTCATGTAATTTCACTGGAGATTCCAACATCCTTACCTCTTCAGAGTCCAAGACTAAAATTTCAAGTCTCATGCTTATATTTCTCACATTTCTCCATTATTGATGTGTCTCTCATGCCTACCTGCAGGATGGCAGGAACAGCTTTCTAACCGTTTCTGTATAAATGCTAATGAAGCAGAGTTTTAAGAGACATATGTGGGTCTGCTGAAGTTGTGGAAGAGATGTTAATTGAAAACTTTGTAGATGACCATATCAGTCTTTGAGAAGTTCTTTTGGTAATACTTCAAATATACTATATGGTTACCCATTTAGCTTGTGCCTAAGGTACTCAATGCTACTTAATTATATTTTTAAGAGGAAATTCTCTTTCCTGTGTGTGCTATACACTACTGATTAATGTTTGGAGAGATCATTATTTCCAAATAATTAAGCAATGCCATAGCTTACATCATGGTCTGAGCTTCTTCTATGAATTCATCTTCTGACATTGCTCCCTCTTTAATCATCTTTATGGCCACATCATATTGTCCCTTCCACTTTCCCAGAAGCACTACTCCAAACTGACCACTCCCTAGCTCTCTCAGCAGGACAATTTCTTCTCGTTTCAGCTCCCAGATTCCTAGTGGGACAAAAGAAATTCCTTTAGCAAAAAAAAGGGACAGATGCAAGCGTGGTATCCCCTACATGCAAACCTGTTGTTTTCTCTGGAGGGTTACAGAACCATGCAGCACTGAAGCAACATACCTGTATCTCAGCTTTGTGTTTGAGTTATAGAAGGAGACTATACTTCCTACAAGTGTTATTTGCTACTACTTAGGTTTAAGACTTATAAATAGATTTGAGAAAGATGTATGCATCAAATGATGATATATTCTCATGTAGGACATTGGAGGACAAGTACTACTGTGCCAGGTAATGTGGCAAAGGGAAAGAATGGCCATGACTCAGATGTGCTGGGGAAGGAAGCATGCAAGGTCTTGCACAGTTGATATAAGACCTGACATAAAATGCCTTAAAAAGGGCACAGCATAAAAGTTGGTATAAAATGCCTTTGCATTCACATTGCCCTGGATGTAAGCTAGATGCACATGTAGGAAGGGGTACCCTATTTCATAGAACCATAAAGTCTCAATGCTGTACTGGACAAGAGGAAACTACAGAAGGAGCTATTGATTGAAGGACTGTCCTTCCCAAATTCTCACATTGCCTCTTGCATGGACAAGCAGAAATGGCCACCAAAGAAAGATTCTGTAACCTCCTGCAAGCCTGAAAGCGGCAAGAGTCATGATCTTCTGGTTATTCTTTTCTTGGTGGCCAAGACTTACACCAGTTTCAAAATGGAAAGTTATCTTCATACCACTTCCTAATGAAGCTGTGGATGGGACTTTATTCACTTGTGTAGACACGGCATGCTGGAGCCTTGTCACCATACCTATAAAGAAAACTTGTTAAAGGTCACAATATATGCATGCATCTTCTGAAATCAAAGAAAACACTGGGAATCTAGTACCCCCTCTCCCTGTCATATTACAACCATCCAGGTAATGACAGATATTCAATATTCAGCAGCTGCTGCATCACTTCACAAGACTGAAAATTATCTGTGCTTAAGGGCTAGTCCAGCAGAGGTAGTACAATACCAAAAAACACTGTACAGCAAAGGAAAGAAACTGCGTTGATTGTCAATACGTTAGATCAAGTTCCACCCAAACTCTCCCAAAAGATGTTTCAATATTTAGAGTATTCAGTATTGGAAGATATTCACCATAATGCTGAGAAGTCCAGAAACCTAAGCCAAAGCCAATCAAGTAGAAAGAGCATATAGGATTACCGGCTGAGTTGTGCTGGTGGTAGTGTATAAGCTTGGGAATTGATTCAAAACAGTAATTTTCAGCAAGGTAATACTTGTTCTCATGTGTCTTATGCACAATGTAATGTTTGACTGTTCCTTTTTTACTTCTGAAAAACATCACAAAGTGCAGTACATGTCAAAACCTTGCAAAGTGCCTTCCAGCCCATGCCGTAATATATTAGTTAGTTGCTGAATGAACTGCAACACTCCAGCTGGCCAAATAACAAAATATGTAGTAGATATCACCAGGAAGACTGTTGCATTTGCCTCAGTTTACTTTTTCCCCCTTCACCCCTGCTGGCTATGTAGTACAGGCTCCTAGCACATTGGAGTCTTCTGCTGCATACTCTAATACAGTCTGATGGTTAGTGCTTGTCTCCCAACAGTTACATCTGAGCAAAAGACTTTCATATACTGCCCTTGCAATGATTATACATCTAATTTTGAACACATTCCCTTCCCCTTCCCTTTGCCATTCCCCTTCCCTTCTTTCTCTCTCATTCTTGAGACCCTGCTATTCCCCTGGATTATGTCCCTGCTGCATGCCTATGTTTAGATGAGGCAATTCTGGACCTCCATTTCCCCATTCAGGGAGCCACTGTCATGTATTAATTCAAATAACTAATACAACCTGGATGTGCCCGAGGTTCACGTTTAACACAATGTAGAGATTTTGTTGTTGACAAGTCACACCAAGCAGCATGCCCATAGCATGCTCATAGAAATGGTACACATTCTTTGGATACTCACTCAGGAACCTTGCTGAACACAGACACAGTATACAGTCCTGCTTGGCTAGATTTCCGAACCATAAAAGCACCTTCTTTCCCCTAATTAAAAAAAAAAAAAAAAAAAGTTACAAGGGGCAATGAGGTTGGGATTCACTTCAGTGAACTTTAGGATTTTACACTGTAATGTCCACAAAGGAGAGAAGAGACGTGACTCATTCAACCACCTTTAATGACTACATTAAAGCAAGATGAACTATGCCTTAGAAATATTTATTTCTCTCCACTAAAAAGAGGGTCTAGGTAACTGGTTGTGGTATCTCACTGTAAATGTTTAAAATTAGGTGAGTTGTACCCCAGCCCAAACATGAAGCAAGTAGTCTGCAATTTTGTTTTGGTGTAAAGATACAGATTTATGACTGGGGAGATGGAGAGTTGTTAACCCCATCTCCTTCCTCATGTTCCCTCCAGAGACGGTACGGGTTATAAGACCCAAACACTGCCACATACATCCCATCTGAATAAGAGCTCTATCCACCACACTTGGTTCCTTTACATAATGCACTAGACTGATGTATTTTCTATTGCCAAAATATTTCTGAATTACTGATTAAGTAGAAAGATTTTCACTACACTCTATTATATTTGGACTATCGTTAGTCTTTATGTGGTACTCCAGTTGTAACTTTCAGTGTGCACTTTTACTTCTGTTAATGGTTTATCATACTGGGCTGGACATTCTGGTTTTCAGAGTTCATTTAACAGCTACACCTCTAATATGCTAGGAATGGCTACTGCAGGGAGGAGAGAAGACTTCTAGAACCTCACATACAGGCCAAGGTTCATTGCTGTGAAGTTCAAAGGAAATGTCATGTCCCCTTAAAGTTAACTGGAGCCAGGAGTATCCAGCACCTTTTGGGACTGGGACATAACTGCCTTTCTCCAGTGATTTGCCACACTTGAATTTCATTCCTGAACCTATCATGCAGGTCTAAGGGAAAGGATGCAGAGCCAAGACTCCCAAAGGGTTGGGTTATATCAAAGTTGTTAGTGGCTGTGTACCAATAAGACTGGCTGTGAGAAAGTAGCAAGTCACAAGAGGAAAACTTGTTTACATAGCACACTCAAGCGCAAAGCATGGCTGAGGCTGGGTCTGCTCCAGGAAGGTACATGGACAAGTCCTTCTGCTGTCTTCTGCTGTAAAGACTTGTACACCTGCCGAGGCCTATGGTGCTGTCCGCCCTTGCTCCTAGTCAGCTGCATCCAGCCAACACTCAGTGGGCATAGCACTGCGTTTGCTCAGGGTTGTCTGCTTGTCTGGGTGAAATTCTTTTACTCCGCATTTGTATAACGTAAAACCTTCACAGAGGATTACTCTAGACTGACCTGCAGAAAGAGCCACAGGGGAGCAAACAACACAGGCCTAGAGGTAGAATCAAAAGGCAGAGCTTTGAGGGGAAATGCATTCAGTGAGGCTTTGTTTGAGCATATTTTAGAGGTGCATCATTTGTTCATTTATGGAGAAGAGCCATTAACACATCCAGGCATTTCTGGAGATCTGTTTATCAATACCAAGTTAGCACAAGAGTTTCTAGTATTCTCTAATACTACAGCTATTTGAAGAGCATCAGCATCCTCTAGCTACACAGTGTAGCAAAGACAACAGACACAGAAACATTTCCATGGTTGTTCATATACAAGCAATAAAGGATATGTAGGACCTTCTGATGGAGCAGCTGCTCAGACTGGGTACGGGAGATATTACCAGCATACCAACTGCAAAGAGAAATATTGGGTTTATTATTCACAGACTGATTTCTGAATAAAGCACAGCAGACACAAGAAAAATGCCAGACATCATAAACCTTTTCAAAACTACTTTTAAAAGCCAGAGAGTAGTCTTGGGACTTGTCCTGCATGTGTGATTTTAAGCCATGAGATAAAAGGGAAACCACTAGTTCCCATCTGCTTCCTGTCATCCATCCAGCAGGTCTTCTCCTGAAATATATGGGCCCACTCTGTGACCCTGACCTTTTACAGTAAATCCTTAGAGGAGGATCCTGCTGCTCTAATGCTCTGCCAGGAGCTCCACCAGAGGTAGTTTACTCTGTCTCCTGCAGACCATGACACAGCTGACTCCCTAAAAGCTGGGAGGTACATAATTCTCCTCTGACCTTGAACCTTCTGGTTGTCATAATGTTTAAGTAAACTGAGAGATCCCAAATGGAGGAAACAAGCCTAACATGCTATGTCAGATCAGTTCAGGGAGCCTCAATGAAGCCTTTTTAATAGCAGTTCACTTTCATAAAGCACTCCTTTATTAGCCTACTAGACTGATTTGTCTAAACGCCTTTTTTTGTCTGAAAGTAAATACATTCATGCCTTTGGAAGTCTGTGGGCAGTGATGTTGCTGATGACAATACCCATCATTATTATCATTATTATCACAGCCATCTGTAGGATACCATTGCTTTAGGTATAGTGGACATGTAAAGTGGAAAGACAATCTCTGCCCAGAGAATCTTTGGGCCTCATGAAGACATATTCTATATACTCACTCATGCTTCGCAATACTCTGCTCTTCTGCCAATGTCTGTTCACTGACCCTGGAGTTTCCCCTGCAGAGACAAAACAACATGCTGAAATTGTGAAAAACTAGTTAAGAAAAATGCCTTCCTTGGGTTAAAGTCATACTACATATATTTTGTGAGTAGTTATGCCATGGTCTAAGGTGAATATTTCAAAAAATTGAGACATATTTTATTGTCTTGATTTCTTTATGACTTGGTAAACACTTATACAGCCTTTCCCCTCCACTGTGCAATGTTTTGGAAAGCCAACTATTCTCTGTGCATGCTGTAACAGGCAATGAAACTACATATCCCTTTAGTGACCTTACGAAGAGATTGCATCTACCTTTTCAAAATTTACATGGAAGATTTCCAAAACTGCACAACCCTAGACTTCCCAAATAAATGTTCTTAGCATAACAGACAACAGAAGGAGTTCATGTGGCAGAAAAAGGGGCGTCTAAAATAACCCTTTGTGAAGAAAAAATGATGATTCTTATTTATGCTGCCTTTTACAGGATACTGTGAGACTAGGTTGGTTTTTTTTTAAGGAAACCTCTGAATCTTGTCCAGTATGGTTTACTATGAGACAATCTGCTATGTTTCTGTCAGATTTTCATTCAAATACTTAGGCATATATCTAATGCTTACAATGTCATGTCATCTTACTAAAAAAGAAAAGATGGGTCTGATGTATTGCTTCGACAGACCTGGATTCCCTCTGCCCTGTACAGGACTACTCACATACGTACAAAGTCATGAGAGTGCTAGCAAGGCTGATTTAATGCTGAAGTGAGAGTACAAAGGTTGAAATCCCAGCATCATTGAAGTCGGTAGCAAAACCCTATTGATTTAAATGAAACCAGGATTTTCAACTGTTGTTTTTTGAATTAATGTATGAGTCAAGAAGACAAATTGTATCTGATTCTATACTGTTCAGGAAACTTTATGCTTAGTACTCAGAAAGTTATTTAAAAAGAAAAATATTCCAGAGATATTGCCTAATCTTTACTAGAGTGGTGAGGAAAACATTTAGGCAGTGGATGGCTGCATATTTATTCACCTTGGCTCATCATCATTCAGAGATAACTTTCTCAAGTAAGTGCTTGGTACGAAACCTTCATTCCTGCAAAATAAACAGTTCACAGTTTAGCTATTGTACATGACTGAATCTTAAATTTTGTCACTTAAAATAGGAAAAGGGATTAATCAGAGAGTCACTTTTTAGAATGCCACTAACAGAAATGCTCATGGTTAAAACATTTCTGCTTTTACTTACCATGTAGAAAAATACAGAAGTAATTTGTTTTAGAAAATTACATTTCAATGAAGTACTCTTTTCGCTAGTCATTGAAATGGCTTCTTCCTCAGTGGCTGGCTTCATTATATGGAAGATTGGAGTAGCTGTTCAACAATTTCATTACATGCCATCTCAGGTGCTGTGATGAAGGATGCCAGTGACTAATGGGTGCCAGCAGAATATCCAAGGTCGAATGCAGAAAGTCAATAGGTAGGCTCAGCACTCTTCCCGACACAATGACAGATGAAATTGAGAAGCTAGGCTAAGTGTATATGGACAGCTGAGCTACCACTTAAAGCAGCTGGCAGGATGGCGTGATGGACCTAAGTTATGGGGGCCAGCAGGCATCTGTGGTTGCAAGGGGGTGGGCTGTATGCTGTGTCCATCAGAAAAATAAATCGGGGCAATAAATTGCATATTTGAATATGGATGGACACAGAAATGAAGGATTTCTTCAACACAGATCTCAGTAGAGTGAGAAGAAAACTGAGAGTGCATGAAACCAGGTGAAAAAGGTAACTCCTGATGTTTGTTCCTACTACATTCAAGAAAACAAGATCTTAAATTTTTTTCAAGCAGAATTTAAAGGTTTTGTTATGATGTATGTGTGACTTGTCCTTACAGAACCAATACTACAAAAGTCTCAGTTTCTCAAACCAAAGAAAAAACTGTAAATGTCCCCCTTTCTTTTGATCTCTCTCTGTTCCTTTGTTCATGTCAGAGCCCTCTACTCAGGCTGTATAAGCAGAGCTGCCTGTATCATATGCTTTTACATAGCCATAAGCAGTCCAGTGAAGGCATTTAAGAGCATATCTCAGCTTACTAATTTATTATTGTCTTTGAGTTGCTGGTGTTGTGTGCTGCTTTCTTCAGCCAGAGCAGTATGCCAAGCCTGTGAGCTATAAAGTGCAGACACTTTACCTTAAGTTAAGGTTGCTTTATTTGTTGGTTTTCTTGCAGTTGTAATTTTAATTAGTGAATTATGAGTGGATCAAGTAATTTCATTCTGTTCCAAACTAATTTGGGCATGCCCTAGCTCAAAAATTCTTCCCTTCCACATTTCTATCAAGTACATAAAATCAAACTCAGCTAGTATCCATCATGAGGCAGAAAAATAATCTTTTATCTCTTCCAGGCAGCTTCTGTTTGTTGCACTGCCTTTGTCTCCAGTGTACTCCTAAAGCTGTTTCTCATTTAATAACTTGGGAAGAGACACTCTTTTCTGCCCCAGCTGGATATTAATGAAAAATATCTTATTTTAAGCTGCTGAAGGGGATTACTCCACTTGTGAACCTCAGAGAGAACAATTAAACTCTTCTGTCCTGTGCAGGTTGAGGTGGCCTGTCTCTGTGGAAAAGTATTGCTAAAGCTGGGGAGATACAGAAGTAAGAAATTATTCGTGCTTCAGCAGTTCTCATTGGTCTCCCTGCTGTCACTGCTATTGCAGCAGTAACAGTGATTGTCTACAAATGGTTTAGTGCAAACAAGAGTGGCAACATTTGTGACGAGAGGTTTTATCTTTTTATTCACTTAAACTAAATAATTTGAAAAAATGGACAGCTTCAGTATACACAAGCCCTTCTTCAGGCACATATCAACATTAAGGCCACTAGGTAGTATCTTAGTATACTAGGCAGTGTCTGTTGTAAATCTTACCCAACCTGGGAGCCAAGGATGGTCATGAAAATGGAGTTGTACAAAAGACAATGAGGCTTCTAGAGCAAGGTCTAAAAGCTACTAAGGTAATCCTAACATAGATCCTGAAAGGTACCAGGACTGCCTGCATCGTCATCTATGAAGATGAGATATGTGGAAGACCATGGTCATGGAACAAAAGTATTCTGCTGCGCGTACTTACCCGTCCAAATCCCTTACTTTCCACCAGTCAGAATCTTCCTCTTGCAATACATAGTATTTATTGCTTCTGACAAGCTGGACAGCTGAATTTCCTTCAGGTTCATAATTGCATTGGGCCACAGCCATTTTCAGGACTGGCTTGGCTGGGGATAGCACTTGAACCAGGTTTCTTCGTTTACTCTTTTGAAGACAGAGGAAGTAAAATTATAAGGAGATGCAGCACAGGATACAGTAAGAAATAACATGTGACAAGTACACGATCACTTACATCTTCAACAGGTATAATGATATTAGGGAAATTAATCAAAGCTAAGAAGATGGGCACAGGCAAGCAGCTTTTTTCCTCATCCATTTAGAAACACAGCCCAGAAACTGTTGTCCACATTTGTGAGGCAGGTGAGAACAGAACCAAGTTCCATGATAATGACGCCAGAAGCAATTAACTCCGAGTGGAGGCTGACACTGCTGTAATAGGAAGCTCTCATTACCAGGATTACATGATAGACTTGACTGCCTGCCACCTATCTGAAGCTGATACTACTTAATGAACAGTTGCAATTCACGTTGGACACCACACGATCAAACTGTGCTTTACTATAACTAAGTGCGATGATGTCCTGTTGTATCAAAAGACCCCATCACAGTATTACAAAATAACTTTGGTTTTTTGAGTGGCTTTTGATCAATAGGTAACATTACTTACGATGAACCATGACAAGAATTAGTGAATTGTTACTACTAATTGCTGAAAGCAAAAAGCTACATTCCTTCTAAATCAGTCCCTTTCCTTACCATGTTTTATTGATGTTTCCCTACTAAGCATGTTGGGTATAAGGAATCCCATTCCTTTGTGCCTAACTTTCCCTATGCAGGGTTAAACAAGTGTAGGTATGTAACTATGGGATTCATCTTTCCTAGCTTTGTCCCATGTCTTCATGTGAAATATATCATCCTACAGAAGTGTCTGCCTCTCATCACTGATTATTGAGGAGGTCTACACAAATGACTTGGATGAGAAGCCTGGCATTAAAGTTAGGTGACATCAATCTAACCATAGGCGAAAGGGCAGGATTCAAGGTTTAGACTGCCCATTTGCTTTGTGGAATAATGACAGAACTAGAGTTGCCTGTGGCTGTCAGAAAGATGGGGAAATTATAACACAGAGATTAAACTGTTTTCTCTTAAAAGCATCTAGTGATTTTAGAGCAAGCTGATATTCAGTAGATGTGTTCATGAGCTGATGTGTACCTCTGACATTTGGCCTTGGTAATTTTTGGAGAGTAAATTGTTCTTTCTTAATTTCCTGTGTTTTGCTTGTGCAATGATCAGAGTGTCATCCTCTGATGGAACTTTCATCTTTGTGTGTGAACAGAAGAAATTGCAAAGCATTGGCCAAAGTAAATGGTATAAGGAATTATTATCACAGAAATGAGTTTTGCTTTGACCAACCTGCCAGGGAAAAGAACCAGCCAAAGATGAGCACATAAGATTTTCAACCCTTTGGGTTTCACTGCCGGATGTGTATGTGACTGTTGCAATATTCTGGATAGACTTAATCTGTAACCTGGTACAGATTAATGTCCTGATTTGTGTCCATATGTACAGTTTTCCATTTCCAGCACTGGCTGAAAGCCCCAGAGCATTTCCTAATAGCAACTAAGTGGATCTTATTATTTCCTTTATGCTGGTAGTGATATTATTGTGGTTTTCATATTGATGACTGTGCCACTATCATCTAGAGAGAGCCATAGGTGACAGTTTGAGATTCAGCTGTGATGTGCATATGGGGAACAGTTACTATCTGCAGAAATGCACCCCTACCATACAGCTGGAAGCATGTGCTGGATCACTTCAGCTTCCATAAAACTTGTCCAATACATAAGCATGAGAAGATATGTGTGTGCACTCAGTGGACTTCTATCTGATCTACTGCAGTATTGGTCTGACCTACATGAACCATTTGCCATTGCAAAGACAGTGGATGCCAGGCACCAGCAGCGGTGAAAGTGTTTCTCAGGCAGGAAACTCCTGCTTCCTGCTGTTACCAAAGCACAGGGGATGTACCCGGTGGTTCCAGTGAAAGGACCTTTATGCCCACTATTCTTTGTAATAGCATCACTCCTTAGGAACCAGCTCCTCTGTAAGAGGCTAGACATATAATGCTGAACTGATGAAAGGGACAGAGGCATCAAAGCTGCAGGATGTAAGCATGCAAAAGTAATGCCTCACACAAAAAGTAATTCCTCTGGTCAGTTTTGCCAACATGCCAAAGTGATATCTCTGGTCAGTTGGGAAGAAAGCAAGGGAGCAAGACTTGCAGAGGCTGGAGAGGTGAGGGACATGAACTGAGATAGGTGAAAGGAGGGCTGGGGGTACAGTGGTACCTCTGATAATCAAACTGAGTAAATGAAAGGGCAAAGATGTGCCGAGAGCTTATAGAAGTAGCTCTGTGACTAAATCAGACTGTACTTCACCATGAGAAGTTAGTGTTAGCCTTGTTAACCTGATTATATCATATAGCTTCGGAAAATGAAGTCAAGTTGTTCTAACCAGATGTGGTAGTTGTTATATCTGCATTTATGGAACCTGTTTTAGAAGTACCCATCTGAAAACTGTCATGTCCCTGCTTCCTAAATTTCCCTTTCAAAATATCTTCTCTGAACCCAGGAAGATAATAATAATAATAAATCATAAAGGCCTAGCAGAAGCCAGCACGTTCAGCAGCAGATTTGCATGTCTGATGATCTCTCCAGATAGACAAAGCATCTCCTGATGAAAGCCAGGCAAAACAGGCCACGGTATTCAAAACAAGTTACGCTGCTGCGTGTTCACAATGTTATTACTTTCAAATCTCATTATCAGAAAAAATGTCAAAAGGTTCTTTGTTCATAGCTTCTTTCCAAGGTTTTATTATTATTTTTCTTAAAGCTCCATTTTACAACTGTTGTGATTTTATCTTCTGTCTCTTGATAATCTATGTGTTTCTTAAAGCCTTGGCTGTTCATGTCAACTGTATACATAAAAAATCCAGCTTTTTTTCTTGTTTCTTTAAGTTACTTTCTGATTAACAGAGACAGGCTAGGAGATAGATCCAGACTGTATTCTAAAGGTACAGAACAGAAGACAAATGAAAATATAGCAGGAAACACAATTTTTAAAATCCCATGATTTGAAACCCAATCTGGTTTAATTTGGAGGAGGCTGGGTTAGTGATCTGTGAATACACAGACAGACCATACTGTTAGTCCTGTTTTAAATAGATAAAAATATCATAACTTAAACCACTTTGTTCTTTTCTATTCCTTTCTCATTCTTACCTCCTTCCCACCTACAAACATCAATAATTAGGCTGGGCCGTAAAAATAGGTCAAAGATACCACTATCGCCCTTGTATTTGTTCCAGAGGAGATAGATGAGGAAATAAGCATAGAAGCAGATCTTCCAGTCTTGCTTTTATTCTTAACCCAGCCAACTATTGCCCTTCTTCCTCTAGCAACTGCTAGAGGACTCAAGTGGAATTGAGCACAAGCAGTGCTTTTTGACACCCTGGTGTCCTGTTTTTCTCTTTGGGTCTGTGAAAGCCTGGCTTTCCCAGATAGATGGCAAGGCCCAGTGGATGCTGGTGGGACACCACACTCCTGGGTTTCTCTCCTATATACAGTCAAGATATAGGCAAGAGCACATAAAGAGCTCAGATGCACTTACCACTTCATTAATTTAGAGGCTGTCTCTGTAAGGTTGGGCTAAACAGACATTCCTAGCCAGCAATCTGTATTCCTGACCCAACCCCAGAGCAACACAACCTGGGACTTGCCTGAGATAAATGCAGTTCATCCACCATTTCTCACCCACACAAAGCAGGTATATTTGTTTACATCGTTTTCTCCAAGTACTATGACCACCATTTTCACTGGGGTGGGTGGTGGAGGGGAGTTTTTGGCATCTCTAGGAATGGGGACCTCGTACACACTAGAGAGTTAATTTTGATGGCATTCCCTGATCCCACTGGAAATAAGCGTATAGAGTAAAAGACATCCCGGTACTGCCACCAGCATGTTAAAGTGAACTGAACGTGGCTGAGACTTTCCCAGTTTGCCATTTACAGCACATGGGAGAGGGAGATGAGTCCTTCCCTCTGCCGTGCTGGTGGACACAAGGATGCTGAAGCTGCACTGCAGATTAGAGGTCTATACCAGCTTCCAGTGAGGGGCTGTTTGCAATTGTCCAGCCCATCCCACAGCCCTCCCTACCATCTGGATGCTGGCTCTTTTCCAGTAGTCAGATACTCAAATGTTTTCACTTACCAGTGTTTGAGGGACTGGAGGCAGTGGTTTCACAGACCCAGTTGTGCAACACAGAGTCACATCTAGAAAATAGGGAGAAATAAAGAAAAAATTATTAATTTAAGTAAGGCTTTATCTCCTGAGGCTTTCTGACTTGCAGATCTATACAGTAGCAGCAACAGCATCATAACAACTGACATTTCACCTCCCTGAGGTATCAACCTGCTTTAGCTCTGTATTTTCCAACCTTCTCTTAATTCAAGCACCATCTCAGTATCTTTAAAAACCCCATCAACCGTTGTTTTCATCTTTGGCAAAATACAAATTCAGGGAAATTTGTGGTTGTATTTAGCTCTGTGGATTTCCCAGTTCTGTTAGTTTATTTGATTGCATATGGAGGGAAACACATGTATGCTTTATTTTTATTCTGGTTTTTCTTGTTTTGTTTTTTTTAAATTGTTTAATTGACACTTTTAGGCTATGAAGCAGTGATTAAGAAATACTGCTTTCAGTTACCCAGTGGTTACAAGGCTGAGGCTGTCTGGAGTCATCCCTACACAGACAGTCTGCCTGTGCTCCACACGTCTCTGTTAGCAGCCTCAGGAGCTTATTTAGGAACAAATTTAGAGTAGATACAGCACATTATCCTGCATGCAGTGTTATCTCAGGCATAAATTATGCATTAAATATACAAAAATTCTCTTTTTAATTCTTCTCTTGGCTAAGCCATCCATGACTGGTAACGAGGTATTTCCTTGTCTTTGCTACTGACTGGAGGTTTCATGGCCTTATTTGCTTTTGCAACAAGTGGTTTTGAAGCTAAGTGATGCTATTCAAATTACTGTTACAAATCAGCTGACAACTCTTTACATTATTTAGTGTTCCATAATGATGAAACCTGTAGTAATAGTAGATAAACCTATATAATTAATTTCAATTTTCAAAAGCAAATGCTATACTGTTACAGTCAGTCTTACAGATATAAATCAGGTTCCTAACTGCTCACACCTACATTTTTTGGATTTAACTTTTAATTTTGGGTTCATACTTTTTTGATTGTGACTGTAAATGCTTAAGACCAAGGTTCAATCATGATTGAAATCAATGGATCTAACAGTGCTCTACAGTTCCAAATAATCCAGCTTTAAAAGGCTGAAGCCCAAATACTCATAAACTGCTGTTCCCTCTCCCAAGTGTGGCCTTTCACTGTTAAGCATGTACACAGACATGTGGGAATTCTCTTCTGAAGATGTGAAACCTAGGAGGGTACCACTTTACAGATTTTCCTCTCTCAGTTTTTACAGATAAAACCTAACCCCCCTAAATAATTGTGAATATGCTCTACAAAAAATAATTTAGAAAAGTATGTTAAAATAAAAAAAAACCTGCTGCAAGTTAAATCACACTGTTTAAAAAAATAAATATAATTATATATTAATATAATAGTTTTACTTCTATTTTGTTATGAAATGGTATTGGTTTACACTCATTCATATGCACTCTCGTGCTGAACTTCTATTGTTCCTACCTATTCAGCTTATGGGACCTCATCACTAGAAGGGTCTTACAGCATAATGCTACAATTTAGCTAGAGATCTTAAGAATAAGGAGAAAAATAATTCCACCTGGTTTATATTGTAGGTTAAAATGTCGCTAACTTTTTGATCAAACACAGCAGATATAATTCGGTGTATTATTTCCCCCAGTTATACTCTAAACTACAATGCATAGTGGCTATGATGTTAAAAGAAGCTTAGCACATACGTGAAAAGGTGTAAGCAGATTAGCTTTTATTTTGATTACACTGCCTTAAATGTCCATGTGATTTGGCAATATTGTAAAAAACATCAACAAGACTAAGCAATCAAATAAAAGAACACCTTACATTTCTCCCAGATTGTACATCCAGGGGCTGCTTTACAAGTCTGGTTGCAACAGAGAAACTGCCCATCGATGAAGAATCCTTTATGGTACTTGTTTAGTAAATCAGAATTGTCTTTAATTTCTGGAAAGCACAAAGAAACCAAATAGAACATGACAGGTTGCAAAATGGGAATGTTCCTGTGATCAATAGTCTGCTGCACTAAACCATGGGACCCCAGAGTGCTTAACAACTCCTAGCTCTAGGCACACATCCTGGTCACAATTTTATCTCTATACTATATTCCTCTATGCAAACCCAAGTCTGAAATCCATACCCCGCAGCTACCTGTTTCTTTGAGAAAGAAACCTGGGTGTCAAGAAGGAAATACAGTACAATCCAACAAAACACCCAAAGCCAAAACAGGGTCCAACAGCTATGATTCAAAATCATGGATCTTATAAAGATTTTACTATCAATAATAAAACTAATTAAAAGAAAACATTTTCATATATCAAAATATGCTGAATATTTTCCTAGAACTATCTATTGTAAGAAAATTATATTCACTGATACTCAGTATCAGAAAAGATACTCAGTACCCATATGGCAAATCCAAACTAACTTTTATTTGTTAAAATACCTTTCTTATTTAAGCACACCAAAAGGGAACACTGTCACAGAAATATCTATTTTTTATTCAAAGCACTAGTTTACTCTAGGAAAATGGCCCCAGTAGTATCACTGTGCTAGTGATACATTGGTTCCATATCTAAAGAAATGTAGAAGGTGTAGAGTGAGACTTTAAAAACTGATTACTTCAGGACTGGCTTTCTCAGTCCTGCTGCAGTGAGCCATGGTAAACCCAAGATTCCTGAGCATGTGAGAGAGTGGCAAAAGCCTCAGGGCAGCCCTTGGCAACAAGTGGTTTTTATACACTTTTTAAGAGTCTTGTAGGCAGTTGAATATTTATGCTGTTATTTGTGTCATGAACATTACAAAATATATCAATTACACAACCATTTTCTTCACATATTTTGTTTTAAAAGATCTTACTGAAAATCTTGGTTTCTAGAAGGCTCAATGTAGTTAGTTTGCTGAATGCTTCCCATTCTCCTTCTGGTCCATGTTCTCCATAACACTGGCAAATTAATTGATATACTCTCACTTCTGTATACGCAAAGGGAGTCACAAACAGAGAGGTAGCTCACACATGGGCTTACAAGTAAAATTTGGGAGGATATTTGTTCACAGCCCATTATAGATTGCCTATTTTTGTTTCTGCAATGGCTAGCATGTGTGTGGGCTGCCCTATTCAATGTGAGGTTTTTGCCTTCACTGGAGTTACACAGGAACACAGTTTTCTGCTTATAACTTATGCTTTGCATGACTGTGATTTTGCTTCATTGAAAACAGTAGAAATTTCCTTGAAAAAAAAAAGAGGAAAATACAAAGGAAAAAGCACTAGCAGTATTGGTTATCAAAATGGCATTCATGCAGCTAAGTGCTATACTAGCCACATCAGGAATGGTTGTGCTCTATTAACCTATATCGGTAAAGGCTGAACATATGATGAAGATTAAAAAATGCCCATGAAAAATATAAAACTAAGCTTTATTTTGGCTTATTTCTTATTAAAACTTTTGGCCTTTAAAATTTCTAATCCATTCTCGAAAACACCATGCATTTCAACCAGTCAGTGCTGAAGTATGAATGACGCTAAAAACAGGTGACAAAGAATTGCACAAAATGATGGGGCAGGAGCATTTTCCTATCTCTCCTCATGTTATTTGAATATTTTGGTACACAAAGCAATAGTGTTACCTTTATGCAAAGCTGCAAGCCACCGCTCCCGACTCTCTTCATTAGCAGCATAGATGTAGAGAAGGCCACCCTTGTACACAATCTGAAAGAGGTTGGAAGAGCCAGCATGGTGACAGTGTACTGCCTGAAAACATGCTACTGTGCAGGAGCGGAAAGGAGAAGGTGACAGGAACTGAAAAAACAGGCTTTCTGGACCCACATTGAACTTCACAACTTAGTAAAGTTTCTTGGAGGTCACATATTATTGCCATTTCATATAAATACTTCATATTTCATATAAGTAAATATAAATATAAATATAAATATAAATATAAATATAAATATAAATATAAATATAAATATAAATATAAATATAAAAATTTTTCACCTTAACCAAAGTGACTCATGTCCTAAAGCACAGTTGCAGAGACAAAGAACAGCATCGAATATTTCTGGATATTCCCATCTTCTGTGTAAGGAAGACCTCATAGCCCACATGTAAACTCTTTCTTTCCACTTCAGTTTTTCCAGATTCATCTTCCAGCTTTTGGCTCGAGTAACCCAAGGCCAGACCAAATTCTCACTAAGGCCAGGAACACATTCCTGACAGTGTCCAGCAACAAATACTGAGGCAGAGTATATACTCAGGGCAACTCTACAGTGATCAGGGAATCCTGATCCAAAGGTGATGCATTTATACTTAATATCCTTTGAGAGGTATTTGTCTTCTATGAATTAATTCAGTTGCTTTTTTAACCTAATAACTAGTATCTACAAGATACTTCAGTAAGTAGTCCTACAGCTTAGCTACACAATGTGAACAGTCAGCTTCTTTTGCTTGTTTTCAGCCCATCTTCTGCTAGCTTCTTTTGATGCCTACCTAATAATTACTAACATCTGCTTTGCTTTTTGGGTCATGTTTAGTACTGGGCTGACTGTGTGTGTGCCTGTGCTAGGTCATGGTTTCATTTCCCTTGTGTGCATTGCTTTTCGGTCATCTGCACTGAATTTCAAATGCCACTTTATTGCTGTTCTTCATTAGACTGAAGAGCCCTCATCATTAAATGTGTACTCCCACTGGTAAGTATACATGACTGATCAATTTACTTCCTGTCTCTTTGTTTAGTTAAATGGTGGAGCCCTGTGAGCTTCTCTCTTTAACATGTTATCCATCCAATCTATTAGTCATTGCCAAGTCTCTCCTTTGACCTCTCTTCAGTTTACAACATCTTTCTTCAATTATAATCACCAGAACTAGACACAATATTCTCCTGGCGATCACAGTAATGTCAAAACATATTGTGTCCTTTTACTCAATATGTGCCTGCTTCCATGTTCAAGGATGCCATTAGCTCCTTTGGCCACAGCATCACAAGGGGAATTTATGTTCAGCTATCATGATCCTGGAGTCCTCTTTAGAGATAGTTTCCCAGAACAGAGTGCCCCATCCTGTAACTATAACATACACTCTTTTCCCTGCTTAACTGAATTATGCACTCCTGACATAAATACACTAATCTAACATAAATGTGTCATTCAGTGCCACAAAATTGGGGGAGGCAGAAGGGAAAGGAAGACCGCAATGACACTTGGGATCAGCAAGGCAGAGAAGTATCTCTCATGAGGTTACTCTTGGGCACGGCAGTTATTGCGGGGTCATGAATTAATGCACTATTTAGCAACCCTGTTATTCACTCTAGCAGCCTGCCGCCTGCAGTTGCACTGTTTGGCAGTGGCACTCAGAAGGGGATCTGTGGCCGCTTGTCACATCTACACGTTCCACTGCCCATAGAATTGAGATTGATGGAGGCTCTAGGAGGAACCTGAGCTGGGCAACTGAAACAGATGAAAGGCAGCAAATCTGAAGTTATGGTTTTCTCATCATATTTAATTCTGGAGCATGTGTAGCGCTTTGTGCAGCTGCAACTTCTGATACATGGGGTAGCCTTGGATTTCCTGACAGTCTTACATTTGAATGGTAATCAGGCAGTCAGGGGTCAAAGCCTGCACTTGGTATTGAGGCAAAAAAAACCAGAAGTGGAAAGAGACAGTAAGAATTAAAATAAGAATTTTTAAGTGCTTAATTCTGCCTTACAATAAGTAATAATCACATAGTGAAGTGATCTATATATTCCACATAATCTTAAAGCAAATATCTGATAGACCTTTGAACATAAAAGAAATAAGACTTGATCTAAATTCTATCACAGTCAATTAAAAATGTTTCAGCAAAGTCACAACTTCAGTAATAGGGACTGATATTCTATTTGCTGTAAATATCAGCAGCACTCAGCAATATCAGGTATCACCACTGAGGGCAGGAACACTAAGTGTAACCTTAGGATGACTGGCATATTTCACATGAAATGTAAATGAAACAGATTTCATGGCTAACCTGAAAAGGATATTGTCTTGAAGGAGGTGTTGATTCCTCAAGATTCACTGTCTCAACACATCGGATTTTCTCAATCTCAATTGACCCCTTTTTGCTTCCTTTTTTCTAAAACAGAAAAAACACAGCAGACTGTAAACTATCGTTAACACAATATAAAGTGTTCTACTTTGATGATTTTGCACAATTTCATGTTTCAAGCTGTATAAGCCATAGCTTCAGGTCTGTTAAACTTTAAACAAAAGGCAGTAAAAAAACTCCTTGGTGCCCTACCTGCACCTAATATATTGATCAAATTCCTTTTTTAAGTTAGTTACAAGAATTACAGGACACAGCCCTACATCTGAGAAAGCATCTACTGCATCTGCAGGAGTACAGGGCAGAAGAGGGGACTAGGAGGAAAAGAAGAAGGAGAAATTAAGAGGAAAACACCCTGACTGCAAACCAGAAGCCTCGCTGTGGCATTCATAATTTTGTTAAGGTAATGGAGCTTATTCTCACTGAGCTTCCCTGCAGTTTTGTAAGGGGATGTAAGTCACAGGAGGAGTCCAAATGTATGAAAAGGAGCAAAAACTTTAAAATAGGTTGCCTGGGACATATATTTGCATTTCTGACAGGAGATCTGAGTGAAAAGCCACCCTTTTGTACAGTCACTCCTTAGGAAACAAGGATAGTTTAACCATCTGCTTTGTGCAGCTGAAGGATGAGATTCTGAACTAATTATGCCTCATACAAGTAACTTCTGAAGCCAGTTATTTACATCAGTTCAGAGGGAAGCCTGAACAGGGAAAACATCCCTATTCAAGACAATGTGTAAACATATATCAGTGTTAATTACCTGCTTAAGCTCTCTTTGAAAGGACACAAACAGATGCCCAATGGTAAGCACAATGGTAAGAGTTGTTCTGAATAGACACTCTTAAGCCTGCGGCTCAGTGTTTTCCTGAATTGAAACCAGGATTTGATACCCTATAATTCTACTCAAAACAAAGTACACCTGTTGTTCTAACACATAACGTCTAATTGAGTTTCATGGAAGAGAACCAGAGGAATAAGGTGACACTGGAAAATCTTAGAACAATTTACTTAAATTATTTCTTACCCCTTTGTCATACTCATAATAAGAAAGGTTTGCTTTTGTCAGAACAAACAACCTTTTCTTGTAATTAATTGGTGATATTTTTTTCTTCTGTTGTGACTTCTTTAAAAGAAGTTCTTCTAGAATTGTTTCCTTCTCCATTATATTTCCCTAAAAGGACATCATAGTTACTTTTATTTCTACTATTAATAAACAACAACACCAACTATAGAAACTGTAATAATGAATATATTAAGTCATTGTCCTCTATATGTTTTATAAAATTTTACAGCAATATATGGTTACAAAGCATGTGTTTAATTCTGCTTAAACAAATGAGGTAGTTCAGCTTATTCACTCAGTAAAAACAATCATAGTATACAAAAATTAAGCTACAGATATACTGTAGTTCTAAACAAGGTGTCTCTGTTACTTTATTGTCAGAGGATCTCTCATTTTAAAGCCATGCACCATTCCTGGCAAAGAGCACAGTCTGGTTTATGCACAAATCTATTACATTTGCAGCATGACACGGAAATCATTACAGCAGCAAAGAGAATGAAAACAAAAAAGAAAAACCCTTCTATTTACAGACCAGAAAAACATACCTAGTGCTGACAAGTGTGTTCCCTGAACTGGAAATTTCCCATTTCTTTCTTTCAACTGAAACAAGTGCATGTTTATGGAACAGTGACACATAGAAAAGATCAAAAGGTAAAAATGTTTTTGTACCGCGTATATATACATACATACTTATATCTACGTATTTTTTCTTAGTCTTGATATCATACAGTAGAAAATGCTAAGAAGGATGAGATCCATCACAAGTTTAGTATGGTTTCAGGTTATCTTACCCAAATGTGAAGACAGTAGGTCAGGCCCTTTGCCCTGTATGGTCTGGAGCTCCAAAGGGAAGTGTTGTGCTAAGCTACCTGCTTCATTATGTCCCTGTTCACTACAGAGAGCCCAGCAGAAAGAGAAAATTTGCATGACCCTCATCACACCCACTTGATCTATCCACTGAATCCTACCCGAACCCAGAAAGTAACAAATATCTAGTAGGAACAGTCTGAGGAGGAAAAGGGGGGCTTTACTAGCCATTACTCCACCGTGGGTATCTGCCTACCCACCCTGTGGACAGGATGCCTACTTACACGTTCCACCAACTCCCTTTTGGACAGACCAGTACGTTAGCACCACTGGTGAGTAAGCTTAAAGGCAATCTTGCCATAACATGCAACATCTGAAGGAGATATGAGCTTGGGGTAGATAAATGGAGAGTTGGGGCTGAAATCTTTCTATTGAGTTGTCTGCTCAGATGCAGGAGAAAGGAGGAGTATTCACCCCACTTTAGGAAATTTTTCAGGCATTGCAGGGTAGGTACTTGCCCTGACTGACTGTAGGAGTAACTAGCATGAAGTTAGGAGTTAGTTCAACATACCTTAGAGAAGCTGCCTTTGCAATTACAATATTAGGTTTGATAGAAAATGTAAAAAACTTGTCATTCCCACAGCAAAGCAGTAAGAACTCCTGCTTTTTGTAACAGCATGTGGTTTTGTTTCCTTATACTGGGAAACATCCAATCTTTAGCTCCAACCCACTGAAGTTCATGGAGCTCACAGGTATACTGGAGGCCAGGAAAAAGGATGGGTGAGATGGAATTTCAACTACTTTATTTTAAAGCATTAGTTGCAGGTCCTTTTTCTGGGGTTGTCACTGTGTGATCTTTACAAAATTTCTTAACTAACTGCTGCTTGAATTAATCTGAGCAATTACCGGAACTGCCAGGGCAGTTATCATAACATTGCTCATGAGAGACTAGATTTCTAATCCACATCGGCTCTAACACTGTGACCACTGAGAGCCCACAGAATATCAGCTGAAGCCACACGGAGTGACTGCAGCCTACACGTAGTGTGGCTTAGGAAAAAGGCCAAGTAATTCCATTAGTATGTGTATAAACATTAACAAAATAACCTCTGGATTTGACAAAGTTGTGCCATGAGTGCACACCAAGAAATGAATAGAGACAAAAGGATTTATCACAGTATGTAATTTCATTTAAATATTAGAACCTTATGTTGCAACTGTACTTTGCAACACCTATTTGTTAATAAAGAGATTAAAAATACAGGAAGATACATTAAATATATCAAATATAAATTACAAAATAAGTAATAAACTCCTACAAGATTTATTACACATATTTATTAAACAAAACTATAAATATTTATAATAATTAAAATTTTGTTTTCTTGATATGGTAAAAATGCATACTCTTCTTTCTCATGTAATTAGCTGAAAAAAATATTATCTTAAATTTAGGAATTCATTGTCTCTGGATATGTCCCTGCATAGTAAATGACATACTTGATCACCTTGTGATCTAATAGCATGCCTTCTGCCTTGTTGTCTGTGGGCCTGTGGCAAGCACATGACCTAATTCTAAGAGTGCAATTAAAGGTTAAAGGTATGGGTTAAGAGAAACACTTATAAGGTTCAAAAAAGCCTATAAAATTATTGCATCCCTTGGTTTCTCTGAAACAGAATACTATGTATTCAGCCTTTGAGGGAGCAGCTGCTTACATTGCAGCATATATAAGCCACTTCATTACTGGAGTGCTCTGGCTCAAGTTTAAAAAAATGTTTTCCAGATTTTGACTTCTCATTACAATTTGAGATAGAAAACAATTTCAAACTCCCAAAAAAATCTTGACAGTGAAATTACTTCCTGTCCAGATCCACTACACAATGCTCTTCTTTTCCCGCTTGTGGAAAAGAAATTACAACAGTTGAAATTACGCCAAATGAAATGTTCAAGTTTTTTTTTCTTTTTCTAAATGAGGTTACAGTTCCATGAATAAAATATATTTGTGTTGCACTGCCTTTTCACTGCCCAGGCTGCCTTTCCTCTTTGAGCAGACTTTTATGCTGAGTCAGAACGTGCTTGCACCAACCACTCAGCTGTGCTGAAGGGGTGATCCTTCAGTGCAGAGAGTGGCCTGTGCTGTGTACAAATTTCTGCCTACCTAGGGAATTGCAAGGTATGGTATCCTCCCTCTTTGCTGGATGGAGCTCAGTTCCTTCAACTGTGAAATCTAATTTCTCCCTGGAAGAAAATAAAAAACCATATGGAATTTGCTGTAAACATTTGTTCCATATGATTTGAAGAGGCATGAAAGATCTAGGGATCTTTGATTATTTTTCCATGCTTGAAATTTGCGTCTTGTGTTCCGAACAGTTGTGCCTGTACTGAGGATATTTGCATTTTCTTTGCTTTCCATAACACAGTAACAAATATAAAGGGTTTGTTCCCCCACAGATCTTTAAAGTCTTAGAAACCACCCTGTCATTCAGAAAGAGGGCTGTTGTGAGACACTTTATGAGAACCACACTCAGCAAGGAACAAGCAAAAGGGGCCAGGACATCCTGGAGACTACAGGTGCTTTCTCTAGCATTACCTGCTTCTTCTGTTTCCTCCTCTGGCAAAGTGGTTTGGATGTGGTGGTCACTGACAAGCATTTTCTAATGGTAGGCTGCAATGCAGCATGCAAGCTGCAGGGTACTCTGGTTCCTTCCCTCTTGGTAACCTTTATCTTCAGAAGAGTGAGCATCTGGAAAACTAAGAGGGAAAGGGACAGCAGTTGTGATAGGACAAGCTTGGAGAAGAACCTGACTAAGCTGTGGTGGTTGGGGAAACAGCCACTTTAGAAGCATGGCTCCTACCTCAGAAATGCTGACAAGGTGGGGCTCCTGACTCCCAACCAAGCAGAAATATGTCCTCCACCCAGATGAAGCAATCAAACTTGTTGGGAAGTGCTTTGCCACTATGGCTTGGCTCCATATCCTCAACAACATGACCCAGCAGGGGTAAGCTGGAGGTGGTGGGGATGGATGTAGAGGGACTAGGACTGGGTGGGTGGGCTGGGAGAGAGCAAGGATAGTGACAGGTCTGGTGGGGAAGGCAGGACAGCAGGGAGCAGGGTAAAGCTGGGGAGATGGGACAGAAGAACAGGCAGCTACAGGAGTAGATGCCTGCAGCAGGCAGCTGCTCTGCAAGGGCAAAGGCAGGGCCTTCTGCAGCCTTAAGTAGAGGCTTGGAGGCTTGAGCAGCTGGTGGGGAAAGTAACATGGTCCTGGGCAGTGGGTGAGGCAGTTGGCAGGGTTCTATTGGGGTAGAATGTAAGGTGTAGGTATTGGGGTGGAAAGTAAGGTCTGGGGCATCTGGTGTGGTGGCAGAGGGGCTTGATGGGCGTGCGAGCAGAGACATGGTAGGGTGTCAAGCAGGGGAGGATGGCCCAGCAGCTGGTTGGGGGCAGCAGGCAGGGGTCTTGTCAGCTGGTGGAGGTGGTGGAGCAGCAGGCATGGACCTGGGCAGCTAGTATGGTCATTGGTTAGAGGACAAAGCAGGGA
Source organism: Morus bassanus (assembly GCA_031468815.1). Classification (NCBI taxonomy): domain Eukaryota; kingdom Metazoa; phylum Chordata; class Aves; order Suliformes; family Sulidae; genus Morus; species Morus bassanus. The sequence continues at coordinate 85,657,181 of CM062568.1, read as the reverse complement.
CAGCTGGTGGCGCAGCAGGCGGAGTCTTATGGTGGGGCAGGGAAGAAGGGGCATTGTACAGCCATGCATAAGGGTGTGGGGAAAGTAACAGGGTCATGGACTGGTGTGCTGGTTTTGACTGGGAGAGAGTTAATTTTTTTCCATAGTAGCTAGTATGGGGCTATGTTTTGGATTTGTGCTGGAAACAGTGTTGGTAATACAGGGATGTTTTTGTTACTGCTGAGCAGTGCTTACACAGAGCCAAGGCCTTTTCTGCTCCTCACCCCACCCCACCAGCAAGTGGGCTGGGGGTGCACAAGGAGTTGGGAGGGGACACAGCCTGGACAGCTGACCCCAACTGACCAAAGGGATATTCCATACTGTATGGCTTCATGCTCAGCATATAAAGCTGGGGAAGAAGAAGGAAGGCGGGGACATCTGGAGTGATGGCGTTTGTCTTCCCAAGTAACCGTTACATGTCATGGAGCCCTGCTTTCCTGGAGATGGCTGAACACCTGCCTGCCCATGGGAAGCAGTGAATGAATTCCTTGTTTTGCTTTGCTTGCATGCGTGGCTTTTTCTTTACCTATTAAACTGTCTTTATCTCAACCCATGAGTTTTCTCACTTTTCCTCTTCTGATTGTCTCCCCCATCCCACCAGGGGTGAGTGAGCGAGCAGCTGTGTGGGGCTTAGTTGCCAGCTGAGCTTAAACCATGACAGTTGGGCAACTAGCAGGGCAGAAAATGGGGTTGAGGTAGGCAGGAGAGGTGTCAGGCAAAGGCCTCAGGGCAGTGGGTACATGTCAGTCAGGGTAAGCTGTTGCAGAACTAGATTACTCCCATTCTGCTACATGGACCGTCTTTGAGGAAAGAGTCCCTCATTTCCCTCCACCCCTGCCCCAGGGCATACCTACTGGTGTGGGGACACCACAGCAGTCTTTGTTGGCATTCACTGTACAAAAGATGGCCAAACACCACTTCATTTCATAGAAATACTGGACCTTTTACAGGCATTCTCTCCTGCAGGTTCAGAGAGAGCTTTTTCCTTCGTTTCAGGTGAATTATTTCAGTTCAATAAGCTGTTCATTCGGAACTCTGAAACAACCCAGAATTTGGAATAATACAAATTTTCTTTCCTCTTCCAAACAAAGTAGATACAGAGGGTGAGGGCTACCAATTCTAAAACTTCCAAGGTGTGGGTAGACATGCAAAACCAATCATCTCTAGTTACTTACAAATTATATTAGCCTTGCTAGTGAACAATAAAATTCTTAAGTTTGAATGTTTTGATAAACTGACCTTTTTCCAATCCACCCAAAATATACTTTAGTTAATTAAACCAGTTGCAAAGCACTACCTAGGTGTCTACAATTTATGATTAAGGTGACTCTAACACAGTGAATAAAAAGCTATCTGAAATGAGACAAGCAATTTCTTTTAAAATTATAAAAATGTAAACATAAAAAATCTGAACATATTTCCATTAAACCACTGTATTTAAATATAGATATTTATGATGCAACCTCTTGGTATTAATTTCAGCAAATCATATTTAGGCTAAGGGATGGAACTCCTTCCTGATCCTGGTGTAATGGAAAGCAGTGAAGGAGACAACTTAAGTACACATGGAAAATAGTCCTAACAGTCTTAAGCTTTCCTGTCTTCTAATTTTAAAACTTAATTTAAAATGATGGTTTAAATTATCCTGCATTTCAGCCCCCACTTTTCAGTGAAAATGATCAGTTTGGTATTGTGTATTTTTCCTCACACTACAAGATGTGAAATCTTTGCAATATTATACTTATTGCTTTGGGTGTTAAGTGGCAGTCTAATTTCACTACATACAGCAAACTTATCTTCCCCCCCAGAAGCTCTCTTTTTCCCTTAATCTTTTTTCTGGCATTTAAAAATTACTGAGGGTCAGAACTTTTTGTATGCAGGATATAAAATCAAAACTACTTTTTGGGGGTATGCCACAATAATTCATTGTTTATAAAGGGGATATTAGTGCGGTCTAGCCTCAAGTCCGTTAAAATATTATCACTGAAGTGTGTTTAAAGATGCATTTCATTTACTCTGGTTTGGGATTAGTCATTTGTTTATAACGTACCAGCTGACTTCTATTTGAAATGGGATAGTATTCCATAGGGTGACAAATTGCATTCCTACTTGTTCATGTTGTGATGCAATTGCCCATAGCTGGAGCTATGCTTTGAGTAGGAGGTTGAATTCGATGACCCCTTGAAGGTCTCTTTCAAACTGGACTATTCCGTATCTGCTTTTGATTGTTGCTAACATTACGCAAACAGTACATCTTTCAGGAATAGTTGAAAACCTGCTTTCTTGTTTGACCGTCTCTTCAACGCTGCACTTGGTGGCACAAAGCTGCAACTGAGGGTCAGACCTGCCTTACAGACCTTTAGTAAGCAGGGCCATGTCCCTTAAAGAACGTACTCTAGTAATCTCATATTGTATGAGTGCTATTCTACTGTTTTTGTGACCTGAGCTTGCTCTGAAAGCAATATGGACTTAATATATGTAAAATGCACAGTCTGTTATCCTGATAACGTGTGTTTAGATCGCTGAGGTTTTGCGGTTTCTTAAGCAGTGATCACTTACCTAGACAAGTAAAACTAACAATATAAATTATACACATTTGTAATATATGTATCAGGTATGAAATAATATCTTCCTATTATTGCCAAGAAATGAAAGTATCAGTCAGGTATCAAATGTTTGATTAAAAACAAAAGTATTTTTTAAGGCTTTTTTTTTATCACCTTCAGATCACTTTAAATTTTTTTACACAAACTTGGAAGCTAATTTTATCATAAATGAGAACTGATTATTTTTGCATACAGAGAAGAGAAGAGAAGGGAAGAGAAGAGGAGAAGGGAAGAGAAGAGAAGGGAAGAGAAGAGAAGAGAAGAGAAGAGAAGAGAAGAGAAGAGAAGAGAAGAGAAGAGAAGAGAAGAGAAGAGAAGAGAAGAGAAGAGAAGGGAAGAGAAGAGAAGGGAAGAGAAGGGAAGAGAAGAGAAGGGAAGGCTTGGGGGGAACTAATTACATTCTTCAAATATTAAATTAATCAAATATTAAAAGGTATTTCTAGAGAAGATGGAGGCACTCTTCATGAAGATGCACAACAGGGCAAAAGGCAACAGACAAGTCACCTTGGGAAATTCTGTCTGGATATAAGGAAAAAATACTTCACTGTGAGAAGAGTTAATATTGAAATAAGTTGTCCAGAGTCATGGTGGAAATCTCCTTTGCTGGAAATAGTCGAGACTCAGCCTGAACATATGCAGGGCCATCCTTTCACACTGGAATTTGGACAGAAGGCTCTCTGGAGGTTCCCTTCAGCCCGGGGAGCACCCCGTAGTTTTGAGCTCTCACCAGTCTGCCTTTCTGAGGAGAGCCAGCAGATGGCACGGTTCAACAGCAGTAAAACTCCACAAGCGGCAATGAGGTGTGTTTTGTACTGGAATAAGTACTAAAAAAAACCTATGTTGATTTAGGAAAAAAGGGCTCAATAAGAACCACTTCTACTTCAGTTTAAAAAAAAAAAAAAGTTTAATTTGTAGTCAATTACGTATTAAGGCTGTGTTATGTGTCCATGTGCCCAAGCCAGGTAACACTACAATTTTCTGGTAGACCTTCCTGGTATAGGGTTAGCCCAATAGGTTAATGTTGATCTTCCCCGGCTCTCCCTTCCTGACAGGAAGGCCATTTGACCTGTTAAGGAGTACCTTATAGGTGCCTTGTAGGCAGTCTCATGACCTCATGTACACATACGAGCTTGTTAAGTGAATGAAAGACATGGGCCCTCCAACACAGCAGAGACATTACAGGTTGACCCTCAGAAAGGTGCATCACCAGTCATCAACAGGGCCAGGACATGGAACTCTAAAGACAGAATGCATTTGGGACTTTGCTGCTTACCAGTTTAGCCCATATCTCATTCCTGGTGAGTGTCTGAGGAGTCCTCGGGAAACACAGAGGCAGGAAGCAGGCTGTACTCTGTGTGTGGTTGTCCTCACATGAACAGAAATGGTTGTTAAATATGATTAGACTCCAACTAATTTTATTGTTGATTTATTATGCTGTTGGTGTTACTGTACTCTGATAGAGGCCATGAATATATCAAAACAAATGTAACAACATAAACTGTTTCTGTTGATGCAAAAAACTTCTGGTTAAGTAATATTTGCCTTGGTAAACAGATATGGATGAGAAAGTGAGTAATTACAATGTACCATGTTCAGGTACATGCAGCACGAGAGAACGTTGCAGCTGGAAGTTTTTCCTTAGCTCTTGTCAGCTTGTATGTATGCATTACCCTAATCTTGGGGAGGAGCTCACGGAAATGAGCAGACTTGTAATATAAACCGTTTTTATAAGCTGATGACTACCTGCACCTGAAGGCTTTGTGATTACTGTCAGTTCAGAAATTTTAGCTGAGTGCTTGGAGTAATAGCTTATTTATCTTTTTAGTGTTGGACTTCATAGTATTGAAATGCCGTTGTTCCTAATTACAGGAGAAAATGCAGGTCCAAACTGAGCAGTTTGAAGGTGCTTAATATGATGAAGTAGCAATAAATTTGTATGAATGTTTGAGGGGGACAAACTAAGCTGTCAGAAGTAGCATATGACTGATTAATAGTGGTAGTGGGGTGAATTTGATGAAACTTGTTTAAAATAAATTCAGAAACAATATTCAAAGGACTTAGTGCTAGTCCTGGAAACCCACCCTCGTAACAAAATGGTCAGAGTATTCGTTCTGAAGAGTGGGAGGAAAAAGAGCACCTTTCCTTAAGTCATTTCTTTGCCAGGTTTGGGAGAGGAATTTGAAATGTGGTCCTTTGTTTCCTGTGGAGCTTGTTTTGCCGTAGGCTGCAGGGGATTCAGGGTGGTTTCTTCTGGTCTTTGAAACTGCTCCTCTGAAATATGTACTGGATTAAAAGCTGAAACCAAAACCTCTTCAAAGAATTCATTAATCACCGTCACAGTGTCGGTTTCTTTCTCTGTGGCCAGTAGTTGTCTGGGTACTGGAACTGGTGGAAAAGGATGAATGTAATGGGTGTCCACCTTTGCTTAGAGTAGGAGACAAAGTTTTAGTTCAAACTTTTACTCACAGTGAAGCCAAGAAGAAGAGTGAACTGCACTCTTCTGCAAAGGTGCCAATACTGTGCTATGGAGGACATTGGAGGGATTTTGGGGTTGTTTCTCTGTCCTTGTAAGTTTAGCCTTGTATCTTACAAAAAATGCCTGCAATGACTAGCTTAAAATGATGGGGTTTTTTTAATGTTATTTTTGCCAGAATAACTGTTTTTCAATGTTTTGCATTAACAAAAATGAATTTTTGTTTTGATTTAGCCACAAAACCAGGGATCTTGAGTCTTGGAAACACTGTAACTGCATTAATGTGGTACTTCTCAGCAAGGCTAATTAGCCCACAAACAGTGTGGTTCTGATGTAATTACATTGCTGCTTGTTCTGGAGCTCATTTATTGCATGACAGTTTGAGGATCTCTGTGCCATACTCCACTGCACAGTCTAAGGGTGCCCTCAGTCATCTTAATGTCTTCCTTATGTCTTGCTCATGCTTTCACTTTAAAAAAAAATTACTGCCCCTGTTCCTCTTAATGTTTAACGCTTACTGAATTTAGCAGACAAGGTGGGGCTTCAAAATTGAGTCAGTTAAATGAGTTGGTGGAAATTTACAGCAGCAGAGGTTGTCTAGTGGCCAGAAATGAAGGCCAAACAGAGAAGGACAGAACATTTCAGTCTATCTTCATCAGGCGGGTAGAGTCTGTCGGGTCACTTACAACCATGTGCTGAAGTAAGGAAATCTTTGCCCTGGGAGTGTTGGAATTTCGGGAGGTTTGTTTGTCATCAGCCTGATAATGTCAGAGCTCTGACACCAGGATCCAGCCATATCAAAGGGTCATGCAGAGTAACATATGGTTATTTTCAATCTAAATTCCCTTTAATGTAAAAATAATGCCATTGAATAAGGCCCAGAGTAAGGATAGAAAAGGTGGAGGAGGGGAAATAGGATACATCCTCAGAAATGTGATGCAGTGCACAGGAAACACATTCACTGTGGAGACGTACACTCTTCCGGTGGTATATCATAGAGTCATAGAATCATAGCATGGTTTATGTTGGAAGGGACCTTTAGAGGTCATCTAGTCCAACCCCCTGCAGTAAGCTGCAGATGCAGAGCCCCGTCCAGCCTGACCTTGAATGTTTCTAGGGACGGGGCATCTACCACCTCTCTGGGCAACCTGTTCCAGTGTTTCACCACCCTCATTGTAAAAATTTTTTCCTTATATCCAGTCTAAATCTACCCTCCTTTAGTTTAAAACCATTACCCCTTGTCCTGTCACAACAAGCCTTGCTAAAGAGATTGCCCCCAACTTTCCTACAGTCCCTCTTTAAGTACTGGAAGGCTGCAATAAGGTCTCCCCGCAACCTTCTCTTTTCCAGGCTGAACAACCCCAACTCTCTCAGCCTGTCCTCGTAGGAGAGGTGCTCCAGCCCTCGGATGATTTTTGTGGCCCTCTTCTGGACCCGCTCCAACAGTTCCATGTCCTTCTTGTGTTGAGGGCTCCAGATCTGGACGCAGCACCTCAGGTGGGATCTCACCAGAGCAGAGTAGAGGGGCAGAATCACTTCCCTTGACCTGCTGGCCATGCTTGTTTTGATGCAGCCCAGGATACAGTTGGCTTTCTGGGCTGTGAGTGCACATTGTTGGCTCATGTCCAGTTTTTTGTCCACCAGTACCCCCAAAACCTTCTCTGCAGGGCTGCTTTCAATCCCTTCATCCCCCCAGCCTGTATTGGTATTGGGGGTTGCTCCGAGCCAGGTGCAGGACCTTGCACTTGGCCTTGTTGAACCTCATGAGGTTCTCACAAGCCCACCTCTCCAGCTTGTCTAGGTCTCTGGATGACATCCCGTCCTTCTGGCATGTCAACTGCACCACTCAGCTTGGTGTCATCTGCAAACTTGCTGAGGGTGCACTCGATCCCACTATGTCATTGATGAAGATATTAAACAGTACTAGTCCCAGTACAGACCCTTGAGGGACGCCACTTGTCACTGGTCTCCATCTGGATATTGAGCCATTGACCACTACCCTCTGGATGCAACCATCCAACCAATTTCTTATCCACCAAACAGTCCACCCATCAAATCCATATATCCCCAGTTTAGAGAGAAGGATGCTGTGGGGGACGGTGTCAAAGGCCTTACAGAAGTCCGGATAGATGACATTCATAGCTCTTCCCTTGTCCACTGATGTAGTCACTCCATCATAGAAGGCCACAAGGTTGGTCAGGCAGGACTTGCCCTTCGTAAAGCCATGCTGGCTTCCTTGAATCACCTCCCTGTCCTCCATGTGCCTTAGCATAGCTTCTAGGAGGATCTGTTCCATGATCTTCCCAGGCACAGAGGTGAGGTTGACAGGATGGTAGTTCCCCAGGTCCTCCTATACGTGTCTATCCTTCCACACTCGTGTAAGGATGGCACTGCATGTGCACAACAGCAGCCCTTTCTACAGGAAGAAAATAACCTTGATCCGTCCTCTCACTTATTTGTATTTTTTTTGACCTTAAAAATATGTGAAATGACAAAGTAATTGAAAGGGCTTGGACGTGCTTCCTGTTCACTGAATTGAACCTTTGGATCTGAGTTTAGTGTGGTCAGGATACTGGTGTCATCTGTATAAATGAGGGAATGCTGACTTCTAAGTAAAAATGCCCAAAGAGCTCAGAGTTGGGCTTGGGGTTCCACAGTGCTAAGCAGTGTATAACCACAGAGGTAGGCAAACAGAGCTCTTACTCCTAAAACACAAGTAAGGAACTCCATTATTGCTCCATTATTGCTCTGCAAAATGCACTGTCTTGTTCCTGAAGCGATACTGCTGGTTTTGCTCTATTCCTTTATGAAACACCATTTGAAGAGTTTAAAATCTTAGATTTCACTTTATGGTATTCACGTTTTTCCAGACTTTCTGTGCATGTTAACAATCAAATTTTATCATTCTTGTTGACTCTTTCTGGATTATGTCAGTGTCCTTTCTCTAAAAGGCTGCCAAATGTTTCACAGAGGATTATAAAAGTTTTAAAAGAACTGGATTTAATTCTGCCTTCTTGTTTATCTGTAGCCATTTGTTGGTGTTGATGGTTTCATGAGTCTTCCTCACACCCAGGCCCTCACTATGTGTTTGTGTAATATATGGGGTTCAATTTTCATGACCTGTGCAGCAAATTTAGGAAGCAGTTCTGCAGTTAGGCTCAAACTCTAAACGACTTTCATTAGGTACAAACCCGTATAAAGCTGAGACAGAAAATGTGCTGAATCTCACACAAATGAAAACTATATAGTGCCGCACATTGTTGTTGATGAGGTTTGAAAGAAGGTGCAACATCCCACCAGCTGGCTTATTTGAACTTGAATTGTGTTTGTGAGTTGAGACTAAGTTGCATAATGGCTTTGTCAAACCAAAATGTTTGCATTTGTAAACTTCTCCTCTGAAAGGGCTCCTGGCATATTCTGTGTTGCAGATGTTCCAACTAAAATGCTGAAACACATGGAGTTAGTGTTTAAGATAATAACAACCTTTATGTCCTATTCTGAGTCAAATCTGAGCCTTGATGACTCAGAGTAGTGAAACTGTGAGCAGATATACTGAGCAAAGGGCCAATCACTAATATATCAGGCCACACATTCCTTGTATCTGAGAGAACCTTCAGATATGTCTGCTTTATGTGAAGGGCTGCAGTAAAGATAAATGTTAAATCTCAGGATTCAGAGACGATAGCAAGAAGGGTTGCTTGGGTTTATATTTAACTAGCAGAAACTATAGTGGACTTTTGTGATCTCATCTTAAGCATAACTTATTGACGAATGTTCAAATTGCAATTCTTACAGAACAAAAATACTAGCTGTCTGATACCTCTGTATCTGAAGTTTACAGATTTCACTTAAAAAGAAATTTTTCACTTAGGAGATGAAAACAAGAGTCTATGGAGAGACAAGCCTCTGTTATTGACTGAACTAAACACTTCCTGATGCATATGCCTCCCGAGAACACATATAACTTTGGAGGAGGGAGGGAATAGCCTTGGTTGTAGCTACTACAGACTTTGATAATACTTCCTAGAATCTGAAAGGTTTAATATTTTTCAGGAAACAGTGGTTTCAAATGGGGATTTTCTTAGTGTATCAGGCTTCCAATGTAAGCCAGGGGACCTCGAGGAAGGTGCCAAGTGCAAGGCCAGGAGCTGGATTCCCACTCTTCTCCCGTACCTATCCCATCTCCAAATATCTGAATTCTGGTTTAAATTTGTCCTTGTCACAGTGCTGTTTCTGGAGGCAATGTCTGTCTGAGACCTTGGCAACACGTAAGCAAAATTTATTTGCATCCAAATCCAGATCAAGGCATTGAATTTCAGCTGGCTAGGAATGCTGAGCTGGTTCTCAGCCTCCCGTCTCCTGAAGCAATGTTGTACCCAAACCTTTTTCAGGTTTACGCAGCAGAGAAGTAGTTCTGTGTTGGAAGAACTTCAGCCAGCTGTGCAGAGGCTGATATGCCTCTGGAGCACATGGCTATGCAACACTAGCTGGAGCCTTGCATACTGCAGTAGCTTACTGCTAGTCATGGACAGTGGGCACACTGCTAGGAAGAGACTGCTTACCTCTTTCTGTTTAACCTCCAATTACCAAGTAACTGGCTTCTGGTTAACTACAGGAAACTCAAAACTTGGGAAAACAGAAACGAGTCTGGCCTAAAGAACTGGATGAAGTTCATGAACATTCAGAAGAAAAACACCGTTTCTAATAGCATGCCTTTTTCTGCATGAACCTCATTTACAAAAAGGAAGCTGAGGTAAAGGAGAAAATGATCTATGCAAGGTCACTCAGATTGCTTTTTCTTTGGTGGAGGCTGTTGGTTAGTGGCTCATCTTCTGCTGAACTGATTTGACTCACTAGAACAACAGAAGTGTCTTCATTTTTTGCCAGGTTGTTTCTGTGTATTGCATAAGGTACGCTGGCTTATGGAGAAATCTGATGAACAACGTAAAAGCTGGCACAACTGCAGCCACAGGGAGTGTGCAGCTGGCAAGAGCAAGCTCTTACAGTAGTTCACCACGTGTCATGAACCTGCTTCTGCCATAGTGCTGGTGGCAGAGCATGGCAAAGAAGAGCAGGTGTTCTCAAACTTCATTGATATGGTTGATCTGTTTATTCCATCTGGAAGTGGATAAAGCCAATGGCCTCCCTCTTAATTTTGTAATCTTTTGCTTTATTGTGGGCATGTGTGTATGTATAGAGAGAAAAGCATCTCTGTTTTGAATTGCTTTCATGTTATATAGACATGGGGAAGCTGACTTTTTTAGGGAGAAACCATGGACAAACTGAGGGAAAGAAACCCTGTGTCCTTCCTAGACAAATGCAGATGGGAGTGTGGCAGGTATTAAGCCTTATGCTCATGAGTCAGTCCACAAAGACATGAAATCAAGCCATTAACAAATTACTAATTTCATGCAGCTTTTTTCCTTCTAGATTTGTTGAGTCATGGGGGGTTCACGTTATCAAACTTGTTCTTTCAAACGATGAATGATTTTTTTTTTGTTTGTTCTTTAATATAAGTGAGTTTTTCTCACTTCCAGAACAGAAGGGCTACCAGAAAACAGCTAGTATTGTGAAATTCACATTACTATGGCAAATGCAGCTCATGCTGAGAGGGAGCAGATGTACCGGGCCAAGGCCTGGGGAGTAGTTTTGGAGAGCCAGGAGCCTGGCTGAAGCCGGCTGAGCTCTCAGGAGGGTGCTCTGCAGTGTGTTTTCTTTGGAGACAAGAAGTTCTTGCCCTTCCTCATCTCCTGGCTGCTCTTTGCTATTCCTGCAACCCTCTCAGTTGTGCTAACATAACCGTTTGCGATCCTTGCCATAAACTCACTGCTATGTGCTAAAAAAAAAAAGTGCGTTTTCATGATGAGGGTTGGGAATTGTGATGCAGGGTTAGGAATAAGGAACTGAGAAGGGAGGAGATGGGAATGAGATGGGACCTTCATATGTCAGGATTGCCACTAAGGAAAGCACATAATGCAACTACACCCACCAAACATTTAGAGACAGAAAAAACACTTTTGGAGGGAACTGAAATGCAACTTTCTAGCTAGCTCCTGCCTGTTTTCCTGCCTCTTCACTGTTTCTTAAAGGAAGCATAAGGACTGAAGGGCTGGGGAAGCAGGAAACTGAGATGCTGGGCTGATAGAAAACCATCCCTGCCAGGTGCCAGCCAGCTTGTTTGCCCTGGTTCAATTGCTGGCTCAACTCGTTCTTCTCAGTGAAAATTTTGATTATTTTGAATCAGCAATTTTATTAAAATATTCCCCTGAAAGCATTTATTCTCGTATTTTTTTTTCAGTTGACCTTCACGTTCACCTCTTCCTCCTGCTCAAAACCCCATCTTGAGATGGTGGTACCTTCCTGCTGTTACCCATCAGAGTAGTCTCTCTAAATCCAGCTGGCTCCTGCTCTTTGTCTCCACCTCCCAGCCACGCTTTCTAAAAGGAAATACTGTCAAAGGAATATTAGTGTCAGACACATTGATTGGATTCTCCTATGTGAAAATAAATCTGACAAAGTAGTCTTGCTTCATTTGTACCCTTAGCTTTGTGTTGTTTCAGTGCAGCAGTATGTGTCTGTAGGAGGATGATTGTGGGGGCAGTGACCTTTAGTTAGAAATATTGCAGCGTGCCTTCATCCCTAGCCTCAGGACAACAGCTTCCCCCCCCCCTTTCCATTCTGGTTTCAAATTTGGTTTCAAATTATGTTAAAAGAGTTAGGGTTTCTTTTTTTCATGACGCTGCCCCAAACAAATATATTCCATTGGCAAAAACATGCTTCATTTTTAGTTACTATCAAAGTGGTTTTTATTCCTCCTTCTCCACCTTTTTTAATCTGGCAGAATCTCCTAGACAGAAAATAATGATCTAGTTAAATCTACAAATGTTGTTGTGGGCAGAGCGCTCTGAGTTCTGGAACAATGTTATCCTATGTGTGTGTCTGATTCGGCTATTATGAAACAGAATTTTTGTGTAAAACTTTCTTCAACTATTTAATGAATGGTAGTCTCCCCTTGGAGATTAAACTCTCATTCATTGCAGTAAATGTTACGATTAAAACCAAGCACTGTTTCAGGATGAAGAATTGGCTCTATCTGATCAACTTTATCTGGCACTTGCCTTAAAGTGGAAGATGCTTCACACATCCTTTGCTAACAAGAGTTAGTGGTGATTAATGCATCTGTAAATTGTTCTAGTTGTGTGTTGCCTTTTAAATTGCCTGAACACAGCCAGCAGTAACCCTGCTGAGGAGTTAATAATTGTGGAGGAGCAATGGGTGCTTGATGTCTTCCTTCTTGGAAAAAGTTTTGAGGGTGTCTGCAAAGCAGAGGTAATGTTTGCCTCTTACTGTTGGTTCTCTTCTTCACTGTTTTATCTCAGCAGTATTTCATTTCAGCAAGAGATCCAGTCACCTGTACAGAGGCATGAAAATTCTCTTTTTCTGGGCTTCTGGTAGCATTCACACTTGGATAAGCAGCCTCTCTGCCAGTGGCAGCTCTCTGAAACTCACCTTAAAGAGGTGATCCAAGGGTAACTGCGTGGGAACCTATTCCCATAGCTCAGACACTTGGCAGTTCTTTTGAATTTAGGCACATTATGTCTAGATTGATAGTCAGGTTTAGGAAAAAAATCAAGCTAGGTCTTTTACAGACAAAGCTGTGTAAAGGTGTTGTAACAAATTCTAAAGCAGCTTTAACTTTTCTGGACCTTTTCATGACATAACAGAATGAAAGGGTGAAACATAATCTGTACAAAAGTACTTGGCACAGATTTATCCATGCAACTTTTCTCTTGTAGACCTCCATTCAAGGGCCTGATACAACATCAGTTTTGAAGTGGTGTAACACTGCTGACTTTTTGTCACTGTGAAGTTTCAGTGGCATAAAACTAAGTGTAGTAGCAATAAATTAACCCTTCTTTTTAAAAGAAGAACTCTCCTCGTGCCTTGGGGGAAATAATAAAATGCAGATTTTAGTTGGTGACTGATGATTAAACCATCCAAACATCACAGGAAGCATACACTATGCCCCAGTAAATTTAAGGACAAATAAGGTTTTTTTTACGGAGTGGACAAGACAAGGCATTCAAAGTTCAATGAATGAAGAGGTGGAAAATCAGTGGAGAAATGCTGCTGTTAGATTACTAGGGTGGCATGGAATAAGGATGCAATATTATAGATTACAATTCATATTGAAAAACATTGTTTTAGCTGGGAAATGATAACCACAGATTTTTGTTTTGAAACGCTGCTTGTAGGTCTTACTATATAATTCCAGAAGTTCAAGGTAAAGGACTGGGGTGTGCTGAAAACAGCAGAAAGATTAGATGGAAATTACCAGATTGTATGTAAAATAATAAATATCCTGCAAAGATTGCATTTCACTTGATGCATGGTGTACTACAAACACCATAAACCACAAAAATCTAACTTGAGAGAGCTAAAAATGTTAGCAGTATCCCTGTAATTGAGTTATACATTGAAGTAACTTGTTATATATTCAGGATAAATGTTAGAAATAACTCAGGTTGAAGCTCTTTGATGAAAAGGAGAGAGGGTTTTATTGTAACCTCACACATGAGTTGAGTAAGAATATTAATGTGGGTATAATTCTGGAGATATATCAGCTGTCCTAAAAATTTGATTTTCAGCAACCTTTTTATGCAAATGCTGAAACAAAGCCATAACTGTATAAAATACTGCCTCACTGTAGCACGTAAAGAAATCCATGGCTGCAAAATGATACAGATGTTTTTGTTGAGCTTGTGATAATTTGTGCAGACACCCTGCAAAGGCTGCTTTTCAATATTTTGAAAAAGCTTTTCTTCATCTTCATAAATATAAAAAAAGTGTCCTGGACCAAATTCACCCATGGCATAAGTAAGCATATCACTATTCTTTTCTGTGACATGTATCTGTGAATTTAGTCTCATGATACTGAGACACATCCCTAATTTACATGTTGTTTCCTTGTTCCTGCCTTCCATCTCCTGGGATTTGATTTCCACATTCAAAACAACTGCAGATTCCAATCGCTTTCAGTGGAGTCAAGTGGAGCAGAATGGCTGCCATTTTCTTAATTCACTCATTTAAAGACACTTGCAACTTAATAAAAACCAAACAAACCCAAAACTAAAAAAGAAAATCTGCATCCTGCAGACATGATGGGCCTGGATGGATGGGATGCAGTGGGAGAGAGATGGGCTAATGTGAGTGCATAGACAGACTGAGGAGGTGAAGGAGATGGCCTGAGAGGGGGCATGAGAAGGCCAACAAAATAAATAGTGCCAATGAGGCCAGAGGTGGCAGGAGAGGTCAGCTAAAATACCCACCTGCCTGGTGTGGGGGATTTTGATATGATTGATGGAGCTTCACTCATATGGAGAGTAAGGGACTGTTATTTGCTGCTTCTCTTTTGTAGTGATTGTTGAAGTTGAACTCTTTACTCAAATACTGAATTTAGGAGGCTTCCTGGAAAAATAAGTGGACACAGTAGGCAATATCTAAAAATACATATGTATTTATTAGAACAGTATGATTTCTGGAGGCCTGACTTGTAGTTTATAAATGCTTAGGATGGGCTGTACTGAGACTTTCACTTGGAGTAGAGGGACAGAGGTTTTTTGATAATCACTGTCTGTGTCAGTCCCTGCATGGGACATCATACTTGGATTAATTGGCTGTTTATTCTAGATGCCCACATATGCTGCTTTATAGTTGACTTCTGACCCTCTCCTCTCCCATGTAATTATACTCCTGGCCTTTCTCTTGGCTTTGTTGTCCCAGATCTGTAAGTGGTTCGACCTAAGTTTTTCTCAAACTACAACTTCTTTTTGTGAAGCTGAGCCAGAAAGGAGATAGCACAGCACCATTTTGTAGCTTCAGATGTTGGGGCTCATCTGAGGTTAGCAAAAGCAGGTGGAGAAATGTGTGAGCCTATGCCCAGCTGGCAGCTGAAAACAACTGAGGGCAGGGGTGCTTGGCAAGTGGAAGGTATTCCTTTTTGCCTCAGCAGTTACAGTCCAGCGAACCATGGAATTCAGCTGCTGGTTCACCGAGATTTAATTTGCAGTTCTTTGAAAACCTCCAGGTGAGCATTATATGCTTGCAGGAACAGCCAGACCTGCACACTCCTCTGCAGATGTCTTGGCAGTGCTTTCCTCAATATGTCATTGCAGGAAAAATTGACCATGGCTTGTGCTGTGGTGCTTCTCCTCCTGCTTTCCTCACTGAGGACAGTCTTAGTGAAATGTGTTTTTTCTTTCTGTTACCATTGTAACAAAACCTGTGGTGTGCAGGTTTAAGGTCCTAGCCTATTTCTTCTGCTCTTTCTCCTGTCCTAGAAACAAAACCAAACAAAAAGAGGAAAGTTCAAAGGTGTAAGAATGGAGAAGGCCGAAAAGGTGGAAAGGCTTAATAAAAAGAAAAGAAATGAAGAAAGGAGAAGGATGAAGAGAACAAAACCAAAAAGTGTAGTTTTCAAATCAGGTATGGAAACCACACAAATTGACTTCAGCTGTTTGCTGCAGTGGAATAAACTATTTCTGTTACACCTCTGCCTATTCTATTAGAGTGTGCATTTTTATTTTTAGTGTAAGGGATTTGGTTTATGATTATTTTGAATAATCACGAAGTGCAAGCTACCTAGCACTTGTTGTGTTAACCTGTATCCTTTGTTCTTTGAGGTAACTTAACCATTACAGGTTTTATGGCTTATGAAGATTTCTGCAGACATGTAGCTAAACTGAAGACAAGCTATTTACAGGTAAGGGAATCTTGGCAGAAAGGAGTACTTGGCATTTAAGAGGCTCCATCTGCCGCCTTATGTGAATTGATGAAGACTTTGCAGCCTAAAAATATTGCATGTCTTTGTTACTGCATCTCTTTGGTATGCTGCAACCAGCTGTTGAAGTCAGCCAAAGTATTGTACTCTGCCCTCACAAATGTAACGTGCTTACATTCCATATTAATTCTCAACATGCCATGCTTTACTGAGAATCTTTAGATTTGAGCTGCTTAAATCTCCACCAGCAGTGAATTGCCATGCTTTCTTGATCCCCTAATGCGATTAAACATTTTAGTGGTATTTTTCCATGCAACGTTTCAACACAGAAAAAATCAACGGATAATAGATATGAAGTGATTGTTTACCTAGCTTACCTTCAAATCAGGTGAAAGCCTCAGCCCTATCAGTTTGTCCCATAAAATGCAATTCTAGTATTTATTTTTCTCCATCCATGCTTCCTCTAATATGGTCTCTCCCATTAAAGCAGCGTAGGATGTTTATGATGCTTTTTATACTGTGTGTTTTCCATCTATGTCACCACAATGTACTTTGTCTTTTTGTATTTTGCTGTGGGTCTTTCTTACATTGGGCATGTTTTGTGGCATTGTTCCACTCTCAGAGAAACTAGCCCATGGCCTGCAAATCTGAATCAATTTGAGCAGATCAGAGAAAATGGTAGGGCCTCACTATCATGAAATGAAAACAAAGCAATGCCAAAACCTTGCAAGAATGGCGTAATCCTATACATCACTTCAGGAGAGATGCTGGGGGCAAAGGTAAATTCTTTAGAACACTGGGACAGCTGGTAGGTATGCGCAAGGGATTTGCGTGCTGTAGAGCTTTATTTATCATACATCTGTAGACAAGTTTAAACATAACTCTTTTCTCAGCTTCCTTATATTTTAATGCTAAAGATTCTCTGGATTTTATAAATAAATTTTGAGGGTTGCAGTTTTGTGGTAAATGTTCCATCCTGTCATTTCTAATTAGCAAGATATATTTCTTGCAATGCCTCATTTTATTGCAATCATTCCTTCATATGATATACTATAAATCATATTTATGGCACAGTTCTCCACTCAGAATGAAAAAAGTCTTATGTATACATGTTGTTAGGGGAAGAATATCATCAATGTTTCTTTGCACGGGGCTTGTCTGTACACCTCTGACATGCATGAACAGTTTGAATCCACTCTGACTGCTTGTCTGAGAAGGACTAGTTAACGTCATATTGCAGATCTTTAAAAAACATTATTTAAAAAAGGGTAGCAGTGTTTCTTTGAAACAACTCATCCTGTTGGGGGATCCAGTCCTGCCGACAAAGGGTCCTGTTGATATAGCTTTTTATGGGATGGGCTTTTGGGGTTTGGGGGAAGAATAGTAGGAACAACCAAGTCAAGGTAGGTGGCATGAAAAAGGCTTTATGCTGCTTTTGTTCCTATAAAACTCACTCTCCACCCTGAAGTTTTGATCCTACGACATCTGTGCCATAGGGACTGAGTGTCAGAACAGGTCTGCAAAGCTGGATGTTTGCCTGCTCTTCCTGTCCCAGTTGTGTTCTTCTGGCATGGAGGAGCATGCTACTGGTTGCAGAATGCCAGGGGAGTAGTAAGAGGGTATCAAGAGAGTAGTAACCAGACTGCAAAAAGAGGTCTGGTTCTGCATGATGTTATCCTTTATGTTGTCACTTAAATCCAAGCAAAAGGGGCCAGAATAACAGCCTTTCAGTCCTTTTCCACATGTCAGAACTGATGGCACAGACCATTAGGAAGCCCAGAGGAAGGTGATCTCATGCTGGTACCACAACAACAAAGGTTCTGGTCTACTGGCATAGCTGCATAAAGAGAAGCATTACAATTCATCTGCTTTAAGGCATATTGCCATTAATTTCTTCAATTTGACGTGCATATTTTTTCCCTCTGGTAAGCAAGCTATTCCTGCAGCTTGTAAAGATAAAACTGATGACCATGGTTTTTACACTAATCAAAATCCAGGTGTGTTCAACTACAATTTTGGCATAAACACTATGGCAATACTCTACCCCTTACAGAAACAGAGAATGACAGAATGGTTAAGGTTGGAAGGCATCACTGGAGATGTTTTAGACCAAAGCCCCTGCTCAAAGCAGAGTCATGGAGAGCAACCTGCTAGGGTTGTGTCCAGTTGAATTTTGAACAGCTTCAGCAATGGAGACCTGCCCCACTGTGCTATCAGTCTTAGAGTAAAAGGCGGGGTTTTTTTATGTTTTAACAATTTTTCTTGTATTTCAGTTTGTACCTATTGTCTCTTGTCCTGTCACTGGATATCACTGAAAAGAGTTTGGCTCCTTCTTCCATGCTCTCATCAGGTATTTGTACACATTGATATGATCTCTCCTGAACCTTCTCTTCTCCAGGCTAAACGAGCCAAGGTCTCTCATTCTCTTCTCCTATGTCAGACAATACAGTTCCTTAATCATCTCCGTCACTTTTTGCTGGACTCAGTCCAGTATGTCTGTGTCTCGTGTGTACTGGGGAGCCCAGAATTGGACCCAACACTCCAGGCATGTTCTTACCAGTGCTGAGTAGAGGGGAAGGATCACCTCCCTCAGCCTATGGATGATACTTTTTTTAATGTAGCCCAAGATACCGTTGGCTTTTGTTGCCACAAGGGCACACTGCTGGCTCACTGCCTGCTTGCTGTCCACTAGGACTCCAGGTCTTTTTGTGCAAAGCTGCTTTTCAGCAGGCCAGTCCCCAGCACACACTGGTGCCTGGGGTTGTTCCTCTCCCAGTGCAGGACTTTGCATTTCCCCTTGTGGAACTTCATGAGGCTCCTGTCGGCCCATTTCTCCTGCCTGTTGGCATCCCTCTGGATGGCAGCACAACCATCTGGTGTCAAACACTCCTTCATGTTTCTTTACATGGTTTTGCTTTCCTTAAAAAGTATAAAGGCTGTTTATAGACAACATAAAGGTTCATATTAACGTCCAGATTAGATCTGCAGTGTATTTAAGATGTATAAATGAAATATGTTTCAGCAGTATATATTCCCTTTCACTGAGCCTCAGGAAAGATTTTCTTTCTTAATACTTGTAGCTCATAGTAATGAAAGTTATGTGCATCAGAAAGACAGTGACCTTATTTGTTTCTTGTTAAAAATAGAAAAAAAAACCCACATTTTTTCCAAATGTCTGGTCAAATAGGAACTTGTCTTGGAAAAATTTCTATGGAATACTAGTGTAGTATGAAATGGAAAAATTTAAATAATGGCAAAAAAACCCCAACTTCACCTGCTTATGTAATTTTCTACCCTAGTAATTTTCTTGTAGCAAAGTGTACCTTGTGTCAGAAGAATGAAAGCACAATGAAAAGTGTTTTTGTTTCATGTTTTATTTCCTCTTTCTGAAGTATTAAAACAAAGAAATTATTCAATATTTCCTGACTTCAGGGTGAGAGATCTTGAACGTGTATAAGGCAAGTTGCTTATTTTCACTCATAATTTTGTTATTGGAATGCAATTTGTTATTAGGGTTTGATTACACACAGATATAGAAATAGATGGAAAAGAGAGGAAATTTTCTCAGATACAAGGTTTAGGTAAGAAAGAATGCCTTTGTGATCTACAGGAATGTGTCTTGTCACAGAAAACTGAGGTTTTGTCTTTGCTGTGACCCAGCAGGATGTTTTCATCAGAGCAGGTTGGGAAGGAAAAACAAGCAGCACAGCTTGCAGGGCAGCTTCCAGGTGCCCATGCAGGGAGCTGGCGAGCTCACCCTCATGCTCCCAGCTTCTACCCCAACCATGGCCTCTGCATTCAACCCCTCCTTTTAACCTGACAGCCAGCTCTGTAGCAAGTCAAGAGCATGCAAGTGTCTCTGTCAGAAGTACACGTCTATTTGGCAGTCCCCAACCCAAGGGGACTTCAGTCCAGGTGTCCATTCAAGGAACAGCTTTAAAGGAGAGAGCCTGCAGGATTAGAAGGAGGATCTGTGCAAAATAAACAGTATGTGTAAGGAAATGTACTCACTGCATTACAACCTCTAGCGAATCCTTTTGCTTTCTTTCTTCCCATTGCATCAAGATGAAATTTTCTGCGATAACTATTGCTGTCCTAAATAACTGCCTGTATCTTACTGTTCTGCCTCTGGTTCAGTGAGGAGGAATAAGAGGTATTAGTCAGGCTGTAATTTTTTCAGTCAGAAAGCTTGTCAGTTTTATACTTTTCCTGTAAAGGATGTAGGGCTCTACAGAAATTAGCTGAATGTCTGGAGATCATATGTAATTGATGGGAAAAGAAGCATCTCTCTCTATTTTACACATGTTCTTCAGACCAGATAAAGTAACTGTCTGGGTGCTTCCCTTTCTTCACTGCCTTTACAGAAAGTTAGGCAGCAAAAACTTTTATGCAAAAGTATAGGCCTGACATGTAGGGTTTTTTTGGAGGCTAACATTAGGCTGGATGTAAACAATGCAGTGTTGAAAGAAATAAACTGTATACATGTAAGTAACAGGGCACCATGACCATCTTATCTAGCAAGTCTCTGCTTACAAGCAAATGATATAGAGGGGCACATCTACACAGTGTTTGCAGGCAGATGTGGGCTTCTCTGTCCATGGGATGTATGAGCCAGATGAGGTTTAGGGCAGGGAAGCTGCACTACACATCTTGCTGCTATGCTCAGGCTCAGGTAATCTATTTTTCACTAGGCTTATTTGCAGGTATCCATGACTTTATCCAAAAGACATCTGCTCCATAGCTGGCTTACGTTTGACTCATTTGCAGTGGGGACAGAATTCACTCCTAACTGTCTGGATAAATGAACCCAGAGCATCTACGGAGCAGTACAAAGTGTACAGAGGAACCATTTCCTAACTGAGGAAGTGGGTGGTAATGGGTTCCATCTGTAATTGCAGACATAAATGAAGAGAAGAAAAAGCATCAATGGTTTCAGGAATGTTTAGCTTTTTTTGGCTGTTCTAATCTGTTTCTGACAGGCTGATATGGACTAGTATACTGAGGACTGTGGATCAGAAGGGATCCAATTTTTCTGTTGCAAGCTGTAGCTTGGCATAGGAAAATTCTTCCTCTCCAAGCAGTCTATGAAGCATAGTAAGAGTGTTCACAGAGGAAAAAAAAATACCCAGGCTTTTTTTCACTGGATGTCAAGAGTGTTATGGATGATAGAAGGCATTTTTGTGGAGCGACTTTAAAGGAAGTGCTAGGAATCCCATCAGAGGCATTCATCTTATGAATGAGGTGTCTCCTAGGACATCTTCCATAAAGTGTTACTGTATTTTTCTATTTGTTCTGTAGACCTCTTTCTATTACTGGTGGCTGCTGTTCCAACACACACCTTTACCTTGAAGTCCAGTTATTTCATACCAACTCAATGACATGTAAGTGCCGTGACTAAAAACAGAAACTCAGAATTACAGAGCACTGCTTCACAGCACAGAGCTCATGCAATTCAATGAACTTGCCTAAGAAAAGTACTTGTAAGACTGATGCACATCATTCTGCGTATAGAATACATTGCAACTAGAAATTCCTGTGTGTACAGAAGAATTACTAGATATGGAGGTACTTACGTATTTCACTTGCCTTTGGTTTACCAGGATTGCATCAAATATATTTTTTCTTGTATCCCAAACAGAATATTTACCTGATTGCAGCATATTTAGAAATACCAGGGATAATGAAAATAGACCTATCTCTGCTGCAAATCTGGAGATATTTGTATCTGGTGCTACAACGTATATGAATTTGAAGTAAGGTTGTGCCATCAAATCGGCAGGAGCCAGAAATGTTCTGTAAAAGATGCAGTATATGAATGGATGCTGGATTCCTTCTAAGTAAAAGAGTTTGGCAGTTTCTTTGAAAATGTAATTAAATGTAAGATAAGCCTGGATGCAACTTTAGTTCCTTACTACCGCTGTTAAGCAATGCCTATACCCTTCATAGCCTTTCTCAATTGAGAGAAATAGGAACCTTCAGGGTGCTGTGCAGCCTTGATCACACTGTCTAGGTAGGATGGTTGTAGTGACAAGGTTCTTAACTTTAAAACGTCATGTGTGTGCATAACAAGTCTCAGGCTTGCACTTACGTGAGTCACATGCTGTGACTAAATTTCTTGCAAAAATAAGCTTAGAAATAAGCAAGCTGGCTAAAGAAGGTATTTGATGTCTTCTGTGTTACTGGTAGATAATTAGGGAGGATTCCTTTAACCACAGAAGACTCAACCACAGAGACACTAAAACATTCAGAAAGGACCAGGATTTTAGGAATGGACAGTCCCTCAGGAAGCACTGCCAATCCGTGTCTGTAATTTTTCTGCAAGAAAAGTTTTGCCATTGCTGGCTTCATGCTTAAAAATACATGTGTGATGGCAGCCTTTCTGAAAAAAAACAATTTCAGTAGAGAGAAGAGGTAATGAAGAGACTGGACTGATCACATGGCACAAGGAGATGGTACTAAGCAAAATAGGTCAACCCTGTGGCCCTTTTATTAGACTGATGTAATCTGTAAAAGTGTTTTAAGTGCTAAAGCAAGGTTCATGGTGGGAAAAGGTAAAGAGGCCATGGTAATGACCACAGAATAGAATCTATGGGTTTTGACTTCATATGCTTTAGGAAAGAAAGGTAGAGCTAGGTAAGTAAAAGGACATTGTAAAAATGGAAGAATACTTTGGTAGAGCTTGGGGCCTTGGCTGTTTTAACTGTGTGATCATTGTATCAAACAATAAGTCCTGCAGTCTGTAGCTGTTGTCTTGTAGAAGGTTGTGAATCAGTATTGGTAGTATTAGTGCTCATAAGCATTGGGCTTCAATTACAGTTTTCAAAAATATAACCAAGGGTTTTTATGACCTCTCCTCTCTTCAAAGGAGCAAAAACAACCAGCCAGACTTAAAACTCTAGGTATCTAAATGTCTTCTAGCAAGGATTCAGCGAATATGTAACGATCACCTCATTAGTTGTGGGAATAGACAAATGGTAGCTGAAAGGACAAATTACAGGACTGGTGTCTATTGCTACATCCAGAATGCCGGACAGATAGATGAATGTTTGACAAAAGAGAAAATCCAACTGCTGGGCATGTCCCTGAATGATCTATGTTTAGGGCAATAGCTTGGGACACAAAAACCCACTGTGTTTAAATTACAACTTGATTTATTATGATTTTTAACTATATTGTCACATTATTATTTGTAAAAGGAATTGTGCAGGTAGAGCTTTTGGTTGTTGTTTAGTACCACTGGTAACTGCCAAGTGTCACACCAAATGTCTTATTCCATTTCAACAGAAGGGTGTTAGTGAAAGATTAAATGTATTATGGGATTTTTTATAGAGAGAGGATTAACAAACCATATACAAACCTATAAGAAGTGAGCTAACAATGAGAACTATTTTGTTTTTCAAAATAGAGTATGACACCTAAGTAGATCCAGGAACATTTTCTTTTTTGATGTTAAGAGACAAGAAGGGGACATTCAGTGCAGATGTGAAGTTTGCAAATTGAAGACTGATGAAGGCTAATGCTTCTTCTGACCAAAATTGTATTCAGGCATTGGAACTCATGCCATCGGAGGTTGTTGATGCTGAGAATATAACAAAAAATCATAAACCATTTGACAGAATTACAGGGTTAATAAAGACCACTCAGGGTTGTGGTGGTTATTTGTTTAACAAAATATTAAAAAATCAGAATGCTATTATACCACATCCTTCTGGGTTTGAGACAGTCTCTGTTAGAAAACAGAAAGACAATCTGTCTGATGTGGAATTTCTTACTTTCCTCTGAAGTACCTAATGCTTGTTGCTGCTTAAAAAAAATATGCTGGACAGTTGGATAGATGCTGGACTGATTGATTTAAAAATTCCTTTTTCCTATGTCTTTATGCATTGTATAATTTTCACATACATTTATTTAAAATGATCCCCAAAACAGTTCAAGGCAGGAGATCTGAGTCCTTTTTCTTTTATGGTCATTTATATATGAGTATATAATGCCTACCATGTGATGTTCCTGTTAGCATATTGTTCTCTGCCAGACCACTGTCACAGTAAACCAAAAAGCAGAGCTCAGCTCATATGCAAAGCTTAGAGCAGTGCAAAACCCAGATGTCTGTCTGAACTGCTTCGGCCTCTCATTTCTTCTGACAAATTCCTGAGAAATAATTGATTGTATGAATTCAGCTATTTCATAGATTCCCAAATGCTATGTGAAGCAGTTTCTCACTAATGAAAATAGCGATGAGAACAATTTAATGTGGAGTGTAAGAGGCTTTAATAATTGATTTGATCTCTAAGACTGAAGATTACTAACAGAAGCCTCAGGTGCAAGCTTATTCTTCAAATGGTTTTGTGCATTCTTATGGATTTGAAAATCCTGTGAAATACAGTCTCAAAGTTCATGAAGCTAAAGCAGGCTCCACTTCTGTGGACTCTCACAACCTGTCTGTGCCTCTGCCTCTGCTGTGTCTGTGGGGTAGTTAACAGCATCATACATGGCCCATTTTTCAAATTAAGACTAGTCTTTATCAGTCTTGGCTTATTAAAAATATAAAACAAAAGTTATTGCCTGTCTGTTCTATTCTACTCACCCTTCTGTCTGTTCCTCAAGGTATTGAATTATGTTTACCTACCCAGGCTCCTCTCCTGACTTTACTCCAGGACTTCTTTCCCAGCCATGTCACCGTAAGGAAATCCCCTCCTGCCCCTACTGTGGAGACATCACTGTTGCTGTTTCCTAAATTTCTGTCTTTTTGCAAGTCATTGAAGCAGTCTGCAGCAGCTCATCACTACTCCTTTGTTGTCTTTTCTTGCAGGTTGTGTTCAGCTTGCTTTCACTGCCTTCTATCCTCTCAGCTGTTGGTGTAGGCGCTCTGGCGTTGAACGAGACAGAGAACCTGGATGCTGGATACAGCAAGGGATAAATTGAGTGTCCCAGGCTTCCCTTAAAGTGAAGCCATGTTGCAGTTAAAATCCTAGCATGGAACATGAGCTACATAATGCTTTAGAGGTGTTCTCTGGCCTTACCTTTCAGTCATGAACCATTATGGCTCTTGACATATATCTCCCACAAGAGCAAGTCTTGAAAGGCCGTGCTAGACCCGTCAGTGTCTACACAATCAGTGTCCTATAACAGGAGGTCAGAGATTAAAAAGTATTTTGATTCATGAGGCTGGGAAGCCCAAGCAGTATGGGATATACCATTTCTACTTGCATGCCTTCTGTATCAAGGAATTTCTACTATTCTATAATTCTCATATTTTCACATGATTTCTGTTGAGGGATGTTAAAAGCAGTCACACCTCCAGCACGTTTGAGACCAGAGGATCCGTCCTGCCCAGCCACTGGAGCTCTGCTCAGAGACCCGGGTGTCCCTGTCCCAGGCCAATGGATGCAGCTGGTGCTTTCCTGTTTCCAGCACTGGGGCCACCAGTGCTGAGCCCCTCACTCGCACCAGGCTATCCTAGCAGCCGGTGTTCAGGACATGCACTGTTCCCGCCCTGGTGGCTGGCAGCTGAGACCCTTAGATGGACTGAACCCAGGAGTTGGCCCCATATTCACTCACACCTGCCACGCTGGTTGTGGGCACCTTGTCCTTACAGCACTCACACAGGATAGAGGGTGAGGTAGCTAAGAAGAGATTTAATAAGCAGATAGGATAGACTGTGCTGATCAGGTGCAGGGTTCAGTCACACAAGTATACCGACCAGTGATGTTTTATGTGCAACTGGCCCCCTTTATATGTCTCTCTGCTCCCTCTCTGTTCCTCCTCAGTCCCCTTCCCTAAACATTCCTTAAGTTTGGCATAGTCCCACTGAGCCCCTTGGAAAATCCCAAATCCCTATGTTCCTCTTGTTTCCATCTTCTGATCAGTTACAAACCCCAAGTTGGCCTTTTCCAAAGCTAGGACTGTAATTTCTTAATGGCCAATCGATTAGTGACTGGAGACTTTTGATTTTTGGCATTGCCTCTGTCATTCCTTGTCTACCAGGTTTGTGTCTCTGTGTCTTCTTGTTTATTGCTTTCCCGTCTATGTGTTATCCCCCTTGCCATTGACAAGGATAACCTTGTCTTGATCGGATAACCTTAATGGAGCAGACACCCTCACCTTCCAAATAACTCTTACAATTTCTGTTCTTTTGTGATCCCATTCTGTTAGTCCCAGTACCTATACCTGTTTTAAGAACTTATGTAACTGTATTACCAACTGAAATTTGGAACCAGGTCTTCAGAAAAATTTAAAAAAGAGAAGTTAATAAACATTATGGCTTTGCATACATTTGCAAGCATTCCTCCAAAGGTGTATGGAAAGAAACTTACTTAAAAAAAAATCAGATTGCTGCGTAACTATTTCAGGACCTGGATCATTAAAAAGCAGTAATAAATACCACAAGACTTAACAACACTGAAATGGTGTATCTCGTGCTAGCAAATATTAATATTTCTTCCTGTGTTATATGTACAAAGCCTTACCAGGTTTAGGACCATGCTTTTTTTCCCAGTACAGTCTACTTTCTCTTCCCAAATCTTCTTTCTCAGAGACTTTTTTTCCCCCTCAACACTCTGATTTGCAGCACTAGAAATCTGAGGCCCAGAAGTGAGGACAGCCTGTGGCAGTGGAAGCTGTATGCTTACAGCAGGGCCATAAATCCTCATGGCTGCTGCCCCAGCCAAAGACGGAATGTACATGGTGCTGATGGATGTGGAGGGAAAGGAACCTGGAGAAACCACAATCTCCTTGGCCTGCCTCCCTGTCCCAGCCCCTCTGTGCCACAGCAGCGTCCCAGTAAGCGCATCATGTATGTGTGTGTGTGTGTGTCATTCACACTAGGGATCCTCTCTGCACACGGAACTCCAAATTGCATCTTGGGTCATCTTGGGTACCATGCTGTAATATGAAGGTCTCTCTACTTTGCTATTCCTATTACCTGTTTGTGCCATTCAGCACCGCTGTTACTGTGTCTCCTTCTTCTTATTGTATGCATCAGTTTTTCAGATTAATTCCTTTCCCCGAGACATATATTTCTTCCAGACATGGTTTCACCAAGCTCTCACCCTCTGCTTTTGATCAAAGGCTCTTTGCATGATTTCTCCATTCTGACTGGTGGTTGACATTCCTCCCAGTTTAGTAACATCTAAAAATTACATTTATGTGGTATCCCCTTACTTTTCCTGATCAAAATACATACTTTAAATAAAACCAGATTTACACTGATCCCTAAATCTTCCATTAGCTGTCTCCCCTAACCTCTGTACTTAGCTATTTATCATTACTCTTTGCTTACGTTCATGGAGTTTTTCAGTCCACATGACTGTTTTCATGCTAGCTGGCTCACATTAATTTTGCAAGTGAGATTTTTTAAGGCAGATTGCTATAAGTCAAGGGTGGTATTTGCTGCATTCTTTTCATCCACTAATCTTGTATTTCTGACAGAAAGCAGTCACGAAGAAACAATGAACGTAGTGCCGAAAGACAGAAGGTGCAGCTGAGTTCAGGATGTGCAAAATCAGGAACTCACAGAGTAATACAGTAGAAACACTGTTCAAAGCCAAGGCTTCCACTTATATGCACGCAGAAGTGTTTTCCTTCTGCCATTTGTCTAAATACACTCTGTCTGCGTGAACTACTGCAAATATGCCAAAATAGCAAGTAGAGCTGGGAGAGATTTATCATTCCCCTTGCCAGGTGGAGCAAGTATATTTTTCCAGAAAGGGGAAGAAAACGATGTAACTGAAGTTTCAAAAATTACAGATGGATGTTGAATAGGAGGACTCTGGTCTTGATGCCATATGACAAGTTTTTTGGAAACGCAGAGAGTGGAATTATTTCACCTGATTTTAAAGGTCTCAGCTGCCACTGGACAAGATAAGGATTCTATTTTTAATTTAGATTTCCACTTTAGCTGAAGCTGAATCAGGCCTGTTGACCTCAGGAAGCAGCTTAGATGCAGATGTCTGCATTTTATACAGCTGCTTTTGATCAAACGAATCCGCTTCCTGATGTTATTAGAAAGGAGGAGCTTGAGTTGCCTGTTTTACCCCATGCTATGCCAGAACAGAGAGAACAGGAAGGCTCTCATTTCTTATACCTAAGACATACCTTTCCACTGGTCACTTTCCACATTAGGTAAGCTGCTGTTGATATTACAGATGTTGCTTCAAAGTGCTCCTCAAACCAATTCATCCCAGCACATTTTATGTGAGAGGTAAACAACAGTCAAATGCCGCTTCTTGTGCTAGCGAATGGTGCGTGATCTGTAGGAGCTGCTGCTGCTGCCACCTCCTCCTTCATATATGAGTGTGAGGTACAGCTGGAAACCTGTTTCCCCACACATTTTCACAGGACCCAGATGCAGAACTGGAGCTGCCGTTGCCACCAATCTGAAAATAATTAAAAATATTTATCATGAGGATGGCATATAAGCAGGTGAAACTTGGGAGCTGCCATTCTTCAGGGACTTGTTGGATGCCACTGAAAATGAGTTTAAAGGAAGCCTTGTCACCAAGGAGAAGAATGTTGCCTTCTCCAGCTCCTTCCCTTCTGCAGACAGTGTTGCCAGGTCCTGTAGACTTAACATGAGGGTGTAGACTACTTGATTTTTCTTTTAAAGCCAAACTTCTGATGTTGTTTTTTCCATCCGAAACAAAATCTTACTGCTTTCTGACTGCTGTGCCAGTATTTTGGGGGTCACAGAGAGGTGTCCTGGAGCTTATAAACAATTCAGCAAATCAAGATAAGAGTCAAATATTTGTTACCAACAGAATGGATCCAGTTTTTTCAGTACAAGTGCCATGGGAGACTTTCTTTGCCAGAAGTTAATTGTTGCTTTGACTCAATTATAAAAGTGCATATGGCCTTTTGCATTTTTTGTAGTTGATAAGGCCATTGCAATTTAGACTATCATCTTGGTGGAAGGACTGAATTAATGTTTATTAACTAATCATCATCAGTTAATAAGTCCCTAAAATTGAACATTGCATTACCTCTGTCATAAGCTCATTCCAGGCACCCTTGCTGCGTGACGTAAAGCAGTCATATGTAGCTCCTTCATTTTTATGTATGGTTATCTGTTTTGCAGAGATATACGGCTCTGTAGTTTTATTATCTTTATTAAGACTAACCCTTATGGGAGAAAAAGAAGATGAATGCATATTGAAATAACACCTCTATATCTACTATGAACATTGTAATTAGATACCTTTCAGTTTTTCGTGGGTTCTCTTATGCGTGATGGTTAAGAACAAGCCCCTTGTTCTGCAGCTGTGATGCTTCCCCTTATCTATGGGAAAGGCACACTGGGTGTGGGAACAGCTTGGTCCTCTTGATCTTTTTATTCAAGCAGGCAGCACATTTCCAGTTGTGACAGTGGCTGGATGATGTTGGTACCTTTCCTGCTGTGACTGAGTCTTCTGTTTATCCCCCAAAAAAACCTCAAAAAGCAGCATCACTGACAGAACTAGTGCAAACCTAAAACCCTAAATAACAAAGAAAATATGAACTCTGCCTTAGAGATCCTTCAGGGGTAAAAGTAGTTAGGAAATAACAGTGGACAAGGCTGCAAAGGTAAAACGTATTTGTTTGCATTACATTCGCCTTGTATCTTTGCTCTTTTTGTCAATGTAGTGCTAAGGTGCATTATGTCTGTCTTTCATCAGGTGACAGTGCCTGTGTGCAACTACAGTTATGCTGAACACTTAAAGGCTGTCTTGTCTACCATCTACTAGTTCATTTGTTTTGACTTTGAGGCAAAGCACTTTGGCTGCCTACCTCTCAGATGGTCGTGGTCCATCCAACTTCACCTATAGCATTTTATTATAAAATAGAGAATTAGACCATGATTTTGCACCAAGCTTTTTTATAGATGACCCTTCCCTGTGTTGCTCCACAATCCTCTGGATGTTGATGAGTGGGGTACAGATAAGGGCAGGAGTCTGCACTACCAGATATAAATTAAGGTGGTGTTGAACAAAGCCTTTAGTGGTAGGCGATTGTGGTTACATACATAGCTACACTCCCAATAATGATCTTACTATCCATACTGGTACAGAGCACAGAAGAATTTGTAGATTAAAAAAACCCCTCAGACTTGGATCTGCTCATACTGTTCGGATTTCATGTCCCTGCTCCCTCTCCAAGACCAGATGCTTGTTCTCAATGTGTGTCTTTGAACCAACACAAGAAAAACAGCAGCTGCCCAGCCTACAAGTAAAGCATGAATTGTGGGGTGGCCTTGATCACCTTTGACAAATGGCCATTGAAGGGTGGGTATTTATACCCAGGCTCAGTAGTTTGTTTGTTCAGTGATCTTGCTATTAGTACTAAGGAAGGAATAAATGAGAGCAAACAAACATTTGGGCAGGATATGCATTTTTATGAGGTTAACTCATCCTTAGGGAAAGAAGGAAGGCTCCGATCAAAGCATAGCCTTATTGCAGAAATCTGACTGCAGGGGTAGTTTCATTTGTGGAGGATTCTGTCTCTAGCAGGCAGCAGCGTTGAATGATTTAAGAGGCTGGCCCAACAGAAAGACAACACACAGGAAGGGGTTACCACTGCTGTGAAGTTTAATAGTTCTGAATTAAACCGGTTCATTTTCAAAGCAGGAAATATACTACAGTGTTGACATTTACTGCCCTCTGGCAATAACATAGTGGGTCCATGTGGTAGGGTTTTCTTTTCCGTTTTTTTCCCCTCCCTAATAAAAAAGGGAGGAAACCTCTTCTTCTTTTTTTTTTTTTTTTTTTTACCATTTGTTTGTCTTTCACATATCTTCAGACAGTAATGGGGAAAAATGTTTGGAAAACATCACAAAATAGGGGGAAAATGAGGGACACTACCCCAATTATTAGGTCCGTTAATAGATAAAGAGGTGTCTACCCAGCCAGATAATTGGCAGAAGAGCTGGATATAGAGCCTGATCTCCTGATTTGCTGTCCACAGTGCTCTCTTCAGAACAACCCTTTTATTGTTATTTTATAAAATATCCTCACATAAGCTTCCTTGAAGTGATACTCAGTCACACAGCAAGAGTATAGACAAATCAGTATTTTACATTATTTTCAATAAAATCAACTGGGAAAATATCATTGTCAGGTTTTTGTTATATTAGAATTCCTAATGATACAAATTACTTTACCTGAAAAATTTTGGAGTGGAGTTTTGGCCCTCCTGAAGTCAGTAGATATTTTGCCATCAACAGATGAAGAGAATATTCTGTGTATACTGCCTTCCTGAGGCAGGTGACATTCAGATACAAATTGATTGTGTTATGCCTAACTTGTTTAAAGTTGGAACCTAAGTCATGATTCCCCATTATGAAAATAAAGTTTCCATCGTTCCTTTTGCCTGTGCACAGTGGAGCATTTTCTACTTCTTTGGCATTAAACTCTGTAAGACATCTGTACCTTGTAACTGGCAAGGACTCTTGTTTGCTAAAAAAGGGATGAGGTAATCAAGTAGTGAGTAAACCAGCTGATTGCTCACCAGACAGGCCTAGCAGGGCACATGAAGAAGCATACAAATCACTAGAACAAGTAACTAGATGAAAAATTGTATAGTACATCTGGGCATGATAAGTCATTGTTATATAAGGCATTCAGAAGCCTGTTCTGAGCTTGCTGTTTGAAATTATTTTGCTGTTAACATACTCATACAGAGTGCATGCATTAAAAGAAATCCTGCCATCTCCAACTGTCCCATTTTGCCCTAAGCATGTCATCCAGGACTTTCTCACATGTGCTGAGGGGCAGGTCCCTATGTGCATTAAAGAGGCAACCTGGATTCCACCATTCTCCATGGACTGGTAAGTGTCAGCCAAATGCTGTGTTAAGTTAATACACCATTGGGCTACAATAGTGCACTGTGGCTGCACTACAGTTTTTTTCAGGATGTCTGCGAAGACAGGCAGCTTGACAGAAGTTATATTAAGGTGGTAAGATTACACTGAGTGACTACCCAGCCCGCTTGCAAACCCCAGTTGTTCATCTGCACTTTCAATAGTCTTCCTCATTAATTGATGGATTAGCTTAAGAGCTTACAATGGTTATATCCAGAATTACTAATTTACACATGTTCACATTACTAAAGTTTCCTTTACTCCTCCTTAATAAACCATCTGTTTTCAGGCACTTTTAAAATTATTCCTTTGTGGGGGGGGATTTCTTTCTGTGTTTTTCTGTATTTCAGAAAGCATCTGAGAATCTTTGGTATTTTTGGGGATACTCATTTTACTACCTTTAATTTTTTTTTTTTAATGCATTGGTTTATTTTGAATTGCATCTCCCTCCATGAAGACCTCAGCAAACATATTACAAATACAATCTACCGTAGTAAAATAATGCAGAAAAAAGGAAGAAAGTAATAAAAAAATCCTCTTCTTGTTTTCAAGAACACAGCTTTGACCCAGTCAAACAAGCCCTCTCCAAACTTTTACCATGTCTGCAGCATCTGGTGAAAAGGAGTTTTAGCATATTCAGGACACAAAGCTCAGGGAAAATGCAATACACAGTGTACGGGATCTTGGTAAGAAGGCCTTGCTGGCAGCTCCTCCACAACATACCTGAGTGTTAAAATAATTTTTAGCTCTCACAGTATTATGTAGCAGATCTCTTAAAATGGGTAAGCTTGGCTGCAATGTCAGCCCTTAGGTTGCAGTGGGAAAGCCTTGAAGCACCAGCACCAAGTGAGCAATCAGTGATGTTTAATTTTGCAGAAAAACTTGTGAGTTCTTCACTAGCTTTATCTTCCCAAGGTAAGGTTTAATATGTCCTTTGTGTAAAATATGTTGCAAAAATGCTATCTAAAGTTGGCAAAGATACGGTGAGACTGTCCTTCCTATCTCTTTCAGAAAAGGATTGGCTGATGACTAAGCAGGAGTATTTGTATCTGTTGTTAAAACTAGTAAAACTAATACAGCTCTAGGTGCACTCACTCTTCTTTTGAAGACAGTTGTCCTTAACTCTGCTACCCTTTAGTTATCTTGGACTGGTAACATTAACAGGTTACTTTTCCACAATTATTTTACTTATACCTTCACAAATTGTTCCCTTTTCAGTTTATAGATATTCATATGTTTTTTCACACACATAAAAAGAATGAGAAAAATATTTTTAAAGATTAATGATCTAGCTTTAACTTTGGAGATTTTATGATAAATAAGGCTCAAATTAATTATGGGTTCACCAGTTAGTCTTACTACACAATTTTTTTTTCAATAGCGAGGAGTAGTTATATGTATATACAGCATATGATTCAAAAAACTATAGTTCTATAGTATACTATATATAAACTATAGTAAACTATATATAAATTATAGTATAGTATATATAGTAAACTATATATAAACTATAGTAAACTATATATAAATTGTAGTACAGTATATATAGTAAACTATATATAAACTATAGTAAACTATAGTGTTTAGAGATTGCTTGGAAGACATTTTAGTCTCCCTTTGAATATGTTAACATACGTGTGTGTATATGTACCCTAAAACTAAATGGTTGTGCTTTCTACGCTTTGGAATTTTTGTCTTAGTCCTGTTAATACTGGTCAAGTAACCTAATCTCAACAGTCACATACTTTTTTGGACATCTTAGCAGGGAAACCATCAGTTGATTTGGCATGGAGACTAACCTTTCACCCCTTGGGGTGGTCCCTTCAGGACATAAGAAAAGGCACATAAGTGGATTAGCGTGTGGAAGGTTACATTGCTGATGGTGATTTCCACGAGCATCACATTCTTAGGGTTCTAGCAGCAACACAGTCCTGGATAAGTGAAACTATGCATCTATTTCAGTGCCATTTTTGTTCCGTTCTGTTGCATTTTCAAACCAAGGCTTTCTGCTGGATTCATATCCTCAGTGCATAGTAACATCAGTGAATGTGACTAATGAAAAGCAGTATCCTAATGGTGTTTTAAGCACTAACGGCCAATGAGTTGGCTATTTCCTGGAAGTTAATGGCCATCTGGAGGAGATCTTAATCTGTCTGGTCATTAACTGCCAGGAAATGTTTGACTTGAAGGTTGTTATTGCTCTTAAAAATGAAATAGATTTTTTCCTTCTCACTCTCCTCACCATCATGACACGGGCTTGCAGTCCTTAAATACTGTCTCCAACGTGACATTTTTTCTTGATTGCTGAAGTTTTTTTAGCTGTCCAAAGTGTTTCCTGCACTTCATAGAATCACGCAAATGTGATCCCTGCCTGAAACAGTCTATAATCTGAGGCTACAGTTTTGCATTTTTATCTACATAGGAAGAATAGTGAACTGGCATGAAATTATGCTTAACTGAAGGGAGTTCTATGTACAAAGAGGGGTTTTGATCTTTCATATACAACTGATTGATAGGCTGTGATCTTTGCAGAAAGGATATCTGTTGCAAGGGCAGAGAGCAGAAAGCAACAGGAGAATGATAAACAGCAAAAAATTGTTACCATGATCTGTCTTAAAAAAAGTAAAAATTAACATGGATAAAAGAGTTGCCATGGCCATCTTTGCCTTCACTCCACATTTCTTTCTTTATCTGCTATATGTTTAGATACATTCTAGTGCACCATTTTAAAATTTATCTTGTTTATTATGGTAGTTATTTAGGGAAATCTGCATTTCTAAATCTCTCCATAAGAACTTGCTTGGACAGGCTGCCTGCAGCAAGCTTGATAATAACTCGAAGTTGTACTCAGCCCACTGCCTGTCATCACCAGATTGCCTTACTGGTTCTTTTACTCCCCCATTTGTCTGTGCTGATCTTTGTCCTAAAGTAAGATGAAGCCATACTATAAGTTCTCCAGGACCTGCAGTCTTTTTGTTTTGTATTTGTACAGGATGTGGCAGAGTTGCATGTGGTTGATGCCTGAAGACCTAGAGGTTACGTTACTGCAGAGCTGCTTGTGTAAAGTTGGGTCTGAGACTTACAGGATTTATGGAGAGAGCAGAGAGGAATTAAAAAGAGAGGATGGTTGTGGAATGGCATCTTTGGGTTACAATTCATTGACACTGAGGGGAGGAGAAGGGAAGAAGGGGAAAGACTGGAAGGATAAGATGTACAACGGAAAAACAGAGGTGGGTGAAGCAACGTGTTAGGTAAAATAAAGTTAGTGCTGCAATATGTGAAACAAAACAAAAGCACAGATGATTATCAACATATAGTTTACTTAACAAACAGTAATTATTCTAGAAGATGCATTGACTGGATCTGAGCGAGACCCACAGAAGCAGCTGTTAGAAGAGTGGGTCTGTCCCGTACAGAACATTTCAAGATGCAAAACTTGAAGAAAGAAAGAAGAAAATCTTGGCTGATACCCATCCAAAAATTCTTTGACTGCACAGCTTACAGTGTTCCTGGAATTATGAATAACTGATCCTAATACAGTATCTGGATGCAAACTATTTGGTTTCTTTATTCTGTCAGGAAACAACTATTACTAGAAGAAAAAAAACCAGGAAGGGAGACTAATTCATTTTTTATGATGTCTTAAGACATAGTGTTTCATATGTTAGTTGCAAATTATAATTGGGTCAGGAAATTAAACACAATGCTCTGTAGAAATTTAAAAAATGGAGCAAGCTTGAAGAAAAACATTAAATAAAAATATCTTTTTAAATATGATTTTAAAGTAGTTATTAATACATTTGAAGCCACTTGTTGAAAAATTTATGACTGCTCTGGTATGCAGATCCCACTCCATTTCAGCCTCTCTTCTTTATTTTACTTTTTATATTTTGATTCAGTTCGGCAATAAAATGGACATACCAAAAAAGGTTTTGTAAATCAGTTTTAATGTGTAAAAGGGGAATTTAGTGTGAACTTACATATTCTTGCCTCTCATACTTGTGCTAGAAACTCCGGTGCCTCCCTCCTGGAGCAGCTGTGATTTCAATAGACTGTGTAGCTTATGTGTGGCAATGTTTTTTCCTTATAATTAAGAACACATTTACAAATAAAACCCAGGAAAGGAAGGAAAGAATGTTAGGGGTGATAAAATTACAGACTTCTGAATGGAAACTCTTTGAAAGGCATACAATATAGGTAATTCTTCATTTCAGAAAGGGAATTTATAAGTTTAGTTTAGTTATGATCTGTGTGTTTTATGTGCTTTGAGACTGTGCATTTGGTTACAATGTAAGACTGCTTGCTAATGGCCAGTTCCTCAACTGGTTCAGTCCTTAATTAGGGAACTATCTAGTGGTGGTGATAGAGATTGTATGGGAAAAAATTACAAGAAGTAAAAGAACATCAAAGAGCTTCAGTTTTTAACATTATTTAATACTTGCTTAGGAGGTAGGCAGCTCCCCCATTATCTGCCTGGACCCAGGGTGCCCTATGGCCTTTTCTGTTCCTTGGCAGACTCTCCAGTTTGGAGGGGTGCCCCAAGACCAAGGCAGACCAGGGCATTTGTCAGCAGTGAAAAGTCTGTCAACCATCTCCATCCCAAAATAAATGCTCTGGGAAGTCTGTATGAGCCACAGGAGAAGGAAACAAACCTCTTCGTATGAAAGGGGACCTGTAAGACTACAGCTTAATCTTCTGGTGTTTTCACTATAGAATTTTTCACCCTTAAAAAATACAAGTCTGCCTTTCCTTGGTATGTGTATAAAATTAAGTCTTAGTGTGTGTAATAAAATGTGTTAACCA
Organism: Morus bassanus; assembly: GCA_031468815.1. NCBI lineage: Eukaryota > Metazoa > Chordata > Aves > Suliformes > Sulidae > Morus > Morus bassanus. Next base: position 85,620,651 of record CM062568.1, on the reverse strand, counting down.
GCAAGCAATTTAGAGATGATTAGGGTGCACGTGCATTAAATAATAACAGAATAGGCCTTTTCTATTTTAAATATAATGATGAGGATATACTGATTTCATGACTGTCATGTGTGACAGAAAACAGACTAATTATGTGACAAAACCTAGAAATTCTCAGTAAAAAAATTAGCTATGTCAGACAACTTCTGACATTTTTCCATACTCATTATTTTTGGGTAATCTCTAACCCCTTTCCCTGCAGGGTGAGGCACCATTCTGTATCCTGTTTTGTCTTATTTCAATACCCTGATGTAAATGACCATTGTATGAACTGGAACAGGTTGCCCAGAGATGTGCTGGAGTCTCCATCCTTGGAGATACTCAAAACCTGACTGCACGTGGCCCTGAGCACTGCTGTAGCTGCACCTGCTTAGGCAGTCTCCAGAGGTCCCTTCTGACCTCAAAGACTCTGTGATTCTGTGATCTATTCTGTGCTGTAAAGCAAATGTTCAATCTAATTCCTCTTGAGATTTTTCCTGGTTTCTTTGTTGTTTTCCATTGTCAGACTTCCCTTTAAATGCATGTAGTCCAGACTCAGATGTAAAACACCCAGTAAAACTCCTAGGATGGTATTTATGTCCCCTAATTTTAGAATTCCATAGCAGAGGCCTCTGCTGCAGAGCTGGTCGCCCTAGATGTTCCTTACAGTTTATTGACAGATTTTTAGGGTTATATTCACAGGCGTATTTTTGTTGCTTAATTTAAGAGAGGATGAATAATCCCATGAAGGGTCTGTTTCTCTCCATCAACTATAAATGCATCTGAAAGCAACTACTTCAGATAATTCAAGCTATTGACATGTTATGGATTGTTTCTTTGAGTTTTTTCCAGTGTCTTCTTCCAAAGTTTCAACTATCATTTCTGCTCGCCATTAGTGTCTGAAGTACATCCACTGAAAGGGCCAGATGAATGAGATACATCACTTTGTTATTAGAATAATGAAACAACACTGTGTTATCTTGTAGTAAATTCTCATCTTTTGAGGCTTCCACACCCAGAACCTTTTCTGAAATCTCTATTTTTTGTGGGCACTCTTTTTTTCATGGAAAAAGTAGGCAGGTGTATTAAAGTTGTTTACATATTTGGAAATATAACAAAACCTACCTAATAGCACTTGGATGCATTGGATATATTTATTGCATGTTTGTAGTACTAGGTTAGGTCTAAGTTTCACAGACCATTGCCATTGTGAATTTTAAACTCAATTTACTTCATTTCTATCTGATGCGTATAAATAAAGAGTGTACTGCAGGCAAGGTCTACAAGAAGTTATCTGCAAGAGGCGTTCTGTTATTTTGGCTTTGTGATTTTGGTAAAATTATTGCTGCAGTATTTTGATGAAATATTTAATGAAAAAGTCAACAAAAGCAACTGCAATATGATCAAGTGCATAACTTAGCTCAGGAAATTGTCACTGTCTGGTGAGAGAGTCCAAGCTGCTCTGTCAGGCAGAACACAGAGTCTCTGCTGAAAGATAATTTCTTGCACATGTCCAGTAACCACTGTGCTGCCTGGCACCCATGGAGGTCTGCCTGCTCTGTTTATGGACAGTTAGCTTTCCTGTCATACAGAAGTATGAGTAGCTGAAGTCAGTCGGCAGAGATCTGGAAAGATCATGCCTATGGTCATGTGATATACGTGAATAGTCTCTGTGAGCACAGAGGATGACAGTGTTCCTACTTCACTGTCATCTAGGCATCTGTGGGCAGTTCAGCCTCAGCTTTTCCTTGTTGCTGTGCATGAACAGAGTACCATCTTGTGAAGCCTCCCGGGGTCTGTGAGGAATCCTATGAGGAAAATATATTGTGGGATTGCATGGGGATGAAACAATAATGCCTTGAGGGCTCCCCAAAAAGTTGCAGGAGCTTTGAATAGCTTTTAGACCTTTTTAGAATTCTTAAGAAAAAATGTAATTCTCTATTAAGGTAGTTAAGTTTGTCTCGAGGGTTTTCTTTTTCTTTTGCTTTGTCTGTCTTCAAAAAAGGACATGAGCTCAGCAGCAACTTTTCCTGGAATAATCCCTGAATTGTTCACTTTGAAAAGAAGAAAGCTGTACCAGAATTGCAAGGTGATCAAATCCAGCAGCAGCATTCCACTGAGGAAAAGGTGATAGGAAAATCTCTGTCAGCATTTCAACCTAGGCAGTCTTCTGACCTCCTAACCTTGTTCATTACAGCTGAATGGCCTAATAATGTGACGGTCCCTCCCAGTAACTAGCTGGCCTTCTTTTATTCAGCTGCAGAGACAAACGTAGGAGCGCCTTGGGGCTGTTATACAATACTTCAGGAAGTTCCAAAGAATCCTCATTGCTTTTCTTTTAGGGAACGACTGAAGTATATTTTGGAAAACTTAAACATCTAACTTAAATGCACTTACACTGTCTTTTTCTTTGGCGGAGGGATGGAAATGAAAGGCTTTTCTTATGTACATCTGGAATTGCCTTTTAACTAGAAATATTTCCAAATAACAGTAAGCCAAGTAAACACCCACTGGAAAAATTACTTTACTGTGTTGTTATTCCTAGTGGATATTTTCATTGGTTTTATTTATTCGCATTCTAGTCACATCACTTGCATGGATGAGATTTCATAATTGCTATTGATTTCTATAAAGATTTTTTTTTTTTTGTTATAAAACAGTGTGATATAATGCTTTGAACACCAGCATTTGCCAGTGAGTATCAGTCCAAGGGTGGTCATTCCTCTGGTTTGCCTGTAATCCCTGAAGACAAGCGTAGTATTTCCAGTGAACGGTAATATTGCTTAAAAATTTAATTCTTCTAAGTTTCCCTTAATTTGCGTCATTATGTGAAGGGTGATAGCAACAAGTCATGTCTCCATAAGTGCTATTAATTTCTCTCCTTTTTCAAATCCCCTGTTGTTTTCTGAAGAGTTCATAGGTACATAAATACTTAGACAATACAGAGAAAAATGATGCTATGCTGGAGATGTCAAGCAGAAAGGAGATGTAACTACTGTCCATGACCTTCTTCCTTTGTGATGGACGTTACATACTGCTCGGTGTACCTGAGGAAGTGTTTTAAATATTAACCTCAAACTGCTCTACCTCAGCCAAATTTCCCATCCTTTTTTTTCTGTTTGATGCTTTCGCTTTGCCTTTTACAATGAACTTTTCTTTTTCTGTGTTTCCACATTATGTTTATACAGCTGCCATTACAGCTTCTATTGCTACAGCCATAATGTTACTAATGTAGAAATCTTCCTCAACTGCTACTTCATTTATCTAGGATATAACAGCTAACTTCTGAGGAACAAAAGAAAGCAAACCGGTTTTGAATAGCGGTCCTATTCATCTTCTTACAAACTAGCTTCTAAATATGTAAACAATATTTTCCTTCCATTCTTCCTTAGCCACATGCAAGTACAAGTTGTATACCTGGACTTCAAGATGGACAAAGAAGTCAAACACATGCTGCTTTCTTAAAGGTAAGAAGCTTATTATTTTTGGGGGGAGGAAGAAAGTGGGAGAAGAAGAGGAAGGTAAAAAACTGCGTGTGATTCATAACAGGATAAAGAATTTCACCTTTACAGGGTGAAAAACTTCCTAATTTTGCAATGTTACATGTCCTCAGTGTTTGGAAACGTATCAGAAAAGGCAGTTACCGGTTCCCAGATTCTGCGTCCAGGACAGAACAGCACAGTGCTTGATGGGAGCTGGGTTCCTGCCCATGGGAGCAGAATATCTCTATTGATCTAAAACATCAGATCAAGATCAGATCAAATTCCACTGACTGAAAATCAACAGGAACTGGAACATGTAATCCCAGCCTGGTAAGTGTGATTTTGATGTGTTAGACTGGAGAATGGGAAGATACTGATTACCATCAAGAGGTGACTTGTTTGGAAAGAACTTGGTCCCTTGGAAGGGTAACCATGGATTAACACTGGAGCTGATTTTCTAAGATTTTCATTGCTTTCCGGATAATGAAAGGACAAAGTATACCAGCAAGAGGACTGAAGTTCTTTGTCTTAAGTGGTGATGGACTTGGTGAGAGAAGGAACTTTTTTTTATAGAAAAGCATGCCCTTTTATTTCTAGGAATAACATTTGGGTTCTCTGATGATTCAAAAAACCCTCAAGTGAGAGTTTGGGCCTTTGATGGCTTTGGTGAATGAAGGCTGCCTAATTACTGCTAATTAAGCTTAACAGTTCCACTTGGTGGGAGTTAAAAACAGAAGAAAAAGTGAAGTTGTCAGCTATATAAACTTGTAAGTGAGGAGGCATTCCAAATACCTTCACACATATCCACTGTATTAATGTGAGAGCAGGTGAATGAGTAGGTGTTTGGGAGAAAGAATTAAACACAGACAGTTCAAACAGTACCATTTTTCATGTGGTATTTCAAATGTATTATTTCATTGTTTCTTCTTTATTTGGCTTCTGTAGATTTGTTAATTGTCAGACTGCAGTTGGAAGATTAATTACAGATGCTAATGGTAATCAGATATTTTCATGTATAAATCTACTGCAGACAGACTTTGAAAGACAAACAGTGTAGGATTGTGGTGTATGTTTTCTTCAGTCTGAAGTACCTAATAATATATGCAAATAATGTATAGTAAACAATATCTTGTTTGCCATTCTTTTAGGTAGTAAGGAAAGACCCTTACTATGTGGAACATGTCTTTGGTGTCAGTCAATTTACATTAGTTTACCCACTGGCCAGCTTCAGAGGGACTGAAGGAGATTGCTCACAAAAAATTACGCAAGTGATAATGCAAACTTCCTGCAAACAGGGAGGGATGTAGGCTCTATCAAGAGCCCTCTACTGAGGAAGACTGCAATATGAACTCCACTCTTACTGTTCCCATGAGAGAGAGTGTTGCAGGTGCCTTAAAACCAGAGGGAAAACATCACTCAGGATTTGCACTTCATCAGCATCAGATAATTCACGTGGGAGTGAACAGAAACAATAAATAAAGAGCGACACACATCCATTAGAGATGAGTTTTCAGGGAACGAGTTGTTTTAGTTGCCTGGGTGACTCCTTTAAACTAGACACATCTAAGAGTTAAGCAGCTGGTCAGTGATTTTGCTCTCACAGAATGCAGATGTTTCTGCACAGTGCGGGAACAGCAGAAGCCAGTCTCAGGGTTTGAAGGCAGTATTTTCTATGTGGCTTGGACAGAACCTGGGGCCGCATCCTGCAGCCCTCACCCATCTGATAAGCCCTCCCCTTGGGAACAGTCCACACACCATGCACTAGTCACAGCAGTAAAGGGTTGCCCTCAGGATTAACAGAATCTCAGCCCTGCATAGTTCTTTCACATTTGTAACACATTACTCCCTGCTAGCTGTATAAAAGGAAATTCACTATTACCTATTGCAGTGGGTTTGATTTGCATAAGAAATTGATCTTATTTGCAGTATAAGACATAGTTGTCAGCTGCTTTCATGTAAAAAGGGGAGATGAGGGAGAAGATAATATCAAGCATTACAACCATGAACACCACCAATAAACTCTTTTGTCTTTATGGGCATAGGTTACAAATTACTTACATACTAGAAGAATAATGAAGATGAGAAGTTGGGCCTAGTGAATCACCCCAAAAAACACATTATATGCATCATACAGGTATGTATGAATAAACCTGTAGTTGAGTGGTCAGGGCTGTAGTCAATTGCTGTAATCAGCATACCACATCTTGGTTTTGAATTGCTAGGAGAATGACTGGAGGTGGTAATAACGTGTGAAGTAACGGGAACCTAGCGAACAAATATGTTAAATTTAGCAAAAGGTCGGAGTAACATGGCTATCCATGTATGACCCTGTGGTCATGAATGAGTTAGGAGATGGTTGCTCTGATTTAGCAAGGCACTTCAATCACAAATACATTTGCTTACCTCTTCTTATATAATGAAGTTTCCATGTACATTTGTACACAGAACTGGAGTTTCTAACCCAGCCCTCTGTGAATGCACAAATGCAGTAAGTGGAGGGAGCTGAGTAGTATTCTAGTTGCCGTAAAAGAAGTCACTTTTGACCTGTTGTTTCTGAGGTAATTCAATGTCATGGTGATTTTGAACTTAATAAACACATAGACTTGATTATCCTAGAGGTGTTTTCCAACCTTAGTGATTCTATCATTCTATGATCTCTTAAAATAGTCACCCTATGTTGCTTCTGTCTCTGCACACTACCGTATCCACAAAAGATTGCTTAAAAAAAGCTCAGTGAGAATTGGTGCAATGTCTTACCTTAGCAAAACCTAAAATGAGAGCAAAGTTTTACTTCACTGATAGTTTCTTAGGAGATTCTTTTGCATATTCTATCTAAAACTATTGTTAATTTGGCTGCCAATGTCTTAAAAAGAGATTGCATCCCAATTATTCTTTGTATTGCAACTTCACAGCATGGTGATTTTTTTTTTTTTTTTTTTTTTTTTTTACATTTTGTCTAGGTTTTCCCTGGGTGTTTTATCACTCTTTCCATACTTTTAGCATGTTTGTTACTTTTGATGGTCGACCTGGTATACTGAAGGGGAGAAACATTTTGCTTTCCGTTTGCCTCAAGCACTCTTCAGTGAACAATGTCCTGTAAAATCTAGTTCCAGGATTTGAGGGATTTTAAAAATAATTTATTTAAATACCTAAAAGCACTGAACATGTTCCCATAAATTTTAAAAATTATGGTAAGAATACTTTCCTACCTCTTTGCAGTGAAACTATCATAGTTAGCAGTTAACTTGTGATGATTTAAAATGCAGATAACAAAAACACAAATACAAGCAAAACCAGATAAGGTTGATTTATTGAGAGAAATGAAAAATCATGAAGCAATCCCATGCAAAACAAATACGTCAAGTCCTTTCAGTTTTCACAATCAACAGTGACGTTTATCTGATAGGGAAGTTGGAAGATGTTTCTTTAATTTGAAGTACCTTTCTAAGAATAAATCCTTTGGGAGGATGTGGTACTGTTCTCTAGGGTAATACCATCCATGGAGATCTGAGCTGACGTAACACTCTTTAGTCACTCTGGAGAACGGTATCAGTCAACTATACCAAGCCAAAACCAACAGTCTGCAGTTTGGCTTGAGGAGCAGATTGTGTGGCATCCAAAACCAATTTGTAAGGTAAGCATGAAAGAAGTGGGTTAGACCTGGTGTAAACATATGTTCATAAATGAGAGGTTGGGTGAGGGATTTAAAGTCTGTAGTGTTATTTAGGAATCAGGCCTTGATGTAGGAGCTAAATGCAGATGGAGATAAGTTATTTTGAAAGGGTCATGGGCGTTTCCCTGATTATGTATTTCTAGCCTTAAAAGTATGGGAGCTGGAAAAAAAATGTAAAAAAACCTTACTGAGCTATACCTTTCATTTTTATAAATGATTAAGCGGAAGCATAAAAGAATGGATGGAAGGGGAAAAAATAGGGGTTTGGAAGGTATAGAATAAAAGAGATGACATTTTCGAGAATTTCAGAGCTTAAGTACTTCACCTCTCTCCTCACTGTCAGAGGTGATCACCAAGAACCAAACGATTCCTTGAACATGGCAAGTGAAAGGAATGTAGAAAATGTGGTCAGTGTAAGTTAGTGGGATTCCTATCAGCTAATTTACTGCAGATATATTCTTGATGCAGTAGCAGCTCCCAAAAAGGAAATGTCATATTTGTTAGCTTGTTAATAGTTAGCAAATGTGTAGGTATTATTAACATATGAATGCTTCTCACTGAGGTACTCATTGAAAATCTGACATACCAAAAATCCTTTTAGTGCAAAGTTATAACTTGATAGCAGTAGTAACTTGGCTGCATTGAAAAGTAAACCATAGAACAATGTGCAAAGGACACACCACACTTAAAAATGTGATTAATAATTGAAAAGAAAGTCCTTCTAAAGCCTTCTAACATTAGAGAACATATACCTGTTGTGGAGTACTGGAATTTAACAGATGTGTATGTAATATTTGGTATAGCATCTCCAGTGAGACTACTATACATCTCAGATAGTAAACCACATCTTCTATTAAATATAATTCTCCCAGTAGTAGTGCAGCATAGTTCAATACAGAACAAAAGGTGTTTCCTTTTTAAGTGATCTCTGCTGCAGCCTGCATGGTTAAGGTATGACTGTGAAATAAATGTAGTTAATCATGGAGGGAAGCTTCTAAAGATGAAAGCAATATGTTATGCCAAAAGAAAGAGATTGGATCAAACAGGAAGTAAACTGATCTAGTGGGAAGTCCTTTGCTAGAGGTTAACGCTACGTGATAGCAACTAAGGCAGAAACTGGGGTTATTAGAAGTTATTTAAGAAACAGCATGTCTAAAAGCCTAAGAGACCTGCAGAAAATTTTGGAAGACCTCATTTCACCTTGAGGAAAGAAGGACACAGGGTTGAAATATTTCAGTTCAGATGAAACAACAACCCCAGATGGGATACTTTGAGAATTCTGTAAGAAGTAGTAAGTCATTGGCTTATTTGGCATAATAATTTAAAAAGTTTCTAGGAAATTTGACATTTTCCAGGCAGTATATGAGAAGCAGAAGAAAAATACATCTGGAAAACACTGATTTTACTACATGGCTGAAGGACATCTGAAGGAGTTGCTTGCAACCCTGAAGACAGAATCTATCCATATCTGAGTTGGTCGCCCTAGACTTACTGTAGAATCAGTGGAGGCAGTCTAAAGTTAGAAGAAATTAATCCAGTCATAGGTACCAGTAATTCCTTTGGATGCTGTGTGATTTGGCTCAGCACAAGGAGTTTCAGAGGTTAAGTTAGACTTCAGATTTTCAATGCACAAGACTGCTAGGTTCCCTATAGCAAAAGCTGGAAATACTGCTTTGATATTTACTCCGGTGTGCTTGTTTAGAGCACACGCGTACATGTGCATATGGACATAGATGCATAAAACTGAGAAGTAGCATATACAGAGCTGCAGTTCTCCAATAGGGCTTATACACACACACAAATGTACCCTTAACACTGCCTTTGAAAGAGGTGCTAGACTCTTCTGGGGAAGTTGGTCATTGTCCAAAATTACCTTGCTAACTGCAAGTGAGCTGTAAAGCAGTGTTAAGAATACCCTGAGTCTGTTACACTGCCTCATTTGTGTCTGTGAGGTTTGAAATGAGAAGACACCTCTATAAATCTCTTATTATCCATCACTCAGATGGCAACTGTACCTAAGGCTTACAGACATTATCCAAAGAGGTGTCTCTTCCTGAACAGCTCACTGTCCAAGTCTGTGAAACCCTTTGGCCCAGTTCAGTGCGGTCCTCTCCATAACTTTTTTAAAACTCTCTAAACTAACCTTGATTTTTGTGTCTCACTGTATTTCAGTGCTGACACCCTTCAATTACACCAAGCCTGGCAGCAGATATGTTGGTAAATCTCTGTATTCAACTCTCCTTAAGGCTTCTGTTCAGCTTTCGGAAAACGGCATTCTGGCAAACGACAAGATGACAAGATTTGCAAATATGTGAGATGCTGCTCTTAATAAAAACAACAAAAGTCTGCGGTTGAGCAGAACAACGTGCCAGTGGATTGACAGCTCACTGCTTTCATTTCCTTTTCAGCCTTTGAGTACTGCTGACACTGCCGTGCTTTAAAGAAAAATGCCCACAGAACAGGTTTATATTATGAGATTATTATTTACATGCTCAATGTCATCTATCAGATCTGTTTTGCCACCTGCTGGAACTGATTTAGGACCCAATGCCCTCCACCTTTTTATCTTGGTGGGGATGCACACCTGCACAGTGTTAGGGGAGCACAGGGGCCACCCACGGAGAGCAACCTGCAGGGAAAAGCTGTGCCCCCAACAATATGCTTTCCAGCAGTGACCTAGATGTACTGCAGCAGCCAACTGCCTAGCTCTCCTATACTCTCTATGTAGTAAATGGATGATTAGGATGATCAGAACACAGGGACACAGTTTTTTGAAAACTGACCACAGACAGACAGTTTTCAAGTCTGCAGTCCTAATTCCCTTGTTAAGAGATTTAGGACAATCTATAAGTCTGCACTTCTAATCAAAAGAAGAAGCAGTAATCAGAGTTTTAATACATATGCTGGAGTTTAATCGGTCTGGTCTGCATGTCTCAAGATACTGGGAATTATTGCTTAATCCTAATCACTGGAAGAAGGGAAGGGGAACCAATGGGGATTAAATGCAGTAGCCAATAAAAGTCATACTCTATGAAAAGATTACAATTATAAATGAAAGACAGCCTTTCTGGATAGCTTTTCTTGTGCTTTTACAAATGTTTAGACAGCCTAATCTACCCACATATTTAGAACAGCTATTTTCAGTGAGACCCTTATGAACTGTACTGTTAGTTAGCATTCTTGGCCCAGGTTAACAATGGAAAATATTTCTTATCTGATTTGGCTGTATTTATAAGTGAAAGACATGTAAAATATATTTTGTCTTTTGAAACTTTTCTGATTTATGAAAAACAAGAGGGTTCATTATTTGATTCGGATCATTCCGTATCAGAAAAATTGCCTGTGAATATTTATGTAATCGTCTTTGATCCTACTCTACAACTCTTTTGTAAGTGTTTTGTGTATAAATAGCAACATATTTCACATATATAATCTAGGTTTATATAGCTAGTTTTCTGCAGTATTATAAACAGGCTTAAATGTCTGGGGATATAGTCAAAGTTCTGCCATTCAACCATGAAGCAAGAAATTGACAGACCAGCAACAGGCCATAGGAGCTACATTTATGTTTATATGTAATTTGAAATTACCTTGCATATCATAATGTTGCTGTTTCCATCCATCCCTTGGAAGAGTGAGGAGAGGAAAAATGATTCCGTATAGAGTCAGAAGTTCAATATTTTGGCAAACAGGTACTAGTGATGCGTAAATCATAATTCTCAGAAAGGACCTGAGAAAATAAATTTTCCAGGAAGTATATGTGTCATTTATTAAGGGGACATGATTGATACATCCAAATTGCAGATTACTTCATATAAAATCCTATATGTCACTTTGAAAAATGGTATTCAAGGCTTAAATGAAGACAGAGTGAGAGTGAGATCCTTGTGGGACAGTTCTGTGCAGACAATGAAATGTATGTCATAAGAATGTAAGGTCTTATTTGAATGGGACTATCCGCTTTTTACAGACTCCTCTCCTTTGTATCATCTTCCTCTGCATTTTAAAATATGTACTAGAGTATTTCAGCCGTTTCTTACCCATTGCCCATGCAACAACAAAAGATTTTGGGCCATCCTTCATATCCAATGTTTAAGAAAAGACTGGCTGCACAGATCTAACTTGAAAGTGGAGGGAAAATGGCCTTATTTCATAGTAGAAACATTTTGGGTCAACACTGAGAAAGAGTGAATCTGAATGTATTCTAGGAAAAAAAAAATTCTTATAAGGATTTAAAATTTATTTTAAGAGAAACATAAGTATTTCTAAGCAAAATAATTTTCAGAAGTGTTTAGAAAGAATATACAACTTGGTTCCTATAATTTCTTTACATATTTAAATGTCTGTTTTATTCAAATGTCCTGATGATGCTAAACAAAAACTAGAACTTCACCACACAGTGTATTGACTGATGGTGACTGTTCAGTTTGAGAACAAGGTAGCTCTGCCTTAATAATTGCAGCCTGAAGGACACTTCTTGATAAGACTTAAGATAAGAATTGTGGACATTGTTGCCATAAGCCATAACTGCGGGCTCATCACCTTCCTTAAACTTCTCTGCAGCCTTCAAAGTATAAATTTACAAACGTACTCAGAATTTTAGATCAGAAATTTCCTAAGTATTCCATAATGCTTGTGCTTTCATTAATTGGTCAAATTTTTCTTAATTTTCATGATACACATCAATCCCTCAACCTCTGCATTAACTGCGAAGTTGGAATTGGAAAGGGGACCTTTCCATTGAAATCAGTAGGAATAGAATTTCACCTAAGCTAATTATTCCTTTTAAATCTCTTTTGCAATTCTAAAAATTTAACTATCCCAGAATAAAGTTCTTTTGCCCAAAATAGACAACAGGACAACAATAATAGGCCTGTAGTTACACTTAACATGCTAACTGTTCTCCAGATGAGTTTGTCTTATGCATTGTCTACTTCTACAGCCTTAGGGATCATCTGTGAGACTGTAATGGGGACATAGAGTGTCTCTTTGGGGAAGCAAAGAAGGCACTCCAAGTCACTATGAGTCTTGATGAATTTACATCATGGTGGGAACCTCTCATCCTCTGTCTGTCTAATCTGATCTTCTGCTGTGTTCTACTTCCTCTTCTGCTGAGTGCTCTTTATTGCATTCAGAACGATGGTAGATGGGGTGGTATGCATGCCAGAGAAATATTCTTAACGTGGAGTCCAGCTCGGCAGAAATATTCATAAGTAATTATCTGTTGAAATGTGTTTACTGTATTTGCTTTGGTCCCTCAATAGCAGAAGACAATTAAAATCAGGAAAGTCAATGTTGCTTACATCAAAGGTTATAGAAGATGCAGATCTGCACAAAACATTCTTAATAGCATACATTTTCTAAGCCTCAGGTAGTTCTTGGACTATTTGTATAGTGCTGAATAAAAGAGGAACAGGCCCTCTCCCTGAGATCAAGAGACTTATATTCAAATTGCTTCAGGCCAACCCATCAGGCTAGTATTTATGAGCAGGTTGGCTGAATCTGGGCTATGTAGTATTTGGCCAGGCATCTCCTCTAAGCTCCATGAGATGTTCCTGTGGCTTTAAGTCATAATTATCCCTTTTTATGACTTTTTAAACATCATTACACTTAATGACTTAATTATTAGATCATAATTATGTACGTACCATGCCTTAGGGCACGGCAGGAAGACACTTGTGCATGTTTGAAGACGCAAAGCTTGCTTGAAGACTATCGTAAAGCTCTGGGTGAGGCCAATCAGGGAATCCCCTTGCTACAGTCTTGTTCATTGACAAAAAGATCTCTGGAATGAACTATTGCCAGAGCCATACCTGGGTGTTGCCTTGTAGTGAGCTAACCAGAGTGGTGTAAAACACAGCCAGGGAGCAACATAACCATGAATTAGGGCGGAAGAGCAGTGATCCAATACTCAAAACATTCTGACTGTCTCTTTCATATTTAACAGTCTAGAGGTAAACTCAGTTCCCAGTTAATGCTGAAAAAAATGGATTAAAACCTGCTTATTGGGTTAAAACCCGCTTCTTAGTGTCTTTTATGGAGCATTGATAATTATTTTTTGAAAACCTGAAAATATTTTACTACATCTCCAGCTCTTTAAAATTTGGTACCTCTCAGATAAGGACTGATCTTATTCCTGAAGAGTTTTCTGTCAAAGTGAAGGCATCACAAGAGCAAGAGTTGAAGATTTAGGTACAGATCATGTATTTTTTTTGTCGTGTTTTAAACCTTGTTGAAAATATGATATTAACTACTATTTTCTCACTTGTCACAGTAGTGATAGATTCCCAGAAGTTTTTTAGCTAATTAAGGTTTAATTTCCTTTGGACTCATCTCAGCCTGTTTTCTTTGCTTTTTTTTTTTTATTTCTTACTTTTAATAAGTAAACGCTAATTCAGAATCTAAATAGTGTTCACTTTTTATATTAGAAATTCTTCTATCAAATTTCTCCACTGCATTTAAAGATTAACCTAGCAATTGATACAAACTTAAGAATATCATTATTTTACTTCATTCTTGTCTTTTCCCTTTTCTTTTAAACAGCATAGATTTGCTTGCTATTCCCTGACTGCCCTTCTGGGCCTAGAAGATTTTGGTATGAATAGCCTGGCCAAAAGACAGTGCTGGAGGCTTAAGTTCATGGCGTATTCATCAAATACCACCAACAGAGTAATTCCCAGATGGATGAGGAAGTCTCTCAGAGTTGTCGTGACATTATAAAATACTGTGTAAAACCTTACGATTTATATGCCCAAGTGAAATTCACCCAAATTCTGGGTGAAGGCAGTTGTTCCAAGGAATTTTTACTGATGAAAGTTCCTGCAAAAAGTTGCTTTGTTTTCGAAGAAGACAGGGAGAGGCGGGGAGGGTGAATACAGGTATCTTTAAGCTATCTTGTGTTTCTGGCTTGGCCTTGGAGTTCCTTGCTGCCCTTGAGGGGCAGGGTGTTTTCACTGTGTACTCTGGCCATACCCACTGGGTTAAGAGTCTGGGACTTGGGCACAGAAGTTTTTCCCAGGGGGTTGTTTCTGCTTATTTCAAGGCCCCATCTCCCTGACAGGACATCAGAACTAGGAAGCAAGAAACATCTGAGCCCTGGAACTTGGCCAGGCACTTGAACTTGAGGTATTCTGTATTACTTTTAACTAAGAACTTTTTTGAGTAGACTGGATATGATTAAAATGTCCAGAAAAAGACAAAAGGCTAATTTGCATTTTAGGTAAATACATTTGGTTGTGAAAGTAGTTTTTTCTGTCATCCTGTTATGACAGACTAAGTCATTTCTACAGTTTCACCGACTGCTTATGTTGGCGAAGTCTAGCCTGGTCTCAGAATTGCAAAGATGAAACTAAACTTGCATTTTCCACTTCTATCACAAAGCCTGCCTACCTCAAAGAAGTGTCATGATGAGCTGGGTGAAGCTCTTCAGGAGCACTGGAAGGTGATCCTGTGGCAAGTACTGCTTCAGATAATATCCTTGCATGAATTCAGCTTTAACTGTCCAGGCCTGTAGCATGTATTTGCTCTTTGACCTCTGAGAATGCAACAGTCACTAGATTAAATGAGGATTTTCTCATCTAACAGATGTTTTATGATGCTATTTTCATCATAAATTCATATCATCATCATTCATATTTTCAGTGTGCCCTGGCAGCCAAGAGGGCTAACCATGTCCTGGGGTGCATCAAGCACTGCATTACAGCCGGTCGAGAGAGGTGACTGTCCTGCTCTGCTCTGTGCTGGTGCGGCCTCACCTTGAGTACTCTGTGCAGTTTTGGGCACCACAGTACATTAAGGATACAAAGCTACTAAAGAGTGTCCAGAGGAGGGCCATGAAATTGGTGAAGGGTTTAGAGGGGAAACTATACGAGGAGCAGCTGAAGTCACTTGGTTTGTTCAGCCTGGAGAAGAGGAGACTAAGAGGGAGACCTCATCATCGTCTACACCTTTCTCACAAGGGGAGGAGGAGGGACAGGTGCTGATCTCTTCTCTCTGGTGACCAATGATAGGACCTGAGGGAGTGGCAGGAAGATGTGCCAGGGGAGGTTTAGGCTGGATGTTAGGAAAAGGTTCTTCACCCAGAGGGTGGTGGAGCTCTGGAACAGGCTCCCCAGGGAGGTAGCCACGGCGCCAAGCCTGACGATATTCAAGAAGCACTTGGACAACACCCTCAGACATATGGTATGAATTTTGGGGTTGTCCTGTGCAGGGAAAGGAGTTTTACTTGATGATCCTTGTGGGTCCCTTCCAACTCAGGACATTCTATGATTCTATGATTCATTATAAGGCTGTGTCAGATCTTCCTGATGTCTTGTAGCTGCTTTTCTGCCACCATCCACCCTACAGCCACTTGAATTGTATTTCCTGAGTACTCTAGAGTACTGGATGAAAAAACAGGAAATGTTTAAAGTACAAGTTGTGTTGTTGCTCTTCCATGTGGAAATATCTAACATCTTGTTCTGACCGAAGAGTAATTGCCAGCTTGTGCTACCTTGTCCGTTGCAGCAGGAGTACAGAATTGTGTCCAGCAAGAGCAGATAAGGCTCTTTAACTTGTTCAAGACATTACCAGAGACTGCAAGGTTAAGGATGTGGTATCATCTGCAGTCACACCTTTCTCTTGAGAAATTCTAGGCTTGATGTGCATAACACAACAAATGTCTATTCAGTTACACAAGTTGGTGCAAGCTGTGCATACCCTTAAGTCCCAGGGTGATTTAGCAACAGTGCCACGTGTGTTGGAGATAATGAGAACCTATTATCATTTTTTTCTTTACAAGCACCCACGAGTTCATCTGTTCTGCTCACAAGACATTCAGGATTTAGCAGTCTGGACACTCACTGTGCTTTGCAGTTATACCTCCCTTTCTTACTGTACAGTAGCAGAGGATAAAGTGTCAGTTTGAATGTAGACATTGAACTGTTGATGTTGAATCCATCCTATTGGTATCTGCTTCCTTCCTTGGCTTTGCGAGCTGTTTCAGACGTCTCACTTGAACAGGCAGTGACCCTCAGACATACTTAAACACAGCCAGCTAGTGTTTTGCAGTCAGTCTGGAGGCAAGGCCCTTGCCACAATAATAGGTGTGAAGGATGGCATCTGCTCCCTGGTCAGAGCTCCCCCTCTCCCTCCTCCTCTCTCTCCTTCTCCTGCTCTCCCCTCTCTCCCCCCTTTTTCTTTCCATTTCTTCTCCTTAACTGTGAGATCTCTTTTATTTTTCTGTTCAGCTTGCCTTATTTCTCTCTAGAAAGAAGCGAGGGCTTATAAAAGTCACAAGCGAAATTAAGGCTTTTGGATGCTATTACATGTCTCTAATTAAAGTTTGATTATCGTTCCAGTTGTGCCCTCATTAATGGTTATGTAAACAGATGGATGTGAAGACAAGCAGACACAGAGCTCCCATTATTGTAGATAAATATGAATTATAGGAATCCAGAGACAGGTCCAGCTCTCTGGATCGGGGGTCGTGTAGGTTAGGCTCCTTAGAAGTTGGAGTTACACAAACAGACACAAAGGAAGCGCTGAAACCAAAGAAACACGAATTTCTTCACACTTGAGCTAGCTAAAGCTGTCGCTCAGCACAGCAACCATCCCCACAGTGGTTTTGCATCTTTCCAGGCATTAGGTATTACAAATGTGAACTAGAGAAGGGTAAGAAGGCAGCTGTGCTCTTCATGATGTTGGGGCAGAGCCTTCCAAAGACAGAGCAATTCAAAGGTGTGTTCATCACTCAAAAGTTCAACCAGAAATGTTTGTTTGTGATTTTTATCTGCCTCTTGCTGACAGCGCTCCTCCTGCTGCATGCCATTAAAACAGCATGGTGAACTGAACCGGTGGATATTGCGGTTCCTATTTTCTAAAGCTGTTTTCTAAGCTAAGGCTGCCCTTCAGCCAAGGGTGTGTTTGTAGCTTGTGTAGACATTCCCTAGTGAACTTTAATCTAGCTAGATTGGGTATGGTTAGCAGTTTAGCCACCACAGCCTGGAGTGCAGTAGAGGCACAGCACCCAGTTGGGCTGGCCCGTTTCTCAGGCAGGTTTTTCAGCTTACGTTTGCTGCAGCAAGTAGAAAATTAGGCTATCTAATTTAAGGGTAGCTAAAATGTAACCTTATGAGACAAAGCAGTGTTCTGGCTGGTGTGAGGGCTGGCTCTGGAGCTGGCTGGTTGGTACTGTTCCCATCACTCCACTAACACAGCTTTAGCAGAATCTTGTCATGCTCTGAATCTGAGACTCTGCAGAATGGATTTTGCATATTTTTCTAAATTTCATCAATCCAGCTTATCACTTAGTGTAATGTTTCAAGCATTCTGCTATTTGATAGAAATTCCAATGCCAATAGCAGTTACACTAAACATTGCTTTATTAAAAAAATATTTTTAATTTAATAATTAATTGGTAATTAATTTAATAATGTGTACTGAGTGACCTTGAATTGCCATATAATTGCTGTGTCATGAGTGTCTTATTAAATCTGTTAGATTCTTGTTTGCAATATTTGAGATAATTGACCCAATTTTTCTTCTTCTATGTCATTTTCAAGAAAACAAAAGCTCCTCTGTGTGTGGATTACTTAGAGAGAATGTACAGATCTGCTCATAGAATCATCTTACAAATATTTACTTAATGACCTTCATTGGGAATTAAGTTATTTCCCTGAACATTGTGCCATGCTGAAACTTGAAATTGTGCAGAGTTCTCAAGTGCGAAGTATCTGGTAAAATAATACTTTATTTGAAGTAAAGGCAATGAACTGCCTTTATTGATCTCCAACTTTAATTTTGCAGTCGGAGACTGATCAGTTTAATTGGAGTTTATTTAGGGCATATCCTCACAAACCTTCTGTGATCTGAGTAGTCCTATTGATTTATGGCTTGCTCTTTTGTTAAAAGGCCCAAAATATCTTCCTTTTGTGTTTTGTTATATTTCTCCAAATGAAGATGGGTTTTGTTTGAGGTGTTTCCCTTTTGGTTTTGCCTGGCAAATAGTAACGTTAGTCCGGACCTATCTGTGGGTGTAAGTTATTTTCAGATAGCCAAAGGAATTTACTGTCTCACCTGAAAGAATTTCGGTTTGGAGAATATGAGTTTTTCAGCACTGTCAAGAAATTCTTCTGTTCCTTGGGTGTGTATGCATGCAAGAAATGTGTAAGCTAAATATAGCGCTATTTTTTGAGCTCTAGTCACCTGTACTGGCCTTTTTTATCTTTATTTGCTGTGAACACCAAGTATAGAACCTGCAATGACCTATGGTAAGCAGTTCCGGTAAATAAGCTACACTTGGTCTGCATATTCTATCTTAAAAATTATTGGAAAGTACCAAGAAATTATGATTAATCTGATCTTAGAAATATCTACCAAGTTCTGGGTCTTTTATACGTTCTCTTCCATCACAAAAACAGGGTATGGGAATCAGTGAATCAGGGTTTCTGTGCAATGTATGCGAGACTTACTTTGGAGTAAAGACTCATATGCTTAAAATATTATTGAATAAATTATACAAAATGTTTGCAGATAAATAGATTTAAACTTCTTTTCATCCGTATTGTTCATCCATTTGAGACATCAGTGCTGATCGATATTTGAAATAGACTTAACTAAACTAAATTTTTAAGCTCTTCTTGCGAAGAGCTGACTCATTGCCACAATATTAATCTATTAGCTGCTCACCCAAAAGTGACATAAATGTTTGAATTCTCGGTTCATTACACAGTATTTAGCCTTATTGATGTCAATGGAGCTGCTTATTCAGCTACAAAAGCAGTCATGTAAATAGTCATGTAAATTTTATTTAAGTACTTTTTTATACAGTGCTAGATTTTAAAAGAAATACAAATCCAAGCCATGCACAGAACTGCACAGCTCTACAATAACAAACTGAGATAAAACAAGAAATTAGAATGTGAGTATTGTTGACTTGTGTTCATATATTAAATGAAAATGTAGGGCATAGTCCTAGGAGGTGTCTGGCCAGATAGCAAGGCTCTTCACCGCTGTTGCAGGCAACCTGCAATATAATCTCAACATACTTCTGGGTTTTGAGCTCCAATGCAAAAGTATTTAAATTGTTCTCAGTGCAGCAGTAGACAGGAAAAATCATAAGAAAGCTGTGTGAGGAGCAGGGCTGAGATGGTGCTAGAGGGAGCACTGATTCCTATCCTCAGCTGGAGGAGAGAGACAAGAGCAAGAGGGAAAGGGACAGGGCCAGTGGTGCAGGTGGTGGAAATGCTGTTTCCCAAAAATCCATCATCAGAGTTGCTCTGCTGTCCTACCAACTGATTTCTCTTGCTTTTGCTTTCACTAACAGCTTTGAGCCAGACTTAAAGTCCTCTGCAGTTAACAAAAGGGGGTTTCTCCTTCTTTGCTAATCTTTGTGTCCGAGTGTCAACGGAGAGAATAGGTATTTTTTGTCTTCTGCCTGCAGCTTCTAACTTGCTCTTGCAAATGAGTTTGATTCAGTGCCTGAGGGTCAGTTCAGCCTTCTTGCCAAAAAGCCCACTGAAACCAGAGGTGGGTGGACTTTTCTGATGAATGGTTTGCTTTTAGAAAGATGCAAGTTTAGTCTCTCCAAATGTATTTGTAATTCAGAGTTGAATTTGGTAAGTATCAGTGATGAACTAAAACACACACACAAAATATTATTGAGGTGTTTCCCTGCAGCATTTGCAAAACGAACAGCCTTGGATTTCTAGTGCTAGATTGCTAAGGGTCCCAGAAGTACAGTTTGTGGGTCTTGCAAGGGCAGAAAGGCAATCACCACCCTCACTGTGAGGCTGAGGATGTAAGACACCTTGGGTTTGCATCGCTTTCCTTCTTCACTTAAAGCAGAGACCTGAGCTCTGCTCTTGTTCTCAGAAACATGTCTTCCTTGCTGATTTGCAGAACGTACCACCACACGTGCTTTTCACGCTCCCTGCTGAAGCTGTTTTGCTTTGTGTAAGCAGTTAAACACTTGGTGGGCTGACAGGAGAAATTCCATAGCTGGTGTTTAAAAACCTCAGTGCTGTTTCTGGGCTTTCCCTTGCTTCTGCCAACTTATGAAGTGGAGAGGTGATGCCTGTGAGAAGGACTGACACAGTCTGGCTGACGGCCAGAGGGAAGGCCTGCTCCAGGTGCCTGGTCAGGCTGGTGAAATTTTCCATCCCTGAATTGTGCTGGAGACAGGCTGTATAACTATCCTACTCACCAGGCATCAGGGCATGAGGGCATGTATTGCTTCTTGCCTGTTTTGTGAATCTGGGTGGGTGTTTCAAATAATGATTCCCCTTAAATGAGAGATGTTAATGGCCAAGCACTTCCTCCAGTTAATTACAGGTCAATAGAAAGTTATTATCATGCAATCCTGAGAGTGTAGTGGTTATTTTTTGTTTGGTCCCTTAGCTGAAGCAGTGCATCTGAGACTGAGGAGTATTCATTTAGTTTAGCAGGCTTTCAGTTCCTGTAAGGGGATGGATATTGTTATCAGAAGGGAAATGGGACATTAACTGAGGTCCAAGTGATGCACATAAGCATTAGATAATATGTTAATTTAAAATGATGAATGAAAGCATTCAAGTATTTTAATGGTAAACTACAGTACAGACACAGGATGTCCCTTGTAATGTGGGGTCTGTGAAACTGTGTGAGTCTCGCAGGCAGCCTGGGTGTGGGGAAGGTATGAGGGGGAGAAGCAGGTACGCAGAGAAAAGGAGCTTTTTCACACCCAGTTCAAAGAGGTGAAATTCCTGCTGTCTTTGCACGAACCAATGTGGGCTAGGTGGAGGAGGAAGCCACCAGCTAGAAAAAAGGGGGAATTTCACGAAACAAGTGGCAAAAGACAAAGCTAAAAAATAATACAGTTACATATATGTTTTTAAAACATAATGGCTCAGTTAACTGACAACAGCTGGAAAGACTGAATTCAAATCATTTTCTCTTCAGTGTCCATTTGTGATGAATGCTTAAGAAGAAATTATGCAAGCTAATGATAGTTACAGAAGCATGACTTGTATTTAAGAGAGCTACTGCTGTAGGAAACCAGTGCTCTGAAATATTAGGCATGTGACTGTTTTATGTTAACAACTGTAGAGTCTGATTCTGCAAACCCTAAGCCATGTGGAACTACTCTCCTGAACACAATATAAGTACAGCAATATATAGATTTAACATACATAATTATCAGAGCCTTTGCCTATGTTATAATTTTAAATGTTAGATCTTCATTTTGGTTTTAAACTGTGGAAATATACCGAGAAAATGCATGCACATCCTGGGGCAGAAATAATGATTGTGTTTTGCTGCAATAAAAATAGATTTTTTCCTTTTATGTCTGTAGCTTCATGAGCTTTCATTAAAAAAAATCAAAATCCTGTTTGTTGTCAAAGATAGTTTATAACTTTCCTTTTTAAAATCTATTCAGAAAACCCTATGCCACATAAGACAGAACACATTAAAGAAAGTCAGTCTTTCTCTTTTGCTTTCCCTCCCTCTCTTTTTTTTAAAGAAGTAACTTAAAAATATGTGTGCTGTGTAAGAACGTGTGCTGAAGTTTCATGTTTCAGGTAATCTTCTTTAAAATAATGGGATTCTAGATTGCATCAGTTAGTTTAAAAACTGCTATGCTATTGGTAGGGACAAAATGGGATTAGAGCCAAAATTTGACTGTGTTACTGCCAAAGTCTGTATCAGATTTAAGACACATGCTTCTGCAAGCTTCTATGAAGGTTGTGAAAAAAGTTTTAATACAGAGTTGGATTACAGCTCTCGAGCGCAAAACATTGGCCATTACACTACCATCTCAAAAGGCTGCTGTAACACGGAGCAGAGAATACAGCAGATTTCTTACATTTTCTGGACCACAGATGGATTTTGAATGCCTCTTTGTGCCTCGATGGAAGATATATTAACTTCAGTAACTGGAATCCATACCTGATCACTTGTGAGCGTGTATGTGTATACATACAGATATATATCTATTTAATCCCTTATCATGATTTTCTTTCAAGTGTACCTAAAATCTGTTCTAAGATATGACATTTTCTAGATGAACTTACAATTGTTTTGAGCATTAAAGAGCCAGATATTTACTCTTGTATGTTGGAATCCTTTGTGAGTTTATAACAGAAATTCTGGAAGCTTTTCTTTTCTGTATTGCTGATAGAGAAATGCATTTCGAAACAGACGCCTCTAGCTGTATGACGACAACTGCATAGTAACCTGTGGATTTTAAACATCAGAATGTACAAACCGTGGGCAACTTTGAATATTTTCATAGTTTCTTTTCTACATCTGCTGCAAGGATCTGACTATGAGAATGGATCTGTGAAGGTAGGTAATCTTTATTTACTGCTATTCTTAATAACCCAAATTGCCAAAACTAGATACTTTTAATGTGCAAGGTGGTGGTCTTTTTGCTGTTTTGGTGTTTGTGGTTTTTTTTGTGATGATTTAGTTTCACAGATATTTAGCAGCCATAAAGGAAAGAAAATCTATAAAGAAGTTAAATCTATATTCACTGTTTAATATTTTATGTCTTTTTACTAGTTATTTTTAAGTACTTGTATACTTTGTTCTGAAGTTAAAATTTTAGTGTCAGTCATGCAAAATAGAAGCAAAATCTAAACAAAAATGCAAGTCGGAGCATTAGAATACTTGTTAAATACACTTTTTTATTCAGATATTTATAATTGCAGGAATTAGTATCCTGGTATTGAAAATTTTCCTCTAAAAACACGTGTTCATCAGTTGTTCACTTGTTTGCCAAAAATCAGAGAATTTTTTTTCTTTTGTTTTATTAGGAGTTATTATCCAGGACTTGAAAATAAGCAGCAACTAGTAATAATAGAGCACATTGTCTGGGAATTAACCTTTCTTCTGAATATAACACATGCAACAAATTTTAAGCTGAAGCCTCACCTTGAGAGTAGAATTTTTCAGATCTGACTTTCTTAGACAGTGTGAGAACATCCAGGACAATCATTTAGAAAAATCAGAACAAAAACTGGAACAAGTTTCTACATGTGTAGTGTGTCCAAAAATGATTAATTTGGTGTGTGGTCCAGAACAAATTATTTGTTTTTCAGTAACAGAGCAAAACAAGCTAATACTTTTGTTTTCAGTTCAGAAAACCTCC
Organism: Morus bassanus; assembly: GCA_031468815.1. NCBI lineage: Eukaryota > Metazoa > Chordata > Aves > Suliformes > Sulidae > Morus > Morus bassanus. The sequence goes on along the minus strand of CM062568.1, from coordinate 85,597,370 downwards.
TGTTTGCAAGAGATGACCACACACTAGTCTGTGAACTGCACTGCATGCTGACCTGTGTTTTAGAAAAGAAATGTTAAGTTATGTGCTTAATTGCAGACTGCTGTTGCCAGCACAAGAAGTTAGCAGTGGTGAGCAATGTGTGCCTCAGGATGACTAATGACTAACCCCTTTGCCTGCTCACCATTCACAAGCTTTTAATTTACAACCTCAGCAATCAGTTCTTTGAAGGCATTAGGATCAGAGTAATCAGTCTTGTATACATTACCTTTATGCACTGCATGACAAATCGCTGGCTTCTTACAAGTAGGAATCACTTTATTTAAACCAGAAAGTGCTTTCTAATATAGAATACTAACTATTGTATAATTGGCAGTGATGATAATTCTGTCCTCACATGGGACACAAGTTTATTCAGCATAATAGTAAACCACTAGTTAGTCCTTTAATTAAATTTTGAAACCATATCCACTTTGCCTAGAATAAATTCAAGAGCTCTTCTTGCCAATTTAAACTGGTTTATAGTTTATTCACTGTGAGAGGATTGTCCATCCAACATACATACAAATGTAATTGTTTTCATTGAAATTTGACTACCACTCTCAAGCAGCCAGCTTAGCCACAGGGTACTGTATATAATAACAAATCACTATTAGTTTCCAAGACTGTCCTGAAGGTATCGTGTAGATCACACTAAAAAGGGTTGTGTTTCACATGCATTGGCTGCTGATTGCCACACAGAAAAGACTGGTTTTCCACTTGTTCTTGCTTTTTCTGTGTAGACAGAGATTTTTGGCTAGGCTGTTGATTATTTTTCTTTTAATGTTTTACATAGTATGTTAGATTTCTGGGTTGTTTTAGCATGTATGACCTGTGGGCTTTTGTGTGTGTACGTATGTGGATATAGCCCACAAAATGTCCTTCATGTTACAGTGTTTAAGGGTACACAGGGTTATGCCTGTTCTTACTGATTGCACCTCAAATTGAATTTGCAGAACACAGAAATGGTGTATTGCATTCACCTGCCATACCTTATTTTTTTTAAGTTCTTTAAGATCAATGGCAGTATTGCCTGGATAAAAACCACAAGGTCAAGATGCAGGTAATATGCAATTAATGAGACCTAAGAAGGGTTAACCACCAGCAATCTGCTCTTCCCCCATTATAAGAGTTCAAGTAGCTGAGCTCTGCCCAGGACACCTGAAGTTTTAAACCTGTTGATGGTTTAAACCATCAGGTGGTGTCACTGTGGTATCATGCGACAGAGTTTTGGGAGGCTAAGGATTTAAATACTCTCTCATTCCTCTCCTTCTGCAATTATCCTAATTAATGCTGTGAATATTAAAAAGCTTATGTACAAGCTGCCATGATTCAGCAAGTATCCCCATTGTGTTAGGCTTTTCTCAACCCTTCAGAAACGCCAACCTCTTCTGGGTACGTGAATCCCTTTTTCCCCCATGTGCACACCAAGGCTGGTTGTCCTTTGCCCATTAGGCCCAGCTCTTCCTTCCTCTTTCCATTCTCGACCTATTCTAGTCCCAGCATTTGACCCATGTACCCTCACCTCCAGGACTCAGGGTCTCAGTTTCCCTGCTGGGCTTCCATTTGTGGTCTCCATGTGCCGACCTCCTTCCCACTCACTTCCTCCTGGTTGGGGATGTCCTGCTTCTCTCTCAGACCCTCAGGAGGTCTGTCCCAGTTCCTCAGAGACAGCTGTACTGGATCCTTTCACTTTCCAGTCATGCCTGACCATGGTCCCCCTTTCCCTTCTCCATCCCTAGTTTCTCACTTTGTCTCTGTGGTCACGACTTCCCGGCTTTCCTTTTCCTGACCCCAGTTTCTAGTTCTGGTCTCTCCAGATGTCCTCAACCTCCTTGGCCAGGTCTTGCCCTCTTCCATCAGTGTTCAACTCCTCCAGCTTCCACAGCCAAATCTAGCAGCTTCCCTGCCCTGGTTGCCCGACCCCTGTGGCCCGAGGGAGAGGAAGGGCCGGTCCTCTGCTCTCAGCCCCATGGGCTGGACCTGCGGTGGCCTGCACCCATGTCCTTCTCCACTCCCGAATGGAGTAGGGTCAGCACAGGTCCCATCTGCTGAGCTAAACCTGGTCTGGCTGCTAAACCCTGGCAGGTCTCTGCTGTTGCTTTCAGAAGTTTTTATGTTCGGTTGGATTTTTGCACAGATAGCAGTAGATGCATCTGGGCCAAAAAAGGTTCCTCAGGTGTCAAAAACTTCACATCTGTGATCCACAGCAGGGAAACACCAGACATTTGCAAAGATGAGATTGCCAGAAAATGTTTTTGCACGGATAAAGAGCTTCATCCTTAACTGTGGTCAAGCCACTTTGACAGAGAAAGCAAAAAATTATTAAAATCATTTTGAGGCAGTCATCTGGCCTGGAAAGTTTCAGCCTGAACATCTAACGTCTGGTAGTGTTATAAACAACTGGAAAACAGTCTCATGATGGGAAGCGGTGGGCAGCCTCATATTGGGACAGCGCGGCTGCGCAGGTGTCAGGCAGGGCTCCTTAGCTGAACACACGTCAAGGCTGGCAGCAAGCCCTCTGCCTCGCACGCCAGTTGCTTGGTTCAGGATGCCAGCCTGACATACAAAGTCCTCATTGAACAATTAGATTACCACATGGGTTTTCTGAAGACTGAGCATTATTGTTTTGTCCTGACAGTCTCTTACGTTTTGGAACCCCTCAGCTATGGAACCGCAAATTTCACTGTCTCTTTTCCTGTCTCTCCCCCACACATTTTTCCTCTCCTAGAGCAATGACAGACATAGGCTACTTTTTCCAGAATTTTAAAATTAGATGCAAAGAGCTATGTCCTATATTAATCAGAGCCGAGGCAAATTTTTTGCCAAGAAAAGCCAATGATCTGTCAGAGCTGCTCCTGCCTTCCAACACTAAAACTGCCTCTTTAATGAGGCTGCAAGGTCTTGATCTCTGAGAATTAGAGTCTCACTGCCCTATTCTGCCCCTTACATTATTAATGAATTGTTAAGGGGAAGGCAAGAGAAAGGGTCAACAGCTAATGCCCAGGTTATAACAGACTCACAGCCTTTTCTTTTTGCAGAGGTCTTCTCCCCATGGTGAACCCTCCTTTGGTTCATTAGAGAGAAACCCACAGCTATATAGGCCTGAGGAGTATCACTGAACTAGAAGCGTGCTTTCTGATCAGAAGACCAAGGGGTTAGTTATGCTTAGCCCTGGAGGTAAACATGGCTGCTCTCTGCTACATGCACTCCTTTTCCAAAGCTAAACCTTTTTTACTTCTGCAGTAAATATCAATACAGCCTTGAGTGGTCATTTTTGCTCTAACAGATCTTCAATTCAATAATCTCGTATAGCCACTGTGAGCTGGACAGAGGTGGAAGCCACTTCCCAAACACAGCTGGTGCATAGTCCCTGTCTGCTGGTGAGTGTGAAACAGCACTTTGCCATGATCGTGGGACCCTGGACCACCTAAGTGGAGAATGCTTTGCCCCTGGGAAGGCATGGAAATACTGGAAAGCCATCATACCTTGAGCAGAAGTAATCAGGAAGCTCTTTGCATCTCTCCCTTCCTAGAACCAGCTGCAGTCTGTCTGTCTATACAATCAAAACAGACAGAGCTCTGTAAAGAAAACTAAGCAGCAGAGCTGGACGTGAGCTTTTGTCTCTGTAATTATGACTGACACTGTTTTTCAGATAGGTCTACACAGCTCTCTAATAACTTCTTGCAAATGTTGCTCAGTTTCTAGAAAAGAGTGATTCTAACAAATCTTCTATCTCATGTGTTATCTTCCTCAAAGGCAACTCCTGGAAGTACTGCAAACTGTTCAACAGCTAGAAAAAGCAACCTTAAAGGTTGCTGGAAACAATTTCTCTGTTTGAACTAGGCTTTTTGTCCTCATACCGAGCTTCCTTTCAAAGTTAGCAAACTCTTTTAAACAAAGATTATGAAATTGTGGCTTTCACAAGTGTTTTATTATCCCAGCTTTGTCACTGCTACTCTTGATCCTCTGTGATTACCATCTCTGATAGGCATGATGAGCCAAAACCGTGTGAAAATGTACTTGCCGCATTCCTGCAGAAATGCCTGTCTGTGCTTTTCCTTCAGGATTGGGGAGCTATCAGGGAGTTTGTGAGGAAAGCCAGTTTGTTCTAACTTAACTGCTACTGCCTTGTCAAGGTACAGTGAAGGATAAGAGAACAATTATGTATTGTTGCCATGCCACACAGCATCCGTCCTTGGCTCTTATCAGTTTGGAAAGGAAACTACTAACACACTGCTACTTTATCAAGAGCAGTTCTTGCTTGTGAGAAATAGCAAAAAAATCTCTCCCCGTTGCTGTTCCAGTCCAGTCCATCTCAGCTAGGACTGTAACGTCCAAGTATACAGCGGAGCTCTGCAAAGTACATCAGGCTGTTCAGATTAATCAGATGCAGCATTTGAGAAATTCATTCTGTTAGTCAGCTGTTTGAAATGAAGACAGAACTAATTAAACTTTGACACCAGTCATGGCTCACATATGAAACCCTGTGAAACCAAGGAGAGGCAGGAAGGCAGGTTCAGAGGGCAGTGGAGCAACTTTCTGTTAATTTGTTGTCACAAGGCAACAAAAACAAGCAATCAGCTCAGGCTCACTGAATGTTGCTTGTCTCTGTTTTCTGCAGCCTACTTGTGCTTTCTCCCTCACAGGCATTTGCATTGTTTCTAACCAGTGATGTGGTCGCATTGATGCAGGCCCCCACAGGTGGCAGACAGAGAAAGAGTCTCCCTGAAAATGGAAAAAAAAACCCAAACCAAACCTGGTGCAAACTCTGGCTTGTGAGACCTCTGCTGTTCTGTCTGCAAATTTTGTTCTGATCACTACTGTCCCTATTCCAGACTAGATCTGGGTAAGGTTTACTTGGGTTTTATCTCCTGTGGACACCATATCGGTATTTGGGAAAAATAAATAAGGTACAGTTGTTATAGGTGATAACTCTTTTATTCTTATTCCCATTAAAAACCTTGTACAGTAGTTTTATCGTTATCACTAAATGACTGGGGTCTGTGTTTCTTTTAGACCTTTCTCTGAAGGCAAGTAAGTCCAGTTACAGAACTGGCCATTGTTGTTTCCTGGGCTTGGCTTTGAGATGTAGTCCCAACATGATTGTATTGCTCAGCTTTGCTGGGGGGGAAAAATGACCTGTGATATTTTGCTGCAGGGAAGTAAATCAGGTATGATATCTTTCCTACAGAAACCCTTATTCCTTAGGAATTCCTTATTCCTCCCACTACGTGCCAGTCCCTTATCTACTTCTCCACCTGCTCCCTACCTCCCTAGCATGTTTTGCAAATCTTCATAATTCTTGTTGGGATTTGAGGAATGGAGACAAAATGCTATGTGCCCCCACTACAGCCTCAGAGACCCCATTTGCCCATGGGAAGATCAAGCAGAATTTGCTCTTTTTTTGATGTCCCTGTGAAAGAGTTATATATGGGCTTTTGCATCAATGAATAGCAGAACAATTGAGCAGGGTATTTTAGTTTGCTCGCATTGAGAAAAATTCAGCTTCCTGAAGGACATCGCATATTTTTTTCTGTTTTCCCCCCAAATGTGACTTAAAGTGTGCAACCACTCAGCCAGTGGTAGAACGCCATCTAGGGTCCTTGCTGCTTAGAGTAGAGTCATACTGAGTGCAACACGCATGCAGTTGAACATATGGGATTTGGTAATCCAATGTGGGCACCACATGGGTTTGGAAAGGGGTGACTGCTCTCCTTATTATCAGGATTTCAGGATGACTTTGTCTGAGCCATGCTTTCAGATGGGAAGCATGCTAGGTTAGTTTTGAGAATTCATTGTCACTGACTGCTGCATGGTCACTATTTGCATGCAGCTGGGGAGGGAATTCTATTTGAGTCGGATTGAATTGCAAAAAAGTTGCATCATGTTACTGTATCATATGTCATATTGCACGTAGAGAATGTGCCATACAAATAGGCAAAACTTTTCACTTTAATTAGCAATGTGACTCAGAAACCACATTCGGACACTTTTTTGAACTGCTAGGGAAATATTACTTAAGAAAAATTACAATTCCAGGAAAATGTGTGCATGTGATTGGGGTAACATAAGTTCATTTAGTATTGGCAATGGCTTTGCTTTGTGAAGTGACATTTTGAAACTCAGCCGTCCAATTGGCTAGTCACACTTCCAAAACATTTATTAAAGTGTCTTGGGGCAAACCCAGAAAGCAGTGAAAGCACTAACTGAAGGAACCTTCATCACATTAAAAAATATTTTCAACTATTAAAAGAATACATAGTTATCTGATTTCATTCAGGTCTCTGTTATTGAGCTATTCCAAAATCACTGTCCAAACCCCAGCAACTTCCAAAGAATGAACAAATAGCAAAAGAAAGTGACTACAGTCTGGACACGCTCTTTGTAAATACATATAATATGCTATTTTTGACATATGTACCCTGTCACTGTGTTAGACTAGCACATAACATTGTGTATGATGAAGTAAGTTCTATGTATTGTTTCTAGCTGTGCTCTGTACCGAGCATCACGGCTGCTTGAACAGATTGCAGCAATGCAAGATGATATGAACAAGCATACAAGAGACTCAGAAAATGTACTGTAAGACTCCCAAAGCTGTCAGTAGCATTTGGGATATATCAATGAGTTACAACCCTGGACATTTGTGGCAATCCATCTGTGTCCTTTCACTGACCAAGAAAATATACTTTGCATGATCACCATAGGAGGGACCTAAAGGTAAATTCTCAATGTAGATGACTAGGCTTGAACAGGAAGGAACTCCATACCATAGTAGACCTACTCTTTTCTTCCATCTGCCCATTCTGCTTTTCCCTCACTGCCGACAAAATGATGCACAGTGAATGTTGTTACCTTCAAAAATCACACTTCAGCTGCTGTGAGGATGTTTCCCACGAGAGCCAAAAGACCTGGCTGTGGGAAGAAATATTTGTTTCATGAGAGCTGCAGTTGATTCTCATAATATTTGCTGGCTGGAAAAAAAACTCCCTTATTTTGGTGTAAAGATCTAGCTGGCTAAAAGTAGAGAGTTGTGAGAGGTATTTTGATAAAATACTATCAGTCTCTGATTGCTTTGGATATAAAAAAATGAAATAATCTGAGATTTATGCTTTTACAAAATCATGTACAATTCTGATGTTTTCAGTTCTTTGCTTTGAGTATTTTGATTCATTCAAACCAAGAATACAGCAACCAAAATATCTTGTCTCTGAGGATTTTGATAATGTAAGCATGCTACTAAAGTGCAAGAAGTCTGATTTGTTTGCTGCAGCACCACAGAAGACCTGTTCTAGTTCAAAAGGCCATTCAAAATATAAAACAGCTGTTCTGTTGAAGCCATAGGGTAGCTAATGTGATTTACTTGTGAAAACATATCATCTTCAGCTAAAGTAGAAGCTGTTTTATCACCACCTTGACCACTAAGTTTAGGAAATGGGTAATTAATTCTCCTGTCTTCACTGGAAGTAAGGCTGGAGCCTAAGGAGGCAGACTCCCAAGGAGGGGAGTCTGCAGGCAACTGTTCACCACATGGAACATCAGAGGTTGAGCAGTCTAGAAGTTGCTTCTCCTCCAGTTTTGGGTCTTGGTCAGATGATGCACTGACAAGGCTTTAGCAAAAGAGGCCCTCAAACATCACATCTGTATCAGTGAGAAATGTGACAGTCTCAGATAAATGTCTCCCTGTCAGCCCTCTACCCCCTCATAGAACACTTGGTCAAACTATTAGTTTTACCATTTTACGTTCCTCCCAAACCCACAAGTAACATATCTGTCAGTCCTTCTTTCTGTGCTCTGGCAATTCTCCACTGCTCTTGTTACAGGACAGGGCTCTATGCAGTTTCTCTTTCAGCAGCTATGACACACAGGACTTCAGGGTGAAGTGGTGTGATCACACAGTCACCCTTTCCTGAGAGGATGCGTGGCCAAGGCCAACATTCTTTAACTCTTGAGGCAGACAGGGGAGAGGTTTTGCTTAGTCTGTGGGTGGGGAAAGCAAAAGTGTTTTTCCTGTGCCTGCTGTTCAGTCCTTGAGCTTTTTCTGGGAAAGCAGGCACTGATGAGGGTAGAGGGGAGACCTTCAGGCTTTCCACTCAGAGTACCATTTCCTCCTCTGCAGGCACAGCAGGAGTAGCTGTCTGAGCATTACAGCCAGGTTATGCATGTCTGACACATGCGCATTTTTGCTGATGAGAGTTATATGGAGTCTCCCTTCAATGCAGTTGCAGAAAATGTTGTAGTAGTGGGCACAGCTGAAAATATTAGCAGGCAAATCAAGGCATCAATTTTCTGAGGGGGCTTTGGAAAACAAAAAATGCTCCCCTGGTACTTCGCCTCCAAGCCCCAAAACTCCAGCTTCTTTGACTATCATATGTCTGATGAAACCCTAATGTTTCTCAACTGTAACACAGTCCTTACTAATTTTATATTTAGGGAAAGACTGTTGAGGTAATTTTCAACATCTTAAAGAAGAAATTCAGCCCAGTTGCATATTTTTTGCTATATACTTGGACAATATATCTGTATGCCTTCAATAAAATTCTCACTGGAGAAAGCACCCTTTTAAAAAAGTGACAGCTGGAAATCTGCCTCACAGGACCTAAACTTGTCCCTACCATCAGCAGCATATCCCTCCAGGTTATTAATGCTGTAACTGTGATGATGAAGTGAATGTTCAGTCTGGATAAGGCAGTGCACTGAGAAAGCCTAAGCTTTTTTCTAAGTATTAGAGCAGATTTGAGTATTTGTTTAAACAGTCACCACTTGAAGGTGGAATGAAGTACTGCATGCTCCTGAAACTTCATCCATGCTTCTGATAATGATGGCAAAGCCTGTAATAGTCATGAAAAATCCCATGACAAGCCCATCTGTTTCAGAGAACAATATTAGTAGGAAGTAAAAATATCTCATTGCTTTGTCTCACTGTTCACTATAATTAAAAATAGCTTATTTGTGCACTATTAATGCATAGATAATCATGCTTCCAGAGGGGATACAGTCAGGGATGGAACTTCATATATCAGAAGTTGATAGCTGACAGAGAATCAAAATTCTGATTTTATTTGAGCTGTTGAAAAGTAGACATTCTTTCTGTCCTCAGAAATGAAATACGATGGTGATGATAAAATTAGTGCAAACTAGTATGTGTCAGACATGGTAGTTAAATGCCTCATGCTAGATGTTTATATGGTCATGCAGTTCCTTGCTGATAAGGCAGTAAGTCACTCCTGCAAGCCTGATGTTTTCAAGCTGCAGAAGATTCTCTCATTATTTTATTACCCATTGTGCAACACCCCAAGCATACAAGATGCTGCATTATAGACAATATTTGTTATGATAAAATTTGGCAGTGATAGCCCCTGCTATCTCAAAATCTTGGCCCATCACTCTGAGCAATATTTTCTGTGTTTCTTTGGTACTCCCTTTGGATGAATGCCTTCCTCCATTTTCTCTCGTCTTTTACTTTGGTTGTAGACACCAGGTTAGGGATCATCTCTTTATTTTGTGTTTGTACCTGACCCCATACTCCTAGGAGCCACAATAATGCTACTAATAATGCCACTAATAATACTGCTGATTATGACGAAAATCATCAAAAGGAGTTCCTCTTACTTCAGAGACTTCACAGAAGCTTGTCATCCTCACTAGGAAAGTGGTCAAACAAGAGTCCTTCAGACACTATATAGATCTTTGTGTTGGCCTCACAATGGCAGGAGCTGCCCTGTTTTCCTGCCAAGAGAGAACAAGACTTTTCCACAGGAACTCCCTTGCAGTTCTCTGGCCACATCAGCTCACAGTCTGTGCGTTGCAAGGCACAGCACGGCTGGGCAACTACCCCATGGCTTTGGAGCTGGGAATGAAGTGCTTTCCTCTTCCCAGGCAGCTGCCAGTGCTGGCCTTCAGCCAGTCCCAGGTCCTTCAGACCTTGGTGCAGTTGCACTTCCTGGTTGTTTATATTTGTGTGCCTGAGAAAAACTGACCACTGTCCCTCATAAATTGCTTGTGCTTTGGATAAGGAGAGTGGATTTAATCTCATTTGACTGCTCTCAGCTGAGTGGGATTCAGGTCACCTAACTACAGCTGAGCTAGTGACCTGCTGACTCCTCCTTCAGCATCAATGGAGACAAAGAGGCAGTTTGGAGGCACAGTTTATCCAACAGACTTCAGAATGAGATGAATGTGCACCCAACAGACCAATTTTTCTCTGTTAACTATAATAGGAGCCTCAGATAACTAGTTCATATTCAGTCAGGTGAATGACCCACAGGATCAGATTTTTTTTGTTTTTAATGATCACGGGGTGGCAGGGAGTTGTAGGCACTCTACCTCTGCAAGATGAGCCTGTAACTATGATCAGCTCATACACTGTCATAAAAAACACCTTGGTAAGAAAAGGAGGGTACTTTCAGGTGGAGCATACATAGCAGCAAAGTTCCTTGGTATTTTCATGTGGTGATGAATCATCTACCTCGTATTTAAACTGGTTTGAGTGTGATTCTGAGACTAGCCTTCAGGCAGCACTGGAACAGAGGGAGTTCAACTTATGGTTGCGTCAAGTCTTTGTCTTCTACATGACTTCTCTTGAGCTGAAAGCAGCTGCTACTGCTGCATTAAGCACATGATACTCACATAAAGGTTCAAAATGTCCTCACATGCTGCCAGTACTCTTTGTTGATGTCCAAGTGCCCTCACTTTGCGATGAAACTTCCCCCCCAGATTGGTTAACTTTGAAAGATTTAGTCTGAACTTAGCTTAAACCTGTTTGGCCATGTTTGTGATACAATGGCATTAAGAGAATCATCACTCTGTGTTATGCAGCTACAATCTGCTTTCACTGGCAAGATGAAGCTATTACCTTCTTTTTATTGCTTAACCGCTGAGAGGATGGATCATAAAACAGTGCAAGGTTATTGAGAGGTCCCTTAATCATTTGTCCTGGCCACAGACACAGTGATAATGTTGAAGATTTCCATTAGTATTTATGCAGCACTTGCCATAATAGTATCTGTGACCCTAACTCAGAAAAACATTCCCTTTAAGAAGAGCTCTTACATGTGTTTAGCTTTAAGCAGAAGTTTATGTCCCCCTGTGGATAGGGACTGCGAGGCTGGAGCTTAAGGAAAGTAGTCCTCTGTGCAAGCCTTCAGGATGTATTTCCTGGGTCTGTGAGTGTACTTGAGTACAGAGTGAAATGCAAGCAGGACTTTCCTCAGATTGAGCAAAATCTGGATTTCGATCAACCTTTATTTTTGCCTTCTCATGCACACAAAATATTATTCACCATGCATCTGTTTTCTGAAATAAAAATACTGATAGTTACTGATGGCCTTGAAAACAATTCATTTTGGGTCCTAGGCATGTTTTTGTGCTATAGGTCCTCAAATAAATTTAGGACTTTAGTGGGCCTTTCTTTTACTATTGTATTCTACACCTCTTTCCTCTGTTGTTCAACAGAGGAATTTCAATTTCAAATTGAAATTCAATTTCAGGATCAGGAGTTCCTGAAACAGAACATTAATGCAAAGACCATCTGTGTCAGGCTGGAAAGAGTGGCACATACAAAAAAGAGGTTCTGCAAACGTGGGTTCTGTTGACTCAGAATCAGTTTGAAAAGGGTAAGGTATATTTTCTTAGGCAAGAGACATTGGATCTTGCCAAGCATGGAGAAAAAGTGCAAACTGCTGAGCTGCAGCACCTGATAGGATATTGTTAATACTAATTCTCAAGAAGGGGCCTAGTTTGAACAGTGTACACTATGTGTGGGATTGTGCATCTGTATGATATGATGCATAAGCCAAATATCTGACCAGCATAAATCAATGGGGTAATGAACTCAGTGTCTGATTTAGGCCAGCGCCCAAGGTGGGAAAGACCACTGAATGTACCACTGCTTTTTCTCTTGTTCCTTTCCAATGCTAACTACTTTTGGGTTTTTCTGGCATCTAAAATTGCTAGGAAGATAGATAGCCCATTATGGTTTCTTTTGGAAGGACAAAAGATGTAATTATCCAAAAATCACAATGCTAACCCACGTTATCATTTCCTGATGTCAGTGATGTTGCTCATAGCCCAAATACAGGAAAACAGATATTCCTCTCTGAGTTGAAGGATAGTTCTGGAACATATGAGAGGTCAGTCTTATGAAAAACATACAACTTCATTTAAATATGAATCTGATATTTATTTCTGTGTATGGGATCCATTCTAAGATAAGACACTTAGAAAAACGATATTAAGAGTAGAGTAAGCTGAAAAGATAAGAACGAACTATTTAAACCTGCTACTTTGATATATGTTATTGATGAGTTCTATGCAAACATTTCTCGTAGGCAATAGCATTATGTATTTGGTTGACTACAGGTTGTACATTTATGGGTGCTGAAAGTTTAGGACATTTGGAGCTTCCCAGTGATATGGCTCCACAGGTAATTTGTTCATTTTGGGAGCACGTAAAGGACATTACCCTGGCCCTTTGCCAATGGCTCCGTCTCTACATCCTTTCTCTCTCAAGCCTTCCTATATATTTTAAGCTTTCTGGGGCTTAATGATGATGATCTCTGGATCTGATCTGATGTTCTCTGGATTAACATTTTGCTACCTATCCGAACTATACCAAGTGCAGTGAATTCCTGCTCCACATCTAGATTGCAGCCATTACAACCAACAACTACCACAGTCGTTCGTGATGGCTCACCCCAGCTGACTACTAAAATCTGGGCCGACCTAAGGGAAGTGGAGTGAGGGCATGGCAGGGAAAAATGGATGTTCCTTTGCACCAGGAAGCTGAACAGCTAGGCCTGAGGTAGACTCCCTCATTAGACTCCCACCTGGCAGAATACGGGGAAATGAGTAAAAATAAACAACATAAAAGCACAATGGGATCCAAGCAGTACAAGATGATGACAGCAGAGTGAAGAATGGGAAGGCAATCTGGAAGGAGGGACTGTAGTTATCAGAGAAAGCCTGAAAAAGGGAGGTAGGGGTAGCTGAAAAGTGGGAAATAGCATGTGCAGATGACTACAGTCAGGAGAAACAGAGAGATGGCAGCTCTGTTCCTCTTGCTTTTTGCGAGGAGCTGGATCTCCCAAAAATGTCAGTGGAGGTTTGAACTCTCTGTATGCTTGCCCCTGCTCTGTGGCTGAGTGGGGAGCTCCCCTGCTGTTCAAATGCTGATTTTAACTGCTGTCCACTTGATATCACTGTGAGAGGAGATAGTCCTTGATCATCACATGAGGGGTTGGTTTGGAATGCTGTTGAACCTAACGTTTTCCTCCAACTTCACATTTTGAAACATTGATTCATCTTTCTGCGTAAAGCTGCACTGTTCTAAGTGGGGCTTTTCAGTCAGCCTGTCTGTCTATATCCTAACAGGTCTTGAATTTAAACTGCAGTACACGAAAGAAGTCTCCACATCTGTGTGGTGCTAGCAGCCTTACGGCATGTCATCTATGATATTATCTGAGACCATAAGAGGTTCTGTGTTTTCATTTGATGCTGTTCTTTTCAAAACAGGATGACCAGAAATGAATGCTTTGGAAAGATTTCATGACCACACGCTATTCAGTGGTGCTATGCTGCAGCAAGAGAGTGCCTGACTGAAGCAGTTCAATTTGTGGTGTCCAAGGCCACAGCACTGTGCCCTGCCGGTGGGGCTGATGCACCTTCCACTTTCTTTTCATCTTTTAAGCTTTTAGTTTTGGATGTTTTTAAGTTGTGGATAGCTACCTCTATGGTCAAAGTGTGTAAGGATGAGGGACATCCTTCTAGATGCTGAATGCTTTGCTTTAGCAAGTGTTTAAAGAAAAACATTTTTGGTGAGAGTATTGTAGTAGTCTCAAAGGAGTCAAAACAAACACATAAGGCAGTATTCACTGTTCCTGTTTCGGTGCTTTGGTAGATTGCAACAAAATTAGGTGCTTCTCTTCAGATGTTTTATACCCCAGATAACTGCGGTGAGATTTGTTTGACCAAAGATCCACCACACAAATATCTCTTGTGATCTGGTGAGCCTGGGCTTGCTGGGCAGCCAGTAGGGAGATTTTCAAAGTGATTTCAAATGAAGCATGCTCTAAAAGTGTTTATATTTCTCTGTCTTTGCTATAGAGGGAGCTGAGAGTGACTAACTCACAGACAAAATAGATGTTCCCGCTGTAAAAACCTGCAACTATCTGGGATTCAGACCTCCCTTAAAATCTAGCAGTGCCTTCTGCTCACCATCTTGCCTAGTGTCAGCAGTGCTCTGAAGGAGAGTCTGCACTTTACATCAATGCTGTTGTTGTTACAGGAAAGGGCATCAAGAAATTAACTGGTTAGGGATCCCTGGGAAGGAGTTATAAAATCAATTGTAAAAACTGTTCCCTCCAGGAAGAAGTCAAATATAAGAAGAAGGAAGACAATTATTCTGGCATCGTGCTGGTAGGCAACTAGCGATCCCATCAAACTGCAGAGCTTGGATAGGTGTTAGGAAACATGGAGAGAGTAGAGGCAACAGATTCATTTCAGGTTGAATAGTCCAGGCAACACTGAGCAGGGCTGGAGTTAACGGAGAAGCAATAATTCAGTTCCAAGGGCTCTGCATGAGTTTTGGGTAATCACGGTTTAGTTAATTAGGATATATTTCTGATGACTGCATAGGGAATTCTGTAATGAGCACTACTCCTTACATTTCCTTTGACTGTACCCTTCCAGTTTCCAATATATGAAAAACAGTAAAAGAAGAGAAGGAACAACCTGACACATAGACAGGCTTTGTCAACACCACTATAATGCATCAATATCAGAGGTACATTTTTTTAATTACCACATTTCAAATCCTATTGGAGATGCATTTTGTGGATATAAAAATTACTTCTACTACTTGTCCCTCTTTCTACACAATACTAATTGTGAAGGCATAAAGTCAGTTCATTTCAGTGTGTTCAGTCCACATTAAGGAACTTGTATAGCTTTAAAAATACAAGAATCCTTAAAGCAGTACAAATTCTTGCTTTAGAAAAGCCCAGAGACCTTTTCTTAGCATAAGGAGGCACGTATACTTTTTCAGTTTTCTTTGATCTTAGGTTTAAAACTTATTTTGCTCATAAAATAATCATAAATGAAACCTCTTCATATTTAAGTAAAAGAAATGGAAAAGCTAGTTGCAAACTATTGATCCTTACAAGAAGTGCAGGGATACATCTTCTAATTTACAGAATACCATCATCTCATTTTACAGGTTCTCTGTAATTTCATTCTAGTTTAGAAGTCTTAGATGCTAATTCAGCTAGAACAACTTTTTACTGTAAAGAGAGAGAAAAAAATCTTGTTAATGGTTAATAGAGTTCAGTTTTAATATCTTTGGTCCCATTACTACACCAGCTCTGGTCCTACACTCACATGTTTTGTAGCGTCAAGGACACAGTTTGTGAATGGGAGTGAATATAGGCTGCGGTTCTTAAAACAAATGAATCTCAACGCCTTGACCTCAAACTGAATTTCAGCTTTCCTAGATCAGCAAAGTTCTGGGTAGCTTGTTTATAAAACTATCTTGAAATTCAGTTACTGGTGCTAAGTGTTCACATTCCTTCTGACCTATTTGTCCATAAGTATTGAGATGGGCTTTCCAGTTTTCACCACATACGAAATATATGAGAAATCATTCACCTATGAAAGCCAGGCATCTCTGTAATGAAACATGGCAGCTTGCTAGAGCACAATATAATGTTCTGTATGGGCATAAAAGAAGAGCAAATAACTTATTCTGAGTTAACTACGCAGGGAATTTTAGGTCAGTGGAAGGTAATTACCCAAAAACGAACTTGGCCCGTATGTACAGGCTAACATCTGTATCATTGCAAAATAAATGCCACAGATGTTTTAATAACAAACAACAGATGCAGTCAGTGCCTGGATTTCAGATCCCATCTAAAAATGTTCCTCTTATAGGTGACCCTTTCCCCCACTTCTTCCCCAGTCCTAAATAGAGCACTCGCTTGCTACCGGTTCAGACTGCAGGCTGCTACACACCTCATTGCCAGCTTCCTAAATTTCAGCTTTGCCTTTAAGGACTGGTGTTTTATTTATGACAGCTGGCACTGCAGCCCTTTATTTGCAAGTCAAAAAGTACAGTCAACTGCATGACCAGAGAGTGCAACTGAGAGCACCAGCCCAGTGCAACACAGTAATTTACAAAGATAACCTTTTACTTGGGTTGGAGGCAATAGTTTTCAGCAGATATGGTGAGTCATTGGAAATAAATACTCAATGCCTTGATAAGGCACAGACACAGATGTCAGAAAGCAGGAGCCAAAGAAACCAGTATTGTTATGGGGTGCTGTGCAATTTTAAGTTTCTGTTAAACAGGTATGTTTTAAGTGAATAACGACTTTAAACTGATGGGGTAGGCCTTCATAGGGAGTGTTCTCCCGTGGGAGCAGAGAACAGTCATGTACATCATGCAGGTGGAAAATGCAATGATTGTGCTAATGCAGCTGCACAGCCACAGCACTGAGGCTGGACTTGAGGCCGCTTTGGCTGGCTTGGGCGTGACCCAAACGGTAGCCAGGATGGGAAATGGCAGATGCATCCTGCACTTTGCAGCACGTTGAATGTTGTGTTTGCCTGCCATGTGGATGGGCCCTCGTCCTTAGGGCAGCTTCCAGCTGTATCACCTGCCCCTGCAGTGATTTCTCGTGGTTGGCACCAGAGTTTTGGCACCTGAGGTGGCTTGCTGCAAAGGCACATGGGTTGTGCTCACCAGCTGAACTCATTCAGGTTATCCATAGGGGTGGCCCGGGATTCATGCTGGTATGGCTGGCCAGTTCAGGCACAGCAGCAATGTGATTGGTGTCTGCCAGGTTTCCTGGGGAGCTGGTATATGGGGAGCACAGCCTGCATTTGTCAAATAGCTGTAGTGGCTGTGACGGAAAGGGTGAGGAAGTGGGCATCTCCCCTTCACAGTTTATATGGGCACAAATCTTGCAGATTGGTCTGGCGCCAGGCACTGTCAAAGCCCGGGTCATCTCTGCATGCACCTGTTTTCCCAGGTATTCTGTCCTCCAGCTGTCCTCAGTAATGTGCTGCCTTTTTGTACAAGTGTTCCATGTGCTGTATTAGGGACAGGCTGTAAAGGTACTGGCTTTCTGACTTCCCCCTTCCCTTCCAGAGGACATCTCTGTCAGCATTGGAGCGGTCAGAACAGCAGATCAGGAGAGCATCCAGCCTGGAAGAGCTGCTTCGCATCACTCACTCTGAGGACTGGAAGCTGTGGAAATGCAGGCTAAAACTCAAAAGTCTGGCCAATTTAGACTCCCGCTCTGCATCACATCGCTCCACTAGATTTGCTGCTGCTTTCTATGATATCGATACACTGAAAGGTAGGTGCAGGTTTGTAGCTGAATGATCGCAGCTTCAGGACCACTGATTCTTAACCAGTAAAGGGTTAAGTACCAGGGGTTTCCTAGAGAACACCCATACTGGAAACAACAGAGCATTAACGGAAAATTACTTCGTATGAAAAAATGTCCAGCAATAGCCTGAGTCTGCCTCCCTGTTTTGTGGCCAAATCAGGATTTTTGTTCTCTGTATACTCTCCAAAGGGGGGATGTATTATGTATGGATTTGTTAGTCCACAGGAAGAGGGGGAAGTCAACATGCAAAGAACAGGTTGGAATGACTGGCTGAGGGGCTGGCCAGCAGCATCAGGCTAAACCTCAGAATTTGCTTGCAGGCAGAAACAAACGAGCTTTCCTGCAGGCATAGAAATCCCTTTTTTTAATTAGGTGTGCTGTGACATAAGGCACTGTATCTGCACTGTATCACTGTCTGGGTGGGAACTGCAGAGGAAGGAGGTATTAGTCTAATCCCAAACTATTTGAGGAAGTCTCCCTGGAGAGAAGTAGATCTTGAAAGAACCAACCAACACCTGAATGCGGGGAATCGCAATCTATTCCCTCATCTGGAGCAAAAATGAGTACTATTCCTTGTAGGTGAGAGACTCGAGAGGCTTACATGTTCATTGATGTAAAATAAAGGATCAGTTACTGGATATCCTACAGCAAAACTACACTGTAGCCTAACAAAGAAGAGACCGAGCTATTCTTTTTTGTTCAGTCTATACCCTGAAGTTATATGATCATATCACTTTCCTTTTGGGAAATCAGATATTGCTGATCCTGTTCCAATACCACTTTTACAATAACGACAGCCACATTCGCACACCATTACTCAGCTAAATTATGGCTGAGCAAAAGTTTTAATTTGTTTCTCTGAGCTGCAGCACAGAAATGCAGACATGAGTGCCAGTCCAAAAAGGGTTTTCATATGACAGGCACGGTATTAAACTTCTCATAGAAATTTTGTACAGAAAAAAATAATCCAATATACACTGGAAGAACAATTAAGAGGGCTTTAAATAATGATACACATTTTGTTTGTTCACCTTTAAGTCTAGGAGTCCATAGAGCTGTTATTAGAAGTAGTGCCCAGCGTCAAATGCTGTAATTCTCTGTTCACTATTGCTCATTTAGTGAGTACTAGCATTTCTGAAAAATTAAAATATTCCTTTTGTCAATGCAGCGAGACAACAGAGGATGTTGTCAAGTGTTACTGAGGCAATGCATATTGTAATGGGTTTTTTGCCCATTGCCCATTACAGAATAATATAACTGTTCAGGTAATAAAGTCAGATGACTACAGTCATACAGATACAGTTTTCTTATAATTGCTTGGAACAGCTGTTAGGTCTTTTCCTACTTTTCCTTTAGAAATCTAACTCCAGACGTAGAGATGTCAGCTTTCTCATTCAAAGTCAAGACACTGAAACTTAAGTTAAAAAAAGCCTATTGGGTCATCTTCTCCATTCTTCCACCCAAAGTGGAATTATCCCAGGACAGAAACTAATTTTGTTCTAACATCTTAATACATTCAAGGTGCTAAAGCTCCTTTTAAAAAAAAAGAAGCCTATAAACATGTATTTCTTTCCCACACCCTTTCCAGTCATTAAGCATCGATCTCTTTAACAAGGGCATCTGTTTTGTTTTAATAAAGTGTTTTGACGAGAAGGCTGGGTCAAGGCTCCTCATTGTTTCACTGCTAGGCTATCTTCCACAGCACCCCAAACTCCAGCAGGGTGAATTCAGGACTTTATTCATCCTTTCTAAAGCTTTAACAATGAGTCCACTGAAAGCTCATGTCACCCTGTCTAACCACAGCCTCCCCTGAGCAGCTCAGCTCACTGAAGACTGCGGTACTTTCAAACTGGAGTCTGTATCGGAGCCAAATTTCTCAGCAGTTGCCCTACGCTTGCTCATGGAAAAGATCAGGGTGACCACAGTGCTTCTGAACAAAACATGACACCCACTTCTTTGACTACCCATTCCTATAACAGCCCTTCTGCTAAAGAAGTGGTTAATAAAGCAAGGATGTGTGTAGTTGGAAAGGTCATCACCGCTTACACTCATCGAAGTGACATCTGAAGTGATTACACGCACATACCTTAATGAGTTTGGCAAACACTTTATTTTCTATTTTAAGGCCTAGGGTTGGATTGCTGTTTTGATAGACTAACATTGCTCTAAGAAACTCTATTGATTTTAGTGATTCTTGTCTTAATTTATGCTGTAAAATCAGATCCCGACCCCAAGCTCTTATTTCTTGTACTTTTTGCATGACTGGAAAGTGGAGTGAATCAACCCTGGGGAAGGACTTTGCAGGAATAAAAAAACTGATTTAAATATACACAATCAGTTAAAAAAATTAAAAATAATAAAAAGAAAGTCAGGCAGGAAAGAGAGAAATAAATGTTCATCTGAAAACAAAGTATAGTATCTAGATTAAAAGTCTTCCAGGATTTTTTTTTTTTTTTTTTTTTTTTTTTTTTTCAGAACTACCCTGTAAATGTATGCACTGATTGCACAGTCATAGGGAGGTGGACTGCACTGGAAGAGAGAGCAATTTTCTTAACACTATAGAAGTTGCTTTTAATCTTTCAGAAGCCTGCTGGAGGGGGGGCTGACAGGAAAACTGTTTTTCGTAATTTTAAGAAGGACTTAAAGTGTAAGCATCAATGACTCTCGAGTAATTCCATAACTTGCATCAGGTAAGCAAAAGCCAAAAAAAGCAGGGCCACCTCTTAACAAGACTCGAGATAATATTATCTGAATGTCACTGCTTTCTCCCTCTGGTTCAGTCAGTTTATACATTATTCCTTCTCGCAGTCAGAATTTGACAGATCAGTCTAAAATAAATTACTAGTTGACAACAGTTCAGTATTTGAAAGATGTCACAGTGTTTTCAATAGACAAATCATGCTTGAATTCATATTCCTGTTATTCAAACTCAAACCCCCTGAGGGTACTGAGGTGTGAGAGTGTTTGTCTTGGATTTCATTAGATATTTTGGAAACGGTGCTTGCTGGCTGACATCCAGTAGGAGTATTAATACCCTTTGACCAGAATCTGTTAATCATTAATGTGCTTTTGCAGTCAGGCCCAGGCTTTACTGAGTCCGCAGTGGGGTACATGCAAAGAGAGGATAAAATGACAATAAGGAGGTCTACCCTGGAGAAAAGGAGAACAGGGTGTGGGCCAGCTTTGTCAGGCAGAGGCTGTGGAGCTGACTCTCAGCCAGGGGAAATCGATGCAGCTCTACTTAACCCACTGGAATTAATGGAGATTTTGGTCATCCATGTTGAAAGCTAAAGGCATATAAATGCAACGACCTCTCTGCCAGTGCAGCTGGTGTAAGTTACAGGGATAATTTTGCACTCAGACACTCTCTGGTCCTTAGATCGATCCAAGTAAGTGCAAATCGATCCAAGTAAGTGCAAATGGCCTGCCAGCACTTCATTTTTATTTATATAATGACTCTGCCTCACTAATCAGAGGTTTAACTTTGACATGATTGCTCACAAAAATGGTGTTTTCTCCAGTCATAGATGAGGAATGGCAAAAGACTCAATGCGTGCCAAGGGAAACCTGCGTGGAAGTTGCCAAGGAGCTGGGTACAACAACCAACAAATTCTTCAAGCCTCCCTGCGTGAACGTGTTCAGATGTGGAGGCTGCTGCAATGAGGAGAGTCTGAGCTGCATGAATACAAGTACAACTTATGTGTCAAAAACGGTAAATAAGGCTATTCATCTGCTTTCTTTTTACCCTGGCTCTCCAAGAAGGGAGGGGAAAGAGGATGTTTGGTTTCTGAGATCCTGTTATGAAAGATCTGTCTGCACTATCATAACAAACAGAAGAATTAATTTCTTATCCATGCGGAGTGAATGCAGGCATGTGCAATAATGTTTTACATTCATGTTGCATTATTAAAAATGGCTATATATGCGTAGATATGGAAAATCAGGCCCTGAGAAAGTGACTGCAGGCTCATGTGATGTTAAGGAGTTTAACCTTTCATTAATGTATTGTTACTTGGACCTGGAACCTCTTGAGGTTATTGGCTTGTGGGAATCCTCTGCACCAAAGGTTTAAGAGAGACCCCACGAAATTTTGTTGTGTGAGGCTAGGAGTCTGAGAGCTGCATTTCCAAAATTGCTGTCAGTGCCAGAACGGCTGGCTAATAATTTCGGATATGCAGATTTGCGAGCCTAAAAAGTGGACATTTTCAACAGGAGAGGACAGATATTTTCACTTTGAATGCCTCAGGATCCGAACATTCCAAATCACAAGTCACTTTGGAAAAGAAAGGCTTACACCAGTAGCCAATTACTGCTCAGGTGCAACAGGTGACAAATACCTGAGTTTTAATGATCAGTGCCAAAACGTGAGCATAGATTATCCAGAGAGCTTTCTTCTGTAGACTCCCTCTAGTGTCTTTGTACAGAGATACCTGGCTCCAGTGGGTGACTGAGCAGAGCTCCAAGTTTAGCACTTTCAATCAGCTCTACAGATGAAACCATCTGTGTTCATACCTACAGAAGGAGCACAGGAGACTGGTCCTCCTTGATTAATCTTCACCTTGTGCATCCCTACTTATAGTTGATAAAACCTTTTGACTTGGAGCAATATATTAAATTCTAGTTATGAAAAAGGTTTTCTTTAAATCAGAACAAAGATCCAGGGCAGTTGTTTTAAAAAGAAATTGGAAGTCCTTATAGGGAGCAGGTCTGATTCACTTCTGTATTTGTTTCAGGTTTGTTGGAATGTAATTCCACTGTGTCTGGTTGCACTGGAATGTAGCTGGAGTAAAATAAATCAGGGCCTGTCCTTCTTGCGTCAATGTTCATTAATTGCTTTCATTACACACCAGAAAGAGAAAGCTGTTATGAGCTGTTGGCCACACACAAAAGACATCTGATCAGCTCAGGTTGCTAGGTCAGGCTAAAAAGTATTTATTTATTTATGTATTTTTGGAGCAGCAGTCCATAAGTTTGTTGAAAAACTGCAGTTTTGCAGAGTGTAGCATTCCTTTAGCATCCTTCAAAATAAAGATTCCCTCAAAAGCCCCCAGCTAAATTCCAATCCTGGATACACTGCCATCAGTCCAGATTTACTCCTCTAAAATTAATGGAAGTACTCCCATATTAGTAAAAGCATTTTTTTTTTCCTTGGTAAAAAATATCCACTGAAGGATATTCATGCCACCTTAAATTAGACACTGCGACATCTAAATTTAAACGTCTAAGCAGTCAGGCTTAGGAACACTTCTCAGCCCCTGCATGTGGATGCAGCATTAAGCCAAGACATGCTGCACGTGAAGATGTACCCTATGCTTTGGTTTCCATGGAAAGAAAGCTGGTTTGGGAGGGCACATGGGGTGTGGGTCAATTCAAGAGATCCTGCACGTATCTGCCCAAGGAAGCAGGGCTTCCACAAGGCTACTCAGAGATCACCCAAAACGATTTGGATGAACTGAAGGTACGCCGCTTTGTTCCTTAGGCTCTTGCTATAGTCAAGAGAGAGATGTTTCCAGGATGATGACCTGCAGGAACCCAAGTGAAGCGGAATGAACTCTGCTCTATTTACTCCTGTTTCTTTCCTCTCTGAGGAGGCTAAGGGGGTTAAGTTAGGCCCCTAAAGATGCATGCTGTGACTATACCCTAGCACAGGTAAATAGCTGTCTCCATAAGTGGTTGAGATTCAACTGATAATATAATTGAGAACAAAGTTTCCAACACCTGTATCTTTTCCATTTGGCTCTAGCATCCAGAAGAGGCTTTTGAGTGTGTTTGCAAATAATTTTGAATTATTTTGGGTGTTTAATATCTGGTAATACAACACTGAGACTAGCATTTTGGCAAGTTCCTACCTTGGTGGGCATTGCTTACTCTTCAAAACCCTCAGTGCCCACCCATTCATTTATATCTAAGGTAACTATCTCTAGAAAAGAGCAAGGGTGGGGAAAATTGTGGCAAAGGATAAGAAGTTTTGATTTAAAACTCCAAATATTAACTGTATAATGGAAACTGAAAAATAAATGTTATTTCATCCACCTAGCTCTTTGAGATCTCAGTTCCCTTGACAAGTGTTCCTGAGCCTGTGCCAATCAAAATTGCCAATCACACAGGCTGTAAGTGTCTATCAAATACCCAGCGTCATCAGTACGCCATCATACGAAGATCTGTCCAGTATCCGGAAGAAGATGGGTAAGTTCCCTCATTTACAGACGTCTACACATGTTGTGCAGTCAGAATTATAAAAACTATTTTGTTCGGATTTGGCCATTACAATGGTAATGTAATGGCTCCCTTCACTTTCTGTTATCCCAACAGTTTTTCCAAATAACTTGATTATCACTCAGGGTTAGAAATCTTCAACTAAACCCGGTGAATGGACACCAGAATGGTGTGAATGGGTAAACAGACCACCAGATTATAAGTGAATGGACACTAGAATCCAACAAAGAGCAGATTTGGCTAGTTCAGCAGGATCTGGAGTCATTAAGACACGTGCTTGAACGGGGACTCAAAGTCCGCCTATTAGCCCTACGCTCCAGTGGAGCTATTTGGATATTTGTGCATAGACTTTTTCAAACTGACGCAAACAACTCTGCTTGCACATTATTTAGCCAGGGCACACAGAGTGCTGTGCTGGAGCTAAAGCCCTCTGCCATACCTCATGGTACATTGGGTCAGAAGCAGAGCGAACTGTGGCTTTGCACTTTCTGGTCCAGTCCTGGTTTGCATCTTACAGGCTCATTGGCTGGAGAAAAGTGATCTCACATCTAACTCCAAAATACGGTATAAAATACCTGTAGTCCTGATGAGAACAGGCTACCTTAATTTAACAAAGACTGTAGAAGCACAGCCACCTTGAGTGACTCATTTGAAGTTAGCTCAGATGTCTCTGTCTAGCCTTGCATGTAGGTTTGCCCCCGTAACCGCCTTTTAGTTAGACGTCTGGGCTGGGGGAGAGGTGGCATTTCAGCAAAGCCACTCCAGCCCTCACTCAGCCTGCTGGCCATTCTGAATCCCCTTCCTATGCAAATACAGAAGAACCTCAGCCTTCTTCCAGTTTGTGAGTTCTCCTCCCAGAGCCAAGTGCCTAAAAGTCAAATTGGCCCCTCTGATCCTGAAAACAGTCCACTGTACATCCTTAAGCATGGGCAAATTCAAACTGGAACTGCACTTTCTGGCAGCATGGCAAAACTGAATACAGTTACATGACCTGAATACTGTAAGACAAACTACCTTGGGTGGTGCAGAGCTCTTTTATGGAAAAGTGGAGCTGCGAAATTGTAGCCGTTTCCTAAGGATGTAATCTGCAATATGTGCTGTACCTGCTCCTGCTAGTTGCTGGGAGCCGGACAGCTCAGTCCTATCAGCAAAACCATCCAGTCCCAAGGTTTTCTGTTTGCAGCAGTAATGCACACAGATGCCGTACCTTCATGTAGTACAAGTGGCAGACCCAGCAGGCTCATTTTGCCAAATGACTACACTGATGCTCCTAATTATTTTTTTTTAATTGTTATCTTAGTTTTTTTTTTCTTCTAGATGCCCCTTTACCAACAAGCTTTGCCATAACGGATGGATCTGGGATAGTGACAAATGTGAATGTGTTGTAGATGTACAGCACCCCAACAGACGGGAAGGTAAAGATGAAATTACAGATGGATATTTTTGCTTACTAGCTCCAGGCTGCTTGTGTTTCATTTTGGTTTTGTCCCATTTTTTCACTGAGAGAGTTATAGTTTTGATTCCACATCGCTAGATAGACTTGGCTTATGGTGTAAAAACTCACCTGAAAATAAACACTCGTATGTGCTTATCCCCATCTCATGTTTTTTGCTTGGATGTTTTACTCCCTCTATATTAGCAACCTGAATAGGAAATAGGAAAATATTAAAGAGTTAGTGAAGTAGGCACCCTGGATATATTTTTATTTTACATGGGCCTTAAATTGTATGATGGGCATTAGGGAAAACTTTTTAACTCTAGAAGAAATTATACCCTGGAAATATTGCATGGGGAAGGTGCTGAATCTTTATCGTGGGAAATTCTTAAGAACAGACTTAGTCAGGAATAAAATAAGCAAAATTAGTCCTGTCTATCAGCTACAGTCAGTGCAAAAGATTATATGACCTTTCAAAGTATTTGACAACTTTTTATGAAAATATTAAGGTATTAAAGAAGTTTTCAAACTGATATGCTATACATACTCAGGAGTATGCACATATACCCCTTCAGGTCTCTGGAAGGAAATGTAAGAGGGTAAAATTCGTAGAAGTGTACACTACTTCCCTTCCTCCTCTGCTTTTCCTGAAAAACTTTGCAAAAGAATTTTGCAGGAAATATTCTGGGGGGTAACTGTGTAAGCATAAGATACTTACTAGCAGTAAACATTAAGAGGAGTTAAAATGTCTCCAAGCCCTGTATAACGTTTTTAGAAAATTGTTTTTCTCAGGAAATTGTACTGGTCAAAATAAAATTATCATAGCACTAGAGCAGATGGACACAGAAGGAAGCCTTGCCTTTGTGGTTTAACCTACATGCAGCAAGCAAAAGAATAAACCATCCAAGGCAACAATAAAAGCAAGCTGGCAAGCAATTCCTAGACTAGCAAGCTAAAATAAGACTAAATAACCTCATAAATTGGTCTGTTGAATACAATGTCCTAATGCTAATAAGCAAGAGATCAGCTGCACAGCGTTTTCTGTAGGATCTGTTCTCACCCTCGGTCAAATCATCTGACCATCAGGTTAGGTAGTTATGCCCACGTTTGACTTTTCACTCAAGAAAGGATTAGTAGTCTATATTTCAGAGTAAATCCAAAGGACTCTGAATAGCCAGAGTCGTCTTAACTCTTAGCCTTTTGTAAGGTCAGCTTGGAGCATTAAAATTTGTGGCTTGTTGAATTGTAGCTTTTGTTGACACAGACTCAATATTTCCTCAGATAAAATATCATTCTCTGAAGTACATCGTGTTTGGCAGTGGCTGGGACAAAATAACTTAAAATCTGTCTTTGAGGTTAAAACAAAGTGAGACTGAAACACTCTATGCCACTTCACACACGCCAAGCCTTATCACCCCAAGGAAGGGGTTTGTCTTCCAAGGAACTGGAGCAGATTCCTTCCTCCCTTCCAATAGGGCTTGGGTTTTATTCTGTCTGGATATGGTTTTCCAGCATTAAGCAAATAATAATGAAGGTTTCATTTCAAGTAATGTGCAAGCCTTTTCTGGCCACTGACATCAGAGCTCAGGCTGCAGAGGTCACAGACACAGGTTACATTCCACATTCCGTAGGTTAAATCCAAGAGCTAATTGTAAAACCTACAGGAAATTACCTTCCCAGTGACACATTATATGCCATGACCTTTAAACGGGGATGGGCTGCTAGCATTTTCATAAAGCTTTCACAAAATGTGTTCCCTTTTTGCTAGGATTAGCCTCATATTGTACTCCAGATGTGTATTCTGAAGCAAGATAGATGACGTATAAGACTGTGTTCACTTGGCTGGGGTTTTGTTTCTGAAACAAAGTATTTTCTTCTGTCTTTAACTGACAAGTGTGCATATGCTCCTTATTGAATCGCTAGACCAGCTCGCACCTTACTAGGCATTACTTTTGCAGAATTTCCACAGTATATGGATAGTGAATACATTGAGTGGTGAGTGTGACAGTTTGCGTGGATGTCCATTTTTGTCATGGGTATAGACTAAATTCTTTTTGAGATTTTATTGTTAAAACCTGCTGTCCAGTAAATATTTGTGCATTCCAAAACCTAACACTAGGCATTTTCATACACAGCCCCAAAACAAAGTATTTTTATGCGGGGTTCAGCCCACAAGAAATAGCAGCATTGGAGTAAGTGAAATAATCGGCCCAATCCTCTCAAGTCCTTTCCTGCACTGGAGGTTACAACAGAAATTCTGAAGAATAGAATCTATCGGAGAGTACATGTGATTGCAAAGAAAGAGTTAGTCTGTTCAAAAGCAGGTTTTAGACATGTAAAACTTACTGCTAAAAGATGTATGTGCTATTGCAGGACTTCCTCCTCTTGCTGAGCTGGCTATGTGTGGACAACATATGGAATTTGATGAAGAAAATTGTGAATGCATCTGTAGACAGAAGTGTCCCACAGATTTCTTTCAAAGTAAAGAGAACTGCAGCTGCTATTTGTGTAGAGAGAGCCAGGAAAGCTGTGCTCTAAAACACAAGATATTTCATGCTGAAACCTGCAGGTAAGTGTTCCTTGTCATTCAGGGTCTATGCTGCAAGATCTGAATTAGCTTGCGTAGATGCTGGAGGTGCAAGTGTTGAATTAGCTAGGAGGTCCACCCATGATAAAATACCTTGCTGCTGTTAGGGAGATAATAATAATAGAGGTGATATTTACAATACTTGCTTGATAGAAGGAGTCTAAGGTTTATTTAATTAACAGGTTTTAAAGAAATCTGGACAAGGATGCTATTCAACTACCAATATTTATTACTTTTTTCCCCCTAATCTTAAGGGAATGATGGTTAAAACTCTGCTACAGTGAGATATTGAATCTTGCATGTGTAGGTAGGTAGAACCCATCCTGTGTTCTCTGTCACAGCTGAATGCAGACTCACGGACATTTAGGGTCAAAAGCTCCCTAAGTTGACACCCACACCATACAGCTCATTCCTTATTCAGTTTATCCTCAGAGCAAGTGATTTTCTAGACTTAATGCAATTTTGTACACATACAAAGCCACTCAATCAGCTCTGATTCCACTGAGAAGCTGCAAAATTGTTCTGGGGCTGTTATACTCCATGCATTTCCTTAATCTTTTTGTGTTACTAGTTTTGAGGTTTCTCTGGCAAAACTTTGATAGAAAATACCCTTTTAAAAAACTCCTTTTTCATGCATTACTTTATTTTCAAAATTTTCTTCTCCAAAAGCCTTGGCCACATGTAGAGACCCAGGGGCGTGCAGGAGCTGTCTCCGAAAGCTTATGTAAGGATAGTCAGCATCTGGTTTCCCTGGGTACCTCAGCAGAGG
Source organism: Morus bassanus (assembly GCA_031468815.1). Lineage (NCBI taxonomy): Eukaryota > Metazoa > Chordata > Aves > Suliformes > Sulidae > Morus > Morus bassanus. Next base: position 85,568,937 of record CM062568.1, on the reverse strand, counting down.
TGCAGTTCACTGAATGATCACCCACAGGGTCTATTCTCATAAACTTCATAGGTTCATTCATGGAGAAGGAGCTGTGGAAGAAGTAACCTTTGCATCTTAAGGTTCAGCTTTGAAAATACAGACAAGCATAAAATAGTTGACAACAAGTATAAAAATAGCATCAGCAGAGTTGAAAGTGAGCAGGAGACACTTGGTCTTTTATGTGTTTCAGACAGGTGGGAGGGGATCAATGCAATCATTTGTTTACATGAGTCTGGCTTCTAGAAATTACTATAATCTGGACACAGGACTTTTATGCCAGACTTTTATGCCCCAAAGCTGAAGTGTCAGGTGAGCTAAAGTACTTTGCAGAATTTGAGGGCAGCACTATCCGGTGCTGACACTCTGGACTTCACTGCTCACAAGAAATGAAAGCATTACTTAGGTCGTGGCTGTGCACAAATAGACAACAGCAAGAAATGTTGCTGTAGACAACAACTGTCAGGCAGCAGCCTCATCTCCCTGTGTTGTAGGGTGTTGACATTTTCCCAAACGTTGTTTAGAGAGCATTGCAGTGTTCAGTGATGAAAAAGTTGAGGACTGTGACAGTGAGGAATTATCTTAATACAATGCTTCTCTCTTTTTCCTTTTTTCTCCTTTATCAAACAGCTGTGAGGACAAATGTCCATCCCAACCCAGAACATGCCCAACTGCAAAACCAATGTGTTCCAGGCATTGTCGCTGTCCAAAGGAGAAGAGAGGTTCTCATGGGTCCCAAAGCAAAGAAACTCCTTGACCGAGCTTCCCCTATTCTCCGAAAATCCACTGCTTTGCAAAGTAGCTGTCACTGACATTCAAACAATAGTAAACATGAACATCTTCCACATTAATAGCAGAAGAATGAATCCAGTCTGCATTTATTTATTAGAGTAATCACTAACTGCAGGTGAATCCTCTAGGACATTGGTAATTGTTCTCTAAGAGGTAACGACAACCGATGAATTGCTGGCTGTGTGGGAGAGCGAGCAGCAAGTGCCAGTTCAACGTTACATTATAGAAGATGAAGCTGGTGTATTGGTAATAGAGTCGCAGACACCAGCCAGTCTTTCAGAAATTGAGACTAGATAATCTTAGCCTCTGAATCCTTAGCTAATGCAGCTCCTGGGTGAAACTTTCTTCAGAAATTCAGTGTACAGAATTTGGCTTGTAATAGGTCCAGCACTGAGTTATTTGATCTACTGTCCAGCTTTGATTATCATTTTGAGTTTATTGTACAACTACTGTCAGATGTGCCATATTTAAGTGTATATAAGAAAATAAATACATCAGTTATTCGAGTGGATTTGATTTTTCTCTGTTATTTTAAAACTTTGCCCAACAAAAAGAAAATAAGCAAAAACCCAAAGCCCTCTCAAGTACAGCCTTCTTATGTTTGTCCCACTGGGACTGGCTTCTGCCCAAACCCAGGTCGAAACAAGGTCACTTGATCCAACAGTTTCAGTAAAAAAGAATCATTTTTCCCACGTCTGCCCCGACAACCATGTGTGATTTATTTATTTGTTCCTGGTGTAGTGTGTTAATGTCCCTAAGGGGATAACAGCCACACTAGTACTAACCCTTCAGTGATTTTTGGAAAGGCACGGTTCACTAAAAGATGGTTTTCCTTTTAGCTTACCACGCTATGAAAATATCTCCTTTGCACTGAAATTCCTTTCACCAGTGTGAGGCCTGAGTAACAGTGCCTTAACCAAATAAGTACAAGGACAGCATTATCTTCTAAGCCACTGAAGTCTGGACTGAGCCAGTCCAGAGAAAATATTGTGAGCAATAATCCTGAACTGGAAGTGATAGTCTTGATGACTGAATCATTTTTTCCCCTTTGCTGAATTGTCCAAGTCTACACTTCACTGTGAATGAAGGGAATAGAGCAAATGAAACAACAGCTACAGAGATGGAAAGGTTGACACAACACAGGGAATAGAAAATGGCTTTTTGATGTGCACCTGAGATTTTTTTACATTTATATAGGGAAAAAATAGATTGCTTTAAAATAAAATTAGAGCCAAATCCTGTTAAGATTGATTGAATTGTTGGACAAAGCACCATACAATTTGTCTGAGTAATACATTTAGGATTCAACCCTGGACGACTGCTCTGAGCGCCTCCTAAGCCGTCTGTGATCTAGGTCTGTGCAAACATACCGGCAGGCTGTTTTTGTTATCTGTGCTGGGAACTCGCCTGGGATCCTCTGACCAAGCAACACAGTCTGACCTGTGAGTGTACTGGATGGAGCCCCTGCAGCAGGGTTACCTACTGGTCTGCACTGGGCTCGCCTGCTAAGGGTTTGACCTCCAGAGTGCAGGCCATGTGCAACTAGCATGCACTCTGCACGGACAAGAAGGGGAACGTGACTCCAGTGCAAAACCAGGTGAGCCAGCTTGGCAGCAGAAGCACACCCTTACATTTCCCTCGGTCCTCCGAGAGGCTCTAAATTCAGACATACGTACATGGTGGGTGAAGTCCCTGAGCTATACAAGGGTCTATAAAAGGAGTGAACTGCCCCATCACTTCTCACTTAGCTCAGTTGGGGGCACCCTGACCTCGTGGTTGGACTGCAGATAGGCTACACCACTAGCACACTCCTCAGAAAGCCAGGGAGCTGCAGAGGCAAACCAGACACTGAACTGGTGGCACCAGAGGCATATGGAGTAAAAATACACCTTCGCATGAAACTATACAACAGTATTTGTCTGTGGAAAGAGTTTAATTTTTTGCAGTTCCTAGCTTTTCTTAAATTGAAGTTTAGCAACTGGAACCCTGTACTAATTATGCCTGAGTGTCATCAATGTTCATCTGTAGTGGCTTCCTCAGTTTTCTATCCTGACCAGTCAATATATATACTTCTTTTTTACAAAACAGAACTGCTCCAACCTGAAAGACAAATAAGTCTGCTTCAACTCCAGAGGCTCTTAGATAAAGCAGTCACTGAGGGTCTGAAAACCATGGTCAAAAGCTTTTCTCACTGAGGCAGAGAGGGATTTGAACCTGAGCCACCTAACCCCCAGGAGACTGCAATAGTCATTAGGATACCTGGTACCCGGGCTAGAAAAATAGCATCACTGACCATCACTGTGAACCCTGCTCTGAAGTTTTCACACCTTCCTGGATGGCTGAAAAACAGACCTGTGCCTGGAGGTCTCACTCAGGACTGAAGATCCCAATAGGAAGGGTGAGATGTTGCCATGTCCACAGGCTTCGTTCAGCCTAAGCCTCTGGGTGAATTTAACCCTTAACCTCAAAATTTTGTGTGTACCTTTTGTGGATCACTTTGTAAAATGCTTGGGTAAGTAGGCATATTAGGGTATATTAGGGATATTAGGGTATATTAGGGATACAAAGCTACTAGAAAGTGTCCAGAGGGGGGCCATGAAATTGGTGAAGGGTTTAGAGGGGAAACCATATGAGGAGCAGCTGAAGTCACTTGGTTTGTTCAGCCTGGAGAAGAGGAGACTAAGGGGGAGACCTCATCACAGTCTACACCTTCCTCACAAGGGGAGGAGGAGGGACAGGTGCTGATCTCTTCTCTCTGGCGACCAGTGATAGGACCTGAGGGAGTGGCAGGAAGATGTGCCAGGGGAGGTTTAGGCTGGATATTAGGAAAAGGTTCTTCACCCAGAGGGTGGTGGAGCACTGGAACAGGCTCCCCAGGGAGGCACTCGTGGCACCAAGCCTGACGATATTCAAGAAGCACTTGGACAACACCCTCAGACACATGGTATGAATTTGGGGTTGTCCTGTGCAGGGACAGGAGTTGGACTCGATGATCCTTGCGGGTCCCTTCCAACTCAGGACATTTTATGACATATTTTTGATAGAAACACGCTCAAACAACAGAGAATGTGTGATCATCAAAAACACACCCAAAGGTCAACGTAAAATTCAGCATTATTTTCACATTTAATTCCCTACAGGTTCTTTTACCTGTAAGGGATTTCCATTTTGCAGCAGCGATGTACCAGAAAGCCTGTGAAATCAGAACAATTCTTAGGCTTACTGTGAAGGTGGGAAAGGAAACTGCCTGTGGTGGCATTCACTAACAAGAGTGGCCTAAGTAGCCACCACACTTAAATATTTATCTAGTTTATAACTTTCATGCCTCTTAGAGATTCTTAGCCCTAATCTCCAGAAGGCTTATGAATGTACTTCTTTGTGCTGCAAATAGGATTGTCAACTCTGGTACACGAAGTTGAAACTCGTACTCAAATATTTGCAGGATAACAGACTTGGGGTGCCTGTGTGTGTGCACATGTGAGTGCAGGCACATTAACCTCACCCTCAGCTCTTTTCCTCCTGGTGCAGCACAGGACCTCACACAACTCCTCCTCTCTCCATTCCACTAACCCATCCATCTGTCACCCAGCTGCCTCTGGCCCACCAGGTCACAAAATGAGGTGGAGGTGAGCACCCACACTGTTCCAGGGCTGGCAGGGGAAGGGGATGCCTTTTGCCCATGTCCCATTCTCAAGGATGCCATGCGCACCAGGATAGCGCTGCAGTCCTGTAGCTTTCCCCTGCAGCTCAGCACAATGGATCCATCCCCTCTTGCTTCACCTAATGCACGGCACTGTTCTGGGCAGAAAAGCAGAGATGCCCAAGAGCTCTGAATTGACCAGATTCACACTTACATGTGCAGGAACATGAAAATATCTTTCCCTGGCCCTACAAACCAGTTACTTAAAGTATGAGCATTGGCATTGTTCCCTTCCTGTTGGCTCCTGTAGAAGAAAGGCACTTTCACCTTCTGAAGCCTTGACCCACCTACTTTTTTGACTGCTTTCGTGCACTACTGTGTTTGCAGCACAGGATCTTACAGCTTCTTTCCTTTACAATAAATTCCCCTCCTAGCAGATGATCTTCTCCTAAGGCCCTGTGCCAGTCTCTGCATTGCAGGGTGCTGCTTTTTTCCATCCCGCTCTCCTGTATGATTAGAAAATTACCAAAGCTAGAGCATATACCGCGTATTTGTAACATTCATTGAAATACTATGTGGAAAAGCTCAAGAGTTTAAGAACAACATTGTAAATGTCAGTGTGGCATGATAGTCTTCATTGCCACAGCCCCAAGAAGATCCGGATGCCACTAACACCATGGCACAGCCATAAACCCTTTACCTGGAAAACCATAACTAAAAGGGGGGTCTGGGTGGAGATGCAAACACAAGCAGATAATTAGAATTTGATGAGGATTTATAAAAACTCATAATGTTATTTTATTTGAGAAATTCTGCATTCCTTGATCCATTTAAAAATATTCAACAAATTTTAAATAGAAATGCTTTATGTTATCTTTCATATCGATATATCAGAATTTAATAACAGAGATTTAATATAACAATTCAGAAGACTTAAATGAGGTATGTAAAATTCATAGCAGACCTGTTTTTTGACTGATGTCATTAGCTCTTAATCTATGACTAAATGACCTTCTCAGAGGGAAGGTTATTGAGGAGAGGAATGTTCTCTTTCAAGTTCAAAATGCCTTTTATTACTGTGTTCAGTGTGACTTGCTTTTTAAGCATATGGACATGATTTACAGATTTCATAGCCAAAATAATAATGCTAAAAGTTCCTGTTACAGTGTGCCTTAAGTTTTATATAGTGAGGGAGGTCTTTAATGTGTTATTTGTATTATGGCCTCTACATATTGATGTGTATAATAAGAATGAGAATACTTAATTAATAATTGTTATTTCTAAATAAACACACACGAAATTTCTAAAAACATCAGTTTTTATGAGTAGCTAGCTTTCAATTGCATGTACTTTTTGCAGGGAGAGGGCAGGGAAAAAGACCGAATCAGAATAATAACAAAATACTCACACTACATTTAAAAGAGTCAGGAATTCTTTATCTACTTGAAAAAATGTACTTGACTTCTAGAAGGACTAAGTGAGGTATGTGTGTTCTTACAAAATGCCGGTGACACAGAAGAAATTCAAGTAAACCTTGAAAGTACTGCTACCATTTACTTTGAAAGTCATCATGTGTTATGTACTGTGACTTTGTTTATAGCAAGCATTATTCATAGGAAGGTTGACAGACCATATATAAATCCTGTCATACTCATATACATTGCAAATGTATAAACCTATACATATCCTTTGGGCATCAACTCCAGCTGACTCTTAAGATCTCTTCCTGTTTTCCAGCAAAAAAAGAAGTGTGAATCTGTTTGGGGTTTTTGTTTGTTTGTTTTCTTGTACCACTGAAAGCCAGGAGTTATGCTATTTAAATCAAGAGTTACTTTGCTTTACAGTAGTGTAAAAAAAGGAAAGGGAAACCTTGAAAAGCAAAACAACGTTTGTGGAAGCTTCTTCAGCTGCCAGTTTCCTCTGTATTTTCTAAATAACTGATAAATGCATTTCAACTTTAAAATATTGAAGAGGTTGTTACCTTCTAATTTTGGACTCACGGAGTGAATTGGTCTCTCTGGAAGTACAAGGTGGTTACCAGGACAAGTGAACCTATGTTCTCATTTATTACGCTCTACATTAAAAAACAAACAAGTCAGAAGTTACAAATGATGTACTACCATTCATTTTATTTCTGTCAGACTCCTACATCAGCAGTTACTCAAAAACTTCAATAAAGACATTTCACTTGCAGGGGGAGAAAGTCTGTTTTAAATTAAGTTAAAAGGAAACAATTCCTTTAGCTAATAAAGCAAAATAAGTACATAAAAGGATGCTTTCAGGGCTTGGTCTGTATTTTGACTTCTATACCATTAACACCCTTCTTTGTTTCCACTTTTATCATGGTTTACAACACTACTCAACGTGAAAGGTCCTCCAGGTTGAGAGTGTCGAGGATCCATGACTTAGTGTGAACTGCTTCATTTCTTAAACATCAAAAGCTACCTTTAAAATGTTCATGGCAGAATAATCAATGATTTAATTCTAGTCTGCATTAGTATATTCTATATATTTAAAAATATAACAGTGGTTACATAAAAAATATCCAGTTATTGAGTGTGATTACAAAGTGACAAGAAAAGAAGGTAACAAAACAGGGAACATTCCACCTAGTCTTCTGCCCCACTTGCTTTGCTAAGTGGTATTTTTAATTGGTGAAGACTGTATCTCTAACGTGTGGCTTAGAATCACAGGTCCAGCTGAAATGGTGATGCAAGATACCCAGACTAACCCATCAGTCTCTGTTAGATGACCCAAAGCATTTATCCAAAACTTTCCCCTGATGCTGCTGTCTAAGTGCACTCATGTGCCTCCTTTGCTATTCTTTCTTTCTTGGGAAAGCATTTCTTGCTCCCTATGAATGGGCTAACTGTTCAGAATTGTGTTTGAACATTCAAATACGGTTGCACAGAGGTTATTTAGCCTCACTCCTCAGAATAAAATTACCAATACAAGTGATGAAAGACAAGGAAAATCTCAAATACTATGCAACACTTCTTATCGATATTGTCTCCATAATGAACTGCAATATTTTCCTGTAGCTCAATTACAAAGGCACATGTCATAGTTTTGGCTGGGATAGAGTTAATTTTCTTCACAGTAGCTAGTGAAAATTCCTTTAAAATCATCTGGCCTCTCTGATCTAGCATTTCCCTGCGCATCCTATTTTAAAACCACCCATAGCTCGCTCCTAAAGATTCCATAGCTAATAATTGCCTTTCCCTCTCTATCTGTCCCCTTGAGGCCAATCACCTTATCACCTTGCTCTACTCCACATTAATTAAATTAAACTCAGAGCACTTGTTTCCAACCTGCACAAAGCTTGAAATCTGTGGCTTCCGTTTCAAACCTCAAGCAGGGTTTGCTATGCCTGGAAGCTTCTCTGAGTCTTGCCAGTTCTAATAGTTGATACCTGACACCAGCTTCAGAAAGAACATACGGCCTCCTTTAATTCAATCAACATAGCTAAGTTTTGAAATACTTGGAATACTTTATGAATAAGATAGTCTTAGAACCTGCTATATGTGATTAGATAGAAGGGAGTTCGGAGACACTGTATCCTTGAGTAGAATAAATAAGGGAAATGTACTACAGTAAGCTAGTTTAGTATCAATAAGAATTACGTAACCAAGCCAAAAATGAACTGAGCATGCCCAGAGACTGAGTTCAACCAGCAGACACAGTGAGGAAGACTATCGACGACCACCAGAGGACCCTGGAAGACCACTGATGAGCACAAATGCGCATGTGTTAAGGACATTTGCATATATTAATGAGTTCCAAGAATAGTATGAATATGTATATTTTTGATTGCTTATAACCCCTGTAGTAGAGCAACTCGGTGCGCATATTAGGTGGAGCGATCCCCTGTGCACCTGGTGCCGCAATAAAGAATGCCTGCTTTCTAAAACTACAAATTGAGTTTTAGAGGGTTCTTATATTTGCCGACTTACGGTATCACAGTCAAATAAAAATTACTGCTTCCTCCATAGACCTCCCCTTGGTTTTAATCTTTACATATTTAAGGTTACAATAACACTATAAACTTAAATCTTGTTTCATTTCATAGACTTTCAAGTATAACTACAATGAATTATTCTTGCTTTACAGTTTAAATCTGGACATAAATGATCAAAATATTGGATAGTTCATGTTTAGTTTTTATAAGAAACTCAGTTTTCTTTTAATTCAAACTATAGAAAACAGGCAGGTACTACATTCTTGGGTATCGGAGAACAGTGTTGATAATGTTCTGGAGCAACGTGTAGTAGGAGCATTAGTAGTAGGAAATAACACATACCAGGTGCAGGTTCTTCAACTTGGCACAGAGAGTATTTTGTATCCCCACCAGGACAAACACATTTTCAGTTTCCAACAGCTCCATCTGCTGTTGTCACTGCACCCTTTTTTTCTCCACTGAGAAGTCCTTACACTTGTTGAACTTTCAGTTAAACCCATTTTGTTAGCATTATAGTACTGAAACCCATCTGAGAGTTCTGGGACTTCAGTTTGTATTGACCCTACGACATAAATTCCCAGGATTTTTTTAAAGTGTTTGTCAAGTCTTAAAGGTACAAACAGAAGACCTCTGAGACAGGCCTTCTCTTCTAACGCAGCTGATGCATAAATGCTAAAAGCACTTCGATGTGGCCTCAAGGCTGTAGAAACAGAAATTCAGATCTGCAACTAAATAGACAGTAAAATCTAGCTAAGCTGAGGAAAAAAAAACAAACCAGTAAAACCAAGTCTAGTCTGGTCAACAGGCTGTGGCTTCATAATAACTGACACCAGATCTGTGTGTTACTGTATCTCATTTGATCCAGATCAGATACAGGCACACGCTTGCATTTCAGTCAAATTAGGCAGACAACTTGCTAGAGAGTTGATGCTGGTTGCGCGCTGGCTGCAGGGGAGATATCCCTTAGGTCTGCCAGTACAAAGGTCCTTCTGACTGACTTCAAATGTCAGGGAGAGCACAGCTATCGCTTCGCACTGAGTGCCCAGGAATTTTTTCTGCCCCATTCAGGGAGCCCTTAAGCTGCATCACTGACTCAGCTGACAAGGCAGAAGACAGCCAGCACCCAGGCTCTGTTTGCGACTGGTCCTGCTAGGGATTGGGAAGGACTCTGAGATGAGGCGCTTAGGTGCTGAAACGGTCCCTGCGTGGAAGTGGTGAACAACTTAGGCCTAGGTGGTGTGAAGGAGGATTATTTGCAGCAACTGTCAATGCACTGTGAGCAGTGGTCTTGTACTGGTAAGGACAGAGACATGACCTGTGTGTAAGACCAGGGGATGGGAAGCCACTCCTGGGTATATCTGCTCCCCGACTGCCCCCAAAGCCTCGTGCTCTTCCCCACCTTCACTGCCCTGATTTGAGAGGGAAGGGAAGCTGGGCTGTGGGATGGGAGAGCATTGTAGTACCTGGAGGGTGACCAAGTGATCAAGACCTTGGGGCGTGCGTGAGGGGCACAGGTTACATATAGATGTGAGACCTAACATGCACAGACTGGCCGATCAAATTCTCACTTCTGTTAGTAAATTCAACTGCCATAGATGAATTCCAACCTTCTTGGAAGGGAGACAAACCTGTAAAGTGGAAAACTAACTTATTTTCTGGCATCTAAGAGAGAAACCTGGCTTAAGGAAAAGAACACCTTTTTACAGTTTGTATTTAATGGTCATTTCCTTCATGGACTACACTGCAGTTTGTTAACCTTTCCACTTGAAACCTTTATTTAAAAGTATATTAACATGCCATTTCATCCAGCTTCTGTGGGATTTCACAAATATGGGAGAAAGTTCATAGGAAAATCCAGGTGTTTGAATAAGAAACCCATGATTTTGCTCGGCTGCTTTCTGGGTGGTGTTGCAGCCAGATACAGGATTGGCTGCATGCAGCAGAAACCAGGCAAAACCAACATTTTTAAGGTACTATAGAAACCTGTTAGATCCTGGTTTTAATTCCTAGCACCAAAAGTAACTGCTGAGGTAGACAGCTGGGCCCTCACTCCCTCTTCACAGGAGTCTTAGGTGACAGGCTCTCCAGCCTTACCATATAAAAGTAAACCAAACAGAAGGACAGTTTGTCCTTTCCTTCAGGACAAAGATTCCAAATATTTCTTTCCTCCTTATCTTGGAGCATATGTAATTCCAGCATGATCAGAAACTGAAAACACTGTGGTTTTTCAAACAGGGTGTTGGGCTGTATCTGACTCTCTCCTGCTTGGTTTCACTAACCAATCTCGCTCTATGCTTGCACCTATAGGCCACAATTCTCCATCCAGCAGTATTATTTTTCACTAATGTTCTCCATTTGGGGCTTCCAACAGTTTCTGCTTTTGTGAATCATAGGAGAGAAAACATCCTTTGCTGTAAGCCAGTTGTGCACCCCACTATTCCACATCACAAGATTTCTTTTCCAGGAGCGCTATGGCTCCCTCGCTGTGGCATCAGGCTCTGGAGCAGCACTGCTTCATGGCTCTCTTGTGAACTACTTTGTGAACAACTGATCGCCTGCTTTTGTCAATTACTAATGCTTTGAAATAATAAATGTGCGTGCTTTAAGCATATTAAGTGTAAACAAATGCATTAATTTAATACACCAGCTTATTACACGTAGCAAAGCCACTTCACCAAACTGCTAGTTTTTGCTCAAGACAGACATGCAATGGAAGCAACACTGTCCATCAGGCTGGGGACAGAGTAGCAAACTCAGCATGAGAGGTAGGTGAGAGGGCGATGATAGAGCAGAGTACCTGGCAGAAAGTTTTCCTGCCTTTTCAAGAACACCGAAGTAAGTCTCCTTGAGGCAAGACGGCATATGCTACCAGAACAAAGGCACTGGAGTCTCTGAGTGTCCTCCATCTTCTCTCTCCATTAACTCGATTTATGAGGGTGCTTTAGGGACCATTCGAGGACCAGGCTTGGAAGCAGTAATTACTCTGCTGTCACTGGTTTAACATCTGTACTCTCTACTTTGCATATCCCACAGTCTCACTCTGACCTTGTACATGGTTTAAAAGAGGGAGTGAATGCATCAAGTTCAGGCATGTAGAAAGAAAGAAAAATTGATTCTCTCTTTAGCTGTTGGTCCCTTCACAACAGCTTCACCTCAGATCAGGGCAGGACAGATTCTGGATCTGCCCTGGATCAGTGACAATTTTATGAATAAACACCACAACAACACAGCCAGCAAAAAGTGTGTGGTACCCCATCCTTGTGAACCAGCCATGGACAGAAAATTTAGCAGCACCTTTGCCAACTTCACGGTGGCAAAGATTCCTTTCCACACCATCAAGGTTTTTCCTAGGCTCCTCGGTAGACAAATTTTTCAAAGTCATTTGAACATGACAACAGGAGGAGGCTGCTGATATAGGGGGATTGAGTTGTGCTACTGACAGGTATGACATTAAGCACAACTAGACACATTTAGTGAAAACCACGATGTCAGACCACCAGAGCTAACATGCTGGGCCAAAGGCAGGAAGGCTCAGCCACAATACTTTTCCTGACCTCCTTCAGAAAGACGTTCAGAGCCTATGGCCAGCTGCTGAGAAAGTACCAAGTCCTCTCCAAAGTTCAGATAAATATAGAGGGCCAAAAAATCACAACTGCTGTGGCATAAAAAGAGGTTTCTGAGATTAAGGGGACCTGTCCTGTAGAAGGTTTTGTAGGTCATTGCCAGTACTCTGGATTTGCACGGTGGTCGGCCAGCATCCACTTGTGGAACATGTCAAATCCCACTTCTTTCGCTGAAGAGAGGGGCTGCTATGTTGTATACCAGTTACAATTTCTCTTTGGATTTTTTAATCTTGCATACCAAGAATAACAACTTCTCTAGAGAGCACACAAGAAGAACTAGTCACAAAAAAATTAAAAAAAAAAATCGTTTTCCAAATAGTTAAAACCATAAGCATTGTTTACTAGGGTTGTTTACTACATTTTAATTAAACTGCAATTACTGCACATTGGAGTGACTAGTACAGCTTGATTCTTCAGGGCAGCCTGACACCGGGGTAGGTCACCACTGTCATTTACCAGGGATCACGTCATGGGGTGCTGCAACTGAGAACCTCCAAGCGCTTTCCCCCTCCTCTTGACACTACTTTTTTTTTTTTTTTTTTTTTTTTCTCCTAGATGGAATTTAAGGCAACTGCTTTACACCCAGGCTGCAGTTTCTGCTGAGAACTAGGATCCCTGTGGCCCCCTCATCTCCAATCTCTTCTTTCACAGCAGGATATCTGCCACTGCAGGTGAGAAGCCTCCCCTCTTCTGGCCTCGTACTCAGCTTCTCATCCGGAAATTCAGGTTCTTGCCACCCTGAAAGAGCACCTGATGATGAAGTCAGATTTGCCAATACTGGTCTCGCCTTTCTGAACACACGAGAATAATTCAAACAACGAGCAATGTTTTTCTAATTCAGCACACTAACATCTTTCATGTCTTTCAGTCCCAGAATGAAGTGCCTGATTTCCACCTTGGTCCTTCTTGGGATCAGCACCTCCAAACCCTGTCTGCCCAATCTTCGACCTAACCAGGAATCCAGCCAGCGCTGCAGCCTAGGTCAGCTTGTACTGTCACTCATGACCCACGTATTTGGATAGGAGTGATGACAGAATCAAATCTGACAAAATTCGTGTCAGAAATCTTGGCAAGGAGAAGTAGCTGCCAAACATAATTTTAAAAACATATAGGGAAGGCATGAACAACCATAGCCTGGTAAGGTAACACCATTCTTGGCAGTCAGCAGCAGCTGGGCGGGTGCTGGAGCTGCTAACAGCCGATTGCAAAGCTCCTTGAGAAGACCAGAAATACACAGCCAAGCGATGCCAGCCTGGGGTGTCAGAGCACAACTCACACAACCCAGCCACGTTTCTCAAAGTTCAAGCATTTGAACTCCATCTCTCTTATGAGGAAAGGCTGAGAGACCTGGGTTTGTTCAGCCTGGAGAAGAGAAGAATGAGGGGGATCTTGTCGATGCTTATAAATATCTGAAGGGTGGGTGTCAAGAGGATGGGGCCGGCCTCTTTTCAGTGGTGCCCAATGACAGGACAAGGGGCAAAGGGCACAAGTTGGAACACAGGAAGTTCCACCTGAATATGAGGAAAAACTTCTTTACTGTGAGGGTCACAGAGCACTGGAACAGGCTGCCCAGAGAGGCTGTGGGGTCTCCTTGTCTGGAAATATTCAAAACCCTCCTGGACGCGATCCTGTGCCCCCTGCTCTAGGTGTGCCTGCTCAAGCAGGGGGGTTGGACAAGATGATCTCCAGAGGTCCCTTCCAACCCCCACCGTTCTGTGATTCTGTGAACTGTCTGTAAAAATCACGGTATTTTTATTTCCACGTAGAGAGAGCAAGCTTCCAGCACTTGTGGCGGAAGACTTGAAAACATTTCGGGAGTTCCAGCTGTGACCGAGCCAAAGAGCACAACAGGAGAGCCTCTCCCCTGGGGGCGGGGCAAAGCCTTTGGAGTTTTAAGCCAATCCTATGACTTTACAGACGGCAGCTCACTTTTTTCAACACTTCGGACCACGCTTTTTTGCGTACAAGGTTTTATTTTTGGACAGCAAGCGGCGGGGTGGGGGGGGGGGGGGGGGGGAGGGCAACGCTGTTTCAGGAGCGCGGACACCACCGCCGCCGCCACCAAAGCACCGGGAAGAGGGCTGAACGCGAAGCCCGCCGCGCGCCCAGCCTTCCCGCCCCGCCCCGCTTCCGTCACGTCCCTCCTCCCCACCGCCCGCGCACTCCAGACGTCCCGCGGCCGCTCCCATTGGCCGTTTCTTTTCCCGCGTGACGCGGCGCCGGGCGGTGATTGGCCGCGGCGCTGCGAGACGCTGTGGGAGGGGCGGGGGGGAGGAGCAGCCGTGCGGTTGCCGTGGTGACCGGCCGGCCGCGCCCGGAAATGGGGGGTGGGGGGGAGCTGGGAAGCGCCCCGGGAGCGCCGGCAGCCGGCGGGTACGTGCACGCGCGCGCGCGGGCAACCCCCCCCCCTCCCCCTCCCCCCCCCCTCCCCCGGAGGCGGCAGCCGGTTGCCGGGGTGATCTCGCCCTCTTAAAGGGCCCGCGGCGGCGGCGGCCGCCTCTCGGTGCGCGGTGCTGGCGGGGGCCGCGGTGCGGCCTGCGGGGGGAGGCTCGGCGGTGAGGGGAGCGGGGGGTCCTGGCGGGCGGGCGGGTGATGGCGCCTTGTGGCTCCCCTGGCAGGAGCGGTGCCGGGATGGCGGCCGGCGGCGTCCCGGCGCGGGAGGCGCACAGCGTCTGCATGGTGTCGGACTTCTTCTACCCCAACATGGGCGGCGTGGAGAGCCACGTGTACCAGCTGTCGCAGTGCCTCATCGAGCGGGGCCACAAGGTCCTGGTGGTCACCCACGCCTACGGCCGCCGGAAGGGCGTCCGCTACCTCACCAACGGCCTGAAGGTCTACTACTTGCCCCTGAAGGTCATGTACAACCAGTCGACGGCGACGACGCTCTTCCACAGCCTGCCGTTGCTCAGGTACATATTCGTGCGGGAGAGGGTCACCGTCGTCCACGCGCACAGCTCCTTTTCCGCCATGGCCCACGACGCCCTCTTCCACGCCAAGACCATGGGGCTGCGGACGGTGTTCACGGACCACTCCCTCTTCGGGTTCGCCGATGTCAGCTCGGTGCTTACCAACAAACTTCTGACGGTGTCCCTGTGCGATACGAACCACATCATCTGCGTCTCCTACACGAGTAAGGAAAACACGGTGCTGCGAGCAGCTTTGGACCCTCGGATAGTCTCTGTCATCCCCAATGCTGTCGATCCCACCGACTTCACTCCAGACCCATCGAGGAGGGATGACAGTACAATAACAATTGTTGTTGTCAGTAGGCTTGTTTACAGAAAAGGTAATGGGGGCTAAAACGTAGGTTTATTTTGGTTATTTTTCTCTTTATGGTGTGGTAAGAAACGTCTCAGTTAGGTACCACTTACGCTGTACCTGTGGTATGGATTGGATTTTAAACGGGAGTTGTCAGGTGATGGGTCTGAGATTTTGTGTCTGCACGTTCAAGAAGAGGAAATGTACGTTCCAGTTTGCGCATGTTGGGTTCAGAGGTGCATTTCTTTTGTAAATTGAAGATATTGAAGATTGAAATTTGTAAAATGGAAGGTTTGGCATGTATTGGGGATACGATCTAGGCCCTAATCTATGTATTCTGTTAGAAATGGTTTAACTATTTTTTATTTAATCAAGCAACAGCATCTTAAGTGATTTTTTTTTTCATGTTAGTCTCCTAATAGATCACAAGTTGTCTTTTTTTTTCAGAATTTTGTGTTCAGCAGCGTAACTGTCTTCAAGAGACTTTTTTTTTTTCTTCCTTTCAATAGAGTTATAGCAGTAGGCTGCATTGTGGTACATTCTAAAATCAAATACAATAATGGATTGCCTTAAATTTTGTACTCTTAGGTGTAGATTTGCTTAGTGGTATAATTCCTGAGCTCTGTCAGAAATATCCAGAGTTACATTTCTTAGTTGGAGGAGAAGGACCAAAACGGATCGTACTGGAAGAAGTCCGGGAAAGGTACCAGCTACATGACAGGTTTGTTCATTGCATGTCTGTGATCCTTCAATGTATTTTAGGGGTGGGGAATACAACAGCAACACCCTTTCTGCCTGTCCCCCTCCCCCTAAAAAACCCAAACCCCAAAAACCTGAGGCTGGAGAAGATGAGAACTATTGAAGGCCAGGCAGACAGACCAGATGCTAGCTGAACACTTATGGAGTTGGACTATGATCCTACAAGTTAATTCGTAGAAATAGAGCCTGTATGAACCTTCACTTGAGTCAGAGAAAAGCTGGCTTAGACATAAATTCATCACATTCATCTCTGAAACTGTGATGCTTGGATCACATATTACCAAATGGCATAAGGTGTTAGACAGCTAGTTCGTGTCACTGCTGCTTGTGAGGATGACTGCTAGTAATTTATTTTATTATTTCACTATGAAAGTCTTCAGGGTAGTGTTTATGTAGTATGTGTTCTTGTGGTACTACAAACATGGTCCTTTGGTGCTACTGTGTTACCAAAATGTTTCTGTGATGCATATGCATTTGTGCATTTCTTTGGGGTTTTCTTGTTGTTCAAAGACAGTTTTATGTGACCAGGACAAGGTTCTTAATTTTCCATTTCCTTTTCTCTGTTTTCTGTTGCCCATTCTGTACTTCAGTCAGTGATTCCTCTGGATGGGCAATAGAATTGTTTGTTAGTATCATTCTTGTTTCATCCTTTTCTGTTTCCCAGTATCACTTCAAAATGCCAAGTCCTGATCATTGTTATCCTAAATACTTTTTCACCTCCCCTCAGACTTTGAGATTGATCGGACCTCACACTGAAAATTCAGATAATACACCTAAAAAAAGAAAGGATGACAAATCTTAATTATTAACTGCATGAAGCCATGTTCTCTTACAGAACTAGAAAGCTCAGTAGCAATGTTTTGAAGGCAGTTGCCATTAAAACAAACAGAACAACTTCTCCCCCCAACTTTATTTTCAAAAGTTTCTTTCAGTGTGAAAATAAAAAACAATCTTCTCTAAATTTTTCCAGCAATGAAGAAACAGAAAATGGAACAAACATGTCTGTGTTCCTTCTCTCGCTATATAAGAGTGAACCATCGGTACATTTTTCAGAATATGTGTAACATACAGCATTATTACAGTCCAAATCTAGTGTTTATCTAATTTTTTTTTCTTATATGCAGGGTACGTCTCCTAGGAGCCTTGGAACACCAGGATGTTAGAAATGTTCTAGTCCAGGGGCACATTTTTCTCAACACTTCCCTCACTGAGGCCTTTTGTATGGCAATTGTGGAAGCAGCAAGCTGTGGTTTACAGGTAAAAAAAAATAAATCATCTCAACTATCTAGAAAGCCTGTATCCAATTTAAACAAAGTTCATGATTAAATAATACATGCTTGTAGCATTTGATTCATTTGAGGCTCTGTCTTTACAAAGGTGAGCAAATATTATCCCCATTTACAGATTACCTGCAAGCTGAGACAGAAGGGTTAACTGAAACTGCTTCCAGAAGAAACTGGTGCAAAATTGGGAATAATATGTAGATTTGCTAACTCTCAGTTCTCTGAACTAACCACACTGCCCTCCAGAATGCTGTTTTGTATGTACTGCTTTACAGAGTTTTGGGGTAGTTCATGTTCATGAAGGTTTACTTTGACAGTACTTTAAGAGGAGCTGCAGAAAACGGCTCCTGATCATGGGTGACTTTGGCCATATTCATCAGGCACATTGAATTGCCAGACTAAACCAGTGTAGTAGAACTGTTTTCTTCTTGCACCAACAACTGACATTAGTTTTCCTATATTAACTGAGGATGTGTTTGCCTTACCATGTAGGGATTCAAGGTAAGAGTTGGAGAGAGAAAGAACAGTAAAAGCCGTCTCTGGCTAATTTATGACTCAGATTGACAACTCAGAAAAAAGTTAAATCAACAGCCATAAAGAACTTAGATTCTCACATTGAAATATAAAGAAACCTCTTTTAAAATACAAACTGGTAAAAGCTGTATATTGTCTAATACACAAGAAGTATAGATGATGTGAGGGGCTCTTTTTTTTTTTTTTTTCCCCCACTCCAATATCTTTTGACAGTAGTTCCTACCTTGTTGTGGTAGTCATTCCCCTGTCATCTGTTTTCCTCTCTAGAGGTGAGGAAATTCTGCAGTTTTGTTATTGTTGCCTGCTGTTTAGAGATGATTGCATAATGTGAGTCTTAGTAGTTTCTGATTTCCCTTTAAAAATAATAATTCAGACTAAAATTACTGAACTTATAAAAAAATTCCTGTAAATGTTCAGTAGCCTAGAAAGCATAAATTGAAGGCGGATGTGGTAAAACTGTCCTCTCCAAGTAGAGTTAACCGTTTTCATGAGGGACTATGGAGAGAAGCTCCAAAATCTGATTACACAGGTTTAGTTATGTACTGTGACAAACACCTTTAGGAAAGATGTCTCCTAAAACACTCATTAGACCAAGTCTTCTGTCTTATCATGCTACCAAAGAATCATTCTGAACATCATTAAAGGTAATCTGCTATGCCAGGTCTTTTCTAGGGCCTAAATTTTCAGTTGTGTCCAGGTAAAATTCCCAAAGCATGATATTGGTCTTTGCCTTTCATGGCAACCACTCATTGTATTTTTTTTTTTCCTATTCATCTTAAGTGCTGCATCTAAACAGTGTAATAGCAGTGTCATCAGTCTACTTTATTGTTATGCAGCATATGTGCTGTTTCTTTTGTTTCTTTCAAAGGTGGTGAGCACAAGAGTTGGTGGGATTCCTGAGGTGCTTCCAGAAAATCTCATTATTTTATGTGAACCTTCCGTGAAATCTTTGTGTGATGGATTAGAAAAAGCTATTGCCCAGCTCAGATCAGGAACACTACCATCTCCAGAAACTGTTCATAATAAAGTAAAGACATTTTATACATGGAGGAATGTGGCAGAGAGAACTGAGAAAGTATGTATAACCACTTCTTTTAAATTCTCATAAAGTACATTTCTGAAACAGGTGCTTCTTTGAAACATTACTCTGGACATTCTCTGTGTAATCTTTCAGTGTAATTTTGCAGTATGTTTCCTGTCAAACACACATGGTCTAAAAAGCTTCAGAAAACATTTTTTTTTCTTCCCCAAAATACATCCCTAGATAGGTGGGGTTTTTTCTATTTGCATTTTTTTCTATGCCATAACTGCTGACAAATATTCTGAAGAGCAGTCTAGATCTTTAGCTACATTTCTACTCATATATTTTTTCCAGTCTTCACATTAAGTAACTTTCCTGGCATAATTGGAAAACATACTCCATACGATGTATGAAAAGGAAAAGACAGAGTTCATGACAAAGTTTTGTCTGCCACATGCGAACAAGTGGTTTAAAATTATGAGGGGTAGTTTAATACCAGTAGGCTGAACATAGCTGAATCTACATAAGCTATGGACATAATGAAAATAAATCATCACACTTTAGAAATCTCATTTCGGAATTAGAACTGTGCTTAGCATAAAAACACTGCTGTTAGTGAAGAACATTAATTGCAATAATGTTATAAACACCTGTGGATATCTGTCACTTCTGACTTCAGCCTCTGTGTTTTAGGCAAGAGAGTAGCTGAATCACATGCCTCTTAATTACATTGTAGTGTACTCGGATATGTATCTCTTAAGTCTACTTGAAGTATCATGTACAACCAGTTTATTTTATTGTTTTCAAGTACCATCAGTACAATTCATCTTATGATTTTGTGACTGCAAGCCACATTTCAATTGCAAAGCTTTTATAGAAGTTAGTCTAGATTTCCATTTCCTTTACAGCCCTTTCCTAAAAACAAAACAAAACAAAAAAAAGAACAACCCACAACCAGCTCTGTGAAGGAAAATGTTAGTATAATTGGAAGAAGTATGCATGGAACTTATGTTGTACCACAGACAGTTAGTTGTTCGTTAGCTCGTTGTTAAGTTACCTGTGGGATGAAGTCTGTAATGTTCTCAAGAAAAAGCTCTGTATTCTTTAAGAATTTTTTGAGTTGTGTGTAGTGGATATTTATGTTTCCGTTCTATGAAACACAGGACTACAGCTTTTTGGGTTTTTTTTGGTTTTTTTGGTTTTTTTTTTTTTTTAGTGGTTGTGGTTAATATACATATTAAGTCACTAGTAGCATGTATTTGCTTTTCACATTCATTGAATTTTAAGGACTTTACTTAAAATTACTAGTTTTTCTTTTAAATCAAAATCAGTACCTTATTATGATTTGCTTGGTTGTTCAAATACAGAGATTTGGAAGATTGCCAACTCATCTATGATTTCATCCATCTTTGTGTTGAAAATCTAGTAATTACATGTTCAGACTCTTTTCCTATGACTGGTGTGAATATGAGATTAGAACCCATTCAATTAATTAAAAAAACCCAACCCTCTCAAAATAACGTTACACAAGAGACAAATTATGTAGCCTTCCTATTTAATGAAATACTCTTGAAGTCTGTCAAAAAAACCAGAACAATTATTTTCCTTTTTCTCCTTAAATAAATTAATGAAATCTGTAGAACAGTACTCATAAATTAACATTTAAAATCTGCAAAGCTTTTTTGGGATAATGTTTTTCCCCACGTAGTAGTTAGGAATAGATAATTTATTTTGCATGCTGACAACAAAGTACTGCCTGATTTTTGAGGTAGAAGCAACATGGTTTTAAGGTCTTCCTTTCTGTCTCTTCTCCATTTAGGTGTATGACAGGGTTGCAGATGAAGTGGTTTTACCAATGGATGAGCGACTTAACAGGCTAATGTCTCACTGTGGCCCAGTGACTGGGTATATTTTTGCTCTTTTTGCTGTTCTGAACTTCCTTGTCTTGGCATTTCTGAGGTGGATGACTCCAGATTCCATTATTGATGTTGCAATAGATGCCACAGGACCTAAAGGTGTGTGGACTAAACAGTATTTTTTGGGGAAGAAAGGAAGAGTTAAAGACGAAGTTCCAAGCTCCTCAGATGCTCAAATGGAGAGGAAAGAATGCATCAGCTGCTAAAGGTTTTAATGCTTGCTGATAGAGACATTACTCTTAAAATCCTTCAGTTTCTTTCTGAAGTTCTTGGAAAGAAACTTGGTTAAATGTGCTACCTCAATTTAGGATTATGTTTTAATTTAGTTTTGGATATTTTGGATACATGCAAATTTATGGACATCTCTTTTGCACTTAAAGCTGGGAGGAGAACATGGGTTTTTATATGTGTCAAAAGCCTTTGAGACAAAAATACAAGATTTTTCTCGACAACTTACAGAAAGTGACTGTAAACTTTAGTGGTATTTGGGAAAGCAAAACACAAAGTATTAGCTTACAGTAGTCCCTGCTATTTCCTGATATTTACTGTGATTTTTATTTTGAGACCAACTTAAGAATATTTCATTAAAAACCCAAGAAAGCACACCTTTTCTCTCCTAAGATGAAAATGGCACTTGAAATTAGTCACGAAGTCTATTACCATGGAAATTTCAGAGACATAGTTCTAGCAGTTGTGCCCCAGTGACAGTGTTTTGCCTGCACAGCAGTATTATTTCAAAGTTCTTCCCTAATCAGCATTGGATCATCCTGTTGCTAAATCAAAACTCCATAATGAATTTTTGATATTTTCAGAGGTGCTAAATTTGTCTTATTCGCTTACATGTGTGAAGGTGACATAAAGCTTATGGCGCTTTTAAAAAAGTACATAGGTGAAGAAATTTTATTATTTAGAGATAATATAGCCTTCAGAAACAGCTCAGGCCTGAAAACTCCTCCAGCAGACTATGCCAAAGCGTGAAGTAACATGTGTGTGTGTGCATGCACAAGAGAGAAATCTGTGAAGGGCTTAACAAGCACCATCGTGCTCGCTCACTCGCTCTCCTCTCCAACCTCTCCCCTTCCCCCGCCCCCAACCAAAACGTGCCCTTAGTTATGACCAAAATAGCATTTCAGTCCATCTCTGGGAGGGACAGTCTTTAGTGTGCGTAATTTCACCTACACCTCATCAGAGGCACTGTCAGACAGGTTCTGCAAGTGAAATCTTGGGAAAGTATCCCTTAAATGGAAATAACCAATAGGTCTGCTTTTCATGGAGAGAAGAAAAAAAAGAAAGTGGCTCCTTGCCTCGGTTAGCAGTGCTAAGTAGTCCTGGGACAATAGGCGGCACAACACACGGGTGTGTCAGAGGAGGCGTTTATCTCATTTATGTCAACCACCTCTAAACCCCCCCCTGCCTAATGCACTGGGTTAATTTCTTTTTCAAGCATCACTGAAGACTAAAAATCTTAGGATTTTATGACTGAGTATTATGTAGTGTTGGACACTGTATTAATATTAAAACTGTGCAATATGAAAATACTGTCTCCAAACCCTTGAAGGGCAGGCAGTATTTAAAACGCCACTGTCAATATCATCTTGTTTATGTAGAGATGTACCCTAACATCTGACATTTTATAACTTCTTTGAACATATTTTCATGAAACACAGAAAAGTAATGTGAAATAAACACCATATACAAAGTCTTATTTTGTCTTACTAGAATTTTTAGCCTTTGATATGTAGCATACAAGATGCATTGTATTACAATTTGAATTTTTTAAACTCTACATTAAAAGTGGAGGTCAGCTAAAATGGTGCCACACAGATTATGGGTAGATGGGTGGAATTAAGGTAGTATTTACTTTTCAAAGTTACTTTTGTTTTTTTTTTTTTTTTAAATAACATTCAAGTTTGTAACAACTTTTTAAAAATACTGATTATCGTTCCAGGAAAATGCAATATATATATATTTTTAATAACGTTTTGTTGATTCTGGTTTATTTCTTTTTGGTTTCCTGCAATATCTACAAACAGAAATCAAATTTTCACCAGGATTGTGAGAATCTGTTCAAAATATTTCTCACTTTTCTTTTGTGGAACATTGTGTACTTACGAATAACATAATTAAACCTTGTTATAGTCTTGTTTACAAGACAAATTTACAGTTGATGTAAAAGTTTATTTACCTTCCCATAAAAAATGGTTATTTTTCAGAAATACACTCCATATTGCTGCTTCCTATCACTGGTGGTTGGGCCTTTTTTGAGAAAGATGATGGTTAAAAAACGTTCTGCAGAAGCTGCCACAAAAATTTAATCCGTAACTGGTTTATCTACAAATATGCTGTTTCTCAAGTAATGCAGCCTGTGTTGCGCGTAACTCTTTGCAGGACTGATTCACTTACCAGCCTTGTGCAGTGGAGTAAGGAATAATGTCACTGAATCATTCAGTTTTAAAAAGCATCAGTGGGTAAAATGGAAAAGTTTAAATAAAGTAATCACAACAATAAAAAAAAAAAACAAACAGAGATAAGGAGTGCATTTTAGGAATATGTATTCGGAAATGAATAAAACTCTTTAAAAAATCTAAAATGTTTCAGTTGTGCTGGTAGGTAACGTTTGATCATTGTGAAATACTAAGGAAATGTTACCGAAGAGAGTGTGATACTGAGTTACTTCTTGCACAGAGCAGAGCCTCCTGGGTGGAGGAGGGGGGAACACCCAAAACCTTTCTGTCCAGAAGGTTCCCCCCACCTTTCTTAGAAGGGTCCATTGATCTCCAGTTAAATTCCTTCCCACAGGCACAAGGAGAAACTGTGTTTCCAATACATTTTATGCAGACACTGTGAATTAAGGTATAGAGGGCATGTTGATAATTGAAGATTGTGTGTTAAACCCGAACAAGTATCAAGTAAAGTATGGACGTAGGATTCGTATTTCGTGTTGTGTTTCAGGGGATGTGGATAGATCTGTAAGGAGGTAAAAACACTGTAATGTACTTATTTTTGTGGTCAACTTTTTCTGCATCTTTTTAAAATAAACTTATTTTCCCCTTTTGATATTTATTTCTCTTCACTAGTCCTTTTTTTTTTCCATACATCCTTGGGCTTATAAACACATAATTGCAAAATTGCATCTTTTTGATGCTGCAGTAAAATACAGACTTCATGCAAGCAAATGTAAGAACCATCAATCTCAGAAGAAAATTATTTTACAAACATTTTTTAAAATTAAAAAATATTTAAATATTTTAAATGTTTGACTTGCTATCATTAAACTCATTTCAGCATATTTGCTGTACATCTTTTATGACACTCAGTTGTATGTCGACTTCCACAGTTTTTCCCAATTACTTTAGCGTTGTCATAGTCGGATAAAAGGTGGATATTTTTTGTTAAGGGAAGAAAACTGAAGGCAAGATGCGGTTATACATCTGAATGTACCATTTTACTAAATTTATGCATTTTTCTTGTAAACTTAACAGGTAGATTGGATTGTTTTCAGATTTTGACTTGCTTCCACACTGGCATAACTCGAGATGATATTTGTGGGGGATTCACTTACCTTTAACTGTGCGTAAACTGGTTGTCTAGTACATGCTAGTTCTTTAAGCTGGTTGTTCAGTCAGGAGGGATGATGGCAGGCATCTAAAGAAGAAGCCATCCCCTGCTAGCACAGGTGTTGGAGGCAGGTGGGGGGAAATTAATTACCTGCTGGAATTTGCCATCTTCCTGCCCAGGGAGCAGCGGGGTTTTAGATAACCAGACCTCACGTGGTGCGATGGGTGGTGGGTAGGTGAGATGAATCCCACGTCTGCTTGTGTGAGAGCAAGCAGTGAGTCACTATATACATCGCTTTTGAAAGGCAGGAGTGTTGTAAGTGTGCTGGCCTAAGGGTGCAAATGAGGCAAGGCTTGTATGGGAAGTACTCATTTATTAGATCAAGCAGATAGAAAAAAAATAGCTGGGCTCTCCGTACGTCTTTGTTCTAATCTCTTCCCTTCAAGGTAAAGGGTTTCTGTCTCCTTTTTTTCCCCAGTTGTCTCACTTCGACTGAATATATTCAGTATTCAGACTCTCAGCTACATATATTAGAAATACAGTGCTGTAATTCAAAGAGTGTCTAGCATAAGAATAGACCAATACCTCTTTTAATTTCTTTGAGAAGAGGATCCCTCTAATCTTTATTCCCTTGTCAAATTCTTCAGGTCACATCTGACATTTCTCGCTCTTGGCTAAAGTTCAGGTGAACCATAGTGAAAATTAGTTCTCTCTTAGCTGGACTGCTTTTGTGCTTATTCCTTGTGTGTTTGTAAATTAAGGATATACAAACACTAGCTTTCCAGTTCTTTGGAGGATCTAGCTAAACTACTTCTATTCATTCACCATCTCATGACAATTTTATTGAAGGATTAATATATTTTCTGGATATTTTGGTTTGACAATTTAGTAATTACTCTAGCTGAAAGCTAGAGTGATTCATGGAGTAGTTTGGGCATCCTGCAGAAGTTCTCAATAAGGCATGTTTTTTCTTCAGAGGGCTGACTTGTTCACTCCAGTCTATCGATGGAGTTGCGTAGTCCATCTCATTGAACTCACAATGATGCTGCCCAAAACAGCAAGAGAGGAAAGATGAGATTCCTGTTTCTGCATTGTCGTTGCTCTTCCATTGTGTTGTATCTGTTCTCATGCCTACGTTATGTTGCTCGCCTTTCTTTAGTTTCAGAAATACCAGATGTTTCCAAGTGATCACACCAGATCTTGCTATGGCTTACCTGACTACCACCTTCACCAGTATTAATACTTCCCACCATGCTGTTTAGCCATCTTCCCACTGATGATTTTTTTAATCCACTGCAGTAATTTTCCTAGTGTTCTTGTACACTAAGAGCAGATTAAGGGATTACATGAGTTTTTCTCAAATGACTCTGTCATTTAAATAAAAATCTTTAGTTGCTTTGTTCTGAAGTCAGGAGGGTGATTTTGCTGCTACACAAATGAAGCTTATCCTTCTGGAAGAATCACATTCCTGTGACTGCTTCCAAGTGGTCAAAATTCTTCATGGTTTTTTAGACCACCTGGAGAGCTCTTCACTATTCTTGGAATTTCACCCTCCTTTAGGGATAAGAGAATCTCAGCGGAAATCACCTGATCTCCAGTTTCTTGTATTTTGCTGAGGGTTGTGGACCTGAACAATTCTACCTACTATCTGACAGGCTGATTGTGAAAGAAGATCAATGGATCTCCTTTGCAACTAGAAGTCTGTTTTCTGGACTTAAAAGGTGCTACATCCTATTGAGTGCCGGTTTCGTAGATCCTATATGAGAAAGATTTCTCCATCATTTAGGCTGACCCTTTTTTTGTGATGATCTTATTTTTTTTTGGTTTTTGTTCTTTTTCTCTGCATCCTATGTTCTGTTCTTTACAGCTTTTGCTATTCCTCTGGCTTCAGAAGGAGTGTTTTCATTAACTTGTATTTTTCTAGGGCTAAATGATCATCCCTTTTTTGGTCCACCTTTGTTTGCTAATTTCTCCTTTTTGTTTCCCAGTTGAGCAAACTTAACTGTTTTTCTCTGATTCCTTAACTGAACTTCTCTTGCCGTGTAATCTGTGTCTTCAGCTGTCTTGTCCTGGGGCAAACAGTATTAAAGTGACTAAAAATAGGCAATTTTCCCCTTTTGGATTTATAGGTGTTATAGTTTCTACAAGTATATTATATCACTGTGGAAGGAAAGGTATACATAGTACTTATGTGAGGTGCTAAGTTATTCGTAAAGGTGTAATATCTTGGTTTAATTCAGAATTTTAGAAAAATTGGTTCACTTGAAAAATGAAAAAATAGCTTGCGGTGCTTTTTTCAGTCTGTCTGCATGTATTTTATATAGCATTCTAGTGCACCTGGGAGGGCAGAGTGCTGAAGACAGCAAGGTAGTAAGCCAACTGTATTGCTACAAAACAAACCAAATTGCATCTAAAATGGCCAGGGAAATAATTCGCTGTGAAATTTCCTTCTGCATATCCACCGTCTCCTTGGGATCTCTAAGAGAGGGGAGTCATCCTGTGCTTTCCCTTGACAGGTTTGTAAATTGAAGGTTAAAAGAACCTGGTCAAGGAGGGAATTCAAAGAAAGAAATAAATCTCCCTCCTGCTGTGCATATAGGAATATAGGAATCAAGAAAAGTTTAAATGAAAAGGAGATAGGGTATTCTATGTAGATTCAGTTAACTACATGCAGAAAAAAAATACTCTCTTCTCTATGGGAGCCATGTACCTTCAGAAAGATAAAAGGGCAATTAAAGAATTAAAATCTTCTTCAGTTTCAAATATTATATCTTTGAATCAATGGTGGATAATGTAAAAATATTTACATTCTTTCAAAACAGTCAGATGCTGTTTGCAGGAGATATTAATGGACACCATTCTTTATCTGTGAGTGATGGAAAATACCAGTATGTTATCATGTGTTTCTGATTACACACTTGCAATGTATACTTCCCTTCCCAGAATAACTTTGACTTCTTAGCCCTGGTTTGAAAATACATGGTTTTATTTCAGATTCTTTCATGATAATGCTTTTCTTTGATATGCTTGCCTTTGTTCTGTATCTGAGTACCAGCAAGGCCTGTTACCAAGACGGGCAAGAGAGAAATGTATTCTTTTTGCAGTATCTCTGAACAATTTCTGCAACTTCACCTATGCAGCTTTTGTAAATGGAACTGTTACATCAAAGAATAAATATAATGTGGATGTATAGGCTTTCAGTCGCTGTGGAGAGCATCTGTCTGAAAATTTATTCTAATTCATGTGGGTTTGGAAAGGATTTTCTGTTTGTTTCCTGTATGGCAGGGGATGTTCAAACTATCTTATCCTTGGTATTGTTATTTCGTATCAAATAGCTCATACCAAATAAAACCAGAATGTATTTTTGGTAACTGAGGAACAGCAGGTTCTGGAGGGTTTAAAATAGATGATATATGATACCAAGAATAGCCCGGTACAACTTAGCCGACCTGAGAAACTATTCAAAGAGCAAACCAAAATGGAGGGCAGTTCTGTACTCCATGCTTTCACTAACATTTATTTTGCCATTTTTGCTTTGTTTTGCTTCAAGCTTTTAATTAAGATTTCCTTGGCTTTGCTGACCCATTTCTATATTGTTAAAGGTAACAGAAAAGAAGCTGCCAGGATAGCAGAAGAGATCTATGGAATAGTGCCAGGTAAAGTAAAAATATGGACACTCTAACATTTAAATGTACATTTGCTACATTTTTGTAACTTGAGGATTTAAATCATTGAGTTACCATGAAATGAGGAATCTGTTGCTAAATGCATGGGTGAATGTTTTAACCTGAAGTGCCTTCCATTTCTGGGGTCTTTACAGTGTCAGTATGTGTTGGCATGATTTAGGTGCGCAAAATATGAGACTCCAACAATTACCCAGCTAGAACGAGGACAACAAGGCACTATAGTAAATAAAAAGACTGTTCTCGGAAGCAAGGCATTCTTTAGCGGGTGTTACAGATGGTTTTACTAAATAGCTAGCTTTACTGCCAGAGAATATTTAGGGAAAAGTTTTAGCATGCTGATTTTCTGAAAGGAGATACTAGGAGGATATAACTAATGACTTTTTGAATCCAAGCCAAGAACCCCTGTTTTGTTAAATCAGATGATAAAAATGAATACAGCTAAAATTATTCTGAGAAATATATGGCACAGGAATATACTGTATTTAGTAGGCTATTTAGTAGGTAATTTATTGGTTTTGGTTTTTTTTTTAAGTAATTTTATTCCCTCACACCACTGCCATAATAATGAGTAGACACGCATTTGCATGCCCGATAATTCCACTAATTAAAATGACACAGTATTTTACATTTACTATTAATGAGGACATATTTTCCTACCTGGAGATTTTTATCAGCATTGTGACATCACGGATTTTTATGTGACTCATCTGCAGGGCATTTGCTCTGTGATGAATAGTGCCACCATCAACAGGCATATGAAAGTGAGCAGAACATGGGTGGTGCATGATGGCCACCCAAAGCAGGCAGATTAAGATCTGGCCAAGAGAAATACTGCAGCAAAGCATTTTTAAGAAAGCCTTTATATAGAGGCATGTCTGGTTTATTAATTTATTTGTTATTCTCCAGAATATAATTCCAATCATTTATTACTCTCATTTTTTTCCAAATGCCTTCATGCAATTGTAGTCAGACACGTGGCAAACAGCAGTTTTTCCTTCATGCAGGTTCTTATTGAAGTGCCTTGAAGTTTAGCAGACCACAACATATTTTTATTTTTATCTGCAAATTGCCATTTGCAAAAAGCCATTAAGGATAATCTTACAAAACATAAGATCACGTGATGATGTTGCTGGGGCACTGTATTGGGTTACAGGCAGAGCTTCACAGCCTTTTCTCTTTGCAGTGAAGTGGCGCAGCAGCAGCAGCAGGGCTGCTTAATTTGTCTTGTATACATTTAAAAAGACACAGTGTTTTCAGACATGTCGCTCACAACTGTGAAGGGAAGATGCGCCCCGTATGGGAACTATATTTGCCACACATTTCAGGGAGGTAGGTTGCTGTGGCTAGCATGGAAGTATGCAACAGCATGTGTTTTCATGGTGAGGCATATGTGTGCATACACATGCATTGTAAATGCATGTGACGTGCGCTTGCACATGTTATACTGTATGCATAAAAGGTTAAATAAGGCATTGTAGCTCTGTTGGTCTGAGTTACTTCTGAATCTTCCTGCTGTATAAGGGCCCTGGTTTTTGTCACTTGCAATGTCTTCTGACTTTATGAACTGAGCTTGCCTATTTCAGTCACCAGCATGTTGAGGGATGTGGGGGTTTTTGGATGTTTTCAGGAAAATGTTTCTCAGTCCCTACCTGGCTCTTGTTTCCATCATTTTGCCCGGGGCGCCCAACTTGGTCCTTAAGAGCCTAGTTGTATATTGTGCCAGCTGGCCTTTCCATGCCAGCTTCCTGCCTTAGGAGCCCAGAAACAGCTCCTTAAATAAATGGAAACAAAAGTAATAACTATAGTCAAACCCAAAACCCCATGAGGTGAAGTGCATCCCGGTTCTCGGGTAACAAAAGGAGAATCCCTTGGCCACAGCTGAAACCGCTGCTGCATCCTTGGCCTCAAGTCCCCAGGGATGAGTCTGTGCCTCTCACTGATTTCTCCGTGCCTCAGGTAACATCTGAAATGGAGATAAATCACTCTTTCCATTCTCTCTGGTGTGTGGCATAGCTGAAAAAATTGAATAGGACAAGAGTTTCAAATACAGTGCTCATGGGGTTGCTGTACGACAGAACATGAATGCAAACACTGGCATTGCTTCTGTGGCACTGTAAATGCAGCTGGCCTTTGGAGAAATACTTAGTACACACTGTGTCGTTGTATGGTTATAAATTTTAATATAGGACAAGTAAATATGCTCTCTACTTGAGTTGCAGGGATTTAACCTGGGCTGACTATGCCTGTAGGTAGTAGCTAGGCTAAGGAAATTTTTTTCTTGGCACATGAACAGATTAAGATAACAAAAAGGGCAAGCTAGCCTACATGAAGGAGTCTGAACAGTTCAGCAAATCAAAATGATTAAGGAAGAAAAGTAAAGCCTCAGGCAGAATTTATTTTTCCATGTCTTTTCTGAAACCTTCTAAAGAGGAGGAGGATGAAACCTGTTACTTGGTAGTCTGAGCTGGAGGATATTATTTATGAAATTGTCAGTTCAGGAAATAAAACTGCCAGGAACACACCAGAATTCATTTGATTGACAAGATATCCCTGTGTCTCCCTGCTATGAGTCTCTTAACAAAGCGCAAGAGAAGCTGGAATACGATTTGTGACAAAAGCTCCCTAGGAAAGATGGAGGCTGATATGGTTTTGAATAGGAGAATTGTAGGGCTCTGAAGTCCCTGGGCAAGTCCCAGCAGCACTAAACTCATGGTTTTTGCTGAAGCATGTTTTTAGCTGTTTTTAGAAGTTCTGCCAAGAAGCTTTTGTTCAGATCCCTTAGCGAGCAGCCAGCTTTCTCAGGAGTGCTGAGCCCTCAGCTGCTCTGCTGAAATCAATTTATCAAACAGTTTCACTGCTGACCCCACATTGATTTCAGTCCTAATCTGCATTTGCACGCAGCTGTTTTTTCCCTGTCCTCCCGGGACCTGCTTTTGCTGCTTACCTGAACTAACTTCTATGCATTTGCTGTTTCAGGCAGCTGGGCAGACCGCTCCCCTCTTCATGACGCTGCCTTCCAAGGACGCCTCCTGTCTTTGAAAACCTTGATTGCACAGGTAAAAGCCCACAGGTAAAGGAAAGGTTGGGAAGCAGCATAGTTTCTGTTGAATTGCATCTGTGAGTTGGTGAGCTGGTAAGAGACTGCAGCAGGGCATCAGAAATACAGTTGTATAAATAATATATCCACATACATGCCTTTGGGCATGTATTAGTTTCCTTAGTTAGGATGCTGGGGACAAGCCCAGGACGAAGACTGTTACAGCTTGTAGCTTGCTGTATGATAAACGATGATCCTTGGGCTCTTTCTCAGTGATAAACCATGCAAACTGGGCTTGAGAGTAGGGACAATATATATACCAGCTATTTAAAAAAAATTGGTAGAAAGCTGTAAAAGTACATCTTGCTGTATAAAACAGCAAGCACTGCCTTCCTAAAGAGAGACCTGTTAGCCTGAAACCCTCTGCTCCAAATGAAACCAAGAGTTCAGGCAAAAGAAAGAGGAGGAGATAATATACTAGAAAGGACAAGAAGCTGGATATGAAAGTGGGCAGCTGCAAAGGGACAGGTTATGGTTCTTTGAGCTTTGCCAAATAATCTTCCTTATCACCTTTGCTTAAACTCAATGTCATCATCTGGCACGAATGAGCAACTACCTTCCTCTCCCCCAATCCAGACAACTGCAGGGAAATTAATTCCCTGAGTGTGTAGTTCTGTGACTTGGCCATCAGACTTTTTATATTCAAGGTAAATAATTTTTACCAGTGAGGTCATAGTTCGAATGGACAACGTCCTCAAGGAGTGGAGCTGCCGGTGTGAATGTCTCCACTGCAGACATCTCTCAAAGCATGGCTGCAGCTAAAAGAGGTTGCTGTTTACAGCCAGTATTTCCCTTCCCGTTTCCTGATCCCTCTTTCCTTCACCTGCTGGTATCACATGATTTTTATGGAAAAGGAAGTGATGAAGGTTAGGGATAACAAGGAAGAGGGCTTATTCATTCAGGGTTTGGCTGGTTTTCTGACCCCCTCTATTTCCATTTATGCTGACCTTACACCATCTTATTAGTGGGGCACCCGGTGTTGTGGTTATATACTAGATGCCCCGGTTATACACTGGTCATGGTTATACTCTGGAAAAGCACCCAGTGTTGTGATTATACATCATTTAGTTAGTCCACACTTTCTCCTTCTCCTGAAGACATTTAATTTTGGGAGTGAAAGATGAGGGTCCTTGCTGATGAAAAGAGATCAAGGCAGCAACGTCTGTAGAGATTGAATTGGAGCTGATTCACCACAGCTTGATAAATGTAAGGATGAAGCTGTTCATGGAGCAGCATAATCATTGCTCATTGCTTCTAATATAGTTACACTACTAGCCTAAAATTAAATATGGAGCTATACTTCAGGGTATATGTGGAACACTCAGAAGCCTCTGCCATAGGACCACAGCTTTGCAAGAAAGCCAGTGAAGCTTCTGCTCCCCAGGGGATGCCTGGACATAAGGGGACGATGGAACGCTGGAGTTTTAAAAGACCTCAAGGACTCACCACTGCCTGTTACAACACCGAAAGAAGAGTTTGATTTTTCACATACATTGAAAACAAGGTTTAACATGAGCGATATTTGGCAAACAGCTATAGTAAGATCTATAACTCATTCTCCATTTTGTAATGGAAGGGTTTGCTGTTTTGCCCAAGATATTAGTACTTTTTCACTTGCAGTGACTGAGTTTCATTTGTTAAATATGGATATCTGAATAATGATTGAGAATAGGTCTCCTTAAGAGGAATATCTAGAAGACATTCCTCTTGAAGGAATATGCTGACCATTAAGTATGAAATGTCTATGCAATTAGGAAATGGAATCATTTCAACATTTTTTCAAGGTTTTATCTATTTGCCTGGCACTGATGTAATGTACGAGAAAGTTTTAGTGAGAGCTTTTACACTAATAATGTTTTCACATGTCTGAAAAACAATTGTTTTTATATCATAGAATTTCTAGCTTAAACTGATTGCCGTCATTGCTTTTAATGCTCATTGCATCAGGAGTGGTGACTTTTTTACAGTGTTACATTGCTCACAGATACTTATTTCTCCCTATTGCATTTGGTACTGCCTACCAAAAAGTGCATTGCTGCCATCTTGTGAGCTGCCTAGCTAATAGCACATTAGGAAGAGACCAACTGTGTTATAAAGTATAAGAAATCAAGCGAAAATGGAGCTGCTTCCAGGCCTGTTCTCACACATGGTTGTAAAATCTTAATTACCAGGAGATTTAGCCGCTTTCTGGGGAAAACACATATAACAATTGCTTTACCCTTTGTGAATATGTCTGGTTTCTGTTTGTGCAGGAATAGATGTAAGAACTGTCATTTAGGGAAACACCTGTAATAAGGCATTTGTAAATCATAGGTCTTTCTTCCAGTGTAAAAAGTTTCCTGGATGGTCAAGTAAGAGGAACTGATTCGTGGGTGGGATTTGTCTCATCTCTCTTATGGGTTTACCAGGCACTTACTGCCTCTGAGTGAAACACACTGGGCACCCCATATAGTTAGTGGAAGTATTTTTAGGACACAATTCACCATCTGACCTGCTAGAAACAGGTGGTTTAGCATGGGGGAAATCATATCCTAGGGGACCCTGTTTCTCCCTACTGAGGGAGTCAAGGGCTCCAGCCGAGCTGCTAATACCTGTGCCAGGGGCATCCCCATTCAGAGAGGTGAATCCCACCAGCTGTAGCTCCTGGTGCTGGACATAATAGGGAAGGTAATGCCACCCTTACAAGTTAAAGAAACATGATGTCTTTCCTGTGATCAACCATGCATTATAAAGAACTAGAAATAGAAGGCATAGCTTGTCCTTGCTTCATCTTTAACCCCATCACCAGCTGCCGTCTTTGGGGACGAGCACCGAAGCACTGAACAGCATTAATCCAACCCTAGCACCCGCCCTGGACACTCACCCAGTGATGTGGCTCCCCTCCGCCACAGTCCAGCCACCCTTTGCACCTGCACCAGCCCCAGGGGAGCTGCGTGGTTAGGGCAAGGCTTTCCCCTCACGCCCCCTGCCCTGCGTTGCAGGGTTTCGACGTGAACCTGGTGACGACGGACCGTGTGTCGGCTCTCCACGAGGCCTGCCTGGGCGGCCACGTCGCCTGCGCGAAGGTGCTGCTGGAGAACGGCGCTCAGGTGAGTCGTGGGGACACGGGCGCCTGGATCACAGATGCTTCCTGCGTCAGTGGGGATGTTGGACGGTCTGTCCACGGGGCAGGGCCAGGCTGCAAATGGACAGGAGCATCCTGGGCGGAAACAGAGAAAAAATAAAACAGTGCTTTGTTTTCATGGGTAAAGGATTTGCCTTCCCCTGGTGGTTGCTTGGGTCACCCCATTATTCTGTTTTGTTTTCCCTCTGTATGTGAAATGTAGCCATGATTGATGGCAAAGGAATGAGAGATGCTAGGTGAAAATAACCTTGAAGAAAATGACTTATCTCTTTTTTCCCCTGTAACAATCACTGTGATTGCCTCTGGTTTTCTGTGGGATGGTTTTGGGGTCTCATGTAAGTAAAAATAGATGCGCTTAAAGCAATGAAACATTTTATCTGCTAATAAAATAACATTTCCCCCAGCTGGACCTAAGGTAGAGTACATGTTAAAAACGGAGATACAGAAATGGATGAAATATATAATACATTTCATTCAGCTGGGTTTTCGTGTACAATTTATATGGCAAGAAACTGAGCAACACCATAATGGGCAGTCAAGCTATCCCCTGCAGAAGAAAATACATTTGTTAACTTCCTAAACTGTATGCCAAATTTCAATCCCTTAGAAACATGAAAGGAAAACCTCTTTCTGCTCAGCTTTACTTGATTTTGGTGTATTAATGACATTGCCTTTTTATAACTCAAAGAAATCATCTCTTAACTACCTGTTGCTTTCCTAAGAAATCAGCCTGTTCCTGGTATAATATATAGCTCCAGTGTTTTTTGCTCTGTTCATAAATAAAGCCAACAGGTCATTGTCTAACTTCTGAAAGAAAATGTGCCATTTTGCTGCTCTCCTTTATTGCTGTGCTTTTCTTTATTTTCTTTTTTTACCAAACCTTTTACTCCACAACAGTTGTCTTACCATTCTTTCCTCTTTTACCAGTTAAACCAATGCCCAGTAGAGGGAAAGCAAGGAAGTAATTTTTATTCTTCACTTATATCCTCGCTTAGCCTTGGTTTTCAGCTTGCCTGAATTGCTGGCCGTGTTGTGAAATGATGCTGATAGACCCCCAGTGCCTCCAGCAGCTCCAGCCACATCTGCCAGATGAGACTCTGGGGAGGCAGGGGGCAGTGATGTGCTGCATGGCTGCAGCATGTGTCTGAAATACAGATATCCCCAAAGCATGTCTATTTCTTTCATTCTGCTGTCTTAGAAGCTGTGCAGGGTGAGGGATAGTTTAGCTCAGCAATTAGCAGGAGGGGAGGAAGATCAAGGAAGAGGCTGGGATCTGTAGTGATGATGATGTTGAAGGAGTCTTCGTTGGAGCCTTGCAATTTCAGGAAAAGCAAGGTGCCTTTGGTGCTCCAAAATCTGAGCAGACAGATGTCCCCCATGCTGCAGTACCTGATATCTCCCCATACTATGCTGGCTTGTCCACCTCCTGGCCCTGTCATGATTATTTTCCAGCCAGGTCTGTTCCCTGCACTGGTTTTCCATGAAGGTGAGCAAGCAGAGGAGGCACCAAGGAGCAGGGACTGCCTCCTCCAGTGCACCTGCCTAATCTGCAAAATGCAGCTTCATGTGGGGGAGCGTGGCCTCACACTGGCTGCTGCACAATTGGAGCCTGCTGAAGACAGTGAGGACTGAAACACTAGAAATGGCAAGGACTGGCTTGTAGTTGTGGGAAAAGCACCTTGTGGAAAAAGGAGTTAACTCATACAGCATCGCAAACAAGTCAGTAGTCAAATGAACAAGGACAAATGATATCTAGGAAGGTATCAACTGTAGACGTCCATTGCTGAATTACCAAGAATAAATCAATAGGTTCTTCAACATCACTGCCTTTCTCTGCTTTAAAGGCAAAATATCTTGCTAGTTGAATTGTGTGAGATAAGTAAGGTGTTTCTACCCTGGTGCTCCAACCCCTTTGTGATGCATCTCCTTTACTTGCACTGGTAGCAAAGTCCTCCAACTTCCCCAGTGGCCCAGGACTGCTCCAGCCCTTCCTCTCCCATCTCTTTCCTCTTCTCCCTGATTTGGAAATCACTCAAATTGCTGGTTGCTTGCATAATCCATTGCTCTTCTCCAGTGTGCCACAGAATTAAAGACGCGCAGGTTTGCTGCATAAATTGCCTCTGAGTGCTGGCTACATAGTTAAACATGGCAGCTATGGCACTGCGCACAACACAAGCCAGGGACTGTGCTGTCCCAGTGGAGAATGACGAACAGTGGTTCTTGCTAAGTCTTTATATCAGAGGTACACACACATACACACACATGCATATGAACACAAACTCTTTCAAACTCCTTTGCTGTTTGGGATTAAGACTATGTTTCCATGAAAATTTCTTTTGCTGGAAATGTGCTTTCAGGTGAAAGTATTAAACATGAAGTAAATGTTTTCATTTAAAAAGCAAAGCCATTTTCATCTGAGTGTATTCTGGCTTTGGGTTGGTGCAAACTAGGCAATCATGAAGATACTCAAGTTCTCCACATAAAAAAATATTAAAATCTGCATTTTCTGAGTAACTCTAGGAGCAGCATTCGTAGCAGGCAGTGTCGCTGCCTTATGGCACTAGCTATCCGGGAAAGAGGGCAGACCTCAAAGGAGAAGGTTATATATGTTGTGCCACAACACATAACTCCAGAAGTTGTTAACAAAATCAATTCTGAAACTAAACAAGACAAGCATCTTTTTCTGGTGCATTTCTGATGTGCACATGAGGCACACTGCAAGGGTGTTCCTCTTAAATCAGATTATCCTGAGCGTCTCTTGCTGTTCCAGGTCAACGCAGTCACCATCGATGGGATCACTCCTCTGTTTAACGCCTGCTGCAGTGGCAGCGTGGCCTGCGTCAACATGCTGCTCGAATTCGGAGCCAAGCCGCAGCTCAGGAACCACCTTGCATCGCCCATTCACGAAGCAGTCAAGAGAGGTAACATTCAGGCTGTGAATGAAGCTAATAATAACAAAGTGAGGAACACATCTTTTATTGACGTTAAAATATTTTTCAAAAAAAAACTTGCCTGTACTGGTACGGATAAATAGGCTTGGCTTATTCCCAGCTTTTGTGCCTCGTTGGTTGTATCTGAATGTATTCTGCTCTATGGCACTTCAGTGACAGCTCTTCTTCTCTCCACAGGTCACAGGGAGTGCATGGAGATCCTTCTGGCCCATGAGGTTGACATTGACCAAGAAGATCTGCAGCACGGGACCCCGCTCTACGTGGCTTGCACGTACCAGAGGACAGACTGCGTCAAGAAGCTTTTGGAGCTAGGTACGCCTGGAAAGGGGGCCAGGGAGAGCTGTGGTTGGAGCCAGCGCTGCTTGTCTCTCCGAGCTGCCTCTTTACTGCAAATATCATGGGTTATTTCCACAAGAGATGTTTGGGCAGCCTGAGTCTATGAGACTTGTTTGAGGCTATTAAAAATTTCACCTGCATTCACGAAGAACTTATGATTTCCTCAGTAAAAAAAAAAGCCCTAATTACAGAGACCTCCCTGAGACTGTCTGAATGTGAAAATAAAATACTTCTAGTTTTCTAAAATGATAACAGGAAGCACAGGCAATGCTGGCTAGTATTAGTGACCGAAATCAACTCTTGATTATGATAAACTGCCATGCTAAGCATTAACTTCACCTGCTTTGCAGTGGATGATGAAGACAGCAGTAAAGCTGCTTGAAAGAATAATCACTGCAGGTCCAGGCACAGCCTATGAGCTGGCATAAATTTTTGCTGTCAGTGTACATTAGCTCACTTACACCTGCTCAAAATATGGCCCTGCTGTGCCTGGAGAGCCCAGGGCAAGCATTTTGCTTGCTGTGCTCCCAGAGTTATTGCAGTGAGATACCTAAAGGGTCTTTTTTTCCCCCAGTAATTAAATTAACATAATCTGTGATAGATTTTATGTTATTAACAAATTTACAGAGCATATGGTAGGCTTTGAACATCTATTGGGTTGAAGGTCAAGCTGCTCACTTCTGTCCATCACAGACAGGGTTCAGTGGCTCAGAGGTCATTTATACAGCAGGTAATTGACCTCCTGGGTTTTGCACTGCTACTACTGAGAGAAATAAGGAAGGCCTGTGTACCATCCAACCCCTTCATTTATTGAGGCTACTGGTGGAAACCAGCCTGTGTGATGCGGGATCGGACAGTTACTGCTGCCTCCTGGATCTAACTGTGCACTCTTGTTCACTCAAGGAGCCAATGTTAACGTGGGGAAGCGATTAGACACCCCCCTCCATGCGGCAGCAAGGAAATCCAGTGTGGAGGTAGTGGTCTTGCTGACAGACTATGGTGCTAACCCAAAATGCAGAAATGCTGAACTCAAATGTGCCTTGGATCTTGCTGTACCCAACAGCAAAGTGGAGCAGGCGCTTCTGCTTCGGGAAGGTAATGGTTTCCTTTCTTCTTTTCTTTTTCTAAGTAGAACTGTATTTATTTCCTTTACCTAAGTAGATTTTCTTAACTGCTTTTATAAGTAATGCTCTATATAAGTTCTCTTAGCTTCTCTACAGATTTCAAGCCTGCAGCACATGGCATAGAAATGATCTCTGAGATCTCTGTTTTGTTACTAGATCTGCCACCAAGTGTCAGGGTTTTAGTGGGTCAATTGGTCCGTTGTTCTGTTCTTTCCTTTCCTGTCTGCTGAAGGAAAATTATACATATTTACCTATAGGGACTCTAAGGATTAAAAGCTGCTGTGAGAGTTTATTCATTGATAATATTTTAGTACCGCCACCTCGTGTTCAACTTAGTGCCATGGCTCAATGTCCTGCCTCCTGCAGAAAAACCAGCATGAGTGTGCGTGCCCTTGGTCACCAGGAGAAAGCAGAACTATTTGCCAGGTGGCTCTTCAGCTTCGCGGCATGCAGCTCTTCCATGTAGTTGGTGGGGCTGCAAACCCAGCACAAACCAGCAGTGCCCTTTGCAGCTTACTTTCAGCCTTCCTACAATATTTATGATTATCTTTCCATTCTACTGGAAGAAACTTCTGAGCAGGAGTGAATCTAGATCCTCTTGTGCCTTTTTCACCTGCACCGCATGCAGCCAGAACTTGATGTATCCAATAGCAATATCCCTGGGATACCGACATGCTGAATTAAGTCGTTCCACCCCCGCCCCGCCGCCGCCCTCCTCCCCTAATCTCTGTTTCCCAGCTCACTGGTGCCCTGTTAGTCTGTCTATGCCCCTCGGGGCTTTGCCAGCAGGGAGGGTAAATGGTGCTTCCCCAGGCAGGCAGCCTGCTGCCTTCCCTGGCACAGCTTGCTCCCCACCAAGGAGCAAAGCATGATGTGCACAGACAGCCTGCTTCCAGCTGCAAAATAGCTCTTGGATGGTAAATTAATATTGTCAATGGTGCACACAGGCCTTGTGCTGGCCCTCTGCACACAGGTGGGTTTTATAAAGGAAATGAAACATTGGCTTAATATCCTTCTGTCCTACCCCCTTTCTCCATGTCTCTTCATGCAGAGCTTTAATTTTTCATGTCTAAAACCTTCTGGTAGGACTTTTGCCTGAACGCTTCTCACCTCTTGCGACTTCTGTCCCCGTATCTGAGATGTTCAGGGCTCAGCAATGGCTGTGTGAGCAAAGGCAGTGCTTGCAGTTGTCCTGCTCCAGTTGCCCTGTGTGATTGAGAGTTTGTGTAGATAAAGAAATATCCCAATATAAATAATTTTTTCTTCCTGAACCTTTTTTTTAATTTCCTTTCAGCTTGTCACCCTCTCCTCCCTTACAGCCAGAGGCATTAAAGGGCACTTCAGCTCCTGCTAGCTCTTCACTATTCAGAAATGAAGCTTCCTCGGTTTCCTTACCTATCCCTTCAGTCCTGCTTTCAGATACTTTGCTGTATCTAACATCCGCAACTGCCTTTTTCTGCTACTTCTGTGTTTTCTGAAACCCGCTTCTGTTTGAAATAAGCACCCCAGGGACTTCTCTTGAAAAGATTTCTTTCCACCCCATGACTTTTCTGCTGTGGTTACTTAGATGTCTCCCTTTAATTACTCCTCTTCCTAGCTATCAAGTGATGTGAAATAGAAAATATTTCTGTTTTCCTAACTGCTTTCAGAGATGGTAGCTTCTTTCTTCACTTCCAGTAACAGTAGTACAAGTGCTCTTTTCTAAATATCCTATATTTTTCTATTAATTTCTTCTCAGAGGGGCCATTATCAGCCTCTTTAGGCTCCTAAATTTTCCTCTAGTAAAAGCACAGGTTATGAAGCTTGCCTGGAAGGTATAAGGACAGGCTTCTCAGCACACATCTCTATCCATTGCTTGCCAAACACTGCTGTGATTGCTACTGTTTGGCCAGAAACCAGAGGGGGAGGGCTGGTCTAGGGCTCAAAAACTGAGCACCTCTGAGCAGGTGTAAAGGTTCAACCTGGAGCAGCTCCAGCAAGAGGAAAGCTAAGGGGAGGCAGGGACCCGTTCACTAGCAAGTTGCATTTGCACATGCAAGCATGATATTGCAGAAGCAATAGAGCTCGTTTCCAGTGGGTTTGTGCCCGGTTTGCCCCTCACCTGACCCATGGTGGGGTGGGCTGGGGGCACCTGCCTCGACATCCCACAGGGAAGCCAACCGAGGGAAGCACCATGGTGTGCAGTGCCATGCAAGCCACTGCCCACGCTGGCCTCCCCATTGTCCCAATGAGTCCTGCAACAGCTTTCCTACCAGTAGACTCTCTGATGTTTAACAAGAATTTAACACGTGTCAACCTTTCCCTCAGGGCAAGGGAAGGGCAAAAAGGCCTCTCATCTTTTTAGTCTTTATTTCTTTTCATTTTTTAATTTTTATTTTCATTTTATATTTTTCATTTTACATTTTATATGGTTTTTTTATATTTTTACCCTCGGTGCCTTTTTGCACAAAACTTTTGGGGACTTTCTATCTTTGTGACATTTTCCTCTCAGTCAGACTTAATTAAAATTGGATGACACGTTAAGGAATTATTTTGGGAGCACTGATAGACTGACTGACATACATAAATATGCAGAGACAGTGTGGTCATGTAAAAAGGCTGAGTTGCAGTTAGTACTTGTGCAGGTACCTGCTGAGACACCAGCAGTTGGAGGTAGCACATTCTGTATGTATGAACAACTAACTGTATTTGCCATATCCACCCTGTTATGGCTGGTCTACACTGAGTACCTCTGCAGCTCCCCATAGTCCCTCTTGTCTTTATCCTCACAATGCTGCTTGGAGTTGACTTATTTCCTGAGCAAGCGCTATGCATTCTGGTGCTCTCTCTCCGGTGTAGATATCTTTATAGCATTTTAAGTATTTGCTCAAGAAAAGATGCAGAAAAGCCTAGCCATGCATGCAGAAAAAGGGGTTTAGTGCTCATAGTTTTCAAATTGCTGAACCAATTTTAACAACATA
Source organism: Morus bassanus (assembly GCA_031468815.1). Classification (NCBI taxonomy): domain Eukaryota; kingdom Metazoa; phylum Chordata; class Aves; order Suliformes; family Sulidae; genus Morus; species Morus bassanus. Next base: position 85,527,299 of record CM062568.1, on the reverse strand, counting down.
AGTTAAATATGAACAACAATGTATTAGCTCTCCCTGACTTCAGCAAGTCATTTTGTAGTACTTGACCTGATTTGCAAATCTTGCTGGTGTTTGTTGCTTTCTGACTTATACTGGTGGTGGGGTTGGGGGTCCTTGTTCTTGCCTTTTTTTTTTCCAGGTCCTGCCAGCCTTGCCCAGTTGTGCCGGTTGTGTATCAGAAAACATCTGGGTCGGTCGTGCCTCTATACAGTCCACAAGCTGCACCTGCCTGAGCCACTTGAGAACTTTCTCCTTTATCGATAAGTCTGTGACTATCTTTAAAGAAAGAGGAACAAATGGTTGTTTACTCCAAAATTATTATATCAAAGAAAAAATATCAAAGACATAATTTACTGTCTACGGTGGATACCAAACATTAGCTGCTATGTGACAGTGCAAATTGGAAACACCTTTTCACAGACAGTGAATGATATTATGAATACAGTTCCCCCACAGTTTATTGCCACATCCACTTATGCCAGCCTGAGAAGTTGTAATACATGAACAGCTCACTTGACATGTTTGTAGATGCACATGCACGCATCCACCCACGCACAGACATACAGAGGTTTTCCCTGCATTTAGTGTTATATTTATTCCTGTAGTATCTGTGCAGCTTCTTCCTCTTGTTTATCCAAGCTCACTGTCAAAATCAAGGTAGTGGCTGTTATTCTTCCACTAGTGTGAGAATGAAAGCCTTCAGTGCCCAATGTCAGCCATATACAATATATTACACATCTTCTGTCAGTTTTGACTTTGCATCCTGCCACCTCTTTCCCATGATCTAGTGGAGCCGTAGCAACTTCCAGCAGGCTCTGGCTGTCCAACCACTGTACGTCCCCTCACCCTGAGCCCAGCTGCCACCAATGCTAACACATCTTGTCCTCTGAGGTGCAAACAGTGTTATCAAAGCAGATGCAGCGGTTTGGATTAAGCCCAAAAAAAGTCTGAAATTCTTAAAAAAATCTTCATCTCTTCTAAAAGTCCTAAGCTATGTCACCTGAGATCTGGCTGTGTTCATTACATAAACTATTTTTCTTAGCTGAACTCCAGGACAGAACTGCAAATGTTTTCATAGGCACAGTAGGTCAGCTTTCAATGTCTGTCATTTGCAAGGTTTAAAGATAACCAAGGGAGTGAGTTGCTTCTCTTCTTTTGGGCATGGCATGCTTTGATGTTTCTCAAGACAAGTCCTCGGACTGCAGAGCAAGAGAGAAGCAGGGCCCCTAAGGATGGTTGTGCATCACTTAAATGTTCTTCTTGATGGATATTGCTCACCAGAAAGAGAAGTTTGCAGGCTTGTCTGCTCCTTCAACCCCTACTCTAGAGGCTTTCATCACCCTCCTGTGAGAAGGGATTTTTAGAGTGTTATGACTTTGCCCATTGTGGTATTAGTTTAATTATCATCAGGGTTAGTAGCTTGGACACAGCAGAGCTAAAAATGTGCACCTCCTTGAGTTGAGAAATGTGGGATTCAAAAACTGGTGCAATACCTGCATGACTCTGTAAAAGGTTTGTTTATTTTTCCCATGGACGTTGTTCTGACGGGGGAAATGTTTCTTCAGACCCATGTTTTGGTAAACTTTTGCCATGAGACAGGCAATGGTGTTTCACTAGTTGTGGTAAATGGGAAATAGAGGTAAAAAGAGAGTCTCTCTCCACTTAGCTCAACTTCACAGGTCCAAGAGGCTGATGACACATTTTCAGGCTATGAGACGCAGTGGTTTTATTATGAGCTATGTATGCTGGTACCAATTTTCACTGCCCTTACATCTTAAGTCAGGGGGAACTGGCCTGCTGGAGGCTTCCAGCATCCTAGAGCTCCTCTTCCTGCTCCAGCAGCAGCAGCCTCTTTAGTTCAATGCTAATGCCTTAATTTCACCATGACAGTTTCCCTCTCTGAGACATAGGTCTAATGTTTCCCATACTTTCTTATGATTAATTCAGCACAAGTAAGATAAATTGTGCTCCCAGCAGTTCATGAGACTGCATCTGCAATGTTACAGCCAAAAATGAATGTAGTTTTCAGCCTGTGTTTGCACATATTGAATGCTATCTGACAGCAAGAACTATTGCCCATAAAGTTTTCAGTGACATGAATGACCTTGTATAGTACAGTATATAATGAATCTCAGAGCTTTGAACTCTAAATTCTCAAGAGCCTCTGAAAATCAAATACTATCACGAAAGAAATGTCTATATTAATCTGATGTCAGCAGATCTCTCTGTCTTATCTTTACTGCCAGCTCACCTGCTCTGTTTATAAGGTGGCAGTCAGAATACCATCCGCTGTGTAAAGAGACAGATCCTCAGCTGTGGGGGTTGTCAGACTTGCGTTGCAATCAAGGAGATACAGCAATTTATGTGATCTATTTCAGATTGTGTAATACTGAATTGATTTCCTACTGCGATCATCAATGAAAGTAGTATTTCACTTGCACAGGATTTCAGATTGAAAAAATGTATCTTCATTAAAGAAATGCAAAGACTATTCAGCCTCTCAGAAAGGTTTATGTTAAGAAGCAGCAGAAGCTGCCCTATGTTTATTGTTGATATTAGCTTCCCATCAAAAAATCACCTCACCTTTGCTTCCTCCTGGAGACATCATTCTTCCTGAAATTCTGTATATCAGAGAGTGTGGAGGGAACAGAGCCTTAATAAATCAGGAGAGAAGCTCAGAAGTCCTGATGTTAAGAAATTTCTTTAGAAACTTTACTTAGACTTTCTTGCTCTTACCTCAAAAGATTGTTACCCTTTTAATTTTCATTGACTGTGCTTTGTGTTGTAACAATGCACGGAAATATTACTGAGGAAATAGCTGGAGGAGGTATTTCATATTTTTACAAATATGCTCTCTCATGTGAGGATAGAGAAGGTCTAGGACAACTTGCTAGGAGACTACTGAATCTTGTTGATGATTTTTCAGAATGAGTTTGAAAAACGTCTGTCAGATGTGGATACACAAGCAGGAGAAGGGCTAAATAATCTCACAAGGTCTCTTTCCTTCAAAAGAGGTGTAATCTTCTATGTGATTCTATGATCATTGACAGAAGCCAGTTATTTGGGTAAAATATGGTTTTCCTGGGAATACAGACATTTTTCTGTGCTGCAATGTCCATTGCTATACTACATCTGTATGACTTTACCCCCAACAATGGCCAATACCACCTGCTTCAGTGAAAAGTGCTGCATATCTCAACAGGAATAATTACACAATATCCTGGCTATTGGAAAGGTTTTCCTGAACCACAAACACTTACTGATTCTGAGTACAGACACTGACTTGCAAAGTAAAGTGTGGGCTTGGGCTATGGATGCTCGCTAGCCATAAAGTCCTTGGTCCTGGGTATATACTGCAGAAGTGGCTTAAATAGGTGACTCATGCACAGTATAAAACCAAAAGACTTCCTTGGATCATTCTTAATCTGTTTGGCCACTTTTCAGTTTTCTTATCCATCTGTTATGAGAGATCCAGTGTGGACTCAGAAATGCCAGTGGTGAGGACCTCACAGATCTCAACCTAATCAGATATTGACTTCAAGCCATCATTAATTACTCAGTATATCTCTATCATTGCTCATGATCCGAAGCAAAACAAAATTAAATGGGCTTTGTATCAGCTCTGTCTTTATCTTCACTCTAAAATCAGCAGTCTTCATATCTATGTTATTTCTACCCATAGATGCACTCCCCATGTCTCAAAATATCTTTGCAATCCTTTTTCCCCCCTCTGTATCTTTTCTCACACCACTAAGCTCCTGTTCATAGGCAAGTTTTTCCTGATCATCTTTCTCCTGGATTCACATATTTCTCCTCTGTCACTAAGAAAATAGATTTTAGTTTCCTCCTCGAAGAGTCTAACTCTTCAACAGCAGGCATTTTAGCCAAGGTCAGCCTGTCTCCTCGTTGTCTGTGTTATTGCTCTTGTTCTCCAGGCTGCTGTGCTGGGGTTCCCCTCTCCAAACCTGCAGATCTCGGCCTTCCCTAGCCCCGGGGGAGGGCGCTGGTGTTCAGAGAGCAGTCACCCCTGTGGCATGTGTCCTGCTCACAGGGTCCTCAGCTGGTGTATCCTTGTGGGAGCTGGACTGTACTGGCAACCATGTTCATGCACAGCTGGAATAAGTCATTTTGCCATGTCGGGTGCTGTTTGGGCTAACTCCAGACACAGCACTGCTACTTGCTGGCTGGCTAGCTGGCTGCACATAGCCAGTTTTCTCTGTGTCTGATCATAGCAGGAGACATGCTACTGTTGTTTACAGTTTGCACTGATTTGTAAAGACAGTTGTGGCAATGCCCTTCTTGCTCTGCCCTTGTTGCTATGTCAGCACCATGGCCCAAAACCTGGTTCCACAGGTTTGCTTGTAGCTTGAGAGCACCTTTTCCCAGAGTCTCATCTGCAAGCAGTCTGGCTGATGGGCTACCTCCTCAGGGACATACAACAGTGAAAGTAAATAGACCAACAAGTTTTGAAAGGGTTTAAGGAACAATGTTGCTCACAGTTGGTAGGAAAAGAAAAGTTACATTCTAATTTGGCCCCTAGAAGACCCCTGTTTTGGTCTCCTGACCAATGGGTTGGGTTCAAGGTGACCTCTGTCTCCTGCAGCACAACTCTGCTGTTGGCATTTAACAACCCCCCGTCACCCTCTCTAGGACTCAACTTTTCATAACAGATGTGCCAGCCCTTGATTTTCTGTCTGTCCAGCTGAATCTCCCATTCACAGAGTGAAATATAAAAGGGGGCAAAATGCTGAGGTGCTGAAACTTGTGGTCATACTGTAGGAGCTGAGATTCCCCACATCTGCCTTGAGGTGCTGACATCCCACCTTTCCGGGCAGATGCAGGCTCAGAGGGAGGCTGTCCATCCACCCATTCATCCACCTGTGTGCTCTCTGTTCTTGTGACAAGACATGCCCGTGCCCCTTCGGACAGAGGGACTGGGGGCTCATCTCCTCCTGACTCTGTCTTCCCCCAGGGAACTTGAGCCTGGTCAACACCCACCTCATGGTATTTAAAATTCTTCTCGCCACCCATGCTAGAAATCTGTGCTACCCCTGTGCAAACCTTTGTGAAGGGGGTCAGCGTCCCCTCCATCCCACTCTCTGTCCTCCACTTGCCGCCTACCTTGCAGGGAGGAGGCACAGGGGCTGCCCAACACATTTCTGTCCCAAACCTGACCTCTGTCTCCTGCAGCGCAACTATGCTATTGGCATTTAACAACCTTCCAGTCCTTATTGGATTGAAAATAGTAGTGCTGTGTCCCAGCTAGGGCAAGTCTGATACTAATGAAAATTAAATATATTCACTGACTCTTAGTTGAAGAATCTGGCTGACCTATATGCTGGGCTGACAGTTCATGATGCCTTTGCACATTTTTTTTTCAGAAATTATCTTTTTTCACACACCAATTGCTCCTCACTGTGATTTTTTTCTAATGTTCCACAAGAGATGTATAATATGATAATGTCAAATACAGATTATTCCACACAGACCTTCTGTCTAATTTGATTTCTATTTCTTGAAAATTCCTTTGCCCTTAAATACCATTTGTAGAAACTCATGATGCACATTGCAAGTGAATGGAACACTACATTGGGTTTGGAATTGAAAAATCTTCAGTAAAAGGTACCAGGAATTGTGGAAGAAAGCATAATTTGCATATTCAGTTAAGAATAATGTCTGGAAAGGGAGAGAGAGATGAATCAGCAGAGCATGCCATTCTAGCACTTTATTTAACAAGTCAGCCAAAGCAACACATTAGTCAGCAAACCACTGCAACTAATATATCCACTTACTAGCAGTGGATAAAGTTTCACGTGTGTGAAAGATACTGAACTTATTTTTCAGTGAATTAAACTTATATATCCAGAACTTTCATTTACAGCAATCAGAACAAAACTATTGTAAATGCCAAAACCCAACACATAGTCAGTAGAGCAATTTTTGTCATTATGTCTAGTCTGTGGTATTATCTTCTACAGGTTTGTGTTACCAGAACCACAAACACTAACTTGGCTCACTTTCATTCAAGTGCAAAACTGAGGTCTGAGAAATCAATTATGTTCCAGCTATGTAAAAAAATAAAGTGATTTTCGTATTTATAGTAAGAAGGTACTGAATGCTTTTAGCTATAAGATGTACCAAACTCTATGGTGACTAGGAACAGGGGAAAAAAAATGAGACTCCCAAACCAGTCTTTGTGGAGAAGGGAGGGTTTAGGTTTAAACCCATGTTTTTTTGAAACAACCTAATGGAATAATATACAGGGCTTTCTAGTTTCGTCCTTTCCCCCAGATGTAGAGATTCAGTGAAAAAAAATCTGAAGATGGTGAGAGAGGAAATATCCTGCCCTTTAATAGCTCTTCAGGCCTGAAGGCTGTGGCTATTTCATATGGTCTCCTCCATAATGCAAGCCACAGGACCTGACCCAGTAACTGTGCTAACCAGGACCGTGCTTTAGGCTACAGCATGTTTTACAAAACATGGAGGTCAAGCAGGCTCCCCTGTGCAGCTGACCTCCCCAGGAGCCACCCTGCTGCTGTTAGTGCCCCAGCCCTGGGGAGGTGGTGGGATGGAGGGTTGTCTTCTCCTTTGCGTACATCTGTTCTTGTCCAGAGCCAGGAGCTGCTGCCGTCATCGCCGCCAGCGAGACGGTGCGCTGTGCCGGAGGGTGGTGCCTGCTGAGTTAGTGCCTGCGATGCTGGTCACTCAAGCTTATAGAAAATAAGATGAAAAATAAGTTCAGTGATTTCAAAAATTGTTATATTGACTATGTGCTGGGTTTTCTGGCATTTGATAAGTGAATTTTGCAGCATCCTGCCATATTTTTAGCTGTATGTTACCAGGAAGTTGCTAGCAGTAAGTTTTTGTGGTGTATGGTTCATTTTCTGCCAGGTCTACCTGCTGGCTATAGAGGTTAACATGCTGTAACAGTGTATGAATTAGACAGGATGGGAGGGGAGGGAGATTTGGAGATTTCCAGAGAAAACTTGTTCTAACATTTATTTTCTGTTCTATGAGTGTTTGTGAGTAAAATGTTCTTTTTTTTCTCTTAGGAAGAGAAGAATTAAAGACTCCATAGGCCTTATGACTTACTCATTGCATAATGCCTATGCTCCACCAACTTCACAAACTTTAATCCCAACTTCTTTTTTTTCTGTCGTGGTGAGGAACATGCATTATGCTTTGTATTTGAAGAAGGGAGATGTATGAACTTACTGAATCCTGAAGAAAGTTAGTTTAGAGCTAAAACGTTAAAATCTTTGTTCCCTGCACTCTTCTCACACTACATGCTGATTAAATACTTATTTTACTCTCATCACAATGAACAAATGGTTATAGGTAGTGACAATGGCCCTGTGTTTCTTTGAAAGCTGGTGTAGCAATCCCCATGAAGGTGATAGGGTTTATTAACAGTGGAAACAAGGCATATTTTTTCACATTTTATGCATTAACAAAAAAAAAGTATACTGACTAGTTATGGTAACTGGGGGAGAAGTATTAAATGAAGAGTATTAATAGTAGTGTAACACTCGCTGAGGACAGGGAAGGTGATGGGGGCATGGAACGTGCAGTGACTAGAAAGTTTAGCAATTTACTGCATTTTCAGGTATTAAATCAGGGTATAGCTATACCCAAATATGTTTCAAAGAATATGTCCATTTCTCAGATAGGCCTTCATGAATTTGCTAACTGCTTAAAGATCATCCTCAAACTCTGTGTAAACAGAGCCACTACTGTTCCCTTTTCATGCTGCCTCCATCACAATGTGAGGTGAAATATTTTTAAGGACACTGGCCCAGAGGCACATCCTTTGGTTATTATTTGTATCTCATTATCCTGCAGATAACTGCTTTTAGCAGTTTCAGAAGGTGAGTTTCTGCTGCCTGTAGCCTGAGATGGGCACAAAGGTACTTTGGCTTTGTTCCAGGAGCTTTGTGCCTCTCATCACTGAGTACCTGTCAAAGACCACTCATCCCCAAATACCCAGAATGGTTCCTAATTAATGAGTGAGATAATTTTGGTTTGATACTTGTGCTTTCAGTGTCACTACAGATTTACAGCAAGGCATATACATGAAACATGGTATCCTGAGTAACTACAGTGACTGAGGAACAGATTTTTTTGTGTTGGGGTTTTCCAAAACTTCAGTGAAAAGTTTCCTCTAAAATGATGCCAACAGGTAATGTCAGCTTGTTTCCACAAGCAGGTTCCCACAGGCTGTTGGTGTAGATAGAGAAAGAAATTTCACCCTGAGCATGACACTGCTTTTTTGATAGAAGTGCTTTCTGGTTCTGCCCCCGAAGCACTCCTTTCCCACCCACTGTGGGCAGCTGCAGTAGCAAGGCACCACAGCTGCTCTGCTGGATGTCCGGAGGGATGGCAGCTTGTTTGACATTTATTAAAATCTTTGAGCTGAAGTGACTCATTCTGTGCAGAAAATTCCCCTGTCTGCTACTTACCCATTGTAAATGGATGAAAAATACCTAGGCTTTTCACACTTACAGCAGCTTGAGAAGAAATATGTGTTTGCCACTGACCGTGAAACCACTTGTTAGTGATTTTTTTTTTCTTTTTGGATGTGTCTTAGGTGTAGCAACTGAAAAGGCTCATCCTTGGGACATTTTAACAGATAATCCTCTTTATCAGTATAAATCTCTAGCAAACTTAGTTGTCAGAAGAAACAATAAGCTGAGTGAGGAGGTTGCTCCAGATCTTTAGATCTGCCTGCCCCAATCGTGTCATGAAGAGAGGTGATGAGAAAATAATATCCGGGTGTAACCCACTCTCCTTTTCAAGATGCAGAAAGTTTTAGAGAGCTCTTGTTTTGTGGTCTGCAGCTGCATGCAACTTCCAAGTCTGCTCTGAAGAGGGTGAGTGCAAGGAGAACTGGTCCCTCCAAGCAGTCTGAGGGGGTGCTCAGGCTGGGAGGACACAGGAGCACAGGGGTCTGGCCCCCAATGCCTCCCTGCACCACTGCCAGGGCAAGGGCTGGGTGCAGACCTTTTTCTCACTGCTACCAACCAAAGGGCAGTCGGGGTCCTAGGAGGCTTTGTTGTTCCTGCTCTGGGGCATGGCGGACAACCCTGGCACCTGGCGTGGAGTGGCCCACCTGCCAGGTTAGATGCAGCCTTGGGAGAAGTTGGCTGGAGCCTGCCATGCACCAGGAATGTCCCCACAGCTGGGGGAAAGGGAGGGCCAGGTGGTCCTGCCACACACTTTGGTCTTTATGTTTCAGCTTCAGGTAAGCCTTGCACTCTATACGTCAGTTTCCAGTGGTGGTTTCCCTTCTGCCACAACATCAGTTATTCAGATAAGTGGCCAAGCTGGATGAGTGGTAACTTGGACAAGCTTGTGTGCTTGTCACTGTGCTCAGATCATAATCCTTTAGGAAGGGAAACTCTTGTTTCTGCAATATAAGCATTGTGTCCGATACCAAGTGTGTGGATTTCTTAGGACTGAAGATAACACTGGGAACAGTTCAGATCCTATGGGCTTGAGTTAGGCTATTCCACAAGCCCTCTTCACAGCACTGCATGCCATCTTCCAGGAGCAGGGCAGGGAGACAAGTATGTTGTTCAGGAGAGTCTAGTAATTTCACCCACTTTAGTAATTTGTTAATAATCTTTGTCAAAAGAAAATGAGAGCACCTGCTATGCCAGCGTGATGCTTGAGGGAACAGAACCAGATGCAAGGTCCAGGGACATTTTCTCTCTCTGCCCTTATTGCCCAAGCAGTTGAGCTGGCAGTGTAGCTTTCTGCAGGCCATTTTTGGAAGCCAACAGAAGCCGCAGTTCAGTACAAGTGTTTAAGGGATCACAGGCTAGTTGTTGTGCAAGACCACAAATTGCATTTTGCAGTACTGACAAGGTGTTGGTAACTTTCCCCATGGGGAAGTCCTGGGAGGCCATGGTTGTGAGAACAGCTGGAGCACGTTGGCTGTTCCCGTCACAGGCAGAAGTGTGGGAAGATACGTCACGTGAGGGAAATTTCTAGAGGTAAGTTCCAACAAGGTCTGGAAAGCAGCCCATGAGTGTGGGTAGAAAAGCTTATTGCAATGCAATGTGCTAGATAAGCAGTGAACATCTAACCCCAGTGAAACTGGGAAAGAGAATCACCAGAGCAGAGGTGCTTCTTAATTAGATACCTCCATGCCATAAGCCTTTTATCACTCTCCCATCTGCCTTTTCAATACTCCTCAGCTGTTACTGCTGTTGTCTCCTCATACTGATAGGCAGTGGGAAAAGAGAGGAACTAGGGGGGGACATGGAAAGTTGCTTAGTTTGGTAAGACCCACCATGGGCCTTTGGGCTTGGGAAGATGACACGTTTACTGGCAGTCTGCATACTGGGGAATATGCTCTGAATGGGACCTGTCACCGTAAGCGCTGCTTAGCAGGGCCCACTCGGCTGACCTCTGTGGCACTGAGCTTGCTTGTGATACACTTGGGTTTTCTCCATGCTGGTCTAATCACTGGGATTGTTGGAAAATTATCATAACTTCTTTTTTTTTTGAACAGAAATTGTTTTCCTGACAAAATTAATGTCTTTGTGGAAATTATTTTGCTTTCTTCAAAAATGGCTATTTTAAACTGGAAAGTTTGGGAACCAAAAAGATTTGCCAGCAAGCCAAGGAATTCCTACTGTTATTCAAAACTAATAATGAGAAGTTAGAAAAGAGGAGGAAAGAGACACTAAAATCTGCTCTATGCCTGGATTTGGGTTTCACTTAAATGTGGTATTGGACAAGACTACCTTACAGTTAGCCAAAATCTGGAGAATGTGGTAAAAAACCACCACAGCTCTCAAGTACTAGGTTGAGGTTTTTGCTGTCATTGCACCTACCGTCTGCTTACTGGTGTGTACTTGGCACATGAGATCATTTCACCACTAGTAACCTGGCAGTGTTGACAAAACCATGATTACAACCCACGAGACAGGGCAAAAAAAATCCCAGGGAAGGCTTGGAATCATAGTGATTTGAAAAAACTTTCAGGGTTAGGATTCTTTTTGCATGGACTGTAGTGTACAAGTTTTAAAGCCGGTTCAGAAAGCAATGTCAAGGTTTATTTTGTAGCATACGAAGACAATTATGCAGGTGTTCACCACGAGACATTTGGTAGCAGAGGGTGAAAAATGGAGCGTTGCTGCTCTGCTCTCTGAGAGGAGGATGTCCCTAATCCCCTCTTTGCCACAAGGGAAATACAAGAAACTTGTGTGCAAGCTCTCATGCTAAGTTTGTCTGGCTCCCTGGGAAATCTTGGTGCTTCTGTACATCCGCAATGAGTTAAAGCACAGATCCAGGTGCTAATAATACCAAGATGTGTTTGCTACTTCAGGGTTTATTGTCTTTGATTAAGAGACTCTCTTGTTAAGTAAAATAGTCTACCTGTGTAAGAGAACAACATTTACTCACAGAAGCCTGTTTGGTCCCCAACCAGGGTGACAGGATGTTTGTGAAGGGAAGTTTCTGTGATGGTGAGAGGAAGGGAAAATGAAAACGTTGCATGCTCAGAATGACTGTAAGAAAAGGAAAGCCTCTGGAGGACAGATTTGATTTGAAGAAAGGAAATTAGGGATACAAGAACTGGACAATAATATGAATTTCTCCAAAGGAGAACTTCACTGTGTCTGCTCAGAAATTTCACAGCAGCTTTCCAAAGAAAACCCAGGTACCTCAGGAAATGGTGCTAGTGATTTAGTACTCCTGCAGACAAGCTCTGGCAGATTTAAATGCTGTGATTTAAAACATGGCTGTCCCAGATGTTTGCCTTGCTTGTCAGCTGGAAATTACTGCCTTAGAGGAGAATGTGACATGTGCTAGTGTCTCAGGACACAAGTTTACAGGCTGGAGAAGAAACTGCTTTTATGGGGTTTTGAGCTAACATAATGGACTATGTACTAAGACAGTTGTGGCATTAGTTTGTGGCCGGTGTTGCCATCCCTTGCAAGGGTGTGGGTAATCTCTGTTGAAGGTGGGAATGGGGCAGGGGGGAAGAGCTTAGACCACTGCAGCTAAATCTGCCAGAGCCATCTGTCAAAATCCTCTGCTCTGAGGTGCAGATGCCCCCAAAATCAAGGTTTTGTGGTTCAGGCACTGGACAATGCTGGCCTTCTGCTGGAGTGAAGATGTTTCACCCTGAGCTGTTGCATCCGGAGGCTGTGCAGTACAGAGTGCACAGTAGCACTGGTGGGTGGTCAGAGTCAGGTCACTTGGCTGTGAATTTAGCCATACTTTTAAGGTGGGTTTCAGTTGATTAAATGTACACACCTACATTTCTGCTCTGCTGCATTTAGGGTTCCCTTTTAAAGTCAGTGAAAGCTGACTCTAAAGGCCCAATTCATGTCCTCTCAGAGCAGACATCTAAAATAGGTTAGATGAATCATGGTCTCAAAATGCCTATTTTTCTTCATTAGCTCTAAAGGAAAGCTAGGATTTCTGGCTCTGATTGTGAAGTTAAATTGAACAAACGCCATGCTTTGTGCCCAATTTTCTAAACATTTTCTGTAATTCTGTGGTTTGCATCCTCAGAAACCAATGCTGAATTTACATGCCAAGACAGATTTACCAGCAGTGTGTTTTCACTGTTTGTAGCAACACTTGTGCTAATAATAATAAAAAAAAGTGTTATGCTTGTCCAAAATAGTAAATAATAATGAAGTATTTTCCGCGACGAATAATTGATGTGCACAATTTAAAAACTCATTAGCAAGTGGGAGAAAAAATCAAGGTAGTAGAATATTTCATTGAATTACTTATAAAAATTTAAATTTTTGAAGGAGAAAAAAAATGCCATTCCATTTATAAGTTATGCTGCAAACAGAAAAAGTAATATTGAGTTCATAGGTTCAACTTTACTGTGCACTTTTGTCCATAGAGGATGGTTGCATTTGAATAATGATGAAGTGATTTCTGTAGTTAGGTCTGTTTACTTAGAACTTAGGGACGTAGGTGCTATTTAAATGGAAAATAGTATTGCAATGACTAAAAGCCCTGGTGTGTCTCTGTGTTGTGTAAGCTATTTCTGATCTATATTTGAAGTTGTGTGCTGTTTATCTTGAGATCCAGGATGATGTTAAAACATGTTCCCTTGTTGCTGGAGAATTTTCTGCCTGTTTCCAAAAAAGATTTGCAATTAGGGAGATTAAATGAATCAAAGTTTTCTTGCATATTCCTGGCACCCAGCAAGGCTGTATAGACCCTATAGGAATCCCTTGACTTTGGGATGTTTTATTTGGGGAATTTCATTTAGGCTGATAATGCCATTCATATCAAGATGATGTTTAAGAAGCAAGGGGCTATAGATGGTAAATAATATTATGGTAAATAATATTATTTACCACACCAGGCCAAAGCCAGCATACTGTCTCTGTAGGTATATATGAGCTACTAGCTGAAGCAAGAGCTCAAGAGACAATTAATATCCATCGAACTCTTAACCTATGTGTTTTCTAGCTACTCTCTGCTGTAATCTGGCTGCATATCAGCATCAGGACATCTATAGTATAAGTCAGAGGAGCACGATCCTTGGTCAGCAGAATCACCTTCTCTGCTGACCAAGGATCACACTCAACTCTGAGCATGCCCCACATTTCCAAATGAAATAAAGGAGAGCTTGGGCTCACTATAAAGCAATCTTTTTCAGGGTTTGAACCTCCCTTCTGAAGCTCACAGCTCCAGGGACTCATGCTTCATTACTAATGTAGGCATAATCAATACAGCTTTAATCTTGGGAGATAATGGTACGTGTCTTATAATGGAGGCTTTAAGAATCTCATGTGTTGATTTCCTGGCTGCCCATACAGTAGTGGGGAAAATCTCAGCAAAAAGAAAGGAATGCAACTGTGCAATTTGGAAGAAAAGTGGTGTTTTTTTCTTTTTCACTCTGTTCTCTGTGTTGCTAATTCAGCCTTTCTACTCATTGTGTCTCTACCATAAACAGCAGAAATTATAACTAGACTCTTTACAACCATAAAAAGTACCAACCTTATTAATGTATGTGACAGAAAATTGCTGCAAGGCGAGATCTGGCCAAACAGAAAGTAATTGTTTGAGGAGAAGGTGTGCATGTGCTGGAGAGAGGCTGTGATGGACACCATGCAGGACAAATGCAAAAGGTGGGGAGACCCAGGAACCTGCATTTTCACAAGCTGCAAGAGAAATATTTATAGAATCACGGAATCATTAAGGTTGGAAAAGACCTCTAAGATCATCAAGTCCAACTGTCAAACCAAAACTACTATGTCACCTAAACCATGCCCTGAAGTGCCACGTCTACATGTTTTTTGAACACCTCCAGGGATAGTGACACCACCACCTCTCTGGGCAGCCTGTTCCAGTGCCTGACCACTCTTTCAGTAAAGAAATTTTTCCTAATATCCAATATAAACCTCCCCTGATGCAACTTGAGGCCATTTTCTCTTGTCCTATCACTAGTAACCTGGGAGAAGAGACCAACACCCACCTCACTACAGCCTCCTTTCACGTAGTGGTAGAGAGTGATAAGGTCTCCCCTCACCCTCCTCTTCTCCAGACTAAACAACCCCAGCTCCCTCAACCTCTCGTAATAAGACTTGTTCTCCAGACCCTTCACCAGCTTTGTTGCCCTTCTCTGGACACGATCCAGCAACTCAATGTCTGTCTTGTACTGTTGTACCAAACACAAAATATTCAAGGTGTGGCCTCACCAGTGCTGAGTACAGGGGCACCATCACTTCCCTACTCCTGCTGGCCACACTATTCCTGATACAAGCCAGGATGGTCTTGGCCTTCTTGGCCACCTGGGCACGCTGCTGGCTCATGTTCAGCTGGCTGTTGACCAGCACCCCGAGGTCCTTTTCTGCCAGGCAGCTCTCCAGCCACTCTTCCCCAAGCCTGTAGCATTGCCTGGGGTTGTTGTGACCCAAGTGCAAGACCCAGCACCTGGCCTTGTTAAACTTCATACAGTTGACCTCGGCCCATCAATCCAGCCTGTCCAGATCCCTCTGCAGAGCCTTCCTACCCTCAAGCAGATTGATACTCCTGCCCAGTTTAGTGTCATCTGCAAACTTACTGAGGGTGCACTCGATCCCTTCATCCAGATCATTGATAAAGAAATTAAACAAGACTGGCCCCAACACTAAGCCCTGGGGAACACCACTCATGACTGGCCACCAACTGGATTTAGCTCCGTTCACCACAACTCTCTGGGCTCAGCTATCCAGCCACTTTTTTACCAA
Organism: Morus bassanus; assembly: GCA_031468815.1. Classification (NCBI taxonomy): domain Eukaryota; kingdom Metazoa; phylum Chordata; class Aves; order Suliformes; family Sulidae; genus Morus; species Morus bassanus. Next base: position 85,512,066 of record CM062568.1, on the reverse strand, counting down.
GCGAACAGTACACCTGTCTAAGCCATAAGCCACCAGCTTCTCTAGGAGGATGCTGTGGGAGACAGTGTCAAAGGCTTTACTAAAGTCCAGGCAGACAACATCCACAGCCTTTTCCTCATCCACTGGGTGGGTCACCTGGTCATAGAAGGAGATCAGGTTGGTCAGGCAGGACCTGCATTTCATGAAGCCATGCTGGCTGGGCCTGATCCCCTGGTTGTCCTGCACTTGCCTGGTGGGTGCACTCAAGATGAACCGCTCCATAAACTTCCCCAGTACCGAGGTCAGGTTGACTGGCCTGTAGTTCTCCTGATCCTCCTTCCAGCCCTTCTTGTAGATGGGCATCATGTTGGCAAGCCTCTAGTCATCTGGGACCTCCCCTGTTAACCAGGACTGTTGATAAATGATGGAGAGTGGCTTGGCAAGCTCCTCCACCGGCTCCCTCAGTACTCTCGGGTGGATCCCATCTGGCCCCATAGACTTGTGAGTGTCCAGGTGGTGCAGTAGGTCATAAACTTCTTCCTCCTGGATTATGGTGGGTTTATTCTGCAATCCAACCTGCCTTCCAGCTCAGGGGGCTGAATACCCTGGGGATAACTGGTCTGACTATTAAAGACTGAGGCAAAGAAGGCATTTGGTACATCAGCCTTCTATTTACCCTCAGCAGCGATGTTCCCCTCCATGTCCAATAGAGGATGGAGATTCTCCTTGGCTCTCTTTTGTTGTTAATGTATTTGTAAAAACACTTTTTCTTATCCCTTACAACAGTGGCCAGATTGAGTTCTCGCTGGGCTTTTGCCTTTCTAATTTTCTTTCTGGATGACCTGAGATCACTGTACCCTTCTTGAGTTGCCTGCCCCTTCGTCCAAAAGTGGTAGACTCTCCTTTTTTTCCTGAGTGCCAGCAAAAGCTCCCTGTTCAGCTAAGCCGGTTGTCTTTCCCGCCAGTTCGTCTTGCAGCACATGGGGACAGTATGCTCCTGTGCCTTTAAGACTTCCTTCTTGAATAAAGCCCAGCCTTCCCGGACTCCTTTGCCCTTCAGGACTTCCTCCCAAGGGACTGTCCCAACCAGTGTCCTGAACAGGCCAATATTATGGACCTATGATTTGAAAATCGGGTCTCATTCATCATGGGTGAGGACCACAAAAACACTTCCAGAAGTGACAAAGCCTGGGAACTGCCACTGCAGCCACCAGTTGAAGAGAGAGAGCATGAGCCAATGTTTCCTTCCGTTCTTGTAAATCCAAGTAGATCATCTTGTCCCTTAATAAGTGCAGAGGAAACCGCACTGTTCTCGGTATTGGCTAAGGTGTTCACTTCTAATAGGTCCCTTAGCAGGTACCTTTCCTGCTCTCCCACCATGTGATGGGAGAAACTTGGTTTTAAATGAAATGGGTAGAAGACGTAATTTGGTTATATATGTGTATGCAGACCTACACACACACATGCACACATACACACAGAAATATACATACATTTCTATCTATATATGTATGTACACACACATATATATGTATACACATACACACACATATGTATATATACACACACACACATTATGAAATGAATCCCCAACTTGGGCAGAGCTCCCTGTTCTACCTGTATCCTAATGGACAAGGGGACATGTGTTGTCCTCCCCCGGCACTCTCCTAACCCTGCAAAGATTGCTGGGCAAGATGGCAACATAGATAGGTCAGGCAGGGCTCAGGGGAGATTGAATCATGCGTTTCCAGGGACTGCAGCATATCTCTCAAATGATGGCTTTCCCCACACTGTGTGCATAGAGGTAATAATCTCTTCTCATCACTTATTGATTCTATGAATTTCCCACCTAATGGCTCAACATAGTCTATGCCTGTAGGCCCTTTAGGATGCAAAGATAGGATAAGGTGCATTTTGAAATAAAAGCAGTGCACTTGTTTGAAGACTTTGAGTGTAAATTCTTTTAATCTTATGAACTTTCCATAAATTTGATGTTACTAGCTGTGCTGTCTTCTTACCTCATAGGCCTACCAGAAAGAGCCACAGTCAGCTGAGTGCCTAATTTTGGGTAGAATTGTTGCTAAGACTATTAGTGCCCAAAGAAATTCTGCTTGCACCAAGAAATCAGATGGCTACATCCAAGAGAAGGGTCACTTTTCTCCAGTTTGGTAGCAGACAGGTAGGGTTTTGTAATGTAAGACATTTCCAGGCTGGAACAAAGACAGGGGGAATCATCACAGGAACTGAAGATGCTCTGACTAAGCAAAGACTTCAGGACCAGCCCAGGGGACAAGTGTCTAGTTATTTGGGAATATACCATGATCCAAAGGAGATATCATGCTCAAAGAGTGAAATTATGGAGTGTGGTCCTGTAGCCCTGAAAGGAGTCCCAGTTCTGAGGAATGGATGTGGAAACTGGATCCTGCCCTTGTTGTGGCTTCACCCCAGTCTTTGCCTCTTGGTGCTGTCAGAAGACAAGTGTGATCAAACTAGAAACTCCTTTTGTGAACCCTGTGTCTATTTACTCCATGTGATATAAATACACATGGACCAGAACACCAACAGCCTGGGACAAACTATGCCTGTGGGCTACCAACATGCTGTGGGGATCTCAGAGGCCCCCCTTTCAGAAAGGGTGATGGAGGACAGGAATATCTGCCCCCATGGGGAGGGCTGCAGGCTCATTGGCCCCATTAGGTGCTCTGTGTAACCTTACCAGCCTCCAGGAAGACCAGGCTACAGCTCATCTGTCAAGGCAGAGGTTTGTGTAACACAACATGACCAAAATATGTGCAACTAATACCAGACTGTTCAAACGATTACTTTATAAAATCAGTGGGTGTCTCAGTCAAAGGATCAAATGGCCGAAGTCTCCCTATCCATGGTTGACTAGGGACTAAGGGACTTCTGTCTTGTACACTCCTTCTTACTGTAGTTGAATTTTAAGCTCTTAGCTAATGCTTCTTCCCTTATAACCCAATTATTGCCTGTTTGGATACACGTGCTGATTCCTTTTAGTGGTGGAATTGCTGACCTGTTTGCTAATACTATAAAGATATGCTTAAACATAAGATGAGGCAACCTAGCCACTAAACTCAAGCAATACTAAAGAGGAGAAATTGTTTTACCATTCCTCATTTTACATGTTAATCATTGAAACCAACATTTATACCACTTTCCCCTTTACAAATTTTTTTCCCACAACATTTTTGATGCTGAAATTTCAATGGCTAAGACACAAAAAATAATTTCCTGTCAGATCAAAGTGTCAGCTTGCATCCAGCATGAGGGGCAAAACCCAGGAGCCGGGAGGGCATTCCGCAGTGAGAGCCCTGGAAGGGGCAGGCCCTATCCTCATCCATATTTCATCAGTAGTTGTGCACTGGCATGTGCCCAGGTTGCCTTCACAGATTCTGTGCTGGCAGGGTTTGTGGATGATGTTCAGCTGCTGTTTGTATCTTTTAACATAACTGATTATTTTTAAGGATATGGACAAAGAAACTCTAAATATGATTCCAGATCTTTTGCATGTGTTATAGATAGGGATAAAAATGAAACCCAGTTGCTTAGGCTCAGCTGAGTTAGGATCAGAAATAGCCCAGGATTAGAAACTTTGTATCTCCAAATACACAAATGCAAATTCTGCTCTAGTAGACAAATTGGAAAAAACGCCAACTTAATTTTTATTTACCTGGTTTAGACTTTTGCATGGAAGTTCTCCCTACTTGCACTTGTACACAAATGAAAAAATATTCAGAGAGAGAAGAAGGATTTTGTGCTTGTAAATTATACTAATTTGGGAAAGAAAAAAGTGCAAATGAAGATGATCCATGAGAACAGAATTTTTGCGAACAGACCCAGAGAAATGAGGCGGAGGTCCTCCTGAAGAAACTTTGCCATTTGTTCACTGGTAGGTTAGCGATGTTTGGTTTAGACAGAGAAATTGCTTAAAAATAAAAGGACACTGCTCAGATACGAAACTCCTAGTGTGACTGTGACTGAGTGAAATTGGTTGAACCAGGGGGAAGGAAACGAGCCCGCGCAGTGTTGCAATTTCCACACTGTGGAGACAACACAGGGCCTCCAGTGGGAAGCGAAGCTCCCCAGACATGTGGTTTCTATTTCCGTAGGGTATGCAGCGACCACTGCTGCACAGCAGGCATTCGGCTCTCTGTTTCTTGCATACTGTCAGGGCTTGGCAGATAGGAGGGGAGGTTTTGCACAGTGTACGGCGTCCAAGGAGGCACGCAGCAACATTGCCTGCAAATAACTTGCTCAGGGGTGGTGCAGATCCGCGCGCACTCCTACCTCTGCGGGTTTTCTTTGCAAATCCCCTGCAGGCAGAGTTTGCTCAACTAGTTGAACTGGCTCTTTCTGTCTTGTTTTTTTGGCAAACTAAGAATTTCCTTCCTGATAAAAACGGACGGCGGGCGTCCCGATTGGGTGCCGTGTTGGAGAGGATGTGACATCAGGCACATCTCTCGCTTCGCCAGATCGCTGGCTGCCTCCCAGGGCAGCCAGGGAGCTGTTTTGTTAAATCCCAACCCAGGTACTCAAGTTTCTGCACAAAGTGCTGCCGGCACCACGTCCCAGTCTGCTGCAAAGTCTGTTCAACTCGTGCGCGCAGAGTCTGCTTAATAAATTACTCCCACCACCAGGGGCTTGCCAGGGACGATGGAATTTGAACTCTCAAGACTGACCGTGAAGTGAAAAAACAGAAATTGGACAGACGGGACCGAGATGGATGATGAGGGAACAAATCAAAATGCCAGCAAATCGCAAGGAGCCGGAGGCCAGGCATCTGCAATGTCTCTATCAAACCCGCTGATGAGGGGTAAGTAATGCTCCTGCCTTGCCACAAGCCTTTGCCTATGCCAGCAGCAGCAAAGGGCAGGGTCAGGCTACAGTGGCATGCTCATGCAGATGTCCTGCTTCCAGTGCAGGTCCACAGTCAGTGCCACACAATGTCCCCATGCCCTTGCACTTCAGACGGGATTTTAATAAGGTATTCCTATTTCACACTGAATTTTTGGTTGGTTTTTGGTGCATCACAGAAAAGAGTGTCTAATTCTTTACTGCAGTTTGTACAAGCAGAAACAAATGCAGCACTTGAACCACAGCACGCTGAAAAAGAAGTTGCAATGTGGCATGTTTGACTGAGATTAGTGCCAGCTGGAAGCTCAGCACTGGCTCAGTTCCTCTTTTTCTTTCTTTTCCTTCCCTTCCTCTTTCCTTTCCTCTTTTTCTTTTCTTTTCCTTTCCTCTTTTTCTTTTTCTTTTTCTTTTTCTTTTTCTTTTTCTTTTTCTTTTTCTTTTTCTTTTTCTTTTTCTTTTTCTTTTTCTTTTTCTTTTTCTTTTTCTTTTTCTTTTTCTTTTTTTCCTTTTTTTCTTTCAGATAAGCAGTCCCAAGTGTTGTTGCCCAGTCTGAGCCATCAGTCCTGTCGGGTTCTTCTGCAGCGGCCAGGGCATTGTGGTCAGTTGTGACCAATGATGTGGTCACTGGTGAACAGTTATTCAGACAAATGGCCTCACTCTGTTCATTGCTCTGTTGTCTGTCCCAGAGCCATTGAAAATATGACATGGTGACAGAAGACAAGTAATTTAACTTCACATAACAGTTTAGCTAGATGTGTTCCCTGTAGCTCTGTTTTTTGAGAAGCCACTCCTTCAGCTCATGGTGAGTGCAGAGGGAATGAGGTAAATTAAGATAATGTGACTTTACACTGTCCTCTGTCCTTTCCTGGGCTGTTCAGGACACTTCCATTCATACCAAATAGGAAAATAAGACCCTAAAACTAGATCTGTATATCTGCTGTGTTGTCTGCCTCTCCTCATGCATGTCACGTATGTACATACTGAGGCTGGGGTGGGAGGGAAGGGATGGCAATGTTATTAACAGTATGAACTGAACTACATCTGCAATAGAGATAAGCTCCAGCAAAATGGAGGCTGGAAGGAGGGGAGCCCACATGCTGCACTGCTGCACACAGATCATTTGGTCCTTTGAAAATCAGAGTTCAGTCTGTTCCTCTTGTGTCTGCTTGCTCCTTGGCAGAGTCAATAAGCTCTGCTGGCAACGTACAGCAGGAATGTATTTAGCCCTGGCTACATATGTCACAAACTTTAGGCAAAAACCTTAGAATATGAAAAATACCATTTCTAATACTGTTATATAAAACGCCATAAGCATATGTGTGTGCAAATGGATATGCAAGAGCATACTTGTGCCAAAAGGATTTCAAAGCCCATTGTGAGCTGCACATGCATGACCACTGCAGAAGGAAACCGGTCTGGGGACAAGCCCAGAGTGTGCAACACCCTCCACGTGGTCAGAGGCTGGAAAATGGTACTTTCAGCATTCACCACCAAAAACAGAGCTTCTCTAGAAAGGTCCTGTGAATGCTCTGTTTTCCACAGGGAACAGTTAGGGTTTACATGTTTGTGTGGTTATTGCTATAAAGCTTCCTCTGTATACACCTTGCCAGCATTGACGTGCCCAAGTGATGGAAGCACAATCAAATATGACCAGAGGTTTAACGTAACGTCTGGCCTGGCTGGGATTTTCAGCGGTGAAAGGGGAGCTAGGTGATCCAATGCCACTGAAAGCCAGTGGGTTTTTGGATGTCTAGATGCTGAAGGTCCTGAGGCTTGACTCAGCTTGCCTGTGGACTAAGGTGTGGGTAAATTTCAAATGTGGATAAACGGTCTCGTTCCTCTGTGAGAGAGCAATTGTACATATTTCTGGCAATCAGAAATCCCTGTTACTGTGGTGGTACGTGCAGTGAACACAGCTGTGCCACCCGTGTACATCCACTTTGCTCCTTCACAGGCAGCTCTGATGGGCAAAAGGTTTTGAGATCTTTCCTGAAAGTCACTATTTCAGGATTTTAAAAGTCCACGGCCAGTTAGCACCGGCATTTGCTTAGGCTTTAATCAAAAGCCTGTGTATGTTATAAATACTGATCATTTATATTACTGTCGGTGTGCCTCCTGTGCTGTGCCAAAGGAGGGAGTGAGACCACAACATCCACTGGTGCCTCCCTCCTCCTCCAGGCGACAAACAGGAGCTCCAGCTTCAAGCAGGCAGAAAGCGGAAGCTTTGTGGTTTGCTGGAGGGTGATGCCCTAGGTGCAGGAACTGGGGAAATTTGCCTTCCCCTGCAGAGAGGCTGCATCCCTGGTTTTGCTTTAGGGTGGAGGTGTTTGCTGCAGATGGAGCTGGGGCAGGAGAGATGGCAGCTCAGAGCCATGCTGTTCAAGGTGGCAGATTTGGAAGTGTGTTGTGGCAATTAGTCATCAGACAGGACTTTAAACCCCTTCTTCCCAATGTATCCAAGGCTAGTGTGAAACTACTGTAGGCCCTCACTTCCATTTAGAATAAAAGCCTCGGTTCCTCTTAGTACAGAATTCCCAGCTGGATTATGATGTGTTGGCACATACCTCTTTTTATTTTCCAATCACATTTTGACACTCTGTGGTCAGTCTTTTAATTAGTTGTTAAAACTTGGCAAAATTGAGAGCTAATGGCCAGTCCAAGATGACTATGGTCTGGTCTGGGTCTTTTTTAGAGTCTCAGTAGAAACCTGCGTTTTCTCAAGTGAGCATTGAATGGATAAATTCTGCACAAGGATGTGATGGCATGACCATGCACCTCCCTCTTTGTCACCAGAGCGTTCACACGTTGATATAACAACATAGTTTGCACAAAACCCCACCTCTATTTGTGTGGCCAAAAAAAGATCATGCCGCAGCTCACAAAACTTGTTCCTCACTCTACATTTTTAGAATTACTTTAAACATGCTTCCCTTGCAACTCATGCAGATTAGGCAATGGCATTGGTTTCTAAATGGGAAAATCAAAAGCTTTTTACAGAGCCTGGATACACAAACAATGATAACACAGGCAGGATCAGCAAGAGCAACAGCATGGTCAGATAAGCATAATTTGACACACATAGCTTTTAAAGCAAAGCTATTTTAGTCAATTAATAATACTGTGCTTTAATAATTGTGGCATAATTTGGCTATCCTTATGAGACCAGAACCATAGATTCTGGAAATGGCTGTCCATTTGCTAAAGGCAAAGGATGTTTGTGAACTTACTGGAACTACATGTTTGCTGTGGGACATGGCCCATGGAACATAGGAGGAGTAAGGCAGAGCTCAAATTATGCCAGTAACAAAGAATACAATCTTCTTTAAAAACTGATTGATGTACATTACCCAGATTTCCTGAGTTCATTCCTCTGTTTATTTCATGCACTCAGTACTGCCCATAAAGCTGTATTGGGGTTATGTCTCTTCCATCCTTTGGCCTTCTAGTTTTGATGCTTCTTCCAAATATGAAACATGTCTGAGTTGAAGAATCTTTCTGTGCCTGTGAAATCTGAGTTTCTTCTCAGTTTCTCATTATTTTCCGTTGGCTTTCATAGTGAAGGTAATACAAGACTTGAAAAGATCACCTGACTCATGGAGTCTCATCTTTTGAGCTATTTCTATACTGCTAAATAAAAGAGATTGGGGCCATTTCTGTCTTTGACACCAAATGGTGCAGATTGACTTGCCTTCTCATCTTCACCTCCTTAAAGCTTAATGCTGAATTATCCTTCTGGCTTTCTTTACTCAGCAGTGCAGATTTACCTACCAAGTCTGCACAGTCTCTGACAGTGTCTCATAGTCACAGGCAGCAGTCGAATAGATGGCAGGTTTCAAAGTGTCCACCAAACACTTAGTCTGTAGGCTGTGGACAATAGATCACCAAACATCTTCCCAGTTCCCTGGCAATAAACTTATGATCTGAAGGAAAAGATCCAAACCCACAGCTATAACAAATACATGCCAAGAGCAGGAGAAGGCACCAGGCTTTCTCCCTGGGTAAAGTGCAGAAAGGAGACATGCTCAGAGGAGGTACAGCCCAGGGCTGATGATCCCTCTCAGTCTGCTCTCCAAGGCATCTCTCCTTCAGAATTCAAAGCTGATAGTCATCTTAACTGCACCCATGAGCAGGATATACTGGCCAGGTAACAGAAGCTCCAGCCACCAGATCTGCGTCCTGTCTCTAGTCATGGTCAGTCTCCAGTCGACACAAAATAAGCCTCCTTTCTAGCCCCAATGAGTGCCCAGCGATAGCTCAGATCAAGTAAATATAAACCTCACATAAACCAATGAAGGATCTAGTATTTTATACAAACCCTCCCCCTTTCCCTTCCCCTAACTAAGTAGCAGTCATAACCAGAGGCAGCAAAATGAGGACAAATGGTGAAAATCATGAATCAACTGCTTATCCAATCATCCCTGATGAGACCTGTGGTCCTAAGGGCCTTGTACTGCCCACAGCCCACCCCCTTCAGGCTTCAAACCAACCTTGAGGTTATTTTGAGGATGTCAGTAGGATTGTCCTGTGAGCCAGGAGCATGCTGGAGCACTGTTAGGGAAGGATTCTCACAAGAGAAGGTCAAGTCTTCGTTATTCCACTAGATATTTTTTTAATTACTTCATTCAAATAAGAACTATCACAGGGACCAGCTGGGTTCCCTCTTGTGATGTGCATCTGACTACTACCAATTTGACTAGCTGTTTGTTACAGAGACCTATGTTTTTTATGTCCAAGAGTACAAACACTAAAATTTACCCTAGTTTAGTCCATCAACAAGCCATTGTTTCAGAGATGGTAAGATGCAATATGTACATATTTGCAAAAGTGCGCTTTGCAGATAAGCATTGTGATGGACATCGAGTGGCTCAGAAATTGTATATTGTAGTAGCAGAAATATCCTTTTGCCTGCATGAACAACTCTAGACAAATGTATTGCACAGTCATAAAAAAGTCTTGCAAGAATAATTAAATCTATAGCAGGCCTTTTGTGGCCACTATGCCCACAAAGAATCACCCCCTCCCCAACATAGCTATGCAGGCAAAGATCTGTGTGTGATAGACACAATACATTTCAGATACCACCATCTTCAGGTCACGATTTACTTAGTGCAGAATTTTTCAATCACAAAATCATTGTAAGTCTCCCTATACTAGATCTTATCTTGTTTAAATTTGATGTCCTTTACTGAGTGCGCTTGAAGGTGAGAGAGTAATAGCTCAACAGGCTGAGTGATGGCTGACACAGTTGGTTATCACCCTGTCCCAGCACATCGTGGCATAGCCAGAAAGGACAAGACATCAGCCATGAGAGGCTGAGCTCTCGCATGCATGTTCATACCTGAGACAAGGTAGGATCTGCGAATCTCGCACGAGCACTGACATCATCAGCTAATCTGTAAAACTTATTTTAAAGAATTATGGTGGCTTATTAAGTTTTGTTGCTGAAGGCGGACTTCTTGCTGTTAAGCATCTTGTTCCATCCATATGATCTAGTCAAGTCCCTGAAAACCTCAGCAACTTGTCCAAGTTTATCATTCAGGTTTCCTCTGTAATTAGTGGAAGGAGAGCGGGACATCTCCAGAGAGCAGAAAAATGTGTTTCCAAAAGAAGCTGGGTGAAATGCCCTCTGAAAATCCTTCTCTTGCTTCTCAGGGGGAACCTGGGCCTTTAATGTAGACCAGACACCAAGTTTTGAGGCAATGAATACTGAAGGAGGTAAAAGTCTCCAGAGGGATTATTGCTGTCAGCTGGCCCTGAGCCATAAAATCTGTAATACTGCAGATCCCCTTCTATTAATATTTGTATGGTCCTCAGCATTAAGTTAATTTGTTTCACTATATTAAAATAAAGGACAAATACTGCAACTAGAGAAGTGAAACATAAAAGTCATTAGCAGTAAGTATTTCTTCAGACCTTTATGTTACTCAGCATAATTGAGGAAAGATACACTTATTGTAAAATGCATCAAATAATATTTGTGTCTGGCAAAAAGATCTTTCAGAAAAGCACTCTACATGACCTGACAAGTTTGGTACCAGATTTAACCCTAAGGATTCCTTCCCTTACCTCGTCTATCCAGCCGGAGCTATGCTGACTCATTTCCAGCAATTATTTTTGGCATGTGGTATTTTTCTGAACATCAAGCTTTATATATCAAGATTACCTGGGAACACTACTTAAAATTCAGTTTCTGACATGGACCTTTTGTGCCTCCTCAGTTGTCTAGCAAGGTGACCTGAAGTCAATCTTTCACATAAGACCTTATAAGAGCAAATATGAATCTGTTCGCTTTATATGGGCACTTAAAGTATCAGGGTATTTATCACAGTAGTAGGAACAATTCCTTTATGATCTACTTCACCCCTCACAGGCTGGGCCTGTGTCCTCACTGCTGTGCAGCTTGTGTTCCACCCCATCCCCTTGGCTGTCCCTACAAGCTGAAGCAGACCCTTCCTTTGAGCTTCCCTCCATATTTGCTGCATCTCACTTTGTGGTTTCTACAATGCAGAAATTAGCAATATTAGTAATAGCAATACAGCTATTACTTAAAATGCACACCTGTACAGGCTAACAGCAAACACTGAAAACTGAGGAGCAAAATCAACAGGTAACACAATTTATCTCCTTGTACTTTGGTACCTTCTCTTGTTAGGTATTGTTAACTCTAGCCCAGCTCTGAGCAGGGGTAAATGACTGAGCAGCTGTACCCTCTTCAAAATGTAGTCCTCTGAGCTAATTGGTAAAGTGTAAAGAGCTAGAGAAAACAAAGACACCGGAAGTAATTCAAAGCAAGGGACAAGCTCAGCCAGAACAAGGTAATGTTCTGCAAATCCCTCTCATCTTCTGAAGGGGAGTGCAGCCAGTACCAACATGGGAGGAGTTAAAAACACACCCAGATTGAAGCCATCCTCTTGTCTCACTCCCTCCCAGCAGCTGCTCCAAGGAAAGCTTGGCAGCTCAGGTAACAAATTAGAGGAAGAGAGGTTTGCTGGGGTCACACAGTTGAACTAAAGCATGCTGATGAAACAGTCCATGGAGTTGTTAACCTTTTTCCTGTCTTTCTCTTTATACAGACTTTGCTTCAGACTGGTCTCCTTTACACGATGCCTCTATCCATGGACGTCTGCTTACTCTGAAGAAACTCATCAAACAGGTACCCCTCTGCTGGGTTAATATCATCTCTGCTGGGTTTGTTCAGTTGTTGAATGCAGTCTGTGCTGTACTGTGAAACCTTCAGGGTGAGAAAATCACGTTGACTAGAATGCAGTGAAATCTGCCTGTAACAGATATTCTTTTTTCCCATACAAGTGGTTCCTTGCCTAGCGCAAGCTCTGTGCACTAAGGTGATGATGTATCAAAATATCCTGGGTTATGCTTTAATTCTGGTGCAGGTAATGGGACCCCAGTCACTGGGCTCTCTGGGCAGCTAGGGGATTCCTTCTGCAGCTCCTGCACCTGCTAGCAGTATTTGGTGCCCTGGGTTGGGGGCAGCTCCGGACCCAGGCAAGGTTCCAGTTAAGCCTTCAATCCAGCTACCTACACATCTGTTTCTGAAGTGCCTGAGGGTATCTGGGCCCCTGCTCCCACTATGGAAGGGCACAGCTAGGAAAAGGAAGGGTTATTGGAAATTTGGAGCTCTTCCAGCTTAACCTTCTGGAGCATCAAGTTTGCTAGAAACAAAAGATCCTGTAGAATCAAACCAATGGTTTCTAATGCAGGGGCTGACTTCAGAGCATGACATGTTCTGACCAAAGAGTAGAAAACACCTCAAAAGCATTTCAGGATTCAATCCAGTCAAACAACCACAGACTCAGCAGGCAGGAGGTCAGAATGCTTGAGCGGTGATGTAAAAAGGCAGCAGTCATGACCCTGCCAAGAAATTCAGTAGCGATTTTTAATCTTTATTTTTTTTTTTAATTTCAGAGTTTGTTATTCATGATGTGGTAGAACTAAAATTATGCTGAGTTCCTAAAAGGATGTCTATATTGTCCCATCGGACAGTCCACTACCTACAGCTTTCTGTGCCAATTAGAAGTGTATAGAAAGCCTAACCTCTGGTATGCTGTGCCAGTATCCGCTCCAGCCAAAGCACCACAGCCTCTTTCTCTGCTTACCTATTGAGATGAGCAGCTCCAGGCAGTTGAGGAAGGTGTGATTACAAAAAGCCTTAAAGGTCATTATAGAAAGAGTTGGTTTTTTTTTTGTTGTTTGTATGGGCATTTTGGTAGTTCGTTGTAATGATGTTTTCTATTAATTCATCAGGGGAGTGATGTGAATCTTGTTACAGCAGACCAGGTGTCTCCTCTCCATGAAGCCTGCCTAGGGGGTCATGCTGCTTGTGCCAGTGTCCTATTAAAACATGGTGCTCAGGTGAGTGCATGATGGACAGACCATTGTCTCCAGTGTTAATATGTTGTATTGTCACTTTTTAATGCTAGGAGATGTACTATTTCATGACAGTGTATCATGGTGATTTACACTCTGTCCTTAGCTCAGCTTAAAGCACATGTGTTATAAAATGCACCTCTTGATAAAGCAATAGAAAAAGCACAAATATAAACAACAGTTACTGTTGTTCTTTAGATGAAGGTAAAATGTTCCCATCATTTACTGAAAGAATATGGTGAAGTTCCTCTTGCAAAGGGTTTATAATCCTGCAACAATTAAGCGTGCATTTTATATTCTGCACACACTAATCCCATTGGTGTCAGTATACAGAGTCTTAAGTAGAGGTGTAGGACTGTTAGGATCAAATGATTATAAAATGGGAAGAAAATGGAAAAAAAATGCAAGTATGATGGTGAAATGGGCATGTCTTATGGCCTCTGCTTTTCAAGCTAATGTCAAAATTATAGTAAATAAGAAAATTAACTCGTTGTATGTATATTCCCTTTAGTTTAAACTTTTTTTTGAAGGTGTGGCTGCACACTTTCAGCTAAAAATGGACCACTTCAGGACAAGGCAATGGGCAGGTGTGTTTCAACTGAACTAACTGAGAAATGGGCACACATTTAACTCAGTGACTTGGTAACCCTGGAACAGCACTGATTAGAGATTCATTTGCAGGAGGAGAGACTTGGGGGCAATTTTAAAAAAGATTTTTTAATGATCTTTTTAATAAAAACTTGTAATCCTCAGAAGCAGTAGGGAGTTTTTGCAAGAAATTGAATAGAAAGTATTAAGAACCCTATTTTCTGTTGAGAAACTAGATAATTTTAACCTATTTTGCAATAATGAGAAGATGGACAAAAAGCCTGAATATGTTTTTTTCCCCCAGGTGAATGGAGTTACTGTCGATTGGCACACTCCATTGTTCAGCGCTTGTGTCAGTGGCAGTGTGGCTTGCTTGAATTTATTGCTGCAGCACGGAGCCAGCCTACACCCGGCCTGTGACTTGGCATCCCCCATCCATGAAGCTGCTAAAAGAGGTAATGCCATGGGCATCAGCACCCCTTTCCATGTTACTAGCAATGTGTTGAAGTTGAAAAAGATAAAGAAGATAATTTTCTTGATTTGGGTCATGTGAAATATCTTCCTAGTTGGCCTCATCACGAGCAGTGCAGTGCCTCCCACCCCTGGTGCTCACCGAGGGCAGCTTGGCTGGGCTCTCAGGGCCTCTGAGTTCAGGCGGTGCCACCTGGAAGGGGTTGCATTGTCCAAGCCAGTTGCCTACAATGTGGACATCTGAGGGAGTCATCTGGCTATCTTCAAAAGCAGTGGAGAGAAATGCAGTGTGATTTCGCTCATCTTTAGTAGACATCTGAAATGAGTCAGATAAAATGTGAGAGCTGTTCGGCTAACAGTGGCTTTGCAGCTCCTGTTTTCCAGGTTGGAAACACTGGAGAGGATGAAAGTATTACGCTACCATCTCTTGACAAAACATTGAATCTTTGCCAGATTACACCGCCACAGCAGAGAATTTGCTGAAAAAATGCCTGATCTTTGTGAGTTGACTCTTCATTTATCCTTTTTAAGGTCATGTGCAATGTGTCGAATTCCTCGCATCCCACGGGGTTAATATAGATCACAACATCAAGCATCTGGGTACTCCGCTTTATGTAGCTTGTGAGAACCAGCAAGTGAACTGTGCCAAGAAGCTTCTTGAGTCAGGTAAAAAGAAAAATAAAGGATGGTGTACTTTTGTTTCCTGCAACATTTATCTTTGGATTCTCTTTGCATCAAAGATTTAGAGAGGATCCTACTCTGGGACCTGGAGAAGTTTCACTCTTAATGGCAGCCCTGGGTTACATGGGGTAACAGGGTAACTAGGGTCTTCTTGACCCAGGAACTCAGCTTTACAGCTCCCAGCAAAATGATTGGTGATCCTGGATTTCACATGGCCAGTGGTGCCTGGAACAAACACCATCCTTTGCAGTGTCTGTGTGTGTGATGCCGCAGTTATTTGAAGTGGGTAGGAAAAAATTTCCTTTTTTTCTTTTCCTCCCTCTTTACCCAAAACAATTGACTCAATCACCTTTACATAGTATTTCTGCAAACATATTTTGATTCCCACTGAGTTCATAAAAAGTTTGAAATATTTCCAGCAGAGAAAAACATTCAGCACTATATATGTTGCATCAAACAAACCTAGCTATAAGTCTAAGCACTTGGATGATTATACAAGGCCATTTCTTGTTATCTATAGTAGCACATCTCTTCTAACCAAAGGGGCCATATAACCCAAAGTAGTCACAGAGCTAGTACAAAAACAATGGACCAACAAAGCCACTTTGGAAAAAACAAGCAAACATCATGTAGATCACCTTATGCACTATTTAACACAGTGAGATTTTTTTGGAAGAATCAAATACGAATTAATCCAAATATTAAATGTTTAGCTATTGTTTTCTGGTTTTTGCCATTTTGGTTTTTGCTGCCTTCTTTATATAAGAATGTGTACTCTAAAAACATTAAAAATAGTTTTGAATTAGTTTTGCAGCTCAGCCTTCTTAGGGTGTTCTAGGAACCATTAGCCCAGGATAATGGATGGGGGAACACTCCAAGCACCAACAAGGGGTGCTTGCTTATATCCTCCTCTACCAAGGGCCTCTAGAACTTTTCCATCCTCACATTTTTTCCCCAGCAGATATTTTGGCATTTGGAAATCCAACCAGCTTAAGCCTCTGGTACAGAGCAGGTTGAACCCCTGCATGTATTTTAAGGGAATGGGGCACTGGGATGGGGAGCAAAGGTGGGCCGTAGGTAGAACTACAACTTTTTCCTGCTTCAAGATATCCATGGGCTGTGCTGTGAATGAAGGACTTCCTCATGCACCATTCCTCTGGGATCATTTTCTTAGTCACACTCCTCCTCAACCAGTGTGAACTGTGCGTGTGCAAACTGTAGTACCAAACCCCAGCATAAGGAAGTCCACCTCAGGGTAGATGTTACAGCATTTACAGATTGTTCAGAGAAATAACAGCTAGTGCAGGACTTGGAAATAGGCTACCGTATAGTCATTATTTGTCATTATTCTTTGTCATCTCTTGGTGTTCAGGAGCAAATGTGAACAGTGGCAAGGACCTGGACTCCCCTCTGCACGCAGCCGCAAGGAATTGCAGTGTGGAGCTGGTGACACTGCTGATTGACTTTGGAGCAGACATTTGGGTGAAGAACACTGAAGGCAAGCGGCCAATGGAGCTGGTTCCACCCAGCAGCCCTGTGGGCCAACTCTTTCTGCAGAAAGAAGGTGCCTTTTAGCGCTTGTTTTATTTGTTCACTTGGGATTCGCTAGGGAAAAACAGCACAAACTGCTGCAAAAGGCAGCTATCCCATGCTACAAGCGCTACAAAACTGAGGATAACTAAGCTTACCTCCATTCGCTGACATATGGTCACTATGTTTTCTAGTGTCAGAATATAGTGGTGCACTAATAGGATAACAGTAACAACAATAACCCATCTTTCAGCCTCTAGGTTGTGAATCTACTGCATCGGGGAGCAATCATATGGAGCTTGCAATATAATGCAAAATAGAGTTTAGGCTGAAAAAACAAGAAAAATGTTCCTTAGAAATTAAAGGTGGCTTTTTCTGATTACCTAAAGCACTGAAATCAGTGGGAGTCTCTCAGTTCCCTTGTTTCTGAGATGGCAGTAAAACCAGGAGTGTTATGTGGAGCGTGCCAACAAACACAGGCAGAAAATCACCTCTGATGGGAGTTGAGGCTAACTGGTGAGCGCTAGGACCGGGATCTTTGGTTATACAGTATGCTGATAGTCAGGTACGTGCCAGATACTGGTCTCAGCATTAATGCAAAATTGCAACCAGAAAATTTTTAATGTATGTGATGCTGAAAAAGAAAGTATATTGAAACACTGATCTTCTAGTTCTTTGCCCTTTACTTTTATTGTTTGGCCAAGATCTTATGTAGGTGCAAAAGTATCTTTAAAATGAAAGACTCTATATTAGGTTTTTTGTGGGGATTAAGGAAAATTGCAAAGGAATGATATAATGAATATACATATATATATATACATTTATAAACCAGGCTTTTTTTAAAGGCCAACATTATGTGCTGAATAATCCAGCAGTATCAAACTGTAGCCTTGACCCTCAGGAAGTGCTTGTTTTGTACCTGTAAATGAAATATTTCCAGATCTATTTTATTTTATTGGTTACGAATACTTCAATGAATTATGGAGAGAAATCTTACTTACCAATCTTCAGGAAAATTAGAAGAATGTCTCTCATGTCTAGTCATTGGTGTACTTGTGTTCTTCTTTAGATGTTCTCATTCAGTCAGAAAACTATGCACATTACTAAATAGTTTTCATTATTTTAAACAAGTTACTGATGGTGTGGTCCATGACTTTGTTATTCCAGTTACATGTTGATGTAATTGTTGTCATGAACAGATTTACACCAAGGTAAAACTGGAATAACAAAGTGATGAATCCAGCCCTACTTGAAATATTGACACAAAAATAATAACATGAAAACAACTGTGCTGTGCACGTTATGTATGAGGAACGGATACTTGGTTTCCCAACTTAATCTACGGTGCACAGAGCAGCGATCTTTCTGAGCTCCAATCCCTGCTGCATTAGACTCCTGCCTCCTGTGATACCATGTGTGTCCTGCTTATTTGAGATAAAAAACCATTTCAGGCACACCCTGTGGAGCCGGCCCAAGAAGTGCTGCTCAGGCTGAGCTGACAGCTTGGGCAGTAAGAAACTTCAAATTCAGCAACTGCAGTAAGAAATGGTAAATGCCTGAAGGGCAATTTGCTGCTGAATAGTTTTCCTCTGATGTTCTCCAGCATGCCTTTCTCTGAGTAGGGTCATGCCTGATGGTCAGCTGATGTCTAACTTCTTTGGCCGGCTGAAGAGTTGCAGCCTGGGGGAGCGGTGCAAACATTACCCCTCCGGTTTCACAGGGAGGTCATGCAACGTGCTGCGGGGATCAGAGTCACCTTGCCAGTCCCATGGCCCCTCAGCACCGGCACAGCTGAGCTGCTGCTCTCCTGCCCTGCTCCCACACACGGCTCCTCTCCCCCCATGCCACAGATGCTGGGGGACAGCATCCCCATGCCCATGGCCAGGGCAGGCTGGAGGGAGTGTGTTTTTGCACCAGAGATGAATTGGTGAGTGTGCCAACCCAGTCACCCTAGGACTAGCCCAGTGTAGGTGTAGTACATGCGGTGGTCTCCCTTCCCAGGACTTCACTGTGCTGCCGGACCACTGCGTACCCTGCTTGTGTTGCAGGGAGAGTCCTACGTGTGAGTGGGAAAGTTAGGTAGTGATCCAAAAATGCACTTTTTTTTTTAAGAGTATGCTTTCAGTTGCTAAATATTTTTCAGCGTAGTGATGCTGCTTGTGTTTTGATAAGTCTTTCGTTTTTGAGTTGTTTCTTTTTTTTTTTTTTTGAATGGATGATTTTTAAAATGAGATGTTTACAGGCAGGGCATTTATCTGTGGGATCAGTGGCCAAAGACATGTGCAGTGTGATACTGCAATAGCCAGTCTCACTTGCTCCATATCAGCTTCTCTTGTTGTCTTGTACCCAAACATAGGGTAGATCATCTGCTGACTCCTAGCAGGAGGCTGCAGCCCTTTGCACAGCCCTTCAAATAGTGCAGCGGTTTTCAGCCTTGCAGAGCTGCTGGAGACATGGTGGCCTGTGTGAGGGAAGACTCAAGAGCTGATTAAATCTTCCACCTCATCGCATTTTTGCTGCAGCTCCCATTCCTTCCCGCTGCACTTCACTCCTCCGCCAGCACTAACACTTTAGTGATGGCTAACTTATCTGCCCAGCAGGCAGGCATGGTGGGTGGCACCTCAGCTGTCCCCTCCCAGCTCACTTTCCTCCCTCTTTCTTTCTACAGTGTTTCTTCTTATCTCCTCCCCACTCCCAGCACCCAACCCCCATGTCCACACCCGCTGCTGCCCCTGCTTTGCCATTCTTATCTGCCCACCCACAGCCCCCCTGTGACCCACTGTGCTTGTCACCCCTGCGTGCTGCACAGTGGGGCGCAAATGACAGGTTGGGTGGGTTGAACATTGAAAGGTGCCACAGCGAAAAGCATCACACAGCCTCTACCTCTTTGTGAAAAGGATAAGTCCCCCCCCCAGTAAGCATATAATGTCATTATACTTAAAAAAAAAAAGCACAACAGATTCTTCAGCAGGGCTTGTATTTATCAGCATGGGACCGGGTAATCTGGAAGGTATAAATAAAGGATTATATAGTATTTCTTTTGCTCTGTGTTTGTCACTATTATGAAATACATCTCAAGAAAGCAGTGGGCTGCAAACTTGGATCTCACTGAAAGAGTCAGGGGGAAAGGACTTTGAAGGAAGCATAGATCATCTCTTCTTCTCAGACAACGCAAACCACATGTGCAGCTTAAAAGGGAAAGACTGATGCTGCTAATGCTAATTGCGGCTGTGTAATGACAGAGAGTGACTAGGCTTGAATTGAATCGCAGGTGGGCTGAAGTCCTCTGCTGGGTGCAGGTCTGGCTTTTCACTGCTGGCTGCACACCCCCTGCGCAAGGTGGGTTGCAGGAGTTGGGGGGGGAGTGGTAATAGCTGCCATTTCAGCTTTAAAATTTTGGGGCAATAAAGACACATGTGTAACCTCTTCCCTGGCTCTTTCTCCAGGGCCGCTGTCCTTGATGCAGCTGTGCCGCCTGTGCATCAGGAGGTGCTTTGGACACAAGCAGCATGAAAAAATAACTGAACTTCTCCTCCCGGACGAGCTGAAACATTTCCTTCTCCACGTTTAAGGCTTTCATGTTCAAAATGGTGCCTTTAATAACACAGCAAGGTTCGTTGAGGAAAGGCTCTTCTCATCGGTAATGTTGCCAATGCCTGCAATGTTAATTTATCATAGTTGCTGGTCCCTAGTAAAGCCCTGGGTCCAAGAAACCCAGGACTGACCAACTCAGTCCTCACAGCCACCACCCCCGGCAAATCCATCATCTGGAAAGGAACAATTCTGCAAGGATGTACGGTGAAGCTTGAAAATGTGACTCAAAAGCCCCCTAGAAAGTGTAGAAAATGAGCAGAGCATCTTAAAATAGATCTCTTGATTCTCTGTATCCCGGCACAGTTTCACAGGGCTCGTGGTTGACAGCCCCTTACAAAGAAAACGCGTATCCCAGCCCAGCACTAACAACGCTTCATGTATATATTAAGGATACTAAGGAAAGCTACACTTTCTTTGTAAGCAGTGCTCATGTGCCTGTCATCTGTGATGGCTCTACCCACACCACTGTACAGGTAAGGAAAGGGAACCCAACTGAACCTAGCTGCTATACAAGAGAGGCCCTCCAGCAGATGTTACTTATTTTCTAAGTACATCACACTGCAGATAGATGAGCATCAACCAACAATCATCCGCATTTAGGCCAGCATCTGAAACATGTGTTTCTGCCATGACATCAGGTAGGTCACTGTTGATGGCAGCTCTCTACAGTGCAATAATAGTGGAGGGAAAGTTTTCAATCATCCATTAAAATCACTTATTCCTGTTGCTTTGAGACGTAAGGGAGCCACACTTCAGTACTACACATTTTCTCCTTGTAACATTATTTTTCAAGGACACAGGCTGACAGGCTATCAGTGGCGGGCATTGAGTGCTCTCCCTTTCTGCCCTGAAAATTAGGTGATATCTCCTAAGCATTTCTCAGCATGCATCAGAAAAACAACAGCTTCTATCCAATCCTTTCCCCACCCAAGAAAAGAGATCATCTTAAGACTGAGATAATTTTTTTCTTGGAGAGGTGCTACCTCATTCATAGCATTTTCCATGGGAGTGGTAATAATAATACCTCTAATGTGGGGTCATAAAATAAACAATGAAAATATTGAAACTGAAGTCCATTCCAAATTAAAAAGGTAATGGGTAATTTCTGCCTCCCGCTCAGTTGCTGAGCTGCTGGCTCAGCATTTGTGTCTCTCAAACAAACATGACACGTGTGGTTCTTGTTCCACTGAGGTCATAAGAACAAATATTTTCTCCAGCTAAAGTTCAACACAGGGTGTTTTCCTTTCCCTCCCTGCTGCCACAAACCAAAGTGCTGTTATGACTGTTCTGTTCTCTCCCATGTGCTCCCCTGGGAATATTGGCTGCCCGATACACGTGGCAGCGAGGATGCTGAAGCTCTGGCTCCTCTGCCTGCCACCCTGTGCCCTCTCCAGCTCTGAACTGCGGTGCATGTGCATCACCTGGGAGCAACAGCACACCCACTGCCTCCCTGTGGGGCTACTGCCGAATTGCTTCTGCATTGGAGGGGCAGACCAAGCATTTCAATGCTTTTGGAGATTCTTTTCTTCCTGGCTTACTGTGAAGAATCCTGCAAGAGTGGGCTTGGTGTGTGAAAACTGTGACAACATCATTAACGCCAGCAATGATATATACTGAGTCCTCATCTCGTAAGAGGAGAGACCAGAAGCCTTCAAATACACAAACTTATTTTGATGTTTACTAGTGTGCCAGTGTGTGCAGTGCAAGCCTTCCTTTCGCATATGGAAAGTTAAAGAGGAAGGATCAAATGCTACCTGGATATTCATATTTGATGTAAATTACAACTCAAATCCTTGGCTGGACAACATGACTGCTGGCTATAGGTACCCAGTTTTTTGTGCTGACCAAACACAGAAAGAGCAGTTCTGTTGGTTTTGTGGGACATTAATAATACCCTAATGGGACAAAATGACAAACACAGTTACAGCTGTAACTCCCCTTGTGATAGAGACACCTAGAAATCTTCACTGATCTGACTTAATCCATCACACACAATTTGAGCCATTTAAAAATTCACTGGCTGGCTTTAGATGGCATTTAATATTCTTTCCCTCCTGCTGGGGAAGAAAAATAGACAGCTGTTTTTATACATGGAACAGAAACAGGTGTCTTGGATAGATGGATCCTTCTAAAATCAGTATCCCCGTTAAGCTGAATCTGCATTCAACAGGCAGGGAACAGACAGCTAACCGAGTGCTTAATTTTTGAAGAATAAAGTATGAAGAACCCCAGCTTTGGTGACACATCTGAAAGCTAAGATCCAGCTTATTATCTTAGATTATGAACCATTTTTTTACCTACTAGTTTTATTATTTACCTTTAAGCATCTTATTTTGTAACTTCAGCCAATGGGTTTATATGAGTAACGTGAATACCAGCAGAAAATTGCTCACAGAAGATGATGAGAGTGTTGCTTCTAGATTGCTTTTGTTTTCTGGAAATTTCATAGTGTGACTCTGTTTACCTGAATTCCTCTGATCAAATGTAATTAGGATGAATCCTGTATGCTCAGCTTGTATCATCTCAGTATACTTGTTTATTTATTTTAATATAAATTGTGATCAACACTGGTGAATTACAGCTTTGTGCATCAACACTTATCCAGTTATAAACTGTAAAAGTTGTACAAGATGCAAACTGAATAAGCTCATTATATGTGAGGTTTGGACATTTTTCTATATTTGAAACCATTCCAAATGTAATGCAGGACTTGAAAGATTGTCAGGAATATATTTTAACAGATTCTTTGTTATTATTTTGTTAGCAGTTTAATGGTAGTCAAACCACAACTGTATAGGATATTTGCTCAAAAATAAATGGTTTAAACTCTTTTTTTTTAACATTCTCTTTCATTTTTTAAATGATAGCACTAATTTTGTAGATTGCTGATACTATGGAGTTTTGGACTGAACTCTAATTGTTTGCAATCCTGCCTACAGTTGGGTAGTATACAGAAAAATTCCTTCAAATAGACCTATAGTAAAGATAAGACTAAGATGCAAATAGTGTGAAAATCTTGCCTTTTGCTGGTGTTTTAAGGTAGAGCTGGACTCTTGCAATTATTTTTCTGCTCACTTCAGGGTTAGTGAGAAGGAGCCTGAGATCTCACAAAGTAGGAGAAGATATAAATTAAAATGGTGACCTTCTTTAATTTGTTTTTTTTTTTAATTGATTTGCATCAGTTTGTTTCTTCTGTCTCCTCAGCAAGAGGCATATGTAACGATCTGGGTGCCCTTGTGTGTGCCTACACAACAGGAACTCTATACTGGAAGTGAGCACATGGAGTTTGCTGTATGATCAGAAGTCCAATGGGTGTCCACCAGCATCCAGCGTATACACTGCAGGGCTGGAGTGATTTGGGAGGGTAGTAATTCCCTCTCTATTAGCTGCATCTCTGGGTGCTTCTGCCCACAGAGACCAGCTGAAAGAGAGAGGACAATGCCAGCAAATTGCTTTACAAGATGCGTTTCTGCTGGATACAGAGCTGCTTATGAAAGCTGTGGAACTAAACAACCAACACCGCAACAAAAGAAGACACCTGATTTCACAGAATCACAGAATCACAGAATGGCAGGGGTTGGAAGGGACCTCTGGAGATCATCTCGTCCAACCCCCCTGCTTGAGCAGGTACACCTAGAACAGGGTGCACAGGACTGCCTCCAGGCGGGTTTTGAATGTTTTCAGAGAAGGAAACTCCACAACCTCTGTGGGCAGCCTCTTCCAGTGCTCTGGCACCCTCACAGTAAAGAAGTTTTTTCTTCATATTCAGGTAGAACTTCCTGTGTTCCAACTTGTGCCCTTTGTCCCTTGTCTATTTAAGAAAGAAAGTTCTCTTTTGGTTTATTGAAAAATGTCTGATGCAACAAATCATTGCAAAGTTGTTTTGGCTCTTCAGCAGTTGCTGGGTGGGATCAGCCACATCCCAGGACTCATTTCTTCATTCTGCAATCATGTGCAAAGGTCCATAGCTGCCCTGCCCATTTCTTACCATTTCATTTTTTTCTTTTAACTGGAAACTACAGACATCCTAATCTAGTAAATGTAATACACAGCTTTGGAGCCTATGCAGAGAATGTCCTCTTGCCTCTTCACTGACATGAATTCATTTCAAGATGACTAAGAAGGAAATAAATTTTACTTCACTGGCTTAGCAAAATGGGACAGACTAGCTGCAAAATAGCGGATTAGTGGTGCTAGAAGAGAGAAAAGAGAGTGCTTGTATCCCTAATTTGGGATATAATCAATTCCCCTCAGACTCAAGTTTTTGAGAGCCACAGGTCCAGGACTTGATGCTCCTGAAGCCACTTTTTCTTGCTTTACACATGCACTCTATCTGTCAAAATGGAGACTGCCTTGCCCTGCAGTCCCAGCCAGAACCCTGCTGGCTTTGAATAAAAATTCCCAGGAGTTATTTCTCTGCATATCGAGAGATTATTTGTCATTCCTTGATATGTTGCTCAGCTCACTGCTCCAGGGATGCTCACTTCCATGCACACAGGCAACATTTGATGCAAAAGTGCTCACTAGGATGCCTTGGAGAGTCCACTTTTCTTTAAAATGAAAGCAGTGAACTATTGCCATGAAGACAAATGTTTCAAATTCTTATATCCCCATTCAACACAGTAACCCTTATTCCAGCTTGACGTGAGTGCTTGGGTAGCACACCTGGACAATACTTGGGTCATGTCACCGTGCAACATGTGACATGCCATAATAACTTTTATTATTTCTGAGGCTAGAAAACAAAAAAACCCCAGCCTCAAACAGTTCAGTCCAAATCAAGCAAATTGCTCATTTTTCTTGCAGGAACAGAACAAAACATATGAAAAATAATATCCACCAACTGGGCTATTGGGACATATTCTTTAGAGGTGATGGAAGCAAGTTCAAATCCCCTCCTAGAATGAAATAGATTCAATCTCTATCTTTGCTGTCCCTGGTGCTTTGGAGATAGATCCTCCTAATTTTTGGTGTATCTAAACCTCTCTCTCACTCAATTTATCCAAAAAGACTGTCTGACTTGAATTCACTAATAGTTTCTCAGTGATAGTGCCTTGGTACATAAAAGCGTAAGACTGGAAGTTTGCATTAGGGCATCCCTGTGGTAGGGACCAGCAGCCCCAGGGGGTTGCAATGGGGTCTTGGGCCATAGGCAGGGTCGGGGAGAGCCCCAGGGGACTGACATGGGACAGTAGGGCTGGTGGTGCCCTCACGGCTTGGACGTCTGGGAAGCCATGTTAATTCTCAATATCCATGGCATCCTATAAAGAGGAGATCTATAGCTCCACCACATATTTCTCTCATAGCCTCTTTTTTTCCCAGGCCAAAGACTCCCAGCCTCTTTAGCTGCTCCTTGGACAGAAGCTGGGAGACAGAAATATTGTGATTCTATTTGTAAATAAAGTATCCTCTTACTCCCAGAAAGAAAAACATGGCCAGAGCTATCTAATGCTTCCCAGCTGCTTTCCTTGTGTGCCCTGTAGTATCTCTCAGATAATTCTCTGTTCCTAGCTTATATAACCAGACAGCTTAGTCCAAAAGAAATACCTAGTGAAAACACCCTTGGCTCAGTTCCTGAAGGGGTTTTGCACATGCTCTCTCCTTTCAGTTATCCTATTCCATAAAAATGATGGTAACTGTTTTGCACGCTTATCCTGAATTAAATGGGGACTGCTACATGCAAAGCTCTGGCAAAGGGCATAGCACAGAGGGCTCTTCTTTTTCTGAGATGTGGAAAATGGATTGTGTCTGATCCCTGCGCACAGTCTGGAGTTTGCATCTGGTCTTCCTTGTGCCTGGGCAGCTGAGAAGAGAGGTGGTCAGGTCAGGCAGGGCATTTCTTTCCTGTTAAGCGTGATGATTAAAAGCCCCCAAACCCCCAACTCCTATGAACCAAGACTGAAAGCCTGAACATCGAGAAAAATGTGGGATAGGAGTAACTGAATACATTTCTGGCTTGGGAGGCTGAGATAGGGATTTCCTGCCTTTCCCCTGCCACAGTGGTTCTCCAGGGCTGGTTGCCTGCTGACCCAGGCACAGGAGCCCACCTGGGGCAGGAGGGCGAGGGGCAGAAAAGCGACCGCCATGAGGCCTGTCAGCCCAATGCCTTTGCCTGCTCCTCCAGACAGTGCTAGGTTTAGCCAGCAGATGGTATTGCTGGCACACGCCTCTGCAGAAAAGCTTTGCGAGAGGAATAATCAGGGGAAAAACTGAGCCAGGATAGTCGTGGTGCTGGGAGCAGACACAAACTCTGGCTCACATGGACCAGGGAATCTCCCATCACTGCCACTTCCAGCCAAAAGCCAAGCAACTTTTGGTTTTTACTGTCCTATTATTTCCCAGCTTTTCTGCGTCAATTGTCCAAAAGTGGGATTCAGCAGGATTCATACAATGCTCAGGGTTTCTCTTAACTGAAGGATTAACTGTGCTTTATATTTACCTTCCTTTTACAGTGAAGACTAATATTTTTACCATTCATAGATGCTGTGAAGAAAGCACTGGGCAGCTTTGGAGAAAATGAACACAAACTCTCTCACTTGGTCACCAGTTGTCAATGACCTGGTAATTAAAGGTATCCTGCAGCACTCCCAGTCTTAGAAAGGTATGCTTGTTGACTTGTTTTTTTACATAGCAGTTGCTTAATATGCTTTTTCCCTCAACAACCATTAACACTTGACAGAAAAAAATATCAGTTCCAGAAACTGGAACATCCATACCTACTGAACTTACATATAATTAACCAATTAGACACTGAAATTTGCCTTGGTGTTCAGAAAGAGAACTTACTGGAGTATTACACCCCTCAGAACTCCTTCTCTCTCCTAAGGAAATAATTACTATTGTTGGCTTCCTAATTTCACAGGCTGGCTGTTACTGCTTTCTAGACAGCGACTCTAGGCAAGAGTCCTTCCCGTAATTTATTTTGGGTGAGAGTGCTCCATGGAGCTCCTTGGAGCCTTCTCCTAAAAAACGTGCAGCATAGGACTTTACAAAGCCATTTGGTGTCACAGTCAGGAATTGTCACATCTGTGCTCCATGCTGTGCAGTGACTTAGATGTCAGGGAAATGTCTTATTTCCATGTCCTCTCTACAATGTTTTGTTTATACTGCTTTCCATGATCTACAGCCCAGGACATGTATGCATTGCATATGATGTTCTAATTCAGCTTCATGACTTAAAAACAAATGGCTTCACACACTGACTACATGTAGGCCAGACCTTTTAAATGTAATATATGCTGTGAATTGTTATGGCAGATCTTCAAGCATCCTTCTAGGTAAGGTAGTTTAGTAAGACATATAAATGACTGCCTGAAGATGTGCATTTGCCTTGTGCAAATGGAGGCAGTTACTTTGACTGTGCTTTCATTTCCCTGAATCTTATATAGGAGCTGCCTAGAGTACTACAAATATCAGTGAGAAAAAATGTAGGGGACAGGAACGGCATCATAAACTTAGTGTGTTTGTGCTACTTCTGTGCAGCAAATTGCAGCTGGCTGATGGATATAGGATGCACAGCTCCTTCACCCATTTCTTCTGGCTCCACAAAAGCCATAAAGGAAAGAAGACAGGAGCAATGTTTTGCTCTCTATCACCTGCATGCCTCTGGGCTCACTCCATTAGAAATCACCCTTGCAGCCTGAGACCATGAGAGGGGGAGTGCTGTAAATGGCTGGGTGGAAACCATGCACCACAGAGATGTAAGCACCAAAGAGTTTCTGCTGCATTTAGTATGGGCCCCATCTTAAGTGATACATATTTTAACACTAAGCTCCAGCTATGGTCATCTTGAGGCTGCTGTTCCCTCAGCAGCAGTGTACTTTGTGTGCTGGTTGGTAATACGGTGCATGAACAACCTTGTTTCATATCACACATCAGCCTATGAAGCTACTTCAGCTGACAGTAAAAGCATAGTGTTTTAACTACCATTTTTGGCCTCCTCAAACTTCTATTAAAGTGTAGATATTCTAATATAACTGGGGGGAGGGGGTTTCTTGGTGGAATTTTGTACAAATTATTTCTGTTCTCTTTTCTGATCACTTTAAACAATTTTCTCTCTAAGATCCCGTTCTTCCTTTCACTAATGTACTTATTGACTCATATCTATGGAAGCACCTTGCCTCCTGGCTCCTTTTGCTGGCTCATTACATGTATTTATTGCTGCATTTCTCTGAAGCAATTTCATTAAATTCTGCTTTATGGTTATCCCAGAAATCTACTGTTAGTATTCAGTGCCCTTTCACGCTCATAGCAAGTACAAGTTCATTCTGTCTCTTAAATTTTATTAATCTCTTTCAATCATTTAAAAATGAAAAAAACCCAGTGAAGTTACTCCAGGATTTTGCCTCTTTCCATTAACAGCAAAATAAACCTAATTTCCTGCAGCTTTCTGCTTTATAGCTCAAAGCTTTGGTGTGGATTACTTTTCTTGAGGACCATTATGATTGCCCACAGGCAGAACAAGTTCAGTAAAGTATCAGCTGCTGAATCTCCAAAGAAACATTCATTGGGGAAAAACTTGAAGCTCTTTGTTTGCAGCATTTTGTAGTTACTTAAGAGGTATTTCTGTTCTCTTAGTCTCATGAAAGGTGACCGTTAACATTAGTATTTTTAAAGTGCCACAAGTAGGAGGCATGAATGTGAAGTTCGTTGAGGGATTTAGAAAGCACTTTTGAAAGAGTCCAAAAGGCAGATTAAAAAAAATGTTGAGAATTATACATTGGCTCAGAGCCACTTTTGCATCCAAATCCAGGCAAAAAAAACAACAACAACAACAACAACAACAGCCCAAAAATAGACACCTGTAATTTTTGATAACTATTGTTCCTGCTCCAGATTACATAGTCACACAACCTCCCTTGACATCCAGACCCTCAAAGCTATTTAGATGCCATAGTACAAAAATTTTGTTTGGACCAGAGTGTGAATGAAAGGCCCTACAGACTGACAGGTGGCCAGCCCTTAGACTGTTGGCAGGTTCATTACCTTATGCAGTCCTGCTGCATTTTCAAACACATATCAGGAATTAGTTACAAATTCCTTTTATTCCACAGTGTAAAATGTGCATATGTACCCTCCCTCTCCCCAGTAGTTCCTGGATGCATTACATCCAGCTTCCATGACTACACAGGACCTCCTTCCTCTGATGTGTGGATGACCTGAGGATTTAGGTTCACATATCTGCACTTGTGTCCTGGTTTTGGCTGGAATAGAGTTAATTTTCTTCATTGTAGCTAGTGTGGGGCTGTGTTTTGGATTTGTACTGAAAACAGCTTTGATAACACAGGGATGTTTTAGTTGTTGCTAAGTAGTGCTTACACTAGTCAAGGACTTTTTTAGCTTCCCATGCTCTGCCAGGTGCACAAGAAGCTGGGAGGGGACATAGCCGGGACAGCTGACCCCAACTGACCAAAGGGATATTCCATACCATATGGCATCATGCTCAGCAGATAAAGCTGGGGGAAGAAGAAGGAAGGGGGGGATGTTCGGAGTGATGCCATTTGTCTTTCCAAGTCACCGTTACACATGATGGAGCCCTGCTTTCCTGGAGATGGCTGAACATCTGCCTGCCCGTGGGAAAGAGTGAATAAATTCCATGTTTTGCTTTGCTTGTGCGTGCGTGGCTTTTGCTTTACCTATTGAACTGTCTTTATCTCAACCTATGAGTTTTCTCACTTTTCCTCTTCTGATTATCTCCCCCATCCCACCAGGGGGGAGTGAGCGAGTGGCTGCGTGGTGCTTAGTTACTGTCCGGGGCTAAACCATTGCAACTTGCATGGCGGCATTTCATCCATATGAAAATGCAGTACATGGTGAAACTGGAATTAAGGATTCTTCTCTGGGGAGTGTTTCATAATTGCTAAAAAGAAGCCCATGGTTGATTTGGCTTCACTGAGGCTGAACAGCATCTGGGTGCCAGAGCACATCCTGATTTCTGCTCCACCCATTGCCAACATCAGAGACCAGACTGGAGAATGTTTTTGCTTCCTTCAGACCACTGTATCTGGGTATCTTTCCCATGAGGAGAAAGGGGTTACAAAGCAGAGATAGTATTTACTTGAATCTCACCCACCAAAGAGGCAGAATGATATTTTGTGCACATCTGAAACACAGTGGTATGGTCAGACTGTAGATGTCATTCTCAGTACAGCTGAGAATCATAGGATGATGTTAACAGTCCTTATCTGTCTAAAGAGTTCAAAGTTTTTATAAGCTTGTTTATCCAATAGGTGAGTGAGCAAGGAAAGTGTGCTAAGTTGTCGTTAAAGGAATCAGAACAATTTGGCTGGTTTGTTTCATCAAGTATTGGACATCGTACTTCTTCCAGAGAAAAGAAGTGAAAACATGACAAAAAATATTGGTGGAGAAATGAAAAAGAAAAAAATATTTGCCCTACAGCTTTGTTGAGGAGGAATAATGTCAACAGGGTAACAAGCACAATGTAATGCATTTTCCTACCCTTCCCTTGTTCTCCCCACTGTTTATAAAGGGAAACCCTGGAGGCTTTGCAGGTCATTTGTGCTTTGCACAAAAGCTTTAGCTGTTTCTCCAGAACACGTATTTTTACCCAGGGTATCTTGACTTCAGGACTAGGGTTTGGATTAATGCACTGTGTAGTACAGTTAGCTGTGTTTGGAGAATTCTCAAGCTATGGCTGCTGCAAAATCAAATTGCCCAATTGTTCAGCAAAAGACAGACACTAGAAGAACATAGCAGCATTACTTTTGAGACAGGACTGGCTTCACCTGACTTCCAGCTGCAGTTCAGGACACCGACTTTGATGTTTAAATCCTTAGGTGCTAAGGCCCCAGGTGCAAAGTTCGCTTGGCGAGACTCTTTCCACTAGCACCACTTCTACTTGGCCACTGAGAATGCTGTGAAGCATGTTCCTGCAGAGCTGAAACCGTGGGGTTTTGTCACACAGGCGTATTACTGGGGGTAAACCACAGTAATAACATAAAAAAAAAGTGTGATTTAAGGCTGTTTTTCTGCATAGATAATGAACTCCCTCTTCAATGGGGACTATTATACAAACCTAGAGAGTAAGCTCTCTCCTTTTTAGCACACAAGTCCTTAACCCAAGGATGTCACATGGCAGAGACCCCAGCCAGAGTTTCTTGTCATCCCCCTAGAGAATAGGTACTAACTTCTCCTATGTGGATTCTCTGGTGCCTAATATTTGCTAGGCAGCAGCCTTGTTCTCTGAGCAGACACAGATGATAAGGTACAGCTGTGCTAATACATATGCCAGGGCTGTTTGCTGATTCTGAGGCTAATAGCAAAGAAATCTGCCAGGCCCCTACCATTAACCTCTCTCCCTCCAAAACAAAGTGACTGCATCAGCAGTTAGGACTGGTCCCTCTTAGTCTGCACTAACTCCCAGACCAACCCCTTTGAGGAATGCTGCTTTTCTAACAGTGTAACAGTATGGGAAGATGTTTTGAGTTCGTGTTTCTGGGAAATTCTGTCTATAATATATTGGTAGCAACATAGCTATAGAGTTTCTCTCCTCTGCCTGGCCAGCTGTTTTCATGATATATTAAATATGATGTGTTCAAAATTTAGTGGGTGAGAGGGATGGCACATAACGTGCCATGTGCTTGCATCTCTTTCACAAGTCATGTGCTGCATGGAGTGTGCATGTCCTTGGGATATCTCAAATAACACAGAAGAAAAGAGATGGGCCAAGGAGAAGAAAAGGGAGGGTCTGTGGGCCATTAAACAGGCCTGTTGATGTTTTCCTGCCCCTCTCTGAGAGGGGCTGGGTCAAGCACCCAGGTTAACCCACCCAGCCAGGCAGGCACCAGGACTCTGTTACCCTCAGGGCTGGCCTTCTTCAGGAGAGGACTGAGCTCCAGATGATGTAGCTGGATGAGAGCTTTGGATGTGAGTAGTGGGAAGTTTACTGGACTTAACCTGAATACTACTGGGAAAGGCACTACCGATGTTTCATAACCCCCATTTTTTTCTTTAAGTTCATAGGGTTTTTTAACACACATGAAGCAAAAGAAATAATTTGGAATTATTTCTCTCCCTTTTCTCTCCTTTTTAGTGCATTTCTTACTAACCCATACCACCTAGTTATAATCCCAAGAACTAAGGCTTCAGGATGAATCCCTAAAAAGCTGAGCAGTGCTAGGAGTAATTCTGCCGCTTCAGCTTCAGTTCAGTTCCCTTGGACCTGTGAATCCTGCCATGGTCTTTAGCTACATGATAGCTGTTCTTCCCCTAGAACCTGCATCATCACTGCAGATGTGTGTGGAGTAATGTGGTTCCATCTTATTGCTCAGCGTGTTGGCACCTTGCCTTATTCATTGTAGGCTATTCAAACCATGCCATGATGGTAAGGTTATTAATTTTCTCCAGTGCTTTTCTTTGGGGCTGATCATTGCCATGGCCATCTTCTACACAAACATTAGTCAGTGCATTGTTATGGTTCCCCAGCAAGGAGTCCCCACTGTACAGTCAGGTAGCAGAGTCACAGCAAGATTCCTAATTTTAGATGCCCATTTGAGGTATCTGGCATCTTTTTTTCCCCAGCTGTTTAGTATTATGTAACACTATAAATACTTAATATGCAGCTGTTTTTCATTTCAGTTGCGGCTGTGAGAAAATTATTGATAATCAAGTTAGATGTAAAGAAAATGCATGCAGCATGGCTGCTTCTCTTTAAATGTCATGTTTATGTATCTTGCCTGGCAGTATGTACAGAGTAGTTGATAAACTCAAAGCAAGACCCATATCTCCAGGATGGCATACAACACCCCACGCCAGGATCTCATCCTTCCCTGAGGAAATGCAGCTTCCAGGTCTCATGAGAAATGAATCTTACAGCACTAACAGCACCTCTGAAGTCCAGAGGACCAGAGGGATGAGGAGTGAACACTGGAGATGGACCTGCTATTTCTGATAGCAGGAGATGGTGAGCTCCCCTCCCAGTCTTGCAAGGGTTATTCTCACCACAGCCCCTGAGGTCTCAATAGACCACCATTACTGATGTTACTATCTCTTCCTCATTCTCATCCTTCCCCACCACTGTTTCTTTGTATCCTCTTTTGCCACCTCTCTCTTCCCTTCCTTCTCTTTCCTCCTCCCTTGCTCCTCCCTCTGCTTCTCCCTTCCCCTGCAATTGACAGTGACTGGACAAATGCAAACCCATTGTGAAATGCAAACCAATAATCCCAGCAGAATTTATTAGTTTGGCCTCTGTTTAAGGCCACACCATATTTTCATTGTTGATATGGCTCAAGGGTTCCTCCTTGGCAGTCCAGCATGTCCTGAAGCTCTTCTTTCTTTGACCCCATCACCAAACTCATCCCTGATTCTTCCTCCCTCCTTCAGTAACCTCCCACCTGTTGACCCACACCTTTCCTGTGCTCAGCCTCCATCTCCATACAGACTCAGTCTTTCTAGGGTTTCCATCTTGTTCTGGCACCTCCAAGCTCCCAGCTCCAGCCCTGATTTCCTTCCAAGCATTCTCTGATTTATATTTCCCCATTTAATATCTTTCTGCAGTCATTCCCACTCTCCTACCTCAAAAGTGTCATCCTCATTTAAAAACGTGGGTTTCTATTGTAGCATACTTGGGAGCCAGCAGAGAGAGAGCATGAAGGAATGGTGCTTGCTGCTCCCTGCTCCAATGACCAGCACACCATGGGCGCCAGTATTTAGGAAAAGCAACTGAAAGGAAATTTGTCTTCACCTGAAAGGTTAATAAAGACCTCACTTCTAGCTTTTAGTTTCCAGCTGCTAGCAGCTGTCTGCAGATGAACAAATGAAGGACAACAAGATGATTGGCAGTAGTCAACATGGATGTATGATGTGGAAGTCTTGCTTGACCAACTTGATAGCCCTTTATAACAAGATTACTGGCTTGGTGGATGAGAGGAGAGCATTGAATGTTGTTTATCTGAACTTTAGCAAGGCTTTTGACACTGTCTTCTGTGACATCCTCATAGACAAGCTGTTGAATGAGCAGATAAAAGGGCAGTGAGTTGGACTGAAAACCAGCTGAACTGCCAGACTTGAAAGGTTGTGATCAGTATCATGAAGCTGAGCTTGAGGCTGGTCACTAGTGGTGTATACCAGGAATCAATGCCAGGGCCAAGAACCTGGACTACAGGGCAAAGTGCACCCTCATCAAGTGTGCAAGTGATACAAAACTCTTGCAGGAAAAGCCTCAGGGTATCATTTAACAAGAAGTTAAACATCAGCCAGCAATGCGGCCTTATAGCAAAGAAGGTCAACAGCCTCCTGGCTGCATTATGCAGAGCTTTGCCAGCAGGTCGAGGAGGGGATCCTTCCCTTTCACTCAGCACTGGTGAGATGCACCTGGAGTACTGGGTCCAGGTCTGGGGTCCACAGCACTAGAGAGACATAGACATACTAAAGTGAGTCTAGCGCAGAACAACAAAGATGATAAAGGGCCTGGAATACTTCTTATACAAGGAGAGGCTGAAAGCTGGGGCTGCTTAACCTGGAGAGAAGGCTCAGAGGGGAGTCCTATCCATGTGTATAAATATCTGATGGAGGGTAAGTAAAGAAGACAGAGCAAGGCTCTTCTCGGTGCTCAGTTACAGGACAAGAGGCAGTCGGCACAAACTGAAACACAGGAGGTTCCACTTAAATCTAAGAAAAACCTTTTACTGTGAGGATGACTGAGCACTGGCACATGTTGCCCAGAGAAGCTGCGGAGTCTCCATCCCTGGAAATATTCAAAACGCAGCTGGAAGTAGTCCTGAGCAACCTGCTCTAGCTGATCCTGCTCTGAGCATGGGGTTGGGCTAGATGATCTCCAGGGGTGTCCTCTAGCCTCAATTATTCTGTGATTTATTCTGCTAGTACAGGTGGCTTTCAGAGGAGAAAGAGCTTGGTCCACAGTCCACGCTTTGTTTACATTTCTCCATACAATCACAACAGCAACATTCAATTACCTGCATGTCGCTCTCATTTCACACCTGCACTAATTAGAAGCAGATTTATAAGCGTAAGCCTTACCTCTGTTTCTGGCCCTGAAACGCAGTTTCACAGAAATTGAAGGGAATGCTGCTGGATTCTTTTTGGTAGGGATTTGCAAACTCTTCCCAAAGCAGGCAACACCGTTCATCTCCGCCCCCTTTTTTTTTTCTAGCATTAAAACTAGTACAGAATAACATTTTGCAGGACGAGGAACTGCAGCTGTGGTGTCCATGGCAATAAATTTTAAGGAAACTTTTCTATCTGCCTGAGGAAGATTTCTAGTGACAAGCAGAGCCCACGTAACAACAGCAAAAGTAAACTGTTCATTATTGAAGTTTTCATTTGAAAAATACACTTATATGGATTTTATTATTTTGTAACTATGCAATATGGTATTGCCACTGCTAGTAATAGGCCACAAGCTTTGTACTGAGTTTGCAAGGCCTCAGGACTGAGGCTTGTCAGGCTTGCTCTGTATGAATATTTTGTGGCCTGCCTGCAGATTTGTTTTACTTGGTTTAGTTGTAACAGAAATTTTTCTAATTGACTGGGTTTCTGTGGCTAAAGAATAAAGGTGTAAAAGCATGCTAGCAAATATGAAAATGCCCCCAGGTGGATCCTGGGGTGAGGAAGAAGAAACCATTGATGTGAACATCGCGTTCTTCCCAGCAAGAGCCTTCAAATGCTGACGACTTCCTGTAACAACTCCCATCACCAGCATGAAACCACCTACATGGGGGCCCAGAGGAGCAGGGAGAGGGTTAGCATAACTCCTCAAAGAGGGTAGAAAATGTTTGTGTATCCATTCTGACTCTACCGTTATTCTTTTTTTTACCTGTAATAATTGCATCTGGACTAATAATGATTATACTGTTAAGATTTCAATTATACTAACAACAAATTCTTTAAACAAACAAAATTTTGAGTGTGACAATTCCTAGTTTTTAAAATTGAGATTGTAGTATGCCACTTGATAATCACCAACAACTCCACAGAGAGTGGATGACCTTAAAACCCTTATGATTTCCATGACTGCAACCAACTGTAAACCAGGCCATGGTAGTCCTGTAAAGTCCTCCAGCAATGCATGCTCCATAGCTCTACTACACATGTTGTAAGACCATAACTATGAGACAGACTTCTTCACTCAAACATAGCCCGGTTTAGCTCTCAGATGCTATTTCATCTAACAGTTAACATTTAAGTAATTCACAATAATGCTTTGATGATTGCTGCAACGGCTAACTCATTTTCTAAATCTGCAAAAGCATTACCTGGGTTTCTGTACCATTCTGTCACTTTGCTGAGCTGTCAGGAAGCAAGAGTTGGTCTGTAAACCCCGTAAGGTTGTTATATGTTAAGACTTCCCAAGCAGGTAGGTTTTGAAATAATTTAATGCAGAAGCCTGCAAACTTTTCATAACTTTTCTTTTCTTTTTCTTCTTGGACGACAAAGAAGAAAATTGGGGCTAAGGTGGAACATCTAATAGAACAAATACATAGAAAGCAAAATTGTCATTTATGCATTGACCTCAATACTTGGAGATACTAATGTCCTCACGTCAAGGGGACAGATCACCTTTACTTTAATAGACTGAAAGACTCAACATATGAAGTTGCAAGACTTCTATCAAGGACTTTATTAAGTTCAAGTCATTTAAATGGAGAATTGCTGACACTGCATCTATCTTCAAAAAGCAGAAAAGTATGACAACAAAAGAATTGATATGTCCTTCTTCCCCCAAATTACTGTCCTTGACATTACCTGAAATTGGATGGGGAGATTCTTTACTGGTTGAGGAGAGAGAGCATAAAAAATATATTGATTGTCTTAGTAGCCCTGTGTCCACATTTTTCTGCTACCATTCCTTCTTGTCCCTGACAATAGGGTGACATCTTTACTGTTGGGAAGTTTGGGCTCTGTAAGCAGTTTGACATCTGAGTCATTCTGTGGGATGAAGACTTTGCTGAGGAATACCTTTTCTGAAGGGCATCCTTTGTAAGAAAAGGACTGTGATTGTGTAAGATGTCCATTCATGCAAGAGATTCTTGAAGAAAGCATTCCCAAAGACAGATTGTAAGTCACATTGATTCCTCTGCTAATATAAGACACTTTGGAGATGTGATCTGTTGTTTAGGAAAGTGTGAAGCATGGGTGGTGTTCAAAAAGGTGGGATGACTTTTTTTCTTTCTGTCCTTGTGGGACATTTATTAGCTAATGCCTATTAAGGCAAAGGCAGAAGGGAATTTCTCTCCAAAACTTGCAATTTTTAATAGCAGTCCCCAAAGGATCCCTCTGCAATTTGTCAGGAAACACTCTAAATCCTTGTAGTGTTGGCTGCTATGAACTGCCTGCACACACCACTCTTTTTGCAGTCTCTGCTTTTGGGAAAACAGACCATTATATGTTTCTCATTTGGTCCATAATTTACTCTGCCACTAAGGCAATAAACAGGCATAATGCTAAAAAAAAAAAAAAAAAAAAAAAAAGCAAGCCTTTATACATTGAGACTTTAAGGTCAGGCTTCTCATTACAAGGTAAGAAACAAAAGGTTATAGGTTAAACAAATACATGGAGTCAGAATTGTTTCTTAACAACAGTGTGCTCTTCTTGATGCTCATTTTCTCTTACCTCATAGTCCCACGATGCATCCTGGCCAAAAGAATGGGAGGTTTAATACTAAGGGCAAGATCCCCTCTTCTGAATGGTGCCCTTAGTTCTTATTTTAGTGCTTCCTGCAGGGCACCCACATCAGAGTCTTCTCTCCATTTTATTACTCAGATTTGGAATATAACTGCAAAGGTATTTGATGACTGATGGGAAGCTTGTATTTTGGGTTCTTCAGTCAAAGATTTTAACACTCCAGGGATCATCCCTGAAAGAGCAGGGAGTATATGGACTGTGAAAATATCTTGCTAGATGTGGCTATGGGATGTTACCCCATCCTCTTTAGTCTTGCTATCTTGTTGCTGATGGACTCACATCAAATATTATACAGGCTGTTGGTTATAAGTATCTTCAGGTAAGCTTACTATTTCTGTTACTTTACTAGTTTTCTACACAGGACGCAACTGGGCATAGATGACAGGTTATTAGTTATTCTGTCTGAGCACATCTGTAGGAGGGCAAGCATCCTCTGCACTCCACAACAACTGTTTCATAGGACCCTATGTCATGAAAATTCATTTGCTTTAATATTTAGCCTCTGCAACCCAGTTTCTCATCCAAGA
Source organism: Morus bassanus (assembly GCA_031468815.1). Taxonomy (NCBI): domain Eukaryota; kingdom Metazoa; phylum Chordata; class Aves; order Suliformes; family Sulidae; genus Morus; species Morus bassanus. The sequence goes on along the minus strand of CM062568.1, from coordinate 85,473,775 downwards.
ACAAGACAAATCCCTCAAAATCCAGGGGGAAGTGTCTGAGGCCAAAGACTTCTGGGAAAACAGGGTTACCCTGGAATATGTTGCAGAGGTGCTCGTTCAAGCAATGTTTGCCCTTTCTGATCCCTTGGTCTGTCTTTTCATTCCCAAGCTCTACACATGCACCAACGGCTGGGTTGGTGCTGTTGGAGGAAGCACCTGTATCCCACTGCTGTGGAGATAGTTGTCCTTGCAGTTCTGAAAACAAGGAGGACTGCAGTAAATTACTTTTCTATCCCTTTGAAGTACTTTTCTCAAAATGGAAGCTAGATGAAAACTCTCTGTCTCTTCAAGAAACCTTTCTACTGGGACATTAGAAAAACTGTAGCAAGCTGGAACAACAATGCTGGAAATACAAATTCTAACACCTTTTTACTGTGTGGGTGACTGGGCCCTGACACAGGCTGCCCAGAAAGGTTGTGGAGTTTCCATCTTTGGAGATACTCAGAAGCCATCTGGGCACAGTCCTGGGTAACCAGCTGTAGGTGGCCATGCTTACAGCAGAAGGGTTGGACCAGATCAGCTCCACAGGCCCCTTCCAACCTCAGTCAGTCTGAGTTCCTGTCATTCTGTTCAAGTCATTGCTCTGCCTGATGTAGACCAGGACTTACTGTCAGGCTCTCACACTGATTTCTTGAGCCTCAGGTCTGAGTTTTCCAGTGTCTCCTCTGCTCCTGGCCTTGTTTAAGTCTGTACTAATATCTAGTGTTTGTGGAAGGTGGGATCACAGTGCAAATGAACTCCCTAATCATAAAACTGTTGACCATTAAGAGGTCACCTTCACCACCTGTGTTTGAAACTCCAATCTACCAAATGTAGCTGGTGCACCTTTGTGAGAAATCCTGCCTTCAAGTGGTTCACATTTCATCTTTCATCAGAGAAACTCCCAGTAAGATTTACTCCTAAATAGTTTAAAATGTGTCATTTATAGTGGCTTTTCTTTTTGTCTTTGGAGACTATTCTGTGAGTCAATAGACCTCAGTATTAGGAAACTTTCCTTCATATCAAGCCTGTTTCCCTTTCCAGGATTTCATCTCATTAGTCCAGGATCTATGCCTCTGTCCCTTAGCTCTCCCACCCTGCACGTGAATCTTCATTATGAAGTTGTAGAGGAAAGTATAACCTGCATCAAAGGGGACTCCAGCAAAGTTGGGAGACAATGTCCATTCCAAAACAGAAAAAAATAGAGGGAGAAAGAAAAAAGGGGCCTATTGTGTAGCAAAAACAATTTATAGAAAAAAAAAAAAGACTGAAGCTTGCCAATGTATTGAATGGGAAGACTAACACCGATTTCAGGAGCCAAAATATGAGCTGAAAGTCAGCACTGTATATTAATGGTACAGAAGGTTGTGGAAAGTCTTAAGAAGAACAACTGTATGCTCAAGAACTGAATTTGAGTTTTGCAGTGCCAAATAGAGCTGACAACGTAGGATGAATTGTACAAGCAAAAGCAAAGCTTGGGTCTTTAACCAATGTCTTAATAAAATACTGGAACAACTGCAGAAAGAGCCTGCAAATGTCTGTGAAGGGTTTTTATCCAGTACAAATGCAACAAGCTACACAGCTATGCTGTACATTAGTGGGTCATGGACTGACAAAGCACTAAAACATTGTTGCTATGGTAAATGTGTTGACAAATGTGGTTTCAGGCAACTATGCAAGAACTATCAATGTGGCTCCTTTTCTGTCACATTAAAGCTAGCTTTGAGGGTTTTTTTTTAAGCTATACTGAAGAGAATCATGACTGATAACTGCGAGTTAACAAGCCATTAAGCAAACAGTAGTTTTACAGTCAGCATCATTGGTCTATTACAGTAAGTAGCACATGCTGGGAGAGTATGTAGCTTCTTGGGCACCCACACTTTCTCATGTAGGTACGCAATTATTCTTGACCTTAAAAAATAAGTAATTACCAAGGATGAGCATTGTCTTCAGTGGTGGAAATCAGTAGCACTCTGCACTTGCTGAGGTTCAGTCCATCTTCACCATATTTTCATTTTTAATCTCTACACCACATGCAAATTTCAAAGAGAAGAGCTCACTAAAAAGGAGAAGAAACAATATTGCTCTGCAGGGGACTCCTACTGGGTGTAGTCTCCTCTAAATGATCCTTCTGTTTTGAGGAAGGTTTTTACATATAGGATGTGGTGAAGCAGGGATAAAGGATGTTCCCTTTTGTCCAGCATAACACTCCCTTGCAGCCATCTCTGAGGATAAAGTGACCTGGGCTCTCTCTCCCATCGATTTAAATCCTAGAACTTTATCTCTTTGGATGTATGAACTAGTCTGTGACAGAAGATGAGTGAAAGGAGGAAAGGGAACATGGCTCACTTCATACCTGCTCTTCCTCACAGGGACAAAGGGTTAAATCTGGATGAACTAAAGTAGGATTTCAAAATACGACATTTGGCTTTTTGGTCAACAATAAGTGAAATTTGATAGTAGGAATTAATGTTCTGCTGTTAGGCATCTCTCAAAGTATCATCCAAGCATTGTAATTCAGCTCTATTTGGAGGGGAGAATCACAAACATTTGGGAAAACAGAGGATCCCAGGGTCTCCAACTAGGTTTTGAAGCTGTTCCCCATAATTTTGGTCACTATCTGGAAAGGAGAACATGACTTATAGCAGGTGAATACAAGGGGTCCTGCTTGATAAAGACACACACTAATATTTTTAATTCTGGAGCATATAAAATGTCCTGTTAAGCCTTCTTATGAAAGTACAGTAAAATTTCTGTTTCAGGTAAAGCACCGACACAGCTCCCAAGGGAAAGAGCAATTAATGGAGAAAGAAACTAAAGAGCTGGCCTCACAGCCACACCAAGGAGGTCAATGTCTTCTGAAGCAGCATGCAAAACACTGCATTCACAGACAGTCCCACTGTGTTCAAAGGGTTTATTCGAAGTGCTGCAAGTTAGAGGAAAGTTGAAGGGCTGTCAGATAATGCTAAGCTTCATTAAATATTGGCTCCCTGGAAAAACCTAGGAGAAAGACATGATATATTTTTTTCAATTGCTTTATGCTTTTACTGCATCTTGGCCACCTTAAATATCAACTGCCTACAACAGATATAAATAACCAGGCATAAGGCAGAAGACAGTAGGGGAGCCTTACTCTCTTGGCAGGGATTACACTAAGCCAAGGAAGTCATTAGTGACCATATTTTTGTTTACATCAGACCGACAACATAACAACAAAATACCCCCAGTACCCACTAGGTCTTTCATAGAGTTAGGAAATGAGACATATGAAATGTGACAAGCAGAGTTAAGCAGAATGAATTTTGCCTCTGACTTGAATAAATTAACTGATCTTACTTTCTTTAGGCTTATTGGAACATTTCTGGGTGGTTTTTTTTTTTTTTTCTCTGTACAAACCATTCTCTGTTATGTGTATTAAACTTTGGGACTTTGAAGAATTGAACAGGATTTGGATGAAATTTGTTGTATGTGGGCAAATGTGGATGCCTGCTGAAGACTTAAGTGGGTAGCAGAAAGATAACAGTGCATGAACTCAGAAAAGTCATGGGATCAGAAAAAAGAAGTCATTCAGTGCAGTGGTTTTTAGGACCCTCAGATCCATAAATCCATTCCCATGGCTATTTCTACAGCATAGAGATATGGTAATTAGGAAGAACAAATCATTACTAAGCAAGCTGCAGTACACTACAGAGAAGGTTACTGACCAGCCACATACACACATCGTAGTCAGCCCTGATGGGGAAATATCCCCTTACTAACATGCTCCTCTGATTTGCAAAGTAAATCTTTGTGGGGTATCATGCATTGGTTTTAGAAAGAGAATGATTTTTAAATCTACAAAAGAGCTCCTATGGTCATTTATCAGTACAAACCATACTGAGCATTTGCTCAACAACTCCTGCATGAAAAATCATGACTTGGTTTCACTAAATTGTCCCTTCCAGAAAGATTTTAAATACAGGGGGAAAAAATTCAAATGACAGGGAATCTGCCAGATCTTCAGCTGAGTTGTTGCAATGCCTCGCTGATGATTAATTGCACTTCAATTTCAAGTTGAATTTGCCTAGCTTCTGCTTTCAGAAGAATGTGTTTTCCCAAGGCCCTCTCCCCCCGCCCTTTCCAGAAACTGCCAATTACTTATTTTAGTAACCAATGCAAAATACTTATTCAAGATGCTGGGATTCGTTGGGATGAGGAGCAATCAATACTGTGTGCTTTGGGAGGATTGTGATCTCTGATCTCAGGGATGGTGCAGCAAATTGCAGCCTCAGCTCTGAAACCTTCCTGGGTAAACTATACCATAGCAAAGTTGCAAGTTGTAGTTTTGATTTTTTTTCCTACATAAAGCTCTGCCCAGCCTTGCCTTTATCAATAAGCATCATTAAGGACTGCGTGCAAATCCTGTCATTCAGTCAGCATGAGAAAACTTTCTTTGATAGATATTTAGATACAGGAGAACAAGGAAAACAACCTCTCCTTTCTGATTATTTCTGTGGATTTTGTCTAAAGCACATAGCATATGCTTACAAAACTCTGGTGATTGCCATCTGAATTTCCTGCCAGCTACGGCTTTGTTACACTTTTTGGTTTTACAGGCAAAAACCACCAAGCCTACTGCTTTGAATCAGGTGTCTTGGAGAGCGTTCATCCCTGATAAGCAGCACATACCTGAAGCAGCCTCCTACATCCCTGTACCTGCGGGGACACGGAGAGAGACCACACAGCCCAGAGCATCCCAAGTGGGGCTTGCTGTGACCCGGCACTGGGGGGCCAGCCTGTGGCACTGCTGCTCTCCCCAGGCTGCACGGGGGTTCCTGCAGCCGGGTGCCCTCCAGAACACTGCTAAGAGGCAGTGCAGACAAAGCCACTGAATTTTATATATAAAGTAGCTGCTCTTTGGTCTCTGCTGGGAAAGACCACTGTCACACAACCTTAGGGTGACAGGCTTACTCGGACTCCTCTTCCCCGCCTCTACCAGGGAAACAGCAAGAGGAGAGTGAGCGCATGGTCTTCTGGACATCTGACTCATTCACCCCGCCAGGCTAAACAGACAGGAAAGTAAGGAAACTTCTGGAAAGAGATTATCCCAAAGAAGATTGGATTGTATTGCATATGTACAAAGTTAAGTTGACAAAATTACACTGGTTCTTTTGATTGGAGTGGTACATTTTGTAATTCACCACTAATTCAATAGCTGTGTCCATCAGGAGGACAGTGTTTGATCAGGATTATATTACCCTGTGGAACTGGGGGTCACAGAAGAAAGAAGGGTTTTTTCCAAGGAAATCCAAAGATCTCTTCATATCCCTAGTCAAGGCACCAAAGGATCCTTGCATCCAGAGTAGCAGGGCTATGGCAGTGCACACATTTCAGTGGACACAGGGACATGCACACTGCTGTGAGCCGAAGAGCCATCCCCTCCCAGGTTGTGCAGTGACTGGGGTGGCTCTGCCCATGGACATCTTCCTCACCTGTAATGGGGTGGAATGCTCAGGCCCCAAGGCTCATGGTGGTGTGGAAACACCACATACAGGGAGCGCTTGGGATCAAGCTCTTCGCAGAAAGCTTTTCATGTCAACATCAAAAAGCAAAATGGGACTTTGGAGGGCAAGTCTGATCAGCTCTGCTGTGCAGCTCCTAGCAGAGACCTATGTTTTTTAAGTTACATCAAGGACTGACCTGCAGAACCTGACCAACTAGAAAAGTTACCCCTACTTCTTGATCTGGGGATGTCATTTTTCATTCTAAACAACTGTGAATTTCTCATTTGCCTTGTTACATTGTCGTCATTATCAATGACAGCCTGTCCTTCAATAATCCCCAGTGAAAGTGCGTGTATAGCTGCTTGTCTTATTAAGTGGGTGAATCCATGTGTGAATTAATTCTGCTGCATATTAGTCAGAAAACCTTAGCAGAGAATACTGCATCTGGAGTTGTCCGAATCTCTTTCTTTTATTTCGGTCTTTTCTGTTATGCCCTTCTCTTCCCTGTTACCAAAGAGCGTTAGGTGGAACCAGGTACATGTTGTGTAATTCTTGCTTAAAGAATAAAACGTGTATTTTTTTTTCAGTTTACTAGGTGATGAGTGCCTTGTGGCACATGGTGTGACACACCAGGCAAGATACCATCGGCCAGGGAGATCCGTGAAATCCCCTTTTCCAGTTCAGGGGAGTTATCCTTTAAACATGGAACAAACATCTCCAGGATAAGAGCAGCCTTGTGTTCAGTATGAGAAGTTACTCCTGGGCTTTTTATTTAAAAGGATTGGATGTCTCTAGGTAGATAGAAGGTAACTTCATCCATGGAAAATTTAGCAGACACCACCATATAGTGTCTTCTCCCCCTTTCCCCTCCCAAACCATCCATGTCATAGTCTGTCATGATGGTTCCTTTGGCTACAAGCACACAAAGTCATAGAAAGTCTTCAGAAGTACCTGGCAATATGCACTGAATTTGAAACCAAGTTTTTTATTTTTGTGTAGTTATTTTAAAAATGGATTTTTTTTTTTTGAACCACCGTACAAATGATGACCTTTATTGTTTTTTTCTCCTATTTTTGTGTAGATTCAGAAAATTCCTTTTCTATCTTTTCCTCATCTATTTAAACTATCCCAGCAGGCTAATGCTTTGTGAGCATGTGTTCATTAGATATTATGTTTTATTAGATAACATTCAATCAAGTTGCATCCAAGGTCATGAGTGAATGCAGCTTACGTCTCCATCTCAGTCCCCATCTTGTGAAAATGCCAACAGTGAAAAATATGAGAAAATGAGGGTGCCTCAGAGCAGCATGCTCTGCTACATGACATTTTAGATGCCTGACAACCAGAATGGGGTCTACTACTCCATAAAACAGAAGAGTGGAAAAATGAGGGTTTTCAGAGCAGTATGTTCAGGAACTAGTATGTTGAAAAATGAGACATTCAACATCACCACTCACAAATACAGAGAAAAGGAATAGGTCATAAATCCCAACCTGCTATGGGATGTAGGCACCTGCCTCTTGGCCACAAGTCCCTGCCCAGCAGTTTCACATTGAACCCACCCCTCCACTCCTGCCTTTTCCCCAAGTACATGCTTAGCCAAGATTTGCCATAAGAACTCGGTTGGATCCTCAAGGCTTAATCTTTTCCTTCAGGGCAATAAGACTAAGGGTATTCATGTTGTTGGTTTAAGGGTATTCAGGTTATTCAGGGTATTGGTTTGGTTTGGTTTTGTTGTTGGTTTTGGTTTTTTTTTCCTACCAACAAGAGTGCCCTAATCATAAAGCTATGGGCTATTTTGCAATCTGAGACATGCTTTGGATGTGAGGGGTGATAGGTATGCCTACTGAAACTCTTCCATGTGGGGCAAGCCTGAGCAGGCATACAATCTAATAGCTAGACAGCTGGTTTTGGAGGGGGAGGATGTAGCTGAGTCAGAAGAACATTGGTCCTGCACAGAGGGATGATTGTTTGACTGTCACTGCACTATGCCGTGATGATCCTGAGCTGGCAATGGGGTAAGGATATCTGGCGGATCGGGCCCCTCCACCAGCACAGACAGAGAAGTATACAGCTCATGAGTGCTGGAAGGATGTAAGAGTGGGCCAAGAGAGTGGGATCCAGGCTTTCAAGGCTTGGAAATATTATTCCTACCTGGAATACTTGAATCTACCTTGGATTCATACAGATGCTGCACTAAATATGTATATGAGTTTTCAGCATCAGATGAGATGGGTTTTAAAGGATCACAACTTCGGACTTAGGCAAGATTTAACTACTAAAAGCCTTTCATGGCACTATTCCCAAGTCATTTGGAGTAATTAGCTGCCTATTCTCTAGGGAAAATGAAGAGCAGCAGAGTATATATGTAGAAAATCAGCAGTTTCCCATTAATTGCTCTCAGTATGGCTTGTAGATGTAAGAAAAGGTAAGCACCATGCCCTGTCTTCATTTCCCGGAATGTTAATCTCATCTGCAGACTGTCTTGGTCTCTACTCCACTTCCAAAGTTTTTCTGGGACAACATCCTAGGGGAAGTACCCTGCATTTTCACATATAGATCTCTTATTGCCAAGTGATTCCAGTATACTTGTCTGCAATAGACATATGGGACATCATCTAACATAGACACATGGAGCTTCATACATGAGCCATCTGGAGAAGAACACCAATACTAAACAAAAGAAATGGCTGCAGCCACAAGAAAAGTGTGCTCCCCTCTGAGAGGACCTTTACACAGAACAGAACATCTTTGCCCTGGTGCAGCTGGATTGGCTTCAACCATCTTACACAATTCACACTTGTGCAAAAGGGAAAAAGGGGAGGTGAAGCCCAAGATTTGTTCAAATTAATCTTTTACTTCTTGCTGTTGGAAATATTAACTTAGCCTGAAAAAAAACCCAAATCATGATGAGAATTTTGAAACGTTTATTTCTATTTCTTACAGCTATTGGCCTTCCTTGTCCATTATATCCTGAGGTCTTAACTTTAATCCAGAGGTGCTGTAACATTTCAGAAATTAATCAGCCAAGGCACTTCCAGGTTGAGTTTTTATCAGTGGGTAAGCCAATATGTCCTTTCAAAATTATTTTAACCAAGGTACCCTAAACTGAACATTAATATAAATACTCCTGTGTAAGTATGACGATTTTAGAAGACTTTCAAGTATGTGTAATGAAATGCCTTTCCAACTGCTTCCTCTGGCCTTAAGTAAACTGTTCTACACTGTGAATGCAGGGGAGTGAGGGATGGGGAGAGCAGCAAAGAAATTTCCTAAATAAAACGTAAATAGGAAGTTTGCATTGTTTCAGATTATTTTGAAGGATTGCTCTGTATTAAAGCACTGGAAGGCATATCAAGTAGATAAATTATGCAGCCCCAGTTGGTCAGAAAGTGTTTTGATGCAGTAAAAATTCATTACATACTAAAGAACATGCATTTTTTATAGGCTTCTGGATTAAGATGGAAGAAAATACCAGTCACTGAGTCTGTTATTTAAGTGATTTTACTATAATACTCATCTCATTCTAATTTATAGGATGATGTTCCTTCAGATGTGATAATGGCTTGCAGATATGTTAACACCATCACTGTTAGATGACTGCATCAAACTGCCATTAATTACATTAAAATGTTATTTTTGTTAAAATGACTTTTTTTATAAAGGCTTTCTAAGTTTCACGAAAGCTAAAATACCTCAAGAATTATCAAGAGCTCTCTTGGAAACAGCTGAATTTGCGACTGGAAGAAAAGGCTGTAAATAAGTCTAGTTTTACCTCCTATGCATCTATGTTCAACATCCATACTTGAATAGAACACATTTGCTTTGTCCATCACTGCTGAAGTCCAGGGCATTGATGAGTGCCCTGGAATGGCAACCAGCTGAAGTCCCACTACATGGGAGACTGCTAGATCTACATGGGAGAGGTCCACTGAAGCCTTGAATTCAGATCTGTGCTCGAATAAATGAACTTAGTGCACTCTCTGTCCCTCCCCTGGAAAACTTAATATGGCAGAACACTGCTGCTCTCATTCCTCGATACTGCCAGAGAAGGCTCTCTTCCATTCAAAACTGGAATCATAACTAAAAAAAAAAAAAAAACAAACAGTGTCATCAGCAAAAATATATTTCCATTAGATAAAAAAATATTTTATTGTAGTTTCAAATCAGTTTAAATTTAAAATTTTTGCTATAATTAATCTGTAGCAACTTTGAAAGGAAAAAACATTTACAACCCAAACTGAGACTCTTGTTTTGATAGCTTCAATTCCCTTTTTTCATTGTTTTCCTATGAAACTAGAAGTCGGCAAAAAGTGACACTTTCCTAAGAAACTTTGGTTTCCAGAAGTCACAGTGGAGGGTTTGAGCAAGTTTTTCTTGAAGCCTCTTACTTTTCCCATAGATTGTGTTGCAATACTGGTGTCAGAACATATGTGCAACCAGAATTGTAAGCTGTCCCCTCAAAATCCGCTGCCACTGAAGAGCAAAGAGAGATTTGTCTCCCCTGATAATCCTTAGTCATAGAGTCATAGAATCTATGACTAGTCCCTGATCACTGCAGTTTGGTGGGGGAAAGCACATAGTGAAAACTCCTGCAGTTTTATGGATACAGGTACACTGAACCCAATTCCCTCTAAATCATTTTGAAACCCTTACTCTTAATCTCAGGAAGACTTTTATTACTAGGTCTACTTACTCCAGCAAAGTAAGTGGGTAAGTGCTTGTTTACAATTGCACGGTGATTACTTCATTACAGTTGTGAAATAAAACAGGATATATGCAACTTTGCTATTTCTGTTACTTGGGATTCTCTCATTTATCATATTCAGTGGTCTGGAGGAAGGTACATGCCCCTGTTGAGAAACAGTTTCATCAGACACGCTTTTAAATTTTATGCTTTTTGGAGAATGGATTTGTTCAGACAATGACACTACCAGGGGTCGCAGGTTGACCAGAAGTCCATCCTGTGCTGGTAATTTTCAAGGGTTACTAAGTCAATGGTAGGTCTTTGTGACCCAGCTCTTGGTGTTTTTTTCTGTCATGTAATTTCACTCTGGGAGGCAGCTGAAAATTATTCTTATAATATCCGGTGTGCTGACAATCAGGTCAACAAATTGATGTGACGGGCAGATTGTGACCCACTCTCACAAGAGTTCTTCATTCTTAATTAAAAGCCAAGAACGCTATAAATACTTGCCAAAATTATAAGAGTGTACCTGTGTGCATGAGTGCATGTACGTGCATACATGAGTGACACCCTCTTCTCATCTTAGCTAAAGCTTATTTTGCAGCTGTCACGGAAGTTGACTTACAACCACACAAGAAGAAAGTGGGAAAGATTTGAGCTATTGTACAATGAAGGGGTGTGACAAATTAATGACCTGGGATTCATGTGAAGTGTTATACCGCTAATAAGATACTTATTGGAAAAATAAGCATGCTTATATTTTATAATCACTGCACACTGCTGTTGGAAAATAAATGAGTTTCCTACTCCTCAAGCTGCCTCTCTGACTTCTACTATATAATGTCTTGTTCTCAAAATACTCCATTCCTCTTATTACTGTCAACTAACATGAGGCCCCTCTGGCTTTTGCTGGACTGCTTTCCTAATGGAGTTTTAAAAATTAGCTTATAGCTTTCTGTTCTAATTTTTCTTCACTTCTCTGCTTGTACTTGTTTTAATTCATCTCTGAGCAGTTTTAGAGCTTGTGTGTTAAAGTAGAAAGTATAACCTTAGAAAGGAATTTTTTAAACTACTTGGTTGTATTTCCATTTAAGATATGAAATAAACCTAGAATAATAACACGTAATAATTGTTCCAAATAGTGATTAAGGTTCATTGGAAGGTATAAAAAAGCATCAATAAATTTGTTCGCAACTAGATCAACTCTGTCAACCCCACGTGGAAGAATTCATATGAAATATCTTTAAAACTCATGAACACATGACAGAATTACAAATTTGTTTTCCATACTATTGGTATCTTGCTTGGATTTTAAAGACTTTTATGTGTGTAGGGAACAATTGGAGATTAAATGATCAGTGATTGCAACTGGTGCTAGAAATAAAACGATTTTGTCACCCGCAACACTTCAAGGTTTTTGGAGCATATTTGTTCTGTGCTGACCCCCAAATACTAGTGATGAATTGGCTCACACCACAGAGATTAGGCTTTTATGCCAGGAAAAAAATAATTTTGCACTGTAATCATGCTATTCAAAGAGTAATTGAAGAATAATGCAACACTGGTTGGCAAATTCAGATGCTACAATGATATGCAGAAAATGTTCAAAAATAATGATGTGCTTAAAGAATGGAAATGAAAACAACTCTAAAAAGAGAAAAACAGATATATAAAATCAGGGATTCCCAACATTTTTAAGAAATCAAAAAGAAGAAAATATATATATATCATTTTTTTAAATGATCTGCACGCAAGGATTGAATGTACATTAAGTAAGTTTTCTGATTATACTAAAATAGAAGGAACTGTGGACTCCCTTGAGGGTAGAGAGGCCTTACAGAGAGATCTGGATAGACTGGAGAGCTGGGCAATCACCAACCACATCAAATTTAACAAGATCAAGTGTCAGATTCTGCACCTGGGACAGGGTAATCCTGGTTATGCATACAAACTGGAGGTTGATAGGATAGAGACCAGCCCTGTGGAAAGAGATCTTGGGGTTTGGGTTGATGGCAAGTTGAACATGAATCAGGGTGCCCTGGCAGCCAAAAGGACCAGCCATGTCCTGGGGTGCATCAAGGACAACATAGCTAGCCGGTCGAGGGAGGTGATTGTCCCACTCTACACTGCACTGGTGCAGCCCCACCTCAAGTATTGTGTGCAGTTTTGGGCACCTCAACGAAAGGACATCAAATGGTTCGACTCGGTGATCTTAAGGGTCTTTTCCAGCCCAAATCATTCTATGATACTATGAAACTGTTAGAGGGTGTCCAGGGGAGGGTGACCAAGATGATGAAAGGCCGTGAGGGCACGACTTACAAGGAGTGGCTAAGGTCACTTGGCCTGTTCAGCTTGGAGAAGAGAAGGCTGAGGGTCGACCAACCTCATCACAGTCTACAGCTTCCTCAAGGGGGGCAGCAGAGGGAGAGGTGCTGATCTCTTCTTTCTGGTGACCAGCGAAAGGACATGAGGAAATGGAATGAAGCTGCATCAAGGGAAGTTCAGATTGGACATTAGGAAAAGGCTCTTCACTGAGAGGGTGATCAGTCACTGGAACAGGGTCTGCAGGGAAGTGGTCACGGCACCAAGCCTGACAGAGTTCAAGGAGCATCTGGACAACGCTCTTAGTCATATGGTTTAATTTTAGGTAGTCCTGCATGGAGAAGGGAGTTGGATTCGATGATCCTTATGGGTGCCTTCCAACTTGAGATATTCTCTGATTCTACATATTCTACATATTTCGGCAGAAATCTTATGCCTCTTACTTAAGTTCACCAACTAATATGGGTGGTGGTATCTGCAGATGAGAACCTCTGCATGAAAACAGGTTCAAGGACAGAGGAATGAAAATGGGTTCTGGTTCTCTTTCATTATCTCAGTCAACAGTGAGAAACATTTTTATAAGGTAATCGTGTATGATCAAGCCATTTAGTTTTAGTCTAAAAAGGTAATAAACATTCTTATTGACTATTTGGCATTCAGATAATTTCTTTTAACCTATTGCCCATAAACAACCCTGGCTTATCGTTGTCTTATGTGTCCATAATACATTCACCCTGTAATCACTACTTAGTGTAAGTATAGCTAGGTTGATGTATTCTTCCTCTAGAAGGTAAAGGAAAACTGTTAAATTACTCATATTCTTATTTATTGACTAATAGTTCTCATACTCCGTTTCCTGCATTATCTAATATTAAATATTATTTCTTGGTCTACTGAAGGAGAAAGGCTACATTTGTTTCCCCTGAGCTCAAGGAGTATGAATCAACAGCTGTAAATTAGGGGATTCACAGTAAAGACTTCAGTCTAAGTCTCCTGCATCTCAGCAACACACTGCTCGGTGGGCTGTAGATTCTGGCCCAGAGAGCACATACATGTATATACAAGATGTCTCTCCATGATTTTCAGGGGGGAGGGAGAAACTGGGGAGGCAGTAAGAGGACAAAGAAGGGGTTAATTATTGTAGAACTCTTGGTGTCCCCATGATACTCCCATGTCTGAAGGTCATTTTTTTTGGTTGCACTTTGTTGGCCAACAGAAGTCAGCAAAGGGAAACTTTGCCTGCACCTGAGGGCTCAGCCATGTTTATAGATTCAGATTCCAAAATCAGCAACTGATTCACATGCTTGGACAGGAGACACCTTATTGCTAGAGGCCATGTTTGTTACATGAGAGGTTATTCCAGTGTCCGTGTCCATGTCCATGCTGCATCACTAACGGTGTCCCCTCTGGTGTAGGAAGCACAAAGACCACTCCTAGACTCCTGACATAATAGTTGGTTTGTCCAGCCAGTGGTACTGCCAAGGCTGGCAACATGTATGGCCAGACCACTCTGCCAAAGCACATCCAACATGTTTTTATTGGGTTATGAAAATATTTGTTGACAGTAGGAGATATGATTATGGTGCATAGCACAACACAATACATACAGGCAGAGCTTTTCATGGGTGAAGGAGCTCATTTATGTTACGACCTTTGGCTGAATGATTCAGGAGATGGAATTCAGTGATGGGTGAATGAGGCATGTTTGTATAGGAAGGAATTGCCATGCCCTGCATATCACTCTTGATGGTGCAATTCAATAGAGTTACACAGATGAGGGACAGATTTTAGAAGGAAAAGAGAGGAATGTGTAGTAGCCTGGAACTAGCCAAGGGCTAGCCTTGCTGCAGTAAAAGGAGAGGGGCAAACGCTGAGCTTATAGAAAAGGGATGGAAACCTTTGAATCTACAAGTAACAGGTTTCTACTTCTTCAGTTAAAATAACTCAAGGTAGAAGCAAGAGTTTTAATTATCTTTTAACCTGTGTTGAGGAAGTGCAGCTGTTACAAATAAAAACTATTTCTTGAGATTCAATTTCAGTTCAGGGTCTGTGGGATTCTCTACCTTTCAGACAAAGTTCAGTTCAGACAAAAGAAACAGAGAGTTTCTCCACCAAAGAGAACTAGTGGTAAGTGCTCCTGCACACAGCACTTCCATGTATCAGCATGTAGGTCTCCTCTCTGATCTTGAAACTACTGGGAGGGACTTTTCCCTTCTCCTATAAACTGGATCTCAACAAGCTTCTCAATGATAGGTTACTTTCATTTTCTAGCTTTTTTATAAAAAGCTTAATTTATCTGCAAAATCAAAAGGTTTTCTGACAAGAAGCTGTTCTGGCAAAATGCTTCACCAAGTTTGCATACCACACACTTTTAGTTTTAAAAATAACCTTTTTTTGGAGGCATACACTTTAACAAAAGCAATCCAGCTTCCTTCTGTTGATCTATATCAAATAGTAATGGGATTTCTCAAACACCTTACTGGAAAAGGTTCAGTCATGCATATTTCCATCTCCTAGCTTCATGTTTCAGTATATTGAGCCTTTTAATCCCCTTCACTCATTCAACGTCCACACCAATTATGTCAATTGATTCTGCATCTTTATTGAGGTTTACGTCACTCACCCACAAATCACTGGTTATTGTTGCACTATTTGGATCTCTGCCCAGGTCTGTCTCAGACCATGGGCATCGTTTAGCCTGAAGGTACACATGCACCTAGATGAACTCCCTCTAGACATCCACCAGTGTACCCTAAAGACAGGCACACTGGCAGTGAGAGAAGGAGGAAGAAGTAATGCGAAAGGGAAGAGCTGTGTTTGCATTTTGCAGGCGAAGTTCATTGTAAATGGTATTGAAAACTTTCATGGAGAACTCAATCTAGTCTGAAGGTTTTTATCACCACAATTCCAAACAATTTGTTCCATTGACTACATTAAAAGGGCAAAAGGGATTATAACTGGTATCATTTCAGCAGTTATTGAAGCACTGCATTTCTTCTGTTATCTGCTCCTTGCAGGATAAGTGCTGGTTTGTAGTGGCTGGAAGGAACTTTTTTCCCACAGGTCAGTACTCAGCAGCACCAACTCTCCACCCCAGTCCTTTGTAGACTAGCAGCAAATGGCCTGCAGCTCCTACCAGGAGAGCATCTTTATTTTTATTCACTGCTCACAGGGAGACAATGCATTCCGCCTTCATTAGTTTCACACTGATTCTTCTTGCCTCCTCTCTCATCCTCCTCTCAACAACATGGGAAGTCTTAATGGTAAAGAAAAAGCCAAGATTTATTTGCCTAAACTGAAGGACAAACTTTTTTGGGGAAAAAAAGATTGCATATGAAGCTGCTTTTGTGCAAGTTTGAAAATCTTCCTCAGTGCAAGGTACTTCACTAGCTCTTACCCACAGTTTCTTCAGTACATACTAGATGTGAAATTTGTGAGTGCAGGCTTGTAAAGTCTCTCCACCCTTCCAGGTGGCAGCCTGAGCCGAGTGTCTTCCCTTTACTCTTTCCCTACCTCATAGACCTCTGAGTTTGGTTTAAATCTCTAAAGCTCAGTGACTAGGATAGTCACTTAATGGAGGAGGAGGATTAGAAGGAACACCCCCAGCACTCTGAAGGGGTCAAAACCTGCTCTCTTGGAGAAGCCTATAAATCCCCACCTTCTCCCTTCCTCACCCGTCAACACTTACTGAGTCCTTTGTCCCAAAGATAAAAGAAATCAATATAGAGAAAGTGTAAGCTGAATAGCAAAAGCTACATTTTTGTCAAAGGTGTGAACTGCAAAACCTGAAAGTCCTGAACATTTTACCCTTTCATTGCGCCAGCCTTCTTTTTTTTTCATCTTATACCTTTTCTCTGTTCTTTTCTCTGCCTTTGGAGGTAGCAGGTAGTTAGAAGCAGACAAGCAGGTAGAGGCTGGACATTTTAAATCCACTCCAATGCATTTTCCCATCGTTCCCCACTCCAAAGAAAAGAAGAGTTGGTTTTGGGTTTTGGAGGGTTTTTTTGTGGATTTTTTTTTTTTTTTTTTTTTTTTTTTAAGCAGAGATCACCTAAGAAAGTTTTTCTTTCAAAAGTTCATGCAAATTTAGTTGAATTTCAGTAAATCCTTATGCAAATATTCTTCTTTCAGGATGGAAGTCATCCCAATGGACTTAGTTAAGTCACTTTCAAAATGTATTATGCTAAACTAAATTAATTCTACTTTAGGTCTGTCAGTACTGTAGGCAATACAGTGGTACATCAGGGTATCCAAGCTTACTTGGGTGCTGGAAGATGTGTAATCATATCAATATGGAGCTCTGTCCCAGATGATTAGCTTCACTGAGAAACAGCATCCATTAGCACAGGTGAGCTGCTGTAGGAGTGCAGCAATATTGCTTCTGGTTTGTGAGCCTAGTTGAGGCATGCTGTGTGGCATCACTTTGTGCAGAGGAAGATGTACCCCCTTAGTTCTGAGAAAGAGTCTCAACTGGTGTTTAATGAAGGTTAGCTCTGCAGTCCTCAAGCTCTGAAGATTTGCTTCTTTGCAGTAATTGCTTCATTTCCGTAGTAGGGAATGAGACCATCACCCCAGTATGAGAACAGCTGATTACACTCAGCCAGCTTAAATTCCAACTTAATTTTACACTCACTGCTAATTTGGATCACCTTTCCCAAGTGTTCCTCAAACCCACTATGAAAAAAATTATTTTTGTGTTCAAAAGAAGCAACTCTGCTTTAGACAAAGTAGCTGATACCTCCATCATATTGATCTTTGTATGGAGTGTGAACGAATTACAGGAAGGAATGAATAGAAGGACTCTGTGGGGACAGAATAGAAGACTGCCCTATAGTGTACCTACCTGATGAAAAATTAATAAGAACTAACCCTTTGTTCCCACTTTACCTGAATAGGTTTGGAATATGGCAATAACAAAGACTTTCAGTCAGGCACCTCAAGCATGTGAACATGGTTAGCCTATCTGACTCAGCCTCATAATTCAACAGCAATAAATGCATAAAATCTCCAACATCCTCCAAGGAGCCTATGACCCACACAAGGTGAGATGTTATTTTCTATTTCCCTTTGCCTAGTCTTCTGTGAAATGAATAGGTTTTATAAAAGGGCCATGAACTGCACTTTTCTTATTACTCATATGCTACTTATGTTTTCACGTAGTTGCCTTATTCTTTCTCCTTCTCAGTTGCTCTGACTTTATATCCCAGATTGTGCTAGGTTATTTTTCTCTTTCCTCTAACAGCCTTTGTATTTTTAGTCTTCTTCATGTGATATATTTGCTTGTATCGTTGGATACCCCACCTCCTTCACCTCCTTACCTCCTTATTCTTTGTGTCCTCTATTACATATGTACAACTTCCTCTCCTCTCTTTTCCTCCACATTTTTTGGTGTTTCCTCTAACATCACCCTTTGAGTGGTCCTATGGTCTTTGCTGTTCTATCCCAGGATCCTCCACCATGACAACCCCTGGAGACACAACATCTACAGCTCTCCCACTGTTCAGCACCCCCAAGTGATGCTGTGGAAGGCTCCTGTCCCCAGTGGAGTCCATACAGGCACTCCTTCCCAAGCGATCAGCCCTCAAAAAGTGAAAAAATGCAGAGTATTTCTTCAAATGCTATGATTAGTACCTTCAGTTAAGGGCTAACTCTTCACCACCTGGTGTACTTGGTAACCAGTAACACCAGGATGAAAGAAGTTATAAATTGTAGGGAGAATTGTGTGAAAAACCTCAGTGTGAAATGATATAGAAGGGAAGATGATATTTATTTACAAGATCCCTAATCAGGTTGACTTTAGGCATCTGCACTCCTCTCACAGAGTTCATTCACTCACACTCCCACACCCCCATCCTCACGAGCACGAAGATATATGCGCCCAAGCGGACTGCATTCAGAGGGCAGGACTCTGGCTGTCAGGTCCTCACGAGTAAGTCTCTGGGTTTCCTCTTGACTGGTGACAGCAAATGACAGTTTGGACAGACCTCTTATACCCGTTAGGAACCATCAGCTCTTATGAAGCGGTCGCTACCCCAAGCAGGGTGCTGGCTTCAGGACTTTAAATCTTAGGCAGGGTTGCTGCCCATTCTCTTTTCTTCCTTGTCTGTCTTCCTGCTAGGCTAATGGAAAAGAGCATAAGTGATATGTTACATGTGATCTGTTGCCATGTTGGTGCCACCCTCTTGTTGTGAGGATGCGGAGTCTGCTGGAGAGTCAGCCAGGCTGGGGTCTTCTCACAATGCAGATCTTCTGGGCTTGGTATAACAACATGTGCCCCCATTTTACTGCTGGAAATGGTGTCCTGGGAGAGGTATGCCAAGCATGGCATCCTTCATTATCATTACAGACCTTTTTAAAAATCCTTGTTGTGCTGCTTCTTCCACTGCTTAAACACAAAGCTTTTCACTCATGCTGCATTCACACCAATCTTAATAGTTTTTTACACACCTCTACAAAGCCACCAATAAAACTGACTAATAGCTCAACACAGCAATATATTTTAGAGATAAATTAAGAGAGAGATGGCAAAATATAAAACATCATAGGACAAGTCTTTATAGGTACTTAGGAACCTAACTCTGATGCATTTCATCAGTATTAGTTAGCT
Source organism: Morus bassanus (assembly GCA_031468815.1). NCBI lineage: Eukaryota > Metazoa > Chordata > Aves > Suliformes > Sulidae > Morus > Morus bassanus. Next base: position 85,454,658 of record CM062568.1, on the reverse strand, counting down.
TACTTTCTGTATTATTTCACCTAGTCAAGTCACTTGCATCATTCTCAGAAGAATAAAGAGGTGGGAGGATGTGCACGTAACCTAGTACTGCAAGAGTGGACAGTGTTCGACAGGTCTTAGACTGAGAAGCCTAAATAGTTTTTCTAGGAAGCGAACATTGACTGTAAGGTATTGGACTGCATAGTAAATGCTATTGACTTCTTGGTATAGTTCAGGAATGAATTGAAATATCGTCCTGTTGAAACTGAGGATCTTGCCAGCTGGTTTGGCAGGAAGAGGATGTAGTCCTAACTACTCAGATTTTTTGAGGCTGCTTCCAGTATTGAAAATGCAAAGACATTTTACACCTGCTCTGGCAAATGTACTCAAAATGTATACCTAATATATACTGATGAATAGATGTATGCTTATGTTTTTATTATTAGCTATTGCAAGTATTAAAAAATTCTATACTTTAATGCTATTTTATCTACACCTTATATCTTCTAAGAATAAAATACTCCATGATTTGTTTTAGTGGCATCTCTGGGACATGCAGGGTAGAGCACAGACTGCAAGAGTGCAAGATGTATAGAATCCTCAGCAAGTTTTTCATTATGTGCATGGCCTGAATGCTAAGTGCAGTGACAACTCAACTGTGATTGAATTTCTTGATGAAGAGATAGAATAATTTGGAAACACAGAATAGTCTTCCCAAGTTGCTATCAAACCTATTGCACATTCAGATCTATCAGATTATTTTCTACTTCACGCATCTTAAAAGCATAGGAAAAATCTGAGAAAAAAGGAGCAAACAACAATAGAAAAAAGAGCAAATAAATTAAGACCTTTCATCATTTGTAAGGGGAAAGTCTTGGAAAATTCAAAGACAGAGAGAAGGCAAAACTGCAATCCCCTGTAATACTTCCACTGCAAAGTTGGATAAAGAAGAGGAAAGAGAAAGCTGAGTTTATCCCAATGTACTGGTTTTGGCTGGGAGAGAGTTAATTGTCTTAATACTACCTGATATGGGGCTATGTTTTGGTTTTGTGCTGAAAACAGCTTTGATAACACAGGGATGTTTTCATTACTGCTGAGCAGTGCTTGCACACAGTCAAGGCATTTTCTGCTTCTCACCCCACCCCACCAGCGAGTGGGCTGGGGGTGCACAAGGAGTTGGGAGGGGACACAGCCCAGACAGCTGACCCCAACTGACCAAAGGGTTATTCCATACCATATGACGTCATGCTCAGCATATAAAGGTGGGGGAAGAAGAAGGAAGGGGGGGATGTTCTGAGTGATGGCATTTGTCTTCCCAAGTAACGGTTACGTGTGATGTAGCCCTGCTTTCCTGGAGATGGCTGAGCACCTGCCTGCTAATGGGAAGGAGTGAATAAATTCCTTGTTTTGCTTTGTGCAGGAGATCTCAGCTGTTCCTTGCAAATCACAAAACCACAGATTTCCTCAGAACTCTTCTCCTCCCCAACTTGGTTCTGTCACCTGGGGAGTCTTAAGAGAAGGGTAAGTGGATCTCTGTTCCTTTCCACTTACAGAAAAAGGGCATTTTGGCCATATGAAGAGGGAGGGGATCACCAGCTAGCAGAAAGGAAGAGAGCAGTCTTCCAAACAGCCCCAAAACCAAAAGCCCCAAAGAAAGCTGCAGGCACCTGTCTTCCCTGCAGCTCGGTTGGTGTTGGTGCTGCAGGCATTTCATAATGCTTGTGGGCTGTTCAGTTATGTGAAAACTACTCCCCACACCTGCAGTTCAATATATCTCCCTAACGTGCAGCTGCATGAGCATTATAATTGCTGCAATTCTTCAGGCTTATGCAGTATTAACAACACAGTGGTTCTTTTTTTCCAGATTAGACTGTCTCAGAGCTTATCTGCCCAGCTAACAGGCTACTAAATGATGACATTAACAAATTGCCCTTCTTCCACTCCTAGAATCAGTATTATCCACTAATTGCACAATGGCTTTTGCACAGCTGCCTTCGGTGTGTGCGTGCCAGGATGTGCAAAAGCAGATTTCCCAGAGCAGCCCGAGGCCCAGGAGATGGCACTCTTTCATAGCTCTTGTGCACACCTGGTCTGTACTACTGCTGCTAATACAGCAGTCAGAGTAAATAACTTTCCTTCAGAAGTGATAATTTTCTGGTAAAATGATCAGCAAATGGAATTCTCTGAGTTCAGAAGTCTTAGTGGAAAAATACCAGACGAATCTGAAGCTTTACCTTCTGATGCCAGCGTATGAAAACTTTTCCCCGACCAACTGAATCAATTCCTTTACTAACTGGTGGTGTAGAGACAGCTTTTTTCTTTATTGGAAAATAATTTCCTCAGCTGCTAGTTTCAGTCCAATGCCCAAGGTTGGCTCTTGCAAAAATATTCTTGCAGATAAAATCTAAATGTAATACTTGGACTGCCACATAAGACACAGTGAGAGTGATAAACGAAAGTAAAAGTATATGTTGACTGATTCCCATGTGCACCATTACCCGGGGCTTAGTGGGATTCAACCAGCTAATCCCATGTTGGTTTTGTTATCGTGCCATTACAGGGAGTGTATTCAGGTAAGGCTGCAACAGCAGAAGAGAAGGCACTCTCTGAAGGTGAGGAAGAGAGCACAGGAGCTGAGCTTCTGTCCACAGGTAAGCGGGGGTTTTGGGGACCAGGGGAACAAGTACTTCTGACTTACTTATTTGTGCTGGTCTGGGGTATGGGCAATGCTAGGCAGAGAGACTCCCACTGTGGGCTCAGGTAGGGTAACAGAAAGCGGTATTCATTTGTTTTGGTTACTGTACTCAGGGGGTACATTCTTGGTTTGCCAGCCCAGAACATCCCTGCCAGCACACCTTGGGGACCAGGCTGCAGCAGTACCCATGTCCCTGCAGGCATACACCCTCCAGTTTTGGGGCCAAGCACTGCAAATATGTGTTGAAAATTTAGGTCTCGCCATGCATGAATCCTGTCCTGTTGGCCTAGGGCAGGCTAGCATCGCAGCTTGGGAGAGGAGGGCTGGTTACACCACCCCACCTTCATCTCTGTGAAGAGGGCAGATCCTGTACATATGACATGAGCACTGGCCTTTGTACTTTCCAAAAGGCTGTGCCTGCCTAAATACATCAACGCCTTGTGCCAAAGCACAGAAAACTGCCAAAACCGCATGAAAGGCCTCACCTGAATTAATCATCCAGGGCCTGCATCCTCCCCCCCTCCCCTCACCCTCAAGATGGCTCGCTCACCTTGTCTGAGAAACCATTCCCATCAGCTAGTCCAGAGCGGCAATCCCCAAAATGCACAGCACTACAGAAAAAAGAAAAACAAACCAACCCCCCTCCCAGCACTCGTGACAATTTAGAACATAATTTCTCCTTTGCTACTTGCAAATACTGGGCACCACCTGAATGAAACCATCTGTATCTATACTTAATTAGACCATGGTTTTTCAAATGGGGGAAAAATGATCTACTGGGATACAAGTCTTTCCTCTGGGGCAGTTTCCTGTCTTTCAATCTTCTATCCTGTTAAATGTTTTAAAACAGTTAGTTGCTGTGTTTTCTCTCTAGCCTCTGAACCTATTAAAAACATCCATTAAAGATAAATGTTAGACCTATTCTTTACCCCTTCCTGCCCTCAACACAGTCACATGCACTGTCTGCTGGTGCCCTGTCCTGAAACAGAAGACTGTGGTAACATACAGGAATATTAATGGTGCGGTACAACCCTAACTTCAGCTGAGTGATACAACACTAATGAATCAACTATTTGCTTTTTTTTTTTTGCTTCTAATAAACCTCTGTTTTAACATGAATTTCTGAAGAAAGCTGAAAATGAGAAGATTCTAGAGGACATGCAGAATTCCTGGCTTACATGGATTGATTTTTTCCAATTCAGCAGCAGAGGAGACATAAGCTACCAGGAATGTGTTTGCAATACAATCGAACCTCATTGCTGCACACGTCACATTCAATACTGTGTTACAAGAGTGCTTTCTTAGACCTTGCCAAGTTTTTCCAAGGCCATATGAACTGAAACAGTGTCATTGCTCCTGAATTCATGAGTAAAGATGGCTGCATCTTGCTGTTTTTTCCAGTATTTTTGAGTGGGCTGACAACCATGTTGTTAACCCAGTGTCAACCATGTCAGCCTGTTGTCTGTACATTTAAGAATGAGATCTTTAAACACCAGCAGAGATGGATGGGGACCATAACAGGTGAATGAACACGTACCTTTGAGCATGTAATTAGGATATTGTGTAATGTGGGATCCCCAAGAAGGTAGGTACTAGATCTTTGTTGCTGGAACCTCTCTTGTTTGTCACTGAAAGTAAGACTGCCCTTTAGGAAGTAAATTTACCATCCATCTCTTCAGTTACTTCCATGGCTTGGAAGTACCAGAGAAACCTGTTGGGCTGTTCTCCCTGCACAGTCATTACCAGTTCTGTAGTGTAAATCATGGGATCACAGGCTAAAATGGGTTGGGAGGTACCTCTGTAGACCACCTGGTCCAGCCCCTCACCGAAAGCGGGTCCAACTAGAGCAGGTTCCTCAGGGACATGTGAGGTTGCATTTTGAGTATCTCCAGGGATGGAAATCCCATACTCTGGGCTTCTATTCTGGGTTTTTCCCTTGTCCTAAATTGTATCCATCATCTCTCATCCCATTATTGTTCATCTCTATGAAGAATTTGACCATCGTCTTTACACCCTCCCATCAGGGAGTTGCAGACAGCTGTGAGATCTCCCCTGAGCCTTTTCTTCTTCAGGCTGAGCAGACCCAGCCTTTTCAGTTTCTCCTTCTATGTCCATAAACCACACATACCTTTTGTAAAATTTGATTAACAGTGCCTTGCCTCTGCACCTGCTGGCTTTCTCACTTCCATTCCCGATTCACTCCCCAATAGTTATTACAGAGCACCTTGCCCTGTTAATTACAGGCTGCAAAACAAATGCACTTTAAAAAGTAGTTATTGCGATGTAAGCACAAATGAATGCAGCCTGGGAATGGCAATAAGATGGCAGTAGTAATGCAATCAGGGAATCCAACCCTGTGCAGTCAAACTCTTAAAAATTTAGTGGAAGTCACTGCAGTTTTGGTATTATTTCTGCTAATAAAGCATCTAATTAAAAAACTATTAAATGTGTGTCAATTAATAATTTGAGTCCCTTAGATCATTTCTGCTAAAATTAACATTTCAGTTGCATCAAGGATCTTTTAATCAACCACCACTAACAAGAATATCTCTCTAATTAACTCAATGTCTTTTAAACAACAAGGCAATTTTGGAGTAGTTTGCTCTTATCCCTGCATCAATTATGCTTGAAACTCTGAGATTTCATAAGTTTGGTCATGCCTGTTAAAAAATAATAATTTAAAAAATTGTCAGAGGTTAATAGAAAAATTGTATTACAGCTCACTTGCTCACTTGGCTTTAATACTTTGCTGTTGTTCCTGAAATAATAAGTGGTATTTGTGAGAAGCAAAGGTTTCAGATAAAAATTAAAGGGATTCAAACCAAGTTTGAATCAAGTGTGAATTCAACCACACTTTGCTGGAACAACATCCAGGTAGGAAGGGTTCAAGGGGCTGGAGACCGGTCAGAGAAGCATCATAGGTTTTGGCCAGTAAAAAGGCAAGAGGAGGCGAAAAATACGCCTCTTTCTCTAAAGGACCGCTAGGCATCTTCATTTCCCTCTGCAGTCTTTCCTTGGGGTTCAGGCTGTTCATCACAGCATAGATGTCCCGATATCACAGGGTTTTGTTTAGATACAAAGACCTTGAGTTGGACAAGCATCCTCACGTAAGCACAGTGCTTCAATGCAATTTGCTCCTTTCCCAAGCCAGTAGGATGGCTGCATTGCTCTTAGCAAGAGGTTTTGGGAGCCTTTTATGCGGCTTCCCCTCTCCCTCCACAGCAAGGATGAGCAAGCAGCCCACTTGCTGGTGGTGGGAGTGCCTGTGGGCAGCCCGTGGTAGGCCCATCCTGGTGTGCTGAGCAACTTCCAAGCTAACAGCATGTTAATGAGCTGGTGTGCTGAGGGGTCTGCAGGGCCTGGTGCAGCCCCCAGGTGCTTCACAAGTTTAGATAGAAGGGAAAACTAACCATAATAGCAGTATTGAGATCCCTGTTGGAAAGCCTTCAGTCTAGGACTGAGACTTCAGACATGGTCCGTTCCCTTCCTGGAAGAGAACTCAACCTCAGTTTGTGTCCAAGTGTGCTTCTAGACTAAAACTAATCCACCAGGTTGATGATTATAAGGTTTAAAGCTTAGAGGTTTATTTGAAGAAGTAGGAAACATTCAGACAAACAAAGAAATGCAAGCAGGCATGGAGATTTGATTTCCCACCACTACTTATTTTGAATGAGTGGTAAGAGCTTCCTATGAAATGAAAGGGCTCTTAACAATCCTCAGCATCTTGTTCAGTTCGCTGGCAGGGCATTAACATTTTCAGTTTAACACCTTGATGCTTTGATCTTGAAAATACATAATTTGAGGGTTTTATACCCTCAAAGACATTTAGTCATCTAAACAGAAGTTTACATAGATATTTTTGATCACTCAAGCCCTAGTTTAAGCAAAATTATATTCCTTTGACATCCCCTCTTCACAGACAAGGTTTAGCTGATGCTGTGGCAGCCATAGGTCCCTTGATTATGAAAGCTGGGAAGATTAACATACCCTTTTCCCACTGCCTCACACAGCCGGACCCCTTCACAAAAGAAAGAAGCCAGAAATTAAGAGAGTCTAATAAAAATTCCTACATGCACTTCTTGAATATTGCATGCATTACAGCTAGATGAAGCCTATTTCCACAAAATCACCTAGTTCTTTTCAAGTTTCTTTTCAAAATCACTACAACCAATTCTTTTGTAATTCAAAGTCTGACTATGAGCAGTCTTCCTGAAACTGCTCATCCATTATCCAAACAATTTTAAAGGCCTGCATTTGAAAAAAATCCCCCAAATTCACAGCTCGTTTATGTCAGAGTTTTTATCACTGCTTGGAGAGTAAGATTTTAAGAACAATCTTTACATCTGAAGGACACTTTCTAAATCCTATCAAATGTATATGGGAAAGGTGCCTCTTTTATAATTTCCTTTGTAAGCCCCAATGGGGCTTACACATTATACATAGAATAGATGACATTTTTCTCATAGTTAAAATCTATTTGTAAACAAATGCATCAAAATATTGGACCAGCTGACTTATATGTTATGAAAAGAAGAAATAGAAAACATCCAAGCAAGGTAAGGACCATAGCTGAAAGGAGAAAAAACAAGTTATTTATTCCCAATTCCCACTGGTGGTACTCCAGTGTCCTCATTCCCTACCTCCTCCTTCCCACCCAGTTTGATAACTTCTGCTTTTTCACAGAAAAACAAATCAAAGCAACAATGATAAAAATAGTTTAAAGAAATAGGCAACTAACAAAAGGCCTTGAATGCTTTGGGAAAACTCTTCCCATTTCTACCAGTTCCTGTATAAGTATGAGCCACCCTGATAGTTTCTTCTGCTGTGGTGCTACACTTAAACAGAGAGTATATGCTTGAAAACTGAGAGCATGCCACCTCCTCAAAGTCTGGCCTCCTTGGCTTAGGTCCCTAAGAATTAGACACCCCAAGCAGTCATTGACGTTTCTGGTCAACCATAACTCTTTGACCACTACTCAGAAAGCTGCTGGCAAGCACCACTGCTACCCGTGGAACATAACTGCACTGGTGTTGCTCTACTACATCTCATTTTATAAGCAGTCAAAGACATTCTGAGCAAACAGCAAAGTCCCTGTAGCTTGATAATGGAGACCTTCACAGACAGTACTGTAAATAGCTGTAGCTGTAGTGAAAGGGTCATTGACTAACCATGGAGTGGAGTACTGACAAGAAATGGTGTAACTTACCTGTCAAATGCAATAGGTGTTTTGGCATATGATCACCTGCAAACAGTGTATTTTAATGATTGCCTCCCATCAGCAGAGTTATTGTAATGGCTCCTAGGCTTACTGTTAACCCACCTTGATTATCTGAAAAAAATGTAATTGCTCAATCCAGTTTCACAGAAATTTAAGCCAATGTTTTTTTCTCCTCCAGAAGCAGGGGCCCAGCACCCGCACACATTTGGTAAAGGTGAAGTTGCCACAGAGATTAAAGGGACCTTGCTAGTCAGCCTTAAGCACTGTCTAGGGCAGCATGTATTTTCTGAATCACACAAGCCATTGTGGTGCCTCTTGCACCACTGTTCCTTCTTTCGGTCTGATCACAGCTCAGCTGACTAGCAGTAGGTTGATACGAGGCAGTAATGGGATGCATGCTCCCAAAATACAGCACATCTCCCTGCCGTGGCTCCTTCACAATGCAGCAGTGCTGGATAGACAGCAAAGCCCCCAATTCTGCCTAGTTGCTGTGCGAGACTCTTGACACCTCTCTTCCCCTAACCAAGCAAGAAGATGCTTTTCAAAGCTTCTGTGCTCCTCACGTCTTGCCTAGATGTTGTGTGGACACCTGTTCCACATACCTTACTCCATTTACTTGCTGTGTCACAATTAGGAGACAACTGCATAGAAAGAAACAAAGGAAAAAGTTTTCTGCATGACCAAGCGAGACATTTCTAGAAGATTCTGGTCCTGTTCATTTTCAATAACCAGTGGCAAAGTAGTAAAATATGGGAAAATGGAAAAATGCCTCTTCAGACATTTTCCTTCATTTTATGGTTAAACTCAGGGTTCTGCTCTACAACACAAACCACCAGTTCTTTGCAAAAAAACATTAGAACTAGCTGCAGAAACAATAATTTTAAAGCCATGGCACAGTTTCACATCTGTTGTGTGGGCTTGGCACTTACCTAGCTTTCATCCAAGACCTATCAGCCCCCTCTGACACGTGGTCTTTATCTTAATCTTATAAACCACCACTAAAAAAATTGATGGTTTTCTGCTAAGGGTACAGTAAATAAATGGAACGCATCTGTCCCATGCTCTGTCTGGACAGGGAAGACCTGTTTGATGACACTGGTGTCTCATTGTGTAGGTTTAGTTTAACCAGCCTGGACTGTGATTAGGTTTTTCATTTTTATGGCTTTCTTAAAAATGAACTCTGAAGATTGATGTGTTGTACCTGTCTCACTGAAAAGTATGCAAACACAACTGATTAGCTGGACTGTCTAAGCTGAATTGTTTTGATTAAGATCCAAGAGAGCTCTTATTCACTTCTAATAAAACTATGTACCTGAGGCTATATTTAATTACCAGGGCCTTTAGCATCTAGCGATCAGTGTTGATACTTCTCCGTGATCTGCTGTATATTTACCTTCAGCTGTTGTGGCACAGAGGTTTTTGGCATTTCTACTTCTAAAGCCCATCACCTAAGAAACAGCATCTAAGGTGTCAACGGCATGTTCATTTATTCTCCTTGGAGCATTTTCCATTGATTTCTCAAGAAGATGACCTGACTTGCTGGTCTGGGGTTTTCCAGAAATCTCTAATGTCGTTAGCAGTAGTCCAATTGTCATGTAAAGGGCGAAATATTATTATCACATCCTTATATGCTTGATTTTAAAGAGGTTATTGTGGCCACAGTTTGACGCATGCATGAGGAAGCATTTGTAACATGATGTAGGTCTGCAGTGAATGGAACTTCAAGCAGTCCTACTCATGTCACCTCAGGCTGCAGTGACCCATGCCGGGGCAGGGACAGCAGGGAGCAAAATGGCAAGAAATGGTTTAACACACTGGCTAGAAGGAAGCAGGCAGTGACATCTGCAGAGAACACAGAAGAGAAGGAGTTCTGGGAATGATTGTGATGTCCACCAAAAGATGATCTTTTCGATACCCCTAGCAGAGCCCAGCCTCAGAGACGATGGAAGCTTCATCTCTGATGGAAGGAGCCAGACAAAGCCCTGATATGAGTAGGCTGACACAAATGCAGCAAATTGTGTGATAGTGTCTAAAACAACAATACCCCATGCAGCTCCTCAGGTTTACAGCAAAGCAGGCTTTATATTTGTGAAGATTTGCGTCTTCCCCCCTCTCAAAAGCAGTCAGAGGCCCCACAGCACCCAGCTGTCTCACAGAGGGTGAATTCAGTCCCTCCCGTACAGAGGGAGTCCCTGGGTGTCCAAGGATACTAGAAAGGTATGGAGGTCGGGCTTCCCAATACAGGGCACAGGCTGTGGCTCACTCTGCAGCCCTGGCTGGGTGTTTCACAGCCTTTCCAGAAGAGTGCAGATGGGAGCTGTGTGGGTTCCTGGTTCCCCTCTCAGTCTCAGCTGCTGGTGTATTAGAATAGCCCCATTTCTGCAAATTACCTTTAGGCCCAGTGAATCTTATTCATAGATGAATTAAATGTCTCCAGGTTGGCCAGTCCTTTCGTACAGCTGTGCTGGCAACACTAATGTTCGCTTCTAAGCCTTCAAAAAACACAGTGAATCTGAGGGTCGAAAAATGAATTTTAAAATGGAATTTTTAGAGCATCTTGTCTATAGCTGTCATTAGCAATCCTGTCATGGTAGATTAAAAAATATTCCTTCATCTGTTCCCTATATGACTGGTACTGATGAGGTTCAATGCTCTTGCTGCTAAGGACCCTGCTCTTGCGTGTGTTATCAGACTGTTCTTTCTGCAGCTTTTCAGCTTGTGAAACTAAACTGCTGCCAAACTTCTTGGAGATAAAGCAGAAGCCAAGACCCTCTTGGATCCCTCTCCTCTGGCATGGATGAGGTTACAACGGGAACTGCACATTGTAGAAGACTGGCTGAGATAAAAATTCTCTGCTTACTTGCCAAGCGTTGCAGCATCACAGGAGCTGGGCACGTGCAGGGTCTACTGTGTTGTTCCTGCTGTATCTACACAAACAGGCAAGCTCAATTTTACACTGTCACTGACTAAGGGTGTAAGACTAAGTGTATATATATGGATACATACACACTCATACACACACATTCCTTCATTTATTTTTTCTTCATGTATCATGCAGTTTCTTCTTCAGCAAGAATTTTATGGAGAGGTAGGCAGAAAGAGGCAGAGCCTTTCCTTTGCCTCGGACTGTGAGATATATAAGGATATATGTAGATTTACGTTTTGTTTTACAGAGCAGCTTTCTATGGAGGTAATGATGATCTACATACATTCTTTCACTCCTATTTGTGGCAAATGTGACCTTTTTCCTCAATCAAAAGTTTCCTTAGTCAAAAGTTTTTGTATGAACAGGGGCCTGAAACTTGCATGAGAAAGCAGAAGACAAAAGAAACTAGGTGCAAGCACTAATGAACAAATCAATCAGCCAAGAGCACGTACCACCAAGGGGAGACAGCAGCATCCACTAATTAGAATGAGATACAAACAACTGATAGTAAGCTCTTCTTTTGTCTCTTGCATGTACTTTCTGTGAGGCCTTTCACAGATTACTTCATTAATACAATCACAGAATCATAGAATCATTTAGGTTGGAAAGGACCTTTAGGATCATCGTGTCCAACCATCCAAGCACCACATCTACATGTCTTTTAAATACCTTCAGAGATGGTGACTCCACCACTTCCCTGGGCAGCCTGTTCCAATGCTTCACATTCCTTTCGGTGAAGAAATTTTTCCTAATATCCAATCTAAACCTCCCCTGGCAGAACTTGAGGCTGTTTCCTCTTGTCCTATCACTTGTTACCTGGGAGAAGAGACAGACACCCACCTCACTACAACCTCCATTCACGTAGTTGTAGAGAGCGATAAGGTCTCCCCTCAGCCTCCTCTTCTCCAGGCTAAACAAACCCAGTTCCCCCAACCTCTCGTAATAAGACTTGTTCTCCAGACCCTTCACCAGCTTTGTTGCCCTTCTCTGGACATGATCCAGCACCTCAATGTTTTTCCTGTAGTGAGGGGCCCAAAAGTGAACACAGTATTTGAGGTGCAGCCTTACCAGTGCCGAGTACAGGGGCACGATCTCTTCCCTACTCCTGCTGGCCACACTATTCCTGATACAAGCCAGGATGGTCTTGGCCTTCTTGGCCACCTGGGCACACTGCTGGCTCATGTTCAGCTGGCTGTTGACCAACATCTCCAGGTCCTTTTCCTCCAGGCAGCTTTCCAGCCACTCTTCCCCAAGCCTGTAGCATTGCCTGGGGTTGTTGTGACCCAAGTGCAGGACCTGGCACTTGGCCTTGTTGAATTTCATACAGTTGGCCTTGGCCCATCAATCCAGCCTGTCCAGATCCCTCTGCAGAGCCTTCCTACCCTCAAGCAGATTGACACTCCGCCCAATTTGCTGTTGTCTGCAAACTTACTGAGGGTGCATTCGACCCCCTCATCTAGATCATTGATGAAGTGTTGTGGTTTAACCCCAGCTGGCAACTAAGCACCATGCAGCTGCTCACTAACTCCCCCCTGGTGGGATGGGGGAGAGAATCAGGAGAGGAAAAGTGAGAAAACAAATGGGTTGAGATAAAGACAGTTTAATAAATAAAGCAGAAGCCACACATGCAAGGAAAGAAAACAAGGAGTTAATTCACCACTTCCCATGGGCAGGCAGGTGCTCAGCCATCTCCAGGAAAGCAGGGCTACATCACACGTAACCGTTACTTGGGAAGACAAATGCCATCACTCAGAACATCCCCCCCTTCCTTCTTCTTCCCCCACCTTTATATGCTGAGCATGACGTCATATGGTATGGAATAACCCTTTGGTCAGTTGGGGTCAGCTGTCTGGGCTGTGTCCCCTCCCAACTCCTTGTGCACCCCCAGCCCACTTGCTGGTGGGGTGGGGTGAGAAGCAGAAAATGCCTTGACTGTGTGCAAGCACTGCTCAGCAGTAATGAAAACATCCCTGTGTTATCAAAGCTGTTTTCAGCACAAAACCAAAACATAGCCCCATATCAGGTAGTATTAAGACAATTAACTCTCTCCCAGCCAAAACCAGCACATAAAGATATTAAACAGAACTGGCCCCAACACTGAGCCCTGGGGAATACTGCTTGTGATGGGCCACCAACCGGATTTAACTCCATTCACCACCACTCTTTGGGCCCGGCTATCCAGCCAGTTTTTTACCCAGCAAAGAGTACACCCGTCCAAGCCATGAGCAGACAGTTTCTCCAGGAGAATGTTGTGGGAAATGGTGTCAAAGGCTTTACTGAAGTCTAGGTAGATGTCATGGTTTAACCCCAGCTGGCAGCTAAGCACTACACAGCTGCTCGTTCAATCCCTGCTGGTGAGAACCGACAGTAGACAACACCCACAGCCTTTCCCTCATCCACTAAGCGGGTCACCTTGTCACAGAAGGAGATCAGGTTAGTCAAGCAGAACCTGCCTTTCATAAACCCATGCTTTCTGCGCCTGATACCCTGGTTGTCCTGTACGTGCGGTGTGATAGCACTCAAGATGATCTGCTCCATAACCTTCCCCGGCACCGAGGTCAGGCTGACAGGCCTGTAGTTCCCCGGATCCTCCTTCCAGCCCTTCTTGTGGATGGGCGTCACATTAGCTAACCTCCAGTCGACTGGGACCTCCCCGGATAGCCAGGATTGCTGAAAAATGACTGAAAGCGGCTTGGTGAGCACTTCTGCCAGCTCCCTCAGTACCCTTGGGTGGATCCCATCCAGCCCCATGGTCCTGTGTGTGTCTGAGTGGTGTAGCAGGTCGCTAACCATTTCCCCTTGGACTATGGGGGCTTCATTCTGCTCCTCGTCCCTGTCTCCAGCTCAGGGGGCTGGATACCCAGAGAACAACTGCTCTTACTATTAAAGCCTGAGGCAAAGAAGATATTAAGTACCTCAGCCTTCTCCTCATCCTTTGTCACTATGTTTCCCTGTTTCCCCCTGCATCAAATAAAGGATGGAGATTCTCCTTAGCCCTCCTTTTGTTGCTATAGAAACATTTTTTTATTGTCTTTTACAGCAGTAGCCAAATTAAGTTCTGGTTTGGCTTTGGCCCTTCTAATTTTCTTTCTGCATAGCCTCATGACATCTTTGTAGTCCTCCTGAGCTGCCTGCCCCTTCTTCCAAAGGTCATAAGCTCTCCTTTTTTTCCTAAGTTCCAACCAAAGCTCTCTGTTCAGCCAGGCTGGTCTTCCCCGCTGGCTCGTCTTTCAGCACATGGGGATGGCCTGCTCCTGTGTTTTTAAGACTTCCTTCTTGAAGAGTGCCCAGCCTTCCTGGACTCCTTTGCCCTTCAGGACTGCTTCCCAAGGGACTCTGTCAACCAGGCTCCTAAACAGGCCAAAGTCTGCCCTCTGGAAGTCTAAGGTAGCAGTTCTGCTGACCCACTTCCTTACTTGTCTGAGAATAAAAAACTCATTTCATGATCGCTATGCTCAAGACGGCCTCCAACCATCACGTCACCCACAAGTCTTCTCTGTTCACTAACAGCAGGTCCAGCAGGGTGCCTTCCCTGGTTGGCTCCTTCACCAGCTGTGTCAGGAAGTTATCTTCCAGACACTCCAGGAACCTCCAGGACTGTTTCCTCTCTGCTGCATTGTATTTCCACCAGATGTCTGGTAAGTTGAAGTCCCCCATGAGAACAAGGGCTAGTCACTGTGAGAATTCTCCCAGCTCCTTATAGACTATTTCGTCTGCCTATTCATACTGGTGGGGTGGCCTATAACAGACTCCCACCATGATAGCTGCCTTGTTGGCCTTCCCCATCATCCTTACCCATAAACACTTAACTCTATCATCACCATCATCAAGCTCTAGACAATCAAAACCCTTCCTAACATACAGGGCTACCCCACCACCTCTCCTTCCTGGCCTATCCCTTCTGAAGAGTTTATAGCTATCCATTGCAGGACACCAGTTGTGCGAGTCATCCCTCCGTGTTTCTGTGATTGCAACTATATCACAATTTTCCAGCTGCACAATGGCTTCCAGCTCCTCCTGTTTGTTGCTTCTGCTGCATGCATTGGTGTAGAAGCACTTCAGTTGGGCTATTGATCCTGCCACCTTTCTGGGGGGAGAAGCTTTAATTCCTACATGACCATTCTCAGACACTTCTGTGGTTTCTAATGCATCAATAACCCTTGCAGCTTTGCTGTCACATGGCTCTCCATCCCCTACCTCCACTGACACGGCAGACCAAAGGGTCTCGCTAGCACACCATCCCTGAAACTTTGGCATGCTGCCACCAGGCTTATCTCTAGTGAGCCTGGTTTTATCCCCTTCCCTCTTCAAATATAGTTTAGAGCTCTTTGAAAGAGCCCTGCTAACTCCTGTGCAAAGATCCTTTTCCCACTTTGAGACAGGTGTGCCCTGTCTGTTGCCAGCAGGCCTGGTGTCATGTAAACTGACCGATGATCAAAAAACCCAAAACTCTGCTGGTGACACCAGGCTCAGAGCCAGGTATTGATCTGCTGGCTCTTCCTGTGTCTTCCATCATCATTCCCTGCAACTGGAAAGACACAGGAGAACGCTACTTGTGCTCCTGATGCATTATGCAATTGTCCTAAGGCCCTGAAATCTCTCTTGAATGCCCTTGGACTTCTTGTTGCAACTTCATCACTGCCTACCTGAAAAATCAATAACGGACAGTAATCTGAGGGCTGTACCAGGGTAGGAATCTTTCTCTTCATATCTTTAACCCACGGCCCCAGGGAGGCAACAGAATTCCCTAAGAAGTGGGTCCAGTCTGCCTATTGGGCCTTCTGTTCCCTTCAGAAGGGAGTTTCCTATGACAATGACCCATCTTTTTTTCTTTATAGAAATGGTTTTGATGCAGGGCGTAGGCCGACTTAACCTCAGTGACCCCTCCAAGCTAGATGAACCATCGTCCTCGTTTTTCGGTTCCACTTGCAAAGCCTCGTACCTATTATGCAAAGGCATCTGGGAAGGTGGGACAGTCACACAGGAGACACACCTACTGCACTGGGCAGGGACTTGTCGCCATTGCCCCCTATACCTTAAGTGACTGTGTTCAGCCAGGTGGAGAGAGGATAGGGAATCCTCTGTATCATGCATCCTGTCATTTGGTCAGGCACTGGAACAGGCTGCCCAGAGAGGTGGTGGAGTCACTATCCCTGGAGGTGTTCAAAAAACATGTAGACGTGGCACTTCAGGGCATGGTTTAGGTGACATAATAGTTTTGGTTTGACAGTTGGACTTGATGATCTTAGAGGTCTTTTCCAACCTTAATAATTCTATGATTCTATGATTCTATGATTCTGTCTGCCTGCTAGGCCTGTCCCAGGGAAGGCAGGGTGCGATTCCAGTAGTCCATCTCTCTCTCGCACTCCCTGACACTCCTCAATTTACTCATCTCCTCCTGGAGCTCCTGTCCTCCCACAGCTGTGCTCACTGCTGCGGCCCAGTACTGGCATAAGAGCAGGGCACACCCTGCAGCCGTACACCTGGGTGGCAGTGTGTTCCCAGTGGAGCTCTGTCTGGGAAGCTGCATCAGTCGTGGTGGGTGCAGAGCTTAGAGAGGCCTTGGCTTTCTGCGAGGTGAATACCATTGCTCCCTGGTCAAGCTGGCAGAGCTTCAGTGCCATTCCTGCATGCCTTCCACACAAACTGCTGCACAATTGAATACTGGATATGACGAACAACCTCAGTATTTCCCATGTCTAGGTTCTGCTGTGATTTCCCCCTTGCTCTGAAGTTTCAGGCTGCATGGGCTGCCAGAGGCAACTGCGCCCTGCACACAGTCCGTTGCCTGAAGGGCTCTGTTTCTCTTTTTCTTACAAAAAACAAGATCAAGGATAGGTCATTTTGGAAAGTGTTTTAGATTCTCAGTTCATGTAACTGGAAACTTGAAAAACATTTTATATTACTTATAAGCTTTAGTTTTCTAAACAAATATCCTGCTTTGGTTTACAAACTGTGAAATTTAAGTGAGTGCAATAAAATTCATGAAATTTCTTGTTAAACTGTGAAGAACAATTAGTTTGGCATTACTCAGATTTTTATGATTCCTCAAATTTCAAAGGCTTTGCAATCCAGTATATAAATGCTGGTACAAGGAATCTGATATCTTTATTTTTAGCCTATTTTTCCTTATTCCCGTTTACCAGTGTAAATGAGATAGGACTCCGGAAAAGTTAATAAAGATAGCCTGATGCAAAATCAAGAGCCAGGGAAATAATTCATTAATTTAACTGTGAATAGGAGAATCTTATAAATATATTGTCGTTCTCTTCACATTAATTTAATCTAAACAGAAACTTCAGGATCTGTTATAAAATGTTTGCACTGGAAGATTCCCTTCAAGCACAAGAAAGCTCCTTCGTATGCTTATGACAGCTGCAAGGAAGGTTTGCTAAATCTATTCGATTTGGAAAAAGTAGGTTTTAGGAAATGCTGGAAGGCACAGTCCAGCCAGCTTGCTGGGCCTGTTGAACTTTTGGGAAGGGAGGTGAAAATGAAAGCTTACCACCTTGAAAACTGGAAGGGAGTGAGGGCACTGCACCAGAGAGGATAGTCTCTGTGTCCCTGCAGCTTGTGCAGATTACAAATTTGGGTTTGAAGCAACACGTAGGGAGAAGGACCTGGGAGGTTCCTCCCTGTGCCAGTGGATCTACGGCAAGAAGTCCTCTGTGAACTGGGGAGATGGACCAGCTGAACACAACAGCAGCCTGAAGCCTGGCTAGCATGCTAGAAATGCCTGGTAACACACCATAGATTGCACTACAGTTATGTCCAGGGTATAAAGCAACGCATTTTCCAGTCTGATTTAAACATTGGTTTTGAACCCTAATTATGGCAGAAGGGGCTGTTGTTTAAACCCACCAAGATCTTGCATGTGCAGAACTGCAATAAGTCACTTCATACGGACCGGGGCTTTCTTCTTAAGCACACCAAATAAGTGTGTATTTTGTGATCAATGTAGTCGCGTACTTACGCTGCTCAACGGGAGACAGTCTCCCTTTGCTGTGATAGAGCAAAGGCTGCAAAAATGAGCAAGTGAACTGCATTTTTCAGGCAAGCAGTGCTGACACTTCTTTTGTGTTCAGAAACCACAGGCTCAGCTGGGTTTTTTTGAGGGTTTTGAGGCATGGGGTTTTTCTTGAGTAATTTTTTGAAACTTTTCTCCTTAGTCACAAGAGAGAAAAACCTTACCCTTTCAAACAAATGTGCCTCATTTAAGAATTGGACTTTAAGAAACAAACCAGATGTCCTAATATTGTAAGGCTTGTGACTTAGTAGCGAGAGCTGCAACACTACTTGCAGCAGAGAAGCTCACAGGACAAGAATTGATAGGTGCTAGTACTTACTGCTGGGAAAAGTAAGCACCTGTTAGTCTTAAAGCCCGTGTTGATAGAGCACAGTCTCATACCACATAGAGATAGCTCAAACAGCTTTGCATGAACTAGTTTGGCTACCAGGAACAGAGCAGAAATGGGGTAATCACAGTGTCTTTGTGGTCTGAAAACCAGTAAGTTAACCTAGGAAGAATACCACATCAGGAGGGCTTCTTCCAGGATCCAGGCTACTTCCAGTCTGTTTGGGTATTGGCATGTGGACTGTACAGCCTTTCCTTTTCTCCTGGAGACCAGAAAACATACATTTAATGAGAACAGCAACTATTCATTGTTTAGCCTTCCTCCTCTGTGGGTGCGGAGGGAGAAAATCCAATAGTGGGATATACTTCAGTTCTTGATCCTGCTGCCCTGGATGCCTGGCAGGGACTCCTTGAAATGGTGACAGAACAGCAGTCCTTTCAGGTGCTGTCAAAGCTCCTCTGTAGGTAGGAACGGGGTGTGACAGTTGAGGTTTTCTGTTACATGCTTCCCACCTTGGAGAGATGAATAGGGCTCAGGAGCTCTGCAAATCATTCCAGCTCCAGGACTGGTTTTGGTGGCAACTTTAACTGCATAGCACCTTGCCAGATGGAAAAATTGCACTTGTGCAATTCTTTATTAAGCAGATGTGAATTATAATATAGTGAGGTTTCAGGAACTGATAAGTGTTTAAAAAATGGCACGATTCTGTTAGTAGTTCTTTGAAGATCCTTTTTTCAGCTTGTGGAGAATGTGGCAATTAGGTTTGAAGTTGTTAAGAAAAAAAGAGACACAGGAACTTTTCAGCTGTTATCATCAAGTAATTACTGAAGGTTCATTACTTACTAGAGCTATGCTTCCTGTAATACAAATCTGAGCAAGCAGTGAACATCTTGAGCAGACTCTGCATGATCCTGCATTACCTGTGGCTGGGGAGAAAAGGAGAAGAGGACATAGGTTTGGCTTTTCTAGTCTACTTACTCTGCTGATATACTTTTTCCTTATGGTGCTCAGAGACTGGGATTATGAAATCCCTTCAGTTCCAGCATATCCTTCAAGGTCCTTTTAAAACTTAGAAACAACTATCAGGACTTCAGCTACAGCTTAGCAAATATATCATAATAATATTTGGAGGGGGATTATGGTTATTAATCTAAAATTATATATTCTTTCATAATTCTTCCAAAAATTATTTCCTTTTGGGGAATTTCATGATGCAGTTGTTATGTAGAATATCAGTTACCTTAAACTCTTTTTAAACTCTAGCATGATATTGAAGCAGGTCGCTGCATTCTTGTATTTCGGTGATCTTATGGATCTTATTACCTTGCTTATCTTGCTTGCATGTGGTGCCCCTTCCAGGCATGAGGTGATGGCATGCACTTTTCATGTTTTAAACAAACTTTTTTGACTTCTATGGAATTATACACAGTGAGATTGTTAAAAATATTTCAATAATTTTTTTCTATAAACTCAGCCTTTCTCCCCTGCAAACAAAACCCCATAATTAAGAATTAGAGACACCAAAACATTCTCTTTCAGCATTTTCAAAAGGAACCCTTTCCATTTTTCAGTCTAAAATGAGTTTCAGTTTTAGTAAATCTTAGTTAAGAAAAATCCTGACATTAAAACAGTTCAA
This sequence comes from Morus bassanus, assembly GCA_031468815.1. Classification (NCBI taxonomy): domain Eukaryota; kingdom Metazoa; phylum Chordata; class Aves; order Suliformes; family Sulidae; genus Morus; species Morus bassanus. Next base: position 85,434,849 of record CM062568.1, on the reverse strand, counting down.
AAGGAGTGAAAAGATGTTAAGAATAAATATTGTTCAACACCAAATATTGTGCCTTTATCTCTTCTTTTCATTTAAGATTATTGAGATAATTTGCTAAGCAAAAGCTTTATTTTTTCCATGGATTCTGACCAGGCAGGAAATAAATTAAAAAAAAAAAACAAAACAAAAAAAAAACCCAATAAAAAGTAAACAAAACCAGTTGTCTGTATGGTTGTAGTTAAAACATATGACAGAATTCAGCAGGCAGATTGCCTGTGTCTATGGGAGGAACAGAAACTAAGAGTGGTGATTCCTTACAAATTTAAAATGTCAGAGAAACAGAGGCTTCTTTTTCACATGGAAAACATATTTGTCCCAATGAGGTAAAGTGTTTAGAGACTCCTCTCTTGTACTTCACTAGGTTTGGTGGGATTTTTTTCTATGTAGTCTAGAGTTTAAAATCAAAACATTAACCTTAGAGAAGTTAGTATTTTTATCCCAACTGATGGCTTGTTTTTCTATTTTGACAATGTGGATGCTAGCATCCTTATCTCACATTCTCTAAATCATTCAGGAATTGTGTTAGCAATACCCCCTTCTTTGCAAGCTGGATGCTTTTACGAGGGGTCTAGACCTGACACAGAGCCTGCCAGCAGCTGGCTTCTAGCCTGCAATAAGCCTGTTTATTTGTGCACTACATCAGGAACCATATAGGTGCCAGAATGGACTACGGGGGCCTCCTCCAGCATGAAGGAAATCTCACCATTTAAAAATAGAAAAAGTTTGGAAATAGATAGGGATTTCAATCTTTCAATGGTTTACATGACAGCTGTGCCACAGCTACAGAAGAGTGCACACATCATGTCCCTGCTTAAATGCCAATAAGGAGACAATCCGTTCTGTTGCACAAGGTTAAGTGGAAACGTCAGTCTGATTGACCGATGTTTTTAAAAGAGAGACTTAGTATCTGGTAGAAGGACCTAAACTGGCTTTTATGCTTCATTTGTTCCCATCCTTTGGACAGCAGCATGTCTGTGAGGGCAAAGAATTTTCCTCCCTTCCCCTCCTCAGTGCAGCTGTGACAACTGTCTCTGAAAGACTTCTACCTTGCCATTAATGCTCGGGGGGGAAATTATCAGTAGTGTTAAGCTCACTGGCTTCATGAACTTAGGTGTAGCATGAATTTGACTAACAGTTTCCACATGAGGGATTATTAGAAGACCTGCTGGCCTCATGTATTTTATAGACACAAATTTTATACAGCCAGTGAACTGTGCTGGGGTCTCAGCTGTGACCAAAGCAACCAACAGGTTGCCCTGGACTAAATGCTGTAAAAAGTCCTCCCTGTGAAATAGTCTCATTTTCTTCTCTTCATATACAAAGCTGGTGGGTAGAGCATATAAATCTAATTGAAAAATGGCTGATCTACTTTTTAGTTTATTGCCTTACTGTCACTGCAAATCTATTCAATAATCCATTACAAAACAAAGTCTCTTATTTTTCTGCAGTGACAGTGTATAATGCACATCTGTTATCAAATTAAACGGAGGAACCAAGAGTAATTTTTGCCCACTATTAGACGTCTTTGGCTGTTCTTTTTTCATGGTCTAGTCAATTTTCAACCTGCTAAGACAAATTAATCTATGCACAACTATGGCACACGCCCCAAGCAATAACTTTTAGTAGTGTGTATGCATGCCAGTATTGTGTGAGAGGACTGGAGTGAAAGCAAAACCATGAGTGCAGGAGATGAGATTTTTCTGATAAAAAAATACATCTCATGTTGCTTTGGGATTTTGTCACAGATTTAATCTTTCCTATAGATGTAAAATTTCTCTTTCAAGGGTTTTTTTTTCATTTTTAAAATGAAGAAATTTTTTCAAATGAAGAAATTTTTTCAAATTTTGTTGATTTAAGACTGAGAGATAGATAAAGAATATAATATGACGCTGCTATCTACTAGGTAAGATGCTGAAACACCGGAGATATTTATATCTCAGAAAAAAATCTATATACTTGACCTCTAAGATAATTTTCTTGGTTTGTGCCAAGCTTTCACATTTTTACCTAGCTGCTGAGCTCAGCAGAAAACATCACTGATTGCATGAAAAGGTCTTATTAAAGCTGATGCGTTCAGTTTAGTTGAAAGCCTTGATATTTCCCTTGCACAAAAATATATTTTATGTTGTGTCCCCCTAATCTGTACTGCCACTGCAAATACACATACACAAGCATATTTTTCCTTTATCATCGAAATAGATTGTAAATAAACCCATTCTGGTATGGTAAACTATATGAGTTGCACTTATTTATTATTTAACGTATTCTACTTGCATCCAGATATTTACTGTTTGGAGCTAGCTGTGGTAGCTGAATTTTAAAAATTTAATACAAGTGGCTGAGTGCAATAAAGATCACTCTCAAAAGTGATGCTTCACCTTTACCTATATTCCCACAGAACAGCCAGCAATTAGAGACACCATCATTACTGCCTCATAACAAATGCTCCGCACGTCAGACAATACTTCTGATGAGACCATTTCTGAAACTACCACTCTGCAGGAGGAAGTGTCCATTATCTGACACACCAGATTAATGCTTTCCCTTTATAGGCTGACCCCATGCGTTGAGGAGCATTGTATAATGCATGATGCTGCATAATCGAAGCAGGAAAACTGGAGCACAAGTATGGACAAGAACAAGACACTGGCAAAGGGAAAGACCTCTTCCAGCTTTGCTTATATCTTTTTCCTTATAAATATGAGCTCAACTAAAATATTAATTCAAAAGCCTCGTAAAACTGCTCAGTCCATTTTACTGATGTGGCAGTGACAATGCATTGCTATGTACAAAGTTATGGCCTTGCCATAAAGCTGTATGGACCTGTCAGGGTCATTAAGTGATTTTTAGCCTCATAGTACCTCTAGCATTGTAAGAAGGTGTCCTTTTCCCAACTTTCTTGGTGGGAAATTGAGGTACAAGTTTGCAATAGTGGCCTAGTGTGGAATGATTACTGGGGGTAAGATTATTGAGGTTGAAATTACTGACACTAAAGTTATATCCACATTTCATAAAAATCAACTTCCAGGGTGGAATATGGTTGGCATGCTGAAAATTGGTTCAGTGATCATTCCCTAAGCGACACCTCCTGCAATCTTAAATGTTGGCAACACTGGGGGAGCTCGGTGTACTAGCTCTAAGAGAGATAATTGGAGGAGGGAACGGAGCGAAGGCTCCGCGGCCAAACTCATCCATATATCACTGCAGGTCCGGGAACTAGATGGAACAATGGAACCATGCCCTGGCCAGCACCTTACAATTGCAAAATCATGCCCTGTGGATGAACTTTGCTTATTATAACCTCATTATAATACCAAAACACACCTCCATCCCAAAAGTTACCCACCTCCAAGGTGCGACCACCCCTCACTGAGCTTGCGCTTTGAATTTTTCTAGTCTTTACCTTTAAAAGCGAAGTGAGAAAGTTTTTACACCAATCAAAACAAAGGTATGTATGACTAGCGTCACTCAAGCTCCACCTGAAACGTAAAAAATAATATCTATAGCTTAAGAGAGAGAGGATGTTAGGGAAGATAACATCGTTGCGTACCACTCTGACTTCTGGGATCAGTTGATGGGCTGAGCCTCTCTTCCCCTGCATTGGGATGCCTTTGGGTAAGATTCGAACACTTGGTTATACCAAGTGCCTCCCCGGGAAACACTTAGAAATCTCTATAGAGTCATTTTAGATTTTTTCTACTCACATTTGCAATATTTGCATATACTTTTGCAGACAATCACTATCACCAGCAATCCAAAGAACCTGCGTATCTGTTGCTCAAATAAATTGTGGTGTACATTGATCCAGTCGTGATGGTTCTTATTGAGTGCGACCAGTATTTTGTCTGTGATAGCTCGTCAAACATGGCTAGACTCACACCCTTAACGCGACACCTAGCCACACTCTTTCTTATTCAGGTCTTTCTTGAACAAAGTATTGAGGAGCTATGGAGCAGGCTATGCAAAGTTGTAATTGGAAAACTTGCATCAGTCTTTTCATAGTGATGTGGGTATGTGTGTTTTTAAACAGTTGACTCAGGGAGCTTCATGGTTCTTACTTTCTAGCTAAGAAGGAAAGGACATTAGCCCTCCTGCTCAGCACCTGACTTTCTAGGCAAGCACAGGCTGATAAACTGATAATTCAGGAATAATATATGTTAGTCCATAGGACATGTTATTTCATGCGGAATTAATTTGTGGGTGATTTCCATAACATGGGTATGAGAATCAACTCTTGTGTATCCAGCTATTTGTTTAAACAGCATGATTTTACCTGTATAGATATCATTTAGGGATGGGTAAAAACCAGACAGTCATGTGACCTGCTGTGATCTTTGGCAACTTTAAAAGTTTAAATTTAATCTAAATTTTCTGTCGCTCTAATAAACCAAAAATACATCAAAATACCACTGAAGAATCTTACTGAACTTTTGTCTAGAAGCTTGGTAGGGTTTCATGGGACTGTGAGTCTCCCTCTTCCCAACCCTTTCGGTGGTCCTGAGTTCCCCAGACACTCTGATCAGGCCAAGAAGGCAGGTAGTGTCCTTGTGGCACTTCCTTCTGTGGTAGACACCTCAGCATGAGGAGACATGGGGACACTGGCCTCACCTCAGTGAGCTCGCCTAGAGAGTCACGAGCCAGGTGGAAGAGAAAAAGTGTAGTCCCTTTGGTGTTCTTCCCTCTGCACAGCTGGAGGTAATGAACAGCTGGAGCAGGGAAGCTGTGCAGGCATCCATGCCTCAGCCCCACGGAGGGTGTGGGGAAGGGATGAAGCAGGGCAGGGAAGCAGGATGGTGCAGGATAGGGCTAAGCTCTGCAAAGAGGGACAGAGAGGAGTATGGGATTCATATTACATCTTCCAGGATAACTGTGGCTCCTAATAACTTTGGTATCCAGTGGTATCTCCAAGGTTTAGGAAAGTGGTACTGCCATGGCATTGGTATAGTGCTTATCGCTGGTTGCACTACAGTCATTGGAGAGAAACAGGGAGCCTCAAAACTGGCTGATGCAAAGTCAGACTGGGAATTTGCCATGTCTGATGATGTAGCCAGCTCCCATTTTACTCAGAGCTTGCTTTCAGAGCCTGCTACTAAATAGTTTTGAGATGAAAACGCAGCTTTTATTTGTGTGATGAAGAGCACCATGGGGACTTATAAAAGTGCCCTGACTCGCTTGCTTTCCAAGAGTCCAAACAATCTCTTGAATGAACATCCTAGTTGGGTATATGCTTCCAAGTTAAGTCTTCCTTACCATACTATGCCATGACCCCTAATGGCTAATGTATTTGGGAAATATAATAATTAGTAAATAAAAAAAACTGTCAACATAAAAAATCGAATAAATTAGTTATAATCAAGATAGTTATTACTGTATATAAATGTTAGGTGATTATGCCAGAAATTATTTCTTGCATGTTTTCAAGCACTAACTGAAAATGGGTTTGATTAGTTGGATTTGATCCTCTGATGAAATAAACCTATGTATCAAATGACTTCTTGTCTGAAACAACCTCTTGTCCCCATCTTTTTCTCCAATGACTTGAAAGAAGGACTAGGTGGTGGCAAAAGTCTGCTTTCTGTATCTGATTACACACAGGTTTCAGTCTAGATAGAAAAAAATCTAGAAAATAAGAGTAGTGAATATCTGTGCCCACCCAGAGGAAGAACTGTCGCATCTATTAGACCTTCATAATACTCACTGAGCATATAACATCAATCATTAAAAAAAAATCATAGTATATGAATAAAGGCAATAATATAGACTGTGAAATTATAGTGTCTACTTTATGGAAAAGATAAAACCTTCACAGGATCCCCACAACAGTCTGTGTCTCATTAACCTATCCTATTTTATGAATTCTCATTAAACATGTCAATTACCATTTCTATTATGTCAGCTCAAAATGCTATTCAGCTAATTAGTAAATTACATTTTGGTTTATTATCACACCTTTAACTCTCTGGGTAGCAGGTGAAAGCACAGGGTGAGTCCCAGTGAAAGGGAGGCAAGCACTGAAAGTCTGAGCAGAAGTTCTGGCCATTGCCCTGTATCTTTTTTTTTGCATAATGGATGCCCCAGTGCCACAGAATATTAGAAAAACAGGTCTGAAAGTGAATGTCAGTCTTGACAACGGTATAACTAGCATTGTCTCAGAAACTTCCAGTGAGGAGAACCCCATACCTTTCCATGGAGTATCTATCATCCTGTAATTTAAACTCACGACTTTTTGTTTCCTCCACATGGGATGTGGAAACCAGTTCATTGCATTCCTCTCTGCAGCAGCTTTTTCATACAGAAAGACTGACTTGGTGTCTCCCTTCAGTCTACTTCCCACTTGCAACCTCCATTTCTTCTATCTGCCATCAGACATCCTACCTTGTATACCTGAGCTTGTATATGTTGTTTTTCTCTCAGTTATGTCTTTTCTGAAGCCTGAGTGCCCAAAGTGTTTTGGCTGATGTGTACCCAGTACTAGCCAGAGTTACAGAATTACTTTTGTGTGCTTTGCACACTGTATGCTTAAACATATTCTCCATGAGAAAGCTTGCCTTTTTAGGATCTATGTAGCACTGTCAGCTCATATTCAGCTTCTGATTTACTAAAAGCAGCAGCTCCTTTTCTGCAGGGTGCCTTTCTCCTACCCTCTCTTTGCACAGCTAATTATTCCTGCCTTAGTCAGAGTTGGATTTCATGCAGTAGTTTGGGGCCATAACTCCAACTCATCAATATTATTTAAAAGTCTAATCCTGTTCTTCAATATAAGATCAGTTTAGAGTACTTTTAAAGTTTAAAAAGAGAGTTTTCTATTTCATCAATTATGTTTTCTTCTACATAATTAGTGAAAACAATGAGTAGTTTACAAGAACTCTGTAAAGCTCTGCCCAATACTTCTGTTTAGTGCCATGGTGACCTGTAGATATCTATTCTTTAAGTATGTTTTTACAAAGAGTTTTGAACCCTCTTATATTATCTTCATCTAGGCTGCGTTGCTTAGATAGCTTGCAAGAAGTCGGGCAAACAGTGTATATAAGCTTACTGGAGTCTGACAATGTCACATTACTGATTATTCACTTTTCTTTAGACTTGTTACACTACCAAGGAAGGAAATTAATAGTTTGATATCATACGTTATTTAGAAATTCATCTTGGCTCTTTCTTAAACTCTTGCTGTTTTCCCAGCATATGCAGTTGCTTGTTGAGTAATTCATTCCAATACTTTTCCTTGTTCTGAAGTTGGACACAGCATCTTCTAGCTCCCCAGCAATTCTTGTGCATCCTGTTGGAAGACAGTGCTATAATCATTCATCTTCCACCTTCTGAAATGTCACCTGTCCTCAGCAGACATTCTCAAAAATAAGCTATGATTGTTCTGAAATTATTTCAGCCTATTCTTTAAATATCTTACAACAATTTTCATCAGGTCCAACTGAGCTGAAAAAAAGTGCAGCTACACTGTCTTTTCTAAACTTTTCTTTTTGTATTCTAACCTGAGTCCTTGTCCTTTTGATGCTGGTGTGAATTCAGTTAGTAATACAGTTACAGCCACATTTTCTGGTGAAGAGTGGAGAAAAAAAAGCACTAAAAGATTTCTGCCCTTTTCCTGCCATCCATCAGCATAGCTTTAACTTGCTGTTGAGAGTCATTCCCCTGCAGGGAAACTGAAGAGGAAGGGACAAGGGTCCATACTGGATATCTGCCAGCGGCTTTCTACTCACTCTAATAGTCTGTTTCAAAATAAGGTGCTATTCATGCACAGAGAAGTGAGATAAAGACCTTAACAAGCATAAAGGAAAATGATGTGGATTCTGTAGAATTTTCACTTTTAAGGCTGGAAATATGAATACATATATGTATTTCACCTCTCTCTTTTCTATTTCATTTTCAAAACTAGATTAAAAAAGTGTACCTTTATTTTTATCCCATATTTGGAAAGTGGCCATAAGGGGACCGGAAGGTTTGATTTCTATGATATTATACTTCCCATGTTGAAAATAGTAGGAAAAGAAAGGGAAGAGAGAAGATCATCGTCATCTTCCAGTGGTATGATCAAAGCATATACCTTTCCTTCAGTTTGAAAGAGAAAGGAGCTAAGTCTGAACTACTGTGTACAAATGATATATTCCAACTAATTTTAGCTCCCTAACCCATGGCAGTGAGTGGCATGCTAGAAAATTAGCTGATGCTAGTGACAAAATTTCCCGAAAAGGCGCAATGAAAAGTGATACCTGGAATGTCATTTCTTTTCAAACAGGCTGCTTATTCATCTTCAAAACCTCTTTTCAACTGTGAAGTAGTTTAACCATGTCACTTCAGAGTGTGCATGTAATAACCAAAAAGACCTTATGGCAACATTCCCTAATTCATTTTTCATGCCTATTTCAATTATATAATGCACTGGAAATCCATCTTACTCATTATATCTTGGGCTGATTGAGAAGGTTGCAATAAGCATCCAGTTAATAACAATTGAATTACAACAAAAGTTAACCATAATTATTCCCCGGTCCTTAAAGGTTAATAATAGAGGGCTATGCATCCTCAGGGCTCAGTACTGTTGCCAAAATATATGCAGGGAAAATTTAGGCTGAAAATATTTGTTTAGTATCAGCAAAAGTATTATGAGCATGAAATGTATGTAATAACAAGTTGTTACTCAGAAGTAGTTATATTGTGGTTTTCCATTAGAAAAGCAAAGACATAATAATCTATTGAACAAAAACTCCCGTTTTCTCACTAATAGTCAAAAGCAACATTAGGTTGTAATAACAACACAAACATGATGATAAAACAGTTAGGATGGATATAGGCTTGATGTAAACGTAAATGAATGGCATAAAGAGCCAGTAAGAATTAGACAGCTTAATGAATTTGCCAAATGCAGGTTGGAAAGTAGTGGAAAATGAGTAAAGTACATAAAATATGACATGAAGGCATGAGGAGAGGGTGATTCCAAAGCACTCTCTTAGGAACCTGTTGCATGATAGCAATTATGACTTGTCTTTCTCCTTTGCTGTAATCTGAGCCTTTATCACAGAATCACAGAATGGTAGAGCTTGGAAGGGACCTCTGAAGATCATCTCGTCCAACCCCTCTGCTTGAGCACTAGAGCAGGGTGCACAGGACCACGTCCAGGCAGGTTTTGAATGTCTCCAGAGAAGGAGACCCCACAGCCTCTCTGGGCAGCCTGTTCCACTGCTCTGTCACCCTCACAGTAAAGAATTTTTTCCCATATTCAGGTGGAACTTCCTGTGTTCTAGCCTGTGCCCGTTGCCCCTTGTCCTGTCATTGGGCACCACTGAAAAGAGTCTGGGCCCATCCTCTTCACACCCACCCTTCAGATATTTATAAGCGTTGATAAGATCCCCCCTCACTTTTCTCTTCTCTAGGATGAACAAACCCAGGTCTCTCAGCTTTTCCTCATGAGAGAGGCTCCAGTCCCCTGATCGTCTTTGTAGCTCTCTGCTGGACTTGCTCAAGCAGTTCCCTGTCCTTCTTGAACTGGGGGGCCCAGGACTGACACAGTCTCTTTTTTTTTTTTTTCTTTATAATAAGGAAAAACTGAAATGAGTAGGGAACCTTTCCCCATGACTCAGTTTCTACTGAGTTAAAACTGTGGGCTCCAGTACTAATTTTGGATGGACTTTCCAGAAGGAAATCTAGCAAAAATACCAAGTACTTAGTTACTCCTCTTTATCTGAGATACCACGGTGTCTGCAGCCCAAGAACAGGCAGCGGGATCTTCTGCCTGAGGAGCGTGCTCTGCACTCTGCTGTTCACTAGGTACCTATGGATGTCCCATCTGAAGGAGACTGCTTTTCTTATGGTGAGGTTTAGACTACAAGCCTCCTTTTGCAGAGGCAGCCTACCACCCCACAGGAGCCTCCCTGGCCAGTTCCGGAGCTGCCTTAATGGAAACTTGAGTGCATATTTAAAGAAAGTACCTACTTGTGGATCTGAGATTTTAAACAAGTGTGGCAATTAATGCCAAGATGGAGTTTGTATATAGTAAACATATTTCTATTGGGAAATGAACTGAGTGAGAAATTATTAATTTCACATGGCCCACCTGATGCTCAACACCAAGTTTCTTTTTTCTGTCAGTTGTGCAAAATTTATACATTTTAATGCAGAACACTCTTCAAGAAACCTGCAGAGAATATGACTTCCAAGTTGTACATTACACATACAGTCACATCCAACCAAGGAATCTGAAACTTTACAGCTTAATATTCAAAAAGTAGAAGGTTAAAAGACATTGCTGTTTATGAGATGCAATGAGAAAAAAATATTCTTATACAAGGTGCCTAGATTGAATTGGCAGGCAGATCAATGCGTTATCCAGCACTTCAGTGGAGAAGCGGTATATTTGTTTCCTACAGCGCTGCAATCGTAAAAATGAGTCAGAGAATCAGACTACCTATACTTTTATGAATATTTATTACATTGCCATATGGATTCTGCTTCTATATATAAGACCTTTTAAATATTCTGTACTCTTTAAAGATGCCCACAGAAATGTAGAGGCAAGCTTTTTTTATATACCTCATTGTATTATATGAAATAATTTTTCACAATAAAATGGAAGAAAAATTAGAATTCTTTTTTAATTGAAAGGGGCTATAAAGAAAAATAAATTAATAAAGGATGAACTGGTACCTTAAAAAATCCTTTTTTAGTCTGAGTTATCTCCAGTCATACTGAAGCTTCTGCAAATCAGATATTTAAATGAAAAGGGATTGCAATTTTATAGGCTGTGCTTTTGACAATTGTGTTGTTAAAACCTAGGAGGAAAGACTTGATCACAGAAACATGTTCTCAGTTCAAAAGTTCAGTTACACTTTGACGGAAAACAAGACCATTTGGTTGCTCATGTGTCCTAGTTTCCTTATGAAACACCTCCTAAGTATTACAGATGATAAAAGCCCAAGCTAGAGCAGAGCATGTCTGACTCGCCTCACTATAAAGCTGGTAAGAAAAATTTTGAGCCCTGGGAGAATCCAGACTCACAGATCAGTTGTTGTTGGACTAATTTTTCACATAACTGAGTTTATTGAGATTTGTGGTTGCTTTAACTTCTATCATGTTTCACAGCAGAGGGGTGTTATTGGACTGTGTCATGGTCTAACTGTAGTTTGGGTAATCCATGATTTGCCCTCCTAGACCTCCCATGCTCATGTACGTGCAACTGAAGAAGGCATCACTCCTCACTTCAGAATTCATGGATGAGGTGTTCAGTGGCTGCACTGGGTTTCCAAAGATAAGTTGCATTTCAGCAGTGGGTAAAGGGTATGTTACTCATACCAGATAACATGAATTTCTTCCAGAAAAAGGGATTTCTGTAAAGTTTTATGTTAATTGGTGTCATCTTAATGAATTAATAAGCATAAACTGCAAATGTATCAGAGGAGTCAGATTATCTAAAAACTACTTCACAACAGTATTTATAGATATGATATTGTGAGTTAGATCTAGAGGTGGTGATACTCAGAGGATTTATGCTGATTTGTATCAGCTTTAGGGATCTTGCCCTTTGGATGAATTCCACTGCGTATCAGAGAGGAAGGTATTCATTTTCCTAGGAGTTTGCCCAACTGAAAGCTATAGATCAAGCTATGCACACTTTAAAAAGCAGCACTTTTGCCTCTGGTTTCAATTCAAAAGGTAGCAGGGAGAATTTTTTTTCTATATTCAATTGTCCATTAGTTTAAACCTCAGTAATTCACCCTATTTGCAGAAGACTTTAAGTCTAAGCCTGAATCAAATATCTTAGGAATAGCACTTTAAATTACTGAGGTCTTTAAAGTAACTACCTCTTGCTTTTCCAGCTATATCTAAAAGTCCAGATTAAAGAACATAAAAGAGTACATACTGCAGATTCTTTTTTTTTTCTCTCTCACTTATACTATTTTATGCCAACGTAACTTCACTGTTTTCCCTGAAGCTGCCCATCATTTACACTGGTGAGAGAGTATGATAATCACCTATCTGCAGATATACGAATAAGAAGGGATAGGTGAAGAAAATGTACAACTTCAGTTACATTCAGAGCTGGACCAAAGGAATATTTTTTGTCAGAATACAAACCTCCATCAAACCACTTGCTATCTCAATTGCATCATTTTACACCCTCTTCTGCCTGTCAACTTTGAATTTAACCCCACTAGCAGCTGCTGTGTCTTGAAATCAAGGAGAGATCAGCAGAGCTATAACTGGGAGGGAAGAGCTCAGAGGTACCACCCAGGTACCAGCAGTGGGATACAACAGATTACCTTGGGTTGGATTCATTCTGACACCTGAATTTAGTTGTCCATATGTGAGTCTGGTGTTTCAGCTCCTCTTACAGGCAGTATAGTCAGGTGGAGCCTGTCAAGCTCTTCAGCTCACACCCAGCCTTGGTTCAGCTGCCCAGATATCAGCACCTAGCTCCATGCAGGGTCCTCCAGGGATCCTGCCTGGCGTAGCTGCTGGACCAAACGTGGGAATCATCTTCTTGGCCCTGTGCTATGCCTCAGAGTCAACCGAGGGCATTTCAAGCACTCTAGGGCACCTCAAGTGGCACTAGACACCTACTTGGGGGCAACTGAATCACACCCCTACGCCTCAGCAGCTGTGTGATGCCATGGTGTATCCCCATGGGCTGGCAGGTGGGGCAAAGGTGTGTGCCTTTCTGAAATGGGAGCTGCAGGGGAAGGGGATCCTGCTGACCCTCGAGCGATACAGCTGAGGGCACCTACCTCACACCCTGCATCTCCCCAGAGGCACCAGGCTCACCTGTAAGCTCTGATAAGGCATCTCTACTTCAGTGTCCAAACTTGGAGCTGAATCTCATCCTATCCGTCAGCTAAGCAACCAAATCTGCATGTCAGGGAGGCATTTTAACTGAGCTGGAAAAGTTGAGAACAAGAGTATGGGCAGCTACTATGCATGCACTCATCTGTCAAGTGGCATTTTAGGGCAGTGTCTTCCTATCAGCCAGTGGACTTCAGCTCTGCCTAGAGGCTCTCTGCAGTTCCTATAGGGTGTGCTCACACAAAAGTAATAGACTGGTTTTTAAACAGCTTTAAACTCTTAAATTTGTTATTTCAAAGTCATAGAGGAGACAGTAAATCATTTCATGCTAAGCAGGGGCTCTACTTTGTTCAGTGTGTCTTTAAAACATAAACACAGGCAAAGCAGGAAGGAAATGTAGCTCATACCAGCTTAGTACTGTGATATACTCTTTCATCTTTTAAACAAATAAAATATAAGGATTATATTAGGACTAAAATAAAATAAAATATTAGGTTTAAACAAAAATTAACCACACACAACTAGGAGCCAGTTACAACTGGTTACCAGTTACAACTGGTAACCTCCCAAGAACCAGAACATTTTAGTAGCTCTCATTATATAGTCTCTGAAGAATCCATGACAAGTTCATCCTTATTCCCCCCTTTAATGGAAGAAGCACTGTTAAAGAGTCAAGAACATTAAAGACCTCATAACAGCTTTCTGACAAGACTGTTTTAATTTCAGAAATTTTATGATGAGCGAGAGCTATATAAAGATGATGATAACATCCACTGTTTCTTTTTTTTTAAAATGGTTATTTAAAATATCAGCCTCATTAAAACAGCTGCAGACATCTTGTAAGATCCATACTGAAATGTCTCCCAGGCCAATTTCTCATTTGGATCCCCAGGACTGGCACTTTGCCAGAAGGATTGCAGAGTCTGCATGGTATTTGTTCATTTTTAATTTTAAGATTGGCATCACTTCTTGAAGAGGCAAAAAGGACAAGACAGGGACATACAATTTTTAATAGCAGTGTGTCAAATCTACTTCTTAGTAAGATGAAAGGTGGTTTGAGTATACCCAGGTACCTTGGATACCAATGAACAGTGCTTGCTTACTGATACATAATATTTGTACAATGAGAGCACACAAGGATTTGACTCAAGAATGAAGTCTTCTAGCACTAGGAAAGGTATAAACATAAAGTTAGGTCTTCAGTTTTGCTTTGTTGACTTTGACCAAGACAAAAACTGCAGACCTCAAAACACTAGCACACGTATGGAGGTGTCTTCAGCTCTGGTATCTAGAGAAAACTGTAAGGCTTACTTTCCAGGGCCGCTTAGCAAACCTTGATGTCAAGGGGAGGTGGGGAACAGAAGGGTATTTGGGAATCTCCAAAAAAAATCCCTGAGGTTGTAGCATGACTTTCCATACAGCAGAGTGCAGGTAGTGGGTGTAGACATGCCAGATGGTGTTGCAGCCCAGTGGAAAGGGAAAAGAAACTAAACTTCAGACATTCCTTGGCTGCCTCCTCAAGAGCTCTTTGCATTATTCCAGTCTCCTTTTCAGCTCCTGGGGAAGTCTGATGATACTGCCTCATGTGACCCTCCCTGGGGCGGTGGGATCTAACTGGGAGAAAGCAATTTAAACTTGCCCAGCAGCACTTACAACCCCGAGGGAGACAAAATATGAAAATCAGAAACTACAAAACCCCAAATGTCCAAAACCTATCAAAAATAAGAAGTGAAAAATACCCATCCTTTTCACAAGACAAATTTCCCTAGGGATTGTTGTTTGGTGTTCTCCTAGCTCACTGCTCACCCTAGTCTATCTGCGTCCCACCTACACCCTGTCATCCCCCAGGGGCTTGCTGTAAGTCTGGGAGAGAGTGAATGAGACATGGTTACTGTTCACACACTGTTAACAAGCAACTGCCTGAGCTCAGCCATTTCTGTTCCTTGGAGGAAATCACATTGTTAGTCCTGCTGATAAGAGACAGAGAACTAGGGGTGATCCAATTTTTTTCTCCTCAACTCTCCTATGCAGCTGCTTCTCAGCACTCTGTCCTTCCGTTTTCCTTGCAATACAGTTGCCACCTCTGTGAGGCTCCATGGTGTTTGAACTTCTCCTCCTCTTCCAGAAGTGCTGGTTTCCACACATCTCTCCCAGGCTTATCACCCCATGAGGCCCTGCCAGGAGGATGAATTTCTGTGAGGGTGTATGGGAATGGTGTCCCAGCACAGCCAGTCAAGAGCTTCCCAGGGCAGCAACTCCCATGAATCAATAACTGCTGTTACCCCTAAGGCAAGCCATCAGTAAGGTTAATAAGTATGTGCATTTCTGCTGAAAAAAAAGCACACTGCCACAATCAGCTGGGCTTGCATTCAGAATGTATGTAAATACCCAGAGCTTTTGTCAGAAGCAGAGGGGGGCTGGGACACCACTGCACCACAAGGAAGGTGGGAGGAGAAACACAGTAGTGGGAGTATCTAACTCTTGGGTAGGTTTCTGAACAACAGTGTGGCACAGCAAGGACAGATTACATGCGTATTTGTTTTCATGGCAACACATTCCTCTTTGTACCCACGATAACGGTGCAGCAGACTCTGCCACTAAGCGTAGTATTTATATTTGGACACATTGACTCCACTCCCTTGATTGCTTTTATGTCAAATGAAGTCCTTAGAGCTCCAGGATGAAGAAGTACGTAGGTGCTGTTATGACAGCAGACAGAATATGTCCTGAGAGGAGGCATTGAATTTGATAATAGTAGCAGGGGTTTTTTTGAGGTAACTTATAGCAATAATATAAGAAAAAGGAAGACTTAGTATTAAGAAGGGCAGGTTTCTGTTGCTGTTTTTCTCTGTGCTAGCACACTGCAGTTTCTCTCATTCAGTATGCTATTCAGCCCAGGGACTGATTTTATTGTCAGAATTTGAAGTATTGATTAGAGGTGGTGAAAAAGAGTTCCCTGGTATCAGAAAAGCTTTGAAGAACAGCATAATATGAATTCCAGTCATGCACATGCCTTTCACGGGCTGCTATAGGCTTAATGATAACAGTATCCCCTAAATGTGCATTAGCATTGATCACCTGTTAGACTGGCCTGTATGACACCTTCAACTGAGACAGAAGACAACTTTTTCCAATTCTTTTTTTCTCCTATGGTAATTAGGAATAATGCCATTCAGTGTTCACATATCAGACAGACACACGAAAGATGCCAAAGAGCAAGGACTGGTATTTTTCTTCGGATTTATTTAAGGAAGGTAATGGATGGTACATGTAACTATCCTTCTCTGATATACCTCCCTCTGCTTCCCTTCATTTCCCAGACACAGACATGCAGGTGATTTCTGCAGACAGTATTAACTTAAATTCATATCTGTGATTCTTCACTGGTAGGCATCTTATTGCTGCGCCCCCTTATGCTTCTAGCTCTGGTGCTGACAAGGTCATAGCCAGCCAGGATCTTGGTGTCTCTTGATGCAAACATCACTAATTGTTAAACCATCTACCCACAGAGCATATCTGTAAGGCTGAGTTATTTCTGCCATGTGATTAGAGATTCATATTCTTGTGCTAGGCTACACTTTAAAAAGTACAGTAAAATGAGGTTAACACCATTCAGTCTTACTCCTACTGAGGTGTAGGCCCACTATCATCTTTCTTGTTTAGCAGTGCTCTTTGTGTGAAAGAGATGCTGGAAGTCATCTCAAAAAACTTCAAGCAGCTACAGACAAGTCATTTACATCTGGACTAGTCACCGTCAGGCTCCTCCATGGCGAGCAGAGAGGAGCAGACACTTTTAGGGGTGATCCATCTGACAGACATGACATCTGCTTCAGGATGTGAGGAATCAGGTTCTTGAGGTTGTAACCCAGCAGCAGTAGGTATCCACATTGCAAACATCAGCAGTTGCAAGACAAACCTCACCGTCATGTCTTTATTTGGTTGTAGACACGCAGAAAGCTTGTAATAGGAAGGCAATTGTGCTGTAAGAGGTTTGATGGAGGAAATGCGTGGAGCAAACTGTTCCCCAGAGACAGAGAAGATCTTAATTACGTGAGAGGGCTACAGATGGCTAAACAAGTTACTCATGTTTAGCATCAGATTTTGATGTTCTTATTTAGCCTCAGAAATAAATCAAACTGCAAACTGGCCCACTGAAAGACACGGCACTTCTGCAGAGAAGAGATCATTTTGGGTAGAAAAGATTGGTGTCATAAAAAAACCCTTGAACTTACTATCCGTAGTTACACTTGTAAGGAACAGGGGGTAGTTGGAACATGTGCATCTTCTACGCACACCACCTGAGACAGGGAGGAGCTGAAATCTCTTCAGCTGGACTCTAAGATGAAAACAAGGCTCTGCCTGGATTATGATTCTCCTAGAAACACTGAGGTGCACCAAGTCTGGGATTTAGTAGTATAGCTCACCACTACTGCAATTAACTCAACAGTGAAAGATAGGCTTTGTTAGTGCTTCAAGACACAGTATTGGCTTCAGTGGATAATCAAAGCAAGCAGAGGTCATATTTCAAGAGCATGGGATTTACATTTTTAATTATTGTTCCTTTCAGCAATCCATATAATGAAAGGCCTAATGCATCAACCCTTAAATTGCTTAGGGAAGGAAGAAGACATTTTTGCTATAGCTCAGCACCTGGCAACTTGGTCTTTACATGTGAAAAAACTTTATGTATTCAATACTCTTGATGAGCACCTTAGATTTAAAAGCAATGCCCTTTTTAGTCAATCACAATCCTGAATTTATGGCTCTCATTGCAGAAGATGAATCTAACCAGAGAAATAGGATGAGAATTAATGGATTAGTCTTGCATTGTTCATCTGCATTCCTTCATTCATTCTCAGATCACTCACTCACCTTCTTGACATTCCTCTCAGTTCAGCTTGGAAAATATCTTCACTTCTGTTGCCAAAGTAGACTTTAAGACCATTTCAGCCATATTTTGATATATATTGCTTTTCTTTTGGACTTCTTTCATTTTGGCTTGTGTTCTTTAAGTGAAGCTAACACAATTAATCTAATACATTGTGAAGACAGAATATCTTATTATCTTGTTGTATTTATAGTTCTCTTATCCTAACAGAGCACTCTGCTTTTGCAAGGATGTCTAGGTTACTTCTGAAAGATATCCGTTTTTGCCATTGAATGGTACAATTCCACTACTAGTTTAAATACAATTTAAAAATAGAGATATGGATTAAATGAATCTCCAGTCAGAGCACATTGCCAAATGAGATGCTTGCCAGTGCATGGCATGTCAGATAGGAGCAGCTGAGAATGGGAGTGGAGGAAGCCAGAAGCCTCCAGAGAGGCAAAAGCAGTAGGTAGTTCTAAGAGAATGATTGTTTTTTTTGTCAGACATGAACCCATGAGGTTTCACTCTGCAACAAAACAAAACAGACCATGCTGTGGCTGTTCCAGACAGAGATGCAACAAGCTCATTGTTTTGTATGCAAACACACTAAACCAAATCCTCCAGGAAAACTCACTAATAGACTGCATAGAAAGATAATAGGGTAAAGGATAGGTTGATAAATTAAAGTGAGTCATCTAAAAAACGTTGGGTATCAGAGCTGTTACTTTAGTTCCCACAACAATACAATTTCAAAAAAAAAAAAAAGCCTTGTTAACTGTTCTGTGTCCTTTCTGACCTTAGTTAATAGGCTGAAGTTCAGTGGGGAGTTCTTCCCATGAGGAAGAAAGTCTGACAGTGGATTTAGGCATTGCTGATGTGATCAAAGATGTTTAGCTGCAAAAAAGTGCTAGGACCTGTTTTCTCTGGCCACAGCAGCAATCAGATGACAAGTTCTCTGCTCCCAGCCTCCCACGGAAATTATCCCTTAGCTCTTTCTCAGACCCCACTGCTTACATTTCTGTTAATGCACCCTGTGCTTTTTGCTACCATTTTCCTCAGTGGCAGGCGCCGTTTCCTCTTTCTGTCACAGATGGTAGGCAATCACAGTTTCAGCAATCAGTTCTTACATGCCTGCATTTGTCTTGCCCTTCTCCACTACCAAATGATTCATCTTGTTCTCAGCCTTTGCAGCATGCAAGCCAGTGGTTGTGACAGCTTTCCTATCATTTCTGCTACCTGGTTGCACAGAGCGGTTGAATGTCCCCTTTACACTTATCCTGAGTGAAAGGCAGCTCTTACACTAAGCAACTTCAGCAACACTTAGCTCAGCTCAGAGGACTTCTTATTTCACAGTAAAAGGTTACAGAGGCAGGCCATAATGCCTCTCCCACTTAAATGAGCTAGATCCCTTTGCCTTTGATGGGGACAGAATTAAACTTTAATATGTGAAAGTTCTCCTCTGAGGTGAGATGAGCTATTCTAAAGTAATTTTAAAATCTGCCTATTTAAGCAGGGAATACAGCTTAATTTTGCTGCTGTCATTCCCTGCTGTCAGATTCTGAACCCACTAGGTAAGCCTGCAGTTAGATCACTTTGTCAAATACTGAAACCCAGAAAACACTGAAGTGAATGCTTAAACTGAGCCTCAACAGGATAAGCATTTTCATAATTATTGTTATAGTATTATTAAATTCTAAGTATCATTGTAGTAGAATTATATTGGACAGGTCTCTACAGAGGACTTTTACCAGAAATCATGTCAGGATCAGAACTTTCTCTTGCAGTAACACAGAGCAATATCTATGATATGTAGTAAAATGGTTAATGATTTTATAAAACACGCATCAGCTTTTTATTTTTTATTACTCTATGTTGCTTATTCTGCTTTAATCACACCAGGAGTAACAGGCTAATTTAAACTGGCACTGACAAAGAAACTTGTTTTATTTTCCTCTTCATTATGTATCTCTGGTTTTGTAAAGAAACTGTAGTCCTAAATTATATCTTTGATGCAACTGAGGGTTCTTATAAAGCAGATGAAAGCTAAAAAGAAGCAGGGCACTAAAGCCTATATTCCACATGCAGCCCTGGTGTGCAGGGTTCATTTTATCATTAAAAAAACCCAACATACCTTTGCTGGATTCCTAAATTAATTTTTACATGGGATGAAATTGCTAATACTGAAATTATCTTTTAATAAATGGAAAGGTCAAATCTTCTATTCACAAGAAGTAGTTTCATAAGTAGATGGGCTTATAACCTTACAAAAAGCTAATCTATTACTTTGTTGTTCAGTATCAAAAATACTGTTGCTAGTGACATTCATATCACTATGAAAGAACATCTTATTAGGCAGAAAGACAGTAGGCCTCCAGCAATTGAATGCAGGCATGTTTATAGCTAATAAATACAGATTTATTCATATTCCTGAAAGAACTCTATTTTTCTACCCACCAAATCTTGCTGAACATCCTATGTCATTGAGCTTTAAGTGTGCAGCTCTACAAACATGGTTTTTTTGAGGTGAGACAAAGCACTTCAGCTAGTCTGGCAACTAGCCTGTGGGAGCTGGTCTGTTTTCTTCCATTGCTCTAAAGATAAGTTAACTGCTCAGTGAAACGAGGTAGGCTATTTTGGACTTTGCTCTGTTCACAGTCGGTGACTGCAGGGCACCAGGTGCTGCAAGACAAATTCATGGCTTCTTTCGCACTATTTTGTTTGGGCTGCTGTGATGTAAAGCTGGATGTGATAGTTGGAAAAACAGCTGCCTCTTTTCTTTTGTTTGGTTTTTGCTTTTGTACAAACAAGGTCTTTGCTTGATCCTTAGCATGGATACAAAGAGTAGGAATGTTCACACATTTGTTGCCAATTTCTTTCCCTAATATCATGTTCTCCCTGTAAGCTAAGTATCTACCCATACATAAAGACATCTTTCAGAGCTCATGCATCTGCAAAAGATGAATCTTTGTACTCTTGCAAAGGTCTGAAAAGATGGTCTATGTTTTCTGTGCTGCTAGCTCCCCCCCTTTTTTTTTTGATTCTCATTTAAACTGATGGCAGCTGCTGTCGACTTGTAAGAGTTATTGCCAATATACGCTGCAATGTGCTCCCTGGCAGTGATGGCTGATGAAGCCACCATCCCCATGGCTGACCTGTCAAGGCCAGTCTCTCTCTCTTTCTGCAGCTCTGTCTGCACTGTAACAGAACTTGGATGTTTGCAGCCTCTCTAAGAGCAAGACAGGTTGACGAATAGCCCCATGGCATTTGCATTGAAGCATTACACCTCAAGTCACAAATTCCCACCAGTACACCTCCCAGACGCTTCAGCTACAGGTGCTGGGAGGGGAGCTGTGTACATTAATTTTGCAATGACACTTGCCTTCCAGTTACGAAGGGAAGAGTGTTCTTTGTCTTCTCTACTTCCTTTACTTCTGAATCCCTTGCCATGAGGTCAAAAATAAAAATTAATTAAAACAGGCATTATATTTCTAGATTTCAGTGGTGCAGAGGTTGTTTGAGGAGGGGACAGAAGTCTGAATTTCCTGTTTCAGACATGTCTGGGTTTTTGATCAGGGAGAGGTTCATTTTCCACAGCTGCAAATCACTGCAAAGAGAACTCTTCCCTTTTGGTCTTGGTGAGTTGACTGACTCAGAACCAGCTCCTATCACTTAACATATTTAACCACACCAGAAACAAACATGGAGCTTTCATGTTAAAATAAATGTCTTCAACACAGAGCAGTGCCATTCACAGATGTCCTTAAAATGGAAGATTTACACTAACTCTAATGGCTGTCACTTCTTTGAGAGGCTTTCTGCCTGAAGTGTATATTGTATTCATGACACTTTAGGAACACAACTGACACACTGACTTTGTCTATAACTGCTGTAACCATCACAACACATAGCCAATGCCTCTGCAACCCTGTAATCACCTTGATCTGCAATTTTACTGAGCAGAATTTATTTTTCAACAGTTACAAATTAAATTAACTGGTTCTTGAATACATATTGGTAATGAGTTTTATTAATCATATGATTTGAATCAAATTCATACCATATGAATTGGAAATTACTCCACAATGAAGTATGATAGGCTGAACTAGGTCACATATGATTAGTCAAAACAACAGAATGAATATTCAGAATAAAGTCTGTATGATTTATTTAGATTTTAATTTGATAAAGAGACTTTCAACATCTTATCTGAAGACTTATTTTCCAATGGATTTACCACATTCATAGAAAACTCTCCTGAAGTCCATACAGAATAATGACATATGATCAAACATTAAGTTGAAGGAAACCACAGGAGTACCACAAAGATGTGTTTTGTTTCTTACTAATCTGCCAAAGAGAGCAAACAATTAATGGAATTAACTTCAAATAAGAGGAGTACAGTACCAGCTGTATTAAGAATAATATAAAGGAAACCAGAACCTGAATCATTAGGCAGAAAACAACAAAATGAGATTAGTCTTGACTAGATGTAAGCTTGTATGGGTGAGGAATACAAATTCAAACCCCCAATATATTGTGAAGATGCCATGGGATAATTTACATTTCTGTTTTAAAGACATAACTGCCCAGAAGCAATAGAAATCATGGGCAAAATTGTGACATCAAGTTTCTGTCCACTGTCAGTCTAGGGATTTAACTTAGGATCAGTGCTAGTACCTGGCCAAGAATACGGAGTGGGACAGCTCTGACTCCCCTTTCCTTTCCACTAGCAAGCACTGTCAGCTCAGTGCTGCTGACTGTTAGCTCAGTGTGATGACTTGGTGAAACATACAGCTGTTGTTAATTAATTAATTAATTAATGAGCCAGGAATCAGCTTTGGATGAACAGTGTTTCATTTCACCTAATACGAGCTGTGTAAGGTCTGAACTTCTCAGGTCTCCATAACAGACCTTTGCAAAAAATGATTCATCCTATATGCATTTGTTTCTCACTCCTAATGTTAAGGTGAGATGAATCACCTTTTAGAGGTCCGTATATTTCTTTATGGATTACTGAATTTTCTTGACTGACTATTTGGTGCCTTTAGTGCATGCTATATGCCTAATTTGATTAACTCTCAAACTGTTTTAGATTGCTAAAGGTAGGAGATTTGTATTTCACTTAACTAAACAGGGTTCTGGTTTGTTTGCAGAGCAGTAAAACTGAATGCCTCTCTTTATTTGAGACTTGTGGCAAACGTGCACTTGAACATACTGAACAAAATAATTCTGAATTCTTTCATCCTGTGCTTTTATATTCAGAGCTGTCTTAGATTTTAAATATGAAATATACTGCATGAAGAAGACAAATGAGAATTATGGTCCCAATGCTGCAAAGTTTATATGTGCATAATATTACTAATTTTATTTGTGTCGTTGCTTAAATACTATCAAGGCTATAAGCCTATATTTCAATCAAGAATACAGAGCAGTAATTCTTCAGACTTTGACACAGAAAATGAACACTGAAAATGTCCTATTATGCAGAAGGCATAAAAATTAATAGAAGAAATTCTAGCTAATAGTAAGACAATAGTCACTTGGGGACCCCTAGAAATACTGTGAAGAAAAGTGAGCATGATGATACAGGACATGTCATGTCATGCCACTCTACTAAGGTGTGTGCACTGATATATGAGAGATGCAAATATCACACGGGCCTGTAATCTCACTGGACCTTCTTGTTCTGGTTTGCTTATTTCTTTGCCCTTGCTTGAGAGAGGATGTGAAGGTCGTACTCTGCACAGAGAAGCCTTGTTAAGCTTAGCCTCAGTAGTACAGATGGTAGGACTATGATGCATAGGAAGCTGATTAACCAGGCACATGGTTTACCTTCAGAAGTCCCATTACAGCACAGCTAAGAACAACTTCTCTTAGCTTGTTCTTTACTATAAACAATTAATTTGAAACTCATGGCAGGCAAACTCTGCTAAGAATGATCTGCTGCCCTCAATTATTCATTCGCTTTCTGTAATGATGGGAAGGAGAGTGTGGAATGAATAGTTCATTAACGGGGCAAGGAGAGTATTGTCAAGTTTCTCCAGGGCCTGTTGACAACTCAAAGTCATGTTCCTTTTGTCTTCATGTCCTTAATATTTAAAGGCATGATGTCTCATAAACTTGCTAAGAAGCATCTTCTCAGTGGCATTCATGTTGCAGCAAGTTCGCTTAGACTTAAACATTTAAACAATATTTTAAGCACAGTTGCTTCTGGGGCTTTATCCCATAAAGCTCAAGCACAGAATACTGCCCATGCAAGAGTAAAACTAAAAAAAGTTAATGAGCAGGAGAAGGAGTTATAGGGAACTCAAAACTACACTAATAAACCCATTGCTTCCTGCCCCACTAAGGACCAGAAACAAGATCTAAATGAAGAGTACATGGCTTACCTGCCTCATTAGAGTGACTGAGCAGGTGTAGGAGGTTACTCATAAAGACTGGGTTTAGCCAGAAAGTCTAGTTTCCCTAGGTTCCCTCAATAGCCACCCGGTGACTGTACCCGAGAAGAAGAGAATACATCTAACTGTAGGCACTCTCAATATCCCTTAGCCCAGGAGTCATTCTCTCTGTATAGGCTACAGGGAGAGCTTGGGGAATTATTTCTACATATAGCTCCCAAAATTTTAAGCACCATCCTCACCTAAGGCAGTATTCCCATTTTATTTCAAGTATTTATGAGTGAAGAAGAAGGCAGGGCAGGGTCTTGAAACTCATTGGTTTTTACACTTTTTGTGAAATTTTCAAATTTTCCTTCCATAATCTGCATGCTGTTTTCTAGTGAATTTTGATGGTGGAAAAGGGAGGTTAAAATTCTTTGTTCAGTCTTGGCAGTTACAGTCCTGCTGCTCAACATGGGTGTTACAGAGAACAGTGGAGCACTACAGACAAAAACCCATCATTTGGCCAAATATTTGGGATGCATGAGAAATGAACCTGTAAACATCAGTTTGTCACATTGTCTTAAAGGTCAGTCCATCTGCATGTGTCCACCTGGCCCACGCGAGCCACAAACAAACATGAGCAAGCTTTGTCCATACTCCCAACAGAAGTGCTGTGCCAAGACGCTTTTTTAGGACTGGGCCTATGACAATGTCTTATGCTTCTTATTAAGGCTCACAGACCTGGGCTTAGCGCCATACTAATCAAAGCAATACAGCTTTTGGTCAGATTTCAGCCCAGGCAAGGTTGGCTCATGCCTACCAGGGATGTACCATGTAAATATATCGTGAGTGCACACCTGCCTCTGAGACAATTTGGTGCTTTCAAGTCCATGTCTGTATTGCAGAGCTTTGTCAAAGTAGCTTGCTTCGTTATGGTTCAGTAGTTTCAATGCCGTACTTTCAAGAAGTTTCAGTGAAGGGGCTTCTGGGTCAGATCCAAAGGTATTCTGATACCCAACTCTCTTTTCAGTCTTGACTATATGTTAGGAAGTGCCTTATCACTAAATAACAAAGAGGGCCTTCCTACATTGCCTCCTGCCTGGCATATCAGAGAGGAAGATAAAGATAAGGTTCTGCACATTCTCAGATACTTGGATGGTGATTTAGTACCTGGCTTACTGTCATAGATAAGGGCACAAAGGAGGTTCCCTGTATGTCTTATTCCTCATATGACCATGTAGTCATAGTCATGATTGCTTGTACCTTTTAACTAGTGACCATTGAGAAATGAGTCTGACCATGATATTTTTACAGTGACACAGGAAATCATCTGTCCTTCTTTAGTTTGCCTATGTATCTAAGTGCTATCTTGTCTTTGACGCTGAGTGAGTTGTTTTAAGCAACTGAATGACTGAGGTGGTGTGCAAACAGCCCAGAGAGGGCCAAATCACATGACATCCTGTAACACTGTCTCTGGGATCTGGATTGGACCCAGAGCTGATGGCTGGGCTGGTGACAAGATGGTTGGAATCCATGTACAAGCAAACTTCAAAGAAAATACTATGTCAAGGTCTTTTATCTGACCCTTCAAGGCTGTGCTGCACCTTGGTCTAAGTTAATCACAGGGTCAGTACCATTGGGGAACTCATAAAACAAACAAACAAAGAAAACCCATAAATATTGGTACTTAATAAGGATCTGAATAAAAAAAATATAATACTGGGCAGCTGGCCCTTAACAAGAACCATAGTGGTCCAGACAATGGGAGCTGTTTCTGAATCCACGTCTGTCTCATGAACAATATTTGACAGCTAAATTCCCTTAAGCTAGTGTCAGACAGTGTCTAGCCCTAGAGAAACAAAACCCTTTTGAGGCTCAATAGAGTGGCTCCTTTTCAAAGAATCATATTTAATCACACTTAGGTGAAAATCACCAAAGCCTGGTTAAGGACAACATAAAAAATAATAATCAGGGAGCTAAATATGCCATCAGTAGCATCCAGGAAGTTCTGTATTAAAACCAACCTACATATTGCAGCAAGTATGTCACTAAGAAAAGCAGGCAGATGAATGGACAAAGTTCAGGCCTTGGCACTGAGGTCTGCAATGTGCTCTTGGTTCTTCCACTATTCTGAATATGTGGTTCATATTGTCTATATTATTGCTTGTAGTACGGTGCCCCCTGCGGCCCCAGCTATGAACCAGAGTCCCATTGTGCTGCTTGCTGGAGGATCACGGAACAGAAATAACAGCCTCTGCCTCAGAGAGCACATAGTCCTAGCAGTGTGCAAAGGAGGACCAACAGGCCGATTGGATGCGTAAGTAAATGGGACAACACTAATCTGCAAAACGGCCAGCAGAAGCTATGTGGCAGCAGCTTCACTGTAGCCAGACGATTCAGGGGCTTCAGAACAGAGATCTGTGGGAGAAAAGGGTGTTCACAGGGGATGTGTCTCAAGTTTGAAGATTAAACTTGACAGCTTATTATCCTCTATTATGCCTCTGTTTTTAACTGTCTGTAAAATGGAGATAAGGTTAGAGCCCCTCTTCAAAGACTGTGGTGGAGTCTGACTTGTTAGTGTTTGCCTAATCAGTGAGTAGAAAACAGAAGTTCAGAACCAGCTGCACACCTCATTCTTCAGAAGCAGGAGCCTAAAAATAATTCATTTAGAGCTGGCTATGTAAATACAAGGAACATAGCCAAGGAATATTCATCCACTTTCTATGTAGGTTTCCAGGGCACTATAATTTCAGTAGCAATGTCTAGACAGAAATATGAAAAATGAGTAAATATAATCTGCCACATCAAATTATTTGAGAATTTGAAGCTATCTAGCTTGGAAACACATGAGATTTAGTGATCTTTTGCACAAGTGTTCCCCTCTTCCTATAAACTATTGCAGATACATGTGATTTTATCAGAAGTTCACATGGTCTCAGCTTCCTGGGGTTTACAGGTATAGAAAACATTTTACTTAACTCTAGATAGTTAAAAGTCACTTACCTAAAACTGAGCCTGAGCAGGATATCATAAAGTAACTCAAACAGTATTAGGTTCTCGTGTTTATGCACCTGAAATTGAGCCCTAGCTGTCTGAAGTGCCATATACATATTTTGTAATTTCCTCCCCACTTATCAGCAGCTTCATTTGTTATACTGATTTACCCATTCTCTCTCACACTGTGTACAGATTGGGGCAGGTTCCTCTGCTCACAGTATGAACTATTTACTTGTATCGCCCACACAACTGAAAATGAATCTTTTTGGTACTTTATGTTGATTCCATAAAGAGTTATTAATTTTTCTTTTCTTTATGAAATTTTCTGCAAGGTATTCTGTTCTGATTTTAATAAATGTTAATAGAAAGCAGTGTGTGTAATACCACGTAGGAAGCATGTCTGGGTGTCCTATATCTTTTGAATTTGACATTTAAGATGGCAAGTACTTCATATTATTGGCCAGGTCTCTTCAGAATTGTGCATAAACAAGGAGGGCAGAAAAACAAATCTGATCACTCATGATGACCGTGAGCACAAGTATTTAAGTCTTTCCTGACAGCTGGCATTATTTTCTTTATAAATCTATTTACGTTATGACAAACATGACAGCATGTTTTCACTTTACATCATTGTAAAGGGATGGAGGCAGCTGTGGTGCAGAGAGGTGAATAATTTAATAACTAGTCCAGAAATAATCCAGCCTGCCAAACACCGGTGACAAAGCTCAGAGCTTGGAAATGTGCTTCACACCAGCATGCAGGACAGTCACTGTTTCTCTGAAGGTTATCCAAGCACTTCTGCAGCTCTGCTCTGGAAATCATGAAAATGCAGTTTCTTTCCAGTCGGCTGGTGCTTCTCAATCTTATCTGTGAAGAAAAGGCAGAAATACTGCTTTCTTCAAACTGGCACTCCCAGATGAAGCCAAAGCACAGCGAAACATTACATGCAATAACAAAATTCACCATTTTTTCCTTAAAGCACTAATATGTTCTTATTTTTTTTTTTTTTAGTAAATGTCAGGCAAAGTTTATTTTGCTTGTAAGATAACTGGGGCTGGGACCCAGGCCTGGACAATGCCTCATACAACAGTGTTGGTCCACAAAACAAGACCAAGAACCCAGTGCCAAGGTCACTTTATTTTGTGCAAACCCATCCCTAACTAGGTTGTCAACAGATAAATGCAGAAGATGTGATAATGCTTCAGTGGTTTTTGTCTTCTTCTTTTCCCCATACATCTGTAAAATGTCAAGCAGACTGTAGAAACCTACCCAGTAAATTTTCCTTTCACTAAGCTGCTCTTGTTTCCATAGCAGTTAAGTTTCCCTACTGTGTGGCAGGAGGCTGCTTATATTCTCTGCTCCCTTACTCTTGCCTCGAGATCAGTTATAAAGATGTTGATGTGAAGCACGTGTAGAAGAGAATCAAGTTATACCATCTCTGAATAGGGTCTGCCTCTCATGCCAGCTACTGCTTACCAAGGCAATTAAATGAGGTGCTACTTCTTTTCTTAAAATTAGGTGACATATTTGAAGCTTGAACAATATCCAAATACAGCCTCTCCATCACTTTCAGACAGAGATAATGATGCCAGCCAAATCCTGACATAACTCTGGATATTTGCTGTCTCTTTAATAAACTGGTGTGAAGTCCTGCATGCACTACAGACGGCTTGCGTTTGATGGAATTTGTTTTAAAAAGTGATTTTTAACTTTTTACCTGAAACACAGAATAATAGTATGTATCCTGATTAAAAGGAATTGTAAAAGTGCCTCTGAAGCAGAAAAATAGTTTGCATATTTAAGCATATTTCAAGGTCCAATTAACCTAAATTTGTCCTAAATTTACAGGAAAGAAATGAATCCGGAAAGATTATCGGGAAGATAGGTCATCTCCATCACGAGTCACATATCTTGTTGGCATCAACTTCAGTTTTAAAAAATGACACTTACAGAATCAAGAGCCAGAAATTTTAATTTCAAAGATCTCTGTCACTTCTAAAATTACTTAGTGTACTAACACTGAAGTATTCAACAGCACTGGGTTGCATATTTAAAGTTTCTCAACTTGTTCTTATTTATATTAAAACATAACAGAGTCTTTTTAAGGCAGCCAGATGGCCTAACTGGTGGAAAAGAATTCCAGAACTGAATTGTTTGGTGTCCAGCTACCTCACCAAGCAGAGGAGAATAGGGAATATCTCCCTTCTTCCTTATCCCTCAGAAAGCTTAGAACTAGAATTTGTGTCAAGATAGACATTTTTCTCCCTGCTGCATGAACAGACTAGTCCATTATTTTGCAGCTCTTGAGTACTGGGCTGCTGGCAATGAGGTTTCCTTAAAGAAACAGGAAAATCAAAGCTATTTCTGCATTGAAGAAAAGAGAGAGAATCAGAAATGCAATGAGTGCAAGTACAGGAATAAACACAATAATGACAAAGCCTGGCATTTATGCTTTTAAAATATCCTTAATTTGTAACGCAATTTTCAATAAAATTATTTAGAGTGCACTGTACTTGTTTACAGGTAACTTTATTAGCTCGCTGTCAAAACCAGACTTTTGCTATTTTGCACAGGAAAATGGTTATAAATACAGGTCACAGTTTTCTTCTGTGATTAAAAGCTGGGCAGATGACTGCACACATGAGTAACCACAACTTACATGCAAGAATTAAGAATTAGTTGACTGCTAATGGAGCTTCTCATCCTTATTGTCTGCTGTTTAACCATTTTAAGCAGATCATTTCAGAACAAAAAGCATCTATAAAAAGTTAATTAGATCAGCCTATACAGCCAGCCCATCAAACTCCATCATTGTATTCTTGCTTGCACCAGCTGAAGATCCAACTGTTGATTTTAGCTACTCTTCAAGCTTTCAGAGACTTTATTTGTTACCAAGTCCAGAGTTAGCTTTAGTGAAATTAGGTTATTTACCAGTCTCTACCAGCACAAAAGTTGCAAAGGAGCTTGGATGCTAAATTGCATGACTTTTACTATGCTTCAGGAGCCGCGAGAGCAGCACTCAGAACACTTCTTTCATGAAGTCATTAAGGTTCTGCTTCACCATCCCAAAGTTCCATTCCACAGATGTCGTGCCAAAGGATATAGAATATTTCAACAGAAAGACAGAGTGAACTTACTTTCCCCAAAACTCTTCTTTTCCATTGCAAACTAATTAAGACAGAATCAGAGTCAATAACAAAAGTCATTGACCATACAAAACTACACCTGAGTCAGGGCAGGAGGAGCAAATAAATATGCGGTTCTCCATTAAACTTGCGATTCATGCCATTCAGGGTCTAGAATTAGCAGACAGGCTTGCTCAAGCCTCTGTCAAGTTCTGGCTGACATGAACATTTGGTATTGGCACAACACGCACTGGGAAGATTTCAGCAGCTGAAGATTTAAACGATTATTGGCAAACTTGGATATCTCGGCTATGTAAGCAAATAAATTCCTTCATCTGCAAGGAACTACAAATAAACCCCACAAGAATCTGTCACTTGACTTTTGTTTTTCTTAGGAAACATGCTTCGTGTGTCATGTTGCTAATTACTGCACAGCACATACACAACCTGCATAACGATAGAGTTCTTCCTCATGAGTTCTTCCTTAAATTAAACCTCAGAATGTATTTTAAGCATTTGCTTCATGAAAAAGGAGACAGTCCTTTCTCTGTATCTTGGGAGCACAAAAAATATTTCTGCAATAGAACAATACAAGTGACATTTTCAAAAAGGCATAGGAGAGTTAGAAGCATGAAATAAGAAGTGATGGGAAAATCTCATGACACATTTTTTTCATTAGAAGGCACAGTTTTGTTTGAACAAAGACATTTCAGGGAAACACATCAAGTTTTGCCAAAAGCTTAATGTATACCTTGATTTTTCTCATTTCAGTTCAACAATGCCATTGTATTGCAACCAGGTAAAAATATTCCTTCAAAAGAATAATTTCATCAGCTCCATTAAAATGCTTATTTTTACATACATTATTGAGTATTTTATTCTTATATTTGCAGAAGTCCCATTAACTATGCCAATACTATCTTTAGCAGTTGTATTCGAAAATGTTCCACGGTCTCCCAAACAACTGATAGCACATGGCTCAAACTGTACCATAAGTAGGGATCATACCTGAACACACACTGTTCTCCAATCTATCTGCATGCAATTCACCAGCCCTGCTTGATTTCCTGTGTGGATAATCAAGTGACAACAAAGAAGTGCCCACTGATTTTCTAATTGGAATACTTAACCTTAGTATCCTAATGTGACCTATTCGGTTTCCTCAAGATGATTTGGGCCATACGGTCTGAAGAAGTCATGGCTAGTTTGGATTATAAGCAGAAACAAATGAAATGCCAAATCTTAAAATTGCTGGGTGCACAGTCAAATGTAGTATATTCGATTAATTGCATTATTTTATGTAGAAAATTCAATGTTTCTAACACAGAAAACACTTTGAGATACCACAGAACAGCATGGGGCCAAAATGAAAAGTTATCCTGGAGCCTGAAACTTATTTGACACCTAGCTTTATGATAAACTTTATAGACATATAAGCACTCAAATGGCAAATTAAGTGCTTTAGTACCTTTAAGGACCTGGGCTTTGTCTAGATATTCATTTAGGTTTTGGTTTTTATAATTATGCTGGTTTAGATTTGGTAGCTGTTCTCTCTTTCTGTGAAAGATGTGAAAGGAACAGAAATTTTGGGGGAACTAGAGTGAGGATTTTATACCAGACCATGAATGAAACATGTTCATTTTGCATTCACAATATGCCCAAGTAACACCAAAACCCAGACAATTCCTGATATGGGCACATGGCAACATTTTCTTGCTCTTCTACTCAGTTTCAGTGATGCAGCTTCCACTCCTGATTTTTGCTCAGTAATACTGCAGAAACAATACCTGTAGATTAGCCGAACCTTTCTGCAAGTAAAACTTCACTTTGGGATGACAATGCTGACTGATGGGCACATATGAGAGACTCCTGATTGGACTGAAGATGTTGGATCTGACACCATGAGGTGATTACCCTCTAAGCTGCTTATATATTTATAAGCATGTATGTGCATTGTCAGGGTACAGCAAGGGGGCTGCCCACCGGGGCCAGACCTGGGGTCAACCAGCTGCATGTGCCAGAGAAGGCTTTGAGCAGGGGCAGCCTGACCCCGTGCAGGGCTGGGTGTGCTTTTCTTTGCCCTCATGGATATTAGCCTCAGGAACTTGCAGTCTCTCTTTTTATCTGCATTAAAATCAGTTCCCATTGCTAATGAAGTAGAAATGCAAATAATATATAGGTTTGGGGACTTTGTACGTTCGTGTCCCAGCACTATTAAAATGTATAAAAAGAGTTTCCATGATATTCCACTTGGCATAGATACGAAGGAATAATCCTTTATATCTTGGTTGAAGCAAACATTTTGTACAAAGTGAAAGATAATGTAAGAAAGGACCAATTGCTTCCACAGAGCCAAAGTGAAAGAAAATTTTCCTCCCTTATCCGAATTCTTGAGGAAAAGAAGGTCAGGGAGGGTGGCAGAGTCCATCCCCCAGCCTTATAATTTCAGAGGAAAGCCCAGTGCTCCCTTGGGCACTGGAACCTCCTCTGGGCTGCAAAGTCAGCAGGAAATCATAGACCACTGTGATTCAGCCAGTTAGTGCTGCTCAGAGAACCATTATATGGCTTTTTTCTCTTTTAGATATCACTTGAAAGTGCAAAGGGAATATGCAGGCTAATTGAGAGCTCACTTCAATTCTGTACCCCAATCTTTTCTCATTCACTTCATTGGCAGTTTGTCAGAGGAGATGTGAAGTAGCTTCAAGTAGAAGTAGTCAGTCCGCAGAGTGGGGTGCTTGCAAGTGCTCCTGCACACACAGCATCTATTGCACCACACCTGAATGCTGAGTTATGTCACCCAGAACACACAGAACAAATTGTCATCTCTTGTTTCTGAAAGAGTTGGAAAAAGCTATTGTACTTCTGCTACCCATCACCTACCTTTAACCTAAACAAACACACTGCCTTTTTCAACAAACCTCAGTTATCACCATCTAATTGTAGAGAAAGAAAAGAGGGGGAAAAGAAGTCTATCACCTCTGCAAAACTAAATCAGCTCAGAATCAGTTTCTAAAAAGAGAGGGCTGGGATTTCTTTGCCCAAATGTCAGTGCCACAAACTTGCTGTTTGATTGCACTCTGATTGTCACAGCAGCAGATCAGAAGCACAGTATTAAGCACTTGGTTATAGCCTGTAACACTAGATAGTACTGGTAATCATGGTTTTACAAATTTCTTAGTCTAGGGAGAAATAGAAAGATATGCTAGACAGTGTTGGTAGCTTAGGTTCTGGATTTTTTTATGCAGTGTCCTGTATACACACTGTGACTGTTCCAGGATAATGAAAACAAGGACAGTTTGATCTCTATCCTGTGGTCATTTTTGAGACAGAGGTGCATTCTGGAAGTGTCTGTTGAACCACCTTTATTCCAGGACTGGAGTACGTGAGAAATAAAACAAAATTACACTTGGAATACACTTGATTGCACTGCTGATTTTTCTTCCTCTGGGGCATCAGCCTAGCTGGCCTGAATGTCTGCAACTGCACATTAAAAACTAACAGCAAGTGGGAAAACAGGACACACTTGTCAAAAGGAGGTGATCAATCCATCCAACAAACTAAAACATTTATCCCTTCACTTAAAATTAGTTTAAGAACCTTCATTAACTGAATCCAATCTGTTTTCAAAAACTCCTTTACAAAACCCTTGTAAAAAAATCATCCACTTCTAGGTTTGTCTGCCAGTTGCAGAGGATGCTACTATTGCAAATTAAATTAACGAGGACCAAATTCTATGGCAATAGGTCTGCAGACATTTGTATAACAGGAAGGAAGGTGAGTTCTCTTTCAGATGACATCTTATGAATTTGTCACAGCATCTACAAGACAATGTACAAAAATAAGCACGCTTCCAGAATCAGTATTTTTCTGAAGGTTATTCTTTTGCACCAAGGAGCCTACAGGCTAATATAGATTACACAGATTATGAGATATTGTAACCTGACAAGGGAAACTGCTAACAATTTGTAAGAGGTGTCAGGCAAACGGAGCAGGAGATTGCAAGTAGTGATTTATCTGAATTTTCTTATTTCAAACTCTGGGTGTTATGGATGAATTTGCAAATGTTTGTCATGGATCTGTTCACTGGAACAAATCTTACTCTGTTTCTGCATTATGCTTCTGATACTTCAAAACAGCCTATACTGGGGGCATAATTGTCTGCACTTGACTATACTTCATGATATATGCTGACGAATTACTGCAGAACAATATTTTAGCTCTAGCCCTTAAAATTACAAGTCAGTTGCTTCCAGTCAGGGGTTGTATTGACCTCTGGCACTAGCAGTGATTTTCCATTGTGCTATCTTACACTTCACAGTGGCAGGCATTATGTACAATTGACTTTTGTCATAGGATCACTGTGATTCTTAGAACACTAGAAGAGATTTTAAATGTTTTTAGTATATTGCTGCTGGTGTGGCAAGTTTGGGTGGGCAGCACTAACGATCCTCACAGAGAAGAAAATTGGCTCCCACTGACATTTCTCTTGGCAGACAGCAAGAATAGTTTCTTATTGACTGCTTCTCTGGTCACATAGTTACTCCATGCTTACAGGAGAATGAAATAAGAAAAATCCTTTAAATTCAGCTTTTTGTTCCTTACAGAACCACCCTGAGGTGCGATGCTGAGAACAAAGTGAGTTCCACACCTGCTGCAGCGCGCACTCTGAGGCTCAGCCTCCCCCGAGCTCCCACTGTGTAGCCGCTCACAGCAGGCAAGGGAGCATAGAGAGAGCTGCCACTCTCTGGACAGGAGTACATGACCATATAAGACATGGCATGACCATGTTCATTGAGTCAGGATATTAGTTTTAAGAGAAGAAAGTCCTGATATGTATCTTTAGCCATGGGATATCTATTGAGTAAGACAGTCTGTGTCACTTACTGAAAGTTGTAAAAGTCTTCTAATAAATTAAGGGGAGAGACTTTTGTCTTCTTTTGCCCTACTATTTCCTCCAACAGTGTCCCTGAGTTGCTCCTAGGCATAGCTTGCTTCTCCAGCTGGCCTTCCACCCCATCTCCAGCTCTCTCCATCTCCCACTGTCAAACAGCAACTTCCACCCCGGCACACTGGCCAAACTCACTGAAGTGACTCCCACTACCGGTTCCTCCTGAGCTGCTGCAGCTGGCACAAATGTTCTCACAGACAGCAGGCAGATGATCACTGACTGATAGCTGTATCTGATTAAGTTTTGATCACATCACCTCACCATGTATTTCCTGCTGTTCCTCTGCTTGAGGTTAATGCTTCAGTAACAGAGCTGCCTTACTCACTGTGCAGCTCTGTGGGAGAGTTTACACCTGGCATGTATTTCTCCAGTGTAGATAAATATTCCCACATATCCCATAGCCTCACACCTGAGAAACCATTTTGTCTTCTTCCTACTGGGCTCATGCTAGAGGAGGTGGGATTGGAAATTCCAGTCATCTGCTTTTGAGTTTACATCATTTTCTCTGAGACCCTGGGGGCACTTAAGGAAGGGGTTTTCTATTTGTCAGCTTCCTCCAGAAGTAATTACCCTATATAGTGCAGATTTGCTGCTATCGTACTCAGCTTTGGCAGGTTTGCCTCTGCAGCTGTTTTCCATTAAGGCAGAAAACACTCCTCAACT
The DNA here is from genome assembly GCA_031468815.1 of Morus bassanus. Classification (NCBI taxonomy): domain Eukaryota; kingdom Metazoa; phylum Chordata; class Aves; order Suliformes; family Sulidae; genus Morus; species Morus bassanus. The sequence continues at coordinate 85,399,038 of CM062568.1, read as the reverse complement.
AAGCTCCCAATATGTAACTGACCTCCTAAGGCTCATCCGATGAGAAGCAGCCGTGGCATTTATCAGTAGGTGCCAGAGCATTTTAGACTTCTTATTCATAAGTTTACACAGAAAACTCAGCAAATTCAGCAGAGGAAAAATTGAAGAAGTGGGTGTTTCTTGAACCCTTTTTTTATATGGGCCCACTGATTTCCATAAAATCCCATGACAAATTCCAGTCTTGCTCCAAGTTTTGCTCCTATCACTGGTTTCCCATGCCAATGGGGTTCTTATTAAAATCAAGGAGGAGAAGGTGGTTGGAGAGGAAGGAGATAATACGGTGTATAAGAGCAGATTTTATCCTGACTGGCTCTGCTTTCAAACCTGCATACCTAATTTGTTCTGTTAATTGCATATTGGCAGTGTTGGCACACTGAAATGTCTTCTTCCATGTGATCACACTGCACAAGCAATATCTGCAATCCAAATTACATGTGAAATCACATGCCCATATCTTTGAACATTTGTCATCAAGGAGCTACATAGAAAAGGGAAAATCTCTAATTATAGCTGCTTCTTTGGCAGAAACCTTTCTCTGTCTCTCTGCCTTGCACACAGAGAGCTCCAATTGCCCAATTGTTGGCAATCTGAAGCCAATTAGACATGTAAATTGAGGTAGCCAGAGCCCTCCCTATCTCAAAAATGAAGAGGAAGAGGAGTCCCAACATTTGATGAGGCCATTTCTGTACTTTGTGCTGAGCAGTGTCCCTGCATAAATTTACACTGACAGCAGGATATCTTCAGACTACTTAAAAGAAAATACTGTATGTAAATGGAAATGTATTTCCTAAACTAGAGGGAAGAAGAAAACCAAATAAATTCTAGTTCCTGACATGATCTGACCATATAAATATGGCAGTAAATGGTACAGCCATGTAGATATCTCATATAGATACAGCAGTAAGCCTTCCAAAGCGCTGCTTTATACAGTCCTGCTTCAATGGAAACACAGTTAAAATACCTCCTGTCATCAGGCATACCAGCAGTCCTGCCTCAGCCTATGGAACCACTAGACACCATCTCCCTGCTACCTTTCACAGTGTTTACCAGTATCCAGCTGCATCTAATCACTGTAATTAGGCCAGGTTAAATAAGAAATCAATTACAACTTCTCCCTTAAGCCTCCTCTTAGAGGGTGTATGATACCATTTTCTTCAGACAGATCCCCTCTAACAGCTGTATTTTGTGTTTTGAGCCCCCCTGAAGGAGAAGGAGAGGCCAGCAGGCCTTGGCACAGTGGCCATTTCCATCATGACTGGGCATGCTGCCACTGCCTGGCCAGTGGGCTGCCAGGGTGGAAAGTGGGGACCTGCCTGTCCTCGGCAACTTTTTTTCTGCAAATTGGTGTTGCAAATGGGAAAAAAAAAACCTTTCAGGGTGCTTTCCCTGCTGGGTGCCAGGGAGGCTCTGGCCTGGCTGTGCAGCTTGCAGGCCCCGGGCAGCAGGGTGCGGCCATTTTATCATCTGAGGGGGAAAAAGCAAACCAGAGTGAGGCCCGGAGTGACGAATTCTTTTTTTTTTTTCCCTTCCCATGGTGACAAGGTAGGTCAAAGAGTCCACATTGGCCCTTATTACAACATAATACCAATGGAAAACAGCTGCGTGAGCCTTTTGGTGCCCTGCTGGCATGTGCCTTGCTGAAGCTGCCTTCTGGCATCAGAAGCAGCATGGAGGCAAATGAGTATTCACAGCGTCCTGGCACAGCGTGATCTCCCACCCTCTATTCCCAAACAGCGCCTTGCCTCACAGCTGGAAACAGAGAGCGGGACAGGAACAATTTTAATTACATTTTGACACCGCAGGGTGGCCATATGCTCCTGTGTTTTCTGGCTGTAGCCACCTCGATCCGTCCGGATTCAGAGTGTGTCTGATGTATGGTTTCCCCAGCAGCATATTAATAAAGTATCAAGGGCGGTGGTGGTTGATCAACAAACAGAAACAACTCAAAGTGAAGCACAAAATGCAAAGGGCTGCTTAAGAAAATGTTGCCTGAGTAAAAAGCTAGCCAGTGACACTTCAGATGGTGTTCTACATTTTATCTCCCGTCAGAGGCCTTGCCAGGCCAGTCAGAAGAGTGGGAAGGAGCCAGCTAGTCCTTTTTTTTTTGTAGAAGCCCACACATCTGACAGGACTACCCATAATCTATGGCTTTTCAAACCCCGAAAACTTTGCTGCTACTTTCCTGAAGTGGACGAACGACATTATATTTCTTTGCAGCGTGTTCAAACAGCACATCTGAAATATGTGTCTTCATTTACATACACTTCTAAGAGCGATGCTGGAGGCTTTTTGTAAAGGTCTACATTTAGAAATATTTTCTTTCAGTGTTTATGACAGGTAAATATGTCAACATGATGGTATAAATGATCTCAAAGCCAGATGTAATGTTCTTAAGGTGCCATGGGATCCTCAAAGCTGTCATTGGCACTTTTCCCTGCAGAGTTCACACAAGGTTCAGGATTCATTAAATCTGTGTAAGCTGGGTGAAACTACAGCTCTACTTAGAATAGAGGCACCTCCGCTCCTGTTTTTGGTGCCTCAGATGTCTTCCTTACAAGTTTTCATGAGAGCTGGACAAGGCATGGGCCTCGTGGCTAGACAAGCCCAGAAAGGTTCTGGTTACTGGCACACCTACCCCAGCTATGCACTTCATGTAATTACTTAAGCTAATGCTTTTCAGCCAGAAAAGTGCGGAGGAGGCATTAGGAAAATGCAGAACCCATTCCAAATGGTACAGTATAAAATACCTACTATGGCAGAGTTTTCTTTTTTTTTTAAGTGGCAAATGTGAAAATGCAACCAGTTCTTTTTTATTGAACAGTGAATACATAACAGGGTGTCGTGGTTTAACCCCAGTCAGCAATCAAGCCCCATGCAGCCACTCGCTCACTCCCCCCTGGTGGGATGGGGGAGAGAATCAGAAGAGTAAAAGTGAGGAAACTCCTGGATTGAGATAAAGACAGTTTAACAGGCAAAGCAAAAGCCACGCGCGCAAGCAAAGCAAAACAAGGAATTCATTCACTACTTCCCATGGGCAGGCAGGTATTCAGCCATCTCCAGGAAAGCAGGGCTGCATCACATGTAACCGTTACTTGGGAAGACAAATGCCATCACTCCGAACATCCCCCCCTTCCTTCTTCTTCCTCCAGCTTTATATACTGAGCATGATGTCATATGGTATGGAATATCCCTTTGGTCAGTTTGGGTCAGCTGTCTGGGCTGTGTCCCCTCCCAACTTCTTGTGCACCTCACAGAGCATGGGAAGCCGAAAAAGTCCTTGACTAGTGTAAGCACTACTTAGCAACAACTAAAATATCTCCACGTTATCAACACTGTTTTCAACATAAATCCAAAACATAGCCCCACACTAGCTACTATGAAAAAAAATTAACTCTATCCCAGCTGAAACCAGGACACAGAGTTTGGCTGACATGTAGTACTTTGCTGCTTCTACCCTCCTAGCTGTTTCCCAGATCCTTTTCTTTGCAGTTGTGTGATGCCATGGATGGAGCTAACCTCATGGATGTGGTGTCAATACGCACAGCTAGTCTCCCTTGGCTCCCTTTACAGTCTGTGGAAAGCAAGAGATGCCTATTTCTCTCTGTTGATTGTTAAAGGAGACTAGTATGACCATCTCAGATGCAGGCACCTGTGCTTGCTAAAATCAAAAAGTGGGTTAGTCAATACTCGTATGAAACACAGTACAGCAATTTCCAAGTTAGCAGCCCACAAAGCCATGGCAAACTGCCTGCAAACTGACAGCAAGGCAATATGAAACAGTTAAAACATACAAACTAACACAACTCCAGTGAAGTCACATGCAATGACAGTTGAGGGTCAGCAGTGACTACATGTTTTAAAAGTTTCTAGACTGTTATGCAGAAAGACTATATGGTAGTTATCATCAGAGTTGTATTGCAATATTGAACATGCTGGCAGGAAACTGTGGAAGAGAAAATGGCTTTGTGGGATAGTTGACTGGAATCCATTTCTGAGCATGTGTTTTTGCCTTTATTTCACAGGGAACCAGAGTATTTCATCCTACTACAACAGGCCATGTACCAGAGACTAACAGAGCTTTGTCTGATGGAAATCCAATGTCAAGAAACCCTGTAATCAGAGACAGCCTTAACACACTTCGGCTATTTAAGTTCTGTTCCCCACACAGTGACTATTATAGAAGGCTATTCCCCTATTTCAAGCTCAGTTTCTTGGCAGTGAGGATAGAGCTGGATATTGCACTGCAACACTGGACAATTACAAAATAACAGGAGAAAGCAGTTACTCAGCTGCATTATCTATGCTTTCATGCTTCTATGACTTTTTACAGTCAAAGGTAGATCAGACAAAACTCCCAAAGATTACTTGTCTCATTTTGAGGTATTTAACATTATTTTCTTGGAGGTATGTAGTGATATTCAGCTATTCCCTGTTTTCTCTCTGACCCAGGTGTTGCCTAACCTTTTAAATTGTATCCAATGTATATGCTGCTTATCCTGATGTAGGCTGGGATGTCCAAGGGAATTCGCAAGACCCTGCCAAGTTTAGCCAGAGGGGTAGCTACTAATGTGAGTCCACCAGAAATCTGTAATTGTACCTTACTCATGAGCTTATAAACACACCATTTCTCCCAGCCCTATGTCAAAACACTTTACCTCTAACCCCTGTTCACTAAAGCAGGACATCACAGTAGCTCTGTTAAATGCAGCATAAGCTCATTCCCTGTTCCTCCTCTGTCACTGGCTATTGCTGATTTCACTCTCTGCTTCTTTTCATAGGAGGAGCATCTCACAAACATCAATAAAATATTGATCATAGTGGCTGTGAGAATGAGGAAGGTATATTGCCTCCAGCCTTAAAGTGACACAACTGAGAGACAAGGTATGTGGGCACCAGGCCTAAGTTCATTCCTTGAGATGAGGAAGAACCTAAATCTCTAGACTTTTATTTCTACAACTTAGTACACCTATTGTTTTGTTCACATTCTCACTGCAAGGTGTCACCTAAAAATTGGAGTAGACTGATTGGGAATCTAAAGGAATGGTAGGTTCCCTCACACCTTAAGTGCTGTGCATTGGGATATCTGCTGTATCACACAAGGGAGTAGGTTGTGGGCAGCTCATCCCTCCATCACTGTTTCTGCACCCACGTGTAGTCTGCAAAGCCACTTTGGCTGTCAAGTGCAAAGTGCTGGCAGAATCAAAAGTTTGCCCTGTTCATAAGTAATGTGCCATTTACATAGAAAGTTCTGTGAGTAGGAATAAATTGAGTGGGATGGTATTTGTGTTTTCTGTTGCTGAGAGACTGAGGATTGTGGACATGTTCATTAGTAAGACAAAGGCCCTTAGTCATGCGCCTGCTACTGAAGAGGCAACTCTGCTCTGCAGTTGTCATGACAACACGGGTTATATAAAGAGACATATCAGAAGAAAGATCATTTGCTCTGTGCCCTATATTTCAGTGGCAATATATCCTCTCTACAACAAATTTGTTTTGTTCTAGACAACATTGATGTTTCTGGAAAGATAAGTAACGCTCCAGAAAGCTGCCTGCTGGGATGAAACAGTTTACGGTGCAAAAAAACCCTTCCAAACAAATCATCACATGAATTTGGGGATCACTAGTAAATGTGGACGTCCAAATACATTTCCATTGCTGTCATGGTTTTAGCTGGGATAGTTAATTTTCTTCACTGTAGCTAGTATAGTGCTGTGTTTTGGACTTAGTATGAAAATAATGTTGATAACACACTAATGTTTTAGTTGTTGCTAGGTAGTGCTTACATTAGTCAAGGACTTTTCCAGCTTCCCATGCTCTGCCAGGTGCACAAGAAGCCGGGAGGGGAGGGGATACAATCAGGAGAGCTGATCCGAATTGGTCAAAGGGTATTCCATATCATGTGACATCATACCCAGTATATTAACTGGGGGGAGTTGGCCGGGGGAAGCAGCGATCGCAGCTTGGAGACCGGCAGCATTGGTCGGCGGGTGGTGAGCGATTGCAGCACTTGTTGTTTGGTTTTGTTTTTGGTATTTTTTTCTCTTTCCCTTCTTCCAAGGTTTCATCTCTCTCTCACTCATTATTTTCCTTTTCATTATATTTTTATTATTATTGCTGTTTTATTTTAATTATTAAACTGTTCTTATCTCAACCCACGAGTTTTCTTACTTTGGCCCTTCCGATTCTCTCCCCCATCCCACAGGGGTGGGGGGAGTGAGCGAGCAGCTGTGTGGTGCTTAGTTGCTGACCAGGGCTAAACCACAACAATTGCAAAGATATAATTTTTGTGAATAAAGACAAGCCCTGGCTCAGTCTCAGTCATTAACATCACAGGGTTTAATAAAGTGCAAAGAAAATGTTAGTCTCAAAATGCCTATAAAACTACATCACCTTAAATGTTTCAGCACAATCATGTGCATGGCCTGAAGTTGAGAAACACAGACTATATCTACTGCTCACCTAAACACAAAGAAAATCAGCCTGTGACTCTGCAACCTACGCACCTGTCTAAACGCTAAAACTAGCAGGCCAGTTTCATGGCTGAGTCTGATCTTGTGGTATTATGTCAAATGTCATTTTCAAAGCAAAGAGGCCTGGGGAAAAAACAGTAAGCAACCCCACTAATTTGAGGAATCCCTCTTCTTCCTGGAATGACATTCTTCATTACTGAAGAAACCTTTGCAGTCCTCAGAGGGGCTGACAGTGATGCGATGTGAGAAGCTGCAAATCTGTTAAGTCCCACATGAACCAACAGAATTGCAAGTGAATTGAGAGAATTACAGGTTCACGCCAAAACGTGAAGCCTTACAGCTCTGAAAAAGCCTTGTCAGGTGCACGTGGTTCTTCTGAAATTAGTCTAGCCAAGTTGTGTAGCAAAGAACATTTCACTAAATTTTTCGTCAGAAACAATGCCTTTAACAACTGAATCTCTACAAGTTCTCTAGTCTCACTTGTAGCTCAAAGGGAAAGTATCTGGGACTCCAGTACGTTGTGAATGAAACCCTTATGCCCAGCTCCTACTACTGTTGGTAGGAGTCATTTCATCCATCAGCAGAAACAGATTTCCCCTTCAAATTCCATTTTTTACATAACAACTGAGTTCTTCTGCCCAGGATCTTTGGCCATATGGAGGACCCAGGCATCCTACTCCAGTCCTGAATTCCTGTTTCTTTCCCCATATTACTACTTAGTCCCTTGTCATGCCTACTATCCCAGATCTCTCATGCCTGTACCCTTTTCAGACCACAAACACAGTGCCCTCTTAGTTTTTTTTTGTGGTTCTCTCCACGGTGACCACCTGATATTCTCTTTTCTCCACTATTTATTCCTGGGAGGCTGGCAGAACAGGAAGCAGAAGGCAGAGCTGGGTTTGATTCCCTATGAAATGCTGAAATAGGACTGCAGTCTACTGTCTTAGCTGATAGAAAGAAAATGGAGGAGGAATAACTTGGTTTGAAACAGAAGGAAAAACATGATTGTTTTTAACTTGATTGAATCAATTTAACTCTTAAAATGAGAAATCCCCAGCAGATTGCAGAAGGCAAATTATGAGAGACAGTAGAGCAAATTCTGTGTTTGAAGAGTGAACTTCATGAGCTCACATCTCTGTCACGTATACTGTGCTCAGCAAACAAAGGGAGATTTTACTTCTAAAGCTTCAATGTACACAACAATAAGATCTCTGGGACATATTTAAAAGTTGATGGACTGAAGTGGCTCCAGTGTTTTATCTCTTTGCCTACCTGTAATAATTCTCCTTGTCATATTTAAGCACTTCACAGAAATGCAAGCCGTTAACTGTGCAACATTCCTGTGGAAACAGGCAGGATTAGCTACTCCCAATTTGATAGATGTGGAAAATTAAGCACAAAGAGTAAATGCCCCTTCCAAAGGCTCCTTTGAAATTCGGGTCCTCATAATGAATGAGAAATTAGGAAACTAAACACAGTCTGGACCTGAGAGTCTCTTCCAGCATCATATTAAGGAGCCTTTAGCAGGCCCAGGAACCAGTTTGGGGAATCTTAAGGACTGGCTGTGTTCTTAACCAAAATCTTTTCTTCCCTAGAGAAACCCACACCTCCAAGGATTTCTTAGTAATTGCTCTTGTCTTTTTATAGTTTCTAACTCATGCCACAGCCTTCTTTGCCAGCATTTTCCCCTTTCTGTCCTGTAGGCATGGAAATGGAGGTAAAAGAGCTTATGTTTCTGCTATGTTGAGGGAGAAGGTGGTTGGAAGGTGATTTCCTGCCTATCACCTGTGAGAGAAGTCCTCTCCACTTTGATAACAATGGGCTAAAATTTACAAAAGTTATGAAATTTTTAACTGAAAGGTGAGGCTTGCCAGAAGCATTTCACACAGCTCTCACCACAAGGATTTTAACTGTTAAACTGTTAACTGAGAGAAACCCCAGACAAGCCTGTGGAGAGCTGTCAGTATCTAACCTCCCTTCTCATTGGCCTTCAGTATGACTCACTGTATTATAATAAAACATGCCCCTAGCTTCTCATTATAAAGCATGCAGGAAAAGTATGTCTTAATCTAGCTAGGAATGTGGAGCTTAACAGCTGCATTCACTATATTTATCAGACTAGCATAGCTCTGCCATTAGAATTAGTTAAAAAATGGGAATGGAAGAATGGGATACAACAACTGTTTCATGCTGAAGTTAATGTACTTTGTCTCTCTTGAACAAAAATAAGACTTAGATAAAATTCTCTTGAAAAATACTACAGCCATAAATGTAAACTTCATTTTCAAGATAGGCAAAGGTAGATATGGGGGGGGGTGTGGGGGGTGTGGGAAGGAAAAGGAAAAAAAAAAAGAAAGAGTCCTTATCAGAATGTCCTAAAGACATGAAAAAACTTCAGACTCTCTGGAAAGAAATTATATCCTGGATTCAAATGGGCTTTGTTCTCATTACCTTGAACCTTTCATCTTCTGTTAGACTTCTGCAAAGTGAAAGAAGAGTTTGAATGAACCTTTTAAATCAAAGTGGTAACCTTTTACATCCCCTTGGAATAGCTGTGAACACCTGCTAAATTACTGCAGACACTATTTTATTATTGCCACTAAGAAAATCAGAGCAGTTTGCTGCATACGCAAATCAATTCAGCAATTATATTAGGAAATGAAATCCTGTTGTTTTCATAAATTTTTAAAGCATTGATTTCATTGCTTTCTAGACATTTCCAGGAGACATAAAAATAAGAGAGAACTCAGGCAAGTAGTCCTTTTTCCATTGTTCTTGAAGTGAATTACAGCACAATTTAGTGAGTTAAACAATAAAAATATCAGAAGTGCCAGAGTGCTGTGGAAGGCCTTGCAGGTTGTGTCTGAGCTAGAAGCCTTCATGTGCACACCTCAGTTTGTGATTTACTTGCACACTGTACATTGCTAAATCTCTTTTAGATGACCAAGCCTTTACAGGGTGGCCTTAAGTGCATATGCTGTCTCTAAGCCCCTTGCCTCACAAATCCCTGTGACTTTCCAAGATATAAGGGCTATAGCAGCCACGACCATGTCAGCATCCAACCAGCTATACTGCCTACTGCTGCTGCTACTGTGAGTGAGTGGATGAAACCTGCCTCAGGCTCTCCATGCATGTGTGATAGCAGCACTACATGACGATGGGATCGCTCATGCCCTGGCTCCTGAGATACAGAACAAAATTGCAGTTTGTCCTGCCCTTCCCTACACGTACTATCCCTCACAGATTGGTGCCATCTGTAGATTTAATAAGCATATTGTCTTCCATCATCTGGGCCACTAGTGAAAATATTAAATAGTACCAGATACAAGACAGGCCAAGATAGGCCACTGCTGCCCTGTATTTGACATTGTACCATTGAGAATCACTCCGTAAGCAGAGTTTTGTACCTATGTAACAGAAGCTCCTTCCAAGCCACGGCTCCCTAAACTCCTTCTGAGAAGGCATATGACTCCTGCCACCTGCCTTCAGACTACCAGTGTCTCCAGATTTCATGTCTGGCACATGGGATTTACTTGCCTTCTGTTGTTGTAGCAATGCATGTATCCTACCAGTGTCCTATCCCTGAATCCAATTTACCAGCACTGCCAAAGTGCCAGCCTGACCTTCCATCCTCTTCCATGGATTAGCATTTCCTGAAATTTCAGAGAAGCTTTCTTCATATTTCTGAAATTTTCACTATTTAATGCCCATTCAGTAATGGCCTTGGAAACTCACACTGTTCTAACTCCATATGCAGTGGATGTCTGTATTGCAGTACCAGCTGTGCATACATTAGGATTAATCCACGGTGCAAAGACATGTCCAGGGCTCATCTGAATACCATATCACGTGTCCGCCCATCTGTGTTCTCCCACTCTCTCCTCTTTGCACCTACATTTCCAGGAAAAAGAAGTCCTGGCAAACAGGCCAGAAGAATGTTAAAATGAGTTCCATCAGTTCCTTGAGCTGGAAAATCAGAGGAATAGGATCCCATAGGGCTTCCTAGCAGATGAGTCTAGATGCAACCTAGTAAAATATACCATGGATTAAACCCTACTGTGCCAGTTATGCACAAACACAGAATAAGAAGACAATCTCTTCCCCAACTGTGTCTAAACAGTCTTCCATTACTGTATTCTGTAACATATTGGTAGGAGAGAAAGCTTTAGTTCTACAGCCTTCTTTTCTTGCTGCAATTATTTCACAGGTTTTGCTTTAATGTTTTTCCGCTATTGGACATTTTTTCAACTCAGAACTTCTAACTTGAGGCTTAGTGCCAAATATATCTTTCTTTCGAAAAGCATATCATCTGTAAGGCAACTGACAGATATCCCTCAGGATGAAAACTGCCACAAGTGGTCTGATCTGTTCCGAACCTTTTCCTTCAAGTCATTTATTTCAGACAATTCACTTTTCATCTCTCATAAAGCAGAGGCAGTCTCTGCATTTAAGGGTCGGCCAAAATAATGTTAAATTGGGTTTTTCAGCATTTATTGCTGTGTAATGTAGCAGACAAACGACTCCACTAGCCTCTGCTGGAAGTGAATGCCCTTGAGATACTTATGCAGATGTGTGTAAGGACCCTAAAGACAATTGAACAGTGAAGCTGCATGGGCACCATGGGCCAGCTATGGAAAGGAGGGCACTGAATAACTAAAAACAAATATGGAAAGGGAATTAAACCACAGCTTGAACAAGGACAGTTTCTGCACTAATTAGAACAGATATTGAGGTAGCTGATAAAGAACTGTGTTTGTTTGTTTGTTTGTTTGTTTGTTTGTTTGTTTCCTGGAAGATTTGTGAATTGAAACTTCTTTGCTGTATGGAAGGAAGTTAGGTGCAGCTTCCACTAGGAAGGTCCCAGAGTCTAGGCATAGGTCCCCACTCAGATGGAGAGGACTGGACACACTGAGACCAACCTGAGGGATCTCCAAGGTAGCGCTGAATGATCCAGCTCTGCAGACGGAAGCTGTATGAACCCATTAGATAGGGGCCACGGAAACCCTCTTGCTGTAGTGTGTCTGGGACCTAAGGTAGCACCTATGTGTGGTGCTGTGCCATGCAGATATGCCCACTTTAATTTCAGTGTGGCACTCTACTGCATGGCCAGGACTTTGCCTCATCCCAAGACAGGGAGATCAAATGGAAGTTCAAAAGTTCAAGGGCTTTCAAGTTATCTCTCAATTCCTCTGCCATATTTGCTCTAAGTTTTAAAGATAATTTTGTGTACTCAGACCCAACAGAAGACTGGCCACAGCCTGAAGTTTAGGGTGTTCATAAGAGACCTGGGACTCTAAACCCACGTCCCACTTGCTGTCAGTATTATGGGCCTATATTCACATTTCTTACTAACAATAAACATATTCGTTTTGCTCTGAGAAAACAGATGACATATTGAGAGACAATTAGCAGATCCACATTTTCCAGTCAAATTGTTTTCATTTTAGGTATGTGGAAAAAACCACAAAAAAAAAAGCCAGCTTAATGAAAAAGCTGTTTATCTCTTGTCTGTCATATGATGCCGTACTGAGATTATCCCCCCAAGCAAACTGCCTCATGGTAGAATGGCAGAAAACTACTTAAAGATCTAAGTTGCTAACACTTATGCATGTATGTTGCATTAAATTTTCCAGCTGCAGACAAAGCATCCAGCAGACCAAAGTCCCAAACCTGAGTTATTAGTTTGATATCTGAAAGAAAATTAGTTCCATTATAGTTTTCGTATTTCCATATATTCATCTTACTGACTGTCCAAGGAAAGATGATTCAAATGGTTCCCTAAAACTTGTTCTGTTTTTCTGAAACCCACACTCACACAGTGCAGCAGCATATAGTTGCTATACACAGTCCAGTAGAGCACAGTGATGCACAGTCATGAATGAAAACACTTGCTAAACCTGTATGATGGATAAAGCAATAAATACCTTTTTTGCAGTTCTCTGTACCTGAAGAGCTGGAGATGCACAAATTAATAGGCTTTGCATTGGTAAAAACTTGCTAACATGTTAGGCAGACTCAGTTTCAAGAACACTTTTTATATTGATGACTACAAAAGAATGTGAGCTTGTTGGCTTTCCTACAACAGAGGACTACTGCAGTAAGTCAGTAACAAGTTACCATAGTGACCCATTACACACAGGGAAAGTAAATTTCTCTGCACTTATTTTTGGACCTTTCTGTAAGGCTATATTATCAACAAAACACCAGTCTTAAAACCAGCGTATGCTTCTCACTTTTCCATTGTGCAATGAAGAAATACTAGCATATTTAGGATGTAACACACCAAGGCATCTCAGAGAGGCAATTGTATTTTGGTGTTTAACGGAGTGTGTTATTAGTACCAAGAAAGCTGCATCTCACATTCAGAGCTTCAGCATCACAAATTATGTATCTAAAGGTTTGTAAAAACTTTGTTGTCTCCTTTCTTTTCCTCACATCAAATAAAATCACAATACCTCACATCCCCTGTACTATCCCCTGAGAGACACTCAGTGTGCTGGGATGAAGCCGGTGCATTGTCAATGCTAACACAGAGTGCGACCCAGTGCTGTGCTCCTGGCTGCTCACCCACATGCCCTTCTGCTCCCAGCATGGAGGGAGAGCCTGTGTGGACACCCTACCAGTCCTAGGAAAGAGGAGGGCTGGAGCCTGGCTTGCTTCCCTCTTGTCTTTCCTCTGCAGCTTGAGGATCTCTTGTCTGCTACTGGGGCTCAGTATCTCTGCCTGGGGCAGGGCAAAGAGGAGCAGAGCTTGACCATGGCTGTCCATCTCAGAGGTTCAAGTGCTCCCTGAACAGCTCAGGTGCATGATGTTTGGCACTGGGTCAAAATCAAACAGTTCATTTATCCCTCATCCCTGACGCAGCAACATGAAGGTTTTCTGCTAGAAAAGTTTGAACCAGCCCCTTTTCAGTCATCTTGGTCCATGTTGCTCCTCCCCAACAGAAGGTGCCAAATCCAGGTTGTTTTTCTATCCTCCCCCCTCATCTGGTTACCACTTACAACTGCAGTGTAATCCCCTTCATCAGGGAATATAAAATAAATCGGGCAGTAGTTAGCCACTGCCCATGCCTCTCCCCATCCACTTCTCGAAGGTCTGATTTACCCTGCAAAAAATGCTGAAGAAACTGAGAATCCAGCTTGAGGACTAGTTGACCGATGAGAACATGTTTCCATTTAACATTATGGAATTTCAGAAACATTTAAATCTAGTGCCATATACATGTAAAGTGTACTCTAAGACTGAAATGACTTAAAAATTTTACACAATAGAAGCAAGAAGACAGTTACGGCATATTTCATATACACACAAAGATGAAAGTAACCTGAGGTCAGCGATTACGGTCTTTGAAGCATATCTAACTGATCAGCTGAAATTCTTATCTGTAGCAAACACTGATGCCAATCTGGATGTCTTGTTACAATGATATGTAATAACAGTGCCGCAGAAATGAAGGGCAGTTAACTTAGACACACCAACCGAGTTGCTGTTGTATGACTCATTATGTTGTGACTAGAGAAGCCTGTGAACACCTTGTATTAATTTTGGTAATTTAGAATTTGTCTTCATAAAAAAAAGAAATTTCTGAATGCAGATACACTCTAATGACCCTTTCACTAATTCTGGATTTGCTTAAAAGCCTTGTTCAGCTCCTTTATATTTCAAAGGCTACATGTGTTGAATTGAATGTGAAACTGACAGCAAGACCTTCAGAAGAAATGTTGGCTTTGATGTGTAAGTGAAACAAAATTCAACCCAGTGAATTCTCATTTACACCTGCTTTAATGTGCTCAGAATTAGGCCCACTGTCCTTAAAAGTTATCATAAGAAAGTAAAAGAAGTCAGGCTCTGGAAAAAAACATTTTTCATTGGAAGGAATAAGGCCGTACCTTAAATTTAACTTTCCCATCAATAACAGCTCCCCGACTGTGCATTTCTGTGTGCTTGCCTGGGCATGTGATGTATGTATAACCAGGCATCATTTGCCCTTAAATGAATGCAACAGGATAAAATTAATAGTCATCAATAAAAATAATGTCTTACCTGCCACTCCCTGGATTGTTTTGAGTTGGATTCAAGCTTGCTTTGATTTATACATCAGAAGACTGCACAGCACTTATGCTTCTGTTCCTGTACCCCATCACCCGATGAAACTCCCCACTCCAAGTCAAATACTTACGAGTGAAACTTACCAAAACTGATGCCAAGGTTTGGGATGAGGCTGTTTTCTTCCTTATCCTGATGAAGAACTTACATCTGTTCATATTTGTAACCTGAAAACTCTTATGTTATTAGACAACTACACCAGTCCAATCTCAGAAGACAATAATCTTCAACTGCCTCAATACAGGCCCCTGTGCCATTTTCTATGTCTGGTGATATCATAGAATCATAGAATCATAGAATGTCCTGAGTTGGAAGGGACCCACAAGGATCATTGAGTCCAACTCCTGTCCCTGCACAGGACAACCCCAAAATTCACACCGTGTGTCTGAGGGTGTTGTCCAAGTGCTTCTTGAATATCGTCAGGCTTGGTGCCATGTCTACCTCCCTGGGGAGCCTGTTCCAGTGCTCCACCACCCTCTGGGTGAAGAACCTTTTCCTAATATCCAGCCTAAACCTCCCCCGGCACATCTTCCTGCCATTCCCTCGGGTCCTATCATTGGTCACCAGAGAGAGGAGATCCATGCCTGTCCCTCCTCTTCCCCATGTGAGGAAGCTGTAGACCGCGATGAGGTCTCCCCCTTAGTCTCCTCTTCTCCAGGCTGAACAAACTAAGTCACTTTAGCCGCCCCTCATATGGTTTATCCTCTAAACCCTTCACCATCTTCGTGGCCCTCCTCTGGACACACTCTAGTAGTTTTGTATCCCTGATGTACTGTGGTGCCCAAAACTGCACACAGTACTCGAGGTGAGGCCACATCAGCACAGAGCAGAGCGGGACAGTCACCTCCCTCGACCGGCTGCAATGCAGTGCTTGATGCACCCCAGGACATGGTTGGCCCTCTTGGCTGCCAGGGCACACATATCTGAGACATCCACATGGGACCAAATTTGACAAAGGATCCCTGGGACACCTGGAACTTTCTGGTGTACCACCTGGGAAGCATGTAAAATAACCCCAGGCATTTAATATAACACCAGAAACTTGGGTGGAGGCAACTGAATCTTATCCACAGAGTAATGATACAGTCACGTTACCTCTAGTATTTTTTTGCAATGTAGCAGAAAGTTTCTTCAGCATTTCTGAACAATATGGGTAGAATTCCTCTTCTGCTAGAGGTGATTTAAACTCATTTCTTACATGCCTTAAGCATTACGATACATCATGGTCTAAGCATGATATATCTCTAAATTTCTCCAACCAAACTTATTGCATTTTATTTTATTGGGCCAAGGACAGATTGTTAGTGTATGCGATTGTACATCCAGTGCAATATCTCTCAGCAGCACACACCTCACTGCAGTCAAGCCTTCCGTGTCTTCTTGTAGTCTGGGTTTCTGTTAGAGGAAGCTCTCTGTGACCTGCTCCTTCTTCAAAAAAACACATTGGTTGAAGTGTGGGATTAGTGTATAGGACACCTGAACAAGAAAGAAATGTGAAGGCAATTTACATTCTGTGATCTAATAGCAATTTAATATAAAATGCTTGAAATCCCCTGGCAGAGGAGAGTGGAGTAATGATGAATAGAATGGGCTCATAAAAGCCTCACTGCTGGGTTAGAAAAGTCATATAGGTAGGTGACAGTGCATGTTCAAACCCCTTAAGCAGAAGTGGGACAGGAACTCTTGTATATCAATGCAAGAGTGAATATCCTCTTTTCTTGCCTGAAAAAATACCCTTGTGGAGCCTCACCATTTTGTTTTTGCCCTAAGACTGACTAGGAGCACAAATATGTCTCTAACCATCAGTGACAGGTGATTTAGGAAACTATCGCCTTATAGCCAAGATGGTAACAGCGGGAGTGATCTAAACGTGTGATACCATGCCATATATAACATACTACCAAGCACCCCATGAATGTACTGAGCAACATATCTCACCGCACATATGTTTACATGCTTATGAATTTGGAGTGATTTCAGCTTTCCTGGTCACAGCTGAATACAAGGCTGAGATTCTCAGTTTTGAGCTTAACAACCAAAACCAGAAGTCAGGCAGGTCTCTGCTGCCTAAGTGATTTTACTTCTTGACCAGTGCAGACATGTATTTGTGCTCTGCCCCCATTTTCTGTGTCATCTGATGCAACTGAACTACTGAAAAAATGAAACCAAGCTCAAATTACCGGTAACTAGGGCTGATCAGATTACAAGGCATAGGGTTTATGATATATTCTGTTTTGCTACTTTTTGTGGATTATCAATATAAACATGTAAATTTTAAATTTCCTGTGGTTGATTTTTAATGAAATCCATCACTTTCACAACGTGGAGAGAAAGCCATTTGAGTGGGTTTACTCTATGGTTTATGACCATATGGAAGAATTGCCACAGGGTTATAGGTGCTGTCTACTGTTCCCAAATCCTAGGTAGCCTCCCCTTACACACAGACTGAAACAAGATCCTTTAGATGCATGGGCAAAAGATAATGTTGCAGAGTGAAGAATTCAGTCAGTCAATGGGGTTATTTAGTGGGATATGCTCTTGGCCTTTGGTTTCAGATCAGTGAGAACTTTTTGTTCTGTATACATAGAGTCTCTTGATCAGTTGAAACCTGTTTCTTTACAGGAACTCTGAGGCAGTAACATAACATAAATAAGTATGAGTTATGGAACAGCTTTGGAAATCTAAATCAAATAAGTTATTTGAAGTGCAATATGTGTCTGAACATGTGAAAAGTCTTCTTGAAATGCTTTGTTGGTCTGGGGCCAAGGGACTTGACCCATAGTCCACTGAAGTCAACAGGACTCTTTCCAACAACCTCCTTATAGCATTTTAACTCTAACTTTGTGTGAAAATAAAAACTGTACTCTGGTCTTGAGTGATGGAAGCATTGATCTGCAGTACCAGGAAAAAAAGATATATATCTCCCTTGTCTAAGCACTTGCTGGCAAGCAGTCTTGAATAGGGCATTTGTCGTGTTATTTTTCAGTTAATTTCTTAGGGTTTATGTCGCTGTGGTTTCAGCTCCATTCAAAGACATTTTTATGGACATCCAAGTAGCTGTTATACTTCTTCTTAGGAAAAGCAGCTGCATTTGCATGGAATTCCTGAAGAGAGCACTTTACAAAACATACCTGATGAATGTGAAAATAAATCTAAATCACCAGCTCATCTTCTGTTAGCAGAAGTGCTTGTACAGATCAGTGTACTTAAAAACAAGTTTGAGCTTCCAGTATAAGCCACCTAACTGTTTTGAGAACTTGGACTGAAAGGAAAGATTATTTTGTTTGTATATACACATCACATACAAATCACAAATCACAAAGTGGTGTGATTTAGACATATGTGAGGAGTATAATATGCACATGGGTGTGGATAGAAGAGCATGCAATGAGAGGTTAGGAGATCATTTTTCATTTCAGTAATGTAAAACATTTTGAAATTGTCACAGATGGATATTCTTTCTTAGATACTCTGTCATATATACCCCAAAAGAGATCTCAAAACCTAAATGTGGTAAATTTATATCAGCACTTATATCTATTCCTGTCATCTGTGCTACCACAGCACTTGCAGACCTCCCTCCAGTCTTGCACAGGACTTAAATAAGTTGTTAGGCACTGTTCATATACACAGCAGACTAGCCCCTTTCCCGAAATATGTATCTGATGTGTGGCCTATAAGCAGGTACAGGCTTTTCCTGAGAAGGTGGTTATGCTGCTAGCAGGGCTACTGCCTGCCTAATGTGCCAATTCTGGTTTTTTTCAGATGCACATCTTTTATTCATTCAAATGTGGAATGAAATGAATGCTGAAATTTCAATTTTTTTCATTAAATTAAGCTATTCCTTTTTATCCAGGTCTAGAGGAAGGCAGGAAAAGGCTGATTTGAAAATCTAGTGCCCTTGAGAAAGGAGATGAATAGACATTTTACTCGTTTGGACAGATAGGGAAAGGATGAATTTCAGGGGGTGGAAAGGAGGTGGGAGATGACAAATGACAGGGAAGTGAAAAACCTCTGCAGCATTTTTTTATGCCAACCAAGAACAAAAGTAGCCAGTAGGGTTTTGCACAACACAAATCTGCAAGAGGTAAGGTCAGCAATAACACTGAGTGGCTCCAGAGGTTAAATATCAATACATTTTCTTCCTCAGTTCTACCATAACTTGAGCACAGTCCTCAGAGGAAAATGCCTTTATTTGAGTTGTGAATGAGGTTTTTTTCCGAGTATTTGAGTACAGCTTATATGAAAGGTTTGAAACAATAGAAACCATGAAGTGAATTGCAAAAATGAAGAAACAAACAAAATCTTACTCTTCTTATGCCAAACACCAAGACCTGTGGTTGCTACTGGTTTCCCAAGCAGCAGTGTGTTTGTGGGTGCACACCTTCCTCACTGTGTGGAGTCTTATGGGTGTCAGTAACTCTTGCACAGGCATGAAGTCTGCCACCCATCTCCACAGCAGACGTAAAGCCCTGAAGTATTTTCTGGAAACCAAGTTTTTGACGTGGAGATGCTGTAACAACACCCAGAGTAAATTATAGCTGTAGTACTAAAACTGGTCTCCAAGCATCTTCCACTCTGAAACATCAATGCAAAATGAATCTAAATTAAAAGGCAGATTTAGTTAAAAAAAGAATCCAAGAAAAGGATAAGTATTTAATCACATTTTGCATTTGGCGATGTAAACTGTTTCACAGCCAAAGTACTGTGTCAAAGCACAGAGTAAATTACCACAGATGGCAATTTCCTAGATTAAAATATCATCGTTATAGCAGTTTTGACCAAAATTTAGGGTCTTTTTCTTTAAAATGCAGCTTTAAATACCACTTAAGTAGACTAAAAGGCACCTGTTGCTCTCATTTCATTGGGTTAGGACAAGAGAGCCTGCAAGTGAAAATGAGAGGTAGCAAATCATACATTGCAGCTAAAATAGAGATGGCTAGGAGGGAAGAGATAGAACATGAGGTCACTGATTTCTACATTCATAGTTTGGGCTTTGAGATGTTAATTTACTGAGTTTTCTGCCTACTGCACAAAACTGCACCTCACTTGCATGTGTTTTCTCCAAATATATGTAAATGACAAAGAAACAAACAAGTACAAATCTCCAACACTTTGAGGAGAATGACTTGATTGAACCACAGTGTGGCAGGGGAGGCTGCAGGGGAGTACTCTGCCCCTCAGAGCAAGGCTCTGCATCCATGCTCCCCCACATACCTCTCTTGGTGGCAACTCTTTTTGAATTATTTTTTTAATTCTTTTTCTTTCCACCCTAAGTCCCAGTTTCCATTTGAGCGGCTGGCAGCACAGTAGCACTCATTATCCATGTGCTCAGTCGTGAGGCATTTGTGAGCAAACACCAAGCCTTTCCACAGTTCCAAAGTGCATGTTTTTTCATCTGGCATTTCATAGCAATTTATACTATAAATACACAACTTTGCTTCTCTCTCTGTTCCCTCTTCTCTTTCCCAGAAAGTCTCCAGCCAGCTGGTGGGGAATAGGAAAAGCTACCTGTAACCAAGTGACATAAGAGAAGAGCCAAGGCAAAGATTTTGCAGATGCCCTGGAGGATGACACAAGTTCATGCAAATGTTACCTGTCCAGACACCACTAGCTGAAGAAGGATTGCAGTAGAGAAAAAGAAAGATTATTTTAATTGTGCAACCAAGTGTATACTTGCCAATAGCACCTTCTCTCTGAGAGTAATACTGGGAGTAGGATCCAGTTGTCCACATATGTGTTTGAGGTGCCCTCGAACATCCCACCTGAGCTACAGCTGCCATTCTAGGGAAGCATGGATCTTCCACAGGTCCTGTGACAAACCTGCCAGCCTATGCAGGTGTCTCAGACACCTGAGGACATCTCACATGGCACCAGATCTTGCTTGGGAGCAGCTGGTTCACCCCTCTAGTCCTGGCAATCAGCACAACTCACCCTTAGGTAGACACCTGCACTGGCTCAGCTCAATATCTATTTTGACTCCTGTCTCAGTCTGCAGCCAGGAAACAATCCAGCTGCCCAATCATAGATATCCAATGCCACCAGAGATGTTCTAGGGTATCACAGGCAGGTAGGTATGATAGTAAGGGAGACTCGTCCTTCTGGAGAGGCAGCAGGAGCTCAGGGAGAAGTGGCCCAATCAGCTCTACACAACTATATTGGAATTGTTCTCAGTTAACTAAAATGGGAGCTTAGACACAACACTCATGACATAAATTTAGCTGACCTAAAGTCCAAGCCAAATTCTTCTACCCGTTGTGTCTTATACCTCCTAGGTTTCTTTGTCACCCTCTTTTAGTAACAGTCCTACTGTTTGACCAAGGAGGCTGAGTTACGCAGAAAGGACTGATCACCTGTGGACCCTCTGTTCAGTCTGGCCTTTTGCTTTGCTCTACCAAAGGGATACTGGGTCTGTGCCTTGTGGGGTGCAGTTGGCCACCAGGACTACTAATTTAGCCCCCAGTATCTTGTTTTTTGTTCCTGGCTTCAATTCAGAGAAAAACAAAGGACTGTGGGCAGATGAAGTGTCCTGGTGGCAGCTTGTATCTGTTCCCATTCTTTCTCCTGGCTTCCCCTATCTCTATCCACCACTGTGTATGGTTAATACAACTGTATTAATCTTGCACAATCTGCAGAAACAAAGCGATTCACAGCTATGCCCCCAGGACTGTAGTTCCTCACTGTGAGCATTTATTCAACTCAAATCTGCCTTAGTGCAAGTGTGAAGTGGATGTGTAGCTGCTTACACCCATCCATATACGCAGGTGTTGTGGTTTAGCCCCAGTCAGCAACTAAGCACCACACAGCCACTCGCTCAGTCCCTCCACCCCTGTGGGATGGGGGAGAGAATCAGAAGGGCCAAAGTAAGAAAATTCGTGGGTTGAGATAAGAGCGGTTTAATAATTAAAATAAAAAAAACCAACAACAACAACAATAATAATAATAATAATAATAAAATGAAAAGGAAAATAATGAGAAAGAGAGAGAGGGAAACCTTGGGAGAAAGGAAAAAAAAGCAAACAACAAGTGATGCAACCGCTCACCACTTGCCAACTGATGCTGCCGGTCCCCGAGACATGATTGCTGCTTCCCCCGGCCAAGTCCCCACAGTTAATATACTGGGCATGACATTATATGGTATGGAATATATATTTGGCCAGTTTGGATCAGCTCTCTTGGATATGCCCCTCCCCTCCCGGCTTCTTGTGCACCCAGCAGAGCATGGGAAGCTGGAAAAGTCCTTGACTAGTGTAAGCACTACCTAGCAACAACTAAAACATCAGTGTGTTATCAATATTATTTTCATACTAAGTCCGAAACACAGCACTGTACCAGCTACAGTGAAGAAAATTAACTCTATCCCAGCTAAAACCATGACAGCAGGACTTAGAGCTACCTGTTGAGGTTGCTGGGAGAGTGTATTTCTAGCTTTATTGCACTTCTGTAAGAGAGCACCCAGTATCAGATATTTTTTTTTTCCGAAAGGCCACAGGATGCTTATTTCTAATTTGCCATAGAAAAGAGTGTTGAGGAGAAGGAAGAGAAACTTAGGGACTCAAAAAAATTAAGACATGGCCTATACATGTCTTACACTGTCTCATATAAAAAGGGGTGTTGTGGAAGGAACTCAGGCTTTTCGCTTATGCACGAAAGAACAGATGAAACTAATCCAAAGAATACATATTAGTGGTAAAGGAAAAAAGTCCCTTTGCAAAACTGCAGCTGTGCATTTTTTTTTTCCTCTTAGAAAACTATGACTTATATTATATTATTATTCTCTCTTCCCTAAAACAGTTTTACTAGAGAACACTTGAAGCAAATGATCAACCATGAGCACCATAACATATATTTCACTAGATATGGTGGGTTTGGCATAGTGGACTACATCTCTTCTGGTAAATTAAGCGGAGCCAAGGAAGATTCCTGAGATGTGTAACTCTCTTCAGTAAAAGCCTTGCACAAGTGCATTGCTGGCTCATGGTCAACCTGATGTCCACCATGACCCCAGAGCCTTTTTCTGGAAAGCTGCACTGCAGCATATCAGCCCCCAGCATGTACTGGTGCCTTGGGTATTTCTTGCCATTTGCCTTTGTTGAACTTCAAGAGATCCCTAGCTGGCCGGTCCTGTAGCCTGACAAGGTCCCTTTGAACGGCAGCACACCCATCTGGTGCAATGACCGCTCCTCCCAATTTTGTATCATCTGCAAACTTTGTGAGGTGCACTCTGTCCCTTCATCCAGGTCATTAATGAAATTGTTAAACAGTATTGGTCCCAGTGTTGAACCCTGGGAGTCACCAATAGTAACAGGTGTCTCCTTGGAGTTTCTGCTGCTAATCACAAACCTCCAAGCCCAGCAGTTCAACCAGTTTTCAGTCCACCTCACTGTTTGTGTATCTAGTCTGTACTTCATTAGTTTGTATGTGAGGATGTTATGGGAAACAGTGTTGAAAGCCTCACTGAAGTAACGAAAAACCGTTCTCCTCTCGTCCACCAAGGTAGTCAATTTGTCATAGAAGGCTATCAGGTCAGTCAGTAGTGATTTTACCTTCATAAATGCAAACTAGCTACTACCTTCTAGGCCATCATACTTTTGGAAATAGTTGCAAAATTTACATACAGTTGCAACTGTTGGAGAATGAAATGGTTCTGTATATCTAGCAAGGCTGCCTGAAAGAATGGGATCAAGGAAATAAGGGTTACAAATCCATTTTGGTAAAGAGCACCACAACTACTATGGAATTATGGGGGTTCAGGAATATGCCATTTATAGAGTCCTTGACACAGCAAAGCCAATCCTCAACACTTGTGACAGCATTATATATTTTCTGTTATAAAACAATCAAGCGGTCCCTGAAAACTAGCTAGAAAACCTCACAGGACTGGGTGCTTCTGAGTTTCCTTGTGCACCCTGGGATATACTGGTGGTCAGAGTACCTTTAATCCGACAGCTTCTCGAAGCCAGCCCAAGCAGTGAGGTTGCCGTTACTGCTCCAGACAGCCAAGGCAACACAGGAAGCAAGCGCAAGAAATGCAGCAACACTTGCCAGCAGGCTTCTTGCTATGCATAGCAATAGTTGAAGCATATCTGCCTCCCACGCCCTCCAGAGTGCTCTTTTATCTTCTGTAGCTGACTCTGAATAACTTTTAATTATATGGATACTCAGTTTCCTCATATAAAGTGTGGTGCAGACTGTAGGCGGGCAGACATGCCTTCAACTTAAGAGGGTGTGATTTTCAATGTTTAAAAGGGTGCGAGTAAATAGTATGAGCTGGACCTTGAGAGATAACACAGAAACAAGACTGCACAAGCTTTCTTGCTATTGAGTTTATTTGTGATCAGAGGAACAGCATTGATGATTTAATCTATCATGTCAAAAGTCTTTAATGTCAATACAGAAAGAATAGTAATTTACATCTGTCACAAACAAATGCCCATCTTCAGCTCTAGCCAACAGTGCAGCTCAGGAAAGAAGAAGAAATGCAAGCTATGTTGACATGAAAGGAGACATCATTTGTAAATTTGTGGTAACCACCTGTCTCTCACTAGAAATGGCTAGTATTTGATTTCAGACACGAGTGTCCACTTCTCCAGTGACTAATGTAGATTTAATTTAATCTCTTTCCTTAATAGCAAACAGTTGTATTTTCCTTGCAGTTATAACAGTATTTCAATAACAGGAAAGACAAAATGGACTGGCTTGGAAGAGTTTCTAGGTCTAATTGACTTGAATTTGCTGACAGAAGAGTCTGTAGTAAACTGCCACTTTCACTGGGTGAATTCTAAACTGTGTTGGCTAAGATATGTCCATTCAGCAGTCAGCTCTGTGACTACAAGGGGTACAACAGGAGCTAATAATTAGCTAGATACAGTCAGCTAAAGCCATCAGTATAGACCCTGGCATGGTCTAACTGCCCAAGTATTTGCTCAGGATGTACTTAGTGTTTACCAAATCACTGCAGCCCCCTGACTGCCACCACTCCAGGGAGCTAGCTTAAGCTAACTCGAATGTGTTCATCCAAGGTGCAGTCGCAGCAGGGGTGAGAGCACAGCCTGACATAGACATTTCCCAGCCTCATGGTCAGCACGGGTTTAACATTAGCACTCCATGAAGCACTTGAATACAGGTTGTAAATGTTTGGTGGAACAGCAGAGACCTTTGGCTTGAAAAAAAATGAACTTTCTTAAAACAGAAATCATGCAAGAGTTATTGCCGAGGCATGGTAGTGCTAGGAGCCACACAACCTACCTTCTGGTCTGGGTGCTGGGACAGTTTCTCCAAGACCTCTGTTTCCACATGTGCAAAGAAGGGATGGAATTTACTGCCACAAGCCAGCTTTTGTGTGACTTAATTCCCTCGAGAGCTGTGAGCCCTAGAGATGCCTTGTGAAAGCGCCACAGAAATACGCAATTTTGTTTATGTAGACTTATCTGAATGAAACAGTCGTGCAGGGAGACACTATCTGTTTCTAGTCTGAATGTGAAGAAGAAAGTGTATTACCCAACAGCAAATACTGATTTAGCAGCAGGCAGCACTGTGGAAAATTTGGCAGAATATTCAGAATACACAAGTGTGATGGAACCAGTAGTATGTTACCCTAATTTGTAGAGAACTACATCACGGTAGAAAATCAGCCACTTACTGGCTATGTGCTTACTTTAAGAATGCATCTTTTAAGATGCATTTTCTTGTAGTTACATCACCCAAAATAATTTTCCTACAGAGAAGATCTGTAAGCAGCAGGGCTTACTTTCATGCCTTTTATACTTCTATGATTCTGAACACAGTTTAAGCAGCATTTTTTCCAGAGTTACCTCTACCCCAAGCGACAAAGGCAGACATGCAGGGCATGTTCAGGACTACTAACTGCAGGTGCTGAAGTGAAGTGGTGCAACATTTACAAAGTATATATTTATATTTGGCAAAATATTTTAGACAACTTGCACTAAGCATCTTTGGTACCCTACCGTCCTTCAAAGCAGACAGTGTTTTTGTGGAGTAAGTTATAAACCCTACAGGCCAGAGACTGTTCAGAATTCACCTAGATGTAGGCGATAAGAGATGTCAAGCTCAGGAATGTGTAATATCTCTTGCCTTTTGCAGCTGACTCAGGGATCACAGAATCACAGAACAGTGGGGGTTGGAAGGGACCTCTGGAGATCATCTTGTCCAACCCCACCTGCTTGAGCAGGCACACCTAGAGCAGGGTGCACAGGATCGCGTCCAGGAGGGTTTTGAATATTTCCAGAGAAGGAGACTCCACAGCCTCTCTGGGCAGCCTGTTCCACTGCTCTGTGACCCTCACAGTAAAGAATTTTTTCCCATATTCAGGTGGAACTTCCTGTGTTCCAACTTGTGCCCATTGCCCCTTGTCCTGTCATTGGGCACCACTGAAAAGAGTCTGGGCCCATCCTCTTCACACCCACCCTTCAGATATTTATAAGCACTGATAAGATCCCCCCCTCACTCCTCTCTTCTGCAGGCTGAACAAACCCAGGTCTCTCAGAATTTTCTCATAAGAGAGATGCTCCTGATCATCTCTGTGGCTCAGGGATGTCCCTGTCAAGTCAAAATCCTGACCCTGGAATCCTCTTGAGGGGAGAAACACCTTAATAATGAGTAACTGAGCACATACTAGCCAGAGATATTTCATGTTGCAGAAACAGGAACAAAGATGTTTCTCAGTTTGAATGTGTGCAAGTTCTCATCACGCTTTGTGTTTTCAGTGTTCTCCCTTTTAGGCCCTTCTATTTTCAGATTGCTTAATACTGAAAACATGTTTTTCACAGGGCTTTAAGGTATGTCCTCAGTCTGCAGCTGGCATCTTTAATCCAACTCTAAAGGTAGAGAGTGCAAGCTGGGCTAGACAAGTACTGAAAATGGAAAAAGAAAAGGAGCACAGTACTTGAAGTTTTAAGTCTTGATCTGGAAACACCTAACCTTCATGGACACCCAGTTCTGTACCCATGGGGTAAATTGCTCCAGCCGGACTGAAATTTGTAACAAGTTTCATACAGTGGTTCATGAATTATTTATGGATCAAACTTACTTTATGATGACAACAGATTCTCAACAGAAGTAGTTTCAACTTGCATTGTAAGTATACCACAAAACTCTTCAGAGATGCTTATACTACGCCTGTGAAAAGCTTTTCTGAGCCCCATAGTAGCCTATCACTAATACAGTCCTGGAGATGGAATGAAAAATGCACATATCGATATTGTGTGCATATAAAGGTTACTGGCTATAAGAAGTACATCCGTTCCTCTAAGACTGACATATGTTTCATTTTTTATATGCAAGATATAATACACTGCTACAGTGTTATGCACACTAAAACCTGCAGACATTGCTAAGTCTTTACAGGTAATAATACATGAAGTAAAGTGAGCACACATACACAAGGTGGTGCTGCTGGGTTAACACAGTGAACATCTTACTATTTCATTGCACATACTGTTTTTTGAGCTAAAATCTCATCCATGAAAAGCTTTCTTTTTTGATTTTCCACTTTCTGAATACTCCACCCTCCACATTCCATCTGGCCAGGAAATAGCGGTCTTGTTTCACAGAGGTGATGCAAGTCTGACTTTTGTCTTTATTTGGCTTTTCAGTATTTTTGACACTATTTTCAATCAAGTCCTGCACACCTTTTTCAGTAGACTGCAAATACCACACAGATCTGTCAGCAGAATCTTAATCAGAATGACCTAAGGTAAAATTTTCAAAGTGCTTACATGAATGTCACAGGACACATCCTAAAGGTCCAAACAAATTTTTTTTTTAAGTAAGTGAGGTGTGAATTCCTAAGCTATCTAGGCACCTTTGCAAATTTTATTTAGAGCCTTGAATTTAACTCCTTGGAATCAAAACAGGAGACACCTTAAACCACTTCTTCTATTGAGGGTGAAATTCATGCCTGTGTTTTTAATAAGCACTTTGAAACTACACACTGAGATTTAAATAAAATGAAAGATTGAACAAGTAGTTAATTAATTTGATACAAAATATTAATACTAGTAAATAAGGAATTATAAGGTCTGACAATCCAAACATTTATGGAAATCATGTGTATGTGGACATATTCCTGAATTCATCAATTCCATTAAGCAATACCAGTTGACACCAGCTGAATTACTTGCCATAAATTTTCAGATGCTAAGGTTTGAGTTCTGTATGTTTATGCTGATGTGAGCTGGAATAATTCTGCAGTTTCTTAAGGCTTACACTAGTAATACAGAGAAGATAGCCAAATTGCTTTGTTAGCCATTAAAAATGGAAAAAAAAAAAAAAAAAAGCAAGAGTTAGAATAGCAATGAATATGTGCAGAATGGCTCATTACCTGCAAGAGAGTTCTTAGGAAAATTTTAAGTACAGAGAGAATCTTGAAATATTGAGTATGTCCTCTGAAGTATAGGTTTTCCTATATGATGTCCCCTGCACTAACTATACTGGCTCTATTGCTGAGTAGTCAGTCTGCCCAGAGAAACCTTTAAGATCTCTTAAGGATAGTTAGTTTTTAGATAATCACAAAATAAGGAAATTTGCCATGTTTTGCCTAGCCACCAAATGGGTGCAAGTTATTTATTGTTTTTTGAAGACAAGGAAGCTGATGTACTTACAATCGTATACACTGGCAAAACTAAAGAGGTATTCCTTTGCTAGAGAACAGGCTCTGTGTTGTCTGTGGTCAACCTGACACAACTTGTTTGAAAGTTTTATCACAAGGACTCTCTTTCTTAATTAGCACAGTGTGGCTGGGCAGGACACTTACTGTAATTGTGAAAAGAACTGAGGCCTTTCCTGTTTCTAAAGATTTTAACACGAGTGGTCAATTTGTGATCTCAGTATTGGTGGCAGAAAAATCTGCAGTAACTCTTTAAGGTCACCAGGATTCATGAGTTAAACCACTGTTCTTATTCCTAACTCACATTGTTGATGATGAGATCAAAATCTGGTTGCTAGCAACTCTATCTTGAATTTTGGCTGCTTGATTTGTTTCCTTCAAAATATATTTCCCTCCTTCCCTGTTCCCCCCAAAATCAGACTATCCCTGTGACACTTCCTTTTTTCATTTATACTAGCAATGTATCTTGCATCACTCAGTCAAGTCTGGTCGAATGCTACAAGCTCTCCACATGTATGAACTCCCACACACAGACGATGTGTAATAAAAACAAACAAGTATAGCAGCTGGTGAAGCAGTATGTAGTATAATAAGGAAGATAAAAATTCCTGCTGCTTTTTTTAAGCAGCAGTCACTCTTGCTTTGTGGACTACATTTATACTTTAGAGAGATATTCCACAGTAACTTACTCACTTCTCTGAACAGTGCCTGCTTTTTTATATATTGTACTTCGACACTGTGTGTCTTTTTTACAGTGTGCTGAGTGCTAAATTGCCTGTTGATCCTAATTTTTAAATATTGGCACCCCCTTTTTATTTCTGAAGCAAACCAATAGTAATAATAAAAAATGCCTCTTTTATTCCTCCCAGCCTGTGCAATTTTTCCTCTGCCAGTGGGCCTTTTTCTACAATTCCTACTGTAAATTTCCATTGTAAATCCAAACATGCACTGTAGATGGAGCTTTAAGTTTTTTTCCAGGAAGAAGTCCATTCACATAAGCCATAGAGATGCCCCAGTGATAACAGAAGAGGAGAAGACTCACACAAGACAGGTCAGGGAGTAGGGTGATGCTAGGTGCATTTGTGATTTGGTTTTGTTCTCTTTGCATTTGTCTTTAACAGAGTAGCACACAGAAAACACAGACTGAGGAAAATCTTGTCTCTAGCCTCTCTGTAATCCTCAGAAAAGAATGAAAGATTGATCGGAGCTCCCCTTAGAGCAGGGAACCAAGGTGTACCCCATAGAAAGGAGAGACAACTTTTCAGCTGGTTTATTGAAAGGAACAGTGCAGCCATCACTAAGCAGAAGAATTATAATGTAATAAGTGAAAAAGATTCCTGCAAGCCACAATCCATGTGAAAATGAAAGGTCAACTGCAAATTCTAATTAGCATAACATTTTTAATGGGGTTAATCCTACCCATGTGTATCAGCAGCAGATTCAGGCTTACAAAAGGAAAACTGAAGTGGGCAAGAGGTTAATCATGTAGGTAGACATCACAAGACCACTTTTAGCAACACCCAGAAAAAAATTGCTGTGAAAGAGTAAAATTTTCTTATACATTTAAAAGTATACTTTTCCAGTTATTCCCCGCTCAGTTAGAAAAAAGGTTTCTAAACGTCTTCACCTCAGCTTTGCTGAAAAGCCAGAGAACCAAGAGCTGCTGCATTCTGGGAGAGTAACAGTGATCCAGGCTAGCACAGCCTGTTTTCCTCTGTCCACGTTCCCTTTCCCTCTGTACCCCATACACAAACATATGTCCATCTCCACTTGCCCTGTGGCTAGCAGGCTTACCTTGTAACATGTAGGAAATAAATACAGCTTGAGACCAATGGAACTGGATTTAATAGAGAGAGGTGATTTCATGTCAAGCAGCACTACTGCTGACCTGATACTGTGGGCACTGCAGGGTGGAGATGCAGAGCAGCCCAGCGGGCAGGGAAGGCTGCACGGTGCTCATCTTTAAGATGTGGCTGAAAATACTTTGAAACACCAGCCTTCTCTAGTGTGGAGGTACAGAGATGAAGATGGTAAACCCTGACTCAAAATGTCTCCCAAAGCAAATGAAAACTGAGTAAGACTTTGGTCTACTTTTTGAAAAGAACAGTGCTTGCCTTTTACAAATGGCCTGTGAGGTAAGGTGTCCTTGCATACACCAGGAAAACTGGATTCACTTTCGCCCTCACCCTCGGGCAGTTCATATCCATATCTCTTACCTACAGAGGAGGAAGGCCAGAGACTATTCTGGTGAATGCATACTCCCTCTTTCCTGTTGTACCACTCTGCGGATCACCTGGGTCAGTCAGAGAGAGGAAGATGATGTCTGGTCCGTACTGGTGCAGGGACAGACTGAAGTCCCTCCAGTCATAGCTAATAGCTAAAACACAGCACCAGTCCAGAAACCAGAAGTCAGTGCTCCTCCACAGTCTCGCTGCAGATAAGGGCACTGAAAGACATTTGTGTTCATGCTTCTGGGCTCTTACAACCCACTTCTCCAGTAAGACACCTGCCCTCTCCCTCTGCTTTTACAGCAGCAGAGGGCTGTCAGGGGACCTGACTTTTACTCCCAACTCATGCTGAGGTGATCCAAACATAAACCCAAACCTCTGTAGGGAATGCTGTAGTCACCTGGAGTATATAAATTTAGCTTACATCTATCTACATTATTAATAGGCATTTTAATATATTGCTGTAGCCAGCTGGAATAAGTCCAACAGGTGAACAAGGTGCCTGAAATAATAGCTCATCCCCACCTACTGCCTTCTGTTGGGGTGCATGTATCTATCTATTTATGTCTGTAACATGTTGGTAACATTAATTAACCCTCCATGAACTATTTATAGCTGTTCCTTTTATATAAAAGTGTCATCTGAAATGCAAACACAGGTTTATCACCCTCCACCACACTCCTAGCTTACAACAGCCCATGCCGCAAAGTTTAGATTGACAGCTGGCCTCCTTTTAAGCACACCAGGGCATGAACCCCCACTTTCTTTCAAGATCATTCAAGCCACACAGAGGTAGGTTTTCAAACCAGTTCCATGGGGTACAGCATCAAAGTGATCATTTCTGTGTGCAGTAGGTACATTCATTAAGTGCATTACTGCATAATGAAGTTACGATGTCGGCAGGAGCACTGTGTTAGGAAAAGGATCTGTATAATTACAGCCAGTGCATTATTCTAAATGCACTTTTATCTGGAAAACCCTTACTCTTCTCAGAGTGTGTAATGTGATTTGTAGTACTTACTGAATCTTTAATCATAATTATCACTACTTTTTTTTAACTCCCACACTTCAGAAGCAGAAAAAAATCCTATGAATTAGATGCATCACACTTTCTGACTGTGAAATGTGGTCTCTATCTTGTTGTTACCTGTAGAATCTGATGAAAGCAAATCTTTTCCTCAGAGACGAAATGAGATGCACGTTCAACTTATTTCTCTCTATTAGATGTAAACATTGAGTAGTATCTTACCAATGATCCACTTTAAATCATCCTTGTCTTCTGAAATCCTCTTTTTTCAGATTACAGGACAAGCATGACAGAAAATAGAAGAAAGTAATTCTGAAATCCTATTTTGATCTACTTTCAAAACCAATTTGCAGTAAGTTAGCTCCAAAATTATTTCAAAAGTTAATCATCAAATAGACGAAACGTAAATCAATATTATGTATTAGAAAAACTTCCCAATTTAACAGCTAAAATGATTAAGAATTCAGAACCATTGTCATTTCTTTAATATTTGACATTATGAATCATAAATCATAAGTATAAATAAACTATAAATCCTAATTTCCCATTATAAATAGGAAACTTTTATAACAAGATTTTTAAGACAGTTTGCACAGTGTTGAGTATACACCAGAAGACTGCTAGTTCCCTTTAAAAATGCTGCTTCTGGTTCTGCTTTCTGTTTTTCTCTTGCAGTGCTAATTAGAATAAGTCAACTTTTTCTCTGGATGACACACACAGTCAGCCTGTTATATAGCATTACTTGGTTAGTTGTCCAAAAGGCTGCAAATATAATGACACCAGCTACCATCAGATCATTTTGTACCAATTTTGAGAGTGCTTGATATATGTTTAGATTATGTTTGTTCATATGAGCAGTTTTTGTGACCTTGTGGTGTTTTAATATACCAGTAGCATCTGCAACTGCAGCATTGTTAAAAAAAATAAAAAGAAGTTCACATCATGAAGAGTGATCTTAAACAGATTGTGCACTAGAGTAATACGACATTATGTTGAGATAATGAGATGTCAGAGACTCCAGCCAGCCACCTTAGCATTGTACCAGTGAACTCACAGCTTTAAGCACCAGTCAAGCTTTCAGCATGCATCTGAGACTATTTCTTTGGCTCAGTTTTATATAAGATAAGGGTTTTTTGTTTTACCTGTAGTCTATATTTTATTATCTGCCTAGCTTATAAACCAGAACTGCTTTGTTTAAACTCTAGAGAGTTGCTCCCTGCAAGGGAATGGTCTACCAAAATGAGAGCCTTGCATTATCATGACATCATGCAGAATGATATACAGCAGATTATGTGATAAGAGATGAAGTAGAAAGAAATTGTATGTTAGTATCACACGCCAAGTGCAGACTGGACTCTGTTGTGCCACATGTCCATGTGGTTCTTAATAAGAAAACCGAGAAGCAGCTCCATCATGGCTACACATATTCCATACTTTTTTACATTGACACAGTGCATTCATAACAATCCCTTAAGCTTGGTCTTGCACATGGCAGTGCTCAGCACTGCAGTGCCTGGCACTGCCTGTCTCAGTACCTCAGGGAGCCCTCAGCCCTGCACTGGGTGTCCAGAGTTCACAGGCAAGCCACGGGTATATCTGGTATCCTACGAGTAGGATCTGTCTTAGCTAGTGGCTAACAAAATGAATGAGAAAACTGTCTGAAACAAGAAAAGTTGCAGGGAGGGATGTGGCTCCCCAGGGCTCAGGGCCCAACTACGGGGACTTGTGTCTTTGCAACCCAAGAGGAATCTGCACATTATGCAGCCCCTGTTCACAAAACACAGCTGAAAGACAAGAAGACGTCACAACACTAACCCAAGATGTGAGGGATGCAGCCGGATGTCTAGGAGATAACCAACAGGATCAGAACCTTATCTTCATCCATAAGTGAGCCCAGGGTGCCACGGCTGTGACTTTACTAAAAAATAAAATCATCCAACACCTGGCATGGCACAGATCCTGAGGTCACAGCTACACTCTCTAACCTTTCCAAAGATAGGGGTGCTACATCCAAACTGCCTGTGGAAAAGGTCCTTGGAGGACCCATTCCCTGGCTCAGTTTAGTTTGTCAGTATAGCTGCTATCCAAGCAGACAGGCATTCAGGGTGGGCTAGTCCAAAACTTACGCTGCTAATAATGCTAATCTGCCGCTGTGGAAATGTTTAGATGTTGTATGGGTCAGAGAGAAGGAACATGCAGACCCTGAAGCCTGGCTGCTAGAAGGTTCGCCTGGGAGACCTGGTTTAGAGTCACTCTCTCCTTTAAAGATTAAATAATTAAGACATGAATATTAAATATGACTATTACATACTAAATATTTATCTTAGCCAGGGCTGGACTCCAGATCTCACCTTTCCTAGACGGGCAGTCTGACTACTCTCACTTTATGTCTTGTAGATAAAACAGAAGAGACAGGACATGGGCAATTTCATGCATTAAACATGTGAGCTCTAACTAGGGCTGCTGAATATATATACAGTACTTTTGAGACACCTCTGAGTCTCAGGTGGGGGAATGAAAGTTTAAGTCACATAAATAAATAAGGCAGTGGGCATTAATAGAATTTACCACTACTGCAGCTTGTGTAATAAAGTAATTAATGAACAGTCTTGTGCCTCAGTGAAGGTGAATATATTGGAATGATCTCTATAATATAGCTTCAGCATTTCAAGGGATTAATGTATACTGTTTATGGGTTCTTTCTCTGTATCACATGTTCCTTTCACACCCTTATCACTGCCAACATGTAAGCAAAATATACTCTCCAGTAAGAATGTTCACTCTTGCCAATACATTTTTGCATGCTCAAAAAACCACCAGTCTGTGCCCAAATAACTTACTCTGGATGAAAGAAAAGCAACAAAACATCAAAGGCAAGAGCCAAGTGTCCAAGAGAGAGCAGTGGTTTTTTTCTCTACACGCTAATGATTTAGCTCAGCCAAATGGTGAAATGATGGCAATCTCAAATGGCTTCAGAACCAGGAAATGTAAAAGTGCAGAACACAGAAAACTAAATGTTTCTTAGTTTCTTAGCACACACACATAGGGCATATTTGCCAATCTCTAAATTTTAGTGCAGTGATTTACAGAACAAGAAATAACTGTATGTCTTCTTTATAGTTCCCTGTCTTTAATATAGTTCTCTGCTAGAACAGCTTTTCCCAAAGGTAGCTTGCCAATGGGATGTACAGAGCACGGATAATCATTTATGGCTATCTGCTTCTTACTACACATGCGGTATGGTGTCAAAGCTTATGATGGGATTTGATTTGTAAGGTAGTGCCTCGCTGATGAGCAGTTACACCTCAGCTGCAGTGCAAGCAAGTCACAGGGCTGTGGGCGACTTGCTGTGCAGCTGAGAAAGGATTTCCAAATAAAACCTGCCACCTCACTGCTCAGTGGGAAGGGGAGTCCCTGTTACTTTTCTGAAATGGAGAAAATATCTTGTCCCATGTTTCTCTGGAGAAAGAGTGGGCTTCCTCTCTACTTACTTCTGTAATAGGGTGGTCAGGCTGTGGTGCCTGGGCTGCAATGTGGAGCAGGCTGATAAGAATTTCTTTGTCCTCATGTGTCTTGCTGTGGTCTGGGTTTCCTGAGAAAACTGGTTAGGCAATATGCTTATACCTTCTACGTGGTATTCCATACCTCCATGAAACTGTGTTTCAGGACTCCGTTACGGAAAAAAGTTAAAAAATATACTCTGCCAGGGTATTGAATAGGGTTAGCCTGGCCAACAGGACTGGTTAGTCTCCTGTCTGTGGCTGTTCGTTCTCTTCACAGTTTGGGAGACTGGAGATTGAGGGGCTGATCACAATCTCATGGAAATCAAGGAAATTTTTACCTCTCACTCCGGTGTATGCTGTCAGCCTCGAATACTTTTAAGCCATAGTTCACAAGCTTTCTGCTCTTGTGTTGCAGGTGGCATTCTTCAGTAAATGTTCAGCTGAACTTTCTGAGTTTATAAGCGTTCAATAACTGCTTTGTTGGAAGTTTCATTTCCTTATCTTTAAACACAGAGTGAGAACTCCAGTTATTAAAGGAGGAGTACCTCACTGCAAGAACATAAATGACAGCAGCATCACTGTCAACACAAAGTGTTTCCAACACACTGCTCCTGCCACACCTTCTATCTGATGGCCATCACCTGTTAATAACAAAATGCCCCCCTAACATTGGCATGCTCTTGTATGCTTATTCTAACTACAATTTGGGATACTACTCTTTTTCATTTGACTTTTATAAAAAAAGTGCTTGAGAAGTCCTCCAAGCAAACACTTGCCATTTCACCCACCATTTTAGGGACATGTTCATCTCTGTTAAATTATAATATTGTTATTAAACCACAATTGCTTATTCCTTAATGTCAATTTAAATAACCTTTCATGCTGCCTTTACCTGAAAAAAGAAACAGTAGCAACCTTCACCATTTCTTATTCTGTGAGGTGGACTTCACTGAAATAGCTACTCCTACCTGTGGAAGTATTGTATTTCATGGCATGTATTTAACCTTCATTTATCCACAGGAAAGTTCATACTACACCAAAATCAGTGAGATTTATATTCTTATGCTCAATTTATTCAGCTCAGTGGATGTTCTAGCACATTTCAAATAGGAGCTGTAGGATATAATGCAACAATAATATGCTGGTTCGTAGTTGGCATTTTACAAGGTCCCTAATTGCTTCTGTTTTACCCTCTTTAGAAAATTGCAGGTATTACCACTCTTTATAGGCTTTCTGTTGTGACTAAACATGAAGAAAAGGGATAAGATAAGTTTTCTAATAGAACCCAGTAAAAGTAATTTTGGGTATATCATTACCAAGGAAATTAACTAGAAGGAATAAGTATGCTCTTCTTTTCTAATCTGCTTTCTACACACGTTCAATACATCTGAGGAGATCTTGACAAGATCCACAGAAGATATTTGTGCCCTAATCCCCATTACTTTAGCCAGGGATCAGAAAATGAAATAGGAATCCACCACTTTTGTATATTTATGGATCTGACTTATAGACCTGGATATTTTGGGAGAAGTGTTTAAAGGCAAAGAGAAAATCCATGTCCTACAGTGCCCAGAATTAAATACAGGACCCCATTCACATGGGTTTTCTTCCTTTCAGATTTCTCCAACATCAAAGGATAAAGACATTCTCATTCTCAGTCACCTCCCACAAGCCCATTTCCTACAGGTGCTCTTATTTGTTACCACAGAAAGGGCAGTGCCAGCAATTTAGGCATTATGAGGACTGCCATGCACAGGAAATGTGGGTAATGGCCACTACCTTGATAGCTGTGACAGTCAGGGCTGTCAATGGCCTGTCTTCTGGATTTGAGGCAATTCTTAGAAACAGCACTTTGGGTGGACCTTACCTTGCAAAACCATGTTATGGACCTTCCTTGATTAGCTGATGTCACGCAAAAGACAATTTCAGATACCTGTTCCTCAGGCATAGTTGATATTGGGACATTGATAGGATGATTAAATGCAAGTCCTAAGCATGAAAAAGATTTCAGATGTCATTTTTGAGTGACATTCATCTACTGTGGCATCCATGAGCAATCAGCTAGGTTTACACTGCACTCTTCTCCTGAAATTCTCTGTGAATCAGTGTGCTTATTCAGCCTGAATAATTAGAAATGCCAACCTTTGTCCATTCTATGCCAGATGAACTCAAAATAGCACTTAAAAACACATTTCCTTAATTAAAATGTTTCTTAATTAAACCCTAAATATTTGGAGGTCTTATCAGACTCCAATATAAATATTAATGAGGTATAGCTTGTGAATGCACAGAATTTTAGAAAGCAGTTGTGACTTTCAAATTACCCAGTGCACTGTCTGGTAGACAGTATTGATGTATTCATTTGCAGACACCCCTCCGGGGTTTGCAAAGTTATCTCTGCCACTGATAAACCTTTAGAGGCTTAGACCATATGAGCTTTGCAGCTTATGTTATATACATCTTCCATCTTCTTGCTCAACCTCACCTTAAGCCCATTCCTACAATGCAAGGCTACCGCGCTGTCTCAAGATTACTTTTCATGATCTATTCAAAATAAAATGCAAAATCCTGAAGCCGTAAATTTCCTAATTATGTCTGGGATAACCTAGCAGCCTTTGACTTAAAATTAAAAACACCCAAACACATAAAATCATGAAGTTCTCTGAATTCATTAACTTGCCAAGTTCCTAAGGCACATTGCAGTCACCTGTTTTCCAACAGTTTCAAACATGACAGAGGAAAGTAAAATCTATAACATGGGAAGTATGTTATAGACAAAAGACTTCGGTTGATGAGAAAGCCATTCTGCTTGAATGCTCTGTTTTGTTTTTTTTCCCCAAGACTTGGAGAGAGAAGAAGGGGGATTGCAGTCACAATCTAGTGGACGTTGTCACCTACAGTTCACACTGGCATTCCATGCTGTGGAGTTAGCTTATGTTTTTTGGTCATGGGGCAATTTTGTTTCCATGAAATTCCACATTACTACATGCACATATTTACATGTTGGGCATGTAGTAGCACATGATGCTCAACATCTAAATAGGTGCATGTAATAATTCAAACACACTTTGTACTTTTATTGGATGCAGAACTGGATAAGTCCCACCTAGATATACAGGTTTAACCGTGTCCACCACGCACAAATGCAGCTGCAGTGTGACATTTGGCAGCCCATGACAGACACTCCGCTCTTCCTCTCAACTCTACCATTTTCAGACATGCCCCCTCTCTGCAATGTTTTCTGGGATCTCCTCCCCACGTCACTCCCTTAACCTTGCACCCCCTTCCTGTGGGGAAGCCCACCTTGCCCTCCCAGAGGGCTCTTCCACCTGGCCCTATGGTTTCTGCTATCCCTGTGGGTAGGTGGTACAAGAAATGGAGGCAAAGTCTTCAGAGATGGAGGACCAACATCCAGATCCATTCACCCAAAGGTTTGGCGCCTCAGGTAGAAAGGTGATGATCTCCAGCCTTCTCTGTAGCCAGCAGAGTGAAACAGGCAGTTCCAGAGGTGAGTTAATTGACCTGAAAAAGAGGAAGCCTGAATTTAGGTAGAGATTTAATCATATATTCTGTAGAGGAACTTGGCTTTAAATATGTGTTATAGGAATGATTAAATAAATTTCTCAAAAGGTCAGTTTGGTTTTGTCCTTATCCTGAAGAGACTAAAAATTATAATTTCTAGTTAAGTTGTCCTAGCAGTGGGGATTTCTTTGGGATGTCAGAGGACAGTAAGGTACCTACAGTTTGATCTTTGAACATTTTGTCAAAAAAAAACCCCAACATATAAATGGAGAGAAGTAAATGGAAACTGTTGAGATGAATGTTACAATTAAGCACGAAAATGTCCAGTTCTCTGCTTTATTTCACTTTGTTTAGTACCCTTCCAATAAAAGATTTAAATATGTTTTAGAGAACAGGATGAAGCCAGTTACCCTGTATGGAATATGCTGGCCACAGTCAACTGTTTAGCCCTGTGAGAGCAAAAATTACTTTTCAAGAAACTTAACCTGCCATGTTTACAACCTCCAACCTGTAGCAGTATGACAGTGGTATGGAAATTACCTAAAAAAGTTAAACTATCTAAAAAGTCTACCTTAAATTTCTGGGGCTCTAAAATTCTTACCAAGATATAAAAAATAAATACCAAATATAGAAGAAATTTGTTTTAAAGTAGTCTTTCCACAGAATCTTGGCACAGACATCTCAGAAGGATATAAGAAGGTATAAATATTGTCCTCAGATTCACAAACCACACACTTGTCACACATATATTTGAGCTGCAGTAACTTCTGTTCACTTTCAATACCTGAATCCAATGCATGGTTTCTTGATCTAGTTTAGCCTCCAGTGAAAGGTTTAGCCTCCAATTACCATACATTTTCCCTGAGATGTGCACAGGGAGGCATCCAGTGATTCAATGCATGCACAGTAACTTCAGACCTGGAAGCTGGAAAATACACAGGTTTTTTCCTGGCAGTGGCGTATCCCAGGTGAAGGTCTCATGGCTCCCAGAAGCAGCTGATTGCAAAAGGGTCTTGAAGTCTGAGGTGACTGTGACAAATATGTCACTGAGAGGAGCATCTTGAGAAACTATACCTGCCAGGTCAAAAAGGATTTGCCTGTATAAAAATTTCCTCAGTGTTATCTTGGACATTCACCCAAGGTGTATCTGTGCCTGTACAGCTTTATTGGAAGGAGATCTTATCTTCTTCTATTTGTATCTTTCAAAGCAAGACTGGTCATCTCTGGCTGAATAAACACATGGAAAATTGTAAGGAGAGATTTATGGGATCATTTATGTTGGGAGGAACTCTGAAGGCTGTGTAGTCCAACCCCCTGCACAAACAGGGTA
This sequence comes from Morus bassanus, assembly GCA_031468815.1. Lineage (NCBI taxonomy): Eukaryota > Metazoa > Chordata > Aves > Suliformes > Sulidae > Morus > Morus bassanus. Next base: position 85,359,186 of record CM062568.1, on the reverse strand, counting down.
AACTGAGATCAGGTTGCTGAGGGGCTTGTCCAGTCAAGTTTTGACAGTCTTTGTGGGTGGAGATCCCTGAAAACTATCTGGGCAACCTGTTCCAGTGTCCAGCAAACCTTGTGGTGTAAAATGCTTCTTCCTGCAGAATCAGAATTTCCCTTGCTGCAACTTGTGCTCATTGCCTCTTGTCCCATCATCATCCACCTCCAAGCAGAGCCTTGCTCTGTAACCTTCTTCTCTGTAACCTTCCATTAAATGGCTGAAGACAACAATAAGACCTTCCTGCACCCTTTCTCCTTCTCTTATTAAGACTGAACAAAACCAGTTCTTTCAGCTTCTCTGATAATCACAAGTTCCCACTGGCCTAAAAACAGAAATGTTCACTGAAATAACTTGTTGGCTGCGATCAGCATCTGGGCACAGTAACACACCATTCCCCACAGCAGCTGTAATTTCTGCTCAGCACCACCTTCTTTTAAGTAAGGTGTCACTGCAGTCAATGGATGTTTCTTCAGAGGATGGAAAGTGGAAATAATTCAGCTGCACAAAAAACAAGCAACAAACAAGATAAAAAGCAGGTATAAATAAAAAAGAAATATCCAGCTGTCATTGGACATAGTCCAATTCCAGCTGAGGTCTCTACCAGGTCAGTGCTTCAGGCCCAAGTTTGCCCAAGTGGTTACAGCTTAGATGTATATGTCTTATAGTGAAGGGGGGGAGCGGTGGAATAAAAGCAGAGCTGGGATTTGCCTGAGTACATAGAAGCCTCCCATAGCAGGTGCATCCATAGGCCAGCTGTGAATGTTTATCAGCACATCTGCTGCTGTGCAGGGAAAAGGTGATAAATTAGAGCACTGGCAAATACAGGGGTATTTTTGGCTTTCCTGATCAAACCCATATACACACTTGTCAGACTTTCTGCCCTATTTTCTTCCCCAGGCACAGCAAGGGCAAGGAGTTGAGGCAGTCAAAAATCCAGTAATGATTTCTTGGTACTCAGGTTGGGTTTATGTTTGTACCTGTGGACACAGATGATGGCTGCTCTATGGCTCAGCTCTACCTGGAGTCTGAGGCTGCTGGAGAAGGAAAATGAGGGGTTGGCACAGCAGCCAGTTAAACCACCCCCTGCTCACCTCAGAAAGTCTAGGCAGGGAAATGCAGTCGTCTCCCTTTTCTTTTGCATCACTAGTAGTTGCTGCCTTTAATGTAGAGAAAGCTATGTCTGTCAGGGTATCGATACCATTCTCCATGGGCTTATACAGCTGGCAAAGGAGGCCTTTGCCTTCTTACATGGCTGGAAGAAGGAGCCTGTAACATGTGTTTGCCATTCAGTATTGAGAAACAGCTATTTTAGTAGTGATAGCAATAAGAGCCTTTTAGTACTAATAACCAAGCAGGTTAACTCAGTGCTAAAAACTCTAGAGTGATGTCCAGAGGGAGCATCATGAAAATCCTTCACCCTCCTGGATGCCCAACTATGGTCCATGCCTGGCAGCAGCCCATTGCTCTCAGGCGGTCTCTCTCAGCCCCAGCAGTACCTCTGCCCCACGGCCGGGAGCCTGAGGGCTTTGCTGCTCGCCCAGGGGCTGGGCAGGCATGACAGCCCTGCGCAACCACCAGCAAGATCAGCAGGCTGGGAGCCAGGCCCCTTCCAATTCAAATTTTAGCAAGGGTTTTACCAGTTGCTTTCTCTTGAAAATTTGTCTACAGGGCCTTAATTTGAAATGAGAGGGGTTGATTTTAGGCTTTTTTCAATTTCTAGCTAGCTTTTATTCAGGACTGAATTCCTATCAAGCAATGAATAACAAAATGAGACAATGTGTTCTGCTGACATTTTCATGAGTGAATTCCATACAGCCAGTGACAGAGTATCTGAAGACCTTAAATGTTAATGCATCCTCCAGATCTTCAAATCTGGTTTTCCCATAAAATTTGCATCACCTCCTTAATCAAATATGTAACCTTTCAGTGTCTTATTTTAAACTAGATACTATAATAAATACTAGATTTAAAGAGTATAAAATGAGCAGAAAGCCCCAAGACAGCAATTCCCTTACACGAGAGAGTATGAAATTACCTTTAACAGCAAAGATCTCTCATTACTGCACTGCTCTGCTGCAGCGTGCATCTAGATTTTATGCCACAAGGAACAGTAAAGTGAACTGAGTATATTATCATCAAAGCAGAATTATTATCATATTAATACAGTGGGTTAACACAGACAGCAATGGACCTCTGTCCCCTCCAAGTACAGGAATAACAATATCTGCCTTCCAGGCTAATCTTCCATGTCCAACACACATGCAGTCCTGGTCACTGCAGGTGTGGGACTCACCCTTTGGCAGTTCTCAGATATATCTTTTTGTGATGAGTGGCACTGATCGCTGAATGGCTGGGCAAAATAATCCTGACAGTCATCCTCTGTATTGGGTTTTTTCCCCCCCTTTCAGGCTATAAAGCAATTTAGGGAGAACTTTTCCAAAGTGCTGTAATAGCAGTTTTCAGTGAGGACTGTCTAGCAAAGGACTAAGTTTTAAAGTAGGCAGCCAACAAGATTTTCAAAAGTGCTTATGCTTCAAACTCTCTAGGATGTCCATGGAAGATCCTGAGCATTTGGAAAGTGAGACTTTGGTTTCACTCAACCTTTAAACACTTTAAGTACTTTAAAACGTATTATTTTAAACATATTTTCCTCCATTACCCCAACTCTGAGTTTCTGACTCCGACTTTGGACTCCAGCCTCCAAATGGCTCCCAGGCACTCCTTGGCACAAGGTGTTTGGAAATTTAGTTTTTCTAATTAGGTTCCAAAAGGGCAGCTGGTGTAATCCTCTTTTCAGTTACATCTTTAGCTAATTCATCCCTTTTCTTCTGCAATTTTTCATGACATTGCTGGCTTGAATTTCTGTATGTGAAATCTTGGCTCTGCTGTGCTCAAAGACAATTTTTTTTGACTTGCAGACATCAGGATTTCAGTCAGTGTATCTATTTGACACTTGACCCAATCTCAGCTGGGCTTCCTAGGTGCTATCAGTGTTTTCAGCTACTGCTCCATGATCAGGAGGACTCATGATCCTTAGTAGGACTAAGAGGTGTATAAATCTCCACCGTCATGTTGCTTTGAAGAATCACAAGCATACAACCCAGACCTGAGCATTACCTGTTTGAAATGGGAAAGCTGACAGTCGGAGCTGGATCGCTGAGAATGACTTGCCTGTATTTCATGTCTGGCTTTCATTCAAAGAGCTAGCATTTGCAATAAAGCAGTATTATTTATATAGCCCAAGTGTTTAGCAACACTGATCATGGAGGAGGACTCTACTGTGATAAATGCTATACAAACAAAGATAAGAAAGAGCTTAGATCTAGCCCAAGGACTTTGTAACATGGGACAAGTGATAATATAGAAAAGTAGACAGTCTGGAGAATACTAAGATAAAATAAGTCAATAGTGGTCAGGATATCAGACAGTGATGCTAGCACACTGGTAGTCAAAAATCCATCAAGCATTTCTGTATAGTTCAGGACACAACGGAGAATTAAGGAGGGATTTCTAGGAGAACACGGTGTGGCTTGGTACAGAGAGAGTTTCCCACGTCTGGAGAGTTGTGTAAGTAAAAGGAAAAAGTATTGTTTGAAAATATAATAATAACCAAATTATAGAAGCTCCGGTATAGAAATCAGCTTCTTAATTCTCAGTGAGAGATAATACAGAAGTGAGGTAGACCAGAAGGGACCTTGAACTTTTGGACAAAAATGTTGTTCTCTATGTCTGAGAAAAAGCTGCAGGAACTGGGGTATGACCCCCCATGCAGGGGCTGCGACTTGGTTCTGGCCCTTGCCCAGGTCCTGCCTAAGTCTGGCAGCCCTGGTTCCATGCCTAACCTCACGTCCCGACCCCCAGCCCAATGCCTCAGCCCACCTCAGTCCTCTTCACCCTGGCAGATAAAAATGGTTGGGCAACAAGGTCAAAACATGGGGTAAAATTATTTTTGCAACAGCATTTCTATGTGCATACAGACAGAGCAAGGCTGGGGATGCAAAAGCAAGTGGAGTGTGTTGCAGATGCTGAGAAAGGAGAATGGCATTAGCCATGTGGATGGGCAGCAGCAGCCAGATTCAGATATGTTCTGTAACAAGAACCTACAATGATGAAACAAACTAGGAGTGAAAACCTTGGGTGAGATCTGGCTTGGAGAAGTTAGCAGGTAACGGGGGTATCTGCTACTTATATAGTAACTGAGAAAAGGAATTGTGGAGGAGGACCAAGGTTGGTTTCAGCCATGTTGAGTAAGAGCAATTGAACCTCCAAAGGATCAGAGAGACAAACACTGGAGATGTTATTTGGGCATGTGAAGGCGAGTCTAAAGTTAAAGGCTAGTGATCAGACTACCAGTAAGCTACAAAACATAATTTATATCCAGGAAAAGTTCTTGAAAAATTAATTACCTCTCTTCACTAGAAATTCAATAATTCCATTATTCCCTGAAAGTAAATTATCTTGCTGGAATTAATTTTCTCTATTGACTGTTCTTTCTTTCTGAGAATAGAAATACATGTATTTAAGCAGTTTTTGTTCCAATGAAAATGCATCACCTACATCGAAATGAGGTTCAGTGCTCAAGTGTCCTGCTGTTACCAATTTCTATCTCAACAGTTGCTCATCTGATCCTCATCTTTTTTTTTCCTAAATTTAGTGAGCAGAGAGGATCAAACATTTTGTTTGATAAATAGAATATTGCTCACTAGAAGAAAGTCAAATTATGCCTTGTTTATTAGACTTTGCTTCAAAATGAAGAGTGTATTTTAGTATCCCTAACCTCAGTAGATACACATTGCTGCTGACTTACTTTCTTCTGAGTTAGTAGGATTGTAAAACCATAGAACAGCCCATGCTGGAAGGGACCTTGAAAGATCATCCGATCCAACCTATCATGGGAAAGGAAGCGTAGATGAGATTATATAGTGCCCTGTCAAATTTCATCTTGAAAACCTTCAGTGATGGGGACTCTACCATGTCCCTGAGGAGGTTGCTCCAGTCAATGATTGTTCTTACTGTAAAAAATTTTTCTTATATTGAGGTGAAGACTCCCTCTGTCCAAAACGTACCTGTTGCCTCTTCTCTTCTCCATGTGGCTCCTTGTGTAAAGAGACCCTCCATCCTTTTTGTAGCCACCTTTAAGTACTGGAATACTGTAGCTGTACTTTATAGGAAAGCAAAGAAAATAAAACTGCTTCTTATATTTATCCATTTTGCAAAGAAGCAAGCTGTGGCAACTACATTCCTCTTTCTTTTTATGAATTTTAATCTCTTTCACCTAGGCACTTGACACTTAACAAATTTACTGAAAAAAATCTTTTGGAAAATCATTGTATGACCCTCAAGAGTATTTTGCTTCACATACTCAAGTGGGTGAACAGACATTTGAGCTGTGTATTGTTCCTATGGACCAAGCATTTCACCTGGATCCATGCAGTTGCCTCAGAAGTAGCCACAGGCATTTTCTTTGAAACATTTCTTTCATATTTCTTGATAATATCTTACTCCAGATTTTTAGTTGTTAGTATCTGCCAGCAGACAGTTTTCTTGATATTTCATTATTAGCATACAAAGGATGTGTGAAATTGTCATCCCATTCTGCTCTCTCTACATCTCAAAACACAAAGTAAATAGATATTACAAGTAACTATTCACAGACAGGAAGGTGCCAAAATCTATCATCTCAGCTAATAAGCGAGGTCAAAAGGTAAGTCTTCCTTAAGTATTTCACCACCTGAGCATTGCAGTCACCAGAAGGCATTGCTGAAAGTGGATGTCAGGTCTCATGATGCATGTTCCCATCCAGTCACCCACAGCACAGCTGATCAAGCCCATTTCACCTCCATGTTCATGCATTATGTCTGTGCATACTGATTACAAAGTAAATATGTGATGAGTAACAGGGAGGCTGTCTGCTTCTACTGCTCATCTGGGCTGATTATTACCGAGCAGTGCTGGATACTGCTGATGCTGACAGGCTAAGACAAACAAGAAGCCTGTCATTCAGCTGAATCAAGTCTGCTCTGCAGATGGCAATATATATTTTTGCAACTTATCAGAAAGAGCAGAGATCATTTGCAAACTAGGATAGCTCTGGGAATGGCAAACACATGATGAGGATATGGGCGGTTTTACAGGTAAGTAGGTATTTAAGACATCATTATGCATTAAATCATCAAACACTCAGTGAAATAATTTAGAGTATATGTAACCATTTCACTGAGTGTATGTGTGGGTGTGCATAAATAAATCATAAATTTACAGAAAGATTAATTTTGGAAGGAACCTCCTGATGTGAACAAGTCCAGCTGCCTGCTTAAAGTAGGGCCAACTTCAGAGTTATGACAGGCTGCTCAGGGCCTTGTCCAAGTGAGGTATGCAAATCTTCAGAGATGGAGATGACACAATTCCTCTGTGTAAGCTGTTCCAGTGCTAAGCCATTATAAACACTTTTCTCCTTATACCCAAGCAGGGTTTTCTCTTGCTGCAACCTGTGACTGTTACCTCTCGACCATGCACCACCATCTTTCCCCTTCAAGAGGTAGAAGACTGCAACCAGTTCCCCCCTCAGCCAGCTCTTTTCCAGACTACACAAACCCATTTCCCTCAGCCTCTTCTCACACACATCATGTGCTCCTGTTCCCAACAAGCCTGCTGCGGGTCTCCATCCAGTTTGACGATGTACAGATATTGCATAGAAAGGCACTGTGGTGAGGCCACCTCAGGTTCCTTCCACTGGAGAATGAAGCCCCCCCTTGCTGTTTGTGGCCAACAGTATGGTTGTGTTAACACCTTTTTCTTTGCCCAGTTGCCTGGATAAAGAGAACTTGGGCAGTAGGTGAGGAGCTGGACTGGGTTTGTGGCTAGAATAGTTGGAGGTCTGCGGCTATGAGCTGGCACATGGCACGTGTGGTGTTTGTGTTCATTCTGCAGCCATCATGGGTCGCCAGTGAAAAGCACGTCCCTTGTCCTCGAAGGGTGTCCTAATCAGAGTGTGTGCTAAGCACAGCATCCAGCCTACTGAGGATTTCAGGGTCTATCATTTACTCGACACAACAGGTGGCTGATTTGAGACAGCCTAGAGTCTATCTGATGAGACATAGCATCCTATTTCAGGTAAAGCTAAATCTGGTGCTGTTAATACCAAACAGATTAATTCAGTTTAATTATATTCAGAATTTCTTACGTCCTCAAGGGAGTATAAAGTGAATCCAGTTATGTTTCCTATATGGGCCAGCTGCCATGGCACAGGGTGATTCCTGGTCCAGGCATTTATTTAGGATTTGCAGTTTTCTAAGGAGGGGAAGAGAGGGAAAACTATTAACTGCTGATAGAAGAACATACAGAGAGCCATAATAGTATGAACATATTTCAGGTCTTTGTACAAACCAGAGAGGGATTTTTTTCCTCTGCTAATCTGAATTTAAGCATTAAAGCAGATTGATGACAATATGCACCCATCTGCCAAACCTGTTCTCAAAATAAGCTCCCTCCACACAAAGTTAACATAGGAACTAATCCACAGCAAGATCCAGCTCTGAGCTTTGGTATATCATGGATGTAGAAAAGCTTAAACATTTTCTGACATGTCATCCTTGGCTGTTTTTCAAGGCTTGCTGTTCTTCTCTGCAACTCCTGGCAAATAGGCCCCCTTTCTGTATCCTGAGAGTGAACTGGGTGATAATTGCCATTAAGCTGGAGAAGGTGATCATTTATGGGTCAGCCCAGTCTCTGTACATGGCATCCACCTCACAGACGTCACCCATCCCATCCTGTCTTTGGATCTGATAAAGCATGTTCTGGAAGTGGCTGCAGAGCACAGAGGAAGGATCCCAGAGCAATTAGCATAGATAGAGGGAAGTGGATCAGCTACCTACACCTAGGCATCTAATTCAGGCACTCTAGGGCATCTGAGACATCTCTGCTAGGTGAGCAGGTATGGCACAGGACCTACAGGGTGCCTGTGATCTCCTGGAGCAGCAGCCAGAGGCCAGTCAGAACATGCTACAGTATCTCAGGTGGCATTGGAAACGTTTTTGTAGGCAGCTGAATGTTGTCCTGGATGGCACAAAACTCACAGCTCACAGCATTTACACAGGTGTCACACATGAGCGGGTATCAACATAGAGGTACCCAACACCTGCCCAGGAGTGCCCAAACTGAGCCCTCGGTGTCCGACATTCAGGCAGCTGAAGGCATGCAAGGGGAACCTCATGCTCTGTTAGCACTGGCCATTCCAGGAAGACGTCAGGCCTGACCCAGCATCTCCCCGACCACCTACAGCCCCTCCCAGGAGTCAAGCAGCTGCTGCCTCCTGCACCGGGGCCTGGAAGAGCGCATTAGCCAAAAGTTGGTGTTTCTGTCTCCGTGACAGTGGACATTTGTCAGAGATGCCAGGAAAGCTCAGTCTTGCGCAAAATGAATCTCAGTTGAAAGCCAGAGAGAAGAAAAATAGTCATTGCCGCTGGTGTGGATTTTCTGTGACTCCTGATCCTCATAGATAGCTTCAAAACCTGACGCCGCCTGAACGTGTCTGCTCTGTTGCTAATATTGAATTGACAGTTCTTGACCTTCTTTAATCCTTTAAGTTTAACTTTATTTACACTTCATTTAAATTTAATGGCTTCAGGCAACCATGGGCAGTCATGCCTTACCCTCTTTACAGTTTTTGTTATGTGCAAGGACTCTCTGTCTCCCACTGTCACCAGCCTTCCAGTCCCAAAGGCTCCTCAGAAGGATCACGAGTTTTGACTTCAGTCAGAGCCACTCATTGTAGCCACACTCTGGAAGAACACAAAGTAGCTCCAAACAATTTAGCTTGCATGGATCTGTGTTTGTTTTTTTAATGGACTCTCAAGCTTGACTACTCATCCTTCTCATTGACTACACAGGAATAATACATCTTGCTTGAACTAGATGAGATGAATTCCCAGCTGCATTCAGTCATCATCTACCTGCTTCATGCCTGTGGAATACAAAACATGCCCATCTATTTTTAACTATTAAAAATCAACAATGATAAATATATGCATATAAAGACTTGTGATTCATTTGCCATGATTGCTTAAAATAATGGGAGGGGTCTGCCACTACTAAATAAAGTATTGTTGCGTGAGAAGGAAGTCAATGCCAAAACCATCTTGTATTGATAGCACATGAAATACTGCTACTAGGCCTTTAATCCTTCAGCACATTAAGAGCTGGTGTATAGAGTCTCCAGCTTGAGCCTTCCTGGGATGGCAGAGCCTTCAGCAGCATCAGGGTCCAGCTCCTGGGAGGGAATCCTTTGTGCCACTCCCCAGGCATATCTGATTTTGGGTATTTTGAACATTCCATGTTGTGTTCCACATGGTATATGGGTTTATATATGCTATGTTGGTATATTCAGCCAGTGTGTGTGGAGCCACATATTTCCATGGCAGAGACAGGGTATTGAAGGGAGCGCAAGAGGAATACTAGAAATCAATCCCCTCTGACAGACAGAAAAGGGCGATGCAGTGCTTCCGTCCCTTCATGTAAATCCAGAAATCACCTATCCTTTTGGTTCCTCTGCAGCTTTCAGTTTGTCTTTCTTTGTTACAGGTCAACAAAGGTGTTTTCAGGACAAGAAGGCCCTTGCCTTTATAAGTCTTCTGCACTTTTCCATTACTTTTCTGAATTGCTAACATTAGGTTCATACTATATTTCACTTGCCAGTAGATGGGCTGCAGACAGCAAAAGTATTGTAAAATCCTCTGATTTATCCCAGGGGACACTATTCCAGTGCAGGAACTACAAAAAATACCAGCAAAGCTGCTGTCACAGGGCCTCCTCGCAAACCCTGCCATAAGTTGGGGTTGGAGCCACCAGCATGTTAGAGAAAAGATACAACAGCTCACAGGACCCTGGGGATTGCCAAAATAACACCAAAAGAAAGGCCATAGTCCACAAAGGGTAGGTCACAAATCTGGCTCTTTTTTTGCCCATATTTATGAACTGCAGGTTCTGTACTAGGCATCTCAGAGGAAAACAAAAATATCATAAATAAAGGTTTACAATGATGGAGAAGGAATAAACAAGAGAAATGGATGAATTCCTGAGCAAAATGTTTCCTATCAAGGTGCGATGAAACCCTGCAGTGGGCACAAACCCCTGCACGGCATCCAGCTCTCCCAGGTCTGGAGAGGACTTTCTACTTAAAAAACAGCAAAGGAGAGGAAAACCATGATAGGTTCATTAAAAGCAGGAAGATGTCTTCCTTGTAAATAGTTTCCAGTTCACAGCACTTCTTCAAACATCAGGGACAGCTCTGTGAGAGCCCATGTGCCAGGCTGCACTGTCCCGGGAGCACAACAGGCATGGGTGCAATGGCAGAGGCAGGGTGAGCCATGTCATGCCTCAGACTGGTGTGCTTGACAGTGGTGCTTTTCTGGCACTGTACACCTGCTCGTGATGATATTAATTTATATCAGTACCCCATTTCCTAGCCAGCGTCCCTGCCTCACTAACAGGATCCCCTCACCAAGAGGCAGTAATGGGGAAGAGAGCAGTTGCATGCAAGGAGGGAAGGTTTGTCAAGCAGAACAGCAGAGACATTTTCCAGGTGGCTGTGCTGTTAGCAGATCCACAAGCTGAAGGCCTAACTACCTTAATACTATTGCAAAGCAAACATTTCCAGGTTATCAATAAATGAGGAGTGAAACCTGTAAGCATATTGACCTAATCCCTTGTGGGCTGCCACTTTGGCTTTCTGCTCCCTTCCTCACCTGTGTCCTGTTGACTCTGAAGCACCCACCAAGTCAAACAGACAGTGGACAGTTTGCAGGGGGTCCTTTCTACCCACCCTTTGCGCCAACCTATCTCCATGTTCTCAAAAGATACTTGATGTTGGAAATCACAGAGGCCATTAGAGGCATTTGTGTGAATTTTATGGATATCATCATTCGTTCACTCCAAGCTTGGAGTCTCTTTTCTGTAGCTAAATGCAAATGATCATTATTTTCACAGGCTCTGCCAGTTATCCAGCAGCAGAGAGGTCTTTCATCTTCGAGGATCTCATTTTGTTGTATGATCAAATATTTTTCAACTTCAAATTAAGAACATTCATTACTAACACTCTCTAACTCAAGTAATGTAGGTTCAGGAGAGCTTTTCCAGGGAAAATAAATTCACTGGTTAATGTACCGTGTTGCCACACAAGAGGATTCACCCAATGTTAACATACCTTTAAAAGCTCTGAATCTATCTATCTGTATGATCTATCTGAATCTAGTTTTACAAATAGAATAATGTTACTGATTGGTGTTATGCTTGCAAGAAATTTTCTTAGTATTGCTGGTGGTATAGCATGTGTGGTGCTGGAAGTTCTGGCTCTACAAAAGCTTAAATTTCAGCATAAATTAATATGATTTCTGCAATAACAGCTTATGAGATCTGACAAAGCAAAACCAAAATGCACAGGGAAAGAGATGACAGGAGAAAGTGTGCCTGAAATAAACTTCAGTGCGACATAGTCATACACACTCAGACTTTTCAGCGGAGTAAATTTGTGCAGCATTGTTTATTCCAGTGGCTAAACTGCTGTATTGGGCGTAGCTGACACAAAACTAGTCTAGCTATCTGTACGCTGTGCTGCAATGTGCAAGACAGACGGATCCAAAGGAAGAAATTCACTTAGATAAAATTAAATTGAATTTCTGGAGACCCCAGCTGAAAAAGTATTCATAGGAGAAAAGATTGAAAAAAACACTAGAGTTTATGAGAAAGAGATGAGTGGTACAAAGCCTATTTTTCTGATGCTCTGGAAGATTACGTATGCAATCTATGGAAATTAGGCATTTGGGTTAAAAGGGGAAGAGTTTGTCGCTTGTGGAATTCCCTAAGGCACAATGCACAGGTCCTTGGGAGGTGATCCCAGGTCCCTCACCTGGTCTCTGTTAGATCGCAAATCACCCAAGTTTCACATTTGTCTGAAGCCATTGCTCAAAGATTGCTGAATTTGCCTTGTGCTATTCGCGCAAAACACTCTACTTTGGACAAGATGTTAACAGGTTGGTTAACTTCATCGTTTTGGAGCTCACTGTGTGTATTGGTCCTTATTGGAGTTGTTCTTCTTATAAGACATGATTTTGCTCTGGAGATTAAATGACAAACCACTGGGTTTAAAAACACTCATCATTAAATAATCCTTGATTTCTTTGTCTAGGTGAGGCTTTGAGGAGAAAAGGAAAAACTACAGAGAGGAGAAATAAATTGCCAGTGCCAGCTAGCAGCTTTCTGGGAGCTCAGTAATGACGTCCAAGTCTTTCCCTTGTACTGTTGAAAGACCAGCCAGTCTCTATACCCTCATGTGTATGCATACACAATAGTAAATATTGTCATAAAAAGGTAGCCAAGGAGCATATATGATTTCTGTTCTCTTTTGAGAGAACATATCACAAGTGATAAAATGTACTTTTGATTATTGCAAGTACTTATTAGGCCTGTGGGGAAAAAAAAATAAAAGAAGCAAGAAGTCTTCTTGAGGCTTCTTTGAAATTGCAAATATTCTCCTAATTTCCCAGTTCTTTTTGCAGAATAGTTACGTGTCAGTTCCTAGATCTGTCAGAAGAACAGAATATTAAAGGGTCTTCTTTGCTTTTAAATCAGCAGATAATTATTTTGGCAGTGTGCTACATGTTATGGTGCAAGCAATGAATATTTCTAAAGCTATCTAGTGTTTTAGAGGAAGAAGAGGCAAACCACTGGTGTCTGTTTGGTGCTGCAACATCACCTGTGTGGAAAAGTCACATGAAGAAAGCTGAGTATCTGCCCTAGTGAATGGGGACAGGGGTTCAGGTTGCCTGAGTCCTAGTCCAGGCTGTGCCACAGAGACACTCCTCCTGCCCTTTGCCTCCCACAACCTCTCTTCTGTTCACCTCCAGCTGGAATTTCCTCTGGGTAGGAACCAACTCTAATATGTCAGTTCCATGTTCAGCAAAATAAACCTTTCAGTCCCAGGGACCCAGGGTTGTTGTCATATTACAAAAGCACAACATCACATCTCAATGGTGAGGCACACCTCCACGCCTGCAGCCACCCGCCCTGACAGTCCTCAGGACCAGGGACCTACGGAGGGATGCCTGGTTCATTGCACCCTTCTGCAGCCCCCTGACAGGCACAAACCTGGGCTGGTGGATCTGTTTCCTTTTCTCCCTCTGTACAGGAACCAGTAAGCCTCAATGCTCAGGAAGCCATTATCATACAAGATTTTAGTATCTCATCACCAGTGCTGAAGGACTGAGGAGCTCCCATTCCCACACGGCTTAGTGCCTTCTGGTTTGGACACAGCGGAAAAGCAGACACTGCTTTCACCAGTTCAGAAAACCCCACATGCAGACAGAAACCTTTGCACTGGAGAGCATCCTTTATCCCAGACTTGCTAGAAGCTCAGTACTAGACTCAGTGAAGCAGTCTTAAAATCCCCGTCAGTGATAGGAATTCAGAGCACCTGGACATGCTGTTTAATTGAAGTTATCCAGGGAAGCAGCACATCTCTATGGGTGCATCTTTCTCCTTAAGAAGTCGAGGAACCAAACATTGCTTATGAATACCTCAGCATTTTTGATAAACATGGTTTGAGAATAGTCAGCCTAATTTATGACATTTCCACAGCTGCCTTATTAGGAGGCTGTGGATCCATATCTGCATTCATCTTGAGGAAAAGATGCCTTTATCTCCGTCCCTCATTAGCCTCAGGAGTAATGCCACTGAAGCCAATTGAATTGCAACTGAGTAGAGCCAGCATAAGCAAAACCAAGTACAGAATGCAAAACAGCATGACTCACTAGCTGAGGGAGAAGGTAGATGTGTCAGGTGTAAAAACTAATAAGCGACGAAGTACAATACAGAGATACCCAAACTGGTTTGGGCAGTGGGAGCAGCTTACTTGAGCAGAGAAAATTGGCCAGGAGGGAGCCCTGTGCTATGCTGGCTGGGCTGTTTCTGGTACTCGGTGACCTTGCTTGGAGCAGGCTGTGGTATCCCTGTATGAGCCACTGCGAAGAATATGCCACAACAGGAAAGTGTGATGGGAAGTGAAGTAAGCTTCTCTCTAAGCTGGGATTCAGGACTTGGCTATTTTTTCAGTTTTATAAATGTATCCAGAACGAATGATAAGACAAAGCACATTCCAGTCTTTAGGGCATCTGTTCTAAAGCATCTGCCAGAGTTTCTTCTGACCTAGAAAGTGAAAAAGAATAAAATAGGACTAACAATCCCCACTGCACAAGACTGTTGTCGAGTTGAAAGTATCTACCTTCTCAGGCATTCAGATGAGGATGATAATGTATGAAGTAAGAGAAACAGGGAGAGAACACAGCTTCTCACATCTTTCACTATATGAAGCTCTGACATTTTCCACTACATTTTTAATTACCTTTTTTCAAATATTTATGTTTGTCTTTAATGCCAAATCTGGATTTTGGAACAGCTCATTTTCAAATAAGCCTGAAATTTATAAATAGTGATGTAATATAAATTCTGCACCTCCCTGAAAGTTTTTTTAATTTCAGGGGGAAAAAAACCCCCATGTTATCTTGAAAAATATAAAATTTATTTTCTTTTGGAAGGCAGAAATCCTTTCTGCTTATTCAGGGACCTTGTAGAAACACTTCAACAGTGCACATGCTCCAGTGATGGATTATGCTGTGACACCAGGGCATTATCAGTTCCATGGCATTCTGATAATGGATTAGTACTGTAAGTCACTGGTGCTTAGGTGCAATTTTCCTTTATGAAAATGAAGGTGTGATATATTGCTCCAAAATATGCTACCAGAGAGGTTGTCTCTGTCCCTGCTCACTGCAGGGGGGGTTGGACTAGATGACCTCTAAAGGTCCCTTCCAACCTAAACCATTCTATGATTCTATGATTCTATGATTCTATGTGCTAGTTACAATTGCAAGTATGGGAGGAAGAAAACTCCTTGCACTGTGTTAATATTTTCTGATATATGTTTAAAACAAGTTCCTATTTTTAGCAAGTCTCCGGAAACTGCCAGTTTCCCTGAAGATACAATAATCATTAACACAGACAAGCCAGGGAAGAAAACACATTATTGCTCTTAGCTAGCATTGTACGTTTTACATCAAAGTAAGGAGTTAAAATTGCATGTCCATATATGAAAAAAATCCATTGATTTACATACCATCAGTTCACGATCAGTACACCCAGGATGTGTGTTTAACAGAAAATATGGTGGGCAATGAGAGGAAATGACTGCCATGACCGTCTTTGTGGTTGCCCACACTGGTGGCTGCCTTTCACTGGTGAGCTGGATGCCTTTTACTTGTCTGAAGTGCTGGGTTGTGATAGCTTCAGCAGTATCACCTTATCCTGCCACTGGCTTCTTGCCTAGGCCAACAAACCTTCCCTCTGCATTGTTTGCTTGCTGTACTGGAGACTTTAGTTTCAGAACATTTCATCTCTAGGCAGACTTCAGCAGCTAAGCTTTCTGCCAGGTTCATTTGCATTAAACACTAAAATCCACCAGCCATTTTATAGTAAAAAGGTCAGTGGGACAGAGCAACTAACTTTGTTGAACTAAGTGTTTCCATAGGAGGCTTCCCCCTGAAGAGTTAGCACAGCAAAAATATCAAGGAGAGTGATGAGCTGCCCAGAGGGTTGTTTTAATGGCTAAGACACACCATGAGTAGCTGGGAAATTGTTACCTCATCCTGAAATAACCTGTGTTGGACTACATGCTGATCTCATGCTGCTGAGGAATACCCTGAGGAACAGCACAGGAACTAGACTCAGACCTATTTTCTCAAAAAGATAAAAATACACCTCTGTACGACTCAAGTCTGGCTCTCTTCCTTCAAGCTGGAAGTGGGTTTGAAGGCACACCTTCCCTGAGGCCAAGGAAATAGCAAGCTTCTTTTGTTAGGAAAAACTAACACGGAAGGTGCTAGGACCTTGCGCATGTGTGCAGTGGCAGCCTGGCTGATGGCCAACACATGGCTTTTTTACCAGAGGGAGGAGAGGAGAATAATCTCATCACTAGCCCTGTTTAGCACCAAATCATAACTCGTGGCTCCTGGTATGTCGGGAGAATACGAAGCAGCTGTGGATTCAGAGTCCGGTTTAACCAGCACTTGTGGTTGAAGGCAAATTCCAGTGCGCAGCCAACTGAGGTCTCTTTGTTATTGGATAAAAGGAGCAGCTCAGTGCAACTATACATATGGCCAAAGCGTAGGCAGAGAAATGGACTCTACCATGGAAAACACACAGTCACTCAAGTAAACCAGCACTGTGATCCTGAAAGCTTTAGCAGTAGACAGCTAGTGTACCTTGATCCCTGGGCTATAACAGGCCTTAGACATAAGCTGATGGAAGCAAGAGCTTTCCTTCTGGCTGAATTAAAGAAGAATTAAGTACTTTTTCCCTTATGGAGTCTGAACTGAAGAACAGTACTGCAGCCACGAGGGTCTGAGCACGAAGTGTCTTGGGGAGAAGGGCAGGAACTCCCTCAAGCACCAACTGCAAAGGCAGAGGTTGGGAACTGTGTGGATGAATTCATGTTCAGGGAAACAGAGGGGTCACTGAGAGAGGATGGGCAAAGCACTGGGAGAGGACCCAAAGGGGATGGCGCAATAGAGCTCTTCCAGGCACTGGCTGCAGAGGCTGGCTCAGACCTGAGGAGCAAGGAAGCTGTCTCTGCTTAGTTCTATCATACTCAGGGGAAAGGATATTTTTTGCTAACTAATTTACTTTCTCAAGAAATACCTGACTCCTCTTACCTTCCCAAGACAATCAGCCAGGACATACATATTGAATAAACAACAAAAACTGATAAGCTACAGCATCATAAATCTTGGCAAAGTTTGTGCATTTTAGTGATCCTTACAATACTAGATTTTGTGTTTTCTAGATATGCCTTTGATGCCACAGCTTCTGAAACTACCTAAACACTGGCTGCCATGATAACAGACAGACTTATGCAGCTTGACAAAGAGTCATGGTGTCAGATTTTAGTTTGTATAAATTGACATCTTTCTATTAAAATTACTGGAGCTGCACAGCTTTGCACCAGTTGAAGATGTAGCCCATTAGTTTCAGTTTCTAAACAGAAAGAACAGTGCTCTCATACAAAAAATGTCAGCCATGGGCATTTTGTTATTGTTTTCTAGTATTTTAGAATAATGTGGTAAAATGGAAAAAGCATTTTATCGAATAACCAACATTATTTCTGTACTCTAGCATTAAACGTTAAGACAGTACTGGACAATGTAATATTTTCTATAGTAATCAAAATAGAAGCCTAAGTCTTAAGGAAGAAAAATACATTAAAGAAGACATGCAGGTCCAACTGTACAATGAAGTCCTTCTGTTTGCCATAATAGATGCATTTTTAAACTTATCTATGTGCAGATATCCTTTCCAACAGTGTAAGGATCTAATCAGAGAAACCATAGGGATTCTTTCTCAGTGAGTTTCTTATTGAAGAGTTATATTTTCAGAATCGTGTTTTTTTTCAAACTCTGTTGCTATCTTCCTGAGGATACTGATGCTTTGCAGACCGAATTTGCTTTGGTGTTGCACCAAAGAGAAATATGGTCCACAAAGAAGAACACTATTTTACAGTGTGCAGCTCAGGAATACTATTCTTGTCCATACCTTACTGACTGTATCCAAAACCTTCTCTTTAAAAACTTGCTATGTTCCTTATGCATGTATTCCCCCTATATCAAGAATCAAGAATTTCTGAAATAGTGCTCCGATAAGGCAAAAATAGGTATACAAATGCTGAGCACTACTTATGGCCCTTATGAACAAGGTTGTGAAATGCCCCCAAAAATGTACATATTTTGTATTTCATGGATTTGTATGTGGAAAGTTTAGCTGACAAAGAATTAAGCTAAAATACCAGGCACAAGACTATTTTGTTCTCCAAGATACAAAAATATATCGGATATGGGAGCATATACGTCATAGATCTTTCTACCCTACTAGTTCAAGATTGTTTTTCTATATACATTTTAGGATGGTGTATTAAAGAGTTGATATCCACGTACCACCTTTCTACCTTATTTCAAAGTCATCTGATACGATGCCCTAGAATAACACCCCATCATACCTATATTCCACAGGAGGTAACCTGGCAGGGCGGTATAGATTAGAACCAAGACCCTTTTGAAATGCCAGTGCACTGATTTTTTTATCCAGATCAGTGGAAGAGTCTAATTAATTTGGCAGAATTCTTGGGTCCTCGATTACGACATCTGCTCTGCTGTGGCATGATCCAGCACAACCATCTGTCTTTCACCATGCAAAGCAAGTGGCTGAGGGAAGATTTAATATTTTTTGACAGCAAAGGATAGAAATGAACATGATATCAAATTTAAAGCCATGTTCTTCAGACCGTCAAGGTTAACTACTGGAGTTATGCATAAACCAGCATATTGTATTGGGGAGAGGTGGTTTGTGCCAGAACGTTATTAGAGAAGGACGAGCAGTAAATGCACTCTATTGAAGCTCACAGGGTTCATTAAAATTTTTGTCTCAACTAGCTAATCAGCACCAATCCCAATGTTATGCCTGAGGCATTCTTTTTTGAGGACCTCTCAAGCAAAGTATAATCTTGCTATCCTAGATGTGGTCTTCATTGAAATTTGCCAACAGCTCAATATCGATGAAAACAGTGGAAAAAAAATCTTCCTTGTCCCCATCATGACAGCCGTGCCAGCAAACCCCACAGTGGATATTTAATTACGGTGACATAAGAGTACTTCTGTCAGTTTAAATAACCTTGTTCTGAGAGACAGCTTTACCTCTGCCACTTTAGGGTGTTTCCCATGTGGCTGCCAAGGTTGCATTACTCAGCAGAGCTGCCTGTCCAATGGAGAGGACATGCCTGAGAGATGAGCCCGTGCTGTTCATTGCTGTGTCCTTCTAGAGCAGTCTTTGCTTTGGCTCCCTCGTCTCCAGGCATGAGTGGTCAGGGGTTGCGGCATCAGTGCACGCAGTTTAATAGCCCATGTCAGAACCAACAAGTGTGCTTCATCCTTCTTTTAGAGGCCAAAATCCTCATTTTCAGGGCCTATTATTAATAGATCTAACATTTCCAGTGGGAAAGTGTTGTTTGTGCTGTGGCTGGAACATTTCCATTGTAAAATCACTGGTGCAAAATACCTCTCTGACTGAGGTGAAAATTTTGCAATCTGTAGGGCTAACTTTCAAGTGCATCCCTTCATTTCACTGGTAAAAAATGTTGACTATTCAAAGGGCAGCAGCATCACAGACAGGCATTCTGCATTCACTTCATGACTTGCAGCTCCAGTCTGGCACTTGATAGCATATATAAAATGCATTAGCCATATGGAAACTGCATCTCATTCTGCCTGTCTGCTAAAGGTGAACAGCGGCTTTAGCAATACTGCTTAACATTAATAATGGTGTCTTCTTACGATGTAAGACTGGTGACAGCCAACAGTCAAGATTCTGTGCTTTGGTGCTAAAACCAGAAGTAAAGTTGAGTCTAAGGTGGGGGAAAGCAGTCCAGCATTACTCACTGGCGTATCAGTACCAACCATAAGGTACTGACATGGACGATGGCCTATGATTTATTTTGTCCATAGATTCAGTATTGCAACAAGTTCCACAGGAATATAGGTCCTGTATCCTCCTTTGACATTTCTCCTTTCACATTTAATTTACAGTAGTTGCAAGTTCATTGGTCTTCTGTGTATCACATTTTCTTTCCTCTTCTCAGTTCACAGTTGTGCCTATCTGTATTTTACTCTCTTACACTGTGAGATTTCATTGGTTTTGTTGTAGTTGTTGGAGGTTTTCTTTATTTCTTTGGCTTTTTAAGAGTGCTAGCAGCTTTCCTTAATGGCTGCAGGGGAAGCGACATGAGAAGATGAAGGCAGCAGCCTGCCATGGTGTGTTCCCCGAAAGCCATTGGTTTTTTTCCTATTCAGACACCCACTTTCTTGCATGTTGGCTCCAAAACAGCAGTTCTAGTGGACAGTTGCTGCTGCATAGACTAAAGAGGGAGACGTTAACTGCCATATACTGCACCTTCCTAATCGCATTATAGACATCATCCAAAGTCCATTGAAGTCAGCTCCTACTAACTTCATTGGTCTTTAGGGCACACGGCAAGGTTTTCACACCCAACAGCAAGAGAGGGTGTATATATGCCACCTTCATACTCAGTCTCACCTTTCCACTCCCCTTCCCAAAAAGAGGGAGACCCTGCAGGCCTTGCTGCTTGTTAAAGTGCTGGGTTAACATTCTGCGGTAATTTTTTTGGCCTGAATGGCAGCTACAGTAAATGTGCTAGTGGGAACATGCTCCTTTTATTCCCTCCCTCCCTAATGCCTCTGTAAAGCTGTGGTTTGCACAGACTTTAATTAGAAAAGAGGAATTTTGCATGCTTTCCAGCTGGGCTTTCTTGGATTTAATTGTCATTTTAGCTTTTATTTTTATTGATTTTGTAGCAAAACAAATTGGTATAATCCTCCAAGCCAAAATAGATATAATCCTCCAAGCCAGCAGGGAATGTACTAATGGAAAGAGAGTTATGATAAAAATAGCCCACTTCACCCTGGCAAATATCTCCATCATTCAACAGAAGCTACCTGCTGTCGTGAAGACCAAACTCCCTGATTTCCACAGCACTATTTTGATTTCATAAGTTTCAGAGTTTTCTAGAACTGATTGAATGACACATTGTATTTATTTTTTATTTATTTTTTAAAAAGATAGTAACACTGGTTTCAGTCCAGACTCCAGGGTCATTGCTGACTGCCACAGACTTCAGCAAGAACTGGGCTTAGCTGTTTTTTTCATTCTCAGATATTAAAAATCCCCCTTCTCCCAGATGATCACTGGGCTTAAATTTCAAGCTACATCTGCAAAAGAGGCTGATGTCTGCCTCAGTGGCCCATCTGGTAAGAATGAATGGGCTTCATTAAGGAACATCATCCGACAGGTGACATGCCAAAGCTGTGACACATAGATTACTTGTGCCCGATGTCAATTCTCTACACTGCCAGTTCAAATACATATCTTCCTCAGGATGGGGGTGATGCACATTGACACCTGGCATATGGCAACAAAGCTTCTGCAGTCCCAAGGAAGGAAAGGTGAAAATGCATATGTCAGCTATGGTGGAGGTAAATCAAAACTACTGGGAGAAGACATTGCAGCACTGACAAAAAGGAAATTCACCTGTTTTTCTAGCATGGATGACAGACATACCTTTATG
This sequence comes from Morus bassanus, assembly GCA_031468815.1. Lineage (NCBI taxonomy): Eukaryota > Metazoa > Chordata > Aves > Suliformes > Sulidae > Morus > Morus bassanus. The sequence goes on along the minus strand of CM062568.1, from coordinate 85,337,921 downwards.
CACAATGGGTGAGATCTTGCTTAATAAAATTTCCCCCTGCGGTGAGGCTTAAGCAGAATTTAGGCATCTAGGCCCCAGGCAAAAATGCCCAAAATGCACTGCTTTAACATTTGTGTTTGCATCATGGGTGTACACACACAAAGAGTCATCCATCTATCTGTCTTGCAGCCCTGGATGCCTGATAGCCCAAGTTCATGTGAAGATTGCCCACTGTCCCAATTATCCAAAGCCTGTAGACTTATTTTCTGTGTATGGGATCTGAGTCTGCTTTGGATGCCTAGATTAGACTAGATACTAAATTCTAGGTATTGTACTACCCACTGCTGCTACCAAGGCAGGAACTGCTGAGACCTGATTTGCATTTAGAAAGGCCAATATTTTCTTTATAGTCCCAGAGATTTACTAAGAACCAAAGGCCCTTGCTATTCTTACTAGCATTGGTTAGGGCTTGGACATCACAGGTGGAGGAGTTTAGCTCATTGTTAAAGTTTGAAAGACAATGTTGGAAATGGTGAATATCTTCCGGCCTGTGGCCAGGACTAGAGCAATTCAGGGACTCTGTACCATTGTTATGACCAAAATGAAGGTTGGGAATATGATGAGGTTGATGGACAGAAAAAGGTGAGAATGTAATATTGGTGCTAGACCCTGTATGGACTGCAAGTCTACTACAAGAGCTGCTGCCAGCACTGTAATTTATGCATTCAGCCTTAGGAAGGGGTTGTAGTTAAGGCAGTGACAGGTGCCAAAATTAGGGTTTAAGCTACCGTGACATAATTTTGTTGGCCAATCATCAACAGCATAATATGGTTGGAAGGGATTATTTCAAGGAACAACAAATTACTTGCATTTAGTTATCTGGTGCAGAAGTCACACATGTGATAGTGGTAATGCTAGAGCTAGATGGTGTTTGAATTAGAGCTTAGATTAGTTTAGCATTAGGAGTGACAGGGCCAGAAGACTTTCTGGTAGATTTTGCAAGGCCTGCAGAGTTAAGGTGATGATGGACAGTGAAAAACATAAGTGACTTTTGTTTCATTCCAAGATGTGCTATGGCTAAGACTGGAGCTGGGGCTACACCAGCATCACCACTGAGCTTCTGAGCAGTAAAAGTCTGAAGAAGGAGGCTTGTTGGCAGGTCATGCCAATGTGATGAGTGACTTAAGTTTTTGGAGATGGCTGTCACTGGTCTCTAATACTAAAGGTAGATTTTGATTTGTGACTAGACTAGGCTCTGGGCTACAGAAGCTTAAAAGCTAGGTTTACAGCTGGATTTGCATGGGAAATAGAAGGTTAACAAAGCTACGATGAGGTTTCGTGGGGGCAAATGATATTAACACAGAGTGTTAAAGATCAGGTCAGAGAATGCATTTAAGAGCACATGTAGCAATAAAAGGGTTGAGGAGCTAGATTCATCATTGGGTTTTCCCCTTTTTTCTTGAAAAGATATTTGTGTTAAGTTAGTTTAATGAAAGTAAGGCTCATATATTTATATTTAAAATTGGGACTAAAGGGATAATTTTTAATAGCAAAGGCAGAAGATGCAGAGTTATTTCTGGACTCTACATTGTCCATCAGAATGTCTGGGTGTGATAAAATTTTATGATATAATGTTACTTTCATTCTTTGCAAGGATTGCTAGACTCTGATGTTAGAGGAAAGTAGATTTAGCTTTAAAAGCAAAGGTTTAGGATAGCAGAAATTGAAGAATACAGTTTATATCTTGCCCCCAGGAGAAGTGATGGAGTGTAGTAAGATTCTTTCAAGGTGAATGACTTCATAGGAAGTCACTGCAGGGTGGTGTTAGGTTTTGGGAGAACAAGGGTCAAGGAGCTAGATTAACTATTGTTACCTGACATAGCAAACACTGGTAGGGAAAAATGGCATCTGCTTAGCATTGATGATAGTCACCAGAGTGTTAAGAATAGGTTTGGTTTAAGGTGAAGACTTGCCAGAAAGGTTGTTGTCATTAGGTGAATTGTGAAACACTCTCAGTCCCATGTGGCCAGAATGAGGGTTGGGGTTAGCAACGAGCAAGGGACAGGCAGATCAAAGATGCTGCACTATAATGCTAAGGCATGGGTTAAAGCAGGGCTTAGGGTGTGGGAAAGCAGGAAGTGCAGATCCTGCATTGCTGCCTGAACTAGTAAAAGGTGCTGGTAAAAGGGAGAATGGCAGGTGTTTTGATTTTCGCTGTGTCAAAGGAGTGGTATGCTAATATTGGTTACAGCTGGTTAGGCTGAGAATATTTTACTGATGAGTTTTATTGCTGCATCTGACACATCACATGGCTAGGAGGAATAATATAGTTAGAAGTTGGTCAGAAATCAAGGTTTATGGAAAATTTTGTGGTTATTAAGGATCATGTGTTTATGATGTTAGCCTAGGATTCAGTTCTGGGACTGAATTGTCTGAAGAGGTGGTTTCATTGCCTAATCCTGCAATGCTAGACAGGGCAAAGAGGTGGAGGGTTATTTGGAACTTTTTTATTGTCTTTGACTATTATGGATAAGCTTAGGGCTAGGGTGTAGTCAGAGGTACTGTTATGCTCAAAATTAACAGAAAGGGGCTAAAGAGTTAGGTTTCCATCCGCGGTGCAGCAAGCTCCATGGGGCAAATCTGGGTGATAACTGTTGATGACAGTAAGACAAACACCCAGAGTCTGACAGAGGCCACTGGACTGTGATATGAAGGCCACTGGGATATAATGAGGACTAATTGCAGCAGAGTTAACTGGTATAGGAATAATTTTGCATCTGTTAGAGTCACTGGACTATGGCTTTGAAGTTAGTTTTAACATTTGGAAAAAGGCTAGGATTCAGTTTTATTGTTGGTAGGTGTTGCTAGAGCATTCATTGGGGTCAGGAATAGGCTCATGACAACTGAGGTTGAAAAGCAAGGTGTTTCAGTGTGTGCTGAGTCCCTCAGACTATGCAAAGTCTTACCCCAAATAACACCTCACCTAAGTCTAACTGTGGGACCCTGTTAACTAACGTAGTTGATCCCTCCCACCCCTTATCCTGACTCTGACTGGAGTCTAAAGACTCATTAGATCTTTACCCAGGGTCTTCAGAGACTTACTGTAAGCCTTAAAGTATTGAGGCTTTTGAAAACATCTTAGACCAACAAGTCTGAGAGGGGTTTTTTTATTATTTTTGGCTGAATTTTGGAAGGCTGTTTGAGCTATGACAGCAGCTCTTTTTTTCAATACTGTTTCAACGATACTGGGCATTAAGACTTCAATGATTTATGGCCACATTTCTCATTTCAGTCCATGGAGATTATAGTGCTGCTTTTTATGGGATCATTTGAAACTAGTGCTGCTGTCACCAGGCATGGGAAACATTATTTTTGTGGGATTTAGGTCCATATTCAGGATAAAAGGACTTGAAGAGCAATTTCCTTGGTGAGTCCTCATAAATTTTGGCAACATAACAAATGGAATAGAGTTGGGCTTGAGTTTGTTAGGTAAAACCAAACAGTAATGTTACAAGATTAGAAAATGGGGAAACAAGGTTAAATAACATAATACTTAGCCAGATTAATGTCTATAGCTTAAGGCTGTGGTTAAGGGCATATTTTGATAGAGTATACACAGAAAAGCAATTCTGATTGTTCAAAGTTGTTTAACCCCTTAGGGCAGGCCAGGGGGTTAGTTTCCTATGGCTTGTAATAGAAGCACTATTTTAGGATAAAGCAGATTTTAGATTCATATTTAGACTTGGTTTTGGACAGAATTTAGATCCATATTTAGACTTGGTTTTGTTTAAACAGGATACTACAATATTTTTTGGGGCATTATCCAGTCCCCTAGGCTAAGGTGAAGGGCTAGTGGTGGCAAGGATGAACCATGTTTTGGTAACTTGGCCTTGACTGTATTCTGTGGTTGTGCAGTTAGGTTTTGATTTGGAGCTTAAGTTAGAGGTATGCTACTAACCATTGATGGTATCATGTCAGATACTGCCATGATGATCTTGAAGGATAAACTCTTGAACATTACCCCTAAACCTAACATTAACCACTGTCCAGTGGAACCGAAGGCCTGGTGGTGTGGTTTAGCCCCGGTCAGCAGCTAAGCACCACACAGCTGCTCGCTCACTCCCCCACCCTTGTGGGATGGGGGAGAGAATCGGAAGGGCCAAAGTAAGAAAACTCATGGGTTGAGATAAGAACAGTTTAATAATTAAAATAAAACAGCAATAATAGTAATAATAATATAATGAAAAGGAAAATAATGAGCGAGAGAGAGATGAAACCTTGGAAGAAGAAAAAAAAAAAAAAAAACAAAGCTAAACAACAAGTGCTGCAACCGCTGACCGACGCTGCCGGTCCCCGAGCTGCGATCGCTGCTTCCCCCGGCCAACTCCCCCCAGTTAATATACTGGGCATGACATCACATGATATTGAATACCCTTTGGCCAATTTGGATCAGCTCTCCTGGTTGTATCCCCTCCCCTCCCGGCTTCTTGTGCACCTGGCAGAGCATGGGAAGCTGGAAAAGTCCTTGACTAATGTAAGCACTACCTAGCAACAACTAAAACATTAGTGTGTTATCAACATTATTTTCATACTAAGTCTAAAACACAGCACTATACTAGCTACAGTGAAGAAAATTAACTATCCCAGCTAAACCCATGACACCTGGGCTATTAAAGAAATACAATTTACTCTTAAAATTTCTCTTACCCTTATTGCTTATTCCCTCCCACCCTGCAAAGTCTAAAAATCAGGCTAAATCTTACACTTTGCTGTCCTAAACTTAATTCTAATCCCAAAGATGACTCAGTCACAAGATACCTACAGATCCCCATTGGCTGCAGAGCCACCCATCAGCCATTCTTCCCTTCTGGCATCAAACTTCACTCTGGCTATACAGAACTTCCTGAACCCATTAGTTGTCTGGTATTGTTAATCTCAATACTAACCCCAACCCTAAATCTAAGTCTAACTCATCTCACATATATAATAGAACCATGTGTGCTGTGCTGGGCGTGTTAGGATTTCATATCAAACCTAGATTTTGAGACGTGCTTATTATTCTCCCTTTTTCTTCTCTCCCATTTGTGGTAATGTGTGGAATAGACAGTCAAAAACAGATTGTGGCCAAACCCTGAATATAAATGAACAGAGGTACAGGATGTCATAATCTGTAACAAAAAAAAAAGTTCAGAAACAGCCTAGATCCTTCTACTTTTCTTAGAAATTAGAAGTCAGGAAAAGTCCTGGCCCCTATTTAAGCTCCAGTGACATTTTAGTGTGTACTTCTCTTGGAAACTTTTCTGATACATTCTTTCTGCCTCATTAAAAAAACAAAAAAAAAAGAAGGATTAGGTGTTGGGACAGACACAGAGGTCCAGCCTCTGAGGAATGACTCAGTAGCCACATGGATGCAAATGTGGCATACAGTGCAGAAGCCCCAGCACCCCACATTAGCTCCAAGTAATATAGTGAAGGGCAGGATGGGGAGAAGAAAAGTGAAGCATGAAGAGAAGCAGAAACCTTTTGAATCTCATTGGTTCATTGACACTCAGATGTTTGAGCTCAGTTCCGTGCTGTGTGCCTATTCAAAAAAGTGAGGTGAAGCCAGCGGGCATTTCCACAGTGCAATGGCTCAGACATGGCTTTTTGCATTATTTGGAAACATTATTCTTTCTCCCATGATGGAAAGGAAAGAGAAGCTTTGAAAGAGGAGCTACATAAACCTTGCTGCACATCTTGCTCAGATGTATTATTCCAGCCAATGCTGCACTTAACATCATGGTCTTTGCTGTACATAAGTTAATTCATATTTGGGAAGTGCAGAGGATGAAGAGAGACAAAATGATGCTACACCATGTTAAAGATGAGAGGATTTTAGGCGAGGGTTGGTGCAAAGTCTAGGTTAAGTTCCCTAAAACTGACAGTCTTTCCAAAGACAATACATGAAAACTTTCTATCCGTCCCCTCTCAGTAACAGCTGAGTCTTGAACCCCACCAAATGTCTGTTGGCTTCTTTGTATTACATCACTTTTAAAGTCCTTACTTCCTTATTCTGCATGTATAACCAACACCTAAATTTTCCTTTCCATACTCCTTCCCCAATACATAATTTGCATTGCAAAGATCTGTCTATAGTCAGTCACTTCAGACCAAAGCAGGAATAGATTTGGGGATCCTCTTGTAAGCATCTTGTGAGTTAATGCCTAAGAAAGCTCTTTGACTTTCAACTGAAGGGGAACCAGTTCAAGGATGTAAATAAAGTTGTGGTGGGTTTGTGCTGCTGCTATTATTTAGACTAGATGCTTGTTTCTCAGGTGAATAAGAAGTTGAATCATTGTTCACATGGCCTAATAACAGCTGGGGAAAGGCCTAGGGCTCCAAACTTCTCTTAGAACCACAACGTGAAGAGAGAGTGAGAGAGCTCAGCAATAGTAAGGCAACTCGCTGCCCATGTGGAAGTTGCTTCCAACAACAGTGATCCAGACTACCAAAGGAAAAAAGCCCTGCACTGGATACTTTGTTGTTGAATATTTCCCAAATATGATAAATCAATAAATGTGTGGTTTAGTAAAACAAGATTTCAATTTTCATCTTTCTTATCTAATTGTTTGGGATGAATAACTGCTGCGTAGCTAATGTGGAGACTATTCAAGAAAAAGCTGCTTAAGTACTCTCACTCTGGACTGATACACAACTTTTAAAAGCCCAGTGGGAGTCCCTGTGGATTGGAGACCTGTTGGATGGCACTGGCTGGAGTGGCATCCTTTGGGTACTGAAAGAATATGTATGATACCAAAAGGAGACTGCTTTTCTGTGTACTGTATCTTTCAAATGAAAACTATCACTGCACACTGTAAATGTAATACAAGACACGTACCACTTCTTACTCCAGTTCATATGCAGAAGGGTTCCAGGTGGATATCTTCTTTCCCTAAAGAAGCTTTGCATCTTCTTTTTGTTTGCCAACTTTATGACTTTGAAACAAAAGCTGTTTTTTTGTTCTGCACAGTTAATATGGAAGATAATATTGCTTGTGAAACAGAGAGTCAGAGAAAATCTCTCTGGAGGACAAGTCATCCTCCTTCCCCATTGAGGTACAGGGTATACCTCCATTCCATATTGGAAATGAGTACTAATACATGTGGATGGCAAGGGGTGCTGCTGTACTGGCTGTTGTTACAGTGATAAACTGTACATGCCCACAGTTCACATGTGCCTTCCTCTGGGAAGCTGGGAGGCACAAGCCATACACCCGCCACACACCAACATCGCTCTGCTACCTAAGACAAAAGCACTTTATAGACAAATTGTGGTGCCTTTTTCTACTGTTGGTTTTAAACCATTGCACACCACCTCAGCTACTGCGTGGTGGGAAGCCAAATAAATCATTATACAATTAATGTAAGTCTGACGCTCATGAGAGAAACTGTGTAATTAATTGTGATTAATGCAACTGTTACACTACAGAGGAGAAACGAGGAATGTTTTGCCACTTATTGTAAAGAATTACCAGAAGGCAGCTTATTATCATACTAACTACTGTCATTTACTGATCAAGTCACAAACTGTCTGCAGTCTGGTTTAGACATTTTCCACTCTAATGCACCAATCCCACTATGTGGACACCAAATACTGTTTTGAAATTATTTAGATGAAATTCTTCAGAACTCCACAGATGACATTATCATTGAGGAGTCAGTCCAACATGGTTCTCTCAAGATGATAAATTAATTTAATGATGTTTTCAATTACTAGGAGAACTGACTGGAGTTATTAAACGTTTTATAATAGAGGCACATTCAGAAATTAGTACATTTCCTGTGCATGAACAGGCATTACCCACACCCCAGCTTTTCTGGATTTACTGTTACATGAATACTTAGGTGAAGACATGGATATTTGAGCATGTCCCTGGAATCTTTTGCTCAGATGGATTACTTTAGCTGACCTTCAAATGAAGTTTATTGGTATATATACTAATGAAGCATGGCTGAAGATAATAGTAGCTGATGAGAAAGGGTACATCTCTGTAATAAGTGATGAGTAAATGTGAGGTCAACCCACCAGCTCTCCAAAACAGCTGAGGGAAAAAAAAAGAGGGAGGAAAACTAGGAGGCCAGTGCATGCCAATATGCACAGCTGGAGGTGAGAGCTGAGACCATTGCTGCGTGCCCCATTGCACTCTTCTGCGGACATCCCGGTCTGCTCCTGCTAGTGGAAAAGCTTCTGTTGTTTGATAACTTTTATTTGTTGCTCCCCTGGCTATGCTGCTTCTCTCACTGAAGGGCCTAACAATATATAAACATCTCCTGATATAGGAAATATTAGAGAAGGCAGAAGCCTGGAAATGAACAAAGCCTTACAAGACAAGAGCAGTGGGTCTCATTCCTAAGGTTTTGACATAATCACCATGGTATCTTACTGTACCTAGTTGTTACAGGGCATCAATGGATGTCTGCCATGGAGAACTCTAGTTATGCAAGCATGACCATGCTATTACAGTTTTAAAAGACCCTTGTTGTGTGTGTTTTCTTTGTATTTTTATAAGACCATTTCTCCTCCTCCCTCCTCACAAAATCATAGGCAGATGGAGATGCAGAGACAGCTGGCCTATAACAGGACAAAATTTCTCATCTATACCTTCAGCTACTTGTCCAAATCCATTACTCTGAATAGTAGTTCTTGAAATCTATATCCTGACACACAGGGCAGTGGTGGATTGACCCTGGCTGGATGCCAGGTGCCAACCAAAGCCACTCTATCACTCCCCTCCTCAGCTGGACAGGAGAGAGAAAATATAATGAAAGGCTCATGGGTTGAGATAAGGACAGGGGGAGATCACCCACCAATTACCATCACAGGCAAAACAGACTTGACTTGGGGAAATTAGCTTAATTTGTTACCAATCAAATCAGAGTAGGATAATGAGAAAATAAAAACTAAATCTTAAAACACCTTCCCCCCACCCCTCCCTTCTTCCCGGGCTCAACTTCACTCCTGATTTCTCTACCTCCTCCCTCCGCAGCAGCACAGGGGGACGGGGAATGGGGGTTGCAGTCAGTTCATCACACAGTGTCTCTGCCGCTCCTTCCTCCTCAGGGGGAGGACTCCTTACACTTCTCCCCTGCTGCAGCGTGGAGTCCCTCCATGGGAGAACAGTCCCCCATGAGCTTCTCCAGCAGAGCCCTTCCTACGGGCTCCAGTTCTTCATGAACTGCTCCAGGGTGGGTCCCTTCCCACGGGGTGCAGTCCTTCAGGAACAGACTGCTCCAACATAGGTCCCCTGTGGGGTCACAAGTCCTGCCAGCAAACCTGCTCCAGTGTGGGATCCTCTCTCCATGGGTCCACGGGTCCTGCCAGGAGCCTGCTCCAGCGTGGGCTTCCCACGGGGTCACAGCCTCCTTCAGGCACGTCCACCTGTTCTCACTCGGGGTCCTCCACGGACTGCAGGTGGATATCTGCTCCACCATGGACCTCCATGGGCTGCAGAGGGACAGCCTGCCTCACCGTGGTCTTCTCCAGGGGCTGCAGGGGAATCTCTGCTCCGGCGCAAGAAGCACCTCCTCCAACTCCTTCTTCTCTGACTTTGGGGTCTGCAGAGTTGTTCCTCTCACATATTCTCGCTTCACTCTCCGGCTGCTGTTCTGCAGCAGGTTTTCCCCCCTGCCTTCTTAAATATGTTACCCCAGAGGTGCTACCACCGTTGCTGATGGGCTCAGCCTTGGCCAGCGGCGGGTCCCTCTTGGAGGCGGCTGGCATTGGCTCTATTGGATGTGAGGGAATCTTCTAGCAGGTTCTCACAGAAGCCATCCCTGTAGCTCCCCACCCCACTCCCACCCCATGCTACCAAAACCTTGCCACGCATACCCAATAGAAGGGCCCAAATTAATTGCCAGAACACAGGCCTCGAGGGGTCTCTGCCTGGCACTCAGTTCTTTCTCCATGAGGACATGGGTGTCCCACATTCCCTGTCATGTCTCCCCATTTCATGCCAGAAAATCCTAGATACCTTGGCTCATCTCTAACAGCACCATTCATCTCCATGTATGCAATGGACTCTCACCAACAGTTTGGTGTTTCTGGGAGGTGATGCTATAGCCAAGAGCAGCAGATGCTGCTGGGATCACAGCCCAGCCATGCTGGGTATGACTGCCACTTGTGGAGGTGAGATCTAGCCTCCTTGCATGGCCATGCTTGCCTGTCTCCACAGCCTTGCCTCACACTGAGTTCCGAATGTTGCTTGCGTGCCAGGCAGCCCCAGCTCTCCCTGACCAGCTGCGCTTCCCCACCAAGGGCACCAGGACCAGGGGCCAGGCAGAGCAGTTTGGCTTACAACACTGCCCCATCATCTGTGTGCCTTGTCATCTGTGCACTGATTTCACAAGAGCACTTCAAACTGTTTTCTTGCACATGTCTATGTTGCACCTCACAACATAATCAAAACCAAAGCATCATCATTATAATATATTTTAACAAAATAAATAAATAAAAAAAACCACTTAGCAAGAGTGTTGTTAGAGTTGTAATGGTCTAGGGGTAAAGCTAAATCATTTTAGACTAATTCCTTTAAAAACAATGGCAATACAGTTGCATGGATATTTAAAAAAATATCCTATGACTTTATTTTTCAAAATCTTAAACACGCCTTTACCATGGGTTGCAATTTTGCTATTGGGTGAACTTCTTGTTATAAAAGTTTTCTGTCATTTTTCTCAAGTCCTCAAGTGTATGCATTTTCTATTTTTCTTACCACAACTTCACGCCTGCACATTGCTGAGGAAAGATTCCAATATTAACAACATTTTCATGCCTCTAGTTGTGCATATCAGATATTACTTCTACTAGACATGGAACATGTGTCTACCATTTTATGCTACCAATGAACTGTAGTCTGTCTGATCCCTCAGGATCAAAGAACTTAAAATACTTTTGTGAGTTTGTGCAACACCTAATCTACCTCTCAAGAATATTAAGAAGCCAGGAATGGGTGAGGCATTTGTCCCTCCATTCTCAGATTAAGTTCATGTAATGACTATCTGGATTTTTTTTAAAGAGATCAGTACATAAATTAATTATGTTTAGCGCTTAAATGCACAGTGATGTAATGAGTGGTGCATGCTATTTCCAATATTTGACATTAGAAATGAAATTAATTTAAGTTCTTTGTTATTACATATGAATGAGTCATTGACAAGTTAATTAATCTAGCCCAAAGTTTCACAAAGTTTGTTCTTCTCTCTCTGTCTCCTTTTCTTTATTCTCAACGCTGGACAAAGTTAACTGAAGCTGTTCTCACTGAAGTCATTAAGGCTTTTTGCAGGCATAGTTTTGTGATGACAAAGACCTGCAGTCAAGAAACACTGACATTACAGTTTGCAGTCATTGTTATTTACCGTCTTTGCTGTAGGCCTAGGGAAAGCAGCTCCTAAAAATGATAGCAGTTGTTGTTACAAAGTCAGTGACATATCCCACAGGGAATTGCCTAGGAAAACTGTCCCTCTGATCCTGTTAATACAAATCAACCTGACAATCAATGTCAAGGATGACTGTCAGCCACAAACTAGCATATAAGGGAAAGAAAGGCTTCTTGAGGAAAAAAAAAGTTGAGATGGAAAATTTAACTAATCTTGATACTGTATCTAAGGACACTTATTGACAAGTCTAAGGTCAGGCATCTTGAGCAGAAAATATTGGGAAATGCAGCTTTTATTGCTGGTGTCAAATCCTGATTTTTCTTTAGGGAATAAACACATTTTCACAGGTAAATTTAAAACTGCATTACAGCTAAAATGTGGGAAGTAACAAAGTTTTGTTTATATTACCATGGGTTATTTGATGTTATTATTACTAGTCATATAATAAAATAATGAAGTGATATTGCTTTATTTATGTTCAGTTGTTGAGAAGGAACTATACTCCCCAAACTATCCAGCATGTCTCCCAGTCTCTGTGATTAACAAAGCCAACTGCCGTGCTCAAGATTTGTGCAAACACCCCACCGCCTGTATTACAAAATTTCACTCTGTAAAAAATTCCATTATGAAGCAATTTCCATTAAGAAATACATTTTCCAGAGAGATTGCATGGCTGTAACAAGCACAGGTTGCAACCTTTGTTCTGCACCTCGTGCACTGTTTCTGCTCCATAAGGTTCTCACTTCCAATTGTGATGCTGTTTATGGCTTGTGAGCTAGATAACTCTGTAGCAGCACAGATCAGCCTGCTCTTTTGTCATCTCTCAATATTATAAAAATTAATATCCTTTGATAATCATAAAAGCAGTTCCATGATTGGCAATATTGTCAAAAATTTACTGTGAATCTCAGTAAACAGAAATTCATAAGGATGTAGGACAGGGGATATTGCCAAGGAACAAGTCACAAAGGGTAAAAAAATACGAAGAAGAAATTATGGCATTTTTCACAATGTGACTAATAAACAGTGGGTAAAAATGTGAGCTTTGGAACTTGCATTTCTATGCCATTATCTGAAATCAAATAGCTGATGCTTGTATATGGCTCTATTTTCAGATTATAAGGCTGCCTTTTGGGCTGTCACTGTAGAAGACATTGAACCAATTACTTATCTGTGTAAACCATGAAAGGCAGCAGCTGCCTGGTATTCAGAACAATGTGGTGAACAGGACTTTAGTCTAAGAATGAGGATTCCTTGAGCAGGTGATTAGAGGCAGCAAATAACTACAGCTCTGTTGGTGTGCTGGTTCTGGTTGGGGTAGAGTTAATTTTCTTCATAATAGCTGGTATGGGGCTGTGTTTTGGATTTGTGCTGGAAACAGTGTTGATAACACAGGGATGTTTTTGTTACTGCTGAGCAGTGCTTGCACAGAGTCAAGGTCTTTTCTGCTCCTCACCCCACCCCACCAGCGAGTGGGCTGGGGGTGCACAAGGATTTGGGAGTGGACACAGCCAGCACAGCTGACCCCAGCTGACCAAAGGGATATTCCATACCGTATGACATCATGCTCAGCATATAAATCTGGGGGAAGAAGGAGGAAGCCGGGGACATTCAGACTGATGGCATTTGTCTTCCCAAGTAACCATTATGTGTGATGTAGCCCTGCTTTCCTGGAGATGGCTGAACACTTGCCTGCCCATGGGAAGTGGTGAATGAATTCCTTGTTTTGTTTGCTCGCGTGTGCATCTTGTGTTTTACCTATTAAACTGTCTTTATCTCAACCCATTTGTTTTCTCACTTTTCCTCTTTTGATTCTCTCCTCCATCCCACCAGGGGGAGTGAGTGAGCAGCTGTGTGGTGCTTAGTTGCCAGCTGGGGTTAAACCATCACAACGTAACAGGAAAACCTTGCTGTGAAAGGTGCTGCCAACTGCTTGGTAAAAGACTCTAACTCAGATAATTCAGCTATCTTGAATAGAATAGAATAGAATAGAATAGAATAGAATAGAATAGAATAGAATAGAATCATGGACTTATCCACAGCCACAGATGCTTCAAGGTGTACCTTCTCCAGCATGGACTTATTCTTGGGCCACAATCCCTTCAGAGGTATACCTGCTGTGGCACAGACATTGCCACAGCCACAGACGCTTTGAGATGCACCTGCTCTGGCATAGGCTTATCCATGGCTGCAGATGTTTTGGGGTGTCCTGTTCCCCTGTGGACTTATCTACAAGTCACAGTCCCTTTGACTCGAGTTCACACTGGAGTTCCAGCCTGTCCTGTACAGCAGCACAGAAGCAGCAGTGATGTCCTGGCCACCTGCCAGCCCAGGTGTATGGCTATTGCTGTTATCAAACTGTTCCCAGGCACAGCAGAGTAAGGTGATAACCAGCTAAAACCAGCACATATGGGTAAAGATGCTTAATAAAGGAGAGCAGAGCTGATGTTAGCTATCTTTAATATGCTTTTTACTGTGGTCCAATTAAGTAAGGAAGACTAGATTTTACTCCCTGCCATCTTTTACTCAGTCCTTGGAGTCTGCGTTACTGCCACAGTACGTAATTTTGAAATGTTCCTACATTCTGAAGTTTTGAATATATTTTAATCTTAAAGATTTTAAAATGTCATGAAAATACTTTGCACAACTGTCATTCTCACTTGTTTCAAGGTTAGATAGACTTCGTACTACCTTATCACCCACCAGAGACATCCGCACATCCTTTGTGCCAATAGGACAGTGGATGAGACTGGCAACATCAGAAAAGGTTGGGAGATTCACCTCCACTTATGCACTGAAAATGGTGTTCAGCTTTAAATTACACTCCTACTTCAGGCTTGTGAATCTAAAAATCAACAATTACTGTAAAATGCCTAAGCAGTTTGTAGAGTAGAGTCCACAGCCCAGTCCTCCTCCCTGGAGAAGTCAGGGGAAGAACTCGCCACAGCGCTTTCGCCATCAAGCTGCTGGCAAAGACTTTGGAGGTGTTTCTGCTCTGTTTTTATACTACGGACCTGGAGATGAGATAGATACTCTTGGTATGACAAGGGAACTTACTCTCTCTGGTGCCCCATGAATTTGGGGGCCCTCCTTTGTAGATCTCCACAACTTGAAATAAACCTTCTTCTGGCCATATTCACTGACTAGACTAAATGGTCCCAATTTCTCATCATGGGAAGACCTGACTTCACTGTCTCTTACAAATGTGTTTCCTAAAAGAGAGGAATTCTTATTAAGTTTCAATCAATCAAAGTTTTGCACTTTTCAAAAGTTTCAGAAAAGTCTAATGGCAAAGGTCATATCTGGGAAGGGTGGAAGCTGGAACACAGAAATGAAATAAAGTCAGCGAGGCCTCACAAGGTGGCATAGTAATAGATGCAGAGGTTTCTGATGTGCAGCCCTCTGGTCTGATCTCTTGATGGCATTGCCTTCATCTTTGTTGACCTAATGTCATTTTCAAAGTACCCTATGAGTTCCTTCTCTTCTAAAATTGAAAACTATTTCATCTTACACAAATCAATGAAAATTAAGACACGAACATAAGAAAAAGCCTTACTGGTACACAAGGTCTATTCTTTTTACAAGAGCGCTGTTACCTCATGCCCAGTGAGTTTTTCCTTGGTTTTCCCATGTTATTTTTAAAAATGGTGTGTAAAACTATCCTAGCTATTTGTCTGAGTAGTGTTGCCCCAACATATAATGCTGTCTGGGCTAGTAATGTCAATTGCATATTTTTATTGGCAGTCCAGACCTTCTATCAGTGGCAAATGAGAGCCTTGTAAACTATTTATATCCTAATATTTCTCTAATTTTGCACATAATTATGCATGCATAAAAGGTTTAGTAATTTTCTATATTTCTACACATGCAGTGTATAGGGTACCTGGACTACTCTTTTCCCTCACTTTTCATGATCAGAGTGGGTTATAAACATGTCCACGTGATAATAAGAAGTTTATTCTATAGACCCCATTCCCTTGTTGGCATCCCTTTTTCTCATATTACTTATCTCTGATTTTGTATTTGTTACCCGATAATTTACATCAAAACCAGTACTTTTAAAAGGCCATGAAATGTCTGAAGTATGATTTTATGCATCAGGATATGGAATTTTCCACAATTTTATCTAAAAAGTTAAGAAAATGTAAGTGTATTACATGATTTACATCACTTGACTCCTTTTGAAGCCCTATTTTAGGAAAGTGTTAACTCCTTCGGCCACTAGCTTGTTAATAGCTCCTGTTATCTATGATTTCTGCCTGAGCAAAATGTGGACACCGAAGAAAAGCAATATACTATCAGACTTAGTTGTGTAAATAAAAGTCACAGGCTGTCAGCCAACCAACACAAATACTGAAGGATCATTAAAATGGTCATTAAAACTATCATTACAAACAAGCTTAAGTAAGCACCACAACTATGCCTTTATGTTAAAATTCAAGTTTTAAATATTATTCTTATCCAATAGATACTTTCCATGTCTTTTTTATTAATTTAATACTTGTGTCATTGACAAATATTTCTGAATATTAATTAAATTAATGAATTAAATTAATGAATGAATGAATGAAAATTAATGAAATTAAATTAATGAATTAAATTAATGAATTAAATACACTTTGCTCTCACTCATCAACATCAAGTTCTGACACATTATGAGTATCAGCAAGGGAATGACTGTCCTTGTCCCCACTGCATTTGACACAATTGTCATCCTGCAGTGCTTCCCCCCACACACACACACCCCTTTTATATTTCTTTTTCTTTCTTCTTTCCCTATCAACTCTGAGCCCAGCAGCTGCTTTTAGCAGTGCTTTTAATGACTCCTTTGAAGTCTGACACTTCTATTATAAGAGCTAAATTGGGAGCCATTTAACACCCTTTATTTCATTTTCACTATAAAAAATTGAGTGTTAAATGTAGGGAAGCACTGGCGAAAGCTGATCCAGACCCACAGGGGACTGATTCTATTGATGGCTGCTCTGTGAAGTGTTAGTTCAGTGCCCCGTCTCCCTTCCGACCCAGCTGGGGGATGGAGGAGGTGGCTCCCGCCATATCCATTGCCTTAGAATCATAGAATCATAAAATCATTAAGGTTGGAAAAGACCTCTAAGATCAAGTCCAACTGTCTTTCAAGTCCAACTGTCATGCAGCTTCTGCTGCCCTAGCTGGTCTACTGTGTTTTGTCCTCATTAATAGTAAAAATATTTTCCAGTTAAACTTGTTTCATCTGAGGTGGCCTAGCACATTGCTTGTGACTCCTTTCATGATTCAGTCCACTTCCCACAGCATTCTTCTGTCTGCTGTGAAATGTCCTCCTCTGAGCAGCCAGGCTCTGCACCTCACTCTGATGCTGGAGTCAAACCTAAGGAGAGACGGCTGCGGTCCAGCACCATATGGAAAACAGGTCTTCAATTGACAGGTTTTCTATGTTCAGTTCAAATATTTGATGCTCAGTGTTTCCCAGTAAATCCTCACTTTAGTGGTTGAAATTAATGACTATAGTGATAATCCTGCAACTGCCTTATCCAGAGAACAATAATGGGATTGTAAATGGAAAACAAAAGCAATGCAAAAAATATATTGAATGGTAACTAATTTCACCAAAAAGTGCTATGAGCCAAAACTTCTATTATTACAGCAAGCAAGAGGAAAAACCTCACTGAAGAGTCATGAAGATTTTTAAAACACCGGTAAGTATCTGGATATGTCTCAGTAGGAGCAAGATCTTCTGAAGCCTAGCTCAAAAGAAAGTCTGCCTAGCAAAGATTGAAGATTGCCAGGTAGTAGCAAATAGCTGACAAGTACCATAGAAGCCATTCCTAAAGAAAATGAACCTTATGTTCTTGAACTTCCAAGTGATAAAGAATCCACTAGAACAGTAATGTGAAATAACTTCCAAGTATCAGTGCAAAGGAGTCTGCTGTAATTTTCCCATCCTTTGCCAGGCTTAGACAGGGTCATTATGCTGTTGTAAACACTTCTGTTTAAGAAACAGCCATGAACACAGCCTTTAAGGGAAAAATACACAAGGAGGTAGAGGAAATCATAGCTTGTGTTTGGTTTAGTTTTAGTTGGATACACTCTTCTCAAAGTATCATACTTGCCAAACAAGGTCAAAACATTGCAGGACAATCAGAGTGAGAAAAGTCATGAGCCTGTTCAGGCTACAGAAGCAAGACTCAATCAGGTCATGCCTTCTAAATCAGGTTTGGTCAAAATACAACTTCCTGCTGTTGAAAGATACCTTCGGGTAAATCCGCCACCCCACCCCACCCCACCCCCCGCCCCCGATGAGAATAGTCTCTAGAGAATAAAACAACCTGCTTGATCAAGGCTGGAAAAAGTAATGGATTTTATATTGCAAAAGCCATCAGCCAAGTGCAGCTAAAACGCAGCATACGTGATATATACATACCTCCAAAGCATATGGAATCAGAGAAGAAGAAAAAAAAAGACATGTCCCCTTCAGCTGGCAGAAGAAAAAAAAGAAGGTACACATGGCATGATTTCCAGCTTCATTCAAAGGGGAGAACTACTATTGCACTTTCTCTGAGTTTCTACTAATATCAGAGCAACTTTTATGAGATTTGGCTTTTCCGGCTGTGAGACTGTCACTGACTCCTGTCAAATGAAGGTCATCCCTTTGCTAGGGAGACATCACACACATCATCTATCCTGCCCTGATGGCTGTGGGCCTGGAAGGCAGCACTTGAAATCCTTCCCAAAGATGTCTTGAGCTTTCTTGCTTTTCTGAAGCAACAGAGAAAAGCTCACGTATCTTTTTCTGCATGTATCTGTTACATCCACATTCCCTAGTAATTTCTGCTAGTGGCAGTGCTAGGATTTGGTGGACTTGGCAGTCTTAGGTTAACAGTTGGACTCAATGATCTTAAAGGACTTTTCTAAGCTAAACAATTCTATGATTCTGATTTTAATCCAGGAAGTGGGAGCAGTGGTGTAATAGCAATGTTACCAAGGGTGAAGCATTACTGCTCAGTGAAAGTGGTCAGTTGTAATACCTGATGTTGGCTTCTTAGACTAAACCCTTGCAGAGAGGTTTGGAAGAGGCTGCTCACATCTCCCCAGTACATCCACGTCTTACAAAGTCTTCTTACTTTTGTACTGGCAATGGAGAGGAGAGGAGAAGGAGGAAGAAAGACAGAAAACAAATCTTGAAACTTGAGGAGTTCACCACTTATCTCTGCTGGAGCAGGAAAGCAGAGTGCTTTTCATGCTCTCCAAAGCTTTGTCTCTGCTCATCTTTGAAGGCTTTTGAAGGCTGTATGTGTCTCAGTGTTACACACAGTGTAAGGAAGGCCTCTTAACTTGAGTTAAAGGTATAAGGTGAGAGTGAGTTGAATTCTTACTAGAAAGCTGCCTGCGTCACAGCAAACAGCAATATGAAGACCATCTTCCTGAAATCTCACAAGCTTGCTGGGACTCTGACATCAAAATGTTCTTCAAGCCTACAGGAAAGGCACTAGTGAAGTCATGTTAGTGTGAGAGCCTTCATGTTGCTTTAGTACTATTAAAATTACCAGAGACTTACTCTTATGTGCTTAATGCAACATCCTGAAAAAGTCTTTAACTCTCTAGCTTCAGCAATAGTTTTACTATTTCCTCTGCTGATTCTTTTCAGAAATACTATACTGTTTTTTTAAGAAACTGGCCAAGAGTATTTTCATGGAATAATGAATGCCTTACGAAAGATATAAGCCGAATAATGTAATCTCAGGATTAAAACCTTCATCAGAGAAATTGTTTGAGTATGCCCAATGCTACACAGGAAAGAGAAAGAGAGGGTGTGGGACATCCTCTTCCATATTGTATGAACCCACACAGGGAAAGGCAACCCCTTTTGGCACTAAGGTGGCAGGAAGGACTCCTGTAAGTACCTTAGGAACTGTGCTAGGGAAAAGCCAGGAGGCCACATGAATATCACACTCAGAGGCAGACAACAATGATGGTTGTGAATTCCCCCCACCTGCTCTGTCCTGCTCTGAATCAGTAGGGTGGATGCCATACCATGGTTGGGTGCTGCTAGCTCATATGGCCAACTATTCAGAATCCTTCCAATGGATGCACGCAGATTTACTCATGAAGGCTGACCCAATCTCTCCCTGGCAGCAGGGCCTTGGGAAAAGCAATTCAGAGCTCAGAGTTCCTCTGCAGTAGCCCAGGGATCCCCTAACCCTGTGTGTGGCCTGACTTCTGGCAACTTTCATCAATCTCTTCAGCTCCTCTCATGCTTTTGACTATCGTTGGCCATGATCACTAATACTCTACATCTGTATTTAGACTCAAGGTCTAAAATAAAGCAATAAATTCACCGTGTTACATATTGGCAGGCAATACTGGTTGTATTAAGCTCTGGCTGGACTTGCCCATCATTTTTCAGATTTATTATTTTACTCTGAATGGCTTAGATCACTAAAACCTTAGCCTCAGATGGAGAGAACATACTAGCAAACATTATTTTTATCCTGTGCATCTGGGCACTTCTGGAGGATGTAAAATGAGTAACTGCCTTCAGAAACTGGTTTTGTAGCCTGTGTGTAAGAGTTGCTGGTGGTCTGTCCTGTGCCTTCCATGTTCTGCAAAACCATATAGAAAGCACAGTCATCTTTCCTGTAAGCAATAGGCACTGCTTTCTTTCCAACCAATTAACCTTCTTACTTTGACTCTCTCATGTAAATTTAATAAGAAAATACTAAGCCAACATAGAATAATACATGTCAAGATACACGTATGCTTTTTTTATTTGTTATTTTTAATAATGTACTGGATGTCTTATTACTCCTGAGCTATATATTATTGGAAAACCAGGATGGTTTTCTTTGCTTGTTTGACTGTTTTTATATAAGTTTGCAGTTACTGCTTGGAGACACCTGTGTCTAATTAGGACTGTCAAGTAACCATAGCATCCAAATACATTCTGATAATAGGAGGTGCATGGCTTTGTAAATAATGATGTCAAGCTGTCAGAGAAGAGATCATAACCCCTAGAACTGTAATATTGCCCTTTCTCAATGTTTTGATTTTTATTTTGCCTCCACATTGTTATTAAATTCATATGAATTTGGATGATATTTCAATTTGATGAAAACTTAAATTATAAATGAATTAATGCAGCTGGAAAGAAATAATCTCATACAAGTATCATGTTTGAAGTATTGAAATAAGGTAATTTGAACCCCCTCTCAAATGAGACAAAATTAATGAGATGTTCAGTAGTATTTGTAATATGTACTAATGTGAAGAGACTCTCTGTGGCTTAGGCCTTTCTTCATATGGTATTTGAACTTGCTGTGTTCTGCTTCCTTGGATTCCACATAACTGGTTTTGGGTCCTCCTGTGGAAAGAAAACCCCACACTTGTTCTTATCACTATGTACCAGACTGATTTATTGACCTAAACTAGCTTTCTAATTCAAAATGAGAATTAACCAGGCTCTTTTCCACTGCTCACTAATTCTTGGTTCCACAAAGCCCCCCACCTGCCCTGCAGGACTTTAGCTCTTGCCAGCTCTGGGACGAGCAGACCATGCAGTGGGCAGTGAGCTGTCCATGGCAAGACAGCAAAGCCTGCAGCAGTGTGAAGAAACTCCCTGACTTTTTGTGTATATACAGAGAAGAGAGGAAGGGGATGAGGGAGACAAGCATGGGTAGAGGGCTGGAGTTTAGTGCAGTCCTGACTTCATTGGATTAGTTGTATCCGGACCATTGTATATGTCACAAATGTATTGTGCATCATGTACATCATCTATAACACTGGAAGTGGGCAACTTTGCTGCCTTTCATGCTTCAGATTTGACTGTTGTCATCACTGATGTCTCCATCAGTTTGATTAACTAAGGACCCGTACATTTGGCTTGGTTGCTACTGTCACCCTCTGCATGACCAGGGCAGACTTCTTGTCAAAGTCATGCTTGTTTTCTTGTAGGGGGAGGAAAGGGAAGGTGCTGCAAGACTGGAGCTATGGTCACGTCCCAGAGCACGGACTTCAGCAGACAGCAGCTCTGCAGTCATGGTGGATTATGCTGTGCCTGACCCTTAGTACAGACCTGCTGCCACACTGTCACTGCTTGGACCTGGGAGTACCAGCCCAGCACGTGCACATGCTCCTTGGGTCAGGGTGACACAGTGACAGCTGCAGCTCTTCCCCAGCACCCTGGACCCCAGAAGCACTGTGGTCTTGATGACACAGGAAGGCCACATTAACCTGTCCTGACACAGGGGTGAAGCACTACAGGACTGCTGGCACACTTGAGCGTGGTTATAGTATCAAGTGGGAGAACAGTGGACATTACTGAAGTGAAGGATGTGGAAGAAACACTGAGAAAGATGGATGGATGGATGGATGGATGGATGGATGGGCTGTTGCTTTATGCCAGTCTGGCAGTCTGTCCACTCATAATCCTGCTTCTCAGTTTTCCTCTCTATTAAATAAGAACAATACCTTTATCGGGAGGGGGTGGGGGGTGTGTGTGAAAGAAATCATCCAGAATATTCAACAATCTTACAAGAAGAAGGCTCTATTTGCGATTTTTAAAGCAAAATAATGCCTTTCATGACAGATGGACACATTCCTTCTTTCAGAAAGATATTAGCAAGGATTTTATTTTTTGTATATTCACCATATATATTGAGATTTTTTGTTTAAGAGTGACTATAGACATATAACAACCTACATTACACCTTAAGAAATGAGAATTTGGTGTGTTCCAAGATTTTTGAGAAGGATGAACAAATCTTTCTTGTTGTTTCAGAGCCTCAGGGAAAGCACAAACCTTGCAGCCAAACCTCAAGACCCTTACCCATCCTTACTCCTGTGCGCTTGAGAGGAAATCTCTGGGTTCTGAGTGCCCCAGGAGAGTGGGGGAAGATGATATGTTTAAACAAGGCATCACTGATGGCCCTTTTGTCTGTTGTGAGTTTATCAAACTAAGGGAAAACAGCCTACCAGTAGTGTTACATTATTGATTTTAAGGTGTCAGGCATAGGAGTAATATAAAAAATATCCTAGGTGCTCCAGTCATATGGGATTCTTCATTTTAAAAACAAGCCCAAAAATGCATAATGTCAGCTCAAGGTGGGTTGACCCTGGCTGGATGCCAGGTGCCAACCAAAGCCACTCTATCACTCCCCTCCTCAGCTGGACAGGAGAGAGAAAATATAATGAAAGGCTCATGGGTTGAGATAAGGACAGGGGGAGATCACCCACCAATTACCATCACAGGCAAAACAGACTTGACTTGGGGAAATTAGCTTAATTTGTTACCAATCAAATCAGAGTAGGATAATGAGAAAATAAAAACTAAATCTTAAAACACCTTCCCCCCACCCCTCCCTTCTTCCCGGGCTCAACTTCACTCCTGATTTCTCTACCTCCTCCCTCCGCAGCAGCACAGGGGGACGGGGAATGGGGGTTGCAGTCAGTTCATCACACAGTGTCTCTGCCGCTCCTTCCTCCTCAGGGGGAGGACTCCTTACACTTCTCCCCTGCTGCAGCGTGGAGTCCCTCCATGGGAGAACAGTCCCCCATGAGCTTCTCCAGCAGAGCCCTTCCTACGGGCTCCAGTTCTTCATGAACTGCTCCAGGGTGGGTCCCTTCCCACGGGGTGCAGTCCTTCAGGAACAGACTGCTCCAACATAGGTCCCCTGTGGGGTCACAAGTCCTGCCAGCAAACCTGCTCCAGTGTGGGATCCTCTCTCCATGGGTCCACGGGTCCTGCCAGGAGCCTGCTCCAGCGTGGGCTTCCCACGGGGTCACAGCCTCCTTCAGGCACGTCCACCTGTTCTCACTCGGGGTCCTCCACGGACTGCAGGTGGATATCTGCTCCACCATGGACCTCCATGGGCTGCAGAGGGACAGCCTGCCTCACCGTGGTCTTCTCCAGGGGCTGCAGGGGAATCTCTGCTCCGGCGCAAGAAGCACCTCCTCCAACTCCTTCTTCTCTGACTTTGGGGTCTGCAGAGTTGTTCCTCTCACATATTCTCGCTTCACTCTCCGGCTGCTGTTCTGCAGCAGGTTTTCCCCCCTGCCTTCTTAAATATGTTACCCCAGAGGTGCTACCACCGTTGCTGATGGGCTCAGCCTTGGCCAGCGGCGGGTCCCTCTTGGAGGCGGCTGGCATTGGCTCTATTGGATGTGAGGGAATCTTCTAGCAGGTTCTCACAGAAGCCACCCCTGTAGCTCCCACTGCTACCAAAACCTTGACATGTAAACTGATATACAACTCAGTATACTTTACAGAAGGGGGGAGTCACTTCGTGTCCACAGCCTCGATGGCCAGCCCTCCTGCATTGAGGGGTCCCACCTTGATCATCATTGCAGGATGAGACCAGCACATAGTATAAAATACGCTCATTTTATTAGGGGGGACTATATCTCAATACGTAGCATTCAAAATAATGTCCATTTTGGAAGGTACAGTGGTCCCCTTCTTTTCACAATAGCTCTGCAATTTAAAAAGGCTGCCCTGATGCTGCATACCACCCCTGTATTCTCACTTCAAAGGTCTGCTGATGCACACAGTGCTAGACACATTTCGGAAATCATATCGGTAAAGGAATGACTGTAAGATTGTGTGGTACCTGTGGCCGGGAGTTTCTATACTGTATCTGAGGCAAAGCAGTTTAGGTAACAACAGATTTAATGCTGTGGGACTGCATTTGTTGGCAGAAGACTTATAAAATAGGAAGAAACATCCCCAGAATTGTTTACAATGTAAGACACAGGATCTATTTCTCCCGTGTGTGTGGTTCTGATGTGTTCTTGGAGGGATGCATCAGGAATCGGGACTGCAGGTACCCATCAGTGCCTGCAGGAAAGGCGGGTCAGGAGCTGGTGGTGGTGCAAGGACCCAGGTGCACAGGCAGGTTGGGGGCTGCTGCTCTGCTGGGGTCTGCCTGAAACAGGAGGGATCGACTTCAGCACATTTACAGCTGTCTGGACCATCAAAAAATCCCTTCACCTTTTGAAGGTGAAGTTCAGGCAGAAATCACTAATTCAAAAGCAGCCACTAATTCAATAGCATATGTTTTTCTGCTGATTGTATAGGGTTTCCCCACAACACCCGTAATAATACTGGCAGCAACTATGAATCTCAATGGAAAGTCAGCCATTATATCCAACCCCTGACCAGCCCTTCTCTGGTGTTTTTCTGGGTCATTTTTCTTCTTGGCCACTTCTTCCCCCAGATTTTTTCCAGGTATCTCCTTTGTCCTCCTGCCAGCTAGGGAGCTGTGGTCTCAGCCTGCATCCCTATGTCCAAAAGGGCCTCACTATCAACTGCTCCCTGGCCTGGACTTCTTGGCTACTGCTCCTGCTCCGATTCCCTCTCCCCACCCTGTGCACCATCCCATCTTTTGAAAAGAAGGTATTTCACTTAAACCTCCACGATGCCTCTGAACTTGTCTCATTGCTAAAGCTGTCCTGCTAACAGTATTTCTCTCCCCTGTGCTCAGATGGTCCTTGCTGCCTCTTGAAACAGCAGGTCATGCAATACAGGGCTTCAACTGCAGGCACAAGCATGTTACAAGTGGAGGATTGTGACTGTCTTCAAAGGCCCCAGCATCGCTTGACACCCCCCAGCATTGCTGCAACCCTGTTACCGTTAAAATGCTGAAGGGACCTGTTCCCACCAGCCTCAGTGCAGACTCCCAGAGGAAACACTGAGCACAGACACAGTGGAAACCCACTGAAGCTGGTGAGACACGTTTCTGAGCTGGTCTACAAAGCTCTTCAGCTGCTTGGGGAGTGGCTGGTTTACAACTGACGAGCAAGAAAAGGTCGTGGTTTGTGTCTGGTGCACTTTGCATATTTCTGCACCTCATAGACAGCAGCTAGCCAATGTGAGTCTCAATTATGAGTCTTTTGAAAAGGGATTTGAATGCTTTTCTCATATAATAACAGCAGAAATAGAGAGTGGTATCAGGGCAAAAGCATATACAGAAAGACTGCCATTTCCCAACTTTTCTTTCCCTGCTGAAAGGCAATGCTGAAAATCCCTGAAGTTGTGCTGCAGAGTCCGGTGAAATGGGTAAAAATAAAGTACTTATGCAAATAGAAGTGTATAGATAAATAGATAGATTCACAGGAAAGTAAACAGATAGATAGACAGACAGATGTATACATATGTGCATTTATAATTATGAACAGCATGTATGTAACAGCCCAGAGTTTACTCTTGATTTCTGGAAAACTATGAGTTGATAAAAGAACGGCAGGGTTTTTTTCAGGGTTGGGAGGGAAGGAGACTGCTTAGGTAACAAATATAAGACAGAGTAAGCGGAATTACTTGGAGGTGCTGAGTACCCCCAGCTCCAGTAGCAACAAAGCATGATGAGATACATCAGCCTCCATCCTGGGCCTGAAGACCTCCGTGCACTGCTCCATCCTGGCACAGGCACCAGCAGTGCTGGTCACAGGAGGTGCTGTTTGCAGGAGAAATAGGAGCTCCCTCTTGCCTCCTGTCTCTACCGAGAGCACAGGGGACATCTGACATGGGAAGAGGTGTGGCGACCTCCTGTGAGTTTGGGGCAGGACAAGCACAGGGTACCTGCCTATCAGGAACACATCCAAGAGCTCATCCAGGCACAATGGGAACAATGCTGCCTGTCAGTGCCAGTCACTGAGCAGGACAGCCTCACCCGAGAGCTGCATCTCTCCATTGCTGCCTCTTCCACTCCCTGGTGATCCCCTGCCAAAGTTGTTGGCAGAGGCCAAGGCTGCTCCTGCCATCTGATGTCACCATGAGAGGAACACAGCCTTGGACTTGTGCAAAGTGCAGGTTGTACAACATGGCAACAGTCTAATACCACAGCTGATGCATCCATACCATGGTGCATCCAGCCCTGCCCATGTATATAAGTCTCCTAAAGACAAAGAAAACCAGGTGCTTTCTTACAGTAATCCGATTTTAGTTTCTAATCAACTGCAGCAAGTTATTATTATTTTTTTAATCAACTGAAGTTTGTTGGTGATACACAGCTTCATTCACTTCAGTAAACCCAAATTCTCCAGCAGCAAAACTCCAGGTAATACCATCACGGTCCTTGTCACAGTGTGCAGAGAGGCAACGTTATGGCCAAGAGTCGTGCAAGTAAATACAGTAAAGAAAATAAATCATGTTATTTCTACCTCTGTTAAAACATGGAAATTAACCAACTCTGCAAAGCTATCTGCACAAGGCTACATTTTACCCTCAGCTTCTCCTCTCTGAATCTTAAACATCTGTGCTCTCTCATACCTCCTAAAATAAGGTTGATTGATAATCTCAAATACTTCACTTACAGAGGCAAATGGTACCTGGTTCTAAACTTATCCTAAGGGGAGATAGATACCTACAGATACCAACTGCATTGCTTGCAAGGGTTTGTTTTTATGGATGTTTAAGTCAGGTATAAAACCTATACGAATGTGTACACCATGAAAAGACAAAATAAGAAGTTAAGTTGAGCAGTTCAGAAATCCTAAAAATCTTCTCTCAGGAAGAAAAAAGGAGCTTATGGGTAAGGGCATGTTATATTCCAAAAAGCTGAAATAGCACAAAACCAACCAGGAGATGCTTTCCCTGGGGCAGACTCCATGGCACAGTGGATAAAAGCCGTCGCACACTGCACAGAACAAGGAGGGGAGGGTAATCTCCATTTCCCCTGTGCTTACTGTGCTGCCGCTCCAGGGAGGATGGGAAGAGATGGCCACCCTCCTGCCACCTGGGACGTGCATCCTGTGGATCCCCATGGTGTAAGGGCCAGCAGGGTCCACGCTCTGCCCATGTGCAGCCCCCACATAGGACATTTATTCTTTCTTGCTTATTTGCAGCCAGATTTCTGTGCCTCAGTGCCCACACGGAGGTATGCGTAAGCCCTTTACCAAAGCCCATGAATGGCTCAGTCCTTAGGTATTGATTCCCCCAGCTCCTGAAATAGGGAATTACTTTTCTCCCCTCCAAGCAGTTGCACAGAAAGGCTAGGGGACCTGCAGGCCCTCTGGAGCAAAGCATGGACTTTAATCTGGTCTCCATAGACCAAAGATCAAAGCTGGTAGGCCAGCTTTCCACACAGTAAAACCTGCACTTACTCTCTCCTCATGTTGTAACCCAAACTACCAGGGATGTCCATGCCAGGTCAGACAGGTGGTCCCTCCATCCCAGCACCCTATGTTTGTCAGCATCAGCGTCTGAGGCAGTGAACAGAAACTGTTCTTTTCTGCCTCAAAGTCCTCAGGCTTGGGTCTACATGACTTTAAGACAGAAGAAGTTTCATTTCCTACAGTTTATGCCTCCTGCCATTACCTGTTGTAAAAAAAGAAAGTGGTTTATATTGCTATGTGGAAGCCTGCATGCTTTTCACGAGAGAAGAAAGTATGTTACACAGCACTAGCAAAAGGCAATCTTTGCCCTGGAGACTTATACTGAGCTCACAAAGAAAAAAACAAATATCTGTGAGGAAAGCCAGTTTGCTTATCCACTCTTCATCTTCAAGCAGCTTGCAGCCTTCAGTGCATTCACTCTCCATCAGAAACCGTAGCACTGGTTTTCTTAATTTCTAGACTTTTCAAGGGCTTTTTTCTTTGACAGTCAACACACGTTGCAAAGGAGCACTCTCTTTCCCAGCTTGTCATTTTTACAAATCTCTCTGAAATGAAATGCCTTCACACAGACTTTGTTGATAGAGCAGAGAGCAGTATTTAAAACATCTGTATAACTCGCTTGGCACATAGATTCTCCTGGTGGATATTGCAAGAGTACTACTCAGTTTTGGGTTTAAAACATTTCCAGTAAAGGAACTGAGTAATTTTTGCCAATGACACTGGGTATCCCATCTGTCTAATTTAGATCAACCAAGTTGATATTACTGGCTGTCATGCCTTTGAGAAATTTTCCCTGTTCTTCAAACTTGTTGAAGTCTGCGGTCAGAGCACTGAGCAATGGGAGACCCAACAGTTCTTCTATCTTACCAGGATTTTCAGTCTCACACTGAAGAATAAGCAGGTCTGCACTCAGCAGCATCACAATTGTCATAAATTATGAATAGTGTTTATACACAGCCAAGAAATCTCTGATTTGTGCTGACAGACCACTAGACATCATTATATTACTAGTGTATGTGCAAATATAGTCCCAGTCATTTACCAGGCTTGTGGGAAGGGGAGCTGAGTTGCACTAAAACCGGGAGGTTCTACTTCACTGCTTGAAAACTTCATCACCTACAAAAATATTTTCTCTTTTGTGGTAATAAAATGGTTATTATATACAATATCTACATATAATGTTTCTAAGATACGATATCATCAGAGCTTAATCCTGTCTTTTTTGTTTTATTTATTAAGACTTAAGTCTTGTTTGTTGTTTTTCTTATACAATCAGATTGCAAAGCAGATCTGATAGGACAGTTCAGATTCATTTCAGCATGGATTTGGGAAAATTGCTGCTTTTTACTGCAGCAGCAATGTTAGGTGCAATGTAATGGTCTGGAACTGCTCCCTTCTTCCAACAGGCACCAGCTTACTGAAGCAGGGTAAATCACTTCCTTGTAATGTCAGCCTTGTATTTTTAAGCTGATATGTTTGATCACCCTCAGTGCTTGAAGATTATCTCAACTAGCAATTACAGTACAATTTATGTAATTCTGATGCAGAGCTATTAGACAAAAGATTGCAGGCAAACCCCTGCCTGGTTTCTGCTGGGCTCCTTGTTCCACACTGCCTTCTGCCTCCTGAGCTATGACATGGCCAACAAAGATGCACCCGGCACCATTGTCCCCTATCCTCCTTGGCAGCCTGCAGCGTGGGTGCCAGCCCTTCACTTCAGCATCACCAAGTGTCCCTTGAAGGAGAGCCATATGACAGAGATGCTTATTATTTTGTTTCAGCTTCCAGACAATTTAAGTCTTTTACATTCAATAATCCAAAATTGTCTTCCACCCCTCCAAAACTCCTGGAGTACCACCTTTACCCAGGGCCCTTCAATTCTAAATTCTAGCAACATGCTGACTTATACCAATCAAATATTTTCTCTAACTCAGTAATATTTTGACTCCATTGTCCTACAGCATCATGTAGCAAACTATATTGGGAATTGTCTATCAGTTTCTCCCACAGCTTCTGGCAGAGCGTGCTATGAGATTTCAAATATGTTCTGGAAGGAAACCCTATCATAAGTAAAAGCACAATATATCCCTAGCCTTGAAGAAGATACAGATCCCTACCCTGAAGAGCTACGTCTCTAGGTAGAGAGTTTGCAACTCATTTTCATGTTGCAGAATTCTGTACATTTCCTGGAGGAGAAATATACCCATTTAGAAATGTTACTCAATAAATTTTAACTAAAAAATATTTAATCTAATTTTTTAATATAGAATAAAGAACTTGAAATATCATTTGCCTACTGTTTTCATCATCAGTTCAAAGAAGATGGTTGAGATTACTTTTTGGTACCAAGTAAGTAAAGAGCAGCACCAGTTTCAGTCACATATCTCTTCTCAACAAGTGAGGCTTTTTGTACTTTATTTTAATTTATTTTAAAATTGAAAACTCCCATTCATATCAGTAACGGGATGTGAATAGCATCAGTATAGGCACAACCAGCTCTGGTAGTGACTACTAGTTACTACTATTTTCTTTTCAGCAGAGATAGGTAGAAGGCTCCTGCGTCAATCTGATTTATGGTCCTTACAGTTTTTTTATGACTTATTTTTCTTTAGCTGATACATTGCAACCAAAATTGTAGTCCTCTAGAAACAGGTTTTGTATCTAGCCAGTCCCTTTGCTGATGTCAGGGAAATACTGACAAAACTAGAAATTTGATCACTAAATATTCCCCTATTTCTCCTTTCACTTCTCTTGAGGATCAATTCACTAGTTAGCCTGAAAATTGTCCAGTGTTATAAATGTATGAATGCCATTTTTGCTGGCATGACAGAGCTGTATTTGAAGCATCATTACACTTCCAGACTGAAATCTGTTTGGGAGAAAACACAAGAGCAGCTATCCCTCTAGTTAAGCCAGGCTGTGTTTTCAGAGCAGCATAACCAGGTCTCCTGCCCACTGGCCTAGACAGGTTGGCAAGAAAGATGCTTGCATTTATGAACATGGTTGAAAACCCTAACATGTATTTTGCTTTGAGAGCCACCAAATTTACCTGCAAGGTCATTCACATGTACACCTGCCCATCATTACATAGATATGACTTACAGGTGACTTTGCTAGTCAAGACAACATTTTCACAGCATGGTTCCAAGCAATTGCCACATTTTTTTTGTTACTGCTGCTTCCTTGAGGGTGTTTCGTTTGCTCCAAGAGGAAAGCAAAACTACTGTATGCTATCACACAGCAAACATAAGAAGGCATCTGACACTCCTGTGCCCCACTTGTGTGAGTTTGGAGGCATCTGCCTCAGTCCTGCATGAGGGCATCAAACATGTGGCACATACTGCCTGGGCATGTTCCTTGATAAGCAGGGGCCAAACCAGCACATCTGCTGGTGGTTATCTTTCAAATGCAAATTTCACTCATACAGGCAAAACAGTACTTAGAAAAATACCTGTAGGCTTGAAGGAAAGCAGGGGTCTCGCACTGTGCTTAACTTAACTCGCATGTCATGACTGAATACCAAATCATCCAGAGCTTTGACGCAAATCTATGTATGTCTTCTCTGTATGGCCACTATACCAACAACCGTTGTTTTCAGGATTTTCAGTCTTCATTGTTTTAATACAATGTAAACAGAAGAGGAAGAGGTTTTAGGCGAGCCAGATTAAACCAACAGGTTCATCAATGGCTCCCCGAGTCACTGGCTTGTGAGTCAGGTCCTTTCCTTCAGTCTGTCTCTTACTCAAGCAACCAGTAGTGCTGGTACAATTAGAAGTAGAACTGATGGACTTACAATAATTATACAAAATACAAGATGGACAACAGAACATTGGTTTGGAGAAAAATCTCCTCTGCTGCCAGACTGCCTCTGGTACCTGTCCGAAAAGCACCTGGCTTTGCTGTGTTTGGTTTTGTGAGTGCCTGGATATCAGCTGTCTCCATGTTCTGGTCTGGGGAAAAATAGCACGTGTGGGTGAAGCAGCCACTACCTCAAGCTGAGAAATAGCTGCAGCAACAAAAAACGAAGCACAGATCAAAGTGGATGAGGTTGGAAGACTTGCAAGACTTCATCATCAGAGACCATACAATTACAAGCACCTAGAATGGCCGTTGTGCTGCTGGAAGTGATAACAATTAGGAAATGGAATCATGCTTCATTTGAGATTTGAGATAACTACATAATTTCTCTTAATATCAGTGCTTCCTTGTAGGAGAAAGAACTTACAGTACTGTCACAGGGAAGGTATTCAAGTCTGAGTGCCCCAACATCCCCCTCCTGTACCTTTTCAGAGTGCGCTGAGCAAAGCAAGGACAGAAAGGTTTCACTCCTCCAGACAGCTACCTGCAGTCTGTCCTCAGGAAGGAGGATGCATTGTAGGCATATTTGAAACACCTCTCCTAAAGAGTCTGGTTTTACAAATTGAGTTAGAATTTTATTTTCCTCAGAGGTTTATCTGTGCCTGTCTCCCATTCCTGATGATTCATAAGCAGTAACCTAATGCAAAATACAAGAACACTTCATTAGCATTTCCTGTTTTGCTAAAGCATAACTCAGATCTAGAAAACTCTACCAAAGAAACAGACACTTTGGTAAGCAGATGTATGGCTCCCTGAATTTCAGCAGTGGTTCCCAAGGATTCTGCCTCTTATAGGGCCCTTAGAGCTGGAATTGCTGCCTTGTCTATGTTAATCCCTCCTACTGTTTTTTTTTCATCTCACTTATCGTTCAAAACAGACTCTGGAAGGTGCATTTTTGCAGCAAAGTTGGTAAGACGTGTATTGACATCTTAAAACCTCTCCTTCTTTTGTAACTGTAAGAGTTCTCAAAATCCTAACACCTTAACTAACTGACTTTATTAGCCCTCTACAGCAGTCATCCATATCGGAGTGTTAGCAGGAACTACTTATTTGCCTTGAAAAACTTTTCTGGTGTTAACATTCCTTTGCAATGTTGACGGAAAATTCAACCTTTTAAAGTGTTCCTGAAGACCTGAACTCTGTTTCTTAAAATACTTTGGAAATACTATACAAACAAAAATTTAAATATGTATTACATTATAATCAAACGGCAAAAAAACTCATTTGGAATGTTCTATGTAGTATAAGTAGAGCGTGTCACAAAAAAATAAAGTGCTTTTCAACTGTATGCAACTTCCCACTGCTCTTGTCATCTGAGCAATACTACAGCAAATATCCTTGTTTCAACACCTTGAGAAGTGATCATTGAAAGTTTTTGCTTTCATTCATATAAAAAAGTCAAACACTGCAACATATGTCAAAACACACAAATATCACCTGAAATGCAGTCTGTGTCATGCCACGTACTGCAGTTTCTCAGCTCTGTGCAATAGTAACTCACTTTGGTAGAGAGCAGAAGCACATGAGAAGACACCACATCATGTGTTGCACAGCACTGGCTCTTGTTATTTTCTCTGACTCATCCAAAATGATGTTCAAGGAGAGAAACTACTTCTGACTTATAAATGTTTTTATTTTAATCACTTTTTTGGTTTCTCTTCATTTTAAACAGATCACAGTCATTATAGCTGGAGTTGCAAATGCAATAATTTTGGACCTTAGTTTTCCCTGTGTTTAATGGCAATAGGACCAACCTATTTAACAGGACTTCTTTTACAATAAATATATGAAAAGACAGTAAAGTGCTCAAATACTATGAGCATAGTACTGAAGACAGAGACAAAGCTGAGGAGACATTACAGAATGAGCAAGTTCCTTCTCATCTGTGAATCTCCCGCAAACATGGGGTGGCTTTTCCACACATTCTTGAGTTTTCCAGGGATTAACAAAAACATTGTATTTTCAATTACAGTAAATAATTCCAAGGAGAATGTTAACAAGGAGGTGTACTCCTGTGTTTTAATATTTGATATCTGCAAGCTTTGTCATCCATTGGGCCAGACTGCTATGAGATGGCATCTATGTGACTAAGGAACTTCATATATATTTCCAAAGTGAAATGGTTAATGGAAGGTAAATCTCACTGAAAATGGACAGAGCAAAAAATCTACTTGCTTACCCTGTTTTTCCAATGGGCAGCTTGGAGCAGACAAAACCAAGATACAGCTCCTTCCTTGGCTACCTCACCTTTTATTTATCGTTTAATACTTTCAAGGTTTCCAGCAGATGCACGTGCCCAAAGTAGTGAAAAGAATTAGATACTCTTCCTTTGATGCTTTTGCAATTTCTCCTCAATTTGGAAACTTGCTGGAGTAAATTGATGCTCTCTCTGCAGACTCTCAGAACAGAGTGGCTGTACTGGTTCCTCATATTCCCGATCCATAAATCAGTACACAACAGCCAGCACAGGAATATTGGAGTGTATTTTCCGTATGAGCAGGAAATAAATGACTTAATACCTACTCCAAACTCCAACGTGCATCCAATGTGAGGGGTAGGAAAAGCATCATGTCAATTACAATGTCCGCTAGGACAGCAATATCTGAGTTTACGTATACCTCAGCACATAATTGTTCAGGACTGTATTTAAAAATTGCAACGGACTAGCATGAATGAGCATTGCTTTTGAGGTTTCCCACCAAATTCCAGACTGGTCTAAGAACCCATGTTTATACATCCTTTTTGCAGAACAAAGCCCATCAAACTGTGAACTCAAGAAGAAAATATTACTTTCCTTTAGAAACCATAACAAAATGTTTTTGTGAGTCATCACCATGAGCTGGAAGTTTAAATTCTGAAAAAATTATAAGAAAAAGGAAAATACGGTAAATGCTACTCATGTACAGGAAAATGCACTTCAGGGCATGGGGATTATAGTAATTCAGATGCCAGTAGGTTAAGCATCAATCTGTAAGTGTTAGTTGTACCAGATTAATGAAGCATCTGTGGTGTTTGCCCAGATTTGCCTTTCCTTTCAGCAATTTATCAATTGTAGCATTCTAGAAAATAAAAGCTTAACAAATTCTGTTTATGCTTCTTTTTCACACTACTGTTGTCATCTATATTTATTTAAATGATGTTCCTCATTTCTGACATTTTCCCTGGGGCTTGAAGAGCAGGTGTTCAGATAGAGCTCCAAGCTGTCAAAAATGAAGCTGGCAACAATTTTAACAGATACAGGGCTGAGGAAATACAAGAAAATTGTAATTTTGAATAATTAAACACCACACAGGATTTGTTAGACTACATCATCATTATCCAGAGCATACCTTAATTCAGGTTTCATCATAAACACAAAATGGGATGGTGGTCACGGTGGGACTGACACTGGAGACTTTGATTTGAGTTCTCGTGTCCAAAGCACTTCTTTGCAAATCTAAGGAAACCACATTGGCTCTGAACCAAAACCTACCAAGATTGCTTTTGTTCCCTCTCCTGGGCCCAAAGTTAGTGGAACACTTGCTCTAGAGAGACCACTTAGGTGGCCTGCTGTGGGAAAGGCACATCATTATGCAGCACTGTTCCACCCTGCCCTCCTGACTCTGGATAAAACTGATATGTGGGGTGAATCTTTATCACTTATTTTCTCATCAAGCAGCAACACTAGTTTATTGTGTGGCTACTTCACATTATGCACACATGTACTGGAATAACTTGAGTAGATGTAACCTGTTATTCGTAGCTGAGTCTGTAACAGAAAGTACATATTCAACTATCTGTTTCTTCTGTTAAGTTCCAATAGCCAAGTCTTTTGCTCCTCAGTCAAGTAAGTTTGTGTAGATTTACTTCAGGAGCAAGGTCTGATCAAGACTAAAGAAAAAAGAGGCATAGTGACTTAACATTTTTGAAAAATGAAAAAAAAAAATAAAAAAATCCTTGAATACTTTCAAGGAAATCACTGCTTCTTGTCGGCTGAATCACCATCAAGTGTTGGCATATCTCATGGGCTAATTAAGAGGAATGAAACACATAACTTACTATCCTTCTAACAAGATATTTTTAACAGGAAGCAAAACCTCCAAAAATATTTTGTGAAAAAGCTCCAAGTGACGGTGAAGTAATGAATACATTCTACTGCTGACCAAAGAAAATGAAAGATAAATAAACAGAAGTTACAAATATTTTTTTCGTATTCAGATTTCCCCAAATTTCAATCAACTCCAATAGAGTGCTAATATAGCACATATTATATTAAGAGGATTAAAATAGAACAGAGAAAGTATTACTAACAGATTGAGAGACCCTGAACTGGCGTAAGGAAGAATGTAGCAGTCCTTTGGGTGGGCTACTGCTATACGTTGGACTATGGTGAAGTCTACAACGACTGGCAACTGATAAATAATTTTCTTTTTTCCAAAAGGGCTTTGTGTTTGGACTTCATTATTAACTTCAGCAATACCACTGGAATGAATTGCCTACTGCAATCTAAAAAAACAAGAGCTATTGGCTGCAATCATACAGCGATAATTGAGCACTCTTCAGCTGTTAGCCCAGTGCTTCTTTCAGTGTTCAGAAAAACAGAAGTGACTTAGAGCATGCCAAGTAGGTAGGCTGATGCACCAGTCTTGCAAATAAACCAGGGGCTGATACCGACTGGCAAAAATCTGTTAGCTGCTTACTCTTTGCTCATGCGACTTGGGGATTTCAGTAGTCTGCTACTCAGAAGTAGCAAAGTAGTAACTGCACAGATCTGGAAAAGGAGGAAACTACCTAAATCAGCCTCAGCCAGGACCAGCACGTGGAACTTCACTCACCTCCTCTACAAAGAAGGAAAACCTCTCACCACTGCCACGCTTCTGGAGAGGTGGATTTTTTGCACTTTATTTTTCAAGTTGGGTCCACGTGTACTGCTGTAGACATTCACTATAAAAGTGGGAAAAGCAAGAATAGTGAGGTCCGAATTGAGGAGTGGGACTGAAATGACAGAGAAAAGTGAAAACGGAAGGTCACGCTTCTCACCAGCTGCAGGAAACACAGCCAGGAGCTGCTGACACTGAAGTGTGCCCAAGAAATAGTCATACTGAAATGCATTGTTAATTTGAATCAACTTACAATCACTTACCTGTGTTAACACATACATAATGGAAATGTAGCAACTGCCATAATACCAAGCCTGTAATTCCTCAGTGAGCCATCTTCCAGGAAAGAGGGAACAATAAGCCATGCACTTCAGAAACTGAGTTAAGATGTCTTCTTTAACCTCAGCAAAGAGCACTCAGCCCACTTTTCCTGGCTAATTAGAACCAATTATCTCTTCCTAAACTAACACATACAGTGTAAATACAGACATCTTTGTGTCTCGGACACAATACCCTATGGAACTACTACAAGATCTAAACTGGTGAACTCTTACAGCCACCTGTTACGCGTTCTGCAGAACAGTGTTGTTTGGTCAATTTTCAAGTTTGTTCTATTATTCTGACTGAATGTCCACTTTCACAAAAAAGCCACAGAAAAAGAAAGAGCTAAAACTGTGCTCTATTAACAGAACAGCATTTATACCCTTATGCTGCCAGTCCAGCTACACAGAAAGTACGGCGATCCCCAAGACAGCACAGTGACTTAAAATGCTCTCTACAAAACCCCATACAGCCGCCAACTGCCATATAAACTAACATCTGGAAGCAGGGACAAATGTTTGGGAGAACGTGAATGCAGACATTACACACAAATCAGTTACAGCAGCAAATCATTGATGAAATACAAAAGGCAATTAAAAAACCCTGTTCCTGGCCCTCCTGGCCCTCAAATTTTTTTTTTTTTTTACAAAATGTCTAAAATATATTGTGATTGCCTGCAAGTGTCTATTTTTTTAAAGAAGGGGGAGAATTATTTGCTATGTTAAAATATTATAATCAAAATTTTTTTCCCCAAATTAGCCTACTCCAATGTGTTTTTTCTTAAGATACTTTAGTTTTGCACCTAATTAAAAACCTCAATGACTGTCTTTACGCAAAAATTCCTATTTTCACTATTAAAAAAATACACTTCCCGTGTAAAATAAACTTTTCATTCTCCTTCGATACCTCTATGAGCATTCAAATACACTGTGACATTAAAACTCTGTAAATAATTTTAGGGTGAAGAACATCGGTGCCAATGTGAACGGTGTCACTGGAGCACCACCTGTTCGTCCCGTACAGAGCTATCCCACAGTAAGACTCTGGAAGTAGAGAAGAGATGATGAACAAAGCGCTATATGAAGTCTTAAACCTAATCTTTTCCTTAACAAAGTAAAAAACTGAACCTAAGAATAGGGCACAAAAATTGCTTGCTAGGAAAAGTGTACGTGCTCTTTTGGAGCACAAATTGCTAACTTTTAGGATTACAGTCATTGCTGTCTCTTAATTGTCTGTAAAAGCCAAGATTAACTGCTAATCTACAATGACAGAAAGGGAAAAGTAAATCTTATCTCTTGATAGTTCATGTAATCAAATCCTATTTTGGAATTGCCTAAGTTCTAAAATGCCCCAGCTTTATAAACTGAGTTTCATGTACCATGTGAAAAAAAAAGAAAATGGAAACCAATCTTTTCTCTGTTCTCTAAGTTTTGGGTATCATACCAAATCATGTTACTGCTGTGCACTCTGTAACTTCCGTGGGTGTTTGACACAAAACCTTCCAAAATGGACTGGCTGAAATCTGCTTCCAAGGGTAGGCGAATGAAACTTTAAACTACTAACAACTGAAGACTGGGAAAATACTGATGGGTCACCACGTTTTGTGATGATAGAAACAATGAAGCTCTCACAGAAGAAAAATACGAAGTAGACTACTGGCAATTTCTATTTAAGAAAAAATGCTGCTACTTTGCCATTTCTTTTTTTTTGCTTATATATATATTTTTCCATTTAATGTCTGATGTTTAGTTACCTTTGCCAAGAGAGATATATATATATTTGCATTGTGTGGATTTGCATTATCTGTGCCACGGTACTGTTTACATGCCAATATCACATGCTGTCTTATTATGTTAGGCACTCTGCCTAAGAATTTATGATCATTTATTTTACACTTGTCTGACAAGTATCATCACAACCTCTATTACACAATAGACTATGGGCCATTACCATATCGACCCCTTCTTCGTATTAAGTATCTGCAGACTAACAAGAGAACCAAAACCTCAGGAAATGTAGCTATTTTTAAATGACTAAACATTCAAGACTACGTATTTGCTCATATTTATTTTGTAACTGTATTCTTCTAAAACATATTAAAATAGAAAAGATGTTCATCTGATTCATCATACAAAGAAAATACCAACATAGTAATAAAATACTGAAAATATATGAAAGCACCCAAACATTAAAATACTCATATTGGCAAAGACTCTAAGAATATAGTTCTTGCAATTTTACAGTAAAGTGCTATTCAATCCACTCAAATTAAGGAATTGGCATTTTAATAGCATGGTTATTATTATCTTAAGGTTACAAATTACTTCGTTACCTTTCTCAACAAGACAACAACCCATTTTGTTGGAAGCAAAGCATTTGAGTTGCATGCACATGAAAATAGCCTAAGTAACAGCTTCAGAGTAAGCAATGAACAATGTAAGTCGCCAACTCATTAAGAAAACAAAATACTGAGAAGCAAACAGAACAGAAATGAGACTAGCGAAAAATTAAGAAAATGTAGATGTAGTAAAACACTGTATAAATTAAGAAAGGCCCGAAGACTGTGTACCAAACAGTTCTGTAGACTTGCCCTTTACATTGTAATTTTTTTAGTAATCATATTGAACAATATTCTGCTTTATTAGTTAATCAGTTTACTAATGCATTTTTTAAACTGCCCTCTTCTATTTCCTAGAAATGATACTATGTCTACAACACACTGGAGAGATACTGTAAGCAAAAAGACAAGCAGAGTATGACCTTTATTTTTTGTCAATAATCTCTTCTTACCTCTTGAAGTCAACAGACAAAACTAAATGATCTGTTACAAAGCTAATTTGTAGCAAAAATTAATTCTAGTAAAGAAATTATTTTAAATTTTTAGACCTCATCAAGAGTGAAAATTTTAGATGTAGGAAAGATATCATCAGTCTCCTTTCGAGTGTTTATCATTTTAATGTACATATTTACAGTAATGACTAACAAAGAATCCTTGTTAGCATAAGTTCTCACTAGCTTCATACACCATTTCTACAAGTTTCTGAGAAATGGCAGATGTAACACTTTTATGTTGCCTTCAACAATCTTCCTGACTTGACTCGCCTTTTTCATAAACTCATCTGTAATTTAAGCTTATTGCACATCTAAGAATAAGTTCTTACATTGACTGTTTATTAGCTTTTTTATGAACCAGTAATAGGTCATCAAAAGTCAACTCTCACACTCCTGCAACTTGACTAAAAGTTGGTTTCAAAAAAAAAAAAGAAAAAAAAAAAGAAAAAAAAAAGGAAAGAATAGGAATCGTGTCTCATCATGATTATTTCATTACTATCTTTGGAATCAAACAAGGGTTATAGTCCTGGTCAATATGGCTGTGTGTGTTATTTGGTAGGAAATATTTTCAATAACTTTGCATTCAGAAAAAGCACAAAAATAACGAATTTAACCAATTAAAGCAATGAGCCTGAATTACCAAAATAATTACTAACAACAAATATCTTCCTTTATATGTGCATGTACATAGATTATACAAAAAAACCTGCCTGTACTACATAATTTCTGTAAATTTTCCTGAATGAACAAGTTAACCTTTAGAATATGCTTAAGTTGACTGCTTGCACCTTCTATGAGAGTAATTCAGGACGTAAGAATGAATATGATGAAAAGAAACGAAACAGCGTATTTAAAGTAGTTGAACAGAGGAAAAAAAACCTAGAGAGTTTTAAATTATGTTGCTGTATTTGGTTTCCTCCTTCCAGTTCAGTAGTATTTATTGAGTTGTACAGTGAAAATAGGTCCTAGCTCTAACATCTTCCTCGTGCACTGTTTTAAGTGTCAACTTTCAGTAATTTCCTTTGCTGGTCATTCATTTCTTCTTTTTTTTTCAGGAAATTGTATCGTCGTTCATTGTTGTGGGCTCACAAACCTCATTTTGGCAGTTCCAGAATCTGAGCGCAGCACTGCAATCTCTTCCACCCCAACCAATCACGACAGGCAGCACATCCAGTGCAAAGCAATTCTATTTAGCTTCTCTGGGTATATGCCAGGTAGAAGCAGAAGGCAACAACGGTAACTGATAGCAATGATAAAACAACTGACAACTGCTGGAACCAGAGGCAGTGATCGAGCTGCTCCTGAAGTCTTTTATTCATTTGCAGTAAATGAGTTAGCTGAAAATAGAAATAGTTTCATTAAATTAGAATTACTGCACATGAAAGTACTTGTTAATTTGGAGCTATTGAGCCAATAACTATAAGCACAATTACAAAAAAAAAAAAAGTGATCTCTTGGTGATCCCTTTTCTATCACTACATACTTCAGGAATCTGTTCCACTAAAGAAGCTTTGAGTCTTAAGAGTTATGGATAGCCTATATTGCCTATATCAAGCAGGTGACATCTTTACACTAGGAAGCAAAAGATACCGCTGCAGCTCACTGATACCCCAGCTTTGTAATATACACAAGAGGAATGAGCAAGCTTCACTTCAAGTAGTATTTTATTAAACCATTACCATTCAACGAAATAATTAAATCACTATCACAGATTTAGTTACTTTCAACTGCTGAGCTTTTCCAATAGTATAATTTACGAAGCACCAAAGAGGTTTAGTACAAATTCTTTTTATCTCTATCATATTTTATAATTTTGTTCAATATTCAGCACAAAGGAATACACTATTACCTGTATATGTAAATCTTCATTGGTTTTTGCTGGAATATTACATGTGTTCTCTTTTAATGTCAGAGAAGAAGGCTTACTACTTTCTACAACATGACACCTGAGCCTGTGAATGGGGAAAAAAAATACGCACTAAAAATCATAAATTTAATGTAACATTGTATAATTAATAGTAAACAGTCCATCTAACAGTTATTATGTGCGCTTTATCATCTGTTCTCATTAATTTTCTAAATTACTATTAGAACCACAGAATCATACAATCGTCTGGGTTGGAAAGGACCTTTAAAGGTCATCTAGTCCAATCCCCCTGCAACTAGCAGGAACTATTGCAATGACAGTCTGAAAAGGCTTCCTCAGTCCACCAATTACATTTTGACAGCTTTTGATATAGAAAGCAAGATCAAAATTATCTGCATGCTCAGTTAAAATATATCATAATCATTTTAAATTCATAGCACAGGATCCACTGGATTTTCCAGTCAAATACTTACTACCAGAGATGCAACAATTTATTGAACAGCAAAGAAAATCTAAAGGCCTCCTTTCCATTTTAAACCTTAGCAACAACATTTTTCATGGAGTCCACCTCTTCCACAGTTGAATATGCAGGAACAGAATTTGAAGCCACAATTGAAGGTAGTGGAATCCTATGCAATTTATAAAATGCAGCAGAAGCTCCTCTGATAATGTGCATGTCAATTAGTGTGGGAATGGATTTATTTGCTAAAGAAATGGTTAAATTCAGGCTGTGGCATTTTTCTATTTTAAGGAAAGACAAATGCTAAAACTTCTCCGGCAAGGCAAAACAAAAAAAAGGGACCCATATGTGTAATAAAATCTAAGTAGATTCCTCAGATAAAGCACTTGCACACATCATATTAAAGACACAATAATTATATTCTCCACTACTTTTGATCTAGGTTTAATAATAAGTAAAGGCCAGTTTTGTATTTGTCAGTAAGGTACATACATGGCACACTCTGCAGGTGATAAATTGAATGTAATTAAATAATCTCTCCCTATTGTTTCAGGGTCTGTCTTAAAAAAATCCAACATTTATGCAAGGAAGCTTAAGGTCACTCATACGATATAGATTTTGTTTAATAGGGAAGTAAGGGATAAGCATTTGAAGCAAAGATAGAGGAAGGCTTAGGCATCAAGTCTCAAAAATACTTTTTCCCTGTTAATTTTGGCCATGTGGGGGTAAAGGCAGCTCCAAAAGGAAAAAAAGACTCCTAGATGAAAGAGAACTACAACGAACTTTTCCTAGACATGTACAGTGATAAAACTAGATGTGAACAGATGAGAGAGAAGAGTAACAGGTATATTTAAAAAGAGCGTATGGGGAAACGTGTTTTCCTAGTGGTATTTTTTCACCATTAAATATGGAAAAACACATACATGAACACATGATAGGTTTTACAGAAATTTTCTATAAAATTATGATTTTCCATAGCAGAAGGAAATATTTTTTTAATATTGTCTAGAAAACAGTTTTGCATTTGGCATGTCTTCTTTCCTTGCTTGTTTCTTTTTAGAAAACTCAAGTGGCACATTCTTATTGAAAAAAAAAAAAAAAAATCTACTGTCCACGTGTATTGTCACAGCCATTCACATTTTTTCCACTTAACTCTTAATCAGCACAAGAACAACAACAAGAAGAAGAAAAGCATGTGCAGAATAACATGACATTTTATGCATTAAAAACACCTCTAAGCAGTTAAAACAGAGTGGAAGCGTCAGCAATATACTGCAGTCAGTAAGCACACAATTGGGTTTGGAGAATCCTTCACTGATTATAAAATGCAAGTGCTGTAAATCAGCTAAATGATAATGGCTAAAAAAACCCCCCTGTCAACAGAAAACCGTATGCTCACCTATGTTCCATCACTTTGGTCCTAGGGACTTCTTTCCAAAACTGACTCAGTTCTGGTACACCTGCTCCAGAAGACTGGTCCATTTCTGCTGCCATTATAAGGAAACGATCCTGCAGAGAAGCTGCGAAACCTGCCCTCAAAGAACAAAAAAAGGCAAAAGTGTGCTTGGATAAAATGACAATATTACAAAGTGTATAGAAGCATTTTTGAACAGAAGTGTTTTAAAATGAGAGCTTGTTCATTGCAGGACATCAGACACTGACTTACTGGAAATAAAAACAATGAAATCATTTGCTTAAGCTCAACAATTTTGATTACAATTTTCCCAAAATTCTACAGTTTCATATTAATAGAACTAGTTTCACCTGACCAATTCAATAACAACCCAGAATCTTGTAAAGAATGCATTCTCCAGCAAATTCACCTGTCCTTGCAACAATTTAGGAAACTGATTTACGCAGATAAACTCCCACTGTAATAGAGGACAAGTGAGACAGCTGCCACTGTGACTTTTATTGTTTTTTTTTAAGACAAGAAACAGAATGGGCTACAGAAAACAGCTGCTTATGCCTAAGTGGAGCAGTAAATCAGTACGGGCAGTTATTCAAATGCTGTCTGACATCCATGTTTTTTTACAAACAGTAACACTCTTGTACAACAGTCAAGTAGACATGGGTGTCAGTCAGCCTTACACCCCAGCAAGCACAAAGGTTAGCATCTAGAGCAGTCAGCCTGTTAATAAAACCTGTCCAGACTTCTTAAAAATTCTATTTTAAGATTTTACTTACCACCATGAAGAGAGACTATTATATCCAATGATGTGCCAGGTTCACAGCTGCTGTTACTGGGTTTAACTCTGTATTTTTCAGGAGCAGTTGTTCTCACCTATAAACAGAAAATATCAAGCGAGCATATAGTAAAGGTATGCACAAACTATGATTGTTTCATAACCTCTCTCATCCTGTAATAACTAAAATCCCCAAAAGCTTAAATATTAAGACATGGCTATACATACAGTCTTTAAAATACTTTATTTTGTAGGAGTAATCAGACACTAGTATTTCACTTCTTCCTCTCTCTCAATCGCTTCTATCCTTTCATTTCTGGCATATGCTATTTTTCTCACTTAT
The DNA here is from genome assembly GCA_031468815.1 of Morus bassanus. Lineage (NCBI taxonomy): Eukaryota > Metazoa > Chordata > Aves > Suliformes > Sulidae > Morus > Morus bassanus. The sequence goes on along the minus strand of CM062568.1, from coordinate 85,293,701 downwards.
ATACTACATAAAAACAGCCAAGAATATCAAACAGACTATCTGTTAAAATTCTTAATACGGAAGCACGGAAACTTTGGTTATTTTTGTGTGTAGAGAATGCAAAAGATGAAGAACTTGGTGGAAAACCAAATCAAGAGGCAAGTCAACTCAGTATTTCTGAAGCAAAAGTAATTGCATTAATTCCTTTGATGGTGACATTTACAGATGGAGCTGCATCATCTTGGAGCATTACTAACTTGTTCCCAGCCAAGATTTAAAAAGGAGAAAAATTCTAAAGAGATCACTTTTCAACATTCAAGCCTTTCTTTTTCGGGGAGTACTAGACTCTCACTAAAGAACTAACTGTCCCCATAGCTCTTTTTCAGTCAGTGCACCAAAGATTTGTATTACTGATTATCCCCTTTGGGGTGGTACATAATAGGCACAAATTCAGCCATAAGACTTATTTGATCTGCTTCAAACATCACAACAGAATAAAAAATTTAGACTGAAAAGCAGGTTTAATAGTATTTCTTCCTCCTTAAGCAAAACAAGAAAAAGTTACACATTTAGTAAACCAGGCCACATATAAAATACTTACCTTAAAAGCCACTATGTTTTTTGTGACATTGGTGAGAACTATCAAACATTTTTTCTCTCCAGTTTCTTTGGAGCCAAAATATAATTCTTCTGCTGGGCTAATAAGAAATTTAAAAAGAATTAGTTTATTCAGATTATCTTTACAACATATCATAGAAGAAAACTGACTGCACCTACAAGAAAATAAAATACTTTCAACCCTGCAGCTACAGTCACTACAAACAGTTTTTCATCAAAAGAGCTGTGAAAACCAAATGCAGAAATTTTGCAGTGAAGCTCAGGGTTGACTCATGACCACAAGTAGACCTAGCTGCCTCAGCTGATTACTGCCCTTGACTTCTGTCTGGAAGAACGTGACCACCCTCAACAGCAGGAATAGCCAACAGATATATACAGTCACTTCAGCCGCTGCATCTTAGAGCAGTATGTTAAGGGAAGACATCATTAATTTTAACTTATGCTAATATTAAAGAGTGCAAGGTGTCACAGACAGGGAGTAATTTCCATCTCATACATATAATCCTTATAATGGGTATAGTTACAGTGCACACGTAAGAGGAGCAGGCAGGTATCTGCAAGTGGCAATCATTTCAACCACTACAGCTAAATTCACTTGTACTTAAGAGTCAGTCTTCACATACTTGTAGTGACACATGCATAAATAAAGTTATTGCTTGTTTTTAATATTCTTGTGCAATTAGGAGAGTCATGCATGAAATCTTTTAAACCATATCAAACTAACACAACTCATTTTGGAATAAACAGTCAAATGAACGAGGCAAAAAGTAGGGCATGCTCATATACTACAAGTTGAGAAGAAACTCAAGTAACAAGTGAAAAGCTGTTTTCCTTCTGTATGTCACATTAGGAGTACGCAAAGAACTGCCACACTACACAGTACTACAGAACCACATATTCTTTTGACAGAAAGCTTTTTTCAAAGTGTTACTTTTTTTCCCCTTCTCCCCTTTTTAGAATGCCAATTTCATGTTAGTTTGACATCCTCCTCAAAAGACCTCCTTTTTACATTACCAATCCTACTTTCTACTCTCACTTAAACAGCTGAGAAGAAAAATCCTTGGTGCTGTAGGGCAAGCCTGAACACGCATGTTAGAAGAGGAATCCAATGGTGACTGTGCGTGTGGGCATGCCATGTTTTATAGTGCATTGGACAGTTCACATAGTAAGAAATTATTTTTCTTTTTGGTGAGGAAGAAGGAAGTGTACTGAGTGAGGCAGAAAGCAAGAAATTGACAGATTTAAAACAGATTAATAGGGTAACTGTATCCCCATCTCCTCAGTCTGTTTTTCCTGTTCCCAAATTCTCAACTTAAGCAACGAACACCACCAGGGAAAGGAAGGATTGTAGTTAAAGTATTTTGGTTATCTTAATACTGTACTATTGTAGTTGTGTGTTACAGCAATTGCAGGATGAACCATAAATGAGACAGGAAAGCATTAACGAGCATCAAAACAGAAAGGAATGTTCTGCCAAAGCCTGATCTTTCTTGTTCCACCATCAAGTGTGGCTATTGAGAGGGGAAGAGAAATGGGGCTTGAGGGCCACTGCTGTGTGCCTGTTGTCTGTGGAATCAACCAGTTCCATACTGTTGGGGCGGATGGTGTGTAGTTGGTGGGAAGGTGGGATGTTTTATTTTAAATGCACACCCAAGCTTTTTAATTTTTACAGAAACACTACTTCCTTTGCTCTGATGTGTGTGGGGTAACCACTGTAGCTTGTACTAGAAATTCTCATCTCAAAATACACAACATGAGCTAGTCTTCTGCCAGACAGTGCAAGTAAACTGCTGCTTTTTGTCTTACCAAATACATTCATTTATTGAGAAGGAAGACCAATGAAGACTAATCTTTCACAGTAAGGTAATGCAAGGCAAATGCAACCATGGTCTGAACCAGGAAGAGACAGATGACTAGTAAGTATGACTACAACCACAAGAAACAGAAGACTACAAGTACCCAGCTTTGGTCATACACCACAGCCAACAAGTACTAAGGTTGGTTAGAAGGACAGGTAAGGAATATCCCTGCGGGGGGTCCAAGGAGGCCTCACTGAATCTTCTGCAGCAGCAGTTAGAGAGGCACAGAAAGGCTGCCGGTTTTTGGCAATTTCATGGTGCCAGAGCTGCTCCTGCCTCAGCTTCCCAGTCAGGTTGTAGGCTGCTCCCTGCACAGGGCAATGCTAGTATCAGCAACAACACAAGCTAATCATACTGGCAGAGCTTACAGTCTCTGTGATAGGTGCCTGTGACTACTTATAAATGGCACTATATATCATCAGTTCAATAAATTTCAGTTCAGTGTCCTGAGAAAGATTCCAGGTAAATAAAAACTAGTTCTGGCTTCTACAGAGTTACATTATTAATGAAGAGCAACAAATGTGAATACTCTCAAGAGTTTACTTAAAAAAAAAAAAAAAAAAAACCAAAAACAAACCCAAAAACCCAACAAAAACACCCACAAAACCCCAACAAAACAAAAACAAAAGAAAAAACACCAAACAGCAGGGACAATGGAGACACCAGTATTTTATTTTCCATGACAGTAAGACTCTGAGTATTAGCACCTCTACACTTGACTAAGTTTACTCTTTCATGTAATTTACATGAACTCCAACAGTTCTATTCCAATGGTAGAACTTGAAATATTTTAAGAGAAAAAAAGTACAGTTTGGGAGGTGGGGGTTGGTTTTGTTTGCTTAGGGTTTTTCTAGTTGTTTGGTTGTTGTGGTTTTGGTTTGTTAGTTTTCTTGTGCTGGTTTTGGTTTTTTTTTGTTTTTTTTTTTTTTTTTTTTTTTTTTTTTTAAGAAGTGGATGGAAGAACACAGTTGCTTTTGTCACAGGGACAGAAAATTTTAAACATTCTTTCAAAATCACAATTCTGCAGTCTATGCCTTTGTCCTGCCATACAAGAAACGAAGTCTATACAGAGGAGGTTTTTGCACAAAGGATTATAAAGATAATTTTCGTTTCAAAACCAAGAAAATTTGACACATACAAAATATTTTTTGATGCTAATGAGCATGTCATTATTCAAAGTCATTCCAAAACTAATTCAGTACAGCACTTACAAAATTAGCTAAGGAATTACCTATAAATTAGTTATTTTCTTCATTCATGTAAATAGCAAACTGGAAGTGAAAAGAAAAGTTAACATCTAAATCAATTTCTAAACAAGCATCTTAATCTGAAAGGCAGTGAAAAGAAGAAGTGATATTGGCTAATTGACTTTTTTTCCTAATTTAATGATAAAAAGCAGATTAACTGCAATATGTAAGCATCTTGGATGACAAAAATCTTCTGAGCAGGTATGCCCATTTCTGCAGAGCACTTCCCACACAAAATAAATTGGATCCATTCATTAAGTTTAATTGGTGCAAGCTACTAGTGTAGACATTTATACCATCTTCGGTTAAGAGAATTCAAGCAAGATTCAACAGTGAAAGCTGTCTTAATAAACACATTGTTTTTTCTTAAGCCAATGCAATCAATGTCAAAGCACTGCTCTCATTACAGATAAGCACAGGTTTAAATCCAATGACAGTTTCTCAATATAAATGAAACCACAAAATGCTTCTACGATTCTATGAAATGTACACCTACTAATTCGTACAGAAAGCATGCCAATGGCAACACCAAAAGATTCACTAAAAACCATGTAAAACCAGAAAAATTCTTTGAGCTTTGTAAAAATCATTCTTAAAAGGATGATTTTTAACTTATTTTTGTCTAATAGTCTGAAAAAATAGTTTATTTTGAAAACCAATTAGTTCAGTACTCAAGTGTCCAAGGCACATTGTAAAAAACAAAAAAATTAAAGAAAGTTATTATTACCTGATATGTAATAAAGGTCCTTTAAAAGTGGTTAATGCTTTCTTTGCATTTTTTGGTTTGATCTCTGTTTTGTCAGTTTCCTCTGATTTGGAAATTTGTTCTATAGAATTCATCTGAGTAAAAATGATAGTTATAATGATTAACTAGAAACCTGGGTTACACATGTTACAGCATCATGCAGGTATTTCAAAGAATATGAGGAGGCTTATTTCAACAACTTATAATTACAGATGAAGCTTAAAATGTATTCATTCCCTGAATGAATTCCCTACTTGAAGTCCTCTAAATAAAATGATTTGTTATAAGAGTTACATCATGTATTAAACAGGCATGAAACAAAACTTCTGCTTTGTTTTTTTCCATGTATTTTCCTGATGCCCAAGTTGGTTATTTTTGAAAACTCCAGACACATTAAGTTATAGTACTTCAAATATTTAAGATTGTAAAGCACTGATATTATTCTTCCACTGCAAAACTTTTTCAATTAAAATAGACACCCCAATACAACACTGAACAGAAAACACAATAACAATTCCACGCTTTATTGTATTGCAGAGTTACTAAACATATCTTCACTGCTTTTAGATGGAACTCTGAAGTATTGGAAAACTTAAAAAGAAGTAATGCTGATTGAATTGGTGCATCCGAAACTGCAGATATCTTAGGTTCTGACGGTTTTCCTCTATTGCATTAAGAAAACACATGTCAGCAGGCCTGGACATCTTATTATAAAAAAATGAAAGAACTCTGGAATTAAGTGCAAAACAGGGTGGGGGGAGGGAGATACAGAAGACTGAAAGAATTAGTGACATCACGACTGAAGATCAGCTAGTTGAACAGTTTGTTTAGCCTTGGTTTTATTTCACTTAAAATATAGAGAGAAGACATGAAGAGAATTCAGTTTATGTAAATTTGAAGTATGACAATGAAAGGAATACAAAGCTATACAGAAAATAGATTTTCTAAAAAGAAACCACACAGGAATTTATTTTTTTTATATAATTACAATTATAGTAAAAGGTTAGTGTGTAAATACACTACACTAGTTATGTGTTGGCCTTTACTCTACATGAATCTAATTAAAATTACCAGAGAAAATATTATTACAGCACACATTACAGGTGGAGTCATCTACAGGACAGGCACTTACTAACCAAGTTTATCACTCATGGCTCCCTCTGCTCTGTGGAAAAAAATAGGCCCTTCTATGGGATAAGAGGAGGCATACATATATAAAATAAATAAGATGAATTCTTAGTGATGATGAGAGTCTGCATATAACTACTGGTAGTGCAGTAAATAATGAAGACGATATCTCATAGATCACTCGAAATCTGTTAGTTTGGAAGCTGGCCTTATTAAAAAAAACTTGAATATTTATATTTAGACACAGTCAAGTAAAAAAATAATTAACTTAGAAATGAGAAATGCCAACCATTCTGAGACAACAAGGGAGGTATTTCTTAAAAACGTATTTTGGAAAAGAACATAACGTTGAAGTGCCAAACAATGGTATACTTGCTGCAGAAGAAATAGCAAGTATTATTCTTAAATATGTGAACAGAATAATAGTGAGTTGAAACAAAACAATAATCTACTTTTTTACAGAAACAGTACCAACAATGAGATATGGTCTGAAGTTTTAAAAGCATGTTAAAGGGGTGAGGCCTTCAGCGTGCCTTAAGATTAATTGATACATGATAAGCATAAACGTCAATCTTAGTTCACTGAAAAGATTGATTAGCAGCTTGATTACACCGTATAAGAGAGAAAACACCATGAACCAAATCATTACTTTTAAGAGTAAAAGTAAAAAAAAATAAAAATTTCCCTAAGTAGAAAGCTGAAGTCAGCCAAGCAAATTAAAACCCAACAAACACTGAGGCTATTAAGCACCACAGCCAACTCACACACTGAACAGGAATTCTCCTCATTTCCATATCTAAGAATCAGAGCTTGGAAGATGGTCTACAACCAGAACAAGCTACTGAGTCCAATGGTCCGGAAGTCACCATAGTTATGTAATGCTTTCTTTTAACCTTAAGGTCAGTGAAATTACCTTGTTTTTAATAGCTGGCCAAGTTGCGAAGAACAGCTAGACTACTTAAAGTGAGCTGTGTGTTTCAAATTATTCTGACAAAAACTTAAAACAGTAAATGAAACTGAAAGTGTAATATTAAGTATTCTACTCCATTGAACAGAAGTTTTGCAATTCATATTCTAAAACTGATTATGGCACTAAAGTGGTAAATTTCAGATTTTTCCTACTATTTTCAAGAGCTATATCCCCACTGACTATCATTGCACATTCTTAAATATCACTTCATATGGACTTCCGTAAAACAATGCCTTTATATTTCTAGATAAACACCACTGCAGAAAGATTATATTGTAAAACAGGATTGATGGATTAGGGATACAATTTCTCCTGAGACTAAATGAAAACTTATATTTCATTTAAATTTTATCAATAATTTCAGAAATCAAATTAACATCCAGGAAAGTATAAGTTGATATTACTATATTAATATTATAAATTAATATAACTCAATATTTTCTCATGTACATACTGACTTAAGCATCTGAGAAAACTAGGTGTGTTTTTTAAGATGTACACCGCTAGAAATCCCAAGATTAAAAATAAACCAACTAGAAAGACATAACCTTTAAAAACAAAACACAGAAACCTTTTAGATGTCACTGTTCAATTCACTATATTCCAGATATATGCTAAATATTCGGTACACATTTTACTCATTCAGAAGCATTAAACTGGTCTTGAAAGACTAAGAAGCAAGGTTGAAACTGCAAGTATAATTTTCAGTTTTACTGGGTTCTTTTGTCAAACTGGAGGGGAGAAAAAGAAAAAAAAAAATCAACACACAAAATAAAAGCCTGACAAGAAACAAAAGTTACATGCCTCCTGTCCGACTTCATAACCATTAAACTAGACTTGCCTCAACCTTCAGAGTTAGATACCTTTTTCTGATTAAGGTTTTGTTCTTCATTCAGCTCCCCAGTCTCCTTGGTGTCTGCATCTATCTCTTCTTTACTTTCATGCTCATCTTCACTAGTAATGGGTCCATTTTCACACAAAGGAGTTTGAAAATCATCATCAACCAATGGAGGATAACTATACTTGAAAGAATCCTAAAACATAAGGAGATTTTTAAAGGACCAGTTATTTAGGAGGATGAGAAGTGCCTTCTCTAGTATTTTTTAAATGGAAATACCATCAATTAATTTTTTGTTTCCCATGACTTATATGTTTCATTTATCCATTTTAAGTTAGACCCCTGTGTTTTTATTATCATCATTAATAGACAAATAAATATAGTCATCTAATGAAGCCACTAAATTGTAACTGCTGTTGTTATTTATAGTCACAGCAGAACTGCAGAATCTGGTCTTTTGAGGATCAGCATTCAGAGTCTTCATGCTGAAGTTTTGGTCCTAGTTCTAGGAAACGTGATTTAAAACTTTTGACAGCTATTTCTAAAGAATGTCCCAAAAGTGATGAAAAACTTCAGTTGTTCTTTGTATCTTAGTTTCATAATAGCCACAGTTTAAAAACCAAACCAAACACAAAACTACAAAACAACCCCAATCCATCCCTCAAGTTTAACTTAGTGTGTGGACCTTTAACATATCCTGCAACTCAGATCTCAGTCTTTGGAACACCAAATCAATTTAAAGACCATATGCAAGACACCCGAGTAATATAGTAACAGCGTTCTTAAGTTCTTGATGCTTCTACAGTAAAGGTATCTTTTTTTATTGGAGGATCAACAAAAACCAGTTTTTGCTAACTAGAAATACTCAACATTCTCAAAATAGCTTTATTACATCATGTAATAAATGCAGGAGTTGAATACACCATTAGCAAGTTTGCTGATGATACCAAACCAGGAGGTGCTGTTGACTCTGTCGAGGGACAAGAGACCTTGCAGAGGGATTTGGACAGATTGGAGCATTGGGCAGTGATTAATGGGATGAAATTTAACAAGTCAAAACGCCAGCTTCTGCACCTAGGACAGAGTCACACCAAGCACAAGTATAAACTGGGAGAGGGGTGGCTGGAGAGCAGCCCTGCAGAAAGGTATCTGAGGGTGCTGGCCAACAGCAGGCTCAATATGAGTCAGCAGTGCGCCCTGGCAGCCAAGAGGGCAAACCGCGTCCTGGGGTGCATCAAACACAGCATAACCAGCCGGTCAAAAGAGGTGATCATCCTGCTGTATTCAGCGTTGGTGCAGCCTCACCTTGAGTACTGTGTGCAGTTCTGGGCCCCACCATTTAAGAAGGATGCTAAGCTACTTGAATGTGTCCAGAGGATAACAAAGCTGGGGAAAGGGCTGGAAACGTGTCCCGTGAGGAGCAGCTGAGGACTTGGGGCTCGTCTATTTGGGAGAAAAGGAGGGCTGAGGGGTGACCTCATTGCTCGTTACAGCTTCCTGAGGAAGGCAATGCTGACCTCTTCTCCCTGGGATCTAGTGATAGGACACGTGGGAATGGTTCAAAGTTTCAGTGACACGGGGTTTTCTACTAGCAGGGTGAAAACCTTGGACAGGTGAACAAGACATTTATTCAATGCTTGATATATAGTATGGAATAATTCTATAGTCTACGGAATGCGTTATATGCATTCTATAGACTAATGGCTTTCTTTTATAGCAGATGTAGAAGCTTTACACTACTGTGTTTGGCAACTGTGGCAGAGATCTTAATCATGGTAGTGATATTTTCTAAGATTACATGTACACATTGGCCATGAAATCACATGCAAAATGCCTAGTGATGTATTAGCTTCAGGCCACTGACCTATGAAAGGTCCTTTCAAGAAAGCAAGCTATGGGCTATCAACTCAGACACCCAGGTGAAGAGCAAGCACAGCATTCTAGTACACATACTGTTCAATACTGGCACCAGTGGAGGAAGTCTTGGATTTAACAAGGATTAACTGCCCATCTCTGACAAAGGAAAGCTGGGCAAATACACAAACTAAAACCCTACTGTATGTACATGTCTTCCATCAGTGTGTACACTGTATGTACATCAATCTTGCACAAAATGTTACTGAAGAGGCAACAAATCTCCCTGGCCAACCAGAAACATGTATGTCATAAGAATTGGCCTGTTCCACCACTGATATCAACAGCTGGAACTGGCAGAATGTGGGATACAACAGACTGGGAATCCAGGAAAACACTGACTTAGTATTCATTTATTAATTAATGAAAATTATTAGCGAGTGGCTTTTGAGCACCTAACCCTAATTTTCCAGACAGCTTATCATTAGCTTGCTCCTAAATCTGTTTTGGGCAATTCTAGCAAGTTCTCTAAGACAAACCTACTATAAAGAGAGGGACATCTGCACGGTGTAGACACGAACCACTCACAGCAATCCCTCCTGATTAGCAGTATGGTAACAGCCACAGCCACAGCTAACAGATACTGATGAGGACTTGAATGGAACTTATATTAAATTTATACTCCACAGTCCTGCAAAATCCAAGCTTCTGTTTTCCATAATTAGTTTTAATACTTTTGATATTCTGGAGTCACTTTTGTCCACTAGTTGCCTAAAACCAAGCAAGTTATTTTCCTCCTTTCACAGCTGGCTGACAGAAAATCCTTGATCGAAGGATTTTCATGCTAAGGAAAGCCTCAGATTCATCCTTTGAGTGACCCTGAACCACAGTAGAAACAAAACATACTTAAAGATAACTTAACAGAGATATTGAAGCTTGAAGGCTTCCAATGGAGACACAGAACAGTTCCCTTGATTAAGCAAAGTAATCACTGACTCCAAGTTCAACATTATTAATTCTATTTCCAAAATGGATTTTTTTGTTTATTCCGAAAGTAGCCTCTAACACTCTTCTTGGATACCTAGATTCCACTGCACTTATGTTCTCTGTATCTCCCCAAGTAATGAGCCAGATGACCTGCTTCACTAGTTGCCTACATCTGGCAAGACCTGGCTCTTTCACAATGGATCCTAACAGTGGACACAGCAGAAAGAGGAGATGAGCGTCTACTTATGGCTACTGTATTGAACACAAAGGCTGAACAGATATGCTGTGCTCTTTACGTGCGTTATGCTAGTTGCAAATGATGATCTGTTCCTCAGTGTGTGGAGATCAAAGACGACAGAAAGAGTTGGAAGGAGGCAAAACAAACCCAAAAAACTAAACACTTGAGTGAAGAGTGGAGGGAATGAATTTGTGCAAGTCAGACACTGCCTTAAAAAACAGGCCTGACAACACTAACACTGGTGAATACATTCTATCTTCAGACTCCAGTTGCCTCAAGAGAAGCCAATGTTAACCACATCAAGAAAAGTTAAATTCTGAGAAAAAGTCAGTAAGTGGTCTGCCTTCTGTGGAAAAACTCCTTGCTGTCAGAGAGTTGCAAAATCCTGCTTTACTGTATGAGCTGAAGAAATCTTTGGAAGGAGGATATTTAGCAAAGCCACAAGCTTCTTTCTTTGAAGACGTAATTAGCTATCAGGTAAGATGGTCTAAAAAGTAGACAGGAGATACTCAGCTCTAAGGAGGAAAAGAACAACTTTTTTTCTTCCCCTCTATTGCAACAATAGGACAACACTGTGGGAGCTAGGCCCAGAACCACTGCTATACCCCATTCAAATCCTTTCTGATGCTACTTCAGTCATCATCAGCCCTTCCCTCAATGCCCAGTCCTGAAGTTCAGCAATTTCAGCTTTCTCTAACATGAGAAAATTCTTATATGAGACTGGGGAGTTTGGACAGCAATTTTCCATGGAGAAAGATGATATCACCTTTTCTTCAAAAGTCTTGTGCAAAAGCACTTTTTAAAGGCTGCTACTTTCAGCCAAATAAAAAAACAAGGTACCTTAGTCTTTATGTTCCCAAAATAAGTTTCATATGTTCTGGCTACCAGAACTCTACCTTGAGTTTATATATAAGGAACATGGCCTCTCCTACTGTTGCTGAAGCAGAGGCTTCCTCTTCTCCATATTGTTACTGCCATAAGTCCAAAAACACTTCAGAAAAAAAAAAAGTGGAAAAGAACAAGTAAAAGTAACTCCTCCACAGTGGGCTTATTCCATTACCATAGATGGTCTACAAAAACTTTAAAAGGAAAAACATCCTCTTTCTGCAAATTCTATTATAAAGATCATGCAAACTAATTTACTGGATTTGTGAAAAATGAAACCTGTTGTACAAGATGCTTGTGCTGTTTTGCTATTTAGATGGCACTAGAATAGGATCCGGGTTCTGTTAAAGTGATACCAGATTGTAGCATACTCTTTGGAGCTCTAATACACTCTCAAAAAAGGAATCTTCTACAGCCATGTCTTAAAATGCAGCTCTAGAGACAACAAAGGAAAAATAATTGCAATATGATTGTCTTTACTGAATCATAGCTTTGGTGCAGGATGAAAAAAAAAATCTCAGAGGGCCATGAAACCTATTTTCTGTTCACAGAACTTGTTTCGTGAACGAACACATAATCTCTAACTCATCAGGTAGGGGAGGGGGAATAGTAGAAGGAAGAATGACACTCAAAATGGAATTTTTTTTTAAAGGGCTGAAAAACTAAGTGATTTCCAATGACTTCAAAGTGGATGAATGATTCAGAAAAATTACTTCTGTACTTAAGACTCCCAGATATCAAATCCTCATGAAGTTAACCCATTGTATATTAATGGGATTTACAAATTATCATTGGCAGAACAGTTTCAAGAAATTTCACCCATGAAGTGCCAACTCTCAATCCCACATATGTAATTTATATAGGCATATCTCAATCTATCACAAAAGGACCACAAAATGTTAATATACTTACAGTTCCACCCATGTGAGGTGGTAGATACTCTCCACTGATGTATTCCTGTACATCACTCTTGTTTGTGAACTTTAACATGCTTATTGCATCTGGGCCAAGCCAACCTTTCACAATTTTAAAGGCAGCTTAAAAAAAAAAAAAAAATATACATAAGTTGACAGGAAGGGGTTTTTTCAGTATATTGGTAGACAAGTGAACTACATCCTGTAAGATATAGCAGGACCTGCTCTGAAAGTATCTATTATAATGGGGATAAACAGTGCAAGGAAAAGAGTATTATTTACAGAGAAAGTATTTTATGGACATACACTTTTCTAGAGATGAATGCAGATAGACCACAGACTTCCATGGAAAGAGTATCTTTGATTTAACGAATGACAACTTTGTCATCCTGGAATTTAGCCCAGGAAGTACTGAGGGGGTAAAAGCAATTGTACTTCTAGATCTGAGTGAGGGAGGTTGGGAAAGATATGTATACACTCTCCCTAGCTGAAATGTTTTGCTGCTTTAAAGGTCACTTGTTTAGATCTACAGAGTATTTTCAAACACCCTAGTTATTTCAGTGATGGTAAAACATGAATATGCAGAAGAATATAGAGCCAGCATAAAAATATGTATTCATATGGTAAAAATACAGGAATAGCATGTTTATCCTGTATATTATAATTAAAGATAATTATTGAAGTACACACATCACAACATATGTAACAATATCAGTGTCCTGTGTCAGGCATCTATCTTAAATTGTGTATTCTAGTTTTTGGCTGGTTGTAAGTGTCCGTCATTTATACATGATAGTATTCCTAAATCACAAGCTTTGAAAGGACTACAGTTGGAAACATTCAAGGAATAAACTATTTATCAAGGTCCCCCAAGCTTTAAAGGTAACAGGATGAATACAGACTCCATTTAAAGTATGATCCAACATACAATGCTAGAAGGAAAAACAAAAAGTATGCAACCTACGAACTGACAGATTTAAAGATGCACATTTAACAAATGCCACCATTCAGCTGTATCTACACAGAGCAGAAAAAATGCTTCCTATTTATGCTACTAATTTTAAAGAGTTATCATGATCTAAAACCCCCAACAAAACCCAAACAACAACAACACCCAAACAAAACCAAACAACAACTGACCGTTCATTATCCATGGCATTTCAAAGATCACTATCTTTGCTGAAAAGACAAAAAGAAAAGGAAATAATCTGAATATCAAGTGTTATGTATTTCTCTGTTTAAGAGAAAGCACAGCAAGAATGGTCATGTAAAAAGTAAATACTTATTTTTAGAAACCTCCGTGTTCACTTCCTTGTAGAAGCAAATTTTCTATCATTGTTTTTAACATGTATAAACCTATTTCTGTTGCTATATAAAGACATTAGCTGTTTGCCTAGAAAACAGCTGAGAATATTTTAAGTTAGACACTGTTTATATACTTCTCTGGGATACTACTTTTCTGACATACTGTTACTAATAAGTAATCACCCCAAATAAGGTGGAGGAAGGTAAGATCTCAACCTGACGAAGAAAAGCAACTACTGAATGGAAAAGAAAGTTTAACAGGTACATTCAGCACCTCTTCTTCCCAAAGAAGCAAATTGCAAGAGTCTCTGTAAATCTACTTTTTTTTTTTTTTACAAGCTTGCTTTGTTTTAGCAGAGAGAAGTCTGAAAAGTTAGCACTCTGACTCAGAAGTATCCCAAAATTTTTCTCTTGAATGTCAAAAAACCAAAAACATGATGTTGCACTTGCCTTTAAGTTTGATACTTGATCAAAGTTCTGAACTTTGATCAGCAAGCTGAAATATAATATTCAGAGTTTAACCAGTTGCTGTACAGAATTTCAATATTCACAGACATATTTTCACCTAAAATTTCTAACTCCTGTTAAGATGAGCTGGCAAAAACTATTCAGTGTTTGCCTATCCACAAAAAAAATTAGCAGGCAAGGTTTTTCCAAGTGTGCACACAAACATGGCTTAATCTGTTCAGAGTAAACCATTGCTCCCTAAAATTTTCTATAGCCATTCATTCTTTGTCCCCTAAAGACTTCTAAAGGATACAAACCGTCATGCAAGTTTGCAAAGCTTCTACACAAGTAACAAGGAGCAAAAGAAAAAACAAGCCAATTCAGTTCTACTAGACGCTTATATAAATTTTTAATCTGTAAAAACGTGTCTTGATTCTTATTTCATGAAAAGCCAGTTGATTTTTGTATTGTAAATAAACTTTACATTCATCAAAGTTATGCTGGCTTAAGAGCACAAAAGTATTCTGAATCTGTAATGTCCATGTGTTCCATGTAGTTATCACATAAAGCACATGCAAGAAGACTTAAAGTCTCTGCCATCATCTGCAACATTATGAAATGCTCTTATTACACAAGAGTACAGTGTTTAAGATGTAATATGCAATACTTACTGAGGAAGTTTGGGTAATAATCTGTAAAACAGTTGACAATAAAACGAACAAAATCCAAGTCCTAAAATAAAAGCACAGAGAAAATGCAATGTAAATCAAAACATTAAAAACAGACGCTTAGTTAAGCTAAGGCATTTATTGAATAGCACGAGATACTTATACAGTAATCGTCTATATTCAAATGTTACACATACTACAAATCATCCAAACTCAATGCAATGCTTTTCACTTCATTAAATTGCTGCAGGATTGTGGTCAAACTTCGCTTTATGATTTAATAAAGAAGTCAACAGACCTATTATCAATGCAACAAGTTAGGTACCTAAACTACTGCAGAGAATCAATAGGATTTAAGCTGTACAAGAAAGATACAGGAAAAATAAACCTTTAGCACTGAAGAAGTTTGACAGTTTATCTTAAAGCCTTACAAGGGAGAGCACTAAACATACTGAAATGTCCCTTTAATAACTTATCTTCCATATTGTTCAATATACTATTGCACTCAGGATCTTCCAGAAGAAAAAAAAAGTTTTCCTTTCAAGACAATTTTTGGTTTTAGTATCAGTTTGTGGTATGCAAAGAAATTGTGGGCAGAGGCAGCACTCAAAAAAGCTGCTTGTATACCACCCATTTTCAGGGTGCTTCCATCCAATGAGCAGTCACACAGAAATAGTACAGCCAAGTCTCCATTGTAAAATCCAGGTATAACAGAAGCGACTACCCAGTAAAGGGCAAAAAAGGCATTTTATGAAACAGGTATAGATAATAAAGTAACAGATGCCTTACCACAATAAAGTACTACTAGGGAGACTTTCATAAATAGTAGAAAATACATTACTGATGGAGGATCCAAGCCTGTCATAAGAGTAAAAATGCTATGGGGAACAGGCTCCTAAAGTGATGTAAACACGCTATTACAACATTTGCAGACACAGAGGAAAAAAACCCAGCACCCAGTGTAAGAGCATTTCCCACAACCTGAAAGCTTTATTAGTAGCTTCAGTAATTAGAAACTAACTGAAAGCTTGATATCTTTAGATAGGAGGCAAAAGGAAGCGTTTAATAGAAGCATATCTAAACTGGCTGTTGCTTGTACCAAATGCAGTATCTTTCATTTAACAGCATACACACAGCGATGGATTTTCAAGCCATGATTAGATTCTCCTGTGCATTAACAAGAATGCTGCTCTTTATTCTGCTGCCTATCCAAAAGTGGCACTATTGGGTATCAGGAGGATGGATCCATTATTTTGACGAAAGTCATAAAAGCTGGCAAAGTAGATGTCCATAGCAATGGAACAAACAAATGAAGTGTGCTCTGGAAAAGATCTCAGAAATTCAAGTTCTTTTAAGATAAAATTTATCAATTATTCTACATGGCTAAAAACAGCCATTAAAAAAAATATTCCTGTTCTGTGATAAATCCACTAACTACAGAGCAAGTCTGTACAATGGGTCACTTAGGGACAGCACTTGCTGAGATTTTGTCTCTGGGAGTCTCAAAGACACTGGGAAGAAGTTGCTTCAGAATATGCTCCACAAAACCCAAATCAAGTTGCTTTTTCACATCACAGAAACTATTACAATCCTTTATTCTTGTTATACAAAACCATGCCTCCAGTATTATCTTCAGGAGTATCAATATACAGCTCTCAAGGCACAAGTAAGAGAACTAATACTGTCTTGCAAAACTGAACTACACCATATTTATTTGTCAAAATATCTTCTGAAAAGCTTGTGGCCCTGTACTGCACAGCTGCAAGGTCCTAATGCAACATTAACCATCTTTCCTGGAAAAGGTAAAAAGAAAGGGTTTTTTGTTTTTGCTTATATTTAAATGATTCCTGCCATACCAACAAAAAAGAACGAACA
The DNA here is from genome assembly GCA_031468815.1 of Morus bassanus. NCBI lineage: Eukaryota > Metazoa > Chordata > Aves > Suliformes > Sulidae > Morus > Morus bassanus. The sequence goes on along the minus strand of CM062568.1, from coordinate 85,277,144 downwards.
AGATACAAGTTTTATCTATTCCTTTAAGAATAACAGGACAGCATGGCATTTTGTAAGAAAAATTTCAAAATTCTTTAGAAATAAGAATTTTAAGCCTATAAACAATCTATGGGATTTTTAGTTATTAGAGTGAATCTACAAATATGTAATGATAGGCAAGATCTCCATCTTGCAATCTAAAACAGCTTAGATTCTGCTCCTGAAAGTAGGTGCTAAAAATGTACTTTTTTCCTACTGAACTCAGCTGAAGAGAATGACAGAGAACTCTCTAGATTTTCATCTATCTACTTTACTCAAATGCCGCTGCTCCCCATCCCTCGAAAAAATAATAATCCTGATTTAAGTTGCCTAAGTTGAGGATCAGTTAAAATGTAGGAGGTGATATTGTTCTAATCTTCTAAACAAGCTTCTACAAAGCAAATCCTAATGATGCCTGTAGTAAACTGCGGGTATGCATTCATGCTTTCTCTATAAAGCTACTAATAGGTAGAAAAAAAACAGACCTTGAGGGAGATACTACAACATACGTTCACTCCTAAATCTACATAAGTTTAAAAAACGTATTTTCATTTCCAGATTTCAGAAGAGGACCTCAACCAATAGATAAGCTGCAGCTTCATTCTATGCCACTAACCAGATCAAGCTATACTCGTAGTAGTAGTGTATCATTCAGATTGTATTAACAGCAACTGTAGGTAAAGCTATACAGAAGCTAATGCCCAGACTCAAAGCTAAAATGGATCACAAAAAAACCCCAAAGAAAACCCCAGATAGATCTGGTGAATTTAAAGATTCACTGTTAAGATGACAACATAAAAGACTGCACCTGGTGCACTTAGTTCTAAGTAAATCTAGTGATTCAGATATTAACTACAACTTCTGCTCTATAACAAGAGCAGCTTTTGAACCAGGAGATTTTAAAAACATACCTAAATCCAACTAAGGAACAATCTTAGGAACCAAATGTGTATTAAAAAACTTCTAGAAAATATACAAAAAGTCCAGATGACAGTGTGCAACCAGTTAGTGTACTGATGAGTGTTGAGAAGGGAGAAGAAAGTACTAGAATCAAAAATTCCATCTCAAAGCAAGGGAAGTGAAAAAAACTACAAAAAATAAAACCCACAGCACACAGTTGACAATATTGTCTTCAACTGCAATATATTTACAAATAACTCCACAAGGGGCAGTTTGTCATTTTAGTCCTCATACAAGTGCTGACACATATGACATATGAATACCAATGGACATCAGCGGAAGATCCCTATCTCAAGTTTACTAAAGTACTTAAATAAGTGAACCAAATGTATTTCTTCGTATTTTTCATAGATTGAAATCCATCATCTTAGAAAAACTGTTCCCAACAAAAACGTACTAAGGCAATTGTTTACCTCCTGAAATAGATAATAGCATTTTTACAACACAATGGAAAAATATCATACTGAGCTGATTCAGTCAGACCAGAAGAAATACCGCTCTACATGCTACAATGTTGATACTACTATACTACAAACTCAGTATACTTTAGCATCCTTCAAAGAAATGCTGGTGTATGGATGCACAGATTCAGACAGCGTGCAAGAATCACTGAAGCAAAAGCAAATAACGGAGTGTCCTCAAACACTATGAAATTCCAGAGGTCGTGTAAAAACATATACTTCTGTGCTTTGTGAAAGCTTTAATGAAAATGAAAGATACTCAGCTTCTGGTTTTCCAACCAGTAGTTTCCATGGGGAGGAGTCTGGGAGAAATTTTAAGGTTTCACAGCAACGTTTCAGGATCAGCTTATGAAATATTATGGCCAAAGAGACAATAAATAAAGCTTTTGAAAATTCAAAACCCCACAAATCACGTTCTTTATGTCTTCCACTTTTCCATATAGGCACAGGACTTAACTGTTAAGACCATCAGTGCAGGAACAGTTCTTAAATACATTTAAGTTTCATGTAACATACGTGAACAATTTGCCAAAATCCAATGAGCACCTAAACTTAAACATTCTCTGAAGTTTACTTCAGGCAGGGAATTACCCAATCCTATGTATACCTACAATAAATCTCTAAGTAACTCCCAAAGCAGACTACTGACTGGACATATGACTAATTGGTAGGGAATGCTTTTTTTTTTTTTTAATACTTGTTTCCAAATACCTAGAACATGGATTTTCAAGTACTTAATTCTGAAATGTTTTTAAAATCTAAGAAACTTTGAATTTTGTAAATAATTGTGCGAATGGAAAGTAGTTTTCTGGAACAGTTTCCAAAACTTGTATAATTCCTCTTGGCTTCTTGAACGATTCAGTTCTACAATTACGTAGAAGGCAAAGGTGAAATACTACTCTTAAAATCATCAGAATTTTCTTATCTAATTGCAACTTTTTGAATAATCATCACTTTTACAGAAGCGACTGAGCTATGCTGCACCTCCTTGATTTTGTAGTCCTAAAGAACATCTAGAAACGTATAAAAACTTTTGCTAAGAGAAATGTCTCCTCTTCTGAATGAAAAGTTGGAATCTCTCACTTGTGTAAGGTCAAGCTTGGACAAAGCAGACTTGAATAAAATTGACAGCTTGGACCAGGAACTGAAAAGGGGGTGAAGATATTATTTCTGAAGAAGTATGAACTTGAGTCTGATAGACTTCTGAACTCTAGGCCTGTCTATCACATCTGTTCAAATTCACACACCCTCATTTTTTCTGTATCTGTACACAGCAACAACCATGCAGATTTCTTCACCATATTAATCTCATCATTGTAAAAACATGTTTTGTTAGTAAGAGAAAAGACAGACTTGGGCTATATTTGGTTAAGGTGAATACACAAGCAATGCCTACTTGATAAACTGCTCTTTTGCATCCAGCTAACTTTTCTTCAATGGGTGGAGAGAGATCCATGCAGGGACTTGAGAAATGAACACAATTTAAATGTACAGGGACAGCATACTGTTGGACGTTTGGACATCCAACAGAATGTTGGACGTTTGGACATCCAACAGAATGTTGGACAGCATGGAGAGCCAGGACCAGGATCAGAATGTCAGCTGAAGGTGCTGACTTGTCAGAACAGATCATTATTCTCAAAGACCTCAGCCACTGCTTCTAAGGGTTTTAATGCTTCACAATTACCCCATTTTTCCATCCTTCACTCTTGACTGACCGATTCATCCAAAAAAGATGACAACAATGAAAATGGAGCTGTTGAAGAAACAGCAGCAACTGTACTCACAATAAAAGATGGCTCAGCCTATTGCCTTTTGGGTGCTTACTACTCTCATCCATGACAACTGACAAACCAAGCTGGTGAGCAACTACTTGTATATAGTCACTTTGGCTCAGTCACCAAACTAAAAGCAAGTTTTCAGTGAGCTGTACAAGACAAAGTTTAATATGTAACCAAAGATTTTGGAAACTGCTTATGTCATGGGAAGAAGCCCTACCTATCACTGATGTGAGCAATTGTTAAGTTATTTAGGTGTCAAGGACTGCACAGAGACTCCTGTTTTTCTGGGGACATAGGTTAGATAATTCAGAAAGCAGTCAGAAAAACACAATAAAAACACTTACTATGTGACTGATTCCAGTTTCAGCCATGTCAAACACCACTGTTAAAGGCTTTCCGTGATCTCTCTTGGCATAATGTTCTAACCAAAAAGCTACCAGTTTCTTTTTCTCAAGTTGCTGTTTAGGATCTCTTGTATGATGTTTCACTCTGAACCAAACTTGTGAGAAGAAAAACACACATAAAAATTGAAACAACAGATCCAAATTAACAAAAAAACATTATGCTAATAACTATACAGTATGCACTGAAATTTATCAATACCTCTGAGTTTGTATTCTACACTTCTGATTTTGTGGCCACTGAACATCCAGAAAAACAACTGCATACCTTTCCACACACCCCCTCTTCCCTGCTCACATTTTTATACCAGAACTTTTTAAAAAATGAAAATACAAAAAATTACAGCACAGAAGAAACAGTAGAGTGGAAAAATACTTTTAATGTCTTTAAAGACTTCTTATCTAGATTATTATTTCATAATTTCAAATTAAATCGTGTGGTCCTCAGACGTGATATTATGTTCTGCATATATTCTAAGTATTGTTGCGATTGCAGAATTTGTTTCTTCTTCTGCTTAAGTTTTCTACAGCATTGTAGTTAATGCATTTTGAAAAACTATTTATACACACGTTATGAATTATATAGAAAGCAACAGACCTTTCTAAAATAAAATTTAAAAAAATCCAGAACATGAGCAACATTATATAAATGAAAGCCCAATACATACCATTCCGGAATAAGAAATCACTCATTTCTTATTCCAGAGAGAAAGAGACAATTTTTTCCAGGAAAATTAGCATATTTCAAAGTAACAGACTTTATAAAAACATCTGAAACCAAATTACTGAATACACAATGAAGTGATAAAAGAACTATTCAGGGCAGCAATTTGAAGAGCATCACCTTCATTTTTGGTACCTCTACAATAGCAGGTATAGAAAATTGAGATGTTAGTTATGTTTCAGTGACAATAAAATCAGAAATCATTATTTACCCGCCTTGAGAGTTCATTCTCCAACAATTCTCAGCTATTACAGAACATTCCAATGACATCAGAAAAAAATTAAAGAAACAAAACAAGAAAACTATTGCAGACCTCCTGTGAACCACTACAAGGAAGCAAGAATGTGGGCTGCTAGAAAAGCAATGGCAATGCACTGTAATAATGAACATTTATACTAGTCATATACTCACCACAGTAGATACAGAAACAATGCACTTAAACAGGAAAGTTAAAAACTGCATTATAATTAGGAAAAAGTTTTATGATTTTTGAAAACTGCTGTTGAAGTTTCCTCATTCCACTTCTGCGATCCAAAGAGATACTCAAACCAACTTAGCAACTTCTCACCATTTTTAGTAAAACCAGTTGCCAATACATACCTACTTCTCTTTTTAGAATATTTACTTTTCAAAATAGATGCTATAATGCTGGAAACAAAAAATAATTATCAATGGCTGAAGATATTATATTCTGTGCAACTTACATAATTTATAGCCTTCTTTATCATATCCATGCAGAAAGAGAGAACCACTTTCAAATAACCACTTTGGAAGGACAGATTCTGTCAAGTCTGCAAAGCCAAATGAAAGATTATTTCAGTAATCATAATAATCCCATTGTAACTTAACAGAAGTCACTAAAAATGCAGAAGTCTATCAACAAAATACAAAAATGTCTTTATAAACCACTTTCCAAGGCCTTTACTAAACTACTGCAAACACTGAGCTCATTTGAAATCTTTGCTACGTTCTTCCTCTCATGTTGTAGCGTAGAATCTATTTAGGAAGAAATAAAAAAAATTGATGTAAGAAAAAATGCTGCAAATGTTTATTTTTGCTTATTATCTGCAGCTCCTCTTGCTCTATCCTTTAATTCAGATGGTGAAGTCCTGTAGATAAAGCTCATCTTCAAAAGATTCTCACAGCACAAAATCTATTCTACCTACAGTAGACCAGTGCTACTATGATGAACAGAGCCCTGTTCTTTGTGGGTTTTTTTTGTTGCTGTTTGCTTTTTTTAAGTATTCCATTCCAGCAAATGCACAAAGACAAAACAAGAGACAGTCACCTTCCTTCCCTCCTCTTAAACAACCTTTCAATAGACATATGGAACCACAACAAAACAGTGAGACCATACCAGCCAACACAAAAAGCAATAGTTCTAATTTTTTTTTTTTTAAACCAAGTACAAAAGTTCTTGCTCAGCTCTCTGTGGTACTTACAAAACCTTTAAAAGGTGCTTAACGAAACTACATACAGAAGTCAGTTGTAGTTCAATAGGAAAGCAACATACACCATCAAAATCATTTTATAACATAGCTTACCATTAACGGTATATTCCTTCCTCCACTGAAAGCTTTCATCAATCATCTTTAATGTATCATCCACAACATCATGACGCCAAATCAGATAATTTTCAACCCATTTATCATCTTGCTGAAGTCTTTCCACATCTCTAGAATCGTATTTATCCGATTTATCTGTCAAATAAATCAATTATTTTAAGAATACAGCATTTGCTATGAAAACATGAAAATGGGGATTTGTCAAGTTTCAATATAAGCATCTACTAGGTACATAGGATTTCTTTTGCAGTCTTTAACTTAAGCAGACAAACCATAGCATGAGAAATTGATTAAAAGCATCTATCTACTGTAACAATATTTAGGAACACTACAAGGTTACTCTCACTAGAAAAATATTTTCTGTGATTCTTATTCAAAGAAAAGACTTTAGAAAACAAGAAAGTGTGTGTAAGGCAGGTGTAATTTTTCTAAAAACAGGTTTCTATAATTAACATAAATTAGTATATAGTCTAAGAATCTGTGTACTGATGAATGTATATATTAAGAATCACTAGTTCAAGCCTGAGTTCTCAAACTTATAGGCATCAGCATGTCAGACCACAAAACGTCAGGGAACAGATGTTAAAATGACTATTTTTGACCACGCACTATACATCATTGAATTAAACAAAATCGTTTTCTTTAAAAAGATTACATGTTCTACACTTGTTATATTGTTACTTGACTGAACACAAACTACATGCAACTCAAGCTGTATGAAACCGCCAAGTCTCAAACTCTTCTTGTAACAGGTTAGCAACAGGATAACAGGTTAACATGCTTTAGGAAGTACTTCAGATGAAACAGGAGTTGCTGCTGCTACTTACTTTTTTTTAATATCATTATTTTTTAAACAGGAAAGCTTGTAAAATACAAATGCCTAAGCAGACCTATTTTTTATTGTAGCACATTTTAATGTGCTTAAACAAAGGCTGAGTTTTTAGATTAATGCTCCTCTGTCTGAGAAATCTGCATAATTGGAATGTAAATCAAGTAAGAGCCCATGATAGAAACAGGCTTCTGAAAGCAACAGACGCTGATACACATCTCTTTGCTAACTACTAAAAAACCATAAGCTCTTAAACTCTTCACTTAACAAAAAATAAAGTTATTAGCATGAAAAAAGCTAAGACTGGCTGTTAATAAAAATAGATGTTAATTTTCACATACTGGAAAGACTATTCCTCTGTCAGCAGCAATAAACTCTAAATAACTACTTTCAGGGCCATCATAATTAAAATAACTATTTCAAACTGCGACTGGATGCTTTAGGGATACGTATTTCAATCAGACACTAAGAAAGAGACACCATTAAATTCTGCTAATATTTTTAGTTTTACTGGCCTACATGCTAAGTATGACCTATTTTACTTGCCTTTCAATTTATACTCTTTCCTCTCACAAATTAGTTGATATAACTGTAAGAATATACCCATTTTAAATGCGCCCATCCACTAAGAGTTATTATAATTGCACTCCCCCAATGCATCTCTTCACATCTGACTGGTTCTCACATACATTTTCTACTCACTTCCTTCTTCATTAGGTTTCAAATTTCTCCTTACCTTGTTCCCAGCCTGCTACCTTACCTTGTTCCTTAGCCAAGCCTACAGTCAAATCCCACTTTCCTTAATCTAAGTGCCCACAGCAAGGTTAACTTCCAAGTTCAAACAGGTCTCTAAGTACCTTTTTCAGTCATGGGTATTCAAAAGGTTAGAAAGATTCCCTAGCCTCTCTTTGTGTAACACGCATTCCAAGCCAAACCCCCTTCAGGGATGCTGTCATGTACAGTAACTAAGCTGGCACATCCACAGTCAGCTACAGTTAAGAGAAGCACTGGCTTCTCTTAGCCATGGTGTATTAGCTATTCCATGCTATGGACTATTCAATACGGTGTATTGACTTGTCGAGCCATTAATAGCTACTCATAGCCACAGCAAACTAGGGTTTTGCAAGAGCAAAGATTTACTTTAACATATAACATAACAGTATTACAAGTCTCCAGTGCCTGAGCTACCTTACTTCAACTTGGTTTAATAATCTCTAGCACATGTTAGCTTCCAGCTAAGAGCGACTGCAGTTAATCAATCAGCCAACTATTTTTCTGAGATCAGTCCCATGTATATCCTATTTGTATAAGGGATTTGAGTACTGTGTAATTAAAGAGAAAAACCACACACCACCATGTAAAAACTAACAGGAAATGTTTCACACTGCTTTCTGAGGCTCTCCTTGCTCTCAGTATCTATTTGAGAGCAGAACTGCCACAACGACAGAATAGTGCACCCCGTATCAAACAATAATATACAAACGTTCACATATCATCCTGCTGAACATGACTCAGAACACACATTTCTGGGCCACTAACAAGTTTTCCCAAACTCTGAACTTAAATAATATTTAAAAAACAGGAATTTAACTTTATGACTATTTTAAGAAAATGAAAGAGGAATGGAGAATACATTTTATCCAAACTTTCAATATCAAAATGAAAAGCCAGCTGGATTCAGATAGGGACAGTTAAAAAAAAAAATTGAAGTATTTTTCTTCTCTCCCGCAACTAAATTCTTAACAAGATGACACATGTAACCTGAATTTACATATATACTACAACACAGTAAAACAGGAACAACTAGTCAAATTCCGCCTTGCAGAATGCCAGTATTTCAATCAAGTAAGCTTAACAAGACTGATAGAACAACAGGAGTACTGATTACTGTTTTAACCTTATCTGATTTATACAATTCTTCCTATAAAATAAATAAAATTTAGAATGAGATCGTGAAGCCAAAAGAAAGGTGTTTTATCTCACACATATAAGGCAGAGTGATATGAAATTGCCAGAGTCCTTCCAATAATCCAGTCATTGAAAGTACGTCAATTCAGAGGAGGAATTAGTCTTCAAATTTGTGCATTTCCCACAATTCTACAGACATTTGGAAACTTGTTTTCAAACTATGCTGTGAAATAATCTGAATGTTTCTAATTTTAAATCACTCATGGAACGCTTGACTGCAGTTACTGGATTATTAGAAATTTCTGGAGTCAAAACAGAATTAGTTGAAAGAAAATAGACCTTTGGTATTCTCAACACATAATTTAAACACATCCTGCACAATTTCGAGGTCAAAAGGAAACAGAAGTTGAGGGGCACCCAAACGGAAATTCAGGTGAAACTATAAACTGAAGCATCTTACCTCAGACAATCTCCAAGCCAACTAGGCAGGCTCCCCTTAGGATATCTGTAAACATATACTGATGCTTTTCTCACTAGAAAATTAAGCAACTTCTGTTCACACCTGCAGAACTGCCAGTAAGATGCCCAGACACTACGTTTAGTCACCCTCTACTCAGGGAGATGGACATCCTATAATTAAGTCCATAACAAACAGAATTTCATAAGGTATTTGGAACACACCCTGCTTGCCCCAAGAGTAACACAAGGAACAGCATTCACAGCTATTTCTGTTCAGAAAGAGCTAGTGAAAGCCACATATAAAACAGCAGTGCCAGACTTGTGTGAAACATTTCGTGGTTAAGACAACTGTCCAGAAGCTTGGAAACCTGGTTCCTTCCTCAGCCCAAAAGAGTCAAACCTTACTGTATCCCAGCATAGTTCCACAGCCAGTGGAAGTGGAAGAGGCAAAACTGGGATGCTGCAAGACTTCTCTGTTGAGCTGGTACGCTGCATAGAAACTAATCAAGACTCAGATCCAGAACAACGAGAGAAGGCGTAACCTGCTTAGCAAATTTTATAATTACCAGAGAGCATTAAAAACAAATTCAAAGTTATATATGAGGGAGTAACAGTGACAACAGCAAGGAGAAGAGGTCAAAATGCACTCTTTTCATTCCCTGAGCTAAAAGGCCTTCCGGAAAATTTGAGTGAACGAGAAGATTGACCAGGTCTCAGACAGAACTTTAATGGTTTCAAAATTCACCATTTTATTTAACCGTATTTTTAAAATAGCTACTTAACGTTACTTTCATTTCCCCATTGAACATTTGAGGTCAAGGGAGAAGACTGGGAGAAGACAGAAAAAGTTCCGTTTGAACAGCAGCATCTTCCTATTACTTACCTTCCTTTTTTCTTGCCTAAGTGAGGAGCTCTGTTCCTTCTATGACCACATTCTGCCCTATTAATAATTGTCTTCAAGCTGAGAAACTTACAGTGAAACTCTATGACTTAATCACTATCTTCCAACATAGAGGACCCTGAATGACACAAGACAACAGCTCTGAAAAGAACTCCAGAATCATGCAAAACTAAATGAACACAAGTTTCATTGCAACACTTTCACTGGAAGAATTCATTAAATTCTTTGATGCACAAATTGTAACATCCCTTCTCTTCACATTTTTTTTTCAGTGCCATCTACATTACCAGGAGACCAATGCTGCACTGATCTGTTTTCTTCTGGCATTCATGCTTTAGGAAAAGTAATAGAAATTTGAGAACATTCAACAAGAATATAGAAGAAAGACTACAGAACTGGAAAACAGGCAGCAGAGCTGCAGACCAACACTAAAATAGTCCAGAGAAGTTCAGAATTCACAACCTGTAAGAATGATTCCTCCCTTCAGGAAGAACTCTTGTCTAGAAAAGAAGTGTTACAAAACAAGTCATACACAAAGCTAAGAAGGGATAGCAACTACATACCTTCGAATAGAGGAGGGGAAAAACCCCACACCACTTCATTGTACAAAAAATTGGAAAAAGTAACTTAGCAAAGTATGTCAAGTGTTCCATTACACAAAGCCTTTCCCTTTAACTACTGCCTTCAGCTATTTCAGCCAAGAAGTCTTTGGTCTGAACCCGTCATAATTACTACTCTGACCTTGGCTAGAAAGAGGAAACCCATTTTAATCGGCTGTTGATGCCTAACATGTTAAGGTAAGTACTACAGCCATTCAGGTACTTGCCTTCAGTTGTTAGATAAAGAAATCGGCAAGACTGAAAACAATTTAAGAAGGTCAGTAGCCGTACAGGGACAAGGATGAAGAAAACAAAACTATTTCCACCCAATAGGGAGTTATTTCAACAAAATCAAGAGGCAATAAACATTTAAAATATCTGCCACCACAAGATGGGATAAAGTTAAACTTTTAGCAAAACTGAACGCTGTCAATGACAACAAAACCTACTTTCAGTAGAAAGCTCAAGCATCAATATCCCACAGCTTTCTATAAAAGTATGGGTTTTATCCTATCGATATGTTTCCTTATCTTATCCTTCCAGCATTTCTCAGCCTGAAAGCCAAGAATCAGTGAAAATAGATTTTCCAGAGCATAAACAGACATAAGCAGGTATTCAAAACATTACCTTAAGAGTTTTCTACAACAGTCATATTGCTATGTTTTTCCTGAGGATGCCCTATATGTCTAAAGATTTACTTGCAGTTGGCCAATACAATTAACAAAACACATTTTGCTACTGGCTTAAATTTCGTCATCACTTTCTTTAATATTTTAAACTGGAGTGTGAAACCTCTCTTGCAAAATCTTTTTCTGAAAGCTCAACTTTGCCTAAAGCAAAAAGGAAGAGGATGCAAATGGGGCAGGGAATACAGGCAATAAGAAATGGTAAATATGCAAAAGGAAGCGTGGAAAAGACTTGTTGCATGAAAAAAAAATCTACCAAGATTTGATTATAAATAATTTCCAGTGTAACATTAAAATGGAAAGTAATAGCCCAGAAATAAAAGCTAATTTTAGAAATCCTCTAAGGAATGAAAATGCACTGAAGAAAAAGACAAGGCTGTTTGCTAGAAAACATTGTTAGTACCAGTCAGTACTGGAAAATAATCTTTTGTTTTCCTTGTTCCTGTCACCACCCAAATCATTTACATCACTTATCCTCACAAAGAATCCAAAGAGACAAAACAGAAATTAGGCCACAAACTGCAAAGATAAAGTGCTGTCCGCCTACAACATCAGACAGTATTTGCTAGTCTACTGGACTAACAGGAACTTTAAAAGGCGTATTTCCAATACTGAAATGCAAGGGCTTTAATTACTAGGGATATACATTCCTCGCAAGAGCTGAAGATGCCTTTCAAATACAGCTAGAAAATTTACTGACAAGAACAAACACACCACGACAAGATCTCAGTTAGCATTAAACACTGCTTTGCAGATAAGCTCTCACAGTGGCCAAGCTTTCCTTCTAGAACCCCTCAATAGCCACATTTGCTCAACAACTTCAGCAAGGAAGTTCTCTTGCAAACTTTGGGGAAATGAGCTAGTAAGGTTCTCTGACGCTCTGTTTTCCAAACTGTATCTGACTACTAAAACTATTCTTTGATTTAGTAGCATAAATGAAACAACTGTATAATTCAGAAAACAGATTTCTGGTGCTTTCAATTGCTGAACAAAACTTTTCCCACCCTACCTTGAAAACTGTCAAGTCTGTAATATATTACTTGGTTGTAACTTTTATGTGAAATATTCCAACATGTGTTATATGTGACAGTTAATATTACATTTTTCTGAACCAGCTATATATTAATATATTTGTGTATTTTCTGTTTTAATCTAAAAATTGTACACTGCCAATAGATAATTTTAACCAAAAAAATCAGGATTTCAAAGGCCCTCTAAGTTTCCATTGCACAACAAAAGTAAACGTTACTGCAAAACCATCACAACATTTGTGAGCATTAACAACTCCCATTGCATGGGTGAGAAACCATGTAATGATGAGTTCTATTACATGGAAGAACCCTTTCATAACACAAAACCAAGTTTCTCGAATGATCAGGAACACTGTCTTCCTTGGAGGGAAAACAGAACAATGGCAGCTGCACCCCCCAGAAACAAAACTGCCTGAAAATTTTACTTAAATTTTAACACTTGCAGCTCATCTCTAAATGGAATTAGGTTCATTCTGTAGAGGTCCACAGTTCTGTGGAAGTTTAGTGTAGACATAGAAAGTATCAGTGTGCCTTGACTGTGCCCTTTAGTTTTGAAAGCAGACTAAAATTGCTGGATATGAAGCAATCATTTGTACCTTTAGAACACAGAAAGTCACATATTCAGGGGTGTCTCCATACATACACCTCCACACCTCTTCTCAATTAAGAGGAAGCATAAAAGAATAAATTTTAGAATGTATACAGTGAAGGCTGACAGACCTCAATAAAACTAAACGCCTATGTTTTTTCACACTTGACATGGACATAACAGCATTAATTTGCTTGTGGCATTCCTAAATTCGACCGAAGGATTTAAGAATGTAAATTCAAAAAAATCCTAATTCTATTTTCTTGAAAGGGCTAAGAGACCTAAATCATGACCCAAAAATGGGCTTACTGAGAAAATGTGTTCAAAATACTGCAAATAGGATTACAGGTTACCTTGCAACAGCATTCAATTATTTTAATGGCTGTAAGAACCAGCCCAACAGAGGTTTCATTACAACCCAAAAAACCTGTGGAATTCCTAGATTGTAAGGGATAGTTCAACTGAAAAGGTAATACTCCTTTTCAGCAGGAACTGTCCCAAAGCAGTTCTAGGTTTTCCAAAGTTATTTTTTATGAGTGTGACTCTGGGATAATAGAATACAAAGCAAGATGAATCACCTATGATAGGTAAATATACACATTAATTGAAAACATAACAGCCAAAATAATTTATAATTTAAGATGATCCTCCACTCCCCTGAGCCTGAGCTTTATTCACATGGAAACATCAAATGGTAAAATAAGCTCTGTCTTCTTCAATGCACTATTTTAATAATTTTGTCATCTTGCCGCAAATGCAGGTCATCTCTAACCAAGACCAAAGTAATTTCGTTATGAAAGTGAGCAGGGCAACCATATGAAGCAAAGCTGTACCACCCTCAAGACCCTCAAAGTTTTCAAGAAAAGTGCTACAGCCAATCACAAATTAGTCACAGAAGCATGCAAGCCTTACGGAAAACTGATAACTAGGTAACCTCCCTAATTCTGGTCAGGAACATCGAAGTAAGGCATGTGTTTGCTGGGTTGAACCTTAAAGGAGATGCATGCAACTCCTACTACCGGGCTCTTACTGTATTTGCATTAAAAACTGAATGGAAACGTTTTTAATAGAAAGCCTTTAGACAGTCATAATAAAATGTACTGCTTACTGCAGTTGTTAGCATACTCTACTACTATATATTCTTCTCTCATAAGCAATGCAAATCAACCTTGAAAGGAAACCCCTCTAGGCTTACCCTGGTATTCCCTTCCCCCTAGGCACCCCCAGCATCTCCTGGCCTTCATTTGCAAGTTTAAAAGCATCTGCACTTAAGAACTGAGTTGGACACGCAGCATGATTTTAATTAAGGCCAGCATGAATTTAAAGTGCAAGTTACTCTAGAAAAACAACTCTTTTCCTTGACAAACTGGTCGAGGTCAGAATTATTTTTTTTTTTTTCTATTTTTTTTATGCCTAAAAAGCAGCAAGCACAGCAGCGTCCCAGACCCCACGCTACAGCCAGCCAAACGTAACCGCGAGCCAAAAGGACCCAGACCTTTGCCCCAACGTGCCCTGTTGCCCAAGCGAGAAGAGAGCACCAAGACCCAACGGAGGAAACACCGTGCTTTGTGCACCATCCCCGCCCGGTAGCTTCGGCCACCCGGAGTACAGGCAGTAACGCCCACTCACCCAGGAAAGCGGGGATGCAGGAAGCGCCCAGGGGAAAAGCGACACCATGCAAGCCCCAGAGCCCACGTCCACGGAGCCGCCGGGCCCACACCGCCCGCAGCCCACCCCCAGCCACCACCGAGGCGCTCACCTGGCAGGTACTCCGCCTCGAAACGCCGCCTAGTCTCGCTTACCAGCGCGGCCTTGTCCTGCCGTTGCTGAGGGGAAACAAGAAACGGGAAGGGGGTGAAAGGAACGGAAAGGCCGGGGCCCGAGACAGCCCCTCACCTGTGCGAGGAGCCCGGCCGCGAGCCGCTGCCTTTGAGAGGGGGGTGGCTAGGGAGGGAAAGGGAGGGGAGGCCCGGCGGGCGGGCGGTTAGGCGGGAGGAGAAGGAGGATGAGGAGGGCAGGAACCCACCTCAGCCATGGTCCGGCGGCGCCGCCCGCAACGGCCGCGCGGCTGCAGCTGGGCCCGCGAGCGCGAGGAGCTGAGGGAAACGGGGATGGAGGCGTTGCGTGACCCCGGCGGGAGGCGGGGCGCGGGGCGAGGGGGCGGGGCGTCTGTAGACGCCCCGCCCCCTCGCCCCGCGCCCCGCCTCCCCTAAAGCTTCTGAGAGCACCCAGAAGCCCCGCCCCCTTCCCGGGGCGTGGTCCCTGCCCGTGCTTCCCCTCCCGTCATCCCCGTCCTGTGGCGGGAATTTCGGAGTGGGTGTGCGCTCCTCTCGCTTCCTCCTTCCCCTTCCCTCCTCCGGCAGCCCCGCCGTGAAGCCGGGTCGGGAGCGGGGCGGCCTCGGGAGCCGGGTAAGGCTTGGCCGACGCGGAACTTGCGGTTGCTGGTTCTCTCCGAGACGGTTGGTGTTAACGGCTGTCAACGGCTCTCAGGGAGGAATGAGGGTGGTGGGGCCCGGCCGGGGTCCGTGAGGGGCGCGGGGGCAGCGGCGCCTGAGCTACCCGGTCCTCCTCAGTCCCTCGGGGGGGCCTGGGTCAGGCGGGGGGCGTCGCTTCGTACCTCGAAAATTGAGTGGAACTCGGTGAGACGGCTGTGGTTCGCTCTGGGGTCCCGGGGGCTTGTCTCGGGGAGGGGGGGGGAGAGGAGGAGGGGAGGGGAGGGGAGGGGAGGGGAGAGCCTTCTGGGCGGCAAAATGACTGGACTGTTCTTCAGAGAATTTTGTCCTTAAAGAGGCTTTACAACTTCAACCAAGAATTAATTATATTTATTAATGAAGCCTATACCTGAGTGAAGGCCCATAAATTTGGGAATTCAAAGCACCGTTGCTTTCCAGTCTGCTCAGTGTATTTGTGCAACTGACACCTTCCAATGCAATCGCACAAGCAAGTGCATGTATGCTTTGGTTTGGTTTCTTTCAATTTATATTATGCTGTGTAGCTGTTGATGAGCAGTGAATTCATGCTTTGGTAAATAAATGCTAGAATGCATTTCTGAAATGTTTCTGTTACTTAATTCCATCGGTACAAAGTTGCTTGATTTCATTTTAATCTATGAGATTAAAGCACATGCTGGCCTCATATTCTCAAATTAGTCTATGTCATTGCTTTGCAATGTAGAGTTTTTCTTATTCTTAAGGATCAGGTCAGCTGGTCCCAAAATGATTTAGTTTTTTTTTTGTTGTTCACTTTTGTAGATGGAAAACGTCCAGATAGGTTAAAATTTCCACAGAGAAATAATCCTGACAAAAATGGAGATGGATACAGTTTTCTTGTAGAGGAATATATGTAAAAATAAATAAAGATGCTTCTAGGTGAGCAAGAACAATTATTGTCCTACAATGGCGAAGTCCTTATATTTCAGCTGTCAAAACCAAAACATGTGGAGGGAGCAGCTGATAGAACAATGAATTTATGTGTCAGAAGAATGGTCTTCAACAGAGACACTAAGCTGTTTGTTCAGAAGTCTTCTGGAGTATTCAGCATGCGTGCCAGTCACTTCAAAACTGAAATAATTTGTTGTAGCTGCACAATGGATTCCAGAACAGGGATTATTCTTCCCTGTGTTTTGATGAAAAAGAAAAAACGAAATAATGTTGTCAAATACCTGTTATTGTTGCTTCACAGCTCAAATCAATTTGAGCAGTCCTTTCATTTTAAATTGGATTATGAGGTGAAAGAAGACATCAGGTTGTTTACTGGCCCTTCAGTCCTGTGGAGGCATGCCAACAAACTGTTCTACATCTCTTGTGACACCTGCACGGTTCTAAGTGCTCCTGTTCAGCTCTCTTCTGTTGTGTGGACGGGTGAAATTGAGGATGAAGGCACTGTTGTCTTAGGGATAAGAAGTGCTTGCCTGCCAGAGAGTGAAGATGAGGATGAGTTTTCCACTTCAGACAGAGCCATCTGGGGTAGTGAATTCTTTGGATATGCAATTGAAACACAAAAAATGCTAACTGGCACATGCTTTATGCCTCATGCTTACAGCAGAGTGGTGTCTTCTGTCTACATCTGCAAGAATGAGATATTGAAAAAGCAGCTCCGGATATCACTTGTTGCTGTAACCAAGAAGAATCAGCTTATTTGGTTCCAAGATGGTCGCCCTAAAGGTGTTTGTGAGCTTCCTTATGAGAAACCATGTTCAGTAAAAACAACTGTAACGAGTAGCAATGATTTGCTATTTATTGTGTCTTTTGCCTCCGGAAATACCTGTGTTGTACAGAGGAGAGACAGCTTACAGGTATTTGCGGCTTTAAACAGCTCCCTTTTTCTACTGTATCTTTTCTTGTGTATATTGTCTTATTGGAAGTTTCTGCAACTGAAAAGCTACATGTTTAAGTTCTATAGATTTTTTTTTTGTTGTTTTTATTGTTACTTCTATTAAAATAACCTGTCTGAAGTGTGAGATTGTTTTGCTTTCTTTGCTTGTTTATATATCTGAAAATAACCCCTGGATTCTGTTATTTCGTAATACATTTTATGAATCTGAGCCAAACCTTCTGTTGCTAATTGAAAACTTCTATAGTATGAGAACTTGAAGTGGTAAGTTAGTTATGAGCGTGCCCACATAATTTCTGTTAAAGTGAAAGTAAACTGATATTATTGCAACTTCTCATTGGAATTTAAAAGCCTTTTCAGTCTCACTTCCTAGTAACAAAGTATTGTTTCATGAAACTTACAAGAGGCCTTGCTTTTGTTTCCTAAAATCAGGAGAGACAAAGTTAACTGCTCAGATTTTGTAATACTCTTGTCAAGAAGACTTACATAACTCACGAAATGAAAGTTTGTCCTATTTAGTCATCAGCATTATTGTACAAATTTGTCTTTACCTCTCAAGCATGTTTAAGTGTGCAATGCAACAAAGATATTTCTGAATCTCAAAGGTATAATGTCTTTAACTGATCTGCAAGTATTATTGGTTCTAAATAAATGTTACAGCATTTAGCTACTCAGCTGTTTGAGTACACTGAAAAGTTGTTATCTTCTCTGCAGCCTGTATTCTGGAAAATAATCTTTAAAGAGGAGTGGCTAATTTTTCCCAGAGTTACATAGGCTCTAAATGATGGAGTAAGAGTGAGAGCTTGAAACTTCTTCAAATACTGTATTCCACACACCTGAATAGGCTGCCTCTTTATAAAAAGCAAGTTACACCAAAATGAAACCTTAACTACTAGATTTATTCAAATATATGTATTTTAAAACCTCTTCTACTGTAGGTGGCTTCCAAATGGCAAAAAGTGAAGTCTGTTCTAGTGGATGATTTTATTGGCTCTGGAAGTGAGCAACTGTTACTGATTTTTAAGGATGAATCCAATACAGACGTGTTAAGTACATTCAAAATAACGGATCTTGGAGAAGTCAACTATGCAGTAAGTTCAGCTTGCCTTTTCTCAGCTACTCAGTCTGTGTTTACTAAATTAAGAAAACCTCAAAAAATCATTCAAGTATTGGTGCAAAGTGAAATTGGATGTGTGCTGTGAAATGCCCTGAAGTTTGAATACAATATTCCCCCCGTAATCATAAGATATCTGAAGAGATTATTCTACTTTGTTGATAGCATCAACGTTCTTTTGGGAAATTAAACTAATGCAGTTGAAAATGCTCCACATATATGTAAAGGGTTTACTATGATGCTTACCTTTTGGCTAAGAACTCTTAATTAAGGCCATAGTGCTTGTTAATTATCTTCTCATAATTGGGTCTTTCCTTTATGTACTATCAAACTGTAATTGCTTTCAGAAGATAAGATTACTATTTTAATATGCATACTGTGATTCTGCTGGTTTTCTGCATTTTCCCCCAGATTTTTATAATGCTGTATAATAGCCTGTGCCTTCTTTTCAGCTTTTTAATTAATGCAGGGTTTTGTTTTGGTTTTTTTAGAGTGGTATTAATTATAAACATGATGTTCCTGCTGCAGAAGGATTGCAAGCAAATGGTTTGCTTACTGTCCAAGCACTTGAAACAAGATTACAGGTTTGTACTCAATAGTTCTGCCTCCATATTTTCTCCAAATTACTTTTCTGTATCATTACATTATCTAAAGGGTGAGGTTAATGATACTGTTTTTATTGGAGAAGTGGTTCAGGGGGAAGACAACCTTGTTAATTACCCGTTCTTGAATCAGTGGTAGTCTGTGTTTCAGTACTTGCAGTTGTTACAAATGCATTTGGGTAATTGGAAGGGTCTAATTTAATTTTAATTAAAACTTTGAGATAATGCTGAAGCTATCCTATCATAGCTTCATAACAGTCATTTTACTCATAAGTGTTTAAATATCAGTTTAATAAAACTAGAATACTTACTACTTTTGCTCTACATTACATACTTTGAGATAGTGTAGTGCCAGGTTCCCAGTGAGTGCTGATGAGTGGCAATTAATCCTGAAAATAAAGAGCGTTACGGTCTGTTTCTTTGTCCACGTACTTCAGTCAAGTTGGCTTTTGACTTGGTCACAAATTAGTGACCATGGTTATTTCACCACCTGCTGTTTTTACTCCTGCTATTAGCAGTTTTATAAGGATAATTTTGCAAAGTACAGTAGGTGAAGCTGTGTGTGTCCTTGTTTTAATTAGCATCATTTATAAAACAAGCTGGGGAGAACTTGCCAGAGTCCAAGTAATCGATGGGAATATATAATTGCCTTTCTTTCTACCTTTCATCCTGTTAGTAAACACCCAGCATACTCTCCAAGATGTTCTTTTGCAGTATTATGTATTGGCCTATACCAAATAGGCAATAATTGACAAAATAGGAAGATTATTAAAAAAAAAAAAAAAGCTTTAGGAGATAGCATAAATCTCAAATTGAATCAATGATGTGAGGTTATTCTTAGTTTGCTAAGAGTGCTTTAAGTGTGAGACAGGAGGTAATTATTCCTGTCATTTGAGAATTACTGAAAACTTAAGTAGCATATTGTGGCAGTTTTATCTCCAGCCTTTAAAAATGAAGCAAATTAACTGGCAAAAGTTTAGGACTGGGAGAAAAGGAGGACTATGACACATTAAGAAAAGACTGAAAAAGAAAAAAACTTTTCTAGTTCTGATTACAAAAGAGATGTCTAAAGAGATATTATACATCTTCCAAAAGATAAAAGCTGTTTGGAGAACACTGGACAATAGCGTTTTTTCCTTCCTGGAAGGCACAAGAAAGTAGAAATGGATTAATTTCAAGCATCTCTTGAGGTCCCTTCCAACCCTGCACTTCTAGTTCTTCATTTTGCAGATTAGAGGCTTATTAGCTTTTACATGCAGAAGTGGAAGCTTCCTTCCAAGTGCCTTTCCCCCCCCCCCCCCCCCGCCCCCATTTCTGGATACTTTTGGGTAGTCCTATATTTCTAAACTGATTTTTTTGCTGCTGCATTCTTTCCATACTTGTTACATTACTTTCCTCCTCTACAAAACAGAAATTAGTTTCAGCCTCTCTCGTTTGTTGCTCCTTCTGCTGTTGTAATGAAGATTGTATACCCTGCCATTGACAGCTATATGTTCTGTGTAACTATGTTCTATGGCTTTGTTCTTTCAATACCCCAACTGGTTTCCAGCTGTACAGCTCTGTGAATCTGTGTTAGGATCAAATGAAGAGTCTGTTTTGCACATTCTACTGGTTCTGCTAGAAACAAGCCACTGGCTGGAGATTTCATGTATCATCTGCTGATAAAGTTCTTAAAGACACAGAATCCTTCATAAGACCTAATTCATTCATTTATTTATTTTAAGATCTTTTTGATCTCTAATTTTCAAAGCCACATGCTAGCACAAGCCTTGTAAGCAAGCTGAAAATCTTCCTACGTTTTAATGCTGTAAATCTTTGAAATTGTCGTGTTGATGAATTTGGAAGTAGGTGCAGATATTTCTTTTTAACGTTACTGTTGCTTCCTTGTTGAGATCTCCATTGTTTTGTATGTTTCCCTGAAGAGTGAAGTACTCTTGCTGGTTTTTGTCATCTGATGATTGTTTTGATGCAATAGTGCACAGATCCTGCTTAGCTTGGGAATTTCCAAAGGTTATTTAGCCTTGGAGTGGTACCTCTTGATATTTATCATCAAAATTCAGGTCATCTAGAAATTTGTAATCAAATCATGTTTTGGCAGTCTTTATGGAATCTTGTATTCTAGGGCAAAATGAAAAAGCAAATGCAGCCCTTTCATACCTCTGTTGCTTACTTCTTATTTCACAACTGCATAGCTGTTCTTAGTCATGTGAAAACTTTGTCAGGACTGAGTTATGGTCTGCTGCATTTATGTTATACACGGTAATACATGTATTAAGTTGCACTTTGCAGGTAGTGAAATTGAAAAATATATCAGTCTGTGCATTTTTGTAACTGTTCTATGTTTATTGTGTATACAGTCTTTTGAGCCTGAATCCAGCCTTTTCTCCTCTGAAGGTTTTTTCTTTAACACTTGTTTTAGTATCTTCTGAAGAAGACTTTGGCAGAGTGCTGCAGTTACAACAGCTGAGGTTACAGGATTTCTCATGGTTTTAGTTGGCTGTTCTGGCAGAAAATACCACGAGTCAAAGTGTCTTTTTATGTTCACTGGCCTGTTATCCCCCCAAGTATTTAACGGTTTTGTAAGGCTTATAATGCCACATTCTTTTACCTATGATTAATTTGTTTCCTTTGACTTGGTTTGCCTGTTTTGGGTCAGGTATTCTTTAACCTTTACTGCTGATTTATTGAATTGCTACAGTGTCTAACTGTTTTGTTCTCATTCTGATAACGCTGATTTGGTGGGGGGTAGAAAATTATTTAAGAAATGTTCTGTACATTTAGTTTTTATTACTATTTTTAGTGTAAGTTTTCAGTATTTATTTTTGTCTGTTGCTGTGGATTGGCCTACTTTCTTTTTGATATTTCTTCATAAGGGATTTTAGTCACTTGAAAAACATAGAATAAGTTATTTACCCTATGAGCAGCTTCAGCCTATAGGTCTTTCAATTATGTTTCCCTCTGGCTTTTTTGTCTTTTTCCATTTTATCATTGCTTTTCCTAGTATTTTTTAGTCTTATGAATCGTGAATCTTCCTTTCCATTTTCTTTCCTTTGTAAAAGTGCCACAGTTCTTGGCTCAATAGTTTTAGCTCTGTATGTATGGGTATTAATTTATTTATTTATGAATACTGCAACTTTAATTGCAATGTGTCAGAGCACTTGGCTGTTCTACTTACTGCTAAGCCTCTGCCGTAATTGACTTTGCTTTTGTCAGTGATTCATCTGTTCTGCTCTTCATGCTGGATTTACTCACAGCTGTATTGTGTTTGGCTCTGGACTGCCTTGTTTTATGTTGGTGTTTATTTTCTATTTTAAGGTGATCTAGTTTTATTTTCTTAGTTTCACAGTGCAAAGATTGTGAATTCTGCTGATGCTTGTTGCGCAGTACATCTTGGTATAGGGCAGAAAGGATGTCTGTGTCTCTTGTTCCAGAGAGAGTTGATGGGGGATACTACCCAGTCTTGGGTTTGCAATGTGGTAAATTTCTGGTCTCTCTTGTGTTGCTTTATGAGGAAAAAGGGCTTGCAAAAGTCAAATTGGTCAGCAAACATACATCAGTGAATATTTGGCCTTTCTGACTGTTTCACCATCTGTGCTTCCCCATTTGCTTTCTGTTTCTCAGTTGTTTATTCAGGAGTTGCTCACCAATGGGAGTAAGTAATGGTTTGGTATTCTGATGACCTCGATTAGGAAGGCATTGTAGAATCATCTTTGTTCTTAATTCTTCCTTTTCTTCTCCTGTCTTAAGTCTGGCACTGGATTATTGCTTGAAATTTGGTACTCATGAGGCATCGCAGGTGGCAAATAAATTTTTTACACAACTTATCATGATGAGTGCTACTTGCTGTAAATGTCCTTTGCCATTGCAGCTTGAGCAGAGGGCATCACTTTACTTACATGAAGTGCTTTTTGTCCAGACTTGTAAGTTGGTTATGATTGATCCTCATTGATTGTTTTGGGGGTAGGGAAGTTTGGTTTTGCATTCCAATGGTGAGTTTTGTGCTCTCCTTGGCACCATTGGACTTCTCAGGTTCTTGCTTTCCGGAGAATAGCTTATGAGGAGCTTTCTTAAAATCTAAGAAGCTGGTGCTGGCATGCTTTTTTTTTTAAAAAAAACTGAGACATAGCCTGTGTGTATGTCTGTTTGTAAAACTGTCAACTCTTCAATATATTTACTTGACCAATAATCAGTACAAGTCTTGAGAAGAAATTTAAACATATCAATGGACAAGTAAAGCAGGAATAATAATGGAAGGCTTAAATATCTACACAATTTGATAAAATTTACCTTAGAAGTTTATCTTAAACTCTAGGTGTAATATTGAGAGGCCAAGATTCTTAGATTTATGTTTTGGCAGCAGAGTAGCCTGACTTGAACATTTTTTAGAAGCATTACTTGAGGAATGCCAGGATCTTGACTTGTGATACTTGCATAAAAATGGAAAGCTGAAAAAATATTTTGGTAGCTTCAGTATCAGTACTTATTTACAGTAGACATAAGGATAAGTCTAATGATCATTTTTCTTTTCCAGGCTGGTTGCACCTCTGTTCGAGAGCTACAGCAGCATTTAGGACTCAAAAAGAGGGTTATTCTTGAATCTTGCAGAGCATTAATAGACCTCGTTGAAGAAAGAACCCATATTCTACCAACCGCAAAAGAGGTAAAATGCAGAAGAGAGTACAGATCACTTATGAATTCTGCTGAGCCATTTGTAGAGGTTGCTTCCCTCAACCACTTGTTACTTTCACCAGTAGGGATTGCCACCATCAAAACTGATTAATCTGCTTTTTAAGTCTATTCATTACCTTAACTTGTCAACATATGTAGATACGAGTCAATTTAGTTGTCTTTACTTGAAATTGATTTGCACAACGCCTCCTGACAACTGAGTTGTATGGAGGAGTAACCTCTAACAAAGAGTTAGTGACAAACAGTAGGGGGAATGTACAGTCTTAATTGGCACAGTTGCCTAGATATTGAATATGTCTGATCTAACATGTTACAAAAAATGAGCTGTCATAGATCTGTGTAAGCAAAATTGATTTTGTAATGGGGGCAGAATGAACTGCGGGCTGAGAGGGTGATGGAGGTTGGGAAAATGTTAACTTAATATGTTGCTCAAAAGAAGCCTCCTAATTTACTTGAAATGGAATTGATATCCCTTTCAGTTAATGTTGTGGTCCCTTTCAAGTCAGCCAGGTTTAGACAACAAAATTTTGAGCAATTAACGTAGCAGTGTAAAATAAATTCTAGTATCTTAAATCTTCTTTTGGACAATTAATTGTATGACAGTTCAAGGTTCATACATGTGATGAATACAAGGAGGGAACAAGTTGTGCTTTTCATGATATCATGTGTTTTAAGAAAATGCAATTCTATCTTTTCAGTCTATTGTAGAGATTAAACTAGTTTATATAGATTTTTTTATGTATCTTGAAAGCACTTCCAGCGATCATTTGTGGTAAAACATGAAGTAATGCAGTATAAAAAGAACAAATATTTCTACTTAACTTATCTAAAACCCCATTTTTCTGTAAGGAAGGCCTTGTCTCTCTGTGGGATGATGTAGAAAATCCTCCTCATTCTCTTAGTAAAGAGACATCATTGACGTCTAAAGTCCCAGAGCACTTCAAAGAGAA
Organism: Morus bassanus; assembly: GCA_031468815.1. Classification (NCBI taxonomy): domain Eukaryota; kingdom Metazoa; phylum Chordata; class Aves; order Suliformes; family Sulidae; genus Morus; species Morus bassanus. The sequence goes on along the minus strand of CM062568.1, from coordinate 85,252,545 downwards.
ATTGTGGCAGCGTGTTGTGGGTGACAGCTTGGTAGTTGGAGTAAAACTAACTGAATCATTTTACTTGTAAGTATATAAATTTATCTAACAATTACATTGAGTAGTTTTATAGAAACTGAATTTGTAGGTTAAGCTCTGCAGTAGCAAGAGTGGACTTTTGAGCTTTGAACTTTCTCATTTTGAATATCTGTTTATAAAGTGTTTCGAGTGTGTGTGTCTTTATCCGTATTGTTGCTGCTGCTTGTTTCTCTCTAGCACTGTGCAAAAAAGTACATTGTATAGCCAAAAATCAGTTGTCAGTATAACCACATCGTTACTGGAGGCTTTTACAACAGAGTTTTCTTTGACAAAAATTATGTTTCTTTATAGTCCGTGTGGACATAGCTGTGCTGTCATCAGTATGTGGTGTAGATAAAGCTCTGCCTTAACTATACAGTTCCTGGTGCCTTACTGTTAACATCTTGCCATTCCTAAAGAGTGATTTGCTTAAAGAAGTGCAAAAGAAAACCTTTTAAATTCTCTGATCACCTTAATAAATACTCAGCTTTTGAATTGAACTATGCTACAGTCAAGTATCCAGTCAAATAAAACATTTGCTAAGCTTATGTATTGTGTAAATTATGTGCAACAATCAGCCATGCAATACTTAAACCTTCAAAATTATTTGTTTATTCTGTTCATTTTAATTGCTCGCTTCTAGTTGTATATACTAATGTCATTTCCCCCTTACAGGGAGGGAACTAATTTGGAACACAGTTTAAAAAAACATAATTACATGAAACATAAATTTACGATGCGCATTGTGTAATGTAAACTTTGGTGGAGTCAGAACTTACCTTTTGACCTATATTCCCAAAAGCAGTGTAGCTGAGGCTATGTTAGGGTAAGCTTAAAGTCTATTGATGCCACTGAAAATCATTCAAGGGGTTGTGAGGGAGCTGACCTGTTACGCCCTTTGGCCATTCTGCTGGAGCTGCGGGTATATTATTTCTCAACTGCCAGATTGCTACAACTTTCTTGTAAAGTTGACTTCATCTTCTTGACAGCCTCTGTTAAGAGCCACCAAGGCAAGAGATTGTTTTTGCCTTTCCAGTGTTTATTCTTTTAGCTTTGATGTTGATGACGACTTTGTTGTTGAAAATGAAATACTTAATTCCTGTATAGCTTCAGAAATCCTCAGAAGATTTGGAACCATTCTTTAAAAACCAGCAGCAATATTGCCCTCTCCCCCATTTTTATAGTTGAGAAAAGATCTGTGAAGATTAAGTCATTTGTCAAAGGTTACCTGGTAGGCTAGCAGCAGAATCTAGGTCTTCTGGACTCCAGTTCAGTACTATATAAAATGATCTGTGTTTCTGGGGAAAAGGGCTTGCTTCCTTTCCAACCCCAACACTGCAAGTCTTTATTGATTATTTTTGTGCTTCTTACTAATGCAAGATTGCAGTGATGTTTTACATTGCATTATCACGTGGTGATACTTCTCTGTAAAGAAAATTAGACATTCATAAGACTTTCAGATGTCAGTGACATCTTGAGACCGAATTGATTGACAGACTAAAATATTCATTAAGAGAGGATCTGAAACAGTAATATTAGGATTTCATTGAAAGAACCCTGTGTTGAATAAATGAAATACTTCATACATTTCAGGAAATTACGGCATCTTTAAAGTAATAGTATTTTAAACTTTTACTCTCTATATTCAATTTTGTTTGAATATCTTTAAAACAATATAGAATATCAGAAGAGCTTGTAGTCCTCAGAGGGCAGGATTGATACCTTCTGTATCTGTTTTTTATTAAAAGAAAGTTAAGTCTTTAAATTATAAATGTCATAGAGTATCTGCATGGGTTATGTAGAATTTTCAACATTTTCTGGGTGAATTAAACATCCAAATTCTTTCAGTTGAAATGAGGCATCTAGAATCCTAGAAGCTGTAAGAAAACTCAGTCCACATTTTGAAAATCTTTATATACTAAGCTTAGATGAAATAGTCATTTGAAGGACTTATACGCTTTGCACAGTCTATGACTTAACCTGGAATGATATTGGAGTTTGTGGTAGTCTTAAATGTCTGTATATATCTGCAAAGTTCTGGTTATTTGTCAGAAGGCAAAATACAAACTGGGGGTGCCGTCATCTTATATCGATTTTCACAGGTCACTGAGTGATGTCAGTTTATCTTTAGTGATGGATCAAGACTTTTCTTCGATTTCTCCAACTATCGAGTGTCAAAATAAAATCATTAAGCTGAACAAAGCCTTCTCAGCATTGGCTGTCTCCTCATGTGAAACTGAGCCTCCTCCAAAAAAGATGAAGTTGGACTTTCATAGCAAGAATGATCTGAAAAAAGAGTTTCCTGAGAGATGTTCAAGGGTTCAGCTGGATGGAGCAAAGACAGTCATTGCTGTTACCAGCCTTTCACCCTTATTGGCGTTTCATCGTGTACGTTGCATAGTTCTTCTACATGCGAAGAAACAAAAATGTCAGAATGATAGTTTACAGGAGAGCAAAAAGATTACTGTACTCTGTGGGAAAATTTTGTTAAGTCTGGAAGATATTTCAAATGGAAAATATTCAGTAAAGATGCTAAGGGATAACAGTTACTGTACAGGTAAATGGATTGATATAATTTGGATTCATAAATACATGGTTGGTTCTTCTGTTTACTCTAGGTGATGCCAAGTGAAGTTTTCAAGGTGTAATCACATCTGTCTCTCTGAATACAAACTGCATAGACCTGTTAGGAATTAAAAGCTGGGTGAAATACAAGATGGAACATTTTTCAAAGTGGAAAAAATGTTAAGTGAGTTGCTGTAAGGTTTTGTGCTAGCATCGGTGCTGAAATGTATCTGGAAAGGTTAATTTTGAAGATAAGTCTGAGTATGGAATGCTGAAGTTTGCATTTTTCTTCTATAAAAAAGATACTGTTGATTAGATAAAGATTTTTTTTTTTTTTTCTGACATAGTATTACCTCTCAAATAATACCAAAGGAGTTGAAGCTTTTTTTCACCTACATGTCTGTTAAGGTCACTTATTTTCCTATCTTTTAATAAATATTATATGCTTATAAATATCTGAAGAGTGGGTGTCAAGAGAATGGGGCCAGACTCTTCAGTGGTGCCCAGTGACAGGATAAGGGGCAATGGGCACAGGTTGGAACACAGGAAGTTCCACCTGAATATGAGGACAAACTTCTGTACTGTGAGGGTGCCAGAGCACTGGAACAGGCTGCCCAGAGAGGCTGTGGGGTCTCCTTATCTGGAGACATTCAAAACCCGCCTGGATGTGGTCCTGTGCACCCTGCTCTAGGTGTACCTGCTCAAGCAGGGGGGTTGGACAAGTTGATCTCCAGAGGTCTCTTCCAACCCCTGCCATTCTGTGATCCTGTAATATTCCTGACTGAATTGATTTTTGAACTGGGCTTCCACTCATGTAGCGAAATATCCTTTTGATCGTTTGCAATGAATTTTAATTTCTTCCTTCCTTTAATGCTGTATCATTGGCTAAAGTGAACATGTCATCTCACTGTCACAGGAGGTTATTAATAGTCTTCTTTTGGCAAAGTGACATTTATCTTTAGAGCTTTAATTATATAGGTAGCGCTCTGTTAATCAGCTAACTATTTAGCTTGACAGAAGTAGGTACAAGAATTTAGGTGAGAAGAAATTTCCCAAAGAACACCTGAATGCAGGTACAAACTCTTCATGTAAAACTGGGAGTGGAACCAAAACTCTAAGCATATTTAATGCATGCAACATGATAAAAATATTTAGGTCAAAAATCTTTTTACTGTATTTTCTTGCAGCTTCCATGGAAGATATACTTGCTGTCCTTGCAGTATCTGTCAGATTCTCCTTTCAGATTGTGTCTTCTGACTGCACATTGACTCCAGTAAATTCATGGTTACTGGGAGAAATGGAGTGCACACCATTTAAGGAATGCCATGACAACATATTCTGTCATAAAGCAGGAAATATGTATGGTACAGTTTTTAACTGGACCCTGAAAAATCCATTTGAAGGAGTTCTAACGCTATTTTGCAGGTAAAATTGCTCCAAAAGTTTAGAGTATATTCATCTTGCATGCACACTTTATCTTTACGCTATTTCTTACTAGTAACATAAACCACAGCCAAAATCATAACCAATAGGCTTCCAATATGATAACCATCAGCAACAACAGAATTACTTTCAAATCGGAACTATGGCAGAACCTGAACTGTATTATTTAATTTTGTCTAGGCTAAAACATTGTATTACAAATAAGTCTTGTTTCCATTAATATCTCCTTGGTACTATTTCTTTTGTTCATTTCACTGCATCATAATTTTATATTCATTTTTCTTACACTATTCTTAGTATAATATATAATTTAATGTGTTGATTTAAAAAAATATCCTTAAGAGGGCTGTTAAAAGCAAACAAACAAAAAAGCCGCCAAACAAACAACAACAAACCCCAAGTTATACTAAATTTATATGTATTGCAATGCCATTTTGGAGTTTAGTACTGCAACATAAATCTAGTCTAACTTTGTACGTTTCTGATATATTTATTTCCTATCTACCATGATTTTGAAAAGGGTCAATCTGAAGAGTCTCGGTGACTTCTATTGTAGATTCTTGGACAAATGTCTATAAAATTTCCTAAACTAGGCTAAACAAGTTAGTAATACTGCCATAATTGATGATTTAGCTGGATAAGGCTCATGACTTAAAAAGTACTTCTCAGGTATTGACAAATGTTGCCTGTCCTGAAGAGTTCAAGCTAAAAAATAAAAGAAATGGTATATATCAAAAGTCTCTAATTTATAGTGAGGTTCAATCTTTTACTCAAATTAGGACTTGATTTCCATCTTACATGAAAGAGGAGAGGCTGAAATGTTTAAGAAATCAATCAATAAAATTTTAAGCCTCAAGACTTTTGGTTGCTTTTGAAAAATTAGGTTATTTGGTACTATTCACTTTTGATTCAATTTTGCATTAAGTTAGTGAGCTGCATGTTTATGCTGTAACTATGATTGTATTTTCTATTTTTTTTTCCGCTTCTTTGGATTGATCTTTTATCCAGCTAGGATATTTCCGTGATAGGTGGGAGCTACAGACTATTCTTTTTCACAGCCTTTCAGAAGCAAAATAAACTAGATCTGTTTATCAGTAGTGCAATGTTAAGTTAACTAAATTGAAATAGAAGTACTTTAAGGAAAAATGCCTTTCTGATCTGTGTGAGAAAACTAACTGCTTAAGGATGTTTGTGGGGTTTTTTGGGTTGGGTTTTTTTTTGTTTTTTTGGTGAGTCGTGGGGTTTTTTATTTTTTTCCTGAGATTCTGTGCCCTGCCTCCCCACCCCCGCCGCCATCAGAAGACATCTTCTGAGGAGTTTATCTGGGAATAAGACCTTGGACATATTCTACATTCCTCTTAGAATGAGGAATGTGTCACATATGCTATGCTGGTATCCAGGACAGTATGTTCCCTGATGATTATCAGCACTATTTATCTTGGTTCCTTAATAATTCTGAATGTCTGATTTTTAAGTGCAACATTCCCTCTCTAGTGAACATTTGAAAAAGACAAGCTGTGGGCCACCTAATAGCCATGCTGTATGTACATGTTAATAGTGACAGTCTTTGAATATAAGTGACTTTTTTCTGCCCCTAAATGTAGACCAGACAACACAGTTCCGTTGTGCTATTACATGTGGCCTTCACGTACAATGAATTGCTTCTTAAAGAAACAAGTGATGCACATGTAACCCTAATCATGGACATGTGTTTTAACATAGAATATTTATGTTGCTGAAGCTTGCTTAGTGTCAGTTCTTTTGATGTACAGTGGCTAGCGTGCATGCTATTAGAAAGCCCTTGCTTACTCTTGTATATACAGTACACAATACTTAACCAAAATCAGCATAAGTTTTCCCTGTTTAATTTAAAGTAGCTTTGTTTTATTTTCCACTATAGAATTTAAGATATAAAGTAGCTTTAATAATAACAATAATAATCTTATTTTACAGAAATCTGACTGTTTTGTTCCAGTGCCTCCATAGCCTTACTAGAGTTCTCCCACCGAGCTGTGATGTAAAACTCCTGAGACGTGGAAGTAAAGGTGTACTTACTGAGCAGTTAGCACTGGCTTTGGAAAAAGAAATGCTCGCCTCAAGGAGTTCTTTCTTCTCAAAAGAAAATAAAGCTGAAAATGGTTTGACATGGGGGAATGAGACTGGCCAGAAAATCAGTGATGTTCCTGTGGCAGCTTTACTGGACAGTGAGGAAGGAGTTCAGCAATTCAGAAAGGAGCTTCAGAATGAACGGGAGGAGAGTGTGCTAAGTATGAATCAAACAATGAATGGTGCCCTTTACCAGGAAATGGCTTTGAAAATAGCAGAAGCTCAGCTTAGTACAGATACGATTGTGTGGAGACTGAGCAAGTCCTAGAAACTACTCACTAAATTTATTTTGAATAATGTTTTATTAAAATTATACTATAAAATAATATTTATATTTTCATGGGTATTTATATTACTTTTTACTCTACAGGTCAGTTATTTCTACAGATAAATACTGGTATTTTGGTTGATGACTTGTAGCTGGTTTGGCAAGAATTTAATATTACTAGATAGCTGAGTCATTATTTTGTTACAGATTTCAAAAATAATATTTTTAAGGGATTTTCTAATATGATTTTGGAATAGGACTGTAATTCTTGAACTATATTAAAAAAATTAACAAGCATGTACTGTTTAAAATAGTCCTATTAAACTTGAAAGATGTCTGTTTACACAGGTAAAACTTAAGCTTTTTTAGAACTCTTAAGACAGCTATAGAAAGGATCTAACTTAAGCAACCAATTTTAATTCATAATTTGAGTGTGGGGTTTGACAAATTCAAAGAAGAGGCAGCTTATCTTCGTGACATATCAAGCCTTTTAAATAACTTTTAATGATACCACTTGAGGAAGGAAACTCTGATTGGACCTTGTAGCCTTATCTTCTAAAGTCCACCCTCACATCTAAGAGATTTTGGAGTATTTATTGGAGCTGGAGAACCGGATCAGGCCTTTTACACAATTTCAAGAACTCATGAAGATTCACTCCGTAATAAAACGCCTTCAGGTTTGACAGGTCCATTCCCACTCGGAATCTAATGGTAGGGCTAATCACATTGGTAAATTGTGGCGGAAACTGTCCTTCCTTGGACGTTAACCTAGCTTCAATGTGAGAAGACTTGTTTGCTCGTTCCTGAGTCATAAATGATTGTCTGCTGATACTAGCTGCTCAGTGGTTTTGGCCTAACTCAAGTATTTTAAATAATGGGCAACTCTTTGCATATTATTCCTCCCTTCTCTGGTTTGAAAAAAATACTGCCTATGTATCCAGGAAGAGAACTGTCTGTGATCTCGCAGGTACTATTTGCTGAGGTAGTCACTTTTTAAGCATTTTTTTCCATCATTTTTCAGCTTTGTGAGAGGCAGAAAGCTTAGAAAATCCCAAGTCACGCTATTTTGCTTCCTTTTATCTCTGCTTTATGTAAGCAAAACATTCCTAGTGTTTGTCATTTTTCTAAAGTTTTCAAAATTTTGCTTTTCAGTTTTCGTATAAATAAAATTTTAATAGTTAACATCTGCACCATGCACTCTGGCAAAGGTTTGGCAGGAACGATGGAAGATATTTATTGACTCAAAGGAACACTGAGGTTTCAGAAGAACTTTGTGTTGAAAAAAAGATATAGAATTAAACTTCTGGATGTATGTCCTGCAGAAGCATTAGTGTGATGTTTTCCAGTCCGAGGCGTCTTCTCATACTTGGCAACAGGAGTAAGCCAATGCACATCTAAACACAAAACACTAGCTAGAAAACCAGTACATGAGAGAACACTGCTTTATAAGTTCAACCCAGTGTAGTGACATAGTCTCACTTTTGAGACGCTCAAAGTATTAAATGTCTCCTCTCTTGGCTATGTAGAAGAGAATTTTTGTATTAAGACATCAAGAACGCCTTAAGAAATTGGCATGTGTATTTGAAACTCAGTGTTTACTGGATGAGAAAGAATTGTTTAAAAAAAAACTTTATTTGTTAAGCCACAGTTCTGTTCAGCCCAAAGTCAAAGCTTAAGAGCTCATTGTCAGGACTTGGCAATCAGTTGTCACTGGAATTTCCAGAAGAAAGTTCCTGATTATAAACACTTAAATGAAACAAAAAAATCTAAAAGTGCAATCCTGTAGCTTGCAGCTAAGGGCAAGACCTTGGTAAACCAGCTGAGCAGAAACTTTCAGAGCAACAAAGCTGCTATTCAGCTCAGGGCACTCCAAGGAGTTTATGCAAAGCGGTGTAAACAGTCCAGCAGTTGATTTTTATTAGCACTACTGTAGCAGCCCAGTGTCATGTTGTAACTAACCATGATATATATGTCTGCCTTTAAAGACAAACTTCCACTTAAGTCTGCATCCCTTTATTGAACTAGTAGAGTGGGACAAATGAAGAGAAGCTGCTAAAGGACAGAAGTTGCCGGTTTCTAATTCCTTGGAGTTGTTACTTAAAAGAAGCAAACAGTCATATCACAGAAGTGTAGAAGTGAAATTATTAAAGTAGAATAATAATGCATACGACAACAGGTTCCTACTAAAGAGTCTTTCCAGAGGCATGAATGCTGAGTTTGCATGTTGTCAGATGAGATCATTAAAAGCTTTCCTAACAGCTCTAAGATTCCTGGGAGTAGTTCTCCAGCTGACTAGTAATGCATAATGACATGGCACAACTTTCAGTGGTAGTGATGTAATTCTTAGGTGTATTGCATATGCATGGGAGATACTTTGATGTGCTTTACGTGTACTTTCATCTAAAGGTCTGCTGGAGGTACTTGGAAGGTTTATGCTGGTGTGAGATTTTTTTTGGCCAGGAATCATGGAGAAATGGAGTGGGTTTGAACAAAGACTCAGGCTCTCTAGAATCTTATCTTCAAGTGGCAGCAGCAGGAATTTTGTTTAGAGATATTTGCTTTCCTAAACTTGCCTTTCAGAAGTAAAAGCAACCAAAGGTGTTAATCTTCAGTTTATTTGGTCTATAGGGATGATTAATCTCAGCACATGCTGGTGTTGAAATGGAGAGTCCAAATTGCACGGACTAGGAAAACTGGTTAGGTTGACTTGCTGGGACTCCAACTGTTCAGGACAGAAACACATTTTCTGGACTTCCAAGACAGGCTTGGAAGTGAGTTCTTGCACAGAGTGAGTTCTGCAAGTACTTTTTTGAGCAAGTCATCTGAGAAATGAAATCAGTTAGTGGCAGCAGCAGTCCTAGTTACTAGGGATTAGTATTGCTAAGAAATAACTGATAAAATAGTTGGATGCTTGATTCTGTAAATTCTCTTTTCCGAGAGAGCAGATCAAGCTGGGAGAGATACAGACTACAACTAACAGAAGGCTTTTTGTTGCTAAAGCTGTTACTAATAGCAGATCACGATTCACACAGCACATTCACTTACTCACATACTCATCATTACTCTGTAGGAGCAACAACTGGGAGGCCAATCCCAAACCCTGGGACCTCTGGCTCTTACATAGGTAGTTTAGAAAGTCTCTTAGAGAACCCTTTACTTCATCAAGTATGTGTATGTAATCCTGTAGTTTTTTGTCTGTGTATAGCAACCGCTACCTGCTTATACATGATCCAAGTTAATGCAACCCATCGTTGATACTAATGTGGGTAGTGGCTTTATATACAGCTAGCAGGCTCTTGGTGTTCTGAATTTATCAGTTCTGGTGGGTTTAACAGGACAACTGGTCAGCATGTAATCATCTCCTCCACAGCCTGCTGCTTGCTGGTGACCGTTCCTCTATCCAGAGCTGTAGAACCCCTTCACACAAACTTGCACAGAAGGGGCTTTTATCACATATAAACTTTTGACAAGGTAGTAAAATTATGCCCAGAGCCAACTTGTCTCAACCCCAAAAGGTTAAAAAAAACATAGTTTTGATTTCTAAAAAAACCAGCAGATGTCAGTGGTTTCTGGCAGGTATCTATAACAATGGTTCCAGCCCTCTGGCCACGGCACTGATCAGCCTGTAGACCTGTAGCTTGCAATGGCTCTATTACCACCCATTTCAAAAGACTAGGATACAAAAGGGAAGCCTGGCATAGGAAGGATGAACTGTCATGCCTAAATGCACTCTTATGTCCATCTTAGCACTTTTAAAGTCGGCATGATTTAAGGCCCTAAAAAGAGGGATTGTGTGTCAAAGAACTCTGTTATAATAAATAAATTTACTTATTATAGTGATTTTTCTCTGCTGTTCCCGGGCAGGAGAAATCTGTCTGCTTTAGAGTAGTCACTGTTGGATAGCAATATTTCCTCTTAAAGTTTCTGTGTGTGTGCATGTGTGTATGTATACATTTCAGATCACCCAACAGGCTGCCGGGTTGTTTGTGGTAGTGAGAATTAAGCCTTCTCTCTCAGCTGCTGATTTTTGTTTTCCCACAGCTTTTGACAGTTTGGGAACTGTGATAGTCTTATGACTGCTCTTTTCTGAATCATGCTGACTCTGCTAAGACAAAGTAATAATGCTAGCATGTTTATCCATGAGTGAGTTATTCGTTAGAGACTATTAACAAAGATGATAGGGTCAGCAAAAGGAGTATCCAAATAGTGGCAGCTTTCTTCTCTCTTCCTTACTTCCCTGGGAGAGATAAAGTTTTAAACAAGTGGAAGATAGGTGTCAATGCAAGGATGTAAAATCTTGACTAGGTATAAAGGCATGGGTTTGAGCATTTTCTTGTACTTTGCCAACTACAACAAATTTTGTTGTTGTTGTATGAGTACTCCCTACTCTGCACTCCAGGCATGCCACTGGGTAGGAACAAGGTGATCATCTTGATCAGTATGTAGTAGGAGTGTCTAGCCAAGAGAAAAGCCCTACTAAATCCTCCCAGGGGAAAGGCAAAAGAGTAGGAGGTTTAATGCTGCTGTTTAGTCATATTAATTATTGCCTTAAGGAGGTGATACTACTTTGGTCTTTTCTGTGACCTCAGGTTTCTGGTATGTGACAACTTTACCCCTTGAATCTGTTGAGAAATTCATAATTTATAGGTGCAAGACAGCAGCTGCATGTTTATGAATCACTTGGTTAGAGCAAAGACTGCCAAAATGTCAGGTTTGTATCAGTCCAGTTCCTGCCTGAAGTCCTACATTCACAAAACCCTGTTGCTTAATTGTGGTATTTAGGTCAGATCTGCAGGTTGGCAAAGCAGTCTCAGGTTAACTAATCCTCTTCCTTATTGTCTAAATGAATCATTTGCCTGGCTGCGATCCTTACCTGCGCAGAGAGGTATAAAGGTAAGTGCTTTGTAATGAGTCCTTCAAAACAGTGTGCGCTGCCTCTGTACCTGCCCTCTTTCCTCCCCCCAGAGCCCCAGTTACAGTTTTGAACTGAACATGTGATGTCTTCTTTTGTAATCCTGCCTTTGAAATGTTCTCAAGCATGAGGGGAAAAGCAGAAGCTGACAAAAACTTCTAAAAGTCATGGTTGGTGGGAGTCTGCTGATTCTGTACAGTCCGTACTATTCCCTCTGCACAGGCTCTACTGACTGTGTATTTTAAGAGCCTTCATGCTTTCCCTCCTCCTCTCGCCCCGGTGATCAAATGCTGAAGACCAAAAAGACAATCAGTTCTAAAATGCAAAAATTAACTTTGCCTCGCTTTTATCATGTAGGAAACAGGTATACTTTCTCTTCCAAGGGATGTAACTCTGCTAAATCAGATAATCTGCAGATAAAAGTCAGGTCCCTGATGCAAGCGCACCTTGATGAAGCTTTCAAGTGCCTGGGGCATTCAAGCAATTAATTTTGTAACATAGAAAAAGCATTTCCTGCCTGCACCCATGACACCCCTCCACCCTGCAGCTGAGGACTGTTTGTGATGATAAGCTGTTGGATTTTTTTAAGCTTTCTGCAATTAAGGCTCATTCTTCATTCAACTCTACTTATTGGCAGTGGATTTTAATGCTGCCTACAACATTTTAAACCTTTGCTTTAATTTTGCCTCTCCTCAACCTCATTTAAGAAAATTCAGCACTCATTGGATGTGTTAGTGTATGACTACAATTTTTAATCTATATTTGGATGTGAATTTTTAATACACAAACTTTGTAGAAATCCAGAGAGGAGTGAATTTCTGGGGGTTTTGGCAGAATCTTTCTTAGTTCTGTTTCCAAAGTAGTAAGAAATTTCTTAATGATCAAATCATCCAGGTGTCTCCAAATGCGGCTAACGTACCAGCTTCTTTAATCCCCCCCAAATCAGTTGCACAAGACAGTTACATAAAAGAAAATCATGTAATGTTGCAGCTATGTATATTTTTCAACACAACGTAAGAAAAAATGTTACGAGTCAGTCAGACCAGTGCAGCACTCTTTGCTCTTTGTCAGCTTTTTGGTTTTGTTTGTCAGGATAGTCTAAAATAATCCTGAAGAGCAGCTGTTGGAGTTGAAGATCCCATGGACTTTCTTTGAATACACAGTGTGGGTAAGAATTAATTCACACTTGTGATCACATTCATTAGACTGTAAATTCTTACCCACGCTGGAGAGTCAACATAGCAGTCATCTTGTACGTAAGAGCGGGATTGTCTTTTGCTGCCCCATCCAAAGGCTGTCTGTGAATTAATGACAGGGAGATGAATGCAACCACCAGCCTATGAATAACAGTAATTGCCACCTCAGCAGGAACAGAGCCGAAATTACAGGTTCCAGTGGGGGATAATCACCGTTCACCTAATGCCGATGGTTTCACTGGGATTATTTTTTTCCCAGTGATGTCCCTAACTTTCTCGAAGAACATGACTTGTATTTAGTTACTTAAACACAGCGTTTTAGTTGTGATTATTTAACTAAAGCTCTCAAGAATTTATAATTTCAGTTTACTCCCTGTAGTTTCAACTCGTGCACTGCAGCACATTTTACCTGCCACTTGGCCAGAGGAGTGCCTGTGTAAATGTAGAAATGAAAAAAATTATATTCCTGAAGTAATATCTTAGTGTTTTCATCTTACTGCAAAACTAAGTGAACTATTCCAATGCAAAGTACCTCAGCAGTGCACACCACCTTCTCAATAAACATTGTATTTTAGCTAGAGGTCAGCTTTTAGTGATTTTATGGAAATGTATCAGTCTCATTCTTTTCAAAGTAGCTCAGGTTTTTTTTAAAATGTGCTCTGAATGCATATATTATTACTTGATGATGGGTACATTTCACCCAGAGCCTGTAAAAAACATAATACTTTATTACTGGGGTGTCTTACTTCAGAAAGAAATTGCTAACTTAAAAACTTTTCCCTTTTTTTAGGATTGGACAATGAAATAAACTTGGCAGAAATCATCAAAGATGACGAATAAGTGATCCCTGCTTATTGCATTTCCCCCAAACGTGAATATATTGTCTTCTGAAGTTGTAACTAGATAATCCGCTGAAATAACATAAACGGTATAATCTCTGAAGGAAAAAAAAAAAATCTGAAAAGGCTTGGGGAAAAAATAAATCCCTACTCTGTTTTCCCACCAAAGAGATAGGAATTTGTGCAGACTAGTGTATTTTCATGATAAATTGTTATGTTGTAGGCAAAAAGGATGAAGAGCAGAGAACTGTCATTTTGAAATGGAGTCCTTCTATGCTAATTACTCTTTTTTAGTGGCTGTTGCAAACACTTGGAGTGAATTGGATTCTTTAAAAGTCCACATTGACCTTCTCTAAATTATTAGCATGTCTTAACAGTAGCACATTAACAGTATCAATTATCCAGGATTTGAATGTTTTAAGTGACTGCCAATAGCCTGAGTTTATAATAATGATTACTTTAACACCATCTGAAGTGCATTTTGGTTTGGTTTTTTTATTTAATTACTGGAATTTGTGGCTTATTAGGCGGCTCATACACATGTAAATCTACCCAGTGATACAGCTAATCTGGGGAGAACTCATTTCTCAAGCTGCCATGTGCCCTTCATGGGCCATCATCTTGCCCAGTACTATTTCTAATGCCCTCTTAACATGGGTTGTTCAACCCATGCCACATACCTCCCATGCTAGTGTTGCAGCTGTGGAATTTAATTTTTGCTGTACACCTAAAAACTAAGAATCATTGTTTTTAAAATCACAAAACCTTTGATGTGTCAGCATTTTGTTTTCTTATGGCTGGGAGGTGGCAATTCATCTGTGTGCAGCTATAACTGTCCTTCCCCTCTGAATGCCAGTTTTTAAACCTCTTGGGATCCAACACAATGCCTCCTGTTCTCCACTGCCTCCCCTTTCCTCACCCTGAACTCCTTTTTAGACCTCATACGCTCCTTGCGTTAAATCCTGGCCTCATCTAAGACAAGGGCAAGGCTTTCCGAGAGCTTCCAAGGTCTGGACATTCCCATCATGATTCAGAACCTGCTTTTTGTCTCAGCTGGGGGGGCTTAGTGGGTTTCACAGACCCAGATTCACAACTATTCTACCCCTTTGCCCAGGCTTTTAGCAGGAGTTAGTGTAAATTTTTAGTAGGTAAAACTTGGCTGGATTTCCAAAGTTAAAGGCAGAGAACTAATAAATTATAAACACAGCAATAAACTTAGACTTGCATTTATTTTGCAGTTAGTCACTGTTTATTTGAATCTCTGTTCTTATTTTTTATTTACACTGGCAACAGATGTCATGCTTCAATTTTATTTGAAATAGTTTGTAATAAAGCTGGTCAATAATGTGCCCGTATTCAACAAGGTAACAGTACAGCTTGTAGTCATTGATAATGATACTTCAGGTTGTAAATCTTCATGGCAAACTGCACATTTTGAGGATTGAATGAACAAATACTACAATACATATGCTTTGAATACCAAAGGTGTACTGGAAAAGAAAACTAGATTTCAGTCATGAACTGTGAGAAATCACAGAAGTTTCATATAATTTCAGGGCAAGGAAACACCATTCCTTTTTCAAGTTACAGTAGAAATACTATATGGGGTTTGTTTTTTTTTTCCTTTTAGGTTCAAGTTCTTTCAATATTGTAGCAAAGGAATAAAGATGCGCTTAGGCATTCATGTTTCCAAATTCTAACA
Organism: Morus bassanus; assembly: GCA_031468815.1. Taxonomy (NCBI): domain Eukaryota; kingdom Metazoa; phylum Chordata; class Aves; order Suliformes; family Sulidae; genus Morus; species Morus bassanus. Next base: position 85,237,457 of record CM062568.1, on the reverse strand, counting down.
TAGTTTTAGACACACAAAGAGTAACTCAAAAGCTCCTTACTGATACTCGACTAAACATCTCCAGAAGGAATTGTCAAATTGCTTTGAGTGGGCCAACCAAAAAATAAGGAGTTTTCTGGACGTTATCCTCCTACTCAAAAATCGCACAACTTCCCTGTGACAGGTATTATTAAGTAAAAGTGATACTGACATAATTAATGTAGTTAAGCTAGTTCTCTTATGAGTTTGAAAGATGAAGAACACAAGCATTAGGCCACCAGTGAGCTAGCTGTAGGGTACTCTGAGGTGATTTGTGAGACTGCAATTTGGAAATGAGCTTGCTTGCTTTGAGGCGTTCTTTATATGCTTCCGTGGTCTTGTGTAGATAGTGATGTTAGTACAGAACTTGTTATTTATCTTAAGAAGCTTCTACAAGATAGCTGATCCTGATAAAATGCTTCAAAGACATCTGTTGGTGCTAAACAACATTGTTACCTTAAATCACTTACTAAAAAAAAAAAGGCCTATAAATTCCTCAGCTGTTTCTTATACATTTAAACAAGGTTTATCTTTTCCCTCATCAGTTTACAAGTCTTATCTTTATTGCAGGTGATGTGCATTGATTTACCTCACCTTCATGCTGGAATCCGTTATCAGTCTATTCTGAATCAGAGCAAATCTTACCTCAGTAAACTGTGCTGAGCTTCTCCATTTGTAACATACTGCAATTACAAAACCATTTGCAAATTTGTGTTTTCCAAAGGAGAAAAAAAAAAGAGTTGAATTTGTATTGTCTTAAAAACAAGGTTGTATCACTGAAGAAAGAATAGTGAAGTTCATTTGATACCTGAAGAGTGATATATTATTTCCAAAAGAAAAAGTGATTTCAGTACATTATTTGAAGTTGGCAAAATATGGCCCTTCAAATACTCTTGGAAGAAATAAAATTGTATTTAAATCTCCCTGTCACATTTACTTGAATTTAGCCTGCAGCATATCTACTGATTAATAATCAATGGTAGACTAAGATGTCATTCACTGAAAGCACATCTGTCTGCAGTTGATCTTTGTGGATACGCAAATAGCAGATGGTGCTGTAGGTGAGGTTGTTTGTGTCTGTACAGTGGATGTCTGTCTTAAAACGGCACAAAGAATTTTTAAGACGACCTTTTGTGGCTGTGTTTATCAGCGGGCAGGCAGGAAGTTTCACATGACTATGAAACCACTTTCCACGTCCTGCCTTGCTGGCACGGTCTCACTGCGCTCCCCCTGCGGAGCCTGCGCTCTGCTAGGGAGGAGGAGGTCAGTGCTGGGAGCAGCCTTGCAGTCACTCCCCTCACTTGCAGCAACTGGCAGACCTCAGGGTGACTTCTCGTTGGGGTTATGTTTGCTTTGCCCAGTAAGTGTTTTGAAAGTCACCGGAGGAGCAGGCAGGATGGCTCGGAAAAAAAAACAAGTGCACTGCTGGCCAGCTGAGATGTCCACCCCGAGCAAGTGGTGTTTCTGGAGTGCCTCTCTGCCGGACTTGAGCTGGAGGGTGCCACAGGGCTGGGAGTGCCAACTGCTGAGTGCTCGGTCGCTTCTCTGCACCCTTCCAGCCCCAGCCTAAAAGGTCAAGGAGAGAAAAGTCATTATGGAGAGATAATAGGAGAAATTGGGGTGGAGGGGTCTGCCTGGGGCTTGTTGAACTGGAGCTTTGTTAGCCCAGGCCTTTTTGTATCCTGCCTTCCCTGGAAGAGGGTCCCTGTGATTTTGGACTTGGTGGCACTGGGGATGCTCTGCCCCCTGCCAGCAGCTGCCACGGGCCATGCTAGCCTCGAGTGCCCTGTGTCCCCAGCCCACAGAGAGGTGGCTTTCCCTGCGGCTGCAAGGTCACGGCTGGAGGTAATGCTCTGGGTAATGCGGTGGCAGAAGTAGTGCTCCCATGCATATAAATAGCTCCACGTACTGCTAAAGTGACAGTGGCAGGGTACTATACTGCTGGTTTATTTATATCTCTGGAAGCACCATGGGCTTGGTAACAGAGCATCATGTTTTTTCTGTGAGATATTTTGGTTCTTTTTCTCCTCGACACAACCCAATTCATAAAAATCCTTGGTTTTCTCCACCAGTCTCAGCTTATTCCATGCAGTGATAGCTACCAAAAAAAGTTTGCCAAATTAAACAGGCAGATCCCAGTTTGGGAGTACTTTACTGATGGCTTAGAGTAAAAGCTGTGTATTCACCTGTTTGCACACAGAGGATTGGGACGCACAAGCCTGGGTAGCCCTGGCACAGTCATGCTTTTCATCTGCTGCTGGGCTGGGAATAACCCAGCTAAGAGACTTTGTGATTCGAACCTGAAGCAAAATAATTTTTTTGAGGTGGGTGGTTAGATATCACTTTGCAATGCTGAAAAATAAACATTTCCATTTCCAGTTTGAACACGAAGTGCCACCATCTGACTTTCTGTTCCCAGTGCTAATTGATGGATCCATTTCTGAAGCACTCCGCTGGCGGTGGGTGGATGCAGGTGGCAGACCGAAGAGCAAGCACATCGGGAAGAGACTATTTCTGACATTGTGGCTGAAGATCGGCAATGTGTGTGTGATGATTAGAACGCAGGTGAGGAATCATTTGCGGTTAGTAGGTTAATGCATTAGTCTCATGCAGCTATCTCACCTTTAGATGGACCTCATGTTTCAATTCTTGCTTTTTGCCAGAGAAAGAGACCATCATGAAGGAGAAGCTAGCAAATCACCATAATCCTGCAACTTCACTAACTCAGCGGTTAGTGTTCATGGCCCTGACTCTATGTTTATGAGCCTTTGGGAAAAGGGGTGCAATGTTGAAGGGAGCAGAGGAAGTAAATGGCTCAATAAAAGGCTTGTGAGATAAACTTTTTCTGAGAAACAACCTCCTCCTCAGACATAAAATTTGTTCCTTTGTAACGTGCATTATGGAGATAATATTTCTGATGGAAACCAACTGAGAGGCTGCTCTCTTAAAGCATACTAATAAAGTCTAGTATTTGTTCAGGTGAATAAATACACTGTGACTTACTTTGCCTACACTCAGTAATTCATTTATTTGCTTCAGGTTTTTTGCAAATATTAGGGAAAGGGACATCTCAACAGTCATATGTCTACAGATGACTGTATGGGGAAATAACTGGTGTGAGCTACGTCCTTTTTTGTCTTTATTAGCACTTTGCCGCTCAGCAAAAAATCAATGAGGGAGAGACCTGGTGCATTTGTGTGTAGGAAAATGTTTGTTTCCCTCATAGCGTTTTATTTGCCCAACTTTTTTCTCTACTGTTTCACAATATTATTGTAAAGCATGCCTGCTTTTTCCTGGTAAGAACTGCCAGACCTGCATTTAAAACAAAAAAAAAAACTTCCCAGCCCCCTGCACGTGTCCAGGTAGTAAAAGTCTAGAAGTAACTGTCCATTTCATTTGACGTCCAAAATGGAACTCTTCCAACACCGCCAAATGCCACCTAGTGATTAAAGCAGGAGTTGCACTTAATGGCTTATACTGTATTGCGTGCGATAAACTCGCTGCTAGAACAATTTTTAAAGACAGCTAGTTTCTCTTTGTGATTAGAGAAGTCTGTTGTAAAACTGATGTTTTCTGGGAATAAATCAATTTGTTATCTCCTAATTAGAGCACTATACAGTTGTGAAGCATCATTTAATTGTGATGAGATGCATTTCCCAAAGAAAATATTTTGTGGCATTTCTGTTTGTTTCCTTAGTTATTTTTGTGTTTTGCAAAGATATGTTTTCTCCAGTGTTGTGTCATTCTGCTTTGCAGAGGTAATGCAAAGACAGAACCTGTTCTGTGGAGAGGAATTGCTTTGTTTTCCCTGTTATGATTTCATACCAGGAGCTCTCCTCTTGCAGGCTACTGCACTCTCAAGCTCTGCATCTTTTTACTGAATTTTCACCTGTTTGATGGTACCCTCGTACCAACTAGGAGCATATCCTCCAGGGATCAGCCTTGAGGGTTAGCCTGCATTCACAGGGAGCAGAATTTGTGCAGCGTGGGAGCTGGCTGGATGCTCCTCCAGGATGCTAAGCCTCCCCTTGGGACTGGTATCTATGGGTGTACTGTGTTGCTGTCAGCCCTGAGTGGAGAGGGACTGTGCAACCCAATGCTCAAAACTACTCACCTGGCAAAGCATGTCCTGCAGTGTGGGGAGTGAGACCATGGCCCCTGGAGAGCACGCAAGGCACCTGGTGCTTCTGCCCCTGGGAAGTGTGCTGTGGCAGCACTCCTCTGCGCTTGCTGGTGGTTGGTACCCTCTAGCACAGTCAGCATGGGAAGACAGTATTGCGCTGCTAAGGGAGGACAGCATGGAGCATCCAATTCCATCAAGTCTATGCAATGAGTGAGACAGATGATATAATTTTTCCTCCCTTACACAGCTTTCTGGGACACTTTAATAGTCACGACCTAATGCTTGCTCTGACCCAGCCTGGAATACAAATTTCACATGTGTACCGTGTGACTGCTGTGATGCCAGCAAATCCAGTGCCTCTCCAGGTGTAAAATGCCATCCCTGGTCCTGGCTTGGCATGAAAAGTGTTTTTGAGAACTGTATCTGGTGGCATCTGACTCTTTGCTCGCTCAGTCTCTCTTGATGCACCACAGTTCCTGATGCAATTTCCCATTGCTCTGCACCTATTTCTCTTGTGTTGACCCACAGAAAGATGTTAAGAAAGGGAATTGTTCATCCACTTTTGTGTGAAATTGAGTTCTGAATGGTAAAGATCATAAACAAAACTAATAGATTCTGAAAATAAACTAGTGCCCAGAATGCAATAGGTGGTCTCCAGCCACAGAAGAAAACAGTGCCTGGCCTGAAAGGTATAAACTCCTAAAATAAACAGCACAACTTTTAGCAGAGAAATACATTAATTTATCAAACTAATTTCTATATTTATATAATTATATTCACATAGAAAAGAGAGAAAAAAATTATAGATTATTCTGTTCAAAGTCTTCTCTGTGCAACTTCTCTGATGTCTGTGGAGTTACAGGAGGAGAGGGTTTGGCCTTTCATCTTGATAGTGTGAATGTGCTAGAGCAGAAACAAAGAATTTATCAAAGCTGACCAGTACACTGTACATCTATTTATCTATTCTTTGGTAACTTTTTTTTCTTTTTTTTTTTTAGTGAAGTTATCTATATAGAAGACTGAAAGATGATTGTGATTAAGGTTTCCGAAATGCTGGTTTACTTTTAAATGGTGCAGTAAAAAGAAGACCGAGATAAAAATCCTTTTTACAGGAACCGATAGTCATTTATAAAGGAGCTGATCTCACCCAACAGACTTTGAAGTTGATAATTAACCAGAAACAGGAAAGTTCATAATTTGGTAACGAGCTGCCTACAAACCCATCTGATGAATAAAGGCTGTCAAACAAAACCTCTTGGCATGGCATATCCACCTGCAGGGCTAACTACCGGTGGCAGGACAGTGTCTAACCATCTGATTCAGTCAAGAGACGCCGATGAAAAAGTGGTGTGTGCTCCAGACAATATTTTCTAATTCTTCAAATGCTGCAGGAACAATTGATAGGATTTCTGTATCCTCAACCACGAATTTCAGGGGAGGGAGGGAAACACAGTCCCAGTCTGGTGTTAGAAGCAAAACACAGTGTAAAACAACAAAATTACATATGCATTATTTAACACCATTACTGAAGAGGATGCAGCGGTGGGGAAAAAGCTACTATAAGAGGATGAAATGGAATCCCAGAACATTTACAATATCCATCTTCCCTGTGGCACAGACTGGCGTACATATAACTAGCTGTTTGTTGCAATTAGTACAATTCAAAGCTGTTTTTCACCCCTTTTTAAAAGGCCTACCCAGTAGTCTTTACTTAAAGAAAAACTGTAAATGATAGTTACTGAAGGCTGGAGCTCCATTCATCTAATAATATAGAGCTGAGTAGTAAAATGAAAATCATCAGTTCTTTAAGGCTGTGTTGCAGTGCTGTAGGCACTGCAGATGTTAAAGCTTTACGGAGCTTATAGGGTACCATGCATGTGCGTAAAAGCTGATTGGGTAGAAATATATGGTGGTAAAGAAACATATCTTTCCTCTCTCCAAACCAAAACATGTTCAGGGCTTCATTCAACCACCCTCCGCATGGTGAAAAGCTTCATTGGCACTTAACCCAAGATGAGTCGCTGAGAGCTAACCTGAGGCAAAATGTAAAAATTAACAAAATGGGCCCACCCTGGTCGTGTGCAGAGGCAGCTGGTGTCCAGCTGGCTGCATGGGTTTGCAGGAGCAGAGGTAGCTGCGTGGTTCCCAGGGCCAACTTCTCCCAGCAGTGAGGGAGTTTCTTGGTGAACAGCCCAGCTGTCTCTGATCAGTCGTGGCAACCAAAGCTCGTAGGCTGCACTGTTCAGAGGGGGCAGAGCATTCGCTCTGCAGAGACCCCCATTGCTAAGGCTCAGCATAGCTCATGGAGTACAAAATACCTATGAGCATCCTCAAATTCTTTTCAATACAAAGTGCTTCTCTGCATCAGCCACCAAAGAGCAGGTAGTATAAGCAAGGATGTATCACTTGCTGTCATTACCAGCAGATAGTGTTGCCTGGATCATTTGGGCAAAACGGGAGCCAGGTATACAGCTGTGCCAGCCACCTCTGTGCATATACCTCATCTCAGGTAGGGAGTCTGCCCGGAACCTGGGAGATCCCAGAGGCTGGGGAGATTTGTAACAGAAACACGAAGGTTGGTAGGAACAAAGTACTAAGGGAAGTGAGTGTGTGTGATTAAGCACCAGAATAACCAGCAGAACAAAGGGTTAAATGCACAGATACTAACCATTTTCCGGTAGTAAAATGGATGCAAGTGTTGTTACATCAAGCCAAGAAGACCTACGCTATGCGAAGATAGTTTGCACCCTCAGTAAGTTTGCAAATGACACCAAATTGGGCGGAGTGTCAATCTGCTTGAGGGTAGGAAGGCTCTACAGAGGGATCTGGACAGGCTGGATCAATTGGTCAAGGCCAACTGTATGAGGTTTAACAAGGCCAAATGCTGGGTCCTGCACTTGGGTCACAACAACCCCAGGCAATGCTACAGGCTTGGGGAAGAGTGGTTGGAGAGCTGCCTGGCAGAAAAGGACCTGGGAGTGCTGGTTGACAGTCAGCTGAATATGAGCCGACAGGACAGTGTGCCCAGGTGGCCAAGCAGGCCAAGAGCATCCTGGCTTGTATCAGGAATTATGTGGCCAGCAGGAGTAGGAAAGTGATGGTGCCCCTGTACTCGGCACTGGTGAGGCCACATCTCGAATACTGTGTTCAGTTTTGGGCCCCTCACTACAGGAAAGACATTGAGGTGCTGGAGCATGTCCCGAGAAGGGCAACGAAGCTGGTGAAGAGTCTAGAGTACAAGTCCTGTGAGGAGTGGCTGAGGGAACTGGGGTTGTTTAGCCTGGAGAAGGGGAAGCTGAGGGGAGACCTTATCACTCTCTACAACTACTTGAAAGGAGGTTGTAGCGAGGTGAGTGTCAGTCTCTTCTCCCAAGTAAAAAGTGATAGGACAAGAGGAAATGGCCTCAAGTTGCATCAGGGGAGGTTTACATTGGATATTAGGAAAAATTTTTTTCACCAAAAGGCTTGTGAAGCATTGAAACAGGCTGCCCAGGGAAGTGGTGGAGTCGCCATCCCTGGAGGTATTTAAAAGATGAGTAGATGTGGCACTTAGGTACATGGTTCAGTGGTGGACTTGGCATTGCTAAGTTAACGGTTGGACTTGATGATCTTAAACGTCTTTTCCAACCTAATCCATTCAATGATGCTATGATTCTAAGATCCCAGCCCAGACTACTCTCCAGCAGACCCTGCATCCTAAAACCAGGAGGGTTGAAACAGCACAGCAACATATCACATATGACACAGCACATATGCTTTTTCCCATTAGCCCATGAGGAAGACAGACATCTTTTCTGAGCAAATAAAAACAAGCAATGGGCAGCAACCTGGCCTAAGAATTAGAGAACTGAAGTCAACACAATACTCAGACTAGGGACTGCTCCATAAGAGCTGATGGTTCCTAGAGGATATGAGAGATCTGTCTAGAATGTCATTTTGTGTGGCCCTCAAGAGGAACCCCAGGGACAAATGGAGGACCTGGCAGCTTGTGTCCTTTGTCCTCAGTGTAATACGCAAGTGATCCAAGTCTGATCTGAGCACAGACATCTTGGTGCTTGTGAGTATGTGGTATGAGAGAACGGGTGAACAAAATGTATGAGGGAATGGCTGTGAACAGGTAAAACTGAGTTTCTTGGAGATGTTTGTAAACCTTGCCCTTCCATCATATCTTACACCGAGTTTGGTACCACTAATTTCCATCCAAGTAGACACATCTGTCCAGGTTTAATAACTCCAGCTGCCTCCCAGGCAAGCTGGATCAAGGTGAACTGTGCTTGTGATTCTTTGCCCAGCTGTAGGGACCATGTGCTGGCAGACCCTGGCTGGCCCCATGTGTGGTGAGCTTGGGTTTGGCAGGTTGGGTCCAGGCTACACACCAAGCTGAACTGGCGTAGCTGTTTCCCAGGGCAATGGAAATGTCATAGTCACATTCATGCCTAATAAACTTGGCTGTATGAGAGCTTTCTCTGATGGAGGAAGCCTGTGCCTCCCTGGTGCCAAGGGATGGTTAATTTGGGACGAGATAAAATGCCCTGTTTTTACAGTGGGTTGATTAGCTGACTAGTGGAGGATACTGGCAAGTGAAAGGCAGGAATGGTGTCTGTTGTTTATGTTTCGCATCTGTGGGATTTCCTAGAGAGGGCTATCAGCAACATGTTGACCTGCTGAATTCCATAATGGTCTATAAATATTGACTAACCCCTAACGGAGTCATTTGTTATGTTTTGTACATGCAAACCAAGAATAGATTGACTTCTTTATTTTGGTAGGTTCATTTCAAGGTAATTGAGACTAATGTTGCAGTGAGTAGAAAAAATATTTCCCGTTCCCCCAGTACTAGCACATACAGGACACATATGACCACTGTAGTGAAACTGTCTGTCTTGGATGTAATTTAATTTGTGGAGTTTCATACTTGCAACAATAAACAATGTACTGACTGTATTATTTGACTGAACTCACAAACCTTCACTTTAATTGTACTTTAAAATATTTTTTGACATTTGAGATAGTTTAATTATGAAGGTTAGGAGCAGCTCCACAGGCAGGGTTAAAATTAATTTTGTACTTAAAAAGTTTCATTTTCTTAGTATATGCCCTTCCCAAATGACATCAATTGCATTTTCTAAGGCTTTGCAAATTAAACATACTGATTAGAAATTAAAATTAATTCATATTAGTATGCCAGAGCACGTAACAACCAATGTACGATTTTTTTTTGTGTGTGTGCCCTTTATCTCCCTAGTAAAAGCACACAGTCTTATCTCTTGCTTTGTACATGGCAGCAACATTATGAAGGAGCTGCCTCTTCCCCTTCCCCCCTGCTGAATTCAAAACAACTGTGTTTACTTGCAAAACATGAAGGCTGTGAGGTACACAAACCCTGCTGCGTTACCTGGTCTCTGAAACACTGAATCAAAGCCCTGCTGGAGGAGTTATAAAGAATTTTGAGTGACGACTGCTATTTGACTGCACAGCGCAGAGGTACATCTCACACCTATGGAAGCCTTATGCCAGTATTAATTTCCATATGAATGCCCTTTGGAAGGAGCAATAGTCATCTGCAGCTGCTCTTCCTCATAACTGACTGTCCCTCAGACACCTGAGATGGTTGGTCATTGTAGTTTGCTAAAACAGCTCTGCAGAGGACATTTCCCCAAATGTCTGCCTCTGTGCTTAACAGAGATGAGGCCATGCAGCCCTAAGTGGGGGCCATTTCAAGAGGCACATCACTGGTGCCATTCTTGGGCCATGGCTAGAGAAAAGCCTCTGTAAAGGTCTGTATATACAACCAGCCTTTAGTGTGCAACAGATGATAAACTCGCAAAAGAAAAAGGTGGTGAGGTGGAGAGGGGTGAGAGCTGACTAGCCCACTGCAGCTGCAACCACCAGGCTGACCCCCCAGCCAAATCTGCCAGACCAGACTCCCATGGGGATGTCACCTCCAGGTCATGCTGGTGTCTTTCGTTGCTCTCCAGGAGGCTGAGCAATTTATTCTAACAACACAAGGAATAAGAGGTTGCCTCTTCTGAAAAAGAACAGTTTTACTGGAAGATAATTTTCAAATGCAGAAATAATAAGGTCAAAACCAAATGTTGATCCAAAACATTTTTTGAAAATCACAGGAAACTTGCTGTATCTCCTCTGGAGAAGGAGAAAAAGGGAAAGGAAAATTAGACTGTAGAAGTATGGGTTGTGTACAGGAGAAGTTGAGAGGTGATACAGTTTAACAGGAAGCTGTTTGGTAGGAGTGGTACTATAAAGCCCCAGTTTGCCATGAGTTACTCCAGGAAACCAGGCAGCTGTCTGTCCAGGTAGTCTTGCAGTTCCTGTTTCGTTAGCATTGATTTGAAATGCATGTTCTGGTTATTTATTTTTAATGGTTTCCCCTCAAGGTGTCACTGCAGGGTAGACTTAAGACTACTTACAAGCGCCAGCTGTGTGTTTTCATTCCTGAATGTGTTTGCTTTTTCTTTGAAATGCAACCTTAACTACAAACACCTTAGGTAAATAATGCATGGTTTGAAGGTAATGCAACATCTCCATATAATGTCAGTCTCCCTTAAGTTACTCTTCACTTTTTCATCTTTTCTCCATCTTTGTGTAGTTCACCTGGGAAGAGGAAGAGTTGTGAATGGCTAAGGCATTGGGTCTAAGCCCACTGAAAAGCAGCTCTCTTGCTGGTACTAGAGAAATGCTGATCTGGGATACCACACGTCCTTCCTGTCCCTGCAGTAAGGCTGCTACTCGCACTAGCATACTATGGACAGCCCTTTCTGGGAGTCCTTTAGTTTTCTGTGCAAGTCTTGAATCCAAGAGTCTGTCAGCACTGGCTGACACTTTACTTAGGATCTCAGGTGGTCAAAGGCTTAGGGAGAACAACACAGGCTTCCTTCAAGTGCTTGCCTCTTTGTTGAACAGGAATAGAGGTGGACTCCTCTTTTATTATTTACTCTCAGAGTGGTGTAATTGGTACGAGCCTTCAGTAGTCTCTGAGAGGAAAAATCAATTATTCCACTGGCAGTAGGATAAATAAAGCCTTATACTCCTAAACCTTCCCTACTTTACAGTAATCCCAGTTGCCTTGTCTAGCTCCTGTGACACCTCCATCTGAGAGCAAGATACAAGCCAGTTGGACAAATGTGCTGATTGTTCAGCCAGAGGTTGTTAAAAAGAATGTGTAACACCTGAAATCTGCCTATCTTTCTGTCAGGGAGAGGAAGGGATTAATGAAGGGATCAATTTTTTTTCTTTTTTTTCCCTCTGAGATCTTGGTTTTCGAGTAACTTGTAAGGTATTTTAAACATGTACCTTACATTTGGTTGCAGTTAGCCAGAGAGCTCAAAGTGATGGTTCATAAGCAACGTTTTCTTAGGACATGAAGCTACTGGATAAAAAATACCCAGTAGATGAGCTAGGGAAGTTTCTTCTACTGTGACTTGGACCCTGCAAGACCACTCATCTACTTGCTCATCTACTACTCAGCTACTAGCTTATGCACGGGTTGCAGAGATGAGTGAGAAAATATAACTGCTTATTTAAGCATCCTTTATAAAGAAGGTGGTACTCTCTATAGGCATGGAAGTGAACGAGGAGTCTACTAGTGCTTGGATTGGTTCCTGCTCTTCTCCCTGGTTATTCTGTGTCTTATATGTAATGCACCCAGCTGCTAGTGACAAGTGTCTTCATCACAGATGGTGCTTGAAAATAATGTTCACCTCAGTTTTAGCAGATGCTGTGATGGAGCTGATAAGCCATGGAAACTGGCTCACCATCTTAGCCTGGAGTGCTTCATGCACATCAATTTCAAATGTGTCTTGGTGGGAGAAGGTAGCTCTCACTGGTGGACCTCATTCCACTTCTGTCTTGTAGATATTTTGACTACAGGCTTTCTTGACTTTTTTCTCCTGTCCCATCTGCTTAACCAAGTACTTGATCAAGCATGCCTAAGATGGAAAGTAAGCACACAATGAAAGTCAGCAAGTGGAGTTTGGCTTCTACTTCTCTTCTTCCCCCAACTGCATTTTGTCTTGCACTCTTCTTCTCTTTCATGTGACATTGTCCTGTTGTTGAAAACAATAACATTAACATTGCTACTTTTGCTGTCAGTAGCAGAACATCAGAGCTACCTCTCAGAAAACTGATTGGGTCAATAGCGGGTAGTATGGGGAGAATCTGAATTAAAGCACGTCTGGCTGACATATAGAAAGATATGCAATTAGGGGCCATTAAGCTGAGCGTTCCTACTTGTGATGCAGATGTGATGATGTTTTAAGCCATCCTCTGCAATCTAATTGCATTCACTAACTATATTAAGAGGGTCTTATGAGGGTGATAATTCAATCACTCAAAAGTTAGAAAACACCAGCATTTAGGTTATCTCTGTGATCCAAAGTGCATATTATACAACAGTCTCTAATTACTTTCTTTTAAATATATTTTTAAAATCCCCTTCAGAACATGAAATCTAAATACAAGAGCAGGACTTGGAGGCTAGGTGTGGGCTGAAATCTTCCTTGTGCCTGCTATCCTAGCTCATAGGGTGTACACGGTTAATAAGAATTTGCTCATGCCCCCCTCAGTTCACACCCCTGTCAGCTTTCAGATACCTCCAGCCACCTCTTTCCTCACCCTCCGCTGCCACTCTCTAAAATAACATTGCTCTTTTCCATCAGGACTGTGCTGCACTGAGCCCAACAGCCTATTTGCAGAAATAGTCGCCTACCTGCATATTTCTGTTTTAAGGGACCCTCATCAGGATTTTTCCCTCCCACCTTTACATGTGCAAGCACCCTCTGTGACAGGTGGACTTCAGAGTCATCATTTAACACCAGGCCTTTGCGAGATTTGGTTGCCATCTAGTAAAAGGATAGAAGTGAAGTGTGTAAATCCCATGGTGTGCAGAGCCTAGGGCCCAGGCTTGCTCATAGTGACAAGTCTAGAAAGGCACTCATGAGACCAAGAAGAAGGCAATGTGCAAATCACTCAGAAGAAAAATCATCACAGATTACTACCCCTGAACCCACAAAGGTTATGTCCGCACTGCAGCCACAGATGTAACTGCTGTATATGCTGGTATATCTGAGCAGGCTTAACCTCACTAATTCAATAATAATAGCAAGTTCAAGCAATTCAATAGCAGTACAAGCTCAGTCACAGTAACAACAGCAGTGAAGATATAACAACAGGAACTTCATCTCCATGCTGTTTCCCAGGCAGCCAGGGTCTCAGATGACCTGGACAACTTGAAGATATCAGGACATAAGTTTCAGTGCATTGTTATTATCATACCTGTCGACTAAATTAAGGTTAGCTCATATGTGCACTACAGTGCATACCTCAGATTTTATCACAGGTATAATAAACATCATGATTTAAGAGTGACATATATCATTTATCTGTCCCTGATTATGATTATGACAAATCAAATGTGAACGCTGCTAATCAATTAGAGAAGTTGTGATTTAATTTCTTCAGGCACAGCTAATTGCCAGATTTCAGTAAGATACAACTACATGAAAAAATTGAGGAGTCTATACCATTACTTTATCAAGCTCATTAGACCTAAACATTACGAAGTTACTCTCTCTGAATTAAAAAAAAATATTTAAAATATTCTTTTGGAAACAGGAAAAACATCCTAACCAACGAAAAGTCAATATTTCTCCGGAGAGAAACTGAGTTATATTTTTAACTGAAGTCCTTCAGAGTAGCCCAGGCTTAGACTGCAGGGATACAAAGTAAAGATGCTTTTTCTTTTCAGAAAACAAAGGCAGACCACTGAGTTACCCAGACCTGTTCAGCTCCTCATCATTCATTAAGCTGCAAATGTTGAGGTTTAGAGAACGCAGCAGTCACCTTGTAGTCTAGGATGTATAATTGTTCTATCCAATTTTATTTGCCCTACTTAATGCAGTATGTCAATTTATGACATATTGACTCAACATATAGAAGTAATTTTTTTCCCAGTTCATTTAAATTATAGTTTAGGCTGAACATGCCTGAAGGACGTGTCTATAAATTATGTCAGCTTTCAGTAAGTCTACATTCAAAAATACAATTTAAATCAAAAGTGCTAACTAATTTTGTTTAATTATTGATTTAAGCCTACTCTGCTTCTGGAAAATGTAATTACTAAAGTTGAATTTGGCCAGATCCACAGAGGATTATATGGATTCAAGTAGCAAAGGAAAGAATTCAGTCTCCTAGATCAATGATGGAAATATGTTCTTTGATAGCAGCTCCAAAGAAGAAGTCCAATGTTTCAGAGTGTCTGTCCTTCTAGCCATTCCCCAGAGGACAGCAAGTGCCGGTGAGTTTCTGGGTTCTTTCCAACGTGGTATCTCATCAAAATATTGACCAGGGTGATGCTGTTTGAATGAAAAGGAGGTCAGATTAGCTGAAATGAATGTTTGCGTATGAAAGCCTTATACACAAATATATACCTTCCTGACTGCATATTCATTGCCCCCAGAGGCTGTTTTACTTTTCCTGTACACCCCAATATAAACTCTAGCAGAAGGACAGGAGGAGTCTTCTCAGGAAGCTCTCAGGGGAAGGTCACTCCTGGAAGCATCTCTGCCAGCCTCAAACCCATGAAAGAGACGACAGAGTCCCAGGCCCTGGCACCAGAAGAGGCCTTAAATGAGGATCGCAGTTTAAATTGTAATTATTAAATCATTCATGCATCTTGCCCAAGAAGGAGGTGACTCCCTGAGACTTTATACACCTAGGAATCAACCAGGTCCTTGGGGGGTGCACCTTGACCAAGTTGCTCCCACCCATAGGGTTTCCTACGAGATGACTTTGCCAGACCAGCAGGTTCAACGGTTTTAAATCAAAAGTTTTTAATGTAACCTTTTTGGACTACCAAAACATTAATTCAGCTGTCTTTAATGAATACCATAGTACTCTTGAAGGTTGAATTTATTACTCCTAAAAGATATCAGTGCTGATCAAATAAAAATCTTTTGCTGATACATTCCTGAAGGATAACCTTATGTTTGTAGGAGGATTTGAAAGATTATGTGAGGGATTGTGAAACAATTTCAGGATAACCTCAAATTCATGTTTTTGAATGATGGCAGCCTCAGTGCAGAAACCACAGTGGGATGCTTTCCTTTCATTACAAATCTTCAGGTTGCTTTCTATCAGGAAAATAGGAGTCTCCAAAGTGCTTCTCTTTCCCAAATAATTTAGGCATGCTCGCAGTCCTCCGTCCGGTAGAAGCTGTTTGTTTTCCACTTGTTTGCACTGCTGAGCAATTAACAGGTTGAGAAGTAAATCGGGGCTGATGAGGAACCCAGCTGCATTTGCTTTCCTCTGTCTGCTCAGCTCGCCCGACCTTTGCTAATCTCAGCAATCTTTTTGGCAGGGCAATGAGAAGATCAGGAATCTTTGGACAAGGATTTGAAGGTTGGCCAGGAGAATTAGACTGGGAGCAAATGTCAGGCTGCGGGGATTATTTGCTGCTAAAGGAAGGCTTGTATTTATTCAGGATTGACTGACAAACCCCGCGCTTCTTGCAAAGTCAGGAAGCTGGGATCTGGGGTTTTTTTCAAGGCTGTAAGTTTAAGAGCCTTTCCTCTGTAAACCCTTGCTTCATGTAGTATCTACAAGAAAGACATCCCTGTGAGGAGCTGAGATAAAGTTGATGCATCTCTGCTGGGAGTTCTCTGCAAACCCAAGTTATTGCCCTACTTGGTCGGCAGCAGGGAACAACGTCCCTGCTCACCAGGCAGCTCATGTTATCTCTCTCCAAGCTCTCAGCCAAGAGGAAACAGCTTGCAACCCATGTGGCATTTCAGCACAAGCAGTAAACTTCACATTAATGTTTGTAGAGACCCAATGACCTGTCACTGTGGGTTTGGCAGCACTGCCTGAACTGCCCCAGCATCTGCGAGCCACATGGCCAAGGCAGCTGGGAGCACTTAGGGACAGCTTGCCTCTGCCCTTGGGGGCTGCACAGGCTTGGGGAGGGAGAGCATGGGGGGAGCACCAGAGGTTGAGCTGTCTCTGCACCCACCGTGTGAAGGAAAGCCAAAACTGAAATAAGAAGCAACTCCTGTGAGCTCAGCCCTGCCCTTGCTCAGGGAGCAAAACAGGGGGATTTTGCCATTACCTAGTGTGCACCCATGGGCTGGGGCAGTGAGGAGGAGCTGGGGAAGACCAGGCAGACCCTACCTAGCCATGGGTTGGCAATCCCCTCCCCAAAGTGCAGCAGAGACTAGAAGTCCCTCCTAGCGCTCCAGAAACTCAGTCTTCATAAGGCTGCCCTGTGGTTGTAGCATCATAAAAATACATGCTTTTGCCTTTTTTGCTCTTTATTCATTACTACTCTTCTTTCCTTAAAATAGGGACTCAAAGTCTTAGACAGGCGTGTGGGCTGGAAAGCTATTCAGTTTGACCATAGCCAGGATAAAGATATCTGCAGGGAAGGGCTGACTGGAGCAGTCCCTGCTGTGTTGTTCCCCAAACAGGTGCTGAGGAAACCTCAGACGTTTCACAACCATGGTGGTGCTGCCAGGAGGTCTCCCTTTCCCCTGGGGGGAAGCTCATACACCCCACTGTGCAAAGCCCCACAGCCTGCTCTACGCTGACACCAGTACGTGCTGTTGGAAAAAGCAGGGGCCCAAAACACTGGGAAAGTGCAGAAGATGGTGAATGTGGAGAATCATGTTAGAGCAGCTCATGGCTTCTGTTAGAGTATGCTGGAACTGATATGACAAACATATATATGCATAGCTCCGTCCAGAAGACATAACCGAGATCTACACCCCGCTGTGTGGGAGAATTACTTTTTTGGATATTGATAGTCTTCTGAAAGCCTCTTCTGAAAATGATACAGGAACAATGGGGAAGACATGTGCTGTCTGGGAAGATTTGTGTGTCCTTTTTTAATCTTCTGGCTTTGAGATATGTAGGTAGTGTTAACATGATGGAACGACCTGCTGGACTTGCCTTTTTGCTAGGATGCTCTTCTTAGAAAAAAGTCTGACAGGCATTTTTTCCAGTTTTTCTTTTTCCTGTTAAGGCAACTTCTACAGTCCTTTAAAATTTTCTCACTGCAGAAATGCAAGGTACAACTCATCATGTCCCCAGTGGTTTTGGGCTCTGGGAAAAAGGCCAGAGTCCTGCTCAGAAACTACTCTTTGGGAGAAAAAAAATGAAGGAGGGAGTTGCAAATCAATGACCGGGAAAAACTGCAGGTAAAAGAAGTAGTTTGACCATAATATTTAAGGCTGAGATTTCCAAAAGCACTTAATGATTTTGAGTGCCTCACTTCTCGGGTATTCCTTCAGAGAAGCCTTTGGAGGCCTTACGCTCACAGAGTAAGTGCTTGGCATTTCCTGAAAATTATGTCTCCGTTAACATATTTCAAGTGGTGCATGAAGAAAGGGAGCTATTGAAAAATCACAAGGCCAAGATGTTCTTTAGTAACTTGAAATGGTCAGACAAACCATATTGTCATGCTGAGACACAGCTCTTCAACGATTTTGAACATTTTTTTCTTTCTCTGAAAGAGAGATTAAATAGTAGTGTATCTGAAATCTTAACTGCACTTCAGTTGTGTCATGAAAGATAGAATTCATATTTGATATTAATGGATCAGGTGAAACGTGAAATGATATTTCTTTCATCTTTAATGAAATTTCTGGTTTTAGCATTTAGTTCATCTGTTCAATGACACAGAAGAGCTAATAATATCACTGGTTTTGAAGGATTCATTCACTACAAGCAGCCTGATTTTCTGAATCTGTAGGAGACTGTTTAGGTGCTCCAATGATGCATGAAAGTAATAATAATAATAATAATAAAAATCCCGTGTCCTTGAAGCCCAGTGAACAGAGTTGGAAAGGTATAATTAAAAAAGAAAAAAAATCTTCCAGTAAGCCACCACCCTGGAACAGGCACACAGTAGTTTAGAAAATAAGAGTTCTCTGGGAATTAGCAGGAGCAATGGGGTCTCTGGAAGTCTTCAGCTGAGCATGCTCTATAGCTTGGATAAACACCTGTACATTCAACACTGAAAAGTTGATTGGTTCTTTCTGTAGCAAACTGTTCCTTTGCTGATCGACTTTGTTGATTTAAAATTTAATAATTGTTTTTGTAAAACCCCAAGAAATGGGAAAATTTACTAATGAAGCTGAAAATTTTTTTGGGGAAAAACTGAATTTTCTTCATGAGGGTGTATAAAGGAGAACATACTCTGCATGAAAAAGAGTTTTCTATCAGTTTGTCTGTTGATGTTTGCCTCAATTTCTCTCCAGGTCCTAGCTGCTTACCTTTCATGGGATGGCTTTTGACTGAAGAGTGAGACAGAGCAGAAGTAAGAGGAGGTGCCAGCGGGGCAGGGGAAGCTCCCATGACTGCATGACCTGAGTGTTCACCATGGGCAGTGGCCAGGAAACTGGGAGTTACTGAGGCAAAGACAAACATAAAACTTTTTACAGTTCCCCAAAATCCTTCCCTCCCACAGACGCCTTCCAGCCTGCACACTCACTGATATACACCCAGTGTCCCCTCTCTAGCCCAGCTTCTTTGGGGCTGAAGTGAATTATGAAATCTCTTAAGGTCATTCCCACCTTGATTTTCGGTGATTTCAGCCTAAAATTTCCCCTTTTTTTTTTTTTTTTTTTTTATGAGGGGGCAGTGCTGACCTTCTTAAAACAGAGGAACATTGCAGTAGTGTCCAATAGATGCAGTTATACTTCCAAAAATCAGAGATACTCTCCAGTACCCATTAAAGCTAGCCGGTAATGGAGCTAATATAAACCTTGGCCATTCTCCCAGCTGACTGCCCTAATAATAGAAGTGCCCCTCTGAGTGAGTAGCTGATACTGGGAATCTGCCAGGTGATTTCTATTAAAAAGAGCAATTGGTGACAATATCCTTGGTGAAGTCCTGCTTGTCTTCCTCAGAGCACCACTGGGATGAGCAAGAGGAGACATTTTCTCCAGTCCATGTTTTCAGTTCTCCTTTTGTTGTTAGCATTTTCCTTAAGCCTCTGCTCTTTATGAGGCCTCTCCAAAACCTGCTTCTCTTTGCTTTCCAGTTACACTTTTTTTGTGCACATAACGCTGCCAACAAATTCACCCTTTTGCCCTTGTACCAGCTCATAAGGAGCCTCCCAAGCCTGCGTGGCTGAGCTGGAAAGCAGCGCTGTGTGTGGTTTAGTGTAGGCAGGTGCGCTTTTCCTCCAGCTGTCTTATTTTACAGAGGTCCTGGCTCACTTCTTCCATCCAGCTTGAAGGGAGAATAACTAGTGAAGCTGGGAGGGCAGCTAGTAAACCCACTAGGTTGCAGTGGCCAGAGACGAGATGTGCATGAGGCAGTCGCAAAAGCCACTGGTGTGTAACCACGTGGCCATTTAACCACAGTTTGCAAACACCAGTGTGAACATTAGGGCTCGGGCAACCTCGAAAAGACAATTTGACCAAGCTGTGATGGTGAGATTAAATCACTTGTAAAGTAGCCTCATCTTGAACTGCTCCAAGGACCAACATTGCTCATAGCTTAATCTAGATGCTGCCCGATTTGTCTGTTACTGCAAGGCAGGGCCCCCTGTGCCCTGCGGGAGACCTGGGGGATTGAGGTTGCTCTCCCAGGCACTGGTGCCATGGGGACCCTCCCCAGCTGCAGGTGGGGCTTTTGGTGTCCTTCTGCATCATTGTGGCTCTTCTGCCAGCACCAGGCACAGGGAGAGGTTGAAGAGCTCTCCCCAGGCCTCTTAGTTCATGTTTCCCTTCTGATTTATTAATATCAGCTTGCATTTTAATTTGCAGAAAAGATGTACCTCTGTAGTACCCACAATCACATTTTCTGCTAAAGTCTTCAGATGTAACTCAGAAACCTTATCAGAGAGCACCGGGCGGAGTGCCTGCTTAGCAAAACTCACCATAAGTACATCTGAGTGCTACAATTTGCAGGATGTCTGAGCCATGCCTCAGCTATTTCAGG
Source organism: Morus bassanus (assembly GCA_031468815.1). Lineage (NCBI taxonomy): Eukaryota > Metazoa > Chordata > Aves > Suliformes > Sulidae > Morus > Morus bassanus. Next base: position 85,217,356 of record CM062568.1, on the reverse strand, counting down.
TGATATATATATATTTAATCCATGGCAGCATATTGGCAGATCAGACTTAGATTAATTAGGTGGAAGATAACTTTTGGACCTTTTCCACAACTAGGTCAGAGATAAATAAGGTAGATACTGTTCTGTGCTACAACGCCAGCAAGCACTGGGTAGCAGGTGAAATTTTCAGGGACATCAGCCAAAGAAATACTGTAATAAGATTAAGGGAAGCAAAGTGAAAGGCGGGGGTGTGTATCTGCATGTGTGTGCACAAATGCAATTCTAGCTTTTCAATTTGCAGAAACCATTAATTTCCAGTGAAATTTTCTCTGCTGTTATAGCAGCAAATATGCAAATTTCCTTTATGCTAAAATATCCTCCTCTATTTCCTTAGTGTCATAAAATCAGTCCTGCCCACTGATACTAATACAGAAAGCTACAGCTAGAATAACAACACAGCTGTTCAAAACCAGGGAAAACTCCCCACATGTCACGAATGGGCCTTAAGTTTTGAGGCTTGGTTATGCCTGGAATAAGTCAGCAAATGCGTGGGAATTAGTTCCTTTAAAAATAGAACAGGTCACATTTAGGATGTCTAACGTAAAATATGACTGTGGGTATTAATAGGACACCACTGCAAATTAAAAACTGAGCTAATGTTAATAAAACAGAAGAAATGTTAAAATGCTCTTTAGCCTCTACCAGTGTCCCTTGGAAAGGGCCTCTGAAGCACTATTATACACAGATTGTGATGAGAGGAAAATTTGACTGAAAATCTAAATCTCGTTTAGCAAATTCTTCATTTTTATGCTCACTTACTGCACTTGCAACACCAGAAGGGTCAGTGATGAAACCCCTCATTACGGTAATTCAAGGAAACAAAGTCACTGGGCTCCAAAGTGAAAAGCAAATGTGCCATAACAGCAGACGGCTGAGATGCAGGCTGAGATCTTGCCCATATTGAAGCTTTCACCATCAACTTGTAATGGCCCGGATTACATCCAAGGTCAGCATAAAAGTTTCTCTTGAGTTTTGCTTGAGCTACTCTAAGAAAAAAGAAGTCAAGAAAAAGATGCTTTTTTTTGCTTTGCTCCTTTCATGGGTTAGTGGAAAATTCTGATACTCTTCAAGCTTTCATGGCCCTATTACCATGAATGCAATACTCATCGAAGGGGTACCCAATTTTCCTGCAGCAGGCAGCTCTTTCAGCTCTTGTTTTTTAAGCTAATGGCTCAGTAGCAGCCGTGCTCTTCACCCCTCCTCTGAAGAGCATCTTTGGCAACCCCTGTTAGGAACCACACTGATGATGTCCCACATCTCTCCCTGAGGACAGAGTTCATTAGCTTATTACAGGAAAAATGCGCTCACTCTCCCTTTCTAAAGGTTAATTAGCTCATCATGGACATTTGTCCATGCTGTTCTTGTTGGTCTCCCACAAAAGCAGCCATACACATCTCCCCTTCACACTCCAAGCAATGGCTAAGAGGACATCTTTAACCACACACTGGCAGGCTTCTTCATTTCCAGGCTGTCATGCCTCTTCGTAACATCTTTGCCTGACAATGCAGAGAAAAGAGGAGGTAGTGTCTCCAGTGTGAAATAAATGACTAGTGCTCTAATTTTCTCACTGGAAATCCCTGCTAAACACTCCAGTTCCACATGGCAACATTACAATTTCTTCCTGTTTGAGGCACGTGCCCGACCAAGTGTAGGGTCTTCATTTTTATTACCTGGATTGTACCCAGCAGATGAGACTGAAGATATTCTGTAAATACATATTTTAGACATGACTCTTTGATGACTTCTCCCCCTTCCTGTTAGTCTGATCTGGGCTGGTGTCTGCTCTTGGCTCCACCAGTGCCCTGCTCTGTGGCCGTTACTGGGCCACTTCCCATCCCTGAGGGTCCCCTTTCCCCATTCACCTTGGCTGGTCCTGCTCAGGGCCTCTGTGCTGGGCACAGTGGGCTCTCACCTCAGGCCAGGCTTGCAGAGCAGCCCAAGATGGTGTCTGTGTTGGCTGGCTCATTCCCACATCTCCCCACTGCAAGCACCCTTGAGCTCCCTCTCTTCTTGCACCAGCCCTTGTGCCCTCAAATCCCTTGCTGCACTCTTCTGGCACCTGGGTCAGGAAAATCATGCAATGCCCAGGCTACTGTGGGGACACATCCTCACACGAGGGTCTTTAGCACTGCTGCAAATACCAGTAATACATTGGATTTAGTTTCTGTTGCTTGCATTGACATAGCTCTTTTCTCTTTTTGGACTAAAAGGAAAACAAGGAAGATGTTTCTTGAGTGCTGCAGTGTTTCTCAAACTATTTCTGCAGCCACATCTGCAACCCCATTGAACATCTCAGGGGTGGGATAGGCTGAATATGCCAGCAAAGAGGTCTCTGAACAGCACTGGAGCCAGGTTCAGCGCCCACAACATGCTCAGCTTCAGGATGTGCTGCAGACCTGACCTGGGAGCCTCAGAGGGCTTTCTGGACAGTATGTCCCAGATTTGGGCTCTCAGGGGGGCCAGGAAACACACCCTTGCAAACATGGTCCTTCCCCTACACAACGCACCAGTGGTGCATCCTCCTTTCTCTGCTCTTGTCTTTCCACTTGGGAACTTTGGGGCACTGTGCAGTGACCATCAAAGCTGTTTTTCAAAGGCATGTCCAGATTGCTGTGCTCCGGGGACCCTGTGTGGCAGGCAAAGAGGACTTGCAGCTGAAAGAATGGAATTTTCCAGGAACCAAGGGATAAAGATGGGATCTCCAGACATGCCCAGCCACAGGCCTGATCCTGCTGCTGTGATGTCAAGGGTAGCACTCTTTCACCTTAGGGAAAATGGATTCATGCCAAGGCAAAGGGAAGGTGGAAATCTGTGAATCCTTCAACCCGTCTGTGTAAATACACTTTCATTAAGCACTGTTAAGAAATATATTCCCACTGTGCACCCTTAGAGGTCTTGCTGTTTTTCCCAGGGAATGGAAAGAGGATCAAGGTGTCCAGCTGCCATCTCACTGGCATGGCACATGCTGTCTGCCAGCCCCAGCAGTAGCACCCACTCTGCTGAAAGTCAGGTTCAGGTCTTATAGCAAGCTGAAAAAGCTGGTTTTGAATCAGTTATACAGCTGTTCAGATGACTGGAGAGCATTTTATATAATTTGTCCCATTAAAATTGTAGTTTTTAGCACCAGTGAAATGCTGTCAGGATCGCCAGAATTCACTGCTTTTTTATTAATATTGCCTCACAGGGTTTCCCCATAGCGAAGATATTAATTTAGCATGTTTGTTTCAGTGGGAACTTAAAGAACTGAGTGTATGCATTTCACAAAATCCGTTTTCCTAATTATTATCTGAGATGCTTATTTTGACTCAAGTTTCTATTCCTCCTTAGAGGATACTGAAGAGAGCTAATCCACTCTGAATATTTTCCTTCCCAGATTATTTCTGCTGCTTAGCATTAGAAACTTATCCTTCATTAGGGACTGATCTAAAAGCTATTGAAGTCAATGAAGCACTTTGTTTTTCTTTTTTCCTTCTGATTTCAGTGAGCACTGTATTGGAATTGGAAGTAAATTGGGTAGATGTGTTTGTCTGGAATTGATGAAACTGCTGTTGTTCTGCAGCTTAGCCCTAAATGTGATAGCATTTCACATTTTCCATGCAAAAGTAGGAAAAGTATCTTCAAATGGCATAAATATCTTCTTTTTCTGTTCCTGTCAAACCAGTGAAGATTAATTTTTAAAGCAAAATCTGTAAGGGACATTTGTAGAGAAAGCGTGACTTTGCTCAGATTATTCTCCTAGTCAGGAGTTCCTCTAGGCAGCCTTGGTTTTGGTTTTCTAGTTTTCCAAAATATTGTAAGACACAAACTTCTATGTCAAAAAACATTAGAATAAATTACTCTGAAAGTCTGGTAGAAACTTTTTTTCACAGATACTATATTATAGATAATGAAAATGAATAGATTCATTAAAATTATTTTCGTACTACTTTGTGTAATGCAAATCTCATCCTACAGCTTTTGTTTCTTTGTTCCCTGCTGTGTCCTAATTTTAAAGGAATAAGGATTAGAAAACTGCACATACTCTTTATGCTCACACATCAAATATATTTCTTTCTGTATTTAGAAATATGTTTCTAAATATAGAAATGTTGATACTATACTGGGTTGGTTCTTTTGAATAAGTTCATGAAATGTGACTTCCAGGTAATAGAGAAGCCCATTGCTGAGCCAAAGATACCAGTTCAGCCCAGTGAGAGCCCTTTTCAGGAAATGCCCGTGCCTGCGATTTCAAATATTAGTTCCAGATTCCTCCACAATGCTTTCAATAAGGTAAATTATTTAACACTAAGTTTTGGCTGGTGCCTCACCTTTGGTCAGCAGCTCTGTGCTACTAATGTCAATGATAGGTTTGCACAAAGCTGAAGGACTGTAGCAGTTCAGCCTGCAGAGGATGAACATTATTTTTCCAACAGCTCCTTCCGATTGCCTTCAGCATCTCATGCTGGGGAAGAAGGGCAGCAGGGTGAGAAAGTCTCATTGCCTGTGGATGAATGGGGTGGGCCTTTATTCCTCACCTCTGTAGGACAAGAAAAAATCTGACCTCAGAAGCATCATGTATCCTGGAGTTGTCCCCCAGCAGTTATGAATTGCCACTATGTCATATTGGAGACTCCAAAAGCCTCTATTGCTACACCTGTCACCTATGATTCAGCACATCACAAGTGATGGCTCTGTGGCCTGAAAAAATATGGAGAAAAAGAAACAGGAAAGAGGAACAAAAAGAGATGTCTCATATGATATTGCACTTTTTTTCACTTTTCTCCTGTTGCAACAAGGGTTTTCTTAAAGATCTGTTTTGTCAATTAGGCTTTATCATAGCACATGACAGCATCTATCCGGTGAGAGATGGCTAAACCTTTCTCCTCAAATACTGAACCACTCAGGTCCAGCCTGTAACAACAGGATGCCAACAACCTGATCTGATGTTGCATCTTTTAAAGATGTGCTTAAAGCTTTTTAAGCTTTCTTGATAAATTAAAAGTCATTATAATTGTTTTATAGCTAAATGCAAGTAGTTTAAATGCCCTAGGGCTTCATTTTACCTTACCAGCTAGAATTGTAACCTGCAGGTTTTCCAATACATCTGGAAGGTCTTCAGAATTAATCCCAGTTCTCTTTCCTTCTATCCTGCTGTGTCTCCTGCTTCATGAAGGCTATTTGTCCAGGACTTATTTTCTAAGCCATTCTTTTTCCTCTTGCAATAGTGTCTTGAAATGAAACTGCTTCACTATTTAATTCTGCTGCTTCTCTGAGTAGGAGGTGGCCAGTATTTGAGTCTTGTTTCTCTGATAACCCTACTGAGCAACTGTTCAGGAAAGTCATGTCCTTCTGTAAGTTCTGCTACCCTTGTTATTTGACTTTTTATCTGCAGGCAGTTTCTCAGCCATTATACATCCTCCTGGTGCCAGCCACTTTCTTTGAGGAAAGGTTCTTTGATACCTGTATGGTATCAAACCATCTCTGTGTGAGGTGCTTCATAGGCCACTGACCAGCATGCCAAGAACCCTGCTGTATCACGTGGCCATTCCTAACTCCCATGCTTGGTGGGCCTTGTCCATTTACATGAATCATTTATGTCCAAAATTCGGTCCAATAATTTCAAGATTCACAACTAATAGCCATAAATAGCTATAAATTCTGTCTGTCTTCAAAAAGAGAGAGACCTGTAAGGATTTTGTGCACAAATCACTCCCATGACTGGACCTAAGTTTACATACAAGGCAACAGCAGAGCAAGCTTACCATGCATGCTCTCAGCCTACCGCAAATCTGATCAGCAGAATATCTTTTAGCTATTAAGTCAATGCCAATAGCCAAGCACTGTGAAGTTTGTGATGTGGATGCTGGAGGCAGACCAGCTTAACCTCAAAAAGGGATGTATAAATATCCATCAGCTGAGAATAGTTTTGCATTCCTGTTGCAATGGGCTGTGGTCATATGGGGGAGCTGTGAGCAATAAGCTCTGACACTCATTGGCAACACATCTGTGCTCTGAGGATTAACATTAATTCTGGCATTACACCTTCATTTAAAGCAGAGTTTCTGGAACAACGGGCTAGTAAAAGAGAGCTCTGAATGTTTATGTACCAATGAAGGCTCCTAACTTCCCATGCAAACACAGCTTACAGCTGGGTATCCTCACCCTGCCGGACCTCATGGCCCTAGGATTGCACTGAGGTTATCCTCAACTACATTATCCATAAATCAAAAACTGTTCCACTGTAAAAAGGAATAAAAGCAAATCCTACACTATAAAAATTAAAAGTATTATGCTAGCTAAATTTGAATCAAAAGCTTATTTTGCAAAGCAAAATAGTTTGGACAGTTGTCTTGAGTTCTCACTACTGGTTCCGCCTTCCGGGGTTGTTGGTTACATCTGGATCCATGGTCTCAAGGAGAAGATGACTGTTGCCACTTCTGTCACAGGTGTAAGTGTCAGAAGAGCCTACAGAGCTGAGGAGGGCATGGGGAGATAAAATGCACAACTGGCTTTTCACCATTAATTTACATAACTGTTTGGGAATCGGCCTGGTCAAGATCTCTAGATGTCCTTCCCAGTCCTCGGAGAGGAACAAAGCCTAGTAGTTACAGGCAGCTGTGCAGGGAGGGACAGGGGCATGGGCATGGACACACACACACAAATACAGGCTCAGCCAGGCTGTGGTACATGTATCCACAACCTCTCAGCAGAAGCTGGTCCAGGAGACAAAGCGGAGTGAGAAATGTTGCAGGTACAGTATGTCTCTGTACCACACCTCACAGGGGAAGGGGGAAAAAATGTCTATGCTGTGCAGCTACAGGGTGTGTATTTTGGCCTCTCAAGGGAAGGGCAGTGAACTGGATGCAGTTTGATTTTTTTTTTAAACTATCGGTTGTCATGACATCTACAAGAGGCATCTGACGTAGGCTACCTCAGCACGTCCTTCAGCTCACCAAAGCAGCAAAGATGTAAGAAAGTCAGGAGAAAGTTTAGGATACCCCAAGCCAGGCACAGCACATGAGAAGCTGAGGTGTGCACGGATGCTGTGAGCAGGGAGTGGCATGCCTCCTCCCCCGGGCCTGGTTTTGCAAACGCAAAAGTTCTGCAAATGCTTCTGTCATATCCTAGCCACATTTCTGACACAGTCCTTGACATACTCCCAGGGGCTGCAACAGCCCCTTTGGTGCAGAATAGATAGCAAAATTTGGCGTGCTAAGACAGGTCAACGGAAGGTTGCTTTTCACCGTCCTTCTGCTGACAGAGTGGTGGAAGAGTTAGGCCCTGGCACGAACAGCCCTTCTGCTGCAAATGAAGCAAAGATTGATGGAATGTTAGTACCACATTTAGCTTTATTGAAATTGAACAAATACCTTTTTTTAATAAACCCTTTTACAGCACGTGTAAAATTTTAATGTTTGATTCTTCTTATGTTACAGGTTGTCATCTTCTGTGTAAGCAAAAATACCATCTTTTTTTTCTTTTTTTTTAAATTTTCTACTTTAAAACATGTAGCAAGGATTTGAATAATGCAGATCTGGCACCAAAAGGTAACAGGTTCTGAAAGTCACAGTACAGTTTTAAAATTCTTAGGTTAATTAATGATATTTAAAATGATAGCCACTTTGAGTAAAGATATAAATCAGAGGTCTGTAAACAAGTTGTGTTTACCTATAGAGCTATTGATTGCAGCTACAATGAGAGCAGTAATAGAAACTCAATGCTAAACTGAGCTACACCTTTGAGGAAACAAGTTCTTACTAAGTAGTGTGGTACAGGGTAGCACAATAGGTAAAATACAGTTTGGCACCTCAAGTTGCATGTAGAATCAGCAGAAATAAAATGAAGTAAGTGCACTGTCTTCCAAAAAAAATAAACTGGGCAGTTTCACTGGTTTTGGAGTGTCAACTATCAAATAAATCACACGACACACAAGTTCAACCCCAAAATTACAATTCTAGTAAAGCAAGATAATATTAAAATGCACACCCACAAGGATAGTAAAGTATAAATCTTTTTTTTTTTCTTTTTTTTTTCCTCTCCCCTGTCAGTAGAAATAATTTACAACCCACAAAAGGACTCCTTGGTGAAACCACTAACTACAGACATGGTCATGGAATGTAGCTCAGTAGACTTGTTTGAAATAGAAAGGCAACATTATCCTGAAAAAGTTTGGTCCTCTTATAACTCACTGTACTGTAGCCACCACAGTCTCTTGGTAGATATTTTAGGAGAATTGTTTGTTTTCTGATTCTTTTTTGTTTTGAAAGATAATATCTTGGTGATAAAGTTGGGTAAAATTTGGCCCCATTTACAGATGTCTGATCAATGCTGAATCTGGAAGAACAACACTGAGAGTACATAAGGGGAACCTTTATTGACCGGTCTCATGGCATATTTTTTCATGCAACCACTTTTCCGTCTATACTTCTTTTCCTCTTTGTTCATTGCTTTTCTTCAGTGTCCTTGGCGGGGGGGGGGGGGGGGGGGGAGGGTGAGGGGTGAGGGAGAAAACCTTAGTCCAAATGACAGAAAGACATTTCACTATTTATTTACATGTGGATCACTTTGGCTAAGAAGTCCTGGCAAACTAGAGTTGCCTATTTCTTGTGAATGTCCTCATGCCGTATAATTTTGTATGTAATCCAGTAAAAGATGTTGAAAATGAGGAACGCGAGTGGGAATGCAGCACGGGATATTGTATCAATCCTTTTTGCCCGGTCAACAAACTTCTTTTTGATGGAATCTGAATCCTTTGGTGGTGCCGGAGGTGGGTTGGGTGGAGTAGCCTTGACTGCTGTGCCGTCTTTGACTTGGAGACAGTGACCCATGCCATAGCCACTGAAATTGAATCGACTCTCACGGGCAACTTCATCTTCCTGGGGGATAAAGAAGACAAATAAGAGACACAATCACCTGTCTATCAAGCACACCATATACTCGAGTAGTTGAGGTGCACCCCTCCAAAACACCTAAGCAAATTAGCTGGTTAAATTACGATACAAAGTCCCGGTTTCAAAGACAAGCAAGCAATTAAAAGTCACATAAAAATCCATGGAAATTAGGTGACTGCCAGTGTTTGTGAATCAGAGCTTTAACCTCTCTAGCTACGACTAAATCAGCTGCCCTGAGCAGCAGGCCATATCGCAACCCCGTAGGGAAGAGATCTGACTCAGGTTTCTTATCGTTCTCCTTGGGCTTGCTGTGGGGAGGAAACACGGTCATGTTGGCAGCAGGGAGTCTGCTCTGGCCAGGTTGAATTCAATGACCCAGAGATCAAGGCGTCCAAGCTCCTGGTAATGTGTATCCATGGCTCAGTCTAACTGCAGCCTTGCACCTCTATCTCCAATCTACAAAACAAGGATAGATCACGGTCCCTCCTTTCTCATAGGAGCGCTTTGATAATCAATAATTCAAAGTGCACTGGGCATTTGGATTTAGTGGTAATCAGGAGTTAGGTGCAATAACACGAGCTCATATAGCACCATCTTGCAGAAATCCATTATCTCTCTTGTCTGAGTGGGTAATATTTGTTTTTGGAGAGGTGAGTAACTACCACTGAACTTTATCACCATGTAACTGTGTGATGAAAGGTTTGTGACTGTGCTGGTAAATTCTCACCGCTGTTTCTTCTTTCTTATAGCACAATAATACACAAGTTACCAGTCACTGGCAGCCCTCCTTGAAGGATTCAAAACTAACAAACAAGCAACTCTATTCTTTTTCATTCCAGCAGGGATGAATTGTAGGTCCAGCAGCTTGCCCTAGTTAAAGACCTTCTCTTCAACCAACAAAATACTTCATTGTTGACTTAAAATGACTGCTTCTTGGCCTCACAAGGAGCCCACTCGCTCACAGGGAATACTCCCTCATATCTCTTACTAAACCACAGCCTTCTGATCTTTACAGAGAATCAGAGACTGCAAGAAAAAACATCACAGCAGCAAGATATTGAATAAGGAGTACATTTGCTGAACTTAGGGGTGGGAAGGGAGGATAATTTACACCTATTCAGGATGTAAATCACTGCTCCTTCACAGAAGCACCTCTTTCAATAATTGCATTTTTCTCTCCCCCCAGCCCCAGCACTGGAATTGAATACATCACCAGACTTGCTCTCTTTACCTTGGAGCTGACACGCAAACGTGAATAACCAGTAGTGTGATCCAAGGCTACCAAAAGAGAAATAGTCACTCTGACTGCTTATGACATTGAGTGTTTATGGAAGGAGGATAGGCAGTAAACAGTGCTTTAGAGCCCCTGTCACTTCAGCCTGAGGACTGTTCTACAGTGTACCCATAAGTAGGTAGAAAAATGTGGTATTGCAAGGCTGTTTGAGCACTTATCCAGGGTTTATATCCCTTTCATTTCAAAAGCTCACCATCATTAAGAAAAAAAAGCACAGTCCTCTCCTTTTTCAATTTTATTTATTTACAGTTTTCAGTCCCTCTGTGAAAACTATGAAATTCTGCTTGTCCTAGTGATAATAAATATGTAAAGTATTTTAAAGATGAACCCACTGAGACCTAAGTTCTGTGTAGTCTTATAGGCAAGGCTTCTCTTCCATGACGGTTCCATCACACCACAAAGTCTCCCAATAATAGAGGGAGCTGCCTGCCTCACAGCACTTTCCCTTTTACTGAGTTTGAAGGATAAAATGCATGCCCAGGACATAAGAGGTGATTAAAAAGGGTAACAGATTTTCAGCAGCTGTGTTGCCATATGTACTTCATTCATTTTTTAAAAAATTAATTCCTGTTACTCATGAGGGATCTGTGGGAGGAAAGAAAATGCACTGAGCTCAACACAGGACTTGGAGAGTCCCAGCTTCCACTGTGCCCTGCTGGGTCACAGCTTTGTCACATGGGGCTGAGCAATTCATCTTCAATGTAACAGCCCTGCTTTCGAGCTAACGCTCAAAATGTTGCAACTCAAGTGGGAAGCCGTCTGAGATTAGGGACAGGGTTGTTTAAAATGCATTCTTTCAGGTCTTCAGCACCCAACCTTTAGCAACTCCTAAGGAGCTGCTCATTTCCCAATGGAATTTAGAGCCCTGCTTTTTCCCCACAGACAGTTGGCTGTGCTGCTTCTTTCTCACAAAACCCAGAGGGAAGTGTGCCCAGTCCCCATGCTAGTTTTTTATTTAGGACTGCGGTAGATGCTGATTTACCCTGGATACAAGAGGTGCAGAATTCACCTGGGGTACATGTGCTTGGTTTCCTTCTCTGCTTGGGCAGACCTGAATCTCCTTCTCCCTGATAAATCTCTGGCTTGGTTTGTTACCTGTTCTCCCAACATGGAGCTGTTTGCTGGTTGCAAAAAAGTGTGTGTTTACACAGCTTTTTCCTAAACTTTATCAGAAAAACTTTTTTCAAAGACTAAATAATTAATTAAGAGAATGGCGCTGTGTTTCTACCCTGCAACTTGTTTCTACATGTGATATTACGCTCTTACAAAAACTTAGCACTAGAGACACCTAAGCTGTAGCTGTTGCAATCTAAATGCCACTGGAAGCAAGCAAAGCTACAGTACTTACAGCCCCACCTCTAGCCCTGGAGGTGTTGCAGCTCCGTAACCACCACATCATATTCAGCAGTAAAACCCCCAGGAGCCAAAGGAGCTTTGCAGTCTGGCACCTGCCTGCCCTCTGAGTGCTGCCAGCATCTGCAGTCTTACAGCAAGGCCTGATCCCATCAGAGCTCTCCCACCTGACCAGACATCACCTGAAAGACCTCTGGGTGGTGAGGTCTCTGCTTCTCCAATGAAATTGGCCAATAGTGTTGAAAACTAACAACAAAACACTGCAGAGATTGAGATTGAGACCCACATGTCTGTGCTAGGAGGGTATTTTTCCCATGAGGCTGCAGTTGGGCATGTGTCCCATTGCCCCGGTGAGCTCTTAAACTGGTTCCACCCAATATTACACAGTAGGGACAGAAAGGCTTCCTCCCTGCTGCTGAAGGGGGCTGGGGGTCAACCCAAGTGCTGGTACTTTATTGTCCACACTGTTTGTGGGTTAGCTCATTCTGGCATGGGTCATGCCAACAAGCTTTCTTCGAGATGAACCTGGTCCAATGGGGACTAACACCACACACTGTGGTCATGAGCCATGTGGTGACAGCTGGCCTCAGAAACAATAAAATCCCTGATGTGGTTTACTTTAGCAGTACGGATGTAGTTAAAAAAAACCTGTCTCTAAACCACCGTAATCATATGGCAAAGCTACAATTTGACATTTCACATATTCTGTTACATATAAAGGAATTTGAGAATAGTCGCAGAGAAAGAAAACAGAATTTAGATCCTTTTTTTCTTGTGTTTCAATATGTGAGATGAATAACTGACCTCAAGTGCCTTCTCTTAACATAGTGGATATGTCTTCCTTTAACCTATAGGCTTGGTGAACTACTAGGCAACCTACCTAGGGTACCCTCTGACATGGTTGTAGAGTCACTCTTCATTCTCAAGGTCATATTCAGTTCACACTGTCTGACATATCCTACCATGGGGGCTGATCCAAAGACAGTCTTCAATCTGTGCTGTTCACCAGCTTAGTCACTGGTAAAATAGTGCAAATTACTTTGCAAACATTTCTACCATTATTTTAATCAGATTACACATAAAACTTGCACTCATTTTTAACCAGATATGATCTCACTTGCTTAAATCCCAGGCTATTTATGTTTTTACAGATTTTAAAACCCAAAATCAAAGAGCAGCTGGAAGCTACTGGACATCAACTGGAGTGGCAGAATCCACTACCATTGAAGTAATTGACTTTATCCTTCTAAAGGGATGTGAAGTTAGTCTTGCCTAATACATAGTCATAACTCAATCTGTCCTTGATAAAGACATGGGGAAAAGGGTCACAAGATAGGATGAGAAACAGAAAAGAAATAAATAGCAAAATGAAAGTGTTCTTTTGCTGGTTTCCTCTCAGATGTTCACATTCTTGAGTATTTAAGAAGAATTATCCTTTGAAAACTAATTACATTTCCTGAGATTTGGGCAATGCTTTCTACAAATGCTTTTTCAACAATATAGGTTTATGTGTATTATCTTATGGTGTCATATTGAATATGCTTAGGTGTTGGCTATAAACATCAAACAAGAAATAATAATTTGTTCTTAATTTTTAATTTCCCCTTATGAATTTAATCATTGTCTGTGCTTTACAAAATAATGAAATTAGATTCTCTTGACTTAACTGTACAGTAGGCAACATGTAAATCAGGGGGGTTATATTTCTGACATAGTGTTCTTTCTTCATCTTCTGTCTTTCTAAAGCTTTTATTTCTACTCCATCAGATCTAGAATGTAATTCATACTACCAACTTCACACCAAAGCAATCAGGATTGGGAAAAACACTTTAGAAAATCTAGTCCGTTCACTGCCTTGCATGCCCAGATTTCTGTACAATGCATTCTAAAGTGCTTTGTCCTGACCAATTTTAAATGCTTATTGTCAACATTGACTCAGTTTTAACAATGAGTAAAATGAGAGAGAGGCTGGCTTCAAACAGTGTGTTTAATTTACTCTCTGATTGATTTATTCGTTTAATTTTGCTGCTCTTTTTCCAACATATGGTGGGCGAACAATTTAAAAGACTATCTGGTTTAATTAAATTTCAAGGACATAGGAGATTAATTTTAGGTATAGGGTAGAGAACATCAGGGAAATTTTCCTTTTCACATTCATAAGCACAAAGTTAGAAAACTGCAATAAATTCAGACCTGAATGCAAAATGGAATCAATAGGAATTAGACACCAAAATAGCTTTGGAGATTTCATTCCTAAATCATCTTTATGATTTTGAGACACCTCCCATCTCTCAGTACTTTACATAATCCATGGTGTGGTTTTGCAAAGACGGTCGTGCTTACATGGTTTCAGTTCTCAGGAGTCATTAAGTATGTGAATGAAGGTAGTTCAGCTGAGAAGCATGCTTGGACTTTCAAATCCTCTTTGGTTCCTCACAGAAGGCTCTTACAAAGCTAAATGTCAGGAGATGATATGGAAAGACCTTTCATAGATTAACTGTTTAAAAGACAGTAATGGAATTTAGGAGTAAAAATCAATTTCATAACTGAGGGATTCACTGGAGGGGATCCCCAAGAATCTGTGCAAGAAACAGTAACAAGGAAGAGATTTATAAATGAGATGGGACAAAGGCTCCCAAGGGAGGGTACGCAGGTGAAACAGGCTATTCAAAGTAGACAAATCTAAGCCAGGCTTTCCAGAAGGATTTCTAAATGCTGAGTGTCTCACTAACAAAGAGGCAGTAAGTGGATTGCATGATTGACAAGTGCAAGGTAAAGCACATTGCAAAAGATAACCCTAATTACACATAGATGCTAATGGGCTCAAAATTGGTTCTTTCCCAGGTGGGAGTTTGAGGAATTCCCACGTAGATGATTTTGACACATCAGTCCTCTGCTAAGCAGCCATTAGGCAATGGGCAAACAAAACAGAAAACATCATACTGCCACTTTATCCACTCACAGTGTGATCAGTTTTTAAACAGGAGGAACATTTCTGGTCACCCAAACTCAGTAAAGCAGAATTAGGTGAAGTACAAAGGGGAGCAGCAAGGATGCTAAAAGACTTTTTCTGCATGAGGAGAAAAAAAGTAGATGAGACCTCTTCAGCTTAGAAAAGCTGTGTTTGGGGAGTGGATATCACAGAGTTCATAAAATCGTGGTGAATGTTAATAAATGGTAGGAAAGGGAGTAGGTTATGGGGGGGGGGTTGTATATTTTTTTTTTCAAGGCAGGAAATAGGATAGAATACAATGACACTATGAGGGAGAAGGGAAGAAGTTATTTTTTAAAAGGAAGTTATCTTTCATTTACCCGTGTAAATCATTGCGTGAGAACATTTCAGAGGATGAAAATAGCGCAATGGCACAGATTCATAGGTTCATATGCAGATATTGAAAATACAGCCTAGTTCATACAGAAGTGCACCCTTGGTTGATTGTTTTCAGAAGACAGAAAAGTCCTTCAAGGTTTGTCTTGGAGCTTTTAAATACAATTTGTCTCAATATCCATGCCAGACCACTGCCAGAGAAAGGATCCTGGAACAGAGGCCATTCCTTCTCACCGAATATGGCATGTCCCATGGGAATTCAGGTCTTCCACCTCTTAATAATATGCTGGGAGCTGGAGCTAATGTTGAAATGTCCTGCATTTCCACTAGTTTTTAGTACTTTGAGTGTAATTTTTTCGTCTTCACCTAGTTCTACCTTAAGGCTAAATCCTGCTGATGCAGAAAAAGATGATTCTTATGTGGCAAACCTATGCTTACCAGTTCCTTAGATGGAAGGAAAAAGTGAAGTTGGAGCAAGCTCTGGTGGCATTTGGAAGTAAAGAGTCACTAACAGACTTCTCTGATTTGTTCCACCCTGAAGAGCCCTGCATCTCAGCTCACCTACGCCAGATGCCATTCCCACTCCTCCTTAATCCAGGCTTCAGAGGAGCAGAAGGTGATGTAAAATTGTCAGTTTCTCACATCAGTCCTGTCCAAAGTATAGATCAAACACATCCCAGAATTGCCCCTAAGTATTGTTTTTACTAAATATCCACCAAGGTCTTTCATCAAAACCATAAGCAGTTTCTGACCAATCCTACTGCATGATGCTGCTCACGGACAGGGCTCACCATTCTGTGTGCGATAGTGGTGTTCACCTCTTTTCTACCTCTCTTAACACTGATTTTCCTGCTCACTGAGGTTTGTTTTTTCTCTCATTTGGACACTCATGCCTTATAAAATCTAAGTAAAACAGACCTTGTATTATAAATAACACTGACATTTTAATTTATGGAAGAGAAATTGGTCATTGTTGTCTTCAGTAAGGGTTTCCAATGGACAAATTTAGGCTTGTTTTAGAAAGCTGTGTTTAATAATATCTCCTATCTCCAGTAAACAGCAGAAGAATCTCTGAAGCATGAGTGATTTACTTACTCATTCTGTAAGAACAGCAAGTGAACTGTTGTTAATACAATAATGAAATGGTAGTTAATGTGGTTTTGCCCTCTTCAAGTAGGAATTGAACATTATCCAACTGAAAGAGTAACATAATTTAAACATGTTGTGGAGCAAAATATTTTCTTGGCTTGAAATATCTTTAAGTGGAATCTAAATTTTTCAAGGATTACTTTAGTAATAAAGGTTATACAATCAGTAAGGTTGATCGGTTTGCTACCAAAAAAAAAAAGACATTCCTTTTTCTTTAGTAAAGCAAGGCTTCCTTCTCTCAATTTTGCAAACACGGTTAATGTAAATTTCTTATTCAACTTCATGTTTTATATATAATATAATTAATATTTTAATTTTGGGGGAGGGCGGGAGAGCCAGATGAACTCTGTTTCACACAGCATCATAAATGTTACGATAGAGTTATAGCTCCTAAGTAACAGCAGATCTATTCCTGACACAGTGTCTTGGTTCCCCTTTGTTTTAAATGAAAGTAATGCCTTAAAATATCTAGACCCAGTGATCTGTGAGTGTCCTATAAACATCATCTACCTGGATATTAAATCCTCTCAGGACAGTGAAGTCTGCAGACTTGACTGTTCTTGGATAATTTGACTTCTCTTCTGCTAGTCTCTCTCTGATGAAAGCAGAGTTTGGCCAGTTTATCAGGGGGAAAGGCACATTAGTCTGTTTTACATCAGACAAATACAAGTTAATGACCTAGATTTGAAGGATAATCTGCTCTGACCAGAAAACTGTCGGATACAGGGCAAGTAATTTCTGCTCATGCTGTCTGCATGCAAGGCTGAGCAAACTGCAAAGCTAGTGTTTAAATACGTAACTATTTCAGCTAGAATGTAGAATAGTGGTTAATGGACACATCAAAGCAAAATAATGTAAAGCAAGACTATAAATGCTAAAATTTTAGAAGGTCAAAAACCTAAAACACCAAAAGAAACGTACCTAAAATTCACCTTTCCCTTTTCCTCTTGCTCTCTGCAAAACATCTGCCTCAGGAGAGATGAGATGGGGCACAAGCAGACTCTCTCACCTGCCTTCTGTTGGCAACGTTCAAGTACCAGCCTCAGACTTCAGTGCTCTCCTGCCCTGAAATCTGCTGCAGGGCCAACACCGTCTGGCAAGTCCCATCCTGGGACAAGGGCGCACACTGCCCTGGCTGTGTGACAGGCTTGGGGAACCTGCCACTGCAGCACAGGGGGAAGCCGAGGTCACAGCCCCCAGTTGCAGATGGGGACATCTCAGTGCCTGCCCCTCCACGATTTTTCCCATCCAATTCTCTGATGTTTTTCTCCAAGCAGATTTAAATATTTTGGGGAAAATCATCTTTAATGCACCTTTGGGAGATTTCTTACTGTTCTCTGCCTCAGCTGTAATGATCTCTGATCAGTTTATTAGAGCGCCCCTGTTCCCTAACCATGGCATCTCAGAGTACCTCATTTGTTAAACAGTCAAAATTAAAAAAAAAAAAAAAAAGAAAAACATGTATATGTGTTTATAGGGCCCATAAACAGCACTCATGATTTGATTGATGCAGATTACCCTCTAGAACAACGCATTGCTAGGGATTTTTTCAGGCTCATGTTTTGATTCCCTCAGCTCCACCCGTTTTTGGTGCCAATCTGCAGCTCACCCCACGGCAGACCAGGGACAGTGGATGCCATCCTCCCTGCCTGGGCCAGGGCTGGGGATGAAGCACTGGGACCTGTGGCATCTGTGACCCTTGCTGGGCACTGGCTGTCTCCTGCTCAGTGCAAGGAAGGGGAAGGGGAAGGGGAAGGGGAAGGGAAAGGGGAAGGGGAAGGGGAAGGGGAAGGGGAAGGGGAAGGGGAAGGGGAAGGAAGAGGTTTTTTTTCCTCTCTGTTGGTGGATTCTCTCCTTCAAGTCATTTGCTACAACAAATACCCAGAACAAACCCCAACAAATGCAGAGGGAGATTACCAGAGCTTTCTCAGGCAGACTTCATGCATTTAATTTATGCAAATACTGCACAAAATGAATTAAATACTGCAAATTATATTTATAATTTAAATTCTGTACCTAAAAATAGTCAAGAATATCTGAATAATCTTAAAGTGTTCAGATGCAAATTTTACAGGTTTTGTGTGTGTTTTTTTTTTCCTGAGGAGACAAGCTAACTGATAAATAAATGCCTTCCTTTTCTAATTATCAGTTCTTAATACCAGACTTCCAATAAATAATGTTTTGGGGTCAGTTTTCTTTTCTTATCTTCTATTACACAAATTATCCTTTCTGGCTTTGCATACCTTTTAGCTCTTGTTGTTAGCCAAGATCTCAACCTGGATTTCTCTAGCTGTTTTTACATAGCTCTGAAGCATGATTGGGTTAAACAAAGTATTTGCCAGCTATCTGCACTTCAAACTTGTTTCAAAAATGAAATTGTTGCATCTTAGAAACATCTTGACTGTTTGAATATATTAGAAATTTACTACACAAACAGACTTCTGTATTTTCATTTTGATTTGCTTCTATGAGCGTTTCTCTATAAAACTCTGATATTATTTATTCACAGCAAAACAAATATTCATCATGAGTTAAAAATCAATGGCACTCAGTGCTATAGCAACTTGATAGTGCAATCTTTACACAGGATTGTTGCGGGTTTTTTTCTCATCTGGTAAGTAATAAATCCACAAATCCTACAAGGTCATTGCAAGTATGCATACAATGGAAATGGAATAAGGTTTCATTTAAAATGGGTTTGATAGTTTTTCTTTTACTGTATTACACGCACACACACATAAATATACACACTTACACAATCTGTATGTACCCACACATGTAGATATGTGAACATACGTATACATGTGGGCATCTACTTAGTTTCATCAGCTAATGCCTTTTGTATTCCCTAAAGGCATTTGTTAGTGGGAAGTCCACTTAGTGAGAATTTTTGTATTCCAGCTTAAGGTTAGGAGCTCTCTCCAGAGTGTTTATCAAACTGCAAACTCCATTTTGAGTAACTTCTCAAAAAGCTAAATTTTCTGCTAGCTTTTGCCCTTCAGATAGAAATGCAATTCTGAGGAGCAGGGATACAGAACGCATGAGCAAGGGTCATTAAACCTTCCCAATCCCCTCTGCCCGTGAGCAGGCTCTGTGGTGGGGTGCTGGCAACTCTCCAGGAGATCATCTGCCCAGGCCAGTAGCCTAGCAACAGATCGCCTGGTGGTGGACTTCTATTATTTGGCAAAACTGATTAAAGGATAACCTGAACCAATAGATTTAATAGGATGTAAGAAAATTCAGTACTGACAGGTACAGGCAGATGAAACGTGGAAACATGGCTATAGCAGTGGAAGAGGTATTCTTGGGAGAGGATCTCAGACTCTCATCTGAACTCAAGTTTTGCTCAAGAATATCAAGGAAAATGGGAGAAGAAATGTCCCATTAATTTATCTAGAGGAGAGAGTGCAAGAATAACACCAAAATAAAGGATTGCTATGCCAGCAGCCTTCCTGAAATGTGCATGTTGCATGTTTCAACTTTTATGTGTCCTGGAGTAATTCTAAATCAGTGTTTGCAGTGCTGGAGCTCTGGAGAAGCCTGTCCTTGGGTATACTGAGGAGATCAGGACTCACTTTGAGGGCCTATGACCACCTGACCTTGAGATCCTACTTTTGTGAGGGGATAACACCTGGGGAAGGATCGTGTTCTGAAAATATGCCAATAAGCCAGAGAATGAATTAGTGCAGGAGTCCCCTGAGACAAAAGGAGACCTGGCAACACATGTTTCTACTTCACTGGACGTCCAACAGCCTCATGAGTACCAGGCAGGAGCAGTCTACCAGCATCAGACAAGATGATGGATTTGGGGGCAGCCTAAATACTGCACAATAGGATAGCACACACACTGTGCATTTATAAGAAGTAGGCATTAACCTGATTTGTTTGTCCTCTGAGCTGGAAACATGAATGGGGTCTGAAAACCAGTAATGTGAAACACTGGCAAGTTGATTAAAGGAATGGTATTCAATAGCCGCTCTTGGTCCTTTTTCTTCCGTCTCCTTCCTTCTGCACCTGCCTCTTCTCTTCTTGACTCCTTTTCTACTTTATTCTACCACACATTTTGCCTCACTAATTCCCAGTTCTGCTCTTGCCTACCTCCTCTTTGATGCTTTTATCCTCACTGATTTCCAAATATGTGACCTCCGCCTTCTGCTTGCAAAATTCAGTTCCTTCCTCAACCCCTATCTGCTCTTGCCACTTTCTGCTCTTTGTGGCTAAATTCACTTCATCCAAGTAAAAGACGAATCATAAAAGTAGAGCTCCACCTTGCAAAGTCCACCTTTGAAATGAGAGGTGTTATTCTACCTTTTAAGAATAATCAAGAAATAGTTTATTTTTTTCAAATGAAAACCTTCTACGTTTGGATATCCACAGAGCTCTTAATTGCTCAAAGAGTTTCCAGTACCACAAAGCATTTTGAAATGCATTGTTGCTCATCTGTGTTACCGTTCATGACATGCAGCATGCCGTATTCCTGGCACAGAAAGCTGAAGATCGCCGAGTGCATTGGCCTGCGGAGCAGTCTATGCCTTTGCTCTGACTGCCCAGAACGTGCAACACGAGCCTTTTGGAGGCTTTGGAAAATGAACACAATGAGTGCTGCAAAACCAGCAAGTAGGATTTCATTTTTATTCTAAGTTTAAAGCTCAGCAAAAAGAGTTGTTTTTTGTGCATAGTACATGTTATTCTAGTCTACTGAAAACTGAGTAACATGGTAGTATATGCAAATAGTAATAGATTAAAGTTTTGGCATGCTCTGAAATACTCCAATGACATGTCCAATCACAGCAGTACCATCTGCTTTTCCTTATATGTGCTAAATTTATAATGCTGTGCTAATTTCTATATTAGTTTACACACCAACTTCAGGAAATTATACTTAACAGATAAGCAATATTTGGGCTTTGTGACTTATCTTTAGCAAACAGTTAGTAAATGTCTCTCCAATTACTCTCAGCTCTCTTCTTAGAGAAAGGAGTTTAGAAATCAATAACATTGATTATGTACTCTTTTTATCCCTGAAGGAATGGCAATGACTTGCAATTCAAATGTTAATTCCCTAAGTTTTTGCTCATGCTAGAATTTTGACAGAAGAAAAGGTGATCAGAATTTCACCTGGAGCTTGGACACCAGCAAAATACAAGAACCCTGGTATTGCACAGCTAAATTAAAGTGAACCCCTTCTCTATGGAGTGGAAATTTTACCATATTACTAACTGTACCTTCTCTTCAAGTGGTGTTCAATTTGACATTACAGAGAATACCATCTTACTGATCAACATCATAAACAAACCTACAAAACATGTGGACATGTTCTCTCTGTAATTTGGAAAGAATACAAAAGTAATGGAAGAAAACCCATGGAGTCTGCACAACATTGGCAATATACCCCTCCTCACGTTTGCTCACTCACGCTCTGAAGCACGGGAAGACAGAAGACCAGGCAAGGAAAGGCTCATTTCGATGGCCATCTGGGGTTTCTATGAGTCTCTTGCCCTGTCAGCTTCATGGCTGGATGGTTTACTGATAATCCCGGAGCTCATTTACAGTGTCTCTGCATGACGATGCACTGAATGATTTCTCCCCACAGGATGAAAGGCTGAGTTATCCCTTCTTTGGGTCTGAGAGGAGCAGGTATTTCAAAGTGCAAGACCATTGAACCATCACCTGAGGGGACAGCTGTCTAGAGGATATTTTAAACATGTTTGACACATTTAAATAGATGGTTTCAGCTTGCCAGTCTTGGAATGGCTCCTAAAATAAATGTCAATATAAAGAATAAGGCAATTTGTTTTGGATGATTAAGAGAATCTGGCTCATTTATCCAAGGTGTGACAATTCCAATCACATCTTCATTTCAATTTACAGGAAAGAAAAAAACTAGGCTTCATTATTGTTCATACTGCTGGTGCTATATATTTGACATGATAATCTACAGTATTAGTCAGTAAATTGACTCACTGGACTGCCCTTGATCATATGCTCCATTTTCTGCTCAGCAGGGCCCTCTCTAACGGCTATATATAACCAGGGAGAAAAAAAAAAGAGACAGTTCTCTCTTAGATCATTATAAGATGATGTTGCATTCAGTTTTCCTGTTGCTTCAAAGGTTATAAATGATGTGATCTTTTTGCCATCAGAGATAATATATGGCTGCTGTTTGTCTGACTTGTCAACTCCTCACACAGAAATCCAATACTCCCCACTTGTCACATATTCATTTCAGATGTGTGTTCTCTTGCAGGGCCCGAAATGAAATAGTCACTGTATTCCTATCTGCCAGTTTTCAAATGCCTTGTGTGGTCCTTCCTTGTTAAACCGCAGTTGTTGCATTAGCAACCCACATGAGTACTTGCGGCAAACATAAAATCCCCTGATCATAATTAAAATTCTGCATGCTTTTCTATTAAAGAAAGAAAATCATCTTGCATCTTAATCCATAGCTCTGCTCTTCTGCCACTGTTTTTTAAATGTCTGATTACTGAGCTAATTGCTCAGGCAGGTTATTTTTAGACTGCATCATGCATTTATGGATTTTATATCACTGTCAAAATAAGTATTGGATTAATCCTGGTTCCCCATCTATGTGTTGAAAAATTGTTTCCTCAGTCCAGACAGAAGTTAAATTTAGGAATAACCTCTAAGAGGAGCTATAGGGTGAAGGGCAGTTCTCAGTGCTAAGAAAGGATGAGAGCACAGACTCAGAAAGCAGACAGCTCAGTAGGAGATTGGCACGAGTTACAAAATACGAACTTGTGTAGCTGTTTTTCAGCAGCATATCTGCAGCTGTAACCTGTGCTGCTGCAGAATGAAGGGGAACCAAAGAGCCTTAGGATAGAAAGAGCCTATTGTTATTCCTGTCCAGAATGGTAAATAATTGTTCAGAGAATTTTTTACTGACCTTTGTTTCAGGAGTGCTTGCAGGTCAAGGAGAATTACAAGGTGTAAATCAGAAATACTCAACTGTGGGTCAGCACATCCACAAAGAGGTATAACTCAGCTCACAGTCTCCCTAAGGAGCAACCCCTCACAAATCGTTCTTAAACTCACTCCTGATATATTGGGCACATTACAGAAGAAACTGTTTAAAAGCACTGATTAATATTTTCAGCAACTGTAAATCTCCCAGTGTACTGCTTGGTGCCATCTCTGCCAGCTGACTCTCAAGGGCTCTTCTGTTCCTCTTCCCTGCCATCCCGTGATTCTGTGTTTGTAGCTTGAAGAACAGAATAGAAATCAATAACCGTCCAGGCCAAACAGCTTTCTCTATGTTGTAATGCTTTAAACACGCAAAGAAGCTAAATTCTAAGCCTCTTTGCGTTGAAGCTTCGAAAACTGCTGGCAGAAAAGATCCCCAGATTCACATGAATTTGGTACCAATTCCTAAGACATCTTCACTTTGATATGGAAGGCAAAAGGAGAGGACTTGTGGGAAAAGAAAGGTCAAAATTCACATCCCACCATGGTATGCCAATTACCCCTGGGGCACCTCTGTACCCCTGCGGTACAGCGCTTTGGGAGTGCAGGTGTCTGCCTGAGGCTGAGGCAGCCCACAGCTCACATAAGAGACAAGGTGTGGTACACTCCCCAAAATACCTTTCTATCTTCCCTCTGCTGAATAAAACCTCACTGCAGGAGATCTAGTTTCTTTTTTCATAGCTGAAGGAGGTAAATATTTGACAGACTCACAAGAGTCACATTAGGCAGCAAGAAACATACAGCAGTGACAGAAAAAAAGTGAGACTCTAAGAACACTGGTTGGGATGCCACATGCAATAAAACCATCTATTAGTCTCACATGAGGTTAAAAAAATATTCAGGAAATAACAACTGTTAGGTTCAAACACTGCATCTGATGAAAAAAATCCGTTGTCATGATATAAGCCTGATATTAAACCCCAGCTATGCAAATGCCCACATGATAACTCACCAAACAAAGGGAAAAGCAGTAACAGAACACAGAAGAGTGACAAAATCATCAGTCTTCTCATGTCAAGAAGCAAAATTCAAATAGATTATTTTTACAACAAAATAACACAAGATAAACCACATGGGAAAGTGAACAAAGATCAAAGAGCAAATAAGAGACAGAAAACACAAACAGACATCCCCAGTATCTAGAAGTAATAGAAGAACAGGGGCATACAGCACCAGAGCATCTTAAAAGAGCTGTCGTGTATTTGGGGAAAAATGTCCTCTGTGCAAACTTGGAAAAAGAAGTATTTACAGCTAGGGAGCAAGACATTTTCTGTGCCTGCAAAAAGCTACCGTCTCTGGACTTTTTATTGCTCTTTCTTCACATGTCTGTTTTGTCCCTGTGAAAAAGTACAGTTTATATCTCCACTGCATGAACATCCAGCACAGGTAACAATAAGGGCAGAATAATAAAAGACCAACCCATTAGTGAAAAATACAGAACCGACTCCACCTACGTTCATAACAGACAAATCTAGGACATCTCCAAACTAAGGAACAAAATGGCAGTGCTCAAAAACATTTATAAAAAGAACTGCAACAGTTAGCTAATCTATTGCTTTTATGTAAGATCTGAAGCTGATGTGAAAGGTGAAGATTTGGAACAGAAGCACCGAGTTGGTGCTTCATGATATTACTTTATTTTTTTAACTTTGGGAGCAAAAAAATAATCTTGCTTTCCTCCATTGTTTTTGTTTCCTTGCTTGCATGGACTAAAGGACCCCCAGCCTCCACCTGAAAAATCTGAAATGGCAGGATGAAGTTGGCTTATGCTAAGTCCTTAAATATGCTGTGTGTTCCTGCTCTTATTCATGTAAATGTACAAAAAGAAATACCTCTGATCAGGAAAGAAAACCAGCATAACTAGCTCTCCTTTCTCTTTCAACCCTGCTCTCCTTGCAGGCACAATCACTGAACTCAGTATTACTTTGTTCATGACAAATACCGACTGAACCCTCTGAATATGCATTACACTTTGCAAAACCATTACTCATCCTGTTTGCTTTCATTGAATATATAGCTTTGGTTCTTTTTATTTCTTGATTAACCTCGCACAAGGTCTTCTTCCTCTCCCAACACCTTTTTCACTCCCTATGTGCACTCCTGGTGGCTCCAGTGGCCATATGTACTCCTAGTCTCACAAATGCTGAGGAGCTAATACGAACAGCCCATAGAAAGATTAAGAAAAGTGTTTTAATAATTCATAAATCATCACATTGAACTGATTGCTCTATCCATAAATAGTAAATGCTACTGATCACAAAAATACCTTCTCTGGCTTAGAAAGTCCTTGAGCTGCAAAGTCCTGGAGCCCAGGAGGATGCATCAAGGATGTATTGCTGTCACAGAATGCTTCCTGTGCCAGGCAGAGCCCTGGTCTAACATGGGACAGTCTTCTTGGAGTTTATCCTCTCCACATGGAGGTTCCCACAGCAAAAAGATGCAGCTGGTTTCTGAACAGATGCCCCATGAATTTCAAAGCTGCACTGGCTATTTAACGTCTAAGTTTGGTTAATGACCAGAAGAAATGTTCCTACCAAGTCCCTCTGCCTTCTGAATATAATGCAGCATGTTTAGGTGTTTAAGTGACAAGTTCATTTTGCCCAATTTATACACCTGAAAACAAGAACCTAAATCCTAAAACAATTGTTTACAAGCATTTTTTTTAAAAAATCTATAATAAAGATCTATTATTTATGATAGTAATCCAGATTTATGGTGTCTGAGATAAGAAATTTGACTATTACTAGGTAGAAAGGTTAAGCTGAAAACAAATGCTACATAAAGAACACATTGACTAGGCTGAAAAGCCAAAAAAAAGATTTGCAAACTGGGTAGGAAAAGCAACTAAACTCATGCTTGGTAGGAAAGGGTTGAAAAGTAATTAAAAAAAGCTATATAAAGCAATAATTTTGAAGGTAGCAGGTAAATCAAGAAACAATTAATCCTCTTTAGTTTTTCTAGGGAAATCATTACTAGAAATATTGGTGAGGCTACCTGGAGTGAGAAGCATGATACCCAAACATAAGAGGCTCAGAGAGAAAACTAGAATTAACAAATTCAGAAGAGCTGAAGCCCAGGCATGGCAGAACATACCAGCATATGAGAGCCCAGGGGAAACTGGAAATTACTAGGTAGACAGGCACAAAAGAAATCCAGTGACTTATGTGGGAAATGCAGTGTAGAGTTAATGTAGGGAGAATAATATCTAAAATATGTTATGCCTCCTCTGCTTTTTCGTCTTAGACACACACACACACACACACACACGCATACATGCACAAATACCCAAGGAGAGGCCTGTCTGATGGAAGATTAGCTGACATTATGGTCTAATAAGAAAACTGCAGTTGAATAGCTGCATAATTTGCCACTGCTCCTCTGTAAAGGATGGGGCAAGAACTTGCAAAACTTGCAGGAAAGGTAACTGTCTTCAGTAAGAGCCACTGGGAGGTTATAGGAAATAACTACATAGTTTATTGGTAGGGTTGGAAAATTACTGAGCAAGAGCACAGAGTGATTTTCAGAAGACTTGAGTATCCACTCATTGGTGTAAATATCTGCAAACACAAGAATGTCCCTCAGATTTTGCATGGGAAGTCCCATGACAGTGGCAGGGTCACCAGCCTCGCAAAGTTAGGACAGAGTACTTATGCAGTATAAACGCCCATGCTGCACATGCAATGAAACACATGGGACCGGACAAATACATCTTAATTCATCTAACCAGGTATGTAATGGTGAAAAAGAGTATTAGGACTTTGTACCTCTTCCAGGCAGAAGATACCAAGGGCTCTAAAAGAGCATCCTGTGATGCACAAGTTCTCTCTATCTCACCAGCCTGTAGTGGCATCAGACTTGCTATAATTCCCTTGCCTGCCATGCTCAGCACAGAAAAAAGCCTACTAGATGAAAATGCTGCAGATGGGGCAAATGAGGAGATGCAGTGTCTGGTTCTACACTGTGCTTTGCAAAACCTGAAGACCATTAATGTGGTAAAACCCTTTGGGTTTTTTTTTTCATAAATATCTGTTGTACAGCTCTTTCCTGTCAATTTGACAACAGAAACAAACCATATTAGAAAAGTGAGCCCTCCTTGGAAGTGAAAGAGAAAGCTGGCATAAGTTAAGAGAGAACAGATTTATTAATTTCTCGGAAAATTTGTGCTAAAGATTATCAGAGTTGCTGCATGCAGGTACCTGTACGACTTTACATCCTGAAGAGAAAATGCCCAACTTGCTTTCCTAGGATGGCATGCAAGATCTCACATTTGTGCAACTCAGATAATCTCTGATGAACAAGGTTTGTGATCTCTCTTCTTAATTAGTTATTCTTTTGACAGATGAAGATTACAGAGCACCTGAAGGCAAGTCTCTACCACCAGCAGGGTTGGGAAGGCTTAACAGAAAAATGAATGAGTCAGTCACAGGCAGAGCACTTCCACATGGCTAGCAGAAAGAGTTATCTCAGAAAACTACACAGAGAACTGCTTGAAGAGAGTGAGGTGAGGCATGAAAACAAAGGCATCGTGTCTCCTAGGAGCCTTGTCATGATATCACAGAGAAATTAAAACCTTGGCACCTTGGTAAAATAACTTGCACTTATATATGTGTGTGTACCAATGCATGTACAGTATCTGTGTGAGAAATTGCATACACAAGTTAGAAGTTAAATGATTCAAAGAGCTATGTTATTTCTCAGAGAGAAGTTACAGGCTTGATGCAGAAATTCACAGGTAGGATTCTGGACTTCTGTTACTCCACATGTTTAGGCAACCACAGTAGCCTTTTCTGACTTTACAATCTGTTTATCCAAGAGCTAAAAATACTCTGGCACACTCAGTATGCCAGATATATTCAATCAGCCACTGGAAAACTAAGCTTTCCAATAGTAAGTCCTTCTTGACATTGGTCCTGCTGTAGTAAAGAAGTGTTGTGTAGGAAGAGCCAGGGCTGTGCAAGCTCTGAGATGCCATGGGGAGAGTCCAGTCACAAGAGCAGAAGTGGGCAAATTTTTGGGGACTTGTGGCTGGGCTTGGTAAGGAGTTTTCAGATGCTCCCAACTTGAAATGGGTCTTTGTGAGGATTCTTGGAAGACTCAACAACAAGCACTCAGAATATGTGGAGCTTCAAGGTGTTTTATTCCTTCCCATGTAACTATATGTAGCCCCCTCCTCATGTTGTAGGAAAGACAATCTCCTTCCCCACCTATCCATCTATTCCCAGTTGGCCAGTTGCTTCTTTTGTGCAAGATAGATTAGTGTTATTATAAAAAAAAAAAAATCCACAAAAACAAAAACCACAAAAAAAAAACCAAACCAAAAAACAACAAAAAAAAAAACCCAAAACAAAAAAAGAGGCAGCAAGAGAAATACCCAAGTACAAATATCCATATTTACAGTAAATAGCATCTTGCTCTAGCAGTGGATCAAGTGAAATAAACATGTCTGATCATTAAATCAAACTAAATGTGTCAGAATCAGGCTCTGACTGATCAGTTCGCCATAAGCAATGGCTGTTAACTTGAACAGAAATGACTAAACAATGTTGTTTTCCCTCTGGATAAAAAGATAGAGAAACAAATGGCTTCAACACTACTTTTTTTAGAGTACTATAAAAGCTGGATTTTACTGGAACCTGTGAAGTTTTTCAGACTTTGAGACAGCATGAGGCTTCAACAGTCTAGTTAATACAATTTGGTTTTGCACAATGTCATTTGGACAACATCATTACAGAATGCTTCACAATTAATTACATTCAAATAGCAGCTTCTATCCCCTGTGGAGAACGGGATTAATTGGGTCAGATGTAAATATGCATTTCATGGATCCTACTGAACACTTGCCCATCTCACCAATTTACCATGTAATTTGATACAACTAGTGTACTATGCTCTGGAGATGCACAGGGCGAGCACAGTTGCAAGTCAGGGTAGAAATACATGGATATAGCAGTGTTGGTATTCTCAGCCTGCATTATGCTTGGCTCTAACTGCGTGACCTTTCATTCTCTTGCAGAAATACTAATTTATATTTATTCACACTGAAATACTCATGTTGAAAATGAAGCTTGGGACAGAACTCAGAACTGATAAAAAGCATCGTGATGGACCCCTGGCAATGTGGGATCAGAAACTGTTGTCCTCCCAGGTGTCTTCAGCCCTCATTGAAAAGAGGACCTGACCATCACTGCAGTGAGAAAGCCTGAGACCAGGGCTTTAGCGGGTCCTGACAGGGCAGGGAAAGATTAAAAATAAGCTACCTACAGAGAAAGAACAAAGGAGCCAGCTTTGGGGCAAGGTTGTTTCCTTGACCCCTTGTGCAGCCTGAGCCTAAATCTTGGGCCTGCAATGGGTTTTCACCCTCTTTCTGGAGTTTTGGATAGGGGCAATTTAGGTTAAACATACTCTTCCTGAAGCCCCCTTTCTTCATTTTTTTTTATCATGAAACACATATTCCACTGGCTTTTTTCTATGAAATAAGATGGGCCAGGACACATCCAGTGAAAGAATCACCATTTTCTAAAATAATCTGGAAAACAAAAGCTTGTGCCTGTGGCAGGTGGTTCTTGAAATGCTACTTCTTGTTGCTTTAAAGCATGAAAAGTAAGAACACTGCTTCCTGGCTCTTTCTAGCTTCCTCTGCCTATTTTCAGTTTGCACTCTCCCCTAGGTATAATAAAAAATGAGACATTTGCACCCAGCTGGAGAATACCTTTCATGAGCTTGAAAACTGCAGAGTTCATTTCTGGCGTGTTTCCTGCTGTTCATGAGTAACTACCAGGACAAACTCACTCGAGTGAAGTGCAAACTTCAGTCCCCAAGGCTTGTCAGTTCAGAGCTCATCTTTTCAGCTACTGCATGCAGGGTAGGTACAAGAGAGGTGTTGGAGTTTCTAAAGCAAAGTAACACTACCAAGCAAACAAAAAAAAACTTTATCGAGTACTCCTTCTGGCTTTTCCACTCCTACCTGTCCCAGGTGGTGCAATATATAGTCCTTTTGTCATTCCAGATCTGAAATAATGTAGTATTAGTTCTGTAGCCCCTTTAAACTCAGTGTTACAATGCTTATATCCTGTTCATATCTTATTTAATGTTAAGGAGTAATTTGCTAAAGGATTTGCAAGCTGGCCAACATGGGTCATTGTATTGTATCACATCCCACTTGCTGCTTTGGTGCCGTGCTTGGTCTCTAGAGTTTGATTACCTGTCCCCTGCTCCCACTGAGTACTCCATGTTGCACTGCTCTGATCATTGCAGTGGATGTAAAGATTCACTGTTCTGCAGCCTTATCAATTCCCCATCAGTTCTCCACTTCTCTGGTTTCTACCTCCTCTAGACTAGGCATTTTTTCCCTGTCCTCCATTTATTTTCTTCAGAACTATGAATTTTGTTCTCCTGATTTTGTTCTCCTGGCTTTGCCTCTACTCCAGTACCTGGATTCCATTACTTCAGCTTGCACACTTGTACTCTACCAGCTTTAATTAATGCTTAGATATCTGGGACTTGATATTTGGAGGTCTTTCTCAGGAACTGTGATTACATGTTTCATAAATTAGTCTGCCTTTGATTACAGAATGTTTAATGTACCCAAATTTTTATCTGGTTTTGAGAGTTCTCACCCCTGAAATGTAATTATCCTTTTTCTTTTCTGTTTCTTGGTTTGGGTGAAAAATCCACCCCATCTTATTATGTCTGAAGCTGTAAAATACATGAAGCACAGATACTTTTTCTAAGTTTTTTTTTACCTTTCCTCCTCCAATAAGGGAGGGAAAAGCTTCCATTTCACTTTTCATGACACATAAACAGTCCCTTATAAAAATCAGTTTCTCTCTTCCACTGTTTCTTTGTCTCTGTTTGCTTTTCACTGGAAAATCTGCATTTCTAGTAAGCTTAGTCTGTCCACCTGGACAGACTGCTGTTAGTAGATTTTTGATCCATTACTTGGATACCACGCCCATGACTGAACTGCTTCTTTTCCTACAAGTTACTCTTTCTTTGGGGACTCCTGTCTCTCTTTAGACTTGTGCCTAGAGCTAGACTAAGGATTTAAATCCAGATGTTTTTCCAGTTTGAAATAATGCTTTTGTTTAAATATTTAAACTCACTGTAGTAAGTCCATTTAATAAAGATACTTTGACTGATGTTAACTAGGGCCATTCCTAGCCTACTTATCCTCACAATAAAATGACAGACAAGGACATTCAGATGAAGTCACAAGGTGACATGGCAATGTGTTGAAATGTATTGTGTCTATTATTTAACTGGTTCTGTGCAGTCATATGCAGGACTGTAACTTCAATCTAAATGATCATTTTTGTGTATTTATCTTCTGCTGGATTTTTTCTGTGCAGTTACATTAAAGTGCTAATGTAATTGCCCTGGAGAAAGAAAAGTAACTGCAATATCTTGAGGGTGTTTATCTACAGCAGAAGCTACATTCACTTTAATCCGTTAAGTAAGCAAGATGTGTGTGAGAGAAAGCCATTCAGACTCGGATTCCTATTTTTCACAATGAAACTCGTGTGCCTGAGCTCGCCTGGTGAGTACCAAAAATAGCTCAGCAAAAAGGGCTTTCCCTGAGCACTTCCATTATTCACATTATGTGGCACCTTACATAACATGAAGCGTGCATGTCATTCCACCAAGTGTGGTGCGCAAGGATGCTAGTGAGCAAAAATTTCCACTGGGGACAGTAGTACCAAGTGTTTTAAAGGCAAAGTCAGGCTGAAGGCACTGATTTTTTTCAATGGGCAAGGCTATAAAAATCTTAGAAAACTGTTTGGGAGGTCTGACAGAGGGATTTCAGTATGATTGAAATGGCAGAGATGGCCTTTGAAAATAGGTGTTATTCAATGTGTACCTCTTCTCCTTTTTAAAGATGGAAATATTGTATCATCCTGACAGCCACAGTGACTCTGTTTGGGCACTTGGGTTACCTGCATTGCCACCTGCAGCTCCATACAGAGACCAGCAGTTCTCTGAAACACTCATCCAGATGCTGCCATCTTTGCTTAGTGGAGTTATCCTTTGCTGCTGTAATCACTTAGTCTCAGTCCCAGCTCTTTCATTTGAAAACACCATTTGTGCCTCCCTTTGCTAATCTGCATGCATGTGAACCGCCCTGGCTGCAGCATTGTTATTTGTATTGCTCTGTGTTCCCTGCACATGGGATTAAAATCTGTCACAGCTTCCAGCTGCATATTTTTTTGTTCAAGCTATAAAGTATTGCTTTTAACAATAACGGTCCCAAACGTAACCCCTGTTCTTGGTCACAGTGGTAACCACCATACATATTATTTAGGAAGTTGTCTTTGAGATGATGGTATGAATACTAGTGTACTGTGAGTCATTTTGACTACTGATCATATAACATAATAATTACTGTTTTCAAAAAGGGATGACTGAACCTGTGTAAACACAGTTCTGCTTCCCTGGAAACACATCATTTTGAAAAATAAGCAAATCTTGTTTGATTATTACAAATCATATTTTAAAAAGATGTTCCTTTCTTTCAGGTGATCTGGCACTCTGCAAATTTAGATTTTAATATAATGAAACTGTACTACATCTTCAGTACCATCAGACTCACAGCTTCTGCAGCCTGTACTCTATGCAAAAAATAGTATCATGATATATAATAAATAGCCAACTATTTCTCTCAGCAGTGAAGTATTGCTACTCTTGGGTGTATTTCACTGGAAGCGGGAAGACTACACAAATCTTTAGGACAAGGATTGAATGCTTCTTCCAACAGAAGCAGCATGGAGAAGGCACACAGGTTGAAGCACTCATTACCTGAGGATACAGGGATTTATTCTATATGGAAGATGGCAACATGTCCTGATAGTGTAACCTGTTCTAATGCAATGACAGGTCGATGGTTCAGCTGTAAATAAAATTTCTGGACTGAAAACATCACAACCCAGACTTTCCTAGAGAAATATTAACTAGTCTGATCTTTAGCTTAAGAGATCTGATGGTCTTTTATGGTGTCCTGTGCTTTCATGCAATGCTCTGAGGGTTGCAGCATTAAGAACAAGACCTAGCAAAAGCAATAATGAAAGCAGTGACAGAGATATAGGCTTACAAAACTGAGAACAGTATTTCTCTTTTTTTTTGTAGACCTAGCTGCTAAACCCAGGAATCCTGGTCAGGCATGGTTTGGTGCCTATTTTTTCTTTCCCTAGATTAGCACTGGATGATGCAATGTAAATATTCAGTCAGACCTCTTTTACACTATCTTTTCTTGACTGTGTCACAATCACTTGCCTGTGAGTTTTAGATTCACATTCACCATAAACCCTAGTTCAGTGAGCAATACCTCAGCAAGACAAGATCCCTGCTTGTGAGGCTTCTTGTGGTACCACAGGCTATGTTGCTCTGTTCTCCTCCGCACAGAAATGTCCTTCTCTTGAGCAGAAAAGTACTGAGCTGCAGCTATGGTAGCATTTGCCCAGAAACCTCTATCCTGGTATGTCTCCTCTGTTGACTTCTCAAGTGTGCATCGCTTCTGTGGTGGGAGTTCTCTAGGGGACATCAACGCCAGTGCAACTCCAGCTGTTAGGGCTTTGCAGCAAAAATACTGCAGCGACCTGGCCCCTCTGTCTACTGTCCTGGCTGCATATGTAATACGCAATATTCAAAAGTAGAAGAGAGGTTTCTGCAAGCATTCCTTAGAGAGAGGGTAACCAAGCCTTACGTGAACCTTAGCTGGACTACTAGTGCTATGTGACTGATAAGACATGCAACACTTACTACTTGGACTGTTTTTGTAGTTGTATGGCATCAGCTTTCCAGTGACAGCATAGTAATATTGGTCCTATATTCTAGAGAGACCCTGAAATTTTTCTTTTTATGTTCAGTTTTGTTTATGTGTAAATATGATTGTTTCTACAGCAGAAAGTATCCAGAAATGAAGCCTCTCTTCTACTGCTTGATATCGTAGCTCTGAAAGTGAACAATTCATTGCACTGCAAACCCTTTATCCTAACTTTGCTGTGTACCGTGAACTGTGATTTTTGCTTTCATTTTGAAAGCTACTAATTCCCTTTACAGTGTACAAAATCCACTGAAAACCTCTGCATCTTATAATCACATAACTTTACAGAGCTTGGTCAAAGTCAGAGGCCCATTACAGCTCAAAAGCTGCTCAGGCAATGCTTTTGTTCTAGGAAATCAGGTCCTGAGAGCTTTACATCCTGGTCCCATTCTATTTAAATGAATAAATTTCATTTCTCAGCTGCCAGTACCAAGCAGTGAGCTGCACACTAAGCTCATTTCTCTCTCCATCACTGATTTTATTACCTCCACAACTCACCCGTAATCTGGATCTATCAGCTGCTATCATATTGCTTCAGATCTGCTACATGTTATGCTGTGTAAAATATTTCAGCTCCATGGCTCCTCCAAGCAAATAAAAAGAAACCAACAAAATACATTTTTTCATTCATAGATATTCATACTCCACTAAACAGGGCTCAGGACATCACGAGGAGGAACACTGCAGGTTGATGGTTCAGGAATCAATATCATACCAATAAAAATGCATTTTGTTATACATACCAAGTTTTGCTGGAATGCACTCATCTGAAAAATGACACAGTGTGGGATTTTCTGTCTCAAGGCATTTCCTATGCTCCTCTCCCCACCATTCACCCCGTATTTATACAGGACCAGGCTATCAAATACACATGCACTTTCCCTGGGAGGTTTGGAATGGGGATGGCACAAGCCAACCTTGGAAAAAAATGAGCATAAGGATGGGCCACAAGAATGTACAACATGAAACTGCTGTTCATGCTGGGGACAGTATCGTATACTTTGTGGGGACATTTAGCAAAGAGAATACAAGAGACTACTGGTGATGCCATCAAAATCATCCATTTTGCTGATTTATGACATCATTACACATTCTAAAACTCTCTCTTGTTTTCTCTTTCTCACTACAGTTTTACCCTCAAACTTGAATTGCCGATCTGATTCACTGTCCCGTAAGCTGATGACTCTTTGCTTCTCAAGCCATTCATGCGCCGCATGGACTCGACGCTTTCATTCCCAACAGTCATAGTCTGGGCCTGTCCCCAGAGTGTCAGCATAGATAGCAGCAGCAAGAATGAGAATATCACAGTGGTAACACAATGACACACATACACAACACACAAAGAGAAGAATGGCTCAGTTAGAGAAGACCATCATGCAAAACAACATGAATCACTTTCAAGGCAAAATAAACTGAGAAAATTGTGAGAGACAAACTCAAGTAAAGAGATGCAGAAAAAAAACTCCTAAAAAGATGGCCTTAGTAACATTATTCCCTATCTTGAAATCCGTGCAAACAGATTCATAGGAAAAGTGAAAGCAAGCCTGTGCAAATGGATAGGTGTCTCTTACTCCAGCAGAATATTTCCTTGTATTTAATTAGGGCATTCCCCATTTTGCAAAGAATCCATGTACAGACTGGCTTAAGATAAACACAGGTCTTCTGGTGATTTGGTTTTAAATAACTTTCTTTTAATAGTCACCAGAATAATCATTCCCACAGCAGATGAATGACCAGTTCCATGGACCAAAACCTCATAATTTTTGGGTGATGCCACTGGATGCTGTTACTTACCAATGGTGGCTTCTTGCCTACTTGTTGATCTCTAGAGAAGACACCATATCCAAACCTGAAATTACAGACCCCATACAACAGCTTCTGCTGCTGCCATACTGGTTTTGGGAACAAAGGCTTCCAGTGGCAGTGCATCTGGCATGTGTGCCTCCAGACAGGCAAGCATTTCTGCTCTCTCCTGTAACCTAATCTTAACGGGAACCTCAATTCACCTGACAATAATATTAAACCAGAGAACAGCACTGGATTGCTTCCCAGAGCATCCATCAAATATTACATTAGCTACAGAACATTTATTAGACAGACCTGTCAAAACACAAATGCCCTGTGCCATTGTTGTCATCCCTCTTGTGAAGAAAACCATTATTTGTGGCTTGAAGCACTTGTGCAGCTCAAGCAAATATTTACTTCACCTAGCAAATGCATAAACCTAAATGCTTCTACTGATACTGAAAACCAGTGACATAGATACAAGAAGGACGAAGCCTTTATAGTTGTGGGAATGATCATAATGGGACTAAAGTTCAATTTAATGCCTATTCTTGTCTTTCCATTTACCAAATTAAAAATCAGGAAAGGTGGACAGACTTCCTAAAAATATTTCTAGACTGACATGTAGGTTAAAAACAAGTTTCTTTTCTACATTTCAGTCACTGGTATAAAATGATGTGATAATGACACAAATAGTCCCTTAGCTAAAAATTTGAGGTTAGTATCAGTAACAAACTGTGGAAGAGTAGAATGTACAGAGGAAATTGTCCTAATCCTTCTCTTTTTTAAAGTGGCCATGTTTCCTGGTTTCAGCTGGGAAAGACACCAGTCACTGGTGGTTTAGAAGAGAGGATAGAACTGCTGATCACTCTGCAATGGGCTACCCTAAGGAATTTCCCATTTTAGCATGACTGGCTAGGGTAGCATAGAAAAGACAGGTCTCAAGCATGTGCTGATGTCAGCACATCTGGATGATGTTAAGGAAATAATATTGGTACTCTACCTATGTCATTGCTTCCAGCCGTTTCTTAGGTGCTGGTGGGTGCCACATAACAGCATAATACTTGGGGATTAGAAGAAAATCTAATTTCACAGGTAAAGGTACAGCTGCCTCAGCAATTGAAGGAGAGAATAAAATTCTTGGAATCAGTGACCAATCTATTGACACTTATCAATAACTTCATAAACTGCAAATAAACCCAGCAGCCAGTTTTCAGGCCTTTATCAAGGAGTAAATAACTCAAAAGGAAACTTTAGAATAAGACTGTCCTGCAAGGGCAAGAAGAACTGAGGTGAGGAGTCAACCGCACGTCAGCGTGCAGTCACCCCAAGTAAAGAGCAGCTGTACCTTGTTTTGTCTTCTTTGCCGCCTTCGAAGCCTCAGAAACTCCTTGTGCTGCCGTGAAACAAAGTTGACTGCTGCATATTCCAGTAATGCAGCAAAGACAAAAAGAAGGCACACAGCCATCCAGATATCAATAGCTTTTACATAGGAGACCTACAAAGAAATAAGACACAGCATGTTATATTTCAAACTTCTTCATGAGCTGAAGATATTGACGGGCAAAAAGAAACACATTTCTGCACAGCATGAGTTCCAGTTGTTCACTGGGTTGTTTGTTTTTCTTGTTTTGTGTTTTGGTTTGTTAGTTTATTGGCTTATAACAAGTAAATAATCCAACTATTAATGGAAATGCTTGTTCACAAAGAATGCACATATTATGAGCTACTGCCTTTAGGAAAAGAATCAGGATTAGTCTAACAAAATATGAGTGCTTTTATAGTCACAATCAAAGCTTATCAGAGAGAATATGAATCCAGGGCATGATATAATACCTATTGCAAGACAACTCTAGAAAGTTATAGTTATAATCTCTTTCTTCTTTTATGAACCAACTACCATATTGATCAACTAGCTATATTTGGTATCCATAACCTCAAAATAAACTCAGAGTACTGTATCCTATTGGTTGATATGACTTTATTAATATATGTGTTATTAAATATTTGGTCCTAGTTGCATGACCTTTATCCAACAACTCTATAAGAAAAATAAATCTTCATAGGTATTATCTATTACAAATAGCCAAATACCAAATACCTCTGTTCCAGTAAAAGCCTATTCGGACTTGAATTGACTGGTCCACAATAAAATCATATGTATTACATCACTGCAATGGCACAAGATTTTTATCATATTAACCACACAATGGGCCAAACAGTACCCAATTAAAGAGCTACACACTATGCATATCAAAGGTACATTGTCCTCCATAGCTGTATTTCGTCTCTGCCTTTCTTTGTAGTCTTGCAGTTTTTAAGCAAAGATCTTCTGATTAGGCAACAGCTGGTTGTCTCCTTTGCTTATCAAGCATTACTTCCAGGGTGGAATTAAAATCATCTGACTTTTACTGTCTACAATGTACATGTGAGCTAGTTGCCTAAACTCCTTTGATATAAATAAAACAAGGAATGAAGAAGACCAGGCATTTCTAGGATGCAATGCATCTGAACTGCTTTAGTTGTATTCTTTGGGATGTGATGAATAACATCCAAACAGTGCTTCTTCATCTTTGTGTCTGTACAGAGGAGCTTAGAACCACTGTCTAAGCATAGACACATGGGGCTTTACTCAGTTGTCTGAATAAAAACATCATGTACTGTCACATTAGGTACCTAGCCTCCACTTGCTAATCCAGCAGAGCATAAATGTCCAGTATTATACTAACCAGTCCTCCTGAAATGTCTCAGATACCCAAGGTCACCTCAGATGGCACCACCATATGACTGAATCAAGAAAAGCAAAATGGATCATACCTAAACTCTGAAAAATTGTAACCAAAGGTATTTAACGTCTGAATAATACCCTGCAGGCCAAACGTTTCAATGCAGTCAAAACATACAGTAGTCTGAAAAGAGAGCAGAAAAAGATGTGTTGTGTATTTAGCACTCTAATATTTACAAGACCCAATCTCCACCTTGGAAAACTCCATCTATACCCTTTGCACACACTGTTCAAAATGACCTTGCTCTTATGGTCATGGCTACTATTTCGTGATGAAGGGAAGCACACCTATTTCAGTAGGTTTTGCTCCTGTTTACCATGTGCTTGAATAGCATCACTTTTTGAAACTCTGTAGAACACTTTTTGTTACCGTCAAATAGAATATACTGCACTATGTGCTCCAGCAAGCAATATGAGCAGAGGAAGTGGCATTTAAATCATGGCAGAAAGGATAAAAAGCTCCATCATGCAGATCCTGAACACTGAGCAGGATATTTCAGAGGAGCCAAATACTGTTATCCAGCCTGCATCACGGGAACATACATTACTGAAGCTGAGGCTATACTCCAGCTCCACACTGCCATGCCCGCTGCAAAGCCCACAATACAACATGCACAGGCTGAGATGGAAGAGGAGGAGTTAGCAGGCTAAGGTGACGCCATGAATCTGTGCCTTTCAATTAGATAGACAGCAGGTATGCATTTCTCTCTCCCACACATAAAAATATCTTATGAGTTACATCTTTACTGAGCAGCTGTAAAACCCAATGAAAACTCCACAATGTCCCAGACACTCTGTGCCACAGGCTGAGGCACAGTAGAAATCAAGTCACTGTAATTTCTGTAAAATGCAGCTGAGTTTAGATTGTTTGTTACCTTCCTGGAAGGGGCAGTTTGTTTTCCTTTACAAATGCCCTTTGGAGAGATATTAGACATGCATAAACAGCTGGACTGTGCTGCCAGAGACAGCACAATGCAGAGCTGAGGCCACAAGAATCAGCATTTCTGACTGCAAATCCTGTCCTAGTAGGCTTAAAGCAGGGAGGGCAAAATAATAAAGGAAGCCCTGAGTTAGCCTTCCTGCCACTTACACAGTGCCGCCATAAATGGCATCCACACAATTGCTGAGCCAGCTGGATTATTTTAACCCCAGCCTGTTGGGCTGGAATCAGAAGATCACAATATACATCGCAGGTACGTAGCTTGTTTTATTGTTTACTCATTTCCTTACCATGGCACAGCTTTAAATGGGAAAACAGCACATTAAAAATAAATAAATGGAGAAGTTCTTCTCATCCCTTTGTTTTCAAATCACTTTATGTAATTTTATCTATGTATCCCCAGTATGTACAGAATTATGCTGTTAAAAGCCTAAAATCCCATACAATTTTCTGAAGTCAGACTTTTTTCTAGCTACCCCTATGCATGGAAAATAATGTGGATCTGTTACACCAAGCCTAGAAGGGCCTCACCTCGTACAAGTTTCCAAAGAAATCCTAAAGAGAGTGCCCAGATTTTAGACCAGCACTTCGGTATCTAAAGCATGTACAGTGCAAAGACTCAGTGGATTTTAGGGTCTCTGTCTGGTTTAGCTGACTTTAACCTGTGTCTTCCTTCAACTAGGAAATGGTCACATCTACCAGATTTTAGACTGATCTGAAGTGTACCTCTCTCAACCACCCTTACTGAAGCTGTCCCACTTTGTATGAAAACACTTAAAATCCATTGGCTTGGGCACTGGGAACAGAGTCTCCCCTTCCTAGATGCCAATCTTAAGCAATGGAGTATGAAGTCTGTCTCTGTGTCTCAAACACATGCAGGGATTGAGAAGGCCCTATCACAGAGTATCTCATGGTGCTTGAACAATTTCCTCAGTGAGATGAGCACAGGGAGGATGTGAATTTGATCTATACATTCCAGGTGAGTGCTATAAACACTTGCCTTCCAGATGCTGTAACTTCTTATTATGGTGTCTCACATGTCAATGAGTTCCTCAGCCATTCCCCACTTATCTCCACAGGAAACTCTCCACTCAGCAGGCCCTAGTGTGCTTCTCATTCTTAGGTGCTTATTTCTCCTTTGCCCTGTACAAGGAACCTCTTACATCTAATTTTCAGTTAAAAATATTGCCAAGTGACACACTCATAGGAGCTGGGGTCTGCAAAACCTAGTACTTTGTGATATCATAGGCAGATTCAGTGCTTTGGGAGGTTCTTCCACCAAACTCAAAAACAATGTTACCAGCTATTTTTTCCCAGATCACAGTATAGCTTGAAAATTCCTATGTTTCCTCAACTAAAGGCTTACATCACCTGCTTTGGTAAGGACTCATCAAACAATACTGTAGCTCCAGCTTCTTTAACTACCATGTTCATGCTCCATGTTCCATAGTCACTACTGTGTACATGTAGGACAGTACAGACCCTGATTTTCTTTGAATATGTTTTGTCTCACCATGTTATGTACACGCAGGTTTTTTTAAACTAATGGTAAGAAATAAGTATTTTTAGGAAAAAATGTATCTAAGTGGAAGGTAGATATCTATACTATAGTCAAAGGAACTGTACCCTAAAAACGCCAGTCTCTTATTCTTGACCAAGACTGGAGTTTTGGATGGCTATTTCAGGTATATATGTCTGCTTGATACAGGTGTATGTTGGCTAGATAAAACCTCTCTATTAGCTAGTGTCCTGATGTAATCCTAAACAGAATAGAACAGAATAAAACAAGTTACACACACAAGCCTACATAATACTCTTACCTGAGCATTTGCCACCTTTCCCAGAATTTCATTTGCAGGACAGAATGTAAGGTGTACAGTAACACTACAAATTCAGAGTAAACATTATCAAGCTACCAAGTAGTAGTAGTGATTAGTGTTTTTTCAAAGGCAGACCTTGTAAAACTTTCTCTGAAAAGATGTAACCCCAACAGCACACTGGATCCATTTACTCTGCAGTACTCTTAAAAGTGGGTGTTTGCAAATTCCGCATTGTTCAACGTTATCATGTTCAGAAAGCACGTTAAGATTTTCTTGCCCTTTTCTTTCTTTAAATAGCCATTCCACTTTTTACTGCATGTTGCAGAGCTTCCTCTATAATATTGTTTGAGGGGAGGGGATTTAATGGCTGCCACCAATAAAACCATAAATTACATCAATTATTCAGATGCTCTGTAAACGTTTTAGGGCCAGCTAATGAGGGAAATTTTTCAGAGTGAGAGCTGTCTGCACCAAGAGCGAAGCATGATAAGGCTGAGCACAGTAAATGTGACAAAGCAACTCCTTTCCCTTTATAAGTTTCCTCATTTGTTATTTGGCCATGACAACTATGTAAATAAAAGACCAGTTTATGCTCTATACAGCACTGCTGTAGCATCAATGACCTCAGTGAAGTTCCTGGAAATGAAAGTCTAAGGAGAATCACACTGTTCATGAAGGCCTTGCAAAGATTAAACCTTCCACTTTTCCAGCTCTTTTTATTTTAGCACTGTGACTCTCTCACTGCTTCTGGGTACCTTTCGGAATATTGCCATGTGTCACCACCAGAACGAGACAAGCTTTTGTGGAGAGAAGCTGGGGGAAAATATGGTCATGGGTCCTGCAGTCGAGCAGCTGTCATCTGTTGACATTTGTGAATCAACCCAAATGTGATCTCTATTTCTGCTACAACACCAGCCTCATGACTCTCCAGACAACTGCTTTAACTCTGTGATTCAGTTGAACAGGTGTAAAACAGAAATAAAGACACACCCGTTCTCTCCCAGAGTTCTTCATTGTGAAAATAACTTCAATATGCAGTGCAAGGTGCTCAGCCTGTGTTAAAAAACATATATTCCCTTATTTTGGTTAATAGCACCTCATGAAAAAATATATTTGGCTTGTGATATGAAGCCCCAAACCTCCACTTTTGCACAATACCACATTCTAGGCAATAATTTTTTAAAGAAGAAAATTTTCAGCTTCTGGAAAATGTTGCAATTTGAAATTAATTTCTCCTATGCATTAAAAGAATCTCTTGGGGAAAAAAGTTTCAGAGGCTTTTTCAGATTGGAAATGTGGAAATAGAACAAGTAACATTTTAAATCAAAACTGAGACAAAAGTTATGTAAAACTGCCTTCCAGTGCAAGACATTGATGTTGCATTAAATTTCACTTTATTTTTTTTAAACCAAAGAACTTACATGGAACTCTGTTATCATAAAACTTACTGAGTTGGGTTTTTTTTTCAAATCTTGAATTTGTAAAGAAATTGATAGCTCTTTCCTGCATATCAGCTTTATATAGCTGAAGCTGAAAGCACCAGTCCTGGTTTCATCACATTTTCCAGGCAGAGAAGTCTCTGAATGAAGAACATGCTGTCAGCTGCTGTTACAAGGAAAGTATTTTCTTTTTGTCTTACTTTTACTCTGTATCTTTCTTTTCACCCAAGTATTTCACCCCCATGAAATATCAAC
Source organism: Morus bassanus (assembly GCA_031468815.1). NCBI lineage: Eukaryota > Metazoa > Chordata > Aves > Suliformes > Sulidae > Morus > Morus bassanus. The sequence continues at coordinate 85,174,502 of CM062568.1, read as the reverse complement.
ATTCTAAAACAAATTTATATCAGAAAATGAAAATTACTTTTCCAGTCCTAAACACTCAGTCATTTTACACTATTCTGTTATTGTGACACTTTCCAGTTAGTTATCCTTCACACTATGCAATTTTAAAGGGTCATAGTCACTGTGCAATACCTTGACAGGTCAGGTCAACAAGACTTTTTAGCTTAGTGGACAATACAGCATAAAACTGAAAGTGGTTTAGATTGCACCAAGTTTAAAATTAATGGTATCAATGACCTGGTGAGGAAATCTTCATGAAGTGTTCAGGATGTAAAGCAACTGTCCATCACAGCTGGCTTTGGGACCTGTTCTCGAAGGGGGCTGCTTCTGCAGGGGAGGGAATGATAATGAAAGCTTTCGTCTTCCAGACTGTGGTAAATGTTTGTTTGCCTCTTCAAGACTTTAATGTCCATATTCTTTCCATAATGTACTTTGCAATGAAAAAGGTTAAGCTGTCAGAGCTACTATTCTGTTGCTGGAAAATAAATACACATAGTATTGGGCAGATTTTGATAGGAGATTGTTCATCGGTGAATGCGTCCTGTGGAAGTTGTGGATGTCCTTCATCAGCTCACTTAGTGCATTGCTACGTGGCTTGGGAAGACAACCAGCCTGGCTGGTGACTGTCTTTCCTTTTGAGGTGAAATGGGGTTAAAATCAAGTCCCAAATGTCCCACTCAGGATCCAAGCTATTACCCTCAGAGTAAAATACCTGTTCTGAGATGATGACATAACTAATTTTGTTTGTTGCTTGAATAAAAAAAGTCAATATTTGGTGAATATGAAACACTTATTCCAGTTATTTTACTTAAAAAACCTCTTTGTTTAATTGACAAAATTTTTTTTTCAATTCTTTTTTCTTTTTTTTTTTTTCAGAAATACCTACTTCATCTTCAATTTTTGATTGAAATGTGGGCAATTTCCAAAACAAAACAAAAAACAAGCAAGAAATATTTAATTTAAAAATGCTGAAACATACTTTCTCACCCTCCCTCCATTATTCAGATTCCATCTGAAAGTATCGACCTAACTCAGCAGGGACTTACAAGTTGTCCCAGTCACCCAAAATTGCCTTTTTCAGTAAATAAACTATTCATCTAAAATTTTTTGCTCTATTTCTATCGCTGGTTCTGCCAAGTCATGTGATACTAAACCTCCTACCCACTGCTGATGCAGAGCTAAATGCCTACTGCATTCAAGCAAGGAAAAGTATTGAAACCATTTATGGTTTGTTTTTCCTTTAAAGATGAAGGAAAATTTTCTTCAGTTCTTTGAAGATGATGAGGCAGTTAAGCTATTTACAAAGATGCTCAGAGACAGGCCCCTGGAGCAAGATGCTCCACACCTTCAGAGTGGGGCTGGCCCCCAAGAAACTGCAGGTATTATCCAACACCTTGTGAACCTCTGCAACACATGGCTAGCACCTGATTCAGATGATGCAGGACTGTGTGTGTACAACCTGCAGGATGTGATAAAGGGAGCACAGAGCAGTAACTGCACAATGGAGACTGTTATTTCTTCAAATTATGTAACTTTATTCTACATGAATCATTATAAAAAAAGTAAACTTGTGTTCCAGGTAAAGGAAAGCCATTCTAGAGAAGCAGTAAAATATTTCTTTTTAGCATGGGCTGTGTCTATTCATACTTTATGCTCCTTGTTTTCAAACAGCATATTTCCACCTTTGAAAGATGTAATCCCACAAATACAGAATCAGTTATCAGATTGGTGAAACCAAGACTGCTTGTTTTTCCTTCCCAAGGACATATGAAGTATTGGCACATTCATCATGTGTCACTTTGTGCAATCATATGATGTAGTTGCCTTGTATTTCCCATTCCTGACAATTCATTCTTTCTGCACATGAAATTTAGACAGGATGTACCATTTCCACTTCAAAAGCCCTTGACTTCCTTGAAAATAGTGTGACTATTTTTCAGGCAAAGAAAAAAAACCGTCTGAACAATAGCTTAAGGCAGTTTTTCTAACCAAGTACATTACAGCTGAGAAAACAAAGGCTTGTGCTTTGGACAGATAATGGTGTTGGTTCTCAGTTTGGGAGCAAACTGGGTGATTTTATCATGCATTGATACTGCAGGGATGGGCTGACCTCTGCTACTGGGAATGAAGTAACACTAATTGAAATTGTAGCCAGGGTCAAAAGCCCACTTTTGCAAACAGGCAGTCAACTGTGTGTTGTACCTTTCACTAAGATGACAATAAAGTGGAAACATCTCTTACATCTAGGCCAGGAGTTCAGGTATAGCCTAGACCACTACAGAAACAGTTAACAAGATGGTATGGATGGGAAACGCTGAATTATTTCGAAACAGGAGGTTCTGGTGACCCTCCCCAAGAACTGTGTTGAGTCCACGCCCTGTAAAAAAGGGCAGAGTGGAACTAGGAATGAGCAGATCCTCATCAGGGTGTGTGAAGTTTGAGAACATGGATGGACCAAATAATAAAGGGACTAGTTATTTCTGTCTGATTGTCCCTTTTTAGCCCCTTGAAGAAGAAGATTTTGGGAAGAATCAGAACTGTGAAAGAGGAAGAGGGGGAAATGCAGATTCCTCTGTTCATCATTAATTAGGACTTTGGCATCCACCAGGGCACCACTGACTTTTCTCATTGCCCTGATCCTGAAAAACACTGGACAAAAACAGGTCAGGGGACACTACCACTCCCACTAGTTCAACCACATCCTCAACACTACATGGAAATAGGAAATTGTGGTTTTTGTCATTCTCCAGCCTGGTTGCCTCTCTCTGCCCTCTTGGTAAAAAAGTGTGGCTTCACTGGCCAACAAAAATGTGCTCTGCAGTAGTGTTGCAGACCAAGAGGCAGCTAACCCTGCCCCAACCCAATGTCATAGCCAGAGGTGGCACAGTTTTGTCAGATCTCAGACAAGCCAGTAAGACCCACTGTCTGTGCCTGAGCTGTCTCAGAAAGAGACCTGCATTACCAAGCACCAAGCATCAGCTTCTCACCACTAATATTCTGCACATCTCTGCTATTTTTCTCGGTCCTATTTTGTATGTTTTGTCTTCTCCTGTCTTTAAGAAATTGGTCTTGAATAAGAGCTCAGAACCATTTGACTAAGTCCTTTTCTTTTGTCTTTCAAAAATGACCAGATTTCTGATAAAGGTTTCTACAGTCAGAGAGAAAAACAATCCTCCTGCCCCCACAAAAAATTAGGACTCTCTGTGCACCCAGACTCCCCACAGCTTACTGCAGCATCTCAGTGTCCCACCAATTAAACCTTCAGGTTTGGCTTGTGAATAAAGAAAGACAGAAAAGCAAGCTCATGTTGGCAGAAATAAAACAAATAATACCAATATTTGTGACATTTCTTGTGTATGGACCAAAGATTATAATCAAAAGATTGGTGGAGCCATGGTGATCAGTTTATGAAGGTGACATAAGGATTGATGTCCCTGTTCCAAGGAAGCAGCTTCTTATTTTTAAGTAATTGAAAGATATTTATCACACAGAAACACCCCCATATCCAGCTGAGATCAGTGCAAATTGAGAATTATATGTGGCTGCATTAAGACACAGGCAAGTACAAATACGGGCAGCTTTGTGGCTTGATGACAATGTCAGTCTCAGGTCTCATTTACAATAGAAGTTTCTGGCTCTTCCTTACTAGTGAAATCAACAGATGATCTTTCTTTAATGTCATTAAATACTCACTTGACTACTTGGACTCTACGTGTTAAATTCTTCAGTGGATGAGAGTGTGGATAAAAACAATCACCAAGGAGAAAAAATGGAGGAAGATTAAAGAGGAGCCACAACACCATGATTGCATGATTGCTAGCAAGAACCACTGGCAGGATTCTGAAACAATGTCATTTAATAAACAGAGGAAAATGCTGATACTTGCCAAAGGAGCATTTATATTTAAGATTAATTTGAAATAAGAAGCCAATGTGGTATGTATCTGAGAACAGCCAGAGTGCCCACTTCTAAAATGCCAGTTTTCTGTGTGATTACAGTTTTCTGAAATGTTTTTTGTTTGGTTTTTTTTCAAACAGAGCATTAACTCAGGCTCAGAAAATCCTTTCCACTTCCTCTGTAGATCCAAAAGGACATCAGCCACCTCAGGTGAAAAGTAATCTTCATTCAGTTCAGCTGCAGCCATGCCAGACACAGTTATTACCTCTGCCACCCAGCTAGGAAGAATTGCACCAAATTGTGTTATTCTCTGACCTTTGAAGAGTTAACTGACTCAGTGCATGACTGTTATCAAATAACAAGTCAGGATTTTATTTTTGAAGCAACAGGAAAAAATCTCTTCCTTTCATGTAAAGCAGGTAAGAAACGCAGAACTGGCAGATGGCAGCGTGGCTACCATGATCAATACCAAGAACATTTGCACCTATACGTACATTTTCAGGTATGATTTTTTCATTGGATAGCATGAAAATTGTGTTAATGCTCAGGTGATTGCAGAACATTCTACAAGATCCTCTCTGTGTTGTATTTCCTGTTGTAGTCACAGCTAAGTGAACCATTAAAAGTGATCCAATTCACTGAACCAAACAACAAAAACCTAAAATTAGAAAAAGAATGCCTAGGGCAATATGCCTTTTTTCTTTAACTCTTGGTCTCTGCTGTTTGTGAATAGAGAGTTGATTTTTCTAATTCTTCCCTAAGATTATACTCCTAAATTCTGGTTTTCTTAGGACCTCCAGCAATATAATTTGGTGGGAAGATGCACTTGTTTATTTTTATGACTGCCAGTATCTCTAGATTAGAGATGGGCAAATTAAATTAATCCTTTGGTCAGAAAAAATTGCCTTACCAATACTGAAGATAACATCAGACTAAAACAACTGAGAATGGGATGGTTCATTTCATTACTCAGTATCTACATATGCTTCTTTCTTGACTATTACTTGATCAGTTACTTGAGCCACTATGATTCTTCTAGCTCTGTATTCTGAATTGCTACTTTCATCTGATTAACCTGGAAGGGGGAAAAAATACTTTATTTGTGGATAATTTAGGCGATATGTAACTAACAATAATGGTGCAATGAACAGATACGTATATGCAGTCTATCAAATTATTCTCTTTCTATCTTTGGGAAAAAAAGGGATTTTAAATGAAAAATAAAAGTGTCCCTAAAAAAAGATCCTGAAGCTGACATCAAAGAAAACATAGGCTCAGGAGGGAAAACACGGTCCAATTCCAATTGTAAGTGTGAGTGAGTCATATTTCATGTACAGTAAAGCATTTAAGGAAATGCAGAACTGAAAGAGGATGTACAATGGAAATAATAGGATATGGCAAAGGTGAAAATGAATGTGGAAAGAAATTGGTGGTCTGAATATTAATAAGCAGAAAGAAAGAAAATGGAATAAAGAGGCAGGTCAAAGGAAAGAAAATGGAATTCAAACAAAGGGGAACAAACAGCAGCATTTAACAAGACTCATACAAAGATTTTTTTTTTTTTAAACTTTAACTGGATCAGTTTCCATATTCTTGAGGAATCAGAGCTGTCACGTTAATGTAAATGTACCTATCACATGCCCAAATTAGCTCAAGCCCTTAGGCTCAGAACCTGGAATCAACACTGTGTTTGGTGAAGCACAGGTTGCATACCCAGACTACTGTTTGGCAGAAGGTCATCTTGCTCAGGATGGTGCAGAAAGCTGAGCACTTCTTCCTTTCCTGTGGACCCCTCCAACCAAGGACCCCACCTGACCCACTCTGTAGGTCCCACTAACCAGCTCCACACAGTCAACCTGCACCACCTCTTTGGAAGGAAAAGGCTGGGACTGAGGGCTTATATTGTACCAGGTTTTGTGATAGAAGCAGAGCCACACAGCAGGTTTGAAGCTACTGGCAAGTACCTCCTTCCCTTTTTTTCCTGTCCACATTCTTTGAAATTTAATGCCCTTTTTGTTCCCTTTTCTAAACTCAGGTAGTACTTCCTAATCAAGATCTACCTGTCCTTTCCAACCAGAGATGTCTGACCAATTAACATTTGTTAACTGAATTATGTTTTCCATCCACTTGTGGAAGACCAGCCATGGAACAAAAAAAACAGGAAAAAACAGCACAGGAACCCATCATTGTAGGCTCCCTTTTGTGTTGAACCACCAGGAACACCCGCAAGGACTCACCAGGCTACTCAAGCACAGAAGAGGCAGTGTCACCTTTCATGCTCATTTTCTGCTCTGGATTCTGATTATTTGTCATAGCTTACTGATGGTCTGCTGCTAACATGATAACTCAGAATGCAATTATCTCCTCGGCAATTCAAGAGACAAAATAATCTGTTGATTTGTAGTAAAAACTTGGCCTCCAAATTCTGAGACTTTGCTTCCAAGCACACTCTTGTACTAAAGTTTTGTTTGCAGCTATGGAGTATTTCACAGAATTCTATTCTGACCTGAATTGTAAATCCAAGTACTTTCTGAATCATATTGTAACATTAAATTGTCTCCAGGACTCTCACGTTAAGAGCTTTGTTCAAAACCATGCCGTCACACAGCAAGGCTGAGTGAAGTCATTTTCAGCCACAACAGCTAGGAACCTAGTGCAAATATATAAAAAAGCAATAGCTAAGAACATGACTGCTTCTCACTGAAGGATGTTTGTGCAGAAGTCTTCTAGCTGTGCATTCTTGTGTTTGGGGCACATCTGTATTCCCTCCTCAGCTTAATCTTTGAGCCAAAGTACTGGACTTTCATAACAGGAGAACCCTTTTCTGAGAGTTATTTGATTCTTTAGCCTAAAGACCAGTATTTACTCCTATAAACTGCTCTTTTTTTCTCATCCGTTTTCTAATGCCAGAGTGGATACACTTGTTCTGTACTATCTGCAGCTATAGTTAAAGCATCCAGAGACACTCCAAGGAACAGGAAGTCAGAGCGGCACACCACCAAGCACTAAAGGCACCTACGACATTCTCAGCACCAGTGACTGAGGCAGTCTAGAGTACAGATTAGTTATATGCAGGATCACGCAGACACCTTTCAGAAAGGGTGCTGTTGGCCCTGGAGGTTCAAGGCACTGCAGCACAAGTGAGGGGAATTGTTTTCATGTCAGTCTGATGCCACATGCTCAAGACTTGTTGAAGTCTGTTGCCCCGTAGTAAGCAAAAGCTTTCTGGTTGCTTGCAGGATGACTTCATGATACTGACAGATGACTGTTCACCTTACAAAAAGGCTCAAGAAATTCTGGAGGGAGCTAACAATTCCATATCTACTGAGCATATCACTGCTGCTGAGTGAATATTCACAGTGAAGATTGTTCATCTGTGCAGGAAGTAGGGGATAAATCACCTCTAGTTCTCTTATTTCTATTTGCAATGCTATAGGCTCTTGCATACAATGTATTGGGTTATATCCTTCCTCAAGCATGGCATTATAATTAATGGTATAGGTCCCTTTATTTCTTTTTTTTGTGTGCTCCTACTCTCTGTAACATGCTGTGTCTGTAGAACAGTGAATAGGTGAGGTTGAAACACCTATAAGGAGGGGATACTGCTGCATCCTCAGGGAACTGCTAGTCCTGCTCAAATGGAGAAAGTTCAAAAGACTTAATAATATGGGATCTGGAGAAACTGTACTGAGAAGCCAGACACACCTCAGAGACAACGGACAGAATAATTTCCTAAGACCCAGAGGAGACCAAACTGAGTTTTCTGCTACTCAAAATCATTGGGATGGCTGGAATTGAGGACACAGTAGGTAGGAGGAGAGCCTTTGCATTTCTGCTCAGTCTTACCTACTTGCTTTGATTTAAAAAAAAAAAAAATTCAACTTTTTCTATTCATGTTCTGATGAAACGTAGGTAATTTTTAAGTTCAAAAAAACCTTTTATCTCTTGCAGCATCTCATTGTGAGAAGAAGATACAGGCATATCCACCTCAAAGCTCTGGCTGATACAGGGTCTTGACACAGGCACCATTTCACAAAATGAAGACTCTGTGCCTTTCAGCTGACTGCCCAGCCTTTCATGTGTCAGGCACAGTGTCAGTGGGCGTTTCCTCTGATACTCCTCTCTGTACTCCCAGGGCTTCAGAGAAAGAAGCAAAAGCTAACGTGTTCACCAAGAGCATAATTTACGGCTGCCCTGCAATACCCCCGAAAAGGAGCAGCCATGTAGTGCACAGGGATTGTTCCTCTCGCGAAGTCACAGACCTGGATGCCCTGGAGCCCATTTTCTGCTTTCCATCTGACAGTGGGGCCACCTGGCACGGGTGCTGCACGAACCCAAGTTCTCCCAGTCAGGCAGACCACATGTCAAAGGTGGGAGAGAGAGGGAACAGCTTTTCTGATTTTCAGGCAATTCTGACCTGCTCGAATGAGTCATGTAACTTAAAAGAAGCTGCAAATCTAAGCCAGCCTACGCAAGAGAAGACAACAACCTATATATAAATAACAACCTATATAACTTTTCCCCTGTCAATTCCATAAGTAGCTAGAGAAGAACAAAGCTTTGAAGTGAGTCATATTAACTCCCTTTCTCTCTCTCTCATTTTTTTTTCTGACTCTGAACATTACAAGGAAGCTCAGAAAACACATTGGTCAGAATTTTAAATCATGAAGATCAGAGTCAAATCTCTTTCAGGAGATTTTAATGAACTGCCTAAGCCAGTAATTCTATTTGCATAATTGGAAATGAACATGTGTCTTCCTCAAGTCATTTTGTAGGCATTTGCTTTACTGGTAAGTCTAGGGGAGTAATAGCTCACCGCCAGCTTTCTTTCCAGTGCTACATATTCTTGCAATATCAGTCTGTTACTGCTACTAGCTTAAACGCAGGAAAGCACACCTACGTCATTTATATCCACGTGGTTATTACAAGCTCCATTTCCATTATGACTCAGCAGAATTAGCACATAATCACAGTTTTGACTCCTATTAGATCAGAAGAGTCTGATAGTCCTGTACAGAAGCCCAGATTGTGCTGCCCTGTTATCCAGTATTCATGTTCAGCATTAATAAATGTATCTTTTGAAAAGTCCCTACCTCTTAAAAACTCTCACCCCACTAGCAAGTTGCTGAGGAGAGTGACACATGGCTAGACATACAAAGAGACATACTTCATATTATATTTAAGAGCTACCTTTATGTCTGATAAGTTATTAATAGATGTCAGAAATTTCAGTAACACTTGCTCTATCATTATTAATTAGAGCTATGGGGAAGTACTTGTCTGGCTGGTGAACCCTGTTAAATGTCTCTCACATGAACTGACATTTACTCACTTATCATTATGTTGGAGATTAAAAAGAAAACAAATAAAAAAAAATCAAAGAACTATTCTGCATGGAACAGTATATGTTAGCAGAGAGTAGATTGCATCTAATGAGACTCAAAACTACAAAAATGGTCTCAGTATTTCTCTACCTCTTTCCCCTGAAAGATCTTAATGAAGTCTTAAAGAAGCTAAGCTACCTGCTTCTCAAAGAGTATGTGTAATGCAGGGAGATATTACTAGTTCCATTTTACAAACAGGGAAAATAAGGTATGCATATGGCAAGTACCTTGCCCAGGGCTACAGGAGGAGCCAGTGGCAGAGCTGTAAACAAAATCTTGATCTTTTGGCTACCACATTCATGTTTTGTCGAGATCATCCTTCCCACCTGCCTGTGAAAGGAATCCACATTGCTGGCCGCTCCACAGGACTGCCTAAATCCACAGAAACTTTCCTGGGGAGACTCTGCATCACCACCACACTGCAAATGGGATTTTGCAAAACATGCATATTTGTATCACTGTCAGACACATCAGGAGAGGAACAGGAGAGAGACAGGGAAAAAAGTGTGCAGTAATAGTACCCACTCCTTCTTGACTGTTGCTGTCAACTTGTTCCTGGAAATAATAAGAAGCAGTGAAGAGAAATTAAAAAAAAAATATTTGGGTTTTTTCAGTGTAGATTGTACTCATAGGTAAGTGGGGATTTTTTCCCAGCATATGCAGCTGCAAGAGAGATTTTGCTCAAGTTGTCAATACAATGTTTATTTTGTAAACATATTTGTCAAGTTTGCAACACTTACTCTGCCTAAAGGGTACCTTGAACCTAATGTTATTCCAGCAGCCATGACTTTGATTGATTGCACATCAGGAAGCTTAAGTGCAGAAAACTCCTACACAAAATCACTTTAAAGTATGGAAATTAAAATTTAAAGGCTTCTTCTTTAACATGCTTCTTGTGTGCCAGAGCAGCCTCAGCTGCAGCCCCAGTCTGAAATGTGGGGGCAGCAGGGAGGAAGGAGGGCACAGCCGTTCAGCCCTACTCCCACAGGACATGTCATAGGCACAAACATTACTTTAAGTGGTGCTAGTGTGGGAGGGGGGCAAAGGAAAAGAACCTCCATAGCCTCCTGTTTCTAACAAACCCACATCTGTTTAACATCCCTAGCTGCCAACTAACTGCAGAAGAGCAAAGAAAAAGCCGCAAGCAGGACCTGGTTCTCCAACAAACGTGCTCACCGTATCCCTTTCATGCACATCCCATCAAAATCCATCATTGCTATCCAATTGATATTAATATGCTTTTACCAGAGGAAGGGGTGCACACAGCATCCTCAGCCAAAAGCTTCTTATCCTTAGTGAATATCTTCAGAGCTGCCCACCATGCTTGACAGCAGCCTTTCCTGTGCAGGATGGTCTCTACAGAGGATCTGCTGAGCTCCTGGGGAGTTCTTTGCATTCTTACCTGAGGGCTGTTATTTTTAGGGTACTCCTCAATATATCTTCAGGACGGCTGCAAGTCAGTGTTCCTGTTGGCACTAGTGTTGCAATGCAGCAGGCGCACTGGCACTGATTTTCCATTGCTACCATTTTTTGCCGCCTTTTACAGGGCAGGTGAGTTCTCATGACTGCATAAGGTCCAATGGCCTATGAAGTCATTTGCTATATCATACTATGTTCTTTCTTTCAACTCAGCTCAAGCAATGTTCCTCTTTTGGCCTTTTCTAACAACCCAGTTCTCCTAAGTATTTACTCTTTCCACCCAATGGCTGTACAAAGGAATAACAATTAGCTGGAGGGGAGTGTTTAATTAATCTTTCCTCTCTGTCCAATAAACCTTTGATCATAGATACATAAAAGATGTGGATGCTTAAGTCCAAACACTTTTGCCCTTGTTCAGCTGCTGCTTAACTCTGGAGATAACTTAAGTTCAGTAGGTCCTTTGTTGTTTAACTTCAACGTTTTCTGGGCAGCTGAGTTCTGCTCATGCCCAGAATATCTCCTTCTGTGTGAAGGGAGGTATCTAGCTCCAACCTGGCTCCAAACATGATTCAGAAGCTACAATGAGAACATACAGGGACTGTCCACAGGAGTTTATTCAGAGTCCACCAAGCACACATTGACAGCCCCAGGTTCTTTAAAAAAAATGCCTTGGTGGCTGCAGGAATATTAAAACAAAATTATGTCAACATTTCCATTGGAAGCTTTGTGGTACTGGCACTCACCAAGGAAGAGGGAAATACACCTTAAATGCCTTCCCAAGCCCAAGAGGATATCAGTGTATCTCTTCTACCCACAATATCTATATCAGGCCACGGGCAGGGCTGGGAAGAAAAGGGGCTTTAAAGCTAAAATGGGAGCCCTTCTGCTGCACACAAAGGAAACCAAGATTCATGAATTTTGTAGCAAGGAAGAGGAGAAAAGGAGCTCTGCCTTCAATGCCTCTGGTATATTGTCAGTCACAGGCTGGAATGAAGAAGCGCCTTACCTGGTTGGTAAGTTATTTGCTCTCTGTCCAATTTGAAATGACGGTACCACTGCTGTCAGAGGAACAGTCCTCAGCTATGTGAATGATAGGGGGAGGATTCAGCTCACCATCTGAACACAGAGGCAGCTCCAGGGTAGGCTTCATCCCATCTTCTTTAGATGTTGGTTGGCCATAGGGATGGACTGTCTCTACAGAAGTATCAGTTTCCGTCCGTGGAAGAGGGAACTAAGATAAAGAATACCTGCTAGCCAAATTGATCCAAAAACCGAGGTCAGGCTTTTGAAGGGGGGAGGAAGGGGAAGCTAGAAATATAGGGGTGAAGCATTCAATGAAATTAACTTAGGTTGCAATTCAGAAACTGCAAAGATGTAGGGCTCCCTGACTCATTCTCTCCTCTTTCTTGCTGCAAACAGTTTCCTAATTGGAAGAGCAGTTCCCATGTTTTATACAGGTTTGTCTATTTATATTAAAGTCTTAACAGAGACAAACATGATTAAAACACAGTTTGGAAAAGCCTTTCAATACTGCCATTTATTTTAAATATTATTGTTTAATCACTGATTTCCCTGTGGTAATTATGCTATGTTTAGGCTTTGGGGTTTTTTAATCGGTGTTTTCCTGTGGCTTGGGTGAGATTCCCGCAGAAGCCTTGTAATAACCAAATAACTAGGACAGCATAATCTAATAATTTGTGCATGCATATGATGTTCAGGGGGATTATTAAAGTTATTTTCTCACTAAAATGTTATCAGCTTAGAAAGCTGAGCTGTTCCAGGCCAATGACTCTTCATTGTAAAAATGTTTAATACAGTCGTATGCACCAGACTGCAGTTGCACATGCTGATGTCATTTATTCCATTGATTTTGCCTTTTGAAAGGAACCCTTCTGTTCTCTAATTTTTGCTTAAAAACTCCTAACAACCAAAATAATGTTGTTCAAATGGCAAATGTTTGCTTAAACCGCAAGCTGGAGTATTTGTCTAGACTGAAAGGGTCGGATATGCTTTAGTTTGATAGGACTTGTTATTAACTTAGGACATAAGACCTCGAGAATTTTCTCCTGCTTTAATAGCAATGTATTTCAGGCCCCCAGCACAACTAATTTAAATGGTTCCAGGGGTAGAATCTAATCAATTTTGCACACCAAGATGCAAGTCAATCCCTTAGTACTAATTTCCCTGCAATGTAAAAGCAGTGATAACAAAGAAAGGCAAAAAAATAAAATGAAATACCGTGAGTGCAAATAGCATTACTCAGACTTTTTTGTTCTGCTGGAGTAGCCTAAATTTCAAAGCTACTTCCCACATATACACTTATATATAACATTTTGAAATACAATACTTCCTCAGATGTTGCATTCATTTTCGTATTTTACTCCTAGATATGGAGTATTTTGCTATAGAAAGCAAAACTACATCAGTATTTTTGTGTTCTAATGATTCATTCTGGATGCTGAAAGAAAGACCTGATATACAATAAAACAGGAGCACAAGCAAAGGGAAAGAGATAAAGATATGGGCAGACAAATGTCAGTATTATTCAGTTGCCTGGGCCATGATATGCACAGTATGTCATGACCCTGCAGTCATACATGCTTCATATTTCTCATCTAAATAATAATTATTTTTGGTGTAATTGCAGCAAATATAGCCATACTACGATTAACATTGTATCCATTATCTTTTCAGTGAATTATCTTAGATTTTTTTTAAGTTTCAGAGCCCACACCAGGGAGGCTTTGTTTAATCAGCTAGAGAGACCGTAGCACCAAACTGTGACAAGCCTTTCTGAGAGACTCCACGGAGGAAAAGGCTTATCCTGCTGTTCATATACCCTTGTTACTTCATCTTGATTATTGCAGAAATAATGTTTACTGCAAAAAAGTTCAAATAAAGCATTGTCTTCTAAAGTTCAGTTGCATCTGAATGTTGGCCCATTTTTTCAAGAGTGTTATGCCAAGCCTTTTGTTAAACAAGGACACTACCAGACATGGTAGGGAAAATAAAGATATTGTCAGGTCCCTGGCGGCTCTAACAAGGCTTGGTTGCCCTGACCAGTCTCACTTGAGCCCCCAGCCAAACCTTCTCTGTCCGTGGGTCCAGGAGTATCCTAGTTTGGGCTGTTTCATACATAGGCTGTGCCCAACCGGGTCTCCTGAATGGACCTTGAACATGTGTTATAGCTAGCCCTACCACCCGCCTGGCCTCCAGCTGTCCTGACTGGCTGCCTGGGCTTCCTGGATCAACCCTTTGGTTGGATCTGGGATCTCTGTTCCTTGCGTCCAGTCCTGTCTCCCCTCTTGGTTGCACCCCAGTCCTTGCTCATCACCTCATCTCATCTGGGACTGTCAGTGGATCACATCACTGTCACCACCCCAGCCTTGCCCAAATCCTGTGGGTCGGTGTCCTGGCCAAGTCTGTGCTGTAGATGCCCTTGGCCCCTGGCTTGCTCTCCCTCATGGAGCAGCTTGTCTTATGCCACTCCCTGACAGATATCACTGGGCTATCACTGCTACTATCATAGTCATTTATGACTTCATTTGTTGTGGGTCTTTCCCTTTGCTATGGGTTTGGACTCTGAAGACATTTCAATATGTAAAAAACAAAGTGCAAAGCTCTACCTACTATACTACCTTAATAATTGACCTGGATTTCAGAAGCCTGCTTCATCAGGGAAGCCAGTAGATGTGGATTTTTTTGCATTTTAGCAAAGCTTTTGATACTGTCTCTCATAGTATTCTTCTGGACAAATTGTCCAGCATACAGCTAGACAAGCCCCTAATATGTTGGGTGAGCAATTGGCTGAGAAGCCAGGCTCAAAGAGTTATAGTAAATGGGGTTACATCAGGCTGATGGCCAGACACCAGTGGGGTTCCCCAGGGCTCAATTTTAGGGCCGGTTTTTATAAATGATCTGGATGTAGGAATCAAATGCACTTTAAGTAAGTTTTCTAATTATACTAGAATAGGAGGAACTGTGGACTCCCTCAAGATAGAGAGGCCTTACAGAGAGATCTGGATAGACTAGAGAGCTGGGCAATCACCAACCACATCAAATTTAACAAGAGCAAGTGCCAGATTCCCCACCTGGGACAGGGTGATCCTCGTTATATGTAAATATTGGAGGCTGTAGGATGGAGAGCAGCCCTGTGGAAAAAGATCTTGGGGTTTGGGTTGATGGCAAATTGAACATGAGTTAACAATGTGTCCTGGCAGCCAAAAGGGCCAACCATGTCCTGGGGTGCGTCAAGCACAGCATAGCTAGCCAGTCAAGGGAGGTGATTGTCCCACTCTACGCTGCACTGGTGCACCCCCACCTCAAGTATTGTGTGCAGTTTTGGGCACCTCAGTGTAAGAAGGACAACATACTATTAATGTGTGTCCAGAGGAGGATGACCAAGATGGTGAAAGGCCTCAAGGGCATGACTTACGAGGAGTGGCTGAGGTCACTTGGCTTGTTCAGCTTGGAGAAGAGAAGGCTGAGGGGTAACCTCATCACAGTCTACAACTCCCTCAAGAGAGGCAGCAGAGGGGGAGGTGCTGATCTCCTCTCTCTGGTGACCAGCAATAGGACACAAGGAAATGGTATGGAGCTGCCTCAGGGGAAGTTCAGATTGGACATTAGGAAAGGGTTCTTCACTGAGATGGTGGTCAGTCACTGGAACAGGTGCCCCAGGGAAGTGGTCATGGCACCAAGCTTGTCAGAGTTCAAGGAGCATCTGGATGGTGATCTTAGTCATATGGTTTACTTTTCGATAGTCCTGAAAGGAGCAGGGAGCTGGATTCGATGATCCTTATGGGTCCCTTCCAACTTGAGATATTCTATGATTCTATGATCATGCAAATTGTTATGCAAAATTAAGAATAAATATTATTACTTAGAATATTTTTTTCTGTAGAAAAATCTGTTAAAAATCAACAATTATTGTGCAAGAGTAGTTTTCTAGCGGAAGTATGAAAGCTACCGAACTTTCAAATAATGATCATAGTGATCCTGGGGAATCTCAAGTCCACTGAAAACTTCATTTTGGACTTTAATATATATATATGATCTTGTTTTAACTTATCAAACCTGATGAAGTGTTGTGGTTTAGCCCCGGTCAGCATCTAAGCACCACACAGCCACTCGCTCATTCCCCCACCCTTGTGGGATGGGGGACAGAATCGGAAGGGCCAAAGTAAGAAAACTCATGGGTTGAGATAAGAACAGTTTAATAATTAAAATAAAACAGCAATAATAATAATATAATGAAAAGAAAAATAATGATTGAGAGAGAGATGAAGCCTTGGAAGAAGAGAAAAAAAACCCAAAACTAAACATCAAGTGCCGCAACCGCTCACCACCCGCCGACCGACGCCGCCGGTCCCCGAGCCGCGATCGCTGCTTACCCCGGCCAACTCCCCCCAGTTAATATACTGGTCATGACGTCACATGATATGGAATATCCCTTTGGCCAATTTGGATCAGCTCTCCTAGTTGTAACCCCTCCCCTCCCGGCTTCTTGTGCACCTGGCAGAGCGTGGGAAGCTGGAAAAATCCTTGACTAGTGTAAGCACTACCCAGCAACAACTAAAACATTAGTGTGTTATCAACATTATTTTCATACTAAGTCTAAAACACAGCACTATGCTAGCTACAGTGAAGAAAATTAACTATCCCAGCTAAAACCATGACATGAAGAAAGGCACGAAGGTAATAAATACATAGTAATTCATGACAGGATGGCTAAAAGCTGCTGATGCAAAATTATAAAGCTTCAAGACATCCTGCCCACTTTAGGTCTAGTCAGAAACGTCAGACCTCACAGGACCTACAGGAGAGCAAATGCTCTACAATAGAAACAGCTCAGGCAGTTTCCCCAAACTTTTGTGCTGCTGGGGATTCTGGTAATGTATCTGCTTTTCTTGAGTTGCCTCTGGCCCTTCTTCACAGGTAGGAATGAGAGCGGACAGAAAGCTACTTTGGGGAAATTTCTGACTGTCCTTCCACATGTGCCCTTGCTTTCTCTGTCTGCAAACAATGAGTGAATGGTTCCATGCTTACAGGAAGCATAGTCTTCTCCACTTTTAGTCTTTCTTTCTTTTTTTTTTTTTCATTATGGAACACTTTTTTTTTTCAGTAATCTAGAACAAACATTTGGAAAGTAAAACTTGAGAGTAGTTTTGCAGTTCTGGGAATTTTATCCTAGTCTTCTGTGCCATTTTAGCAAATCCCATCTTCAAATTATGACCCACTGGCTGCACAGATTCATGTATGAAGATGCTCAAAACAAGGACATCCAAAATATCATATGCTATAATTAATTGGTTTTGGTGGGTTTTGAGATGGACTGTATTGAAATCAGAATGAAATTCAAGAGAAGAAAAAAAATGGTAGTCAGTATGATATGATTTTGATCCCCTGATGTGAAACATACAAGAAGTAGTGATGAACATTTATACCATGCGAAATCTTTGCTTTTCTTGGGCAGTTCAACTGTATTGCAAAAGCAGAATGTCAGCAATTTTTTAAGAATGTGAACATCACCTTTCTAAATGTAGTTGTGGGTCATGAATCTAGGGTAGAATATAAGAAGTCCCAAAATAGAGCTATTTTCAATCCTTATTTCTGTTTTTCAGTGACCTTATGGTCACAGAAACTTCTACTGCCACGTAGGAACTCTCTTTGTTACTTTTTTACTGAGGTCCTGCACAGCAGAGATTTTCCCCTTTGCTCCTGTGAGCCTAACACAGAATATATGTGTGAAATGATGCCCTAACTGCAACTTTTAAGAATCTAATGTAGCTTCTTTACTTGACCTTACATTTTCTGGCAAACATCTCACTGAAGTTCACTTTTGATCAATGTCACTGTCATTTCTAGGCTCATCTTCATTCATGAGTAATAGCAGAACCTCCTCTCTCCATTTCTACCCTTAGGTAATGCCATGATATCCATGATTTGTGGGTACTGACTGTTTCATACAAGACCACAGTTGACTACATTGAGAAATGCAACATAGTATGCACATCACTTCTTTGGTCCTACTAACACAAATGAAACAACATAATGTTACATTGGCATCTGAGGAAGCCTGGTGCTATGGTAACCTGCCACATGAAGCATCCCTAGGAAGCCCCCTTATCTGCAGCAGATGGGAATCAACTAAAGTCTCCAGCAACACACAGTCTCTACATAAACATTCACCGAAACCTTGAGTCAGTGCCCAGCTGCACTGCAGGACTTCAGCTCCACAGTTCACACTCTCCAAAATGAAACATGTGGCTAAATTTGGACAAAGGAGGAATACTCAGCACCTGACAGGACAGACTCTAACAGAGACAGCAAGGTGAATTCTGACAAGTGGAAGTAACTGCAGTTTTCCCTACATCATTATTTTACCTGCTTTCGATAAGTGATGTCATTCTGAGAATTTTAATTCACAGTTGCATATGTGTATACAACTCCAAACCATTATATTTTCCTTGTAAAACATACAATTCCTCTGCCAAAAGGAGACAGGAAGAGCTTGAATCCCCTTTAATCTATATTTGGCCAGCAGCAGTACATGCTAAAACCGCTAATCACATCTTGCGTTCTACCAGGACCAGAGGTGAAGAGACACCGTTTAACCTTTCTCAGCCCCCCGCTGGTTCCTTCCCATACAAAGGATCTATACACTGCATTTATGAATAATGACCTCCAGGGCTACAAGAAAACTTTGGTACACTTTATGCTCTTTGCACTGAGACCCAGAGGGTTGGGGACACAGAAGACATTCAGTCTTGAGGACACAGGAACTGTCCATGTGTGTCTGCAGAGTTTGGCCATTCCCAAGCTTGCCTGAGCACAATAAAATTGCTGTGCCCATCCTTAAAGGTCTTTTGCTCTCTTCCAAAATGAAGTCCAATGCTTAGTTGTGATGCACTGGATGCAGAGGTCAGCACTGCAGACTGGGGTACTGGCACCAAGGTTGTGCTGTCTGCATATAAAGAGCAGTCAGGGAACATGGCCTGAGGAGGAGCACACCTTGTCTCCCCCGCTTACATCAAAATCAAGAAGGAGGGCAAACAGGATCCGCTTCTCACAAGCAGCTACTGACTGTCAACACACAGTTCACCCTTCTCTCTGTCGCTCAGAGCTGAGGACCAGGTGCTTGTAAGTCATGATGCTATAAACTCTTCAACCCCTGGAGGTGCAGCAGGCAAAGGCAGCATGTTAAACTGCCTGTAAAATCCCCTTCTAGCCCAGGTCTGCACGGCGTAGCGAGTGCAAACACTTACAAAATGTCACAATTTCACACTAGCAAGTTTCAGGAACCTGCGTTTTCCCTTGGGGCGTGTGATTTTAAAATACTTGAAATATATTTGTATTGTGTTTATCCCCTCCATTTTCACATCAGGGAAACCTGTCAGCAATTTGCTATGGGGATAGGTAGAACGGATGCGGGGAGAGCGCTGGAAATACTAGAAAATCGCCTGCCACCTTCATCAGCTTGATGCACAATAACACGTCAAGCCAAGCGCAGCTCAGTGGTGCTTATTCTCATGACAAGACAGAGCTTTAGTGTAAGCACCGGAAGACACGTGTGTATAGAGATAGCGGTGGCTGCACCATCTCAGCCTTCAGCTTTTCCCTTTCAGGCAATGTCAAACTAGTCAGGCAAACCATAGAGCAATTTTGTCACTTGGGAATGGGCAAACCGGCTTCTGTGTACCACAGATCTGACCCGGAGGTTTTTCCGAGGGACTGTTCGTTGCAGCTGGCAATGCTTTAGAAATAAAGACACAACTTTTAGTGGGATTGTGATGGAAGACTAGAAAGTTCCTCCCCTTTTATTCCTCCATGGAACAGGACAAACTCAAACCTCAATTTCTTTTCTTGAGGAAAGTGTAGCAGACAGCTGCTGGTTTAAATTTGCTCTGTTCCTACCTTTAAATCACTCAGATTTTGGAAGGATTCTTCTGAAGAAGCAAGCTTCATGTTATTATGGGGACAATAAAAAAAGTGTCCATGCAATAGTGTTAAAAAGGGGTTTATGAATTTATAACACTCATGTTAAAGTACCTTTGAAATATCAAAGTTCATGGGCAAAATAAAACCATTCTTTCGGTTTCTTTAACAAAAGGGTAATCAATTAAGATTCACATCAAGCCTTCTGTTCCTTTAGGTTTTTTACATGAACACATGCTGAAATAAAAGATCAATGATGACGTCATTGGCACGTAATTTGCAAATGGCTTTGTGAGAAGTTTATTGCATTTTGTGTTTTTGCATGACCCATGTATTCAAAGTGGGTGAGTTGTGGGAAGAGAATGAGTATGACAACTCTGTAATCTCCATAGAAAAATAAGAGTGACAGGCCAATACTACCTTGAGAAGGGCAAGAGGAACAACTTATTTACTTTTTGTCTGATGTCTGATTCATTGTTTTTTTTTCTCTGAAAATTGTCTAGCTGAAATCCGTGCTTAAATTCTGACATTTTTACCCTGCTTTGATCCTGAATTTAAAACAATGTAAAAACATGCATATGATAAGGTGGTGTAATTTTGCTGGATATCACCTTTACTCATTGACTTTCTCTGCCTTAACCTTTAAGTGTCTTGCAGATAGCCAGACCATGGAAGGGTGTATGTGCAAGGATCAAAAAATATTAGTCAAATTTCAGAAGACCAAAATTGGTCACACAGTTACGTATGATATCTTTTATCCACTTCAAATAAACATTACAATAACAAGCAAGTTTCTAGTTCTCTGTCATTAACTCTGCCCTGGCAGAAGATAGACTGCCAGCTCCAGCATTTGGTGGCATCCATGTTTGTTGTGCATACTTCCCAAAAATAGGACCTGGTTTATCACAATTTAATGACTTGACTAACCTGACACAACTGACTAGCCAACAACATTCAACATTAGCTGACAAGAGCTATCTCTCTGTCAGCTCTTTAATTGTAATTAGCTGACATGATACTGGATGTTAAGTTGCTTGGGGGAGTCAGTCATGCAGAGCATCATGTTAGCTAATTTGATTTTTGGCTTCCACATTCAAAGGAAAACTGATGTCTAACCAAGAAAACACGTACAAAGCATTTCTCTCAGTTCTCTTGTGCATGTTATAAGGTTTCAGACTGACACATTCAGTTGATGCCAGTCTAATCAGCACACTATTGACTATGTGAAAATATGCAACATATTTGAACGTGAATGAAGGCAAAGAGGTTCACTGTATATACTGCAACTTTTAAAGTCCCAGTTTCAGCAGCAAAGCACTTGTAACAAGTTTTTCCATATTTTGATCTTTCAATTTTTAACGTGATTTCTAAGGAAAAGAACCCTGCATTGCAGTGCATCCCTTCTGCTGGTCCATGCAGCATTTCACTTCTGTGAGTGCAGCATGTGACTCTGTCACTTCTCAGAAACTTGAAGAAATCAGGCAATTTCAATGAAATTTGAGAGCAGGGCAAAAACTCAAAGATATCAAATCCCCAAAGCTACTGAATCAACAAAGATTCATACTGTAGAAACAAAATCCTAGAATCATAGAACAGGCCGGGTTGGATGGGACCGCCAAAGATGAGCTGGTCCAACCTTTCATGGGAAAGGGAGCCTAGAAGAGATTATGTAGCACCCTGTCCAATCACATCTTGAAAACCTCCAGTGATGGAAAATCTACCACGACACTGGGGAGGTAGTTCCAGTCAATGATCCTAATATAAAAAAATTCTTTCTCACATTGAGACGAAACCTCTCCCAGAGTAACTTTTACCCATTGCCCCTTGTTTTCTCAATGTGGCTCCTTGTGACTAGACAAGGGAGGAACTTTCTAGTCTTCCATCACAATCCCACTAAAAGTTGTGTCTTTATTTCTAAAGCATTGCCAGCTGCAACGAACAGTCCCTCGGAAAAACCTCCGGGTCAGATCTGTGGTACACAGAAGCCGGTTTGCCCATTCCCAAGTGACAAAATTGCTCTATGGTTTGCCTGACTAGTTTGACATTGCCTGAAAGGGAAAAGCTGAAGGCTGAGATGGTGCAGCCACCGCTATCTCTATACACACGTGTCTTCCGGTGCTTACACTAAAGCTCTGTCTTGTCATGAGAATAAGCACCACTGAGCTGCGCTTGGCTTGACGTGTTATTGTGCATCAAGCTGATGAAGGTGGCAGGCGATTTTCTAGTATTTCCAGCGCTCTCCCCGCATCCGTTCTACCTATCCCCATAGCAAATTGCTGACAGGTTTCCCTGATGTGAAAATGGAGGGGATAAACACAATACAAATATATTTCAAGTATTTTAAAATCACACGCCCCAAGGGAAAACGCAGGTTCCTGAAACTTGCTAGTGTGAAATTGTGACATTTTGTAAGTGTTTGCACTCGCTACGCCGTGCAGACCTGGGCTAGAAGGGGATTTTACAGGCAGTTTAACATGCTGCCTTTGCCTGCTGCACCTCCAGGGGTTGAAGGTATCTCCTATTGCTTTTATCTCCATGGTTACATTCTCTCTATGGGACTGCGTGTATTAGAGCCTGCAGTGTGAAAACATGAGAAGGGCAAACGAGGAAGCCCCGTGCTCGAAGTGTGTGTTGTGACTGTCCTGGGGAAACCTCCTTATCTCTCCTTTGAAGCTTGGAAAACTGACAGTACAGAGTTCGCTGACTTGAGCAGAACTACCTGGCCCGCAAGACGCAGAGCTGCATAGGACTGTCTCAATCATAAGGATTTTTTTTGGCAGAAAGACGCATCAGATTTTATATGGCAGGCACAGTGAGCCCATTGTCAAGAGGTGCCCTCACTTAGCTGTATGCCACACACATATGAGGTCTGACATTGGCTCTATTGATTATGGATGCCCTTGTAATCTGGTTGCTACTGGACTTGAGCCATGCCCTACAACCTCACAGAATTTGGGCGTAGACCCTGAATCCGAAAATACTTGGTCCAAAAAATCCTGGTATTCCTCACCCCTGGAAATATCTGTATCTACTCAATTTCCAGGGTACCTCACAATGAAAAGATGCCCTTCATTAGTGGAAGGATCTGAACAACATATTACCCTGAGTCCTGAACAACAACCAGCAGAAAAAGAAATTAATTGTGATAGGGATACACTGTAAGTAGTCCTCAGTGCCCAGCTTACAGACTGCTAGGTTCAGAGCCATTCCTTAGGAAGCATCTTTTCCCCACTGCCTGCCCTGTGCTGAAGCACCTCTATGGAGCCTTTCTTCCCTCCCAAACAACTAATCAATTTCCACAATGGGGAGCAAATTGAATCAATCTGGGATCCATCTTGCCTCCCCTGTCTGATTCCTGCACATGTAACTACCTCTGCTGCCTTTTTCTCTACTCCCCACAGCCGGGCCCCTTCCCCAGTCTCTCCTGCCGATTCCGTGCAGTGCACAGGCTCTGTCCAGCAGCTGTAGAGTCCAGCACAAAAGCTCCTGCCTTTCCAAGGATCAATGCAGAGTAAGCAGGGATTCTTCCAAATGGCATTTACATGATGTCTCCTTCCAGCCCCTGCAGCTGAGAGTACACATTTGCCATTCTCATTTGGCTTCTCCTTCTATAATAACCTACAGCAGATGTCTGATGTTTCACTTAGTACTAACTAGAGATGCATATTGTTTTAATTTCCATTAGTGAATCCCTGACACTTTCAAAGTCTTTTTCATGTATTTTAATACTCAGCTGATATTCACCACAATTAAAATCTCCATCTCACAGAGGATGTTCAAAATGTGTACTGAAACAGGGATTTTTTCTTTCTGAGAAAAAGTTATTAGACTGACCATGCAGCCTACAGAAGGGATGCCTTGGCTGCACAGTTTTTTAATCAAAACCTGCAGAAGATAATGACGTCAGAGCCACTCCAGTATATTGTTCCAGGACCATCCAGCAGGAATCCAGTCTACACTAGGGAAGGACATAGCCATATGACTGATTTTCCTAGCACTGTTTTTAGCAGCTGAGACTTGAAATCTACTGCAATTCAGCAGAATGCAAATAAATAACAGTAAAGGAGTTGCTGCAGCCACGATGGGCTACAGACTCAAAGGAAACTGGCTTTGAGAAGAATTGTCTCTTACTAGAGCAGATGATGTCCCTGAGAAAAGCAGATTGATTTGGGAACAAGAGACCCTTTATGAGCATAATGTTGACAGGAAGCATCACAACCCAACGAACCAGCAGAAGTACAATAAAGGAGCCTGTTGGGCCCTTCTCCCTTTCTCTGAAGTGATTCTCTATTCTTACTCCCAATATCCTGTATGTCTGACCTAGAAAGGCCCTGGTCCCTGTCTTAGAGACGGTCTCACCAGGTCAACTCTCAGCTGATCTGTGCTCATGAAGGTAAAGGCAGGGAGGAGGTCCCAAGGACATGAAAGAAGCAGATGGAAAGGTGTACTGAGGTACAGGAGCCTGTGTCTTTTCCCAGTCTTGGTTTCTCACAGTGCCAGTCCAACTCTCTGATGGCAACAAAGACAATGATCCTACATCGTCCCTACTCTAGCTTCAGCGAGAGGCTGCTGTAAAGGGACAGCCACAGGGTGGCAAGATGCAGGGGCAAGGGCGATCCAGAGAAGCTTCTAAGGTGAAACTGAACATTGTCAAGAAGGGAGCTGGAAAGCCACTTTCAGTGAGGCAAAAGAGACCTCTAGATGCAGTTGCACCTTTTCTCTGACTCTTCCTCTTTCCATGATTCCCATCTCAGCTGGAGCAAGGATAGGGAGAGGGGAAAAACTTATGTGGCTGGACAGTGGATGGCATGGCGAAGACAAGCCAAGGAGGGCTTCAAAAGGCTCTTTAAGATTGGCTGCTTTCTACGTGCTGTGTATATGTCTACACATGTGAGTCAGGATAAGCTGCTTTTTACTTTCACCTGGAAATGTATAATCAGTTCCAAAGGAAAATGGTTGTCTCTGCCTTGTCCTGTCTGCTTTCATGTTGGAAATTGTGTTTTGTCCTCCTTCAAACTGCTTAGCTTGATAGTCTGCAGCTCATGGATTTTAGGCGAAAATGACTTTATCCTCATCAGGCATGCATAAAATTAATTTTCTTCCATTGAATAATAATAGTAAAAAGTAAATATGCAATACATCAAAAAACATTAACAGCCACTTTCTTGATACATTGAGGGGGGTTAAATTTCATGAATGATATCCTTTTCTTATAAAAACACCAGTTCTGCCCCTCCCCCACCCCAATATTTGATTTAATTTCTATTCCAAGGAAATAATATACATTCAGAATATAATGTTCTCACCAAGAGCTGTGTATTTGCCCTGAATAAGGAAATGATCATAAAAGGCTTCAGAGAAAGTCCCTTGCAATGGAAAGGGTTAAAAAAAATCTCAGTTATATGAGTTTCTGAATACTCTTCCTCCAACAGAATTTCAGCACAGTAGCTATCTTGGCTCAGTGCTCCCCTAGCCATTTGAAAGGCTGTCACTCCCACTGCCCACCCCACTAAGTGCTTCCTCTGGGTTCGCACACATGCAACCTTTGAGGTCTTTCTTCTGCAAAGTGGACGTGGCTGCGTTGTAGGAAGCAAAAGATGAACTTCAGGGTAAAGACTTATTTTGGTTCTAAATGTGTAAGAAAAGGCATGAAGTACTGCTAAAAGCATTATTTGTAGTCAGGAAGGAATACTCAGGTGTCCTTACATGGCTTTTCTGTACTTAAGTCATGAACATAGAGGCAAATCAGCGACAGACATTCAGTTTGAGTTTGTCATTTCTTTGAGAAGGGGCAAAGGGCAATTTACTTTTACTTTTCATTTTTTATTAGGGCTTGTGCACTTATAAAAAAATTAATGTGTGTTATTGTCCGAATGGTTCTGAGGAGGTAAAAATCTATCTGAAAAACCAAGGGAGGTAAGTGATGTTGCTCATAATGCTTATGTAAAATCCTGCCTCTCTTAGGGTATTTTCTTCCTCAGTCCTTGTGATTTGCTTCCATGAGTCTCAGCCCTGGGAACTCAGAGGTTAACAGGGTTTATTTTCACACCTTTGCAAAAGCCACAATCAAAAGCGTTAGGATCTCTGCCCTGGGGGCAGGGAGGAGAACTGGCATGTAGCAAAATTGTTGTTTTTTTTCTCTAAAAGTTGAAGTCACCAATTATTCTTGTCCCTTCACACAGGGCTTCATTTGCTCAGTAAGCTTTAATTACTATAATCTAAACTTCAGTTTCCTTTGTCATCCTAGCTACCTGCAGTAGATAAGTTGTCCTCTAAAGTATTTCTTGTGAATGGGCAGGACTGACTGCTTATACAGGCTAAAAATATTTGCTCTCTTAATGCCATGGTAGGTTCTATCCATAAGAGGATTAATTAAACCATGGCTGTGAATATACAGATATCATGGTCACCAACTGCAGAGCACATACGCACACACACACAAGCAGCACAGTGAAATGAACTAATGCCTCCAGAGAACTGTGTCACTTGATCTACCAGCAGATTTCTCCTTCCAGGCCCTGTTGGCTGGCTCTGAAGTGGGTGCAAGGGACCTCATCCCAGTTTTGGGTCCTTTCAGGCAGGATTGAGTCCTAGCACACAGGAGACAGCAGGGAGTGCTCCAGGACTCTTCTCCTGCCTCTACACAGACCCAGAAGATGCCAAGGGATGTCTGTCAGGGACTCCCCAAACATAGCCTACAGGAGGCTGCATCTTACCGGGCAGGACTAACCCACGCTCCACCAAGGGGTATCACAGACAACTTCACAAATCAGTGGTTGCAGAACTGAGGCTGCCACCAGCTGTTCCCTGGGGGACAGGGTGTCTTATGATGTCACAATGTGCTAATGGAAACAACATCTTCTTTTTAAGATGATCATGTAATAGCAGGCTCACTCGAGGAGCAGAGAGAAGCCCTGGGTCACCTACTGTATGTCAGCTGTGACCATGTTATTTCACTTGAATGAGTTCAGAGTTCACAAGTAACCTTCTATGATGCAGAGACTAATATGGGTCTAAAGTACATCCAGAGCTGATCAGCCATTTTCCTAGTGAAGTTCAGGGCTCCTCACACCAGGGCAAGCCAAGGCCATCAGATCCTAACAGTATCAATGAAAACTGTCTCAGTAATTTGAGACTCCCTTCCCTTGAAAGGATGAAGTGACAACAAGAAAAGTGGGTCACAAATAGGTTGTAGGACAAAACATTAAGGGATAAGTTGATCCTGCAGTGGCTTCACTGAAATTATGCCACAGTGAATTTGGGGTCACATCTTTATTGAATTTCTTGCCTTGCTGCAGAAAGAAGCATGGGCAGAGCGAGCAGGCTGTTAGCACCTGAAATTTCTGTGATTTGTTACTGTAGGAGTAGGTGCTGTTCATTTGTTGGCTGATACTTAGATCTTCAGGTGAACCTAGGGATTCAGTGTCCAATTCCTAGGTGCCCTGAGGCTGAGGAGTATCCTGTCCTGCCTTCCTATGTCCTTCCATTTCCTGGCCAAAGCCAGCCATGCAAGGAGATCTTCAGGAACCAAGCTGACGTATGTCTAAGCTATTCAGGAATGAGGTGCAGAGAAAAGAAAAAAGGCTTAGGCACCTAACTGTCTGCATTTGCTAGGGACACAACTGCCCTGCCTTGGATTTAGGGACTGAAACCTACTTCTTCTGTCAGCACATCATCGAAGAGAGAATCTTCTAACTGCCAGTGGTTGAGTAGTCTCCAGCCTCGCCCACAGTCAGCAGCAGTGTTGCCACAGCTACTGAGGGGCTCTGCTGTTGTCCAGACTGACAGCCAAGTAGGATACTGTACTTTTTTACATTATTGACTGGGGGTAGGCAAAGGTTGAGCACCATGGGCGCACGGCAAGTATTCAGCAGGTACAAAGCTGTGTTCAACATGATTCAGAGAAAAATAAGTACTAGCTGGTGCCTTACCTCCCAGCTACTGCCTACTCTAGGAGATGGGAACTGTGCCAGGGGAAGCTGAAAGGGAGGAAAGGGAAAGAGAGAGGTTTTTCTCTACTATATAAATAACAATAGATTTTTAATTAAACACATTTCAAGAAGATGCTTTCTGTCTTTAGCTCTAGGCAGAGCAAGAAGCTGATTCCAAATCCTTTTTGTCCCTGAAGCGTCACTAGCACTAGGACACAACCATGTGTTGTCCCTCTAGGAAAATGCCTACAGCACATACTGGGCTGATGAGACACATTGGCTCCAAGAGCTGCCTTCCAAGGCTGCAGCATGAGCTAGGGTTCCTCATTTCTCAACAGGTCAGGGGTGAGACTGGTGCTGAAACAGCATAGACATCTTAGTCGTTTAAAGGATTAAGCTGCCAGTAATGTGTGGTGGCCCCTAAATAGCATAAACAATTTGCATTTTTTTCTCAGATATCACTATGAAGTTTAGAATATGTCTATGTGGTATGAGGATGTCTTTTAGGAAAAGTAAATTAACCCTTAGCCGATTTACCAATATACCTTTCCCGTGTCTGTTTGCTTGCTGTCACCACAAAACACTACATTCTCAAGCAGTTTTCATAGGAAGTTGATGGTGAAAGTTTTCTCCTATAACTTAGAGGTCACTATGTCTATACTGCAAGGTGTGTGTGTCTACAGTATTGGTTGTACTATCCCGGTATCTGTATAGCACAGCTCCTTCCCATTCAAAGGGCAGCGTGAGTTCAGACACCGACATAATGCATCTGTCCTTCTCTCATGGGACACTACACCTTTTTTGGCACCTATAAGCAAATTGTCTGCTTGATGCCAACCACATGGTATCACCACAAGAACTGTTGGAGTAGTTAGCAGGGGACACTGGCTGGGCATAATCTACATGATTCACTCATGTAACTTGCCCTGCCATAGTCCACAGAGTTCACGTATACCTCAGAGGTCCATAAAGCAAGTCTGGCTTAAGCACAGCACTTGGGACTTTAATGCAGTTTGTCACTGGTTCTTACTGTGCTGCCCTTGACAGTATCCAAGACAGCCAGTGTCAAGCTAGTGCGGCTGAGTTTACTCTCAGCAGCATTGCTGGCACACTGGAGACAGCTAAGCTAACAGATTTTCTGTTAGTTAGTTTTGATTGGGAATATATTTTCAGTTAATCAAAGACAAACTAGAGAAAAGAGAAGTGAAATTCTTGTAAAGCAATTTAGCCCCCTGGATTTCAGCTCTGGATCACATCTTAAGACAAATAAAAACGGGAGGAAACTCTGAAAAACGTCCTTATAATTTTTGTCAGTGCCTATGCTGCGGTTCTCTGTGTAAGTGGTGTGCATGTTTATAGACTGCAGCTACCTGGATGAATCTATCAGGCCACACAGACCTTTCTCATATAAGACAGCAGGACGATGGCAAAGGGTTTCAGCACAGAATGTGAAAAAAGAGAATGCAAGGAGAGGCCGATAATCTCAGCAAAAACCAGATGGAGTAAAACCATCTCCAGGACCATTACACAAAGAATAACAATTTTTAGTTTTATAAAGTAGGCATGAGTTCTATTTTGCCTGCTCACATAAAAAAGGCAATACCCAAGTGTCAGCCATAAAAACTGTATATAAAGAGGTAAAATCGTCTTTCCATTCCCATTCACAGCTGATACACCCATAGACCAAGTTAGCCTCTTTTGCACAGCATCTGTCTGTAGTCCTTGTGTAGTTGCTTGTCCACTATAATTTCTAAAACTTTTTGGGATTTACTCTTTCCAGAACACATTTACTGAAGTGTGAGCCATGCACGTCTAACAGTCTGAAAATAAAAAATCTGCTCTGGAAATATTTGCAGTTTGATTTTTTAGGTTGTTGCTCTATTATTTTAAAACAAAATGGTGATCTGTCTTTATTTTTCATATGACACTGTGGAGGGAGAAGCTCATAAACTAAAACAGTCAGTAAAACAGGAGTTAGCACACTAGCTGCAGATACGTATGATGGCAGGGGGGTCATTTCATCTAACTGCAGCATCTTTACAGTGCTACATCTGACCTGTTATTTATACAAGAAGGGGAGCGGAACAGACATATTTGGGACATAATTCATCTCATCTGTTTCAGTCATTTATATTTTTTCAGTGGAGTTAAGGTTTAGTTTACCCCTACTTAGAGTTAAAATCAGACCTGGTTTTAATCAGAACCAGAGATCTCAATTTCCCAGTTTTGTGCTTAAGTCTCCAAGTTATCCTGGGGTCATAAAACATCATCCTGTCCCTAGGAAAATTTCCTGAATTTGACAAATCAGTATTTTCAAATAAAAAAAATAAGATTGTGCTAAAAATATCCCCAAACAAGGTCAAAATCCATATTCTTCAACAGACAACTTGGGCACCTTGCTACATGGATATGAGTCCAGAGCATCACTTGGACCTCTGTGCACTGCTGGAAGATACAGTAGTTCACGTCAAAACCTTCCTTGCTGCTTCTCCAAGAGCCAGAAACACCACGTAAGCTCCGTGAAGCTTAACTGAGACAAACGTGAACAACACACTGTAAGGAGCAGACCTCAAGAAACACGTGCTCCAGTGTATTCTCATGTATTCATGTGCCTCACCCAGAGAGCACTAGTGGAGATCCCTCCCATACCTCGCCTCTGATGCACATCTCCCAAGCCTGCCAACGCAGCATGAAAACCCCGCGAAGAGAGGCCCTCTCCAAGGTGATCACACTTCTGTGCCTGGTCACAGATTGGAGCCCTGTAAAAACAGCCTTACTCCTAGTATCCTGGTAACTCCAGATGGACTGTGCTTATGTGGGAGGGAAGAGAGGTAGGAGGGGGGAGGATATGTGGCTGTTTGAAAATATTTGTATAAATATGTTCACTTCAAGTTCATTTCTACAAGTGACATGAACAGTACAAGGACAGATTGCTTTGTATGTTTTTTTCCAGTGCAGATTTGTTTTTGTATGAAACCACCAATTTGCAGATTTTCAGCCAAGTTCACAGCATCAGAAATGACAAAGGCAAAAAGGATGCAAGATAATTACTTTCCTCCAATTCCATTCTAACACTCAAATCCCGGTTGCATTGCTCTTATCTACTGTTATATCTGCCTGTTATTACTGGGCATTAGTAGCAATGGTTAACTAGTTAAGGCTTTCTGTGATGTAGTGGAAAGCAGAAATGTTGAACATGTATAATATCCTTGATAAAATTCTCAGAGGAGGGGAATGCTCTCTGCAGCTGGCAATGCGTGTGTTTATTTGTTAGGTAAATGGAATTTCACTTCTGGTTTAATCTCGTCAGAGAATTCTTGCACTTTAATCCATTTTTGAGAGGCTAAATTACAAAATATTCTGCTTTTGTCACCAAATTCATGTATAAACAATGACGTCTGAAAATTTAAATAATTGCATATGAAAAGTAAGTTGCAATGTACAGACCACTGTTAGTTTTAGATCTAAACTCTTGGACTGAAGGTTATCTAGTAGAATAAAAGACATTTCCACAAGACGAGCATATTGGGAATTTGTTGTGGTTTCACTGAAGTGTTTTCCTTAATCAGCAAAACTTCCTCATTTAGGATCCTAGATTGTAGAAATGACCAAGAGACAACAATATAGGGAGATGATAAATCACATAAGCGATTATGTGAACAGTGTTGAAATGTTAATAGCAGCTTCCTTCTAATGAAGCACTAGAACCAGCAAGAGCACACACAAGAGCATTCATGTGTCAGCTTTCCAATTCGGAACAAAACAAAAATCATTCAATAAGGAAGGGCCACCACATATTAGCTGGGGTATGGTTTAGCTCTCTGTTTTCCTGGGATCTATATTGGTTTTTCTTTCAGCTAAGACTACATGTCCTGTGATACATTCTCTTGGAAGAAGCCAGTAGTGCATTACAGAAGGCAGTAAAGCATCTGAAATGTCAGGGAAGGACACAGAAGAAAGGGGAGTATGACACAAGTGATTCCCAGCTTTCCTGAAGCAATTGCAATAGCGTATCCAAATGGAAACCCTTCAAAGTTTTCTTGGATGTTCTGATTTTAAAACATCTGAAGAAAAGCTCCCTAAATTTTCCATTAAAAGAAGATACTTATGTACAGAACATTGATGTAATTTAAGAAAAAATATTCTCACATCAAAAAATATATGTACTCAAACAAGTTCTCCAGTAGGTAAATTAGCCAGAGGATGTATCAGCTTAAAGGAACTGAGGATTTAGCCTCCTCTCTGAAAAGCAGATCTCAGTTTCATGGTGTGTGCTTGCTCCATGCATATGAGAGATCCACAGATCTGACAATGCTGGAAAATTTATCCAGGAAAGCTCAGCTTCTTATTTTCTGTAAGGTTTTAGAATCTCCCCATGTAGCCTGTTGGGCACACTAAAGCAAAGGACTCAATTAAGTACTTTATATTAGATTCTGAGACACACTTGTAACCTTTTTCATGCACTGAACTCTAAATGCATTTACACAAAAAAAAAAAAAAAAAAAAAAAAAAAAATCTGACCCCAGTGAGTAAGAAGCTTTGACAGCATATATCAGACTCAAGCATTGGTCTTCTGCACAGATGGAGAGATACCTCCTGAGTTTGGCATATGCCTTGCATTTGCCTCTCCTTCCTTCAAACATACAGAGTCACAATGACATCCACAAAGGCCTGAAAATCCATATATATATGGATTATGATATATAGATAGAATATACACACCATCCAGAGCT
The DNA here is from genome assembly GCA_031468815.1 of Morus bassanus. Lineage (NCBI taxonomy): Eukaryota > Metazoa > Chordata > Aves > Suliformes > Sulidae > Morus > Morus bassanus. The sequence goes on along the minus strand of CM062568.1, from coordinate 85,142,183 downwards.
CTCACAGAGTATGGAGCATCATATAAATGCTCTATGCATGGCAGACCTATGCATAAATGGAAAAATGCCACTGGTATATGACTCAAAATGATGTAAGTAAACCAATACTGGCTCCAGTCAGTATGCAATCTGACCATTTTATACGCAGGAGGATTTGATAAGATTAGTTGATGACAATCTATTCTTGAAATGCTTAAATCATTTTTATCTATTTTTATATAGAAATGCTTGCATTGAAGAAATGACTAACTAATATAAGCCCTTTTCTCTGATTTCCTCCCAGAATGCACAAAACCATGTGCCAGTTTATGCTGCAAATTGATTTTTTTAATCCACTGTGAAGTAACATATCTACTGTTTCAATTATTTTTACTTTGTATGTATTCAATTTTCTTTTCTAATTTACAGCTCCAAGAGTCAAACTAAGTGTTTGTGATCATGCAGTTCTTTGCCTGTAAAACTGGTACTGGAGACTGAATTATGCCCTGTGAGCAGCCCTGCTGGCCCTATACAGGGCCTTGGAGTCATCTCCTGTAACCTACATGTCTGAAAGATTAACAGATGTGTAACAGAATGTAATGAAACAAGGGTTTGGATACCACCTCATCCACAATTCATTTGCTCTAATCCATGTTGGCACTGCACACGAAAAAGAATGAGGAGGAAAAAATTCATTTTTTTTCCTAAATACCACAGGTTTGATCTTAATCACACACGAATCATAGATGTAGGTAAGAAGATTCTTATATAGCCACTCGTCTGGAAAAAAAACTAGAGCTTAATATTTTGAATATTTCTGTATTATAATCACATTTTACTATTTTTCACATTGTGTGTTTGGGACTGGATTTACCTCACACCGCTTCAGACATCTGAGTTTCAGACTGGTCACCCTGGCTTCCCTTGTCAGCACTTGAAAAAAGCAGTTCATCTGACCTGCCTTGTGTAGCTGCCTGGGCGTCAGAGGAATTTGGCAGTGGAGGTGTCTCCTTCTCTTTGTTTACTAGAAAGGCAGTCTAGAACAGCCTTCAACTACCTCAGTTTTGACAGTTGGATCTCACTGCAGGTTTACAAGTCCAATATTTACTTTCTGATTTAAAATTGGTTGTGAAACACACGTGCATATAATAAAGTAGTCATCATTAGCCTAAGTGGAAAGAATTGCTCTGGCTTTCTCCAGAAAACTTTTGAAATAAAAATGCAACTGGGACACAATGTCATTCCATTATGGGCTATTTTACTTGTTCCTTAAACTTTTATTACAAACTACAGCTTAAGAATAATCCTTTTTTCATATTCTTCACATACAGATACATACGAATATTTTCAGTGCATGTACATCACTCATTGATTTTAAGCAATAACTATTAAGAGTCTTGTTATTTATTTCCTCATCTCTTTTGCCCCTACCCCCATATGTTAAACAATTTTTTCTTTTTTCTGTGCATGTTTTATCTTGCATGAATGGAAAAGTAACTCTTTACATTATTAGAGATCATCAAATTCAAAAGCAAATCTACATTTTTTAATATTTACTATTTTTAACATTGTCTTTATTCACTTTAATTGATACTAAGAGTGATTGCCTATCTCGCTTTGCTTATGAAGAGTTTTTTCTCTTCTCAGGCTAATGTTGCCACTGTAACTCTGTTGTCTCACAACTAACAAAACTCATAAACTTCTCTTTTATATGTTTTGTCTTAATCCACATTGTCCTTGTTTGATTCTGCACAGGCTTGACTTCTTACCAATTCTTACTTCTCCTCACCTGTGCACCCAAACTGTCAACTATTTGTCTGGCTGGGGACCTGGAAGGCTCTCACACAGTCATGCCTCTCCCAGCTGCCCTAGACTCTTTCACTATTTAACTGGCTAAATGGACATAAACTGCCATTTTTCACAACACTGTCTGATACTCCTTACAAGTTACTACTCAATTTAATCTATTTTTTCCATTTTTATTTCAATTTAGTTCTCAGTATACCTTCTTATTCCACAAATTACAAGAAAAGTCATGGAAACTTTTGGAATCCTCCTTTTTGTCTTTATTTATACTCTGATATGTCTTCAACTATAGCTTTCTCTGCAAGTGTCCTTTTTTCTTATTTACTAGTACTAGGTATTTTACAACCGTGCAAGATTTAAAGATTTTAATAACTGCAATTCCACAACCTTCAACAAGATAAATTTGTTTTTTAAATACCCTTTACAGCATTACAGGAGAAGCAGAAATAGCCATTACTATTGAAAAAAAGCTAAAAAGGAAATACTTAAAAGCCAGGTAAAACAGGAAGAAAATAAGCCGCAATCAACAGAAACAAAATGTCCTGGAAAAATGAAGCAAAATATCAGAAGAAAGAAAGAATAGTAGGACTATACACAATTATAAAATAAGGTATATAGTAAAGTATAATTAGGATTACTGGGCACTTCCAAACCAAATGCTTGTGAAAAAAGCCCGGCAACAGGCCACGCTGCTGGAGTCAAGGAGGGAGCTACATCTGTAGGCAGGGTGGCTGTACTGCCACTGCCAGTGGTACTGAAAGAGACTGACGATGAGCATCAGCTGGGCAAAGGTGTGGGGAAAAGGTGAATATAACCACTGAGTCTATAAACAGAACAGAGGAGGAGAGGGAGAAGGAGGAAGAAAGCTATACTGAGTTTCTACAGTAGCATAGTTGTGCAACCACAAATATTTAAAAACATTATATTGGCACAGTGAAGAAGATACAAGATTGAAGGCTGAAGAAGTCATCATACAAGCAAAAGACAAAAGAAGCTCAATCTGTTTAGTTTACAAAAAAGTGATTGAAAGGTTGCTCAATTTCATCGTAGAATTTCTTGAATGAGAAAAGACACTGGATCCGGAAAGCATTTGTAGTTCAGAAGAGAAATGTATATCAGAGAACACTGGCCAGAGAATCCCCAGTCTCTAAAAAACGTTTTCCTTTGAGAGTGTGCATGTGTAGTTATTGAGATAAACTTCCAAACTTCATTTTCAAAGCAAGACTGCACGTTTTTAAGACATGCTTAAGCCAAATACAGAGTACTTATAGAACACAACTGTAACAGCAGTTGGGTGCAAAAAAACAGTGTTATCCCCGAAGGCCACATTGTCCCTTCTGGACTTGGGGAAAAAAAAAAGATCTATGATTTCTAAAGAATTCACTAAGCCACATCGGAATAGAAACAACAGATTAAACTATGCTCCGATGACTTGAAGCTTCATATGCTAGCTACAGTGAACATGGCTGGAGCTCATTGTGAAGCAGTTTGATTTTATTCTCTTCTTCTCAGAGTGCTTCTGTGCCTGAGCTTGATCTTGTGACTGTAGTAAGGTTTTAATTAGAGGAATTTTTCTCTGAACTTAATATCATTCAAAGTTGAAAAGTGCCTACCAGTATCTCAGTAAATGTTAGATCTGAGTGGGATGTGGCTTTTCCCTTCCCTGGGGTTTTTTGACATTTTAGAAATGTCTTCTAAATTAGAATAAAAAAGAAAATGTAAAAAAAGTCATAAATAACAAATTCAATTTTTTAAAATCACGTCAGTTGAACCATTTCCATAATTTCCATTTTCATATCAAACTTTTCAGATATTTTTAGATTGATTAACTTTTGATTTTCAAGTAACAAAGCAGTTTCAAAACTAAAAAAAAAATGTCTTGGAGAAATCAGACAGTGGTGGTTGGAAGTCAACAGCAATGGTTTGGGAAATTTTTCCAATAAATGAGAACATTATTCTAAAGTACTCTTTGCCTAGCTTCAACAAAGGGACATTTTATTTACAAAAAGACATTCCTCAGAGAAAATGCCTGACCCCATCTAAAATGTATATCACTGCTGGAGCACAGATCTAATACAATGTGTACTACACAAAGAGGAGTTAGGACGAACAATGTGTTTGATTTTAGCTGAAAATAGCAGAATTTGTCTTTAGCTAAAATTTTGTAGCTGCAAATGCATTTTCATTCTCTCTTCAGGGTGATTTTAAGTTGTCTTTCAGAAGAGCAACTCGAAAGAGTATGAATTACAAAAAAAATTCATAATAGGGACAGTGGCTAGCACTGGCAAGGATTTATTTTAAAAGTCTGCTTCACAGATGGCAGACAGAGGAGCTGGGTAAGACACTTTTGAACTCTGCTGCAGTCAACAGCTGCAATTGAGGCTGTCTTTCCGTAACTAAGAGGGAAGTACATCTGGAGGAAGTCAGCCTAATCATGGAAATCATGAATGAAACTGGCCAGATGAACTTGCCATGAAGTGCAGTCCCCATATTCAGGCAATCCACGGTCTTTCAATTAGATATGCCTTTCAATTTGGGAAAAGCTTTTACTGAAACCTCATTAATGCAAGGAGCTAATCAACTCATAGCTGCACTCACTGAGACAGTTTTACCTTTAAACAATTCACTCTGAAATCATTTGCCAAGCTACAAGCCTTGCCTAGAAGCATGTATAGTACACGCTTTTCTGACTTGTTGCAAAACGTCTGTCTCCTGTTCCAGTCAATGTAGAAAAAGATAAGACATCACCTCTATAAGCAGTGGTGTGGTTGGCATATAGCACTTCGAGTTTGAGTAATGCAGTTCTTGTCCCCATTCTAACAAAGCATAGGAAAATTGTTAAAAAACCATAAAATTCTCATTTCTTATTTACCAAAAAGACAACGCTACCCACTTAAAATCAGTGCGACATCATTACTAAAGAATGACAAATGAACCAACTTCAGAGAGAATAATTAACCAATTAAGAGAATGATTATCTCTTATTCTTCCCACTCACTAGATGGGACAGATAGAGAAAACATGACATAGAAAAAGACTACATTTCTTCCTAGAGTAGTATTTTAGCCATTTTGAGATAGATAAAATCAAGGTTATTTTTGTTTTCATACCCAGGGATAGATATATGTACAACTAAGTTGTTCTGTGATGTTATCTTCGTGGCATAACCCTGTCAACCTTGACTTTGGGGAGCCCTGGTAAGAAGTAACAGCAACGGTAAAAGCCTGAGCATATGAATGCTTTAATTCAAGTCATTCCCAGTGACAGGATTTTGTTTTCATTCCGAGCAGATACTGTTTCTGCTAGAAGGTTCAGGAGACAGCAAAATGCAGCCGACAAACTCATAAAATAGATCCTGTCAGACAACTACGGCTTCCTTAAAAAAGCAAGGAGGTAGTTTGATTGTTTGAATAAGAAAAAGCAAAACAACACACTGTCTAAGAGTTTTTGTTACAATCCTGACATTTGGGCTGCTTCACTTTCTTAAATTTTCATTTTTTCTTTGTCAGTTCCATGCAAATTTAAACTGCTTTTAAGTCAGTTTTTGATGAGCAGAGCACACTCAAGCATAGAATGGTGCAGTACAGGAAGGTGGTACTCTCATTGCTGTCTGTGACCATCTACATGGTTCCCCAGAAAATTAAGAGGTGTTTCTAAGTTGATCATGCCCTATAAAGGGATGGTCATCGGTGTCTCCTGACCACAGATAAATTTTAAAAGTAGCTCTGTTCATCATATTTTGGTACAAACCCATCAATAAAGTGTTTTGATTGCCATTACGCACACAAAGGAAAATGCCTTTCTGCAGAAAAGGGACGAAAAATGCAATCATTTGTAGCAATGAAATACTTAAACTAATTTTTAGTTTCTCAGTAGACCATCTTTTAATAGAAATATTTTCTCCCTTATGTGACAGATATTTATATGTTCTCACTGTAATAGTGTCATTATTGATAATTATTTATAACATAACCGTACTATCTTTTCTATGAATATATGAACAGAGGAACATTTGTTATGTGTTATCCCCTTTTTGTAACATATTTTCTACTGTGATTTAGTCACTTAATTTTCCCTTCAGACGTACTGAAAGTCCTGGCTCAATTCTCCAGAGCCTTAACCTTTGGTAGAATAAGGAAAGACAGCACGCTCTATCTACTTTGCAGAGGCAGGGAGGACTAACAGCAGACACAAGCTACTGAGGATCAAAGCTCTTTGCTCTCATGCTCCCTTCTCTTTGAGGCAAGATATCCCAATTAACTCCAATCTTCTAGGAAGAAGAAATAAGGAGGAAAAGAGACTACTTCATCAGGGCTTTTAACTTTAGTATTAAGGATCTGTGAATAATGATGCATTCTAGAGCACATGGCTATGTTTCCATGCCTTAAAATATATTGTTTTCTTGCCTTTGCCTAGTTTAGAATTGTTTCATTTCCAAAGCTGATGTTACTACAACAAAGAATAGTGTGCCCAACTACTGGCAAATTAAAGTCATAGTCATATCATATCATAGATATTATATATAAAAGCAAGACACTGAGTCATTTAGTTCCTCCTCCTGCAGAAGTTTTTTTGATGCATCTATGAAGAAAATAAATTGCTTCTCTCTGTTTTCTTTGGGGGGTGAGAGGGAGAGGAGAGGAAGGGGTTAATACATCTAGGCATCTCAAAAAACGTCTTTTTTTTCACAGAGAAACATTTCCCAAAGGAAAAAAAGACCTGCCATTTAAGCAAAGGAGTTCTTATGGTTGCACTGTAACTCAAAGACAACTTTTGGGGAATAAGATGTCAATGGCCCAGCTGCCTTAGCAGCCATGTGCAGTGTGCACTGATGTTCAGACTGGAACGTGGCAGCCTTAAGGTACACTGCAAATGAAAGTGTTTTTCCCAGACTCCAGGGGGTCCCATCAACATTATTTCAAATGAAATATTAACAGGGGATATTCATAAGTAATACTCCTAGATGATCTAATAGAGCCAAGGCTTGCAATTATTTGAAATGAATGAGCCACAAGAGCCCATGTTGTTGCTTCAGAGTGGGTTTGCAGTGCTTATGTGTGTGAAAGAGTGGTACGGAGCATTCCTCAGAGAGCTGCTAAAAGCCACCAGAAGGTCCTGGAGGGTGCAACAACGAAGCTGGAGAGCCCCAGTACCATGCCAGGGTTATGAAACAACCAGCAGACTGGTGTGCACAATAACTTCAATTCTCCTCTGATGCTTGAAATAGGCTCTGCTGAATGCCAGCCCTCCCTGCTGCATTATAAAACCTGCTGAGGAAGTGCCATGAGTACACAAACTACATCCCAGAGGTATTCAGACACATCTTGTCGCATATTTTTAGCTGTCATGCATGGCAGCAACTACTGTTTTTGTAGTACAGTAAATAGCACTGTCTTCACTATACAGAAAAGTAAACTTTAAAGTTTACATTAGTACAGTGGAAAAAGTGACGGATTTACTGAAGTTTTTTTTTACTTTCATAGAGTAGAATCTTCTATAGACCAAATGTATTAGTCTTTATCCAGTATCTCATCAGTCAGCTTTGCACAGAATGAAAGGCAGCAAGAATTTCCCTAGAATTTGTATCTAAACACTTTAAGACTCAAAGATTGACCAGGACACCTCATCTCTGTGGCCAAGCAAAACAGAATAATGAGGTAATTTCTAGCAACAGATTTAGGTGCTCTGTTTAACATCTAAATTCTTCTTCCTTCTGCTCTTCTCACAAGAGACATGGATCCTGCTGGTTTTTGTCTTCTTACCTGTGCAGCAGACCCAAATCTTTGGTTTTGCAGAACTAGAAGTGATTGTGGAATGGAAGAAAAAAATTTCTTCCTATAATGGATGCACGATCACAGCATATATAACTGTGCCAAAGCTCGTCCAACATAGCTTTAATTGAGATACTGCTCCCAGTGAAGTTGTAACTGCATAGTCTAGCTGTGTAAGTATCTACCTAGATCTCAAAGGAGTAAGATTTGCAAGAAGGAAAAGTGTCTTTTACAAGACCAGCTGATGTAGGTGGAAGCAGCAGAGAAGTTTCTGGGCACCACACAGTCTTTTCATCAGCACTGAGCATGTATTATCAAGCTGGTATTAACTTAGCCACAGTGCTATTGATACTGGAAGTGGCTAGAAAGTTGCCTCTGGTACATCACGTATCATCTAGTACACGTACCACATCTTCCACTGCAGTTCAATCACTCTTGCCCTCTGTTGTGGTTTAACCCCGGTCAGCAACTAAAGCACCACACAGCCGCTCGCTCACTCCCCCGACCCCTGTGGGATGGGGGAGAGAATCAGAAGGGCCAAAGTAAGAAAACTCATGGGTTGAGATAAGAACAGTTTAATAATTAAAATAAAACAGCAATAATAGTAATAATGATATAATGAAAAGAAAAAAAAATAGGTGAGAGAGAGAACCTTGGAAGAAGGAAAAAAAACCAAAACTAAACAACAAGTGCTGCAGCCGCTCACCACCCGCCGACCGACGCTGCCAGTCCCCGAGCCGCGATCGCTGCTTACCCCGGCCAAATCCCCCCAGTTAATATACTGGGCATGACGTCACATGATATGGAATACCCTTTGGCCAATTCGGATCAGCTCTCCTAGTTGTATCCCCTCCCCTCCTGGCTTCTTGTGCACCTGGCAGAGCGTGGGAAGCTGGAAAAATCCTTGACTAGTGTAAACACTACCCAGCAACAACTAAAACATTAGTGTGTTATCAACATTATTTTCATACTAAGTCTAAAACACAACACTATACTAGCTACAGTGAAGAAAATTAACTATCCCAGCTAAAACCATGACACACTCAAGCACAAACACATTAATACCTTGCCTCAAAGCTATTAATGAGAAAACAGAAAAGGGAAGAAGAAAGAATAAAGAAATAGAATATGAAATAGTTGTACAGCAGAATCAGAAAACACCTTTTTTGAACTATAAGTTATGAGCAGGTGTTTATAAACAACTTGACAGGATTTTTTTTATAACATTTTGTAGGACTGCTTATTTTGTACACAGAACTTTATATTTAGTGACAATTAGTTTGTACTGAAGTGATTGCTTCAGTAAGTTGTAGCAAGCAGACACATGCTCACTTACTTATGACCCTTGTTTTATTTTGGCACTTTTCTTTTTTTGAAAAAGAGCTTCAGTCTATGTGAGTCCCTTTGTTATGTAGTGTAGGACAAATGTCTGTGTCCAAATTCAAATACTGTATGGAATATAACAATGGATATTGAAAACACTGTCTGAATACAGGATTTAGTTGTATCTAGCTTTGCCAAACTTTAAAAAAAAAAAAAAAAAAGCTAAAGCAGGTTTCATGATTGTCTTAATTTAAGTAAAAGAAGGAAAATATGTTATATGTTAAAACTATAATGGGGAGGGAAAAGAAGGTTATATAAGAACATTGGAAATGAACAAAACAATTGACTGCTAAAGCATTTCTCTGTAGACACATGACTGAAGAGTAGATGCTTGTGGTTACCTGACAGAGCAGCTTGAATTCACAAGGGTTTGGACAGCATGCCCGTTTTTATTATGGTCAAGAAAACTGACAACCACTAGGATGTTTCTTTTTAAAGTGGAAATTTTTTTTAAGTGGAAATTTGTTTGCAGTTCTCCCATCAGAATCACTAAGTATGTGACATAGGGCAGGCATATTAAATATCATGGTTCTGTTTTAGGACTATCAGGTCTACAACAGGAATTTATAAACACCTAATAAAAATAGGGATGGCCTAATTATTTAAGCAGCGTGTCAGGTGCTCAGGCACCCATATAAGCCAAGTAAGTTCCAATTAATATTATCTCATGATCATTGAATTACTCCTCTATTTCCTCTTCAGATCCTGAGATCAGAGTAAAAGTAATTAGTCAAAAAAATGCCTCCATTCTAAGTCACTTCATTATTGCTTTTTTTACCATAATGCTGCACTAAAATGTATTATCTCTGTGTTTTGTTACATGAAAGAGTAAGCTATCACCTTAGGTGCTCTACTTCCTATGAAAACAAATGAACACAGAATAATATCATCTCTGAGAACAGCATCTATTCCTTTTTCTTTATTGTTATTTCTCCTCATTTCTTCCTTTATTTTTTTTAATTTTATTATGGCATCATTTTAACCTCAATTCAAAAAAAAAAAAAAGTGTTGCATTCTTGGAGCTTCTTTCCTTGATAATTTTTGGCACTCAAAAAAGGAGAGGTTACTTTCTCAGACTGGTCTGCCCAGAAGCCCAAGAATCTTGAAAAGTCTCCAGATATGCTGGAGATAGTGGACACCACATAAAAGCAGTCATTTACTGCCAAAGGGGGTAGACTTCATTGACTTTGGTTTTGCAGGTCTCTGCACCTATTAGAATATAATGCTTTTACCGCATTTGGTAATGCATTTAGTGATCCAAAGCAAAATGAAATTAATAGAAGGACTCCCAGAGGTTTCAGTGAGCTTTGAATGAGACTTTTTTTCTGCACAGATTGCCCCCTGGGGAAGGAACATGCATTCATTAAACACTGTGCATTAAAGTAACACAATATGAATGCTATGCAACTGTGTAAAATACAGTTGCTATCACTTACTTGACTTAAAATATCCTCAAATGTTTTGCTTTATGGCATTAAAAGTAATTCACTTTCTTGGACTGCTGTTGCTAAGGTTTGGTTTATATAAGTGTTTTAAGAAGAAGGCAATCTGAAAAATACCCAATTACTAGCACAGCAGGGAACTCATTATTCTTTCAAATGCTTCTTTTGAAAATGCTTTAAAACTTTTGATTCTGTTGATTCAACAAAAGAAAGGTATTTAAAAATAAACAGAATAGCAAGGGAATAGTAATTCAATGCTCTGAAGAAAAGAACTATTTTCTAACACTCCTCAATTCTGTGTTATTTTACCTTGACATGCTCCTTCTTACTTCTCCAGCTTATACACAGCTGGGACCATAAAATATGTAGAGGCATATTCTATGTTTCTGTGTCCCTTATGATGCCCAGACAATCCTTAGTCCCTATTTTGATGAATACATACTGCCGTTTTTGTGCCATGGGTCTGATACTTCTAGAAGGTGTTGGATCTAAGCATATGCTGAGTATTGCATGGATGTACAGTAGGTTACGTCAGATTCCTGATTTGTGTGCCGTACAGTTTCTCTGCATAGATGAAGTCCAGCAAACCGGAGACGCAAGGGAGTTCCCGGGCTCACGCTCAGGACTCGCATAGAAAGCTCAGGGTTTCCTGAGGGTTTTATTGTGGATGTGTGGTCACACTGATCACCCAGCTGGCAACCAGGATTTCTGCTCAGCTGGCTGATCTACAGAGCTAGTGGTGTAGCTGGGTGCATAAACATTTATCTAGCCAAAGTCTCTAAGTGGAAAACAATGACACAGTGAGAGGAATCCGGATATAAAACATCATATGTGGGTGAGACTTTTACACATGAACATGTGGGAAGAGGAACTGATCATAGAAACCCCGCTATTTTGGATCACCATTCCTGGCCATCCCAGCAATGGATTAGCCAAACTGGAGGGAGGGTATTCAAACCCAGCTTTCTGAACAAGTTCCTTACCATACCCTGACACAGTTGGTAAGGGTAACTCTGGTCACAGGACCCCTCACTAGTATTCTGTAACAAACAGAAAATAATTTCATCACTATAAAAGAGGTTGACACCATGGTGAATATTTCTCTGCAGATACTCCCTATACAGAAAATCATTATTTCACGTCCATGAAGGAAGCAGGACATGGTATTGCTCAACTTATGCTAAAACTGTAGAGGAAGAGAACCTTTCTGCTTTCTGCAACAAGCACTGCAAGTCTCCCTTCCTAGAACAGTAGCTTTGTTGGGATGTAAACTCTCTCATGGTTTTTTCTTACCTTTTTTAACAAAGAAATCAACTTTGTAGAGGAATAAGGAAAAAACGCATATAGATTTCTCTATTACTATGTTGCTGGTACTGGAATTTGACCCTATATTCTTAGCCAGAATTTCTTCCTTTCCTTTCCTTTCCTTTCCTTTCCTTTCCTTTCCTTTCCTTTCCTTTCCTTTCCTTTCCTTTCCTTTCCTTTCCTTTCCTTTCCTTTCCTTTCCTTTCCTTTCCTTGCCTTGCCTTGCCTTGCCTTGCCTTGCCTTGCCTTGCCTTGCCTTGCCTTGCCTTGCCTTGCCTTGCCTTGCCTTGCCTTGCCTTGCCTTGCCTTGCCTTGCCTTGCCTTGCCTTGCCTTGCCTTGCCTTGCCTTGCCTTGCCTTGCCTTTCTTTGCCTTGCCTTGCCTTGCCCCTTCCCTTCCTTTTCCTTCCCTTCCCTCTCTGTTCAGCAGTCTCAATCTTATGTTTAATTTTCAATAACTGAATGCCTAATGTCTATGTTGCCATGATCTATCATTATGAAATCTGTGTATTGAAATGACTATTAGTTATTAATATGGAAAAGAGTAGTTTTAAGCAAACAGAACTCTGTCATGTAATCTTATACCAGGGTTGAGAACAATATGTAAGTAATTACTTCTAAACCAGTACCACTTTCATCATCTAGATAGCAACTTGGAAAGTGACAAAAAAAACCTAGCTGGGAATCTTCTCATCACAATTCTTTGCCTTTTTTAGGTAAAGGAATTATTCCCTTTAAAGTTGGTGAGTTTTGATGCTTTATTGTTTTTTTGTGGTAAAGCTCTACAAAAATAAAGAAGAATGAGAAACACCTCTTGGCATGAGACAGTGGGTAAATTAAAGGTAAAGTTAAGTTGTATAAATGTGTGTTAATAAGAACAGGATACAAAGAAGGATGGGGGAAAGAATATAACTCTTGTATTCAAATCTAGGCTGCTTTCACAAGCAAAGTTGCATCTGTTTTTTCAGTACTCTTGCAAAAATAACCCTCCTGTCATGTCTTATTCTGTTAGATATTCATGCTTGGAGCAATTTTTAAATGGATGTTTTATTGACAGCCTAACTTCCTGTGTCTTGGCAATATGTAGACAGGACTTAGAAAAACATTACTTTTAAAGAGCCATTTTGGGACTTCAGATTTAACACTGATTTGATTCAATTCTTTTCATATTTTATTTCTAAATCCGTTTCAGCTGGATAGATTTTATTAGAGAAATACAATTTTGGAATTAAGGTACCAATGAGGCTTTAAAATAGCTAGGTACCTGCAACCGCAACGGCAGGAAAAGCTTGCTTCTTCTTTGTGTAAGGAACCAGATAATGGTGATATGAGACTTGAGTGGTTATATGTGGCTATACAGCTACATGTGCACACAAAGCCTGTTTTCGAAGTACTTTGGTTTTGGTCAGTCCTGTGTTTCTTCGGGCACCTGATTCATCTGAGGTATGAGTCAGCTGGCAGGTACGCTAACATTTACTTGAGAATCACATTTTTAAGTCAACTGGTGCACCTCCAAAAGCCCCCATGACTTAACTCACTTATATAGAGACCAAAGCGGTAAAGTACCACTCAGCTGAATTACACAGTGGATTTGCAACAAACGGATGTAGCCTGACTAAAATAAGTGTGCTGGGCTCTCTGGTGAGGTACTTTCTTTAGTGCCTATCTTTTGTCAAAAGAACACAGCAGAAAACACTAGGAGGGGATGGAGTAGAGCCAGAGCATCACCGTTCTCTGACAACTGCTGAGATAAATCTATTTAATCCTGAGTTTGGAGAAGAACCTCTCCGATAATCAAACAGCCACAGTCAACATATTCTGAATCTTCCCATTTCCTCCACTCAGCAGAAGCCCAGAAAATTATCCAGTAAATAGTTTTCTACTCAAACAAAGCAGAATACAAAAGGGAGAAACATTTCAGCTGGATCAAAAGTGTATGATGAAAAGTCTTTCTAAAACATTAGCATTTTGGACATCCTAATGCTGCAGAGCTTCTTGGCAGGATATGTTTGCCCAGTTGGAAATGTGGGTGGAAATCTCCACTACAGTTATTGTGCCACCTTTAATTCTCAAGCCAGTTAATTTGGAAGAAACTTGGAATATATCAGCGTGGAATCGTGTTGTACCATCTAGACACAGTCTTCGGTGACTCCAAACTTGCTGTCTACAGAGCCTGTATGCTCCTTCCCAAGATTATCTCTTTGTTGACTTTCTTTTCAGAGTGTTCACTTGGTAATGTTGACTGAATTGTCTGAACAAATGTTTAAGAAATTATCCATTTGAAATTCTGAGTTAATATATGAAAGGCTTTCAGTTTGCACAGAAAATTATACGTATCTCCAAGTGAACACCAATAGAAGAGTAACACAATCTATGCGGGTTTTGAAGTTGCCCTATATATACTCCATTCGAACACATTACAGTATTTGAAATGAGACTAAATATGATACTGAGGATAAAGTAGAATAAAATACAACAGGTTGTTTGGAATGGATCATGATCTGTACAAGCAGTCAAAATTTGTGTTTTCGTTGCTGCTAGAGCGGTTTTATGATCCAGGTCCCTGTGATGCCAGACTGCTGTAAAGAGCGCTCTTCAAGGACTATATCTCGTGACTCCTTAGACTATTGTAAACTGATCTACCTCTGAGCTCTCTTCCAGAAAATTGTACAAAGCCTGAGCATGCACATTAAATTCTGCTGGGAATGCTATCAGCAGAAGCATTCAGGCTGTGGCTATGCTAAAAAGAGATGTCAGTCTGACTAAACAAAGAATCTAGTCTGTAATCTGTAAACCCATCTACAGCATCTGGCCTGGATTAAAAAGACCACAAAATTCAAGTGAGAGGATATTTTTGTGCCTAGAATGGATGGAGGCCTGCAGATGATATTTGAATGAGAACATGGACAAATTCTGCTGTGAAGCAAAGACATCAGCAGTTCCTCACCAAAAAGATTCTCCAGAGAAACCTTCTAGATGTATACATGTTATATATATGCATTTTATTTACACATATATATATTTATGCATATTTATATATCAATTGGACTAAGTGCCTTATCTATAAACATCAAGATATTTGAGACTCTAACAGTCCAGAAAAGACCAGACAGAGTTTATAAAGTCCCCAGTCAGATAGAATGTCCAATTTTCATGAAAGTACTTTCAGAAATCCAGTGAGGTACCTAAATACTTCAGAAAAATCTGGCTTCTAAATGCTGAAAACTAAGTGTCAAAACTAGCAAAAACTCATTAAAAATCCATACCTTTGAACCCTCCATCCAACACACAAACCAGCAGAAACCTGCCTTAATCCAAATGCAAGGGTATTGCAGCAGTTTAACACCACACTACTACCACTTTCTCCTGTATTCTTATCAGATGCATATTTTCACAGATCTTTCAGAATCTTTAAAATTAGTACAAGTATTTCTTCTTAATAACAAATCAGTGGTACAAAATTATTTCCTTACTTTTGGGAGGGAAGCTCTCGATCCTGAACTTTGCGTCGTCATTGTCAAAACTGTAGTGATACCCAGTGCGACTCTAGCTGGAGCAGCATCCATGTTGATCCAGAAAGAAACCCAGGACAAAATGACAATCAGCAGGCTAGGAATGTACATCTGGATTAAATAGTATCCCATCTGACGCTCCAAATGAAACTTGACTTCAATGCATGTAAACTTTCCTAGAACACGAAATTACTTTCATAAATGCTTTTTGCACATTTTTATCTTGTTTTCTGAGCATGTTAGATGCGTGGCCTGATTCCTAACCTAACACTGTAAGCAGGTCCTGATACACAAATGCAAGTCAGTAATTTGTTGCATGTTAGTTTGGGAGGCGCATGGGACCCCTGACTCACGTTAATTAAGAAAACAAATATTAGCACAGTTGTTTCACCTCCAAAAAATATAATGTGATGTTTCTTTTCTCAAATTTTAGTAAGATTTTACTTTAGTCAAATATAATGTTTGGTATTAAAAGGGGACAGCATTTTGTTCTTTTAACTATATGCAATTAAGCAAACTTACTTAAACAGACAGATCATAATCAATTAGTCTTACAGTCCTATGGTAGATCACACTCTTTCTCATTCTGGTCATATCATTTGCCTGTGTCTGTGGATTCTTTCTCACAGCAGAATCAACTCAAAGCCTACTTTGAATTTTGCCAAAAGTCTAATTCCAGGAAACCCACAACCATCTCTTGTGGGAGGTGAGTGATTCTTCAGACAACAAATAGCTGCTCCACAGGGGTAGCGGAGGACAAGTTTAGGATTGCCTGACAGGGGAGCTAGTTGGGCAGCGGGGGATGCAGAGTCCTGAGTTGCAACAGTTCGTCAGCTACTAATCCAGCCACTCTCTGCTGCTCTCCAAATCACTGTGTATCCTGGTTGTGGTTTAGGCACTGTGAAGGCTCTCACTCCAGGCATACTAATCCAAGTATAAAAATGTCTGTTCTTCCTGAGATGTCATGGTAATGGTTTCAAAGGACCCCTTTTGTCTTGTTTGGGCAAATGCATGAAGATGCATTGTTCCTTGTTCATCCTTTCAGGTGAAATTAGACTTTTTGCTCCTTTTTCTGATGCACGCATATTTTTTTGCTCGTCTAGAATGTTGAATGGCAGGGTGCAAGAGTTAGCATAAAGGACAATGCAGAGGCTGTTTAGCAAAGAGAGGAGGGGATAAGAACTGAATAGTACCTTTTGGCAGGACAGAAGGTCATATATGAGTGGCCTGACCTGTTGAGTTGCCTGACCTGTGACCCTGAAGACAGTCTCTGAGACCTGGATAGTGACTGATCCTGACCAGTCTGCCCATACAGAAAGGGACTCGAAAGGTGTGGGGTGGCCACATGTGGCAGCAATGATATTAGAGTAGCCTAATCTGTCACACTGTCCTGCAGTGCCACCTGGACAGAGTTCCTTGCAGTGTGGGTAGGAGGAGAAGTCTGAATAACACAGCTTTTATCCACATTTGAATTTCACAGCAAACCTGAAGAAGCATGCTACAGAGAACACAACAATGTGGGTGCCTGCAGGCTAAGTTTTCTTTTGCTTGAATACTGCTTTTCAGTTCCCCTGGCCAGGCCACACACTTTTAACTTCTGGTGATTAGACATTAATTTTGTTTAACTACATGTAATGGGAACTACTAATTGGCATTTTTATCCTTTGTGGGGAATCTTCATGAGTATACAAGGAAACTATTGCTCATGCTCTCCCGCTCTCTTACTTTCAGTATTTGACCCTGCAAAAATGGGTAATTTGACAGTAATTAGAAAAGCAGATGAACTCACTTATTCAGAGTTTGAGTTATGTGCTGGGAAATGGCTAAACTTTGTATCAGTCAAATTACAAATGGGTAAGCTCTGTCTATTGGAATTTACTCTCGGTTATCCCCTTCAAGTGTGAGAAAAGATGACAAGTCACAGCAGTCCCCTCTCCCACGGGTCTTGGACTGTGGAATCACAAAGTTTTCCTTCCTTGGCACTTTGGGCCCAAAAATGAGAAGCTGTATTTGTACAAATTAAAAACAATAATTTTGTTTTCATAAGAAATGAATGTGACATTTTTGGCAGAGGCAGAACCTCTCATGCTGTGTTATTTCACAGAATGAAACAAATGTATTTGATACAACCAGATTGGCTCTTACGCTGAAATGATGAAAAAGCTATTTTAGATGAGAGGGATTATATCTAATCCCAGCAAGCACCCAGCAAACCATTCTCTAAATGTTGTCCCTATTAAATAAACTCCAATCAGCTAAATGCAAATTTTGACAGAGTTCTCTCTGTTAAGATAAATAAAGCTAAAGATAGAAAACACAGCATTTGAAATGTCAAAATAGCAAATATAGGAAAAATATTTCAGTATTAAGTAAGCATTTAATTTCTCAACATTTCATGTTTGTACACTATTCAAATAAGAAATGAAAGCATTGTCTTTTCAAATACTACATTTCATACATTAGACCACACATAAAAGCTCGTGAAAATTTGATAATTTTCCTCACTGGCACTTTGATATGCTTGGAGGAATAAATCAAGTTCAGAAAAATCAGTACTTTAAAAAGGCTGAATCAATATTTAAGAAAAGATTCAGTTTGTTAAAAAAGTTTCATTTTAAGGAAATAAAGACAACTAGATTTTTTAATCAGTTTTTTAAGATTTTAAATTCCTTAATGATTTTAAGGATATTAGAATATCTATATTAGAATATCTTTAATGAAATTAAAAGAAATTTGGAAATAAAATCTTTCAAACAAAAATAAAGATGGAAAATGTCATTTTTTCAGATTTAAAAATAAATGTGGCTGAATCAAATTCTAATTTCAAAATTTTTTTTCATTTTACCCATCTTTTCCTTTACAAATTGACAATAGTTACCATTAGAGCAATCAATAGAAAAAAAGAGAATAATGCTCACCAGTGTTGTAATGTTTTGTACAATAACCAAGTTCTTTATCTTCTTTCAAAATAAACTGTGGCAAGGTTAAACCCTCTGCAACTTGCACAGGTCCATCACTTAGCCACTCAAATATCAGATCATTCATAGTGTAGCCAACTACAATAAAGAAATCAGAGTTTGTTAGATGGTAACTGACTGGTAAACAACAAAAGCAAATATTATTATGTCCGAGAAGCACATCTTTTATTGCAATACATATTATCTCATTTATATTTTTAAACTGTCTGATTAACAACAGCACTTTTGCTGTTAGTTACCAGTTACTCTTACTGCACTATTACTTTATTAAGAGCAACAAGTAACACCATTGTGTTCTGAAATACTACCCTGGTTTGCCATTAAAAAATAATTTTGCTGGCCCATCAAAGATACTGTTTACAACTGAAATGACATTTCTCTGTGCCTATGTGTCAGTCTGCATTTTGCTTTATTTTCATCATTCTTTGATAATGTAGTTGGTGGGCACCAAGAAAACAAGGATTTCTAGACTGCAGAATGCTGGGCCCTTTCTGAAAAGAAAACTGCAACTTTTGTAAACCTGTGAATCTACCACTGAGAGGTGCGGAGGGGAAAGAGAGAGGCTGCAGTTCACTGAAGTCTCTTTTTGACTGCAAAGGCTACATATTTATGGGTAAATTAAACAAGCTGTGTGTTGACACACTTAAAAAAGATGTGTGCTGACAGCTGCACAGTATGGATGAGTGTGTGCCAGTACCCAAGTCCATGTCTTGGCTGTATTCCTTTTACTACCGTAAGCATGTCTACAGGACCTCTGCTTCATCAGGTACGTTGCTTCCATTTTTCAAAAGACCATAGCATGTCTTGATCAGACGTTGCTAATCCCTGGCTGTGTACTAATTGCTCTTACTTTCCTAAGATTTAATTTCTCCTGTATAACATCACTGTGGTTAACCCTGGAAGTGATGCAGCCCTGATGGGTGAGGTGATGTGCCCTGAGAGAGGAAAAGGGAAGGGAGCAGGAGCAGCACAAAGGCAGGGTACCCTCATGGTATGGTGATGGACAGTTAAAGCACTGCTCCTCTGTGATTTTCCCTTACAAAATAGGAATACTGAGTCTCATCACACAAATATGATAATGTAGATACTATCTAACCATGAAATGTTACAGTAAAATCTTGTTCTTCACTAGATAAAGCAATCGGACACTCACAGCTCTCTAGCTGCATTGTACATGTCTGTACATCCATAGGAAAATTCTTCAAGTCCATGGGACAGGATAAGGTTAAAGTAAGCCTAAAATTGGAGGGGAAAAAAAAAAGAAACTATTGTTAGAAATCTACAGGTTTTATCCAAAGACCCATATTTAGAGTTGAAAGGATCAAGACCAAATCTTAGCACCTCAGAGACTGGACTCACTCTGCTCTCTGAGCTTTTAAGGACACGAGAGCTGTGAAGACAGAGAGGGTAAGCAAACCAGGCACTCGCTGGCTGCATTGGGTGAGCAGAACAGGGAAAGAGAAGACA
Source organism: Morus bassanus (assembly GCA_031468815.1). NCBI lineage: Eukaryota > Metazoa > Chordata > Aves > Suliformes > Sulidae > Morus > Morus bassanus. The sequence goes on along the minus strand of CM062568.1, from coordinate 85,122,542 downwards.
ACATCAAGATAGCAAGAAATGCTCTCCACTAATGCACCAGTGAATGTTTTATGTATAATACTGAACCCAAATAATGCAAAAGCTGAAATGACTGATCATGGGATACATTTTTAAGCTTTGTTTTGGAAAAGCAAAGGAAGGAAACAACAAACTCAGGTTTTTTTCAACAGGGAGTGCTTTTGTTGTGTATGAAGCCCATTTCCAACCCTTCATTCTTACTACTTAGCCATTAAAAGAAAAAAACACCATACAGTAAAAGCTAGAATCACATAGCATTAAAAGATAAAGAGTGCAGACAGAAGAAAGTAAGCCTAAAGGAACATTATCACACAAACTAAATTTCTTTTTTAATTTTTAAGTTGTTATTGTCCCAGATAAAACATAATTTTACTTGGATGGGAATATTCTTAATGTTTCTTTCTTTCTTCTTTTGTTTTTTCTTTTTAGTTCAGTTTACTTTTTCACATTTGATTGAAATCTGTTTCAAGACTTCTCCTCTGCTTTATTTCTTCTGTTGTTTGTGTGGGGAGAAGAAACCATTTTAATAAACCAAGATACTGGAATGACATAATTACAAGCAACTGGCTGCTTTGAAAAACAGAAGAATTGTTAAGATTTTGGGTTAAGTCATATAAAAAGAGTACATTTTTATTTCAGATTACCTTCAGCACAAAAAATACTCTGACACAAAGAAAGCAAACAAACAAAAACCTCTGCGCCCATTTACCATCAAGGACGAGAACTAGAATGACTGATTTGAAAGTACACTGAAACATTAACACATGTGCAATGAGAATAACTTTTTAATTATGCCAGTGAACCCACAGGCCAGCTGCTAACCTTGAAAGTATGTTGTCCCACAGACAAATGCAATCTGTATGGAGAAATACTTCCCTAAGCTCTGTCTCCCATGGTGATTTTGTGCTTCTCACTACATACAGCTGATTCAAGCTCTTTCAGTCTATTTCTTCATCATGTGAATTTTTTGGGATGGCCTGACTGGGCCTTCTAGTCTTACTGTCCTGACACCAAATCACTATGACAAGAAGATGATATTTAGGTAACTGAGATCAAAATGGTCTCAGCCTGATCAAAAATCACATTCAACATCTCTATTTTTGCCTACTTGTTGGTTACCTAGAGAAAGTCACATTATTTTCCTCTTGACACAGTCTTCACTGTACAAGATGATAATATCAGGAAATTAGAGATCGGTTTTCTGTGGCAGTGAAGTGCACTGAGATGAAGAAAAGCCCCCAGTAGTCCTCTCAACACTGCCATAGTAAATAAACTCCCATTTAACCTTTGGGAGCAAGTAGCATAAACATTAAAAAAAAAATCAGTCATCTAGAGAAAAAAATATATTTAGTAGACATATAAATGTCATTGAAAATCTGCCCTTTACTCATTTAGATATTTTAAGTGCCCTGTAAATGTTAACTAGCCTCATTTTTACTAGGTAATGTCCTGGATTAAAGATTGAGCTATTTAAATCACTAATCGCCAGTATTAACAAAAGACTGCTTCTGCCTTTTTTTCTGAAATGTTGATATATCAAACTCTCTTCCTTCTTTTCAGTCACCTAAATATGGCTTAGATGTTTTAAGTTAATTTCAAACATGTCTTTACGCAAATGCAGCCTTTCTAAATATGTCATTTGTTTTTATTCATTGAAGTAGGCAATGCCTATCTACCCCTCAGATTTTACTATGTGGATTGCATGCTGACTATGCTTCCTTCCCCTTCATCCTTTTCTACCCCCCAAAACCCTCAAAGGGTCTGGGGGTTTGACTACATACATGGGCAGGGGGTGTGTCTTTTTTATTAGTCTAATATCGAACTCATGAGAAAGTGAATACATCCGGTTGCAGCTTTCCAGCCTCCCAGGGGTAAATTGACCTATCTCCTCTGATGTTAGGTAGATATATCAATTTTTTTTTTCTGGAGGTGAGCTGAGAAAATGCTCATTATGTTGGTTCACACAAAGGTTGACATCTCTTCTTTCTCTTCCTAACCAATGGTGTCTTTCATGAAGACTAAATTATTCTCTGCTCACCCTGACAAATGGAAAATAATTTCTATTCACTGTATTGATGAGGCTAGTTTGAGAGATCATGCCCTTATAGCTTTACCCCTACTACCTCATCTCAGTAGAGTAGCCATTCATGGTTAACATCTTTGCCTCTGTAATCCCTTTTACTAGGAGTAATGCAAGTGTTGAACCCAATGCTTATTGCATGGTATCGTCCACAGCTCCATTGATTTTCAACAAGATTGCTACATGCTAAATGTTCAGCTGCTGGATCCTGAAATAGCTCCGGTGAAGACCACTGTGGTGGGTTGATTTATAGCAGTTGTCTCTTTTTCAGTAAAAATATGATCCTGCAAGTGTTTCCAAACCCAGGTGCCATGTCACTACTTGTATATTTACATTAATAAGGAAACAGGATCAGAAATGGAAAGTGTTAGGCAGATATAGTTACCCACATTGCCTATAATAACAGTGTCATTGACAGAAACTGTTTCAGGAAAGTGAATGTCTCACATTTGGCAAATTCAAGAGCCCCTGGAGATTTGATGCAAAGTGCAAGTTTAACTGGCAATTACATTGATGAATACTTTAATCATTAATAAAACAGAATAAACTGCTATAGAACAATTATTTTATTTTTCAGGCACCCCACCACCAAGGCATTTGACATGCATAAACAACAGATTTGGTGACGTAGCACCATAAAACACTGATGGGAAGAGTTTTATGAACAATCTGTGTAAAGCTGAAAGGAGAAGGAGCTGACCAAGGACTTGATTTTATCTTCAGTTACCTGAGGACCCTTTAGCCCCTGTTAACCAGGCTCAGGTTGCACAGCTCACTCAGCGAGAGGCTTGGAGTTGGACACATTATATTTTAGGATACATTATAGGAGAGAGTCACATCTCCAGCACACCAACACTTCAGGCGCAACATCAGAGCCAGCAAGCCACCCTGGAGGAGAAGCAAAGTTGCTCTATTCTCTCCCTCCCTGCTCCCTCACCCATCCTGCAGTCGAGGAAAAGTTGAGCCCTGGAATAGTGCAAATAGAGTAAGAGCAGAACAAAATGCAGAACCAGAGCCAGAAAACAAAGAATGAGCAATTAGCCGGCACTGTGACAAAAATAATAAAAACAAAATCAATAATATTACTGAGAAATGCTGTGGCAGAGGCAGGGCTGTAATCCAAGTACTCCAGGGCAACATGGCCTGTCTTAAACTTTGGACCCCCTTCCTTCATACACTAGGAAAGTCCTTTTGAGCAGCATCTGCTGATACTTTAAATGCCTTCGAAGTGCAGTGGGCACTGCTGTGATTTCTTCACTCAACATCTCTTTCAACCCCCCCTCTTTCACCCCCAGGTTTCACCAGAATATGTTGAGAAATCGTTCAGACTTGGACTGTGGGTCTGCCTCTCTTCCCACCACAGCTCAACGTCTTTCATTTCTGGTCACCCCAGAAATCCCCTTACAGCATAAATCAGAGGTCTGTTTTCCCACTTCTGCAGGCAGGAAGGCAAAAGTCCTGGAGACTGTGGCCTCCTTTGTTATAGAAGCAGAATAAGGCATCCCATGGGAAAAAAAAAATAGCCTGACAACATGTTATTAATCAGAAACCTTCATGCTGGTGGTCTTTAACACCTGAACACATTGTTTTGCAATGTTTGTGTTTTCTCCAAATGGAAGCAGACATGCCCTTAGATGGGCCAGCAGCAGAGCCCAGCACAGGCACTACTGCTACCCTAACTGTAGCAGCTGTAGCCAGCCATCGTCCTCCAAGGAAACGCCAGTGGAGTGGGGTGACACACATGTGCAGCTGAGGGAGCTCAGTGGTATTTACATGCAGTGCAACCAAGTCCTGAACTCAGCAATGGGGCTGACACACTGTGCTTCCTAGTCATCCTTCACCCATTCCTGCCCTGTCCTGTCCTTTCTGTGGCCCTGGACATACTTTCCTCATCTCCTCCTACGCCTGCCCGTCTACCCTACATCTCTCCCACAGACAACTACATGACCCAGAGCCCAGCCTCTCACTTCTGCATCCTAGTCTGTCCTCCTACACTTTCCCCCTCCCTTTCCTGTTGCCCTCTCTTTTACCTTGGTTCCTGCCAAATTCCACCCCCACCTCTCTTTGGGGTATTAAGCCTTGAGGCCAGTCCATTCTTTGACACCTAATCCCCAAAGCAGTCACCATCAGCGGAGGATAAGGTCCTTTAATACGAAAAAATTCAACAGGAATAAAATGTTTGTAAACAGGTTGTTGTCAAGATAATCTCCCATCTCTTTCTTTCTCTTAGAGGTTTTGAATGCTGATGCTCATCACCATCATGCCACTTCTCTGATAATCTCACCCAACAAAAACATTTCAGCATACTACATATACAGACTGCTTGTGAATGGTCTGCAGCACAAAACTGAAGAACTTCTAGTATTAAACCCTTAGAGAACTGGGTTTACACATTACATAATTCAAGAATCCTTTTTGATAAATTTAAGACTATACCTAATTTTAACTGGGATTTGACGTAATGCCTAATCTGCAGCAAACATTAAACTGTATTCTAAGCCACTTCTTCTTTTTAAGCAGCTGCCATGCCTTAGCCTGATGTGCTGCCACTCACCCAAAACTTCCCTTGATCTGAGCGATAACTCTCACCCTGGAGGAGGACACTGATCCCACAAGAGAAAGGCTCTGTGGATCACAATAAGAGGTGTCTGATGACAAGGGGAATATAATTTTCATTAATTATCCTTGCAAGAGGGGCAGGTTGTGAGTGGGCTACAGAACAACAGCCTCCTCACACAGTTTTTTCTAATGAGAAATAACTAGGGTCAGTCTTATTAAGTATAGAAGTACTGTTGCAAATTTAAAATTTAAAAGGGTACAAGTCCCTTCCATCTCCAAAAAAAGCATGATTATCTCCTCATAAGCATGACTAGCAACAAATGCCTCACCATGAGTGGGCATGGTATCAAAAATAACATTTTGTTTCTATTCTTCTCCTTTCATTCTTTCAAGCTACACCCATCTGCAGCTCAGCTGTTGGGACAGGAGACTTCACAACCTGGGATTTTATGGTGCAGATACCAGAACACAAGTAGTACATGCATGGTCACTGCTAACATTGGCCATGTGCCATTTTTATGAAAAGTCTTAGACCTGTCAAAGCCCACAGAGTTGGGTTTAGTGAGACAAGGGGGATTTTTTTTTTTTTTTCCCAGTATTGCCAATTCTAAAGATGCTATCATAAATTGCAATATTTCTGGTATTTTTCTTAAAAGTCCAAGCTGACAATAAAGGTAAAAATATTCTTAGCAGTGCATTTTTCTTTAGAAGATTAAATTCTTGATCCTTATAGCTGCTGAAATAACATTAAAATATTACCTAAGCAGAAGCAGACAAAGTTCCCCATTAAACTGGCAGGGGAGATGGAGTTGCACAGCAACCATGACAGCATTGCATGAGACAGGAGCAAATGCCATTCAGACTAGTGGCACTGAAACAGGGAGGAGAATCTGAAATCTCCTTATATTCCTCCCAGTCCCCTCTCGGGTGATCTGTACCTGAAAGAAGGACACACACACCGTTCATGTATCAGAAGGCCAAAAAAGAAAAAATTCCTAGTGACATACTTCTTTTAAAGGGCTTTTCATTTTGTAGTCCATCTCATTACTTTTTCAGGGACCTGACTCATCATTTTGAATGTCAATTTGGATAATTTTCACAGTCTACAGGCTTTGTCCTGTTAAATGGAACAGTCAAACTGTCTGCTTTTTCCCCTATTTTTGAGGAGTCCTGGAATTCCTCTCTAATATTTGTCATGTTCTGCAGCTTCATTTCTGTCAGATGGGAACGGGCTGAAGTCGAGCTTAGAGATGTGGAGCCTCCTCTGCTATGGCAAAATGTGAGGTGTAGGTTGGAGTTTAACGTACTGCTGTTTATGAGCATGTTCTCGCTCCCTCCAGTGCTTTGCTTTGCTTCATGTGCTGCTTAACAACACAGCAGCTGGCACAGAGCGGGGTGGTGGATTTCTCATTACAGGCATCCCACTTCTCATTGTAATGCAATCATTATCTATAGATACACAATGCCAGCACATGAGCTGCCAGCAAATGATTTTCCAATTATTGCTCAAGCAAATCTATGAAATTAAATTCAAGTATGATTCCATGTGACAGTTACATTCAATAACCACCTGTTTCCTTTCCATGAAGAACAGTATTTCATCTGTCTTTTCTTCTCTGTCATTTTCTATCTTAATTTTCCTGCAGTGTGTGTTTAGTATGACGTTGCTTTCCTCCTGGCGTAATGACATCTCTCTTCTAAGCCATGTACTGCAACGCAATTGGCAAAAGACCTTCATCCCTTGTAGCATGTTCCAGGAAAACATGCTTTTTCATACCATTTAGAAAGGGCTTCTGCACCTACATCATTTTACAACTAACCTTTAACTGCTCCAGTGCAAGTTCAATGGGTAAATGGGGTGATTGGTCACTAGCAATCAAGGACAGGCATTGCCATTACCCATAACGAGAGCAGGTACGCAGGCATGTGTCTTGGCTATGCAACTATCCCATTGGCGCAGACATCCAGAAGTAACCACCCACCAATATTTTTTGATCCTGTCAGCCAAGAACAACTTTATGCTTACAAATTGGTCTCCAACAGCATTTCCCACTTTTTTTACTTACAACAAAGTCTTCCTTTTTATTTGAGACACAGGAGTATAGGGCCGTAGAAATAACATCCTGGGCCATCAGATCTGGTCATCTGCTATCACACATAGTCACATCATCTAATCCCTTTCAAAAATGATCAAGGTTCACTTAATGATACCTAGTTCCAACACCACCCCCCCTTGATTTCTGTTGGAATACTTTTCTAGGAAGTCAAGGTGTATATGGCTAGAAACTTTATAAGTTCCACTTTAAGCTTACTTATGACCAGTTCAGAGACATTTGTTCTCCTGACAGCATTGTCCTTCAGTCTAAGTAGCTCTTCTGTTGTGTTTGTATTTACCTCACCTCCAGTGCTCTTGTGTGTCGGCTGGAGACGTGCACGGCATTAGAGGAAGAAGCAAGGCAGTACATGTTCAGGTATAATGTCACTCTCACTACTTTAGATGCCTTATGAAATGAAAAAGCAACTAATTTTTTGTCATTAAAATGTAAATTATTCTTTCCTTAAACATGGTGATCAATAGGGTTTTGACAATAGCTGTGCTAGTTGCATAACAAAGTACCCGCATTAGGCTTTATTATTTATTTAGTAGCTTTTATTATTTGTTATGCAAAACAAGTACTTTAGATACAACAGAAAAATAAGGGTATTGGAAACCCAGGGCTAGATCCTCAGTCCGGATTTGTAGATTGGGAGGGAGTGAGAAAGACAAGAGTGGGTGATGGGAGGGTGCAGTTAAGAGTGTTAGGAAACCACCCTAAAGGATGTGAAGAAACTCAGGCCATTTAATTAAAAGACCCCAAAAGGAAGGAGGGTGGGGGTGGAAGGAGAGGCAGGAGTAAGGGCAAGAAGGAAAGAAAAAGAATAGGTGAAAAGTGGGCAGCTAATGATAATCCAAGGACACTGGGTTCAGCCATAATGAGAACGGCTGCTTATCCCAGGAGAAGCTGCAATTTTTTAGCCTCTGAAACCATTGTTATTATTGTAATCATGTCCCTGGGAAGACGAATTTGTCAAATTCACTGGATTCACATAGCACGCAGCCACAATTTGGGAAGTCACCATGTCCCAGTAACATTGTGCAGTTTAATAAAGTCTGGTGATTCTAGCACTATTTATATAATGTCTATAAGTGTTCTGCCTATAATATATAATAGTTGTCAAACCCAAAACTTCTTTAGATATGTGCTCTATTTCCGTTAGTATTTCTGCACTGCACTGATTATTCAATATTTTGTTGTTTTTTTTTTACCATGGAAAAGTTACTTTAAGGTATATGAAGACATTTTATGCTTTTGGAAAATCAGGGCAGTGATCATGGGACAGTGCACAGTTTTGCCAATGGGAGAACTAAATAATTTCCTATGAAAATATTCTTGTGCTGATTAACTTCCAAGGGAAAATCCCCACCCTGTCAATATCGGTATTATTCTGGTTGGAGCTGAGGTAATAAATATGATTTCATGAGGTTGGAGAGAGGGGTTCCTACATACTAAACAGCCATGTCAATCATGATAACGGCCTCTCTACTCCCCCCTCTGCTAATCTGTCACATGGATAGACAATGCTGCTAGTAAAGTCCAAATCCTCTTAAATCCCAACATTAGACTGTAAAATAAATTGAAGTCATGAAATTAAAGAACAGGATGCACACAGAGCTGTAGAACATAACATTTCCTACCACTCTGTTAGGCTAGACTGTGCTTGCCATGGATGATTTACACACAATGATGTCATCAGGTGTAAATGGAGCTTCATTATCGTATAGTTGACAAGGTTTTTACCCCAAAATTATTTTAGAAAACCCACGCCTGACTTTACTGTAACATGGCAACATATTCTGTAATCGCCATGCTAAAAATCTAAGATCTGATCTTATTTAAAACCAAAATATTTCAGAAAGATAGTGGACTCTTTTCCCTATGAATAATCTATTGCAGAGGGACTAGCAGTGTTACCTATGTATTTCCTTAATCTGCTTTGCATTTCTTTCACACAGGTCAAAGAACACAGGTACAGAGGAGACTGCAAAACACAGAAGTTTCACTCAGAAAAGCTGAATTATAAAATATTATAGATTACTTCTGATCATTTACATTAGGGGCATGGTAATCATAACTCGTAATATAATCCAAAATGGTGTGGGGGGTGGTGGGGATGCAGGGAGGAGTAGACTCAGTGCTCTGTTGCTCAGCACTATGGCCATATTGGGAAGAGTTGATATCAGAAACTCCTGAGTAAGGCAGCTGGCACAGGAGATAGCACTGCAACTAAATGTGCTGTTTTCACAGATACTTCTCTTTGGTTGCATAAGCAGGCAAGGGCTTTTGGATGTGCCAACTCATCTTGTCAGCTACTTGTTGCTGAACTGAGGGGCTAGAAATCACCCCCAGAACAGCTGCACAAATAGAGAGGAATCTAATAGCTTGTATTTTCTCTGTTTCATGGTATCTTAACAGCAGAGTACTGCTCTCTAGTAGACAATCTGGCTTCATCCATAATAACATCTAACAGTTAAATCTAGGTCAAGAGTTGAAACCATGAAGGACTAATTGTCTACATAACTAACATTTCTTGCACTGTGCAGATAAACAAAGACAGAAAAACAGATATTTTGAAGGACCTGAGGAAATTAGTCTTAGGTATTTCATTGTTCTTTGAATAGGAATAGCAAAAATGGGGGGAGAAATGTAATTTGTGAGTCTGCAGAAATCTCCTCCCTAGAATTCCAAGTGGCTCTCTTGTCAAATTATGCAACACCTTCTAAAATCTTTGGATATATTAAAAATATGAAATAATCTGCTTTGTAACTCCTTCTGGCTAAATGCGGTGGCACTACATTTCAGAGTACAGCTCTACAACCTTATCAGGCAATTGGGAGTGTTTTCTGGAGCAGCAGGTAAAAAAAAAAAGGGTAACAGCCCCTTTACCTTTCTGACCAATATATTCTAGGTTCAATGCCATGGATCAATATTAAAGTTGAGTTACATCACCTTCTGCATCAAGCTCATACAGCTGACGTGCACTGAAAATATTAAAAGGAGAGGGAGGCAATTAATGCAGAAAAAAAAACGTCAAACCTTAAATAAAACCATTCCGCTTTGTATCACTTTGCTAAAATAAGCTTTTTGGCAGATGCTAATATTCTGAGTTGGCTGGCAGCCTGAAATGAGTTTGTGGAAATCAAGGTAGCACAAATGGGTGGCTCAGAGAGAATGCAAAGCCTCCTGTGAGGTTATTTAATATTTTCCTAGTGTCCCAGGTGTCCACAATGGGCCAGAGAAGATACAGTCCTTGACCCAGAACATAAAAGCAGTGGAGCGGTGTATACAATGCAAAATCCAAGTATCGTACAAAACATGACTGCCAGGAACAGGTTTCTTGGTATCATCACACAACACTTCCACTCTTTCCAAGTGCATAGCCCCCTACAAAATCCAATCCATGCAGAGATCATTCAAGGGTTGGGAGTGGATGAGTCACAGGCATCTGGGGGGTGACGTTATGTGGGTTCTGATTTTAAATCTTGTTTTTTCAGCATACAAAATATACACAACTTAAGCTAATTTTATTGAATACTGCTATAATAAACCTTCTTGGTGACTGCTCTCTGCATAGGGCTTTAAAATAAAAGTTACAGCTATTTAACTGTTTTGCAGCTAAAAGAGTGCAACTGAGTCTGATCTTGACTAAAGCGTAGTTGTTTGCTGAATATAACTTTGCTGTAACTGCTGACTTCTCAAAATATATGCACCTCTAAGAGCTGTTGATACATCTCCAGTGGCAATAGCATATATTTGCGATACTGAGTAGTCCTGAGTTCCCCCCTCAAGGTTCTAGTTCTCTTTGCATACCCAAAGGTTTAGACCAGTTATCCAGTTAAAGAGCCTCAGGCTCTATATAGCATAAATAGCATGCTATCTGAGATCAAAACAAATACCAAGGTAGTCATTTGAGCATGCAGCAAATATCTAAAAATAGGTTTAGACTGCTAAACTTATATGATTCATAGGCGGGTACATCAACCATCAACAACTGGCTTTATTTTCTTTATGAACTCCCAGGAAGTTAAATATAGATCTAGGAGTCTGCAAGCATGAGCGTCGTAACTAATTATTGTAAGGTAAACTATGATGGAAATCTACGTCATGCCTACCATCACCAGTAAATACAGAATGGCTTATCCCTTCCTGAGACAAGGACAAACAGCCTCAGGCTTACCATGAGGCGAGATAACTCCCAGAGCTAAGCACTGTGGTGGGGCTAACACATGAGCCAGAGCCTCACTGACCCTGCCATGACTTATCTGAGCACCAATATCCTACACCAAGTGTCTTGTTTAAGTAAAATATGGACCAAGAGATCTAGTTCCACCTGACTTTCCAAACTCTTTTCAGAAAGGGCAGGACTGGCCTCTGGGAGCATTTAAGAGCATAAGCCAGTTGTGCCTCCTGTGTAGCATATTTCCATGTTTTTGGTGCAGTATACAGGGAAGAGGAATACCACTGCCATATAATAAACACACCTTGCTTCTTACCCATTAATTACCGGGAGCAGTTCTAAACTCATTTTATGTAGAAAGAAATTTATATTTATGTGAGATTAACTTGTCCATAATTTTATTAAATTTGGAAATATGACAAAACAGCCTACACCGTTACGTCTCAGACATCTTTGTAAAGTGCTTTAAACATTTACAACACCCTAAATGCTGAATGTTAAATATCGTGATGCCAGGTTAAGTGTTAGTGGTGCAGTAGTGAAAATGGCAGCATTATAACGTTCTCAATGTACTGAAACAAATCCCTAAAATATTCCTGGTCTTTTTCTGCATAGCACAGCTAAAAGCAACTGGCAACACACAGGTGCATCTAGCTCAGTATCTAGAGAATAAAGACAAGTCTTTCTAACTACTTCTGACTTCAAATTTCCGTACTCTGGAAACTTTTCTTCACTGTAAAGTACCGTTCAAAATTATATGCCATGTTAGAGGCGTCAGGTAAGCCTCTATTACTGCTGTGCGATTCATATGAGAGACAATGAGCTTTGCATAGTACCCCATTGGAATACTGCTTACTCTTCTTCATATTAATTTGCACTTAGGTATGGGAATTTTACAAATGTGATATGACAGCTCAAAATATTACTTTTCCCACACGGACAAATGTCAGGAAAGTTATCCATCTGTGTTCAGAACAGCACCCAACTGCACTGTTGCCTCCAATAAGATGGTGTCTGATGTCATTCAAACAAACAGATGCATTAATTTCTTTCCCAGGGTGAAAAAATAAGTATTTGCAAGTGACAGCATGTTTATCACCCTGCTAATTCTAGTTTCTTCCTTGTATCCTATTATTTTTCTCAAACTGTTAGGGCACACCAATTTGAAAACTTTCTTAATAAACATTTACATTCCACGCTGCTTAATCTATCCAAATATTACTGAGGTCTTATCAAGGAATCTCCACAAGAATTAAATAAATGGAGGAAGTGCCATGTTATTACTTATTTATTTAGCATGCTAAAGAACACAGATGTCCTGAAACTGGATCAATAATAATTCCTTAATGAAAATGCAGGCCACAAACAGAATGCCCAGTCAGAAGCAACTGCTTTCTAAACTAATCTTTCTTACAGATTAATAAATTCACTAAACAACCTGTTAAACAAATACTATCATGTTTACTTTCTACAGTGCAAGAAAGGCAAAAGCTGAGAAGCATTCCCAGGCACAAATAAAACACAATAATTACTTTTTTTAAACAATTGTAAGAGCAATAATACAGTGTTTTGCACCCTTGACTACCTATATTAAGCAATTAATGGTGCATAGTAAGCTGAGTGACAAATAAATACTGTTGGTTATTTGCTGCTCTTTATGCCTGTGCAATGCAATTCTGATTCTCTGCATACGTCCCATTCCATCAGGTCATATCAAATCATGTTTTGTCAGTGGTTGTTAATTGAGCCTAAATCCAGTCACATGACACACACTTCAATGCACTTAGTATAAAAAATGTTTTCCGTAATTCCAGTTATTTTTAAATTTGAGTAGATACATCTGATTACTCAGTGACTTACATGTCAAGTTTATTGCATTTCAAGCATGTTTTTATTTTAGGTGTTGAGCAGTCATTTAAAACACTATTCCCCTTTACTTTTAAATTAAAACTCACAAACTACTGTAGAGTTGATTTCCTCTCTTTGTAAGAGGAGTGACTTGAGCTAACACTGATGGGAATTATTGAAGTGTACCATTAAAGTATTAGACAGCCTGAAGTTTCCAGCAAAGCTAAGAAGTACTCCTGTGCCACTTATAGACTATTTTGTGAAAAATAAAGCTTAGCAAAGGAATGTTGGCAAAATTTCCTTCTACCCTGCTATGATTAAGTCTCATTTCAGTTGTACACATGGGACAACAAAAAATTAAATATGTACATTATGTTCTGTAAGCCTAGTTACATCCAGAAAAACAGGGAGTGAGGGGAAAGAAGGGAATGAAGAGAAAAAAAATAGAGTTAACTGGTTTACCTGATACTGTACAACACTTTTCCAGTTTTAGAAATCCTCAGCAACTTGTTGTCTGTCGTGACATCATGGAAGTTCGCTCCCTTCTCATTGGCAAAGAATAAATCTGGCTTCCAAATAGAGTCCAACATAGAAGGATCTAAATCCAGGGAATCATCAGGATATTCACTGTAAGCCAGACGTGAGTCGTTCCACTGCTGTCTCAAAAAAATGTTCACCCTGTAGTCCTACAGAAATGCCATGTAAAAAGGTTATTAAGCCACTTAGCAAAACTGGAAACCCACTTAAGCTTTCTTTATGCTCTTAGACTTACTACAGTACCAGCATTACAGCAAACATTTATGTTATCTTTTGAATGTAAGAGTTATCATTTGAAAACAAAGCAGTCTAAATGCTGTATTGAACCAAACAAACACAACTGGTTCATTTTCCAAATCAAAATTACTTCAGTGATGAAAAAAATATTAACTGCAACATCTGATATTAAATATAATCCTCTTTCAAATGCTATGGATTAACTTGGAGGTACTTAGAAAGTCAAAAAACATTGCAGCTAGATACATATAATTTCAACAAAGATTCTATCAAACTACTAATATAAATAAATTGTTTCCAATATATAAATCAATTATTTCTAATGTATTCATGAATAGTTGCTAATTCCAGTGAAGCCAGATTTGTATAGAAGAAATTAAATCAGCACTTCTTATTTACTGTTTGTATCCTCTTTCTATCTACCGTATGCTTTTCTCTGTATGTTCCTTCATTCACTCCTCCCTTTCTGCATCCCATTAAAATTTTTCTAATTGCATTCTTCTGCTCAGTGGTCTGCTAGTCACAACTGAGAAAGGCAGCAATTATTTAGAGGTTCATTTAGAACCAACATTAACACTGTGTCAGGAACTGGCTATTAAAGGGGAGTGTGAAAAAAGCTTTTGGGGTCTAAACTCTCTGGAGGGAATGGAAAGATGCTAATGCTTATTCTCCTTACCCTAAATTTCCAAAGTCAGCAAAAAAGAGCTTCACCTCCTCCAGCTTTCCCTGCTATTATAGCATATTTACCTGAAATTACTATGTTTAACTTGCTTGTGAACAGTCTTAGAAATACAGCTACTCTTCCTCTAAAAGGAAAATATTTAATAACATTTATATCAATTATATTATCTGAAGGAACAATTTAGCAAATAGTTCTTCTCACTGCACAAAACCCTCATATTTAGGATTTACTTCATGGTAGCAGAAGTACTTTAAAACGGCAGCATTGTGCTTTTGACTTGGAAAATGTATGACTTAACCTGGATTTAGTTAGGCCACTGAACTGCATAGCTAAAGAACTTATCATCCTTGAAATGTAAATAAATATTCTTACTCTGATTACAGCTGCAGAAAGCAGCTTGCCCAATATGCAGACTCTGTGAACAAGCCCCTCCAAGCTTCAGCGTTTCCCACCCTTCATTCAGCGGGTTGGGGAAAAGGTGTGCTGCTGCCCTGACAGAATATTTCTGACAACCAAACTGATGCAGTTTTTGAACCCTACAGGATGATGCTTTACAGTCTCACTAGGAATGTGATTTTTCTTGCTTTCTCTGTCATTTTCATTTTGCTGTTGGGTAGATGCAAGTTAAAACAGGAATGTCTACTAATCAGAGCAAGACAGACCTGAGAGATATCTCAAGAATAGCACATTTATTAAAGATACTTACAAAAGCCTGTATCTTTTTTTTTCACAAGCCACTGTACTTTTTATGATGGTGTTGTTTCATACAGTTAAAGATCAAATAGTTACTTGCAGTTCTGAGCTTATGAAATGTCATCACATCTTGTGAGGATACAGTAACCCTAAGCATACTTTCCCTTGTTTCTTGGTCTTAGAAACTGAGTGTCTTGTAAGTTCATATGGAATAGTTTTAGTTATAAAGCCAGGAAAGCACTTGATTTTCATTCTGCAGAAAAGAAGGCAGGAGCTTTCATCAGCAACTGTTGATAGAATAAAATTGCTACAACTAGTTGTGCAACTGCCTTTGATTTTGCTTTAAAATAAGAATTACAATGAACTCTATGGAAAGCAGAGGAATTTCTTCCGCCATGACATAGAAATCGTAAATCAGTCAAATCAGTAAATTGTTTTGAAATATCTAAAAATAAATGTGCTTTCATAAACTTCAGTAGTTGGTGATTTAGATAACAAAAAGCAGTCTGAAAAATCCCTATTCATAGAATAGCTTGCATATGATGATATATATTATACCAAAAGCATAAATAATACCAATAGGATTACACTATCTTTTTCAATATGTACCTTCATAAATATATCAGAGCCATCACACTAACACACTTAGAAACGCTTTCTCTCTGCAAGCTTTGTTATTAGAAGCAAAACAGCACTGAAACCTTGTTTATGTCTGATAGGCTTTGCATATATATATGTATGGATATTTTAATAAGAAATAAAAATGGAAATAGAATATGACATGCACATCACAAAACTATCATTACTTTTTCTCTCCTATGCTTGCGGTATAAGCAGCTGAGAGGGATGTGTGTTTACACAGTCAGACCTAATCATGTGCAGAATTTTGAATTTACTTTTCCTAACTATCTTCTGAAGAATAATTCTCCTGAGAATGGTATCACAATATGGAGCTCAGGCAGACTACAGTGTGTATCTTGCAAGTTCCTGAGGGTAGAAGTGGGTGGACTGTAGTAAAGCACTCCTACATGACCATGAGTACACCTGCTCCACAAATTCTTCCTGACAGCACCACTGCTCTGAACAAGGAATGTGGACCTGAAGATTCGATCACAGTTGTAACACAGATGCCAGTGATAGCTCAAGGCAACTCAGATAAACACTTTTCCTCTGTTCTCAAGCCATAAGATCAGGGTAATACTAACATACTAAAGGAATATTCATCCAATTATTTAGTAGACTTAGCTGAAGATTCAGGGACTCCATCCATAGATACATTTAGTTTTTGCTATAGGAATCTAGAGACAAATGGTCTTCCAGCAAAACCATGGCTAGCAGGTTCACTGCCCAGAGCTTCAGCAAAGCTCTGGGTCCCTTTGGCCTTAGGCATTGCTGTGGCAGGGGGTTGCTGGGGAGCCCCACTCCATTTTTGGTGCTATTTTCTGTCTCTGAACTGATGGTCATCTTAGATCTTAGCCTTCCTCCCATCTTCCCCTCCAACAGCATTGATCACCCAGGTATTGAGTCAGATGCCTGAGGCAAACAACAGATTTAGCTGGCCTTCCATGCATGAGGGGCTTGCCAAAGACACTACTCTCTCTCTCCAAATCCTAAATATGAATGCTAACTGAAAAGTGGTGGTTTAATAATCTATTTCAAGGCCATGTGACAGAAAAACACTTGGTTAGCTATGTACCTAAACATGCAAAGTGTCCCCACAGTTAAAACTATATATGTGAATTAATCAGAATCTAACAAGCTGATTTGTAATTATGTTTTTTCTAGTGGGAAGATAATATCATACAGCCAGACACAGCCAAGATTTATTGCTCCTAAATTTTTTAAAGGAACAGCAAATTTTTCTGCTAACATAAGTGCTCAAAACACAACTGGAGTTGGATGCATTTACCCCAACAGAGAACCTGCTACATAGTGTCAGTCATTGATTATAGGGCATAACGACAATAATAATGTCCTCACAGTTAGTAATTTCTGTAATTAACAATTAGCTCGTCAATGTACAAACTGCTTTTAGCTTCTCCTACAGCTGATAGCTAAAAAATCCTGGTCATTAGCAACACTGAACATCTGAATACTTTGGGACTCTGCCCAGCCTGATGTAGATTACTCATCTGTGATACTCAACTGCAGTCATGCTGTACAGTGAATTTTCTGCTGAATACTGCATGTGTGAATGCTTCTAAAAATAGATACAGAGCTTCCTGGCATAACTGCTTTATTCAGTGAAGTTACTCAGGAGTGTCTTTTTCTCTTTCTTTGCAAGTTAGGGCTTAAAAAGAAAGACAAGTAAATCAATGAAGAAAATTTCCAACAATTCCGTCTTGACTCTGATTGGGCCTTTTTTTTTTTACTATTTTTATTTTGGTATAATATACATCATTCTAATATGGAAGAAAACCGTTTCTTTTGGGGAAAAAAAAATCAATTGCAATACTGTCCCATATGAGCTTTATAGTGCAGAAAGTCTAATACGTATTCATTTTGTTTCCCTAGATTTTAGATTTTTGGGAACAAAACTCATGAAGACTCTATGGAATTCACTCATTTGGAGAAAGCCAGCACAAAATCCTGATTTTTTTCTGAATGAACGGTTTTAGCTTTTAGAAGAATATACTGGACATAAGAGTTGCACTGGCTTTTCACACAGGGATGAATTTCATCTTGATGTCATCCTAATCAGAAAACAGAAACTACTCCTGCTGATGTTATTGAGAACCTGGCTTACCGAATTTAGTAGGTCTGGGACTGTAATCCTGTTTGCCATATTCATTTCTCCTACTGAAAGCTTCTCTAAACAAATTTTCATCTCCCAAGTTTCCAATGAGCTACTGTAGATCGTCCAAGTTATATTCTGATAATGTCCCTTCAGCACATATACATGGTTTCACTAAGCATTCCTGTCCTCTGAGGCAGGAGTGTTTCTATTGGATTTCCAGTCCAGGGTTTTAAATGAATCTTTTAATTTTATGTCAAAACCATCAAGACCATTTTATAGGGAAAAATGAATCCTAGGAGTCAAA
The DNA here is from genome assembly GCA_031468815.1 of Morus bassanus. Lineage (NCBI taxonomy): Eukaryota > Metazoa > Chordata > Aves > Suliformes > Sulidae > Morus > Morus bassanus. The sequence goes on along the minus strand of CM062568.1, from coordinate 85,104,571 downwards.
CAAAACTCATTATTTATCACAAGTGATGCCAATGTTTTTACCGTATGATTACATCTGTTTCAGAAAGGCAAAGTAGATGGAACAGTAATTGATGTCTGCCTCTCACAGCAGTTTTAAAACATCCTAAAACTAGTCACACTAGTCTTTAAAGAAGTAACAGCATTAAGAAAATCAATATCAAACCATTGGACAGAATCTAAGAGAAATCTTTGCACACTTTCAGCAGATATTATGAACAAAGCAAAATAAGAAAGCCAGTAGTCTTTGTTTTCATCTATTTGAATATTTGGCTGTTTTCAGCAGAATGTGTTAATGAACATTGGAAAGGTGCACATTAACATATTTGATAGAAGGTAAAATGCAATGAGGGGATTTAATCAAAGCAATGAAGGAGTCTAATTAATGCAATCGGCATTAGGTCGTGCAAATATTTTCATTGAATGCCATCTTGTAAAGCCAGTGACGTGCAGGATTTTTGCTACTTAATGCTATGCTGATGCCTCTACACACTAGAATCAACAGACATGGCTGGGTAAAAAAGGCTACATTCATAGCTATCTTCTCAGAATCCTTTGAACATAGGAAAACAAATGAAGTTTTCCAAAAAACTGAAAATTAAGTCTGTTGATAATTATGTTACATCAAGATATGTTTTTCCCTGTCATTTTAAAATTTATTTTAGTTTTCTTTTAAGGAGTTTTTAAAATATTACAGACATTACATATTCTAAAGCATTAACTTTTCTGTTTATTTTATAGTTTTCTATGTTACAACTTGTCATCACAGTCGTTCCCACACTATTTAAGAAAGCAACCTGCCTAGCAATAACTTGCCCTTTATCTCTAGAAAACATTAAATAACAGGGTGGTTTTTTAAATAAAAATGTTTAGGAGCAGAAGACTTGTGTTCCTACATTCCTTAGGCATCACTTTCTAAACTGTTGACATGAATTACAATTGAATTTAAATGAAGTATTTGAATATTAAATAAAATAAGTTGGACTAAATATCTGCTCTTCCTTCATAATGCAAGGATTGCAGAGCAGTATCTATCCTATTTTATAAAAAAATAGTTCTTTGGTATACCTTAAGTCTTTTTGTAGGTAGCAGGTTCATTTTTAGTTAGCAAGAACTCAGTCCTACAGGATGCTAAACACCTTTATTGCCTCTGTCTTCAGCAAATACAGAAAGACCTGGAAGCTGTGTAGGAGTCCCTGGAAAACAGAGTTGTGAAACTACATTGCAATTGCTTCAAAAGTGTCCATAGCTGTCCACAGTGTCCTGAAGCAATGCAAATAACTCCCACAAAATTTCAAGGAAGGGGAAAGACCCATTCTTAATTTATTTTGTGGCAGCAGTGACTCGAAGAGTTCAAAGTCAAGATGGGATTTGTCACTAGACCCTTTCTAGAATGTGTTTAATCCACTTCTTGTATATGAGCACCCGATAATTATTATGGGTTTATCACATTATTATAAGAAAGCCATCAAAAATCTCTATCTGGACAAACCCCAGGAGTTAGGTGTATGCATGTTTGAATAAATAACTGATTTTTTTTGTTCATTTTTTGAAAAATAAGATTAAAAAACTCAGCATCTTTTTAAACTGAGTCAAAAAAAAAAAACTTTCATTTTTCATTTTTCTTAGCAAATATTGAAAAAAAAAAAAAAGAAAATTCACTTCCAGGCTAAAAAAGAAAAAAGTTGGAGTAAAATCTTAATTTCCATTTTTTTAGCTTGACTTCATTAATCCTAAATTTTGGCAATTGTTAAAAGAAATATCTCATCTTGAAATGAAAAATTGTACTATTTATTTTTATATATATAAAAATCAATACTTTGACATTTTCGTTTTGGCCTTGTTTTTCTGACTGATAGCGTTCTTTGAATTCAGTCAAAATACACGTTTCAGTAAGCTGGGATCCCATCATTTCCTAATACCAATTTAATCTTCAAAATACCCAAGTTGCCTTATAGCTATATGTTTTAGTCATGTGACTCAAGTTATGCATTCGTTTCAGTTACTGCTGTGGCTGCAATTCACAGAGATTTAGCTGAAGTTAAACAACACCATTCTGGTAGCTCTGTCAGCACAGGCTGCAGCAAAAGGTAATCCAGCATGTGGTATAAGACCCACTCAAAATATGGAGTACCTGGCAGGGAGCCCCACAGCTGAGCTCCAGCCATTCCTCTGCCTCTTCAGTGCTAATAAAACCTGAGAAAGCTGTTTTGCACACACCTATATTTGCTGCCATCACAATCACTATGGACTATGGTGCAGTCATTATGTATGTATGTTTAGACTTGGTAGTTGAGTTTGAAAATTTATGTATCTCTTTATATAGTTATTTTATATTTATTTTATTTTAATTTGGCTGGTAGGTTTTTAGTAGTTTAATAACTTAACAAATGTCCCCACGTCCTGAGCATCTCTATTCTACATCACATCCCACTCCTTCACAAGATGGCTTCAATGACCAGTCCCACTCACCATTGTAGTTTCTGCTATTGAACCAAAGCTGTTGATAAATATGTTGCAGGTAACATTTACAGGAGGACCTGCAAGTTGAACAATAAATAGAAAAATTGACAGGTTGTGTTCATGACATATATTAAGTATTGTTGTTCTCTTGCCAATGGCATCATAGCACTTACCATTGTGGTTTCTGTGACTGATCCAAAACTGTTGATAAAAATATTGCAAGTAACGTTTACTGGAGGACCTGTGGAATGCAATAAAAATGTTGCAATATACATTGAAACAAAAGTACAGATCCCTCAGCCTCCGTACAATCTGGTACAGATGTGGCTGAAAAGTAGAAAGTGAGTTTCCCCAAACAGATCATGTAAATATCGATCAAAAGAAAAATATTATCAAACACTAATTTAATTAACCTAGTTTCATTGGAAGTTGTTATATAAATACACAGAACTACATCCTTGCATTTAAGGATTTAAGAGAAGACTTGAGTGAGGGCATGAGGATAACAGTTTTTTCTTTATTCACCGTACCAGCGCAGAATATGTTTTAGCATTGCAACCATTCCTCTCTCCTTTCCTTCTCACACTTAAAATGAAAAGATTATCTCTCCACACCTATTCCACGCTGTATGCAAAGTCTTGCCACTGAAATTCCCAGGAAGGGCCACTTTTCACATTGACTCCAGTCCACTGAAAATACCCTTAGACAAGCAGCTCTTTGTACGCCTGATCTGGAGATGTCTGCCTTGTCATAAACAAATATTTTAGTAATATCTGTTCTGGCTTGACACAGCTTTCATTAAAGAAATATTTGTAATCTCTTCCCTCCCACCTCCTTTCCTGTTATTCAGTGGTCACTGATGTGTAACAGATGAATGGGAACTTAATATTTAATTAGTTGTCTATTAGCCTCCTAGTTTTTTTGGACATGATGAAATAAACAGGGGTTCTTAACTGAATCAAGAAGGATTAATGTTAAATGCCTGAATTTCAGTGACACAAAAGTTGATACAAGCATTGAGTATCAAATACTTTCTTCTCTCTTTTCTTATTATTATTTTAATCACATAAATTTCCTTTTATTAAAAAAATAATGTGAAATTGCTTTACAAAACATGGAAACATTATTACCTCCTTTTCTGAAGAATGGGAAGATAAAGTAATGTACCCAGTGAAACCCAGTGTGCTATCAACTTCCTGAAAGCTAGCTCACCCACCTTCAAGGAAACAAATATGTTGGTTTTGGAAAGAAAAACCACAACAGTAATATGTTTTGAGGTTGTTAAATTCCAATGAAGTGTGTTGTTTAACTCAGTTTTTGCAACAATTGTTTTTAAAAAATGTTTCCTTTTTATGTTGTAAATGTGTTCTCACTTTCAACGCCAAGCTAAAACAAGCCAAATAGTCTGCTATTCTCCCTCCATAGTATATTTTTTTTCCTTTTTACCTGATGATATTTCTACTAGCTGGGCAGCTTGGTCAACATATTTCTCTACATCTAAACAAACAGAATCACTGAATCACTGAAGTTGTAAAGAACCTCTGGAGATCACCCAGTCCCCCTAGTCCATCTAGTGCCAGAGCAAGATCAGCTAGAGCAGGTTGCTCAGGACCATGTCCCATCAGGTTTTTAATATCTCCAGGGATGAAGACTCCAGAGCTTCTCTGGGCAACCTGTGCCAGTGCTCAGCCACCCTCACAGTAAAAGGTTTTTCTTATGTTTAAGCGTAATGCCCACTGTCTCTTGTCCTGTCACTTGACATCACTGAGAAGAATCTGGCTTCATCTTCTTTACTTACTCCCATAAGTTTTTTATGCACATGGGTAAGATCTTCCTGAACCTTCTCTTCTCCAGGCTGACCGGCCTCAGCAATCTCAGCCTCTTGTATGACAGATCCCCCAGTCCTTTAATCACCTTCATGACCCTTTGCTAGGTCCATACCAGTAAGCCCATGTCTCTCTTGTACTGGGGAGCCCAGAGCTCCAGGTCCTGAGTGGACCCAGGATTCCAGAAGTGTCTCACCAGTGCTGAGCAGAGTGAAGGATCTCCTCCTTCAGCCTGCTGGCAATGCTCTGCCTAATGCAGTCCAGAAGGCTATTGACCTTCTTTGCTGCAAGGGCATATTGCTGGCTCATGTTCAACTCGGTGTCCACCAGGACCCCCATGGCCTTTTCTGCAAAGCTGCATTCCAGCTGGGCATCTCCCAGATTGTTCCTCCCCAGGTGCAGGACTGCATTTCCCCTTGCTGAACATCACGAGGCTCCTGTTGGCCCATTTCTGCAGCCTATTTAGGTCCCTCCGAACGGCAACACAGACCTCTGGGGCATCAACCTTTTCTCCCAGTCTTGTATCTCCTGCAAACTTGTTTAGATGCACTCTGTCCCATTACGCAGGTAATTAATGGAGATGTTAAACAGTATGGCCCAGTATAGACCCCTACAGTACACCAGTAGTGACTGGCCTCCAGCTGGACTTCGTGCTGCTGATCACAACCATGAGCATGGCAATTCAGACAGTTTTCCATGTACCTCACTGCCCATTTAGCTAGTCTGTTCTAATAGTTCTTCTATGAGGATGTTGTGAGAGACAATACCAAAAGCCTTGCTAAAGTTGAGATAAACAACATTCACTGCTCTCCCCTTATCCATGAAGCCAGTCAAGTCATCATAGAAGGCTATTAGCATGATCAGGAATGATTTCCCCTTCATAAATCCATGCTAACTACCCCCAGTCCTCTTCCTGCCCTTCATATTTGGAAATGGCTTCAAGCAGGATTTGCTCTAGGCTTCGAGGTAAGGCTGGCCAGCCTGTAGCTCCTGGATCGTCCTCCTTGTCCTTCTTGAAGATAGGAGTGACACGTTTTTTCCTGTGATGAAGAACCTCCTCCAGTCGCCATGACATTTCAAAGATAATTAAGAATGGCTTCACAATGCCATCAGCCAGCTCCTTCACCACTTGTGGGTGCTTCTTATGTGGTCCTATGGACTTGGCTGTGTCCACTTTGCCTAAATGCTCTGTAGCCTCATTCTTCTCACTGAGTTTTCCTTGGTCTAGACTTTCCCACAAATCTCAGAGGCCTGGGATTCCTGAAGACCAGTCTTATCAGTAAAGACTGAGGTGATGGAGACATTCAGTGCCTTGGCATCTTCCCATGCTCTTTGTCAACTTTTCTTTCATCTCACAGTGTTGTCCTGCAAAAGCTGCCATATGTGAGCACCACAGCTTTCAATTCCTGAGTGTCAGCAGAACCTAGTAAACATGCTTACCTATGTCAGGAAAACAAGCTCACCTATGTTAGGAAATACGCTACTACATCACAGACTGCAGTTCAGGTGTACACTAAATAGGTACATGTTAGACCACTGTATCTTACAACAAAGCAAATATCTCCCTCCATTTCCCTACTCAATCATATAATGTCTTTTACTTGCCTTCTGCTAGTAGATATGGAATAGTATAAGGACTCAATAAACCTAAGTACTGCCAGCAAAACCAGTCATGTTCCCTTCATCCTCAGAGTTTTCTGGAAAGAGCTTAATTGATGACATATCACCCATTCATTTTTTTCTGATCATTTATATTTGTTTATCAGAAGTGCAATGCAAGATTTACAACCAAATGAGAACAGAAAATACTTATTAGAAGATCTTAAAAACTAACATTTGATCATATAACTTACAAATTCTGAGCTAGAAGTCCAACTTTCTCTTAAAGTCAATCTGCTAGTGATGGGGTTTTTAAATGTGCATAGGAAACACAATCCAAATGAAGTAGATAAGAAAAAAATAACTAAATGAGCACTGAAGTTTGCAATGCTTTTATTTCTTTTTAATTGATCTTTTTTTTCTATTGTTGATATTATTCCAGTGGGGAGGGGGTGTATATGTGTTGTACATGTTAAGAAAGAAGTGCACTTTAAAGAGGACACACAACATCACTTTTTCCGATGAAACATTTCACACACTCCATCTTATAAGATTTTTCTAATCTAATAGTTCGTTTAAAATGAAAGCAGTAAACTTCTGTGAAGTATAGCCAAGGTTTGAGAACATAAACTAGAACTCTTCAAAGGCAACGGAAACATTTAATTTGACTTTACTGCCTAAAATCTAAAAAGAGTTGACAGTACCTATAAAAAATTAAGCAAAGTTTACTTTATAATGAAATCCTTTTTTCCCCCTGGTTTTTCTTTTGTTACCTCCAATGCAACAATGTAACAGTCCAGGTGCCTTTCAGGCACATTCAAGGTAATCAAAGTGATTTTCAAGTCATAAGGAAAATACACGTTTCTTGAAAGGACTCAGGGAAAAAAACCCAAAGTGAAAACAGATAGCTAATGCTTAAATCCACCAGAAAGTATATATCTGGTATTGTGACAAACAGCTAAGATATCGCTTCTGTTCCCTGCAGCTCCCTTCCCCCTGCTTCCCGGCGGCTGGGGCTGCTGCCAGCTGACGAGACTCTCCAGTACACTGTCTTTTTGAAAAGCCCTGTCATTATAATGTCTCATACACCTCCCATGAATTCGGGGCACTTAGCACTTACAGAAAGTCCTCAGCACACATCTGCTCACCTTACCCACAAGAAACCCTGACGATACTGAATATTGCCCTGAATTTGCTGTGGCATATTGCCTCATAGATCCTGCACCAAAGGTGGCTGTGACCTTGCCACCATCTGGCTAGAGAGTGAATCCTTTCCTTGTCAGCTGCCAGAGGTGGTGAATGCATCCCAACATGTGGAGGAGTCCCCATGTTGAGTGGTGAGTGCTGAAAGATGTACGCTGAGCCCTGCCCAGCTGCTAACTGCAGATTTTGCTGAATATTTTTCAGTATTGCTAATACACAGCCCCAAAGCTTCCTTCATTTGGTAGGATCTTGAGAAGATTTACTTATACTCTTGCCCTGGAGATCATCCTAACTGCAACTAATCATATCTGTATTCTCATGTTCTTCCCAACTCTGCCTTTTTGGTGTACAGTTTCCAGGCTGCACCTGGCAGCCTTTTTTACTTCGTATTAATTTTAGCCATATAGCTAAAATGTTGTTAGCAGGAATATTATAATCATACAAGAGATTTAAAATTATACCTGTGCATTTGCCAATTTTCTTTGATATGTGTATTTATTAAGGAATTTTGTAAGGCAAACTAAAATACAGTACACACATACACAGAGTTGTGGGCAAAGCAGAGAGATGTGTGTGCAAAAATGAGAGATAATGAGGCAGACCCATCTCATGGAATGACAGTGAAAATATTGGCAAGATATTTACAGATCTGTGAAGAATCTTGTGTTGTTCTTTATATTTTTTGGTCCACCTTCTGACTTTGGCCTATGTGCCAGTGGAAAGAGTCTTTTCCCACCATCTCAGATGGTTTATTTCGTTCTGTACACAGGAGAGAAAGGTGAGCTGAACTGTCCTTCTCCCTTTGCCACAGAGAGCAGGAAAAGCATCAGGACTGTTGGAAAAGACTAAAATCAATCCTGTCTCAGTGTAGGGATAGAGCAGGGATTCAGGAACAGGAGCAAGGGGCAAAGTGAGGAGGCAGTGATCCCACCAGCGCCTGGGCATCCCCTTGTCTGTGGAGCAGGGTTTTCATGTCTGAGCTTAAATGAGGGAGAGAATCAAAATGTGGGTGAGGGCAGGACAAAGACCCACATGCTGACCTGAGTACTGGTAACACAGATCCCATGACAGTAGGGGAGGGTAGCAGAGCTTGCTGGAGATGGTTTTTTAATTGCCAGTTCTGGAGGCAGCTGGGGTTTTAGCAAGCATTTTTCCTCAACCAAACTGAACAGCCTTCAACATCCAGCACAGTCCTCATGAGACCTAAAACAGAGCTAAGCTCCATGGAGGGCTCTGCTTTTGCAGCTGTAGTACTACAGGTATCTGAATTACCACTTCAAGAGCTTGCCAATGCATCTCTTCATGGTCCTGCAGGCACATCCCTGTAAGTCAGACAGCAAGGCGGAACTACTGCTGCGACACCTCAGCTGGCCATGGTCATTAGGCAGGAGCAAGTTTTTATCCTCCTAGCTTCCTCCCTGCTCAGAATGAGGCAGGCAGGCTAGGGATGGGAGAAGTGCTATCAAAGGCAGCTCAGCCAGTCCTGTGGCCAGGGACCATGTATATTGAGCCAGGGAGAGAAAGGCAGCTTTGATGCACTAGAAAAGTTCCTCTGAGCCACCAGGATCCTGCAGCTACTCCAGAAGAAGTGCAGCTTGCACATTTGTTTTCAAGGATCTGTATAATGCATAGTCCGAGCCCTGATGAGAAAATTCACATGATTTAACAAGTTTGCTCAAGGTTCTAGCAAGAAAGCAGGAGGTAGACCACAGATAATCTTTATTGGAAGTACCTAGGTAAGGCTTCTTTCTTTCCCTATCATTCTGCCTTTGGGCAAAACCAATGCTTTCCTCCATTTAAGCATCATCACCTTATTAGAACATTAACAGCAAGGGAAATGTATCAGTCACAGGAGGCAAAATTAATGACACCAGGACAACATAGATACTCTAAGGCTTACAAATCAAGATGACATTTCTTGTTGGGGAGTGGTGCCTTTCATTTATGGGGTTGTCTTTTTATGGGATTTCTATGGAGTGCATCACCCTGACTCCCTAAGTATAATCATGCCAAGTAAACAGAGAATTCCTTCTTCTTTAGAAGTATTCACCCCAAACCAATGTACCACAGAAATTATTATGCTTATGTCACTTTTATTATTCATTGATGGCAATTCTACCTACTAAACAAACAAACAAAGAACCTCCAAACGGCAAAAAAAACCCACAAGGGCAGAGATTTCAGGAACCTCTGAAATACAGTAATTGTATGGTACTTTGCACTGATGCAAGTTTCTGGAAAAATCAAATAAAGACAAAATAATTGTTCTGCTTCATCAATCTAAATCCAACATCCTCGGAAAGTTCATCTGTCATATATAATAATATAGCTTGCTGAGAATACCATATCTCCTGGTGGGAATTTGGCAACAGTTTTGGGTGCTTATTGTTGTATCTGAGACTCAGAATCACATTCTGTGATATCAATATATATTTATGATCAGCAGAATAAGGCTAAGAGCCACAAAACTACTTACAGAGTCAGATCAAGACCTGCAGAGATACTTACAGTGTCTAAATCCTTTTTAGGACTCTTATTCCCACTGATATCACTGAGCCTAAATACTACCGAGTCTCTGAGGAATATATGTGAGCAACGCCACTTATGGCAATGGTATTTACAGACTGGAGGAGACACAACATGCCCTACCCAAAGCATTTGAGAGATAGAGGCAACACTGAATGGAAACAGCAGAAAAGCATTACAGATAGAGGAAAGTACGATTTTTCCCTAGTTACAGCTGCCTATTTCCAGAAGTGCACATGCAGGCACACATAAAATGTAAATAAACAAAATGGCATCAAGAGAACTATTCTCTTACATCAAGCTTTAAGCTGCTTCCCTTCACTTGGTTAACTTGAGAAAACATCTGAGAAGAAACACGGCCTTATGACATGACCTGGATATAAAAAGGGCATGTGACATTCCAAAATTGAAAGCTCTTCCTCAGCAAAATACCACTGCGGCTTCATAAGACAAATACTCCAGTGATTGTCAGATCCAGGTGATTACAGAATGAGTCACAGAAAGAAAATATCTCTGGAGTAGAGTACAGCTAAAGCCATCTATATATATACATTGACATAGTCTGAGGTCAAACAGTGAGTAATCAAATTTTGAAGTGGTATGTGAGTTTTCAGCTGTGGGACTATTGCTGAATGTAATGGGATTCATGCCAGTAAAATCCTATCATCATTTCACAGGAGGAGAATCCCTGCTAAGATGCACTTTTTTGTGCCTTAAAGCGCTTGTGAAAATTGTTGGATTGGCATGCTTCACATTCAGTGAATGCCTTTGTCCACAGACCCAGCTCTGGAAGAGGAAGGTAAGTCTCACACTACAAAGCCTCTTCAGTTCTGCATTTAGCATTACAGGATAGTCCATACGACGTGTTCATTCTTCCCTGCCTCTTTCTGCTGAGGCTGATAACAGAAACATATATTACTGTCAGCTCTGGGGTGCAGTGGGATATTTCCACGTAGGTTATCTAATAGACACTGCACAAGAACAATTTTCAGGCACTATTTTATTTCACTCCACAAACCAGGAGCTCAGAAATGAAAAGCCCTTTAAACAGTTGACATGTTCCTGATTTACCCAGCTAACCTGAGCTAGTCTACAAAGAATATATAGCCATAGCAGCCACAACGGATTGTATAAATGCACTGGAGCTGGCTTTCACATAGGTAGTTTGAGGGCTGCTACCAATGTAGTCATGGCAGGCTGGAATTCACTGGAGGCCATTAACCTCAGGCATTATAGCTTGTGCTGAGTTCTGTGTCATCTCAGAGTGACACAGAGCACCTCTGAGTAAATTACTTGAAGACTAACTCAGATACTTCTACACAAGCCTCAGTCACACTTGTGACTGAGTGCAGCCAGTCCCAGAGCTAAAAACTTCCACGTGCAAATGAGTCTGAGGAAATAAATCTAAAAAACAGTGAATCAGAAATCTTACATCTGGAAACTTCACATTGGAACTAGAACCCTATAGTGCAAAGTTACATAGTACTTACACCAACTTTGAAAATATTCAAATAAAGGTTTTAATTCTTCATATGTCCATCAAACTATTCTTTTCTCTGAGCTCTCTACTATTCTTTCAAATATTTCCATTCCAAGTCACGACAAGCACCTCACTGCAAGTCATCTCTTTCTGAAGTCTTCCTTCCTCCAATGCAACAGAGAAATGGGTAGTATTTGAGGAAATTGAATTGTTTCCTTTTCTTACAACATGAAAAGATTCAGGCACTTACTTCTTTTCTTATCACAAAACAGTGCTCACTGAAATGAGCAAATGGAAAGGCAGAGGCTCTCAGCCACACTGGGAGCAGGTAGCAGAGATGCTCCTCACACCTGATTCTGAGAAACTGCTCAGTTGTTTTGCATTAACGAAGACAGAGCTCTTCGCTGCTGATCGGCATGTGAACTGCATAATGTGTGCAGAGGCCTGGGACACTCCTGAATGTGGTTAAATAAAAGATGGTATTACATCTCTAGTCATGAAATCTGTACTCCAGCATAGGGTCAGTCAAACTCCTCCTGGGTAATCTTATTTTTAATAATGTTTTACGAAGTCAGTGTAGCCAACTCATCTATGAGACCGCATGGAACCACAAGATAAAAAATGTTCACTGAGAAGAGAAGGGAGGAGGGAAGGTCTACTTAATGAAAAAAACCCCTATTAATAATAATATTGAAATGTTGTCAACTAGTCTAGGCTTCTATTTGCAGTCAGAATGAACTGCTTCATTCTGCTTGGCATACTCACCACAAAACATTTTTTTTTTTTTTTAAAAAAAAAGGTACTTTGTTCCTTTCCCTCTAAATATTTCTTACTTTGTTCCTTCTCTGTGATTCTGATCTTGTGCTGCAGAAATTAATGGAAGCTCAGTTATAAGAGTCAATAGGCACAATCTCAAATACAGGGCTTGGTCAATACCTCTCTCTGTGGCCACAGAGAGGTCTCAGAATCGATTTTAATTCCTTTTTTTTTTTGTTCCTCTGAGCTTGGACATTCACTTTATTTCACAATTCTGCCAGCTTTTCCTTTAATGTCTCCATAGTGTTCCTTGCTTTGCTGTCCAAAGGCATGTGCAGGACTTGAAGAAAAAGAGCAGTTTGGGTGACTAACATTGTTGAGCGGACCCTGATTTATGGCTGCTAGGGAATTATACACCAAATGATACATGGAACACAGATGAACAATGGGATTTAGAGAAATGGGATGGCTTAGGCATAGGGACATGTGACAACAAAAATGGTCAGGAGCTGGTACAGATGGCAATCTGCAACTGGTCAGAGACACACAGACCCATATACTCACCACATCTAGCACTAATAAAATAAATTTTTCCTTCTATTTTCAACACTTTCAGCTATTGGGAACTTCCCATTTTTTATGTCCTTATAGTTCAACGCATTTCCATACAACCCGTGCAGAATATTACTTCAGAATTAATTCCTTCCTCCTGACTTTCAGCTTCAATGCTCCCATCAGCTGATCTGTTGCATGTTTAGGTCAGTCTCCTATCCCCTCCCCTTCACACATCCCCTCTCCCTTTAGGAACCTCCTATGTGATCTCTTCACATCATGAATACCAAAAAGGATCTGTCTTTTAAATCCAAGACATCTTTAAGGCACTTCTTGGGTGTCTTTCACCAGCAATTTTTTCAGTCAGCAGTTCTTCTTATGTATAAAATGTCTGGAATAATGGGAGAGGGAGTGAGAACTCTTCAGCAGCCTAGAAAATAAGCATCTTAGAAACTGACTGGCCTACTTTTTTATCAATACCAAAACACCTGTTGAAAGGAAATTATCAGCTCTTTGATGCAGGATGCTCACTGCATTGCTGAGAGGAGCATCACATGGCTTTCACATAGGCTTAGGGCTCTGCTGACATAAAGCATGTTGCAGGGTCAGGGCGTATGGTCTTTTTCTGTTTTTTCCCATGAATAGTCATGCTGAGTAGGAGTCTTCTACAAAGTCATCCAAATGAGACTATATCAACACTGAGGAACTTATTGGCCTGAATTGAATCTGCCCCTGATTATTTATAACTTTGATAAGTCAAAGTTTTTGTTTTATTAAAAAAAAAAAAGTTAAAATCTGTTTTTAACAGATTGTGCGTGCTTTACCCCACAGAAAACACACCTCAGAAGTGTGACAAAACCAAAATTCTCAGGGGTATGGAGCCAAAGAGTTGCAAAAATATTCTCAGGAATATAGAGCCAAAGAGCTGCGAAGTTCTCCCAGATGCTTATTTTTAGGATGACTCCTATAACCAGATTGACCAAAGGCTTTTAACACCTCAGACTGCTCCATCTGATGGGATATCACTGTCTGGAAAGGAAAATTGCTGCAGTCTGAAACCCTTATGTGGAGTGGCCACATTTGCATTTTCATTTGGCATGGGGGAGAGTATGTGCATATGTTTATGCATAGGCACATCTGGTAAAAAAGAAGCTTTTACATATGCTTCTGGTTTGGCCCCATGCATGTAATCTGCATGCATCTCTTCAATAACTGTTTTAAATTGCAGTGTAAGTGAGAGTCTATAGCAGCATTCCGGCCAAAGTGTTACTGTCATTTTGTTTATTATTTAGGACTAACTCAGCACAAGAAGAAAGAGCAGTCCTGATAAGACTGTTTTATAGCCTAAGACAAAGACATAAAGACAGCACACATTGGGAATGTAGTCATTAAAGGCAGCCTAACATAATGAGTATTGATCTGCTAAATTTTAATCCTAGGTTTTCCCTGACTAACTATGCTGGTTTAAGGAAAGCATTTAGCCTGTTCTCATCTATATTTCCCCAAGTACAAAAGTGAGGGAGATAACACATAGGCATGTTCCCAGGATGGAGGAAAAATGAGTTTGTTCATGCCCTGTGTATCAATTGAATATCAGTTACTATTCTTTAAGGGAACATGCCCACAATTCAGCTAGTAACAGATGTGCCCAGTTGCTTCCATGCTGTCCTGGACTTTGGAGACATAGAAACAGGGGTTTTTAGCTTTCGGCGGAGAGCATCATACCGCTACTGTGCTTCTCTGGACAGCCCGCTGTTTGCTATAGCCAAAAAAATCTCAGCCCCATGACGGGTAGAAGCAGTTGCAGTGTCTGATGCCGTGGTGCATAACACCCAGGCCCTTGTGGAGGAACCCTAAGGGCCTCATACAGTCCATGGGCAGAGCATGATGCTTCTGAATAGTGGGGCATCATTTGCAGAGAGCAAATAATTCACAATAGGCTCTTTGGGCACCCTCCTGAAACCCTGCTTCTCAGCAAAGTTGAGATACCTCACTCAGCATCCACAGCTCAGAGCATTTTCCACCAAGTCAACACATACAACTTTCCTTTGAAAAAGCATTCAAGAATTTCAGTCTTTCCTTCTAAAACACAGCCAGCTTTGTGGTCCATAACAAAATATTGAGAGATTTCATGCAGAAAGAGTCCTTTCTAGGATATTCTACATCTGCCTCAGATTAAAGGGATGCAAACTTGCACCTCCTAGGCTACAAGGCTGTAGATTTCTTGGGAACTGGGGTGGGAAATCTCTCACTGTCTCCTATTCATCCTAAAGTGCAGCTATGGTCACTTTTAAAAATATTTAATAGGTGTGGATAGCCTACTGAACCCAGCAAGTTGTGCAGCAAAGCACTGAGGATACAACATTTGGGAAAAGAGAGAAAGTGCACTCACACACATTTGTATCTTAGTGGTAGGGGCAATTATCAGGAAGAGTGGAGAAGTGCTGGCTCCCAATCCCTGTCCTTACAACTTTTTCTATACCAGTTACATCAGCTGCCCCTAAAGAGTAATGGCTACACCAGTCACTTCTGTGCATCACATCAAAATGGTCCAGAGTAAAGGCTCTCACCTCTCAGACAAACAGCTGCATCACAAGGTTGAAAAGCCATGTTCCCCTTACATTTTCTCCTTGGCTTAGTGAAGTTTGATTTCTTTGCTGCAAAATGGGCCACTCAGAAACCTTTGTAGTCCTTTGGATCAGATAATGAACCCTTTAAGCTGAGGGGAAACTGGACCAAAAATCTATATACTGTAGAGGAGGGCAGGCCACCCGCAGACAGTGTTTTGTCTTTGTAGTTTGTTTGGGTTTTTTTTAAGTGATCACAGATCCACCCTGAGAGGAAACCCTTTCCTGTGGTGTATGGCTCTGAGATACCTGGTGCCTACAGGAAGATGGAGGTGGAGCAGTGCCTCATCAGAGAGCCTGGATTTGGCTGAGGAGTAAGGTGGGTGCTAAGCAAGGCAGCCTGGGGCAGTTCTGGGCACACTCAGAAGCAGAACTGAAAGAATCTGAGGAGCTTTACAAAGCAGGTGAATGGGGGATTTCCAGGGGGTTTTGTTTGTTTGTTTGTGGACTTATATTCTATCTAAGTCCTGCTTTAAAAGCTTCCTTCTTTTATTGGCTCATGAAGCCTTTATGCTTCCACTCTTCCCAGCTGCTGACATATAGCTGAAGCATAAGGAGTAATCAATGTGTCTTCATGCCCTTACAATACCTGAGAACTGCTGGTAGCTGGCACAGTTCAGATAAGCCACTAGGCTGCTCTAATTTATCACTTACAAGTAACTAAATGCTTGGTGAAAGGCACTTCTCTCTCATGAACTGCACTGCTCAGACCTTGCATGCTTTCCAGAATCACAGCCTTTATATTTCTGTAAAATTTGAATTTTAACCATGGACTTGGTGTTTATGATATTTGCAGGTCACTATTTATGCCAGACATTGTGTAACCTTCATCTTAGAGCTGTGTCAGACCCTGTACCACCCTCTCTGCATCATTTTGGGGGCTTTTCTCTCCAGACTGTTAAAATCACTCATTTCTGTAAAAGATTGTGAAATGCATATTTGGAAGCTGAACTATCAAACATACATTTTCTGATGACTTAATCAGAGATTTCTATTCATATTTCCAGAGGGGAAAAAAAAAATATAATGAGTCTGTCGACACATTTCTGCTTTATGTACATATATTCCTAGTTACTATATCACCACATGTAATAGATTTGCAGTTTATAAATGTGTATATTTATAGTCAATTAAGTGTACTTGTTTTTATATAGTCTCTATATCAATTGCCTGTTTTCTAAGACAGCCAAACACAACAAGACACTTAATGAGTGACCCTAAGGCATTGGCTTCAACTGTATAGAAAATTTAAATCTAAACATGACACTGGATGTAATGAAAACAATACAATTAAATTAGAACACAATCAGAACAGTGTCTCCTGCTTTGATATCAAAGACCTTTGGCTTTGTTTTGACATTGGTTTTTTATATATTCCCTTGGCGGTTTATGCAACAGCAGGCCAATATTCCATGACAACAGCCAAATCCATTGATATCTCTTAATTAAATCACTGGTTCTGAATAAAGGCAACACACCAATATGATATGGATCACTGTGGCTGACGTTTTAAATACAAAAGAAGACCAGGAATGCCACGCGACACTGGTTGGCTTGTGCTTACACTGCTGCATGCTCGCAGCCTTTCTGACTTGCTTTGGAGGGAGCTGGCTGCTGGAAGCTCAGAAAGAGATCCAGGGAATGAGCAAACAGCTAAGCAGTATAGATAATCGGGGGGCTGCTTGAGCTTGCTGTCTGGCCCCGTTTTTCTGGAAGCCTAGACATAACCTAAATGGTCATGCAACTCCCCCAGCCTTCTCATGTTCTGGGAAAGGGCCTGAAATTAAAGAAAGATGGGCAGAAGGACAAGTTCCATAGCCCCTCTTTACCAGCAAATTTAAAAGAAACACAATTAAAAGGATCCTTGCGTAATTGCAGTAAAAACGTTTCCGCATGAAAACGTGCATATCTAGGGCAGGGTCTGAAATTAATTTCCTTACCTACATTTTTGTCGTTGAAGAAAAATGAAACAAAACCAAACAAATCTGATGATATCCTGTGGGTAAGGAACCTCGTGCAGCATCTAACTCTGCAGTGAGATATGTGTTCACAGCTTCATCTGAAAGCAGCATAAAGTTTGTAGATGGGTTTCAAGGCAGAAAATAAACCAGAAGCATACCTCTCTAATAATGGATGCTTGCACATCTCAGGCAAGCTATATTTAGGGAGTGCAATGCCCTGGCCAAACACTAGCCACATAACCTCCCTCCTGCTACAATGAACCTTCAGCCCATGCCCTACAATGAGAATGCACCGATAGCGTGCACTTCCTTACTACATGCTGTTGTGCCTGAATGGGATTTGAGTCTCCATTGGCCATGGCCTTTTGAGGCTCAAACTGTGTGGAAAATAGCCCAGTACAGAATACTCGCTGCATCCGACTTCGTGGCCAGTTTAGCAACTGAAGTCTGGCTTTGGGAAGGTTGTTAACCACTGGAGAATAAATCACTGCAGCCCCACAGCCTATCTTAGATATGCTTTTCAACTTTTATATGTATTCACAGGTTGTTTTTCTAACAGGTATTTATTGTGAAGTGTCATGTCTAGATTAAGTTTGACTTCTGCAGACAGTACCTCTTCTTAGTACGTACATAGAAGCTGCTTTTATTTATTAAGCCTGATGCCATTAATTTCACCCTTGAATGTCATTCAGAGGTTTCCATTAATGCTTTTTTAAGCATTTCATTACTGGTCGACTCAGGGACCAAATAAGTAAGCAATGGGCTTGAACATATGAGAAAAACTGACCCTTGCTGCCAAGGAGTTAAAGTATTAAAGTGCATAAGCCATTTCCTGTAACAGTTGTCAAGCTAATTTTCAGTAAATTACTTAGTCCATGTATTTATTATTCAGATATAAACCCACTGACTCGGCATGAAAATGACATTACACCGCTGTAATCACAGACTAATCTTTTACGACAGTGACTACACCCCCAAACTGCATCCCTCCAACAAGACTCCTCTGAGTTCAGAAACAGCAGCTTCTGAGCAAGTTAATTCACACTGCATTGCACCATCCAGTGATGAGGGTAACATTAATGGGCACTGTTGCTGCACGCTTCCATGTAACTCCATAAAAATCAGGATATTCTTTAACAAATAATGACTTAATGGGAAAGAATGCACTTAAAACATACAATGAAATTCAATACAAAAGAACACCATCATCTTCATTATAAACATTTTCCGTACCAAAAGATAACGCACTTCTGGAGCTCTTGGTGACAAACTCCCCTTCTCTCCACCCGGCAAATGACAGCCAGTCTACCACTTATTTGTATATAAGTGTTTGGCATAAAGGATGTAGTAGTGCCTATAGATAAATAGTTTTCTCTATCTGATAATTTCTAGCTTATGTTTAGATTTTAAGTGGTTTTAGAAGATGAAGGTGTTAAAAAGTAGAAATAATCTAGTAACCTCTGAAGGTCAATGCCTGCTAGGAAATTTTAAATTCAAGCTGACTTTCCATTAGCCCCATGTCTCATGTTGTGATTAAGTTGTAGATTGATCCCTTGTATTATGGCATTGCACACAGTGCTCTTGAGGGAACCTGAGCTGAATATACACTAATCTAAGATAGCACTTCACCATTCCCGGTTTCTACCAGTGAGAAAGCACATTCTTGGTTAGTTTTATAACACAGGTGCCCTAAGCTGTTATTTCTGGTTTTGCTGAGGAAAACCAAGTAAGCAGTGGAGAAAGTGCAAGATACCTCTCTGATTTGTTATTGCTGGTTTTTACGATTAAAAATGTAACATTAACATTACTCAGGTAAAAAGTACATCATGCAGGTTTCACTTTTTATTATTTTACAGGAACCATGTTCAACTGATGTTATAATTGAAGAAGAAACAACAAGTCAACTCATAGGACCATAAGCATATGTTTGCTGTCAACAGAAAAACTCTCAGGGACTTCAATTAGTACTAGATTGCAGTCTTCATATTTACATTTAAAAGTATTCCCCTCTGTGTCCTTACACAAATTATTAGCCTATTCAAATTCAGTAAAAGATAAGTGTAAGATAAAAAACTATGCATTAAGTATCTGACAGACGGTGATTAAAGACAGGCAATTTTGAGAGCTGTCACTCTGGCACTTCTCTCTGGCTGTTCAACAGGGGGACAGTCCCTCTCAGTGCTCAGTCATTTTGTATTCAATCACTTGGTGTGTCAAGAAGAACCAGAAAGCTGCTCCTCTGCTTTCAAATGATTGTGTAAGTCAGAGAGATACAAAAAAGAAAGGATCTTTCAGTATAAAGTACTGCTGTAAAAAAAAACCAAAACCCCAAACCCTGTTGTTGATGTCTAAACACTTATATATTCACCTGTTGCTGTCCCAGTATCTTCCTGAATTTTCTAATTGACAAAAGCAAGATAGAGAAAAGCAGTAACTGATGATGAAATGCTTTATCTGGATAAAACACCTTGTTGCAGTAAGTAGCAGTTTCCTCTCTCTTTAGAATGCGTAGCCTTTACTCCAGGAATTAATCAAATAGCTGCTGTTTTCCAGGAATTCAGACTAGTCATAAAAGTATATTTAATTTTTGTATAATCAGTGGTATAAGATAAATGGGTTCTGCTCAGTCTCCTTTCCATGAAAACAGACTCTTCTGACACTTTAAAATGCCTACGGTGGACTAGGACGAAGCTATGTAACTGGTCTAAAGCAGAAAAAGCTAGACAAATACATGAGTAGTGGCACAATTATCTTGATCCACAACATCTTTGTGAAGCACAAGAAATAAATATTAACCCTAGACTACATGCAAAGCCAGATAGCAGATCCTTAGTTTAAACCATTGTTCCTGCAGACCTCTTTAATGCTTAATATTTCTTGCCTTAAAATACAAAAAGTGTTATAAACTAGGTAACCGTTCAACATTTCATCCATCCATCCATTTATATGATTTAGAATATCAGTATTGTACAAAAGCCCATATCCCAAAAAAGATCTTAAACAGATTAATGGATGTTAGAAACTGAACCAATTTGTATTATGGTCACAATAAAGACTCAGTACAAAAAATATCTTTATAATACTTAACTCTATGCAAGATAAATTTATTGTGCAGCTGTACTTCTTACTCTTTGAAAGGAAAAAATATGCAGCACAGAACAATAAATATTTTCATTCTTTAAAAAAATGTTAACAAGACTTGGGCAACTAGAACACGGGTGTGCATCATATTGACTAATAAAAATGGTTATCAGCTGACAAGGTTTTGACTGGTGATGTGAAGTTCAAAACTGCATGACTTAACTCTGTAGTTCTGAACTCTGAGATACAAAATACCCTTCAAAGTAACATAACAAGGAACAAGAAAACCTTTCAGACCCCTCACCAGAAGACTGAGAGCTCCGGGAGAGCTCAGAGATGTGAAGTTATGAAAAAATGCTGAAGATTTGTTCATCAGTTCAAACTGCTGCAAAGTACCATCCTGCTCTGGAAAGTGACTTAATACAAAAATCAAAAATAAGAAGTGGCAAATTCTTTACCATTAAGAGTTCATAGGTATCATCAGGCAGCAGCTTCACTCTGAGAACACAAACAAACCATGGGATTTGGAGGGGAGCAGTGTCCGTCAAACAGCTCAGCGTGCACCATACCACGTCATGCACATCATACCTCCTCTACCTGCTTGAACATCAGGCAAGAAAAACTGTGAATCTGTCTCTTCCTGTGTTTTTCATGAAATGGTTTTAGACATGTACTGGGGAGCAATAAAGAACTGTCTTTAAGTTGTCCTATGTACAGGGACTGCTACTATTCCTGGTTTTATCTGAGCTACAAGAGATAAAGCAGACGTCTTCTTTTAGTGTCCCTCCCATACAAAAGGCAGGAATAAATTCTTAATGATTGCTATCTTGCTCAGTTCAGGCAATTTCTGCCTTCATTTGCATTCTCTAAAACTTCACTGATACTGATGCACACCCACCAAATGAATGTGAGGGCCAAATGAAGTATTACTTAGTACAAGCTAATGTGGACTGCAGTTCAGGAACTCAATAAGCACTTTGAAAACTATTCTAAAATTAAGTCTTCCCTAACTAGAGTTTTTTTTAATTTGTCAGGTTTCAAACCTTTGGATCTGAAAGCCATACTAGGTTCCTCCTCACTCAGGCATAGGAAGCAGTCAAAAAGGCACTTTGTTCCAAACCTTGTAATTTGCACACATGGTGCAGAGAGAAGAAACTGATCTTTGATCTAAATTTAATTAAACACTTTTCTCATTGACATGTGAGCTTCTTCTTTCCTAACAGTTCATTCACTGGCTAAGAAGTGATTGTTTTTTCCAGTCATCATCAACTTTCACAGCACTGCTAACAAGGCTCAGTACAGGAAAACATGCATTTTGGTGACCAAAGCTGACAGATATAAGTGCAAATGTATATTGGCATCAGATTTGTTAAGAAAGGAAGCATTCTATCAGTTTTCAAAGTAAAACCACATTCTGAGCTTTAAATTGGCATAGAAGAGCCAGCTTTGGTGGAATTATAAGGCTCTCCAGAAATGCTAAGTATTTGCAATGAAAACTCCTCTCCCAACTCCTTTCATTCAAAGCCACAAGACATTCTGCGCTCAATTCCATAGGGATTTACAGGACTACAGCAAGGAAAACTTGCTGTGAATAGTAATGGTTGCAAAAGAAACCTCCAATCCACAGCCTTCTTTGTGCTGGAATGGTGGTGGTGACTCTCCACAACTCAGTCTAAATTTTGGAAGAAAAAGGGACAGTCGTGGAAGTGACAAACAGAATACGGTTTTTATATTTTGTAGGGATCCTGAGAAATTGGTTCTTATCATTCAGACAGATTCACAGGATAAAATCTGCTGTGTGCATACCTTGAGTCCTATCTCCCTACTGTGGGGAAGAAGGTTTTATTTTCTTCAAGTTGAACAAAAGCATAGACCTTTTCTTCAGACACTGCTATAAAGAAGACAACAGCTCAGCATAGAAGTGTTAAAGATATTGTGTTCATGGTTTAAAAATTTCAGGAACAAGTCATGTCACTTGCTTTTAATGTGGAACCTGGAATCCTGTTTTCTATGTGGAATTAGTAAGGTCTTCAGAAGGAATCTCTAACAGCTAAACATCATTGTCATGTGAAAAGAGGGTTTTCAAGCTCTGCATCCTTATTACCTACACTGCTGTCCTAGTCCTCTACAAGGATCAACGGATCTCCATGACACTATCACAGTAGAAAACTGAAGCTATTGAAAAGAGAATCAGAACCCAGAGGTAAACCCCTCAAACCTATAATTTGTCCAAAACATAATCGATTAATTAATCAGAAGTCTTAAAAAAACTTACCTTTAAAATTTGGTCTGATTCTAGCATCATACCCCGATGTCCTTCCCATCAATTTGTCCAAAAAATCTGAAGGAGACAGGGTCTGTGAGGGGGATTTTCCAGATCTTGAATCATGTTCTTTACAGAAAGTCGTCCTAAATAAATTATTAGCCACCATTAGCTAATATTTAGCTTGTATTGTATTCAAGTCATAGAGAAATTAGAGCACTGAATAAAATTGTCTCAATTCAGTGAATGCAGCAATATTTTTATAGAAAAATATAGTCTATTTTTCATCTGAAAACTTTATTATAGAAATAAAAATGAGCTCAAGACTCATGCATGGACACAATGTGCTATTCAGAAAAAAAACTTTAGATTTAAAGAGAAATTTATTACAGCTTTAAGACTTTAGAAGATTCAATTTACTCTTCATCTTAATGCATAGAGCAATCTTACAGGGACTTTGATATCCTAATTCATATCACTGCTTTAATTACATGTATGCTGTTAAAACTGTATGTTAACACTGCTTTAAGATGGTCTCAAACTTCCAAACAATAGCTGGCAACACTCACCAAGCAACACTGAAAAATACTGGTTTTGTTGATGTTGGGAAGGGTATGGGTGCAAAAAATGTTTTTTGCAGATGTTACCCAACAAAGATGTAAATCATGCTAGTGAGTGTTTGGATTCTTCCCCAACATGACAGAAATGGTTCCAGAGTCAGTCACGTCTGATCTTAGGGGTTTTTTTACCAATGAACATTGAGTAATAAAATTTATCAGTATTATCACCAGCTGGTATTTATATGCAAGCTCTTGGAGCACATCTCTGTTTTCAGGATTTAAGAGCAAACTTCTGGTACCATATCATGCATGCAAGACACTGTGTACATATTACATATTGCAAGCACATTAAATATTGCGGAGAAAGAGAATTTAGGAGTTCCCCCTGGTTGTTCCCTAGGGAAAAAGAAACTAGAATGAAATGGTCATATTTGACGTGTAGAGGCACAGGTTTCATCATAAAGCATTATCTTGATTCTAAAATATGATTTCATTTTATCTATGTTTCAACATAATCTTTGAGCTGTATTAAAAGTAACTCTATGACTGTATCTTCTTAACCACTCTCAGTTTAAATATTTGCCCAAAGGGAACCACTCAGTTTCAGGAGTGTTTCATGGGGTTTTTTTGTGCATCTATATGCAAGTATAAAAAATTAGATATACATGTGAGCATCTGAAATGAGAAGCAAATATCAAATCCTTTATCCCTTTACAAAAGCACCAGAATTGTTAAAAGGCAAGGTGATAGTAAATTCTTGTGGTGTGATTCCCCACGTTTTTTTCAGGTTCCATTTACAGAGGGCGGTTGCTTCTTTTTGCTTTTGTCAATGACATGGTACCATTACAAAATATCTTTAATTTTTAATACATAGTAGATGATATTCCCCACTTAAATACTAAAAACATTCAGTTAAGATAATAAAAACTGGAAAATTAATCCAGTGCACTTATTTGGGATGTTCCTATACAAATTGCTTCTGTTTTCATTCAGAACCCACTAGTTATGAGTTGCATTGTGATCCCAGACTCACACTATAAACACTATTTCACTCTGTCACAGTATGCATACCTCATTGCTCATATAAAAACACTTTATATGTGTACAGGTAGATATACAGCAGTGTACAGTATAATCATGAATCTCAGCTAAAATGGTGTTTTGGTTAATAAGACTGACCTGTTTGCTTTGTACTGTAAAAAGTCAATAGCTGAAACAAAAGCGCATGAAACATTAAAAAAAAAATTAGACACAACAATCATATGTACTGGTACTTTAAGTGAGCACAATACTGGTCTGATCCAGGCTTTTCCCAAAATCAGAGGACTGGTTCTCTAATTGCAAATAACTACATCCCTGACAAAACTGCTTCAATCATTTCCAAAGGTTGAAGAAGAGGGAACCAAAGCAACTTCCTGAACAACCTCCAGTGGGAGCAGAGAATTTGCATTTTGGAAGAAAAACTGCAGAAAATGTTTTTAGCTATATCGATACTCAGTGAAAAAAAAAGTCTTTGAATCAGAGAAATGGAAAATAGATCACCCAAACTTGAGATTATTATTTTTTGTGTTTGTTACCAAGCAACGAGTCTGTGAGTGTAAAAGGGATAGCCTATATAGAATGAACATGAAATACTCTCAAATATGGCAAACAAACTAGGATAATGTGACGTAGTACCTTTATAGTTATGATTTCCACAACGTTTTCACAAAAATCATCACATAGAATCATATCACCTACCTGAAGTGGTTTGTCTCTAAGAAAAATGCAAACAAGGTTGTCAAAATTTTCACTAGCTGCCGGTTCATTCCTCCTGCTTTCTGTGATGGTTTGGAAAATATCCCAGAAACGATTCCAGAGAGGTGCGGGGGAAAAGTAAGCTGGTGCTGCCTAGATTCCCAAATTCAGCAATAGTTTAATTTTCTTGACAGTCGGGAAGAGAAGGTCTGGATCTCTACAAACTGGGGGTAAAAAAGAAGTGCCAGTCCTTGGAATCATGGTCAGGTCAAGCCTAGGCTCATCTCCAGCAGCCAGTGCAAAAGAGACAAAGCATCAGACCTGGTCGTTCCCCCGCCTTGCTTTTGGTGATGGGGGGGGGGGGGGGGGGGGGGAGAAAAAAAGGAAAGGAAAAGAAGAGGAAACCCAACTACCCGAGGAGCATGCCGCAAAAGGGAACAGTGCTGAGAGCAGTTCTGTTGCCTGTATGCTTTATTCCCCTTTCGCTTTGAAAATGAGTATTTATGAACGGTGGTGGGGCTACTGGGTCGGTCTGCTTTTACCCTCTTTGGGCAGGGAGGCGTCGGCGCTGCCGGGGAGGGATGGAAGGAGGGATGGAGGGAGGGATGGAGGGATGGAGGGAGGGATGGAGGGAGGAGGGCGGGCGGGCTGGAGCGGGCGGGGGCCGCGGGGAAGCCCAGCGCCTGTGCTGGAATGAGGCGGGCGGGAGCGCACCGCGCGATGCATTCAGCGCCCGGACAGCTCCGCCACGGCCGCTGCGCATGCGCCTGGCGGCGGCGGCGGGAAGCGGGGAGGGGGGGGGGGGACTGCCCGCGGGGCGTGGGGCGGTTGCGAGGGGGGAGGTGCGCGAGGGGGTTTCTCCGTGGGGTGTGTTTGCGGCGGGGTGGGGGTGGGGGAGTGTTTCTGCGTGGGAGGAGCGCGGTGTGTTTCTGCGAGTGGGGGTGTGGGGGTGTGTTTGCGGGGGGCCGCTTCGGGGGGATGTTTCTGCGTGGCGTGGGGGTGTGCCTCGGTGTGCGGTGTGGCGTGGTTCGGAGCGGGGGGTTGTGTGGGGGGGGGGGGGGGTGTCTGCCTGTGTTGGGACGTTCGCGAGTGGGGGGAGCGGCTGTTGCGGGGCGTGCGTGCGGGGGCGGCATGTCTCCGCCCATGGGATGGCGCGTGTGGCTGTGGGAGGCGGCTGCGCGGGTGGGTGTGCGCCCACGGGCCGCTGGAGGCGCTGCACGCGCCGGCCGCCGCCACGGCGCCCCGTTCCCGCCTTCCCCAGCGGCGGGCGGGCCGGGGGCGCGCCATGTCGCGCCCCTCAGGGAAGAAGCGCCGCCTTCCCGCAGGTGCCTGTGGCGAGGCGGCGGGGGCGAGAGCTCCCCTTCCGTGGCGGGCGGAGGGAGGAAGGAGCCCCTGCTGCCCCGTGGCCGAGGGGCGAGTGCCGAGAAGGGTGGCCCCCGTGACGGGAGGTGGCCCCTCTCTTGGGAGCTGCTCCATGAAGACCTGAGTGGGCGTGAGGAGGAGGAAAGAGCGGTCTGTGGGGAGTCTGTGGAGGAGCCAAAGGGGGGGAGATTGCATAGCTTCCAGTCATTACTTGGTTTTATTTCTCTTCTCCATGTCGTTGAGAAGAAGGTAATGACAGGCAGCTTACTAGAGGATGTTTCCATTTGCAGAGCCCGGCATGCTGGAAGGAGACACTTTCTCTCTTTATACATGGGGAGTTGATAAAGGGGATGCAATTACCCAAGACCCCGCAGATGGCCAGCGACGGAGCAGGGGTGAGGCCCGGCTCTGCCGCTCCCCAAAGTCCCAGTCCCGTGTCCCTCCACCAATGCTTCCCACAACTTTAATTGCTCAGTTACAGGTCCTCATGTTAAACCCAAGCTGTCACTGAGCTGTCATGTTGTTCAAGTAAAGGAAGAGAACTTGCCCCTCTGAAGCACATATGGTGACTAATGAAAACTGCTCACCACACAACACCACCTGAAGCATTTGGTAACATGGTTTTAAACAAGCAGAAGGTGAATCTCATCTGACGATGCTCAGGGAATATGTTTTTTTCCTCTGCTACCACCACAGTTTTCCCTCCCTCCCTTCCACCACTGGTTACTCTCTGGTTCTGTGTACTCTGCAACACCCTGATGCTTCCCCACCAGTTCAGCTGGTTCCCATCGGAAAAATCCCAAATTTTGTGTAAATCAGAATCAAATCTGTTTCAACAATCTGGAAACCATTTCCTGCAAAGAAGGTGTCCTTTTTATCCATCCTGCACTCCCCAAATAAACAAATTACTCTTCTTCAGTTTTAGGTCCCACTGTACTCTCCTGCTACCGAACCAGTCCACCTGTACACTGCTTCACTTCCACGAAAGTACTTGCACACACACACATTTCTCATATCTCCAAGTAAAAAGCCTACCACTTCATGACAGATACTCTTACCACATTGGTAGTCATCTTCAAAAATTGCTTCTGAAAAGTAGTTGTTCTGTTCCCACGTTAGCAAGAGATCAAAGCCACTTACCATTCATTAAATGAAGCTCAGTTGTTGCATTTTGTTTGTTTATTTTAATACTGTAGGACATGCCTGAAAAAAGTCTACCTTACTAGCTATTCATAGGTGCAAATGCTAGATAATACAACATCTTATGTACAAACAAATGAAATAACTGGAAAAAGCAGTTCAAATATGCAAATATAAGTTAAATCCTTTATTGCCTAGCCTGCTGAGTCTGTGTCAGTAGGACAAAGGAGCGTCCAGCAGAAGAAAGGCCACAGAATTTGTTTTTATTAAAACTATCAATGTTTAACAGTAGACATTGAGGTCTGATGCTGAATCACTGCACTATAACATCCTCTAACCTCTTTAGAAGATAGGTCCTCCTGCTAACATATGAAAGAAGAGAGGTTGTGTTATGTCTCTTACTGCAGCATCTTGTTCTGAGAAATAAAGCTCACAAAGCTGCATCTGGAAATAATGAAATAGTTTTGAGTCAACAAAGACATACTTTTCAAAATTTGTGCCTGTCCTGATCTAGATAGGAACCCAATAACACTGCTATATGTTGTTACCTTAGGTTAAAATAAATAGAGAAATTGGAAAGCGACAATTACTATCAGCTGCAGGAAAAATCTATGTCTCTTTAACCTACACTGCCACCTGCTTAAAAGTGTGGGGAATCTCAGGACTGCTTGCAGAGTTCCTGATACAGAAATCACTGAATACGGCAGGTATCTTTCTGATGAGGCTGTTCACATGGATTTTGTGACATGACATGCTTTTAAAGACCTATAAATGTTCATTACCTTTTTGGGTGGAAGAAAGTAACTGAACAATTCTCTGAGTTTTCTAACTAGAGAAAACCTACTTGAAAGCCTGCTTTCCAAGATTTAGCTGCTAGCGGCCATTTTCTGCTCTTTACGGCTATTTGAAATGCTAAATAACTATATCCCTAAACTAAATAAAATTTGCAGGAAATTCTTCAAAATAACCTGCCCTTAATTGGGGTAGGGGTTGTAAAAACATGGTGAGAGATGTAATAATGAAAGTTTTTAGTATCTACTCCATCATTCCTTAAACCTCCAAATGCCTAGAGGCTTCAGTGACACATTACCCAGCATGGTAGTTACATGGAAGTGCCAAACAAAACTTAGTTGTTGAGGGTTGAACATAGTGTGTTACTGACACTAACTTAAGGAACAGCAATGTTTGCTTGAATAGCTGTCTTCTTGAAACTCTGAGGGCTCAAAGCAACCATTTTCTCTAATCAGAGGGTTCCAGGTCAAGCTCCCATCTGTATTGGGGGGGGTGGGGGGGTGGTGGTGCAGATTTTAGTGCATCCTTCACCTCTTTTCCATGAATTAACGTGTGAAAAAGTTCCTGCTTTCAGCCATTCTTGCAACACAGTCTCTCTTCACCCTCCTCCCATTTAAAAAAAAAAGAAAAAGGTTGTTAATAGTTGTTTTGAATACTGTAAGTCTTTAAGTTGTCATTCATCCACAATCAAATAACATCTATAAAATGTACACGCAACGGTGAAGGATGATTCACAGCTCCGCAGGTCAGGGGGAACCATTTGGAAGCAGTGCACCTGGATGTACATGGTGCTTCCCACTGTCCCCTTCCTGGGCAGAAGCCAGAGCTGCAAGGAGCACAGCCGTCGATGTGCAGCAGTGTCTGGATGAGCTGTGTACATCAAGTTGCACGGATGCGGTTCTTTCAAATGTCACTCATCGGTTATCTCTCACAACACATTTCTGACAGCAGCAGAAGTGTGGCAAATGAATGCGAGTCAAGGACTCCCACCCAGGGTGGGACGGGGAGGCTTGTCATAAAATGGCACAGGGAGGTGAAGAAAGGTGAGAAGGAAATGCTGTTCTTCTGGTGAAGAGGCTAAATAACACATCCCTGTGGTTCCCCAAGCATATACCAAAGCTTAATAATCGTACTAAATATGATATATTATGTCAAGTGCGAACTAATCCAGTCATTTCTCTATTCCAGCTGAGTTTCTTAAGCACTAACTGCTGGGCAGAAAACAGGACAGAATCACCCTATTTCCATGTAAATGGTTTTATAACAGTTAGTTGATGGCACATAATTTATATTTGTTTGTACTGTGTGTGCATTTTTGGAAACCTAAGAAAAGGAAGAAATAAGGTCATACCACTTTCTCAAATTATGATAAATAAGTGATCCAGAAGCACACTTCTGAGGAAACAAAATCCTTCACTTAAAATATGCAATTAAAATATGTGTCTATAAGAAGAGAAAATTCAATATAACTTTCAAAATATTATGTCAGATTATCATAATTGTTGGATGTTTGTTAACAATGCCAAGTGTATTTCAATATACTGCCAAATATAGAAGAATAAAGAGTACATTCTATGTGAAAGGTCCAATTATAGTGAAGGTAAAAAGCTAAAACAAAAAACTGAATGTAATCTAACATGACTGCATGATGAGCTAAGGATAAGAAACAAACTGGACTGTTTTTTGAACTGTACTGTAACAAATTGTGTAAAGTATCAAAAAATGTAAACAAAACCTGTTTCTCTTTAATGTTGAGACCTGTGTTAATAAGAATTGTCTTTCAGTGAATTACAGTGATAGCCTTAGTTATGTTAGGACAAGGCAATAACTAGTTGTTCAGCTGTCCAATATGAAATCACGTGAGGTATTTCAACCATTTTTATATCTGATATTAACACATATAACAAAGCATCTGCCAATACAGCTCCTTTGTGCATATATTCAAAATATTTTCACATCCTCCCTTCTTTTTTCTTATTAGTTGCCCGAGTCTCTCTTCTCTATTACATATTACACAAGGCCTGTTTAGGCAATTGATAACACTTTACTCCTCGTGCGGTACCAGTGAAGCCATTGCAGGATAGGGGGGCATTTCATACAAACAAAATGACAACATCTGGCATTTGGAGTAGGATAAAGTTGGAAATAAGGGAAAATATGAATATAATGTTATATATACTTCAAGCTGTCCAGATCTCCTTTGGGAGTAAGAGGAGGAAGAGAAGTTAAAATGAGCAACTTATTCAGTCCTTGACCTTCAGTCCCAGTATGTAGATCATACTGGGAAGGGCTGGTAGATATCCAAACAGGAGAAAAAATAGTACTCAGAAACATCACAAAATTGTTCATACCCCTCCTTTCATATTGCCTTCCAGCAATTTAGATATGAACCTGAACCTAGCTCTTTGGTGTCATTTATGACTTAAAGTCCTTAAGACAACATATATTATATATCACAGATTTCAAGAAAGTATCCAAAGCGAACCCTTCCACCAAAGGCAACCTCTACTAATGATGAAAAATCAGTCTTAAACTTTAAACTGTTGCCTTGCTCTTTAAATCTTCTCTTGTGAAATCAGAACCTCCTCATTTGGAAATACTTGCTGGCTTAGTGGAAGGGACCCCAGTAGCCAGAGTTGGTCCCAGACCTGTTCCAGCAGTGCATTTCTCCCTCTTTGCACTGCACTGCTTCAGTTTATGAGAGCCAGGAGGCAGAGAACGTGGCATGAAGTGACAGGGTGCTGTCCATTGCCCGCCTTCATGTAGAGTCCAGGAAGAGGGCAAACAGCAAATAACCTTGTATACTTCTGCATATTTACATCCAAAGTATAGTTGAGTGAGTTGCAATAAAAGTTCTTGTTCCTTTGTATGTGTCTGGACTTTGAATGACCACCCCTAAGTCATCACTGCTACAGGAAAACAGTCTACAACTCTTGTTTTAATCTCAGTTGAACGGAAACATCAGCAGTTACAATTTCTACAAAATACATCACATGCAAATTGAGATTGCTAAGTGGGGCCACTGAAAAGAAAAACCAATGATGTGAACTATGTTATTTTTGAGTTTGCTGTATATGAACCCGTACTCAACAAATTTATTGTAAATACATGCTCTTGCCCACCTCCTTTGTTTACTTTATCTGAGCTAACCACACCTGTGAGAGACAAGTTTTCTGTAGGAAATCAACAGGTCATTCATTTCTTAGAATTTGGTAGCTGAACTCAATGCCTGACCAACATTCATTCAGCTTCAGTATTTCAATTTTTTTAAGTTCTGACAGAAACAGTGGCAAGAAAGAACTATACAAAAGATTTATCTAATGTATGGCTGACAGAATGACTAACAAAGAGTTCTGTTAGAATAAGATGATTTATCTACTGAACGCTTGCTTCCTATATATATATATACACATGAAAATTCTGTCACACTTCTTGATTTCATTTGCAGTAATTATTTTATTCCAGATGTTACATATTAACCTGATGAACAAAATACCTTACTTCTACTGTCGATTAGAGACTTCAGCAGACAGCAGAATTGTACAGTAACGATGAGTAATGCTGTGCATCGTAATCAGTTTAATCATGTCTTCCCTTAGTGCCTGTAAGCTGAACTTGCTTCTGTCCTGATGGTATTATTTTGTAAATTTTGGTCTTTGATATTTAATCAAGTATGCATTCTTCCTGGCTTGCAACAAAACAATTTTTTACCCCATTTAATGCTTATCAAGCTTATTCAAAATAACATTTTTAAATAGACTTTACAATATGGCATCTGATCTAGCCATAAGGATGCTGAGATCCAAAGTTGTGTAATCATGTATGCAGACTGAAGAAAAGCTGTAAAGCTTAATTTATTTATAAATGGATTACAAGAGTTTCTTTAAGATGATCTTTTAATTTTATAAGCCTGGTGAAGAGCGTGATGAAAACAATCATACTACAAAACACAGATGATTTAGATAATTATGTGTGTCCTGCTTGTGCTGGTTCTACCTTACTAGGATTAGCCATTCCCTAGCAAATCCAAAATGCAGAAACATACTCATTCTCAGTACTGTTAACAAATGTGAAAAAAATAGAATAGAAAGGGGAAAATACTTCTTCCCAGGTGATATTTGGACAATTACCTGTGGCATTTGCACTACAAAGTTCTCTAGTCACTGTCGTTCATTCAGTCACTCTGTTTCCCATATATTTATAGCTGACCTAATGTTATTGAATTCCAGCTAATTTTATATTTACTTTTTTTTTTTAACACAGATATAGTTGTCAGGTGTTGTCGTGGTTTAACCCCAGCCAGCAACTAAGCCCCACACAGCCGCTCGCTCACTCCGTCCTGGTGGGATAGGGGAGAGAATCAGAAGAGGAAAAGTGAGAAAACTCATGGGTTGAGATAAAGACAGTTTAATAGGTAAAGCAAAAGCCGCGCACACCCGCAAAGCAAAACAAGGAATTCATTCACTGCTTCCCATGGGCAGGCAGGTGTTCAGCCATCTCCAGGAAAGCAGGGCTCCATCACACGTTACTTGGGAAGACAAAGCACCAGAACTGTGAACATCCCCCCTGTTCCTTCCTCTTCCCCCACCTTTATATGCTGAGCCTGATGCCATAAGGTGTGGGATATCCCTTTGGTCAGTTGGGGTCAGCTGTCCGGGCTGTGTCCCCTCCCAACTTCTTGTGCACCCCCAGCCCACTCGCTGGTGGGGTGGGGTGAGGAGCAGAAAAGGCCTTGGCTCTGTGCAAGCACTGCTCAGCAGTAATGGAAACATCCCTGTGTTATCAACACTGTTCTCATCACAGATCCAAAACAGAGCACCGTACTAGTTACTATGAAGAAAATTAACTCCATCCCAGCCAAAACCAGCACAGTCACAGAACAACATGCTGTCACTATAGCGTGGAGTATGCAGTAAGGTATCAACATTCCAAAACAAATACTGATGTGTGCTCTGAAAAGTTTGTTTTGTGGTTTTCCACACCACGAAAGTGTCTTTCACTTCCATTTTTTTCTGTAGCATTTACTGGAGAGGAGTATCAAGAGCAAACGTGTGTGAACGCGGGGGTGCATGAGTGCTTTCCCCCTATCTTTTCCATGGTTGTAGCTAGTGAGAGAGAAAGGGCTTTTTCTACCTCATCTGACAATCTCTTCGGTTTCTGTGGTGCAGTGTAGAGAGGGAGGGATCTCAGTTTCTGCATTCCAGTGACTCACTGCTAGCTTTGCAGCCACCTGGTAGCAGGCAGAATTTGGGTATTCCTGTGATAAGAAGTCTATTAAACTTCAAAAGCAGAGGAAAGACCTGAAGATGTGTTGACTCCAGACTCACAGGCCACATGTTATAGGTATGCACATTCATAATCAGTTTTCTCTGTGAATAGAGGTATCTGCAAGGTATCCTCTAAGTCATTCTCAGTATTAGAGATATGATTGTTTCTTAACTTTAGAGCATGTGTTTGCCTATGACATTAATATATGCTGTGACAGGGTCAGGTTCTTGGGACCTAGAGGAACTAAAATGCTGCTGAGTTATGTCTTGGTCACCTGTAAGGCTGTCTGAGATCCAAAGATGAGCAGTGTCCCAGAAAGGGTGATTTATTTGTAAATTTATTGAGGAACATTAGCATGCTATGTGATTTTATATAAAGGACTTTCTTGGATTCTTCATAGCATACCCTGAATAATAGGTAGCACTAGAAAAACTGCATAAACCAGTATTTAAAACTTGTTGAAGAAAATTATATTATTCAAGAAGTGGTGTACGATCATATAATTAAAGGCTATAACATAATGCATTATTCATTATGGGGTAGAATGAAGATTGCCCATAGACTTCCTGACTGGAATGCTTAACCATGCAGGTTTGTGTTCTCTCACCTTGATTTTTGTGTGAAATTTTTATTAATCCAATGTTTAAATGTTCTTCTCACATCTGGTGGTATTCATTGACAAAACCAGTACTGAGTGATAGATAGATAATACAAAGAAAGAATTTATTACAAAACATATCTTTGGAAAGTAATTCAACAACAAGTTTCTATTAAATGTTTTACCTATATTAATGCTACTGCCCTGACAGGAATTTGACTAATGCTTATTAACTCACTGCATTGAACAGTGGCCTATAGAACAGTTCTAATAAGATTTTATGAAGAGTTACGAATTTAAAATTTCCATTCCC
This sequence comes from Morus bassanus, assembly GCA_031468815.1. Taxonomy (NCBI): domain Eukaryota; kingdom Metazoa; phylum Chordata; class Aves; order Suliformes; family Sulidae; genus Morus; species Morus bassanus. The sequence goes on along the minus strand of CM062568.1, from coordinate 85,070,447 downwards.
TCCCAGTGCATGTGCGTAATTACTATCGACACCAATGTGAGTTACACATTCATTACACAGTATGTACTGAGAGGAGAATAAGGCTCCTACGGAGAATGTGGATCAGTTCATATCTATCTCTCAATTGTTTACACTCTAGGGAATAAGCAAAGGTCATTCTCCCAGGATTTTCTCCTTTCCTGCCAAAGTATGAGCCAAATTAAAGTCAATTAGTGTTTCATTGGAGCTTTCAGACATTGTAAGTATTCAGCTTGTTAAACAGGTTTGGTTCAAAGCTCTTATTTTGTTATTTTGTTCAAAGCTATTATAGACAAAAAAAAAAAAAAAAACTACACCACCCCAGAATCCACTATTCATAAAGGAATATATTTTGGTAAAATTGGAGTGTTAAGCTTTTGCTGCTTCAATAATCATTAGTATACAACAGGAGACAAAAAAAAAAATAAATCAAAGCCTTCCCAACAACATAATCTTAAAATACTCAGATTGTCTTGCAGCTGTTGATATCCATATTAAAAAAGACAAGAACAGTACTGATTTTTTGAAAGAAAGATATTAAACAGCCACTAGTTAAAGTTGTGGTGTTATAGAATTAATCCTGATAGCAAGCTAGAGACTGACACCAACACAGAAAGGCAGCCTTCAAGTTTATTTAAGCAAATATAGATCTGGGAGCAATCAGCACCCAAAGCATCGCTACAGACCCTTAGTGATACACTTAGACCATTTCCATGGTCCAGTTAGAGACACAGGGACTCTGTACTGCCAGCATCCTCAGTTTTTGTCCTTTTCTCTTCAATTTGAGGTCTTCCCAGCTAAAACTTGCAATTTTCTAATGTTGACTTAGAAACGTTACAAACGGTGAATCCCAGCTGCATCACATGAATCCTCATGTGCTCCAAGATGCAGAAAGCTCAACCGAAGGTGTATGTGTTCTACAGACAACTGCTGTCTTGGAGCTGTGGGACTGGAAATCCACAATGTTTATTGAGAAAGTAATTCACATCTTTGAATTAACCAAAAGCTCACATGTTTCAGTTAACTGTCTATTCCTTCTTTCTCTTTTAAGAAAATTTTGCTAGGATGCTGAGGTCTTCCTTGTGGCAGTATGATTATTTGGAATCTTTTAATGTGTGGATATCCTCTGGTATCATTTGTGGCGATAGCACAAACTGGAATATGAAAAAAAAATCACCAAGTTAAGAGAAATGGTAACCAGTGCGTAATTAATGAATCATCTTCCCTATTGCATTTAACCCAGGAGGATAATCAAGTTTGGCTTCAGGCCAAACTAAAGTGTGATATACTGTACCAAGTCCTCCTAGCAGGTAGGTGAGGTGCTTGCAGACTTTTAAAAACTTAGATTTATTTATCTAGTGGACCTAACTGGTCCCTTTGGAATATTACAGAGGATGTTTCTATGAATTATTCATATAACCTGGTTTTAGTATTTGAAGGCTTATAGTATATCATTGATAGTGCTTTTTGTAATAAGCAGTGCAGAGAATTTAAAAGATTTATTTTATGTATACTCTGACCACATCCTTCTGTTACATTGCTACCTAATTTCACTGCTGGAAATGGAAACTACCCTCAGTTCACAAGGGAAGCTTTACACAGTTAAATTCACTTGTGTATTCCATATTCAGCTCATGAATGTTGGTCTATATCAATGTTGCTTTTTTTTTCTTTTCTTACAGAAACAATGCAAGGAACATATTTTAAATTTTCTATTTACTTATTTTTGTTTTTCACATCTAAATTCTCTTCCCTGATCTGCATCACTGATTTCTACATGTCTTCGTATAGAACTCATATTGATATCAAGAGGAATTGTGACTATTTAAGACTTGATTTACCTCCTAATGCAATCAAAACAAGTCTGTATTCTAACTTAAATTAGAACTCATGTTCATTGGGAAAAGCTGAATAAATATGCAGAGAAGGAAAGGGAGAGTTCAGACCTTTGCTTCCTTTTTTATTATAATTGCTTTTGAAGCAACTTTTTAGAATGTAAAAATGATATCTCTCTGAATAAAAATGCTAGTCTTTTCCATTTAGCAAACATCAATCTTTTTGTCCTGTATTTTCGTTACAGCACAGTCTTCCTTCATTTAATTTCCTTTCTTGTGATGGAACATTATTCATGATGTCTCTTATCCTTCACAACAAATTCACAGAGCAGTCTAGTCTCCTCCACATTATTTATTTGCTTTCATTTTTTAACATATGTCCTCAAAGTAACTTCCCGCTTAGCGATATGCTAAACATTGGTTCAGTCCCACAAAAAGCACTGCTCCCTAAAATATCATTGACAAGAAAGATCACCCAATTCCTGTGTGGCCATGAACTTCATCTAGGCCTTCCTGCCATGTTACAAAATTCAGAACATTACTGAAACCCTGTCTGAGTCATTACATGATCTCAACAAGTGGCAAATACCTGTAATAAGAAATGCTCTTTTTCCCAACACAGACCTATGAGAGACTTTTTAGGATGACTCCCCATGAAGGCAAACCTAGACTTATTCTACAAGAAAAATAACTTAAAATGAAGTTGGTGTTCAAGCTAGAAGGGAGCAATCCTATTTGGATAAACAAGGTAGTATCATTTATATGTGGGATGTTGTATGGATCTGGGTAAAGATCTATAAGTATTATTCAGATTATCTCATCACTAAGCCTGATGAACACAATCTGACTGAAGAGCAGTGCTTCTGGGTCATCAGTGCAATACTTCTCCAACAGAAATCTTGTTTCAGGACAGCTGCCTGGGAACACTGAGAAGTCCAGCACCAGAGCACTGTCACCTACATGGGGTTTTCAGGACCCTGAAGCATCCCAGCCTTCAGCCTCACTTGATTCCATGGGAATCCATCTTAAAGCTTAGGCCCTATGGCTAAAGAGAAAGTAAAGGAAACTTTTCCAATTTAGAGGTTTTATTTCACTTTGCAGACACCTTCTGGATTTTTATGATCGCTCTTGTAATTTTAAACTTAGCCACAGCAGTAATAACCTGTTTTCTTCACTGGGTGGAAGTGATGAAACACCTTCCCTTTATCTCCATATCAAAAGGTTACAGGTAGTCTTGACTGACTGACAGTCCAGCTACAGAAATTTCTGTTTTAATTCCTCTCTCACCTGTGTGAGGAAGACACCTGAGTCACTGAGAACACCTGAAGCACAATGGTCACCTGAGTTGATTACTTGACTCAATCACCCAGACCAACAATGAAATGTGGGTCTAAGTTTCCATGGAAATTATTCAAATGAGGTAAAAAATTACATATACCAACAAGTGGATGCCAGATTTTTTGAATCTTCTGTAGAGTTATAAAAATAAAATGAGCTTAATCAAATTTTTATTCATACATTTTTTTACACAAGCTGACATTTACTGCAAGTATTTTGGAGGTATTTGCCAGTTCTTCTTTGTTCAGTTACACATAATCTAATAAAATGTCTCTGAGAATTGGAGGTGGGGGGGTTAATGCCACCTTCAGAGCAGGGGGTGGTAAGATCCCTCATGAACCATTGGAGCTAATTAAAGAAGTTTTAGATGGCTGATTATTAAGGACAACAGTATTTTTCCTGACTGATAAAACCTCATTTTCATTCCTAAAGATTAGCCCTCATTAATCTAAAGCAAAGCTGCAAGAAAACTTCTGAAATTTCATGTACAGTCTGTCTATTTCCAGCTAGACATCTCAGTGACACTTGCAGTACTTTTAAAAAGGGGAGGGCTGTATAATCACTAATAGTACAGCTTGTCAAGAACTGTTCCATCCATCAAATCAATTTTTTTTGGCTCCTCATCATATGCATAGAACAATGAAGTGAACTGCAGGTCCTTTACACCTGTTTTTCATTAAAATGTAGTAGGAAATGCAGATGCAGCAGGAAAAAATGAACCATAAACATCTGACTTTATGTAAGATAGATAAGTTGGTAGCCACGTATTGTGTTTCATGGAAAACGTTAATTGAATTTCCACACTGAGAACAAATGAAGTTTTTAATCCAATGTTTAAGAAGATACACACACATGTGTGTTTAAAAGTAGCATGACAGAGCTTATGTATGAATGTTTTTGTTTCTCAAAGAATATTGAACATTTTTCAAAATTAGAAGGCTACATATATTGCTTTTATGTTTTTATTTTCTGCTATGCCATGAGCACTACTAGATAAATCTTCATATTTACTCAGCTTATGACTTTGTGAGACTCTCATCTTCAAAACACTAACTTTGATACCAAATGCTGCTCTCTGTCAATAAGTGAAATCAAGCAGTGAAATCACAAGGGAGAAAATGATTGGCTTGCTGGTATGTTTCAGACCATTCCCTGCTCGCAGACTGGTCTCCTGCTATGTCTTCTCCAAGGTCTTCCTTGCATCAGGTGAGCAGTTTTACCTCCTGGCTCCTGGGCTCTCTGCTGCCTTGTTTTTTCTCTCCTGCCTCCCCAGTTGCAGCTCACAGTACTCTCCTCAGTAGCAACCTCTGCCTCATTCTGCCCATGCATATATCTCAGAGTCAGCTATCTTCTGGTCTTCCTTTTACCTGGACTCTGAAGGGCTCCAGTGACTGCATGCTTAATATTGCAGGAAGAATGAATGAATTACTACAGCTGATCATATGACAGGATTGAAACAGTCAACAATCAATAGGCAAAAAAAGAGAGAAGGAAAAAAGTCTGCACCAGGTTTTGGATCAAACAGCTTGAAATGGTCAGCAAATTTATTCCTGTGTACGAAGAAAATATATCTCCATAACATAAACTGAACTATAGCTGTAAACACTAAGAATTTTCTTATTTGATGCTAAGTCCTGGAAGTTACCTTATCCACGTTGTTGGTATAGGTATTCAAAAATGCCAACACTGTGACGTGCTTGTTCAGGCTAATATTTTAGTTTGCTTTTTATACCCACAGGAGATAGCAAGAGCTTTGTGATCTACATGTCTTCGCATGAATGACTCCATAACTATTGTTGTATGAATGACAGCCCACTGGTGTCTGTGACATGGTCAAAAAAATGTGTCTTCAGTTAAAACTTTGAGACAAAGAATGCCCAGTGGTCCATGAAAAGTTGAGAATGTTGGTAGTAATACGGTTAAGGACTCTAAGGATCCCTGTTATAGACGACCCATAAGGTGAATGGGAGGCTTTGCTTTTGCCTCACAGTTCAGTAGGATGTGCACAGTATCAGCACTCCTGCCATTTGATGGCTTTCTTACTCTCCTTAACACAGCTTCCTTCCTCTGTATACCTTAGGAACAGCAGGTACCTGAACATAACGTTGCATGGAATATACAATGCATTTACAAAATGCAATGCAAAACATTGCAGCTTTAGAGCCACCTTTTGTCCTTCTGTTCTTTAACTGAACAATAGTTCTGCATCTTTCAGACCAGGATTCATTAGACGTGCTCCATTCTGCCATAGATTTCTTGCAGACCACTCTCGCAGTTCCCCCTGGTCTCAGTTTTCTTCATGGAGAAGAGCATCCAATGACTACTAATGGATTTGAAGACCAATATTTCACTGTTTTTTACCACAGTTTGAGGTAGAAAGAGCTAAAAAAGGTTTCTATGAGGCATCATTATCTTAACTAATCTGAAGTGATCCATCCTGTGCATAGTACTCTTGAGGCGTTCCTAGAAGCATTCATTTAAGTGATAGTGTTTTGTTGGTAGGGAAGGCAGCATTTCAAGGCCTCCTCATTATTTCTAGATGTCCCTCAGAATATGACTGTTAACAATTGCATTTGGTTGCAGGGAACACAGAATAAAAATTACAGCATAAAAAGTACTGTAGCTAATAAGGAAATCCAACCAGGTACAGGAAGTGTGTATTTTTTTTAATCCTTTGCAATGAGTAGGAAATTTAATGTAGCCTGCTGATCTTTCTGATAACAGTGACAAAACAACATCCAGCACTTGCAATAATTAGCTGAAAATACATGCTAAGATATTATTACTTAGCTATAAGTATCCATTGCTCCCCTTTCAGAAAAGATCATATATTTCTCTAGGACAGGAAGGCATATAGGAAAGTCCATGTTCACATTTTTCTTTGAAATACATCCCTCCTGAGTACCACAGCATTGCAGCCAATGGTCTCCTATAATTTCTGTTTGCTGCTGCAGAGAGCTGTGTCTCACCAAAGGACATAATAATAGCAATGTGATAATTGAAAAATGTTTGTGAACTTTCAAAGTGAGGATAATCCTTTAAAATGCTTACAGCTGAAGTTGAGTCAGTGGTATTATGGTGTTTTTAAAATGGTAAAATTGTATCATGATCTACAAAGAGGAGCATCATTGCTAAAACAGTTCAAATAATCTCCGTTCTGCTCAGCACTGGGAAGGGCTCACCTGTAGGACTGGGTCCAGCCTGGGGCTTTGATTTCCTGAGATCCATTGACTAATTATAGAAGGTTCAAAGGAAACAACAGGGATCAGAGGTCTAGATGTCCTGTAGACTGAAGAAATCTGGGTTGCTTAGTATAGGGGAAAGTAGCCCAAGATGAGGTACAGCCATCTTCAGCTATAAAAAAGGTAGCTGCAAAATGAAAGATTAATCAGGCTTTGTCAGCACTAGGTTTAGGGCAAACTATAATGGGCTTAAATTACATCAAGGAAGATTTAGATTTGACGTCAAGAAAAAAATTCCTAATAGTAAGAATAGTTGTACACTGGAAGAGATTTCTGGGAGGCTGTAAAAATGTCCAGTCACAAAGAATATTCCTAATCCTTCAGTCCTGAGAAACAGGAAAATGTGACAATGCACTGGGAGAAAAAGGACTAAATGGCCTCCTGAAACCTTGTGCACTGCAATTTTCTATGCTTGTTATGTTATAAAAATACACCTATAGAGTCAAAGAGTAATTTACTTTGTAAGAGATCTCTAGAAGTCATCTGGTCCTATTCACCTGCTCAAATGATCCCAATTTATGTTGCAATTGACCTGTTTGTTCAGGTTCCTCAGGACCCTATTTTTTTGCTATTTTTTGAAGAGGAAAGTATCCATCGTGGTTTCTACAACCAATATTCTATCTCCTCCTGCTTTCATCCTGAATTCTTAATAACTCAAAATTTTGTGTATCCTTGTGTACTGGCCTTCCCATCAAAAGGACAGGCATCTTTCACAATCCATGCATGTGGATACTAATGTAACTGCATCCTCAGATTCCTGGAGAAAGCAATGGACACTATTGCACATGGAGGCAGAAAATTTATCAAAGCTCTTTCAGGAGGGTAGTATGAATCAAATGATCTGCGGAAGCAGTGTTTGGATCAGCACACTTCTGGATAATTGTTTTTCTGAGTATATCTCACAGTGTTCGTATCCTTAAACCTCTTGGTGACCAGTGATCTGCTTTTCCCAGAAGCATCAATTGCTTGATTAACAGGAATGGCTGAGGAGGGACCCATTCTGCTGAGTTCCAAATACTACTCAGGTCTACAAACACCAGACAGAAAGCACTCCAGGAACACCTCTCCTAGTTTCCCCTATTCAAAGTGTTAAATGTCATTACATCCAATAGAGATAATACAGGTTTCATTTTAGCTGCATAACTTTCCTCCACAAATGCAAAAACTGTAACTAATAATTTCACCAACCTAAATGGTCAACTAGATTGGAGCCTGGAATTTAGGAGCACAGTAATATGCACAGCTGCCATCCAGCAACCAAAAAGGTTTCCTTAGAGCCTTCATGTTCCTTTTCAATAATCTCTGTAATGTAAGTATTAAGAACACCATGAAAATTAAATGTTCAGCTATGGGGATTTTCAGATTTCCAATGAGAGCATGAAGTGTATGAGAATTATTTCTAGCTGGATAACATCTTTGTGTGTTAAAGATTAGTTGGGTTAGGAATTGAAACTTGTCATCTTACCTCCCACCTTGAGAAGCATAATGTCCTGATTTTCAGTGTAAAAGCAAAAGTCACCATTGCCTTCACTGAAATTTATAGGCACTTAGCACTTTTGGGACTCAGTTTAAACCAAGTCTGTTCAGCAACATGTTTGTCCTAGGTGGAGCCCAGGTGATAGCCTCCATTCTTAGAAGAGATCTGGAGGTAAACACTGCTACAGATTGCCTTGAAGTCTTCATCGTTAGATTTGGGTGTAGGCAAGATGTCAGTTAGGAATGATGGAAAGTGAAAACTTTCTCCCTGTTCTTTGGGAGAGGGGTTGGACTTCCTGCCCTTCAAGTCTTTCATGATATTCTCAATGCATACAGATTTGTTTAATAAGGCTTCCTTTGCCTCATAGAAATAAATAAAAAAATTCAAATATTAGGTTATTCTGGAATTTTCAGCTTCCTAATTTGATGTGCATTCTTGAAGTAGCTCTTCAAAGTAGTCTACCATTAATACTGTACCTTTTGCAGAGTTATAGTCTAGTCCCAAAGAGACAGAATCAATTTGAATGTATTTATTTTTAATTTGCAGAATACTGAATTTGTGAAGAACAATTTTGGTATTTTTAAGGAACTGGAGGTATGCCAACACTGCTGCTACTAAGATTTTTTTCCTAATTACAGTGTTGAACATGGTTAATTTCATACCAGTCATGAGATTTTACAATAGGTTGTAATATAGTGTGAACCTACACTTCCACATTATATCAGAATCAGAAGTGATAATTGCATTGTATCATCCTGCAATAATGGACCAATTAACCTATCATACTCTGCTCTAGTAAATCCCATTTTGATGCAGTAGCTTTGTCTAGTTAAAAAAAAAAAAAAATTAGGTTCACTTTAAGCATTAAAGAAATAGGTAATTCCCCACTTCCTATGCTAGAGACAGCATTAAGTCCTAAATGAAATTACTATTTTTCTCCTACAATCTGGGTTGTCCAAGGAAGGGTACCCTGGGGTATTCCGGAATATCACCAATGAAGGTCTATCTGCAATGAGGGTGAAGTAATTAAACAGAAAATTCTTGCCAGCAGCCTTCCTCTATTAGTCTAAGGTCCATACTGAAGAAAACATGTTGCATGCTGGTTTTCTGCAGCTGCTACAAACATCTTGAGTTTGGGTCCCAGTTCCTCCCACTGAAATCTGATTTCCATAGATGTATTTCTTGGCATTTGCCCATTTTCTAGCAATATGTTTTCCTTCTGGGATTTCTGAAGTGCACTTATATTTCAAATGAACTTAAACTAACATGAAGTTTCCACAATCTGCCAGAAGCTCACAATGAATCATGTGCAATGTAGCTACCATGAGGGCACCCTTTGATCAGTGCTCCCACATTCATTTATGGCTACACTTAAATGAGTGCTTGTTGAACATGTCCCTTACATGAAATTATCTTGACTTTTCACTCAGGAACCTGGTCCTACACCCATGTTAGAGCTGCCATAGGTAAAGAGAAGAGGAATGACTTTGAAACACCTTTTCCGATGAATAAACATAGAATGAGAGAACCAGAACAATTCAGTTCATAAGGAAAAATGGATTTGAATCTATATAAAGCCATTTTATACTGAGGAAGTCATGAGAGACAAACATCTGTACAGTGTGGAACAAGTGTAGTGGGGAGAAGGAGTCCTCGGTGTCCTTTCTGTGATTTCCCCTCCTCAGTTCAATTCATGGTAAAACTTAAAGCTATCCTGCTTGACTTGGACAATTACAACTATTATAACTGTTATATTATAATCCACCCCTATCTCCATGAGTGGGAGGAGTTCAAGGAAAGGCTTCAAAAGCATTGCCTCTTTTTTCAAAAGGGAGCTGTGGGATGCTGTGGATGACTTTCACTGAAGCCAGTTCATTAAATGTTTCTTGATATAGATGTGGATCTTCTGGACTTATTTGAGGGTGATTTTTTTTTTTCTGTCCCAAAACTTAGTGGAACTGTAGGAACTGAAACTTAGAAATAATTGGCATAAAAAGGGTGAGAAATCATTAGGGGAAGATAAGGACTTCTACAGAAGTAGAATAAGGAAAAATGAAACTGGCATGCACTGGAAGTATTTTGGGGAAGAGTTAACAGATCAGACAGAAATAAAAGGGAAAATATTTAAGAACTAAGGGTGCCTCAAGAGTAGACAAATTCAGCTGTCCTACTTAAAAAGAGAGTTAAAAGACAAAAATCATAGAATTTTTGCTTTACAAATGCATACTGACTTGAAATGTGGAAAAATATTTTCTACAAAATAGAGGTGATAAACTTGTTTTTCTTATTACTGTCACTAAACAATAGCTAAACTCAAGTTTGCAGAGTATAATTGGCAGATTTCCATTTATGCCAGTTTCTTGTTTCCTTCACATTTCTGTTCCTGGTATCAGCAAAAAGAAGTGTTAATTAACCTTAGCAGCAAAGCAGTGTAGGACCATGCTCTGAATTCAGAATGTCTTCTGACAAGAGACTGCAATCTGCAGTAAATTGTAAGTAATGCTGGCCTGTCAATTAAACAGGACAAGATAGGGAAAGAGGGCAGAAGATCTTCATATTGTTTTCTTGAACTGAAAAGATCAACAACTCTGTCAGAAATAATCGTCCTCATTACTACCTGCAATTACTTTTAATGGGACTGTGATAATATCTCCACAATGAGTTTCCAGTGTTTGTTCAGCCTTTTGAAAGAGGTGAATCAAGGAGAGATGTTTCACTGCAAAATGTAGGTGTGTTTTGGAAAGAAATGCACAGAATGGTGTTCTGTATGTTGTCGGGAAACAAGCACAACAAACTTCTGAAATGGGCCAGAATTATTCAGACTACTATATTAGGCTTGGATAACAACAGCAATGATGTTCATGGGCTGGCCAAAGAAAACTAACTTAATTGAAGACACTTCTGTATAAATGGTTTTTTTGGTTTTTGTAATCGTAACCATTCTTATGCTCTTGAGTAGCTACCCAAGTTCTAGGAAAGGAGTCATCATGCATAAGAAGCGCTGCCTTTCCATGGAGGGGAAATTTCAATTCCAGTGAAAAACTTTTGATAAGATAGAAGAAAACTGACAAAGACCTGTATGTTTCTTACCTGATGTTTACTTAATAGAAAAGGTTTGTATTTTGACCTTGGTTTTTTTTTTTTTAGGAAAACAGATTTTTCTTGATCATCTTATTGTTTTAATTTTTTTTTATATCTCATTAGATTTTTATGTGTTTTTCATAAGCAGTCGATGTTTGCTTCTTTGTCACCTGCTCTTACAAAGTTCATACCAATCAGAAAATGGAAAAATAACATTTCTAGAAATACGGTTCCAAAATTCTAATGATATTTTCAAAATGTGGAGTCAAGAATGACTGGGGCATGTGAGGGGTTTTTGTTTGTTTGTCTGCAGTAAATAAGCATTTAATTATAAATTTGCTAATTTATCAAATTAAATACAGATTAATTAAAATTTAACACCAAGCTAGAAAAGATCATAAACACCACAGGCCTCCTTAGTTTTCTAATAATGAAAGTTTCACACACACAAACAAAAGTTTATTAGAAAACACATGCACAAAAGGGGACAATTATGGATGGCATACATTTTTTGCTGTGGTATTTTCTTTATTCTTCTGAGATCTCTTTGCTTAAAAAGTCTACTGCTTATTGTCCAAATCATCTCATGATTTTGCTAATTAATAATAAAAATATCTCTTTGTGCCAGTAATGGGAAGAATTTCATTTCTGAAGCTGAAAAGTATTAGTCCCAGTTCTATAAAGACATTGTACTCCAAGAAATTTAAAAAATTCCCATTTGCTGACCAATGATGTTGTCTCATGGATTTTCTCCACTTACTGTCAGAATCATGGTTTTCCACTTTCTACTACTCTTTAAGAAACATATTTCATTCCTGTGGGAAGGGTGTTCAGTGTAAACACAGTCTGCACAACATCCATGCACTGAATTTAAGATTTCTACTAAGAAAAATTATCCAAGACCCCTTGTACTGTTTGACTACTGCTAAAAACAAACTCTGCTTTTTGTTATCAAGGTCCTACCTCCAGGTTCGTATTAGAGGTATGAAGAGAAATTCTTTGCCATACATTAGCTGAAAACAAATGCTTTCTGGCAGTCATATGACCACCCCAATATCCTACGTTTTAGAAACAATTTGTTCATGTATTTTGCAAGAGGAGGGAAGCATGAAATGACTTGTCCCTAGCATCATAGCAATGTCAGGAGTGTTCCCAGTTTGTGCTAGATCTATCATTTGTATTTCTAATTTAAGCAGCTAAATTCCAATGCTTTCAAGTCTTCCCCAGAAATTAGTTACAACTGCCTGTAAACACTTGTGGTTTTTTCTCACTCTCAACACAAAGGTAGACATTCTGCTTAATATAATTTCCAAGTTGCAAGCACTGCTCTCTTTCTCCAGTCACTAGAATGCCATCCAAATAATACTGTGTAGTAGCTGCTCTACAGTGATTTGAAAAAATACAGTGCTGCACTCCTGCTTCCCAGGGCAACAAGTTACACTGGAATAATCCTTTTAATAACTGATGGCAACGCAGGGTGACCAGCCAGCACCACCTTCTGGTAAGCGGGGACCAAGCTCAGTGAGCCCCTGTTCTCCCGTGACGTCCCGAGTGAAGGAGGCATTGATCCATGTCTGATGAAAGATTAATTGCTACTTTATAATCCTCATGAACTGGTACACCGCCATCTGTTTGCACTACAGTACACATATAGCAGGGAAAATTATCCCTTCATTTTCTACCTCCCTGCACTGCTGTTTCACAGAGACTCTTCTGGAAGCTGTTAGAGGGCTGTTGTACAGCTTGTGGAACTGCTCTGCTTTTGGACTTGACTTTTAGACTCGTCTTTTGGACTCAGCACTATTAACAGCGCCTGCTCCTAACGTGAGCATAGACATTTGCTCAATGAACAGTTCCCTACTGACTGAGCACGCTGCCCAACATCTGACCTCTCTCAGCTCCTGAGTCCAGCTTGTGTGGCAGACTCCCATAAAACCCCCACCTACTGCTATTGCCTAATGCCCCCGTATCTGCTGTCAGTCCCCAGCAGCTGGCAGACCAGTACAGGAGGGTATCTGAAGGCTCCAGTCTAACACAACCGTGTAAGTGCACCCAGCTTCACACAGTTCTGTGGCTCTGCTGAACTGCATGGAGTTGTACTCACTGCAGGTGTAGCACCGTTCTGCCAAAGCATGATGAAGGTGTGTACTTTTATCCAATCCCTACATTTTCTGTCCTACTATATTGCTTCTAACTGAACTAGGGTGACCAATTTTTTAAATAAAGAGCATGGATAGCGCATTTCCTTAGAGAAATGAAAAGTGGCAGTCTTATCAAAGAATCTAATATTACAAGTACTGAGATTTTCTTAAACTAAAAAAACAGAGATGGTGTGGCAAACTCTTTGGCAGTTATGTCTTTGCTCTGGCTAACTGAGAAACTGATGAAATGGCACGTGTTTAATAATATCCCTATTTTCAATGGGGATTCTGATGTTTTTCAGGGTCATAACAGATTGTGCTATTCCTTTTATATACAACAGTAAGTAAGGAATTGATTACTTTCCTATACCTAGAAATCTCATGATCTGTATTAATAAAAAACATCTCTAGCATCAAAATAAAACTTTCGGAGTGTCTCATCATGTCCAGGTATTTTATTTTTAACTTAGCTGATCCCACCCTGCAGAACTGACATTTAGTTACAATTAACTTAAAAAACAGAAAAAACCCCAATCCAAAGCAGAGAGGTCTTCATCTTGTGTGTGCCTCAAGTAAGGAGAAGGCATAGACAATCCAGGCAGTGGTTTAAAGCAAAATATACAAACGTACAAATGCTAGAACAAGCATTGCCTACTTAATACAAAATAAAATGAAAAGTAGTTCAAAATTAGGAGAGGTAACTTGGAAAAACATTTGTGAAAGGCTTTAACAACTCACTTTCAACACACTTGATGACTAATACTGCATTTATCTGATGGCCACAGATGCAAGTAGCAGCAGTCAGAAGCAAAGCGCAACAGGGAAGTCCAAGTTTTAGGAATCTTTAGGTGAGAAGAAAGAAGGGTCCTATAACACAAACTACCCTCTATCCTGACTCTCTCTGATTCTCTTCATGTGGTTCTCTTTTCAGCTATTAACTTAGCTCTGCAAAATTCATCTTTACAGGGAATTTCACTATTTTTCCTGATCTTCTAAATCTGAACACTGGTAAAATTTGTCCTGCAGCAGCATCTGACTCCAGATGTCTCTGTCGTACTGCCATAGCACCCAATGGCAGCCTCAGGAGCTTCCTGTTCACCATCAGCTAGTTCAGCCCTTAAGGCACCTATATGAACTCCTGCAAAACCCCATCGTGTGCTACCTCCCCTTATCTTGTTGGTGAACCCAAGAGGGCCTTCATGGGATGATCTGACTCTTTTTCTTGTGGCAATGTCCTCACACAAACATGATAGCTCATAGGGGAGATTGGAAGCTGCACCCTGAAGAAGAGCCATGCTACTTTTCAGTCACAGTATAAAACATATATTTTATACAATGCCTCCAAAGAACAAGAGATGATCGTGCATAATCACACCCCAAACCAACACGTCATCACTGAGTGCCCGATGCGCCTTGCACTAGGTTACAATATAAAGCACACGGAAATTATATAAATCCTGCTACAGAGAAACAAGACTAATTCCCAGTTACTTCTAATTGTTTTGTTGGAAACTTATCCCATTCTCTACACAATTTAACAGTAAACTTCCTTTCCTGTTCTCAGGACAAAAAAAATTGTACACAAGAAGAAAGCAGATGCTTGAGATAGTCAAGCCCAAAATACAGGTCAGCAGGCTTGAGCAGAAGACCGGAGACAGGAAACTACTGAAACTATTTGTGCAGGGAAAAACCTTTAAGATTACACAAGCTTAGGATCAACCACTGGTCACAGAAGTCAATTTTATCCCCTTCTCTTCAGTGGTCTGGAATTTCACTTCTACTATATACATGAGAAAATAGCTATCTATATTTTTTTGTTTACTTGTTTTTTGTTTACTGGTAACATTTTACTTGTTACCAGGAAATTCCTAGAAAACAACAGTGTCTCCATGCCATATAGATAAGCACTCTGGCTTACTCTTCTCTGAAGTAGACACTTGTCTATTAAGCAGCACTGGCAGTGCACATCTACCCCAGCAAATATAATGGACCAAGGCCTCTCCTAGGCTGAGTCACAGAACAGCTTGCATCCCGACACCTAAGCTTTCCACCCTACAGAAACAGAACAGCCTTATCCATATTATCTATTAGCAATGGTCCATGGCCCACACTGTTCCCTAAGCCACCTTTGGCCTTTTACGAAGAGCGTTCATTGACCACTGAAACTGTACCAGCAAATGTGCTAACAATTCAACAGGATTGGGGTCTGCTTACCTGCACCATGTTCTTAATTAATGGACACCATGCCCTACCATGGACATAGCCAGATGGACCCCCAAGATCATGAAGTCCAGCTGCTGCCAGAATACAACAATTGCATCTTACAGGGCTGTTATTAAACTCATTGGTCTCTATTTTAAAACTAGCATGGGCTTTTTTCCCTCCGATGCTGAAATGGCCAGACACCTGGAGTAGAAAACCTGCCTTCTTCTGAAAGCGACCATACCACAAGGCTTCCAGGCTCTACAATTTATGACCAAAGAGCTCTTCAGGGCATAAAATTCAAGCCACCAAAGTTTGAAAACAAGCCTACAGCCACCCCATGGTGGGAAGGCATGTCCTTCCTTCCAATCCTGTTTTCCCAGCCAGCAGTGTTTTGTGGCTTCTGGGCTCCAACAAAACTCTGGCATCCAAATCTTTTTCTTCCACCATCTTTGAGGCCTGTCTGTGAGTCTGCTCCTTGCAGAAAGCAGCCACTTGCTACTGTCTTGTAGTCTGTCCCTGTGCTGCAGGCTCCCTGCCTGCTCTGCCTCTTCCTCCAACCCCACATGCCACATCTTGGCTTCAAAAGCTTCTCCTGACCAAGTCAGCCCTGCAGCACTCAGGGCAGAAGGAATCTCCTCTTCTCTGCAGCAATTTTGCCAGCCAGCATGGGACAACTAAGCAGTCTTCCACTCTACTGCCCAGCCATGTGCTCTTTAAGAAAATACATAATATAAGTACTAACAGAGTAAACCTCCATAGCCTTTGTTGCATACCCCCATGTCTCATCTGCAAGGCTGCTCCAGAACCTCACTTCTTTCCTAATTAACCGAGTTCTTCTACTGATCAGCCTAAGATTACTTCTTGGTCCATTCACCTCCACTTGTTTTTGTGCCAATATTATGTACCAGGTGGTGCAGAAGGGCCAGACACTGGGCAAAATTCATTTCCTGGAGTCCCATATTGCCATGAAAATCTCTGGATGCTGAGGAACAGTTGCAATGGTTCCTGGCCATTTTCCAACCAATCTCACTGAATTGAAACGGAGCTCATTTTTTGGTAAGGACCTCCAGATCTGTCATTAGCAGAACAATTTCTGAGCAGCCAGCTGCTACGCGTCAGCTTGCGAGCCACAGCAAAGTCCACTGCAGACAGGCACCTGCAGAGGAAAGGCCAATAACCTGGTCTTGGACGTCCACAGCATGGATCCACACAGATTTAGCAGCTTGGACCTGGAAATAATACACCTGCTTTTGCATAATTTGGCACCCAGTTAATGCAACCTTCCCTGGGCTGTTAGACTGGGAAGAAGTGGTGTTTGAACATGACTTCTGCTTCTAGGGCTGAGCTGTTTCCACACTGCATGGTCCACTGACTGCTATGCCCTAGATGGCTGCAAGCAGCAGCAAGGACCACCCTGTCTCTTCTCCAAGACCAAGCAAGAACAGGCAACCAGACCAAGTGATTCATCCTTCCATCTCTTCAGATTAACTGGATAACTGACTCTTCACCAGCTAACACAGTAAGTGTTGATGCTATTTAGCAAAGGTGGTGAAAGCTGGGAGGCATGAGTTTAAGAATTTCAGCATGAAATAGAAAAAGATCTGTCTATAATGATCTGCTGGAAGAAGAAATGGCATTGAAAACCCTTTCTCATGCTTCTGTGTGCTGTCATAAACAAATGCACAATGAAAGGCATTCAGAGTCAGCTTTTAAATGATTTTAAGTTTATTGCAAATTGCCCTAAAGATACCTTAGTATGACATGGCATAAGTTTGTTGCCCATGACATTTATTTTAATTCCGACAACATGACAGCTTGCCATAGTGTCTGCAGTGTGATTCAAGAATGGAAAAAAGTGCAAACAAATGTTAATGTGCCATATGCAAACAACATTTAAATATGCTGTTGGCAGCATAATTTGAAGCATTATTCAGGAAGCTTCCAGCCGTGACCCTTATTAAAAATGTCAGACTGCAGCGAAGTGCATGTATATGAAAAGAAATAAATCTGCAGGCTTTTTAAAATTAGCTTTGATTGGGATACACTTAAACTTTTTTACTTATTGCTACTGGCACCAGCACACAACTTCTAATCTTGACAAAACCTACCTTTATTAATAAAGTATTGAATCATATACTTTATACTGTGAACAAGATGAGCTTCATCCATTACAATAGTTTAAGGACCAGAATGTTAATTTCACTTATCATTTCAGAATTTTACATCAAAATTGAGAAATTTAGCTCAAAAAGAGGGAGACCTACAGTAAGGTTAGCCACAACCCATGTAATCACTTCATGTTAAAAGGACTTTTTGTCCAGGAAATACCACCTAAACCAACACACTGCTGTAAGACGTCTGACTTCTGATTAAAGTCCATTCCAGGAGAAGTCTTGTTGCAACTTCAAAATACATCTTGAAGTAGAAGAAAGACCTGATATGTTAGTATAGCCATCAGAATATACTGTCTTAAATGCTTTCTAATAAGATTGAAGCAATTCATTCTGATAACCTCAAATAACAATATAAATCAAGGTCCACGGTGTTCAAAATACTGAATGCTAAACTTATAAGGCAGGTTCCTGGGAAAATTTTGGGGGAGGATGATCCAGCAGTTGTAGCCCTCTTTTCATATCAAGCATCAACCTAAAGGTCCCCAAAATGCTCAGCCCTGTCTCTCCTCTGACAGTGCGGGTATCACCACACCCCTAATATATATTCTGCTAAATGTAACTGTTGCTATCAATTGCACTGGTCAAATACCTACCTTTTGATGGCATCAAAACAAGAGATTTCAGTCTTGTCAAGATAGAAGGTAAATGTTTACATTTTTCGCAATGGCTGTTCATGACACTAACTATATATAGTGTCATCACTATACATATGTGTGTATGTGTCCTATGAGCTTGTCTATATGTGCGTGTGTGCTTGGCCAGAAAACTCTTTCATCCAAGGTTTTTCAATTAGCAATAGCAGGACATAATTATCTCTCTTTGGTCGGATTCTTCTAAGGTTGTTTTGTTATACCTAAAAGCAAATGCAGCCAGAACGTGTAGTCCCATACATATTCGTCACAAGTGTCTGTATAATGTTTATTCCTAACTGGCTATGCTTATCTGTTTTGTATTCATCAATGTTGTGGCATTATAATTTAGTCTGTAAATCTGGCAAGTTTGTATAGTTCAGGTTGGTTTTGTCCATACTTATGGTGGAACTCTAATTACATTTTAAGGTTTTTCACTAAACTGGTTTCAATAATGTGATTTTTGTTTAGGAAAGAGATGGTGAATCAGTGTTCAGTATTACCATTCCGGGTAAAAGCAGAACATCCTAACAAACATATGGTCCTTGATTTTTAAGTCTATGGCTGATGAACCCATTTGCATGAATCAGGTCAGCAGAGCTGAACACAAGATGATCTGCATTTATTGATTAAGGAATCTCATGCAAGAGAGATCCTCATAGCCTGATGATGACCTCTCCTACGAGGACAGGCTGAGAGAATTGGGGTTGTTCAGCCTGAAGAGAAGGCTGCGGGGAGACCTTATTGCGGCCTTTCAGTACTTAAAGGGGAACTATAGGAAGGATGGGGCAATCTCTTTAGCAAGGCCTGTTGTGACAGGACAAGGGGTAATGGTTTTAAACTAAAGGAGGGTAGATTTAGATTGGATATAAGGAAAAAATTTTTTACAATGAGGATCGTGTAACACTGAAACAGGTTTGTGGAGAGAGTTTGTGGAGGCCTCATCCCTAGAAACATTCAAGGTCAGATTGGAAGGGGCTCTGAGCAACCTGATCTAGTTGAAGATGTCCATGCTTACTGCAGGGGAGTTGGACTAGATGACCTCTGAAGGTCTCTTCCAACCCAAACCATTCTATGATTCTATGATTTGAGATTCTAAAGGTTACCACCAAGTAATCTTAACTTTGCTTTTTTGTTGCCCAGAGAGAGAGGGCAGATCTAAGCACCGTGAAGGAGTAGCAATGATAACAGCAATGGGGTTCAGACCCCAGTTCCAACACTTGGTGGAAGGAGAAGCTCGGAAGCTACACAGGCAACCAACACTGCCACCTTCCCATGACAATAAGCGAAGGACAACTCCGCCTGGCTGGGAAAAGTTGCAAAAAAATAAACCCTCAGGTCGCAGAAAACTTGGAGAAAAAAGTGGGGAAATTAAGATTCCCATATGATGTAAGGATTGATATTACTAGGGAAGTTTTGGGACATTCAGTCACTGAAAAGCATCCAACAAAATACCACCTCTTTTCAGCAGAGCACTCTGTCTGAGAGAGAGGAGGTAGGTAGCCTCTGGGAGCTGAGGCTGGCATGAATGGAAGAGTTTTAAATGAAGGAATGAGGGTGAAATTTGGCAGGTAGTTGTGTAATCACCACACTTGGTCCTAATATACAGCAAAACCCAATTCAAGTGAAGGCAGTAAAAGCACATCAAATCCTAGAGGTTGTACATCCTGAAGAAAGAAGCTGGTAGTAGTGGTTAGAACTATAGTCAAATGTGCAATCTTCCCAGATGACTATACATCAAATCTTGTACCTCATCCACACAGATACTGGGGTAAAATTAGTAAGAAACACTTGGCATGCATAACTGGTCTTTGGCTTACCCCTTTCCTATTCACAGCAATATCACTTTATGCAACACACAGGGAGTAACTCTGGGAGTGTTGTGCCATTAATATGTCAGGGGTTTCATTCTCACATTTACAACAGCACCACTGCAACCCCTCTTTGCTCATCTTAATAGGCAGCTCCATTTGCTCTGCCTTTGGAGCCCCCATGCACTCTGGCCCACTCCTAGCTATTCAGTGTGACAGTGCAGCCCTGCCTGATCTCTTCTGTGAACAGCGGCACATTGCTCGGCTTTCAGGCCACTGAGCAAAGGCTTGAACAAGCTTTAGATATAGTAGCCTTTGAAGCCTTGTGCAGGAATTGGAGGGAGTGTCAGTGAAAAAAAGTAGTGTGACCTCCTTCACTCTCTCTCACCCTGTGGGCATCAGGCTAGAACATGCATCAGCCTTAGAACATATTGAATTAATTTGTCCAATTGTGGCTCATAATGATCACATGGTGCTTTATGGACATTGTTCTTGAGATGCCCTAAAGCAACACACGTGTTGTAGCATAATCTGTGCTTTTAAAGACAGTTTCAAAAGCCTGCGGTGTATTGGCTCTTTATTGTTCCAGTAAGACAGCTCGGAACAGGTAGCTGAAGCTTGCAGGAGTGGTCTATTGTCTTTCACCCAAGCAATGTATATCAGATGTCACCATTTATATTCTAGCAACAAACTGTCTCAGGGCACAAAAGCCTTTTGATGCCTGTAACTCCCAAGTTTATTAAAATAGGTGAAGAATAAAAAACAATTAGCCAAATCACAACTCAGATATCTGGCAGCTGTGACAGATCTTATATCTCATGATATATCATTTTTCTAAGTGACCTGAGAACCATGCACACATGAAACATGCCTGTTCTGTGATCCCCCAGTCTTTGGGAAGGCTGTTGAAACAATCCCTTGGCCTTTCATTTATATACTGTGGTAAGCATCTTCCATTATGCAAAGAGAGTAGGTGTTTCCTGTTCAGTGGGTAGCATCCTTTCCATTCATCTCTCACAGAGCTCACTTAGAGACCTGTGGGAGAAGGCAGCCTGGGAAGCTGTTCCCCTCACCACAGATAGGTGAACAGGTGAGTCCCTTCACCTCTTTAGATGTGACCCACATGGACTGGAAGACAAGTGCCCTAGATACCATTCTCACTGTCCATGTTTGTCTTTTGTTCAGACCTTGTACTTCTGGCAAGTGCTGTTGTTTGTTTGTTTTTAAAACAGCCCAGTGATGTTTTCAGGTTCTATTAAACTTCACATTGAACCAACTCTTTGTGCACACAGTTTTATCTTCAGTTTCTTCCCACAGGATGTATGAACTGGTGGATTGACCAAGGATCAAGCTCTTCAGCTGGTAAGTGAGCCTACCAGGGGAGGTGCCTCGCTTGACCTGCTGTTCGCAAACAGAGAAGGTCTGGTGGGAGATGTGGTGGTCAGCGGCCATCTTGGGCTTAGCAACCATGATATGATTGAGTTCTCAGTTCTTGGTGAAGTAAGAAGGGAGGTCAGCAGAACGACTACCATGGACTTCCGGAAGGCAGACTTTGGCCTGTTCAGGGCACTGGTTGGGAGACTCCCTTGGGAGGAAGTCCTGAAGGGCAAAGGAGTCCAGGAAGGCTGGGCTTTATTCAAGAATGAGGTCTTAAAGGCGCAGGAGCAGGCTGTCCCCATGTGCCGCAAGATGAACCGGCGGGGAAGACGACCAGCCTGGCTGAACCGGGAGCTTTTGCTGGCACTCAGAAAAAAAAAGGAGAGTTTACCACTTTTGGAGGAAGGGGCAGGCATCTCAAGAAGAGTACAGAGATCTTGTTAGCTCTTACAGAGAGAAAATTAGACAAGCAAAAGCCCAGCGAGAACTCAACCTGTCCATTGTTGTAAGGGATAACAAAAAATGTTTTTACAAATACATTAACAACAAAAAGAGAACCAAAGATAACCTCCATCCTCTATTGGATGTGGAGGGGAACATTGCCACCAAGGATGAGGAGAAGGCTGAGGTACTAAATGCCTTCTTTGCCTCAGTCTTTAACCAACAGACCAGTTATCCCCGGAGTGTTCAGCCCCCTGAGCTGGAAGGCAAGGACAGGGAGCAGAACAAAGCCCCCATAATCCAGGAGGAAACAGTTTATGACCTACTGCACCACCTGGACACTCACAAGTCTATGGGGCCAGATGGGATCCACCCAAGAGGATTGAGGGAGCTGGCAGAGGAGCTTGCCAAGCCACTCTCCAACATTTATCAACAGTCCTGGTTAACAGGGGAGGTCCCAGATGACTGGGGGCTTGCTGACTTGACACCCATCTACAAGAAGGGCTGGAAGGAGGATCCCGGGAACTACAGGCCAGTCAGCCTGACCTTGGTACCGGGGAAGGTTATGGATCGGTTCATCTTGAGTGCCCCCACCAGGCAAGAGCAGGACAACCAAGGGGATCAGGCCCAGCCAGCATGGCTTCATGAAAGGCAGGTCCTGCCTGACCAACCTGATCTCCTTCTATGACCAGGTGACCCACCCAGTGGATGAGGAAAAGGCTGTGGATGTTGTCTGCCTGGACTTTAGTAAAGCCTTTGACATTGTCTCCCACAGCATCCTCCTAGAGAAGCTGGTGGCTCATGGAGTAGACAAGTGTACTCTTCTCTTGGTAAAAAAGTGGCTGGATGGCCGAGCCCAGAGAGTTGTGGTGAACAGAGCTAAATCCAGTTGGCAGCTGATCATGAGCGGTGTTCCCCAGGGCTCAGTGTCAGGGCCACTCTTGTTTAATACCTTTATCAATGATCTGGACAAGGGGATTGAGTACACCCTCGGTAAGTTTGCAGAAGACACCAAATTGGGCAAGAGTGTCAATCTGCTTGAGGGTAGGAAGGTTCTGCAGAGGGATCTGGACAGGCTGGATTGATGGGCCGAGGTCAATTGTATGAGGTTTAACAAGGCCAGGTGCTGGGTCTTGCACTTGGGTCACAACAACCCCATGCAACGATACAGGCTTGGGGAAGAGTGGCTGGAAAGCTGCCTGGCTGAGAAGGACCTGGGGATGCTGGTGGACAGCCAGCTGAACATAAGCCAGCAGTGTGCCCAGGTGGCCAAGAAGGCCAATGGCATCCTGGCTTGTATCAGGAATAGTGTGGCCAGCAGGAGTAGGGAAGTGATTATCCCACTGTACTCGGCACTGGTGAGGCTGCACCTTGAATACTGTGTTTGGTTTTGGGCCCCTCACTACAAGAAAGACATTGAGGTGCTGGATCATGTCCAGAGAAGGGCAACGAAGCTGGTGAAGGGTCTGGAGAGCAGGTCTTATGAGGAGCGGCTGAGGGAACTGGGGTTGTTTAGTCTAGAGAAGAGGAGGCTGAGGGGAGACCTTATCGCTCTCAACAACTACCCGAAAGGAGGTTGTAGCGAGGTGGGTGTCAGTCTCTTCTCCCAAGTTACTAGCGATAGGATGTGAGGAAATGGCCTCAAGCTGCACCAGGGGATGTTTAGACTGGATATTAGGAAAAATTTCTTCACTGAAAGAGTGGTCAACCATTGGAACGGGCTGCCCAGGAAGTGGTGGAGTCACCATCCCTGGAGGAGTTCAAAAAACTTGTAGATGTGGCACTTCAGGGCATGGTTTAGGGGACATGGTCGTGTTGGGTTGATGGTTGGACTTGGTGATCCTAGAGGTGTTTTCCAGCCTTAATGATACTCTTCTATAATTCTATGATTCCAGTAGCTGTAAGAAGGCAAGAGCACAGAGAAGCTGATTCACCTGGCAGTCAGAAGACAGGGCTGCCACTGTTCCCAAGCTGATTCCTATTTAACTACAAAATGCTTTCTAAACAAGAAATTCTACCAAAATTAATTAATACAAACTTTAACACAAAACTAAAAATGGTCTGCTTATGGCATTTCTTCCACTTCCGTGCCGGCATGCCCTGGGGTTTTGGCCCTCGGTTTCATAATGTCAGGCTATGTGAGTTCATTTTCACTTTTCAAATGAGAAAGTTTGTCATTGCTGTCAATCAGAAGGTAATCTGAGCTGCTGTGTCCTGCCTTTTTAAAATATATCCAATCAAATATACACAGTCCAGCACCATTTTTTCGTATAATTTTCCTGAATTTCCTCTACCACCTATGAAAATTTTTAAACACCTCAAATTATCTTATATTTGGTAATGACTATGAGCTTCCCCTTTTGGAGATACTCCAACAACAGGATCCTAAATCTAATTTGCATTTCTTGCATCATCCAAGAATCTTGCAAACAATCAGTTTCTTCTCATGGGAAATCAGCTTAAAAGGAGCAACTGCAGAGAAGTTCCATTCAGGTGTGTAGGAAGGTGTTCTGCAGAAAAAAAGCAGTAACCTCCCTTTTCTCTGAGTTGGAAGATAGTGAGTTTGCAACGCATGAATAAAGTGCTTGTGAAAGCTCAGCCAACCGAACTCATATTCTCTCCTTTGCAGTTATGGCTGTGTCTGAGGGAAACCAGGTCAGCTCCCTCAGTTCCTCTGGCAGGTGAACAACTTGTTCCCTCCTTTTTCTGTTGTTTGTTTGGAAATCAAAAGGAACGATTTTCAGAGAGGAAGCTGGACGCGTATGCATTAATCATAGCTGTTTGTGGGGTAATCCCCTCTGAGGCTGTACAAGGAAAGGAAAAGCAAGCACCTGCTTCAGCAAGCCCTTAGGGAGATACTGCAAAGACAAGTCAAAGCAAACAGTTACCTTGCTGGTGAGGGTAGGCCGAGGAAGACCTTACTGTAATGCGCACCAGCAGTGGGACGTGGAGGGAGCTATGTAGGGCAAGACTTTTCAGGATATTTCAGCACATAAAGATGCACTCAGGGGGCACTGGGATTTTCCAAAATGTTGGAGTAACTTAGGTGCTTTACACCCGCTTACTGGAAATCCCCATCTGGTTCTTCTGCTGCTTCAGAGTTTGCAAATGTGGCTCATGAGCTGAGCATCACATACCCACAAATGCCCAGAGCTAAGTGGGAAAGAGATGGCCCTAGAAACCTTCCTTAGATGTAGAGCCAAGTTAACAGGCCAAACTGCAGAAACAGCAAGGCAGCTTTCTCAGCCAGGTGCCTCCTCTGAGCCCATTGCCACAAGCTTTGTATGTTGTGGCAGGTGAGGAGACAGGTTGAGAAGATTTGGAGAAGTACTATCAGTCCCTACAGGGAGTGAGGGGAGGGCACAGCACCAGAAGAAAATTAGGTCTTGAGTAGGTATCAGCAGCTTACAGATTAAAAATTGAAGCTAAATTAAAATGGAAAGCTGAATATACGTCTCTAGGCTCAAGAGGTCTGGGTATCCTACTCTTTCACACTTCATATGCAAGCATAGTCACATACCTTCCAACCTCAAACAGAGCGTACCTAAGTGGTGACAGCCTCATTTTTGATCTCCTGCACATAATTTTTCCATTCACTCTTCCATATTTCTCTTATGTCACCCTTGCTCACCTTTGTTTTACCCTTTGGCTTCCAACCATGTTTTTTTGCCAGTACCATAAAACAGCCAGAAGACCCTTAGAATAATGTAGTGAATAGTATTAATGTTAGGGGCTGGTAAAATGATGGTTCAAAATATGCTCTCTGGGAGCAAGAAGAGGTGTATTGTCTGCCATCATGATAACTGGCAACTAATCTTACCTCAAAACTCCTGACTACTGAGAGGGATGCCATCACAATATGCCCTGTGTAGTCCCCTTCCCGCCACCCTGCACCAACCACAATGGAACACCCTGCAGCACTGCTGCCAAACTGCAAAGATCCAGTTTTAACTTAGATTTCAAAATACTTTTAATCCACCACAGCTGCAGCCTGGAACTCAGAGCTCTTCAGATGTCCCAGGCACTCAGATTTTTAAGAGAATTTCATGTAGATACTTTTTTTTTTTTTGAAATATGTTTGAAGGTGCCCTTGTAATTGTACATGGTCACATGTAACCACTGTTTCAAGATTGCTGTGGTTTCATATTACCATTAATCAGTGCAACACATATCAACTAAGTACTCCATTCTGCTTTTGCATGATTGATTAGATCTTCCTTCATTAATGTGTTTGATCAGAAAACTAATTAAACAGTGAACTGTGGCAGCAACACATACTTTGCATCAATTATTAAAAGCAGGTTTCTTAGAATAAAAATGCAGTAACAAATACTTGAGTTACCATGGTGTCATGGTTTTAGCTGGTATAGTGAATTTTCTTCACTGTAGCTAGTATAGTGCTGTGTTTTGGACTTAGTATGAAAATAATGTTGATAACACACTAATGTTTTAGTTGTTGCTAGGTAGTGCTTACACTAGTCAAGGACTTTTCCGGCTTCCCATGCTCTGCCAGGTGCACAAGAAGCCAGGAGGGGAGGGGATACAACTAGGAGAGCTGATCCGAATTGGCCAAAGGGATACTCCATATCATGTGACGTCATGCCCAGTATATTAACTGGGGGGAGTTGGCCGGGGGAAGCAGCGATCACGGCTCGGGGACCGGCAGCGTCGGTCGGCGGGTGGTGAACGGTTGCAGCACTTGTTGTTTGGGTTTTTTTTTTCTTTCTCCCAAGGTTTCACCTCTCTCGTTATTTTCCTTTTCATTATATTATTATTACTATTATTGCTGTTTTATTTTAATTATTAAACTGTTCTTATCTCAACCCACGAGTTTTCTTACTTTGGCCCTTCTGATTCTCTCCTCCATGCCACAGGGGTGGGGGGAGTGAGCGAGCGGCTGTGTGGTGCTTGGTTGCTGACTGGGGCTAAACCATGACACGTGGGTTACACTTTATGTCAAAATATCTGAACTGTAGTAGCACTAATCCTTGGTTTTCCCATTTATGAGCAAACTAGATATGACAATGTTGTAGACAAGCATACTAAGTTTGTTTCCAACACTGATATTTTAAATATCGACAAGTAAGGAGTGAGTTCCTAGACTTGAATTACTATACAGGTATGTTCTACATATTAACATCTGCTTTTCTGAAACAATGTAAGGCTTCGTTTGTCATCTTCATTACCATTCACTGAGTATACTCATACCATACCTGGAATTTGTTATGTTGAACACTGAAGATATTAGTAATGTCTCCATGAATAAAGCAAGATTTAGTTCCCCTACACAGAATTTTAACCTAACAAATTTGAAAGCTCTTTTCTTACTTGTTCTTCAAAATGCATTATTTCTGCACCATTGTGGTTCATTTTCCCGTGGTTTATTTGGCCTCGTTTATGCCAGTCAGATTACCCATGCTGTTAGTTATTCAGTTCTTACAGACAGCAGAGATGCTTACCTGTCTGAGCCTTATTCCACCTTCCCATACTGAGAATATGCTCACGGGGCATAGTCCATATTTGTTTCCCTCATGGCTATTTCTGAGGTGAATCTCTCATATATTTGTGTGGCAGAAGAATTAAAAAAAAGACTAAACATCCTGTACCCCTAAAGAGGGAAGTACTTGGTACCACTTTCATTAAATGCTACACTGCTATTTAAAGCTCTCTCTCCCTATCATAATTGGGGATTGAGACAATAATTCAGCAACCACTTTATTTCATAAGCTTGATGGGTTCCTCAAACCTGGGACACAGATTGTTTTGAGAAATGCTGCATCCCTAGAACCATGCAGTCATACTGGCCTTATTAAAATGTACAATTTTGAGAAGCAGTTTCCCCTTTATTCCCTTTTAATCACACTCTAGCCTCAGCCTTCTGCACCATCGTAAAGTACTTGGAGTGAATTTCCTCAGCAACAGTTTCAGATATTGCTCAGATCATCTCCCAGATGTGGCCGGACATGAGCTGATTAGCTTCTTGACCAGCAGGGCATTTGGAAGAATACATTTCTGTAATGGGTTTTAGCTTGTGCCAGGGGAAGTGAATATTTCTGTGAGTGGGAGTTTACCGCCTTTCCTGAAATCGGCTTACAGTATACTGTTGCCATCTGACTTACAAAAGGCACTCTGGCTTCCATCTGGATGAGTTAGTAAGCAATCTGCCTGCACCTATCCTTCACTTCTAGCTGACAACCACACATTATGCAAATCCCTGCACTCTGATGGAGAACAAAGATGAGCAATAAGAAATCAGAGGTTTTCATAATCAGTGTATGTTTCTTACAAGTTCTGTGTTCCTGAAAAGACTTCCACCTTTCCCTCTGCAGTCAGCTGAGCGTAGCAATGATCCTCCTTTAAATAACTACTTACTCTCTTACTCTTACCAGCTCCTACTACCCTTTCTTAAACTGGTGTCTCACTAACAGAAAGGTGCATCTGTCTTCTTTCTGCCTTATGCAGAAGCCAGAGCACACATACCCCACATGTGCAAGAAGTACATAAGAACCCATACCTGCTTCTGTATGTGTTAGAAAGAAATGGGCTGTAATTTTGAATGAGGGAAGGATTTCGAATTGATTTTTTTTTAAATTCATTCATTCGTTTCAGTGCTACTCCCATAACTGTTAAGCTTTTTCCCATTATGAATTTACAAATATGTATATTCTATACATATTTTCAGTATCACATGAAAATTTTAACAAGATGCAATCAATAACACAGCTCAGTCCAATTTTCATTACATTAGAAACAGGCAGTTTCAGAATCAATGCAGGATTCTCTAGCAGATTTTACTTCATTAGACTACCAAGTGCAAGTACCAGGATGTTTTGGAGCATTCTAATGTTATACTATAACATACTTAACATTTATGTTATACACTGCCAGATGAAAACACTGTTTCAGATAGAAAGATTCACTTTAATCAATCTAACTCAGAGAATCCTCAACCTGCAGTATGGTAAATATATTATACAAGCTTTGCAGGCTGACCAGAACTTGATACAGCCTCAAGGCTCCCTGATTTTGCATATTCTAGGAGTTGTCATTAACTGCGATATAGATAAAAGGACACTACTATCTGTAGGGGAAAGAAAAAAAAAAAACCAACCCCAAAAATCCCTAACCTTTCTGCATGCAAAACACACAATCCTTTTATTCAAGCAAAGATAATTTAAGGACAGCATTAGCCTTTATCTGAGATAAAGACTTAAACGGCAAGCTGCTATGAAAAATTAACTCTGATAAGTAGGCAGACATGCCTCTACCTGACCCACAGCACTCTCACTTGTTTCACCTTCCCCACAATTTGCTGTGACACTAACTAACCCTCTTGTTCTGCATTATCTGTTTCCAACCTCGGGCTGAGCTTTCAGGCTCTCATGTCATTTGAACACTGTTGGCGTCATACTTCAAAAGTTGCCTTCTATTATCTCAGGCGTTTTCTGAAAGTCTGACTGTGGATGTTTTTCCCAAGTGGGTGCTGGAAACTGAATGCTTTGTTTTATCATGTGCCAGCTTAGTTACAGCACGTGCTCTCTGTGCAGCTCTCAGAACGGGATTTTAGTTTGTTATACACTTTAAAGCTCATTCAGAGCTCAGAGGCCACAGACCTGCTCACTGTCCTACAGCATGTGTTTCTGTTAGGGACAATGCTGGAGTCCCCTTTAGGTGACATTTATGTATTTATGCCTTTACTGCAATGCCAATGTTGCCTTTACTGCAATTCAAGGCATAGACCTTCAGAGCCAAAGCAATTTCACATTGTCCTGACATTTTCCAACCTTACTGAACTGTTAAAGCTTACAAAGTGCTGCTAGCTGCCTTGGGATATGGTAGAATGAGGTGAACAGTGTTTCAAGGGAAATTCTAATGCTGAATATTTAGTGCCTTTTTTAGGATTTGGCAACAAATTCCCACACTACAGATGGGATGAATTACATTATATGGAAAAAAATAGTCACTTCAGAGAAGACCACACATAGAGGTCAGATCGTGGCAGAGTGCTTCTGCCATGCCAATTACCCCAGAAGAACATCTCCTCCAGAAGCTTGTCTCCATGGGAGCATTTTCTTTTTCAAGTTGTTTTAACTCAGTAGGTTTTTGTCCTAGATTTTGTATCTCTACTAGTACCCAAGCTGACCATGCAAGAACTGAGCACCGAAAGCCACTAGAACAGGTGATTTATCCTTTCATTGTCCCAATGAAAAGTATCCCACTTGCTGATAGAAAACCACAAGTGGAATGTAGGCCACATTTCTAATTGCATTTTGCTAATTGCTGCAGCAAATTGAAGCTGTATGGCTGGTAAAACAGAGGAAAGAGGAGTTTTAAGGCCCACTCACTATGAAGAGTGGTTCATTTAAAATGAAAGAGCAGAATATGCTAGTTTGCTAGGCATTACTTTCAGACAACTGCTTGGTAAGTCCTTTCTTTCCCCATAGCATTTGCTGAGGAGGTTTTAAACTATGGTGTTTCTGCCAGTAATAACTCACCTCCTCACTCATGGGGGAGACTACTTGGTGTCTCTCTAGTTATGTGATATCACTCCAGGGTGCCAAATTATCTGTGCAGCTGAAGATCCATGGAACTCAAATATCTCCCATACACTTCCTCTGCTATATGTAGCAGGAACAAAGGGAAGTGTCTGTACACTGCTTACCTGTGGGAGAATTTTTAGAACAGGCAGGTCACCCTGTGAACAATCCAAACATTCCAAACACAGAGAACTTGTTGTTAGCACAATTATGAGACGGCCTTGTGAGCAGTTGAGTGAGATAAGGAAGGGAGTAGAAAAGGGAGGAAGCAGAAGTTGCAGATGTGGCTGAACTAAAATATCACAAAGGCTGGGAAACTTCAGCAGTACTTTTCCACTGGGTCTATTATGGGGTAGAAATTGTTATGTTATGAGCAGCACGTGATTAAAGCAAGCAAGCCAATAGCGGGTATGCATGTGGCACGTGTACACATACGTGAACCAATCGCGTTGCTTAAGAAAAACATGTGCCCGCGGCAATAGAGTATATTAACTGAGCTATCTGAGCAATAAAGTGGCATTAACCTGATCATATTGGTCTGCATGTTATTGTCCGAAGCTTCCGCGTCACTTACCTGTCAGGCTAATTCCTTGTCTCTGAAGACAGGCGGCTCAAAACTACAGTAGACTTGCTGCTTCTCAGAGTTACTCGTGTAGCAGTCTAACCCTCAGTTTGCATCAGGGTGGCAGAGCAAATGTCTGTACTTTTTTTTCCCTCTGATATAAAGTATTGCTTGTGCACGAAGACAGCCAGCCTTCTGTCACTACACAGAAGATATCCAGGCTCACTTAAAAACAAAAAACAGCCGAATTTTACATGGCACAGAGTTATTTGCAGGAACATGAAGATCCCATAGATATAACCCAGCTGCTGTACGTTGATATTTCAGCCTTCAAAGAGCTCTTCTTCCTTCTATATTGAGCCACTGTTACTGTGAAATCCCTGGGAAACTTTAGATGGATTACTTATGCCTTTCCAATGCCCCTTTAGTTCCCACATTCTCCTGTACTACGGGAAGGAAAAATTGTGCCAGTTTGGGGGTTTGATTAGGTTTTCTTTAAAGGATTGAAAAAATAATGTTCTCCAAGAGCAGCATTTTCTCACACACTGAATGATCCTGAAACATTTGTACTGCAAACATGACTCTAATTAGACTTCGCACTTTTCAAGTCATTACCTCTCTGTCAGCTACTCAAGCATCATTGAAGGCAAAGGGCAGATGATGCTGGGTAGTGCTTGCATTCTTGAACCAGACTTGATCCCTTCCTTCTTACTATGGTGCAATCAAGAGTAATGTATGCTTTTTTCTCTCAAGTAAAAGTGCCAGCTTTCATCCCAATGAACAGTGAACACTCAAGCAAGTACTTTCACACAGATAATTTTATCAGCCATTTTTCAAGATGGAAAACAAATGATGAAAACAAAGCCTAGGACTCAAAAGTGAGTTTTATCACTTTTATTAGACTAGAAGTAAATTCAGAAACCCAGAATAGTTTCTAAGGCCAAACATACTTTACTTGACCCAAAACAAACAAACCCCCTTTCCCTATCATTTCTGTGCACTTTTGTAACATGGTCAGAGGGCTGTGTATCCTAAAACACATAAAAGTAAAATATGTATAATGCCATCCCACAGTTGTTGGAATTATTTAGAGAACAGAGAATGAAAAGCCAAACTAAAGAGGACGCGTTCTATGCTGTGGAAACTGAAGTGTGAAGAATTTTAGGTAGGTATCCACTGCAGGAAGAAAGCTGGCCCCTGAGAACTGGTCTTTCACCCTGCTGTTAATTTATGAGGCTGACAACACCAAGAAGACATTTGTGTATTTTCTGGACCTGGTAGTTCTGACTGGAGTACTGACTGGTCCTAGGCAGGCTGATCATGTTTCTACCCAGATGTACTGGCTACACATGAAACAACAGAGAGGATCAATGATCTACACTTACTACCACCGGCAGCTCAGAAGAAGAGGGCCATAAGGAAGTCAGAGATATTTTGCCAAGAGGCATTTTTGTACCGGGTAAGACAAACACGTGAATGCAGAATGCCTGTTCCTGATAGCGACGCAGTGGCCTGCCAGCCTCCTGACATGGCATGCGAAGGCAGGTCCAGCACTCCTCGTCATCATCATCAGCTGGTCTTATGCTTCTGCAGCCCTACACGCCCCTGCATCACGCCGGACACATGCAGGCTGCTCACCCAGAGGACTGTGATGCAAAAGTCAAAAATGAACCTGCAAATTGCATGCAGCAAAAATATTTCTTTCATGTTACAATCAAGTGGGCTCTGCTGAGTAATAGTTGAAAGGACAAGCCTGCTGAAATAGGCAACTGATCCCAAGCTTGCTGCCTAAATTGTTCTACTGTGTGTCTCCTTTTAAATTCCTTCCCCTCATTTTGGAAGAGTTTGTGTCACACAAAACCCTAATATTTTCTTTCTAAGTCTACTGTAATTTTTCTTGGGTATATCGGAGGATATAGCTTTGTTTCTGCTCCTGTATTTCACTGAGTTTGAATAACTAAAAAATTTCAAAGCAAATTTAAATTGTCTGGAAGCATTTGGCCAAATTATAGTTTTTTCTGTACATTCTCCTCATACTTTAAGGAAAAATATTGCTTATCTAAAATTTGCTCAGCACAATTAACTTCATTTATCCTCACCAGGTACTTCTAATAGGTACATCAAATTTTCTTTAAAATCCCAAACTTAGAGAATTAATTGCAAATGTCCCAGGCATCTCTTCACATTCAGTGTTCAGGAAACCTGTATTTCCTCTGAATGTTGTACTGCAGATATACCCTTAAAGGAAATAAGGAATCCTTACAGGCCTGCATGTGCTTATGGTATCGTCAGTTCTACAAGGCTAAGTGCTGAAGTCTGAACATAAGCAGTAGCTGGAAAAAAGAAAACAATTGACTATTTTCATTGCTATTTTTTTGTTTGTACCTCTGCAATTTTCACAGCCCCTCATAAATCATTCTTTTTGGCTCTCTGTCCATTCCTTTTGTAATTATACTACAGTTACTATAACTATGCCTACTTTTATAACTCACCAAAGAGCAATGCAAACACAAATTAAGAGATAAAGTTAATAATAAAAGTTTCCGATGAATTTCAGCATCAAGAATTTCTCATGCAGGCTACTGCTGAAGGTAATTCTGAAGGCTCTTTTGTCAGTAAATGCTTCACAGCATAATAAAATGAAATCGTTTAAGGCAGGCAGTCACAGGCTGTAAGGATATCACATGGAACACAACGACATTTAAAGAGGCTTCAGAAGTTCTGTAAGTGCAACCTGTATCTGTCAAGACATTATGTCTCAAACTTGCAGCTTTACGTTTCAATATTTTGCTTCAGCGTGACATTAACTCCTTTTGGCATCTTTCGGAATCATAAATCCATACAAATCAAAAGTTTAAATATTGTCAAGATAAATAAAAGTGTAGTGATGTGCCTGGAGGGACTCTTAAGGTCTTTGATTCCTTTTAGAAACTCTGTCACCAAGTTGAGGAGAGGTTGGCATGATTTTCCGGCTTCTGATGGAGATAACTCAGTGCTGAATACTGCCAGAACTGAAGCTGCAGGAATGGGAAAGGTACTGCTGAGTTTACTGCCCGGGTTAGCTCAGTGTATGTCATTCTTTCACCACACTCTCCTCAGCTGCTTTATCTTATTTGAATATGAGCAGTTCTGCAGAGAACAGCAGGAAAAGGAATGAAAAACCTAAGGAGGGTATCTCCATATTGTCCTCATAGTCTCAATTTCCCCTGTTACAAGTAACTACCTTGTAACACTCAACAGGCTCAGACTTTCCTACCTTGGTACTGTTCAGCGACAAGGTGGAGGAGCTTGCTGCAGATCTGGAAACACTGCCTATACTCTTCAGCCTGCAGGATTTCCCCTGTCAACAGATCAAAAATCTAGATTCAGAATTGCAATTGGTCCTTCACTGAAATGCCAACTTTTTTGTTTCAATTTATTTCTATGAAAAGGTGGGACATCTAAAGAAAACATCTTCATAAAGAGAAAAAAAAGGAGGGGGAGGGGTTATTAATCAGCTCCAAAGTCAGGCTCTTGCTCTAAGTGTGATGTGCTCTGGGAAAAAAAAAGCTGCCTTCTTACTTATATGTAAAACACTTCATAAAATTTTCATGCTATATTAACAATTAATTAATACAATTAATAACAACACACTGACAAGTCTACTGCTTTTAATGTCTTAAAGAGATTGCAGCTTCATTCATGTGTCACTGTACTCAATGGACACCAAACAGATTGGTATCAGGCCATTAAGTATCGTTGATTTTAAATGTAGATCAAATAGAACTAAGTCCTGCTCCGAGAGAAAACATTCTAGTGTCTTGAAGGAGATACAGAGTTTCCTCTTGTATGGACTCCCTAAAAGGATGGGGAAGCACACAGGTGTGCACACATGCATGGACATCCATACACAGCTGCATGCGTATTTTCTTCTGAATGTGAGAACTGAATTAAGTGAGAGAGAACTGTGAGTGAGAGTAAGAGCAAGTGAGAGCCTCTGTCCTTGGAGATATTAAAAAAAAGTCATCTGGACATGGTTTTGGACAATCGACTGTAGGTGTCCCTGCTTGAGCAGGGGATTTGGACCAGATGACCTCCAGAGGTCCCTTCCAACCTTAGCCATCCTGTGTCTCTGTGACTGTGCAATTCTACAACTAGGAATAATAACAGTAAAAAAAAAAAAAAAAAACCCAAAAAAACCCCAACAACAACAACAAAAAAAAACAACACTAAACCCTACTCTGCTGAAATATGAGGTAAAAAATCAAATTTTATTTTGTCCTTAGCAGTATTATTAGTTCAGGAGCATTAAGAAGCGTAAATGTGGCACATAGAAAAAGTCGGTCTGTCCATTCATCAGGAAAGTGACAGCACTTGTCTCAGAACATGGAGGGGATGTAGGGATGTCGAGAAGATGTCTTTTTTGTATTGTCTTTCCTGCCTGCCCCCCGCCAAGTTAGCATATATCCCCAACCACTTTCTTTCTGCTCTGATTTTGTGCAAGCAGAAATTGAGTCCTTTGTCCCAAGCTGAAATGTCAGACTTCCCATAGTTGCTCTGCACATCAGAGGAGTCTGCTGACTGCCAGTCACTATCTTAAGTTTTGCTTTATTTGGATGCCATAATCGTCTCATGAAATACTAAGTTCTACAGTGCAGAAGTAAAACTATTATTTTTCAGGACAATCTACATTTCTTCAAGTGAATTTAAAATGTACTCAGTATTCATCCACATGTTCAATAACCAAAAGTTCAACTGGCTACTTACCAACTCCAAGAAGAAAAGGATCTTAAACTGAAATAGGAAGATCCTCTGAGAGTGTCCTTGCAAATGTCATAAGTTTGTGGCGCACAGCCATTAGAGCTGAAGGCTATGTAAACTTTAAGTGAACTCACCTGTAAACTAGAACTTTGTTAGCATGTCTCTTGGGCATCAGTACTAAATATTCGTGCTTTACCGCCCCACAAAAAGAAAGGAAGAAAAGCATCTGCAGGAAAAACAGATGAGCAAAAATAAGCAAAGGGCAGAATGGTGCACCAGTGATGCAGACAGCTGCTTGTGTTAAAGCATCAGAGAGAAAAAGGTCATGAGTGAGAACAAGGTCCCTCGGCCCCACCACCAAACTCAGCTTTATGCATCAGCATTCCAGAAATAAGATGTTTGCTTCGTCTTGCTGATGGTACCTAAAGGTTAGAGGATAATCAAGACTGTGCACCAGAAGTGGCTGGCTGAATACAGTGTGTAGGGATGGCCAAGCCTCTCAGAGCTGTGATTCATCAACTTCAATACCCTACTTCCAAGAGCAGTAAGTGCCACATCTTTCAGAGGAAGCTACAAAAACAGTCTGTTGTGGACAATTACGGATATTACTTCTTCATGAAGGGAATCATCTTTCAGGCCCTGGGTCTTAATCGATAGAACTGAGGATTGATCCAGTCCCCTGCTATTTTAAGCAACCACATCTTGTAACGCCCTTCAGGAACTGATTGAAAAGAATTGGTTAAGCCCTGAAGTGTGAAAGTTTATCTCATTACTCTAAGTAGATCTGCCTCCAATGTAGATATGTTACATTTACACGTCTCTTTTCAGCCTTAAATTCCTCACATCACTAACGTTTTATGACAAAATGCAGCATAGGCTAATATCTTGTATTTGTTGGCAGGCTTTAATTTTACAGCCTTTCAGAGCAGCAGGGGTGGAGTTCAGCTCAAGTTCAGACACCTAAGCTTATATGACCAAATGCAGATGCTGTAGATGCCTCAAATTTTGGGGCTGAGCCCCTACTGACCCCAACAGTAAAGTTAAACATAAGCAAAATATAATGTAAAATAACGGGAAGGACAGAAGCTGTATTTCAACAACCCATTTTGAACCTGGTCTAAGCCAAGATATTTGTCTTCAAACTGAGAAAGGCCAAATCCACCCACACAGTCAAGTTGGACTGAAAGGGGATAACTCCTAAAGCCACTGCAACTGGTTTACTTCTGATTTTTCTCAAACACTATGTATTGGTTTTACATGTCAAGGTTTTGGAAGCGGGGGAGCTACAGGGGTGGCTTCTGTGAGAAGCTGCTAGAAGCTTCCCCTCTGTCCGACAGAGCCAATGCCAGCCAGCTCCAAGACAGACCTGTCGCTGACCGAGGCTGAGCCCATCAGCAATGGTGGTAGTGCCTCTAGGATAACATATTTAAGAAGGGGGGGAAAAAAAACCTGCTGTGGAACAGCAGATGGAGAAAGGAGTGAGAATATGTGAGAGAGAAACAAGTCTGCAGACACCAAGGTTAGTGAAGAAGTAGGGGGAGGAGATGCTCCAGGTGCCGGAGCAGAGATTCCCCTGCAGCCCGTGGTGAAGATCACGGTGAGGCAGGCTTCCCCTTCAGCCCATGGAGGTTCATGGTGGAACAGATATCCACCTGCAGCCTGTGGAAAGGACCCACACTGAAGCAGTTCAGGAAGAACTGTAGCCCATGGGAAGGAGTTACGTTGGAGAAGTTCATGGAGGACTGTCTCCCGTGGGAGGGACCCCACACTGGATCAGGGAAAGAGTGTGAGGAGTCCTCCCCCTGGGGAGGAAGGAGTGCCAGAGACAACGTGTGATGAATTGACTGCAGCCCCCATTCCCTGTCCCCACTATGCTGCTCGCGGGAAGGAGGTAGAGAATTCAGGAATGAGGTTGAGCCTGGGAAGAAGGGAGGGGTGGGGGGAAGGTGCTTTAAGATTTAGTTTTTATTTCTCCTTATCCTACTCATTATCCTACTTTTTAAGTACCACCTCCTAAAGGCACAGGAGCAGGCAATCCCAAAGTTTAGGAAGTCAAGCAGGCGAGGGAAAAGGCCGGCTTGGCTGACCAGGGATATTCTTCTAGAAATAAGGAGAAAATAGAAAGTATATGGCCACTGGAAGCAAGGTCAGGCGACATGGGAGGACTACAGGGATGCTGTTCATCACCGCAGGGAGGAAATACCTGCGGCCAAAGCTCAATTAGAGTTGAAGCTGGCCAGTAATTTGAGGGACAATAAGAAGGGCTTTTTTAAATACATTAATGGCAAAAGGCAGGCCAGAAATAACATTGGCCCGTTGCTTGATGAGAACGGTCACCTCACAAACAGGGACATAGACAAGGCAGAGACATTTAACGCTTTCTTTGCCTCAGTCTTCAACACCGACAGTGGGCTCAGGGACCCCTACAACCCTGAGCTAGAGAACCATGACTGTGGGAATGATAAACCCCTAATACACCCTGAACTTGTGCAGGACTTGCTGCTCCAGCTAGATCCCTATAAGTCAATGGGGCCTGATCGGATTCATCCAAGGGTACTTAAAGAGCTGGCTGATGTCATAGCAAGACCTCTCTCAATGATTTTTCAATGCTCTTGGGAATCTGGAGAGGTCCCAGTCGACTGGAAGCCAGCAAACATTGTCCCAATCTTCAAGAAGGGCAACAGGGATGACCCTGGTAACTATAGGCCCATTAGACTCACTTCCGTGCCTGGCAAAATTCTGGAAAAGATTATTCTGGGAGTTTTGAGAAACACCTGAAAGACAACACACTCATTGGTCCTAGCCAGCATGGGTTCACAAGGGGGAAGTCCCACCTAACACACTTGACAAGGCTACCCACCTAGCTGACCAAGGGAAGCCAGTCGATGTGATCTTCTTGGATTTCAGTAAGGCTTTTGATACTGTCTCTCACAGTAGCCTCCTGGACAAAATGTCCAGCATACAGCTGAGTAAACACATAATACAATGGGTGAGCAACTGGCTGATGGGTTGGGCTCAAAGGATTACAGTAAATGGGGTTACATCGGGCTGGCCACCAGTCACTAGTGGGGTTCCACAGGGATCCATCTTGGGGCCGGTACTCTTTAATCTCTTTGTAAATGACTTGGATGCAGGACTTGAAGGAATACTAATTAAGTTTGCTGATGACACAAAATTGGGAGGAGCTGTTGACACTCTCGAGGGCAGAGAGGCCCTGCAGAGAGATCTAGACAAACTGCAGAGCTGGGCAATCACCAACCGTATGAAGTTTAACAAGAGCAAGTGTCGGATTTTGCACCTGGGGCACGGCAACCCTGGATGTACATACAGACTGGGGGATGAGAGGTTAGAGAGCAGCTCTGCAGAGAGGGACCTGGGAGTTCTGGTCGACGGCAAGTTGAACATGAGCCAACAGTGTGCCCTGGCAGCCAAGAGGGCCAACCGTGTCCTGGGGTGCACCAAGCACTGCACTGCAGCCGGTCAAGGGAGGGGATTGTCCCACTGTACTCTGCACTGGTGCGGCCTCACCTCGAGTATTGTGTGCAGTTTTGGGCACCACAGTACATCAGGGATATAAAGCTACTAGAGAGTGTCCAGAGGAGGGCCATGAATTTGGTGAAGGGTTTAGAGGAGAAACCGTATGAGGAGCAGCTAAAGTCACTTGGTTTGTTCAGCCTAGAGAGGAGAAGACTGAGGGGAGACCTCATCATGGTCTACAGCTTCCTCACAAGGGGAGGAGGAGGGGCAGGTATAGATCTCCTCTCTCTGGTGACTAATGATAGGACCCGAGGGAATGGCAGGAAGATGTGCCAGGGGAGGTTTAGGTTGGGTATTAGGAGAAGGTTCTTCATCCAGAGGGTG
The DNA here is from genome assembly GCA_031468815.1 of Morus bassanus. Lineage (NCBI taxonomy): Eukaryota > Metazoa > Chordata > Aves > Suliformes > Sulidae > Morus > Morus bassanus. Next base: position 85,030,978 of record CM062568.1, on the reverse strand, counting down.
GTGGAGCACTGGAACAGGCTCCCCAGGGAGGTGGACATGGCACCAAGCCTGACGATATTCAAGAAGCACTTGGACAACACCCTCAGACATATGGTGTGAATTTGGAGTTGTCCTGTGCAGGGAAATGAGTTGGACTTGATGATCCTCGTGGGTCCCTTCCAACTCAGGACATTCTATAATTCTGTGTTTCTACTCTGATTTGATTAGTAATAAATTATTTTCCCCCAGTCGAGTCTGTTTTGCCCATGATGATAATTGGTGAGTGATCTCTCCCTGTCCTTACCTTGACCCACAAGCCTTTCATTATATTTTCTCTCCCCTGTCCAGATGAGGAGGGGAGTGACAGAGCAGCTTTGGTGGGTGTCTGACATCCAGCCAGGGTCAACCCGCCACACACTAGCCAGTTGCCTCAACCACCTCTCAGTGTGCTTTTCTCAAATCAGTATTTTGGGACAGAGTAAAGTTATTCTTGAATTATTGTGCCATTGATTTAGATGCCACAACATTTTCCATCCATTACCTACAGCTGCAAACATGCTGTTGGTGTGCCTGAGCCCAGCACTCGAGACCTGGACAATGTTTAAGCTGTGGATGGTTCCTTACTGAGGGGCTGCTGCTCATCCAAAATTCAACATTTCTGTTACCAGCTCAGGTGGCCAAAGAAGACATATGTAGCTTCTAGGAAAAGCTCTGCTTATTGGAAGCACTTAGAAGTTTAAAATCAGGAAATGATAGCTAATTTCTAATGCATGTGATGATGTGGTTTATTTTATATTAAATGTTTGACAGTTTTAAGACTGAAAACTATATTCACTGAACTTGATTTGTAAGTCTGAGTTATGAAAATAATGATTACTGGTGCTTGAAGTGCTTATTTTTAAGGGTTTTTTATTTATTCAAACATAACTGTTAGAGAATCTTACAAACATTCAGAGAACTCATTTGATTACACTCAGTTTATTTAGAAAACTTTGCACTGAGCAGACTGAAAGTGAGAAATTGTTAAAAAAAGAGTTTAGAGAATAAGCTAGAATCTATAACTAAATCTCTGAGTGTAAATTCATATCTTCCATGTTTGTGTATGTGTGCCCTATACAATCCCATAATTTTCCTGAGAAGGGAATTCCTTGAATAGTACATTATAATAATGAGAGAGGTTTTAAAAGGTGAGTGGGTGGAGGGACTGGTGAGAAGAGAGTAACAAGCTGTGTTGTGGGTCTGAGTTTTAAAAAGGTGATGAGTGTTATCGATTGCACAGGTGTGTGGCGCTGAAAATTTCTGATGAATCTGTTTTCAGTATCCAATGCGGTTTTGACAAAATGTATGTTTTCCAGTTAATAGAGAAATAATAGGGATACTGAACTCATTTAGAAATATTGTTCTTCTAGTTCAGAGAAGTTGTACTTCAGTTGTGTCCTGTCCTAGTTCTTCATCTACAGAAGAATGGAAATTTAAGGTAACCGAACTACAGCCTCCATAAAACATGATGGAATTATTTTCAATTTGAGGAGCTAGAAGCTCTTAACATGAAAAGTTTTTTTGCCAAAATATTTATATTTTTGATTGAAAAAACATCAGCACTTTAAAATCCATTTTATTTTGGCAACAGCTCGAAATGCTTATCAACAGTAACAGAAGCAATATGTGTAGCCTAACATCAGACAAGTGCAGCAGCCACTCAGCTTTCTAAGTGCACGAGACAGAATAAGGTGTGGCTCTAAAGAACTGAAAGAAGTAATTAATGAACAGTCATCCAAAGAACAGGGCTATAACTATTGCAGCTACATGCTATATTGTGTTGAAATAACACATAGCTCTAATAGCCCTGCCTCTAAGTTAGCATCAAATGAACCAAGAAGAAACAAAATTTTCTGGCATTCACACTCAGTCATCACAAGCACATGTACATCCAAGGATCCACACAGATTTAGTCAAAGGGCTGAAGAGTGCATCCTCACAACCAGCAGATAGGCATTACACAGCTAGGGGTAGAATTGGGCTGTGAGGTCGCACTTCTTTCACAGCTACAATGTGCTACAGTCACTAGCAAGCTCTGCTGGGTTTACAGTCCTCCAGAAGCACAAAGCAGCTGTCAGCCATGCTCAACTAGACAGGCTTGCAGTTGTTTGGTGTCACCAGAATGATCTGAAGACATAGACTGAACACGGGAATCAGCCCCAGCAAGTTACCTTTCTCACACTGTAGCAAAGAGTATAATCACTTTATTTGTATTCATTTATAAAGGTCTCATTTCTTGCCCTTTGTTGGAGAAAAGCATCATGAAGAAAATACACAGGCCCAGCTGGGGGCCCAGGAGTGCCACTTAGTTATTATGCAAAACCAATGAGATGCACCTCTCTGGCTACTCTGGCAAGTTTCTGAGGGCTTCTTAAACACAGAACAAAGAAAGAGCCAACGGAGAGACTGAACCCTCTAAAGGAAGACTCTTCCATTCCCATGCATTACATACAAAATTGAGGAGAGGGAGTGGTACAAGACTTTTCCCTCTCGGTCATGGACCAGTCCCAAACTGACACAGCAGAGTTTTAAAGCCATTTTTGTTTACAAGCCCTGAAAACTTGGGGCCTACAGCAATGGAAAGCACATACATAATAAAAGTAATGAGGGTGTACCAGCTTTAATATCCATTCCTCTGGAAGCTGGCCAATTTTCTCAGCACAGAAACATCAAACTCGCAACCTCAGTTCACTGCAACCTTATGATCTCTTGGTTCATTAGCCTGCCACTATGGCTTACTTCCATAAACTCAGATTGAAATTGCTTTAGTGCAATCATGTCTGGTCTATTAACTCACAAATTGTCTTGATCCTTTGAAGATGGCAGCAGTTGCATGTCCTCAACATAGAACAGTAAAATAAAAAAAAAAAAAAAAAAAATCCTCTTTTCTTGCACACAAGATCTGTTAACCTACTGCACAGTATCTGATATGAGCTCTGCAGCAGAGGGAAGGAAATCTGTGTTTGGCCTGTTTGGTAAATAAACCCAGAGCTCAGAGCATGGCTGAGCCACAGGGACCAGTTGATAAGTCAATAGATCATAAGGTTTAAGGGAACAGAGGTGCCAAGTCTGATGACTATCTGATGAGAAAATTGCTTATGGAGGAAGAATTTAAATTTGCTCTAAGTGAGTATTTGAGCAAGTAAGTTTCAACTTCATTTTCCATAAATGCTTCTGACAGAAAAAAATTAATCACATACATCTACAGAAAGGGAAAACAAAAAAGATTATAAGAAGTTTTATCTGAAATTACAAGTTAAGATCAAAAAGCCCTTTCAGTAAATACTGTTTTAAGTTTATTTTCTTCAGTCGTTACTCAAGACCTACTTGAAGGCACACAGTAGGCAAACAGGACAAATAAAGGAGTTTACATACACCTACACAGACCATTCAGCCCTCATAACACAGAAGAAATCAAGCTATTATTCTTTTTCTGTATTTTTAAATGCAAGTGTAATATTCACAATAGCAAGCAAAGAGCAAGAGAGAACAATTGCAAGTACAACACGGAAAATGAGATTAAAAGATTCACCACAGGTAATACCAGGAAAATTTTAAAAAGGTTTTCCTCATTGTAGTTTCCAGAGGAGAAACAAAACTGGCCTACGTTCTTTCCACCAGGATAATTTTTGTTGCTTGCTCCTGAAATAACTTCTTTCCTGTGTATACCATGCATAAAGAGCAATAAATACTCCCTCTTGCTCCACAGGCCTGCAGACATTTTTACAGTCAGTTCAACACAGAGGAGAAACAGGAGGTTTTCTCCTGTGACCATGCTAGCTTGCCTTCCTCCCATCTTCCCTCCCAGCAGGTGACTGAAACCAAGCTGCTTTTCTCTCACACAGAACAGCACATGAACACCAACACACAAAAACCTCCTCTGCACCCTCACACAAAAACCTCTTGCACCCGCTGCTTGAGGGTGGTCACGCAGGTGGCTCAGGGTGTGCAAAGCTTTCTGCCTGGGATCTGTGGACGTACAAGCAGAAAGACAAAGCTCAGAGCACCAACACGGAATAAACCTTACCCAGGCAGCTTGTCCAGCAAGCAGGCTAGGTATTTCAAAGTGTAAGAATTGATGAAGCCGTTTGCTTAACATATGTTAAAAAGCTACGGACAGACGTGAAAAGGTTAGATACATCCCCTTGTGGACCATTCTGTATGACTTTTAAGAAAAATATCATGTGTTCACAGCCTTTCAAAAATATGAAATATGACTTGTTAGAAGTTCACTCATTCATTTTTCCATGGTTTCCATTTCTTAACTGAGAATCTGACAATGGTGTCTGACTTATAATGTCCTTCTTTATAATGGAGATTAATTTAAAAAAAAAATTAAAAACAATTAAAACTTTTTTTTTTGTTTCCCCAGTTGAAATTCCCCCAAAATATTGGTCTTGAAATTACACAGCAATCAAACTCAAAAAAGACATCAACGATAACATCACTATATCTTTAGTGGCATAGCAGCCACTTAACTTATATCAGCTGAAGACAGAACTGATAAACTTTGTAGCGGCTTAAACTGAACTTAAACTGAAATGATCTTTGTCATTATATAGAATAAGAAATAACTTTCCTGTTTTTTGAGTTCTTTTCTTGTATTTTCTTCTCTCAATGCTTTGTCCAAAACACATGTCAAAGACGGAGCCTGTGATAATGGATATCCGGCATGATTCTTCTCAGCACTCTCTAGGGTTTTCCTAGCATCTCCCAGTTGCTTCTTCCTGACTGTATTCATTAGCTGCCTTCAAAGCTTTTCCACAGACCTCCCTTCTCAGCAGGATCTAAGAATTCTTACCTAGCCTCCCCTGTGCACTGGTAAAATCTGCTCAGGACTGTCTTCGCCAATTTGTGTGAGCAGCAAAAAATATATTTCATATATTTCTTCGACAGTTTTGAAACTTAAACAGCAACTTTGGTTTGTTCAGCATACACTCATAATTAGTTCCCTCCTGGTTCTTTTTTGCCTTTCATTTCCAAGTGGAAAATAGTCACTCAGAGACATTCTTTGTTGTAATTTAAGAGCCAGGCTCTTCCAAATCACCTGGAGGAGTCACACTGAGTCCAGATGAGCCTGCCTTGAAGAAGAAGACCTTCCTGTTTTCTTTCAACTCCTTGCCAACTTTATTCTGAACTCCTGGTTGTTTAAATGTGAATATTGACTGATTAACACCAATGCACCAGGGCTGAGTTCCCAGTTCATCAGCAAAATGCTCAACCTCCACATGACACCCCAAACTTTGCCAGTCAGTCAGCCTTCAAGCTCATGGTCAGACCCCCCATCCCCACAAAGGAGAAGGCTCATGCAACTGCACCGCTGTTCACATCATTTTGTACCCGTAAATCTGCTTGTCCAGCTATGGAAAGCTAACACTAAACTTCTCTCAGGAAGCATTTAGTTACGCAAGTATGAGATGGGTTGCAGAGCACAGTGCCTAGCTGCAGAACCAGGGCTGCCATCTCACTTGTGATGGGAAAGGACATTGCTATGAGATTTTACATGATGGAAGTGTGTGCTGTGCAGCAAAGCTCTTGGAATAAAAGACTTTGAAGAATTAATTAGCTTGTTTTGAGGCATGTTGATGGCAAAGGATTTGACTTGAGACTACTCATGTCTGACATTGTCTTTGCTTGCCTTGAAACTATTCACACGGAAAGCAGCGTTTTGCCCACTGTAAGTAACTCACAGAGACAACCAAAACCAGGGTATCTCAGGCTGAATTCCCCTCACTCCTCCCGCCTCCTTTGAATAAATGAACTTCCTTACACTCTGACAGACTAGGGAGATTAATTCAGAATGTGTGTGCACAGTACACCTGGCAGACACGATAAAGCCTGGCTCAAAGAGCTAAGATGAAACAAAGACATAAATAATACCAGAGAAGGATTTACAAAAGGACAAAATATGGGTACCCATTTAGAGGTGACAGTAATTACTTAAGTAAATGTCAAAACTCTTCAAAGAAACAAGGGGAAAAATATTCATGAATACTTAAGGCTGAAACATGCGAGCATGTTGATTTGCCATTTGGAAGGTTATGTTCCTGTCTTATCTTCCCTGTGATAGCTACGGGAATGGATATTAAAATGTGTTGCAGGACAAACACTTACTGTCTGAGGGAATATTGATTCTAGGTGTATTGAAACCAATGGTCTTATAATTCACTCAGCACCTAAAAAAGGTTTATACTGTTCCTGAGCCTAGCCATGAGGATGAAAACAAGCAAATAACAGAAGGAACTCCAGACACCTGTAAACATGTAGAGGCTCTTTCCCTGCTACAGCCAGTATCTCCTGACCATGGTGAGACAAAAGAAGTTCACTGGACCTCATAATCCTTTTCTCTCAGCTCCATCCCAGCTTCCACCATCAGAAGCAGAGGAGCTGACAAGTGATCATACAGCTAGCAACAGTGCCCACAGCCAAAGATGGGAAGTGCAGCACTGCTCTGCCACACGCTTTCCTCCACCATTAAATGACTTTTCTGCAGAGCTCTCTGCTATTACTGCCTGACCATGAATGCGGGCATACATCAAGAACACACTAAGCAGCTGCAACAAAAGAGTTTGCAAAGACTGCACAGCATCTCCAAAGATATGCATTAGCTGTCAAGATTGGCAGAAGAACCTTATAAGGTCAAGTGATGATAAATAAAAAGGGAGATTAAATTTGGTATATTAAATTCTATATTCAAGGGGTGCATGTGGAACAAACCCACCCATCACAACTGTGTGCTTAAAATGATGGGCTCTGGGATGGTTGTTACAAAATAGGAGAAAAATCTTGAATTTATCATAGGCAATTTCATTAAAACTTCAGCTTAGTACTTAGCAAAACAGCAAGTCAATGTTAGAATTAATTAGGAAAGAAATAGGGGGAAAAAAAAAAGAACGTTATTATGGCCCTATGTACATGCGTGGTTTGCTTGATGCAGTCTTTGTCCTTTTATCTCAAAAGTTATAACTAGAGAAGAGCTGAAGAAGGGCAAGAGGAGTGATCAGAAATAAACAATGGCTTCTACATGAAGAATGACTTTGTAAGTTAGGTCCCTTTAGCATGGTAAAGGGTTAGCTGAGGGGAAAATGCTAGAGATCTACAGAGTCATGGCAGGAGAATAAGGGGCAAAGTGTTACATACACCCATTTTCTTGCTTGTACCCCTGCATACCTGCTTTTGACTGACATTGGAAACAGTTTATGGGCTAGGAAGCTTGGATCTGATTTAATTCAGTCAGTCTTAAGTTTTTACTTAACATTCTACATAAAATATAGCAGCTATAGAAGCTACAGACCTTAATGCTGCACAGCAGAATTATCCAGTGTTTAAATTTTGGTTTTCTGCCCATTTGATTAGTTCATATTTAAGCCATAAACAAGTCCACTCTACCTGATTCCAGAGAGCCACATGTAGAAGAAAAAGGGGAAGACATATTATATCGTAGCTATCCCAATCTCAGAGGCCATCCTTGACTGGTATAAATGACATAATACTCAGTATTCTCTCATTTGTGCTGAAGACAAAAGCAACAGCCTCACAGATCCATGGTTAGAAGATAATTTTACCTCTCTGCTTCTTGTTGATTTGTGCTGAGCACATACATATCTACAATATGTCATGTCTCCAATAAAGGCCATCGGGAGATGACCTTTAAATCAAGAAAGTTTTTTAAACTCCTTTATATTGCAGACCTTTTTAAAATATGATATAGACAGTGCTGACCACAGAGGTATCCGGCTAGTTTCATTTAATGCAGTGACTCATGTCAATTGCCACTTTTACCTAGACTAAAATTAGGCAATGAGCTAGCACTCACTCACTTGACATATATTTCTTGTTCCTGGTAAATGTTGAACAGCGGGACGCAGGGTACTTGCAGTTAGCCAGAAGGTCTCTTCTTTATTCTCACATCTGACTAATCTGGGTTTGATATCAAGGGAAATCATTTACGTTATTCCATGTCAGAGAAAGAGAGCCTATTTTAAGTAAAGGTAAGTGGGAGAATTCAGTCTGATGACAATTGAATACTATTAAGTCCTATAACCTACAACACAGGACAGTATGAAGAATGTTTCACTCTGAAAAACAATGAGACATTTCATTCTAAATTATCACCAGTGATGAAGGAAACCACGGTTAATTCACGTCAGTAAATGTGATGCTATCTTAGGAAGTTACCAACTCCAGCCAAATCCACCAAGAATTTATATTTTTTATATAAATTGGAAATAGGAATCCTTCTACAGAAAGAAGAGGAATGGTATAGAGAAACCCTGATAATAGGCATTAAAATATTTGTTATTTGCTCTAGTGCAATGAGCTATATCCCAGTAACACTTATAGGAACTCAGCGCTCGAAGGGGTGACCTGATCACCAATGACAAGGACAGTTTTCTGCAAGTGTCAAAAATCATTAAGTACAGAACATCTGCTCCTCCTAATGTCCTTATTGACACAACACCCCCACCAGCCTGTATTAATCTGAAAGCCTTCTCATTCCTTGGCTATCTTCTAAGTTGTCATTATGAGGAAGAGATGTTATTCTTTCAAACAGTAACAGGCTAGTAAAAAGTGTAGGAATAGAATCATAGAATTATAGTATCATAGAATGGTGTGGGTTGGAAGGGACGTTTAGAGGTCATCTAATCCAACCTCCCTGCAGGGAGCAGGGACATCCCCAACTAGATCAGGTTGCTCGGAGCCCCCTCCAACCTGACCTTGAATGTTTCTAGGCATGGGGCCTCCACAAACTCTCTCCACAAACCTGTTCCAGTGTTTCACAACCCTCATTGTAAAATTTTTTTCCTTATATCCAATCTGAATCTACCCTCCTTTAGTTTAAAACCATTACCCCTTGTCCTGTCACAACAGGCCTTGCTAAAGAGATTGCCCCTATCCTTCCTATAGGCTCCCTTTAAGTACTGGAAGGCTGCAATAAGGTCTCCCCGCAGACTTCTCTTCTCCAGGCTGAACAATGCCAACTCTCTCAGCCTGTCCTCGTAGGAGAGGTGCTCCAGCCCTCAGAACATTTTTGTGGCCCTCCTCTGGACCCACTCCAACAGTTCCGTGTCCTTCTTGTGCTGAGGGCTCCAGAGCTGGACACAGCACTGCAGGTGGGGTCTCACCAGAGCAGAGCAGAGGGGCAGAATCCCCTCCCTTGACCTGCTGGCCACGCTTCTTTTGATGCAGCCCAGGATATGGTTGGCTTTCTGGGCTGTGAGCGCACATTGTTGACTCATGTCCAGCTTTTCGTCCACCAGTACCCCCAAGTCCTTCTCCGCAGGGCTGCTCTTAATCCCTTCATCCCCCAGCCTGTATTTGTGCTTGGGATTGCCCCGACCCAGGTGCAGGACCTTGCACTTGGCCTTGTTGAACCTCATGAGGTTCTCACAGGCCCACCTCTCCAGCTTGTCTAGGTCTCTTTGGATGACATCCCATCCTTCTGGTGTGTGAACTGCACCGCTCAGCTTGGTGTCATCTGCAAACTTGCTGAGGGTGCACTCGATCCCACTGTCTATGTCATTGATGCAGATATTAAACAGTACTGGTCCCAGTACAGACCCCTGAGGGACACCACTCATCACTGGTCTTCATCTGGATATCGAGCCATTGACCACTACCCTCTGGATGCGACCATCCAACCAATTTCTTATCCACCAAACAGTCCACCCATCAAATCTGTGTCTCCCCGGTTTAGAGAGAAGGATGCTGTGGGGGACGGTGTCAAAGGCCTTACAGAACTCCAGGCAGACGACACCTGTAGCTCTTCCCTTGTCCACTGATGTAGTCACGCCATCACAGAAGGCCACTAGGTTGGTCAGGCAGGATTTGCCCTTGGTGAAGCCATGCTGGCTGCCTCAAATCACCTCCCCTTCCTACATGTGCCTTAGCATAGCTTCCAGGAGGATCTGTTCCATGATCTTCCCAGGCACAGAGGTGAGGCTGACAGGACGGTAGTTCCCCGGGCCCTCCTTTCTACCCTTTTTGAAGATGGGCACAATGTTTCCCTTCTTCCAGCCCACAGGGACTTCACCTGACTGCCATGACTTTTCAAATATCATGGAGAGTGGCTTGGCAACTACATCAGCCAGTTCCCTCAGGACTCTGGGATGCGTCTCATCAGGTCCCATAGACTTGTGTATATCCAGGTTCCTCAGGTGGTCAGGAACCTGATCTTCCCTTACAGTGGGAGGGGCTTTATCCCCCTGGTCTCTAACCTGCGGTCCATCAACTTGGGAGGGGTGAGGAGAGAGGTTACCAGTGAAGACTGAGGCAAAAAAGTTGTTGAGTACCTCAGCCTTCTCCTCGTCTGTTGATACTAGGCCACCATTCTTGTTCATTGGGGCTACACTTTCTTTAACTTTGCTTTTCTCATTGATGTACCTGTAGAAGCCCTTCTTGTTATTCTTATTGTTGTTATAGGGGCAGTCTGAGTGCAGAAGAAAGAAACCAGTAACATTGAGAAGAAAATGTTTTGCTTTTCCCATTTAAAAAGTCCAAATTTGCAACTGAGACGGCAAATGCCTTTGGGAATGAGAAATAAAGTCTAGCTCACATCCATCATAGAAGGACCAGAGGTCCAACTGCCAGCTCTGTGCATGGTACCATCTGCTGTTTCGGCCTCCAAAAAAATTCATGGTGCATTGTGGCAGTCTGGCAAGATCAAGCAGAAGGTGGATTATCCCAGTGATGTTGGGTGAATGGTGGCTTTGATCTCGGATATCCATAGTCTCAAGGTTTTTCCTCCTTCTTCTCCTTATGCCTTTATTGCCAGAAAAGAATAATCCATTAAGTTCATAGCCAGATGAGGATCCTTATTTTCTTGCATAGGTAAATGCTGCTTAGCCACTTTCAGAAAGTAGCATTCTGTATTTCCTTAAGATAATGCAAAATCTGACCTCTTTACCATATGGTTCCAGTCTGTATCTCAGGGCTGGTTATTTTACCTTCCATTCGGTGAATTATGTGGGCTGATGCTAAGCACAACTCTCAGAGAAACTGGAGTTCCCAGGAGACATGTTTCCATGGAGGTACTAGGGCTATTAGGGCTTTGCTTAGTCTTGTAAGTCCTTATAAGCACCTGCTTCTCTAGCAACAAAACCAAGTATTGCTCTACAACACCAGAATTTTTCTGCACACTTAGAGCCAAACTGAACTGTACCAGTGTACTCCTTCCCAGCCAAGGTCTCTCACACCTTCTGTTACCAGCTATTATTATAGTCCAAGTGTGCATTTGTGTTTTCTACTAAGTACCCAGCCATTCCATGATTCTATGCTTTTGTTCCGGGAAATGAATTACCTCTACCTTGTCTTCTCTGCCATAAGCTGTAGGCTCCAGCGTACTCTTCATATATGTATTTGGATGTGGGTGGTTTTTGTCCATGTTTATCATATTCAATGAGAGATAGATGTGTTCCTAATATTCTGCATATATGGTGACAGCTTCTTTCTCCGTAGACCCTTAGAGGGACTGAGTACTTCTATATTGCTTCTGCAGGCTACTGTAAACACTCTACCAGCTCTTTAACAGCCTGTTGGATGGGCTTACTAAAATTAGAGCATTAATACCTAGTTATTCCATACTACTTCATTTTACATTCTCAGTATAGGGCAGGATTAGGATTCTCCAGGCTGGAAAGCAGCACGTAGGTCCACCTATCACTATTCAGAGTAATAGCACTGTCATCATGTTTGAAAGGAATTTAATTCTTCAGCTGTGTGAGATTACCATTCCTTTCACTCACTGCCTTAAGCTGCATAGTCACCTCTGAAGAACACATCCAGCTTCATTTGATGAGAGTTTCTTGTGCCTTTTCCTCTGTATGCAGAGCCATGCTCCAAGACATCCAGTTCTATACGTCCTAAGAGCAACTGCTCTGAGGAAACACCAACCTCAACTTCCTTAATTCCTGGTGCTAACAAGAATTCTACTTTCAAATGGTGAATTTCTGATAAATTACTTTTTCCATAGAACATATTACAGGCTTCCAATAGATGATCCATTTTACATTAATATACATTTATTTATTTTGCTTTTCTCTCAAAAAGTGAAACTTGGTACGTTAACAAGATTCAAAACATCTACATTTAAAATCATGTTCACTCATCAGAATTTAATGAGCTTTTCTACTCTCTGATCTATGTATTGATTCCACCAACTCCTACAGCTTTGTTCACTTTCACGTTTTCTCCCCCATTTTTCATAGTAGCAACTAAAAATGTATAAATCAAGCTGTCTCTGAAATGGGAATATATTAAATTCTTTTTTTTCTTTATCCTATGATGAAGCAGAAGAAAGTCTCTAATACGCTGTGCTTGCCATAACAAGCTGTCTTGTGATTTACACCATTCTTGAGAAGCTCTTGTAGTGCAAATACTATTCATGCATTTGCATAATACCTACCACAGTCTAGCCACAGACTTGATGCGTGCTGTGAGTAAAGAAGGCACTCATGTCTTCCACACTGGCTATGAAGGTACAGGATAGAAAGTTATCTTGCTAGTTTTCAGATTAAGAATTAATCTACATTGTAAAAAGTCCACATTCAGGTTCCTCCCATCCAGGTTAAAAACTCTGTGCTCATTTGCAAGGACTGGTGAAACCTGGGCCTGCTGGATCTGCTTGGCTTCCAGGTATGTAGACATTTCATCTGCCACCCATCTTGACGTCCGTGTGGAACTGTGAGCTGCAGACTGCAGGTACGGGCCATCTCCAGTGTCCACCCAGCCAACAGCAGTCACTGAAATGGCGGCTCATGGCCACTGACCACGTGTTTAGGTGGTGTCCCCAATTTCCCTAGCCTCTCATGACTTAGAGCTGTTATAGTGTGTAGGTGCAGTCTCAGACTATTTCATTCACGTATTCTGGCTCCAGAAGGATGAGGCAAGCTCCTTGCACAGGTTCCTCAGAGGCATCCAATTCCTCTGAAAGAAGTTTATAGACAGGGCAAAATAGTGTCAGCCTCTCCCAGGGTCTGCGATCCCCTTCAGCCAGAAACACTGGGACTCAAATGGGGATCAGTATTGATCACAGCACAAGACATCTCAAGAAAACCAAACGAGATACTTCACCTGCCCTCTGTGGTCTAACACATCTTTCTTAGTCCTAATAACAGGGGTGTGGCACTCACAAGGATGAACTCATGTGGTCAGTGAAGGGCAGAATTACCTGGATATTAATGGGAGGAGGTGCTTCCCAAAACAGCCATCCCACTTCTGGACCAGTTCAGTCCTGAGTTTCAAGGATGATGGACAGTTGAGCCCCAAAGGATGAAACTGGAAACTTGGGTCAGCATTCCAATGGATACTCAAAATCACAGACACAAAAAGGTTATTTTGACACACTACTATTTACCACTACCCTCACCTCTGGTAACCTCTCACTTCCACCAGTGATAATTACCTGCCTTTCTTTCCATGCCACAATGACTAAAAATCCTGATTTTCTTCCCTTGCTAACACGCCTTTCTGCTCCAAAGGTGCCAGTCATCCTTTTCTCTCAAATTTTTATATGAATTAACTTAATTAACTTAAACTCAATTGTTCCAGTTTGCTCTTAGCTTGAAGTGTGATGCTGCTCCTCCTTCAGAGTTCAAGAAAGGCTGTTGTGTTCAAAAGCCAGGGTGTTTTTGCAAATTCTCTCAGCTGGGAAAAACAAATACTACCTGTCCCTTCAAACTTTGCCTCAGTAAAGTCCTGAAAGTATTTCAGTAGCATGATATTTACACTGTTGACCTTTTACCTGACTGTTCTGGCTCAGTCTCTGAGGACCTTCTCTTCTTGGCTATTTCACCTTGCTATAACCATATCAAAATACAGTGCAGGAAGCTCATGTTGACAAAAGCAATGACAAGGGCTAAAGCAGCTTCTTGGATGGGTAGAAGTATCTAAGGTGGGAGATATTTAAGAAAGAAAAAAAAAAGAATTTGAAGAATTTGTCCCACAGCACGCTACAGAAAACTTCCCAGAAACACTCAGCTGTGTGTATCACTCAGGAATTGGGGATATACCCCACACACACCAATTCTGCACAAGAGTGTATGTATCGCATGGGTACAGATAGGCTGTCTCCATACACATTGCAAGCAGCAATGGGGACAGGCAGGGAATAAGTTATATGACATAAAGTTTAAGTTCTGTCAACAGAGGAATAGATATATACCTATACAAGTACAGCCAAAGAAATGGTTAACCAAGTAGTCCAGAAAATGGCAAGGCTTTATGTTTTGTTTCAGGTCAATGGAACACAGAAGGATGTGTGGTTGTTGGTAGTAGAGGCACTCATTATTATGGGACTAACTTGTCTTTCAGTAGCTGTGAGAAAATAATGTAATAAGGAAAAGATGTTAAGAAACTGTGGACGCAAGTGTTAAACCCAATAATGGAATTAAAAATTATTATAGATGTGTATTTAATACAAATTTGTAGTGACAGACAGAATACTGTTATCTACCCCTAAGGCTCATCCTCGTATCTGTGGCACATGTGAAGGCACAAGCAGAAGTGAGGAAACAAGAAACGTTTTTACTGTAGTCAAGGTTGGTTCATTCCGCACTGGGTCTGCAGAACATCACCAAATGTCTTAGTAGGGGTGAATGAAGACACATTTTCAAAACTACTACAGTTGGCAAACTGTTTGAAAAGCTAAGTTTACACAATCAAAGCTGCCTGAAGCATAGTAGCAGATGGCATTACAGACAGATGCTAGGAAAAAAATGTTATTTTCTGCAAACATACATAAGCACTGAAAAGCTGTTTAGATGTAAAGGTTACTCTCTCATGCACTAGTTGCGAGCTGCTTTTTCAAATCAGAGGCACAAATTTAAACTTTTCTTTTTCCTTGACAAATGGATAAGACAAAATAAAACCATGTTTTAATTTATGCACTCAAAGGAGGTATTAAGAGAGAAAAATTAAAAACTAGGTTTTGAGTTCCATCTTAGTTTCTGTCTCTTTTTTTTTTTTTTTTTTAACCTTAAAGTGTTGTATTAGGAAGAAACACTGCCTTCCTGAGTTTAACAGTGCTAGCTTATGCCTTTGTTGAAGACTGCCAAGTATGTGATCACAAACAGATTAGAACTCTAACGTTGCAGAATATTTCTCAATCTAGGAAACAACCCCATCTGCTACAGAACTTTATTTACATGTTTCTCTCCTGAAACAAATCTTGCAATTAAAATCATACTGAAATGAGAGTCAAAATTTTCCACAGAATGAAACTCAGAATGCTCTCAGCCCGAAGTACCAAATTTATTTTTTAAAAGATGAAATACTTTAACAATGGCATGTTGTACACATATAAGATTATGCTAATGTGGTGTGTATTTCAAGTTTATTATTAACAAACAGCATACAAAACTATATACTTTTTTAATTGAAAATGTATTTGAAATTAATTTATTTTTAAAACCTACTTAATGAAATCCCTGTGAAATACTCTTGATTTAACCATCTTCTGATGGAAAATGGTTCCATAGAGTTTTTGGCTGGACAAGAGGAATACTTCGTTGTAGTAATTTCATGGTTATTTTTTCACAGCCTTATGTAAAGGCATCTACTTTTCTCCTTGCATGCCCTCCTCCCCAGAAACAGACAAAAACAAACAAACAAAACAAACAAAAAAAAGAGACTATATAGACAGAAATTGAATTAACATCAACCTATGCAGCTATCCAACCTCCATTCAGGCAGTAGATGATTTTTAAAAGTAATTCCTCCCATGAAATATATCTCTGACCTTCAGAAGAAATCACTGCTATGTTTAACAGCCATGTCTTTAAATACACCTATAACTGGAGAGTACAATGTTCTAGAGGAAATGCATGAAAACCTGGCCCCCTCACTTTTAGGGTGGTGAGGGAGCAAGTTTTCCCCTCTTGCTGTTACTCTGTGAAAGCAAACAGTTATTGGCTAAAGGCTGTTCAGTGACAAAAAGCCGTCATGTGTGTCCTTGTTTTTCAGGCTTGCCATTTTAAAACAGAATCATGAAAATACTATGCCAAGTTCTTTCAGTGGGTTGCTGATTTTAACACAAGCTGAAGTAGTACAGCTGAGTTTTCCATGAAGTAACTAGGCAATTTCATTATAAAATGCATTAATTATATTTTCTAGTCACAGTAAGTAGGAGAGATAAAGTAAAAATTTCAAGCAAGGAAAGACAGAGGGTAATAGGGCTTCTTGTTAGTAAAAGGTATCACCATTTAGGGAATTAAGCTTTTTGTTACAGCAGAAAAATCAGTCTGACCTTCACATTCATCTACTCTATTGGTATATTTTAGTACTTTGCTTGTAAATACCACTGCGAAAAGAAAATTTAAGGCAGTATCAACATACGTAGGGAGTTTTAAATGGTCCTTCCATCAATTGGTTGGTCTTACTCTGTTAGAAATCGACAGGAGATAAACTGGTCTTAAATCTTTCAGAGGTAAACATATCTAAGCAGTGGTCAAGAGAAATCAATCCCAGTACAATTAAGCAGAGAACTGCATGAGATCTACTCATTCTGGGAGTGAAGCAATCCTTCTGGTTAATATGTGAAAGATGATTCAGAAATATGAAAGACATTTTTAGAGCAAGTGACTTATGCATGTCAAAAGTACAGTTCTTGAGAAGAGCTATGAGTTAAATGACAAACAACCATAAATTCAGTGTTAAAAAATCAATACTTATTTTTGTTAATTTACATTAAGATACATAGTAACATATCAGAAGCAGGTATTTTAAGGTACATATTTTAGCAACTCTATGGCAGATGTTTGGTTTTCATAAACCAAGCATATGGCTTACATTTAAAATAAAGCAGGTGTGCCTCATGCACAGACTAATTATACTGCAAAGCAAAACCAGCATGTTCCTCTACACAGAATTACCAAAGCCATCATCCTTGAACTAGATCTGGCTACTTAATGGTGTTCATTAGTTGGGAACAGTTCCCAGAGCAGTCTATTAAGACCATTTCCAAACCACCTTGTCCTAGATTAGGTAGGAAAATTAGCACATGTCCAAACAAAAACTGCAACAACTTTTTCTGTTCCCAGAAGAAAAATGAAATGAACATACTTGAATTTCTCATACATGACATGAGAATACAATACAAATATAATAAGTGAACAAATAAGAAAACAACAGCTTCATTGTCCATGAACTGTTCTGCAATGAACAGTTCCTTCTTTTGATTCTATCACATAGAGAACCTCAGCATAACCAGTCTTCCACTGACTCTGTGCCAGCGTGAGGATTAGAAAGAACAGTAGAGAAAAAGTGTTTAAATGTATTTTTATGAATACAGGTGAGTAAGTCACTTGATCAGTTTTTGTAACACAGTTTACTTGCTTTCAGGGAACATCTCTATGAGCAATCTTCACTTCCAGCAATTCTTCTGTAGTGTGAAAGAACACCTTTCGGTTTCTAAGGCCAACATACATCTTAACAAGTGCTCACTCAGAAAGTATCCATGGCTTGATGTGCTCAAGCTTCCTCTGCTCCAGGCCATGACTCAAGTAGTGCAAGGAGCAAGTTTTCAGAGTAAATGTGGTAAGAGCAACTCTTATGCTGAAAGGCACACTCATAAAATGCCATGTAAAAATTATGAGTTTATCTCACCTATGATAGAGATATGGGCCATCTTCTCTAACCTACAAAATACATTCTATGAATACATATACATGAACCTCCCTTCTTTCCTCTCTGCCCTGTCCTTTCAACCACAGAGCGCTCAACTGAGAGCTGATTTAGACAAGAATCTTTCAAATAGACATAGGACATCTGGCGCCAATTAAGTCTCCCTAGCTTCCCACTTGGCCTACAACTTTCTATCTAAAAGGGTCTCCTGTAGGATCCATGACTTATCTTCAGCCTTATGAATGTCTTAGGTACCCCAAGGAATCTCAAAAAGTACTAGACACTGATGCATAAGCACCCCATGTCTTGCGAGGTAAAAATCTCAAGAGTAACAGGAGAATGCCTTCTTTCAGGGACATCATCTTCAGGTTTTGGTTCCTCTTACCAACTGTTTCATACTTTCACCTATATCAGTCTTCCTGGGCCAGGAGAAAACAAAAAAAGGCAATGGTGATACACATCCTCCATTTCTAAGCCCTTTGCGAACGGAATACCTAGCACAGACTGGAGAAGTCTTGGCACAGCTGTTTCCAAATCACATTCAGCTGCAATTGTGCCAAAGGACTGCCATCCTGCATCCAAGTATTATCAGAGTACAGAAAGACCCTAGATGGACTTCCTTTCTTTTGAGCCAAAAGTGCAGTATTTCCCATATTATGATGCTGGTTGTGACCAGAAACAACACTGACAGCTTCCAGAAGGAGCCAAGCCAAATAGCAAAAATTACAAGAGAGGGAAAGTGTAACTGAAGGTTCCCTGATACTCTATATGGATCCCTAGAAACAGGAGCAAAACAGTACTTGTACTAATATTGGGAGTAGCACAAGAAAAACTGCATTAAAATAAGCGTCCCAGAATTTATTCCTATAACCTTGCTCTTTGCAAAATTACTGCTTGCTGATAGGACAGCTCTTTTGCTAGATTCTCTTTCCTCTAGATTCATCTATTTAGGAATTGTAATCAATGGTAAATAAAAGTATGAAAAAATGATAGCCTAGAGTTCACAAAACAGGATAGTATTTTTTCAGATAAAGACCCTCCTCAACAAACCAGTAAAACATTTTTTTAAACTTGAATAGACATTTAGGCTGCATTTATATAACATATATGTTCTAGTGATAATTGTAACATATAAGCCTACTTGTATACCCCAATGAGCCAAACTGTTAGAAAAGTGATGGATTGCGTTTACTGTAGGACTAATTTTCCAGTCCACATTTGCACTGTATCCTTCCTGCAACAGTGAATTATGAAAGCATTTAGCTCAACATTTTGAAATTCATTTTCTCATGCCAAATAGCACTGTGAATACAGATAATATTTATCAAGTATCCATTCAAGCGGCAGCCTGTCAAGACAGATAGAGTTCATCACCATATTTTTTTGCTGAATGTGCATACATACTCCTATGATTTCATCAGAGCTGTCAAATTACGTCAGCTTTAAAATTTGGAGTATTTCCTGGCTTCAGGTTGTCAGCATCAGAGCTCTCTTTCTTCCTCCTTCTTGCTGCTTTATCAATTTTATTGCATCATCTGCTTCAGATTTATTTGGTAGCAGTAGGAAGAGATTGTCATATCTTTGTTCAATTCCTTCTTTAATGGTTCATTCAAAAGAGAAATGGAAAGTACACAGAAAAATAAATGTAACTGTTGATTACAATCTAAATTTCTCTAGAATTATGATGTTTGCTTAAGCTTTGGCTGAGAAAAAAAAAAAGTATTTGCTTATGGTAGTATAGTTTCCTCCCTCAATTTCCCTGTCAATAAGCCAACCTCTCATTTGAAAAAACTGTTTGGAAGGTTAACTTATGTATAGGTTTGAAGCCAATTCCATATTAGACTTTCCTGCCAACATTAGGAGGAAGATATCTTCTTGCCTCTTGATTGAAATGGTGGCTTAGCATTTTGGACATTTGTTCTCCAAGAGTAGGGTGTGTGCAAAAACAACCACAGTAAACAGAGACTTTAGTGATCAGTGCCAAAAAAAATGTAATTTGGAATAAAATCTTGGTCCAATTCTTATACACCCATGTTGTGAGGGCAAGTGCCTCTTTCTAAACAGTCTGAAGGTAAAAACATGAATGAGAGGTCATTTTTCTTTCTGGTATCAGTCCATCAGAAAATACAGCAACACTCGTCTCTGACTGGGAATTGGACCTGATGTAGCCTGACCCTTCACACTGTGACTTCACAAAGCAGGCATGAAACAAACTGCACATGCAACATGGCAGAGCAAACTCACCACAGCAACAAAATGATGAGTACTTAAAACGTTAGTACTAATGGGAATTTGCTGAGTGTGAATGTTTGCTCTCAAAGATTTAGCAGAAGGAATATTTTAATATGTTGCTAATGTTCAGCCCAAATAGGGCAACAAGAATCAGTATAGAAGACAGAAAAGCTCAAAAAAAGTAATTTTAACAAAACCAAAGGTGATAGAGAAAGCAATTGTTTGTAAATTATTTCTTAGGCATCATCCTCTATTAATATTCACACACCGTATGCCATTGGAACAACTACTTTCCCATTCACACTTAAATTATACTCCATATTTCTGCCTACAAACTATTCCTGACTCTTTTGTGTTCCTTTCAATTTTTTCCTTTCTTGAAACTTGGCCTTTTAGTCAATGTATTCATGAGTGTAAACACTTCCAATTTCACTGTGAAATATAGTTTTATTTTTGGTTGTTCTTTTGAAAGATTCGTCTCTAAGGCCTGTGTTTGGGTAAGAAACTTGGATGTAGAAAGTAGAAAACAAATGAAAATTGAAAAAATAAAAAGGGGGGCAGGAGGCATTCCCATGGGTGGGGAAGGGGGAATCTGAGGGGCTGACATGGGGTCCTGGCCCATGGGCAGGGTCCTGGGACCCCAGGGGCAGTGGACAGGGACAGGCAGGGCTGGCGGTGCTCTTGGGGCCCAGACATTCCTGCCCTGTGAAATATTTAGCAAACTTATCCTTCGATAGACCTTTAAATTGTTGTAACCCATGATTTGAGTTGTATGTTATGGGAAGCCCTATAGCAGGAACCACCCAAAGTGATGGAGGACGAGCCTCGCAAGCAGCTGAGCAAGTACAGCAGTGACCCAACCTGAGTTGGCTTTGGTGCCCAATAATCCCACACAACATGCCCAATAATCCCACACAACATACTCCTGTCCCCAGAGACCACCATAACAGATGGAGTCCAAGTCATGGACTAAATGAACTCAATGGACATTTTATGAACATTTTATGGACATTTTGACACCATTTCCCACAGGATTTAAAAGACACGTAGATGTGGTGCTTAGGGACATGGTTTAGCGGTGGACTTGGCAGTGTTAGGTTAATGGCTAGACCTGATGATCTTAAAGGTCTTTTCCAACCTAGATGATTTTATTATTTTATTTTACAGGGTGGCCCATTGACCAAAAGAATAATATCTGTATATATATCTCAAAGGATGGAAGGGTTGGTATTGGATAGGGAGGAAGTATTGGATAGTGGGGCACCTGAGCATGATTAAAATGGTATTGAGTAAGAGGTCGAGATCATACTGGGTTTGGCAGGGTTGGGGTTAATTTTCTCCATAGCAGCCTGTATGGTGCTATGTTTTAGACTGGTGACCAAACCAGTGTTGATAACACACGTTGGTTTAGCTATTGCTGGGCAGTGGTTGCACAGCATCTTTTTCCTTTTCTTTTTCCCACTCTGGCCCCAGAACGAGCAGGTTAGGGGTGGGAAAGCAGTTGGGAGGGGACACAGCCAGGGCAGCTGACCCAAACAGACTGAAGGGATATCCCATACTATATGACATCATGCTCAGCAATAAATTTTGAGGAAAGGAGGGGAGGAGGAAAGGGAGGGACATTTGGAGCCATGTCATCTGCCTTCCCAAGTAACCATTATGCATGCTGAGGACCTGCTTTCAAGGAAGTGGCTAAACACCCAACTGCCGATGGGAGATAGAGAATGAATTCCTTATTTTGCCTTGCTTGTGCATACAGCTTTGCTTCACTTATTAAACTGTCTTGATCTTGAACCATGAATTGTTCTCACTTTTACCCTTCCAATTCTCTCCCCCATCCTCTGGGGGAGAGAGCAGGGGACTGGTTGGGGGCTTAGCTGCCAGGGTCAGCCCACCACCACACTCATAAATCTAAGGGCTTTTAAACAGAGCAAAACAAATAAAAAACTCTTGTCCTCATGATGTTTCTAGCTATGCTTAAATAAATTTCATGAACTGGGAGGGAGGAACTCAAAGATTCTTGTTTTCTTATGTGGTGTTGAAGGTGCAGCATACTGGAGAAACACTCTGCCTACTGACATGAAACTGCATTGGACAACAAAGGCCAGACTCAACAACACCATGTGCAAGCATTCAAAACCCATTTAAGTCAGCCATGATGCCATTAGGTCACAAGCTACACGATTTCCTCTGGATAAACCACTGTCTGAGTAACCTTGTAAAGCTGTTCTTTGTAATTCGGGATAAAAACTAACCACCCTGAAGAACGCAATCTGCTCAAGCATTCACAGGAAAGAACAGAATGACGTCTCTCCCCATCTGCGGGGACTGCTGCCCTTCAGAGGTGATGTACAGGACATGTCAGAAGGCACCGAGGGGTGCCCAGGAGAGGGGTGTTCTGCCTGCTGTTTGGGAAAGCGGACACAGAAGAAGCACATGCAGCCTGTCCATGCTAGTTCCAGCTGGGAGATCTTTGGTGGCTTCTCCCCCTCCCCAGGCTTCTCCACCCTGCCCCAGGCTTCTTGTTTTCTCTAGCCAAGATCAGACTTTCTCTTTTCTCCTTCCAGCCAAGTATTACAGCTATCCTATACCTGGCTATCATTTCCTGACCAGGTTTTTAGTAAGAGGATTTACATCTAAAAGAAGTTCCACTGGTTTTAAAAAAAAAAAAAAAAAAAAAAAAAATAATCAAAAAGCATTTATAGAATTCCCAGTCAGATCTGGTCCCTCTCACTGTGTTTTCCATCATTGCCACTGTGTTTTCTATCTGTGCAGGGACTGCATTCAGGAAAAAGCCACTGCATTGGCAAAAGCCTTTCACAGCTGGCCTTGTTGTGGCATATCTCTCCACAGACACAACTGAAGAGCAGCAGAAGTGTTACAGTGGAGCCGCAGTGCAAACCTATCTCACTCCTCTGTCCTTTGCGTGGGCCAAAATGTGACAAAAATGAAGAGCAAAATTTTGCTTTCAGTTGCACCTGGACATCCTTTCCATTAACAGGCAAAATAGACCAGTGAACCTGTGTAAGGAAAAGTTGTTGCTGAAGACCAAGTTCCAGGCCAGAAAATGCAGTGCTCCTTTGGATCAGGGCAGGGAGGAAGCTTGGGAGGAAATATATCAGAGATGGGAATAAGGCATTACTAGCAAGCCAAAGCCAGTTATAGGACACAGCACCAGAGGAGACTAGAGCTATCCACAGTATTACCTCAAAGATACATGCTTTCTGTCCAAAAAGCATTGAAAAAGGCAAAACACAAACTAGCAAGACATTGACAAAGTATATTCTGGAAGCTGATGTTCAAAAACAGTTTAACTCCAAATTTAGCTGGCTGGTGTTGCAAAGTTGAGAAGTATAAAACCCTGAAGGTGATGAACGGGAAATCCTAGTATCAAGTGGAGCCAGCTGCAAGCAAAAATGTACAATGTGCTTGGGCACGTTTCTCAGTCAGAGAAAGACTTCCAGGCCAGGCTGATCTTCGCTGAGGGTGATTTACCCATCTCATTTGTGTAGCTGGGTGCTGACCCTGTTTTCTCTTCTCAGAATTAATCTTCCTGTTGAGCTGGCCACTCATAACCATATCTCAGACACATTAAAATACCTTGTTATCTACTTGTTAAAATCTGCTAGCACAGCTTCCACAAGGCTTGCTTCATATTTTGATTGGGCATAGGTCTGATCTTGCACAACTGCTTTTCTACATTGATGTAACTGTAATAGGAAAACAGGACAATGGGTCCAGAAGTGAGCTTTGTCTTAAACAGTTACAATGCCACTAGCATTAAAAACCCTAAGCAGTCCCCACAATTTTCTAGAATTCATATCAATCAGAATGAAAGGATGCAGTTTTTACTGCTGTTAAAAAATTATTTCAGTTAATTCTTACATACTATTGATTTTATCATTTGCTGCTACACATTTTTTGCTACATTGTGAGTAATTGAGCATAGGACTTTGTGACTTGGTGACCATTGTCCCCAAGAAGGAGCTCTGTCATTTATGGATTGTATTAGCAAAACAGATTTTTTTGTCTGTTTTTGTCACTTCAGCACAGCGTCTCCTTTTTTTTCTTTCACTGGCTGTGCTTAACATGCTTGTGCTAGATTCTGTAAACCAGCTCTGCCAATTTCATCCCTTGTCAGTCTGGATCATGACCTCTCCTAGCTGCTTTCTGCTCCTGACACAGGATTTGTGCCTGAGACTACAATTTAGGATATTTATCCCCAACTTGACTCTATTTTCATTTCTGAGGACTCATTTTCTTCCCACTGTTTTTATAAGCCTGAAATGCAGTTGAGGACTTTCAGGCCACCAAACAAATTTAAATTTAATTCTTTCATGAAATAGAGCTGCTCTCTTGAGAAAACACTGGCAGAAATCCTGCCTGTGATATTAAACAAGGATTTGGATGGGAGATTCAGGAGCATGACTGCAAGATAATCTGGGTGTTAATATAAAAAATTGTGAGGCAAAGAAGAAAAATTTACACTGCCTTTAGAGCCCATCTATGTAGCACGAGAGGAGACAGACTATTAGACAATATAAAACCTTATTACAGCAGCTCTTTCTGAAATGATGCGTTTCCTATTTGATATTTTTACTGAAATTCTCTAGAATTCATCCCAACTGCTTTGCCACTATCATTCCCAGCTCTACCACAGACTAAGCTCAGCACTGCCTACAGGAAGCACAGGTGTGAAGATGCTCCTTGGCTCCTCATCATTCCTAGTCCTGCTTTAAAGCACAGACATCTATGCCTCTCCCTGGGATGTCCATTTACACAGGCATGGTTATCACAGAGCTAACCTTAGCAAAAGTTTCCAGAGCACTGTGCATTACCCCATGAGGAGAGGAGACATGTCTCCTTCATCCTTCAGTCTAATGCTAGTAAGCCTAGCAGCTACTCCTAGATCACACACCACACCTCCCATGAAGACAGACACTTTGCCCTGTGAAGTGAGAGGTCCAAGCATAGAACTGGTCAGATGCACATGTATCCAGTCTTCAATAGTGATAATCATAAGGACATATCCTGGTTAGCAAGGGCTCCCCTCATAAAACTAAGCTTAGTTTGGTACCTCATTTTTTACTTTCTATCACTTTTGGTATCTAAGCTGGAACTCAAGAAGGGAGATTCAATGTTTCTTGAATTTTCAGAGCAGTTGCCTGCCTAACTCAGGGCTTTTGAACAACCCTTTTTTAACCGTCATTTGTTTATAAATGTTTTCAAGCCTCAGCATCACCTTAATCTATGTGTTTTCTTTTTACCAGCAGTCTCTGATGCACACTATCACACCTCAGTCAGCTATAGCTGAATAAAAGGTATAGCTAATTATTTAGCACAAGCACATCCTGGGACATCTTAGGGTAAGTAATTCATGGAGCCAATTGTGTGTCAGGAGTATGTTATGTGAATCTCCAGCTTTTCACATAGTAAGTTATTGTAGTACAGCTGTTACATCCATGGACACCTGGCAGATTGCTAGATTAATCTCTGAAAAAGATATTATAAACTGCATAAAAAGAGGACATGGTTTTCACATGGGGGACAGAGTTGTGACAGAATATGAATGGCAACAAATGAAATATGAATACAGAATTTAGCTCAAAAATGCCCATGATAAATATTCCATGAAACTGACTGTGGGACACTCAACAAAGAATAAGACCCAAGCTATATTTAAACTTTTCCTTTTTTTTTATTTATTTTCTCTCCTGTCCAGAATTTTGCAGCATTTCATAGCAGCTGTATCTCCACTCTCAGACCATTTATTCTGACTTTTAAAACTAACTAAAGG
Organism: Morus bassanus; assembly: GCA_031468815.1. NCBI lineage: Eukaryota > Metazoa > Chordata > Aves > Suliformes > Sulidae > Morus > Morus bassanus. The sequence continues at coordinate 85,005,312 of CM062568.1, read as the reverse complement.
GACCACAGGGAGAAGAAAAGGTTGTTGGGATGCAGGTTGCAGATGCAAGAGTAAATATCCATGTATGTAGAGGACACCCCTGACTCTTAGTTTTGCTGGAAAATTATCTCTGTAGATTCCCAATATTAAAGTTTCATGGATAGTGAGAAAAGGAGTATGTATTTGAGCTTCAGAATATTTCTCAACGTTCCTCCTACTGATTCTCTGATAGCACCTACAGTCACCACCGTTTCAGATCCAGCTTGCTGCTCTGACTCTTCTTATGGTCATATGCTTTTTCTGTCTGAAGTCCCAAACAATTCCTCTGGTAACATTATCTACTGTGAGAGAAAAAATCCACCTGATACCTCTTCCAACACCCTGGATTTGTCTCAGCTCTCTTGCAATCTATATCATTTGACAAGTGTATACCAGGTCAAATGACCCCTGGAAAGGGCAGAGGATGAGAAAAATGTGCTGTTACAGCTCTATTTGAGAACAACATGCCAGCTCTGGAAAGTGGAGAGAAGATTCATTATCCTCGCAATTGGATTCACATGCTATCTCCTGCCCTCTTCCATTAGCATCAAGAAAATTCCCTGGGTTTGGCTCAGGAATCAGCCATCCAAACAGAGATAGCCCCTTTCAAAACAGGAGAAAGAAAGGTGACCCTAATACTTATTATTTGAAAGAGAGTGCAACTATTTAAGCGTGATATGTAGGCCACTGATCATAAACTATAGTTTAACGACCTCTGGCAGAATAAATCAAACAATCCAGTTTTGCAGCAACCTGTTTCTTAGTTAATATTTTTCTATGAGGTGATCCCTTGCAAATTCTGATTAAATGTAGGAGTTGCCACTTTAAAAATACCACAGCAACTTTTGCAGAGAAAACACCTTCCCCTCTTCTTGAGCAGTAATATTAATCATAATTATTTTGTTAAAAGCCTGATTCATTCCATACTAAGATTTGTTTAACAAGCTTTCTGACCTCCAATATCTTACTTCATGTCATTCAGCATTGTATATACACACAAAAGCACAAAAAAAAACCTTTGCATGCTTTCTTTCCACTTGATTTTGCATAAAGAAGTGCAAAACTTGAATAAAGGTTTTTCTTTATGATTAATTTCTTATTTCTGAGATATAATCTGCTGCCTTCTCCAATTTTTTTTAATGTCTTCTTAGAGGACTGAGAAACCGGTTTGTGGAATGTTCTCAAACCTTCAGTGTCTGGCAGGTGCTTGAGTCAATTAAGAGTCAACAAAAACAGACAAGGGAAAGAGTTTTAAGCAACTGGCTAAAAAATCTATGTCCTCTTTCTCACTTCTCACTGCCTTTGTGCTTCAGTGTGTGACTTCTTCAGTTATCCATAGCATCCTCCGGGGAAAAGAGAGTAGGCAGTGTCTGTATTAGTAGTGGGAAAGGAAACTGGAAGACAAATAAATTAAAAGAAAAGAACAAAATAAATATTCCAGGCTTACTTTCTCTAAATAAAGAAACAAAGGGAGACTATATGACCTAGACACAGCGTCCCTTTGAATTTTGTTAAAATTTGAAATATTTGAAGCTAACTGCACTCGCAAAGATTTTCCTTGTGGTATACACCCACTGCAGCCTTCAGCTGCAAAACCAGCCTCCAAGCTGTTAAAAAGGGCCTTTTATCCATACTCCCCTGAGGGTAGAAATGGGAGGGGTAGGGGCCCGAGTGTGGCACTGCAGCAGCATGTGGCCTGCGGTCTGGGCACACAACGAATGGGGAGCAGAGACATCAGAAATCACAGGAAATCATCACTTCTCTTTCAGCAGCTTGCTGTCATGGCAAAATATGGATACATTGACCAGTAACTGAGGTTGTTGCCTGACTACAAAAGCTCACTACTGCCTCCAAAACTTCATTGTTGGGTGTCTTGGTCCAAAACCCAATATGAATCCCACCTAGGTGAACTCTGGGGAAAAGCCATGCACCTTTCAGATCTCAGTCCTCCCAATATCATTCCTTTCTTCCTCTGAAATAAGTAATGCTGCTGAAAGGGTTACTTACAAAGAGCTCAAATATTGTTTTAGGCAATAAATGCTATGGCTGACTACATATACAGGGCCTCCAGCAGAAAAACTTTCAGGAAAATTACAAGGAGAAAAACTAAGAGAAACATTTTTTTCTTTGACTAATGAAGTAAGCACCCTGACAGGAGAGCTGTGTGCTATATTTATTCCAGCAGCGCTGAGTTATCTTCTTTAATACACAAGGCACTGGGGAAGGCAGATAGCAGATAATGCTGGAAATGGTAATAGGATATGGAGTCAAATGACAGCTGAGCTCATGGTGCGTGTTCCTCCTGGATCAGCTCAGAGCCCATCAGGGGTCTGCCTGGCAGGGACACGAGCACCGAAAGTCATCAGCCCCCCTTGAAGTGTAGCAGGTTTAGAAGAAACATGCAATCACAGCTGGCTTAAGCTTTTCAGAAAGATAGGAACTCCTGCTTCTCCATTGCATTGCAAATACTGTGCATCTCAAAGAAGTATAAGCGCTCCCTCCTCCATGGGATATATGTTGTTTTGTATTCACCTGGTGCTTCAAGGGCTAGGACACCAAGGCAGTGGAGAACTGGGGCACAGGGCCCTTGGCAGGAGCACTCCCTGCCTCTCTAATCTTTCAGGGCTTTCTTGGACAGACTGAAGCGCCATGGCTGCTTTCCCAGGCATAGTGAAGCTGTACTCCTGCAATGTAGATGAAATGGGTTCCCCTGCCCCTCCACATCTGCAGCTGAAATCAGTAGTAGGAGAGCGTATGATGTAGCTGAATTATTCAGGGAAACATGGTGCCTGAAAGGGGAAAAAAGTAGAAGGCAAGTGGCTTTTCTGCTGCTCAAATTACCATGCATCAGGTCTGTATTGATGGTGGCCCCTGAGGGCTGGAAGAAGCAGGGAAGCAGGTCAGGGGAGGCTTGATGTCTTCTTCATATTGGACTAATATGTGCGCCGTAGCCAAGGGTGAGCCACGGGGCCTGTGCTCTGGCTGCATCAGCCCAAAAATTAGTCTCTCTCTGGGGTCCTTACACCTGTGCCCATAGATACCACATGCTACCAGCAGCCAGAACAGTGGCATACTGAATGCAGAGCTGTGGAGAATCATGTGGTCTTTAACAGTACAACAGTCTAAATAGTTATACAATAGTTAGCATATCTTTGGCTGTGTCGGGAGGTTGGGGTTTTTTCCACAGATAGTAATTCCTTGAAGAGCAAAATCATCCAAACTCCAAAATTATCTCATGTCAAAAAGCAGAAGTTGGTTTATTTTTGAGAACAATACTGCACCAGCAAGTGGACGGTCTAGGAGGTTAACCTAATGTTTCTTTTTCCCAGCAGTTTTATTTTCAGCTGGTCTCCAGCCACAGGCAAATAGAAAATGGATTCTCTTCAGGCACAGTGAAAGTTTTAAGGGGCTTTTGAACCCTCCCACACCTCCCTTCTCCCCAAAACTCAACTGAGCTGCTGACCCTCAACAAGTGCTCTGTAGAGAGAATGTATGCACCATCCCACATCATCCTGCCATTTTTCCAGGCATTCCCTTCACCTGTCATGTATTGCCTCATCACCGGAAACTGTAAATGTCCTTGCTGCTTTCCAGATCAGCTTTTTCTCTACAGTGTTATTTCTGAGAAGCATTTGTTCCATGAATAGCATCCTGCTTTTCAAACAAAGGCCTTGTATCAGGAGGGTACACAATCCTACAGAGAGAGCGGATTTATTTATCACTGAAGAGACGCACATTAAAACTCCTCATGTTACTTATAACCAGGAAGATAGATTACTGTGACTGTAGGAGAGGAACAGCTCTACTGAAAGAAAATGAAGCTCTGGATAATTTGTTCTAGGCTACTAAGAAAGCCAAGGAAGCAATCCTCAGTTCGTCATAAGACAAATTCCTCCATGCATTAGCAATATAATTCCTCCATTTTATATGCTTTCAAAAGTTTTGTTCTAAGAAATCCCATGGACAATGTCACAAGAGCAGACTTTGTCTGATGTTCCTAATGACTTCGTTTTCTGAGAGCGTCAGCATTTTTCTGAGAGCACTTACCTTGCGATATTTCTTTCTTCAGATTTCTAGTCCCAGCCTGCGGCTAAAACATGCAGGATCCATCCAGGGCCCACAGCTCTCTTTTGCCTCTGATTTATGAGATGTCCCTGAGCAACTTTAGCAGAAGGACTGGGTGAAATCCTACCTCCCAACTGGCTATATGCAGAACTGACTGAGGTTTACTGATAAACACTTCTTCCAGATCTTACTTTTGTCTGAACAGATTCGCCCATCCTTGGTGTGAGTGAAAACAGACAATGCCTATCTAAGGTTTCTGAGTTTGGGAAATAGATTGTTTATGAGAGAAGTTCTCCATGTGGTGACTGGAAATGGAAATAGCTGAAATGCTCACAGTGTGTGAACACAGCATAATCTAGATGTCTCTTCCAAACACAAGCTCAACTGTTGCAATTATTCAGACAGCATGTCTGCACAATTGTACAGAGAGAGAGAATAAAAAATAAACCTTAAAAGAATGCTAAGGTATAAATTATGGAAATCCATCTTTGCATTTGAGAAGCAGAGCGGCATGCATATGATAAAACCTGTCTTCCATCATCTTTCCAAAGAAATTGGATTGTGTGTGACTGCACCCCCTGCTGCACCATGCCACGAGTTACACAGGAGCACTGCTGTGATTCTACTGATCTCTGAAGTTCCTGGCCCCTCTGTGATTTTCTTTATAGAATTCTAAATCTATAAAATGATCTCTACATGGAACTGCACAGACTTGTTGTTTTCAGGCTGAAGTGACAATCAGAAAAAGAAAATGGCAGGTAAGCTGACTCTGAAGGGTGCTAAATACTCCCAGCTTCTCACAGGGTCCAATTTTTCTTTGAAGATGCTTTAAAGAGAGGGTTAAAGTAGCTGCCCTCCCTTTAAAGACTCATTCAAATCCAACAACATTAAGATAAAGGATACTGAGGATAAGGATATGCCTTAATAAGCATTGAAGTACTCATTACCTCCCAGGCAGCCCTTAGCTATTTGTATAGACAATCCCATAGAGCAAGTACCCTGTTGGATCACCCTGAAGGATGGGGGCAGCTTTTTCTCAACATACTGCTGATGTCTTGGTTCTCTGTGCTCTTGTTCAGCAATGTTTCATCTGAGGAGGGTAAGACCGGAAGCTTTACATTCATGGAGTAGAAATGCCTTTCAGAAATACATAAAGCATGAAAAAAAGGCATACCCCTTCAAATCTGTGTTAAAGATTTGCTTATTTAAATTAGATTTTCACAGAGTTTAGAACTCCATCCTTTTAAATGGGTGTTTTAACATGATTAATTGACTGCTCTGGGCATAGACAGATAACTAAATTCTTAAGGTATTATTCTTATTCCTGTATTTTAAGCTAAAGAATGATGAATAACGAATAGCAAATTTCTTGTCTGTGGACAAATATGCAGCTTTACATTAAATCTATATGAAGATAGCTATTCCCCAAATGCTACACAAATAAAACCATATTCACTACTTGTTTGCAAAAAGAAAGTTGCAAAATATTATCTAGCCTGGCAGCTATCAGGCATTTAAGTGAAGTGGTTATAAACTTTATTTTAGGTTTATAAATGCAGTAGGAAGTGCCAAAAGTTGGAAACTAACCATAGTCAGTGGTTTTATCAGCCTTAGCTGAGGAAAAAATGTATGCTAACACATGCTTAGCTTCGGGGCTACTGACCTCTGGGCTATACTCATCTGTACCAAGCTAAACTTGCCAACACTCCCTTTTCATCTCTCCTAAATAAATCAGGTTTAGGAGCAATTATATCAATAAAGTTACAACATTCAACTGGAAGGTATGGGAGGGTAGAGACAGTCTAGACATCAGCTGCTACTCAGACAGGTTTTCCTCTAGACAAGGTTTCTATATAACCTTTGATAAAATGGGAGTTTTTGTTTTGTGTGATCCCGACTCCTTACATCTTTCTTACAGTAACACAATAATAACTAAATTACTTGGTTTTGCTCTTTTCTTAAAACACAAATGTTCTACTATGCTATTTCAAAACATTGCAGTGTTGCCCTTTGTAAGCAGCCTTTCCTGCTTTGATAACAATCTCGGATTTTGCTTTCTAGCACAATTGCTGTTGCACAACATACAGTGACAACTTGTTATCCCTGGCTCAAGGGACATAATCTTCCTTTTTTGGTCTTCTAATCCACCACTGAATCACTGCTGCACTCCTCAAAGAAGAAAGTAAATACAAATTTTCTATTTTTTCCACAGTTTTCAATTGCTGTGTGGAATAAAAACACAAGAACAAAAAATGTGTAAGGGGTAAAAATTCTATATTATACAATATCTTCTATAGAAATCATATTTGTGGTTTTATATTGAATTTTGTAGAATTATGGGGGAATCAGTCAATATAAACAAGTTAGATTCATAATTTCGAACATCTTAATGTGAAAAGACTCATTATGGTCAACTGTCTAAGAAGCAGCATGTAGTCATTACTCCATAGAATTAATACCTAAAATCATGTTCAGTAAATCATTCTTGAGGGCTTTATTGTCTTATATGCAAGAATAAGCAGGCAGCTCCATGTTCTTTTTCTATACCAGGTTCTTTTGCGATTCTGAGACACTTTGAATTTGTCTTACATCTTACTGTATGTAAGATGATCAACACAGATCTCAGAGGCTTCCCCTGCAAGACACAGGATTGTTTGCTGCACCTTAGCCTTAGCAGAAGGTGAGAAAATATGCTTCCTGAACTCTTGGGCATCCCAAACAAGGGCACAACACTAGCATATGTGAATTTCATCTACTTGGCTGCCTGACCTATTCATATGGGTTTCTTCACAGGTGACAGCAACCAGAAAAGTCTGCAGCCCAATAACCTCTTAATCCAGTCCATTCTTCTGATATGCTCTTAGGCCAGAGACAGTAGAGAGACTGACAGAGAGCTGTGTGACTGTATTACCTGCAAGACTGCTCTTTTATATTGTCAGAACAACAACAAAAAAAGCAGTAGGGGGGTCCAAATGCTGGCACAAAATGCTTCTTTACATACTTTCCTTCTTTAGCATGACTTTTCTGCTCCCACTTGGGAACTTCACAAAGACCCCTCTAAGCAGCTGGCTGTTTCCACTGATGGGAGTTGCACAGTTAGAATAACCACAAATAATAACCACAAATAACCACAGTTATTTGTGGTGTAGAGCAAAGGTTTCAAGTAGACAAATCTTCTCATACAGAGCTTGGGCATAGAATGGAGCTGATCTATGAGAGTCTCAGTCTCTAAATGATTCTTTGATCAATGTATCTCAGTCTCTCAAGGACAGCTTTCAGATCACAGAAGTAATAGTAGTGTACAGAGACTTCACTTACCTTTCACGTGTGGAGTCAGTAAGATCAAGTCCTTGTTTCAAGCATCTTTGAATAATGGCCTGTTCCTCTTTCTAGTGCCACTAGGATGCTACCCTGTGGGTAGCACTCACAGAAGGTTTGAAAAAAAACCTTTTTGGCTGATCGTGGCTGAACATGTGTCTTCAGCTTCACTATGTTCTTGTGTAAGGATTTCAATGGCATAGGAGCAGCAAAACCCCGTATCCTTGCAATTCTGCAAAAAGCAGGGACAGACAGAGGCTCAGTGAATACAGAGCATTGAAGAATCATGACTGCTGCAGAGTAATTTTTTTTTGCAGGTACTCCTGAGCCTATGTAGATATTCACAAAGGAAGATGAGACAAGGGACCATCTATGGTTTCTGTTGAACACTGATTATTGTATTGCCCTCCTGAACTTGGCACCTTACCCAATACCTAATTCCAGTGCATAACATTCTGTAAAGATTAGTGAATTAAACCATGTCACTGTTTGCAGGTTTCTGATTTGTCGTATTTTTGAAACGAGAAGAAAATGACCTCTGAATTCTGCTCCAGTCAGCCTTGCTGTCTCACTGGAGAGCTACACCAGCTACGCTATTATATGGTCTTCAATCTAAACTGATATTCTTTGGGATGAGATAACTTGACCTTTAGGAAACCCATCTACAGCTGAATGTGCAAGAAATGACAGCCTGGAATGGTATGTTCTTGTCAGGGTAACAAAGCCAAGCTCAAAAAAAGACAAAATGTATGCAGATCCCTTTTATTTCAATGGTGACTGTAATTTCAGGGAGAAGGCAAGCAGGTGATTCATTTGTTTACAGGAAGTCATGAAAGCACATTGGACGTGAATTTCAAGCATGCTCTCTGTTACAGCTGTGGAATAATGCATGGGTTCAAGGGTCAGTCACAGTGTCTGCAGCTCAGGTGTAGTCCTGGCTACCTGTTGGGGTTCAGAAACATAGTTCAGGGTGAAAGGATATGATGAGCATTCTGGGAAACATTCAAAAAGATAACCCATAAGACATGGGAGGACTGAATAGTTAAAATTGTAATTCTTCCTTGGAAAATTTTCAAAACCAATCCATCCACAATTTCTGAGAGACTATATAAAGCTAAATAAACAATTAGGGTCTCTTCATTGTGAAAAGGACTCAGCAATTTTACAGTGATTGCCTGGAGGAAACCCACATGTTATATGGCTGCATTTGTTGGAATCACTTCCATTTGAAGAACTTGTTCTCCTGGCAGAGGTTTTCCTGATATGCAACACGGTTTTCTGGGCCTGTGAGAAGTACTTGCTCACCCATCAGCTGTCGTGACTTTGGGTCTGTGTATGTCCATGGTACTGACAGATAGTGTGTGGGTATATTGAGAGCTGTCTTGGAAGTTGAATATCTGACATATTTCAGTCAGCCAACCCTGCCTCAAGTCAGTGTAAGAGCAGTTTTTCCTTTTTGATTCTAGAAACTATCCTGGGAATTGGGGAATTCATTGGAGACACTTGCCTCTGTTTCACTGAAGGAAAAATCAAACCAGCTCATGACTCAGGATTTAGGCTCCCTCCAGAGGAGAAATTCAGACATTTCTTTTAATCCCAGATAACATATAAACCTGTCATAGGGGATTCCTATGAAGCATAGACCCTTCATGATTGGTCATAGACAACCTGCTTAGCAGTTGCTAACATTTTGAAAATGAGGGGAATAAGAAGAATTTTCCAAATATCTATGCTACATATCATGGTGATGATGGCACAGTGGCACACATTTTTCAAAACCATCCTATGTGATTTGTTGAATGTAGCATGTGAATTCTGCCCAAATAGACCTTCCAGGCAGATAGAGAAAGGAACTGAAGAAAGGCAGTGATGCAAGCACAGAAACTGGAAGGGAGTACTTATGGCTATCCATGACCTTGCAATGGACTCCTACCATGGCACAGGCATCTCGCTTGATTGTGTTTCTGCTGATAGCACAGCCTGAAAAATGTTGCCTAGACATGCTAAGATAATGGGAATGAGTAAATTATTAATTCCAAAGACATATCTGTTTGAAAAATTCTAGAATGATGACTTATTTGTAATATCAAATAAAGTACAGGTCTTTTGTCTAACTGTCATCTCAAAATGACGGTGAACTAAACCCTTGGTAATGGGCTCATTTATCCAGCCTGGTTAAATTCCCATTTATCTTTCTAATTTGCACTACAGCATCATAGAAGGAGCAGTTCTTAGGGTTCAGAATGTTGCTGTGAATTATTGAATGTGAAGCTGCCAAAGATTTTTGTATCAGATTCATAGTATATGTTTGGCACAATTCTGTATTCATTATCACCAGAAACAATGGGATATAGAAATTAATTCAATTCATTAAAGTCAATTTGTACAAATGAAAGATGACCTTTGTTCTCTTTCATAATTTTGGTAAACTTTTTGCATATTGCTGACAAACAGCCAAATATTAATGTATGTTTTTCTCTTATGCAGGAATGCACACTTTTTACTTAGTTATTCTCCCAGAATCCTACAATAACAATGGACTTTCTCAAATTATTTGCTAAGAAGTATATAGTGTACTATTGGGGCTGATGTTCTGCCACAGATCGTATTCCTGTAAATAGCTCATGTGAAGAATCATGCCTACACCCAATGGGGTGCTTGGTTAGGGAAGAATCCAAGACTTACACTGTTGTAATCTGAAATTTCTCAACCCTGCAGTATTTTAAATGCAGGAGAGAATGATCTAAAGAGAAATACAGCATCTCAAGCTTTATTTTGATTACACTTATACCATAAAATAACTCTGTATTTTCTGACCATGAGGCCCCAAATCAGTTGAAAAATATAACCAGCTTCCATAGAACAGAATAAAATCCTACTGATTTTGGCCTTGCATAACAGGGCATGTTTTGGAGCACACCTGTTTTATGTAGCTTTTAAACAGGTGGTGTTCTCAGATCTTCCATCAGTCTGTGAGAGGCCTGAAAAAAATCTCAGTTTCACAGTGCCTCTGTTTCTCCATCGCTCAACGTGATTTGTTCTTCTCTTTGCCATTTTGTCACTAGCCATGACAAGCAGCCAACTCTCACCATTGCAACTACAAAAAAAGCTCTGGTTGTGCAACACTTTTTTTGGGGACAGGCATACTCTTTTTTTTTTTTTTTTTGTTTTCCATTTTGATCCCAAATACTCACTTTATAAGCATTGGCAATAAGTTATAGTAGATACTCATTAAAGCCTGTGGTTGCCACTACCTTCTCAGTACAGTTACCAGCTTTCTGACCATGTGGAAGTTTCTTGTGCTGGCAACAGAACACACACAATGTCTTGCTCTGTAAATCTCGATTGAGGAGGACTTTTGCAAAATTGTATGAAATCCTGTTTTGAAATTCTCATCCCAAGTGTGATGATTGAAACCAGATTTTTGCAAAAGAAAACCCCAGTCTGCCTATTTGGTAGGGATGTGTAAAACATCATTTGATATATAAAATGAAATTTGTTTATAAGATACATCAGAGAAGACTCAGTCATTCAGGGAACAGTGTCTGATCAAATATATAGAGTGTGCTCTCTATGTTTATTTTTATAAACAGTATTTTTAGTGGAAATGATGTTCTGTGTCAATTTTTAGCACATCAGAGTTTGCATTATTTGTGGAATATCCACTCTGGAATATATTTATTTGTCTGGGATCTGTCCATATTGCAACTGACAAGGTAAGGGACAAGTTCAAGCACAAGCTGAATCACACATATCTTAAGCAGATGATTTACATGTACAATATTTTTAGAGATGAGGGATAAACTGAGATCTTTGAAGTTCCTCTGGGCTATGAAATATTTCCTATGCTAGCTACTTTCCTTGAGAAAGTATTTTAGTCATTACAGCCTACTTTTTTCCCCACACACTGTGCCATTAACACATATTTTCCTTTCACTCAGTCTTAAATGCAGACCAGCAAGGAGAATGACTGATATACTGCACTTTCTCTCCACTAAATGTATGAATGCATTTGCAAGCATACCTGTATGCACAGGAGTGTAGAGCATAAAGACCCCTCTATTTCAGACTGACTGGAGAGCTAAAAAGGAAAGAAATCCTACTTACAGCCCCCTGTACACGCAGTCTGTTGGTTTAAATGAGCTGCAACACCCCACAGCAGCTGAAGCAAACTGAACCTGCCCCCCGTCAAGGACTCAGCATCCAGGGGAACAGACAGAGCCAGTGTCAGATCTGTGCTGGGGAGCTGGTTCATCCCCTCACAGATGACAAGGGCCATCTGCAGGGCTTCCCGGGGCAGAGCCAGCCCACAAGAATGCTGGGATCTCAACAAGACAATTATTCTTCCACTCCAAAACACGGTGGTATCACAGAGCAAGTTTGCAGCCTTCAGTACACATAAACCCTCTAAGTATATATTTAAATAACTGAGCATAGGCATTTGTACATATGCCAGGCCTGCTGTCCGGCTTTTCCAGCCTAAGTGACAGGGAGAGCATCTGTGCATAACTGTAGTAGAGATATCATGTCCTGAGGGCCAGAGTGCTTAGTCCTGCTGAGCTCTTACACTACTCCTTTGCAAAATTATTCTTCAGTTCCTCTGGTCTATAAGAATTCAACAAACCCAACTTTTCTCCCCCTTTTACCTTGTCAGGTCCCCCTTCCATTTGTTGAAGGAAGCCAGATGCATTGAGTCTCCTATGGATCAAGAAAGCAAGCGTTTAGAAGCCTGGCCCTTACAAGAGCTGGTTGTTCATGCCTTTCCTTGGTCTTGTGCCATGACAGCAGTGTCTTCTCCAGGTGCCTTCCTTCCCTCCCTCAATAGCTTCTCTGCTACTGTGCCTTGACTCTCCATCTGCTCCAGCAAATGGCAAGACTCACAAGGCTTCCCCCAAACCCACTTTTTGAAGTCAGCATTCCACTTCCAAACCTCCTCTTCTGCCTTCTCACAAACATTCACAGATTGCCATGCCTATTTAATTCAAGGACGTACACACGATGCCTTGTTCAGAAATATCATGTGCAATTGCTTTCCATGATGGTTCGTGGCCTACCAGAAGGCATCCTACAATAGAGACTTTTGCCACAACATAATCATCCCATCTTGAACTTGAAATGCAACATGGAATGGAATGGGATACAGCACTATCAGTAAGTATTAAAATACTTTACTTGATTGGGTAAAACGTAACATGGTAAAATGAAATACTGAATTGAAAATTAACTGCAGCTACAGCAGAGAGAAGTTACGATGTAATTCTAACTGGCTTCAAAGAAAAAGACCTTAGTTACCATCATACTAACAAGACAATGTCACTGTCTCTGAAAAGGGATGATTTGGGGTTTTCTCAAATTAGCTCTTGTGTGTATCAGTAGCATTAGCCCTTTGTTTTTCAGCTTGCATTTTGCATAGCTCACTCTTGCATAGCGATGGGTTGCCATTCTGTGCATTTTAGATTGTCAGTCTGGCTTGATTGCTCTTCATTTGCCTGTGAGCATCACTAATAAAACACTCAGAAAGCTGCCTGTTTTGTGTGTCAAGGAATAGCTAGGTTCTTTTATTCCTGTTGACAGGCACTTACCTGTCTTTTTTACCAGAGTACCTGGAATGCCTCATAGCACACAAAGGAGATTTGGAAAAAAAAAAAAAAAAAAAAAGGCAAAAACCAAACAAATACTGAAAAGGCCAGAATGCCAGTCCAAAGGAAAGGGCTAGAAAAGCAAAGCAAATGATGTTTAAGCAGTTGATGGTATTCAAAGATGTTCCCTTACTCAGGACTGGCAGTGTTGTGAATACAAGCTGCTGCAAAACGCAGAATAGGCTGGAGAGTTCATTGTCTCAGTTCCCAGAAATTTTAAGCTCGGGCACATACTGAAATGGTGAATCTTCATACTTCATGTTGAATGCACACATGGATCTGACTGGACCAAATGGTGTCCACTTAAGTTATGCAAATAGTCCAGTTAAATTCCACTGGGATACTGCCCAAAACATCAAGATGTGCCACGATAAGGCTTCTGTTACAAAAAAAGGCACAAAGGCAGAAATAACAAAGTCAGCCCCAGCATTTACCTGCTAGTGCATGCTCACCCCACGTTGTTTGTTCTTCATCAGAATTATAGGTACGTGACACAGCTAAAAATTAATCAATTCACAATTTAATGGTAAATTAAGGCAAATCAGACTCTGAGGGTGTTAGGGAGCCACTAATTATATCTGCCAAAGGGAAAGCAAATAATACTTACAAAGCACTAAATCAAACATGCTCTTGAGGCTGCAGTTGTGAGCCCTTGTTCTTACAGAATGCCTTAAACTAGTTGCATAAAGGCCCACCAGCTTCTGTAGGATTTTATTTTAAACTAAATTTAATTTCATTTTAAAATTGAAGAAATTTTCCAAAACTAGATTTGTTATATTAATATTACTATATTTGGTGTTAATAATATTAACTGTTATTAATGAAGTACATGTCATCTGCTAGGGCCAGCAATTAATTTCTTACTCATACATACCTCTTCTGTGGCTCATGCCAAAACCCCACGTAACTCTACTACCATGGCCTGTCATTCAGCTGATAGCAATGCCTCCACAGTCTGTTCGTTCTTCATTTAGTGCACGGGGTTGGCTGTGACCACAGCCAAATCAAGAGCATTTATGCTTATTCCAGGACCTCAGGCCCATGCACAGTGCAGAAGTCACTAAGACAGACCAGTCCATCAAAAGCAGCTCTCATGACAGCAGCACCTTCCTTAAGCGGCCATAGATCCATCCTGGTCCAAGCTTCTTGCCAACAGAATTAAGTTTTGGGCTCACATGGACCAATGAGCACAGAGCAGATCCAGCGAGTATCCCTAGGCTAGGTAAAGCTAATGCCAACAGGCACTACAAGGCGTTGTGGTGCCAGGAGTGCACAAGGGCAGATTGTTTCTTCTTGCGACCACTGGGCAAGAATTAGGGCAGTGGCTGGCAGTGTCTTCTGCATAAGTGCCAAGATTCCTGGCCCAGAATTAAGGTCATTTGTCCTTAGGAGAGGAGAGGCGTAGGTAACGCTATCAACCTCAATGCCATCCTATGAAAGCTCGTTCCAGCATCTGCGGGAATTTTGCCACTGACTTCAACAGCAGCTGGGAGAGTCGCCACTGGTCCTGTCAAAGAAAACTGAAACTTTGCTCTGGTTATTGAGAAACTCTAATGTAAGACAGATAATTCTGGGTCTCAGAACTCTTAATATGTTGATTTCCCATTGATATCTTGATAAATCAATAAAGTCAAAACTCCTCAGTAAGCCTCCCCTTTTAATTATTAGACAGTGACATAATATATTAAGTCTATTGACTCACAGTAGTGTGTTGCATAATGGAAATGCCCTTGGAAATGCATGCTTTTGTACCCTTCATGTTTACCCATTGTAATTCCTTAGATTTATACATTGTCAATGTGCTATTTCAGGCTAATATATTGCAAGGACATTGGGGTGGTGGCAGTTTATCAATGACTTTTTGTCCTCATTTTTTTCATTAGTGCTATTTAAAAAAGTGAGCTATTTCTGTCAGGAGCTTCCTATAAACGTAATGGATTTTACAGTATAATCATAATAGTGCAGTATTATGCCTGTCCCTTCCTTGTATTAATTATGATCATATTTGCATTCAGGATGCAACTTTATCTGAATCCAATGCAAATTACTATCTCTGAAGGAGAAAGGGTCTAGCACAGCAATAGTTAGAGCTGATCCTGGAGGTAATATGACACTACTCCATGTGCTACCAAAGGACCAGAGCAATACCTTTCTTGATCCACCCAAATATATCTCAAACAACTTTTCTCTGGAAATGGAAAATGTGCATTGTAATGTAGATTTTGGGGTTAGCCTAACTTTCTCTTTTTTTGCCTGTACATTACTTCACTGGCATTCCGTCAGTGTTGTGTAACACCATAACCAGGTTCACCTCAACATACTTAATTTTTCAAATCGGTCAGAATAGTCAGTAATCCATTTTTCACACATATTACTTTTACCAGGAGAGATTTAATAGTTCCTTCCTTTGACTGGGATCAACCCAAAACAGCCTGCTATTTTTCATCTACCTACCTCACAAGTGACAGTTAAATAAGCTTTTGCTTTTTCCTGGGCTCCTAAGTCAGCAACATTAATTCTCAAAGGCTGCAGCTGTGAGAAGAACTGGAAAGACACTTAAGTACATTCTTAACATCCACTTATTCAGTGTCCATTTCAATAGAGAAATCATCAACTCCATCTTCAAGGCCAGATAACCGTGCAGTGCTTTTGTATAGTCTCAATTAACTGACTCTTTCTCCTGTTTAAAACACATGCATAAAAGCCCTGCTAAATCTCGACCTCTGAGTCATATGTGTACCAGGAGAGCAGGGTGCTGCCTGAAAATGTGACTGTCCATGATCCATGATGCTACCTGCTGAAATAAGCAAATCAGAAGTTCACTGACTTCAAGAGTATATCACTTCAATAATTTTTTCTGTTTCATAAAAGAGAGATGCATAGGCTATGCAAAACTTCAAAATATTCAGTCCTTCTGCAATCTTTGCCCTTGCAAATGAAAAGCTGAAAGAAAATCAGAAAAAAAACACAAAGTAGGGAGTTGCCTTCTCCAGAGGAGATTTATTCTTTTCTTCACTGGGATATTTTTTGGAAAGGGGCATTTTAAATGGGTTTAAGCACTTTTCTTCTTGATACTGTATGCCAGCTGGAAGTTGTCAATTAAGACAATGACTTATGGTGTGGATGATAGGTAATCACAAAGATCCTTACAAAATAAAGCTGTCAGATATCCTGGGGCCATCAAAGCCAATGTGTAAAATGAAGAAGTGCAGATTTGTCTTGATTTTCCAGGTGAAACCATTCAACAGGTATTGGAAAAGCACCTTAGAATCATAGGATCATAGAATGGTGTGGGTTGGAAGGGACGTTTAGAGGTCATCTAGTCCAATCCCCCTGCAGTAAGCGGGGACATCTTCAACTAGATCGGGTTGCTCGGAGCCCCCTCCAACCTGACCTTGAATGTTTCTAGGCATGGGGCCTTCACACACTCTCTCCACAAACCTGTTCCAGTGTTTCACAACCCTCATTGTAAATTTTTTTTTCCTTATATCCAATCTAAATCTACCCTCCTTTAGTTTAAAACCATTACCCCTTGTCCTGTCACAATAGGCCTTGCTAAAGAGATTGCCCCCATCCTTCCTATAGTCTCCCTTTAAGTACTGAAAGGCCGCAATAAGTTCTCCCCGCAGACTTCTCTTCTCCAGGCTGAACAATGCCAACTCTCTCAGCCTGTCCTCGTAGGAGAGGTGCTCCAGCCCTCAGATCATTTTTGTGGCCCTCCTCTGGACCCACTCCAACAGTTCCGTGTCCTTCTTGCGTTGAGGGCTCCAGAGCTGGACAAAGTACACCTTGTAAAACAAGAGCTAGAAACTGTCCTTATAACAGGAGATCTCCCACCATGCAGCACACCACTAGCTGCATTGGGAGCCAAGAGGACCCCTCAGTGTGCCTTACTAACCTAGCAGCCTGTGGGACTGTTTTCCCCCAGTGGATTTACAGGTAATTTGGTCTTGCTACAGCATCATTTGGGGCTTCTCCACTCTGCACAGGTAAGAGAGGGGAGGAAGGATAAAATGTTGTTGACACTTCATCAAAGAATTATGTTCTGCATAATTTACAGTTAAAACCAGGGCAAATTCTTAGAGAAAATATTAGAAATATGTCCAGTGATATTGTTTTGTGTAAGCTGAAGATCATTCCACTACAGCACTCTGATTTCCAAGAGCAAATAGTGATAGATTAAGTGTCAGGGTGCTGAGGGCACCAATAGGGCCTGAGTAGCCACTCCCCATCGCCACCACCACCACCACCTTTCATGGGCTCAGGAGTCCCATTTCAAACCAGCCCCAGGCCATCCATCTCTGCTCCAGTGATGCCACAGCAGTGCCAGTCCCTTGGGGAGTGGCCAGCCCTTGCTGCCCCCTGACAGTAAGCAGGCAGAGTTGGCAAGAATTAGATCCCTAAGAGGTATGTGTGTCTGCTGCGTGCTGGACACCTGTCCATCAGAGCAGTTTCCCCTGAAATGTCATCTCTTTTCTGCCATTCTCACTATGAACCATGAGAAAATGCTCAGTTGGTAAGGACCTCATGGTGCTCTGATGTACCTTTGTAAGCTGCACACTGAGGGAATTACACCTGAGGGACAGACCATGAGGACACCAATTCAATGGCTTCACAACATCACTGTAGTTTTCCAGCTGCTTTTCAACCACGTTTTCATGAAGTATCCATTCATAAGCTCATCACTTAATGAAAGAAAACAGTCAAATGGGAAAAAAACACTTTCAGAAAAGTATATATATGTATCTGTACTGATCAATAATAACATTTTCAAACATTTTTAAGAAAAAAAAAATCTCATTTTCTCCTATTTATATACAGAGAAAGACACACACACAGAGAAAATATACAAGCATAGGCAAGTGCACTCAGACTTTCTTTCCCAAACAACAAACCAGGCTGCTTGAGGCTTTCCAAATTCAGTTAGATGCCCTTTGCATTGCACAGCTTCCCGGACCCATCTGTACAGTCTTCTGTCACACAGCCACCCTCAAAGTGCATGTATTAAAATTTAAGCTAGGTTGTTTACAAAATAGTACCAAGACTGTCCCTTTGTGGAAGTACTGGCTTGCAGAACATCTGTTGCTTTCAATAGTCAATACAGTGGCATTTGTTTCATCTGAAAGCAATGGCATTTTCCTGTGCTATATCCATGCTCCCATGAATCAAAGGAAATATGTTAAGACCATTCAGCCATTATTAATCTTTTATCTGGAGACTTTGTCTTTCTCTGATCACATATTTATCAGCATTAATTTTGGCTTGATTTTTAATAGCATGTTCTCTGTGATGATTTCCACTAAACAGGAAGACACTCAGAATCTGAATGGGTAGAATGGCTCAGTGTGGATTTATCAGTGCTTTTGGCTTCATTTCGTATGTCCAGGCTGATCCATTGTGTTGAAAAAGCAAATAACTAGCAACTGTGTCAGATTCCCTTTGGTTAACATCAGTTTCTCTGAAAAGGAGTTTCAGCAAGCAATGCCAGCCTGGCCCATAGTTGTTTACTCTTGTTTTTCTTAAGACTCGCTCCTTTTTTCTTTCATGATTTGTTGGTGTTAGTCAGAATTCAATATAAACCTAAACAAGGTTTATATTAAGCATTATTTAAGTTACATCACTGCAAAGACAAGGCAGGCTAAGGGTCAGATGTGCAAAACATGACTCAAAAGCATCATTACTGAGATTTTTATTTACAGATTTCTTTTTCTCATCCATAACACATCTCTGGAAAGCAGCAGGATTACTGAAGATGTCTGAAAAGCATGAAATTACTTGATTTTTCTCTTGGACATGTTTGTAGAGAAAGTATTGCATTGGTCCATTCTGATTGGGTAGACTCTCATGTAATAGATCACCAGAATACAAAGCAGTGGGAGTTCAATTAAATCCCATCTTGAAATGGTGTCCTTAGTAAAATTCTCATTGTAAAAGCTACTGCAACTTCTAAGTTCAAAACATCAGGACTAAAAAGATGTAAAGATGTACAACATTGGTAAGGCAACAGAAACCTTTCTCGTTCATGTGATGCTGTCAAAATCTGTGCATCATATAAAGATCATCAGAGAAACTCCTAATCATATTTTCTATGAAAGTTTTACATTTTAGGTTTAGGAATAGTTGGGGTGAATGAGTAAACAGATTATATGGCAGGAAATTCCCTCTAGCTTCTGAGAGGCATTAGTATCTCTGCTTTTTACCCTTTGCAGGAAATGCTTTACATTCAGGGAATAATGAATCAATAAAAGAATCAATATACAAGAAGTATATGAGAGTCTGGGGAATTCCTCCTGACAGACTGCACAACCTGAGATTTGATGTCTTATTTCTTAAGAGGCATGGCCAGAGCATCCTAAAAGATGGATGGTAGTGTGAACTAGCCTGCTAATTTTGGTCACTCAGAAGACAAGTCATCAGAACATGTTTATGGTAGAGATGCCTGCAATTAAATGACGTGGGGACAATGTGTTTGGAGAGGAGGGATCTTGACCTTACCTATCTCCAATAACAAAATTTAAAAATTAAAATAGAAATAGTTCTTTTTAATAGGAGCTTTGAGAAATTCCTTTTCAAAACTAAAGCTGGGCAACTTTAAGTATTACATTAAACTACTGTCCTGCTTTTTTGATTGTCCCCGTTAAGAATGACATGAAAGCCTACATTTTCTACTTGAAACTGGGATGCGTATAGCCCTTTCTGAGTCATATACACAAAGCCAAGCTGCTTTGAAATACTTTATTGGGATATAAAAACAATGTATAAATTATTAAACTAGTAGTACATGTCTGCTGAAGAGAATTTAGAGTCTGGAAAGCTTCACTGGAGAATCAGATGTTTATTCAACCAACACTTGTAGATGGACGCAATATCTGTATGTGTGTTCTCATAGGTAGGTTCAGCTCTCCACCTTTCTTCCTCTTTCCACAAAAATCACAGCAGCTGTTTTTCTTCTATTACAGAGCACTTGCTTCAGGTCTCCAGTGAACTTACATTGCATGAAAACACCATGCTGTTGTGCTGTAACGTGGTACTGAATTAGGCATTTAAGACATGCTAATAGATTGTGCATAGGTACCTTTTAGCTTTTCACAGACCTAGACCATTAAATGCACAAAAATGGTATTAAGGCAGTGGTCACACAATTAGAATAATGAAATAAGGGCCTTTAAATGTTACAGTTTGAGCACTTATATTAGTTTGAAGGATTCTTGCTGCTGTTGTATTTTCTGCCCACTTGACTTCACAATGGAAATCCTAGTAATCATTATTCATTTCAACTGCCCCAATCACTTCACCTGAAGCATAGAAATTGTTCTGCTTGCTCTCTCATGCACATATCAGACTGCACAGGCTGTGAAATGAGTGCTGTGTGAGTCCACCAGTAACAGAGAAGAAATAGGATACCTGGAAGGAAACCTGAGTTGTTTCTTGATTGGAACAAATGCTAAAAATATGTAATTTCCACCAGCCAATAATTTGCAATAAAAACAGCCCATGAATATTCTCTTTCAATTTGTGATTTTTAATATTTGTGTCTAAACTACTGCAATTTAAAATGAATAAGGAAATTTTTCACTTAGGAATGTAAAAGCAGGAAGACTGTAATTTCATACATATATTTCTTGAAATGTTTTTCCACTAAGAAAACATATCAAAGCCAACTCACTTTTGTGGCCAGTATCCTTCTTGAAATATCAGCAAGAAAATCAGTGAAAACAGTTTTGCAGGACTGGCTGTGCAATTATTTACCTTTTCAACTACTTTTGCATGGCAGCACCTTGCAGGCATCATACAGGCCAGCACTTTCCAGACACAGAGTAGGGCAAGTATGCTGGGATCAGTGAGTTCCCAAAAAACAGTCAGGGAAACTCCCGAGGCACAGACTGTGGTCCTGGGCATGTTCAAAGCAGTTAGTTAATGAAGCTGAGCACTGCAAAGCTTCAGCATTTCAGAATTCTGAAAGCAAAATGACCAAAAGGTCTTTCACTCCTGTTTATCCATTCAAAAAGTAATATTTTTGTTTCTATCTTAGAAATGTCCAAAAAGTCAATGGCTTTCTCCACCAAGCTTTATTTTTCAGTTGAGACCCAGTTGCAGAAGTACAAACTGAATTAAGTGTTAGTAGGGGGAATGAAATGTCCTCATGTTATGACCATTTGGATTTGTAGTTACAAAGGCGTTTCCAAGATAATAAAGTGTAATTTAATTTATGATTCATCATATTATGATGAAAATGGGGAGAAAAAGAAAGTGATAGCTTGTTCAGTTTTCAGAGTTCCATTAGCAATTTTATTTTGTTGTAAATATATCTCTTTCCTACATCTGGCTCAGAAACCAGCTTGTTAAGTACTCAGAATTGCTGTAGGGTAGAGAAACCTGTAGGTTATGAAGAAAGAAGCCCTTGTGCGTTTCTGTTGTTGCCAGGAATAACAAAGCTAGAAAAATAGATCTCTTAGGCTAGGGTTGAGGCAGAGAAAGTATTCCCTTCTAGATATAAATACAAGGTTGCTTTACTCTTAAAAACCACAAACATATGTGGATTTCTGAGTAATTATAAAAAAAGGTCATCAGTAATCTTTAGGAAAGTTATCTAATATTTTACACTGTAGAGCTACTTTACAAGTATCATTACTGATTCTCCACCTAGATGAACAAGTTCACATAGAAAGATATACAGAAATTGAACAAGATAACCACCTTCAGTAGCATTCTATAAATCCAGAAACTGGTTTTATATGTGTGTGGTTTGGGCGAGGTTTTTTTTCTCCTTCAGTATTCATCCTTCACCTTAAAGGCCATTGTCAAGAGCTTTGAATTTTTTGCTGTCTGTAGGAGTTGTTAAAGCTGACTTCAGGGTTACTCCTTTAAACGCTTCATGCTGGAAAATCTCTCATTTCCTCATCTCCTGGTATTTCCTCTTCAGTTTCCATTGATGAAGTGCATACTGATCCTTAATTAACAGAAGCACCTTTACTGGACCATGCAACATGGTTTCTAGGCAGCTAATGATTATTTGGGTTTTCCCCAGAACATGATTTAAAGTTGAATTCTTTTTGTCATAGTGGAAATACCTTAAAAGTTCATCCTCATGGATAAAATGATATGATGAATAAAAAAAAAAATACATGATGAATAAAAAAATAAGCGAATAGCCAAGGAAATTAGCTGAGTAAGTAGCAAAATTTAAAATCTACTGAAGTGCAGTTGGCCTCATTCAGAAGAAAGAAATCTGACCCAACAGAAGTCAACTGGGAAAATAGCAAGCCACCACTGGCAATGTGCAGGAAAGAAGATAGAAGAACAAAGAGGGAATACGGAGAATAATTGCCAGATGTAACACAAACCTGGTTAAATTCTCTAGCTATTACAGAAACAGGAAGTCATGAGTGAATTAGTAAATCCCAAGACAAGATGAGCAAAAACTAAAAAGAAGCAATAATGGAAATAAACTAAAAGAATTATTTGAATAATCCCTTCCCGCCATTTCACAACAAAATTATATAGTCACTAATCCAGGATCAGAAATTTCAAGTGGTGAAGATAGGCCACGAACAGAGACCTAAGATGAACTGAAGTACAAGAAAAGAAGCTAGAACAAACTGGCAAATTGAACAGCAGCAACTCCCTAAGACTGGCTGGTACCTATCCAAAAACTCTGCAGGTGCTGAAGACAGAAGGTATTTAACAGCTAATAAAATATGCAGTCTCTGGTTAAAATGAGCAGCTATATTGGAGGTCTGCAGGGTAACAACTGTTCTAGGTTTAATAAAGATAGTAGAGATCTGGGCAGTTACAGACCACAGAGCTTTATTTCACTATCAGTTAATCTTGTCAAAACAATAATTAAAAATTGTCTTTTAAAAAAACAGTCTTCTAAAACACCTCAAGGAACATGATAGGACCAATGTATGGTACAATCCCATACCTTTAATATGCATAAAATCATTAAGAGAAGATGAGGATGGTGAGGCAAGCAAATTTGCAGATGGCAGAAAATTATTTCATTTGGCAAGACTGAAGAAGATTGTCAGGTGTTCTGTAGGGACTTCATAAAGATGTGCTAGTGAGAAGCATGTCTAAAAATCAGTACTGGCTGATACCCAGGAGCTACAATTGAAACAAACAACTTAAACTATTCGCATGTATAGTTTCCCTGAGCAACTTGCTGACCCAAATTGTTTTTGGAGCCAAGAAATCTGCAGGATGTTTTTTGGTCTTGGAAGTCTGTATACACTATGAAAGGTGTGTGAGGATTATAAGATCTTATGGTTTAAGGTATAGAGCAATTATTAACCACCAGGAGCTACAGAGCAGTAATCTTTGTAGCAAGTCTTCATCACTCTTCAAGAAGGGCAAACAGGAAGATCCAGATAACTACTTAAAGGCTGGTCAGCCTCACCTCAGTCCCTGGGAAGGTGACGGAACAAACTGTTGTCACCAGTGGTGCAAAGTCCAGCTGGCAGCCAGTAACCAGCAGCATCCTTCGGGGGTGGACACTGGAGCCCATGCTGTTTAATGTCTTCATTACCAATCCCTATGGCAGGACAGAGTGTATTCTTAGCAAGACTGCAGGCAAAACTAAATCAGGAAGAATGGCCAATATGCTAGAAGGTAGGGTTGCTATTCAGAGAAACCAGGACAGGCTGGAGAAATGGGCAAACAGGAACCTCATGAAGTTCAACAAAAATGTATGCAAGATCTGGGATGGAATAACCCCATGCAACAATACAGGCTGGGAGGAGACTGTCTGGGAGGCAGCTCTCTAGAAAACAACCTGAGGGTCTCAGCAGGCAACAAGCTAGACGTGAAACAGCAGTGTGCCCTAGCAACAAAGAAGGCTGATTGCATCCTTGAATGTATTAGCCAAGATTGTGGCCAGCATATTGAGGGAGGTGATTATTCCCCTCTTCTGAGCACTGGTGAGGTGAAACACATCTGAAGTGCTATGTTCAGTTCTGGACTCCCAGTGCAAGAAAGACATGGACATACTGGAGCAGGTCCAGCAAAGGGCCACCAAGCTGACCAGGGACTGAAGCACATGACATAGGAGGACAGACTGAGAGAACTGACTTTGTTCATCCTGGAGATGACAATTAGGGGAGACCTGTATTGCTGCCTACAGCTACCTGACCAGAAGATAGAGACAAGGTGGAGCTCAGAGGTGAACAGCATTAGGAAAAAAGGCAGTGGGCACAACTTGGAACATGGGAAATTCCAATTAGATATAAGGAAAAATATTTTTACCATAAGAGTGGTCAAATACTGGAACAAGTGTCCAGAAAGGTTGTGGGATCTCCATCCTTGGAGATATTCAAGACTTGACTAGACACATCCCTGAGCAACCTGATCTAATTAGACATCCTTTGAGCAATGAATTGGATTAGATGACCTCCTGAGGTCTTTTCTGACCTAAATTATTCTATGTTTCTGTGATTCTAATCACTCTAAAAACTTTCCACCGCTAGTAGTCATGAACCTTCCTTTGAAGCATCTGATACCCAGCTGTGTAAGAGATGGTATACCAGCTACTTCACACCTCTTTAGATACCATAGCCTGTTCTAACTGAGTGGGTAGTGCAGGGCACAGAGGCATGCCGACAGTTTGTCTACATGCAAAGGTAGGCAAGGTATGCAAGGTACCTGTGACTGAACATGAAAGAGTCCACATGGAGCAACACACTGACAGCAAGACAGCTTTAAAGATCAACTCAAAAGATAGTAAAGACTTAGCCCGAAGACATATTCTGTCTAATCCCATATGGCTGTTCCTGTCTGTTTACCAGAAAAACTCTTCTAGTGGGATTTTTAAACAAACAGCAAGATAGTTTGAAATAAGGGAAAAGAAATAACCAGGCACAAAGAAATTCAGACATTCACCATTTTGTCCAGATATCATTTGATGGCCCTTCTTTGATGAAGCTGCTTTTGTTACAGCATATCAGGTTGAAAGCGTATTCATCCTATTATTGAAAAATCACATGTACATTCTCAAAAGTATGCAGGGTGAAAGGGAGAAATGGCTGAACTCATTAACATAATTTAAAATATATATATTAGCAAGTTCTTTGAAGACAATGTCTCTAATTGTTGTACTGACATTTCAAATATGATATAGTTGCATCAATCTGGAGAGGCAATTTAGAGCTTCAACTTTAATTCCTAATTAACTGGTACTGTTTCCTTATTCTTTTATGAGCACATTTCCACTGATATGAAAATTGTTTATCTGTATTGGTTCCTGTAGTGACACAATTCAAAATGTTTGTCTCTCTAAGAATACAGGGTAATAATTGTTCTGAAGAGTGAAAATTATTATAGTTTGGTTTGCATGGAATGGCAGGTTAGAGCAAAAATGAACAGGATGAAGGACTATAGGCAAAGAGTAGCAATACTGATGTGTCAGTATGGATCAGAACAAGGCAGAGGCATATTCCAGTTGGGTGCAAGAAATGCTGCTCAACTGTTTGAAATCTTCCATAACTATAAAGAGTCAACAGCATGTTACAGGATATATTATAATAGAAAACATTGCAATCACTAATGAAATGGAGGGAGAAGGAATCAAAAAGGATGAGAAACAGAAAAATTAGGTCAGGTTTTAAATATGTAGACTGATGCCTGTGAGGGGAATAATTCAAAACATAGACATTCACTTGTGTGGAATATTTTAAAATATGTAGAGATAAAAATATTCTAACTTGTGCCCAAAGATCAAAATAGGTATCTGTTTGCAATGCAATATTGCTATATAAAACAGTGTGATTGTGAGGAGCGATAGTCTTGTAACACATGTCAAGGAGGTAAAATCTTCTGTTTATCACAGTGGCAAACATCAGCTACTACACTGCATACATATCCAAGCACTTCTAAAGAAGAAAGATGTATGTGAAGGATTTTTAAGAGAACAGGAGGTGGTTTGGATGCTTCTGTTAGGTGAAAAGTTTCTGAGAGCAGAATACTATTAAAGTCTTTTATAAACCTTCCCTTGTCTTTGTAACTGGAAGACATGAGGACACACTAGGGGACATGAAAATCTGTATTTCAGGTAGGGCTACACAGCTAGGTGTGCTTAAAATAAGAACCCTTCTCTCTTTCTCAGACCTTTGACAAACAAAAAATTAAACCTGCGCTCCATGTGTATTGACATTTTTAGTTCCCGAACAAATATTTCTTAAGCATATATTCCATCTAATATGAGGCAACCTGTCAATGACCTTTCTCCCTTCTACTCTCTTTCCAAAACCCCAAATTTTTTATGCTATTGCCTATAGAAACATGTAGGAGAGTTTGAGAACTGTCTCTCTTCAGTCTTCAGATGAGAAAGCCAAGGCCGGGATCTTATTACTGTCTTCAACCAGCTAATCAGAGGCTAGAGAAAAGATAGACCCACAGTCTTCTTGAAGATGCATAGTGAAAAAGATGAAAGGCAAGAGACATCCGTTGCAACAAAAGGAATTCTGATTAGATGTTAGAAAAAAAATCTTCTTCTAACAGGAGGGTAGTCAAACTGTAGAACAGGTTCTTCCATAAAGGCTGTGAGACCTCTTCCTTGAAGATATTCAGAACTTGACTGCTGAAGGCCTTGAGAAATGTGATCTAACCTGTACCTGACTTCAGTGTAGGCCCTAATTTGAGCAGGACCTCTAGATAGGTCCCTTCCATCCTAAGTAATTCTGTGGTTCTAACAAGCATCTGGAGGAGAAACCCACACACCTGGTACCCTTCATAAGCCAACAGTGTTCACAGGGTGAAAGTGAGTGACATATCTGGGAATAGACATGGCACCAGTTCAGCAGACAAGTACGTCAGTCACTGCACCTCATTGCCAGATCCTGCGTTGCTGTAGCTTTTTCATTAACGTATTCAGAGAGGATTCTGTCTTTTTGCTATGGTAAATAAAGTGATTCCTGTGCCATTTTTTGGCACAGTAGGGGTTTTGTGTTTGTTCCTTTTTATCTTGTGCAGCTACAGCAGCTAAATCCTTTGTTGTTCCCACCACCACAGCAAGTACATAGACAGGAATTTTGCAGTGGTTTCCTGCCAAACCCAGCCTCCCACTTCCACAGGTGCAGGAACGGGGCTTGGAAACCCTGGGCACATCTGACAAGAGCTTATGATCACAGGAAAGGGAGAGGAAGCTCTGCTGTCACTCTGCTGCTAGAAACCTCTGGATATTAGAGATGGTGGAAAATGGGAGCCAGGGTCAGACATTTCATGCCACACCTTCTGACATGGCATCAGGTAACCACACATCCCTGGACAACCATCTTGGCAGCCTCAGTTGCACCTTGTAACTGCACTGTGCCAGCCAGGGACAAGGGGGAGAGACAGCCACAAGGCATGTCTTTTTTTTCCACATGGCAGCACCTCAGCACAAGCTACAGAAGCATCAGAGGCAATCAAGAGCTGAAGAGGAGGGAGGGTGCAAAGTGAATGGGACCAGGAGGATAGCAAGCTTAGGAAGTGGGACAGCAGTGTGAGGTGAAGGATCTGATTACTAGACGATGACTGCTGCATCAGAGGGAGGCACTGGGTCAGAGAGGCTGTGGGATCGACAGAAAGACAAAGCTTGAGGTGCCCACCATGAGGAAAAAGCAAGTTTTGGTGGCAGCTGTTGATGATGGCTCAATGCATCAGACTTTGAGGGTTGCTATTTAAACAGTGATCTGCTGACTGCTCTGAGAAGCTCAAAAAGGAGAAACTAAAGCAGCACCAAAGTAAGGGACAAGAATGAGGAGAACAAGCCAGGCTTTTGTTAGAGTATTGTGAAGTGTTCACCATCTGGCATAACTGTACTCTGGATAAGTAGCTTGATATATTTCTTGTTATTCAGCCAGACACAATCTGCCACTCTTACCACTGTCCATGAAAACTAATTAAAAAAAAACCCTATGAATGTTATAACAAACAAAGGATAAGATGAAAGATTGAAAAAAGATTGTGGTAAAAGCCTTCTTTGGTTGGATTCATAAACTTGCTGACATTTCTCTACCTCTTGTACATACAGTTGATGCACTGTGGGTTCAGAGCAGCCAGATACCTGTGATGCAGGTCTCTGCACAGAAATATACTACATTGGCAGGAATTTAGGTTTTTTATCTCCTTCTACATGCCTAAACTACCAGTGAAAAGCCCCAGGAATCCTGTAGGCTGCACATGGATGAAAGAAAGGGGAGCTGAGTTATACCTCTGCTAATCATGCAGTAAATTTTGTAAGACTACTTCTTCCTGTGTTATAAAATAGGGTTGTACCTAGGCCACTCTGCCAGATTAACTGGCTTATTGGCTCTGAATCAGGGAGTCACAACCAGTTTCTTGGCCATATTGTTTCTCTTCAGTACTTCCCACACAATGCTGCATCTGCATGCAGCTGGGACAGGGTGGGAAAGGCAGCCTCCAGTTAATAGAGGAGAAACAAGGGGCCTGCTCAGTTCCTGTAGAAATCAGCAGGAGTAATGACACTGACTCCAATGGGCCCCTAATTATCAGGAAAAGAAGAAGATAATTACTGCTACAGGTCTCAGAGTGTTATTTAATTACCCATAATGGTAATCATAGACACTATGCACCATTTCATTCTTCCATTCTACAGTACATACCAAACACTTCGCAGAACTGTGAGCACAGGAACAAAGCACAAACAAGTGTAAGGAGGCCTAATTAGTGAGCTGATGTCTCAATCACTCACCAGGCTGAGCATTATCAGACTTGGTAATTTCCCTGGTTATTCTATTGCATTTTCCAAAAGAAAAAAGAAAAAAAAGGACACAGTATCCTCAAAACAAGGGACAGATTCTGACACTCTCACTCCTACTGAATAATACCAAGTCCCACAGGGTCTTCATGCAAGTCAACTGAGAAAATGGATTTGACATTTCTTACAAGTAACAGGGGCTTCTGTAAAAAACGCGCCTAGCAAAGTATACCATAGTATGACTGGAGGTGGAAGAATAAATACAGCATAAATCTAAATCATGCTTAATGACCTCTTTTTCATGTGACAGCGGTGATCTCACTGGCCACCTAGACACATGGTATGCAAATTCAGAAGTACCAGTGTGAGAACACCAGGTCTTGATTGCAACCTGTCCTAATACTTGACACGCACAAAAGTGGTGTATCTCTTTGAAGTGGTGGTATGACATAGCACAATTTATAATATCATTTAACTGATGCATGCTCAGTTTGGCTTTGTGAGTGAAACAATGACCTCCTTCACATTTTTATATTCCACTTAAGGAAAAAGAAACATTTTTCAAGCTCTGAATAGTTATAAGTCTGGAGAAAACTGGACCCTCAAACTAAAGTGTTTCTTCCTCCCAACCAATTCCCTAATTCAGTCTTGTTCACCAGTTCAGAAGGATCCTGAATATCCTGCTTTCATACTGAAGATAATTTCCTCAGAACTGCAAAGAGAGCATTCAGAAGTCTCATTACAAAGAGGCTCTCTGAGCAGCAGAGCCTGTAGCCTCACACAGAATCTCAATTCCTTTTTTAATCTGCACAAATAACTGAAAACCTTTCAGGCGATAACTTTCAAATCTTTTCTCCTTAGGTATTCCCTCAGCTGGAAATGTTAATCTCAAAACTTATATGTTTCTATTTTTAATATCTTCTGGGTTGTTTTTTTTTGGTGGGAGCTTCTGAAATAACACCATCTTTCTACCAATTAATCTTCAAAATTGTTTTCCCAAAAAGTCTCTTTTTAGATTTCTTGCTGTTGTCAGTTTCATCATAACAATACCCTGATTTTAATCTGCAACTATGCCTTCTTTCTAAAGTGATGCTTCAGGTTATATCACTAACCTTTTCAATAGATTAGGGAGTCAGAGGTAGGAAATTGTAGGCACTGAGTCTCTCCCTTATTTCCTGACATTCTGACAGCAGATAAATTCAGATTGCTTCTTTTCCTTTCGGGTATGTTTGGGAGACTTAGAAATTCTTCCAGGTATCAAGGATTAGACTCTATAAAATATAAAACCTTCCTAATTCCCCTTTGGAACCAATCTGAGTCTACTTAGGTGCGTGCAGAGCTCACCCCCTGAGAAAATGCAAGAAGACAGGAGGATGAGAGGTCACACTCTCTATGAGGAAATCCCACTCAAACTGTCCAGCTTCTCAAAGATACCTTTATCACTCCCACCGTGTTTATACCTCTGCTGTTAAATAACAATACCACTCAATGGATCTGGGTAGGGCTATTTGGTGGTGAGGTGAGTTTACACTGGGAGCGCATGACTAAATAACATTCCTAAAATCCTCAAGTCCCCACAACATTGGGTTATAAGAAATAGGGACAAAATTACAGCAAGTAAAGCAGGGATCCTAGTCCAGTGCTCAATAAAGACTCAGTGGTCAACGTTACTAAAAGGCACAAAGTCAGCAAAGCCAGATTGTATTCTGCGTGACAAGGAGTGGGAATTTAGCCCTTTTCTGTTCTTTTTAGTAACTGTTCTGACTGTTGCAGCGCATTCATCCATGGGCTGAGTTGTGTATACACAAATCCCAGAGAGACTGCCCCAACTCCTG
The DNA here is from genome assembly GCA_031468815.1 of Morus bassanus. Classification (NCBI taxonomy): domain Eukaryota; kingdom Metazoa; phylum Chordata; class Aves; order Suliformes; family Sulidae; genus Morus; species Morus bassanus. Next base: position 84,974,743 of record CM062568.1, on the reverse strand, counting down.
ACAGCTCAAAGTCTAGGACAACACAAGGGTAAAGACAGGTTCCTTTCCATTGATGAAAAGCCAAAGGTACACCACTTACTACAGTTTAAACTGCTCGGCACCAAACAGCCTGACCACAAAATATAGGCTGTCCGTGGCATGAACCTGCACTGTCAGTGTGGAGATTATCTCTTTACAGGGTATTTTTTTTAAATATAATAGCTGTCAGGTGACAACTTCTGTCTCTGTTTCCAAGGTGCTAACAAAACTAGCCCAGAAACTACCCCTAAGCACAGCTCAGCTCCTGCTATCATGTACAGGACTGACACCTTGCCACAAGTCAAGACACTATAGGGCAGCCAGTTTTCCAGAGCACACTAGCTCAAAATGTTACTGACATTTAAAAGTCTACACTAATTAAAAGACCTTTTTTTTCTAATTTCTGCAGAAGAAGTCTGTTTTTCCCACTGACATTTCATGGGAATGGATGGAGTCCCTCCTGACACTCAGGGTCCTCACACTACCTCTTTCAGGGGCTCATGAGCATGGTTTTTATGCTAGTTTCCTAGATACTGTCAGCAGCTCCATGGCTGTTTGACAGTAGAGCTGATAAAAGTTGCAAAAAGATATTGCCAGGGCTAATTTGTACATGCAAAGGTTTGAGAATACACCTGGCATTCAGATGGATGGAAAGGTTTCTGCAGCATCAGTCCAGCACAAAATCTACCTGATTTTAACATAGCTAAGGCTACTAGCAGAGCAGTATGGGGGCTTGAAAAAAAAAAAAAGTAAAAAGTAATAGGTAGATATTTACAGAACTGCTGGGTGCTCACTGACTTCTACCGATAAGGCACCATTAATTCCTCCCTTATAACGATAATTTCAAGCAGAAACACACAAACCCTACACCCACCATGAACCTAAAAAACCTATACTAACATCTGGATGTATAAGGCAATGGCCCACAGACCTAAAGAAAATGGTTTTTCCTTATCTCTGCATATATTTCTTACGGGGCCAAATGGATTAGAGGAATATCTAATGGGAAAGGTGATTGAAAGGAGGCTGGAGAGTTTCCCTTTGAAAGGAAAACACCATTCTACATTTTGGAAGTGAGTAATTTCAGTATTAACACCATTATTTACACATACTCACTGAATAGATGAGTTTCTCGATATCTGACTTCTGTCAGAAAAACTGATTTGCACAATTTTATGCACTCTGAATTCCCAAATACACTGTAGAGGTACATGTTTACACGTTCTTCTTACTGAAGCAAATGGCTAAAGATATTGCACTTTTCAGGAAAAAAAAAGAAAAGGCAGACCTTTTATTTCTTCAAGTAAAAATTCCCATTCCAGTGGTCTCTGTTTAACCAAGGTTTTCACAACTCTGAATGCTGGGTAGATTAGCTGGTTTAATTAAGATTTTAAAGGAACAACGTCTGACAAAATAATTGTCTTATTTCTGAAGAATTCAATCCTGCTTTCTGACCTGGAAAATCCTGTTGTTTTCTCAGAATTCATACCTGTTTAGCCTTACTATTTCTGTTTGTTTTTATCCTGGCACCCAATCCGATGCCTCATAGGTCTTGCACTGGAAAAGACAATATATTATTAATCCATACCACTGGTAACACCAACATTGGTTGAAATGTAATTTCATTGCAATTGAAAGCTTAATATCATGAAAAGTTTGCTTTCCTGTGATGAAGATGTAATGAATTTTTCCCATTAATGAAAGAACTAGGCATAATTTTTTTCCATTTCAGAGGCCAAAATATTGCAAATCTGCCTCCCCATAGTCCTCATACCCTGCATAAGATTAACTGTGTCCATGAGAGTCAGCATAGCTTTGGGTATAAACAGGGTAAGTGCCATTCATACAGAGACAAAGGAGTATCATGAATTTTCAATTTTGCTTTATCGACTTCTCGGGGAACAGTGGTTTTTAACCTTGCCAAATTCCAGATGCAAAGTTGTTCTGAGTTCTCCAGTGCAGTCCTCCACTCTGCAGCACACATATGGATTCATGCTGAGAGCAGAACATACCAAGACCATGGGTTTTGCTGAATGCCTGAACAACTCTACGCCACCAGCTGCCTAAAAGCATTTGAAGATTGCCAGTCTCTCCGTAGAGATGGCTCTCCCTTTACGTAAGAGGAGACGTAGTAAACATGATACTGGTTATTATACTTTGAAAAAAAAATATACTATTTTCTTTTATTTTGACCGAAGGTGTCTCCTACACTAAATACAGTTTATGTCTTGCTGATTCCATAACATTATTAAACTTCCCCAGTCAAACTCGCTGCTGGTGTGGATGTGCTAAATCAGTTTTGTTGCTGTTTGAGAAAATGATACACATTTGTTTATACATTATGAAAAAGAAATGTATATGCTTTTTTTCTATTAATTTTCCATGAAAATCAAGTCTACATTTTCTGGTATGTTTTTCTCATCTGCAAAGCAAAGGCATTTTCAGGATATCAGTGATGTCAAAGGTTTTCTAAGTGTGAGATCTTGAGATCTGACCTCCCTGCCTCTCCATATAGACACTTTCCTGCTTAAAGGTGCTAACATCTATGCTTAGTAAAATAGCATGTATACTGACCCAAGGGGGCTGACTGGTACTCCAGCCCATGGGTATTACATTTCAGGCCCAGTGAGCTTTGAGAAAGGCAGGGAAATTCTTCCCATCTGGCTACAAAAAGAGAAAATTCACACACAAGGGCTTGCAAACTGATGCTTTCAAGAAAAAGAGAAGTAAAATCCAACCCAGAAAACTACCAAATGCAGGACCCCTCCACCTACTTTGGGAACAGAACTCCCAAGAGAATCATCATCACAGAAGCACTTTAACGATGTTTTACTGCATTCATATATTTTTGCATTAATACGTTCCAGAAGTATTTTGAATTACTATTCCAGTTCCTTGTGCCTTTGGTAGATCTGTTTGACATTTAAAATTCAAACTCTGTTGAGGATGCACACAGATGAAATTTATTACATAATGAATATGAAAGGCAATAATGCTCAAACATATCCCTACAATGTCTTTATCCTCAAAAAGGAGATTCAGATCAATGTAAGGCAAGATGGAAACTGTTTGCCAAATACTAAGTGACAAAGCCACTTGCTCTTCCCCTTCCTCTTTAAATAATTTGCCGATAGATTAAACTAATTCTTGGGAGACATTTTCTGTTATTTACAGCAATCATATAGGACTTTTTTTTAGGTCAAAACGAATTGTTTTGGACTCTAATTGTTGATACAGGAAAGCATTAAAATATCCTTTTCTTGGTTGATTTCCATACTGCTCCACTGAGTGAAATTGTTAACACAACACAGGCAGGAAACACAGAAAAGATTAGTAATGTTCTGCCAGAGTTTTCATCCACAAAGAGCTCCAGTCTGATTCATCTTTCATTTTAGATCAAGATAATTTAACTAGGTGAAAAAGTAACAAGAAGAAACCACTAATGCGACTAACTGCTATTCTTATCAGTCTCTTTGCACAGTCCTATCATCTGCCATTGTATCTTTGCAAATCTCAGTATTGCAAGATCCTTCAGCAGGTCTTCATAGGCAGCAATAATTTTCGTTATGTTGAATAATTTTATACCTTCATCAGATTCTGTCACCTCTTCATTCATGCCATTTTCATGATCATTTATAAAAATGTTAAGTGGCTGTCATGGTTTTAGCTGGGATAGTTGATTTTCTTCACTGTAGCTAGCATAGTGCTGTGTTTTAGACTTGGTATGTAAATAATGTTGATAACACCCTGGTGTTTTAGTTGTTGCTGGGTAGTGTTTACACTAGTCAAGGACTTTCTAGCTTCCCATGCTCTGCCAGGTGCACAAGAAGCCGGGAGGGGAGGGGATACAACCAGGAGAGCTGATTCGAATTGGCCAAAGGGTATTCCATATCATGTGACATCATGCCCAGTATATTAACTGGGGGAAATTGGCCGGGGGGGACAGTGATCGCGGCTCGGGGACCGGCAGCGTCGGTCGGCGGGTGGTGAGCGGTTGCGGCACTTGTTGTTTAGTTTTGGGTTTTTTGGGTTTTTTTCCCTCTTCTTCCAGTGTTTCATCTCTCTCTCGCTCATTATTTTCCTTTTCATTATATTAGTATTATTGCTGTTTTATTCTAATTATTAAACTGTTCTTATCTCAACCCACGAGTTTTCTTACTTTGGCCCTTCCGATTCTCTCCCCCATCCCACAAGGGTGGGGGAGTGAGCGAGCGGCTGTGTGGTGCTTAGTTGCTGACCGGGGCTAAACCACAACAGTGGCACAGATCAGAGTGGGACCTCATGCTCAGCCTTTCTTTCTGCTCTGAAAACTACCCATTTATTTCTTTTTGTTGTTTTATGGCTTTTAAGTAGTTATTAATTCATGAGAGCACCTTCCTTTTTCACCGTTTCATTTCTTTAAGAGCCTCTACTGACAGAGCTTGCCAAAGATTTTTCAAAATTCATATACACTAGATAAACCAGACCCTCTTTTTTGACTCCTCATCATTACATTAATATTTATTTGTGTGTCCATTCATTTTATTATTTGCTATTATTTTTACCAATCTGACAGATACCTTCGTTTCTAAAGTGCAGTTCTCTAGAACATCCTTAGGCTCATTTTAAACAAACTAGTACCATTTTTGTCCCTTCATATTTGTCTGGTACTGAGGTTCTTTTGACTAGAGGCAATATACTGCTATCCATTGCAATCCAGCAATTCTCTGTCTGAACTCCTTTCAAACCCCTGAGTAAACATCACCTTGTCCAAGTAAAGTCTTAACATTTTTGACAATATATTCTAAAGTATATTCCATTGATACCTTAATTTTGAGTGAGTTCTTCAAACTCCTGTCCCACTAAAGATTATAACCCATTTAGGAATATTACTAACTTTTTGTGTAACAAACACTGATGCAGAGAATTTATGACTTTTTTTTTTGCTCTGGCCTTATTGTCCTTGAGTAATTCTTCTACGCTTATGCCAGCCATCAGCCCCATGGAGTCTCTGGCAGGCTTCCTGCTTCCAATGTGTTTTTTAAAGTTGTCTTTTTATGGCTAGTTTGAATGCTTTTAGCAATTTTCTCATCACAATATTTTTTGGCTTGCCTTGCTATGAATTAACTTTTAACCTCCCAGAGTTTATGTTTATTTCTACTTTCCTCATTTGAGCAGACTTTTAAAGATGTCTTCTTATGTTCAAGACCCTCCTTCTTTCTCTTCTTTTAGCATGGCCTTTTTTCTTTTTGAAGATCCTCTTCAAGTCCTTTCTGATTTATGATACACTTACTCTGAACCTCAAACATTGATTTGCGATGCACATTAACTCCGACACAAAAAATTAGTCTGAGCCTTCAAACAGACTCCATGCTGTCTGCAATATTTTTATGCTTTTAGACACTTTTTAGTTAATCATCTTCTCACTTTTGGGTAGCTTTACTATCATGCCAATTTGGGGTTTTTTTCACTTACCAGGATATTGAATCTGACTACACTGTTATAGGTGGCTGATAATTATGTCTTAAACCAGTCCCTGTACATTGTCTAAATCAGACTAAATCAGGAGCTGCTTTTCTATGACAAGACAATGTGCTCTAAGGAGTATATCCAATGGTGTTTGAATACTTAACCAGTGCATCATGGTGAAAAGAATTTTCTGAATCTAAAATGGGCCAGGGAAGTTGCAAACATTTGATATTATTCATGTGTTTTCTCCTTTCCCTCAGTCTACTGACAAGGTCTCCCAGGCATATAGGGAAAGATCTTATACCCTTTCTGGGAAATCAGCACATCTGAGTGCCTCTCTGAAGTGCTATACACTACTGCCCGCAGCATGGGGGACAGAAGGAGGAAATGGAGGTCTGCGTGCAGTTGCAGGGCTACAGTCTTATTGGCATGTGGTAGGATAACTTACACAACTGGAGTCCTTCAGATGACTGGAAGAAACCTCATGTTTGCAGACCCTGATATGTGCTGAAGGGATGACATAGTGTGGCACAAGCAATCCACGAGATTTCTGGAGTGCATTGATGACAACATTCCAACACAGATGATCAAGAAGCCAACAAGTGAAGATACCCTCCTGGACCTCATACTTAGAAACAAAAAAAAAAAAAAACGGTCAGGGATCTGAAGGTCAGGAGCAGCCTTAGCTGCGGTGACCATGAGATGGCAGAGTTCAGGATCCTGAGAGGAGGAAACAAGACAAAAAGCAGGATTACAACCCTGGTTCAGAGACAAGCTTGGAAGAATCCTATGGGATACAGCCCTGGAGAGAATAGGGATCCAGGAGAGTTGGTTGATTCTCAAGGATCACCTCCAAGCTCAAGAGTGGCCCATCCTAACAAGCAGAGTATCAAGCAAAGGTGGCAGGAGGCCTTCATGGATGAAGAAGGAGCTCCTGACTATAATCAAACATAAACAGGATATGTACAGGAGGTGGAAAGATGGACAGGTGACACAAGAGAAGTATAGAGATACTGTCCAAGCATCCAAGGGATGGGATTAGGAAAGCCAAAGCCCATCTGGAGGTGAATCTGGTGAGGAACATGAAAGGCAACAAGAAGGGCTTCTACAGGTACATAAGCAGAGAAAGGAAAATGAGGGAAAATATGTGCTTGCTGCTGGATGGGGCAGCAGCCCTGCTGACAAGGAACACAGAAAGACTGAGGTTCTCAATGTTTTATTTGCGTCAGTCTTTCCTGGTTACACTGGCCTTTAGGAATGAATCCCAGGCTCCCGAGGGACCAGTGGGAAAGTCTGAAGCAAGGAAAACTTACCCTCAGTAGGGGAGGATATTGTTAAGGAACATTGGACATACACACACCAATGGGACCTGGTGGGATACACCCATGAGTGGTAAGGGAGCTGCTCAGTGTCATTGCAAGGCCATGCTCAGTTATCTTTGAAAGGTGGAGCAGGTTGCCCTGATAGGCTGTGCCATCCCCACCTTTGGCAGTTATAAAGATTCAACTGGACAAAGCCCTGAGCAATTCAGTCTGACCCTAGAGGTGGCTCTACTTTGGGATAGAGACCTTCCAAAGTCCCTTCCCATCTGGATAACTCTGTGGTAGATAGCATCCTATGGTTGTTGGCTCTCCACAGTCACTGGCACCACTGGTTACATGGGCTGCCATTCACACGACTGTCACGTTCTGCTCTGCCCATTTAGGTGTGGAATTTCCACCCACAGGAATACCATGGTACAATCTGTTACATCATCTTATTTCATTTATATTGTCTGATACTTTCTGTAACTTATTCAGCCTCCTTCCCAGTGGGAATATCTACTCTGTCATTCCTATACAATTTGTGCACTGTTAGTAGTGTCCTTCTGAAATTCTGCCTTCCATCTACTTTCTAAGATGCCTACAAAGTAATTTTTTTTAACCCAGACATCCTATTTCACCCATTTTAACTTTCAGACTTAACAGTCCAAGTCTGTCACCTCAAAAAAAAAAAAAAAAAAAAAAAAGCCATGTTTAGGCTTTAACAATCTTTCTGTGTGTTTCAAAAGTGTCAAAATACCTCACAGATGTGCATGGGAGCTGCTGTCTGTGCTAATGAAAACAAATTCTTCAGGCACTCAACTATGGACTTCAAGCATTCATGTTTGGCAGAACAGAGAAAATCAAACAAAAACAGAGCTTTTGTGCACCTTTTTTTGCAGAGAATACTACTCTTCAAGCTAAGCTGTAAACTTGGCGCACCATCGGCAATAAGAAGATAGGCTCTGTAAAACATATGACTCAAAACTAGCTCCCACAAGCCCAGGTTATAAGACTTTATGAAGTCTTGCTGAGTTTCTAGCTCTAAAATGGATGTGCAGCATCACCTTCTCAAAACGAGGTTTGGTCATCTAGAAGTGATAAGATTAGTAGGTAGTCAATAAGTAGATAGCATTTAAATATTTCTATAATGGAAAAGGTTAATTTTTTTCACCTTGAAAACACATGCACAATTGTAGCTATTGTTTACATTTTAATATACATTTCTATAGTATATATTGTTTACAACAGCACTTGTTCATATAAAACTGGACTTCGTTAGCACAAACATAATACTGTAAGACAATTACAAAAAGAAAATATTTTAATGGCAACTTAGCAGTAGCACAATATGCATAGAGTGCCTGTAGGTAAAGTCTGAGTGTATGGACTCCAGGAAAATGTGATTATAAGACTGATCAATATATTGTTCCAATAACTAATCAAACCAGGTATACCTTTCTGTGACTGACATAAATCAGACATAACTATCGTGACCAAGACTTTTGTTGTTGTTGTTGCTTGGATTCCTTATACCATACCATTGTGTTGCCTGACAAATACTTAGTGTGGGAATTCCAGCCTGCTGTGATTTTTATCTTTGCTTTTGTCTTTGCTTATTTGTTTCACACACTGAGTGGAAGAATGCAGACTCACAGGAACTAATGAGGCAATTTGTAAACCTGGCAGCAAAAGACATGAGAATTAATCTATTGGTGGTCTGGTGGAAGGGGAGATGAGGATTACAAGGGTGTCATTTCACCACTGCAGCAAAATCCTTATTTCTACATCAAGCCAGGCTTTTACTTGCATAGGCAAATCTCAGAGCTTGATGCTCCTGCTCTGCAGGAGTACATGATTGTGAGCCAACATGCATCCACAGGTGGCCTGAAGTAACACCTGAATTCCCTCTTCCCCTGAATTCTACATGAAACTTCCACATTTGCGCTGTATATTTCCCTTTTTGTGCCTCCTTGCCGGTAGTGCTACACAGGGTATAAACTCTGCAACAGATGTGATATTCCATCTTCAGCAGTCCTATTCTTTGCATGAATGTCTGCTTGGGCTCCCCAAAGGAGACTTCTCAAGGATTAAATTGTGCCAAAACCCATAAGGGCTCTTTATTGCCATATTACTTTTATTCTATATGATTCTTAGCAACGATAGCGTGTTTTTGAGAATGCATTAAATGACAAAGCAAGACTTTATTACTAATGTTTTGTGCATTTTATTTTCTGAAGAGGAACTGAGGAGAGCAGTCCATCATGCAACTTTGTGTCTGTTAGTTTTATTCTGCAGGGAAGTGAAAGGGATCTTCTACATCTGTTGTTATTCTTTTTTTTTTTTCATGGAGGAGCAAGATGTCATGCTGGCTTTATTGTTGCTCTATTTTTCCTACTCATGTTCTCAGGAGAGACATCTAGGGACAAGGCTATGAAAATGTGTGGAAGCAGAAATGCTATGAAAGGCAAGGGAGGTGGTTTTATAATAACCCATGAGAACAGCTTCCCAATAGGAAAACAATCTTTGAAGGGGAAACTACTATATGAAACTTAAATGATCAGGATGCTTGGATAATTCTTGTTTTACTTTTACTATGAGTTTCCAGGTAATTAATGAGTTATTATGAATAAGACCAATCAGTTTCATTGTTCTGTTACTTGGCATGCTTTATCAATATCTGGTTACATGGTTCCACGCTGTTGCTGATCTCTGCTGGCTATCTGACGATTCATCAATGCCATGCTGAGCAAAGGGCCATTAGGATAGCAATAACTTTTTGCCTTGCAGTGGCCAGCCAAAAGCAAGTTCTGTTTGACCTTTGCTTGACACAGATGCTCAAATCCTTTGTCTCTCATGGTATAACCACAATCTCTTCTAAGACAAGCTCACCAGAGACAGGTGAGACTTCAGGAATTCTTACAGGTTTGAATGATAGACATACTCTATACTTAACTGATTTATTGACAGCTCTCAGAAGAATGTTTAAACCCCACATCCCATGCGATAGTCCCATTTCTCAGTCCCTTGAGGACTGCCATAATAATAAGGATGAAAGAAATATTAATCATTTTGATTTAATGAGAATCTTCACATCTGGTTTATACTTTAGAGAGGAGAAAGCTGAAGAGTTGATCTCTTGCTCAGTAAAGAATAAGTACATGGGTTATGACTGAGGAAATGAGTTTGTCAAGGATAAATCTCATCAAGAAAATCAAATGTGCTATTACAGGACAAGGTTTTGAGCGGTAAAAAAGGAAACAGTGGTTATCATATAAATCAAATTTAGTAAGGTTTTAAGGGCAAAATCCATATGAAAGCAGCAAAAGCCTTCAGAAGTCCAGAAAACATGACCTTAAATGAAGAACTGAACAAACTCAGGTATCTTGGCCCTAGGAAGAGAATGTTGAACAAAGTGTGTGAGAAAAATATAAAAGTATATGAAAAGCTGGTGCAAAGAAGAAGGAAATAAACTGCTTCCCAAATACATAGTCAGTAAGACAAGACACAGCTTAAACTGATGCATAGAAGAATCCAGGCAGACATGAGGAAAAATGAGAAAAACAAGGTAATTAAACACTGGGGTGTACTGCTGGATGAATAAACAATATCTCCATCATCAGAGAGGTTCAAGAACAGGTTCGACAATCAATGGCCAAGAATGATACATCTTGATCCTGCCTTCCAAGGGGCTGATAAGAGTAGACGATATCTTAAGGCATCTCCTGACCTTTCAGTTTTATAACATATATCTTTGGCTTTAGGTATTGAAAAAAGATGAACTCCTTTCAGTAGAATACACTTTTCTGAGCTGATGAAAAATATCTTAAGATGTCTTTCCCCACAGATAAGTTACTAAATTAATGCTGCGTTCTTGCACATTGTTAATTTGCTTTTGTTTAACCATCTCATTGTTTTTCAAGGGTCAGGTTGCTTTCAAGTAAGGACTTATTTTCCAGTCATTAGTAAAGCTTTTAGAAAATATTTTGTAGAAAATTCTGACAGTAAAACCAGCAGCTTCATGTAGGAATTACATGAACCTGGCTGGAGCTTTTTTATCTGTAATTTCATTTGTAAGAAAGTTTCAGAGACCTTAGGAGTTCTATTTTTCACCTTGAAGAAGTCATGCAAGGGCAGTGGGAATAAAAGTTACCACAATAGCATCCTGTTAATTAGCTGCCACCTTTTTTTAAAGACAAGGTGTACTTCAGCTACTTTAGCTATCCTGTTCATTATCTCTCTCCTGAGCTTGTAAAGCGATAGGATAACGATTTCATTTGGGCGGTAGTGATAACTGTCCAGCAGGAGCAAGTCTGAGGCCATCAATTAATTTCCTGAAAGCCATCCATTACTTAATCGTAATGACTTAAACACTGGGATTCAGCTGAGTCAGATACAATATTCATATTGCAGCATGCTGTCTGGAGTCTTTATTAGGCAATGTTTGTATTATTTGTACATAAAATTCTGTGTATCATGTATCATACTTCTACAAACACTTTAAACATGGGCAAATATTGCAGAACTATATCTGTAAATGTTCATTCAATAAATTGTTCACTTTTTTATATGTTTTTGAAAGTGCATTGCATGGCAGATTGTGTGTAAAAATTTTTTAAGACAGGGCTACTTACACTCTCTGGACATGAACTTGCAAACAGAACCTTACACAAATATGTAGGCACACTGGAAACACATCCATCTTGAAAACCTTTTGTGGATTTAATGAGACTTTGAACAAAGGAGCAGATATAACACATGTGACTTGGATTATCAGTGACACAGCACACATTAATAATAAGACTGAGAGTCATAGCAATTGATTCAAAGGAAATTCAGAGCTTGAGCAAGCACTGTGGCAAAGCCCACTTCCAGATGATTCTTAAATAGAAGAGAGTGAAGAGATCATAATCATTGTCCTATGAAAAAAGTTTGCCAAACTCTCTTACTGCAGTTCTTTTCAGCTTCCCTCATTCCCTTGTATCTCAGTTCCCTTAGCCACAGCAAGGGTCCCCATTACCTCCAGTACATGGACCTGAACAGAGATACTGGTGGCTATAGGTTAAATGGAGCTCATCGATCATATGTGAGAAAAGATAAAGCTAGAAAGAAGCTTAAAGCTTGTGATTTTATTACCTGATTATAAGAACAGAATTTGGATGAAGGTCAGCAACATCTACAAAAGAAAAAGATAAAAGCAAGAAAGAAAATACACTCAATTTGAGAAAACAAGCAGTCGTCCAAAGTGATCAAAAGGAATGAGAATTTACTGACAAAAGAGGAAATTGTGCATGAGAGGTATTTGCAACTCATTCCAATACAGTCAATGAAATTAATTTGCAATAAAAACATTGCTATCAGTTTGAATCAAATGCAGAAATTAACAATGATACAGTGACAGGCAAAAAAATATTAAAAAAGCATTATGTATGTAAATCAGTATTTATAAAACCTAACTAGAAAGAGGTAACAATATGGAATACAACAGTAAAAATCTGTTTATCTTTGTAAGAGAGGGAACAAAGTCTTATTAAAACCTTATAAATGGAAAAAAAACCCAAACATTGCATAAGACCTGATGTATTCATGTGAGCAATCCCATTTTAATACATGGGAATATTTATGTGAGTAAAACCCCCTATATCAACCTTAAAATAGCAGTATTTGGGGGAATATTTACTCTGGGCTCTCTAACCTCTCATATTTTAAGTTGTTTCATCCGCTCATTCAGCTCCATCAGTATTAGCAGCAGTAGGAACATTAGTTGATGTGCTGTAATATCACTTGTCCACAATTTTTGTGTTCTTCTATGGCAAGCAGAGGAGCTGCTCAGCTGAGATGGTCCTATGGTGGATGCCCAGAGCCACCAGGAAGGGTCCCTGGGGTGCAGTCCTTACTACCTGCCAGACAGCATCTTGGGGACTGCCTCCGATATCCTTGTGTATATCAGGCTATTCTCAGAGTTGGGTTTGGGAAAGAGGTACCCCAGCATCTACACAGAGAGGCTGCTCAAGGCACTTGCCTCTGATTTGGGTGTGAAAGATGGCAAAGGAATTTGTGTCTCTGCCCTTGAGAGCCTCTGCTGGTGCTTGGAAGCTGTCATTCTGACTGCACCACACTCAGCCAATGTCTGACAGGGTGTGCAGGCTTGGACCCTTTCTCTAACACAAGTATAGACACCTCATCTGATGTCCTCATGTTGCCAGTGTGTATTTTTTGCCATTGCATACCCTGCTTGGCATCATTTTCCCACCTGCTCAAGGCCTCTCTTGTGAGGAGAGCTGTGAAAATGGGGCAGGATAACCTTCTTTCTCACAGGAGCTTCAGTGTTTGAATGCCTTGGGCTTTTGCTGCCTGGTTATCTGAGATTGACATTAAAGGATTGTCATGGTTTTAGCTGGGGTAGTTAATTTTCTTCACTGTAGCTAGTATAGTGCTGTGTTTTGGACTTAGTATGAAAATAATGTTGTTAGCACGCTAATGTTTTAGTTGTTGCTAGGTAGTGCTTACACTAGTCAAGGACTTTCCAGCTTCCCATGCTCTGCCAGGTGCACAAGAAGCCGGGAGGGGAGGGGATACAACCACGAGAGCTGATCTGAATTGGCCAAAGGGTATTCCATATCATGTGACGTCATGCCCAGTATATTAACTGGGGGGAGTTGGCCAGGGGAAGCAGCGATCGCGGCTCAGGGACTGGCGGTGTCGGTCAGCGGGTGGTGAGCGGTTGCAGCACTTGTGTTTTTTTTTTCCTTTTCCCTTTTTTTTTCCCCTGGGTTTCATTCCTCTCTCTCGTTATTTTTTTTTCTTTATTATATTATCATTATTATTATTATCATAATTGTTATTGTTATCATTACCATTATTACTATCACTATTTTATTTTAATTATTAAACTGTTCTTATCTCAACCCATGAGTTTTCTTGCTTTTGCTCTTCCGATTCTCCCCCTTCCCACTGGGGTGAGGGGAGTGAGCAAGCGGCTGTGTGGTGCTTAGTTGCTGACTGGTGCTAAACCACAACAAGGGTATAAGTAAGTGACCACTGAAGCAATGCACCCTGACAGCACCATATTTACAGAAAGAATGGATAACCTATAGGGTGGAATTTTGGGGATGGGTAAATGTATTTCTCGTTTCTTAGAGTTTTGTATGCTTTGTTTTCTCAGGCTCTGTCTTTTCAGCTGTCCTTTGTCTCCTGGATGCTATCACAAGCATTACTGTGTCCATTCTGTGTACCTGTCAGTATCTTCTCCCTCTGCCTGTTCTCTTCCAACCTTCACAAAAACACCTGCTCCATCTTAAAGATGTCTAACCCCAATGTTCCTGTCCTAAGCACTGAAATTATTTCTGTCCTTTCTTGTCCTCCCTCCCCTGCATGATGTTGCTACCTTTTCCCCCCATGAGAACATTTGACTGCATGAAAGTATTGTCTTTGATCTATGTATTGAGTAGATATACGTAATATAAGTTGCAGTGACATTTAAATGAGCATCCAAATACATTTATGAGGAATCCAAACAAGAAGCAGCATCTTCACTTTCTTATATGAGAAGATCACATCAGATTATTTGAAGCATTTTGAAGCAATGCTCCCCAGAGCTTTCACCATAATAAGGTCAGTGAAAGTCAGCAAAGATCAGCAATCCAGAGGAGAAATCTCTGGAAGAGTGAGTAAATCCTCCTGTGGTGAGAAAAGTCACTCTCTTTCCCTGAGCAAGGAGACCCAGGAAGTATTCTGCATCTGAGAACAGCTGTGCGGTAAGACCACACCAACACTGGGGGATCCACATGGAAACCAACTCCTTACAACATATAGTGTGTAATGTCTCATCTCCAGTCCTACACAATGGAGAAACCATGAGGGTGAAGAGTACCATAAAGAAAGAGAACATGCTGATGGAGGGCAAAAATGTTCAAAGGAGACACAGCACAGGAGAAATAATACACCAACATTTTCTCCGCTGCAAACCTGTAGACGATCCTTTGAGGGCCTGTCTACCTACTCTAGATTAGACTGAGGTACTTCTCTCATTTTTCTTTTCACTCTCAATCATCAAAGCAAATGTGCAAGCTCCTACTCCCTTTGCACTATGTTTTATCCCAGAGTTTTGAGTCATGGAGTGGTTGTAGAGCAATAACTACCATAGTGGGGGAAGCTCCTTTCAGAGACAACCAGAAGGCCAGACTCTCCAAAGGCCAGCTGTCTCTTCAGCCCTATCACTCCTTGCCGACAGCATTCCATAACTGAGCTGGCTGCCAGCAGGCAATAAATATTCCCCAGCTTTTGCTCCCCTGAGATTGAGGGTCAATGTGATCCCCACTGAGCCTACAGGTGGCATTTCTGACTCTGTCTCACTGCTCATATGGAGCCACCATGGAGCAGAGAGTGTGGTACAAAGAAAAAATTTCTGTCAGCTTCCACCACAAAATCAACTATTCACTTGTTTAGCACCTGCAACTTGTTTGCAGTTATGTGGGGCATCACATCCTCTCTTGTAGGCAAACTACCCAATGCCCTTTCACCTTTTCCTAGTGCTGTCTCTTTTAGTTCTCTTGCCCCACTTTTTTCTCTTTTGAAGACTCTTGCCCCACCTGCCTTGATGGAGAGTGGAGAAAAAAGTGATGACCAGAGCTCACTTACAGTGTTTGGTAGAGATTTATGGTGCTTCCTCTCATTTTTGCCATTACTCTGTGTAGGTAAAATCAATGATACTTTCTCACTTGGCAGAAGCATCTCACACGTGATATACGGAAATTATTGGCTCAGTGTATGTGATCTGAACTCTAACAACTTCATTTCTTTCCCCTTGCTCCTATGCATCACAGCTAACTTTTCCTTAACTGGTTGATACTGTGCAGTTACAGTCAGAGCAATTGTTCTCAGTCTGTATTTACATTTGAAGGTCAATACTAACTATTCCACCACCCATCTTCCATTTCAGATCTGTATGCCTTCTCTATATTTTTCCCAGTCAGTCCAGAAAAAGGTATCACTTAACCCTATGAATCTTGCAAGGGGGGCATTCTGTCATTCATACAAAGAAAGTTGTCTTTCCAATCTACTGGGTAAAATTTATTTTTCATCTTCACACCTGTGCTGGTTTTGGCTGGGATGGAGTTAAATTTCTCCATAGTAACTAGTATGGTGCTCTGTTTTGGATTTGTGCTGGAAACAGTGTTGATAACACAGGGATGTTTTAGTTACTGCTGAGCAGTGCTTACACAGAGCCAAGGCCTTTTCTACTCCTCACCCCACCCCACCAGCGAGTGGGCTGGGGGTGCACAAGGAGTTGGGAGGGGACACAACCGGGACAGCTGACCCCAACTGACCACAGGGATATCCCACACTGTATGACGTCATGCTCAGCATATAAAGGTGGGGAAGAAGAAGGAAGCGGCGGGGGGAACATTCAGAGTGATGGCGTTTGTATTCCCAAGTAACCGTTACGCGTGATGGAGCCCTGCTTTCCTGGAGATGGCTGAACACCTGCCTGCTGATGGGAAGCAGTGAATGAATTCCTTCTTTTGCTTTACTTGTTAAACTGTCTTTATCTCAACCCATGAGTTTTCTCACTTTTCCTCTTCCAATTCCTTCCCCATCCCACCAGGGGGGAGTGAGTGAGTGGCTGCATGGTGCTCAGGTTAAACCATGACAACACGTGACAATTATACCTGTGTTAGAAAAAAATATAAAATTAGCTGGGATTCAATAACATTAGGTCAGGTATAAATATATGGGAAACATATCTGATTTTAGGGAAGTTATGATTAAGCTTTATTTCAATACAATTTCAATACAACCAAAAATGCATTACAGACTTGAGGAAAATGTATGGTGGAACAGAGGTCCTTCTCAGTGTGCTTAGCGCCTTGTACACGCTTTTTTAGAAGGAGTATCCCAGGGATCGGTATTGGGGCCAACATTGTCTGACATCTTCATTAATGACCTGGATGTTTGGACAGAGTGCACCCTCAGCAAGTTTGCAGATGATACAAAACTGGGACAAGTGGTTAATATATCAGTTGGGTGTGCTGCCATTCAGAGGGACCGGGACAGGCTGGAGAATTGGACTGAGAGGAATGTAATGAAACTCAACAAAGGGAAATGTAAGGTCCTGCATCTGGTGAGGAATAATCCCAGCCATCAGTACAATCCGGGTACAACAGGCTAGGAAGCAGCACTGCAGAGAAGGAACTGGGGGTCCTGGGGGACAACAGGCTACTATGATCCAGAAATGTGCCATCACAGCAAAGAAGGTCAACAGCCTCCTGGGCTGCCTTAGGCAGAGGATAGTCAGCAGGTTGAGGGAGGGGATCCTTCCACTCTACTCAGATGTATCTGGAGTGCTGGGTCCAGCCCTGGCCTTCCCAGTACAAGACATGGAGCTACTGGAGTAAGTCCAGCAAAGGGCCATGAAAGTGATGAAGGGACTGGAGTATCTGGCATGTTAGAAGAGGCTGAGAGAGCTGGGACTGCCCAGCCTGGAGAAGAAAAGTTTTAGGGGGATCTTATCAATGTGTATAAACACCTGGTAGGAGGGACTGAAGAAGAGGAAGCCAGATTCTGCTCAGTGGTGCCCAGTGACAGGACAAGAGGCGATGGGCACAAACTGAACACACATGAAATTGCATCTGAACACAAGAAAACACTTTTTTTACTGTGAAGGTGGTCAAACACTGGAATAGGTTGCCCAGAAAGGTGATGGAGTCTCCATCTTTGGAGATACTTAAAACCCGACTGGGTGCAGTCCTGAGCAATTTGCCATAGCTGACCCTGCTTGAGCAAAGGGTTGGACAAGCAAATCTCCAGAGATGCCCTTCCAGCTTCAGAGTTTCTATGATCCTATGACCCTTCATCTGACAATGTCTGAAACTCCTCTTTTTGGTACCTTGGCAAGAAAAAATAATAGATGTTCCCACATCACATCATTAGTAATCACAGAATTTCTCCCCCTAGTAGGATATAAGTATCTACATCAAGAGAGTTTTATTTTTCAAGGCTGTCATCTTGTAAGCAATTAAGCATCTTTGTTTTGTATGAAAGGCTACATTCATTCAATCTGGAGTTTACTTTAAGAAGTTTACTCCATACTTCATAACTGATTCATTACATTAGTGATTCCAGCCTCGCTCTAAAGGTAATGCTGCTTTTCTTGAGTGCCATGACATGTGGCTCTGGGAGTTCACAAACCACATCTGCACACTGACTGAAATTACAGGAGGCAAAAATTACTTGCTAATTTGTTCACTTGCATGACACTCCCAGATCAAACCCTCCAAGTGGACAAAGAGGATATGGTCCTTCCCCTCCAGTCGCCGGCTGCTGCATCCCACCATCAGACAGCTTGTCAGAAAGTCCATGCAATGATCAGAAGAGAGATGTGGTGAAGCTAGGTTCTCATGATGGGGCTGTTCTGCATAGCTCTTACTGAGCTGTCTAGTTTTAACTTCTTAATCTATTAACTCCGTCTTTGGACACCTCATGCTCCTAGTAACAGCCCTGCAGCAGGACCATGTGTTTCTACTACACCCTACCCTCCATCCTCCAGGAGATGTCCTTCATGATCTGTCTGAAGTCACCTTGGGCTCTGCTGGTGGCAGTAGGTCCTACCTGTTGAGTCCACATGTTCTTCCTTCACTACCATGACATTAATACCTGAAGCTTGCATGACGCTTAACAGAAAGAGGGGGGCAGAGAGAGGTAATGGTTGCTTTGAAGAATTTGAGTACAGAAATGTTCTGCAGAAAATTAGGTCATTTCTGTTACCCCGGATTAACATAAAACCATAAACAAATACACAAGAAGGCATGTGTTATCTGCACTCTACCTAACATGTGCTAAGTGTAAGTAGGGATGTGCTTTTTAACTATTTCACATTTTTATCTAAGCTTAATGACCTCCAGATTTTTAGGCATGGGATCTGAAGCCGTTGTTGCTATCAGCATGTGAGGAAAAATACAAAGCATTCTGATCTGAAATAATTTTTAAACTTTTAAACACCATGGAAAATAAGATGCAGGTGATATTGTTTGCTATTAAGTATTATGCAAAATAATATCATTTGCATTACCTACACTAATTTCATGTTGTTTGTTCAAACTTGGCCTTCAGTGCTGGTCTACAGTGCTCCACAAAGTCTGCCAAAATCATTAGGGATAGATTCATGCTAAGACATTTGAAGGCACTTCTCATCCAGAAGGTCTAACTGGACAAAATACTGTGCACCTTATCTTCATCTTTAATCCCTTACTGTGATTCCCTGGGAGAAATGCAAAGTGCAGAGGACAGAAGGCAGCAGCACGGCACCCTGGCAGTCTTCCAGCACAGCTGTCTGAGGGACCATGGTTGTGCTAGGTGCCCACAAAGCCACTTGCATTCTGGACATAATCTGTGAATATTTCCTTGACTTCAGTGACTTGACTTTGGATAGGGTGCTCACTCTTTTAACTACTGTTATACTTAAAAACACCTCAGATAATTATAACTAGTACAGTTGTACTAGTTAGGGGACAAAGGTTTAGTATAGCTTGAACTCATGGAAAGCAGGATTGGTTCCTAAATCCTCCTTAGCAAGACATAGTCACTACAACACCAGCTCTGATCCAAGTTATCAAACAAAAAAATCAGTGATCTATATTTGCTGTCACTTTTCCATCCTGAAATATTCACTGTGATGGAATGACCAGCTAAGATTGCAGATTAGCCTTTAAGAAATTAGTTTAGGAATTACTGTGATATGAGCAAGTTATAAAGCAGCCAGAGGCACTAGTATTTGGATTCAAAATGCATGAAACCACATCTTTCTCTGTTGATGTTAATAATTACTTAATATAGCAACCTACTCATTTTTCACATCTTCCACCACAGAGCTCACAGAAAAGTCATTAGAGATTGGCAGATGTCTCCTTTCACATGTGACCACCTTCTCCATGAAATCAAATACTTAACTGCCCCCTCTATAGTAAGATATGTTGGGGCAGAGAGGAAAATTCTTGGGTACTTTTTTTTAATAGAACCTAAAAAATATGGGGTTTAATTCACCTCTATAATTTGATAACTTTTAGCACAGACATCATTAATAACTCCTTCATGTAATTTTCCTAAAAATACCCACTGTCCCAACTAGTCTTTTATTGCTATCCTTTTTTTGAAACCCAGGTTTAAATTAAATGGCTGCAATTTCATGTGTTTAAAGCTGAAGAAAATGCACAGAGGAAACGTCTGAATTTGCCATTGAGTCACATGAAATGGAGTCTGCTGCCAAGGCAGTGGAAATGCGTGGCACTCTGGGTTATGAGCAAGCCTCTCTGTGAGGTGAATATTGACAGAAGGACTATACCCCTCAGACAAAGCTATTACATCAAATCCCAATATCTTCATTTTTCAAGGTAAGGGAGATTAAGAGCTGACATTTCAAGACCAAGTCAGAGAACCTACTGATTAAACAGTAATCCAAACCGTCCCTTCTCTGCTATCGTCAAGGAGGAGAGAGAGCTATATTAAAAGGAGAATATAATTCTGCCAATTCATTTGCTGAGTCCTTGCATATTTCTCAAGGTTATGCCATTACAGTTCGCAGTGAAACATGGAAGTCTAGTTTTGGTTTGTTCCAACATGAGAACAACAGAAAAAACTAGATACTTTATTCTACTGATAGCTAGTTAGCTTTGTACATGTAGATCACTCATGTTCTCACAAATTTTAGTCTTCAGTTACATCACCTATTCACAGATCTGTTCAAGGAAACCTTGCAAAGAGACTTTCAACCACTGTTAGGCTGATGAAACTAGTAATATTAATACATCTTCTTTTCTTACAGGTAGTGTGCAGCCCTCCTCTGAAATAAGAGTACCTTCCAATAGATGAATTGGTACACCTAGGTGATTCACCTATAGTACAGCTGTATAATTATTATGGTCAGCATTCTAGTAACATTAGGCTAGGGATTAATTGTGCAAATAGTAAAATTTTGAAAATTGATGCTAAAATCACTCTTTGGCTTCACATTCATGATACATAAAGTTTAGAAGTTTTTCAGTTGTCTGTTCTACTGTTTTAAGAAAGAAATACAGATTTGTTGCAAAATAGGTGCTACTTCAGTGCAGAGCTGTCCCCTGCACTGCATTTTAGTAAAATCCTTGGCCAGAATCTTACACTCTTTGGGGACTTAAAACAGATTAATTACTATAAAACTAAGCAGACAGCCAGCTCAAGATATTTGAAACAGTCATTTGCAGAAAAACTTGTAGAGTATAATTCCCTCACAGAAAACTTTCGTGTGATTTCACTCAACTCATTGCACTTACGTTCTACAAAGAAAAGATTTTTTTTCAGATCTCAGCTAAAACCAGAAACTATGGCAATATCGAGATGTTTGAAATATTACCCCTGAAGACAATGTTCATGATTTCTTATTCTTATTGCAGCTCTACTGATGGAGCAATTGCCCAGAGAGTAGGAACTTGGTTGAGCTTCCTTAGCCTCAGAGTATTTACATCCAAATCACCCACCTTTCTGTTGAGCATGCTAAGCATGGGGCTTTGAGAATGGCAGGAAAGGGATGTAAAAGTCATACATCCACCCTCTCTTGCTCGTGTTTTTTTTTTTTTACTTTACACGAAAAAATCAGGAATTCACCAGTCCAGAAAGTGAGGAAAAGAACACGTGCACATAAATAACATACACCGCTTTTAGGAGCACATGGGTTGTGTGCCTGTGTGTTTATTTTTACTATAAACAATTAATGAATAAATTGCTGAAAGAATTTTCAAACTAAGAATTTAAGCCACATTTAACTCCTTTCCAGGCAAAGTCCCTGATCATAAGGCTTCACACCTTTGCTCTTGATATTTTCTCACTGGTGAGTGTGAAGCGACTCCATGCTGAGCAGCTCATCAGTAGGATCTGCCTGGGGTAGTGAAGCAATGAGATGGTCCTTTCTCAGTTCTTCAGCTATTTTGGGCTGAATTTTATTTCCCCTCTCCAAAGACTCAAGACAACATTAAACTTGGCACTCCTGTATACTGAACAAGTGTTCCAATCACCTTAAGCAACAGCTTTGCCTTAAAAGTGCATATAAGCGTGCTGTGATGTATCAAAGACCTATGTACAGAGCTGCTGGGCGTGTCAGAGGGACCCCCAGACCCATTTGGACCAGCAGCAGGAGGCAAGGAGAGGTAACCTAGGGCACCTCAACTGGCATCGGGTCCCTTCGTGTGAAGAAGTGAGCCAAGTCCCTAACTCCAACATGGACACCTACATAGAGACATCTAAATTCAGGAAATTAATTAAATATTTGGAAACGGAATCTCACCATTCCTGTAAAATGTTGTAGTCTTCAGTGTAACTTTTTTAGATGCTTTCATAAGAGCAGGAAATAAATTCTGTAAAGATAAAATTTTCATTAAAATTTGCCACCTCCCCATTAAACTACAGAGCCCCTTCTCTATCACCAAATTCTTCTACCCTTCTCTGTGGAGAAGGGAAGTAAGTACATTGCAACCAATAGCTACTTCTTGCAATATGTGATAAAGACTATACCCAAAAGCGTGAAGTCCCTAAGGGGGAAATAGCTTTGTTTGCAAAATCTCTTTAAGCTGTTCCTGCCTTGCCCTCTCATTCCTAGCTGTGCACCACTGCTTGATGTAATTTACACAAGCCCCACTAATGATTGCACTGACATAACTGGGGGAGTTACAAACTGCCGCAGAAGTCAGAAACTGGAAGGATCACCTCTTAAACAGGTTTTACTGAAGACTATGTTTTAATGCAGACCCCTGCCTAGGACCACAGGTTTCTTACTGAGCTGCAAATGAAATTGCCCCTGTTGCATGTTTGCTCCCTTGAACTCTTCCCAGGTTACAGCTGATTTGGGAATAGTGACACCTGGTGACTCTGCTTCTACACCAGTGTGGGTTTTTACCCCTGAAGTCTCCCATTTGAGCAGTAACCAAATGCAATCTTTGCTTCAGCTGTGTGATAGTATGAGATTAGTGTCTAAGGTAGCGTGTTTGACAGGGAATCTCTGGCTTGAGGAAAAAGGCTAGATGTGATGTGGACTTTTTTATTATTCACATCTGTCACTTTTATCTCAATCTGCGAGTGAATGTCTTGTTTTCTCCAACTGCAAAATTCAAGATTTCTGCTTTTGCCTTGCAAGACATTCCACTGGAGCCACAGATAAGGTGCAAGATAGGCAAGCTGATTATCAGCTGTTCCCCAAACAACAGAGGAGATGCCAGCAGCACAGAAAATATAACATTTTTGGCCCCCTTACATTTCAAAAAATAGGAGCAACTTTTCCTATCAATGAAGTGCTTTCTGGAAGGGCATTCTGCTTTTGAAGAGAACAAAGCCATACCCCTGCATTATCCAGTGCATGAGATGAACCAAAGATACATACATATTCTGCAATTCACAGTGAGGTGTGTTGGTTCATCTTATATAGAGGGTTTTTTTAGATTGTTTTCTTAAAGAGCCTTTCAGTGTGAGGCAAGGCAAAGATAAGAGATACATAAAATGAATACATAATATGCACTTCAGTAAAAAAAATACAGCCAGGCATATTGCCTACAAAGAGCGTCTCTGAAAGAGCTGCTTGTTTAGGGCTCAGCTAAGGTCACTTTGCAATAGCTATAGTATTCCTGGATGGTGATTAAAGAGAGCTGGAATTGATAACAATGATAAATCTTTAATATTTAGAGGTTAGCAGACAGTACGTGAAAGAACTTTAGAAATAGGAAGACTCATTTGTGTCTCCTTCAATCTGTTAACTTTGTCAGCTGCTCACCTCCTAACTGTATATAGGTGGTCTTAGGGACAATTGATACAGTTTAATTCAGGCAATGGATATGAGTAAATACATGGAGAATTTCAGATCTGCAGTGGTGTCTGTTTTGTGCCACTTCCGTTGGCCACAGGGAAGCCAAGAAGGGCCATGGCTGAGTGGTACCTTTAGAGGGGCTAGCATTTCCCAGGTGAGCACTAACAGGAGCCACTTCTGTCTTCTCCCTTTCCCTACATGTAAAGCCTCTTCTTAATCCATCCATTTGTTTAAACAGAACGAGAATGCAAGCTCATCAAATATACCTGCAATGTGTGAAGGTGCAGCTCTCCTGACTTCTGAGAAATTACATCCTGGTGGATTTGGCATGCAGGTTTGCCCAGAGTACACTTTCCTTCATAATTTTATTCCATTTAATCAGAGCTGTGGGTTGAGCGGTACAGGAGAAACATTAAGCTATTCTCAAAGGTGTAGAGAACAAGGTAGCAGTGTGTCAAAGCCATTTATTCTGTTTTCTCTTGTCCCTTAAATGCTGTAGTTGCCATCCACCCTCCCAGACTGAGTATGCAGTGCCCATAGCTACAAACAGCTCAAGTGGGCTATAAAGACAGGTCAGAAAGGATACCTGAACATTAAGACTGGTCATGACATCTCTAGCAGTACTGCCCGAGTTTGTAGCTTTCAACCCCTTTCTCTGGAAAACGTCTGTGAAGGAAGAGCCCCCGATGCCCAGGAGTTACATTTCCTGCAGCAGGAATTGCCCACTTTGGATGACCATTGTTTTTTTCTAAAACAGCTACAACATACCCTCCTCCGACAAAATGGCATCTTTCAACCCAGCAGTAATCTGTATTGTTTTCTTTATCTTTTGAAAGTTGCATTTTTCAGGGAATGAGGAAAGAGCAAGAGGAGAAATAGGACATACTGCCGATTTTCTGCTGAGCCATATTTGTAATGTACTCCATGGGATCCTGTTACTCTAGGCAGCCACTCAGGATTAAAGAGTTGCAGCATGTCACCTTTAATTGCCATACCATAAAATAGTTTTTAAAGCATTGAACATTAAGGGATTTAAATCTCTTTAATGCTCCTAGGTGGCAATCTCTCACGGTTCATACTGAGGCCAGCCCCTTATAATAAATAGAATGTAGGCAAAAAAAGCAATAATGTAAATTAATGACATATATTGTAGAAAAGGTTTGAAACAGTTGAAATAAGATGTCTGTGAGTTTTGACTTTCCAAATAAGCCACAGCAGTAAGCGGGAGGAAGGAGAGAATATTTCTATTCCTTCACCACACTGAGGTAAAAAGTCATTTATTACTCTTCAAGGAAAGATTTTATATAATTCAGTACAGGTAGATCCAGATGTGTGAAATCAAACCTACACAAGGAAGGACCCAATCCAGCAATCAGATTTGCATAGACTGAGGTAAAGCAGTATGAAAACCACGGTATTGCTGTACCCCATAGAAAGTTACTCCTGAGGATATGAAAGTATTATCAGCAGAGGCATAGGCAATGTTTTAAAGACACTCAGGTACACAATGCAATGTGAGGTAGCTGGGGAAATGTGGTTGCTGTCTTTTCCCAAATATCCTTAATAACCATGTAATTTTTGAAAGTCTGTGGGTATCTAAGAAATGTGCATAGAGATAAGTAAGCTATTGGAAAAAATGGTCATTTTAGCTAACTCCAGCATTTTCCTACCAAATTCTTTTAAGGTTAAAAGAAGACCCAAGATGTTTATGTAATTGAGTTTGCTCAATATGCAGGTATTTGAAGGCAATAAAAAGTTGTCATGTAAGCACTGTGTACATTAATAAACAGTTTCAAATAATGAAAAGCTGTGTCAAAAATAGCCATCCACAAACTCAGCAACACATACACATCTGAAAAGAGGTGCAACTTGGACTTCAGTGCGGGAGGAAGCTCTTTTTGATAGCACATTTTTACTGTTGTCACAGAATCAGTCAATCTCTTGTCCGAGTATTTTTTTAGTACCCAAGGTAAAGGACTATTATACAAACCTATGTTTATTTTATTAAATCCTAACACAGGTGATAATGGTGGTGTTTATTTTTATTAAGATTTACTCTAACAGATTTTTGCTGGGTTTTGCTGTCTGACCTAACCTGATCTTCATTAGCATGCAACTATTATTGTTATGCCTTGTACCTGAGTGCATGTATTTGTAAGTACCCTTGTAAATTTGCATGGTACATTAGTACCAAGAATTTTTCCATAATAAATGCTAGTGCTTGGAGTAGCAAATTCATTCTTGGTTATGTAACACATTTTTCCTTATTCCATTTGAATTATTCCAAGGACTGAACAGCCTTTTTCTGCTTATGTTATAAGGTTAAACAAGTATGTCACTTGTAATCACCATAATTTTTCTGTCCAAAATTTCAGTCACAGCTGATCACCTCTTTGAAGTTTTGGAAATTTCAGATTCAAAAAGAAAATTCATCCAATTTCACATTACTTAAACACAAACTGTAATTGGTAAGTTGCTCTCAGAGTCCTGTAGCCAAAGAAACCCCCAATGTTTCCTTTCCACAGACCCTTCCTCAATTCTGAAAGGCATTGTCCATAGAATAACAATGATTTCTGTATTTAAGGAAGTCCATCTGTTGGGTATTAAATTATTTAACTGGCTCTTTTCTCAGACTAAGCTTGCATTTAGCAGCTTTCCAGGAGCAGCATCTAGTGTTCATCTAGGCCAAGTCTATAGCTGGGTGTGATAAATCAAGGACTCTGTCTAATGCTCTATGATGACCAGATCAAGGTTGAATTAATACATTGTACACTGAATCAATATTTTAAAGTTTTGGTTTTTTTTTATATTTTTTTTAATTATTTATTTATTTTAATTAAAATAAAAAAATATTTTAAAGTTAGACTCAAACTACAGCAAACCCAAACTGTGGTCTTCTGCCCTGCCATTCACAACATCTGAATGAATTATAGGCTAAATGGGTTAGATACAAGTTCCAAGCATAAAAAAAAAAAAAAGGAAATCACAGCAAATGAGGATGATTTAAAGGCTTTGCCTTCTGGCTATGTGTTGTAATATGTTTACTTCAGCAATCTGAGCATGTACTCAATTTACAGCTGAAAATTATTTTTTCTTAATCAAAATGAATAGAAACAAAAGAAGGCTTCTGAAGGTGACTTGTATGGAAAACAGCCAGATACAAAATTGCAGGACCTTGATCTGATAAAAGAAAGCTTGAGAGACTGGAAACACTTGAAAAGGAGCCTTGGGAAAGTTTTGAAACTTCCATAAACAACGAAAAATTATTGACTGCCTGATCAGATAGAATCAGTGTGGCAAGAAAGCTCATCAACCCAGTTTGAAGAGGAGCTTGTATTGTCTGGACACTAAGTCTAGGAAAAAGGGGGACTACATAGAAAAAATCACAATTTAATAAATGTATAGAGAAAAGGAGGAGGAAATGACCAAGTGCGGGGATGAAGTATAGGTGACTGAATATATCTGAGATTCTGCCAAGCAATAAAATTAGAAATTAGTAGGTCACTTTGGGGAGATGAACTTTATTAGCCCACCACACATAAAGGTAGGGATGGCTGAAACTAAAGAGAAAAGAATTGTCTTAACTGAAACAAAAACTTAGAGTACTCTCTAATGTTTCCTTACATAACCATTGCCAAGCTGTCTTTGAGCAACCCTAAAATCATGCTTGCTTACAAGAGACAAGTACACATATTCCAGCATAATGTTTCAAGCCAAAATCAATTACCAGGGTACAATCAAGGATCTGAAGCCAAGGATAGGAAAAAAAATACCTACCAGATGAGAAGCCATGAACAAGTTATAAGGGCAGGTGATGTCCAGGGCTTTGAGACAAAGGCCACAGACCTCCACTACAGACCTGCTAGATAGTAATTACACATGCTATTGCCTTGCATGGACTACTGCACTCCCACAACTCAGGAGCATGGGCAAGCTATACCTGTGTTCACCTCAGCCCTCTAATTACTGACAAGCCTTGGCAGGGGAGATCCTAGAAGAGAAATTAGCCTTAAGCCAATAACAAATGAAAATCCTTTTGTGCAAATGCATTTGCCATTCTGGGTACACCAAGGTTCTCTTCCAAGTAGATAAATGGTACCATTTAATCCCTAGTCATCTTTTTCCATTAAAACTGTCTAATAGGAGAAGGGAAAGCCTGATCTATTTCCCATAAATTGACTTGCAAGGCCCATAATATGACTTAATTGCATATAAGGTATGCTGGTTCTGGCTGGGATGGAGTTAAGTTGATAATACAGGGATGTTTTCATTACTGCTGAGCAGTGCTTACACAGCATCAAGGCCTTTTCTATTAAACTGTCTTCATCTCAACGCACAAGTTTTCTCACTTTTCCTCTTCTGATTCTCTCCCCCAACCCACCAGGCAGTGAGTGAGTGAATGGCTGTGTGGTTTTTAGTTGCCGGCTGGGGTTAAACAACCACAGTCCTTTTTGGCATCCAACGTGGGGCTCAAAGGGTTCAAGATAATGACAGGTTTGATTGGAATGTGCTAGCTCATATTTATAGCTGTTATTGCGGTTTAGTTATTAATTGGCAGGTTCCTGTTTTTGCCATGGGGCTGGCTTGCCTTACTGTATATTAGTGCTCGTTAGTGTGTATCTAGTACTCGTCAGTGGCTGCTTTTTGCTTTTGCTCCTTCTGTACCGCTTATCACTTTACTCCGCTGTGCCTGGGAACATTTTGATAACAGCAAAAGGACTGTGACCTGTGGATGAGTCCACATGGGACCAGGACACCCTGAGCATCTCTGGCCATGAATAAGTCCACGTCAGAGCAGGTACATCTCAAAACATCTATGGCCATGGTTATGTTTGTGCTGCAGCAGGTATACCTCTGAAGGGATTGTGACCCAAGGATAAGTCCACGCTGGAGAAAGTACACCCTGAAGTATCTATGGCTGTTGATAAGTCTATGCTGCAGCAGGTACACCTGTGAGCAAGCAGCTGTGTGGTGCTTAGTTGCCGTCTGAGGTTAAACTACCACACAAGGGCATGGGTTCCCTTGGCTCTGGCCCTGAACCTTCAGAGCTTGAATAGGGTGTTACAGGCAGGTCATGTGAAATCAAAAGGCAACTGCCGTGACCATACAGACCATACTGTGAGTGGTTTACAGTCCTCCATGCATGCATGCACAGCTGTACTGTACCCTGGACCTTCTGATTTCATCAGATGACACTGTCCAGGCCTCTCCCACTGCTGCTGAGACCTTTCAGCTCTAATTCAATCTGCTTTATCCATGCTAAATCTTCTTCATAAGTTTAGCAATCCCCCAAGTCACCAACAGAAAGCTGCGTGGTGTCCTCTCAAGCCTGCTCCCACCACTAATAGATGCAATAGCAGAACCCAAAGTTCTGAAGGCAACACTTACATCCAGGTGATTTTTTTCACTTTTATTTAGGGCCAACTTGATGTCCTTGCTGGCATCCCAGGCATCACACTTTGCAAGGGGATGCCACATCATCAGGAAAACATAGGTACAGCACTGCCTTCTCCTTGACAGGACTCTAGGTAACAGGTGAAGGCCCCCAGCTGCAGTGTTTCCTGGCCTTGCCCCATCATCAGTCTCACAAGAGCCCTCCAGAAGCACTGATGTGGCCTTCTTGTTTGCTCTGTGGTGAACAGAAACAGCTCTGTCTACAATTAGAAATATCCTGAGGCCCTCAGGATGTTTTTCTTCAAGCCGCTCTTTCGAAAAGCAGATCTTCAGATGATAAGCCTCTGTAAGAGAAGAGGCTTGTCCTTTCAGAAGAATTTCTGTCTCCTAACTAAATACCATAGTAGTACTCTTTAGAGCAGGGAATATCTGTACGTTTGTTCAATATTTGCCATAATGATTTTCTCCCAGGTACAAATACTATCTTGTACAATAATACTATCTGATCTTTCAGTGGGAATAAAACTATTTACTCATTGAATTAGTTAGGTGGGAAAGTAGCATTTCAGAAGTCCCAGAGCCATTCATTCACAACTTCTAAGGGTGCACATCTGTAATTTGGAGTGTGTGAGACAGAAAAGCATCTTAAATGGAACCTGCCTTCCCAGAAAAGATGTCAGTTTGACTCAGAAAGTCATGCTGATACTCTCATAAAAACAGGCATACACAGCTCAGTGCAGAACTAATTCCCTGTCAGTAAGTCTAATATAAAGGTTATGTTAAAACATACCTTTCCTATGCTGGGCTAAAACAACCAGCCTGGATCTCTGCTCTGTGCATCAGTCCCAGCTGTCAATTCGATATTGCAATGTTTTAAGCTTCCTTCACAAAGGCACCATGTGGGGGACTTTGCTAATGCCTCAGAAGTTTAGTGTTCACCAGGTTGTTGCAGAAGGGCAGCTGTTCAGTAAAAAGCCCAGGACATACAGTAAAGGAACAACGAATTTTAGCAGAAATGCCCTGAAATAAGATATGTGCACAGGTAACAAACTTTACAAAGCTTCCTCAAAAAACAGATACAGATATTGCTTGCATGAACTCTGAAGAAGGTGCTCTGAAGATATTATAGCGGTCCTGACTGGAAGACCATTGTACATCAAGGAGTTAGTGATTCATGTAGCAGTTAACCTGAGCAGGTCCAGGTCCATGCTGTGCTGTGCTGTGCTGTTCTGCAAGTCCAGCCTGGCGTTCAGGCAGTCTTGTTCTGCACAAATCTCTTGGCCGCAGGATAAACTTGCTTTAACAGAGGAGCCTGCAGGCAGATTCCCCTTGGTACCAGGGATTATGCCACCAGCCTGACCTTGTCTTTATCTAAAAGTACAGCAAGAAGTTCCCAAGTCTGACAGTAGAAATGATGAATAGGGTTGTTTTCTTGTAAGAAAATTCTATAACAGCTTAAATGATTAAAATGGGACAACCTCTTCCATGGACAATGTCTGCACCTCATGCTGCAGAGGCCCCTTCAGTCCTGCACAAACAGGGGTTCCCAGCATTTAAAGGGATGTAAGATTATCTATACTATTCTCCCCTTACAGTGTTAGTGCTAATAAATAGCATTTTAAATGATACTTTATGGAGTCTGAGTGCCTTTCTTACCAGGATCATAATGGACCAGCACCTCTTGGTGCAAAAGAGATACACTTAAGAATCCAGGATGGGGCTGTTAAACAGTTATGATCCCCAAAATAAATAAGATACCTACATCTTTTTTAAAAGACCCAGAACAGTTAAGCTCTGCCTTTGCTAACTGCAAGCTATATATCAAAACAGTAATGTATGGGAGGCTTCACACAGGTCTTTAAGACAGGATTCCTCTTCTCTGTAATCAGCCATCTAAAAATTAGTTGTATCACCTTAAGCTAATGTTTAGATTCCTTATATATTCAGCAAAGAGAAAGAGATGATTCAGGATAGCTATCAATCCCTTTTTAAGATAGCTATCTGGAAAAGGCAAGATCAAGCTTAAGAGCCAAGCCTGATCTTCAGCCTAACTGTTATGGGTTTAAAGTCAAGTGAGGTGATTTCTACTGCCAGTTGGTACTGACAGGAAAGTCAGAACAGGTTGGAAGCAAAGTGTTTCTAATGTACTAAAGACAAGGTAACTACAGCCATCTGTTTTGTTATATTAAAAAAAAAATGGAGTTCTGAGAAATACATATGTCCATCTGGTACTGCTGCATCCATTCGCTTTGCTATACCCTCAGTTTGCTCCACACCATTTTTCAGGAGATTCTTCAAATTGTAATGAATGATCCATCTGCTGACACCAGACCAGAGAAATGCATTTGTCTGTTGGTGACTGTTACAACCCACCTTTTGTTTATGCCTGCTAGCGCTCTCCGTATGCTTGCAGGTGGTTGTTGTGACCTCAAGAACTAATTATGAATAGGTGACAGGCAATTGATCTATCTTCTGAGAACAGCCTTAACTTCATCAGTACAATCATGACACCAGAGTATTCTGTAAGGAGCAGACTGCATGGGAAAAGGCTGCTATAAAGCAATTGCAGACAGAGTTGAAGCTAAAGGAGTAGAAAAGTACAAAAGAATTGTGGTGTTGTGAATGCGACAGGAACATATTTGCATGGATTCCATTTACTGCTATGTCATATTGGTAGCATGGGTCTCAAGTTTATGGTCCAGCTCACATTTTTTTAAGCTGAGCACGGAGGCTATGAGTACACTCATGTCCGGAGTTTGGAATGGAGATGCATCCCTGGGGAAGCACAGGCAGTGGGCTACAAAAGAGGGCAGGAAGGGTCCTGGCACAGACCTTTGGAGACTTTATGGACACAGAGTCACTTGGCTTGGGGAACTTGACCCCAAACAAGCAAAACTACCTGCAGCTCTGTGTGTGTGTGTGTGTGTGTGTGTCTATATATATATGCACACACAAATATATGATGGGGCTGGACAAGGAAAAAGCCATTTTTTACTATTTCTCTAATATTATAGACATGTTTTAAATGCTTTCATCCTATATTTTGGTGACTGAGTTACCTACCCATAGTTTTCTACTATTTGGCCAACTCCAAATATAGAGCTATGCACACACAAAGATAAACACACAGATTATTTCAATCTCCTATTTAAATAAACTGTTAAATCTAAGAACTAAAAGGGAAATAGCTGAATTAGGACTCTGTACTCGTCTAACTTTAAGTACTTATAGATGCCTTCTCTAACTTACCATCTTAGATCAGAATTTCTTAGTGATGTTTAAATGGCATTCATCCTTGCTTCTTCTTTTTTCCAATTCTTCCTTCTTGTTTTTAAGAAAATAAATGATAGAAAAGTAGTATTAAGTGGTCCAATTCTTTGCCTAGAAAACTGTTTCAGTTGTTTTACTGTAGAGCTTATCTTTATTCCAAAATGCTAGAATTCACTAGGCTTTTGCTTCTTGCCCCAGATACTTCCCAATTCTAGGGAACAGCTATTGGATAATCCTAGCTCCATCTGCCAGGAAACACAAACAGCTTCAGGAATATATGTAAGCATGCCAGTTGCATGGCCTGGGCACTTTCCAGCCAGGCTGTTGGGTATTGTCCAACTTGAACTTGGGTCTACTGCATTCCCAACAGGCTGAAGGAGGGCTGAGCTCAGAATACCTGCTGGGAACCTAGACTGTCAAGTACTCAGCCAGACCAGATCTTGTCTACTCATCACATGTGAACAAGAATCTGGTGGGACACTCGGTCTCTTATGCGCAAGTATGTTTCAGATGTCAATCTAAACCTGCATGAATGCTTCTAAGTAAAAATGTGTACAGGGGAAGAGTGGACTTAAGAAAAGCTCAAGAGGATTAATTGAAGATGTAGGTATAATATTAATATCCTTGCACCTCCATCTCTCTTTCGGTTTCTGCAGGCTAGAAGTGGAACTGATTCTTAGCCTGAGACATAAAATAAAAGAGAGTGAGTTTTCTTATGGGGAAGAAAGCAATGGACTCAACAGGTTTTTAAATTTTAAAAAATGTTCTGATTGCAACACTACATCTACCACAGGCTAGTTCTCTGGAAACTAAGTAGGCTCAGCAGCCTAGCACTTAAATCCTCATCTATGCTCCCAGGACAGCCTTCACTGATGAACCAGAATGAGAAAGAAGGAGCCAATCCTCCAGTAGGGAGAAGAGAAATATGGTGAAAATACTGCATTTTAGTTAGTAGATCAGGAAAAAAAAATATTAGCCAGGACAAAGAATTAGAAAAAAGTATCGCTAGACTTATGACCTTCCCTGAAATACTGTCAGTCAAGTAAAAAAAGCAATCACAGAGATTTGCAGACCAGAAAATCCCAGGATCATGCTCACTCAAGGAGACAGGTTTTTAATTGTTCACCTACATTCATAACACAGTTGAATGCATTGTAGAAGAAAGAAAAAAAGATGGTACTCAGCTCCTCCAGTAACAGACAACCGAAGAGTACAAGGTGTGTTGAGTGTCTCTAACTGAGCCTTTCAGGAATCATGTCAGCAGCACTGTTCTGGGTCTTTGGTCCCCCACCCCAGCCACTGAGGACCTCGAGGCTGCCACACTGCCTGCTGTCCTGGCTGGCTCTATGAGAACACCCAAGCTGCCTTGCCCCATGGTCGAGGTGCTCTGGCATGTACTGAGCTCACCTGCACAACCCAGGGACAGCTCCCAGGGCACCCTGCTTGCAGTGCTACTGGCAGGTGGGACAGAAACCTGTCCGTGTGGTGGCCCCTAGCACCCCCCAGCACCCAGTTTGGACATATTCTCCCTGACAGCTCAAACACATCCATGGCAGAGATTGCAGCAACACAAAACTGGTACTCACAATACTGTCTACAATGCCATTTGCAGCAGCATTTATTCTACTATTTAGAGACACTTTATTTTATACCCATATCTGAAAAAAAAAAAAAATTCCATATTCAAGGTCAAAAGTGTCTCAAACAAAAAGAGCCTATCCCTTCATGTAGCAGTCCCAAAAGGCATACAATTCATTTTGCCATTTTGTCTGCAGCATGCCATTTTGTCAGTTCAACAGACTGTTAAACTGTTTGCAGCCTTTAAAACCTATTTGGTTGCTATGGTTACCAGCTCTTCAAAATATCACTACCAGATCAAAAAAAAAGCCATATGTGAGGTCTGATGATTCTGCCATGATTTTGCCTGATTTCACAAGAAAATTGTTCTACTTTTAGGACCTTGAGAGATAAGGGGTGGTATAAGTCAAGAGCAAAATGCTGAAAGGATGTTTCCTCTGTGCCTTGCAGCTTTAAACTGTTATATTAATGACTCTAACAAACTGATTGGAACACAAAACCACAGAAAAGCATAGCAACTTCAGAACAGCATGATGCTCAAAATTGATACTTGTTGCAGACTTATTTTTAATTTCTACATAAATGTAATATTAGCATTCAGATCTTCAGAGGGTCTACAGCTGGTTAACATAGTCAGGGACAGTGAACTACATCAGCTAAAGACCTTGCCACAGATATGTACAATTTTATGAGTTTTCCCTACCTTTTAATCAACATGTATTAATTGAATCATTTGACATTATTAGACTAGAGATTATATTTACTACAGACATTAAACTACATGGTGGAAAGCCTTATAAGCACAGATATAAGATCATCTGAGTGGTTTCATTCCTCACCAGCTCTTGATTAAGGTGAATGACAGAAAGCCCATGGAAAGCAATGACTTTACAACATGGAAGCCAAAAGCCAGACCCTCAAATGGTAAGTATCTGCATAATCCCTTCAAACCACATAATTCACTCTAGCTGAAGTTTTGGCCCTGAGAGGATTGCCCCAGCAATCTTGATACAAAGAACTGAGTTTTTTCCTGAATACAGTAGTGAATTATCATATCAAGTTAATTAAAGGTGGACATCAATTTAATTAAAGGTGATAGAATTTTTTAAAAACTCAGTTACTAGATTGTTCCAGATAAAGGTTTCCACATGATCTGAATCAGAGAAACAAGAATATCCAGTGCTCAAAGGACAGTAATAGTATACATGACTGAGTGATATTAAAATGGTATGATATTAAAACTAGTTTGAAACATGCAATTAAGCATAAGCGCTATTTTTTTTTATATCCAGCATTTAAAATTCAGATGAAGTACTAGCTACCAAATGGGTTTATTACATTTCTAATGAATAAACAATATAATATGAAAACAAGGGGATCAGGCCCAGTCAGCATGGGTTTATGAAAGGCAGGTCCTTCTTGATGAACCTCATCTCCTTCTATGACAAGGTCACCCACTAGAAGATGAGGGAAAGGTTGTGGATGTTGTCTACCTAGACTTCAGTAAAGCCTTTGACACCATTTCCTACACTCTTCTCCCGGAGAAACTGGCTACTCGTGGCTTGGACGGGCATAAACTTTGCTGGGTAAAAAACTGGCTGGATGGCTGGGCCCAAAGAATGGTGGTAAATGGAATTAAATCCAGTCAGCGGCTGGTCACAAGTGGTGTTCCCCAGGGCTCAGTACTGCGGCCAGTTCTCTCTAACATCTTTATCAGTGATCTGGATGAGGGGATCGAGAGCACCCTCGGCAAGTTTGCAGACAATACCAAGTTGGGTGGGAGCCTTGATCTGCTTGAGGGTAGGAAGGCTCTGCAGAGGGATCTGGACAGGCTGGATCGATGGGCTGAGGACAGCTGTATGGGGTTCAACAAGGCCAAGTGCCAAGTCCTGCACTTGGGTCACAACAACCCCAGGCAACGCTACAGGCTTGGGGAAGAGTGGATGGAAAGCTGCCTGGCGGAAAAGGACCTGCAGGTGTTGGTCGACAGCTGCCTCAAGAAAGAGTGTGGCCAGCAGGAGTAAGGAAGTGATTGTGCCCCTGTACTTGGCACTGGTGAGGCCATACCTCGAATATTGTGTTCAGTTTTGGGCCCCTCACTACAAGAAAGACATTGAGGTGCTGGAGCGTGTCCAGAAAAGGTCAATAAAGCTGGTGAAGAGTCTAGAGCACAGGCCCATAAAGGAGCGGCTGAGGGAACTGGGGTTGTTTAACCTGCAGAAAAGGAGGCTGAGGGGAGACCTTATTGCTCTCAACAACTACCTGAAAGGAGGTTGTAGCAAGGTGGGTGTCGGTCTCTTCTCCCAAGTAACACGCTATAGGACAAGAGGAAATGGCCTTAAGTTGCACCAGGGGAGGTTTAGGTTGGATATTAGGAAAAGTTTTTTCACCAAAAGGGTTGTCAACCATTGGAATAGGCTGCCCGGGGAAGTGGTTGAGTCACCATGCCCTGAGTTTTCTAAAAGACACGTAGATGTGGTGCTTAGCACCGTGGTTTAGTGGTGGACTTGGCAGTGTTAGGTTAATGGTTGGACTTGATGATCTTAAAGGTCTTTTCCAACCTAAATGATTCTGTGGTTCTATGATTCTAGTATCAAACCATCGACAAGGAAATTTGCTTTTCTATGTTACTACACTGAGTTACATTATCCAATTAAAAGTGTCCCAGAGGTAAGAGAATCCATCCATTTGAAGACAGAAGCCAGGCAGTTATAGAAATTCAAGCAACGAAGTGTTCCCTCATGTTACATAACAAGACTTGTGAAACTGACAGAGCATCTGTAAGAAAACCCATGCATTTACTAAATGTGAAATAGTGGAGATTCTTCTTCCTTAACATCAAACCAGTCAGCATTCCTTCACCCAAAAGCTATTTCCAACATACACTGGAAATCAAAAGGTGGCAATGAAGATAAATGTGCCATTTTTCTACAGATGAGACATTAAAGAGAAGCTGTTCTTACATGGTGAATAATAGAGTCCCACAGAAGAGTAAGGTGGAATAATGCAGTTCTTCTTCCAATACTTTCCTGCAGGGGTGGATATGGGCATAAACCTGTCAGTCTCGTTCCAAGTTTTTAAGAAAACACAAGAGCTCAGCTGTGAACATTTCCATGAAGTAACAAGTAATTGAAAAGAGGAAGGATCAACAGAGACAGATTAAGCCACGGTTTACCCAGCGCAATTATTGCAAACTCATATGCTGTTTTATACCCTCACAATTACTTGAGCATGTGCAAATGTTTATACATTACTAATTTTGCAATGAAAAACTAGATAGAAATTTAGTTTGACCAACACAATTCCTTTACAAGCCCTTACTATTTATTAGTACACTTCTTTCAAATTTAGTGTTAAAATTAAGCTTGGAAGGGAGTAATTATCACTTTATTATCACTGTAATTATAAAAGAACAATCAGATGGGTGTTGCATCACCTTGACTCCATATTGCTATGATATATCTCCAGTTTACACCCAGTGACCTCCTCATTCTTCATATTAGCAAAACCAAAAGAAAACAAATTATCAGCACTGGTTTGGTTTCCAAATTATATTCAAAACCTAGCATGCATGTCATCCAATACTGTTGGTCAATATTTGTGTAAAATGTTTTCATCCAATGTCACCAAAACCTATTCTCTTTAAGCTTTGTTTTTTGAAGTGTTAAAGATGTTCACTCAGCTAGATGGAATAATTGACTCAAATGCAGATTTTTTTTAATTCCAAAAAATATTCTTTATGTAAGTGTTCTTCCAGGTAATGTGATGTTCATTTCAATATTGATTTATATCCATCTAGTTCAACTCTGGCTATTTGCTATTTGAATTGTCATACTGATGCAGCACCCGAGTCATCGGCCATAACCCCACTGACTAAAGACTGAACAAACAGGACAAAAATCTGCAAAGTGGCCCAGAGAAAATGAGTTTGCCTTTAGTCACAGGTAAGTAGAGTGGCTCATTGAACATTCAGAAGGTGGTACCAAAGGAAGAAACCAGGATTTTAGTTTGGACAAGAGAAAATCTGTTTCTCTGTCTGTGTCTTCTTAGAGACTGGAGCTGAGTTAGTTTTCTGACAAAATTACTTAAAGACAATGCATACAGACAGGGAGATAAAACAGCTATCAAAAACCTGGAGGAGGTTAAAGGAATTGTCTCCCAAAAGACATGATTAAAGAGTCAGGAGAGAA
Organism: Morus bassanus; assembly: GCA_031468815.1. Lineage (NCBI taxonomy): Eukaryota > Metazoa > Chordata > Aves > Suliformes > Sulidae > Morus > Morus bassanus. The sequence goes on along the minus strand of CM062568.1, from coordinate 84,936,722 downwards.
GCCCAGAGAGAACAGAGTCCCTGGGGAAGGGCAACCAGTCAGATAGCATGCAAGAAAGGCACCTGAAGACACTGGGAGATAACATGGAAGCAAAACGGAGAAAAGCAAATGAGAGGTTTATATTTGTAACAGGAGGAAAGAAGGAAGGAATAGTAGGAAAAGAGAGAAATCAAAGACAAGAAAGAGTAGCTGTAGCAGATTTCTTAAGTCTTCTCTTTGAAGAAATTAGTGAAAATTAGTGTGGAGAGGGAACTGGAGGCAGGAGAAGCAATATGGAGGCAAGACTAGTAGTTCTGATGGGATGAGTCTTAGGTGCCTTAATTTTCCCAGTAGGGCTATCCACAGAAGAAATGTACTTGACCAGGTGAAGGAGAATTTAGGCTGCCATGAAGTGTTGCTGTTTCATACACTTGCCACTGAACATGGCAACACCAGAACAGGGACTTATGCCCATGTGGGACAACTGCAGGCACTTTCACTGGCACAGATCCTTTTCTGAACGAAATTGGCACATCTATACCATGCCTATGTGTAGAGATGAATTTCTTTCAGTAAACTGACCCGTATGTCAGTGCCTAGGGCTAGGAGATTTTGTAATAAACCCTCTAGACTTGGTACTGCTATGCTCCAACAAGATTCTTCAAGCATTTTGAGAAACATTTACAGGATATACTGAGCACTGATATGTCCTCTGCACTGTGAAGTTCTCTGATATGGTCTTTGTGCTTCAAGAAGACTGTCACAAGAGTCTCTGAACTAATGGTATTTCACATACAATTTGGAAGGCACTGCCTCCATCTATGGTTTGTCCTTAAAAAAAAAGACTCCATGATTGCACATAAATAATTTACTTCACAGAAATGCAGATTACACATTTTCTTTCAACTCCAAAGACAGGTAAAAGTTTACTAAAGACACTTGCTGGGTGTCTGTACTAAAGAAAATTCACTCATGTCTTTTGCTGCTTAAAAGCAGCAGGTGGACTACAGGCATTTTCTGTCTGCTTACTTTCTTGAAGCTCAAACAGCCATTAAATTTCACTGGAAAAAACAAGATTGTTTCAGAACTTTATGTAGCTGACTTGCCCAGTAATGTCACCATCGGTGTAAACCCCACCTTGGGGCTAGCAGGAAATGTCCTTTTTCCTATTATCCGTATCAAGCACCCTCAAAACAGTCCCTTGTTTTGTTTCACTGCATCTGACAAAGCTTCTGTTATCCTTTTCAAGGGAAAGCATTTAGTGCATTTACAATTCTAACATTTAGACCTACAAATACGTGACTCGATCATCAAAGCTAATTTTTGCAGTTCCCTATGATTCTTGAAGGATGTACAGCTGCATAATGCACCTAAAAAAGCTTATAATTTATGGTTAAAGATATAATTGCCCATATTAGAGCTAATTGTCTCACCTGTGTATTCAGAAACAAAAGGAGAAAGCAAAACTTTCCTCTGCTCTTTCATTTTGGATGCTAGCGGTCAAATGCCAAGTTCAGATGTTGAGTTATTGCTGAATTGCAATCATGCCAATCACCCATGAAGCTCAATGTGGACAGGAGAGATGGGATTTGAACGGGCCAGTCACCTTAAGCGTCTTTTATAATCAATGCAGAGAAAGAGCCACTTAGGTGTGATTCACCTCATCCCGAAGGAGAAGTCTAAAATAAGCCAGATGAGTCATGCCCCAGAAATGCCTATTTCTCATCAAAGACTTTGATGGCAGCTGTGGAAGGCTACCTTAGGTTTAGTTAACTACATTTCTGAGTTCTAAAGTTAGGTAAGCTGGTTTTCATCAGATGTGTCTATACTGCTGCCTACTCATTCTGAGGAGAAAAGTATGAAATGAACACAAGTTGTTTCATTAACAGTGAAAAAATGGTGTTCACCAGAGAATAATAATTTTTTAAAATAAAAATGAGATCCTCTAGACAAAGCAAACATTTTTATTACATATTTTTATTATGCTTTTGGTGACTGGTTATCAAACTACAGCTTTTAATTTTGGGTCATAAGTACTACAGTAGCAAACTATCCTAGTAACAGCTAACAGCTATTGAAAGAATATAACTTGCAATAATAATATAACTCAAAAGAAGCCTGAACAGTAATGTAACTTTTTTATTCTAAAAGTCCTTTGGCAACATAATAGGTATACGCAATGAAAGCACTAGGGCAACAGACCGAAACAGAGTGCTGCTGGCTGATTACTGGCTGCAATCAAAGGAAAATTGTTGAGAAAAACACTGAGCAAGAAAGAAGGCCAGGGTGAGCCACAAGTCTCCTAGCTGGGAATATGCTAGAAAAATACACTGCACACCAGAAAAAGACTAGAGTACTAAGGAAATTAGGTTAAAGCAAAGGAAGGCAGTGAATTCGAACAGTAATTGGGAAGGTTTTCTTTTCACAGTTATAGGCCGATGAAAGGTATATTCTTCAATATCAGTTTGACAGCTTCTACCACAGTAGCAAGGCAAAAAAAAAAAAAAAAAAAAAAAAAAAGGCTGGCATACCATTTCTTTGTTTCAGTTATCCAGGGACACTGATATTACATGGCAAATCCAAAGTATTCCTAGAAAACTGGGTTATATGTCATCATTCATAAAAATTATACTCTGCCTCAATGAAGTAAACAGCCAGCAGACATAAAAGAATTAAAAGAAAGCTTCACTTTCTATTAAAAATGCTGTAGGGAAGGTCCTAACCATTTCTTACTACTTTTTAATGTGCTTTTAGGGATAAAAACAGGAGAGCTTTTTCCAAGAAGTGGTAGGCTTTTGATGGAACTGAGTGGGAAATTCATAATTTGACCATTGTTATATTAGGTTATGAAAGCCTTCACTGTTTTTCTTCATGAAAATTGGCAACACAACAGGAAGAAAAAGATACCTGTCATGATGTATATGTTTGATAGTAGCAGGGCCAGAGTATGACCTGATAATGAATGACTGTATCTGCCAAATATTACACTATTTTAGAATCTGGTACAAAATTCACCCCCTGTGTTTGTTTTTTTCCACAGAAATGCTGAGACTACATGATCTGAGGGATAGCATTCATATCACTTCACTGTCAGATCACACAATATTTGTCTCTTTGGACCTTTTTGACTGTGTCCATCTGATTCTAGTGGGGCATCTCTAGCAACACCCATAGCAGTTAGCTCTTGAACTCCCCTCAGTGTGTCATAACAGCTGCCTCACTGGTAGAAGAGGGGTGAAACTGTGGGAAAAATCCATGGATAACTGGCTGGAACTGGGCTGTACCTGAACTATTCATTGGGGATGCAGTAGTCAGCATAGGATATGTGCACCGTGATAGAAATGTATGTATTCTTTTGTTCCACTAATAACAATAACATGGTTGGAAAAGGGCATGCACAAGTTTCTGGAGGAAAATGCCCAGCTTCTGAAACACACAGACATAATATGCATATTAAGCGTGTCCTGTGTCAGCGTGCATAAATTACACAGTGTGATCACTGATTTCCCAAATGCAAGATGGAAAGGTATTCCTCATGATTATGGTAGTCACAGCTTCTCTCAGAGAACACTAGATGTGATTTTTTTATAACCTTATAATATGGGACATGCCACGTTTCTAGAATGAGGTTTATATTATGGCCCTTATTGGTGGTGTCAGTTCAGGACTAACAATAAACATAGGGTTTTGCATAACTTGTCACAGAAATTGTCACAGCAGGCTTTTTAGTACCATGCTGCTGTGCCACAGCTGGACAGTAAGACAGTGGTACCAGCTTCCAACTAGAGATAACCAGCTGCTTCCTGACCACAATGAGGCAATTGAAATCAGTGTCATGTTCCTTAAGAGCCTGTATGACTTCCTAGCATATGGTCAGGAAAGACATCTTCTGCAACCATAGATCACTAGCCTTCTGCAAGTCATTCATTCAGCCTCACATTCAGAGGCCCTGGCCCTCATGGGAGACTTCAACCACCCAAAAATCTGCTAGAGGGACAACACAAAAGGACAAAAGCAATCCAGGATGTTCCTGGAGTGCATTGATGATAACTTCCTCCTCCAAGTGACAGAGGAGCCACTGAAGAGAGGTACTATGTTGGGCCTCGTACTCACCAAGAAGAAGGGGCTTGTTGGGAATGTGAAGGTCAAAGGCAGCCTTGGCTGCAGTGACCATGAGATGGTGGAGTTCAGGGCACCTCTTGAAGTTCAACAATAGGAAGTGCAAAGCCCTAGACCTGAGGAAGAACAAACCCATGCACCAATATATGCTCGGGACCACCCAGCTGGAAAGCAGCTTGGCAGAAAAGAGATGCCCAGTGCCAGGACAGGAGGCAATGGGCACAAACTGAAACACAGGAGGTTCACTCTGAACATAAGGAAACACTTTTTTACTATGAGGGTGACCGAGCACTGGTGCAAGTTGCCCAGAGAAGTTGTGGAGTCTCCCACCTTGGAGAAATTCAAAAGCCATCTGGGCATGGTCCTAGGCAACTGGCTCTCAATAGCCCTGCTTAAGCAGGGCAGTTGGTCCAGATGACTTCCAGAGGTCCCTTCCAACCTCAACCATTCTGTGATTCTGTAATTCCCATGTGGAGGACTGCATGGTGCTATCATTGATTGGTCAGGATGTATACACAAAATCATCAAAATACAGTGGGTCTGAGCGTAAGGCAGATGTTATCCTGTGACTCTTCCCTGATGTTGGTGTATTTAGCTGAACCAAACCTATGAGTGACGTTGCTCAGAACAGCATTACCCTTGAGATGAACTTGGTACCTAACATGAATGTTGCTAGATGTGCCTCTCCCTTTGCTTGGAGAGTTGAGAGGTGAGATGTGTCTGTAACTGACCTATGAGGGCCCTGGCAGCACAGAAGCATACACAGTTTGGAAGCTCTGGCTTCATATCCCTCGTGTGATGCTGTAGGTGTGACCTTTGCCATTTGCTGCTGGCTTCAATATCAACATGAAGCAATTTTATAGCTATTGTGCAAGATTTACTGGCACATTTTCAGTTACAGTTGAGAGACTTCATTATGCCTCAGTGAACAATGCAGTTCCCCAACAAGTTGGTATATGCGCTTCCTTACACATGGGCCAGAAGACAGATAGAAATGTCAACTGTGAATCAGCTACTACAACCAAAGCTAATTCTTCACTTTTTAAGCAGTAAAAGTGACTACATACCCACCCTCTGCAAGAGCCGTGCATAGCAGTGCTGAGACTTGTCACTATTCTGAATTCTAACAGTGTTGAGAAATCCAGCTGACTACTGTTCTTGTCTTCCTTTCTTCTTCATTTATAGTGGGATTGTTATCATCTTAATCATGAGGTGGGGTCTAGCATTACTACCACATTTGCATTTTTTATCCTTTCTGCATTATTTTACTACACCCCAAGCCAGAATCTCACCTGGCACAGAAACCAAACTAATTTGTCCACTTCCCTTGCAGAAAAAACTGAAATTCTGGCCCCACTAAAATAAATGGGAATTTGGAGGCCAAGGGTTTACTCCAAATGTCTTCACCTCTGCCTCTGGAGTTGTACAGCTAAAATCCATCTGTCAAGGACAGGCAAAGTGCAATATATTATTTTAAGTCTGACTACTGTGTTGCTTTGGTAACGAATGTTCCTAGTGTTAAAGTGATGGTGCAGAAAACCTTAGAATGGAGATCACTGCCAGTAAAATCACACAAACTAGTGGCTTTTAAAATACAAGGTCTTTCCTGATAGGAATATTTTTCTTCCCACTGAAATTACTGTCAAACCAGGATGCAATTCAGTTGCATGAACGTTGTCATGACATTTAAGATACCCTAAGGCAGCTTGAGGTCTCCAGGGAATTAGGAGGGCTTATCAGGCAGTGCTTTGAGATTGTCAGAAGCATGGTGGCAGAGACCAGGCAAGGGATGTGCTCTGAAGCAACCAGGAACCATCTACCTAGCCAGGCTAGTCTGGGATAAGTGGAGGCTGCCACCCAGACAGAGCTTCTGTCATGGTTAAACCCCTGTGTGGGCAACTAAGCACCACACAGCCATTCACTCACTCACTGCCCGGTGGGATGGGGGAGAGAATCAGAAGAGTAAAAGTGAGAAAACTCGTGGGTTGAGACAAAGACAGTTTAATAGGTAAAGCAAAAGCCGTGCCCACAAGCAAAGCGAAACAAGGAATTCATTCACTGCTTCCCACGGGCAGGCAGGTGTTCAGCCATCTCCAGGAAAGCAGGGCTCCATCACATGTAACGGTGACTTGGGAAGACAAACACCATCACTCCGAATGTCCCCCCCTTCCTTCTTCTTCTGCCAGCTTTAAATGCTGAGCATGACATCATATGGTGTGGAATATCCCTTTGGTCAGTTGGGACCAGCTGTCCCAGCTGTGTCCCCTCCCAGCTTCTTGTGCACCCCCAGCCCACTCGCTGGTGGGGTGGAGTGAGAAGCAGAAAAGGCCTTGGCTCTGTGTAAGCACTGCTCAGCAGTAACAAAAACATCCCTGTGTTCTCAACACTGTTTCCAGCACAAATCCAAAACACAGCCCCATACTAGCTACTGGGAAGAAAATTAACTCCATCCCAGACAAAACCAGTACAGCTTCCTATCAGGGAAGCTGCTGTCCAGGTGGAGGGCTTTAAAGTCTGTGCCCCACAATCCTCCTAAGTGGAGGAGGGTGTAAACACCACCTATGCAAGGTGTGCTCTGGTGGAGTCACTCAGGCAGCAGGTGGAGGAGCTGCAGGAGGAAGTCAGCAGGTTACATTGTATTAGGGAGGGAGAACAAGAAATAGATAACACACAAGCCTATGGGACCAGATGGGATCCACCCAAGGGTACTGAGGGAGCTGGCAGAAGTGCTCACCAAGCCAATTTCAATACTCTATCAGCAGTCCTGGCTGACTGGGGAGGTCCCAGTCGACTGGAGGTTAGCAAATGTGATGCCCATCTACAAGAAGGGCTGGAAGGAGGATCCAGGGAACTACAGGCCTGTCAGCCAGACCTCGGTGCCGGGGAAGGTTATGGAGCAGATCATGTCGAGTGACATCACGTGGCATGTACAGGACAGCCAGGGGATCAGGCCCAGAAAGCATGGGTTTATGAAAGGCAGGTCCTGCTTGACTAACCTGATGTCCTTCTGTGACAAGGTGACCCGCTTAGTGGATGAGGGAAAGGCTGTGGGTGTTGTCTACTGTCGGTTCTCACCAGCAGGGATTGAGCGAGCAGCTGTGTAGTGCTTAGCTGCCAGCTGGGGCTAAACCATGACATCTACCTAGACTTCAGTAAAGCCTTTGACACCATTTCCCACAACATTCTCCTGGAGAAACTGGCTACTCGTGGCTTGGACGGGCATAAACTTTGCTGGGTAAAAAACTGGCTGGATGGCTGGGCCCAAAGAATGGTGGTAAATGGAATTAAATCCAGTCAGCGGCTGGTCACAAGTGGTGTTCCCCAGGGCTCAGTACTGCGGCCAGTTCTCTCTAACATCTTTATCAGTGATCTGGATGAGGGGATCGAGAGCACCCTCGGCAAGTTTGCAGACAATACCAAGTTGGGTGGGAGCCTTGATCTGCTTGAGGGTAGGAAGGCTCTGCAGAGGGATCTGGACAGGCTGGATCGATGGGCTGAGGACAGCTGTATGGGGTTCAACAAGGCCAAGTGCCGAGTCCTGCACTTGGGTCACAACAACCCCAGGCAACGCTACAGGCTTGGGGAAGAGTGGATGGAAAGCTGCCTGGCGGAAAAGGACCTGCAGGTGTTGGTCGACAGCTGTGTCAGTATGAGCCAGCAGTGTGCCCAGGTGGCCAATAAGGCCAACAGCATCTGGCTTATATCAGAAATAGTGTGGCCAGCAGCAGTAGGGAAGTGATCGTCCCCCTGTCCTTGGCACTGGTGAGGCCGCACCTTGAATACTGTGTTTGGTTTTGGGCCCCTCACTACAAGAAAGACATTGAGGTGCTGGAGCATGTCCAGAAAAGGTCAATAAAGCTGGTGAAGAGTCTAGAGCACAAGCCCATAAAGGAGCGGCTGAGGGAACTGGGGTTGTTTAACCTGCAGAAAAGGAGGCTGAGGGGAGACCTTATTGCTCTCAACAACTACCTGAAAGGAGGTTGTAGCAAGGTGGGTGTCGGTCTCTTCTCCCAAGTAACACGCTATAGGACAAGAGGAAATGGCCTTAAGTTGCACCAGGGGAGGTTTAGGTTGGATATTAGGAAAAGTTTTTTCACCAAAAGGGTTGTCAACCATTGGAATAGGCTGCCCGGGGAAGTGGTTGAGTCACCATGCCCTGAGTTTTCTAAAAGACACGTAGATGTGGTGCTTAGCACCGTGGTTTAGTGGTGGACTTGGCAGTGTTAGGTTAATGGTTAGTCTTGATGATCTTAAAGGTCTTTTCCAACCTAAACGATTCTATGAATCTATAATTTTTTGAGGTGCTGCAAGAAGATAATTATTCGAACACTGCACCATCAGCAAGCTTGCAGATGACACCAAGCTAAGTCACGCTAACGATATACTAGGGGTAAGGGATGCCATCCAGAGGGACCTTGACAAGCTTGAGAAGTGGGCCAATGTGAACCTCATGAAGTTTAACAAGGCCAAGTGTGAGGTCCTGCACTTGGGTTGGGGCAATCACCAGTATCATTACAGACTAGGGGATGAATGGATTGAAAGCAGCCCTGAGGAGAAGGACTTGGGGATATTGGTAGATGAACAGCTGGACATGAACCAACAATGTGTGCTTGCAGCCCAGAAAACCAACCATATCCTGGGCTGCATGAAAAAGAAGCGTGACCAGCAGGTCAAGGGAGGTGATTCTGCCCCTGTACTCTGCTTTGGTGAGACCCCACCTGCAGTGCTGCTTTCAGCCTTGAGGTCCCCAGCACAAGTAAGACATAGAGCTGTTGGAGAGTGTCCAGAGGAGGGCCACAAAAATGATCAGAGGGATGGAACTCCTCTCCTATGAAAAAGGCTGAGAGATTTGGAGTTGTTTAGCCTGGGGAAGGATCCCAGCAGACCTTATTGCCACATTTCAATACTTAAATGGGGGTTATAAGAAAGAGAATTTTTAACAGGCCCTGTAGCGATAGAACGAGGGGTAACAATTTTAAACTGAAAGAGGGTAGATTTAGATTAGATGTAAGTAGGAAATTTTTTACTATGAAGATGGTGGGACAGTGGAATAGGTTTGCCCAAAGAAACTGTGGATGCCACTTCTCTGGAAGTGCTCAAGGTCAGGTTGGATGGGGCTTCAAGCAATATAATCTAGTGGAAGATGTCCCTTCCCACAGTAGGAGGGGTTGGAACTAGATCGTCTTCAAAGGTTCCTTCCAACCCAAACCATGCTGCAATTCTATGATCCTATTACCCAAGGCACTTATCTGGGTGGGGCTAGGAGAACCGCGCCTTCTGCAGAGGAAATCCAAGAAGGATGTCATATGGATAGGTTACCAACCTCACACATCAGTGCACAGCTATATTTATGCAACTTAATCGCATCCCCATTGAAAACTTCCTTTCCTCCAAAATAAGTAGGGGTTGGATTCAACCCCAGACTGCAGCTGTTAAATTTAGGAGTTGCAGTGTAGGGGTTTGACTCAGCTGCCTAACCATAGGTAGCCATTCCTATTTGTGATACCCTGGGACATCCACCTCTTCTCCAACTGCCTTTACAGAATGATGCACATCCTGTTATCTGCCAGCTCCATGTGGATGTGACAGATACTAGATACAGAACAGAATCACACCATATGTATTTCCAAGAGAGTTAGGTGTGTAGGCTGCCATTACAGTCATGCAGACCTGCTCAGTGGAGCCTGGAGAACAATTTAGCCCTCTGAAGTACACAGTTACTGAATTGCCTTCCACTGACTGTACCAGCTAAACTTCCATTATCTATAATGGGAGTTTAAATACCTAGATCAGCTATAGGTGGACATTTAAATTTAAATTTAGGTATCTTAATCTGCCAGCTGTCTCCCTCTCTAATTTTAGCTTTGGAAAATACCTTTTGGATGGAAATAGAGATGGACTGATATCCTGACCAACAGCTCTAAATCTTTAAAAAATTATAAGTAAAGATGTGCCCCTGCATATATGTTAGCAGTTAAGTCCTTGGTCTTAGTCATTAGTCATACCTGACAAATGGATTTCAAATTCTTATGCTTCAGCAACACAGAAAACATTGTTTTGGAGAGACACAAATGCACCTAAAATGGAATGAATGCATATAACCCATTTCTTATCACCTGAAATTCACCTCTCACTTAAAGAATTGTTTAGACTGTAGCTATGGTCAATGTAGATAAATAGGAACTTCCAAGAGGAATAGGCGGTATGAATGGTTTTTGAGAAGGCATATCTCTAAACACCTAGTTTAGAGTAAATCCACACTTTTAGAGAGATATAATCATTAACATGAGTCCACCTTTACTGATTTAACTGCTTATTCTTGCTAAGGTTTACAATACAGCTTAAGTGACATTCCTTTGTCACTTAAGATAGCTGTTAGCATCAGAGTGGTTATTTCCATAAGAGTTAGCAAATAGGATGCTATTTTCTATATCTGTCAAAAGTAGCTCCTGTCCAAAAGTCCTGGCTCAATAACCTTAGAGAAGCATTTGCCTTAAGAAATGGAAGAAACAAAATCTTAAAGTACAGGAGATAAATCTCTGCAAAGGCTGCTAACATCTGAATTGACTAAGAGAAGTTAAATAACAGAAAGGTATTATAAATCTTCCCCCGCTTCAGCTAAACTAATCATCTGTACACATTAAGACAGCATTTAATAAATGGTGCCCTGGGAAAAGTAAAAAATCTACTTGCTGGTGAATGCTCTGCCAACAGCAGAGAGAAGCCAAGATTACAGTGGCCTTTTAACACAGTTACCAAAAAAATCAATAACTTTTTATTTTTATTAAATTACTATCAGTGCAGAGAATGACTGAAGTATGTTTTCCATTTACTCCATAGAATCATATCTGCAAGGAGCTTGCAAATAATTGGATACAGAGCCCTTCTGATGGAGCATCTCAAATATCTTTATTGTTGGAGGGGATGCTTAATGCGCTGCCTTCCAGTGGCCCTTCAACAAAGAGGAAAAAATCTGAGGACTCTATAACTGACTGCTGCTTCAAAAAATTAATAAAAAGCACTGCACATAAAGAGCAGTTATAGCTATGAATGAACTGTGCTCTCAGTGGCTTTGTTCTCCTAGAAAACCTATCAGAATTTCTATTATTAAACAAAGTGCATACAGCCTCAACGGGGAAAATAGAGAAGGGAGGAGAGATGTCATGATAATGAATATAAAACATGATTTATTCCAAATACTACTCTTGAAGTTTGAATAACCAGACATCATTAAACATACCCTGAAGGAGCGTAGATCAACAAGATGTACATTTCCATTTTTAACAAAGATTCCCGCTTCCACTTGTTCTTTACCGTACACTCTTTTTCTGGTCCTTTTCACATTTACCTGCAAAACAGTACTCAGAGGGTAAGACAGGATGAAGGACTGCTACAGAATTTCCTGTAAAAGAATCCTACAAGTGCACCTGCCTGACTGTGCTGAGGGAAGCTCTCTTCCAAACACAGACTTTTCAGTCGTTTTCAACCCGCCCGGAAACTGTAGCCCTACACATTTTCTGAAAGTGGCATTACTCCCTGTGCTGTGAATTTACACATTCCTCTGCAATTTTTCACACACACAGAGGGATCCACAGACACCGGGTAAAAAAATCACTGCCTTTTACACAGCTCACGAGACATGTTTCTACCCTAGGTGCATTAGGGGGTCACAGAAACAGGAAGGCTTCTCATTCATCATGCATACTAACTAACTAGAGCTGTACAACAGGCAATGGCAGCACTACTCAGCCTCTTTGATCCGTCTCACACTAAGCACACAGGCCAACAGTGATAATGTATGCAAGGCAATGCAACGCACCTGGGATGAGCCCCCCTGGACTCAAGGTATCCACAGTGGGGTGGGATGGGATAAAGAGGGTTGCACTCTGCACACAGAATTTAAGGGATCTTTACCCACCTCAAGGATCCTGAATAAGGGGGACCTGAGAGGGAAGCTGTGCAAAACCAACCAGGAGAGAAGCAATTACAGAAAAACAATAACCTCAGGATAGCTTTTCCCCGACCACAATGCTGACTTGAATATAGAGCTAGTTTGTTTTTCACAGAGAAACCACCTCAAAAATTCATTTCAGGTCTCAGAAAAGCAGTAGCAGAGACAAAAGACAGGTGAGACAAAATTTAGTCAGGAGTAAAGAAAATATCGTTTCAATCACATTCAGAAAACAATGGAACTGTGGTTTTAATACTCTCGAGGTACTGTGCCCAAAGTAGTCCTGTTCATTCACACGGCCATAACGTTATGTCTGAGAAAACCAACTATGAACAATTCACAAGATCCATAACTAAGAAGATAAGAAAGCCTCTATCAAACAGGCCCAAGACTTACCTAACTCTATATCTTGTCTTCTACAGTAGTCAAAACAAATGCCTGTGGGAGAGTAGGAACAGGTCAAGCACATATCATAATTCCTCCTAATCTTGCAGCCTCCAACTGCTTTCAGCCCAGGCATTTCCTGAGCTGTGTATGACAGCTATACATTTATTAATCCTCAGCTCCCTTTGAACCTATGCAAACTGTTCCAACTGACAGTATTCCTTGGCAAGGAGTTCTCCAAGTCTACTATCTGTTGCCCAAAGAGACATGTTAGTTGATTTATTTGAACAATGCTCCTCCTAGCTGGACCTGAGGCCTCCTAGATTTTACACTGCAAGGCATATGGCAATGGTGATTTTATAGACCTGTATCACACCCTTCCTCCATTACCTTTTTTGCATGCTGGAAAGACTTAGTTTACTAAAGCCCGAAACTCCATGCAGTATTCAAGACAGAATTAAACCTTTCATTTTCATACTGATATAATGAGGTTGTTCTATTATCTATTCCTCTCCTAAGAACTCCTAAGTTTAGGTTCTTTGTTTTGACCACTATTTAATGCTGAGCTGATATTTTCTCAGACTCATCTGTCACAACCCTATGATCTCACTCCAGAGTGGAAATTATTTATTCAAAGCTTTTTTATGTAAATTTGTGGGGGAGGCCTTCCTCAGGTGCATCACTTCATATTTAGCCGCATCTACTTTTACCTAAATAAGGGGCCTGATTCTCTAGCAACTAGTATTATTAGATATTTATGTATATGTAAATGCAGTGTGAGCAGTATGTGCCATGAGAACATGGTGGCATTAAGCAAAACCAGAAAATCAAACCTTTGTCTTGGATTATGAGAAACTGCACTGTGTTACTGGGTTTGACTGCATTTAGGAAAGCTTCATATACAAAAGTGTTTCTAGAAACAATGACAGTGCAAATAAATGTTCTGAAAACAAAGTGGAAAGATTGAAATTCTCATATGTGGAATAGCTTCTGGGTGGTCTCAATAGGTCTGTGAATAAACACGTGAATTAAAAATGAGTACCAGCTTACAAAACTGATGATCTCTGAACAGTAAAGAATACTACGCAACTTTGGTGAGCATCAGCTTTGAAGTTGACAAATCTTATAGGCTTGGCTATGTAACTATTCACAAATATATTATAGTTATAGATATTCTGTATTGGGTTTGCATGGCAAGGTTTTGGTAGCGGAGTGGGCTACAGAGCTGGCTTCTGTGAGAAGCTGCTAGAAGCTTCCCCCATGTCTGATAGAGCCAAAACCAGCTGTCTCCAAGATGGGCCTGCTGCTGGCCAAGGCTGAGCCCATCAGCGACGGTGGTAGCACCTCTGGGATAACATATTTAAGAGGGGGGGGGGGAACCTGCTGCAGAACAGCAGCTGGGAGAAAGGAGTGAGAATATATGACAGAAATAACTCTGCAGACACCAAGGTTAGTGAGGAAGGAGGGGGAGGAGGTGCTCCAGGCGCCGGAGCAGAGAGTCCCCTGCAGCCTGTGGTGAAAACCACGGTGAGGCAGGCTGTCCCCCTGCAGCCTATGGAGGTCCATGGTGGAGCAGATATCCACCTGCAGCCCATGGAGGACCCCACACCGGAGCAGGTGGATGTGCCTGAAGGAAGCTGTGACCCCGTGGGAAGCCTGTGCTGGAGCAGGCTCCTGGCAGGACCCGTGGCCCTGTGGAGAGAGACACCCACACTGGAGCAGGTTTGCTGGCAGGACTTGTGACCCCATGGGGGACCCACGCTGGAGCAGTCTGTTCCTGAAGGACTGCAACCCATGGGAGGAACCCATGCTGGAGCAGGGGAAGAGTGTAAGGAGTCCTCCCCCTGAGGAGGAAGGAGTGGCAGAGACACTGTGAGATGAACTGACTGCAACCCCCATTCCCTGTCCCCCTGCACTGCTGCAGGGGAGGAGGTAGAGAAATCAGGAGTGAAGGTGAGCCCTGGAAGAAGGGAGGGGTGGGGGAAGGTGTTTTAAGATTTATTTTTTTATTTTCTCATTACCTTACTCTGATTTGATTGGTAATACATTAAACTAATTTCCTCAAGTTGAATCTGGTTTGCCCATGACGGTAATTGGTGGGTGATCCCTCCCTGTCCTTATCTCGACCCACGAGCCTCTCATTATATTTTCTCTCCCCTGTCCAGCTGAGGAGGGGGAGTGATAGAGCAGCTTTGATGGGCACCTGGCATCCAGCCAGGGTCAACCCACCACATATTCATATCAAAATGATTAGTCATAACTGTCCCAGCAGTCCATAAAATTTCTGGGATTAAGCAATGCTATGGGAAATAATTTCTATTTTGTTTTCTGTGTGATTATAACTTCTTTGAATCTCAGAATATGCCTTTAATATTTTTACTTTCCTTCCCTCATCTTCGCCCTCCCATAGGAAACATCACAACATTCAGCATATCTAAATACTAAAGCATTGAAATATCACAAGTTAGAGGGTACACAATAAAAATGAAAAGCAATCTCTGGAAAACAAAGCAATCCCTAGTGACATAGTATTTTATTTAATCTGAATAAGAAAGGCTAAAACAAGGAGATATCATAATCTCCAGTATGATTTAATCTTGTGACATAAAGCTTTGCTATGCAGTCAAAAAGAAAACAAAAAATAAACAGAGCTAGTCTTAGACCTTCTCTATAGATAGGAAATCATTTAAATCCTTTCCACAGAGATATTTTAAACTGTATTAGCATGAACCTGAAGAAACAACCATTTACATTAAAAAACAAACAAACTGAGGGAGTGGGAGCACAATGCAACACAAAGGAAGAGGAGGCAAGCTGGTGTTTCACTAATGCATGGGTTTCACGTAAGAGTTTTTCTTTCGCTTCCTTTTAGTTTCTATGGACACGGCTGTTTCTTCGGAGGTGGCTCAGCACTACGTGTACTTGTGAGGAGACCTAAGGCAGAGGAGGAGACTGTCAAAGAAGATGGCATATAGAGAGCAGTCCTTCATGCCGTGATGGCACCGCGGGCATGGGGGCCTGGCACCGGCTGCTGCGTTTCAGCACTTGCCCGATCCTGGCAGCCCCGGCCCCATGCCCAGCCTCACCCCCCAGCCCCCAGCCCAACCTCCAGTCCCCACCCACCCTGCTGCTTGCAGGGCCCTGGCAGGGCTGCTGGCACAGGGATGGATGTCGTGCATGGAGTGGGAGGAATCAGAGGAGCTGAAACCAAGAGGCTGGGCTGAAATCTCCATTGCTAGTCAGTTTTCCAATGTAATTAAATGAATTAGTGATTAAAATCCTCTGCCCTGGCTTGCTGAAAACAATAGAATCTGTTTTATAGCACAGCCTGATGTTTATGAAAATCCCTTCTCTAAAGGAAATAATAACCAAAGCCATGCTAACATTTGCTAAGGAAATAATAGCTAGGAATGGCATGTTTTCACAGAACGTAATGGAAGACACCTTCTTGCAGGTACCCAGCTCATGATGTGGTAGCTACATGACAATAAAGCACACATAATTAAAAGCGAGAATTGGAAAAAACACCAAATTCAAGGCTTTCTGGAATAACCTGCCACAGCTTGTCAGCTGAACAGCAAATGCTAGCTACAGAGACATTTCTCTCTGATGCTGTTGCAGACCCACATCCACTCTGCTTCATTACTTGGTCAGGTTATTTGTTTCAGAAAGACCTCCTTTCCCCTAAGCCATAGCAACTTCTTTCCCCATGCCTGAGAAGCCAAAAATCGCCAAAGATATGCAATGCAAAGGACTACAAGGAAAAAACACCCACACAGAAATGGGGCATGGAAAGGAAGCAGAAGGGCCCAGGGAGTCCCCAGCTCTTGGCTTTGTTCACCACCACGCGATGCACCTTCAGGGGTCTTTAAGCCTCTTGGGTCTCACCTCATTGCTGGGCTGGGCTGAGAGCGCACACACAACCCATTCCTTTGTGTCACTTAATGGAGGATAATGTGAAGCTACAGTAACTCACACCTGTGCCTGCACACTGCAAAATCCAGGCAATAACTCGCAAGAATAAGTTGCCTGGAGAGGTACATCCCAAAGAAGCAGTAGGATGCATATCAGTGAGATGTGGTCTATATCTGCTTGGATACAAGGACAAAAATGTTCACAGTGAGTGGTCAAGCACTGAGACAGGTTGCCCAGACGGGCTGTGAAATCTCTATCCTCAGAGAGTTTCAGAAGTCAGATGGAGAAGGCCTCAAGCACGCTGCTCTAATCTCAAAGGTGACTCTGCTTTTAGCAGGGGATTGGACCACGTGGGCTCCAGAGGTCCCTTTCCTCCTGAATTATTTCCTGATTGAACATAGGAAAGGGCTGGTGAAGTGGTAGGCTACATCTACACCAGTAAGCAGTACAGTTGTAGGGAATACTTCCAGGGAGCTGAACTTAATCATCTCAATTATTAGAACAGTCCCTGGCATCGTTTTGGACTGCCCCAGCTAGCAGTCTGCCAAACCATTCACGGGCACAGCTGGGGAGACAGCACACACCTGCACACACTGTCAATGAACAGTTTGCATATAGCTACCTTTTGGAGGTAGCTGAAAGGCTTCAGCAGTGTGGACAGAAATTTTTGCATGCCAGTTGGCACCAGCTCTGGAGAACAGTCCTGGGCACATTTGCTTACTAGTTTAGAGAAGCCCCAGTGTGGGAATTACACATGTATTTCTAGGGGTCCTTCCCAAGACTTTGAAGTGGTACTACAGCGTTTATCTACAATAAATAGATTTTTTGATCTTATCACAGGATGTTACAGTCCATAGATTCATTACTTCTTTTCTTCTTTGAGCAAACACCCTGTACCTCTCTGTTAGAGAGAGACTCAGAAAGGTTGGCACACATCACACTGCAGACAGGTCTAGCACCATGCAAACACTACAGACTTGATTGCTATTCTAGAAGGGCACAAGTTTCCCCTGTCTAGGACTATTAAGTCCTGTAGTGTATCTGCCAATCCAATGAAGGTGTGTCAGTTATCCCAGAGCATCCAAAATTATGCTAAGCTCCCCTGTTTGGGCAACTGGATCCCAACCTTGGTTCTAGAGACACTTGGTTCCAAAAGACACAACAGAATGGGAAGCATGTTGCATAAAACAAAAGGAAATAAGGATAACTAAAATGAAGTGCAGCAATGTGCAAGGGCAGCTGTATGAAGCAAGAGCTGTTCAGACGGATAGACCCCTCTTTGGCTATACAGTTGTGGAGAACAAAGAATATATCTCAGTTCTTTGCCAACATAATGCTGTAGTGTGGCATTAGAATAGAGCAATATTTTTATTGGATCTTGTTATTCTAGACAGAAAAATGTTTTACTAGTCCATCCACTAACCTAATGAAGTTCTCCTGTGCTGTCCTGCAAAAGAGATGTTTAAACTTAAGAGGTACCTTTCCTGACATGCAAGAAAAGACAGCTTTCTGCCCCAAGGAGGGAAGAGCTATACCAGTTTCCTTGAGCAGGAAGCAGCAGCCATTCTGGCTGAGAAGCAGAAATATTCATGGCATTATTCTGCAGATAAAATTTGTCAATAACTGATCTGCAGGCAAAGCAAACAATTGCAAACTAGATCTGGCTCAGATGAAAACAAAAATTTCAGATTCTTGCCAAAACAGGCAGTGTTAAAAATTCTGTTCAAATCTGATGACGTGTTCCATTAAATCCCAAAAGCAAATGTTTTGGTTTTAAGCACTTGTTAAGAAAATGAAGGAAAGGATGGACTAGATTCACAAAGCTGCTGCTGCCTTACTTCCTTAGCTCTGTCCCAGACTTCCTCCAAAATGCCTCAGCTCTGATTCACCCCTTCACCAGGGAACTTTCCTTTAATTCATCTCTGCAGGAGTGGGTTTGGCTTCGTTTCAAAAAGCAGTGCCCAGAACACCAGGCTTGTTATTGATAGAGAAAAGGACTTGCTCTGAGCTTCCCTTTTTAATAATCTTCCACCTTACATAAATAGTTAAAGGTCCAGTGCAGCAGCAGTTAACGCCTTCCAGGTGAGTGCCTAATCCACCAAGTAAGAGAGACGTCCTTCTTCATGCTCTGCTTTTTGAACCAAAGCTTGTTTGTTTTACCTAATAAAGGGCACTGAGCCCCTTTTCAGGAGAAATGAGAGAAAAACACACCTTTCTTTCATATGAGTAATTTGAGTGGATCACTCAGTTCTGTAGAAATTTTGTTCTCACATAACTGGAAAAAGGCAGTCTTGGAGTTGTGTAACATTCTGCATAAAATAAGAGAAGAACTCCTTACCTACGATATTACAGTACTGCTAAAGCTGTTCTTTTGGCCCATTTTTATATTTTTGTGTTCTACTATAGAATTATTGAGCGCATGGTTTTGTTAAGTAATTCAACAGGGGGTAAAGGGCCTTTGACTTTTTTATGAGGGTCTTCACTCCTCCAGCCAGCTGTTAACTCAAAGGAAATATTTTCCTTTTCAGTTATGCCTTAGGTAACCTGTGGATGACCTTTACAGTTCAGATCACTTAATTTTTTTGTATTTCTCATAAAACCTCAGGTGTATCCATCTGCATTACAAAACCCACAAAGACATTTTTGGTTTCCCAGTCCTTAAATGCTATTACTCCACATCACATAAATGTAATGCACCATTTAGCATCACCAAGTCTATAGAAACAAGGAACTCCTTCTAATTGCATTTTAAAAGAACAGCTTTCAAAGGAAATAAAGTCGGTGAGAAGCATGAGATGTAATTGGATAATATGATTGCAGCACACCACACTGCAATTCAAGAAATTCCCCAACTCAGCCAGTATTACCCAGTAATTAAAAATATCAATCACTTCTGCATTCCTTTGTCATGCAGGGACAGGTTGAAGCTTTAGATACCTATATTCCTAGAGGTATAAACACAATACTCATGGTAATTTTGTCTTGTTTGAGTTTCCATGGAAACAGTGTTTATGGTATTGCAGTGTTATCAGGGAAAAAAATGAGTTATAAATAATAAAGAGGCTAATGTTGTTTCCCTTGGTCTTGCTGAACAGCTTCAGGCACTGAGACAGATGAATTGGATAGAAACGGAAGACAGCAGCTGTAACACCAATGCTTATTATCGGCTGTGCTTTATTACTGGAAAGCCCATATTACTGCTAAAGCTTCATAATGTGGTGGTGCCAAATTACCTTTTATTAACTATTATAACCACTAAAGATCTAGCTTCCTTAGAAATAATTGGCTGTGCTATTTTCACTCCAGTAATATGCAGAATTCTAACTTGTCTTTTCAAAAAGATTCAATCTCAGTTCGCATTTTGCTCATCTGGTCTCCATATTTCAACCAGAAACAGATTTTTGTTTCTTTATACCTCCTATTCTGAATTCCCATCAGCATTACAGAATATCACTCTTACAACTACTTTACTTTTGTTGATATACAAAGTTCCACATAAATATATATTACCCCAAAGCTAGGCAACTCTCCCTTGTAACATAAATGGGCCACTTTGTAGAGGCAGTGCTTTTTATCCATTTCTGTCATGTTATTTAGTAAAAACAAGTGGCCTAAGCTATTGCACGCTCAAATGTTGGTACATAATTGACCCAGCTGTCAGAACCTCACGGCTATCTGTCAGCACTTTCTGTGCTCTGTAATTTTGAGAACTGGTGCAGCAACAGAAATTGCTCCAGTGAGATGTTCGGTATCGTCAAGCCCTGCTGAAGTCATGGGTAATTGAAAGCACTCCACACTTCACAGGAGGCCTTCAGGACCATGTTCACATGGAGGACTTAATCACTTAAAGGAGGAGGTAGGCACCCATGTCATAAATAAGCTGAGCTGCTTGCCACCCAGCTTTCATTTAATGCAGAGGGAATCTGTAAGAGGTTTCAGCATTGTAGGACACAATCCAGACAAAAAAGGTGAGAAGAAAGGGCTGTATTCCTCCTTCCCCACTGCTTTAATATCTTATTCTACCTTTATAATTCTCCTCATACTATCAACGCTTCTACTTGCAGTGTGAGGCCCAGGACAAAAGTCCTTCTGTATTTTAGAAAAGAGATTTTAAGACCATTTCTTACAAGGGTTTCTTAATGGCTGCTTTTAATTCCTCATGTGAACAAGGTTTCTCTTGAGATCTGGCAAATTTAACCCTCTGTAAAAATGCTTCAATATTCTTTGGACCTAAGAGACAGAGCAACTTCATCTGCTTACTAGAACATTCACCCCTGCAATTACAGTAAATGCAATGAATGAAGTCCCTATGTCCACATAAATAGCCATGTTTCCTATGAAATGAATGTCCTAGTTTTATGTTTTGTCTCTTGTACTAGCCAGGTGCAAAGTCTCCAGAGAAACTTCATCATGAACAGTAACAGAAAAAATTCACAAAGGAAACCCCTGCGTAAGCCTTCACTGACAATTGTTGCTTCATGTTCGTGAGCTTCTTCTCTCTTTTAAAAATCTTGTTTTCAAACTGAGTGCCTCATGGACAGCATTGTTTTTCATCTGTCTTCCATATTTTCTTTCAAACCTTGATCTAAACAATACTTTGTCCAAGGACTCCACCAGTTAATTAGGGACTGTGAAACAAAAATTATTCAATTTGTGTATTGTAAAAAATGTTGAGACAGGCTTAAATGCATAAGGATTTCGTTGCAGGGTCAGTAGCTGATGGCGTGCAATAGACTCCAGTGATTAAAGTTACTTTCAGGGAAAAACAAAAAACAAAAGGAGAAAAAGATGCTTATCCCGGTGCCAATCACTTTCCATAAGAAAGCTGATGAAAGAGACATGACAACGCTTCAGGATGTGCAAGTGCAAGACAACAAGAACATCAGTACAAAAGCAGAAAAGCACTGCCAAAGCAGTTTCTGCATGCCCAGGTGACAGCTCGCACAGCTGCAAGTGAAAGGCAGCCAGCAGTATTACAGGGTAAGGGCTGCAGAGTTGCAAAGGGAAGCCCCTGGGCATCGCAAAAGTTCAGGCACTTTAGGAACTGCAAAACAGTTTAAAACATTCAGGGGAAAAAAAAAGGCCTAATGCTCAGAAGGGGACCTGACAGTGGCACTTCTGTTGGCAGTGAGTATGCTTTATTTGCATCACCACTTGATGTGACTGGTACCTCACTTGTGAATTCCTTACTAGCTTTTCCTATGGCAGACTGAAATTCCCTAGCAAAAGTTTACAGGCAGCACTGATGCAAGCAAGACCTGTACCAAGTTACAGTGATTCTTTTGGACTGCAGTGGCACACAGGGGCTTAGCAGGATCAGAACCTCTTATTAGTATGCATCGAACAGGACTATAAGATAGAAACTTCTCTAACGTAGGCGCAAAGGCATACATTTAGTTCCATAGCTAAGTTATTAAAAAATCAGCTTTAGAACTGTAAGTTGTTAATATATGTGGTCTTTCCTTCCCATAAGAACAAATTAAATGTAGTGTTCCTAAATTGCATTTGCAAATATTTGCATGCACATGCATAACTTCCTGAATTAGTCAACTTCATGTTTCTTCAGAGCTAGGCTAGAAGCTTGTGTTTGAAATATTGATGCAGTGAAGGTGAGAAAATTTATTAACTGCCTGGCATTAATGTACCTGACTACAATGATCACGAGTTTTTCTAACAGCTCACTGAAACCAGGGATTGTTGCAGTTCTTGTGCCTTTAGCAAAACCCCAGCTGTAGCACTGAGAGGTTTCTGCCTTTGCAACAAGGTGATTCTATTTCATTGCTCACAGCAAATTAAAAATATTTTTATGAATGTTATTTAAAGGAGAAAATCAATAATGATTCAGACTCTTGGCTTCTTCAGTGAATTGCCAGGATTGTTTTGGAGGATTCTTACATTGGCAGGAGTGCTTAGCAAATCTATCAAAAATATGCACAAAGCTTTCTCACCACAATTTATTTTTTAAACAGATGCCAAATTTGTGCTCTTATAGCCATATCCAGATGCCTAAATTTGGAACAGAAGCTCTGCATATCCTGCAGCTTCTGCAGAAGGAAAAGGGAGGTAAGAAGTACCCTTTTTTTCTCCTTTTTTTTTAAAGTCAAGGCAGCCTGCTACCAGCAATGCCTAAATAGGGATTTAGGAGTTGAAAAGATTATCATCACCAAAGACAGACTGGTTTCATCAACAAAGTATACATATTTCTGCTATTCAGAACTGTAGGATTCCAGTTCCCCTTTTAGTATGCAGTGAGTGAGCCTGGACAGGTATTTCACTATGTGGATCCTGAGGTGCCCTATGCCCCTTTTTAAAAGAAATAAGTGGCAGATGACAGGCATTTCCCCATGGCCCAGAAGGAGCTTTCCAGTGACTTTGCCATCTCCATCAAACTAGTATTTTTTTATTAGCCTTACTGCCAGACCTGTGATGTCAGGCTTGTGGAAGAGATTGGAAACTAAATAGTCTGTAATGTCATCAGATTAAATGTACTACCACATCTTTTAGATTTATGACAGACACTCTGCAATCAGTAACATCTATTTTTGCATGGATTTTTCCTTACTAAAGGTCATAAAAGTTTGAGAAAATAAAGTTAAAATTTCTGCAACATTTTAAGTTAGTTGCATTCAAGTAAAACAGGAAAATAGTCCTTTTAGAAGGGAAAGAAAAGCTATTCTATAACTTTATGGTAAATATATTTTCTTTCAACAATGTGGAAAAGCAGCATACGTTAATGACAGTTGTAATTATGTAAATTATTTCTCTAGCATATAATATTTGGAACTCGCTATCTGAGTGAAAGACGGAAAATTCAACTTCTTTTTCCAACAGTAGAGCTAACATTCTCTTATCTAGACTGTTAGTGGTATCTTGGAGCCCTCTAGCTCACAGTCCTTTTGTGATATTTTGAGATCTATTACAGCACTGTTAATTGTGTTTTGAAACATTGATTTCAGGAAAGAGATGGAGTGTACTACATTAGAAAGCATTTGAGCCTTGGCAAAAATATACTGCATATACTGGAAATGAAGTCAAGATTGACTTGTACTTGTACCCCATGGGGAAAGCATAAACACTTGTTAATTATAGAAGCAGCTAACCACCAAGGTAGCTGGGGACACAAATTCATATTTCCAAACAAAGAAAACTAAACATTCACTTACACAGCCCTGCTAGAGAAAGGGCTGTGCAGATCTCTTTGCATAAATGAGCTACTTCTCCAGAGCAAACGAACCCGGCTGGCAGCCCAGCACCACTCAGAGACGCAGGAACGAGAAAGGCTGATTGAGTAGCAAAGCGTAACCTTGTCTTCTCATGGCCAGCCTCTTCACTATCTGTTGCACCACCACGGTGGGACCACACTGCCACATCCCAGCTCCACCAGCAGACTCATGAAGTGGTGAGGTTTCCTGCAGCCCTTGTACCTCTTATTGTCCTCTCCAGTAAGAGAATAGTCCAAGTGAACTGGGGTGGGCAAGGAAAGCTTTTCAATAAGCTTTAATCTGTGGTCATGGGAGGGGAAGGTAACTCATTCAGCACTGCTTACCCAGTGTGTGCTGTTGTCTCTGGGTTATCCAGGCTACTCTTTTTGGGCAGTTTGCACTCCCCATCCTTCTTCCCCTGCCAATATGTATGAAAAACTCTGAAGCCATTGTGAGCCCTGAGGGCTATGTCCATAGCATGGCCTCAAGCACTCATCCCATTTAATTGTTAACATGCTTATGTGCTGACAAAGGTTTAATCTGTGCCAGCTAGCTCCCACCCATACCAGGCACCCAAGCACCCTTCACAGGAGAGCAAGGACCCCGCAGAGCTCATACCCACATTGTACCCAGCAAACCACATGGATGAGGCCACTGTGTATTGGATGGGAGGAGAGTTTAGCACACGAGCACAAGCTGTGCCCTGCCATTGGTCCCAGAGGCAGAGAAAGGCTCAGCCTCATGATGTTTGCTACCACAGACACAGAGACATCAGTAGGGTGAATTTGAGCTCCACATCAGAAAAAGGAGCAACAGCAACATCTTGACCTCCACCCCTGCTCATTACTTTAGAGCTGCTGGAAACACCCAAAGAGTAGACATGAATCCAATTTCAGTTCAAGCAGAGCAATAAAAAATAAAATCATCTCTTCCAGTGCTGTCCTCTGCATATGCAGTTCTTTTTCCACAGGTTTTTTACTTGTAGCAGGAAACTCATAAGAATATGATGTAGCTTGTGTGATAGCTGCTGAAATGCTGGTTTTAGGGACAAACTATACAGCTATGTTAGAGACAGTATATAGAAGAGACTCTGCTGTGCCTCTTTGATCATAATTGGAATATAAATAACTGTTTGCTCTAGTCAGATATATTTCTTACAGTGGACATAAATTAAAATCAGAAAAATAGTAGGCTTTGAATGTGTGAGGAACAAATGCTTGCCTAGTACTTCTAGAACAGTAAAGGAAGGGTTTGAAATCAAACTTGACAAATTATTCTGTGTTGTTGCATATGCTAAATGAAAATATGGGAAGAGATAGAGCTGTCGGGCTCAATGCACAGATTTCTTTGTATAGTTATTTGTTTTCTTATTTATATTATTCACAAAGGTTTGTAGTACATAAGATTAGTGCAGTTAGACAAAGGAAAGCCTTGCTGCATTAGCACATGACTTAGCATGTTATCTGGGCTGAACAGGAGTGAGTCTGATGAACTGGGTGAGTGAAAACCTATTGCACTATCTTACAGTGAGGCTGGTATGGTGGAATGGGCAAACCCCGTGTTACATTAGCTTGAGATAACACCGGGAAAACTAGATCAGTGAAACTCACCTGGTTTAGCATGTATGTTCAGAATGAGCCAGGCAGGTCAGCTGAGTTTAGGCAGCAAGATATGTATTCCCCAGTTTCCCATTTTTATTAATCCAAAAATACACCTGTATTCCTATTGATTGAAAAAGGAGGTGAGTGAGTAGGGACAGAAGAGAGAGCAGAAGAAGGGAATAAGGGAAACAAATAAAGATCAAAGACTAAAGCAAAAGGTTTTCAGAGGCTCACACAGATGGAGAGGATGCAAGGAAGTCTTACCCTCAGTCCAGCTGATAAATGATATCTCGAAAGGGAAACGTAAGAGGAGTGGAAAGATTGTGAGTCGAAATACAAGGGCACTGTTAATAATTCATTTCATTGCCCTGTGTTTTGTTTTCAAAATTGCAAACCCTTCTCTTCATCTTCACTTTGACAGAATAAAGCAAACTGATTCCTTTTATCCCTAAGTTTTATCTATTAAAAAAGCCAACTCTGAATGAGATGACAAGCAAAAACGTCCCCATTCTTCTGAGCATGACTTGAGCAGAGGGAATAGGCAAAGTCACAGAGGGGCTTTCATTCAGCAAGCATTGGGAAAGCGTAGAAAATTTGGGCACAAATTTCACACTCCTCTACAAAGGCCTGTTTGGGTCTGGGAACACTCATACTGTCAAAATAAATCCCTTTTGGCAGCTGCTAACTAACACAAACCTGAAGAGCCACATAACATCTATGAACCCCAGAATTAAACATTCTCAAAACCCATCAGAAACAGAATACATTTTTCTGAGCTACGGCCAGATACGACTGAGCAAAGCCCAGCTATTTGCAAGCACCTGCAGGAGAAAAGGCCACAGGTCACCCATCTAGTTTGCTTACATCTATCACCAGTATCATCTGTAGGTATCTGTGAACATAATTCAGCATGGGTTCAGTTCCCTCCCAAACCACAAGTGACTGCTTGCTAAGAGTACAGAGAAAATAATATGGTTCTTAATAAAAAAATGTTATAAAATATATAAATAAAATGTATATAAATATATAAATATCGTATATCTTATTAAAAATAAATAAATAAATAATAAGAAATAAGTGAAGGGAAAATTAGTGATATGTTCTACTGACTTAATGTCAGGAGGAGAAGCTTGTATGGGCAGCATCACCTTTTCAGTACAGCATATCTTAAGTATCCAGTAAGATTCTCATATGAACTTAACATATTGTATTGGGTTTACATGGCAAGGTGTTGGTAGCAAGGCAGGTGCAGGGATGGCCTCTGTGAGAAAAGACCAGGAGCTGCACCCATGTTGGACACAGCTAGTTCCAGCTGGCTGCAAGATGGACCCACCACAGGACACAGCTGAGACAATTAGCAATGCTGGTCGTGCCTCTGTGATAACATATTGAGGAAAGGGTAAAAAACGCTGCACAGCACCTGGAACAATGAGGAGTGAGAAAAAATGGGGGAGAAACAGCCCTGCAGATGCCAAGGTGAGTGAAGAAGGAGGGGAAGTAGGTGCTCCAGGCACCATAGCAGAGAGTCCCCTGAAGTCCACAGAGATCACCATAGTGAGGCAGGCTGTCCCCCTGCAGCCCATGGAGGATCCTACACCAGCACAGGTGGACCTGCCCTGAAGGAAGGTGCAGCCTGTGCAGAGCCCACGCTGGAGCAGGTTTTCTAGCAAGACCTGCGACCCATGGGGGACCCACACTGGAGCAGTCTGTTCCTGAAGGACTGCATCCTGTGGAAAGGACCCACGCTGGAGCAATTCATGAAGGACTGTACCACGTGGGAAGGACTCCAAGCTGGAGCAGGGGAACAGCATGAAGAGGAAGAAGTGGCAGAGACAAAGTGCTATGAACCACAACCCCCTTTCCACTGTGCCACTCAGGGAGAAGGAGGTAGAAAAGTTGGAAATGAAGGAGGGAAGTTGAGCCCAGGAAGAAGTGGGAGCAGGGGTTTTTAGTTTTGTTTTTGTTTCTCACTATCCTACTCACTATCCATTTTTAGCTGGCAATAAATTAAATTAATCTTCCCCAAGTTGAGTCTGTTTCACCTGTGGTGGGAATTGGTAAGTGATCTCCCTATCTTTATCTTGCCCCACAAGCTTTTTAATCTTATTTTCTTTCTCTGTCCTGTTGAGGCGGGGGAGTGGGAGAGCAGCTGGATGGGCATCTGACAGCAAGCCAAGGCCAAATCCACCACACATTTCTAATATAAGAATACAAAAGAAAAAAAAAAAAGAAAAAAAATTGCAAAAATATTGGCTAAGTCGTAATTTAAAACTTGGTGCCAACAGGGAAAATGTGTAAACTTGTACTACAGCACAACAGTCACTTGGTTCTCCAAGTTAATTCTTACTATGCTTTTTAGACAGTCCAGAGTCATTCATTCTTCGGGATATCAGACAGGGAAATGAGTTTAGGGTTAGATTAAGCACCCACCAGAAGTCACCACAGTTGCACAAAAATAAACCTAGAAATATATTTTCTTGATTCCAGAAGTGGCTTAATGATGAAGCCTCAGAAATTGCAGCTGGGGGCAGGGGTCATCGTTATTTCCACTCTCCATTAAAGTAATCATGAGAGTGGTATGAAAGCTGGGAGCATTGCCCAGAAGAAGGACTTTGCTTTCAAGTGAACTTCATAGGTTCAGGGAATTTGAACTGAACATAACATTTGATGCATTAATTGGAGTACTTGTCAAATGTAACATTTTTAGTGCATGATGATGTCTTCATTAATCTTGATGAAACTATGGGTATGATAGCCAAAATGGAAAGAAAAGCTGAAGACACCAGACTGCAATTACTTCAAACCCCCCACACAAGGGAAGAGCTTGAGAACTTCAGCCTTATACTTTCCAGTTTGCAGGATGCTAAGAAATACAGGGCCATGTTCTAATTTTAGATGTGCTTTTCGAGCTCCTGCTGCTATTGTCTTTGGCAAGCATGCTTCTAAAGTTACACTGTGCACCTCTGCCTACTTATTCATACTTGGTAGTGATACAGAAGGCAAACAAGTTAAAACTAATTTGAGTTTTTACACATAAGAGAGGCTGAGTCTTTTCTTCCTCCAGCAGAAATATGATTAAGTTTTCCTATTTCACTTTGTCCTACAAACAGGAGATATCCATAAATTATAGCAGTAAAAAGGCTTGGCCTTTTCACATCCTTATAAAGCAGTCATTTGAAGAATGTTCTTCATTTCTTCAGCCCATTGAAGAGATGCTCTGCTTTTCCCAGTGGGTCCTTTGACTCTTCAAACTCACTCTTTCAGTTTAGTTGCTTACTTAATAGGACATTGATGTTTTCATTTATCTCATTTGTGGTAAGTGAAAGGTCTTGTCAATAGGGATTTGGCACGTCTTAAAGTTTCAGTAAGACTTCTTCTCCTTTTTAATGAAATTATTTCCTAATAGTCCTTTTATAGTGTCACATTGAGCTGACAAGAAATTGTTTCTTTTCAAGGTTCCAGAGACTTTTCCCAAGGTAGCTACAACTCAATCAACACAGAAAATAGTCTTGCAAAATGTTTTTGCAATTCTAAAGGGCTAGAGGTCTCAGTAGCTCCTTGCTATGATGTTAAGAGGTGATTCAGAACCTGTAGCTGGAGTGTGCCAGATTTAGTTATAAAAGAACTTAATGCGGGTCAATAAAATTCTCTTAAAGGTTAGCTTGTTCCAATATGCTTTGTAAAAAGAATTGCAACTGAAATATACAACCTCTTCAAAAGGCTTGAGAAGGAAGTTGCCTGTGAGAGTGAGCAGGAACCATGCTACTTACAGGGAAACAGACACAGCTGTAGAAACAGGGAGTTGATTAGCCTGTGTGTTCAGCATTATCATGGAAAAGGATGCCAACTAGTGCTATTTGACAGTCCCATGAGAGTGATCACCAGCATGGAAGCTACTGATGATGCTACTGGGAGCACTGGAGGCCTGCCCACAGTGACCTTGGGCACAGCTGCAGTGGCCCACAGCTTTCAAGGGGAAGGGTCATACCATCTGCATCTACGCCAGCCAGATGGACTGCCCCAAGGCAAAGAGCAGAGGGGAGCAAAGGGACAGGGTAAAAAGGGTGCTCTCTCTGGCACACCACGTAATGGGTGGCTTCCTCGCATACCCCAAACTGTCTTTTCATGTCATGCATTGTCACTTTGAAGACATTGTCACTGAACAGTGTCAGTGTAGCCAAAAAGATTTTCTGAAAGACTTGGTGATTTATTTAAGATCATACCCCCACAGAAAACATGTGCTTTTCATCCTTCTTCAAGATACTTCATAGTACTTTACTGAATAATAAGGCATGGAAGCTCTCTTACCTCAGTTACATAGGCATCAAATTGAGGCACAGGAAGACCTAATGATCCTAAACACAGGAATCTGTTTAGGATCTTACCTATTTCATGTGCCAGTGCCCAAATGCATGCCCCATCCTTCCAGCCACACTGGAGCCATTTCTCTGTATACGAGCAGATGCAGCTTTGCCTTTGTCCTTTGCAGCAACCTAATTCTAGAGCCAGCTGCAGAAGCAGCCTAGAAGTTTAGGGGATAATTCATTTGTATAAGTTTATGGCCCTAACAAGATGTTTCACCAGGCACAAGTTATTGCAGCATGCAAGTCTAGTCTTTTTTTACAGCTTATGAACCTAGTGATGATTTTAGCACATTTTACTAGTCCAGCTCTCATTTAGGACTCCTCCTCTGCTAGGGAAAAACCTTAGGGAGAAGATTTTTCAGCTTCTTATGATATAAATGAGCTTTCTCCTGGAGGCAAAAGGAGAAGAAAAGGAAAATATCTTGACGTTTTTGTAAATACATATTCATTAACAAATTAAATTAAACTCATAATATGCAACTTGTGGGCAAATAATCTTAGTTCTGAAAATCAAAGGATGCCTTTGAAGCCTTGGTGTTATATGTCTGAAGCTGAGCACCCACCACATCCCAAGCAGTGCCAGAAACCACAGGGAAGGCTGGTCCCACTGCTCCCATCAGCTCCTAGCTCTCACCACATAAAGGAAAGGTGAGTTCAGAAGCTGCTACTCAAAATGGAGAATGTCCAAGACACCTACTTGTTCTGGGGGATGATGAGGAAGCTGGAAAGGGTTGTGATGGGTTGTCTCTCCTTTTTTTTTTTTTTTTTGTTGGGGAAATAGATGGAAATTGGGGTGTCCCAGAACAGAGTCCCCAAATCAAGGTCTGGTAGCAGCTAGATGTAAATGAGAGGCCAAATCACCATTTTATCTCCCTATTTTGTTTAAGATTAAGCAGAAGATATCATCAGATCTTTATTGTGATATAAACACATGCCTCATAGCTGATCTGCCATATGGTACTGCTCGAGCATAGCAGTTAAACTGGCTGTGCTTATACGGATAGTCAGACATGGCAAATGGTCTTTTGCATTCTTCCAACACACACAGACTGTTTCTTCTTTGATAAACTCATGCTAAAATAAAATGTATGTCAATTTGCTGTCTGGATTTTCTATCTAATCAAATTTGGCCATAATGGCAAGTGCTTTTCCACTCAAGATAACTGAACTACCTTCATTCACTCTTTGCAACAGCTCACAGAATCAGACAAGATTATTTTTGAGAGATGTTAGTTCATATTCTGAGAAAATGGCGTGGTGAGATGTTTAACAAATTGGAGGACTTTGTACATTTTGGCTACTGAGTCTGTTAGTTAGGAGAACAGGAACAATCTGTTTTACTATGACGTCCCTACATTCTCATTAGTGGCTGGATGTTTCCCAGAGATGTACCCAGGCAGTTCTTACTGAAACCAATGGGGGCTGCCTGTGCCCAAGGGTAGATGTTCTTCCATTTTAGAGATGGTAGACTGAGGGAGAGGGAGCCGTATCTGAGTGTGCCAAGCCTTGTGTGGGAAGACTCCTAGTCCACGCTATATTAATTCAAAGGCACAGAATTAGACAGAGTTGTCTATTTTGTTCTGGATTTGCTTGAATTTTGGGAATGTCTCAAAAAGATACACATGCTACTTGTGTACTTGTCCCCAGAAGTGTTGGCTGCTTTCATCACTATTTAATCAAAGCAAAAACATCACTAATCCCAAAAAAGAGAGAGGAACAAAAAATAACAGGAGAAAAGTTACATCCCTTCTTTTTGGGTGCAGAGCAGGGGATGTTGCTACTTTCCAACTGTATTCCTACTTCTTTCCAGCTAAGATGAAAAAAAAAAAAGAGAAATAAAGACAAGAAAAGGGGGCATTTGGGAGGGGTTACTGTTGGGCAGGACTGGCTCCCTGAGCATTACAGTAGTGGCAGCTCAGTCTGTTCTCAAGCAGTGAAGTTTTCTCACTCTTATTTTAACACTTTCTGCAATCTCTTAAGACTTCCTTCTTTTTTATGCAGCAGAGGTAGGATTTAATCATACAAATTCACTAATTCATTTGCCTTTCACAGAGGGATTATTTCCCAAGTATTTCTCTCTTACTTGCCACAGGCTTTAACGGTCCCAAACATAAGGCAGACTTTTACCACCGCAGTTACCTGCCCTTTCCCTAAGAGTACAGAGCTTTCTGAGGTCACCTGGCTGTATGTTCAAATGCATTTTTTGCCATTATTCCTGATAATGTGAATTACCTTTTTCAATGGGGATTGATAAATAACACAGCCACTTCCAGATCTGCATGGATACCTACTCTTTTCAAAAATGCCACCTTCCTCCTTTTATGTTAAGTGAAGGGAGATACAAAGTCTCCGAGCAGAAGAAGAGGTGGCAGACGTCTTAGAAGGTGGCAGTTCTCAGAAGATATCAATGAATTTGCCTTCTGCCTAGGCTGAACAAAGAAAATATTGTGAAGATCAGTAAAAAATGAGAGTCAATAACAAGCACCTGTTCAGAAACATGAAAATTTGTCTTATACATGCAATAAAAAGAGCAAGAGGGAATGGCTGGAGGAGACCATATTTATGCCATTCATGTGGAAACCAGGAGCTGCAGCAAAATGCTCACTATCCCCAAATGATTTGCTTCGGGATGAACTGTAGAAAGGCATCTTGGAGTCTGGTGAATCTAGCCTAAATGTTCAATAAAAAAAAGACTGCAGATTAAGATACATAAATCATTTCCACTTAGTCACCCATTTACATTATTAGGGGAAAAATGTTGAGAAAAAATACATTTGTAAGCAGCAGAAACAATAGAGTTTGGATCAGTGGCCTGGTTTCTTACAATTTGTACCTTACAAGGGAGGCACTACGTGATTCTCTACTGTCTCACAAAAGCTAAGAAATCTTTCTCCCTATAATAGCACTGATAGGGTCTGTTCCCCTCCTTCTACAGACTACAGAATTGCATGAAATTTGCAGGAATGTAGTATATTTGCACTTTCTAATTTTTTGTCAACCTGGTTGAAATTGACAAAAAATGTTCAAGAGTTACTGGGGCACTGATAAGCACACAAGCATGTGTATATGTGTGGGTATGGCATGTAACCTTATAGGTTTTATTTCCTTAGGAAGTCAAAGCTAAAGATCTGTTGTCTTTAAAAATTAGTTTAAGCTAACCTGAAAATAGATGGATAATCAAATCAAGCTGTAATTTTTTTTGTCCTATAAACTGCTGCTTTGTTATCTGCCTGGAGTCAAGATGGAAGTTCTGATTAGATTTTGCTCTGTGAGAGAAAACAGGAGGCCAAGAGAAGTTAAAAGCAAGAGGGTGAGCTCTGAATAGCAGGTGGATTCAGACCATCTGGTTAGCAGGAGTCGCTCTACTGTGCACAGACGAATGTGGTCTTTTGAATACTGATACAGCAAAAATGGTAACAGGCTGCAAGGCATCACTTCCTTCTTTTGAAGAATCATGGGATTTATATTGTCCATTAGATCAAGACGCAGCCTAAGGAATGGCTGCTAGAGAAACCAGAAGGAAAACAAAAGAACTGCAATATCCCTCTGAAAATCACACTAGCAATGCAAATGTCAGAGGCTATGTTTGTTCCACACAATTCATCCAAACAATATATCTTTATGGTAAGGAGTCTCAAGATAATGTCTCTATTTTGTTTCTTTGTATATAAGGTAATTTAGCAAGCATTCCTGTGCTCTCTATAATGTCATTCGTTACACTAGCCATAAATGTTTGAATGTTAATTAGTTCTGTGGTGTTTCACTTCTTTCTTTATAATATCTACATCTGATTCTGTCTAAAGTTTTATGGGAAAACAGAAAGAATGATTAAAAAATCCTGGTTTTATGCAACAACATGGAGTTATTTGTAAAGGAATACACAAGCAGCTACAGAGAGTGTGTTTCAATAAGTCTCTTATGCAATGCCCAGAGACTGCCTTTGGAAGCAGGGCACCGGGTAGCAGAGAACTTGGACTGCCTGACTATGGTAAGGTATCTCCTTAAAGCCCTTTCAAAACGTGGCAGGAATATAAACATCGATGTGACAGCAGAAAGATATAGTACATAAACAAGGAATTTAAAAGAAAGAGGTGACTCATCTTGATGCCTTTGGAATTATACTAAGAGTAATCTGTCTTCTGAACCTGAATACAATAGTCAACTTTTAAAACCTAGAGGCCTTTTGTGAATGTGAGATCTGTTGCCCATCAGATACAGCTTTCAGCAGACCGTGCCAAATGACATCCAACATGTCATTTCCTAAAGGAATGAGAAATAATGCAATCTATTGCAATGTAATATAAAGCAATACACAGGGAAAATACTAAAGAAGCTGGGAGATGGTGTCCTTCACTACACACTCTAGAACAAATCTCATGTACTATGCAGGATGAAAAACCTATTTCTGGTAGCTTGTCTTCTTTAATAAATGCATTCACACCTTGTCTCCAGACTTTCCTCCCAAAGCCCTGGCACCACAACCCTTAATCATACGTATAAGGTAGGAAGGTTCCTAGATGAATATAATGCATGCAGCCCTTTTTCAGTGGGATGACTGATCACTAACCAAGGTATTTCAGGCAAAGTGTATCAACATGGTACAATCAAATAGCAGTTCTCACTGTGAGAGAACTAAAGACAACAGAATACAACCACATGTTTAATGTGAATATATTCATATTCTAAAACCACCATTATT
Organism: Morus bassanus; assembly: GCA_031468815.1. NCBI lineage: Eukaryota > Metazoa > Chordata > Aves > Suliformes > Sulidae > Morus > Morus bassanus. Next base: position 84,902,508 of record CM062568.1, on the reverse strand, counting down.
TTACGTTACTGAAAAAGTACCTGGGCTTAGCAGGTTATGAACTGGATCAATTCTTTTACTTGTGGCTGTACACCAGAGGAAAAGCAATGCTGTATTTCTTATGTTTGAATAGTAGTTCTTAGAGTGGCCAGATATATCTCTGAACAGTGTAAAACTAGGTGCTTTGCCACAATGTCAAGAGTCTAAGTGTTAATGCTGCCACAAGCACTAGCAGCTTCCCTGGACTTTGCTTACAACAGCAAGTAATTCAGGGAAAGGGAGTGTTGAACACAAAAATATATGGAGATAATTTACCTTAGCAGAAAGAGGGAAAGAGAAATAAGCAGTGGGCATGGCTGTGAAGAGCGGTTCCCCCTGGCAGGTTCAGAACCTGCCCCTGCTGCAAGATACTGCAGCTCCAAAACCCCTGGGGGGAGGCGGATCCAGCGTCCTGCCTTCCTGCTTGCCAGGTCTGCATCCTTGAAACAATTCCAACAGGGATCTTCTGAGCCAGAAAAACACTCGTTAAGGAGTGTTTCACCAATTTAAAAGACCTGGAGATTAAACAAATGCTGTTTAATTAAAATGTTGAAGCAATGTTGATAAGAAAGGCTGCTAAAATAGTGCTTAGAGTTGCCCCAGACTGAGAAGCGATTAGCATACTTGTACTAAAAGAAAGGTATGCTTCCGATAATTCTCTTCCCTGCTTAATATTACAGCTGAGTGCCACGTGTACTGGAATTAAAAGCGCACTCACTCTTCCTCATCCACTCATCTAAGTGCTTTAAAATGTATATGGATGTGTGGTTAGCATCAGTGTTCCAGATTTCGGAGTATTTGAACAAGGCAAACTTGACAAACAGCATTCTGGAGAAATATGTATATAACAAAAAGTGAAGGAAAATAAAAAAAGCTTTTATTAAAAAATGGCATGTTTTGGTTGCATTGGGATTAACTCATGGCTCTTATTGTCACCAAAGTTATTCTAACAGTCTGGCTTTTATGTCAGCTCTGCAGTGGGTGCACACCTGGAGGGAAAAGAGAGCACAATTCTCATCAGTGATCACCAAGGAAATGATCACACTTTACAAGCATGCTGAGAAGATGAAAGGTCATTCAAACTTTTGACTTTGAGGTCTTTAATACGAGCCGGATAGTATGTGAGTCAGATCAGAATTCAGTGTAGCTTCCTCTCATTCTGCTGTCATCAATTCACACCCAGGGTGCATTGCCGTCTGGAGACGTCCTACCCTTCACATGCTGGGCCCAGAGCAGGTATGGAAGCTTTCCCCAGTGAAGAAGTAGGTTTGAAACCGCAGCAAGGTAAACCGACAGCCAAGTGCTCAGGACTGACTCAAAGGGACTGACTTGGAAAGAGAAGACAGGTAGCCTCCATAATCTCCTTAGCTGTGGTCACAGCTGAGCTGGAGGTTCCCACCTCCTTCTGGAGAACTATTAGAAACACTCCTCATTCTTCAGCTGTTTCCTAAAACTGCCTCCAGCAAGTTTCATCCTTTGTCAGAGATGCCCCTCTCCCTCTGCCTGCACTGTCTTCTTCCCACCCACTCACCATCAGACACCTCTGCTCTACAAGTTCGAGGAGCACATCTGCATAATGAATCTCTCTCTCCAGTATTACAGAGTCAAGCAGTGGTATGCAGTCAGTGCCTTTGCTCCTCAGGACATTGTGTTCTGTGAGCAATCAAAGCTTTCTGATATCTCAAGAAAGACTAATGCGAAGGGAGTGCAAGGGTGGAGCAAAAAAGGTCCAAAAGGAGGACAAATTTGGAAAAAAAAAAAAAAAGATGAAAAGTTGAAGAAAAAGAAAAGTTAGGCCCCAACCTTGGTGGTCAGAACAGGGCACTTACCTTTGAACTCACCTTTCAGCTATATCCACTACCATGCATTCCCCAGACATGGACTACACATTACGTCTTTCCTGTTATTTCATGTGCCTGCCAAACACTGAAACAGGAAAACATATCTAAACCCGGATGCATATGGTGCTGTAAGGCCTTCATCCAAATCTATGCCTCTGAACATAGATAGAAACGTTCGTAGACAGAACTCCCCGGGACTATCAAAAGCCTTGGGTGAAGCTGTTTCTTGTGTCAGTTTGTTAAAAGAAAAATAAATCTGTATTAATTTAATCATTGAGATCTAAATTGTTTGATCTTCATCTTGTCTAAATAAACACAAGAAAATAAAGGGAGGCAGAAACCAAAGTACAAATCAAAACCTAATCTGGCCAAGTAAAGGGTTAGGTAACAAAGGTGTCATGCATTATAATCAACACTTCAAACTGCATGAAATTCCCAGTTGTTGGTGTGAAAACCACTGCACATGTTTTTAATAACAGCATCAGTGGCTGACAATGAAACACAAAATATTGGTTTGTAAATCTTGCTCTGTTCTGGTTGACCATGGAGAATTAAACCGGATGGGACATGCTTGCTTGTCTACTGACTGCATGACCTATAAAGCGAATTCCTCTAAGTACAAATTCTGTAGAGGCACAAGAGACAATTGCTGAAAGGAAAACTGAAAGAATATTCACTTATTCTTGGCAGTACACATTAAAAAACAAGATTCTGAATAGTCTAGAAAAGAAGTGCTGCCTTGTGCAACTGATGGTGTGAACTCTGAAGTTATTGTTCCTTTACTCATCTATTCAATGCCATGTACAGTCTCGGAACATGAGAGAGGCTTATGTCTGACACAGACATGCCACTCAAGCTGCAATTAATAATGGAACTGGCTTCGGCACATGCCTACCTACCTCCACTTGTGATTTTCAGTGACTGGCATTGCTAAACAATCCCCATTCAAACTTCGCATTTTCCCATGCAAAGTTAATGGAGACTCAAAAGTGTGTGCAATGACTGACAAAGTACCAACAGTTCTAGAAAAGATCACTCTAGTCGTTTATTTGTGGTATAAGATCCCATTTGCAGCTGAGCTAGCAAGGATTTTCCTGACTATGAAGGCGCTTGCATCTCCTTTCGCAAACTGCATGTTCAGACTGTTAATCCCATGCTTTTTGGAGCATGCATTTCACAAAAAATCATTTATCAAAAATGTAATTAATTTCTGTCCTGATGGAGTCAGCATCATATTAAGAAAAAAAATCAGCATACCTCAAAGGAGACATAAAAATGGTCTAATATTGTTTATCTGGTAAAAATTAAACCACCTGGAAGACTTGGCTAAGATGATTCACTTAAGAGAAGTTTGGGTAACATCTGTTCCATCTTCATAAGTCAAATAAAAAATTATGGTCAATGTTATGCAGTTAATGAAGAGTTGGAGATTATAATTTATAAAGTATATATTCTGAGTGTACACTAGGAAACACAGCCTATTACTGCTAAATGCTGCCTAGAGAGGCTGTCTTGTCCCATATCCTCATTTTTCAGGAAATTCATCATGTACTATAATAATCACAAAGATTAGTAATACGAAAACATCACTAAACTAGGTTTTATAGTAGGTTTTTTGGGTGCCTTACCATCCTGGTTTACAATCTGGTCATGAGCAACTAACTTCTCAGTAGATAAGAGCCACAGAAGTTAACAAGAAAAGTTTTGATGGCCATAAAAAGGAGATTCCAGCATTGGAACCCAAAACAATAGCATCCCATTTTACAGCACAAATCTTTCCCCAGAAAAAGACTGATTCAAAGCATAGTTGTCTAAATGACAATCTGATTTATGTCAAAAGCCGATTTCAACCCCCCAGACTTTAAACATAGAAATTAAAATGTGTAGAACTCTTGCACAGTTTTTGTTGTTGAGAGCCACCATTTGATGGAGTAGTTTTTCCCTAGATTGAGAATTAAAAGGCAACCACAGTACTCCAATGAGACCATGAAAGCCAAAACTGACATAAGTGACTTCAGGGGTTTTGCAGATTTTCAACTAGCATCAGTAATAAAAATGATATATATATCTACTGTTGTTCAAGCAAAGGCAAAATGAGGTTTTAATATAATGAATGCTAATGCTGGCAGATAATGAAGAAATCTAGCTCATAAAGGGGCCATAAAGGCAGTGAAAACATAGGAAACCTCCCAGATAGTGGGATGGCATGGCTTGACAATTGAATGTTACCTGGCCCCTGGCACTGGTTAGCCACAAGGATCACACAACCATAAGACAATCAACAAGAAGTATATAAACTTTTTTTTATCATGATGTAAGCTGAAATAATAACTTATCTATGATTTTATTAATTGCTATTCCCTGTTCTGTGCTATGTAAATATAAAAATCAAATAGTATTCAAATGCTTTTGTCAACATTCTTCTAATAACTTAGCAGTTGGCTGGTATGACTGCTTGACAAAAGAGAATTAGCTTATTATTTAGAAATGGATTATAAACCTCATCTCCAGTCAGCCCACACTATTTTCCTGGCAAGATAAGTGGGAGGCTGAAGGACCGTAAAAACCAGAGGAATTGGATACCACCCTTCCTGTGGATGAGTGATGACAAATGCAGCCTATTGGGGTAAGCCAAAGGACCTCTGCGGGTCTGAAATAAATTCTCTAGTTCTGAAGCACCTGGCACCTGTGCACGCTGTGGTTTTCATTGTCGTGTAGGTGAGAACCAAACTCAACACAAGATCTGTGCTTTATTTTTATTCTGTTCTGTGCCCATCTATTTTGTTCCCACCTTCTGCCTCCACAATGTTCATTTTAAGTGCTGTACACCAAACATTTCTTAAAACTAAATAAATACAAAGGAAGATTGATTTGTCTCTCTGGTGACTTCTTCTATGGCAGCATTAGTGCTCTGTCCAAACAGGCAGTGTCACTCGTACCGTCACCTTCGGTTTTTGGCATTGTACCATTTGGGACATTTCAGAAATGGTCACAGGAGGCAAACCATTCCACCTGTCCAGCCCAACATGCAGGATTCATCAGTCAGCGATCATTTGGACCTAAAGCCATCAAGGGACAGGATGGGAAAGACTATTCAGGGAATAAAGATAAATTGTCCTCCAGGGCTAGGGACATTAGGGCTAGGTGAGAACAGAAAATAGAGATCTTTACCAAGCTATGTTGGACATCATGAGCAAACTGCTCTAAAGATACAGGAATACATTTGCCGTAAGAGCACTATAAACCTGGCTAGTCTGTTTTCCCAGGCTAAAGACCTGGCCCCAGCCAGGGTCCCCAGCAGCTCCTGCTGGGGCAACCAGGACAATCTCCTGTGCAGATGCAGCCTCCCTCCACCCTGCTCTCCTCTCTGCCCACAGTCAGATTTTTCACTGGCACTCCTTCCTGGCCCTGCCCTCCAGACAAATCACCTTACCTGCCTCTCCCTACTTGTGTATAGGATATAATTTCTAGCTGCAGTGTGAGCCTGTAAACTCATGACACTGCTCTACAGAGAGGGCAGGAGGACAGAGTGTTACGGACAGGTTATTTTTTAGGATTAAAAGGTTATGAGTTGGTTTTCTTACTTTTTTTTCATATAAAGGGTTGAAGGAAGGGATGAGTAAGTTGCTTTAGAGTTCAGTGTTAGATAGCTGAAAATAGGTTTATACAACTGAAAAACAGTTAACCAGACACAGCATTCCCTGAGACATTCCACATCCTCCATATTGTTGAGGGGAAGAAGGGAGGGAAATCTCTTCCCTGCTACAGTCCCTCCCCAAGTATTGGATGTTTCTACTTTGGTAGTATTCCCAACAGCATCTTCATGGCACATGCTACACCATCGGACTTTAGTGAACATGGTGAACTGCTTCACACGCTGTGCTTCCTAGAGTAAGGACCGTAAAGAGTAGCAGGATGACAGACCACCATACAAGGACCAACATGTGAAGTAATTCAGTGCCTTTTCTCTCAAAAGTATAAAAAAGCTGAGGCTCTTTCTTTTTTTCTTTTCCTTTTTTTTTTTAACTTTACACTTGACCTACATTACCTCCTCACATGAGGAGGGTAACCAAACTTCTCACCCTTGATTCCGGTATGTGACCCTATAGCTTCACATTTGGGGCACCAAATAGGTATTAAACATTGAGGAGGGAATTTTCAGTCTTCTATGGGAACGAGATGACTATTTTGTACTTAATTCAATATGATGTATATTTGTGTATATATTTAAGACCCCTATGAAGTCCCAAGAGGAGTAGTTATTTAAATCACAGCAAAATAACAATGTATGGTCACAGAGTGAACTGTATTGTAATATTCATTTCATAGAATCATAGAATATCTCAAGTTGGAAGGGACCCATAAGGATCATCAAGTCCAACTCCCTGCTCCTCACAGGACTTCCTAAAACTAAACCATATGACTAAGAGTGATGTCGAGACACTTTTTTGAAGTAGAAAAAAGTCATTTTATTGTGCTAATAAAATATGCCCAGAATTCTTAAAATACTTTCACACGGAGTTAATTTTAAGACTTGAAGTCTCAGAAGGAACTTAGCATGTGAACTTTAAATGCAAAATCAAATACACTTTGAGAATAAGGCTGCTGTCTTGAACGAGGTCGTTGTCAGGCTGGTGGCAAACAGCAGACTGGAGAATGGCACGATGGAGAACAGCAAGTAAAATAATTCAAAATACCTTTCCAAAAGACCAAAAGTCTTTCTTTCCAAGTATAAACATAGCATCCTTTGCACTTCACAAGAAATGGAGAAGGACATGTCTAGAAGAGCAGTTGCAGAAAAGGTTTTTCTCCAGTGTCAATTATTGTACCATTCATATGTTTTATTGTACTATTAAGCAGATTACTAGCATTCTCTCTCATGTTGTTTGCAACCAATTGCTCCTTTCTTTTGCAAATAATTGTTCCTGGTTTTTTTTTTACAAATTTCTTGCCAGTTCTTCAGTGTTCCCATGCAAGGTGTGAGACAGCTTCATTGCTAGTACTTCATGTAGGAAACAGCCCTCGGTTACCAAACACCTGCACCAGACAAATACACCATGAGTTAAGCAGTATTTTTGCACCAGCATGATATTCATAGCATCCATTGCTATATAACTATCTGTCTTACCATCGAAACTACAGCCTGTGTGTTTTGAATCCTAGGCTTTGTTTTGTGATGGGGTTTTTTGCATTTATTTAAGCAGAAACTCAAGATACCTGACAAATTATACTAACCATCTTGCTTTAAGATGCACTGATTTCCCAGAAGATTGCTAGGAAAGTAACCTAACTACATCTCACATTTAAAAAATGCAGAGCAGGACATCTGCCTAGCCCATTTTGTATCTGACATTGCAGTCACGCACATAGGAAGTTCATGGAGCTTATAATAATAATAGTAATAATAAGGAGACTTCAATAGGCTATGGTTTGTCACTTGCATTTTGGTGTAAAAATTAATTATAGAACAAGGAAGTTCTCTTTCACTGACCACTTTGTTGTGCTTCTGCAAAGCTGAATTATCAAACTGATCCAATAATATGTGACCCAAAAACTTCAGCCTTACAATTACCAAGTTGTTGGTCTAATCTTGCCTGTGGAAATGTTACAAAAAGGGTGTGAAGGCTTTGTAATCAAATTATTCTTCTGAAGAAGTTATATGAAGAAATATTCTTTTTATTAAAAGATTACTTGGGGATTTTGCAGCTGAACTGAAATGGACATAGACAAGACTTACTTAACAAAATGTCTAAAACCATAGGGTCATATATAGTGACATATAAAACCTAAGGGGATAGCCTAACAAAAGATGGTACTTTACACATGTGACTGTAAATGGTGGAAAACATGATAGCATACATCAGCAAAAATAGATTAGATTTCACCTGCACGACAGTCATTCAAAGCCAGATTGATTGTCTGCCTAAAGAAGAAGGCTTGAGTCATTATTGTTTTAAGCTTGTTTTACGTTGCAGGCATGAATTAGAAAAATAAAACCTTTTTCTGTACTTCAGAAAGGAATACAATAATGGGCCATGTCCCTCAGCCCTTCAGAGCCCTTTGATGTAGGACAAGACAAGTCTCCTGGCTAAGGCTAAAGGTAGTACTGTGCTAGGGGACTTTTACACAAAAACTAAAGGTGAAAATAGAAAACAATGCATTTAAAGGCTAGAAAATCACCAACACAGAGTAACATGCATTTCTCTATTATATAGTATTGCACTAAGATCACTGAGGCAAACAGCCTCTAGGTCAAAGAAGCCAGAAAGGTCAAACAGATCCCATCAGTGGTTGAGCTGATCTCCTTAACAAGTCTATAAGCCTAGCCCAAAAGCTCCTTATTCACAAAAGTCATCATTGCTGAGAAAAGCACTTTACTGACGCTGCTGTGACAGTGCAGCAAGACCACGGTACGTCTGAGAAAGGGTTAGTAGGACTGGGCTCCAAGTAAGTCCCACTAGCCATGTTCCTACTGACAAATAAAAAAAGGTTGAGGAGCAATCCCTGGCACCAAGACCAAGTGGCAATGGCTAGCTCACAGCCACGCTGCCAACACCTACATAAATTTGGTCTTAGAAAGAGCCAGCTGTAGTGGTCCAAAGCAGAACTAGGATGAGAGGTAACAGTCACAAAGGGATCCAGTGCTCAGGGTCAATCCTTCTACCACTTTTATTTAACTGTATAGACATAACCATCACCATAATATTCCATAGTGCAATATCTGGCTAAGCAATATGTGCTATTTGCTTCATGGGCCTTGAAGATGGCCTCTAGACCATCAGTTCACAAGCTGTGACACACTTCACACAACCTTATCCCTCCTCAAAGAGAGGAGACTTCACTTATTACTAAAGCCTGATCTGAAGCTTTTTTATTCTTAACTCTGATGTTCCCATTCAACCTAATGTTACATGGTACTTGTGAAGTGATGACATAAATTAATAATGCTGTTCTGTGGCCATAGTCTGACTCCCAGCACACCATTTCCCCAGATCCTGTTATGCAGAAAAAGGCATTTCATTATTTATAGTTGGGTGAGTTTATCCACTTCTACAATTTGAATTAAGAATGGTCAAAATAATTAGACGATTACTGTTCCCCTAATGATCTAATCTGTTTCAAGTGTAAACACAAGAGGGAGAAAGCAGGTCAGTCTTGGTTTCATTGATTTTTAATGACAAAACATGAAATATCCTCTAACCTAGTTTGTCCTTTCTTTTTCAGATCAATAAGAAATCAGTAATAACTTTACTTTTAGCAAACAGGGATTGTGTTCATTAAAACATTTTGCTGCTCCAACCTTGATCTTACTGAATACGTTAAGAAGTAGGTCACTTGACAGGTCTTTTCTTTCTCTTTTTAATTGAAATCAATGAAGCTGAACCTGGCAGGTAAAACTAATTAGATCATTAAAGAAGTAGCAATATTTTTAATGATGAGATATCTTCTGTTCAACTTGGAGTTCTTTCTAAAGGAAATGAGTTTGAATCCAATGTATAGGAGAAGTTGTTCCTGAAGAAATTTCTTCTATGAACTTTGAGGAAAATACCACATGACTTAAAATTCAGCCTTTCATGGTCATTGGCATTGCAAGAAAGCTGAATATGACTAATGCACATCTTCTCCACTCATGTAAGCAGAGGCAAATCCACAAATACAGGCAGATATTGTGCCTTCTGTATTTGGGAACTAATCCTTTTGTGACTGAAGTTAACAGCCCCACATCTATGGACCAGGCAGTCTGTCAGCTCTGGTGTTCTTCAAAATGCCTTCTCAGGTCCCCTGAAAAAACTCCAACTTCAGTATAAGCTTTAGATTGAGTGAATCAACAGGTAATGCATAAAGCTGATCAACACAGTGGCAGTGGCTTGTTTTACATGTTAATAAAAATAGTCCAACAAATACCAACCCATCAAGAAAATTTGTATCAGTCACCTAAATGATGATTTAGATATAGAGATAATCATGTGTATGAAAATCATAACTAGGAGGATAGTTCTCAGATCTTGAGGGAATACGTGAAATTCTCTCCAATCATGAGACACTAGATAAAATTCAGCCATAATAAAAATTTACCTCCATGTCCTTAGGAAAATTTCCTGAGAAATAAGTAACATTATCCTTACCCAAAAAACTTTCAAGCAGTTCTATACAAGGGCTGAAATTAACTGTGATGTTACCTTATATCACTGAATAACACACCTTTCCATCCATTCTGCTGACCTGAAGGAATAAATGTGTATAGCTCAATTCAATTTTATGCATAAAATGTAAGCAATCAACATCATTTAATACATTTTTTGAAAGTGAAGGGGTTTTCACTATTTTTTAAAGGAGTCTGTAATTACACACTCATTTATGCAAAATTAGCCCATCTTGCAGGAGAGCAGTTATTAGTGGAATGAAAAGCACCATGCTAAGTAAACAGCTATAATAACATCGGCACAAAACCCAAACACATTTAAAAAATAAATAGTTATAAAAAATAAAATAAAATAAAATAAAATAAAATAAAATAAAATAAAATAAAATAAAATAAAATAAAGATAGCTTATGTCTAATTTTAGAAGTATATTCCTGTTATCAGTTACAAAACAAATAGCCACAATATAGATAAAGCAAAGGAAAACACCAAAAAAAAAGAGCAGGAACATGTTCAAAGTGAATACATTATTGAAAATAAGCCAGAAGAAAAACTGTGAAAAAACAGTAGTAAGGTATTTATTATAAAAAGGCTGCCAAATATAGGGTACATATTTATTCTGTCTTGAGTGATTGAAGAACAGCATCTATCTCAAGGAGTTATTTTGCTAGAGCAACATAATCAATGTGGGATTTAACAGCAGAATTCAGGTATCTGAATGCAGGTACCTAGTGCCAGAAAAGCAAGGGCTGGGTGATATGGAATAGGACCTCAGAGAGTCTCACACCTTTCTGTAGTGGCCCCTAGGTGCCAGGTGGGACCCCCAAGGGCATTTCAAATGGCACCTGACAGCTCTGTGTGGGCAACCGAATCCAGTGCTGAAAGGTAACATTGAACACTTTGGGTGGGATTTGGCTTACAGCATATAGTTTCTAAATACGAGCTGGGTGTCTAAGCTCCCATTTCGGTCCATGGAGACCTAATCAAGGCAACTGGAGCACCAAGAGTAGTTCAGCTCACCCTAAAGCAGACACCTATATCTTGACAGCTGAGTATCTCCCAGACTCCGCAGATTCTACTGGCTGTATAGATTAATGGACAGTATGAAAAAAAAGAGACTACTTGCAAGAATTTGAAACTCTCTATTGCACTGGGTTTTGTTACTTGGTATTATCATCAAGTTTGTTTGGGAAAGGAAGATGTGGGGAACTGTATCTTTAGAAAGCCTTGACCTAGCCCAGCTGGAAAGATGTGCAATATCCAGAGGCTCATTAGCTCTCATCAGAACAACACGTCATGCTACAAAAGGACATAAACGTCCAGCTCAATCACACCCCAAAACTTTCTCTGGAGAAATACGGTTGATGTAGTGTGGAGCCAGGATAGCTAATTCAAAGCCCATGAAAGTACATCTGTGTTAGTAATCCAAAAGTGGAGAAAGAGAAATAAATCTCTAAATACTATACTTAAAATACCAGGCAAAGTTATGGCTCTCCGTAAATATTTAATAAAAGGCATCAATAATAAATGTCTCTTCATTTCTACTCACATCTGAATCTGTAAGGTTTTATTTTGGAAAATTAAATCTACCTACTCCATGAAAGTGGATTGCTCCCTGGCGATCAGTGAACGAACTTGGCAGGCAGCGGTCACCAGGGCATGCCAGGGCGGGGAATGCTCTCTGATGTGTGAATCTTCTTACTTCTGCAGGAAAGAAGAGCCTAAAATGTCAGAAGGCATATTAAATAGCAACTCTAAGTCTTTCTCGAGGAACAATTATGAAATTCCCACTGAAGTCAGAGTTGTGTGTATTTTTGACTATCCAGGAGCTGAATGTGGCCCAAGACTCTTCATAAGTTTTGACCGATGGCTGTAAAAGAACTCATGCTTCAGAGTATAAAACCCAGCTCCTTAGAATTCTTCAAACTAGAGGCAGCTGCTATGCATTCAACCTGAAGGCTGGTCCTCAGAAATAGAGACATTTGTTTCCCTACAGCATTTCCTCCCCGGCTGCAATTTTGAAACTCCATCTCACTTGCCTACCACTTTTGGTGATATCCTGGACATGCAAGTGTTTCAACATCTCAAGCTCCAAAGTGCAAGTTTAGGCAATTCTAGGATTTGAATTCTTATTATGTGAGGCTAATGTGATGCTCTTTATTCAGAAACATTCCGTGGTTTCAAAATGACTCAGAGTGCATCAAGCAGTTGCATTTCAGAGTCCCGATTGTAAATACAAATAAGTATTTAGACTACAATGTTGCCTATTATTTGTAGCAACAATTAACATTTCTTTATGGAAGCCATAGAAGACAAAACAACGTAAAAGGCCCTTTTTTCCAACACAAGGCATTCATCTTTTTATTCTTCAGAACAGATTTTTATTTTGTTTCATTTTGCTATTTGAAACGGCAGAAAACTAATTTCTCAGTCTATGACAACAGAAAATTATCACATTATATATCCCAGTTTATGAGGTACCCCAAGCTTGTTTCTTGTTTATGGTAGTGACAGGCACCATGACCAGTCTGTGAAAACTCTGGAAATTATAACGAGAGTTCTGTGACTGCTTTTGTGCTGGAAGATCATTACCTGCTCCCTTCCCCAAGAACACTTGCGCAACAACCTGTAATGAACCATTATCCACTTCTTCCTTTCAACGTGCAGTTACTTTAAGATCTCTCTGGCATGTAACATTATTAAAGACATTGTCTGAAAGCATGACCTTCATTAATCACCAATAGTTCTGATATGCCCAAAGAAAAAAAATACATCCAAAGTCCTTTCTCACAGCTAGATAAAGAACTGCCTTCTTCTCTGATAGGCCCAAGTATCCTTAATCTAACTAGGGAAACGGCAAAAAAATAGTAATTGCTTCTGAATCACTCTTTTTCACATAAGCAGCTAATTTGTTGTTGACATACAGATGGTAAAAGACAAACCAGTATAAAAAAGAAACTCTCTCTGTTCATATTTCAGCCTGCTGCAATGTTGATCTTACAGGTATTGGGCATGAAGATGCTAATATGAATTACTGAACATACATTTTTTGTTCCTTCATATCAGCGTGTGTTGTGCTGCAGAGCTGCATAATGCTTTCATTTTTCAGCTGAGTTAGATCATCTTTTAGATGTGCTCATTTGTTTTTCATCGTTACCAGGAACTAACACTTCTACTGTCTGCAAAAGGTACAGCGTGGTAGAACTGGACAGCCTCCCTAAAAAGTGAACATAAACTAAATAAGCTGTCCATGCACTGTGAATGCAGACCATCACCACTCTGCAATAGTGGGTTTTGATATGTGAAGACGGATGCATATTTTAACCTTAAATGTATGTTTCAGTCACTGCAGAATCAGGCCAAAAGCCTGATTCTGATCTCAGGCTAGAGTTAGGTAGTGTAGATAAGTGCTCATTTCATAAGAAATTGAAGCCACTAACTTCATTACAAATGTTAATCCAGGCAAAATGATAAGATGGAAAGCAGTTCATGACACGATTGAATATAACATTGCTTACATTAAACAATGCACCTCAACCTTTGCTAGAGAGTTTACTGGAAACTCTTCACAGTCTGGATCCTGAAAATAGTAGGAGACATTTCCAGGCAAACTGATTCTCAGGAACCACGTTTGGCACAGCTGCCATGGCAAAACAAAAAGTAAAGCAGAGCACAAGCATGACTGGTTTTCAGTTTTGTCTCAAGTTGTGCCTTGAAACACCTGGTAGGATTTCTGGATCTGCCATGCCCAGTAAAAAGCAGCTAAAACAAGGGAAGCAGAGCCTGGTAGGTTCCAGCACTGTTTCTCCATGTTTCCATACTAGTTGCTGCAGCAGACTGGGACATTCTCTCACAGTCTCACCACCTCCTCCTTGTCTCACAAAAAAAAAAAAATTGGTCCACGCCCACCAGAGACCCCACCTCCCCAGTTCTTCCTGAGGGCCAGGATTCATACATTGCCCCAATACTTGGGCATTCGTATACAAGCAGGCATCATTGAACCCTTGCTGTCTTCAGGTTTAAGTGCATACAATGAAGCCATATTTCAACATTTGTCTCAGAGACACAGCATCAGTTCATCAGCTAACTGAATGACATTTGCAGTCTCAGACTGCGATAAAGGGAGGTTGTTTTTATATACAGAGAGCCTGAGCCTATATGTCTTTAGAGTCCTGGCACCACTGGCACTTGTAATTTTCTTAATAGGAGAGCATAGCCTAGAGGGACAAAAATAAGTAGCTTTAGATTCTGAGAGTTTTAATAGAAACAGACCTGTCTGCTGTGAAAAATTCAAAGGGGGAAATTTTGTTTTGAAATCCCAGCCCCACAGAAATCCACATTTTCCATTAACTTGAATAAAGCGTCCACTTTGTTGCTGGAACTCAGCTCAGCTGTTTCCCTCCTTGGCTCACCCAGAGGTATTTCTTCATCAGAAATGTCCACACTTCTGACGATACAACTAGCGGTTTACCCCCGAGACAAGCCCAGGGTCCCTCTTTATCCTTATCCTACATAACCATTGCTGGTTGCTGTCAAAGACAGAGTACAGAATGAGACAGCCCTTTTGTCTGAATGAAATGTTCCTATGTTCTTAGAAGACAAAAATGTTGCATGTTCTTTAACACACCATTAACTCACAGGAATAGTTATCTTGCATCAGCACAGATGGACTTGAACCCTTGTCCAAGTGATTTTAATCATGCTACAAAGTCGCAATCAATTTAACCGGCCTTCACCAGTACTTTGCTTATTCATGTCATCTTTTTAGATCTGCAGACTTCTCCTGTGGTTCTTGATGCTACATTACACTGAGCTACTCTGATTTTTTCACTGAGGATGGTTTGGGAACTTGTTTGTCTTTCTGGACTCACAGAGGGAATTGTAGGACAGCATTAGTGGTCCATTAGCTCTTGAGAGTGACTTAGCCAATATAAATGGAAGTGACATCTGAGCCTAACTGGGCGAATTAACCTAACTATGAAGCATGAACACACTTAGGCGAGAATTAAGGATGAGAGGACATTAGCATCCAACAACTTAAACTTGCACTGAGTGCTCGTAAGGCACTAATAGTTTGAAAAATGGGAATGGAAGGGAATCTGTTTTCTCCTCTAAGCTGAAAACACAGCACTGGAAGGAAACTCATGGGTCACAGTGACAAAACCCTCAGCCATCACAGGCATCCACACCATCCAATCCTTTTCCTGCTCTGGTCCATCTAAAAAGTAATTACCTTGCTCCCATCATTCTTACTGGAAGGCTGTTATAGGCCATCATTGCTTCTGATTTCCAGCCTACTTTTATTCATAGCCCCTGAATACAGGGGAATGAAAATGTCAGCGCTGAGTTGTGACTGCTAGCAGCTTGGAAACAAAAGGTCTTTTCCTTGTATCTAGGGAGCCATTGGCAGATCCACATCATCGTCTGCAAGTAAAACACCTCACATGTGGCATGGATGATAAAGGCAGTGACATACTTTGTGCCTGATCTCCAGAGACCTACATGGAGACACATACGCTGAAAAGTGCATGAGTTGAGGAGTCCTGCTAGAAGCATTTAACTGCAGCTGAAACCCACAGCATGTTTCATCAGAGAATTAATAAAGCAAACCACTTGCTCAAGGGCTGTCTCTCCTTCAGCTGTTTTGCATGAACAAAAACTCATCAGTCAGGACAACAGCCTGACAGTTCTCACTTCAGCCAGGTCTGACACATCAGGGCTGCAGAAGGGTAAAAAGGCAGGAGGCTGCACCACTGTGTTCACCATGAACACCTAAGAAGCGGCAAAGCCAGTCCTGGTTCATAATTTCTCAGATTGCTGTTTTGGTCTTTGGTAAACATTAAGAGCTGGAGCCTTCCCAAAGGTCTGCTGCAGTCTAAAAAAAGACCATGCCTCTGGACAAAAAGGAAGATGCAGAGGGATTATAGGAATATGCCAGTTTTCTCTCTCAGCTAGGACTGGAAGGTTAGTTGTTGCTCATTCGATCTGAATATCATTTCTCAGGAAGAGAAGTGAGAAGGGAACACGTATTTGCTCTTGCAGCCCCCAAGTAGGCAGCTGTGCAGACAGGAATGCAAAAGTCATGGAGAACAAAGTATTCAGGCAAGAGGGAGCCTGACCTGTGAAGGGGCAGAAGTGGAGTCCCAAATCTACTTTCCACTTTGTACCTGTATTAGTCATTAGGTCATCTCTGGACAAAATCAGGGATAATACTCTGGTATCAGGGAGAATAAGCCCAAGTTCACCCCTTTGCAGTTGCCTTACCAGGATCTGGGTGATGGGTGGCTGCCTGTCCTCTTATGCCCCAGGCTTCTGATCAAGCTCAAGCCCCAAGACATGGGTGCCAAAAACAGCTGAACCGATCCAAATGAATTGTAGTGCCCAGCAGTGGGGTAGAGGAAGGGAACATGTTGAGTTTTCAGCCTCCAAAGCTCAAAACACAACCCGGCTTTTCTTTCCAAAACAAGAGGGGTCCCAGGAAAAGGAAACCAGGCTTGAGCCTGGGAGAGGGGCAGAGTTACATTTGTACTGGGACAAAGCCAAGGGCTCCACAGGGACATGGTGAGAGTGCTGGGGTGTGGCAAGGATGCCCTGGGGGGCATCCAACCCTCAAAGGCTGTTGAGTTTTCTTCTCTTTCAGTAAGCCCAAGGTGGTTTGTTCATTTCTCACCCTCTTCACTTCATTCACCTGAATGGCCCTAACTTCAATTTGCTAAAAAAAAAGGAAAAGCTCAAACCAAGCATTTACCTTATGCTGCCACCTGATGTGATATAACGTGACATACGGTGTCAGCTGCAGTCACAGCCTATATCCTAAAACAACTTAATAGAATATGTCATGACATGAAACAATAGTGAATGATGCATGACAAATTAATACCTAAAAAAGCAAGAGCGGCTGGACTTTCAATACCTTCTTCAACAGTTCTCATAGCACGCTTGTTGGAACAGTTTCCCATGTTCAACATTAACAGACACTGCACACCAACTCCCTTTGCAGTACACCAGACCATGGCAAATCCCTTAGCTTTGCACCACAAATCCAGGGCTTCTGGAGCTTTTACTTTTAATTGCTGGGATACAGTGTGAACCTCTTATTGAGCATTTTCACAGTTCACCACATGTGGTAGACAGCACCAATACACCAGCTTTGATTTTGGTACAGACATTTCATAGGCCATGAGGTTCAGTGGTTCTGCTTTGTTTCAGGGAGTTATTGTGAAGAGCTGCCTTTGCATTTCTCAGCTCAAGGCATGTTTCGGGGCACTTGAAGCGTCTGAGTTTTATTTATTTTTTAGTGTGTGTAGATTTAGTGTATGGAGGGTACTTTTTAGAGATATAATGTTTTAAAGGCTATATAATATAAGTAAAGGGTCTTTCATGACACTGACATTTTCCCATTTCACACATTTCACCTGAGTCAGCTGGACAGCACAGAAGGGTGCAAGGAGCATAGAATTATGCTTACTATACAATGAAATAAGCTGCTGTAAGATTTTTGGGGGAAGATAAATTATATGTGCAACAAAACCAATAACCAATTCTATAGCATATTGATTTTTTAGACAGAAAACGTCTTTGTACAATTGCAGAAGGGAACCCACTGTTTCAAACTTTAATGGATCAGCTGCACTCAGTCAACTGTTACTACAGTAATGACATGACATAGGTTGCAGCAAGCAGTCTGTAGTCTTAGGTCATTTACTTTGTTTTAGATCAGATGAACTACATGTATTTTTTCCAGCTGAACCACCCTGTGTTGGTTGTTTAAACTTAAGAGGTCAAAACTGCATTATTCTTTCCAAGCTATTTTAAAAAAGAAGCATTTTAAGATTAGGGGGTTTATATAAATATGTGTAAATATATACATATTCCATTGAATAAATATGAAAAATAAACATGTTTATGCAGATGCAAATAGCATCATTGTGGAAATTTATTCTTCACATCTCTTTTTTTCCATGGTGTGTTACAGATGATCTGGAGTAGAGAGTCATATACCTCTGTTATCAGAGGGGTTTGAAACTTTGCTGTCAATAATCACATTAGCTGCCAAGAAGGAATGCATCCAGGCTTTAGAGCCATGTTTATTTCCCACAAGGCCTTTAATCTCTTTAATAAGGCTTGGAATCTCTCTGATATTTAGAGAACTGGAGAAGTCAGTTAACTTGGATTGCATGCACTTTTATGGACTACCTTAGCTTTTTCATACACTGATTATTTCCTAGCATTACTTTGTAGAGTCACAGATATTGTTTACACTGGCATTACTAACACAATATTCTTAAACCTCTCTTCTATGTCTGTCATATTTCTATGAGAACCTTGCCTCCACAAATGCCATCAGTTCATGTTATGTGTAGAGCACATGTCGACCTCTGGAGTTCAGGGCAATAAAGATACCCACATGCTCTGAAACACCAATTTCCAAATCAGTCCTGCTAAGACACACTGTGACTGGCTTTAAATGATATATGCAAATATATGCATAACTACACATAGCAAGTTAGCCTTGAAGAGGAAGGAGAAAAAAGAACCGCTATTTCATTCCACAGAATGTACAAGGTTTGTGGCAAACCTTTAAGTCATCATAAAGCTTCACACTCTAAGCATTTTTCTGTATAAAAGCCTTGCTGAAAATAGGAAAATTGTGGAATCTGCCTAATCCTTTTATGGAATGTTGCTTTCAGTTCCGGGAACAGAACTACAGATTCTGGATCTTTTCCTACAGCACTTGAGAGTTACTGTGTCTATAAAAGAACAAATCAAAACAAAACTTACTGACAATCAAACATGACAAAGGAGTTGCATAATACAGGCTTTCTATGAAAATGCTCTATCCACTGTTCGTTACCTGACACTTGAACAGGCCTCATCCATCAAAGGTCAGGCCAAAATACTAAGAAATAAAATGCTATCTAAGTCAGCTGCAGAATTATGAAGACAAATTGGGAAATGGTGGCTTTGTCAAGTACTTCAGAAAAATGGTACCAGCTGACGTATTGAACTTTCTACTTCATACCTTCAAGGATAACAAATAGCCTGTCACATTAGCTCCTGCAATGTAATTAGCATTAATAGCTACTTAAAGTAAGCAATTACTTTCAAAGCGTGATGGATGCAAGCGTAGTTTCTTAACAATAACAACCAAGAGTTGCTATCTAAAACCACGGCAATTCATCTTGAATGACTCATGTAATATTACTTCTACTCTTCAACCAGTACACGATGCTGATTCAACCCCAACAATGCCTTTGCTTTCACAAAAATAAAGTTCTTGGAGGCAATTTTCCAAAACAAATATTCTTAATCCTCCTCATACAGTGAAACAGAATGTCAACACAATCACACAAAAAGTTTTAAATGTATAGATTTAATTCTCATTCTGTGGAAAACTTTGGTCTTTGCACATTTCCCTTCAAAAATATAAATGTTTGTGACAACTTTGGAAAATCAACTTTCCTTTAGGAATTACAGTTGACTTCCAGTATACATGTCTTGGCAGAGATGCTAAATAAAGGTTTAAAAACATGCAACAATTCAGCAGAAGTATAACCTTTCTTTTTCATTACAAATTTAGAAACATTTGCATTGCATTTTCCAGTGGTTTCAAGCTTAGCACTTAAAGCAAAAAAAAAAATTACTATACTGCATCCAAAAGTAATCAGTCTTTAACAGCACAAGATACTGATAATAAAGCTTAAAGACATAATAGAATATTTTCTGCAATATTCAGAAATGCTTTTTTAAAGTAACAACATCCGCAATGTACACAGGTATAGACAGCCTAAAGCATCCAAACCCACTGGAACAAATAATTTCATGTTGAGAAAATAGCAAAAACGCTAAGCGTAGTATGTACACACAGGGTGGGAATGTTCTGCTTGCAGTTTCATTTCAGAAGGATCACTTAGAAGAAAAGAACTACCCATGGAAAAGAATAAGTTCCAGCTAGATCCCTATAAGTCAGTGGGGCCTGATCGGATTCATCCAAGGGTACTTAAAGAGCTAGCTGATGTCATAGCAAGACCTCTCTCAATGATTTTTCAATGCTCTTGGGAATCTGGAGAGGTCCCAGTCGACTGGAAGCCGGCAAACATTGTCCCAATCTTCAAGGGCACCAGGGATGACCCTGGTAACTATAGGCCTGTCAGTCTCACTTCTATGCCTGGCAAAATTATGGAGATTATTCTGGGAGTTATTGAGAAACACCTGAAAGAAACACAGTCATTGGTCCTAGCCAGCATGGGTTCACAAGGGGGAAGTCCCACCTAACACACTTCACAAGGCTACCCACCTAGCTGACCAAGGGAAGCCAGTCGATGTGATCTTCTTGGATTTCAGTAAGGCTTTTGATACTGTCTCTCACAGTAGCCTCCTGGACAAAATGTCCAGCATACAGCTGAGTAAACACATAATACAATGGGTGAGCAACTGGCTGATGGGTTGGGCTCAAAGGATTACAGTAAATGGGGTTACATCGGGCTGGCCACCAGTCACTAGTGGGGTTCCACAGGGATCCATCTTGGGGCCGGTACTCTTTAATCTCTTTGTAAATGACTTGGATGCAGGACTTGAAGGAATACTAATTAAGTTTGCTGATGACACAAAATTGGGAGGAGCTGTTGACACTCTTGAGGGCAGAGAGGCCCTGCAGAGACATCTAGACAAACTGCAGAGCTGGGCAATCACCAACCGTATGAAGTTTAACAAGGGCAAGTGCCGGATTTTGCACCTGGGGCACGGCAACCCTGGATGTACATACAGACTGGGGGATGAGAGGTTAGAGAGCAGCTCTGCAGAGAGGGACCTGGGAGTTCTGGTCGACGGCAAGTTGAACATGAGGCAACAGTGTGCCCTGGCAGCCAAGAGGGCCAACCGTGTCCTGGGGTGCACCAAGCACTGCACTGCAGCCGGTCAAGGGAGGGGATTGTCCCACTGTACTCTGCACTGGTGCGGCCTCACCTCGAGTATTGTGTGCAGTTTTGGGCACCGCAGTACATCAGGGATATAAAGCTACTAGAGAGTGTCCAGAGGAGGGCCATGAATTTGGTGAAGGGTTTAGAGGAGAAACCGTATGAGGAGCAGCTAAAGTCACTTGGTTTGTTCAGCCTAGAGAGGAGAAGACTGAGGGGAGACCTCATCATGGTCTACAGCTTCCTCACAAGGGGAGGAGGAGGGGCAGGTATAGATCTCCTCTCTCTGGTGACTAATGATAGGACCCGAGGGAATGGCAGGAAGATGTGCCAGGGGTGGTTTAGGTTGGGTATTAGGAGAAGGTTCTTCACCCAGAGGGTGGTGGAGCACTGGAACAGGCTCCCCAGGGAGGTGGACATGGCACCAAGCCTGACGATATTCAAGAAGCACTTGGACAACACCCTCAGACATATGGTGTGAATTTGGAGTTGTCCTGAGCAGGGAAATGAGTTGGACTCGATGATCCTCGTGGGTCCCTTCCAACTCAGGACATTCTATGATTCTATGATTCTATGACAGTGAAATACCGATATTATTAAACATCAATCTATTGTGAAGTTTAAGAGGCAGTAGAAGGAAACTATGCTGGAAGATAGGAGTGATTAACTGGAATAGGATATTTATCCTTCTAATGGTGTAGAGAATCTCTATGGGCATTCATTCACTTAATATATTCTTTAGATATATATTGTTAAGATTCTTAGAGTTCAAATACTCAGAACCTCAGAAGACAACAAATTGTATAGTTACCTCATTGAATTACAAACTCAAGAGACATAAAAACTTTGGCAAAGAACCTACAATACAAATAAAATGCAGGAATCTCTATTTTTCTATGAGGTGAATACCCAGTGTCTTAATGACGCTGGAAGAGCAGCAGTAGCTTAAGATGGTGCCCCTATTCTGTTTACTTTGCTGTTTCCTCTACCTGGTGGATATAGAACCCGTATGGACCAGAGGTTGCTGGGAGGTTAACAGAGTTTAACATTTTCCATGCTTTTTGTTTAATGGTTTACATATCTTTCCCCTTATTTCAATTATTTTTCATAATATTTTAAATAATTTATTTATATTTTCATATATAATTAATCTAAAAATTCCATATATTCATATGAAGGTAAGTGCAAACTGCTTTGGAATAAATTTACAAAATGTGCTTATAAAAGTATGTCTAACATATTCAAGGAAAAAAAAGAAGGTAAGCATAGTGTAATCTTTCTGATAATAATCCTCTTATTTCCCAGACTCCTTGTGTTTGAGTAACCAAAGACAAGACTTTGAAAAGCCTGTCACACACAAAATGTTACAATATACTAGAGAATCAAAAGTGAGAGAATTTAATCTTTTCATTACCATGGAAAAACCTGCTGATGCTCCCAAAGAGGCTCTTCAAGGAAAGAGTAAACAATCGGCACAGGGTCCTTACCCCAGTGAAGTATCCTGTTTATGCCCATTCTTTCCTCTGTGCCAGAACACACCAGACTGAACTCGGAAGTCAACAGGGTAACCTCAAGAATAAATTGTGTCCTTTGTCTTCAAATATTTGCTGGTGTTGCATGCACATAGTTTGCATTTCTCTCAAAGCACACTGTCCAACTTGCTCCAAGCACTGTGACCCCCAAAGCCTCAGTGTCACATTCTGAAAAGCTGTTCTGAATCTGGGCAGGTCACATTCATGGTGATCTACTACATCTGCCATTGGTAGCGCCACAGACATGCCTGGTGTTTGCTGTAATGTTCATTGTGCTGAGACAGCCCTACACACAAAGTGAGGTTTGATTCTCTTGCATGGGCACTTGACTGCAAGATTAAAAATTATACAGCTATAAAGTCACTACAGTTCTTCCTCTTGCAAAAGCATATGCCCATGAGTGACCATACTAATATGAGAGGTTTCACAGGAACTCCTGAATGAGTGTTCTGAGCTAACGTGCTCTGAAAATGAGATGGTTTTTATGTTGGAAGCTGTATAAAAACTTTATAAAAATTTGAATTTCTAATTTCTAAATATTCTGAATCCTAGGATTTCTGTAATTTTTAGTGTCTCAGACCATATTCTTTTTTGTTATATATCTCACTGTAATGTGCATCTTGTTCACAACTGCAGAGCATTGCTGACTCGTGTTCAGTACATAAGTTACTAGATCCTGAGGTCATTTTCTACATCAGTTTTTCCCATCTTGCTTTTATTCAGTCCAACATCTTGCTCCATCTTGCATTTTTTCAAATGAATATTCCTACCAAAATATGGAACAATTTCTTTAAGTTTTAGAAGAATTGATATTTCTACATTCAGCTTCATCATATATTTTCTGGGACTTTTCCCTAGTTTGTCAAGGCAGTTTGGACTTCTAATTTTATCCTTCAGTGTGACTTCTGTCCCTGCAAAGTATACCCTTAGTCTTTCATTCAAGTCATCAATGAAAATACTGAACAGTATCAAACCACTGAAGAACTTTACTCTCCACAGTCCCCTGGTGTGACAATGAATGACTGATAAGCTTTCTCTCAATATGGTACACTCTGAAGTTCCACTTTCACTTTACAGTAGTTTCAGCTAATTCAGATTTCCTCAGTTTCTTTATGATACTATTAAGAGAATATGATATGACAGTGTCAGAGATCTTCCAAGTCATGATACGATTCTGTTTACTGCTTATTGCCAACAACAAAGTTAAACTGGCTGGCCTGCTTTTTTGAAGATAGACATCATGTTTGTCCATCTGTCAGAGCTTCCTCAACCTCCAGGAGTTCTCAGTTACTATGGATCTCAGGTTGCCTCAGCCAAATTTGCTACTGCTGCAGTTCTATTATCTTATCATGAGATATCGAGTGCTCTCAGTGAAACAAAAGATGTTTTGCATTTCCTGGCTTTAAACTAGCTGTCCACAGACAAGAAACAGTCAGCAGAGCTACAGACTGCATTGGGCAACCTATCCTCAAACCCAGAGAAATAAATGAGCTCAGAGGACCCGTTTAGGTCTAAGGGTATGCAAAATCCATGAGCTGAAAGAACATACACTAGAGCCAGTAGGAGTATTTCACAGATGCATCTGCTGGCATAAGAACATCTGCCATTCAGTAGAGGTCTTGTCTGTAACTTTCTAGATTCTTGAATTACATAATTCACCACTTTACCTGCCCACTGATAGATGCCTTGCAACTTTGAACAGCCTAAAGCAAGCAACAGAAACTGCTGAAAACTTTAGGTCTGGCAACATTATAGCTCAGTTCCCAGTAACAGCCAACTTTTGCAGCTCACTTCTCAAGTTATTTACTAGAACAAAACTTAGAAATCTTGAAATTTCCAGCTGAACAGCAACCTTGGGGAGAAAAGAATCAGAAGGGAAAAAGAAGCAAAATATTTTGGGGGATTTTTTCTCTCAAATGAGACAGAGCATTCATCCAAGAAGCTATTCCTGTGGAGATACAGGCAGTCCAGGAATCTTCCACCATAAACTGGGATGCCTGGAAGTCCAAAGACCTCTACAAATTTCCCAAGATGCTGAAGTCAGAAACTCCAAGCCTAGAGCTTCCATGGTACTACAAGGGTGGCAGCATTTCAGCTGGATATATGCAATTAGTAAAACACCCACTTAAAATCCGAATCATTAATGCCTCTGCAGCTGCTGGATAACCTGCCATAGAGCCTCCAAAAGTGATCTTAGTGAGCTACTGGGAAACCAGGCAGAAATGGTGAGCACTATCCATTGTTCAGCAGGAGTTTACTGAAACCACTCCAGCTCTTCAAAAGAAGTCACTTTCTACAAATTACTGCATATAGAATTCCCATAATAAGTAAAAGATATATGCAATCCACCTGCACATCACCAAAGCTGCCAGCAATCCACACAAGGAACAGCCCCAGAGCAGGAATTCCTCCTATGCACTCCCCTGCTGCAATCCCAGGACTTTAAAATGAAGAGGCAAGGTGAGATCTACTGCCTCAATGACAGCTAACCTGTAAATTAAAATGAATTTAATATTTGAATTTTTGGTTGCCAAATTTCCAAAACCAAATTTCTGTTTGATACAGCCATTCATGTCAGGAATTAATTTGGATCCAAAGCCTTTTCCCACTCCACTTCCCAGTTTCCACAGATGACACATAAGTATAGTATAGGTACACTGTGACCAAAAAGGCTCCAACACCTTGAAGCAGCTTTGGCAGCTGAAAAGGTCTCATCATGGCTCTTACAGCAAAGCTCCTGTTTAGCAGGTAATGATGCTTTAAAACTTTCTCTTTTGGCAACCTTTAGAGAAATCCTTTTGAATTTTGGACTTCTACAGTATTCCTTCTACCCATGAACCTGCCAAGCTCTATGAAATCTTTAGCTACTTGATTTTTATATATTATTCCTGGCTAAAAGTGTTTGGAGAGTGAGCCAAATGTATAATAATGTACACGGGTATTTTCTGACAATGTGTGATAGCACCTTTATAGCACTGTACCCTAGCAGACAGTGGAGGCATTAATTCAAAATAATGGTGTGAGCACAGAACCTCAACACTTTAAAAATTGACAAGCGCTATCAGATTTTTCTCAGTTGCTCGCATAACACAGACATTATCTGTTACTGTCTTGATTCAGTACTGAACTCTTGCAATAACAAATTGCTGTGAGACTTTAGTGCCTTTCATGGTAAGCCATTCTAATGTCAATTTCATCAGACGCTTACTGGCAGCAGACTTGGGTAATGCCCTACATGTTCTACAGCAACAGCCATCCAAGGCACTTGCATCATCTGGAAACAATAACACAGATTTAGAGGACCCAGAATGCATTGAGAGTTTGAAATAAGTGATATTATGGAGACAACAAGCAATATAATGCTTTAACCCAATATTTAGTCTGGTATGATATGAACCATCATCACTAGAAGCAGGTGTAGCACAAAGCACAAGGACCTGGGGTTTTGATCCAGATCTCAATTTGAAGTCAAATTTGAAGCCAAGCCCAAACACAGTTTGTGTTTAGGCAGTGCTGAAACCATCTGACTGTTCCAGAGTATCTCACTTAAAAGTATGGAGGTATCTTTAGAGTTCCCAGAGTGGAGGCCTTCTGCCATCTTACATCTTAGGAAACCAGAAAGAGTTGCTATTCCTGCTGAGATCTTTGTCATCTGGAGAAAAAAACATAAATAAAACAACTGATATAATTTCCAGAGCATCTGAAACCATATCCTTTAAAACCATATGTCTTCCTTTCCCCAGATATTATCCCTTCTTTTTGACCAGAAATTATGTTGAAGTAGATTTTAAAACCTATATGTATTTAAAATCTATAGATATATACATGCATATATATAGATACATATATATAGATATATATACACCCATGTACATGGGTGTGGGTGGGTGTGGGTGGGTGTATATATATATATATATAAAAGCCTGATGTTCTTGATGGGAATGTTTCCTGTCATCAACTATAGGTGTCTAGTGCCATTTTAGATATCCTTGAGTACCCCATATGTCCTCCTCCAGCTGCTTCTCCTGATGGACACAGATCTCCCATGTGTCCTATGCTACACCCATCAGCCCTTTTGAATGTCTTGTACATGCCGGACCATGTGAAATGGTCCTAGGCACCTACATGAAGGCATCTCATTTGCTTTATGGATGTCTGATGTGTAAGTGCCTCCAAACAATTTTCAGGAAACATTACATTTATTGTACACAAGTTGTGTGCCATACACTTTGCTGCAAGGATGGATATGCTGCATGTGTGCTGTCCAGTTGACATGTGAGTCCCAGGGTCTCTGAAGACTTGTTTCTTGCACGTCATTAACTATAGCTCAGCCATATAGGTTTCTATTTAGAAAATTCCTGAACAGAAGCATGGAGTCTTAGTACATGGGAATAAGTCTACAGAGATTATTTAAAATACCCTTTACATATGACCAATAATAAAAGATTACAAAGAAAATTACTGAATGTTTCTCATGTGGCTTTCTCAGCAATTCACCCCACTAGTCAATAACGAGTTTGTTTTCAGAGAGAGCATTTATCAAAATTTACATTAAAAAAGACAGTCTAACTAGAATAAAACCAATGGAGGAAGGAATATGTCAATTAAAAAAATCTGATGGTGAAAAACATGTAAATTAATTTGAAACATTTCAATTTTCCATTACTTTTTGATGTTAGAGCATATTGTTTCAAATATTAAAATCAAGTTTGCTTTGTGTTGCTTCACTTTGCTTAGCTACATAAAATATGCAAACTACCATTCTATTATGTTACAATTATATAACATTTTATATTATAATATCTTGATGTTATCTCAATAAAACAATTAAATGTTTCTGAATCATTTTTCTCATTCTGTGGGAAGTTGGTAAGTAATTATTTTTTGTTTTGTTCATGAATTAAGACAAAATTGAAAGTGTCAAGATTTTCCACAAGCTAAAATTATCTTTACCAGCTCAAATAAGAGGAGAGGAGAGGCGAGGCAAGTAAAAGTGCAAGTCTGAGCACACAGTAAGTATGAATTATGGTATCGCCATCCAACTGAAACGCTTATTCATTCAACACAGGTGAGCCAAAACCATGACTGAAATATCACTTCTACTTTTGTTTACATTCTTTCAATAGCTATTTACATGGCTGGAGAGTAGCTGCTTACACACGTATACACATTTCCTATTTATATTCATTTCTATAACTGCATATAAGTTTTGCAAATCCTTTATCATAAATATCTCTTTCTACAAGCTTTGTTCTTTATTTCATGCAAGTATATGACATTTGCAAACCTAGAGAAGCTTCCAGGTAAAAGCAACTTCCTTGGTATTAGACCTCTTTTATCCTTACGCATTCTGGGCCTCTCTCTTCTATCCAAACAACCAGCAGCATAGGTCTGTGGAGTGATCTGTTAACTGTAGAAGATCCTGAGGATCTTAACTTCCATGGCTTATGCAGAATACTAGCTGGGATAAACTCAGTGCCATTCTTACCTAATGGAGAATTAGACTGAAAACTATGAAATAAACAACTTGGCTTTAACAATATTTCAGTTTTTCAAAATAAAAACAACCACCACAATAGAATAAAATAAATCATGCTAATACATAATTACAAGCACTGTTATTCAATACTGATATTTATTTATTCCTTGCCTGTAGATTAGGGCTTCTCTCAAAAGCTATTGTGAGGGTACAGAAAGAGAAAAGGCCTTTCTCTTACAAAATAAACTTATGAGGAAAAGAAGGAAGGGATAAATTTGAATATCATCCTGAGGGGAAGCTAGGATATGACCTGTATATGTATCCATACATAAATGGAGAAGCACTCCCAGTTCTCACCATTTAGATGCAGCCTGGCTACTCAAAAGATAAATAAATAAATATGACCTCTAAGCTACCATGGGGAGTCAATTGCTCAGATGTGTTAAAAATAGCCTCCTGACTTCTCTCCTGTCAAAGCAGATTTGTTTATAAGGATGTGAGACACAAGCATGCAATGAAACACAATCTAGATACTCCATGTATTTGTTTAGACAATTATTTGAACAGCCTAAATAAATGATCCTAATATAAGGAGTTTCCCAAAAAGACTGTTTCCAAGTGATCAGTGGATAAAAGGACACCTACTGTCACAGCACCCTTTAAAGAAGGTTAGAGAGACCTTAACCCTGGCAGGAAAATCAGGTACCGGTGGCATCCCTGACCTGTGTAATGAGAAATGATACTTATTAACTCCTTCCTTACCTTTTCTTCATGAAGTAAGGTTCACCATGTGATAGGATATCTCTAAATGACAGTAGAGAATAAAAGCTGATAATAAAATTGACATACATGAATTCTGGCCCCCCTCCCATATATCCCACTTAACTTAGCAATAGTAATTAACAATGAAAATTAGGTACATGCTCGGTTTCCATGAGATGATAGGCAACATGTTTGTTGACTGTCTCTGTAGAGTTAGAGGCATTAGAGGATCATGTCACTGAGTGTCAGTGAACTCGAGTCAAGAATTCTCTATATAAAAATTTTCATAAGGATTTCTATTCAGCTGAGGTCTCAATAATAAAATCATCAGCTGAATACTTTAAAGTCTGATTTCAAACTGAAATGCACACCAGCACTCTCAGTGTGTTTATTCAGCATTAATAACAGCTTTGCTGATTTATGATTCTGCTGATAAAGTAGAGCAAATACACAGTACCCTTCTCCTCCTGATAAGAATACAGACATATCAAGATGTGATTTTGTGAACAGATTATTTTTAAAGAGAGTTTGTACCTAGAGCTGGTAAACAATAGCTGATAGAAAAAGCACCAAAAAGAAATATAAAGAAAGGCTTTTAAAAAGGAGATGAAAATTCAGAAGAGTTTAGACACTTAAGTGACATCAGTCCTCTCTAAACTTGTGATGGGCATGAGCTAAAACAGACAGTCACATGTCTAATTAGTTATTTTCACACTCCTTTAGCTAAATACTGATTTTGGACAAATATCGACAGTATTTGTACTGGAATCTGCATCGTAATGCAAGAGTCCCTGTATTCTGGATAATAAACACTATTGTTCCCCATGTTAATGTTAAATGTCATCCAGTAGTTTCTAGAAATAAGTACACTTAATTTATGAATGTGAAGGTATTGAAAAGATAAACATCTGTCCTCAGTCCTCCTATGCAATATAGGTATTTCATTGTCACAAGAGTAAAGGCTGAGTCCCATTCCTTTCCTTTCCTTTCCTTTCCTTTCCTTTCCTTTCCTTTCCTTTCCTTTCCTTTCCTTTCCTTTCCTTTCCTTTCCTTTCCTTTCCTTTCCTTTCCTTTCCTTTCCTTTCCTTTCCTTTCCTTTCCTTTCCTTTCCTTTCCTTTCCTTTTTCCTTTCCTTTTGCTTTTCCTTTTGCTTTTCATTTCCTTTTTCATTTCCTTTTTCATTTCCTTTTTCATTTCATTTCATTTTCCAATATTCTGAAACCCTGGATTCAAGAAACATTTCAGCATATGCTCCAATGCACCCTTATCTGAGGACAATAGCTTCAGAACAGTAGCTCAGGCTAACATCTGCAGCCCTGCTCTGGTTACAACTTCCTAAGAGAGGAACCCAAAACACACACATAGACATCTCCCATAGTTTCAGGGTGCCAACTATTTATTTGACAGAGAGAATCTAATTGGTAAATACCTAATGAACAGAACAGTTGTTGTGGTAAATACCTAATTAACAGAACAGTTGTTGTCAGCCTGTACCTAGAGCAGTTGCTTCTATTGCAGACCTCAAGAAGGACTCATGCCCCAGACAGCTTGTTCAGTTCTGACAGCTAATCTAATACAGCATGCTATTTCTACCTACAATCTTTGCCCTGCCTGTACCCTAGACCATCATAGTTAAATACTGCAAGCATATGCTAGAAAATCATGAATATGCCTTTTGCAGAGCACAGGAAACAAATCCAAAGCTCTGGGGATGTGTCTATGCTACCCTGTAGATGGTCTGTGCATGCGCAGTGAGCCTATGCTTTCAGGACATGGGAATTTAAGCTCCAACAGCTCACACATAATGCCCGGTGTTAGCTTTGCTGCCCTTGCAGAGCTCAGTCATCCGGCACGTGTGCTAAGGATGTGTCTGGACCTACCAGATATATGCCAGTCTGGGCAAACATACAAATTCCTCCAAATTCCTGCCTTGAAAAAGGAGGAGAGGCCTTCAGTTCTCAAAAGTTAATTGTCAGCTCTGAGGCTTGCCATGAGCTATGAGTTTTCCATGGGTCTTTGAGAAAGAAACAAACACAAGTGTCTTTGGTTCACCCAGCTAGCCCTAGAAAGCCAAGGGGATTACCACCTCATCCAGGCTGGACGGGATCACGCACAAGTTGTACACAAGGACAGGGTAAAGTAAAACAGACCTCAACATGTGACAGTCCATATCTGGGTCCATACTACAGTGAGCGGGATCTGACATGTGACTTCCCAGTCTCACCCTTCTAAACTACAGTAGCCCTTCTAGAAAACAGAGATGTTCTACCATGTTTACAGCCATTTACAGACAGAGCCAGGAGCAGTACAGACACTTGCAGACCCTGAGAAGCCTACTTTCTCTGGTCTGCTTTCAGTTAAAACAACTGCCCTGGCTCCTATAGACGAGAGGATTGCCATACTGGGCCAGTAAGGTAATGCACACCATGGGCAGCTGGCAGAAGGTGAGCTCTGCTGCCCAAAAGGCACAGAGGTTTCCCACTTTTCCAGTCACAACACTCAAGGCAGAAAAAAACATCCAGAGGCAAGAGGCTGTGCAGCTGGTCCCTGAGCACAGACAAGATGCCCACTCACCTGGTGGTGGTGGTGGCAGGCTGAAAGCAGGAGGCAGCCACCTAAGCCACAGGCCATGCAGCAGCCTACAGTTAGCATTTACACAGCTCTCAAGTGCTTTGCAAATGTATTTTATCCCTACTTAACCCCTCTTCAGCTTCATTTCCCCATGGGTACGCAAGAAGCCAGTGGCTGAGCTGGAAAATGTATTTCTTGCTGGCTCCACTCTTTGCCAGGAACACAGGTGCTACTTTAGTAGCTCCCTGTAGATGCTTTTCATGGCTAGCAACAACAAATTGAATTTTTTTGACAGCAGATCAATTAAAGGTGACTCCAAGTAAAAGAAAAGGCAAGTGCGAAGTGCCCGGCTTCAAATTTTAAGGCAAAAATATAATCTGGGTTTGCCTGCATTTTCTTTTCCCTGCCATCAATACCAGTTTATTCCTACTGTCTCTTCAGCTAAAGAAGTGAGAGTTCAACCTGATTTTACTCAGCCACCCTGGGGAATGTGTTCCTGCCAGCAGCATTCAGCTAAACCCTGTTAAAAACATATAAAATCGGTGGGACTTCTTCATACTCCACCAGGACAGAATTTGGTTCAGCGTATTCCTTTCCTCTAGTGACTATGATGCCCTTTTCAGCAAGCATCCTTATGCAGGAGAAGCACTTGTCTGAAAGGCTCTGATATGACATGGGCATTTAGGCTATGTCCTGCAGGCAAGAGCCCCATACTGTTTTGACAATTTCCATAAGAATTTCTGAGTGTTATATTTTGAGTGAACTTTGCCTCAAAATATCTTTCTTGTATGAACCACGGATGGTGAATCCAAGGCAGACAGCACTCTGATTTGGTCTGCATAAAGTTCAGAGAGAGGGCAAAGGAAATTAACCTTATGGGCAGGGAGGAAGAGCAGCAACATCTCCTGGATGGTACCATTACAGCACGGTGCTAGCATGCGCCACAGCTGCAAAGAGAGATTTACTGTAGGCAAAAAGAAACTGCTTGTCTAGCCTGAGACAAATTCAAACAATAAGCAAGAGGGGAAACAGAATGAATTTATATCTGGTGAAATGCTGCTGAAGTCACTATTTAAAACATTTTCCTCTAGAATACAACCTCTCTGTAAGACAGTTAACGACAGCTGAGGTGAGATGATCTCACTTAACTTCAGATATCAACACTAGTTATACTAGGGGCCCTTCACCATCTGTTTTAGATATTTCCTTCAGGATTAGGAGAATTGCCTACTTTTTTCCCTTGACCACAGTGTGGTGTTAGACAGCAAGCGCCGATGTAGAGGACTATGGTCAGCTGAATCCCACTCAGGCTGTCGAGGGATGATTTTTAACCAGGCACTACCTTTTCAAACAAAACAAACACTGTTTTCTCTTCTGTAATTAAGGGAATCAAACTTCAGCCGAGCTAATCAATTCTCTTTCCCCTTTTTGCCATGGATGAAGAAAGGGGTAACAGATTTCCAGGTCAGGGGTAGAGAAGAGCTGCAAAACAATGCAAGGAAGGAAAAGGAAGAGGAGGAGGCATCTGAACTGATGCAGAGAGGCATTTCTCCCAGTGTTGGTGCTGCAGAGAGACATGCATCATGTAAACAGACAGCTGGGAGAAATGATAGCCAAAATGGAGCTATCCCAGGAAAAGGTGAAGCATGGAAATTGTTAACAGGTTTATTAACTGTATTAACTTTTGGTATCTAAAACATATGCTTGAGCTAAATATTCAGGTGCCTTTGAAGGTCAGTGGTGGAAACAGGCAAAATTAGATCAGATTAAAAGTGTACACTGCAAATGTCCAAGACCTGTTGGATGAATCCCACTTGCTGTAACTTTCACCTGTAGAGGGTCCACCTGTGGTGAGAAAATAAGAAGCCCATCCTAACTGTCCCCACTTAAGGAACTTGAATCTGATGTGATAACAAGCAGCAACAAAAATGGACAGAATAATTTAGAACTGTATCTGAGCAGATTGGCAGGGGCAGGGCAGCTGTTTTCTCTGTGATGTTGGAAAACACCCCGGTGGCCCACGGCTTTCAGTAGTATCCATTTTATTACCCAGAAAAGTTCAGGAAACCAGAGGGAATTCAGAGATACAGAACAAAAAGGGCTAGAGCTCTGGAGGGAAGAAACAGTAATGAAAGTACAGAAGCAGCAAGTATATGTCATATATGTTGATATGATTTTGAGGATATTTTGAGGAGTGCTGAATTTTTTTAACATGGGTGTTTACTGAGATGAGATCAAACTAGATTTTTACATTAAAGTGTGTGAAAGACCAAGGAGACAACAAAGAAGACAGAATTGTTTAAACAGGGGATATAGATAAAGTGGCAAAAATTCCAAGAGAAATATGAGGAGAAATTTGCCTGAGGCTGATCTACTAGGTTGTTTCTCAAAATGGAGAGAAGTCCCTTCACTTGAGTTTATTAAATACCAATGAAACACTAGACAATTTTTCAAAACAAAAAAAAAAAAAACCAAACAAAAAAAAACATGCAGGGAAAAGTATTTATACACTGATATTATGTTTCTAACTTCTGCATAGTTTTTATACATAGCTTAGTCTTTTGCAAACTGCCTTTTCAAGAGAAGTCAACTAGAACATTTTCATTGAATGCAAAAGTTTTAGAATGATTCAGAATGTAAGGGCATATCATCCAGACTGCGTGTCTGTAGGCTAAAATAAAGTTGCCTCATTTTAAAATGTGCAGAATGCCTGCAGTTTCCACTAGCTTCAGTGAGGGCAATACGAAAGACAGTATAAAGATGAAATGAAAAATCATCCTATGGGTTTGTCTCCCACAACAATTAAGGCAGTTGGTGTTGTTTTCTCCTCATCTGCTGAATTTTGGCAGCCATAGCAATGGTGTCCCCACTAACTGGGACAACTTTAAATGGAGGTGCCTTAGAAATCAGTCCTGTGATGAATATCACAGGCCTGTGTCCTGCAGTGGGCTCTGCAGGAGAGTGAGACATACACAACCAGGATCCCATGTGCTACCCTATGCAAACTCTCTGTGCTGGGGAGCAGGCAGCTTGCAGGGAGATGTCCAACCTATTGCAGGGTTTGGGTAGGGGCAGGGTGGTGCAGGTAGGGGTCTGCCTGAACTTCAACGGAAACCTGGCTTTGGTGGGTGGTCTATGTCAACTTACATGTTGCTTGAGAAATCTCACCAAATACATGTGTAAACCACAGAAGGACTGAACAGACCAGAGAAGCTGAGATGGTTTCCATCTGTTCAGCCCCTACATGACCTTTCTGTACCAGGGAAAGGAACCAGTGCACCTGGGAAAGAGAAGGGCCAGGAAGCAAAGTGGGGGTGAGATATGGCAGAAGGTGAAGTGTTGAGAAACTAAGAAAAATTTCAGCCTGATGTTTAAGTTTGGCAAACTAGTGAAAATAGGGCTGAAGTGGATCTGTCTCCTGTGCATGTACCAGTAAGAACCTTGCTACTGTGCACTGGACTGCTGGTTTTGACACCCCACTTCCCCTTGCATTAGGTTAGGTTACCAACCAAGAGCCACAGCTCTCCTGACCCCAAGTTTAACAATCCCCTGGGGTCAAATGGGGTTGGCACAGCTTGGTGAGCCTGAGCTGGGCTGCTTGTTCAGTTTATGTCAGCTCTCTAACCTAAGGGTATTCTTCATTAGAGCATCTCATTTTCCATAAACTGTTCTTTCAAATGCTTGAGTAATCACTCAAAGTTGGTCAGATGACCATTCATGCACAACAGCTACACCAAAAGTCCAGGGAACAGAACATTCATTCTCTGGCATCTTTACAGAGATAAAGGGACATGGGCTATTTCACAGCTAGGATGGGCTTTTTGTCTTCTAACCAAAGATGGACTCTCTACTGCTGACAGTTAAAGAAAGTAGGATTCATCCAACAGGTCTTGGCTATTTTGCACTTTTAATCTGACCAAGTTTTGCCTGTTTCCTCCTTTGATCATCAAAGGCACCTAAACATTTAGCTCAAGTATACATTTTAGAAACCAAACGTCAATACAGTCTCAAAAAGTCACTGCCCAAAATTTCACAATTAATCAGGCTGCATAAATAGCATTACCAATAACTGCTAGTAATGGCCACAGCCCTGCTTCCTGCTTTCCAGACCCTCTTTTCTCCTTCTGGAAACCCAAGGAGCCTGTCCCCCAGCAGCTCTGCCCCCATGTCAGTGATTCTCAGTGAATTAGCAAAACCAGCATTTACTCCTTAACAGCCACTCAGTGCAAACTAGGCTCAAGTTGCACTGTTTGGCTGCTGAAACAATGGATTAAAAGTGAAATTGTGGGAATAAATTAGTTGTGACAACCGACCCAGAGGATTAGATCTCCAGGGTCTGACTACAGAATTTGTGCATCAGGAAACTGATGCCCTGATGAGGTGAGGAAGGACTTCTGGGTCACTTATGGCTGCTTTTTCCTCTTGCAGCAGAAACTCAATCAGATTTCTTCAGACTCCTACTGTTTTTTAATTATCATAAATACTTTCTAGCAATAACATTATCATTTTTTTCTCCCTGAGACTTCATCTGGCAAGTGGAAGTACAGCCTGTTTCCTCATCTCATTTGGAGAGTGCTTTGCTGATTTTTCTGGAGTATATTGAGCATCAGTGGAACCTATATGGATTTGGCTGCATGGGCGGGCAGGGTCTGGAAGAGGATTTTTGGGACATGTATGTTTTTGCAGTTCTTCCTTCTGAGATTTCCTTTGTCTGGCACTTGATGCAAACCTGGGTTCTTTGCTGTGTGCACACCCTGAGTGAGAAGGATGAGAACCTACAAAAGGAAATTCTCAAGGAATTAAACCACACACACACATTACCAGACCACTGAAAATTAACATTCCCCAGGGTATGGTATTGGGAAGACTGTCAGAGTGAATACAGCTCGGAGGAGCAGCAAAGATGCTCTCCAAGGAAGAATCAGATAAAACAGTTCAGTATGAAAAGTGTTCACAAAAGGCATCCCTGATCACGACAGCCATTGCACAGGAGAGGGATCAAATCCATGTTATAACTGAAGTAAAATCTGCAGTGGGAGCTCAGATGTTTCCCATCATCAGGGCATCTTCCCCAAGGAGAAACTTTGCATAAACAGCCATTGTAGAGGAGCTGGAGTTGTTGCCCGAGACAACATGAACAAATTCACCGGAGACATGCTGTATAAATATTTGAAATTGAGAGCTTAACATAAGAGCTGTCTCAGCTGTAAAGGAATAGGCCAGCTCCCCTGGCCAGGCAGCAGGAGAGGCCACAGCTCTGTGGTGAAATCGAAACGAGAGTCCACGCGGAAGGAACACTGACGGATGAGCTGTGAGAGACAAAAAGCCATCCAAACCCCATCCTTGCTAAATCACAGGCCCCACACTGGACAAACCTCAGAAGTGTGGTGATGGGGAGGAGGGCTTTTCTGCCGGGGCCTGTTTTGTTGGAAGCAGAGGACCCATGTAGGAGACTTAGGAAACCAGACAGGTGGGAACAGCTTTCACCCTATCCTCTGGGGGAGTCCTTGCAGAAGAGAAGCCAGGTTGAACCCAGAGATGATACCTCCTCTGTTTCTACACCAGGGACGAGGTCTTTGGGTTGACATGTAGGCACCTGGGAAGGCTTCCCGAGCACTTTGCAGTTGGAGGGACAGGGACCAGGGAGGTGAGAGCAGGACGAGGAGCGAGACGGGCACTGAGAGGAGCAGTTGTGGCACTGGGGGAAAGGAGGGAGGTGGTTCAAATCTGCATTTTGGCTCATCTTGGGTGACTGTTGGAATAAGGAGCCTAAGAGAAGTAGCCAGCTGCTGGTGCCCTGGAGGCACGCTGGAGAGATCATCCAGTCCAGCCAGTGGTAGGACCAGGAGAAGAGACAGGTGAGCTGGGGAGTGCAGGGGGAAGGCTGTTTTACAGAGGTGGGGGGACAGTGCCTTACTCATGCAGGGAGTTTAAAATGCCACATTACCATTTGACTTCAACTCTTCTCACCTATCCCGCTCCCAGGAGTTTCTGAAAATTGGTTCTTTGGAAACTGCATGTCTTGTATGCAATACATTTTCATTTTCTCAGGACACATTTAAATACTCTCTGTCTTATGCTAGTGTAAGGGGTTAATATCACTCAAGCCCTTATGAAGCCTAGACCCTGTTCCTATTGCAATGAATTAAATTTAATTAAAGAAGTTTAATTAACCAACAATTGGACCTGTAGTCCACGCCTTGACAGGCATTTTATATTGAGATTCAGGCCATCAGAAGTACCTCCAGTACCCAGTTTTCAAAACCTGATAAACCTTCTCCTGACTGGAGCAGTCCACAGAAGGGGGGTGACTCCCAGAAGAGGTGTGCATGGCTCCACCAGGCACTTGCAGCAGCACACCCCACGCTGAGCAGTGGGTGCTGCCCGAAACAGTGCAGCAAGCCTGATCACAGCTGCTGCCTCTTAGCAAGGAGGTAAAAAGGGGGAAAAGCATTTCTGAGCTTTCTGCAGCTCTGAAAGATGGAAACATGGATTTCTCCAGCAGCCTGTGAGGAATTTGTTCTGCCGCTCGAGGCTTTCAGAGCACCATGAAGAAAAGGCTACATCAGGCTGAGTCCCATGGTCCAATTTTTTTTTTTTGGAAACACAAGAAATTAAAGCCAGATCCCAGTCATGCAGGAGCCAGAAAGTCTTCCTGAGCCTCAAGTCCAGTTCCAG
The DNA here is from genome assembly GCA_031468815.1 of Morus bassanus. Classification (NCBI taxonomy): domain Eukaryota; kingdom Metazoa; phylum Chordata; class Aves; order Suliformes; family Sulidae; genus Morus; species Morus bassanus. The sequence continues at coordinate 84,864,568 of CM062568.1, read as the reverse complement.
AGCCTCAGCCAGCGGTATCCACCACAACCATGGCCAAGCCACGGAGGAAGATCTTTCTGGAAACACCAGTGAATGAAGCACAGATACACATTAACTCATGGAAAGCATTGGGCTGATGACATTGAAGGTCAAAGGGAGGAAAGAGATGGTTAAAGTAAATGAAAACTGATATATCAATGTGTTTCATTTCAGTTTCCTTTAGGTCCAAATTCTTCCCATGTGCAGTTCAAGTCTGTGTGTGTACATATATGTGTATGTATGTAATTTCTGTCCAAGGTGAAATTATATACTCAGAAAGGTTCAATCATGCATTTCATGGGTAGGTTTAGTTCTGTTACACAGAGAGAGAGTTCTCTGTCTCCTCACAGGAAAAGATCATCCCTACGCTTCAAAAACAATGGCAGCTGGGTTTCAATAAAAAAATCCACAGTACTTTATCTTCTCCTTTCATAGAAGACATCCACTCACATTTCCAATCAGTGCTGATGGCATACTGCTTATCTTCAGAGGTAATCAGTCATGTCTTGTGTCTGATATAAAGAAAACCATATGTTGTATCCAGCAGGGCATTCTCTCTGTTTTTCAGTAACAGATATACTCCTTAAAAAAAAAAAAAAAAAAAAAAACAAAAACAACCAAACCAAAGAAAACCACAAACCCACAAACCCCCACAACCAAAAAACTGTTATTAAATTCAATGACTGTGCATTTCCCATCAAGGACTCCAAAAATCCTGTAGAATAACTCCCCACTCCTCAGCAGTTCTGTGTGTTCCATGTGTGAGGGATGCAAGAGCCACCATACAGATGGAGTCGGCTACCTGTCTGTCGACCATGGCAGCCTGAAAGAAGAAGCATTTTGTTTCCAGTTCCTTAGAATTTAAACCTTCAAGTAGTCATGCAGGCAGATGCCACAGTTATACACTGGAACAGACTGGGGGTTTTCTGTTTCCAATTTTGGCCTCACTTGTAGACTGAAGGATTTCTTTGTCATTATCTTTAAACATTTTAGTGGAAAGAAATCAGGATTGCCCTTCAGAATGGTGATCTCCTGCAGACTGCAGGAGGGCAGTTCCCCCTTCAAAGTAAATATCCTGCCCCTGCTCTTCCAAAGCCATTTAGAAATTCTGTTTTTACCCACTCTAGGCAAAGACCTTACTTAATACTGATACTTAGGTACATTTACAAAATGGGAGGAATAGCTTTTAAAAATTCAAACTCATACTGTAGGATGCTTGCTAGATTTCATGGATTAAAAAATTCTGAGTTTATGAAACACAGATTCCACTTTTACACACATTGATCCTTGGTGATTCATACCATCCCCTTATCCATGCCACACTAATCTCATGTCCGTAAAAATCTTCAAGGTTGATAAATATACATTGCTTTACTTTCTGGACACTTTTTCCAGCTTTATGGTCACTGGACAAGTGCAATTAGGAATATGCATTTCTGCTTCCATTCAGAATTCTAAAAGTGTAACATTTTAATTCTAGGTTTTGTTTAGTTTTCATTTTAAGTGGTTATAAAATACAAATGACTTCCTACATCAAACGGCAATTCAACACACAAATCTGTCTGGACTTACAATTTTTGTCCACACACAAGTAGCATTTATGCCTGAAAGTTTTACATGAATATTTGACCCTGACAACAATGCCAAAATGACGTAAACCTCCAGCCACTTTTTGGAACAGCAGTATCACCTACAATTTCACAGACAGTTAATGTAGCCTCCACATGTCACAGTCAAGCAAAGCCAGCATTTGAAGGGACAACTTCAAATATACCATCAACTATGCTTCAAAATAATCTCTTTCTCCAAATGATCTTTTCACTTCAGAATTCTGCAGTAATGATGACATCACAGAATGCAACAGGTCTGGCGACGTTTAGGGGTGTCACACATTTTCAAATGTTTCCAGGATCCTGAAGCACTGAATAAAGGCACCCAAACTCTGACCCATAAGTATTTTTCCATCCCTGTTGCCTCAGGAAGGAACGTTTTTTCTTAGCCAAGCCACTCCGGTTTCTTGCACATCTCTCTTCCTTTCTGTGCCTGTGGTTGCCAGCAGACAAGAGGGACATGTGATAGGTACAACATGTTCTTGCAGGTACCTGCTATCCACGCAGTTCAGACCTACCAAATACCTCCTCATTTACTGTTTTGCACCTACCATTTCTTCTCATACTTCCTAGTGAGTGAAGCTGTGGTCCTTCACCATTTGTTCTATACATGCAGCAAGTGTATAGATGCTGCTAAGACTCACTACCACAATTTAAAGTAGGCAACAAGAGCCTCTCAGGAAAGGATCTAAGGCTCTTTTATTCAAATAATTTAATTCCAGTGGCTCCATTACCTTTTCTCTCTACTTTTATCTACAAACATTTCTTAGCCTTTCTCACTTTCACAGCCAACCCCCCATATTTTACCTTTGTGCCCTTCCCCTCTTAAGTCCCTCAAACACCCTTCCTAGAGTGTTTTGTTCCCTCACCCCATTTTTCCCACAGCCATGACTGCCACTGTGCCACACTGTTCAGCCCACTTCTTCTCTGAACAGCTGTGGTAAATACAGCCAGGCACTTCTTAAAGCAAGTATTTTTGTCCCTAGAACCACAGCCAATTTCTTCTGTCATAAACCCTTGTGGTATCACAATATTCCCAGTGAAGCCATCTCTTATTGGGACCCACGGTCAGCAGCTCTGTTTTCCAGATGTTCTCTTCTTTCAAAACCATATGAAATCTCAGTGGCTTTTAAAAGCAGTTTAAAACAGTGCTGGTTACAAGTATCCTGCTTCTCAAGAGTTCATACATTTGCAGGCCTAACTCCCATTTGCTGCCACTGAAGGTTGGGAGCAATAATTCTCATGTATCATCTATTCCTCCAGGGCACAGAATGGTAGACCAAAAAAGATCTAGAGACATTTATGTAGGGAAACAGTTGCTGTTGTCGTTGGTGCTGTCTTTCAGCTAGGTGTTTGCAGTACAGAGACCTGTAGAGATTTTTGAAGACTCTCTCCTGATATTTTGTCTTTGCAGTGTAAAGGTCTCTGATTCTGCTTCATGGCCCTCTGGTGCTCTGCAGAACTCATGCTATGAGATGCTGATTATTTCTATATATATTTTTATATTTTTATAGGTAGGATGACCCCATCTGCAGAAGTAAAGAGACAGAACAAAATTCAGTCCCGAATAAATACAGAGGTTTTCACAAGAAAAAGCTGCTGACTCTCTATTTAAATGCATTCCTACTCCTCCTATCTATCAAGGTTTTGTCAGCTTACAAAACAAAGACTTTCCAGCAAGCAATAACCCTTAAAATGTATTTACCAGGACTCTTCAGTTTTGCAGTCTTCAAAGATGGGGAAATTTCCTTCTCTGAGGCCCTTTCCTTCTTTTTAAGTTTATTAATACTAGAGGTGTCTCTGATTTCACCAGAAGCATACAGATAATCTTATTACAAAATAGTCCAAAACATACAACAAATTCAATATTGGCATGTTTCTTTGTTTCCTAAAAGATAAGATTTACAGTTCTAAAGCTATTTTTTACCCATATCTAAACAAAATAATTTTACAAAACAAGCACAGCATGCTTAACATGGTTATTTACATCCAAAGCCCACCACTGCAGACAACTCTCGAGGCTCCCAGGAATTTTATTTTTTCCATAGGCCAGAGAAAAGGTTTTGTGGGCTTTTTTCCTGGTTTTCCACTACAGCTATTTAAATCTCTTCTTAATGAAAATTTATGCTATCAAAAAAACCCCAACAATACAAGTTAGGCAATTACATCACCAATCTGACTGATGCCTTAAGTGTAGCACTGAAAGCATTACTCATTACAAAATGCTGTTTTGAAAGCCTTTACCCACTCCAAGTGAATCACAGAAAGCTTCTGCTGTTTGGCAACTAAAAAAATAACCCTGTAAGCAGAGCATGAATGCTAAGGACTGGGACAGCATATTAAAACAGAAACATTTATACACATAAAGGTAGTTATAGAAAATAGGTAGCCTTGTTTCAGGGTCTGCAGAAGGAGCCATCTTTCTGTCAGGAGGTTGTTTTAAGATGTAGAGAAATCAATCCACTTACAGCTGCAGTTTTTAGAGTTTATAACAGGATAATGAGGTCCAAGTCCTACCTGTGTCTCAAGAAACTATATTACACTCTTGGAAGTAAGATGAGCCAAACCTTTTGTGTCCCTAAGGCACAGAAAGGATCACTGTTCCAGCAGCAGGATATTTATCACACATAGCAAGAAAAACGTTTTTCTTTGTAAAAGTAAAACCATCAATTTTGCCTGCTAATAGCAAATGAATGACTAAAACTCCATGATCTTCAAGGCTTTCCTCCGAGTCCTGAGAGGCTATACTGAGTGCAGGCTGGTCTGCTACCATGAGGAACAAAACCTTTATGCTTTACAAGGAGAAATTAAAATGGAATCTCAAGCAAGAGGGAAAAAACAGGTCAGAAATAGTGACAAATGACACTCTCCCTGCAGAAATTTATCTCAGTCATCTCTGGAGATTCTCCACGGGTTCCACAGCAATAGACAATGTAATACTTAATTCCTCTTCCTGGTATTAATGTGAATTTAAATCTCTGCAGTTTTTCCCTTCCAGTTGCTGCTTTTTAAACTCAACATATCTAGGCACTGGTGAAAAAACATCTGCTCTACTTGCCACAGACAAAAATGCCCTGGACTCTTGATTTTGAGAAAAAATGCAAGTAGAAAAAAGACCTGAAATCCAGCATTTACTGTACATATTACTGTTTAAAGGACATTTGGTTTTTGAGGTATTGTTTTCAGCCCTCTACTAAAAGAAATCTGTACTTACTGTTAGCCAAAGACACACATAACTAACATTACATTATGGCAGTTTAAGTATAAAGGAGGTACAGGACATGTATTGGTGAAAAATAGGCAATTTCTAGATAATAAAATTGTCTGCTTTTCTTATTGCTGTATGTTTATTTTTAAAATAAATTTTACAAAACATTTTATCCTTTTCATCATAATGGGCTTTCATTTTATTTTTAAAGAGTTTTGCTTCACTGTGATGGAGAACATGACAATGTGAGGGCTAGATCATCCTGTTTCTCATAGACCTCGTCCAAAGTATATAGGCATTTGAAGAATGCACTCTACTCTTTCTCAGAAATTGCATACTTTTTATCTTGACACAACATTCACTTTTCCTGCAGTAATAGGTTAACATAGCGCTTCTGCATAAAGAGAAGATGGTTAATCTGGCTGCATCTGCATCAAGAAAGAAAATGGGTATTCTTATGCTAAAGCATCAAGTTGTTTCTTTACCCTGCCAGAAACCTGTGTGAATAAAGTCAAATCAATACCAACAGTTGTTTTAACTAAACCTAATTCTTGTTAGGAGCACATTCCTATGGAATCCTTTTTTTTTGTCTTTGCTACTATTTTTAAATCTCAGAGGCTCTGAAGAATTGAAAAAACAATGCCACTGTCCTGCTTTTGTTAATGACAGAAAAATGGGGAAATGTGACTAGATTACATCAATGTACACAAAAAAGTTATCAGTAACCAAAGTGCAATTAGCAGTACTGTAGATTTCTTCCAAATTACTTATTTTTACTGAAAGCAAGCTTTTTAACATTATAAAGATGGTTTATTAATTCAGCATCTCCTAACTGCATTTTTACAGGCAGATCATTTTAAAGAGGGCTTTGTAATTGCTGTTATATAGCATTCATCCCACCTAAGGCAACAGTAAACCAGTAGACTTAGGGTTGGGCGTTGACATTGCTCACCATTGTCAGTATTTTACAAACAGGTCTCTATTTAAAGTGTTTTATATTCTTTGTTAGCAAGCATTTACTTTACCTACTGTATCAAGTGTACATTCATATTTTTGGTCACATTAGTTTAAAAAGCCACGTTGGTATTTAAATTCTTACATTACCCTTTACAAAGACAATTCCTCCATCAAATGCTGTAGCATAAGCACAAAGAGAATGTCACATGTTTTAGTACTACAGTAATGTTATTCTTATTGTTACTATCCGTGTTGCTAACAACAATGTCAATATCAATATCAATTTATTCTTTATATTGGCATCATTCCAAATCAACCAACCACAGCCATGTCTGGACCATCTACACTAAAATTCCCAGTTTCAGAAAGCTGCTCTTTCAGATGATGATTAGGAGTGCTAAAAAGTGAAACTCTTATTATAGCTCTCAGCAACTTTTTTCCATTTAACCTTCTAACTAAGGACCTCGATTTTAATATCTACCAATCATTTAAAGACTGCTACACCTCCTTATCAACCTTTTGATATCTTCCTCTCTTGTCACTTCTGCACAAAAAATATGTGGGCCCCTTTTCTGAATGTCTGGGAAGAACAGGCCCCAGAGTCACCTAGAGACTCTGTGAACACTTCATCCATAGATTAAGAGATCACAAATGAAAGAATTAGCATCTATCACTGATTGCCACCAAATTCACCTGCCTGAAACTATCTTCATGTTGGCATCCATTTACGTGTGCTTCACTCAGTCCCCATGGACACATCACATGTATTGATATACGCACTTACAGATATTTGCATATATACATATACATACATATATATATGTGTGTATTTGCGTGTTTGAGAGGATGCATGTTCCTTTACATGTTCCTTAGCTGCAGAATGCCCTAACTAGCTACATCCCACCCATGAAAAGGTTTTGTGGGTACATAGCTCATGTAGCAGCAAGCTAAGGCCAGAGGGAAACAAGACACATCAGAATCCAAATGTAATTTGGGGAATCTCAGAATTCCTATATATCACATCTACCAAGGAACAGACCAGAGGTGCAATTAGGTTTAATCAAGAGCTTGTTTAGACCTATCCTTTAAAATTGGTTTAATTAATTGCAGTGGGGGGTGCAAGGCTTTGATAAGGGTCTGAGTGATGCTATATGCCATTCCCATACACATCATTTATATTTTTACTTCATCCAGTTTGAGAGGAGTCACCTGGACATCTCCACTTTCTGCTGTACCCTCTTGCAGTCCTGTTCCCAGGATGAGCATGCAGCAGACATTAAGCACAGAGGAGATCTGAGGCGTTCCTGAGAAGCCAGGAAAGAGATGAGAGAAAGGCTGTTCAACAGACAGATGCTGGGCATATAAAACTTCACCAGCTAACAGGATTGTTGTGTGGAAACACCCCACTCCCATCTCTCAGGCTCATGGTAGTAGGAAAAATGACAACAGCAAGTACAACATTGGAGCTACAGCCAGACTGAAAGAATAACAAATAAACGTGGTGTTAAACTTAAATCTGGCTCCCAGATGGAGCTCTGCTGTAGCTTGCCAAGCACAACGGGGAAGAAGGCAACAAGGAGACTAGTCTAGAGATCAGAGCAGAGGTGTCTGTAAAGAACAAAGGCTATCCAAATAGTGTTGCTGTCTGCAGACACCGCAGTGATAAGTCAGGCAGCATTTGGAAAGATGAAATTCACAGGAGGAGGACGGAGAGAAAGAAAATGAAGGTGGCAGAGGAATAGAAGAGAACAAAAAGGGAAAAAACAAAGGTAATGAGAAAAAGGCAGAGCTGTAGAGTCCTTCAGCATTTAATGATGAGAAATCTTTGACTGAGATTATAACTATTCATCAACAGGCAAAGAGAATTACATGAAAGAGGAGAGACAGTGCTGCTGCGAGGGGCCAGATACCCCAAGACAGGGGATTAAGGGAACTGAGACCTACTTTAGTTTTGCAGACCCTTTGGACAAATACCCCTGTAACGAAATGTCACAATTTCTGTGGCACTGTCATGGTGTTAGCTGGGATAGTTGATTTTCTTCACTGTAGCTAGCATAGTGCATTAGCGATATCAATTGTGGCATACCACTTAGCTGCCTTGGAGACGGAGGAAATTAAACAGCTGTCTACTTTGCCCGGTCTTTCGAAGGACCCTTCTGTTGTGGGGTTGCTGAAGGTCAAAGAACAACAAGTGCCAATTGCCACCACAACAGTGCACCGGCGGCAATACCGCACCAACCGAGACTCCCTGATTCCCATCCATGAGCTCATTCGGCGACTGGAGAGCCAAGGAGTGATCAGTAAGACCCGTTCACCCTTTAACAGTCCCATATGGCCAGTGCGGAAGTCTAATGGGGAGTGGAGACTAACAGTGGACTATCGTGGCCTGAACGAAGTCACTCCGCCACTGAGTGCAGCTGTGCCGGACATGTTAGAACTTCAATACGAACTGGAGTCAAAGGCAGCCAAGTGGTATGCCACAATTGATATCGCTAATGCATTCTTCTCAATCCCTTTGGCAGCAGAGTGCAGGCCACAGTTTGCTTTCACTTGGAGGGGTGTCCAGTACACCTGGAATCGACTGCCCCAGGGGTGGAAACACAGCCCTACCATTTGCCATGGACTGATCCATACTGCACTGGAACAGGGTGGAGCTCCGGAACACCTTCAGTACATTGATGACATCATCGTGTGGGGCAACACAGCAGAAGATGTTTTCGAGAAAGGGAAGAAAATAGTCCAAATCCTTCTGAAGGCTGGTTTTGCCATAAAACAAAATAAAGTGAAGGGACCTGCACAGGAGATTCAGTTTTTGGGAATAAAATGGCAAGATGGACGTCGGCAGATCCCAATGGATGTGATCAACAAAATAGCAGCCATGTCTCCACCAACTAGCAAAAAGGAAACACAAGCTTTTTTAGGCGTTGTGGGTTTTTGGAGAATGCATATTCCAAATTACAGTCTGATTGTAAGCCCTCTCTATCAAGTGACCCGGAAGAAGAATGATTTCAAATGGGGCCCTGAGCAACGACAGGCCTTTGAACAGATAAAGCAGGAGATAGTTCATGCAGTAGCCCTTGGGCCAGTCCGGGCAGGACAAGACGTAAAAAACGTGCTCTACACTGCAGCCGGGGAGAATGGCCCTACCTGGAGCCTCTGGCAGAAAGCACCAGGGGAGACCCGAGGTCGGCCCCTAGGGTTCTGGAGTCGGGGATACAGAGGGTCCGAAGCGCGCTACACTCCAACTGAAAAAGAGATATTGGCAGCATATGAAGGGGTTCGAGCTGCTTCAGAAGTGATCGGTACTGAAGCACAGCTCCTCCTGGCACCTCGACTGCCGGTGCTGGGCTGGATGTTCAAAGGGAGGGTCCCCTCTACACATCACGCAACTGATGCTACATGGAGTAAGTGGGTCGCACTGATCACCCAACGGGCTCGAATAGGAAACCCCAGTCGCCCAGGAATCTTGGAAGTAATCATGGACTGGCCAGAAGGCAAAGATTTTGGAATGTCACCAGAGGAGGAGGTGACACGTGCTGAAGAGGCCCCACTGTATAATAAACTGCCAGAAAATGAGAAGCAATATGCCCTGTTCACTGATGGGTCTTGTCGTCTGGTGGGAAAGCATCGGAGATGGAAGGCTGCTGTATGGAGTCCTACACGGCAAGTCGCAGAAACTGCTGAAGGAGAAGGTGAATCAAGTCAGTTTGCAGAAGTAAAGGCCATCCAGCTGGCTTTAGACATTGCTGAACGAGAAAAATGGCCAGTGCTCTATCTTTATACTGACTCATGGATGGTGGCAAATGCCCTGTGGGGGTGGTTACAGCAGTGGAAGCAGAACAACTGGCAGCGCAGAGGCAAACCCATCTGGGCTGCTGCATTGTGGCAAGATATTGCTGCCCGGGTGGAGAACCTGGTTGTGAAGGTACGTCATGTGGATGCTCATGTCCCCAAGAGTCGGGCCACTGAAGAACATCAGAATAACCAACAGGTGGATCAGGCTGCTAAGATTAAAGTGGCTCAAGTAGATCTAGACTGGCAACATAAAGGTGAACTATTTATACCTCGATGGGCCCACGACACCTCAGGCCATCAAGGAAGAGATGCAACATACAGATGGGCTCGTGACCGAGGGGTGGACTTGACCATGGACACTATTGCACAGGTCATCCATGAATGTGAAACATGCGCTGCAATCAAGCAAGCCAAGCGGGTAAAACCTCTGTGGTATGGAGGACGATGGCTGAAGTATAAATATGGGGAGGCCTGGCAGATTGATTATATCACACTGCCACAAACCCGCCAAGGCAAACGCCATGTGCTTACAATGGTGGAAGCAACCACCGGATGGCTGGAAACATATCCCGTGCCCCATGCCACCGCCCGGAACACTATCCTGGGCCTTGAAAAACAAGTTTTATGGCGACATGGCACCCCAGAAAGAATTGAGTCAGACAACGGGACTCATTTCCGAAATAACCTCATAGACACCTGGGCCAAAGAGCATGGCATTGAGTGGGTGTATCACATCCCCTATCATGCACCAGCCTCTGGGAAAATTGAGCGATACAATGGACTGTTAAAGACTACACTGAGAGCAATGGGGGGTGGGACATTCAAACACTGGGATACACATTTAGCAAAAGCCACCTGGTTAGTCAACACTAGGGGATCTGCCAATCGAGCTGGGCCTGCCCAGTCAGAACTCTTACGTACTGTGGAAGGGGGTAAAGTCCCTGTAGTGCACGTAAAAAATATGCTGGGGAAAACCGTCTGGGTTATTCCTGTCTCAGGCAAAGGCAAACCCATTCGTGGGATTGCTTTTGCTCGAGGACCTGGGTGCACTTGGTGGGTAATGCGGGAGGATGGAGGAGTTCGATGTGTGCCTCAAGGGGATTTGATTTTGGGTGAAAATAGCCAATGAACTGAATGGTATGCTGTTAATTGCTATATGATATTGTATGTCATCACTCCTATGGTTGCTATATGCTGTATCAATGGTATCATAGTAAGAATTTCCAAAATTAATGAAGAATGAACTTTGATTGAACCAAGCAACGTGTAGCGGTGGTGGGACAAAGACTGGCTTCAGCATGCAACAATTCAACACCACGCAGACCATCTCTCCAGCCTTGAAGGACTATTACGGTAGATGGAGCCCAAAGTTATGGACTGAATGAACTCAATGGACATGTGTGGACCCTCTACAGATGTTCTACAGGGATGGTCCATAGACTACGGGAATGATAAATGATATCTACGTATGTCATCAAAGGATGGGGAGGCGGGTGGTGGTTATTGAGGTCATATTGGATAGTATGAGACCTGAGCATGACGTAAATGGTATGGAATAAGGGGTGGATACTGTCATGGTGTTAGCTGGGATAGTTGATTTTCTTCACTGTAGCTAGCATAGTGCTGTGTTTTAGACTTGGTATGTAAATAATGTTGATAACACCCTGGTGTTTTAGTTGTTGCTGGGTAGTGTTTACACTGGTCAAGGACTTTCTAGCTTCCCATGCTCTGCCAGGTGCACAAGAAGCCGGGAGGGGAGGGGATGCAACCAGGAGAGCTGATTCGAATTGGCCAAAGGGTATTCCATATCATGTGACGTCATGCCCAGTATATTAACTGGGGGAATTGGCTGGGGGAGGCAGCGATCGCGGCTCGGGGACCGGCAGCGTCGGTCGGCGGGTGGTGAGCGGTTGCAGCACTTGTTGTTCAGTTTTGGTTTTGTTTTTTTTTCCTTTCCCTCTCCTTCTACTGTTTCATCTCTCTCTCGCTCATTATTTTCCTTTTCATTATATTAGTATTATTGCTGTTTTATTCTAATTATTAAACTGTTCTTATCTCAATCCACGAGTTTTCTTACTTTGGCCCTTCCGATTCTCTCCCCCATCCCACAAGGGTGGGGGAGTGAGCGAGCGGCTGTGTGGTGCTTAGTTGCTGACCGGGGCTAAACCACAACAGGCACGCAACCCCCCAAGCTGTGTCCAGCCAAGCGGTAATGGACCACTTTATGAACTAAGTCAGAGAGCTGGTGGGAAAAGCAGGAACAGGGGGGGAAATTTCTTCACTCATGGTATTTCTTAGTGGGAAGTATAAGGGGATGTTGCCTCTTGCACCATCTCATCCTGACCTGGACTGGCTTGCTGAGGGGAGAAGAGACATGTTCTGAATTTAAAAAATGACAAGAATAGTAATCAGTGAGGATATAACTAACGACAGGGGCACTAAGCCCTGCAGAGCACAGTGAGAAGTAAAAAGTACAGTTTATATAGAAGAGTTGGCACAGAGAAAGGAGGCTGTAGCCTTAAAGCCATAGATTTTTCCCCAGAACAGTTTTCTTGGAATATTAGGCTGTTTAGCTCAACTTTCTCAGTTGAGAGACTTAGCTGAGCTAAATGTGAGAAAGCCCTCACGTTTCTTTGCAAGCCTTTCACAATTACTTGTCATTCTCTGCTCTTGCCTCCCTTCAAGACTTAACACTTAATCAGATTTAATTTATTAGGAAAGTGAGTTTCAATTGCTTCAAAGTAATGAGCAAAGATACACTCTCTTTCTTTATTTAGCTCATCCATAGCTAAATCACTGCTGCAGACACCAGCTACTAAAGGATGCAGAGAACATCTGTGTGTCATGTCCTTTCATGTACCTTATCCTGTTCAGTTCAGTAGGGCAGATTTCATGCTCTATATTCACTGGAGAATACTTTTACCATGTGGATAGGATGCTACCAGAAGAGAATCAGTTGGGAAAAAACAGGCTTCTTGCTGTCTCTTTGGGGAATGGCAAGTTAAATCTTTGTGCAGAATATGGTCAACACACAGACTTGTTGAAACATTCAGAAGGAATTTTCTAGTCCAGCATTAAAGTTCCCAACAAATCCTTTCAAAGACACCAGCCTCAGGAGCAGCCAGTCACCCACATCTTCAGTGACTGCTGTGGATATCACAGGTCAGCATGTCTACAGCCTAATTTAGACGGGGCTGGCACATCCTAAATACGGAGCCAAATCACTGGACTGTTGGCTCTCTCAGAGCTTTCCCCAAGCCTTCCCCTACAATGAAGCACTCCAAAGAGTGTCTTGCTCTGATACAGAAAGACACAGGTTTTCAGAAGTTCAATCAAACTGGAATTTTCTGTGGTCTTGGCCTATAATAAAAGCTCCCCAGTGAGGTACTGAATAAGTGTATTTTTCTAAGCACTCTGGGTAGTGCTCCTTAGCCCTGATTCATAAATTATTGGTGCCTCCCTGTTTTTTCTGAAGACTCCTTCAGTAGAAGCTTCAGATCTGTGGTGTCAAGTAACTCACAGCTGGCTGTCCCTGACTTATACAGACATAAAAACTTCCCTGTTTACTCTTCAAAAACACCATGCAAACCAAAGGCACTTAGGAGAGGTTTGGTTTTCTTTTACATTTCCCAAAAATATCAGTGAGCTATTTCTTTTATAGTCTCTGATCATAACCAGAAAAAGAGAAGCATGCAAGTTGAAATTGAAAGCATGCAATCTGCCTGTTGTTCAATTTCTTTTCTTCCTGGAAATAACTGGATACATATAGATCCATAACTACTACATTGCAAAAAGTTGTGTTAAACAAAAATATTGCAGCTGTTCACTATAATTTAAAAAGAAAAGTCAGTCTACTCTGTCAGCTGGGTCCACTTCATATGAGATAGTCTCATTTTCTTTTTAGCCACTGACTTCAGGAACGACTATCATAGACACTCCATTTTCATGTTCTGTGAAGTCCTCTTCACCCATATTAGTCTCTGGGGAAGGATGTTCAAAACAGAAATGCAGTACATAAAGCAAGAAGCTTTCAGCATTGTTTGATGGGAATTAAACCATTGTGAAGATTCATTAGTTCGGTAAATTGCCACTGCAGCATCTGTGCTTTCTAGTCACATTAAAAAACTGATGCTTTTAATGTAAGCCAGGCCTATAAACCATAAGAACTACACTATGCCCTTTTGTATCTAGACCTAGAACTGCTCCATGCCACCATCAGGCAGACAGAATAGATGAAGCCACCATAGAAGACAAGCTCAGAAACCAGAATGTAATTAGGCTAGTTGGTAAATCTGAGTGTCTGCCAATTCACGAACAGCTCGGCCCCAGCTTTTGCAACCTCTGTTTCCAAAAGAATGCTGACAACCAACCAAATTTTGTCTTTTGAGATCAAATATTCTACCTTGTGTTGTTTTGGTGTGTGCTGCAACATTAATAACTCACCATGTTATGCGACATGTCAGACAATATGCCACTGAGACAAACTCACATTGGTTGTTTGTTCTGTCACTGGTTTATCCCTGGTTATGTCCTTGTTGACCACTGGCAGAATAAAGCCTACATTTGTGAGGGACTTTGTCGGGAGAAACACAAATGCTACAGCTGTTTGGAGAATGATGGCTTCCCTTTCCTGTTTGAAACATTCAGCTGGAAAGTGCTCAGTCACTCTCCCTGTGTAGATTAGATCTTCTACAAGAGTGGCATGGGAAAATGCTATAATTTTATCTGCTTGCATCCCAACATTTTCATCAGTACATCTCATCCTGAAGGATGTCAGTCTCCCAACTTTATTGTGAGTCTTGCAATACCTGACACTAGAGCCAGCTTGTTACATCAGGATACAGCTTTTATTCAGAACAAAATTGAGCTCTTTGGGTTACTGAGAAACTCAAAACTATTAACTGTGTTCCTGAATGGTTTCAGCTGATAAAAAAATCAAGAAGTACGGCTAAGATATCATTATCTGCAAGCCAGTCTCATAGGCTTGGGTAATTTATTCAGGATTTTTAATCTTGGGAGATGTCAATCCTATAGCTATGCTAATAAAAATCACAATGAAGAATACAAGGATCATATCTATTTCCTTTTGTCATGCCCAAGCAGTTGCAAGTTTAATTAAAGATATCACTCTAAATTTGCCACTAATCCCATATAAACACATAATCATTTCTTTCCCTCTAGTCACTAGAAACCATATAGCAAATCTTTTTATATTTATTCAAGACTTTATTTCTAGACCAACCCACTAAACTATTATAATCTGCTGTTCTTTAGAGCATTTTATTCTTGGTTCTTGTGTACTTCCCTAAAGGAGCCATGTTTGCTAGTTATTAGAGGGTATTAGCTTTCCTTTTGCCATTCCTGTGGTGCAGCCATTGTGCATTTATTCTCTAGTGTAGTCCAAAATGACCTAGGCACCACAATCGGCACACCAGATACAGTCGGTCTGCAAGTATGTGAGATAAGCAGCACCAGCCAAGTGGCCCAGGCAGGGCAGATGTCAGTCTTAAGGGAGCAATATCAAAACCACATGAAGCAGGGAACCATCAATCAACTGATTTGATTGACTGTGATGTTGGTTTTGGCATTCTACCTTGGAGAAAGTAGCCTGGCTGTCACCCTTCTCTGAAAAATAGCTGAACTACACTTTTATCTCTCTGAATACATGACTAGATCTCTCTAATTCAAACTTACATTACCAGTGTAATATGTAACAAACATTAACTTTCAGACATGTAGTTCATCCTGCAAAACTGCAAATGATCAAAAGTAATGAGTGCAGGCTATCTCTTGTATTGTCTTACCTTAGTGTTTAGTTGGATCATGTTTCCCACCATTTTACAGGTTGTACTATGAGTACTAATTGAGAGACAAAGGAAGTCATTATTTTGAAGAACCTTCTGCCTCAAACAATAGAAGGGACTTTAATCACATTGAGTACAGCGTCTACCACACTGTACTGTGAAATCACTAGTCCATCAAAAGCCAGTTTCAACTAAAGATTTAAGCTCCTAACTACCCGTTGCAAAAGTTGATTAGGTAGGTAGGAGCTTGCATGTCTTATCAAAGGTACAGGGTGAACAGAAAAGTTGCAGTGCAAATGAAAACTGAGTGTACCAGGATTCCATCCTCTTAGTGATGCAGTCTCCCAATTTAAAGGGACTATAATAAAAAATGGAGATACCTGAAATGTTTGCAAATACTCTTCTGTCTATGCATACTTGTTCTGGAATTGTAGTTGTGATTTTTTTCATACCCTTGTCATAAGATTTTCTAAGCAAAAAATCTCAGAGAAAACAAAGGCTCTTTGCTGTATATAGGTGTGCAAGCCCCACTTACCATGATGACCAATGGTACTCTCTAAGTTCCTTCTGCCACCCTGGTAATTTGTTTGTCTAGTGCCTCTCCTTTTATACTTGGGTTGTAAGCTCTTTTAGTCAAGGACCATTTTTTAAGCCTGTCTGTAAAGCAACAAACACAATGGCATCTTGATCCATGATTTAGTTTCTGATGCAAATAACAATCTGGCTCTTAGATCTTAGATGAAAGAGGTTTTGAATCCTTTTAAGGAACAAATGAAACATTGTTACTTCTGTAAGCACAGAAGCAGAACCAAATGGAAAAAAAAGAAAAAGGAGGCCAACAATGCTTTCTACAGAAGCCTAGAAATATTAAAGGAGAAATACCTGCCTCATATTACCATTAATTATGTATCTGACTACCAGGAGGTCTTTTGTCATAACAGAAATCAAAGTGGACTCAGGAGAAATGACCAAACTGTGATCTTTTGTGAAGCTGGAGTCGTGAAAGCTGTTACAGGCAGTTGGAAATTGGCATATTACCTACAGTTAGGAACGAAGCTGAAGAAAGAATTTCAAAAGAATCAAAACAACACTAAGGTGGGCAGATTTTGTACACAGAATGATGATATTATTTTTGAGCTACCTGTCAAATCAAACTCAAAGACTTCCAAACCCCTGTTGCAGGGGGTGGAAATGCCATCAGATGCTTTATATTGGCTTTGATGCAAGGCTAACTGGGCTAGTTCATTGTCTCCAAGAGTCATTGGCTCTGTTATCTTACAAATCTAAAAGAGGGAAGCAGTAAAAATTTACAGTTAGAGCAAAGCAGTGAGAAAAGCAGTAAATTTTCTGTTCTCTGGTAATACCAACATGCTCTTTGATTTTACTTTGGACAATAAAGTGACTCTAAGTCTCCAAAGCACCCCAGTAAGTTATTTCTGTCAATCCACAAAACATAATTACAAAGTTTTTGGTTGCACATAGTCTGTGTTCCTCTGACTTTTGCCACCATTTACATTATTCTAAGAGCAAAATAAATTGCTCAACTCCTGAGCATCAAGCTACAGTCAAACTCTTGCTGATAGAAAAAAACCCAAAACACCCACACCCTACAAAGGTGGCAGATCTTGCCAGAGTCAGTGATGACTCCCTTTTCCCTGGTGTCCTCAGCCTCAAAGGCAAATTGGCAGCCATCTGGCATAGAAATGAGTTGTTGAAGGTAAGACATCTCTGGCTGATGCTCTGGGAGGGGTTAGGGCCTAAAGAAGGTGGCCTTTTCTTGCAACAGGAGAAGGAGAAAGCCCTGGTTTCCTAGCCCCTCCTTTAGGATCTCTGACTGGTCCCATCCTTTCCCTCCCCAGGAAACCAGGTGCACAGGCAGGTAAGCAGTGTGGGATGCCTGCAAGGGGACTGGAGAGGGAGCGGGTCACCACATGAGGCAGGGGGCATACTCCGCTGTCTGACAGGTCTCAGGGGGGAAGTGGAATTCCAGTATCTCAGGGGGAAACAGGAGAAGGAGGAAAGAAACCTCAGGCTCCTGCCCCCACTTCTGCTCTCCAAAAATCTAGTTCTTTCTCTAAGCCTCCCAAAACCTCCACAGCTCTCTCTCAGCCGAAGTTATCCGTACATTTATTTCATGTACTCAGTTATCTAAAACCACCATATGCCATCTTCCCTCTTCTCTTCCATTACCCACCTGGAGCCCTCTTTGCAGATACTGAGCTTTCCTCACAGAGCTGAATGTCTTGAGCCAACTCTGGCTGTAACCACAACTCATATGAGGGCTGTACAATCACTTTGTCATTTCTCCAGCATGTGGTGGAGAGTATGTCCGCTACTGGAGGTTTCAGAGCATTCCTCTGTTCATACTTCACTCCAACTTGATCCTTTGGCTAGTCATTTTAATGAAACCTGGAGGAGTGGAAGGGGAGAAATGGCCACTCTCCCACTGACTCTACAAAACGCATTGCATTTAATCCCTTCCATGGCCCCATGGCTGTTAGGTCAACACTCAGCACTTGTCATTGCTCATGTTCCCTGTAATAACCATGCTCACACTGGCTGTGTCTGAGCTGCACACATGCCACCCCAGCTAGGAGTCAGAAGGGGCCTGGGGCAAGTACCCACATCTAGGAGCCCAGGAGCAAGAGCCATATGGCCACTGCGAGCTCAGTCCTGACTTTATACACAGTGGGAGAATGGAGGTCAGAGGTCTTACCATTAAAACAGTGCTTGAAAAAAACATTTTTTAGACCTTGACCACCACAGGCTGACGTTTGCCTACCCATGGCCACCACATGTCCACTGGGATAGATTAGCTTTGATGGGATTAAATTGGATTGGATCGGACAGACAGCAACAGACATAGTGCCCCACTATGCAGCGCCAGCAAAATCTAATTATCTGCTTTTCTGCTTGTAATCTATCAGTCTAACTTTCTTTGTCTTTTAATCACTTCCAATAAACCTCAGTGATACTTTTCTTTAGTCTTTTTATTATGTTTTTCTTATAAGATAAATGGATGTCATGGATTTATATCTGCTATCAAACAGGGCTATGCTCTGATTTATAAGGGAAGAAAAAATTATGCAATAACAGGCATTATAGATAGGATATAAAAAGTTTCCCTTTCCTATTGCTTACAGATTGAAATATGTTTTTTTTGTGAATGATGACTTTCACTGAACCCAAATGAAATGAATTAGTTGCAGGAAAACTATGAAAGGTGTAGAGAACTTGGGATGAATCCTTTGTTAAATTACAAAACCGTTCATTCTGTTTTCATTTGTGAGAATAAGTGAGTATGTTATACAGATTTCTGAAGGCTTTAAATCAGCAAAATCCCTCTGTCTTAACACTTGGAATTTACTCTGTGATTTGACTTCATTGGTTTCTATTGAACATGACTCCTTCCTAATGCTCTGCTCTGTTTTCTGTCTCTGTTTCCTTTCTCTCTCTTCCCCTGTATCAATAGAGGCATAACTTTTTTCCACAGCATGACTCAAAATTTGAAGCAAGCTCTTGGTTTTGGGTTTTTTTTCCCCCCCAAGCACTCCATTCTACAACTGGCTGCTTGTTCAAATACATTTTAAACTCTGCCTTGTCTCGTTACATATTTTTCGCTCTCCAGTGCACTATCAAGGAGATACACGTCTTTGCTTTTCTCTTGTAAGCTGCATAGAACCTGGTTCTCAAGCTTAACATTGCTGCCAGAAGTCCTCATCTTTCCCTTCCTGTGGCCTTCCACCGCTGCCATTGCCAAAAGCAGAAGCTCTACAAGATGAGATCCAAGTCCACAGGGCTGAGAGTAGTTTCTGAAAGTTTCAAACATCAGTGTCATAATGCAAGTAAGATATATGATGTCATAGAAAATAACTAAAGATCTAAAGCTAAAATTAGACATTTGGTTCCATCCTTGCAATGGAATAATTCTTCCTGGCAAAATCAGAAGGCTGTTGAAAGCCCTTGCTGTTACCTGCTGGTGAAATCGAAGAGCAAGAATGTGGGTTTAAAAGCCTTTCCCTTCTCAAATAAACCCAGGGGAAATTGAGGAAAATAGCAAAGTGGCATCTTCCATCCCAGAATTGTTATTCAGACCCATGTTTCTTTTGTGGGAATGTAGGAAACCAGAACTGACCTCATGCTTGTCATTTAACGATTTCATCGGGGTTTTTGATATGAAGCTTTTCCTGTGGGTCAGGGCAGAGGAAGATGTTTAGATAGGAATACTTAGGGCATGCTCTGCTGTGGCTTAAGAAGATGCAGTCTTCTCTGTTGAGTCAACAAGTTGAATGTTTTCTAAATGTAAGCCTAAAATAAGGATTAAATTCCTGTCAAAGTGTTTAGGGCCCCAAAATGCATGCTTCTGTGACTCCAGCTGGGAGCAAGGATACAAGCAGAGCTGTTTTCTCTTTCTTCATAGTCTCTGGATGGGAATACAGGAAGATATTAAGTTTGTCAAAGAAACAGTGGGTTTTAAACTCTTCAGTTTTCACCACTAATATTACACTTGAAACAGTGACCACAAAAGAAAAGCTTGAACATCTGGGTTGATTCCACAGAGAATAAATTAAATTTACTGTTTATAAAAAATGTCTGTGTTGCAGAGAAATATTTAATCCGTTGGAAAAATAAATTAACATAGGAAAAAAGAGTGGGAGGAAATCCAAGAAAAACTTAGAGCTGTGACTATTTGTAAGGACAGGACATTAAGGTGTTCATCAGAACATCACGATCATAAGATGTTTTTCATCTTTAAAGGAAAGTAAGTTATCAAATGTTATGTGTGCATGCATATACATATATAATGTGGTTGTATGGATACATAATGTGTTTGGAACAGGTTTTTCAGGGAGCTATTATTTATGGATTTTTCTACCAAGCTGGAAAAAGATGCTTAAACTGTTTTTGCAGTTTTAACACTTCCTTTTCCATCCTTGAAGAGGTCCCCTCAAAGACTAGGAGCAAAATCTAATGCCTCTGTGTGACTCTTAGAAACAGCATAATAATATGAGTGGCTGGAGAAAAAAAAATTATTCAAAATGAAGAGGCCAGATATTTCAGGAACAAAAAGAAATTAGGAAAAAAAAAGTGCAATGTTTTGTACGAGATGCATTTACTCTTCAGGATTGGATTTTCAAGCTCGTCCTGCTCTGATGGCAGGAAGGAGGTTTGGACCCAAATCCTATGCCTACAATGCTGAATGAAGCATGCCTGAAGCTGCTCCCTGACACTAAGGCCAAGTGGTACGGAACAGCCTATATCCATACTATTAAACTCTCTTGCCCTGTAAAATAGGGTGCTGCAGCTATAATGCACTTGGGAGCAGTCCCTGGCTTAAGCTTCTGAACTGTGCCTAAGAATCATTTGGGAGAGCACTACTTGGCCAAAAGCAAGCCAGGGGGCAATTCAATAATTTAACAATATAAATAATCAAGTCCAGTGACGTGCCTTGGCACTGCTTAATTTATTAGAGCAGACACAGCTGACATAGCCAGCTGTTGATCCCTGAATAGCACAGAGAAAGCACAGATGGCCTTGGACTGCTCTCCTCTTCAAGCAGGGGTGCCGGGAGTGTGCTGAAGCATATGCAGCGCTTCACCAGGGGTCAGAGGAAACCTGTTCGTTGCAGAGCAAGCCAGGGCTCATGATGGTAGAATAGTTGCTGCTTTCTAGCACCGCTACCTCCCTCCCCTGCAGGGCTGTGCAGGAAAACAAGCCACCTTTTGCTTGATTCCAAGTCCATGGAGGGCTGGAAGATGCTGCCGTAGCCTACTGGGACACTGGAGGAGGGACCATGGTTGGCAGTGGTCCTCTATGTACAGCAGCCGTGGTCCATGCCCAGAGGTCAGAGGCAAAGCTGTCTGTGCATGGAGACAGAGCCTCCCCTGCCCTGCTGTGCTGCTGGGGCTTACTCACTCCAGCATAAATATTGAAGAGGGCTGCTTTGGTATCTGATTTTTGGTTTATAAAAAGGTATAAATCCTTCACTGCTGAGAACCACGGTTCATACCAGGTTTGGGAGCTGCGCCTCTTGCCAGGGCACAGCATGCAGCCATGGGGAAGGAACAGCCCCCTTGGGCAGGCAGTGGGATCCAGGGGAGCTGGGTCACCCAGGGGCCACAGCAGGAGGGACCCCGAGAACCGCAGCACTCGCTTTTCCAGGTGGCAGAGGCTTGCCAAGGAGCGGGGAGGGAGCCACTGGGACCTGTGTGTACTGCAGGAAAAAACAGAAGCGGGCTTATGGGAGGGGCTGCACTATGTGCTGCAATTTACATTTCTTAGTGCAGTTCTCAAAACAGGTGGCTTGTTTTGTTCCTTTGTAAGTCTTTGGTGCACATTTTTAAAAAATTATCTCCTTTTCAATAGAATAGTTTCACTACTGGACTACTCTGATCATTAATTTTTAAACAGAATGTCTGGAAAGGCAGCAATTACTTTTTGTAGGTCACTGGATAAAAAACTACCTTTTCTTTAAGGGTCTTGTTTCAAGATCTGCAATGAACTAAAACACAAACATTTAAATGACATAAAAAATTAAAAGAAAGCCATGCAAGGCAGCCATGCATAGACGAGCTCCCAATGTGAGATTCAAAACGCAACTATTTTGTGTCTGTCCCTCTGTTTATGTCTGGAAGGAAAATAGACAGCTCTGAGGAATTTAACAGTCGTTCCTTACTTGCCACACAGCACTCTGCTGTGAAGCCTCCATGGATGAGACACATGCCATGGGCCTCAACTCTTTTTCAACCATCCAGTTAAGATTGGCATTCCAGGCCTCTGGTCACCACTGAGGGCTGACCCTCATCACTAGGGTCCAGCCTCACATCTATCACAGTCTGGATAGTTTGACTCAATTCTCCTGTTACAAAACTCTGTCCTCCAGCAGTGTCCACTGCCAGCCAACAGCTGAGACAGGCAGCATGGATGCCACGTAAGGTATGTACATGTCTTCAGAAGCTTGTCTCAGAGATAGTCTTCATCTTTTTCCAATGGATGGTGGGAGAAGCAGTTTTGTATGGGCTTTTTCCTCATTCTCATTCATTTGCATTCACATGTTATGGCTGTTTAGGTTATAGCTTACCCTTCAGGGTTTGCCATACTTCCACAGAAGGATTAAGAGGTTTGAATGGAGAGGGGCTGGTGCAAACCTGACACCACAGGAGGTGGGATGGAGCCTGAGGATCCACCTGGATCCAGGATATGGGAAGTGCTTCTGAATTCAGTAATACAGGCATGACCTTAGACAGTGTGTCTGCAAAGTGTGGCGCTGATCTCAGGCCACTGACATCTGTGGATGAGTTGGTTTGTCTCAGCTGTAATTAACTAGAAGATGAAACAATGCCAATGATACTTAATGAATGTGTAAATATTGCATTAGGTGTCGGATCCAGGCTGCGTTTAAGCCTATAGAAGCTATAAAAGTATTGTGAACGCAGGTATCTATGCCCTGAGCACTCCGAGCAGAGCCTCCACAGGCAATCCTCTGCAAAAAAGGTGGGATTGTTTCATCTCCCTGAAGTCCTGGCCACTGGAACAGCTTCATCACTACATCTGCAGTGCTAGGGATCGGTCAGGTTCTGACGTCTGTTCTCTATTCCCTTCCTGGCTTCACAAATATGGAATGGTTCATCATCACATAAACACCTTAGAAGCTTGCTTTATTGCATGTTGCTATTCAAATATCAACAAATCGGTCCTTCTGTCCATACGCTACAGTTTCTTCAGCCCTTTGTCGAGCTCTGTCCTTTCCTGTGCCTCCACTGCTGCATTGGAGCAGCTTAAAGGCCAGGCTGTAGGCCAAATCACCCAGCCACAGCACACACTGCCGTAGTTTTCTTTCAGCATAAGAGTGTAGATAACCTGACTGACAGGCCACCTAACCAGTATCCTGTCTCTAAGGGTGGGCACCACCAGGTGCCAAGGGAAGAATAGAAGAACATAGCTCACATATAGTGATACCTCCTCCATATATTCTCCAGTACTCCAATAATTTGCAGTTCAAGACTTCCAGAGCCAAAGATTTACTTGCACCCAACAGGACTTGATGGCTTTTTTTCTTCCATCTGGTTCCTTTTGAACTTATGTAAACCCTTCTCACCCACAACATCCTGTGGCAAAGAGGACCTCAGCTACCTTAGTAACCACACGTGGTACAAAGAACTGTCAGAATTTGATCATTTCGAGATTTCTGTTCATTAGTGTTATGCCATATTTTCTCAGTCCTTGAGTTGGAACATAGCAAACAGTCAATTAACCCCTATTCACCTTCTCCATGACACTCAGATTTCTGTCCTCTCTCCCTCCACACCACAGCCATCTTTTCCACACTAAATATTCTCCTCTATCTAGTTTTACAGAAGAGGTTTCATACCTCTAGTATGAAATGAGTAATTCTAGTTAACTTCTTCCGTACCCTTGTGAGTGGACCATCCAGCTGATAGTCCTTGGAAGGAGATCCTGAATATGCCCTGTGCTTTCAGATGGCACTGCACTTCTCTGCTACATGAGCAGACCATAGTACACTGTACAGACTGTTTCTGCCTTTTCAGAGGCATCATATGGCCTATGTCATATCAGGAGTCCAGGTGTCCTCCCTACAAAGGCCCCAAAATCACCTTTCTTGGGACAGATTAAACCTGCAGACAGCCCAATTTTATAGTGCATTGTGGATGCCAGGTGCCAGGTCTTAACAGTATTCTGCGTTTCCAGGATTAGACCCCTTGCCAGAAGTATAATGTAGATATAGATACAAAGTCACAGAATTGAAGAATTGTTGACTCAAAAGCACCTGGATGTCATCCCGTGCACCTCCTATTTGAAGAAGGACTTTAATTAATACTCAGTCAGGTCATCTGTGGCTTTGTCCAGCCCAGTCTTCAAAATCTCCAAGGATGTATATCACAAAACCTCTCTGGGCACCTGTTTCAGTGCTGCCCTGCCCTCTTGGTGAAACACATTTTTCTAATGTTCAACCTGAACGTCTACAGCCACGCTTTGTTGCCACTTCTTATATCATTGTGCACCACCAAAAAGAATTTGGCTCCATCGTCTTTGTAACTGCCCTTCAAGCAGCTGCAGGCTGCCGTTAGCTCCCCCCATCAGCCTCCCCTCATGCTGTATGTGGTCCAGCTCCCAGCCGTCCTAGCAGCACTTCACTGGACCTTCTTCAGTTTGTCCACATCCATCCTGAACCAGAGAGGCCTAAAACAAGATACACTGTCCTAGTGGCAGCCTTACCAGTGCCGAGGAGAGGGGTATAATGCCTTTCCCTGATCTGTTGGCCACATTCCTCCTGAAGTGGCTCAGCATATAGTTTGCCTTCTTTGCAATTTTGGCTCATACTTACCCCAGAGTAAATAATCCAACATTAAGCCCCAATCCTTTTCAGCTGCAGTCAACATGATTCCGGTCAAATAATTTGTTTTAATAAAAGTTTTAGTAAAATATATCACATTATTTTTTCAGGTGTGACAATAGGTTTGTAATCTCATGACAATCTAAACAGCATGTTGCACAGAATACTATGGTCTTTTCCTTTAGGAACTGATTGTTTTCCTAACAGGAGCACAGCGACTATTACATACATAATGAAACAAGGTAGTTCCTGCCTTAAAAGAAGAAACTTAGGTAACACGAGGTACTGCATGGATACTGAAAGCAGATAGGTAAACATGAGTTGACAGTGAGATACTGATGTTTTGGTATAAAAAGCAGCAGTTTCAATGTCAGCTGCCTAGCCATTATATTTTATTGCTGTCTTCTGTGTTTGATCAAAGTAACTGTGGCTCTAAAGGTGTCATGAAGAAACTCCTTTGGGTTGCCAACCTCACATATGATGTCATTTTTCACTGAGGCTAATACAAAACAGCATGGCTTCTGAACAGGAAAATAAATACCACAACAGAAAGTCTTACCAAGGTAAGTCAATGGGAAAGAAGGAAAAGCCCAAACATGCAGGTGCTCGAGCCATTCTCTGGAGTTCTCTGGAGCAGCTCCTGGGGATTTGCTAGCTGGGACATCTGCATTTACATGAGGCAAGAGGGCTTCTCTCACCTAAGCCATTAGCTTTCAGTTTGGGACTGTGTTTGTGAGAGCGCACCTGGAAGCCTCTGCCAGTTACATGGGATGACACTACCTTTTTAACCAAGCTCACTGATCATCCCAGCAGAAACATGTTACTGCAATTCCTGAAAATCTCATACAGTTAAACCTCCTGTTGATACGACCTCTAGCAGTAAGGATGACTGGCAGTGAGAAGAAGATAAAAAGCTGTAACAATTTTTATGTGAAATATCCATGAAAATTTATTGTGAAAATTTGAATCTGGATGCATAATGCCACTGAAAAATCAAAAGTAGTGAATTTTTGACACAGCTAATTTTACAATATTTACAGTATAAAAAAAGGAGGCAATTATTCAGAGGATTAGTCCAATTCCTCTCAGTGGCAGCAGAACACAATTTTCCTTAAAAAAGGCTATATTCCTAGGAATCTGAATAAATTTAGGCCCATAAACCTGTTACTATATTCGCTGAAAAAGGAACAGAAGCAGTCTAATCTGATCATATTTCCAACACAGAGTTACCATCTCATAAACTGTGAAACGGGAAAAGGTAAACTCTATGAATTTCCCCTCTGCTAACCCAGTTTGCTTTTAGCAATGGTAGAAAATAGAATTATCAAAGTATAACAATTTTTTTTGAGACTGGTAACATAAACAGCCTCTTGCTGCAAATGAATCTTAAAAGCACAGCCACTGCATTTTCCTCTCTACGGATAGAAATTGTTCTGCTCCTGCTCTAGTCAAAATTAAAAATCCCAGTAGCCCTAGCAACTGGACCCCTGAATGTCCAAGGCAGGCCATATAAAGGTCTGAGAAACATCCCAAAAGACCAGAGCAAACAGTTTAAAAGGGAAGCATTCTTCTTCACTCCTTGACTACCATCTTCTTGTTGCTGAGGAAAGAGGCAAGTCTCCTAACTCCAAATATGATACCTCTGTACATTAACTACTTAGAATAAAGGCTAAATTCAAAGCTAAATCACTTGAGTAGAAATTCAGTACCTAATTTACTGTAATATTAGGCCCCTGGCTCCTATTCTCTTCAGTTCATAAATGCAGATTGGCTAGAGGGACTGCAAAACACAAAGCAATAACATAAAATAAACTATTAAAGCAAAGGACACCATGTTCCTTTGATTCTCACACACACCCACACACGTACGCCCACACATACACAAAAGCTCCTCAGGAGTAAGAATTCCGAAATATGAAAAGTCCAGTATACAACAAGGCTGTAAAACAGACATTAATTTTTTATGTACATGTCCTGTATCATTAAGCAGCTTTCCTAGAAAAAAGGCCATGACATCTACATGTCTTTTTTTGCTGCTGGAGAGGTAATTGCTTTTTAAATAGAAGTCATTTCAAGCTACTTGCTATACATTGAGTGACACACCGGACAAGTAATTCTATGTTCCCACAACAGCAAATTAGAAAGGCAGCTGAGCGATAGAGTAACCACAAGACAATCCTTCTCTTCCCTTCAAATTATTGCATAGAAAGCACTAAAACCAATACAATATCCAGCTATTGATTTCATGATGGACCATATTCCACCCCAAATTCTTCTGCAACAGTTCATGTCTACGTTGTTTTTAAAAGGATTGCAAACATCTAGAAACTTAAGCAAGAAAGTTGTTAAGGTTTGATTTTAGTGATCCCTTTAAAAAATTAGACTGTTTTTACATTTGGAAAGAATTTCTTGATTATGTCAGAGGCCTGCTTTGCCCTTCAGAGTTTTCCTGCCTTCCACTAGCCCTCTGTTCAGGCATCCAAATTCAGTTGTGAGTCTCATTTACCAAACCCTCAGCCCAAGCTGGTAAAGTTACTCCTGGATAGCACTTGTCAGCTACATCATTTGCACAAGAATAAAGACACATATCTGTACAGGGAAGCAAAACAAAGCTTTTGGGACCTGGAAAGCTTGAAGAGTTGTGGTAAGGACAGAAAGGACTGCAGTGCTCCTATTGAAATGCTGGGGAAAAAAGGGTAAGAAAGTCTGGAGCTGCCACCTCCATACTGGATGCTACCCTGCAGAACGGGGATCTGAGCTCAGATTGCACCGTTCCCCACATTTCATAGTAGATGCTTTACAGCACTGAGAGAAGAAGAGCTGAGGAAGGCCAGCTAACACCAGTTTATTTAAAAGCATGTGGCCTCTCCCAAGGATTCTCCAATGTCCAGCTAAAACTGATGGAGCCTGCTGAGGAAGGGAAAATGAGTTAAAGTAGGTTTATTATTGTGCACTCCAGTTTACTTTCCTTCTTCATCCATGTCCTCTTTCCCAAAAGAGTCAAGCACATGTGGACAGAAAAAGGACAGAACCTTTTGAAAAAGCCAGTTTGTTTTTACAACGTGCATTGACAGTCATAAGCGCTCAAAACAGAAAACAAAAGGTTATCGTAGAATCATAGAATGGTTTGGAAGAATGGTTGGAAGGGACCTTAAAGATCATCTAGTTCCAACCCCTCTGCCAAGGCCAGGGACACCTTTCACTCAACCAGGTTGCTCAAAGCCCCATCCAACCTGGCCTTGAACGCTTCCAGGGATGGGGCATCCACGACTTCTCTGGGCAACCTGTTCCAGTGCCTCACCACCCTCAGAGTGAAGAATTTTTTCCTAATATCTGATCTAAATCTACCCTCTTTCTATTTAAAGCCTGTCACTACATGCCCTTGTAAAAAGTCCCTCTCCAGCTTTCTTGTAGGCCTCCATCAGGTACTGGAAGGCTGCTACAAGGTCTCCCTGGAGCCTTCTTCTCCAGGCTGAACAACCCCACCTCTCTCAGCCTGTCCTCACAGGAGAGGTGTTCCAGCCCTTAGATCATCTTCATGGCCCACCTCTGGACTCGCTCCAACAGGTCCATGTCCTTCTTATGTTGGGGGTCCCAGAGCTGAACACAGCACTCCAGGTGGGGTCTCATGAGAGCAAAGTAGAGGGGAGAATCACCTCCCTCGACCTGCTGGCCATGCTTCTTTTGATGCAGCCCAGGATACGGTTGGCCTTCTGGGCTGCAAGCGCACATTGCTGGCTCATGTCCAGCTGTTCATCCACCAGTACCCCCAAGTCCTTCTCCTCAGGGCTGCTCTCAATCCATTCTCTGCCCAGCCTGTATTTGTGCTTGGGATTGCCCCGACCCAGGTGCAGGACCTTGCACTTGGCCTTGTTGAACTTCATGAGGTTCACACAGGCCCACCTCTCAAGCCTGTCAAGGTCCCTCTGGATGGCATCCCTTTCCTCCAGTTTGTCGATCGCACCACACAGCTTGGTGTCGTTAGCAAACTTGCTGAGGGGACACTCGATCCCACTGTCCATGTTGCCAACAAAGATGTTAAACAGCGCCAGTACCAGTACCCTCAGGACCCCTGAGGGATGCCTCTCGTCACTGGTCTCCATTTGGACATCGAGCCGTTGACCACAACTCTTTGAGTGCGACCATCCAGCCAGTTCCTTAGCCTCTGAGTGGTCCACCCATCAAAACCATGTATCTCCAATTTAGAAACAAGGATGTCATGCGGGACAGTGTCAAATGCTTTGCACAAATCCAGGTAGATGACATCAGTTGCTCTTCCCTTATCCACCAGTGCTGAAACCCCACTGTAGAAGGCCACCAAATTTGTCAGGCATGATCTGCCCTTAGTGAAGCCACGTTGGCTTTCACAAATCACCTCCTTATTTTCCATGTGCCTTAGCATAGTTTCCAGGAGGATCTGCTCCATGATCTGGCCAGGCACAGAGGTGAGACTGGCCTGTAGTTCCCCGGGGTCTTCTTTCTTTCCCTTTTCAAAAATGGGGGTTATGTTTCCCCTTTTCCAGTCAGTGAGAGCTTCACTGGACTGCCATGACTTCCCAAATGTGATAAGTGGTTTAGCAACTTCATCCACCAGTTCCCTCAGGACCCGCGGATGCATCTCATCAGGTCCCACGGACTTGTGCACCTTCAGGTTCCTTAGATGGTCTCAAACCTGATCTTCTCCTACAGTGGGTGTTTCTTCATTCTCCCAGTCCCTGCCTTTGCCTTCTGCGACTTGGGCAGTGTGGCTTGAGCACTTGCCAGTGAAGACTGAGGCAAAAAAGTCATTGAGTACCTCAGCCTTCCCCATATCTGTTGTGGTTTAGCCCTGGTCAGCAACTAAGCACCACACAGCCGCTCGCTCACTCCCCCACCCTTGTGGGATGGGGGAGAGAATCGGAAGGGCCAAAGTAAGAAAACTCGTGGGTTGAGACAAGAACAGTTTAATAATTAGAATAAAACAGCAATAATACTAATATAATGAAAAGGAAAATAATGAGCGAGAGAGAGATGAAACACTGGAAGAAGAGAGGGGGGAAAAAAAACAAAACCAAAACTAAACAACAAGTGCTGCAACCGCTCACCACCCGCCGACCGACGCTGCCGGTCCCCGAGCCGCGATCGCTGCCTCCCCCAGCCAATTTCCCCCAGTTAATATACTGGGCACGACGTCACATGATATGGAATACCCTTTGGCCAATTCGAATCAGCTCTCCTGGTTGTATCCCCTCCCCTCCCGGCTTCTTGTGCACCTGGCAGAGCATGGGAAGCTAGAAAGTCCTTGACTAGTGTAAACACTACCCAGCAACAACTAAAACACCAGGGTGTTATCAACATTATTTACATACCAAGTCTAAAACACAGCACTATGCTAGCTACAGTGAAGAAAATCAACTATCCCAGCTAAAACCATGACAGTATCCACCCCTTATTCCATACTATTTACGTCATGCTCAGGTCTCATACTATCCAATATGATCTCAATAACCACCACCCGCCTCCCCATCCTTTGATGACATACGTAGATATCATTTATCATTCCCGTAGTCTATGGACCATCCCTGTAGAACATCTGTAGAGGGTCCACAGATGTCCACTGAGTTCATTCAGTCCATAACTTTGGGCTCCATCTACCGTAATAGTCTTTCAAGGCCGGAGAGATGGTCTGCGTGGTGTTGGATTGTTGCATGCTGAAGCCAGTCTTTGTTCCACCACCGCTACACGTTGTTTGGTTCAATCAAAGTTCATTCTTCATTAATTTTGGAAATTCTTACTATGATACCATCGATACAGCATATAGCAACCATAGGAGTGATAACATACAATATCATATAGCAATTAACAGCATACCGTTCAGTTCATTGGCTATTTTCACCCAAAATCAAATCCCCTTGAGGCACACATCGAACTCCTCCATCCTCCCGCATTACCCACCAAGTGCACCCAGGTCCTCGAGCAAAAGCAATCCCACGAATGGGTTTGCCTTTGCCTGAGACAGGAATAACCCAGACGGTTTTCCCCAGCATATTTTTTACATGCACTACAGGGACTTTACCCCCTTCCACAGTACGTAAGAGTTCTGACTGGGCAGGCCCAGCTCGATTGGCAGATCCCCTAGTGTTGACTAACCAGGTGGCTTTTGCTAAATGTGTATCCCAGTGTTTGAATGTCCCACCCCCCATTGCTCTCAGTGTAGTCTTTAACAGTCCATTGTATCGTTCAATTTTCCCAGAGGCTGGTGCATGATAGGGGATGTGATACACCCACTCAATGCCGTGCTCTTTGGCCCAGGTGTCTATGAGGTTATTTCGGAAATGAGTCCCATTGTCTGACTCAATTCTTTCTGGGGTGCCATGTCGCCATAAAACTTGTTTTTCAAGGCCCAGGATAGTGTTCCGGGCGGTGGCATGGGGCACGGGATATGTTTCCAGCCATCCGGTGGTTGCTTCCACCATTGTAAGCACATGGTGTTTGCCTTGGCGGGTTTGTGGCAGTGTGATATAATCAATCTGCCAGGCCTCCCCATATTTATACTTCAGCCATTGTCCTCCATACCACAGAGATTTTACCTGCTTGGCTTGCTTGATTGCAGTGCATGTTTCACATTCATGGATGACCTGTGCAATAGTGTCCATGGTCAAGTCCACCCCTCGGTCACGAGCCCATCTGTATGTTGCATCTCTTCCTTGATGGCCTGAGGTGTCGTGGGCCCACCGAGCTATAAATAGTTCACCTTTATGTTGCCAGTCTAGATCTACTTGAGCCACTTCAATCTTAGCAGCTTGATCCACCTGTTGGTTGTTCTGATGTTCTTCAGTGGCCCGACTCTTGGGTACATGAGCATCCACATGACGTACCTTCACAACCAGGTTCTCCACCCGGGCAGCAATATCTTGCCACAATGCAGCAGCCCAGATGGGTTTGCCTCTGCGCTGCCAGTTGTTCTGCTTCCACTGCTGTAACCACCCCCACAGGGCATTTGCCACCATCCATGAGTCAGTATAAAGATAGAGCACTGGCCATTTTTCTCGTTCAGCAATGTCTAAAGCCAGCTGGATGGCCTTTACTTCTGCAAACTGACTCGATTCACCTTCTCCTTCAGCAGTTTCTGCGACTTGCCGTATAGGACTCCATACAGCTGCCTTCCATCTTCGATGCTTTCCCACCAGACGACAAGACCCATCAGTGAACAGGGCATATTGCTTCTCATTTTCTGGCAGTTTGTTATACAGTGGGGCCTCTTCAGCACGTGTCACCTCCTCCTCTGGTGACATTCCAAAATCTTTGCCTTCTGGCCAGTCCATGATCACTTCCAAGATTCCTGGGCGACTGGGGTTTCCTGTTCGAGCCCGTTGGGTGATCAGTGCAACCCACTTACTCCACGTAGCATCAGTTGTATGATGTGTAGAGGGGACCCTCCCTTTGAACATCCAGCCCAGCACCGGCAGTCGAGGTGCCAGGAGGAGCTGTGCTTCAGTACCGATCACTTCTGAAGCAGCTCGAACCCCTTCATATGCTGCCAATATCTCTCTTTCAGTTGGAGTGTAGCGTGCTTCGGACCCTCTGTATCCCCGACTCCAGAACCCTAGGGGCCGACCTCGGGTCTCCCCTGGTGCTTTCTGCCAGAGGCTCCAGGTAGGGCCATTCTCCCCGGCTGCAGTGTAGAGCACGTTTTTTACATCTTGTCCTGCCCGGACTGGCCCAAGGGCTACTGCATGAACTATCTCCTGCTTTATCTGTTCAAAGGCCTGTCGTTGCTCAGGGCCCCATTTGAAATCATTCTTCTTCCGGATCACTTGATAGAGAGGGCTTACAATCAGACTGTAATTTGGAATATGCATTCTCCAAAAACCCACAATGCCTAAAAAAGCTTGTGTTTCCTTTTTGCTAGTTGGTGGAGACATGGCTGCTATTTTGTTGATCACATCCATTGGGATCTGCCGACGTCCATCTTGCCATTTTATTCCCAAAAACTGAATCTCCTGTGCAGGTCCCTTCACTTTACTTTGTTTTATGGTAAAACCAGCCTTCAGAAGGATTTGGACTATTTTCTTCCCTTTCTCGAAAACATCTTCTGCTGTGTTGCCCCACACGATGATGTCATCAATGTACTGAAGGTGTTCCGGAGCTCCACCCTGTTCCAGTGCAGTATGGATCAGTCCATGGCAAATGGTAGGGCTGTGTTTCCACCCCTGGGGCAGTCGATTCCAGGTGTACTGGACACCCCTCCAAGTGAAAGCAAACTGTGGCCTGCACTCTGCTGCCAACGGGATTGAGAAGAATGCATTAGCGATATCAATTGTGGCATACCACTTGGCTGCCTTTGACTCCAGTTCGTATTGAAGTTCTAGCATGTCCGGCACGGCAGCACTCAGTGGCGGAGTGACTTCGTTCAGGCCACGATAGTCTACTGTTAGTCTCCACTCCCCATTAGACTTCCGCACTGGCCATATGGGACTGTTAAAGGGTGAACGGGTCTTACTGATCACTCCTTGGCTCTCCAGTCGCCAAATGAGCTCATGGATGGGAATCAGGGAGTCTCGGTTGGTGCGGTATTGCCGCCGGTGCACTGTTGTGGTGGCAATTGGCACCTGTTGTTCTTTGACCCTCAGCAACCCCTCAACAGAAGAGTCCTTCGAAAGACCGGGCAAAGTAGACAGCTGTTTAATTTCCTCCATCTCCAAGGCAGCTATACCGAAAGCCCACCTGTACCCTTTTGGGTCCTTGAAATACCCTCTCCTGAGGTAGTCTATGCCAAGGATGCACGGAGCCTCTGGGCCAGTCACAATGGGGTGCTTTTGCCACTCATTCCCAGTTAGGCTCACTTCAGCCTCCAAAACAGTTAGCTCTTGGGATGCCCCTGTCACTCCAGCAATACAAATGGGTTCTGCCCCTACATAGTTTGATGGCATTAGGGTGCACTGCGCACCAGTGTCCACTAGAGCCTTATACTCCTGTGGGTCAGATGTGCCAGGCCATCGGATCCACACAGTCCAGTAAACCCGGTTGTCCCTTTCCTCCACCTGGCTGGAGGCAGGGCCCCTCTAATTCCAATTGCAGAATTCGCAACCCACTTCTTGTGAATGGGAATCAGAAGTCTCCCTATTAAGATCACGGATAGAATCAGCGCTTCTACTCCTCTGTCTGGGGAACTGCCTACTGGAAACTGGAGCAGCAACTCTCCTGGAGGTCCCCCCTTGAGTGGTTGTTTTTCCTTGCAACTCACGTACCCGTGTCTCCAGGGTTGAGGTAGGTTTTCCATCCCACTTCTTCATGTCCTCTCCATGGTCACGCAGGTAAAACCATAGGGTGCCCCGTGGTGTGTATCTTCTCTCTTGAGCAGAAGGACGCTTACTCCTAATGGCCGAGATACTGGTCCGTACAGGTAGGGAGTAGGACATATCCTCTTCAAGCTGCTGAACCTTCTGGGACAGTTTCTCCACAGCTGAGATGAGGGAGGAAGAGACATGTGCTTCATAATCCTGGAGTTTATCAATCACATCCTCTACCGTTGGTGCCTCTTCATCTTTCCAGGACATTACTGCCAGGGAGTTTACATGGGATGATGGTGCACTCCGTACAAACTTCCGCCACATAGGTCGTGTGCACTGCGCTTCATCTGGATCTTTGGATGACTGTTCACTACCCAGGTCACCATAAATCACCTCAAGCACAGCTAATTCCCTCAGGTACTGGATACCTTTCTCCATGGTGGTCCATTTTCCAGGGCGATATATAACATCTTCCTTGAAGATTTCTTTCAGAGCAGACAGGAGTCGCCTCCAGAGGCTGAGGCCTTGTGTCCCTTTTCCAATTGCTTTGTCAATGCCCCCATCCCTAGAAAGGGATCCCAGTTGTTTGGCTTCCTTACCCTCTAATTCCAGGCTACTGGCCCCGTTATCCCAGCATCGGAGCAGCCAGGTGACAACATGCTCACCTACACAACGGCCGAAATCTTTTCGTATATCTCGTAGCTCACTTAAGGATAGGGATCGGGTAGTTTCCGTCTCTTGTACAAGTTCTTCCTCTTCCTTCTCCTCTCTTAGTAACGGCACTGCTTCTCCATCATCCTTTTCTAAACGAGTTGACATTCTCTTCGAAGATTTCTTCTTTCGTATAGGGGCAACTGATACTGGCACGGGTTGATTCTCTGATTCAGCTTCAGTGTCCGTCATGGGTGTTTGAGTGGTCACAGTGCCCGTCGTCAGGCTTGGAGCTGCTGCAGCGCCTGTTGTGGGGGTTTGAGGGGCCACAGTGCTTGTCGCTGGGCTTGGAGCTGCTGCAGCGCCTGTTGTGAGGGTTTGAGGGGCCACAGCGCTTGTCGTTGGGCTTGGAGCTGCTGCAGCGTCTGTTGTGGGGGTTTGAGGGGCCACAGTGCTTGTCGTTGGGCTTGGAGTAGCTGCAGGGCCTGTCGTTTTTCCTTGGTGGTGCTGAATACTGTTGAATAGGGCTCGGTAGGCATGGGCCAGGCCCCAACACATTGCAATGATTTGTATCTCTCTGGAATTGCTAGGGTGACAGCATACTTCCTCCAAATATTCTACTAATTTTTCAGGATTCTGCACTTGTTCAGGGGTGAAGTCCCAAAACACTGGAGGTGCCCACCGTCTCAGGCATTTGCCCATACTATCCCACATACCCTGCCACCCATAATTATCAAGCCTTGGGGCAGATCTCTGGATGATATTCTTGAATTGCTTATTAACCTTAGACAAAACCGAAACAATCTGCCATAGGAATATCAACAGATGTATCTTAACTACCCAAGGATGTTCAAGATACTGAAAAGTTGTTGTAATGAAGGAGGAGACATTACAGAAGATGGTAGCTAAGGTGCCATTCTGTATTTCCTCCATAAAGAACCTCTCAGAAGAGGAGGTATAATTGCTAATTGTCTCCATGAGGTGGTAGCCGAAGTACAGTAACGGCTTCCATGCAAAACCCAAATAACCGATAAAACTCAAGGCCAGAGTTTTAATAACAAATCTCCTAGGCAAAACATCTCTAACCACTGCAGAGCACAGCAAACTACAAAACCCAATGCCAATCTTTAACATGTACTTCAAAATCAGCATGGTGTAGGCCTGACTAACTAATATCGAGAACAGATGAATCAATGCTGTGACCAGCAACTGTTATTATCTCAAACCCTTCGTGCCCCACGTTGGGCGCAAAAAAGGACTGTTGTGGTTTAGCCCCGGTCAGCAACTAAGCACCACACAGCCGCTCGCTCACTCCCCCACCCTTGTGGGATGGGGGAGAGAATCGGAAGGGCCAAAGTAAGAAAACTCGTGGGTTGAGACAAGAACAGTTTAATAATTAGAATAAAACAGCAATAATACTAATATAATGAAAAGGAAAATAATGAGCGAGAGAGAGATGAAACACTGGAAGAAGAGAGGGGAAAAAAAAACAAAACCAAAACTAAACAACAAGTGCTGCAACCGCTCACCACCCGCCGACCGACGCTGCCGGTCCCCGAGCCGCGATCGCTGCCTCCCCCAGCCAATTTCCCCCAGTTAATATACTGGGCATGACGTCACATGATATGGAATACCCTCTGGCCAATTCGAATCAGCTCTCCTGGTTGTATCCCCTCCCCTCCCGGCTTCTTGTGCACCTGGCAGAGCATGGGAAGCTAGAAAGTCCTTGACTAGTGTAAACACTACCCAGCAACAACTAAAACACCAGGGTGTTATCAACATTATTTACATACCAAGTCTAAAACACAGCACTATGCTAGCTACAGTGAAGAAAATCAACTATCCCAGCTAAAACCATGACAATATCCCAGGTAACCAGGTCTCCCGTTTCTTTCAGGAGAGGGCCCACATTTTCCCTAGTCTTCCTTTTATGACTGACATACCTATAGAAGCTTTTCTTGTTGTCCTTGAAGTCCCCGGCCAGATTTAATTCTATCAGGGCTTTAGCTTTCCTAACCTGAACCCTGGCTGCTCTGACAATTTCACTGTATTCTTCCCAGGCTACCTGTCCTTGCTTCCATCCTCTGTAGGCTTCCTTTCTGTGTTTGAGTTTGTCCAGTAGCTCCTTGTTCATCCATGCAGGCCTCCTGGTGTTTTTGCCTGACTTCCTCTTTGTTGGTGTGCATCACTTCTGAGCTTGGAGGAGGTGATCATTGAATATTAACCAGCTTTCTTGGGCCCCTCCTCCCTCCAGGGCTCTATCCCATGGTACTCTACCAAGTAGGTCCATGAAAAGGCCAAAGTCTTCTATACTGAAGTCCAGGGTAGTGCGCTTGCTCTGCGCCCTCCTCGGTGCCCTAGGGATCTTGAACTCCACCATTTCATGGTCAATGGAGCCAAGGCTGCCCTTGAGCTTCATGTTCCCCACCAGCACCTCCTTGTTGGTGAGAACAAGGTCCAGCATAGCACCTCTCATCGTTGGCTCCTCTGTCACATGGAGAAGGCAGTTATCATCAATGCATTCCAGGAACCTCCCAGATTGCTTATGCCCTGCTGTGTTGTCCCTCCAACAGATACCAGGATGGTTGAAGTCCCCCATGAGGACCAGGGCTTCTGAATGTGAGGCTGCTCTTATCTGTCTACAGAGGGCCTCATCCACTCAGTTTTCCTGGTCAGGTAGCCTGTAGCAAACCCCCACTATAATGTCACCTGTCCCTGCTGCCCCTTTAATCCTGACCCATAAACTCTCCGTCGGCTCCTCATCTATCCCCAGCGGGAGCTCCATGCACTCCCGCTGGTCATTGACATATAGGGCTGTATTTGGTTTGCATGGCAAAGTTTTGGTAGTGGGGTGGGCTACAGGGGTAGCTTCTGTGAGAAGCTGCTAGAAGCTTCCCCCATGTCCGACAGAGCCAACACCAGCCAGCTCCAAGATGGACCTGCCGCTGGCCAAGGCTGAGCCCATCAGCGACAGTGGTAGTGCCTCTGGGATAAAATATTTAAGAAGGGGGAACAAAAAAACCTGTGCAATTGCAGCCAGAGAGAGGCATGAGAATATGTGAGAGGAACAGCCCTGCAGACACCACGGTCAGTGAAGAAGGAGGGGGAGGAGGTGCTCCAGGCGCTGGAGCAGAGATTCCCCTGCAGTACCTGGAGAAGACCATGGTGAGGCAGGCTGTCCCCCTGCAGCCCATGGAGGTCCATGGTGGAGCAGATATCCACCTGCAGCCTGTGGAGGACCCCACACCGGAGCAGGTGGATGTGCCTGAAGGAAGCTGTGACCCTGTGGCAAGCCTGCGCTGGAGCAGGCTCCTGGAAGGACCTGTGGCCCTGTGGAGAGAGACGCCCACACTGGAGCAGGTTTGCTGGCAGGACTTGTGGCCCCATGGGGGACCCACGCTGGAGCAGTCTGTTCCTGAAGGACTGCACCCCGTGGGAATGCCCCATGTTGGAGAAGGCTGAGGAGGACTGTCTCCCGTGGGAGGAACCCCATGCTGGAGCAGGGAGAGAGTGTAAGGAGTCCTCCTCCTGAGGAGGAAGGAGAGGCAGAGACAACGTGTGATGAACTGACCGTAACCCCCATTCCCCGTCCCCCTGTGCCACTGCGGGGTGGAGGAGGTAGAGAAAATCAGGAGTGAAGTTAAGCCCCAGAAGAAGGGAGAGGTGGGGAGAAGGTGTTTTAAGACTTGGGTTTATTTCTCATTACCCTACTCTGATTTGATTGGTAATAAATTAAGCTAATTTCCCCAGGCTGAATGTGTTTTGCCCATGACGGTAATTGGTGGGTGATCCCTCCCTGTCCTTATCTCAACCCACAAGCCTTTCGTTATATTTTCTCTCCCCTGTCCAGCTGAGGAGGGGGAGTGATAGAGCGGCTTTGGTGGGCACCTGGTGTCCAGCCAGGGTCAACCCACCACAAGGGTGACAGCACATCCTCCTCAACCTGCCTGTCCTTCCTAAAGAGCCTATATCCTTCCATTCCAACACTCCAGTCACAGGAGGCATCCCACCATGTCTCCATGATGCCAATAAGATCACAGCCGTGAAGGCATGCACAGGTTAATACCAAAAGCATGCAAAAGACACTTCCAAATGCACGATTTTACAAGACTGGCAAACAGAACTTCTTACAGAATAAATCAAAGCAATGAAAATAGAAAAAGGAACATGCTGAAACCCATATTTTGGTACTTACATAAAATACATACATACATACATAGAGAAATTAAAGCAAGCTTTGCAAGCAATTCACTAACTGGTTGCTCAGATTCCATGACTTTTCATAAATAAAATTACAAATATATAAGGTAAACATCCAGATGCAGTGTGTCGGTTTTCCCATCTGCAAATCCAAGTCCAAAACAAATTACTTGCTTTCTGTGCTTGGACTCAAAATTAGAAATAAGTAGCGCCTGTTCGCTTTTGGCTCAAGGGATTGGCTTTGAATTGGCTTGCTGAGCTAGACAGCAGCAATAAGCTTTCTGTTTGTAGAATATCATCTAAAATTTGGCACTTGTTCTCCCCACAGTCCTCTGGCACAATGGCATCTATTCAGACCGCCTACTTTAGTTGCCTAACACCAGTGCTGAACATCTCAAAACTGGTTGCCTGGCCACAGCAGGCATCAATAAGAAAATAATTCAGAGTACCCAGCTTAGGGCTGCTTAGCCTGTGGAAAAAGCCAGGCCTGAAAGAAGGCCCCTGAAGAATGATTCAAAGCACTAAAGAAGATGCCAACTTCCCCCTGCTGCCTGGAAGCCCCTTAACAATGAAGACATAATCCTCAAAGTTTCCTTGGGAGTGCTAGCACATCGCTGAATAGACAATTGTCCAAAGGAGAGGAGAAGGAGGGCTCCCAGCAGGTGCTTCTCTGAAAGTTTTGCATTAAATGTTTGTGTATGCACAAGTTCAGAACAATGAGCCCTCTCCTGTGGGTGCCACATTGCCAAGGTGCTCCCTTCTCATGCTGCCCCAGTGAGCAGAGCCCCAACTCAGGATGAGCAAGACCTGCTGCCTTCCAGCACCTAACCAGGGTCAGCAGGGAGCTCAGCCCCTTGTCCTCTCTTCCCAGGGACATGCTACTTGCTGCCTTCTTAGAGGTCATGTAGCATAGCTCATCTTTGCTCAATCTCACATACCAAGTCAGCACAGCAGATACAGTACCCTGAGCAATTTGTTAGTTAAGTGAAGTAGGCTATATTCCAGCCTCCAGCTGCAAACTAAGAGCTGATGCACTGCTGGCAACACAATGAAACTTTTTTTCATATATCCTATAGTATATATGTGTATATATATATATACACACCATAAAATATGAATATACATATGCTATATATTTAGATAATCTATCCTATATAGATTAAACATCATGTCATACCTGTTACAAACAACTGCATTTATTATAAATATTTATATATTCTATATAAGAAATATATATAAACTGAGATCTTACTCAGAAAAATTATAATTCAAAGGTTTTTTCAGTCTTTCTGGGCTGCATTCTTTAAAGAACCTGCCACTGCAAGAAAACCTTTAATCCTAGAATGGGATGAACAAATTTAATAAAGAGGTTCAATAACATAGTGTTGCAGTGAAAATCTCCTCAAGAGCTGGAACAATGTAAGGCAATCAGCTAAACTGAACCTCTACTTCCTCTGCTTCCATTTTTAAACATGAATAAACATAGCATGAATGTAAAACAAACATAACTCTTGCAGTATCTCCAGTCCTGTCTCCCTAGTTTCTAACTGAATTGTTTCATTTCATTACTTGGTTTTCCCAGTATCGCTAGTCTAAATCAGTGCAATATGCAGGCATTGTACATTAAAAAGTTGTAAAATGTACAAATAAATTCCATCCATAGATACAGCAAGTCACAGTAAAGCTAAGTTGGTCTGCCAAATAATAGCCTGTAAAAATATCAGGGTGAATTTTACTCTGTTAGTATAGGCAAATATAGAGCAATTTAACTGGAGTCAGTGGTTACTCTGAGCTTATATCATCACAAGCAAGTACTGAACGTGGATTACCACCTAATAGTATTAAAAAAGCTTTAGCAGTATTTTGCCCATTTGATGAAGTCACAAACATTTTTCAGGTTGTCATTGGTGTGTCAGAAGAAGACTATGAGACCCACAGCCCTTTTCTTCAAGAGCAACAGTACGCAAAATGTGGCCTTATATCCTCTGACCTGTGTCAGTCCTTAAATTCACCCCAGAAGTCTTTCCACTTCATCTTTTCTAGAACTTGTCTTCTTTGTGTTTCTATTTTCCCATGAAATAGCACTTTCTTCCTTTGTGAAGTTGTTTTTTTTACAGCAAAAACATCAGAACATCTGGAGCAGTATCAGAAGGTGTTTTGTGGGATTTTATGGTTTTTGGCCAC
Source organism: Morus bassanus (assembly GCA_031468815.1). NCBI lineage: Eukaryota > Metazoa > Chordata > Aves > Suliformes > Sulidae > Morus > Morus bassanus. Next base: position 84,823,514 of record CM062568.1, on the reverse strand, counting down.
AGGTTATTTTCTCTCCCAGGATGCTACCTGCTTGGCCCCAGCCTTATCAGCAAGTAAAAAAACCCCAAATGCCCAGATGTCATAAATGCCTGTTGTCAAGCACAGACAACCCAAAGATCTGGCCATAATCATTTGTGGATTCAATGTCTCCTAGGCACCATAAATAAAATTTGTTGTATCAAGGACATTAACCAGAGGGCATGAGAAAACTTTGGATGATACAAAATATGGCTGCACACCTGCTTAGCAGCACAAGCTGTTTTACCCACAAAAACTAGCTAGTGTACCGTGGAGAGAAGGCTACAGCTTACAGTTATAAAATCACACAATTCATATTATGGAGCTCATAAAAAAAGAAAATCACTTTCGAACATTAAGTCACAAATGTAAGATGATTGGCATTTACTATTTATTCCTGCATCATTTGCATGGTACCACTGGTGTCCAAAGCAGTATACAATAGCTGAGCTGAGGTAAGATGAAGAACTGGTCATTATGCACTCAGTTAAAATGCATGGCTTATACTCCAAGATACAAGATACTGTGGGCCATATTCTCACTGTAGATTTTGGTCTTGCTTATTTGCCTCTTCAGCCATGCCCAGCTGAGGCATGCATGGCCCTGCTGTTGGGGATCACCTCCTCATTGATACATATTTTGTGCGAAGATACATATACCTCAGTGTCAGTATCCTGTGCCTGTGATCTCTGCCAGCTCACAAGTCACCACCAAGTCCTCCAATTCCTCCACCTCATGGCTGCCTTTCCTCATCAAAGCTTTTAATGGGTTTATCATACAAAAAACATTGCCCAGACTAAAATTAATCTTCAATACCACAGAGGCCTGAAATTTGATTGTTGTGGGAATTCCTCCGGCTTTGCGGCATTTAAATTCTCAGCCACAATCCTGTGTTAATGTAGAAGTTATTGTGTCTTGAATAGGTTTGCGCCCTCCCAGAACAATGTTAGATTAGAGCTTAACACTTCTGTATCACCCAGTTCCTTGTCGCATGCTTTTTTTTTCTCAAAATTAAATCCAGCTTTACCTAGTACATACTAATGAGTCCAAGCTTCTTCTGTTTACGTGTTGGGGGTTTCCTAAGGCTTATGTTACAGGTTGGAAAGTCTACTGTGTATTCTGTTTAAAAGAAAGAATGAAAAAAGCAGAGTTGAAAATTAAGTCCTTAAGTAAAAAGACAAAAATAAGAAAATTCCCCAGCCCTCCAATTAAGAGCTTGCTCATTCAGGCCTTGTACGTTGCCAGCAGACTACACACTGATAAAACCAATTTTGGATTATTTAGACTTGAGCAAAAACTCTGTGAGTTTAGGGAGCCAGCATGAAAATCACTGGCATAATGACAAGCTCCAGCAATAAGAAAATTCAATTAAATCATTACACAGAAACATAACCACTGATGGAATTTCTACAGCTTTAATGAGGCTAGTATGGAGCTTATGATCCTCTATGAAAAGTGTGTTTCACGATGATGGGCTGGGCCATTGAGTGCCATTATTTATTTAAAGTCCTAAAAGGGAGCTTGTCTTGCATGCTGGATGAGTCTAATCAGCAAAAAAAAAAAAAAAAAATAAATAAAAGACATGTCTCTGCCTCTTTCAGCCTCCCCTTTACTAGCACCAGAGAAGAAAAGGAAAACACGAGTTTTGCAGCATTCTTATAAACTGAAAACTAGGCAACTGTTGGTGAATGAAGGGCGGAGTTCAGCTCCATCCACGGGTGATAGCAATGCTTTAAGGGATGTAGAAGGATTATTTTCTTACTTCAACAATTGCTAAGGAAGTTATCAAAGTAGAACGAGAACAAGTGAACTGGGGTTAGGGTGTACAAGAGAAAGAGCCACGTATATGGGAAAAGAAACAGGGCAGGAAGCTCCTGAGCTTAGAAGTAAAGCATAACCAAATAAATCCAACATATAACTGATGATGCATTTAATGGTGGATAGCTGAAAATCAGAAAGGCTATGCCTATACTTGTAAATCAAACAGCACCAAGGCACATTTCAGACCCAACACTGCCAGGCTCCATTCTTTACACCATTAAATTGTTGGTGATCCCTGATATAGTTCAGGACCATTTCAACTAACACTACCCAAAAGTTTCCAGTTATGGTTCAAAAGTTAGCACGGATAGGCAGTTGGCATGCAGCAGCTTGTATTAGTGAGGAGGATGGTCCAGCAGTATGGATGCAGGGTGTCCCATGTCATTCAGTAACAGCACCATGCAGCACTGCCAGGCAGTTTCGATTAATTGATGTAGATATAGCTAAAGGTCCATCTCTGTTGCTCCAGTCATAGGAGCTGTACCTGGTCTTATTTCTGCTCTTGAAGGGAGAGATCAGGAGGGGATGAATTTCTGCCCCAAGCCACTGCTTGAGAGTATAGGATACTGGCATTTGTCGCGGTGCCCAAATTGCTGAGTTCTGGGAGTATTGTCAGAGCTTTTACAAGAAACCAAATCAAAACTGGAAAAAGCTCAGCTGAATGTGTCACGAGATTATTTGCATGGTCATCTTTATTTCATCTGGTTTACTTAGATTTCAGATCAGCTCTTGAGAACACAAAGTACTTTGGACTCCATATGAAGTCCTCAAGTCAAAATGTTATTAAGATAAATTTGAACTCCCTCTTTAGGGAGTAGACAAAATCAAATCCAACACCAAGAAGGAGAATCACTTACTTCAGTACTCATGGGAGAAGTGAAACACTATTAAAATAAATGCACAGCAGACAAACACAGCTCCTCACATTCTCAAATTGCATTTTTAGAGAAATATTTTATTAGGGTTAATACTACTCTTAAAGTTGTTGTGGAGAGCTGGGGAGAAAATAATCCTTGGCTTTCAAAAAATTGTGCTTTGCAGCCTTCAGAAGATCTTTTTTGATTCTTGAACTTTTAGTGTCTCAACCTACCCCTCCTCCACATGCAGCCAGGACCTTCGTTTGAGTATTTATTGAACAGGTACATGTTACCCTGCCACATAGATACTGTTCTGTTGATACTTCCCATGCTAAATAAGCCTTTCTTTGGCTGTTTAAAATTCACCATGTAATAGTCATTAACCTTATTCCCTCCCAGACCCTGATCTTGCCTGTTTTCAATGTTCCCACTCAGCCATGCTGTTTTCATCAGCATCTCTGTTCTCAAGTGCCTCCACGCTGCAGGGGACAGTTCACAGTCAAGACAGTTTGCTCAGGAGGATGCCATATATTGTGCTGACCGTGGCCTCTCCTCTCTCTTTAAAAAGCAGAGGAAACATCTGTGGAATAGGCCTGATTTCTGAGTAGTTAGAAGTTATTACTAAAAGAAGCAAGGCAAGAACAGAGAAAAAGTAGGATAGGTCCAGGAGGGGACACAGGAGAAAAACAAGCCCTGAGTTGCTGCGCTTTTTATAGATGTAGAGGGATTGCCATTTAAATGTTGATGTTTGCCAAAGTAAATCAAATATTTATTAAGGAAATTGTCTGCTTGGGTGGAAAACTGGAGCTCTTCAGAACCAATGATGTGCTTTCTTGGAGCAAATGGAGCTTTTTTTTTTTTTTAAATGATCAGCCATTATAAACAAAAGTAAAAACCAGACCTTGACACAGCATAGTCAGAGCCATTACTCTGCACTGCAACATTTGGAAATAACCCAGGTTTTCCAATGTTTGATATCTAATGTAGCTCAGCTTCCCACTTGCACTTCTAAATAAGCCACAGCAACTGCTAGAGGTAATGCCAGTAAAACAGGTTGTTTGCACAATATTCTGATGAGGGTGATTTCTGCTTTGTCTTATTGCTCTAGAGCAGATTATCTTGCAAGTGTTTGCTGCAGTGCCTGATTATACCTGACTGAAATATAAAAAAACCTCAGTATGTCCTTACCAGGAACCACAATCATCTAAAAAATTCTAATTGCTATGAGGGTTTTTTGTCCACAAAAAGGAATCATGCCATTTTAGCTTGAACGCCTTTACTGGAAAAAAACTTCTACGAGAGAAATTCCCAGTGTTTGTTTGCTTCGAAACAGCCAGACTTTATCAGTTCTGCCCCAGTAATATCTCTTTAGAAACCAGAAGGCAGAATACAGAGAAAATCAAATGACAATTGCATAAATGTCTTTTTCCCATTGCCCAGACTGGAAGCTGTTCTCACAGATATTTTGTGAAACTTTTCCCCCAGCTAGTTAGGCACAGAATCACCTTGGGGTTTTTATCTATTTGTGAGAGTCCCCGAAGCTGACATAGGAACACACGCTGATGCACTCCTTAGAAAAGGCTCAGGTCAAGGGTATTTAAACATTAGCTATTTATCACACAGTGTTCAAGCACTTGAGCAGCTGGTTAAATGTAATAAGGCTTCAGAAAAGAAAGAATTTTCTGCAGCTGTTCTTCTCTGAGGTCATTATTTCTTGTAGTTTCCAGTTCAGCTTATTTGTTATGTTACGGAGCATGATTATGAAAGCTCTGTTGTTCCTGGTCAAGGAAACAGCTGTGAACAGCTGGCATACTTTATGACCATTCTTATTGCAGGATCATACAATAATTTGTGTGAATTACCATCAGAGCTGAAAATTTTATCTTATCAATGTGATTTGACAGATGTTTTGTCTTTGACCTATAATAGCCTATGTAAGGACTGGATGTTTTTGTCAGATTTTGAAAAGTACAAAGAGATAGTGGCGAGATGACCAGTTCAAAGACATTAAAACACTGCAGAAGTTCGGTTGTTGTCAAAATGTAACAAGAAAAGATTTGATGAAAACTAGAATGCTATTATTTCTACAGCTATAGCAACAGCATTAAGTAGCTGACAAATATACTTCCAAAGTTGTCTAACATTTATATCAGGGTCCCACTCCTCTTTTCTTGCATTAGCTTGTCTACCCTCCTGCTTCCACCTCCTTTATAAATATGGTTACCTTTACTCAGCCCTATGCTCCTGGCCCTCCGAATTGCAGGCTCCCTCCCAGCCTTCCTAAACGTAGCAATTATTACCTCTTTTTTTCCAAACAAATCCTCGCAGCCCAAGCCATGCCAGCCCTATCCATCCCAGCTCTCCGCATCCCAGTCAGATCCACAGCCTCCCAGAGGATTTCCTGGCAGTTTGCCTCACCAAGACCTCAGTGTCTTTTCATCTGTTAGGCAGCTCCCTCCACATCTACCCATATCACCCCCAAAATCACTCTTTTCCAGGTATCACTGGGACTTATCTCTTCCTGCTTCCATTTCTGGTGCCCCATCAGCTACACCAACATCCCTCAACAGAACTGTGCGCCCCTGCCACCACCACCCTACACCTGCGCTGCCCCTCACCGCCCCTGCCTTGCCCTTGTACTGCTGGGGTTGTCCGCTCTCACCTGACTTGAACATTTTAAATAAAAGTGGTATTCACAATGATTTCAAAATGCTTTATGATGTAATATACTTCATATTATTACCTTCCATGTTCTGTCGTCAAAATTCCTGAAGCAGCAGAGAGAGAAAATATTGAGAAAAACTTCTGGCTGTGCACCAGCACAGCCCAGCTAGTATTGTGCTCCTTCTATTTTTCTTGTTTAATGAAGGTTGATGGAACGTGGCCCGGTTGTATACACGTGAAAACTGTATCTCATTAGCTGATAACCCTTATAAATGTGTCAAAGACTATAACTTGTATTAATGTGCTAAAGAAAGACTTCTATAATCATTACAAGATAATGAAGACACTGTGATCTCAGTTAAATCTACTCTAGGATGATAAAATGAGCCAAAATTAGTCTAAACTGAAAAATTTGAAGCCTATGTGTCTTGAGAGTTTGAAAAATATAATGTCCTATGAGCAATGTCCAGACAACCTAACACAATGAATTCTGAATAGCATTTAGATGCCAAGAAAAGGCAGAGCGCTCTACTTCAAAATGAAAAATACCAAATTACAGATTTCTGTAAATTCTAGAGGAATGAGAACAGTAATGAGATAAATGAGAGGAAATGAATGAAAGGGGAAGAAATGCATTTCTTAGATCCTTATGATAGAAAGCTTCACATGCAGTTTTTCTTGTTTTACCAGCATTTTTCTGGGACTTGCATACTTTTTCTTTTTTCTTTTGGCTCCTCCACCACAACTACTTTGATTGTTTACTTTCTCTGAATTCCTGAACGATATTTTCTGAGGTTTAAGTAATTCTGTGAAGATGTTAGCATATGCTGTATTGCACTTTTTCACCTAGAAAGGCATGTCACAATAAAGACTCTGGGAAGAATGGGAAGAACGTGCCCAAGGGGAAGCTGGGGCAGAACCCTAGAAGTCTCCTGCCTTTGAAACTCACGTCTGGGGACACCAGCTCCTTACCACAGGAGATGTTCTAGCAGAAGCACCGTCTCACTTGGAACAACCTCACACAGCAAAACATGAGTTTCCCTTGGCCACGTTCACATCCCACTCTTTGCAGAAAAGATGGTGAGGGTCCCTTTGAAAGCAGCAAAAAGTGCTTTGAAAGCAGTAAGACTGTCTACCTCCAGGCTGAATTGATGACCAGGCAGAGGCAGTAGCCCTACGCATTATCACGGCTCAGCATAGTGCATGTTGTATGACCGTCACTACCCCATCTTCAGTGCAGCTGCACCTGTCCTTGGCAATAACATGAAAGTGAGTCAAAATTGTACTCTTTCTTCTAGCCAACAAAGTGATCAGAGGTACCCTTAGGCTACACATCCCCTGAAACTCCGGGATACAAAGTTAATGGAAGTATGTAGTGCAGCCGGTATTCTGTTAACAACCCACAGGGCTGGCATTAGACTGATGCATCAAAAATTATTTATGTCCAAGCAAGCAACTGCATGTCGTAGAAGAAACTGTTCTGAGGATCACCCCCTACTCAGATAACTCAGACCTTGGCCCACAGCGTAGATCTCAGTGCCACACGCACCAACAGTTGCCATCTCCTACTGCTGCCCTACAAATATGCTGTCATACTGCTGCCTTTTCCTCCCCTAATGCTCATGCTTGCAAGTAAACACGTCTCTCCTCTTGCTGTCTCCTGCCTAATCCTCAGTGTTGGCTCACTCATACAGCTTCTGAAGCCAGTGAGAATGTTTCCACTGAGATAAATGGCATAAGGTCAGAGTAACTGTGGCTGCAAAGGTAGCTACCTTACCTGAAGACTAACGCAGTACTACAAAGACACTGTGGAAACTATCATGATCTTAGCAGAGGACAGCTTGGCCTCCGTATTGTTCATAGTAACAACAGGTCATAGCCATTCTGAAAAAGGATAAAAACTAGAAAGATGGATGCATTAGTTCATGAAAATATCTTCTGAAAACCTAACACAAATCACAGAATCACAGAACAGCCCAGGTTGGAAGGGACCTGGAAGGATCATCTGGTCTATTAAACCAGTAGTAATATAATAAGCCTCGGTAATTCTGTACAAGCTAAGCCAGCCAGAAGGATTCTGAGAAGGATTTTCAGTGTTTGTATTCTCATTAATTAATTGTTTGTTCCTAGGAATAGGATTCTAAATATAATGAAAACCTCAACTAAGGAGTTTTACAGTGCCCTGATAAACCTGTAAAACAACAATGCAAATGCACAAGGTTTTTTTGGTTTGTTTTTTTTTTTTTTTCTTGTTGTTAAATGTATCACAGAATGCTGATGTGTAAGAGTGGAATTATATTCTCAGGAATAAATCTCTGGAACCACCTCTGGATCTACCTATTTATGTCATATTGTATCCATCACAGCAGCATTTGAACACCTTCCAACTACTTACGATACAAATAATGATCTCTGTCTCCTTTCCACAATAGGATTGCATTGATATTCATTTCTATGCTAGCAGATTAGTTGGTTTGCATATCTGGTGCCTGTATCATGTATTGTCCAGTGTCTCTGGGTACAACATACAGAAAGTATAATGAGAAATTACAGAAGTGAAGTAACAGCCAGTTTGTCTGGTAATATTGTGTGTATACACAAGCCTGGGAAATTCAACAGTATTGCATTTGCTTTTGAAAGTGAGTATTATTTATCACACCAGCATTTCTCTCATTTTGTAAAGGCAGATCATCATCTCTACTCCTGAAGATTTCTTGTCACACTGGTTCAAGCCCATATGCATGTCCTTGTAAGATAAACCCTCCATGAAATACTGGTAGTGAGATTTTGATTTTCACAGTCATTTAATAAAAAGTACTTCATTATTCATTCTATAGGAGTCTCTCCGGAAACAGCAAGTTCTCTTTTAACGGAGAGATGCCTCAGTTGTAAACCACAGGATACCAAACTAGGAAGATAAAACTTGCAAAGAACATTTAAATTAACAGAGAATGGATGAACAATTCATAATTCATTATTTGGGAATGAATGCCACCTCAGTTTATCATTGAATCCATGCACTTGTATGCCTTTACTGTCTTTATAGGGACATTATGGAATGCTGGCCCAATCCATTCTAGTATGACTGATACAGTCAGGTCATTAGTCCTTTGTTGACTTCTCCACTAAAACTGTAGGAAGGATGATGTCAGTAATAAACTAAACGCTCGTCTTGCTCAGGGGTAAAAGAAGCAGGGCTTTCAAGCTTGTGCCTATTCCTTCAGTGTGACCGGCTGTAAATGGTTATGCAATGATTTGTGGAATCTCTGTATGTACAATTTAAAAACAGCTTGATATTACAAATTCCCTGTGTTTAATTTGTGAAGACTGCAATTTCACTTCATACACAGAGCTTGTCTTCCCTCTCTATTGGTTGTTTTATCTCCTTATTATTATGTTGTACTGAAATTCCCAAGGATGGTGATTCAGGGCTAACAGCTGAGCAGTGATGCCATCTTTCTGCCAGCATGTGTCACATAACCTGTTATGGAGACATTCAGCAGCTATTCACCACTAAATCACACATGCATCGTCTTAACAGCATAACAAGGTCCTTCCTCTACCATGGTCACATACATTACTTCTGGCCATGTTGTGGAGCTGTGCACATGCATCAGGTCTCCTAAGTGACTTCACACACACGTCTCAGACCACAGCAAGAAGGTCCTGAGCATGTCAGCTGCAATAAACACATTTCATCCCCAGTCTCATGAAATGAAAAAGCCCACTGAGTCTTCAGGAGGGAGAATGGCAGGGAAGAGGCTGTGATTTCCCAGAGCAATTCATCCAGACCACTTCAGGCTCTCTCCCCATCTCCAGGCTACCCCCAGGAAAGAAGGAGTCACGATGCAGTCAATAGACAAGCTGAACTCTCCTAGTCATTAAATTTTTGTCATCCTCTGTTCACACGGAAATTTCATGAGACAAAATGTTCATTATCACACCAGCCAGATGCTTTCCTAAACCTAAATTTCAAGAGAGAAATAAACAAGCAGGATATTATCTAGTGGGGACCTGGATCATCTGAGAAGGCTGATAAAAGGTTTATTTGACACAGAGTACTTTAGTCGAAGTAGAGAAGCAGAGGTGGAGTCCAGGAGAGGAGGCAGAATGCTAGCTACATGCCAGAGCAGAGACCCTGTAAGGAAAGGAGATATTATTGCTGCAGGAGGAGGATTCTGGGCACCCCAAGTCCAAGAGCAGTTCCAGAGCAAGGAGAAAACTGGAGGACAGGTATATGTGAAGACACCCTGGTTCTGATTTCCTGTGCAAGGTAACGTAAAGAACTATCATTTTTCTGGAACGCTTACCAAAACTGCATCCTCACACAATCAGAGCTCCAAGAAAGAGTGAGCCGTTGCATGTGAACAACACCAAGGGATCACCATTGCTCCTGGCTGCTTCACGCTTCTAGGCATTAAAGCCCTGTTTTTGAGAAACGTGCCCAGCCTCCACATAAGAAGTTTATCGAAGAGACCAGGGAAACAATACCAGAATTATTCAAGTGGCAGAAAGCTTAAAAGCACACAGCATCAACAGGAGCCAACCCAGCAGCGTGACATGTACCCAGCTTCTTTAAACAGCTTGGTTCAAAGTTCACATCTTTGCATCCTTCAGGATTCTCAGAATTTAGCTGGGACTTCAAGCCAGAATGTCTCAGTCCAATGCAACCCAGATAACAAGGCCCAGAAGCAGCAATTATTGAATTCTCAAAGGAAAATATGTTTGCTTTCAATGTTACAAAACTAGGTTCCGTACAAAGACATTTTATTTAGACTTACCAAAAATATTTTGAGTTTCTAACACTATCCTATATCAACATTTGCCATATCCTGAGGTTCTCATTCAACTTTTATTCAGCATGAACCCAGGACTGAGTACAGAAAATGAAGTGAAGCCTTCAGGACTTGATGCTTAGTGGGAATTTGTGTCTTCCAAACCAGCAGTATCTACATGTTGCATGTAGGCCATTGCTTTGGGCTTGCGTGCAGCTAGGCTCTCCTGGACAAGGCCTTTTTTCTGATTTGGGAATTTTCAGTGGAGGAAATCTGAGGGATATATCCATTTGTCTGGAGTTTCTGGACTGCTGTATGTGAGGAGGCTCCCGAGGTTTTGTTGCCTTTGCATAGCCCAACTCAACGCCACCTGCTCAGCCAACTATAGAACTAGACAGGGCTACTGGAGAAGTAGCATATTTACTGTAGAACAAATCTCACATGTCCAAGCTGCCTTGGTTTTACTAAGCCTAAGCAAATCAGTGGTACCCCCATAAACAACGGACCTGATCTTTCTCAACAGCAGAGGCCTTGCTGTGCATTTAACATACAAAGTAGAACCACATGCTTCTGTCTGACATTTCCAAGACTCAAGATTTCACCTGTTCTGCCCAGAAGCAGAAATCTACTTCCCATAGATCACTAATAGTTGGATCCCATGAGTGAGAGCTGAGAATATACTGAAGGCAAGGATGACATGACTCACCTCCCTCAGTCTTCACACAAACTTTCTTGAGGAAAGTTGTTTCCCTTCTTATGCCCCCATTCCTAGGGAGACCCCACTGTGGTGGGTTCCCAGGTACTTCTGCACAAGAACAAACTACACTGAGAACAATAGCAAATGTTTCTATGAAAAATTCAACCCAGGAGAGCATTCTCACTGAAATAACAGAATGGAGGTAATTATACAGAGAAACTGGGTCCAATTCATGATTAGACAAACAAAATAAAACAAACTGTTGATGCTCAAAATATTCAAAATTTATGAACCTACCTAACATTTTTTTCATGATTACTCATTCCTACTGCAACAAACATGCTATTTATTCCCCTCAATTTCAAGTCACTTTGCCTGTCTGTTTTTTTTCCCCCTAAATTGGCCAAAATATTTGTGTCTGGAGCATTGCAGTATCTCTGGCAAAGCCTACACAATGGCTTGCCAAATAATGTCTGTGGACACATACAAAAGCTGAAATAAAAACCAAAATGCTGATGCTGGCCTATAAACAGGAGTCGGGCTTTCAAGGTCAATGAGAGGTAAGTGGTTTGTTTGTTCTCCTGGGGGTAAGTATTAAGCCTCTGAGGATTAGAAGGGAATTAAATACAGATGTCTCATTTTCTATAGAAGTGATGTACTTAGCAAGGTATTCTATAATCAGAGGGGGCACATTCATCATGACTTTTCATTGCCACCTGAAAGAGAGAGACATGCATCATTTTTTGAGAGAACAGCTGCAGGTAAAGATGTCTCCACACTATGGTTTCTCCACCTTTTTCATGCTTACTTTTAAATACATAGCAGAAGTACCTAAGCTTGTATCTAGGCTTGGTCTAAGGTTAATGGAGGCAGCCATTTCCAGAGAGCTTAGCTCAGATGCTAGGTAGGAACCCTGTCTCCTGGAGACCCAAGTCTTCACTGACTATAAAGGAAGTACAGGCACTTCACCTGGAAGCTTTAAGTTGGTAGAATAAACACAGGTACCACCCATGTACCACCACAAAGGTTTTTCAGGTAACTCTCTGGGGTACCCAGTTCTCTCCCTAGGTTGAACAGAAAACCTCAGACATGGCTTGCAGCTTTGGATCCCACCTTGTGAGTTAAGCACCTAAAAGTCATGCGCTTATGTCCTCTCCTGCATCTTTTTTCCCCTCTCCTTCCTGTTAGTCAGCTCCTGAGACAGTTTCATGTCTCACAGATCTAATCTGACTCCTAAGGAACTACCCTGGAAAACCTCAGGAACCCTGATACTAAAGAGCCACATGTAGCTCCTAGCCTACAGGAGACTTATGAGCAGTTCAGATGTGGCTCTTCCATCAAGGTGGTACCTCTCAGGGTTGTGCTGGCCCCACAGCTGATGAGTCAGCTAAATCCTTGGCTGCTAGAAGAAGCTGCTGAGACTGACTTTGCTAGATTGCAATCCACCTGTGCACCTAGCTTAAGAGCCATTGCCCTCTCTTGTCCTTATGTCCAGAACTTTCTGCAGCTCTTGGAGCAGTGTAAGAGGCACCTTGTCCTTCTCAGTCCCACAGAGACTGAGCAGTGCATTTGCAGGCTCAGGCAGCCTCCCCTTATTTGGGGCAGGTCAACATGAGTATACACCTAATCTATACTCTGCACTGTTTCTCAGCGCGCTTCTAGTCTCAGTTCAAACTATCTGTGACTAAAGCCTTTTATAGCAGAGGATACAGATAACACAGAGAAAGCCTTTTGCCTCCTCAAAGCCCTCTTGTAGCAGGAAGATCAGTCAGTGTGCTGTGGTCTGTCTCAGAACCTAGGTGCAGCTACGTGTATAATTATTATCACCTGCTATACTGTGCACAGCCATTTACAATTGTGAAAATTCAAAAGGTCATGGAAACACCATCAGAGAGGCAGTCTGCAATAACAATACAAAGCGAGAGCTAGCTGTGGTTCATAAACAAGTAGCTGGCATTAATAGCTGCGGAGACAACATGTAGGTACAAGAAATAATAGAAGAAAGGAAGAAAAGAAGAAAGATGATGGAGGGCAATGCTAATAAATCAAACAGCTACAAGCCCTGACAAAGTAAGTAGCTGAGTGATTTCAACTGAATTCAAAGTGTTATTCAGCACTTCTGTGACTAACCTCTTGTCAATTGAAGGCTGATTTTTAAGGTTATGCAGAAGTTAACACGTGCACAGTAATGAACAAACCTGATCCCAAACCACAGGATTTGCACAAACTCTTTCCACATATAGATGCCTATTAATCTGGGTGGAATCTGTGTACCCATACCTCTTAGGCAGCTCATGATATTTCAACGTTCAATGAAGAAATTCAGTGTACAAATAAAAACAATAAAAACCTAAAAATTCTTTTAGGAAGCCAACTGTATCCTTAATACGCCATGTTTGTTAAAGCAGGGGGAAAAAAAATAAGCAACCCTGTATTAAAATGCTGAATGTTATTTAGTCATTACTGGTTATAAATCATTTGCAAAGTCTTACAACACTAACATAAAACTGAGTGGATTAACTGAGTTTAGGGTGTTAACTTGGATATCATGAGTTTTGTGGACTAAATTCTAATAATTAGGGGGGTTATTTCAGTATACCTATGCGGGCGCACCATATGCATTTGGTAATCTTTTGGGGCTTTGTAATGTTACAAAAAAAGAGGGGAAAGGGGAATAACAAAGCCCGGTATGCTGCTGGTTTAACCCACAGGCAGTTTGATTCAACATGCTTTCTTGGGGCCACATTCAGGCGTGAGGAGCTTGCATCAAAAAGACACTTACTTTGTACACAGTAGCACTTAAGCCAGGAGAATTGCTGATGGGATGGAAGCTATTCAGCCTAGACAGAACAAGCACAGGATTTACCAGGGGCCCCGGTCCCCTCCCGCGCTGTTGTGGTCACAGATGTTGGGCTACACAACTCTTCCCTGATCCAATCACAGCACTGAGTCTCTTTTTGGGCAGAGGAACCAAAACCTGGCCCCACACCTCTGATGACTTTACAGTCTTCATTCCTACTGTGGCCTCTTCACACCTAACCTGCTGACTGCATGGATTTAAAGGACTTCTGACCTCATTAATGAGTTTTCTGAATTAAAAATAACTGATGTGAAACAATTCCATTTTTTTCTGTATGGGACACAGCATGATGTCATCTGTCTCCTAGTTATAAACTTTAAATGCTGTTGCTGTAAAATAATGCCAAAATTAACAAAGATACATTAAATCCAACTAAAGATGAACAGACTAAAACTCAAAGGTGAGATGAAAATGTACCATTATAATGTTTTATTGTGTGTGTATACTGCATAAAATTACCACATAAAATTCTGATCTAAATCATCGTAAGATGCTATGCCAAATGTTCCAGTGTTAAGCCTCCAGAAATGGAAATTTAAGAATTAGCTGACTGCTCAGTCCTTTTTTGCTTTTCAGACTCTGGAAATCTGGATGGCACAAGGTCCCTTTGTTAGCTTTCATGAAAAAGGGAGACTTTGTGCCATCTGAAAGCTAAGAGAAGACAGCATATTTTAGCAATCCAGAGTCAGGGCTATTTAGCAAGACATGAGTCAGGGCTATTCGGCAGATCTTTCACTCCTCTAGAGCAACCAGCCTGGACTCCCCAGCACCACTCTTTCAGGCAGAGGGTTGTGCATTGCCATTTACAATGCTGCCATCTATTGGCTTAGGTGGGCTTTTACCTTTTATAACCAGCGTTGCCACGTTTTCCTTTTTTATCAACTTTTTGCACTTTTATAGTTTTTCTCGATGGGATTTATCTGGCTAAACATACACACTTGCAATAAAAGCACCTTGTAAGAATTGCCTCAGGCTTCCTTAAAAGTCAGTGGAAGAAACAAGCACTGCTGCGATGTGATTCATTTCACCCCAAAGTAGATAACCGACGTACATCAGATGAACAGCACCCAAAAAGCATTACTGTGCTTTGCCTGTGGCTATAATGGGATTTGAAGAGTGACTAGCTCAGGTGTAGGGACGACCATCACATTGTAAGTAAGCGCAGAAAGCCAGCAAAAGGAATACTACCCCCTTATCCAGCGGGGAAAGTCTTCAGAGGTGCTGCTGATCTTTAATTCATTAACTTGTATCCACCCTCACTGAGGCCACAGATACTAGAGAAGAGAGGTATTAACTACATCTAACTTCGGATAAGAGTGATGATATTTGGTCCAAAAGTCCAGCTCCACTTCATATTTCCTTTGGCAGTAAAATTGTCTTTAAGATGTTTCTACCTCTCTCCCCACTCTGCCTCTGGTAGCCTGTCCCTCTCCCTTCTCAGAAAGCTAGAGTTAAGTAAGAGAAGTTTCACATGTAGTTTCCTGCACACAAACACACACACATACCAGAAAGGGGTCTCAATCTTTTCCTATAAATTTTATAAATCGTAGATTCAGATTATACAAGAGCTAGACCTAAGCAGGATTAGTTTTAATCCAAAAATAGAACTTGCATCATGGTAGAAAACCTGCTACAAATAACATAATATTAAATATGATTTTGTCTTAACAAAGGACAAGCAGAGACAATAACTTCAACGCTTTGGCCAATCAATAATTAGTCTACAATTCTAAAGGTGACTTAGTTTGGATTATGCTTAACTCACTAGAGCAACACTGCAATAACACAATCTTTGCAAAATAATGGCCTACATACAAATTCGCACAAGTTTAACAGAACCACACATTTGGGTGTGACAGATGTATACTTCTTGAACAGTAGTACAAGAAAAAGAGGTTACTGCCTAATTTCCAACTTCCTATCATCACCCCCCTGTGCTGGAAACTAACACCCTTGCAGATCTGATGACCAGAAGGCTCTTTTCAGCTTATTTAAGTGGTAAAGTGTGTGGCAGGTTTAAACTTTCTATATTTTTTTACAAACCTCCAGTCATTACACTCTTTGCTTCTTAAAGCATAAGTTAATTTAATTAATTGGCTAATTAATGAATCTGAGTAGCTGACAAATGCTCCCTAAGATGTCTAGACTTGAAACTACAAATGCTGTTTCTTATGAGGAAATTTCCCTACTCTAATAGCTGTTCTAGTCTAATGTTTCATTCTCTTGCCAGGAAACATCATCCTTATTTTCAGCCTGGTTTAAGACTAATGTTCACCCATTGGAGCAACACTGAAAGCCGAAAGGAACACAGCTCTGGGAGAAAGCAGTTCAAGAGGGACGTGCTACATTATGGGGCACCATTGATAAAACCGATCAATAAAACCAAACCTCCTCTGTGACACTTCTTCCCCAAACCTGGGAGGGAAGATGTCTCGTTGGAATCAACAGGAGCCACCCCATCCTCACCAGCTTTAGCTCTGTGAAAGAAATGGCAGGGGTATTGACTTCATTCTAGACCCACTTCACATTTTTCATGTTTCATCGGTGTAGAAGAAAAGGATTTGCAAATCAAGAATTAACGTGAGACCTCCTCTACTGTTAGGTTGTGTGAGGTACCATGTAAGGGGGTTGCCTTTAAAAGCAAACCTTTCTGCCAAGCTGCTCCTTCTCCTCTGATAAAAGGTAGACTTTAAATATGCGAAAGATCTACATGGGCTTCCAAGGAAAACACAGCTCTTAGAGCAGCAGATATTTTGTGAAGTGAAAGATTCAGAAGTGCTCCAGTGAAAGTGATCAGGTAAAACATGAAGAAATAAATCACTCTTCAGCAGGCAGAAAGTACTGATCTCACTGCTCACAAAATGCATACAATCAGAGGTTTATTTAATGTGATATTCATGTAGATCCCGTAAGGTAGGTAACATTTATGTGCTTCCACACAGACGATAACTGTGCAATCAGAAATATGCCTAAGTACGGCACGTAGAAGGGAATAAGTAGGAAGCAGTGAATTAAGAGAATGTACATTTCAAAATAAGTAACACTACCCAAAAAAGTCATCTTTTAAACTGAAATATTACAAAACTAAGAAGAGCACAATCTCATTTTCAAAATCTACATAGCACCATCAGTAATGCATTATTCGAAGTTTTTGCCTGAGACAGATAACCTTGATAAAACCAACACACATGCCATACCTTTGTGCAGTTTGCCTTGTTGCCTTTCTCGCATACACAGTAGAGCAGTTCAGCAGTAATGCACACCTTCATTTTAATATATGTGTAACACAAGAATCACTTCATTGAGTCCAGCTGGAGGTCTATCCAGTCCATTACACCATCTCTGATAGTGGCCAATGTCAGAGACCTCAGGAATGAAGAGGGCAAGCATACAGCACCTCTTTCTTAGCGCACAGGGACTTCCTAACCCAGTACTGTACCTTGATGATAAATAGATATTCCTTGTATAATTTGCCTAATACCTGTTTTAAACCTACTGACTCTCTGAGTTAATCTGGATGTTCTGCTGTCCACAATTTTCAGCCATCAGTTTGCCATATGTAAAAGCAGGCACCAACGTGTGAGCACAAAGCAACCCAGATCTGTCCGTACAAATACACAGATGAGAGGGGAGCAAGAAAAGCTGGAGGAGCCTCTGAGTGCACTGGGTGCTCACGAGAAAAGGCAGGCTGGCAATTGCATAATACACCTCTTCTGCCTCGGAGACGGAGAGGTTGTCTATGAATTTCTTGGCCACACACAGGGAAATCACAAAACACTCATGATGCAGGGCCTGAATAGGACCACAGTTAAAGTCCACTGTAGTATCTAGACTTCTCAGCTCTACACAGATGCCTAACTCCCATAGGAAACCACACAGTGACAGAGTAGCTGGAGGAAAAGAATACATAGATGATGAAAAAGCTGCTAGCGTTTTAAGAGGGGTCATTTACTGCTCTTAACATACTGAGAATGTTCAGTATGTTTACTTCTTAAGGTTAAACTCTTGTGTGTTTTACTGCAGGGCCATCATTACTAGATTACCTCCTCTAGCACTCCTACCATATTTGTGCTAAAGCAGTAAATTGCTGCAGCAAAGAAGCGTATGCTTCTTTGAATTTGAGATTTTATACTGATGATAGTAAGTAAAGCCATGCCCAATTTTGTCTATAATTAATTATCTGAAGAGATCAGATATAATGGTGTTATCCAAATGCCATTGATGAAAAAATGTACGCCTCAATGTGATGACCAGCAACTGCACTGCTATGCAGCTTGGTGGGAAGATGATCAAGTTCAGTACATACATACAAATTGTTTTAGATCTATCCACTATAAGTATCATTGATTAGACAATTCAAAGTGATAGGTATGTGAACTGGTCCATTGTTGCTGTTGCAGGAGCCATAAACAGAATCAGAATGATCTTGGGAAGGAAAAATATACCAGGTAAAGGATACAACAGCAATAAAAAAGGGATCAATTCACACCCTGACTTATTGTGACTTATTGCTGCCTGTTCTGATTTGAACATTCAAAAGATTTGGCTAGTAAGTAACAGATCGTTTGTTTGTTTGTTTGTTTTTTTCATCTGTATTCCTCATAGAGAAACTTGGAGAAGCTCCTATGCTAGCATGTTGAGGTACATTAGAGGATCTTTCTCATCTGAAGTGTTTGCAGAGCCGGTAACCAAACAGAGAAATTGAGCAACAGCAGATCTGCAGGGCCAGAGAGTATTTCCCCAAGAGTTCTGGAAGGAACACAAAACTGAATTAATCCTAAATTATTTTTGAACTCAAGTATCAACAAGTTGCATCAGTTAAAGTTCTCAGTACAAGACCACAAGGTAGCTAACTTGATGACATTAGTAAAACAGGTCCCTAAAAACATCTGAAGATCTTATGAACTATTAAATCTGATGCCCATACCAGGTAAATTAGTATAAATTATTTCAAAGAATAACTCCAGTAGATATATGGGAAATAAATGTAGAAATTTGCTGTATGAAGGAGACTCAGTATGTGTGTTTTTTAAAGTGAAATCATGTTTCACAATGCAGTTTTTTAATTCAGGCAGGTAACAAAGGGAAATTGTCTCGACATGGTCTGCTGGGATTTTCAGCAGGCAAGCAGCTAGGGCAGTAAGCACACCAGGAGAGCCGAAAAATGGGAATAAAATATGCGTTTCTTGTACTGGAAGTATTAATTCAAAGCAAGGGAAGTAGAGAGGAGAAACAACCTTTAGCTCTGATGGTGGGAGAGGGGCCCACGGGAGCCGTGCTCGTGCTGCGTGGCCCATCCACGAGTCGCCCGGAGAAAGGCACGGATGGTGGGGTGGCACGGTCTGGTGAGGGTACTGTGCTATTCCATATGGTAAAGCTGAGGGTTTTACTGACCACGAAGAAACACAGACTATTACAGCAGGCAAATTTAACATAGGTGGTGTAAAAAGCTACACCAGGGAAAAAAGCAATCCCTGCTCCGCCGGCTGCGACAGGCCCCGAATAGGCTGCTCACACGCTGTCCTGTGGAAATACTAGCTCGGTAGTGGTACAGAACCTGAACAGAACGTTTAGAAATTAACTGGGAGAAGAAATAATGATCAGAGAGCAAAGTATCGCAGTGCCAGCCCCCACGGCACACCCAGGTTTGGAGTAACAATTCGGCTGGCCTAGTACTCTTCCCTCCCGTAGGTGCTGTGGGAGCGGAGGCGGTACCGAGGGGGCGCGGGACGGCGGGAGCTCGCCCTGTGCGGGGCAGGCGGCGACATGGCGCCGCCCCGCCCCGAAGGAGACGGGTGCGGTGTCGGGGGCCCACGGCCGCCGTCGGGGGAGCCGGGCCCCCGCCGGCGCCTCCCCGCAGCCCCGCAAGATGGCGCCGCGGGACCGGGGAGGGGCCGGGCGGAAGCGGCGGGAGGAAGCTCCGCTGGTTGCGCCGGCCTGCCCTCCTCCTCGCCAGAACGGAGGGAGGGAGGAAGCACGGGAGGCGGCTCCGCGCGGTTCCCCTCGCCCACCGGAACCGCGGGCTGCGCGGGTGGGTGCGGGGATGGCGGTGCCCGTGCGCGGGCCGCGGCCCCGGCCTCCCGCCTCGCTGGGCCGCGGCGGAAGGGCTGAGGGAGGGGCAGCGGCGGCGAGCGGTGGCGTGAGCGGGAAGGCGAGCAGCTCGGCGTTGCCTTTCGCTTTCGGGGGCGGCACGCAGATAGGCCGTACGGCCTCGGGGCTTCTCCTTTCTTTCCTTTTTCTCTGCAAAATGTCGGCCTCCGGCCTGAGGCGGGGGTGCGGGAGCTCAGGCGAGAGGGGTCCTCCCTGTGCTGGGGGTTGGGGCCGGGGGGCGCCAGGGCGTAAGGGCTTGTTTCCCTGCCAGCCCTTAGATGCAATTGTTTGCCCCATTTGGCAGAGGCGAAAGGTGCTCGTCGGTTTTGTGATCCTTAGAGTCGCGGACCGGAGTCTGGGCATGGCATCTGTGGACCAGGAAATGAATTTTGCCTTTAAGAGCAATAGTCTAAAAGTTTCATTCTCTTTCTCATTTATGACTAAACTGATAAGCTGTATATGAAACATAAGCTAACTGGAGCTACTAATAATTGTACAGCTTTTGGCACTTCACTTTTGACCTCTGGTTTTGGGCCCAGATAGCTTTTGGGTTTGTGTCCGGGATCTCAGAGAAGAAAGACCCTCTTCTTTGGGAGCAACAGAGGATTACACCATCTCAGGCTCTGCTAAAGTCAAAAGAGCCATAATACATACACTAAAGTTTGATCTGCATGCTTTGTTTGCAGGTCTGGTGGTTAAATGTGGATTGTCCCTGCAATGAACATAGTTTTGTCTTACGTGTAATTTGTTTCCCTTCCATTCACAGGAATTACTGCTATTGGTGTAAGGACTTTGGTGTGAAGACATCATAGTGATAGGTACGTCTGCATAGCTCAACTGACTCTCCTGTTGGGATGGTGACCAGCCGTAACTAACCTAAGTGCTGGACAGGTCTAGTATTTACAGCCATTCGCAAACAATGCAGTGTACAGTGTGGGGAGTTTTTACCCTTTCTTCTCGTTAAGGGAAATACTTGTACTGCCAACTGTCTCAGCAATCACAGGCTTAAATTTCTGCGTGACTGTAACTAGGGCGCTTCGGTATTAAAGTTAACGTCATACACCAGCAATGCACAGTATTAATCTGAAGCACAGAGTGTCAAAACACTTTTCAGACATTTCCCTTTTCTGGTGGTAATTCTGCATCAAGAGTAAGCATTAGAAGTATAAAATAAAATAGATGTTTAGGGGGAAGATGCACACTTGTTACATGGCATGCTTTTCTTACTGAACTCTTCAGATATTTTTAAAAAGAATATGTAGTAGGGTGAGTTCAAAATGCACAGTGCAAATTGATGTTTAACACCTTAAATTGTGAAGCTTGCTGCCCTGGGTTGTCGTGGAAACACATAGTATTCATGGGTTCAGAGAAATGACATGTTCTGGCTTTAAATACCAAAACCAGTTTGGAGCTGAAAAAATTATCTGAACTGCCACTTGCTGAAATCAGGAGAAATGTACCTAGAAAAGTAATTCCTGTATGCATACTCTGGTGTTATATTTTACTGAGCATCTCTTACTACCCGTAGCCAGAAACTGAATAGTGAGTTAGGGACATCTCTGGCCTGGCTGAAGAAGGCACTTTTCACAGGCTAAAGGAGCAGGGACAAAAACAGCAGTGGGCAAAGGATGTGGTCAGCTGTTTTGTTTTGGGCATTTCTGATTTAAACATAATTTGCTTTTTCAGGAAAGCTTTATATAATTTTTTTTTGTTGAAATCTGCTGAATTTACTGAAATTTCACCTTCCTTCAGTAACATCTTGTATTTTTACCTTAATATCATGCAACAGGTTAATTAATCTTGTGCTCATCGGTGTTCTGAATAAAGTCAAACCCTCCTTGATCCCACATTGGTAGGTGTTTCTGAGCTGTACCTGTCACCTCCAGTATGGCAGCCATGTGGCAGCACTATATCCAACACACCACTAGAGGGCTTTGCTCCCAGAGTATGAATTACATTACTACCAAGTTACAAAAAACAGTCTTTCACGGTTGTGTCTCGCCGTGTGACAGACATTGTCTCGACTTCTTTTGACTCCAGTGGAATTAAATGCTGTCATTGCTTTGATCAGATTTATTTATTTTCAGTAATGCTTATTGCCTCAAGATGGTAAGGAGACAGGCATGTTTTGATGAAAGGGAATACATCCATATTTAATTATCATTGGGGAAATATTTTAAAACTGAGAAAAGGAAGTAATAACATTTATCAACAAATAACTTTTCCATCATTAATGGTCAGCATAGGCAAACAAATCCCTTCCTCATTAAAATTCTACATTTGCTGGTGAGTTTCATATGTTCAGTTGCTTCCATGTTTTATTTGTTAAAGTATAAATTATAGAAGTAGAGTTATCACATTTATTTTCTGCTTCTTGTCGTGTTTCATATTTTAGGTAGTTTGTTTTGGAATAGTAATTCAGCTGAAAATAAACCCTTTAATTTAGTGTTGCAGCTTGTAATATTGTTATGCTCTGCTTTATATTTGTAGTCTAATGTTTCATAAATAACTTATGAAAGTAATTAAAGTTTCTGTGTTTGGTAAAACAGGTTTTTCATATTTGGTAAACGAATATAGTTGGAATAAAGTATCAGACTTCACCACTTACTGCTTAAAAAAGTGTATTTACTTTAACCTCTGAACCTGATTTCTATTTATGCTGAAGCTAGTTCAAAGAATCTTGTCATGTAGGAATTAGAGTGAACATGAAAATGAAATACACATCCTTTTTCTGAAGTGGAAAATAGAAGAATCGGCTACCATGGACTTGTCTTTTTCTCATACTTAAAAACCTATTGTGGCAACCTTGACAGTATCCAGATACGTGGGAAAGGGACAAAAAATACATGTTTATATTATGAGAGTGGAGATGAAAGTTTTGAAGAGGGCTAGCATGGGAAATGAGATGTTTAAAATGAACAAAGAGGGATAGCCCAGGAGTCTTTTATGTCTGTGTGCGTTTTGAGTGTTACATGTCCCTGCAGTGTTCTACAGTGACCTCAGAGCTGGGTTTTCTTCTTCCTCCAAGCAGACAGGAGAGAATACAATGAACTCACACATTTTGGTTGCCTAGTGCCTGATCCTGCAATCCTTTGCTCGCATGAGTTGTCCCATTGATTGCAATGTGACCGCTCATGTACGTAGAGCTTCTTATAGATGGGTTGGCGTGACCAGGAGTTTATATGGGTCTGAGCTTGGTATGGGCTCTGCAAAGGACAATAATTTGCCTTTGTGGTAGCTGCATGACTTGCATTTTCTTTGAACATGGCCCATCCCCATTTTCCTTTCACACAATACAGCTTGTCTTAAGGGGCAAAAAGTTGCTGTGTAATCAGTATTGTTAAATACGAGGCAGAACACAACTGGTGTATGTACTGTATTCATATGCATTTTGAAAAATCTTACTTTTGTGGTAGTATAAATCTGCCACAGTTGTAAGTGCTGTCTTGGCTATATTCCAGAGTTGCTGGGAATAAATACCATTTGACCATGTCTTAAGGGGTAGCAGTGGTAGTTTAGTGTACTGAGTTTCTGTTACCTTTCACTGGCACTCACCTAACATAAAGTTCAAGTTGAGGTTGAGAGCATCAGGAGAAATATGTGGATGAAGCAGCTAACGTGTTAATGTGATAAAAATTGTCAGGTAGGGAGGGGATTCAGAATATTTCTCAGTGATTCATGCTGGTAAATTGCACTGAAAATGGTGGTAATTATAAATCCTGCCTGGCGGTTATAGAGATCTTGTTCTCATTCTCTCCCTGCTTCCCCCCCCCCTTTTTTTTTTTGCCTTTCCAGCTGCCCCTCTTCCTTTCACCTTTTCCTCACATTTAAAAAATGTGATTGCGACCTGAATTGGCTTGTGTTTTCTTTATGGGAGACAGGATCAGATGTCTTAAAAAAAAGAGAAATCAAGTGAAAGAAAGGATTGTATGCAGTTTTAAGTGCACCATAGATTTAAAGAGAAACCTTAGTACTTGAATGGAGTCAAGATGGGTTTAATCATTTTATGATAATTACTTCTTTTATAGATGTCCCTGGGCAGACACGACTAAAAACCGAGAACAGTGTGTTTCATTTAAGTTTATGATTTTTGGTTGGCATTAATTTGGAAACTAAAGGTTGTAGAAGCATAAAGCATGGACAAAATAGAAAAGAAAAGAGTACGGGGGAAAAAAGTGTTCAGTCCCAGCATTTTGGGCTGCATTGTGTAGAAGGCTCCCTTTTAACCTTATTGTAGTGGGGTATTTTAAGGAATGGGATTTTTACTGATGCTAATTAAAAACTATAAATAAGAGACTTCAACTAGCCACAACAGAGGAGGGATATTTAATAGCTGTAGGCCATACTACTATAGTTCAACAAAAATCTATTCAGTGCTTGTGACCATCTTGATAACATATATTTTTATGAATTAAAAAGCTACTGTTTTCTCTTCTAGTTCACCTTGATCACCAGAACAGACTCCACAAGAGATGGTAAGCGGTCTTTATGGGTTTCTGTGTGATAACTTAGTCACATTTTATATACAAAATGCATATAAACAGTTTTACTGAACTGTCAGTGTAGACATGTAAAAATTAGATGTGAAAGTAGCTAAATTGCTTTGAAAATAGAATTCAGATTACAACAGTGAGTGATTTGTCTACTCTTGGGAAGTCTCCAGAGACATAACGGGAAAATAACAGAGGACTCTGATCATTTGCCTTAGATTTATAGCTTTTGTTTCCTTGAGGAAATCTCTTATTTCCATTTATTCTGCAGCTGAAAAAGCAGAGACATAGAACTAAGTTAGACTTTAAAGTGTTCCTTTCCCTTTTCCACCCCAATGTAAAACATTTCTGTAATTTCTTTTTTAACAGATGTATTTTTAAAATTCAAATGTAAAAGGGGTTGTCAGGGGTCACTTTCAACACAAAAGCCACAAAAAGTAGTTGGACGGGCACCAGCACCACAGTTCTGTCTACATGAACTGGCTTTTTGTCTTCCTTTCCCCTAAATTAATAACTGGAGCTAGTCAGCTAGACAAATCAGCCAGCTGGATTCCAGAGCTTTCAGTAAAGTCATCAAGGCCCTTTTTAGAAACATTTTAGAAGAAATGGAGATAAGTTTTGAGCTTTAAAATAATATGTCATCTTCTTTGGAAACATGTAGGATGTAGGAGATAACCTGCTTTTGTCAAGCTTCATGATGTTTCAAAACTGGATTTTTAAGTAGTGGAAAAAATAGGCAAAATGTTCTAAAAGTAACCTGTGAATGTATCAGATTTGACAACAGGACATTCTCATCTGGCTGCTGAAAGATGAGGAGTCAGTGTGACATTCTTAAGCAAAGCAAGAACAGTAAATAAAACATTGTTCCTCCTAGCTTTTAGGTGGTTAGATGATTAAGAATGAAGAAATTCCATATGGAAGGCAGATGCTCTTCTTGCACCCACTCAGGAATAAATCTTATGAAATGCATGGTCTTGTAGCAGCGCAATGTTACACTAAGAGGAGAATCAGAACGAAGTTTCATCTCCATGAATTGTTACTTTTCAGGAAGGATAATTTGTCTGGACTTTTAAATCACATAGCTGAGCCCCACAGCCCTTCACAAAGAGGATGCAATTTTTTATCAGAAATTCTTAAGGAATGCAAGTTTCTTGTAGTGAGTTTTCTTTATGAACTCTTTTAGCCAGAGGTATTTTGTTTCTGAGAGCACTTACCAATGACCTTAAAAAGAGATAGCATTTATAGATCTCTTATGGGATCACGGGCTCAATTTTGCAGAAGGAAGGAAAACATGAGAGTTAAAATTATTACTCCAAACTCTCTAGCATTTGCATTATTGCCTGAGAACCAGAAAGTGAAAACAAATGTAAGTAAATGAAATTAACCTCTCATGATATTGTTAGCATTAAATGGAAAGTATTTCTTAGGTTTGTTTTTTCTGTTTTGTTTTGCATTTTTTTTTCCAGAGAATCATTCTTTTAAGGCTATGGAATGGTGCCAGTGTAGATCAAGAAAACAAGCTTAAAGAAAGACTTTTGTCTTGTATGCCCTTTTTTAAAAAACAACTGATAAAGGACTGTAAATGTCACATTCGTCTCTGAAAACCTCAGCTAATCTTGCCATAGTTTTGAGTGTTTGCCAAAACATGGCTTAATTAAAATTCTTCCAATTTAAAGTACAGGCATTCCTTTTTGGCCCAGATAAAAGATTTTCAATGGAAATTAAGATGGGGGGAAAAGAAAAAAACATTTGCTGTTTATTTTACTTGTTCTAGGCTCTAGTTGACTTTATGGCCTTCTTTAAGATCCTCTATTACCCTCTCTTTTTGAGAGTAGGATGTGGATGGAGATGAAATGGCCTGTAGGAAGGAGGCTTAAGGCTAGAGGGACTGTGGGCTTTGTAGTTGCTGATGAAATCTGAACAGCATGAATCTGTTTGTTCAGGAAAACTAAGATTAGTTGGAAGACAGGAGAAGGAGGGTTACAGTATGTTTTGTTCTATAGAACTATTTTGCGGTGTACTTTATCAGTGGTACTTTATTACCCCTTTTCATATGTTGGTCGCTGATGAGTACAAAAGGGAGATTTACTGGCAGCTTGCACTTGGCTAAATACAGTCTTGTTTTTGATCGAGGCCGTGATGGATATATGAGCTTGGCTGAATTGCCATTTGACCTTTTCTGAGAAACTTATTTTGGCAGGCAGATGGAGGAAATACGTTACTGGATAAAATGAATGCCTTTGTTTAATATGGAGGAATTTTAATCTCTTGTGTTTTCTGTCTGCGGATTTGGAAATCAGGTGTAGGTTGTAATACATACACCTTGGAATGATTCTGTTCTTACAACTCACATGAGTGGCTAAGGAATTGTGGAATATATCCACACAGCGTATCCCCTAAAAAGAACTGATTCCCACTGTAGCAGCACGAACACTTGGAAAATACATTATGGACACTACCACTTCTCTACTGCTAATTCATCACTGGTAGTCGTGTTGATGCAGAACCAATGTCTTGTAAGAGTAATGAAATGTAGTGCACTTGCACTATATTAATACTTGTCCTCTTTCAGATCTATATGGTTTATCGTAGGAAAAGGATAACTAATGATTAAGAGGCAAACTTTGAGCTTGTGCTTAGTGTTTCTCCCCTCAATTACCATTTGTTTTCTCTCTCTCTTTTTATTTTTTTCTTTTTTTTGGTTTCTTTCCCTCTGCCCCATGTTTTGGCCACAGGAAGACACCAAGCCGTGGTATTCTCAGCAAGTGTATGCAAGATACTGGAAGCACTATGACTTAGCCATGCGCTGGATGCGTAGACACCAGAAAGCCTACAGGAAAGCCATGGAATCCTTTTATGACATACCGTGGCATCCTTCTGCAGCCTCTCCAAGTAGCCGCTACTCAGATTGGGATGGGAATGATCTCCTACATACCCAAAGCTATTCTTCCAGATATAGCCCGCATGGCAGAGCTCCGTACCGTGGGGGAGCTCACCAGTATGCAGCTCCCCACCAAGGGAGAGAGGATGCTGACAGGGACTCTGAAATGGAGGAGGACTCCGAGTCTGAAGGGGAGATAGAATATGATTTGAGTAACATGGAGATCACAGAGGAGCTTCGCCAGTTTTTTGCACAGACAGAGAGGCACCGGGAAGAACTGCGTAAGTCTGTGCTTGTTTTATGTGTTCTGGTACTTGGTGGCCATAACATTGAGTGATGGATGGCTTCAACATTTACAGGTTTTGTAAGAATTCACAGAAATAGGCATTGCACATGAGCAAGCCAAACAGAAAGAAGCAGGCAAAACTGGTGGGTACGCTTAAGTACCATTCATTAGAAATAAGTCTCGGGAAATGCCTGAAGGTTTTTTGTTAAGAGAGAGGGAAAATTATGACTGCAAAGAGGAGAATAACTTATTTGTCCGGAAGACAATATTCATCTTCAGTGCTGAAGGAAGAACTCCAGAACTTTTATGGTTAAATCTAGTTAACATGCTATATGTCTGAGAGGGGAACCCAGAGGAAGTTCTTTACTTCATCACTGAACCCTAGAGTAAGCGTCAATGTATTTTATAACATGGAGGACCATTTTGTTTGTTATTCTTTGACTAACCCAACAGTAAAATTCCATGACCTTTTTCTTCTCCCCCTGCATCCCTAGGGTACTCTTCAATCTGTACTATACCACAAGTTTCTCTTTTGTTTGCATCTTGATCTGGACCCAAGTCCTTAAGCAGGGAATATAAGCCAAAGGCTTAAGATTTTTCTCAGGTCTTGATCCTCAGAGGTATTGGTCAGCTTTGTTTCTGTGAAATCCTTAAAGTACAGCATAATCCTTTATTGACACTTTACTGCATATACAGATGTTGCAGGCAAATTGATTATCTGTTTTAAGAAAGCAGGATGATGAAAATAATTTTTCCCACATGACTCCAATAGGAAATACCCAGAATTAATGTTTAATAGAGCTTTCTCTGAAAGAGGGAAATGTTCTAAAACTGCATAATAAAGGCAATGATTGGGGGGGAGAGATAAAAATTGTGTGATTTTAAGTTCGCTTAATACCCTCTGATCAGAGGGTATCCGGTGAGCTCAAACACCTCAGCTTAACTTCATGCTTCCCATCAGTGTGATGCACAGTTGCTCTAGTTAGCAGAGGAATATGAGTTAAGGAGCTCAGTGGTAGTGCATGACACGCATCCCCATCATGCTTTTACAGAATCAGCTTGATGTTCTCTATGAAATGTTCCTTTGATGAGGTACAGGATGCTTTAAGATGCTCGGCTACTTCTGGAAATGCAGTGCATTTTCTTTGGATTTATTTTGTCTTTATGGTTAGCGGTGTTTAAAGGTGTGCGAGTGATTAAAGTGGAATCCTGGAAATTGGGAAATCTGGGCTTAGAGACGTTCTCTGTCGCAAATATCCTATATGACCTTGGTATAGCTATTTAATCTCTTCCTGACCCCTCACTGCCTGCTCTTGCTAAAAATATAATCTGATTCTTTATGATGAGCAGGTGAATTGGGAAGAGGTTTATGACTCAGAATACAGATTTTACTTTTGTTCCTTTCACCACAGTGGTACTTAGAGCCTTTTGGAATAATTAGGTCTCTGCTGTGTGCCATGCACTAGGTTAGTTCTGGGTAAGCGTAACTCCGTTCACTTCAGCAGCTCTATTCCAGATCTTCGTGCAAATTTAAGTAGAATCTGGTCTTTAGCGACTGGATGCCTCAGATTCTGTAATAGTTCCCCCGATAAAGTGAGGAGGATAATAATAATCGTCTGTAATTCCTCAGAGCATGAAAAAGTAAACAAGTACTTGATTTAACTGAAATTTCAAAATGCCACAGAATTCTTGGGTGAACGGTGCTATCTAAATGCTAATTTTGTGAGTAATTAAAAATACAGTATGATCTTGTTAGGAAATATTTTTTTCCTGTGTGGTGAGGGAAAAGGAAAATAGAATAAAATTTTTTTTCTGTTGAAGTTTCTCAAAAGAAGAAACATAAGCAGCTGGAGGAGGGGAAAATTATTGTTTCCTTGATGGTGTGGAAATGAGCTGGTATGGAGACCATGTTGAAGGCAGTACCGCTCTACTTCAGGAGGTAGTGTTATTAATTTTCCTGGGTGCTTCTGAACAAAATGAAATTTAGGGGTTCATTAAGCTGCGATCCATAATGACACTATCATGTTATCTCTTTCATACTGTGCTGAAGAATGATCGTTGTTCTGTATCAATGCTCAAGAAGATGGAGGTAATGCATCCACAAAAGAAACCCACAATTACTTAAGTATTTCCTCTCTGATGCCTTTTCCTTTTAATCCCAAACTGTATGTCCTGGGCTGCCCCACCACGTTAAGAGCAGATTTGTAGAGAAACTTGAGCGCTATAAAGCTCATCACACCTGAAATTTAGGCATCCATCTCTGGAAGAGACATTTGTAATATTGAAGTAAGAGTTTTCGATTTTCTCTAAACTGAATGAGACTGGGCATGTCAAAGGGGAATACCAACAATGACCTGGATGATCAGGTGAAGTGTAAGCCAGCTGTTGGGGAATGTTAAGGGAAGGCTGTGTCTCATGTTTTCTTTCTCTGGCACAAATAAGGGGCTCCAGGTGGAGTTCACAGCCTTTGACCCCTGCACCTTGATATGCACTTGGGAGCAGACACCTGGCTTGCTCTTTGAGAATGAATGCTATGCAAGAGTTTGATATCTGTTTATTGGCAACTTGCTGAAGTGTGAGACACGTGGGAAAAGAAGAGCAATGGGACAAATAGAAAGGAGAATTTGACACATAAGGAAGGGGATACTAGTAGGTAGGTCTGATTTATCTTTGTGAAGATGACTTCCATTAGCCTGGTGTTGTTCAAGCCCTGCAAAATTAGGAAATACTATGCAGCCTTAATGCAGCTATTTTGGACATGCATAATGAGAGTCTTGATTTACCGAGTAAGATATAGCTGATTCCCACACATGATCCATGTCTCATCAACATGCAGAAGGATAATCAAATGGACTAAAACAACTCCTAGCTGATGACAGACTCTTCACTTCTAATGCTTGCTCTAGAGTCTGCTGGAGGTAAACCTGATCACCGACATCAGAGGGTAAGATCTTGCAAACTTTAATTGTGGATTACTTAAATAGGCCTGAGATGTAGGTGGGACAGGCATTTGTGTCTGGACGATGAAATGCTAGTATTAACGCTAATTGCAAGGAGAAAAGCTTCAAAGATAAGAAAGCTGTCATGTCAGACTAGGCAGAGAAGAAAACTTCAAGTCTATTTCATTTTTCAGTAACTACCACAGACTTGAAGAACAAGCAGATTCCTAACTTCTGTAGCGACTTTTTTGTTTTGTTTTCACAGTGGGCATTTGCAGTGATTGGCTGACTTGCACAGTAAAGCCTTTGAAACTGGCAAACTCTGAGCCTTACTGCATGATTTAACACTTCAGCAGTGATACAGTTGTTCACAAACAGCCTCTTTTTTTGTCTTTGAATTAATGTCAAATTCTTGCTAGTTTTTATATTCATGTCACGTGTTGCAGTCAAGTTATGTGTTCCTGGAATGCACCGAAGTAATTGTGAGCAGAGTTTTGCTGAGGCTGTATGAACACAGACATGTTAATGCACTACAAACCTATCTCATATTCTAGATACACTGTGCATTTAGTTAAAATCCCTTCCAGACAGTTTTAATTTCTTTTGTCTTCAGTTGTTTCTTCATATGCAATGATAATTATCTAGTGATTATGGTGTTTTAGGGGGTTTTGTTGTCAGGCTAGTCTGTTGCTTTGGTTCTTCATGTAACTGGTGAACCTAAGAGACTGTACTTCTTGGGGATGTTTTTAGTTGCATTTAAAAGCCTTCCCTCTGGCTGCTGAAAAACATGAAGTTATTTTTCTGGGTTACCATAACTGTCAGACCTAGGTAGTGTGCTGAATTCTCCAGGCATCCTAGATGCAAAGGACAGAATACAGTAAGTTGCCTTTTTATATTTGCAAGAATTAAAAGGACAAAAACTAAGAAAGGAAGATTCACAAGCCTAACAATTCAGTAAATTGGCTAATTGCACATATTTATTACATCTTTAAATTTAGCCTTTGAAACATGTAGTTTGTCCTGATGCCATTTTTCTTTGTTCCCTTTTTACATATAAGAGAAAGTGACTACTGCAATTGAGTGAATACAGCATTGCGAGTACATTAAGAACCATTCGGTAGTAGTCAACAGGCAATAAGACAGTGTCCTTTATTTAAAAAGAAAGAAAAGCAAAGTACTATCATGTCAGTTCATTACTGAAGGATAATAGTCTGTCAATTGTTAACGCTATGACTAGTTTTTTTCCATTAAAGCCTCTGTATTTACTACACGTGCCCTCCAGCTTTTCCCAAAATAATATTGTCTCAATTTAAAATTTTCATGCCAGATGGAAAACCTTTAAAAAATTGAAAGGAAATGGTGAATGAAGATATTTGTTTCAAATCTGCAACTTGTAGGTTTTTTTCCCCTTGCGTTTCTTTTTCTCTGAAAGATGATGGTTGTCACCGCCTCTTCCGTGAAGAGGGAGTAATGGAATTTTCCATGTTTTGAAACTTGTTTGAATAGTACCAGATCTATGAAGCTTTTGGTTTTGTTTAAGGTCTATGTTCTTCTTTGGAAAATAGACTTCAATGCAGGTTTTTTGCCACCATGTTTTCCTTTGTTCCTTTGCTTTTGGTAAATGCTTCTCCCTGTTCTTTGTCTTTTTCTCCATCAGACTGTAGTTCAAATTCTTACTCTTGGTCACCAGCATCTTTTTTGTTTCTTCTTCCCTATCCTAAACTGTCAAAGCAGTGTAGATGCTTTGTGAATATCTGCTCAACTTCCTTGGCTTTGTCAGCCTTGTTGTCACATGAATTTTTACCACTATCTTGAGAAGTTGAATTGCTTAAGCGTCTGAGAAATGCCTGTGAAATAAGAGTGCTCTCTGCAATATGTATGGGTGCTTGAGAGATGTTTTGAAGCACATTTTTTTTGTGACCTGAAGGAGAAATGTGAAAGGCTCTCGTTTTGTACCACACCTCTCCTCTTGACGATTGAACCTTTTATCCTGTAGCAGCAAAATCTTGTCAAGTGCACACACAGTGTCCAATGCAGAGTCTGTGTTATTTGGTACTGGAAGCCAACAGCTGAGAAAATGCCTCCTTGCTAGCAAAATAAGGAAAAGTGCCACAATTTTTACAACCCTAACATTGAAAACTAATCTGTATTTGCAAAAACAGAGGGTCTGAATTGCATTGAGAGCAACAATTGAGCACAGTTTTATATCCTTTTCGTAAGAGACAAAGTTATCTTTGTATTAAGAGTATCAATTTGGGAACACAGCCGTTCCTAGAGTATGTTTTAGTCAAGAAAATGTCCTTGGATCTCATACTAGAGACAGAATTTGAGCTTTGAAGAATCTATAGCTTTGCTATGTGGACCTATGTCTTTCCCATCAATCCATTTTGCAATGAATGAACATTATGCTGTACAGGTGTACTTGCTGCTACAGGAATTTATGGAAGAGAGACACTAGAAAGCAAGAGGTGCTGCTGAGGAAACAGTATGCTTTCTATATAACTGGACCAGATACATTCAGAAATGGATATCCTCTGCTGCATGCTCAGGAGAGCTGTGAGAGGGTTAATAGATAGAACTGGAAAATATATGTAAAGTCATTTTATTTGTTATGTGCCTCAGGCTGAGACTCTTGGGCAGTGTTGGCAACCCCTGAAAGTACGCAAGTACGCCAGGCCAGGCTTGTTTTGCTACTAAGGGATGCCCCAGGTTTCAGCTCTTAAGTGGCATCTGAGGATGCTGTGGACCTCACTCCCATGCATGCAGCCTGGACAGTTCGGTGGAGCTGGGGCCTGGAATGCTGCTGCTTGGTCTGCTAGTGGCTATACCGGGCTCAGTTCTTCCTAAGCATGCTGCGGAGTACTGGTATTTGAGTTACAGCAGGTTTATAGCTAGGGGCATGGGAAAAGAAGCTCACATGATTCAGTGTAACTGTAGTGTAGACATTGCTTTAAGAGGAATACCAAGATGTCAAACACCTCTATTTCCTCTTATGTTTGGAAATGAACAATGCTGTCTTAATATGAAAATATGTATTAAACTTTGGAAGCCTGTGGTTGAAATTGTCACCTTTTATTTATCTGTCTAATGTGCTCCACTTATTATAATGGAGATAGTACATACCTCAGGTGGCTTGTTGAAAGGTATAATTTATTCATATTTATAAGGGATTTTGAGTACCTCAGCAGGAAGTAAGCAAAAGCCTCAAGTGGTAGAATAATGAATCATATGATCTGACAAGAATTTTTCATGCCAGACCTTTTGATTAACAGTTAAGTTAGATGTCATCCCTGTGACCAAAAACCTTCCTGTCGACGACACCTTTGCTGAACAAATACAGGATCTGAGCTACCATTCTTCCAGAGAGCTATTATCCCGAAGTTATTCATGAGTCAATAAGGGAAGCCTGGTAATCTTGTATTGTTGCTGTTCTTAGTAAATCAGCACTGTGGTAAAATTCCTTCTGACTGGACTTGTCTTAAGGATGTGAGAATAAGATGTGCAGGACAGAGACAGATCATGGCTCTTCTCAGCTGCCCCGTCCCTCACCATCCGTGTGCTAGATCTGCTTTTGATAGCTGTTTCTTGACAGTTCCTGGTCTCGGAAGGATCCTGTGGAAACAGGTCAGTAGCTTGCTGTGATGGATTAGCTATTGGAACTTTCTCTTTATGAAGAAAATACATGCAGTAATTCAGTTTTAGGGCAGACAAGCAGAGTGTCAGTGCCTGTTTTGTGTCCGTGCCGTTTCCAAGGCTTGAGGGCATTGCTGTGACGTACCTGGGTTCTGCAAAGCTTTGGCGAAGAACAACCAGGCAGGCCCCAGGGCTGAGGGGCCACGTGTGGAACAAGAAATCCCTCCCCGGTCTTGTTGTAAGAGCAAAAATAGCTTTCAGAAGGCTGTTATGGAAGATTGTTTCATATGGGAACAGTTTGGTGTGGGAAGATGCAGACACTACTTACGCTGAGAACTGGGGCTGATTATTTTTTGAAGGCAGGTCTGCCTGCTTACTTATGCCATTAGCATCTGCAGCTGCTCTGAGTGGCTCCTCTACTCTTCTCTTCATTCTTTGTCTCTGCAGGGAAGCCTGTGAAAGCAGCTGTAGCTGCTGTGGAAAAGAGCAGGTGAGACCATGCTGACAGACACAGCTCTAGAGAAAAGTTGCATAAAAGCTGCTCTGTGCTAATCACTCGTCTCAGGCAGTCTGTCTTCACAGCTTATGCAGTTTTCCATTTCCCCTAAAATTCCTCAATTGCCGGTTCCATCTAGGTGCCACATGCAGCATTTCTGGATCCCTAAATGATTTTACTTAGGAGAGAGCTCTGACTCAGTTCTTTGCTGATAAATCTGATTTCGTCGGCTTTTAGTGTGGTACTCTCAACCTTGTAAGTGGACAGTGACAGTGTGGACTATGAATTAAGCATTTTATAACACAACATTTTTTGTATCTGTCTGGGAGAACTGTTGCTTTAGCAAGAACGGTTAAAGTTTCAGGGTGTACAGCACTGGAGTGGTTGTGAAAAGCATTGCCAAAGGCCAAGGTGAAAATGGATGTAATGATGTTCTGTGCTTTCTATGCTCTTTATCTACAAAATCTGCTCAGAATCTACAAAAGAGCACAGCAGCAAAATATCTCAAATGTTACACATTTTAGGTCTCTCTGGTATAAAGCAAACCTCTTGTACAGATTTGCATGGAGACACATAATTTACCTCTGCTAATTTTAATGGGGTGTGGTTAATGACAAGACTTCAGAGGCGCTATTTGCTTTTCAGCATCTCTCACTGTGCCTCAGTTTTGTCAGAAGCATCCAGATGGAATTCACATACACTGCCATTAGGGAAATGTGCGTGCCGTGGAGGCAGAAACTTGAGAGTTCGGAGACTTCCATCTGCCTGGGTCTTTTCGAACTCATTTCCTTGCATGCTCAAAATGAAGTGAGACAGACAGAGGCTGTAAGGCTACCCATCTCAGATTTGGGTGGCCCTCACAGACTTCCATCATGACCTTGGACATGCCATTTGAGACATGCCATAGATCTACAAAAGCCTTCAACATAGGTGGAATTTAGAAACATTTCCAAAATAGTAATCTTTCTCTTCCAACCATGCCTTCAAGGAAGAAGGGAGCTAGTCACTCATATCCAAAGGATGATGCACATTACACCCCAAGGTGCAAGGGAACATTGTCACTCTTATCTTTTGCAATGGCTGGGTTGAGCACCTGTGCCACCTTGTGATGTGATCTGCTGTGAAGCCCATTCCAAGGAATCTAAAGCACCTCCTGCTCTAGGAATTTGTGTCCTTTTTTTTAATTTGGACTTGTAACACAGGGGTGATAGCACTTCCCTGTCTTCCAGAAAAATAGAGACGGTTGATATGATAACACACCCAGAAACGGTTGTGCTGCAGCCGTAAGGTACTCAGTACGGACTGATCCAGCTGTTCATCACATTACAATTGTTACTGGCCTCCAAAGTATCCAGACCTGTTGATCTGGTTATCAGAGCTTCCCCCTGGTATTTTCAAGGGGGAAAAGTTGTCAAAACGCTGATCTGCAGTACGTTAAGATCAGGAGGAAATGTAAAATGAAAAATAAATCTTAAATGGGTATTTGTACTGAAATTAGGCTTGTACTGAAATAAGTAACACGGGTGTTACACTGTTGATTGTTATTGTTCACATTTAGCTGGATAAGAATCTTGGGGGCTTAATTTTATTTGTAGTTGTTGAAGTGGTGGTGGTTGCTTTAAAAGTCAGCTCTGTATTCACAGAAATTAGAGAAACTTTGCCAAGGAATGTAGGTCTCCAAAGAGCATGCTGGGCCTCAATTTTAATATGGTTGTTCAAATACTAACAGGCCAATGCTGCTGTTTTCTCACTGCACAAGCCTTGCAGAGCACCTTCAGTTCTAGGAGGTCTGAAATTTCTGATGTGGTTACTGAGCAGAAAAAAAGGTTGGAAGACCTGCTTTAAAATTCATCAGTTGTCATGTGCTTTGGGATTTTTGGCCGCTGGTATGGTGGGAAGGAGGCTGAAATATTGTAGAAGAGTCTAGGCTATGGGAGACCGCATCACTGGTGGAGGAGGTGTTGAGGTGGCAGATAGCAGAGCATCTGGCTGGCTTTGGAGGAGTGCAGGAAGAAGTATCTGCCTTTTTCTGATCTCTCCATTTCTCAGTAGGTAAAGCTGGTGATATGTAGTCACTTGCATTCCTTGCTTTTGTGTTCTTCGCTTGGCATTAGTTATAGTCTGATGGTTCTCCTCATGTAAAGTCTTCTCTTCAAGTCACTTAAACACTTCCTTCACTTGTGAATTGCCCCACTGAAGTGACAGAGGGGAGACACGGAGCTCCCACTTGCTAAGAAGTACAACTTAACTTTTTGAAGGGCAGGATGCCAGCTGCCTATTTGAAAGGAGACAGTGCTCCAACTTCTACTCCAGCAACCAACTCTGGAATTATTTCTAGTGTCAAACATTTCCTTTTTGTGGAAGGTACAATAGATGCACATCTGCAGGTTTTCTCTGGCATATTTTCCTAATGGTTTTTGTTGTGTTTTTAATACCGGGCATAGCAGTTATCCTCATGTATTTAAGTATATTTCATTTAATTTACTAGAATGCTGAAATGAGCAATGAGAAACTCGGAAGGTCAGAGGTAAACTAAGTTTCCAAAGCTACCCCTCAGCCTTTTCTTTCACAAGTTGTGATATATTTTACCGATTCCTTTAGTTTAACCCTCTTTCCAGATGGCTCTTCAAAAACGATTGGTCAGGCAGCACACTGTAGTTTACTAACAGCATGGAAAAAATATGTATTTACTTGCTGAAATTAATTTTATCTGGATCAGAGATTGTTATTTAATTCCATGTCTGCGGTAATACTAAGTTATGGACCTGCCAGTTAACTGGAAGGTCAGTTCATAGCCTGAATACGCTTCCTTTCAGAAAATTAACAACATGGTTAGAAGTTGCTCTCAAAAAAAAATTTCAAATGTTTTTTATAAAGTTGCAGATTTCCCTGCATATGTACTGAGTTGCTGTCTCATGTCATACAATAACACAAGGTTGAATTCAGCATTGTAGTCTGTGGCTGGATTCAAGAAAGAAATTTTAATGTAAAGTTGTAATGTGTAAGTTCGATTTAGGAGACTGGTACAGGCTACTTCCTTCTCCCCCCCCCCCCCCCCCCCCCCCCCCCCGAAAGCATCAAACTGTCAGTATTATTTAGCTGTCTAGCACTCTGTACATCATGGAACACTTTCTTCCAAGTGTATGTGCTTAATTTCTATTCAGGGCACGTGTAAAAAACAGTTCTGAAACTCATGTTTCTTCAATGTGCTGGTTTACTTTTAAAGAAGCACTTAGAAATTTGAACATTTCCTTGTTCAGTCTCCTCTGACTGTGCCATATATGTATGTGTATATATGGTATAGTTATATATAGATGTAAGTAATCCTTCTGTTTACTCTAGCACTGGTGTCTTTAGCGTCAGCATTGTTGCCATCAGCGACAGACTGGAGTTGTTTTGGGGGATGGGAGTGCAGAGTCAGCTGGTCTGTATTTAATCTTACTCCTGTGGACTTGATCCTTACTAGAGGCAGCTGCCAGTGCCTGATGCTGTACTAATTTCTCAGCACTGGTTGGTCAGCAACTTCCTGGCTGTTTAATTCTGTCGTGCAGCCTGGCCACCTGGGTGTTTCTGGTGTGACACAGACCCCTGGTTACGCCGGGCTCACCTGTGTGTTTACTATCTTAGATGCACCTATACCTGGTTAAGAATTACATGTAGAGCATTCAAATTTCTAGAGCAGGCTTTCACTTGAGGTTCCACCGGGCTAGCTGGTTGCTTCATGCTTATGGTGTTTGATTGTTTCAGTTCATTTTCTGGTTGGGGTAAGAATATCCCTTCTTAAGGGTTTCATTGTGGAAGGTAATAGAAGAAAGGTGATTTGTTGTTTAGCTGGGCAGTAACCAGTGTAGCCTACTGCTACTGTAAACATGGACATGAAGGCTCGTATTGTTTCCATCTAGGATCTTTGTCAGTTTGTTTTGGAGACTACAAGACAACCCTTCTTGGTTTTTAATCCTATTTCTAAAACAGAAATCTGCTTCTTTATTCTCCGGTTAACTGTGTAACTTGCTGCCAGTTACTTAACCCACAGAATTCAAAATAATGTGAGAAAATTAATTCTTTAAAACTCTGTCAGGTAAGAAAGTGTTAGATTCATTTTACAGACTCATTACAGTGAGGCATGTGGTTAATTAACTTGAGAGTGATACATACCACCCAGTAGCGAACCTGGAAGTGGAACACCTTGGTTCTAACCTTACTTCCTGGCTTTCTCTTCATTTTGATTTCAAAGGTAGTTTCTCTCCGCTTGCTGTCTTGTTAAGTAGTTTTGCCCTGTTTCTACAGGGCTGTCCTCTTTGAAATGTATAGAAAATCTGTATTATAGTGAAAGAGAAGGTATCAAACTGAGTACTTTAGATTTGCAAAATCTGTTTGCTGTCCGCTTATACAGCCTGTTGCAGCCACATCTTTCTTAAGGAGCACGCTCTCTCACCTTAGACAGTTTCCTGCTTTTACCAATAGGTTTTTAGTCTGTTGGTGCTTCAGTGAACGCATCTCAGTGCCAAAGCCAGGTTAAGCATTTTTTTTTTCTAGCCATTCATTGCTGCGCCAGTGCTGCCCCATTAGTTCAGCGCGTGTGGTGCCAAGACAGTGAACTGTACCAGGTTTAAATATAACTTGTTGGGGCTGGGTGGGATTTTTTTTTGAGGATTCATTGTGTGGCCCCTTAGACAACTATAGCGGCATCCTTGAGGGGGCCTGGGAGCTGGAGCATGCAGCTAAGGGAGAAGGAGGGGAGCAGAAACTGCATAAGCTGG
The DNA here is from genome assembly GCA_031468815.1 of Morus bassanus. Taxonomy (NCBI): domain Eukaryota; kingdom Metazoa; phylum Chordata; class Aves; order Suliformes; family Sulidae; genus Morus; species Morus bassanus. Next base: position 84,784,247 of record CM062568.1, on the reverse strand, counting down.
TTTTGTTGCTGAGGAAAGAAAAATGTCCATGGAACCATGGTTTCAGACTGCCACCGGCCTGCCAAGGAATCACATCTGCTCTTACTTCAAAGCCTGTAACAGAACATTTTATTTTTTCTTGAGAATATTGCATTGCTTGTAGATGTATGTGATGAAATATTCAATTTCTTTTAACTCATTCCCTCCTCAACTAGCAGATGGAAAACTTGTCAGTGTAGACACTTGGGGTTTTAATAACTTCAGCATTTTTTGTAGTTCTTTTTCATGATGCTTGTGACTCTGGTGACTGAGAGCTTATCACTGCAGGCAATTACTCCCCCAAAAAGTTACTTTTATTCCAAAGTAGTGTTTTCAGGCCAGCTACAGCATTTGCTTTTTCTGCACTGCCGTTAGACTGCAGGCATGGTAAGGTACAGGCTAGCTGTCTCCACTTCTTTTGAAGATCAGACTTCTCCTATTAAAAATGAGAAGGGGGAAGTTACATTGTGTCATCTGTAATCTTTTTGTTACATTTTTTGCAAGCACAAGGTTTTAAATTTAAGGAAAAGTTTAAGCGTAAGTCTGTTTTCCCCAAGCCAACTTACAGCTAGAATGAGGCTGTTCATTCCACTATAAAATCATCACTCTCTTCTTTCAGTACGTTTCCACAATTTCTGTAAGTTGCTTAGTGTTCCAAAGTAACCCTCCAGCAAGCGAGACTGTGCTGTTTTCGGCAGCCCGGAATATTTTATCTTTACAAATGTGGGGCTAAGTCACAGCTGTCTGTATCTCACAGGCTCCCACTGATGGGAACTCTTGTCCTGCAAAGCTTTGCATTTGATAGAGTAATGCTTGAGATGTCAGCCCTCTGGAAATCCAGTGCTCTGTAGAGCTCTGTAGAAATTAAACTCCTTGAATATCCTGTTTACAAATCCTCAGATTTAAATCCTTATTTTGTTGGAGTTCCTTTAGGCAAAGATTTTGTTTTTCCCCACAGTCTGCCCAGTTCATGCAATTATGGGCATAATAAAATGGTCTGTTGCTATCACTTCAGAAAAACTCATGTAAGTTTATGGTAAAGGTACTTAGCTTTTCTAGGGAGATGAAGAAGCTGGCATTTTACATTGAGAAGCCTGTGTGGGCAGAATATTTAACACAGCAGATAGGCTTGTGGGAAGTGGCATTCAAAGAGAGAACTAGGAGTTTTTAATCAGTAGAAATGGGTAGTGTTTTTAACTCTTAGTGTGGGCTGCTCACGATCAGCTCAGGTAGCATTTAAGCCAAGATGAGAAAGCTCAGAAAGTGCACATGCAGCAGTAACAGAAAATCATTCATCATTTGAAATAAGCAGGCAAATATGTGAATGGTGTATAGGTCAGTCTGAAATCATGGAAAAGAAAAAACAGATCAAAGCTGGGGAAAGTGCAGTATTTCCTTGAAGAGTAATGTGCTAACTAAGCAGGAAACTGAAAGTCCGTAAAGGCCATTTGACACTTACAGGGAGCAAGCCCTTGGTTTCTTGCCAGAACTACCATTGTGTGGGGCAGAACCCAGGAACGTGGCAGGCTGCAGAGTGTGTGCACCTAGAGAGCTGTGGAGAAGGCTGCGTGTGTAAGAAACGTCATCAGATTGCATATAATCACTGGCTACAGTGAGCTAAGGGTTGGATGTACTATTATTAAGAGCTAAAAATGGTACAAGAAAACACACAATGCTCGGTATGAATCTTTCAGTGTCTTCATTAAAAATCCAACATGGATAATTGCCCTCCCTACTTTTATCTCCTTTTAATGTTGAAAAGTCTTTCCATGGAGACTTCTTTCCAATCAAGGGAATTTATTTGGGTTTTGGTTTTGAGGTTGGTTTTTTCCTTGGGTGTGGGTTTTTTTTTTCTTTTTTTCTTTTTTAATAAGAAAAGGATGAATTTCAGACAGGAATTTTTTTTTATTACTACTTAAGCTTCTCAAAGGATATTATAAAGAAAGAAGAGCAAAGTGGATCAAACTTACAGAAAATATATAATGTTTTCCTTCTTATAAAATAAGAGAAACAAGACATCTGAGTTTTTAAGGACCTATGGGGAAAATAGCTTATGTCTTGAAGGGCTTAGGTCATCATATTGCTGAAAGTATGTAAGAGGGTGTTTGTGTGCATATGAAGCCCCAAATGCTGTGAATAGCTAAGATACTAGTTACTGCTTATCCTGCTTTTGGCAGTCCCTGAGGACGGAGGTAGTTGTCCACATTTGTTCACTTTGCTTTTCAGCTAGTATACCTCAGATTAAAAGTCATCCATAAAAGGTGGGAAAAGTGTGTGTGGAGGGGAAACAACAACTCAGAACTTTCTTTCAAAATGCCTGGAATCACTGGTGATGTCCCAGGATGCAGTATGAGTTAGATAGAGATCTCAGTATTCCTTAAATATGAAGAAAAAAGGCTATTTGCTGAGTTTAGAAAAAGATGTCTCAACTGGTTTTGGCCAGGTAATGATGACTTTCCAGCAGAACTGGACTTGGGTAGGAATAAGTTACTTCTGAAAAGAGCTTCAAGAGAGGAAGTGAAATGGAACTGACCAATTAGGAAAATGTCAGCAATGCTTTTCCTTTGTGCAGGAACCAACCACCACTGCAGCTGCCTGCCTGCCGTGTGAGCATTTGCAGAATACTGTTCCATGATTGGGGGAAGCTTGCCAGTAGTCGAAGAATGTTGTAAAAAAAAAAAAAAAGCACATTTATTTTAGTCTGTGTGAAGTGGAAGGAGGAACTACTCAAAAATTATTTGTTTCACATTTATAACTTGGCAGCACAATGACTGATGAATTTGGAGTGTGAAACTCTGTTTTGAGAATGAGCTGGGGACTTCATTGCTGCAGGCTGAGAATGAGTGTTTTGATAAACCTTGCTACCGAATTCATGAATCAATATTTGCTGCTTTCTTCAGAGAAATTCTGGTTGCCTCTATAGGTTTAGGGTTTTAGACAGTTTATAGTTTTGTTTGGATTTTCCATTTTCAGATGCTTGTTGTCGTCTTTTTGATGAAGAGGTAGTTGCACATATAGCTTAAGTTGCATTGCTTTGTATTGCTTTTAGAGCAAATTTTGAGGTAATGGAAAGAACCAGACTCCTGGAAATAACAGTTTTACTTCACAGCCTCTGCCCCACCAGAGAAAGTTTAGTGTGCATCTCAACAAGACAAAACTTTCTCTGCTGTCATCTATTACTTATCTCTGTGTTTGGCTGGAAATACTGCTTTTGGAAAAGCAATAGTTTACATACCTGTTTACATACCCATTCATGTACCCTATGTAAGGAGAACCTTGAATGTATAAATTCAGCTATGGCGATTGTAGAAGCCCTATTGAACACCTCTGGGTCAACATCAGAGGGGTCATCTCCATGGGGGATCTTAGAGTAGGCATCTGCTACCAACCTCCAAACCAAGATGATAAGGCCAACGAAGCAATATTTGGGTCACTTAAGCAAGGTTTGGGTCAACAGAACCTGTTTCTTATGGGTGACTTCAACTACCCAGACATCTGTTGGAGGAACAATCCAGCAGCTCACATGTCATTGATCAAGTTTCTGGAATGTGTAGAGGACTGCTTCCTCATACAAATGTTAGATGTGCCAAACAGGAATGAGGCACTGCTGGACTTGCTATTCACAAACCAAGAAAACCTGCTTTGTAATATCTCAGTTAGTGATAGCCTTGGCTGCAGTGATCACAACATTGTGGAGTTTGGGATCCTGCTGAGCACACTGAAGGTTAGTACTAAGGCAAAGGTTTTAGATTTTAGAAGAGCAAACTTCAGCTCACTCAGAGCTCAGTTGGGAGGGATTCCGTGGGAAGCTTCCGTGGAGGATAAAGGAGTGCTGGGAGTTTTTCAAGAACACTATCCTGGAAGCACAAAACCAGTTTATCCCTCTAAAGGTAAGGGAAGTAGGCAGAGCAAGATACCCCCTTTGCTTAACTGTGAGCATCTGAGTCTTCTCAAAACCAAAAGAGAAGAGTACCAGAGAAGGAAAAGCAAACGAATACCCGTTGAGAACTACAAGGGCATTGCCAGGGCGTGCAGAGATGCAGTTAGAAGAGCAAAAGCTCAGCTCAAATTGAAATTGGCCAGAGATGTGAAAAACTACAAGAAAGGGTTCTTCGGGTATGTAAACAACAAGCAGAAACAGAAGGAAAATATTGTCCCGCTGTTAAACAGGAGAGGTGAATTAGTCACCAACAACGCTGAAAAGGCAGAGGTTCTCAACACTTTCTTCACCTCTGTCTTTACCAGCACTGTTGGGCCCCAGACCTTGGGAACAAAAATCCAGGTTGGTGCAAACACAGACCCACCATCAGTGAAGGAAGAGTTGGCATGTGAACTATTACAGGAGCTTGATCCCTACAAATCGATGGGCCCTGACGTTTTCCAGCTGAGGGTTTTAAGAGAGCTGGCTGATGTCGTTGCGAGGCCACTCTCTGCAATCTTTGAGAAGTCATGGAGATCAGGGGACATCCCAGAAGACTTGAAGAAGGCTAATGTCACTCCCATCTACAAGAAGGGCTTAAAGGAGGATCCAGGAAATTATAGGCACATCAGTCTTACTTCAGTCCCTGGGAAAGTTATGGAGCGAATCCTCCTGGGCGCTGTCACAAGTCAAATGAAGAACATGATTGGGAAAAGCCAGCACAGATTCACCAAGGGGAAATTGTGCTTGACAAACCTGATCGCCTTCTACGGTAAAGTAACCTGCTCGGTTGATGCGGGGCAAGCAGTGGGCTTTGTCTACCTGGATTTCTCCAAGGCTTTCAGTATGGTTTCCCATAGCCTCCTCCTAGAGAAACTGATACGTTACAGTCTAGAGAAGTGGTCTGTGCGGTGGGTGGGGAACTGGCTGACAGGCTGCACCCAGAAGGTGGTAGTGTATAGCTCCTTTTCAAACTGGTAACCTGTCACAAAGTGGGGTCTGTTGCATATAAAACCTTGTGGATCCTGCCAACTACACCAAGTTGTCGCAAATACAGATTTGTTACACGGCTTTGATTAGCAATTTAAGATTTATTAATATTTGAGATAGATCACAGTATTAGGTTGTATCATTCTTAACAGCATCAGCCAATTTAAAACAACGATGTGATGGAATTTTTTACAATCAACATAGCGACTTAGTTAAAGATTCGAGAATGGCGAGGTTCACTCTATTACTTACATAAAAGAAGTGCTCAAAGGAAAATTCAGGTATACTCGAGTTAGAATAATTCACAGAGGGATCGTGAATGCAGGGAGTAAGGAGGACACTCCCATTGAGTCACGAGGTTCAGAATAGACCCCCTTGCTTTCTAAACTCTTTCCAGAGAGAAGTCTAGGTGCAGCTAGGTCCAGTCTTAGTTTCAGACTTGGTCAACGGTTTATGTGAATAGGGATAATATATATGTATATATAGTCAAATTGCACACACACACACACACCCTGAGGCTAACCTTTGATTAAAATTTCCCTTTTTGTGAGTTTCATGAATTACTCACTTTTATGTGCTGGCATTCATCAATGCATGGCCAGTGAACCTCGTGAAATCAGGCCTTTGAGTCCTCGCAAAATTGTCAGTGGATGATCCTTCAGTCCTCACAAAATCTACTCTGAGAGGCATCCCAGCCCAGGGGGAGATACTGGGTCGCACAGCCTGCTGCGGTCCTGGAGAGCAAAAAAGGTCTCCCTCTTAGATTGCTATTTACAGGGTTGAGATGATTGGCTTGTGGCCAGAATGTAAAATATTGACCAAATACTGGTACAAAATTCAGAGAGCAGATGGCCCAGGTGTGGACAGAGATTGCCTGGTGCCCAAGTCATTATGACCAAGATAACAGCACAATAGGGCTTATTCTGGGATCCCAGAGTGGCCCAGGGAGGGGGGAGGGGTCCCCCAGGGATTGATATTGGGCCCAACACTGTTTAATAAATGATCTGGATGATGGGCTCAGGTGTACCCTGATGAAGTTTGCTGATGATACCAAACTGAGTGGGGAAGTGGACACTTCGGAAGGGAGACCCACCCTGCAGAAAGACCTGGGTAGGCTGGAAGAGTGGGCTAACAAGAACCTTATGAAGTTCAACAAGGACAAGTGTAAGGTCTTGCACCTGGGAAAACAATCCAGGAGAGCAGCCCAGGCTGGGATCTCCCTGGCTGAGGACCAGCTCTGTGGAAAGGGACCTGGGGATCCTGGTGGACAACAAGCTCAATATGAGTGAACATTGTGCTGCTGCAGCAAAGAAAGCCAACAGGATGCTCAGTTGCGTCAACAAAGGCATCACCAGCAGAGATAAAGAAGTCATTATCCTACTCTACAGAGCATTTGTCAGGCCACACCTGGAATACTGTGTTCAGTTTTGGTCCCCACTATGCAAAAAAGAAGTGGACAGGCTGGGGAAGGTCCAGAGAAGGGCCACAAAGATGATCAAAGGACTGGGAAGCCTGCCATATGAGGAAAGGCTGAGAGAACTGGGTTTGTTCAGCACTGAGAAAAGAAGGCTGAGAGACCTTATCACCATATAAGGGTGGCTACAAAGAAGATGGAGACTCCCTTTTTATAAGGAGTCACATGGAAAAGATGAGGGGTAATAGGTACAAGTTACTGCTGGGGAGATTCCGACTGGGCACAAGAGGAAAATTTTTCACAATGAGAACAATCAGCCATTGGAATAACCTCCCCAGGGACATGGTGGATTCCCCAACAGTGGACAGTTTTAAGGTTCAGCTGGACAGGGTGCTGGGCCATCTTGTCTAGGCCGTGCTTTTGCCAAGAAAGGTTGGACCAGATGATCCTTAATGTCTCTTCCAACCTGGTATCTTATGATTTAGTTCCATGGCTTCTTTTTCCTTGATTGTCTATGATAGCAAATAGTGCCGTCACTGACAGTGGAGTTTGTCATGGCCATATCTCTTCACAAATTACTCATTTGAAACTGCAACATATTCCACACAGCTACAGTGCTATTAATAGCAACAGCTGCCATGTTCTGTGTTCAAATTCAGCCTTTTGTACAAAAAACTCTGTGTCCCTGTACCAGATTTCTGTCCCCAGCCTCTGCCTGGACTCTAGACCTGATTTATGTGTCTGAGATTGTAATAGAGTCACTCTGGGTATTTTTTAACCAGTAGCTATGGAAGAGTAGAAGTCAAGTTAGAAAGTTAAGGGGAGTACATTTGATTACTGTAAAGTAAAACATATACTCCAGACGTTCGTTAGGTAATTTTGAGAATGGAATTTAAATTGGTATTATTATTTTGATTGTTAACATTAGGATCTGTGGGTTTATGAACTACTCTGTGCTACAAAATGGAGACTGATGCACACTAAACTGTAACTCACTCATCCATCATAAAGCTTCTGCTAAAGACCCATTTAATTTCCAAACAGAAGAATTCATTATTTGTCTCCAGAGAAATTAATTTTTCTTCAGTGTTATTGTGCACAGTGAGCTATCGGAGAGCATTCTATGGCAAGCAAGCGAGGAAGCAGCTGTCTCTAGCATGCAGCGATGGCACTAATGAATAAAAATTTTCCATGGGCAATACAGAAGTACAAGGAATTACCTTTGTGGCACGAGAGAGTCAACAAATAAGGGTTCGATTCACTGTCCTGCCAGAGTTTTGCTGTGTAACCTATAGTGGGAGACACTGGTTTTCCAGCTTAGATTTTTGTTTTCTGTCTTACACTCTTTAGTGTAATTTGTATCAAGTTCATGTTTAAAAGCATGTTACCTAGTTGCGGGCAGACTGGTGTCCCAGTGAGTTTGTTTCAATGGGATGCGAGTGACCTGTGTAGTCCCAGCCTTAGTGCTGTAGCCTGTTGTCATAGTGCTGGGCCCTCTGTAGGCAGCGTTAGTTCTTTTAATTCAGACCTTCTGGTTAAAGTGGCCTGGCACCAAATAAATCTGACTCTTCCAAAAACACGTATGGACTCTAATGTATGTTTCCTCATGAATTCTGGCAGTGCAGCACACTTCGGGGGTGTGCCCTTTAAGCAAAATCAGAGAAAGTGAAACATCTCTCTGGAACAGATTTCCAATAGCCCCTCAAGCTCTCCTGCCCTTCAACTACCAACACAGAACTGTGGATGGTGTTTGAAATGACAAGACAAAAGCTTTCTGTTTCCCTGTCACACAAACAGATGCCAGAATTGAAGTTTCTGATTATACTGTTTAAAATATCTATTTTCTGTGAATGAGGTACAGGGGATAATTAGTTTAGTAAGGCTGACAGTCAGTCAGTTGGCTGCTCTGTACAGTACTTTCCAGTGTGAAAATAAACTGCAGATGTTTGACACAGATATGTCAGGATACTTAACTTTGGGTTAGGGTTTGCAGATGTCATGTGTTTTGTGAAAGCTAAATCTCTGTCTTAGTGGAAGGAGGGAAGAGGTACATGGCATCAACCACTGAGAAGCATGTCCTGTATGTGTCTAATGCATCCTGACCTGTGGACACTCTAACCTTTTTGATGTTTTGTTTTGTTTTTTTTAAAAAAGTGCTCTTAGTAGTAGTGAACTGTTTCTGTGATGCAGTTTTGAGAACCATCATTTGTCATTGGTAGGTGAAGGAGTTCAACAACTGCCAGATTATTTTCTTCATCTTGTAGAAATGTCCCCATAAGAGGGGAGTCTTGTATAGCACTGTATTATTTTAACTGCATAGAGCATTATTATCCATCAGAGCAGCACCCAGGAAGTGGAGGTATGTGTGGGCCTGAAAAATCAAGTTCTTGCTTCCTGATTGGGCTTACCAAAGAGGATTTTTGATGACAAACTGTTCCAAATGTTTCAACTCTCTGAACTGTTTTAAATCCTTTTTAAAAGATGGGGCGCAGGGATCTATGTTGGGTGCTGTTCTGTTTAGTCTTTAAAGCAATAGCAGTAAGGCTGTCAGTGTTATACTTTGCAAGTCTTCAGAAATGGATGAGGTTGGCTAGTTTATCTAAACACGGTGCTTACAGCTGTGTTTCATTGGATGCACTTGATGGCAGACACTTACAGGACAGACCTATTCGTTTTCACAGAGTAGTAACTGATTACATTTTCTCTTGGATATGGTTCATAGCCAAGTTGCATTGGCTAACTTTGCTAAAGTTGCATTGTCCTGTGCATTGTTTCCTTATCTCAGCTGTTAAGTCATTACTTTGGAAACCAACTGTCGGGTTGGGTTTGGCTGGGTTTTTGTGGTTTGTGTTTTTTTTTCATTTGTTTGGGTTTTTTTGTGGGTTTTGGTTTGGTTTTTGGTTTTTTTCTTTTCAGGGCGTGTGTATGTTGGGGGGAAGTGAAGCAATGCTGATTTTTACTTGTTATTACTAATACAGAGGTTTTCTGCAGTTTTAGGATTCAATTCCAGGATCATCTTCCCTTCTCCCCACTTTTTCCAGCCTGGCTTTATCATGCTGCTTAGTAGGAATTTGTCATTATGCATAATGACCACAGCAGGATAAATAATATGTGGTTTGTTTTGTAAGCTGTAGAAGTTGGCTGTGCTGTAGAACATGTGGATCTCAGCCCTCTAAATCCAGCACAAATTTGAATATGTAGTATTTAAAAAGTTAAAATAAAATGTGATTGGTTGATAGCTCAGTAATTTACATCTCTTGTGGTTTATTTGTTTAGGGAGACAGCAGCAACTGGAAGCTGAGGACCAGTACGTGGAGGCTGATCAAGACCTTCACAAAAGGACGGAGCGTTCTGTGCAGCCACCTGCAGAAAGACCTGGGGAGAGGCGGATGGCAGAAATGAAGAAACTGTATGGTGCTGAAGCTGCCAAAATCCAGGCAATGGAGGCTGCCATGCAGCTTATCTTTGATAGAAACTGTGACAAAAAGCAGCCCAAATACTGGCCCATTATCCCCCTTAAGCTGTGAGTACCTGGACCGTGCTCTGACCTGGCACAGAGCTGTAGGGATGGGTGCCTCAGTCAGGTTGTGCTGCTGAAAGAACAAACTGCAAATTTTGGTTTCGGTTGGGCTTTGGGGCAGAGGCTGGCAAGGGCAGCATGTTTCTTTGCCCTGTGTTCCTTTTATGCTGTCTGTCAGCGATGGTCACAGTTCACTCTACGTACATGCAGTTGTCAAGTAGTAATAAGAGGAACAGTAATACCAAACCTATCTAAAGTCATAGTTTCACTCATTTGATACCTGCCTGCCTTGACCATGCTTGCAATAAACATAACAATGTCTATACTCGGTGAACTGGAAAAACTTAAAGCGATGTGAAAAAGGAGAAGGCTATACAAATTGCTCTTCCCATTTAGGAAATTGAGTACTCCCATTTTTCAGTCTTATTTAACATAGTCACATTTGGATCCTGTTTAACACAGCACAGCTTGAAGTGTTATGTCTGCTAATCCTGGATTTTTTTGAGAACCAGGAGCCCACTGGCCAAGATACAACGTATCAAGTTACTGTAGCCCAGCCATTTGAATTCTTTTTCAAAGACTTATAATAAAGCAGGAAGTTTTTCTTCCAGACTGATACTTGTCTGGCAGGAGTTCGACTCTAAAGCAAACTTATATAGGAAAATGTTTTAATGAAGGGGGTTGGAGGAGTTGGGGTAAGGCCTGATGTGGCCCTGTCTGTTAGAGATCGGTTCAGCAGAAGAGAAACTTAAGAGGACAAAGCACTCTTGGGGCCAGTGCCTACAGTGATTTTTGCAGTTCTCATAAAAAGTATCTAATTGGTTTGAAGCTTTAAAGAAGACGTACCCTTAGTCTGTCAAACTAACGCATCAGGATGCTCTATTTGGAATGTGGAAGCTGTGGAAGCCATGCAGCCCTGAGCGCTATGTTTATTTTAGGTGCAGCTTTCCAATGCCCACCTGCATATTACATGCACAAACTTTAAACACAGGCAAGTTAGATGTGCTTCTGTGTGTACTCATCCATCTGCACAGGCTGTTCAGCTCCACTTCTGTCACTCTTTACTTTTGGTCAGTTGTGCTTGCCCCACTGATAGCTGACCAGGCGGAATGAGGCACACAAGTGGTCTGTGTAGGAGAGGCAGAATTGGCCCCTCAGTATTGGTGACTCCTTAGAAAATGGTAGCCTGAACACTTCCAAGGACTTTCATTGTGTGCTGAAGGGCTGTAGTTTGCATTAAGCAGCATTTCCATGCCAGGACAAAGGAACTTTATGCTGTTTTAATTGTGACAAACATTCACGTGCTTTTCTGGCAACAGAAGGAAGGTCACAGCTAAAATTCTAACGTCAGTTCGTGCTCACTGTGTATGGTGCATCTCTGTAGCACGTGTAGTTTGTAATACACACCAGCAGTTGCTGTGCCTTCTGCAGCAGCCAGCTGCACCAAGCAAGTCTGTGGTGCAGTTTGGAACATCTTTGGGTTTATTAGTAGTTATTATGTTTTTTCAAAGCAGCATTTTCATTTCAGTTTCACCTCCTCACTTTAGATGTGATGAGATGGAGTTAAATTGAACACTGAAATTAAAAGCCCCCAGTCTCCAAGACTTATTACTGGTGTGATTAATCTGAAAAATGTCTGTGAGACAGAAGAGGGAAAAGGGTTATGAACAGTCCTGCATTTGTCTTCGCTCTTGGTTTTGGCAGGTTTTGTCAGAAATTTGGTGTTTTGTTTGGTTTCCTTTTGTTGACCAAATAAATTCTCTTCATAACACTTTGTAATTTATTTTTATTTTTTTATAAAGAAACTTCCATACTTCAGCACTCCAGTTCTCAGATGCTAAAGCTTTCTTTTAGCTGCTGTATTGTTTAAGGAAGGTTGAACTCAAAACAAGGACAATTTTAACATACTGAGAAGCAAGAAGAGCATTGATGGGACTTTCAGAGGAATGCCAGTCAACACCACACACACATGGTATGGTACAAAATGAATGGGAGGGCTGTTGCATCCGCTGGGGGAAAACCCTGTCCCACATTAATGTTCATAGATCTCTCTGTTCCTATCTGAAATGTTTCCAGTGTGGTGATGGTGTCTCCCCTCTGCAGGTCAGTACAGAAGAAAGAAAGGATGGGTAGGAGTGGGCTGTTCTTACTTTTTAACCCAGTTCCCAGTTCTTGCAGTGGTTGTTTCTGTATCCAACTGGTTCTGCTAGCAGCAGCAGAAATTCTGGTCTCCAAAAGTATTTGTAGAGAACTCATACAAGACAAACATTGAATTCCTTTCGTACTTCAGATAAAACGTAGAAGAAATTTCCTTGCCTTTGGTTCTTTTAACTATTTCTAAGAGGGTTTAATATGCTTCATGAGGTTGGAAGTAGAGAGAACTGGGTGAAATGTTCCCTAGGAACTATGTATTAAGGCCTGAAAGAGAGGAATACACTACTGCAGACTTAGAGGTGCTGCCAAATAATCTCTTTACTGCTCTTGAATTTCAGGGAATGGGCTGTTGCTGGTAGTTGGCCAGATGTCCCATTTTGCTGGTAGTTGAGTGGAACTTATTGATTTTTGTGTTGCGGTTCTTTTACTCCATCTCCTGTGGCATTTTACGTTTCTAAGAAATATCTCACATAAAAACATGATCTTGGAAGCAATGCAACTGCAACTCAAAAATGCTTGTTCAGTCAGAATGTCTGTAACGTTCACCTTTCTTGCATGTAGGTATTACGTGTCCAGAGAAGGGCAGTGAAGCTGGTGAAGGGTCTGGAGAGCAGGTCTTACGAGGAGAGGTTGAGGGAACTGGGTTGTTTACTCTGGAGAAGAGGAGGCTCTCTACAACTACTTGAAAGGAGGTTGTAGCGAGGTGGGTGTTGGTCTCTTCTCCCAAGCTACTAGCAATAGGACACGAGGAAATGGCTTCAAGCTGCGCCAGGTGAGGTTTAGATTGGATATTAGGAAAAATTTCTTCACTGTAAGAGTGGTCAAGCACTGGAACAGGGTGCCCAGAGAGGTGGTGGAGTCACCATCCCTGGAGGTGTTCAAAAAACCTCTAGACATGGCACTTCAGGGCATGGTTTAGGGGACATGGTAGTGTTGGGTTGACGATTGGACTTGATGATCCTAGAGGTCTTTTCCAACCTTAATAATTCTGCAATTCTGTGATTCTATTCTATGCTGCAGTCCTCACTCATGGGACCATGTACACCTTTTCCCCCCACCCCAAATACAATGTTATGCCTGTGATGCTGCGGACTCGATTATTCCTTGTCCAGAACGTCGCACCACCGCTTTCAGTTATGCCAACAGCTTGTACAGTCCTGCCCAAAGAGAATTCTTCACTTGCTGGTGGTGCTGTTTCTCATGAGCTTTTCCCAGCTCCAACAGAAGGAATTACACCCTGAAGTCACAAGTACAAGTTGTCATGCAAACAATTAGTCTTAATTTCAGAAACTGGTTTCCTCATTTGCTACATGCAAATATGCAAACCAGCCTCATCTTCAGAAGAGTTTGTGATTGGTTGAAGATGCTTTGAAGATTGGAGAAAAGTGGTAATAGGTCTTTTGTATTGAAAGCATTCTTAAAAGAAATAAACCTTTCTGGCACGGTATAAATTTAACATACAAATGAAGCAATGACCTCTATGTTTCCTAGTGAAAGAAAAACTGTTTACTCTTAAGCATTGGTGACATTGTCAAGAATACTCATCCTTTTAGAATTATTTCCTCATAAAGCAGCTGACGGTTCAGTATGCCTGTGTATACAGGCAAACTGAGAAGATTAAACAGTTTTGATGAGCATAACTTTTCTTTTAATCAACCTTATTGGCAAGTATTCATCCTCTTTGATGGCAGTGGCTAGCTGCAAACGTCTCATACTGAGAAGAAGCTTTAATAAAAAGCAACTTAAATTTCCGTAACAGCCTTTGTGAAGGATAGACACATATATAATCCATATGGATTTGTTCACTCGTGTCTTTTTTCTTTGCAAAAGCTTCTCTCTCAGTCATTATATGAAATATATTTGAAATATTGGCATCTTCATCTATTGTTGTGTTAATAGGGGTCTAGCTCTTTGAATTGAAATTGAGAAAAGCAAGACACTTGGATTCAGCTGCTTAAATTTGGATTTTTAAGTATGATTTTTGGCATGCTGGTCTGAGTATTTTGGCTGAAAGAATTACAGAGGGGCTAAGACTATTGCCCAAAATGTGAAATACAGTCTGTCAAAAGGAAACATCCAGGACCCTGTTTTCCTTTTGGTTTCTTAAAATCATAAGTTACTGGGGAATATACTATTTGATAAATGATACGTTCATGCTGTGGCAAGATTCTGTTTTCATGTTTGTGTGCTAATTCATCAACCATCTGCCCTGTCTAACTTGTTTTGTTGTATCCTGTGGTCCTGCCTGGGTAGTCCAAAGGAAAGAAGTTCTCATAGGCTTTCTCCTACATAGAATAGCAGTCTGTAAGGGAGTCTCAACCGCTCCTGAAGGGTGGTTATAGCTAGAGTATGAAGTTCAAGGCCTCACTTCCCTTTGTATATTCTTACATAGCTGGAATTGCTGAACTGGTACGCAGGGGCATGTGCAGCGGAGCTCTGGGTAGATGATAGACCGTGACATTGCTATTTGGGTAGTCTGTTGGAGACCTGGCTGTTGTAGTGGAAGAATTGCTTGGACTCAGTCCATTTTTTGAAGTAGGTGAGCTCGCATGCATCGGCCTCAACTATTAATTTCGGCAGGGCAGGAGCAGTGCAGCAGTCTTGTTTGACCAAAAGTGGAGAAAGACTTGCTCGTCTTGAGCTTTGAGTGTGTAATCGAGATTCTCTGTGGATGGATTCTATTACACAGTCACAGACGGATTTTTTCCCCTTTAATCATGAATCATTTTCTTCTAAGCAAGCAAGCAAACAGAATAAGTGAGAACATACATAGTTTTTGAAAAGAAAATACTTTTCAGCCTAATGATGCCAATACCACTGCTGGTTTCCTAAACTATACTGACATCTTTTGCCTACAAAGCCTTTTGAAATGCCAAAATACACAAAACTGCTATCCCCCGACTGTTGTTTACAGCTGTCCCAAAGAAATACCTTTGTGGGGAGGAAGGGATGAGAAAAGTGGAAAGGATTGGTAGGGATTTTTTCCAAATCGAGTTCAGAGTGGTCCTCCTTAATTTTTAGATTTTGTTTTAAATAAAAGCAACAGTTCACTAAAATCTGGGTTCAGTAAAGATGTGAGGCAAAAGTCTATCAGGGGCTGTCTTGGTATGTCCCTAAGCTGCACCTTACTGGAAGCTGGGAGGGGATAACAAAATATTGATTTATTCATGGACTTCTCTTGTATTGTCCTCCAGACAGCTGCCATTGGGTGATGGCATAGGAAGCCAACTAGACCTCTGATCTGTTTATAGCAATTTTTAGAATCTTTCCACGTGCTTATACTGAAGATCAAGATTGAAATATCTATCAGTCATGAGGTTCAACTTTTGGTTATCCTGTGCATCCTTTTTCCTAGGTACAGAAATCACCCCTATGGCTCAACTCCACCAAACTTTGTTGTCATCAGGGTCTGCCAGCAGCTCTTAATTGTGTGGTCACGCCCTAGCTGTAAGTCAAAAGGGGTCGAGTTGGAACAGCCCTACTGCTAAGCTGTTTAATGTAACCCAGTTCATTTGCAGTGAAAAGGATTAAGGGAACCACTCACTTGCGCAATTGGATGAGCAGATCTATGGAGGTGGCAAACTCCACAGGCGTGAGCATTCATAAGGCAATGTTGCCACTGCTAGAAGAGAATGTATGAGTACATTTTCATAGTACACGGAGCCTTCAAGGATTTTTTCTGCTTTGGTATAAAAACAATCCCTTTGTATTTCTTTCATCAGGCATGTTAGCCAGCTTTCACTATTATGAAACATCTGAAAAAGCATGTGCTTGTTTTCCTTGTTGAATGTAGAAGATAACACTCTTTTTGGGCAAACCCACAGAAGGGTTTACACCAAGATTTCTAATGATTTTCTTCATTGCTGTTTTCTGTGTAAAAGTTAGTGTCTGAGTTTGCAGATTTGCAGACACTGTACCAAGGAGCATACTTGCAAAATTCAGGTTCGTACCCTTTGCTTTGGTGTGAGCCGTAGCAGGAATCAGAGACCCAAGATTCAGTCAGCCCTTTTGGTCTAGACGTGTACAAGCATCCAGCAAGAAAGAGTCAGTGCCTTGTATTTCATTAATTTTGATTCTCACATAGCCAAGTCTTGTTCCCATCCTTTGCATTGGACAGGAAAAGATCTCCTGGGTCATCATGTCTAGTTTTTGCTACCTCCGGCAACCACATTGTCTGATCCATTTCAGAAGCTAATTAGGCTCCACTTCAAAACAAATTTCATTTCCTGTCACCCCCACTTCTGCTAGTTAAGACTGCATGGCTCGCTTCCTACTTGCAAAGCATAATAGACTGCCACAAGTTTAACTTGTCCTTTGTCACAGAGAGCCAAAAACCTAAACGCAGGTACAGATTATGTATCTTGGGGGGGGGAGGGGTGTATTAATTATGGTACTGTAATATCCTCCCCCTGAACAGAAGGAGTTACTGTTCTGACAGAAATAAATGCTTGAAGTATGTTTTTACTTAAGAAATAATTCATCAAAGGCCACACTTCTGGTCTGTAGCATATTCCATGAACTGGTTGAGTAATAACCGAAGGCTCCCATCCTACTATCCTCCTTTCATGCAGAGTGATGAGGTTGAGCTAAAACTTCAGCCAGTTATGCTGCAGTACACTCGAAACACAAAAGTTTGATGAGTTGCTCCAAACAGAATAATCCTTACATGACTGCAGGATATAAATCTGAAATGGACTGTAAACCAAAAGCAATCAAAAACATCATAGGCATTACATAATTATTACATCTGGGAAGACAGTAACATTCATGACTTTTTAAAACTTTTCTATATATCTGTTGATGAATTTAGGGTTTCCAGTAATGCCAGATCACCCTGTGCTACAGACAAGAAAGCATTTGTTATACTGAGTCTTCCTGAGCATAAAATGAGATTTTTGTTTGTACTGCTCTGCCACAGAGCCGTGTCTCAGCCGTGCCACAGCTGGTTTGTGGTCCTGTTTGGTGTTACCGCCCTGGGTGTTCTGGGGGCGCACATGAAGTCCTTCCTTGGCACCTCCTCTGAGAAGCCCTGCAGCTGAGCAGCACTCACGGTGGCTGTTTCTATCATATATTGATTCTCTGGTCTTTGTTACATTATCTTTTTTTGCTGGCAGGTGAACTCTGAACATGCAAGCCTTTCTGCCCATTTTGAGGCTTGCTCTTGCTCTGAAAGCCATGATGCTGGGTGTGTGATGTGTGTGACATGACTGGGTGACGTGGCAACAAGCCATGATATCATAAATACCAGATGATGAATTCGTTTCAGGAGCACACCAGAAAGAACAGCTGCATTGTGCTAGAGAAAGCCCTTACTCCAGAACTGCTCTCCTCTACCAGCAAAGAAAATAGAGAAAATGAGTGACAAAATAAATGCTCAGTGCTCCCTCCTTTGCTTGTTCTTCTGAGCAGATCCCTCTTCAGGTCATCTACAGCTCCAGTGTGAGAGCGTAAACATGTATCTCCAGAGTGCAAAAGTGCTTCTATAGAGTACTTTTAAAGAGATTAGTTATTTGCCCTTCACAAGTCTGTTTTACTATGCTGACCTGCTCTAGGAAGGTGTCCTATACTTTCCCTTTCAACAGTAGTTAAATCATGTTTGGACGGGGAAGAAGAGCTGCCTTACTGTAGTCTCTTCCCTTCAATTGCTCTTTTAGTCTGGCAGTGTTACTTGCATTATTCAAGTCTAGCAAAATGAAATCTGTTTCTACAGCATGGCTATGGCTAAAGCTTTTTTGTGGTAAATACATTGATGATAATAATAAACTGCACTAGTGGCTTGTGTTACATTGTGGAAACTGTCATTGCAGGCATAGCCTGCAGCGCCATAGTCCCCATCAGCATAACAGAATTGTTCACTTCAGTCCAAGAAGATACTACATCCTACTGGAATAAAACATACCAACAGTTTATATTGTTGAAACTTTAAAATACCATATTAAAAACCAGTAATTGAACAATTTTGTTTAGCTAGTTTAACTTCCTTCATGCCAGGCTTTTGAAGCATGAAATGATGTAAAACCACTATAATGCCAGAAAACATACAACAGAATCTGAAGTATAATGCAGATTTTTTTTTTCCAATAGGGTACCCAAAATCATAATTGTGAGGAAAAAGTGTAAAAAAAAATTTTGTTGGGTTTGTTGATTTTCCAATATTATTTTCATTTCCTGGTTTCCAGAAATAAAACTTGAGAATTTTTTTTTTATACTTCTTAACCAAGCAACCTTTAAAATGTTGATCGGCTTAGCAGACACACTTTGCAGGGCTTGAAATAACATCTGAATCCATACTGAATGTAGGAAGAACGCCTACACTGCCTCTCCCATTGCTGCCATCCCCACGAAGCTACCTGGAATTAAATGGATATGCACTGTGATGCATTTTTATGGCAATGTCCGTCATACTTTAGATCTCCAAGGATCCAGCTGAGCAGTCTCTAGGGTTTCTCCTACCTCAGTCATTTTCGGTCCACCTATGCTCTCTTCTTGCTCCTTCATCTTCTTTTTCACAAAGGCTCCTACCTAGCTTGTATCCCTCCACCCCAACACATGCTCTTCTGCAGCCTGATTCTGCTTTCTCGTCTCTCAGCTCCTACACTCCTGTCCGCCTCCCACATGTAGGGTATGAAATGTTGCCCATACACTCGGTAGCCAGCAGAGCAAACGAGAAGGACTAATCTAGATGACCAGAAAAAGGTCAGTGACTGGCACCATAAATGCTGAAAGCAGAAAGTACTGAGACCCTTCCCACAGTGTTGTCTCTGACCTACCAGAAAACTTCCTCACTGCTCTGCAAGGGAAGGGTGTCGCTGCTAGTTCATCTCTCCCCACTCCAGGTAGACTCCAGTCAATCACCCAGAGTAAATATCCCCACTTGTCTTAACTACTGTCCTAAGCCTTTCTGAAGTCGCGGTGCAGTGAAACCACCATGATCCTGTTAAGCACCAGGGGAAGCTTTTGTAAGACTTTCCCCTAGTGGGAGGAACAATTGCTGGATACAGAGCCTGGACTTCACAATCCATCCATTTAATTTATAGTGTGTCTCAACAGATCATCTCTGCCAACTCCATCTCGCCAATGGCAAGGCATAACTGTAATTTAGGAGCTCAACCATTTGAAAGACCAACCGGGCAACCATGATCTACTCCCACCCAGCAGATGAGGACATTGCTAAGGCAGTTTCTCAATTTAAGAATGATTTTATCTCTTTTTCTCCCTTCAGCCCTCTTTGCCAGCTGGCGTCCCGTTTTCTACTTTTCCAGTGGGCATTGCTTCAGCTCAGCATGATCCTTCGGAGGGGGAGCAGTAGCCTATTTAGAGATTAAAACACACAGAGATTTACTGGCTGGCACCCCAGAGAACAACCTAGCAAGAGGCTGATGAGGGCACTTGGCCAGATCATCTCCAAAACACTCTGTTAAAAAAGAACCTGATATGCATGTTAAGTAAACATCAAATATGCAAAACCCAGCACATGTAACATGCAGATAATAGCAAAAGGTAATGGGCCCTATCTCCAAATAAATAATAGCACTCTCACAACAACAGGCAGCTCCAGTATTTTCTGTTCGCTTTCAATGTCCTCTGAATGGGTCATATCTATAATACAATAAGACTCCCACAGGCTCCAGCAGGACTAGGATTTAATGTTAAACCCTGGCTAAAATAAGGAGAAGAAATTTCTCTGGCACACCAACAGGCAAAAACTCCAGAATACATGTGATCCAGGAAGCGATTATAGAAAGGCGTTTATAATTTCATTTGCATATAAAATAACAACAACAAGAACGGAAGCTAAATTATCCCTATATTCAGAAACCCTGGCTGTTCAGGATTGGCTACTCGTTATTCTCCTGTCATATAAAGCAATTCATTCTGCAGCTGCATTTCTCTCTTACAAATCCAATTCAATCAAGAGAACTGAAACATCATTAGCAAACCCACTGATTTATCCACCAGTAAAGTGCTGATACAGGCTTCTGTTCCTGCTGCTAATAAATTCTCTACGTAGCAGTGTCTGCTCTCCCTAGGGATCTCCCATTATTCTAATGGCTACAGGTTTCTAACTTAACCGCTGGAATTTTTAAGCCTGAAAATCTGTAATAGTAGGGTCCAAAGCCTGGGGGAGTCATAGGAAAGAAAGAAGGACACAAGCCCAGAACATGTACCTAGTTGGGGCACAGATGGGGCTACATGGAACTGCAGGTGAAGCAGCAGCGGTTGCCTTAAAAACTGCTGTAATAAGAACTTTTGTTTTCCTTTCTGAAATACAACCATTGTCTCCTGGTTTGCTCATCACGTCCTCTCCCTGTTTCCCTCAGAGGGCTTACCTCCAGAGCCTTGCCTCCCTCTCTGTACCTTTCCCTGGCTCCTGCTTGGTTTGTTGCCTTAATGGCCAGCCTGCCGGGCTCATTTACCTCTGCTCTGGCCTCTCTTTTGCAGAAATGCAGCAGCTCTGAAAACCCCTGCCAGGTATTGTCTCCTGTTCCTCCTGCACATCGCCTACCACCAGGGTTCTGGGCGGTCACCTCCGAGCTCATCACAGCATCATTCTGTTGCTGCTGTCATATCCATGAGCCCTTACACGCTATTTCAAAGCCTGGGCACGCACTTCTGCGTCCTTTTCAAGGTAGGGTCCAAACAGAGAAGGCCCGAGGGCTGCTAGAAGTGCCATTGCCTTTTGGGAATACTTTCCCAAGCTGCAGTTTACGTAACTTCTTTAATCGTCCTGGATCATTTTGTCTGCCAGGTTCATGTGATGTCTGGTTTGCCTGTGGCCCTTTCATCTTTTAAACACAAAGAAGTTATTTCCTTGGAATAGGGGAGGCCAGAATTAACATTCTGGGCTATCTGGCAGCTAAGAAACACTCAAGTTTGGCCTGAACTTAATTTAAAAAAACCCAAAAAGTAAGAATCCAAATCCACCTGTGTCAGTAGCCCATGTTTAATACATCTTTAATAAAAAGTTTTATTACATTCCTCTCTTGGAATGGTATTATTTTTCTACTTGCTGAACATGATAGCCAAGATAGCAAGAATCAGGTAATGAGTCTTAAAAAAAAAAAAAAAAAAAAAAGAGAGATCTTTATTTTAAAAATACAGGCTCTCCAATCTGTCTTACATATGCTATAAATGAAAGATAAAATGATTACTAATGTAAGATACTTGACACTTTCTTTTTCTTTTTACTTTTTCATCTCTCCTAATTGGAGAATGAATCTATATGGGTGACTAGTGTGTCCTGCTTTTTTATTTTGAATCATATGCTCATTCATTTGCAAAAATTCAGTCTCTAGACTGAAAATAGGAGGGAAATGCTTATGTTTAGAATAGCTGCTTGGAATTTTTTTTTTTTTAAATGTTTATTAGTCTAGGGAATGAGATGTTAAACTGATTATCCAAAACCAAGATTTAATATCAAACTTCATCTCATTGTTATTTTTCAAGTTCCTCAGTTGCATTCTCATCCTGGTTGGACTTTCGGGGAGGGCTCTCACTCATCTGACCAGAGTGGCTTGTGCTTTTTTATTTCTGAATGTCACATTTCGTATGGGTCTAATGTGTTTGGCTTTCTGTGAAGTCAGAAGGCGAGGAAGTGCGTTTCCATGATGCCAGCAGACCTGAAGCCACACCTTCCTTCCAAAACCACACCTCACGGAGCTGATGGAGGATGTTGTGTCTTCGCCCCACTTCTGTCACCCACCAGTGAAGAATCTGCAGGGTTGCGCCAGCTGCAACCATCGACACCCATCCTCTGCAGCCTGTTTGCACGATGCTGCTGCACCGTTGGGCACGCCGAGCAAGTGACACTGTTGCTGAGTTAAGAGTCATGCCTATCTTTTCTCCAACGCTTTACATTTTTTGCCAAAACCCACAACTCTTGAGTATAGCCATTTGCTAGAACTGGACTGTGCAAAGCATGAAGAACAGTACAGAAGCAATAAAATGTAGTGCGTGCAGGGGGGAAAAACCCCAACACAAACCCCAAATCAGCATTTTGAAATGTATACTGGTAGAAAACTAAAGCTGGGTAGCCCGTTATGAGAGAATTTAACTCAGCTTTATGATACAGTTTAAGTCTTAGGCACCATTCATGGTTACAGAGCAGAATTAAAACCCTCTGTAGTAAGTTACGAGCTTGTGCCTATTGACAGAGGCGAAAAAATGAGAACTAAAATGAAATCAGCTGGCTGTTACTCAAGTCTCCACTGCCCAACTGGATCAGGAAAAGTGTTAAAACGAGTCCTGCAATTTTCCTTCCCAACTCTTTGAATCTGATTTTCAGTTTGCAAAAAAAAGGCACCTGAGAATGTTCTTAAACACTCTCTGTGCCTCCCATCAAAGGAGTTTCCTACTTTGGAAAAAGAGAGCGAGCCTTGTCTCAAAATGTACTTTTGCCAGGAATTCTGTTCTGATTAGGCTGCCTTGGAGCACTTTCTTGGGTGGGTGCCATACTGAAGTTGTTGGATGGCAGCCATGTGTTCAACACTCTTAAAATAAAGTCTATTCCCTTAATTTGCAACTCAACATAAAACTTAGGTTAAGTCTATTGATACCACTGGAGGGTGGGGCTAACATACATATGTATGCAATTATTTTCAGGATATTGCAATGAGTACGTATATGCTCCCACAGAAGTTGCTGTGAAGCTGAATACTAATGTTCCTTGGGTATGCATTTTGCCCCTGTCTGGTTTCTTTATTTGCAAATTATTCCACATTCAAACCTCCCCACTGGTACTAATGAAAATGTTGGATAATCCATACATTGGAGTCAGCTCCTCCTAAAGACACTCGGCTGGCCTTTCCAGCCCACACAATCCTACCCCACAGCAGGAATGTAGCAAAGCACTTCAGTAAACGTTTATGTCCAAGCCTGCTAGACTGAACCCATCATCTCTGACCAAACTCAAGTGCATTTTTGAGCCTAAATGTTGTAGAATGAGGCATGTGGATGAATGCCTTCACCAGGATCATTTTATCATGACTCGCATAGCAGGAGGTAAGACTTTTCTCTCCCTCACTTCGAGAAAGGGTTGTCAGCATTTTTCATCCACATTTCACAGATCCAGCAAGGAGGATGAAATGAGGTGGGCTGCACATAGAAGGAAAGGTCATACCGCCTTGTATTTTTTCTGTATAACAGGCATCTGTTTTCAGAGATGTTAGTTTACTCCTTCACTCACAAGCTTTCCACTCTGTATAATGCTTTACTGAGACCATCCACGCTCTTTCAGACCTCGTATTATCTCCTACATATTCCCTACCAGGTGTGGGTTACCTACGTGGTATGCAGAGAGAAAAAGGCACAGAAGCAAGTGTGGGTATCCAGACTAAAAACTAATACCATTCTCTTCCCTCTGGTCTCCCCCCAGAGCCGGACCTTTCATGGATACTTACACAATAAAGTGCAAAATACTGTGCTTAGGGTAAGGTCCCTCATGTAGAGCTAAGTGAAAGATGGTTCTTTAGTTGCCAGAGGTCCTAATCGAAACATTAATCCTTCATTTTCAATTATATCTTCTAATTATTTTTTTTTGTACCTTCAAAATCACAAAGTGACTTTCGTTATTCAACAAGTGACTTGGGGTACATGAAATAGAGATGAGTCTATCTTTTAACACTGAAGATGTATCTAGTACTCTGTAATTAACACCAAAATGGTAATCACTAATTTTCAGATAAAATTAACTATGGTTCATTGGGAAAAATTATGCATTCTGTTGAATATATAATTATATCTATTCTAAAGCAATCACTGCTCATATTTACATATTGAGAAACGGTTGCTGGAAATATGACCTACTTGGTAATAAGAAACAGTTTTGATTTTGAAGAATATTTATTCCTTAATCGCACCTGAATGTTAAATTCCAGGAGGAGTATCTACATGCTGGCTAAACTATATCAAATTACTTATCATTTTTTATCTTTTCCTTTCTCTCTTTTCCCCCAGACTACACAGTACCAATGATCTGAACAATTTTGTTCAGCGTTTTGCTGGGTGAACTTTGCAAACAGCTCTCTGCAGAGAGCATTAAGAAGGTGTTCTGGTAGCAGCAGTTGGAGTCTAAAATGGATCAGCTTCACATAAAAGGTACAAACGACATAGGAGAGCATGAGTCATTCCCCTTAATCTAGACCAAGATGCTGAGTTCAGAACATGAAAAGGTCACCTCTTCTTTGCACGCAGATGACAGTATAAAGTGATCCAATTGTCTTCTTATTTCTCTTTAACATCCATGGCCTCTGTAACGCCACTTTGAACAGAAGATCACACGGGAGAGAAAAACCCCAGCAAGCCTCGACTGTACGTGGAATCACAGAAGCTCAAGACAGACAGGATGGATGAACTCCCTTGAGAAAGGCCACAGAGAATACTCACTACAACTAAAATCAGATTTTGTCACTCTGATTCCCTTAAATCTAAAATACACTCATGTTAACATTCAAAAGGAGGCTGGTTTATGAGTCCCTGATTTTATAAGGTTTTGGAGATCTGCAGGATTTTTGCAAAATCAAGCATAGGAGTGGCACCCTAAACACTCACTCTAATCCTCTGGAAACTGGCAATGACTGCTACCCACTGGCACTGCCTGTGTAGTAGTCGGAAGAAGTAATATTTACAATTAACAATTAGCTTCACTGTTAGCAGAGGAAACCATGGGAGGGGGGCTCGCATGCAGCCAATGGTAGGACATGGTGTGAGCCGAGAAGCCACCAAAGCAGGCGTCCCGCTAGAACATCTTTTTATTAAGCCACTGTCTTCAGTGCGACTAAATGTTTACTCAAAGCTAAAACAGTAAGTGGAAACATACTGCCTTTGATTCTGTTTTTAACTGGGAAGGTGTCCGTATCTAGGGCAATCTGTCTAGTTAGACAGTGTGAGGAAAGACATGGAGTAGTAGGAGTAGAAAACAGAGACAAGCAAACCGGTAGCGGCAGCTACCATACTGTTCTGTCTACAAAGAAAACAGGGATGTGTTTGAGAGCTAGGATGTTCTCCACTGAAGTGGGGAAACAGATGGAGCCTGGTAAATTAAAACAAAAAATAATGAAGAATTATATGCAACCAGCCTTCACTTGCTCTTGAAATCTGTTTCACCACTGATTGCTGGAAAGACCCCACAGCACAAGAAGGACATGGAACTGTTGGAGCGGGTCCAGAGGAGGGCCACAAAAGTGATCCGAGGGCTGGAGCACCTCTCCTACAAGGACAGGCTGAGAGAGTTGGGGTTGTTCAGCCTGGAGAAGAGAAGGCTGCGGGGAGACCTTACTGCAGCCTTCCAGTACTTAAAGGGAGACTATAGGAAGGATGGGGGCAATCTCTTTAGCAAGGCCTATTGTGACAGGACAAGGGGTAATGGTTTTAAACTAAAGGAGGGTAGATTTAGACTGGATATAAGGAAAAAAATTTTCACAATGAGGGTGCTGAAACACTGGAACAGGTTTGTGGAGAGAGTTTGTGGAGGCCCCATCCCTGGAAACATTCGCGGTCAGGCTGTACGGGGCTCTGAGCAACCTGATCTAGTTGGGGATGTCTCTGCTCACTGCAGAGGGGTTGGACTAGATGACCTCTAAAGGTCCCTTCCAACCCAAAACATTCTATGATTCTATGGTTCTATGAAATAGAGTAAAATACAGTGTTTCAGACCGATACCATGTCCTCAGTTACAACTGATGAGACCCTCCCTTTCCGTCTTACCTCTCCTTGACTGATCTTGAGATTGAAGCTAAATTTTCTTCTGCAAATCAGATGGCCTCTTTAAAACAACTCCAGAGAAGAACACACGCTCCAGACTTGGCTAGGAGATACACCAAGCATATGGCTACAGGGAGTGAGTGAAGGTGTTTCTTGAAATACCTGGTATCATCACAGTAGTATTAGGGTAACTCTACAAATAGAGACATGTTTGCAGGTTGTTACCCAAGCTATGGAAAAGGTTTCGAGCACCCAGTGTAGATAATGAATTGATTTTGGTTTTAAATTACATTAACTGACATTAATCAGTGCAGAATTCTAACCTTCACCTTCTCTTTTAGAGATCAAATCTGCAGTGGCACCAGGTTGTTTTATAATCCC
The DNA here is from genome assembly GCA_031468815.1 of Morus bassanus. Lineage (NCBI taxonomy): Eukaryota > Metazoa > Chordata > Aves > Suliformes > Sulidae > Morus > Morus bassanus. Next base: position 84,758,150 of record CM062568.1, on the reverse strand, counting down.
TTGATGCCAAGACTGTCTGGATCAATTTGGCTTCCAGTGTAAATTATGGCAGGTCTTTAGCCCTACCTTACGGCTACCAGCCACAGCACCCAAGGAGCCGTTCAGCTACTGAGGCTTGCTGAAATGCTGCACGGTCCAGCCTTTCTCCTTTCCATTATGTGCTAGATAAAAGAGTAAGAGCATGGACCAGAATCCAGCCATAAGCCTTTCCAAACTAGGGAAGTACGTGTTTCTACAGACATCTTAGTTCTGAAATGAAATCCGTTAGTTTCCCAGTAGTCCTAGTAGAAATCCTTGCTAAGTATTCCTGCCTTCTTGACTTCATTTGAGTAATGTAACGTAGTTTTGCTTAAGGAACCAAAACTTCTGACATCAGCCCCGTCAGCTTCTCTCTCCACTTGTCAGAGGCTTGGTATCTCTGTGAGTAGAAATCCCCATTGACTGCTGAGCCATAACCAATATTTGGACAGCTGTTCTTTGCTTTACTCCTTGGAGAGAAAAATGACCAACACTTCTGAGGATGACAGAAATCTAATAAAGGACAGCGAGTCTCTCCTCTCACTGCATCCATGTTAATATGGAGAACTCCTTTGGCACGACCGTAGGAATGTCTACCCCATTCTTTGGTGCATATGTAAACCTAACCCGGACAGCGCTGATGGTGTTGACCAACTTCACGACCTGACTTCCCTTGAGCAACTAGTCCCACAGATTTCAACGATGCAACGTTACCTGTAAGTGCAACCGGTCAGAATCAGGGACATATTTTTCAGCTGATCCTAGTATTAATCAAGGACTATGCTGCAAAAGCTTCACAGAATATAAATTTAACTAAAGAATTTATTTTAAAAAATAAAATTAATTTATACCCTCACCAGCACATAGTGCTGCACGCAGCAGGGTGCTCTTACCATTTGCCTTCGGCTGCCGCCATATTTCAGAGCTATTTAGTGCCACTCTAGTTAAGGGTCATGTGCTATTTCCATAATTAATCTCATTTTTCAAAGGTGCATAGCTCATCTACTTTAATTCCCAGTGGGGACTGGAAGCAGCTTGCTAGTGTTTGCAGCTTTGGTATGAATTTATTTTCCTATCTTTACAAAATGGCTTACTCAATCAATCCACTTATTACCTCTTAGAGAAGAGGCATTTACTCCCCGATCCCGCAGTGCTTGCATGGTGTTGGGCCCGCAGTCCTTACTGGAAGAACGTACATGTTCCTTAATCAATGTGAAAGCCTCAGATGATCTTGGCCAGAGGGACCGGGATTTTTCTTTTAATGGAAAACAAACCTCAGCTTTAACATTGCAACTTTATATGTGAGCGCAGACACGCACTACTTCGGGGGCAGGGGCCCGAAATTGCAAAGTATGAACTAATTTCCCTGAAAATTAGTGTTCACACTTTTGTCACTCCTTTGCCTTCGTGTTTTATTGATGTGTTCTTAAGTGATCGATTTCATTTAGAGGGGAATAATATGGTTACATAATTTAATAGATCAATTTGTTAACAAACATGGGAGGAGAAGAAATATATCCTCATACTAAATGTAAATAACAGAAAATTAAGATACTATTATTGTGACAAAGGCAAAGGAAATGCATGCCAAGTGCCCAAGTAATGTAAATCAGCACACTCTGATTGATACTAGTCACTGTAGATGCATTTATTCTGACTAAAGAGCTGGCCTTTCCATCCAAAGCAATCAAATTGCTCTGATGGTGAAAGTCCAACTTCGAAAAGCAACTAAAGTGGAAAAGCCAATTTTGCCACTCTCTTCCGTACCCATCGTCTGTGTCTGTGAAGGCTTACTCCTGGGCGACACAATTATTTTTGCCTCCAACCTGTTTGGGTCTGGAGGGGTTTTCCCGGTAAGCTCCTAGTGGAGAAGCCACCCATACACCCCCAGACTACCCGGTCTGTTCCTTAGGGGTCCCCTTGACTGGTTTTCCCAAAAGCTAAGAGACATTTCTGACAGTGTTTAAAGAAATGAGAAAGTCGCTGCAGGTGCGGTCACGCACGGTTGCGTGGCAGGAGCGCCGTTCCGGTGGCAGCTCCCGCAGCGCTCCGCAACGCTGCGAGGCGGCACTCGGAGGTTCGGAAGAGGCTGTGAAGGTAAGAATCGCGCTGTTGAACACCAATATAGATGTTAACGAAATAAGGTTATGTTTGGGCAGGCAGCGCCCTTGCCGTCACCACGGAGAAACGTTAAGAAGCGGACGCCTCTGAAGGCCGAGGGTGCCCTGAGCCCCCTTTGCCCTGACGGGGGGAGGGGCGGGGGTCCCGCCCGGCCCTGGGGGCTCGCTCCTGGAAGCCTTCTGGGGGCGAATGATTAAACACCGGAGGAAAACGGGGGCCCGCACAGGAGAGCAAGCCCCGGTTTCAGGGACCCCCGCACCCCCGCGGCTCCAGGGCCCGGGCGGGCGAGGGCGGCGCGGCTGCCCGCCGCCGGGGGGCGCTCCGCCACCCCTGCCCCGCGGCGGGCCGGGCCGGGCCGGGCCGGGCCCGGTTGGGCTGGGCCGGGCCGGGGCGGGCCGGGGGCCCCTCGGGCGGCGCAGGCAGGCGGGGCCGTCCCCGCCCCTCTCGCCGCGCCGCAGCCGCCGGAGGCGAGCGGAGCCCGCCAGTGTGCGAGCTGCCGCCGCCGCCGCGCCTCCAGCCCAGCCCGGCCCAGCCTAACCCAGCCCAGCCCAGCCTAACCCAGCCCAGCCCGGCAGAGCGAGCCCCGTGCCCTGCTCCCCCCCCCCGCCCCGCACCGCCCGGGCGACGAGAGCCAGCCATGGGTAAGCGAGCCGCGGCTGCGGGGAGTGGTGGGAGCGGGGGCAGGTGCGGGGCAGCCCCCGGGGGTCGCGGCGGCCCCGGCCCGGCCTCATGCCGGTCTCTCCCCGGCGGGGGGCGGCTGAGCGCCCCGGCGGAGCGGCGCGGGGGCGGCCGCCCCTCAGCCCCCATGGCCGGGCCGGGGCCGCGGAAACTCGGCGGGCGGGCGGGCGGGCGGGGAGAGCCGGCGGGGCAACGGGACCCCGCCAGCTGCGGAGCGCTCCCTCCCTTTGGAAATCGATAACTATTCAGCGTAACGCGGCGGAGCCGCGGAGCTGGAGTTTCTGAGGGGCGGCCGTACCGCCGCCGGCCCGGAGCGGGCCCTCTCCCCCGGCCCCGCCGCGGCCGAGGGAGCGGCGTGGCCGGGGGGGCTCGGTGCCGGGGGCGGCCGCGGGTCCCCCCGCGGGGCTCTCGGTGCCGCCGCCCGGCGCCGGGCAGCGAGCGGGTGTCTCCCCGGCTCCCCCCCCCCCCCCCCCCCCCGGGGGTAAGGCCGGGCGGGGGGTCCCGCTCCGCCCCGCGGGGCCGCCGGGTGCGGGTCGGGTTTTGCCCCGAGGGGCGGTGCGGGAGCGGAGGGGTGAAGGCGGGGGACGGGGAGGGGAGCGGGCGCGGCGCCTCGGGGCGGGAAGCGTTGCAGAGCCCGCGTGCCCGGCGCGAGGCGGCTGGGCGGGAGCGTGCGGGAGCGCCGCGCGCCGCCGGGGCGGGGCGGGGCGGTGGGTGCCCCTCTCCCTCCGGTAGCTCGGGGTCTGCCGGGCGGAGGGAGCGGGGCGGCGCGGGGCGGCGGCGGCTCCTGCGCCCGAGCGCACGGGGAGGGAAGCGCTTGGGCGAGCGGGTGAAGGTGAGGAGGAGGAGGAGGAGGAGGAGGAGGCCCTGCCCGGGGAAGGACTCGCCCTGCACACGGGGCGCTCGGCAGCCTCCAGCCTTCGCGTCCCCTTGGCGCGGGTCCTGTGGCAGGGGCTGCTTCCTGCGAGCTTTCCTTTCAACCAGCAACAGATCCAGATTAATTAACCAGTAGTGAAAGTTTTCAAGTTCGGAAAAAAGAGAGAAGAGGGAAAAAAAAAAAAAATTAGAAAAAATACAGCTGTATCTTTGGTCCAGTTTGCCAGGGGTGTATTAGAGGTTGCAGCTGCTAAAGCAGAGCTATCGGTGTGTGCCCGTCTGTTATTAAGCACATAGTGATGCTGGCACTGTCTCTGGTTTTAATTAAGAAGAAGGAAAAAAAAAAAAACACCCCAGAATTAATTACTCAGCCAAAGCCAAAGGAAGCGGACAGAATTCCTACGGTTGCTACTTTGTTAAATTAATTCGCATCACCTAATTCCTTAATTTCTAAATGCTTATTAACTGGTTTGTTCCCGAGCTTAGTGAAAATCAGACTCCTGTAGTATTATGGTCTTTTTACTAAGCTTTTTTGAAGTTTCCAACACCCCTTTCAATGCATGTTAAAGTACGGATTCCAGCTGCCTCTGCGGCTCTGAAGGCTGAAACAAACAAACCAGCTGTATTGCCGGCACCGTTTTTTGCGTGCATCTTCTGATACTCACTTCTTAGGCTACGCTTCCTCTATGTGGACTTTTGATATTAAATGCAACTGTAAAGTTGATGGTCTCTCCCACGTCTATATCTTAGTATCCTCCTCTTAACGTACACTTTACTACCATGGATTGATGTTAAATAAGTCTTGGAATGGGGATGGAAGAGAGAAAGAGAGAAAGAAATGTTTTCAAGTGTCATATTGAGAGAAGTGTATTCTTTGGATTACAACATCTTATTTTGGGGGGAATAAAATTTATTAGATTACGCATATAAAATTGTTTTTAAGTGTCTTTGCTGCTAAGTCTATGAAATGGATTTTTCTTCAGTAAATTGAGTTGCTAGGGGTTTGAAATCAAAAAGTTGTTTGAAATCTTTGTGGGTGGTTCATCCTGAGGAGAAGCAAATCTTTATTTTAGTCCTAAAATCTTAGAAAAACACTAAAGTTAGTCTTGCAAGCTGTGGGTCTGCAACAGCGTGTGAAATGTATGTTTTATGTCCGTATAGAATGTCTTGTCCTGAATGTAACTGTTGGTAAAAGGGGAGTGGAGAGAAGAAAACATTTCTTGAATGTTTTGCTGATAATGATGATAATAGCACAAACCTCCAAGGTCCGCCAGCTTCTTTGCTTAGAAACGGTGTTGGATGATCAAGCCGTGCCTGACTGGGTAACGGTAGCGTGGTCAGTCAGGAGAGGGGACTTGTAGCACAAATTTCAGATGAAATACTTCAAAAAGAGGTCACAAAAAGAAGCCTTTGTCAGCTGGGGATCCAGTCCCTCATGAATACGATGTTTTGTTTATGCCATTGCATAACCACTGCCTTGGCGTTAGGTAGGCTGAGGCTGATGTGACCATCTAACTAGGGTTTGTTCGGAGCCCCGGCGCTGTATCGAGCTTCCTGACCCAATGGCAAGGATGTATTTGAATGGTTCTCATTAGGACCGTTTGAATTTTCCTTGCTCACACAAAACTCTTGTGTAGGACTGGCCTGCTGAGGCTGATTATTTTTTTTTTTTTCTTCTTTTTCTTTTTGGAGGTGCTGAGACCCCACGGCGGCCATTGATGTTCATTGGGCTTTTGGCTCCCTGAGCACTTCCGAAAGTCGGGCGCGTTGTGCTCAACACCAGTGAGGGTTTGCATCGGCTGGAGGGTTGTCAGTATAACCAGCGCAGTGCTTTGTGCATCTCGTGCGAGAAGACCCACCTGCTGGTGTCTTACATCGTGGCACACACTCTTCCAAACCTAGTGTCTCATTTAGGAGGTGGGGAGGCAGCTGTTATTTTACAAAATGAACAAAAATGCAAAAAGTTTTTGTTCCTAAAAGTCTGAAAAGCACGGTACAGTGTCATTTCTTGGGAACTGTGTGTTTTCATGATTTTACACCTTTTCTTCTTTGCACTCTGCAAACTGTTGCTTTCGAATAAGAAAAGTGGTTGGAGCAGAGTGGGTACATGCATTATGTTTTGGTTGGTTGGTTTTAAAAAAAAAAGGTACTGAGGAGAACACTGTGCACAAACAGGGGACGAAATGTTGCCCATCTTCGTGTGGGTTTGCATCCCATCTCTCTGCAGTCCCTGTGCAGGAACTGCTGCCTCGCAGAGACTGCAAACCCAGCAGTTCCCAGGGGCATCACGCCGTGCCGCATCGGGGCCATCGCCCTGTCCTTCACGCCTCCTGCAGCGCATCCAGCTCCCCCACCAGTAGTTGCTCCTGCATCCCCGCAGCTCTTCCCTGCATCCCAGAGTGAACCATCCCTTCCTTGTAGGCAGAAACCTCAGGAGTTCCACCTTAGGGGCTTCTACCACCCATAGAACTCCTTGCTTTTATGTGAAACATGTCCAAAGTAGGTTCAAATATTCCCTAAACCAGGCTTTCTTCTTATAAACAGCTGGGGGCAAATCCTGAAAGAGAATCAGTCCTCTTTCCTTCTGTTCAGCTGTACACTTTGTTCAGGCGGGAGCTGAAATCTTTTGTGAGTCACAGTAATAGTAAAATCTGATTAGTATCGGTCATTAAGGGTGGCTGGATTTCAATTGCCAAGTGGTGTAGTCCATATTCTGTTAAATCTCGCACCTCTTAAATATATTTAACCTTCTTCTTATAAAAAAAAGAAACTAATTTTAAGTGTATCTTCTCTTAAAACCTGTGAAATATAAAATTTTGTACTGCTGCCCTTCCTCTATCTCCCCGACACCTGCTTAGGCTATTAAAAAGTACTTAATTTTGCCCTCTCACTGTAATCCTCCTTGTCTGAGAAGAAGGCGGAGGAGAAAATGTTGTGCATTTCAGATATTTCCCAGTATCCTAAACAATTTGTGTTTTCAGCATATTTACAGATTCTCCCTCTTGCTCTCTTTCTAAACGTGTGGTTCAGTAATACAGGAAATCTGCTGTCCCGTGTGTGCATTATAATATGTCCGATAGATCTTGAAATATTACGCTTCAGAAAAACACACTGGATTATAGATTACATCCCTGGGAGGGCTGAACTGTGGCAGCGCCTGATTATCTGTCTTTTTCAGAGTGTTTCTAGAATTTCTTAAACCAGTTGGAATCTACAGGTCACTTTCAGTGTTTAAAGGACTTTAATTATTTTTCTCAAGCCAGGTATCTTTTCTTCAAGTGTGCTTCCATGTGTTGTTATTCCAGCAGTCGTCATGTTCCAAGCATCGGGGTTTTTTATACAGTCTTTCTTTTTTCTGTAGCCTTTGTTTTTCAAGATTAATGCTACTTAATCACAGAATGGTTTGGCTTGGAAGGGACCTTTAAAGATCATCTAGTCCGTCCCCCCTGCTGTGGGCAGGGACGTCTTTTCACTTCCTCAAAGCCCCATCCAGCTTGACCTTGAACGCTTCCAGGGATGGGGCATCCGCAACTTCTCTGGGCAATATTTAGTAGTGTCTGAAGTCATTACTCTAAAAAAATAAGTCCAAAGTCCATTGCAGGATAAGGTTAAAATAAACTGAAAATAAACCCAGTGAAGCCCACTTCTTAGTATCTTTTTTTATTCCTTGTGGAGCAGTGTCATGTCGTCCCTGAGCGGGTGCACGTTCTCGTAGCGAGGATTTTGTTTTCCCTGAGATAAACACCTGGTACAGCCAGACGCAGAATCACTGCGCGTGTTGTACTTCCACTGATGGTATTTGGACGTAAATGTGTTATCTTTCTAGAAGTGCGAGCGCATTGTACCCAGTGAAATTTCACGGGGGTAAAACGTTTGCAGGGGGAGCTGCTGTGGGTTGTTACATTACCACACTCCCCACAATGACCATTCTTCCCACTGAAACTCCTGGATTTCTCTTCTTTTTGACCTCCCGCATGTGCATCCCAGCTGCGTGTGCCCTTCACCTCTCCTCAGACACGCACACACCTGGTCCCCGTGAATGCGTCCCCAGCACCTGCACAGGCTGCATATCGCCTTCCTCCTCCGTGCAGCTCCTCCAGCCGTTCCCGCTGGGGGACCGAGAGCTTGCATGGAGCCATGGCAGCTGCCTTCCCATGAGTTGCTCACGTCCGCCTGCAAAAAATTTGAACCCTTTGTGGCACCACAGTGTTATCACTGCCGAGGATGTATGTATTTGCTTATAGTGTACTTTTAACATAGGTGCTTTTTACCCTGGAGTGTGGGGTTGAGGCTCGCTCGCGATGGAGTGCACGGCATCGTCTCGCCAGCGTACCGGTCTGGTGGGGTGTGTGGTGGCACGTTTGGGGGGCTGTTCTCCAGGGTTCACCTCAGCGTGCCTGTGGCCAAATCGGTTTGAGCCGTCCAGGGAAATCAAAATCCTTTGTTCTCCTGGCTGGTTCCTTTAAATCCGTTTGGGTGCGAGTGCTTCTGGGTTTGAGTTGTGGTGAGGAAATGTAAGGAAAGATAGTTTAGTCTCCACGTGGGACATCAGACATGGTTGTATTAAAGTAGTGGGTCTCAGCTGAACTTGCAAGGCTCTGTACAGGTGCCTCTGGGCATCCAGTGGGAGGATTACTGGGTCAGTACCCAGGAGTGTGCAAAGGACGAAACAGAGCCATGGTGGCTCTTGTCCATCATGTCCATCTTGTAGGGTGGCTTCTTCCAGGTTGTATGCAACGTAGCCTGTGGCCCAGAGGAAGCAAACTCAGCGTGACAGCACCAGGGAAGGAATCCGTGTGTCCTGATCCTCTCCCAGTTTTATTTCTACAGGCAGGCGTGAGCCTCTGACAGCTGGGGTGCCAGGATGGCTGTGCCTGTCAAAATTTCCTGTCACCCCTCCCCTGTAAACACAATGAACAACAGCGGAGGAGATTTCACCATTCAGTGTAACAAATAGATAGCATCGTATGTACCACTTAGTCCTCAGCTGTTTGTTTCTTTCTATTGCTGCTCTGTCTTGGTGCTTTGGCAGTCTCTCTCTCCATAATTATTTGTCTCTTGGGTTTTAGGCTCAAAAGCTTGCATGTGGAGTTGGGGCTTGGGAAACATTTAGAAGCAATGCAAAGAACTATGAGAATTTGACATCTTTTGTTCTCCCTGGTCTTGGACCTGTTTAACTAGCAGCAATTTCAAAATGTGAATGGAGCTTATGTTTCATTAGTAGAAAGATGTGCCTGACGCAGAGCTATCGAGTGGTACAAACCTCCGTGTGTTGCTGTGCATCAGTTTTGTGTGTATGTATGTGTGTTATGCTTTGACAGTTTAGTGCATGTGACACTTGGAAACTTTAACCTTAAGTTATATATACAGAAAACGACTTTCAGGAATGTGTTTGTACTTAGTGTTTGGGGTTGTTTTTTGCCTGGGGGGAAGAATGTTGAAAAGAACTGTGGTTCAAAGACAGCCTGGGACCTGGGTCATGAAGAAGACTGGACTTCTTTAAGTGTTGAACTGGTTTGGAGTATCCAACATAAGATACAGCCTTCATAGTTTTGTGGTTTTTTTTTTTTTAAATGTTTTATTAAGAGCACAGAGCCATCATTGTATATTTTAGCCTAAAACTCTGTCTCTGTATACATTCCTTCAATGCCAATGAAAATGTAAGAATTGCCCCAGTCTAAACCATACATAAATCAGAGAGTGGGATTGCACTGAAGGTAAACAGGGCAAAACTTGCTCCATTAGTGGCTCAGGAGTAAGGAAGCAGCTAGCTTGCCTTCCAGGCACTGGTTTGTAGACTGGCAGGCAGAAAGGACACCTTGTGTTAACAATGCAGCTGGTTGGGAGATCCAGAAACCAGAGTAAATGATGGGAGTTCAGCCAGAAGAGGATTACGTTTTGAGTAGTGCGCTGGTTTTCTTAATATTGAAAACATACATTTGGGCTTATTGGCGGTTTTGCTGAGCTGGAGCCATGGAGCCTGCCACTGATGGCTAACGGAGGAGGAATCTGACTTCCTCAGGCTGCCAGCAAGGCACCGCTAACTGGGACTCTCCGATGTCTGGTTTTCACTTTACCTTTCAGTCTACATTTTTATCAGCTTGCATGCTAGAAAATTCATTGAGGCTTTTCAGTCCTAATGCTGAGTGTGCATCAGTGAAGCTGCTGGGTGAAGGTGAGTGTTGGCTGCCTGCAGTCTCCTGCCTGCACCTTTTCTGAGCCTGCCCCGAGGAGAGCAGCTGCTGTTCGACGTTGCTCAGGAGAGATTTCCCGACGATTTTTTTAAACTCCAGGGGTTTATGTAGGCTTTGCTTTCTGATGGGACACAAGTGTTTTGCAACATAAGGGAGTGTCAGCTTAAGACGTCTTTTTAAAACTGCTTAAGTTCTAGATGCTGGGAACCTCTGTCAGGGTTTTCTGGAATGAATTCCCGGGCATGCATCGTGCCGACAAACACTGCGCGAGTCTGAATTAGTGCAGAGCTCTGGCTGGATCTTCAGTACTTGTTCCTAACTTCTCTATTAAAAAAAAATTTCATTTTCTTACTGGTTGTTTTTTTGCAGATCTTGTTTTTGGGATTTTTTTTAGGAGGAATGACTTTTGGGAGGTTTTAGATGGTTGCTCTTTGTGTGTAAACTTAGGCTTTTGTTACCAGAACAGTGTTGACATAAATGTCATGCACTTCCCCAAACAAAAGTGTAAAATGAGTTGTATTTTTTAGGCACACAGCTGAAAATAAGTTTGCCACATGGAACTTCCCTTGTGGGAAATGAAATGCTTTTCTTGAGCTGCTTAGGCATGTATAAAAAAAAAGTCAGGAGGAAAGATAACTAGTGGGAGTATTTGGAGCTGAGAATTTCTGGTGTAAGGACAGGGATCTGCTCCAGCACATCTGTCAAGAGCCCACAACTTGCAAGGTGTAATGAACAATAACACTCTGTGTAACATCTGCTTAGGCTCTGTGATGGGCGCTGGCACAAAAGCCTTGAAATCTCTGAGATATTTGTCATACCATGTCAGGGGAATGTAACAGAAACTAGTGCATCATCTGTTATTGCCTGTTCCCCAGCCAGTGAAGTTATTAGGTACTAAAGCTGATAACTGTTTCACTGAGCCAGAGTTTTACGTAAGCAAATACAAGGAATGCAATGCAGAGGGGGCTTTGCTATGCGTGACTGGTGTAGCCCGTGTTAGTAATTATTTCCCTCATGCGGTGTATACCTTCACTACATAGGCATTTCTCCCATTCCGTGCTGAAATTAAAGTGGCAATTTCTCATGCTTGGTAATTGTCCGATGAAAATCCCCCATTTCAGGTAATGCAGGGAAACGTAAAGAAAAATGACATGGAATGAAAAATAGCCAGTTAAGTCATTTTGCTTTTTATAGCCAGTAATTTTTAGTCTTCCACTTTAAACTGTTTTTAAACAGTTTGAAAATACCTGTGTTTGTCTGCAAACTTGAGCTATGAGAAGCATATAACAGATACTTAATCTTTAACCTTCTCCTGAAATTCTTTGAGGTTTTTCGTCTTATCTTCGACTAATACGCTTGCAACGCCGCGTTTGAGAAATTGTTGTAATCTACCACGTATTGAATTCCTCTTATTCCTCAGTGGAAACCTCAGGGAGGCAGAAAAGAACCAGGAAGAAGTAAAAAAACCTCTTGAAAATGCAAACTTAAAGTAGCTGTGGCAGACCGAAGGTAAGTGTGTGGGGAGTGGGTGGAACTGAAACAAAACACAAATGAGGTAGCAGTGTGAGTCAAGACTTGAATGATTTTAGCCTTAAACAGTCTGCAGATTTCATTAAAATGATTTTATTTTCCTGTAAAACTTTATTTCTGGATTTTCTTATGTTTCCCATGGCTGTCATCATAAAAGCTGCTGAATGTTTTCCCCATTATGGTCAGCTCTCCAGCATGGTTTAGGCTCTTTCCATCATCCTCACAGAGAGGAAGTGCCGGACCTCATGGTCGAACCTCGTCCTTCCCTCCCTCTAAGCTGTTTTCTGCCAGGTTTTGTGGGCAGAGGTATGTGTGTGGATAGATGATTTCCTGCCTCCCTTGTTCCTGTTGGCATTTGATCCTCCATTGAAGGCTTTTTCCCTGAAATGGTGGCCAAGAGCGCTTGCCGGTTTTGCACGCCTGATGAGCAGGGCTGTGACACCATCCAATGGTGCACAGGGCATGTGCAGGTGTGTTTTCCATAGATGATGTCTCTCTGTGATAGCTGCTAGCTTTTATCTGTTTCAAAGTGAGTGGTGTACTTCTACTAGAGATAGAAAACAGCGGGGACATTGGGAAAACAGCTTTAAAAAATCCAGATAGTCAGGAGTCACTCTCTTAAAGCAAAATTAAGTGCTTTACGAGAGGGGAAGTTGAAGGCTTGGCATTCTGTTTCCCCAGTGACAGAAGGGCACGGCATACGTGGAATATTAAATCTTGTTGCCAAGGCTAATGGGAACGTCCCAGCTGCTGTTAAAACCTGACGTAAAAATGTGTTTATTACTGCACACTGAATCTTTTTTCTGTTGTTATAAGAAAATACAAAGAAAAAACTCAGGAAAATACCAGTGTACTTACAGTCAGTGCTAGCTACTTCTTCCCCTTACAAAATGTGTTTAGTTGATGAAACTATTTTGTTTCATGCTTGATTAGTTGATCTTAGATAGCATTGCTGGTTTTTTGGATGTAGAGGTACTTGCCAAATTGGTCAATATGCTGGCTGTAGGTTGGCAGTCTACTTTCTAAAGTTCACCTACCCTCTTAGAAAGAATTCTGTTCAAATAGGTTAGAGAATTAGGAATATTCCTTGTTTGCAACACGGTTGTTAGAGTATAACTGAGGGATGAGAATGGAAACAATACCTGGATTTCTGTTAAAAAAACAATGGAACAAAAGAAACCCTACCAGTTCCTTGGAAAGGTGGTACCTCTGTTCATTAGTTTTTCTCTGGCATGCTAAATGGGTCCCTGTGCAGGACTCTTGAGGAGGGTCTTATAAAAAGATGCAGAAAGGGAGAAGCAGTTATCCAACCAAAATATGAGTTCCTAAAGCATTCCTTCCTCTTTCCCGTGCTAAAAGGCAGGTTTATGGATTCAAAAAATACCATCATGCCTGCTTAAGTTCTCATCTGCTGTAATCCTTCCTAAAATACTTGATCCTTAACCCTTTGTTTTTAGGGAAGAGGATGGTAACATCAGTAGGAGGGAAGCATGCCTTTTTCCTTCCATATGCATTTGTGAGTGTGACTGCTGTGCCCACTTCCCACATGGTCAGTAGTCTGTCATCTTCTGCATGTGTGAAACGTCCATTATGTTAGGACTTTGTAAATAAAGTAAGTGTTTTCTATTGCCTTACTCAGAAAATATGTCAAGCTTCTCATTGCATATGCTTCGTTGCTCCAACACTTGTGCTTTGCATTTGCATCTGCTTATTAGATCTCTACAGAGAGAGGCTTCTTCTCCTTACCCAAATTTAAATACAGGAGAGAAATCATAGAATCATAGGATGGTTTGGGTTGGAGGGGACCTTAAAGATCATCTAGTTCCAACCCCTCTGCCATGGCCAGGGACACCTTCCACTCAGCCAGGTTGCTCAAAGCCCCATCCAACCTGACCTTGAACGCTTCCAGGGATGGGGCATCCACAACTTCTCTGGGCAACCTGTTCCAGTGCCTCACCACCCTCAGAGTGAAGAATTTCTTCCTAATATCTAATCTGAGTCTACCCTCTTTCTGTTTAAAGCCATTACCCCTTGTCCTATCGCACTTCCAGATAAAGAGTCCCTCCCCAGCTTTTCTGTAGGCCCCCTTTAAGAACTGGAAGGCCACTATAAGGTCTCCCTGGAGCCTTCTCGTCTCCAGGCTGAACAACCCCAACTCTCTCAGCCTGTCCTCACAGGAGAGGTGCTCCAGCCCTTGGATCATCTTTGTGGCCCTCTCCTGGACCCGCTCCAACGGGTCCATGTCCTTCTTGTGCTGAGGGCTCCAGAGCTGGATCCAGCACTGCAGGTGGGGTCTCATCAGAGCGGAGCAGAGGGGCAGAATCCCCTCCCTTGCCCTGCTGGCCACTCTGCTTTTGATGCAGCCCAGGATGTGATTGGCTTTCTGGGCTGTGAGTGCACATTGCTGGCTCATACTTAGTTTTTCGTCCACCAGTACCTCCTCAGGGCTCTTCTCAATCCACTCATCACCCAACCCGTATCTGTGCTTGGGATTGCCCCAACCCAGGTGCAGGACCTTGCACTTGGCCTTGTTGAACTTGCATCTGTTTGCCACTTTAATAGTATTTCCTTGTGTCAGGTTAAATCACTGATGTCACAGCAGTGTCCCAAAACTGAATTGATCCTGAGCTGCTACGTGTGGTCCCAGAGACATTCAGGCTTTTGCTGTTGTGTACTCGGATGACTTCCATAGTCATGAGTGGACTTGCAGCAGTAGCCTTCGCTCTTTGGTGGTAGAAATGGCTGGAGCTGTGACACTTAAAGCCTTCAGGCTTGGCAGCTGCTGAGTGACCTGCTTTGTCCTGAAGGGGACAGCTGGGAAGAGCAGCCTGGTGACAGCCTCCATCCCAGGCCTCCCACAGCACTCAGGATGTACCATGCTGGTGCTTCCTGCTAGGAGGTAGTGGCAATTTAAAATCCTTCCCCTAGGTCATCGTAGCTTTTAAGGACCTTCTTGCACTTATTATCTCAGAGTCCACCTTTCTTCCCTGAGCATGACCTGCCAAGACAGTTGTGTTTCTCTTAAGCACTGAAGTTAATGATACAAAACATGAAGCCTGAGAGGAGGAGAGCAGGATTACAGCTCTTCTTACCTCTCTGCCCACTGCCAGCATCCCTTGTGTGGGAAGCCAGCGTGATCAGGGACTTTTGTGGCTGTAGGACAAAGTGTAAGGTATGGCTTGGGCATCTGCGATCTCTTCCAAAGTGGGTTTTGAGGATGGTGCTTGTGTGGCCTTCTTGGGCTTAGTATGAAATAAGGTAAGCTTGCTTTTCTTTCCCTGGTGTCTGTTTTTTGTTTGGTTTTTTGTTTATGGAATGCAATGGAAAAGAGGGTTTTTTCAGACGTAACAGTAGCATTGGATAAAAGGGTCCTCCTTGTGTTTGTGTGTACTGCTGACATACACTTCATTTATAATAAACCCAGTGGACTAGGTGGCTTTGCATCTGAGGGTAATCACAGTGCCCCTGTATGCACTAGGGCAAAAGTTGCTCAGTGTGGATGTCTGGTAGTGTTCTGGCTGGGCTGCACAGCTTCCTTCCTCTCAGAGTCCATATAGTAATGTAAACTTGCCTCTGTTCACATGACCTTAAATTAGCTTTTAACTCGATCTCTTACACACTAGCACGCAGACTTTTTCATTTCCAGCTTTGCTTTGGAGCTCTGTCTTCTGCTGTCTGTTTTCATGAAGCTGTGTGTGGGCTTACCTGTAGCATGCATGGTAGGAGTTCGCATGAGGAAATACTTTCCTAAATGTTAGCCCTGGCAGCTGTGCCCCTGTGGAGGCGTGTGGAAGAGGCAGGGCAGTAGCGCCAGCAAGTTTCACCACCGTCTTTTGTTTCCCTCATAGCTATGGTGACCCTGGATGTGAGACCAGGAATGTACGCACTGGAGATGATTTAAGGAAATGTGCAGCACTACATACTAATTAATTCAGGTCATGATACTCATAGGATAAGCACAGCAGCTTCCTGCCTCCCAAGTGGTTGCTGCGGTTCTGATGTGAACCCCTTTGGCTTATGCCAAGAAAAAACCTGCAGGGTAATTAAAATGAACCTGAACTGCTTTAGAGGAGCCTGGTTTGAATTAGGGCATGATTATTAACTGTAGCAGTATTTGGCTTTGCTAAACCTTTCCCTTCCCTTCTGTGATGTTCATTCCCCTGCCACTCCATCAGCTCAGTAATGTCTGCTGGGGTAGTATCTGTTTAGATGAGACCACTCATCTCTGTAGAGAAAACAAGGGCTTGGCTAACATGTACCTCAAGCCTTGGTGGGACTCTGTTGGGGTGCGGTGCCTACTGCAGAGCTTGCTGATGGCTGCCAGGGTCTTGCCTTAACCAGTCTCCAGAAAGCCAGGACAATGGGAGCAGAAAATGGGGAGTGAGAAGGTATCTTTACTGCATGTATAACTATTCAATGCTGTTCTTCTCATGGGCATCTGAAATAGTTAACAAAATCAGACTGCTTGGAGTTACTGCATTAAATCCCAGTCCTTTGGGCTTCAAGAGCATTGCCTTTTTTATGCATGTGTGGAAGATTCACGAAAAAGCAAGACTACAAGAGAGTTTTAATCTCAAGCCATGGAAGTTCTGTCAGTTTGAGGGCTCAGAGTCCCTTGGTCATGGTTTTCTTTCACATGAGCTAGGTGATGTGCCTATTTTTTCTTTATATGTAGATGACACCATTTAGAAGAGTATCTTCAAGCCCTCTTTGTGGGGACGGTAAACTGTGAACATGGCTTTTCATGAAAAAATGGCAGTAAAGCTTTTTCGAAAAGAAGCATTTTGCATCAGGTTGTCTTGTCATCAGGTCACAACTACGGAGCCC
This sequence comes from Morus bassanus, assembly GCA_031468815.1. NCBI lineage: Eukaryota > Metazoa > Chordata > Aves > Suliformes > Sulidae > Morus > Morus bassanus. The sequence continues at coordinate 84,741,909 of CM062568.1, read as the reverse complement.
TAGTTTCAAAGTCTCTCATGTTACAGCTGTGCTCCTTGTTTTCCAAGGCATTTTTCAGATGGGATCCACTGGTTGCTGCTGAAATGGTCTCCCAAATTCTCCGCTATAGTGCCTGGGTGCCCTGATGCCCCTGCCTTGTTCTGCTGTGCCATATGGTGATGTGGTAAGGCCCTGCATGCCCGTGACCTCTGGTGATGGAACGAATATTATTCTTTTTTCACCATTATTTGTTTTTACAGCGTTTAAGAAGTTGATGTTGGCAGAAGAACAAAAAACAGTAGGAATTTTTTTTTTTTTACAAGCAGGATACTTATACTAGAAAGGCCTTCCTCCTTTAAGAAATTGAAATGTCTTTTGTGGAAAAAATGTTTGAAACGTGCATTGTGGTATGCTGCCCACCCCACCCCACCCCCCCCCCCCCCCCCCCCCCCGAAAAAATTGTCTCTGCTGTGATATGAAAGTAGTCCTTAGTTTGAAAGCTTGTATTGGACATGCCCTCACCTTGGGAGTGATTGGAAAGAAAAGCAAATGTATTAGTTGTACAGAGAGGCTGTGTTTTGGGCTGTGCGGTTTTCCCCTGTTTCTTCCTCAGAAGTTCTAATTTACCTTTGGAAAGCCCAAGAAATTAGAGGTCACTAAACATAATTTTCTTTGGTCCTGTCAAATGATTAAGCATTGATAATCCCTAAATGTGACAGTCCATTCTCCCTTTTTAAGAATCACATTTTTGCAAGGCATCATTAACCTCTACTACCTGTAAGATGTCCCATGCTCTTTAGAGAGGGTCTCTCTGCTGCCTCCTTACTTTCTGTGCAGGAGGTGGATTGGCATCCTTCAGAGAGCTGCAGGTGTCTAGTTCTTAAGCGCCACAAAAATCTTCGCCCTTGGGTCCCGCTCCTATCCAGCCATTGTCTGTTGTAGTCCTTGAATGCTGAAAAAAATCACAAGACCTGCTATTATTTTGGAGTCTTTTGTTTACTGTTTGGTTTCTGAGCACTTAGTGGCTGGTACTTATTTCAAATTTTCCCTCTTCTGTGTTGATGAATGGAAATCTACTTTTTTTTTTTTTAAGAAGAAAAGATACAGTTTTTCATTAATGCTTTAGAACCGGGACTCAAGTTCAGCACCAGATCTTATTAAACTTGGTGATGGTATTGCAAGAGGCAGTTCAAGTGTAGCTAGCATGCCTCTCTTCTTGCATGACACTAGTACCTTTGCTCTTGCTTTGGGGAAAAAAAGGCTAAATACATTCTATGCTGCCCGCCACTGCTTTTTGTGTTGTCCTCTTTTGTATAGGGTTTACTGTTGCAAGTCTATAGGAAAGCACAAATCCTAGGCAATCCCTGAGCCTACAACATATATGAAAGACCTGTGTTTTAAGGAAGCATATCTGAAAGAAAACTGTGGAAACAAAACAGGGATCATTTTTTGGTAGGTGATACCCATTTGGATAGACTTAGAGTGCCTGGAGGAAAAGTGTTGTCCCATAACGTATGGATGGTACATTTTAAATTCTCAAAGTACTCTGTCCTGCTTCTCCAGTCTTTTCCCTGTAGTGAAACAAGATCTTGCTATAAATCTATTGTCTGTGTTTGAGCGATGTAATATGTCTATATGATACTTCCGTGCATTCCCTGTTCAGTCACTAAAGAGGCTCCATCAATTATTATGTCTTTGCTACAAATGTTTAATTTAAAAACAATAAATTTGAGGGTGGGAGAACGGGGATTTTCACAGTAATGTCATTAAGGAAATGTTGCAAAATTGACGTAAGCGTCATATTTTTTTGCTCTGCAAGCTCTGCATTTTTCAGGCAAACTTTGTCATCACAGAGCAGTTAGGAAGCAGTGGTTAGTGGGTCAGACAGGCCCAGGGGGCTAAATCGGGTTTTGTTCAGCCAAATGTTAGTGCTTTTTAATCAACACTGAATTCTGCGTGCAACACTCTCTTTCTTCCCCAAAGCCATAACAAAATAAAAATGGGTATTCAATTGGGTCATGCACAACATCTGCCCTTTACTAAAACAGTTGGGGAGTTACCACAATGAGGGAGGAGAAGCTGCCTATAGCTACTGTTAGAGCATCATTTCACCACCATGGCTTTGGTGGTCTGGTACAAGCAGCTGTCAGTGAAGATCTGCACACGGTGCTCTAACTCCCCTTAGAAGGAAGAGGAGAATTTCCTTTCATGTTTTGTTCAGTGTTTTTACAACAAGGTGCAAAATTCCAATAAAAGTGTGTCCTGAAAATTGGAAGTGCAATTAATTTACACTGCTGTGAAATAATTGCACAGATTTCTTTTCACCCTGTACAGCTTCCGTAGGTGTTAGGCTACTTCACGTTAAGGAATTGTTTTTTTTTTTTTTAATCTCACTGCTGCCCCCTGTTCAGTCTCTAGTAAATGTAATTAATGTGATGGTAGAAATGCTTTAGGCTTTGGACTTCCATGTCTGAATGGCTTATATATTCTCGACCATAGACTGTGAGTTAGTTGAGCTATCCTGAGAAGTTTCAGTTTGCCTTGATATAGGTCTTTTTTTGACAAAAGGCTTCATGCAGGCCAGTTTAATTTTAAAAAGGTCCATTGTGGTAAGAGAGCCTCAGTGGACATCTGACGCAGGCATCTCTGATTTGAAGAGTTTATATCCAGCTGAACTTCTTCCAATTAATAGTTTATTAAACTCTTCACCCAAAGCAAACTGAGTCAGTGCTGTATTTAAAGTTAAAAATTAACCATGATTAATGGATACTTACTGGTGGTTGCTGTACAGGAACCTAGGAGCAAAAAAATGGTAATTTTCTTTTTTAAAGTTCTGAAGCAGTTCACTCCACTGTCTTCCATGAGAAGAAATAGGAGGATCTAGAGCCAGGTGACATTGCCTTAATGTTGCAAACAGGAGAGTTAACTTGGTTTTGCCTTGTTTTGGGAGAAGAGCTTAAAAAATAAAAGCATTAATTATTTTTAGAGGGTTATTAGTGGATGACTTTCTCCTGAAACTTCCAAATACAAATAGTTTTAAAAGTAATGAAGATTGCGCGGAAGTGGATAACTCATCTCTGGAAGCCTGGGACTAGTTGTCTTTGCATAATGCTCAGTGTTGGCCCCTCCTTCCCCCATTATATGGCAAGTTGCAGAGAGGCAGTGGGTGCAAATGGAAGTATGAAGTGCCTATTTGAAAAAAATAGGCTAAAATATGAACCCAAATGAACGCTTATGGAAATAACTAATTCTCAGGAGAATGGTGTCTCAAGGTGCGATCTGTTTAGTGGCACGTACTTGTTAATGCAAAATTTTGTCCCAGTTCAGAAACGCACAAATATATGTGCTTGTCCCTAGGCACACTGACAAGCGGCCTCATGAGCTTGAGAGCCAATGCTCGCTGTACTTGGCTGTAGAATATGTGAGTAGTCTGCTAGATCAGGGTCTGTATGTACATGTTTGTGTTGAAAAGATACATAGGAAAATACACACGCACAGCAGGAAGAATTTAGCCAATTTGACACTTTGCAGCAGTGTTTTATTACTGTTGCAAAGGCTTGCTTGCTTTAACAGACAGGAAAAGTCTAATTTTGTATTAGACTTAGAAGTAGGAAAAAAGGGGTTTGGAGTGGTTTACAAAGCATGACTTGGAATAATTTTGGTTTGGCTGGCACACTGCATTAAAGACCAAATTAAATATTTCCTTAGCTTCATCTTTCAGGTAAGCAATTACAGAAATATGCATTACTATTTGATAATTCAGGAAAAACTTTCAGTTATACTGAGATCTACAAAACATGTTTCATGCTATGAGCGTGATCTTGGAAACTATGATTGAAGATCACTACCGTGGTAGGAGATAGCTTGCATGGAAATGAAGTACACTGCAACTTGGATATAGATGATTAAGCATAGGTAGAGAAATGTCATGTGAAAGCATGATACTGACTTCTAACAGACGATTCAGGCTAGCAACGGGGTAACATGCATAGAAGCTTTGACTTGGAGCTTTTTTTCCAGAGCCACACAACGCTTTGTTTTGAAACTGTTATTACCACTGTTCTCCATCTAGCAATCAAATGCACTGTAATAAGTAAAAATTTGGTCTGTGGTGGAGATTGTAAGTATAATTGTACAACTATATACATCAATTAAACTACTCTTGTGAAAGAAGGTTTGGTGTGTGAGTGAGCCTGTGAGAAAAGAAGCTTAGGGTGTAATTATTTGGGAGCAGGGACTGTTTTGTGGGTTTGTGTGTCACTCATTAGAGCTGAAGGTCACCTTAATTATCTGGTTTAGGGCAATTATGGGAAACAATATGGGGAAAAAAAGTTTTCTCTTACATTAAGATGTGCTACTGTTTCAAAAAGAATGCCTTTTCACGTAAAAGTAAATCAACCTAAAATGGAAATGGAACTAGTAACAAACACTGTGCCCTGCTAGGAAATTTTCTAAACTCAGTTGATTACTGCAGTTCCACACATGGCTCATTCAGTCCTTTGCTGGGCACTGCTCACCTGCAGAGGTGGTAAGTCGTTTTAGTGTGCTGCTTTAAATTCTTTGACCTTTCAACACTTTCTTTTTAGTATCTGGCTGATGTCCACTGTGATTCGGATAGGAAGCCAGAGAAGACTTAAGCTCAGCTTTGCATATATGTCTGAACTTCGAGACAGAGACGTCATTAGAGCTGGCAGCTCTTAGGCTAAAGTATTAAAGTGGTTAGGGTGAAACCCTTGCTTTCCTGCATGCATAAGAAACTTCTGTAGGGTTCTTCAGTTATATGGTCATAACGGTGATACCAAGAACAGTCGGGTGTTTTGATTAGAGGAACTGCTAGAAAACAAAGCAAAAAAAACCCCAACGGTTTATGACCAATGGTGGCCCTGCCTTCCTGGTTTTTTCCTCTGTGTAAAACATTGGGTCAGCAATATGTGAAAGGGCTGTCTGTCTTCAGACTCTGTTCATTACAGCAGATTTGCTAGTCTGCAAGCTACCCATGCTGTGTCAGCAGCATAAAAAGTACTTCTGAGTGCACCATCTTATCAAAGTTAAACAAGTTTGTTGTAAGAAGAATGCAGTAGGGTTACTGAAGTCGAACCAGGTTATTTTGTGTGACAGGTTGGGAAATAAATGCCTTGTTACAAAATAGGGTGTTTAAGAAAATGCTTGAGGATATAGAACTTATGTCCTCTCTAAATGAACACTTTGTGTACAACAGCTCTCTTAATTCTTGAATTAACAAAAAACTTGATTGCTTAACAGCCAGGTCTGTGGGAATTCGGAACATAAGAGCTGCGAGATAGTTCATTTGTTGTGATGTTTAGACTTCATTAAATGTGACGCTGACTCAGAAGACAACATGCAAGTTTTCCTAACAGCTAGAATTGTCAAGAGCATGGTGTCCTAAACAGTAATGAGAGGGGTCAGTGGATCTTGCATGTATTGAGCATTGAGGAACACAAGTCTTATGTAGCAATTGAATAATTTGTAGGGTTACTGTAAAGCCCTTTCAGTCACTCTTGCTTTTTAATGTCAATTTTGCACATTAACATTATTGAGAGAGCATTATGTTTTTGACTACAGAAAGTGCGGTCTTATGAAAATGTTCTTGAGAATCTTCCCAACTGCTTTTTTTTTTTTACAGGAACAAGCATATTGACTTAGCAAAATGCTAAGCTGTTCATTAAGGCAATATGCTGAAGTGGCAAATGTCATGTGATTTATGTGAATTTTAAGTCATATCTGTATCTATCTCTTGGTTTTATGGCTTTAAGTAAATGAGTTGAATTCTTCTAGCTCACTTCTCTTTCATTTGCTTACGGATTCCGGATGCTTAATGGGTAATTATTATCTTCAAAATGCTGTGGTGCCTAAATGGAGGGTGGTACTGAAGAGGTTTCTCTGGGGAAAAAAACATGACTTAGTTGCAGGTTTGATTCATGCTTGTTCGTAGCATTTTCAACTAGTGTGTGTGTCTGCACCCTCCAAAAGAGTGGTGTCTGAAAAGGCTCATAAGTCCTGTCCCTTTGGTGTCTCCTATTGCCTAACCCTAAAGCAGAAGACTGGAAGAAGAACAGGCTGTGGCTGAGGAAAGAGACATTGCCTTGCCATTCAGAAACCAATGTCAAGTTTTTCCTGCAGTGTTAGTTTCCTTCCAACACTCTCCTGGCATGTTATCTTTCCTGACCCTGCCTTTCTGTGTATGTTTGTCTAAGTATGAAAGACGTAAGAGTTTTTTATCATTTCAGAGGGGACCTCTCCCTCCCCCCCCCCCAAAAAAAAGAACAAAAACAAAAACAAACAAACAAACCCCAAAAACTAAGCAAGAAAAAGCCCTGAAAAAAACCCATTGCCGATTCAGATTTTTGATTTGGAGCTCTCTGTGGCTCTGCCACCTCTGGAGCTTCAGAAATAAGAAGCATGCCCTGGATGCAAACCAGCCTGTTATTGCTTTCTGTGTTTACATGGGAAAGCTGAGTTGCATGGTCATCCAGGTGACGGAGGGACCTCTGCCTCTGCTACGTGACTGAGAAAGAGCTGGCTGACAGGGTGTAGGGTTTTGAGAAGACTAAGTACACTTCCTAGAATTTGCCTGCCCGACAGCTCTTGAATGGAGCAGCTCTTCTACTCTTTCCTGGCCCTGAGACATGCAGTCCCTTCCTGCTTTGTCTACCTGTCTTTAAAGATGAATTTTTCCTTGTGTTCTGCAAGTAAAGTTAGCTGTACCCTGTTAGTGGTCATTCAAATGAAGGCAGAGACCCCGCAGCTGGAGCAGGGAAGAGGTTCATCTGCTGTGAGCAGATGATGTGAACCTTACAAGGTTGCTAATCCCTGCTCAACTGGTGACTGCGTGACCTGAGTTGAAGAGTTGAGGGGTTGGGCGACAAGCTGGGGGATTGTGGAAGAGATGGGAAAGGCTGTACATGGGGGAAAAGTGGAAAGTCGTGGGAAAAGAAGCTCTTCTGGCATATGAGGTTAAAAAAGGAAAAATGGTCTAAATGTTGAAGCGAGTTCAAATTTGTGCTTGGGACCCCATCAGTCAAATACTGATTTATCTCCGCATGCAACTTGTGTATATAGGTTAATGTATTATTACTTCTAGGGATGTCAGTATATGCATTTTATTTTGGGTACGTAATGCTAGTAATGGAACACGGCATAAATCAAATGGAATTTAAAACTCATGTTGTGCCCATTTCACAATTTAGTACTCCTTTCCACTGTTAAATTATTAGGAGTTATGGTTTAATATCTGTTGGGACAAATTGGGCTATGTGGCAAATTGTGGGAGGGAATGCATGTGACTGTTATTCATTACGATTTTAAGCATAAGTAATCTCTCTTATTCTTCCTCCCCCTTTTCATATACTAATCTCAGTCTTAGCTTTAGAGCTGCTGATTTACGTGTATGAGCAGCTTCTCACCTGAGCAGCCTGTCCTCTAGCCTCAGGTAATGATTGCTTATGAAATAAATACAGGATTCACAGTTCAGTTCAAAAGAATTTGGGAAGCTTTGTCAATGCTTCACATTTTTCACGGACACAGGGCACAGTGTTTTCAGGCCAAATTCTGATATCCCTTCTTAATGAACAGTTTTCACTGCAACAAGGTCTAAATCCAAACATTGAATATAGCAGATCTGATAAAAGCAGCAGAATTTGAACACATTTTGGCTCTTACCGTGTCTGCTGTGAGCTTCAGTGATATTTTTTCATGATGTTTGTGAGATAATCCCATTTTTTTGCTGCTTGATTTATTTCTAACAACTCTGAAGGCCAATGAATATGGTATTTTCTGGAATGAAGTGTGTGTTTGGAAGCTGGGGGGAGTGTCAAGCTGGTTTTTGTCCTTTTGTTTTTAAACCCTCTTCCATAGAAGACACAGTGTCCTACAGACAGATAGAACAATGCTATATTCCATTTTAGCATCGAATCACAAGCGGGGTCTTTGGAATTAAATTTGGCGAATTGCCTGGATATGTTCAGTTTTTAACAAGCACTGCTTTGTGCATTAGCACCCTATGCTTCCTCCCTCCCTCCCCCTGGTGCTGCTACTGAAGAGAGGAGGCGAAACAAAAAAACCCAAAACAGAATAAAAGCATCTGTTAGAGTGAAAATGGGGAAGAAAGAAGGGATGAAAAGAAGAGAAAAGATGTATTCCAGAACAGCTGTCAAATTTGTCAAAAGAACTGGACGTAATTTTTAAGTTAGTCACACTCCTGAGTGTCTGATTACATATGTATAAATCTTATTTTCTTTTTTTTTAACATTAGGTGCAATGTAGATGCAAGACATCTTTTTGTACAGAATGCAGCTCAATTTTCAGCAGAATGTTTGAATGCTCATTTACCAGGACTTTGAACCCTGGCTTGCGCATGTGAATATTCGACACTAACACGTTCTTTTTTTGTGTGTGTAATTGGAGATACACTGCAGTGAGAAAGATTATCATTGAGCATAGTAGCTAGGTAAAGCTTTGACAGACTTTAAGGTACATGTTAAGACTGTATCTTACTAAATGTTAATGTTTGTGCTGCTTTTCTTTCTTTTAATTTGCCGAAGGATAAATGGAAGTGTCAGCTCCAAGGATTATTTTCCTTGAAAGTGATCTGTGAAAATGTAACCCATGACCTGAAAAAGCAGCCTGTGAAGAAAAGTGCTGTTGGTAAGATTGTGGTTAACTTATTGACAAAATGGTAGGCAAAGACCTTCCCACCCCCCTGGCACCCCCTTTTTAGTTAGGTCAAGCAGTGTGATTGATGGCAAATTGCCATTACGGTACCATTTTCACTCAGCTGAAAAATGTTTGTCTGCTACTTTAATGTAGTGTGTTGTTTCAGGCTACCTACAGAGCAAAATTTCTGATTTAAATTAGGATATATTCCTCAAATTAACTGTCCTGCAGTGGCTGCACCCAGTACTGCGTTCCTAAGAGGAAGGAATTATGAATAAGCATGTAAGCAAGCGAACTGTTTAATGAGACAGGGAAGGAGAGAGGGGAGTACAGAGAAGGCATCCCTCTCTGTTCCCCAGCTGTGCTATTCTCTATACCGGGTCACCAGACAAAGCTGAAAATTGAGACCTGTGAAGCTGAAGGGAATTCTTGTAATTCTTTTGCAATGCAGGCAAAATTATTTCATGTGAAAATTGTACCAGAGGAATGTATAAGCTAAATTTTTTTTAAATTTAGAGAGCAAAGGGAAATCCATAGTCAAGTAAGTGGCCATAACAGATGGCGGGTGTTTCTGCATTTGTGTTTTATTTTTGACCCAGGGATGAGGCTCTGAAGCAAATCTCATTTATCCTCATGCACCGTGCTTTGGTTCAAATTTTAGAGCGGTTCTGGAGCATGCGAACTGGGTTCCTTTTGGATGACACTGGACCGAATCATGATCTCCAGGAGGGCACCTGGGGAGTTCCCACCACTGGGGGTTGCTCAGTTCATGGTGTCAGGCTAGAGCTGGCTTGAAGTCACCTCCCCTCCTCTCCTCTGGAAGTGCATGTTCTGTGGCTACTGAGGCCTCAGCAGCAAGGGTTTGCCCTGCAAGTCAGCTGCTATCGCTTTGCAAATTTATTTCTCAGTTGGTTCTCCAGTGATCACTTAAAACATGTTGACTTGAGCTATAGATAGCCTTTGTGCTAAATTTGCACATGGTTTTGTTATGCATACAACATGTAGGTCTATTTTAAGAATTTACATAATTTGAGTTTCTTAATTTATTAGAAGATGGAGGATGATTATTTTTAAACAATAAATCAGTGTGAAGTCAGGCTTTGTTTGAATGAAGAGCAATCCTTTTAATGCACTCCCAACACTCTCAGTATTTATTAGTTGACTAAAATAAGGTTAAATAAAACTGTATGAAACCTGCCTTATAAAGGGACTCATATGTATAACTAGTAAGTAGAAATAGTTGCATCTGATCACTCTTGATGACACGTATGCTGTATTTTAAACCCGCATGCGATCTCCCACATGCTGCCAGTGATCTACGCTTGTTTTGATGCAAGTCTTTGAGAAGGTACGGATCTGAGGGAAGCGGGAGAGGTGGGGAGCCCTCCCGGGGAGGTGGAGGAGCAGGGGAGCTCATGCTTGTCCACCCCCGTGCAGTCCCTGCCTCTCTCCTTTCCGCAGCGCAGGTGGGCTGTAGGCAGCGGGACAGGGGCAGGCGTGGTCTCACCTTGCCTCCCGGCGGCCTGTGGCACCGTCCTGAGGACTCCTGCCCACTGTGGGGCTGGTAAGGCTAGACTGCTTGTACTTGGGCTGGCTAATGCAGTCTGGTGGTGTGCTGCTTCTGGCAGGATGGTCCACAAAAATCTTGTGATCACGGGAGGGGTGTGCAAGGCTGGCTCTAGGGAGCACTTCCTGGCCCCGTGGGTGAAGGTGATGGCTCAGGTTGGGTTTGTTCCAAATCTGAATCACTTTCTCTTAAGCGACTGGGCTAGCAAATAAATCGAATGAGCAGGAATATGAGAGTTTAAAGAAAAAATGTCATTTCAGTAGCCTCTAATTCTGGGTGCTTAGCTAGTGACTGCTGCTAATCTGATTTGTCTTTGAAACCTGACAGAAGGCATAAGCTGCTTGGGTATACACTATACACAATAATCGTGTAGGTGATAAAATGATGTAAATCTCAGCATAGGTTTTCGAAGCTCAGAAGTAGTTTTACTTTTGAGGAAAACTAAAGGAAGTCTTGTTTCATTTTTAATTTGCTTTTGTGGTACATCCCTCCCCACCTATCACACAGGCCCCCAGCCGTGCTTGGATAGCTGACAAGGGTTCAGAGTAGTGTCTGTGCCAAGGAATGGTGCATGTAAAGTCAGAAGGTAAAAGGTATGCCACAAGGGAGTGAAGTTCTTGTGACTTATTTCGCCTTGGCTTTTAGCTATTTGATGCTTTTTTTGATTTGTCGTATTTTTGGCAGTTCTCTCTTTAAATTGTGTTTAGGTTTGACAGAGCAGACTTCAGAAAAAAGTAAAACAATTAAGCGATGCTAAAATGGTGTTGTTGAATGGGCTGCAGCACAACTTCTGAGCTTGTAGAGAGCTTATTCAGGTGGAGTATTGAAGAAAATACTGCAATATTTTCAGTCAAACTGGACATGGAGCAGAGCTTGTTGCAGCCCAGTAAGTGAAACCCGCATGTCTTGCTGGGCCTGATGGGAGCTGTGGCCTTCCTGCGCCAGGTCCAGGTCTGCACGGAGGGGATGCTGTGCACAACCAGTAGACGCAGCCTGAGGTGGCTGTGTCCAATGCGAGCAAGTAGTGTGGCTCATTAGGGTTGGATCTGTAGGCTGAAACCGCTGTTGAAAAGGTCCCAGTGTCCTTGCTGAACATGTTACTGGAAAGTGGAGGGTCATGTCATGTCAAATTAGCTCTGGTCTGAGCCTGAAAAATGACTGCATTTACACAGTTGGGGTGCATTAAGCATGCTCCTGGAGCACACATTTTGGTTTAGTCTCATTAAAAAGAGAGCAAGTTTGTGTGCTCTGAGACTACACCGCAATGTGGGACAAAGTATGGTAAGGGGGGGTGACTGGGAGATTTGTGTCAGAAGTGCACTTGTCTTTTCATCTAAATAGTAATTTGTAGGGTTTTGTCCCATAGATGCTCCCTAGCTGTTCAATCACTGGGTGTTTTTGTAAGAGGACAGTGCTGATTTTGGCTGCTCAGTTTAGCATTAGCGTTCCCTGCCTATTGAATGTGTTCCTGCAATGTCCCTAGCTTTTTTTTTGGTTTGTTTTTTGGCTGGAGCATATCACTTGGTTATAATTCAGATGATATTGTCCGGCAGTACTAAACTGCAGTGTTGCGTTTGTCAAAACTTGGCTCCAGCTGTTCACCAGAGTGGTGTAAATGCTGTTTGAGTGTGCACATCTGGTCATTTTGGAACAGGTTTAGTACATTCCTTTCGGTGCTAGAGTTTAATTTACAACTGGAAAGCAGACCAGCGCAACAGTAAATTACTCTGTTTCAGATAAATGCTTTCTTTGTGACTGCTTTGTGAAAATGATTTATGGGAATACTCTGCATCCTGATATGTTTCTTCCCCTCCTTCCGCCACCTGCCCGGAGTCTGACGTCCTGCAACTTGTGTGTTAGTCTTTGCATCTGCTTGCTAAGTATATAATCATTACGTAAGCTGAAGATACGGACCACGTAATTAAAGCAATAAACTGAAATAGAAATTTAAATTGTGTACCCTTTGGCAGTTGTAGGAATTGAGAAGAATGAAAAATTGAACTTCTGCAGATGAGTAACAGCAACTTGTCTGTCCTGCACTTGAGGAATGTTTTTGTAATCTGTTTCAGTACTCTTCAAATAAAACTAGGGAAAGGGACTTTCACTGTCTGGGAGAGCCAGAAATTGATTCTGGGCAAGCAAAATTAGATATTTTTTTTTTCTATAGAATTGCACTTGAATGTGTTTTTGATTAGTAAGGCCATTTTCCAGGGTGGGGAGGGGGGTCAAGGCAAAGATAATTACTGATCTGGCATAGGTCTTAGTGATGCTCAGATTCAGCAAAGCTCAACTTTCAAGACTCACAGTAATAAACTGAAAGTACTTGTTTTCCCTTGCAGGCTCAGATCTTGATGTTTCCTTCTAAGCAGTAAGCAAAGAAGGAGAAATTGAGGGTGCCTTTTTGCCGCAGTCGCATCTTTGACTCTGCTCAGCTTTTGACCTTGTCATTGGTAGTGTCTTTGCCTCTTGCATCTCCTCAGAGTGACAACGATGAGGCTATGCCTGTTTTACTACTTGCAGTTTCTAAGAGGATTGGGCTGCTTTGTTTTTCTTTAATAATGATCAACCCATATTAATTTGGTTTTAAATCCTTGTAAGAGGGAAGTATCATTTATTCATTAAATCTGAGCAAAGAACTTGAACACTGATAGTTACCTGTATTGTGGAGATGTAAAAGTTCTGGGTTTTTTTTAAGGTACAAAATGTCTTTTACAGTGAGTTGTTGGACTTTTTTTTCCTTCTTCGGTTCTCAGGTGACTGGTTGAAAAAGGTTTTTGTCCCACCTACCCCCAGTCTTTTCCTACCTGCTTCATTGCTAGAACCAGCTGGTGCAAGCTGTTTCCTTCTAATTATCAGTTTGCTGCTTTAGGAGTTCTCAGGATAGTATGCACAAAAAAGTAGTGTTTCCAGGACCAGTCAAAACTGATGCTAAGTATTAGAGAGGCCATGGGAAGTGTGGGTCATGATAACTTGCTGTTTGTCACCGGACCTGAATTGTTCCACAGTATTACTGTTTTTTGCTTGGGATGCAGGAGGAGAACTTGCTGCCACTTATCTATACTCTTATCTAAAAACTCTCTCCATTTTATTCTGCTTTCTAAAATGACTTTGAAAAATACCACATCCAGTTCCAGCAAAGAGGAAGCCACCTAATTGTTTATTGGATGTGCCATTGGGAAGATGAATAGCTGAAGTGGAAACACAGAGGTGCTTGCTTTGTACCCTCATGTGCAAAACTGATCAGGCAGTATATGGAAGAAGCTACGTATTTGAATTCTTCTCCGGACATGTATCACTGTGCACAGTAGTCTCTTGACAAACTTTCTACTAGTGTAAAAATTATTTCTGTTGTGCAGGCATTTTCCCTCTGCCTCAAAACAACATGAGTGCATTCACTATGATATCTTTAGCATTATACAGCTTACTTATCTTCTGTCTTTGCTAACCTAAGTTAGCTAAGTTAGCAAACTGCTGACTTAAAATGATTAAAATGCACTTTCTAAATAAATCACTCAAAAGTACTTTAATCTTAAAAAAAACCCCCATAAGTAACTACTACATGCTTTCCATTTGATGTAGGTCAGTTTGAAGCCTCATGCTTTTTGCAGCCTTCTGATGGGGAGGTAGTTCATGTGAAGCAAAACACTTACGGAGGAATTTTTCTTGTTTTGAGCTGGAAGACTGCTATACCAATGAGGAAGGTCATGTTTATGGGGAGGGAGGCAGAATGCTGTTTCTCAGATTGCTTTATGGAGCTGAGTCGGGGCTTGGACTGTTAAATTGTATTTGTTTGCAGGAGACTATTACTTTTATAAAATCAGTGAGAACACAGACTTCTTTGGGTTTTCCTTCCTGTAAGGGCATGAAAGTACTTAATGCACATACGTGCACACACACACATATATAAACACGCATTATATAAATATAAAGAACCTTTTCTACATGGTTAGAGTATTTATCTAGTATTGTAATCCCTCTGTCTTGTCTTAACATAAAATGCATGTGTTATATTTGCTGGAATATTTTATAAAACTTTCTGTTGAATTTGCTAGGTGTCTGTTACAGCTCATAATTAAATGAAGTAAACTCTTACTGTCCAGCGAGTTTGGTTTTTATCCAAATGCTGTCTTGATGTATTTTGATTGTTTTTAAAGTGCAATTAGATTTTTTTTTTGTCTGTTATGGTAGAAGACTTTTGACAAGGGTGGTGGCTCTTAGCAAGAGCCTGAAGCAAGGGACTGAAGTTGTTGACCAACCTAACTGTTGCAAGAAATGAAGAGCATGCCTTTTGGGTACTTTTGTTATGGTTACTGCTTGTTCAGAAAAGGATTTGTTGGTCCTTCTCTCCATGTCCTGTCAGTGTAAGAACCACTAAAGTGGTGAAAGCAGATTAATAATGACTTGTGGCTCCTTGAGCTGTCATTTCTTTGTAACTGCTTTATCTTAGACTGAGAGGTCTAGGAGGGAAGTCCAGCAGAAATTTGGTGAAATGTTTAGGGGACTGGAGCATACAACAAAATAGGCTGAGGGAAGGAAGAAGGCTGAGATTGGGGGCCAATTCTAATCTCCAAATCATAATAGCAGTGTTATAGAGAAGGCGGAGATAAATACTTCTCAGATTTGCACACCAAAAGGACAGGAGGCAATTGTCACTTGTTGCAATGAAAGAAATTTTTTTCTTGGACATAAAAAGAAAAAACTGTAGTGAGAGTGGTTAAGTGCTGGATGTTGCTCAGAGAGGTTGTGGAAACTCTGGCCTTGGAGGTTTTCAGAACTCAGCTGGGCAAGGCCCTGAGCAACCTGGTCTAACTTTGAAACTAGCCCTTTCATAAGCAGGATGTTGGACTCGTTCACCTCCAGAGGTCCCTTCCAAATGACTCTGACTTAATTTGCACAGTTTATAACACACCTTTGTGGGGTGTGTATGGTCTCGTTTCTTCCCCTGTCTCTCCTGCACCCTCTCCAGGGAAATACGGATACGTAACTGTGGGAGAGAAATCCTGGCATGAAAAAGACTTTGTATGCTTCTTATCGGAGTTACTTGAGAGGGTCCCATCGGACAACTGATCTTTCGAACTACTGCCAAACTTTACAGGGAAACTTAATTCAACTGTGATTTGTCATGACTTTCTTGGTTAAAAAGACTCAAGTCAGATTTTAAATAGATATTAAATATCAGTGGGAGTGTGTCCTTATAACTCTTAGCAGCTGTATGTGACCAGGTAGTGTCATACATCACTTTTTGCAATTACTGCTGCGGGGTGAAGACTCTGCAATGAGGTCAAGTTTCAGCTTTCATTTAATACACATTTGTCCTCTCCTCCACCCTTATTGTGTAGTCTTATAGCCTGTTACTTTTTTTTGTTGATGGCAAACACCTTCTGAATACTTCATTAATGGAATATTTAGTATGAGTGCCTGTTGTTCAAGCATTATTTAATGAGTCAGGCTATTTTGTGAGAATTTATCATTGACTATATGATCCCTGCATAATGGCAATCTTAGATGAAAGATGGAAGTGTCATCAGTCAACACAAGGCAATTTTCCATTTTCACCTTGAAATAGTAAACATTTATTTTAAATGGGTTGATGAAATTTTAACCATTTCCCTATATATTAGCTAGTTAAATTAATTGGTTCACCTGTTACTATCTTTGCTCAAGGATCAGATCACCATTTTAAGAAGCCAGAATAAATAGCACAGGCAGTTTTATGCAGTGTCCTCGGCTTAAAATATTGTGTTTAAGCTAAAGGATTTTTATTTTCTGCCACTTTGAATATTCAATCAGTGACTCATGTGTTTCAGTTAAAAACAAAAACCAAAAAAACCATAAACAAAACAAAAACAAAAAAAAACCCAAAAAACTCCCAGGGTGCTTACTACAGTGCTGTTCCAGAGTCAAGAAATATGGTTGGGAGCTGAGAACTCATTAGCCCTGCTCAATCACATACTTATTTGAGTATTCTCAGTGTATCAAGGTGTTGTGGTTAAACCCCAGCTGACAACTAAGCCCCACACAGCCACTCGCTCACTCCCACCTGGTGGGACAGGGGAGAGGATCAGAAGAGTAAAAGTGAGAAAACTCATGGGTCGTGATAAGACAGTTTAATAGGTAAAGCAAAAGCCGCGCACACAAGCAAAGCAAAACAAGGAATTCATTCACTTCTTCCCACGGGCAGGCAGGTGTTCAGCCATCCCCAGGAAAGCAGGGCCCCATCACATGTAACGGTGACTTGGGAAGACAAACGCCATCACTCCAAATGTCCCCCGCTTCCTTCTTCTTCCCCACCTTTATATGCTGAGCATGATGTCATACGGTATGGAATATCCCTTTGGTCGGTTGGGGTCAGCTGTCCCGGCTGTGTCCCCTCCCAACCCCTTGTGCACCCCCAGCCCACTCGCTGGTGGGGTGGGGTGAGGAGCAGAAAAGGCCTTGGCTCTGTGTAAGCACTGCTCAGCAGTAATGAAAACATCCCTGTGTTCTCAACACTGTTTCCAGCACAAATCCAAAACAGAGCACCGTACTAGCTACTGTGAAGAAAATGAACTCTGTCCCAGCCAAAACCAGCACACATGGATCTATGGTAACAGGACCGTGCTCTCTTATATCACAGTTGTCAGTGCCTTAGTTCTCAGTGCTACCGTTCTCTCGTTAAGCACATTAGCTAGCTAGTAAGGGGAGAAACCAGGGAGCTGCGGGTGCACCTCTGTCCTCTGCCTTCCGTGGATCTTCCACGTGTCACTGGAGAACTGCCCAACTCTACAACTACTTCCATGTAGGACGAGTGCAAGTATACAATGTAACCTATTGCACAGGCACACATAAAATGTTTGAAATCATTATTCCATGTTATTGGGTTAAAAGCAGTGCAGATTTTCGAAGTGTTTCTTTAGACACTCATTTAAGTGTTTCCTGACGTTGAAGAGAGCTATTGAATGGTTTGAAACATTGATACTGGGTTTTAACTCCTTGTAAAAGTGAGTCTACAATATATCTGGTGAATTTTAGGCAAACTGTCATTGAAACTTATCGTTGTTATGTGGTTAAGGTTATTGTATTGTAGGTTCATAACTGGACTTTTCCTGAATGGAGAAATTGCTTCTAAAAAACTGATGGCCAAACAGAGCAAATACATATGCTGAATAGTTACATATGTGGAATGCAGCCAATACCAATGTGTGGAAAGAATTGCATAAGTCTTAGGAGATACTGGAAAGATCTGGTCACTAATGAACTATAAAAGATTTTTCAGAAATTCCTGGTATTATTTTTAAATTTTCTATTGCTTTCTGTGACAGCTTTAAGGACACAGATGCCAAAAAACTGTGGATAAAAGCTGTTATGCATTATCCAGAGCATTACAGTACCATTTATTTAACTACATAGTTAAACAAAGAAAAGGAACTTCTGCAAAATTTCATTTTAAAGGATTAATATATATGAGCGTGAAGAAGGAAGAAAAGAGCTTAGTTGTACTGTCCTTGAGTCAATAAAAAACCCAGTGTGATCAACCTTCTTTTACTGACCTGGAGAAATAATTGTTATGCTTTCAAAATATTGATCATTATGACTGAACAACAAAATACCAAAGGAATTATTCTTTTCTATCACGTACCATCCAATAAAAGATAACTGGGTAGCTGAAATTGGTGGAAAAAACACCTTATTCACTCTCACTCCTTGGATCAAAAAGGAAATTGCAATGCCCCTGTTCCTAAAAACCTGTCATATCCCCTTGGATGGGTCTTTGCATTGCTTTGAAATGCAGGAGGTGTTGTCAAGGGGGTAGCTCAAAGTCATGAGAGGTGGCAGGGGTGAATTGCTGAAGGTAAGATTGTCTCCTCCTCTCTTCAGACCTTTTAAAAAGTCTCAGATTGCCATCCACCTCTGGTGAATGCATTTCCTCTAAGTGGTAATCTCCTGTCAGCTATCTAATAGATACATGGCTGTTGGTGAAAGCACTTGTAAAACAAAAAGAAGGTGAATTAAATCTGGTAATCATGACACTGTAAGAAGGCACACGGGTATCTATCATCCCATTGGCTCTCCCCCAGCTCCTTGCTGTCTCCGTGCAATTCCCAACACACATTTGTCTTGCCTGTTCTGAAAAGCCTCCAGGGACGGACACTGTGGGAACCTCTACGTGAC
Organism: Morus bassanus; assembly: GCA_031468815.1. Taxonomy (NCBI): domain Eukaryota; kingdom Metazoa; phylum Chordata; class Aves; order Suliformes; family Sulidae; genus Morus; species Morus bassanus. The sequence goes on along the minus strand of CM062568.1, from coordinate 84,723,539 downwards.
TTGTTCTGGTCCTTACACCTGGGGCAGGGGTTTGTCTTTGTTTTTTCCATTGTTCCTCTTACCTCAACCACCACCTCCCCACAGTTTCCTAATAACCAGTCTAAATTTCTTTTTATCATCATTTTAAGCCAACTGTATTGTCTGTCCCTGGTGAATAGGAAGGATGATACACTCTCATCCTCTTTGCGGAAACCTTTCAGATGTTCAAAATCTTTTGTCATGCTTCCTTCTTTTCTTTATAGACTGTTGACCTAATGACAGATGGAGGTCTATCTGAGTCTAAAAAATAAAGATACCTGCAAACCCATGGCTGTGTTCAGTAGCCAATATGTAGCATAAGCAGTTGGGAGACAACACGTGTACACTTTCTTCCTGTTTGTCACTCTAACCTTGATTTATGTGGCTTTAACCCATAATGCTCAATAATACATAACTAGACAGCGAAGAATTATTTAGAAATAGCTGGCAGCAGTAGTTAGCTACAGCTTCTGGTCTGTTCCTGCCTGTCGGGTCCAAGCACTGCCTGCGGGTGAATTGGAAAGGTGGGCTTGCTTTGTGACAGCTGGGTTTCGTGACTCTGATGTGCACCCAGCCCAGATCCGAGCACCTCTTGATGCCTGGGTCAGTCTCCACAGAATCTTCGATGAAACACCCCTCTGCTTGAGCCAGAGTGGGAAATCTTAATCTGGCCTCGCTTGAAGGCTGCCGTTCTCATTTTGATGGAGTGTAAAGGGCAAAGAGAGGCCTTTCCACTGTTTTGGTTTAAAAGGGCCTGCTGGTTCCGGTAAATGCCCCCGTCCAAGATTCAGAAGCAATGCTGGAGAGGGTTTGTGGTTTTATGGTTTCTTTTAAAAGTATATTTATGAGGTGAACTGTGCACTCTGCTTACAGAAGTTCTAGATGTCATTGCCTGGAAGCCTTCCTGTTCAGGAAATAAAAAATGGCTTTTTAATGAAAGCTTTTGGATTAAGCAAGAGCTTAACATATTCTTAAGGTTCCTTCAAGCCTGATGAGCTCATACACATGCATTCACTGGAGAATGTTTTCTATGCAGTGTCTTTGCAGAATCTGCCACTGATTGTGTAAAGCTCCATGGTTGGTACTTCAACAGTTTTATACTGTTGTATTTTTACTTTTCTTTTTTACACACACCTTTAAAAAAACTTGCATACATTTTAGAAGAGGTGGCTGGATGATGCTTTCTGGCACAAGTCAGAAAGCACACAGTTTTACGACTTTCTCCTTACTGGTCCACAGTAGCGAGTGACTTAGAAGTGTTGTGTATGGCCAGTATGGGGGCTGTGCTAGCACAGGAATTGCCAGGTGCTAAAACTTCTGGCAGTGGGAGGAAATGGATCTCCTGTGCTCAGTGTTGTTTGGTTACTGTGCGTTGATGGATGCTGAGGAAAGCTCTGTCCTACCATAACAAATGAGACTCTTAGGACACAGCCTCTGAAATATTACTGGGACTTCTTGCCTTGGCACCTACAGCTGAGACAAGTCTTGTAAATAATGACCATATGTGCAATAATCAACACCTATCTTTATCTTATTTGGGATCTGTAGTCAAGAGTATTATAGAAATTAAAAATACTACTAGGAAGAGAGGGTTTTTTTTGTGTGTGTGAAGAATGTTATGGAAAAGCAGTAAGAAAAGAGGACTAGTATTCAAGTGTCGTGGTAAAACAAATTTTCTCTGTAAACTTAGAGGCATGCTGCTCATCTGCTAATCCTCCCTCAAGCCACAACATGGAAGTGCCACCTAGGTAGAAAAGGGAGAGTTGGAAGATTGCTGCAGTGTTTGAAATTACAATATTCCTTCAATATTTTAGTAATAACAAGGACCAGATCACCTTGTGTGTAGCTAGTTAGAAATTTAGGTCATCTTAAAAAAAATATTTTAAATAGTCACCCTGCCTTTAACTCCAGTTGTCTTCCTTCAGGAGCATCAGCCAAAAATACATCCCTTCAGTATATCTCCCTCCCACAACTCCTCACCTACAGAAGATGTATGCTCCGTAACTGTGCAAAATTAGCTTGCATTTCAGATGGGAGTTTATGGTGGTGTGTATAAGCTCTGAAACAAGTCTGGGCTTGAGCTGGCCTGGTCACACTGCATTTGTTAGTCCAGTGGCAATTTATAACTGTTAAATTGAAGCAGCCTTGTTTGGTGGTACAGATTTGGCCCCTTGCAGGTCTCTGTGTATTTATTTGGCCATTAACTGTTCCTAAGGACAGAGTGAGTATAAGGATGGGGCCTACATGTATGCAGGAATTTGAGGTGCTGACTTAACTGGGGAGAAAGCCGAGAGGAAAAATAGCTGGCCTGTATTAGTTTCTCCTAGCAGAAACAGGATTTTAAATCTGTAGATGAGGCTTTATTATGAACTTCAAGAGGATATAGGGATGACAGCTTAATCCCAGCCTGTCTTGGTAAAGGTTCACTGGGTTTGCTCCTTGCTGAATGCCTAGCAATTTGCATGGTGCTCTGGAAATACTATTGTATTAGTTACCATTTTTTCCCTTGTGCACTTCTGAATGTAATAATGAGCTTCAAACTGAAGAAGAAGGAAATAAATACAAAACTGTGAATAATACAAGAAGAGCTTCTGCTGGCTGCCAGTGACGAGGCTCACTTTGATGCCTTGTTCAAACACTGATTGAGACATAGCTGAAGCCCTGATCCCATCTCCGGTCCCTTTTCCCCTCAGTGTGGGTGAACCCACACACCTGTCTGTGCAACTGAAAACCTGTTCAGTTGGGTTTGTGGTGGCCTCTACTGGTGCTCCTCTGCAAAGGAAAGAAATCATGAGCTCTGCCGTTCAAGTTTGCTCCTCCAGAAACCTAGTAGTCCAGAAAAATCTCTCCATTGTAAGTAAAGTTTGGGGGGAAAAAATGAAAAGAAGCCCTTCTAGGGCATTTGCTGTGGTGGGGAGCCCTTGAATCAAGACCTGCCACCACGAGTACAGCTGTCAAAGCTGCATGCCTTCCTCTGCTGAGTGTTATGGTTTTGTTGCCCTCCATGAGCAGATGTGGCCTGGGAGAAACTCATCCTGAGCCTCAAAGCACAGCACAGCTCCCACTGGCTTTGGCTCAGGCTTGCAGCTGCAGGCTAGTTGGGGTTGGGCAGCCAGGGGGGCTTGGGGTGGGAGCCGGGGGGAGTTGGCGTGCTGTGCCTCCTGCTTTTTGATGAGGCTTACTTGCTTTGGTTTGGGAGTATCTGTGGTCTGGCTTAACCTCTTCTGCCCTTCCAAAATAATTCAAGCCCACAGGTAGTTAAAGCTGCTTGGAAGCCTTTCAGCTGTTGTGAGTGAAATAAAATGGATAAAATCAAGAGAGGCCTTGAGCTGTTAGTATGAAACCTTGTGTTTATCGCTGAGGGGATGCTTTGAATTGATGTGGCTACAGGGCTTTTCGCTGCTCCTGCTGGGCCAGAGAAAGCACGTCAATGGGTTTCCATGCCGGGGAGAGCATGGACAGCATTTGCATGGTGGGGAGAAGCTGGAGCCGGGGCGAGAAACACCACAGAGAGGAGTCGGTGCCTAGGTTATGCCTCTGTCCTTTTCAGCCAAAGAGCAAAAAGGGCTTCTTGCTTCAGGTTTAAATGACTCTTCACGTGCTTGTGAACATCAAACCATGGCCTGTTTGTAAAGCCCTTTTGCCAGTAAATTGTTAGCTGGGGAGAGGGGATCTGTGGGTGGTTTGTCCATGAGGCGTGTTTAGTTTTTGCTAGGAAGTGGAAACGTGACTGAGCTCTGGGATGTGCTGGTCCCTTCCGGCAGCTGTAGTGCAAGGAAGCTGTGGGCTCTTATCTTTGAGCGTCAGATGCCCAAAAGTTGAGCTATGGAGCAGGTAGGGCAGAGAGTCAAACCTTCTCAAATCAGTCCGTGAACTCATCTGCTGGGTTTCCAGCTATGCTTACCTAGCTCGTGAGGATGGTGGTCTGATGAAGAAGGTTGGGCTGTTGGAAAGTCATGACCCAAAAGCACATGGTTTGTTTTTAAATTGTGTGCTTTGGGTTCTTCAACTTTGCCTGTTTGTGAATTTTTAAAGGTTATGTTCTCAGGCTTTTTCTCAGAAAGCATGGAGGCTAGAAAATTTGATTGGTTTTTTGTTTGGTTGGTTTTGGGTTTTTTTGGGTTTTTTTTTTTTGTTTGTTTGTTTGTTTGTTTGTTTTGTTTTGTTTTTTTTTTTAAATAACTTACAGCTGAGGTTTAACAGTTGAGAAGCTGAAGCCCTGATAAAAACAGTGAATATCATGAGACTTGAAATAAAATCATGAGATGGCAGTGTTGCTTCTAGCAGCTGATCTTTGTGGCAGTGCTTCATTTTCTAGGTCTCTGTGCAAATGCTTTTTGTTTGCTAAAAGCCCTGTATTGACAAATTACAGCCAAGACTAAATGCACGATTATTTCCACTATCTAACCTGTTTATCACTTACGTGTTGCTTCTGGATTTGCAAGTTGAAATTCTCACAGGCACAAATTAGTGCACTTGTTTTCCTGGCAATGCGTAGATTTTGAATATGGTTAAGTATGCTTAAATTAATCTGACATCTGGAGATGTGGGTAGTGAGAACGCGTTTCTACGTTACCAGCTAACTTTAGCCTCATAGCTGAGGAGGCTTTCTCTAAGTACCCGTGCAGGGTGGCAGGAGGGAGCTTGTAGACGAGCCCTTTGGAGAGAGCAGCTGGTGTCAGGTATGCTCTGGCAGTGCTGACTGTCAAGGGAGCTTGAAGGGACTGGCCTTTTGACTGATATGCTTCAATTTAATCCAACCTGTTTCAGCCACAAGGGCATCCTTGGCCTAACAGCAACCAGGGAGCTTTCCCTGACAAGTTCAAGCGATCCTTCAACTCCTTCTGGCTGCTTCTGTGCTTAGCTTTTAGCCTGAGTCTATTCAGGCGTGCCATGAAGGAGGGCATCGGCAGTGGGTGTGGGGGTGCTCTTGATCTGGAGCAAGTACGCTATGTCAGGCTAATGCAGGCAATGCTTTATAAGCTTGTGTTTTAAGTGTTTGAGATTTAAATGTTTGAGACCTTGCCCCCTTGGGCTTGCCAGGTACATCAAAACTCAGCTAACACTTGCCATCAGAAGAGGTTTCTGTTGAGCCAATGTCACATGTCGCTTGCTTATCAGTGTTTGGTGGCACTGTAATAATACCACAGTGCTTCCACATCAAGCTTAAAAAAGGTAACAGCGTACTTATGCAGCCCTTTAACTAGGATCCAGGCCCAAGCAAGATCTTCCTCCATTGATTGAAGGGTAACTCTGCCCTTTATGTACTTGTTTTTCCCTGGGCTTTTCTTCTACCCCAAAGCTTTCCTGCAGTTAGTATACCCAAAGGGTGATGTTTTGTTGGTTTCAGCCAAAATAATGGCTGCTCTTGCTAAACTTGAATAATGCTGGTGTCCTTTGAGCAGGGGGAGGCAGAAGCATTTCCTGGCTAGACAGTAAACCAAACTGGTGCAGGGATAAGCTTTTAAACTGCTTGCTTGCTGTGTGGGCAGCCTTCTCTGTGGACTGAAGGGGTGGGAATTTAACTTCAATATGTGGCTTTTTTGCATAGAAATCAATGGTCTTTACGTGAATGTGTTCAAGAGAATAAGGCTTGGGCTTTGTTACTGGCTTGTGACTGGGGCTAAGCATGGTGGTAGCATCTGCTTCAGAGTTGTGGTAAACTCAGGTGACTGAGCTTGTCTTTGTGTTATATGGTGTGGTGGCCTCTTGGTCCCTTTTAGTGCTGTAATACTGTGGAAGCAATGAAATGCAGTCTAAGAGTGTGAGCTCCAGAGGAACAATTACAAAAATGGTGGGTTAAAATAGGGCAATGAAATGTAAAAATATTCTTTCCTGGAAAGGGCCTTCATGCCATTTAGAAAGGAAATAAAGATGGCACCTATGTTCTTGCCAGGATCCCCAGAGCACATTGGCTTGGTTTCAGTAATTTTTAATAGAATTCAACTTTAAGTGCTCCCAAATGAACAAATAGGAATTGAACTAACTTAAAGAAGGACTTTTCTCCTTTTGAAATACACAGATAATAACAGGAAAAATCATATTAATGAGTTGCAGATACCTGCCTGTGTCTTGTTTTGAGGCTTTTTTGTGACACTGCAATCTGTGTACTGCTGTTTATCAAACTCTGCAGCATCTACCACAGCAAGGGTTGATTTTGGAAGGCTGTAATTTATAGGTAGGAAAGGATTCAGGATTTCAGGGAAAATGTCAGTGGTAAGTTCCAAGTACCCCCCAGCTTCTTTAATATAGCAATTCCAAATCCTCAGGGAGTATAAGGGGAAAGAGCTGCAAAAAATGGCCGGACTCACATGATCTTTCTAAATAATATCTGCTTTTGTCATTTTCTGAGTCAGAACACTTGGCTAGATGGCTATTGCTCTGACACAGCTGGGCATCTTTACTTACATTTTTAAGCAACACGAAATTCCTGTTCCTATGTTCCCACAAACATCATGCTATAGATATTTTTTCTCTGTGTATACATATGGACATGTTTATTGCCCGGGGGATTGATGCACCCTCGTAGTGCTTATCTTCCCATGCTATTATTTCAAGACTGCTTGATGGCTGCAAAAGATAATTCCCTGAACAGGAAGATGTCAGGTCTAGCTTCTTTCAAAGCTTGACTCTGGTGCACTTCTCATTAGCTGAGGGACGGTTTCTTGTTGTGTAGTGTGGGGCTCAGGAACCTCAAGGAAACAGCAGAATGTTTTGTTGCTCCACATAGAAGAAAATAATTTGCTCCACCTAAGTTTTTCAGTTAAGTATCTGCATCAAGCTATATGGATATAATCTGTACTGGAGACTGGATATAATCTCTGTGAAAACTTTCTGAGTTGTCTTATACAGAGTACCTTCAATGATAGGTTTGTTAAAACTTTGTCACCTTGTTCTCAGAAATGTCAAGCGAGGAATTTCATCTTGATTTTCTTAAGTGGATTAGCCCTGGCATAGCTGCAGTGCTACTCAGTCTTCAAGGTGTCTTCAAGGTTGCGGTGTCATAACGGCGTTAGCAATATTGCTATCAAAATGCACCTTCTGGCAATCCTTAGTATTAATAATAAACAAAATGAAGTGAATCCATGTGGAAAAACTTTACAGGGAGTTTAATATTCGATCACAGTGTAGAAACTTTTAGCTGATGTGCAACTTCTTATATTTTAAAAGTTATGGAATTTGGGGTTGTTTGGTGGTTTGTTGTTTTTGTGGGGTTTTTTTTGTGGTGATTTTTTGGTTTTGGGTTGGTTTTTTTGTTTTTGTTTTTGTTTTTTTTGGCAAATGTCCTGTTTCAGAAACTGTTGCAGCTGGTTGACAATCAGTGTGTCTAGTTCAGTTACCTTTGGAACCAAAATTCTAGTTCAAGGTTGTAAAGAGCCAAAACACAACAGTATTAAGGTGGGATCCTCTAATAACTTAGGGCATTTATGGACAGACAAGTGGAGAGAGGGAGTAGAGTGCTGTGCTCAGGACAGATGATTGGGAGCCTGACTTGGGTTGTCCTCATGGGTGCATGTTGCCTTGAACTTCTGTGTCAGTCCCCTCAAAACTGAGGATGAGTAACACTCATTTCACTGATGAAAAGGAGTTTTGAGTGGATGTTGGTTTAGATATGCAATTTCCACAAACAGAGTAGTACAGCGTCTGTCAGACTGTTTCAGGTAACGGTTGACGGTATGTTGCAGAGCGTAGATTAAAACAAAGTTTATACCTCACTTGGAAAATTGTTAAAATTACCTCGCACAGATGTTGGCTGTTGCAAGCCCACTTTGGGATTACAGTGTTATGATTCAGAGGTGCCATCATTTCTCCTCCAGTGCTGTTTATCCATCTGCACTGACAGTTTTGTCCTGACTCTGCACAGGGATGAAGGGGAGAGACAGAAGTCTAGATCTGATGATTGGTGCTCTCGTTCTCATACTTCAAAGGCTATTGCTTGCTCTCGTCACCTCCTGCACTGTTGTTGTATGTAAATCATCTGATCCACTTTGTGCTCCTAATAATTCTTGAGCTATTTGCCAGAGCTGCTCATCACTGTCCTTGCAGCCATGGAAACAAATTGTTCCCAGTTTCATAGGAAGAATATTTTCTTTTCCCGTGACAGCTTTGGTTATAATGCATGAGAAATTGAGAGGCCAGGCATCATTCTCTATAACCAGGTGCTCTTGGAATAGTTTTTGGAGAAGTAAAGGATGGGTGGTGCTACTTAACATTTGTTGTTTGTTCTGTTTGGAAAATCAAGTGAAAGAAGCAGGGGGATAGGCATTTGATCATATTTACTGCTGTTAAGGAAAACACTGCCCATAAGTCTTGCTGCAACACGTCATTTTAAAAAATGAATGACTGCCATTGTCTTTCCCTCGTCCTTTGCTTCTTCAGGACAGTATGACTGGTGTGTTCCCATTGACCTCTTCTCTGACCACATTGAGTAGTTGCTACTTATTTAAGCCACATTTGACCTTTGTGTCCTCGTGAACAAGAAGTGATGAGGGGAAACCCCTTTCCTAATTTAAATGTCCTATGCACGCACTAGTGGGATTTGGTAACAATATATGGTGGTACAATGCCGACTTTTGCCTGCTCTAAGCTAACCTGCTGCTGCTGGATTGTTACCAAGTATGTTCCCAAAAGCGCAAAAACTGATTAAAGCATTTTCCCTTTTTTTTCGTGTGTGAATAAACAAAGTATTCCAACACCAGCATGGTCTGGATGTGAATTCTTGCTCAAACAACTCTGTTGACTTTCATCGTGCATTTTTTTGCACACGCTTTCTGGTTCTTCGTAGTGCTGTCGTGTGCACGTGGAAAGAGCTCCCTGTGTGGAAAAGTGATGGTTAGCTAAACATTCCTTTCCAGAGTGTGCCTACCTTGGTAGTATCAGGCTGGCCATGATCTCAAACATCTGATTGAAGTCTCAGATTTTGATAAAATGTGCCCTGATTTCACTATTGCTTTATCCTTTTAGTCAACGGATATTCCCTCCCATCTGTTTCTTTTGTTCAGCTCCTGCAACTTGTCTGTATAGCAGAGAATTCAGTCTAGGATTACAGCAGTCTGCCTTCTGACATGCCTTGCACAGCAGGAGCCTTCTCCCTAACTGAGCCTTGTAGATGCTAATGCAGTAATACTTTTGCTGATCAGGACAGCTTACAGCATATGGTTGCTTCTCTACAGAACAAGAATACCCTCGTGCAACAGAGCTGCAGGGTGGGCAGGGTACCCTCAGCAGGTCTGTTGCATTTCTGCATTTCACCGGATGGAGCAAACTTGCATCAAAATGGCTACGGATTCCCTTCCATGCTATCTCTAGTTGATTTTTATGCTGCCCTTACTGAGTATCTGTGCTCTAGGTTTTACCTGTCAGGAAAGTTGTAGTGGTATTTGATTTCAGATTCGGAGGGACCACCTGTTGGTAGGCTGAAGAAAAGGGAGAGAGAACAGAGGAGATGTAGGATCATTTTGACTTACTGGGCTTGCAGACCAGGTAATTGAATGACAACTGAAACAGGCAGAGGAGAGTGAGCTCCCTCACTTCCACTCTGTCTCCCCCTTTCAATAGTTTCGACCTTGAAGGTACATTGTTTTAAGCATATCTAAATGAATTGTTCAGTTTTCAATCCTGTCTTAAATTTGGCAGGAAATGCTGCAGAAAGAAACTTTTTTTTGGGGGGGAGAATCAGGGTTTCAATGTAAAGAAGAGACTTCTCATGAGGACAGAAAATTTGCAAGCAAATCATTAAATTACATGCTAGATGATGATCTGCCTGTCTCGTACTCCAGCAGTTGTGAAAGTAAACCTTGATACTGGACGTGGAAATGAAAATGAACTCTTTTTGTGGTCTTCCTGTGATTTACAGCCAATGAAACTTGATAGTGGAACAAGAGGAGAGAAAGCTATCAAAAATACCCTTTTGTCTAACAGCAAAAGCAAGCGAGAGGTGTCCGGTGACCTGCCAGGAAGACTTGTTGCGTGGTTGCGTGGCATGTGCTGCGATTCTCAGCCATCCCATTTTGAGGCGGATCAGATGCAGCACTCAACAGATGCTTTGGAGCACTAAGTGTAGTTGGGGGCGAGTGGGTGAAACACTGACTGGCTTGTGTTGGCAGATGGGAATTCAGGGATTCATTAGTCATGCCGTAGTCTCTTGTTTTGCAGTGTGTCGTGATGAAAAGAGAAAGAAGAGTTGCCTTTCGATAGCTGAAGAGGGCTTTTAAATACTGCAGGCTGAAGGTCGCTGTTTGAACGATGTTGTCTTCCACAGCAGTTGATCACTGAGATAGTAGTGTTGCAGATCAAGGGAGATGTATGTGATGAGATTAGGATTACCAGGCTCTGTTAATTATGGAGACTGGACTGCTGGACCTTACTTTGGAATAAGCAGAAAATGGTCCAAAGAGACGTTATCTTAAATGCATTTTCTGTAGGTAGGAAGACCTTTTTCAACTACAGCGTAATCATACAGTAATATAGTTCTTGTCTTACCAAATTAGGGTCTGTTCCAGTAAAAATCAGTCAACCGGAAGATAAACACCATTTTTTTTCAATGCATTTTACATAACGGTACCTTTATGACACCCAAATTTGGATTCTACATATCTTATGTCGCTCTCTCCCCAGGAGGCTGTAGTGTGCCTACTTAAGATTTGCTTTGCCGTTCTTCAGTGATTCACTTTTTGGGTGGAAATTGGGTCTAGACCTGTGCTATCTGTCAAAGAAGTATAGGATGTGTGAGGCACGCTGTCCTGGTCACATCATTTTAATTTTAGATTGCAGGAGGGAGGAGGAAGACAAACAAGTCTTTCCAGCCACCTACATCTTCAGTATTGAAGTCACAAATGTCTGAAAGGGTGTTAGTAGAAATGATTAGCAATGAAATCATCCATGTAAGTTAATAGACTGGTAAATATACAATGAAGTGAAAGATGCCATAAAATTAATAGTTGGAGAGACATGAATATTTGTAACCTTGCTAAAGTCTGTGGCAAAATTAAGTACTCTTGAATAAATTAGAATAACAATGAGAGGAATAAGCTTATGAAAAGTTTGCAGTTTGTTCTGTCAAAATTGGGCAATGTTTCTTAATCAGGCATATCTCAGAGGTACGCTTCTGCCTGCAGAAACACGGGCAAGCCTTGTGAAACAGTCCATCCTAGAGGAAACAGAGTTATGGGTGCCAGGCCATTTTGCTCTGGTTGCTTGGTAAATAGAGGAGTGCGAGAGTCCTTCACGAAGTGAGACCAGTTTAAAGGGACTAACTGCTGGCAGCCCCTGGGCTAGAGCCCTCCAAGCTTGATTTCACGCCTTCTCCTACTGAAGTGTAGGTAAATAGAAGGGTTTAAAATAAGCGTTCCTCAGTGTAGCAAGTGCAGTTTCACCAAAGTCCTCCCATATCTTGGCTGCCTCTTAAGACGTTAAATGTTGCGCTTTCCCCATGCTCTCTTCTGTCCCTGTTGCTCTGCAGGCATTGGAAATTTTTCACGTTAGCAGTCAGCCATTACTGCTTGGGTTGTAGTGCTGGTCACAAATACCCTTCTGGCTCTTAAAAGAAGGGACATAAACTGCCCTTTTTTGGACAGTTCAGGTAAGCATGATATTTGGAGGTGATCCCAGCCCATGTTGTTTTTCAGTTAAGGGGACTGAACATTTTTTTTGTTTCTTCGTTAGCTGTGAGTGTCTGACATAAGCAGCTGACTGCCGAGCCTTTCCGGGAATGGTGCCTTTGGGATGTCTAAATACAAATCAAGGGGCCAGGTTTGTGCATCTCTTAAGGGGCTGCTTCTGCGCAAATATGACCAGTGTCCTTGCAACACTGTGGAAAACCTGCCCAATAAAAACTGAAGCCCCATCTTTGAATAGCTTCTGGACGGATATACAGTGCGGATCAGCTTTTGTACGTGTGTGTGTGTGGGGAAGAACTGAAGCATTCGGTATTTCCAAAATGTTCTAACCATACTGTCAGTGTTGCTTAGCAGCAGAGGGTTTAAAATAGCGGTATTACTCAACAGCGTGAGCCACATTTGCACATGGTGAATGTTCTGTGTCCTGTATTGACTTGCTGCATTATAAAAGTGCTAAGTTAATGTAAGGAAAGTGAAGATAGCTCACCTCCTCCTCTCTTAACTTGATGAACAAGTGGCTGAACAGTGACTTGTCTTCCTTATGGTTTCAACAAGCAGATGTCCAGTACAGGCATGGCACGGTGTTTTGGTCCTCATAGATGTGTGCATGCAGACCTCACTCAGATGTAGAGGTCTTTCACAGCCCCGTTTGCCTATGAGCAAGTTTAGCTCTTGACCCAGCAGCCTGTGCTGGTGCTGACTAGGGCTGTGCTATTAATGCAGCATCAGTTGGCTTGGGGGGCACTGGCAGCGAACAGTGGGGACAAGAGCAAGTACAAATAACACTCAGTGATCTCTTGGCAGCCCAACTCCTCGGTCCTTGTCAGTGCATGTTCCCACTACTCATCTGCTTCCTGGGTGGTTTGGTCTTCTGAAGTGATGCTGAGAGTGTCTGAGGTGGAGGTGTCTCGTAGCCACCGTCTGTGGGAGTCCCAGCCTTCCACAGAGTAAGTTGGAGGACTTGCAGGACTGCAGCTGTACTTGCTGTCTGCTCCAAAAGAGTGAAATTACAGTGATGAGGGCAATAGGTCATGGTGGGCAAAGTGAAAAGTTTGATATAGTTATCAAGGAGTTCAAGAGTTTTGTCCTCTACAGGTTTAAACTAAGGGTGGATGGTGGTTAAGTTGTATGGTAGCCTACTGAAAAATATTATTTGCTGATGTAAAGATGAACAGCCCAGTATATTACATGTTTTACCTGCTTTGAAGAGCTTCAACACTTCCTTTAGAGCTACAGAAATACTCCCTTAGCATTGCTAATGATCTTCCTAACAAACATGACTATGTATTATTGTATCAAAATAGGGCCATATTTTAAACCCCTGAAGTGAATTAAAATAGCAACTGGATCTGTCATTAGTGTTTTGTATGCTGTACCGTGGAAATAAAATGTTCATCAGATGGAGATGTTTAAAAGCTGACCTTAAAATAAGGAAAATATGTTTCTTAAGCAGATCTTTGGTTTTTTTACAGTATTTAAAACCATGGGCTATTTCTTCAGTGAAGGCTCATAAACAACCCATCTTAAATTGCACAGTTAGAACACCATTTACATTTATGGCTATTTTATTCTCCCTTTGCCTTAGTTGTGGGCCATTTTATGATAGGCATTGCCTCAGCACACATTATATGAACAGTGGAGGAGTATGGCCATTAAGTTTTAATCTAAGACTGGGTTGTGTGCAAGTAAAATACTTCATTCAACCACTTGCAGTTTGCAAAACGCTTGCAGTGCTTCAAAAAGAATTCTGGTAGTCCTTGTGACAAATAGCACGGTATAAGTTGTGGGCATTAATATTAACTTAAAATGCTGGTTTAATGTTTCTGAGGAAGAGAGCCAAGCTCAGTGCAACTATAAATGAAGTCAACTGGTTTGGGTTGGGGATAGCAATGGATTTAACACTTTCATAGACTTAACTGCCACTGCTTTACCTCTGTAGAGACTTAAGATACAAGCGACAAGGTCATTGAAAAAACTATTATGCCACCAGTTGCTTGGAAAGATGATGATTTTCAGTTGTTAAAAGAAAACAGGCATCACATTTTAGTCAGAAAAAGGACACCTGATGTGCCAAGGGCTGACGCATTTTTTTTCCCCAAAATGATTATGAAAGACATAAAGGTCATACGACAGACCTCATATTTCCCTGCACACACGCTTTGTACTTCAAAAGCAGTGAGTCTCATGAGATGTCAGTTGCTAAGAAAAATATGCTTCTGTTTCCAGTTCGGCAAGCGGGGTCTTGTGAAACTCTATCTGCGACCTCTTGTAGCTTTGTTTCAAAGTTCCTGTCGGTGGAGGTGCAGTCACCGGAGCCCAACTTGCAAATTCTTCACGTGCGCACGAGATGGTGCAAGTAATTTCTGCACTACTGCCTTCTCACGTTTGGGCCATATGTTACCCAGCTGATGTACAGAGTGCCACACGCAGACCGGGGATGTTCCTGTCCTGTGCTGGCTGGTATGCCTCTGAGCTGGCAAAGCATTTTAGGGAGCGTGATTCAAGGGTAGCACTTAAGGATACACTACAAAGAGGAGAGAGCTTTTTCAACTGGGATCCCTCTCAGTGAATTGCTCTGAACAGATTCTTGACTGGAGGGGAGGAAAAGAGGGGGTTTGGAAAGTGCTCAGTCCAGCTGAGTGCTGCGTAGATATTATTTACCACTTCTGATTAGTCCCTAAACAAATAATTTCTCCATATATGTGTACAGGTGCACGCACATGTGCTGTAACAAGGCCTTGAAATGTTTATCCTGTATTTCAGAAGTATCTTGTTCTTGTGGTTTCTAGCAACAGTGCTTATCTATGACTTGTTTCCTGGATAGTTTCCAATGAACACAAAATGTATTTAGTTAGAAGAAAGCAGCTGAATGAAAATTAGCTGGACACATATGTAATGTTGTCCTTTACGTGACTGCCTGCCCTTACTGGTAAACTTCACACAGAGATGAGCAGGATTTCTTCCATTTGTTATAGATCAAAATCTTGCTAGAGCTTGAAGTTGTACACAGGTGTGCAAAATTAGCTGTTAGTAGCCTTACAGGCCTCATCTGGGCTTCAGCAGGGCTTGGATTTGGTCCTTTGAAAGTGGTGTTTCTGTACATGTGCTCCAAATGCATGTCGTCTCAAGGCTTGCATGTTGCCTTAGACTATCAGTTCATTTTCTTGGAGACCTGGTGACTCCGTGCAGGAGGACAGACGAGACGCCAATTCTTTCTGCCACCTTCCATAACTGTCCTAAAGGTTGGTTTCCTTGTTCCCTTTTTTCACATCCATGCGTGCCTAGGATCATGAATGTAAACCTCTCAAGCTGGTTGCTGTGGAAAGGAGGAAAAAGCTCTGCGTTCGAACTGCTGCTGGCACGAGCCCAGGTTTGCCACGAGTGTCTCGCATTAGGCTCTGAGGCCAGGCCAAGCAAAGAGATACATTTCCGGGTTCTCTTTGGCTTTTGAAACTAGTTCTACATCTGGAGAAAATGCTTCCAGGAAATGCTTATTCCCTTTGGGCAGAGGCAGATGTGGACCCTGCACACAGGCCACGTACCGGCACTTGGATGTTTGTTGCTCTCCGCTCAGCTGCTTGTCTGAGAGCTCCTGGCTCCCGCGGGGTTTGCAGTGGCAGACCTGGGGGAGCAGCATCCCTCCTGCTTAGACATGGGGTGATGAGCACTTCAGGGCAGGCACCTCTTCCTAGTGGGACCCTAGGAAGGGATATTTGTCTGCATCTTCTGTTACCTCTAGGTGTGCCTAAGATTACTTTTCTGGTCCACCAGGAAAGCGATCATAGTGAACGTGGTGGTATTTCTATTTGTGACTAAGTATTGCATAAACTATTGCATAAATTACATTGCTGATGAGGCCTATGCACACGCCTGACCTAAGTGTCCAAAGTGTCTAAGGTCTGTTCTTGTGCTTTTGCACCATGCCAAGTCAGGCTCTAAATAATGAAAACCAGATCTCAGCTGCATAATTTTGCCTTCACTTCCCTGAAGTTTGATGTTTTCCCACGTCTGGATGGTTTCACTTTCTTTGCCAGCTCTGCAGGTAGTCATCAGCTGCGGGGAGCTCTTACGCGTGTCATCTCCTGTTCTGGGATGAGTTAACCTTTTGCTGTTCCTGACCTTCCCTTCTTGTTTTGAAAGGAGTTTTTCTTCTTAAAATTTTCCCTACAGCCAAATGAACAAGGTGCTTCCTTTGCTTGTTTTTGTTTAATCCTAGGGCTTCTGCTTCCAAACATGGATCGGCTTTGCTCTGTTTCACTACCCTGGAGCATCAGTTGCTGCTACCTGAAAAGGCATTGAGCCCTAAGTGCTTCAGACAGTGTGTGCTGTCTGCATGTAATTACGGGGCAGGCTAGAACATGGCGAGCTGTGACATGTTTGTGTTCTGTCGCTTCGCTGGCTGCCCGGTAGATGTTTACATTCAAAGCATTCGCCTTGGTCTTCGTTGTCGAGGGAGAGCTTGGGATGTCGCTCTGGTGCAGTTTCTCCCCTCCAGGGTGCTCTGTGCAAGTGTGCTCCTGGCAGCACCTGGATGGAAATCAGTACGGTTTGGTAGGAAAAGCTCAACCTGACACAGAGCTGGGATCCACGCTTAACTGCGGGTTGAGGTGTGCTCTTTAGTGCCCTGTTTTTTAAAACTATATTTTGCTCTAGGTGGGTAGAAGTGTCTAGAAATCGATACAGGAGCTGGTATTTGCAGAAGTCAAGCCAGTGCAAAGTCCACTTAATGTTTGGTGGATATTTTTTTGGTCTGTCTGCATATTTCCTGTTGGTCTTTCCTCTGCAGTTTGGATGTCTCCGAACTGCCAGCACCTAGCGGTGTGTACAAGCTGCGGGGTGGGAGAGTGTGAGCAATGCGGTCCTGGATATCTCCTTGCTGCTTCCTGCCTCCTCCAGCCTCTCTCGTGTTGCTGTGGCAACTCTGAGCACCTACAGGCATGGAGCAGTTGTTGCCTATCCTTGCCTTCATGCTTCATAATCCTCTTATTTCTGTGCCTCTTAGTTTATTGTGTGTTGTGGGGCTGGGGAGTTCTTTTGCTCGAGGCTAGAAACTGCTAACTTTTAGGATGGCATTTGTCTAAGACAAGATGTTTTAGATTACTTTTGGCCACGCTGTATGTTGTGTTGCATTTTGTGTTTGATTAAAATTCCTCGGGCTTCATTTCTGAGTAAGACGAAGCACATGGTCATGCAGTGTCCCAGTCACACGGTAACAAAGGACTCCATTACAACATTTCATTAGAAGTCTGTGTATATCACAGTTACTTTCATTTCCAACAAGAAACCCACAAACGACCCAAGGGAAAGTTGAATAAGTGTACGCTGTTGTCCAGCTATCTGCAGCTGGCTGGAAAGTGTCTTCCAGTCCTCATCCTATGTTTTGTTAAATATTTTCTTGTGCTAAATTTAAGACTTTTTTTCATTTTATCAAGTATTACAAAAATTGAGAATGATACAGAAGGTATTTTGCAGTCATTTTCTTCATTTAAATACTTTATCTTTCTCTAATTAAGCTCTTTATCCTGAGCAATTACTGTCATCTTACAAAAAACAATTGCCAAAAGGTTATCTTCCTTTAATAAGAGAACAGGAAATTGTGCTAGGGATTACAGGCCCTGTGGAGGTTTTCCAATAAATCTTCCACATAAAATATTTGTGGTTATTGTAATTGCATACTGTACTTTGTACTAGTGCAGAATCCCATTCTTCCCTTGAGTTCATCATGCCTAAGTCTTAGGGCTTTTACGGTGCTTATGTGTTGAACATACACTTGCTGCTGCAGCCTGAAAGTAGATTTCAATTACAGAGGACAGAAAATGGCCTATATTTTGGTTATCTCTATTACTGTGCTCTATTACTAGTAACACAGATGCAGATATAGGCCAGCGGAGGGAAGGACTGCATACCTGAAGGGCTGTGGCGGTCCCTGTTGCTGGGTATGGCTGTAGAGAAAATGCAGGCGAGACTGAGGGACGTCAAGGTAGATTTGGTTTCATGGGGGCTGCAGTGAAATGGTGGTGGTTTGCCCTTCATTTCAGACGCAATGCCCACGTACTTGAATTCATACAGCTTGTTCTTGCGTCTCTTTCCTTGTGACTTGGCTTGTGATTAATAACTACGCTAGCTAGAGAGAATCTAATCCGGGCATATCTTCCTGTGCTACCGTCGTGCCTCTGACAATAACGTGTACTGGAGAAAAATGTATGAAAGCTGAAGGGGTCAATATGAATTCTTCCAGTTGTCCTCCCCTCCCAGTTTACTCCTGTTACATTCTTAGCTTGGTTATATTGTTCTAGCCAGGAGTCCCACAAAAATAGGCATTGAGTATTAGAATACAAACAAAACTTTTTTTGTTTTGATCCTTTTTGAATGAATGCAATGCCCTCTTGACAAGTAAATTAAATGGGCATATCCTTTTAAAAGGGTCTCTGGAATAGGATTGTTGGTTTGATGTTGACCCCAAAGGAATAGAGGTTTGGTTCCGAGAGATCTTTCACTAGCAAACTGCTTTCCCAACTTTGCCAATTGTTCATCCAGCTGTAGGATGGTTGTTGGCCTCTTAACACTTAATTGTATTTGCAGGCACGCATGTCTGAGCTCTGTACGGTCTATTTTGATTTAATGCAGCAATAATGTGTCCAATACATTGAATTTGAAAAAAAGACTGGTGCTGTAGTGGCAGGGACAGTATTATTGTACAGTACAGTAATTTCAGGCCAAACCCCACACCAGAAGAGGCTTCAGCTACTTAAGACTGAATTTACAAATGTGAAAATCCTTTCCCAATCAAATTGAGAAAACTTGTGGGACCCCATCTTTGTGCAGGGAACCAAGGGAGTTTTCTTCTGTTTTAAATCTGGAACTCTGGGCAAGCTCAGTCCGTCTGAGCTGTGTTGTACCAAAGGCAGGGAGGGATGCAGAAGAGAGTTTGCGTCTCCCATGAATGTGGATTTCTGAGATTGGCTACCTGGCATCGTGCACTGATGGCCACTGTGTTCTTCTAAAACGTCGGTGAGGAGGTGGGCACAGAGGCGGAGCTCCAGACGTGGACCATGCTCTCTCACACATGCCAGTGTTTTCGCTCTGTGTGTAAGTGACTCCCACTGCTGTCAATCCAGCCGTTGCCTTCTTTTCATGTGGCCAGCAGGTTTTGGAAGAGAGGCTCTCAAGAAGTTTTCCTTGGCCAGAGTTTTCTGCACCTGGGTCTGGAGTATGCAGAAGTCCTCACCTGAGATCTGAAAAAGCTTAGAGCTGAGGTTCTCCTCTTGTCACACGGCGTGATCATGCTTCTGGGGCCCAGCCTGGCTGCCAGTCTGTATGCAACAGCTATGTTCTGCAGCCTAGCCTCACTGTCTAGCTCGAAGTACTGAAACCCAGCCGGGTTGTCCCGCTGCTTGGTCTAGGCCAGGATGGACCAATGGCAGCTGTTAGCCACGTACAGCAGCTATACATACTTCATTGTTCAATTTGCTGTGTTACCAGCAGCGAGGCAGTGCTGGGAGTAGAGGTGCGCATTGGTGGGGTGCGGAGGGACCCTGCTGTGCGCCTTGCCTAGCGGTTCCATTCTGCGCAGCCCTTTGGTCCTGTTGTCCGTCACCTTAGCTTTTCCTCAGCTTTCCTTTGCAGGTAACCTTCTGCTCTGGTGCAGGTAGGATGTCTTTTGGCTCTTATATGGCTTAGGATTTTAGTAGGCAAACTGCATTCAGGAGTATTGTCCGTCCCTTGATCCAACTCATGTTCTTTTGTATGTAAGGAGCTTTCTCCTCATGTCATACTAATTTAAAACTAAAATAATAGCATTTAAGATTGCCTGCGGTAATCCAGTTCTACTGCTTATCTGAATGTACAAAATGAAAATTAAAGCTAAATTTGAGATTCATACTATATTACTTAAATACAAAAATAACATTTTCCAGCCCCAATTGCAGACTTTCGAGTCCAATTCTTCAGTGTCTCAGCAGGCCCCCAAATCTGCTATGCTACACGCAAAATGAAGCTACCAGCTACTCTGAAGCCAAAACTGGTCATTATAAAACCTCTGTAAGCTGGCTGCCAGCCTTAGAGTTCATTACGAGGGAGGTCATTCTTCCTTACAGGAATGAATGTAGCTTTTGAGTACATTTTAAAAGTTTCATTTAATCACAATGCAGATGAATTGTTTTAGCCATGATCGCCTGATGGGAAACTAACTTTCTTCTTCCTGGAAGAAAAAATACCGTGTTGATTCTTGCAGGAGCTTTTAGAACTACAGGATGTGATTTCCTCTTTTTTGAAAGAATTGAAGATTTTGGCACTAGCAAAGGAAATTTTTCTCCCTCTTCTCTGTTTTTTCTTTAATACCAAGTAGTCAGTTTTCTTTTGAAATCTGTGAATGCGCGGAATAAGGTCTTTAACGGGGCTCTTTCTGAAGCATCCTCTCAAAGTGTATTTTTTTACAAATATTTTCAGCTCTTCCATAAAAATTGTGTGATTGCAAAATGCTTTGAAGACTGTATCAGTTTTGTATTTGGCTAAAATGTTTTAAATGGGGGAAAGAAAGCAAGTATATTCTTTTTCTTCATGATGGATAGTCTTTCATGCCCTAATGGAAGGGTTTGGAGAAGAAGCCAGGCTCACCTTGAAGGTGCGTGGTGTTAGGATGAGAAACCACGTCCTCAAGCTGGAACATGAGGATTTCTGATGAGATCCAAGGAAATCTTTTTTTTTTCCCTGTGAGGGTGATTAAGCACTGGAAGAGGTTGCCCAGGGAGGCTGTGGGCACTCCATCCTTGGAGGTACTCAGTATGGAACTAGGCAAAGCCACGAGCAATCTGCTGTAACTGACCCTGTTTGGCCAGGGCACTGGACTAGAAACCACCAGGAATCCCTCCCAACCTAAATATTCTATGATTTTGTGAAATTAATCTTCATTGTATGTGCAATATCTATGGTATTGCATGCGTTTGCCATTCTATTATATGATTGTATTTTCTGTATGATTGCTGATAACCGCAAAGAAATGGAGAGGGAATGGTTTTGGTAGAGATCAGAATCTACAGCAGCAGCTAGTTAGTGAGCAACTAGAGGTGCGAGTCCAGTGCAGCAAGCTGCTGCACGTTCGGGATATTATCCTGCAGCTGTGAAACGGAGCGGAGCATGTGTACGTTACTCCTTGGCAACTGTCTGAGGACTGTCATGTTGTAAGTAGCTGTGAAGAGGTATGCCCAGGATTGATTTTCCTTATGTGTGTAAAAATGTGTTGGTGAATGAAAATAGTAAGTTTAAAGTACTGTATAGCTTTACTTTCCCTAGTGTAGACCCTTTGCCAGGACCAGTTTAGAAGAATCCAGTCTCATAGCACCAGTCCCTGAATGCTGAGAAAAACATAGCAGCTATTTCAAACACCTGTCTCCTCCCAGCCAAACTCCAGGACTTTCTCCAAGTACTTGTTTCAAAACATGTTTAAATGTTAAATTTTTACATGGCTTAAACTAAACACATAAAGTAGCAGGGATATCCAGTTCTAATCCTCTGTAAGCCGTTTGATTTACTTTATGGTTGTTAGAGAGGATATTGATTGCCTGTTGCCAGAGAGATACAGGATGAGCAAAAAGACATGGTATTGTAGATGCTTCCCAACCCAATGGGTCAGAAAGGGAAAATTCCTTGGCATTAGCTAACTTTATATTTTTCAGCAGAAAATAAATATGGCTTCCAGAAAATGTTGTGCTCTCTATTCCAGATGTTTCCTTTCTTGCTATTCTGAAGTAAATCATTAATTTGGATGTCTTAGTTTTTGACACAGATGTGTCGGTGCTATCCATAGAAATTCTGGGCCATCAATGTCAAAGAAATTCTAAATCAATTAGGTCTGTGGTCAAGGCTGGAAGGAGATAGGTAAGAGAATTTGGTTTCCTGTCACATTCTGCATATTGGTGTCCTTTTGCTTATTTTTTTTAAGTGGTAGGTGACTTGAAGAGTACTAGGTGATGTTCATTGAAAGACAAAATCTCTTGTTTTGAGATACTTCTGAGGAATCTGGTTTTTTCTGGGAAGAACTCAGCCAAGTAGTGTTGAGATGTATCTTCTATACTGTGTAAAGTTGCGGAAGTCATTTAAAGTTGTCACACTGCTGAGCTGAGAAGAAAATCTTTGTAGCTGTGACTCAAAAAACAATACCTGGATTTTTTTTCCTCCCTCCCATCACCCCTAGAAGTGGAAAAGTAATTCACTTAATGTTAGCTGTCCCTGGAGTGCCTGGGCTGCATAGTCCAACAAGTCTAATTAAGGGTGACTGTTACATTCTTATTAACCCATAAAGAAAAAAAAAATGCAGAAGAAAATCTTGGTAGCCCCATTTAAACTGTAAATCAATGCTATTGTAAGTTATAAATGACATAAAATGTCTTCATAAAAATCTAGTGGGCTTCAAGTAGATGTTTTTTGGAGGGGGCAGATGCGGGAGAAGGATAATCTCTTGTATAATTAATTGAACCAGCCAAAGATAGAATATTGATGAGGATAGAGTATTGAAACAGGTAAAAAGGAGTTTGTATGTAGAAACCAAATGCAGGTCACAATCCAAGAGGGGGAAGAACTGCAGTTTGAGAGGCACATACAGTTTGTGATGGATAACGAAACATGAGGTCTCAGTGTAGTGTACTCGATAAAGGACACAGCTGATCGCTGGTTGCAGGAGCGATGAAGATTGAGTACTGCGTGAAAGAGTTTGATTCACAAGAGTTGCAAGGAGAACGGTAAGTCTAGAAAAGCTTTGAGGGAGTGAACTTTTGGTTTGATCCTGGAGAAGGTTAACATGTTGCCAGGTCAATCTCTATGTTGAAGAATACTTCTGCCAGCGGACAGAGGTTTGATTCTTAAGGCAGTAGCATAACAAGATTTGATGTCTGGAAGCTGGAACATAAAATGCATGCTACTAATAAGTAATACTCTTTATTATGCTGATGATCCACTTATGAAAGAACGAAGGCATAGATTTGGTAGGTTCCCCATCTGGCCAAGTCTTTAAAGACATCAGATTAGTTGCCTTTCTCTGGAAGAAATGGTATAGCTTTGTAGCAAAGGTAGAAGACAGTGAGGTGACGCAGGACTCACTGAGTGAAGTCTTGTGGGCTGTAATAATCTAGAAGCTTTGTGATCTGGAATAAGTCTGTCAGGAACTGGAGTGAGGCCATCAGGTTTTTTTTCAGATAGGCTGCTGAACAGCTGTCAGACAGTAGCTGCCAGTTAAGATAAAGAATGTGTCCTACATTGCCAAAATGTCTAAGTGGTTTTGGCAGTGGAAGTAACTGTGGGCTTGCGTTGTAGTCTTGCCAC
This sequence comes from Morus bassanus, assembly GCA_031468815.1. NCBI lineage: Eukaryota > Metazoa > Chordata > Aves > Suliformes > Sulidae > Morus > Morus bassanus. The sequence goes on along the minus strand of CM062568.1, from coordinate 84,700,587 downwards.
TGCAGGAATGGATAATGCACATTATAATCTGTTCTAGCAGAGCATTTGTTTGGGCATCAGGGGAAATAAAAGAAAATACAGAACAAAAATCCAGATCAGTGCCCTGTGGAGGAGAAAGGGCAAGACTAGATCTTGGAGGCTTTTATGTGCAGTTAAGTTCCACTATTCAGAAAACTTATAGAAGCAGCTCACTAAATCATGTAATATTTTCTGTTGACAGTTCTGACTTGTTTGAAGGTGCATGCATCACTGCTTGAGAGTAGCTTCTGCTGAACTCACCAAGGTTAGAGATGGGAAATGAGTCTGCTTTTATATTCCTGTTGTCCAGTAAGCCTTTCTTCTCTTTGCTTAGACTGTGCCAGTCTGGGGCTAGTGCCCTTTCACAGGTGTCAGAGCTGGATGTCATTGTCCTTTACAACCAAATGGGTGCTGACCTCGTGCTGACTTAGGTGTCCCCTTTTCCCAAACCCGACCTCCTAGGGGCTCTGCTCCTCTCATGGCAGGTGCACAAGGTTTGAGATGCAAAATGTAGACCATGCAAATGTTGAGAAGGAAACTGAAATCTCTCATACTCTGAAACTCTTCTATTAATTTTCTTTACTAGTCTGCAGTACTATTTAAGCATATGTCCTGTAGGTTTGGGGAGTATCAGGCTCTGCCTAGCTTGGCAACTCTCTATGTGGTACGTATTACCTCCAATTAAGCGCCAATAAGAAAGTTATGTTCTGATGTTGCAGTTTTGTCCTCCTCTCTCTCTTGTGACACCCTGACCTACTATAGCACTTTATCACCAGGTGTTGGGCCGGTTCAGTGATTTGCCTCCAGCCTCTTAGGGCAGACTGAGATGTCCAGGTGCCAAATCTTTCACTAGAGCCTTACATGTGAATATCAACAATGTTCAGTGATTCTTCATTACCAGCTTGTTGTCATCACTCTCTGCAACTTCCTTTTGAGAAGGGGATAGAGATGGTGAAGATGTCAAACAAACCTTGAAATCCTCAGTTTGTAGAGATCTTGATACAGTCTACGGACATAAAAATACATAATAATAAGGAATCCTAGCTTGTATGTAGACCACTGAGTGCTGCCTTGTTCATGCTTGAGGGTGTCTCGTCTGGAGAGAGGCATGAGGAAAATACCTATGCTTGGCAACAGCAATCAGCTGGCAGCAGTTCCCAAGTTCAGAAGTTGATAGTGAAGAATTATATTAAAATAGTGACTACTAAGTAAATACTAATCAATTGGAAGTCAGAATTGAGAAAGGATGAATATACTACATAAGCACTGCATTATTCATATACCATAGATGTTTAAATATAACTTTTCTACTTACACTGAGAATCTGCTGGAAGGCAGTCTTAAAAAATAATACGTTGCAGTGAAGCACAACAAAGACGTTTGAATTAGTTTACTCTCATAATAATCAGTAGCTATATGTAATTTGTGACTACTCAGCTCTGTGAGAGACTTGTATCTCTAGCAAAACAATTCAGTAAAGCTGACAAGGTTTGCATGAAAGGGGGGGGGTTCAATACACTTTCAAGTCAGTTTATTTGCTCAGCTAAAAATAAGCATATGCAAACATTACAGGGTTCAAGGGGAAACCAGTGAACCAGCTAGCTTCTGAAGGAAAGATCTTATTGCCCATCTGTTTCCACAGAAAAGCGCCTCTACCCATCACTGTATTTTGAAGGGCCACTATTGTTGGGGATATTTTTGTTCTGTAACTGGTGTCTAATGAAGAGCTACTAAGAGAAGTTTAAAAAGTTCTCTTATAGGAATTCAGGAATAAATCAGTACCATCAAAGATGAGTAATTGAACAGGATGCTATCACTCAAATGCCTTTTCTGTCACTCAAATGCCTCGTCTTTGTTGTTACTGTTAAGTCCTCACTCCTTTCTGTAAAATACCTGCTTTTTTTTTTCCTAAAAACTCCTCACATTTCACACGGAAGGTCTTCTCCCCGCCTCTGTTCCCCCCTCCCCAAACTGGCAGTTTGCACCTCATCTGATCTTAGGAAATTCTCACAAGCTCCATGAATTTGCTATGCTTTTCTGCAAATGGTGCTATATTGCGAACTTTTGTATAGTGCTATGGGGGTTGAAGGAAGAGAGCGCAGCTTGAAAAGTCCTCCTTCGCACGTGGGTTGATGTTGATGAGGAGATCCCAGTGAGGTTCTCGTGTACTCTGGTTACTTCTGAGTAGCAGCCCAGTCTGGGGTTATGTGCCTTATGATGTTTAGTGCTGCTGTGTGAGAAAATGAAGCAATGAGACAAAATCTGCACAAGATTTTATCTTCTTTTACCAGAAATGTATTTTGCTTACTGACTTTTGTCAGTCTTCTGCCTTAATTCATTCTCTTTCTGATTATTCATTTAAAAATAAGCAAACTCCAACAATTTGCCAAGTCCACTTTGGTATATAGAGGAATGAGGTATGTCTACATGTGAGATGATTACTTCCATGAGCTTTCCCTGAGTTTGGTGAGCAGCTCTCTGAGCCTGGCAGCATAATTGAATTGCTGGCATCGTAATGCCTTGCTGGGCTGCAATGGTGCTTTTGGAGAATATCTTAGGTATTGCATGCTGGAGGGAGAGAGGGGAGTGCCCTTCTTCCGCTTGTAGTGAGACAACTTGCTCACCAGAGAAAGTGAGAAGAAACCCACAGGGAAGTTCAAGTGTGTTTACGCTGCTGCACCTGCCCTTGCAATAAGCAAAAATTTATCTGGTCACAGGCAAAGGAATTAACTCTTCCTCATCAGATGAGACAATTCACAAAGAGAGAAAGTTTCTACAGCACAAGAGCATTCCTGCCAGAGTACAGATTTTTTTATCGGATGCATTGAACAGGCTGAAATTATATCTAATTAATGACTGTATAAGCTGGCCTTATGCTAGGAGGCCATATGTTCACTTGTGTAGACATGGTGAAGACAGGCAAACAGCATCTGCAGTGATTACGGATCTGCCTCGGAGCTCCTTACTCATGCGAAGCACTTGATGAGGAAGGCAGCCCTGGTGCCAACCACCTGAAGTGTAGCACTGATGCTTGCTGATGATACGTGAACAGATATAACAATATATGAATATTCATGGGCCGTTGCTGCCTGCAGCATTTTGTCACTAGGGGATGGTGTCCTCAGCCTGTAGGAGTCACCTCATCTGTAGAAGGGCAGGATTGTTGTATAAATGCTTGGAAACTCAGAGCAGCCTGTGTGTGCAGCACTGACATGGCAGATAGAGTATAAGCAAGTGCTTCTCTTTAAAGAGACAAGGGAAGCAGGCATGAGTGGGAAGGGCTCACCTATGTGGAGTTACAGCTGGGAGCTTTTCTCCAACCACGGTAGCAAAGCCTTTCATCACTAGGTCCACAAATCTTCAAGATGTGTGTCAAAGCTAGCAGGAATGTGTACATTCATGTACCTCTTTTAAGTATAATTCTCTCCGAGGAGGGAAGGGAAGCTGTGATTTAAATGTAGGCAAATAGTAGCTCAGTATAAAACCCCTTCTGGAAATCCATCTCAGCCTTCAGGAAAGTACCGTAAGTGCTTTTTGGTTGTTTTTCTTTTCTGCTGAGGACTGTTCACTTTATTCATCAATGACCTGGATGAAGGGATAGAGTGTACCCTCAGCAAGTTTGCTGATGATACCAAGCTGGGAGGAGTGGCTGATACACCAGAAGGCTGTGCTGCCATTCAGCGAGACCTGGACAGGCTGGAGAGCTGGGCCGAGGGGAACCTCATGGAATTCAACAAAAGCAAGTGTTAAGGTCCTGCACCTGGGGAGGAACAACCCCATGCACCAGTACAGGTTGGGGGCTGACCTACTGGAAAGCAGCTCTGCTGAGGAGGACCTGGGAGTGCTGGTGGACAGCAGGTTGACCATGAGCCAGCACTGTGCCCTTGTGGCCAAGAAGGCCAACGGTATTCTGGGGTGCATTCAAAGGAGTGTGGCCAGCAGGCTGAGGGAGGTTATCCTCCCCCTCTACTCTGCCCTAGTGAGGCCACATCTGGAGTACTGTGTCCAGTTCTGGGCCCCCCAGTTCAAGGAGGACAGGGAACTGCTCAAGCAAGTCCAGCGGAGAGCTACGAAGATGATCAGGGGACTGGAGCATCTCTGTCATGGGGAAAGGCTGAGAGACCTGGGTTTGTTCAGCCTGGAGAAGAGAAGACTGAGGGGGGATCTTCTCAGCGCTTATAAATATCTGAAGGGTGGGTGTGAAGAGGATGGGGCCAGACTCTTTTCAGTGGTGCCCAACGACAGGACAAGGGGCAATGGGCGCAAGTTGGAACACAGGAAGTTCCACGTGAATACGAGGAAAAACTTCTGTACTGTGAGGGTGCCAGAGCACTGGAAGAGGCTGCCCAGAGAGGTTGTGGGGTCTCCTTCCGTGGAGACATTCAAAACCCGCCTGGACGTGGTCCTGTGCCCCCTGCTCTAGGTGTGCCTGCTCAAGCAGGGTGGTTGGACGAGATGATCTCCAGAGGTTCCTTCCAACCCCTGCCATTCTGTGATTCTGTGACTTTGATATCCACGATAGTTCAAGGAGTGAATAGGAGACTTTGGGAAGGACCAGAGCATAGAAAATAGTTTTGCTGTGATCCGTTTTGGTAAGTTGAATGGTGACCATTTACCTTTCACCAGAGTTGCATTGTTTCAGTGGGGAGATGATGCCTTGGATTGTGGAGGCAGAGTCTGGAAAACTTCTGTTGAGCTAGAGGAAAAAAAACATTTCTTTGTCTTGAGGTGTTTTGTATTTGTCCTCTGGGATGAAGGATAGGTCAAACAGGCTACTTTTGGAAAACTAAGAAGTCCTGGCAATTTTTTTCCCCTGGCTTTTTTGTTATTTCAGACAGCTCTGTTTTTCTAATACCATTTTTTACTCTGACTCTTTCTCTGCCAGAGGCCTGCTCCCGGGTGGATGGCTACCAGTGCTCTTCTGCTCGTGAGGGAGAAATGTTAGCCAGGGGAGGAGGCAGGGAAAGGGGCATTGTTCAGCTTCGTGGCCACACATATCCTCGCTATCTCCAAACAGGAGCACTTCAATCCTCCGAAAGTGAGGATTTGCATTAGAAGATGGGAAGGTTTGTAGTTACTTGCAGTGATCAGGAACCACTTTTATATCCACTTGCACACCGTCAATGAGCAAGTGGGCTTTTCTGATCAATTGCAGAAGAAATTGGAGAGATTTTAGTTGTCTCAGTATCTCTGTGGATTTAGTCCTTAATTCTCCTTTTGTGCCATTCTGCTGAAGCGCGCTTGTTAATCACTCCAGAGTACTTCAGCTTCTTTCAATATATTGAATTCCACTTGGATGCTTTTAAAAGTATTTGTGCAGCATATGCCTTTCTTAGGAGTATGGGAAACATCCACAGTCTGAAACAAAAGTACGGTGTTCTGAACTCGTCATCCATGTTGTTATCCCGTAAATTAGTACGTTCTGTGCTGTTACGTAAGTTTACCTTGTGTCAGAATAATAAAAGCTGAGTGTGCTAAAAGGCTGATAAGCCTGCCACAAAGGATTACGTTGTTCAAATTCTTCTGTCTTAAAATAACACCTCTTGCTTTACCGAATGGTGCTGGTAGGGTAGTCTGTCTTGAGGACTGGTATAAAGTGTAAAAAAAAAAAAAAAAAAGGCAGTTCAGATCTGAGCTGTAGCAGCCTTGAATTTAGTATTGTCTCTGAGCCACTTTTATACAAAAGGACTATGAGAAGGCACAGCTGTTCTGTATTTCTGGATATTAAAAATGGACAAAGTGACTTTTCAGTAATACTGCCATAGCCTCAAGAACCGAATGCAAAAAACAAGTGCTCCTTCTGTTGGCAGGTGGGAGGCTCAATCCCTTAAAATGCAAAATAAAAAATAATAAAGTAGATGGTTGTGCAGATTCTGAGGGTAGCCTGCAACGAGGGCAAAGGGACAAGCACCCCACAGCTGCCACCGAAAATCGCTGCTGGCAGTGTGTGCGCATAAACCAAGAGCGTGCTTCCAGCAGCCCTTAAATAAATGGCGGGGGGAGAGGGGAAGTTCATCCCTGATACCACGGTTCTGCACAATGATCCCCTTTCTGGGTGCCGGGGTCACAGCTGCTGTCTGGAGATTACGTACAGAAGCACTGTTCTTGGGAGAGTGAGGTTTCCTGGAGGATTAAGCACAGGCTGAACAGGAGGAGTTATTCGTGAGGGAGACAAAGAAAGCCAGCCCGCGGCCATGACAGGGGAGGAAGACCATGAGCAAGAAGACAACTGCTGGTAGTTGCTGCTTGGATGCGAGAGGCTCCAGTTTGGGTTCCTGACGTGGTCCAGTTGCAGGGTGAAACCCACCGTGGGTTTCGCACGACCTTGCCTGCTTGCGGCACTTGAAGTGCTGCTTTCTCGCTCGCATGGGAGGTCGATGGAGTCTGACAGAGCTTTGCCACCTCCTGCGTCTGAAGTCGTTTCTTTGCTTGCCATCTCAAGTCCCCTTTAGTCATTCAGAAATAGCGATCAATGTGATAATCTGAATCCCCATGTAACGGTGTATTTGCACTCCCCATCTGCTCAGAAAGCTATGCTTTTTGCATTTTCCTCTGTCACAAACATGGTGTCACCATGCCTCCTGAGCCTGCTGCTTTGGTGCTTCCCTCTTCCCTCTTCCTTCTCAGCTTTGGTTTTCTTTTTTTTTCCTCTTTTCTCTCTTATCCTGCTATTTTACCTCTTGGGTGCACACATTCCTGGGAAGGTACCCAGAAAAATCCTTCTACCCACGTATCATGTGCCAGCACCTCTGTTTTATGTAGGAAGGTCTTCTATATTTGAAGCCAGGGCCATCTGCCTCGTTCCTAAAAAAAAAAACCCACCAAACTCTCCCCACAGGTTTCTTGCAGTTTTCTGCAAGGGCAGTGGCCACAATTCTTCTGTATAAACTTAAAACTAAAATGCAACCACTCTTATAGTAATAATATTTGAAAATTTTCTCCTATTTATCAGTTACTTCTGAAGTTGAGACTCAGTTTACTTACCGGATCAAATTTCCCACAGATCCCATATGCCGGTTACTTCTTTTTGGTGGCTTCAGAATCCACTAGTGCTTTTTATAATCTGAAACAAATGGGTAGTGCACATAATGTAGGAAAGGAGAGGTGGAGGCAGAGGAGGCTGACAATGCATGCATTCAAACGATGTGAGAAAGCAAGTGGGAAAAATATGACTGTCAGTAGAGCTTGTCAGAGGGGGTTTAAGGCATATCATGCATTAGCAAATCATAGCTATTTTGAAGGCAAAAGAATGACACTTCTTAAAAGGAGCAGAATTCCAGAAAGACACTAATCAGTAAGTATTGGGTACCAGTGCTTAAATGTAATGCCATAGTTGCTAGTTATTGTCCCTGCTGCATGGATATTTCCTAAGTGCAGTGTAAGTCTTAACCATCTCACTTTTAAAACTGTATTTGGAGCCTCTCGCTCCATAAAATTCTCACTAGAAAGGAACGTTGTCAAATAAACTGGTTAATATATAAAATACCACTGTTGCAGCTGAAAATAGTGCATGCTTTTGATGTTGCGTTTAGGCACAAACATAAATAAATGGTAAATGATACAAAAGCTATTGAGAAGAGAAACTTGGTATGAGGTAGAAATGTAACCTGTGCTGCTCACTTCAGTCCTTGGTTGATAATTTTGTTAGAGCAAAGTGCTGAAGAGCACTCCCTTGCCAAGGAGGAACTGAAGCAACTTTGATATTTTTTTTTGAATCACAAGTCCTTAATGTGAAGAGTACTGATGACTGCTCACATCTGGTGAATTGGATTATAATCTAATTAGCATGAAGAGTTTAGAAAACTTTTATAAAGTTTGAAAAATAATATGTGAAAGAAAGAAATAGCTTAGCTAAAAATTCAGAGAAGTGTTACTGAAATGTTCCTTGGGGATAACTTGCACGTAGCTTTCCTGCTCCTAAAAGATGTAGCACACATGAATGGTAACCTATTTTATTTGTTAACATTTTCTGTTTGGATAATTTGGTATGTTTAAAGACATCTGTTTTATCTAATTGTCCCCAGTATTTTAGAGTCCATCTAGAAAGCTAGGCACAAACCGTGAAAGATCAATAAAATTATTTTAGTGTTTGTGAAAGCAATTTTTCTGGCCTAGTTTATGCATTGAGAAGGATAATACACCTGCCCTACATTTGAGAAGTATCTCAGCAAAACACGAAAGGACAGTCTATTCAGTTTATGTACTTTGTTTCCCACACTGTGTTGTAATGGGCATGTTTACAAGCAAAAACATACTTTCCCCTCTAATCTCATTCACTTATATGCACATCAACTATTTTGTATAGTGAAAAAGAGTTAAATTCAGGCTGAAATGTGGTCCAAAGAAGAGATGGAGGCAGAAACTCTATAATGCTTACTGTAGAGAAACAGAAATTCTTTCCCCATGTCTCTAAATTTAGGGTTTACACCAGCACTGAGAAGCAAAGGCTTTTTGAAAAGAAAATGATGAGTTGTGTAGTAGAAATTACAAATATTTTAAGAAGGAAATAGCTGCTTTTACGTCTTCCCTCTCTGTTGCAGTTCTTGACTATCTGCTCAGCTTTAGGTGTGCTGTTTCTTTTTCCTGTGGGATTGCAGAGGGCTTATTTGCACAGCATATTCATAACAGTGCTTCAACTCGTAGGGGTGGGAAGTGGGACCCTCTGTGTATTGGTAGTAGGTATTTTGTGTCCTGAGGAAAGATCTCAAACAATAGTTACCAGCATGTCTGATACTACGGCAGATGATTCAAAACTGTGGGAAAATTACATTTGACCTTTGCAGGGCATCTCACATATCGGGCTCCTACATCCTGGATTAGTTGGGGCTTTCTTGTATGAAGCTCTAAACCCTTTCTCTTTGAAATATTTAGAAGAGAGATGAAATTTTGTCAACATACATGGTGATGTTATATTGCAGGTATAGGTAGAAAGGAAAGAGGCGTATGGCTTTTGGGGAGAGAGGGGTTTGTATGTTTTTAAGCATGCAGGCACTTGAGTGTTGCTGGAGGTGTTAACTCTTCAGAGGTACATCTCTATGAGGAAGCCCCTCTGTAGCAGGACACAGGATATTCCTCCTCGGTTTGGGATCAGCTCATGCAGCACACCTGGGACCACAAAGGATCCCTGTGGGAAACCTCAGTGCTGTGAATGTCGGCCTCCATCCAGGCACTGCACTCCAACAGGATGGCATAGGATGTGTAGGATGAAATGTGGGGAAGCACTTCCTTCTCTTCTCGCCCTGCTCGGTGCATACTTGCATTGCTCTCCCGATCTTGGTCATGATGTGGCTGACGGCCCAGCTCCACTGTTTGGTGTTCCCAGCTCTCTAGCCTTGACTTGAAGGAGTCTTCTATTTTATGGGTCCCTGTTCCTCTGTCCCAGGGCAGCCTTGAGAGCCCAGGATGCTTTTTTCTTTAACATCTGTGTGTGTGTCTGAACGAGTGCTGGGGCTCTCGCGTTTCAAGCAGAAATTTTAGACTAGCAAATTTCTACCATATCCTGAGAAGACTGAAAATCACCTCTGCCTTAACTTGATACCTTCAGCCAGATTCCCCAAGTTAGGGCAGTGTTTAAAAAGTAGTAAAAATAGTAATGATCCAGGAAGTCAATTTTGTTAGACTGAGTTAAAAGGACAGGAAAGGAGACGCAAGGGACTTGTCCCACTTCATAGCAAATCAATCTCTGTTTGAGTGCCAGTAGTTTTGGGGTTTGTTTTTTCATGAGATTAGTATAGAAGGCCAGAAACTGCAGGAGCAGGCATAGTATGTCCTGAATGTTTTCTGTGGCTTTCTCTTGTCACTGAAAGCTGAAGCATGAAGCATATTCTGAGATACTTCTGTGTTGTCCACTTGCACAGAAGAAAATAGCAGTAGGTGGGATACTGGAAAAGTTAATAGCACTTACTCAATGTGGACGTGCAAAGATAGTTTTGTTTCAGCAAGATAGTGACTCATGATGCCAAAATGAATGTAATGAGGATGGTTTATTTTAGCTTAGCTATCATATGTTCCTGTTGAGGTCTAAGAAAAAGCAAGTGAACCTTTGGTAGGAGTACTGTCAGGGTTCAATACCCTGTAGTGATCCAAGTTGTAAAAGCCCGTCTCATCACATGAGAATAGAGACCGCTCTTTCTCGGGCTTTTGGAAAGGAAGGGCGGTGCTGTTGTTGGTGGGGTGCTGTCCTGTGCCACAGCGGATGGTGGCGTGTGCTGTGTGTTTGTGGTTGGTCTGAATCCAGTGAATCTGAAGAATAACTGGTATTTGAGAATATTTCCTTGATGGGTAAAGTACTGTGGTCAGGTCCCTTTGGGACATTGGCAACATGAAAGGCACTGCTTTACCCTGCTCTGACTTCTTTCACTTCCTTTCTTCTCCACACCCCAGCCGTCCTGAAGAGAAATTCCACAGGTGAGACTTAATATCTCCTAATCAGTGGAGGGCGCTCTTTCTCAGCCTTCTCTTTTTTTGATCTAAATCCCAAGTTATGAAACTACTTTGCCTAAAGTTTCTGTTGATAGATCCCATCTCCAAGAAGCCTAAAATCCCGTTGCTGAGTTTACTGGACCTTTTTAGTGGGCATTTCTCTTACCACCTTTTTGTGACCTGTAAGAACTGTGGTGGTGCAAGTACATCCACTTGTAAACGGAGCTGAAATCTGTTTTATTTCGTTTTCTGTGCCAAGCTGTCATGGCAGTTGACTGAACAACACTTCCAAAGGTCTCATCTCAGAAGGAGTGCTTACAAAGTGAAGTTCTTCTCATCCTAGTGTGAGTGAAAAAACCAATCTCCATTATGGCCTTTAATTCCTCTGTCTCCTGCCTAGACTGCTTTATTACTCTCACCCATCTGTTAATTACTGAATGAAGGCCTCTGAAAGGCATCGTAAGTTCCTCCTCCTTTTGCTTTGACGTGAGACTTTTCTGTGGTGAGATGTGAAGGTCTTGTCCACTGTTTTGGTAGCAAGTTTTGAAGTGCCTCAGAGCATGGGAAAGTGTGTCCAGCCTTTAAAGGCAATAGACAACTGGTGGTAGAGAAATATTGCCAAATAATGTGTAGTACTCTCCAGCCAGATTTCTTTAGCCCCCTTTGGTCAAAAGGTTGCTGTCCAGTCACGTGTGGCCCCAAGTGCCGCAAGCACATCATTAAAGTGAACATGTGGCTATTGGAGGTGATGAAAAAGCTTTCCTGCGGGGAAAGTTGGCTCCTTACCAGCTGAGCTAGTGCATCACAGGAGAGTGCAAGTCATTAGTGGACGGACCCTTGGGCTGTTGGCTCTTGACGCTGCAGAGGAGTTTTTGGTGAGAAGGGTGTGAGAACATCTGCCGGAGTGAGGTCTGTGTTGGCTGTTAGACCTCGGTCACTGCTGCGCAGTTGCCGTATGGACGCCGTACTGCATCAGCACCAGGAGCTCTTTGGCTCTGGTGGACATAAGTAGGTGAAACGCCCGCCTCTCCAGGTAATGCAGGTTTGCAAAAGCCACTGGGTTGGCACTCTGTGGGAGGGAGCACAGCACTGCGTGGGCCACTCGGCACATGGCAGGGTGAAAGTGGATGGTTGAGAGCGAAGTGCTCGTGCACAGCAGAGACTTGTGAGTATTTTGAGCATTGCTGCTAAAGAAATCAAGGAGTGGAGATGGATCGTGATCCTCAGGAAAATTTCCTGAAACAGGAGAAGAGTCTGAACAAAGCAGACATTTCTCCTGCAAGACACTTTCTGCAAGCTGCATCCCAGGCTTTTTTTCTGAACAGTTTATATATCCACCTCACTTGCAAGCTGCCTGCCTCTCATTGGCATTCTGCTTTTCTACTGTCATCTCATGTTGTTAAGGAGCGTGATTTTTGTTCTTAGTTGTGCCACATATAGAAGATTACATAAATAACTTGGGAATCTTGGGAGGGGGAAGAAGAAGAACCCCAAAAACCGCCAAACCCTTCCTCTGAGAAACATTTTGACCGTGTAATCTTATGTCTTCCTCTCAGAGAAAATTCTGTTTAACATAGGAGGAAGGCAGACATGCCTCTTTACCAAGAAAGCCACAAACTGGCTTCCTAATGGTCCAGCTGTGCTAATGAGCAATTACAGACCAACACACTGAGCTGAGGTAGGTTTGTTCTCCTCGTAGTTGTTGCCCAAAGATGTTTTGATACGGGAGTGCTTTGCCCTCCTCCCCTCCCTGTGTTGAACTCGTGTCGCTTCCATGTCCTTCCTCCTGCCCTCCTTTCCCTGGTAAATAGCTATTCACTTTCTAATTTGAAGCCATTTCATAAAGGTTGTACTTCTGAGGATCAGCCCTCCTGTTCATAACCGTCAAGTTAAACCAGAGGATAATCCCAGGGCTGGGGGGACTGGTTTGTTTCTCCTTGCAGCACAGTGGTTTAGTTTCCCATTGAAAACTGGTATTTTCGGCAGTGTGCCCCTGGTACAGGGGGAAAATTGAGCTACGGGTACAGGACCCTTTATATTGGGTTACTGCGAATGTACTTGAGTTCCGAAATCCTTGACGACGGGCTCTGTGCAAGCGCTGGGGGCAGCCAGACAAGCTCACCCGGGGGTGGACCCCGAGCCTGCGGTTCAGTGGAAACACTGCACAGACACCATGTTGCTCTCTGCCACATCGAGACAGTGGCTTTTATTTTCTTTTAAAGTCTGAAACGTATCAAATAATATAATTTACTTAAAAAGATTTTATTGGTTGCACTTCCTTCTTTTCAGAAAGAGTGAAAATTTGTTAAATATGCTTGCAAGTCAGGAGGGAGTGGGGGAAGAAAACTTCAAACAGCGCTGCTAAAAACAGCCTGGGCTGCTTTTGTTTGGACTTTCAAAACGCAGCAGCTTAATGCCTCCATTGTACGCAGGGGGAAATATGCTAATTCGAAGCACATTTCCCATCAGAAGCCCTTTCAGTCCTGTCATCGTTGAGATATGAAGGATGATAAAAGCGGGGAGAAGGGGGAGGCCCGTATTATGGGAGCACGGCTGCTGGTTATTGTGCCCGGGGAGCGGGGCTGAATAGGGCTGACGAGCCCGCTCACCCGTGAAGCCCCGGGGCCCCGGGGCCGCGCGGGTTCCCATGGGCGCCAGCTGCCCCCGGCCCCGCCGGGACCCCCCACCGCTGCTGCTGGGAGCAGGCGTCCTCGGGGACGCTCCCTGCGTCGGCCGCCCTGCTGCCGGCCAGGACAGGAGCGGAGGGGCTCAAGATTTGCAAGCGCCAGCCACCCATCACCTGTCCCGCAGCCCTATAACCCGGTATTTCCTTCTGGGTAACGTGGGCAGCTACCTTCTGTTCACTTTAAGGGCAGTTTAAGCCGAAACAACTGATTTTTCCTGACAAGTCTTCTGTCGCTCCCTTTCCGAGTTGCTGGTGCTTGCTCGCTGGCTGCGTGGTGCTGAGCTCCCTCAGTAAAGAGACGCCTTCAGCTCAGGCAATGGGTGCTGCTGCACTTGGGGTGGGTTTTTTTCTTCACGGTTATGAAACAGAAGGGAAACTGTGAAATGCTACTTAGTCTGTTCCCAGTCATTTATATGATTATATTTTAGGTTGAAATAAATATCAGTGTTTGGTATGTACTAAAAATCTGTAAGCACTACTCTTTAAATACTGCATGATATATATAAAAACCTAGGGTTTGATCTTTTTCTTCTCTTTCTTAAAGTCATGAAAAGCTCTTTAAATGGCGGGTTTTGTCTCAGGAGTCTGGCCCTGTTGGTCTGGAGGTGGGGAGATGCTTGGTTGACCTGGGAGGACTACGTTTTCCATTTTCTTTTTAACAGGTGCTAGTGTTGTTTTATTGTAGAGAATTTGGGATTAAATGAACTTGAGGTTCTGATAATGTTGCTATGATATTTGCTTGAAACAGTTTGAAATGGCAGTGAGAATTTAGTTGTAGTTTGTTTGGCAGTGAGAATTTAGTTGTAGTTTGTTTGGCTCTATAAACCTGCAGTGCACTAATGGCAAATTAAACTAAGAAAATGGGCTTTTGATTGCATTTGCAATCTGGTGATGTTCTATCTGCAATAGGAGTATGTGCTACACTCAAACGCAAAATTAGTTTAAATATTTCTGAGGACTGTAGCTGGAATTAAGTGCTTAGAAATACTTTTAAAGTAGCGGTTCATCTTCAGTTTCTTCCCTGTACTAATAAACCTGTGATCAGGCAAACTGGGCTGGTTCATTTTGGCTGGGCGTGAGAAGCTGCGATCTTTTTCTGCAACGTGGGCAAGTCTCTGATTTGCAATGAGAGGAGCTGTGTCCCATGTTGAGCAACATGCCTTCGGTCACCTCCAGGATGGTGAGCGCACCTTTGACGTAGTACAGTTTTTTGATACAGAGACACAGTTTCTCCTATGGACCAAAGAAAGAACCTTAGCCAGAGGCTTTGATGTTGTTTCTGCCTTGTGCGTTTCTCCAATGTTTTAATTATATCTTTTTTCAATATATCCATCCCTTCTCCCTTTCCCTGCTTCCTTAGCTCCTTTCTTTGCCTCTTCAGAAGGTGCAGAAAGGTGAAGCAGATAATGGTACTTCAGGAATTGGTAGTGGTGATAGATACACAAGATGTGTCTGTAGTACTACTGAGAGCGAAAATGCCCAGTGCCATTTTGAATAACAAATGTGAGGGTCTCCAGAGCAAACACATAATGATAATGCTTAGTGTTTACGCTTGGGAAGCTCTGAGTGCAAGAGAGATGGTTACAAATGTGCTGAAACCCAGGGAGCAGAAGTCAAATGGGGTGGGAATGATACAAGGAACAGATGAAGAAAAGTAGGTGCTAAATGAATTTCACTCTGACTCATGACAAAGTACAGAAATTATACCTTTCAGCTGTTTAACACAAGTGAATGTCATGTTTGGAAAGAAACAGAGAAATGGGGATGTAACTAGGCAGTGTCAGGGAGGGATTGCTCAAAAGAGAATCTGGGTGGTTTTCAGGCAGTGGGATGGGAGGCCAGTTCGGGGGCTGGGATCCCTCTCTGGCTCCTTTTGGAGAAGCTGCTCCTTCTGCATTGACTGCAGCGGGGGCCTGGCTGTTGTGCAAGCCCTCCCTTGTGCCGAGCCTCAAAACCTGCCGGGCTGCAGAATGGCTCTTACCGCGAAATGACCGGGAGGCTCCAAGCCCAAAACACTTAAAAAATTAGGTGAGACAAAGCATTGGAAATATATAATCTAGGGAATAATACTGCCCTGGCAAGAGATTTTACTTGACAGCCTATCTGGGAATCCAGGCTGAAAGCTGCTACTTTGCCCTTAACTCACCCTATAGTGCTTTTGTCTCAGAGCTCGCTCTGCATGCAGGATCACCCACTGCTGAGGTTCGGCAAAAATCGAGGCGTGACATGATCCAGACGGAGCTCCAACCGTGCTCGTTGTTGGCAGGTTAAGTCATTCCCTCTTTATAAGGCAGAGGGTGTGTTTTTTTAAATTGCGCTGAACTCCCCAAGTGCACACTTAACTTTTTATGGGTGCAAGTGAAAGACCTGTTAAACATTTCAGCAGCCGTTGTTTGTTGTCCACTGGCGACATTCTCAAAGGCATTGTAAAGCACAGAAAGAACCGCTAGGTTATACATGACTGGGATCCCAATTGATGCAGCTAGAAAGAGGGGATTGGAAAAGCTAGTCCAGTTGAAGTTGCCTGGCACATATTTAGTCGATGAGTTAATTGGACACCCTCAAAGTGGAACTTGTTAATGTCCTGCCGCTTTCCTAATGAGGATATGTGCTCTTGCAAAGAATACAATGATTAATTGGGGACCCTTTCGTTAGCATCTCAACTGTGAGGATTTCATGACTACTGTCTTGTGTGAACAGAAACTATATTTGCAAGTCAACTGGCTGTCCGGGGCTGCGTGGCAGAACCAGTCCAGGATCTTTCTCAAAGTACAGTTTAGTTACACCGCAATGGGAATTTTCAGTATCAAGGAAGCGGCTGCAGTAACAGTGACTTACAAGGTGCTGAAACTTTAAACAATGAATTTCAGTACCTTGTGCCAATCATTATTTTGATGCTTTCTTTTACGTCAACATTTTGACTGCCAGATTAAGTGGGCTTTTCAAAACATTGGCACACAATTGCCCAGTAATCCATGAGTGGGTCTTGGAGTGATGTACAGCTGAGCCTGGTGTTGGTGGGGCCAGCCTTTCAACCCAGGATACTGAGGTGAGCACATAATGGTGCCTAAGAAATTATGCTCTTGCCACATGGTTTAGCCCTGTTGCAAACTCCAGTCTGACGCTGGGTAACTTGGTTGTTGGCCCTGAAGTCTTGAGCTGGAGGAGGCTGTGGCGCTGGGATGGTGCTTAGTTGTGCATTCACTATCAAACTTAATACCTACTCTGTAAATTAGTTTGCATTCCTCATTGTGCTTCCAATGATGCTGAGAAGTTTTTCTGTTTAATAAAAAATACGTATATAATCATATGCATATGTTTTCTTCAGGTACATACGTATACACACACATACATGTTTTCTGCATATGTATACACACACACATCTATATCTATGAGTTATGCATGGAATCCCTTATGAAATACAGGAGGTGCCTTCATCTCTGTCTCTCCCCATGCCCCTCCAGTGTGGGGTGCTTTTTTTATAGTGAGTGCCCCTGGTTTCTTTTTGAGGCTCTGTAGGGTTTTGTACTTCTTTATATTTCCCTGCTTTTTTCCATGCTTTGTGAAAAGACTGGACTGAGGCCAAGACTGAAGAACAAAACGAGCACTGAATAGATGAGAGATTGTAGGTGGGATGCTGAAGTCTATGCGAAGAGTGGGAGGGCAATTTTGAAAATCAGAACTGGATGTAAAGTTAACACAGGAATGTCTGATTAAATCTGACTTTGTGGAGCAGAAGAATAAGTTTGTGTCAAGGCTGAACTCAGTGAAGTTTAGATTTATTTATAGATAGATAAAAAAAATCAACAGGTAGTCTCCCAATACCGATCCTGTCTCAATTCTCATGCATTTTGAGACTAAGCAGCTGTATTAGCAGAAGTGTATTATAATGATACCTTTGCTGCCTTCTAAAACTCTGGCAGAAACAGCTCTTCTACAAGTACAAGAGGCACTTATGTAGAAGGTGCTAGTAAAAACGACATAAATATCTAGGATGCTATTTCAGTATGTCCAAGTATTTAGGAACTCTTGTTAGTCTCCTGAGATGGCAGTAGGCTTTGGTAACAGTATTGGAGGAGAGGGTTCATAGCAAAAGCTAAGTAGGTTGAATTGTGTTTAAGGCACAGAATTAAGGGAGTGAAGACAAAGGACCTGAGCGTATCGGTTTCCTGCTGCACTGCAGTGTTTCTGCTGCTGCCGAATGCGTGACTCGAGGCAGAGGGATGGAGAGACAAGCATGACAGCTGTTGTGGAGGTTCTCTGTTGTGAAGCTGACAGAGAGAGAAAAAAAAAGGTGGTTATGTGTGCCAAAATTGAGAACCTAGCCCTTAAAATGATGGAGGAGTGTTTGAAGCACTGTTGAAGGACTTCATATATTAGTCATGTATGTGAGGACATTGCCACTGCTGAACGGAAAATGTATATAAGATTGGATAACTCAAAGCATTGTTTTGCTGCCTAATTTTAAATTTAAAGCATTTGAAACTTGTCATGCGTTACACTTGTAGGAAACTATCCATATTGCCATAAAATCGTTGAGCTGGAGTAGAATCTGAAGATGACCATTGGGGCTGGTGCTCTGAATGTTGATTGCGGAATGAAAGCTACTTCTGCGAGACATGCTGGGATGTCTTTGCTTTTCTTTTTCTCATAGTTTTTGTCATCCCAGGGTGCTCTCTGCTAAACTTTTTGAACGCGTAAGTGCAAGGATGTGACTGCACTTGTTTTCAACAGTTGAGGGATGTGAGTTGGGTATGAGGAGACACCTGCCCAACATGTAATACAGTTTGAACTTCTGGTACAGCAAGCAACATGTTCTGCCAGAGAGTCTCTTGCCTCTTCAGAACATCCACTACTTTACTGTTTTTAAAAGTCCCATAGGAGAGGAGATTTCATTGTTCCCTTTAGAGGTTGGTTTGATGTCAGGAAGTTTGCCTGAAATTTAGTCAGAATTTTCCCTTTCAACTGCATCCTCTTTTTATTATATTAAATCAGTTCTTCCTTCTGGATCACAGAATCACAGAATGGCAGGGGTTGGAAGGAACCTCTGGAGATCATCGCGTCCAACTGCCCTGCTTGACCAGGTACACCTAGAGCAGGGGGCACAGGACCACGTCCAGGTGGGTTTTGAATGTCTCCACGGAAGGAGACCCCACAACCTCTCTGGGCAGCCTCTTCCAGTGCTCTGGCACCCTCACAGTACAGAAGTTTTTCCTCGTATTCACGTGGAACTTCCTGTGTTCCAACTTGCGCCCGTTGCCCCTTGTCCTGTCGTTGGGCACCACTGAAAAGAGTCTGGCCCCATCCTCTTCACACCCACCCTTCAGATATTTATAAGCGCTGAGAAGATCCCCCCTCAGTCTTCTCTTCTCCAGGCTGAACAAACCCAGGTCTCTCAGCCCTTCCTCATAAGAGAGATGCTCCAGTCCCCTGATCATCTTCGTAGCTCTCCGCTGGACTTGCTTGAGCAGTTCCCTGTCCTCCTTGAACTGGGGGGCCCAGAACTGGACACAGTACTCCAGATGTGGCCTCACTAGGGCAGAGTAGAGGGGGAGGATAACCTCCCTCGACCTGCTGGCCACACTCCTTTGAATGCACCCCAGAATACCGTTGGCCTTCTTGGCCGCAAGGACACAGTGCTGGCTCATGGTCAACCTGCTGTCCACCAGCACTCCCAGGTCCTCCTCAGCAGAGCTGCTTTCCAGTAGGTCAGCCCCCAACCTGTACTGGTGCATGGGGTTGTTCCTCCCCAGGTGCAGGACCTTAACACTTGCTTTTGTTGAATTTCCTGAGGTTCCCCTCGGCCCAGCTCTCCAGCCTGTCCAGGTCTTGCTGAATGGCAGCACAGCCTTCTGGTGTATCAGCCACTCCTCCCAGCTTGGTATCATCAGCAAACTTGCTGAGGGTACACGCTATCCCTTCATCCAGATCACTGATGAATATGTTGAACAGGACTGGACCCAGCACAGACCCCTGGGGAACACCGCTAGTTACAGACCTCCATCCAGACTCTGCCCCATTGATGACAACCCTTTGAGCTCTGCTGTTCAGCCAGTTCTCAACCCACCTCACTGTCCACTCACCTAGCCCACACTTCCTAAGCTTGCCTATGAGGATGTTATGGGAGACAGTGTCAAAAGCCTTGCTGAAGTCAAGGTAAACAACACCCACTGCTCTCCCTTCATCTACCCAGGATACTTACTTATACCATGTGAATGTTTAGAGGCTTACTTTCTCTTAAATTTTCATTTAGCTTTTCCTGTATTTCCGTGCTCTTTCAGCTGGAGTATAAATGGGCTCCAGTTTGTCCACATGTTTCTGTCTGGCTTGCCAAGAGCATAGTGCTACTCCAGGCAGCCTCGCAGGAGAGGGGTGCAGGAGGTGGTGTTGCTTCCCGCTCAGTTTCAAATGCAAGTTACTTTGTTTTCATTTTCATCGCTTTTCCTCAAAAGCCTTCAGTGTAATTGAGGTTCCTGTGTTCTGTGTATCTGGATTCTGAATTATTTTCCCCAGGTGTCTGTTCTTTAAATAACACTCACAGTTTTACACCCAGAAAAAACCTTGTTAAAGCCATTAGTTAGGATGAAGAAATAATATGTAACATTTTTTTAATTACTTCCATGCTGTTGACTGCCTTTCATAAGCAGAAATGAGCCTCCCAGCTGCTTAAGAACATCATCAAGTTTTGCTTTCATTTTGACTTCTAGTATAGCTCTTTAGGCTTTTTTCTTTGGTAGCTTTCACGTCTCTACCATTTGAGTCATCTTTGAGACTAGGACTTGATGAGACTTAGCTACTGGAAAAGCCGTACAGAACCATCTATTCACTCTTTAAGGGATCTTGTTTTCTCCCCTTTATGTTCCAAATAAAGGTTAGCCATCTGTGTATGTTCTGGATTTAGGCTGTTTATTGCCTTTGATTCTCGCCAGTGGCTGTGACTGCAGTGGACTAAAACGGCGGTCCAGCTGGAAGCTAGCAGGCTGGCCAGAGAAGTGTATGAAACCCAACAACTAAACGACATCTACTTTGCGTGCCTGCTTGCTGCCAGGCATTGAGCTTGGCAGCAGTTATTGCCATCTTCATGTGGCTGTACTAAGGGGGTCACAGGACTGGTGCCTTCACACTGTTAAGGTCTGCTCACCCTCCTGGACTTATCTGCATCAGTTAACTCAGTGATTTTCTTTGGTTGCAAAGATAAGCACTATCCACGCTTAAGCCTTCAGTTTTGCCCTTTCTACAGAAATCTGAGATTGAGATCCCGAAGTGCAGTGCAGACTCATGTCTTTTAGTAGTCTGTATTTTATGCTCTGGTAAAAGTGCAGGGTTTTTTCACTGTTACTTGTTCATTAATTCGGATTTCATTTTCCTAGTCATTTAGTATGTCTGAAACAACGGGCCCCACATTTTTTTCAAGTATTTGCAAGGTATATGACTGTTGTACAACTAAAACCTTGTTGTCATGCTTTGATTTATCCGCATGGAAAATTTGCCTGCTTTTGCATAAGCATTCAGGTTGGGTTTTATACTCAAGTCTTAGGTAACTGGTCTAAAGTTGAACATAAGCAATTATGCTGAGAGACACACCAAGTGGCTGCATGTGTATTTGATCTTTCTCTTGAATATTTTTGAATATTTCCTACAAAAAAAAAAAGTATTCTACAAGTTGTCTTTAAAATTAGTTGTTTGGAATACATGTCAGCCTTGTTTGAGGGACAGTCTCTGAATTTTAACTTCTGAGTCTCGGATCTCATAGGCTAATCTCAAATTGCTCTTGGAAGTATGTGAGAACACTCTTTATTGCAGCTCTGTGAAGCCTTTGTAGAAATGGCAAGTATGTATTCATCTCCTGAAAGCTTGTGAAGAATTTGCTGTAGCTTGTGATAGAGCTCCTCAGCCTTCAGGAATGTAAACTAGATTCAGTGACATTAAAGATAGATGTTGAAAAGGAATTGGCACATGAACAGAATTGGGTTTTTAATACCTTTTTTAACTTGTGCAATTGTACTATTTTACTTGACTGAGCAAAATGATTAAATGTTTTTTTTAAAAGCTAGATGAAGTAGATTATGTCACTTGGTCTTCAGTGCCTTCACATAGTTTGCTCCACTGCTATTCCTCATGAGGTCTGGCTGTAGGCTCAGAGCTGTGCTTTAGCAGCAGAAACCCTTACTGGTCAGCCCCTCTCCTCATTTTCATTTTTATTTTGGTCTGCAAATAAAATGCTGGGCTGAACTCCTGAAATGTAACTAGCCGCCTTGCCCGGCTGCTGTTTATCTAAATCAGCCGGTCTGTACAGCAAGTTTTTGCTGAATATGAGTCTTTAAAGAATTTTTTGTAATTTCTGCCTTTGTGGCGTTGTCTTTTGCCATGTTGTCATAGGCATAGACTTGATGTCTCCTAGTCTCGTCCCATATTATGAAAAGGACGTATCGATTAAGGGAGGGAGTGTTGAATGAGACAACTTGCTGGCTGAGATTCATGCTCGAAGTGTGAGAACAGCACCCATGTTAGCCCTGCAGGAAATAGCATATAGTTTGTTTTGTCTGCTGTGTTTATCAATGATGGGACAGAGGTTTGAAGATTAAGAAATTACTTAAGATGATAAGTGCTTAAAATCCATTTTATATTACAGCAATCTGGAAAGTAGTAAGAAGGGAGGGGGGAGAACGTTACGCTCATGCATCACTTCCAGCTTTTCGAGGATGATTTGGTAGGTAGAATTCATCTTTTGGAATAGTTGGGATTGATGGCTTCTGAAGTCTCCAGTTCAGGCATTTGTGAAGTTAATTCTGGTATTGTGCACTCTGCTTCTTCATTGCTTATTTGGAGAAGGGGTTATCCTGAGAGAAAGTAGGGGAAATAGTCTCCCAGCCTGTTAGTTTTGTGTTTGTAAAACATCTGCTCTGAAGCTCTGAGCCTGCCTTACAAAATCTGCTTGCCAGCAGGAAATCATGCAGCTGTTTGAAGGAGCAGGTCTCACTGATACAGAGCGGAGACATTCGTTAGTGGGTTTCCTCCAGGGACAGTCTGTAACCAAAGGTTCTGTCTAATGTATCTTCTGTTTAAAGAAAAGAAATTCCAGATTACTTTTGTATTTTCTGTATATTTACGGTGATAAGTGCATTAATATTATACCACTTGAATTAGTTTTTGAACAGGGCTTTTGTAACTTGGGGCAGTCAGAAGAGAGGTTTCAACCTTTGAAACTTTCAGACCTTCCAAAGTATGTAAAGATCATTAAGAAACGGAGAGCTAGACTATGACAACAGCGACCAGAAGTACCGACTGAACGATGAGAAGTTCCAAGAAGGGAATTTTAATGTCAGAGGCAATCAGCTATTTTGACCAATGACTAAAATTTGTGTGACTTTCAGCAAGTAGGGTGTGTTTGCTATGGATTTTCAATCTTCTTGATGTTAAATGGGGAAAAAACCCCACTCTTTGCTGAACATTTTCTTTGTATAATCATTATCCCAAATGTAAAGAAGTTGTCTTTCCTTTCTTGACTGTGGGATTTGAACAACTTTTAGTAATGGTTAAAAGAACACAGCAGACATCATCTATGGTTTTACCTTTCAACTGCTTCCTTGAGGGAGTGCATTTGCAGTACACGGTCTTGCTGGGCAGGGATTTCAGTATGTGTATGGACTGCTATGTGGGCATTGGAGAAGGAGATTGGAGAAATACGCCTCGCACCTGGGTTGAGGTCTCTGCTGGGGCTGCTGATGTGAGTACCTTCAGGAACCCAACCCATTACCTCACGTTGCTTCCTGAGGATACTTCATGTCCTCTACAAATTAACTTCATCCTGCTTATAAAAAGGTCTGCTGAGGTGGGAGCTTCAACTGCAGACTTTTTTTCCTGGACTCCAGGAAAGCTTTTTAGACAAATGCTTGACATCAAGTTCTGATGCTATGATGTGAAACCTTAGGATGAGTCCAGGACCTCTTGGCAGCTGGGCTGAAGCATATGTCTGAGCAGTAATGCCCAGAGCAAAGTAACAGCTATGATGTCCACGGTGAGAGAACAGGATTTGTGCACTGATTTCTTGCGAGAGAAGGGAACTTTCTCTAAAGCTTGGGTCTGAGGGCTTTTGTGCCTTTTCACTAGGCATCCATAGAAATAGAAATGCACAACGAAATTGTGGGTGTAGTAACTGTAATCAGAAGAGGCTGAATTGCAGCTACAAATCTTTGGACTGCTTTCCTCTTCCCACTCTCCTGGTTGAATCTGTTATATGGAACATGCAGTGTGTAGGTTTTAACATCCCCAGCATTTGCTGAATCTGCTAGGCATCTTTGTAGCCTGCAGAATCCGCTGCAGTGGCTGGACCAGCAAAGCCTGCCAGACTGCAAAGGCCATTACGCTATAGTTGCTCCATCATCCTACACACAAAAGGGGGTGCCTTTGGGCATGTCTGCCCTGTGCAGTGTGGCATGCCGTGACGCCATTGAGGCAAGCAAGGTTAATTAGCCTCAGTACAGTACAGCCTTAAATATGTCAGTTATCTTGGGGTTTGGAAGGTGGATAATACCCCTGTGTGGTGTTGCCTGGTCTGTGGCTCCCTGGCATTGGGCTGCTCCGGGCAGGCTGGGGAAACCTAAAATGACCCCGCGCAGTGCAGTGTAGACATGTCCTGGTTGTGTTGCTCCCAGAGCCAGGTTAGTGCAGCTTGTTAGATCGTGCTGCAGTCTGTCTCGATTTAAGGGAGCGACGAAACATGTGCTTAACAGCAACTCTGCACTCACTTTTAAGGATGGCTTTAGGTCTCTAATGGCAGACATCCTTTTAAAAACCCAAGCTGTGTTTTCTTAAACATATATCCTTTAAAGTATTACATGTGCGTTTTAGGTCACTTGAGCTTGCCTTCCATTCTGCTTGCTTGGATTTTTGTGTGCTTTTTTTTCCATCGTGCTTGCTAGTCAGAGAAATAATTTAAATTTTCCATGTATGTATATGTGCCCACTTTTGCTTTTATGCTTCTCTCACACAGTCTTTTGCTGTGGGTGAGCGGAACTTACTCGGCAAAGAAAGCAAACAGAGAGAACGGACCCATCACCCCCCGCCCCTTGAAAGAGCAGAGGGCACGCGAAATAAATCAAAACGCGAAGCATAATAACGAGGTCCCATGGGAAAGGGAGCCTTGCGATTGTGTGCTGGCGTGCACTCCCCTTAGAGACGGCGGCCGGGGGGCTCCTTTCTTTCTCGCTCCCATCTCCCCTCCCGATGTCGCCAATCCATTCACTGCCGAGAGAATTGATTAACATTTGACGGGAGCCTTGGGAGACAGGGGGAAAGAGGGAGAGAGCGGAGGGCAAGGGGAAGGGGGCGCGAGCTGGTGATGCTGGTCCCCACGACGCGGCGAGCCGGGGCACGGTCGGGTGCAGGATGGCTATTTTATAGCTGGGGACCACGGTGACGTATGGCTGAGCGCTCGCTGGCACGGCTCCTCGTGGACCAGTCAGCGGAGCGAAATTGAAGCTGACAAGACTTTTCTGGCGTTTTGGAAAGGACTGTAATCTACTGTAGGGGAGAACAGAGCCGCTCAATCACCGCCGCCATAAATAGGAGACGGAAGGGAGTGAGAAAGGAGGCAAAGAGAAAAAGTGCTTGCTGGGGGGGGAGGGGGGGGCGGCATTTTTGGTGGATGGTATGAAGCCAGCCATGGAAACTGCAGCGGAGGAAAATGCAGAACAAAGCCAAGAGAAAAAAGGTACCCAGGGGTCTAACAATAGCCTGTTTAAATCTTTTCATTCGGGGTCTTAAAGAGGTTTAGGCCAGTTTTGTCACTTTTTCGAATAGCTCTTAAACAATCGTTACTACTGCATCTTCGGGCTTTCAGCCGTCCTTTCCTGCATGGCTTGACAACAAATTAATAGAGCAGCAATCTTTCTCTCTGTGTCTGTATTTGCTCTGAATCTGTCCTAACCCTACCAGAAATGATGTTTGCAAAAGAAGTCTTGTTATTGCTGCGTCTTTGACAGATTTTGGTAAATTTGGTTTACAGAGGTAGCGTGTGCCTGTGTGTCTGCATGTCGTTTTCAGAGCCATAATCTGGTGTTTTCATTGAGATTAGCCATTTAGCAAGGCGTTGCAATGCAGTGTGGGAGACCTAGGTTATAATAACATATAATAGATTATGATATCACACAAGCTTTGTGTAGTTAGCTTGGTGCCAAATGGTACTCTTAATTTTAAATTCCTGTTCCTTTCCTGTGGTGTCGTCTGGCAAATTTTGTTATGTAGAGATCCGCCTGTGCTATGATGATGGGGAATAATGCAATGAGTTTCGCAACATTAGGTTTCAGGATGTGTTAATCACCGAGAATTGCTGCTTAATGGAGAGAACAATTCCATGGTAGCGGTTCTGCGGTAGGGAGACGGCAGCACAGGAGGAGAGGTGCTTCATCCATCCTAGCCTTACAGGTGATTTATTTGGTCTGGAGTGCTGAACTTCAGAGGGCAAATTCAACTAGCAAAGGACTGTTTTGTTTCTGCATCATATAATTTATGCCAGATAAATGTCCCTCTTCAGTGTAGCAGGCTGCTGTACAAATCATAGCCATATTTTTTTTGCTAAGTGATAGAGCAGTAACAAAATTATTAAAATTTCCACTGTCTTTTTACATGAATCATAGTATACTTTTGAACCTGTTGTGTGTCAGTTAAAGCAATCTGAGTATCTCATAGGCGTATGCAGCTGATACACAACTAATACATTTCCCCAATAGAATTGTTTAATTTATTGTTAAACAGTTCAGATGTGAACGTAATGATACATCCTGGTACTGTCCAGTACCAGATTTTGTTTCCTACTTTGAATCAGATTCCTCCTACCCACTTTGTATAATTCAAACCTAGCTTCAGTTTCAAGTAAATGAAATTTTGTCCAGTGATTAGACATAGTACTACGTAATCCCTTAGGGATTTCACAAAAGGAGGTCCACTGATGAGAGATTAAACTCTGAAAGCCATTAGGGTATGTGGACAATAACCCACCTCACTGCAGATTTTGAGTAATTAATGTACAAAATGTCCTAAATACCTTGGCTATAAAACCGTCTCAAACACATAAATCGTTCTTCAAAATAAACAGCGATTTTTTCTTCTGATTGATGAGTTTCTTTTAAACTGATAGAACTCATGTACAATAAACACCAGAGAAAGTTATCTGTATGCATTAGCAGCTGTGCAAAACGAAATGTGTTGCTGAGTGTGTTTATGATGAGTTTATGGTTTCCCTTTTTATTTTGGCAAGGATGAAAGCACAACATGTCGAACGGTAAATCTGTTACCAAGTCGAGGTGGTTGATCTGTTGCTTTCATAGGATGCAAGCAAGGGAACTTCCTATCTTAATTTTACCACCATTTCCTAGTTTTCCTGTGATAATTTTATACTTTGGATCTGTTACATAGGTATGTGTATGTAACACTTCAAGGCTTTGTTCTTGCCAGTCCGCTAATTTCTGAAAGTAACACATGGTCTCTCACATTATGCTCTTTGTTTCTATTCACTTAAATTCCCAATATGTTTCACAGCGAATTAAAATGCAGAAAGCTGAGAGTTCTACTTGTAGTTTCAATAGCAAAATAAATAGCCCACATCCCCCTGCAAAGTTACTGCCATGAAGCGGTGATGTAGGAGGTATATTCGGTGTTGGGGGGCAGATTTTG
Organism: Morus bassanus; assembly: GCA_031468815.1. NCBI lineage: Eukaryota > Metazoa > Chordata > Aves > Suliformes > Sulidae > Morus > Morus bassanus. The sequence goes on along the minus strand of CM062568.1, from coordinate 84,673,787 downwards.
CAAAGCGCGAAGACTGTTGAGCCCAGTTGGGTTTTTAGATGGGCTCAGCAGGCATCGGGTTCCTCTGAAATGGCAGGATTTTTCAAAAGGGCTCTTTCACCAGCAGCTCTCATGGAGAAAAATGAGCTTTTTCTCTGTGTGAAGAAACTTCCTGGAAAATGCTGCTGCTTTGCTTTGGGGTGTAGAACAGAAGCTGACCCCTTCAAAAATGTGCCCATTTACTGTCCAGATTGGATCTCCTGCCTGCTATGCCTTACATGCTTGCTGGGCTTGCAATATTTGCTTCTTCCTCTAAGGTCCCACCTGGACTTAGTGTAATGGCCATCCTTTATGAGGTGCCCTAGGTCCGGTGATTGCGAGGCAACCACCACAGCTTGAAGCAATTGAAGCACTGTCACAAAGTCTTTGAACTCTTCCTTCCAGAAATGGATTGCAAAGTCCAAGGAGACAAACTAACATCACAGGGGGCTTGGGGGATGTTGTTGCTAAGACTGAGCAAGAGATGATCCTGAGCGTTTCGCTTTGGGTATTCAGGTTCACACACGGTATGCTTTGCACTGCCAAGTTCTGGGGAAAGTATCTGCATTTAACTATTAGTAAATCGTACTTTTAAGCAAAAAGGTTTTTTCCCTTTGCCAGAATTCCAAACTACAGGTTTCCGGGTTGTATTTTTTAATGCAGGGACCTCCTCAGTGATGTACTGTAATTGTATAGAATAAATGCTTGGAGGAAGTTGGGCTAGGACTACATGCGGTCTATATAGGGGGCTCCTTGTTCTCGCGAGGAGAATGCTGGAGAGCAGTCCTGCCCGAGCACTTGGGATGAGATCTATTTTCAGTTCAAGCACCTAACACAGTCAGATCTGAACAATGGTGTCGCATAGGTACCGCTTTGTGTTTCCCATCCCTGTGGCAAATGTGGATGGCCAGCTATTTTGGATTGCAGCGTAGCTGAGACAATTTACACAAGCTAATATGCTTTATGAATATTTACTGATTGATAAATGAAAATTATTGATCTCATTTAGATTTCTAAAGTTCGCTAAATTGTATATGAATTCCAGTTTTGTATTTTAATAATTATTTTCATGAGTCCCCTGCCTGATTCAGGCAGTGATATTATTCAGCTGATGGATTCAGTGTTTATCAGACATTGGCTTCTCTGCACCCAGATAAGTGGCTGCTGCCCTAGTTTTTTTAATTGAAAATGGAGCAACACCCATGGTGATGGAGATAAGAAATAAGTCAGCTTTATACTGTGTATCAGCAGCCCTTATCAGAGGAGAACACCATGAGCAAGCTGAAGCAAAATGTTTAGCAGATACTTTACAGGGCTGCAGGACAGATTGGATGCATTTTAAAGAAGAAGGTTTACAAATTATTACAAATGACAGGGTTTATCTTGCAGGCATTAAATGAAATCAAAACGTGAGGGCTGGGCAGGCAGATTTACTGAGGTGGAATAAATAAGAAAAACGAAATGCCGTTTTGCATCAGCAGTGAAGGATATAGATCTTGATACACATTAACAGAGACAAGAAGTTTCCCATTTCACTTAACTATGAGAAATACTACCAAGTTGCAGAATTTAAAAAACAAACCAAAATAAAACCCAACTGTGGATGACCATGGTGAATTCACCAATTACACATGGGAGGATGGAGGAAAGCAATTATAATAGGATATAGTTCCCTCATATGAATGCATACGATGTTCAAATTGCATGTGCTGTGCTGAGGAATAATGAAAACCAGCCTGAGCAGCTGTACCTAAGGTTCCTTTTAATTGGCTCTTCCCTACTAATGTGCTCTCGATGAAAGAAGACCTCGTGCTCAAGAATGGCTATGAGCTTTGATTATTATTTTCATGGTATATGAAGCGATGTTTCTGATTTTAAACTCTAAATAGACAAGTATGTGCTAGTAAAAAATAGAAAGAAAATACTTCTCTTAAATACAACTGTACGACTGTGTGCGGTAGTATAAATGGACTTGCTGAAGTGTGACGTGAGAAAGGGGTGAATTAATGTGCAGTTCATTTCACTTTTAGTGAAGTTCTTTTTAGGCAGTGAGCTTACGACATTTTCATGCATCACAGATAGATGTATTTTTCATTACAGAAAAAGGAAAAAATTGTCTTTTTTTTATATACGTGTTATGGTTATTAGCCAAAATCTTCAAACATACTCCCTTAATGTTAGGCTCATACGGTGATTTCAGAGCTGTCAGGCCGCTTAAAGAGTTTTAGTACGCTGTGTATTTTTTCCCATTTCAAGCAGTTTATTGGTGTTTCAGATCCCCTGAAAACAATAACTGCTTTAAGTCCCTGAAGAATATGACTGTAGGAAGACAGGTCCAGCCCAGGGAGAATCTGGGACACGCGATATTCTGGGGATAATAATTTGGCAGGCTTAATGGTTTAGGTTTTAATGAATAGGATTTGGTTTCTAAATGGGAGGGGGTTGAAAAACACTCAGAGAATGTACTCATATTGGTCTGAATGACCTCGTGAAAGCAGAAAACCTAGACATATGTGCCACAAGATACTGTAACAGGGGAAAAAAAAACCCAGATGGCACTGTACGTGCACAATGAACTCTGCAGTGGGAGCAAAGGGGCTGAAGAGGGGAAAGAAGAGGGGTGGGGGGAGCCCCCTTTGGTTATTCTGACCTTTCCCCATTTTTGGCCAGCCTTGCTTCTAATGCAGTAGTCATCACCAGATCGCCAGATCATAAACGACCAAGTGACAGCCCTCTTGTCGTTCCCATGGACTGCTTCGTCAGCTGCGACAGATGAACGTCCTAACTGTTCATTTCCTCTAAAACTTATGCTAAAGGCAGCAAGCGTGAGGATGTTGGGCACTGGGAATTTTATTACAGGCGTGCAAGGTGATTCATCCCAAATGAATACTGAACACCACAGTTGCCATCAGTGTGCCTGCGTGGTGCGACATGAAAAAGTTGTCAGTCCTGTAGCTGCTGCGTCTGTGCAGGATCGAGTACAGCCTGGTTCAGACAGGAGGCCTCGAGCTGTATGAGCTTGGCTGTCCGTGGAGGGTATTGTAACCTGGACGAGGGAATGCAATTAGTGTAGTTAGTTCCTCAAAAAGAAAGAGACAAAGAAGTCATTTAAACCTGTTTCCTAACTATTTGGGCTACAGAGTTAAACTCTAATTCATACGTACTGTGTGCAGTAGTAATGCCACTGAAGCCTGTGAGGCTTTTGACCTGGAGGTGATTTTGCATGAGTGGGTCTGGGTGGGTTGCAGTGAAGTCACCAGAAGATACTCTTCAACTTCAGAGGTTGTGCCAAGCATGCAGTAAGGGCTACCAAACAGCCATTGCTAAGCGGCTCTTTGCAGAGCAGTGGAAAAACTAAGGTTCCTTATGGAGTTTGAACTGTCTCCGAATGAAGGGAGTCCATTTATTGCAAAATCAGAAATTACTAGTTAAAAAACCCCAACTTCATAGAATATTTTCACTTACAGAACTGATGCTACAAAGTTTACACGCTATCTCCACGTTTCAGGGTTTGAAGTTTGTCCCACAGCAGACAGTGGTGACTTCACCAGCGTCCCCTCAGGCTAAGGGAGAAAGGCAGCTGCCTGCTCTGCTGCCCTGAGCAAAGGGGTTTTGTAGCTGCTGCGGGAGACATCTCAAATCGCGGGTTCAGGCCTGGTAGGATAAAATCCTTTTAGTGCCAAGGATTTGATCTAGATGCTAATGAAGAATCTTTTTTCTTCCCAGAAGTCTTTACAGCTGGTTATTTTTAATTAAAAAAACAAACAAACAAACAAACAAAAAAAAAAAAAAAAAAAAAAAAAAAAAACCAAACGGAATCTGTTACCAATGTCCAGTAAGCAGCTTCAACAAAACAGTGAACAAACAGTTGGAATGGATGGGATGGAGAGGGGAGACAGTATGCAGTACTAGCGAGCAATTCTGTTATTCTCCATTTTATATCAAATTAAATTATTATGGCGTCTCTTGTGATCTCATAAATAGGATTGTTCCTGTGTAAGCAGAAGGAAATGATGTCATCCTCAGCGTGCACAGTCACTTTGGAATTCCGTTTTGTTCGTAAGATGTGGAATTTGCCTTTCCTGAAAGGAAGGATAAGGTGTAGAAAGCGGAATAATGTCTTCTAGGAAGAATACACTATCTTGATACCTGCTTGCTGATTTGTGTGTGAGTGGCGGAGAGGGGAGAAATACCGAACCACAAAGTATCCTTTAGAGAGCCATTGATAATGAAGTTTGCATCCCAAACCCAAAAGACTGTTTTAGCATTGTAGTCATTCGCCGCTGTAGGAGATGAACACACTCTTGTTTCAAACCTCTAGATCCAACATGTGGATTCGAGGCCAAGGTTGTTTCTCTTCTTGACGTATGTAAATGTAGCTGTGCCAAACTTTTTGCACCAGCAGCAAAACCACGTAAGAGAAGGACCAAGTCCAGGACCTTCGTAGCCCCTCACAGGCCAGAAATTTCTGGCATTCCAGCTCCCCCTGCCCCCCGAAATTTGTCTTTGATCTAGTCTACGGTTGCTGGGTCTTCAGCATCATAACCTTCACTTCCTCCACCTGCCCAAATGCTGCTGAATTGGATTTATTTTGGCCAGAGATGACGGTTACTTTCTCATTTAGCCACTGCAGAGTGGGACTCTGGTGCATTTTAAATAAAGATCTGTCTGTCTCGCCCTGACAGCCTTGACAAAAGCCACAGTGGTGCTGAGGGGGGCCATGGAGGTTCAAAAGTGGTTTGATGTTATTTTGCCAGTGGCCTCTTTTCGGAGGGCTTGTAAGCCCTGTGTCAGCGTGTGCGATGAGTGCGCGAGCGGGTCAGGTGTTTTACTGCGCGTGGGGTCTCGTTGCTGAGCTTCATCAGTCCTCTGAAAGGGCGAGGAGGAGGAGAACTGTTCTCCTTCACTGTAAACCCAGAACAAGTCTGTTTTAACATACTTTGTCCAGATTTTTGGACGTGAGCAGAGCCTATGTGAAATAAAGCCCATGACATTTTTTTTTGTGTAAGAAAGTAACAGAGCAAACTCGTGAGTTTGCCCTACCTCTACACATAACAATAACCATTTTCTTTGACAGATTTAGGGTCTTCTAAAAAAAAACAAGTAACGTGGTTTTCCATGACTTTGTCTTCCTTTACTTCTGGAGCAGAGCTCTTTGCCATGGACAAAGAGAGGGAGATACGAGAGTGGGTGGGGGGAAGGAATAGAGTCCTTCCTTATGTGTTTAATTCAAATCCTAGGTAGAGTTTTAGGTATTCAACCTTTCTTAACACCTGTGTGTCTCCCTGTCCATGTCCCTCCAAGCCCCTCCCTTGGTTTGGTAAAGTTATGTTGTTTCACTTCTGAAACTAGAGCGTGTTTTTCTGGGCTCTTATTTTTAAAGTTAAATGACTGAAAGTGCTGAACTAAAACTTGCTGGTGACACTGACTTTTTACCACCTGAAATTGGCAGTGATCACCAGACCAGAAATGGAAATTGGCAGGTACCACTGGATGTACAGGAGTTCAAGGCCACACCGGTACCATCATGTGCCAGCATTGAGAGGCAATATTAGTCCTTTGGGGATTCAAGGTAAATGAAGGGCTGGGTGAAAGGGAAATGGAGAGTTCAGAAACGGTAGTAGCATAAACCTAATGCTTTGCGCTAGTCCTAACAATTTAAGATAAATGTTCTTCTCTTTTTCTTGTTTTGTTTGTTAAGGCTGTAAGAAGTCTAGTTCTTTCATGTGAATACTTGACATAAATTTAAATTTGGTTGTTAATGCTTGAAGGGCAATGATGTGTGGTGAGGGACACCTCCCTTTTAACTGTGCTGTCCGATTGCTTCAAAACTGTTTACAGATGGGACGGCGTAGCATGGGTTTTTGTATGCAGATGAACCTATCAAACCAATCAGCCACAAATGCAGTAATTGACACTGAAGCACTGACAGCACATCTGATTTACTGGTCTCCTACAATATGCTTCCTGGACAATATTTCATGGTTTTGTTTGCATTTTTCACTTGCTAGAAGCAGTGAGTGCATATGTCAGAGTCTAAAGGAGGATGTCAGCTGAGGCTTTAAAAATGGTTTGGCAATTCCATGTGAGTGTCCTTCTGATATCTGGCTTGAGACCGTACAAAGATCCTATTTTGTTTTCCTGAACCTTCATTTTAAGAGTTTGGGGAGAATTTAGTTCTAAAGCATCTCAGAAAGGCACCTGAAATCAAGCACATGATTGATTGCATTGGAAAATTCCAGTCTGACTGAGGGTTAACACAGCGAAGGATATAAATGCTCAGAGGTAGCATTTGCAGCTAGCTCTACCCAGCAATCCTCTTCTCTTTATGGAGCTGATTGACTGAAGCCTGCTTGACAGCTTGTTTGCTGGATATGCCTGCCTCCGCATCAGAGACTTTAACAGCAACTGCACGGAAATATTCACCAAAGCTTGCTGCCTAATCCTTTCCTTTTCCATTATAGTTTGACACACATTTGTTTTTTAGGATTCAAATGCTTATGTATTTCAAAAGGCTTTCTTTTTTTTTGGGGGGGGAGGGCAGGGGGCAAATACTTAGGTTGCAAATCATGATCTCCATCTTCAATATCAATATTCATTTTGGCCATACTTTATGACAAATTACCTAGGTGACAGACTCGGGGCTGCCAGAAGAGATTCCCAAACTTCAGATCAGTGCATGTGGGATATTTTATACACAGGACAAACGCTTCAGGAAGGAGCGACAGATTATGAATTCTGCCTTCCTGGGAAGGAGGGCATGGAGGGAGCAGGCCAGATGCCTGGTTATCAGGGTCTTGTGCCCCGTCAGCTGTCCCCAGAGATGAGACATGTCCATATGTGCTGGCATGGATGAGCCAGGACGCAGAGGAGACGCACAGCCTTCTGTCGCAGCAGCTGGGAGTCTGGCACCTAAAATGGTGCTAGAAACCCTTGTTTAGGCAACTGAACCCTATGCAGGCTGCCTTGGAAAGCTTCCTGAAATAACATGCAGGTAAATGTGGTGCCTGTCATGGAGGAGTTGAAGATGAAAGGGTTCTTGCTGATGGGGATAAAAAAAAAAAACAAACAACCCACCAACAAATCCCAGAAATAGCAATTCAAGGGAAGGTGCTTTAAATGGCTGCACTTAAAGAAATTAAAGGGTTTCTAAGCAGCAATGAAACTGCTCTGAACAGATCTTGAGTAAGACCAATCTGCCAGTGATGGATTAGCCACAGTGAAAATATTTGTCTTTGCTCCTTTCCCTTAGTTTGGAGGAAAAATGTCACTTAAGTCACAACACAAGTCACAGCTGTAACGTGCCTCCCTTCAGTACTGGCATACAGCTCCCCACTGCTGGGTGGCGTTGGCAGTGTCTTTGACAAGCCACATTATTTGTTGCCTGCCTTTGCCATGCGGATATTTCTACTTTGTCTCCTCTGTCAGTGTCCAAATGGACATCACTAGGAGAGCACCTCTGTGGCAGTCCTGGTGGCATCCATCTCTTCTCCCAGGGTTTCCACATATGACATGATCTCCCCTCCCCATTTTAAGCTTTAATCCGGCGCTTGAGCAACACGGGAAGAGTCAGCGTGGGATATTCACTGCAGTGCTGGAGCCAAGACATCGCCAGAACACCTGCAAGCTTAATGAGCCTTTCAAAATGCCTAAAACTATTTTTTTTTTCCCAGGAAGCAAAGTACCATCTTTTTCTTTAGTAAGAGAAACTTAGCAATGGTTGTTTAACGTGAGCTTAGCTGTAGGCACTCTTCCAGGCTGGGTGCTTTATGGGAATCGGTTGTTCCCCCCCCACCCCCCCCAACTTGCTTCCCCCAGATGCTTGGAGGCGTTTCAGCTGCTTTGTGAGCGCATAAGGGCATGCGAATGTGGAGTATCTCGCTGCAACAGCCTGCTCCCTTACTGAAGCAAGCTTAAATTTTGAAAATGGTGTGGTGGGGACTCAGCTGGGGAAATACCTGCATGAAAGCTGTTGCAGGGCAAAGGACATCTGCAGTTGTGGTTCAGGTTTCTTACTGCTCCTCTAGTTCCACAGCTGGGTAAGCATCTGGGGAGATCCTGGCATCTTCAGTTGTCTCTGAAATGCAGAATTTACCTTCCAAATCTTAGATCCACCGGGCTGAAATCCACCCCCCCCACACATTGGTTTTGGCCCTCAGCTCTAGGGAGAGGTTGTGTTTCTGTTTGCTTCTTTGTAGCTAGGGAGGAGTCAACTGGGGAAGCGGTCGGTAGCGGTGGCTGAAATCCAGTGTGGCAAAAGTCTTGCTCTCCTGCTGAGTGCTGAAGGCTGATGGAGAGTGAGGTGAGTTACAGCTGCCAGAAGGGTGGAGCTAAAAGTCTCAACTCCAGTCTTCCAGGTAAGATACTCACCTTTGATTAAAGTCAGCTTTAAAAATCATGTCAGCCAAGTACAGGTGGGTCTGAAGGATGGTTGAATCAAGGAAACCCAAATGTTCTTACTGAAGATTTCACAGAACCGCTGAAGTAGCCCAAGGGACTGAAATACTTAGGTACTTTTGTACTTCTCCCGGTGAGCTTGTCTAGGCCTTCAGGCATTTAAATAGCTTGGCAGTCTGCCCATTGCTTCATCTGTTTTACCTCTTTGGCTTGAGTTTGTCCAAAATTATCACCTGGGCTGGCACCTACTGAAGCAGCAGTTCTTGCATGTTGACCCTCCTGAGTGTTTCTCCAAGAAGGCGAAAATAGGTGAAGCGAGGGGAGGGAGGTCGGGGTGAGGGCAGAAAGGAGGAATGTCTTCAGGCACTTTGAGCAGTGAGTTGTTGATGTGTCAGCTGAGAGTTACAGCCACAGTTTGGACCAGAGACTGCCCTTGCTGGTGCAATGCGTTTGAACTTTGAGCTCTGCATGTCAGTGAGCCCTTCCAAATGCTCAGGCTGTGCAAAAGTCCTCAGGGTTATTTTGGATAGTAAAACACTAGAACGAGTCTCTAGGAGGAATAATGCCAAAGCTTTACTGCTTGAGCTATCCTTTTTGTGAGAAGTCTCTCTTTAAATCACCAACTTAATTTTTTTCTGCCCAAGTGGCTTACAGCTAAAAAATATCCATCCTCAAGGATTCCCATATAAACCTGTTTGAAGCAAGGCCTTTTCCAAAGTATAAATTGGGTATTTTTCTTCTGCTGTGGTTTCCACTGTTTTGTAGACCAAAAGTAAAACAGAGAAGACATGAATTAGAATAAACAAAGTTCTGCCTGACTGTTGTCCGAGAGCAATGAAGCTGGACAAGACCAATTCTCTCGTCCCACTGTCTCGTGGGGCAGCGGCGTTCTTCCCCTGCAGATCTGACTCCTTGCTCTCACACAGCAAATGCCTGGGATGGGCGCTTGCAATAAGCATGGGTGCAGTGATTCATATTTCATAGATTGCACTGTCTGAAAAAGACGCCTTCAGAACACCTGTGAGCTTAATGAGCCTTGCAGAGGCCGGGAATGATATAGGTGGGGGAGTGTGTGTATTTCAATAAATCTGAAGAAGATAAATTAGATAAAGCTTGTGAAAGACCATTCAGATCATCTGTCCTCACATGAAATAGGTTTGATTCCTACAGTGGGAATGCAAATTTTTTATCTATAAGTGCTGGTCTGGGCCTGAGAATTGAAGAAAAAAGGGGGTTATGTTTACTGCTGTCTGTTCTTAGAGTCTTCTCTGTGTCATTTAACAGCATCCAGAAGAGCCCAATCTTCCCATGGTGAAACAGCCCTTTCTCCAATTTCAATGTCATGTTTTCTTTAGTGAAAGGAAAAAAATTTAGGTTTTGCTCTTGATGAACATTGATAACCTCTGCAAGGGTGTTTGGGGTTTTGGGGGGGGGGGGGGGGTTGGGGTGATTTTTTGGTTTGGGGTTTTGTTTTTTTTTTTTTTGTTTGTTTGTTTGTTTGTTTGTTTTTCTGTTAATCATGTTAGGAAAAAATGTGCTTGATTTTAAACCTATGCTTACTGTATTTTTGCTGGAGTATTCAGGAGCAGCTTATTATCGTTACTCATACAATACCACAGAGATACTTGGTACTCTGTGGATTTAAAAAGGTGTCTGCTAATGGTGCTTCCAGGCTGTGAGATGCTTGTTCTTAGTGTGCACCAGTTCTCCTGGTTTCTCTGCACTGGTTCCAGCACAGGAGGCATGAGCAAGGATTTTTAGTTCTCTGCTACACAAGAATATGGAAGCATCTAATGAAGTTGAAAGATGGCATAAAAACCTTCTCAGAAGTGGGGAACTAGCTGTATGAAGGATCCCTGTGAAGGATGAGAGTGGTGATTTTGCTGGATTTCAGGTCTGATCCTTTGTGGCAGTCCTGATGGTGGTCTCCAAAGGTCACATCTTCTCCTTGCAGGTACTATGCTGGCTAGGAAGGAGTATTTATTGATTAACAGCTCTGGAAGAGGGGGGTGCAAAGGCAGGGGAGAGATTCTTGATCTGGCTAGACTAAAGTATTCTTGCATGAATTTATCTGGCTTTCATGAAGAGTTCATTTTCATTACAAGTTAATTTCACAACTTTGGATTTGGGGATGACAAAAAGGCAGAATTAGGAAAGGCTGAACTTGAAGTTTTCTGTGGAAGAGCTTTAAGAGGTCTGGGAGAGGAAAATAAAGGATTTTCTCTATTTGAGCTCATCATTTATTTAGTCTTTTTAATGTACTTAATCCAAAAGTGTGGTGAGTGTGCGCTTATTGTAATTAATAACAGAGGTTTTAGCTTTGTGTCATGTTTTGTAAATCAGCAAAATTTAAGATGAACAGGAATAGGTAAGGATAGAGCTTCAACAAAGACTTCCAAGTGATTTAACACACAGCCTTTTTATTTTAGTGCCCCTATTAAAGTGTGGAGAGAAATTTGTCACATGCTTTCAACTTATCCTTGTAAGATTAAATGTTTTATCTTATTGTACTGGTGCCACTGACCCTTGGCTGCTGGTGTGGGTGATGGATGTGAGAAGTAAAGTTATCTTACTGCCAGGTACTGGCTTATTCTCACACAAGGAAGAAGGAGGTAAATTCCTTTTTTGCTTCTGTGGTATTAGTGTATTCCCACATCGCTCACTGCTTTCTCTGTAACTGTCAGTCATTCTGTAAGGTGTGAAAATGTACGTCTTGGCATGCATAAGCCATTCAGAATGGAGATTTTAAAAAATACGGCAGGTGGCAGAAACTAAAATTGGCATTTGCTTTCATTGACATAAAGTTCATTTTCTGACAAAGATCCATGGTGGTTTAGGACTCCAGTGGTATTATGCATGCTTGGTATTGGGTAATCTTCAGCACTGGGGAAACAGGAGATGAATGTAAAGTACTGAGTTCTCCTCTAACATCTATTTGTGACTTGGGAGTAATGTTCCCAACACCAGGCTCCCATGGATGTGTAATAATGAGCCTGATTTACATGCGATGGCTGCATTCATGATGTTATCTAGTGCTTTTTCTTTCCTTGGGTCTCTTGCAACCTTCTTGTTAAAACAGTTCCTCTACACGTGCTCCCTGAGCTGTGGTGCTGAAGCCAGCAGAGCTCATGGTTCTGTGGTGGAACATGCCATGTAATTTCTACCATGTATTGACTGGACAGGTGTCCAACATGCCAGGATTTCTAAAAATGCATTACACAATTACTGGAAGTAAGTGATGAGTCAAAAACGGTGCCCGTTGCTTCATCTTTCAGAACAGCAAGACCGATTTATGGGAGGGGAAGAAACAAAACTTCTAAGGAAAAGAGAGTGGTAACTAACTCAGAAAACAGCCATGGGAGCCTGGAGGTTTAGCTCCCTGGAACTGAGAGCTTTTCAGACCTCCTTTCAGGTTTTCTTTGTTCCTTGGTTTTTGATTCCATAGTGACCTTGACTATGGGATCAATGGTTCGTGCCTGAGATACACTGAAGCACTAGTTCAACCTAGGAGGAGTTTGGGACATTAGAGGACAGGCTGGTTTTCTGTCCAGGAGGTAGGGACACTCTTCCCTCACATCATGTTTTCTGTGCTTTGCTTTGCGGGACGGCTTTGTGAACATGTGTCTGTCTCAGCTTTTCAAGTGTGGACTTCAAGAGCTGATGTGTGAACTTCTAGAGCAAGCCCTTGGAATGCTCAAGACAGCTACCTGATCCCATGGCATTGTCTTTTGTCATTTCCAAAGCACATATTTTTGTTGTTCCACTCCATCTTGACCTTAGTAGGATGAGTTAGAGTCTGAGAATTGCTTTTTTTCTTAAGACTGCTTTCCATTAATTCTGCATTACCTTGCTGTTCTTAAATCTTAAAGCTGTACTTAAAGTACCAAAGAAGGTTTAGCTACACAATTGCCATTTGACATGGGAAATTGAATGGCTAAGCCCCTACATATATGCAATAGCCTGTGCACTGCTTGATAGACTGTATAATTGTTCTTCATACATTAAACAACCAATTGCCGATTTGTGTACATATGTAGGTTCATCCTTTACCAATTTCCTGTGACTGATAGCTTCCACGAGATTAAAAGAATGGCCGGTTCCTGTTTTTTCTCTTCTTTTTATTTTTGTTCTTTAGCAAGAATATTTGTGTGTGTGTGTTTAATAGCATTCATTCCCTAGAGAATAATCTCAGTCCTTGTTTTAGCTAGCCTCCTGAGAGTGTGTTAAATCTGTAGCCAAGATCACAGGCAGCTCTGGGCAAATCATTGGGCTGTTATTAACCTGCCTCCATGGCAACTGCTGCTCGCCAGCCTGGGGACAAAAAATGTTTTTATTCTGCTGAGTTGCACAAAAGGTTCTAGTGATGCCTTGCACAAAATGGCCATTGAAAGGGGAGATGCAGTGATGTGTGTTTGTGCTGTACAGTTTCATATTTAAATTGTTTTACGCTGTTGTGTTGGAAGTGGATATACAGCTGAAAAGTTCAGCGTGTTGGCCATATGGAAAGTAAAAACTAGCAGAAAATTGGAACTAAACTTATTTTAATACTACTTATTTTTGTCAGCTTGAGTTCACAGGCCTTCAGCCTGCAGTTGTCATCGGTGCATTAGCAAGTTATTTTGTGAACGTGAACTAGGCATCATGGGTTTTCAGCTGTACTGTATGAAGATACTTGCTGACTAGGGGTTACAGAGAGAGATCATAAAGCTGGTTTCCTGGAAAGCTTTCATTTTTTTCAGAAATCCTCTGATTTGCTTCAGTGCTTGTTTGGGAAACTTGGTAGGCATATCTTAGTGCTTGATGAGCTTCAAATTTCAGCTGGTTTTGAAAGCTGCTCTTGGCAGTACTGTTTTAGGCTTGCTTTAAAACAAAATTATAAAACCAGCTGTATTGCTCAGGCTAGGCATGGATTTAAGCTGCTCATAAAGAGTGTTCACAGTGTGATCTGTGGGGCATCTGGCAGCCCCAGCACCATGATGAGGTTGTGTCCTGCAGTTAGTTACCCTCTGGCAGGAGGCTGTACAGCTCTGCTGTCAATTTGGGTGCAGAATGACTCTGTATGGATGGATGCTGTCTCTTGGAAACATGCCGGTTTGGGATGCTTCCTGCGCTTGCAAGCTGGCAGCGCACTATTTCCCTGTGAACTGAAGTCCCTCTGCTTCCTGCTTTAGTCTTGGTACGAAGGTGAGTGGTTTCTGCAGTTCCACAGTTGGGCAATTTTCTCTGCCTTGCTCAAAATAGTGTGGTTGCTCTAGAAACCCCTTAGGGCATCCCTTGGCTGTGGTCTGCCCTGATAAAAGGAAGGTCACCCAAATATTGTGATGCCTTTTTACTTGGGCTGTAGAGGAAGACACAAAGAGTATGACCACAAAGATGCTGTGTGCAGCTGCCAGTTGCTGGGAGGTGGGAGGGGATTTGCCACTGTCAGCTTGTGTTCGAGGGTCTGTGGATTAGTGGCAGATATTGTCATGTTTTTGGCTAAGGGATCCGACAAACTCTCCAGGGCGAATGTTCTGCCAGCAGCCTGGAAAGCCGGCTGTGCAGCATGAGGTACAGGGAGGACAAGTACCTAGTTGGGGAGTGTTAATCATCAATCCTGGGTCTACACCAATTTTTAGTTTTGTCAAGCAGGCTGCTCCCATTTTCTGAAACCACCAGCTTTTCTTTCAGACCTTGTCACTACTCCCTTAGCTTTGCTTCCAGCTGTTTTTATTTCCTGTCCTTGATGGGACCCTTCTGCAAAGCAGTCTGTGGATCAGCAGGATGAGGTGATCAGCCTCCTCCAAACGAAGCAATGACCTAGCGCTCAGTCACCTTCTCCTTTAGGAGTGCAGCCCAAAAGGCTGTTTGTTTTTTGCTGGGCTGTGGCCACATGTGTGTTGAGCGTTGCCTGCTGGATCGGAGCGTGGTTACTCTTGGATAATCCTTCACTGCTAATCCTGCACCAGGTGCAAGCATTTCTTGGATTAACTGTCAGAGGTTTGGGCCTGATCTGGGAGCAGATGCTGCAAAGGCAAGCCAGCCTCATGTGTATGACTGCCATTGCTTGTGGCTTGTGAGCTGCACCCAGGCAGGTTCCCCAAAGCAGAGGATCGCTCTGCAAGGTCTGGTGTCTGAACTCGACTCTGGACCTCTGTGATAAAATGAAACCCAGAAATTATTTCCTCTGATAGTGTGCATTTGGATTTTGTTTGCCCCATCACTGGTAAGCTGCAGTGTTTGTTCATTCGGCAGTATTTTTGTCATGAAGATAGTTCCTACTGAGTGGACTCCAGCTGTGGGCTTGACTATAAAAGCTTCCCAGGCTTGTGTATGTACAATTAAATCTTGTCTGCAGTTAGCGAAGTGGTATTTCATAAGTCATTTCGGTGGTGATAGCTGCTTAAGCCTGACTAGGACACTTGCTAGTGACTCTCTAAAAGAAGAGTTTCTCACTTATGAAATGGGAAAGCTTTCAGTTATCGGATGCATGTTATTCCCCAGTGCTTCACGGAAGTGCCTGCTCTGCAACTCATTCATTAGTGGGAAAGGGAAGGGGATAAAAATAAACTTGCCTTGTGTAGCGGATGGAGACTTGCTGATTTTTGTGAGGAATTTTTGGGGTGGGAAGATGTGATGTGATGTACGCATTTGCCAGCTGTCTCCCTGTCTTCAAATGCTTTGTCCATTTAGCGCCTTCCCGTAGAAGCAGCAGGCTGTTCCTGCGACATGCAATGCTGGTTGCTCCATTAAGCATTGTCTTAATGGTTTGTGTTTTGCTCAGTTGTATGAAATGCGCATTAATAGAGACAGCTTAATGCCATCACCCTGAAGTAATGAATTGGTATGGATTGCCATTGCCATTACCATTATAGTGCAGTTAAAAGCTGTGTTTGTTTCCGATTTACATTTCCCAGCTCTGCAAGCAGATGGATTTTCAGGCCGCGCGGTTGGGAGGAACCTGGTAATTCAGCTGCAGCCTTCTTATTACAGTGTTTGTAGAGCAGCAGTTATGTGTTTTGTTAACTCAGACTGCTTAAACGATCCATTTCATTAAAACTGTGATTATGCTACTGCAGACTGTGTTCAGGGTTCACTGTAAATCCAGTGTATCCTATAAAGCTGGAAATGTATTGTCTGTGTAATACAGCTTCATCTCACTGCTCTTGATAAAAATTGTTACTCTTTGGCCCCCATTCAATTTTTCTGTTGTTAAAATATCTGTATCCCTATAACCTTATATGGATTTATACAAAAAGATACTCAGGAGTCATGGGAGAGTGTAGGGTAGTTGAGTTTTGCAGTCCTAAATATGTTCCTCTTCCAATGAAAGTGCAAAGTATCTTTTACTTTTCCAGAAGGCTTCATAGTCTTGAGCATTTGCTTTTCTGGCTTCCTGAATGGTGCCAGCGTAGCTAGTGCTCCTGCCGTTTGTATCAGTAGTGCTGAAGCATGGTGAGCTCTGTATGAGCAGCTGAATCACAATGCATCACTTCAGACAAGTGATTTTTTTTTTTTTTTTTTTTTTTTTTTTTTCCATTTCATAGGCTGTCTCATTGATCTCCTCCTGATCCTGCAAAGATAGGAGCACTCAGCCCAGTTTCTGGGCTTTGAGTCCATACCAACAGATCTGTAGGTCACTGCTTTAGAGGGTGATGCTGTCTTGCACGACCTATAGATTTTTTGCTTAGCATGTCAATGCCTTTTAGTCCCTGTGGCTTTTACCAAGTGGAGGACGGATATTCTTTTCCTCATATTTTGCTTTTTGCTCATAACATTTCTTTTGCTTTCTCTCTTCTGCTTAGGTTGCTTTGAATGTTGCATTAAGTGCCTAGGAGGAGTGCCATACGCTTCGCTCGTGGCAACCATTCTCTGCTTCTCGGGGGTAGCGTTGTTTTGTGGCTGCGGCCACGTGGCGCTCACAGGAACCGTGTCTATCCTCGAGCAGCACTTCTCCACGACTGCCAGCGACCATGCTTTGCTGAGTGAAGTGTAAGTATGCCTCCCATTTCCATTATTCTTCATAATGCCCTCATGCTAAATGAGTAGAGATGGATTCAAACCTCAGTCTCCATTCCTGAGTATTAGGTTGCTTGTTTGTCCAGCAGCATTCAGTGGCTTTTTGGTGTTTACACACAAAGAACCAGCGTGTGTATCCTGCTTAACCTGTTTATATTGGGACCAATACTATTTAATATCTTCATCAATGACATAGACAGTGGGATGGACTGCACCCTCAGCAAGTTTGCAGATGGCACCAAGCTGAGTGGTGCAGTTGATACGCTTGAGGGAAGGGATGCCATCCAGAGGGACCTTGACAGGCTTGAGGAGTGAGCTAATAGGAACCTCGTGAAGTTCAACGAGGCCAAGTGCAAGGTCCTGCACTTGGATTGGGGCAATCGGCACAAATACAGGCTGGGGGTTGAATGGGTTGAGAGCAGCCCCACAGAGAAGGACTTGGGGGTACTGGTGGATGAAAAGCTGGACGTGAGCCAATAACGTGTGCTTGCAGCCCAGAAAGCCAGCCATATCCTGGCCTACATCAAAAGAAGCGTGGCCAGCATGCTTTCTATGAAGACAGGCTGAGAGAGTTGGGCTTGTTCAGCCAGGAAAAGAGAAGGCTCCGGGGAGACCTTATTGCAGCCTTTGAATCTATAAAGGGGGATGTAAAAAAATGGAGGTAGACTTTTTACCAAGGCCTGTAGTGACAGGACAAGGGGCAACAGTTTTAATCTGAAAGAGGGTAGATTTAGTGTTATGAAGTTATTTTAGTGACACAAATAACTGGGAAGCGTTGCTCAGTCCATCACCCCCTCAGAAGGTGGGCGGGTATCATACAAACAAGAAAAAAATGAGGGGAAAAACTGCAAATGGCTTAAATGTTTGTCTCTGTGACCGTAGCCTTTGGAAGTAACCACCGATGAAGTATTTGGGGCTTTTGTGTTCCTGAGGCTTCTCCGTGATACCAGGGGAAGGCCAGCCCCACCAGCACAAGCCCCTCGTTCCCCTTGGTGCCGAGGGATGCGCGGGGCTCGGGCTCCGGGCCGGTGCTTCCAACACGCTGGGCCTTACGCAGCCCCTCCAGCTGGACCACCGGCCTTTGAAAAGGCTTTTGTCCGGCGGCAGTGAGGAATTTTGCTCGAGTTGCGATTTGCGACGGCTGCGCACTGGTGTCGGGATACTGACTAGGCCCGGGTTCGGCCTGTTCGGCCAACGACCCACAAAACTTTGCAAGAAGCTAAGCAGCTACTCTTCAGCGACCGACTAACAAAATGTCCTCGTGCTTGTATCAGTCTTCGTTTGAGCAAAATAGAAGAAATTCCAAATGTAGCCGTTACATTGCAAAATGAAATTGCAAAATGTAGCCTGGGACCCGAGGGAATGGCAGGAAGATGTGCCAGGGGAGGTTTAGGTTGGATATTAGGAGAAGGTTCTTCACCCAGAGGGTGGTGAAGCTCTGGAACAGGCTCCCCAGGGAGGCACTCGTGGCACCAAGCCTGACGATATTCAAGAAGCACTTGGACAACACCCTCAGACACATGGTGTGAATTTGGGGTTGTCCTGTGCAGGGACAGGAGTTGGACTTGATCCTTGTGGGTCCCTTCCAACTCAGGACATTCTATGATTCTATGAACAGGCGACAAGTTTTAAATTTTGGAGAATTGTTGACAACATTTCTTGTCAAGTCACTGTCAGCAGCTGTGGAAATGTGTAATTCCTACCAAAGCAGCTGAGGTCTTAGGCTCTGTGGAGGTCTAACAAGGCAAGGGAGAAGAGGCACTAGAAAGAGGCAAATAATTTAAGGCCAAAGAGACATAAAATAAATGAGAAGTATACTAGTAGGGCACCCTTTGTGGAATGGATTTTTAACCAGGTTTCATATTACTAATTTCTGGTAACATGCATCGAGTTCTTCCTAGACTGTTAATGATGGTGAAATGAAGTCTTCTTTTCTCTCTCAAACACTGGCTTAATTTTTTCATGCTTTACAGTACAGGTGCAACAGATTTATCCTGTTATTTTTAATCAGTTTGGAAAATAAACATAACACTTCCCACATGTAATTTTAAATGAGCAATATCCTATTTTGATACAAGAGGTGTGCTGTCTGTCTGGATAACATTTAACTATATAAATAGCAATCAGTTTTCTTTAAATTAAGCTAAAACATGCAGATGCTCCTTGGAGATATACATGTATGCTAGCAGCTACTTGGTGGAGAGTGGCAAGAATTGAAAAAAAAAATTTGAGGAAAAATATATTTATCCTTAGAAAACTGGCAGTATGGATGTATAAAATTAACCTTTCTGTTCTGAGAATAGCTTAATCCATAATAACCAGCTCAACAATCAAATTACTTTTTAGAAGGCATAAGTTCTGGAGAAGTCGTACTAATAACGAGGTATGACTTTTGGAGACCAGAAGAAATGTCGTATGAAAGATATGGCATTCTGGTCCTCCAAAACAATCAGGTTCAGATACTGAATCCAATTGATAATACATAGAAATTATTCTTTCCATTTACCTATTCTAGCCAGAGTCAAAAAAAATCTATAAGAGTGTCATTGTAGATGGTAGATTTTTAAGGAATTGAGAACCTTCTCAAATTGTATCCGAGGGAAGTTCCTACGCCACATGCCCTGCAGCCTACTTCCTCTGGACGGTTCCAGAGTACCTGAAATGGAAGCATTTCCTAAATAATTTTTTTAGTTAGTTTGTTTGTTTGTTTTTTTTTAAATTTAATTACATTTTGGGGAGCTCCACGCTGCTGTGACTTAAGGCACTGAAACTACCTGCTCACTTGGAAGTACCCTCCTGGGCTGTAGGGCAAATCGTTCCTCAGGAGAAGTCACTGCACGCTTGCTGAGTTTTGTATCAGAAGTATCACTGAATTTGCAAATTTTTGCAAACATACATTAATTGGATTTTACCAACGGAAACAGTGCATTTCAGGCACTGCTTCCTTTCCCCAAGCCAAAGGAATCACCACGGAGCCTGGTAGTTCAGCTGGTAGTTCAGCTCCAGCCTTTGCCATTTCAAAGCCCTGTGTCATCCCTGTCAGACATTCCCTGAGTTAGGTGTCAGGATTGATAACGGGGGTGGGGGGACACACGACGGAATCTGCATAGTAAGAGGCATGAAATTGCGGCTTCAAGCTGGTGACCAATACCAGTCAGTGTAAGAACTGCAGCACAAACAGGGGATGCTGGAGCTGATGCAAGACTAATGCACATCAGTATTGCTTACCTGTAGAAGCAGGGTAGTTGTATTGGCACTCTCCTGCAGCCTGCTTGCTTAAAATGCATTAAGGAGCCTTGAACTGTATTTCTAGAAAAGGAGTTGTCTCATACCTCTAATGATTTGGGAGGACTGACTTTGTTTTTATAGGTCTGAAATCTAATTATATCTTTTTTTTCTTCTCCATTTTAGAATACAGCTAATGCAGTATGTAATTTATGGCATTGCATCATTTTTCTTCTTATACGGAATAATCCTTTTGGCAGAAGGTTTTTATACAACAAGTGCTGTGAAGGAGCTGCATGGAGAGTTCAAAACAACAGCCTGTGGCCGCTGCATCAGTGGAATGGTGAGTAGCAGTTGAAATGGAAAGAGTCGTCTTCGCTTGCTAAAACCTTTTGGGCATGGTTTGACTTCGGTGTTTTTGAACAGCATTATATTTTGAACAACAGTATATTGCTGTTTGTTTAACATCTTACGGGTGGTCAGAGTCAATCCCCATTGCTGGTCCTTCTTTGAATTTCGAGGATGCTTGGTCAAATCCAAATTCTGCAGGTGGACTGTTGGAGTGCTACCGTGGCCTCCCCTCTCATAAAGCTGAACCCACGGGTCTAAACTAAGTTGATGAAGACTGCTAACTTTAAAACACTCAATGCGAGACAAAATGAAATTTGTGCTTTTAAACATGGAGCACACTGGTGCTGCTTAATGGCAGGCTGTAAAATGGCTGTGGTTTGCAGAGCTATTTAAATAACAAACTGTAATTCCTTTGACTTCCATAGTCAGTTCTGCTTGAGGATGTCTGGATCCTTCAGACAAACAGTAATGAATGAAGTCTTCGCAACGTCTTTGCACTTGAATCAAGTATTGCTGTCTTGCTTTTGCAGATGGCAGAAGGCACGCAGATATAATAGTGAGTCTTTTTTGCAAAGCTGAAACACTTAAAGCCGTAAAGTTACAAGGCATCTTCCCTTCAGTATACATCTGTAGTTGAAAAAAATTTTAAACAAAGTTTAACTAAAAATAAAACTTCAGATTCTCACCCACGTTGCCCCCTAAGGCGCACTCTGCAAGAACAGAAGCATAACTGTGTTTCTGACACAGGATTTCAAAGCTATTTCTGAAAATCTGAATTCAAAGCTCGTAGTTATGGAGGAAGCTAAGCAGTATGACAGATCGCCCACAGGAAAGTGTGGGTGAAGAGAGAAGAGGCTTTTGATGTGATTGTTGCATTTTAATATACAATCTATATCCTGTACTTTAAAAATATGTACTTTCAGCTGGTTAAATACAAAGGAGATGCATGTTTATTTTCAAGAGGGTTAACAGTTTTCCACTGTGCCGTTGGATACTTATTGAATTTTTCAAGAGCTAATAAAAATAAGACATCCGATCGTTCTCCAGTTAAGCAGCTACTCACTCCCTCTTTTTCTAACAAGTATGATCTTCACTGAGGAGCAAAATTAGATCTAAAGCAATGTTTTCCAAAGATCCAAAATACAGTAGAAATATACACATACCTGTATCTCATTAGGGCAGACAATTGCTTGTACAGTTGAGTAGTTGCAGGCATGTGATTGCCAGCTTCTTATACAAATACCAGCGTGACACACAGAAATGTGACAGAAAAACGTGTTTTCATGTTTGCCTATATATGTCCACACAACGAAGGAGAGAATTTAGCAGCTGAGTGATGGCTTGGAGCTCTGGTAAGACACATCAGTGGTTAGTGGTGACAAGTCATGGCGTAAAAATGCCTGTATGCCGCTGTGTAGTGGTAGAGCTGCTTAAAACACCAAGGTTGGAACAAGGTTTGCAAGGAGATACAATGTCTTAACAGACTAGTGGCTGCAGCTGGGTACAGACAACAAGCTTTGGGACATACAGTGATTTTTTTTTTTTTTTTTTTTTTTTTTTTTCCTCTTTGATCAAGAGCTCCTCTACTTCTTCCTCCATTTCATTACCAAGTGAGGTCCTGACAGGCTGTCCCTTCCATCTTGCATAAGGTTATTACAGAAGACAGACTTCGAACTTTCCTAAATTATTTGTGTTGGCTGTGGTAATGCAGAATAGCCATTTCCCACAGTTTTCGCCTTAAATGTGAGAGTGAGTGTGTTTTTTTCCTGGCTATTTTAGGAGTTAAAGGCTTTGTGTACTTCCTCTCATGCAGACTTCCACATACGCCTATGTAAAACCACATTTTATGTATAGTGTATCTACAGAAATCCTTTAAACTGATCCGCTTGCTCCTTACCAAAATGCAAAAGAGAGAATTCTCAATTCTTGCATAAAATACACAGTTCAGTTGTGTGTAAACTAAAGGCTAGCTGGGTTTTTTGTGGGCCTTAGTTTTGCAAGCACTTCCACCTCCCCACACACACTACCTTCGGTCACTATAAAATCTAACCAATTGCTCAAACTTTGCTCTAACGTTTGCAGTGTTGTTCCAGGCAAAAACCTATGCGGATGCAAACTTCCACCATTAGTTCCACCGTCCACTGCAGCATTCGTTCAGTCTGTCAGTTCTGGGTCAGGCTGAGACAACCTCCCCGCTCAGAGCCTTTGCCGTCCTTGCTGTTCTTCTCTGGCACACAAGTTCCAAGTGAGATAGTACAGCATCAGTGCTTTACTGGAAGTAAAGCCTTTCCAGTCCACCTACAGTTAAATAACAGTGAAAAGGGAACACACAAGATGTCACAGCATTCCCCCGCTTTCCACGTAGGATCCAAATCCTAGCCTCACCAGGAGGAGGGAGCTAGGAACTGATGCCAGAGCTACTGTTTCACCATGAAACTTAAAAGAGGAGGAGGAATAGGGAGGAGGTCCAGTGGGAGAGGGAAGCTGGAGATTTCCAAAGCAATGAGTGCCATACCTTATAATCTTACCAAAGAAAATGCACGTAATAATTTTTTTTTTAAAAGAGCAAACCCAAACCAGCAAATGTCAATGGAAAAGCCATGATTCTCTAAGGTGAAGTAACTAATTTTCTTCTTGGCAATGTCTGTTAGATCAATTGAATCTTTCTGATCTGCTGTAACGGTTGTGGTATGTTTTCAAAAATAGATGTTCTCAAAACGTTACATTCAAAATTGATTTCAATACATCAGGGAGTATGGGAGAGCTCTGTGAACGTCGATTCACTCTATTGTTTTGATTTGCAAGTTGTACAGAAATGCTAGTATGTTACAGTTAAGTAAAAAAACTCCTTAAATTGATTTTTGTTCAAGTTTTATTGGTTTTAGCCTACAACCAGCATCCCTGCTTAGCTGGGAGTCTTGAGAAATTAATGGACTGCTCTTTCAGGAGGGCAAGCTGTTCACTCAAGCAGGCTGATGAAGAAGGAAACATCTGAATTACTTTCTCAGTAGCACTTAAACTACCAAAGTGTAAGCAACAAGAATACTGACTTTATTTGTGCTTGGAAATCAAATGTTTTATTACTTGATTTCCGAAAGTATGCTTAAAGATTATTTTGAAGCGTTTTGAAGGAAAATTCAAGTATTCTTTTCAAAGAATAAACGTGAAGTGCTTGTGTTTTCTCTGCCCAGTTTGTTTTCCTCACCTATGTGCTTGGAGTGGCCTGGCTTGGGGTCTTTGGCTTCTCTGCTGTGCCTGTCTTTATGTTCTATAACATATGGTCAACTTGCGAAGTCATCAGATCTCTTCAGACAAATGTGACAATTCCGGGGGACCAGATCTGCGTGGATATCAGGCAATACGGTACTCATTTTAATTTTGATTAAATGCTTTATCCTTGCTCCTTGGCCTGTCTTCAGTAGGTTTGTCTCAGCCTTAACAAATGAACCAAATGCAAAAGCATCTTGTATCTCTGAATGTGCTATTACTTTTCTAATTAATTCAGATTACACTGATCTCTTTCCAGATGCAGTCAATTTAACTGAACTGGCAAGTCATTTATCTCAAATGATTTTGTAGTGGCTTCCAATACTATAATATTAAGTTTAAAAATAGATCAGCCTCAAAATAAATAGCTTGGAAACAGTGCTGAGAAATAGATAACCACATTCTGCATTTTGAACCCCCATATGCATATATTCTTTTCCTTTCAAAAAGCTGGTTTTACACTTAAATATGAAGTTAACATGAACTTTGATCTAACAGTTGCTTTCAGTTAGAAGACCAAAAACCTGCGATCAAGGGTCTACCTTAACTATTAATGAATTAATACCGCTTTCTGATGACACACAGAAATCCGAGGGAGGGGCAGGTAGCAGAGGAGTGGGACAGTAGCTTAAAACAGGGCCAGGCTTTTCAGATAATTCATTCCTTAATGTGGATTTTTCCTGAAGTTAATCTTTTCAGCTTCCCTTGCGCAGAAGAGCTTTTGTCACCGTTACTTTTGGCTTCGTTTCAGTCGAGCATTTTCTAGGAATGTTTCTTTCTTTGGACTAAGTCATTGAAAGCTGAGAAAACGGATTCAGAGTTGAAAAAGTAAGAAGGCTTGGGTTTGCTTTCCTATCTGGGTGGCAAGTCCAGCAGGAGAAGATAAGATATACTGTTTTTAAAAGCAAGAAGTCCCAAATCAGTTAAATGTTTGCATCCTATTTTAGCAACTGACAGCAAGAGTCTGGGAAGATGTTTTCTTCAGCAGCAAAGCCTAGAAGTGGAGGGGGAAGATGTGCTCCTCCACCTTTGTGCTTCTCCTAGTTGTTTCGCAGCTGTACAAGCGCCGTGTAGGGCTGTGCCGTTCCTCTGATAGGTACGGTCACTTGGCTTTCAATGAGAGATGGGAGAGAGCAGCTCCTTGACAGGTCACTTGTGCCACTGAAGTGTCCTCACATTTTTGGGTGGCAGCGGTAGGCGGAAAGGCTTCAAGCGTCTATTGCAATTGCAGCAAAGAAGCTGGCTTTGAAGTAAATCCTGTAAAATCTTTTTAAAAGCCATACCATCCTGAGATAATTTCAGTGACCTGCCCCTTACAGAGTTGCTAATTCCAACCAGCTGAGTTTGAAATGTGAGTTATATAGAGAAGACAATCTGGTTTTCTTCTGTTTCAGGTGGCTTTTGATTAAGCTTTACATCTGTTATGGTCCTAAAAGTTTAGGTTATTTTAAACCTTCTAGATCCTGTCGACTTTTCAGATTTTCAGTCATGTAAGAAAAGTAATTGAGAGTACGTGAGCTGCGGCAGACTGAATTTTCTTGTAGCAGTGTTCGCGTAGCACTTTTTTACCTACTGGAACTACAGCAAAAATCCTTCTGTAGTTCTTCCCCCTAACTCCATATTCACACTCTCCTACAGCAGTTACTTGTTCAAGTAGAACTTAATCTAGCAAGTGCTATCCTGAAAGGTGCCAAGTACCTCTGAGATGCAGATGATCCCTTTCAGTGCTGAGTGGGGGAGTAGGCAGTATGTGACTGGACCTGAAGTGCAAAAACCCGACCAACCATTTGGCTGCCATATGGGAAAACCACATCTGAGAACATATCTTGGCGGCAAGCCTCGATATAGGGAGCAAGCACAACTTGAGTGAGTTGTTTTAATTCCTCCCGCCAACTGAAAGCTGTACTGGTCAACGCGCGGATACCTAGAATGGGAACACAACTGGCAAGTGGGTGGAAAAGATGAGAGAGGAACAGAAAGCGTGTGTTGACTGCTAAAATTAGTGGTTTCTTTTGCTGTGGTATTTCAGGTATTATCCCTTGGAATGCTGTACCTGGCAAAGCCTGTGGCCCGATTTTAGAGAACATCTGCAACACGAACGAGGTACAGAAACGTAACCTGTGTGCAGCTTTTGCCTACAAGTCGCTTGGCCACCGTGTAATAAATAACTTGATGAAAGTTTTTGGAGAAAACTAATACTAGTAGTATAAAGAGATTGATTTAAACACAACACTGAAATTATTCTGTTAGGTCATCTAAAAAATGGAAACTTTTTCCAGAACATTTTTATTTTCTAAAGCTTTGAATACCTTGCTATGAAGACGGTTTTATTATCCTTGTTCTAGAGAACCGTTGAAATGCATTTTATGCTGTCCTCAATTACTTCAATGTTTTTAACATGTTTTTTCCTCTAGTTCTACATGTCTTATCACCTGTTCATTGTGGCTTGTGCTGGAGCTGGTGCCACTGTCATAGCATTGGTGGGTAGTATTTTTTTGTTGTTTTATTGTGTAACATGTTCCTTTCAGGCTTAAGATGCTTTAAGATTAAATTTTGTGTATCTTAAAAGTAGCGATACTAGGCATTAAAGAGGGCGAGCTGTAATCGCCACTGTTTGCTGCTATGGTTTGGTCCTTACAGGTCAGCAGGTCCCGAACTTTTGCTTTAAGAAGTCATCCTAACCCACCTCCCCCATCCTTAGGATAAAATTCTTTGCACGTCCTTTGAAAGTCATACTTCTGCCCACTGTTCCTGGTTTTAGGTCCACTATTTATTTTCATTTTTGTAGTTTATTTGATCAACCACTTGTAACCTCTTGGTTTTCCTGTCTGGACCCGGGCAGTTTGACTAGTCCAACTCCACAATGCCAATTGCAGGGAGCAGTTGGGAAAAGGGACGTTAACAAGATGACTTGCTTCATATGTCTAACGCTTCCTCTAGCTGCCAGCTCCTAACCTCATGTCAGCCAAATCCAGGTGTAATACTCACTGCTGGTTGCCGAAATAGCTGTAGGGGGCTGTACATAGGTCTGTATCCTCTCGGGATAAATGGCGAGCTATTTATCTTGCATCTTCACCCTGGAAGAAGCTCAGAATAACGTCTGTTGTAAAAGTATCGACAGTTGCCCAAATGGGCTTGAGCCGTCGTCACCTTGTTGTATCTTACTCTCCTGTATTTTGTTCTCTTCCACCAGCTGATCTACATGATGGCTACTACATATAACTATGCTGTTTTGAAGTTTAAGAGTCGGGAAGATTGCTGCACTAAATTCTAAATTGTATAAGCCCAGTACAGAGCTGCATTGCGTAGCTTGAAATACCACTGACACCCTAGGCTGAAAGTCTAGCTTTCTGAATTTTGTTACAGTAATTGTAAATAGCTTCAGTAAGCATCATTTAGCTCATCAGATTAATAAAATGACTTCTTGTATATGAACTATTACGATGTGGATGAGGTCTGGCTATGTTTTCATGTCGAGAGGATTCAGTTACTGTAGGGGTGTTTATAAATCATCCTGCTGAAGATGGGGATGTTTCCATTTCAAGTCTCCACTTGCTTTCTAGCAGTCATCTCTAAAACAAATACTGGAACAGTTCAGGGTCAGAATTACTAATTTATTCTTCATCCTGAACACCAAATGCAACCCCCCTGAGCATACAAAATATATAGGATACAAGAGAAAAGGAACAGTAAAGTAGTGCCAGTCTCTTTTGGCAGAACTCAGAAGCCCAGGTATTATGAATTGGTTGGTTTGTATTTCCAACACACGGATGATAAAGTTGATTATTTTCTTTTACTTCATTTTCAAGTAGTTGCCAAATCATGCTCTCTCTGGAAGGAAATACATCCTTTTATTAGCTCTGCGTAAAACAATCACATTCTTTCTTTTGGACCCTGAACTAGTAAGAAACAGCGTATAAATAGCTTCTGTTCTGGTGTGGCTTGCACTTTAGTAACTGATTTCTCAGTAGCCAGATCTCAAAAACTGTAAGTATGACTGCGCGTGAAGCAAAACCATGCATAAATCACAGAGACCTCTTTACACTGTTGGGACTAAAAAAAAAAAGTGAATCAGTGTTTTCAGATGTAGATTTTTTGCGTGAAGTGTGGTGAAAAGAAGTTGGGAAGAGATGAATGCACAAACTAGAAAAAAATCCACAAGATAATGATGATAAAAAAAGCACCGGTTGCTATATATGACATAAAACTTTTCACCTGAGGTTGGGCAATGGAAGTTTAAAATGTAGTTATAAAATTATATGATTAAGACTTCTTAACCCAGAGATTGCATGCTTTTGCTTAGTTTTGGACTCGTGTTTTGTTGTTTAATTTTTCAATATGTTAATGTAGCCTTGTTCACATAAATAAAACTGTTTACAGTTCCAGGCTTTTTCCAGGGGGAGGGTGGAATTCTCATCTGCTTGTTGGGGGAAAAGAATTACCAGGATCTGGGCTTGGATATGCGTAAACACCACAACCTTAGCGAGCCGTTCTTCTGAGCACCTCGTAGTTTACCGACGACATAAATTGCCACGTACAAAACTTTTTTCCTGCTTCCCCCCGTTCTGCATTTTAATTGATCCGTATGACTCTGTAGCTCATTTTATTACTGTTATACTAACTTTCTCTGAATTGTGAATAACCAACTGAAGTACTGGCATGCCAAATTCTAGACATCTTTGAAAATGGCCTCTGTGCTTGTTTTAATAACAGAATGCTTATTAACGTAGAATAACTTTTTTTTTCGGTCATTATTTTAAAGAGTGTCTATTAATCTAACTAGCAGCTTGCTTTGCCTCTTGACATGCTCACTAGCCATCATGCTCACCCTTCTCTTCCAGATCCACTTCCTCATGATACTGTCTTCTAACTGGGCCTACTTAAAGGATGCAAGCAAAATGCAGGCCTACCAAGATATCAAAGCAAAAGAAGAGCAGGAGCTTCAGGATATCCAGTCTCGGTCAAAAGAGCAACTCAATTCTTACACATAAATGTTTGCCACAGTAATTCAGCAGAAGAATTCTGTCGCTCTGACAAATCAACAAATAGCTGCTCTGCAGTACAGATGTGTGTCTACCAAACAAAATTAGAGAGGAGTGCAAAAGCTTCACATTCCAGTTCCTGGAACACATTCATAGGGAAATCCTCCCACGGGTAATCTTCCATCCTTTCATACAGAGAATGGAGGTGTTATTCCAGGCATTTTAAAAGGCAACACTTCCCAAAAAGTGTCCAAATTATTCTTCTCCGAGACTTTCGGTACTTAGTATTTGATACGTGTTCTACAGCACGGCGTCCTGCACGAAACCGTGGCAGGTGCTCCAGACCAGCCGGCCGTAGATCTCTGCACAGACCTTAGGCAAAGGCACGCGTGCGGGGTGTGATTTACTATCTATCTCAGTTACGTACCAAACGAAACCATGGCCGGTGAGGGTTTCTGACGGCTCGTGTTTACGTGACAGCACGGTTGCAGCAGTTAACGCAGTTGCAACGGGGCCGTCTTTGACCGCTCTTTCCGTGGGCCACGGGAACAGAACCCTACTTCTGTGCCACGCTTTTTTATGACGGCGCAGTCACACTCCTGTGCTCACGTGAGCGTTGAGCAGATGTCCCAAGTTTTAATCTTTTTATTAACTAACTACTTAATGGAATGTAGATCCCCCGGATCTGGATAATGATCCCCTTCTTTGAAAATAAATGTCAGCTTTGCCTTAATATTTATTTTCTATAAATGTCTTAGCATTTATATAGCGGCAGGAGACCATTATCCTACATTTTAAGTAAGTGAAAAGTGTTACCTTATTAAAATGACACTGATCTGACTCATTCAAACGAGTGGATGAGAAAGTTTGCAGAGTTTTACACAAACAATAAAAATTACAGCCATAAAAACAGAATACAGGATGTCCACCTTTCTCTATCTTGGTGCTTAGCAAATTTATAGTCAGTGCTTACGTGTTTTCCTTTTTACAAATTAATTAGCACATTAAGAAAACGTGGTGTTCAGAAAAACAAACAAACAAACAAACAAACTGGTGCCATTTTAAAGTCATTTCCTATAGAAGTCTGCCTTCTAATTAATGTTTTTTTCAGAAGCATTCAGTGATATCTTGAGTATTAGTGATGGTATATTTGGTGTTTGTTCTATATGATATATATATATATAAATGTTGGGGGGAGAAGTAAAATACATCAGTCATTTGAAAAAAAAATTAAATATTCATGTCATACCCATGTTAAGCTGACATGTGGTGTGATGAATAGTTTTGACTGCTGAATATAAATGAAAGGAAGCACAAATTTCTTCAAGTCAGTATTAAGAGAAAAGGCATTTGGGGGGTTATTAACTTCAAATATAATTTTTTTGTTAACTATTGAAGTCTAATTTGACAGTTTCAAAAAAGGGGCAAAGTTGATCAATGTAGAGCAAATATGACAAAATAGCCTAGTGTATGTTCTTACCTGTTGCATGAAGGAGACATTTCTACAGCAATGCAGGTGATGTTCTAGCCCAGTGTTTGCATAAGGGTAATAACGGAGGCAGTGTCTTAAAGCCTAATTCTTTTCTAATTCAGTGTAGCTATTACTGGGAGTTTTTGAAGTTTTGTTTAAGTAGTCTAATATTTTTATGTAAAGAGCATTAAATTTTGCTATGTATAAATTTTTGTAACCTAACAGTGAATCAATATTTTCTATCAGTGCCAAGGGCTTCCTGTAGTTACATCCAAGTGTTAAAATAAATATTTGTAGATAATAGACAACACTTGTGTACGCTTATTTGAAAACAGACCTACAGCTATGCTCTGCTAGCGCATCTCTGTGCTTTATGTCTCTATCTCTGGAGTTAGACACGTTTTGCTCAGTAGCACCCGTTTGCTGCTGTACTGGGAAAGGAGGCCCTGTAGGCGTACGCTTCCGCATGGTAAGTCAGCGAGCGCTTCTAGTGGGACGTAATTTAGTTGTTCCAGGTCAGCATGATGCAACAAGCGCTACCCACCCCATTCTGGACATCAAACCGGAGGAGTCTCGTAGAAAGTTTGTAAAGGCCGGCGTTGCTGCAACACCAAATTAAGCAGCATGTAAAAACAGACTACGCCCCAGATCACTTTTGATCTTAATTTCTAAAAGCATGGGTTATTTCTGTCACATTTTTGGTATATCATGTTTCAACATCCAGCGAATTCACAAGATGGAGCTTTGGATTTTGCCCCTAAATTCTGTCAAACTTGGCTTCATGTTCTTACAGTTAGGTCAAGATGAGCAGCCTCAAATGCAGTGCAAGTTGTAATATATGCTGCCACCCAAAATTACTTCATTGATTAAAAAAATACTGTATTTTATACTGTAAATAAAGTTTAATGATCTTGCCTATAATCTACCTACAAAATACAAAGCTTAAATAAAGATGAGTTAAATAGCATTTTTATTTGAATCTCTCCATTCTGGGCTGGTTCATACCAACAAGGTGATACACGAGATAAGGCTGCTTATAAAAGTGTTTGTTCCCCCTGCCATAGCAGTAGAAGGGGCACGTCAGCTTGGTCCTGTCACGCTCTGCTCTCTGAAATGGCACAAGCCAGGGGTCTCCACAGGGTGCTTTTTTTTAAAAAAACATGACAACTGAATTTTTTGTGACCTGTGACACTGTTACTTTGACCTACAGTTTGTAACAGTTGGAGGGGAAGGGGTCGGTGGGGGGGAGCACCACCTGAAAATCTGTCAAGGTCTTTAGGCGTTCAGCACCAAAGCCAGTCTACCTGAACACACCACCCCATTTCTCTGCCCTGCTTTGTCCTGTCCCTCACCCCACTCAGGGGCCTCCTTCTGGATTAATAACACATCAGGGCTCACCCTCAATGACTGAAGTGATGAGACAGCTTAAAATCAGCTTTATTAGTTTATAATTGTACAGCCTGCAATCTTTGTGCCTAACATTTATTACAACTCCTTACAGTTAGAAAGCTGCATTAAAAACATTTTATTGTAGTAATAATAATGATAATTAAAAAAGAAACAGTAGCCCTTGTTCACCAGAAGTTTTCATCCACGTCTCCGTGAGAAATGCCTGTAGCACTGTGTTAGGATAGGAGGGAGGGAAAGAAAGCATTATGAGTCCAGAGCAGTTTCTTAAATACAAATACTTGTTTTAGAGAGAAAGTTCAAGTTCCACGCAGTTAAAGAGACTGCATGTATAATCACTGGCTTTGTTTCATGTCCACCTATGCTGCAATTCTCCTGCTGGGTCAGTGAACTGAAAGAAATAAGCAAGCCCTTCCACATGAGATCTGGGCCTTTGTGAAGAGCAAGCCAGCTCATCAATGAAGAAGCAGTACTCCCTATCCACTACCTTTGCAGTGCTTACCAAGTGAAAAGAAACTGATGCAGATACCAATTCAGGAGCACCAGGGTAGGGTCTGGTATGCAAAACAGCACTTTAAATAAAGGCAGAGATAATCCAAAATCATTATTACAGTTAAGTATCAGCATTTAATTTTTTTTCACCATTCTACGTTGTTGGCTTATATTATAGTTTCAATTCTACGTCTTCACATAAATTGAAAGATTTGATAGGCGAGGGGTTGGGTTTGGTTCTTCTCCTTTCACCTAGCAAGCAACTAAAAAAACTACACATCCTTATTTATTGGTGCCTAGAGAGACCCAGAGGAAAGGCCCTAGCTGTGGTAACTCAGCTCAGGCAGCCAAAATCTCTGGAAAAAAGTGTGTGAACAGCTTCGTAAGGAGTCCGTGATGCTTCCGATAAATCGAAGCCACATTCAATGCTAATAACAGCCAACCTGCAAGGTGCGGCACAGACAAACTTCCACAGGGTCGTTACCCAAGCAGAATCCTCATATTTCAGCTCACAGTGAAGGAACTGAGATGCTGCTCAGTGGCAGATAAAAGGTTTTAATCGCCACAGCTTTTGAAAGAGATCATCGAATGGAGTTCCCAGATCCAAATGCCATATAGTGCATAACTTTCCCTCTCTAAGAATTGGAAGAGTCCTCAATTTTTTTCCAACACATTTGCTTTTGATTACTAGTTTGTTTATTTTACTTTTTAAGATGGCCGATGTCTCAACTCTAATTCATACTGTAACTATTTATTAATACAGGGTAATAGAAGTGATGAATAGCAATATATGAGCCTTACCTGTCATCCTTTTCGCTAGATAGAAGTCCCTCTGTAAGAGATAAATCTCCTGTTTCTTCTTTCTTCGAATCCTGGCAGCCAACAGGAAAATACACTTTCTGTAACTGGTTCTTAAGTCAAGGTTTAAGTGACTCTTAATAATAGCACCTGTACTTTAAGGCATCTAATTGAATATAAACCCCCTATTTCTACAAAAGCTGCACTGCATCTAGACTAATGCTGCTTTGGAAAATCAGATTTGGATAATGTCGGAACAAAAGTACACTGCAGTCTTTCTTCAAAGGAATGTTTCCCCCATGTACATACCTGTTCTTTAAGGTCAAATTTTCCACTTTGCCAGAATAAATTCTATCATCAGTTGTGTTAGTGGAACACAAACTGACCTGTGTAGATTCAAACAAACTGTATTTAACACAATTTAAACTAGAAATTGAGGACATTTAAATTTAAATTCTGTCCTAGTACCTAAAAAGCAAACTAACAACGCCCCCAGCATACCAGAAAAGAAAAAAAAAAAAAAACAACCCAACTGTAAAAGAAAGAGTTTTCATCTTCTTCCTTTTAAATCAACACATTTCTGCAATACAAATCCAAACACTCCTCTCTGCAGGTCGTGACATAAAGCTTCTGAATGAAGAAAAAAATGAACACACGAGAATAT
The DNA here is from genome assembly GCA_031468815.1 of Morus bassanus. NCBI lineage: Eukaryota > Metazoa > Chordata > Aves > Suliformes > Sulidae > Morus > Morus bassanus. Next base: position 84,640,717 of record CM062568.1, on the reverse strand, counting down.
TGTTTCCATTCTAAGCATATTTTAGTAAGACATAAATTCAGCCAATAATATTTTTGGAACCGTGTTTTGAGAATAATCACCTTGTTTGCCAGTTCCTGCTCTCTGCTCTGCTGAATTATTCTCATGTATTTTTCTAATGGATTTGGAGTAGGATCCTTTAAGTCATCTTCAGCACCAGAATTACAGTTTTCAAATTTTTCTCCCTCCTTATCTTCTTTTTCTTCATCTATTTTTGCTGACTCTTGGATCCACTTTAAGACACAAAATCAAAATTAAACACCGATCAGCTCAAGAAAAATATACCTTATACCTAAGTACCTGCACTACAGGATTTCATGTTAAACTCGGTAAAACATGCCAGTCTAAACAGCTTAAATTTATTACACGCAGTTCAAGATGAAATGTTACGCTATTGCTTCAATTCAAAAAGTGACATTCAGGAAACCCCGCTCTGACCCCGTCTGGGTGTCTGGAATGTGCTGTGAGGCCTGAGGCTTCTGTGCACGACGTCGACGTGTGAACTGGAGGAGATGAGCTGACGGGTATGCAAGTTTCTCAAAGGGCCTAGTTTGCCAGTCTGAGGGGTAGCATGAGCATGTCTGATCGGTACCACCAAACTGAATCAAATTAACCAAGGCTTAAGGGTGGGAGGAGGAAGATGAAACGGGAGGGAGGAAAACACAAGTTTTATACGGGTCCTAGAAGTCCAGAACACTACTTCAACACATGCTACATCAGCTCAAAGGGACTTAAGCAAACTCCTTGAGGTCTCCTTATAACTTCTGCTTCCAAGAAAGTACCCTAGATACCCTGATAGAGGCTAATGGACATGGACATGGACATGTTCTGGTGGTGTCCCACCAGCAGCGGTCCAGACCAGAAAGCCAGCGAATGTATAGCTTGTTCCGATAGCGTGGTGGCAGCTGCCTTCTAAGTTCTGGCTGTAAAACTGCAGCTTACAGTTACATGAAGCATGGAAGAAAAAGCATCTGTTTCCAGTGAAAAAGCTACTTAGCACAGGGAGAAATTCTAGCGAGACTTTGGTTAATCGCACAAGTACATAGAAGAACTTAGCCTCCACCACTTCCACTTTTTTAACCAAGTAACACACAGAGCAATCTTAAAATACCTGGCACTACAAAGCTGCATTACTGTCAGAAATTAAAATACTAAATCACCACCTCTTTGTTAAGATTTCCCACTTCTTTTTGCTCTCTTTCCAAAGCTTCCTGTTGTTCTCCCTCTCCCTTTTCTTCTCTTGCTTCCCTTTCTTCTTCTTTCTCAACTTCTCTGTTCTGTTTTTCAATCTGTCTTTGATCCAGCACCGCTGTGAAAAATTATTTCAACATCTGTGATTTGATTTGTGTAGTTCAGTAATCTACTACAGTAGCATACAAATAAGTAACAGGTTCCTGTATAACATTAATAGTCAATGAAAAACAGCTGGATGTATCATTTATACATGTATCAAAGTTATTCTTGGGTATCTGGTAATGTTTCTTCCCACCTCTATACATTTTTAGTCTGATACATGACTCACTACAAGTTAAACAGGAGAGCCAAAGTAGAGGCCAGAGAGTTGACAACTCTCTCTATCCACTTCTCATTCCTACCATGGACTTTCTCATTAAATCTGTTATCCTGAAGTTCATGTTGCTATGTTCTTTCCCGCTCTGCAATATGGTTGGATACAATTCTTTATATTTAGAAAACAAAGTATGTAAAAAACAAACCTTTGAAAATTATTGGAGGACACACTGCTGACGTGACCAGTGTATTTAAAAAGCTGTGTAAGTAGATGTCATGGTTTTAGCTGGGATAGTTGATTTTCTTCACTGTAGCTAGCATAGTGCTGTGTTTTAGACTTGGTATGTAAATAATGTTGATAACACCCTGGTGTTTTAGTTGTTGCTGGGTAGTGCTTACACTAGTCAAGGACTTTCTAGCTTCCCATGCTCTGCCAGGTGCACAAGAAGCCGGGAGGGGAGGGGATACAACCAGGAGAGCTGATTTGAATTGGCCAAAGGGTATTCCATATCATGTGACGTCATGCCCAGTATATTAACTGGGGGAAATTGGCTGGGGGAGGCAGCGATTGCGGCTCCGGGACCGGCAGCGTCGGTCGGCGGGTGGTGAGCAGTTGCGGCACTTGTTGTTTAGTTTTGGGGTTTTTTTTGGTTTTTTTTCCCTCTTCTTCCAGTGTTTCATCTCTCTCTCGCTCATTATTTTCCTTTTCATTATATTAGTATTATTACTGTTTTATTCTAATTATTAAACTGTTCTTATCTCAACCCACGAGTTTTCTTACTTTGGCCCTTCCGATTCTCTCCCCCATCCCACAAGGGTGGGGGAGTGAGCGAGCGGCTGTGTGGTGCTTAGTTGCTGACCGGGGCTAAACCACAACAGTAGAACAGTATTCAGATACAAATTAGATGGGCAAACTAAATACTGGGAATCGTTAGAAGCTAGAAAGCTCTTCTCTTAATAAAAATAATCATAATGCTTCCATCTAGAACAACTAGAAAAGTGGTATATGCTGCACTGAAATGGTCATCTACCCAAAGAATTAAAACAGCATTGTGATAATACAGTTTGCGAACAGGGTCAAGAAAAAAATGAAAAAAAAAAAAATCCAGACAAGCAGTACATAAAATACTTTAAAAAACAAAACAAAACCTTTCAAGTCTTATTTGTATCAAGAGCAGGAATAATATTTAATAATTCCCCTAAAGAGAAAAGAAAAAACCAAAATTGTCTCTGCAGAAGTTGGACGGGGGGTGGGGAGGGGTGGCAAAAGTGTTTAAATTAATAACAAACTCAACCAAAACCAGGGTGAAAAAGATATCCTTATACCGTAAAGCAAAAGAAAACATTCCTTCCTCGTTATTACATAATTAGCGCTTTTGGAAAGTCTGTTCAATCACACCAGCATACATAACTACAGAATGTTAAATATTTGGCTTTTTGTTTTATACGTTTGACATTTAAAAAGGGTATTCACTTTTGTTTCTGAGCTGAGAACTCACTTAAGTCCTGCAGCGAAGTGGCTGCTGCTGGCACAGTGGCTGTGACATGGCTTCCATTGACGATGTCCCCAGATGGATGCAAGGCATCACTTTCACACTGCTCTGGAATGTCCCCCTGATCTGGAGAAGAAATTTGAACAATGGCTTCATTATTTTGTAATTACAATAGCAGAGCACAGCAATGGACACAAAGTGTGGGAATGGCTGAATTAGAACACATAAATATCAGCACTAATTGAGCATTTTCCCTTCAACTTGACCATTTCCCCAAGGATTAAGAATTATCAAAGGCTGTATTTGCTTCTTTAATTACAGAATTGTTAGTTTTGAAATTAGCTATTGGAACACATCTGTTTACAAAGCCGAAACAGATTCATGAATAAATATACAACAGAAAATCAAAATGTTTTCACTTCTTTACACAATCAAGATACAGGTCACAGAAAAATAACATGTCCAAGCTTAGCTCATTGTTTCCATGCACGTAAAACAACCTTTAATTATTTGATCACATACTGTTTCTTTATTAGGATCCTTGCCTTCTTCAGTGCACAGGATGGATACTGCTAACTCTGATATACTACATTATATTTTCTTCTCCCTGCACAATGTGGCTCTGAATTTACAAAAGCACAATTACCGTACTTCCTCTGTGATCATCGCTATGATACTCAACTTCTTAATTATTTATTTGCAAAGTATGCAGACTGCTATTATCTCAATTTTATGGGAGAAAGCAAAAAGAGATAAGAAGTCAGATGTAGCCATCGTCTCTAGGTAGCCAAACCGAAAATACACTGCACCATTTTTCCAAGCATTTAGTGTGATATAGTACAGATACCTTATAGATCTCCTTAAGTTTTGGGTAAAGGTTTGGAAAATACCGGTTTTCCATCCTTCAAATATTATCAAGGTTTCAAGCATTTTTCTTTTCCATGTTATGATAAAACTGAAATACTTTGCACGAAGAAAAACAACCCACCCAAACCAATCAGCCTCTCTCTCAGAATGGTCTGAATCTCTTGAATTAAAGATCTTTAAAGGAATTACAGATGAAAGCATCACAGAAAATTTCTGCCAAAACTGTTGGTTCAGCAAAGTTATGAGAATGTTTTCAGTTTCTTTCAAAAGCAACAGGAAGTCCTACCAGCTTTGCCTAGGAAAGTAAATTCTATGTATGTTTTACATAAGACCAAAATAACAGGCTATCACACTCAAAAGAAAATCTATTTTGCTCTCTCTTTAACTTTAGGTTTAAATTATAAGGTTGTCAACAACAACATTATCTCCATATGAGGCATCGGTATGTTTCAGGGTGTGTAATATTTAAATAGTCAAAAAATTCCCTTCATAAATAGGTTCCTGTTAAATATTATATCTAACTTCCTAAGGTCTGCTAACCACACAAACAAAAAAACCCAAACCCAGAACAATACAGTACAAAACACCTTTACATTAACCTTTCTGTGAAGGAAAAAAAGGTAACACTCTTTGTACACCTTCACTCCTTTATGTGAGGGTGGACAGCAAGAGATGCGTTATTTCCTTAAGACGCGCACATCAACTAAAAGAAATTACTGTCAACAGAAATTGCAATCTTTTCTTGCTAGAGTTCACTCACAGTAGGATTAAAAGGGTTTCCATATCTTCTGGCACCTCCTTCACTCTTGTTTTCTTCTACTCTTATCAACCTCTTCTTTCATTATATCTTATTCTACATTTATTTTTTTGGATTTTACATTCTTATTCCCCCCCAGTTCCGCCTGGGTTACCTTCTCCTCTTTTTATCCATTCTAATTTCCTTCTACATACTGAGACTGTCTTTTGATGCAGTCTGACCCAACTAAAGTACTGTTGATTTAGAAATCATCGGCATATGCAAACTCCTAAAATTCTTGACTACCACACGTCACTAAATGATACAGTGGTAACTTATTCGGGCACAGCATCTATTCAGGCCTAATTGCCAAGAAAATGCCAGTCTATTCTCATACGTGATAAAATAAAAGTGAAATATGTAATGTATTTCTAGAAGTCTTTAATATGAAATTAATCAAATAAATGTAAATCTAATTAAAGTACGAGATTAGTAGAAACCATTAGTGGCTACAGGCTCGGTTTACATTCAAATAATGCATTTAAAACTTATAAAAAGAAAACTAAATGAGGTAAACTAAAAAACAACAAATGTACTGAGTAAAACTTCACAGGAATGCATGCACAGAGAAACACAGAGATGAGTCATCGGCTTCTGCTGGTTATCAGTAAACACTATCAGCACATTTGCTGTTTAGACAAACAATATCTTTTTTGTTTCACTGATTGGTTTTTAAAATACTGAAAGCCATATTCTCACAGGCTCAGGAGAGAGAGCAAGGACATCACTCCATCTTCCATACGACCTAACTACAACCTAACAACAAAAAATAAGCGAGTTTCAGATGCAGGAAAACACTCACACCAGTTAGAAATATTTTCTTTGAAATTAGTGATTCTAACTCTCCCATACAATAATTATAATCTCTTTACCAACTATGAATTTAGTTATACCATGCAATGATTTATCTCGACCAGTCTCAAGACTTTACAGACCTAAGAAAATTTGGAAGTGGGAAAGATGTTTAGCTTCCTGTTCACATCTTTCTCATTGACAATTTCACTTACTTTAAACCCACAGTTTCACGGGAGATAAGGCTGCTCAGGTCTAACATTAAGATGTCACTCAAATGCTGAAAATCTAGGAAATAAAGCCAGTAACTGTGCTTCTACTTCTCTCTCCATATACAAATGGCTGCAGTAACTTTTATTATCCTCCTCTTTCTACAGTACCTCAGTTACAACAAAATTTTTGAAAACTGACCCTGCAGACTCGACTGCAGCATGTAGGAAGAAGGAAACATTTTCTAGCAAAACACCACATAACGACAGAAGTTTTTCCTTCAATTAACATTGAGCAGAAATGTAAACAAATAAAATGCTGACCTCAGAGAAAAAAAAATATTAGGAAAAAATTCATGTTTCAGGAACTGAACCATATGTTCCAAAACTATTCAGAGATGCTGATTAATGACAGCATAATTGCAAGTGTTCTTCACACATTTACACACACTTCTAAAGTAACTTCAAATTCATATTACTATTTAAGCTTCAGTTACTGAAGGAAAAAAATCAACAAGAGTATATGGAATGGCTGCAGAAACTTATCTTCAGAATTACAAGTTGGTAATACTGCTCTAATATTGGTCCATGGTGAACACTCCTTGGAGTTTTACTTTATGCAGCAAATATAATAGAGCCTCAGGTTAGTTCATATACTCGTACACTCTACTATTTTAAAAAAAGAAATCCTACACAATTTTAAAACGTCCTGAAACAACTGTCAGACCTACATGCATTAATCAGAACAAGATTACACAAGATTTCTGAACAAAAAGTATGCTCTGAATTTCAGAACCAACTCAGTGTTAGTGTCTACTCATTACTACATACCCTTCTCCTCTAAAGATACAAATACGAAGAAAATTAATCCGTCACCATCTGAGACAGTTTGTTTTTCTTATTTCCAGCATCAGTCAGAATTTTTTCTCTCCAACTACAATCTTAAACTATCAAGACTATTGTCTTACAACTGTTAAGCTCTAAGGTGTTAAACAAACTGTCTAAAACGCACTAAAACTTACATTCAAGAGAAGAACTGCATTCTTCAAGGTCCTCATACATTAGTTTCTCCGGTTTGGGGATATCACTGAAATCTTGTTTATCTGTTCGTTGATTATGAAGTCTGAAAGAAGAAGGAAGAACATAAATAATTTAATAAACATAAATGCTAAACTTTTAAGCAAATAGCGATCTGAGATTTAAATACAAGGATTACTCACATGCTTAGCAACAGACTAAACCAAATGTAAAACCCATGCAATCAAAATGCTGTAACTTTCTGACTCAAAAAGTCAGCTCTGTCTCTCTGATAGCCATCTCCCTGCAGCCTTTCTCTAAGGCCTATATATGACATAAAGGCCTTAAACTAAAACAAAACACACTCTCAGAAGGAGTAAGGAAAAAAAAAAAAAAGGAGAAATACAATGAAGTGTGACACTTGGTCAACTGAAATCAAGAAATTTGCCTTTTTAGGCTCTGTGTTACAGTCTAATTCCCACTTTGCTGTCATCTTAACAGGTGTGTTTGAAATGTATTAGGATTAGGTGTCTGGTGAAACATACATGCAAGGGTGAAAATCTGGGTGCAATGAAAAATTGAGTTAGTGCCCTCATTCTAAATTCCTGTTTATCTCATCAGAAAGATAATGTGAAAGAACAATATCTCTCATGTGACCCAGCTACTAAACTCTGACCAGAACTGGAATAGCAAAAGGAGTGCAGGTCACTAATGAAATTCAGCAGCAGCCCTTCATAAAGGAGCTGACTCCACACCAGCTAGTGCTCTCCACCACAGCATAAATACGTCTGAGCCTACAATTCCAAAGGAATTCAGGTCTTCTGTGGGGCAAAAGCAGAGAACAAACAAAACATACCCCCACAATGAGTTACGTTCAATAAAAAAATGTAAATCTGGGGACAAACGAATAGATCTACATCGTCAGAAGGATAGTTCAGTAACGTCAGTGGGGAAAAATACCCTGTAAATTAAATACAACAGAATAAATGGAACTTCAAGTTTTTGGAAGTCTGCTTCATGTTTTTAGTCTTTCCTTCATAGAAATGGATAAGTGTTAAATAATTCTTAAGGATGCAAGGTTCAAGGGCATGCATGTCTCTTTCTTCAATACTGTGTCCTGCAACACTGCTAGAAACACAGTCAATACACTGCCTCAGATTCCACAAACAGAAGAGGTCTGCCTCATGAAGACCAGTAAACACATGTATTTCCAAACAGGTTTCAAAATTCATTCCATCAACCGAAGCTGGCAACCAACCCCTGGCCTGTACCTAATGTCAATATTCCATAAAACAGTACTGGTGTGCCAATCAAAACCAAATTATTAAACTGCATTGAGTTATGCTTATAATTACCATTAAAGCTTAGACAAAAAACCAACAACCACCATCTAAATTATTTTGTTAATCTCTGAAATTACTTTTTTAGCCTAAAACTGGTAACAAGCCTCACAATCGGTTTCTTCAGCCCTAAACAAAAAAGGAATGGTTTAGATAATAATCTGCCTTATAACTCCAGTCTTCCTGTCTGTGTTTATTGGCTTCCTTCATACCACTCATAACTTGAAACATAAACAAGGAGCTCCTGTAGTCACAGAAGCAATTGTTCGTCCCCACTGACAGAGGTCTAACTTGTAATGGCTTACTGGTGCTCCAGCATCGTATTTTCTTTTCTTTTCTTTTTAAAGATGTTCCCATTGCCACTTAAAATCTACAGGTCATAAACTAATCCCACAATACACATCAATGATGTGGCATTTGCCTAATAATGAGAGTAAATAACTGGAAAAGCCCACACATGCATTTCTCAAATATTTTATGTAACAGAAAACAGCCCAAGGCACAAGAAATTAAAAAATACTCAACAAAAGAATGTTTTTCCTTTAAGAAAGTCTTGGGAAAGCAGCACGTTCAAGAAAATTATTAGGACCTCATACCCTTGGCTTTGTCACAAGGAACCCAAGAAGGCAACTGCAACCCATAGCTGCCTGCCCAGACCCTGGCCTGTTCCTTGCAACTCAACTTGCTCATACTGTTCACTCTTCCGGCAGCGTGGACACTACAATGCCCTTCAAAGAAGTACAGTCCCTCACAGTATTAGAGCATTTTCCCGTATCACCTTAACATGCAGGTTAACACTCAGCCTTCACTTTGTAAGGTCTGTCACAGGAATACAGGAAATCTGAGACGTACTGTAGAAAACGTGAATGAGCAGGGCAAGAAGAGACAGCCACTTAAAGGAACAATCCTCACAGTCTCTAGAAATCCCAACAGCTTCTTTTCAAGGCCAGGAACATAAAGGCTGTCCCCAAATTCTCACCCCAAAAGAGACCCTCTCTACATTAAATGTATATTGAGGACTTGATAATAACAAAATAAGAAAGCCCTACAAATGCCTGCTAGAGCTGCCCCAGGACAAGCCATCTTTCTTCAGCCATCAAATCTGGAATGATGGCTAGCAGGTTAAGGCCAATTCAAGTGTCTCTTCTTAGGAAAGAAACATTAAAAATTAAATAATCGAGCTTTTTCTGAAGACATCTATTCAGGATTCTCAGTTTTGGGGAGTGGAGGCACCAGTGACCATTAAGAACAGAAGAATTTCATACATGGAAATAGGAGGTAGAGAGGAAAGAGAAGTCATTTTTATGCAGCATAATTTTGCCAAGTTACTAATTTAATTAAAAGAGGTCTTAAAAAACAAACAAACAAACAACAAAACAAAGGAAAAGAGAAAAAGTTCTGCTACCCATCCCGTTCCCACATGCTAGGGAGACTGGAGATTCCTACTCTGAAAACAATTACACAGGCACATGAACAAGCTCTTCAGAGGAAAAAAAAAGTTTGCATTAGAGCTTGTTAATGAGTGAAGTGAGAATGTACAACTGCCTTGATTTAAATTCTCAAACAGACAGCAGAAACTACCGAGCTTCAAGCAGCAAAAGCTCATCAGTCAGGTCGCAGATGTGAAAAACAGAGGCACAAGAAAAGAGACATAGCTTTGCTCAAGGAATTAGCGGCCTTTTTTTATTAAGGGGTTTTGTGTGCATCAGATATAACCTCAATAGCTTCTGAACATCAAGCGTATGCAAAAGGCCTGTTCTGATACTGGAAAGACAAGAGATTATCACTATTTTGGACAGGAATTTGTGATGAGCTTGTAGTTTTACCTTTTTAATGAAAAAATATTTCAAGTCATTGAAACATGAAGTTTACCCCTCTAAAGACCCAACATCATCTTCTGAAATTAAGTTTGTTCTCAAATTAGTCTATAATGTCAGCAGGAATTCTTGTTAGCCTTATCAGGATCACATTTATATGGATGGCACAGAAGCCTACCAGAGGAATCAAACCTGTCAAATCCCAAAAGAGCCCATGACAGGAAACTGCTAAAAATACGTTCGCATTAAGGTAATTCATATAAGAGTGAGGATGTCTGATAGGATTGTTGTAAATAAGACATGCCAAGTGATAGTCAGTTAATTGGCCACTGTAGTACCTTCACATTCCCATTTGCAACACTGTACAGGCATTATTCTTACTCAAAAAATTATACAGTCTTAATTTTTAAATTATCAACATGGTCCAAAGTTACAGGACACCAGGAGGAGTCAGACAGATCTTGGACATATGCATACATTCCTCACATGTTTAAAAAATAAGATTTTTTCATGGATACTATACATAGGCATGCAAGTCAGTTGTTTAACTCAGATATACTTTCAGGAACAAGTTTTACGTTTTTAGGAAACTTTTAGAAAACACGTTCTCTGAAACCAGTGATTAATGGAATAAATAACAGCAGCCAGTGCTTTCAAAAGTTCAGTCAGAAGACTGACACGTGAAAAGCAGAAAAGCAGAGGAGAAGGGGAAAAGCAGAAGTTTATTGTTAAATCTAGAGCTGTATCTAAGGAGATACCTACAGCAGCCTGAAAACCAACAAAGTAAATCAGCCTGACCTGAGCCCAGGAACATCTAAACTTTGTACGACTTGTATCTGTCAGGTGTGCCTCAGTGGTGACAGTGCACGCCAAATGAACCACCTTCTATCTTCGAAGCTACACACGGTAACAAAGCAATACTTACACTGGTTGGAGCAGCACAAACTGAAAGTAGTGAGAAGCAGTTCTAAAAAGTGTTTTAATCACAGAGGAACTAATATCCCTAAACAGCAGAACTTGAGCTAAGTTTCAGTGATGGATATTTATTAATTTGCTATATCTGCATTAAACTAACATGGGCTTAGGATGCCTCACATTCTCACTCTCCAGGCTTTTTCGTCCTTTGCCTAGCACTTTTCGATGGCAGTAGAGGCTCTGGAGGTAGTGCTACCATTACCATTTCTCCCCAACAGAGGCAATCTTTGGAAGAACCTTTCATCCTTGCTCAACTACACCAGTGAAGTGACTTTAGAGAACACTTTGTAAATCAATCAAGTTTTACTTTGTCATAGGACAAGACTTTTTATTTTTTCTTGAAAAAACAAAGTCGCATTCGTCTAAAGTTTCCAATGCACTTCAGTTTTAAGTATTTCACTGCACATAACTTTGCACTATCAGGAAGCACAAATTTAACACAGATGAAAATGTCAAATCATATTTGCCAAAGGTGTTTGGATTTGGAAGGAGGGGGTGTTTGTTTTTTTTTAAAACTAAGTTGCTCTTGAGGCATGATATTGAAGAACGGAAATATCCTTATCCCTTTTTAGAAAAATTCTCACTTATAAAATTAATGGCTTACTTGAATTGTAAAAGCAGCTATCACAGGTTAAAAATGTTGCTTTGTAAACAAAGTTACCTGATTTTCTGGCCACGACTGGATGGTGAGGAAGAAACAGACTCAGAAGATGAAATAGGCTTTGAAATAGGAGAAAGCACCTGGTCATCACTCTGCTGTGAAGAGGCAAGGTACAAGCCACTGATGTCTGCAAATAAAAAAAATTGCACAATTTGTATTAGTCAGTTATTTGTCCTACCACTTCTCAGCCAAGGCTGGTTTTTACAACACATGCATAATTGGACTGTGCAGGCACCACCACTATAGGGCAACTAACATCCAAAGCTACCAGAATTCACATGAACTTTCTGGCACTGATTATTTCTCCCCCCTTTCTGTAAGGCAATTCTCCTCTACAAGCCTTTGCCACCATAAACTTACGCCTCACAAAGCCTGTGATTATCACCACCCCATAATACGTCCGTGTTCCCCACAAACTGGAGTCCTTCTGCCAAACACCAAATAACTTCTCCCATGCTGAGCATTAGAGAAAGCAGTTACAGACCCAGATTTCAATGTAGGGATGTGCTCACTAGCCAGCAAAAGATAATGCATGTCTCCCAAGGGCCATTCTTCATTAGGAAAATTAACCTGGAGGTTTCATTTTCTACAGATTTGTTAAAATGGGTGATGAAGCACAGAAGAAAATCTGAAGATTTTATCCTCTTATCAACAGCTGTAAAGTTATCAGGGAAGGAAAACAGACAGACAGTATGACTAGAGAAACCTTGAGTTTCCTAGGAAACCAAGGTAAAAACCAAACCCCCTGCATTAAAAAGGCTTTTAATCAAACTTGCGAAGTCCAGCACTTTGCTTACATTTTGCTTTGCAATCTTAATTTTCCTTTCCTCTGCAGCTGCACACATCTTTCATTACTAGACGATGAAGAATTAGTTTTTCCACAAGATTTGGTATTCACTCAGTAAGCAAGTACTGTTGTTTTTCTTCTCTTTATTGACCAGATAACTTTTACTATAATCGGTGCTAATTTGGCTCAAGAGATAGAGGAAAAGCCATTATTAACACTCCCATACCTGAAGTTCTTTCAGGAGGTTGTATAGAAGTGCACCCCATCATGGTGCTGCAGAATTCAGGATGCTTCAGACCAAGGCTGCCCATGGATTTTTATCTCCAGAGAGCCCCTATGCCATGCAACACTGACAAACACCTGCTAAGGAAGCTGAGCACCAACAGAACGGGACCCAGCAGTTACATCGTACTCATAGCAGTGTATCAACAGTACCTGTTCGTGGTGGGAACCCTCAGCCCACCCACATCCTATCTTTGATAAAACGACCTGTCAAATTTTCACATGCAGACCAAATGGACCAGAACAGTACATAGTACTTACCGCATGCACCTCCTTGGCGTAACACATACTGCAGGGTAGAAGACTGGTGGCACACCAGACATCTCAAATGGTAATTTACTACAGCCTACTACTACTTAGAAATTTTTTTCTAGGATTGAACTTACTGATTTTCTACTAGAAGACAAATAGCTGAGGTCTTTGGCTCACAGTATGCTGTCCGCAAGACTCACCAGCCTTGCTCTTTCTCATCAGAAGGTATGAAGTTTGGTCAAGTAATGATCAAGGTGAAAAGTAATAGGGAGCATGGGTCAGATGGCAATCCAAGTTTTTTTTTCCTCAGTAACTAATTCTTGATCCGTGTTTCTGTCCCGAGATTGGATACAGCAAGCAGGGGAAAACAGAAAAGGACCCTGTCCTACTTTTAGTTGCTCTTAAAGAAATGGGCTTACTCCTTCTCAGTAGGAGGACAAAGCCTGAAAGATGTCCAACATGTATGGGCTTGGGAAGGAAAAGAGTCAAATACATGAGATCATTTCAAGGAAGAGAGAAAACCGCATACCCTTCCACCGGCAGACTACGCAGTAAAACAGCTGCTAGATCTGCCAACTGCAAGTATTTTACAGGAGGACCCACTTCTTCCTCTCTAGGTGCTGACAACTGAGCTGCATCTTGTCCTTACACGAGCAGACTGTGGTATACCTCACTTAAAGGAAAATCAAATCTCCGAGTCACGTGCATGATATCTTTTACCTCTTAAAACTTATTCTGGCCTGTTCAGACTGGCATCTTCAACAGCACTAAAAAGCTCCATGGAAGCTTCCAGAATGACTTACAGTTTTCTAGCAAAGACACATCTGGTGCTTCAGCCATCTCTAGCATGAAGGATAACATATATACCAGTATAAAAACACTCCTTCTCAGAAGACTCTTGAAACAGAGCTGACACATCAGTGGGGAAGCAATCTAACTGGAAGCCAATAATCACTCCACAGCACATCAGCACTGAAGCTGCAGCGCTTACTGGGGCAAGTACCACATCAGTTCACCTTGAGAACACGTCATCTAGCTGCAACCTGGTTTCCTACATTACATACCATTCAATTTCTGTAACACCTATGTCAGGTAATACCCTCCTTTGTTATTCAACTCTTATCCCTCTCCAGAACAAGTCAGTCTTGTGCATGAAGCACAGAACAGATCCAATGGAAGAAAAAAGATCAGCCATCCTGTAACAAGCCTCTGACAGTGCACACAACTTTGATTCTGCCATTTCCTAATTTTACCACAAAACCCTACTTTTATGAAAGATTTTTTTTGTGTGTGCAGTATTAAACGAGTAGTCTGTAAGTAGTTTATAGACAAGCTGACAGAGAAAAGTTAGAACTTAAAAGATTGCTTTGAAAGTTAAAGTTTTCAAATACGTTTGCAGTAACAGAGCGTGATATTCTACACGCAGAAACACAGAGACAGCCACAATAGATCAGGCTGTTTGTAGCATGTTTCTAACAGTGCCCATTGCTAAATAAAACTAAACTAAAATTTAAAAAGGAGAACACATATAACTAACTTCTGGCAACATCTGCCCTGACCTTTCCTCAATCAAAATTTGGGCCCTCCTGACAGGGAAGTTTTATTCCTGCATCTATACTTGTTGCCACAGAAGCAATAAATACCACAACTTACCTCATGGTATGAAAAAGTACTTCCTTCTCTTTCCTTTCAATTGCACAGAATTCTGGGGTCTGTGAAGCAGCGATTAATCGATCCCTTTTCACCTTTTCTACATCACTCATTGCTTTCCAGATTTCTCACAGTCCACCTCAGCCAACTCTTCTCCAAACTGAACTGCCCTTCTTATATTTAAAATTCCTTCATGCAGTTGATCGTTATCTTTTTTTTTTTTTTTTTTTTGTTACTATTTCTTTTTGTCATCCTATTAAATCCACCTGGAGCTAGGGTGACAAGAATTGCATGACACAAGAAGCAGGTGTACTGCAGATTTGAAACAACATAATTTTTAAAAATTTTCAGTTCTTTCCTATCTCGCTTGTTTTTCTGAGTACTGCCCCTCAAAAAAAAAAAACAACCACTAAGTAATTATTAGACACTGAAATGATTAGCAAATTACAATTTTCCAATCATGACCAAACACTAATCCCCTCCCCCTCACAATTGCTCAGGAATATTTGATAAAGATGTCACAGCACAAAGAACAAACAAAAACAAATCTGGACCTTTCAGACTGGCAAACTTAATTTAAGAGAAGCCAGACGAAGCAGTCTTCTGCTGCACATGTTAACTACAATAGCTAAATGAAAAGATAGGAATACAGAGGGAGGGTTACTAACACTAGGAAATTACAATTAATATTGCAAAGCAGTCAGACATAATAGCAACTTTTGAATTAAACTCTGCATATCATAAAGTTACACCTGTAGTGAATTATATGGCATGGTCTTCTCTTTAAAGCTACCTGGACTAAGTGCAGTATGTTCAGCCTCTCTCAGTGTACTTCTCCAGTACTTGTTTCCATGAAGAAGCAATACTCCAAACAGCTACCATATTTTGTCTCTGACTTCTCCTGCCTCTTAGCAAACAACTCGAGTGAAAGACTGTCACTGCTAAACCTTTCCCTTCCCATAGCGCAAGAGGAACATTAAGTCAAACCCCAATACCACACCACGTTAACAATCGTGACTTACCATCCAAAATTTTCTTGTTACTGAGATCTCTTTCCAATTTGGAAACAGGAGTAGAAGAAAGGCGTCTTGAAGAAGATGCTCCTCTGTGTGGAGGCGTTAAGGGATTTTTAAAGACATCAACCTGCCCAGTTCTTTTGATGTATTTTTCACCTCTTGGACTGCTCAGGGGGGAATGCTGAGAGCTGGGATTATCCTCTAGAAGTTCCTGCTGGGTAGTCAAGGGGGCTCTACTAATAGCACACTGTAGAAGTAAAGGGGACTGCATCTTTATTGGTGTTTTGCTTGCAGCTGCACCCTGCATGACTCTGTGTTGGTAGTTCCTGTAGGCTTCTTCCAAATACTCTGCCTCTTTTTCTAGTTCTTTTATTCTAGCCCGGGTTTGTGCCACACACTCAAGGTCAGAATCCGGAGAAGCACTGCGTGGCTGTAACTGCTGATGATAGCCAGCTCTTGGCACAGCATTTGCCTTCATCACACTGGTCATAACCTGATTCTTCAGGAATGCGCTATCCACATAAATGTCGTGAGGTACAATTCTGTCACCAGTGAAGTCAAGGACAGAGCGATCGACAAGTGAAGGCTTTGGATTCCGGTACACTTCATTTTCCAGAGCTAAATGATCGCAAGAGAAAGTGAGTGACAGTAAAGAGTGAGAGAGGGACACCCATAATGAAACAGAAACAGTAAAACATGGCATTTAAATTCCAATTTGATCAAAATTATTTTAACGTGAAATTGGCTAGAATTTTGGGAATTTAACGGGTTGATTTAACCGTATATTTAATGTCGCTGTAGAGCTACAAATTATCACTGGTATTATTTTTTTAATATATAATCCTTCCATGTAAAACCACCTGAAGTACGCATTCTACAATGTTATTTCTTAAATTATGTTTAAATAAATAAATAAAAAATTAAAACATCACCACTTTGGACACATTATATCCAACCATGCTGTTAAAGGGTGAGGGACACAGGGCAGGCCACAAGTCTTAACAGTTTCCTTCTATTCAGATCAAAAAAATAATTTGGAGAAAAACAACATGGCATATAGACAATGTCTGTTGTTTTTTTTAAAAAAAAAGTACTTCTCCAGAATTGAACATTTTGGGGCTGTCTGCTTCCTGGCTTGCACTTGGACGCTTCAGCAAGCCCAAACAGACCAATATATAGGGCTGTATCTTTCTCAGCGAAATGACAGCCTTGTTTTTACTCTACATGAATGATTCTTCAATGACATCCTTAACTCTGACGAAAAATAAAAGTCCATGCAGTACTTTCAGTAATTTAATTAAAATATACATTTACTATTTTGACACTAACACATTTCCAATTCCAAATGGTACCGATACTTGTACAATACATGAAAATGTACATATTGGCCTAGTGAAGAATATAAAGCATTGCATAGACTGAACTATGGTGCAACACATGTTGTATGTAATGAATAATCATTGCAGAATTCATTCCCAAAACATTCTTTATCATACCTGATATTAGCAATTTAGCAGATAGGCATCTTTAGAACTACATTTCTTCAGCAGACTGAATTGCTTTACGCAAGTGCCTGTCTCTCTCTATTGCCCATATCAGGTGCATAACTTATTAGCATTGATAACAACTGTTTAAAAGTTAGATTTAAATTTGTGAGGTACACAGTACAATTCCAAATTGATTATTCTTATTGTGAACATTCAAGAATCAAAATGCGTTAAAACACAACTTGCCTCCTGGAAAATGGTGATTATGTTACCACCAAACATAAATGTCTTCGTACTGAGGAAAAACAGACAATAAAAACATGCAAGTATTCTGGGAGGAATGTTTTCCCTTCCTCCAATATGTTTGTTTTCTGAAAGGAAGGGAAGTTGTAATAAGCCTGCTTTTTAAATTGGGCCTTTAAATAGATTTTGATTTTAAACTTGAAATCTATTCACTGGTGGCATATTATTTCAATGCAGCTGCAGCTTTTTAACCTTCTGGAAATTGTTACACTGGTTAGGTAAATGAACTTCTTAGAAGACTGTTCTGGTGTAAGATACAAACCTGCCTGTGTTTGTTTCACTTGCAGTTTCAGTTCTTCAACCTGCACATTTAACTTCCTGACAGTAGCTTCGGAGTCCAACAGTTGGGTCTTTAACTGGGCACAACGCTCAACCTGTAAGAGGATGAGAGAAAAACAAAAAAACAGCATAATTCAAACAAAAAGGAGAATCTCAGCTGGCTGAATACTTGTTTCTAAACGTTTTTCAGGTCCAGTCAAACCATACACACATCCACTGTCCTACTGAAAGTCAGTGTTGACAACTTACTGACTTGGAAAGATTGACTTTGGTTACATTGGGGTTTTTTTGTTGTTTTTCGGTGTTGTTTTGTTTTGTCTTCTTTAGAGCTGTTACATAAAAACAAGCAGAAAACGAACAATCCCCATAGCTACACGCTAAACAGCCCGTACAGGTACATAGATAAAAGTGAACAAGATGATAGGAAGAAGAAAGGTTTCAAATTATTTAGAAAGAATAATTTACCTCACTTTGTAGCTGCTTTTCCAATATCTGCCTATGACTTTCAAATTCATCCAGCGCCAGCTTCCTAGAATGTTCCACTCTCCTCAGCTCCACTTGGCAGGCCAGGTGCTCTGCCGAGGGCTGGGACAGCTCTACCCAGAAAGAGAAATACTGGACACTCAGCCACAGAATAATGAGGGTGCATGTTTCTACATGATACTCCTTCAAAAGGTAAAGCTGATTCGTTTTTAGAAACATAACAAGTCTTTGTTTGAATAAAGTACTTAGGGATTTTTTTCTTCCTTTTACAAAGGACCGAAATTTTTTTTGGGGTAGTTGTTTAAGAACTAGACCCAGACTGTTCTATTCTGGAGAAAAATACATATCCTACCTTACGTAACTGGGTGTACATCTCTACTCTCCCATAATCTCAAATGCACATTAAAAATAATTGGCATTTTATAACTATAGTCAGGCAAGCACTTAAAAATAATAATTCAATGATCTTTTACCATTATTAACCATACTAATGCTATGGTTAGAAATATTGCACTGCTTTTTTCAAAGGGTGAAACGGATATTCTTCATATTATTAGAGCTAGCACTTACTTCATGATTTCTACTATACAGACATATTAAAGAAAACATAATCTCAAGGTCTGTTTCATTTTACACAAACATTAGTTGGGGTTTACTGCAAACTACTAGCAAACGTAATTCAAGGAATGTATTTTAATGACAATTTATTTCTAAACAAATACTTGTAGGGAAACATAAAAAATCATTCACACTGACTGTCTCGAAGATGCTGGTTCTCACTGCGAGTCTCATCCAACTGTTGCTTAAGTAGTTTATTCTGCACTTGGAGCTCCAATTTCTCCTCCTTTAGCAAAGGATAGTCTGATACCTCTTTCAGTTTTTCTGTCAACAACTGATTCTGTTTATTTACCAACAGAACCTGGGCCTTCACTGACTCCAAATCCAGCTGCAGATAAAGAACAGTTTAGAAGCTTATGAACTGCTGTACTACTTGACAATTATTTTTATTTCACTTTTTTTTTAAATGTACCTCAAATGCACTAATTAGAATACAGCTTCTTTAAAGTCATGTTTACAATTACCTCAAGCTCTTTTGTGCGTGATATAGCTTGCTTGAGTTCCTCCTTTTTTGAATTAACAGCAATGGCTTCTTCATGCAAAAGCATAGCTTTCTCTGCAGGGAGGATTACAAAGGCTGAATTAAAATTAGTAGAGTATTACAGCAAAAACCTGTATCAGCAAAAAACAGTTTAAGCTGCTAAGCCCAACATTCAATTTAATTCAAGACATAAAAATGACTGAATGTCATACACACTCCCTTCAAAATCAAGTAAATCACACTGTGTGTCTATATATACATATGCATGTATGTACTCCTTCAGTATTAAGTAAATCAAATTCATATGCACGTGATGTATCACTTCTTTCACACGTCCCTAACTTAAAAGTCTAAATATGTTATCTGCCTCAGCTCTCTTCCTCAAACTCCAGTTAAACATCTTGTGCACAATAAATGTAGAAGAAACTGGCAACCATTCAAGGGTATGGTACCAGACTGTAGCAGAGTTCAGTTAAGAGAATGAATGAGCTAGTAGGACTTTAGAAGGAGACGGGAAACTGAAAAAGCAAAATGTCTTGCAGTCTCTGTACAAAGCAGCAGCTCACAGTTCCCGCTGCATTCTGAACAGTGAGGAGTTGCTGACCTGTCACGGGATCCTGCTACATGTTTTCAAAATCTATTTTGATGGCTTTTCCATCACTTATACCACTGTTACTGAACACCGTGACTGTTTAGTAACAACAGTGTTTTGATACCTGTTAGTAAAAGCTCTAAACAGCTACTTTATTAGTCTCAGAGAGATTGTTACCTTTATTTTTTTTCTCATCTTCAGTAACTTTCTTGGTTCTGGCTATGTATTCTTCTTTTAATTCAAGCTGATATCTAGAAGTAAAAAGAATTATGCATTCCCAAAAACATGTGTACGTGCACATGCTTGTGCATTTACGTAAATACCAGTCTTTCCCAGACTAAACTATAATCACACAATTATTTATTTACAAAATTAGTTATTTCAGAGCCACTGAAATGGTTGGAAAGGGCCCAGCCAATCACCTCATTCAACCACCTGCTCAAAAAGCAAGACTACAGCCACCTGTAGATCATGTCAGCTGTGGCTGCTGTCCACCTCCCTGGATGACCTGTGCCAATGCCGCACTGCCCTTCCAGTAACAAATTTTTTTTTTCCCCGTGTCCAAACTGAACCTCCCAAGCCACAGTTTACGGCCCTTGCCTGCCATATGAACTCAGAGGTCATGTCTGACAGTCCCATAACTGTCTTGACAGACCTTTACGAGGCCCTCTTCAGTTTCTTCATGACTTTCTTGAATTGGGAAGCCCGAATCTGGCAGAGTATTCCCAGCACAGCCTTCACCAATACCTGAAGGGAAAAATAACTTCCCTCAGTGTGTTGGCCATGCTGCTACTAATGTTGCCCATCATGCTCTCTGCCTTATTTGCCAGAGCATTCTGCTGGCTCATAGTCAATCTGGCATTCACTGTAACTCCCATGTCCTCTTCAGAAACGCAGCTACTTGGTCAATTCCTTTTCTCCATTTACGCTACTTCATAGGGATATTCTGCCCCAAGCACAGAGCTTTGCGGTTCTCCTTGTTGAAATCCCTAAGATTTATGTTGACAAAATCCCCAAGCTTATCAAAGTCTGTCTGAACTGAAACTCTGCCATTTGTTGTGGAAGCCATCGTCCTTAATTAAGCCTCGTGTTCAAAGTTGTTGAGGATGCCCTGTGTCAACATCCAGCCCATGGATGAAGGTGTTGGACAGTATGGGTCCCAGTACTGGCCCCAAGGGTTCTCTGCTCGTCATCAGCCACCAGTGAGACACTGAGCACTGCCCAGGTACACCACTATTCACAGCCCAGCAGTCATCCAACTTTACCATTCAATTTTACTGGAATCTACAGGAGCTAAGAAAGCTCTCCATTTTGCACGATTGGGACACAGATTCTAAGTGTTTTCAGATATTCCCATATCCATCCTCCTGCATTTTTGCAAATGGTCCAGACCACTCAGACCCTTCTCCCAATTACGGCATTTAATGTTTAACATAGATATAAAAAAGGATTCCTTTTCTAACAAGCATCATTATTTCTATACCAGAAATAGTAGCTCTTTGCTACTTTTCATCAAGGATTTGGGACAAAAAAGACATGGATTTTATCTTTCTGAGCATTTGCAACATGCCTAAAATATTCTGTATGTTGATAATATAAGCAAAGCAGCAGTTCATCCTTAAAATAATTTGCTTCTCCTCATGAACCAAAAGCACTTTACAAGCATTATTTGCAACTAGCCATTATGAACTAGGTAAAATAAGATACCTAGCTGTGTCAATTAGTTGCATTTCACTGTTCTCTGAAAAAAACTTCAAATCTACTCGGTTTCATTAGAGACCGAGACATTATTCTTATCAAAACCTATTCTTTACATCTTTCCTCTGTAATTTAAATAAAGACACACTAACACAGATAATACTTATTGTTCACTGGCTTGCAATAAAAAGTAATGATACTTCAGCCATTTGGTTTAACTGCCTAACTGGAAGAGCAGTTCATGCCATCAAATACATGAGTAACAACATGCCGAGAGCACCTGCCTGCATTGAAGCATCAAGTAATCCTTCAAGTGACCAACGCGCTCCAAGAAAGTACAATAGCAAAGTTAGGATACACCCACTGCAACGCCTCAAAAGTGGTCACAGATGACATCTTTCACTTTCAAAGAGCATGTTTAAGCAAATTCTTTGAAACCATATTCAAATAGATGGTAGTCAATAAGAGAGGGTGATCTGTAACAGAGAATCCCTCTCCAAAAATGGGGGGGAGGGGGGGGGGAGTAAGGTAAGAGCCAATCTATCTGTACAATGGGCTAGTGTGCCTCTCACCCTTTTCCCAAGAAACCTATAGCATCTCTTTAATGCTAATTTCCCCTCCATGCCTTTTCTGCATTCATAAAACGGTCAGTTCTTTTAATTGTGGTCAAAGGAAGTCACTAATACTGCTTAACATCCTATTCTCTAAATAGTAAACTAATGTGGCATCTCTTTCCCAGAAAACAACACAGAATTAAAACTACAACAATAATATAACCTATAATCAAAAGAGGATTATTTTCTATAACAGGCTTTTTCTGAACCTGACAGAACATTTTGTCTCACTAGCAAAGAGCTAAGCAATAACATAAAGAATTCAAGCCAATTAAAACAAAAACGTGAGTGCACATTTTTGAAGTCCTTGCTTTGTTACTTTTCAAAGGAAATCCTATAATATTTACTATTCTGTTTTCATAGGAAGTAGGATGTGTCCTATTAAAGACAAAAGAAAAATTTACTTTAAGAGTTCCGTCTTAAGCTTTTGGTCATATGTCTCCTCTATGTTCTTCACAGCAACCTCCCGACGTCGAAGCGCATCATCAATAGCTTTATTTTTCTCTTCTTGAAGTTTCTGAGTGCTGAAATATCCATAAATATACAGACAATGACCAGTTATAAAGCCAAAACTTTAGGTTTTGGGGTTTTTTTAAATAACATTTAGAGACATCAAAAGGTAATGTGCTTGCTTGGAATACTTTGGCAATTCAAAATTATGATCAGAATCTGTCACTGTAATTCATTAAAAACAAGGAGAGGTGACACAAACTAAACTGCCCTATTTAAAACCCAGTACCAATCAATTATGCAGCTATCTGGGGTTAACCCTAGCTCAGTTTCCCACACCAGAAAGCCTTCAGGCAAGATAGTGCTGAGCATGCTACTCTATCAGCACCCTCTGCTGGCTTGTTAAAAAAACAAACCAACACGTTTTTGTTAGCGGGATACCTTTCTGCTATAAAAAGCAGATGTCAAAGTAATGACATTAAGTACTACTGAGAACCGCCAAAAACGGTTTAATTATTTTTTGTATTTAACCAAAGAAAACTGATCTTACTAAGGACAAGTTAAAAACAAACAAACAAACAAAACAAGACTAAAGAAGCAAAATATCATATACCTGCCTTATAAGTGTTAGGATTACATACTGTGTTCTTTGTTTTGTTTTTTTTATTTTTAATTTAAGCACTTCAAAGCAAACATCTGGTTCCTTGCCTCCAAAGTGATGCTGCACTGTTTTGACCCAAAACTTCTTTTTGTGTGGGGCATTCCTGCTAACAGACTGCTCAAAACGCAAAACACAACTTATGGGATACACAATCAATTTTAACATCATAGGAGCAGCAACAGCCTTAAACATGCTTTCCAGAAAAAAGGACATCATCATATAGCACTGTATATGCCCTTCAGCAACTTACACTTCAAATGCTTCAATTCTTTGCTTCAGTTCCACCTCTCTGGTCCTTATGACTTCAATATCTTTCAGTAGACTTTGTCTCTGAGCATATACTTCCTTTGCTTCTATCTGAATAACAAAATATTATCTCTAGTTTTACTTCACACTTGATACAGTATCTACTATTTAACACATTCAAATTTTCAAGGATCTTCTTCAGTAATTGGTCTCACTCCATATAAATATTATTTATATAGTCATAATTTGAAATAACATCCAGAAATTATTTTTTCATTCCCCTTCTCCTTTTACTCTGAGTAAAAATGTTTTAGATGGCTACCTGCAAATACTTTTCTTTTAAGAAATGCTGCTGATTAAAACTTATGTAAAAGGAAAAATTGTTTTAAAAAAATTACAGAACGCATTCAAACATCCATTTTTTTTAAGAAACAATAGTTTTGTATGTTCTTCATAAAAACAAAATTGAAAAAGAAATGCCAAAAGCCCCTGACAAAACATGATTTAAAACTGAAACTGAGTCAACCAGCAGTCTTTCAGTTTTTCAGTTTAACTTACAGAAATCAAACAAATTGTAAAAGGAATCCTCCAAGTGATAAACATACTAATACCCAAAGTCACATTTGTTCTTATGAATAAAAAATAGCACACAAGGCTATCTATCCAAAGACATAATAAGTGCCTAAGAAGAAAGAAATTATTATTTTGCCCTATGGGTGCTCATATCAAGTTTGCCAATCATGTGCACTTGATGGTACTGAAAGACTTAGCTGCTGTTCCCGGTGCAAAAAATAGACCAGTTTGTCAAGCTGTATTTCCTGGGCATAAAGTTATCTTAGTAAAGCGTTATATGACCTTCTACCTTTAATGCAAATATACCTCAGCTCAATAGAGCTGCTGGTTTCTGTTAAAAGAGTCCCCAGGTAAATGAAGCATGTACTTTTCAGTGAGTGCAGAAGCTGACATGAGCAACCAAATATCCATCCATAATGCTTGACAGATATGCTGATCTAGTCATCCTTTCAATTACTGAATTAATTTCTTGCCCACAGAAGAAAATTGATAGCGTAAAATAGATGGTTTTCTTGTCAGCTTCTAAGGACAGAACCATAAAAGATTTCATAGAGTAGTGATAAAATGTTTTATTTTCAGACGGGAAGGAGGTCAATTGTAAAGACCTGTGTGGTTGCTTTGTTAACCAACATCAAGTGGTCTCAGGGAGGGGAAAAAAACCAAAACAAAAAAGCCCCCCAAAAAAATCCATCACCACAAGAAAAAAAAACCACCACAGCAGAGCAGAAAGGTGGTTAGCATTTGTGGATGGCTAAATTATTTGGATAGGAAGGTCTACTGCAGACAGCAGGGCGGTGGCTAGGCAAACACGCAACAGAACAGCAAGCAAACTATTCTTCCAAAAACTGAAAGGTAATAGAAACCAGGAGTAGCAATTTAGAACTATATACAAACTGTTGTGTGCTGCAGTAACTGTTACTACTCTGGCAAAACACCAAGAGTTAACAGCCCAAAGGAGTAATTCATCAACAAAAAAAGTGTTCAAAGAAACAAAGCAAGATGTTGGTTTATAGTAAAGACGGTGGCTATTAATAATATTCAACATATAAAGACATACAGAAATGGCATATCTGTCCCATACAGACTATATATTACAATTAGTTTACAGTCCTTCTTAGCAACTGAAAGAATTTATAGTATAACTAAAAGCTATGTTCTGGAAACAGAAAAGTGAAAAGTCATATAAACTTTCTGTTAAAAGATTCTCAGTGACCTGAATTCAGCAAAGTTATTAAAACAGATTAAAAAGTATTTATTACATTTAAATCCTTCAGTCCTAGCTTGCAGAGCAGTTCCTTTTCCAGTCAGCTCTACTTATTTACCCATACTCATTCTTGCGGTTGCTAACCGTGTTCCCCTATTCATGAGAACAAAAGTAAATTCAAAGTCTTCATTAATAAGCCAAGTAAGATCTGAAGGTAAATCTCCTGAAGGTAAAAGAACAGTTTAATCAGCTCACTGAATCATTTTGTACTAGGTTAAGGAAAAAATACTTGGAACTTTACCTCTTGTTGTTTTTGAAGCCTCTCAATAGCATTCTTTTCACGAGAAATCAAGGCTTCAGACTTTGCTTGATGCGTCCTCTCTAACTCATGACGTAGCTCAGAGATTTCTTTCTGGGTCTGCACTTTCTCCTCCATTTTAATCTTCGCTATTTCAACTTCTTTAAAATGTTCAAGCTTTTACATAAAGGAGGAAGAGAGGGTTAAGTAGGGCCATTTTCAAAACGACAAAGACAATCCCTCCTCAGACAATTCTAAATTTCACTTAGAAACTCCTGTAAGGAAATATATGATAGTTTGACGAAATTAAATTAGTGTGTTAAACATATTTTAGCAGCACATAGTATTTGCAAGTCTCACATAGTTTTTATGCATTTATCTGGCATCCCAAAGCAGATCTGATACAAAACTAATAGCTTTAGACAAGACCAAAACAGAGTCCTATGAAGAAAAACACACTGCAGGAGTGATAGTCTGCATGCAATTAAGGAATGGCCACACTCTCGAATTCCTCCTCTGACACCGTCTCTATTCTTGTCTCTTTCCCAAAGAACCACTTTTGACTGGTGATGCAAGAAATGGCAGAAGCAGACCTGTCCTGAATCACTCAAGAACAAGCGAAATTCATCTGGACACAAAAAAAAGTGTCAAACATAAAAAAAAAATGCACAGCATTTAACTCCACATCAAGAGGGTTACAGAAACAGAAGTCCTGACTCCCAGACTTCTTAGCACAACTGAAAAAAAAGTAAATGCATACAAACAGGAAAGTATGCATCTTGCAACTGCACAGAAGAATCGTAGGGAACGTGCCTCCATACAATGTGTGAAGTGCAATATATGCAAGAACAAAGAGGATTATAAAGAATTAAAATAAAAATTTGGAAGAAAATGGAAAGCAAGCAAGAAAAAAAATGTTACAAAAAAAGGAGCAGAACAATAAAAAGAATGATAGAAAAATTGTGAGACTGGAGAAAACAAGGAGGTTAAAGGGGGGAAAAAAGCACAGTAGGAATGTCTGATCAAGGAGTTCAGGTCTGTGGGCATAAATTTTGTGAAAAATTAAAGAAATGGTGAGACAGTACAGCATCACTTGTACATACATAATTTGGATTAGAAATGTCTTACAGTAATTCACGCTGCATTGCTAAGGAGTCCGTGTAAAGTTAATTGAATTTAGAAGTGATTAATAGCTGGTTAAGATTCCAATCTCCTTTGTTGCAACTGCTTTGCTTAAACTGAGACAAACTTAGCAACATACAAATTAACATGTTTTACATACTACAAAGACAGTGCCCATTGGGGAATGAAGACTAAATGAAAAATGAAGGTAAAACACATTGGCAGTTTTAATTCTCCATCCTGCTATTTGTCTAGCTGAATAAATATGACTAAACTGATTTCCTCAAACAGTTTATATGCAGATGCTGCCTCTAAAAGTGTGTCTAAGAATTCTAGCTGATTAGCAGATCAACATTTTTATATCCAAATAAACTATTGTTCTTGACAGAAATTCATGGAAAAACCCATATTTAAATGAACTACAGTTAATTTAGATTTTTCTATCCAAATAAACTGTTGGTCTTGACAGAAATTTATGGGAAAACCCCCATATTTAAATGAACTGCTTTATATTCTCTCTGCTCCATTTTTCAGACATAAGGATTATTGATGCATTATGTGACCAAAAAAATCCTAATATTATTCCAAAAATGAAGGAAAAGTCTCCCAAAGAGCTGTCTTCAATTACAGGAAGAAAAAAATAAAGCCATAAATCATTCCTAGTGTTTCTGTGTAATGTTTTGAAATAGTATGCAAATTCTCATCAGTATTAAAGATTAACTCAACTATCTGTCAAGCTACACAGCAGCAATTCACACCTCTCAGTTGCTATGCATTATATTGAAATTCAAGCTTCAAAATCTTAACTGAGAAGGAAAATGAGTAGTATGACTAAGGAGAGTAAAGATTTTTCCATAAAAAAATAATCAGAGAGCAAATAAAATTTACCAAATTAAGACAATCAAAATAAGAAGTAGTTCTGTTATAAATTAACATCAGAATAAGAAGCTTAACATTCTGTGCATATTTAACAAAAAAGGGGAACGGAAAATATACACAAGCTATATCATCAAATTAACAATTGATATTGGATTAATTTAGCCTTTTGTGTTTGTTGTAACTCACTATTAGATCTTTTCTTCCAATTCATCTGAAGTATTAAAAGGTTGCAACATGCAAAGTCAAAATTAAGAAATGTCTCCCTCAAATTCAATGACCAGGGTTATACCTTTTGACACATTTCTGCTTGAAGCTGCTTCTCTATTTCTTTTCTATATTCATGAAGTTTTACTTCTAAAGATTCATATTTTTGTTGCTGGGGATAAGAGTCTGCGAACTGTTCATCAATCAGCTGAAGCTTCTCAGCTATAAAAAGAGCAAGATATCCATCATAGTTTAAAAACAGTCACCACAGTTATCCTACCAAAGTTCCTGTAGGAACCTGTCTCTCTGTAGGAAGTTCCTTAGTTTACCAAAGGTTTTTCTATGACAGTGCTTGTCATAGAAAGGCCTGTGTGGTACAAAAGCAGAGGCAGCACAGAAATGCCATTTATCGGCTCTATGCCCCACAACATATACCTAGGAAGAGGCACTTAGCTGTTTAGGCACTATTTGTGGTATTACATAGTCATTCATCCTCTTTATCATGATGGACAAGAATTTTCTTTTGCATGCAACTTTTAGGTTTTTTGTATTACTAATAGCATGCCTATTGTAATTCAAGAACTCCCAATCTATGCTTAACTTTCACTGAAACGCTATCCTAGAAAGAGAAGCAAGGCATGCATTTACTATTGTTTTCCAGAACATATTTCAGCACATAACATTTACAGTCCATCTAAGATGTTATAGCTCTTAGCTAAATGCCTAAGAAAACATCCAAGTGATTAAAAAACAAAACAAAGCCAAACAAAAACATAATAGGACTTTTGCCTTCTTTTAAGAAAGGTTAGAAAACCAATCACTACTACAGTGATAGGTATGACCTTTACTTATCATTACTTCAGGCTGCATTTGAGTAAGCTATGAATGAATAACATTCATACCCTTTATTAATCCATACCTTTTACCAATATGAAAATATTTGGGGCGACTTGCTTGCAGAAGTTGCACTTACCAAGAGATTCTCTGTAAGGAGGCACTGAGGTTGTCTGAGTTTCTGTGTCACGAGTTTCCTTACTTAGATGATGCTCTGTAAGTCCGATTAAAATCTGCGTAAGAAAACCTACCAAGATCCAATATATTAGTTAGTTCTGATTTCATACCAAAACTGAATTTTTTAGCCTGTAATTAAAGAAGTCATTTTCAGTGTACAAGAAAACCTATTCAATTTATGGAAAGAACCAAGTATTTAAATAAAAATCCATAGTAGTAAACTATCAAGATTTTTTTTATAAGTATATTCCAGTCCATCTCATTCTGCAAAAGCTGTCCTTTTGCAACTTTTCCTTTCATCCGTTTCTCTTTGTCTATTTGACTTCCAGGGTCATTTGAGAGAGCAGATTATTACTACTTTAATTATGAGGTCATTAGGCAATAGGGGTTTCTGAAGATCAAGCTACTTTAGGCTATACAATATAGCTAGGTTTCAACATGCAAACTTAAGAATTATTTCTTATATAAAACAATGGAAAGTCAATTAAAGATTTAATTAACTCAGTTTTTGAAGTACATTATGCAAGCTAATACAGTCCGTTATAAACACAAACCAAAATCTGAGCTTGCCAAAGTCCATGTGAAAAGCTTCCAAATAGCATTATATTTAATACCTGATTAAAGATTTTTCTCATACTTCTAATGTACAAGTCATTTATTTTGTGGGTGGATGTTAACTCTTAATCCACACCACAAATAGGAGCTGGATAATCTTGAAATACAATATTCATCACGTTGCTGTACTGCAAGTTTCAAAATCTTACTGAATCCATATTATTCCATACCAACATACACTCAAGAAATTTGAATTTCTATTGCTCGCATCTTAATAAAAATGAAGCTGACACAACAATCCTTCTCTGCATCACACAGAAACATCTTGTACCTTTATTTTCCTTCCAAGTTCCCGAAGTCTGTAAGAAATAACAGATGTTTTAGCCAGTCTGTTTCATCACAACTGTAATTTAAGCTTATTTTCAAAATCAGAATAACTTTACCAGTGATTTGTAAAGACTGGATTTTGGATTGATCCTCATTAATTGAAGAAGATCTTGCATAGTCCACAGCTTTGTGGGGAAAAAAAAAATTAAAAAAAAGACAAGTTAGAAAAGGTTACTACTTTAAAAGCATTTCAAATACGTAATAGGCACTATTTTACAGTTGTAGAACGTTTTCCATTCAAGAAAGATCTGTTTATTGCCTTGTAAAACCATTTTCAGAAGGCCTGCTGTTCTAGTACATTTACTTACCTCCATTACCTAAGACATACAGCAGCCAGTGTGTAGTTTTATGACCAACTGAAGCTGTGAAAAGAGATAGTTTTCTTTCCTTCCCACCCCGGATATACACTCTTGTTACTTTCCTTGCCTCTTTTCTTGATTTGTCATACAAATCAGATGAACTCATTAACCCAAATGATGACTAACTATTCATGAAGTCAAAAATTAATTTTCAGTTAGAAACAACTTCACTGTATCACATATTCATAGAGAAACAAAGAGAGGGCAAGGACTGCCCTTTTCAGCTACAGCTTGTAGTAAGAACAGCCTAAACTGACCACGAGCCACACTTTCAGGGAACTGAATGGCCAAACAAGAGGCTAGCTTTAATCAGGATCGGTTCCCCAGGTGGTCTGCCACACAGCCTCACAAATGATCAGGCCAGACCGCGGCTGTGGGTGAAGGAAGCACGAGGTTAAGAGGCTTGTACTGTGTCTTCCTAGAACAGCATTGTTGGCTTATTGCCAGTTTAAAGTATTCATGAAAATGGCCTGGAATATTAGAATTCTTTTATGGAAATGATCAGAAGCTGTACTTGCATGTGTGTTTCACTATCACAAAAGGGGATTTTTTTTCAATTCTGTTGGAATATAACACCCCCCAGAAAGCAAAGCTCCTAGAAGTCTTAGAAGAGGTAGATTACTGAACTTACCTTCTTCTTCTCTAATCCACTTTCTGGAAAGAAAACAGAGAGTGAATATTCATAGCCACATCTCTGTAGATGATCTGCCACCAAACTGTTGGAAGCTGTGATCAAAAGTGAACTGTCATCATTTGGAACAGCCTGCGGCTGAAGCTCTCCACTTAAAATTGGGTGCATTAGTTCATGGATTAGCTGGTTTCGGAGCTGTGTCTGGTATAGAAAAGATAATTATATTCTCAGTTTACATTTTATTCAATGACAGTTTTTATTTTTCAAAATTAATAGCCAGACTAAGTTTGGCAAAATTTAGAAGGGTGCCTGGGACACCGTGCCTTTCTTCCGAACACTCTAGCGGTGGCTACAGTGACCTTGGACTTTCCCCTCAAGATGTATCAAATGTAGGACTAAAAAGAAGTACTGTTCTCAGTCAGTAACTCACAAACTCCACTCTAGTACCCCCAGCTTCATTTTTAGATCACTGCTTTCCTGTTCTCCTTCTCTCTCGCTTAAATAAAGCCTGCCTGATGTGCCCTCAATCTCAGGTATACTCGGAAAAGTCACTAGTCCTCTCTGAGTCTCATATCAAGAAGCTGCCGACGCAATCACAAAAGCAGATGGGAAAATAAACAGGAAATCCAAAGTCTTTTATATCAATTCTTTTGTAGGGAAGCAAAAGGGTACCGATCAAAAAAGCCTACAGGCACTAATAATAATTAAATTGCATTTTTTTATTATTTGCATTCTATGAGTTACAATAGAGGAAAAAAGTAACCTAAAATCAGAAAGTCCCCCTCCTGTAAAAACAAGAAATAATAATTTTCATTATGTAATTATACAAATTGTTTATAGCATACTAAAAGATCACAACAGAAACAGTGGTTTAAGTTTTCAACAGCAGGCATGCAACAGTGACGAAGTTGATTAAAGAAATAGTGTGTTACCAAAAATAGGAAGCAATACTAAACTATTACCAAAACTTAACAAAGCTAGGTCACCAGACTAGCCTGATATTTTAGCATGGCTTCCTACAGAAATTAGACATAGAGAGAAATGAAGACGACTGAAAAAACTGTTTTCCTTAATTAATTTCTGAACTTGTCCACTTTCAACCAACTTTGACAGAGATGAGGTTGTCTCAAAAACAACCGAGACCAGCAACCTCTTACATGTCTCGTGACAAAGCGCAGGTGGAAAACACAGGGCTAAATCCCTGTCCCTACTATGGGAAAGGAAGGCAGAAGTCAGTTGCTGTCTGTTGACCATTCAGCATACCTGTAGCTCCAGATCCACCCCCTGCCTCTTACCAGCAGAGGCAGTCAGATAAGACCACGAGAAAGTTCAGAGTATTCTTATTAGAAGATGTAAGAGGGTTTGCAGGAATCCATTAAAAAAACAACTGTATTAATTCTTCAGCCCAGAAAAGCTACAGAACCTTTAATATTATGTATAATCTTCCAGACAAGGAAAAGAGAAGCAGGAAATGGACTGAAATAGCATGCCACCTGACAGGCTATTAGCTAAGTCAAACAAGACAAAAAACAGTTCAAGCAGTGCAAGCTTGGTATGGAAATCACCAAGGGAGAAACAAGTTGTCCTGAACAGGGAATTTTTGGCCATAAGCTTATCAGTGGTATTCTTAAAATCTAGACCTTGATTTTGGTTTTTTTAACTGTAATGAATTTGACATAAAAAACAGGAGCTAAAAAAGTTTGTTGGTGACATAAAGGTGTGTATAGAATTATACAAAGATCAACATGTCATAAAAAATGCAATCAGATGTTTAAAGGCTAGAAAACTGAAACTGCATGAAATACAACATTTCAGCATTTAAGGCCTGGTACAAATCTCTGCTACAACACAGGGGATTTAGCATATGGAAAAAACAAGATGTGGCTATGTCAATCAAATGACTAGCACTACAAATGTAATATGCCTCAAAAAGAGATATATGCAGCCTTCCACAGACTTTCCCCACAAAAATAGGGAAGAATTAATACCATTCTAAACTTTGTCTGGAAAGCTCACAACAACCATGATCTAATTCCTTTAAAAAAAAGGGGGAAAGACTTCAAAGTGATGCAGAGGATTACCAGGATAACCGGCAATATGACTACTGCACCTTGACTTGCTTAGCATTGTAGAACAGAATGCTGAAGTAAAGGTATGATTGCTGCCTATAAATTCATCAGGAGAAGCAAGAGCTACTTACACGGAAGGATATTTTCAGCACAAGGAAAAAGGCCAGCGCAACCATAAATAAACCCAGCCTAGAAATCAGAACAAAGTTTTACTCTTCACAACCATATTCCAAGGCATGCTCCTCAACGAGCAGACGAGGAGAAGACAGCTCAAATAGTTTTAAAACAGACTGGAATATTTCAGGAAGAGAATTCACACAGCATGTTTACTTTTAACAGGTAAGTAACTGACCCTGAGACCTAGGAGGTCCTTTCCAAATCTGTATTCTGAATTATTTCTCTCTTCCCTGCTTGACTTTTTTCTCAAGCATGGAAATTTTCAAAGACCCGATACAGGCCTTTAACCTTCCTGAGGAAGGTTCTGAGGCTAATCCACAATGAAAAGCACTTCTGTTTGGGACGAACCTCGATTCTGGCAAATAAAACCTGAATACGAATTAGGCCGTGGCACAACCAGTACAGCAGCGGGGAGTGGGAAACGCATTTACTCGGCGTGGCTTCCGCCGCTGCCGATGTTGAGTAGCACGGCGAGCCTCAGGGAGCACCTGCTGAAAATAAAGCACACCTTAAGTGTGTCCAGTACCCCTCGGTTCTTAAAAGTCTGATAGAGCCTTTTCCGGAGTTCATCCTGGGACAGCGTCTCCCTTCCGACCGAAGCCATCCTGCCCTACGGTACCAGGAAAAAACCAGGAGAAGGACGTTACTGACGCCGGGCTCGATCCCGGCCCAGCGCCGCCTCGGGCAGGCCCGGGCCTTGCCGGGGGCAGCCTCCCGCCACCCGCGGGGAGAGCGGCGGGCCCGGGCCCAGCGCCTCGGCCCTCCGGTCGCCTCCCGGGCAGCGGCGGGGCGGGGAGCGGGGCCGGCCCTGCCGGAGGCTGAGGTATAACGGGGAGCGGGGGGGGGGCCGGATGTCGGGCCGGGCGGGGAGGGAGCGCTTCCGGGCGACCGGCGGCAGCCCTTGGAGAGCCGGCGGCGCGGGGTAGGCGGCGGGGCCGCGGCTGGGCCCCCGCGGGCGGAGAGACACACCCCCCCCCCCCCCCCCCCCCCACACACACACTGTCCCCCGCCCGCCCCCCGGGCAGCCCCCGCGGCCTCCCGCCCTTCGCCGCAGGCGGCGGCCCCGGCCGCGCGCAGGGGAGGCGCCGGCAGGCCCGGCGGGCCTCAGGGCGCTGGGGCGCGGCGGGAGGGGCGGGGGGGTGTGACTCTGTCCGTCCGTCCGTCCGTCCGTCTGTCTGTCGGGGGGGGGGGGGGGGGCGCTCCGCGGGCTGGGTGCCGCCCAGGGCACTGGGAGGGCTTCAGGGCTTCGGTCCTCGGTGCGTTGTGGGGCGAGAGGTGTTCGGGAGCAGTGACGAGATTCGCTTCCAGAGGTGTTCCGCTTTCTGAGGATGTTTTTCCCGCTATTTCAGTATAAATCTGCACACCTGAGGAAAGGTTTCTCTCTCTTTAGCCTCTGGTAAATATGAATAGGAAGCGTGTTGGCTGATTTGAAGAGCGTTTTCATGTGGATTAAGGGTTTGGATATAGAGTCAGTAGTAAAGCGTTGTCTATCTTTTTTTTTTTTTTTTTTTTTTTTTTTTTTTTTTTTTGCAAGGAACGCTATATTGAAAAATGTCGGGAAGTTTCTACTTTGTGATAGTCGGTCACCATGATAATCCCATATTTGAAATGGAATTTCTGCCTCCTGGGAAAGTAGAATCCAAGGTGTGTTTCTTATCCTGTGATACTCCTATGGTGCATTTGCTTTGGTAATTTTACAGTGCATGACCAGCACGTTGTTAAAACTTACTAGTATCCACTGTTTTCTTTTTTTTTTTTTTTTTTTACAGAAACTTTGTCGTAGGGAGTAGAACTCTGGAGTTCTTGAGTCTCTTACACATTCTTTGCCAGATCATACTAGTTCTTAATAAAACGTCGTTTCCTTAAATGCTTGATGCTGTATGGTGAAGAATATATTGCTCTTAGTGTGTAGAGCGTTTACAATAACTGTTCATTATCTAATGCTATTTACTGTTATTCTCCATTTTAAGGCATTTGTATACAGTAATAAGGTAAGGTAAGAAACACAATTTTGAAAGCTCTAGTCAGTCCTTTATGCTATAAAAAAATCTGGTTTTTTAATCATAATCAGTAGTCATGCTTGCTTTTAAGTAAGACAGGTTTAAAACTTGTATTGATAAATATGAGTTTGAGAACGTGAGAAACGTAAGACTACTCAATAAGTAGTGTTTCCAGTGGGAAAAGAATAAATCTATCCATTGTGATATTACATCAGAAAAAAAAATTGACTTCAGAATAAAAGTGTGTGGGTCTGTGAGTGTGTCCAAAAATGGAAGTATATGCTGTCACTGATTTGAACAGCGTGATGTCATCTGTATTTTGAACTAGTGTCCCACAAAAAATCGTAAATAAGACTAGTCAGACTAGACTTGGTGAGTGTGAGGATGTGTCAGATAGTGGAAAAATTTATTTTCTGCATTCAGCTAGTGGAACTAACTTGGCTCAGATAAGCTTCTTTGTCTGACTGAGGTTGAAATACTAAATTTTCTCCTAAGAGAGAATCTCAACGTGACGTGCACTGAAGGAGAACTTAGTAGATATTGATAGGTTTTGGCAACTCTTGCTTCTGTTTCTAAGACATGCCGTTTAAGAGTGAATTCAGTGCAGATGCACAGCTGCCTGAAGTGGTTTGCATAAGGTACGTAAATCAGCACAAGCTTTTGCTCCTTAAACTTTGCTACTTAGTTTCTTCCTCAGTATGGTTTAATGGAACTTGCAAAGCTGTTAATGCCCTGAGCCAAGCTTGATTTGGGGGAAAAACATAGTGCACTGAGAGGTGTGAGAGTGGCATTAATAGCATCCCTATATTTTGAGAAATAGTGTAAGGCTACTTATGTTTCCAGTCTGACAGAAGCTTACAGTATGGTTTAGTCCCAAGTTTCTTCTTGGCAGATGTCCTCCGGTGTTCTGTTTAGGATACAAAGTAAATGGCTCTTTCCCCACACGACTCCTGTAGTGTAAGGGGCAAACACCGTAGTCACTCTGTGAAGGCCATTCGTGTTTATTATAGGAAGAGGTGCAATTTACATCTGCAAGCATATATTTAGTACCAGTTGCAGGACGTTTTTCTGCACTAGGCTCTTAGGAAAAAGAAACCCCACCAAAACAATAAAACATTCCTATGTTTCTGGGCAAATAACCTGAAAAAAAGAGACTCTTTAGGTGATAATGTTATCAGTACATCTGTCCTCTGTATCTCCCTGCTTTCCCCATCTGCCCCTCAACTTGTTACACATTGTAACCTGTTGTTCAATTTCTGCCAAATTTGACAGAGACGTTATGGTCAAAAAAATGCTAAATTGCTGTAAATGTCACAAAAACAGGTGACTGGAAAGCAGAGAAAAAGACTTATCAGGGCCTCTGTTGTGGAATAAGTTTGCAGTGGGAGATGCTTACCCATTCATAAACAAAAGAATTCACACTTGAATTCATTCCTGAGCTATAAATATAGGCTTTATTGGTTTTGCTGCTCTCAAGACTATTTTTGTGATGACGTTTTTATTATGACCTTTCTTCTCCCCTGAAACCAAGTATCGTGACAATATATACTAGTTTCATTTAATCGCAGGATGGCACATATGTGGCAGAAAAGAAGGGGATATATAACTTCACGTAACTTGAGCACTAGTTGTTTAGCGTCTTGAGCAAATTATTGTTTGTATTTCAATCCTTTCACTGAAGTACTAATCCTCCTGTCTTCTGGAAATACGTTAGGATGATCATCGCCATCTCAACCAGTTCATTGCCCATGCTGCTCTTGACCTAGTGGATGAGAACATGTGGCTTTCTAACAACATGTATCTGAAGACTGTGGACAAGTTTAACGAATGGTTTGTTTCTGCTTTTGTCACAGCTGGACATATCCTTCCCTCTTCTCTTTCCTTATATTTATATAGGAAAAGCCTTTTTTTGCCAGAAAGGGTTAAGTCAGATGAAATTAGTTTGGAACAGATTGTATATTCACCGCTATTATTGTTAGAGAGAGTCACCAGCTTCAGAATGAACTAAGTTGGGAGGCACAGCAGTTGTTGGAAATTGTGACCGATTGGAAAGATGGATTTTTCCTTTTGGAGGAGCTGGACTAGCCTAATGAAATGTAGAGCTCGCGTGGAGTAGAGGAAGGAGGAATGAGAGGGGAATAATATGAGAGGGTCTGAGCAAGCTTATGTGATTCTCTGTTCCCATCCCTTTGACAGCACTGGAGGGGAGGAGCAGGGGTAAACATGCTTGGTGTCCATCACACCCACCTCGAAAATGTGATGTCAAGGCTTGATCTTATGTACAGATCGTCTTAGCAGCGTTTGTTGTAAAACAGTTCTTATACCTAGGATGTAACATTGAATGTCATTTTTACTGTAGGGGTATATGGCAAAAGTGTAGAGAGCATCGTCCACGTTCAGAATTGTCTAGCTTTAAAAAGAATAACCTTGAATAGAGGCGATTGTTTTCATTCTCACATAAGGGAATTTTAAAATACAAAGGTAATGCTTTCTAAATTTCACTGCTCCAGTTACTTCTTTTTTAATGCTTCCTCCTGTAGTCGCTGCTATTTCATGTACAGCTAAACATTTCAAGTATATGCAGAATTAGGTGTAAATGCTTATCTCAGGATATGTTCAGTGTCTCTCTTCTTTGTAAAAGGTAAATTTTCCTTAATTGCTTTACATATGAGATTTATAATGCTTCATGATGTAAGGCAAGAAGATGGAATTAAGAACTTCTTTAATGATGTATATGACTTGTATATAAAGGTAAGAACCAGCTTCCTATGGTCTCACTGCAGTACTTTTAAATGCGTTCTGCTGTACATGCTTGGGCATGCCTGTATTAGCATGTTTTTGCGGGAGGGGGGCCTGTGTAAGTGGAGAAGCACCCGTGCGGTCCACATTAGCCAGAGTTGATAACGTGTGGCATGAAGGCTCTTTTCCGTTAAACGGAATAGATTTTTCTAAGTTGTTATAAACTGTGCTCCTTCAGAATTTATTCTTCATTTTAGTCCAGTGATTTTGGGGCAGTATTGCGTCATTAGTGGTGATAATGAAAGCAAAGGACTGTTCTACAGAAGCCTGGTCGAAGTGCTGGGCACCCAGAACAAGTAGCCCACGTTCCCCCAGCCTGGCAGCGCTTCCACTAGATGGGGCAGTCGCCAGCACTGACTGGCAGATGCCCATCTCGGCCTCCTGCCGGCACTCAAATGATGCCGATTTCCAGAACAGCAGTTCCCACCAGTGTCATGATGGATTTGCTCTGAGGAGCTGGTACTAAGGGATGGGATGGCTGTGCGCATGTATGGGGAGAATGCAAGGGCCTGGAAAGCAAGGGACTGCTGAGGAGCTCCATGCTCCTAAGTGGCACTAGATAGGCTGAAAGCTAATAGCAGTTGTCATCTGAAGTAACGCTTTCCAGTGCTGGACGTTGTGCTTATTGATGAGTTTTTCTTCTTTCCCCAGTTTGCAATGAATCCATTTTATGAACTCAATTCTCCTATTCGATCCAGTGCCTTTGAAAGGAAAGTACAGTTCCTTGGGAAGAAACACCTTTTAAGCTGAATAACTAACTTTCCTGAGTGAGTGCTTTTTCCATACTTCCCTGATTATTTGAACTGTAGTTCTTCTGGTTAGTTCTCAGCATGTTTGATATTCATCTTTCTGAAGATTGACAAATTGGATGCTGAAGAAGGTTTTGTGGTTTTGTTTTGGTTTTTTTTTTTTTCCTGATAGGGATAAGAACAGCCAAGCTTCTCTGGTTAAAATTCATATCTTAAGTTTCCTTTTATGTGTTGTGAAAACTGAGTTTAAAAATGTCAGGGCTGAATAGGCACAAACTGAGACATGTGGCTGTCAATGCATATGCAAAATGTAAGCCTCTTACACAGGGTGGGAGGAAATCAGATCGAAACACAAAAGACATCTGCAGTCATGGGATTTAATATGAGCAAAAGGGAGTTCTTGACTGTTTGGCCTAAGTGGTTAATTTTGTTATAAACCTTTCTACTTACAGTCCTTTGCTAGCGAACTTACTCTGCAGACTAACTTCACTCTTTGTGGTATTAAATCAGGTCTATATTAATATTGTAACATGTAATATATGTATTATAAAGCGCTAAATAAAAAGGAAAGAGGATATATCAGCAAAGCTTTGTCTTCAGTATTTCAGGAAGTTTTGAGAAAAAAAACTTAACATTTTAAAGCTTAAAACTGCAAATTTACCAGATGCTTAGTGCAATACATGTTTAGTTGCAGTGTTGCATCAATGAAATGAATTAATAAAGTAGACCAGAACAGCTATGTCTGCCCTGACTTTAATTCTAATTAACACATGGAAAAAAACTAAACTAAATTTACATGTTTGAACCCACTTCTTTCCATTACCTCTGCAAGTGCTGAAATTTTGTTTTTGAAAATATATTTAGACTAGGATCTTTGAACTGTGGAACTCTGTTGAGGTTTCAGAAAGGCATTATTTGGCCTGTCTGGCTACTGTTCCGTTGTAAAATGTGGTTAGGGACCCTTTTGCAAAACTTACCATCGTTCCAAAATAGTAATTTCTAAATGGGTCATGTGGCATATATGCACCTAATATTTTGGTTGGTTTCATGATCTTTTAAGTAGTCTGTTTCCTTTTGCAGCAAATCTGTATAAGCTATCTTCCTGGACATTTTTTTTTTTTAAATGTCTGAAAAGTAATTTCCAGAGGAAGTGGCATGCTGTTCTAGGAAGTGCTCTGTGTAATTAAAGGGACCACATGTATATGTGCTTTAAATGTATAGTCAGTCATTATTTCTTTGTAATTTACACTCACTGCTAAACTGTCACTGTAAAATATTCCATGACAAAAAGAACATGATACAAAGGTTGCAATATTTACCTTAAATAAAACGTGGACTGATGCAGTATGGATGCCTGCTGAGTATACTTGATTTAGAAGAAAACTTTTAGATGGTCACGGTAAGGCTACCTTTATTGGCAGGGTGGCACGTGAAGATGGGAATACTTGTCTTTGCAGTATTATTTCATAAAAACTGCATTGTACCGCATTTTGATAATGTCATGTAACCTTATGTAAATCAACTGAGGTTTTTGGTTTGTGTTGTTTCTTTACACCTGAAAGCAACAGAAACACACTTGAGGTAAAGCATTCTCATTCGTATGATAAGGAGCCGTTAAGTTGGAGCTGTTATGCTCTTTTCTGCCTCCTCCCCCATAGCATGATTAGCATGACGGCTGGAAAAATACTAAGACTCACTGAGGAAATACTGACGTTAAATAATCATATACGTGGCAGTAAGAAAAGTTTTGGCAAAGATAAAGGATTAGCGTTATGAGTTTCCACCACTTTTAGAAACTGGGAGGTGTTTGATAACTCTATTCTTTTCTACCAGCACACAGTAGGAAATTATGCAAAATGAAAGCCTTTTACCTCTTGCCTGATCTCTAAAGGCAGTTAGCTAAATGCTGCCTGTTCTTGTGCCCCTTCCCCCACCCCCATACATCTTTCCCTTCTTCTTCTGAATATAGGAATTGTAAATAGGAATGCAGTCTCATAGGTTGAGCTGGGCACGATGAAAACACTGTTACTTCCCACAGGAAAGGGAGAATTATGTGCTAACTCATTTCATTAATCATTACAGAGTTTGTGGTGAGGAACATTTTCTCATGACAGATTTCTGAAGGACCTTGGCTACGTAGCTGTGATCTCCCTGCGCACAGAGGAACATGTGTTTATGCTTTGTTTTGTGACTTTTTACAATAAGCTGAAAGACTGCTATCTGGAAGTGAGAGGTGAAAGTTATCCTGTGATTAACTACAGTCACAAATCTGTTCTAGATCTGAAAGATGCAGTTCTAGCATGCATCAGACAATGAACATTTCCAGCAATATGAAGGTCAATGGACAAGGCAGAAGAGAGACCTCCTTTGCAATCCTTTACCTCCTTTGCAATCCTCCTTTACCTAATCTCAGAGGCTTAGGAGTAAGAATTCAAATGAAATTTGTTGCAGTATGAGAAAGCAGGAGTTGTAACAGGAGCTGGTAGCTGTGTCTTAGCTGTGGTTTCTTCCACCCCTTCCCATTCTGCTGTCTGCTCTAACATGCATAGCTTTCCTCAGTCCCACACATTTGCCAGGACAGTATTTTTGCTCCTCACTTTAAAGGACATCTGGAACTTGGCATACGTATCACAGTGCAATATTGAGTTCTATAGAGTGATAGACCATACTAACAGGACCTCCTAATACTTGAGGTACATTAGTACTTGAATCAGGGAACTGAAACATAAGCCACAAGTACCTACCGTACCTCCATATCAAATGATAGATACTAAGCTTTCAAAAAGTACAAAAATGCATATTTGTTATTAAGCATTATGAGTATTTTTTTGTACCCATCATCTACAGCTGCTTTTTACAGGACTTCTGCTTCTTCCAAGTACTTGACAGTCTCCTTCTCAGACCAAATCCTGGCCTCAACATAACTCCTATACTGTCTTATTTACTACAGCATGTAACCCCCCCTTTCTCTTCACTAGCCACTTTTGTGATTAGTGTACAGTTGCGGTACAGCAGCTCCCAGGACACAAGTGATACACTTCTAGTGTGTTAAGTTTTGTTTAACCTACTTCTCAGATGGAGGCTTAGTAACCATGATGTTGCAGGGAAAGGGGACAGATAGGAAAACACAGATGGACTCTTGGGCACAAGAAAGACCACCATGGTTCTCATCCTTAATTGTTTCTTTTTAGGAAGCTTATTTAAATCATATTTATAGTACTCTAGTCAGGGTAACTTCATCTCCTGTTTTGTTTCAACCTTACCTTTGCCAAAATGAATGCTAAAAGAAGCTTTAAGTAGTAAGGTTTTACAACAATTTCACATCACTAGCTTAGTAGCCCCCAACATGAACAATCTTAGTTTTTAAGGCTTTTTGCCATCTCAGCTTAAGATTAAGAGGAATTTAGCTAAGATTTTCTTCACATATCTTTTAATTCATTGACGAGAAATCACACATAGCAGGAGTAGCAGCTCAACCTATTTTTAGCTGTTAGGTGACTGAAGCTTAAAATGCAATTCTGTTGCTGTATATGCAGGACTGTAAGAATGAATTAGACTTTGAATGTACAAAAGGTAAAAAGATGTCCCTTTTAAGCAAGAGCAGCAGATCTGTGGAGTAAAGTTGTCCTGGACGGGTTCAAGCAAGAATATAATACATTCAGGGAAGTGTATTAAGAGTGACAAGAAGGGTTTGTTTTGCAAGCTTTACTTCCAAATAATTACACCTGGTACAGACTGAACAGATACATTAAGAGAAAACTCTTGCTGTTACTGTACTCTCAAGAAAGGCTTTTCTGTGGGAAAAAAAAAAGTTGCTGTACAGAAAGCAGAGTCGGTGTAGTTTAGCGAGTAACATGGCCTGTCCTGTAGGCCTCAGACTTCCTTCTGAAGTCCGCAACGTGTGTACGTGCGTGCCCGTTAGCAGTCAGATTACATATTGAAGCGATAGTGCACTATCAGGTTTGCTATTACAAGGACAGTGGGTACTCTCAGAGCCAACATTCAAAAAACTCATACAAGTATTCTATCATTTAACTGCAACGGAGAGCAGCAAATACACCTTCTGTGGTTTCGTCTGCATTGCTACAGACAGTCCATTAAATGCAGATTTTCCTTCTGTTCACCACCATGTAATGAGTACAGTAATATAAAAGACGTCATCTTAAATGTAAAAGTCCATATCCTAAAATAGCAAATTAAATAAGGATCAAATTCAGCTCAAACACTAGCAAGTAGGTATTATTCACTTGTATTAGGGCTGAAAGCTGTCACAATCTGCCGTAAGTCAAGAGCTTCCTGAGTTCTCTACGTATTGCCAATCCTTAGTTTCACAGTGCAGAGATTACTGGTAAACACATTCATAGCTCAGGTTAACAGGAACAAGAAGTTTGGAACTTTAAGGCTATATACTAAATGTTCTCTTACAAATTCATCATAATGTGGACCCCTTCGAGTGCTATTAAAGCTGACTGAATAAAGTGTATCTTTTTCATAACTAAAATGGTTATACTTCAGTTACTCAGATTTTCTACCTTTACTGATCAGAAACATGCTAGAATGGGACTTAAGGCAAAGACATGTATTAACTTAAAAAAAATCATCAGTATCTTGCATTAAACCACTGGAAGAATTAGTACAGCATTAGAATAGTAAATGAAAGGAAAATGGATGTTAAATGTGTAGGAAATTTATTTCCTACTGAAAAACCTACACAAATTATAGCAACATAGGGCAATTAGAGAAGACCCAAAGGTAATTTATATTAACTTACAATAAACACATTAGAGATGAAGTACCACTCACAGCAAAAGGAATGTAGTGAGACTGAAGTTTAATATCTAGCATTGTTAAGAAACTGACTTCTAGTGAAACAAAAATGGAATGCTGATTTCATAAAAATATACACATATAAAAGTATCTTTGTGTCTGAATTCCAGAATGGTTTCTCCGAAGTAGTGCTTCTAGAACTTTCAAGTTTTAATTCTATTCAAAGTATTTATCATTTGAATAAAGTTGGCAAGTTACATTCTTATATTAATGTTTTTACTTGACACCTTCCTAAACAGAAAGTGTCATTACTTCAATAATGGGCCACCCGTGACTGGAAATTTTTCTTTTGCTCCCCCAAGAAAGCAGCAGAATATTACAACTTCATTATTAGAGTGAAACCCATTTGTTATTTTATCTACTACACCTTCCCCAACCTTTTATAGAGCAAGCTAGTCAAAAGTAATCTGGCCAAAAAAATTTAAGTCAACAACAAGATGAACTGGGTTTCGGTTTCCGATGAAGGTTTACTGTATCCGTTTGAATAAAGTGATCTGATCTATCTTCAGAGGCTAGAACTCTTCTAACGGCTTCTTCAAAGGCTGCTGCAACGTTAGTGGCATCTTTTGCACTGGTTTCAAAATAGGGATGGTTGCCATTATTCCTGCACCAGTCCTGGGCTTCTTCCATAGACACTTGCCTTTCATCGATATCAACTTTGTTACCCAGTATCACGAACGGAAAACTTTCCGGCTCCTTGAC
This sequence comes from Morus bassanus, assembly GCA_031468815.1. Lineage (NCBI taxonomy): Eukaryota > Metazoa > Chordata > Aves > Suliformes > Sulidae > Morus > Morus bassanus. The sequence goes on along the minus strand of CM062568.1, from coordinate 84,596,778 downwards.
GTCTGCATAATAAATGAATTCCTTCTTCCAGTTGCTTAAGTTTTGGAAGCTTTGAGAGTCATCCACACTGAAGGTTAGCAGGCAACAGTCAGAACCTCTATAGAAAGGAGTCCGCAAGCTCCTAAAACGTTCCTGACCTGCTGTGTCCCATATCTGCATTGTAACAAAATGTCCATCAACTTCCAACTCTTTATTTAAGAATTCCACACCTATTGTATGAAACAGCTGTGCATCGAACTTGTTGGTGACGTATCTGTTCATAAGGGAACTCTTCCCAACTCCACCATCTCCTAGCAGTATTACTTTAAGGAGTGATGATTTTGCTGCCATTGTTGTGGGACTAGATCCTCCTGGTTTCCTAGACCTGTAAAGATTAAGAAAATCATTAAAAGGGAAAGAATTGTGAGCAGAAAATTTTACACACGTAACTATCTAGAAAGTGTTAAAGTCCACCAACATCGTTTCATGTACAAAAGCAGGACGACTATGCTAAACAGGTGAAGTGTAGGTACTCTTACTATGAGTACCCACTCAAGAATACCATGTGTTTAAGAGGTGCCTCTGCCACAGACTGCAGCCCGTACGGCAGTCTAAGCAGTACACTGCATGAGTTACTGGCCTGTCACTTAAAACACTTAAAAACCCCAAACCCTCCAACATTTGTGCAGAAGGGCTATTGCATCACATTCAGAGAGAATATTTACATTCACTGAAAAAGATCCATGGAAGAAAGTGGAGTGAGAGAATTTTACAGAGCGCATGCCTTGATCTAGGTACTTCAGTGCCGTATCTCATTAGCAAAGTTATTTTTTAGTGTGCGAAAGTGAAGAGAAAGCTTTAGGAATAAAGCAGGACACTATCTATTAGACTGGAATAACGGCTGCACTTCACCCAAAATTGCAACCAAACAAGGAGTTTTAAACCAACTCACAGGGAACACAGTTACATACGGAACAAATGCAAACGCCGTAATTTCATTTTTAGAAGCCAGGTGACTAGGTATCGGTACCCAAACATTCGGTATTTTACAGTTTACTCCTTGCACAACAGCTGTGATGAATGGAATACTATTACAACTACTACAGAAGCAAATTCACTGTTGCTACTTCAAATGGCATTCAAGACGCCAAATACTGAGGCCAGGCCTAGACTGACAGTTCAGTTAGCAGGTGTCAGCTTCCCGTGGTAAAACTGTCAAAAAGCCTGGAAGTGCTAGTGGAAAGCCTGGCTGCCAGCACAGGGATGGTGAATTAGTGGCGCCAATGAAGCTTTTTTACTGTCAGATTTTAGAGTTAAAGGATTTTTTTTTTTTTTTTTTAAGACAGTAGTTAGCTCATTAGTGTTTTGTGCCAGCCCAGGGTTTGCCCTCATTACAGTAGTGTCATCTAATACTGTAAAAAAGTGTTCTAATTGCTTGGGGGTAAAGTTTCATTTTGAAGAGCCCAAACTTAAGTTTCTGTATGAGGGAAACTGCTGTTCCAACACCTACCTGTTACTAAAAGAGCTCAAAGTAATTCAGCCAAAACAGGCTTCTGAAAATAGTGTCTATTTAAAATGGAAATGGGTCATAAGTTGCCTAGTCCGTCTCCTTCTCTGCAGCAAGGAATGCGGTCTTGCTAGTCGTAATTAGCGTTACTGGCATATACATCACCCGCAGAGTATGGTTATGGAATTAATACCCGATACGAGCTGGTGTGAGAGTCATATGACTCTGTGCTGCCTTACAATCAAGGCCTACATTAGAAGCAAGAAATTTCAGGATTTTTTTTGTCTTTAACTTTCCATCTTTGAATGTTTTTTTGTTAAACACAATCTACAGCCGAAACCTCAATGCAAAGAAATTTCAAAATATAAGGAACAGTGGCTGCTTCCAGTAAAAATTTGTTCAGAGCAAGTAATTTTATTCATTCATACTGTGTAATTAAAAAATGTTTATAAATCCTTAATATTTCTACAGGTTTGTATGACAACAATGTTAAAACTGCTTAAGAGCTACAACTGGATTGTTCAGTTACCTTTCACAGAGCTATGGGATAATTGCTCTGGCTCAGGATATGAACACATGCCTTTTTACGTATGTGAAAAGCCTAATTCGAGTCACCAGCCTACTTGCACGTGATTTCCACATTTGTGCTGAAATATTTAAAGTGGCCCAGTGGCTTCACTTATCTCCGTAATTCCTACTATTGGTTAACGAGTAATTTATCTGAGCTAGGCCATTAGGTAGTAGTGTCATCTTAATAAATAAGGCATTCATGAGAACAGGGGGTAATGAATGTTTCTCTGTTCTTCCACTTCAGCGTAGGAAGAAGTTACAATTTTTTTTTTTTCCTGTCCTACTGAAATCACAAGTTCCCTAGAAGACAATGTGAATAAAAACCTGACTTACATAGTTTGGACTGGTACTATGCACTTGTGTCTTTTGCTTTGTTTGAGGAACTGTAGTAGTTATCATGAAATTCTCCATGAAGCTACATTTTAAACAAAATACAAGTAAGGAAACTCTGTTAACGGTATCTAGTACTTTCATGCATCCAGAACCTGAGAAGTTAATTTGCACAATTTCAACTACGTGGACCATTACAGTAAGGCCTAGGAGACTGATGACCATAAAAATATTTTCACTGGGCAGACAATTATAGACCAGCCACAAACCATTAAGTGTCTTTTCAGCTGGAACCAAACTGGTCCTTCTACACAAAGGCTACAGAAAGTGTCTTTCCAGGACTGATAAGCAAGTATCTCAACATGACGTTGCAGGCAACATCACTCTTCAGGACATTCAGCTTCCACAGCAGAAGCTGTCATGCTTAGCTAGCAGTTAATGTTCGTGTAAAGTTCTTAATCCCCATAAATGGATATATGTTCAGTCACTTAAGTAGATACTTACAAGCTGGATCTGAAACAGCAGAGCAGCATGTTTATGAAGGCATTCAGCAGCATTTTCATTTGGAAGCAGCAAAGACTTCATACAATTACAGGTTTTTTCACTATATAAGGGACTCATCTGCAGCCCCACTGAGTATTTAGAGTCTCTGCAGAACCAGGATGGTAGTTTTTAGCACAGTAGGCTGCTGCATTTTTTCCACTTAGACATCTTTAAATAAGTTAAGGTTTTTAAGAGAGCTCAATTTTTGTAATTGGGTTTTTTCCTAAGTTATGAAGCCTTAATGCTCCAACAGATAAAATAACAATAAAATTCTTAAGATGCCTGGAGAATTAGTGTTGTTTCTCCTATTACAAACTGAACTTATCTGCATAATGTGCTTTTTGACAATGTTTTTGTAAGGAACAGTCAACATCTGATATCATATTTCTGAAGATTTATTACCTTAATAGTTCAGTTTAAATCATCATTCAGCATCTGAAAACAAAACAAAAAATTTCCAATGTGCATGTGATTGTTTTAACCAACATCAGGAACTGCAAGACACCACAGAATTACAGTGAACAATTTGTTCCAGTTATTTCTTCCATTAAACTAATTGTGCAGCACAGTAAGAGTAGTCTCAACCTAGTACACAGAGGAGTCTGTAAAAAGATTTTTCCCTCGTGTTCCTTTTCAAAGAAACTCAGAGCAAGTAAAGAGCAGCCCCACTCTGGCTCATTTTGATAACCATCTCTGAATTGCCTCCACCGACTTATAAGGACTCAAGCTCTTAGACCACTGACTTCAATATTCCTGTTAAAAGCAGGGAACGGTTTCTCCTAAGTGCCATTTCTAACATGATCACATATCATCATACAAATAGTAATTTGTCACCTCCAAGAATCTCCCTTTTAAACAGTGATCTGAATTACAAGTCTGAAACATTTCCACTAGCGGTCCAAACGTTTGCTGGCAAGACTAAAAACGACATGCTAAGCAACTTCAAAAAAAAGTGTGCATTACAAAATCTTTGACTCCCGGCCCCTCAAAGCTTGAGAAACACCACTGCCTTGTCCAGTCTGCCCATCTAGATTTTCTTAATTCCATGACTGTCAGCTTCATAGCTGCCTTTTTATTTTGAGTGCAGTTACCTCTTAACACTTAGGTACTCAGGCACCACTCAAAGAAAAGCAAGATTCTTGGTCTAAAAAACCACAACCACAGCAGCAACACACAAAACTTAGTCTAGGAATTTGTCTTCTTTTACTACAAAAATAATTTAATAGATTAAGGAGGACCTGCTTATATGAGAGTACTGAAGGTTGAAGACAGGTGCTGAACTCAAGTTACATCTATGGAAAAATACTGTTAGCCAACACCATAACTGCATTGTATCTATGATGTCAGCAAGCACACTTAAACTATTAAGCAGACCAAGTCAATCGGACCAATTTATAGTTTCCTTTTACCAGACTGATACCAGGCACGGCAGCACACCATAAAAAAAATTTAAAAACCCAAAACCACATAGCAACTGAAGTCTCACCTCTGCCCCTCCTTTTTTAAATAAAAGGCACCAAAAACTGGATCTGTTGCAATAGCACCACTGAATTCCCTCAGTATTCTTGAGGAAACAGATGTAAGGTACACTTCAAATTTCCAGACCATTGTTTCTCCACTTGTATCTACTTTCGAACTTGGAAACAGGCAAGAAAATTTATTTCAATCACCATTTTCAACCAGCGGTCACTGATGAACCACCCGCTATATGAAATCGAGGCTAAACCCAGAGGCTTCCTTGAAGATATGTGGTACGCTGTCCTTTAACCAAAGTCATTGAAGAGCACACATTTGACTTGGAGAAGGAAAAAAATCCAAGGTAAGGCAGACTCAAGTTTGTTCCAACTAATCATGCTTATTTACAGCCTGATACACTTTCAGCCAAGGCTTCTTAAAAAAAAAAAGGGGGGGGCCATCTTTGTTAGAGATTTAAGAAAAAATACTCTCTCAAAGTTACTGACAAGCAGAATTAGCAGTTCCATAACTAGCACAGCAACAACACTGACCATGTTTCGTAACTTCCTATCCTCAAATTTGCACATACACAAACACATCCATTTCAGCTTTGAAGCTTATTCACAACTTTCTTTGCCATCTCATTTTGTTAAGCCACAGGTATCAGACATTAACAGTTTAAAAAGGCACACAAACACTTCACGTATTTTGCCTGACAAAAACACCGGCCTTTCAATAACAAACTTACTCTCTCATTAGTAATTTTTTTTCTTAACACTAACAAAGCACTTGACAATATTTACCAGGCTAACATAGAAAAAAAGTTGTTTCCTGGGGTTTGTTAGGTACAATAGCTTATCAAAAAAAATTACATAAATCCCTTCTCTGTAAAATGTCTGCAAAAAATTCCCAAGAACTATCAGAGCTGCTGCAGCAGCGGGGGCAGAATCCAGAACTATGTAAAGTAGCTTCCAACACTTACTGTTTGTGGAGTTTTTACATCTCTCAGCCCTCAATCACTACAGAGTAGTTACACTTGTCACCTACAGCAGAACTGCAAGTTTGCAGAAATCCGAGATGAGGACAAAAACAAATTTTCCTCCCTTTTCTCCACTTAGCCAATCCTTGTTCTTGTATTTAGAAGGTACTGGTTAACACCTTCGGCAATTAAGTGGCACAAGAACTTTTTTTTTTTAGTGTGTTAGAGGCCACGGGCCTGTTTGACCTTGAAACATTTTGCTCTGGATTCAAAGGGAAACATACAGATACAAAGTTAAGATGCTACCCGCTTTGTACTTTTGAATGCATTACAAGCTCGGGCATTAATCAGCCTCCAAACTGTCCCTCCTCTCCCTCCACAGGATACCAACGTAAGGGCTGTGGATCAGCAACACCCCTTTATTGACGGCCTCTTGTGAGCTGCCTAGTTCTCTGGAAGTCCTTCAATCGTATGGCTTGACCTACTGAGGTCCTAATCATCTGGCAAGTCCTCCTTCCTTTATCTACGATTTCACCATTGCACTGTGAAGGTAGTTCGTGTTTTCTGTTGGATAGATCTGTAGTAACTTGATGACAGGCTATCTGGAAATTGCCTCTAGTTGTAAGCAGCCTAGACATGCTTTATTTAACACCAGAATATCAACAGAGTTTATTCATAATAATTTGTAATATGAACAGTACCCAAATTGACCTGACATACAGCTGTTGCCACTCACTTGTATACCAGTAAGTTATATTTTGGTGTTTCTTTATGTTATTTTTAATTCCTATATAGTTCAGTACTCTAGTTCAAACAGTTGCCTGGCATGACTCGGGACTATGAAAGAAGCAGCAACCAAGGGAAGAAATCCTTAAGTCCACATAACCCCCGGATCATTAAATCAACCCAAGTACCTACTTAGCCAGAATCACTTCATTCATTCTAACTTATATCTAGGCACAAACTCAATTGGCAAAACCTGTCAGGAGAAATACCTACATTTATACCTCTGCTAGTTTAATCTTGCAGAGACCTGGCCTTCATTTTCCATCTCGTTCCCCATGTTCAGATAGAATGAGCAAACTATTATTTATTCTGATTTAATGAGAGTTGACATTTCTCAGCAGCTCACAGGTGAGCATCTCCCGACTTAAAATATTCTATTACTTTCAGCCAACTTCGGAACACCCTGAGGTGCTGCTGCTTTTGGTCCAACATTTCTAACAATGCATGAGGTAGCTGACATTCTCCTTGCAACCTACTTCTCTGTTACTGCTTCCATGCTTTCAGTAACTTCTCAAAGAATTATTTCTGCTCATACATGCTCATCTTTCTCCCTTGCATTAGTTTCCCTTTTCCTCCAGCGACTCTTAGAAATAGCAGCCTCTATTGGTCAGGCTACATTGTGCATTCATAGTCTTCCCAATATAACTATGTGACCAAAGCCCATCCCTAAGGGATTAAATGGGTTACCCTGTACCAGGCCAACATATTGTCTGCTCTGTAGAGAATGAAAACAAAACCAAAACACCAAGGAGAATGAACATTATATAAAAAAAAACACCCACCAAACAAACAAAAAAAAAAACAAACAACAAACCAAAACCTGAAGGAATTCTTACAAGCCTTTTTGCTGGGAAGTTTTTATTCATTATGAAACATTTATGTAAAATTCCAATCCTAAGGAGCTGAAAGATCTGTTTCTCATGATTTATTACTAAATTGACACAAAATAAAATACAGCTTGAAATCTAAATACCTCATTTGACCCTCTGCAATTTTTTTCCCCACATATTTTCAATTTAAGGAAACCGATGGTTTGTTTGAGCACTCAAAAGCAAAACAAGGACTGCTAGAGCCTTTTCTTTTTCCTTACTACACAATCCCTACTTTTAACTTAATGGAAAAAGGCTTTACTAAAATTAAGGCAACAAACAGAGCTCCATACAAACTAAAGGAGACAGAGAAAAATAACAGTTCATTATAAATTCCACGCTGACACTGAAACACAGATGTGTTTAATCTGTACCATCCTTTGGTTAGGTTTCTCTAGAAATAAAAATGCCAGGAAAAAAAAAAAGTTTTGGATTTATATTGGGTGTGTCAGAAATGGCTCTCCCTCCAGCCTGACATTACAGCTTGTTACCTTATAAGCTACTAAAAAGTCACAGAAGATCCCCCAACACACCCAGCCACACACAATCACCCTTGCTCTAAAAAAAAAAAGCACTGACAATTTCAGTGTTGTACCTCACCTTAAAAGGCAAATAAAAACCACTTGCTTTTTTAATAGAGCTGTAAATTATTGTGGACAAGAGAAGAAGGAAAACAACACGTAGGGTGGCAGACTGCGTGACAGCTATCTGCAGACAAGCAAGTGTTTTAATTCCAAAACAAAATTTAGCCAAGGAGTTCCTTACTTGCCTACCACCACCCAAGTTAATAAAATTAAGTGCTCTCCACGTATCTAGTTATATGCAGCCTCGCTAGAAAGGCCACTGATACCGGTTTTTTAGAACTAGTTAGTTTTCTTGCACTATTCTGTTATTCGTTCCATTATTTCGCTCAAGTTACACAGCATACTTACACTAAAACTGCTCATCAATCACTCAGCTGTAAGACATTCAACAGTCCCAACCTAATCCTTTCGGTTCTCCAACCATCACCGCACCTCAGTTGGCGCAGCCACCTGACGCGATCACGAAAGCAGCCGGCCGCCGCAGAGGAGAGCTACACCGAGTCACTGCTTCGAAAAAGAAGAACCAAAGACGTCGTCGAGCACATCGCCCAGCGCCCCCTTGGGAACACAGGAGCCCTTCCTCGGCAGACAGCGACGGGAAAAGGCGGCAAAGGGACCGTTTTCTTTTTCCCTCTTCGGCGCGGAAGGCGCCGAGGGGACAGGTACGAACCGGCGTTGACCCGAGCGGGTGGGGGACGCCCCTCCGCCCGCGCTGCGGCGGGGCCGGCGCTGCCCCGGCCGGGACTCGCCCGCGCCGAGCCGCTCCCCAGCGGCGCCGCCGCCTGCCCCGGAGTCACGGGATCCCCCATCACGCCCCACTTCCCCGCCGCCCCCACCGGCGGCGAGGAGCGGCCCGGGGCCCTCTCCCACCGCGGCCCCGGGGCTGCCCCCCCGCTCCCCCGAGGAGCTCGAGCTACGGCGGGGACGGGGCGGGGGGGGGCGGAGGGTCCCGAGGAAGGAAAATACCGAAGCGCCCGCCCGCCGCGCCGCGCCGCGCCGCCGGCGGCCCCCTCAGCCCCGACCGCGGGCCAGGAGAGGGTCCCCGGGCCGCCGGCCCCGCAGCCAGCCGCCACCGCTCGCACCGCGCCCGCCGGGGATAAGGGGAAGGAGACGGGGCGAGGAACGGGCGATGCCGCCACGCCGGCCGATACCTGCCACCGGGAAGGGAGAGGGGGAGCTGCCGCCGGTCCCGAGGCCGGGCCGCGCCGCCGCCCGAAGCCGCCGCCGGGCGCTGGGGAAGGAAGAAACAACATGGCGGAGCGGGCAGGGGGCGGGGGCGGGGGCTCACGTGAGCCGAGCCCCGGGCAGCCGGCCCCGCCCCCTCGCCCCACCCACCTACGTAGCCGCCCCCCCCCCAGGCCCCGCCCCCCGGCCGCGCCGCGCCGCGCCGGCGGCCCCGGGCCGGCCTCCCCCGCGGCGGGGCGGGGGGGCGGCGTTCGCTCCGCCGGGGGGCTGCGGAGGCGCTGGGGGCGCGGCGAGGCCGGCACCGGGAGGGGCTCTGCTCACGGCAGGCGCCCGCAGGGGGCCGCCCGTAGCGATCGCTGCCTGTGGCATTTAAAAGAAGGACCGCTGTTCCGCTGCAAGAGGACAAGGCTTTCATTTGCTCTAGAACGCTCTGAATTACTAAGCTCTAAAACGCCTTTACATATATTTGCGGGTTATTTATTAATAACTGGAGAACAGGCCTTATGAGGAGCGGCTGAGGGAACGGGGGTTGTTTAGCCTGGGAAAAGGAGGCTGAGGGGAGACCTGATCGCTCCCTACGGCTACCTGACAGGAGGCTGTAGCGAGGTGGGGGTCGGTCTCTTCTCCCAAGTTACTAGCGACAGGACGAGAGGAAATGGCCTCAAGGTGCACCAGGGGAGGTTTACATTGGATATTAGGAAAAATTTCATCACTGTAAGAGTGGCCAGGCGCTGGAAGAGGCTGCCCAGAGAGGTGGTGGAGTCGCCATCGCTGGAGGAGTTCAAAAAACACGTAGACGTGGCACTTCGGGACACGGTTTAGGGGACATGGGGGTGTTGGGTTGTCGGTTGGACTTGATGATCCTGGAGGTCTTTTCCAACCTTAACGATTCCATGATTAAAGGCAGTAGTCTCACTGCGCTCCGCATCAAGGGCCCTGTGTAAGCAAACTCATCTTTGTAAGGCAGCTTCACTTCACAGGTAGAGGCCTTTAAAAATACACGTGTCAATGAAGGAACTAACCAAAATCTAAAGTACGCTATTCAGAAAGAGTAGTCAGACACTTTTTTTCTGTAGTAATTCAGAATAACATCCACCTGATTGTTTAAACAAGATTACAGGAAAAAAGCCTAAAGAAGCCAGTGATAGAGTCTTTTCTGCGCTTTTGCAACTCATCACAAGGATAGGGCAAAACGTAATTCAAATGAAAAGAGCAGAAATTATTTAAGTGTATTTAAAGAGGTTCCCACATCATCAAGAGAAATAGGCGATGACAGGCGTAAGGGAAGAGCATTTGAAATACGGCCATTTGCTCGAGCAGTCATCACATGCTTCCGATCATAAGGGAGATGCAATCGGACTGGAATTGCCACTTGCAGAGTCATCTTGTTTTGGATCAGATTTACAACACGGCCCAAGGTATGGAAAACAAGATCTCAGTATCATCAAAAGGAAACGTCTCCTACTGGTTTATTAAAAGGCAGTCCATGCTAGAGGCAAAGCTGATGATACTAGACCCATTCTTATTTAACAAAGCCACACTTTGAATTTTTTTAAGTACTTTTTTCCTGGGATCTGCTTTCATCCAATGCTAAAGTAAAATAAAAGCAAGTGCTGGAGGGGTAGAAAAATGGCCTCTTTAAATGATGGCAATTCTAAGACATAAGTTCTGATCAGTTAGGCAATTATTTTGTGATTTAGAAAGAAAAAAAAAAACCCTACATTTAGAAGTAGAGGAAATAATTACTCTATTTTGCATTTGATACCTTCTGGGATGAAACTACCATCTTTTTTTTTTTTTTGAGACAACACTTGTTTCTCAGACACTTGGATACATTTAAGGAAATTTAGAATCATAGAATCACAGAATGGTTTGGGTTGGAAGGGACCTTTAAAGGTCATCTAGTCCAACTAGATCAGGTTGCTCAGAGTCCCGTCCAACCTGACCGCGAATGTTTCCAGGGATGGGGCCTCCACAACCTCTCTGGGCAACTTGTTCCAGTGTTTCACCACCCTCATTGTAAAAAAAATTTCTTCCTTATATCCAGTCTAAATCTACCCTCCTTTAGTTTAAAACCGTTACCCCTTGTCCTATCGCAACAGGCCCTACTAAAAAGTTTGTCCCCGTCTTTCTTATAAGCCCCCTTTGAGTACTGAAAGGCTGCAATAAGGTCTCCCCGGAGCCTTCTCCAGGCTGAACAACCCCAACTCTCTCAGCCTGTCTTCATAGGAGAGGTGTTCCCGTCCCGGATTCATCTTCATGGCCCTCCTCTGGACCTGCTCCAACAGGTCCATGTCCTTGTGCTGAGGGCTCCAGAGCTGGACACAGCACTGCAGGTGGGGTCTCACCAGAGCAGAGCAGAGGGGCAGAATCACCTCCCTTGACCTGCTGGCCACGCTGCTTTTGATGCAGCCCGGGTTGTGGTTGGCTTTCTGGGCTGTGAGCGCACATTGCTGGCTCATGTCCAGCTTTTTGTCCACCAGTACCCCCAAGTCCTTCTCCGCAGGGCTGCTCTCAGTCCCTTCATCCCCCAGCCTGTATTTGTGCTTGGGATTGCCCCGACCCAGGTGCAGGACCTTGCACTTGGCCTCATTGAACCTTGTGAGGTTCACATGGGCCTACTTCTCGAGCTTGTCCAGGTCCCTCAAATTTTTAAAATTCTAGTTAGAAACAAAATTCCTGAACTTCTGAGATAAGATGTATTTTTATTTCTTTTACGTGGGAACATAAAATAAAATAGAAAAGGACCATGCTGTAACCCTGGCCTATTATGCTTATGATTTTATAGGCACAGTGGAGTATCAGTAGAGTTACTCTTATGGTTAAAACACAGGCATGCGAGCTTGAGGATCAAGGAACTGAAGGCCCTTTTCCATTGTGTCCACTCTGTTACTATTACTCACATATGTAACAAAACCAAAGGTTGCTGTAGAATGATTAAAAACTGTAGAACAAAAAATGCCACTGATAGGGCTGGTCACATGAAGTGTACCTGCCAGTTCTTAGGAACAGACAGAAGAAAATGCCCAGCTAAGATGCGGTTTGAAACACGTACACCAAAATCACTCCCCTTTTAAATTGTGCAGACAGCACAGGGTCCTGTCGGTGGGTGCTGTGGGCCCTGCCCCTGCCCGAGGCTGCTGCCTGACCGGCGCGGTGGTGGCGAGCAGGGCTGGGAGCAGGGCTGGGGCAGTGCCGGTGGGGACAGCCACCTCAGGGTCCCCCTGCCAGTGGGAGCCACATTTCGGCTCGGGTCCTGCACCCCACCTCGTGCCCCAACCCTGATTCGACACCCTGCCCCCCCTCGGCATGGCCTCCTCCCCACCGGCTTGTCTGGTGCTCACTGGAGTTTTGGCTGATTACTGTCACCGCGTCTGCCTTGCTCTTCTGGTTTGGGTGCTGTGGGATGGTGACCCTTTTTACGGAAGTCCCTGTCCCCACGCACCTTGTCACCCACCCTCTGCTCCTGGCTCGCCTGCTCTTGCGCAGCAACCCACCCTTGGTGCTCCCTGATGTGCACATTCGTCTCAAAGCTGACCTTGCACCTCAACGATTTTATTCACGGAGTTGAATTCATGAAGAGATAATCGTTATGTCACGTGCTAGCAAACGGCACGAATAACATCCCAATGGCAAATAGAGGGCAATTTTTTGTGTGCGTCTATGAGAAAGTTCCGTATCAGCAAAGGTCTCACATAATAGAGCTTGTGAATAATGCTTTTTACCATCTGTAGCTGCAAGGAGACTTTGTCCTATGCTGGCAAGTGATGACACGGTCTCAATAAAACATGACTTTGTCACCTCCTGGCTGAATGACAGCAGTACAAAATAAGGGGATATGATGTCATCTGCCTTTATGGCTCTGCTAATACCAGAATGCAGCAAGCCAGCCCCCAAGCAATCCAAGAAATTATCAAAGTGCTCTTGTTTCTTTCCTTATCTTCCAGGCACTCAATGAACTGGGCCATTACACCCTGACGATTCCCTGAAGGACTGTAATTCAACATGTTTGCTCCTTTACCAGAGCCTGTTACCAGGTAACTTTTCTTTTTGCCAGAAAATGAGCTGTTCTTTTTTTGTTGAAAGGAGTTGCAGTTCTTGGCTTTAGTAACAAATGTACATAGCACAGCAGACTGAAAGGAATACACTTTAAACAAACAATAAACAGCACAAAATTCCATTTGGCCTGGAAAGGAAGAAAGACTTATGAACAACAAATGGCAGCTGAGTTCTTCCCTGAAAAGTGCTACAGTAAGAGGGTTATGAGGGAGATTCAAAAGGCCCTCAACGGAACAAAATTAAATGGATCCGGCAGTGGATCTCCAGGGACCAGGAGTTTTGTCACTGGTGTTAAGGGAGCAACACGGACTCCAATTAATAGAGCACTTCTCAGAGCAATAACTTTGCTTTTCATCTTCTTAAGACACGTATTGCAAGTTCTGCACCTACAGGCTGCTTGAGCTTTGAGTGCAAACTACTTTTAAGACCTTATTGCTACTATTAAATCATAGGATTCAAGAAGCAGCTGAATCTACAGCACCTCTGGAAAACCCAGCGAAAACAAATACAGACTTTAGGCTTATTCAGCATACATTTGTCCTGCGTCTGTGTGGATCACCTCTAATGTCAAGCTCCTCTGTGGAGTAGCGTCATGGATATGCCAAACATCGTACCAGAATTAACCATCTCTGCTTAAAAAAGTTGAGATCTTTTTCCCATCTGGAACAAGCTGAAAAAAGACAACTTCAACAACATAAAAGAATCTCACTTTTCAAAGCTTTCCTTTTATTCTTGTTTCTGGACTCTGATACTCCCTGTACTCCAGTAACCTAGACCCTCCTGCTGGCGCATACGCTGTGGAGTTGCAAGTTGACTTTTTAGAGCCATTTTGAGCCAAGGCATACAATCTTATCCAGTCAAACATTTTAAGCCTGCGCAGTTACACAATCTGGGTTGGGACAACATAACCTATTGACAAACTGCGGCCTGGAGCAGTACTTTGCTTAGTGAAACTATGACCACACCTTTTTAAATAAGAGCAATGATTTACTTGAATGACCGCCTCTCGTATTTGGCACTTCATGTCTGTACAGTATTCTGATATATAGCGGCACATGACACCACATACCATCTGCTTTCTACTAAACCTTTCAAGTAACGAGGATTGGATACAGACATAGATGGAAAAATGGCCAAAGTGGCAATGAACTGTGTTAGGTAAAAATAACCAACAGCATAAGATGATCAAGAAGGTAATATGATAATTCATGGTTGTTAAATGTGAAGTTGCAGGCAGCGTGTTTATCAGCATGAACTAGGCATGAAGTGAAACCCAACCCAGATGAGCTTTTTCACCAGGCCTGGAACAGCAAAGCCTCATTTCCTATAGATTCGCACCCTCAGCATACTTACAATGGGCCCAGTTCACCCTCCCTGCCTCAGAATACTTTCTGCTCCTTCCTGCCAGTATTCCCAGATCTCCTCCTTGTCCCAGCCTACTATCTGGGCAAGCAGGAGTGTATTTTGTGCCTGGCTTTTAGGTAATGCTGACAACATAGCAACTGTGTGCGTGTGGAACCAGCAGCTAGCAGCTTAGACTACGTAACTTCTGAATAAAGGTAAGGGCTCCATCTCTTTCAATAGGAACAGAAATTCTTTTCATGATTACTGGATTTCACAAAATTTACAAATATATTCTCATCTTTTAATGTCTAGCTTTAACTGGATTTGTTACAAAGCCAGCTCTCAGGTTGTTATTATTGGGAAGGCAGGCAATGGAGGAATGCCTGCTCACAATGTATTCACACGGAAAACTACTTTAAAATGCCGAGTTTACAACTGCGAGGGTACCAAGGACTAGCCCTAGGAGTTCTGACTGCTCTCGGTTTGAAACAGTCTGAAGAAAGTTAAGGGACAGTTGTAAAAGGGGACAGTTATAATCCATTTTTTCACTATCTGTAGTTACTGACAGTTGTTTCTATACCATATGCTGCAACTGCACTTGGTACTAACTGGATTTTATTATTTCCACATCTTGGAAGAAAGGGCAAGATGTGAAAGGTTAGAACCAAATGACCCTCTTGCTGCTGCAGGTACGGCTCACTCAGATCCGCAGTGAGGCAGGCTTGCTCAATGATTTGAAAAATTTTAAGATATCCGCTGTTTATGTTTCGTAGCTGCTCAGTAAATATGGATCTGTAGAAAATCCCAGTCATGTTGGGGCATATGGCTTAGCGCTATACATTTAATGATGGGCAGTTCAAAAGAAAATGATGTTACATATTATGTCACAAATGAAGTCAGTATTATGGCTACAAATTTTACCCCTGAAATATATTCTGTCAAAAACACCGTCCATGCCTCGTAACACTTCCCTTCTCCAAGACACAATTTGGATAAGCTGCACATTCCTGGAATGGCTTCAAAACCATCTGCAGGCAGAAATTATTGTTCACAGCTAAAATAAAGTCTGCCACACAGCGTTCTGACACAGCACAGTACTGGCATAGAGCTCTCCTTAGCAGGGCCATGACCTCCAAAACGACATCACACAACTCTGTGCTTACTGTGAACCAGTAACACAGAAGTGTTTGCTTTCCTATGGTTTTATTGAAAGATAAAAATAATACTTTGCACAGAATTACTTCCACTTAAACA
The DNA here is from genome assembly GCA_031468815.1 of Morus bassanus. NCBI lineage: Eukaryota > Metazoa > Chordata > Aves > Suliformes > Sulidae > Morus > Morus bassanus. Next base: position 84,581,334 of record CM062568.1, on the reverse strand, counting down.
AGCAGGACTACTTGTAAGCGTCAGTTCCAGCACACGTAAGGGCGGGGAAGGAAGGTCCGACGTTAACTGATAGGTTACGCAGTTGAACGCTGGGGGTCTGGCCTAGTGCGTTAGTATTTGTTTTACATCAGTGCAATTCCACTAGAACACACATTTTCACATGATAAACGTCTAGGTAATGCCACAGTAAATCACACCACTGAAAGTTAACCGTTAACGCTTCACAGAATGGAAAAGATTTTTCTTGTTTTTTTTTCCAGTAGAATAATAGTAAGTGCCTCTCTGTAACATGAGGTTACACACTGTTTTCGCCACATACAGATAAAGGCCTGTCTTCTGTTTTATTTTTAGTCCTGGCTGGCTTTTAGTTCACCAACACCATTTTCTCATCTCATGCCCCTAACTCCTCCTCTCTCTGACAGGCCATGTGGCTGGCGAGCTCCAGGGCAGTGCCTTAGCCCAGAGAAGCTGACCAGCCGCAGCTGCGTTACAGCTAGATGGGTGCAGGACTGTCCTTAATTCCTCCAGCAAACACTAACCAGGTTTCTCTGCTCAGCTGATGCATTTTAGCCTTGAACTGCAAAATGCCTCTTGCACATTTGTAAAATGATATCTCCATTAATGCCAAGTACGCAGGTTTATTGTGTTTATACAATAGGGTGAAACAAAACACTTTGTGCCTAAAGCATGACTTTAGCAATTTATTGACCCATTTCACCATCTCGTCTGTACTCCACCAGGGGAACTCGTTATGAAGGTTACGTTTGCAGACAGTACGACTGCTTTGCTGCAAGAACCTAACCTCTCAGGCAGGGCAGACTTACTCTTCACTGCATTTCCTTAGGGCTGTGAGTTGACACATTCGTGTGCTTAGAAAATTAGGACTCAATGCACGACCCATTTCCTCTCATTTAAACATTTACAGTAACTCAAAACCAGTGGAGAAACCAGACTCAGGTGGTTCTCCCAGTTCAGGAAAGAAACATCTGACTTCTGATATATATACTCCATTCAAAGTATAGATACTTTGATATCTGATAGCTGATTTCAAAGTAATTTTAAGTTCTCCAGAAAAAAAAAAAAAAAGAAAAAAAAAAACAACCCCAAACCAGGGCTATTACTTGAGTGAGAAGAACACTGAAGTGATATTTTTATAAATAAATGCTTCTAGTATACAGCCAGTGAGAATTCTGTTGACTCGAACAAAAACATGTTTAACTTTAGCTGTTAGACTTCCTTCTATTATTTTTTTTTTCTGGGTAACCTGCATTATGTAAAAACATTAATTTGCTCAGTTCAGGACACTTCAAGAGAGGTTATCCATTCAAAAAGTGATTAACTCCATGCCTTTATTTACTAAATGAATTTAATAATGTATTTACATAATTCTCTGAAATTAACCATTGTCTGATCCTGCATGAATTTCTTAGCAGTTGCAGGACTCACCATCTTGCATCGCAAATCTGAACTGCAGACTGATAGATTGTTAGAAATCCTGTTTTCCTCCCAATAGCTATAAAAAGCTAAAGCAGAATTTCATTTTTGCTTTCATTTGCTATCTGCCTTCTCCCCCTTTTACACTCTGTTTTTCATTCCTTTTCTCCTATTAGACATTACCTCTGAAACCAGCTTAATAATCTAACACTTACTTGTAAAAGTTATTTAATTAAGGAGTGAATCCATGCTGAACATTCTGCAATGCACACAAGTATGTGAACGAACTCCCGCTGAAGATAATGAAAATTCCAAGTACTCAGTACCTTGGGGAAAAAAATTGCAGCACTCGGAATATTTTTAATGGATTTACTCGTGAATATTTCTCTCTCGGATATAGTTTTACAATTTTCCCCCTTTTTTCTTTCGTTTCTTTACATACTGACATTACTTATAACATGTAGATTTATTCAAGCCATCTTCAAAAATAACTTAGCAATTTTTTAAAACTGATTTTGCAACTTTTTAGTGGCAGCATCTACGTAATATCAATACAAAATTTTAAATTATTCAGTTTCAACAGAGATACCTTCTCAGATCTACGTTTCTAAACCACTTATTAAAGAGGGACAGTGTTACAAACAAATCCATCTGCTGTGATACCACTGTTCTCCACATTCATTACAAATAACGTAAGTCAACATTTGTTCATCTGGATTTGTGTTTCGTACCCAACCTGGAAGAAAGAGAGTTCCTCTGGCGATCATAGTGACAGTGCAGTTAAATTTTTCACAGCGCCTACACATTATTTTGTTTGTCTGTGTGCCATTAATAACTTGTGGAAGCTGATGTTCCTGAACAGATGATTCTGTGTACAGAGCCCTGAGCTGTTTCAGTTCATTGCTGGCCATTTCCATCACTGTCATCTCAGCAAAAGCCTTTGGACTCAACGTCCCCGAAAAAAGGTTATGTTTTAAGTGGCAACTTTTCGGGTTCTTCAGGTTAGCGATTTTGCTTCTGATGCAATTTCTATACTTTTTGTCATTTTTAGCATGAAGAGCAAAAATATGTTCTTCGATTTCTTTAGATAGCTCTAGCCATTTTTCAGTTTCCTCTTCATCATTGGCAGAACCAGTCAAAGCTTTATAAAGAAGATCCGTACATTTACACCTCAGAGCTCTCATCGGATCCTGCTGCAGACTTGCTTCGTTAACAAGAGGTTTAGAATCTTCATTATCAATGTGTTGTTCCTCAGAAGAAGAAAGCTGATTCATGCTGCCTTCTGTGTCGTCACGTACCACATCTTTAACAGTTTGCGATGGGACCAAAGTTTTAGAAGTAGCAGCTTCTAATGCCTCCTGCTGACATGGTCCTTCAGACAGCGCCTGCCCTCTAGGAACCACAGGGAGTTGTTCAATTTCCTCTTTCGCATACACAGAAACTGACTTTTTAACTTGCATTGATGGAACACAGTTATTCCTGTAAAGCGCTTTCCATCTTGATAACAACTGCTTTGCTTTCTTTTTCAACTCGGCTGAAGGGCAGCTCTTGAGTACTCTGTATACAGCCTTGGCAGCTTCTGTTCCCTGAAGATATTCTATAGTCATATCAACATCTTCAAGTTCTTTAAGATGATCCTCAATATCTTGGAAATTGTTCTCAGACAGTAGCTTTTCAATACAGTGGGCTCTGTGTACGATATTTTTCTGGTCAGACATTTTTAAACCTGAAAGCAAAAAAATGTTTATCATATTTATTGCAGTTATGACATTAATTCATCTTCTGTATAGTCTCACAAGGTTTTCTTTTTATTTTCTGTTATTTTACACTATTTAATTTGTATACATCACTGGTTTTGCCAGCTTTTTCTTGAAATGGTGTACAGTAGTTAGTGGAGCAAATGCAAAATGCAGAGGAGCCTGGGTCCTGGAAAAATGCAAGTGGGCATGCTAGTCTAACTCGTGCAAGGAAAATACTGGCGGAAAGGAGAGCCCACAGGGACTTCTGCTGGGGTAGGGTTAACAATTTAAAAACTAGGGTATGACACTAATTTTTAAGGAAAAGCACAGTGTCTTGCCGAAAACCACACTAACAAAGACACTAACTAGCGTAATAAAAATATTTGTCATACTTGGTTTTCCTACGCATGCACACCACAACAGAAGTTCACAGGGAGAGTCTCAGCTACTACAGGATGGCAGGTAACCACACAACCGCTCTGCTGTATGACATTACAGACACTGACTTGGCGGTGTTTGCGCATCAGTAGACTCCAGTACCATTGGACCTCCAAGAAGCAATGAGTTCTGAAATTCAGCACTTTTCACCAAAAGCACCAGATCATCACCTGATGATGTTTAAAATCTAGACACTGTTATCAAATTATACGCTTTCCAAAAAAATAAAACAGAGGCTTTATAGGCAACGTATCTGCCCCTCCTCACACATACAAAGAAACAGTAGAAGTATTATTATTAGGGTTTTTACAGTATTGGTGTCCACAAACTGAATTTAATAAGAACGCTGGTTTTGGAAAATCAGTTTCTTTTTCTATCACAGAAATTTAAAATCTGTTAAAAACCATGTCTGGGACCTTCTGCTATAACAGGTACTCGAATAACATAATGATCTCATATTGCTGAATACATTCTATAATACCTTCCCGATAATCTCCCAAGGCAGATTTGTAAGTAAACACTGCACTAATTTAATCTGAAAGTTGCAATGACATGGAAATTTGCTGCAAGACCCCAAACCCAGGGAGATCATTGCTGTCATCTCTCCAGAATGCATATGCAAAATAACCCTCCTCTGAGAAACTGACTTATGTCTCAACTTTCGGGAACCTGTATTTAAACCTCTTTTTCCATTTTTCACAGTTTTCAAGCATCTGACTACAAATGAACTCAGTACGGGTTCCAATGGTACAGAATAACAGAAGAATCAAAGTGGGACCAAAAACTCCACATTGTAAGGTGCTTTTTCGGTTGCTGGTTTTTGCGGGTTGTTTGTTTCGTTTTGGTTTTATTTTTTAAATCAGTCATTCCTGCAACTATACCCTAACTTACCAAGATTTTTCCACAAATCCTTACAATAAACGCTGAGCTGTTTGGCTCTCTGTGGTTTTGTTTTTAATAAAACCTGCAAGTTTCCACTTGGTTTCTCATAACAAACCCTTTAGTTAACATCAAATATATAGGTTTTGACATTAGAAGACTAATTTGGAGTAGGGAGCAATGTGTAGCACAGCTATGTTTTTCACAAATTTGTTTGGTTTTGCCAGTGTCCTGTGTATGTTGTATCAATGACTCTCCGTTATACAGGCTACGTGCAGAAATTAGATACATGCATTAAGAATGACCCATAAAACATACAGTTGGAAAGCTTAAGAAAACTTGCACACTCACATTGTTTTAGTTAACTTCTACAGCAGACAGATGAGATACCTGTGAATTGTTTTTTTCATTTCAGAATTTTTTCCTCAAGCCTTTGTTAGTTCAAAAGAATAAAATTAACCATTTAATGTGGGCATGGTATCTGGCCAAAACCCACTGATCTAAATGACTTTTTTAAGCACCTGGTGGAGATGTCAGAGTTTTCAGGCCTTTTCAGGAACTTTTATATGTCACCATAACATGATACTAGGGATTTCTTTAATTACTAAACAGTAAGTAGCTGAACGCATTTTAGCAAAGGTTTGGGGCTACTCTGCAGCAAGTTTAAGTGAGCCTGACGTAAGTGCATCTTAAGCCCAAAATGCCTTTCTGGTTCCCACATGACCTTTCACTTGCTATGCAAGAGATCACGTTATATCACTTCCAAAAGTTCCTCTCTATAACTGCTAACAGAGAAGCAAGCTGGACTAGAAACTTTCAACTGAGGTCCTCACCGCTGCCCTTTTCCTTGCTAGCTCTGGCATCATCAAGGCAGAGCAGCTCAAAAAGAGTGACACCTGCAGAAGAGTTTCAAAACAGTGACATCTACAAACTCATAATTGCTATTTTTGGAAATTCTCAAATGCTAAAGACACATTCCTCTATATCCTAAAAAGTACCTATTTTCTTACAGCTGTAGCATTATTAAAGCATGCTCCCATATATCCTGATGCATTGAATGACAAGAAAAAGGGGTTTTCAGAATGCAGTGTCTCATGACTTGAATAAGATTTCCTTTTGATTCCTTTTTATCAAGCCCTTTGACCAAAAAATGCTCAATGCATTGCTATTTGCAAATTTACACGCAAAAAGAGTTAATACTGCTGACGTATTCTCCTGTTTGCTGAAAAGGAGAATTAAATGTAGAATGCAGAATTGAATGGTGTGTTGTGAGTGTTAAGTGTTCCTCTTTTCTTAGGAGTTAGTCTTCTAAATTTGTGCACAAAACCAGTGTTTTGTCTGAAGTTGCATACCTCCTGATTCTACCCTAGACAAAGTCATCTGCCTGATAGAGACTGACACAAGGCTAGCTACACATTGTCCACGTTTAAAGGAACTCATAAGCAGATTTCTTGCACCGTCATTGTTTCCGTGATGAAATCTCCTGAGAATGGGGGGAGTGGAAGGACAAGTGATACAGCTGGGTAATTTGCACGCTCTATTGCTTTCTATGACCACCAGCCCAGCTAACTTATTCTCTGCATGACACAGAAAAGTTCAAACTTTAGATAGGGGCCTCAGAGCTCCACACAAGAAAAGGACAGAGACAGACAGAGCGAGCATAAACCTGCATCTGTCTCTATAATCCTGAACCACAGACCAACCTGACCTCCACAGTGAATGATCTCTGCATTCACCTAACCTGTATTTAAACAGCTCATTCTTGTCTGACATTTTGAAATCCTGCAAAACCTCAATAATGGCTATTACAGAAACCGATTTACTACTCAAGAAGTCTCAGAATCAGAGGAACAGGATGCATTTTTCAAATACTTATGTTGAACTCTATGCATCATCATACTGAGAAGCACATATAATCACATCCTCGCTCACCTGTTCTGCAGCAGGAACATGCAGGAGCTGTGAGAGTAGAAAGAGGTGTATTCTTATGTAGGGCAGCCATCACTACAGCAGGTGGTTCCCTGTCTCCTGAACACTAAGTAGCTGACATTAGAAAATGATGATCTGCTGGCATTTACTGTTTTTCATGCCATCTAGGGCAGAGCTGGTGACACAGTCATATGCTCAACCAGTATGATTGCCCTATGCCTTAGAATCAGTTCTGCTCCTTCCAACATACTCCACTTCAAACATAATTTTCTTCAGTTCTAGTACATATCTATGTATGTATTGTATTATGCTACACATACCATAAAACATACTTATCCAAATGCAAGATGACTTCATGAATTCTCACTATTTAGCATACAGGACTATGGACATGCAAAGAAATTACTACGCACAAAGTGCTCTGCTGGTAATTTGTCCATGCATATACTTTTACCCTGCGACAAAGGTGAGGTATTTTGATCTTTCACTGAGGACTATGCTTCATAGAAGGCTTCCTCTCTAACACTGCAGCGCGAGGATCCATACGTAAGAAATGGTGCATTAAGTCCATAGATATCATCTGCTTTACGGCAGTGGTCCTTGCTCGTGGTTATCCACCCGACCCTAGGCAGCCCACCAGGGTGGCAAGGTGAAGACATGCTCTTTCCTGCGGCCAGTCTCACAATGAAAATTATATGGCTGAGAAAGACTCCTTCGGCTGCACAGCTATGAGTGGGCACTGGCAGCTGGGGTGACTGCCAAAAAGCCTCTGAGGGGAGCTGGAGCCCACGCGTTGGCATCTGCAGTGAGAACGAAGCCATTCTGCCACACACTCACAGTGAATTACCTTACACTTACCGGATACCTACAGCTACTGAGAAGGAGCTGACATACGCTAACTCGTCACCCCACACTAGGATGCTTTTTTTCTAATAGGCAGATCTAAGACAACCTGGTTTGGATTTTTTTTAACACTCTACCAGATATATATAAAAGGCTGGTTTAGATTGGATTAAATGCAGTATGTATGTTCTACCTTAGGACTTTTTCCGCACATGTGCGAAGGCAATAAATTAAATCATTAGAAATTTTAAGATCTTAGTCATGCATTGACTTTTTCAAGTTTATGCAACGTTACATTCAAGTACATAAATGTTATGGCAGCAGTTAAATAAGCAAACTTAAAACAGAATATGGACATCAAAATATGAACAATGGTTTTAAAATAATTTTGGAAATTCAACCACCTAACAGACTGCTCACATTTAAGTCAAAACAATCACTTCCAAGGGAATGCCTTCCTCAACATGTGCAACATATAGCAAAGAGGTAAGACTAAGTGACTCCCTTCAAACTTATTAAGCAAAGCTAGGTAAAAGTAACAGAAAAAATAAATCATCAAAAATATATGACAAGAACAGAACCAAATCCATAATTATTTGCTTCAATGGAGTGGGATATTCGCTGGTAACTGGCAGAAGCACAAGAAACAGCCAGCAGAGAAACCACTCGGTAAAGGTAGTAAACATGTCTTTATCAGTGACAAAGGAGAGGTTTCTGTGGGGAAAGCATTCTTGGAATGGCACTGGCTTTGTTGCGTGTACCTAGTTTGCATAGGACTTTAAGATCCTTCCAGATGAAAAGTAATGCATACATCTGAAATACTACGCTAACTACTCAATCGTAAATTTTACCTCCGCTTCCAAATTAAAAGGCAGTGTGGTGGAAAAAAAAAAAAAAAGTTGTTTGTGCATTTGTTGCCCTGTAAGTCAAGCAAGGAGTGGATTTATCACCAAGGTTGACAGAGATCATTAGTTTCCACAATCAGAAATTAAACAGATTCCTGAACTTATGAAGAACATACAAAGTTATGAAATGGTTCCTTTTACTACTGCTGGCTTCCTTCAAAGGATGAGGCAGAGCTTTTCTTTAATACTGGGAATCCTGTGTAGCATTTCGTGTTAAGTCTGGATGTCAAGGACCTCTTCTGCTTCTCTAATCAAGGCACAACATGATTTTCTCAGACAACTGCAGAAAACATGTTTTTCATGTACTTATAGGGAGAAACAAGAAATTACTGATGCAGTGGTAATACTGGAGTGTATTTTCTAGCCAAAGTTCACTGGGAACCTAAGTATAGCAAGCCTGAGCTCTTTCGTGCTCAGACTCCTGTTCCTTGAGCTCTGATGTTTCTGCTGTAAATCAGAGTTTTGCTGTTTGTGGAATGACGGCAAAACCTCCACGAACAGGTATGATTTATTTTGTTGCTTTGTAGAAAGAGTAGTGGAATTCTGTGATACTCAAGACAGCTGCCAGGTCTCTGACTGCCCACTGACAAGGGATTTTTTGAGTTTTCTGCTACGTCAGATAAGCAAAATCATTGACTGAGACAAGAGTTACTTCAAAAAAAATTAGAGAAATAAGAGTTTAAAACAACTCTAGGTAGGTAGTCTACAAATATTTAGCGTTCTCTCTAGTTCTCAGATGAGAAAGGTGAGGCTTACAGGGTGAAATAACCGGTCCAAGCTGTTTCAATAGGTCAGCTGTGAAACAAAGACCACAATCATAACCCTTTAACCCACAGCTCTACTTCTCTGATAACCTCACAGTCCTAAGCACCTGTTCATGATGTCCAACATTGGGGGGGGGGGGGGGGGGAAGGGGGGGGAGAACAAAGAGGAAGGTGGGGGAAGCCTCAAAACTTTCCAAAGAGAAAGCAAGTATTTCACAGAAACCAAGCCGCAATTCCAAATGGGAAATTACTTTACCACTTGAGGGAGCTGTAGCATAGCAAACCCATGGGTTCTCGTGAAATGTGCATAATGAGAAGCTCCAGCCTCTTAAGAAAAAAGATAAAATAATTTCCCTATGACCTTTAGGAGACTTCACACTTTTAGGGCACCTATTTGCCTAAATTTAGCAAAAATCCCTGCAAGTCCCAAGGTGCTGAGATACAGACAGGAGGGAAAGGGTGCATCCCTTATCCAGTCATTGTCTTGTACATTGCTCTTTCATTTGACATTTTTTAAATTTGGAACTTGACCACTTTTCTACCTGATTTAATGCTCTTTGGCAAATGCTGCTGAACAAATATTTGTAAAATTAATTGAATTGTACTCAGTCAGCACTGTTCTGCTGTCTTCCTACTTCCAAGAGGTAACAAATCCAAGAAAAAAGATTTTTTTTCTTAAGTTATGAAACAGATCATGCATTTTTGCTATTGTAGAGGTGCAAGAACAAACATACAAATGGTAGTATCACAGTTTTGCGCAGTACAAAATAAACATCCTCATCCCTCCTACAACTACACAAGGCTGCTTAACTTTCCACCCTGTTCAACTTTACCAACAATGCATCAGAACATCAGTTTGAATTCCAAGTGTCTATTGAAGGTTACAAGGTAGAGATTGACTGGTATTTACAATAAGACTCTGTAATGCCGTGCTGATGAGGTGGCTTCTTGCCAAATCATTAGAAGCTCTCACACTGACTACATGGTATAATGAGTCACTTGTGTATACAAGAATAAATGATGGTGATCGACAAAAATCTTGTAAGTCAGTTTGCTGCTAAGGAAAAAAAGATCAGGCTACCTCAGATCTAAAATATGGTCATCCTGTAATAACACCAAGTTGAATCAGAACTTTTTTAAACAGTAAAATTACTAAGCAGGAGAAAACAAACAAATAAACAAAAAAATGCAGCCTAAGACACTTGCTGCTAACTGCAAAGCAAGCCCCTGGGACAAACACTGCCCCCTCCAAAACCATTTGGGGTAAATGCCTTGTCTCTGCTATACGCCTTACCTGGTTCAAAGCCATAGCCTATTTTGCTTTAGCACCGCTAACTCCCACTGATAAACCAAGACAAACTCAGAATGCATCCAAGTAAGTGTGGATGAATGTCTTGGAAGGGTAGAGAAGGCTGAACACCAGTCCTCTTCTCAACCTTAGATGTAGATGGGTTTTTTTCCTCCATGGAATTATATGTAATCAGAAGAAAATCCAGACCACAGCCAAGATAAAGATCAGAAGCAGCTAAATACTCCTGTGTAATAATTTTCTGCCAAAAATGTGGCTGATGCTATAGCAGAGATGGCGCATAGCGCAGTCCTGGAAACACCAGATTTCTTGCTCTGGGCAACCTAAATTCCATATAAACAAGGAAAATGATTAAATGTTATTTTAAACTCAGAGCCCAAGAGGAAATCAGAGAATTCTCACAGCCACCCTCCAGACCCAAAACAACTCCTTCATCCCATCTACAGTGGGAGAGCAATTATCAAATATGTCACCAAGAAATCATTTTCCAGGGCTTTTATTTCATCTTGACAAAAATCAAAGCTCTTCCTGTCTCTCAGCAGGACTGTCTCCCACCCCTAAAAATTTCTGAACTATACAGAAATTTATCTTCAAAGAATAGCCACATGAATAAATCTAAGTTAATACAATAATAACTGCGACAATACAATGCGTTGAGGATAACTTCTTGAGCCAAGTAATAGACAGCCCTACCCGAGGGGATGCGATATGAGACCTGATGGTCTCCAATGCAAGTGAGCTCATCGGTGTCGTCAAGATTGGAGGCAGCCTGGGCTGCAGTCATTACGCATTGGTGTTCACACTCCTGAGGGATACGGGAAAGCGAGGAGTATAGTCAGGACCCTAAATTTTAGGAAAGCAGAATTCTAGCTCTTCAAGGAGTTAATCAGCAGGACCCCCTGGGAAACGGTCCTCAGGGACAAGGGGACAGAGGAGAGCTGGCAAATCTTTAAGGATGCATCCCATACAGCGGAAGAGCACTCAGTTCTCAGGTGTAAGAAATCAGGCAAGGAAGGGAAGAGACCAGCATGGCTGAGTCGAGACATGCTGGTCAAACTAAAGGGCAAGAGGGAACTGCACAGGCAGTGGAAGCAGGGAGAGGTATCCTGGGAAGAGTATAGGGACGCTGCCCAGTTGTGTAGGGATGGGGTCAGGAGGGCCAAGGCGCAGCTGGAGCTGAACTTGGCAGGGGATGCAAAGAACAACAAGAAAGGCTTCTACAGGTACGTCAACCAGAAAATGAAAGTCAAAGAAAGCATACCCCCCCTTGATGAACAAGAATGGTGGCCTAGTATCAACAGACGAGGAGAAGGCTGAGGTACTCAACAACTTTTTTGCCTCGGTCTTCACTGGTAACCTCTCTCCTCACCCCTCCCAAGTTGATGGACCGCAGGTTGGAGACCAGGGGGATAAAGCCCCTCCCACTGTAAGGGAAGATCAGGTTCCTGACCACCTGAGGAACCTGGATATACACAAGTCTATGGGACCTGATGAGACGCATCCCAGAGTCCTGAGGGAACTGGCTGATGTAGTTGCCAAGCCACTCTCCATGATATTTGAAAAGTCATGGCAGTCAGGTGAAGTCCCTGTGGGCTGGAAGAAGGGAAACATTGTGCCCATCTTCAAAAAGGGTAGAAAGGAGGGCCCGGGGAACTACCGTCCTGTCAGCCTCACCTCTGTGCCTGGGAAGATCATGGAACAGATCCTCCTAGAAGCTATGCTAAGGCACATGGAGGATGGGGAGGTCATCTGAGGCAGCCAGCATGGCTTCACCAAGGGCAAGTCCTGCCTGACCAACCTTGTGGCCTTCTAGGATGGAGTGACTACATCAGTGGACAAGGGAAGAGCTACAGATGTCATCTATCTGGACTTCTGTAAGGCCTTTGACACCGTCCCCCACAGCATCCTTCTCTCTAAACTGGGGAGACACAGATTTGATGGGTGGACTGTTTGGTGGATAAGGAATTGGTTGGATGGTCGCATCCAGAGGGTACTGGTCAATGGCTCGATGTCCAGATGAAGACCAGTGATGAGTGGCGTCCCTCAGGGGTCCATACTGGGACCAGTACTGTTTAATATCTGCATCAATGACATAGACAATGGGATTGAGTGCACCCACTGCAAGTTTGCAGATGACACCAAGCTGAGCGGTGCAGTTCACACACCAGAAGGACAGGATGCCACCCAAAGAGACCTAGACAAGCTGGAGGGGTGGGCCTGTGAGAACCCCATGAGGTTCAACAAGGCCAAGTGCAAGGTCCTGCACCTGGGTCGGGGCAATCCCAAGCACAAATACAGGCTGGGGGATGAAGGGATTAAGAGCAGCCCTGCGGAGAAGGACTTGGGGGTACTGGTGGACAAAAAGCTGGACATGAGCCAGCAATGTGCGCTCACAGCCCAGAAAGCCAACTGTATCCTGGGCTGCATCAAAAGCAGCGTGGCCAGCAGGTCGAGGGAGGGGATTCTGCCCCTCTGCTCCATTCTGGTGAGACCCCACCTGCAGTGCTGTGTCCAGCTCTGGAGCCCTCAGCACAAGAAGGACATGGACCTCTTGGAGCAGGTCCAGAGGAGGGCCATGAAGATGATCACAGGGCGGGAACACCTCTCCTATGAAGACAGGCTGAGAGAGTTGGGGTTGTTCAGCCTGGAGAAGAGAAGGCTGCGGGGAGACCTTATTGCAGCCTTTCAGTACTTAAAGGGGGCTTATAAGAAAGATGGGGGCAATCTCTTTAGCAAGGCCTGTTGTGACAGGACAAGGGGTAATGGTTTTAAACTAAAAGAAGGTAGATTTAGACTGGATATAAAGAAAAAGTTTTTTACAATGAGGGTGGTGAAACACTGGAACAGGTTACCCAGAGAGGCTGTGGAGGCCCCATCCCTGGAAACATTCGCGGTCAGGCTGTACGGGGCTCTGAGCAACCTGATCTAGTTGGGGATGTCTCTGCTCACTGCAGAGGGGTTGGACTAGATGACCTCTAAAGGTCCCTTCCAACCCAAACCATTCTATGATTCTATGAACAGTACTATTGCCAGATGTCCATGACCATTGACACCTCACTGACCAAGAGAGTCATCACTCTGTCAAAGACCTAGAAGCTGCAGAGTATGTGAGCTCAGGATTATTGCAAAACCCTTCCCCAAAAATCTCTACTTCACTTGCAGAATGCTATCACTGTAGTGCTAGAGGCAAAATGCATCTTTTATTTTTCTGCACAGAACAGAATAGAGCCACAGTGAGCAAGAAAAGGAAAATTAAGTAAGAATACTACATAAAAAATTGTTTCAAGAATTATTCCAGGACAACAGCTGAGTATGTGCGTAATGGAAAGAAGTCTGATAGAGCAATAGCGTTGTTCTGCATCTTTTACATCAGTGACTGCTTGAACCACAGCGCTCTTAACTAATCTGGAGCTATACTGTCTCTACCCTGTTTCTCTCATTGGAACCATTCTGCCACAGCTTTCTTCTCAAGAGAGGGAGTTTGCAGGAGAGAGAGGGCAGAGTACACTGCATTCATGTGAGGATGCACACAGTAGCCTCTTTTACAAGGCAGATTTTTAATCCTGATTTGGAGTTGGCTTCTCCTAGAACCCCCATTTTGAATGAAAATAGAATTCTTATTTCCATAAAAAACCAACAGACTGTGTAATTGTGCTGGGTTTGGCTGGGATAGAGTTAATTTCCTTCACAGTAGCTAGTATGGGGCTGTGTTTGGCATTTGTGCTGGAAACAGTGTTGATAACACCGGGATGTTTTTGTTACTGCTGAGCAGTGCTTGCACAGAGTCAAGGCCTTTTCTGCTCCTCACCCCACCCCACCAGTGAGTGGGCTGGGGGTGCACAAGGATTTGGGAGTGGACACAGCCCGGACATCTGACCCCAACTGACCAAAGGGATATTCCATACCATATGGCATCATGCTCAGCATATAAGGCTGGGGTAAGAAGAAGGAAGGTTGGGGGGGGAACACGTTCAGAGTTATGGCGTTCGTCTTCCCAAGTTACCGTTACACATGATGGAGCCCTGCTTTTCCGGAGATGGCTGAACACCTGCCTGCCCGTGGGAAGTAGCAAATTAATTCCTTGTTTTGCTTTGCTTGCGTGCGCGGCTTTTGCTCTCCCTATTAAACTGTCTTTATCTCAACCCACGAGTTTTCTCATTTTTACTCTTCTGATTCTCTCCCGCATCCAACCAGGGGGGAGTGAGCAAGCAGCTGCGTGGGGCTTAGTTGCTGGCTGGGGTTAAACCACAACAATAATGAAGTTATCAAGCCTCAGGGTTCAGCCCCAAAGTAGAGTTGTCAGCACATTTTTCTAATAAGATCAATCAAACATGCATGGATTTAATGAGATGGGAAAAGCTGTTGCCCTTACCAGACTGCTTAGCCACTGGCTTTGTTTGACCTCAGTATATAAGCTGGAGCTCAGGAAAAGGCTCAAAATATTACAGCTACACTAGACGAGTTACACCTCTGACTTGTCTCACGGCAAAAAGTAGCTGAGAAAATTCTTTACGAATTGAACAACTACGGCTGTTTTGAGTTGTCGGAGTTCCAGCTGATGTGACAGTGGACACATACATCCCAGCAGAGATGTCACCTTGTTAATGGTTTCTTTTAATAACTTAGTTTAGAATTAAACTGATTCTCCCTGGAAGATATTTTACCTTTTCCTGTATCTTGACTACCTTACCCATATGAATTTTTCTACTGAACTGACTGGTTATCTGAGTTGGACAAACACCTTAAACCCTGAAAATGTTACAAGTAATGCATTATTCCACTAATTTGAAATCTTTATTTCTACTGATATGGTTGACCTTTTTAATAAAATACACTAAGGAGTTAAAAAAAAGAAAAGACAAAATTTAGTTTTAACAAGTTACAGACTGCAAGTGTCAAGTGGAGGTATTAGCTAATCTATTCCACAACAGGATAGCTACACAGATTCACAGTACATTACGGGGCAATAATAAAATGTATCTATAGTTCAGAGAGATTTGTCACTAACAGTTTCATTTGAAATTATGTGTAAATATCATGTGCTTCTATTTGCTTTAAAATTTGCACCATTTGACATAAAGAAACACTTACATCGTTTCTCTAATCTACAACCAGATGATTTTTCAATATTAACTAACTTTATTCAAAATTATGCTTTCAAGTTTGGGCACAAGGTCACACAAATTTTCCATGGGGCTCTCTGGTTTTTCAAATTTTTATGACAAAGCCTTATCAAGCCTGGCAGAGGAATACCTTTTCTCTCAGCCACTTTCCACTACTTGCCAGTATGAGGTACTAGCTGGAGCTTCCAGCAGGTCAAAAATCAGGTTTTTGATACACGAGGTGCATTTTCAAAACATGAACTACTGTTTTGGCCACAAGTGACAAATACACATAGGAAAACAAGAGTGTTGAATGAAATTTAAGCAGATGACTTGGACATGAATTAATGCTGCCTAGCTATGGAAGGGACACATATTGCAACATATTTTGCACTAATTAAGCTGACTTGCTAGAGTGAAGTTTATCAAAGGGTTCAGGTTTTTTGGGAGACTGCACACAATTTTTCACAAATCATACAATAATTTTTGTGATTATAAATTAACAGTCTTTTGCAAACTAAAGAGTACAGCTTATCATCTGCACAAAAAAACTGAGCTTGCTAGAAGTATATTTGACATCTTCCCAACGTGCCTCTGTCATGAAGAACAAAATTTAACCTGGGACAAGTAGAAAATGCTAATACCATTCCTGTAACATCACCTACCTTAGTACCCAATCAAAACCTCGCTGTGTGAAATTATTTTATTTCCACTTTGTGAAACGATTGCTTAATTTCCTAACATTCGTGTTTTTCTGACAGTAACAGATTTTAAAACAGAATTTATTATTGTTAAATTTTAAAGACAATATGAAGAATATTTTGCTATTTTCCCACAGCAAGGGGATGCTATAAACATTCTTCCTCACTCAAGAAACATACTAAGCAATACCAATACGATTGAAGCAGCTTAGTGTCATCATTTATTAATTAACTACTTCAATACAGTTTACTCTCCTGAACTGTTCAACTGGATGGATGCAAATGATCATATTCATAATTCCAATCACTTAGGACAGCAAAACAGCCAAATAATTTCAGCAAGGCTGCAACATCTTCCAAGGGGAAGCTGGTTCCTTCAACATACATTAATGGTATTGCCTTATATAGGTAATGCTAACATTTCCAGTTCATGAAGTGCATGCTCTTCCCCCCTCCCCATACTTGAATTGTATCAGACATCTGGACTGCTCCCTCTACTTAATGTCTGTGCACAAGAAGCATTCCTAACACTGTCCTCCAAACACTGGGAAATCATAATTCAAAATCCCCAGTACAATGAGATTGGCTTATACACTACAACTTTAGAAGTACAAAAATGGGAGCTGTTCTGCATTTCTTTCAAGGCTGTAAGCCTCTAGTGTTCCCATCTTTCCTTCATGGACAAAAAGATTAGGAGTTTAATTTTTTGAAAATGAAAGGTTGCACTATCACGTACAACATGGCTCCAAGGACCAGCACTTGAAGAAATCAGAGTTTTGAGCATTCTATTGTTACTGTAAAAGACTGACAATACTTTCCCTGTTCACCTATAATGGTGATAATGGTGTTACCGCTCATGTTCCTGCTCGGTATCAGAACTTTCCTCCACTATTTTCCAACTCCTTTTGAATTTCTTGTTCATTTCCCTAGGTAGAATTAATTGGGTGGGTTTTTTTAAACCTACTGAAGTGGAGAACTTGTTGCGCTGCAGGTTTAAAATTGGCTTTTAAGTGACAGATATCATCTAACATTCTTGCACGTCCACTTATTTTTCAGTCTCCATAAATACTGTTTCTATCCTCTTGCAGAAGTACTGATTTGAAACCTGGACAGCCTCAGTCTAAACAAAGCCTTCTTAAGGTGGATCTCATATCCTCCTTTCAGTAAGCTTCTGCATTGGCACAGAAATCCAACAAAAGAGACTGGCTTTCAGATAGGAGCTTAAATCAACAAGCAAAAATGTAATTAAGACATATCTATTCGAAGTACATTTGTTCACTTAATACTTTAGAAACAAAATATCAGTCATTTGGGAGAGGAACAAGCAATTCTTTCTTTTGAATGCATTTCCTTGACAAAAGAGCTTAAAGATTATTCTTATTCATATAGAGCTAGCAAAGACTTCAATTCTAGCACATTACAAGCAGAAGTAAATGTTCAGCCTGCAACGTCTTTTTATGGCAGATTGTGCTGACAAATATAAAAATGGAACATGTAAGTAATAAAAACACATTTTATGAACTTCTGTGAGTTTTTGATCATCTGTCAGATGAACACAGACTTTTTATTGCTCTAATGTTCAATTTCTAGTTAAGCCTTGGCTCAATACCATTTCTACTTGTCATTCCATTGTCAGGGACATACTTATATTAGATATTGGTTTATCATTCTTTAACAGGTTTTTCACGGAAAAATGATATAACTTCTTCCCTTTAAAAATAAATCCTTTGTATGCAGAAGAGCACATATGTTCCTGGACCCTCTACAAAGAAAGTGCATGATATAATCGAAGGGTATTTGTAAGACATTATTAGTTTCTCCTAAAATCCCTTCTGCTAAAACATGAATACTTAGATATGAAAGTACACAACATCTAAACATTTGAGAGTCTTGATCAAGGCACCTGACGTACTGGTTGAAATAAGATGTGAAATACACTTGAAATGAAACAGGCTTTCATAGATTTAATTATTAAAAACAAAACTACATTGAAAGGTGTGAACCCTCTTTCTATATTTATGCCAGCGTTTGATTTATGTCAAGACATCAATGCTGCATGGAGATCAATATAATAAATACCTAAAAATTCCCATAATACTACCATCACAGATATTCATCCTGCGGTTTTCAAGGTCAGCCTCCTCTGTGAGTGGGAATTACAGCTGCTAATGATATAAATCAGTAGGGTAATTACAACAGCAAGGAGAAGCAGCCCAGCTGTATGTATTTGCCCGAAGGCAGCTGACGTTCGCCTGACGCGTCAGCCAGCTGCAGACGACAGCTTGTGTGGAAGAGGTCTGGAGTCGGCCTCACGATGCCAGCAGCTGACCAACACCCCCGCAACCTGCTCCTCAGGCACGGGCCCAAGAACCTAGGCGGAGCTCAGCCTGCAGATCAGCCTGCAATCACTCCCACAGAACGGGCGGGCCAGTTCACACAGTAGCCGCGCTCCAAAATGCCACTCAGTAATGCCAGAGCGTACGCCGCTGTTTCTCGAAATCGTTCATGAAAACCTCCTCAGTCCCACCTAGCTTAAGTTTGATCCACTGCTGTACTACGAAGGGGCGAACTCTCGCCCCTCAGGCCGCTGGCCAGACCCAAGGCAGAAGGAGAAGCACGCACGGACCCACCTACCAAGGCGCCCCACTCCTCAGGGAGCCGTCACCGCCGCACCCCTTCCCCTTTGGCCCCCGAGGCCAGAGCCGGGCTAGCACCGTGCCGACAGGCAAACCGGACCTGGGGAGAAGCGGGGCGGTTCGCGTCTGCCGGGCGCCGAGGCCGGCCGGGGGTCCCGCCCGCCGCGGGGCGCCATTTTGTGGCGCTGCGGGGAACCCCCGCACCTCCCGCTCCCGCCGCCCCTCCGGACCTCGCCCCCGGCATCACCGGGGCGGGGGGAGGTAGCTGCGCGCCTCCCTCCCGCTGCCCCTGGCGAAACACACCGCGCTACTACCGCCTCCCCCTGCCCCCGCACCTCGGCAGCGCGGCCGGCGCCGGTACCTCCGCAGCGGGCCTCAAGATGGCGCCTCCCTCCCTCTTCCTGCTCCGCCTCGGGCCGCGCCGCCGCCATCCGCGGAGCGGGCGGGCCGGCGGCGAGCGGTGGAGGCATATCTCCCGCCGAGGCTGCCGCCGCGTTTTGGGCGTTGCTCCGTTCTGGCATGCGGCACGGCCGTGGGGCGAAAGGGGCACCGGGACGCTGCCCTGGGGCCCGTGTGCCGCGCACGGCCTTTCCGCGGGGCGGTGGGCGCCGCGCCGCGCGGGTGGAGCGCGGGCTGGGTGGCGGCCCTGCGAGCGGCGCTTTGGGGGCGCTCTGCTTGGGAGGGCTGGCAAAGCGCTTCGGCTCCTCTCAGCCCCCAGGTGAGTGACAGAGTAGATGATACTCCTGTGGGTTTAAACTTCAGGCTTAGTTGTGACATGGCCCTTCTCGAGCAAACACAGCTCAGGAGTAGACGGTGTGGCACGCCAAGTGGGGCAAACGAGTATCATACGTCAGGCTAATGGAGAACAGGGAAAACATTGTAAAACTTCTGATTTTCAGCATTGCAGCGCATTACTTTTGGTCTAACCGACTAATCTTCTGGATGACAAATGGAGCTATTGGTATGCACAGGGTAAAAGAAAATAAATCTTGTAAGACTGACTTCATGGGATAACAGCTTTTGGATATAATGAAGTGTGCTGGACATACCAGCTTATGCAGTAAACACCTAAAAGTTGATGTATTTTACTCAAACCAAAGGTATTTGTCATTGCCTTTATTGCAGTGCTTTCCTCTTTCATATATGTTTTACATACGCATTCAGAATGGTTTTGATAAAGATTAATACTTAGAGAACTTTGGCTCCACAGCAAATGTACAGGTGTATGCTGGGGTTTATTCTCAATTACAGTAAAATTTGGCGTGATTTTTTTAATATGTTTTTGGTTTTATTCACTAATGAGGCCTATGTTGCCCTCTGCTGACAATAAACTGAACTTACCTGCCTGAACTTGCCAAACATGTTTCAGCATGAGTTTCACGTACGGCAGACGCACCACTTTTTCCCTATTTTCACGTAATGAACATCACCAGTACTAATCACAAAGAGAAAAAAAAGCCTTGCATTGTTGTATACGATGTGAAAAATCACATAAGGAATTTATTAAATTATTGCAATGAACCAGTGATCAATGTTCATTATTGAGTGGTATCAAACCTTTCTTTGCTAGTGCTGCAGTGGTTGCACTATACGCTGATAACCGAAGAACGCTAAATGATTGCTAGTTCTGTTTAATACTTAACTCGCAGTGTATTTGTGCCAAACCGATGAATTCATCAGTGATGGAACGTGTGGTGCAGTGGTTAGCCCTGGCTAGCTGGAGGCCACAGTTGAGATCAGGCTTCCTTTTTGCCTTGTCTTTGTGGCTCACACAGCCACAAAGTGTGGGACAAAAGCTATCCCAAAGAGTCAGTAGTTTTGTGAAATGAGATGAAGAATTTGAAGCAGATAACACAACTGTCCAGAACTGGCACAATGAAATAGTAGCAGAACAGGAACGCAGTCCAAGCCTTCTAGGTCCAAATGTGGCATGTCATCCAGTGGCCTATCTTACATATTTTTAAGTATTTTTGCAGCATACATACGTCATGAGCTCAGCAGCAGCTATCATTGCCATATTCAAGAGTTTGCAGTTTTGTTTCAGTTTAGGGCTCCCAGGATAAGTCCCTTGAATGCTAGTTTTTCTTTAACCTTTCTCTGTCTGTATGATTGTGAGCACAGTACATACAGGATTCCTTATATCCTCAGCTGAAAGTGCCTTGCCTACTGCAGAGGCACAGAGCTCCCCAGGCAGGAAGACACAAGAAGGTGCATGACTTGCTCCTTGTTATTAGCCTTATTTAAGCAGAGACTGAAACTGAGGATGCCCTTCCTGGAGACGAGTTCCTCACTCAAAGGACTGCTCAGGGCCTCCATTAAATCATCTTTGGGCTAATTAATAAGGGATCACTACGCCAGTTTCCCCTTTATAAAACAGAGACAATAATGCTTTCTCAATTACCCCTGAAGTAAAACAAAACAAAAATATGATAAAAATGATATGCCCATTATATTCATTCGTATAGGTATATGTGTGTAATATATATATGTACATCGTTGTGTTTGCATGATTTTCCAGGATAAAATCAGTTCTACTGAACACCAACAACTTCCTTGAGACTTCACTATTGGCTGTGATAAGCATCTGCTTCTCTGAAAACATAGGCTTCTGTTCAACTAAGTGAGATATTCTGCCAGCTGATAAAGTGTTAAATGTCCACAGAACTAGCTGGAAAAATGTTGGTCGAACAACGTTCATCGTAAGGTTCTTGCAAAGAAAAGTACCAGTTTCAAATAAGCTTCCCTAAAAAAGCTGGTTTTTTGTTAAACAATGGTTCTATTTAAAGAAAAACAAAATCAAAACAAAATGGTTGGGTATTATTTATTCTATAAAATTATTTTTTATTTTTTATTCTATCTTTAAAATTATGCCATATCATAATGTCATAACAGCCTGCTATTTTATCATGTAATTTACTGCTTTTTAATACAGTCCCACAGTGGTACAACACATCATTTGGGACATACTCTAAAAATTTAACATTTCTGAGTTTAAATGAGCTGTAGGTTTGCATTTTCTGTGTGTGATCTCCATAAAAGACAACATTACCGTAAGAATGCATGTGAACAGTTCTGGCTTGCTATTGAGCAGGAAACATCCTGCAAAACTGTCACAGTTATTACTTTGTTTATTTATTAACTTATAGCCATATCTATGAGAGAGATTGCAGTCACTGAATGTAGAACAGTGGTATGCAGTTTCTTTTAATGAAATAAAAAGCTTTTTTTTTACCAGCTTTGAAGATGTATGTTGATAATACATTAGCAATGAAATATTGCAGAGACGTACTCCCATTCACAAAGTATTTGTGATGTGGTTATTTGAAACAAAGTATGTGTGAGTTCCCTTAAAGTCTTCTTTCTTCAATTTGTTTTTCAAAGGATAAGCTTTAGCCTCTCCTTTTTATTGTCCATTCTTGGAATTGTAACAACTGCCTCTTCAGAATAGCTCAGGCAAAATGTGTTGTCGCGGGAAGGACTGACAGACAGGGATTTCCTCTAAAATCTCTGTGTACAGGCACTGGAGCTGTGGTTTGAACTTTCTGAAACCTTGTGCACAGGTAATGGCAGCAGCTGTTCCTTATGGAGGGGAATCAAGGAAATTGTATTCTCTCTGAAAACTGGAAAGGGAACTGGTAACTGGTCACTTGCTAGAAATGCTCCTAGACAGGGAGGTGAAGTCAATGTCAGCTCTCCATAACAGCAGCTTAAATCAAAGTGTCAGTAGTGAAATCAGATGAGTAAAAGATTTACATCAACATGGCTGAGAACAGAAAGTGTCTCCATATCTTCAGCAAAAAGCTTGAATGCCAAAGTTGTGATAAATGATTAAAAATGTTCTTGCCGCCTGACTGAAAATCAAAGAAAGGCAGAATTACAAATATCATTATTAAAAGTACCATTAATCCTATAGAAAACCATCATCTTTTTTGTTTTATACCACATACAGCCTTTTGTTACAGGTTTGTAAAGCACTGAATTGGCCACAGGATAGTTTTGTCTTAAATCTCCATGATAATATGATTGTAAAGACAAAATGAAAGGTGGTGACAGTTCAGAAACTATTAGCATGGCTGGATAAAATGGATTTGCTCAGAATTATGGACATTTTCTGGCACTGACTTTAAAACATTATTTTTATTACTGTGTTTCCTGCCCAGGAAGAATTTGATCACATTATCCTTGAAAATCTATAAAGCCAAGAATGATTAAATCACGGCACTGACTGACTAAGGAGAAGGACCCCAGATGGCCTAGTGTTCAGGAAAGGATGTTCCCAGAGCAGCAGCAAGCAGAGAGATGGGTACTGCAAATAGCAAACTGGTGAATTTGGAGGTGTCGGAGTCTACTAGGAAAATATTCTGCAATATTTTTTAATAAATAAAATAAATTATATAATAATTATATAATCCATAAGACATTGTGTTATATTATATCATTATATATTATATATAATTATATAATATTTATATTAAAATAAAAGTTATGCTGTTTATAATAGCTAAACACAAAATAATTAGCATTATTTAATACTAACTTGGAGTCTTAAATATCACACACTGCAATGTTACACTTGTCACATCGATACATGTGATCAGATAAAACCTTCAGAACCAGGCGGTGGGTGAGCTTGGCAGTAACACTGCTCACCTCTGCCCTTATGGGTGCTCATGCTGTTTATTTCCATGTGCCCCAGCCACTGTGGGTTAAACCCACTCCAGCTTGTTCTTGGGCACCGGGTGGGGTGCTCATACCACTGCCACTCACCAGCTAGTCCATTACAGCGAGGGTAATGCCTTCATTTCTTGGTGCACTGAGAAGCCAAAGTCTCTCTCCTAACTTGTGTCTTGGCACACTGGTTGCAGATGGCTGTAGTCGTAGTAGTCATCTCTGCTGTGCATTTCTGCTACCAGTGAAAATCAAGGATACCTTAGATGAGCTGCCTCCATGAGCTGCCTTAGATGAGGGCCAGTGGGTAGGAGGCAGTCCTGAGATCTGTAACGCTGGAAGGTACTGAACTTAGAGAATGAGGGTGATGCACGTAAAGCTGACTGGACAACTTTAATGAGAGATATTTCTCATGTGTTTCCTGGCTTTTCCATGGCAGGAGTACCAATACATGCTGGGGGTATCATACCACCAGGAAGACCTGAAATTAAATTACCAGGAGGGTCTGTGAAGAAATCCTGCCAGAGTCAGTAGAGTGTTATGAAGCCAAGTAACTTGTCCAGTTAAGTACTGCACAGAGTACTTAACTTGAGAGAAATTGAAATAAACAGTCATCTCTCTCTGCCTCTCTTTTTCTGCTATACATCCGCAGCGAACTGGTCTGATGTTGGTTAGTCAAATATGAATTTGTTGTGCGAGCCCTGGGGTTGTTGACATACACAGAGTATTCTTGAAATACTAACTAGATGTTAAAGAAGAGAACTCCCAAAGTATGATGACCACCAGTAAGTCCATTGACTCTCCTCCTGAAAGAACCAGCCGGTAAATCAACTACAAAGTGATCCTGTGTTCCACCACTGCAGTACATGGTGGACAGCAATGTCAGTATGGGAAATATGGGAAAACTATATGGGATCTGGGTACGGACACGGGGCATTTACACGCTTTATGTGCTTGTTTTCTTTTTCAGTGCAGGTGAGCATTTCAAAGGAAAATGCAGTTAATTCTCAGATTATCTTCCTTAGAGGTAGAAGCTAATTTAGAGCCCCTGACTATGTAGATGTAATGAAGATTATTCCTAGTCCTTTACTTTGCAGTCGTTCACAATTGATTTTCCCATCCCATTTTCTTGCACAGTCACTCAGTAGCACAAGATTCTTCGCAGTCAGCTTTTGGTTTGACTGTCTTGAACAATGAAGGCAAACTTTGTTACCTTGCTATTCACGCTTTCACTGACCATTTTCAGTAGTGCACATAGCTGGGCCATTCTGCAAGTGCCCCCTTGCCTCTAGAAAAAATGACTATTTGTTTTAACATTCTGACAGTTTCAAAGAAGACAAAGAAAATTAGGACTGCCATATGTGTACATCCTGGGCGGGAAGGTGGTGTTAATGAGTAATTCACTGTAAGTGTACATGGGGCTTGCTTGAGTACAGGATCTGCTCTAGCTTTTTAAATCTGCTGTGAATGTTACTTAGTTTAGAATAAAATTAGTGCTTAAGAGAAGAATAGTTTTTCGGAGTGTTTCTGATTACTTTATTACATGTATTTCTGAAAGGTTTTTCTCATTAGTTTGTATCATTTTAACATGTTAGTAGCTTCTGGTTTTTTATGGTATTATATAATTGTAAATTGAGTCATGTTTTCAGGTGAGAAGGCAACTCCCGACACAGTACACAAAAATGTAATGTATTAAGCTATCAACTATAGCAAGAAAACTAATACTGCAGTGTCGTAACACAGAGATTAAAATAACTATAATAAACTGCCATGAATCAAAACACAGAGATTTAATGTTAAACTGCTATTGCCCTGAAATCAAGGGCCAGATTCTGATTGCCTACTTTACCCACCTAAGTCAGGTTTACTGACTGCACCCCAGAGGTGTCCAGTTCAGCAAACAGATTTTGGGCATCGAAGGTAACCATTGATGTTCCCTGTACAGCCAGCAGAAAGCAGTGGAGCAGGGCAGTCAGCTCTGGAAGAAGATTTAAAGTGCCTGAATGAGCTGCTTGCTTTGCTATTGTCTGTGTACAGAACGAACGGCAGGAAATTAAACATGCCACCTCCTCCTCTATGCTACAAAAAATGGGGCTCCTGTATGCAAACTGCCTCCTGGGAGTGGTCGCTGGAGCATTTTGACTCCCAGGTTCTGCCTAGGAATCGTTTGAGGCAGTGCTTGGAGTTGGACCCTGACAAAGCATGTCTTTGGAGCTCTTCAGTGCTCCCACGCACCATCCAGCTTGTTGGAGAAGCACCATCTTTGCGTAGAAGTGAAAAGAAGTATATGAAGAAAAAAGAATGAAATGTTATTTTAAGGCAAGTCCAGGGAAATACTATTTCCTTTAACTCAGACCTTATTTTTATTGGCATCAAATACACTAACTGTTTATTATAAATTGTATTAATCTAGATAATATTCAGCTTTGAAATACTTTTCTTTTGTTTTAAAATGAATTAGTAAAACACTTTAAATGTGGGATTAAAATTACCTTTAATCTGAGGACCTAAAAGGATCGCTATCAAAATGATTTCTCAATTCAGTCTAAGGAGAATATTCTTCTCAGGGGTGTATTTGAAATAGAAATTGGTATAATACATTACGGAAATTTTAAGAAATTGAGATATTTTTCAGACAGAGTACTAGGCTATTTCCTCAAAAAAAAAAATAAAAAAGGAGGGGGGGGGAAGAAAAGGAAAGAACCTTCTAAAACATTCAGTCATGCTTTCATGCTTTCCTGAATCACTGAAGACTAAATATTCCCCAAATAAAAAATCAACAGTCAGTGTTCTCTCAACTGTTCTATCATGTGTGCTTCCTGAAGAGCTGGGGTTTGGAAAGGGGAGGGTCCAAGAGACTGAATGTCTAAGTTTGCTGAAATCAAACTTTAAAGTCAGGTATTTGAGAGGTTATCAAAATTAGAAATTCTTTTCTATCAAAAACCTTTTGCTGTGATGAGCTTTTATGTAACAGTACACATATGACCAAATAAATTATTATCCACACTTTCTTGTTATTTACGTTTAATATATTGTCATGAATTTCAGTACCTCCGGTACATGCAGGTGTATGCCTCTGTCCTAAAAAATATAGCAATTATGAAGCAAATATGAGTGGCAGTTATTGAAAGCATCTCTCCATTATCTTCATCTTTATGATCCTAAAAAATTGCAGTGGGGAATCCTTATTTAAAGTATAAAAATAACATCTAATAGCTGGAAGATGTTTTAAGTTCCTTTCAGTTGCAGGTTACAAGATAATCATCTTGTGGGAATATGCTTCAGCGTTTCCGTGTGTTCAAGGTTGACAAAATAAAATGTCTCTTTTAATTCTTTTGGCAGTTGAAGAAAAGTGATTGAAACCTTTTGTTATACAACCTTCAAGATTAAGTGATCATATCTGTTGAGCAGTTTTTGAAGGATGTAGTATAGATTTGGGTAATTAGCTAGGAGCTCTTTTTTTCCATTAACTTGTAGGTGGAGCACTCTCCAAAGTTTATTATCAGACTTAAGAGTCGCAAATGATGTTATCAACGTTCAAGCCACATGATTATAGCATACTTGTAACATTTTCAAATACTTCCAGTGCAGTTTCCTTGCTGTCTAAAATAATCAAGCAGATAATGGATTTCACATTCATAATAATGGAACACTGTCAGGAACATTTTGAGGCATTAATGACTGTGGGCATAATACACTCTTTAACTGTTTTAATCTGAAGGAAAAATATGTAGCTTTTGCCCTGAGCAGTTGCATCTTTTAAATGAATGTTGCAAACAATACCAGTTAATTTGCTGATGCGCTGATGTCGTTTATATGAACGTCTATACATAATGGATTTACTTTGTTTCTTATGCAGAAGCTATCTTTGAATTTAATCACAACACACAATCACAAAAAAGGTTTCAGTTTTGCTCTTCAGATCTTATTACGCTAGAATTATTTTTATGATCTGCTGTGATGCAGGCTATCTCGTATCTGACAATCCACTGAAAACAGATGAGAAACAACTTCTGCATCTACTACAGAATGCCTTATGGCAGCTTTTGCAGTCTGTACTGATCTGTGCAAATAATTTTCTTACTTGTTCCATGAAATGCAAAATCTTTTCTTTTTATCTTGTCTTTTGGATGGAATACTACTACTAAAGTAATTGTCACAGTCATGATTCATGGTGGGCTACGATTCAACCAACAACAAATAAATATCGGCATATCCGGCTGCATATCAGAACATGTTCATTGTGTTTATTCTCTATTGTTTGTGTATTGAGCAAATAGTCTTTAGACATTATGCCTTCCACAGGCAGTATTTATCTTTCCATGCCAAATAATTGCACATGCAAGGAATGCCTAGCTGCACTTTTTTAGGTTGACTCAGTTTGCTCCATATACATATTTCAAACGTATCATTTGCCCTGTAATGCTTGAGACTGTAACAATTCTTAGTCTTCTTAGGCTTTAGGGGCACTGTGTATGTGTAAATTACTGCTGTTTAAAGCTAGACACAGAATTTGATTTCAATAAAATTGATCTTTCATTTTCTCGGTCTTCAGTAATGGTAGTTCAACTTCAGAGAGTCAGATCAGGAGGAGCGAGTCCAGAAAAATACTTGTTTCACTTTTCTGCTTCATTCTGACCAGGTTCTTCAGGCATCCTGAGGTCACAGTCAGCATCCAATCCACTACTGAGGGAACTTTCCCCTCGCTTTGAAACTCCCAGTGTCTTTGCCCAAGATTAAAGAGAAAATTGAGTTTTCTCAAGTCCTTATGCTGTAATTTCCTCAGCACCTCCAAAGACATCAGGGAAGAAATTCATATGTCAAAGCTGAAGTCAATGTACAGTTCCCAGAGCACCTGTTTTCTAACACAAACCAGTTCTAACAAAGAACAAGCATTTCCTGATTACATAGCTATTGTAAACTTTCCAGACATTTCCAGTCTTGCTTACCCTTTCCTCAGCTGTGTGCAAAGTGCAAAAATATTGTGCTTCAACAAGAAATGCCTCAAGCATCCTTGACTTGCTTCATAGGTGCAATTCAAGATGTTTGAACTTTTGGAGTTGTATTTTGTTAAAAAGCTTAGGTTCGTATAGGCTGAATTCTTCAAGGTTCTTTAGTGTTTCTCTATAAAATTCTATTCAGTTGTTTTGGATGTCCCTTTCTTCATACAAGAAATAAAATAAAGAGCGTCACTAATAATAAACAGTGAGCAGTCAGCCTAGAAGGGGATACACAGAGCTAACCAAGGGGTAAATGTATGCACGCACATTTAACATCACCTGAACCAGGGCTTTTCCATGGGCATCTCTGTTCTCTTGGGTTTCAGATGGCTAGGTACTTTCAGAACAGACCACAAAATGGAAGAAGATGGTCTTGTCCTCCACAGCATTGTCATTCGACTTCTTTTCAGAAAAGGTGGAACCTGGATTCTAGACCCTCCTCAAATGTGTATGTATATGTGTATTTGTATGTGTGTGTACATGTACATGTGTGTGTGTATGGGCGAGCGTGGCGGGGGGTGGCAGGGTGGCAACTCCTAGTTTGTGGGAGAAGGTTCTGCTCACCCCTGTGTTCCTGGGAGTGGTGGATAGTCTCCATCCCTTTTGCTGAAGTTTGAAGGGACTCGTAACAAATATATTTTTTTTTTCAGTTGCGTAAGAAGGAGCCTTATTGTGTGACCACTGTCCACTGGAAAATGAAAACTGTTCTTTCACACCTCTGTGGGCTAAAGTAGGCCTGCAGTCCAGCAGGCACCAATTTGTTCCTGAAGGTCAGTACATAATGTGAAGTTTCTTAAGTGTTTATAATGGGTCATTCTTTTTGTTCTTTTTTTCAGTATCAGTTGGTAACATCATCTGTTAATGATGAACATTAAATGCTTATAAAACTATACAGGGATGATTTCTAAACAGTGATTTGTGTGACTCGGACACTGATGACAAACAAGATATTTTACATACTTTATTAGTAATGAAAATATTCCTCAAAGACATGTCTCCACTTACAAGTTTCGTGGCTCCATCAAGAAGGAAATAAAGCTCCTCTCTTTCCTCTTACTTGTTGAATAGACTGAATATCTACACACTAAGTAGGAAGTTAAAATTACATCACCAGAAGTAGTAATCATCCTCTTAAATACTGCTTTATGTTCTTGTGGAGTAGAAGAAATGAAATAGAAGACTTAGGAATAGCCTTGAAAAGAACTTTAAGGAATAAAAGCATGTAGAATTTGTAAAAAAGCTAGACGAATGATACTTTAGAAACCCTGACCTTGAATTATAAAATACAGTAGTGCTACACTCAAAGCATGTATTAGAATAACTCATAAAAAAGCGTACTCTGCATCTTGCAGTCAGTTTTTCTGTTTTCATTGCTGCATTAAGTTCAAGGCACAGTTTTTAGGGTTTTGGGTTTTTTTATAAAGAAAATGATACAAAAATACACTACTAGTAAGGCAAATATTTAAAATAGGATTAAATCCAGTATACTCAATTATCCATTATCAGGTATCTTCTGGGCATAGACCAGAAATTAGTATAACATTGTCCACTCCAATTTCTCCAGTTTTGCCCTTCCCACGTTCTGATTCAAAAGTGACCTGTCATAAAAAAAGAGATGTATTAACAGTGAAAATGTAGTTTATCCAACCATTTAGCAACTCAATGTTAATTAGTTATAATGCTATATCTAAGGCATATTTTACCACAATACAGGACTTAATGACTTAAATCCTTGCAGTTTTTAGAGTTTCCTTGTATTATTTCAACTAGGCTGATAATCCTCTGCACAGATTTACAATACCAAATGGATTCCTTTAATAAGATTACTTATTTTCATTGTACAAAGAAAATGCAAATTGAGTGAAATCCTATTATAATAATGTAGTTCTGTCACTGTATGTGATGTCAGTGCACTCCTTTTCTTGAAGACATTACAACTGTTCATTTTTGATGTATTTGGATCCTTAGTTCTTGGGTGTATATATTTATTCTTTCTATACATATAGTATGTATCTATATAGTATAGCATCTATCCTATATAGACAGAGTAGGTTCATTTTTATGAATAGTATGCCTGAGTTCTTATTTTATAGTCTATTTCGCATTTATGTAAGGGCCTTTCTACATCATTCCAGCACTGCAAAGAGCCTTGAAAAGAGCTTGCGTTTCATTTATACTCACAGTATTCAATTATACAGCAGAAGCCTTTACACAGCACTGAAAATGTTCAGTCACATAAATGAAAACCAGGCCCTAGCATTTCAAGGAGAAACTTGCTGAAGCCCTGATTGAGGCAGTTTTCTGTGCACACTGTTCCCTTTTGGCTAGCATGTTCTGCTCCTTGGGTGATTGCCCACCCTTGATTATACACGATGCCTCCTTTTGCACTAATTATCTGGTTTAGTGTGGTTTGAAAGCATCCTCTTCTATGAAACAGGGATAATTTTCATTTTTGCAGGAATATATGTATGCTTCTGTTGCATGAGATGTTAAACATAGATTTTCATTGTTCCTGATAATTTATGATCTGATGCATTTTTACAAAAATACAAGATTACTGGCATCAATGTTCTAACCAACTGGGGTAATTCAGCTCTGAAATTACAACCAGATAATAACTTTTCTGCCTCTTAAAATCTGTGCTCCTGTTTCCCATTTCAGATAAGCCTTTCAATTGCCAGTAAGTAATGCCTATAAAACAGTTGGTGGAACACTTGAGGATTAGGAAATGAAGCTGTTGATTATGGTATTTGGCTTATAAATTGTGTTATACTTACACTGTTGGTTGTTTCAGCCCCCTGAAATATCTCTATTTTTCCAGTTCTCCACCTTTCATCTTTTCCTTTGTTCTGCTCCCAAACAGGAGCGTTTTTTTTGTTTGCCAGGAACACCCGAAGTTTCCCCACTCTTTCACCAGCAAGCCGATAACTGAAAATCAAGCAGTAGCTGCTCTTTGGTTTGAGGTCGGTGAGGAGAAGTTTCAGACGTCCCATATCCTTCTTGTGCCCCACAAAAGCTGGAACTGCCATGTAGTACCCATCGCCTTGTAATAAAAAAAAAGGAAACCGCATCTTTAATGGACTTGTGTTATTTATTAGCAAATTGAATTCATATTTGCTAAGAAAATACATGGAAGCTGTGTTACTTGAATAATTTAAAATCAGACTGGAGAAAAGCAGCAGGGAGTATACTTTGCAAGGAATAAGCTTGCACTGCTGTAAGTCAGATCAGTATACAGAGGAGATGAATTCATATTTCACCGGCAATTACAGTCCTTCTTCCTTGCACTATCTTTCAAAGGCAAAACCATCTCAGTTTTTCAGATGCAACAGCCTGAAAGAGGCTGCTATGCCTCTGTGGTCAGACCATTTCCAGTACCTGAGGTAGCTCAATACTTTCTCCACTGTCCTCTGCAGTGACGACAAACTCATAAAAGAACTGATAGCTTATTCCCCAAATCCTGGAGGACCAATGAAATGACAGAGACACATAAAGTGATAAAGGGATAAAACATATGGGCCCATAAATAAAGTCATAATCAGCAGATGTAAGTTCAGGGGGAGGGGGTAAGGTCAGGGTACGGTCTTCCTGGAAGCGACATCATAGAGAAGGGACTTTGCGAAAAGGAAATATATGGAGCAGGAGAGGAAGGATTAGTGAAGAAAGACTGGGATGGAAAGACTGTGAGGGAAGAGGGAGAGAATGTGTGTGTAGGAACTGGAGCAAGTGGCCTGCAGGATCTGCAGGATTCACCGGTCCCTACTGCAGCAACTTCTGCAACATCTCCTGTGTCACAGGGGAAGAGACATCCTTTCAAACAAGTTTCTTCAGCCACACCTTTTTATATACACACAGCACAGCAGTCACACATTGCATTTGTGGAGCTCTTTTTCAGGTTTTAGCAGCCTGCAGCTGGTACCAGGTCAGGTATTGGTTGTTCTTGAATAGCCTCCTGCCCTTGGCTCATTCTGAGGAATGCCATCACTAGTTTGTCTCGCAGAGTTTGAGAGTTCTGAGCAGTTATCACAGTGCTGTCTAAGCCATGTGAGTGACTACATTGCCACATCCATCTAAATGGCAGATGTGTGGTTAAATGCCCTAGGAGTCTTGCAGAGACACGTGTAACTAATAAGGTTTCTGTTGCCTTGTACCTGGCAATTCTGAACAGTTATATTGTAATCATTTTCTCATCTTTTGATTCCTTTGTGTTGAAATACGTTGCTGATTACCAGTTGCCACTGGATATTTCAAAGAAACAATTTCCACTCCCAACATTCTCTGCGGCCTTTTTTCTTTTATAAAGATAACCCACTGATAGGAAAGCTAATTTCTATTCTGTTTTCCCCTCCATCCCCATTTTTTGGAGGGGGTGAGCCATCGAATCAAAGCATAGCTAGAGGACAGATATTTAAATACCTCTATCTCGATCAGCAGGATTCCAGTCAAAGTCATCATCAGCATCTTGTTTCCAGTCGCAGACCCCTCGACTGAAGCTGCAATCAACTGAAAAAAAAAATTGCCAATGGAGACTTAGAGATAAGAGGAACGCTATATCAGAAGTACTGAGAAAAATAATTTGCTCTTTATTCACCCAGTTATGAAGGTATAGGTCATTCTAAAATTATCTACAATCTGAGTTCAGATAGTGTTGACCTAGATTAAATTGCAAAAAAGCATAACATTAGAATTTATGTCGTAATTATTTCTTTAACTCACAGGAAAATCTGTTGTGTCTTTTTACTGCCAATATCCCATCTGCACATGAGATTATATGCTGTGACTTCTGTATACTGAGTGCCTGCTGATCACCAGGTATAGCTGGAGGTGTTAGTTTTGAATTCCAGCATCATAAATGCTTTGGCATCTGCCAACTTTAGAGCTTTCCTCTCTCCATTTGTTACACTGCTGTAGTTGCAATCAGCTGAGATGCTCAAGTTCCAGTTCTATCCATTGAAAGAGGGAAGCTGGCCTCCCATGTGAGGAATCCTTTATGTCAGCTCTTGATACTCACACTACATGGAGCTGGGAATAGCCCAAATCAGGTGACCTTTAGAGCACACTGAAAAAGGGTGTCACCCAGAGTGTACCACAGCCTTCCTGACTGTGCAGATGAAAAGCATTACATACACAAAGAAAGAAACACTGTGCAATGCAAGCATGACAGATCAGATTAAGAACAATATGTCAGCCATCTGAATTGCCTCAGTAAGAAGCATCCTTCCTGTTCTTTTCACGTATTTTATCATGAGACAGAGAAGTGTAGTACATGACATTTAGAGAGCTTTACTCTATAAATCCATTGTTTCTGAGACTACTGCTTTCTGAATTGGAAAAACCCTATTATCTTACCCTTAATGTCAGCCAACATATCTGTCTATTTTGTTCTGGTTTGTTTTCTTTAAGATTTGGAAGCCTTTGTGGATTGTTTTTGGGTGAAACCCACCTTGTCCTAAAAATAATCTCAGCTACAGCCAATCCCAGCATTTCAGCCCCTGCCCACTTGTCTGGTAACTCCCCCAGGAGGATGCTGCTGCCCTGTAAATGCATTAGCTCAATACAATCTCTCAGTCCCCCCTTTTGGATTCTGCTTTTTTCCATGGCTTTCATGAGCAGGTCCTTATAGTCAACTTCATGATTCTGTCCATCACAGGGAAACTGTTTCCCACCAGGAGAGAGGGGAAGAGTGCCCTTTGATCTGCCTTTATGCTCTGCTTTGACCAGGACTACACTGCCGTCTGTTCTAGTTCCCAACAGGCAGTGAAGTTTTCTGCCTGAAAGTCTGTGAAGCAGTTTCCTAAGGCATGGCAGAAGCTTAAGTTGTGTACATAAATTGACAGGTCTTGGACCTTGTATGCTCCCCTGACTGATTGTACAACAATTTTTTAATGTGAGAAAGAACAGGTAGTATCATCTTACTCTGATATCCGCAGGACTTTGATGAATTGGGAACTATCATAAATTCATAGTCAGGCTATTTAAGATTCAGGGTAAATATTTATTCAGTCTTGTTCAGGGGAAACTCCTATTGACTTCTGACAGAGGAGCAGGAGAAAAAACCAAGAGAATATGGCTGAAGGACATTGGCATATTGTTGCGTGCTATGCAACACTCTTCTAACATGGTTTCATTTTATAGATGACAGAAATGACTTTATTTTTTTGTGACTATGAAATAAATTGAGTGAAATTCAATTGCAAGTCAAGTTTTGATGTGAGGGAACTTTCTATACATGCCTTATAAAGAGCTAAAGTATGTTTTGAAAAGGACACAAAACCAGCTTCTCACATTGGAACTGGCAGAATGTTTTGGCCAGATACTGTCTCTAATGCGCTCACCAAACCTTTGTTTTATGTTAAAAGCTTTAAACTGTTTCTGGCTTGGCTAATACAGGTTGTCATGAAAACACAAAATACAGAGGAAAATAAATTCTGTAGAATAAAAATAACCTACCTTCTTGCTCTGGTCTCAACCCTGGAACTTTCCTCTGTGCCAGGAGAGGGCCGAAGGCAGCTGCTTCTTTCACCTTGGGAACTAGAGAAAACAACTTGTCAAGTGCTGCGTTACCACGGGAACAGAAAATGGAACTTTATTGCTTTATACCACTTGCCATCATTTATTTAAATAACTCAATGTGTGTGTTTTCCACTCCACCACCAAACTCATATTCCTAATCCCAGTTAGATACTAACTCTGAATTTTAAAACTTTGTTTAAATTGCTGTTTTCCACAACACTGTGCCTTCTAAGCTGGGGGCAATGGAGCTACAAGATTCACAAGGTCATAAAACGTTGAACATGACCTTTCTTTGATGTGGTGATCTGCTTTCTTGCTACAAAACTTCAACTAATGATTGAAGTACCTGAACGCTACCAGACAGCGAAGACAACGACTCAACGACTTGGCAGCACGTTGCCAACAGCAGCCTCAAAGACTTTGTAACAGCCATAAACGCTGGGGGATCAAAGGGCCACAGCTCTGTATTCAGGTAAGTGATAGCTGGTGCTGCTGTAACAGAAGGCCCAGGAAATTATTTTTCTGAAGCTGTACTCTCTCCTGGGGTACATGTTCTCCTGCAGACCTGATCAGCCCTGCTGTCTGTTGGGAAGGAAGGGTGCAGTGACTGCCCTACCTCTTCCTCACCCCCCCTGCAACAGCTGGCAAGCACAGCCTCATGTTTTGATAGCCAGTCCTGCTGGAACCCCCTGAACAAGTTCTTTTGTAAAAATTGCTTGACTTGTCTTGTGCCAAACTGGAAGAGTAGGTACAGCAGCACAGTCAATGAATGTTAGGTGCATTCTCTAAGATACTGGCCTAAAGGAGGTAGTTACTCAAGAAGCACTACTTTTCAGCAGCAGCCTCAGAGACCAAGGCAAAAGCTCTCCTGTCTGATGAGCTACAAAGATATAGAAGCTTGCAAACTCTTATTTACTCTAAGTAATACTCTAAAATACTCCAAGTATTTTTAAAGTTCTGTGATTAAACTTCTTTTGTACTATTTTAAGTGATTAATAGAGAAGTGCACTCAGTAAAAAAAAAAAAATAGTCTCAACTTCTTTGTGCAGAGCCTGTGTAAGTAAGTAATCACACATGAGATAAGGGGAAGATCTGCTTTCACTGGCAGAGGATTCTATCCTTTGCAAACACATATGCAGATGATACCTATGATATGCACATACACACCTATGAAAACAGGAGGAGCTTAAATGTGCCATTTTAGATAAGGAGTGAGGGAGGATCCTTTGGATTATTGCTTACAGAAGGTGTTATAGTGGAAAATCTGACAGCCTGAAGTTCACTTTGCAGCCACACCATGTGGGCAGCAGCGTTAAGATAAGCTCAGACTTCCTCAATAGTGCCAGATGACAGGAGCTATGGAAATGGAAATTACTTTTCCCTACTCAGCATTGTATCATACATGCTATTAGAAAGTTGCAAATGCCAAATATTTTTGAAGTCATGACTTTCACATGCCCGCACACTTGTTCAGATGGGAGTTCGTTCCCGTGAGTTCCACTGAGCTAGGGCTTTCTGTTGAAATACTCCAACATACAGTCGTAAACACATACTCCATTTTAAGAATATACTTAGAACCCACGGCAATCCAGAGCCTCCTAGCACCATCAAGACTATGCCATCTACTTAACCTTTCTTCTTCAAAACTGTCAAAAATTGCTCTGTGTGTACACCAGAGAAAACATACACTAATGAAGAGGCCCTGGAGGCACTTCCAGAGGTACTGAATTGAGCTGAGAGACTCATGCAATCTTACGAGCTTTCTGATGAATTGCCAGGAGCGTGTCCTCTCTTGTTGCCCTTGCAGCCTTTCCCTCACTCAGACCATTGCTTAAATCACCTGGATAATATTCTTACTTAAGGCAAGGATTAATATATCTTTCTCCAAATTAATATATGTCTACGTATACACATTTAGGAACAGGCACATAGAGATTAGGTGTTAAGTTTACTGTCATGCCATAAACTTGGCCTCGTACTTAGTGAAAGAGGCTCAGGCTGTGAAAACCCTTGCCAAAATGAAGAGAGCTATTAAAATATGATCAGTTCTGGAAAGAGTAGAGTGATTTAACAGAAGACAACAGCTGCCAGAATGATTTATTTATTGAGTTATTGAATTACACTTGAATTCACTTGAGGGATATACATGCAGGTGTGGCTGTGTGCTGCAGATGCTTCAAGTGAAAAACTGTCATGCACATAAAAAGAGCCAAGTTTTGTATCCAAATCTCTTTTTGTTTTCAGTGTCAGGCATTGCATTCAGGTTCTCTACTTACTGGAAGATATCACTTGCTTATTATGAGAAACTGTAAGCTTCAGCTTACAGAAAGTTTTCCAAGAAAGCTTACTTCTTGGAATGTGCCTACATTTTGCATCAGACCATCACTGGACATAGTCAGGATCCAAAGTTTACTGCCTCCTGTGTACTAGGCAGGAGTCAGGATTGCCCTTTTCAGCTCTTCTGCTGTCAAGTGGTGCTTGCAGAAAGGCAGGCCTTGTCTCATGTTCCCTAAGAACATACTCTTACCAACAAAAGCTCACATACATCCCACTTCAGGCACAGCGGAGCCTATCCTTCTTTCTGTACTGCCAGTGCCCACCCATTTACTTACCTGCAGCGCTAGCTACTATATAATCTCTACATATAAAACCCTTCATACGATGGTGCCACAGATTCTTAACTGTTGATGTTGTCATGATACTCTTATGTGCAGGAATTAGTGGCAAAGAGAACTAATGTCCAAGTCTTCAGAGGTACCTATGTCACTAACTACCACCAGTTGCCATAGGAGTTGTGTCTATGATTGTCTGTGATGAGCTCAGCATAAGTAAATTGGTGACGTTCTGGTCCTGAGAACAGCCACCTTGTTGCTGACACAGGTTCTTGCATCTGCAAGAAATTCAGTGTTGGTACCTGCAACATATATCTGAGTTTTGCCCCTGTTCTGAGGAGGGGGAATCTCTTTGAGCCATGTTCGATACAGCTTGTCAGTTGTATTACGTATCTGGAAGTGCAGCAAGAAAAGAAACTTTCTGCAACATAGAATAGCCCCAGCGAGCTCTATCTGGCTGCAAGTACTTCCCTAAAAAATAATGGGACTCACATAAACCAACTCTGAAACTACTGAGGATGTCTGCAATCACGGAAACACTTCTTAACTATAACCTTAGAAAGGGAGAAAGTAGTGCTGAAAAGAAGCATTGAGACATTGTTCTAGTGTAAATGTGCCTGAATAGAGTGCCATGAAGGGGATTTAGAAACAAATTCATGCATGAAACTAGAATTCCACTTTAAAAACACCAGGCTTACAGGGAGCGCTGTGCATAATGAAGTAGATGAGGTTTGAGAGCCACCTCCTAGCCATCCACCTGGCCAGGGACCTTTAGATAGCTCAGTAAAGGAAGATTACAGACTGCCACTAAAAGATATAGCAAAAGAGCTAGTTAGGTTCAAGCATATCCTTTCATACAGTGCACAGCAGTTTCCTCCTAGAAGTGCAGGCACCAGTTCACTCTGCCTGTCAAACAGGTTTGTTAGCACTGGTCTGCCAGTTGTGCCAACCCTGACTACACGACTTCTTGGTTGGAGCTAGTTTGCACTCGGCTTGCTTGGAGCACAACTGAAGTCAGCTCAGGTCTGCCTGAAAAGTGCCATGTAGATAGACCCTCAAGTCAGTCTGTAAGTCAAATAAGGGGCAGTGAGATCACAAAAGCAATAAGAAGCTTCAGGAGCACATCTGGAAAAGCACTGCTTGGGCCAAGCTACAATATTAAAAGGTTCAAAGTGAAAAAAAGAAGAAAAAAAAGGAAAAAAAAAAAAAAAGAAGCTAAAACTCCAAGCCCAACAAGCAGAAGCTCAGTCAAATGGGTCTGTGGAGCACTGTTTTATGGCACCCTTCAGAAACAGTACAAAAGCACTGCTAAGTGACTCTGCAACGCTAAAGGAGCTTACTGAAAACACTGATAGATTTTCCTTTATGTGCACTTGGTTTCACCTCTCTGCTTTGCCAACTGCTGTATATAAAAATACTTAGAGCACATTTGGAAATGACATTTTTGTCTGAAAAAATATGGCTTCATTTATAGCTTGGAAGTAATTTTCTATTTGTCTGCAGTAATGCATGTGCTATCCTTAAACCTTTAATTTTTTTTTCCTGTTAGTGGGAATGTATTTCTTATAAATCATCCATGGCATCACATTGAGTTGTTGCTGAGGCAGCTATACTGGAAAAACAGATATATAGCAGAATATAAGCACCCATGTATTTAATTGTGCTAGTTGTAGACAGTGGAGTATATTTTTATTTCTTGTTATGGCTGTTTGATTTTTCTGTCCCCTGGAAAATGCCTATGCCTGGTTTTGCCTAGGTAGTCTAGTTAGTCTAAATGTAAAAATAACACACAAAACTTGGGAAAGGTAACTCACTGTTGGTAATTCTAACACGTAGAATTCTAAAGTGCCTGAAACTGCAGCATGCGGGAACTCTCACAAAAATGGTACTCATTGTCTTTCTAACACTGCTCTCTGATGTTCAAAGTCCATAAAAAAACCCAGAAAACCAGAGTGGGCACTGTAAAAAAATCAAGCAGAATATAAGAGGTAGTAAAATGAAGACTAGCTTCCTGTATATATACGGTATATAACTATGTTGGACTGAAAGGAATATGCCACATCTCTGCTACCACATCCTTCTCTGAAAGAATTACATTTGCCAGATGTCTGACATCTTTTGAGCCTTTTATCTGCAGATGTGGACTGAGCTGTGGTCTGAGCATTATTCGCTCACACAAGTGGTCTAATTGTCAGAAAAGAATAAGATTAAGAGCAAACATCCTCATTAACTGAGAGAGTGCTCTTGTTCAGAATTAAGAGCCTAGAAGCCATTAGGGAAACAGTCCACTTTTAGTATTGCCAAATAAACGAGAAAACCAAAACCTCTTTATCATTCTTGGTGCTATCAAAGGAAGGGGCTCTGTAATTAACATAGCTGGCTACATGATACCACGGGAGTGTTTTAAGCATGATATGAGTTTCATAAATTGATAAAGTACAGAATATGCAATTTAGTTGCAGTTGGCAATCCATTGTGATCCAGAATTGTAATCCATTCTGGAATACGAATGGTACACAAAAAGCACTGAAACATTAGAAAATATCAGAATTAAGGTTGTGCACTGTAAGTTCACCTCTAGCTTGAGTGTAGCATGTGTACAGTCATTGCTTATATAACCAAGCACTTTGGTCCACCTCTCTGTCTTTCATGTCCAGAAAGGACATTTCTCACACAGTAAGGAGCTTTCCAATACTTTGATTTACTCATTTTCTATACATCTCCAATTTTTGCAATCAATAGGACAGAGTCCTATTTATTAAAGTGCACCTTTCACAGCAGGACAGGTCCTTCCTTCACACTGAACAAGGTAAGGATCCCATGGAAAACAGTCATTTAAAGTAATTACACACTTTATCATAAGGTGTAAAAATATAAGAAGAAAAATCTAAGTTTTCACAGATGACCTTAATTTTGACATTTCTTAAATGTTGGTGGCTTCACTTTGCTATTTTTATCTATTGTGTTTTTTAAAAAACCTGTGAGTAGTAGTTTTCATGAAGGTCCTGTATTTTGATAGTTGGCCTATTTTAATAATTTCAATCTCCATACAATAGTTCCCTTTTTTCCCTACAGTATTTTTCTGTGGCTCCCTCTATATTTATTATGTAGTAAACCTACTATGATAAAAAAATACATGTTTAAAAAAAAAAATTAGGATCTCTGAAAAGTGTGACCTATCCATTTTTCCTAATTAACTGCTCTTCCTGGAAGACAAATAATACCAATATTAAAAATACAAAAGGCAGATGCTATGTGAATACTTGAGGGGGTTATATGGAGGAACTTAATGTGGTAGTAAAAGATTCACTGCTGAATAGGCAAGAATGTGTAAATTTATGAGCTGTAAATTTGAGCTAATCATGCACTCCAAAGGATAATTCAATATCATTAAAAATGAAAGTGTCTTAAAAGCCCAAAAGTTCAAACAATTAGATGCCTGAATCATGACTGAATTCATATAATAACAAGGATCAAGTACAGCATATGAATATTTAAAAGGAAAGGACATAGTTAACCTATGCAACCCATCCTGAAAGAAAAATGCAAATGGCACAATGCTTTAAGTCCTATACATAGTTGGTATCAAACAAGAAAGCCATAAATAATACAAGTTCACATACTTAATGAAACTACATCTTGGGCATACTAGTATCCCTGTATAAAGAAGCACACCAACCTTCTGCCAGTATCCCCTGGTGAAATAAAATCTCTCTGGCATGTTCAGTATATAAATCCCTTATATTAATAATGGAAAATTCCAGTCAAATGTGACTGGAACAAAAACAGTATAGGCAAAAATACAGATAAAACACAGTGTTTTAATATTTTCAAGCAACAATATTAATTGTCACTGCTGTCAGTTGTAGTGGCAATTTTGTAGAGACAAGTAGTCTCTGCCTCACCCAGATATATGGTGTTCAAATGTCCTGGTTTGGTTGAGAAAGTCCTTGAAAAAGAATCTCACCAGACTTCATGACAACAATCTCTTGTATATTATTTTGACTTGGCTTTTCCTATGGACAAAGGATCTTCCCTGTGTGCCCTCACTCAAACTGAAATCTGGGCCATGAATCTATGCCAAATAGTGTAGCACCGAGCACTCAACAGGACGGTTACATGATCCACCCTTTGCAACTGCATCAAGTCACGTAGCCTAGTGCAGGAGGGCATGTTGCCCTTGTAACACCAGGCACAGAGAGCTGAACCCTATGTCCTTTTAACCAAAAAGGTAGG
This sequence comes from Morus bassanus, assembly GCA_031468815.1. Taxonomy (NCBI): domain Eukaryota; kingdom Metazoa; phylum Chordata; class Aves; order Suliformes; family Sulidae; genus Morus; species Morus bassanus. Next base: position 84,539,626 of record CM062568.1, on the reverse strand, counting down.
ATGACCCTACCCTGGGGGCACTATTTCTGGCAATCCTTCCTGACCCGTCCAAGCCGGTTACAGAAGAAACCTGTTGCGATGTCTGAGCTACCTCCCTCAATCCCTGAATCCATCCATCCATCACAGAAAGGCAGAAAGGGTTAGGAGGACTGACTTGGATGATTTTTTTTCTAACAGGCTGCCTTGCCTCACAATTGAGGAAGCAGAAGAACCCACAGTCCTTTAGGGCACAGATTTTTGAATAAATGTATCTATAACTAATAACAGTATTACTTATAAATATTTAATTTATTATTAATAATAGCTATTTACAGAACCTATTAGTACTATGCCCCTAAAAGTGCTAGACCAGCAATATTCTTGCAATTCTGTTTGGAAAGAAAAGCTTCTGTCCCTACGGAAATCACAACTATGGGGAAGCACACTCTTGCTGAGGGTAAGTACCCTTTCAGGTTCCACTAGCATTTTGCAGTTAATTAGTCAATCTTTTTGAGTCCTTCCCAGTCTAACCACATTTAGCTGAACGTATCTGGTACCACCAGTACTGGTCAGTTCACACCATTCTCTTGGCCCATGCAAGCTCCCCATCAACTTATCTTCAGGAAGAAGCTTGAGTACCTGAGAATCTAGACTCAACAAAAGTTGTCATATATATTGCAACTTTCTGCTCACTTTCTCCATACTTCCTGAAAAATTATGGCTAGCTTTGGATTAATTAGCATGACAGGGAAGAGTTATGTTCTTCTTTAGGACAGTAGTTTAGCAGAAATACGTGTGAAACAGAATTCTCTAATCGTAAAAGTATGAGATTGGCCATCAGAAGAACTGGGTTTTATTGCTTCTTGTGAGAGAACAGAATCCTTTGGTCTGAGACTCTCAAATGCATTTGGCAGTACCAGCATGGTAAGTCTGAACCCCAAGGGTAGCTTGCCATCCAGTGAAAACTTCTAACCCCAATTTGGCTTCAGGTCCTGCACGTGCTACCTCTTTTAGGTAAGTGATTTATGAAGGGATCCTTAGAAGATGGATAGGAAGTGGCATAAGCTTGTCAGGAGTGAAAGGCTGAGTAAAGAGATAGGCTGAGGCTTAGGTAATGAATCTGGTGTGGCTGGCCAGAGGGACAGTGGCATCCTGAGCACAGGATCCTCGACTTTGGAGGCATGGCACTGTTAGCCAGAAACTTTTGACAAAAAGCAGAGAGAGTGAGTATAGCCTGGAGCTTACGACAGTCACAGGAGAAGGTAAGGTGGGTTGAAGTCCCTGCTGTCTGTGCAATACAGATTTTGAATCTGTGGGGATCTCCTGTATGCCAGCTGAGCTTCCCAATTTATCATATGGAAACACGAACATACTTCTTTTGCTCTGGCTGTTGCGTTTTTTCAGTTGTTTTGTTTGTTTGTTTGTTTGTTTTCCAACCTGAGTATCTTGCTGTTCTCTTTTTGTCTTGGCCTGTATGCCAACTGCCTCCTACCTCTGACAGTCATAAGATCTGAAGAGGGCTCTCAGTACACCAAGGTCCCACCATGAAAGAGAGAGCTCTATCTATCATTCCTTCACTTTGGTAATTCCACCCTGAGCTCTTCCTCTTGTGCAAGAAAGGGTTTGAAGTGGCATGTCAGTCCTGAGTATTTTCACCATTTGGTCCAGTTAAAAGCTGACATGCAGAAGTGTATTTTTGCATGTGGCTAGGTGACAGCTGTTTTGATATTTTGGAAATATCCCTGATGCCTGGATTCCCAGCATACGTGCTTACAGTACCAGAGAGTAATCTAAGCATCTTCCAGGGTGCAAGTCTACATTCTATTTCCTAAACTGCTTTGAAATCCTTGGTTAAAAGTATAGAATGAAACATAGAATCATGCAAATTGAAAGGGACATCTGTAGGTCACCTAGTCTGACCTCTTGATCAGGAGGTTGCTCAAGGCCCAGCTCGGTGATATTATGAATATCTCCAAGCATGGATATTTCACAACCTCTCTTCATACCTGTACCATTTTTTGTCCATTTCATGGTAAAATATTCTTTTCATTATATCTAATCAGAATTTTTTTTTGTTCCAACTTGTATTCATTACTTTTTGTCCTATTGCTGTATATTTTCAAGAAGAGTCTGGCTGTGTCTTCCCTATATCTTTCCATTAGATAATTGAAGACAGCTATAAGATTTCCTCTTAGCCTTCTCCTCTTAAGGCTGAAAAAAAGAGTTACTTGCAGTCTCTCCTCATATACCATGTTCTCCAGGCCCCTGACCTTGGTGGAGCACTGCTAGACTCATGCCAGTACCTCTGTTTTGTAATGGAGAGCCCAAAACCGGACATAGCACCTCAGATGTGGTCTCACAAGTGCCAAAGAGGGGAAGAACCACTTCCCTTTTTCTGCAAAGCTTCTTCCTAAGCAGTCATCCCATGTCTGTAATGTTGCATGAGACTTTTCTCTCCCTTTGCATTTGCTTTTGTTGAACTTCATAATGTTCCTGTCAGCCCATTTCCACAGCCTGGCCAGGTCCCTCTTAATAGCAGTGCTGCCCTTTAGCATGTGGGTCGCTCTCCCCAGTTTGGTATTGAAATACGAAATATTAAAATATGCTGTAAGCGCTCACTGTTAGTATTTGCAGGAAGGGAGGAGGTTGTTGAAAAAAGACCTGACTTCACTCTGTTTATCAGCTCACTAGCATAATTTGGGGAAGCAATATTAGTCTATCCTTAGCCTGAACTAAAATAGGCCAATTACCACCTAAAAACAAAAAAAGCAATGTTAGGAGAAGAGTGCCTTTGGCAAAGAAGCTTGTATTCTCAAATGTATTTAGGTGAATAATCATATTTTTTCTTGGCTTTCTTACAGTAGCAATATCACAGACCATTTTTTCCAGAGGACTTTAAAATGATCTTCCTTTAAAAAAATTATATTTATGTGTCTTTTAAAATCAAATAGCACAATTCAAATGCTAACTTAAACTTCATTTGTGTTCATTTTTATAATTATGAAATACACTGCATAATTTTAATTACTGTGGGATAGTATTTATTATTTTTCTATACTTTGTAAAAGAGAAAGTATCATGAATAAAGTATTAGCAGGGTGTATTTTTCATATTACATATGTTTGCCACTACCTTGAAGAATGTTTGATTGAGCCATATGTACTAAAAGCCAATTAAAATGAATCTGAAAACTTTACAGAATGCAGCAAGAAATTGTATAACGTACAAGATAACGGTTGGAAGGAAACACCTGAAAACACACTGAGGAAACCTATGGCAATCTTCCTGATAAATGACTAATGTCAGAACTTAAGTGAGACTCCTGCTCAAGTATCATCAAATGCTTTAAATTTGAGTGTGTCCATTCAGATGAACTCTCACGTTTAAACAAAAGGGATAAACACCCCCCGTTCCCCCGTGATTCACGTCATTATTTTTCTGTTGGGAATGACATGAACAACAGTGGTGCTTATTATATGGTCTATATTATTTGAAACACAGGGACACCAAAGTCTATGTTTTTCCTCTGAACTATGCACCCTACTTAGGATGATGAGTATGCCTTTCACAAATCAAAGCTAATTATTGTCTTACTCATAATGAAGCAACACACTATCTTGTTTTGCTGGAGCTTCTGTGAAGAAAATGGGGAGAAGCTATGTGCTATGTCTAAGCTGCTCTGAAAGCACAGTCTGCAGAGGGGCTGTCAGGACGGAGCACTCCCTCTCTGCTCACGTTGACTGCAGACAGATTCTCCTAAAAGGGAGATTTGGTACCTTTAGTCTCACCCATAGGTATGTAGGTTGCTTTTCATTCTCTACAAGTAAATTCTCATAAAATGGCTCTAATGTTTCATGTTGATTTTGTTAGTGTTTATATATATATTTTTAAATTGAAAACAGATTTTTAAAAAATGAAGAAACTTACAAAAGACATCTCCTCTAAGGCTTTGCTCATGGTTGATTTGATTCTCAAAATCTTCCTTTTCCTCTTCATCTGACTCTTCTGCAGTAGCTTCAGTTTCTTTCTCTTCCTCAGTGTAGCTCCCACCAAGATCAATACCACCTTCATAGTCTAGTAACTGCAAGTGGGTCTTAGAAACCGGTGTCATGGCTGCTTCTGGGATCACATTCTTGATTGTTTCATGCTTTTTCACACTGTTTTTATGTGCAAGAAGTTTCTTAATTGTATCCTTAGCTGTTCCAGGGATTCTTGCGATTTCCTTCACTGACTTTTCAAGGATAACTAGAACCAAGAAAAAAATACTAAATATTCATCTAAGGAGTCATTCAGCAATGTCAACATTTATAAATGGCACCATTGTGTCCTTTACAATGTCCAGAAACCCATACCGCCACTGAAATGGAACGTATTTTGAGAGGAGATAAATCAAGCCGCTCCGTCACATTTCATTTAGCTCTAAGGACATTTAGTTCTAAGGGGTAAACCCCAAAACTTCGAAGAGGCATCCAAGAATGTCAAATTATTATCTTCTTGCAATTCCAAGGTGGACTAGAACATAAATGTAAAATTTCCTGAGGTTTTAACTATTTTATGATTCCTCTTGGCTACAAAATACTAAAGGGATAACCAGCCTTGTAGTATCTTGCAACTTTGGATTCTGCTCAGACACACAACAGCTGCCAGGAGTGGAAAAACTTAAGAGTGGGGTAAAAGTCAGTTGAGATTGTTCAAATCTGTAAAACAAAAGAAAATAATCTGAATTTTGGGTTTTCCCTATTATGAAGTATAATGAAGTCAAATATCCTCTATATCCAGGCAAAAACTTGAAAACATTAATTGATAAGAGGACATTTTTACATTTACATGGCAGCCCTGATTTTAAAATCATGTTTTTCTTGTCAATGTATTGAGTTTCAAGACACAAGCCTTTTATTTCTTTTAAAATTCAATTTTTCTCTCTCTACAATCATCAAACTATATTTGGATGCTTGAATGAGGGACATTTTTCATTTGAAGATGCATTTCTAGGGATGTGGGGAGGCAGGATTGATTTTCCACCAGTGATGGGACCCAGTAGCAGCGCAAAGGGCTCCTTTGAGACAGTATGTTGGCCAGCTGTTCTCCATGTTCTCTTAAGATAGGAAAATTATCAGTTTACAGGAAATGAGGAGAGATCTTAGTTGCATATTACGAAAAACTTGCTTACTATCCTTGCTATAGGATAGTAAAACACAGGAGCAAGCCACTTAGATTATTTGAACTGTATCACTAGAAGTTTTAAAAAATTGTTAGACTACGATCTGTCATTAATATGCTGGACATGATCTTCGTCAGAGCAAAAGAACAGACTAACTGGTCTTTTTTAGTCCCTTCCAGACGTACTCTTCTGTCATCTGACAAAGACTGATGGTTCTTTGCACTGATGGCCAAATCATAACTGAGGGTTAAAGCCAGGACTACTTTGGATCAGTTTGTTCAAGGTACGTGTACAGTACAAAGCAAATTCAAAGGAGAAATTACGGCAATATTGCAGTTGTTGCTCTTTATCAGCAACATCAGTTGCTGTGCAACATCAGCTAAGGAACATCACTGTGCCAAAACTAGGTCTGGAAGGGTTTGTGTGACAAATATGCAAGTTTTAGAGAAGACATAAATATGAGGAGTTCTAGTTTATGACATGATCCCATCCCACCATAAGGGTTCCACTAGTGTTAACCAAGTCCCTACCTGTCATAGTACCAGAGCTAATGAGGAAGAAAGTGTCCTTGGAGTTTAAAGTCCATGTCAATGGCCTTTGAGGCTTGAGACAATGAGGCTTTTGAATCAGTTTAGGATTTCATGACTGCTATGCCATGACACTCAGTATGCAACTATATACTCAGCCCTCTAGTGTTGGCCACAGCCTGAATCTGTGTGGGTTAGGAAGAAGGACTGGTAAGTAGGATAGCACAACCATGTCATAAGCTACTGATAGCCTTCTGCAGTCTGAGTGCTTTATATGAAGTACCTAGGAAATAATGAGAGCTGAGCAGTTCCAGTGTGCTGTACACAGGCTTTTCCATAGATGGAGACCATTTCCACCAAATAGTCAGAATAGCCTTATATACTGCTTCCTATCTTTGATTCTTGATCACTATTGATGTTGTAGTGCCTACATTCTTTTGGGATTGCAAATGGTGGGGGAAGTCAGCTATTTTTATTTCACTCTGTTTTTGCTGTCTAGTGATTACATTATCAGAGCAAGAATATGTTCCTATTTTGCTCCTCACTTTGTAATAAAAACTTTATAGTAGTATTTTTGAACAGATGGACTGGACTTGTAACCTTGGGTAGTACTTTTTTCTGTGTGCTTCTTTTCACAGAAACATAGCAGAAGAAAAAACACCAGTTAATAAAATAGATCTGTAGTCTAGTAAGAAAAGGGAAGAGTTCCCTGAATTTATATTCGCTCCTGGAAAATACAATCCTATCACTGTGAATTCATCACATCTTATTTACAGCAAATGCAACTATGTGCTATTTAGTATCCCAGGAACAAAGGCACACTCTCTTGGTGGGCTCACTGGAGCATTCAGATTTCCTGAGGCTGCAGTTGGAGGTAATGGATGCCAATAAAAAATAAATAAAGATTGAGGATTTTGTTTTTCTTTTCCTTTGGATAAAACTTGCAGTCTTGCTGGTCAGACACTTGCAACTCTTTCCTAATACTCCACTAAGTAAGCCTTTTCTCTGGAGGATAATGTTATGAAGGACGTAAGGTTCTCTGGGCCTAACTCAGAATGCAGCAATAAAAATTAACAGGAAAGCGTCATTCCAAACAAATTTCCTCTTGACAATCACTAACAAGAAACTTCAGGCTGTTAATAAAGAGGCTACGGAGATTTTCAAGGCAGGACTGACTGCTCAGCAAACCTGAACATCTGCTTTTAGTTTCTGCTTTGAAGTCTTCCTAGTGAAATGAAAAATTCTTACAGCTCAACATAATGACCTCTGTGGTGTCAGAAAACCAATCTCCTTGTATGTGCAAAACTAAGCCGTGCAGAAAATCAACTGACAGGAGTGACAAAAATAGGGGGATGAAAGTGTATAATCCCCATGTGCTTGCAGATTCCAGTTTGCTGCTGCAATATGAAAATCTGCATGTTCACAGGGACAAAGAGGGACTAGACACCAAGCATATTTTAGCATGTATCACTAGTATCCTTCTAATCTGCATCCAGCTTTAGAGTAGCTGGAGGTGTGGATTTAAGGCTTTTTATGTCTACCCATAAACTGCAGGAGGAATAATCCAGTGTAAGGATAGATCACCTTAAACTCAGTCTGTTCTGTTGAATCCACTGCCTGTGGACTTGCCTGAATAAACAGATCACCTTCTCTGACAATCTGGGGTGCTACAGCTGTGGCAATGATTTTTCAGGACCCTTCACCCCAAGACACATATATAAATGCACAGGTATTGCTCACAAACGTTTGTGCATTTGTGCATCCACATGACTGCATAGAGAATTTTAGAAAGTGAAAAGAAATGGAGTGCATTTCATCCCAGCTCCTCTTTATGCACTTTCCATCAGGAAGCACATAGATTAACACCTCCTGCTCTTACACAGTTTGTGCTTATTGCCCTAGGAGGAAAATATCTCAGCTTTCAAAGGTATTTTATTTCTTTGAATTAGAGAGAGGTGGAAAAACAAAGGCAAATGGTGGCTGAGGGCTAAAAGTAAATCTTTTCTGTCATCAGTTGTTGTGCAAGATTATAAAACCACAGAAATGGCTTGGTGTAGGATGTCTAATGACCGGGTTGTGAAAGTTGAGTTGGAAAAAAATATAGAGAGCGCAGATGCCAACCCCCTGTCTCTGTGCTCTATTGTGCAAAGGGAAGTACTCTGGGGATGATACCAGAGAGGGACAGACAGTGATCCATTTTCCTCCCACACCCTGTGACTGCAGCCGGTGCTGGATGGGGCTCTGAACATAAGGGGGCTGCAACAAAAGACAGCTTGCTCTGCACTCCAGCAGGCACTGCACTGCTTTCACCTTCACACCCAGCAATATATTTAAAAACCTGGTGAGAGACAAGCCTAGGAGATTGGCTCACAAGTCCTTTTGTAGCTCCCTTTGTAGCTTCTGTATATAAAAGTTGGAGAGGGGATGAGGGATACAGACGATCATTTACCATGTTTAGGGGGAGTCTGTAGATGTGAGTAAAGATTAGATCAGCAAGACACAGTTTCAGAAATAATTCTAAAAGTTCTCAACCTCTTTTAGATAGTCTTAAGAGAGTCTGAAATCTTTCATATATAGGTTAAAATATATATTCTAGACTATTGTTCTCTTTTATGCACCATGGAATATTATCTAGCAATATGTATTTCTAGCCTGTTTCTTTTCTAAAATTCTTACCCTCTTATTTAGGGAGGGATGCTTTGAGAAATCAGGGCAAGTTCATCACGCTGGACCATGCTTAATACATGACTAAACCAGCCAGCAATGCTTCCAGTAGGAAATGTGGTATGACAAAAGCTTAAGTGTTATTCATTAAAAGATGACAGCAGTATTTGGCTCCATACTGAGTTAAACTGTAAGAATCTCACCAGTGATATGACCAGAATCACTTTTTAAGTTTTGAAATTTTATGATGTCAAACCCAACTTTTCTCAGGACTGGCAAGTTAATAAGAAAGCAAAATCATATATGGGTTTTAGGGGTTACCCTACGAGCCAAAAAGGAACCTGAATAATACAAAAGGGACAAAAAGAGTTGCCATGACCCTGTATTGCCATTTAGATATCCAGCAAAGCATAATGAAGAATAGTAGCCTCTCCCTCCAGCCGGGCAATAACAAGAGCGCCATTGTTGATATCCTTAGAGTGATGCCTGAAGGTTGTAGGCTTAAAGTTAGTACTGCTTTTTCCTGTTATTCTGTAGTTTCCTACCAAAAAAGTGAATGAAAAATAGGTTCATTTTCCCCCCAGGAATCTTAATTGCTTATGGAACCTTGTGAGATCCTATTCTTCAATAGAAGCTGGATTACACAGAGAAGCATGTGGTGAGGGAAATGTGGTTTTTCAATGCACAATAGGAAATCAGGAAACACAGGAACCTGAGAACAGCAACAGATTGCAGCAAGCTAGAGGCCAGATGTGGAAATGGCTAGGACACTTTTAGGGAGCATTCGAAAGGTTACATGTCTATGGATTCTCAAATGAAATGTATGCTAGAGACAGTTCAGAAACAGCCTCCAACATTTCATGCGTATAGGAGTGTTGAATGGCAAAAGGGTGCCTGAACAATCACAGGTCATATCCATACAAGCAGCACTGTTTGCAGCCTGATGTTTCAGCAGGTTTCTCCTAAGTTAGTATATTGACATAAAAATTAAATTAAATGATTTCCCCCACCTTCTGTGCAAAGGTGGATTTTACATTACCTCACTTATTAGGTTATTTGGTAGTATGAGGAGATGTAGCCATAGAAGTTTCATTACAGACAGTGTGCTTAGTTACTCTCATTTCACACTCTGAAAATTAAGCTATATAGTAAAATGTTTTTCATTTGTTACAAAAAGCTAATACTGCTGCCGTGGTAGCCAGTTTGTTATATACTAGAGACAACTGCTATAAAGAATTAATGGTTCCCTGTGAAAACGGGGTTCGCACCCTGTGGGAATAATTATGTGGAGTACTGAGGACATGTTTAAGAAGCCTTTTGTTTAGCTGCAGCACAACCCCAGACCCGTCTGTTGGGAGCTGGGATGGGCTGCAGGAGCTGCAGCCGCTGCCACCAAAAGAAATGCCTCCACAGCTTCCAGCCCCCAAATTCACAGGATAGTGTTCTCATCCTATTAAACCCAAGAGCAAAACTTCCTTTGAATTCAGTAAATCCAAAGGTTTTCCACAATTGCGATATGACATGGAGGACACCTAGCATTTCAGTGGAGGTTGGTACATCTAATTGCTGTTTGTGTCACTGTTTGAAAAAACATTTTCCCCAATAGCAAAATGCATGTCCTACCCCATCTGTTATACTGATTAGACTATTTTGAGGATTGCAGTAAAAATCAACTATTGAAACTTTCAGGGTTAAAGGAACTCCCTCCTCTTCCCTTTTTAAAAAGCGTATGTGTGGGAATTACCACCAGATAAACCAGTCTCTTTTTAGCACCACTACTTTTCAGGTTTTACCTACCGCTGGCTGTATTTTTTCCCCTCTATTGTTGTGTACAACTTTCTAGCTAGACCATTGCCTTTTGATCTTCTGCCTATGGCTCTGATTTCTCTCATTACTATGCATTATTCCTCTATCCTCTCTTGCATTAAATCTCTGTTCCATTTAGTGTGTTCTACTAACTTTATGAATGCACAGCTCCTGCCTCTTCTAAACAACTAATGGGCTTCAATAATTGGAAATGTGACATGAGGAAGTATGTGTAGAGAGAGAGTAAACAATTTAATAGAAAAACCAGTGAGAGAAATCATCTGTCTTCAGCACTGATTTTTTTACAGGGCTAGACATTAAAAAATGTGTCATAGCCTCTCCACAAGCTGAAATATTTCCTTTGTTCATATTTAAGTAAGCATTCCTGTTGAATTTTTCTGCTTAAGGAAAGAATATTTTATACATAGTCTTGGTTAAAAAGATATTTTCCTTTGAAATGTTTGGCTTCATGTTAAAAAGAAAAAGAAAAAAAAAAAACCAACAAAAATCCCAGACCCTTTTGATCAGAGATGTATTTGTTTAGCATTTCATCCATGGTACATTTTGTTTTAACAGAACCATATCAAGATGTGTCATGTCAGTTTGCTTTGATATCCAGTCAGGTCTCAAGCCCCATTGCACCCTGCCATTGCAGTAAGCTGCAGTGACATATCACAAGGGATGTGATCTAGCAAGGAAACTGGCTCATAACATTGAATTTGGGCATAAAAAGCCTTCTGAACAGCTCTGCTGAGGAAATCTGTGTCCAAATCAATCCTCTGAGTACCAGTCAGGTTTTTCTCATTAAAAGTCAACATTTTTTCTGGAAGTAGAAACATAACAAAATTTTAACTTAGGAGAAACCCCTGTACATTTTTATTTTCCAAAATATAGTTTTAGCCCTACTAATGTATCAAGTTGCTTTGGTTTTGCATTTAACATATTTTAACATGCCCAGATTATACAGTTATAGGTACTAACAATAATTTCAGATTATAAAAATAGGTTAAAAACTCTCCATTTGGTTTACCACTCACTCTACTTTTCACTGGAACATCCAATATTTTAGATCAATTTCAGGCTTGAAAAGCTACATTCGTGTAACTAAAAAAAAAGTATGCAACATTCCAAGTTATGTTTCAATGCAGCACCAACGGCATGACACTGCAGAAGAGATATGATAACAAAAACACCGTACTTTGAGTCACAGAATCACAGGATCACAGAATGGCAGGGGTTGGAAGGAACCTCTGGAGATCATCTCGTCCAACCCTCCTGCTTGAGCAGGTACACCTAGAGCAGGGGGCACAGGACCACGTCCAGGCGGGTTTTGAATGTTTCCAGGGAAGGAGACTCCACAGCCTCTCTGGGCAGCCTGTTCCACTGCTCTGTGACCCTCACAGTAAAGAAGTTTTTTCCCATATTCAGGTGGAACTTCCTGTGTTCCAACTTGTGCCCGTTGCCCCTTGTCCTGTCATTGGGCACCACTGAAAAGAGTCTGGCCCCATCCTTTTCACACCCACCCTTCAGATATTTATAAGTATTGACAAGATCCCCCCTCAGTCTTCTCTTCTCCAGGCTGAACAAACCCAGGTCTCTCAGCCTTTCCTCATAAGAGAGATGCTCCAGTCCCCTGATCATCTTGGTAGCTCTCCGCTGGACTTGCTCAAGCAGTTCCCTGTCCTCCTTAAACTGGGAGGCCCAGAACTGAACACAGTACTCCAGATGTGGCCTCACTAGGGTGGAGTAGAGGGGGAGGATAACTTCCCTTGAGCTGCTAGGCACACTCCTTTTTATGCAAATTTTATTCAGTTTTATGAAGAATAAATTAATAAAACTTTTAGGCCTGGAGGAGTGCTATATAGATATTTTTATGAGTTCCAGCAGCACAGGGTAGGAGAACCAGCATACATATGCATACATATATATGCATAGATATGTCATATATATGTACCCATACATATATATGTATACATACAGTTTTAGGATAGCACTAATCTATAAAACAACCTGACTGAAATCAGATGCTTTGGGTTGACCCTGGCAGGGATATTCACGATTTTTAGCCAAGTACATTCTTGGAGTATAAAAAGGTAAAACATTGTAAATCATATCTGAGATCCAAAGAGTACAAATGGCTTTGGAGTTGGAACCATTGATTTCAAACCAATGCTCATACTGAGTGAATATATTTAATATTAAATGCAGACAAAATAATCTTTAATAAGCTTCACACAGATAAAGCACTATTCCAAATGCAGCAAGTGTCAATACTGATGTGATATTGGAGTTTTCAATTACTATTATAATGGGAGTAGGAGCATGAATAATAGAGAGACTCATAGAACATCTGTGACCATGAAGTATAACCATAATATATATCTGATCAAGGGTTACTTGAAAAAGACTCAGGAAAAAAAGTTTATATATTATGTAGACTTCGTCTGCAATAGACGAGGGTTTTTAAAATGTTTTCACAATGTCTTCTGTTCAAAAAATTTGAGCAGGACTTCAATGTCCTCCTGAGGAAAACATCTCTAATGGCATTGTGGGGGAAATCTGTGCCAGGTTTAATACAGGAATTAAATAAATATAAAGACAAGAGCAGCCTTTTCCTTATTCAGTTAGAACCGGGAATGACATCTTTATAGGAAGTCTTTAATATTCGATAGACAAACAAAGGCAAAATTATAAGTGAAAACAGCTTAGCACAGAAATCACAGCTTTCCTCTCTTCTCTCATTTTTTGTTAAGTTAGTTTGAAACTCTTCTGGAAGGGACTGCACAGCCCTCCAAGAGGCTAGCTGTGGGAGTATGAGGAAAATACACAGTAGACATTTTAAAGCTATTTTCTCCAATCCTTCAAGCCAAATTCTCTTCTTTGTTCTACTTGTGATTCCTAGTGATACTATGAGACTTGGGGATTCATAGGCAAAATAAATTTGAGCTAATAATACTTGTATCAACTGTGCAATGACTCATACAATAAATATATTATTTCATGGAGAGGTTCGCCTTGGTTGGTACTGCAGCACAGTTCAGCAGGATCTTTCCTAAGAAATGCCTTATAATCATCAATTATTGGAGAAAAACAATATAGCACTATTCCTGACATCCAGTGGTACTCACCAGCGCAATCAAATCCGTTTCCTCGGTAGCCCTGTTTACATTTGCATTTGAAGGATCCTTCAGTGTTGAGGCACTCTGCATGGAGGCTACACCTGTGTGTATTTGTCACACATTCATTTACATCTAGGGAAAAATATAAATGCTTTAGTGAAAATTGCGTTGAAACCCAAGTTTCATGACAGCCTGTTTGTGTCGGCCATCTGTTTCCAGGTATTGTAATCACTAGCGTTAGACCAAGACAGTCCAGAGACCATGGAAGGCAGAAGAATACACGCTAACGTCAGCCCCAACTGCACAATTACTGGCATATGCATCCATGGAAAATGTAGAGCATCCCACTGAAGACGAAGTGAACATAGCAATTTTCTGACTAAGAAAAGGATTCAAACTACAGGTTGTACAGACCGTTCTATTAACAAAAACAAAAGGCACCAAGAGAACGTGTGACATCAATTAAAAAACAATTCACCAAGTCTTTCTCATTCTTTCATTCACTCTAGAAGAAATGCAATGGAAAATAACCCTGTGCATGCCAAGATGTTGAGATCTTCTATCTAATTCTAACATTCCAGCATACATATGATGCTGTATGACAAAAGTATAATCAGGAAAAATTCAGTAGAAAATACTATGTTCAACTGACAGCAAAATGTACAGGCATCAAGAGTAACTGATTTTGTTCTCCTTTTCCCTAATTTTGCTACATCACAAAGATGTTTCTGATTTCTCCCACATGAGGGAGCCAAGTTGTTGCACAAATTTTTGCACCACTTGCATTTTATCCAGATTGCTTCATTTTTAGCAGTTTCCAGGTCCTCTCATAATATAAGTCAGCTAGGAGAGAAGTAGCAGGAAGACTGATTCAAAAATATGGTATGTCTGAGAGTGAGATTCAGGTCTGCAGATAAAATCCTGACCACTGAGACCTCTCTAGTTTTTCCCCCATGCACACTTATTGTTTGAAAAAGTATTTTTTCCACTCCAAGACTCTCAGGGTTTGCATACAACAGGAAATGTGAACTTGAGTCTCCAAAACCTGCCTTATGATCTCCCTCCCACTCCTAACTCCCAATACCAAGCAAATATAAACAAACCCCATGAATTCTCTTTTGTATGCCCTTCTTGTAGTAGTTCCAACCCTTCCAGGCTCTCGTGTAGTCAACTGCTTGAACAATACTGCTGCAGTGCCTGCTGCAGTAACTTACACTTTGTTGTTCTTCCACCATTCAGCTAATGGATTGAAACAGGAGTAAAGGTGTTCTGACATTTGTTTTAACACCTGGGCATATCAAGATAAGTTTTTGCCTGTATTTATTTTTGTTTGGGAGAAACTTAGGCATGCAAGAGAGACCTGAAAAGTAATTAAACCTACTATTTCTATATTTTTTTTTAAAGTTCTGTACTGTCCATCCAAGCTTTTATGCTTGATTCACATTCCTTATTAACAATACAAAAAGCACACAAAAAAAGATTGTAGGACTGCTTGTTCATCACAGGTTGAAAGCCAAGAGGACAGAAAATGGCTTTCTAACTAAACCTGTACCAGAAGTAGCACTTCTTTGTAGTCAACTGTTGCTAATATAATACAAGCTCTTGCTCATCTTGACTTGGTACAATGAGGCAATTTAATTTGCAAGTGCTAGTGATTAGGTTTTTCATAAGGCCACAGAGAAAACCCAGAGAAAAGTTCAAAGTGTCACCAAGAATATTCTTTGTGACATCTTTTTTATCCATTTCTGAGGCAGTATCCCCAGACTAGGCCAACAGGTTTCAGGCCATGACAGGAAAGATGCAGGGTGTGGGAATGAAAAAGAATGAAGAAGGAAAATACATGGGCTAAATCTTACCTACACAGTCATAATGGCCGCTGATGTATTTCAGTTCATAACCAAGCTGGCACTTGCAGTAGTAGCTTCCAAATGTGTTGACACATCTGCGGTTGTAAGAGCAGACAGCTTTGCCAGTGGAGCATTCATCAATGTCTAGAGCAGGAGAAGGGATGCTGGTCAGAAGGCAAACCAGGAAAGCAAGAACTAGTTGGGATTTGCACAGGAATGGTTTAGTCTTGGCTATCACAAGTTGTTGAATAAAAAGGTCCTGTAATTTCACACTTGGGGATAGCTTTTGCATGCAGTAATATGAATGAAGCAGCAAAATGTGAACTAACTTTATGGAAGATTTTGAGACCTGGCACAGTAAAAGAAAGGGTAACTGGCAGTGGGGATTATCCCCACTGGGGACAATGATTTGCCGTAAGGTCATGGAGCAGGGTCAGGAGGAACTCCACAAATTCCATTATTTCCCTGAGAAAGGAAATGTCAGAGAATAGTTTAAGAGAAAGCCCCAGAAACAGGAAACTGAAAGCAGCAGCAGCTCTTTCTACTGAATCTCTGCACCTCCCCTTGCTGGGCTGAGTCCAGACATAGCGTGGAGAGAGTTTCCAGACTGCAAGTGGTCTGCCAAGCAAGGTAGATGACAGGAACAGATGTTTTGGAGAGAGAAGGAGGAGGCTTGGTATGGGAGGAGCCTAGGAACATTTAACAACCAT
Source organism: Morus bassanus (assembly GCA_031468815.1). Classification (NCBI taxonomy): domain Eukaryota; kingdom Metazoa; phylum Chordata; class Aves; order Suliformes; family Sulidae; genus Morus; species Morus bassanus. Next base: position 84,523,813 of record CM062568.1, on the reverse strand, counting down.
TGCAATTAAATGTTACTAATTTGATTTTTTTGTTGTAATGTCAATTTAAAATAGTGCCAATTATGATATTTGGCATTTGTCCTTCCCTATCACATTTTAGCACATAGCAGTGACTTTGCACATAATTCATTGTGCTGTGCTGCTGCCCTTTACAGCTTAGAATGGCTGTGAAGTGCTGCTGGACACCACATTAATAATTTTATCATTTCTACCATTCTTTTACAGTGCTTAGGTGATCAAAGGAAAGTGGACAACAACAGAAACATATTTAAACACACGTGTAGTCAAAAAATGCCTTTCTGCCCACGCTACACATTTCTGATGATGGTCTCTGTTCCCTAGCCTCCAGGGCTTTCCCAGGCCTCTCCAGATTCTCGGTTCTCTGCCAGGACCAGGGTCTGTCACAAGCTAAAGGATAAGCCTGCTGCACTCAATCCTAGCATGAAGTTTATGCCTGCAATGAACACTGAAGACTCACCGTACTTTTAGTAACAACAGGTTTAGGTTAATTAAATTTTTTTTTATCTAGAATTGTTATTTTTTTCTTTCACCTATGCACATGTAGAAGAGGAAAAGTGAAACACATTAATATGCTGTTCTGCTCTGCAGGTCCAGGAATAATGCAGCATCTTAGGAGGATTAAGCTAAGACTAATAGCCAGGGATCTTCAAACATTTATCTTTTTATAGTGTTTCTATGATTAATACTGGAGTATTAGCGTATCTTATAATCTGTTAATCATTATGCTATATGGCAGGACGTTACTATCTCTCTCATTTTACAGACGGAGAACTGGTGACTGGAATACAGTGACATACCACGTCATGCAGAAAGAAGGGGTCTGATATTTCCAACTACTGGACATACTTTTTTGTCTATTTTACCTTCTATTATATGTATCAGCATTCTTCCAAATCCATTTGAGCTGGCGAGGTAAATACAAATGAACTCAAAACAAAAGAATAAAAAGAGTTGCCTGAATAATTCAATAAGAGATTAAGAGAACCACCCATCTTGTCTATTGTATTTAAGTACATATGTCTACAATGTTCACCTTCAAATAGCTCTTAAATAATTCAGACATGTTAACTGTGACTGGTAGTAGTCTGAAAGCCTTGCTGATTACTCAAAGCAGGTCAATTCCAATTACACACTCATTTCATTTGAAAGAAAGAAATAGCGTTTTCATGTTGGAGTGTTTATAGTTTGGGAGTTGAGCCAAGTATCCATATGGTTTTATCTAATTGCTCCTAAAAGTGATAAAGTAGTCCCAGGCCATAAAACCTTCATATGTGACTTGATATTACAGCTGTGTGTTAAGGAGAACAATTCATATAGTAACTGTCCTTCTACACAGCAATGTCTTTTGGTCGATGCATTTATTTAATCTTTTGTTTGAAATGTTAAGTATAATATTGTTTTGGCCATTGCAGCTAAAATTAATTTTTCTGTTTGAATGTTAAACCCCTCAACACCTAAAACATTCTTTAAGCTGTAGAAATCATTCAACTGGTATGTGTTGGTAAGCACCATCAGAAATGGATTAGCTACAGTTAAGTTAAAGTTCTTCTTTGCCTGTAAGGTATCATGTCCAAGCTACCCTTTATGATCTGGAGGACTTGCACCATTGTGACTGAAAGAATGTAAAAATATGTGAAATCACCAATGTCATTAGGTATGTTGCTAAAGGCATTTTAGTAAATAGCACTTGTTGCAAAAAGTTTTTTCACAGAATCACAGAATGGTTGAGGTTGAAAGGGACCTCTGGAGGTCATCTGGCCTAACCATCCTGCTCGAGCAGGGACACCTAGAGACGGTTGCCCAGGACCATGTCAAAATAGCTTTTGAATATCTTCAAGGAGAAATTTCCATTCTCTATTTTCCATTCTATTTTGGACCGGTCTGGGAAATAAAATATTTCCCAGCTGCAATTTTCAATTTTCTGTGCAACGCTACAGGCTTGGGGAAGAGTAGTTGGAAAGCTGCCTGGCAGAAAAGGACCTGGGGGTGCTGGTGGACAGCTGGCTGAACATGAGCCAGCAGTGTGCCCAGGTGGCCAAGAAGGCCAACAGCATCCTGGCTTGTATCAGGAATAGTGTGGCCAGCAGGAGTAGGGAAGTGATTGTCACCCTGTACTCGGCACTGGTGAGGCTGTACCTCAACCAGTTTTGGGTCCCCCAGTACAAGAAGGACATTGAGGTGCTGGAATGTGTCCAGAGAAGGAGAACAAAGCTGGGGAAGGGTCTGGAGAACAAGTCTTATGAGGAAGACTGAGGAGTCTTATGAGGAGCAGCTGAGGGTTCATCCCACAGCGCCAGTTCTGCTTATCAAAAGTGGCCCACTGAGCACTCGCATTCCACAGCACAGCTCCACGCCAGCAAGCTGGCTCCCTTACCCATTGAAAGTTTGAGAATAGGTTGAGATAATTTCAGTCCCAAGACCTCTCGTCATTCGCTTTACCGGGTAAAACTGCCCCTTGCTGAGTGCCAGCTATCCTGAGGGAAACTTCAGAGGGAACCAGCTACCAGATGGTTTGATTAGTCTTTCACCCCTGGGAAACTGGGATTGTTTAGCCTGGAGAAGAGGAGACTGAGGGGAGACCTCATGGCTCTCTACAACTACCTGAAAGGAGGTTGTAGTGAGGTGGGTGTTGGTCTTTTTTCCCAAGTAGCTAGCAATAGGATGAGTGGAAATGGATTCAAGTTGCATCAGGGGAGGTTTAGATTGGATATTAGGAAAAATTTCTTTACTGAAAGGGTGGTCAGGCACTAGAACAGGCTGCCCAGAAAGGTGGTGGAGTCACCATCCCTGGAGGTGTTCAAAAAACCTGTAGACGTGGCACTTCAGGGCATGGTTTAGGCGACACGGTAGTGTTGGGTTGTCAGTTGGACTTGATGATCCTAGAGGTCTTTTCCAACCTTAATGATTCCATGATTCTATGATTCTATGCTTGCCTGAATGCAATAAAGATTAAAAAAAAAAACACAAGAAATCATTCTCTGGGGTTGACTAAGGGTGTTACCAATTTAAAGGCAGGTGAGACTAGGAAAGAAAGGCTAGACTAGGAAAGAGGGAAAGTAGGAAAAAAGGAAAGAAAAACCATTTTCTGGAGGTTTGTTTTTTTTTTTAAATTGATATTGTACAAATGCTACAAGTTAGCATTTTACAGGAAAATGTACTTACTGATTCAAAAGGACAACTTGCATTTCAAGAATTAGCTACAGCTATTGTAAAGAAGAAATCTGGAATGGAAAATTCTTTTCTTTATTTCACATATGAAGCTCTGCTACTGGTCCTATTTTAAAATTAAATGCCATAAAGAACATACAAAGCAGTGTTTCCCTTAAATTTAAAACAAAGAGCATCTGGTCTGAAAAATCAACACTTTCAGAGCCTTTCAGGTTTGTCTGTGATGAACAGCAACAAGAATATTCCAGCTTTTGGAAAGATGCCTGGGCAGACCCTGGACCTGATTTATCAGGGCACAGCCCTGCAGATGCTGGGGTCAGACATGGCTCCCAGCTCCTAGCCCTGCTCCTGCTGCCCCCTGACATGCACTTCACTGCCCCTTCTTCTCTAGTTGTTGGAGTGGTCCCTGCTTTGGAGGGTTTGTTTCATATCTATTGGGTTTTGAAAGGAGCTCATTTAGCTTCAGTATTGAAATGGTACTATGTCAACATTGGATTGCAACGCTGTAGCACTGCTTTGTCATATGGCAATGTAAAAAAGTACCCCAGAACAGTACCAAGCATTGTAAGTAAGGGTTTCTTCATCATACAGGAAGCCCCCAGGTAAAGTGGTGCTGAGGCTTCTGGAGAAAATTCTGGAGGCTTGTATTGTGGGTTATCACAATAACAGAAAAACCTATCCTAACACAACCCCCAAATCCTATAATGCATTACGTCAGTAGGATAGCTTCCTGCAGGCAAAACATTGCAGATCTCAGAGCAACAGGGAGAAACCGAATCTGTTGATGGCTCCAAATTATGTCAAAACATTTAATTATTTATTGAGGATGGGACTTGCCTGAAGAATTACATGGCAAATATTACGCAAACAGTTTTAAAAAAAAGCATGCAAGCTTTACATCACACTGCAAGTAACAAGAAGCATTATTCAAGCCAGTGAGGAGAGCTAACTACTCATTAACCTTTCCCCAGACTCTGAAATTTTTTGGGATCCTATAGAAAAGAAGCTGAGAGTGAGTTCTCTATCCATACCAATGCATGTCCTTCCATTTGGTCCCAACTGAAGGCCACCTGATGGACAAAGACACTGGACCTCCCCTTTGACTTCTTCACATCCATATTGGCAATTCACCATGGCACATGTCCTAGAACCTAAAAACAGTATTTAAAATAACAAAAAGAGCAAAAATCTAGGCTGGGATCACACACTTAAAAATAAGTTAGATCTGGATGAAAGCAGAAAATTAATCAGAACAGCAAAATTCCATTCATCATTAATCAAGCTGTTTACACATTAACACATTAATAATACAATTCAGGAGTCCGTGAGATAGATCTTAAATTCCCCCTCTCCTTCACTTTGTTCTTTCCTTACTTGCCCTTATTCCTCTTCTTTTCTCTGCTCCCATTTCTGTGACTTCTTACTACTACCCTTTAGATTCAGAGACAAAACTGCTCAAAGTAGAAAAAAGGTTTTTTATATTTTCTATTGCAATAGTTTTACCATACAGAAAACTATTATTCAGTAGTGAATTGTATTTATCAGCTACCATTAAACATGCTTCTAGTATAGAATTTGATTTAAAAAACTATTTCACCTGATGGACTTAAAACTTGCCCTTTAGTTTGACCCTTTATGGAATAGATACCTGAATCTAATGCAGCACTAGCCAGAACACAAGTCTTGGTTGCCATAGGTTGGTTAGGATTGGAGATTACTTTGATTAGCCTCTAAAGAGAAATGTAGGGGTCTAGATCTTGTCTGAGAGACTTATGAGAGGCTAGAAAAGTAGGGGAGATGTATTAAATATGTAGGTAGATATTTCTAAAATCCTGAAGATACCCAGGAAGCATTAGTGTTATGATGCCAGGGAGATAAGTATTTGGAAGTGTTTACTGGAAGAGATGGAGGTGTGTGCAAAGAAAGTATTTCTGGCTACTTCACTCTGGTTGTGTTCAGGGAAACAGAACTATAGATAGGTTCTTTGTGAGTGGAAAGCCTGGAATAGTTAGTGTTTTTGAGACAGAAACCAACTGCAAGAACTTGAAACTAGCTCACCTCTTAGGTAGAAAATTATATGAATTTTGTTTTAAAATGCAACATGTTTATTGTCAGAGGTACTAGCACTTTCAGAATGGTGTATAATAATAGTGTATAGAAAAGACAATGATGTGTGCAGGTGCATATATAGCTACAGCCATATTTGAATATAAAATATAATGTGTATTAGTTTTGTGTGTTATTAAAATTTATCTCTTTAATCTGTGATAAAATTATTTTTCTTAGGCTGGTTTGTTTAGACTTTGTGGCTAAGTGATAAATATTCAAGGCCAAGAATTCACTGTATTTGCAAATGCATTTACCTGTGTATGAATGAGAACATACAGGAGGTAAAAGTTAAAAAAAGATGGACTGTAAATCGTAATGCTTTGTCACATCATCTACTTCCTAAGTGATAATAAAGAAATTTACTAAGCGTTATTCTTCTATAATTGGTAATAGTCCATTTTCTCTTTTGTTTGAAGCTCCTATTCCTGGCTTTGGCTAGACATAATACTGGCTTAGATGAACTGCTAGTCAGATCTAGTATAGTAACTCCTGCAGAGTTTAGGTGGTTATGTGTTAGGTACTAACATTATCTATTTTAAGCAATGGTTCTCCGTGGCCCAAAGCCACATTTTTCTGACACCCTTCTTCCAGCTCCACGGTCCCTTGGCATGGTCACAGATAAGCCTGACCGCTCAGACTAGGTGGACTTCATCTTGCTAAGGAGACTTACATCATGGAAAATTTTATTCAAAAGCAGCAACATTATGCTCAGAATGTTTGCCTGAATAAAACAATGAGGGTTGGTTAAATAACCTAGCATTTCATTTGAGCACAAGCTTAAGTTAGCATCAAATGAAATGGGAGGCTAGTAGACTTAACCAAGAATAATGTCTACTTGGGTAAATAACTTACTACTTCATTTAATAACCATAGTTCCTGCTTAAGAAAATAAAGGCTCTTTGTAACTAGAAGGTGGCAGATGGGCTGGGTTAATGAAGCACAAGCTCGGTCAGCATTTTTTTTTGCCTTCTTCACTAGAACTGTGAAGAATGAAGACTTCCCTTCTACTGTTTTCCCCCCTGAAATTTGGTTTCATTCTATGTCAGTGTTTGTCGAGGTTCCACTGAGAAATAATGTTTCTGTGTGCCAAAGTGAAACGCAAGCTCCAGGGCTCACAGCTGCTCAGGCAATTTTTTTCATATATATACTCGACCTGGCCACTGCTTCTGCTGAGAAGTTCAGTGTTTTGTGCTGGCTTAAGCAAGAGATGGTGCAACTGTGCATTTGGTACAAATTTGGTACAAATGCAGAGATTCTTAAATCAGGAAACCAGTCCTGTACTAAGACTGGTTTAAAGCTAATCCAGCAGAAATGGTTAGTAAACAACCTGGATCTAGTTTTCTGACTTGGTTCCGAAGTGTGTCTGCAGCAAGTGTTTGTGCTCAAAGGAGCAGGAGTGAGGGATGGATGGGACGAAGCTGCTGCTGGCGTCAAAAGATAGTTTCTTTTGACTGTAGTTCTGGCTTCTGCCAACTTCAGCTGTCCATAAGACAGTGAAACTCACTGGTTTTGAGCTTTACTGGAACCTGCTCAGTGTATGATGCCAGCAGATACACAAATTATCTTGGAAGAAACAGAAAGAATACATATCCATTTCTCAGGGGTCTCAGGGCCCCGCAGCTGTTGTCTGCTGGTGATACCCACCATGATTAGTAACGCAGAGGCACCACCCTGAGCTGCACTGCAGGGAAGGGAAATCCTCCAAAAGCTCTGGCCCCAGGCACCTTCTGCAGCAATTTCAGTCTCCCTGCCACAAGAGAGAGAGTAGGAGCTCTGGCTTTGCTGCCTGCCCTAGAGCTGCAGACCCTGCACTCCTGCGAGGTTTTGCTAAGGCTGGGTATTTTTCCAGTTATCCCCAAACTGACAGCAAATTCGCCAGATGGGCACCCTGCCTGGTGAATGGTTGTCTCCAAGGTTTGGAGGTCAAAGCCCTTCTGAGTTTATGGTTCTCTGTCATATCCATGGGAAAGATTGTGCTGCACCCCATACAGGTCTGTCCATTGCTTTAGGACAGACCTCTCAAGCAGATTGTTCCACTGCTGAGACCAACTAGCTTCCTTGTCCAACTGATGCCTCTGCTTCAGTCCTGTGGACTCCAGAAAGGGTTGTCACTATGTTACCTAGGGTTTTTGAAATTCAAAGCTAAAATACCTGTATGGAACAGCTCATTTTCTACAAACAAAACAGTGTCATTGAAAAAGAAGCTTCCTCAGGTCTGAAAAATGTTGGCTAAGAAAGCAGAATACTTTCCATGATATTGCTGGCTTAAAGACAAAGAAAATAGGTAGAAATACAGTTTAGATAAGCCTTAGCTCAGTGAACAAATGTTTGCAAGAAGCTGATGGCAAGTGTGGGAAGCATATCAACACTCAGAGAAAATAAATAAGTCAGGGAACACAGAAAGGTAAAGCAAGGAGTAATGGCATGAAATTCAGCACAGTAAAAAGTACTCTATATCGGTGCTTTGCTTGGACAGATTCATTCATCCTTATTCAACAGATGAACTGGCAGGACTGTACACCAACGTTATACTAGCTGTTCTTCATCTGAAGTAACACTATCAAAGATTTTTACTTCTAGCAGGACAAAAATTCCTCTGAACACTAAAATACAAGTATGACCTCATTTACTTTATCCAGATACTGCCAAATAGAAAGCCTCTTTCAGCTGCTAACAGTACCAGAGAGCTGAGGTAAAGATCCTATCCTGAATAAGCTAAATCCATTCACTACAAGAAGAAAATCTGCTGGGATCGAATGCGATTAGATGATTTTGATGTGCCTGTCCTATCAGATCTATTACTTACTTGCGCATGTGCCATCTGGCATAAGCATGTACCCGTTGAGACAATAGCACTTGTAGCTGCCATGTGTATTCATACATCTGTGTTCACAGGGACGTGGTTTCAGTCCACATTCATTCAGATCTGCAGAAGTCATTGGAATGAAGTGAGTGCTGGGTTTATATACATATATTCATACATATTGGTGGATCATATTGCCTAATGCCTTGAATTCCCCACAGTAAAATTGCCTGGATTGAAAATGAGCCAGCCCCTTGCAAGATGAGAGTTTAGCAAACCATCTGGCTGAAAGACTTCTAGCAAAACTAACATACACAGACGTCTACTCCTGAAAAACTGATGCAAACTCTGGCCACATCTGGCAGCTTGTTAGGAAGAGGTAGAGGGATGGGGAGAGAATTGCAGTTAGTCTCATTTCTGGGAGTTATTTTTCTGGATTTCTCTGATTCTAGCTGGAGATTTTAGCCCTCCAGTTGACCTCTGTACTAGAAAGGCAAAAACATGAGACTAAGAACAGCAAATCAGCTTGAGATAAAGTGAAAAAAAGTTTTGGGTTTTTTTTTTTTTTCAGAGCTACACATTGGCACCTAGGTTATCAGTAGTGGAAATGAAATACAATATATGATAAAAATTATGTGACCTTAAGAATAAAAGGACAAATCTCAGAAATCCCAAAAACCTGAGAATAAAAGCATCCTAAAACCTTCTCAAAATCCAGGATTTAAAAGGCTTTGCTGAAACTAAATTAATTTCAAATTCCTAATAGCTATCCTTCACAGGGAAAAAGCTAGAATCCTAAGAAGTTTAATTTGTGTGGTATAGGCAGAGCAGTGTTGACATAGGCAGTGTTGACAATGTTTGTTATTGGTCCTATGACAAGGGGACAACATCTGTGCTTGTGACTTCTGTGAACTGACACGTGTCCCGCTTGTATTCTGAAACCTCATTAGTAAACAGACAGAACTCATTAACAGAATGTACCAGCATATGCAGCCCATTCAACATGTGTTCAATGGCACATATTACCAATAATATAATTTCAATAAAGATGCAACTCTCCAAGCATTGAGCTTGTGCAGCTCCACTTCTAATGGGAGAAGCATCTGTTCCCATGTCTATGAGCCCTGCAGACCACAGAAAAATCTCCAGACCATTCAAAGCATAAACTTTTTGGTGGTTATACATGTGCAGAATTGTTCATTACAGCTCAGTCCAGGGAAGAAAAAGAGGGTTGCATACTACTGTTTAAACATAGGGTCTGTTTGAAAGCGGAAAACCTATCAGCTTGCAGATCACACCGGATTTTTGTGCTACTGTGGCTCCACTAAATAACAAAGATTCTCATAACAAAGAAACTAGAGGTGAAGAAAAGTTATTCCACTTAGACCATACATTTTCAAAAGTGCTTAGCTGCACCTATCTGGCACAATGCACAGTAATGCACAGATAGCATACACAGCTCTAAAAGAGAACCTACGGAGATAAGGCTAATTTAGCTCAGACTCAGTGGCAGACTAATACAGTCCCCTTATCTCTGTTATTTTAGTTAGCTCATGTTGAGCTTGTTCAGCAGGACATTCTCAGTAAGGACAGACCAAGGCTACATCTGCCTGTAAATTAAAAGTGGCTCTGAGCATTCCTGGCTGCTGGAACATGACCACCTATATGGCTATAATATTGAAATAGCTCCAGGATATTCCTGGCCTGTGCCAGCCACCACTTTACTAAAAAATTCCTGGCCATGCTTCAGAAGGTAGAAGAGCCCAGGGAGCTAAGAGGCAATTTGCACATGTAGGTCTGTGCAGTGCTTCCACCAAGCCTCAGACTCTGAATCTACTACAAGTGCGCAGAACTGATCTGCTTGTGTATGGAGGGAATATCAAATCCAGCTGGAGTTACTGCACAGAAAACACCTAAAAGCTGGGAGCTTCTCTGTTGCCTTTTGGTAACATTTAAGCTGGCAAATCATTTTTCAGGTTAAACTTCTGGGTTTAGAGGCTGAAGTTGTAAGTGATACCTACATATCTATTACACACAACCATGGCTGCTGTGTCACTTTCCTCTCTTGTGGTACAGAGGGATTGACTTATTTCCCTGCAAGCAACATCAAAAGTGTAAAAGACGGAGTTTTCTAAAATACTTAACAGTATAGCTTTTTAGCATATTGTTTGAAAGACACTGTGTAATAAACGGCTTGCTTTGACTCTGAAAAATGTGTGTTTAGTTCGTCAATGCAACGTTTTCAAGCAAAGGCTGCAGGTGCTTAGGAAGGTAGCGAGGATAGAACCATCCATTGGTGTGGCCTTTATGTCCTGCTCCCCTCATGCACCTGCAGTTCACTCATCTGCACTGCAGCAGAATGGCCCCTCTCCATGCACAGTGACCTGCTCCTTTCATCTGATCCAACACAGGGGTCTCATATATCAGAACAGGAAAAAACAGACTGAGTTGTCACCAATGTGTTAGCTGAAATATTTCAATGTCTAATGGCAGGTTTATGGAGGGAAAGCGGTGCATTTGAAGTTTCTGAATATGCAATCCTAAAGACTCCAAATTCTGTGTTCTCAGAAATACCAATCAGCACATGCAAACAGATGGCATTGGCCCAGGAGGCTTGAGAAATTACATGTCAAGCATATAATTGCATGTCTTTCTGATTAGAAGGTTAGTTAAGAAAGTAACATGGGTTACTAGTTAAGAAAATAACATGGGTTCTGGATTTGACTTCTGGCTCTTCTTACAATTTCCTATATAGTCTCTCCATGCCTTAATCCTCTGACTATAAATATGACAGTTTGCCCTTGTCATCAGCCCACAGGAGATACATGATATAGGTTCAAACTTCTGTGTGCTGAAGGAGGCTTATTGCTTGTCTGGGATGCTGGAGATCCAACAGCCTTAAACTCCAAGCTTTTCTATGTAAACAAGAAAATATCTTGCTTCACTATTTTGGTGGATGACTCAATCCTTACTACAAGATAAGGAGACAGAACATCAACAGTCTGCTTTCTGGAATAACATCCCCATGTGCACAAACCTTGATTACAGGTTTTCCCTGTAAATCCAGGGAAGCATTTGCATTTGTTTGGTCCCATGCACTCGCCATACTTGCAGCCATGTCCACAGATAGCTGGGGGAGTCAGGCAGAGAAAGGAGAGAGAAAAAGAAAAAGTTAGAAACACTCTGAGAACTTCTGCCCTTTTAGTTGCCTAAAAACTTGTTGCACAAGTTCAACATCCTCCATACCTCTCCCTCTAGTTTGGGCATGGTGGCTGCTGATCAGCGCTTTATTTTTGCTGGAGAAAAGTGCCACTAGCGAGGATTACACAAGTGTGTGCTTTTCCAGGTTCCTAAAGACCTGGAAAAGAAGGGGCTCCTTTTAGCTCTCTCCCTCATGCTTTTTCTGCCATGCTTATGATTCACATTTAGTTTTGTACTCTTGCCTTTTTCCTATTTTTAAGAAGCCTATGTGAGAAGCAGCTATGCTATGCTTGGCATTTGGATTAGGAAAGAGGCAACAGCACTCCTGCAGCCACAGGAGACACAGTACCCTACAGCAGTTTTCCACTCTTGGGCCTCCTCACTTACAGCTGAGGAACATGTCCATCCCATGGTGGAACATCCAGAGCACATCCATCAAATGATCAGGCAACTATCCTTACCACACATCCCAATATGTGTAATTGCATCAGGTTTACAACAACTTGAGGGGGCTGTGCTTAGCCTGGATGCATTAAAAAGTAAAAATTTTCTAACTCTCCGCCCTCTGGATCATTAGTTAGAAATTAAATGTTGGCTTTTATATGGCTTAAGGCTCCTAAAGTCAATGTGATTGTCAATATGAGGGTTATTCAGGAAAAGCAAACCAAACATGCATTTAAATCAGGACTAGCTCTGGAAAAACAGAGAAGAAGAGTATGCACCAGGGTGCACATCTCGCTACCTTGTGTAATTACGCTGCTATCCAAACAATAGGAAATAGGGAAGTCACAGTCTTAGTCACTATACAGTAAAATTCTTAACTAAAATTCATACTGCTGCTTTCTGGTATCTTCCTTATACTTAAAGATTTATTCAGATGTACTAGCTCTTCAGATTAAGGCATACTTCAGCACAGCCCCTATCCCTGAATGCAGCATGGCATAGCGTGAAACCAGCAGAGTATTGACATTGAAGCAGAGAACGCCACTGCATCTGGATTTACAGTGCAGAATTACATTATAGTTGGCTTAAAGAAATCTGCCAAGGAAGACTCTTAAAAGTTTATGAAAACTGAATTTTACTAATAAAGCACCCTATTGCTTTACAACAAGACATCTTACTCCGCTGACTGATCAAAGTTACATTTGCCAGTTGTCCCTCAAGGTATTCATTTGCATCAAAACTAAGGTGCTATTAAGAAATGCATAAATATTAATAAAGGTATTCATCAGTTTTTCCATTTTTTAATTGTCACGCTATATATACAGAGCAGAGACTTTTTGTGTCCTTCCCTTTTAGACATCAGTCTGTTGATTTTCAGCAACGATTAACCCTAAGTCTCTGTTCATATTCACCAGATTATACAATGCCAAACTCTCTGGGACAACAAGTGGAACATCTGAGAAAGATTCCTGAAACATGTATTTTATGACTTTGTTGTGTTTTGCCCAAGTACAGCTAGGGAGAGATTCTACATCCCCTTCTCCCTGGGATCTGAAGACCTTTAACAAATTTGAAGTTTCTTAAGAGTCATCAACTCTTCATTAAGCCAATGATCCACAGACCAGAACGCTGGCCAGCTACCCAAGCTCAAGTCAGGTGTACTTATTGCTTGGGTTTTATTTACATATTTAGAAAGTTAAACCATCCTGGTTCTCAGAGGCTGTGTACTCTGAAGATAAAGGATACCAACTGATAAAAAGCCAAACACTTCAGGAGTCCATATGTAGCATTAGAAGACACTGCATTTTTGGCACTTACTTGACAGCTGTAACAGTATAGGTGCTGACTAGGGCTGTGCAAGAGGTTAGAACTTCCGGTCCCTCTGGACCTAAGAATTTTTGAATATTTATCTTCTTGTTTGGTGTTATTTACCCAAAGCTCTGCTAAAAAGCAGAGGAGATGGTCTTTCAAACGTGTTTTATTCACTCTCTCATAGAGTTATGAGATTTCACTCCGCAGAAGGTTTCTTTCTGCAACTTCTGACAGATGTATATGAAATCCCTTTATTAGTACCAAGTACACAGCCATGGAGAGGAAACAAGCATAAAGAGTTAATGTTACCTTCGCAGTGGCCCTTGTTGTTCTTTTTCCAGCCATAACAGCAATCCAACCTAGAACCATAGCGACACACCCCAGGCTGGCTCACAGTCACCAGCTGCCCAGGAGCTCTTGAGCTGTATAAAGAAGGATAAACACTAGCTCCAGCAGGCACACACGCTTTAATCCATTGCTCCATGTACTCCTTTGTACATTTCCCTCATGTTTTATCCACTGTCAGGCATTTTCATTTCACCAAAGCTTGGAGCATTCAACAGCATTCCTAGACAGGAATGCAAAGTTGCATTTGGTTGGAGAAACAGGGAAGATGGAAATGTTTCACCTGCAATAAATTAAGTGTGCAACATAAATGTGGCAAAGGCAAAAAATACAGGCAGGTGTCCTGCTAGAATGAGTCATTTTTAGTATCAGTGAAGTCAATGGGGCTGTGCCAGTTTGCGCCACATGAGGAATCTGGATTATTGGACAGATGATGCCATACCTGACAGTGCTATTGCTTTGGATGATGAAATACTGATTCCACAGAAAAGCAGTTTTCTGAACATCAGTCAGCCCCATAAAAGCTAGTGACTTGCAGGCTTGTAGCCACTGTATACATGCAAATTGATTGCATAAGTGCAGACAGTCCCGTGCATTCTGGTTGCATGGGACTCCGTGACCATAAAAATTAACATTAATTTAATCTGCCAATAAGCCCAGGGAGTTCAAAGTCACTGTGCAGTTCAACAGCTGCAAGAGTTGGAAAGCCTGCAATGTTAGTTGCCAAAATTACAAATCTGATGGAAATCCACAACTGTGTAAGTCTTCTCGACCTACTCCGTGCTGCAACGGATGCTGTGACTCAGGTTCTCTTCTCCCTCTGCTTGCTGTTACTTAAGTTCTCCATTATCACATGCCTGTCCCCGTACGAAATTCTTTTCTTTATCCAAATCCTCTGTTCCCACTGCTTTTTCCAGGCCATAATTTAAAATGCACTTTCTTCAAAGAGTCCAGTGTTGTTTCTGACATGGAAAACACCTTATCTGTGAGAACGTCATAGTAAGTGATTTGGGGTATTGAGGGGGGCAATACACAGCAACAAACATCCCCACAGTGGGGAAAAAAATAGAAAAAAGTCAACAGGCCAGGAACTTTTGCATTTTTCAGTCTGATGCACAATAAAGGCATTGCTTTATCACCTTCCAGCAGTGCTTTGCATGTATCCTCCTGTGCTTATCTGTAAGGGTTAATAGTTCACTTCAAAATCATATAATGAAAGTGTCTTTATGAGGTATACAATATCTCACAAGATTTCAGTACAGACTTGTCTTAAAACTGGGAAACGTTCCATAAAATTGCAAACAAAATGAATGTAGCTGAACTGCCCTGGACAAGGCCTTTCACTTGTTCTGCCTTCCACAACAAGCACCAAGTTAAAGCCTACCTTTGGCAGTGGGAAAGGTCAACTAGACCATTGAGAGCCCACCCAGATCCCAAAATATGGGAGGAAAACCAGTTTTGCCAGGTTAGTCCCTCTGACTTGTGAAGAGCCATCAGCCATCAGCTCAGCTATTGCTGTCAGGAGTTGAGCATTTTGTGCAAAAGAAAGAAATTTAGAAAGAGGAGATCCTTTCAGGCAGGCAGATCCTTTCTAGGAGAATGTCTCATGGACCCTCCTGGATGTTGGGGGAGAAGTACTGCAGACTGGAGGCACAAGATGCTTTGGATCCATCCCTATATGATATCCTTATAGGATTTCACAGGGAGTACCTAGAGGCCTGAGTGAGATTGCTGTGCTTGTCACTGTCTGCTCAGTGTGCAAAAAATGCCTGGCCTTGAAGAACCAGCAGCCTAAATATGTGACTGAAGAAGAAAGACAAGAGAAGGTAGACTGTACAGGTTGAATCGCTGTGGCAAGGGCAGTCTCCGCATTTCTAGTGAAGAACTCTGTCCTCTGAGAGTCAGCAGTTTACAGCACTAGTGCTAAAGGTAACAGGTGGAAGAATGAGCCATCCAGGGTGCCCAGGCAGCAGAAAGGAACCGATTTTATGTGGCTGTGATATTGCTGACACCAGTAGGATGGTATTTAGCAAAGAATATTGAAGATGAATAACAAGAACTTCTACAATAAGCCAGGGCCTCCTTAGTCGAGGCAACAGAAAGAAAGAGCTGGCCGTATTTGCTATCGCAAGAACACCGTGAGCCACTAGCACCGTTATAAAATAGGTAGAACTCTCAGGTGTTTCAGTCAAAATTCTAGGAAAGTTTTACTGCTGCCATATCAGGTTGTATTGTGTACAGTTCTTAACATCCATGTTGAAGAAATATGAACTATATATGGTATATATGACGATAAAATCTATGAAGAATGAAAAACCTGTTTTAGAAAGAATGAGAAGAACCTGGCTTCAGATGAACAAGCCAAAAGCTGAGAGGGGGTCTGATTGCTTCCTACTACATGTCAGGCAGCTCCAAATGAGACAGAGAAGAGCTTGTTAAAAGAAGGGTCAATTTATATCCATTTGCTCTTGTGCTACTGTCCATTAATACTCTGAAGGGGTTACAAGAGTACAAACGCAGCCACAAGAGGGGTGAGAGACTTGAAGAGCATTGAAGAACCAGGAGAGCAATTCCTACCTGATTTTAAGATACATAGTCTCTTTCACAAACTGAGAAAGATCTAATGGTGCCTGTAATGATACAAACATGGGCATGAATGAAGTTATGTCCCATTTACTCAGCTGCTGCTGAAAAAAGATGTTCCTCTCTGGAGTAATATGAAGATCTTGAACTCTGTCTCAAAAGAAGTTGGATCCATTCAGAGCAAAGCATTCAGATACTGGCCAGGACTGGGTAGGTATATACCTATTCCTACAGTTGTGTGAGCAGCAGACAAAAGAAATTGGGTGTGTGATGGGAGGACAGACCTTAAACTACTACACAGTACCTTTGACTTTTTGCAGTGATTTAATTAATTTGGTATTAAAAAAGAAAACAATATTTACAATATTTACAATTATTTACAATAAAACCTGTTCAGAAAGTTCACCTGCTCCACCGATCAAGGGGCTAGGTAGATCTTCCAGGAGAGCTACTTTGCTGATAGGGTAGGTCTGATATCCCCAATAGTTTAAATACACAAACAACTGCAAAGGAAAATATTACGAGAACTGGTGAAAGAGGGGGAAGAGCACACCTGAGTGCTGGGACTTGCTTATCCAACAGACTCCCCCCACCCCTCCTTTTTTGTTGTTTCGTTCTATAAAATAAGAAAACAGTTTTACATTCCATCAGTTTCTCAAAATTAGTTATGACCTAGGCCAAATCCAAGCTACTAAAAATGTCTATATACCAATGGGCAGTCAAAAATTTCAAATATAATCACTGGGCTGATAGCTGGGCTGGACTGTAATCCTTGTTAGCAGATGTTTTACCAGTAATGGCTAAATAAAAAGAAGTAAAAATCCCAACAGTGAAAAAAGTTACTTGTCATGTTCTCCTGACCAGTGATCACGAGCGGTGTAAGACCTGTCTGAACTGAGTTACGTGACATTAACAGCTGCAGAGGGTGAGCAAGCAAGTCTTCAAAACCCTGATTTAACCAGGTAGGTAGATAACAAAAGTCAGCTATGGTTTGAGTTAATACAGTTGTTTGTTTTCAGGTCCTGTTAATAATCTTTTACTAAAGCTTTCTCTGGAAAGTAACATTCATGAGCTTTTACTTTTTTTTTTTTTTTTTTTTTTTTTTGCTTCAAGAAACAGCTGCTGAATAGATTTAGTGCACTGTTCCCATAAGATCTCTACAGGACTCTTTTGGTCAGCTCTTGCCCATACAATAGCCGCCTGCTGCTGCGGGGGTGAGGGGAGAAGGTCTCAATTATATTTTTAGCAGCTTCCAGTTAACTTCAAAGACAGGATTTTGTCCCTTTCTTTAATTTTCCTCCTAAAAATTTCTGGGCATTGTTGCTAGCAAAAACCAACTAGGACCAAACCTAAAATTTTGATCAACCGGTATATTCAGAAGGACAAAAAACGATGGTATCCTGCAACTTAGCAATTTGAAAGAAATTCACAAAAAAGTCTATTATGAGTGCATGTCATGCAGAGATACATTTGGACATTTTTCCACATAAAGGCATAGGGGGTTTTTGTTGTGGTGGTTGGTTGTGTTTTGTGTTTTTTCTTTGGTTGGTTTTACCCAAGTTTATTTGAAAGGTGACTTCCTTCTGGAAAAAATGTTAACCTATAATTGTATTAAGTAAAACCAAAAAAGTGCCACCCATTGTCTTTTAATAACTGTGTCTTAGATATCCCTTCAGTCAGTTTCAGGCACTCAGCGTGGCAACACCCCTGCTTCACTGCGAGTCCCTCCCAAAACTCCGAATGAAGTTTAGCCTGGGCTAAACCCAGGCAGCCCTTTCACAGCCACACCAACACTGAGCCTCTGGGCTTGCCTAGCCTCACAACCCTCACAACACTCTCTCCCTCTCTCTCTCATTTTCGCCAGAGCCCAGCTCCAAAACTGAAAACGTCCAGGGATTGCTCCCACACAAAAGGTGCCGGGAGTAAAAGCTATTGCTGGTCCTTTAAGAAGGACCTTTAGGGTTTCATGTGCCCACCAAATTCCTTAAAGGAAGTGCTCAGAGCGGAAAAGTTAAAAGTCCAGGTATGAAAGCTACACTTCTAACAGACAAAAATAACCATAATTAATTAATTTTTTCCAAACTGATTCTCATTTTTACTATTTCCTTTTCCTTTTTCCTAGATATTCGGAGCCGATAGGATTTCTTTGTCCTCTTAAATTAGTATCCTTTCTCACCCAAGGCTTCCATCAAGATGTTTGGAAATCTTTTCTTTCCCCTTCCTCCCAATGGAGAAGGCAGAATGACAATCTCAGTAGAAAAGAGAGCTGCTGCCACCATCATCTGACATCAACTTGGACAAGACAGGCTGTAGCATAATCAGTCTTAGGTAGGTTGTAGGTTTCCCATAGGTTTCATGACTTACTGTCAAATCACATAATTTTTACGAACCACATCCCTCTTTGCTTCAGCTAACTCCAGGCTGTACTTTCTTCTGGAAGGAGATAATGCTCTTATTTTGCGGTTTTACACCTTTCAAAGTGTTTGAAATGCAAATACACAACACCAAGAAGTTACTAACGTGGGCATTTGAACGGAGCTCTGCTTTGAGAGCAAATGTGTTTTCTATAAGAGCAGGTCTGGAGTTTATAGACTTCCAGTTCCTGAGGAGCTGACCACTTGATAGCCCTGCATCTGCTGGAGCAGCATGCTGCCACTTGTCGGTCATAAACATTCCCATTCACAAATCTGATACTAAACAAATAAACTACATGATGTCTTGAAGGCTTCATCCCCAGTGGCTGCCAATTCTCCTTTTACCAGCTACTCCCTTGCCGCAGCACTTGTGGCCTTGTATTCACTTCTGGGAAACTGGGAGGGGGAAACTGGAATGGCTTAATCTGGAGTCAACAGTTTTATTTATCCTCTCTCAAAATCTCATTCTCCTTCTGGAGCGTACCTGTCTCTGCAGAACATAACAACTGTCACGACCGTGGTATTTCAGAGCGTCTGTTTACACCAGCAAACCGAACACTTGAGCGGCTCACACCTTTCCATGCGTGGTGCAGCTCTTCTCGTCGTTTGCACCTTCGCTGCTGCACCGACGTTATCATTTTTTTCCCAGAGTAAAAAAGCCCCGCAGCTTTGGAGCGATTCCCTCAAGGACAGCAGCACACAGGCCGGCTGGAAAAGCCTTAAACCCGTTCCGCGGACGCCGTTCAGCACCACGGAGCGGGGGGGGGGGGGCCGCCGTACCCGCGCTTACGGGGCTCGCCCCACGGACACGGGTGGAGGAGGGACCCGCTGACAGCCGCACCAGCGGGGGGGGGGGCACGGCATCCCCCTCGCCCCCGGCACGGCAGGGAGAGCACCCGGCCCCCCGCGGGGCCGCCGGCCGAGCCCCCGGCCCCAGCGCCGGCCCCCCACGGGGCGCTCCCACGCAGGAACGGGACGGCTGTTCCCGAGCCCCCTCCCCAACACCTCACCCCCCCCCCCCCCCCCAAAACACCGCCGTCCCCGCTGACCTGCCCGCGGCGGCCAGCCCGGCGGCGAGGAGAGCGGCGAGCAGGGCGGCCCCGGGCGCCGGCACCATCGCCCGGCCCCGGCCCGGCGGCGGTGAGGCGGCGGCGGCGGCTGGCCCGGCGGCGGTCGGGCGGCTGGGAGAGCGGGCGGCGGCGGGGCTGGGGCTCATAAAGCCGGCGGGGCGGGCCCGCCTCCGGCCGCGCTCGCCGAGCGCGTCCCACACGCCCCGGGACGGGACGGGGCGGGCAGCGACCCCCAGGCGGGGCGGGCGGCTCCGACGGGCGAGCGGGACCGGGGCGGCGGGGGAGAAGGCGAGGGGGTGCCCGTCGCCGTCGCCGTCCCGCCGGGTCTCCCCAGCCGGGAGGGGGACAGGCTGCATGCCGGTAGCCGCTGCCCCGCGGGTGCGGGCGCGGAGCCGCGGCGGTGTCCCGTCCCCCGTGTCCCCCCCCCCCCCCCCCCCCCCGCCGCGGGGAAGCCCCGGCAACCCGCTCCGGCCCCCCCGGCCCCCTGCCGAGAGCAAGCGCGGCCGCTGCTGCCAGCTCGTTCCCTGCCGTGTGAGCGGGTCCCCTGCGGCAGCCGGCGCTGTCCCGAGGGGTCTGCCCCCGCAGGCACCCGCCCTCCGCCGTGGCACCTCTCCCCCGGGAAGTAACGTCGGCGCTGGAAGATCTCCAGGTTTTGCCTTTCAGTTGCGGGACCTTCCGTGGCCGAACTTCCCTTAAGCTTCTAAGGCAACTGCCCCTGGGCTAAGTTTTTATTGAAGCCGCTAATGCTAATTGGTTACGTTACTCCTTGCTAGCTAGTCCTTCGGCTTCGGTGCTGCTGCCACGGTGTGTGAACTGCCTCACCCCCTCGTATATCCTCCTAGGATACTGCTTGCGCTTCGGGGCTGCTGGGTTTCGTATTAGGGTTTTTTTTCCCAAGATTAATTAAGAACTCCATCTTTTTGCAGTGATGGAGAAACCTGGTTAAGACGTGACTGATATTTGCCAGCAAATTAAAAATTTTTCAGGGCAATACTGGTAAGCTATGTTCTGCCTGTGTTGTATTGCTTGATGCCTTCCTCGTACTATAAAAGCAACCAGCAGGAGAAGGATATGTTTTTTTTATGCCGACATTCACACTAGCCTACTTGCTAAACAGTTTTTGGCGATAAAGAACAGTGTCAAAAAGCACTGACTCTGTTCCAAATTTCCAGATCCTACTCTGAACAATTTTCCCAATCTCAAGCTCTGGATAGTTGTTCCTCTTGAAAGCAATTCCGCTGTACGGAGAGGGTAGCCAGAATCAGCAGAGATAGCATGGCGCCTGTACAAAGCAGGGGATACTTAGGCAGATTTAGAGTTCTTATCAAAAGTGTGTCTGCATACTGGATTCTGGGCCCATCTTTAGTTGGACACATCCAGAATTAGACAAGGGAGTGTAAAGAGCAGCTGTTACAAAGGCCAGCTTGATAGAAGGTTACAACCTGAGTAATCACAAGGAAGTGGTAACTCATACTTGAAAATCCCAAGTGCTGCCAATACATATGCAATGTAATATTCACAATCAATGAGCTGATTCAGAAAGCAGAAATATTTATAAAAGTTGTGTTGAAACTAATTTGAAAGTTTAAGTCAAGAGAATTCTGACCCGCAATGAAAACTCTGGAGTAAAAATACCCACTACTACCACCAGCCAACATTTTTTTGCTGGGTATTTTCTTATGAAATACCTACAGTAGCTCTGATTGCAGCAATAAGGTATCTAACACAAAATAAAATAGGGAAAGCTTTTATCACTCTTGACTGTTTGCGTTTGAATCACCACCCACTCAGTCATCTCATAGACCCTTGTGAGTGTGAGGTCAGTCCTGGAACATCGCTGGGAATTTGAAGGGACTAGTTTTCCTTTTTTGACAGAAGGGAAAGCTGAGGAATAAAGTGACTTGTCTGGGATCACCCAGGAAGTCTGTGGTAAAGGCAGGAAAAAAACCCAGATCTTCTCACCAGGTCACTTGCCGTGGGTCACCCCATTCAGTTCCGTGGGTATTGATAAGCATGCCTCGGCAGGTTAGGCTGGGATTTTAAGCACAAGCCTTTGGCCAGCTTGTTCTTCTGTCATCCCTGTCATGGGAATGGGAATGTCCAGGAAAGCTGGGATGGTAACTGTTTTAGTCACTCCAGCTTAATCCTCTGCTGAGCAATATCAACACCTACACTCCAGAGAGGTATTTGAAGCAGCAGTGCCTGTCTGGGTCAGTCTAAAATGATTACCTGAAACTCTGACCTTGATTTGGAACAACAATTAGAGAAACAAGAACAATCGAGTTCATAGAGCATAATTATATTTGCTAGGCTATTAATATTTACATTCTTGAGCCCTTCTAGCCCGCAAGATACTGAGCTTTCCTGAGATCCCGTCACACAGCGTTTTGCTGTATGATTCCCAAGGTGAGAAAGTCTCAAGTATCAGGACATGATCCATCCCTGAAAAGATGGTACAGAGTGAAACAGGAGATGGATATTATTCACACTTACCATTTTAATTTGGCTTTGCTTTAACCATCCAAAAAAGTTACGTGCATCTTCACCGCACAAGAGGTCAAGGCTCCAACTACACTTTCACTACCTATGACTTTGGGAAAATTCTTAAACTACATTTGCCGTACCTGGTTATAACGGGAGGGCAAATGTTTTAATCAGCTGCTATAATCAACCTGAGCCACAGCGTGTAAACCATGACTTCTATTACAGTTTAAGTGTGCTGATTTGCCAGTAGGAAATGCAGATTTATCAGGACACTAGAGAAATTTTAGTCTTGCACCTGACATCCTCCCCTCTTTATTCTCACTGGCCAGTGTGCCACATGCTTCTGTGTCCCACCATGCAGCCCTGTAGCTTCTTCCTACCTGCCAAGGGTCACACCTGCAGCTGGCCTGAGAACAGCATGGCTTCTGCCCAGCTCAAGGTCTGGAGCCCGTCTGCTTGCTGGCTGTAGAAGCCACCTCCCTGTTGCCTTGCAGTGGAAGACAAACTCGCATTTGCCCACTGTAAATGTTTGCTCAGCTGCCAGAGGATGGCTTGTGCTTGTCCATAGTGTGGACTGTTTATTCAGAGGACAAAGGGAAAAAATTCAAGAGTTTCTTTCAATATGACTTCTGCCTTCTCTTTGTTCTTTTTTTCCATTCAAACACAAGAATATTAAACTTCAGACTTTGGTGCATAGTAGGTTTTTTTGTTTGTTGGTTGTTTTTTCTTTAATCTGGGTAGTCAGTAATTGCCTAAGAGGAATATGAATTTGGGAATGTCTTCTAGAAAGCTTTTCAGTACCAGTGGAAACGGAGACACAGAAGTACAAGACAGAAGAGTTGAGAAGAGTCTTCAGTCTTTCTTATTGGGGATAATTTTAGATAAAAGTTTCATTTTTAGTAAAAAAACAGATGAGAGAGCAGCATGTGTGTTGTAGACCACTTTTAGAAGTGCTTGTGGATATCAGGATGTTTTACTTTCCCCTGGGGTGTAACATTAACCCACCAGAGCAGAGCACTTGTTAAACTCAAACCCAACGTGGAGCATGCTTTAATGCATTTATGATTTCTTACTCCACCTTATCCCCAGCTACTATAGCCAGTGTTGACCTTCTACACTGCTAACCTCTACATGCTTTTAATATCTGGTGTGTAGAAATAGAGAAAAGAAGTCGTGAGGTGATAAAAAGGCTCCACCCGGACTTTGAATTGTTTTTTTCATTTACAAACAGAACACACAGGCTCAATGTAACTTCGTAACGTGACAGATTTATATATATGGAATATATTTAGATTCTATACTTATAAAGTAAATCTGCAGCTTCCTTCCTCTGAGTATGAAAAGTAGTGCCCTGGCAGAAGGTGAAGAAGAAGAGTCAGTAATGCTGAAAAATTATTGCAGCAAACTGAGCTGGGCTGCACCGAGTGGAAGACTCACAAAATGTCCAACCTATGCTTCTCCAATACCACTTTTTTACGTGGTTCCTTACGGCCAGGAAGCATTTGATGGGTTAATAACACTACTAGCTGAAGAATGGGGTATAGGAAGTCAGTTATTTCAACATGCATTTGTATGACTATGCAAAATCTTAACAAATTTATTGCAAAAAATAAGTTACTTTGACATTTGTTTGGAAAATATGATTGAAGCATGTATATTTCTAAATGTGTTCCAAAATACATATATATATTTTTACTAAAAGGCAGTTGTGAAGAAGAAATGTTCTTTTGCAATAGATGTATAAATGGCAGCACATAATCACTAGCACAGCTGCAGAACCCTGATGTTACAACACCTTTTTTCCAGGGAGCAGCAACACACAAAAAGAGGTAGCAGAAAAAAACACTAGAAAAAAATTTTGGAAAGAAAAGAGAAGATGTGAAAGATCTTTATCACTTAAAAGAGAGGTACCTGAAAAGGAAAGTTTCTGAGAGATTTTTTTTTTCTATTAGAGGACTCCTTGCCTGACAAAGATTTTGCTTCTTTTCACTCATTAGGAGACCCAGCCTACTGCTGAATTTCAGTAAAGTCATAAACACAAGTAATGCTCTGTTATAATGTTTTTGTTTTGCTTTGAAAACCAATTCCAAAATAAGAATAGGATGTTGTAAGCCATACCTATACGTAGCAAATAAGTACATTTTTGGTGCCACTCTCACTATTTCAGCCAGAAGAGGCAGTAGTCTGCTGGAAATGCTCTACTTAGTACAAACACACTTCTGTATATTCCTTGGCTATCTGTAGAATATGGTTTTATTTTTGTCAATACTGCTGTTTTGTACCAGTGAATCTGTATATATTTTATAGCAGCAAATTTCAGTGGAGTAACCCCTCATTCACACCTGTACAAATGAGAGGAAAAATCCTGCAGCAGGGCTCAGGGGAATACACTGCCTTTCTGGGCTGCTCCCAAAGGTCAGCATGATTTTCTTCATTGTCTGCCAGCCCTGGTGGTCCCTGCTAAGTAGTATTTCACAGCAATGCCTGCTGGAATGGGACCAGCCCTGGGTAGCACCCATTCCCTGTGATTTATTAGGGAGCTATTTATTGGGGCTGTAGTCACGGCTGCCTCCTGAGTGAAAGCTAATGGGCAGTTTTTGGACCATCCTCCCAAGCTTGCCCTGAGCTCTCATGGGGACTGTTTCATACCAGGCTGACATAAGAGTGGCCCATGGCCTCCAGAGTCCTATTTAACATGTCTTAGAGGAATCTTAGCTTTCAGCAAACCCCTTTTTTACTCCATGTAAACCTGGTGCCAAAGCAGAGCTCATGGCCCCTCCTATCCGTATATTTTCTTGAGATCTAGAATGCAAAATGAGAAATTAATGGGATGGCAATTATTAATCCTGTCGCTAGACTGAACACTGTTCATGTTGTTTCATGAAGCACTGCCCTAGTTTTGTGTCTTAGCTATGTTATATACTCCAGTTAGTCATCTCTGGACTGAGGTGAGGCCCCATGACAGGACTGCTTTGCCCACTGTGGGTGCAGTTTCCCAGAATGGGGTGAACAGACAGAAGAGCTCTGATTTTGTGTGTGTGTAGGTCCCGCTCACCCCCTTCATTTCATCCTTTGCCTGACTCCCAGCCACGAACTGACATGACTGGTCCCCACTGCTGCATGTTGGACTCCTAACATGATGCTGGAATTCACTAAAATGTATCCAGAAAAAAAAAAAAAAAGTAAAAAAAGTGATCTTCTGCAGTTTTGGTGAGTTAAATTGCTTTAGTAAGAGCTCCAGTGAGCACCAGGGCCAGCATCCATGCTGCAGGTGGGAGAAAGGAGCAGGGGAACAAGATGTCTTTCTCCTGGCAGGGGAGAACTTGGTGCCTGCGCTTGCACAGCAAACTAAATCCTGTGCCTCTCAGTGCTGAGTTTATGCTAAAATGCGTGTGCGTAAGCAGACTACTGGAGTGGAGCTGTTGATTTTTTATATTAAAACCTCTGATCAGGTTTATGTCTGCTTGACTTAAGTATTGTATCTCTACAGCTGTCGGACCATGTCCTCCATTGAGATATGTGTGAAAGTGAGCTTATGCTGAGGAAGTGAAAAGCCAGAAAATGTGACATGTTCTGCAAGTGCATTTCTGCTCTTGTTACAACATTGCAGCACTTTGCAGGTGATTTCATTAAAGGCTTGAGCTTTGCAAGAAGAGGTAAGAAAACACAAAATTTTAAATTGTACCTCCTGCAACTCAGTGACCTCTATCTTGATGAAATTAAATCCTGTTTTTATCACAGATAGGAAATTGCTTTTGTGTTTAAAGTGAGTATTGCATGTATAAATAATAATAAAAATACTGCAAGATGGAGTTGACCCACAAGGAGATATGGCTTTGAGATTAACTAGGATTCTTACTAACACAGAATAATCCCCCCGTATTTCCCTTGTCAGTCACATGAAATGAGTACCATCACTATGTTTAATAGGCAGCTTTCAGTCATGCACAAAATACTGCCAGTAAAATTGCCTGGTCAATAACAACATAATGGAAAAACTTACTTTCATTTGGTTTACAGGTCATAAAGACTGAAATTATTTACAATAAATATGCTAAAATAAATGATATGTATTTTGCCTTCAAAATTAAAAGGATGTTTTAAGGCAATTTTAGTATACAGATCTGCCATTTCAGCTTAATCAGAAATAAGCTTACAGTAAATTTGTCACAACCTTTATGGTTAAGAATTTAAGAATCAGATGTTGCTCTCAGTAATCACAGCAGAGCTTCCATCAGGTCATTCACACAATTCCTACAAGCCAGTTAAGTGGGTTTGAGCCCCGATTTATAGATCAGATTAGCTACTAGAGAAAGTCACTCTTATTTCATAACTCATCATCATCATTAGCTGTCATCATCATCATTATCAGTGACAACCTCCGCTAAACTGGGACTGAGCTGAGAGAAGCATTTTAAGAATCTCTGCAGGAAGATATCTCTGGCCTTCAAGAACCTAAGATTTTCTACAGTTCAAATTTCAACGATATTTTTTGAAAATGCCCATTAAATGATTTTTAAAGGCACAAGTGAAACACATGCTTTCCTTTTATTAAAAGCTAGTGGTAAGTTAGTATCTGTTTTCTAGGCAACTCAATTGCTTTGGCAGAGGTTTGCAAAGGCCCTTACTGACTGCTCTTGCCAGAAACTGGTCAGGTTGCTGGTGGACAAAGAACCAAATTTTTTCCAGATGTTGCCTTCTTGGCTTTCATCCTAAATGTGCTTCAAGGCTCCAGGTGAATGGCAGTGACAGCAAACAGAAAGAAAACACAAAAGGGAAAACAAAATGAAACCCAAAGCTGGCCATTTTTAACATGTGAAATTATTTTTGAGGGCCTTTTATGACTGTCGATATTCCTGCTACCTTTCCACCAGGATTTAAATGTTAGCTATTCTATAATGTAGTTATGGTAATGATGAGAACACTTGTGTGTCTCACATGACTGCTTCCTCCTCTATAATCTCTGAATCCAGATGCGGGTGTAAAAGTTATTTCTTCAGCTTGGTACATCCAGGAACTTAAGACCCTGAGTCTCCTCATGCACTTCAGTCTCCTCATGGCATATTTTGCAAAGTGCTGGGAAATCCACCAAATCTGCGTTTGCTTAGGTTTTTCCTACTTTTTGTACTTGCTACTTCCCCTCTGAAAGTTACTGTGGAACTGTTCTGTAGACTCATGTGCCCTGAAGCTCCCATGCAGGGGAAGAGATTAAGTCTCCACAGCGTGCTGAGGGACATGAAGTACAGGCACTGATGTGACTCTGGCTGAACCATCCTTTACTGTGCTTTTTCCTCTGAGGCAGCAATGCTCATACTCAAAGGGACAGAAGGATGGGATGGAAGGTGGCTTGCTGAGGCTATGGAAGAGCTGAGCTAGGTTTGCCCCTTTCTTCCCCATGCTTCAAGTATCCCCTCCGATAGAAAGGAAAGGGTTACATTTTCAACTTAAACCTTGAACTCGGAAAAGTGCTTCAAGTCCTGTATGAAGAACCCAACACCAAGTGTCTAATACATAATGCCCCCCATGTTAGCCCTTGTTTCCCACCTGGCCTATTTTAATTGATAACCTACACAATCCATGTATCTATCAGGGATTGCCATGTCCAACAGCTTTATGAATGAGTGTAATAAGAGATCACTGTGTGGTTTTTACTGAGTAATTTTATAAGTATAAATTCTTGGCTTTTGATGTGATTTTCTTTAGTTTTAGGTTTCCTGCCAAAAAGATTTAGACATTTTTTTCTCATATTATTTCCCTACATACTAAAGAACAAGACTTTCACTGCTTGACTACATTAGCCTGTAACAAAAATAATTCAATCACTATTGATCCTCTTATATATAACACTTTCCATATGGTAGCCCAATAACATGGTACCTCTGTCTTAGCAGTTCATTTTTTCCTGACAGAAAAAAAAGGTGATTTTAAATCTTGTTCAGTAATACTACATTTAAAAAAATGAAAAGCTTGTGTAATGTATATCTTTGTTTTGTCATACTGATAAGTGCTAAACATTGACTGTCCTGTAATTCCATGCTTTGGAGCGTTAAACTTTAACAGTTTGTCCTTTTTATTTGAATTGTCAAAATGTAACAGTTCAGCATGTAGCAAAAGAATGAAAAAAAGTCACGATTAAACCAGATAGGGACAGACTGAACTTACCATGGATCCATAGCTGCTGTGCTTCAGCCTTTCCTAATTTGCTGCTGCCCTTTGAGATTACTGTGTAGACAATAGCAGTAGATTTCTGTTAACTTGGATCCTCAAGAAGCATCCTCGTTTGTTCCCCTTTAGCATCTCAGTACTGGCACGCTCAGTCACAGCACAAAAAGCTTAGCTTAGTGGGGAAACATGGACTGTCCTCCATGTAATACTTGTTACTTTATAGAACTGATAGAGGAAGAAGACTGTAGCAGTCTGAAATTCATAGGTCTGACATTTTATCTGATTTTTTAAAACTCCAAACGCTTTTAATTAAATTAAACAATTCCAGGGATTTTCCTGAGAAATCTATAGTGATGCAACCCTGTTAGGATTGTTATTACTTTTACTATAATGGTTGTTATAATTTAACATCTCAGTTGCAGTACTGCTTAAAAACCACAGCAATACATAAGGTGTTTTACGAACTCTATCATAGGAAGTATTGTTTACCCTAATTGTACAAATTAAAAAATTTAAATTACAAGATGAACTTAAAATTGATAATGCATTTTTTTTTCCTCTAGTGTTTTTAGAATGAAACCTTTTTTCAGATAGGAGTTACGGAAAATTCTGTTAAAAATTATGGCTACATCTTTTCATAATCACCTGACATTTCAGGGAAATTGTCAGTGGTCATGAGGCACCCAGGATGACAAGAGTGGGAAGAATGGGGCAGCTAGGCTCTGCATTTATAGGAGGAAACCAAGGGTCTAAAGACTTGTACGTCTGTATTTTTCTAAATGAACATATCTAGCTTGAGAGCAGTTATATTTTTGTGAGCCAGGATACAGAGCTGCTTTGCAGAATTCATCAAGCCTCCTCTGCATGTTAAAGTACTCAGTTCCTAGAGCAGATATTTTCTCATGTTGCAACTAGAATTACTTGTAGAATTAATGAAGGTTTATATCTGTCAAAACAGTGAAATCCCCTTAGTCCATTGAGACGATTTTGTATAAAGACCATCTGCTATGTGTATGACCATCTAAACAGTTTTGGACAGAAAGCTCTCTCTGTAGCAGGGTAAATCCAGTTTGAGAGTGGCCAGAGACTGCTTTCCCCATGCAAAGGTGCATTGTTTTTTTTTGAGAATCTTCATGGTTTCACATCACAAAGGCATTTGGTCCTGTATTTTCAGCTGACAGATTGCTGTAGTTACAATGCTAACTGCAAAGACTACACTTCTGATATCATGTGAGTTGCAGGTTCTCTCTGCGTCTTATTATTAGAAGTAGGGGTTGGTTTAAGATTCTAATTTTTCTTATGCTGAAAATATCAATTATCTAATCTCCAATTAGGAGTCATGAAGGACCAATGAAGTTGAAATAGAAATACTTCAGCTAAGACAATTACATTAGTCTTTGGATAGAGTGAAAAATAGATCAGTTACAGCATTAAGGACTGAAGTATTGCTATAATAGCAATCATAACTATGTCCCTTTTTTTAGGTTATTGAAGTTTCCATTTGTTTTGCCAAGTAGTTTCAGATCAAGTAATTTTATAGAGCTTTTGTGCAGTAGAATAAGCAGAGGAATAAGAGCAAACCATTCATTTCTTGTTCCCATGAATCATTCTATCAGCTTTAACAGACCATTTTGAAACACTAAGAAGTCATGAATGGAATTTCTGAATTGACTTAGAATCGTGATTATAAAATGAATGGTGATTCATTTTTGGTTTGGCTGGCTGAGTCTCAGAAATCATTCATTTGGTATTGCTTCAGGTTATCTTGAGAAACAAAATTAAGTCGAAAGTTGAAATTCTTGCAGTCATTTAACTAGGATCTGAGGCTTTAGCAAAACCATGAAATATGGTTTATGAGACCTGGCAATATTGCCTCACTGAGACTATGCGCATGAGGAAAAGTTGGCAGACTAGATTGTTAAAGGTAGAGTACCAGTATTAACAAATCTCTGCCACTAGAAAAATTTAGTTGGAACCTCAACCTTCTTCTCCAGCAGAAATTATAATATAACCCCCAAAGTGGGTTGTTTGCATCACTCTGATATTTGATAATATTTTTCAGATTGGTTCCGTGGTTAAACTCCACTCTGTAGTTCATGGGGCAATGCTTGCTGACTTCTGTGCAGCAGAGGGTATGAATCCATTGACACAATCAACATAGATCCCAGATACCCCTAAGGAGGGATCAATACATCTAACCAAATTCTGGTTTCTATGAGGTAATTCTTATTTCTGGCCAAAATAATCGCAAGCATAAAAGCTTAGTGTTTAGGAAATGTTTTGTATTTTATTCTATTTAAATAATTAAAAATCATGCTTTCAAGATGGTGGGTGGCCTAACACAACATTAACAAGAGCCTGTTAAAATTATACCATCAGGCAGTAGTTCACTTTTCTAAACACATAAGTAAGAGGTTTCACATGTTAGGTTTATATTCCACAGTCTGGATTTCCAAGTGAGGCTATAAAGTTATTTGGCAGTAGTGACCGAACTGCAGGGTATATATGCATATTTGATGACTTGTTCAGGAGAACGTGAAAAAGAACTCAGTGAAAGCCAACAAAGTTTATTTTGTCAGATAAGACAAAGGTCATTAAATGAAAGGAAGACAATATGGAAGTAATGAAAAATCTGAGGGGATAAAAATATGCATGGAAATGTCTAGTCAAGGTTTTCTTTGCTGCAGTCTGGTTCTCTGGCACAGATGTTCATTATGGTTCAGTTGCATCAGGTGTGCTTTTGGAGTGCATCTTAACGTTTCAGCTAAAATCCATGGAGTCCATTTCACGAGGTCTGCATGAACCTAAGCATGCTAAACAGAGTCAATCATGAGATTTACTTAAAAGTGCAAATCTGATTTGAACTAAAATGCAGATGTAGACACACCATCTGTGTCTGCATTATGGACAGTACTGGTATTATAATAAATAAATACTTGCTTTTGGAAAAAATCTTTCCAAAGGGACTCTTTCAAACCCTCAGGTTTTTATCTGGCCATCTATTCTTGTGTTCATGTGACTTCTATCATAAGCTCTTTCCTCTTCCCTAGATTTCAATTTTCAATGCTTAAACATGTGGCTATATAATTTTTCTGAAAATAATCCCCTTCCTGATCTCCGCTCTTAAAAGAACTCTCTTGTGACATATATGTAGGGAAAGTGTTTTTTACTTCTAGATATCCTCTAGGTGAACATTTTGGTCTGTTTTCACTCTTTGTCACAAAACAGAGTACACAGTGCCTTCCTCGGAATGACAAATGACTTCTTGCTGTCGTTGCTTCTCTTGTCAGTCTGTGCAATCTCAGTATGGCTTTTATTGTTAGTGATCAATCTTCCCTTAAACAGAAACTGGCATTTCCAGTAGTGTATCCTACTTGGAACGAGGCTGTGTATCCTTTATGCTTCTGATCATTTTATATGTCTGTAACCTCCCCTAGAATGGGATGTTTCGTTCTTTCTGTTTTGTTTTCTTCTGGGATATCTATTTTCTAGCCCTTTGCTTTGAAGTCACCCACTGACATGACTGTTTCACCCACTGACTCTCTGCTCTTCAAACTCACTGATACACCTCTAGAAACTACACTTGTGATATTAATCTTCCACTTCTGCAGACAGATTCTTGTAATTTGTTCCTGGTTCTTTGCTGATATTACAGGGGTCATCCCAAATGTCTGGTCAGAAAAAAAAAGTGTCAGTGCCTATGAGATAATTTTGGTGCATTGTTCTGATGGGTGCTCAACTCTTTATTTGTATTTATTGTGGGCAGAACAGAAACCATTGATGAATATTTTGCATGCTTTCTCCATCTGATTAGGCTCAGAATGATGAAAAGAAAAGAAAAGGAAAAGAAAAGGAAAAGAGAAAAGAAAAGAAAAAAGAAAAGAAAAGAAAAGAAAAGAAAAGAAAAGAAAAGAAAAGAAAAGAAAAGAAAAGAAAAGAAAAGAAAAGAAAAGAAAAGAAAAGAAAAGAAAAGAAAAGAAAAGAAAAGAAAAGAGGAAAGCAAGGCAAAAGAAATGATCTCTCCAAAGTTTCTGGGCTCCTAGGAACACCTGCAAAAATGTCTCTCAGCCCCTGAGTACACAATGACTTTCAAGTACAACATACTTTGTAATCCTTCTTGTGGCATCTTCGGATGCTTATAAAGCTGGCTATAAACTAACCAAACATTCCTGCACCATCTATAAATTATGAGATAGACAAAAAGCATGCAAACATTTTCTGATTAAAATTGTACTTGGAAACGAAGAGCCTCACAGAGATGTTATTGCTTTAATGCTCTAGCCGCTGCCTAGCAGCCATGCAGGAATCATTCAGGAGTCTGGAATCCAGTTGAGTAAGATACTGAAATGTCAAATGAGAGTTTTGGAGGAGATGTTCTTATTCTTCTGCTGAACTTCTGAATTCCCTCAACATTTGATCAGTGCCTTTTACCTCCTTTTTTCATTAATGTTATGACTTCTCCTGCCCTCATACAAATCTTAACAGAATCCAGAGAAGATTCAACAAAAATAGAAGCAATGCAGAATTAAGTCAAGTGAAAAAATATCTAAACATGCAATATTTTATAAAACTTAGTTTGTTTTTCAGTAATGACTATTCACATAAAAATTTAGTTGATACAATTTCATATATAGAAGTGCCAGTGCTTTTGAAACTATTATCCTTGGCTTTGGTCCCAGTCTGAGATCTAGGTGAAAGTTCTCCGAGTTGTGTTTCATGCAGAATCAGGACTGTCCTCTTGAAGTTGACCTGCCGTCTTGCTCCCAGGGCTAGAAATAAAGAGGCTTTTGGAGTACAAAACTATTCATTTCCTTAGTAATACAGACATCTTTCATCACTCAGCACTTTTGTACCATGTCACTGTGTCTCCCAGAGTGGCACTTAATCTTATTGCACCATTTGATTGCTGAGTAGACTCCCACCTCTTTGGTCCTAACCACTCTGTCTCGGAACTTCTTCCTCCAATATGTATTCCTCTCCTTTAAATTTTGCATGTGAGCCAGTTATTTCTTAAGCCTATATGTGGAGATGTATTATTATGTGTATTTTTACAACAAACATCTGTTTAACATCTATCTGTTGCTAATATGCACAAGGTAAAGCTAAGTGAATGCCTTAGGTCCCTCCTGGAAAATATTTTTGCTGCTTTTTTTTTTTGGCTTCTCAGCTGTGTACGTACTGTAAATAAATTAGTACTCTGAAGCCATAGCGTTTATGTCCAACTGCCTTTCTCCCTCATCCATCCCTGTTCTTCTTTCCTTAAAGGTGGCTATTCAGAAACATCTGCTTTCTATTACTCCCTGTGTCAAAAAGAAAACAATCACAGCGTTCATTAAGTTTCCATGTTTAACCTTTCCATGGCCACTTTCAGAGAAAGAGGACCTCTGAGCTTTTTTCTTGAAGAGCTTTGTTATTTTCTCACCATAAACTCTCAAGAAGGTTTTTGACAGCTCTTCCACGATGCTTGGTTGCTTGTCTGGAAGCTCAAACTCTTGAAATATCCCATTCTTATACCCTTCAGTCTTCAAGTCACATTGGGTGGTGTGCTTACCACAGTAACTGGAAAATGACTGCTCTTAAAATAATAGCTGTTGTTTTAGAACTTATGCAATATTTCAGAACCTCCTCGTTCACACCACTAACAAGTACTTTGCTCCCATGAATGCATAGCATAGTTCTAAATTAACCCAGCCAGATGATGAAAGCTTGAAAGCAATCAGTGTTCCTGCCTGCTTGGTAGGTGTTCTTTCATTTGATCTACAGTTGCTTGTGGTCTGGGTTTAGGAAGATGGAAAAGCTCTGCTCTTTACTATTGTCCAAGAAGTGTTGGGGAATGTGTGTTATAGGAAAAAGTCCTTAATGGAGAAGGAAGTTAATAACGTTATCTTGATACATATTAATTTCTAGAAGACTTTATTATCTGGTATAAAGGCTTTTGAACTCTTTTAAATCCTTATGGTACAGGTCACCCTTGTGGACCTGGCTGTACAGTGTTACTATAGATGCTTATACAGAGAAACTTGTTGGTAACTGGTGAGTCTTCATTCACACTCTAAGTTCCATTTGCTCACAGGCACCAAATGTGTCTGAGTGGTCTGGCATTGTGCGTGACACTAAGGACCAGGGGCACTGGCTGCTGAGTCCTCATCACAGTTCTGGCATTCCTCATGATTCACAACGATGAACTAGTTTTTTGGACAGATCTCTCACGTCCATTTAGGAATAGTGTTTTGTTATTATCCTTTTGTTGTGATAGCAGAGGAGGGAATAGCATATATGATGTTCTGCAGCCTTGTTGCCATCCATTCTCCTGTTCTCAGAGTATCTTCCATAATGAGTCACTTCTGCTGCAGTCTTATCACACTGCACATTGTCTGGGTTTGACACATTCCTCAATGTGATTAACTGGGAACAGTTTTCTTCATTAGGCTTTTAACCCTTGTTCTGCTGTTTCTTCTGGTGCTTTCTCTCTCACAAGCACATTTCCATTCATATTTAATTCTTGCCAACCTCAATGCCTCTGTTACAAGTTTCCTCATCCTGGTTACAGTTCCAGGAAAAACTTGGAATCACAGCTGTGCAGGACTTAGGCATCATGAATAACTGGTGCTCTCCCCGTACCACGAAAAGAGAGGAGTGGTATGTTGTTCATTATAAGAACACATTATGGCAAACACAGCAACTCAGAAAGCTGCATAATTCTAAAGCTTGTAGGAAAGCAGAATATAACCAAAACCCACACCTGCTCCTACTTATAGCCACATAAGAAAAAAAATGTACCAGTGTGAATGCAATATTTGATAAGGAGAGGCCAACTCTCTGTC
The DNA here is from genome assembly GCA_031468815.1 of Morus bassanus. Taxonomy (NCBI): domain Eukaryota; kingdom Metazoa; phylum Chordata; class Aves; order Suliformes; family Sulidae; genus Morus; species Morus bassanus. Next base: position 84,488,871 of record CM062568.1, on the reverse strand, counting down.
CCATTCAAATACTACGAGGTCATGTGTGTTAATGCTGAGACTGAGAAAGCTTTTAACCTCCAGCTTGAGGATTATCTTTCTTTGGATAAGAAAAAGAATGATATCATTATCCCCTGAGTATCATGATTTTTTTTTTTTTACATTTTCAGCACTGGCCTGTTTCAGAATTCTTATTCTGTGAAAAAAAATTGATTTATTCACCAGTGTAGGTGCTTCCCCTGTGGCTTCATTTATATCCCCTTGCAATAAACTGTGGGATTTTGATGCCATTGCGTTTGAGGCAACCCATACCAAAGACTTGAAGAAAACAGACGCTGCAGACTAACAGTAGGAGGCAATACCGACTGATGGTAGGATTGAGTAGACAGCTGGCTGTTTCTTTTGTAAATTGTATCCCACTGGTATCTGCTGTGCTTAAACATGTAAGAGTGTTCAGTTTTTCTGATCCTACTGTGGACTGGATTCCCTGTTTCTCTAGCTGGAAGTTGTTCCATTTTGAAATCTACAGTACTTCTCCATTGCACAGCGTTTAATATTAACTCTTCTGTAATTCAGTGCAGATGGATTTATATGGTGTCTAGCTTTTTTTTTTTCCCCCCATTGCTGATTTGTCTAAGCAGACAGGTGGAGGTGGGTAAGTATACATGCAGGCTGAATGGATGCCAGGTATAGAAACAATCTGTATGATGTAATCTGTAGAGATCAACAGTGCTAGTAAAAAAGACCAGACTCATAGCCCTCATATCAGCAGTTACAACAATTGCCCCAGTGTGATGTTACTAGGCACCATGTGTTTTGTCTATCATCATTCTTGACCATGCATAGTAACTTCAGATGGTTTATAAGAATGAGTAACGGCTAATCCTGCCCTGCTAAAGAAAAATCCCATTTAGGTTGGGTGGAATTTGCAGACTCTTTGTCACTGTTCTGTAATCACGTTTGGCTGTCATATTGCCCTATACTCTGTAATCACAGTTCTCCTGGAAGTGGCTGCCATGTGGGATTGGACACTGGGATGTTCCTTAGAGAGCAGATGTGTACAAACATCTTAGATCCATGTGGCTAAAATACCACTGTGGGATCAGTGTCATTGTAACAAGCATTTTCCAATGCCATTTCCTGCATGCCAATAATGCACAGCTTCTAAGCAGATGAAATGCACAGATTTTGGAAGCTTTCAGGATGAAACTGAGGACTGGAAATGTCTATTGACTTCAGCTTTCTCTGTGCTTCTTGTGGAATCAATTGTCCTTTCCCACTAAGGGTCTGTAAGTATGTGAAGGGGAAATCAGAAGTATATCTATACGACATTTCTAGGTAATTCAGTCCTTTATGACAGCGCTTCCCAACTTCTCTGCACCTTAGCCCCACCTCAGAGGAGTAAATGTTCTGCACCTCATGGTGCACTAAGGAACGTGCACATGACAGCAGAGCCTGTTAGTGTGTCCCTTTTGTCTTGTGTCATCTATAGTGTCCTTCATTAGCACCTCACCACTGTGGCCCCAGCATCTGGTTGGGAACTGCTGTGCAAAGGCCTTATCCAGATTTCCTAGACTATACCTGCAGTCCCACTAGTGCCTTGTTCAGTGGTCCCCTTAATCCTCTCCCTTCTGTTAGCAGCTTGGCGGTGTACATTAATTACCAGAACTGGATCACTACAGGAGAAGGGCTTTAGTCTTCTGTATAAACAGCATATCTACTCTTCTCAAGGAGAAATGCAAGAGATTTTTTAAAAGGCTTCATTCATTTTGAGGACTTTAGAGCCAGCTCTTTATGCTTTTGGAGTGATGCTTGGTCACCTAAGTACAACGCAGTGCTATAGCAAAGCACAGATGGACAACTGATTATTGTCCAAGTGCTATCCTTTTGAGAGATACTTGTCTTTTTCAAGGCCAACTCTGTCTGTCTTTTCAGCTGCATTTTACTTTTTAAGTCATATAATCACTATTTTCTGGAAAAATCCCACATGTAGGAGTTGATTCTTTGTCCATTGATTGTATCTTGATGAAAGTGTTCTGATAGAAGATGGAAAAGGAAAACTGCTAGTTTCCAGAAAGCCATATCAGTCATCTAGCTTGCTCAATAATTTGGAATTTAATTTCTTTATCATTAATTTCAATCAGCACATTGAAGAAATTGAGTTTCTTCTTGCTAGAAGCGGCAGCAACTGATATGCCATGGTTGGGGGTTGCACTAGCAGCTAGTAAATCCTTCTGTGTCTGTGATTCTGAGGCTGCAGGAAGCTGTCTAACATTTTACAGCAGTCTTCCATTTCCAATACCATTATCAGTAAAATGGACATGTTTATTAAACTTAAATATAATCATATGATACACAGTTCATTAAAAAGGAGAGTCTGGCCAATGGGAGGCATCCAGTGCGTTAGTCAGTGGAGTAATATTGAGCTCTGGTGGCAGGGGAAGCTGTGCTCACCCCATGGGCCATGTAAGCAGCAGGGGACAAGAAGAAGGAGGACTGCAAGGAAAAAGATGAGTTGTGATCCAGGACTTCCGTCTGCCCAGGATAGACTTGGCTTCTTGCTCAAAAGAGGGAAGGAATAAATAAGAGTTTTAGAGCATTAAAAACATTTTGGTTCAGTGTTTGATGTGGGCTGTCTTTGTCATTGACCTCTAGGAGGTGGGCTTTTCTGTTCTTGAAATTAGTGCTGTTTACACTATAAGTCTGAGCAGTTAATAATGTACAGAAAGGCAACATGTGTTTGCATTTCTTGGAATCAGAAACCAATGTACAGTGCCCTGCTTCTCCCCAGCAATCTGTTTAAGAGAGTTAAGTAACATCTCCTGTCTTGAACAAGAGTGGTCTCTGGAGAGAATATCTTCTCTAGAAACAGAACTGTATGGCTTTGTGTCACAGTGTTCACTGGTTTCTGGAGGAGGATTATACTACTGAATAAATGCCAGTGTCTGTCTATGTCTATGTCTTAATGTGCATGTTTGTGCTGTTCCTCTTTATTTAACTGAACATTTATTTCACAGGTGTGCTGCTAATTGATGAAAGAGCCCCATGTGAGAAAGAATGACAGGAAATATAAAGTGAAGAAATCCCAGCCATCTCACTGCAAAACCTGTGCTCTTTTTTTCTGCACACAATATGGTGCATTCTTTTATTTATTTCATAACTGTGTGTGTTTTACTCGCCTAGGATGCAGCTCTTGATTTAGAAGTGAGTAGGTCGGTTCCTGTACATTGGGGGCATTCCTGAGAAACTTCAGCCTCTGAGCCCCGGCCTATGACAGGAACTAAATGGCTGAGCATGGATTTTGTGACTCAGGTCTGTATAGGAATGTTACACTAGGTTTCTTGAACAACTAATTTACTGAAGAGATCACTCATCAGAAAATTTCTCTTTTCCTGGGTTCTCACAGTTTTTTCTTTTTGATCCTTTCTCCTTGAGGACTAGATTGACCTGTACTTCTGGCTGAGGAGGATTTCTGCAGGGAATGAGAATGTGAAATCCTCCTTCTCTCTTCTAACAAGCCTCATGTTCAACAAAACACAAAATTATATCACTGCTGAATTCATGTGGTACAAACTCAGTTTGGAAGTTTGATATTTAGCGGGTGTGTACTGCCAGACTATCAACTGTTCTGAGTGTAAACATGATGCAGGCAATCAAGGTGGGGACAAGCTGGCGGACAGGGATGAAGGCACTCTTAAGTTATCATTTGCTGGTGCAATTACAGCATCTGAAGGCTTCTTCAGGTAGGCCAGCAGCAGAAGTCTCACCATGACCATTACTGTTGCTTGCACCAGTCTGGAATTTGACATGTGACATCATCAACTCAACATGAATCTACCAATAGCAAAAAAAATAAACAGCCATAACTTTGGAAACATGGAGCTCTTTTATCATGATACATAGATTATGCATAGGCTCTTGGGGTGGTACTGCCTGATAATGGTGTTTAGATACTCAGGGTAGGGATGGCAGCATATAGTCTCTACTAGATTCTAATTTGTTTCTGAGAAAAGGTATTGATTTTGACCTACAGGTCATGATCACAGACACATCAAAGATAATCGGGGAGCAGTCCTTTGCCTTCAGTAGGCAACCTAACCCAAAGTTTATGGTCATGATGACACCAAACTCCATCTCTCTGTATCACGCTGACTAATGGCATTCCTTACTTAAAGACGAAGAGATTGGGTTGCAGGTTGTCTTTAATTTGATGCCTTAATGTTACTGTTCCTTTTCTCCACCTTCTCTGATCTAACATAACATAATCTGGTGATTTTTCAGTATGAATCTGCAAAGACTTCCAGTTTTTTCCTGCTGGGACAGTGTCATCGTTATTAGTGACCTAAGCAGAAGAGAAAATTAGTTTTGGTAACTTGGGGAAATTCTCCTCCAGACATCAAAACATTTGATTTAATTTTTTAATTTATTTCACTCAAAAGATAGCATGGCACATAGAACAGTGAGTAAATGCCTTAAAACTGGTATAAAAATCAATGCATATAAATGGCTCTTAACAAAGAAATCACATATCTCCTATTTGGCACTCCACAGTTCAGAAGGGCATCTTCCTTTATTGTATATTTCAGAATCACCAAATAGGTCACCCTGAAGACTATCTGCTTTTCCACTGCTATGGAAGCTCTAGGTTACTATTTCTCTTGCTTCATTCTTTTATGAAAGACACAGCAATAAAACTCACTAATCTGTCCTCCCACAACACCCTACTGATGAGCTGTGTGAATCATAAATAATTCCTTTCAACTACGGTAAGTTTTTTTGAGGGAAAGAAGGAAAAGGCAAATTAAAATGGGAACCTAGGGACAAACTGAATATCACTTTTGCATATCTTCAGAGATCATTTTTATTAGTAGTACTAATAATAATCCCCAGCTTGCATTCTGGAAGAAACCTACCTCCTCTCACTCCATCCCTCCTCAGACTTTGGATATAGATTGTGTGTGTGTGTATTAATAGTTAGTTAGATAGACAGATAGATTGATCGATTGATTGAATCATAAGTTAGGTTGGAAGGGAGTTCTGGAGGTCATCTATTCTACTCCCCTGCTCAAAGCAGCTCTAATTAGATCAGATTACTGAGGGCTGTGCCCTGTCAAGTCTTGAATACCTCCAAGGATGGATATCCCATGGCCTCTCTGGACACCTGTTCCAGTATTTGACCACCCTCATTGAAAAGAAAAAAATGTATTCTTTATATCTAATTGGAATTTCCCATGTTCTAAGTTGTGTCCATTGCCTCTTGTCTTATTCCAGTGTACCTCTGAGAAAGAGCCTGGCTCCATCTTCTCTATATCCTCCAGTCAGGTAGTTGTAAGTCACGAGTAAGGTTGCCCTTTAACCTTCTCCTGTTAAGGGTGAATAAACTCAGCTCTCTCAGGCTTTTCGCATATGTCATGTGCTCCAGCCCCCTGACCAGTTTGGTGGCCCTCCACTGAATTCGCTTCAGTATGGCAGTGTCTTTCTTGTACTGGGGAATATAGAAGCTGACACACTACTCCAGATGTGGTCTCACAACTGCTGAATAGATAGAAATGATCACGTCTTTTGACCTAGTGGCCACGCTCTTGGCTAATGCAGTCAAGGATGCAGTTGGCTCTCTTTGGTGCCAGGGCACACTACTGTCTCTTCCCAGCTTGTTACCCACCAAGACCACCAGGTCCTTTTCTGCAAAGCTGCTTCCCAGACAGTCTTCCCCTAGTCTCTACTGTTACGTGGTGGTATTCCATCTCAGATGCAAGAATTTGGGTGTGCTTTTATTGAACTTCATGAGGTTCTTCTGAGTCCATTTTCCCAGCCTGTTCAGGACCCTTTGAATAGCAACCCTGCCCTCTAGCATAATGACCACTCATCCCAGTTAAGTGTCATCTGTAAGCTTACTGAGAATGCACTCTGTCCTGCCATTGGTGTTAAGCAGTATGGACCCCAGTAAGTATACCTGAGGGATGCCACTGGTTACTGGCTGCCAGCTGGACTTTGCACCACTCGTCACAACTCCTTGAGACCCCAATCTGTCCAATTTTCTACCCAATTTACTGACCACTACTTTGGTGATAAGGAGACTGTGGGCAAAGGCTGTGTTTTGACTAGCCATCAAGGTTAGTCACCTTTTCACAGAAAACAATCAGGTTGGTTCAGTGTGATTTCTCTACTTGTTTGTCACCTGTCCCAAGACAAAACTCCATGCACTCAAGCCACTCCTTTACATATATTTATATATATCTATGAATATAAATAGATTAATAGATACACATAAGCACAGACCTGCTTGTATGTGATGTGCCGTATCAGTAGTCTTTAGAGAAAGAGGGCACCTAGGCACAGTTCATTCCTAGACCATAAAGAAATCTAAGGTATTCAGACCTGGTAAAACGTCTCCTTCCTCTCCAAGTTCTGTCAGTCAAATGCTTTTCTTAAAGGACAGAGAAAGCCAAAGCTTTCCAAAAGGGGACAGGAATTTAGAATTAGATTTTAGTTCACTAAATCAGGGAAACACTGGAGACAGATCATATTCTCTTTCCAATTTGCTGTAGGACTTCAGAACACCCCAAACCCTGGCCATAACCACTTCAGGCTTATAGGAGGCTTCTAACTTTTGGAGCACTTTTGGAGAGTAATTTGATGTGCATTTTTCTGTCAGCAGTTTTGAGTTGAACATTTTCAGTCTCCATCTGCTCGTTCTTGTCCTCAGTGCCACACTATTGTGCCGTTATAGTTGTTTTGCAAATATCTGACTGTTTTTTTCCTATGAGATATTGATATGTAGAGAAAGAGAGAGTCGGGTCTCAGTTACAGAGAGGTTAATGAGTTGTCTACTCAAAGATAATTATATGCAAGGTTTTGCTTTGTTTATTTTGAATTGGGACTCCCTCTGCTTTGTCACTAAACGGTGCAAGGAAAACTGCCAGAATTGTAAGGAAAACTATGTACTCTTACACTTGGATTGCTTCCATTGTACCAACATGGGAGAAAAAAATCTCATGGTATAGAAAAATATAAAGTATTAATTAACTATCACTACAGCTTCATTTTTTTCCCTGTGGCCTGCTTAGTGAGCAAAATGGTGGCTGTGTACATATTTTTGTAAATATACTAGCTTCATTTTTGTGGTTTTGATAGACTTTAAATAGATACATCTCTCTCATTAATGTCATTTTGGAGAGGCACTGGGGGTAGCTGAGATGTAACAGAGACTAAGAAGAGGTAGAAAACTATTTTCCCTTTGTCGCTAAACAGGGAATTATTATCATCTAATTTCTTCCACATCACTCTCAAAAGGGCATTTTTAGCATTTTCTTAAAGGTGCCAGCTGTAGCAAAATACACTTGAAACTCGAGAAATACTAAGCTAAATACATACCTTTTTTCCTTTTTTAATCCTCTGCTCAAATTAATGGTAAAAGGAATAAACAGTGTTGTTTCCTCAGGTTTGAAAATTACCATTAAATCTGTCAAGAGGATTATTACAACTACAAAGCAATCACTTGCAAAATGAGTTTGTATAGTAAATGTTGCCTTTGTAGAATTGGAGGCATTTCATAACATCAAAGTTATAACATTAAAATTGTCAAACTGAGGTAATCTTTCTATTAAATCAGGACATTATGTATTGAATATATGCTCTACATTTTGACAGTATGCATGTAAACCTGCTCCTGCATTACTGGTTATCTCTGTGTGGATTATTTCTAGAAAGTGCTATAGGGCTGGAAGAAGGAAAAAAGGGGTGGAAATAAATTTTATAGCTCAGCAGGCTATCTCCCAGGATTGTGGAGAGACCTTAGAAGTAGCCATTTCTTCATATTAGAATTGCCTGCCACAGCAGAGTGGAGCCTATGCTATCATATTATGAACAGAAATAAAAATCCAAAATTCTGACTAGGCAGCTTATAAAAAAGGACCTTGAATCTGTTCTGAATTCAGAGTAAAGGGATGTTCAGGCCCATATCTAGTTTAGTAAAAGGAGGTAGAGTATTTTGCTAAAGCTCATGGACTGAAATTTGGAAATTTTGTGGTTTTAGAACCTGGCTCTACCATTTGTTTCCGGCATGATGCTGGGTAAAGCAGATGAGAAAATCATCCCATATGTGGTCACAAAAGTTCACTCTCTGGTCCAAGAGTTGATAACAGCATGGTTGCTTAAATGCTATTTCCTTAAGTCTAAACTCTGTATAGACTGATGTTTACATTGTTTTATTCCCTTCACAGTGCTAAAATAATGTTATCTCTGCCTTTTTTGAATTGAAACCAACTTGTCTGTTCTAAGATCTGCTCTTATAGTGTCTCCAGAAAAGCCTTCAGAGGATAGCTTCCAACAAAAAACAAGCTTGGGGACTCTATTATAATAATAATAATAAAAAAAAAAATACAATAAGAGTTTCATGGCCAGAATCACTGTCATTCTTAGCATGCAAAGTATTTTATAGTAAGAATATACTACAGTTACTAAATGGTGAATCATGTTTGAAAATTTGAAAAACTGAGATTATAACAAAGATTTAGATTCCTTTTCCTGCCTGAACAAGGACAGCAGAGTAGATCTAATTTTTTTTAAAGATTTGTCAATAAAATTATGTGTTTGAGTATGATTGTTCTAAAGTCTACAAAGTTGTTAGTCTTCTTGATCCCCAGTCAAACCCAAGCAAATAGGCATTTCAGAATCAAGTTTGTACCCTTACTACCTTTCCTTCAGGATACATGGTGGCGGTATGTCCACAGCACAGTGGAAATGTACTGCAGATGATGAGCTAAATGAGGAACCTGTATCCTGTTCTCTGCTTGGCTGGATGGTGGATATTTGGCCACAGTGCCTGTGTGTTATCAGTTGAATGACACGTTTCAGGCTGACTCTGACCCAAGTCCTGTTAGTTGTTAACTGTAGACAGAATTGCTTTACACTCACTGAGCTTTCTGAGGAGAATGCTACTGTGAAACTGTGTGCAGTGGTATACATAAAACTGGATATATGGCTGTGTTAATTCTTGCTTCTCCCTGCTCTGCTGGACCACACGAAGTCTGTCACAGTCAGAGTTTGCCAGAGCTCTTAACCGGTCTTGTGAATGTAATTTTTAAACAGAAGGGAGGCTGCTTTCCTACAAGAAAACCATATTTCATGGTAATCATGAACACATGAGCACATGTTTAATATCACAAATGTCTGTATTTCCGTGTCCCTGTAGTAAAATACAGGTCTCAAGGTACCATTTATCCTCTCTTAAGCACCAGAACAGGAAGGAGTGCATTCATAGTATTATTGAGTTGGGGATTTAGAAACTAATGGAGACTAGTTCAAACACATTCATGCTTTTGTGCAATGCCCATTTCCTGTGATATTATGTTATTATGCTGGTTAAGGGTGTCTGTGCATTTGTATTTTTGTGTGCTTGCTTCACCAAATTAGGGGTTACTTTGTAGCAAGCTTTTGAAGTAAGAGAAATGAAACTTTATCATTCAAATGTATTAATTCCACACAGGTCTAGCATGTAAGTAGGAAACTTTGACGAGTAAAGGGTGTTCTCGTTCTAGTCAACCCATTAATAGCCACCAGGAGACCAAAGAACAGAAAAGGATCAGATCCTAGCCTGGGAGGTATTACGGTTTGTCTTCTCAACGGAAACTAAGTATGTGCATCAAAGGGAGGAACTTGGCCTTGCAACAAGGTTTTTCAGACCTGGCTGTATGACCAGCCTCCTGAGACAAAAACATAAAATATATTGTGCCTGCTGTGGGACTACACTTCTTGGGAAACAAAACTAAACAAAACAAAACACGTTTCTCACCCCTATTGTCCTCTGTGCAATCATCTGTTCTCCAACTTAATAAAAGGGGTTTGAGACATTTCTTTGCCTCTTTTGTCTCTATTGCTTTTCCATCTCTATCGTTGTTAGATTTCTTCTGTATTGCTCTGAAACATAAACCCATATTTCTTTTAGCTCGTGAAAGTTCATGAATATTTGCCTTCTGTATGTTGCCAGGCCTTGTTTTGGTATCCCGGAAATGTTAATGGGACTTGCACACTCAAAAGGCTGTTAAAAGGAACCTAACAGATGGTTCTTTCTTTCTCAGAAGTATTGGGTTTAGATATGTCATGCACACTGGTTACACTGATTCAAAGAACTTGTAGAGACGTCACCCATTACTACTGCAAAGCCATTATACAAGAAGACCATTCTTTAATATTTGGAAGTTTTTCTGGAGAGAGTTGACTAAAAGTTGCTACCTGATACTTGGTTTTATCTGGTGCTAGCTCCACATGCTGTGGCATGCACATTTGACTGTTAGATTTGTGTTAATTTACAGCATTTAGCTGTGGCTTAATACCTAGAAAAGAAGTTGGAGTAAGTCAATCACAGTCAATGTGATTGCTACTAGGTGTCCTCTGCTAAAATCATAGCTCTACATTCATTAAGTATTTTCTTGAAAATAATTAGAAGTGAATGTTTGCAACATTGAAGTAGTTTCTCTGCCTGAAATCCTGCAATACTTCGTCAGAATCTGTCTTGAACCTTAGTACTTTGGACAAAGAGAAAAGGTAATACGTCATAAGTGTAATAAGTCTGTGAGGTACTATACAAAATTTACTGCCAAGGAAAGGGAGCTGAAGCTTGTTATTCACCATGGGCGGTGTAGGTCTTTAACCTTGGTTTTGGTGATAAACATTTGCCTTTTGAATTTCTGTTGTTGAAAAATTCCACTTATGTAAAATGGGGGATCAGTATAGGAATTACTTCCTTCTGTTGGAAGTAAAATAAAGAATAAATAATGAGCTTTTTATTCTTTTTGCTTTGGCTCTGAGGTTAAATTACTAATAGCTTATGCATAGTCAAGCATTTAACAAACTTAAAGACAAGATTACTAAGTCAGCAATGGGATAGCCGAAGGAAATCACTGCATAGGTTCACTGTACTAGAAAGGTTGTAAGTAAAGATACACAGTCTGGAGATCTTTGAATTTGCTTGTACTGCAACAAGAAGGAGACTGTCAGAAAGAGACCTCCTGAGCGCCTATTACCGAAGTATAGAGAAGCTTTCTGACTGAGGTAACTGCTGAATGATCTGATAATCACTTGGATAATTGTTGGGCATTAGCAGTTAAGCTCCCACATATGTTCTGTTAAACAATCCCCTATCCCTGACTGATGGGTGGTGGTTTGGTTCTTATGAAGTTGTATGGAAACATCTAATTGGGTGTACGAGTGGGATTCATCTCACCTAACTTTATCCGACTGTGCTGGTTTTGGCTGGGATAGAGTTAATTTTCTTCACAGTAGCTAGTATGGGGCTGTGTTTGGGATTTGTGCTGGAAGCAGTGTTGATAACACAGAGATGTTTTAGTTACTGCTGAGCGGTGCTTACACAGAGCCAAGGCCTTTTCTGCTTCTCACTGCACCCCACCAGCGAGTGGGCTGGGGGTGCACAAGGAGTTGGGAGGCGACACAGCCAGGACAACTGGCCCCAACTGAGCAAAGGGATAATCCACACCATATGATGTCATGCTCAGCACATAAAGCTGGGGGAAGAAGGAAGAGGGGGGGGATGTTTGGAGTGATGCCATTTGTCTTCACAAGTAACCGTTACATGTGATGTAGCCCTGCTTTCCTGGAGATGGCTGAACACCTGCCTGCCCATGGGAAGTGGTGAAAGAATTCCTTCTTTTGCTTTGCTTGCGTGCGTGGCTTTTGCTTTACCTATTAAACTGTCTTTATCTCAACCCACGAGATTTCTCACTTTTCCTCTTCTGATTCTCCCCCCCATCCCACCGGGGGGGCAGTGAGCGAGCAGCTGTGTGGGGCTTAGTTGCCAGCTGGGGTTAAACCATGACACTGACCAATCTTAGGTTGGGATGTGTAGCTCTCTGAAGGTGCCTATATACATGCTGTAAAGTGAACCAAAGATAACTAGCTTGTGCAGGCTTTTAGACATCCCAACTAGGGCAGATGACTTTCAGCTACCAGTCTCCTTCATTGTACTCTAGGATCTGGTTCAAATCACCTCTTTACACATACCAGTTACCTCTAACTTTCTGGTAGACCCAAATCATCATAATCTCAATAATCATGCACATTATTTAATGAAACAGACAGTCTCATCTGGCCATTGGGGCAGTATCTGTCCAAAGTCCACAGAAGTAAAGAAAGGCTTCTAACATATTGCCAGATATACCTTCTCTGGTAAAATCCAACAAACTTAAACTGATGAAGAATTACTATCTCCCCAGAGATTGGCAGTGTTCCAAGCACCTGACACTTGCGCCTACTTTGCACTAGAGTTATTTAGGATTTTCACTGGCTTAATATGCAACTTGTATCCCTTCTTGTCCTAAAACAAGATGTAAATGAGGTAGGATACTACAAATACACAAATTAGTCCTTGACGATGATGGCAGTAGAGGTATTTTATTCTCTAAAAGAAATGTCATCACTGATGGCACTATTTTCATTTGTGTGTAAATGACTGTAGGTGTACTCTGTGTGTTTTGATTAGATTGTAGTAAAAGACTCACAAATTCTAAATGTGTCATGCATCTCGTATTTCATTTAGTCTTCATGTCACCCATGTATACTGCTGTGGAGACATTTTTTTGTTCACTTTACTGGATCTATAGGGGGTACCTTAGGAAAGGTGGTCTTGGAGGATACACATGAGATAAATCTGACTGAACTTTGATTAGGGAACCTCTAAATGGTTGCACTAACCTCTGCAGTAGAAGGAGATGGTGAAAAGCTGAGAGGGTATTTCTGGCTTTAAGCTGGGCTGTGGAAGAGTGAAAACAGTTCTTTGAGTTGTAGCGTTATATGGTCTCATAACTAGAGAAATGCAGGTCTTGTCATTGCAATGCACTTTGGTGACTGCAAGAACAAGTCTTAGTTTTAACATTTCCTCACTTCTCACTGATTAGCTAAGGAATGTTAATATTTCTACCAAAGCTTTCACATGTAATTCATATGCTGCTGAAAAGTACTTTGACACTGTAACTTTATGATTATAGATTAAAAGAAGACATCAGACCATTTTGCAACATGATATCAGAGGATATTTGTGAAGTGTTCTCTGGGTAAGAAACTTTTCTGTCTGTACAGGGTGAATTATTCTCTACTGTTGGCTGTTAGGCATGCTAAGTGTCATGAAATTGTAACGCTAAATAGATTTTTTAGGAAGCAGTTGTATGCCTTCAGCTTATTACTTCTGCAGTAATATTATTTTGTTAAAGATTGTATGTGATCACAGCCTTTCTTTTAATGTAAGTGCAGGAAAATTTAAGCTCATTTATAAGACACCTGAAATAATATCATTCTCAAAAGCAAACATAGACATGAATTTACAGCACACTAAGGGACAGTGAGCAAGCCCAGGTCAGCTTGTAAGTAAATGCCTGTGAAAGGGGAGCAGAAAAATCAAAGATGTAAAAGAAGGAGAAAAAAAAACCAAAACAGTCTAAAAAAAGCATTTTGTTTCGGACCATGATAAAGGATAGAAAGAACATTTAAGCTAAGTACTGTCAGGAGAAGGTGCTTGGAACCACTAGCAAAGTTTGATTTTTGCTGGGAAACCAGAACTTTTGAAATAATTTGTAAATACTTTTATAGCATTGCATAGGAGCAACATCTTCCTCTTGGCATTCTCATTTTCTACATACAGGACCTTGAATTTTTTTTTTTTTTTTTTGGCTAGCTGTTCTTGCCTAAAAGGTGCTCTGGCTTGTGGGAAATTGTCAGCTAAATTTACCAGCAATAAATAATTCCAATTACAACATTTCAAATATAAATATTTATTGAGCAAAATTATATCCAAAACCCATGTTATCACATTTCAAATTAAATGCTCTGAGAAAATGTTAGTAGTGCTGAACATTTCTAACAAAGAAAATATGATGTTTTGCATTTGTAGAGAAAATAGTCTGGCTATCATTATAAAAAGTACCTGTATAGCACAGAGAATACATTTCCAGCACTGTACTTGGCATCATGATTTAGCTGTGAACCACATCAATCTATGAAATATGTCTTTGAGCTAGTTTAGCATTTTCAGCAAAGAAAATTTTGATAAAATCTTTTGCCCAGTTTATAAAACAGCTGGTAATATTTTTGAATTACTGGTCTGAAGAATAAGTGTTAGATTTGAGGCTCCCTCACTGGTGTGAAATATTTGTAAACATCTGTACATCTCTTCTGAACTGAAATACTTCTGTCCTTCCTCTTCCCATTTGCCTTTCCCAGTAGCTTTCTGAGCAGGTACGTGTATGAGTATTCTCGAGCAGTATGCATTTTGGGGCCTGTTTCCAGTCTAAGTGCAGCAGTCTGATTTGAGGTAGGACACTCAAGAGATCTGATAAGACTGAATAATTTTTCTGTTTTGCAGCTATAGGTACCTGGCCAACTGTTAGGGAGACTTACACTTTACAACATGTACCCTCTTGCTGTGAAACTATAAGGAAACAGAAATACCACAAAATAATTGGGATGAGTGAGATTTGATTATTTATCTTTCTTACTATGGTGGTGCCTGCAGACCCACCAAGATTGGGACTCAGTTCTGTGCAAACACCCAAAACTGAATATTCTGTATCTCTTGTATCTTGGACCAGCTGATTGTCATCAGACCCGGAGAGCTGAACTATATACTTTTTAAAGGATTGTTCCTAACCCAAAGCTCATTAAAGTCAGCAGAATGACTCTTATGTAAATTTAGTTGATTTTGGCTTAAGTTTATGATGAAACTGTACCTTTGCTATTCATGCTCTGAGCTGAAAGCTGCACACAGCTTTATTGTAGTGAATGTCTTCTCCCAGCCTCCTCCACGCCTCTCTTTGGCTTTCGGCACTACAGAAAGCGGCTTACAGGTCATGGGACCTGATGACACAGAAGTGGTGATTTGGTAGCTACCAAATACTGACCTCTGTGACACACATTATCATCTGCTTCCTAGTTATTTTTGTAAGCTACCTTGGCAGTCTGTCTTTTCAGAGTCACGCTCAGAGGTATGGATACCAATGACTCCGTGAGATGCTAATGACACTATCGTTAGCATCCAGAGAAGAATTGCTGCTATAAAGTGGAGAAGCCAAATCTAAAAATGGACCTGGCAATTTTGGATGTAACTAGAAAGATCATTGCTAGTTAAACTAGAAAAATGTCAAGTAATTTAATTTTCCCACAGCAATCTGTGAATGTCCCCTTCTTTCCTTGTTGCCTAACCATGGCTAGATTCCTGAGAGGGATGAGAATGGACTGTTAAATATTTTGCATGTGGGAATATATGGCATATGTTTCAACTCTGTATCCATATATGTATGTACATCTCTTGCAGACATAAGGTTAGTAGTTGTCAGTTACTCACAGACACATTCATATCTTTTATCACTATTCACATCATCTTGAAATTTAAAGCCTGGAAAGAATGTATTTTGTAATAGCAAACATCCTTCCAGCTCCAGGTGCAGAGGAGTGTGTCCAGGAATGCTCAAGGCTAAGTGCTTTTGAAACTGCAGTTTTCTTGCCTTGGAAAAAAAGAACTGGCCATTGTTTAAGGAAGTTGGCTAGAAATTGTCTTTGGTTCCTACTTGGCTAAAAGATGTGGTGTACCTCTGGGCAAGTCACCAGGAACCTGTCTCCTGTGTAGAATATGAGAAGGAGGCAGGGGAAGTCATACAGTGATTCGTATGACTTCACTCAGTACTAGACCTGAGTGATATTTTAAACTTTTCACAATTTAAAAAATGTTATGATCGGCACTGCTCAAGGCTGTTTCCTCAGCTGGTATATAGTTCCAGAGTTAGCTGAAAGTGCTATAGGTGTGTTGAAGAAGCAGCCTGGGAGAAATTACACACTCAGGTGATGTCAGAGGTGCTACACTGATTTACTCATGCTAAGTAGCCAGTCAGTTTCTTTGCAAGTAACTTGCGCATTGTCTTATCCCAGAAGTATTGCTGTGGAATAAATGAAGTATGAGTCAGTTGGGTATTTCTCCTTTTTTCCCCACCTTTTAAAGAGGCCAGTAGCAACACTTATTTTTATCATCTACCTTGTTTTCCTGAAATAGAAACTAAATTCATAGTGATTTTATCTGAAAGTATTTTTTTCTCTTCTTCTTCTTCTCTTAAAGTCATTACATTGCCATATAAAGCTGGCAATTTACTGAAATGTTCTGTCATTTACAATAGCAGTTTACATTAAGTTCTGTCCTTGAGTACCATTCTGACTTTCTGCTTTGTAGTCATTGTGACTTTGTAGGTCTCAAGGGGTCTTCTTTTACATAATTTCTGTATTCTGTTGCTCTAAGGGCTAAAAATTTTAAACAGCATAAGAATTTAATGACAAGTAGAAGGAGAGAGAGCTGGAATCCTAGTAGCTATGGTCGAAATAACAGGACTATTTAGAAATTGTATGTTAGAACTGGAGTTATATCTACTGAAACCAGAAATATTTCTTGGTTCTTCTAAGTATTGCCTCTCATCTATTGTGGGGGGAGGTGGGAAGCTTGGGTATGATTAACCCCAGTTATCACTATTGTCTCCTTGCCAGAGGTTTTTACCACCTCAGTTTTAGTATGACTATAGAAACAGCAGCACTGGGATTTGGCACATTTGGGGATGTGAAGACATCTGCATGGGAAAGAAAAAAAGCAGGGAGAGTCAAGGGAGCAGGCAACTACCTGAAAGGGATCTTACATTAAGAGATGAAATCTGAATTCTTTCGGAAAATTATTTGCTGCTGGAGTTTTTTGTTTCTGCTTTTGTCCCATGTGTCCAATCCAGCGTGTGCCATGAGGGAGAAGAAACATCCAGTAAGGGGGAAACAGGTAGTATGGGAATGGCTGAAAATGGTCACCTATAGGAAAATTGGTCACCATTCATGACAATTACAATTAGGAGAACAGTTTCTTGCTTACAGCTCCAATTGAAAATCTGTTTTGTAACAGAAAAAAATAGTTTCCATGCTTTTTTGTAGAGTATTGCTGAAAGCCAGAGTATCTCTATCATAGTTCTGAATATCTTGATTTCAGAATTTCTGTCCGCAAACCTACTTTTCTTAGATAATTTAGATATATATATTTGCATTATATATATATTTGGAAAGGATCTGTACTTGACTGGATCTAAAAAGTACAGTACAGTAGATTGTATTTATAAATATCATTCCTTAGAAAGCTTATTGTCTCAGGAGCCATGCACATAGCACCATTAACAACCTCTGCCATCTCTGATTTTTTTTAAACACATTTGGTAGTAGTTTAAGTTTTCTAGCTTACAAATGGTAAATTTCTGAAGATGATGGACCTTTTTTGCCTGTAGCAGGTGGCTCTGACAACACTGCTTATAAAAAGTAGAATATCATAGAGAGTAACACTGACCCAAATTCAACTTTGGAAAGAGCTTCAGTCAGTAAGCACTATCAAATAAATGAAGGCTAGCATGTGGCCTGCTCTGTTAGTTGTAACATCATCTGGAATATTGCATCCTCATCAGAAACTCTTTCATGACCTTGCCAAAAAAGTAATAAATGGAAATGAGGAGACAGCATGCCTATATGCCATTAATGATTTCATGTACCTACATGCAATGCTGATATGCTGATGGCCTGAATCCTATAGCAGCCACGGCAGATTAGAGCAAACACTGTAACCTATTTTCTGAGCTTTATTGCTCATTTTTCAGACTGGTAGTAGCTCTTACTACATGGAAAGGAAATTGCTGTTTTGCTGATAATCTATTTTTGGTACGATTCATCTTTGGTACTTCAGATTCTCTTTCACAGTCCATAATTTGTCTGCTCTCAGTATGTCCTCAGGAATTCTTAAATTAAGGAGCCCAGAGTTTATATGAGCCTGTCTGCTTCATTACCTTTTTCCCCATTAATGTCTTTTGAAGCTCTTGATTTCTAGCCAAATATCTGACAGTAAAATCACTAAGATGTTTCTATTCCATTGCAAGAAATCAGTTAATTAGACTCCCTTAGGGCCCCAAAGAAAAGCCTCTTATCTTTTGTCAGTTTAATTTCTGCTGTATCCGTTTGTGTCAGTGCTTTGTGAAAGAATACTCCTATTCTATTGCTTGTTTAGTTTACTTTTTTCTTCATTTTTTGTTGCACTTCAGAGTCTTCAGAATTTATCTTAAGAATAAGTCTGAGAGGAATTAGAAAATAAGATTTTTAAATATTATTTCTCTCCATATTTCCCTCTTTCTCAAAGTCACGACACTTGCTACGTAGGGGCACAGTTGGGGCAACTATCACCTATTACAGTGATAACGATATGAAATTGAAATTAGTATGAAACAGAGAGAATAAGGCCTCCTCCCATGTACTCCTTTGTCCTTCTTTCAATCTGTTTTAACAGGAGAACATGTTGCAAGGAAAATCTGGAAGAGAAAAGGGAAATATATGAAAGGACTGGGTTGTGAAGAAAGGGAAAATTAAAGTACATGCATAAGATAGTAAACAGGTTGTTTATAAATGCCTTTTTTGCATGTACATGCTGTTATTATATTACCTCTAAAACACTGAAATGCTAAAATGATGAAAGAATTCCATGTGTTCAAAATCATACGTAAAAGTTTAGTTTTGAACTCCACTATTCAAATACGAATTCTAGGTCTGCTCCCGTTGATATCAGTGACAGCTTTATTTGTTAATTAACAGGAGGCAGTTTGGGATCCCAGTTAGGCAGTCTGACAGAGTAAATCATACTGGGCTCCAGCTGTGCATAACATCCTGGGATATTCTTGTTCTTAATATGAACCTCTAACATTTGCAAACACATTGTGAATGAAGAGGAATGTTATGGAACTGGTGAGAAGAAAAAAAAGTATTAAGCTTGACATGAAGAAAGGTTCAGGGTTTGTTTCTTCTTTGTCATGGTTCACATGGAATCCCTTGGTGCTGCCATTCCGCAGCTCAGTACCAGGTCTTGTCAAAGGATAAACCAGAACCACTGTTACACTCAGTTAAGCTTATTTCAGAGGCAATTGTAAAAGCAAAATTATGCAAGGATCAGAAAGAATGGAGAGCAGGAGAGAAGGAAGCTTATGAGTGTTAGCACATGCTGTCATCTACAAGGATGTGCAATTCAGCTTTCAGAAAGGTCATTTTTCTTTCTTTTATTTATACAGCTGCTTCCAGTTTAGACGAAATGGTCATTTGCTGAAAATTGATTCTGATAAACTGAGTATAATAATGGTTTAAAAAATTTATGGAAGACAAGTTAATGAAGTTGAGCTGTTCAGTCTCTTCATTCTCGGTCATTCTGTACTTAACAGAAAAATGCTTATCTCTAGCTCTGCCTGATCTAGGAAATGTGAGCATTATTGCATTGAAGGATATGGTGATTTTACAAACCGACATACACCTTGTGATTTATCAGCTATTGATAAATAGACCAGCTATTTATCAAGCATATTATGATTATGAATAAAGGAATATATAGCTTAACTCCAGTATTACTGGTTACTCCAGTAACTTCCTTTTTTTTTAAAAAAAGCTACAATATACAGATATGCCTAATGTACCATTTTGGTATGCTACTGGATGCATTTCCCATGTGACAAGTAGTTACAGGACCAGATATGTATGTCTCTCTCTTTACGTGTTAGAATGTGTGCCATGTACTTAAGTGAAAGAAATGGCACAAGAGGGAACAGGTTTAGAGGATTCATCCTAAAGTAGTGGTTTGTTTGTCAGTCTTTAAATGGGTTCATACACAGTAATGCAAAGATCAGGAACCCTCCAAAGCAATGTTGAAAATTAAAGCATGTCTAAATGTCATAGGAAGGACAAGACTTGAAATAATATTCAGCCAAGAGGACAATAAGCTAATGGACCTTGAAGTACCCAAAATATATTGACTAAAGAAGAAAGCAAAATAAGGACTCCTCCACTTCACTTCCCCCCACTCCCAGCTCCAAAGCATAGAATAAACTTGCAATGTTAGATTTCACTGTAACAAAAATTTCAGTCCTCACGCTGCAGTGGGCCGAAGCAATTCCCAGCCTTCATTCTGCTTCTCTATTAAAAGAGTTTCTTTATATCTCAACTGTCTGTGGGCCCATTATATTTGATGGAACAAAGCCATTAACCCCTTCATATCTCTGTCAAAATGTGATTTTCCTCCAGTGAAGAGTTCTGTTTGTGGCTTTACAAAAGTGAGAGCTCTCAGGAGTTCTCAAGGTTCATTCGACTCAATTGCCCACAATTGCTTTGAATGGGAACAGTAAGTGAATAAATAAATTCCCAGATGGCAGTTAAAAAATTCAATCAGAAAGCCAAAGTTCTCCTGTACCAAATCATATAAAACAGGGCTGGAAAGGACCCCAGGAGATCCTTATCAAGTTCTGAATATTCCTGAAATACAATGCTAACAGCTGCACTGCTGTATAAGTACAGTAGAGCTGCGTTCTGTTGACCAACACCTTGAAATAAAGAATAACTAATCTCATATAGGAGGGCTCCTTTCCTCTGTTTTTTCCTGTGCTTCCATGGCAACATAACTTCAGCTACAGCTTTCCTCTCTCTCCGACATAAAGCAAAATGTATTTGCGCTTCTTGGCTCACTAAGAGCCTGCTCTGTGCGTACCTTCACCATCCCACTACATGAGCTCCCTGGCAGCAACATCCCATTTCTGCCTGTGGAAAGGATGGTGCTCTATCTGTGAGACACTGTGTATATCCAGCATCTCTGATCTTCCACACTGCCCACTTCTTACTGTTCTCTGTTTGCTAAGAGCAGACAGTCATGTGAGAGGTTCTGTTTTCTTCCTCCACTCCCAAATTCTCCATTTTCCCTCTGCCAGGGGTCCCATGCTCAGTCTTTCAGCCCCACCATGTTTCCTGCTCAGAGGCAGGAGTAACGTAGACTATTTGCCCTTTGCCTCTGCCCTAAGTATGTGTCATTCAGAGTGCTCTGCTGAGGGGTTGAGCAGGGGTCTTGTGTGGAAGCAGTTGTTTGAGCTGTAAGCAACTATAGGAAGAGCTTCATGCTGTGGCTGTGGAAAACACCTTTCATTTTTCTCCCAGATAATTACAATCCTGGCTAGGAGACTGCTTTTGCCTGAGATTCTGGAATTCATCAATGCCTCATGGAAAAGTTATCCTAAGAATCACTGGTGGAGAGACAAAACACCAAAATCCTGTTGAGTTCAGCCTAAATTGTTACAAGTCAAGCCTGGTGCCGCACTGCTCCCAGAACTGTGGGATGAGAGGAATTCAGCTTCAGTGCAGGTTTTGGGGGGTCTCATGCAAGCGCATGATGACCTCTTGTGTGACTTGACTGGTGCCCTCAGCCCCCATCTTGTGAGGTGGCCGCAGGATAGAGTCCCTGATTAGTGTGGGTCATCAGGACACTTGAGACTTTGATGTTCTTTCCATAACCTTTCCTAAAGAAGTAAATTTCACTCAAATTAAAGAAAGGGCAAAAAGCAGAAAAAATTAGGAAGTTTGCAAGAGTGATTGAGTGGTCTCTGTTTGAGGTTTTTTTTGCTCTTGATTTCACCAAAAGCTGCATGAGTCAGTTCAAGTACCCATGAGACATTTTTAACTCATCACTAGTGTAGCAAATTTCTTTCCCCTCACTTCATGTGCTATCATCCTACTCACTACCCAAGTACGCTTTGGAATATGTTTAAGGGTCATATTCTTAAAGAGAATGTCCTTAACTTAAAATCTCTCCCATAAAATCATATTCTAACATATATTTTTAGATGCATTGCATAACATATATTTATATTTGCATCCACTTAAGTCTCCTGTTTACCTAAGCTTTTTTACAAAGTTCTCTACTGAAGTTAACACATGAAAAACCAAAAAGCATTCCTGCTGGTATACCACTATCCTACTTCACATGTCTGTCTTTTCCTTGTTTGTTTAAGAAGCTGCCTTTTGGGATGTCAGTAGCATTTCTGAGCATCAAGAGGGATCTGGTACTCTTCTGGTTGAATTCTTTGCTTGAGGAATAACATCAGCAGTACTTGTGGTTCCTCATAAAGGTTCTGAAGATGCTGGTGAGAATTTGTTGTTGTAAATACCACAAAATAACAGCGTGGGGATACAGTAGGAATGCGATCCGGAGTACTAGTCATTTGTTTTAAAGCAGGCTGTTAACAGATTTTCTACAAATCACAACTGTTTCCCAACTGGAAAGTGTTTGTTCAAATACTACTATACATAGCTTGTTCTACTCTGCTTTTGATGGCGTCTGCTATGGCCATCTGATTAAGTTTTCAAATGTGTTAAATATGCTAGTGTTCATATCATGCTCCATGAATTCTTAAACAGTTTTTTGGCCTCAGGGGTGAGATTTTTGGGGCAGACTAGGTCTTTTAATGTAAGGATTAAGCTTTCAGGACTCTAAAACATGGCAAGTGTAAAAAAGCAATTCATATTTAGAGTAATTATAAAGTTTTTTCTAGTCTCCAGAGGCAACATGATTTAAGCACATTAAAGCAGAGTTTTTAATAATTAGAATCACCAGATTAAAGCAGAGATATTTTTTTTTTTTTATAGCAAGCAAAAACCTGCATCATAGATTAATGGAATTTGGAGTCAAGTCTTTAATATAATGACCGGAAATGGAACTTTTCACTTTCTTACACTGAAACCTTTTTCCTATGCTATGGACATGACATCAGCTTAGCTGAAATGTATCTTCATTGTGTGGGTTGAATTTGTGGAAAAAAAGGAATTAGCATGTTTGTATTTGCTTTTATTATCTTGTGCTCAAATATAGAGAAATTCTCCTTATATATTCAATGTTGGTTCACTTCATATACCACATCATTGTTTCTGAAGATAATACTCATATTTTTCATGGTGTTTTAGGGCTCTCTTTCAGGCACTTCACAGAAGTCAAAGATATGATCTTTGTACTGAAGAGTCTGAGGGAATGTGAGGGTTTGTGTTAACAGATAAGCTACACAACTTTAATTTAAATCATCCTTGACAACATCAAACATCCAGGTGCAACATAATCTGATATGGCAAAATGAAATTGATGTATGAATAGAGTTATCATATATTCAGGTTTTCCTAGGGTTTTTTTTTTTCCCCTTACCCAGAAACTTTATCAAGCTGTATTTTAAGTCTGCATGTGTACTGTGAGTCCATTTATCCACTAACACAGAGCAGCCCACTCAGAGGGGTCTTGCATAGACTGCAAAGTCAGCGCTTGTAAAATTGTACCTTTTTTCTTGTAATGGTATGACTGGGTAGATGAAGCTACAGGGGGCCGAGGTAAGCACAGAGTAAGTTAGGTCATGAATGGATAAGAGGCCAATTCTCTATAAAACACAGGCTTCTCTCTATGTTCTTGCTGACCCCACACAGCAAATGCAGAGTTGCTTGTCTTTGTAAGGACTGTCATATTTATGGCCTGCCTTAAGTTAATAGTGTACAATACTCTGATTTAGATTTCTGCCACGTAAATTCAAGGAATTTTTTCATTATCGGTAGTAAACTGATCCTTTTTGATCAGGCACGAGAGATGCTACATTCTGCCTTTTTGCAGTCACAAAACATGCTCACATGTACTTTTTTCATCAGTTCTCATCCATTTAGACTGCAGCAAATAAGTGAAATATCTTCTCCTCTTGCTTGATTGTGGACTAAATCCCTGTTGAAGAATCTTTGGTATCTTTGTATTGCATTTTATGACATATCTTTGTAACAATAGGCTACGATGACATAACTTTAGAATAGTAATATACCTCCAGTTATTAAAACAGTCTTATTCAGATACATGTATCTTCTACAACAAAACTTGGGGAAAATAAAGAAGCACTGCTAATTGGGGGATCATGAGAAATAATGTAGAGAAGCAGTATAGCGTTGAGGGCTGAGCAATAATGGATCTGTATTGTTGCATTCACTGATTTGCTCACTAATACTCCTTCCACAAGGCCTGTAAACACAAAGAAAAACTTAAATGTTGAGTCCCATAATGGATATTCACAACTATTAGCTTTGATCCAGGGAGGGTAATCTCTTTGGGTTCTGTCTACAGTCAAGGGTGACAATCAGGTTACTCTTAAGCAGTTGCTTAACCCTGCATTCAGGTGCCCTGCAAGAGCCTCTCCCCAATAGTATAGTGGAGCACTGCTTTGCAGTCTTTCACCAGCTTGAAGAGCCTGTTTATTTCCCAAGTGGAAGTTCAGACTTGAGTATAAGCTGCAGCCTCCGAACATTAGGCTCACTCTTCTCAGATACGTTTGCAGACCCATTTGAAGCATTTCACAGAGCATCGGTGCTCTGCAGACCATACACTGAAAACCTCTGCCGTAACTGGAAACAAGGGAGATTAACTGTACTGAGCCTTTCTGAATATTTCCGGAGCTATTCCCCCTTCCCCATGCACACAAGAGATGTCATGGCATACAACAGCATGTGCATTTCTGTGGCTGGTGCCAATGCTGCTTAGTGCTGAGCACCAGGACAACTTTCTCTGTCTCACATTAGTTGCAACTTTCTTTTTTGCTCCTTTTCCTTCTTTTCCAGTTCCTTGGTAAGGAATGAGCCTTTGATTTGCTTGTCAGTGATCACTTGTATTTTAGAGAGCTTCAAGGAATTAGATCAGGGAATCTTCTTGCATTTGTTTATGGCATTGAACTCAAAAAAGTCTGGGCAGCAGCCAGCCAGTTGTCACACACACAAAAAAAATTTAAAAAGGCAATAGGATGAATGCTATTCCCTTGCAACTGGGGAAAAGCTATGGGGCAGAGTGGTGATTTAGCAGTTTTGCTGAGCACTGCCATCATAGAAGACTCTGATGCCAATTTTTGTTTCTGCATAAGAAGGTATTGCCACGGTAGATCTATTCAGCTGATAAAAGCCTTAATTGCTTAACAATGATTTTCTAGCTGTTTGATTATAATCATTGCCAAATGCCAAATGGAATATGTAGTAGTGGTATTTTACTGTAGCATGGTGTTCTGAGGAAGTGTGTAGGATAACATTTGTAGGTAGAGATAATATCTTTTTTTAGACCACAGGGTATAACTAGAAAAGTTAGAGGAGCTTTTGTGCACAAGATCCCTTGTAAAGATCTCAGTGTAATATATAACTCTTGTTCAGGGAGTAGCTCTTTGCTGAGCTATAGGAAAAGGAATTTAGGGCCACAATCTTTGTCCTTCACCTTAAAGTTTTGCAGAGGTTGGTGAATCCAACAAATACTTTGTCATCTACTCATTTTCTTATTTTCAGAGAATATTTCTTAAGCATTAGCAATGGACTAACAGGAACTGAAGTGGTGACCTCTGCTCTTACAAAACAAACACCTTTGCTTTCTAAGAACATGGGAAAATGAGATCTATACAGTAATGACTGAATGATCTAGTTTGACTCTCTATCCTACCTAGGATGCAGAAGTAGGTGGCCATCATCAAGAAACACCTAATAAATACATGCCAAAATGATTCTGGTTCAACCTCCCTACTATTTGATAAAGTGTTAATGACTTAGGTTCTGACTTACAATAATAACACCTGAGTTGAGGTACAGAAGATTGCCTTAAATGGCAAAGATGATTTCTTAAGGTAATAATTTTGCTCAGAATTGCGATGGAGTATTTTTCATGTATTACCACAAATTTTAGAAACAGTTTATATTTTTGAAAACCAGTATTTTTCCAAGCTTCTACTTAATGATTTTGAAGTGTCAAAGCATTTCACCTGTAGTGATTAAGCAGAGAGATATGGTGACAGATACTGGTCTGTGTTACTCTCTGTTTGGATAAGTACATGGAAGCAGAATGTTATAGCAACGCTAACAGGATTTACAAGTTAACAGTAAGGATTTTCAGATGCAAAGTAAGGACAACTCTGTGGATGAAAGAGAAGTAAGGAAATACATTCTGTGAGCAGCCAAGCAACTTAAAAAGCACAACAGTATACATACCCTCCTCTGTTCCTGATTCAGCATCTTAAAATCAAGGAAGGGAAAACATTCCTGTCATTATACTATGTCTAATAGACCTATATATTTTCTACATGTCTAAGAACTTGTAATGCAGGCAAAAGATGTGCATTTATTGGGATGCACATATTCTCCATAATTAGTCTACTGCATGATTGTCTGGAGAATGAACTGTTCAACCTTAGATATGAGCCTCTGAATAGAGTGTATTTATATACAAGAAATGTTAAGCTATAAAATGTTATAGCTTATGTATAAAACTATATATGCAATGGTGGCTGAGGTTGTGTTGGTACATGGCTTTTCTTCTGCTTTGCCTTTATGTAAATGTTTAAATAAATCTTCAATTTTTGGGGCATGTGTTTTCTTCAGGTGAAAAGGTAACATCTACCAATGGCTGGTTCAGATGAAAACCTGATGAAACTCAAAAATATTTTATTATATACACAGTGATGGATTACCATCTAAGTGGTGCATAAAAGCTCTCTCCATGTCAAGAAGTTACAGAATAAATGTTACTCAGAGCTACACTTCACACCTTCAAGACAGATATTGAAAAGAAAGAAAAATTTCCTTAAGCAGATACAGCATGAATAGAATTACAAAAATGCTAGTGAACTATCAACTTAAATGCGCAAAACTTTTTCATTACAAGTATTTTGCTTTAGCTAAGGAGAACAGAGGAATGGTACTAAATGCTTGTGGTATCTTATTGGGATTGTCATGCTTTTAGCCTTTTTGAATGTCACTAGTCTGGGGGTACTGGTGTACCACCACTCATCTTCATTTGCTTTTGTATTTTGTGACCCATCAGGTGAAATAATGCAGCTTCTGATTTGGACTATGGGTTCGGTATGAGTCAGGCAGGTATTCTGGGTGACATTAAAATACAGAAAGCCCCATCTGCCTTGTGATACGGACTTCTCTGTTTAAAAGCAATGAGACCAGGGTTTTAGTAACATGCATTTGTGAATATTGCATTTTTGTAGAAACAGGGTACATGCAGTATGTGGCAAGCAGGCCACACCAGAAACACTTTTATTTCAATGCAGCCAGGTATCCGAAAAAGACATTTAAACACATGTATGGTATTTGTGACAGGATCAGTGCCAGTTTGTTAATACAACTCCCAGCACAACTGAAGCCTTAGTTCAGATGAAGGTCTAGAGCTCTATACGGTACTATGGCACCACCACCAGATACGCTTATGAGTTCATTTATTTTAAAAAACAAACCATTTGAGTGGGTTTTCCCACAAGGGCTCAGCCACTCACCCTTAACTGCTGCCTTTTTTAAAAGGAAGATATTTTGTCTGCTAGATTCAGGTTCCTGGAGTAAAGTCTTCAGAGAAAAGCTCACTTGTCAATTAGACACGCTCTCCTCTTGATCTTGCTCAAGCTATAGGGCTTCTTCACATAGAGAAGTCAGTGCACAGTAAATTAAGCTGTGAACTTAATAACTGCCCAGAGATGTTACATGATTTCTCTGCCTGAACACCTACAAAGCACTATATCAGGCATCTGGTAAATGGTCATCAAAGAACTTGTGAACTTAACAAAAATTAAACATCCAGGACATGACTGGGAAATTCAGCCTTTCTGCTGTTTTCAGCATAATCTCTAACTGTAGGATGCTACAAGTAAAACCAGTTCAATGATCGGATTAGCTGCATCCACACTGTAGGAGCATTTCTCAAAGCTGCAGATCCTCTGAAAATCGGAATGCAGCACCAGCAGCATGCAGTGCCCAACAGCTCTCAGAGAAACACCTTTGGCTGTTCTCTGAGTTTTTATGCTTTCAACTTCGGTTGGAAGTCCCCTTTGAGGAAATTTAGAGGCTGAATACAGTCTCAGAATTTAATAGAAGTGTTTGTTTTAATTTCCTTTAATCTTCAGAGAAGGCTGAGGGGAAATTCCAAGTGACTGAAAAGACACAGAACAACTAAAGTCTTTGGACTTTAAATCTGTTAGAACTTCAGCTAGTTTTATGTGCCCCAATGTGCACACTTTCATATCCCCTAGCAGATAGGGACTGGTAAGCAATCAAGTAAGTCTAAAATATGTTCCTGCAAGTCAATGAGTTCAAAGTGTATCATGAGGCATTTTTCACTGTTTCTATAATCTACTGTAGTGCTGTATGTTCATGAGTGATGGCCTGTCCCTACACAATTATAGGTTGTAATTTCTTGTTCTGATGTCTGCTGTTTTTTCACAGAGTGAATTTTAATTCAAATAGGTCTGAAAATGGAAAGCGCTTGGGAAACTTGGTATGGTTTCAGAATGTAGAGCTGAAACTTGGAATATTTTTAAGGTGCTTTGCTACTTTATTTGTTCGTGGTTTTGCTGATGTGATTCATGTTTGCTTGACCTCCTGTTTTTGCATAGAGACCTCAGATTGTCTGTGACACACCTGAAGACAATTCGGCTCCTGCTCTATTAAACTCATCAGAATTGGATCTGTGGACTGGGAACTACAAGGCTATCACCATGGTTGTGTGATGAGATTTTGAATTTAAAAAAAATTATCTTCCTTTATTCTACTGCCATCTCTAATACTACAGTTCAGTTCCTCTACCTGATAAAATACTTCTGGTTGTACCCACTCAACAGCAGCTACCCTGAAGTTTCATCCGATGCCTGAGAAAAAACTTAATGAACCTGAAATAGAAAATAATATACAAATTAGAATTTAAAGAGTATAGAGAATCTGAATATAAAATTGATTATTTTTTTAAAAGTACCATTATTCTTTATGCCACTGGATATATCTTATACATTTCATTTTACTAAATTCTCTTTGAATGCTCATGTCTTTAGCCTGCATTTGAAATCTTTAGTAAGATTTTCTTGAAAAGGCCTCCCTGTTGCATGGTGGATAAACATTGAACTTCTCAGCCCGTAGGTCTTGGTAGCATTACTAACATCAAACCTAGCTGAGAGAAAAGGAATTGATTAACTTCCTACAGATTTGGATGAAGAATAACTGGCTGGAATTGCTTATTTTGTGGCCATGCAAGTCTTTCTGCAGTATGGTGTTTAAGCTGTACTTGTGTGAATCAAGACCGCCATCCCATGGTTGCTCATGGATTCATTTTCATGGTGATTCCAGCAAACAATGGCTGTCCCCTCACCATCTCTCTTTGCAGGGTGGTTGTACTTAAACAAAAGATAACACTTTGTCTTCACCATATCTTAAATATTCTGTTTTGCCATGCTGTGCATTGTGTTAAACTTCTTCCCAGCTGCCAAAAACCTGCAACTTTAGTTGCCTATTACAGGTAATTTTCATAGCTCTGAAAAGTTACCAAAGGGGAGGACAGCACAGAGGACAGATTAAAACAAAAGTGTCGCATAGCCAGATTAAAATGAACCTGTAGTATAGTCCCCCAGGTTAAAAAATAATAGTTATTCTGGCATCATAAAAGAAGCATTTTGGATGCTGCTGCATCTGTGCTTGCCAAGCTAAATGCTATAGCAGAGCTATGGTCAAGTTCATTCCTGAACCTTAACTTTACTTGGTAAAGAGGCAAGATGTGAGGCTACAGTAATTACATATTACCATAGTACTTCAGTATGCTGTAGTTTCTCACAGGAGATGGTCTAATACCTAATGTTGTTTAGGGACTCATGATAGCTTATCCTTCATAAACATTTTTACAGATGCTTTCTAAAATAAGCTAACATCAACTGCTTGTTCCCCAAGCATCGTCTGTAGAATGACTTCAGAGGTCTCTTAACATAAGACTACAGTTTCTGTTTTCAATAGAAATCCTCAAAGTAAATCCCAACAATTGGAGGAAAGGACTGACCAGTTTTCTGTTTATGAAAGTTGAGTAGCTATTTGTTTGAGACTGCTTGTTGGTATGTGTCCCACTTGAAATGCTGACTGCTGCCGCCAATTTTTACAGAGCATTTATGTAATTATCTAATACAGGTTTCTGCTGAATGCGTAATTTTCCCTGGCTGCATTGTGCTTGACAGTAATGAAATCTGAAGACACATCCATATGTGAAACTTAAGAGGGCTGGTCTGCACAGAGACAATCTATAAATGTAAGGAAATCAGCTGAATGTATAAAGTCAATACACCTAAATGACTATATCTTAAACTCCTCTGTGGATAATTTCATTCTCAAATAGAGTAATTTCACTGTACTGCAGACTAAGCCAAATGGTAAAATTACTTCACGACTGAATGAGAACATTCACACTATGTAATAGGCTCTAATTCAGGATGTGTGAAAACATCCTCTTGTGAGTCTAGTTAGACTGAACTAAGAAACTACTTTCTGCAATTACTTATCACCGTTCAGCAGTCAAAGGTTGCTGTCTTTAACCATACAGTTGGTGCAGGTTGGATGAGCACTCTCTGATCTGTTTCAGTACAAATTTAGGCAAACCACATTTATACTTTTTTTTTTTTTTTCAAACTAAGTCATGTAATTTGCATCAAAGCTTTGAAAAAGCACTTTACTGGCTGAATTGGTAAAATAATGTTCATTAGATGATACAGCAACAGTCAGCTGGATGAAGGCAGGAGATAAAATTTTAAGCTTCTGTGAATGAAGGTGAATTTCTTCATCCGGCATAGTTCTTGAGTTTTTACTGGCAAAGCTGGGGTTGGACAGAATTAACAGCAGCCTTTCTTTCTCATTTACTAAAATTCCTTGAAATACATCTTGTTCTACCTGCTTTGGATTATCTTGGGAAAATATTGAAGATATGATTAACTGTGCTCATATAATGGATTATTTTCTTCATAACATGGTGCCAGACTTCTTTGATGCTGCATAGATGTGGGAGAATTAGAAGTACATTGATTGCAGTGAAATTTGTTGATTGCTAACAGCAGAAATTATGCAATATATTTATTGATGCATGCCCATTCTTCAGGTAGACCATGACCACAGCCTTGGTTAAATATGGTGATACTTCTAGCACCTACACCCAGCCAGCGATTGGTATCTATCCTGCTGTAGGCAAACAGGCCAAAAATACATCCTCCTGCCTCAGACAACTTGTGTGTCTAAGAAAAGAGGTGGTTACAGGCAGACCAGGACACTAATTAGATTTATGAATAGTCCTATTATACCCTCTAGCATAGCCAAATATGGCCAAATGATGGACCCTCTAAATACACAAAACTGCTTTACTGGTATACCTTGTAAAAAGAGAAGACACTGTTAAGTATTATTTCCTCACTGAAAAAGATAAGAAACTATTAATTATTCTTTTATTATTGTATATTATTTTCATATGGACAAGACAGATGGTTGATTTTGTACACTTGAAATCACCAATTTCTAATATTAATATTGCAATATAGCCAGTAGATGGCAATAGCTATTTAATTTAGTAAACTAAGGCAGCTATCTGGCTCATGTCCTGGTGCTCATGTTAGCTTTGAGCCTCACCAAGTAACTCAGTCCCCAAGAGTCTCACTCAGTGTATTCTCAGCTTTATAGCTGAAGAACCTGCTGTGCAGGCAGGCAGTCATTTGTCGGAGCAGTGCCAGAGCTGGGACTTAATTTAAGTTCCAGTCTCCTGTTCTTCTATGTATTCAATATATTACCTCATTAGCAACTTCTGAACATTTTTTCCTTATGTTACATACAAATTTATGATCTGTTCTAAAGCAGCTATAAACAAATACTCTCCCAAGGCCTCTCTTTCTATACCATGTTTGTACTTGTATTGAGAGAGACACCAGAAAGCTGTAGATATGCATGCGTATGCACACCGAGTGTATAGATACAATATCATATAAGATATAAAACTACCTTTGTTTTCTGTGTATGATGCAGAATGTTATTATCTATAGGCTATGAAGAAGGAAGGGTTTGTATACAGTCCTTAAAATTCATTAGAGTATAATAGCTGTAATGCTAAAGAGTTTGCTTTGGACAAAGTCATGAGGTGTCTTCTCAGATTAGTGAGACGTTACTCTCATAAAGCATTATGTCCAGGGTTTTTGGCAACACTGTTGTCAATAACCGCTCAGAAATGCATGTGAAAAACAAAAGGTCTGGTCCTTAACTTGTCAATAGATTGGGTTTGTTTTCTGCAAATAGACATCAGGTGGCTCTGCTGTTTGGACCAACTGTTCAGCATATCTTCAGCCAGAAATTTAATATGAGGTGAGAATGAAAGAGAATATCCATGAGAGGAGGATAAACAAGAGGCAGATGGTCCATGTGTGAAACTTGCAATGCCAAACAGTGGATTAAGATGCTCTTTTAAAATGCTACTTCACGACCTTAAAGCAACTGAGAAAAGTTATATTTCCACTAACTAGAGAATGAGAAAATTTATTCTGGTCTTCATCAGAACATCTCCCATTTGCTGAACTACTGTAGAAGCTGCATGTCTAAAAAGTGACCTATCTAACAGCAGTTGATTACTGCTCTGTAAGTAGCGGGAAGCATAAAAGTGCCATCTTCCTGCATGGTTTTATCAAACTAGTTACTAGACTGATCAGCTCTGTGTCAGAGCTAGGAAGCAGGTAAGACTCATAAGAAAACCACTGGGCACTCAACCATTCACCAGATCACAACAATGCATCAAAGCTTCTTCAGACAGTCACAATGTTGTAGGATAGCCCTCATGACTAAGGTGCTGTGATGGGTTATGCTCTACACAAAGAAGCAGCTCAGATGCATGGAGCTTTGCTATGGAAAGGACAATAAGTCTGTCAACACTTCATGGGATCAGAAGGGAAGTCACAAAGCGAGACACAGTGGTAGGAGTCTGCTATGCACTGCCTAGTTAAGAAGAGAGGGTGAACAATGTTCCTTAAAAGAAAGGAAGAAGTCTCCTGATCATAGGCCCTGCTTCTCCGGGGGGTCTTGAACAACTCTGACATCTGCTAGGTGGACACCATAGCAGGGTGCAAGCAAGTAATGAGATTTCTGGAGTACATGTAGGACAAGTTTTTGATTCAGGTGCTGCATAGACAAACTCAATGAGATGCTCTGCTGACCTACTGTCCTGAATATGTAAGAACTGGCATGGAATGGGAAGGCAGTCTTAGCTGCAGTGACCATATAAAGATCCTGATGGACTTAAGGAAGGGGAATAGCACTCTAAAGACCCTGGACTTCAGGGGGTTATTCAGGGAACTGCCTGGATGGGATGCATCTGAAGGTGCTGAGGAAGTTCGTGCATGTCATTGCAAGACTCCTCTCTCTTATCTTTAAAAGGTCATGTTGATAGCAGGTTTATGATGACTTGAGAAAGAGAAATATCATGTCCAGCTTCAAAAATGGTAAGAAAGAGGATCTGGGAAACTGCAAGTGGTGAGCCTTACCTCAGCGCATTAGAAAATTAAGGAGAAAATCGTGGAAGCCACTTCCAGTCACGTGAAGGAAAGGAAGGTAAGTGGGAAGAGCCAGTGTGGATTTACCAAAGGCAAATTGTGCCTGACCAGCCTAATTACCTGCTATAGTGAGATAATTAGTTCTGTGGATGAGAGCAGTGGCTATAGATTATCGTGATTTTAGCTAGGTTCTTGATACAGTTTGCTAGAAACCCTTATAGCCACACGGAGGAGATACGAACTGGACAGCTGGACTATGAGGTGGTTGGATTGTTTGGCTCAAAGTGTGGAGATCAGTGTTTAGAAGCTTAACTGGCAACCTGACACAAGAGGCATTCTTCAAGAGTTGATGCTAGGGCTCATATTGTTTTTTAACATCTCCCTCAACAAAACAGTTGATCAGATGGGATGCATACTCATCACATTCATGGATGATTCCAAACTGGAGTGAGCAGTTAATACACTGTAGGGCTGGACTGCCATTCCAAGGGACCTTGACAGCTGAAGAAATAGGCTGACAGAAACATCATGAAAGTAAACAAAGTCCTGTACCAGTGACGGACCATAGGGATAACTACCACAGAAAAGGACACTGAAGCCAAGTTGAACATGAGGCAGCATTGCATCCTTACAGCAAACATATATTGGGCTACAGCAGCAAAAAGCTGAAGGAAGTGATTACTCCCTTGTCATTTGTAAGACTGCATTTGAAATACTTTTCCCAGCTTCAGGTTCCTCGGTACCAGCAAGATGTTGACAAAATGGGAGCATACGACATATAAGGAGAAGCACAGAATTGTAATTGCTTTGCCTGGACAAGGGTAAGGGTAAGTGAGTCTAATTGCTGTCTTAGCTACCTAATGGATAGTTACAGAAAAGATGGAGCTAGACTCCTCTTGGAGGTGCACAGTAGCAGAACAAGTGACAATGGACGCAAGCTGCAGCAAAAATATTTTGACTGGATGTAGAGAGGAATTTGTCACCATGGGAGGGGTTAAGCCCAAGATCAGATGCCCAAAGAGGCTTATGAAACTCCATGGTTGGAAATTTTTGAAACTTACCTAATCTGAAGCTGGCCCTGCTTTGAGCAGATTGCTCTAGGTGAACTCCAGAGGTCCCTTTCAATATCGTTTTTTTCCGTGAGTGTACGGTTACCTTAATATAAGTCCTTAATGCAACTTCTGGCAAGCTGGATATGTTTTATAAAAATGATTACCATTTTAAAAAAATGTAATTCTCCATTAAAGTCTCCGGGTAATGAAGGCAATGAGAAGTGCACATTCATTAATCATGTTTGCCTCTGCCCAAAACAGAGAAGAGGATTTCAAACGTGTATCAGTGCCCTAAGAGCACGCATGGCCCTGCCTGTCCCTGCCGAGCCCCCCCCGGTGCTCCCCGCACCGTGCCCAGGGCCCAGGACCCGCCACCAGCCCCCCGGGGCCGTCAGCCCCTGCCCCAGCGACGCCGCAGCGGGGCCGGGCTCCGGCTCCCCACAGCCCTGCCCTGCCCGGCCATGGGCCCCGCCGAGCCGGGCCCACCCGCGGGCCCACGTCCCGGCCCGGCCCCGTCCCCGTCCCCGTCCCCGTCCCCAGGGAGGTGCCCGGTGCCGGGGCTGGGGCTGCCCCGGTGCCCCCCGGCTGCCCTGCGCCCGGCCGGGCTGGGACGGGCCCCGGCTGCCAGGCCCTGCCCTGGCCCGCCATGGGGAGACCCCATGGTCCTGGCCCCGGGGAGTCTCTGTGCCCCGCAGGGCCCTGACAACTTCCTGCAGGGTTCTGCAGACGGCATGGAGAGCTTTTACTTAACAACAAAATTATTTTTATTGAAATGTTATATAGGACACCATAAAGAGTCTGCTGTGAATTTCAGACAAATTCAGTCTCTCCTGGACTCAGGCGTCCAAAATTGCCTCTTCCAAAACAGAGGATTACCTTTAACTCTTGTAGTTGTACCAATGACTGCATCGTGGCTGCTGCTGCATGCTGGCAGGGACAGGAGTGAAAAGCTGAAGGGTTTTAGTGTCCCCGGAGCTAAGCTCTTCTCAGGGGTGGTGGGAGAACAGAGAAGATGGCCCCATCTGGGATAAGAGGAAAATCAACATGGGAACAAAAAAATTAGAGATCATCAGAATTCTTGACAAATCTGGTTTCCCTTTAGCTTTGCTATATGCAACAGCAAGTGTTCAAAGAGGAGGTAGAGCTGATCCAGGGCTTCTCTTATGAAAATTGAAAATGGCTCATACCTCAAAAGAAGTGTTTCTTGGGAACAGGCCATATTTTTTGCAGGTTTAGTCGGGAAGGGTTTCTTCGCTTCAGGCCGGAATATCCAGGTAGAAGAAAGTGTCTCACAGCCACATTCAGAAAAGCCACTGATACAGTGAATAGAATAGTGGCTTGGTGTAAGCCCCAGGTTCAGCACTTGCTCTGATGCAATTTGCAAAGGGCAATGAAAATTGCCTTGACCATGAAGGCTACGATTTTTTTGTGTGTCAGATTTCTTTTACTGCTTCTGGTGGAGCTCTTTAAGTTTAAATAATTTAAATACACATTGGAGGAAAAACTTGAACATGACTCTCCTGTATCCTATGTGAATGATCTAAACATGGGGCTGTAAAGACATTTGGAGGGGAAGAGGAAAGACAGTATCCAAAATCTCTTTTTCAGGACTAAATACTGATTCTTTATATCCCTGCTGTATGCCACAAACACAAAGCTTGCATCTATTCCAGGATTGTACTACAAATTTATCATTGATTGTCTTAATTCTTTTTCATTGAAAATTTTGAGTATTTCTTGAAGAGAAAAAATCTCAAATATATTCACAAAATGGGGATTTTCTTCCCCAGGCAGTTTGTCTTGAAGAAAAGATGATCTCCCTTGCTGAGCTGAGCTGCCAGAACTCCTCCTTTTTGTGAAAGGAAATTATGGTTCCTGTGGAAGTGCCACAAATGACATGGATGGTTGGCAGTGCAGAATCATTATTGCTTGTTGAGTAAACATTTTCAAGCAGAGAATAAATCAATCCTCATCACAAATGAGGATTTGCAGAGGGGCAAATGAAAACTCTGTAAGGGTATTGTTACCATACTAAATGTGTCTGCTACTAAGCTATAGCAAAATTAACTAGCGCGACTACCTTTCTCCGTACAAAGGCTGGATCAGGGTGGGCAGATGTGGAGTGTCCGTGTCTAGGGAGGGGGGAAATGTGGTTATATGTCAGGAAGGTGCAGGAGGCAAGGGTTTCTCTTCTGCTTTCTGCTACGGACTTCACTGTGAGCTGTCAACCTCAGCACAAATTTAGCTGATGGAGGAAAGACCCTTGCATATTTAATTTCCAAAGGCTTTTGTGTTTCAATGTTTGATGGTACTGGAATATATGTAAATATTGTGAAAAAGGCACATGCTATATCTTCTGTCACTGAAGTGAGTTTTATTTTCTACCCGAATGGACACATTATTTGGGCGTTTGCTGATGACTGGTATCTCTGACAGTACAACAGTGAACTCCTAGCCTGACCTTAAAGCAGCAGATGGATTGTGTTGCTGCAAGTTCCTGCTGTACAGTTAGGAGTTTGCATGCTTGAATTCACACTTTGCAAAGCTCTGGAGAATTGACAGTTTACACAAGATTGCAGGGGATGAAAGATGACCTTTAAAAAACTGCACAGCATACCGTCTAACTAGGATGAATGTCCATATAGGCTGATGACCTAGAGGTAACAGCCCAGATTGTGTCTTGGGCAGCTGATAGCAGAATGCTCTCAATGCATGATCCTTTTATTTGGGAATTCACTTTTCTAGGCGTCCTTAGGAATGCAAAACCTCTTACTTTAAGGTATGACTGAGACTGCAGTTGTTCATTCAGGCTTTTGCCTCTGAAAGTGCAAGGTGTTTGCTTTTTAGACAAACCTCTTTGTAGGTTTTCTATGGATAGCAGTTGACTGAGAGTGCATTTTTGCTCCCTTGTCCCACAAATGCTCAGAGACTTTCATTCTGAGCTATTTTATGCTACCGGGAAAAACAAAACCAGACTACTCAAGTCTGTGTCTATTTTGCTAAATAAAACACGATCAGCTTTCTGAACCTTAGCTCTGTGACCACAAGTATAGACAGGCTCAGGTCCAAACTGCTTATGGCCAGTCCCCTCCAGAGCATGTATCTTGGAGTCAGATAGTTGGGGTGGTGCAAACCAGAGCAGAGGAGGAGGCTGCCAGTTAAGCAGTGTGAAGTCCAGTGCTTGAGCCTGCTCAGCCTGTTTTTTTTTTCTTTTATTTAGAAGTGTTAACACACCTTAAGAGAGCAGACAATATCTGTGCGACAGGCTGCAGATGCATACAAAATGCCAGTTCTGAAAGGATTTCTCCTTTCAAAGAAGCATACACAGAAAGTTTATGAACTAAACTAGTTTGTTTAAACAAGCTTAGTTGGACTATCCCTAACCAATGACTGTTGTATGACTGTCACACCTTATGCTTAAGGACCATGGTGATGACCGCATTTGTTTTTTTGATACAAGAAAACCTTTCGTATTAAATGAGATGGTTAATTCACCGGGGCATGTTTAATGTGATGGAATTTGCACCCAGTTGCAACATCTGGAAGTTAACATTACAGAATGAGTAAGTTTTATTATGAGCCAAGACCCACAGAGACATGCGGGTGCCTGAGTGTCTCCCCTCCAAGTGAGTGAACTGTGGTTAGTTTGACTGGTGGTGGCTGGTGCTCAGCATACGCAGCTCAGAACTAAGTCTCCAGGCATCCATTAAGATGCTTGCCAGTAAAAAATGTATTCTATTTGCTCCTCTAATGATGAATGATTTCATCACCATTCTTCTGGAATAAGCTATTTATTGAGCAACCTGATCTAGCTGAAGATGTCCCTGCTTATTGCAGGCAGGGTTGGACTAGATGACCTTTAAAGGTCCCTTCCAACCCAAACTATTCTATGATTCTGTGATTTACTTTCTTGTACCGCTTTCAGATTTGGGGGCTTTGTAAATACCTGTATTAGAACATCAGTAGTATGCAACTCAATTTCTTCTGTTAATGATAAAAGAATGTGGACTGAAAGCCAAGCAGATAGTAAAAGTACATTTCAAAGCAAAGAAATCCATATATGTAAGTCAAGTCAGTTAATGCTAAGGCATAATCAATCCTATTTGACCAGTGAATAAACTCACTAAGCAGCTAACAGCAAAGAAACGGGAGTTCTTCCATGCATGCAAGAAGGAATCTATTGTATAGAGATGATGGAGCTTTTCTACCGGTGGGTTTGTAGGGGAAAAAGCCTTACAGTAGCTTCACATATGCTACTAAAGATCAACATTTTGTATTTCCTTTACACATTTATTTTCTGTTCTTATAAGAGGCAGTTACCTTAGGAAAATAACCCAAGTCATAGATCTCGGCAGAGAAACTCTTATCTATACCTCAGTTTTCTTCCACAGGAATCCTAGTGATTACTGCTTTGGTAATGCAGGAGCTGAGCTGGAAAAGCAGCTTTGAGCATACATATGAGATGATAGCCACCATTCACCCTTGCTTGGGCCAGTCCACTCCTATCCCTTCATTTTAATAACTAGGTTCTCAGTGGGGCAGGATCCTTGCCAAGCCTTATAGAAGGTGCCCTTGTATCAGTACTTTTGTATGCCACATAGACTTTTTTTTGCTCGGGTATTTGTTTTTAACACTGCTTCAGATTTCCATCACTACAATATTTGAGTGTCTCAGTCTTAGATGAATTTTCTTCTTTTGGCTTCCATATGAAACAGGGAAGGCTTTGTAGTTTTTTTTGCTTTCAAAACCTAGTTGCATGGGGAGAGACCAGAAGCACAGAGATTCCATGGCTCAGATCCTCAAGTCCAGTGAGGTGCCTGACTCCTACATGGCAGAAATTCCTCTGTGTGTTGGAGGGTCTGAGCATGATTTGGTTGGAATCATACCACGTGGCCGACCGGGGAATGTGGACAATGAATTGGCCTCCTGTGTCTCTAGTGAAAATGGGTTTGGTGGGCATGCACTGAACGGCTGTTCGGCAGCAAGAAGCAAAGACAGCGAGCAGGAGGGTTTGGGGAGAGTGCTACATCTCAGCCTATGGTCTTTAATGGGTCTAATCTGATCCTCTCAGCGTGGCAGTACCTTACAGCATGAATTATTATATTGCACTCAGAAGAGGTGGTTCACTGGAAGATATTCAAACTAAAAATAGACTTGCATTTTCAGGAACTGTGGGGCAAAGGGAAAGGAAAGAGTGTTCATACCAAAAATTTTTAAGATGTATATGTTGGTGTCATTACTCCCAGTTTCTGACTGAGTGACAATGGCATATGTGTATGAAGTGGTGAATTTTTCCTGAAGTTCACTGTTCTGACTGCACTTGCTGAATGAATTTTGTTAATCTTCACTTTAAGCATAAGAGCATATCTGCTACAGTCTTCACACATCTTGCTTTTCCTTTTGACCCACAAAATATTCCCTTTATTATACCTCATTTAGTTGGCCTGCTTTAATTCTGAAGACTACAATGTTAAAAAAAAAAAAAAGATTGGGACATACCAAGTTTTTAAAAGAAGTTTCTGGAGGTTTGAACATGACAATAAAGCCTTAAGGACAATCTGACTTTTTGCTGGAACAAAAAGTTCACTAAAAATGTATTGTGAAAAGCAAAACCAATACAGATAGGTTTCAGATATCTCTGTTGTACTTCCTTGCTTTTGTTTAAGTTTAAACCAACCTTCTGGAAACAAAAATCATCTTCAGAACAGTGGCTCAGGGTATATAATCTTCATGTATTATAGGCTAACAGTATTAGACAGACCCTATGCAAATTAATAGAAGTTTCACTGAACAACAGCGCCTGGCTTATCATAGATTTTAGTTGCTTCTACCTCTCAGCCAGAAATATGAATCTGTATCTAGAGAAAATGTGCTTGGTGCTCAATGACCTTTTTAGTTCAAGAAGATCCATTTGACTTTCTTTTTACTTCATGCACCTTCACCACGGAAAGAGAGTTCAAGGAAAATGAAGTTTCAGCTTTCAAAAAAACTGGTGCCTAAGAACGATTATGTGGCTTGTGTTGCGAAAAAGGCAAAAAAAGCAGCTGAATATTTTGTGGCTTAATTTCAAGATTCCCATCAGTGTTATGCAGAACACAGTTGGGTTTTAATTACTGCCTTAGTACTACCAAGATGATATAATAAAGCTGATTATTTTGGTGTTTGCTATTACTTGTTTCTTCAAAATAAAAGCAAAAGTATCTTCCAAAATTATGTTAATATATTCTTTTAATTACAAACTACTTCAATTAATTTCTTTATAAGCTCTACTATAGCTAGTTCGAATTAATTTCTAATTACTGCCCATAACATCTGGATATTGCAGTACTGCACATTCTCTATAACAACATACATTCAGATCCATCATGTCCTGAAGCGTCACATGGATGAAACCAATATTCTGCCAAAAAAGAGAAGAAAGTGGATGTCCCTGCTGATTCCACCCTAGCCAAATCATGCACTAGGTGTGATGCTAGGTGCTTAACAAAACAGAAAAAAGAACACTGCCACACTGGGAATCCAGCCCACAGCTTTGATCCTTGAAATATATGTAAAAAAAAAAACCATATGCAATAAAAGGTGAGTAGTAATATTGTTCTGCAGATGGGGAAAACAGAAGCACAGAGACTAAAATATGTCAGAGTAATCCAGTGGCAGAACCAGTAATGAAACACAAATACCTTGCTCTGTCAATTTACAATGCAATTTATTCAAAGGTTTTTGAGCAGGTCCAGCTGCCGTATTTCAAGTTAATAAAGGTTACGTCAACATTAACACCACATTTGCACCCTTGTGCAAACCCCAAACGCCCATGACACCCCTTTGCTTGCTTTTGGAGCCCTCCCAGAGTCCCTGGAGCTCAGAGGGGAGCCAGCTACCTGCCTGGGGGTTGAATGGCAAATCACAGCTGAGAATGGGTTTAAGAAACAGTTTCTAGCTGCCTCTCAGCTGGATGCTTCCCTGCTGAGACCGGAGCCCATCTGTGCAGGCGTCCTCCCTCATTTCAGGTCGAGGGAGGTGATTCTGCCCCTCTGCTCCGCTCTGCTGAGACCCCACCTGCAGTGCTGCGTCCAGCTTTGGAGCCCACAGCACAAGAAGGACATGGACCTCTTGGAGCGGGTCCAGAGGAGGGCCACAAAGATGATCCGAGGGCTGGAGCACCTCTCCTGTGAGGACAGGCTGAGAGAGTTGGGGTTGTTCAGCCAGCCCGGAGAAGAGAAGGCTGTGGGGAGACCTTATTGCAGCCTTCCAGTACTTAAAGGGGGACTATAGGAAGGATGGGGCAATCTCTTTAGCAAGGCCTGTTGTGACAGGACAAGGGGTAATGGTTTTAAACTAAAGGAGGGTAGATTTAGACTGGATATAAGGAAAAAGTTTTTCACAATGAGGGTGGTGAAACACTGGAACAGGTTGCCCAGAGAGGCTGTGGAGGCCCCATCCCTGGAAACATTCGCGGTCAGGCTGTACGGGGCTCTGAGCAACCTGATCTAGTTGGGGATGTCCCTGCTCGCTGCAGGGGGGTTGGAGTAAATGACCTCTAAAGGTCCCTTCCAACCTAAACCATTCTATGCTTCTATGGTTCTATGATTTTGGTCCTGGCAGCAGGTAGTGGTCTCTGCTTAGGAGCAGTGCCACTAGCTATGCCTTCCAGGAACGGAGGAAGATGGCTGCAATGTGTCCTTGCAGGTGTGTGAGTTACGCTATGGGCCCCAGCCACAGAGACATGATTAGCACAAAAAGGAAAGTGGGAAAATGGAGTATCCACAGTGAATGCCTAGTTTAACAGCCATGAACTGTTCATATTTCAAATACCGGTGTCTGCGTTCATAATGCGATGTGTGTTTTCTCTTTAA
Organism: Morus bassanus; assembly: GCA_031468815.1. Taxonomy (NCBI): domain Eukaryota; kingdom Metazoa; phylum Chordata; class Aves; order Suliformes; family Sulidae; genus Morus; species Morus bassanus. The sequence continues at coordinate 84,446,769 of CM062568.1, read as the reverse complement.
CATCATTCTCTTCAAAGATGTTACTTTTAGGACTTTTTTGTTCCCCTTTTTGGGTTCAAAGCTTACAGTTGGCTTAAAATAAGCATGGATTCTTCTGCTTTTTTGTCAGAATGAGAAACCAGTGACACGAACTCTTTTGTGATAGGCTCCTCATATGACCTTTCCGATGTGGCCTACAACAAGGGATCAGTGGAAATTTTATGAGGAAGCCCATAAACTTTTCAACTTTGGTCAAGCCTCTCAGTGTGTGCATATTATTCATGTCAACTTTCTTCCCACCTATGTTAGCTTCTCATTGACCCCACAAATCAACACTTGCTTGAAAATGTCACCCTTGGAGAACAGTCCAATGACTGCTCCAGCGGTACCAAATGGCCGCTGTTTCTTTTCAATTTCTCCTTAGATCTTAACATGCTTTTCTACTGAGGGCCACCAGCAATAATAACCACACCCTTTCCAAGAACATGTGAGCAAATAGCTCTAGGGTGTTGCTGTTCTTCATGTAAGTGAGAGTTGGACTGGGGAAAAACAGAGGAGGATACCACTTAAACAGAAGGCTGCTAGATTCTTTTGATGAATCCACCGCACCGTGCAGCTGAGTCATATTGTCTGTGTAATTTAAGGGACGGTTTCGCTTATGTCCTTGTCACACATGGCTGCACAGAAAATTGCTTCCCAGCTCCTGCTCACAGCTGCATATATGTGCGTGACTTGTCTTCAACGCGGACTAGGCATACGGCGAGGGAGGAGCATGGGAAAGGCTGTCTGATTTTCCCATTTTCCCTTAGCAAGAGGAGGCTTCTGTGTTTGCTCAGCTGGGGAGGAGTTGCCAGGCCTTCCTAGGTCTCCTAACAAAGTGGCACCAGGATGTAGTGCTCAGCCCAAGGGCTCTTCCCAGTGGGAAGGCGATGGCACTCCTGCTTTCTGAGAGTGAGAAGGATCTTTTGCAGCACGAACACCAAAACAAGCAGTGAATATGCAGAGCCAAGATTCTGAGCAGAAGCTCAGACTCTTTTTGAGATGTTTTCATTTGCAAAGAACGGGGGTCTTTCATAGCATCTTGCTGCTCTTTGGTCAGGGTTTCTCAGTGACTCCAAAGGAAATGTCTGGAAAGGAAAAGTAGCTTTTGCTGATAGCTTGGGACAGTGAAGCTCGGACCGGACCCCCTGTCATTTCAACATCCTCCTGGAAGGGGCAGCTCATCTTCATTTAAAGAAATGCAAATCTTCTGGATAAAATTCAGCAGAACCGATTCCAGTGAGTGTGTATGGGTGAGGAGCGCAGCCCGTTGTCCTTACCCGATGCCATCCTTCTCCAATGAGGCGAACAGCAGTGCGGCTGATGTACTATCCAAAAAATTGGGGGGGGGGGGGGGACAAATTGTCTTCGTTTTAGAAAAAATTTTCCCGTTGCACTTTCTGCTCCTCCACCAGCTTCTGGTACAGAAACTCGGGATCACCTACGCTTGTCACGGGGGCCCGGCACGCCGCCGCGCCCCTCCCCGCCCCCCAGGGCCGCCCCCGCCGCTGCCCGCGGGCGGCTGCAAAGCCCAGCTCAGCTGGCAGGGCACGGGGGAAATAAACACCCCAAACCAGAGCTGGGAATTGCCTCGGGAAGAGACTTTCCCGGCGCGGGGGGAGCTGGGGGGGGGTGGGGGGGAGGCCGGGGCCCCCCTCCCCGCTCCGGCCCCGCCCTGCTGGCGACCGGCGGTGCGGCGGCGGCGGCCAGCAGGTGGCGCCAAAGTGCGCGGCGGCGGCGGCGGCGGCGGCGGCTCGGACTCCCGCCCCGCCCCGCCCGGCGCCGGCGGCGCCGGTGCCGCCCCGGGGGCCGGGCCGGGGCTGGGGCGGGCCCCGTGGCGCCATTATCCCCTCCCCCTCCCCCCGGTGCGTCGTGTTCCCCCGAGCCGGCACGGAGGCGGGGCGGGGGAGGGTGGGCGGGGCGCCCCCGGGAGGCTTTGACAAAGGGAACCCGCCCCTGCGGCCGGGGAAGGAGGCGGGAGCCCCGGGGAAGGGAGGGGGGCGGCGTGTTCCAGGCGCGGGGGATGCTCGCTTGCGGGCAGGCGCCGCCGCTACGGGCGGGGATGCGACCTGCTCCGTAGCTCTGTCATTCCGGCGTCGGGGACCTGGAGGGAGAGAAAGGAGAGGGTGCCTGCGGGGTGCAGGGGAAGGGGGAGCGGCCGTCTCCTTCCCCAACAGCAGCTGTACCGCGTCCGGCGGCGTTTTGGGAGGAGTGCTACCCAGCTAAATTAGCATGCAGAAACACCCTGCAGGGAAGTACATAAATGGCTGTATGTGCCCACGCATGTGCAGACCTCTGTGTCCGTGCAGGGTGGTAAGGAGAGCTTGCCATTGAAGAAAAATCACATCCGCGCAATAAAAAGAACATTAAGCCGTTCTTCTGCAGTGAACGGCCTCCCATTTATTTATCGGTAATGCATAGAATCCAGCAGACACCGCCCAGAGCCCCGGCTCTTGGGGCTGAGTAGGGGTACGGCCACTCGGGGTACCCCCCGAAGGTTGCTCTTCACTCCAGCGAGCGACAGTGTCCAGCAGTTCACTTTGTCCTGGAACCGGCACCTCAGCAGCCGCCACAGCGAGGAGGGCTCGACAGCCATCACTGCCTGCTGTTGTACGCCCTCTCGGCCTGGTCGTTGTCAGCCAGCCAAAAAACCAGAAAGCCACAAGCTTTGCAAGCCGCCTTCTTTCCCCAAGTATGAGAATCTCAGCGTGTCTCAGTACTGAGCATGCCAAGAAAAGGCACAATTTTTAATGTGACTTCCTTCAGACTTTTGTTTACATCTTTGGCCAAAGCCCCTGAAAGCAAATAGTTCAAATGTTTTGTGGGGTGGCAGGGTTTTTTTTAACTGCTGGCTCTTTTATCAATTATTTACACTCTGCCCTTGAATAGCATTTGTTAAGAGTGTAATATTTTTCCCATTACCTATTAATAGCTGGGTTAATCCCCCAAACCTCTAAATATCTGAAATGGATAAATTTTAGAGCTAGAACCAAACTGTGTAGGTGGGTCTTATTTTCTCTTCATTTGTCTAATGCAGCAGAGAAAATTGGAGAGCTTGCAGTGTTTGGGAGCAGCCAAAGAATGCATTACACTGCTTTACTGAGGCTCACTTGCGTACAGCTTTTTGATCTCATAGGATACAGATGAAAAAACTACTCAGCTACTTCAGAGGTCTATAATTATTATTAGTCCACGAAGTATAACTGAAGAATAGGGGGAAAATGTCTAAGAACTTTTTCAACAATTTGATGTATGGAAAATGCATAAGCTGCTCTCTGATCCACGTTTCTGGTGAGTGTGGCAAAATGGTACTTACTGAAAGATATAAACTGACTACAGCAGGCCAGCAAACGTTTTTTTCCTCTAGTCTGCTGAAGGAGCCTTGTGTGCTTTGTCTTTTTTTGTCTCCATTTTCTTGGCGTTTAGGATGCTCCCATTTCAATGGCATCTCACTAAGCATCTGATGAAGATTATCCTATTAATTGTCTTTAAGGGGTACAGCCATAAGGAACTACAAGCTCACATCCACTATCAGGCTGAAGAATGGCGATCCTCTTGTTTTTGCGGCCTGGGATTTATGAATATGAATTAGGCATCTAAATTGCACGTACAGGTAACAGGGGAGGTGCTTGGAGAAGATGGTCAGAACTCTGCATTAAATGGGAAGGTACCTGAAAGTTAGCTCATAGACGCTATGAAGTATAGGCACCTATTACCAGCTCACATGCCCTGCAGGATGCTCAGACCAAGACAGGACTCAGCAGGGGCTTAAAGTCATCCCACTGGATGCAGGTGATAAAATCATACATTTTCAAAGTAACCAGAGGTAATGGTGGTTTTTTATACAGCATCTCTCTATTTGCCTGGGAGAACTAGCCAAGAAAATGGGAGAGCTGGGGCCTGAGGGGGAATGCCCAGGCTGCTGCTGGGAGGCTGGGGGCACCGCTGAGGCTGTCCCAATGTGGAAAAAGCAGTTGAAGGATCAGAGAGGAGGAATGCTTGGGGACAGGCTTTTGTAGTTCAGGCTTGGCAATCCACTGGTGAAAACACTTAGCAAGGGATGGGGATGGGCAGTGCAGTTTCAGTCTCAAGTGTCTATGAGTGTCTGTCACTTGATGCCTTATTCAATGCACAGCGGTTACTAAATCTGGGACCAGAATGAAAATCTCCTGCTCCCGTTTGTCCTTAATTTTCCCAGTCTTTTTTTTATTATTATTTTCAATAAAACAGAATTGTGACTATGCTGCTTTCTGCTTAACAAGATGCTGTTGGTGTGTGCTGGTGTTTGCTGAGCATGCCTGTCAGCTTGGGTTCCCTGGGGAATGTAAGCAGCAGGAGCCTTGTTTGTAAATCTCCCAAGGGTGGTAGTTGCTGAGAAGCACAGCTTAGCCAAGACAGTTGCTTATCTGGGCATGCACAATGCTAGCATATTAGGCTGGCAAGTATAAAAATAAAATGGCTCCTACAGTGGGTTTTTTGAGTGTTGGTATATAAATTCCATCTCAATTTTACAGTAGTCTGTTCAGTTCACAAAGCTTCAGAAGTGTTCAGAGCCAGTTTTCATACAAGACAGTCCTTGCACTTATGTTTTTCTTACCAGCATTTGTATTTCCTTTTCTTTGTTCCCTTATGCAGTTCCTCATGTGGGTGTGAGAACTATGTGATACGCTCCACCTGCCATATGGAGCAAAAATCTTGAATTTATCTGTCTTCTGTATTAAATCTCAGCTGAAAAAAAACATTTGCTGCCTTGTCTGACTTCCTCAGAGACAGTGCTGCTTCTCTAATCAGTTTTCTAACAACATCACTTTTGTAGTGGGGGGGATACAATCTGCTTCAGAGATAACAGGCAAAAAAAGTCTGTAGGAGTCTCATTCATGTGCCTGTTTGCACCTGGACACAATGAGAAGGGTGCTCAGTCACGCATGTGTGGGTGACACCCTGTCCCTCAACCAGCCCTGAAGGGAGCATTGCACCAAGAAAAGCAGCAGGACGCTCTGCTTTGACACCAAGTGAGTGCTGAGTCCAGAGCAGAGGATGATGCAAAGGAGCGGTGACCTTGTAGCTGCCTCATTCGGGGTCCAGTTCCAAGACATCTGTTAATTTAACATTGGCTGTGAGAACTGTTGGAGCAAATGGCTTGGAAACGAGGTGCCAGAGTGGGAAAAAACCTGATGCTATATAACACTGCTGGTTCAAAAAAATCTTAAAACACATACGCACTCCCCCCACCTTTGCGGCTACAACATGCTCTGTCATTGTCAGTGTCTCCCATGCACATGGTGATGAATCGCCATTTTAGGCAGGCGGTTTATGGCTCATAAATACTTGGGTGTGTCAGACTGTAATGGATCCCTTAGGAATGGCAGTACTGTTGGGACAGTGGCTGAACACATCCCTCTGAATTCCCATCTCTTCAGCATAGAAAATGGATTTTAATGGTCACAAACAGATGGTGTTCATGAAAGCGAGAAAAAAAAAATCAGATTATAGCTCATGTCAGACAGGGTGGAGAAAATAATCTGCTATATTTAAAATTTTATTTTATTAGAACCAGGAATATAGCTTCAAGCAGTTCTGGTACAATAAAAGAATATCTAACTATTATTACAAGCAATAAGTGGGTCTCAAAAGAAAAAGCAGTTCAGGTCAAACTAGGTGGGAAGAATCTAAACTCCAAGAGTAGGGTTATATTTTAGCTTGCTTTTTTTAGTTTGTTTTATTCAAATCAGTGGGGTTTGATTGCCCCAATTCAGCTGTCAAGCAGCAGAAAGAGTTAAACCAAAGTGTCCTGCATCCCAGGAGAATGTCGTTAACAGTACCTCAACTTCTTGAGCATTATCTAAGTCCCTTAGAAATCTAGTTCTCTGCATTTATTAAAAAGGCCAGGGAAAAAATATTGAGTCTTGGATCACCCTGAAATAATTATTTTAAACAGGATGCTGCACTGAAAAATCGCTGATCGTAGCAACTTTGGCTCAGATACTTGTTCAAGTCTCTAGAGTGCACATAAACACTCATTAATGCATACTTCATGTGTAATATAGTGACAAATACAAGGCCTATTATTGACTGAGCCTTAGACACATGAGACTTAAATTTCACTGTAGACACTTAACTCTCTGAGTGTAATCTATAAAAAAAATCTATATAATGCCTTAGATGTTTGTTCACATTATTATCTCCAATCACTATCAGCAAATGTACCCAGAATCCTGGGGGCTGGGACTGGAGCCCATAACACACAGTTCTTTGCGGGTTACAGGGCAGGTTTGCTGATGATATGGGCTCGTTCTGATCTTTTGAATCTTACATGCCTGCCTTCATGCGTGCCCAGTTTCAAAAGGGGTAAATGCTGTCTTTCTTTCACTTTACCCAACAGAGCGCATAAGGTGGTGGCTAAATAATGCCTTCTGAAGTACCAGGTGCTCTTCTGAATGCCATTTGCCTTGATGGCAAACAGGGAGCTTAAAAGTGAATGGCAACAGCTCCTCCTTAAGCCATGTTTTAAAAAGTGAAGATATGCATATATAGAGCATTAACAGGTATCCAAGCATATTTGTAGACTTTGTGTGAGGAATCTTTCTTCTGCACTGGCATCTCTCACCGCGCAGCAGAAAAATTTGCATCCTTCTTTTCATTCTTCACTTTTCGCTGCTCAGTGTCATGTATTATGAAACTAAATTTCTAAGTGCTTGACACTGTGTAGGGATTTTAGACTATGACTTCCATTCCTAGGATCAAATGCCTAAAGCCTTCACAGAATCACAGAACGGTGGGGGTTGGAAGGGACCTCTGGAGATCATCTCGTCCAACCCCCCTGCTTGAGCAGGTACACCTAGAGCAGGGTGCACAGGACTGCATCCAGGCAGGGTTTGAATGTTTCCAGAGAAGGAAACATTTATAGTTCCAGCCTAGTGTGTGTCTCTGGAGTCAGAAGGGAGGTAAAATATTTTTGCCTACTCTGGCGTCAGACAAAGCTTGTAGTGAACAGCTTTCAGGGTTTGAAGTCAGAGGAAAGCTGAGATGGGATCTTGGATTACCAGATTAGCAGGAGTGGGTTTGCTACCCTGGTGTATTGCTGCAGTGCCCTGCGATGCCTGGCTGCTGTGTGGAAAGGTTATGGCTTGATATGTCCTGTTATGGCTTGACTGAGCAGTGATTAGGTTTTCATTTCTGAATGTGTCATCTATGAGAATGGCAGGCCATTTCCTTGATATAAGGGGGAAAGCCAGAGGAAGGGTGTGGTTAAACTGCTGAAGTGATTGATTTAGCCAGTTGCTGTGGTCCTGGCTGGTGGCCAGCAACTCTGGGAAGCTGCAGTGGGCAGTCTGGAAGTACAGGAAGCACAAGGACAGGGAAGAAGCAGATAATGGGCAAATAAATTGCATGGCATATATGAAAATGCAAGAATCACAGAATCATAGAATTGTTTAGGTTAGAAAAGACCTTTAAGATCATCAAGTCCAACCGTTAACCTAACACTGCCAAATCCACCACTAAACCATGTCCCTAAGCACCACATCTACATGTCTTTTAAACACCTCCAGGGATGGTGTAAGGGACTGAAGGAGTTAATGTCTCAACCATTGTTATAAAGTGGGATGTAGGGAACTGCAGGCAGGAAATTGATGGACATGGGGCATGGGGGACACATCGGAAGATGCACAGTCCCAGGTTCTGCTGGGCCTCACATAGTAACTTGCTGAGGTCATACAAAGTTTATTTGAGGAAGGGGCTTATGGCTGCTCAAAAGACCCCTTGTGACCACCCCTTACAATGGTGCCTGTGCAGAAGATCACGAAACTTCTGGAACAAGAATCATATAAGCTCACAGGAGGCATAACTGAAGGCGGGGCTTAGACTATAATAGACACTACAACAAAAAGACTGGCATGCGCCCACCACTAGAGGATCGTCACATCTGTTGTCATCGGTGCTGGATCCAAGGTTGGTGATATCTCCCTGTCTTTCCCTATCTCTCTCTTTTTATTCCCCTCTCTCCCCCTGCCCCACTTTCTTTTCCTCATCTTCTTTTACATATATTCTTAATAAGAACCCCCACTGTCAATGCTTTTCCATGTTTTCAAGTTCAAGTTGCCTTTTCAAGTTCAAGTTACTTCTGCATTGAAATAAAATGTTTAATTGATCGTTTGGTGTCATTTCACCTTAATTTAGTCCAAGGAGTTCATTAGAACCTTGGCCGCTCTCCCTCCTCCTCTCAGGTTGGGACAAGACAGTTAGTGACTCAACCACTTCCCTGGGCAGCCTGTTCCAACGCTGGACAACCCTTTCGGTGGCAAAATTTTTCCTAATATCCAATGTAAACCTCCCCTGGTGCAACTTGAGGACGTTTCCTCTTGTCCTATTGCTTGTTACTTAGGAGAAGAGACCAAGAGTCACTTCGCTACAACCTCCTTTCAGGTAGTTGTAGAGAGCAATAAGGTCTCCCCTCAGCCTCCTTTTCTCCAGGCTGAACAACCCCAGTTCTCTCAGCCGCTCCTCATAAGACTTGTCCTCTAGACACTTCACCAGCTTCGTTGCCCTTCTCTGGACACGCTCCAGCACCTCAATGTCTTTCTTGTAGTGAGGGGCCCGAAACTGAACACAGTATTCGAGGTGCAGCCTCAACAGTGCCGAGTACAGGGGCACGATCTCTTCCCTACACCTGCTGGCCACACTATTCCTGATACAAGCCAGGATGCCGTTGGTCTTCTTGGCCACCTGGGCACACTGCTGGCTCATGTTCAGCCGGCTGTTGGCCAACACCCCCAGGTCCTTTTCTGCCAGGCAGCTCTCCAGCCACTCTTCCCCAAGCCTGTAGCGTTGCCTGGGGTTGTTGTGACCCAAGTGCAGGACCCAGCACTTGGCCTTGTTGAACCTCGTACAATTAACCTTGGCCCATTGATCCAGCCCGTCCAGATCCCTCTGCAGAGCCTTTCTACCCTCAAGCAGATCAACACTCCCTCCCAACTTGATGTCATCTGCAAACTTGCTGAGGGTGCACTCAATCCCCTCGTCCAGATCATTGATAAAGATGTTAGAGAGAACTGGCCCCAATACTGAGCCCTGGGGAACACCACTTGTGACTGGCTGCCAACTGGATTTAACTCCATTCACCACAGAAAGAAGAAATTCATGTTCTGAAGACACAGTGCCGTAAACTTTTATATGAATCCTCTTGTAGGGTGGATAATGGCACGAAGGGGGAAATTAACTTTCAGAGTCAAAACAAAAAGTGTGAAATATTTTTTGTGAAATGATTGAGGGATCTTTATGCTCCCTAACAGAGCACAAAGATTTAGCCTCCAACTGCCTCTGCAGGGACGGGTAAGAAGCAACTGGGTCTGCAGCTCTGTCGAGTTTGTACCAGAGAGTCTTAATTTCTTCACAGGGCTTTTTGTGAGACTTGCAATAGACAAAGACCCAATATTCGTCTCTCTGGCCCTGAACCAAGTGTGTTATAGCTGATTCTCCATTTTACTAACCTCCTCTGAGCTCCACTGGGAGCCAGTTACTGACATTTGCACTGTGCATGGAATGTGAGTATCAGTGTGTTAAATCAGCACTAGCCTACAGTGTTGCCAGCTCCTATTTTTTATGAAGAAATAATCACAGTGTCTGAAATATTCCTTGAAGGCTGTGCCTCTGGATCCGTGTGAGTATGAGTATCTCAAAATTCCTTAAAGAAGGAAAAAAAAGAATGAAAGAGAAAGAAGTTGAAAATATGAACCAAATGCAAAAATCAAAAGGGAACTGAACAATATAAAATGGAATATGCTTTTTACCACTCATTATTTTTGTGGCATGGCCAATCACTTTTCAATGCCTGGGCTTGGCAAGAGTGGAAAAAATTACAGAAAAGTGTGGACAACATTTCTTGCAGATCTTTCTAAGGGAAGAAAGAACCGAGGAACAAAGGGGACATGAGAAGGCCTTTGTCTCTTTCTCAGTGGGTGAACATGCCTGTCATTGTGTGAAACAGAAGGCAATAGTGTATGCCTGGTGGTCTTCAGAGCTTCGGGCCATTTGGATGATTATTGAATGGCCATGGCTGGAGCCTGGGAGAACAGTACATGTTGGGTAATAACTGCGGGGCTGGTCTGTGTGATCTGGGCAGCTGTCCCTTCCAGGCTGCGCGGAGACAACCAACTCGTTTCACTGAACGCCTCTCTGATGGTAATAACTTCTAGTCCCAGCTAGCTGAAAATGGACGGAAACCAGTGACCTGGAGGTGAAAGGTGCCATATCCCATTCCAGCGCCCTGAGTCACTCGTGCTCTCCTTACAATGAGCTTTCTGTGCTGCTCTGAGGGTTGCTTTTGCTTTGCTGCTTTCCAGCACTGGTTGTGAACTGTGCTTAAAACAAATGAACTGCTTTCCACAAACTCTTCCCCTGTGGCCCCTTGTTTATTTTAAAGGGCATAGTAGCACATAATGTGTAGCCTAGGACTGTATTGCTGATTACAAATATCACCTTGCTGTGGCTTCTCTCACCTTGAAAATTCAGATCTTTGCTAAAGCCTGGAGGTTGTACAACTTATACCAGAGTGTGTGTTGTGGGCTACCGGACGTGAGTGAACATCAGCTGTGAGTTCAATGCAAACGATTTCCTTTTCACATTACGTCCCATTTTTACAGCAATGGGGGTCTGTAATTCCTGGAAGCTGATAGTTTTTCGGCCAAGGATGTTACTTGTATATATGTAGAAGAGCTACTGTTTGTAACATGTTGGTCTAGTCTGTAAGGTTTTGCATGTTCATAATGTCCCAGAGACTACACAGTTTAATGCCCGTGCATAAGAAGGAGCAGGAGAAGCTTGTCTGTTTAACTGACACTGGTCTAGCTGGTCAATGGCAACAGTGTGCTGATGACTGAGGTGTTTACTTGCATATGGAAATGTAGCTCATTATTTCTGCAAGTACCATTCAGCTCTACGATTGTGCAGCTCCCCACCTTATCTAGGGTACCACACATTAGACAGACACCGTGTGCTACGTCAAGGTAGGATAGACTTACTGTGAGAAATCTGCAGCACACATGCTGCATTAAGAAAACAGTATTAACTAAAACTATTCCCTTCACCACACCAAAAACATGGAAAACCTGTTAAAGTGAGAAGAATCAGGAAGGACTGAATGAAACTCACTATCTCCCCTCCATCGTGCTTCACTTTTTTCTGTTCTGAGGCATCGCCACTGTGTTTGCCTGAAGCACAACACTGAAGCACAAATCCTCACGTGTTGTGTTTGCTCTGACGGCTTAAAACAATGCTGTGATACTATTTATTTTTGTGAAATGAATGTAGATGTCTGTAGGGCCCTTGTGCCTCAGTGTTTTGCAGCAAAGGTCAAGAATCTATTCATAAGACTTCCAAAGTGTTATTGTTAAAATATCTCTTTGCTATGTCACTGTTTTCCCTTTCCTCTCCTCATTCAAAATAATACATTGTCATTAGTGACTTAAAATGCTCTCCCTCCAAGCGCAGCGTATCCAGCTTTCCTTGATTTTTTTCCCAAGCTTCCTTCCTATTTAAACAAAGAATTGTTTTAGTCAGTTCTGACCACATATTCCTAGCCTTGCTATCATGAAAAAAAAAAAATCTCATTCTGTTTTATGCAGTGATTTATAAGCCCTGCAGTTTTATTGCTGTTGTGAGTTGCAGCATTATGATTTGTTACAACAGAAAAGTTATGTTCTAATATGGGCATTTTTGAAATGTTCGTTCTGACCTTTGTGAGAGTCTTTCTATGGCTAACGTGGCCAAAACTTTAGGCTTTTAATACGTTAATCAGTTTATGAATCCCTGTAAATGACACTTCAGCAAGAAGGAAGAAAGGGAGGAAGATGTGCTTTTATAATTCAGTAATGGTGTATACTGCTAGCACTTGTACTCATAACTGAAGGTTGTCACTTACATCATATATCTTGATTTCAGACATCTTTAACTTGGCATTTAATTTTTTACTCAATGACTTTTAAAGTCCAAAAGATCCATAAGATCATCCAACGTGACATTTTCAGTGATTTGGACTCTCAATTATTACTTAGCCAGTCTTCACACTGAGCCTGGCGTGTTGCCTCTGACCAAATGGTGTCCTATGGTAAAGTCACCAGTCCCCCATCTGAACACACTGTGGGATGCTGAACCCAGAATTTGCCCACTACATGCCAGAAATTAATCATTTTCATTGTTAACCTACTTATTTCTTCAGATTTATCTGTCTTTACAACTTGAAAGTATTGGTTCTTGTTATAGTCTATTCTACTGTATCAAAAAACCCTTATTTTCCTCTTGTGAGAGCATTTATTCACTGTAACCATGTTACTGCTAAGTCTCCATTTTGATAAATTGAGCAGAGCAAGCTCAGTAGGTGTCTTGCTAATGCAAATTCTACAGTCAAGGAATATTTTTTGTGCCTCTTTTTGCACTCCCATGAAACTACTAGCATGGTTTCTGAAGGAAATGTGACTTACGTGATCACAGTGTCTGTCTGTTCAACTTCTTCCCATTTTTTTCCTTGTATCTTACTAAATCTTTGGCCTCTTTAACTCCAAACTGTCAGATGGGTGACAGTCTCAATGTCATTACAGTCTGCATATTTCAAGTTTTATGAAAATTGTTGCACTGGGAGGAGGTGAGACACATCTGTGCTACTGCAAAAGAAAAGTCAGCTAGACCTCAGCCAGCTGCCCAGCCAGTGTGTGCCCCTGGGCTGCCCAGCCAGCACTGCCTAAGCTCTTTCCTCTGGGCAGTAGTGAGGAGACGGCAACAAACACACTAGGGGCAGAACTGGGCTATTGCATAAGTGGAAGAGGAATAAAGAAATGAAAGATGCAATTTCATAGGAAACCAACTTTCCTAAATTGTTTCATGAGCTGTAGAACTAATCACAAACTGCAGGCATCACTGCTGGATGGCGCGCTCCCCACTCAAGAGACTTTCCTGTAAACTAGATGTAGATGTTACAAAATTAAAGATGCCAGCTACGTCAATTATTATTTGCATGCTGGGTAGATATTTGCTATTTTTGTATTTTTATATCTGTTCGCCTGTGAATTTGAGTTTTGTTGATACTAGTGAACGTTTTATGATTATTTGGCCAGAAATGTGGTCTGCATTATACGACACTCTACGGTGCTATGAATAGAAGTTGGGCAGGCTGAGGCATTCAAAACATTTCTCTGTTGTGATATGTATCTGCCACAACACAAATGGAATAAAGTACTCCAACCAGCTCTGACAGTCAGCCACCTCTGGTTACTAATGTATTTTGTGATGACTTTTACTATCCCTACCATGTTATGAATTATTATCCCACCTTTTGCCTTAAACAGTTAGTAAGACAAATTCCAATATTCTGCCCCATCACACTGACAACCCACCAATTATATATCTAAATGTATAGACTCACAAGATAGGCTATCATCTCTTGGAGGAAGCAATTATAGGACAATGCATGTCAGATGGAAGATTAAGGGTCCCATGCTAGTTCGAAGAGCTGAGTTTCAATTCTCACGATCTGTCATGTCAGTGACTTTGGGATTAACGGCCACCTGAGATCAAGATAATTTGCATAGAAACATTAATGATGGTACAGTACGGTGCGTAGGGGTCAGGCGTGAATGACTGGTGATCAGCATTCATGGAGCTCATGGGAGGACCATCATGCATCTGGGAATGAGCTAAAAAGGCATGTAAAAATTGTTTCCTTGTAATTTTAGACAATTTACAGGCCTCTAAGTGTATTTCCTTTATGCTTGCATTTTTCAAAGAATAACTCTTTTAAGAAGCCTTGCAATTATATGAAATTACCCTTTTACTTGCAGAGGCTTTGGATGATTCAAAGATCATTAATAAATTTTTAGTCATTAAAGGAAATGTTCTCTTGATACCATGCAAAACCAAGAAGAGCCACATTTCCTGCCACAGAGAAAGGATTCTTGGCAGGTTTTATCTAACACATTATATTATGTGTGTATATTGCTATATATATAAAATACATTAGATACATTAAAAATATAATATGAATATGAAATATAGCATATCGTATATAATACTAAGATAATATGTATTATTACACATTATATATCATCAGTCAATATTTTGTATAGCATCAGATTCCTTGCTACAGAGGCATTTTTATTTAGCATGTGAAACCATCCTGAATTTGTTATTGCCTGAATGATTGACAGAACAGTTGCAAGGAGGTAACCAGAATTGGCATATTATGTGCAATAAGCTAAAACTGTGAAAGGTGTAGTAGTATAAAAAAGTGGGGAAAGAGTTACTATGAGCATAGTTAAGGGAAGCTAGGCTGTTTGAGAGCAGAACTGATGGATTTATTTGTTCTATGTAATAGTTCCTCAGCTGAGGTAAATTTGCCATCACCGTTAGAGAAACCATACTGATTCTCTACTGAGGATATTGCAGAAGGCACAAAGGTGCGAAGGTGCACACTGAGCGTGTACTATTTCAGGGAGAGCTACTTGGAATGGTCCAGAGCAGGGCCAGGGGGTGAGCTCTTGGGTTTGGTGGTGTGGACATGTAGAAGCCCATTTCTGCATTCATTTTCTGTTATTTCAGCAATGCTATGACCCATAGGGGGCTACGTGAGGAAAACTAGATCCCACATTCACTTTTGTCCTCAAAACTTTAAGTGATGGAAAATCTGTTATACATATAATAACTAGTGGTTTGTTACCTTCACTGAACTTTATAGTTCAAGGCTGAATTTGTTGAATTTCGTCTTCCAACTATGTCTCATTAGGCATTATTTTTATTATATCTGTTCCTCACTGTAAACACATATAGGCTGTAATCAAGTAATTTCTTAACCTCTAGAATAAACTTAAATAGATTAACTTTCTTCAGTCTCCACCTAACAGCTATATTTTCCTGCTTTAACCATTCTCCCCTAAACGCTTTGCAAACTTTCAGCCTCCTTTTTTTTGTAGTGTGGATTCCCCCAAAGGACACCATGTTCTAGCAATGAGCTCACTGATGACATATGCAGAGAAAGTACCATCTCTTTGCCACTCACTATTATTTCCCTGTTTCTTCATGCAAAAATCTTTTATGCTTTTAAATATGAGCTGTTCTGCTCAATTAGCTGTCTTGTAGAGCCCTGAGGCAGTTCCCCATTGCGGAGGGCTGATCTCCATTCTTTCTTCCCAGCTGTCCAAGCTTTTGTTTTGAAAACATGTTTTGCTTGACTGGGCGTAGTGTACAGGGCAGACAAATTGCTCTGACTGCTCTTCTAACCCTCATGATACCTGCATATTTTATCAGCAATTTTGAACTTATTTTCAAATGATTAATGAAAATCATGATTCTGCACTTGCTGCTTGCCCACTATGTTTTAAAGATCTGTGAATCAACCAGTCCTTAATCAACTTAACATGTGCTCCATTGATGGCTTATAGGATTGCATTTGTCCTGTATTAGTATAGAATGGTACAAGTGTAATATGAAATCCTGTGCTGGGCAGTTACCTAAGAGTAGGAAATCTTCCTACTTGCTTTTTGAATAAAAGTTGCAGCCTCAGAGAACAAAACTGGATTTGTTTGACATGGCAAATTTCTTTTAAATCACGGTAGCTGCTCTTGGTCTGTAACCATTGCACAGCACACCTGGACTTTCCATTGGCTACGAGACAGATCAGTTTAACCCACCTTTTCCTGTGGTCCATGAATTTACTCTGAGAGTACACAAAAAGAGTTCTATAATGAATCAATAAAGACTATTCTTTTTTCTTTACTTTTTCTTTTGCTCTCTGAATTAGAGGGGAAGAGGGAAAACTTAGATTTCATTTCTTCTTGTGCAAATGTAAATACCTTCTGATGAATGACAGAAAAATGTGGAAGGGGTGAATAAAACAAATGGATATTTCTAGGCTTGATGACAGCATGGAGAACACTGATAAGATCAGGGGCTTTGCAGACAAAAGTGCAGTTTTGGCAAAACATAATTTTCACTTCAAAAAGATATTATGAATAAAAAAGTGGTGGGTGGGAGATCTTTTAAACACTAGGCCCCAAAGTATCACATACGATATTATCCATCTGTAAAAGTGTAAGTGATACGTGGTGTTTGGGAAAATGAATTTTTTTTAAAATTCACAAGAGGATAAAAAACTTTTCATTTCTTAGTCTTTCTGAAATGCATAAGGTTGACAGCTGCTGTTATGAAGACAGAAGAAAAAGAAATAGGTGGAGAACTTTTCTGTGTACTACATCCTCTAGCTAGAATGCTCTTTGCTCTTGCTCCACACTATGTACTACATACAATGCAAATCTAAATGTTGAGAGCTAGCAATATGATTTAAGAGGGTGACCAGTCATAAAGAACTTGATGCAAGATGAAGTTTTTCTTTTGTATGCTTAAAAGTAAGCTCTTCAAGACCTGTTCTCAGCGTAAATACAAAGAAGCCTGCACAAAAAAAACTCAATTAAAACCTTTCTTTTAAGCATCAGTCTCAAATAGAAGAAGCTTGATTTCACTCTGTGTTCTCAGGAAAGGCCATCTGTACTAAGCCATCTTTACATGTTGCTCACTGATTAGATGCTTCTTTGTATTTGGATATGTATTACAGGAAAGAACTGATATTCTCCATCATTTGTAATTTACACAGATCACAGAGCCATGAGCCATGAAACCAGCACAAACTCTACAACAAATCTTTTTTACCTAGTAGTAAAATGCCTACAATTTATTATGCAGTTACTCAGTTTAAAAGTTTAGTCCCCGGTAAGTTATTGTTTTCTTAAGAAATACAGATGCCTTTAAAAGTAGTTCATTAGCATTGTTCTGCAGTCTTTTTCTTTCTCTCTGGCTTAGCAGAATTGCTGCAGTTCTTTTGGAGCCAGTGGCTCCCAATGAGAATCTAAGTGGGAGGTGTGTCATACACCATGGTATTGAATCACACTCACTTTTCTAATGAAGGATCTACCAGGACTTTTGTAAGCATGACGCATTTTTGCTTACTGTCACGGTTTTCCATTCCATCTCCAAGGCGACTAAACATTTTTACCCTAATTTTTGTTCAACTTAATACATCTTTTATTATAGTAGCAAAGCGGGAGGATAGCACATTGTACAAGAGTAATCTGGCTAAAAGAGATGGCACAAACACAGCTCCCAGGGTTTCTCTGCTAGTGTAATAACTGATAGACATGATCAGAACAGAATTCACATGGCAGGCTCCTCTTAACACTATCTTTAAATAATAACGCTGCTCCCAGTGCTCTAGAGTAATTGTGTCTCTGTCTGCCATTGATAGCATTAGCTGAGAAGCATGTATTGTCTTCTAGGTTGTTAAGTGCCTAACAAGTCTGGGATTTAGAATTAAGTCAAAGGAGAAAAAAAAGATACCTTTGAAAACACTTTGCATTGTGAGTTACCTGCCTGCAACCTGAAGTGCCTTGCCTCAGACTAGAGGCATACAGAGTCTAAAAAGAGAGGCTCATTAAGCTCCTTCCTGCTGTAAAAGTCTGTAAAGGCTTCAGAAAAACAATTGCAGTGTGGAGAAGGGCACCCACCTCTCCTTCCACAAAAAAGACTTCCCCAATGCACATATAGAGAAGGGAGCTGGAAGGGCTTTGTCATGAACTGTTTATTCCAAGTGTCCTAATGACCTGGCTGGGAGTGCACAGCGATGCTGTCTCAGGAGTGTGTTGACTGACATCCACAGGGCTCAATTCTGGAGTTCAGGATACCAAAGGCATCTTTGTGGTTCTGTGTCAATTAGTTATTGGGAGAAGATGTCAGCTTTATGTGTAAACAGCTGTTCTCTCTCAGGTTTGTGGGGTCAAATACCTGTCTGATGGCTGGCTGGTGGGAGAGGCATTTGTGGCAGTTTAAATGTGGGATGAAGCCATGGCTAGAACTGGCTTAATTCTTTTTGGCCAATGAAGACAGATAAAGGGTGTCATTGGCAATTTGTCTACAAGAAGGGCTGTTATAGCAATTAGCTTCTAACTTTCATTACACAGTTTCTGCTCGTTATCTTTGATAAATGAAGGGTGCTTAGCATCAGGAGTGCCTCCTGAAATGGAAGGACTTAACAGTGACACCTGTGCATGCAAACACAAGTTGAAATCACTGGTACAGTATTTGCTTCACATCACTGCAGTTCTACCACCTGTTAAATTGCTTCACCTCAGTGCTGTGCTGGGTCACGTTCCAGTGAGCATGACATGCATAACCTACCTGTGGGCTTAGGCAAGTAGAGTAAATTCACGCTTCTCCCCCACTGCCTTGCTTGCCTCCCTCTGGTGCTTTGCATGCCAAGATGAAATGTGTGCCACTGAACTGGAATAAAACAGAAAGCCACTTGCAACTTCTTTGATATGATGAGGATGATGTGGTGAAGGGAAACAACTTTCTGAATTGATCAAACATCTAGGAGTCTTAAAGAACATTGCTCAGCTTGTCCTGAAAAAGATCCCCAAAGCTGAAAAATAATAATAACCCCCAAACACATCCATCACCACTCCAAATCTTCCTCTGATTAAACTGCTTGGAATTCTACTTGGCAATGATAAAGAATGGCATTTGAGAAAGGTCACAAGAAACATTTTCAAGTTCACTTGTCTGGAATAGATATGTATTTAGATTGCTAAGTTGTAGTGTATTGATCACCACAGTGTTTCCAGAGCTCTGTATTTCTGGTAAGGAGGATGATTTTAGGTAGTAGACTCAAACCTATCTGACCCTTGCCATGTGCTTAGGGCAGGACCACAAAAGGAAGTTCCCTCAATGGTAAGGTAGGTGTATCATGTGGGCTACTCCAGCAGTCATCCTCTGTGAAGGAACTCAATGAAACTGATCCTTCCATGCAAGCGGGGCAGCTTCGTGCCATTAACCATGGGATAAGAGTGTGCACATTGCCTCAGAAGAGCCAATGCATTGGATCACCACCCCAGCTTGCCATAAGGCAGCTGTTCTTGCTTGTATTGTATGTTATGACCCCGCAATAAGTGACTGTTCTAGACTGAGGCAGCCGATCTTCCTGAGCTCACAAGCCACATACTAAAATCTTAAAGTGGCAAACAGCTATAAGGCATGCGCCCCGTGGTCCAGGATGACAAGAAGAGGGAGACCTCCAGGAGCAATTCAGAGTCAGGATGAGCCAATGGCTCACCCAGGGTCCCAGGGCTCCATGAGGGATGGACTGTGCTGGGGTGTAGCTAAATGCAGAGCAAATGAGTGATATTAGCAATGACTACTCACTCCATCGGGATTGAATTAACTGGCAACCCCTGTGCCAGTACAGTGGCTGGGGTTGTGCAGTGGCACACTGGCCAGAAAGTTCCATTAGAGCACCAATCCTTTGAATGTCTGCCTACAGCTGAAGAGCCTCTGCCTGGCAACACCTGTAGACTAAAGGGTGCTCCTCCTGCTTTTTAAAACACAATGAAAACGAACAAACAAGTTCAATCTATTTACTCTCCAGCCACCACAAACTCCTTTTAACAGTCCAGCTCTATCCAGCTTGTTGATACTCCATCTTTGATGTACAAAGAATAAATCCCAGCTTCCTAGCTGTGAGAAGCTGTTCTGCAGAAACGGTGATGCACCTGAGCTACTGAAGTTGTTACTTGGCTATCAGACTAACTGGTTACAGATAAATCTGTGGAAAATTCTCCATTTTGTATTTCCTCTCTTCAGTGTTAGCTCTGCAGCACTGGAGCCTGAGGATGGAGAATGGAGCATCTGGGCTCCCTTGGGACTGCAACCCAAGATACAGTGTCCAAGGGGACACTGTTTTAAGTCCCCTTACTCAGCACTAATAGCATTTCTGCCAAACCCAGTTAGTCCCACCCAAAGCTGAATTAACTTGCCTCTGGAGCAGTAACAGTAACTTTTTTGCTCTATCTCAATACAAATTGAAAGAAAATTATTTTATCAAGTAAAACCTCTATACTTACCTGCCTCCAGTGTTTCACTATGGGTCATCTATAGCTAGGTACATAAGTACACATTTCAAACCACTAGCCCAACATTTTCAAATACAAATACCTCTCTCTTTGAATTAGATATCTACTGTTACTGGCCACCTGGGTATTAAAAGCCATTGAGTGTTTCTATCCTTTTAAAATGTTTCAACACCTCTGGAAAAAAAGGAACAAAGACTGTCACATGCTGTGACAGCAGCAGTCTCCTGATAGTCCTCCAAGTAGAAAAGTGCCTCATTGAGGTGGATGGACTTATTTGAAGAACATTCTGTAGCAATTGGGGTCCAAATTTAAACACTGGCTTTAATCAGCATAGCAGAGACAATGGGCAGCAAAGAAGTAGGAACTTGGTAGCCAAGTCTCCATGTTTGAACTATAGGACAGGGCTAGAATTGCCAAAAATCAGGCCACCTTGTACGCATGGCTGCTTTGCATGTGCAGCTCAGCTTGCCCATAGGAGCTGTCCTGACAGCAAATTCGCAGTTTTACACTCATTGGCAGGCAAGCTTAGTGTATACAGGGGAACAGCATGGAGAAACAATCTTATTCCTTGCATCATACTTGAACTGGCAAGTCCTGATGCACATAATTCCCCCCACCTGTACAGAGCAAAGCATAAATGGAAATTACATCTTACTGGATCAGATGTTATCTTCTTACTCCTTTACATCTTTTTTTATTCGTAATAAACAAAAGGAACTTGTCCTTTAAAATTACAAACTCTCTTTTACTTTACTCATATTGTCAGAAGTCATTGTTTTGGCCTTGTTTACCCTTTGCTAGAAGCTACAGATGACTTCGTGGGACATTCCTGAAAGCAAGAAGAGACATTGTCTTGTGTTAATCATCACTGAGGTGTGGCTAGCATGGACTGTATAAGGAAACATATTTAAAGTAACAGTGCCTGAAAATCTGGTACCTCTATTTTTTCACGTTATCATTTAAATCCTTCAGTATGAGAGGAAAGATAAAAAATGGGTCTCTTCTCCTCGTAACATCTGTCTCATTAAGACATCTTATCCTGTTCAGTGCAGGTAGGGCTTAATCCGGAGATATTTTCTCTTCCGTAAGAAGAGATGTGGGAATCTTGGACTGGAGAAGAGGAAATTCTGCTATAAGGCAAAAAGAGATGTGTAATAACCCTTAAACCTTCCTGAGGTTCATATCCTAATTTTACTATTCCAGATAATTTTTGTGGAGAGCTTCATAGCTTGGGAGACCAGGAGTGATCACTGTCTTCTCATCTCATGCCTTACAGAGCACACAGTGTTAGAAAAGTTGCCTTGTTGCCCCAGCACTGAGCATGTGGTTATGGCTGAACCAGAAAATTGTGTTTCCGATTTCAGAGGAGAGTCTGGTGAAACTGTGATATTCTGGCACAAATCACACTTCTTCTTTAGACTCCTTTTGGAACAAGCCTCTTGGTTAGCCTCTTCTCTGGAAATATTCGTACATCAAGGCTTAGAATGCTTAATGGTGTGATTTGAAAATCTTTTAAATTCACTCATATGGACGGGAAATGGAATAATGACATAATATCAGCAATAGCACTAGAATAAGGCAAAATAGGACATCCAAGCTTGTACACTCTAAGGTTAAATATGTGATATTAGAAAATTAATTTTACATATGTTTGTTGCTGCACAATCCAGGGAATGGTGACAAATGGAATATAGTCAGTCCAGCAAGAAACACCAAGAGAAATACCAAGGGGAGCCAGGAAAGTGTTGTCAGGCAGCGATGACATCAGCCTGCAACCCTTGCCAGCCTCCTTCCACCACGTCCACAGATCCAGATCACTGCTCTGCAAAGGGCCACCACTCCCTTCCTGGTAAATCACTGCGCACAGGACCAACTCTAAAAGTCTTCCCCCACCCCCACCCCACCAGTTTACAAGAATGCATCCTGACTACCTGACATCTAATGTTGAATATGCAATTATTTTGTTTATGTAAACAAAATATTCAACATTTCAGATGGATTCCCTTCTTCCCCTACCGTGGTCCCCCCTTCAATTTTGCTTGATTTCTCCAGAGCTTGTTAAAAGGATGAAGGCTCCTGTTCTGACGACTAGATCATCCCCTCCACAGTGTGGTTTGTTACCTTGTGCTTTTGGACTGCATCCACTCCTGTAACTGTTTCTCCAGCCTGCTTTTGAGAGTGTATATAATGTCTGAATTCCTTAGTAAAGAATCTGTCATTGTGGGGGTCAAATGGATGAGGAAACTGGTAGCTAACTGGTGGTTTTTGCTTGCTTGGCTTGTTCATTTCATAAATAGTAGAAAATGTTCTTCAGTCAATGACTGATTTATTTTCAAAGTTTAAAAATGTTAGAAAATACTGTGTGGGAAGTGGAATTTAATCTTCCCAAAGGAGACACTGGCCTTCAGTTTTCAGATATTACTTTAAATATGCCTAAAAATCATCAGTGGTTAAACAGAGCTGCTTCCAAGAATGTTTTGATGGCTTACAAAGGTCAAACTAAAGGTTAGTTTAACTATTTTAAGTGCCATAACCTTCAAAAGAGAGTGACAGCTGAAATAACTCAGTAATTTTATGTAGCAATCAATAAAATGGCTGGAAAAGCATGAGAAGGGATACATAATTTTCAGAACTCACCGTAAAAAATAGAAGTAATGTTTTTATTGGAAGAGATGTATTTTTACTTCAGGATAGATAATGTGCTTTTTCTATACCATTGGAAAAAACTCAGTGAAGACAAAATACTTCAATTTTACCATGAGGCAAACTCAGCAAAATCAATTCTGTTGTCCTCCTTGACAGTTATTGAATCATCCTGGAGTGCAGCTAGAGCTTCCTGCTGTTTTTATGTTGGAATAGCTCACACAAATTAGTATTACTGCTTGTTAGCATCATTCTAGGTAAGCAATGCGAAAAGTAAATTCTTTCACTTATTCTTGTATTCAATTTCAATGGGAATTAAAATCACAGATGCTCTATTAGAAGTTATTTTTTCATTCTTTGTATCTACCAAGCAGCATTTTGTCACATAAGCACTCTCATAATTTTGAAGCAAACATGTCTAAGCCTGAGTCCTGACAAAGGTAGGAATTTCAAGTCTGTGTTTAAAAAAAAGGAAAAAAAAACAGAGTCAAATATATTGTTGTCTGAAAGATGATTTTATAACTGCAGCTGTGGTTTTGAATTTAGAAACCTTGTGGTCCCTCCTATTTGTTCTGTAGTTGTCCTGAGAGATCTTTCACCTGGTTGATTCTGCCCTCCCTTAACCCTTACTATTACCTTAGTCTGCAGATAGCTCCATTCTGTGTCTTAGTCTTTTTCTCAGATCTCTACCACTTCAAGTCTCTGCCTTTTAAGAATGAGGATATAATATTTATTTGTGTCTGACATCACAATAACAGATGCCATAAAAATAAACACAATTTTCTGTAGGAATTGCATGTGAACATTTGAGTGCACAGTTTAACATCTTTGCAGTTTTGATCAACACCCTAGAAAATAATACCAGAAAAACATTAAGAATAGAACATTGAAAAATAATACAGAAAAGAATTAGTTAATAAAAATAAGAGCTAGTGCAAATATAAACTTCTGAGTACATTGAAATGGAATCCAACATGGCCCATGTCTTAGTCTTCCCATGTCTTCCAAAAATAGCTTTGAACACATGTTCCAAAAATCGCATTAAACTCTATTAGCACATTTGAAAGAAAGATGTGCAATAGCTAATTTTTTTTTATTTGGACAATCCTAGGGTTTGTTTGTTTGTTTGTTTATCTTTAATGCCAAGATTAAAACTGAATAAACTCAATGCATTAATAAACTGATACATAAAACTTAATTTACTTTCTGGAGAGATTGGGCAGCTTTACCTTTTATTTCAAACCAGTGAGCTTATTTGTAACAAAAAGTCATTTTCCCCTTATTAAAGGGATTAAATATTGGCTGAATCAGCATTAATTTTTTACTAACTTCAGTTGGTTTGAATCAGTCTTTGGGGAAAATAATTTTTAAATTATTTTTCAAGTTTTATCCAGCTCTAGTTTGGATATACTAGCCTCTGTTATCTTATATATCAGCCTAACCAGTTAATTATTCCTGGAAGTTTGCCATTGTTAAAATTAATTTAGTATTGATTCGTCAATTTTTTTCAAATGTATATTTAAATTATATACTACTTTCTTTAGTCATTGAATGGAGCAATTGATGACTTGCATGAGGTTTGTCCTTCATAAATAGCATTAAAAATTCCTCCCTTCAAATGGAAATCGAGCTTCATAGAGCTTGTTAATGTCGTGACACAATTACAGCTGTTTTCCTGCTCTAGCGCCGGGGGAATATATATCCATTAAAGAGTCATTAGATAAAAATGCACAATCAGCTCCTCAGCAGGAACAAGAACCCACTCACCAAACCATGGGAGCACTCTAGGCAACAGGCTAAATGCAGATACTGTTTTACTTACTCTCTTTCCTTGACTTAATCGTTCTATCACTCCTTCCTGCATGCTGATGTGAGTTCAGTGCACTGACATCAGTACTGCTGAGTGTTAGGTAAATGCAGTGATATACTGGATTGGGCTGCCTTCAGCTAGCTCTGCATTAATAAATTAAATGGATTGAAGATCTTCCTGGGCACCAAAGTCAATGGGCCCACAGAATAGCCCACACCTCTGGAAGGAAATTTTTTTCATCTGGCAGCTGGGTGACTGCAAGCATGCTGCCTATTGGGAAAGGTCCCTCGGAGCTTCCAACTCCCAAACCACGCTCAGGAATTTCTTGGGAGAAAGCTGGTTGATGGTGGGCGTATCTTATGCCATGGGCCATCCTCAGAGTTATTAGTCTAGACAAACCTATTCCAGTGGCCAGAAATGTTCCCATGCACCATTTCATTTACTAATGAAACTCTTGGAAGCTTCACCATACTTGGAGTGAGGGTGACAGCTTGCAAGTCCCAAGGTGCTGAGGTGCCCTGCAGAGTCAAGATGGCTTTTACATAGGGACGGTTGCAAAAATGCATGTCATTATGGACTTCCAATTAAAGATGGGCTTTGGGAGATTTTTTTTTTTGTTTATTTCTTGGATGCAAATGTCTAAATGCTACCCTGGAAGTCCTTGGCTTCACTGCTCTTCCAAGGAAGTTTCACAGTGGTAGTAGTGCAAAGCACTTCAGAGTACCTGAAGAGGAATGGCTAAACTTAAAGACAGGGCCACGGCTCACTCCTTATACTGCTTTAGCCACTACCATGGGATTTATGTGAGTGGAAGCACTTGGCCAAACATAGCATAGATAGTGTCACAGAGGAGAACATCCTATATGAACACTCTTAAACAGCTAGTAAACTACCTAAAATTTTTTCCATTTTTGCAGATCCCTTCTTTGTTTTCTGAGAGGTGGGCTCATCCCTCATCTGAATGGGAGGCTAGTGCAGATCTAAGAGCCTCCCATGATGTACCAAGTTGCTCTAATGTGGGAATTTTGACAGTCTGTGGGGTAAGCCTTTATAACATCTGGTGAATCCAGCCAGAGAGGTTCTGAATCATGGAGCTGCTGTTAGTAAAACACTGTTTACTTATGTTTTTCTAATATTCTGCTGGGGGTAGTGGTGCAGTCTTCAGAAACCTGACTTTTTCAGTGAACTGATATAGTTCAGAAATGAATCTTGGAAGGTGCAACTCACAAAAAACCCCAGTACAACTTCTACTTTTTCCTGTTTCCACTTGACTGAGAGCTTGTTTTACTCTACAGACAGCTTTTTAGTTGGCTGACCTGCAGGTAGACTTAAGGTATCCATCTTCATCTTCAACTTTCTTTTTGTTTCCACATTTCCTCTAGTTTATGTATAAGTAGCTCAAGCTACTCGCACAGTCTCAGGCTGATAATCTAGAAGTGTGCAAGAGCTAGATCTGTATTTCTAATTAGATGATTTGTATTCCTCTGCAGAGAGAGCTGAGCTTTTCAACACAGAGAGTTATCCATTAAGAGCTTTCTGTTGCCTCAGCTGAAATTTCGAGATAGCAAAATGCCATATTTTATTTTCAGATAAAATTAGAAACAGAAAGAAGGAAATGGTTAAAAGCTTTCACCAACCATGAAGTTAGATGGAGTTACATATGCTGGGTTTATTTATATAAACAACAATGAGGGGAAAAAAAGGAAAGAAAACAATTTATGCAAGAAATCTCTTTGCTTAATCCCTCTATATGTTTCTAAATATTTGTTCCCACTTCTCACTCACTTTGCCTTCCCAAAATGGAATGATTTTGTAATTGTTTTGAAGGAAAACAGCAAAAGGTAAAGCCTTTTAACCTTGATTCTGCATCAGTTTACAACACAGGGAATCTAGCCATGGCTGTTCCCTGGGTTCTTACACTAGACGGCACAAAAATGTCAACAGAAATTGGTACTGCTACTGCACTTTAGTTTTGCATATAATCTTTCTGTATCCCAGGATGTTCCTATAGGCTGAAGTATTGTGGGTTTTCTCAACAGGAGTAGTTTTGCCCACTGATTTTATGGGGAAGATTTACAACCAAGCAGTGAGTATAGGTGAGTCCGTGTCTGTGTGAGTTCATAATGTAAAAGTCCCAGCTGCAACACAGCTCTGGATCCTGTCTCTAGTTTTAAGACAATCTGAGACCCTAGAGATGAACAACACTGACTTTTGTCCTATTAAAAATCCAACGCATTTCTCCCCTCACAACATAGTCTTCAAAGTAAACTTGACCCTGGCTGTGAAATTCTCTCACGCACTGAGATACCAGCTTATTTTATCCCATGGACGTGGCAGGTTTCTGACTGATGTTTGGTTTAGACATATACACAAAGTGCCTGAGGCACCCACTGAGCCTAAACAAAGAAGCCTGGGGAAGGTCTCACCATATCTATTGTCTTACACTGACATCAGCCTTTCCATTACAAAGCCCTTCAAGACCAAAAGTAATCAATAATGATGAATGTGGTTTCTTCCCTGTGTGCAGCTGAGACAGATGGAGAGTCACTGTGGACAACAATAGCCTGCAGGCAAGGCCTGACACGGTTGTTTAAAAAAACCCCGAAAACATAACATAAAAAAAAGGTAGAAAGTTTTGTGGGGTTTTTTCCATATTTGCCTGCTTGATGACAGATTCCTTCAGTGAGCAGTAACTGCATTGCCTGCTTGCATGATGATCAGTGCTGTTGCTGAGCAGCATCCATCTCTCTGAGAAATGGCAGGCAGTTTTTCCGCATGAGTCTCTCTCTCTGCATCTCCATTCCTTTCCAAACTCCCATTTCCCAAGCTCTCTTTACTCCTTTCTCCATCTCTCTCCTCTCTTGCTTATGCTGTCTTCTTCCCAGCATGCTCGTTTATAGAGGCATCATATAGCTGACAATAAATGTCTCAGTTAATTGATCTTGGAAAGAAACCGGTTATCAACTATGCTGCATTTTAAACCTCCTTACATATAGCTATGTTCAGGTAGGGTCAGATGGAGGAAGCAGTCCCACAGTGGCACATCCTTAAGGAGACTTTGGGTATCACCATGACGAGTGTGGATGTAAGAAAGCAGTCTTGCTAAGGGACCAGGAGGTTGGCTTCATGTTGTGAGCAGATGCTGCATATACCTTATCCCATCCCTGCCTGTTCACATTTGTTCCACCCACAGCATGTCTCCCCTTTGGCAGAGGTATATACCAGTCCTCTGATAAATGCAAAAAGAAGGGAAATCAAAGCAGACTGGAAATGATCATAACTTGATTATTTTTTCAGTGTTGTCTTTTTTTTTTCAGTTGACTTAGAGTTCTCTTGTGATGCCAGTAGAGGTACAGCCGGGTAGTTGGGAAGGATGATGGTAAGTCATTAGTGGTACCTATAAAAGCATTTACAGCAGCATTTACCTAAGAAAATGATGTTAGTAAAGCTAGAAGCAATGACAGAAAAAAAAAAACCCACAAACAGGAACCTCTGAAGTTGGATTTGGCCCTCAGTTCCAATGGGATGTGAGAGAAGCTTTCCTGTTTAACTATTAACAACAGAAAGCCCAATGTAAGCATATTAACAGGTTTTTATTACAACATATTAGTAACTAATCAGAAACTGTCCTAATAATATTTTACATAGAGTTCAACAGATTGTGCAGTAGTGGATATAAATAGGGAAATATTACATGAAGGTCACAAGATATTTTAGTGTTTTAATAGCATATAATGGGACTACTTGATCTTCAGGTGTGGCTAACTTTGTTTCTGAACATACAATCCCCTCCCCATCAGTAGGCAATCCTAGCTGTGTGAACTGCTCCACTGATCACCTCAATGGATATGTAGTAATGCTGGCACACTTCGCTTTTCTGGACAAAGGCACATGCTGTCAGTCATCTGCAACACCTGGACTAAATTACTGACTAATATTACTGTCTTTGTGCATCGGGAGACAAAGCTTGTGACATCCAGTGAATGTTTCTTAATTCCCAGATTCTAATTTATATGGACCCTGGCCATGAGTGCATTTCTAATCTTTCCTTTCTCTTCTTTTCTCAGTCTCACAGCTCCAGAATAGCAGGTGTGCTCTGTCCACTCCAAGTCCCATTTCTCCCACACCAGTGGAAAGGAAAGAGGGGAGCTGGCATTTTGAATAATTTATTCCAGTCTTCCCACATGGAGGAGGTGGGGAAATCAAAGGCTTCTGGAGTCAGGGGGGTTGCACTGTTGCAAATGAGGGCACCGTTTAGCTCTGGATCAGGCTAATTCCTCCCTGTGGATGGCCTTTGGAAGAAAACAAAAAAGCACAGCCAAAGACAGATTGTTTCCTTTACATTACTAATAAAAGTGTTTATTCTAGTAAAAAAGCTGGAGAGGAGCAATTAGAGACTTCAGGGAATACGCTAAGTGAAAATGTGTTTTTGGTTATCCTGGAGTACAGATAATTTACTAAATTGCTGTATTTTACTTCTTGTGGTCACCAGTGACACAGTGACCCCGTTGTGGTAATGCTCCTCTGCCATGCTCTGAAAAATCCGATAACCCTTGCAGCTGCTCTGGGATGCTGCTTGTTGCTGCCCGCCTGAGCCCAGAAATGCGCTGTGTGCCTTGTGGAAGGGACTTCCTTGGAAGGTCCCCTGCTGCTTGCTGCCGCTGGGCTGTATATACTGCCCTGGCTACAAGGAGAGCAAACGTCATGTCTTGCTATGTGAAAGGGGAGGGATGGAAAGAGAAAAGTGACCCTAAAAGTTCTTCCTGTTTATTTGCAGCAATTCTATATTTAAAATGTGCCTGAAAAAGCCTTCATCCAAATCTGTTTGGTGAGGTAGTTGTCAGTTCCAGCCCAAAAACTTTATTTACGTATCTAATCTCTACTGTTGGGAAGAGATGAAGTAAACAGTAAAGAACAGGATGGACAGATGAAAATAAGTCAATGCAAGCTTTACTTTTAAAATAACTCTTTCTTCATTATTTTATGTTTTATCCTAAAGCCATGCCTAGTCCCCGAGCACAGACGTGAGTATTTGAATCCTCTCCCTTCACTCTTCATATGCCAAGTTAAGCATTTGCCTTGAGCTCTTGTGTCTGAAAGGAATACCCAGGCACCAGGGTGAGCATCAAATGACCCCAACAGCTTTCAGCAATCTTGCTGCATGGTTGGTTGTTACCCTTTCTTGCTCAAGGGTTGGTTCGCTGAAGTATAAGACATTGTGAGCGTACTGTAGCTTTGTCATTTGTGTGTGTGTGTGTGTGTGTGTGTGTGCACGTGTGGCACTACAGCATGTAAGAGTGGTGAGGCTGGGGGATGTTACTGTACTGTTGCAGCAGTCAGCCTCTCCTAGTCACATCCCTGCTGCATCTGGCCATCTAGCTCAAACCATCTGCTGCTCTGAAGCCACTGATGTCTTTCCTTCAAGGACATTCAACAGTGTTTCTTAACAGAAATGAAGGAAACCTGGAGAAACTACTACCCTTCCCCTGTTTCTGGTATGTCCTGTAGTGTGGCCCCAGCTGTTTTCATTGTCCACTGTATTTAAACAGAACTAAAAAAAAAAAAGTCTGTACCTCCCCTAATCTGTACTGTAATTTAAAGTTTTCTCTCATCCCTTAAAGAGTTGTACACAGTTCTAAAACAGAAGACAACAGCTTAAAAAGATGAACCCTAAAAAAACCACCAGTGGTAATCAGGTAAGAATAACCCATTCTTCCTTAGATCCTTCCCCATTCTTTTTTTTTTTTTACTGACCTCTATCCATATCTCAGGAATTATATGTTTTGAAGGTCAGCAGACTTGTGTATACTGAACTAGCCAGTTTTGGCTAAAGCAGCAGGCTGAATTCCAGCATCACAGCCTGCTGCTGGGTCTCCCTTCCTGCCTGTAGTCTGAGATCTACAGCTCAGCCTTCTGCGGCACGAATGGAGAGAGGGGCAATAATTTATATAAAAGGTAATTGGTCCCTCTGGCAGATCACTGATTTCATGCTTCTGGTGAGACATCCATCACCAACCAGTTGTCAGTTTCCATCTTCAGATAGTTTTAGTGCAATGCGTATTACCCTTCTCTGCCAAAAATATTGCAGTGACCTTCTCTTCAGATGGCTACAGCCTGGGCATCATTAGCAAGATCCACACTGGAAAGGAAAGTCTGGAAGTTTTTGGCCAAGCAGAGGTGAGAAAACACTGGTGTGGCTAAAGCTGCCACTAAAAGCATCTGTTGCTATAAAAAGCAATAAAAAGCTGTAAACCATGAACAGAGAGCAGATGCACAGTCTTGGTTGGCTGGTCAGTGCAAACCCTGCCAGCTTCAAGCTGTTTTCCAAGCCTGTCGGCAGTGGCTCTGTCTTGTGTGGGCTGAGCTTTGGATTTCTCATGCTCTGTCAAACTACTCCTGCTGAGTCACGTGTACCAGGAACATATAAAGGGGCACTATGTGTCGACTCCATGAGATGCACTGAACTCAGGGACTGGCCATACCAAGTCTTATGCTACAGAAGATTGGCATTGTGGTAATGAACAATTTCCTTATGGACTCCTCTCAGCAATTGCGTGAGTGTGTTATATTTTGTCCTGTATTACATGCCAGAGTCCAGGTGGATCTAGGCTGGATGCAAAAAAAAAAAATGGAAAAAGACCATTGTCCATGTACTTACCTGTACCTGACTAACAGACGTTAAGTCAAAACCTTTCCTGTGGCATCATTTAGTCGAGCATCTTTACTTAATTAAACCACAAATGGTCAATATATTGACTTCCAAGGGTAGACGCAGCAGTCCAAACTGAAGAGGTAGAACTTATTCTTCCTTAGAGAATTGGGTCCCTGAAAAAAGGTGGCAAGAAGAAAATCTGAAATGAAACTTCTTGATCTGACCCCACTTCTTCCCAGCTGGCTCACTGTTCTCAGGGTGCAAGGGCTACATCTGCACCGCTGGAATAAACACTCGCAGGACTGTTCTTAGCAGCTGGCAGGGGATGAGCCACCTCCACAGTATTACCCTCTCCCTCCCCCCAGCGCAGAGTGGCTGTAGGCAGACAGCCAGGAATGGTCTCTGGGCTGTGCTAACTCCCAAGCCACACCTGTGGAATATAATATTAGGATGTGCTGAAGGCTTGCCAGAAACCATTCTAATAAATTAACAGTACAGATGATCAAGTTTCAGGGACAAGGAACGTTACTTGGCACTGTAATAGATATACCACAGTAGATACAGCCAAGTAGCCCACGTTCTGGACAAAAAGTGCTTTATTTTCACGCTCTCACTTTGGATTTCTAAGGCATGCTAGAAGCTGCCACATCAACACACCACAAAACTAGTCAGATATCTTGTCTGTATTGGACATTCCTAGTTGGTAACTTGCCCTCCATTTAATCTGTTTCCGTTTCATCTCCTAGTTTTAACCATAGCCAAAACCAATGCTTACAGTCCATGAGGAGTTTAAATTATACTGCTGATACTGAAATTACAGTGTTCTTGCTTTAAATTATACTTCCAACTTGAACGTTACCTTTCTTACTACATCAGGATCAAACCCATGGGGCTTCTCCTTTCTGCATTCGGTCATTGAGTGAAAATGCTTTCGTTCTGCCTGACCCATGCGATCTGCTGCGATGGACAGGACAGCACAGAGCCCAGGTGGTGCCTTCTCCAGGTGTTTTTACTGTACTGAAACTGCCACTGCTCCCGTGCTCTCAGCACCATGTGATGGCAATTAAGTTGTGTTTAACAAATTCTGCCTATTGTAAATTACCTTGTACACCTAAATGATATATAAGTAAGGCCAAATAATAGCAAGAGCAAAAGCTGCTCCAAAACATTTCTAAGCATCATTCATAAGAGTAACAGAGCTCACTGTTCAGTTCTGCTCTTGATCTTAAAGATACTTCTTACCGGGTGTTTTTACTAGTCTGACTAACAGTGCATGCAGAGATGTACATGCTCATTAGGAACTTGTTGTGCTTGTTGTATGCTCAATATCATGTTCGTTAATGAACTCCACTGGTGCCCCTTGTCTCTTGCCCTCCATCTTTCACCCTGCTGATGCTTACTCACAGGACAATCCCACCAGAACTTGTGGGCCACTGTGGAAACTGAGAGCTGCCAACCTGACTGCATGTATGGATTTTGAGGGTGGGAGAAATCCTTGCAGATGTCATTTTAGTTTCTATTACACCAGTTTATGATTCGTGACTTGCCCATGCAGACTAGGAACCATTTTAAACTTCTGGGTATTTCTTTATGAATGTCACTGGCAGAGCTGGTCTTCAGCGCTGCAGAACAGCTTGATAGTTACTTGGCAGGCAGCAGCTGTGGGGTGTTTTCTGCATCTGTTTCTCACCTGCCAACATCTGCTTGATAAACCTTGGGAGCAAAAATAGTCTTTCAGTTCAACTGTGCATTGTGCACCATTGAGCTAGGCATGCTACTACACCCTTACTCTAGAAAATGACTGTGCAAGATAGTAGAGCTGCTGTATCTTTTTCTGCTCTTGTGTTGTCATTCTGAGGGTGCAAAACTCTCACAGCTACACCCACCTCACCTCTTCCTGCCAAAGAAGCCATTCATTGTGTTTTCTTTAGCAAGCACTGTGTTGCTGAGGAGGTAACTGATGTCCCTCAGCTGTCCTGCTGTGGGACAGAGCTGATTTTCTTAGGTAACTTCACCAAACAAATGCTTGAACACCAGAGTGCTATCAAAATTAGTGCAACTCTCACCTTTGTTGATGGTCTTGGCACAGAGGCTAAGGGCTGAAAAGGTCTGGAAGCCGAAGTTCCAGAGAAATGATGAGTATGAAGGGTTAATTACATAGACAGGGCATGTGTCCAGACTGGAGGTGAGTGGTCTGTTTTTTGCACAACACCTTTCTGTCAGTTGCTGTTTTCACTCATTTTTCTAGTTCTAGAGAAGTCACTCTTTTGCTGTACACTGTACTAAAAGTCAGGCAGGGACCAGCTTGGGTCAGGAGAGAGGCTGTCAGGGCGTTACTCCCCTCACTCCATCCCAGCTGGTGTGTTGTCCCTTCTTGTGGTGTATGAGACAATTGCTGGGCTAGCTGCAGGGTCCCTCCCCATTTGCAGCACGGTTCCATTCATCCCACGTGCTTCCAGTCTGGCAGAGCAAATCCAATTCTTTCCTCAGCATGGCAGATCTGTGACGCTTAGGTTTTTTTGCAGATCACCTGTGGTGAAAAAGCAAGGCTGTCCATTTCCAAGAAAGTGAAACTGACAAACAAAAATAGATAATCTGTCCTTCAGGTGAGCTTTCTTTGCAGTACAATGTGCTAGCTATTGGAGCCTTATGGAGGAGAATGGTATGAACTGCATGGTCGGGGACTTAATAATTCTTAGAAATGATTCATTGTTGTCAGAGTTTCTATGGGAACAGAGAAATAAATGAATATTTAGGCTATTTTCAAATTAATTCTATCAGAAGATCCAAAGGTTGTGCAATGACTAGAAGTATACAAAGAAATAAATCATTATATTATTTAGATTTCACTAGTTACTGGGTTTTTTTGGAAACTGTGCTTTATACAACTTAGTCACAAAACATTTAAACTCAACAGAAGACAAACAGGACATTTGGCTGTAAGTTCAGAACAATGAACTCATGAGGTTTATTTTTATATGCAAGTTCAACTTGGATGCATGCCATGTAACACAAAAAAACAGTTACCACTTAATGCCTTTTTTTCTCTCTTGAAGTGATGAGGGCATCTGGATCCCATTTTAAATTGCAAACTAGGCTTTTTAGCTTTTTAAAACAATTTGCATAGCTTGAACTAATTAATGCTTTGGTTGATGTGTAGGCAGTAAAAGACAACATGACCCCAAGCATGAGAGGGGTGAAGGAGAATTGCATGAATTTTGGTGTTTCCTAACTTTCGAGAGCTTGAACTGGCTACCCAAGCGTTTCAATGGAAGCAGGGCATACCTGCAGTGGATGTCACGAAGTAATACCAGAAGGAGACCCCTAGGATAAGCTCTGCATATTTCCCAGCATTACAAGTAAATGTTCACAGAGCCTAAATATGCAGCCTAATGTGCTCTTACCTTGAGCAAAGCCAACAGCCTCAGCCAGATGTGTCTGCCCCTTGTGAGTTAAGAGCCCTTCGCTGCAGTCCCTGAAGCACGTGCGAGCTCCTGATACCAGCAGCCTAATTTCTGTGATCTGCACTATTTCTGCTGATATTGGGCTGATGTCCCTCAGTTCCAGCTGGCTGGACCAGCATCAGCCAATGCCCAGCCAAATTCCTCTCAGGTTTTGGAGTGGTGGTTTCCTCTCTCCAATGTCTCTGCAAGCAACCCTGTGGTTATGTTCAAGAATGACACTTCTCCAGCCCAAATAAAATAGAGCGTATTATGGCTAAACTACCATCAAAGCGGGTGCTGCAGGGAATCAGAAGCCCTCAGTCATATGAAATAATGGAAACCAGAAGGAACAGAGAACTTCTACTCAAGACAAATCCTGTTTGCTTGAAAATGAGGAAACTTAAACTATAGCCTTCCAAACCCTAGCATCAGATCCTAAAAGAGACAGCTTGGATTAGGTTTTGCCCAGGTTACAGCATTTGCAGCACTGCGGTGAGGATGGTTGGAGGAGGGATTGCCTAGCTAGGACGCAGTGCGGTGGGGCATTTCTGCAGAGCTGTGCAGGAACTCAACTCTCCATGAAACAGTTTGGTTTCATGATACAACGTGTTCTGCCAAAAGCATTCTGGCATTTTGATCGTGCTACCCTTCAACCTTCTGCAGCCTGCAATTCTTCACAGACAGCTTGGCTACAGTTAGGGCTTTTTTCAGAAGATGGCAAAATGCATACCCTGAATCCCAAGAACTGGGGAATG
This sequence comes from Morus bassanus, assembly GCA_031468815.1. Lineage (NCBI taxonomy): Eukaryota > Metazoa > Chordata > Aves > Suliformes > Sulidae > Morus > Morus bassanus. The sequence continues at coordinate 84,411,508 of CM062568.1, read as the reverse complement.
ACTGTTGCTTGAAGGAAATATTGCTGGATTTTTTTAAACTTGGACAAAATCATCTTTGTTCTTTGTTCACAGAAATAGTTAAAATTATTTACCTGAAACGTTCTGAAGCATTTTTCTTTGAGACAGTTACTTGCCTGGCACCTGGGGAGGATGACACTGTCAGGGGTCAGAGGGGCTGGGGAACTGCTCTGCAGGAAAGCCCTGAGATGGTGGTGGACAGCAAGCTGAACATGAGCCTGTGGTGTGCCCTGGCAGCAAAGACAGCCGGCAGCTCCTGAGCTGTGTGATCAGGGGCACGGCCTGAAGATCAAGGGAACGGATTGTCCCCCTCTGTGCGGCACTCGTCAGACCACATCTAGATACTGAGTCCAGTTTTAGGACCTGACACAGGAAAGATGTGGACAAACTGGAGGGAGTTCAGGGGAGGGCCCCCAAGGTGGTGTGGCTGGAGCATTTGCCCCATGAGGAGGGGCTGGGGGAGCTGGGCTGGGTCAGCCTGGAGAAGGGATGGCTTTGGGGCACCTAACAGCCCCCAGCACTGACGAGGGGTCATCAAGGAGATGGAGCTGGGCTCCTCACAGTGGTGCAGGGTGGGAGAGCAAGAAGCAGTGGGCACAAATTGAAACGAGAAAGGTTCAGGTTGAGTATAGGAAGAAACTTTCCCCATGAGGCAGTGGACCAGGTCACTCTGAGCAGCTGTGCCACCTCCATCCTTGGAGGGTTTCAAGCCCCAACTGGTCCAAGCACTGAGCAGCCTGGTCTGCACTCAGAGCTGGCCCTGCTTTGGGCAGTAGAGTAGACTAGGTCACTCCCAGCCTGATTTAGCTGATCATCTTCTGATCTTAATCAGTTGAAAATGGGGTCCTGCTATAAACACCGTTAACAAGTGGTAGTGCTGCTGATGCTGCCTGTAGCAGCTGTGCTGAGCCTGAGATCAGACCGCTCTCACTGCAGATATGATGGACAGCATCCAACCAGCAAATGGTGGGCTACCTTATTCTTCATTTTTCACTTTTTAAAGGTATTTGAGAAGCTTGTGAGGTCTGGGTGAGTCTTCCAAATAGAAACCTAACCACACAGATTCATCTGTATAAAAACCATATACGGCCTTAAACAATGGTGTTCAGGTCAATGCAATGTTATATTTTACTATACGCTATTTGATACAGATTAGACTTGTAAATTGAGAAATACTGTAGTGGCCCCAGGGCTGAGCAATCCAAGAAATACTGAGTTTAAAGTCGATTCAGATCTGAACACTGGAGCTGTACCCACAGTCTTGCACACCATCCAGCTTTTCTTAGTATCTATCACTGTTACTATTTGTTATGACAGCTACATAATTTGTGAGGTAATGGAACATTATAAAACAAAGCAGGGCTGTTTAAAATATCAAAATTCCCTTATTGTGAGTACTTTCGTCTTAGGTTTCATCATTTTTGGGTCATCCAGAATGTACATTTGTATACTATAGACATGATAAATCTCTGTATTAATCTTTGTGACCTGTGTTTGCCCTTGCTCATGTGATCTCAATATTTCCATGGTAAAAAATAACAGAAGACTCAATGCAGAAAATTTAAGGCATTTACTGTGTTTATAAAACTCCCTATGGGCTTGATCTTGTAATTCCTTTACTTGGTTAAATTTTCATTATTCGTCTAAGGACTGTCGCTAAAGTGTAACATGACGTGTAAGGGGAGGTTTGTAACATTAGGCCCCGGTGAGACGTTAACATTAGCAGCAATCACCCCTGTCTTCCATCAAGTGGAGGAAGTTGTGGAAATGAAACAAGAAGTTCTTGTGGAAATGATTACATCTGCCACATCTGCTGGGGAAAGCCAGAGCATCACACAGAGAAGCTGCAGGTGTGCTGGGTTAGGAGGGGGCTGAGAACAGCCCCATGCCCAACTGAGAGGCAAAGGGCCAGGCGAGGGCAGCCTGCAGGAGCCTGGGCTCAGCCCTGCTGAAATGAGACCAGGTGCCCCAAAGCAACGCATAGCACCCCGGGGGGAAAGATCTAGAGGGGAAAGAGGCAGCTATGGGGATCAGTAAGAAAGCAGCAGCATTTTTAAGAACTGTTCTTCTCATTAGCCCATGATGTCAAGGCATCTACCGGTTTATTATTCTTATTCTTACTCCATTCTTATTCCATTATTATTATTATTATTATTATTATTATTATTATTATTCCATTTAGTTTGATACAAAAGACAAGCAGTAACCAAAAAGGACACCTTCAAGGCCTGGGTGCTCTGCATGCCCTCCCAGGGTAGACCCTTAACCTCCCTCCTCTCACCATCAGCACCATCCAGAAGGAGTCAATGAAAGCTTTCATTGCCTTCCACTTAGGGTGTAACAGCTAATTAGGAATGGCCTGTGTGTATGAGCAACGCTGCAGCCCCTGCCTGGCCCCAGAAGGAGATGCGACAGCAGCAGCTCTGGGACATCCAGCCAGGGCTGCAGGAGGGGAGCGGGCACTGGCAAGAGTGGGTAGTGCTGGGAGGTTGCAGAGGGGACCTGGCACTGTCTGGAAATCCCTACCTAGCCATTCCCACAAACCTGAGAAAAAAATCCTCATCCTTACTGTCATGGGAAATAAAACAAGCCCCAAGTCTGGCCTAACCAATTTTCCTAGCCAAAACTATAAGAAACCAAAACAGATTTATTAAGACCAACTAGCTGTACCTTAGCTGTTTCTTATCTGTGAGAGAATGCAGAAAATAAAAATTAATCTGAGGAAAGAGGAGAAGAGATTATGCTCTCTGCTGTTGTTAGTTTAGTTTAGATGAGTATTAGATATTGCTAGATGCCTTCAAGTTTCAATTTTTAGGTCTGTTGCCACAGGGGTGGGGAGGTCTATATGAAAGCCAGCATGGCAGATGTGAACACTCTTGGCTATTCCATTTCACTTGTCCAACTTTTCCCCACTTCTGAGGTCTTGTTATCTCTAATAGAAGCACTTATGCATACTGCCAATGTTTCTATATTTGTGAAAAAAATGACATTTTTGGCACATGAGAATGGTCATGTGAAGTCAAAGACACAGAACTCTCCTGATTAATGTATTTGTATAATTAATAATTTTGCAAACTGCCTCTGGAGATTAAAATTTAATAAGGCAGGTGTCTTTTCTCTTTTAACCTCCTGTGCCATAAGAACAAATTCTCATGAATTTTCTTGACTCTCCTGAATTGGCTTTCCTGAATAAAATTAATTACTTTTTAAAAATTGCTTTCTGGGAAAACTAATTCTCTTTTAATCTGTGCTGCTGATATATTCCTAATCTGGTTTTGATCCAAATGATTTCAGAATCTTTACTTCTTTTTCCTCAAAAACCTGCTGCCTCCCTAAGAGAGATTTGTAAGAAGCAATGGCTCAGAAGCCCTTATTTCTAACTTTCTGAGGTGCCCTCAAATTTAAGAGCAGACTACTGGCAAGGAACAGCAATCTCTGTGCTAGCAAGGGACGTGGTGCCATAGGAGTGAGTCAGGATATGGGATGCATGCGTCTGTATGCCAAAACTAGGAATGGAAGTGGTCCACTGCACTACCCACTGTGGTGGGTAGGGGAGAAGTGGTGTAACAGAGGTTTAGGAGCACTGCTTTGTCACCTAATTTATTGTGGCATTGATTGCCAGTCCTTTTGCAGCCCACAGTGAGCTCAACAGTCTTCTGGGTCTGGCACGGGCTTGTGCAGCTGCTCAAGAAACTTTCGGTGCACTTACAGTACAGATTTACAGCGGAGCTTGGGCTTAGGCTGTGCCTGGATTTTTGGGGATGCTGAAACTTGCCATTACCATTATTGTAGAAGAAAGCAATAGAAAGGGGGGATAATACAAAGGACATTAGGAGAAACAAAGGGGTTCAGCAAAGGTGGAGTAGAGAGCAACAGAAGATACATAAGGTAAAGTCAGCCACATTAATTCTTGCGGAGAGAAGGAGCAGCAAAGAGGACTTGAGGACTGCCAGTCATCAGCAAATAGGAAGCATATGCAGCACTTAGCCCTTTATGCACTGTGGGAGCCATTGCAGGAGAGTCCTGATGGTTCGAGATCTTTTGTGCTGGGTTGGGCTGGGATGGAGTTAATTTTCTTCACAGTAGCTAGTATGGGGCTGTGTTTTGGATTTGTGCTGGAAACAGTGTTGATAACACAGGGATGTTCTCCTTACTGCTGAGCGGTGCTTACACAGAGCCAAGGCCTTTTCTGCTTCTCACCCCACCTCACCAGTGAGTGGGCTGGGGGTGCACAAGCAGTTGGGAGGGGACACAGCCCGGACAGCTGACCCCAACTGGCCAAAGGGATATTCCATACCATATGACATCATGCTCAGCAATAAAAAAGTTGGGGAAGAAGGAGGAAGGGGGGGATGTTTGGAGTAATGCCATTTGTTTTCCCAAGTAACCATTATGTGTGATGGAGCCCTGCTTTCCTGGAGATAGCTGAACACCTTCCTGCCGATGGGAAGCAGTGAATGAATTCCTTGTTTTGCTTTGTTTGCATGCGTGGCTTTTGCTTTGCCTATTAAACTGTCTTTATCTCAGTTTGCAAGTTTTCTCACCTTTACTCTTCTGATTCTCTCCCCCATCCCACTGGGGACTGGGCAGCTGTGTGGGGCTTAGTTGCCGGCTGGGGTTAAACCACAGGACCTTTCTTAGGCCTGTGCATATTTGATAAATTCTACAAGACCTGGTGGTGATGTGGCTTATTTCTTGGTTCAGACCTCAGTGTCCCCATCAGGGATTGCAGTAACCTACATAGTTAGGAGGAGAAGTTCTGGTTCAGTTTCCTCTGAGAGGAATCTGGTTTACATGTACCAGGGTCTTTCTGCAGACTCGACCAATGCATGATAAGTTGGGCCAGGTAGAGAATTTGCCTCAAATCACCTTACTGCTCTGGACCGCAGATGCCTTCAGGCACAGCACTTCTGCTGTGGAGTGACTAGCCCGTGTGAGTTAGAAGGTCAGAATCCGAAGCAGTGAATTAAGCTGTTGCTTAAAATGGAGTTCATTACCATCTGTTTGTGAATACATTTTTTTCTCTCAGAGAAACTTAATTAAAAAATGACTTCCTGATAATATTATTTATTTAAGTAGTCCTTAATTCAAAGCAATTCAGCATGCTTCAGACTTAGGGATTACTTACACCTTTTTCATAGCTTCATGAACTGTATGATCTTCAAATCTCCACAATGATCTCTGACCTCCACCAATACCCTCTCTCATTTTGCCCTGTGATGGAGAGGCTGTGCCAGCCATCTCGTTCAGCACAGCGATCAAGAGCCTTGCAAAGCTTTATTCATTGGCTTTCAGTTGTTAGTTACTGGCTTCTAGCTCTGACAGATAGTAGGTTGCCAGAGGCATGGCAATGGCTGACACCTCCAAGTACAGGGGGGAGTGCGGTGCTAGTAGGCATGCCATGAATGACCGGGGTTTGCAAGCTCCTCATCTAACCCTGCAATTGAGTGAGTGACATCAGAGAAAAAGAACAAGACTGGTGCTATAATCTTGCTTATAAAGAGAGCTTCCCACTTAATTAGTATAAGAATCTAGCTCTTCTATGATGTTCAGAAATACTGGATTTCATGACTTTCCAGGAGAGAAATGCTTTCAGTCTGTTAGAAAAAAACCACAGCTTTATCTTTTCCTTGCACCAGCATGCAAAGAAGTTGTTTTGAAAAAGATAATCTAATTAAAAACTGTTAACACAATCTTCACAGCTGAGTCACATTCCCAGGTATGTCATGTTCCTCATATTGTGTCAAAAAAACCCCATCTGACTCAAGAGGGAGGCTGCTGGTCCTGGGGCCAGGCACCTGAGTGCTAGGTGTTGTGCTATTCATTATCACAATGCTTGAGACCCTTTTCACATCTAGCCCTGAGCCTTGCTTTCTCTGCAGATTATTTTGCTTTTCTTCTCCAGTTTCTTAAAATATTTCCTCTGTCTTCTTGCTGATGAGATTCCTGGAACTGTGAGGATCCTGTGAATTTGTAGGTGCAGTTTGTTATAACTTGAATTGCAGGTGTTCAGAAGCAGACCTGGAGAGAGGGCAGAGTTTGCAAGTGGTGCTCTTCAGAGCAGAGGAAACCCATGTCTGCAGAAGGAAAATGGAAGTAAAAAGAAAAGGATTTCATCTGGAAGAACTGCAGAATGACCAGAACTCAATACTAGTGCTACTACAAAGGCCACATAAAGCGTTGTGACCAGATGTGTGTCTGTATTTATATTATAATGGATAAAAAAGTTACCACCCTCTCATATGAAGATGTTTTAAACTCACCTGGTTACACTGGAGCTGATTCATTTTGCCAGCATGAGATTAACATACTGCTAGCTATTTTGGTATGTTTGGGGTTTTTTTTCAATATCAGTTTAAGATAGTAGAGTAATCAAAAATAACAGTGTAGTTATTTGACTGCTAGTCAGCTGGGTTGAAGTCCAGCCTCAGGGCCAGATAAATCATAGGGAGTTACTCCAATTAGTGAGACAGATTCTGGGTCAGGTACTATAGCTTGTGTTGTTGATATTAAGGTATCTTCCTAGTGTGTCATACAAGCTGTCACAATTTCCTGTGGGGACAGATCACAATTTCACACCATTTCTGCGCAAGTATCTGTAGTGCAGTACCTAACAAAATATTAATTGCTATTTTTTATAAAATTGACAAAAGGAAACATTAATTTATAGATTAATATTTCACCATAAAACCCCTAATAGAATATAATTTATGTCTTTGTTTCTGTGGCTTTCTCATTTTCTAAGGAATAAAGATTGGAATTATTGAATTCCTTTCAAAAGGTGTTTTCCTACTAATCCAGTTTCCACGGGAGTATCATATTTAGGTGTAAAACAAAAAGGAGGCAATCTAGAATGGATTAGCAAACATAAATACTCCCAGGGACCATGAGATCCCAGTTTGTTGGGGAGGGTGGACAAAGCTGCATGGTAATGCACAAATACTCATCTCCTGCACTAGAGACCTGATGCGCTGGAAAGCTAATGGGATTGATGCAAAAGGGCAATGTGGAAAGAATTGGCCTAGTTCCTGCAACTGTAGTATGTGTTTGATGTGCAGTGACGTTATACTTGTGGAAATAAGTTATTTAGGTCGGTCTGAGGGGGTCAATAGAGAAATTCCTACAGCTAGACATGAATTGCCTTCCGGCACGTCAAGTCCATTTTCTGTTGTTTGGGGATTTTTTCAATTCCTGTTCTGTTTTATCTGTGAAAGCGGTACTAGGCCAGAGTACTCAGTGTTCAGTTGCTCCTAGATCTGGCTGACAGATGACACATTTGCACAAGGGGAGAGAACTTCTCATGCTGCATCTACAGTGGTTTTTCACATTTTATGGCAGGAAAGGGCTGTTTAATGTGAATAACAGCATGGTTACGATTAAATTGTTCTTTAGGTGCTGTCACAGCATGAGCTGGTCCTTTAAAAGATTTGGGTTAAACTTTCCCCATATATTAATGGAGTCTCTTTAACCTCAACAGAGTCCGGTCTAGGGAAAGAGAGTTTAGGAATAAATATCCATATCTGTATAGAAACTGGTGTAAACATGTTTGGATTTGCAGTCATGGTATGTTTGTGGTACATATGTCTGAAAAAATGTTGTTTTATTTCCCAAGTTATATGCGTTATTTTTTCAATATGCGCTTAGCATTTTTCTAAACCAGAAATGAGTGGTCAATGTCCATAATGACTGTCAAAAAGACCCAGACATTTCCTAATATTTATAGAGGATGTGCATTCAACATGAGTGCTAACATAAAAATCTAGCTCTGTACAAGAACTGACAAAAATTATGTGTCGTTTAGCAGTCAGGAGCCCAGCCTAGAATATTTTGTTCTCTTATTTGTATTTCTAAAGAGCTAAATCTGTGGTTAGTAGGAGTGCTTTCTGCACAGCTCCTTCCTCCAGTACTTGTGTATTCCTCAAGTGTCCTTGAATCTCCACAGGAGTATTTCTCAAAGGATGTTTGTTCTTCCCATTCCACCCCAGGAGCAGACCAACCTGCAGCTACATAGGCTGTTTTAGATTTTAATTTCATTCAGTTCCAATATTTGTCATTCACTCTGCTTCAAGTAATTTTTTCTTATTTTTTTTTAATACACAAAAGAGTTTTACATTGTTGGATAACTTTTGGTTTAGAGCAGGACATGAGATCAAGGGGGCAAACCAGCCATAAGCCTCTGTGAGACTTTAGCCAGCCAGAACTCTGGTGGAGAGTAGAGACAAGATTTCTGGGATTTTCAGCCTGCTGTGATGTGCATAAAATTAATCAATTTTTATATTTCTGTCCTTGAAAGGTTAGTTTACTATCTACCTGATGAAATTAGGCTATGGGCTCCACTAATTCTAGTTACCTTGCAGTCAGTTAGAGGTAGAAAAAATTTATAATATTGATAAAGTTGAGCTTTCTGTTTAAGCCAATTGCTCCAGGGAAGTGAATGTTCTCTCCTCTTGAAGGAAATTGCTCCAATTTGAAGGCATTAAATGTTTAATATTTGTTACATTTCTCACTTGCAAATACTGCTAATGGTTATGTTGTTTATCTAGACTGACCCTCTGAGAAATGGGAAGTGGTTAAAAATTCTCTTAAAGTCTTTCTGAAGACAAAGAAGAACTTATGAATTGTCTTGTAAGATTTTTTCCACCTGAGCTGAATTGCTAAACCTGATGTTTGACAGATAAATTAATAAAAGAGGGCAGCTAGTTTCTGTCTGTTGGTAATTTGAATTTCTGTACCCCGGATGAAATTTTGCTCTGCTTTATGAAGACGTACATTTGGAAAGTATAAGCGAAGTCATCTGAATGTCTGCTGTAAAACTGGTGTGAGAGCAGACTGGATGATTTTCACAGGATTATTTGGCCCATGATGGACAGCATAAAAGTAGAAACAACAGTAACTTTGGATAGATTTATCTAAGAACATTGGAGAGAAGGGAAGACAGGAACTGCTGACCCCTGTATACAGGCAGCAGTCCTTACTCCTTTGTACTGAGTCCTGCCAGTTGCACTGGAAATCAATACCTAATAAAGATTACATAATAATACAAATCACTGTAGCATTATATATTGAGGGGCTTCTCTTTTGGATTTAACATGTAGGCCAGCTATAGCAGTTGGCCAGTTTTCTTTTACTCCTTTTTGTTTGCTGGTGTTAGGGATGAGTATTGTAAGGTAGCCGTCCTGCTTTAATTATTGATCTGTCACTCTTTATTTTCAAATTCCTTCTTAAAAATCAGTTTTGAAAAATCACCACTATTCCATGGGTGAGGCTGTTTTTTAGCCAGAGCAGTTGGTAGTTTTCTCACTGCTGACAACCAGTGGATAGACTGTGAACACTAAGGACCAGACAAAAACATCTTTTCTATGGAAAGGCCTGTTCTAAAGACTGTTGAAATTAAAGGTCCCATTAATTTCCCTCCTCTTTAGACCAGGTTCTGATAATGTGTGCACTGGTCTCCAGGGACAGCACATGAGCTCTGGCCATGAGGAAGGATGAAATAAAGCTATCTCAGTCTGGTCGTTATGCTCATGGCCCAGGCCAAAGTGCTGTAACTCTCCCTGAAGGCAGAGATTCCCTTTTCTCTCCTGCTGTAACCACACCTCTGCACCAGGCATTGCAACTTGCTACCAGCTGCAATTGGACCTTGGCACATAAATGAGTGCAGCTATGTGGTTTTTCCACCCCTGCTCTAAGCTAGCTATATGTGTAGGCATTGGGACTGCACAGACCATTCCTGCCTTGCACCTGGCTGCTTTGGAGCACAGGTGGAGCAGGCACTGAGCTGCTTGTGCCCATTCTTGTAGACAGCATCTTCATTTTATTCTATTTCCGCTATTATGTTGAAGCTTGATGTCCCCTGAAAAAAGAGGATTCAGTAATGCTTCCTCTACTTCTCCCTCCCTCCCTCCTCCTCTCTAAATAAGTTTGTTCTTAGGACAGATTGGGAGCCCTAGAACTACTTATACAAGTCTAAGTGAGTGGCTTCACTCCTCCACTTTCCCAAGGGAATAAACTGATAAAGGAATATGTTTCAATGTTTTATTGCATCGGTCATTCGCATTAACAATGTGTTTTTCCTCTGCGTAAACCTAATGGTTCCCATGGCGCTTTTTCCTGGTGTTCTTGGCAAAAATTTCCTCTCTCTGCTGCTGCCCAAGTTGTGGTTGTACTGAGCTGTTGTATTCTTCTCTAGGAAATAGCGATATCTGCATTGTGCATCTGTAGTCTGCTAATATATAATGGAAACTTACAGGAGGAAAGAGACACCATAAATGCAAGACTTATTACCTCTCTTTACAATGAAAGCTTCCAAGCTGTAAGGCAACAGTACCTGAGCATGTTGAAACAGGACTAATTTTGTGACTGGATTAGAGTAAAAAGAAAACATGCAATGTGTATATTGTTCTGGTCCCAGACAGACATAAACACTGGGACCAAAAATAGTCAAGTGAAGCTCAGTGTTACTTTATATAACCATTCAATGTGCTACCTTTTCTTACCATACCCTCAAATTGAAAGGCAGCCATTTCGCTTCCAGCTCTGCTGTATTTTATTATGTGTTCCAAGTTTCCTGGGATGTAACCATCACTTTTCAGTTGTGTGCTGCTTGCTGTAGTTACGACTGCTGCAGCTCTTGCTGCATGGCTTTATTCGTGCAGATGCCAGCTCTTTGTTCAAATGCACATAGTGTACTTTGTCCACCTGCCTTTGGCTTCTAAACCCATATGCATATAGCAATCGGTTTGCTGAAGCTCCATTCTAGCCTTGCTACATTCCTCCTGAAAATTTGCTGTGTGACAGACAAAAAGCACAAAGTTCAGTATTTCTAACAGGGAACAAGGAATGTTATTAAAGAAAAAAATGGTCACACCCCTGGAGAGTCAGTTATTCTGAGAATCATGCTTACCTTTGCCTTCTAGATATGGATTTAGAAAATAATTATAGTCGTCCTCATAAAGCACCTTTTTACAACATGGTTTCATCCAGTGATATGAGTTAGAATTGAACAATGTTTAATCACACACATAGCCAAAGAAGGCACAGACAATTATTTCTGTCTTAAAAACATACATGCTGTCAATTCTTTAAGTGTTTGGGAGAAAATGCCACTTCTGTCCAGCATTATAAAATCTAGTTCATTGTGTTTAATCACACTGTTTTTCATTTTAAATAATACAGCTTTAAAAGCTGAGGCAATAATCACCAAGAAGGCAATTTTAAATAAAGTTTCTAGCCTTGGGAGACTTTCTTAATAGCTGGTGTTTGCTATATAATGAAACATTTGGCACTTAGCAGGTTTCATTTACAAAGCACTTTTTTTGTACCTTCTCTAATGGTATTAACAAGAAAACTTGCAGTTTTGGGATACATCCTGCTCTATCAAGCAAGATAAAGCCAAAACTATGTCCTTGTCTGTTTTCTGGTTTCTACATTTGCAGTGGTCTTTTTTTAGCCATTTTGAATAAAAATTCATCTTGAATAGGCTGAGGAATGGGAAATCCGTGTGAGTCTTCAGCAATACTATAAGTGGTGACATACTCTGAACAGGGTGTCTGTTCCCTTGACTGGAATACAAAGATAGAGAAAGTTCATTTTATTGCTCAAGTATTTTCCTTTTTCTGGCTTCTGTTTTCCTGCCTGAAATCAATATTTCAGGGCTAATGGATGAGGGCATCTGCTGTTGCTGCCTAAAATGCTGACCTTGGCAATCAATATATTTAGCTTGGAGCATTTGTGATGTCAATTGCTATGATAATACTTCGGCATTTACTGCCTGCAAAATGTCTGGGTTATTGGGTTAGAGTTCCCCTGCAATCTCATCTTTCCCAGTTTCTCTCTTTGTATACTCTGTAACTGCTGGGGACTCCGAACCCTCAAGCACAACTGTGTTAAGCAATTATTTTATTAGGACTGGATGAAAGATGGGTTTTGTTTTGTTTTCTAATTTGTTGATCATTTTGAAAATGCAGATGGACAATCACGCTGTTCTGAATAATATGTTTCACTTCAACAGAAAGTGCTTTGTTCAGAGGTTTTAAAATATTTTCAAGTAGATTTTGAAGATTTCTAATAACAAGGAGGTAAAGTTTGCCACAAAGTTATTACATACTGAAGAAACAGGACACTTTTTTGTAGAAAACACTGGAACATTTGACTGAATTTTTTTCATTGTGGTCTGTAAATTAAGTGAATAGTTTGATTGTATCTAAATGAGTTTAGTGCCACCGATTGTACATTTTTTCTCCAAAAATTATTTCATTTAAGAGATATCACATGGTCCAGAATTTTAACGCTAGTCATTTCCAAGTGGTCTCAAAATGGCACCTTTGTCCCTTCTCCTCTTTGTTTGATTCAACGTGAACTGCCTAGTCTGTGGGGTTTTCCTGCCCTTGCCTGAACACAATAGGGTTAAACACCATCATCCCTGCCAGCACTGGTGCTTTCTGTCTGTTGTCAGTTTGTTGCTGAGCTTCTGTACCAAATTATCTGGATGCAGTAAAGACATTGACCTTGACATCAGTTTGATCCTTGTGACCAGAAAGGCTCTCAACAGATCTAAGAGATTATTGACCTCAGTCCAGAGCTTCAGCAAAGTTTATCAGTCTCTGTAGAGCCTAACAGTAGATAGACCATTATAAATGATGGCTTTTTATTCATAGGGCAGTCTTGAATTGTGGCGTCTAATCTTATTAGAGAAAATTAGGTCTATCCTGGAGCTTTAAAACCTGTTTGTGGGGCTCTGGCCCATAAGCTGTCAATCAACTGAAACCTGTCACAAAGGTTTACAAAGACTGACCATAAATTGCTAAAGAATGACAACTATTGTACATGACTGCATTGCTTTCAGATCTGTCCAGATCTGCATTTTTTTGCAAATTAAAAGGAGTCTGTGGTTAACAGAATAAATTCTGTGTCTGACAGAGTATTGAAGAGGATTGTGAGTATTGACATTATTTGTATTATATGTTTTTTTTTTTCAGAAGGAGCAAAGATTGCTAAAAAAGAGACTGTGAAAAGGTATTAACCATGTATACTTGTATCAGTTGAAAAGTTTGTTCCTCAGTCATGTAATAACCAATACCTTTGCACACATATGGCACTGTTTAAAGGGTTTTCAAATGCTTCTTATAATGCTGAATAAGCAAGGTCTGGCCTGAAGCCCTTCAAGGTAATTGAGAGCTTTTCTGTTGACTTCAATGGGCTTTAGCTTAGGACGTTAGTGAACTTAGTCTCTCAAAACCACTTGAACTATTGTTATCCTCATATACTAGTAGAGAACTGAGACAAAAAAGTGAAATGACATGCTGTCAGTCACACAACAAGTTGGCAAAGACAGTATAAGAACTCAGCGTTTTTGCTACCAGTCCAGTTATTCAATCACCTCTGCTCTCCAAAAAAAAAAAAAAAAAAAAAGAAAAAGAAAAGAAAAGCAAGGGGGGGAAAAAGGCAAAAAAGTGGAGATTTTTTATGCTGGTCAAATAACTCTGTGAAGCCTTTAAGACTAAAGAGTCAAGCTTTCATTACGTATAGGCTGTCCTAACTAATGATATCTCAGGTATGCCCTGAGCTCCCTGGGGTTTATGGCCTTCCTGGGGACATCTGACATCTCTCACATGGGATGCAGCGATGTGATCCTCCCTCCCTTGGCCTGCGCTGTAGTTTCCTGGTGCTGACAGGGATCACGTCGGCAGCCGTGAGTCATGCTCAGCACCTGCACTTGTGTGCTCTGAAGGTGCCCAGACAGAACTAAGTAACAGCCAGACTCCAGGAAAATATTTATTAGATGATGCATTCAGGGAAAACAAATATTGATATTGACACAACAACAGCCTACATGCCTGCTTCTATCCACTATGGCTTACCTTTGCCTGGGACTGGTGAAGGCGCTCCCAATTTGCGTACTCCTGTAATGTCCCCTTTTTGGCTTCACAGTCTGTTCTCACCAGAAGAAATCTTGCAGCGTAAAGGAGAGCCAGGGTGTAGACAGTCTTTTGGACAGGAGACCTTTTGGGAGCTAGCAGCCTCCCTTGCAGTAGTGTTGCCTTCCCCTTACGCCTCACCTGCGGCAGTGGGACGGAGGACAGACCCTTCTTGGAGCTCCTGTCAACCAGGTGACCCCTTCAGAGCTACATGTGGTTTCTTGTGCTGTACTTGTGATAACCCTAGCAGCCTTTGTTGTAATTTGTCTGATAATTCACAGTCTGTACTTCTTAATTTTTCTTTTTTTTTTTTTTTCTTTTTTCTCCTATTGCTTTATTTTTTAGTTTCTTGCTTTTACCCTGCGGGAGGGAGCCTGTTGCTCACTAGTGGCATGCCCTGGTAGACCTGCTAGCTTTGAGTCCTCTGCAATACATGAGGATGCTATTCCCCTCTGAGGTGGACGTGCTTATCGCCTTTTTTTTTTTTTTTGTATGACTGAAGAGTACGATGTGTCCAACTCCATGGTTTTTTTTAGATTGTCAGCCCTAGGCTGAGCAAATAGCACAAAGCAAAACCTTTCTTCTGGTCGGATCCCCTCTAAGCCCAAGTGGTCAGTCACACAATGAATCCTCTGCTATCTGGAAAGAAGAAGGTGGTTTCTGATAACATTACTTCTGCAGGTTGTTCCAGGGTTCATTCTTAGCTGCTCTTTGAGGTGAAGAGAGATTCATGCTATTTCCATGCTGACGGAGATGGCCCTGCTAGTGCTGGGTGTATGAACTAGTCAGGTATGTCAAAGGAGAAGAGAAAGCATGTACAGCCAAAGGCTACAAAACCCTGGAGCTTATTCATCTTCCTTCCTTGACCTCCATACTGATTTGATTTGAGGCTACCTCATCACTGTATTGAACATGATTTACCTGTTTCATTAATTAATAAGCCAAAATGATATTAATAAGTCATGACTGCACTGTTAACTAATGGGACTGTCAAGTTCTCACCGAAGTCTTCAGGGATAACGCCCAAGGGGCAGAACATAGATTAATTCCATTCATATCAACTGCCACTACCCAATTGATATGACCTAGCTGATAGGTCATAATTGGTTATAAGCCATTGTGACCAGATCCTAAATTTGGAAAAGAAAAAGAAGTTCTGAATTCTGCTGACCTGGAAGGCCTTGATAAAAACTGTCAAAGACTTAAGAGCACAGTCTTCAGTTTTGTCTGATATTTTATATATATTTGAGCTGCAATGTTGAGAAGGCTCTGGAATGCAAGGGTCTTTGCTTAAAATATTGTGGGAGGAAGAGTTTAATGTGTGCTTGTGCAGTGACATAACAGATGCTGAGATCTGAACAAAAAAAGCCTAGATAACAACAACCAGATATAAAACTAACACAAGGTCTGCAGGGGAACTGGCTAGCCCAGAATATCAGTGTTTTCTCTGGAAGTCTTTTATTTCCTGGTCACTGTTGGAGTTTCAGTTGAGATCATGGGCAACCCCTGAATGACAGTCCTATTTCTGCAAATAGAGAATAGTAATTGGAAACTGTTCTCCTTGGAAATCCTGGTGAATCAAATAAATATTTTTACCTTTTCCTTTTAGAAGTGCTTTGCCTGATCTAGGGAAGGAATAAAGCAGAAATAAAGCAATATCCTGCATTTGCCCTCTCCCTGTGAATGGCTGTCATTTGAAAGGGTCATGACTACAGACCATACTTTTAGAGTAGGTTTGTATAGATCACTGCAGAACAAGATTTAGGACGGGTTTAGTGGACAGTCTCTTTATTCTATTGGACATATGTGCTAAAGATAGCACTTAAAATATTATTGGATAAATCCTTTTCACTGCTTCCACATTTATGTATCTTGGAATACTCATAGTGAAATAGAGAAGTTTGTTCATCAATCTTTTTTACTGTCTTTAGATCTTTGTAGTCATCGTCATAAATGGATCCAGTCATGGTGTTTTCTCATGTGATGTTTTAGATCTAGGTGCTTGAAGTATCAGGCAATATGGGTGTCAAACCTGTGTTTGAACCTAAAGACAGTCTCTTGTTACAGCTGTCTTCACAGATGTGAAGTTAGGCCCCACAAATTGGATCAGCTGGTGAGTTTTCCAAGTTTACACTGTCCCAAATGCAACTTTTTCCTGAGAGTATCAAATTGAAAAAAAAACCCCAATCCTAATTATTTTATTATCTAGGACAAAGGTGTTGCATTTTCCAATGATTTGAAAGATCTCAGTGATTTCAAAATTTAAAATGGCTTGCCTACTGCTTTCTAAATACTAGAGCCGAGTTGCAGATCTAGGTCAGATCTTTCCAGCACTTCTAATACATAAAGATATGCTGTTATTAGGGTTAATCATGTTGTTGTATGTTTTAATGCCCAATCAGAGCAAGAAGTCTCTGTGTCAGTACAGTGCAACTGAGCGTTCATTGTTACAGGCCGCACTGGGATCAATGGTATTTCAGTAGTAAAAGAAACCTAGAGAAGAGGTAGAAAGCAACATGAATAATTGGCAGCAATTGTACTGAAAGCTGAGCAGACTTAAGTTGTTTTGAGTCACTAAGATTAACCAATTTGAAATATTCATCTCCTCTTACTTTGATTTATCACCATTCAGGTTACAGAGTGAATTGCATTTGGTCTGTAAGCATCACCTTGTTCAACGGGGCAAATACATATTAACACTGCCACAGTAACTGCTCAAAAGGCATTATATTACTTGTTTTTTTGAAAGTGCCTACAGATGCCATTTAACACCTCACAGTATTAGTTGTTATAAACACAAAATAAATATCAATCCTTCTCTCTGACCTAGTGATTTCAACGTGTAGGGAGAGATGAAAGGCAGTGATAGGAAGAGAAAAAGGAGAACAGACAGATGAAACAGTGTGTTAAGCAAATAGGTAGCTATTACAATTGCATTGGTTCAGGCTTATCAGAGGGAAGTGGAAGAAGAGAGAGGGCTGGAGCCACCCCTCCATTAGCTCTGTGTAGTGCTACTTGTACTCTGGTCTCATGAGAGAGGAGAGACTGCAGTGTAGTTTATCTGCCCATCAGCAGCCCAGCCATGCCTGGTTCTGAACTGGTGTTTCATATACTTTTGCATCCATTGTCTCTGACCAAAATCTAGATGTAGTATAGGCATAAGTGAGATCATGTAAAGCAAGAAAGTTTTTTTTTTCTATAGCTGATGCTACTTTTCCATTAGCAGAAGTAAAGTAGAACTTGAAATGAGATCGAGTCCACCTGCATTTTTGATGTCTCATGAAGCAGTCCTCCTGAAGCAAGTGTCTGACTTCCATACTGAGTTGATAAAGGCATATAGGTTCCTCTTTGGAGGAAGACCCTACCTCCCCTAGGTCATGAGTTCTCTGATACCAAAGGTATGAAGAAATCCCATGGCTTTGTCACCCTTCTCTAGCTCTTGCTTGGAAGAAGTGATATTGTTATATCTAACTTTTGAGGTGGAAACAAAGTGAAGCGAAGGCACACTTGGCATGTTCAGGGCTGTCTGACTTAGTTCTAAATATGATGGTTCCTGAGCAAGGAAGCTGGAGCTCTGGAGTCCTCTGCCTTGCCCATGCCTTACCCATTAAAGAATGAGTCTTTAATAGTGGCTATATTTTCCAGCTGAATAACTAGAAAACAGAAAGGTTTAGTGACTTGGCTTTGTGGGCTCTGCAGCTTACTGGACAAAGGCTCTGTCAGCTCAAAAGAGCTCTGTGGCTGACACTCACAACTTTGACACCTAAGGGTTGAAAATACATTTTAAAATGACTCATATCTACCTTTCAGAGTGAAGGTAGACTATTCCATGAATATATGAATGGTTTATTTAGCTGTGTGGTGAATATATCTATCTTTCTAAATTGCTTAATACATCTACATTTCTAAATTCTTAATTACCAAAGCAAAGATAGTGGAATGACGTATTTCTGGTACATAGTTAGGTATGATTCATCTTGGTGCTCCTGGATGAATAAGATCCAGTGTTCCTGTTAATGGATGCTTTCTATGACCCAGCCTTCACGGAAGAGTGATGCATTACTCAGGATTTTCAGCAGTAGGTACTTTCTGTAGTAATTGCACAGCTACCAAGAGAGATAATTGTTGGTTTCCAGACATTACCACTGTGGTCAGGGCCACTTGATCCCACTCTCTGTTTAAATTTAATTCTCCTCTGAACCTTCCTTTTCATTAATTTAAAATTATGAAAGTAGTTTCTACATTTAACTACACGAAAGACAAACAAAAGCTGTTTTAAAAGCCTGATTGATTCTGAGCATTATGAAAATGTAGTGAGGGTAGCTACCTAACAAAGCATGCTTACTGAACACTTAGAAAACTCACATGAGAGAAAGCAGAACTGAGATTACTGTACTTTTTATGTGATTCACAAATAACAAGCATAGGGAGCAACAAAAGCATACTTCATCGTTCCAGCAGCGTTAACTCTGACCAGAACAGACAGGTTTTCAACCTCTATCTCCATGCTATGTCTCTGGGAAAAGAAAACCCGGGAGGCATTCTGCAAAGTCATGCAGAGGAAGTGCTCCCGGTTCATTGTGCTTCCTCACACGCCTGAAGGCGCTCTGTGTGTGAACATTTGCAAGAATAGACCATATGTTAATGACTGACTTACTAACCTCAAAGCCAAGTCTGCATGCTATAAACCACCAGTATTACCTTTCTTTTGTGCACTGTGTTATTGCCTGAACAAAACCCATCATTTCAGAAAATGTCAGGTACAAGTATTGTATCAAGATGCGAACTGTGCAAAGTCAGCTCATACATTTGCCAGAAAGCTGTTAGGAGAAAACGCATATGTACTGAAATCAAGATAAAAATAATATATAAACGTATCCACAAGCCAAAAGTATGATGTTCTATTATGATGAAAGATGTTTCAAAAACATTAAGAATAACAAAGCAGATTCTTTCCTACCATAAAAAGCTTTGCTCAACACAGGAGGGCTTTCATTACTGCTGGAAAATATGACAAAGGTAAACACAATACAGTGATATCACCCAGACATTTTGAAATGAGATTTTTGGTTTTCAGAATGTAATTGGGCTGCATATTGGATTTGTGTTGAGTACCGTAAGGCTAACATATCTCTATGATAGGTGAATAAGCTGGTACTTTGTATCTTTCAGTGATTTTCTTGTGGTTTTTAATTTTCTTCAGTCATTTCCTCATCCCTTTTTTGTTTCAATAGCTTTGATAGTTCCCCATATATACCACTTCTTTACCCTGCTGTTAGCCCTGAAAGGAATTGACAGGCCCCCTATCTAGCTTGTTAAGCTCTTGAAGCTTGCTGCATCCTGCATGTAACATGTTTCTGATTATGCCGGCAGCACAGACATTTGAGCTTACAGCTGCTGTAGTGCTGCTAGATCAATACATCCACAAAGGGCAGGGAGCCTTTTGTGTAGCTTCAGAAATCAGATTTCTCTTGTCTAGAGGGCAATCTGTAAAATAAAATCTCCTAACATGGAGTAGTCCTCCTGGAGCTTCACTGAGATATGCATTTATCAGTGTATTTAACAAGGCACTAAGAAGCTCTCAAGGCTGAGTGACAAGAAGGGGTTTCCTTGCTTCACAGCAATACCACCTCCCCCTTCGCCTCTCCCCCGCACCACCCTAGACTCCACGCACGATAAGGCACAGCATATGTTTCTCCTTAGACTTGTCTGCAAAAATATCAAACCCTTAAAAGACGCATCAGTTGTGGACATAAACCTGTCAGAAAACAATTATCAGTTGTATGTCTTTGTGATCTTATTAAGTCACTTGGGTCTTGATAACCTTGCAGATACCGTCTGTAGTGGAAATAATCAAGGCAGAGATAATGCAATTTGTTGATAAAGCCAGGAGTCTGACTGGGTCAGCTTGAAGCCCACTCAGCAGTTAGTTTGCAGGGTGGACTGTTGTTAATTTCTGGGGCTTTTTTTCTTTTTTTTTGCATGACTGGTAGAACTCAATTTATATTCTTTCCTTCTCTCTGATACAGACAAGCTCATTTTTTCCGCCTCCAACTACACTGAACATTCAGCTTTAGAGCTAGTATGCAGGAATTGACAGCTCAGCAGCCAAGAGAAAGAAAGGGGAGTTGGGTACAGGGAAGGATCAACCACAGCATGTTGTGGAGAGCAGACTAAGACCATCCTCTCCCAGACATTTGTCCTACCACTTCCCTGGGAATTGTTATTTTAAGGGTGAGCCTTGCAGGAGTGCTAATGAGTTGAATTGGCAGCAGGACTTTAACTCTGCAAGGGCATGAGAGTATAAATCCATATGAACTGAGATACAAAGAAAAGGGGATTGCATGTATGAGATGAAATTACTTTTTTAGCAATTTGGCCTCATCTCCGTCTGTGCTTTTTCACTCACTTGTAAATTATTTCCTTAGGGATTGTATTTGGAGAATCAAATTTGACCAAATTTCACCTGATGGTGAAATTCAGCCTAATGAAGGATTTTTCCACCGGCGAGACTCTTGCCCCAGCGGAAGGAGGATTGAAGCTTGAGGAAATTGCAGGACTCCACTTCTGAGGAAATGGCTAGTCTCAGCAAAAATGTGGAACTATGGCTTACATTAACTTTTGAGCAGTCCTTTTCACTTTGTTCTTGTTTTGAAGAGCAGCCTTAAAAAAAGTTATTTTGCAAAGTGGTTTCAAAAAGCTTCTAAAGGAAAAAAATGTTAGGTTGAGTGGCAGGACCTAACACTGGCTTGGAAGGGCCTATGGAGAAGAGACCCAGGTTTCTTACTGGGCCCACGTGAAGGCTGGAAGGCTTTGCTTTGCACGCTCACTATCAACCTGGCTGAAGCAAGTGAGTTTGATTATGGCTGAAGGAGGGGTTCCCCACGGAAGAAGAAGAAATCTTATAATTTTTTTAAATTAGACTGTAAAAATGTTTTTAATCAAGCCGAGGAAGATGACTAATTTAGTAAGGCTTCAACAAGAGTAGAGGCCTGAGAAGAACATCCGTTAGAAGACCATTGGAAACACTCTGAAATACATACTCAGTAAAGTGGATCCATTATTATCAGAGCTACAATTATGCAAACAATTTTATATAGTTTGTTAAAGATGTCCCATGGTTCTGCTGCCTTATGTAATAGTAAGGTGTCTTGATTAAGATCAGTTGCCTTTAAAAAGGGACAATACTAAGCAATATCTTTGCCTATTTTTATGTTAGGACTTGTGGGAGGAATCTGTTCCTAACTGAAAGTCTAGGGCTAAGGATGCTTTGGATGCTTCATTTTCCCCAATTTGTGGGTTAACTTGGGAGCTAACAACAGACTGATGAAAATCTCTGGAATGAAATATTTTCCTTTCTCTAATGCAGCAGAGTCAGCAGGGTGTACATCAACAGAAAGGAGCCCACCCCATACCTGTTTGACTGATAGTTCCCCATATGCCTCCTTCTGTCTTTGCAGCCTTCAGCCCTACGGCCTTGTACCCCAGCACTGACCGCAGCTTGCTTTGCTACACCCTGGTTTCCAGTTCCCTCTAGTTGTCTTCTACACGATTTCTCTCCTACATCACTACCAGTCAAAGAGCTTAGTCTTCTGTGGTAGTGAAGTATCAAGCTTCTGATGGTAAGTAGCCCTTAAAAAACATTAGAGGGTTTCTTCTTGTCCTACAGCCTCTGCTGGACACCTAACCTAGGGGACAGCAAATATCTTTTAGAAGCACGTGTCTCCCTCCACTGAGCAGGCCAGTTGCCTGCCTTTTTATAGATGGATATATTTAGTTGCAGAAATGCTACCAAAAGTCTATTGACCAATGATAATTTATGTCTTACTGCCATAACACATTTGTACTAAGAGATCTTATGAATCAGTGCAAAAGCAAGGTCCAGAATAGCAAAAACAAGCTTGTCGTGGAGTTCTTTGGTACAGTACAATCCCGGCTTTCTTAGTCCTGCTTTTACTTGGAGTGATTTATCTTGAGGCTATAGACTGCAGATATATTTGCCTACCCATACTTTGTCATGATATTATCATTAAGAATAACTATTCCCTTGGTGTCAGAGCAACCAAGATTGCTCTTATCTGAAGAAAAGAAAGAGACGATAAGATTTTTTTTTAACTCTACTTGCCTATCACATTACATTTCTCTGTCAGTTGAGTATGTTTCTCATTTTCCTTTCCAAGTGCACTTTTGTTTCCAGTATTGAAGATTATATTTATAAAGGGGATCCATTTCAATGATGGATGAAATTCATCACTATCCCTCTACAATTACAACTCAGTTTTAAGGATGAAACTTTCTACCAAGCAAAAGCATAGGCAGGTACTCCATCAGTACAAATCTGAGTACACATCGGGACTTTTTTCCCAACAGGATAAAAATAAGAATAAGATACTGAGTACAATCAGGTAGGTGTGCTCTAAGATGGGGGCAAGGCAACAGGGTGTTGCAAGCTTGGAAACTAATCCAGCTAGGAGACATTGCGATATGGTTAGAAAAAAAGCTGTGGTCACTTCGAAAAATGACCAGTTACAACTCTTTAGGTCAGTAATGCCAAATAATTTGTGCAGGCTGGGTCACATACTCTCTCAAGAATCATATGTCCTGTCCTCATCCTGTTATCAGATGTATATCTCTCATATACCTAAAATATAGGCATCTTTTGAAATACAGCTGGACATAGATCAGGTAAGACACCAAAAGAGGGGAAATGCAGAAGATGGGAACTCTCCATCCCAGCTCTTCTGTGAATAACCAGCCTCTGGCCCAGTACCACAGAAAAAAGGTCCTTAGACTAACTGGATTAGTTTGGCCACTTGACCTTCTTATATGTCAGAGAAATGATTGTATGCTAACAATATACCTGGTAAATCATTATATATATGCTCCATATACAGGACCCCAAGTATTCTGGAGTACTCTCACTACAGTCTGTCTGATGATGTTATTCTAAAATGTGATTCAAAACAGTAGTTGGAGATACTGTTCAGAATTTTTTTCTAGAATGTTGTCAAATAATCATTTACTTAGAGATGACTGCACTTCCTTTGAGTAATCATTAGTAATTTTTCAGATGGAAACAATATCACCTTTCAGCTGGTTTCTACTCTGTAATGAAGACTTGTAGGCACAGACATTTACACATAATAATGCATCCTTTCTCATCACCTGTGTAAATTCAGAGCTGACCTGTGGAAATCAAGCAGAAATAATTTGATGGTCCCCATAAAGAGAATGAAGTTATACGGAAACACATGGCTCTATCCCAAATTCAAGTGTTATTTCCAAATGCAAAGAACGAGGGTCTCAATTCCCAAAGCAAATACTCTGAGATGAATCAAACTGTGCAGGAACTAGAACTGTTTGGCTGGCCAGCATATAATACCATCTATAGTGGAAGAGAAAATCTCTGTTCATCTTTAGTGTAATGTAGACAAGAGTATGGTAGAAATCTTTTTTTCACTGGTGACCAGATGACACTGATGAAAATATCTGGAACTGATCTGCAGTACAGCTTCTGCTGCTGTTGTGTACTAAAGCCATGACTGAAAGGAGATGCTGTTCTAAATGGATGGATGGAATAGTCACGGGTGTAAGAAGAAAATGAATCTGTTTACTCTTTACACCTGGTCAGTTTTCCTGTATACACAAGACATAACAGAGTAATTAGACTCACCCACACACCTCAACTTCACCTGTGCTAGTAATAGAGGGAACACTGCAGATAACTTCCCTTCTCAGAGCTGATGGGCAATCAACACATTCTGCCTGAAGATTTTTAGTCTTAAAACAATAAATAAGTTACAATAGCATGTGTGGTATTTCATACGTAACCTTTGCAAGACTTCCTTTGCTTTGAAGGGTTTTCTGACTAAGTTACTAATCCTATGACTGGCTGTGTGTCTAGGCCTCTCCTTACTCATATGGTCTGTTTTGGAACAGGAGCCAAATGAAGACTGAAGGTCATGGTCCGTTTGTATTAGTCACATAGAAGGAGGGTACTTCTGTCTTAAAGAGTTTACAGTCCACCTGCATTTTAATGTCTGATGTTGCACAGAATAGAAGCCAGTGGAAGCCATTGGAAAACCTTCCACCATCTTAAAAAAAAACCAGATCAGGGTCTGTACATTTCATTCAGTGTGTTGATTTCGTTAATCCACCGAGAACTGGTTTATTTTTATATGGTTAATCTGAACAACAAGGCTAAAGACAATGTGGCAGTTCACAGAAAATGGAGTAAAAGTATTGAATTATTCCTGGCAAAAAATTTAGGACCATTCTCCCTTCTTCTCCAGCAAAGATTGGCTCTGATGCAGAAAATTTCCTAAACTCCTGCATGACAACTAATATTGTTTCTATCACAGTTTGAATGAATCTTGCAAAATTCTGTTTGTTGCTGATAAAGAGTATTGGGAGATACAGACATGAGAGGGTAACAGCTTTATGTAGGCAGGGCGCAAGCCTGGCTCTACAACAGGAGAGAAAAAAATAGGGAGCAGAAGAGGCAGTATGTGACTAAAAAGTGAAAAGAAGAACAGCCAGCAATGTGTTTTGTGTCCCCAAGAATTTCTGGAGGATTTGACCCTTTGCAAGTGCTGGATGGGGATTGCAGTCCATTCTGCACAGTGAGGCCTTGGGGTAAATAAAATTGCAACAGGAGTAAAATGTTTTCTTTTCTCATACATAAGCAGTAAAGAGATAATAATAATAATAATGATAAGGCTGGAACCTTGGGTAATGTAATCTCTCCAGACGTGGGCCACTGGTGAAAGGAATATGTATTCTGAAGCCTGGATGATTTTGATACATCTGCATAGTTGTGGACTGCCTGACCTCTTACTCTTTCTACAGTAAAGATATAACTATCTTTTTTTTTTTTCTCTTTTATATTTCAATATCTGATGGTTTTGCAAGAAAACAGAACCACAGATGCTGGTCAGATCCTGCATATTTTCTCCCCCTTTTCCAAGCCCCTTTGTTTGCTTTTTGCTATGCACTTACGGTGACGCATCCCATCTGGTTCTGCTGTATTGCATGATCCAAGATAATACATAGCACTGTTAGCAGTCAAGATGGGACATATCATAGCTTGTTCTCAGTGCGTGTTGCCAAGGGCCTTAATCTTCTGCTTCAGAATTCCAAATAAGTTTTAATTTCTTTTCAAGTTATAGAGTGGTAAACTTCCCAGGGAATTTTACATTTCCACGTTAGGGCTGATTCTGCATCCAAGCAGGTTTGTTTAAAAATAATTCAGGGATTTTTGTACCAGATATACCATGTCTGGGCTGAAGGTCAAGCGAGCAGCTCTATGTTACTTCCTGAACCACCCAGTCTCATCACAGCCACCTTGATTATGTTTCATCCCTGTCCCCTGTCCTGCCTGGTACCCTCCTCTTGTCAGGGAGGGCCATTCACAGTGTCCATTTAGGGCAGGTTTGTATTGCTGAGCTGTGGAAAAAACAGCCAGTGCAGAGGCAAAGGACAGAGCCTGTAATAAGAAAGCATTCTTTCTACACCCTCTGGTTTTTGTGTCCCATATTTGAGCTTGAAACCATGGTATTTTGAACTATGACTCACCACTTTGCTTTATTGCTGATAGTCTGTGGTTGGTAAATTTTATGAGTTTAATCAGTCAAGCAGCTATATGCAAAGTAAAGCTAAACTGATTGTATTTGAATTCTGCACAGAATAGGAATAAATAGTGTAATGAGACTTTGTCACATCCAAAAGCACGTAAATTAATCTGACATTACAGGCGTAGCCATTGCTCACACACACAAAAAAAGCAGGACTTCCTGCTTTTGTTCATATTGTTTCCCGTGTAGTTTGTTTATTGCTGTGATTTGTTTATTAGTCAAGTGGACGCGCTGTCCTGGGGCCCTGCAACAGAAATCAGCCATCTCATGGGACCTACAGAAACGCCTGAGCTCAGTCAGGAGAGAGAGAGCCCGAAGTGGTTCAGTGTGGTCACATAGAGTGGCGAGAGAGAAATCTCCCCTGCAGGGCCCTGTTGAGGATTATACCCTCACGGAGATGCCCTGATAATCTCATAATCCCTAACCTATGACGTGCCTCTGATCTCCTCTCATTCCAAATTATTTAGACTTCGAGTGAGAGGAAGTTTAGAGAAGAAGAACAATTATGAAAAGCCATTTCCATTAAGCTCCTAAAACATTTTTAGCCAGTTTAACAGAGCAGTTAATGATAGCATTAGAGGAGACCTTGGGAGGGTAGCATAGATGTCTTTAATCTTTCTGCTTTATTTTTCTTATCTCCACCACATCTGCTGAAGCAAACAAGCAAACAAGATGTGTTTCCAGTATGCACTTAACACTTTACATGCTGCCGTTGAAAAAGAGAAATGCTTTATTTTTTCATTGATTTAACAGTTTTAATTGATGTGATATATATGACATGAAATATTCCCTCAACATACACACAGAAAGATTGTAAATGATAGGTTTGGTTACTACACAAAAGTAGATTCACTTTACCACCTTTTTTTTTTATGCAAAAAAATGGATTATTCTATTACAGCCCCGCAGTAAGCCTGTTATACTAAAGTGAGGAGATGGTTAGTATATCCTTTCTGGTTCTGCCTTTTTTTATGGATTTCAGAGGTAATTTCAAATTAAAATAACCTAAAGTGTAAAAGAGACTGGCATTGGTTATTTATTCTTTACAAATAGATGTAATTGTTGTGGGTTTTTTTACTTTGTTATTGACAAAGCTCCAAAATATGCATTTTTCTGCTTTATGTATCTGGTTTTATACAGCTTTTGGGTAAAAGTGAACTTTTACATAGCATTTTTGCTTATTGTATTTAAAATGTAATATTTAAAATATTTGCCATTTGCAAAACAGTCCCCTTTTTCATCTCTCCCCAAAAGTATTGCACTTTCTTCTGTTCTATCAGGGTTTCTTTATAGTATGAAAAAGAGAAGAAAAATATGCACATTCCAGAAATAACTAATAATTTCTTTTTCATGAATAGTGAAAAGCTACAATTAAGCAAGACATGTAAAAACAAACCTTGTAAGAATATTCGAAAGAAGAAACATCACAAAACAAGGGGGTTTTTTCAGTTTAGCAGAAATGAGGGAATGTAGCTTGTCAGAGGAGAATTACAGTTGGAATTCATTACCACACATCACTGAGTGACTCCCTTTCTCCTTCCAGGCTGTTTTCTGTTTGAACTGCACGTTTTTCGGGTGATAGTTGTTTTTTTACTGTCACTTCAGTGCTGTGATCTCAACTGGGGTCTCAAGGTGTTGCAAGTAAGATAATTTGCAACAGGTAAAATGACAAACATCCATCATTATCTCCAGCAATTTTTTACAAGGGTATCAACAGAGCTATTTGAAAACTGTCCCAACTGTTTGGCTTTTGAAGGCAGATTTAGCCCTTCTGGACTGAGGTTTTTGCAATATTTCATATGATGATTTATGCACAAAACTGTACTATTGTATTAATAATTGGAGTAACTTTTGTCATTTTACAAATCTAAAGTAATAAAGGTCATTACCACTAAAACTGTAATTCACTTAATGGTGTCACATCCTTTTAAAGTCACTAGTACTCTGGATTATGTCCCTTCCTTGCTGTTATATTCGAACCATGATATAAAAATGCTCTGTTGACTTTGCAGGAAAATATCATTAAAAGAGAGTGCTTTATCTCTTTTACTCCTTTGACCTCTTCCTCCCATCCATAACTAGTTTACTGTAGCTGTATTCTTCCTCTCCTAAAGCAAAAGTAATTCATATACTTTCAAGATTTGCAGAATCTCATATTTCAAAAAGTACCTGGTTTTGCTTAGAATGGCCTTGTTGTCACTGTGTGATTGAAAAATGATCTGAAACACTTTATCACAGATCAAACAAATGCAAGCTGTACTTGCCATTAGCTAAGCATTTGGCCTGGGCTGAGTCATCCCATCATGTTCTGGGCTAGTGAGCTCAGTATCATCCCTGATCAGCACTAGAGTACAGCACCCACAGGTTTAATTAGACTGCAATATATCTATATAACTGAGTTTGAGTTTAGCAATAGATAGGTATGGCAATGGCCTTGTTGTTTTGTTGCTGTGGTAAAGATTTGGCTTTTAAAAAGCACAGAATAAATTAAGAATAACTGTGACAAACTATAGGAGATGAACTTATGAATTCTAATTTAAATTAGGAGCGTCTATGTGAGATTTCAAACTCCAGTGTGAATGTAGTGCTGGGTGCCTTCACTACTGTCTTTCCGCTGCCATATTTGGCTGAAATTCAATGGGATGATGACACAGCTCTAATAATGGAAAGTCATTAACCTGAGGAAATCTCTCGTTTGAATGAAACTAAATGGGGCAATGCAATAGCTAGAGCTTGCGAGGGTAAGTTTTATCTGACTTCTTTTCAGGGAGCTGGAGCTCAGAGCAGTGGAATTTCTCCCTGAGGCAGAACAAAGGAATTAGATGTCATTTTGCAACCCTTTAACTAAAAGTGATTTCAAACCTGAGGACTTTTTGCAGGTAATGCAATTGCTTTTTGAAGGTAATGCTTCTCTCAAAGTAGGATTAGCCAAGGAAGAAAAAAATGGCTGTGTAAAGAGGTGGGGGGGAGAGAGAGAGATTCAAGACTATTCAAAAAAGGCTCCAAAGAACAACTACCACCCCAAATCACACACAGTTCAAATAGAAAAGACAAAAAGATTCTGACATATCCAAAAAAAGTCCAGGGAAGTAAAGAGGCATGTGTGTTTATTATTTTGTCTAGTTCTGTATCCTTCCTGTGCTAACTGAAGTAGAGGATGATTGTAGTTAGAAACCCATATACATCTTGGGCATCTGGTAACTTTCATCTGTCCTGTATCACTGAAGAATAACATGTAAATCCAGCATGCTGCAGGCTAGATTTAAGGAATTCAATGCATTTAAATCACTGCAGAATCTGGAAGCTTAGGACAGCCTAGGACAGCCTAGGGGCCATTTAGCCCAATCTCTGTGAAGAGATAACAGATATCCATATTTTATCTAAGAATTGTGTCAGAGGTGCCAAGGATGGGACAAAGACCAGTAGACCAAGAGAAGATGAAACTCACGTGTCTATCCTTGAGGTCCCGATACAGCAACCTGGCTAGCGTTCAGCTAGCATTAGCCCCATCAGAGCTGAAACAATAACCAAGAAGAATAGGAGAAATATATATTCATAGTAGTAAGTAAGCTTGCAAATTGCATTCTTCTTAAGCTCTTGGCCTCAGACCAGAACTTTTTCATTTAAATGATATATTGAAATACCACTTCTCCCCTGCCCTGGCTGGTTAATTAACAAAAGCCTCACACTTCAGTGCAAAGAGTGAATACTTGAAAAAATAGACACATTTTGATGTTTTTTTCCAAGCTAGTTCCTTCAGAAATAAGAGTTCTGCTTAGTCAGAGTTAGCTGTGAGTTTGGGAAATTTTATGTAAAAGCCCCATTGAGCTTGCTTGTGTCCATCTCCTATGAAGACTTTTCCCGCTCGTCTGTGACCCCACTTCCCCATCAATTACTTCTTCTCGGTGATCTGAGCTAGTTTAAGATCTTGTAATACAGATATTGACACTAAAGAGGACTCATCTATAGAGGAAGGGAGTGTGGAGCTAGTCTTCAAAAAAGCAAGTGTCAGTGCCTCTCAGTCGCATTAGTCATTTTTTTTTCTGAACTAGAAGCTTCTGATGTTTGTCTTAGCCTCTGGGCATTAAATGGATCAAAGAGGAGGACTGGAAGGGACAATCCTTATCTGAGGTGCTTGTGCTGGAGCACACGGTCATCGGTTGATCAGTTGATCATCATATTGCCACTCATGCCACACATATTATGGAGCTAAATATGTGTGGCAGTGTTCACATCAGCTTAACATTACCTGACCGTCTCTTGCTGTGAGAGAGGACACTACCATTATAGAGTTGTGAGACTAGAAGTTGAAGAGTTTCAAGAAGGAGGCACTTCTTACATGCATGACTTTTTACTGTGTCCTTTCCTCTTCTTTCTGCACTGTCTACGTGGAGATGTCTCTTCCCCCATGGTTATGCTCTCATGTGGTGTGTATAGATACTGAGGGACTCCACTGAGGCTGACAGGGCTGTTTGCTTCTGTAGCTGCAGGTAGCTTACACATCTCTGCATGGCATAGCAGTCTGACAGACAGGCAGGTTTCTGGGTAGTGCTCAGACACCAATTTCATCTGCAAGTGTAGTACTGGGTGGAACATGAAATGGGAAGGGCTCAGAATCCCCCTCCTGGGACACAGATGTTCCCCTCCCATTGCCCTCCTCAACACACACACATGTAGTTTTCTTCAGATGTTTTCAATGCTTGTGTAAAGGTAGGTACTGCAACACGGCCTTGGAAATCTTTTGATGCAATCATGAGTGCAGTTAAATTTTAGATTATTCTAAAGCAGATCTCTGCCTTAGTGACCTGGATATTCATTAGTTCTGTCTTTTGCTCTATCATCTAAACCATTTTAAGTGGCAATTCACTCTCATGTAATTTGCTCAGTGCAGAAGAGGCTTCCTCTTCCCTGTCCTTTGACCTACCTTTGATTTCTGCTTCCAATTATATCTCATGCTTTGTAGTGGGTTTTGATTTATGACATTTGTTCTATGATCTTTCCATCTTTCTAATATTTAATGTCAGGGTGAAGTCTTTTATGGTGTTGGGAACCTGCAGCCTCAGACCCGATGTGAATTGAAGGCAGGGTAGTGTGTAGTGGGGTCAGTAGGAAACATCCTTCTCATGCTTAATGTGGTGGTGAGCTGAGGATATAGCCCTGCACTGCACAGTGTGGGAAAACAGGGGAAAGCCTGGAGAAGGGATGGCTTTGGGGCACCTAACACCCCCCTAGCACCTATGAGAGGCCATGGAGGAGATGGAGCCAGACTCCTCACAGCAGTGCAGGGCGGAAGAGCAAGAGACAATGAGCACAAGCCGCAACAAGAGATGTTCAGGCTGGTGTAGGGAGAAACTCTTTCCCTGTGAGGACAGTAGAGGCAGCGGAGCAGGTCACTCCAGAGGCTGTGCCATCCCCATCCTTGGAAGATTTCAAGCCCCAACTGGACCAAGCCCTGAGTAGCCTGGTCTGATCCCAGAGTAGGCTGTGCTTTGGGCAGAGGGTTAGACTAGAGACCTCCTGAGGTCCCTTCCAGTCTAAATAGTCACTGCGGCACTGTGATAGACAGAACATTTGCTTTCCTGTGAAAGATACCAGGAATAATCCCTCCACTGCAGAAAGCCAACATTGCAGCAGAGGAAGAAGGGACGTGGGCTGTGTGTGAGGCCTGAGGGGTCCTGGTCCCCTCCTCTTGGGACTCTGTGAGTGTAAGGCTTGACTGACCTATCATTTCTTTGGCATGGGACCATGCCTTTGCTCCCATGTCCTTGCTAGCACTGAAGCACTGCCACTTGCTGGGGTGGGAGTGGCCTGGGAACTGCTCTTCTTCCTCTTCTGGGAGAGCTGGCAACTCTCAGGCAAGAACTTCCTGCCTCTGTGGGGAACAGAGGGGCTGTGGGCACTGTTGTCTTCAGAGACACTGGCCACTGCCTCCATCTCATCCTCCCGGGTCTCTGTGCTCTCTGCAGAGACAGCTGTCTGCAGTGGTCTCTGTGCCCCTCTTCCCTGGCTTCCTCATCAGAGGCTCCCTGTGACTGCCAGGGAGACTGTGGGGCTGCAGGATCCTTGTGGGTGAGGATGTCTGTGGTCCCCTCCTTGTGCCCAGGCCCTGGAGGTCTCCTGGTTTGGGATGGACCTGGCTGGAGAGTGTTCTGGGGCTGGGGAGATGTCCAGACTGGAAGAGGCCGAGGGACATCCCTGCATCACGGTGGGAGCATGAGGGTCACAGAGGGCTCTGTGACCAAAGGCCTCCCTGTTGCTGGCACACCTGCCTTCAGTGACAACCTTCTGGAGGAAGTGCTGGGTGCGACCCAGCAGGAACAGCCTCAGGCCATCAGCAAAGGTGGTCCCAACTTAAACGGGGTGTCAGCACCCCACCTCCCATGGCGGGATTGAATTGAGCCCTGTGTCTCCAGCTCAGTGCTTGCAGGGTGAGACTCAGAAGTCACGCTTGCTTTCCCCACAGTCCCATTCAGGTGTTAGATACAAATCACTCCCCTCTTTGGGGCCATTGGCTCCTTTGTGCTGGTGCTCCAGCTGCTCATGCTGCGCTCTACCAAGGAGATGGAGGTCAAGACCAGTCCCTCTTCTGGAGGGCTTTCAGGAGGCAGGAGGTGGAGGTGGCCTTTTCTGCTCTACAGGATTTCTCCTCCGTGTAGATGAAAGTCACTGTGTTATTGTCTCCAGGCCACTTTGTCTCCCCTTGCTGAAGTGGGTTGTGCTTGGCCAACCAATTGTGTGCATCCCGTGTGCTAGTCCCTTTTCAGGATAAGTTTGGTTCTGGAAGCATGAAGACCCATCGGGCCCAAGAGAGGGCTATATTTTAATAAAATCAGAGCTGGATTCCCTAAAGCTGAGGAGATATTGACCTTGATCAACCCTCTAGCCCAATGGTTAGGACATTAACCTTAGAGTGTGAACGGAGGAAACGAGCCAACAGACAAGTTGGGTTGTGATCTCTGCTTCAGTGAATAAATAAGGAGTTCTAGAAAGGCCCACAAGAGATATCCCTTAGTGTGTCATACAGCCCGTTGGTTAGGCCCAGCTGTTTGCAGAGGGGTTATAGTAATCTCCACTATCTGATTAAAAATAAGCTCCCACAAACCAGATGATGCTTCCAACTGTGAGGCTATATTAGGATGAGACCTCCCCTCTCTTGTTCTGTTTTGCCCATTTCTCTTTGGAAATATAATGAAGCAATCAATATATTTTGTTTTGGAATTGATATTTTTTCCATTTCATTGGGCTACAATGAGTTGAAGTGGGCTCAACTTTCAGATAGCTATTTCATAGGTACTCTAAGAAACAGGTGAAGATGGCTTGGTTTATCACTCATCTTTTTTACAATCTGAAAAGCCTCACAAAAGGACTAAGCATGGTGATGCCAGGGCCTCGCAGGGGCTGGGGACTCCCTGGGGGCTGGGAGCATTGGGGGCCCTCCGTGGGGTCTCAGGGCAGGGTCTGGCAGCCGGGGCCCGTCCCAGCCCCGCCGGGCACAGGGCAGCCGGGGGGCACCGGGGCAGCCCCAGCCCCTGCATCGGGCACCTCCCTGGGGATGGGGACGGGCTGAGGCTGGGACGGGCTGTGGGTCCATGGGTGAGGATCAGGATCAGGGTAAGACATGGGCCTGGGATGGCCATGTGGGTGCCCTCAGGACCCTGATCAGCAACGTGGTCATTATGTGCTGGGCTGTCAATAAGTGACTGATAATAAATTGTAGATAGAGAATTAGCGGGGTTTCCCCATTTCAGGTTAAAACCAGATATGGATCAGAGCCTTGCACGTCCCATATTGCATTATGTCTTGAGCAAACTTAGTGCTGGCTTTGGGCCAGGAAGTAATTTTCCAGCCATTTTTCCAGCTGCAGACTGGAGTGCACTGAATGTAGCCTTTATACTCCTCTAACATCAGGCCCTGAAACAAAGACTATGTGTGCTTTACAAAGACATTTTGTTATAACTAGGTGGATTGTATTTACAATTGGGATTACAGTGCATGGGAATCGAGATACAGAAATATAAATGAGAAAAACTCTTTCTGATGATACTGAATAAAATAACCCTCATAGGAATTGCTGTATACTTATATAGTCATCAAGTGGCTTTCTGGGAAAGTTGAAGGTATTAGTTTTGTATGGGTCCCGGCACATCTGCAGTTATACCCATGAGTCTGTTTCAATACAGTACAAAAAAATGCTATGCACGTTTAGAGCCATGTTAATTTCAGAGTTGCCGTAGAAGTTGCTGGCATCTCAATATTTAATTTAATTTCACAACAAGACAAAATCCAGAGATTTCAAAACCTTTCTTAGAATGGAAATTCTAAAATTCTTAGGAAAAAGTATTATTAAAAAATAAATAAATCTGGAGTTCATTGAAGTGTTTTATTTTGCTTATTCAAAGCATCACAATGGTTTGTGTTGATTCATTTCAACACTGAACTGCAGATCACGTCTGTGCATTGTCTTGAGGGATCTGTAGTACCAAATCTCATTCATTCCCACACTGTGAGCAGGGTCCCTGGCTTGACTCCATCTTCTGTAATGCACTCAGAATTACAGGGCTTCCAAGATAAATCCTACAGTTTTGTTCATAAAGGCGTCATGTGCATTACAGGAAACAAATGATTTCAGCAAAAGCATGAGAGAAAGGGAGTCCACAGCTACAGACCACAGAAGACGTAAAACATTAGGAAACAGTCACTATAAGTTTGCTTATTAATGCCAGCTCAAAAGAAAAAAAAAATAGCCTTTAGAGTCATTCAGACCACAGACACTTTCTGATTTGTATCCCACCACCCAAAAAAGAAGTATTTCACTTGGATTTTTATGAACTTTTTTAAAAAATAAAAATTCTGCAAAATAAAAAATAAAAGAATCCAATACAAAAAGTCAGGTGACAGAGGACACTTACAGCCATTACTTCTGTCCAGGACTTCCGACAAGAAAATAGTTGAAATACTTTTGAACTGAGGAGTGGGAACTTTAGCTCTGGTCAAGCATCCTCCTCTGCTCCTGTCTCTCCCTGTACTGCCTTTGGTGATCATCTTTTGCTGCTCCTGAGCTGGAGGCTGCTGCCTGCCATGGTGGAGGGGTGCCCTGGCCCATGCCAGTCCAAATGACTCTAAGTTCTATTATGTAAGGTATTTAAATAACTTGATTCATTTTAAGTGAAGCTTTTGATGGCAGTGGAGCTGGCAGATGGGATGGCGGGTGGATTGCATGGAGAGGCAATAGTAAACAGCCAGGAGCTGGGTTTGAAACTTTTTCCACTGACACCACTGCAGCTGGGAGAAAACCATCTCTAGCCATATTTCACTGAAGTGCAAGGTGTGTTTCTGCTGGTTTGGTCCACAGTTTTAAGAGTTCTGCTTTTCTAGCTTACTTTATCACCAGGTACTCCAAAATAAATAAGGTCGTTTAAACAAAAGATGTACTTGCATTAAAAAAAGCACTAAAAAAAAGACCCAGTGAGGTAATGTTGACACATGATGCCCTTCTGTAGGTATGTTGGAGGTTTTGGGATTTTTTTTGATGTGAGTAAATCCACAGTGCATGCCCATTTGACTGTCTTCACTAGAGACAAAATGTAAATTGATTTAAAAAAGTTGCTAAGCACACTTAGCGCAGTGAGCCTTCATGAGTATCCAGAGCCCCTGCAAATTGGGCTCTTCCTACTGGTGGACGAATATGGAATTAGGAGAGCAGCTTCAGGAGTCTTAGGCTACATCAGCTGAACGGGGAGCTCACATATAAAGGTGAAAAACTCCACTTCTCAGTTCAGAGGAGGTTTCCCATTTTGAATCCAAAGCAGTGTGTAGATGCTGACTACATTTTCTGAATATGTTTTTTTAAAGACTTTTTTTTAAAGAAAATTTTGGAAAGCATGAATATCAGCTACTTTTGTGGAATCAGGCTCTGGCATAATGATGATGACTGCCATTTATATCAATAAATGTAGTTGTTATTTTGAGAGTAAGGTTCCAGTAAGCATAGCTTTCAGGTGATCTCCTGCAATTTGGAGGACTACATAATCCTAATATTTATTAGTGTGCCACTGTGAGATAAAAATATTCCTTTTATGGGTAAGACATCTACAAGGAATGTATACTTTTAAAAACTACAGTACTCACTTTGACAAATACCAGTTGTGTTTGAGTATGAGTTTGCAGACCCACCAGGCTGTTCAGGGCCTTACAAGGTATTCACCGTAATTGGTAGTTGGTGGGGGAGAAGATGCAGAAGAATTCCTTCATGTCCTAATTTGACTTAAAAAAAAAAAAAAAGACTAATTTTTGTGTTTCATCAGCTGATGATAAGGTACACCATGCAATCTAATTCTGTGGGCATTTTAGTATCCTGTATGAGCCAGAAACATTGGATGCCCATTGGAACATATCATATAATACTCAGTGCTCTAAAGTGATAGGAATGAAAAAAGGGTAAGTACTGTAACTTAAAAGAGGCTTCTCATTTCAGAAGAGTGTAGGCTCTAAGCAGGTCTCAGTTTTGTTGCTTGATTTCTTCAGTGTAGCCTGCCTTGTTATATGAAGGCATTTCCTCTGCTTCCCCATATGACCCTATAAATACGCTGCATCTTGTGGACTATTTTGTCTCATTCTGATGCCTCATTATACCCGTGACAGAAAATTACCAGTAAGACCAGGACAGCTCCTGACCTCAGGGACCAATGACTCCAGAAATCCATTGGTTACTATTTTTGTGTCAGTGTCTTTTCCTTTGTCTACAATGATTTGGGTTGCCGTTTCATTCCAGCCCTATGAAAGACAACATATTCTTTGGTGTGTGTCATGTAGCAATTGGACGTATTTTTTGTCTGTGGTATTTCCTTTCCTTTTTTTTTTTTTTTCTTCAAACCTAAACTATTACTGTGTGCAGAAAACCATATAGCTGGAAATGTTGTTAGCCATGTAGGCAGCTGGATGTTTCTGTCATTAGAGCAATGACTTGGGATTGAGGCAGTGCCACAGACTTCTTGCTTACTGGGGGAAATGTGTTGCCTGGCCTCTCCCAGCCCAGCATGCTGTAGCCTCCTCTACTCCTTCTCTTGTCTATGTTAGGTATAAGCTCTTTGAGGTAGGGGCTGCCTTTGACTAAATATTTGGACAAGATATAGCATGATGCAATCTAGATATTTTTTGGAACCTCTAGGAACATAATCGTGTAAACAAGACTGTTTTATATGAATCAGGATTTTATCATTTAGCAATTTACTGGCACACCCCAGTGGGGGCTGAAATGCGATTTTCCTTATGCCATATGCATGCTGCAGAGTCACTGTGACAAATTGTTCAGGAGCTGGAGCTTTTCCCCTCCACAGAAGAAATATTGAACTAAAATGAAGGCCAGTAAATGCTTAATTACTGATACTAAACCATCTTTCATATATATACTGTGAACATGAAACATATTGGATGGAGCTGCTGTCTGGCGCATTTTCATAATATGTGAAACTGGTAAATCAGAAACAGATGGAAGTACTGAAGTAGGAGAATTGCCCTATTCTCTAATTAACTTGATAACAATGCAGAAGAAGAACAATATTTGGGTTTTGGGGAAGACCATTAGGTCAATATTCTCCCAGATAGAAGATGGCAATCTAGGACATGAAAATTATTAACCGGGTTATATATACATTATTATATTACCCATTCATATATGTCAGGGAGAAGCTTATAAAACAGCTGTCGTCATGGTTCTCTTCTCCATCATTATTTCTTGAACCGTCAGCTATTCTGCTTTAATGCATTGTATAATGTGATTTTGCATATCAGCACAATGCCAGACATAGAGCTGGAGGAAATTACTCTTTTTTCAATGATTTACTGAAAAATATCGTTTCCTGAAAAAAGTTATGAATTGAAAGTGAATTGAAGGATCATTACTTTTGGCTATTAAAAATGAGTCTAAAACAACAAAATGGTTGAATGTCCTTTTAGATCAACTCATTCTTCATCTAGGAGAGCTGAATTCAAATCCTTTTTTTTCCTCAAAAACCACACCTCTGGACTATTCAGCTGTGTAAACAGGTGTGTACAAACTTTTGCTCTCCTATGGTTATGGTTCTGCTTTATGTATGTGGTTAAGGAGCAACTGATCAGGAACTAGAAGTCCGGTGTTTCACGCCTTGCATAGTCTTTCAGCTAGAACAGAACTGGCAATGCATGCAGCCTGGGACTGGAGTTTCCTCATACTACCTGTGGCTCATACTACATCACCTTAAGAGTCCTGCCAGTAGCCTAAGGTGTTATTCTCACCCACTTTTGGCTGAAAAAGACTAAGCATGATCAAACCTAAAAAGATATCAATAGAAGGGAAGCAATCCAGCATATATTGTATGGCTTGATGGTTAAAATCCTTTTCTGGGAGGTAAGACATATGAATTCAAACTTCCACAGGCAGGGAATAAGATGGACCTAGATCTCTTAAACCCTGGGCAAAGAGTCTAAAAATCACTGAATTATTGAGCAATATTACTGCTACTGTCTAACAGCTTTCTAAACTTAAACCTTCTGTTCTTTTGCCTTGCTTACAAATGCCTTTCAAAAACAATATTTTTTAAATTTTTTTTTTTTTTAGATTGCATGGAAAACCTTCAAGTTTTCCATCCACCTTCTGGTTTTTGCTTTATTTGGCAAGAAAAAGGAAGCTTTTAATTCATTTTGATCCAAACCAAAATGCTTTATTTGCATGTTTTCTTCTGGCTTTAGATCTAAAAATCCAAATATTCTAATAGTCTCAAACTTAGCAAATGTGAGAGCATGGCTTTAGCACCATTCCTCTTTCTAAGGGTTTTCCTCTGGGCAACCTGCTGTATAAGCACACACCAAAGTAAGATTCTGCTCTTAGTGTGATGTATAAGGAGTCTTTGTGATGCATAAATCAACCTTTCTGAAAATGGGGAGAGCATCATGGTGAGCCCAGGCGCTCCATTTTGACCCTCCAAAGCCAAATGCAGTGGGCATTGTTCAGCCACAGCTAGAAACCTGATAACCCCTCCTAGATGCAGGAAATGGGACATACTGCACTTATGGAGTCCAAGCATATTTTTCCTTAGTCATGATAATGTTAAATGCATTTACTAGATAAAAATGGAAAAAAGAGGGGAAAAAATGAAAAGCGTTCCATACTTTTCTTCTCTACTTCATTTTAGAAGAAAAAAATGCTTATGCTCTGGACAGGGGAGGAGGGTGTTTGCTTTCTACACTTCCTCTTCTCTATCTCTGCTCCCTATCCCCCCAGAATAACTTAAAAAGTCACTTTCAAGTGAAGCCTAAGCCTTCTTTTTGGAATTGGC
This sequence comes from Morus bassanus, assembly GCA_031468815.1. Taxonomy (NCBI): domain Eukaryota; kingdom Metazoa; phylum Chordata; class Aves; order Suliformes; family Sulidae; genus Morus; species Morus bassanus. The sequence continues at coordinate 84,372,628 of CM062568.1, read as the reverse complement.
TTCATTGCACTAGAGCAATTATGATTTTTTCAAGCATTTGCTAGCTGTAGTCTATGGAGCGATTGCTGATAATCTCTGACGAGCTCTTTGACATCGTGACTGATGAACAAACCCCTACAATGGAATAAGGCTCAGGGGACAGGCGATGTGCTTGTGAAGCTCAGGGAAGAATGTAAGGAGTGACCAGAGCTATTGCACATACAGCTGAACTCACCACAAAGGGGACTGGAGGGTGGCCTTTGTTTTTGATAAATAGCTGTATCAGTTGAGAGGATCAGCTGACACACTGAGTTAATCAAAAGAATGTGAATGTCTTCTTGAGTTAGCAAGACCAGTGTGGGGAAAGTGTATACATGGCTCAGCATAAGACTACAGAAACTGAATGGTCAATAAAATGAACTTCAAAAAGAGCAACATGCTTGAACTGGCTTCAACCCATGTATTCCTTCCGAATGACTGGGGATGCCCAACATCATGAAAGTGAGCATAGACAGACTGGAAATGGCAATCACATATGTATTGTGATCCATTTGTATGTTGCAATTGCTATATTGCGATTGTATTCTGATTTTGACAGATTGCTGTATCACTCTGCTAAATCAAAATCCTGTGTAACATCAAATATCTTCAAATCTGTAAATGTGGTATTAAACATTAAACCCTCTTTGTGCAGAATATCAAAAAGAACCTGGTCAGAGAGTTTTCACTCTGACACTGCTTCTGGGTTCTCCTCCTTATTTTTCACTGCTAAATCAAGCTTGCAAAAACTGAAAAGACCATTTGCTCTTTTCCCAATATTACTTTCTCTAGGAAGCTACTGAGGTAGTCAGAACAATATTTGCAATGAGAAATGGAAGTGTGCACCATACTAACTCTGCATGAAGATGTGATCCACTCTGAGAAAAGATCTAAAATTATAATTATTCCAGCTACTCTGTTACCCTGCCTGAGACTGCACCACGTTGCATCTTTGAGAGGAAGTAGAATCTTCCTCAGTGATCACCCAGATTCCTCCTGGATGATAGCTATCCCACTGGAGGAAGAATAGACTGGAGGGGCAGCAGAGGGATAGGAGCTCTTCTTCACCTAGTTGCTGTTGGCATGCTCATCCACATGAGAACTAATGTAACTTTTGTTCGTTTGTGAAATTTTCATGGCTATCCTAATGAATGTAAATGACTGCACATTTTTTAAATCTTGACAGTTCCTTTGCAGTTCTCTTCCTGAATCAATCACTTCTCCTTCCTTACTCATGTTATATGATAAGCTTTTGGAGTAAGAATATTAAAAGCTCAGAAGTCAAGCATTCAAAAGTTAGGAAAAGTCATATTTAAGGCTCTTTGCATTGTTAACTACATGATGATGTCCTGATTTTTGTGAGTTCTTGTGATGCAGTGTTGAGAAAATAAATAATATGCCACACTTGAATCATTAATTATTAAATATTAACTCTTGACATGCTTTAGTTGTAATTGCTTTCTTAGTCACCGTATATTTCGTTGAATGTATTTGGAATATATTTTTAGCTATATTGTTCAGATCTTTTTCTCTCCTGTCCTTTTGGACAGAAGACATCTGCCAAGTTCTGAGATTAGAATTTCTGAGTTCTGGTCACAGCTTGGTTATTGATTCACTGGAAGATATGCCTGTTTCTCACTCAGTCTGTAGACGAGGACAACAGTTTTCCTGGAATATCCTTCACAGTTTAAAAGGATCAATTAACATTTGAAGATATAAACTGTGTAGGAGAGAAAAGTATTATTATTATTTGGAAGTCTTTTAAATATTATTGCTCACCAGAGGTAATTAGAAAATTATGCATCCAGACCTGTACTGAACTGTTTCTGAACAAATCTCTAAAAGTAATAGAGTTCTGATTTTCTTCCAACATTTTATGACTTACAGAAAGTTTTGTATAATGCAGGAATATTATTTTAAAGTTAGAACAACATAATGTCTTTATAAACACTGTACTTTGTTTGACATAGTCCAGTCAAATGGTTTCAAATGGGACTTTTTCCTACGGAATTAAGTGAAATTAAGCTGAAGCTGGCAATGGTGCTAGAATCCCTTCTGGAAAACAGTGATCTATAATTGTGTTTCAACTACTATTTCCTGCAGGGCCATATTTTGAATCACTGAAAATCTTACTAGCATATACTTTAGTGTGTTTGTGAGTGAAATATCCATGAGCAAAAAGTGATTAAAACACCCTACCTTCTGATTTCTCAATTATTGCTTCTTTCTGACAACTCCAGGCCATTTTTAGTGTACTACAAGCTTAGTTACACTGTATTGCCACATTATTCTCTGCAGATTTATATTCTTTTAATGGTCTTCCAAAGGCCAAGAGGCAACATTTGGCAATATTTACATTATGTGGTGGTCACATGTGTTCAAGGAAGCATTTCAGCTACCACACTTACTTTGTGGCAAGTATAAGAATGACACTCAAATCATTGTGCAAAAACCAGATATAGTATAAAATAAATGTACTCAATAAACAAGTTAAATATTCGGAGTTATATATGCAGGATGTGACATGCTAGGATCCCTCACCCCCACTTCATTTTCTGAACCTGTTGAGTCAGACAAAGTTTAAAATAATGTCAAGTAAGTCTTTAAGATTTTGGAGGCTTGGCAATGCTAAGTCTTGAAAATTTAGTCTAATGTCAAGCCAGCTGTGGTCAGCCCTCACCAAAATTGTTTTTCCCTGAACTAGTAGTTTAAAATGCCAGCTGGCCCGCAACCAGCATATATGTAATGCATTGTGCATTGACATTGTGTAGCTGATATGGAGCTGAACATGATTTACAAGGCAAACTTGGGAAACTTCCCAAATTATGTCCTGAAAAGATCAGACTGTTGAAATGGAAATAGCTCCACAGCATAACATAGCTTTTACTTGATTGTGTAAATATTAAGAGAACGTTAAAATTATGCCCAGAGACAAGTTCATTTCACTTAAGACCCGCGTTAGCTCTCTGAGCAAAAAAATCTCACTGCTTATTTGCTTTACATCCGGCCTGAAGAGGAAATACTTGTACAGAAATATTTGTTTGAGTGTTTGTCAGGGAAATCTACCTCTTCTGTGATAAAGGATGCTGGGAATTCCCAGGCAGGAGTATGGTAACCCTCAACCCCAGCTCCACAGCTAGTATCTCTTCACAAGCACTGCATGATGCAGAGTGGATGTACCTGCTATACCATTCTCTGGGGCCATCTAGCAGTGACTGAAATGAAGACCTGAGAAGCACTCAGAATTGAATTTCTAGCTCTAAGTGTGTGCAAGACTACACTCATTTCCTTGGAAAAGCCCACAGGCTGGATGAGAGCTTCCAAGTGTTTTGACTAGGCTGAGTCAAGAGATGAGGTTGCAACATAGTACACACCTACCACACAGGGTAGATACCACTCCACTTTGCTTCCAGGGACTACAGTGCAAGATAAACATGGCCACCATGGTTCAGCATCGGATTCTTCTCTCTAACCCGTGTATGTGACAGACTGCAATAGAAATAGTTTGTTATCTCCAAGGAAGGTAGACCATATTGAGAACAAATGATCTGAAGATGAATTAGGACAACAAGGTGTACTAGATATATGGTTTTTCTAAGTGCATGTTTTTATGGGAAGCGTTTACAAATGGCAGTCTTTCACACTAGTCCTATCTTCATGTGATGGAGCATTAAAGATTTTCTCCAGGCTCTGTATTATTTGTATTCCTTAAAGGTTTAATAAGTTTACATGAATCTCTCTTTGCCTGGAATCATAGTTGTTTTTTTCCCGGAATAATGAAGCTGTTTCACAATCACTGGCAGACATGAGGCCAGTAAGATAACATTTCCCACATACTTTGCATTCCAGCGTCTTGGAAGGGAGCTTTTAGATATGGCATCTTAAAAGCAGTTGGAGATTTGAATTAAAATGTCTCTGAATGTGGCTCCAAGTCTCAGTCAGTCCATTTCTTGAAACGCTGGGTAATACTGATGTGTTGACAGAGTATGGCTATAGAAATCCATTAGCAAAAGTCAACACCTGTTCAATAGAAAGCAAGAAACTGTTGTATGCAGCTGCAGCTGTAAAAAAAGAAACAAAACAGAAAACCCAAAAGGTATTTTCCAATAACAAACTAAAGTGGGCGTTTCTTTTTTACTTGCACTTGCCCAATCTAACACAAACCTTCCCAAGGAACAGGAGTTCGTATTCAAATTCCCAGTCTCCTTATGCTGTCATTCATCCATTTATCTGGCAATTATTTTTTTTCAAACAAAAATAGTTTTCTTTTTTTAAAGGAGAAATTGCTTTGTCATCCATGAACAAACAATGGAGACTAGTGGTGGGTTTTTTTTTTTAGTGCAGTAAGGTAGAACTTGGTGAGACATGAGGTTTTTCCTATTAGGCATAAGATTCTGCATCTCGAAGGGCCTATATACTGGCAATCCAGAGAAAGAGTTTATATTTCCTCCAGAGTGCACTAGAGAAAAATACTGGTCATTCCATTTGTGCACAGACAGTGACCATTTCAAAGCACCCCTTTTCAAGGCAAAGCATTATTAGAATGGCTCGTGAACTTAGTGTGTGCTTTGTGACCTTATTTTCTTAAAACTTCCAGATTCCTGTGGTGTGTGAGAATCTCACATATATGCAGAACTGCATCCCTTCAAATCTGATACTGCAGGTATATTGCAAGGCAAAGGTATTGCATGAAGCTTTACCTTGCTTCTCCTTCATCCCTGTAATGTCAAAGTACTTATACTTGTGCCTTTGGTGTGGCTGAAATCTGTCATGTGGGGCCCATTCTTCTTCAGGGAAGGTGTTTTGTTTCAGTATGGTGATTTGGCTTAGTACAGTAGTTAGGCTTTTACTGTGGTTTTTCTTTTCCTGTTTTTTAATGGTCATATGTGTTTACCTTAGAGAGAGCAAGGTCAAAAAAAAAGCATGCTTTGCTGTGGTCAGTTGTTAAGTTCCTGAGGAAGTTCATTCCGTGGCCTGTGCACTAGCCACAGGAGAGCTCTCCCCTGCAGAGAAGGAGGCATTACTGTCTGCTACAAAATTCCTTTCTGCTTAAGCCGTGATGTTAGCTCCAGTTCTTACTCCAGAGTTTTAGCTGAGCTTTTGGATTTGCTCAACTTGAGCCACTAAGTGCCTTGAAAGTTTTGCCATTGCATAGATAGTTTGTGGGAAGTGGCTGTCAAAAGCTGATGCAAGCTTGGTGCAGCCCATCTAGCCTGCACTGCTTAAGAGAAAGATCTCCATTAACAGTAGTCCTCTGTAATTTATCATTAGTGGATGTCTTTTCAACAAGTAGGGGAATTCCAGCAAAAAACAATGAAACAGTTTCACCAAACTACTAAAAAGTAGGTTCATTCATTTTTTTCTCAAGGCTCAAAACCTCATGGATTCTGTAATGCTTTTGAATAATGAAACAGGGCAGGGATCTTGCGTGGCACCTCTGTGCAGAAACATTAAGGCTGGGATCTGATGGAATCAGTCAATGCAGTGCCAGCTTGGACTAAAGCCAACCATAGGGAGAACTGAGGGCCTTGGATGTATGGCTGCCTCCAGGCTGCAGACCAGGTAACTCAGGACACTCAAGTTTTTCTGAAGGTAGTGTGGGGAAGAGAAAGACTTTTTGCAACAATGACTCTTCCATGGGAATTAAGAGACTTTACTTTCTAGGTCATTGTCTTCCACTAGAAGGCAGTTGACTCCAAGGTTTCCAGACAAGACTTATAGCCACCTGGGCAAAGAGAAGACTATTTGCCACTGTGCAACCAAGAATAAAAGAGTGCAGGAGTCAAAGAGTACACAAGAAAATGTAAGCCTGCTTCTGCAACCTGATGAGGAGGCCACTTCCTGCTGAAAGCTGATCCTGCAGTTGGATTAATCCCTGCTTAGCTTCAGAGTTGAACGCTTCTGAGCAAGGGTAGAAGCCCAAGGTAAGTCAGCTCCTTGGCTCAAAGTAAAGGCAGTGGTTGAATTTTAGATACTTCTGGGAGTTAAGTGTTACTTTACATATGTTATCTAAGGCTTTCAGGAGAGGCAGTGAACTGAACTTAAGCTCCCTCTGTCAAAACTGGCGAGTTCTGCTCTCATCTTAGTGATCCTGCCACTTCCTTTGCCTTGAATCTGGACAGACCACCTGTGAGTGGAGATGGCTCATCAGCTCCCTCTTTCCACCCAACATAATCCACCTGGCAAGTTTGTGCTGAGCTAACGAACTGGATTGGTTTATGGAAGGTCCATTAAGCCTCAAGGCTGGTAGGAAGACTAAGGTGGGACCATGTAGCTGAGAGCATGGGAGAAGAAAAGAAAAAAGAGGGACAATGGGAAGGTACATTTACTTGTTTCAGGGCCATTAGATACACTGCACAGCTAAGGAAACTACAGCCTAAGGCACAGGCCGTTACTTGATGAACATTTTAAGCAGGCATGAAACAGTACTGCAGTCAAAAGAAGGAGCCATGGTCTTTCCCCTGCCTTCCAGTATGGCCTCTCCAATGCCCTTCCCTTGTGCTGGCAGTGTACATGTACCTGCAAAACAAACTGGAGGGAACTGCTCGGCTGAAAACTGACTAGAGAGCAAAAGGTTATTTTTTAGCTGGTTATCACAGATAGATAGTAACTAAGGAACAGTAATCATACACTCAGAAGATATACTCCCACTAGGGAGTCAGCCACAGAAATGGTGCACCAGCACAGTGCCTCAAAAGTGAATGGTGAACACCATATATTCAGAAGCAAACAAGCTCTCACCAGTGTGAAGCTAATTCATCCTGATGTAGCTTTGTCTGTCCACTGAGTACAAGACCAGAGAAGGATTAAAGATGTTCTGTGCATACCAGGTTACTGCAGTTTTCCCTCCAAGTGGAAAGCGGGGGGAGAACTGTTGTTTGCTCGAATATACTTGCTGCATTTATTTCCTTTGGGCTACTTCCAAATGGGGAGCAATATGGCTACTGTGTTCTGACTTTTCCCACATCTCCTTTTCAAGAGGTTGTGCATAATGCTTTTCTCCCAGAGTCCATGAGTACTTATGTCTCTTATAGACGTAAGGTCCCTGTCCTCCATTTGTTACTGCTTATGAGGGTACACAAAACACATTTCAGTTCTTTCCCACTTCTTTTGGTTTGTATATAATTTGCTTTGTCCTCCATTCACTCATCGTAAATGAGTGGGCACTGGGGCCTCTGGGAACAGTGACTTGCTATACTGGTGCAACAGGTGTAGCCCAGCAGGCTCCCCCTGACACAGGCACATTTTCTGTAAGGTTGCTGGCACCACAGGTGACTCTGGCAGCCACTCCTGTTACACGTTCCACCTCTTGCTGCCAATTTACGTCTGTCCTGTGGGCAGAGTCACTGCTGCCCCTAGTTGCTGGGCACAAGAGTGGATGCAGTAATAGCCTGGGGCATGTTTTGGAGTTGGGAATTCCTTGGCTACTGCGGTCTTGGCTATTTACTGTCTGCTGCACACTGCATGAGGGCAACTGGTATTTAAAATGTGAAAACATCCCCGGATCCTGAATCTAGACCCTTACAAGTCTCAAGAACTCAGGTTTACTGGGCCAGTTTAGTTTTTTTCTGGGATTTTGTCACTCAGGTTGAAAGGGCCTTTAAAACAGAGGGTTTGCATTTCAATTCTCATGTCTATGCTAATGTATTTTCATAACAGCACTCACAAGATAGCCACAGCATCTGATCTTCATAGACTCAGGCTGTCAGGGCCCAGAATCATACTGAAAATGCTTGGAAACTTTCAGCACTTCTAAATTTGAGCTGAGCCTCTTGCTCTGAAGCTTCTTGTAACCCAAACACTGAGCCTTTTAGTCTAAATCTGAACACATTCTACATTGTCTCCCTGTAAGTTCTAGTAAGCAGTGTCTTTCATTTCTGGTTGGTATTAAACCTTAATTAATTACAACATGAAGAAGAACATTTGGAATCATCTTATATTATTTACTCAGCTGCGCTTAAAAATTCACATCACCAGATGAATCTTCACTTGCATTATATCTCTTTATTTCTGTTTGCAACTTTTGCCTTTTGGCTGCAATTTTGTCATTTGTTGTCCAAAAATTATGTTCTAATTCCACCAAAAAGAATCCATGTTTGCAAGTACTCAGTTGCAACCATTCAGTCCAGTTCAGAGCTGATTTGACTGGGTATGGAGGTCCTGTTACACTTCTCTTCCTCTCACTGCGTAGGAATAACATCTGGAATCAGGATTCTTGTGTGCATGCTATCAACTCCAAATGTAAAATCTGCCTCCTGTGAATATTAAGCAGCATTTGTTTGTAGTTTGGTATTCTGACAAGCATTTCTGCCAGTGACCTCATTTGCTAGAATTCTGGGGAAAGGTAATACATATGGGAAGCTGAACATACTGCTGCAGAATCAGCTATTAACACTCATGGGAGCTTTTATTTTGAGTTATTTATCCAAATACAATTCTCAGTGATCAGAAAATCACTACCTGGAAAGTTGCACCATTACCTCATTTAGAAGAGCTGAGAATTCACTGAAGCTTGACTTCTGTATAATTGAAATTATCTTGCCACAAAGGAGCCTGCACAGTTCATTAAAAGGAGACTGACACAGGTTTCTTTCAAATATTTTAACCTTTTTGTCTTCAGGTGGTCTTTAATGAAAAAGAGAGAGAAATAGGAAAGAAGGCATCCTTTCCTCAAAGGTACTCACTGTAAGAAAAAATTACTGTTGCTTGCATAGGGAAAGGATCTTTATGTGCCATTGCTGTCACAAACCTGGAGATTCTGGAACATTCAAAGTAGCCTTTTTCATTAAAAATAGCTAACTTATCCAATGTAGCTTCTGGTTTTGCTATACTTATTTTTTATGATGTCAAATAGTGGTAATCAGTCAACTAATATGTGACCAGCAAGGGCGCGATGCCTCGTTTGTTGCTTTGTAATGCAGCACAGAAGAGTAATTAGAAGAGAGGCAAAAAGTAATCCAATATATTCAGCCTACTGTTCTGAGCAGCATCTTGAGAAGGCCAGCGTGCCAGAGTTCCTCTACCTTTTGATCTTCCAATTATGACAACATAGTCTTGCACTTTCCAGCTTGTTATCAGAATAAACAGTATTTACAGTTCAGCTAGGGGTTCAGGTAGCATAGAAAAACAGCCTGCCGTTCCATTTGCTTGTTCAGGGATGCCAAAACTCACAAAGTAGGCATTTTCAAGACTCTGGTTGCTGGTTTGCACCAAACCTCAATGAAAAATGCAAGTGGAAATACGCAGCCCTCATCCTTTAAGATGATGTCAAGGCACAGCTTACAAAATTGCCATGGAACAAGGCAGCAGAAACCGCTGTGCTCTCCGTCCCAACACAGGAACACGCAATCCAAAGCAATGCCATCTCCACAGCATATGGTGTTTTGGTGGCTGTTGTTTAATGATGATTCATGAGTAAGTGGAAAGAAAGGAAAGAAAGTGAAGCAGCAAAAATGTTAGAGAGAGAAGGCAGCAACACTGCACATGGAAAACATGGCCTAGGAATATCACCTAGAGGAAGATGCAGAGAGCTTTTGGGCAAAGCACTGACTGTGAAAGGGCCTTGGCGCAGCGAGGAAAGAGATGGTCTCTGCTGCTGCCTTCAAGGAAACTGAGCATTATGCGTTTCTTGTGAATAAGTAGATCTTTATCACAGATATGGGATCCTTAATTTCTCCTAACCCAGTGAAACCTGCAGGGCTCATGTTTTTAACTAACCTTGCAGGTCTGGGGGTTAGCAAATTTATTACTGTCTGAGTTAACAAACTTGCAGCCAGGAGGCAACTATTCTTTCCCATTTTTAAAGACAATTTAAACCAGGAAAAATGCAGGTTCATTTATGAGTACTATTAGAAAACAATATATTGATGTCTGCCTAAAAGCAGTCACCATTGACAGTACATTGTAAAGGCAAACAGTGCAGTGCCTCATCATGTTTATGTTTGCTCTCTCCCATATATGTATTCCTCTTCAGCTCTGCCATGTGTGCAAAACACTCTGTGCATTCTGCTGAATGTCTCCAAGACCCAGGCTTGGGGTATTAAAGGTCCCTTTTAGCATGAGTGAGAATCAACCCCAAGATGATAGCAAAACCTCTGTTCTCACCTCATGGGGCCCCTTTCAGCATCAGCTTTCCCAATCCATCACCCTTTACATTCAGTGTCTCTTCCTGGGAAGCAGCTATGGGAGCAGCTATAGGGGCTCTGCTCTATGCTTGCTCAAGCTGGCTTCTCCCTTGGAAATGTAGAGAGGAGGAGGAGAGGTGCCTTCACATGCTCAGCCCTTCCACACCTCTGATCAAGCCTTTGTACATTGACATTTCCTTGTCTAGGGACTTGGTTCAATTTATCACCTTTAATGCAGTGGCTTGTTAAAAAGCTAGACCTTTAAAGCTGTATAAAATCAATACACCTACCTGAGAAACTGAAATCATAGTGGGACAATATTGTAGGACCTTTAAAGACAGCAGTGGCTCACTCTTGGCTGTGACACCATGCTCGGTCCTGGGGACCAGGCAGAAAAGGAGGAAAGAACGCAAGAATACTTACAGTCTGGGAGAAAATCCCATGAAGAGGCACTAGGCAGACTGTGGTGGTTTTATCACAGAGAAAAAGTCAGCATGATGAAAGTATAGAAAGCAATAAATGGGTTGATAGGTTATTCCTATTTTTGTGGATGGGATGGTAAGATCTGATGATTATTTGACACTCACAGCTTATTGTTATTAATTCCAAGCTGTTTTCTAGAAGTTTTTTTATTAATGGGTCTCAAAATGCTTAATAAAGAATGTATTTTTTTCAGGTTAATAAACACTAAATATATGTTAGGCATATCATGAACCATGTAGTAAAAATAAGTGCCTCCAAAATGCCTGGAGAAAGTAATAATTTTGTGCTTCTGCTATGAACATTACAGAAGGAAGAAATAATTTTTGTGGAGGGCTTAATAATATTCAGATTTACAGCTTGAGACACAATCAGTTGCTGAAGTTTTAGAACATGCTAAGCCCTTATTTTCTGAAAATAACATACCTTCAATTTGACATGTGAAAACAGTGGTCACATTACAAAAAATTTAGATCAGAGCGGTTTATTAAAGGAAATTTATATAGCTTATAGAAAGTCTCTATTGTTAAGAGTGGGTAAACATATGGATAACATAAGCACCAGTTTGAACTTGAAACCTGAAACCAAAATTTGAACTGGTTGAAAATGTTTATTTAACTCAGAAAAAAATCTCTGCCTGCATCCGCAATTTCTAGTCCCTATAGGCAACAGAAACATTCAAAATAACACAGGGAATAAATGATATCATTGATATTCTGATATGAACAGAAATATGGACATATCTCAAGAAATATGTGCTCTTCTGAAATACAACGTGATTCATCACTCAGTCCGTGCTAATCTAAAGTGTACCTCTGCAAGCTACAGATATAATCCTCCATAAAAAGTAAAAAAAAAAAAAGCTGTCTGGTGGCCAGTGCAGTTTGCAACAACACTGAGAGGTTTTTTTGTGAACTTTTGTGATGACTATATGCACTTTAACTTTTAAGGTCTTGCTATTGGAACTTTTTTTCAGAACATGTTTTCAGTTTTGCTTGGATTATTTTACATGCAACAGGAAAGGAATCAAAAGAATGGTCAGCAACTTCACTCTCAAAGACAGACTGAAATGCTGAACTACATTATTACTTCTCATGATCTGAATTTTAAATTTTTCTCACCCCTTGCGTACCAAAACTCCTTGCCTTTGCGTCAGGAGGCTCTGGCAAACACAGAGATTTTTTATAGGAGCCCATGTGCATTAGAAGTGGGCCACTTGGACTACCAAGATAGTAAGAGCTCTAACAGCATAGCTGGAGTACAGCACTGTTTTACATGGAACATTTTACCTGGCACTCATTTATGAGTAAGGAGTGCCTGCGTGGTCTGTGATCACACCTCAAAAGTGAACGTGCAATTGTATCTGTGGCTGTTAGTGACCTGGTCTGAAACAAAATTGCATCATACTTGTTGAGCTTGTATTAATCTGTTTACTGACTTTTGGGTGTGTATTGATACTAATCCATTTTACCTGTTTGGTAACTGGCATTTACATAAGCCAACCTTTTTGACTGCTTAGAATAAAAAGATTTCTAGTTCTGTTATTGAATGGAAGATTTTAGTTGGCTATCTTCAACTAATTTGTATGTCTTCTCATAGAACAACATGGGCTATAGTCTGATTTGATCTTATTTACAGTGGCATTAATCAGGGATGTGTCTATTGAAGCCAATGGCATTATAAGAGGATTAAGCTGGGGAAGGTGAGATAAGAAGCAGGCAATGGCAGCCCTGTGTTGTTCAGAGCTGTTTTTCTGCCATGAACGAGTATTTAAAGAGCTACAGGGGCAGGAGTGATCCCAGGCTTTTAGAAATACCTGTGAATGGAGTGCAATAAACATTCAGGAAATGTGTCTGTAGAAGTTCAGAGACAAAAGGTTTATACTCCCTTTTAGTAACCATTACTAGGATACCAAGTGGTATAAAAATGACTGCCTTGGGCCTGATTCTGATCTCCCTGGTTATCAGCTGGAAGAGCTGTCTGGCTGTGAAACTGCTGGGAGATTAGAGGGAGGCTCTTTGTGCACTGATTTCCTAAAATATGTGATTAGTCATAATCGTGCTTCAAAACACTACACCCATTCTTCTAAGCATTTTTTTTTTGTAACTTAAAGAAGGTTATCTGCCCACCTGAAAGTTAGGGAGTTTTCAGTATTTCATTTTATAGATAACAGTTTGTGGGTTATAGATAAGTTTGTGGGTCACAGGGAAAATAATATCTTCCTGCATTTTATTGCCATGTACAGAAAGAGGAACCAAAGGAGGTGACTTCCACGTCTTAATACCTAGCCTGTGAGCGCTTGTGCTTAATGAAGGTCAGCTAAGTATTTTTTTTTCTGGATTAATATATTGTGAGTGTGAAATAGCCTGTACCATTCACTCCTGCACCCTTATTGGCACATTCTGACATTTCACAAGATTGTTTCACAGTCAGCAAGAAGCCCTGTGGAGGATGATGGAGAACATGCCCAGCTCTGCCCGAGTGCTAGAGCCCCTCTGCCCTGTGTTCAAGGAAGAGCAGAGGACAGCCCATGTCATGATCTGTACACAGTGCTGGGCAGACGCAGATGAACCAAAGCAGCATTTGCCAAAGATCCACTTCAACGCCATGTGATTTAGCCCAAGACCCCAACATTTTTATATGCTGAACTGAATTATGTTATGCAGCCTCATATTGATGTTTAATGGCAAATCCTTATGTAAGCAAGGTGAAAAGCGTTGCCCAGTTAAGTATAGTAACTCATAGCTGTGTATAGCATTCATGCTGCTGTACGAGTCTCATTTGTTAAATAATTTCTGGACTGTGCTTTTGGCAATAGTGCTATTACAGCACTGTACGCCCTTGGTATATTGTATATTACAGCATTAGTAGAAAGGAAGGGATGGACAAAAAGGACTACAAAGGCAAAACACCTTCTGGGGACAGAGTGACTGTGGAGAAGCCCAGGCATCACCCTCCCACTTAAAACTGCTAACCACAGCTCTGAGTACACTGTCCTGCAAACATCAACAGTGGTTTTCGGTTGGGCAGAAATATCTCTGTTTCAGCAGTTATGGTGAGGACTGCACAGAGGAGGTTTTCCTATTGACTGATCTGACAGTCTCCTCAGGCCCCGCCATGAAAGGACGGATGTTTCTGATGCAGGTCTGGGCTGTTGCCTTCCTGCACCTATGTGGATTGAGCCTCTCCCATGTCAGCAACTTTTTATTCCAGCCTGTGTGACTAGGCTGTTGTCACTCTCCTGTGAATGTCCATTACCCGGGAAATTCAGGCTACCTGGGAAGGCAGTACAGAAGGGAAAGAGTGTGTGTGCGGGTGTGGGTGTGAGAGAGTTTCATGTTTTACATCTGGCCAGCTAAACACATCAACATTCCCAAAACCAATCAGGACTGAAAGGGATGCTTCAGCTGCCTTCCACTACCAGAAATGTGGGTGTCATTCTCTCAGGGCCATGAAATATTCACATTTCCTGCAGGCTGCAGGGGGGAATCCAGATTGCCCCTGGGTTTAATTGACACACTTTGTATTTGCTGTTGATTATTTTCCTGCTAATATTCTTTAGCTTTCATCAATTTCTAATTGATTTCTGGTATGGAAAGCCATGTGTGTGCAGCTGTGAATTCAAGGGGGCTGAAATCCAAATGCAATTTATTGATGGGCACAATCATGGAAAAATAACATATGCAGAGTTAGTATGGCTTTTTCCAAATGACTTCCTTCTTCATTAGTGTTCCTGGGAAGGAGAAGAGGGGTACAGTCTTAAAGCATGAGGAAGCACCAGGCAGTTGGAGGGAAGGCATGTTGATCAGGCTGCAGTTCTGTGACATGGTTCCTAATGAGCAGGAATCAACATCCATTACTTCAGCTTGCCAGATCAGTCCCCACTCTCCCGCTTGCTCTCTAACCACTCCTTCAAAAGCATTTTTTAAACTCCAGGCTGCTGGAGACTCACAGGCTTCATGTGACCACAAAAACATATACGCAAGCACATATGCATAAAAAGCAATGAAATGATAACTGTTCCAGTCTGTCATTTAATGCTTGTAATTTAGAAAAGATTATTCATCTTGGTTTTGCTTTGACAGAAGAGCAGTGGATTTTTTTTTTAAATATATTGTCCCAGTTCAGAAGGTTAAGAACAATTCTGTGCCTGCGGGGGGAAAAAAAGAAAAGAACAAGAAAGAAAGGGGAGGGGGGAAGAAAAAAAAGAAAAAGTCTGTGTGCATGTCAGGATTTCAGAGGGATGGCTCCAGCAGCCTCATTCTTCTCTCCTTCCCTTCCTCCCTTCCTTGCTCCCCCACCCCTTTGTGTGCTAAAGTTACAACCCAAGGACCTGGAGACGTTTCAAAGGAGCGTCACTAATGAAGACCACATGTGCGCTGTTCCTCTTGTTTAGTCCAGAACAAAGCTGAACTGTAAGAGCCTTCTCTCTACGGGGGAAAAAACAGGTCTCACCCCCTCCCCGATTACCCACCCACAGTTTATGAATGAGGCTTTCTCAGGTAACCACCACTGGGTATCAGAACAGTTTCAGGAGGAAATCAATCATCTTTCCAATAGAAAGCTGTAAGGCAGAGAGTATGCATTTCCTTCTCCAAAACATCAGTGGCGACACTGAAACACCCATGCGTTTGACAATGCTGCAGCCTTTGGCCTTTGTGCTTGCACAGCAGCAGCGCGTTCACTGTAGCATTTTTTCTTTTGCTTTTGGGATGTCTCCTCTGCATTGTCTCCATAGCTGATGAAGGCAGTTTTGTGCAAGGAGGTGGGCCACAGCAGGGCCTGCTTTCTGAGCAGCGTCACCCAAGGAGGACGCTGAAATCCAAGACCGAAGCACGTCATTTCCCATCTCTGTTTGCAATTAACTGCATTTCAGGAAAGACTTTCAGCAAGTAATGGGCAGTGGATCCTCACAGTGGTAGTTTTATTAGGCAAAAAAAAAGAGGAAACTGCCACCTGAATTTGTGATTTCATGTCCACTTGGTGCTCCCTTCTCAAGAGTGTTTTGCAGTTTAATGCTGGTGGCTGTCCAGCCCCAGCAATGGCTATCTAGGAGTGAGGCAAGTGGTTGAGGGCTCCTTCTGAGAGAACACTTGGGTCCTTGCTGCGCTTATGAGGGGGCCAGCTCTTGCTCCCAGCTGGGTTCCCAGTGCCCTCCTTCCCTGGCAGTGGTTAACAGCGGCACTGCAGGGCAATGGCAGATGGGAAGGGTGGGCCAGCCTCGCCTTTCCTCAGATCCTCCTTCTGAAAGAAAGACATCAGTGGGAGGTAGTATTGGTCTCCTTAGACAAGCCAGTTGGCAGCCCTTGGACTGCTGTGATATCAGAGCACAGGCTGTGTCACTGGGCAACTGGAGCATCCTCCTTCCCACATGTCACTGCTGCAGGAAGCCCCAGGACAGTGGCCGGGAAGGGGATAATCCTCAGGCTTTTGTTCCACAGACACCCAAAAAAGCGTTGGGGATTCTGCTGAGGAGAGGGGCAGGGTTGACTGTGTGAGGAGACCAACTGACTGAGGGGCTTGGTAACATGGCATATATCTTCAGTTTGGTTTCCTACCAAGAATCAGCCTGATGCAGACGTGCTTTGTATGTGCAGGCATGCTTCATACTTAGATGCACTGGCCAATTTGAGCTGGCAGAAAAAAAGCTCAGGGCTATTAATTTTCAAACACATTCATTAAAATACATGATGGGCGAGCCAAATCTCTTCATTCTGTTGCTCACAAAACTTTCCGATACTAAGAGAAGCCAGCAGCAGTGGACAAGGGTATGTTAGGACACAAAGAAGATGACCAGAGGATACCTACCAACCTACACACTGACAAACTCATGGATGATTGACCCTAGAGCAAGATAAAAACACCCATAGGCCCAGCCACGGTGGCAGCCCTCGTGGACATAACCCTGCTGCTTTCTCAGACAGCTGAGCACTATGATGGAATAAATAAAGGAAAATGAAGAAAAAATAAAATAAGCAAATAAAGCTGAACAACATCAAAGCCACTGTACAGTAATGGTTGCTGCTAAAGCTGTACCTATTTTCTGACAGGAAGCTCTTCCGGCACAACTGCCTTTTAGAGCTGATTCTGGTTTCCAGCAGTATAGGGGTTTGTTTCTGTAACAAATATATATTCCTGTGGATGAAACTGCTAGTATTAAAAATAAATGGGAAGAGGGAACTGGATTCCATGGAAAAGTGACTGCAGAGGAAGAGAAGTGACCTCTATGTGTTGGTTAGTGAGAAAAAAATTAATGGAAGCATTTGAAGGATCATAGGACTTTTTTATAAAATCACTTTTAAGTACACGATTAAACCATAGTATATATATGGAAGAAGACATACTCTGAGGATGGTTGTTTGTTCATAAGTGATCTAGGGTTAACAAAGCATTCCAGGGTTTTATGAAAGCACTTTTAAACAAATAAACATTACCCTGCAGTATTTACAAGCTAAGCACTTCAACGTAATCTCCATGCATGAGAACCTGAGAGGAAAATTGATCGAAACCCCATGATAAACTGTTTTGTTTAATTGCCTAACCTCATGGCAGTAGAGAAAAGCAGATACAATAAATGAAAAAAATGTCAAATTTTAAATTTCCAATGCATTTCATTACTCAGAGTGCAATTTGGTAGTCAATGTGGAGCGCCTAAAGTATTTTCATCCTGGAAATTTCCCTTTAAAGTGGTATCTGGACCTTTTTTTGAATAAAATTGAAATGGGTGATGTTTCTTTTTCCAGCCTAAGGTGACATTATCAATGCAGACCGAGGAATTGCCATAGCCTCGGCTTCTTTGAAGCCTCCCTGGCTTGCAGCCTGTTCGCCAAATAAGGCATCCTAAACATTGCTGCTGCTTCTGGATTCCTCTTTTCCCCACCAGTTTTTTTTGCTGAGTATCTTGTCTGCCTTCCAAACACATCGTGAGGTCCTTAGATCTAAACCAGCTGTGATTTCATTCAGCACTGATGAAATGAGATTGAGTGGAGCAGGCAAGGCTGTGCTCCTGGGGAAAGGAGAATACAACTCTGGAGTACGGTCATGAACAAGAAAGCAATGGGGAGCTCCTCCGGAGTCCTTCCCACCTGGCCAAAAAGCGATCATCCAACCTTCCCAGCCACTTCACTCTGGGGTATGGAAGTGCTGCTGCACAGCCCCCTGTTTGGGCAGAGGCCAGAGGACTCAACCTCCTTGCTGATTTTCCTCTCTTGCTCTTTGAGTTCAGCTGGGGTGTTTTGGGTGGGCTTATGCTGATTCTCCGGTCTGCTCAGTGAGCAGAGCAAGGTGCAAGGAATCAGCGTCCAGGTGATCCCAGCTGGCATTGCCTACCCCAAGGTTACTCAGCATCGAGTTTGTTGCCCTGATTTCTTTTGACCCCACATCTTCTGATCTTTCATTCCATTCCATAATTTAATTTTGTTAGGGGTGACTAGCTTTCCAGGGCAGTTTGTCTTTATAGATGGCAAGGAGTAAATAAAAGAAGATATGTAAAATAGGAAAAAATAAATTGTTTTATCCCAAATTCCAAACTGCTTATTTGAATATTTTCATTGCGTAACAGATGTCACCTTTGCTGCTGAATTCCCCCTTATTTTCAAGGCTGACCTAACCAGCCTGATTTCCTCAGCCAGCTGAGGCAGTGGAAATGTCACCTCTGTGAGGCCAATGCCAGGCACAGCTGCATTGGCTGCCATGTGATCCGGACACCAGTCCCATAAGCATAATTCCAGCATGGGTTGCTGTCTCTGCCACACCTCCTCTGGGCCATTTTATATAGTAGAATGAACAAGACACGGACTGACTCCACAATCTCTTGGATCAGTGTCAAAATTAACCTTCTCTCTGAAGAATGATGTAGACAAATTAGCAGTGATGCTTTAGGTGTTGGCAACCACTCTTCTATCACATACGTCATGAGAACTGCTCTGCAGAGCACAGGTGCCATTGCAATGCATGTATGTAAATGCATTTCCCATATCCCTGGTAGATTCAAACATAGATACAGATGTGGCAGTAGGCTGGTTTGTTTGAAAGCATCTATCTTTTTATGAAGGGGGAGAGCTAATAGTATAAAACACCAAGGCAGCACAGTATCCTTTCATTTTGCTTCTGCAATAGTGGTGTGCAAGAGCTGTGAAGTAAGAGATCATTTTGCATCTTTAAAGGGAAACATTCTCCCAGCAGTCTTGGCTGTAGAAGCAGACCAGTTGATTCATACAACAGTAACATTTTCTTTAAGTGAAGATTAGCTCTGAAGATACAGTACCTGTTTTATGGCATCGCGACCCATTTTTTCAGGAAATTCTCCCTACCTCTTGCCTCATAACTGTCAATAGCATTCCCCTATCTCTTTTAAATCATGGTACTGACTCAGTCTGTTTGGAGATAGAAAGCTATTTTGACTTACAGGTTCAATTCCTGTTGACTCAAAAGGGAGGAAGAAAATGCAGAGACTGAGAATGAAAACATTTCTTATTCCAGAAGCTACTAACAGGCAAATGCCATTAAGGAATGGATGACATTTGCCCACAAACTTTTAAAAATATTTTTCCCCAGCTGAGGTTTAGTTCTGCATGTATTTTCTAGCAGATGCTGCCATGTAGACAAGTGAATCTGGATGTGCTCTTTGCTTCAGCAGTTGTATGAAGCAGCTTTCTTCTTGGCTGGGATCTCAGAAAGGAGCCCAAGCAGGGCTTGTGTGCCCTCCCATCCTCACCAAGGCACCTGCAGGATCTCTGCCATCAAAATGAGCGCGGGTCTCACTTCCTCACCCATTTGTCTAAAAGGAGAATAATACAGTTATGCTGGCAGGGATTTCGTTTTTCAGCAGATTCTGGTTTTTACAGCTTAGTTTTGTGGACTTCAAAATCGCCCATGTCACAGGTCTGTATAAATACAATGGAAAACAGGAAGGGAAAAGTGCTTCTCAGACACAGTAAGAAAACTACTACTGGACATTGCTGTGGTTCAGACCAGGGCTGATGCCTGTAAAGCAGGAACCTCTTAGAGAAAGGCTGACAAGTGGATTGGATGGAAAGCGAGACCTCTCCTCCCATCACCACACTGTTTCAGCAGCTCAGTTCTGGGGACCTTTCTGCTGAAAGTCATAGGAGCATGGGGCTGAGAAGAGCTGTCTGGGTTTCTCCTCTTCAGCCATCACATCTTTCTTGTGCCTGTAGTCTCTCATGGAGTACAGCAGGAAGAAAATAGAAAGTCCCCCATTGTCCCATCCAAGGGGAGGCTTTCTTACTAAGGGCCTGACCACCCAAGCCTGTCTGTGCCCGGTGCCTTGCAGTGGAAATCACTTTGTCCCTCTGCTGCAGGAGTCCTCCCTATGCAGATTTTGGTCTCATCCGTGTATATATCAGAAATGATTCAAAATGTGACTGCTCCTTCCTACCTCCTCAGCAGAAAAACTCGTCTCCAGGGAGACAGGAATTGCATGTGTGATAGCTTAACTGTCTTCCACCAGCCTTTGGGCATTGATTATCAAGTGTAGCAAGTGCTTTCTCTCCCATGCTAGTGTGCTCATTGCCTTTCCACCCTCCAGCACTGGGTTCGTTAAGGGATTTTGACTCCTCATGCTGCGTCTCCACGAAGAATGAAAATGTAGGCTTTTGATCAAACAAGGGTTTTCAAGCCACAGATCACATCCTGTGCTAAAATAGGCTTTTGTGCCTGAAAAATGCATATTGAGATGGTCACCTTAAAAAGAAATAGCACTGTACATTTTTCAACCCAGTTGTTGTTGATTGTACTCAAAATGCTAAATGGTACAGGGGTTGGGGGGAGACGATGGATGGATGGACTGTCAAGCCAGATCTCTGACAAAATCGACCAGTTGCTGGAGGAGTTGCCAGATGAAGACTGTTCCTGTCAGAAGTGCCAGAGAGAGACCTCCCCAGGCCCTTCCCCAAAAGCAGGAGACTGCGTAGTACCGGTATGGGGAGGGAGAGACTGCAGGAGGGCAGATCTGGGTATGCACACAGCAGCAGCGGAGGAGCCTTGCATGATTGAGGTGAGCCCTGGAAAGGCAGCCACATTTTAAATGATCTTCCCAGGCTCCCTCTTAGCAAGTATTAAGAGATTTCCTACAAGCACAAGAGCTGATCTGGGGATTTCTTTAGCAGCTGCTTATTTAAAAATCAGCCATTGTCCTTCCTTAATCTGAATTCAGATCAAGCCAGCTATTAATGTTTCTGTTACACTCGTTCAAATGTCTTACTTTTAATTCCTTTGCAGCAAGGTCACATATACAATGAATATAGGGTCATAACACAACCTCGACACTGAAATGTGAAGAGCACAGCATTTCTTTATTGTGCATATCAAGCAAGGGATTCTTGCACTGCATTGCTGCAGGTGTAAAGGAAGGTGCATTAATTTCAACAGTTGCAAGATCTTTTTAAAAGAAGGTTTTCTCAACCACCTTTTTGTCCAGATTCTCATACTTGTTTACAGCTATTTCCAGTAAAAACAAGTAGATGCTGCAGTGTCTGAGTCTGTATAGGGGAGTTTGGTTTGCTTAAATGTAAATTTGGCTTAATAATGTGAACAGAAGGCGGCTGTAAATTTCTAGCTAACTTATATTTAGGTGTCAGGCCAATATCATTGCTAATTTGAATTGTATTGATAACACTTTAAAATTAATGATTATTAAAGGTTGCTTGTTCTATTTTTAAAGCCTGTTTTTGTTACTTTTCTAAGTACAATAACTTAAGACCAGATCAATAAACTGTGCAAGTACAAATATTCCCATCCCAACGCAGAACATAACCCAGACTGAACTCTAAGATTATGAGTTTAAATGGAAAATATGAGTGTTCTCTTCAAATACCCCTACTGGGATGTCAATGGGGAAGGAGATTGTGTTTACTGTTTATAATAGACTCCATCACAGCTGAAAAGTAGTTTTCATTTAGATTCAGTGACTATTGAATATCACGTTAACTTCTAAGCTTCCCATTCCTTTCTGAGATTTTCTGTCTGTCTGTGGGGTTCAAGTCAGTCTGCTCATTCCTTCCCAACCCTTTCCTCTTACAGTCAAAATTCTGCAAGGCCAAATTTGGACCCCTCTAACTGCTATGAAGCCTCTTGTAATGGGTGACTCTGGCTGAGAATCTAGTAACCCTGGTGCTGTAGGGCAGAGCAAGACATATTTTCACTATTTATATGAGATAAGAAGTTGTAAGTCTGATCCAACCCATGGTTTGGATCAGCTGAGAAGGGGCCCTTTCGACTGTAGAGCACGTATCCTGGTGTAGAATAATTACCATGCCATAAGACCTCCATGAGGAAATGTTTGCATTACAGGTCCCTGGTAAGAAGTTCAAGAACTAAGCATAAAACAGAATAAACTTCTCTCAGGACTCTGTGCATCTGAAGCAAATAAAAGCTCATTTCCAAGCCGTTATTGCAGGCATACATGCAAAGAGATACTGTGCATGTAAGATCTATGGTCCATGATGAATGGCAGCTGTGGCTGTGTCTCTCCTTTGGGACAAGGCAGAAGAATGATGACTCTTCATATCCACTGCACTTTGGTTAGGCTGATTACTAGGAACTACATGAATTTGCAATAAATAATTTATCCAACATATTGAAGTCTCATTTTATGTTCACTTAGTGCATTATATCTGTAAACAAACAAAGGACTTAACAACCATGCACAAATCTTTGAAGTTAGATGTGGGTTTGGACCCCAACTCTGAATCTCAAGACCCTCCCAAGACCCTAGTACCTGCTGAGCTAGGAGCTGAGCTGTGTGCTGACAGTCCTGATTCCCCCTACCCCTGGATGTTCGGGGCCACTTAAGGCTTCTCATCTGTGAAAGTAGCTCAGCCTGGCCTGAGGCATGAGTTAGCAGAGCTCAGCATTAGTCCTCTGTGGTCACTTTGTCCAGGCTGGGTGAGTCAATTGACTCTGAAATTCAGAATGGTCTAAAGGCCCTTTCTGCAAGCCGAGGTTTTCTCCACTCCTAAGGAAACTTGGCCAGCAGGAGCAAGATTGCATTTCCTCCATATCAGTCAGGCTGAGGACGGAGCCCTTGATCTTATAAGACAAACCTGACAACATTAAACTCTAAATCCAAGCTCAGCTGTGGACTTCAAATGCAGACTTGACTTTCTCTGCTCCAGTTTGCATCTAGACAGTATTTAATAGACTCATTTCCCTCATAAGCATTTTCTAAACAGATGCATTAGGTACAGGCTTCATGATGGCCTTTTAAAGCAGAACCAAAACCTTATGAAATCATGATTTGTCACTGGAAATAGCCAAAAACTGGGTGAAAGCCCAGCTTGTGGGAAGTTAGTTTGATGAATGAGAGCAGAAGGGTGATGACTGCATGGGAAATATCTCCATGTCAGTAGTACACACTGCTTGGTCGCCCTTTGCCATTGATGCTGGCATCTACACTGCACTGCACTGCACTGTCCCTCCCTGGAGCTGTTCAGACACTGTGTGTGATTTGGAGCCAGGCAAGACTCAGCCTTTACCTCTGACCAGCTGGGCTTGACTCTGCAACACTGCCGTGCATTCCTAGAGATTTCCTAGGCAGCATTCATGACTGAACATGCTGTCCTCATGTGTTGACCCAGTGCTGCCACAGAAGTGAGGGCTATTGCATAGAGAAAAGTTTGTAGAACAACAACCATGGAGGTGGGCAGCCTTTCTTCATACAGAAGAGCGATAGATATGCAGTGCAACTAAGCTTGACGTCAGAAAAAATAATATTGCTTGGCTCTTGGGAAAGTCTAACATACACTGATTTGGGAGTTGCTCTGCCTTTAGGGATCCACCTGTGATTTAGGTAGCAAATGGAAATGATGCGGAGCTGTCCTTTGAGCATGCTGGCTGACTTTAATGGTGCACCAAGAAATATGTCAGCTCTTCAGATCCTGCCCCTCCCTTGCCCAGCAGGAGGAAGCAGCATCAGTGCCACTCTGACGGCTACTGCCAGGAGGAAGGAAGGGAAAGCAGAGTCGAAAGGAGCAGGGCATGTTTATAGACCCTGGCTTGACAGAGCTCAGGAAGTTCTCCCTCTGGGATTTCTACGGTGTGTGGGAGTGGGAACTCTGTGCAGTCCATGGGGCCCCCAAGCCTCTCTTTCTGGCAAGGAAGCGAAGGAAGGCTGTCTGAGGCAGGTTGGCCTCTTCCCATAGATTTTCCATGGGGCAAAGGTGATCCAGGGTGCAGCGTTTAACTGATGTACATAGCTCAGGCTTTTGAATTGGAATTAAAACCTTACTTGAGATCTGATTTAGAGTGTAATGAAAAAAAGAAAAAACAAGCTAGAGGCAATCTCTCTCACCCTCTCCATTTTCTCTGCGGGCTATACCTGTTCGTTTGCAAACACCGGGCTTGTCACTCCGGAGAGGGGCAGAAAGCCGCCTGCCTGAATGGGGCAGCCAGCAGCATTCCTCTGGACCGGGGGATGAGGGTGGGGTTTGATCAGCCAAGGGAGAAAAATGTCAACATCTGTCTGTCACTGCACGGCAAATGGCCAATTATAATTTTTTTTCTGCCTCCCTAAGCTGCAGTCAGACAAAGCCGCCGAGCCACCGGCTTTGTTGCCTGCGCCATTTCCCACCACCGCTCCACCTCTGATATGCTAATGGCAAAACCGAACGGTTTTGTGCGGCTGAAAAGGATCTTTGGGCACATTCACTGGGTCAACAATCCCAACTGCTGCGCTGGGGCTCAGCCTGCTGCGCCAGAAGCCCAGTGCCAGGGGACTTCCCTCCCCAACGCTCCTCCTTTTTTTAAAAAAAAAAAAAAAAAATAGTGGAATAAACCATCTGTCTGTCTTGGTGCCCAGAAACTTAGTTGAACAAATTATGACATGATATACTCCCCTTGAATACTTTCCGGGCTGACAAGCCAGGCTGGGCTTTCCAGTGCGAATTGCTGCCTCACTAAATGCAATTTGGGAGCTGAGGGAAGACCGCCTCCTCTCCGCTTCAGAGCACCACAGAGCAGCTAGGTGGTACAGAAATACTTCTGTGTTTATACAGTTGGCTTTGCGTGCATTAGAGCAAAAGTAACACTGACAAACAGTCTTTTGTTTAGAAAATAAACCCTGTCATACATGCAATGCCGGGCACAGAAAGCAAACTTGATGACCTAATCCTATCTATTGTGTAGTAATAGTAATGCACTTAAGTAGTAATTCTAGATCTGGTTGAAGAATAATTGCAGAGTTTATTGGGTGATGAGTTTCTCATTCACCGATGTTGTGGAAGTACCAGGGGAAATGGGCTATAGAGCCCGAGACAAGGTGCTCATAAGTCTGTGACAAATTGATTTTGAAGTATTTGTCATTTATAATTAGTCACCTGAACTAAGTGTGAACATTATGAATGATATGCCACTCCTTTTGCTGATGCTGTACTAATACCATCATTGCTTTATAAAAAAACAGCTAGTTGGCAGGTTCTTTGACAGAAAAATTTGAAGTAGTTTTGTAAGCAAGCTAATGTTTATAAGCACTGTAATGTGCCATCATTACTCAAAACAAATATGACACATACAAGTGTGTCAACTGCAAGTGCCCTCTAAAAACTGCTGGACATAAGGCCCAAGGACATGAGAGAAACACTGAAGAACTTTAAAAGCTGAATAAACAAAGCAGCCTAATAATTCGATGGCTTCCAGTTGGCCCTGAGCAGAGATCTGGGTAAAGCTGGGTGAATACTCCAGCCAAGAAAAAGGTGATAATTTTGTGTGTTGTTTATGAGACTGCAATTTTAATATAGCCTGCATGGTAAACAGTGCTGTAATAAAACCTGACCTTTGCCACAACTTGCTTCATTCTCCTCTTCTTAAAACCTGCTGGTGAGCAGTGAGAGAAAGAGGAATTGTCTGGATCCAGAACCAACTCACTGTGAAGACTTGTAGTTATTTAGTCCCACACAGGAGAATTAGCAAGATGAACATTTTTTTTTTCTCCTTGTTTTTGAAGAAGATGTTCAGCTTTGTCAACTTTCCCCGTTCCAGCTGTTCTGGGAGGCACTGACGCATCACCTATGCCATGGTCTTGCTGCTCTTTCTTGCATGTTTGCACTGACTCTCTCACCACTGCGAGTCTTGTGTAGGAGTGTTCACCCAGACTCTGGGAAGTGCTGTCAGCGGTGCCTTCTGCTGCTTTCCAGGGATGGACTTTTATAAGAAAAAAAAGCACAGCATGAAGGAGGAAGCAGATGCAGGCTTGCTCTGCACACTCCTCTCCAGTTCCTGGCATATGGTGGATGGTTAAAAAAAATGGATCTGAATGGTGTGAAAATCTATTCATCCTGTATCACAGAGAATAAATTATTTCTTTTTGGTCATATGCTGTGTGTTGTCCTGGCTGCACCCGCCTGTGCTGTTATGAAGGAATGCTTTAGACTCACAGGCTGTACAGATCAGAACAACCCTCTGTGCTGGCTTTCTGCATGACAGAGGCCAAAGATTTTCATTCAATCACTTTTTTGTTTGAACCATAATTTCTGATTGTGCTTCTACCTTAAATGAAAGAAACCCAAGCCTGATTTATGGTCATAAAAGGACAGAAAATCCAGCACAACTGTAAGTACGTATGCTGCCCCAGTGGCTTGTTGCTGCTCCTGTCGGAAAACTTGCTTTATCCGTGGTCTGACATTTTCTGGCTTCAGACTCCAGCTGCTGGCTTTTGCCGCATTAGTGCCTAGGTTCACAGTCCTTGCTGCTCCCCTGTCCCACAGCTTCTCTCCTGGTCCCCAAGGCCATGAAGCAGCTGCGTGTGGCCAGGGGTGCATGGGATGGCCCCGCACCCTTCTGGGCATGCATGAGCTCTGGTGGGGCAGGCAGGGCTCGGGAAAGTGGGCTCCATCCTCCTTAGTCCTCTCCCATTCCCTGTAAGTCATCACCTGCTCAAATCATCTGCAAAGCTTTTCTTTGATAAACTAAATAGACTGAATTTAATTTAATGTCTCTGGCACACTTCTAGGAATCGCTTTTGTAGCTCTTCCCTGAAACTTCTTTAATATGCCAGCAGCCTTTTTAAAGCCCAGGCACTGGACTGGGACAGACACTGTATGTTTGTGGCAAAGAAAGGTGGAAAACCATGTTCAAATTAAGCTCAAATTTCATATTTAATTTTCATGAGTTTTGTTGGCTTGTTTGACTATTCTTACTATCTAAAACTCAGGGTTTTTTTAGAGTGTTGCCAAGTCTTTAGTCTTTGCTGATCTCCCACAGATTCAGGCATGTTGCATCACACACCATATACTACCTCAAAGCACATAACTGAGATAAGCAGTTAATTACACATAATAAACTTTCCCTCCAATACAATAAAATAAAAGCTGTCCCTTTTAAATATTGTAAGCATTTCTCTTTACTGAATGCTAGTGGTGGATAAACAGATTTGGAGGAAATCAACACTCAAATGCCTTATCTCTATTAATAGATTATTATTGCAATACTTTCAAACCTATAAGATTTCTTAACCTTTCCTTCTCTAAAAGAAATTGGAGTAGGGGAGTATGTGTGTGTATGTGTGCAGAACTCAGCACCTGCAGGATGCTGTGACAGCTGTGGGTCTGGCTTCCCCAGCCAGAGCACAGCCCCTCACTTGTAGGCAGGGTCTCTCAGCCACATCACCCTGTGCATCTGCTCTGCTTATCCCCTAGGTCTGAGCAGTCTCTATGTGAGAAGATGTCCCGTCTGGGAGCTGGTATCTGGCAAATAACAGAGTCCCCAGACTGCTTCCCAGAATAGATGTGGATTTACTTATGGCATGAGGGGTAGCCCTGGGGAAAGGGGCAGACTGATGACCCAATCTGCTCCAGAAGCACCACCCGAGAGGGAGGTCCTGCTCCTGGTTACATCCTGCACTAGCATTACCTGGCTGCCTTTTTTCCCCCTCCCCATCATTCACACTGCAGTTAGAGCTACCTCCCAGCCAAAACAGGGCTTGTACTTCAAAAGAAGTGAAACCAGAAATTCATCTACATCATACAGTACGGGGCTTTCAGAATAAAACCCCAACTGCTTCACATGAATCCACCTCTGGGAGAGTTATGCCCCTGGGGCAGGTGTAGCCCTGCACATTGTAGTTTATTTGCATGGTACCTCCTCACAGACACAAAGGAAGCGATGCATCGGATGGTCACCTCTGTGCTGCTCATATGTCCATGCTGCATGCATGGCGGTGAGAGCGGGTCTTTCCTCCCAGGCGTATTTCACACTGCTTTGTACACATCTGTCTGCCTACACTTCACCGTGGGGAATTAGATCTATCTGAGTGAGTCTGGTACTGGACTTCGTATCAGTCAAAGACTGGTGTGTGGTGAGCCTCTTTCCCTTAGCTTTCTTTTGCTATTCTCCTGCCGAGGTGGGGTAGGAGTGTAGCGACCCGCCGGCAGCTCTGGTCTGCCAGAGGGAATCTGGATCACTCTGGGCTGTGTGGCAGCCCCGCAGGGGCTGCTCTGACATGACCTGGGCGGGCATTCAGGTGGGGCTTTCCTGCCCTTACAAACCCACCCGGACTCAGAGCTCCCACAGGCTCACACCCCCCAGGTGGGTTTTTACAATCTGCTTGTAAAAAGAGGTGCATTTTTACCCCCTTGCATTTGTACTCCCAGGAAGAGTTGTGACAGCAGTGTGCTTTGTTGTACTAAAAGGTGTAGCAGATCCATTATATCTTGTGAATCTGCCTTGGGGTGTGGGGCACAATCTTGGGCTGACCAGGTCCCACTGGTGTTCAGGCTGGTACTAGGGAAGGGGGGAAGGAGTAGAAGTGAGCAGTAGAGAGGGCTGAGCCACTGCACAGCTACACCTCTCCTCCCATCCTTGAATAATATCCCTAGCAGTGCTAGCTGTGCAGAGAGCCTGTGCTCATCAACAACATTATTTAATAGGAAAATGCCTGAAGGTGCCAATCAGGATATAAAACAAAGTCCAAACCTGTGGGAAGAAGAAGCTGCTTGTTTTCTATAGTGCAGAGAGTGCTGAGCACTGGCCAGACACAAAATAGCCTTGTACATAGCTGAGAAGCCTATTGTATTTCAGAGGCTGCTATTTTTGTGCTCATACGACAGCCACAGAGATGTGTCCGACCCGTGAAAGGCCTGCATCCTCGATTTTGTTTGTAATTGCAGCAGCAGCCTCACAAAAAAACCCAAACAATTTTTTTCCTCTCCATATGTTTGGAAGACTAATAGGTGGGGAACAGGATGCATATAAACAGATATGTATGCATATGTATACACACCTGTGTATGTACATATCTTTTTGCACCAAATGCATCACAAGTATAACCCAAATATGGAGAACAGCTGAAACAAAATAACAAAACCTATTGGTACAAAGTCCCATGTTAGATACTGAAGTCAGTCACACTGCACCAGCAATAAGCTGAAAGCAGAAGGAACAAATAAATGTACAATCTTCTCTTTTTTTCTCCTACTTAATACAGATTGTAAGTGTAAGTTGTTAAACTTACTCTTGAAATTTGAAACAGCAGCATACATTTGATTGTGGTGTGAAATAAGGCATAACACTTCAAAATGAGGATGTGTAATAATTTCAGAAGCCTGCTTTTCCTTTTGTAGATTATACATAATACCAGGCTTCAGTCCAATTTCCATTTTAGTGGATACTGGGGAGGTGAGAGGAAATGTTTATTTTAGCAACTGGGCAAATCAAAATAATTTTTGCTCAAAACACAGAGGCTCTGAGAAGGCTCCGCAGCCACCAGTTCAGCATCAGCCGGATACCTGACAGAGCTGGGGATCTGCACGGGATGCCTGGAGGCTCCGGCAGCGTTTATCTGTGGGCACAGAACAGTCAGTGCTGTGCAGAGAAAGCCTTTTGGCTCACATCTCTTGCAAGCTGTTTGATCTGAACTGGTTGGAAAAGTCCAGGAAATCAGGTGACCAGGATGAAGCTGTTCTTGCAGGGCAGCTATCCTTCCTTTTTCAATAGCTTCATCCCATATATAGCAACATGTAATTCATTCTAGACCCAGTGAAAGCCTATGAGACTCTCTTTGTTATTATGGTTATTAGTACACAGGCTTTGGACCGGACCTGATGTTTTTGAGACCTCAGCTCAACATGACAGAATTGCAGCACAGCTTTTCAGGATACATTTGTACTGGGGCAACAAATACTCTGTGTTTATTCAGGAATGGTCTGTGGGCTTCAGGCACCGGGGGCAAGAACCCCTTCCCTTCAAACCGGGGCAGGTAGACCAGGGCCTGAGCTGGGGAGAGTATGTTTGGGTGTTGGCCCATCACCTGTGGGAAATCTTGCAGTGGCTGTTTAAGAGAGAGTCCTGCCAGCTGCCTGCTCTACCCCTCAGCCAGAGGTCGTCACTGTCCTGGAGTCAGCAAAAGGAAGTCTCCTTCCATAGGATTCAGTGCCTGGGCTTAAATCACTGATGAAGCTGCTTCAGTCTAATACTGGATCTTGCCTGATACACTAGTGTGTGTGGACCTCTTGCCAGCCCTGCCATGGGAGGAGCAGATGGGTAGAGGGTGATGAATCACCAGAAAGCTGAGGACCAAAATCATCTTCAACCACTACATCAAGATTCACTTCCATGTTTCTGGAGAGATGCTGTTTATCCCAGGCATGGGGCCTATGAGGAATCTACCTTGTCCACAGTAACTCCAGTTTCCTGTGGTATCTGCTTTGATTTTTCACTGTCATTGCAAAGCAACAAGGAATCAACTTTGCTTACCTCTACTCTGCCCTCTCTCTCCCTTTTGCGTTTGTGGCTTTTCTAGCAGTAGCTGCCTATGTGCAGTTGCCAGCATTCAAAGAAATTGCACACTTGGGCATGATGTGAAATCTCTTTCTCAAACACCTTTTTGCTGCATTTATCCCTACAAATATCAACTGCTAAAAGAGCAGATGGCCTGGCTATATAAACTTTATTATAGGTAACAGAAGAGGAGCTGCAGCAGATGAGAACATGCAGTGCTCATGTTTTTGTAAATGGCCCAGTGGTATCTTTAAAATAGGAAGAGGAGAGGTCTGGCTTGTACTGGGAAAGCTGAGACAGCTCAGAGGTTTAGGTGTAATTTTCACCATCAGGTGCAGCATATAGTAATCTTACTTGATGATGTTTTATGCCTGCTCTGATTCTTGTCTGTGAATAATGGAAGATGGCACTGCCAGAGGAGAAAGGACAACTTGTGCTATTAACTCTGCTGTATTGGCAATTTCTTCCTACCTCACTCTGCTTTCTTTCCTCATATCAAACCCCTTTCTTTTTCTTTTGTCTGAGTGGTTTGTGAAATATAAAGAAAGAATATATATTCTCCTCTCCATTATGAGCGCTCCAGTTGCCTGCTCTGTGTGTGCATGCACCAACATGTGTGTTGTGTTCAAGGACTGTTAATTGTCACATACCCGAACTAGAGCATTTCAGTCACGTGGCGCTGACAAGCTGCAGTCATGCATAGCACATGTCTTTCCTTAGCTCAAAACAGATGTCGTTTCCCTTGACAGATCTCGCTCTGGATTCCTGAAAATAAAGTTGGATAAAATTTTGTGGCCTTTGTTTTGCTTTGTTTTTTGTTTAAATAACTTTAGGTTAATAAGTAAGTTCCCAAACTGAATGGGAGACATGAAAGACAGCAAATGTTTCTGAGTTATTGATCTCTTTGCTCTCCAAAATAAATTATGTTAAATATCTGTTCTCAGGGCCATGGCTTTAATGAGAAACTCCTGTGGCTGCATTTCCCTTTCCTATAATGCAGAGGTCCTGCAACTGAATCCCACTTAGGACTGGGGATGTCATCCTTTCGGATGACTGCAATGCTCCTGGTGCTCAGCATCTTTCTTGCAATATTATTCAGACAGACACGATAATAAAAAAAAATCATACGTGTCTTAGCTTATCTGGCTGCATGTCAGACTTGGTTTGAGCACTCTCATACAGACAGAAATGACTCTCAGGAAATTATTACCTAGCACTGTTCTGGTGAACCATGCTGCTGGGTGACCAAGGTGGTCATTAAAGTAAACTGTGTTTTTAAATGGTTGACAGGGAAACTAGTTGAGAGACAGAACTGGCATCTGTTTGCACTGTGTATAATGCTTTTTACACAGAGAAGGAAGGTTAGACTTGAGCAAGAAAGCCATACTGAAGCAGGAAAAAAAAATTATCAACTAAAATGCTTGCATGCCTGGGGAAAAGGATGTTTTCCAACAGAAGAAATTAGTCCTGCATCTTTAGCACATATTTCACTTTGCCTTAAAAGGAAACAGATACTGTTTTAAATTAAATGAGATGTTTGCAGGATTATGTACATGTGTTTCATTGGTATGGGATTAATAACAGAAAGAATTGGGGGAGAACATGGAGGGGTTAAATATATTTCTGGCTGGCAATACTTATGCTTCTAGGTAATTTAGAAAAATTGGCTTTATGTGTCTGTAAAATTCCTTCTTCTCCTGTTTAGAGATTCCCTTTGAAATATGGGTCCATGAAGGGCTCTTGTATCTCTCTCCCCTAAGTCAGCAGAATTACCATCTACAATAAAGGCCAGTCTCTTTTCATTGCAACTCGTTACTGTGATGACTCATATGGATTTGCTGGACAGACCAGATGTGTACAACTGAGCATACTTAAAGCAGGAAATATAGAAACCTGTGCTGTGGTGAGCTTTGCTGTGCACTGCTGCCTGCCCTGTGATGGCAATGGGCTGGTTTCAACGCCTAGCATCTACAGAAGGCAGGGACCAACCAAAGCTACACCTTGACCAAATGTCCTCTGTTGTTTTCCTGAAATATGAATCTCAAAACCATCAAACAATGTTGCAAAATCATCTCTCTTGTTCTTCAGAAGCAATGGCTTTCATTTGACTGAGGCCTTTGAAAATGACACTGTCAAAGTAAGTGAGCTGATACCCTAAGTTGTGAATCACCATGTGAATACTGCTTTTATTGTAACTCCACTTACATTTATTGATTTAGTTGTACAGAGTTACTGTGACTTGAAGACCAGGATGAGCAGTCCAGCTGCATTCCTGGATAAAGACAGGCATAATATACAGAGAAGGATGCTGAAGATGTTATCCAAGTTTAAAATAACCTTAATAAATTCAGTACACAAACACTCCTGGAAGGATCATATTCACAGCTAATAACTGCTGTTGCCAAGTTTTAAAAAGTATTCCTCCTCCACATAAAACATCTACAAAGGTGATGACCATGTTAGATACTTGGATTGATTTTATGAGAGGCAGTGCAGGTGAGTCAGACTGTTCCCATTACGGCTCAAACTTAAAATAGCTTGCTGTAAATAATCTTTTATGCTTAACAAAAGCTCGTACAATTCCTGATAATTAATTCATCACCCACACTGACATTCAAAAGGCTGAGATCGTTTCTGGTGTTGTCTGGTTCACTGTGAGGACATGTCCAGAGAAATTACTGAAGGCTGACATTTTTGAGATAACTGTTTATGTTCTTAGGGCCAAATTAATCACTTGTGTAAACTGGCCTATTTCCTTCAAGTCAGCTGAGAATTTCTGAGCACAAAAAGTTAATTAAAAGTGTTACAGCAGGCGTGTGGGCTCCCTTTTGAAGACTCAAAATCAGCTGGTCCATAAAGGTCATATTACATGTCCCAGCCCCGTGGGCACAGCGTGGGATGGTTCCCTTGCTCTCAGACCAGAGCACAGCTGATGAACCAGGCTGTAAAGTGTTAGGACGAGCCCAACAACCCCTCCCAATGTAGCAGGAAAAAACAACCCTCCCATTCCCTCTTTCCTTTTTAAGTGCAATTGTCTGTCATTAAAAGTTAATTCCATCAGCCACGGCCTTTCAGAAAGGAGTTGAGGATGTGATCTTTCAGCATCTCTGTGCTCCCAAATGCCCTGGCAAGGACCTGCACCTCCTTCACATTTTACAGGGACACCAGCAAAGATGTGGAAATTCCTGGAGATTTCTTGCTTCTGCAAGTATTAGTGGTTTGCACCACAGTGGTGACACAGGCTGTAGCACAGCTCTTCTCTGCTGAGCTTGTGCACTAAACAGGTGAGACAGGCGTGAGGAGAGAAAGAGGATGAACATAAACGAGGTTATTTGGCAGAACTGAAGCAAAGGTGAGACCAGAGCGCAACTTTCATGTTTAACTTAGGGTTTCCCTAGGGAAGTCTTAAAACCTGCCCTGTTGCACGCCTGCATTTCCACTTGCAGGGGCAGGTACGTGGTGGGGGAGAAGACAGCTGTAGCTCCTTCTGGAACCTCCACCCTGCTCAGCCACCCCTTCTGCTTACGTACCAGAAGCATAGTGGTGGTGCCATGTGCTGCCCTCTCCATTGCTGTGACCGTACACAGCCCCAGCCTCTCACCCAAAGCAGGTAAACAAGCACAAATAAAGAGACTCAAAAAACCCCCAACCTCAAACCATGAACACTTCCTCTTCTTTCTGCAGATTTTTTTTTTTCTTGGTAACCTCATCGAGAAAATCCTGTCCAATTAGAAGTGGAGATGCAGGTAAGCCATGAGCTGCAGCCAGCCAGCACGGCAGCTTTAGCCACTTTGTAGTCGTTTCTCACTGGGGGAAAAACAGACACAAGTACTTATAGTATCTGACTGCCAAATCTAAGGAAAAAGAACTCGCTTCTTCACAGCTATTGTGCCCTTCTGGGGGAGTGAGAAGCATATTTACTTTGTGGGGAGAGTAAAAGCTGGGGAGGTGGCAGACACGAGAAAGTTATCTTCCTGAACATGTCAGGAAGACGCTTTTTTCTTTGTAGAAAAAAGAAATGCCATACAGGGAAGAGCAGATACTAGGGCTGTGGCAGAAGAGGATCCGTCACACAGATGGACCATACTGGGTCATGTGAGCATGGAGGAGGAAGAAAGACATTTGCCCTTGTAATGGCAGTGAATTAATGGGTACAGTAAATTATATCTTGTGGTCACCTTCGGGGGAGGAAATGAATTGCCAACAGCAGCAGCATCAACAAAGACTCACGACAAACCCAGCTGGAGGACCACAGCAGCAACCTCGGATATAGCTGTGGCTGTGTTTTCAACTGGTGGAGAGTGTTGGTGAAGTGAGGCAGCAATGCTGCCACAGGACCTATACCCAGCAGGTCCTTTCAAGGATTCAGGATGGAGTTCATATGCATCTTTTTTGCTGTTTGATGAGATTTCATCCCTTGGTAGCCTATGGCAACCCAGGAAATGCCCTTTTGAGGGCTCAGAGCCAGGAAACCTGGCTGTGGCAAGAAGTTGTGCAGCTTCAGAAAATGGCTAGAAAGGCTTTTCCTAGAGCCTCAAACCATCGCGGTGGTGGGCAGCTGAAAATCCCTGCCCCTGGGGAAGCCCTTGCTATGCCCCAACGTGATGCTGTGCAAGTCTGTGCCTGCTGCAGTTCAAGGGCAGGTTTTACCTGCGGAGGTGGAGGATGACCCCAGGGCCTCTGCGGGTTAGGGGCAGGCACAGCATGGTACATCTTGTGACAATCAGGATAGACAATAGGAGACATCTGTTAAGTTCTTTTTTCACATGGAGGAGCTTCTGGTGACTCTCCCCTTGCCATGGAACTGTGTTCCACCTCCCTCCCTATGGATTATGTGGGAATTCAGCAAAACCAATATAGTAACATCTTACCAAATTTGCAGGAGGCATGAAGCTGCAGCTTTGGGAAGTGAACAACCATCTCAACATCTCAATGGAATTATTACCTCCTGAGTTTAGAGCTAGCAATTTAAGTAGAACCATGATGAGCTATTTTACTTCTGATCACTCAGAAGATGCATCCATCCTATTCCATGGTATTGAACTGCCTCTCATGTCTGCACGTGCTCTCAAGCCCAGCTGCACAAACCCACATGTTTCCACCAGACAATTTAGATGTAATTGTATCTCATCAAGGAGAAAATCAGTGGCACTGTGCAAACTTAGAATGTGGGCAGTATTAAAGACATCACAGTTAATATCAGGATAAACAACACACAGGCTGCTTAAAAACTTTGATTTTCCCCAGGAGGTTCTCTCTCACTCCTCTGTTTTTTCTTTAATCAGCATTTTCAGTGACTACAGCACAGAAATTCTCTGTCATCTTTGCTAAATACAGGCTTTTACTGCAGAAGACATACGAGATCCTGTCAGATACATTTGCAACAAACTCATTCCTCCTTCTAAGAGAGGGGCAATGGAAATTTCATGACAGCAAGAAAGGGCCTAATGTGGGCCTACAGTGCTATTTTAGGTGCCATAAACCTATCTTCTCTGGCTCCAAAGGAGTCCAGATCTCCTGTAGATTCCTTGTTGTATTTGCCATTTGATTGTCTCAGACCAAAAATAACATCTACAGTGTCACTGGCTGCTAATGTTTAAGTGTCTGAATTGCTTTCTAACTAGGAGGTGGCTAGAAAGAGTTGAGTGATGGTTAGGTGGCATGTGCTGCAGTCATAGGTGGCCCTTGGTGCCTGGAGGCAAGCCGTTTCCTCATCTGCATTGCAGCAATACTAGGAGTTGGTGCTTGGTCTTGTGGCTGACATTGTCTAAGGGGAAAATAGTACTAGGGAAACAGGGAGCAGTTTCTTACACCTGTTTGTGTGAGGGCAGAACAGGCTGCTGCTGGCCCAGATGCCTGGTGGGGCAGGTGAGGGTATGGGCTGGGAATCGGTACTGGCAGCTTCAGCAGTGACTCCCAACTACGGATCTGTGAGACAAAACATCTGGAGTCATAAAAACGTGAATGTGCAAGTAAACAAATGTAGATGTGGTTGTAGATTTGATGAGCACTCTAGTCAAATGCGTCATTTTCTTTGAAGAATATGGAAAACATCAAATACAAAAGTGGTGACTGATTTCAGAAACTTGAGTCTCACCTGGATATGCTGTGTCTTCATATCCTTTCTTCTTTCGCTCACTACTCTTGTCTTCAACTACTATTAAGGCATCTCTGGGGGCCTCCTTTGATATTTTATTTTTTGCAACTCACAATAACAGCTCTTCCCTTTCCTTTGGTGTGGCCTCTAGCTTCTTCCTCTGGAGTGGCCTTTCTGCCTTGTTGTGTATCAGTTCTTCAATAGCTGGGGGGTCACACACACACACAATTCCTGGATGCAATTGCATGTGCTGACCACTGCAGTCCACTTGGCTGGCTCTGCTCTCTGTTGTACTCTAAGGCTCCTAAAATGATTTCCGAACACCTCACATTTGGCTGTCCACAAATCAGACCTCTGTGTTTTTCTGAATATGTTTTTCAACAGGTGAGTCAGAATGGAAGTAGACAGTTTTCTCCCTTAAGGTACCTTACTGCAGCACCCCTTTCCACAAGTGAAGTTCATCATGTCCCAGTGCACATGTAGCAAGTATGTGGTTGTGAATGCATTGCACTGGTGGACTGTGCCCCTGGGACAATGTTTCAAGTCAGTGTCCAGATGGAGATGCACCAGGAACTCCAGCCACACTGGTTTTCCAAGCCTGTAGGTAAGGATGCTGTAAGATGAAAAAGAAGATCAGAGTCTTATTTAACTATGTGTCTTATATGGGGAGGTAGGGGTGGATGCTATTTGAATAGGCCTGTTGTTTTGCTACAATTAATTACTGGTTGCAGATAGACTAGCTCTTTGGAGTTGGGATGTTACGCTTCTCCTCCACCACCTAGAAGACCAACTCTGAACTCTACGCAGTTAACAGTGATAGAAAGCCTTTATTGGAGAAGATATACTAGGTGTTTCTCTCATACAAATGCTTTTTCAGTTGCTTCACAAGATCCTGCACGTGATTTACAAGGGACAGCAAAGAGGCTGACTTGCCCAAGACTCCCATTTGGATGTCTGTCTTTAGTTAGGGGAAAAATCTTTAACCCGGAACCTGTCCCAGTGAATCACTGTCGCACAGCTGTGGTACGTGTGCGGTGTCTCATGCCAGACACAAGCACATTCAGTGGTGCTGCCTGAGCGGCACTGGTGTTGATCCTTCCCCAGGACATTAATTCTGGATCTGTTCTCCAAAATCCTGTTGTTTCCGTATGGGCATACAGTTCACTGAAATCACTGACAGCAATGTATTTTAGCACACTCTTAAAATTAAGGCTATTTTCAAGGGGTTTCTGAATTAGGATTTAGGAACTCAGCCTCTCCCACGTTCCTCATTAGAGATGCTGTGATTTTACCTCTAGTTGCAGACATATTGATTTACACTCAGAAGAGAAAAGAAAAATCAATGAGGAGTGGAATGACTTCAGGGCGAGCTGCATGCGGGTAAGGTCTGCGAGAGGGAGGCTGGAGGAAAGCTGCAGCCATTTTAAGACGTTCAGAGTCTCTTTTCCCCGAACTCAGTCTTTAAAGAAATAAACATTCTTATTTTAATCAAGAGGTTTTGTGATCCTCTGTTATAAGCCTCACAGCCTACATCACATTTCTGAGAGCAGGATGGCAAAGATCAATGACTAGCCACTCCTGCAAAAGCAGCCTCTGCTGGGATGCACTGTGTTTTCATATTCTGCTAGTGAGACACTTGTCATGTTATGTATTGATTTTTCTTTTGTTTGTCGAAGGCACAGTTTATATATGGGAACTAATCCTCTGATCCCTACAGGAGAAAGAACAAAGATCATTTGTTTCCAATGAGCTTTAAATGAAAATCCAGAGTGCCTAATTAGGTAACTTCTTAGCTCCCTAACCACTGTAGCCCATGCAGCATTGTTTCTTGCCTTGCCTGAACTGCTGGACACTGTCTGTCTGTCTGCCTGCCTGTGACCCTTTCACAGAAACAGGATGTTAGGGTGCACCTGCCTCCTGCCTGCTAACATCCCGGTTTCTCTTGCAAGAGCTTATGATTTCTGGAGTGCTGGTGTACAAGTCACCCCTCTCGGAGAGTGTGCTAGCCAAAGCAGATAGACACACCAACTCCGAAAAATTGCCGGGGGTCTGATCATTCTTTACGTAGTTAACATAGGAGATGTGGATATCTTGACAAAACCTACACAGATTTCCCTGTTTCAGTTTCCTCAGTGGGCCAGGGCTTTTCTCATGCTGAGAGCAAAGCCCTGTGCAGTGCCCTATTTTTCTCCCTCCTTTTACTGCTGAATTCTCCTTTGTGCTTTGCTGACTCCTGCAAGAGAGGTCTTTGCTGCTGTTTTTTTTTTTTTTCTTTTTCAGTTTCTTTTTTCCTCTCTCTCTCTCTCACCCCAAAATGCTTAATTTCCCTTCTAATCTCTCATCAGGTGAATTCCTAATCAGCCTCATCCAGTGATCCTTCTGCCCAGGAAAGCGTTGCCTGGCTACAATCTGTCTGACATTCCGAGCTGAAAAACTGCCTTTCCCCAAGACCAAAAGGTAGCTTTGTCCAAAGGTGTGCCACATAAATGGATGGTCATCAAATTTTAATGACCTCATTAGTACTCATTTGCAGAGTGCAAAAGGGAGCACTTTCTGTGAGATATAGATCAAAACAAAAGAAAAAGGGAAAAGAAAAGGCAAAGAAGTCTCGTTTTCAAGACAACTTGTAGCCCAGTCTGAGCATAGGTGAACTACTGTTAGCGGACAGCAGCAGATACTCCTAATCATAGTTTTCTGCATTGCCATACCATTAGTCCTGTGAATGTGAATATACATCCCTGCATATATGGGACATCAATGGGAATACACAACCCAGTTAAGAATATATATTCCTGCAGTTTCAGACAACAGCAAAATGACTGCAGGTCTTCTGAAAACTCATGGATGTTTGACCTTTGTATTAGACTCATGGAGGAAGAGTCTACTCTAAGAATGACTCCCACAGTGAGAAAACTGTCCTTAGGCTGGACCATGAAACATAAACATCAACCCCATTGCTATCGTTATTAATACTAATTGTATATTTTTATGCTACTGTAACACCTACTCCACTGGTATGGAACAGAGTGGACTACATCCTTGAGGGATAGGTGTGGAATAACTAAAAGTCATGTCTGGTGCAACGTGTGGTCTCAGCGAAAGCTCCTGAAGGCCCTGGGTTCACCACTGAGGTTCATCTCACCCAACTTGAAGGACCAGAAATGTAGGTGCCTTTTATGCTTCAGTTGCTAAGATATCCTCACTAGTCAGAGAAGAGAAACAGGCAAAGGGTAAAAGGGTGCATCATCCATGTTCGTCCACGTCTCTGTTTCACTTTGATGACTGAGACTAGCTATCTAACCTAGAAACAGATACAATTAAGTGGGCTGAATCCTATCCTGAGAGATTAGTAATTTGCTTATAAAATGAACTCTTCTCATAATGTTTCCACAGGGTTGTAGCCACACCACAAAAGTCATAACCAGCAAGAAGACTGGTTAGAGTAGAAGAAATGTGCTAGTTCAGGCACAGCTAGCAGTGTAAAGGTGGAAAAAGTCCTAGGGGAGAGGAAAATACACCGTGTTTTGCTTTCACCATTAGTATTTCAGAAGTGAGAAGAGTTTCTCCTGTGAGAAAATGGGAGAAAACTGAGAGTCACTACAGCTCTATTTAGTATAAGGAACTGTATTTTTGTTAGAGGAAAGCCATGAGAGAGTTTTAAGAGAGGGCCATGGGGAGCTAAAAATGCTACACAGATAGGGGAGAGAGGGCAGCCAGCCTATCCGCCAGGTCAGCTGAGACCCTGAGCACTTAGGAGAAACCTACTATAATGTTTAAGTGTAATTGACAGCTCCATTTTACTAGTATGTATTTTTCCTGCTTTGTAGCTTTTGCCTCTCATTTTTCAGATGTCCGTTGCTTTATTGAGTAAACTTCTTAAGTTCATAAGTTTCGTTGATGTTAGAAATTATCTCTAACAGGCATAAAGCACTTTACTAATCCAGGATTGACTAATCCAAAAATAAAATGGTGCCTGTTGGTGAAACAGATGCAAATGTCTGAGCCTTAAAGAGCAGACCACGCGGGTCAGCATGGGAGCCAATACTGTCAGGGCTCAGCATGCAAAGGAAGCAAAATGAGGTTAAACAGCATCATTCTGGCATGGCACAGGCCACTGAAATGCGTCTGCTGCTGTTATGTCCTCCTCTGAGCATTTTTGAGACTTCAAAAGTTTTCCCATCCTATACAAAGACAACGCATGGCTTTCAAAGGCTGTCATGACACATAGGAGAGACCCTTTAGCTGGTATCACTGTATTGAGAGTAATGAGAGAGGATATTGAATGGTGAAGCTCAAGGCATTGAGCTTGCTCAGGATGAGCGAGGGCTTGACTTGCCATCATCCTTTTCCCTGGTTGGTGCCCTAAGCTCCAGGTGTTGGTTCTGCTCAGGTGGGATCTGTTTCTCGCCCAACAGAATCTGCAAAGACTTGCTAAGGAGAAATGATCCAAGATGCAAGTTCCTATGAAGATTTTGGGGTGTTTGTTGTTGTTGTTAGATCTGAAGGAAAAGTGCTGTACTGAAAAGTTAGTGACCTGACCTAGTCACACTTTTGTTGTGACGGCCATGGACTGCTCCTCTGCATAACCTTGGGAGGTAACTCAGGAAAGCTAATTGGTTTGCAGTCACTCTGCATAGAACCACAACTCCAAGGGAAAATCCTTGAGGATCCACACCATGAAAAAAGGTTGACATTGTTATGTTAGCTGCTATCCTAAAAGGAGAAAGGACAGTCCATATCCCGTAGAGCTTTCTCCAGTTGTCTCTGAATTTATTGTTTAGAGGAACAAATCAACAGGTATGGCTTTCTGTAAGCCAGGCTTTATGGTGTCCCCAATCTAGCAGGCTCAGTTATGCTCTTTAGTGTACAAAGGAAGAATACTGCCTTCTGCAGTAAAAAAAACAAATAAAAACAAAACAGTGAATTGCTATAGGATGGGTTGTACAGGAACTCAGACTAAATGATCATAGCGGTTTCTTCCAGTCTGACTCAGTCATGCATCAGTGAAGCTGGAAGTGATTTCCGAATGTGGCAGTGGAGGGAGAAACCAGGATGGTCTCTTAGAAAGGACGTTGAAATGTTTGAAGAAATCCAGCCTGCCAGCTGCACCCCTAAATCCTTTGAGGTTCATGCTTCAGCTATTACTTGCAGTATCAGTTACTAAGCACATACACACATGCCAAATAAATGGCTTAACAAGGTACACATGGGCACTCACTCTCCTTCCCCCATATAACAGACAAAGGAGGCTCCCTAAATCAGCCTGCATGCCATTTCTTTTCTAAATACAGAATTTTTGCCAGCAATGAGAAAGAAGCTAAACAACAGCTCCCCCGTAAGAAACCTTAAACAGCTAAGCAGCTTGATTAATTACTTAGGGATTTCCCTTGGGCTGTTACTAAGGTAACAGGAGTAGAAGTGTTTAAAGATGGCTGAATATGCTGTATGCACTGGAGGATATGCAGTGGTTTTCAGCAGCACACTGCATTGTGAGTTTTACACAGTATCAATGTACAAAATGAAAGGCTTGTACGTATGTACATGTACCTATGAAAGTGCAGAGCCCACACAGCCCCATGAATCCTCGGCTGCATCTGCTGAATACAGAAAAAAAAATCTCCTTTGGCTTTCAGGAGGACATAACAGGAAAGGAATATTGACGCTCCTTTAAAGGGTGCAGGGCACACATCTCTTCCCAGTTCTACAATGCCTTCATTTTGTTGGCTGGTTTAAAATATTTTCTCCCTCACCATGTTTGGAGTATGGCATTGGCCCAAGGCTAGCCTCCTGCTCTCCAGGGCTCCTCTTTCAGGTGGAGCCACCCATGCTGCTGCCTGGCTCCCCTGCTGTACCCACCATGGCTTGCTTTGACCTGCGGCGTGGCACAGTGCAATGTCCCTGTGCTGAGCGACGGTGCTGCTTAAGTCCTTTTGGTTTCATGGTCTGTAGCAGTAATGCCTTTTCTAGTCAAAACTGGTGAGGGACAAAGCAAGAGGTGATTATGGTAAAGAATATGCCCCTTACTAAGACACCATTGCTCTGTGGGTAATTTGAGAGCCTTTGATTACATGGGAGAACAATCGTTTTGAGTGATGTTGTGCCAGGATTTTATCAATGTTAATGCCCAAGTTAGTTAATACAGGACATGGAGGTAATTAGAAATTTTGGCTTCTTATTCAGCCAGAGAAATCACCTCCTCACTAACTAATCAGCTTGCATCCTTAGAAGAGGAGAAGAAGAGTTCAAGACAAAACTAAGCAAACCCATAGCTTACAAGACTGGTTTGGGATAAAAGCTTGTTCTGAGTTTAATGACAAACCTGTAGTGGTCTGAGTTCCTCCACCACCCAGAGAGGTTATTTTTTTTCCTTCTCTGACATCTTTCTGCTCCTCAGAGCTTTTGCACATACC
Organism: Morus bassanus; assembly: GCA_031468815.1. Taxonomy (NCBI): domain Eukaryota; kingdom Metazoa; phylum Chordata; class Aves; order Suliformes; family Sulidae; genus Morus; species Morus bassanus. The sequence continues at coordinate 84,329,768 of CM062568.1, read as the reverse complement.
TCACAGCCTCCTCTCTGTCTCTCACTTCTAACAAATGGCTCTGCCCATCTCCTCCAACTCTACCCAAGTCTACAGCTGAGGCCAACCCAAAGCCTTGAAAGGACTCATGCTGACTTGGTAATTTTTTATTTGTAGACATTTGTTTGCCTTTTATCTTGTTCCCAGCAGTGACCACAAGAAGAAACTCTCAAGTTTCCAAAAGGAACCTCTCAAAAACGTGACACTTGCAGGGCTTTGTGCTATAAGATGCCAAATACCCATAGCTCTCACTTGGCACCTGACACAATGCTTATGGCTCAAGCTGTGCAAGAAATGAATTCTTCTGGTTTACTGACAGTGCCTAAAAAATAAATAAAAACACTCTGGAGGAACTGAAATAACTTCTGTGAATATCTTTTGGACAAATTGGGGAAAAATTCAGGCTGAGCAATACAATGTCTGAAATTCTAGCGTGATTTGGAGAGAGTTTGATATTCGTCAATACTTTTTGAAAATATAGTCACAACATTGCTTTGTGTTACTGCATCTGTATTTTCCTTCCACAATTGTTTCATTTTAATTATTGTTGAGTTCTGCATATCATCTGGCAACCTATGGCTACTGTTGCTCTTCTAAGTTATTGAATACCTTTAAGCTATATTTTGGATAGTGCTGCTATCATATAGCTAATCACATAGCCCAGACAGCTCATTATAGTACAGCAAATGAAAAGTTTTTCAGCTCCCTGTTTCTATACTTTCATAAATTATCCACTTCAGGGATATTTAGGAGATATGAGCCTTATTAACAAGATGTTCTCACTGTTGTTTTGAAGCATGCCTCTGCCCAAGTGTGGTAGGAGATCAAGATGGAGAAGTGTAACTGTCTTACATCCCTTTTCCCAGAGCAGGCATTTGTTTTTTATACTCTTTAAAATGTGACAGGACAAAGCTCTGCAGGAAGGATAGAGCAGTGACAGGGTTTGATCCTCTCTTCCAGCTCAGCTTCCCATGGGTGCAATTTTTTTCCCCATTGAGCAATCCTTGCTGTAGTGATCTCGTTTCTCTCTCCTGAGAATCGACAACGGTGTTTCAACAAGTGAATCACAGGGAACAGCCACTGGATGATTTTTTAATCTCTTGCAAAAAGGAGGAAAGTGGGATGCTGTCGTGGCAGTATCCTGTACTGCAGCAGCAAATTTCAGCAGCATCTCAGGGTCTGGTGCCAGTCCTGCCCCCTGCTGCATCTCGGTTTGGATGTGCAACTCCTTCCAGGGGCAGCAGTATCCTGGAGGGTTCTGCCCTGCAGGAAGGGGCGAACTGGTCTCCTGCGCTGTGACTGCTGTCTCCGCTGGAGCTATCCATACATGGAGGCAAGACAGCCCTGCCCACTCATCTCACAGTCTGCAGCTTAGCAAGAGGCCATATGGACATCTCTGGCCAGCTGAATTCCCATATGGGGATTTCCATGAGAACATGTTAGAAAACAACCCACAGTTTCTAGGACCTTCCTGTATTTACTTTCTTGGAAGGCAGCTACACTGATTTTTTCCCTAACTTAAACAAGTCCTTGGCAAGAGGAGGCTGTAAAATACATACAGTGTCAGGCAGGGAGGCAGTTATATCAGTGTAAGACTATGCTGCTGGGATGGCTGGGTTGGGACATGCTGTGGGGCAAGGTGAAACAGTCCCAACCCTCTGCTCTGGATCTGCCAGCTGTGCTACCAACATGAAAGATGATTTCTAGCAACCTTTTTCAGGGTGTTTTCCAGTGTTACTATTCCCAGTTTCCCAGCGCACACCTACAGAGCCAGTGGAGACCACACAGCAGGTGCAGCAATTCACAATCAGGTGGATTAGTTTAAACTGCTGATGAAAGCAGATCAGACCATGAAATGGAGTATCTGAGCTGCACTTGCAGTGAGGACATGTGTCTAGTACTGTTGACTCTTTTGTGGAGATGTTGCCTTGACTCGATAGGCAATAACAAGAAGTGTGAAGTGTCGGACTTTTTTAGTGCCTCAACAGTTTGCTCCATGAACTTGAGTCAGAACCTTAAGATAAAGAGAGAAACACCCCCTTGATGAACCCCAAATAATTGTCAAAGGAGCTTTGAGTAAAACATTATAAGAAACTCCCTGCTTCCGCATCGTAATGAAACTGTGAGTGCATTTTTAAATTATAAAAACCAAGTTCATGTGGAACTGCAGTAACACTAGGATGGAAAGCAGCAATGATTTCCAACTGTTTAAGGAACAGTTGTGGGAGCTGTTAGGCTCCATGTTTACAGCTCAGATTTGAGGTTTTTCAGAGCAAGCTACACAATTCTGGATTCGTATGGGACAGAGGACGAGAACTGATGATGTTTTTTGTAGCAGAAACAGAAAATAAAAGCAAAATTACATGCTCCTTGGCATTTATTGTTTACTTTAATTTACTTAAGGCTTATTTTTTTTTCTGGGAGCTAATTTCCTTGGGAATTGATAAATAATAACTTCCTGGAATATTTTCATCCCTGTAAAATCTTGGCATGCCATAACGATCTCTCAGCGAACATAAGGCATTCAGACAGACTTTCCCACCCTCCCACCCCCACAGAAAACTGTTTGGAGAAGAATCATCATAAAAGAAAATCTAAGATGTGTTACAAAGCAAGAAGAAGGGCGATAGTTTTTCCTTGGACAGATATCTTTTTGTGAATCATGAATACAGAGTTGCCAAATACCATAGGTCGCTCAGAAACATGGAAAAAAGGGAATGCATTATTAACAGTTTTAAAGCTACTGGACTGCTGGGGTACATCTAGGCACATGCAGCTCCCTGGATACACTCTGATAGCCCATGGATGGAAAACAGATTAACAGAGGCAAGGAGCAGTGGAAAACCACCAGCAAGTTAAGCAAGAATCCATTTGTGATGCTGCTCCTTAGGGCTCCTCTGCTATAAATTATTCTTTCTTTTTTTCCCCATCTATTTAATTTTTTTTTAGGCAGTGTGATAACTAACATGTGTGAACTACCCTGATATAAAAGCACAGTGAAGACACTTACCACAACAAGATCAGATCTATGCTCCTGCCTGAGGCCTACCTCAGCAAGTTTGCCTCATGCTAAAACTAAAATTGCCTTTGAGTTCACCGCGTTTCTATCTTGGGATAGCTGTGTTGGTTACCTTTTTAATGGTGAAGATAAACTTTTACACTGTGGTTTTCAGCAATCTTTAAAGTGAAAATCAGATTTATAGCTTTGGAACTGAAGCTGGAAGATTAGTTTTGCAATATAAGCAATAAATACTGATTAGTTGCAAATGGTCAGTGCAGAACTGATCCATTACCAGTCACTTCTTTCTTGACTTACCTCATCTTCCCCTCTATGCCCACCTTTTATATATTTATTTTGGCTACACTCAGCTGAATCAAAGTGGAAAAGAATGAAAATTAACTTGGTAGAAGACATTTTCTATAGTCTTTCATCTCTGGAACTGCTTTTAATTACTAGAATAGTTTACTGTTAATGTAGTGGATTTATTGAGCTCTAGACAATCTTTCAACATTTCATCTGAGGCAGCACACTCACTTTAAAGTGCTTGTGATAGATGTTTGCTGCTGCTGTTGTAAGCAGCCTAGACCCAGATGTAAGCACTGCTTTATGAAAATGGTTTTCCTTGCATCTGTCTCTCTAAAAACAGAAAGGATGCAGGTGCAGATCCCAGCCAGGATGATCATCATGCCAAAGTAACATCACTAGGACACCGTAAAGCCAGAAGAGAGATGGATTTTGACAAAATGTACAACAGTAGAATACAGGCAAAGGGAAGAGGTGAGAGCATCCATCTCCATTAAGCCTTGATACCTCCTTCAGAAACAAGATAAGGCCATGATGATAGGTTTTAGTTTAATTGAAGATAGCTGACATTCTTCTGATAACTTTAGAATAATGTTACCTGTGGAAGGAGAGGAGAGGAAGTGACAGGAGAGGAGAGGAAAATTAAACATTTCTTCCATGCAGATGATGGCTGAGAACTGAATAAGAGTCTAAGATGGGGCTTAAAGGCACAAAAAGACAGTTCTGAGCATGTGAGCATGGGTGATGAGGATTATTCTTTTAATGGTGCCATAAGACAGTTGGCCAAGGCTAGTGGGGAAAGAAATGAAACCTGTGGAGAGCTCCAAAAAAACCAAAGACATCCACTGACTATTGGGGGGCAGGGGAGGGGGCGCATTTTATGTATAAGGGTTAGCATAGATGAGAATGAGGATACTTGAGAAAGACCATCCATTGGGGCTGGTGTGTGTGAGATAACAAAAGCTGCAAAAATGGTGATCATGAACGCTAATGTGAATCTCTGAAGGCTGTTTGGGTGAACCATGAATATTCCCCTTTGTGTCCAATGGGCAGTAATGGCAATGGGCATTTAGGTCTTCTTCAGGAAGACCTAGTGGATGTCACCTCAGCCTATATGAGGGAAGCAGGGGACAGGATCTATAGAGCTATATATCTACGCACACATCACCTGACGTGGGAGCATAGCTCGTGCTGTAAGGTGTTAGTGGCCTTCTATCCTCAGTGGGCTGGCCACTGAGACCTTAGGTTTCTAATTTGTTCCCCTTTGTGTCATCCAGTTAATAAACACTAATTAGGCTTTACAAGTCTTACAGTTAAATATCAGGAGTATGTTTGGGCTGGAGAAGGATACAGCGTCTGGCAGTAAGGAAAATATAGCTGCTGTACCAAAAAAGCTAACTAATGAAACTCTGCATTACTATGATTTTTAGATTATTCACCTCCTCCATCACATCCTGTTTAGGTTTTAATCACTTTCTCTATGTGCATACTGACACTCCCTCTTGCTGGCTTACCACCAGATGGACTTTAATAAACCATTGTTATATCTGGAAGCACTTTCCTAGCTCTTCACAATTGCTTCTTGTAGTACCTACATGTGTGATGCAGAGATGTCAGCCTCCACAGCCATACTTATTGCTATAATTGAGCAGTAAATTGTTGCTTATTTTTTCTTTTTTTAAAGAATATTAATTATCTGAGATATTCCCTTGTTTCTTTCCAACTCACTCTTTTTTCTGTTCACCCTACGGTATGTAACAAGTCCTGTGTTCTGGTCCTTACCGTGGATGTGCAACAAAAATCTAATTTAACTTCACTGGTCTCTGATTCTGATCTTTCCATTACTTAGGAGTCCTTTCATTGCCACACTTTAACATTGCAACGGGTGTCTCTTACAACAAACTTTAGATTCAGGCCACGAATAAACCCTTCTGGTCACAAATGCATGTGCTTACGACAAAGGAACAAGTGTTGAGGGCTCTTAATTTGTCAAATGAACAATGTCTCCCCTAACTCTCTTCATCCTCAAGAAAGGTCATCATTATTTCACTAACATACATTAATGAAAGTTACATTTTGATGAAAAATGTGTATACAATTAAAAGAAAAAGATATGGACTTGAGAGTGTCCCTCTAAGTCATCTGAAAGAGCTGTTCAGGTAGACAACCCTTGCTTCTTAAAACTTCAATCCCAAAAGGCCCTCATCTGAAAAATGTTGTGGGGATATAGGGGAACAGACTGCTTGAGAAAAGAGTGTAATATTATCTCTTTGTCTTAGACTATTCTCCAGAAAGCATAGCCACAGTATATGATCATTCCTCCTGGGTCCAGTTTGGTCCAATGGGATGGAAAGTGATTTGTGACTTAGAATAATTTTATGAGCTCTAGGTATAAATCATTGCTGGCAGAGATGATTTAGCAGTTTCAAGAAATGTAAAGAGGCATTTCAGGGAAAGAAAATGCTCCAAAATTCCTTGAACACCGGTTACAGTCTCCAAAAAGGCCTGCTGAGCCCCTTTGGCACATAACTGCCATCAGGAACTGAAAGGGCATTTCTGAAGAGTAGGAACGAACCTTGGTTGCTGGTTGCTGAGAAAACAGCTTCTGTCCCTCCTGAGAGCCATGGCACCCTTACTATCAAAAAAACACAAATGTTCCCTCAGAAAGAGTTGAACAAATACAAGTATTGGAATGATGTCGTGCTTTTTTGTGTGTTCACCAGCTTCATGATTCAATGTTCTGTTCAGGAGCTTGAATATGTTTGGTTTGGTGAGTTTTCTGTGAAAATTAGCTCAAATTTGGCGGGCTTTCCAGTGCTTGTTTTTCATTCTGACCTGAATGCTACTGGAGAGATGCTACAGGGAACAGAACAATCAGGATGGAGTTTCGTATTTACTGTTACTGTCGCCAGGCAAGATTTGGAAAACAATCCTGGGAGCTGAAAATCACCTTATAGAGACTGTGTTTGTTTGTCTGGTTTTGTTTCAGGTAAGCCAGGAGTGAGGATAGTATGTAGTATTCAATGGTACGTTTTTCTCTTGTGGAATGCCAGTTTCAGACGTTTCCACCTTTCTGTCCCACCTTCATTCTAGGTCCCATCTCCACACTACTGTTACTGCTCACTCAGTCGGTCCCACCAAGAGCAGTACTAGCACAGCCAAGGGGCAGCACACCATCATAATGAAGTTAAGAGGCAATAAAAGCAGAAGGCAAGAATGTCTTAAACTGGCTTTACTTCTGGCAAAAATGCATCAGTAAGTATATCCATGAGAATTCAGCAAAGAAAGGTTGGTGAATGGGTCTGCTGCTGAAGGGAAAATAAATTACCATTCAGTCTCTGAGAGTACAGCTGTGTTTTTATGAGGTGTCACTAGTAGTAAAAAGTAGTGGCAAACCTTAATTTTTGTTATTCAGATCTGCAATGGTGGTCCTGAAATCACAGAGGGAGGTGGTTTGTTGAAGAGAATAGTAATTATAACAGCAGTAATTGAGCAGACTACTAGACGTTTGCATCATTGGACTCAAGAGGATAGTGGTTAATGGTTCACACTCCACATGGAGACTGGTTGCAAGTGGAGTTCCTCAGGGGTCTGTCTTGGGACCTATTGATGCTGTTTAATATATTTATCAGTGACCTAGAGGACGTGACAGAGTGCACCCTCAGCGAGTCTAGTGATGAAGCCAGACTGGTGGGACCAGTCAATATGCCCGAGGACAGGGCGGCCGTCCAGAGGGACCCAGACCAGCACTAAGAAAGGGCCAACAGGAACCTTATGATATTCAGCCAGAACGAATGCAGAGCCCTGCACTTGGCATGGACTGACCCCCTGCATTGGTATGGTCTGGGCCAGAGAGCAGCTCTTCTGGATAGGACCTGGGTGTTCTGGTGGCTTTTAGGCCAAACATGATCCAGCAGGGAGCCCTGGCAGCAAGGAAGGCTAACAGCATTCTGGGCTGTATCAACAGAAGTATATTCAGTAGATCAAGGAAGCAATTTATTTGCTCTGTGCAACACTTGTAAGACCACCCCTACAGTATTGCATCCAGTTTTGGGCCCTCAATGCAGGAAAGACATGGGCAGACTGGAGGGAGCTCAGGGGAGGGCCCCCAAGGCAGTGGGGCTGGAACTTGTCCCAGGAGGAGAGGCTGGGGGAGCTGGGCTGGGTCAGCCTGGAGGAGGGACAGCTTTGAGGGCATCTGACGGCCACCTTACACACAGTTGTTTTATTACCAAATGTGTTCTTTAATAAACGCGCTGCTAATTTTATTTTTGTCTTCTTAGTTTTCAATTCTCTACTCTAATTTTGCCTTACAATTAAGTAACTATTCCATTACGTCAGAACAATTTGATTTGCTTTGTAATTCCACTATCTATATTATTTTGCAGGGACAATGTTAATTACAGATATTCTTCTCTCGTGTATCTATGAGGTATTTATTTATCATAAAAATTATTACTCGGCCTCTTAAAACGTAGTTTTATAATGGTAACGTAGAATAATTTTTTATACTGGTTACTTAACACACATTTATAGTGAGAATATATGTAGTGGCCTGCTCCAAGAGCATAAAGCAACCATGAAAAAAAGTTTGTAACTCTATCAAATAACAGGCAAAACTGGATATTTGAACATATTACTTTGACTGTATAATACTACTTGCTTTTTCCTTTAGCATGCAAGCTTGAAGAATGTCTCTGCAATGCAATGATTCAATGCCAAAATATAATTTCCCCTTATGCTTTTTTTTTTTTTTTCAGATGTTTCCAGGCTGCTATCTGCACGTGATTTCTTGCATTCAGTTATGCTTGTCCCAGTCATGTTTCTTATAAGCACATAAATGGCCATTTCTGGAAAGCTCTACTCTGGTTCCTCTTTTTTCAATGTCCACTGTATACTGTGAGATTCCTACTCTGAATCCCTGCAAAGGGATTATGGGATTTATCTAGAATCATTCAATATTATTTATTTTCAGTGATAGCACAGTATATCAAGTTCAGGGAATTCACCACACATTTGTGGTATGTAAGAGTATTTGCAGTGAATGAGAGTTGAAGATATTTCTGGCAGGTAATTCACACTTGCAGTACTATGCCTGGCTGTATCTCCTTCTCCTTGGTTCTGCAGAGGTTACAAGCCCATGCTTAGCTGTATCCACACATTCCCTTCCTTTATATTTACTAATTTTTTGCACAAGAAATTCTTGTATGTTTACAGCATAGTTGAAGTTGTAAGAGAGGACTAGTTGCCCATAAAAACATGTGGGTGGGATTCTTTCTAATCTGTAAAGGCTTTGCTAATTCACACTAGCTGAAAAACTGGACTTTATAGGGAAATTCATTTGTTCTGAATCACCAGCAAAGTGATTCCTTTGTGAGGTCAAGAAAGAGCTGAAGTCTCAAAGCTGTTAATGGGAGAGTAGAACAGCCTGGCTTAGGATTCATCTGACACAATGTGACTCTTTTGCAGTCTATGTGTCTGCAGAGTAGCCAGGTGCCTCTACTGTCTTCACAGATCAATGGAAAGAAACAGATACTTCCATAGTGATACTCAACATATCCTACAGTACTTGCTCAAGAGAGGTTAGATGAAGAACTCGTTTTTTTTGCTTCTGACTATAGACAGAGTCTAGGGTGACTAATTCATATATACACATGGTAGATGTCTAATATGAGATATGAGGACTCCCTCTCCAGATATCCCAAAACTTTCTCTGAGTTTCAAATTGAAACAAACAATATCAGGAACTTTTTGCTTCATCTGCTTTTGCAGTGGTTTAAGAAAGAAAATGCATGAAGGGATTAGTTGCTTTTAAAAGATCTGTGTACTCTAGAAAACAGGCTACTGAAGCTGCTCTGAGCACTGTCTTTTTAATGGGACTGAGCAAGGTGCAAATTTCATGAAATTTGGAGAGTTTAACACAAACATATCACTTCCATTTAGTTTTAAATTACTTTACTATTGGATGGAGCATTCTGCTTTGTTCCAGGACTGCTTATGACATATGACTCTTCAACAGCCTTCTGAGCTGTTTATTTCTGATAATGTCTGCCCTGAAGTTCTAGCATACCATGAGGAAAAAAAATAAAAAATTATTTCTGACATTATTCTGGTCCTGTTGCCATTTTTATCCAAAATCTTTAAATGGATAGTCCTCATGGGAGCATGAATAGGCAATGCAATATTTAAGATAGGAACATAATTTAACCTTTGCAAAGGGCAAATGCTAATGCTGTTTTGTAATCTGTTGCTTGCCTAATCCAGCATCCATATCCTTTTATCTGATTCTACGTACACTCTACATTCTTCAAAGCCTTAGGAACATGTCCAGTGGAAAAACTTCCACTGGTTTCTGTAGGCTTAAATCTGCATATTTAGCTGCAAGGAGTCAGTGTAAAAGAATTCTAATATTTGTAGTGCTGGACTGTATCTGGTCAAATTCTGGGCTTCTAGTTTTTAAATGCGGAGTAGTACTGGACTATATCTGGTCAAATTCTGGACTTCTAGCTTTTAACTGTAGAGTCAGATCCATTTTCATATACCTGTCTTCAAACCAGCTCAAACTACCTTTTGAGTTGTTCTGGACTGACAAAAATTTCTCTAATTTGGAAAAGTGTATGGCATTTATAAAGGAACTAAAGTGAATAGTCTGCTACTAGGCTGTACTGTGTTATTTTTAGTATACTACTTTTAAAAATAACATTTACAAGAATGATAACAGTGTCTTGTAGAGAAAACGTTGTTTTCATAGGTCTGAAACACTGAGAAGTCTTTGGATGAGCTGTAAAATTTCCCTGCTCCCGACTGCACCTACTTGGAGGGTATTGAAAAACATTGGGTGCAAGCCAAGGAGTTCATAAGTGTCCTTAATCCGATTCCTTGGCACAAGTGATTGATACCATGCTTGTAGTAAGAGGCTAATGAGTCTTTGCTTACTAATGAAAACTATCTAGATGAGATGAAAGACTAATGCAATTTGTTCTGCTAACTGTCCTTATTTGGAAGAGTAGTTAATTTTTTGTGAAGTGCCTGAGTGGAAGAGTAGATGCCTCACTTTGATTGTGAATGATGTCTTTCTTTAAGCTGGTGTGTTCTGTAAACCTTTGCAAAAGTTTTCTTGCCTTACCTGATAGGAACAACATCTGCAGGCTATGAAACATGATGTCTATAAAAAGCTTGAAAGTGGTTTAGTGAGTGAGGTCACATGGCAGAAAGAACAGGTGATTCCACCTGTGTCCCTGTGATCCGAAAGTTCACATCTACAGAGATCATCTTCACCTGGTTTTCTGAAAGAGAAACTGCATTTTTATGCAGTCCTGCAGCTCAATGGATTTATTTTTCAGAATTCCTTTTTGTCCCCTCTTCCTAGCCCTTACATCCATGTACTAAGGCACAGACAGCTCATACATCACTACCTCCGCAAGTTAGTGCTGTTCCCCCTATTTGCTGGAAACTGTTTCATTGCTCTTTCCTATTTTGACTCACAGGATAATGGTAGCTCACTTTCTTAGGGGAAGATAGTGTTCCCTAACACTGGGGTTTCTAACGTTTTGGCTAAAACTGCAGGTTATGTTCAGAGATCCAGTTAACTGGTGTGTACTTTTCTCAGAGGACCTCAAACCCAGTGAATCTTGCTGTGAGATTCACAGTGAGATTAAAATATAGGGAGTCTCTTCAGTCATAATTCTATACAATCCAGATCCGAAGCGAAATAGTCAACAGACTTTTCCTTAATTGCCAGTTTCTAGTTTGCTTGAATGCCAGTTACTTTCCTTCACTGAATGCATGGATACAACTTCATTTTCACATTCACACAATCTCTAACATCAACTCCATCCTTAGCAGTAAGCTATTAAATTTTCTTTCCCTCCACACATGTTGCTTAGGTAATAAAATAAGAAATGCTTTGAAGTGCAGTCAACCTAACTCCTGAGTGAGAACATTCTTTAGAAATCTAGATTTCTAAATTTTTTATAAATTAACTGAGGTTAAGACATATTAATAAATCTGTTTAAACCACTGTCTCTAGGGGACTGACCAAATGGAACTCTTTTGGGGCATGTTAAATGAAAAATCACTTTCACAGAAAATAATTGTCACTGAGGTCTAATATGTGATTCTGTTTTGTTCAAAACGTGTAGATAAATGATCTAGCTGAAGAACTTTTTTAACAGATGCACCAAGTGAAAGAGCCATCTAGTCTGAATTGCTAACAGATTAATTCTAGGCATCATGTGAAATATGACTAAGAGTCACTGTTTCCTCAGCAACACTCTTGCAAAGGACAGCACTAAATCTTCTCGGGAGAGAACCGGACATTATTCTTATAGAAATGTCTGTGCAGGCAAACAGTTTTGCCAAAGGCCTGGGGTGTGCTTTGGAAAGTCTAAGGTCATTAAAAACAATAACAAGTTAAAGTCAAATTGTGTGCTAAAAATAGTGTGTGTCACTGGAAGCATCTTTTAAAGTCACTGGTGTGCTTTATTGGAACAAGATACTTACGTCCTCAAAATATTTAAAAATAAGAATGAGCTGATTAGAGCAGACACTTTAAATATCCCTTCCAGGGAACGGCATTCCCTGAGGTGCTCTGTAAGGGCTCCTAATTCTCCAGCTTGCTTCAGTTTTTTTAACCAGTGGTTGCCTGACATATGCATGAAATGCACTAGGCGCAGACATTTCAGCCCTTTCTTGCCTCTGAGGAGAACTGCCTAGCCCAACTCCCTGGCCAGATACGCGGATTTCCTTTTGCAGAGGTACCTGAAACCACTTTGAATACTATTTAGTCACAGGGTCCTTGATCATTTTCCAGCTGAACAGAAACATTATTTCAGGGAAATCCTCCCCTTCCATTCAGAAACTGTCTCTCTTCCACTTGGCAATTATATCTCCTGTCCTCCCACCCCGCAGAACATCATCAAGTCCTGGGATAACGGCAGCAAGTCCATGTACATGGGAAAGCTATACTGGGAAAGCAAGATATGTATTTTTAGCTATTACGAATGAGATTTAGCAGTAGGAGACAGAGGGAAGCGCTAAAGCTATGTGACCTGTCAAGTCTCTGTGGACCAGCTGTTTGGGAACCTTTGAGAGACAGCAAGATACGCCATACTGTAAGCACATGTAACACTAGTTTTGTTTCCCTTTAAATCCCTAGACTATTAATTCCTTTTAAAAAATTAATTAAAAATGGAAAGCAAACCAACCCTTTCCAGCAATACTAACTTTTTTTTTTTTTTTTTTTTTTTTTTTTTGGCAGAGGCCTATTTTTACCACTAATTTTTAAACAGTTTTTGTTTTTTCAAGGTGCCCTTGAGAAGATCACTCTGCGGTTGGCAGGAATACTAAAATGTGCTAGCATCAGAAAGAAGGGACCACTCTAGCAGCTGTTTCATGCCAGCACATATCAGGCAAGTGTTTTCCCCATTCGCAGTTTTGGTGAAAATTTTGCAGGTGGGTGATTTCACTTATTCTTTAGTTTGTGTATGGCTTTAACATGGATCATGCTGGCTGAATTTTGGAAACAACAAATATTTTGAGAACCTTAGCTGAATGGAAAGGATTTTCTTTTTCTCCACTGAGTTGAAAATACAAAGTTGGCAGGGACTAAACTGTCATGCTTGGCCATATCACTCAATTGCGAATGAAACAGAAATGCCCCTTTGCAAAGAGTTCATCCAACAGTGTCAGTGAGAAGGAGAGATCATCCTAGTGCAGGCAATGAAACAGAAAAGACAGGATGAAAATAACATTTCCCAGCCCTTCTAACATTTTGCTCATGTCTTTTTTTGTGCATTCCACAGATTAGTGGGAATCACTTGTTTCTTTCAAATATATAGTTGAAATGTTGGGAATAAGATGCCATATTTAGCAAGAATAGCATTGATTCAATACCAAAGTAAGCCTAGTAAAAGTAGCAGACTATCCAGCTTCCATTATAATTTTCTTGATTGCCCTTGAGTAATGTAAATATCTCATGGGGACACATTATATATTTCATTAAATTTAAATTTTGGACATTTTATGAATGTCTATTTAATTCATCAGGCATCTTAACAATCTGCAAAAGGTTCCACTTAGTGTCTGAATCTCCGGCTGAATAGGACTGATGATATCCAAAATACAAAGCCGATCTCCAGTCCTACAGTCAATTCCTCACAAGAAAGAACAGATGATTTTTCATAGACTCATTGAAGGGTACCCTCTCCAAATACAAGGATCTGTTTTTGTAAATCTGAACTCAAGACCAAGCCCATGAAGAAAATTAGTTACTTTATTTACATTATTAATAAAAGCAGTTGCAATTGAATTTACAAGGTTATAACAGAGAGGAGAATGAGCTCTACTGTCACTGCTAGAGATAAATCAAATATGTAAAATGTGAACCACTTTCCATAACCTTCTGAAGCCTGCTGCTAGTATCCCCTGTTCCTGCAAAGTCACCAGTTTGATGGAGTGCTTTGGGAGTCACCACAATGTCAGCACTGAATTTGGTGCGCAGACAGATGAGAAATCTATACAGAAAGCATAGGTGTCTACAGAATCTGACAGGAACTTTCTCCATTCATGCGACTTCAATTATAAATTCATAGCACTGGCACCACATTCACTTGGGCTTGCAAAGAAGTAATTTGTCTCCTCCCTGTTCCTACCAGACCCTGCCCAGTCCAGATGACACAAAGGGCATATTGTTGTGATTACCTCACTTATCAGGCATGGTAGCAAATGATACGCAACAGTTCACAAGAAACTCCTATGTCACTTTTTTGTGCTTAATGCAGCAGAAAAAGGCAAAGCCACAGTTTCTCTCATTTTCAATTTCTGCTTATTCTTCCTTACTCTCCCACTCCTTGTTCTCTTTTTTAAAGAAATATGTTCAAAATAGTGGCATACACTTAATCTGCACATAATTTACACCAAGGCATGGCAGAAGTGTGTTTTGTTGGGTGAGCAGAATAGAAAAACTGGTACCTTTGATTTAAAAGTTCCAATATTTCAAGTATAATTGGTAAAAGGTTATTTCTTGCAAGTAACACCATTGGAACCAACTCTATTTTGTGTCCCATAACTACCACTGGCTTCTGAAGGAGCTCTGCATATTAAGTTTTTCAGACTGACTGTTTTACTCATAGATGTAGGTAAAGTCACCCTGCAATTATTGGATTTGAGTTAATCCTCAGGGTCTGCCTATAGACCTGAGTCACCCATTTCAGTAGGGCTTACTAGACACAGACAAGCTAGGGGTGCTGTAAAGTATGGGATCATACAATGATGCCAGTGTATCCAAACCCAGATCATAGTACTATATATACCTATGACTATATTCAAGCATATACATAATATTGGATGATATTTCAAAAGACGTGAAAGCATACATGCATTTTGCACAAAACTCCCTATTTTGCTGGACCTGCCTAACCAACCAGTCCTCCCCAGAGCAATCCCGTGCCCACACAGCAAGGATGGGCTGAGATGCTAAGTAGACTCAGACTGGTCCTCTAGCCTGGTCCCTGGTCCAGCCCACAGCCTGCTCCCTAATTGACCCAGAGCCTGGTCTCTGGGATACATGGGCGAGAGGGTGGATGGGGCCAGGAGACTGAAGAAGGAGCATTTCCACTTCAGGTTGCTCGCTTTGGGATCTCAGCTTTGGAAATACTGATCTATGTCCTTAGAACATATCAGTATGATTTTTTATGATAATTTTTAATAATGTAGCTGAACCTTTCCTGAAGAGGAACTGATAGCATGTTTCGTACAAGAAGTGTTGTATTTTCACCTGTTTCGAAGGGCTTTGTATCTGATGATGTCATTAATATGTTGCCTTATTACCAACCCCAGAACGTTCATATATGTGATCAAAACTAAGCCTTGTGTCCCATCCCCTACTGTTTACATTTCTTATTTAACTTCTTAATAGTTCTACCACATTTCTCAATTTAATTTATATCCTTGATGGTTTTCTCCCTATGAATTGTTTTTAATATGTGGTGTTGAGGGAAATTTGCTTCCGTAAAGGCCATGCAGTTTATCAAAGTGATGCAAAGGGGAGGCCATCTTTTCTTGAGATATTCTGCTGTATATCAAATGCAATTGTTTTGCCAGTACAAAAAATCCCTACTACACAAAACATTGTAACATATTTTGCAGATACATTACTGCTATATACCTTGAGGGGCTGTTACTCAGTGCATGACACCAGCAGAAACAGGGGGACGAAAACAACACAGTCATACCTGCAGTGCCTTTGAGAAGGTTGAGGGTACGCTGACCATGGTGAACAACGGCATGGGAAATGCTCCTCTGCAAAGCACAGAGGCTGTGCTAATTTGGGGCCCCAGCCTACAAGTGAGAGAACAGCTGCCGTACGTGGAAACATGCCTAGAAAGACAGTGTGGAGCTAGTGGGTTTGACAGAGCATGGTGAGGTCTTAGCATGCACAGGCATCAGCGAGGACAACCTGTGCAGGTACCCATGCCCCAGTGCAGCCTGTGCTGACAGCCTACGTTTAGTTGGCTAAATACATAATACAAATGAATGCAGTTACACAGCACTGCATTTAGTACCCTATCCAGTAAACTCAGCCCAAGTCAGAGATTGTGTGCTTCCCAGCTGCACTCTTGAATCCTAGGACTCATTAGGAAACAAGAATTATTCCAGGGTGATTTGATCAGAACTTAACCCACCCTTTCAAATATGCGTGGGGCACCAGCAGTTTTAGATTCAGCTTCCCCATCATGCAAATTATTAGATTTTTTTCACAAATAATTGCCAGTTCAGATATTTACCTGTTACAAATTACTTAATTTCCTTGTGGTTATGTCAGTTTACACTACTACAAATCCAGTCAGATGACATAATTGAAAATCTGGGATAAAATGTTAATCTCCAAAAGCATCACAGTCTCTTCACACAGATGTTTCCATAGCAACATAACCATCATGATACAACCATGGTGAATGGAGATTTTATGTGATTTATGTCCTCTTCTGTGATTTTTTAAACGAAAGATTGTGGATGGGGACAGTATAGAAATAATACTAATTGATCCACAAGTACAGGGAAGGATTTGGCAGGGAAAACATGGTTACGTGTCTAAGAGGGATATATAGGCATGTTGTTATGAGTAAGAAGTGGGAATATGGTGTCCCTCTAATATACGTTTATTTTAGATTAAAAAACCTTGGCAGTATCTACGTAGACGTATAAAAGTCTCCACCAAAACCACTGTACATTCTTTACAAGTATTAATTTTCTCCCTAACCAGAATAGTATATTAAAGTGCTAAATCAACTGCCTCTGCTTCATCTGTCACAAGCAGAGCCAATCTCCTGACATAATCAACCCAAGTCACTGAACATCCCTGCACAAGCCTGTTCCCCATTGTCCCTTTCCCAAATGCCCAAGTCCTTGAGCAGCAGGACTAATGATGCCTGGTTTCCTAAGGCTTTGTGTCCCAGGTATCTAATGCAGTGCAATTTCTAACTGAACCATTTTTGACATTTATGGCAGTCATGATAGCTCTCCTGTATGAATTCTCTGCCATTTAATACAAGTTGGGCTCATTCATCTCCCAGTACAAGAACTGACAGGGTCCATCTTCCATGCTTTTTTTTGAAACTTTTAGAAAATGAACATATTTAAGATCATTATCCTATCAGACTCCACCCCAACAAATATGGCTGAAATTGAGAAGCTAAAAAGTTACGATATGTGAGTGGGCAAGCATGTACATTAGCTATGCAGACATAACCTTCTTCCCTATGAAAAAAGATGAACTTTACAATATATCTGAAAAATAACAACCTGAAACTTGTGTAGGTGATGAATCTGTAAGTCTCATCTGTAAGATCCTTCACCAGTCCTGTGCTGCCCCATCCCAGAACCGACGTGCACTACAGGAGTGCAGGGATGGTGGGACGATGGCCACTTGCTTGGAAACCACTGAGAGCTGGAGGTGCTGTGCAGGCGGGGAGAAACTGCCTCTGAAGACAGGAACCGATCACCAGGGGCAGGACCCACCTAACCAGCTATTCAGGTTTGCCAGAAGAAATTATCTCTGTACCTGCAGGAAAAAATTGGTACCTTGTTTGGATCTTTTCCAGGGTAGAAATTATTTTAGGGACTTTCCCCAACAACAGATGATTTATGGGACACTTACTGGAACAGCTATGCCAATAAAAAATAATGTGAGTATATCAGGCATTATTAACAGCCACATGTTGCTACAGATAAGACGGGGATACGTAAGTTTTCTAAACTTGAATATATTTCGTGCATACTCATGTAGTCTCTTCAGTTTTACTTACTACTGGAACTTCAGCTGTGTGTTTGCTAAAGCCTTGACTGCACCTTTCAAATTAGCTGTCTGTGCTTCTCCAGAAGGAAACCCAGGAGAAGTTGCTACTCTCAGAAAACCTCACCTGCTCTTCCCCTGACACAAGGCTCTGCTTTTTTGAGTGGAGGAGCTATGCCCTGCCAGGAGCTCCCAGGCTGGCACTTGGGATGCTGCATGGCACTTGAAGTCTCATGCACCCTGAGCCATGCCCAGCAGTGGGCAACAGGGCACAAACCAAACCTATCAGTGGAGGGGTCATTACGCTTCTGCAGCCCTTCCGCTGAGGTCCTCCCAGGTACCAGGGTGAGCAGGGAAGCTGCAAAGCCCAGGCACGGGGAGGTACAGCCTCAGGCTTTCTGGCTTTCAGAAATGACCCAGTTCCTGGATTTGATGGAAGTAAACAACAGCCTCTCTGCTAGTCCATCCTCACTGGGATGGCTTGATTTTTCTCCTGTGCTCATGGGTTATTTTTTAACTCTAAGATCACCAGAAGCAGGGGAGTGAGCGTGGTGCTGGATGGTGGCCTGACTCCTGCTTGGACATATGCTCTCAGCATCACAGCTGGACCTGACATTAGGAGATGGTTTAGCACATCCTTCACATCTCTGTGAAGCTGAAATCTTGCACAGATGTACTGTCAAAACCTGAATTCTGCTCAGTTTTATAATGACTTTACATTTAGCCTGCATTTGCAAAAAAATCCAGATTTGGGACCAAACTGAAAATTGGGTGTGTAGGTTGCAACATCTCATTAATCCATAGGGGCTCTGAGTTTGAACAGAGAGATGCCTAACCCCCCACAGGTGACCCTGCAGGGACAGCATCAGCCCTCCAATAGGCAATATCCCCTCAAATGGCAAAATTTGTCCTCGTGGACAGATTAGGGGTGTCTTCCAGACCTGATCTGGAGAAATCTGAAATTGGGCAGGTGGTGGGATCACAAGGTAGCCCCAAAAACAGGGCACGCTATAAATCCAGGCTTGTATCTCTTGCCCATGGCAGAAATTAAGTGCCAGGTGCAGAATCTGAATCCCCGCTAAAATTCTCCTATTTAGTCTAAATATTCCACATTACAGTTTTGGTTGAGCCCTTCAAAGTAACCTGAGCCAAAGAAGTGCTTTCCTCAAAAGTGTAAAAAGAAAATAATTTGAAATTATACTGTAAGTACAACATGAAAACAAGCTTAATATTTAAGGGTGTCTGCACGACTGAAGAATTGTTTTGTTTTTAAAACTGAAATTTAAGAGACCATAAATCCAGTAATATGGTGTACTGTCTTTAGGCACTTTTGGAGAGAAATCACAGTATTTATTTAGAAATGCCATTCACTGACCATGTTAATATTTTTGGTTTTTTTCTGAGTATAACCTCACAACAAATCTTAGCATGTGTGTTTTTAGTGTTTATGGCTGGCAGCTGGAATACAGAAGAGACAATATTATTATGGATTATAAAATCAATAATCCACATGCTAAGAAGGATTTATGTAAGAGACCATAACAGCTTAAGCTTCAATAAATAACATGTAACAGAGGACAGAAATAACAGACGTTACCTAAATAAAAACAACAACATTTTTCTATACTGGAAAGGAAAATAATCCATGTAATAAAATCAAAATGCATTTTTTTAAAAAGGTAAATAAAATGTATACCATTGCTTTGTAAGAGGTTTAAGTACACATTTGCAGGAATTGAAATATGTTTTGAGGCCCGAAAGATCAGAACAAAAGGAGCTTTTCTTGTCTCTGCCCATTTTATCAGCTTCCATGATAAAAAAGAATTTTTCCTTTTTCTTTTTCCCTGTTTGAAGCTCAAATCACAGACCCTGAGGGAATTCATGAGGCAGCGGAGGAGGTGAAAATAACCTCTATATTTGAACACTACGAAAGCCAAGACATCACAAAGGTATATTGGAGCTGATATTTCACTCAGGGTTTTTTTTTCTCCCATATTTCTTTTTATGTGCAATAGTGCGCTTCCTCTTTTGCAGAGGGAGCATCAGTCTAAACACTGAACATCCTGGCTTTCATGGTCTATAAAAGAAGTAAATATGATCAAAACATTTTTTTTTTTGCCTTGGAGATATAGCAGTAGCTTTGATTTCCTTAATTACACCCATCACTTTGGAAAGGTCATAGTCTAATTTTGGTTACTATTCTAGGAGCAGAAGGAATAATGCTGAATTTTTTTCACCTGCTTTCACAATCCAGCAAGGCTTCCTTCTTCTTTCTTTTACAGGAACAGCTACATCCTCCAGAGATTTGACCAACGTGACTAATCAGTCAACAGGAAATTATTTACAGTTTGATTTTTAATTACTTGAGGTAACAGAAATGCCTGAAAAATTGTAATCCAAGGACAAACCTCCCCCTTACTGAGAAAATTCAGATAATTTAACACTGTGTTGTCACATGCTCCTTATTTACAAACAAACAAAACCAGGTTAAACTTCTCTGGTTTTCTTTTGTTTGCTTTCCCATTCTGTGTGTGTAGGAAATCCTGAGCACAGCCACAGCAGGTGACATTTTCCAGATGACCTCCCTGTATCTCAGGGGCTACCAGTGACCCATGGGCTGAGAAACTGCCATCCACGTGGTATATTGCAATACTGTCCTTGGGATCCAAAGAGCTGCAGGCTGCAAGGTGCTAACCCTTTTGGCCTTAATCCAGCAACACATTTAAGCATGTGCTTACCATTAAACACCTGAGTTGCCCTCTGGGCTTCGGCTGGATTACCTGTGTCAGAGTGCTCTGCTGGATGACAGCCAGAGCACTCGGCACCATGCTCTGGTTTCAAGGGGTAAAAGTACGGAGAAAGTTCATTTGCTTGCTGGTGACTAACAAGTGCTGAAGACACTACAGCTATTTTTGTTAATTGCTGGCCTTTTTTATTGCCTCCTGCAGTCAATGAAAGGATTCCTTTGGCCTTAATGTGATTAAACAAGGCTCCACATGATTAGCTAGCTAAACCTGTGACTTTTACAGCTTTTCCAGTGACATGATGTTGCTAGCTGATGTAAATCTGGATCGTTCCACTCTTTCACCAATTTACACCATCCCCTACTTACCAATGGATAATGGATGGTACCCACGGATGCCCTCTTTATAGGTTTAACAAAGGCATCATTATAGTAAAACCCATTTGTCAACGCAATTTCTTTTCTTGTTTTGGTTTCCTCAGTTCCTCTGAAACAATGCATCCAGATTTGAACAGCAGTGTGTTTGTAAATACTCTTTCAGAGTGCTGTTATGAGGAGTTTATAGTTCAGTAGGATACTTCTTGCATCCGGTTCTTCTTCTCAGGATATGACCACTAATGTGATTCACCCCCTGTTGGTTATGTTGTTTTTTCAGCCAGCTGGTAATTAGGGCTGGAAACCCTGGTGATTCTTCCAGCTCTGATGGCTCTGCATTGACTGAAAGTTTTGGTGATGGGAATGGAATATCTTCAGGAGTTCTTCTGGTGTGGATGCGCGTTGCCTTCCACTCATCTTTTGCCTGGAAGATTGAAATATCACCTTTTTTCTTTCACACCAAAGGATAAGGGGTTAGTAGCCTCTCTGTGGTTTCAAAGCAAAGGTGGGGATTTCTCCCCAGATGCTCATATCCGAAGTGTATGCCTGCAGGCCCCCAGAAGACGCTTGCTGGCCCCCAGCTGCTGCTGCTGGCTCCCAGGTGGGTTGGCAGCCCATCTGGCAGCCTTTGTCACCCCATAAAAATAAGTCTTGTTCCCTTGGCCCCTCCCTGCAAAATGCATATGCTTGGTGTTTGCTGTGGGCAACAGTGCAGGTGTTGCAAAAAACAAAGGCCGCCCTGGCAGCTGAGCCAAGGAAGCCCCTCTTCTTGTGAAATCCTGTACCATGGGAGGGAGCTTCATGGCCCTGCACAGACTCCCCTGGAGGGTTCTTCTCCCCTGGAGGGAGGAGGCTGGTGAGGAGGCTACAGCCTCACCTTACTCAGGAAATCCCTGCAATCCCCTACTTCTGGGAGCAAAGACGGCTCTACCTCAGCATGTGCCAGGCTGCTGGGTTTTTTGCTCCCCAGCCAGCCCTGCTCCTGCCTGCTGGTGCCTGGAGATGTGCAGCCCTGCTATCCCAGCCTCCTCCTGCCCGGTGCCCATGGCTGTGCCTGGGGGAGGCTCCACCAATGGAGCATCCGCGGCAACTCCAGGTTGTGCTGGGAGGGATTCCCAGTGACAGCACTTTTGGTGTCAGGCATCGTTCCCATAAAAGACATCCCAGAAACATGGGGTTAGATGCTTAAGCATATGACTGTAATTCCCAGCACAAAAAGGGAGCTCACAAATATAAATACAAAGGAGCTGTGCAAATACTCTTTTTCCCCAGAGTAGTCACTGGGCTTCACACTTGTTTGAGCTCTTACTATAACTTCTCTCTTTCCTTCTAGCAACCCAGAAAAAAAAGATCTCAAGCCTGTCCCACAAACTGTGTCCAACCTAATGGAATGCTTATTTTGTTACAATTAATTTTAGGAAGGTCAGGATTTTAGCTCATGCTGATGCTCCTGGAAAAATATTAATTTCATTGAAGAAAGTCAAAAGGGGTGGTTCTGGTACTTCATGGTTCTTCTCTTCATGTATTTTCTTTGGTAACAACACTTTTCTGAATTCAGGATTAATCATTCACAACAATTTTAGTCCCCTGAAAGGTATTTTTGGCAAGCGTAATGTTTTCTCAAACATCTTTACCTGCCTCTGTTCACTTCAGAAGACGATGACCCTAATTTGTTATATGAATGCAAAAGAACAGCCAGACCGGCTCAGAACAATAGCACAGGTGACCCTGTGCTCCGTCTCTGGTACAGCGAAGCCTGTACCTTGGCCTGGTACGAGGAGTTCCCTAATGTTCCCAGAAATGCTTAGGAAAAGGAGTAGGAAATGCGGGTCATTCTCAGGTGATCCTTCCCCTCTCCCGGTGCAGCATCTGGCTGCCAGTGCCTTGGGGACTTGCTGAGCTGAGACAGGCTGCGAGGTTTAATAGCCATCCCTGGCATAGCCCTTGTATAACCTTCCTTGGATCCAGTTGGGATTTGGCCCTGGCAGCATCCTGTAACAATAAGTTCTGCAGTTTACTCTCCGCTGTGTGAAAGAGGACTTCCTCTATTTGTTTTAAGCTTGTGGCCTGCTAATTTCAAAGGGTGTCCTTAGTTCTGTCCTGAGGCAGGAGGAGGCGGCTGTTCCCTGCCCACCTTCTCCAGATCATTTAGGATTTATATGCCTCAGTCATTCCTCCCTTGAATCCTTTCCAACCTCAGCAATCCCAGCCTGTTCAGCCTTTTCTAGTACCTTTGCCTTCCCATACACCTAACTGCACATCTTGCTCTCTGCACCTTTTCTAGTTCTCCTGTGCTCAGCCATGTCCTGCTGTGATGGAAGGAAAAATCCAGTTTTGCTTTTTGCAGTATCCTTCCACCCTGTCCCCATCTGGCAGGCAGTAATCCACGGGACATGCACCTGGGAGGTTTCCTAGGGACAGTGCAGGGCGTCGCATGGACCAACGGGTCTACAAGGGGAACCAAGTCCTGCTCCTTAAATAGCACAGTCTGCAAGGGCCTCTTCAAGCAAAACCCATGGGACATTTTACCCCTTCCTATCCCAATGGCTTCTCAGCGGGAGACTGTCAGTCCCCAAAGCTTTCTCCCACCAGAAAATGCATCCCAGCCAAGGAGGACACGTGAGGGGTGCCGGGAGCTGCTCAGTGTACATGGCAGATCCTTGGTGCCCCAGCTTCAGCCCAGCACCTGGGCTGGGAACTATTTTTATTGAAAGCAAAGAATCGGTGTGCGGCCTCAAGCAGTTTCCCTCATGAGTTGGGTCTTTCCGGGCAGACTATCACCCACAAAAATCCTGTCTGTCGGCCATGGGGTACACAGCCATCTCAGACATGCGGAGGAATTTGAAGCTGAGGCACCAAATGTAGCAGCCACAAATGCCAGGCCTAGGGTCATTTTAAGTCATTTGATAATATCAGGCCTCCTTCCCTGCTCACTCACATTGGGTTTACTCCATGGGTTTCAGCCAAGCCAAACCTTCCTGGGGCTGGCAGAGGAGGCAAGGGATGGAGCAGTCCCTTTGTGCACGGTGGGCTGGCAGCCAGCTCTTGAGGGGAGCTGAGGACCTGGTCAAAGGACAGCAGTGACATTTACCAGGGTGGAAAAACTGGCTGCTGGCAGTCCCGCTTCCTCCGTTGAGGGGACAGGATGGCTGGGAAGGCAGATTTTGCGGGGGAGACATGGCAGGAGGAGAACAAGTCTCTTGTTCCTCCTTGACTTTCCATTTTCCTCATCTGAATTTTCCCAGAAGGGGTACTGCTTTCTTCGAGATATTATTGCCAAATATCTATCCTGAATGTCACACACACACAGAGAATAAAATCCATATAAACAGAGCACTAGATGTGAAGGTGTTCTGAGGACCAGAAGCTGATCACGAAGTGACCCTCTTGGGGTGTCATGCAAGCACTGGTGTTGAGTGGAGCCATCTTCTTCTGCAGAGATATCTGAATGAGCACCTGTTGTTGCGGACTAAATAACAGTATAGTTTGAATTTCTTGTGACAGGTGAGCTTTCTGCCAGAAACAATAGCATCACCTGGGAGGGTTAATTCCTAGGTTTGTGTTATTAGTCACCCCAACCAATGCGCATTCAAGGCAAGCAGCGCGACAGGACACTGTGCGGTATCTAATTCCTCCACTCTTGCTGTTCCCTGCTTTAATTAGGTCCCATTTAGCAGTCACTGGTTAATGAGGAACCCATATCAAAATATTGGGCAGTATAATACAGCCGGAGCAAGATCCATTCTTGCCACTTGAGCCTTTCGTGCCAGCCCATATGGAGCTGCATTGGAATTGCAGCTGTTGATTAGGCAACTGTGGGCCCATCCAAGCCCCATTCCCTTAAATAAGGGGTGAGCATTTCTCTTGCTCCCTCTTCTGCTTCCACCACAACAATGAATGACTGTGAGCAGAGGACTGAGGTCTCATTCTGCTATTTGCTGTGCAAATGGGAATAGGCATGGCTAAAACATTCAGAGATATTTTTAAGTCCAAAGTCAAAATAGAAGCCAACTGGGATTTTCTAAGGCTTTTGGATACCAAATTACCTGGAAGCTGGAGGGTGTGGAATAGGGAAAACACAGAGTTGCTGAGATATTTCTGCAGGCTATTTCCATGGAAGTTAGACAGCTAAGCTGCTTTACAGGTCGGATTCAGTCTCTTTTTTAAATATCATTGGGCATCTATTTGTATCTTTTAAAATTCTCTCCATGTTTCTTACCTGAAAGTAAAGTTAATCTTCCAGTTTTCCACTGAGGGGTGCTTGGGCAGATCATTGACTGTGGTTAGTTTTATAAGTCAGAAATATTTTAATCAGAATATGTTAATCACTGGATGCTCAGGAAGGCACAAAGATCTCTATGCATAGAGCTCAGTGAAGGACCCAAGCCTCAACAGTAAGCAAGAGACAACAACTGGGAGAGAGAACAACATATAAATATGGAAATCTAATTTTTGTAATAATGTATTTATTTAAAATAGCACACAAAATTATGATAAATTATTGGTTTCTTCCAACTATTTTTAGTCAACTTTTCTAAGTGCATCTCTCTTATCCACAAAATATTGACTAATTCAAATAACACAGTGTCAATGAAGGATCATTAAAGAAAGCGGGATGCTCTGACATGTGATCAAGCTATTCCCGGGTACTGTTTACTCAGTGTTTGCAGCAATCACTATGGCACAAGGACTTCAGAGACTTTTTTTTTGTTCCAGTTATCTACTTTCTGTTGTATGTGTTTGCTGTACAGTATCAATCCTAAATTAGGATATAGTCTTTTGTCACTTGAAATTATTCCACAGCCTTTTATAAAACAAACTGAAAAACTGATAGAAATTCTCAGAAGATCATAAAATTTTTTGTACTTGGTTGCCTCACTTGTGTTTTCTTCCATCTCCTCATCCATATGCAATTGATAGCGACTGCATTATGGAACGAGATGTGACTGTTGGCTTTGAAAATAAAACGGGTTTTTCTATCACAATCACTTATTATATTGTTCTTTGTTTTCTGCAAATTGTCTTTGTGAAAATGGTCTTTGACTTGCAATCATTTCCTAGGCTTTCTGGCTATAATGCACACTCCCCAGGAGACAAAGTGGCAATGTATTGAGGAGGGGAAAATGAAGATTTCACTGAGTAGCTGTGGAGTCTTATGTAGTATTTTTCATTTTCAAACTTTCTTTAGTTACTATTTCTGCAACAGTTTCCTGCCAACCAACTCTGACACTCTGGATACTGCTTTGAATAGTAACCCACCATATTTTTGGATGCCTAGCATCCCTGGCAACCCACGTCTCATGCACAATGAGACCAATTTATCCCAGGCATATGGCACTCACTGTGTAAGAGACATTGAGCTTGTCTGTGTTCACCATGTCCAGTGCATGTGGAATAAGTTGTGATTATTGCACATACCTGAGCAGGCACATTGAGCCCATTGCGCCTGGGTGGCACCAGAGTGACCACTTATGTGATGCAGAACTCATCTGCACACAAACAGAAAACCTGTGGTAGCTGGACTGATCTGCTCACATGGACAGTAGGGCTCTCAGATTTGTTGGACTTCTATCACCCTCTAAACTCATTTTGACAAATACTAATTTTCATCCCCTTTCCCTCTTGTCTCATATGGTCCACTTCTTGAGACAATTCTCTTAATCTGATAATCCTGCCCTTTGAGCCATTTCACCAGTAGACTCCTAGGATATGATAGAGCATGGTCTCTGTTCATTGGAAAGTAAAACATTTTGGAATTTCCTAATTCCAAACCAGATGTCAAAGAGAGATAGGGAGTTTTTTCCCTAGTGAAGATCACCTTTCAGTAGAATGTGTCTCTGATTATCTTTTTGGTAAAATGCTGTTCTCTTCTAAGCAGGGTGACAGCCCTACTAGTTTGACATTGAAATATTCTTTAAGTCAGCCATGATGGCAGCATATATAGTTTGATCCTTTACTGTAATGGATCACTTACTTAGACTGGAGCCCAATTACAAATTGTCCAGCCAGAGGGCCCAAGGCAAGAGAGACTGACTGCAGTCTGGAGAAGATCTCAGAGCAGGCATATGTAATGGTGTAATGGCATCTGGCTAATGATCCAGTTTTGCCCCAACTACAGCCAAAGAGAGAAAAAAATCTTTCAAATATTTGTTTGAATTTGTAAAGGTTTTTTTGACAGCTGGACTTGCATACTTTACAGGCAGGGTAAATATGGTAACATTCAAATTTGCCTTCATAAATATTCTCAGATGCTGGATTCAAAGTTTACCCATGTGGATGTTTGCTCTGCAAGACTTAGTACTTTCATCCAGTCGGTGAAGAGAAATTGTATTACTAGACTTCTGTGACCAATTACAAGTAAATGGTTACATAGACATTAAGTACATCTGAAAAAACAAATTTTTTGTGGATGCAAGTTTTCTCTAAACACTGTGTTGAAAGCAAACAGGTAAAATGTGTTTTAAAGTTTTCTTTTTATTCTTAATTATTCCCAAAGCACTAATAACAGCAATATTTTAAATGTCCTTAAAAAGGGCTCTTTAACACAGCTGCTTGTTCTATGTTGACTTTCTGAACCTTAGAGGCTGAAGTAGATGCAGAAGTGGAGATGAAGGATAGCCACATTAATTGATTACATCTAGCACCTTAAGCATTTGTAAAACTGTTTAAAAAGCATTTCCTTATGTACACCAGCTAGACTATACTAACTATGCTCTATACTAGCTAGACTTCAATGTGAAACAATAAGGAGCATTGCAGTAAACAGGCATTTCCTTATATGAATAATTTGGTCTCTGAATATGCTCGAGCAAAGACTACTGAAATGTATCTGAATGCTTTGACAGTCAGTGCTTATCTGATGCTCAAAACCCATTTATGACATTCATTTCTATAAGTAGCACAGAGCTTCTAGGATGCCAATGAAATGCATTTTTTTGTGACATGGGTAATCTTTCATCTCTCTGTGGACTATAGAATTCCCACATAATGCTGTAGTAAAAACATCTGCATCTCAGTGCAAAGAAAATGATCACAGTTTTTAGAACCTATGCATTTAGAGATGCTGCCTCTTTCTTTTTAAGATTAAATTCCTTCATATGCCCACAAATAAGAAGTAATGCATATTTGGTTCAAAGTTATATTTTTCTGAATTCAGCTCTGTGTTCATTTCTCTCTTTTTCTGTTTCTGAAAAGAGAAAACAAGGATCTGAAAATCCACCAGGGTTTCAGGCTGATGTGGTTCTGGTGGTTTAGATCTGCCTTCACTAATGAAAAGAAAATAGTCCCCTTCTACATGCTTCACTTTTAAAACCATCCTTTATTTTAAGCTTTTCAAGATGCTCATGTTTCTGTCAGTATCAGATGAAATTCCTACCACATAAGTGAAATTTTATGCAATGAATTTGCAGAACAAAGCAAAAGAACAAACATTTTGTTATTAAGAAACAACGTCTTTCTGAAGAACAACACCTTTATTTTAATTTCCCTCAAAATAGACAACGTGCAATACTTCCATAGCAATGACCCTAGTGAAAGTGGTTTACTATTTTTTATAACACTCAAAACTGAGTTATCACTGGCTCCTCTGTTGTAGAAACAGTCAGACAGCCTCTGAACACTGCGAACACACTTGTGCTAAAAATTACATGTACAGTATTGCTTACTGATGCTTATGGTCAGTGTTGACTTGAACTCCATGGTGAGCTACTTCAGGGCATGTATGTAGTACCTCTTTCAGTCTGAGTATCCACTGTCTCCAGTCATTGCAGCATCTGGTGTCTCTGTTAGACTTTTCTTCTAAGAATATTTAACTACTAGAGCTAATGCTTGGGGGAATGGGGGGGAAGTTGTTTTTGATAAATCTAGGGCCTTTGATTCACCTGAACCAATCACCGACCTGCATGCATTTTAGATCTATCTCAGAGGTTGGTGCTGGGGTTACAGTAAAATAAATACTCAGTCCTAGGTTCACCAGTGTGAATGGCTTCTTTTAGACTGCTGTTCACATCTCTGGCTGCCATCATTATAAAATCATATCCAAGCAGGTCAACCCTGGAAGATAAATCACGTCAGCACAAAGCTGGTTCGTGAGCTCTGATTTATTGGCTTTGTTAGGCCTGCAGGGCTTGTGAATCTCCACACATTCTAGTTTGTACTTTGAGACCAGCCCACTCTGAAGGCTTGGATTTTTTCCCTATTTAGAGCATAAGTAAGCTGTTACAAAACCATTTGTGACAACATGAGATGAGTAAAAAAAGACAACAGGTCTGTCTCCCAGGAACAGTGCTGCAATGAAGCTGTAACGTCATTACAGAAGTTGATTTGAGCTCAGGTAACAAAAGTTTCTATTGGGGTCAGAAGGGATGCACCTCTTGGGTTTCTGTGGTACCTTTGCTGCTGGGGGTTTGTAAATTTATTGCAATTCTGGTTTCAGAGCCCTGGAAATTCACTTTAGTGAATTCACACAGCATTCTTCCCTTTCACGGTGATTTTGCAGTTTCTCCAGGTGCCAATATCACAGCCTGTTTTATTGATGAAACAAAGACAGTCTAAAGAAGCATTATCTTTTTGCATGTATTAGGATGTTTGTATTAGTTCTTTCACCTTAGGTACTATGAGGAGGTATAATCCAAAACCTGGAAGTGTCTGTGTGTGGAGATAAAACCTACTCCTCAAGTTCTACTAAAGGTCCCCCACAACACTGTAGTGGCCACCTTTTAAGATCCCAATAAACACTCTTGAAAACTTGTTATGCTTTCCTTTCAAAACCAAAGGTCTTCCCAAACTGTGACTCCAACCCTGTCTGCTAATTCCACCCTTCTGTCACCCCCGCTCCTTGCTACTCCATCTTACCTGTTAACCAACCTCACACTCTGCCTCCCAAACCTGCCCTGCTCCTGCCTCCCTGCAGCACACTGCATTCTCCTCCCAGGAGCCCGCATCATACAGCCGCCTGACTTCCAGTGCTGTGTCTCCTTGTGCTGTGCATCTACACTGTGAAAATGCAAAAAACTGGGGGACAGGCCAAGCTGAGGGACTGCTCAAGGCTTACCGTATCTCAGATATTTGTGATGCTGCCGGCTCTTTCTTGGTTCGCAGTCGCATGCAGCTGACACAGCTGACTGACATGACCCTGCTCCCCAGCAGTTCCAGTCCCATGACACCTGAGGTGGCAGAGGAGTGAACTGATACGAAGTGGAGCAAACCACTGCTTAGCTACCTGTGGGTGCCAGCACATTGAAAGGCCTACTAGAAGATGCAAACCTGGATACTGAAGTCCTTCACCTGCCATGTGACACATACTCCTTCCCTGCCAGGTGACCTGATTTAATCCCTCTCCCAGAGGTCTGTCAGAGAAAGAAGTTGGGAGAGGAGTAGACATGTCAGTGAGCTGCACTTTGCGTGTTTAGGAGCAGCAGTTTGGAGACAGCCTGCTGCAGAGAATAACTCACTTTGACCAGTGGGACTACAAGGGTCTCTACTTTCACAATGGCACTTCATTGTGGCTAGGAACTGACGACTCACTCTCCCAGCATAGCCCTAGATGTGAGTCTGCACCCCTGAAGTTGAAGGGAGGTATGCCACTAACTCCCCTAGCTGCAGGAGTCTCCCTTTGGCTCTGGGCTCACATACACCGTTTGCTAGGTATTCTTCTCTGTACCCTGTATGATGGCATCCAAATCTTATTGCAGTTGATAGAACTCTCTCCATTGCCCAGAGGGGTGGTTGAAGCCAGGCCATAGCAGACACTGAGTGTTTTGAGAGCAGGAGTAACAAAAGGTCATACAAGTGAGGAAAAAGTTAGTTCACTAGATTCTGATAGGTACAACAAACATCAATACAAAAATGCACTGGATATAATAGTACAGCACTGTGAATTGTGAAGCTCTGTTTATTCCTTTGAATTCAAGGAGGAAGGAAAGGATTTTTGTGGGTCTGGTGCTGGGCCAGCCGGTTTGCCTTTCCCTAGCTCCCAGCTTTTGGAAACAGGAACTGGCTTCTGCTGGCCTCGCTCCCCAGCTCTGCCCCTGCCTGCCCACAGGCAGGCTAGAGCTGCCCTGTTCCCAACTGCTGCCACTCCATTCCCTCCCCCAGCAGCACACCCGGGGTTTTCTCATTCAACTTTCGTTGTCACACAGGGCAATTTTCAGACACACATCTCTGCAGCTGCTTGCACTGTAATGTATGCTCTCACAAGCCATGAACATTTTAAATTGTCTGAGAAGTACAGCGGAAGTGGTCTCTTCTGGGTTCCCCAAGTAAACAGAGCATGCATTTTTCCAAAGAAATACTTAAAAAACTTTGGACCGTGGATAGGCAATCATCCAAGGCCCTTTACTGGGCTGCAAAATCTCTTCTATTTTTAACTCTTCATTAGTAACTGAGAGTTTATTCTTGCATTTTTAGTCCTTCAAAGTGTCTAGGCCTTGTGGTAGCCCTTTGCAGAAAGGTACATTTTGATTCCTGGTAATTGCTGGAAAGTGACATTCCCATTAATCCTCACTAGTACCATTCAAGGATTTAGAAACTGCTTTTAGGTACAAGCACAGCTCTGCAAATCCCCTAAGACACAGCCATGGGTAATGGGAATACAGAGGTCACTTGAGTCATGAATTGTGAACTCTGCATCCTGTCAGATGGTATTACAGAGGGAGGAGAAAGGAAAATAATGTTTTTTTCATTCCTTTGAAAAAACACTGCAGGAGTGGGGAGACTATACTGTTCCCTGCAAGAAATAAGAGTTTTCCTAGTTTGGCCGGATGACCACGTTAAACTGGCAACTGCATCGTGACAGGACGTGCTAAGAAATCCAAGCCCGGATCATTTGAGAATGAAAGTAAAAAATCTGTCACGTAACAAGAAAAATGGTAACAGTGTTGTGAGAGCCATCAGCAGGCTGTGCCTGACTTCCAGTTACACCGTGTTTCACACAAGGGGTTTGAGTCCTTGGAGTAGACTGACTGGTAGCAAAAATATTGGCGTGCTCTCTGTGTAGCACTCCTTGCTACTCACACTAGTAAATCTACTTAAGGTGGGGCACAACCCTCCAAATTGCCCTGAAAAAGGCTGGTGTGGATGAAGATGCCATCAGATCGCTGTAGCCAAATGATACTGCTTTGAGGCAGAGAAGAGGAATGCCAATTTTTTGTCTAAGCGATACTCCTGACAGGGTTTATTGCTTCCTGATGAGATCAGGTGAATAATGGCTTTGTACAGTGTCACCAAACGGGGTAAAACTTCAGCGTGGTTACATCTTGGGTGGTGGTGGTGGCAGTCTCCTGGGACAAGGGGATGAAAGGCAGCTGTGAGAGATGACCACCGGGAAGAGCAGGCTATTGCATACACTGCCATCTCAAGCAGGTCGGCAAAGAAGAAGGAAAACAAAGCAAGAGCAGCAGCCAAAGTGGGATAAACTAGCAACGGCTCTGTCTCAGAAGTACGGCTGGCCAGGCTTACAATGGCAAGGGCACTGATCCACATTTCTTTGTCCCCAGGCACCAGCAGCCATGCATGCCCCATGCATGCCCCCCACCCTAGCAGCTATATGGTGAGGGGACACAGCAAAGGCTGTGCTAAGGAACAGCACATGGTATTTTTTGTTTGTTTGCCTGCTTTTACCTATGGGAAGGCCTTGGTTGCTGCTACCCGCTCCCAGATGGAGCAGCTTGAAGCCTGCAATGGGAGAAACCACGAGGGGTGACCATGAAGGAGGGGTGGATGACCTGCACGTGGGAATCTCTTGAAGAACGAGTCCCACTGAAACACTCCGGGAAAGCAGCCCTCTGCTACATACACAGGTGTACCCCTGTAATTCTTTATTTCAAATCATCATGAATGATAGTATCAAGCTCTCTTTTGAGCTTTTTCATCCTTACATCTCACAGAGAAGTATGATATCTCAGTTCTACAGAGAGGGAACCTGCAGCAAAGAGAAGAGCATCCAAGAGACACAAGGTCACCATCAAGCCAATTGTGCAGCCAGGAACAGATCCCAACATATTTCAGTGCATGCATCATATAAATATCAGCTCATCCTGCTGCTTGTGTTGTCAGACTGCACAAGAATTTCAATGTACAGGTCACTACACAAGCAAAGTTCATTGTCTCCAATGTAGTCACGGGCTCTAACTATTTTTTCTGTGGAAATAAAGAATGAAAATGGGTGGATTTTTTTTCCTGTTATATCTCCGTGAACACTTTGGTTTTGGGTATAATGCCTAGGATTTTTCTGAGTCATTTATTAAAATTTTCTCTCTTCAGCAAGGTTTAAAAGGGTTAATTTTTACTTCCTGCAAAACCAGTAAGTCTGCAGCTTTGTCCAGCCAAACAATTAACACTTCAAAGTTTCTACTGGTCAGAGCTAACTGATAACAACCTGAATATGCTGGTGCTTGGCTAGTTTATTATTCAAATTAAATATTTCAAAGGAGTTCAGATTGAGACATCATGCCTTTGAAGCTATGGAAAGATCCCAGTTTAGGGTTACCATTTCAAAGAGATTTTTACAACAACTTTTAGATGCAGCAATGTTGGTGGTGGCCAGAGAATTGATTTGCAAACTGGCTAGACTGAATAAGCTGGGAGTGGATTAGCTGAAACAACGCATTAGGTGTTCTGCAAATGGCACTGTAAGACACCCTTGGAAAGGTGTTTTTAACTGGAAGGATGAGGCAGAATATCACTGAATTTTCAGGCTGTGCATTTGCTCTGGTTATTTTGAAGCTGGTCTGAGACCAGGTCAGAATGAGAGATGCGTCAGGAATTTTTACAAAGATGAAAACCCAAGGAAAAGCAGAATTAGTTATTTCTGTCTGGGTGCGATCAGAACTCACAGTTAGGTGTAGCTCTCCTCTTGACCTCAGTCACATTGTGAACCTCAGCCTGATAAACGGAAAGCAGGATTGCTAAACTTAAGCATTCAGAATTCATGAATCACTCATCTAAGGTATGGGATAAAAATTTTAAGACCTCAAGATTTAAAAATATTACTGCATTGGGTTTTAGTCTTTATTTATTTACAAGCTTGAACTTTTAGAGTTTACATTTTAAAATTTCCTCATATAGGCTAGCATTTTTTTCAATTGTATCATAACAGCAGCAATCATAGGCTAAAGTCCCTTTTTGATGGGTGTTGTATTAACACAAAGCAAAATCAAGGTCTCATTTCCAAAGGCTCTTAAAGCCACAAATCATAAAAGCATTGCATGGCATGAGTGATTTTGACAGCTAGGTCCCATTTTCACCATTTCTCAGACATTTCATGTCCTATATCCCATTGAAAGCTACTTAGTCTTCCAAAGCTAAATGGAAAACAGTCTAAGTAGCCTTAAAAATCTGAGCCTCACCATCCAAGGTCACCTGACATCAAAACTGACATCTTAAGAAAAAATAAATAAATAAGGCAAGGGTGGTAAATAAATTATAAAGAATAAAAACAAGAAACTATCTCTAAGGAGACCCCAACAACTTCTTTCACTACCCACCAACACTGTCCAAGTGAATCTATAGGGAGAATTTAAGACAGATAGCACAAAACGTTAAATTTAACTTGCATCCCAGGATCTATCCCTTTGCTCCATAAGCCCTTTAACCTTATTTGTTCAGTTTGGTTGTTCCATTCTTAGGGTGACAGGAATAAGCTTCTAAGGACATGTTTTCTAACCTAATCTAATGATATTTCTAGTCTTTTTCTGCTAGAAAGCCAAAATGAACTTGCCTTCCCTCGTGAGGTTACTGTAGGATTGTGTTTAAATATTTTATGACTGCATTTTAACATATTGTAAAATAATTTCATACATGTGACTGATCTTTAGCCTATTGACTTGAATTTTGTCAATTCTTTTGATCATTTGATCAGATAGACTACATTATTACAGTTGCAGGCTTGGTCAGTTATTTGTCCAACTCAAGACATGGGGGAGCTGGACTGCTGTAGGTGAGGTGTAAGTCCCATGAATCAGGCCTTATTGAATGAAAGCCCCATGGGAATGACTTACACACACAAGGGATTTGGCCATAATGTTATAAAATGTAGACTTACTCTCCTCATCATGTCATGAAGATGCAGATGGTTTTTCTGGCTTGATGGTATGGCATGCTTCAGTCAAAGATCAAAGGAGAAGCATAGGAGACTAATGTAAGGTGGAGGTTGCAGCAGGCTCATGAAATTATACTGACATGTGGCTTCATCAGTCAGAATGAAAATCCATGCATAGAGAAAAATGAGAGGTCAGCAGGTAACCTCCTAGCACTAATTGAACCCTCTGGGCAATGACTGACAGAGGCAAAACCAGCATAATGCTTTCTGGTTATGCTGCTTGTAATGAAATAAATCATTTGATGGATGCAGATTGCTTCCTGCCCACTATGCAGAGCTGCCCATGATGAAAATCTCAGTTCAAACGTATTTCAGAAGAGGGGGGCTGCCTTCTGAGGAAGGTGGATCAGTTTAAACTGAGCAGTTGACTTCTCCAAATGTGAACAGCTGCAAAAGGCCACATCAATCAACCCTTCTTTGACTTAATTGAGAGCTTCGTGGCTTGGGTTGGTTGGTAGTTTGGGGGTTTTTTTTTGTTTAATTTTAAAAAGAACAGTAGAAAATAATAGAAAATAAGCCATTCTTAGACTGGGTTCTAAGCCTGTTGTAATGGATTAATACAAATGGAAAGTCAACACAAATTACAGCACATCACCTACATAAGCTTTTAGGCCCGGTTTCCACATGGCTATAAACTAGCATAAATGTGATCCTGAGGGAATGTTGGGTTTTATGAGAGGACTTGGCTTGGAGTGATACAACTCTGAACACAGCTGCACATGCAATGACTGCTATTGCATCCTGGAACCAGCTTCGGTGATGACCCCAGGACTTGGTACTTGGCCTACAAATTGTCTCTGGTAGGCAGCAGCCCTTGGCCTGGTCCAGCCTGACCACCAGTCCCAGCTGCTTCAGAGACAGGCCCCAGAGGGGCCGTAGCTTTCTATTCTGCCTGCTGCCATCATTACAAGGCTAATGGGAGGCTCTGCAAAACATTGAGATCTGACAGTGTTGCAGATGGGTAAATGCACTTCTAGGGATGATCTAAACCCCAGGGATACAATAATTTTTCACTGGAAATACCAGGGCTTATGTGGTACTGGCCTGAAGGTAGCTGCTACAGACAGGCAATCTGGTATCTGTTGAATTTGGTTGACTTTGAGGCTGTGCAGGAAACAAAATCCAATCACACATCAGTTTTAAGTTGCCTAACCTGTACCGATCAATGCATTTTTTTCATAAGCAAATCAACTATACCAGTATAACCATGTAACCCTATCCCCAGTATGGGGGTTGCACCATGTAAAACCTCCTAGGAAAATTAGAGCAGCACACACTTTTATCTACTGTCAAAGCCCAAGAAGTCCTTTCAACAGATTATAGCAGTTAGAGCTGGTTAGATTTCAGAATTCTTTTAAGCAAGGAAATTTCAATCAGTGGTTATTTCCCACAAACTGTTCAGTGTGACTAATTGTTCTAACACTTGCTGTTTGTTATTCATGATAGGGGAGTGTCAGACTCTCTACTCCAGGGACTTATTTTTCCCAAAGAGTTCATCTACATTGGCTTCCCTGGAGTTAAAGCCAATGTAACACAAGGGGAAATTTGTTCTCAGATTGTATGACTAGAATTTCTATAAATAGGAGTGACTGGTGTAGAGATATGAAAATAACTGATTTTTCAGTGTGACAGCTGAACCGAAAAATTGAGAGGAAAAAATAATTTAGTCCATCTCAGCTCAGGTTGTTGGGCTTTTTTTTTTTTTTTTCCTTTTTTTTTTTCATTTTTTGGGCTGAGCAAAATATTTCATTCAATTTCAGACAAAGCTGTTAATTTCCTAACCAGGTTGTTTCTGATGGAAAGCTTGTTGTTGGAACAGACAGTCCAGATTTAATCATCATCTACAGAGCAGATGAGGAAATGCAAGCATACCTCCTATAAAAGTGCCTGCTAGGTAGGGCACTCCTCTGAGAGACCAGGTTGCAGAACCCTCCTCTGCGGTGGCAGGTTCCTCATCCACCCTGTGCTGAAGAAGCAAGCAATGGACCCTCCAGAGAGGATACACAGGCATGTAGCATCTGCCCCAACTCACCTTCAAACCTAATTGGCAAAAGAGGCATGGAGGGGATTAACCCAGCTGCCTTGCCTGATAGGGAGCGCTTTTTCCAGGGTGGCAGATGGCTCCTCTTTCAGGGACTAGATCTGGAGTTAAACCAAGGCTTCCCAGAAACATGCCTTGGCATTTGATTTCGGCACAAATTATTCCCTGAATTTGATGAGAACAACTTTGAGAAAGACAAAATGGCATTTTTCACAGAGACCATCAGCTCCATAAAAGGTCATTTCCTAGCTGATTCTCATAAATTAATATATTTATGACAGCCCTTTGCTAGGACAGATACTTTCCCATGGATATTCATGTGAATGACCTTGTATACATTTCTATAGATAAATCTATGAGAAGAGACAGAGCTAGCATCAGACCAATGCTTGTAAACAATTTCTCACAGGTTCTGAGTGTTCAGGGTTTTTTTCTCTTGACAAAATTGAGAACTGTCTTGGTTATCTCTATTTAATTAGATTGAGAACTGAGGCTGCCATGACATGTAGCTAAGCCAATTTAAGAGCTGATTGCTACCAAAGTGGGAGAAGTCTCACTTCTCCTTCACATCCCCATCTTTTTCATCCCCACCATCTATCCATCTCTTGGGTTGATCAAGATACTTGAGCTGACAGGTGAGCTTAAGTGAGCTGATTTAACTCATTCACCTGCAGAAAAATGTCCACCTTTTCTGCTGGGATGATTTTGGGCAGGGTTAAAGAGTGAAACATCTCCTGGAGCAGCCCAGACAAGCACCTCTCCCAGTGCCCAGTTGGCTGGAGAAGGGCTGGGACTGGTCCATGCTGGTGCTGCTGTGGCAGGACCTGTTTGCTTTCCAGACTCAGTAACTGGTTGCATTTTGCTATGTTGCATTAGTGTTTATCTTCTTGGTAACTGATTTCGGCTCTTAAACTATTGCTAAAGTTGTTGAGGTTCTTTCCATGCAGTTCTGTGGAACTAGATAAGCCTCCAAAAGGGCAGTTTTCCATATTGCTCTGTGAGTCATGCTGTGCTTAATGTGCAGTCATGCTCGTTTTGACAAAACAGGAGCTAATTCACTGCTAGATAGGTCTTCAAAATGAATGTGAGTAGTCTTGTGATACTCTATATTATCTATGATTATAGACATGGCTGTATGTGTTCAGGAAAGGAATTTGTCCTGAAAGAGACAGATGCATAGGGAAATCTCTTTCTATTTTCCTGCCCTACATTTTGTTTAATGATAAGGAATGAATACAGTTTAATAGAGGGAATGGAAGCAGCTGTGTTGCAATTAGAAGGCGTAATTAGTATTTGCCCAGAAGTTTGAACATACAACTGTACTGGGTACAGGGATGGCTCAAATGAACAAAAATGACTGGTTGTGTGGTTGATGCTTCAGAAATCTGGTTCATCCTGAGCAGCTAATGTTAAGCTAGTACAGTACACTGAAAATATAATCCTTTGCAAATCACTTTCTGGATCTGAAAGTAATCAATTATCTGTGACTGATTACTGTCTTAGGGCCAGAAAAGTACCAGACACCTGCTATTTCCATTCAAGCCACTGAGAATAGTTGGTGCCCTTCTTACTGTTAGATCATTCATGCTCTCAGCATATTCAAATTTGGTATTGTAGTGTATTGTTAGTTAAAATGAGGACAAGCACTGACTTCCCAGCAACAACCATCCCTAATGACGTCCTTATTCTAGGTTTGAGATAAGAGCAGTTCAAATACCCTTCTGTTTGACTGCCAGTTTTACACAATTTCCTAATTTAGCATGAGAGCAAGGGCAGTTTTATTTGGTATTGTGCTTTCAAATTATGTCTCAAAAATCTTTACTGATTTAATTAGTATTTTTGAGAGTATGCAAAGAAAGGATGAGAAGATTAAAATGGTAACTGGCTAGGTGTGCAAAGAGGTTTTCAGATCAGGTCTGAAAAGAGATGGAGAAATTTGAGAGGGCTGTTACTGATGCAAGAAACCTCAGAGGAGAGTAGTCAATAGAGGCGAGACTCTGCTCCGGGACTGCTAACAAAGCCATGCTCTCACTCTTCACAGAAATGTGTTTGCTTCCTGCTCCCGGTAATCTCATGTGACTTCTGTTACTAAGCAGGGAGAGTGTCAACATGCTAACTGTCCGCTGGAAAAATTAAGTAACCCTCTTTGTAATCTGGTTATTAAGGAAATACTTTAAGGGTAGGCTAATCAGATGGTAAGGTAGAATTATTAAATAAAAGCATCACTGTTGGTTTCTGGCTATATTAAATAATTGCCATAGCTATTAACAGTGCAGTAACTGGAGAGTTTCAGAATAGGAAAAATCTGGTCCACAGATGGATTTTCTTCAAGGCTCTGCCAAGCCTGAAAAAGCTGGCAAGATGGGATGCGGATGCAGACATGAATTCATTTCATTTAAGAACATGAGGACATGGCATGTCTGAACAGGAGTCAAAACATGGGAAGGGCAGGCTGGTTAATGTCCAGATATGGAAAAGGATTGGAGGACTCAGGTGTTCAAAGGGGTGTGGGTGCTCTTTGCTGCGAAAACTCAACACATCTCTCTTATGACAACAACATGCAATAAAAGAGCTTAATGGCCTAACCTTAATTTCAAAATAAAACAATGGAGCTTGCTTTCTGTAGCTCTGACACTGGTGTGAAGGCAGCTGAACATCTGTGGGAAGTCTCTATGAAAAGAGTAAGCGTGAGGGAAACCTGTAGTGAAGGTAAGGTCCCTGCTGTAAATCCAGGCAATGCCAGTACATCCCTCACTTGTCTAGAACTCTTCCTAGACCTTCAGCAGTTCCCCATACCCAGCAGAGTACAGCTTCATATAAGTTATTTGCTACCATAAAAAAAAAAAATGGTTTTCTATACCATAACTGTTTCATAGGGTATCAGTAAGTACATTCATATGCATGACCTTTACTTTTGGATACTTCTCTCATTTGTACTTTATCTTGAGCTAGTTGTTTCCTTTCTAGGAAAAGTGGGTGAAATACCTTCTTTAGCCAAAACTTCAGTAAGACTAGGGAAAACCATTTCCATCTTTTAGACCATTCAACAAACTACTCAGATGAGACACTCCTCAGAACAGTTCAACTGGAAAATCTTAACCATACTTCTGTTTCATGTGTCTTAATGTGCTTGTCATGTTTTCCCATTGCCTTCAACTTCAGAGGGATGAGAACAGATATTTCCTTCCTCCCTTTCACGAAATACTCTTGCTGCAGTAGAATAATGACCAAACAGCTCCATCAACAAAGGCAGATACCATCATTTCCTTGGAGATCTGTTCTGATGTTCATTCCCAAGTGGTCACGCAAGAGCTTTGAATCCTTTCCCTCCCTACAGCTGTCAAGTGCAAAATACGCTATGCTCCCCTGACTATTATCACATGCATGGTAGGTATGAGCAGGCATCTGCCTTCCCTCTGATACAAACTACTGTAACTGCACTGAAGTTTCCAAGCAATTGGACATAAGAAGATGATTAGGAAGGTGGGAAATATTCCTCTAATTCCCTTTGCCCTCTGTACCAAGAATGGTTCTGGCGCTGCCCTCAAGAACAGACTGCCCTGAATGTGAGTAGCAAATTTAAAACCTGGCCCCTGATATGACCAGGGCATGCTGCCTGGGGGACTTTATGCAGACTAGCACAGCCCAGGCAGACCTCCACAGGCTGTCCACAAAGTTCTTCTACAGAGAAGCAATGCAGCTGGGAGGTGGCACCTGCTGGGCTTTCAGTACAGGGATCCCTGCACCTCCCACACTCTGTCCATGGGGTACGTACACAGTCACAGCATCCAGCTGAACAGAGAAAGGAACACTGAATAAAGGATCCACACCTGCAGGTATGGCCATTTACATAACACTCTCGCAGGCTAGTAACCGAAGAGCCACAATGTGTTTATCAGCATTTTAGGAGTCAGATGATGGATGTCCATCAGGTCCCCAACAGCAACGGTAGATATTTGCAGTGGAGCAACTATGTTGCTGCTACAGTTTATGTGCTGTGGTGACAGTGGTGGAAGATGTAAAGAGCATGCCATACCTCTTCAAAAAGAGTTATAAATTCGATGCAGCCTTTTGAACTGGGAAGAGGCGATCAGAAAGTAAGTGTGGAGTCAGGATGAATGTTCCCTATTTCACCGACATACTTGGCAACCTCACTTCTCTCAGCTCTAAAATGAATATAACATCTGTCCCCAACGGTATATTAGGTACTTTGTTCTTTTAGTTCAGGGGAGAAAAAACCCTATGTGTCTTCACCATAGGGCAGTGCTATGCATGAATTACCCAGGCTAGTAAAGCTGCATTTGTTCTGTAGTAAGAACAAATGTACACTTGCTGCAATATTAACTGAATTTTTCTAAAAAAGTTTGTGATCTCTCACTGCTTCGGTTTTACTGTATTTCATGTAGACTTTTTCAAGTTTCATGAAATTCGGACATTGGGGAATTGCATATTCTTAAAAATAAAAACCTTTAAAAAATGGAAACACCAGAAATTACTAGATACTTGAAAGTCTTCTATAAGCTCTTACCACCAGCTTCCTGTTGTCTCAAATTAATTGTCTCTTTCCACACCAATGGTCAGTTCAGGAATTTCTGGTGATAATAGCATTTCAAACCTGGCATTTGACACTTTTTCCTGCAATCCCCATTAATTAAAAGAAGATGCATGATGACTCTGCCATTAGAGCAATAGTATTGATGGAACTTTGATGGCCTAAAGACTTAGAAGCAAGCTCTATGAGGAAAGTTTAAAGCGTATTTTTAGGCCAGCTTATATAGCTGGGACAAGGGCACCATAAAAGTTTTGTGCACGCAGGTCAGAAATAGATGTAGCTATTCAATATGACTTCTTTTCCCTTAAAGTTGCACCATGTCCCTTCCAAATGCTGAGAGCTTCCACATTGCAATAGTGCTGCCGTGTGTCTGGGTGGGCTGAGGATCCCACCAGAGCACTGTGGGGTGGCTGCACTGTCTGCACCTCATCCACTCCGCAGCTCAGAAGCAGTGAGTTGTGCACCTCCGTGACATGGGGGCAGACAGCCTTATAAGATCCATGGCATGCTGTATAACCTTTAATTTGCTGGAAGCCACATTTCTGACACCATGATTGGCAAGATTCTAGTTGGACATGTTTTTTATTAATTCAGTGCTAGCATCTGTTTTTAACTGCACATCTAGTGTCTGTGTCTAACTGCGCTAGAGGTCATACTGCATATAATTTCAACATTGGCTGAATATAGACATACGCCACACTGATTTACTTATTGCCTTCCCATGGCTAACTGAGTTC
Source organism: Morus bassanus (assembly GCA_031468815.1). Lineage (NCBI taxonomy): Eukaryota > Metazoa > Chordata > Aves > Suliformes > Sulidae > Morus > Morus bassanus. The sequence continues at coordinate 84,287,607 of CM062568.1, read as the reverse complement.
CTGGATAACCAGACTTTTTAAGGTTGCAAGGACAATGATGACATCAGAATACTCTTGCAACCATTTCTGGTGAATGAACAAGTAGGAGGCAGGACAATTTAATAAAATAAATGTGGAATGATACTTCCTTTCCCCGTCTTCTTCATCCAAGTATAACCTGCTTGTCAGATAACCAGTCTACTCCACTTAGTCTCCTTACTTGTTGATGCACAAAACAGTGGGTATGTAGAATGAGAATAAGACCATGACCCCCACTGTGGCCATAGTTCTACAATACTCTTGCTGCTGACAGCATTTCTGAGTGCAACTGAGTTTATCAAGGCATAGAATTTTTCTCTCTCCCTTCAGAGTGATCAGGCAAATGCATTCTACAAAAAAAAAAAAAAAAAAAAAAAAAATCAAGTGATGAAAAGCTGACCCATCACATAGGGAGCCATTTTACTCCATCAGAAAACACGTGGCAAGCTCTGCTAACAGCTCCTTTGTTGTAATCTCCATAGAGGTGAAGAAATATAGATGCTGAAACTTATACAAGGTATTCTAAATAAGCTGAAGTAAAGCAGTATTTATGGAGACAGGACTGCATCTTGCTTTCTTTTTCATTCCTGGGAGGAGGAAAACTGCCTAGGATGATGTTATTTACAAGCAACATTTATTCTCAATGGCTACTGATTACATCTTCTAGTCCTGTAGAGCTCCTCAAAACGTTAGGATTTCCATTAAAACACAAAACCAAATCTAGTTGCATTGAATTGGTATTTTTCAGGAAAGAAAAAAAAGCCCAACACATTGACTCCTTTGACTCTTAAAACACCAGTAGACAAAAATATCTTTCATCGAACTCATTTAGCGATTAAGGTTGGAAAGATGAGTAGTGAAATCAAAGAAGTTTTGTCAGAAAGAAGCACTTCAAAACCAGAAGAGTTAGAATAAAATTGCTGGTAGAATGGAAATGAATAATCAAGCAGGATCAAAAGTGTGAAAACTCACAAGCTGCATGCTAAGAAAAAGCTATTAGGAAATATCAGATATTTTCCAATGCAGCTTACTGCAAGATGGCTTAAAAGACTTGCTTTTTGAAGACAAATCCTTGCAGGGGTGCCTGAGGAGTGTGATCTCATTAGCTGCTGTGGCCACTTTTTCATAACAGGCCATGTTGCTCTTGCAACACTCCCATCACACAAGTCCTAGGGAGGCTTTACAGCAGCGAGCAGGGACCAGCTGGAAGATGGGACAGGAGGGGTTCTGAAGCTGGGACACAGTACTGGTAAAGGAGCTGCTGTGTGAGGATGAATCCGGGCTTTCTGCTGCCCATGTTATCCTCTCTTGCACTATTACTACAGCTCTTCCGGGGCAGGAGTTGCTATATGCAATTGCACATATATATATATACATACATGTGCAGTGCACGTGATGGATCATTACTGATCTACCCTAACGTGGTCTCTCAATGTTTCTGTGAATAAGCGCAACCAGAAATGCTCCCCCAAAGAAGGAGCAGTGGGTGCTGGTGGTGCTGGGCTTGGCAATGACTTGCACAGTGCAGTAACTATATCGAAGGATGCCCTGAGCAGAAGTTTTCCAGTTTCATGGTCTGGAGTTTACGGAAATGTGCATTTCTCTCAACAGTCAAAGCTTCTCCACATGTCAATTCCCTCATGTCCTCTGTCCCAGCCTTTGCTACTACTTTTGTCTTCCTCTGAGTGTTTCTTCTTTTTTTCTTCCTCTGAGTGAATTAACTGATGAAGAGAGGCCTCTACCTGCAATTGCTATTGCTCCCGAGCCCTAGCTGTTCCCCCAGTATCACCTCCACACACCCTTTTCCTTGCAAGCATTGTGTAGGGAGTGTCATTTGTCTTCCTCCACCTTCTCTGCTCTTGAGAAAAAGATCCTGCATGGGGGGTGTGGTCACATCCAGGAGATTTATCAGTGGTATAGTGTCATTACAGCTGCAATGGCCTAAGGGTACACGCAGTGAAAGGTATGTCAGGAATGGCAATATGTTTTCTTGACCCAACAAATGTAAATGGCAGAAATGAGAAGCCTCTAGGTGCGGAGGGCCTTTCCCTGAGGGATTATTTACAGGGACAGTCATTAGTTACACAGGGCACTTCTCTTCCTTGCTACCAGCTGTGCTGTGTTACCTGATACCTTAGTAATCCATGCTAGCTTTGCACTTTCTTGTCACCTTTTGTTCTTGGTTCCCAGGAATATTCATGTGCCACCAGAGCATCACAAGAAGTCTGCCTAGGTAAGGATCAGACATTTCACCCTACTGATAAATACGGCCTTCTCTGTAGGGGGAAACAAAAACAGCAGTATGGAAGCACCAGAGACTTAGGAGTATTCAGACCAGGCTGAGGGGACACAGCAAATTATGGGAGCATAAACAAAACGCAGAAAGGTGACACCTCAGCAGCGTTAGGGTAGGTAAGAGATATCTGAGGTCTGCTGTATCTGAGGCCTGGTTCCCTAGCAGAGGTTCATTTCAGATGACCTTAGATGTCTGTAAAGCAGCTGAGCTAATCGCCCTGGGCTCCCCCTGCAACCAGGTAGAGAAGTATATCTCAAGGGTGTGATTAATTTCACCTATAATAGGTCAGTGTAATAGTAGGTCAGATGAATCCTTCCCTGGAAGCATTTGTTCCTCCCTGCTATAAAAAGGAGTCAGAGTGACTAATGCAGATACCAGTGCCTGCTTTGTAAACCTCTGCAGCGAGATAGAGGAATCCTGCCCTCCCTGCCCATCTTGGCCAGTAGCCAAAACACACTTAATGTGCTGCCTAAACTTAAAAGTATATTTGAGGTTACTCCTGAATTTGTATTGCAGGTAAAGTGTTTTCACTGATGCTGGGAGGCAGAAAGGGGGAAAGAGGCACGGGTTTGGTTTTTTTCCCTGTTCACAGTCAGGGTAAATGCCTGAGAAAGAGACACAAAAAACAAGCACCAGCACCACCATTGCCTGGACTACGACTGATGGTATGGGCTTGGAACAGTAAAGCTGGGAGCACTTTTTATGGCTGAGGGCTGGCTGAAGGAGGTTTGAAACTATCTTCTTTGTAAGTAGGTGTGATTGCATCAGAGGACAACTGACTCATTCAGCAATCCTTCCTCACAGAAGCGACCTGGGGGGGACCACCTGGACCAGTCGTCCTGAGCAGCTGGCACACATCTGTCTGCAGAACACACAGCTTCAGCCCACAGAACTTCCTATAGTCCCTCCCATCTATCCCCAACTAGGCCAGGACTCACCAGTTTTAATTGCACTGGCAGGTTTTTTTTCACTGACTCTCCAGATTAAAAATCTCTCACAGTTACAGTCTGCTTTCTCCTTCATGCCAAAATAAAAAAGTCAGGTTTTGCCATGTGATAGCTGTCCCTGGCTATCCTGCTGTCAAAGCCCAGCGGTGCCAGGCACTGTAACATGACTGCAGGGTAAGAAAAGCAAAAGGAGCCACAGGCAGGGCTTATGGTTCTGATTAACATGACGAACCTAGTATGACATGGGCATTGGTACCCCTCAAGAGCTCTGAACAGAAGAGCTAACTTGTGCTTGGTTTCATTACACAAGAGAAACCATCTTAGCTACTGAGAAGAATGAACCTTGGTCTAATTACAAGCTGGGCTGCAGATGGACGACCTCATCTGCATTTGGGAGCAGGCAACTCTGCCCCCTACCCTCACCCCCCACCCCGTGCTCAACCCCACACTGCTGATACTCACCAGCACTTCAGGACTGCCCAGAGGGAGTGCTCCTCTGGGCAGCCACGAAGATCTGGTGACAGGCAGGACCTGTCCCCTGGGCTAGGGGCCTCTGCTTTTGGAGTCTACAAGAGGGGACATTGGCAGCAATGAGTGGGCTGGGCATGCTCTACAGGGAGGAAAGAGGCTTTGCCACCCTGGTGCCATGTAGGTGGCAGCAGCAACAGCGGGAGTTTTTTCAGTGGCAGTGGAGCACTTGGTTTAGCTGTATGCTGCACAGCTATAATTCTCCTTTTGGATGTGACTTTTGGAAGGAAAACCTCCTTCGTTCTTCTATTTCTCTGAGTCTACTTCTGACTGTGAGGCACTGCCACCCTCCCTTAGAGGATTAAAGAAGAGAACAGTGTGCAGCCTGGGAACACGAGATACCCTGGTAAAAGGCACCCGTCCTTGCTGAACATGCTTGTTCTGCATCAAATCCATTGGTGATTTGACAGGGGAAAAAAGTGAAGGAACTGATGAAGTTGTGGCAATTCTACAGCCAACATGGTTTTCAGGATTAACAGCAGATAAAGCTCTGCCCCTCCTATCACAATGTCACTTTGGTAGAGATTTTGAGAGCTGTACTCTCAGATTGACTTGTTTTGAGCAAATCTCCAGGCTGGGTTTCAGCCTTATCTGTTGGTAAGTGCAGTTTCATTTATGGGCCAGTCCCAACTGCCTCGGAGGGGCAGATGTGTTTTGCCACTTGGGAACAGGTTGCTGTTCTTCAGGTTCAGTTTTTCACATGAGCAAATGTGTCTTTCAAATACCACTTCTGTAGCAAAGAAAGTAGGAAAAAAAAAAAAGCCCAAGGAAACACCTAGATCAACTGAGCACTGTGAGTTGTTTGTATCTGGCTTGTCACACAAAGCCATTGCTAATTTTCTGTGATTTCCTCACAGGGTTAAAAGAATGCTATCCAAAAACATCCGTGTGAGGGCAGATGCCAGGATTAAGCGGCATGATATGTATTAATTCCACATAAATCTATATACTGTTTGAGTCCGAGTCAGAGTATCATAAAAGAGCTGAAATGTGGCTTTACAAGAAAGATGTAAAGGTATTTTACCCTGGTCTACTCATGAGGAAAGTAGGAAAAGGCACCCTCCCATTTATTTAAGGTGTTAGGAATGATTTGCTCAGTAAAAACTTCTATCCACTTTGTTTATATTTGGAGCAAATGGAAAGGGAGAAGTATGGCATCTAACCAGAAACTGGAGCGGGAAAAAAGGCAGAAAAGAAAACAGCAGACACTGACAATGAACTGCCTGATAGTCTGCTGTCTCCAACACCCAGATATTTAGAATGAATGCTTGCAAATAGATAGTTTTAGGAAAAGGACAAGGGATTGTCTGTTTTCCTCCAGCATTGTCCTCCAGCACTGGGAGAGAAAGAGAAAGGTGTAGAATAATCTGTTCCCTCCTGATATAAAGTAGGAAGTTATTTTTACAAGAAAGCAGTGGAATTAGACTAAATTCCATGATATCTGTATGCAAATATTTTTACAAGTTGAATCAAACTCTGGTGGGCCAATATTGTTCCTTTCAGCAGGAGAGATGCATCTTTCTTCTGGGATCTGTGCCTATTACACGCTATATTCAGTACTCCGGCAGCTTTATTGAGGTAATATGTGAGGAACTGGAAAGAATAAATGCTTTAAGAAAAATTGCCAGCCTGGGGACAAATGGCATTATCACTAATTACACTTTACTAATTCTGCCTACTCAGAAAGAAAGAAAGTAATCCGGAACAAAGTATGTGGTTACTGCAGGATGAAAAAATTCTGCTTGGAATTGCAGCTCACAGTGAGTGACTCATATTGTACAAACAGCTGAGGTGTGGGTAGCACTAGCAGACAATTGCCTGTAATGACTACTGCGTGCAACATAATGAATGAAGCATGGAATAAAGAGCTCTCTGCAAGATGCAGCTATGTGAATGGCAAGCCTTTCATTTTAAGATAGAGTCCTGTATCACAAATATTAGGTTTGATAAACACGTTTTTAAGATGTGTAAGTACATCCATGAATGGGATAGAGAACTGAGACAGCAGAATTGCATCTGATTTCTAGAGTTTTAGTCTGTCTGTAGCATTTTGAGAGACTCAAAATGTACTTCTATAAAGGCAAACAATCATTTCTGAAACGTACATTCCATTTTGGGTTTGATGGCTTGCATGGAAAGGATGTGGCTCTGGTTTTTATTTTGGTCCAAGCCCTTATTTTCAGATATTCCATGTATATCCTGCTCTTTGTAGATGTTCTTCCACTACCCACCTGCAGTAGCACTGCACAGATTGTGAGCAAAAAGGGGTATGTTCCCCTGGCACAAGTCAAATATGCTCTGATGGGGCACTAAGAACACTTGTGGCTGACATCAGACTAGCATCTATGGTTCCCAAACTCTATCTGGCCTGTCCACTCTCTGAGGCTGCCTGGCTAGCAGCTAGTGTACAGTCAGTGGAAAAGAATAGGTGGGCACTTCATTCTTGTGTCAATGTAGCCCTTAGCAGTTGTGGTGATGTTTGACAACTGAACTGAAAGTCTGCTAGGTCTTATTTCAGGTCCAAGGGCCATGCTTTGCGAAGGCTGGACTCTGAAATAGACCAAGGAATACTGATTTATGAATTATTCCTAGTCTCCTGTTTGAAGAAGTGTTTTAAATACAGTAATAATTGTATCTTAATAATCAGATATATTTGTAAAGGCTTATCATGGGAACTAAGGACGATAAGAGGCTATATAATGAATGAAGCACTGAATAAGTAAAGACTGCTCTGCAGGACATCTTTTATGTGAATGGGAAGCCTGTGATCTGAAGCTAAAGCTTTGCCTTTGATCTTGATCCCAAAGTGTCCTGAGCGCTGTGTTGCAAGATGCTTCTTGAAGTGCAGCCCATCCCTTTGTGTCACCACCTTGGCTTAGCAGCTGACGTAGGTCAGATACTGAAACTGCATTTACCAACATCATGGTGAGTCCTATTGTCAAAGCAGTCCCCTGCAAAGCCAAAACAACAACAAAACCAAAATTATTAGCTTACAGGAACAGTGTGTTACTCAGCACCAGTTTTATTTAACCGATTTCAATCTCGTTTCTAGATTTTGTATATGACCACCTTTATTTCCAAACCGATTTTGATCATGCTGAGCTTTAGCTGGATCTGAGTTGTGGCTCTTCTGCTATGCCCTGATCTCAGTGTCTGTTCTCTGTAACTATGCTACCTAATACTTCCTGGGCACAGGTGTCCTGTCTAAATACCAGCTAATGAATGTAGTTGGCTACCTTCATCCCACTTATTTAGTTGAGGTATAAAACTCTCAATCCTTCAGAAACCAGCCAAGTCATAGATACTGTAATTTTTTGCTATATACTCAGATCAAAATCACTTTAGGCTCCCTGATTCATACTTTTTGTTCTGCAAGTCTTAATAAAAAGAGACTGTAGTTTGGGCAAAGCTTTTATCAAGTCAAGTGTCCCTTGCAGACATAGAGCAATACTACATCCCTCATAGATGCGGTTGCTGTTTCTGTGCCATTGCTGCTGATTTCTAACAGTCTTGTTTAAAGAAACCCTTTGTTTTAGAGGAAAAGCTTATGCTTTCCCAGGCTTACTAGATAGCTTTTCTTCTCTTAAAAGGCCTTCTGATAGAATCCATGATAATTCACTGACCTCTTAACTTATTTTTCCCATATGCACAGTCTTGCTGGTTTAACAATGTCTTCATTATATAATGAAGATTGCACCATATCCGAGGAGAAAAATCAATTTCTGACATAGTTCTAATCAGGGAGTCAAAAATGGAAGAACTTGAACAAATCTAAGACACATTCTCAGCACAGAGTTAATTTAAGAGTAATACTGAGAAATGTGTAATCTTTGGGCCCTGGAGAAACAATAGTCAATGCAGAAGTTTATATCATTTGTAAAAAGGAAGGTGATCTCATGTGCTACAGAATCACGGAAGTGAGAAATGGAAAAAATGTACTTGATCATCTTGACCTCAGCATAGGCTTGTTCTGTGCAATACATTTTCTGCTGCCTTCTCCAGATTTCTTTTAAAGGTGACTAGGGATTTACTGTTTGTTGCAATCTTTGTTCATTTCTAGAGAATGGTTTTCACTCAGAGCTGAGTGGGGAACATGAATTTTCTTTGTCTTAATTTCAGGACATATCTCCCATTTTTTCCAGATAAAGACTGCTTGGCTCCTGGCATTAATTGCACTGGAAGGATGGACAGCTGTGACAGTACTACTTAGTACAGAAATCACCACTATCAAGAAATAAAAATGCCAAGGCATGTTTCTTGAATTAAAAATATGAGAGTCATATACTGATGGTTACAGCCTGGTCATTGATGTGACAGCTTGCACAGAACAATCAGGAGTGGACGGTGGGCTGTGCTGGTGCTTAGCCATGACTGTTCTCGCAGCTTGATTAAAATGGGACTGAATGGGGAGGAAAAGCAAGCCCATAAAGGCATCACCTTTTGAAAAGGTCTAAATCGGAAAGATTAAGAGTCTAAAGGTAAAAAACTGAATGGCTGAAGAACTGGATGGTTTCACTTATTTTTGTGTCCTGTTTGAAATATTTCAGAGAACTTCAGAGGTTTACTTGCATAGGTATTAGACTTCCTCCAAATCACACTCTCTCCATGAATCTGAAGTCCGCTTTCTATATGCCCAGCCATTTGCTTCTCATGAGACTGAAAGCACTCAAACTTCAAGCACCTAGTAGTGTACAGGTCTAGATCTCCCCTGTGTTTCAGATCCAAACTGCTTTTTATTTTTTTCCATAGTTTTGAAGACAGTTTGCTTCACATAGGATCTAATTTGACCAGCTGCAGTACCAACGACAGAAGAATAAAATGAAAGAGAGGTAGAAATATTTTCAGTGAAAAACTGTCCCTATACTTCTTTTAAAAATTTCATGACTCAGAGAACGTCAAATGGATTGAGTTCTCCATGGCTCCTCAGTGACCCCCACAGATGCTTCCTGCCTTGATTCCAGTGTGTTTGCAGCCTTTTGTAGGTTACTTGCATCCCACGCAGACATCCCTTTACCAACATCCTGTGAACCTCTAGCTGTGTTTCCTTGAGAGTGCTCAGCTTCCTATGGCAGAAGGACGGGTTTGTGTGAGGCTGCTTTGCCGTGGCCAAGTGCGCAGCGATTTTGGCTTGCCTGTACAATGATGCAAACTGTGGTAAATGAACGGTCTCTGTTTGACCAAGTCAAATATATCTCCTGTAAATATGGTAACATTTCTGTTTGATTTTTTTTGACTCAGACTTTGCATTTAAGTAGAGATAGTGAAGGCAAGTGGCTCAGGAGTGTGAAACCACAGCAAGACTTGGTCTCTGCTGGCACCATTCCACACATAGTTCATACAGACTCATTCCAGCCTCTATATTGCAAGTGCACCATTTGTCTCTAATAACAGTATTAATAGTGATTCACTGCTCAAGCGTGTGATCAGCCACCAGTCACCTGTTTTTGGAACAGCTCAATCCCAAGCCAAAGAAAAGCTTTCTAACTAGTAATGACAGGCTAGTACACCTGGTGCACTTCCTTGCAAATAGCTCCTCTCTAAATGTATGATATGAATCTTAACATAAACGTTATAGGATGTTTTTAGTCAAATGTAACTGCGAGTCTGAATTCCCCTCTCTCCTCTCCTCCCCAAATATTCTTTAACTCCTCTGCTGGGAACAATTCTTGGCCATTAAACCATAATGTTCAGCTATTAAGTTAGAAATAGGCTTGGCACAAAGGGTTACCTAAAGCTTACACAAACCAGTTTTTCCAGGTTGTGTGTGAGGAGTGCAGTTTAAAAGAGTGGAAAGTTACCAGAAGTAGCACAAAGCCAGGTGTTGGACAATCAGAAGGAAGGATCGCAGAAACAACTGGGAAGCTTTAGCTAGGAGGACAGGGGAAACAAGCTTGCATTTAGAGAGGGAGGTTATGGCAGGGTCCCTGAACTCAGTGAATACAAAACACAAGTTGTAAAGGCAAATTTGAGCTCTCTGTAAGTCACTTTGCCCTGAATCAGTGATGTCTGATTATAGTGAAGAAGCTGAGGCAGAGAACTGCTTGTTACATACATTATTTGGGCCAGGAGCTATTTACTTTTCATGCCACTATGTAAACCTTGGGTCTTAGTTTTCTGTGTGAGGTGTGCATATGCAATGATGTATGTGTGGTGTGTGCATTGTGTGTGTGTACATCATCTCACACATGTCATCTGCCACGAAAGAGTTAAGCAGTGAAAAGGAAGGTTTGCTTTCTGCGTTGAGGGAGGTGCTCAAAGCATGGGGGATCGGGAGGCCACCACCGAGTCTTGTGGGTAAGGAGGCAGACCACCATCTCTCAGACAGCCTCCTAGATAAGGAATTTGCACCACAACAGTAGAGATAAAAATTAATGAAGAGCTTATCTGCTCTACACAGTCTCAGTGACTTCTTCTTTATGCCAAATAGGCTCTTTCAGCCGCTTCTTTTCTTTACCTTTGTACCATCATTGCAGCCCAGGAGCAGGGGTGGAGGCAGGGAACACATGCAGTGCCCGGTGGCTTCCAGAAGTCATGAGGACATGAGGATGGGAGGTGCAACACAGTGGTCTTCTGAGCAGCCAAAGAGGGAGTTTGACCAAACCTGTCATTCTGAAATAAGCTGCTACCCCTGCTTTCTGCTCCAGGGCAGTCCCAGGCAAGCAGGGTGCAAAGCCTTTCCCTGTGGGCACCTTACCTTCTCCTGATCTTGCCTAGCAGGACTGCACCAGTGCCTCTGTGAGCAGGGCTGCCTGTGGCTGCTGCGGGCATCCAGCAGATGTAATGCCATGAGGATTTCTTTCCAATGCCTTGTGAGTCATTAGGGCATGAGGTGAATCCCATTGTATAGCTGGTAGCCAGTGTTTCACTGATGGTGTTAAATGGTTTTCTGCTGGCTGTGACCTAGCTCAGGCTTAAATGTCTGCACTGCAAATGGTCATGTTCAGTGAGGTGATTCCCTTCCTTTGGGAGCTATTTTGTGATCTTTTCATAGAGGAGGTTACAGAAGTGCAAGGTGTTATTAAATGTAGTGATGTATTTCTATAGAAAAAATGATCTGACGAGGAAGGTGCTGAGCTAAGAGGCAGGACTCAGTCACAAGACTGAGGACATCCCAGATGGTTTTTAACTTCCTTATGCAGAGGAGAGTATCAACACACATTTTCTTCCTGATGTCTCCTATCAGTTTGGATCATAGAGGCCCTCAGGCAAGGTTACTGTGCACATCTGCAACAGCAAAGGAAGCCAAGCTGCAGTTTTGGTCTGGCTGCCATTAGGGTGACTGTAATATGAATTACTAGGTGGGCAGATACTCTGGGCAGATAAGACTCTGCCAGCCTTCCTGCTTCGGAGCAGCCTCTTGCTCTCAGCATAGCCCTTTTGTCAGGGTGCCATTGTATGACCTTTGCTTTTATGTGTCATAACATGGATTTCTTACAGTGTTCTCCTTTTCAAGAGGCATTGCATCCTACTCCAGGGCTAGTTTAATGGGCCAATTCATGGAGTAAGCCATCACTTAATGTGAGAAAAGGATCAGAATCCAGTCCATCAATGAATTGGCATTATTAACCTTAATTCTTGCTGGATTCTGTTCCATCTCCTCCTTCCTGGTTGCTTCCCATCATGTATTTTAGCCACAGTGTTCAGTTCAGGATACTGAAATGAAAGTTTTGAATCTCTTTCTTCTGCTGTTATCTTTCAGGCAAAGGAAAATAGGAAGTGAATAAAAATTTGGAATTTTTCTCCTGCCAAACCCCATGTTGTTTGTGAAACCACATACCAGCCAACTTGTTGAGAAGAGACAATGCAGCGCCTGGCCAGGGGAGCATGCTGTTTCTGTACCACCTCTCCACAGCCAGATGCCTCACATCTGAGCAGGTAACAGCCCCCAGGGAGGGATGCCCTGCACCGAAATGGCCTGTGCTCAGAGGAGCCGAAAACGCAGGTGATGACAGCAGCTGCGGGTGCTGCCGGTACCACGGCCACCATGCCTGCCATCAGCGGGGCACCGCAGTCCCCCTGCCAAGGAGGCAGCAGCGGTGGCATCTCAGCAGGGAGGCAGCCACCGTTTGCCATCACACCAGTGTCACCCTGTCCCCAGGGTGCTGAGGAGCAGAGCGAGGGCATCTGTCAGGGCACAGACAGACATGTAGGAAGGGGAGGACAGGCTGTGGAGGCAGAGGAACAAAAGGAAATTCATTGATGGAAAGCAGAGGGGGTTATGGTCTTGTTTTTATTTTTAACAATGGGCAGCTGTGAATTTTTACCCAGGATTATTTTAGGTCTCAGGCCTGGCTGTTTCATGCTTTCTCGGTGCCTGAGTTTCCCCTCCAGCTATCTGAATCCAAGTGATATTATTTGCAATTACTTCAAGAAAGCAGAAGCTCGGAGGGAGTGTCCTTGGTGAATGGCTGTAATTTCTGTGCTGTGGCTGCCCAAAAGCTATTACAGCTCTGCTATCTCTGGCTGCCTGCCAGCGGGAAGGATTCCTTCCAGAATTAATTGCATTTCCCGCCTTATAGGTATTCCAGAGAGGAGGGAGTAGTCTCGCAACAGGAGTATCGCCTCGCAAGTAAATAGTGACATGTCATCTCATGTACGCTGTAGAAGGGCAGCGCAAGCAAGAAGACAGACATGCCACTGATTTTCAGGTCTTTGCCCATAGCCGAAAATTAGTAGAGAGAGGTGGGAAAGAGAAAATAACTCCAGTATTAGGCTCATTCTTGTTTCTAGCGCAGAGGAAGCGGGGGCTGCTTCTAGAGAGCGTTATTCACAATGATGTGCAGAAGCTGTCGCCTCTTTGCTTTGCTGCATGAAGGGAGGATATGCAAGAAAACTGCAAGCTCAGGGTCTTTGGCTTTGTTTTACTTAGATGTTAATTATATAGATCTACCTTGACTGCATCAATATTGTATGCTGAGTAAGTGTGCAGATTTGAACTTGCCCCTCACCTATGCAACATATCCACAGTTGGGCACAGCCTTTGAAGCAAGGTTTGGGGTGTGCTGGCTGAGCTTAGACTGTCTTTAGCACAGGCCCCTTGCTTACAGCACTGGGTAGGAGAACCGTGTTATTCCCTACCTGGTCCACCCCCATGTATCACATGCGCTTCTGTCACACCACCAACCACTGGTAGAAGAGACATCCAAGGCAGGGTGCCAGGACACGATGGGGACTTTTAGGCAGTTGTAGCACATCCTGCCCATGCAACATGGGGGATGCACTACATAGAGCTTGTGGCCTTCTCTGGTGATCAGCATGACCATGGGGCAAGGAGCACAGCGAGCCTCAGCCCCTGGCTTGGCACCAAAAGACACTACCTGGATTTGGCAGATCTGTGAGGTCTGTTTATCAAAAACAGTCTGTAAAGCTCAATGGCGTGATGGCTGCCATCCCTTATCACGCTTATGAGGCAGAAAGCAGTGCCAGTCATCCCCTGTTGTGGGCTACACCTATGCGGCTATGCCAGGTCCATGCGGAGCAGCCACTCCTTCCCCTTCCCCCTCTGCAGGAAGGGAAGGAGTCATCACCTGAGAAAGCTCCCTTCCTCCCTCCCTCCCTCCCTCCCTCACTGTATAATGAGCTTACAGGGTGGATTGCAATCTGGTCCTATAGATTTCTGTTTTGTAACTTCAGTATTTTTACAGGAGACATGTTGAGACATTAAGTATTAGTAACATTTTCATTAGATGCATTCAACAGACCTGAAGTAGTGGTTAGATAGCAAGAACCAGGCAAAGGGGAAGAAAATATAAAAAAAAAACCACAACAAAATCCCGTTTCTTTTTCTCTCTCTTTTAGCACCAAAGTGCCGAAGAGCTCAATGCTGAGGCCTTTTGTAAACTGCCACTAAAATGTTGATGCTAAAAAAGACACCAATTTTTTAAAGCACTGGGGTCATTTTATCTGCTGTCTTTTGATCTCTTGCTCTACAAGGGAACAAAGAAAATTAGAAAATAAACTAACTGTTCATGTAACATAAATGGAAGCAGAAAATGCTGCTACTGCATGGATTTATATAGCTGGCTGCTGTCCTTCTCTGGTTCAGCTCTATTCACTTTTGTTCTATTGCACCAAAGCTGATGTAGTATAATATTACTGATAATATTTGTATATGACAGGTTAGATAAATGAGATCAGTGATATTTGAGAAGGGGCCACATTCCTCTCTCTTTACCTGTAAAGCAAAACTTAATTCATTCAACACCCCTAATGGGTTTGGGTGGCTACTCATGGTATAGGGCCTGTGCTGAAAACATACACTGGAGTCAGCATCTGAGCAGTGTTACAAGTCATGGACCAGATCCCCAGGGGGATTCAGTTGTCTGACAGATGTCTTTGGCTGCAGATAACCACAGAAGCAAGTCAGTTCTGTCAGGGTCTGTGTTTCCATCTGTGAAATCACCGAGGTACCTATGCTGTCACCTCTACACATGCATATACCCACCCTTGCCAACAACTTGCGCTTGCGCACAAGTGGGAATCACAGACCTTGGCTGCTTCACCTCTAGGACCCAACACAGAAACTTATGGTAGGATAAAAGGAATGCGATGCCACCTTAAACCCAGCAGTGGTGGGGAAGCCCACACATGCAGTGTGACCACTCTTCCCGTACCTTCCCCACACAGAAGTAGGGACAGGACTGTATAGACTTTCCACCCTGAGGGGTGTATGGGAACTTGTGAGCTGTAGAGCACTGGTAGACAGGCATGCTATTGCAATCTCTCCTAGCTAAACTGTTCTGCTTGGCATAAATAATTAAATACTATTGGGTCTCACAAGAAGAAAGTGAGATTAGCTTGGGAAGGCACTCGCTTGGGAGATAGAATAGTTGGACTGAAATCCCTGCTTGGGCATTTAATTATTTATACCAAGTGGAACATTTTTGCCAGAAGAGATTAAGAGACACCCACCTAATTTAGTAGTCTGATTATCATTAAGTTTAGCAGCGGTCAGGCAGAACATTGAGATGACTACTAGTGTATATCTGCTTAAACATAATCTGGTCTTTTGTTTATCATTCTTAAGTTGACAAAAAATGCACAATGCTTGCTTTGTGCACAGCTCTAACATCAGTAATGCAATCAGCATTGTTATAACAGAGCATTAGTATTTCTCTAGTAAGAAATCATCTGACTTTCAAGTCATAGCCACTGAATTAGTAAAAATTATGCAGATACATAGAAATGATTGAGTGCTGTTGCAGAAAGGTGAAATTTAAAATTAATGTTGTCTCATGTGGGATGCAGTGAAAGAGGCAGCTTACAATGTGGGATAGGTCATCCATACCAGAAAAGAAATCACAGATTTGATGATTTGTTAGAGGTGCCTTAAATGTGAACTGCATTAACAAAAGGATCCCATTTGTGTGACAGAAAATGTTTATTTAGGATTCAGAATTTGCTTTCTTTAGCTACTGTCAACGAAACGACCTTGGTGTTAAAATATTAGTGGAAAATTTGATTTAGCTGGTGAGTGCTGCAAGTGGAAATAACTATTGTTGGCTGTTTGCGTGAAAATGGAGAGCTGATGTGACAGCTAATTTGGTTGAACATGACATAGCTGTATTAACCCGCAGTAGCCAAGCGTGGTGAAGTTCGGGCTGTGGTCACTGGAAAAACATTGAGAAGATGGAGAGCCTGGGATCCCATATAAGGTCAGACAGCTTGAGCTGCTCACTAAACCAAGAGGTATGTCTTAGTAGTTTTTTGAGACTGTTTCTGGAGCGGTACAGCTCACGCAAACCAATGTTTTGCAATAGGCTTGGAGTACAAGATTCACATTTATTTATCACTGTGCACACTCCTGCTGAGGCGACTGGTCAGCCAAGGGTCATGGTTGGCCAGGGAGCATCCTGAGACAGGAGGGTACAGTTGAGTCCTTCACATCTGCTCTGCTCTGATTCCCTACAGCTGCGTAGCCCCACTGCACCCCACAGCTGATCTCATACACCAGTGTCTGAAGCCAGCGCATTGCCGTTGCTGCTGCTGTCATGACCATGTAGATGCCAGGCTCTTGAGGCCTTCATTTCCCTCCAGGGTCAAGAGGACTGCTTGCATTTTCAGGTGTGACTAGAGCATCAGAGGGACTGCGATGAAGAATTGCACATAGTGACTGCTGTTTTATGTTATGAACTGCACTGAAGAGTAGCGTTGGTGTTGTTAAGCAGAAGGTACACTGCCAATGTCAGGAAAGCCATTTATGCCAAGATTTTCAAACTCCCAGATAATCTGGAAACTGCTTAAAACAGACACTTATTCGGCTCGTAATTTATTTTGCCTACAAGGTGCTGTCTGATTTCACTCCTTCAGTGCTATTAGCACTTATCAACTATTTCCTTGTTAGAGCATCAGTTGGAGAGCTTTTATGTGCTTGTTATTGCTAAGAAAACTTCTTTGCATATCCATCACATATGATTTCCCTTATCTGTGTTTTTCAGACTACATCTTGGCAGGAATATACCACAGGGTAGTATTAGTGTTCCCAGTTTCTGATTAAGTCACTAGCCACATCAGTGTGCAAACCTACAATAACACCATGCCATATTTTATGCTCACATTAGACAAAGAAGCCATTCAGAGGTGTTTCCCAAAGGAGAAAATGGCAAAGCTGGGGATGAGGGTCACTGTCCCAGTTTGGACCCCATTCACCACATAAAAGGGTCAGAAGGTTGTAAAGGGATCCTAGTATTCACTGATTTTAATAGTAGGAAGCAGAAACATGAAAATCTTCTGAGCACTATTCTTGTAAACAGGGCTCAAAGCGAGCAAAATGGCTCTAGGCGCCAAAAACTTTAAGGTCTCCCTTCAAATTCTGGCCTGCATCACCTGAAGGTAAGGATCAGGATCACATGCAGAGTATTTAGGTTTCCTTACACCTGCTACTGCTCTTTAGAGCTTTATGCCTTCTTGCACCTGCAAACTGGGGCTGAAGAAGGGTGGAAACAGAGGTCAAAACAGAAGGAAAACTTCCTTCGAGGACCTTCTGTGCTTTGCTGAAATTGCCTTTTCTGCTCCCTCCTCAACGTGCAGGTTATGTAAAGTTCTCTTGGCTTCATGGCAGTCTGAAAAAGGGATTTAGCTTTTCAGAGTGAAAACAGGGCTGATGCGATGCTCAGAAATGAGAAGACAATTGCAGTGTAAAATTGGCTTGCATGTGCACGACAGACTGGATAGTGATGTGAAAGGAAGATTGTAAGGGCTGATTTGATTAAAAGGCTGTGTCTGAATGAGTATGTCTGGAATGAAAGGGCGTCTGGGGGGACCATTTTCCTGCAAGGTGGGGCTTTTGGTGTTTGGTTTTGCAGATGCTAGCTACAGAAATGCTAGGATTTAAGAGCACACGCTTGGCTTTAAGTCTGGGTGGGACAGGCCATATTTTCAAGGGTGTGCATGGATGCATCAATAATTTCAAAGATTTTTCATTTTATTTTCTTAAGGCAAGGGAAATTTTGTTTTTCTTTTCAGAGGTAGAATGGTATTTTAGGAGTTCTGTACAAGACTTTTTCAGTATTGTGCAGCATCTGCCTACAACAGGCCCTCTTTTCTCTATCATATTATTATTTAATAAAAGATTCTCTATATAATAATGACAGTCCAGAACAGGGAAAATTCATGAACCTTACAGGATCTTGTGAATGTGTTTCATATTCAGACATCATGATGGGTTCCAACCCAAAAATATGACTCTCAGATATGGTCACAGTACAAATTATTATGCTTACTATTAATGACAAAATGAGCTTCAGGTTGACAGCTAGACAATAAACAAGAAAATTTTCCCCTTCCGTAATCACTACATAGTGAAACTACATCTGCCAGTCACACATAGAAAATTATTTAAATATATAAGATGTGCTCCAAAACCCTGCAGAAACAATCTGCTGACAGCAGCACTGTGCATTGGCAACACGCCACCGGCAGGTGCCTACAGTTAAAGACATGACCTAAATTTTACATGTTGCCACAGATATTTAAAGAAAGGAAACTGAAGCGCATGTTGATTCATAAAATGTACTGGCCCTTCCTTTTTCTTTTCTTAGTAATTCTAATCAAGTTGAAATTTTCTTTCTAATGAGTTATTTGCTACCACAAACCCCAATGCTTTATTCATGAACATTGTTGAGGTGCCTGGGCAAAACCAGTCATAAATCATTACTCACATAGCTGAAATTTTTGTCAACATCTTTCATTTCTAATTTATATCAGGACAGGGCTTGCACTCATTTGAGTGCACAGAGTGACAGGTTGAAACCTGAGCCGGGCTTAAAGTGATTTCCACGCGCAAGAGAGCTCTTCTCCTTTGGTGGGAAGTACATGGGGAGATTCTTACTGCATGTGATACTCAGCAAGCATTCACAATATTTATTGAGCATAAAGTTGCCTCCATTAGATGAATCTGTATCAGTGGAGTTATTGTTCATATGCGAGAGACATAAATAATAGAGCCAGAAGACCCCAGCATGCTGCAATCTTAAAGCCACATGATATACAGGGATTTGACTGGGGAGCATTAGTATTATGCAAGTGATTTGTTAATGAAAACATGTAATTTAAGGAACACTCATTTCTAAGGATGGAGAAAAGGATCTTTAAGTAGGAATCTTCTATCAAGTGGAAGTGGTGTAGACTGACTTTAAGGGTCTCTGATTTATATTTACTAAGAAAGCAGGAGTGCAAAGACAAGCCTTTCAAAAGCTAGAAAAAGCAAGCCCGTCCCTCACCCAAGCCTCAGGAAACAGGGTCAGGCTCCAGGGGAAAGAAAAGGAATTTATGTAAATACACAAACTCCAGCCAGAGGTTTAGCTAAAATATTTGGTCCTTTAAAATCTGAAACAAAAACCTTCCGCAGAGCTGGCTGTCTAGGTTCTAGGGTTTGGTAGAGTAATGTGTTCCCTTGTGTTTTTATTCATGTCAACATAATGAAAGCTGACTTGCCTTTTGAATAATATATACTTTATCTGCATAGTGAGAGGAACTGAAATGAACATCATTTACTGCAGGTTTATTTAAAGGGCGCCTCATACTAAACAGGGTGCCCATTATAGCTGTAAGTGTTTTTCAACACAAAGAATGGAAAAACTAGCAGAAAATACATTTTCATTGTAAGCAAAATACCTCTGAAAAGCTTGTGTCTCCTGCCTTGTAAACAGATGAAGGAGACATTGCACTGGCAATGTACGTGCTAGCTTTGGGATGTCACAGGGCCAAAGACCAGGACATGGAAACCTTGAGTCTTTTTATGACAGATCGTATCTGTGAATATAGAGCAAAACAGACTTTGCTTTGGCATTTCCCTCAGCAATGTCTGGATACAAAAGGAACAAGTTTTGGGGCTTGCCTTGTCACACCACCCCTACCATACAGATGCTGGAGAAGCTGTTAGCCCATTTGACACCTCTTTCAGCCGCTTGTGCAAGGGACAGCCATCAGTTACTGCTGGCATGCAGCTTTCAACTTATCCTTATAACAAAAGACTACAGACTGCAGCTGGATCTGGCAAATAACTGGGGAGCAATACAGAAGTAGAGGGAGTCAAACTGTAGAAATGTCCCTGGTAAAATGTTACTTCTCATATAAACTTTTGGGAAAGGCTTTTCCTCCATTATCTTGTTCTAAGACTGATTCAAATGATCTCGGCAACCATTGCTGCTGACGACTTTTACATCTTGTGTAACAAAACACCCCACAGTGCATCAGACACCAGCTGATCAGGGCAGACAATATTTGCTATAGGCTCTGCTATGGGTTGGTTGCTCATGTCCCAGCCCTCCAGATGAGCGCAAGTGCAGAATTCAGCTGCCTGATTTACTTCACCAGTGCAAGGAAGCCTTGACCACACCTACCCTGTTACCAAGTGGTCGTATTACTTTTCCATCCCTATCTGGGTCCAATGCAAGAACACAGTCCACTGATTTTTTGTTTACTGTTATTAATGTTATTTTGGTGAATGAAAAAAATGGCTAAATGACAGAGTATACAACCTCTAATAGTAAATCTTCCCAACAGTTTTTGCAGTAGAAATAGGTCCTGGCCATGAGAAGGAGTTCTGTGAAGCTTTGAAGTCTAAAGGATGAAATCCTCATCCCATCCTGGTGGTAAAGCAGAAGTAAGCTTCTCTTTAGGCACCTGCATAAGGATAAGGAAAGGTGGGCTCACTTTGATGTATTATTGTTATGCTAGAACAAAACTCATTCCAGAAAATGAATGCCAGCAGCCATATGAGCATGCAGCTGGACAAAACATCTGTGTTTCAAGAACACAGTGGGAAGTGACCATATGCGCAAGGAATCCTAATTCCTTTGTTCAAAGCTAAACATGAAACTATAACAGGAAGCCTTCCTGGTGATTAAAACCAGAGCCTCACCGCAATACCTGATAGTCAAACAGGTATGAGCTATTTAGACATGGCTAAACCTTGTATTAATGGAAGATCATTATATCTAAATTGGTTTTCTTGGAAGTTGAAAGTGTTTCGTTTTTAAGAGTGTCTGTGCACAAGCCAGCATGAGGAAATCCAGCTGAGAGACAAACCAAGGACAGAATTGTTCAGTGCACCTGAATCAGGTGTAAAACTGGGGACAGTAGATGTCCTTATGGTTGTATGGGACTCTGGGTATTAGGAACCCCTGCCACCAGCTGAGCTGTGATTTCAGTTGCAGTCCTTTATAGCCCAGAGTATTAATGGTTTTTTTGATCAAGGAACATGAGCTGGGGCCTAGTAGTAATTAACAGGAGCTCTAATAGTAGAACTGTACAGTGATGTTCAGACATGGACTTGCTTCTGCTAGCAAAAAACCCTCATGCCTATGCTTGCAAATAAAGCAGAGCAGGAAATATTTTCATGGGTCTGTACAGTTCTCTGCCAAGAAGGATCTGACTCTTTCAGGAACTGTAACTAGTCCCAGTACCTTCTAAGTTAATTAATTGTGCAATGGGCCAGGTGTTATTCCATGATTAGTTTGTGCACAGGATTTTTAACTAGCACAGTGAAGAGACACAGAGCTCCCTTCACTCCCACTTGTGCGCCTGTAAGGAATCTGGGCAGGATCGAGACCTTGGCACTAGCCACAATAACACATGTAGCTTCAAGGGGAAGGATTCACTTTATGTGATTCAAGTTGATTGGTAGGGAGGTGCCCAGCCTAAGGTTCTTTCTGTAGTTAGTGGAGATACAGGCATTTCCAAAAGCAGTTTGTCCCACTCAGGTGGCAGACAACCTGATGTAGGATTTCTGCAGCTCTCTTCCCATACTTGGTTGCACATCCAAACCCTTGCAATCTCTCTTTGGTCCTTGACTAAATGGATGCTCAAGGATGCTGGTTCACCAAAAATATAATCTCTTCTTTTCGCTTCTCTTCTCTTCGCTTCGCTTCGCTTCATTTCCAGGTTAGCTTTTGGCTGCATCAATTCTCATAAGTGGTTCACAGTACAGTTATAGGATGGGAGTCTAAGCATAATACATGATATAGACTAAATACAAAATTTTGAGAAGATGCAAGTTGAGATTAACACCATGTTATTTTTCAAGGTCATGGCTGGGGGGCTGAGAAGGAATAGAGAAGAGGAAAGGGAAACCATTTAATTTCACACAGTTTTTGCAAGAAATGTCAACCCTGAGAAGCAAGTGCATTTTGAGGTAGTCTGACCACCCCTTCTTCTGTCTGGTGACCTCTGTCTCCCCTTTTTACCTAAAGATTGTTGCCTGTAGTAATGTGACCTTGATAAAGTGAAGTGACTCATGTACACATTCTCACCACACTGAAGAGGCTAGGAGGGAACAAGGTCTGGGGAAGAGTAGAAAAGTAAGCTGTGTGAGAAGGGACAGTTGCAAAACTGTACAGGGAGGTCACACAAGACTTGCTTGAAGTATTGAATGCACCTCTTGTCTGCCTGGTGCCCCAGTGTCTCAACAATAACTCAAGAAAAGCAATGTTCTTGCCTCAAAAAGCAAATAATTGCTATGAAAGAATCTGTTTTGGAGCTATTTATTAGTTTTATCTTCATGTCTTAAATCTATTTATGTTTCACTATGATTAGCGGTGGCAGTCCTTAATTCAGGCACTTAACTGTTTAACCTAGTCCTAAAACCAGATAGATTTTAGAGGTAAGATAATTAAATTTAGACCCTGTGATCAGAAAAACCACAAACCCAGAAAGAAAACCCTGATGTCCATCCACTCCCTGGGCAAAAGCAACGTTTTGACTGAGGCAACTCTGCCTCTTGATTTCCTGCTGCCAGACTTTGGTCACCATCAATCATATTAGTTAGTATCTCCCTCCATTTCAGTGAGACTAATCATGGGTGAAGTTATGCCTCAGCAAGGATAAGTGAGAAAGCTTCAGCAGCTACAGGTAGAAGGGGGATGAAAGAAATGACTCCTTTGGTAATTCAGCTCAGATTTTTCTCTCATTGGCTTATTACCACTTGAGCCCCACAAAGGTATTACTAAGCCTAATCCACTTATTAAACAGGATCCTGCTCTCATGCATGTGGGTGCAACCCTGCAGTACTTCCATTGGAGCTGCTGCTGCTGCTTTATTCACTTGACCAGGCAATTTTTTTTCACGTGAACTCATCTAGAACATGTTACTTGCATGAATAGCTCCAGATTTTTCTTCTAGGCTGGCAGCCTCAGCACCAGGTTCAGACACCTGCATTCATTTGATTACAATGTAGGTGTTGTGAGCCTGGTGTACATGCTCCTGCTGTAGGCAAGTGGAGAGCTGGGGCTTGATTAGTTGCCTTTGTATCAGCCTCTGGCAGGGTCAAAGACATCTTTGATTACCCTTGATTGCCTAATGGTACTGAACACTTAAATTTAAGCAACAGACTTGAGCCCTGATCAGTTCAGCCAGTGGAGCCTAAAGAGGGACTCAGGGCACAAGCATAGGTGCTCACCTGAGGGTGAAGTCAACAGGGTCTCTAGACCCCTTGCACTGTACTGGCTGGACCTCCAAGACTATAGCAGGAGCATGGGCACGTAGCATGCATGTAGGAACCTGAACCTCTCCCAAGCCATCTAAGCGTAGGTCTGTGCTCGTGTGTGCACTGCCTGGACACTTAGCTGGCTACAGCTGGGTAGGCAGGTGAGTGAGATGCTCAGCCCATAGCAATATACGCACCGACTTCCTGCAGGGTGTGTTAATTTAGGCTCCACATTGCCATAACCATAGCCACAGGGCTTCTGGCTGTGCTGAGCAGAACTGGCTCAGGACTGCCTGCAAATGCCAAGCAGACATACCCCAGGAATTAGGTATCTTTTCCCTCTTTCCCTTTTAGAAGTTTGACCAGGTGATTACTATTTAAATAAGTTGAGTTTTCCATGTAATCAAATGTAAATATGAACCATTTATTTTCTTTAGTGTTCAGGGATTGTGATGGGTTCTGTCTCTTTCACAGCAGTTTGTAGAACCGTGTTCATTACCATCATTTGTTTTTCTAACACATTCTTTCCCTCTGCGAGGTTTGACACTTTGGAACCTTGTTTGATCTGCAGTGTTATCTCTTAAATCTATCCCTGGCTATATACTGTATTTTTAATTTTCAGACTGTATCAGAAGAAACCTTGAAGAACTCAGGCCAACATCCAAAAAATATTTGCCACCTAATGCCCCCTTAAGCAACTAAGTCTTTTGAAAGCAATAGGACTTTCATTCCTAAATTCTTTCCCCAGTGAATACAAGTGTTGAATTTGCTATTTCTGTCTTTAAGAACAAAAAAATGTCCACAAAAAGAAATATTCTGAAATATTTTGATTCAAACTGATTTTAGATTATTTTTATCCTGCTTTTTCTTATATGAATATTTCTTAAGACAATACTTTTATTAGGTGACCAAATGAAGCAGTTTAGAAGTATAAAGTTTCTGAAGTATTGAAAATGTCATATAACTGATTAATATGAATGCATAAGGAAATATTACTGCCTGCCCAGACACAATGGCACCCACATTTGCCAGCCACAGTTTTTTCCCTGAGCAACTAGCATCCAATTTAGCTCTCCCCAAGCCCTGAGTAGACACAGTCATGGTAATTATCACTTTGTAAATTGTCACTCTGGGCTGTCTCTTTAAAGGATGGCATAATTACAGAAACATATTACACGTAATGTTATTTATTGGATAGTCTTTCCTAGGCACCTGTTGGTAAATAGCTCTTCTTTAGGCTTTTTCTCTGTGGATACATCTCATAAGTACATCTTCAGAAAGTACTGTATATGAGATCTTTTGATTTTCCACCTCCAGGTATTAGTGGGTCTTCTAACTCTAAGCTGTTGAAGATGCCATACAATAGGGAGGATGGCTAGAAATAAAGGTGAGTTTCAGGAAACATTTGAAGAGGTTATTGCCAAAGAAAGAAGGTTAAACAAACAAACAAAATTTTTTAAAAAAAAGGTCAGCATATTTTTTTTTAAATCTGACATTTTACTGACTGGACTGGCATTTTATTCTAGACTTCATCTTAGAAAACTGCTTAATCTAGTTAAAGTGGCAGAGAAGTGTATATGGTAGTTTAAGATACTCCCCTATGAGAAGTTTTGCTTCTGTAGTGCACGTTTTGTGCTTCCAAATTCTCATTTGTACTAAATTAAATTAAATCTAAAACTTATCCTTCTAACTAGCATAATGATTTCAGCATGAAAGCTATATAGACACAGCTACATAGAGACTAATTTGTCAATAGCAGGGAAAAGACAGGATACTGTTATTACTTAGCATCATTCTCTCTAGTGCCGAACTCTGTTCTGTTGGCTCAGAGACTCCACAGGTCCTTGGCAGTATGATGCCAGCAGGTTTGTTGTGCTTTTTGGAGTTGATATGGAGGCATAACATCTCAGTGCCGGACGCCTCATTGATTCCTCAGGAGTCTTGTGGATGTCTGTCCAGGGCAGATTGGCTCCACAGAGGACAAATATCCACAGCAAAAATGTCCTTGATGCTAATAGAAAGACAGAATTCTCCTTTCCTCTTCTGCTCTCCCCTCTTTATATTCTCCAACAAGTTTGCCAGCCTAAGTGGCCATGCCACTTAGTACAGGGGATGTTTTATCTACTGAAAGCAGAGTACTAGCCTGAGAAACAGTACCTTGCACACAGAGGAATGCAGATTTATACATGAGTCTTCTGAAATAACTGCGCATATGTTACATGAAAATGTGCTGAAAATTGATATGTAGAGGTTTCCTATTTGACAAGGAAACTCTCCTGAAAATCACAGAGCAGCCTAACAGCAGCTCATATAGGACTATCATCGCTCCCTACAAAATTCCCTGAAGGAGGGGAGGAGGAAGATGCCGTAAAGCATGCATCCAGATTATCCAAGTCATTTTAGTGGATTGGGCTATTGCTGTGGCAAGTGAGTGCTGCTCCCAGAAACACCCATTTCAAGTTGAATTTGATTTACCTTTTCTGCTGAATGCATCTGGTGTTCCTGCCTCCCCAGGCAGGGGCTTCCCTGCTTCGTTCCCCCTATCCTGGTGTGGAGAGCAGGCCCTGCTGTTTCTGGTGGATAAGGAGGCATTAGTGCCCGGCAGACAACTGGAATCATCCACACCAGACTGAGAAGTTGAGGATTTTTGGAGACTTCCCCTTAATGAGTCATCAAGTGCCTTTGCTTGGCAGGGGCTAGGGTTGGAATAGCTCACAATCACTTTGCCTTGGGTGAAGTTACTGTCTGTACCTGGGCAAAGAGGTCCCAACAACCTTGAGCAAACCACACAATGCACCTACCCTTTATTGATTACATGGGCTAATAAGTGTGTTTGAAAACTCTGATCCCAGGTCCTGAAGATTAGGGTTTTTTCCCAATCTAGTTCAATTTCCTAGGACACTAGGACACATCTTTATCAGCTTTTCATGAACAATTTGTCTTCACCATTCCACTTATTTTATTGGTGGGTTGCTGTGGCATAGTTATGTTATGCTGTTGCTGTATACGGGTGTTGTTGCAGAGAGAGGGACCGGCATGCCTCTGTGCTCCTAGGGGGGACACAGCTTTGCTTTCCAGTTCTTGGGGAGCTGGAATGTCTCCAGAACAAGAGTTGCAAAGAGCTATGGGCAGTTTTTGGAAGTGTCTCCCAGCTACCTGCAGGGCTGCAGTCCTTGTCCCACAGAGAAAGGAGCAAGACATACCCCTTGGGTTTGAAATAAAGCTGGGTTTGATTCCTGGGCTTCGCATAGCTCTCTGTGCCACTCCAGGCAGGACATGAAGTGGGGTAGCTGACTCAGTCCCTGAGCCAGCCAGCTGGGAGCCAGCTCTGGGCTGGAAGCCATGCAGCTACATTAGTGCACTTCTGTGTCTGAACTAATAGACCCCGCTTCACAGTACGCTCCTTTGCTTCTGCTTAAGTCAGACATGGTTTTGGGGCTGGCAGATGTCTGGTACCTGAGGAGCATGAAGACTGGGATGAGTGAGCTTGTGTCTGCAGCTGCTTGCATAGGCAGAAACATCTGTCCCTTGCTTCATAGCCCTCTCACAGTAGTTTCCTGCTCCCAGAACGACCACGGAAATGGGGCTATTGCACACTGTGAGGACCTCAGATAATACAGCTGTTGGAGTTGTATCAGAGGGACAGATGTACTGGGGAGCTAAAAGGATGCTGAAGCCCCCTCCCCATAGCCCCAGGGACAGTGGCAATTCACGGTCACTGGTGGTGGGGCTGCACAGCTCCGTCACTTGGCTTCTGCTAACCTGCAGCTCTGAGACAGATACCTACGCTGAGATAAAGAGACATACAATATACACAGAGCAGGTACGGAGGAGCTACAGAGGAGAAAGTCACAGAAGCTGAATCTTCTCTGGTTTCCCCTGTATAACCGGTCACTCTAACATTCGCAGTTTCCACTGCTTTGAGCCTCAGAGCACT
The DNA here is from genome assembly GCA_031468815.1 of Morus bassanus. Taxonomy (NCBI): domain Eukaryota; kingdom Metazoa; phylum Chordata; class Aves; order Suliformes; family Sulidae; genus Morus; species Morus bassanus. Next base: position 84,260,956 of record CM062568.1, on the reverse strand, counting down.
TTTGGCCAGAGTGTATCTTTTGTAGTTTGAAGACCAGAGGGAGAATCCACCATTCTCCTTTTCAATTTGTTCCACTGGCTGATCTCCTTCGCTGTTAAAAACCGTGTTTCCTACAGCAGAATAACCCCTGCCTTAAAAATAAAAAAGGTATTAGTTGGAGACAGTTAAATCTGACCTAAGTAAAATTCAAGAGTGAGTGAACTGTCACCGTTCCAAGATCATGTTATTGCCCACAACTTATCAAGTGTTATTGCTTCTGGCAGTGTCTGTCCCTGAAATAAAAGGACCTCAATTTAAAGAATCACTTAGTTTCTCATATAAACAATGATGAGATATTAAAACATATATGAGAACTGAAGGCTCCATCTGTCTTGCAAAAATAAGTCCCACATAGCCACATGTTACTGCATAGGCTTCCTGGTGGGAAAGCCCTTGTTCAGCTGGGCAGGATCACTTGTCATTGCTAGAGAGGGGAAAGAGACGGTCTGTCCTGCCGCCTCTCCCAGTCTAGCTGTTTCACTGGGTAGAACAACTTTATGGTGATAGGGATCACAGCTATCACAATTTATGAAGGACTTGAGATTATTTCATCACACTGCTGACCTTGTGGCAGAGCACAAGTCCATGCATAAGGCTACAGTCCTTTCGGCTGTTTGAAGCACAGGTAATGCCATTGAGAAGGCTGAGCACTGTGATTTTTGGTGAGGAATCTGTGCTATGTCAATAACCTGCCCTTGTGCATCTGTGTTTTTCCCTTCCCCTTCTCCTATAGCTGTCGTACAACCTTTTTGGAGCAGGCACTATTCCCCACTGTGTTTGTTCAGCACATAGTGGAACAAGGCCTGTCCATGCTGTACAAACAGTTACACACTGTTAAATATAGATGTCGGCTCCTGTTATGCCATTGCCCACTGAGAAAGTGTACGTCACTGTTTTGAAACTGCGATACAGCAGTAGAGGGACTAAAACAGTTAAATTCTTATGGAAGTTGGACAATCCTTGCTCCAACACTTCCCCTTCCTTTTGTTTTTAACCTTGCTTTCCTGTCATATGTTATCCTGTCCCCCACCCCATCCCTCACTGCTGGCTGCCGACTTAGTGTTTGCATGTGCCTGGAAGCACGGCAGCTTGCCTCCAGGAACAACACTGCTCTCCACAGCAAGGTTTGGCGATGCTGAGGCATTTCAGTGTCACTCGTGCTCTTTTCCTGGAAAGGAGGGCAGTTTGCAGGCTCAACATCCTTGGCCCAGAACCCGAAAATCTGTCCCTGCACCTCCTACCGCCGTGGCCTGGCAGAGCTCCTCCACAACGGCAGGAAGGAGCTGGCTGCAGCCTTCCTCTACTTGTGCAGCCGGCGTGTCTGTGGGCGCATGTTTCTAGCCTATGTGCCTGCAGACAGCATGTTAGGAGAAACATCAGGAATACCTCCAGCCAGCATTTATTGAACTGTAAAGAGAGAGCAAATTGCTATTAGCAGGCAGGTGCTCTCCCCGGGCAGACCTAATGCCAAAGCAATAGGGGAACACCGAGCAAGGTAGGACGTTCAGGAATGATTGGAAACGGTGGTGGAGGCAGCAGTGAACCAGGGCCCGAGCTGGCAGGATGTGTTTTTTTGGAATGGGTTGGCAGAATGGGGTGCTGGTGCAGGGCTGCTGGACTTGCTGCCTCCCTGGGTGCAGAGGAAGAGGGTGAACTCAGGCAGGGGAGGAGGAACTGTAAGAACCATTTCAGAAAGGAAATGAGGACTGAAGAAAAGCAGGCTCCCTGTTTGAGAAGCCAAGTAATAAAACACTGAGGTAGCTGAAACAATAAATGGCTATTGCTCATTAGTTTCCTGTTCCTTATTTGCTGGCTGAAATCAAATGGAGGTTATGGGAAATTGAGGGGATTTTCTTGAAAGTTCTGGGAATCAGGAGGACACAGAAAGGAGGACAGGGTCAGGGAAAGGGGAAAAGAGAAAGATTCACAGCAGTGGCTTCCCTGAAAATGTCAGATGCAGGCATGTGCTGGTCTCCTGGCAGGTAGGCTCCATTGCTGAGGGGAAAATGGTTTGTGTGAGACCAGAGGAGTGGAGTGGAGGGTCAGACTCCACTGTTTGGATGCAGAAAAACACCCAAAACTGTATGGCCTGCTACAGTGGCATGCTAGTTGTGTCAACATCAGGAAGTGGCTGAGGGAAAGAGCTGCCTAAGTCCTATGGTTTCTTGACCCATGGGATCAATTCCTCCTGGAAACACAAGGGTCATCTTTTGTAGCAGATCTGTTTAGAAAGCTGCCCAGGAGAACTCAATATCACAAAAAACCCTTCAAGATGGGTAATAGGCACTAATATGTTGTGGGCAAGATCTTTCTTTGCTCCTGTGACCAGACTTGGGGCACATTACGAATTTCAAGCTTGCCTTGAAATAGCAAGGGTGTGTTTAATATAACATTTCCAAACAGTTAAATCAGACTGGGGAAAAAAGTCTGCCCATATTTGGCAGCAGAGTTCATTCATTCCCCAAACTTAGTAGCAACCTGACTAATCAACTTGCATATCCTTGATTACAGGCTCTTACTTGCCTCACAAACTTATCTCTGCAAATTGGGCAATTCTTTGAAGTTCTGTATCTAGAAAGAAGAAAATGAGCAAGAAAGGATTTATTCCTTTCTTTGTTTACCTACTAGATATCAGAAGTGAACAATCATTTGTCTTTCTTTCTTTCTTTCTGGCAACTTTGTCCTTTCTTCAGAATAATTTACATTAAAACATAGACGTATCTGTCTATGTAAATATAGACAGATAGTTTGCAGGACAATGGCTTAACAATGCTGATAAACAGTAAAACCAGAGCCACAGTTTTATGGTTTCTCTATCGGTTCTCCTTAACAATTTGTATAAAGTGCTTACTTGCCAGTTACCTTGCCCGTTTTCATAGCTGGGACTTATTTTAATGCAATGAATACAATTTCCATAGAGCAGAAATGCATGCATTGCTTTTCACATCTAGGATGAAAGATGTTTGTTTAGGAAGAAGAGGAGTTAGGTGAAGGAATGAATCAGACAAAAAGCTGAAATTCCCAGCTGGCTCTCCCTTTCTCTTTTCAAGCATGGGAATCAGCAAAGATGATGCTATTTCCTTTAATGAAAAAAGAGAGTTAATGTTCAGATGAAAAGTATGCCTGTGATTAGTCAATGTAATTTAAGGTTTCTGGAATGAAGCAAGTTTGATGCCAAATATGGGGAGTTCCTTCTTAAATTGCATCATAGTTGCTCGCAGAGGTTATCTGCAGTTAGAATAAAAGGGTTAGATGTTAACTTCAGAGCATAATGAAGGCTGAGCTGTCAGCTTTAGGCAGGGAGGTTTGATCTTTTGCTGTCTTTGAGCTGAAGTCTGGTAGCCCAAGAAGGAAGATCTGTAGTGCTGCCTATGAACCAATTGATGCATAGATTCCCTTGCTGATTCTGATATATGGAGCAGTGTGGGTGACACAAGGGACACATTCACTCACTCTGCATGATTATCTGGGTTATATTTTTCCATTTTTCTCTTGGGTCCCAGCTTCCTGGTAATTATACAAATGGAAAAGTGCCATCTGAGGAAAATAGCAGAAGGATTCAATGGTACTGGTGGAGAGGTATTGCTTGAAAACAGAACTCAGAGAAGATGAGTAAGGATTGAATGTGCTGGTGCAATATGAATGAACGTGTCAAAGACATGTCAATTGACATCATGTTCTTGCATGCATTTAAAAGCAGTCTTTCACAATATTTTCCCATTTAGCAGTTTGTCCCTCTACCTTCCTCCTACTGGAGATTCACCTTGGTGGGAGTAGGTCTTGCAGAAGTGGGGAAGCAGTTCCCTGGGGACAAGGGAGGAGACACCTGACCGGGGGAACACTACCAGGCAGAAGACTGGTTTTTGCCTGGGTGTAGAGACAAAGTGGATTTTCCTACCAAACAGAAAACTCTGTTTAAAACCAAATTCTGCTTTAGCGATTAGGACACAGGAGGATAGGGCAGGGCTGGGGAAGAAGGGGCTCCTCAGGCTTTTGTAATTTTGTTCCTGCCTTCCCACAGTTTTCCTCAGAAGCCAGGCAACCTCGTGCAGCTGGAGGCTTTCGTTACCCATATTTAGACGGCTTTATGAAGATGTGCAGAGCATTGTGTACAGGGCGGGGGGGAAGCTGTGCCAAATAAATAGCAGGTCTCCATACTTGAGAGTAAAGATGAATGCAGAGGCATACAAACCCAGAGAGCCTGATGGGCTTGTGATTTGAAAGCAAAAGCAGCAGTTGTTTGGCAACTTTTTACAGGAGTAGTCTGACATCCATCTGCACCCTGTCCCATCATCTCCATGCTTGTGTAACTTGTACAGACGTGAATGGGAGTTTTATGGGCGTGATTGAAGGACACTGATGTCAGAGGGAATTCTTTCCATTGACTTTAATGGGCTTTAAATCAGGCACCATTATAGCCAGGATTTGCCAAAGTGATTAGTGACTTTGGATTACCCTTAGCATTTGGGAAATCTCTTTGTGTTAGGGCTCATGTCAGGCACAGTTAAGTTTGAAATAGATGTAAATAAAACACACATGCACAAAGTGCGCCTGTCAGTGTTAAGAAGCCAATTTATATGCGCTATAGAGCTGAATCCACTTTTAGCAAAGAAAATTCTGGTGTGGTACAAAATAAATTCCAACTACTAAAATGGCACTTGGAAAAAAAAAAGCTGGACCTGTCTGCAGAGAGCAGAACGGTGCAGCCAGTAAACAGGGTACACTGACAGTGTACATCATCTTTCTTCAGTATCTCTGTATTTGGCCGGGTTTAGCAGGGACATCCCAGAAGGCAGGCCATCCCAGCCAAAGTCTGTTGATAAAACCTCTGTTGTGTCCCACATTTTCTTCTGAATGCACTGTTCTATCTTCTCCACTTAAGCTGCAGCCCTAGGATTTAGGCCTATGTCTCCTGCACCTCTGCAGCACTGGAGGGGGACAGGTACCCCAGCCCTGGCTATACCTCCTGCTCTTGTGTAACCCAATGATGAGTTTGGCCCCTACCCTGTAAGAGATGTGCCAGGCACATACCTTTGTGTCTGTTGAAAAAACCCCAAGCGGATCACTCTCCTTTGCAGAGCATCACGTAGTGATCAGTGCATAGAAGTGTACATCAACCACTCCGTCTCTCTGAAAACCCACCATCTGCCTACTGAGAAACATCTCCTGCTGCAGTGACTTCAGTGCCCTGAGACACCAGCTGAACTAAGACTTCTTGAAAGTTGCTCACATGGAAAGCTGAAGATTATGATAGGAGATCACTGAGCAAATAAGCCGTGGACATTTAAAAAGTGTCTGCCCTGCTGGCAAAGATTAATTTCCCACAAGTTTAGCAGAAGGACCAGTGTACCTGAGCCTTAGCTGCTGCATTCCCTTTCCTGGGCCCCTGAGGATGTGGGTTTGCATTACACCTCAGCTAATAGGAGACCTTTCCAAATGGTCCTGCTTCTTGGCTTTTCCCTCTGCCTTGAACTGGACCTGGTAATTGTCTGGCTAGAGGATGAGAGGATGTAGCAGCTGAGCTAATGAAAATTATTCTTTTCTTTTGCCCCCTGTTTTGCACAGCTGGTTTTTGCCAGCTCACCCAGCTGAACTGACTCACCCTGCGACTGTTGGAGCCCACACCAGAACTGGCAGGAGGGACCAGGGAGGAGCAGGATAGCTGCTTTTCACAGTAGCACTCTCTCCTATCACACTAGGTGTAACTTGAAACCAAAAACTTACTTCAAAGCCACTTTTATCAACCATCTAAACTACTACATCCGGAGGTGAGCTGTTTTTTTAAAAAAAGAATTAACACCCAGCTCACCTTGGGTTAGGTTTGATCTGCGAAGATCCCCCTTTGGTCTGTCCTGCTGACAGCTGCCTTCTTTGCCAGGGGTTCCTCAAAAGTGATCACGGAGCAGGACGCAGGTCAGGTGAAGTGGGGTCGGTCCCGCCGCCTGCTCTCTGTGGTCGCTCCCTGGGCTGCAGTCTTGGTCCAGGAGCAGGATGCGATAGGAACCTGTGCCATGACCGGTATGAAGGTATCCTCCACCTTACTTGATGGTGGCACATCCTTTCACATGGTAGGAGTGTTCCTGTTCCTTGGTGACAGATTTAGCAGAGGTCACCTGCCATGCTAGCACAGCTGCACATGTCCCGTGACAGGAGTTATCTGTGTGCTGGCTACAGGAGAGATGTACAGTGAGTCAAAAGGACCAGACTGCACGAGCTGCCCAAGGAGCTACTTTCACACCAAACATTAAGGCTCACCAGCAAATTAGAGTGTGGTGATGCCTCATTCCCCATGTATTTTAAATAACTAAAGGTTTGGCTATTTGTGTGTTGTATAAGGTAGACTCAGTTCAGTTCCTCCACTTTCTCTCTGCAGCCACGTCCTCTGCATTTCAGTCTCTGTAGTGATCTTGCTTTGTCAGCAGGAGTGAGGAGGAGCAGTCCCACGCTGAATAACCTGGAGTCTGGAAAATGTGAGTGGGAATTCCCTCAGGCTAAGGAGCAAACTACGTATGAGAAAAGGCTGCCATGCATGTCTCGGGTGCAGAGCAGAGTGAGTCTGTAGCTTGTGTACATCAGATCATGGACATCCATTACCATCCTCTGGCAGTCTTTAATGAAAGGCTGGACTTACCTTGCAGGTGCACAGGTACTTGGGGCAGATGTAGCCGAACTTTCACCAAGAATGAAGATATTCAAGATAAAACCAGAAATCTCTCAAAATCTGCCAGGGTGAGGAGAAAGGGAAATATCTGGGAAAAGCAGGCAGAAGTTAGCTCTGAGCACAGGGAGAGCACATGAAGTTATTACAAAAGGAAGCTGTAGCTGCTGTGTAAGTGTTTTAAATGAATGAAGCATTTGAATTCTGTGAGGATCCTGCTGGTGAGCATTAGGCATGTCCAAGGCAAACCTGCCTGCCCTGGCTTTCTCAGGGGAGGAAAGAGGAGAAACACTTTGGGTTTGACTCTAAAATGGGCTTAGGGATCAGGTAGGTGCCCTGTTGCTCAGTCTGATCAGGACTAGGATACTTCTGGACAGAGAGGGAACTACGACTTGAAGAACTTGGAGAATTTCATAGTGATAAAGCAAGGCATCTGTGAAATTTAAAAGCCTCTAGGCTGGGGGGCAGCTGAGAAGAGTTTCTAGACTTTATTTTAAAGATTTAAACATTTAAAAGAAAGACACAGTGAAATGTATGCATGCTTTCACTATCCCATGAAGGATACTGTAGGTGAAATTTAGAGGCAAAAACCCAAATAAAACTCGAGGTCTTACTTGGGGACTTTATGCCATAGAGGTTAAAACAACCAGCAGACCTACTACATACCACTACTCCACAGTGGTATATTAGTGAATGTGGTTGCCCTCCACCTGAGCAGAGGTGAAAAATTCATGCTTCTATGAGTAATGTTGGCTTCGTTTGGTAACGGGTCCAAGTGACGCTTCTTCTCTAAGGTCTGGGGGCTCCAGGGTCAGGGCTAGAAAAAGTAGATGAGTAAGTGCTGTTCTGCTGTTAGCTGAGGTGGGTAGCACTTCACGCAGGGGCTTACTCTAACTTCCCTTACACCAGCAGTTCAGGGTATGTTCAGCTACCAGTCTCTGGAAACTGCTATTTTTTTTGCCGGATGCAATACTGCCTTTCTGTCTTATGGTGGGAAATAGCAGAGAAGCTTCCAGTGACACAAGTTTTGAGTGATCCAGTCCCAGCCTTGCTTGTTGCTTTTTGCTTGGGAAAGGTGCCAGGGGTGCTGTAGCCTCAACAAGTGACAGCCGTCTCCTTCAGCTCCTCAGAACAGCACTTCCTGGGAGCAGTGCCAGCTCCTGCCTGCCTTTTTTGAAGGGTGCCTGGTCTGTCAGCTGAAGAGAGATACTGAAATGGTACACGTGCCAGTACAGGTCCCTTGTACTTCTCTGTGCCTTACCTGAAGCACCAACAAGCGCAAACCTCAAAGCCACGGTAGCAGCATCCCCAGTGGGACTTCATATGAGAGGAGATGAGGTGATTCTTATCTCCAGGTCAATTTACATCGGTGCAACTTCCTTGACTTTGGCTCAGGGTATGAGGTTATATAGCTGAACATCAGAGCTAGCTGCAATGCAGGTCCCCATGCAGGTGAGCGTGTGTGTGCAGGTCCCCGCCTATGCACACCGCGTCCCAGCTCTCCCCAGCCCACACCGTCCCTGCGCTGCCACAGCTGCTCCCCCACGGGTAGCGTGCTCAGTAGCTGCTCCAATACATCCACGCACACGGCAGGCAGGGTGGCCACTGTGGTGCTGACACACACTGACTCACGCTTGCTTCTCCCTCGCATCCCTGAGGCGCCTCTTGTTTCCAGGGGGAACAAGCTGAAGAGAAGCCATCAGAAGAGGACAGTGCAGGGGATGCAATCCACCGCAGTGGAGAGATTACTATGCTGCAATGTCATTCTCGTTTCCTCCAGATTCCCTTTTTTGGTTTTTTAATATACACTGGGTTGACAGCGTGAGCAATATTTTTCCCCTGATTCTGGCAGCTAGCTACCAGTCTTTGCTCTGATGTGAAGCATGGCCATATTCGTAATTTTACTGAGGTTGCAAACCAACCTGTGTTGGTTTATAAGCCCCACTAATAGATGCCTGTGTCTTGTGCTATTTTGTTATAGGCGGTGGGATGATGCTTTGTATCAAAACCTCCCACAGATGTGTGCATTTCAGCTTCTGGTGGCATGGCCATTTGTGTCAAATTACTTCAATTATTCTGAGAAGGTATAAGCTGCTTGAAATTGAGTTAATTGTAGATCCTTCACTCTAGTTGTGCTAGAAAACAACTACTGTAAAGAACTGAGCTCATGCTGTGTGCAACCTTTATCTTGAACCATAAGAAACAGGAAACCTATGTGGGTTTTCTTGCAACAACCCGACATTTATAGTTGCTTTCGGAGCAACAGCTAGTGAGATTATGCAGCCATGCACAACAGCTCTCAAAGGGGAAGATTTATCAGAAAGGCTCCTGTCCAGCTTTGGTATGCATTTGAAAGAGAGCCACTTCAATTTGCAAATGGTCCTTTGTTTACCTGTTTTTCTTCCCAGTGGTTTGTCTGTTTTCATCTCCACCGGGGTGCTAGGCAAACCCGAATCAACTCTGCAGTCTCAAAATTCGCAGTCAGCTCCAGGGAGCAGCGGGAAACCTCTTTAGGTGTGCCAGGGACCTGCGTTTCCCAGTCCACACATTCACGATTTGCCTGTTCCTTCCTCACTTATCCAATGGGATCCCGAAGAAAAAAAATCCACCTTTCCTCCCATTCTGCATAGGCCCAAGGAAGGACTAAGGATTATGAATACTCCCTCTTGCCTCTAGCCCTCCGCTGCCAACCAATAGTCTGTTTCATAATTGCTGTAATCCCTCGAAGCTGGGGAAGTGCTGGCTGAGAACAGGTGCCTTCAAAAGAACTTTTCTTAATGCATTACATTCTAATTGTCACGCTTGGCTGCTTGCTGAAGGTTAAAAATGTGTCTTGATAGTGGAGACTGCAGTGGCCATGAGGAGATGGTTTGAGGAGTTTACAGTTTTGTTTTCTTCCCTTTTTTTTTTTTTAGGATGTGGGAATGGTATTTATCAGGGGAAGAAAAGTAATGAAACAGATTGGAACAGCATAAAACATTGTTTACATGTTCCTATGTATGCTTTTAACAAAGGCATGTATTTAGTATTGCCAAATTTTTACTTGAAAAGCAACTGGCGTTCTTGCTGAAAAACATTTTGGGCTTTAGGGTTTTCTGACAAACAAAAGGAAAATATCGAAAGCTGGGATTCCTCCTGGAAAACACCATTTTGATGAAAAAGTGATATATTTTGTCAAAAAGGGAATTTCAGATGTTTTCCAAATTAGTATTTGAAACTCTTTCTCTGTTAGAGGTTTTTTTGTTACAATGCCCAGTCCCATCACTGGGAACAGATTTTCAAATAGGCTCATCTCCCATTACCACACCAGAAACAAGTGTCCATGAATCATAGAATCATAGAATGTCCTGAGTTGGAAGGGACCCACAAGGATCATTGAGTCCAACTCCTTGACGACTGAATGTAATGTAGCTGAGGGCACTGAGGATTTGGCACTTTTTCACATCTGGCTACAGTCGCTCCACTTGAAAGTGCAGAACACCTGAAAATTTCTCCTCTTGTCTCAAAGGCTCACAGTTTTTGGAAGTAGTTTTACATCTAAACTTCAGCTCCTTCAGCTTCTGAATTGTGAACCTAGGAGCTAAATAGCCAGTAAGCTGTATGCATGGGTGCACTTGTCTGCCACTTGGTCATATTTTCTGTAGAATCACTAATTGCATACTTCCCAACCAAACCTAGTGATTCATTGGTCTTCAGATATCGCAAAGACATCTTTGCCTCCACCATGACAGATACTGGAACTGAAGTTGAAAAATGATGAACCCAAAGCAGAAATAACAAAAGAGAATTCTTTTTATCTTAATAGCACTGCTTTTTATTTTGCCTTAGAAGTACTGGAGGTAAAAAAAGGCCTAGTACAAGAAGACCCCAGGTCTGTAACTGATGCTAAGACACAACATATCAGATCCAGTTTTCCAGAAGGAATAGTTTGATTGACTAAATGTTTAATTGTTCAAACAGTATAAAAATCTACAAGCAGAAGGGTCAGCAGGTGTCCCAAATGTGTTTACATACTGAAGAATGGCAGGTGGGAGCAGGGGGAATTTGCAGAGGGGTAGCTGACCCCTCTCAGGGGCTGTGCTAGCTGAGCCCCCACCACAGCTTGGGGCAGGAGCTAAGGGTGGCTAAGTGCCTCTCCAGTTTCAGATCTGCACAGGAAGCACACAATGCTCTTTTCTAATTTCTAAACGACTTGTGCAAGCTCTCTGCATAACAGCCTGCGGCATGCCACTGAGAGAGACTTCCTGCCTGGTTGCAAGGATGATTTGGACACTGAAGATCCTTCTGTAGTCTTTGCTTTTTTTTCCTTTCTTTAGTTTTCGCCACAGTAAAGCCAAGCCACAGAGCCCACACCGTAGAGGCAGTCAGGAAGCTTTTTGTCAAATACATAACACAATTTCAAATACATTCACAGGAGGTAAGCAGTAGCTCTAAAAGAATAATTGATAGCAACTGGAGGCAAAAAAAAGGACAGAAAGAAGGGAAAAGTTGAGGAGTTAATAAGTGGTTGTCAGCATAAACAAACTGAAAGAAACCATTGGAATATAAAGCTGTAAGACATTCTTCAAAGCTGGGACAAGGTAAAGATACCAGAGCACCGGGTGGCATGCATAATATCTCATGTCTTCTCTGTGGGGCTACATGGAAACTGCGGGGCCTGGCTGCACTTCCCAGTGATGCTGTTGCATCCCAACTTCCCATTGGGATGCAGAGCCTTCCCTCTTTTTCTGCCAGTGTCCATGAAAAGCCTGGGCAGCCAGGAACAGCAGTGGTCTTCAACAAGATCCCCCGTCTGGCTGCCTGGGGAGTCGGGACTGCGAAGCACAGCGCTGAGTGCAAGTTCAGATATGGCCTGGGAGAATGCCCGCTTCCCCAGTCAGGGTATCGCCACCCTTTTCCCAGCCAGCTTTGGTCTGGCTTACATCAACCTTCCCTAATGTTGAGGATGCTTTCAATACGCCTGCCAGTTCTTGGTCACAGATAACTGCAACTAGGTTTTAAATAGAGCACAACTGATGAATGTCAGAGCAGCTAAGCTTTGGAGGCACTGGTGCATCCAAAGAATAAATTGGTTCCTAATTCAGGCAAGCGGGAATGTAAAACTGCAAGCACGCTTAATGTTACCTGTATCAGGCTCTTCCTCAAGCTGCAGTTTTCAAGACCCTTCCAACATGTTGCCAGGCTTTTCATCTAGTTGGAGGGAAGAAAACAAAATGGCTTTTCAGTCAGCAGGCTCTTGACAAGTGGGAGGCAACAGGACCCACGAGTGCCGATGGAAATATTTTCCCTTGCTTTCTCAGTCTTGTCCTCGGCATTCTCTAAAATATGTGAAGACTGTTGAATTTTATGTGTAGATGTTTGGACTGCCAAGTCAGTTTACGTTATGAATAATAACTCATCAACATTTCACCAGAAAGAAAGATTATAATTAAAAAAGAATCTAGAAACGATTTACATATTTTGCAATACCACAGGAATGTGGTGGTTTATTAAGTCAGGTCTGTCCGGATAGGATTATTCCTGTACATGTCAAATCCCAGGTTCCTACACACTCATGGCAAATTAACTGGAAGAACAAAACCAAATGTGTCCGCTGCTTAAAACTGAGTTAATTCTGCAGAAAAAGCTCATTTTACTGTTTCCCTGGGTGTACTTTTATTTTATCCCTACCTAGGACTTATTGCCTCTCAGGAAAGATTTCAAAAGTAGTAAAAGCTCTAACAACCCCAAAAACAGAAATGAAAAATGATCTTGTGACTGATCTCAGTTCCCGGTGTGGTCTGAGGGCTTGGTCCAAAGCCAATCCAAAGGAGGCGCTGGCCCTGGACAGGGGCCAAGGTGGGGTGACCAGTTAAGGTAGACTTGCAGGAGCCAGGACACCAAGGGCTTGCTCCCAGCACTTCCAGTCCATCAGTGCAGTATTTGGGTGCTTTGGAAGACTGTCTGGTGAGATTGCGTGGTTCACCCTGAGGTAATGTGCGAGACTTCTTGTTTGTTTATGTTTTTAAAGGAGGGAAAGCCTGAGAGTCTAAATCCTTTTTAAAAATTACCTCTAACTCATGAAGGTGCTTTTAAAATGACCACTTCGCCTTGATTACCCCAAACAGAGCAAATGAGCTAACAGAATTATAACAGCTGATTGAAGTGTTCATAAACTTGAAGTTGTTTGAGCTGCTAATACAAAACTCGGTCTCGATGAAGCTCTCCATTCATCTTTTTCTACAGCAGGAATAAGTAGCTTTGATTGTAAGAAATAAGCAATGTACAAGTGGCAGAATAAGTAAAAAGAAGTTCAGTGTTGCTTTCAATAAAATTCATTGGGAAATTCCAGTTGAACTCATTGGAATTGAAGTCTTCATGAGGTATGCTACACACTTTTGATCTGTTCTTTTTAAAATAAAACCAACCATGCATAATTTGTACATAATCAAATACATACATGTAGCATACCTGGAGTTTGTCAGGGTTGTTTTTTTTTCTCAACTGCAAATGCTTTCCATCAGAAAATACCACTACACTCACTCAGAAACTTACATCCACTCTGACAAGACTTTGTTTGAGTAGCTTGTCAAGCGCAGTGATTCCTTGTCAAACAAGACGGATTGGGACCTACCCACCTGAGATGGTGGTCAACAGTGCACAGCCAAGGTGCTGGAGACCCAGCACGCCTCCTAATTGCACACCTCCAGAGCTCACTCCTAATTGCAGTAAGATTTCAACTTCTAGGGCTGGAGACTTATTTCTTCTTTCTTCATATGCAATTATTTACTCACAAGAGAACACCTCCAGAAGGAGAAACTGAGAAAGCTGCATGCAATAATTTCTGAAAGAGCACTTTGGGTTCTAGCAGGTTTAGGTTCAGCCCCCTGCTTGAATAAAAGGTGGTGGAGGGATTTGAACCTTGGTTATCTGCACCCTACAGCAGTGTCATATTATCTACTGTGCAATATACTCTCAAAATCAGCTTGTGTTCAGCTTCAGGAATTTGTTTCCCTGTGGATCCTCTGTGGATTTGGTTTCTGCGAGGTTCAGTTCACCAGCTAGATCCCAGTCTGCTGGTGGCTCTCTGGTTGTTGGTCTGCAGGACTTCCTCCAGAACCAATACCAGCGTCTTTTTCCCTATTCTTTGCAGCCTGCCCAAAGCAGGCAGGAAAAAAAGACAATTTGTGGAATTCAGGGCACACCAGGCTTTGACTTGTCCTTTTGTCACTGGCGAGTCACGGATGTCACCAACACTGCTTGTTTTTTGGGGGAAAGCTTGGCTAGCAAACAGGACAGTCCTCAGGCCAGAACTCTGAGCTCCATAGGCTGGAGGGAATCACAGGGAGCAATATACCAGTCACCCCCTTAGTCGGTACACAGTCTTCCACCCCAGCCAGCACCAGGTGCCCCAACAAAGGTGTAAAATCTCCATAGCTGGCATTATCATGTCTGTAGAACAGCTTTAATTTTTTTTCCCCTCCTCCAGTTTTTGTTGTTGATGATTTTTCTGTTTGGTTCCATTTCCAACTGCAGCCAAGCTCCTCTGAGATCTAAAGGAGAGAGCAAATCGGTAATACCCAATCTGTTAAACAGAGGGAGTTAAGAACACAGGAAAAAAGGTAAGGCAGGTAAGCTCCTGCCTCTCTGAGACATCTTCTGCGAAGTCTTCCTCTGAGGGTCGGGTTAGCGTAAGCGGCAGCTTTCTATATTTTTACCAACCATTATATGCCTTCTCTGAAGGGTTTCTGAGTGCCAGGTATGGAGTAGTCTGTACTGAAATACTTCTGATATTTTCTTACCAATAGCACTTCTATAACATTAGGGCTTAGAAGCCAAGATTTCCAGAGGTCACCGTTGAGGCTAGATCAGTTATTGATGCCCAAACTAAGACCAGAGCTGTGCATTTTTCAGTCTGCTGGCTGAATCACATCATACTTAAAAGACATTTTTCAAGTTGCATGACTTTTTTTTTTTTTTAAAGTGGGATTTGCTTGGTAGAAACCAAATATTTCATTTGGCCTAAAAGGAAATGCTAAATTTTATTTTCAGGATTTAAACCCCCTTATTATTAACTATTTCTCCAAACGTTGTTTCGAAAAGCACTGAGGATAACATACTTTTTCTTTTTATTAACTAGATATGTTAAATTATAGGAATAATTTCTGTCTTCCCATAAACCATAATTTTGATGAATAACACATCTTTCACCAAAATATCTGAATGTTACCTGGTCTACAGAAAATGTTGAGTGTTTTTTGTCTGCAAAGCTGTTACTTCTTGGTTTAATCAAAAAGGCCACCCAAAATATAGTAACTCTGAACATTATTAAAGACAAAAGCTTTGCGGGCTGGCTATGATGTTATGATTGGTACACAGTTCTCTTGTTACTAAATACAGAATAATGGATCTTTAGATAAAAATCTTTCCATGGGGGACAAAGCGAGAGTGTTGAGAAGCGGATTTATGATTCAGAAAACATTCCGTAGCATCAACCAAAAGAAACAACAAAAAAGGAAAATATAAAGATACGGAACCAAATATAGCATCACGGGCATGCAGCAACTGTTTAGTGCTGAGTGGAAAAAAACCCAGTAAAATCACCTGGAAAGTTGATGTGTGTTGGGCTTTGCTGCGCTCAGGTGCATGGGGGTCAGTGTCCAGCAGGAGCTTTGGTGGAGTTGACACATGGCTGGTGCTGGATGGTGGCGTGGGTATTCCACTGCCACCTTGTCCAAGCTCCCATGCAGCTGTGCCGGAGAAGGGCAGGCTGCAGAGCTCCACTCCAGCAGGGATGGCCAGAGCAGCAACCTCCAAATGAGGGAGAAAGGTCGCCGCCTCCCTGAGACACAGGACCGACAGGAGAGGGTTGTTGACACCAAGCTTTGCTGGGCACACAGCTGGAGCTCTCCCTCATCCAGACATCTCGGGGAGAGTAGAAAGGCCGTAATGCAACGTGGCAGCCAGGCAGAGGTCACGGGCTCACTCCTTCCCCTGCCAGCCTTGGTGGGTGGTAAGCCTGCAGCTGTGCTCAGCATGCAGGCCAGGCACCCAGGGCTGGATTCACCTCTCCCTTCTTCGGTGCTAAGCTGAGCTCCAGATCCCCCTCTGCAAGGACTATCCTTCTCCATTGACTCTACAGGGGGCCCCTGGTGATTCTCCTCCTAATTGCAGCACTTCAGATAAAATTTTGATGGGATGGCTCTGGACCCAAACATTAAATTAATAAGATCTGATAACTCAGCATCTCTATTACGTCTCCCATTTCTGTGCATAGTTTGTGTCAGCTGCAAGTTCTTTATAGCAGCATCTGTCTTTCATTACATGATTGCATGGTATCTGGGACTGTGGAACAGTTAGGCATAAAAATCTGAATGAGAAATGTATTTAATTTATTTAACTTACATGTAACTTCATTGTGCTGAATGATGGTAGGGAAGTATGATCTCCAAATAAATAGTCTGGTATTTATTCATGCTGATTTTTATTCATGTCTGGTATACTGTGGTGGTTCTTCTTTGAAGCGAAAGTGTATCATTCCCATATGAAAATCCCAATGACCTGAGAAAAGGAATTTACCAATTGCTGTGTTCCTGTGCTGTGCAGTCTCTCCAAAAGCCTTGCAAGCACCTTTTCTTTTGTCTGGGAGGGCATTTTATGTGTTTGTGTGTGAATCGTTGCTAAAAGAAAGATGCAATCTCACTCTCAGGCTGTGGAGCTGGCACACATTTTTCTTTGGAAAACATCAGGGCTATCTGAATAAAAGCTACTTCAAAATTGCTTTGCTAGTGTGTTCAGCTCTATAGGAAAATGAACAATGGATTTGTTACTAAAAGTGCCATAAACTATGTTTTATTTTGCTTGCTGCCTAGAGAGTAATTAAAAAGCCATTTAAATGGAAAATAAATTATGTGGAAAACATAAATTGAATTTTCATGCAACAAGATGGTTCAATAATATAGTCATACATAAAGTTCATGGTAGATAGCTCTGCTTTGTTTCTTTATGGGACGTCTGAGGTAAATTGCCCCCCAAACTCTAATGAACAGCATATACATAGACTTTCCCATAAAAAACTCCATTTAATGGTCTGTCAGATATGGCCACTCTTATGTCTGGATGCTCTGCTTATGTAAATGTCTTTCTGGTGCTGCTACTAAAAAACCTGAACAGAGTTGCAGTCAAGATCAGCTCTGAAGGTAGCTATGTAAATGAAGTCAGAGATTGCACCTTCTCTTTCGGGTGGGAGGCACATTTCTCATCATCGTTAGTTTTTCAGCCCTCTGCTCAGCTACACAAAACCAGTGGTGGTTATTCACAGCAGGACTAGCAGGTCCCTCCCACGTGCAACAGGCTGAGACAGGTAATACCAGCTTCTGCAGAAAACGTGGACAACATTATCACTAATAAGCTTGTTTGCTTCACTTTTGGCTAACATAAAAAAATGTGGCACAAGCAGAACAAACAGAAATTGGGATGACAGCATCCTTTGCCTGGAGGTTAGCATAGCCCTGGGCTGAAGGCAAATCCCTCAATATCAGCTAATTGGAAGATTTTGCAGTGAATCAGAAACTTGTGGTTCATTTCTATCCTAGACATTCCTGCAGGAGAGGCAGCACGGTGGAGTGAACAGAAGATTTGCACTTGGACCAGCCAACTCCCTTTGCTTTTCTTCCATTTTCTCATCTGTAGCGGTGACTCTGACAGCCATTGGTGAAAAGCTTCATCAGGACTGCATGAGGCTGTGCCATGGACACCAGCAGCATGCTGCACACTTGCAAGTAGTTTGTCCTTAGCCAAAGAGCAGGGAATGATGCTCATGAACGACTGAAAGCAGGATAGCTGAGCTGATGAACTAGAGGGACTGGTGCAGCCCCTGGCAGGACGCCCAGTTGACGCCAAGGGCTACATCAAAACACCAAGCCCCCTGGAAGACCTCATGTTTGCTCCTGGGCAGACAGTGAGAGCATGCCGAGCAAGGGATGTTACCTTGTGGAGGATGGACAGCGTGCTTGCCCTGCAGGCAGAGAGCTGGAAACAGCACAAGCAGAAAAGCCTGAGGATCCCGAAGTTGTACTCCACCCAGAAAAGCTGAATATGCTGTGGGAGACACCAGCCAAGCCCAACACTTGGGGAAAAGCTGCAGAAAGTGAATTTGCTGATTAAGTTTTGCAAGAATTTACTGACACCCACAGAGAATGTAGGTTGTGGGGGCAAGGACAGCCATGTCACCCCTACTAAGGGGTTCTGCCTGGGCCCGGTGGATTATATTACAGCAGAAGACGCCTGGTTTATCAGTGTGAAAATGATTCAAATTCTTCCTCCTTTTGAGCCGGATGTTGGTCCATGATAATGTCATTCCCATGACAGTGACACTAAAGGAAAAGCCACAGACAGCAGAGTGTAAACAAGCGAAATTCAGGACAGATCGCATTGGCATTGCTCTCTGTCCTCACTAAGGCATTATGTGAGCTCAGCACTACTGAAGCAGTGATGATACATAGGGGAGAAGAAAGGATCGGTTGCTGTATTTGGAATGTATCACTCTGTTGACCTTTTTTAGATGTTTGCATTCATTTGATAGACATGGGGCCAAAACAGAAGAGGAAGCATTTGAGCTCAAGGACCGCAGTGCCAGAACATATGCCCCTCATGCAGGCTCTGAGAGAGAAGCTGAGCAGTCTCATTGCTTCGCCATCTGCAGCAGAAGAGCCAGGCCTGGCCACCCCAGGAAGAAAAACAGGTCCTCTCACTATATAGACGCCAAAGAATAAAGGAAGTAAAAAAGCAAACATTTTGCACCAGTCAAAATAGGAGCCATTTCTGCAGAGATGACTGGTGCTAAATATATCTCTGTGCTTGAGGCATCAGCAGGGCTCTGGCAGGGGCCCTTGGATAAACATTGCGCAGTGTTGTGGCCATGCAGTTCTGCCCTGGGAACCCTTTTGGGTTCCTTTCATAACCAAAGGTTTTTCATAGGAAAATAAGAGTTTGGAGGGAACTATGCCCTATAGCAGAGCATGTTCCTGGGTCCCCAGCATCTTTGGAAACAGCTGTAGTGGCAGTTTGTGCACCACAGCTCTAGCAAAGCCTAGGCATTGACTAGCAATGCCAGAGAGGGCAACTTCAGCCTTAGTCCCTTGTGCACAAAACGTTTTATCTTTGCTTATGAGAAGGCACTGTTAAATGAACCTGGCCATAAATCATTTCTTGCTTCTGTTGAACAGAGGAGTGATTTTCAGTTTGAAAGTATGATTTCTAATCAAAAAGAAGGCTAGTGGGAAAATGTTGTGTTTCCAGCACACTCTCTGGAGGTTTTGATGAAAGTGCTGGGGAGTAAAATGCAGAGTTGGAAATTGTTATGAAGCACTGTGACTTAAAAAAAAAAAAACACAAACAAGCAAAATCCTGTCAAAGTCACAGACAAAATGTAGATTGTTATTACCAGAGCAGAAAAAGATGCTGCATAAAATAATTGAGATTGTTAACACGGGGTGGCTGACACAGCGTGTTCCCCAGCTCTTTTCACAACTGAAGGGCATGCTCTTGGAGGTCTGCTAACAGACACCCGGCTGGCTAATTCTCAGATATTACCAAAAATATGCAATAAAAGTAGGCATGGTTTAGGAATGGAAATATTTAAAAGAAGGAGAAGGGGTGTGTTCTATTAGCTTCACAGGAACACTAATGTCAAAGAAGTTCTTCTGGCAAAAATGCAAGACATGCAAGTAAAGGAACTGCTTTTGATATCATTGGGAAAAATTATAATTTTTTTTTAGGGAAAAGTAGGCATAAGTAGGTTTAACTACTTTGGAAGAAGGAGCATTAATCCCCAAGATAGAATTACTAACTTTTATAGCAGTCAGGGTACATCTGAAATAGTAATGCCTTACTTTGCAGTTTGGTTGGCAGGGATTTAATATGTGACATAATATTACTATGGATATATCAACACTCATCCTATCGTTCCTCTGTGACTGTTAAGTGAAGAAGATATCAAAATAATAATATATCTCACAAAAATAGCATGGAGTCTGTCTCCAATCTGTGTTTATCGCTGCTACTGAACAAATCTTTGCTAGTAAAACATGGATTATCACCTACTGATATTTGGTTCCCACAGATAAAGATAGAGTTATGGTACTTTTTGCTAAATGGTAGTTTTGCACAATGTCGCTGCTAGTAAAATGGTACAGTATAAGCTGTATTGTTAATACAGCACATATGCAATTATATATGGTGTCCACACATGATGACCATTGAAAATACAGGGTATCAAGGTATCCACAGCTGCAGAGGTGCACTGGGTTTGGTCCAAATACTGTAAAAAGCCTGACTAAGCTCTGGGAGTCTTAAACAGGTGAATGTGCTTGCCAGCTGTAAGTAAAACCAAAAAGGTGCAGTGATGGCTCTCCTCCAGGCGGGTGAGGACACGAGTGGCTCAGAAGCAGAGCGCTTTCATCATGTGACATTGCCAGGTCTCGGGGAGGGTCATGTCCCAGCAACTTGTGGCTGCATGGAGACCCCTCGAAGCACAAGGGAAGAAAGAGACATTGTATGTAAGTACAGGAGGGAAAGAGAGACCTCAAAATGATGGAAGGCCCCCAAAAGAGGCTTTAATTGTTAATATCATCCATGTATCTACTCCTGTTTTGTTTGTAGGCCTCTGGTGAGTTGAACATATGAAACAATATTTCTTTCCATTGTAGCCATTGGGTTTGAGTTGTTTGATTTTCCATTAGAACAGCATCATGCTAAATGCATTTTATTCAGACTGGACACAGAGGATTCAAATATCTAAAGAGTAAAAATAGGCAGGCTCGTAAAATGTACTTTTAGACAATTTCTTCATTTGTCTGGTTTCCAAAGGAAATAACACTTGTGCAACCACATTGGCTGTGTGTATCGCTCTGTCTACCTCTCTGCCTACCTGTTTAAGGTCTGAGCCCATTCACATGTACCAACAAAATCTGAAGGAGGGGCAGAGGCATCAACAAAATATGTTTTATGAAAGGCAGTGGCTAGGAGAAGGCTCTACATCAGCGGAGGAGAAAGGCTCTAACTGTGATGTAACAGAGGGGAAGGCTGCAGTTTGAGCTTATGAAGCCAGGCACTACCATACCAGAGTGAATACACAGGAGAGGAAGCTGTGAAAACCCCACTCATAGCCAATGCTTCAATCAGAGCTTGAACCTCACTAGACATAAATCAGCCAGAGGACAAAAGTCTATAGGAAACAGATTTTCATGAAACTACCTGAATAATACAAGGCTGACATATATTGGGTAACCAGGCATTGGCTGCGGCTTGGTTTTTATTCAGTTCAAGAATTTATCCAAGCTGTTTGGTCACAAAGAGCTTAGGCATTAGCACAACCTATGACAAGCTGTGTTCATGTAGGTTATATAGGAACGCGTGTGAGATCTTGGTTACAGCAGCTGTTTGTGCCTTTTTTCTTCTGTGTTTGTAGCAGGAGGAACCAACTCTCTAGGGACCTAGGCTGACCTCACAAAACTGTTTTCAGTTTTGGATTTGAACCAAAATTCTGGTTTCCAGCACTGGAGGAACTTGGCAATATTCCCTGCTGGATTTTCTAATAAAGAGAGTAAAAATGACGTTTCCATATTATTAGCAGGAAGCTGAAAGCACCTGAGGAGCTGGGGAAGAGCTGAAGGATCATTTCACTACTCTTATCCTTTCTTCAAGCAACAGTCAGTCTTCTGTACACAATGCATGCAGGATGGAGAAGCACACAGGATAGGACTGAAGTTTAGCATGTGCATAGCTGATGAAAAAATCTGTGAATGAAATGCAATACTCGGAGTCAAGAGATACCAGCAGGTATGTTTGCCCTGGACTCCTCTACACTTTTGTCCAGTCAGAAGTTTGAATTCATTGCTAGAGGGAAAGCTAGAAATTGCTACATTCAGTTCCTGTTTCTGCTTTTATCCCTCCCATTGAGCCAGGTGAGAACACTGAGGATAGCCTCAATGTACAACTGTGCAGTTGCACAACTGAAATTGCACTTGTTGACTTTCCTTAAATAAGGCTTGCCTTTCAGATGTTTAAACATATCTGGGCCTGGTCATGATTGAATAAGCTGGGGCCAAGTCAGGTAACTATATTGTATTTAACATCTTTTTTCCTAAGAGTCTTCATTTTTTTTGAGGTGTTGTCTTATGTTATGCTTTGTCCACTTGTTATACAATGCTTCAAATCACACACTGCTGTGCAGTGCTGGGTTGTAAGTTAAGCATTTTCCTCTTCACCCCACTCCCAAATATTTTGCCAGCAGTCACTACAAAGTTAAGCTTTTTGACAATACCCAGTCACACCATATTAATAAGACAAATTTAGCTTGGGCTGTAAAGTTCTACCACCCACATTGTACCACCCACAGACATGTTGCTATAACCTTGTCTTCTTCCCTTTATTTTCCTTCCCCCTTTCAGTATGCACTAAGACCATGAGCCCTCCGTGAGAGGGGCTCCCCACTAATCCCTCTGCCCTGCAGTCCTGCCCCCTTGCTTGTCCCCACTGGGAGCTCTGCGGGAAAGCATTGTGACCCTGCCTGGCTGCTTTCCGTGGGAAGCAAGGTACACAGGGCATGAGTGGGATCAAAATCATGTTTATCTGGGTCCCAACCTAAAATTCAGTTGGGACCTGCTAGACATGTTCGTTTCCGGGAACTGTTCACAACTGGGAAGCACACCTGGCGTTTACTGCTTCAAGATAGCCCAAAAGTTGTCAAGAGCATATTTTAAGATGCTCTGCAATAAATTTAACGTTGAATTGAAGCATTTAACAGTTGCCCTGCTCTCACAATTCAAATAACAAATGGCATGGTAGGTAATACATCCTTGTGCACAGCTTTAAATGCTTCTGTACGAAAACTACTCAGTCAAAACAGAGGAAATTCTGAAAAAAAAAACCAAGAAGTGGAGTGGATGGCATGTGTAGAAAACTTGAAAGCACAAAACACGTGCTAATATAACAGCTGGTGAAGCAATGACCAAGGTGAACCTTGGTAATTGTCCACAACAATCTGAGAGTGTAAACAGGCAACGGAGAGAGAGAGAGAGAGGGAGAAATTATTTAGCCTGGCAACAGCAATTGGGGGTTGTGGTGCCACAAAAAAAAAAAAAAAAAAAAAAAAAAAAGACTGCCAGAGCCCCCACAGTGTGTACACGCTCAGTCACGCAGAAATCGCCCCTCTGGGTCAACCGCTCGGAGGGGAGATCTCCTGTTGTGCAGGGACAGCTGCTGGGCCAGCACGAGGGAGATGCGGAGGCCACAGCCACCAAGGCTCTGCACTGCGCTTTTGCCTCCCAGACGAGACTGGGAAAGTGGAGCCCATTGTTCTTGGGTCTTTAGACATTGCTTTACTCCGTCGCCTCATTTCCATAATGCTCCCTGGCCTCCCAGTAGCCCAAATTGATTTGATGAATACAGTTTTCTGTGTTTTAGGATTCATTATTCCCCACGTCCCACCCTCTCAGTTTTGTACTAGGTAATCTTGGTCCCTGGGCAGAAAGATCCTGCTGGAGCCTTAATTAAAAGCTATGGGCACAAAATAAAAGCATTTTCCTTTGCTCCTCTGTGTGCCAGCCACATACTGCTGCCTGCTCTTCTGTTTCAGCTGAAAATGAACAGAAAGGAAGAAGATGTCACAGCCTGTTCTGGGATAGGCAATAGCATGACTTGGCAGAATGGGGGAGGAGGCTCCTTCGCATTTAGAAAACCTGGACCCACAAAAAAATATAAAATTCAGAGTGGAGAGAGTAAGAGAGAGTGAAGGAGTTCTTTCTTTTCCACCCTCCCATCCCCAGGCATGTCTACATTTCTCCACGTTATTGCAGCTGAAATACTTGATGCAGAAAGGTTACTAAGCTTCTCTTTGGAAGCTCCTTGGTGCGTTTGCTGGGTGGTGACCTAGATGTTTTTCAAAGGCTAGACTCAGCCTTCACTGAGGCTTTTGGTAGTCCAGGGAAGAGTGAGAAACCACAGAGAGTAGCCATAAAAAAATGTAGTCTCTTCTGGGAACTTTTGCTTCATGTTGAAGCTGAGGTACTGCATGCCTATAAGAGGTAACCTTGATTTTTAGACGTGACAGCAAAGTTGTGGAATCATAAAAGTGTTAGGGTTAGAGGATATCACCAAATATTTGGTGGTGTTCACTGCCTTCTTGCCAGTACAGGCCAGCTCATGCCAACAGACCTTCTAGTTGTTTTATTTACCACAAAGGTGGTCATTCCTTTTTACCTGGGGACTCTTCATAGATGGTGACTCTAAGAATTTTTTTTCTGTTGTTAAACTTCTGGATTTTTTTTCTCTTCCTTACCATCTTATCCCCAAACTGGTACCAGGCTAATAATTCCTTTACCTCTATTCAAGCCTGACACCATTATCATCATTCACCCATAGTGGTGTGGTGATCCAGAAGGCATCTTGTCAACCTCAGTGATGCCTTTTGGTGGGTACAACATTTGTTCAACAGTACATCAGATTTAAGACCTCACAGTCTCCCATATAAATATTTGCAGGTGCTCCTTCAGAGTCAGTAAGAATGATATATTTAGTTCCTTCTAATAAGTCACTTGCTACAGCTCATTAATCACCGTTATTACTCTCTCAATGCATTTGGTGAATGTATCAATATGGCATTTGAGTACTTCTTGAAATAAGACAGCTCATTAATTGAAGCAGTGTCTAAAACCACTTTTATTTTGCTATTTATTAACAACTCCACAAGCAGGTTTTAGTTCACAAGAATCTTTGCAGAATTCAGCAGCATTGTAAATATTTGTGTAAATAAATAATCATATTCAAAATAACATTCCAAATACAAGGTCATATTGTACAGAAGATTTGTCTGATCACTATGTGGTTTTGTGGCTATTTCATCTACTCAAGGAATACATTAAATATTCTCCTCTAAGGTTATTAGCCTTGCTATTTAAACAGAGGCTATATGTAAGAACTATTTGTCCAAGCAAGTAAGGTAAAATTTGTGTATCCAAATTATTTTTGCAATAATTTCAAGTGATGCATAAATTCACAAAGACCACAATTAAAAAATGCAAACAAGGTTGCTACTGCTTTAGATACAAAGGTCACATTACTAATTTTATTAACTCTTTTTCAGTTCTTCTGTGTAAAAGTGTACTTAGTCTGAGTGACTTCTCTTCTGGACAGATATAGAAAAAATTCTGTCCCGTCTTTACTCAGGAATGTTTTGTCTCAGTAGGTGACACTAAATATGCATTCATAATTGTATACTGCAACTCCCTACTAAAATCTGTCCCCACTGTTTGATGTTTGACACTACAGTCTCCCTGGACTCTTCTTTCACAAGTACAGTGTGACCTTGACCCTTTTTGTGTAAAGCATCCCTGGGCAGACTGTGATCATCACCCGCAGCCTCACTTTTCCTTTCCTCCCATGGGTTACTTTCAATCCTGATGAATCAGAGGTGGATTTATTAGAAAGGGTGAGGGGATTCTTGTCCCTCTTCCCATGTTGAAATGCCAACACATATTGTATTTTAGTGCAAAGCCACAACACTAGAGATGGGGAATAGGAGGCAGCAGGTTGCGGGGAAAGACAGCCTCCTCTAATGTGTGCTTGTGGTGGGCCCTGGTAGCCCCACTGCTTTCAGGCTTTCAACACTAGTCCTCACACCACACTCAACCTGAGAGCCTAGCAGTGCCCCGCACCATCTTTTGGGGGAACAATTCAGTGACCTGTGTTCAAATAGCTCCATGTTGATCCTGGCTGTACCAGAGAGCTTAGGTATTTAATGGGTTCTCATGCTGCCAAACCTGAGCTCCTCACCTGTTTTGTTTCTCTTCCTCTCACTCACATTGTGTCTGCACTGCTCCTGATGCATTGTAGGATAATGAAGACTGGTTGACAGATGCAGGATAACTTCAATGAACAAAGGTATTAGTTTGACCTCAGGAAGGTAGGCTCAGATCTTTGTACTCTAGCGTAGCTTGTCTTTCATTCATCTGTGCTCTTCCAGTCACCCTGCCATTGCTGTCTGGGAAATGTTCTTTTGCATGAGTCTCTGCTCCTCATGTTGATACCAATGCATCAGCTCTGCTGCATGGAAAAAACAACAACAGAAAGAAAGAGAGGAGAAATGAGAATATGGTTAATAAACTTCAGCAAATGACATGAAAGCTGCAAGCTTAATTTAGGCTCAAAGGTCTGAAAGGACTATTTCATCAGTGGCAGCATCTTCTTTTCGGTGTTCTGTGGACTATAAGTTCAGAGCTCTGCCGTCCTGCACCTAAGTAGATGTACTTCTATACCACAGATTATATGGTGCTTAAAATGATTATGGGGAGGAGAAAAAAAACACTGGCCTGCGACAGAGAGAGGTTTCCCTCAGTCTGTGTTAGTGTGTGTACAGTGAAAGTGAATGCAGCGCTGTGACCTCAGTGGGCACTGTTGGGTAGTAAAACCAAAATGCTACAAAAGCCAAACATATTTTTGAGACACAGTCACTAAATCCAACTTCTTCCCTCTGCCCACAGGAACCAGGCATTTGCAGTGGTGATGAGGAATTGCAAAATAACATTTTTGATTAGGAAAGTACCCATGTAGGTTAAACTGATGCTCAGGTGGTGGCTCTCCTGCTCTGAGTGCCCACTGAACCTCCTTTCTCCCTCTGTGCTCCAGCAGACAAGAGGCAACACTGCTGCACTACACACCTTGCAGGAGCAGCTCACACAGCTCTGGTAACATTGACTAATCCCGAGTTATGATGCAGCCAACAACCTGCATGGGAAGGAGAGCTGACCATATAGCCACGTTTCCTGGCTTCTGGCCAGTTTTCCCCAGATTTCTCTATGCCTGTCAGCAGTGTGGTTGTTCTATGGCAACGTCTCACAGTGTCACCTGCCCCCTCTAGAACATATTGTGGCATTTGATTAGTTTGCTTTAATTCACCTGGATGTGCTATTAGCACGTATCAAAGTAGAATAACATTAAAATACCCTTAGCAGCAGAGACTACACTGGAATCAATGTCCTTTGTCAAGGAAAGGCAACATTTATGAAATTGGGCATTGAAAACTTGTTTTTTCAGTTCAAAATACTTGTTCTGATTGCATATATGCTGAGTTGCCTCTAAAAAAGTCATGTGCAGATCATTTAAATCCGCTGCTATCTTGCATTGATATTCCATTAAAAAAGTTTCTATATACCAGATGTTATTCTACGGTTACTATAGATATCTTACATACTTACAGGGAGGAAGTGTTCTCTTAGATACCACTGTGGTAATTATTAGCAAATGTTCACTGGCAAAAGGTAATTAGCAAGTAATTATTAGCAAATAGAGGTAATCAGGCCCTGCAAAAATTCCTCCACTGGGATCACAGACTGGAGAGAGGAGATGGAGAAAATAATCTTTTTAGAAGCTTAAAAAAATAAGAGTTAATTCACATAGAAAAATATTTCAGCACAACAAACTGAGGCTGCAGATATCTTTGAGGGATGCTGCAGCCCCAACAGTAACCTCCTTCACTCGTAAGGATGGTGCACCCGGGGAAGGTTACGACTGATGATCTTAAAGGTCTTTTCCAACCTAAACAATTCTATGATTCTATGGTTTTATAATAGCAGGTTTGCACTCTATGCCTTAAGAACAGCAATCAGTTGACAGGGAAGAAAGCAGGCAGGAGCATACATAAGTAACTGCTGCTGTTGCCATACAATTGTAAATGCAAAGCACTGAGGGACATCGGGGCTGGCACATACTACTCACTAAAACTGGAGGGAGAGGAGAAGAATGCAATCACAAAATTGATAGCTTTTTTTAAAAAGGCCATGGCAATTTTAACTCTTCATGGCTGAAAGGCTGGACTTTTAATGTGGTGATATCTTACTCAGTAAGTATATATTCATTCGTCCTCAGGGCAGCATAAACAAGGAACTCCTGTTTCCGAAACAGCCCCCTGTCACACGCAGAGCAGCTGATGGAACAAAGAACCACATTTGTACATGCTCAGAGTGACACTCGTGAACATGCATTACTGCTGGAGCCTGGTGCTGCTGGAGGGGCATCGCTCTACCTCCACAGAAACAATCCTCTCACCACGCTCTGTGGTGCATCCAACCTCAACTTTAATATTTTGGTTCTGAAGAGTATACCGGGCAAGGATGTGAATGGAAAGGAAATACTTTGCATGTGAAGTTGATGGATCATTTCATACTTGACTCAACAGTAAAAGGCTGATTGCTTTTTTTCAGCCATGAAAGTGCAAGATCTCTTACTTTACCACTTACTATTCTACTTTCACCCATGCCATATACCATTTCTGATGCCCAGTCACCTCATTCCCTCTGGGGATACAGGCAAGACTTGGGGCTGGTTTTCTCTTTTTGAAACAGAGAAGTCGACTCTGCTTTGGGACAGCTGGGACGTAGCTGTCAGTTCCTTTTCATTATCAGCAACACCCAGCTGGATGTCTGGAATTCACAGACACTGGGGGGGAATCATGTTTGCTCGAATTTTAAAAACAGGTTGCTTGCTGGGAATGAATACCCTGCAACAGTTGCTCAACTTTGCCTCTCTGAAAGCAAAAGTAATCCCAGAGGCTGCTAAAAGCAGAATAGAAATCAAATTGCTCCTTGCTCATCAGTTCAGAATCTGGTTAGTGCTTGAGAGTTTTATTTTCACTGCAAAATAATCTGTACATTAAATATTTTTAAAAGACGAATATCCATAACAAAATCAAAGTTAAGGAGAACCCCCAAATTCTCATAGCTTGAAAATTAGTGCCCATTGCTGCTAATGCCTTGTGAAGTAAATAATTATGCAGCTCTAACAGCTTCGGTCTTTTCATGAACTTTGGATGAGAATCTATTGCTGGGCACTTTAAAGTTAAGTTCATAAATTATGTTTCTGTTTGCCATATGTCAAATGAGCAACCTTTTCTTAATTCACAGTGCAAAACTTAGGATTTGTGCAGTGGCACTTCTGCTTGGAACAAGAAAATTTGCTGAGTTTCTCCTAGCAGGGGCTTGCAGCTGGTGTCTATGACAAGAGTTTAAAGTATTTCCCGCCTTAATCCAAATTAGCAAATGATGTGGAGGAGTCTTTTACTTATTGGCCTCTCAAGTAAACTTCCCATTGCTAAACTAAGCTTGTCATCTGTGACAGATGAAGGCAGTTCCCTTCTGGGACTTCAGGCTGCCCTTAGCACAGGGCTCCACTTCTTGTCATTTTGGCCTTGCTTTGAAATAAGACCACAAAAGAACAGTGTATCAGGAAGCTTGGTGGATTCCTTTTTCCCTTACTTTACTTTTTTGTTGTTGTTTTTGCTTAGACCACCAAAAATAGCTTGGGCTAGCTAAGTGGTCATTTCACTCCCATTTCTTAGAAGTCTGAACTATTTCCCACCTCACTAAAGTTGTTAAGTCTGGGCTGCACCTTACAGGTAACACACTCTTCGTAATGACTGAGAAATCTCTCTGCTTGTTCTCTACTTCATATGCAATGAGTTTCACTAATATGCTGAATTAACTATCATTCAAAAGTATAACCAAACTGTTAGCTTAAATAGCTATCTCTAGATGCTTGAAAAACAAAAGTGTCTTTTATAAAAGATCATTTACATATAAACCAAACTAACCAACAAAAGCACAAAACTACTTTTATGTGTAAAAGTAAATAAGAGTCTCATGATAAAATACCTGAGCATATGAAAAGGGGGGGGATGAAGTGAATGTCAGTGGGCTGCCATCCTCAAATTTCAGAGCTTGCATGGTAAACTGTAGGCTCATTCCAGCTAACCTATGTTAAACATTATTTATGCCCATGGTGTGCAATTGCCTTCAGCGTAACTGTTCTAAAATCCCAGCATAAATGTTTCTCCTGCTGCTCTTACATTCTTCACACTTGTGCTAGGTCAGCTGGGACAAAGTTATTTGTCCTGCCCAATTCTAGTGAACCAGCATCCAGGTCACAACTAGGCAGTAATTACAAATTTTGCTAGTGGTTTCAAAGCATTAACTGGTGGAAACATGGTCTTGGAGAGCTGAGACACATGATCAGAAGTACACTGATATTATTACTGTTCAGGATCTTTACGGTAGGAGAGAAGTGAATCCTGAAGTTTAAGCAGATTTTAGCCTCAGATTGCAGTGCACACTGTAGCTCTATGTTGGGCTTTTTCTGAAGTGTTTATATTACAGAATCAAAATATCTCCCTTCAACTATATTAAATAAGACTTCTAAGAAATATAATTGCACTCCACCTTCACCCAAGGCCTTCCAGGATTCTCTGTGAAGCAAAACTGCTCTGTTCCCACCCCAAACTTCTTGAGTTCCAGGTGTGTATTTAGAGATGTGCTTGGCCTGCAAAAAGGCTTCTTTTCTTTTTCAAAATCAGGGTCCTGGTCTATTAAAGGCTCAGCCAGACTGATTGCTATGTGAATGTCTTTTGGTGTTTTTCTCTCTCCAGTGAGGCTTGGCCTCCTGGTGTGTGCACATGTGTCTGTTCATGGCCACCAGTTCAGAGCAGGTTATTTTAGAATAATCTTGTGGGTTGAAAGTCCCAGCCCTCAGTCCATCCCCCCAGAACATGGCAATAAGTTATTGAAGTCCAGTGGCTAGAAAGACAAGTGGCAGCAATGGGAGGACTGTCAGCTTTAGTTGAGTTCAGTGTTGAGCACAGCAGAAAATCCAGTGTACTGGCTCATACCTGAAAAATAATTGTGCTTTCTAAGAATAAGCAGGCTGGCTATTTTGTTCTGGGGCCTTGACTAACCTTGGTAGGAAAAGTTGCAGCTCCCATTTGACTCTTGAGCATGATCCTGTGATGATCTATATCAGAAATATACACCAGTGACCAGGTGTGATTTGGACATAGCCTAGGCAAAAAATGGCATTTCTGTTGAACAAGGCATAGTTCCCAGCAAGGTGTTTATCTCATTCTTTTGGTTTTATGTTCATGCCATGCCAACTGTGACAACAGAAATTCTCAGGGCAAAATTAGAGCAGCATGGACAAGCATGTACCAGATGAGGCATAGAGTTTTCTGGGACAAAGTTAACCCTCCAGAAATTTTCACAGACATTTGAATCACAGAATGGCTGAGGTTGGAGGGAATGTCTCAAAGTCATCCAGTCCTTCTGCAGGTCATCTGGCCCAAATCAACAGAGTGTATTTCTATCAGATCAGTTCTCTGCATCATGGACCAGCTGGA
Organism: Morus bassanus; assembly: GCA_031468815.1. Classification (NCBI taxonomy): domain Eukaryota; kingdom Metazoa; phylum Chordata; class Aves; order Suliformes; family Sulidae; genus Morus; species Morus bassanus. The sequence continues at coordinate 84,230,060 of CM062568.1, read as the reverse complement.
TTTTTTATGTGGTACTCAACAAAAGAGACCAGCTCCCTGCATGACTGAACTACAGTTTTACTGTTCGTTTTAGGTATTCTGAATTAATCTTTTCTTCTTCATTTGTTTTAAATATGCTTATGTTACAAGGGAGTGGGAGAATCTGGCGAGATGGTCAAGATGCTGTGTCCTTACTACTGCATAAAAGACGTCAGCGACTTATCTTCCACTGCCAAGCCAAGCCTCAATGGTCCCCTCCAGAGCAGATTTCTCTTGCTGGAGCGGCCCAAACCTGGGTTAGGCAGTGAGCTAGCAATGGGGCAGGGCAGGTGACCAGGGTTCAGTCTTGTGTGTCCTCCCTCCTTCCTCTTTACTTAGCTATATAGGCATGCTTATAAATAATTGCTGAATTCCTTCCTTCTTGTGGACTGTATTGGGATATTAACAGGTAAAGGTTGCTTTAAACTGCCTTGATAGTTCCCACAGTCCTTACAACATTTGGCCACACATCCATTCCCAATACAAAATACAGCATCTTGAAATGACCTACTTCATAATCCCTGAACTGGTCCGATAGCTACAGGTGCTCCAACCTTTTTCTTCCTTACTTTTCCCTGTTCTTCACTGCAGACAAGAGAAGCACAACTCTAAAGTGCTCCCAGTGTGGAAAGGATTATATCCTGACCAAATCCAGGCATTTAAAACATGGTATAAGTGGGGCAAGAACTTCATGAATGACCCTTATCCAGTTCTCAAAATGTGAATCGCTGTGAATAATTCCACAGTGAGGAGATGAGCTACAGAGATATAAAACCAGAAGAAAGTGTAATCATCCTACAGTGGGTTTTGCAAAGTTTTAGCGTGAAAATACGCAAGCCTATATTTGGAATAGGTTCTAAATGCACAGAAACTTCTCAGAAGCCGATCTGAATTCTACCAGGCATTTTTCAAAAAGCAAACAAACCTGAAAAAGACCTCTTGGGATTTTTTTTTTTCTTAAATGGTTTATCTATTCCCATACTTATCTGCTGAGCCCAACAAGTGATCTGAAAAGTGCACCTAGCTCCATCCGAACTTCAGACTTGACTTTTCTAAAGACAAACCAAGACCCCAAATTCACACACTGTTCCATAAGTCCCCCGTTTCTAAAACACAAAATCTATGTAAATTATTTTCTTCATACCTTCTTTGTATCAAATTACCTACTTACTTGTACCATAAATACCCTGAAAAAAAGAGATTCAAGGTGACTCCAAATTTATTTTCAGCTGCCAAGAACAGAGACATGTAGGAGGGACTCAACAAAGAACTGTATGTACCACCTTCTACAGCACTGTTGAAATCAAGAGGAAAGATCACTAAATCCTTTACAACACCTGGCATATAAAATCTTACCTACCTCAAAATCCAGGTAAATGGAGTTTACCTGCAGAGCCTGAGAAATTATGAAACCGATCAGGCTGACTCAGTGTTTTCTAGCTACTTGAATTCTGTGCTGCTGCATTGTTCTCCACAGCAGTGGTTCAAAATGAAAGCAAAGCTTGCTTTGTCAAGGAGCTAACACATCCAGGCAGGATCCCTTTCACATCTGAGCATTTTAAAGCTGGTGCCAAAGCATTGCAATGAGATTCTCCATGGTTCTGTGATGATGTGTTTGTCCCAGTAAGTGCTACATCATTCAGCAGCAGCACATCAGCTTGTCTTATAGATTACTTTCTGTGGTAATATGGCCCTGTGAAGGTGTGCACTCTCATGCAACTGTGGGGGGGACACTTGATGGTGTTGACAGTGCTTTGGGTGTTCAAGCCACCCTGAACCTCAAGGATATGAACAAGGGATGCTTTCTATATGGGGAAGCATTGACTGAAGAAACACTTCTACAGTGGGTGCTGAAGAACACGTCCCATGGTGGATGCATTCTTTTGAAACAAGATGATTTTATTAAAACTGTTCTTATCAATTACAAATAGTTATTCTGGTCTGGTCAGAACCAGGGCAGAGTGAATGAAAGCCAGCTTTATTCCAGGTGTCTACTCAGTCTTATGGCTACCCTTCAAATTCAGATGCGTAGTGCAGATTAATTCCCTGGGTAGGACAAGCCCTGGCTTTACGTGACAGCCCAGTCGAGGAAAGGGCCCCACCTCTGGTGCTCCTTGGGGCGCTGAAGCAAACCAGATGCTTGCCACAGGGACAGCGGGTGGCAAGGTGGAAGAGGAGCTGATAGTGTGCCAGCTTGCTCTCAGACCTTCCAATATGGAGTAAAGTATGATGGTTTCTGGGCTGGATAACCAGGAAAACACACAATGCTTTTCCTCCTTCTGCCTTGCTCCTCCCAGCACTGCAAAGGTGAGCCTTGGTGCCAAAGAGGTGATTCAGACTCTTCTGGTTGACTGACTCAAGGTGATTCACAGCAAAATGGGAACAAACACAAAATCTGTCACCTGTATCACAAAGGCACATGATGACATTGGTGAAAAACAATCGATGGGTATTTATTTCAGGACACAGAAGGCACATTGTGCCTTCAGTGAAGTATCATTTAAGAATTAAAAAATAAGTGAGATCTCATTCTCTGTCCATAACACGAGCGGCAGCTCTGTAATGTGCAGCCTGCTTTCCCATATATTTAGAAAAAAAAGAATATCTTTTTATGGTAAGTAGTACCAAATGCAGACAACTCTTACGCTAAATTGTGTCTACCTGAGGAGAGTTATTTTGGTGTGTCACAAAAGATTTATTATGTGGTGGCTTTTTTCCTGAAATTAACAGCTGTCTTTTGTTTTAATCATTGTGTATATAAAGAAAATAAAGTCATAAGACACCTAGCACTTCTAGCTCTTAAGGGCACTCCATGCTGCCAAGGAGAAAACCTAAAGTTTGCATAACAGCAAAAAAGAGAGCAGCCTTAATTTTGCAAGTTCATAGTAATTTTGCTGTAGCTGAAAACTCCAGAAGGAAGCCTCCTCTCATTTCCAGCACAAATCACTTGTTTGTGTGACTTTTTGGCACACAAGTGCATGAAGAACTAGTAAGGTACTTTTCAGCTAGTAGGCATCCATTTCCTTTTCTGAGGCAGCAATAATCATTGTTGAAATCCATCTTTAAGAACAGGAAGCTTTATCATTATGATTTTCTAGCAACCTCACTCTTTCTTGTGAACCCAAACCTGGCTTTGATTCAAGCACCACTATTATAAGACTGAAGCACAGGTATTTCCTATTTTGCTTTTAAGCACATACAGCATGTGTTTAGAAACAGCCCTGCTCGGGGTGATAAAACGAGCCCTGAGCAGGAGCACTGCTTGATAGAGCTTTACACAGGAGACCCACATGTTTATATCATGCTTTTGTTTATGTTTTATTTGTGCAGAACAGAGGCAATGAAGCAAGATCTCTTGTGCTGGGAAAATATTATCTGAGAAGAAAGCAGCAGGAAAGTGCTGAGGATGAATTTGCAGGGACCACAGCACAGATGATGTTTTTTGATGTTTAAGCAACAAGTAAATGCCTCTCCTGGCAATACTTAGCAAAAGGGCCTCTCTGCATAGGGCCATAGAAGACTCACCACTGCAGTGATGTTTTCAGATACCTTTAATCCCTTCTTGAATGGTTCCTTGACAGCACATACAGGTTTGGACATGTACGTGCTTGGTGGTGTCAGCTGTTTGCTCCCCAGGAGTCACCGGCCAAGGCCACTGCCCACCCAGCACCACCCTGCAGCATGGCAGACCTGAGCTCACTGGGGACAGCCACCAAAACCCCCAGCCCCACTCTGTGTTTCTGCAGCAGAAACATCCTCTGATATGCCCCAGACACTGAGCCACCCTATGGGAGAAAATCCCTCCACTCACAGCTCCACAGGAGAGCCGCTGCCCAGCTGCTGAGCCCCTGGGCCATGTTAGCGTGGGAGACTGCTGTCATCACTTTTGTCTCAGTCTTTTGGCTTTTGCTGGCTGTGAAGTAATCCTGGGGTGATGATGTTAGAGAAAGGGACATTGGCTTGGTTGCAAAACACTGCTAAGGCTGCTTTATTCCCAGGAGGGCTTGCTGAATGCCTCTCTAAACCAAGCCAGGGAGCAGGCAGGCTAACAAGAACAAGAAATACTTTGGAAAGGATAGTAAACCAGGTCATTGTAGGTTTACAGTCATCTCCAGTTCCAGTAGAGACAGCATATCTGACACTACTTTGTGCAGGGATTTTATTGCTTTCCTCAGGCAGGCTGGTGACAGGTAATGGGAGGTGGTCTGGGAACTTAGTTTCCATGTTTCCTTGTAACCATTTGGATAACCCTAAACCTCTTGCTTCTCCTGGGAACTTTCCCCTCTGTGTCTCCCACCCTCAGCATAGTGGCCATCCAGAGGAGCATCATGCAGGGGTACAAGGGTCCAAGTGCACCAACTCCATGCAGGGTACATGCATTGACTGAATTACTTTGAGGCCAATGTACCTAAAGACAAGGAGCCCTGATTTCCCATTGCATCCTATTCCAGCACTGATATCATCTTCTTTATGGCATTTTCTGCTCTGTGTCTTTGTGTCTTTGTGGCATGTCTGCTCTGCACAGACATCAGCTAAGTTAGCTGCAGAGCCAGAAGTCAGGGCTGTGCTGGAAGTAACTGATCTACTTTAGTAAAAACTGCTGTTAAAATCACAGCCAGTTCCTGAAACAGTTGATAAGACATCCTCCAGCAAGCTCCACTCATTGACTTTGCTGTTGCTGTCTCTTGGGGGCAGCTGCCTGCACTGCCTTCAGTGCTGAGCCCCTCCTTCCCCTCCCGCTGCCTGTGGCCCCCAGGCCCCTGCCCTTCGCTAGCACACCCAGGGAAGTGGGTGCCAACCGGCCCGGCTGCTCCTGGTGCCTTTCCAAGTGCCACCGCAGAGCCCTGCACAGCGTGGGCTCGCTTAGGTCCCCCACGCACCCCAGCATGCCCAGAACTATCTGGGGACTTGCTGAGGAAGTGGTGAGGGCTGGCCACAAATACAGGTTGTGTCCTGGCTGTGAACTTGACAGTCAGCAACTGCAAAAGACCTGTGGTCTAAAGCAGCATTTTCAGTACTTTTTATTCTCTGGGGTTTGTTTTGCTTTGGACACAGCAGAGATCACTGATAATACATGAGAAAAGTGGAGGGGAGGATTTCTCATTTGCAAACACAACACACTGCTTCCGGTAGAGGAGATTTTTGCAAATCCTCTGCAAGCAGGGGAGCAGAAGCTCACCACGGAAAATGCACCGGGCTCTACACCCACAGTACCTGCATGATGATGCCCAGCTAGCTGACAGGAACACACTCTCTCGAGCTTTGTTTCTGCTTACTGTCGCCAGGAGGTTTTGAACATGTCCATGTCACACCCCAGGAAGACAGCTGTAACCATGACACAGGGCAGAAAGTGTTTCAGAGGGAAAGGGAAGAAAACAACTCTACAGACTGGGAAGGAAACGTGAGAACAAGCAAGCTGGGCCAGTAGTCTGAACTTTCCCCTGAATGCCTTCCCATTATTTGATTATCACAAGAGAAATCTAAAGAGTGTACTCACTGATTCCTGAATAAATGCTAACCTGTAACATGGGCCATACTTGCATACTTTACATTTTTACTGGGGCATACAGGGCCTGAGCACTTTGCTACCATGTACTGAGACAACTGTGAAGAGCCAGAACAGCTGAGACACTGCTCATTGCAACAGATCAATCAAGACAGACCAACTCAAATGTTGCTTGCTATTGGTTTTTATATTTCTGCTTATTATAAGTTTAATGGATATAGTGCCCAGCAGCCTCATCTGTGGTTTCTGCTACACATGGCTCCAAACAGGGAGCTTACTACAAGCTTTTCCTGGTCCCATTAAGTAGCAGCTGTGTCAAAGGTGGACATAGATGATCAAATAAGGGAGCAAATGAGGCAAAACTGATCAGCACAGCAAGCTGAAGGTATTATTTCCTTGTTGAAGTTTGGATTTTTGTAGGCAACACAGCAAAGGACGTTTTTAAGGATGCATTCAAGGAGCTGCACGGTAGCCTGCTACCAGAGAGCAGTGGGCTCTGTAGTTAATGCACCCCAACTCAGAGAGGAGGCCTGGGGGGCTGGTGGGCCTGGGATAGACCAGACAGGGCTGTGGTAGTGAAGATGTGCAGCACTTGCTTATGTAGTCACACCAGGGTGCAAGTGGTGGGACATAGACAAAATGGTGTGCCAGGAAAAAGGCAACCCATGATAAAATCTGATAAGGGAGGAGGAAGAAGGGGCTGCAAGGGCTGTGCCCCTGTAAGCAGAAGGGTAAGGCATCTGGTGACAGTTTGGGAGGGAGAAACAATAAGGGATAAACAGCCTCTTTCCTCCCCAGCCCTTGCGGTATACGGTGATGATTAAGATCTGAACCGATTTATATTGACTGAAGCTTTGCTGTCTCACTTATCCCAGTTCTTCACAATGTAACCCCCTTCTTACACCCTAGCCATCACTCTGCTCTTATTGATCATGATTTTGCATAAGGAACAGGCTGACTTTCCTTCCCACCCACACACACTTGACAGGCTTTTTGTGTACAGTAGAGATTCTTAAGTGCTTGGGCACCAAATTTCTTGCTCTGAAATCTTCCAAACCACTCTTGACAATATTAGTCTATCTTTCTAGCCTGCAAAGCACTCAGGAAAGTCATAAGTAAAGCTAGCTTTATTGTAGCTAGTGCAGAAATTTGATCTTTGTATGTGGTATGAATCTTATGTCTCAGCAAAGCTTTCCATTTCCTCATGGAACAGAGATGTGCATGCACAAATCCTGGCTTTGCACATCAGATGTTGTACATGTCTCAGTCAGGCACATGCAAAATTGCAATTCTATCTGAGAAACAGGATCCAAGCAAACAGTGCTAGTGGCATTGCTGTTCTCCTCACATATCCCTGGCTGCTCAAGTCCCTGGGAATTGTCCTAATATTATAAAAGAAAAGAAGAACCTTCCTTTCTTTTTCTGAGGCCAAGACTTGGGCTACACAGAATTCAGTCCAGGAAACCCAAGAAGGATGTGATTTTTTTAAATCAGCATTAACAGGTAGCATGTAGGCAATTAAGTAATTTTCACAGTGTTTAAGTCACGTTAGTGAGTTGCATAAAGGAAGTAAGCAAATAAGAGGTAGAAAAGATACTGTTCCTTTCATTTTCTGAACAAGCCTAGAACTGTGTTCCAAGCTCTTTAACCAAACTTAGTTACTGACTTTATGAGGACACCCAAAACTAAATAACTCTTACAAATTCTGCCTGGAACGCAGCCCCTGTGGACCCAAGAAGAGAGGCTGTTCACGATGAGATTGCCATTTTTGAGATGGGTAGAGTTTCACATCCTGGCTGACCTGGTCCACCTGTGCCACTGCTGAGAATAGTGGTCTCACTGCATCCTCCAGGTGCCTTGCTTCCCCATGAAACAAAACAAGTACAACATTCACCTTGCTAAAGGAAGGGGTTAGCTTAGCACCCCACAGTCAGAATGCTGGCACAAAGGAGGGGAGAAAAGGAGGAAAAGTGAATCCCCCTTTCAGAATTGGCTGGCTGTAACATGGATTTGCACCCTGCAGTCTTGCCCACGCCTGCCTCTTTGTTTCCTTCAGATTGTGCAGTCCATTTAAACCGATTAACTAATGGGATACAAATTCACAATGTACCCATGTAACAATCAAGCCTGTATTAAAGAAAAACATTTTAAACTCCTTCTATCCCCAGCTTTGGCAAAGTGAGATTGACTCCAGCGCAGCCTGGTGCCCTGGCCCCCTGTGCCATGCATCCCTGCTGCTGACAGGAACTCTCTGAACTCCCACCCAACCCCACCAGCTCCCTCCTCCCCCAGGCACAGTCCCCATGGGGCTGTTTCTGCAGTGGGGGGCTGATGCAGCTGTTGTGACCCCAACCACAGTTTGCCATGCCATCACACAGGGAAGATGCCACACAAAACCTAAGCCTTCCTCATGCTCTCTTTCTGCCCCTTCATCCTATGGCCACCCAGAGACAGGGGGAGAAAGAATGGAAAGAAAGGTGAGATGGATTTTCCCTGGTCCATCTCAAATTTATTCTACACTCCTCACTTTGAAAAGAACTGGTCTATCTCATATCCCCTCAGCACTCTGAATAGGCTTTTGGTTTTGATTAAAAATAACCACAACCTAAAAGAAATTAAGATAGCTACTAGATTTTTCTCTCTTTCCCTTTAAGAAGCCAAAACAGATGAAAGAAAGAGTTAATGTCAGGAACGTTCCCAGTTGAGTTTTCTTTTGGTGTTCTAGTGAAGTCTATATTTATTAACTCTATTTATCACCTGCTCTCAGTTTAGTGATTTTTTTTTTTTTTTTAATTTATACAAGCATGATGAAGGGATGCTAGTGTTAGAGTTGCTTTTCAGTCATCTTGGTTATCCTGGAAAGGTTTCTGGCAGGCAGGATAGGAAGGAAATAGAAGGTTTAATGACATCAAGGCATGAGTTGCTGATACCAACACGTGACCTCTCAATTTACAGCAATAGGTGAAAGATGCGCTTCTGCTTTAGAAGGAGAAGCATTTCTTGTTTTGAACGGTGAGAGAGGACACAAGCGCATGTTGGTTCTTTCAGAAAAGCTTTTACTCTCATGTTATCAAGAGGAGAGATGGAACCTCAGCAGAATCACTTTTAAGCACTGAGGAAATAGTCGAGTTTCAGAGTACTGGCATCTTTTTTTGAACTAAAAATTGCTTGATATTTTTATCCCTCCAAGCATTTTTTAGCATCCAAATTTGCTTTAGGTGGTTTCCCCAGGCAGTTATGTAAAGAAAGCAGCCCAGTACTATTCATTTGTCTTTATCTTGCTTCATGCTGTGCCTGGTGGCAGAGTGTTGTTCTTCAGTTTCCCATGCTTTTTCATGAAAAATGAGAACACTGAATTCTTCACTGGACAATGCAGTTCTGCAGTTGTGTTTGTTTTTGCAGATTAAAATCCCTGTTTAGCACAGTGTTAGCTTTGGACCTAGCAGCTAGTGTTAGCATGGTGTAGGTTTGGCTGCTACATTACTCCAGGTAAAGCACAGCTGGCAAGCCTTAGACCTTCATGCCCAAAACAGCCTTTTCTATAGTACAGCAGCCAGAAAAAAGTTAAGGAATTAAGTTCATCCACCAGGTTTTTTGTGGTGGTTGAGCTCATAACATCGCTCAGTGTCCAAGAAGGGTGAGGATCCCTGAGTGCTGGTAGTGGAGGGTGGTAGCAGCAATTTTTGAAGAAGAGCGGAGGGGAAGCACACACTAAATGAGAAGAAGAAGAGAAAACAAGTGGAGGAAAGAGATGAGGGAGAGGAAAGAAAAGGAGAAGCAGACAGAGCAAGAGAGAGAAATAAGTAAAACAGTGGTGTGCTGGAGCCGTGAAAGCAGAAATGGAAGTGAAAGAGGGGGTGTTTTGGAGGGACACCCAGCACCAGACCAGCCACAGTGGGTCAGCACTGCACGGCTGTACTGCACTCAGGCCCTGTGAGATTCCCTGGCACAAGCCCGGAGGAGCAGTCTCTCTCCCGACTGCTGCTTAGGGACACTGCTGCACCGACCGGCCACCAAAACAGTCCCGGCGTGCTCTCCTCAGTCAGGCAGAGCAGTACTAAATGAGGTCCTCTGGAAAGGGAGGTTACCACAAAATAAGGTGGGAAATCCCTCTTGACTAAGGGAAATAGCTGGGAGTCAAAACATGCAAAATTTCAAAGCTTCTAATCACCACTGTTATTTGTATCACTCCTAATCTATTTTTATGCTGAGGTAGCTTCACATATGACAGCCCCATTTGGCTGAAGCTAAGAAAAAACCGAAACAAACAAAGGCTAGCACTTCCCCAAGGTCAGTAGCCTCCCAGTAAGTAGCCAGCTTACTGGGAAAGAGGATCCTTGTGAAGTCATGGTCATTTTTTATTTTCATTCTGCTGCGTTAGCATTTCTGGTGTCTGTGTCAAAGAAAAATGTCGGTTGCCTGAAACAAGATCCAGTTGATCTGAAGTCTGAACTAGCTCTACCAAAACCTGAACAACTCATTCCCATATCTTCCCTATTTGTTCACAAGTCAAGAAAAGTTCCCCTTGGTTTGCCAAATTTTCAGAATTTTCAGTCCTTGGTCTGTAAGTTTGGGGGGATTTTTCTGTGGATGGTTTGACTTGCTCTTTTTATTTTGTTCCCATTTTGCTCTATGTGGTTACATAGCGTGGCAGGGTTGAGTGGACAGGAATGCACTCCCCTGGCCCAGGCATATTTCCACATTAGGCAGAGGTAACTTGGAAGGGTGAACTCTCTTCTGGAGCCCAGGCAACATGTCCTAATACTCGGTTTCTCTTATAGCTGTGGAAGTTGTTAGTGAGGCCAGTGCTGCTTATTCTGAAGTATTTGTCAAGATGTGCTGTGTGAATCCAAAGGAACATCTGGTCTGAATTTCTCTAGAAATGGTTATCTCTGAGCAGATTTGGCTTATTTCTTTAATTTCTGCTTTGGTTTTGCTCTGCCTGCTCTGCATGCCACCACACCACTGGGACAGCAACACTTAGAGCAGAGCTTCCTTTTGAAAGATGGTGGTGATTCATAGGGTCCCACCACAACTCTCTGCAGCCCTCCAAACAACTGCTTCACTTGCAGAACAAAACCCAAACCAGAAATAGGAAGTTCATAGCCAGCTTGCTGGTGTTATAGAACTGAAGTAATACATTAATAAACTAATCGTGCAGTCAGCTTACACACTCTCATTTTTTCCTCACAAAACGTTTGCCATGGTGCTTTTGTTTGGCTATTCAATACTCTTACACTGCTTCGCAGGCTGGTAGCTTCATCTGTCAGTAAAGGTACAAAGCAGGATGAAGCATCAATGGCAAACATTAAACTTTTAACTCAATAACTCATTTAATGGCAACAGTTTGCCAAAGTGTGAAAAAAACATGTTATGACTGAATCGCAGTCTTGATTCTTACAAGCCCAGATTTTAACCAGGCTGCTAATTTCTTCACTGCCTATTCATTTGTGTTCATTGTAGGCTATATTTTTATAACTTATGTCAGACTAGTGTCTAAGCCTACCACAAAAATTGGTTCCAACCCTTCTTTTTGCAGTGACCTTTCCATGCAGATGCTCCGCAGCAAAGCCAGTCCCTGACGAACCCGATGGGGACGAGCCAGGAAATGAAATGCTGAGAATCTCAGGCTTGAGCTGGAAGGCATCCAGGGTGCACTCCGAAAGCAGGCAGCGAGGCTTCTGCCTTGAATGTAGGTCACCGCTTACTTATGGAAATTCACTGCTCATGTGAAGAGTGCCATGAAACAGTGCTTTAGGGAGAGGAGGTAAACGTGTAATGCTTTCTGTGTGGTAATTACAGCACTGTGAGGGGGAAGGCTTCCAACTGCTCTAGCTTTCTCTACTCCATTTTTACCGCCTCTGTAGAAGCGAGGCATATGAGTGTCTGACATCACTAGAGAGATTCCTTGAGGGCACATTCCACTTGGAATTGTAGTTTACATACAAAATTTCTTGACATAAATGAGGCATCTGTCTTTTGTCTTTTTAAACAGATTACGCTCAAGAAGTTGTTCCAGGCTGAACTCTATTGTCAAAGCAAGGAGCTGCCTGTGAGTTAATATCCCCATTGCTTGCAGATCCCTGGCCACAAGCCTGCCCGCAGCAATTAATGGGGATCTTTCCTTGCTTGTGGAATACAAACACACATACACAGACACACACATATGCATTGTGGAGATCTGGCTTCTGATGGGCTCTACTGAAACCAACTGCAGAGCGTGCTTACTGTTTGCATGTAACCACACAATTACATATGCTGGGTATTGTGCTCTGAAAGCAAGGAAGAAAGTAGTTTGGTTAAAATTAGAGCCGACAAACCTTTCTTTGGTTTTCATTTCACTGAGTTGCCATACTCATCAGAAGAACATCCTCTCTCTTGTATCTCATTTAACCCCAGGACAGTAATGCCCAGTTCTCTGCCACTTCTCCACCCCTTGTTTTGGAGCTCCATCACCAGTCACTTAATGCCCTGCTCTGCTGGCCACTGTCATCACACCATGCTGTCATCCTGCACCTTCGATATACCTTAATGCATCTCGGGCATGATGATGCAACAAAAATGTTCCAAAAGAGGTCTCAAGAGAGCTCACACTAAAAGACTTGTGCTGGTGCTTCAGTCTCACAGATGAAGCAACCAAGGTCTTTCATACTGGCAATCTGTTCTGAAAAGACAGCATCTCCTGTTATTAATGATCCTGTTCCTGCCTTTCCATCCTCCACACTGTATGCATTGTCCCTGTGCGTTTACATTGCATGTTTTTCTTAGTCCCTCTCTCATGCTTTCCTCTCTGTTACACTAAATCTTATGATAAAAATGGCTTTTCTTTCTGTCATACCACTAACAGTTGCACTTTTCAGAAACACACTCCTGACAGATAATGCAATTTGGCTGTATGATGCACACCAGCACTAAGATTAGCTCTTTACTTTAGCTTTGGGCCTGAATCGGAAGTTGCCCCATGTCCGTGACAACAGTTACTATGAAAAAAGGGCCTCCACTCCGCCAGCAGAAGAGAGGTTGTAAAAGGAAAGGATGCTGCCTGGCAGATGAAAGTAGGACATCAGTCCCCAATCTCATACTGTCTCAGTTCTGCCTTGATGTCATGATTATTTCATCTTTCTGGGAAATATTGTGGTTGGCGAGAGGTGTATCTCAGTTCAGTCACTCTGAGCTGAGAAAAGAAACTCATGCAAGTGTGTTTCAGATCCCAAATCTGATACATATTTAATACATTTTTTAACACAACTGTCAGGACAAAATAGTTTACTGGCCGATGACCAGTTCTGAAGAAATACATCTAGGATTTAGGCAGGATGTAGGTACCTACATCCAAAATTACACTGCAAAAAACCCCACTGGCCCTGACTCAAAGGGATTTTTTTTCCTAATACTTACTGTTTTAATTTCCTCCACCACTAGAGATGTGCCTCTGAGCATGCCTAGAAGTGCCTTGCAGCTAATCTGAGCCTGATCAGGATTCACAGATTGGAATACAAATTATCTGTTCTATCTGTTAGCAGACAGACAGACAAATTTTCCAGTTCCTCCTTGGCTTAATACAGCTAGTTACAGTGTTTCTGAAAATGGCCAGCTTTTCGTTGCAGGAGCCAGGCACAACCACAGCTCTTTCTGTAAGATAATAAATACTGAATTGCGGTTCTGCTTCTGGAAGGCAGTGTCACTTATGCTCCAAAAAAAACCCCACTCTAGCCAGAGTCTAGGCTCCAACACTCTGCTCTGCAGTGACTTGGTAAATCACTTAACCTTCCCACACCCTGTGTTGCTGACCTGTGGGACAGGTATGCTATGAACTCATTGGATGCTGAGAAACTTTGTTCAAGGGTTTGTGCAATGATGCATACAACGAACTGTCAGTGGCTCTTGACTAGAAAGCCTCTAGCTCCAAAATACAAGCCTCTGCATATTTAGCACAGGAATAGTTCCATTAGTTGATAATATCAGGAAGTGACTGTACTTTATTCAGACACCTATATGAGAAGGGTGTCATAATATGTGGTTACTGTGTAAAATTAATAAAATGCCCCAAGACCCTTAGTGGAAAGAGCTGATAGAATTTGAGTTCTCAGAGAGTAAATTATTTATGATCCACCCATCTGAATTATTTATCCTCCACTAAATTTTATGTCCTAGAGAGGGATTCCTATAATGCAGCTCTAGCCATCCAAAAGTTGGATATCTAGTCAAAGTTGATTGTCTAAGGTCACTTGACAGCGGAAATATGGGCCACTCCAGAGGAAGAGTCCCCTCTCCTACCTTAGACACCTCCCTTAGACTCTCCACATTGACCAGAGAAGAAGTTGAGATGCCTAGCTCAGACTAGACACCTACCTTCAAATGCTAAATCTGTGCAGGGCCCACCCTGAGTATGCGATCAGACCCTGGTGTGGGTGCACCAGTGAGCCTGTTGCTGACCCACGCTCCCCTCCAGTGCTGGGCCAGGGCTTGTGGCAGGCAGGGCCCCCTGCCCCTTCCTGCTCCTGCTGTCAAACGCACCTGGCTGAGGCAGCATGCAGTGATAGCATGAGATTAATGATTTGGGAAAGTGATGGAGATGGGGTGAAGGAGAGAGAAGAAAAGAGATGCAGAATAATAAGAAAACAAAAATCCAAGAAATGGAAATCAGCTGTGGGAAAGACAGCAGTAAGGGGAGAAGGAAAGAAAGGAAGAAAAGGTTGCTTGGGACAAACAAAAAGAAGACCTGAACACCATTTGCAGCTGCCATTTAAGGTTGGTGCTTGGCACTCCACGTAGGAAGATGGATGAGTGCATGACCAGGCAGAGCCATCCCCCCAAAGCAGGGCAAGCACTCTCCTCAACTCTGCCCAGCACTGCCCGGCTTTCCTAGCGCTCTGCCCTACTCTGAGAGGCTTACTTAATGAATCACATTGACAGCCAGGTGTCGTAAATCACTTCCCGCCACACAGCTCTCACGCTGAGGATGATGGAAGTCATTCTCATACACGCTCATTCGTTACTGTGGCTGGGCGTAGGCAGAAACAGGGCTACCAAAGCAAAGCTGTCAGAGGGAGGAGGGGCTTTCCTGCCCCATCTGCAGCCCAGCACATGCCACTCCCCATCCTCAAAAGAACGGCCTCCACAAGGCACTTACAGGAAGGGCAGGAAGATAACCTGCACTCATGTCCTGAATATGCAGATTTATATTTGGAGGCTGTTACAAATAAAAATTATGTTAAAGCAATCACATTAATCAGGGCCTTTTTATGCATATGCTGCAATGAGACACAAATGAAAAGAGTAATGGGTGCATACTGACCGTAAAGGTTAATCAAAGGCAGCTTCTTCTTTTGGCAGCTATATCCTTCTGCTGGCCTTTGCCAGGAAACATTCACTTCATTGCTTTCTCCCTCTCTTTTTTTTTTTTTTTTTTTTTTTTTTTGTTTGTTTTGTTTTTGTTTTAAAAACTTTATATGCCCAACCCCCCATTCTCAGGTTTTCTAAAAATTAGAATTATATCACACCCATTTTAAGTACCTGGAGAAGAAAATGGTGAACCTGTAACATTTCAAAACCTCTTTGACAAATGGGGTTTCATCTTCACTAGTTTTAACTGAGACTTTTCTATACATATTATAAAAGGTGCTGACTGATCCTTTGTTGCAGGCATTGAATGAAGAAATGTTGCAGGCATCCCTTCAGGAAAACCACCTGAGCTAGCAGAAAACTGCAGAGCAGTCCCAGCCCATCAAGAATCTGTACAGGCCTGTTGATATATCTATTCTGGGGACATTATCTCCTACACAGTGCCTTGCTGGGAAGCATTTGGAAACATTTTATGGACTGATTCAGTATTAAACAATGGGTTGACTGCAGACTGCAGTGCAGGATAATAGTACCTAAGCCAGCCTTTGACAAGCCCATGCCAATTTAAGATGCTGTTTACCTGGTAACATTCACTTTGGGGAAAAACACAGATGTTGCCTTCACTCTCATTCACTGAAGTAGATCGCCCCACACAGCTTCGATCACAGCTAAGCCATCACAGAAGCCCTGATGGCAGAAGTCACAAGAGAAGCATTAAATCAAAGCAGCACAATTCAGCTGAACAATGTCCCTTTCTCTCGGAGCACTGCTCCTGTTGGAGGTGGAACAGATCTGTCTGTGTGGGGCAAGGTTTGTAGGACTTCCCAATGGGCAAGGCTTGTAGAGCTTCCCAGACCCTCCTGCTGCTGTGATCCAGTGCTGGGACAAATGCAGGTGGTGATTCCTGGTCCTTTGGTACAGCAGCAGTGCTGACCTTGGCTCCACTCTCTACCGTAAGCAGCACATTTCCCATAAGTCATTAATTTTTAACTTTCTTCAGTCTGTGGCAGGAACTGAATTGCTGTAAAATAACTCATACTGAATTTCAACAAGAGGCTGAGATAAACCAGGAAATCATCTTTCCTCATTGAAAGGATTTTACTCTCCAAGACCAAGTAGGTACAGTAGGACTGTTTTCACATTCCACTGTCTCTGTCCTTCTTTCTAGCTTCACATAGTTTTTTTGTCTTCACAGAAAAGGTCTCTAATAATTTTCTTCTTCACCTTCTTATGTCACTTCCAAATGTAGCTCTCTGAATGTTCATCTCGTTTAAATTTCTCTGCTCTGCTGGTGGATTCTTTCCACTACTAGAAAGTTATAAGGGGTAGATAAGGTGAATGACAGTCTAACTTTACAATGTAGTTGTGCTTTTCCAGTCAGGCCCTAGTCCTCAGCCTCAAAATTCTTCCATTAAACCTTCCCCTTCAGACTTAAAATAGATGCAGTTAATGTGTCCAAAATTTTGCTAGAAAAAGGCAGATTTCTGAGTTTCTTCTGGTCTGGTGAGGTAAAAACCTACTTTTGGCTCTGTTCTCAAGCCACATCTGGTGATCATTCTGGTAGATGTCTGCTTTCAAATCTTCATCTGAAATGAAAGTGAGTTTCCATCTTGGTTTCTCATCCATGTTTGGACTATCTCTTTTAAAATTTCTAATTCATCTAATAAGTTTACATGGAAGGTATAGATGAGATCAAATGCCTACTTTGGGTGTTTTCCTTTGTCCATGCAAAGCAGTAGACTTTATAATCTCATTGTTTTTTCTCCTTATTTACTGTGGCTTTAAAGGCAGTAGATACCATTGAAGCGCGTTATCTACATCTGCATTATAAGCATTACTCATGCTGCCCTAAACACTCAAGGGAGCTCAGTGGTGATATTAAGCTGGCTGCAGCACAGCAGAAGAAGGTAAGGTCTTCTGCATCTGAGCTTAGTCACGAGACATGTCTGTCCATTGTTCTTGTGCCAAAGGGCTCTGCCCTTCTGTCTAGCTGTGATCCATCCAGATCCTCCAAGAAAGGATAAAATCCTGCGTTAGTCACAGGATGGAAAGATTCCCTACTGTGCCAAATCCCCAACCACCCAACCCCCTGGCAGGGGTTGGCAATTTTGCTGGGAGTCTTGATGATGACAGCTTGTCCATCCAGGTCAGGAAAAGGTAGATGGGTGGCCCTCTGAAGCCTGTATAACAAATGTTGTTAATAACCCATTCAGTAGATGCTTTCCATCTTCCAGGCAGTTCAATAATGACTTTTCACAGCACTTAAGCTGGAGAAGATCAGGATTTCTTCTGATGAAATAAGATTGGTAGTCTGTGGAGAAATGCAGTTTCCTTGCAAATTGAAGTGTTACTGAAGAAGACCAATTTTAGTATAACTTTGATCAGGAAAGGTTTGTTAGATACAGAGGGGGAAATCTCATCTAAGAATGATTTTGTTTTAGTGAGGAATGCAATTCACATTTCCTGATACAAATAAAAGAGGAAGGGGGAGAAGAGTAAAAGGAGAGAAGGGAAAGGAAGGGCAAAAATCTGAAAAATGTTGGACACCATGGCCTGTTACATATGAAATTATTGTGCTGTGAAAGTAAAAGTTTGTTCTGTTCTGCTTAGGAATTTAAGTTCATAAGACAAACAGCATTGCTCTGTTCAAATACAGCTTTTCAATGTAGCTAAAACGTTGGTAAACATCACAAGCTGTGCTCTAAGAATCCTTTATTCTGCCAAATTCTTAGTTTCTTTGGGCATCTCCCATTATCTCTTCAGTGGACACTAGCTAACCAATCTGCCACGTAAACTGTTTGTCTCACTGGTGTTGTAGGATAAATTACAGCCACCCAAGATGCCTCTCCACCGACATGATGATTCAAAACTACTTGTATGACTTATGTGCTGCTTGTCCCCACAGATATTTTATTTTTCTCCACAGCTGCATTTCCAGATTTTATCTTATTGCCACTTACCATACTATTTGTTGTGTGGGTGTATTGCTAGTGAACAAAGCCTAACTAGATTTACTTTACAAATGTTGTGAGCTTAAACTACAGTAACTACTCTGAAAGTTATTATGTCTTATCAGTGTGCAAATACTAGGTTCCTACCCACACACCTCTTGCAGAGCTGCAGGTCTGCAGACAGGTTTTGTCAGTGCTTTAGGCTGTAGTCCCTTTCTCCTGCTCAGCTAATACAAAAGCCTAGGCAGAGAATTAGATATCCATGTATGTTTTGGAAGCTGAATCAAAGGGTCCAAAAGGAATTTAGCCAATATTCTGAGTTTGTGTGTGCATACATAACCATGGTGTATATCAGCAAAGAGGTTCTTTATCCAAAAAATTCCTTCTTTCTCTTTTCCATCCTTTCCCCACCTTCACTGGCCACAGCTCAAGGGTACAGTAAAGGTCACCTACAACAGCACACTAGGGGAGTTGGAGGCAGGGCTACAGCATATCAGAGTCCACGTGTTTTGCTCTGGCAGAGCAGCCCATGAGGAGCTGGTATGAAGTGACACCACTCACAGGGACAGTTCAGAGCTACCTTCCCATCGGCAGCCTCCCATCCTGTCCTTACTCTTCTGCTCCGACAGTCAGTGCACCTCAGAGCATGACTGTGCAGACAACTTTTAACAAAACGCCTTGAAAATTAGCATGGCCGTTTCCATCCAGGAACCATGTGAGCTTTACTCAGGACATACACCTAGGTACGTGAGACCTAGCTCTGGGAATACAGAGATGGTAATTTTCTTCAGTTAGTGGGGAATTTTGCTCCCCATCTTTTTTCTGTTCAGTTCCTATTACAATTTCTGTCATCACCAGACAAAAGAGACCTTTAATTCTGGCACATAGCATGGAGGAACTAGGAATCCTTGTTCCTCATTACAGCATTAGACTTAGCAGTCCCCAAGCTGTTATGAAACACTGCAGAGGGGTCACAACAGGAAGTACAATCACCAGCAGCAAGTAAAATAAAGGCTTTCCTTCCTATTCTAAGATTTCAGAACTTCCTTATCCTCCAGCTCGAAATCCTCTTACAGCTGTTGCATTTATTTAAGGGATATTTTTTTTCTTTTTCTTATTTCTGCCTGGGTCACGTTAAGGACCCACCACCTGCTTGTTCCTATGGCATCCTCAATTTGCATGAAAAACAGGCAGGAGGAAAATAAAAGATGCAGCTTAATCAATCCTCAGAGGAGACCTTGAACCCTCTGGTCAAAGGTCTGCAGACTGCATTAGGAACTCACTCCCCTGGCTCCATCTGAGCTCCTGCTGCAGCTCTGTGTCTCATGCCTCCAGCTTCATTTCTCTTTTTCTAATTAGACACGCTGCTGCCATTCAGGATGGAAAGTAATCTCACAGCCTTTTTAATATGTACCTGTTGACTCCCTCACAACAATTTA
The DNA here is from genome assembly GCA_031468815.1 of Morus bassanus. NCBI lineage: Eukaryota > Metazoa > Chordata > Aves > Suliformes > Sulidae > Morus > Morus bassanus. Next base: position 84,210,801 of record CM062568.1, on the reverse strand, counting down.
ATCAGAATTTGATAGGGTTTGGAGGCAATCCGTCTGTTCAGAGGCCGAACAAATAAAAGCTGTCTGAGAAACTGCTCTCAAAACCCAGAAGAGGGATTATTTCCAACTAGGTGCAAAGCCTGGGTCAGATCCTATTCATTTTATTTATATGAGCAGTCAAACCGTGAATGGAACAACACGACAGAGCTAGGTAAGCAGGATCCAACCTATTATTTTCAGCTCCCTGAATACTCCTAGTCCTCATTTGTCGTGAGTCCCAAGGACCTTTTGACCATAGTCAGACAACACAAGCAGCAAGTTTAAGCATGGGATTATCTGAGCAGTTAAAGTTAGGCACATGCTTAAATGCTTGCTGAGTTAAAGTTCAGAGCAGCTCTTGAGGTTTGGTCTTCCCTGCTCTCATCTGCAGACACTGAGGAAAGTCTTTGTGAAGAACTGACTGCTTCTAGCTTTCACACAGATTAATATGGTACAGTCCGTAATTTTTTTGTCAGCTGGGGAGATTACCGTGTGTGGGAACTTCTCAGGCTGCACAAACAGAACAAAAAGCAGTGACCCCCACTAGCTGGATTTCTTTTTTCTTCTTTAAGACTGACTGTCTGCATGGGCAGAGATGTAAAAGGGCTGTTGCATAAATCCCAGGAGGATGGATGAAAAAGCAAATTCCTGGGTATTTCACAGTCAAGTACCACTGCTGGTGGCAGCAAAAGCAATGGCTGCAGCTCTGGGTTGAGGCTGTGGGCAGGAGAGGGAGCCTGGCAGTGCAGGCAGCATTTGTTCGTGCATGGTGCTGGAGCAGCATGCCTACCTTCACTCGCACACCGTGTGCTCAGCACCCTGTTTTAGCAGGCAGGTACAGCATTGCTGGATCATTTGGAGAAAAAAGATGGGGAAAACATAATGTCTGAGCCAGGCTGAGGCAGATGCCCTTTTTACTTTATCCTTAGCACTCTGAGGAAATTAATACTTGAGCCCACTCCACAGACAGCTGGCAGGTTGCAGGCAACCTCCCTGTCCCCACCAAGTACTTCCATAGTGCTCAGCTTTTGCTTCAGGGTCCCATAGCTGCTCCAGCTGGCACAGCCCTCAGGGCCTCCCATTGCAAAGTAAGGTCTGCAGCTCCAGGATTATCTGGCTGTCACGGCCCAGGGCCTGTTGATTTTCACTTTACCAGGCTCCTCAGGCAGGATGCGAAATGAATCAAGGGGGAGGGCAGCAGGATATAGGGTAAGCATGTATGTACCATAGCCTCTCAAGGTTACCTGGCGGCTGTTATTAGCCCTGAGCTGTTGATCCAGTGGCCGTTTCTTTGTCTCTGTAGGTCAGGTACAGACTGCAGAAAAGCTCACAAAAAAAGTGAGAGGTGATGGACAAACTCACCACTCCCCTTCAGAGGACAACAAGAAAACTGTGACCCAGATGGGTCAGCATCCTTCAGCCTCCATCCATCCTGGGCAGTGGTGCTGGTTTGCTAGGAAACGCTTAGCAAAGGAAAGTAGCAATAGAAATTGTAAATTGTGTTTTCTTCAACGCCCAGTATAAAAATGCCCAAGGCCTGAGGATTTGATTGACAAAAACAAACCCTTAACATTGCATGCCCCTTAGTTAGCCCATTGCCTCAGATTTTGTAGCCTTTGTATTACATGCTGCAGATGCACACTCACCTCCCCCCCAAATCTAAGAACAGATGTTCATTTTGCAAACATCTGTTCTGCTTGAAAATGGCACTGCCTTGGCTGACAGTCCCTGCCCAAAGCGAAGATCACTCCCTGTGCTCCACAGCATACGTAGAAAGAGGGTTCATCTGAGCTCCCCCTCATCCTCTTCAGAAAAAATGCACTGAGGTAGTTCACCCTGCCCAGGAGGATGCTGATTTACAGGACAGGTAATGCAGTGAAAATCAGGCTATTTGAAAATGTTGCAGATTAGGCATTCAGAGTCTCCAGACCCTGTTACAAAACTTGGCCCTTGAAATTTATCAATCAGAAATTCTCCACACTACCACTAAATGATTCAGAACGTCTTATTAAATCTTACTGTGAAGTAAAATGGTGCTGTGCACAGACACCCATGTTTTTTTTCAAAACCACTCTCTGACTTGATTCCACTTTTGTACATTATCAGTGCTTGTGTCTACAGTTACAAAAGTTAGCAGGACTGAGATTCTTACAGTGTTCCTTTTTAATACGCAGCTTCTTTGAATGTGCTACGTAAAACAAGGGTAGCACACTTCACACAAAATAGTAGCACTACCAAATGCAGCTGGATTAAAAAATACTGGATCTTTCTCAAGATAGGTGCTTGCCTGCAAAATTTCAACTGAACAGTAAGCTTTGTGGATAAATTAATTTTTTAGCAGATACAAGCATCTGAAACAGGAGAACCTGAAAGAATAACAGACACATTTTGCACATCCGGAAGATGTATACACTTATCCACAGAAATTCAGACACTGCTTTCAGCAAGTGACTCCAAAATACCCTTTCTTCTGCATTTATCTTTTTTTTTTTTTTCCTCTTGGCAGTTGTGAATATCCTTTAATATTCTTATGAATTTGTCTGATTGTGATTCTGATTAAAAAATAATCTTTTCAATCTAAGATGAAATAGAATGAATTAAGCCCAGCCCGTATTGATATTAGCATGTAAATGATGCTAATGAGTCAGTGCGATGCTTATTGTAAATGGTTGTTGCAATACAGCATAATATTTTGCAAGTTCAAAAAAGACTAAATTTTTATTGCAAAATATCATTTTTATTACATAGGTATGTATTATACTGTAGTGCTGAGTGCATTCATTACAAATACCTGCGAAGCATTATTTTTTCCATATTTTTTGTAGCCAATACTGCTTCCATACAAGGGTGCATTTTAAAAGGTAGTCTGCAATTGCTCGTCACCAGCAATTATTCCTAATAATATCTTTCAGCCACCTAGCTATTTAGCTAGACATATGTAACATAGGACACACCTCACTGAGGAATGAACTATGTTTTAAGGTCTTTTTTTTTCATTATGAAATCTCCTGTCTAGAGACACACTGAACTGATTTTGAACTCCTGAAAGAAGAGAGGAATAAAGAAAGAGCAAGCAACATGGTGAATGAGCTGGTTAACAGGGCAATCCAGAGCAACAGTTCAGGTCTCATCTCCTAAGGTACAGTGGTTTGCAGTTCACTTCCATAACCACTAGCTCTTCAAGTTGGCAATAACTCTCACCTTTCCTTTGTGCTTACAGCAAAAAAAAAATGTAGTTCTTTCCCAGCCTGTTAACACAGATTATCAAACCTCTCTCTCCAGTGTATCTCTGAAGTGTAGATGCTGTGAAAAGGGCTCACGGCTCAAGTGCTTCTCCTTCTAGTGCGCTTCATTGCACACAAGTTGGCAATCACCATGTGTGAGCTCATCTTATCTCATAATCTACACAGGACTGGGCCAGTTCAGCTCTTGTGTGATACCTTTGAGAAAACTCCAAGAGCACTAGAAAGTATAAGTAATCATTTGTTATGGGACTGCCCTCTATATGAATGATTTAATTACTTGCAGTCAAGCAGGCAGGCTGGATCACTGAGGCTGCATCTAGCCTAGCGCACCCTCACCCAGCTCACCCTGGGGCAACGCGCAGGCTCCCCAGCTGCTGCTTCCACAAAACCCAAGCACAGGGTGTCCCAACCGCAGTAACTCTCCCAGAGGACCAGGCACATGGAGCTCACTGTCTGAGGCTCAGTCCACCACCACCCTGTAGTCACAGGTAATGGGCAGGAGAGGTGTAATCCATCCCGATCCATGGGTCATTGCCTTCCCCACAAGTCCCAAAAGCCTTTTCAGCATCCTAATTCAAACACAAGGGCCATTCCTACAGATTTACAGAGAAAATGAGACATCAAGTATAAGCATTACCATTCTGGTTGCCTATGTTAGCAGTGAGTTTATAAAGTACCAATAGAGATTTCTCCTCTCTATTTGTGCAGTTTACATTTTCCCTCTCCCAGTAGTCTCTCCTAATCCAATGGGGAAAATCAGTTTATGGCCCTAATTCACATAATTAGTTTAACCTTTAGCAAATCAGCAAAGCATGCTGAAGTAGCTGTCGGCAGTGCCCACCCAACTTCTCATCTCTAACTGTGGCCAGACTCTCAGGCTAAAGGCAAAGGTAGAAATCCCCTCACACATCTTCCCAAAACTGGTTACTCATTAAGGAGGAAAGTGGCAGATGATGTTTCACAAGTTTAGTTTCTAAATCCAGGACTGCCTGTATTACTATCCTTATCCTCTAATTTCAATCATGCTTCTTCCTCTTTAGTATGCACTCTAATGTCTTTAGGAGGAGTAATCCTATTCTTTCCTAACTTTCTTTTTGCTAAGCTAAATAAGCCAAGATAGAGTAATCTCATCTCGTTAGTTACTCTCAGTTCCCATATTACCTTGGTAGCTTTTCTCTGCTCCCGTTTCAGTGTAATTCTTTTTTTTTAATATAAAGCAACTCTAATATTCTCTAGGTATTCATATATATGCCTTGCAGTGTTCTAGTAAAGCTTCCTATTTTCTGCTGAGCATGCTTGGATTGATGCATCATAGAAGTACAGCAATGTAGGGTTGGAAAAGGACCACCTGGGACTACACCAGCCATTCAGTCCTGCTTCTCACAGTCCCTAGAGATTGAATCCCAGCAGTATCACACTGGTGGTTCACAGATCTTCAGCCACCGATCCACACTCGCCCAGTCTTCCCTGCTGCCTCTGGCACAGGGACCCTGCTTCTTGTGAGTCCATGCCCATGGCTTTGCACTTTGCGCTTCTATAATTCACCCTGTTCCTGTTGTTCTAATTCACAGGGCCCTCCAGCCCTCCCAGAACGATGCTCCTGCCCTCTTCAGCATTAGTGACCCTGTGCCACTTCATATTACTGACAAATGCCTTAAGCTTAGACCAAGTTCTTGTACCAAGGTCAATAATGAAAGAATTGGATTGCACTGGTTTCCAAACATATCACTGAAGAACGCCGCTGATAACCTTGCTCAATCTGGCTCCCTTTGACATGCTCACCTGCTCCCCACTCTAACTCCTGTGCAAGGCCCACTCACCTCATTACATAAATGCTTGCAATTACAATTTCATCAATGCTCAGGGCCCATGAACTTATTCACAGAAAGCATAGAAAACAAGTGTTCAGTAAAATATTCTGCAGGGTTTAAAAACACAGTTTTTTGCTTCTGATAGAAGTAATAATGAAGGCAAGACCTCCTCTTGTAATCTAGGGCAAGGCTGATGTAGGAAGCTTTATTGTTTTAATTCTTCTGAATTAAAAGAAGACTGAAATGAGAACTTATGAGGTATAAATATAATTTTTGCTTGTTTTCTGGTGCACCCTAAAATGACTGAAGCCAAGCTATCTCTACTCAATATAAATAATATTAAGAATAATAAGAATAATGCATTCTCAAATGCATTAATGACAATAGTAAACAACATGCAAATAATAAGAATAAAAAACTAGAGAAGAAGTATTGAATGGAGTAAATATCTTTAAAAAGTTTAACTTTGGTAAAATGATTGTTCTACTATTGCGCAGCTAGTGCGTATAACTTAAAAGGAAAGTCATGTACTTTAATAACACCTTGGAAATTGCCTTATAGCAGATATTTATTGAAACTTCTTCCATCCTCCTCTATTTCTCACTGTGTTTGTAAGACTTGGAAATAAATTGGTTTTGTAAAGTGTAAGTGTGAGTATTTTGAAATAGCTAATCTTCACAGGATATTACAGTCATAAATTACATTTAAAAAAGTTGGGGCAGGAATCTGGTATAGGAATCAACACATTATTCAGTTATGAGGAAATACCTCCAGAAGCTGTTATTAATGGGAGCAAAGAGCATTATTCGGTGAGGTCTTCTGATATTGCATTATTAATACTCAAAACACAAATTTTCTGAGATGAATTTGCAGCAAAAAAAAAAAACACAGTAGCATATCTGATTCGTGCCAGCCATGATATGAAAAGAAATACATTTTGCATGCAACACTATTGTATCTGCGAAAATTGCCGCCAAATTGCCACTGAAAACATCAAGTCATCCTTTTGTTCAGTTTTATATTTATTTACTAAACCACTTATGAAGGTCTACAATCAACAGTCTTTTCTTAAATTATCTAAAAATACCATTCAGTGAATTCTCAGATCATTTCCTATTAAAACACAAAAAGGCACGTTTATGGTGAGAAAGCAATAGATTTATAGTTGCATATGAAGTTTGGCAGCTCTGAATATAGGATAGAAATAGGGAGCTGACTTTTGTGGGTATTCCTTCCGTTGTCCCTACAGCTATCTCTCCCTATCTTTCAGAAACATTGCTTAATGCTCTTTCCTGACAGGCAGGGAGGCTCTGAGCAGAGCCCAGCTGAAATACAGGGTCTGAATCAGCGGACCTCAGCCTTCCTCCTGTCAAGCGGCTACAGGTTTCCCCCACCAGCCTTGTTATTATTTGTTCATTGCACTGCTTCAGGTAGTGCTTTGTCAAGCAAAACCAAGTCTACTGCTGGTAATATTTTGTATCCTCCCCTGCCTTTACAGACCTCTTCTCTGTTACTGGTAAAAGATCACACCTTCGGTGACTTGATGCAGAGAGGGCTTTACCTTAACATGCTTACAGCCAAGGAAACCTTCTGCCCCAGAGTTGAAGCTTTGCCTCCCCACCTTCAGAGGCAGCTGGCATTTATTTGAGTCGAGATTTTAACATTGATCACTACTAGGTGTAGGACTCCCCAGTTGCCTTTGCCAGCTTAGCACCACCTCACTGGGTCCCTGGGTGTGCTTGCAGCTGCACCAAGAGTTGGGCCGATCCTCTCGACTGTGGTTGATGAACTGCTGTGGCTCCAAAGCCCTGGCTCTACTCAGGGCAGGTTTCACCAGAAATCGAGTGAGTGCAGTGAAAATGAGTGAATGTGAACCGTTTCACACCATGCAGCAAAAATATACACCATTAATTTATTTCACAAAGCGGGGAGGATCCAGTTCACAAATTAACACCATCAAAGTTACCAATTCAGGTGGCCAAATTCAGAGGCGTGGGGCCAAGTGTGGGGAAACTGCCTGGGACAGACAGGGAAGCAGGAGCTGCAGGCAGGAGGAGGGGAAAAGCCACAGCAATGAGCCACCCTCCTCCTCCTCCCCACACCGCTCCCAGATCTCCCTGCGAAACACCGCGACGCACGTAGGAGCAATAGGGTGCTCTGATTCAGTTCCCCTGGTGAAATGCTGTTCTCCGGTAGACAGTGCAGCCTCAGTGTAAAAGGTCAGAGCAGCCGATGAGTCCCAGGTGAGAAACGGGGACGGATGTGGCTCTGTGGAAATTTTAGGTGCCCCATTCCTGTGATTGGGAGCTGCAAGATTAGACTGGTGGAGGGAAAGCCTAGGAGACAGTGAGGGGCTGCCACCGGCCCCAGGCGTTCAGATCCCCGCTCTGGGCTAGGGCAGGCTGGCAAGGCCCCTTTTCTTGCTCTGGGCCCCTTTTTATGAAAATTCTAAACTTGACTGCATTTTTATTTTCATATTCAGAGTAAATGAAGAACAGTTCAGTGATTTGGATATATCTTTGGAACGAGTAATTTTTAATCACTTCCTCCTCTATTTGATACAAATACGGCATCTCTGTGGATCGCTGGCTTTCTCTGAACTCAAGCTAGCGGCAGTAAAGACGAGCAGCCGTCTCTCGCAGCCAGTCTCTCACTTCCTCCAGCTGCTGAAAGGAGCTATTTGCAAGCGTGTGCTGTGGGGAACAGAGTCACTTCCTTACCATGTTTGGCCAGAGAAAGAGATTGCGCTAAACCCGGAAGCACTCATCATTGTGTCGTTTGGGAAAATATTTTAAACATCTCTGTTGCCTTCCTGCTCCTTTTTTTTTCTTTTTTTTTTTTTTTTTCTTGGTAAGGGAAGGTGCATATACTTCCACGTTATATTGTATGAAAACAAAAGGCTGAGCCATCTCAGACTTTTCTCAACAGTTATATTTGACAAAGTGCGATCCTGTGATTGAGCTGAAACTGGCTAAAACACAGTGCAAGCTTCAGCAAACACTCTGAGGGTACTCACTGAGCAAAGTGGTGGAAGGACCAAAGTACTTCATGCATCCCTGTCTAAGTGACATTATACTACAATTGATACAAAACCAACTAGGATATGATATAAATTAAGCACCGAGCCCAAAAGCAGTAAACAGTGAAGGACTGCTTTAAAAAACTGTAGTTTTAGCACTCTTTACCTGAAAATGAAATTAAAATACAGTCATTTTCCATTTTCAAGTAAGCTCTGCTGGGATGCATCCTGCTAGCTGGACATCAGCTTTAAATGTTATCCAGTCTGTTACTTATGGCTTTTTTTTCCTGTGTCATAAAAGGTCACTGTCTCAAAGAATTCAAATTAGTCCCACACCTTGGGAGCAGAGTGCCTATTAGTGTCTTTCTTGGTGTGAGCAGCACCCATGGATGCATACAAACACCCCAGGGTCTGAGTCCCACCACTTGCTGCTGAGTGTCCATTTGGCACAGGAAGCTGGTGCGAGCCCCTCCGCTGCACCTGTCTTCGGGCTTCCCAGTGCAAAAGGGCTCAGTGAGGGCTCAGTGAGCGCAATCAGAGCTGAAACCCTGGTGCTCTGGGTTTTGTTGGCCCCACGAATGAGTGGCATAAGCCAGAGCAGGCCTCAGACTGAACTGAAGGGATCTAAGTAAGGCTGAAGCATGCCAAGCGGGACTGCTAGGGCATGTCCCGCAGGCTGCTCAGGAGGGGGTGTCCCTCTTGTCCCAGCTGGATGCCTGCACACCTCCTGTCCCCCCTGCTTGCCTCCTTCCTCACAAGCAATGCCATTGGCAAAGCATGATGCCAGCACAACTGCATTTGCAGGAAATCAGTGTTTTTTCTTTCAATGCACCTTTTCCTAGCAGAAGGACAAGCAGGCGGCAAGAACTGCCCCATAGCAATGTGCAGCTATGCATGCCCTAGACACATGGCGGTTTTATTCTGCTGCCTTGCGACGGGCTGTGCGCTGCCTCCCTTTGCACAATCCTACAACTGCAGCAGGAAGTCTGCAGCAAGAGGAAATCCATCCCTTTCCCAAGGACAGCCCTGCATGTGTTGAGGCACTTTTGTCTTCTTCCTCCCACAGGACTGAGGCTTGGGAGGCTGTGCCTGCTGCATTACTCATTTCAAAATCCTGGACTAAATAAACCCTTGTCTATAGGATGGGTTACACTCTTGTCCTCTGCCGCAGGCTGGCAATGCTCCCTCCCACGTGCGGGAGCAGTGCTGGTGAGAGCAGCCCTAGGGAGCAGGATGCCTGGAGAGCCATTCCCCCTCAGCTGCCGGTCAGCAGAGCAGGGGGTCCAGGCCTTGCACTGCCCTGACACACCACAGAGCAGGGGAGTCAGAAGAATCCCCCTCTCCGGGTAAGCAGTTGATCCGGCTTCTACTGGGGAAACATTTCAAAGGCAATTATCGGGAAGAAAGAACAATTCTTTATTAATAGTAGTAATAGTAACAGCAGCAGCAGCAGCAACAACAGATTGCATTCATCATTCTCTGCACTGAAAACTTTTAGCGTTGTCTGCCTTAGTTTTTACATGAACGGCTTCTGGGAAATTAGATCTTACTGATTTCCCTGGGATTCATCCCATTCCCTGGGATTCAACCCTGTATGCCAGGTTTAGGAGGATCATTGCTCTGTGACAGCAGCTGATTCGCGGGGCAAGGCTGGTGGTTCCCCAGCTCTGCGGATGCTCACGGTCTTCCTGAGAGGCCATGTGCAGATGTGCGGAGCCCCAGAGTCCTGCCCAAGCCATAGCTAGAGATCGAACATGTGCCTCTGGGAAGAAGGTGTGAGTGTAAGGATTCTCCTCTGCAAGTCTCTGCAATGAGAAGGAGCAGAGGAAAGACCTTTGTCTGACTATTGCTGATCTTATGCAAGGACGACATTTTCCAGCAAACTCTTTTTCCTGAGAAAATGTTAAATTCTCCAAACATCTTTTCCAAGTACTGGTCTACAGAGAATGGTAACTCCCATACCCAAGCTGGGAATTTCCAGCCTCTTTGGTGCTGGCTCTTTCCTCCATCCTCCAGCCAGCTGCTTTCCCGCTCTGAAACCTCAAATATTTTCACAGGATGAAAACAAAGATTCCCAGCCCCATCTCCTCGCAAACCTGTGTGGCACCCTCATGGTAGGGAGAAGTGCACTGCAAATGGAAGGGACAGGAGAGCCTAACTGCTGCCTGCATTTAACGCCTGCATCTCATCTGAGTTCACATGCCACCTCACCTCTTCCACCCTGAGGCTCAGTCTGGTCTTCAACCTCATGCAGTGCAGCCCCTGCCTTTTAAATTCACGCCCAGTTTCCCCTCCTTTTCCTGTTTTTGCACACATTTTCTCCTCACTTCCTGTCACACTTCAGTGCTCCCCATGCTTCAGAGCAAAACCCTTGATAAACGTCACTGGCGGTTACTACCATGAGCACAAGACAGCTGAGGTTAACCATCAACCTTTGTTTGCATCCCATAAGCACCTAAGAGATGAGCAGCAGCATTTTCAGGGACAAAAGGTTAAAAGCAAAGACTTTGCAGTGCCAGTGGTGGCACCACCCTGTCCCACCATCACCTAAGGGGTGACTCAAAGCCTGGTCCTGACCACCATACCCATGGAGGTTTTCTGGTGGAATTAAAGAGGAAGGAGATCCGGGTACAGCCACGTGTTATTTGTGTTGGGTTTTGCCTTCAGTTTATTGGATCAAATATATCTCAGTTTATTGCCTGGTGGATCCACAGTTGCGCTGCGTGGCAGGTGGTGGCAGTGCCCTGCCCAGGGACAGCACCACAGCAGCTCCCCCACCTCCACAGCCTGAGCCATGGGCTCAAGGACAAAAACAACATGGGAGGACCATGGGAGGGAAACCCCTGGTGGGTGGAACCTGCAACATCCACTGTGCACCTACCCCGTAGCCTCTGAGTCATCTTGAAAGCGGCACCGGTGGACCCCACCATGCTCAAAACAGCCATTTGCCCGGCCAGACGTCACCACCATAGTGCCGTGGCCATGGGCCAGTCACCTTCTTACCCCCTCGCAAAGAATGAGGTGAAACAGAGGTGCTTCCAGAGAGGCAAAGTCTGATTCATGTTGCTAAATACAGACAACGGAGTGGGTTTCTTCCTCGTCTGCTTGTCTCCTGTCCAGCAGAAGAACTCTTGAACCAGTTGGACAGAAGCGGTGGCAGGGTTTAAGGTGTTGCTCACTGAGGTGCCTGAGGGAACCGGCAGAAACCACTCCAGGGTCCCTTAAATTACCCGTGACTCATCCCTCTATGAAGCCATGCCCCTTTCATGTTTATCTTTTTTATTGTTTTTTATACTGTCTGATACTGTATCAGTTCTTGTGTTTTATTAGACTTCCAGGTCAAGGGTTTTGAACTTGTTTGTCATTGTCTTGTTGTGCAATAAAGTTATGTATGCCAGCTTGACAGCACAAACTTTTGGCTTCCAGTGCAAATTTCAATATTCCCTGCATCACAGGTAGCTCTTCAGGTGTCTGAATGCTTATTGAGTCAGTAAAGACTTCCTGCGTTTATAATGAACAGATTACATGCATTGTCCTCCTAGCACATCCAAAGTTCCCTCTTCACGGCCTCTGCCTGACTCCATCATTTCATGGCCTTCCCTTATGCAAACCCTTAGACATTAGCCTAGCTGAGCTAGTATTTTTGGTTTATGTTTTATACTGCATAACTGTGGAAAATAAGGCTGGATGCAGCTTTGAGAGGTTGTGCGGTAGATAGATTCAAATCCAACCAAATATCTCTTAAATTAAGAACAAATGATTACTGATGCCACAAGCTCACAGCATCTCAGTGCAAGGATCTCTGCAGAAGGAAGGTCAAGGACACTGGTTGATATGGGTGCTGGCTTGGGTTTGCAGCCTTAGGCAGGAGAGGGTGCCATTAGCTTCTCGAGTGTGTGACGTCTTTGGTGGATCTTCTCTGTTCCAAACATCAGAGTCAGAAGGATGTCCCTGCCACTGGCAGCAAATTGATGGTTGTCATGGGACTGCACAGATGAAAAAAGATACTAATGCACTGAGTAAGAATGTTGAAATAAAGAAACACATTTGTTCGTCTTAATACTTTCTCAAGATTTTAAATGCTGAAAGTCTAAGAACTGCCCAGTTGTCTTTGAGGCTGGTGTGCCCATAGTCACTGCAGGAGGGCACAGTCACACATAATGACATGTGAATGCAACTGACATTGCCTGCCTGGTGTAAATAACGCCAGCGGAATCACCACATTGCCAATATTCAACTCACTCCTTGGAGAAAAGGAGTGACTGCAAGCTATATCCAAAAAATGCATTACAAGAAGCGCTGCAGCACTGATCTGGTACGATAGCTCTCATCTAGTAACACACGTGGTGAAAGAGCAGGAAATAGTTCATGCCGTGATGACCATATGATATAAATTGTATATGGCTTCTGCTGCCCAGTGCTCATGCTATCCCCTAACATGCAGCTCCTAGTTTCCTGCCTTCATGTCACGAGCTAAATTATCATGGAATCATTCAATAATTGAATTTGCAAAAGAGCTCTGAAGGTCATCTTCTCCAATACCCCACTCAAATCAGGGCCAAGCTTGCAGTTAGATCAGGATGCTTGGAACCCTTGGATCTCTGAAGATCTCCAGTGACAGAGTTTCCCCAACTTCTCTGTTTCCAGTATTTGACTATCCAGTGTTTGACTATCCTGATTGTCATAAGCTTTTTTCCAGTATCTAACAAGTTGCAATTTGTAGTTGGAAAGACTGGTTCCATTTTCTCTATAACATCCCATTAAGGCTGGGTTTGCTTCAGGCTGAGCAAACCCAGCTGCTTTCTCAGCCTTTCCTCTTACAGCATGTGCTCCAGTCCCTAGCTGCTCTCCACTGGACCTGCTCCAGTATGTCAACGACCTTATTGCACTTAGGAGCCCCCCCAAATATTTTCCCAGCAGCAGTTTCCAGCCCTCCATTGTTTTCAAAATTGCAAGAAGGTGGAGAATGGTTAATCTATTTATTTAAAGGAAATAAAAGAAAAAGTCATGTAAGGGCACAGTCCCTGGGCTGTCTCTGCATTTAGCATTAGACAGATGGCTCAGATTCCACCTGTGTCTCTGGAGGCAGATGCAGCCCAGATCTAAATGGGGAGCTGCTCAGCTGCGGCCATGTCAAATGCTGAGCATATGTCACAACTGCTGGTGTCAAGGGAAAGAGGGAAAAATAGAGCTTTGTAATCCTGCCCAAGTATCCTGGAAATCAGCATCAGAGCCTCTTGAAGTTTTTCCTATTTGCTGTAGGTCTTAAAATGACAGGGACATTTTCTGTGGTCATCTGTCAGGTAAATAAATTCCAGCAAAGGATAAAAGTCACCACAATACATAGCATCTCCTAATGGCTGGTTCTAGAGTAAAATCACCTTCATGAGAAATCACAGGAGCAGAGAAGTGGCACCAGCCACTTTTAAGACAGCAAAGTTGATGGGAAGGTAAGGTAAGGATGTAAGCAGTAGCCCACATGGAGGTGAGCACAGGAGGATGGGAAGGATGGCAGCAGTTATATACTTGCCTTGAATAATGGAAAACCTTAGACTGGTCCCTGTCTTTTAGAGGGAAATGTTGCTTGCTGTTGGCTGTATGGAGAGCTTCGGCACTGTACTCACACACCACTCTGCCTAAGAATTAGACCCCTGACCTCAGCTAAAATAAGTGCTGGGATCTCACCCTTAGCCATTCCAATAGTGTCTCTCAGGATGCATCCCAGGTTCCCATTTCTAATAATGCTACACAGCCAACACATATTAACACAATCAATACACAACAATAATGCACAATCATCATGACATCAATATTGAAGAGCTTCATACCCACTTAGTCCTTGAATAACAAACCAAGCAAAATAAATGTTTAGAAAGTAAACAACTGTGGGCAGCAATATCTATGAAATATACCCAGGTGTCTAGACAAAAGTACTGAAACAATGTGCATTTGGAGTGTCCCACTGACTTCTCACGTGGTTATCTTTGACAGAGAAGCTTTTTGGTGCTTATTGAAATTCAGAGTCCTTTAATGTTGGGCACTCAAACAGTCATGCTCTATCTTACTAGACAAGAAGAAAATTTTAAGTTGAGCTGCAAAAACATCTAAAAATAAAAGTAATGGGTCTAAACACACTGCTACATACTGCTGCCACAAGTAATTGCCAGCGGTTGTACCACAGACACGATCGTTATATCAGTGATGTCCTGGTGGTGGTCCAAAAATAATTGTACCATTGCTAGGCATGACTCAAGAAAAAAGAATTACTTCTGTAGCTGGAGAGAACCAAAGGGCACTGCATCCATCTGCTTGCCTTATGGCAGGCTCAGCTTGCTATTTATCACAAACGGTGTAGTTTTGAATTCTACCTTCTGTAACTCGCACCTCTTGTTTTGCCCCTTGGCAGGGATCTGACAGCTTTGAGTCAGACAAGTCCTGTGGTCCTCACTCAAGCAGCCACATATTACGTGTCAGCAAGTCTCACTGAGTATGCAGGAGTAGGAGTCAAGGAGAATCCACTTCTCAGAAGGTGAAAATTACATGCTTAGCAGGCCAGAGAAGGTGGAAAGCACACCCAACTGTGCTGCTCTGGAGTCAGCTACACTCCTTCCCAAAGGCTGCCGCCTCTCCTTCCTTGCGGTGCGGAGCCCTGCATCGCGGGAAGGGAGGGGAATGGCAAATCCGGGAAGGAACAGGCTAAAGGCAAGGGAACAAATAGCTGCTGAAACTGGAATTAGGGCCTTGGTGGGAGGTTCAGAATAAATCTGTCATACTTAGCTCCTCTTTCAGCTATTTCAAAGGAGGACATCAGATCTAACAATGAACCCAGCAGGTAGCATATAGCTATGATATGGGCCAAAGTAGCAGCAACTCTCTCTTCTCCATCACTTATTATAAGTATACTTACATAAGTGCTCATTATTTACTAAAGACTAGAGTCCCCAAATTCTTCAGCATTACAATAGCCAAAATGACAGAGCACTTGCTGACTGTTTAGTGTCTTTGAAGAACAGAATGAGGAGGAAAGTGGAAACTTCCATTCAACTAACATTGAAAGCTGCAGTAGCACTGCAGGCACATCAGCCTCACAGGGTTTCCAGCCTCGGTTGCGGCTGGAGGGCCCCAGTCCTTCTCCCCCCCACTTCCCTCCCACACCTCTCCGTTGAGCTGGCACAAGTCTTCATGCAACTGTCCGGAGAGCTGGAGCAGGGAAATGCTCTTGCCAGAAAAGAAAATGGTTTTGAGTGGCAGTTTTTCATCTCAGTTGGGGTCACTATGTGCCCATACCAACAGCTCTGCCAGCTCAGTGGAGGAAATGGCACTGGTGTGAATGTAATTCAGCAGGGTTTGGGAGTGAGATGGAGGAGAAGGCAGGACTACTTAAACTTAGCTTGTCGCTAAGCATGTAAATGTGGCCTAAAATGGATGAAACCTGTTTGCCAGGCTGCTCCCAGGGACCAGAGCTGCGGCTGGCTGTCCTCTGGCATTGTACCAGCGTCTGCTGTCATGTGTCCTCCTGTGTGCTCCGGTCCCTGTATCGGCATGCTCCTTACCCGCTGCGGCTCCACCAGCGATACTTGCTGCTGGGGGAGACTTTTGAAAGAAGGCAGGGACTTTTAAATCCTTCTCAATTTGCACACCTCTAAATGTTTCCAGCAGAGCCACAGAACCCCACATAGCAGATTTCAATGCTTGGTTTTCTAAAGTACCTTTTCAGCCAGGATTCCAGGTGGAAAATTGTGGGTCTGAGATGCCAAGCACAAAAATAAGTTCTTGTTAAGGAGAGCTCTGTCAGCTTGAAGGGCTTGGGCTGCATTTCCTCTTTTGCTTCATTAAAATTGTGCACAGACAAATAGTTCCCAGTATGCTAACTGAAGTCTTATGAAAGCCTGATGGCTAATGATTCATAAAAATGTGTGATAAGGCTGCCTGTGCCTTATCAAAGGGCAAAATATCCAACACAACTACCCAATCAAACAGAACCAATTTCTAACTACTTTGGAGATACCTATCCATAGGTTCAGCTAATGAGAACAAAACAAATAGGGAAGTTTCAGGTAAAAACTCATCCAAAATGGGAGTACAGGAGCTATTTTTTGTCAGAAGTAACACAATAATGTCATAGAGAAACTCAGTTTTACTAACTGTGAACAAAGGGACAGA
Source organism: Morus bassanus (assembly GCA_031468815.1). NCBI lineage: Eukaryota > Metazoa > Chordata > Aves > Suliformes > Sulidae > Morus > Morus bassanus. The sequence goes on along the minus strand of CM062568.1, from coordinate 84,194,545 downwards.
GAGAAGGGATCTGAGAATGCCCTGTAATATAGAAATGAGCTGAGCCTAGACAAAAATTGACCTACGTACGCACTGAATAAAGCCTATATTGAATTGCCTACTGGAAGAGGTGAGGTGATGCTTATTGCCCAAGCCACCATGATACTTAGAGATCCCACTGCACCTGGAACAGCATGGTAGGCTCCATAGGGTCTGTTTTTTCAAATTTGTCCTGAGCCCAATTTTTAAACACCCAGTTCCGTAAGGATGACTTTACAGAACAACTAGAACTCCTACTGAAAGCCAGGATTTCAATGCATACATGTGTCTGAATGAACTGGATATTTTTGCAAGCCTTTCCCTATCTGTGAAAGTTAACTGATTTCTGAGAGCCTATGTAAACTTAATGTAAAAGATAGTCCAGGCACTCAGGGCAGTTTACAGTCTAAACAAGAGACGTGGCAGTGTAATTAAAAATTTGCCTTTTTTTAAGAAAAAAAAAAAGGAATACTAGTTATTGATATTGTTAACACTCTGAGTACACTTTTTAATTACGAGATATGCACTACAGTCCCTTCCCTCAGTCGGTTTGTGTGGACGCTCTGGGATCCTTCGCTTTCATGGGAGCACTAAGGTCTGTTCTTACAGACCAACACAAAGGAGCAGAGTGTGAAACACTGTAAATCAGGAAACATATGGGAATAGACTCAAGAAGTGAAAGACAAAGAATGAGGAAAACGATATTCATAAAGGACTAGACAAATGCTAAATAGGGTATATAAGGGTATATATTGCCTTATAAATGCTTCACATAACTATGAAGGTCTATATGTAGAACTTTTAAATTTAATACTCTCTGGGTCTTATATACATGTGCTCCTAAATGCAGCATTCACCCAACATACAGACCTATATGAAATAACCCTACTAAAACAATTGTACAGGATCTAGAAAAAACAAGATAAGACCATCAGTTAGATCTTTTTATATGGGGGATCAGCCATGCACACATTTATTGTTCTTCTAAGTTACTGGGAGAAAATCAAGACAGCAAGAAGTTAGTGACAGTAACAGCCCTTGATATTTGGTTCATTTCACAGGGGATTTATGAAATACATATTTTATAATGTTTTTACTAAGATTGCTTTGCCTAAAGTGGACTAAGTTTTTGTGCTTTCACCCTGAAGTCAAAAGTTGTAATCAACCAAATAACATCCATAAATTTCAGTTTTTATAAGAGAAAACAACAAGGCATTGACCTGTCCCAAATATTATCTTCTAAATGATGGAAATTCTAGCTAATATTGGTATCTGTTGAAATTATGTCATGAATATAAATCAAAGGAGCATACTGCATAGCAAAAGTGTACATTTGTATGGAACAAGCTCCACTGCTGCTCTAAAATGACTGAATGTTTACCGTTAAAGTAAACTAACCAGAAGACCCAGTAGAGGATAGGTGATAAAAGTGAGGTGAAATTAGAGGCTTGTAAGATATCACAGGAAAAAAGGCAGTTATTAATTTCCAGTCCTATAATTTTGCTGTTGAGATATGACTTCCTACTGTGAAACAAAATCACTGGTCACAACTGAGAAAAGTATTAAAAAGATGAGAATGATAAAACCACTGCCTATTCGAAACTTCATTTAATCCTCATATATTCATGCCTGCTTTCTGAAGGTGGTAAAGTATGTATATTCTTGTCAATTAAACTACTGACTGAGTTAAAAGTGTGGGTTTTTTTCAAAAATCATCATTGCCTTAAGGGATAATGCACGTATGATTGAATGTCTGAAAAGCAAAGAACGAACACAGTAGGACCTAGAGGGAATAAAAGTGGCACCTTATGTGTCTAAATGTTGAGTTCGGAACTTTTGTCTAGCTCCAGACAAACCCTGAACTAGAAATGAAACATTTCTCTAAGCAATGATAGTGCAGCCTCAGGCTGCCTTATTTTGGTGAGTGTGTTGCCGGTTGCTGACGGATGAGGAAAGGAAGGACTGCTGTTCAGCGGGGACCAACCTCCTCACCCGTGAGAGATGGGGATGGCGATGAGGAGTGGGGACAGCGATTACTCCCACAGAAGGAACATTCTTTTCCTTCTGCTTTTAAAAAAGGCTATCCATGTCAACACTTTTCTTTTTCTAACCAAGTCTAGTAATATCAGGCAGTAAATGATGTGCCAAGACTCAGGGTGGGTATAAATTTCCACAGTTCCTCTGAGCTCCGTTCACGGAGCCATCCACCCCCTGCTAGTCCAGCTGAGTATTTGAAATATAACCCACAAAACAAAGAGTGCAATAACAGGTTCTTGTTATAAGGGTATCTGCACCGTCTATTTTAGGCTGGTGCCTAACTTCTGTGCAATTTGAAAGACCAAAATTAGCAGACAAGTTCCCCTTTAAAGTCAATAGAGATGTCTCCAGTAGCTAGCTGAACCTCTCCTTGCTTGTTGAGATAAAACTGAAGCATGGTTTAACATCAAAAATATTTGTCAGCTTGGTCAAATATATAGTAATTCTTAAAATATTACCAAGAATGATAGATGCAAATTAACAGCCAGTTTTTGTCTTCTATGTATATCATATGTCTTAAGCAGCACATTATACACTCTAATAAATCAGATACTGCAAAATTACTGGAGATATTTCTTCATCTATCAAGTACTGTAATGTTTGAACATTCATAAGGGGCCAAGTATGTTTGTCTACCTCACTGGAAATACTGTTTTGCATATGAGGAAGGAATGTCTGCCTGTGATATGCCCCTTCTACATAAGCCATAAACTGTAGACAAATTGTGCTAAATTTGTAATAATGGCCTCATTACTGTCAAAAGCAAGAATAGTGCTGAAGGCAGTGGACAGTCTATTACCAGATTAAAAATCTATACTCTGCATCTGTGGAAGAAGCAATCTGTAGGGGCCTACTAACATGAAGACATATCACAAAAGGTAGTTTCTCAGACTTCATTAAATCTATTGAAAGAATTCAGCGTATATGGCTGAAGTTCAGCATGGTGTTATGAATAATTCATATTTGCAAAGACAAAAGCACAGGCCTTGATCACATAACAAATTGATTTATCTGAGCAGAGGAGAACTGGGTACTTAAACCTGCCAAATCTTTGTTCATAGGTGTGGTGTTTACTCATGTGATTAGTCCCACCAGTTACTGCTGCCTTTACTCAGCCTGGAGCATGCCTGTCCCATAAATAGCCCTCCACACAGGAGTGGACAAGGGTGTAAGCTGCTAGTGATTTCTTCATAATCATAAGCGTTCATTAGTTTGTTCTCTCAAGTGGCCTATTTTCTTTTAACACCGATAACATTTTAGAAAGATACCACGCCTGAAGACACATGCGATTAAGATGCCCATAATACAGCGCTGATGTAAGCTATATTACTTCTGTATAAAAATCAATAAAAGGGAATTTTAAAACAGATGTTAAGTACTGCACGGTACTCCAGGTTCTTATCCGTCTTTTAATGCTACATGCATCTTTGGATACAGCTCTGTGTGAAGGATGATGGGTGAGATGCCAGGAGAACCAGTGCTCCCTTCTTGCTGTCTCTGGGCCAGCAGCAAGTAACAAAAATGACCGGCTACTCTAGATCACTTGCCAGAGCTGGCCACGAGAGGATGACCCTTTCTCCTGCCTTGCTTTGTGGGGCTGTGCAGAAGAAAGTTGCCAAAGGCAAGAGTCTAGCTGGGGCTTGCTGCTTCCCTGGATGTATCCAGCTGAAGTCATGGTCACCCTTTCCATCACCTGCAGATCCGTTTTGTCACCTGTAGTGGGGTGAACTCTCATGAAGTCCTGCAGAAATAACAGTGGTCTTAGCCACTGAGCAAGGCAGTGGTCAGGGCAGAAAAACCTTGACCAAATAGTACAAGCCTCATTCTCTTGGCATTTAGAAGCACACTCCGTTTGGAAACTGCATCGTGTGTGTGTGTATATAAGCATATGGTATTAATATAAAATGTAATTGATTTCACTGGCACAGCCTGATGTGCAGCTCACAGGCGAGATACTAAAATAATTTAAAGGGATCAATAATCTGCTATTAGATTGCAACTATTAATATGTGATATTGCTCTTTCAAAACCCCCAGTGAACAATTTATAATGGCTTCCTTTCTTTCTCTATAACTTCAGCCTCCTTCTTTCTTTCTCCTTCCATATATATCCTTCATATATAGTTGTCTGAGCACTCCTGGAGGATGACATGCAGGAAAAAAAGATATACAGAGACATAATTACACTGGTATAGCTAACAAAAAAGGCCTAGATGTTTCAAATGTCAGTAGATCTGAAGATGTGTGGGCAGGATTTACAACACTAGTATGTTGCCACTGGTAACTGACTGCATTTTTAACCTTTCCACTGCTGGCTAGCAGCGTGAAAGAGGATAAGTCTAGGGACTTAGCACTAGAAATAAATAAGCTTATTAAAAAAACCTGAAACTTATTGTTGTGAAGCTGAGGCAAACAAGGGGAAGGACAGCATAAAGGTTAGATAAAAGCTCTTTCTTCCTGATGAGCAGCCTACACAGCACCTAACCCTTCCAGTTTGCTGACATGCTGCTGCTTCCTTTGCTGGGTCAGCTCTGAAGGACTGGTTTTGGCCATTCCAGAAAGAGGTGAAAGGAAAAAGTGAAGCTTTTACTGGGAGTATTTTAAAGGCACAGACAACTCGGGCGAAAGATATTTGATGGAGTCCCACTGTCAAAAAGTTGGCAGCAGGCTCCTGCTGAGAGTGAGAGATTTGGAGACACCAAGCAATCTGACAGACTATTAGACTGCATAACGGAGTTAGACATACAATCTGAAGTAGGGAGTAGTTGCTGGCAGGGGTGGTACACCCACATTTTGGATATGACGAGCGAGGACTAAAGAGAAAACCAAGCTTCCTGGGCACATAACAGTGGTATTATTAGGGTGCCTATCCAGAGGGAGGGGAAAAAATGTAGAGAAGGAAACAGGATTCGGTGAAAAATAAAAATATGTGAAAGGAGATAGTGAGAAGAGAAAACCTTGAGATATGCAATTGCACTTCATATGCTGTGCAAAGAGAGGGGATACTCTCATTCCTTCTTTTAAGTGCTTGTTGCAACAGAGTCCTGCCTAAGAGGCCCCAAGCTAATATCATAAACTGGGGGGAGTTGCAAGGGGCTAAAATTACATTATTACCCTTAATTAGGCACTCAAATAAAAAATGGCCTGACGTGCAAGTGCCTTAAACATCTGGAAAACTCACTGAAATGAAGGCAACCACACCTGCTTACACCTTGACATTTCATAGGGCCTTTAACTTCAGCAAGAAGGGAAATTTCACAGGAAGCTGTGAGCATCCAACTACTCCGTTAGTGGTATCCCTAAATATGCATTTAGGAGTCTTTCAGTCTATCAAATTGAAAATTGTGTGAAACCGTTCCTGGTCTCAGAACACTATCTACTGTTTTTTTGATCTTGGAGAGCACAAACTGTAGATAGATAGCCACAGCGTGGCCTTTGCTGAAAACAAACTCTGTGCCTAGCAGCTCACAAAGTCCAGCTGAAAAGGATATAGAAGAGATGGTGCTCATGCTGCAATGCATGTGATTAAACAGCTCTGTTCCATTTAAAAGCCTTTCGGAGAATGCCAGACTGTTCCTAGTTTTAACCTTTAAAATGCAGCAAGGACTTGAGAGCTACTTTGGCATTTCTCAGTGTAACCCACACCTCCCACACACAGCAGAGATGACTTTAACAAGCAAAGCATCAGAGGAGCAGCCGTATATGGGTATGTACAGCCTATGTATGGACCCCTGTAAAAGGTTCCATCTCTCCCAGAAAGGTTTTTCACCCGTATTCCTCTTGGCATCACACTGACTCCTCAGGCTGAGAAATGGTGTCATCTATAATAGCCTCACTCATTTTCAGAGCTTCCCCCTCCCCCCTCCACTTCATGCTGGCAAGCCAACTACCAAAAGCAAAGCAGGCAGCAAATTTTTGTGTGTCTCCCAGAGTGGTAATTAAAGTTGTTCAAAAAAAAAAAAAAAAAAAGAGAAACGTGAAGTTCTTCCTGGGAGCGATGTTCTTCTGCATGATCCAAGCAAGCATGAGCTGCTTTTGTAGTCACGAGCTATGGAGACAAGACTGTCTGGGATCCATCTATCCTGCCCTGACATGTCAGAGCGGTGGGGTACAGCTCAGCTGTTAGGAGTTTTCTTATTCTGAATTCATGCTGAAACAATACAGTGGGACTAAAATCATTGATGCCTTCATCAACTCACTTCATTTCTTGTAATGCTTTGTCTGATACTGTTAGGGAATAGGAATGTTTGTATAAAGCTCATTGTGTATTGCTTTCTCATGGAAGTCATTTTAATATGCCCTCCATGATAACTTCTCATGGGCCCTTCCAGCCTTTGGCCTAATCTAAGGACAGGATTTCCTGCAGACCTAAGCATCAGGCTCCCTATCCAGAAAGCCTTCATACAGAGTGTAGTACCCTTAATCTAATAATTAGATGCTTTAAGTAATGGATTTACATATGAACTGGTTTGCCCGATTCCTAGGATGCAAAGCAGCCCTAAACCCAGCACTGAGCCTGCATTGGTAAGGTTATGGGTGGTCTATATTCCTGCATAGTACTGGTAGGGGTGAATCTTTTTACAAGACTTCTCTGTATGACAGAAACTTCATAACTAGGAACTTCACTGTCTACCATTTCCCTCAAAAAAACCCCATGTTGCCAGTGCTTGTAATATAAAATAGAATTTTTTCTAGGAGGTTCCTAAATATTTTGAAGTACATTTTTCAAAAGGGGTTCCAAGAAAAAATTGAAACTAGCAAGCACAAATAACAAGAAAAGCCTTTTTTTGCCAGCTTCTTTCAATTCAAGTAACCAATCCCCTCTGCTCTTACAAGGTTCTCTTTCCATCGCTGTCCTTGTTTTAACAAAATTTGTCCTCTGTGTTCCTCTTGACTCCAGGGTGGCAAAGCTGCCCACTGTTCTCACCTCTAGGCAGGGCAGCAAAAGCACGGGATCGGGGATTGCTCAACATCTGGCCATCTCTGAAGGGCAGGCAGAGCAGGGCTGGTATGATAGGTATACAGGAGCCCATGGCACCCAAAATCAACCACACGCAGCAAGCACCAGCCCTGAGATGGGCTGGAGCTTGCTCGTTTATGAATAGCAGCTTGCAGACCATCTAGCAATGAAATGAGGTGACAGGAAAGCTGAACAGAAATGTTAAAATAAAAAAGGCTCAGCTGCCCTGGGGAGTGTCCTGGGGCTGCCCTGGGAACTCACCCTGTGATGTTGCCAACAGTGCGCACCGCTGGGTGACACGATGGGTGACCTGCCCACGCAGTTCCTCCTCACGAGAACCCAGAATGGTGTGAATAAACCTGCTGTGAGCCTGGAGGGTGCTCAGCATGCTGAAGCTGGTTTCCTCCTTGGGAATGCAGATGCTCAGGGCCACGTACACTTTTCTGTTTGGGGATGTCACTCTGAAACGGCTTCCTTTTCCTCACCGTTGGCTGCTCTTGTTTCTTGCATTTAGAAAAAGGTGCAATGCAAAGAATGGACTTTTCTCAGGCAATTATCTCTCAGTCCTCCTCTCTGGGCTTTCTTTTCTTCAGAGGAGGATCAGCTGCCTATGCCAACCCTAGAAACCAAAGCTAAATTTTAGTAATAAACGGAATGGCGAAGGTATGCCGAATCATTGGGGCGTTGCATGCGTGCAAAGGCACAGCTGCATATAGGAAGTCTGGCAGAAGCAGTCATCTGGCAAGAAGGGAAAGCAGGTGGTCACATTTTCAAGGCAGACTATAGCCTGTTGCAGCCTTGGGTCTACTTCATGAACAACTCAGCCATGCTTGCTGAGGGCAGTCCCCACTCGGACTTCTTATTTTACCAATTCTTTGCCCATGAGTCAGCTCTGTTCCTGCAGGAACAGTTTCTTCACTACACACGTCTTCATAGCCCTAGTTTTATGACAGGCACCAAGGTGCTACCATAATACCTTGAAAAATAATAGTGATAAAGTCCAAACAGGTATTCCTTTGGCCAACTTTACTGGATACCAGGGTGTAAACTAGTATCTTCTTTTTATTATCTGAGTTTGATATGGCCATATCCTTTGTAAGTGATGAAATCACACACACGACATCTTGGAAATGAGTTAGAGAAGGTTTCTTTCTATTTTCCTACCTGGTTCACACCTTGGTTTTGGTAATTATAACTGTATAGTCTCAGAGAGGACCATAAAAGCCTCTAAACCTGACCTAAAGTTAGTTTTCCTCCATAGTGTTGTCCAATACCAAATTAGGACCCTTCGGAGTGGTAAGCAAGTGTTACGAGCCCTTCGCCAAAAAGCTGAAATTTCCGTCCTACAGGAAATATCATACCATGTCAGATCTTGTTGCGTATATAATACTGACTGCTATTCCCATGGCACAGTGCGTCAGTATCATTTCTGAGAGGCAGTGCTCAGTTTGGGGGAAAGGATGAAGGATATCCCTCTGTTGGCTCAATTTTCTTACACAGGCCAGATGATCCAGAGCAGGTGAGGTGAACTGAGATGAATGAAAAATTGATCCAGCAAGCAATTTTTCAGATTATTATGTAGCTCCAAAATTCTCTACATCATCTTGCATTAAAATCTAGCTGTGCAGAGGGCCTTAAAGATAAATTGCAAAGCTGTAAGTGAGGGTTTCGAGAAATATTTCTCCATTTCAAAACATTTTAAAATGCTATACCTGGGTAATATAAACCATATCATATATAGTTATATGTCAGATGGAAAGGAAGCACCATTACAGGAAATAAAACATAAAATAGTATCTATGAAAATTTGTAAAATACATTAGATAAGATTTGAACTATCTGAGAGCCTGAATTTCATCCTTTTTGTCTAGAGAGAAGTAGATTTCAGCTAGTTCATCTGTCTTATTTTAGAGACCTGAATGTTGCTGCTGTAGCTTCAAACTGTTAGAAGAGAGTAGGGATAACTAAATTATTCATGGCAAATATTATAGAACATGCAAATGCATTCCTCTTCTTGGTTTTTTTTTTTCTTCATTTTCAAACATGTCTAGTCAATTTGTAAGTGTACACAATATTCATCCATATTACGCAAACAAAGGGCACTGCAGAGATCTGTTCATGGAATGTGCTATGTCTACAAAGTCACATGAGATTGTTTCCAGGTCCAAATTTCAAGCCCTGGACCACATGCCAAAGATAAAATGATTAGAATGACAATACTGGGAAAAGTTTCTTTGTCACCAAGAAGCCTTTGGTCAATGGAATGATGACTTTTTTTTTTTTTCAAGACAATGTTTTGATTGAACATGTTGTGAATATTTGAGGACTATGCAAATGCTGGAAATATATTTAAATTAGAGTAAATCCACCAATTCATTTGCAAAATACTGGTGAATGAAAAATCTATGTTAGGTAAACAATAAATCCAGAGCCATCAGAAAAGCTGAGGCCATAGGAATTCTGAATTTTAAAAGAAAAAAGAAGAGATTTATTCTTTACAGCCTCACTCTGCCATTCTTTGCATATCATAGCCTGAAACTAATGCTATAGATTTGACTGTGCTTTGCCGTCAGCATCCTCTTACTGGGAGGGAGCAGTGGTTGGAGAGTCTCCCAGTTGCCAGTTCTCATTGCATTGCATGAATCTCATCGTTCCTGACAGTTTTGATAAAGCCCAACCTCCAGGAGACTGAAGAATCTCCAGAGAACCTCAGCTTTTGATTACAAGGAAAAAAGGAATGTTGTAGTCCTCCTGATTGCAGAAACATGAGAAAAAAAATGTATCTTTGCTATGCTTCCAATATGCTGAAGGCTCATTAACCCAGAGGCAAAATTAAACATCTCTCAGAATGCAGCATGTTTGAATTTTTTTTCTCCTAAGCAAGGAGAGAAAGTCAGAGAGGGGTCTGACATTTTTAAAACCTGGTAAAAGCAACACCGGAATTCAGGTCATTAACTTCAAAAAAACCTTCAGAAAACAGAGAGAAAAATGGGCTCCTTCTTGTCATAAGTCACAGAACCTTGAAATAGGTGTATGGTACATAGCAGAGCTTTTTTAAAAAAATCATCATATCACAGGGACAATAGCAAATTAATCTGTCAGACAGTGTACAAATAATGGATAAATATTGTCTGGAACTGCCTTTCTCCAAATTAACAACATAGCCCATTTTATTTACAATTCGGTTGCCTTGCCTGTTGAATTGAAAATGCACAAAGCTGGCGCATCAGATGATCTCATGGAAGGCAGCTCTGCCAAGACTGCCATAGGTTGCTTTGCATAGTCATCCTACTGTATATCAACGAATAATCACGAGCTGCATTTTTTATTTCTTCACACCCCTTTTAGTATCAGCCCTGTGGAATTATTGCACTGCACGCTGCCTTATGTGCTCATTGTATTTTATATGATGCTTGGATTAGTGCGTGGCTCCTTATTAATAAAACTATGTCGTGCAGCAGCTGTATGTGGCAGCCATATATGATTACAATACACAATAGGAACTGCTCATTTCTACACTGTTTCTAGGGAAGTAAAGGGTTACTAGGGGAAGTGGTGTTTTATCACACATTCAGCATTGCACAAAAATAGCCTAGAAGACCCAAATGCTTGCATTAAAGTCTCCACGTTTCTGTAATTAATTTTAATACCACAGTGATCTATTTTGGATATCATCAGCATATGCTGTCTGTCCAATATATGCATAGTTAACAATTGCTAGCGAGGTCCATGAAAGAGAGAGAAAATCTTTTCTCAAATATTGAGAAAGGAAGAATTTGGTTCAGTATGTGAGGGCACAGCTACTCACCGCATAGCCTCGATGGAGCTGCCTTGCTGCTGGGGGCGGGGAGGCAGCACACAAGACACCGTAAAGCCTTCATCTCGTAAGGCTGGGATAATGTGACTGCACAGCATGTGAGATCAAAAACCATATGTGCCTTTCTGTTTCTGATGAACCTTTTTCATAACCAGGTTCTGGGCTGTATTTTTTTTTCCTAGTCAATTTGTTCCTGATGAAAGTTTCTAGACTGACAGCTGAAGAGACTGGTCTCCTTTATTAGCCACAGCCAACAACCAGCGCAGACACAGGCCCGAGTATTACAATCGGTCCATCCGAGCCTTCATTTTTCATGCCATCAATTGCATTGCTGTAAAGTAGGTGTCAGATGTGACCACCTCAATATGCAAAGCATGGTGAATATCTGCAACTATTTTCTCTGAATATATGCAAAGAGCCAAACAAGGAACAACGCAGGGGATGATAGACTCCAGCAGTTCTTGAATTTGACCTGGAAGGTTTACGTTAAGTAAATTTTGTGTTTTATTCAGTCCTTGATCCCAGAAACAGAGCTCGTAACAGGAGTAGTAGCCTATTACCGTATCTCCTGAAAACAGATCTGAGCCTCACCACCTCTCACCATGTGCCTGAGGCCACCAGGCACGTCGCGGATGGTGGTACCCTTCGGCCAGCACCATCTTCTGATCACTTTGGACTTGTGATTCTGAAGGCAGAGGCCTCGTGTCTCGTTACGGTTTTGCTGAACTACGCTGGCTTACAGCACACACTTTCCTTGACTTACACTGAGCTATGTATATCTCATGCTTTGCCTCTCTCAGAAATACATTGCTTTGGTTTTCTTCTCAGAGATGCATCCACAGTAAGTGCTCACTGCTACTCATTTGCGCATGTACAGTTCAGACTGTGCACTTCTGAATTTAGTCATGTTACATCCTGTGTTACCTGATTAAGATCAGTAGCTGGGAGTCGATTGTTTAATTGACTTTTCAGAAATTCAGCTAAAAGTTTCCTACCCCTTTCCCATCGTATATGGGGAAGAAAATGAAAGCTTGAAACATTTACAAGTGCAAAAAACGGTTTACTTCATTCCTGAACTCACCAGCTTACATTACTTTGGAAGTCCTTATGCCACCAGGACTTCCCAAATCTTCTCATGAACTGCATCAAAGCATCTCAGGCCTGAATCCTAGATTCTCATCAAACACTCGATTCTGCAAGTCTTCCACTGCTGGGGGGCTGGGGACTATGCCCACAAATACACAGCACCCCGGGGCTCCTCCTTCTCCAGCAGCACAGACATCCACCAAACCTCCAAGCAGAGGAGCCCCACTGCCCTCACTGGTGTTAACTCAAGGGCAGTTTGTCGACACAGCCGGATGCTACTAGGGAGAGGTGGCAGGATGAAACCCCAAATCTACGTGAAAGCCCCCAAGTCAGCAGCCTCAGCAAAACCCAGGCTTCCCCAGAGAGATGAATTTTGCTTTATAGTAACTGCCCGAAATTAATACAGGCTCAACCTCTGAAGATAAAACTAAGGCACTGAAGAACCATGCTCACCAACCTCCTCTGGGCTGTCTGACAAGATTTTTTTTCCAGAATGTTAATTACTTACTTCAAAGGGAAGCGAGTAATGGATTAAATCCATGACTACTAAAGTCAACTCCTACTGACCTTCCTGGATCAGATATTTTACCTGCTGTCATTTGAGGAAAAATAACCAAAAAGTATCCCAGGCCTGAACGAACTGCCATAACCCAGCAATGTGCAGTATTGCTATTTGCATATAGGATTTAACGCCATCTTCATTTTGCAAGTTACCGTGAGGTTTTTTGCCTCCAAATGGTTAGTTCTGAATGAGTAAAGAAACTGGAGCTTTTTATTCTTTGATACCAATTCTTGGGATCAAGTAGCCATGAACAGACTATGAAAGTATTCAAAACGTGACTGACATTTTAGCAAAATTATTCTGATTTGCATGGGACACAAGCCACTAAAATAGCTTTATAATATTAAAAAGCTTATGTTCAATCTTGGGCTTAAAATTCAAGTTACATCTTCCTTTAAATACTCTATCAGCAGAACAAGGCTTAATTATTAATTAAACCCAACTATGGATTTATACAACCGAGGCTGAATCTGTGCAACAATACAGAACAGTTCTTACTAAAAGAGCTATGCCATGGGCGGGGCAAAGCGGTAAACGTAGCCAAATTTTTTGCCTTTATCAATCTCTACATTAAATATTGAGGAAGAAATATTTAAAGTGATATACTCACATGGTAACAAATTACAAGACATGCAATTTTTTTAACTGAAATTGTCTAAAAGCTAGCTTCGAGGAACACGGATTTATCTAATGGTGAGAGCACGTATCGAAAAAAATGAGAATGGTGATTGAGGTCTGCGTCATCTCCAAAGGTTTTATAGTATCCCGTGTCTCAGTACCGGCTTTTATGCTTCATATCCATTGATACAGTTCTCCAAATAGAGGACATAAATACCATCCAGGTTTTAAAACATTTTATTTGCATATTAAAAAAATTGTGCATTCCAATAATTAAAATCATTTGAACAAAAAAAAAAATGGCACTCGATTAACTGCATTTTACAGCTCGCAGGACCTTGGTACAGCTTTGCATTTATTCGTGTGTTACTCTAGTTTACTGTAGTCCCACCCAAGTTCTTCTTTCATCAACATGCAAGCTCTTTCATGCCACCAGGACCAAAGCCAGACAGGCAGAGGGAAAGGCAGCGCCTTCATTCAGTGTCAGTAGTTCTCTCTATTCTTTTGATGTGAAAGGGGCAGTACAGTCATTTTAAACTTTATCCAACCTCTTTGCATCTTACAAAGTTAAACAGCTAAAAGAAGTAAAATAAGAAGGCAATGCTTGTGGAATGTACAGTGCATAATTTGGAAGGGCAGATTTCATTACGATTCACCCGCTTGCTTCTCCTGTTCAATTGCTAAAATGGGGAAGAAAAAAAAACAGGAAAGGAGAGAAAAAAAGAAAAAATGAAGATCGAGGACCTGAAAGGCATTCACACGACAATTCCTAGAATTCGTAAAAATCTTTGCATCAAAATATACACATACCGAGATGGAAAGAATCGTAAATTAAGCGCGACTAGGCGGTGGGTGCGGGGTTTCGCCGTCTGGCACAGCCACAGGCGGGTACCTGCCCTCCCTCCGTCCGTCCGTCCCTCCCTCCGCCCCGCACCCGCGGCCCCCCCGGCCCCCCCCCGCCGCCCCTCTTTGTCTCCTCCCGCCTCCCTCCCCCCCCCCCCGCTGCCTGCCTCTCCCCGCCCGCCTGCCCCCCGCCCGCCCTTCCCTTCCCCGCCGCCCGCCCGCACTCACTTTCTTTTGAAGGCAGCGGGTTCTTCTCTTGCGTCTCTGTCTTCTTCAATTTGGACTTGTCAAATTTCTCGATCTCGGCCATGTCTGGTTTGTCGGACATGTTGGCAGGTGACTCTGCGCAGACAAGGCAACCGCCCGTTACCCCCGGCGAGGGCTCGGGCTCCCCCCGGCCCCCCACACCCGAAGGCGGCGGCGAGCCGCGCCTAGAACTCCACGCGCGCCGAGAACGAGACGCTTAATCCCCGGCGTATTTTAAAAAAATAAATAAATAAATAATAATAATGATAATAATTTAGAGCGCTTGTTAATCCAATCCAGCACGGAAGGCAGCGCAGCTCGCCGCCCGCCGCCGGGGCAACTCCCAGTATTCGCGCGCAGCCGAGCACAATAGAGGGGAAGCGCCCGGCTCTGGCCGCGCTTTTAACTCGTTACGGTAAAATTAATTAAAAAAAAAAAATAACCCCCTGGGACGGCAACAAAGCCAGCTCGCGCCGCTCACGCCACCGCCCTGCAGCGGCGCGGCCCCCAGACAATACCCCCCTCCCCGACAATACCCCCCCCACCCCGACAATAACACCCCACCCCCCACCCCCCCGGACAATAACCCCCGCGCCCTGCCCTGCCCGCGGCCACCGCCTGGCAGGGGTGCGGGGCAAGGGCTCCTGCTGCCCGCGCTGGGGGGCCCGGGGAGGGGTGGGGGGGGGGGGGTGGGGTGGGGGGTGTCGGGGGGACGGCGGGACCCACCGGTGTCGCCGCGCGGTGATGCTCAGCCCCGCCGCTCGCTGCTGCCGCCGCTCCGCACGCCAGTATAAAGCGCGCTCGCTGGCGGGGCGGTTTTATCCCCGCGCCTATGCAAATGGTGGTGATGTCACCCGCTAATCATTTTGCCGCTTTCCGCCTTTTTCTCTCTCTTCCCCCCCCCCCCCCCCCGCCTTGCTTCCTTCCCCTCCCTCCGCCGCCCAGCCCTCCCCCCTCCCCCCCCCCCCCGCACGCGCGTACAGGCGCACACAGCTATCCGCACACGGGCGGACGGGCACACCCTTGGAGCTGCGAATCGCCCCGGGGGCAGTCCGGCTCCCCTCCCCGGCCCCGGTCAACGGGAGGCACCCCCGGGCCGGGCCGGGGTGGGGGGGCTGCCGCTGCCCCGGGCTCCCCGGTCCCCGCCTTGCCCCGCCGCCCCGGGAGCGGGCGCGTCCGGGGCGGGGGCGGGCAGGGGCAGGAGCGGGGTCAGGGACAAGGGACAAGGGACGTGGGACGGGGGCAGCCGCCGGCGACGTTCCGCAGCGGCGGAGCGCTGCGCTGGGCTTAAGCCGCGGGGTGGTTTTGCTTCAGCTCTCTGCGTGCCCCATCTCCCGGTGGAGCGGTATCGGCTCGCTGATGATGTTACTCAAATTTCCGCGTTTAGAAGGAAAAGACGAAACCTTCGTCCCTTCAGAGCTCCGGGAGCTGCTCCCGCCCCGTCCCCCCGCTCCCCTTCCCCCGCTGCCTTTGCAACCCTGCTGCGGGGAGCGAAAAATCCCATGGCTGTCCTTGCAGCCCTGCTGCAAAGGGAAGAAAGAAAGAAAAAGAAAGAAAGAAAAGAAAGAAACCCCCCGGCGCCGCCCCACGGCAGGCCCTGCTTCGGTGCCGGTCCGGCAGAGAACAGCTCCGGGCCCCGGTGCCGCCCGCCCCCCCCCTCCCCGACACGGCACCTCCCCCCGGCCCGGCCCGGGCTGCCGGCGGCGGCGGCGGCGGCGGGGGGGGGGGGGGCTGTTGGGGAGGGGGTGTAGGAGGTCCGGGGCTGAGGCCGGGCCCGCCGCCTCCCCTCCCTGCAGGGGATGCTCCTGATGTCCCCAGCGGCTGGCTCGCTCGGGGAATTCAAACCACAAAGCTCACGCAGCCATCGGTCCCCAAACCAGCATCATCTGGCCGGGCGGGGGATCGCTGGTGGGTAGGGCACAGAAAGGGGTGTGTGGCGCGGGTGATTCTTGTTTCTGCATTTACCGCGTTGGGTAATAAACTGAATTATTCACGTGAAAGTACTGAAAGACGAAGGGGGGTGGGTGTGGGGGTGTGGGGGTGTGTGTGTGTGTGTGTGTGTGTGTGTGTGTGTGTGTGTGTGTGTGTTTCTGTGCACGTGCATGCGGCTGAATGACGAGGAGCCGGGGAAATCTCTGCTGCGCCTTTGTCTGGCAGCAGCTCTGCAAGGGAGCGGAGGCACGCTCGCTTTCAAGGCGTGAGCTGGGACAGGAGCCGGCGCGTGGGAATTAACTTAATTTCTGCCGCTTCTGGGACATCCGTATGGGAACCGTGTAGCGTATTGCGCCTTGCTCCCTGCCCTCCAGCAGGGTATGTGATGCAAGGGCGATTGCTGATGAACTAAAAGCCCCGGGTCACAAACAGTTTAATATTTGCACGGAGAACTGTAAATACATTTCAGTATATTCCCTGAGGGTGCTGCTTCCTCTGGTTCGTGGCTGTCCTCTCCCCCTTGGCCAGCCATTTTTCATTGCATTTCCAGAGCTGTAATTTCAAGGGCGTAAAATCTCATCCCCACGGCAATCCCGATAATCCTTGCCATAGTGAACCAGGATTTCCAGTCAGCCCAGAGTCTTCTTAAAGTCCAGCTCCTTCGCATTTGGAGGTGTGGTATATGAGGTTTGGTTTCCTCCCCTAGTCCATGAGCACCTCCAAAACTGAAATGAACAGTGTTATCACTGAGAGCGATGGTGTGAGCGGGAAGAATTCCTCTGAGCCGGGGACTGTGTGAGGCTGAAGGCCGAAGGAATTGCTTAGGGAAGAAGTTAGCTGGTATCCGACACAGAAGATCCCTCAGGAATGCTTTTAATGTAAATATTCCCAAATTATATGATATAGTCCTTGCCACTTCTTTCCTAAGCAATTCCTTCGGCCTTCAGCCTCACACAGTCCCCGGCTCAGAGGAATTCTTCCCGCTCACACCATCGCTCTCAGTGATCCCCAGTGATGCTACAGCCTCAGACTTTTCAGTTTTGCCAAAGATTTTTTTGCCTCTTAAAGTGAGGGTAAATTTAATATAAATATTCTTTAGAATTGTTCTTCTCTGTGGCTGCTGCAGTTGCTCACCCATGCGTCTGAGCAAATCAGTATTCCCCTGACCTCAGTGCGGGAAATGCACTCCTGAAATTAACAAACAGTGAATATCTGTGGGACCGGGGTCTGATTTTTCAGAAGCCACTTGTCCAGTAGCAGTACTGCCTTCTTTCGCTTCTGCTTGTTTTGGGACAGGGCCACAGATCCCTTAGATCAGTGCAACCCACAGCCTTAGATGGAGCTTTGCCACTATCTGCAAACCAGGCTCCTCTGCTGAGTTTAGATTCAATTATAGTTCTGAGAGACGGAAACAAATAAAAGATTTACACTTTTGCTGCTTCTCTGCCTTCCTATATCTCCTTTGTGGTGGATTAAGACAGAGATAGTCACAGTATCTTAGAAATGTCAGATGTACTTTACTACATATATGAAGACAGTGTTATTCCACTGAAGCAAAATGAGGGTGTTGCATTTCAGGGGCAGGACATAGGCTAATTTTTGTAAAAGTAAATCCTCTTTTTAGCATTTTGTATTAGTGGTATAGCTACAGAAATTGCATATCTCCGTGGCCTTTTATGTTTGCTTCTGTTTGTTGCTATTTGGAGAATGCGATGAGGGTACGTGTTCATACAAGACTGCCCCATGTCAGATAACTTCTGGGGATAACAAACTCCGAAGTGCACTTGGATGGGGCAGAGCTGACATCCTCAATAAATGTCCTAGGCCACATGATGTAAAGGATAGCTAGCTTAGGAATTTTTTTTTTTGGATATTGATGAGCTGCGCCATTTTTTTAATTGCTTTATTGGTTTTTGTGTCAGCAGTTTCTTATCATGATTATTTTAAAAAAATTCAGTCAACAAATATTTGGTGGTGTAGTACCCCTAGACATGCAATCTCTCAGTCATTTGCATGTTAAAGGACAGCACTTTTCAGCACGTTGCTCATCCCATTTGCAAGAAGGAAACTGGACCCTCGCTAACATAGTTTTCAGCTAATACCTTTGTCGGTTTGAACTAGAGCAAGGCTGCAAGTTCGTTCTTGCCTTCTAGGAAATTCACTTAGTAGGAAAGGTAGTAAGTGGTAAACCATGGTTCTTGCGTCTCATTTGTATGCCCATGTTTGGAGCCGTGTAAAAAACATGAACACTCCTTTTCCAGGTAAGTATGTACTGCTCCCGTTTGCGAAAAAGGGATGGAAAAAGACTTGCTCATAGGCCATGCCAAGAGGGACTTATTCAGATATTAACACCTGTCATTGAAAATGTCTGTGTCTCAAATTGACTTCAGTGGGCTTTTCCTTGAACTCTGTTTGAAGAATGTTTTGAAACACCATCAGAAGCACAAATCTAACCTCATGCTAATTCTGCCATAGAGTCTATGCATCTATTAGAGAAAAAAGAGAAGTAATTAGGGGAACATGAAATGTCTATGTGATAAAGCACCCAAGATTAATTCCTATCTCAGCTTATTATTCAAAATGGGATCCCAGGCATGTCAGATGCCTAGTACGATAAAAATAAACTCTGTATGTAAATTTCTCGATCATATGGAAAATAAATTAAAGAGAGAGAAGCCAAGTGATTGTTTTCCAGGTCTCAGTTTCACATGCAAAATCTTCTTTTCAGATGCTTGACTCCCTGAGAGAGAATGCTTTCTCTCACTCCATATACTGCTAGAGGAAATAGGAGCTGGCAGTGATCCTGAGAGTGTAAGTGAAGAGACAACCCCTTTGGATAGTTTCTTGCTGCACTACCTCCCTGCCAGCAGCAGAAGGGTGTTGATGGTGACATCAGGGTTTGGGTGTTCAGTTGTTCAAACGTCAGAGCACAACATTTGTGGTGTGTCACATTCCACCGAATGCTGTCAACAATTGAAAAAAAAGGATAATTGATTCAGGAGCAACGTGTTTAAAGGAGAGCTTTCCCATCCCCCCTCAGCTTAATTTCAGAAGAGGGATTGCAAAGTGCCTGTCCTAGCTGGACAAATACTGGCACTAATTGGCTTTACAAGTAGTGGCATTTCCTTTTTTATGGGCTTGACAAAGGGAACTTTGCAAAGGTCATGACTTTAAAAAAGTAGTGCTTGTGGGAGAGGAGAAGCCAGACTGGGAAGCTCAGATTGCTGCACAGGAAGCTAAATACCCTCGAGCTGCAGATACTCCTCTCCCACACCAATCTGCCAGACTCTGCTTTCCCTGCCCTCCCTATACCCGTAAACAACAAAAGAAGAGCGTTGAGCCTTTCTTTTAATGCACACAGAAAGCTGTGGCAAAGCAACAGTTTGGAAGCTAGGCTATTTGATACTCCAAGTGGAAGGCTGCCTGCATAGTCAATAACAAGGCAATCAAGATGAAGAGGCCTTCATCTGTGGTTTCCAGCTTTTAAGGGATGCTAAGAATTTATTGTCATCATATTCTGAAATTTTTAATAAATGGAGAAGAAGCATGAGAAGTATGTTTCCAACTTTCAGAAAGATTTCTTTAAGTTTGCAGGGAACCACCAAGCTTTTAGTTATTTGTCTTATGTGTTTTTTATGCAGGGGATGTTTCGTAAAGGTCTGTGAAGTGAAAGTGACCTGTTTTGGCTGGAGTTCCTTGCTGCCAGATGTGTTTGCAAACACTATGTTTAAAAGCTAACTCTAGAAACAGTGGTTGATTTGCAAGGTACCTGAGAGAACCGAAAACAATACCCTAGCACATCTGCCTGAAGAAGGCATCTCTGTGCCAAATTTTCACAAGTGCTTGTCATCACTTTCTGAATTTTGCAGCAACTTTTCTTCCCTCTCGTTTATATGAGTAAAAGTAATAATTTTGAAAGTGTGTGACATCAGCATAATGCATCACAAAAGCATGATGAATCATTTCTCCTAGAGCAACTCAGCAACCCCTAGATCCTCCAAAGTTAGGCTTCTCCTAAGTAAAACTGCTAATTACAAGGCATGTGCATGGGTGTCAACAAAGATTACAAACAGAAGTCTCAGGCAAATGGACAGACCAGATATTTATGTTCCCATTGAATACGAGTTCCTTTCAATGCAAAGATAAAGTGAGATATACATTCAAAATACTGTGGTCTCTTTTCAACACACAAACAAGTCCATATGTACAAAAGACAAGGTGGCTATTCTTATCGGAATTCCATTGAAAAAGGGATGACCAAAGCAAACACGCAGAATGAAACAATGACTAATAGCGTCAAACTGCTTAGGTTATTGTATGGGCTTTGGCAGTCCCTTTGGGGATTGCCAATCCACTTGCTCATAAGAAAGAGCACAGAGGTACCCATCAGTGAACAGCCCCTGGATGCCCATACTGCAAACTGTACTCATGGATGAGTTGCAGCGCAACAAAATGTACCTGACATCATTAATTAGGTGAATTATGTCGTTCCAACAGTGGGGTTCCCTCCCTCCAAAGCTGACATTCTCATGACATAACTTGACGTGATACAGAAGAGTAGCATAAGTCACTATGCATGAGCATACAGCAGGATTAATTTATTTAGCTTGGAAAATAGCACTACCCTTGAGACCAAACCTGTGCTATGTGTTCCGTATATAGCTGTCTCTGAACTGGCTTTAAACTAGTGGCAACTTGGAACTCACCCCAGGTTTATTGCTTTGTGTTGATTTTCTGGGGTGGATTTTACCACATGTGCTGAATCCTGCTAGCCATATCTGAGGCATTTGCTTTAAAACTATCTTAAGCATATTCAGCTATCAAGCTCCTTTGTGTTTTCAGCTCCCCAAACCCATACAAGCGCAACAGTCTTTTGTCTCATGTAAGATTGTAGGCAGGCAAGATTTTTCAAAGTTGACGTGTGCATTTATCTATCTAATGTATTTATTTTTCTCCACTACTCCCTACTTAATTTAATTTATTTAAAAAAAAAAAAAAAAAAACAAGAAACTAAGCTTGCCATCCAACCAGATATAGAAATGGCTTAGGAGGTCTGCTCAAAACCTGACTCACCTCCTTGACATTTGAGCTTTCACCAGGATCAGGAGTGAAGTATGGAGCTGTTGGGATAAAGCACATCCAGTCATTTAAACTTTATTGACATGATGCTTTCTTTACAGTGCTGGTTTGTAAAAAGCAAGGGAGAAGAAGTGCTTCTTGTGACTGCCGCAGCCATGGATTTTAGCTGCCTCTGGTGTACTCTACAGGTGTCAGGGACTAGGAGGGTGTGTGTGTTGGGGGGGTTACCTTCCTGATGATGAAAGGCACAGCTCTCGCAGCATGAAAGCTTCATCATCCCACCAATGTGTGACAGAAAATGTTGTCCTGGCACCCTCACAGCTCCTGAAACTTTCAAGTCTTTTGCCCTCACATTTCTCTTTCAAGGCAGAGGTGAGTTATGCTATCTGAGCGCAAACAGAGGTGGGGCCTGGGAAGGACATCTGTTGAAGCCAAGTCACAAGCGCAGGACGTGTGGGTTGAAAAGGACCCTGTGCTTCGTAGGCATTTAGGATTTTCTCAGGCTTGTCTTTGTCTCACTTTTTCAAACAGTCTTACCTTGACTATTATTACTGTTGGGGCAATTAAGGCAGGTGGGCAGGGGACTCCGGAAAGCACCACTTTGCCCATAGGAGTGTTCAAGTTATTCCACACAGAAGGGTATGGACCAGTGCTAGAGGTTAAAGACTGATAAAGCTTGTGATTTTTGTGTTTAAAGTATCAGGCTTACAGAAATGCACCCAAGGACATGGTCACTGGCAGGAAAACGTAGTGGCAGGGACAGATGGAGCAGAGTCCATTTTCCCTTGCAGGAAGAGGAGCCCTCAGACAGTTTCTGGTCGTAGCAGGGTCTGTGGCATCTGCTTCCTCAAGTGTCACTTCTGTTGCTCATTATCACTAGGTACAAGTTTGTTTATGTCTAACAGAAACAAAAGCATTCCCTGGCATGGTTTAAGGTTGATAGGAAGTTACTGCACACATGCACAGGAAAAACAACAACAGTAACACTAATATGTATTGACATAGTGGGATTACTGCCAAAACATGTCACTGCAGGCAGGCAGGCAGGCAGGCAGAGCTCATTACTGCAGAGAGGTGTACAGCTACTTTGCACCTGAATGCGAACTATCGCACAGGAGCAGAAAGAGCAAAAATATGTAGTTTCCAGTTTTTCAGTCCATAGGTGTTTTGCTACTGATACTTATAAGGATGGGATTGAGTCCAGCTTCCATTTATTGCAGTTATTCAATGTGCCTTAAACAGAATGGATGGGAAACTGGGGATGGTATCAAACTTCCCAAGGGGAACACGTCGTGACTTATATGTATGGCCTCTTTATTTTCTGCTGATTGGTCTGCTACACTTGTCATATAAGTTTTATTTCACAGCTGCAGTCTTGATAAAATGAGAATTATGGGATGAGAAAGAGGAGCAGCTCTGTAGATTGAACTAGATGTGAAAGTTTGTTCTCTCCCCATAAATCAGGTATGTATGCAGACCCTGTGCTGTTCAAACAGAGTTTTGTCCACTAGTAATGAACTGCTGCCACCAGTGGGCTGTGGTTTGTATTGACACACACTTCTAATGCTACACATCTGCGATACTTGTAATAATAGCCAAAATATTCCAAGACTCCAGGTCTAAAATGAAGCCATGCCTGCACAGGGCAGTTGGAGGGAGCCATATACTAGATCAAAAGTTTCATGTCTATCTCTGCAATACACACCCAGCATAGACGTTACTCTGTTGATTTAGACACACTCACAAATTCCATAAGGGTTAATTTCCTCCTGATAAACTTCACACCACATCGGCTGGTGTTAGTTGTCCCACACTGGCTTACTTGGCAGAAATACGATTGTATATGTATAAATTGTAGGGATCAAATTTTTGCTGGTGATTGCCATGGTTTTGCATAGATCAGACATCAGTCTTCAAGGAAACACAAGATTTAGATATTGAAAGGCAGCTTCAGCAGAAAAGATACATGCGTGTCCTGAAACAGACACATGACCCACAGCACCTTTGAGTATCCAGTGTCTCATTCTTCACTAAGTTTATCAAAGATCTAGAAGCGAAATCACTTGAGAATCCCTTAGTGCTTGCTCAGACCATGGCTGACACACACTAGGAAGCCTGACTCCTCAAAACTCTGGTTGTTTCCACCATTTCTCTGAAAATGTGGCCAAAGACTGTGGTGATGAGAATCCATACATATATGTATATATGTACCTACAACACCACACATATGTGTATATTATGTAGCATGTAACAAGTAATATGATATTTGATATATGGCATATGATATACAACATATAACATGCGGTGCAATATGACGTTACATTATATAATGTAATATAATATAATAGTATATGTATAATATTCTATTACGTTATGTTATATTGGCTCCATGGTTTTAGTTGTAGTTCTTAGCTTGAGGGTGATTCAGATTAACATCTTTTTACCTTGCTGAAAAATATCCTACCCAGGCAGTAATGGTTAATGCAGCATGTCCAGTTTACACTCCACTAAAATGAAAACAAAGCTGCAGGGCAATGAAGAATAATTCCTATTTGGATGACTTACTGACACAGGCAAAATTATTTAAGACGACGAATTCAGGCTCCGCAGCCAAAATGAATTTTTTGAAAAGATTCATCATCCTGTAGCATCCCATCCCTCCCGAGCACTGAGGGCTGCAGTATGTGCTGCCGTTTGCAGGACAGAAGCACAGCCTGGTGTCTGCTCAACTCTCCCATCTGCATCCCAGGAGCATCCACCCTGGCACAAATTTTCACCCTTTAAAAGATGATACTGAATTGAAACATGGACCACACAGTGGGTTCATGCACAAACTTAATGTTCAAATGCAGATTATGGCTATCACCACCTTTGCTACAAAGTTAAAAAAAAATCTCAAATTTGCTTCAAATTCTTCAAGGCAATAAGGGACTAGAATTCTGTAAATGTGGGGCGGTTTTCTTGTTGAGTGAGTAATGCTTCACTTCGGTCTAAAGAGACTCTCTCCTGCTGATGCTTGGGCAGAGACCTAGCAAAAGCTTGTTTTATAACTTGCTGGTGAGCAAAATAGCTGCTCCAATTCCTACAGTGAGTCTAAACCCATCATTTTGTTCTGTGTTTGCAACTCCAACACACTGCCATGAGGAAGGCTCTGAGCATTAAGGGAATATTGCTAATAATTAGTTAGTATGTTCCTTTTCTAAAATTCCCTAATATAAGGAAACTAAAATTATATATCCTCTCCCAGAATAATACAAGGTTAGCAGAAAAATAACAATGCAACTTTATTAATAGCAGCAGGAGGATATTCTGTTGGCCATCTGAATGAATCCATAGAGTACTTCAACAAGAAACAAAATATTTTGTTGGTGTTTGGTCAAACATATTTCTTCAGCCCATACTACTGGGCACAATTGCTTTAGCATCCTCTAACCATCTACAGTATATGGCCTTCCAACTCCATGGTTATGTGCTACGTAAATAACTTTCTTTGCAATTTGCTGACAGTTGCTGTTTACACAATACTTGGAAAATAAAATAATTTATTTTGAAGGTGAAACAAAGATTTTGAAGATGAATTTTGTCCATTTTTTGAAATAAGAAACAACAAAACCAAAGATGAAACCCTACCATTTGTGGATTTTTTTTTTTATTCCTAATGGGAGAGAGGAGAGCAAGGAGTGTGAAGGGAATCAGTCAAGAGGAAATGCTGTGGCTTTTCAGTTTCCTGTTCTTGGTGAGAATTGGGGACCCAACGGTGGAGAACCTGAAGTTGGGGAGAGGGGCACTCACTTTTGTCAATTTAATTTGCAATATTGTAAGTCAGTAAGTCACCCCAAAAACTTTGAAGAAGCAGATCTGCTAGGAATACACATAATCTCATTACAGTCAACTGCTGGGCAAGTACTTTGGTGGGTAGACAGCACTGCATACTTTTTAATTGAAGGTTTATACGGGTTCATTAGCTGAATTATAATTGGAGTTTTAACATATGCTCAGAAAATATTCTATAATGTGTTAGTATTGCTTCTGGAAAATATTAAGATGTTGCTTCCTAACACATTAGAATAAGAGAGCTAGTAGAGCAGAGGATAAAAGAGAATCAGTAACTACCACATGTTTAAAAAAAGCCTGTGGGAGAGAACTCTTACAGGGACTCTGAACTCAGATATGAGGCAAAAATAGTGCCATAGATTAGAAACAGCGGGAAAAACAGGTTGGAGGTAAATATTCAGGTCTGAGTACAGCAAGTGATCACCATGGGAGAATTGCAAGGATCCATGCAAAGACCACCTTATGGATGCTCCCACATCCATTATTGATGTGGAAACCCCACTGTTGTTTGGAGTGAAGCATGAAGCTTTATATTCCTTCAGGAGAACAGAAGAACATAACTGTAAATTTGCTTCATAATCTTTTTTGTGAGTCTTACCAAGCTCTTCTCCTCTGTCTCTTGTGACAAAAACTCCCAAAGATAATATTTAGTTTTGTAAGAACTGTTTTTACCAACTTCAGATGCATGGCATTCGACTCTCTCTGGAGATCCGCTTTTGTTGCATGAGGGCAAGAAACAAGCTGATATTCCCAGTTATTCTTTTTCCTCTATGTGTCATTTATTTCCTTTACTAAATCTTCACCAGGATGCTTTTTCTTATCTTCTTTTAAGAGTAACCACATGTAGCCCAATCAGATTCCCTTCAGACAGACATTTGTCATGGCTTTTGAGACTGCCTCTATTTCTGTGTGGTGCCCATATATGCTAGGCAGAGAACAGAGGGAAGCACGGTGACCACTACTCAGTCACAGCTCCAGTGTTACCCAGGACTTGCTTGTCTAGTCAGTGATGCTATTGCTATTGAATGCTTAGGCAGTTGTCGGATGTGAGAGTAAACTAGTCATTCATTTAATGGCATGCTGAGGTTTTCAGATTTATTGCTTGCTATTATACTGCTCATACAGTCCAGTGTATTGTTTCCCTTTTCTGAGTGTAACAGAGCAGAGCTCGAGTGAGATGGGAAAAGGCAGCAAGTGGTCTTTCTTGCTGCAGACTATCAAAAGCCCCATGTCTCCTCTCCTCTCCTCTCCTCTCCTCTCCTCTCCTCTCCTCTCCTCTCCTCTCCTCTCCTCTCCTCTCCTCTCCTCTCCTCTCCTCTCAAGTGGAGGAGCAGTTCAAACCAGTCCTCTCTCCTTGCATACATCTGTGTTTGCTTTTTACCTGCCCTAAAATCATGCTTTTAATGGTAATGACTAATAAACGAAACACCACTAAGGAGAAAAGAAATAACACCATGAAATGTAGACTGGGCAAGTGGGTATATGCAGGGGATACTATTTTGCTGAGGTAAAGCCAAGTGGAGCTGCACATGAGTTGTATTAATGCACTTATGAACAGATTGCTAAAATGAGTTATCCTATGCCATTATGAAATGCTTTGAGCAATTTTTTGGAGCTCAGCAGTTTGATTAGCCTTTTCCTTTTATATCTGGAACTAGCCACAGGCAAAGAAGTTGCATATGGGACTGCTTTTTTTATTTCAGCCCTTGAATCAATCTGTGAGTCTTCCTTCTGACATCCAAAGCCCCTTTTGTATTCAGAGAAAGATAACATGAAAAGTCAGCCAGCATAAGAAGTCATTTATGCTTATTAATCTGGGTAGTTGTCCATCTGCACCCAGCTTCTATAGTAATTCACCTTGAATTCAAAACCTTAAAAGCATCCATTATGTTTTGTGCACAAGCAAAGATATGCTATGGATAGTATCTAAATTAGTATTCCATTAGCATTCACCTTTGTCCTGTAATTTGGTGCCAAAATAAGTCAATTTTGTGCCCATCCCCCTATTACCTCCAGACTATAAGGAGGGCTGAGGGGGTTTGATACCAGCAGAGCTGGGGGATCAGAGACCACTTTTGATACTTCTGGTCAAACTGTCTTGTGGAGAGAAAGCTACTGTGTGTTTTCAATTAATGGGCAAAGGAAAGAAATGAAAGATAAAGGAGCCGCTGGTAATGGAGAAAGAATAAAGTATAAAGCGAAAGCCATCAGCTTCCCTCAGAGAATGGATTAATTATTTTCTGACACAGATTTTTGGCCCAAGCCTTTTTCTGGGCAAGAATTCAAGAGACACTGTAAAATGACTTCATATAAGTGGGAATTTGGGATATTTTTTCTCTCAGCATCTTAAATAGTTTATATAAATTTGCCACTTTACAAATGATATATTAAAGCACTCTTGTGGTTGCTTAATATCAGTATTCCTCTGAGATTTTACAAATACATCAGCAGCATTAGATGGATGTGATCCAGTCTGCCAAACTGAGATGCCCAACATAGGCAATGTTTCACTGAACATTTAAGTATGCAGGCTGGAGAGCAGGAAAAAAAAACAAGTCTGCCTTAATGTCGCTGCTACACTTCTGAACCCTGCGATGGGCAGCTTGGGAAGCCTGCAAGGGAAGATGCAGTCCACTTGTAATCGTGTTTCCTGGTTTTGACATTTGGCATTTCCCACAGGTGGTCCATTCCCCCACCCCTTCCACTGGTGCTCAGGGGGGTGCTGAGCACCCCTGTCCCCGACTTGTGGTGTCTGTCCCCTGGCCCTCTGCAGAGCAGAGGTGCAGTATATGCTAGTGCCTGCTCTTTGCACTGTGGTTTCCAAGGATGTGGCACTCTCCAGGTAGATGATGCTACTCAGCCCCTGTGAGGTTAAAACTTTAACATCACAGGAAAGCATCTTAAATCTGATGTGCTCCCCTCACCCAGACCATGGTGAAATGGAAATATTGCATAAACATGAGTGCAACGGTTAAGACAAGGGGCAAGAGGGGGCCTGGCTTGAAACCACAGGATCTCCCATTTCCCAGATAATTGCTGTACCTCCTAGGATTTTTCTCACAAGGTTATTGGTCTTATTCCCTACCACTCCCTCATTTACTTGGTAAGGCTTGTCTGTCTTAATATGGGCCGTGACAGAGCAATGAGTACCCACTTTCAGGAAACAAAAACTTCTGAGCAAATATGAGTGGCTAAAACTTAAGACCCCCTAAGAAATTTTAAGGTAAATGAGAAAACAGCTTATGCCTTTGGATGCCTATGGGATAAAGCAATCCATGAAAATAGGTGAGATAGCTCACTATCTGAGATTTACATGATCTGGGTTTTGAGGATATACTTTTGGTATTTTGCACTCATCTGTCTGGTTTGCCTTGATATCTGAAATATACTGTTTTTCTATCAGCCCCTAACATTGCTATTTAAACTATAAAGCATAGCAAAAATCAGCGAATTAGGAAGAAATTTACACAAGTATTCAGATGTTTTCGTCTTATATCTCGTAACTTCACCCTCATGTTCTCCCAGCATTTCCCAAAGAGGCATGTCCCAAGGATGTCACAGCCCACTGTCAAGTGAAGAGAGTGAATAGCAGTTAGGGTGGAGAAGGATGCGGTTTCTTTTAGTTCTAGTCTTTCCAAAAGGTGAACTGTGCCAAGGACTTAGTCACATTAATTCAGACAGATGAAGACAGAAGTGGAGTTCAAGCTAAGGGAAGATTGGGTTAGACAGTGTGGCTGAGATAAATGTATTCAAGCTGAGTCATTCTGATGAAATTTGACTTAAAATATTTATGCAGCAAATCAAAGTAATAACTTAGGCATAGGGGGTTCTTCAAGAATGTGGAAAAGAAAAGAGAGGTCTCTGAAAAGCAGTAAAAGTCAAAGACCATACCCATTTTTAAATGGTGGAATACAGAAAAACACCAGACTATAGACTTGACAGCCTAACTTCAAACCTTAGAAAAAAAATTAAATACCCAGAATATAACGTCATTATAAAGAACTGCCAACAGGGAATCAAGCCAATCCAATTTCTTTCTTTGGATAAGGGGAAAGCAATAGATGTAAAATATCCTGACTCCGCTAGGGCCTCCTGTGTCATGTTCTCACAAGAAAACTGAGGAAATATGGCCAGGATGGGAAACCCATACAAAATGTGTCCACTAAGAGGAAGAATCAGCAATCCATCCTCTACCAAGGTGAGAGGTGTTTTGAGAGGGGGATTTTTATTAGCAGCTTAGAGGACTCAGTCTTTTTCAAAAAAATAGAAGTGGCTTGGAAACCTTAGTCTCCCTTAGGGAAATAATGGACACTCCCTGATTGCCCTAACTGCTGTTGAAAGCATTGCAGAGGGTGCGAGTCATCCTGCCTAAAGTCAATCTGCAGCTGTAGCCTGTAATGGCATCTCTTGGGTGATTCATCCCATCCAAGGACAGAGGTTGAGGAAAAGGGAAATTAATCACTCCCCAGAGTTTCCTCTCCCTCCCATCCCATTGACTGTAGGGGAGTGTAAAGGGACTACCTTACATTAGCCACTTAAGTAGATAATATTAGGTGAGATGAATCCCATCTTTAGTAGACACTTAATTACTCAGATTCTCAGAGATACTTGAAAGTAGACACTAAGCTGATCTGACAACTTGACCTGGGATCTGTTGACTGAGTGATGAGGCTCCCACATAAAATAGGTTATACAGGGATCTTAAGACTTTTGCCTGTTCCTGCATTTTCCAGGTAAATCACTGGGCTACTAAGGGCTCTGGATACAGTAGGGAGGCTCAGGATCACCTTATCATCTGATAGTTTTAGTTATCAGCTGCTCAGGAGGAAGTATGAAACTTAGGGTGTAAGCCTGGGTCAAAGTCTGTGCAGTCTTACTGAGTGGAAAGGTGTACAATTTGCACAAATAAATCAATGGAGCAAATGCTGATCCCTTGCCCTGAACATCCTCTTTCCACGTAGGTCACAGTGGTGTTAATGGAAGTCTTTCTTGTGAAACGAAGAGCCACAAATTGCACATTCATAGAAACAGTCCTTGAACGGCAAGACTTCTCTGTGCCTTATACCTGGTCCTTTGCGGACATTTGGGAGGGCTAGTGGCTCCACAAATATTGATAATTCTCCTATTGAAGAGTTATATTGATAATTGTCCTATTAGTATGAAAAAAAAGGGGGAGGAACAGCTGACCTTTCCATGCAGCCTTTTAATGCAAGCGCTGTTCTGTTTTCTGAAGTTTTTTTTAATAACTTTTCTGCCAGATTTCATCTGTGAGCCCCACCTAGCCTAAATCCACAGCACTCACAGATGTGGAGTGGGATCTTGCATTAATTTTCTGTAGCTCGGTTGCTAAGGCCTGGAATAAATAAAGCCTTTCCTGCTGGTTGGCAGCACAGCTGAGCCTGGTCCACCATCAAACCCCACACCCACACCACAGCTGCTGGTCACCCTTCACTCCACTGATGGCAGTGAGGGGCTTGTGTCCCACCTTGCTGTCACCTGAAGTCAGTGGGTCTTCCAGCAAGAACAAAGGATGAGTCTTAGGGTTGGTGCAATGACTGTGATTTTAGGTACAGCTCTCTGAGTTGGGTCAAGGGATTGGCTTCTGCCCTCCATTTGGATGGAGATTCCAGTTGCAGCGTGTGGCCAGGATCACCAAGACTAGGAGGGAGATTCTACTGCTGAGGTCCAAAGGTGGGACTAAATGTCAGCCCTCTGTTTGTGAGGGAAGGCTCTCTGTGGTGTCTGTCGTGGCTCTGCTCCTCAGCGGAGACACTGAATCCCCCAGCGGAGGCGGCATGGAGGCTGCTGCCACCATGCAGCAAACACAGGGTGCTGAAAAACCACGGGAGCAGCTGCTGCTGAGAAACACTGGCCTGAAATGCTCCAGCATGTAATCCTGTTTACTTCATGTTATAAAGATCATATGGATAAGGGAATGATTAGAAATGTATACCATCTGAATAAAGACCTTATTAACAGATGCCAATAATTAAGGCAGATGAAGCAACAAATATTTGCTTACATGTTTTCTTCCCTAATCCGTATTTTAAAGCTTCCTTACAGCCTCTTGCAGGACAATACGCTTTCTCCCATATATTTGGCAGCACGAGGAAAGAGGTGTTGAAAGAAAGAGGAAATGACTTTTTCTGTTACAAAATACTTAAACCCTCTGTGCTGGTACAATATAAAGGCAAATGCTTAAACATATTCCTGTATTTTCTCTATCCAGCTGTAGGGAGAAATTGGGGTCTCAGGCAGACAGTCTGTTGCTGGTGAGATCCTTGAAAGGCTCCGCATCCTGATTGAAGCTGCAGTTAAAATTAGCACACCTGCCCCATGGTGTCATCCAGGCAGTTCCTGCTGCAGGAGAAAACAGATATGGTGGAAACCAGTGCTTAATTCTTATAGGGAAAATTTAATCTTGTGAAGGTAGTGATTTCCAGGGCAGGGCATGGAGGGCATCGTCTTACCCCAGTCCACTCACACCTGCTTGAATGTTGCTTTGTAAGGCACTGTGAAAATTAGAACTTTATTTTTTTAAAAATGCATATTGTTGTGTTCCTTCCCATTCTGTACAGTTATTGCAGGATCAACGGATATCCACTTCTGCTGAAAGGAGCTTCTTTACCTTTTATAGTTCCATGAGAAAAAAATGAATCCTGAGTTTAGTTTAGAGGTCACAATATACCTTCTTCAGGCAATCCAAAGAAAAAACTTTCAGTATAACAAACTATCACCATGCCATGCAGTTTTATGAGTGTGTGTGTGTGTGTTCATGTGCATATATATGTGTGTTTTAGTGCAAAATAAAATAAAACACAGTTTATCTTTTCTCATGGATGCCACTCTTTGCCTGATGCACCTTCTTCAAGCCTTCTCACACATTCCTAACTGTCCCATTTTCTTTTTCTTTGCATACCTGCCAGATTCTTCCTCTGCCCACAGAAAAATTTCTGGCATGTCTGTCACTCTGTTTATATAGTTGTCAGTACAACTGTTCTCACTTGCTTCTTAGTTTTCTAACAATAATACCAGACTGGATTTGAAAGTACAATGATGCTTAAAAATAGTGACAAACTTCAAAATACCAAGGTATGAAATACCAAACACAAACACTTTAATTTCTTTCCATTTTTAAGCAAAAATTCTTGATTCTCTTCATTTTCTCTGCCTGCATGTCCCCTTCAGAACTGCAGCAGCCAGCAGCACTCTGCTGAATTTGTTGTACATTCATTCACCACCTCTGCATGACCTTGTCACACTGAGTTTTGAGTGAGGCTGGCTGAGCTGCCGTTTACGGCTCCCCTCTATCCATTTTGAGAAAGAAACTGACAGGGGAATACAGAATGCAGAAGAAATCCCCCCCCCCCCCCCCCCCCCATTTAGGAGTCATGCATACTAAGCCGAATAGTTCCAGAAATAAAAGCTTAAAGATAAGGTTGGGATTTATTTTCTTTAAGCCAGTTGTTTAAATAGTTAGTCATCTAAAGTTAGTCACTCCAGGCTCCCTCTGTGCAGCCATAAAGGGAAATATGATGTACCTCCAAAAGCCAAAGACCCTAAGATTATGGTAAGTGTCTACAGCTGGTCAGATAAATTCTCTATGGAAGTATCTGTTTCTCGCTGTTAACTATAACTGGAGCCCAATTTACTCATTAAAATTAAGGGAGGCGCATCCCCCACTTGATACGTCAGGGAGAAATGTAGTGCTGCTCTGATGTGGATGAAGGGGTACCAGAAACAAAATGGTTGATCTTTTGGTGAGCGTGGCCAATATTCTTTGTGTCTTAATTTCTTAAACAGGGTGGTTATATGCACATTTGCAAGGTGCAAAAGTACAGATCTGGTCCAAGCAGAATTCTTACTAAATAACATCATGACAGGTTAAGTGGATGTGGAATTCATTGCCGTAGTGGAGGCCAGTTGTGTTTTTCTTCCATTTGCTTGACTGTATTTACTCATTCCATTTGCCTGAAGGATTGCTCCCAAGGTTTTTAGGCTGCATATTTGAACTATATACTATGTTTGTTGAACAGATGCCATAATTTGTGGGTAATATTTCTTTTCAAAAGAAAATTTTTAGTGTTTTTCCTCCCCCCCAATTAAAAAAAAAAAGAAAAGAAAAGGAATAATCTCAACATAACACTTCTGAGAAACCTACAGCAGCAATCTGCTGGTGCTCCAGGTAGACCAGTGAAAGAAACTTTTCCAGGGAAGTAGATATGTGTTTCAAAATTGTTAGAATTTTTTTTAAACAAAGAATAGTTATTTGGTTTTTTGTTTTTAGTTTTGTTTTTTAAAAAGGAAAGAATCCTGGCAGTAATTTGGATATTAAGTATGATGGCAACCTACAGAGGAATTTAAAAATTTGCTTGACTTCAAGCACAGGATTAGTCTCACTGTCTATTCACATGCTAAATGTAATACTTATGCACTTTGTTAAACATAGATATGCTGCCAGAAAGTGTCACCGTAATTAGGTTGTTACAGTAATGCATATATGAACCTTACAGCATAATTTCCCTGATTAGCATGATCATTATTAAGGACACCTTCTTTCGGAGAATATAATTGTTTTTTACAGGCTATCTTTAGTAAACAACAGCTTTTGCACAGAATGGGAGAGTGCCTTTTACGATGTTGATGATGATGATTTACGCTACTATATTTTTAGGGAAACACTGCACTCTGCAGGTGAAAACGCTTGCCCCATCTTGTAACATGCTGGAGATGCCTTGGGAAAGAAACACAGATTCTCAGTGGTGAGCAGTTAGTACTTTTTAACCAAGCAAGGGCATTGTCTGCAGCATCCTTATAGACGGGAACAAGGCATCCTTCTTTCCTTCTCCCCTTCTTGCTTTCTGAAGAATAACCAAAAGTATACAGTTATCCTGCAACATTTGCTGTAGTAAAGAATATGTAACTGTATGATAAGCGCAGGTTGGCTGTTCACATAATTTGCAAGGCTCAATAGAAAGTTCCATGTCAAATCTAAACGCCCTTTGCCATTTCCTGATGCTAATCCCACAAACTGAATTTCCAGTTAGAAATAGGAGCAGTCAGTAAGGCTCAGCCCGAATGTGAGTCCCTTGCCTCTTCACCCTCCCTCATCATTGCCTTGCAGCTGTATCATCTCTCCCTAGTCTCGATTTTCTGATTTCTGACCATTAGATGGCAATCGTGACCATCATCTGCCTCCCACATCCATGTCCACTCACACAAACATGCTTGTGTTCCCATGCTCCTAAGAGAAGCTTGTCTTGTCCCTGTTTGCCTTTCTCATTTATAGCAGCAGTAGTTACGCAGAGACTGGTTGTTAAACGTGGTGGTGGTTAACATGGGAGAAAGGAGTTGCTTGTGCTCCGGGGGACAGTGCTGTCCTGGCACAAGAAATGTGCGCTCCAGCTGGAAACAGCAGCATTGCATGTTAAAGCTGCCAGGAACTCTCCTCTGCATGGTTTTCTTTCCAGTTCCCCAGAATTGCACCAAGTGGCAGGTCTCTGGCTGGCATCTTCTAGGCATACAGTAGCTTTGTGGCTGCGAACTTAAAAAATTTCACGTAAATCTATTAATTCCCAAGAACGGAGTTAAAGCAGCTATATGATGCAAAGTCTTTTAGTTGAAAAATCGCTGTCACCACTCTCCCTTTCGGCAGGGATTTGAAGCTTGCCAGATGAATCACCCTGAGGCCTGTGGCTGTCTTTGTCCATATTATAGCCCCTAAAGAAGTCTACAGTGCCAGTAGAGACTGGTTCGTGTTCGGCCACAGTGTTTTGTGCCCCTTCCCTGGATGCAGAGCTGTCATGAGGCCACAGAGGCTCCATCTGCAGGAGGTGTCCAGCAGCATCTCCATGTGCAGTGTGCCCACACACCTGGCTGGCCACACAAGCCCATGCTCACACGCATCCTGCTTAGGATCAGTAACTGTGGTGCAAAGCTGCAGGCACTTGTTGTTACCTGCCTCTGGCTGTGAGCAGATTTTCAGTTTGGCTGCAGAGAAGCCACCCTCTGCAGCCATCTGAAATCCACCGTGTTAGCAGATCCTCCCTCTCTCCCCTCTCACCACGAGGAAGCTGGACGGTACTTTGTAAGTCCCCATTCAGTGTTTAATCCTCAGTTTTCCCTTCAAGTGGCCCCAGACTTCCAGCACATCCTTGTTCTACCAACTCAGCTCCTGGGCCCCAGTGTACCGGTGGCAGCGGGAAGGCAGGATAGCCTCTGTTGCTGGATAACTGGAGGGTGGAACATGATAGGAATACCCTTCAGCACAAAGCAGAGCCTCTGCCTTTGAATTCTGGGGCTTTGTCTGTAGATGGCATTTGCCAGTGTTAAAATCTACCAGAGATCAGCTCATAGCCCTTTCCAGGAACACATCTTATCATCAGGGAGAGGAGCACAGTTGCATTTTTAGGGCATCATCCATGCTCTGGCAGAAACACCAGTGGCTCCAGAGGGTTAAGTCTGGGTGCACGTTCTCCTTAAGGGGCCCCAAAGCAGGCTGGATACCCTGTGCTGACTAGAATAGCTTTTGGTCAGGTATGTTCCTTATGGCAACAAGCTGAAAAGCACTTTTATAACCCCATCATAAATATCTATTACCTCTGCTCTCAAGCTTTTTGTTGACAACAACTGCTGCTCGTTAGCTCAGGATTTGTAACATATCAAATAGGAGACTTCCAGTTAGTATTAATAACCCACAGTTACATAGGCAAGACCTCCATCATTTTTACATGTTTTGGTACTGGGCTGAGATGCTTCCACAAACGTCGTCTTCTTCAGGCAGTTCTGCAGTCCCTGCTAGCCACCCGCTGTCAAAATGTGGGAGCCTGTCAGGCTGGGCCAGTTCCCCCACTCTGTAGTCCAGGTGCAGACTACGTATGTAGGAGGGGCAGCAATCAATTTGTCTTCCCAGTCTGAAATGGCTCTAATACGCTCCAAATCAAAAATTCAGGCACATTTCCCTGAAAATCCTCACCTTTCTTCCCCCCGCCCCCCCCCCCCCCCCCCCCCAAACGACCACCTCATTTTAAACTCTTCCATCATCGAGAAGAGGTCTTCCAACAGGTGGTCTGATCACAGTACCTCCATGATCTGGCAGGTACATTCAAAGCTCGTGAGTGTGCTTAGCCAAAATAGCAGCATGTGCTGCACAGATAAATGTGGCCCCAACACAGCATGACAAGCTGTCCATAACGCAGGGTCAGTCATCTCCAAAAAGCATTTTGCTCTGTTATTTTGCTTGAATTGAGAAATACTGATAGCTTCCACTGCCTCCTAGCTTTGTTGCCTGGACTGCAATACTGATGTGGTTCCAATATGTGCCTTTTCGTCTTCTCATGAAAGAAGGCCAGAGCCTCACAGTGTAACCTGCCCACGAAAAGGGCGAGCTATGCGATTCAGGTGAGGCTGGGGGTGGGAAAGGAACCTGCGCCCGAGAGCTGTGATGTTGTTTGGTGAAATGAGATGGTTGAACCTGGGAGGTGTGGAAGACAAATGGCACGATGTGGCTTAGCAGCGATGTCACCTGGTGCAGCGAGCAAAGCTGAAACTATAAAGCCATTTCTAATTTTGGCATTTTCAAAATCTTGAAGGCTTAACCTCTGCCTTCCAATTTTGTTTCTTTGTAATATTTCTAGCTGTGTTTTTCTAGGCCCATACTGTGAGTAAATTAATCAGCTTTTATGCCATTTCTAGAGGGAATTTCCCAACTGACTTTATAATTTTTTCTGATAGGAGTTTGTCACATTAAAACGTAAGTAAAAATAATGTTATTTGATCAGTTGCTAGTATATTTGAGGGAAACTATTTTTATAAGGTATTGATGTATTTTACACACTTTTGCTTTTGCTACTGAGGATAAGGGATTTATGTTGAAATCCAAAAACCTGGCAGTCTCTGTTGTTGTAGGGTATTTCTGGGTTTTGATGGCCTTTAATATGACATCCTTTTTATTCTCCTGAGTAGCTGAGGGAGTGATGTGGAATTCACAAAGCAGATAGATTGTCAAAACAGTCTTTCAAAGAGGGCGAAGCTCTGCTTCTGGGGCAAGTAAAACACAAGGAAAGCAAGTTGGAAGTAGTGATATTTGCTAAATTGGTATTTTACTTTCTTTTCTTAGATGTTAAGATGATTTTTTAAGTTGCCTGGACCAAGAATGATGTCCTTGTAAATCTCACTGTCTTTAAAAGCATCATAAGACAGCAAATATGACATAGGAACAAGACATTTACCTGGCAATGGAAATATATTATAATTAAGGACCAGAAATCATGAACACACAGTTTTGTACATAAGAACTCCTTCTGCATGTTTCAAAACTGTGATTTTTCTCAAGTTGCTGCTCATAAAAAGGCTGTTAAAAAGCAAAAACAGAAGTCTGTTTTTGCTTTTTAACAGAAATGTTTATAAGAAAACTGCAAGTTATGATACTGTACCAGTAGACAGCACTGAAGAATATGCAGCAGAGTTCTGGTTTTTTAGGGCTAACATGATGATACTGGTGTGTCCCAAAAATGTCTTTCTCTGCATAGATCTTTCCATGACCTGTTTCATCACCTGGTTGCTATCAGCAATGCTTATAGAAATAGATTTTACATTTTTAGCGTCATAGGATGACATTAAGTAGCATGCATTATTGAACCACCCTATAATCACAACTAAAAATAGGAAATGAAAAGAATCAATCACAAAAAGAACTTTCTGCCAGTCACAGGAGCGTGGATTTTATGACAGAAGCCTGTGGAAATATGTTGCTCCAGAAAATCTCCCAGAGGGACAACATCTCCACTGAAAAGGGAACAAACTACTTTGAGGTAAACATATTAGTGATGCATAGGCTACTGTAACTAATGGCATCAGGGAGCAAATCCTGTTCAAGGATCCCCGATCCAATAGTCCGTTCTGGCCAACAGTTAAACAAAGATATACAATCATGTTAGTTTTAACTCATTTGGATGTAAACTTCAACACTGAAGGAAAATGAAAATGGGATCTCTATGCAGATTGCAAGTGCACTGATAACTGCTGGGGAATTTTCTCTGTACTGACACCTCACAGCAAACATTAGTAAGAAAGTTTCTGATTTCTCAAGCTTTCATTAAGCATCACCAGAATTAAAAATAGAAAAAGTATGTAAATAATGATACTTGGTCTATTTTTACCACCTCTTTAACAGCAAGGAAATGAAAATAAAATACAGAACTGAAACTCCCTGAAACTGGAAGAGTTAATTTCTTCGTTGAAACAGGCTTTTTGTTAAATTTAAATGGATGGTGAAAATAGATGGTGAAAATAAATAGTGAAAATGTTGTAGTTTTGACAAATCCTTTACTGACAATGTTTAGAAAAAAGCCTTGATGTTGTAGATGTGACACATCTGAAATTTTAAAAACTAAATTATTTCACATTCTGGCATCAAATGGAAATTTTATTTTAAAATCGTCAATTTTGTTGTTAAAAGTTTTGTAAAGACTGGATTTAAAATTAAGTAGTTAAATGATAAATTATTTCATTAAAATTTGTAATAGTTTTTTTCCCAGATTTTTGAGTGTATAAAAAGTTTCAAGATTTGACAGATTTTTGATATTTTGGGGGGAATAATTGCTTAATGTTTCCAATTTTTTTGCAAAGTAGAAACCTGTTTCTGCACTGCTCAAACTATAAGGAGCAAAATAACAGGAAAACCACTTTATTAACTCTTTTAACAAATTTTTCAAGTGTTGGATAAATTTAAGTCCCAATTGCATAACTTTAATTCCACATAGCTGAGGGAATAATGGATTTAGTGCCTTATTTCATCACTCTTAAATCACTTTCAGAATTATCATTGTTTCTTTTCTAATCTTAATTTAATTTTCTCTGTGCAGCCTGGTTCAGATTTTCCAGGGAGTCTTTGGGAAGTAGGAAATTTTGAAAATCTTTTTCCTTATGAATAGTTTGGAAATGAACTACAGATAATGAAGGTGGAAGGACAACACCTTATATAATGTAAGGATCTGAAGCAGGCAGCGAGGTGGCGGCAGGAATATTCACGCTTACTGGTTTTAAGATCAAGGGTAGATGGCCAAATTCTCAGGCTCCCCTTATAGTCAATGAAGATGGTCGTGCTCCCAAACATTACGGTCTGGCCCTTTTGGAAAAGCTCGTCTGTCTCTGACTGTAGAGGAGCCAATGTAGCCAACATAAGCATTTACAATGCCACATAAGAATATTTTCTCCTTGTGAAAAAGAGATTCATGAGCTAATTATTCTAATTAGCACAAAACTAAAAGCCCCCTGGAAGTGTAATAGTTTAGCAGCAGGCTATGTTATATGTATTATTTAAATCAGACCGTCTCCAAAAGCACAGGCCCATAACTATGTCCCACCTAATCTACTCATGCCATTATAATTGCAGGCAGATTTTCCACTAAGTTCAAAGAAGACAAGCACAAAGAAGTTGATTTTATATGGAAGTGATTTTTTCTTTTCTTAAATTCAGCTTTGAAGTCCATAAGGTTATCATCAAGAATGGAGAAAAAGAAAGATTATTTTTAGGAATGTTAATATCTTCTTTGGGGAAGACAGAATTGTCTCCCTTATGACAGAAATGTTGTGTTCCTCTAACACAATTAATATTCTAAGGAGCAAACCCATGTCCCTAAGTGCCTCCTTGTGTGTTTCCTCTGTGTTTCTTGTCTATTATTAAATAGCTCTGTTTCAATCACTTTAAAAAAATGATACTTAGCTGGCGATATGAGCCATGAAATGTCTGGACTTCAACCACTGCTTTTGTGCCTTCAGGGAATTAAATAAAAGAAAGTATAAATCCAGTTTCCATTAGACAGGAAATTGTACTGAAAGAGA
Organism: Morus bassanus; assembly: GCA_031468815.1. Classification (NCBI taxonomy): domain Eukaryota; kingdom Metazoa; phylum Chordata; class Aves; order Suliformes; family Sulidae; genus Morus; species Morus bassanus. The sequence goes on along the minus strand of CM062568.1, from coordinate 84,154,670 downwards.
AGCAGGTGTTTGAGTACTTTGGTGGACAGGGAACTATTTGAACTGTAAAAAAATTATTTCAAAATGAATAATGAAAGAGAAAGAATGAATTAATTGAATGATAGACAAAGACAAAAAGCATTTAGGAATTCCACTGGAAAGTGAGATCATAACTACTTAAGCTGTGTGAATCCATAATATTCTTTTTTCCACCAAATCGCCAGTATATTATAACATTTATGGATATGATATTCTATTTTTATAATATTATCACACTTCTCATAAAATCAGGCCAGAGCTTTATAGCTTCTGACTCTTTCAAACTTCTGCAGTCTTTTCAATGAAATTACAGCTACCTTCACAATTCAGGTAGTTTCTCCATGCTGATAAAGCAATTTCTAAGGCAAAGGTTGACTTTTCTGTCCCTCAGTCACTCAGTGAAGTCTGTATAAAATCTGCTTACTAGCTTCTATTTTCTGTGAGCTCTGCTGTTTCTAGACTCTGCCAGAAAAGGCCCTCAGCCGTGCCCACCTCCCACGCCCTTTCCTTCAGGCATGGCAGGACCCCCTTTTGCTCCAGACCAAATTGAAGCTAGGTGCTTTCCCTGTCGGTCACTGCTCACTCTTGTGTGTCCTATGCAATGTGTGTGTTGTCGGGAGCGTTTTGTGTGGCCATGGATGCAGAGCCAGGGACTTTGTCAGGCAAGGCTATTGTAACAGTCAAAATAATAAAAGATGAGAAAAAGCAACATATTGCTGAAACCTCATCCAGGCATGCAGGTCTGCGTTCACTATGCTCTAATCTGCCTAATGTTCTGGTATTACATAGATTAGATCAGTTGCCAGTCATGGGACGCTTACATTAACATTTACATATAGCCATTTTAAGAAATCAGGAATTGCACAGACACATTCAGAAGGATTCTCTTGAAGCCCAGTTGCACTAAATAATTTAACTTACTAGAATGGAAAGTTGCTTGCTTTATGTGATGAAGGCGGCTGTAAAAACATAGATTAAGTTACACTGCTGGTCTCACACAAAAGTCCATCAGCAAACTGGGATAACTTGTTATGTTGAAGCAAAAGTACCTGAAAGGAGGGAATGCTGTTGACAAGGTTATTATACATATATTTTAATAATATAAATTATTATTATTACTACTATATTTTATGACATTTATTACACCTAAAATTTTGCTTTTTCAGTTTAGATGCTTTGTTTGAGGGTTTAAGACTGTGCTCTTCATTCAGAAAATACTGTAGTTCATTGTTTATAAATAGTTTGGATAAATGCTGTGGACCATCAAGGAATTTCTGGCAGGGAATATTATGAAGTTTGTTGTGGGATATGTTGAGATACACCAGACTACAAAGATTTTTTAATTGATCTACAAAGTGTTATCTCCATCTTTCCATAAATGACTGAGATGGCTTCCATCAAACACTAGCTTTTCTAAAGAGCTGTTGACTAAAATAGTCTCTGTGAGTGTAAAATGCCAAGTAACTTGATGAGTAGCTAAGGTTGGAAAGAACCACTGGGATCATCTAGTCCAATCCCCTTTGCTAAGAACAGTATCAGCTAAGGCAGGCTGCTTAGGGTTGTGTCTGTTTGGGTTTTGAATGTCTCCAAGGATGGAGACTCCACAATCTCTCTGGGCAACCTCTGTCACCCTTATTTTTTTTCTTCTGAAGACAAGGGTTCTGGTCCTGATTTTTGCTTTGTTTCCTCCAGTCAGGATCCTGATCTCCACCATTTCATGGTCACTGCAGTCAAGGTTGACCATGACCTTTGCATCCTTGACTAGTTCTTCCTTTTTTGTAAGTATGAGGTCCAGAAGAGTCCCTCCCCTTATCAGGTCCTTAGTCACCTGTGTCAGGAAGTTGTCAACAATGCACTCAAGAAGCAACCTGGATTGCTTGTGCCCCACTGTGTTCTGCCTTCAGCAGATATCAGGGTGGTTGAAATCCCTGATGAGGACCAGGATGTGCAAATGTGAGACAGCTTCCAGTTGTTTGAAGAAGTCCTCATCTACTTCTGCTTCCTGATCAAGTGATCTGTAGCAGACATCCACAATACTGTCACTCATGTTGACCTGCTGGCTCCCAGCTGGCTCATCATGTTTTCTCACACACAGAATCACTCCGCCACCTCATCATCCTGCCCTGTCCTTTCCAAAAAGCCTGTATCCAAGATCACAGCATTCCAGCTGTATGAGCTGTCACCCCATTTCTCTATGATCCTGGTGAGGTTGTAGCCCCGCAAGTACACACAAACCTCTAATTCCTCCTTTTGTTCCCCATGCTGTGGGCATTAGTGTGTAGCACTTCAAAGAGACATCCATATATGATTTACAAAAAAGTGTGAGAGCTTCCACCATCATTCTGTCCTCTTGGCACTTCCTTATTCATGTGCATACACTTGAGGTAGACCTCCTTAAATCCTGGTTTGTTGCTTTCAAGGTCTTAAAAAAAAAAAGATAGATAAAACTCAACTTATGTATTATCCCTGCCACAGTAAAGTATTGCTTATTTTCACCAAGATCCAACGCCTCTAAAGTAGGTAGTTCATGAAAAACATAATGAGAAACTAAGTCCAGTTTATGACTGGAGAAATCTACATATTTCAAATTAGATTGGAAGATAAAATTGGTACCATTCAGAGCTTGGCTAATGGTATTAAAAGACAAATTCAAACACAATATCCTCCGAACACCTTCAAATTTCTGTTTGTCAGTGAAGAAAAGCACTGTGTGAACTTTGAAGGATTTATCAAAGATGTTGCACTGAGTTTTCAGCAAAGATATATTATTGCTGGGCTTATCTTCTGGCAAGGGCATATTTCTTTATTCCAGGTCTGTATCTGTTATTGACTGATCTCCTACTAATAGCACTGTTGTTGCTACCCTGTGATAAAGGTGATATTCTGCTGCCAGACAAAGAAATTGTACTTAGCTTAGTGAAAGACTGAGATCAACTTGCTTGATAAATAGGACTCCAAAACTGCAGGTAGGAAGATTTTTAAGATTTCTGAAGGGCTAGAGCTGTTCATTATAAAGTCCTTGAATACCAAACCTCTTAAACACAGTTACTGGAGGGAAGCAGGTTACAGGAGTAGTTGACATGTTTATATACCTGGGATTGCACTTCCGTGATGAAAAGATGAGTCAAGAAGCTCTAAATGACACAGAGTAAAAACTCACCCCAGGCAGTATCTTTTGTCGAGTAGTTGACTTCAAGAGGAGCAGGTTTGAGCCACGCAGCCAGCTGGGAGGTGTAGTTGGAGGGAGGCTTCAATGCCACCCGTGTCCTGGGTACCGGTGAGCAGAGGGCGGGGTTTGGGGGCGGCGCCTGGGCGGCATCTTGGACAGCTCCCACCAACTGGGGGACCCCCGCACTGCCCAGGGGACCCCAGTCTGGCCCCTGGGCACAGATCCCTCAGGGAGGGGGTAGTTTGCTTCAGCCTCTGAGGAGGCTCTTCACAAAAAGGTACAGTTGCGAGGTGTGGGAGAAGCAATGCTCTGTGAGGAAAGGGTTGGGATTTTAGGGGGTTTTGTTTGTTTTGGGGGGCTTTGAAGTTCGGGGTTTTTTTTTTTTTCTTTCAGGCATTATTGTAATGCTGAGTGTCCTCCAAATAGTTCTGCCACAGTGCAAGTGCTGAAAGAAATGTTGCTGACAGAAAATGTGCAATTATTTCTCAAATTCAGAGTAGTTAAAGGAAATGGAAACCCAGCTGGTATTTTACATAAATGTTTTTCATCAGCCAGCAATTCCCTAGGATTTGCTAAGCTAGCAAAAGATTCATCTTCACTTTCCGCCATTTTCTTGCATAAATCATGAGGCATTTCAATTGCCTTTGGATAGTGGTTCCTGTCTAGATTTATTTTCATCAGCTTGCTCAGGCCCTGAAAAGAATCTTCTAAACCTTTTTTCCTGCGGTTGTCTGAGAGTTTCAGTTCAGTTACATCTCCATTCTCTCATTTCAGGTGATGCATGCTACAGCCAAGAATGACAGAGGAATTGTTCATTACAACATTAAGTGGTGGCATTTTGGATACCTGGGCTCAGCCAAAATTTTGGAAATATCAAAGTACAATTCATAACAGACTTATGACTGCGGCATTCAAGTTTCCTTTAAAAAAGATAATTTGATTTTGCTGTTAACCAGTACTTAGCACTAGCTTTAAAAAAAGTAATATCATAAATACATGTAGTCATGGACTGAGATTTTTCTAAGATATTTGTATACCTTGGTTTTGCTATTCCATACAAACAATTTAAAACAGAGGTTAGCAATTGAATTCGAATTCATGGAAGGTCTTTGCAGCTCAAGGATTACAGAGTTCATCTGGGTTTTCATTGCTACTGTAGAGAAGTTAGATGCCTCTCTAAATAAATACCAACAGCATAGACAATAGAGACTACTGAACAGAAATAGGTTTTATTGCTAATGGAAGATGAAAATGCTAGAAGTCTTTCATCGCTCTGAGAGAGAATCTCTGATCAGACTTTTGTTACTTTTATATATTTGCATATGGGAATGGGTTTGTATTGCTATTATAATGCTCCAAAACCAGTTGAAGACAGTAAAATACTCTCACTGAATGTGCGAGATCAGGTGTGTAGCACCAGCATTCAGGCATCTTTATTTCCCTGGTCAGCTTTGTTCCTTTCCTTTTTGTGTATGGAAGGTTAAGTGTCACAGAAAGAGAGAAGTATCAGTCTCAAAACTACAACAGCATTTTGAAGCACAGTAGTATTTATGAGGAAAGACAAAGCCAAAAAAATTAGGAAATGTTTCAGAATATTATTATACAAAATAATACATGCATATGTTTAGAAAGAAGTTATTAAAATGCTGCAGACAAGATTCAGATCGAGAAACATACAAAGAAGAAGAAAAAAGGGGAAGAATGTGAGATGAAAGAGATGAAAGGACTATCATCAAAAGACAGTCATTAAAATTGTGATTTAGCAGTGATATGATAGCTATTCAACTGGTCTGACCACAGAATGCAATAAAATGCAATAAAACTGGATTTTAAAATATCAAGAATAACCAAACATATCAAAATAGTTCATAAAAGGTTTTGAATTTTAGAACAGTCTGAAACAAATATGAAAAATATCTGTAAACCAAGATTACTATGCTTCAATGGCAGCACTCAATACTTGATTAAAATAGAGTGTTGCATTTTAATATACTTTTAGGAAATATTGGAAAGATCTTATGTTTTTCACCATGACAGGGTTACCTGGGAGACTTCATAAGGCAATCACAGCTTGTGTAATACTAAAAAGCATACATTTTTATAAAATATATTTTCCAGAAGTGCAATGATTTTCCAGTCAGGAGCTGTGAGATTGATTCAAACGACACATACACGAAGCTATGTGTGACTAGAAATCAGTGTTAAGGAAGAGCAGACTCAGCCTCTGATTTCTCAAATTCTTGGCAGCATTGCATGTGCTTTAAAAAATGAAAATACTCATCCTCTTTATCTCTTTGCCATAAAAGATGTCATTCCACTTAAAGTTAGCAACAGATATATTCATGATTATGGCAAAACTGGAAGCTGTCATGTACTGATCAACTGACCCAGAGGGGCCAGCGTGTAGACAGAAGTGATCTGTGGTTTTCTAGTGTTTGTCCTGGAGTAACTGGAAGTCACATTGACTTTAACAGAGTCATTTCTGTACTTACCTGGTGTAGAAATATTAGTTCTAATGACAAATATGGCCAAGTGGGACATTGCAGCACAATGAGCTGTTACACCAGGAAAGATCACAAAGCTGATGACCCATTCAGGAGGTAAAGCACAAAGGAGAGGAAATGACCTGAGCATTGCACCCACAAAACTCCACGCTTCCCTGCTTAGTGCCTTAAGTATTTGTGTACATATATATAAGGCCCAATGAACTCCAGCCCCAGGCTTCCCTCATGTACATACGCATTATGTCTATTGCTCTCATAGGTCTTAAAAATAGAGTACACAATGGACACCTCTAGAAACCACACTGAGTATTTAAAATATTGTTCTCCAGGGCAATGCTGACAATTTGCAGGTGAAGAGTTAGCAAATAAGATAAGCATTTTGAAATGCCCATACTAAATATAATAAATAAAAGTGTAAATATATTTTCTTTATTTTATGTACAAACCCTGTAGCTTTGCACATAATTGCAGCCGCATAATTTATTCCCACCAGCCTCAGAGAGATTTAACAGCTCCTTTTCTTTTCCTTCCCTTGGACAAGCTATTTAGAGAAAGAAAGTGCCCAGATGCTTAAATGGCTGAAACTTGTTCCAGTCTTAATTTTGGTGGCATTTGGGAAATTAAATTGCTTATGTTTATTACGAAGTTATTTTCATAGCATTTACTCTGAAAATGGCTGTATCATTAGTAAGTCCATCAGTGAAGATGCAGCTCACTGAGATGTTTATAAAAGCCTCATAAAAGAGACAGAGACACATAAGCTAGGAGAGCATGAGAAGCAGACAGGCTTTTAGAGCACGAGAAGCTGACTGCTTAGCTCTGAGGTGTCAGACAGGGCAATCCATGGGCTTTGTGTTTACTTACCTGAACAATAACAGACTAACAGACATCTAAGGAAGGATGAACAAGAAAAAGGGACCTCACCTTCTGGGAGCTGGATAGTTTCTGCTCACATTTACTGTTTTTCATTTTGTTTTTTTAGTGGAAAGAGCAGGATGTTCCCATCATTGCTGGGATCGTGACATGTTACCTGGAGAGCCAGAAAGGTCACAGCTTCAGTGGGATTCGAGGAATGGAGATGCCTAAGCAACACTGGGCACAGGAGAACACTAAGAGGAAAGCAGACTCCAGCTTTCAGGAGGGAGCTTGAAACAGAGAATCTGCACCATGTAAATGTATCCAGATCCCTCAAGAAAATACAAGTCTTTGAATTCTGGCCAACCTCCAGAGTTTAAGTATGCCTGGAAGCAGGTATCTGATAGCCTAGCCAAAAGGCTGGATGCAATACTCCAGGACCACCCTGACAGTAGGATATGTGCAAGGTTTTTCTGCTACCAAAGGAAGGTGAATATTTGTTTCCTTCCCTCCATGATAATCAGGGCAATAACTTGCTCCTATGCAAGGCAAGCTGTTCCCACTGCACCCAGATTCCAGCAGGAATTTGAATGAAACCTCTGATTGTCTCTTCCTCTCTGCTAGACACAACTGTAAACTTAAGGACAAATTCACACATCATAGGATTTGCAACAGATTCCAAGAAGGGAAAGAAGACCAAGAACTAAGGATCAAAAAAAAAAAAAAAACCAACCCACTCTAAAGTGATTAACTGCAATTCACTAACAGTGCATAATCCCACCCTCTAATCAGAAAAGAAGCAAAACCCCATTTTTTTATTGTTTTTGCCAGTGACATGAGGACAGGGATCAATCCTGGCCCTGCTCTGTTCAGCTCAACAGACATAAACACACCAACATCTGCTCAGACTGGTGGTTGGATGCATAAATCGCAGAAGGTGGGCAGGATTGCAAGCATGCCTCTCTCCCAAGGCACATCTCCTATTGCTTGGCATAAGGATGCCTCCACTCAATGTGCTGCCTGTTTTGAACTCCACCTTAAGGTACCTTTCGCTGTCCCATGTCCTGTAGGAGAAACCTCACTGAAGGCTGTGAATTCAGCTCCCATAGTTGGCTGTTGCCTTAAAGATCGTTGTCTTTTGGGGCTTATACGCCTAGGCCCCTTTGAGGATTCCCCTCAGCTGGGCTGGAAGTAATTAACTTTATTGTGCCAGGGTATCTGATCAGCCAAATTCTATGATAGCTTCATGTAGGGAAGAGAGCCAGATAAAGCCATAGCTGACATGGCTGAATGCCAAGGCCCACAGGGGGAGCAAACCTCAGAAAATGATACTAATCATTGCATGCAGCCAATGTGAGAAGGGCAGAATCACCTGAAATGATCAATAGCAATATCTGGTCAATAATTTTAATAGCTTGAATATTGACTGGGCACTGTTCTGGGAGATCCAACAGATCTCCCCTTGGCAAGATGAGGCTCCCCGTGTCTTTCATCTCATTATCTCAAAGCACTTTACAGATACAAAATGATTTGCAAAGCAATTCTCATTATCTGCATTGCACAGATGATTAAGGGAAAGGGTAGAGAGGCTTAGAGAGTACTCCTGGGTCACTCAGAATGAGCAAACAGATGTCTACACATAAGCAGTAAACATTCTTAAAAGCAGAAATTTATTTGAACCTTAAGGTGATGCCTTTCCCTGTATCTCTCTTAAGCAGCAGCTGGCTGCATTGTCCCAAACATGGGGGCAAGCATTGCCTTTCTGCTGCCTGGACATGCTGTGTCTGGCTCCTAGGACCTTCCCTCTGGGCACAGCAGAACTGGCTTCTCCCCCTTTCCTCCAGGACAGATCAAAGATCTGTGAAGCTCGGTCACCGCTACCTCTTGGGTGTCCTATGCAATGTGTGTGCTGTAGGGAGTGCTTTGTGTGGCCATGGACATACAGCCAGGCACTTCGCTGGAGAGGAGCAGTAGGTATAGTGAGTATCCCAGTAAAATAAATGTTTTGTGACTGCTGTCACAATGATGCTAATAACAGTAAACAGGAAATGGTGTGAATCTCTGCAGACCAACATCGATAGTATCTGTTTGGTCCCAGGAGGTGCTGGTTCTTTTTGGATCCCAGGAAGAAAGCCACAAGCACTCAAGAAAGTTAACCATCCCACAAAAAATGATAAGAACTTATAACATCCTATGTCCCTTCTAATGCTGAGAACCCTAAAATGATAGAGCATGAGACAGACCTCTGGCCATGGCATGGCACACTGCCCAGACTCCCCATCCATGGTGAGGTCCACCAGCTTGTTGTCAAAAGACAGAGAGTTTTTATAGGATTTTCTTAGAAGAAAAAGAGCTCTATTCTTCATTTTTACTATGGTGCAAAAGGATGTTTATATGAAAACATGCTGCTTCACTTCAAGATAAAATAAAGGACGTGCTGGTGGCACTGTCCCTCGTGACAAGTGGTGCTGCCTACAGACTTTTCAGTTGCAACTAGCCAGCTGCGTTTATCTTACGCCAAGGGGTGTGGGTGGCACAGCACAGTCCTCAAGGACAAGCCATACATGTAGTACAGCATGGCACAGCACAAGCCTGCGCTGCTCAGGTCAACTGCTATGTGGATTGCTAGCTCCTCCATGTGCAATGATCTGCCAGGTAGGACCCCCACAGGGTTATTGTTTATATGGCTATATGGAGCTGCACAGTGGTCTGTTGTTGCTGCCTGTGGTATTAAGGTGCTAGCAGGCTGTGTCCATTTGATGAAGTCATTATTTTGTCAGTTTGCCTTTTCACTGTATGTCTTTTCAAGCCTTGCAGGTTGACTGACTCTCTTAGCATGATCAAGGTACCAAGGACAGCCTTTTTTAACAGCATATCCCACAAAAGTCTCTAAAATCCTGTTAAGCCTTATCAGCGGAGTGAGCCAGGAGTCTCCAGGTGAAGTATCAGCGGTCATGGTAAGGCCAAAACTCTGCTCATATGGCATCACATGAGTAAATGCACTGAAAGGTGTTAAGTCAAAGGCTTTCACTTTGTTGCTTTTCAGAACTAGAATAGTAAGTACGCTTCAGTGGCGTTTGTTATCTGTTTAATTTGGGATATACGAAGATGTTTTAGGTTATTGAGATGCTTTAAAAATGTATGTCTTTCCCTTATCTATCTGTTGCCCCATAAAACTCTGAGTTGGTTTCCTTTGAACGCTGATTCCTTAGGAGGATTGCTGCTTGGATAGTTGTCTCCACATGTAGAAAATGCATTCCAACACAAGCTAAAAACCTTCAGGCGAGGGAGATTTTCTGTAAATACCAGCTGAGATGTGAGTCCTGCCTGTTGTGGCTCAAGTCTAATACGTCTAGATTTCTAATTTCTTGTAATGCAAAACTACAAGTAAAATCCAATATACTGTTTGATAGACAGATTTAAATATTTGAAATCACATAGATTGAACCCAGTGCCATTCAAAGCCTGACTAATGCAATTTGTAGAAAAATACAATCAGGTAGTTTCCCCAAAGCTTATTAACTGATGTGCATTTAAACTGATCTGAGTTAATGGATATGAGGCTTTTGAAACTCAGAACCAGTGCTTTGCAAGGTCAGGTATGCTGTGGTCTGAGAGCAGATAAAATAAATAGTCCACGTTTTTGTCCTAGCAAGTGCATGAAAGGCTCAACTAGTCATCTTCACAAAGTTAAATGGATTTTTTCCCCAACAAATTCTAACAGGCTAGTCTTATCTTGTCCTAAAGTTGACATGTTGCAAATTAATTTCTGTGAGATTATTAACACTTTGAAAGACAATGAAGTTGGGTTGTTGCATAAAGTTGATCCCAGAAAAAAAAAGCCTGACTTTTTTAGGGAAAGAGAGTTTCTGACTGATGTTCAGATAGGTCTTCAAAAACATAACATGGAAGATTTAATAATTTTGAAGGTACTAGAGAAGAAAAAGACTGTGTGATGTTTATATACTGTCAGTATATTTTTTTCTCAAAATTTAAAGATAACTTCATCCAGAAAGGTCAAACTCTGCAAGAATTTTTCAAAAGCTATTTCATTCCTTAAATAATTAAATGTAAGGTGTAAAACAGTTCTCTGGGCCATGCTACGAAGACGGCAGGTACAACAGTTAGAGAAGGGCTGGTAAGATTTCAAGTGTTTAATTTGTTAAAGGTTTTGCAAAGCCAGCAAGTGTTTGGATGGAAGTGTTACCCGTGCAGGACTCATACAAAATGAGCATTATAGCACCTCAGATAATGTCTGCTTAGATCAAGAGCTTTCATATTAAACAGTAGATTTAAATCCCATCAATGAATGCTCTTTATTTAGTTAAGCAAAGATAAAGTTCTGTTCCTGAGGAGAGCAGATGGAGATGTGCTCTGGTAAAGCTGCTAAAGAAGAAAGAATGGTTGAACCAGTAAGACCTGCAAAAGCCCCATCTCCTGGATCAAAATTTTTTCCATGGGGATTGCTGTAGTAGCAGCTTTTGCTCATACAGAGCTTCTGTAAATAGAATTCCCAGAGCAAATTCCTGGTAGTGCAAACAGCACTGCTGACATTTAGTCTAGTGCAGCAATGGGAGATGAAAAACCCTTGGGTCCTTTGTGCAGATTGCTACTGGTATGTAATCTCCCTAGTTCTGTTAAGTTAAAAAAAAAAAAAAAAGGAATAGGATAGGAATGACCTGCCACATTATGGTTAACGTTATTCTTTGAGATTTGTGAACTTCTGAAAGATGTCATCAGAAACTGCTTTGATATGAATATGGGCAAGTATCAAAGTGACAGCATTATCATTTATTTCCATTTATTGTTAAAACCTTGAAGCTTCAGTGAAAGACTGTGAAGGAACTGATGATTTCTACTCCTACAGTACATGGTAGTTTTCTGGGGTAATAGAGGATTTCTGGTCCATGAGGATCATGAAGAGCAAGCAAAACAGATAGCATTGGATGCAGCCATTTTATTTCAAGGGAAAAACAGTCTGAACAGGTTTTCTCAAGAGAGAACAGCTGGATGAATGGCCCATTAATAGCAGCAGTAATATGATAATTCTGTCTTATAGTTCTAATAATCACATTCTAGATCATTTTTAATTACACAAAGTGTGCATTTATAAAAAGGTCACAAGGAAAAACTGTTAGCTACTTTACAAATATCATGGATCCTAGTTGTTTATGGGTTTAATAAGTTTTTCCCTCCCAAGGTTAAAAAGATTGCATTAAAGGAATTAATATTATCTTGGGCTGTTTTCATGGGCAGTATTTAACATTGCTTATACAGATTAATTGGTCACATCGGCACATAGTCTGGCACAACAGGAATAACTTGGAGAGCAGAACAGTAGGTGATGAGGACCCACTGTCCACATTATATGCATTTTAGGGAGGTTTATTTTAGAGAGATGCTGTAGTCTAGTCCTTAGACTGAATGGCCGTTAGCTGTGTTTCTGCAGAATGTCTTCCAGCTTTGTTTCAGCTGAGAGGAAACCAGAGGATGTGTTTCAAGACTGTTCCACATGGTGAACCAAAGCACTGCAAGGAGAAACAAGTGGGAGAGTTGCTTCCAAATGCATTCACTCCATGTCAAAACAAGTATGCTGCTGTAGGTACAGCCTGTGAAAAGAAATGGGTGTATTTGTGGCTTCCTGCCCTAAAAATGTTCAGCTACATGTAGCATGTCTAATCTGGGGAATGACGTCTATCTGCCAGACATGAATTGCTGAAGCAGAGGAGTAACGTATGTATCCTCTCTAGAGGAATATCTTCAGCTTCACCTTATTCCTTTGTTTTCAAGGACATGGTATAGCAATTAGCTGCACTGGACACTAGTCAGAAATAGCTTGTTAGGACTTCCTTCAAAGCCTGTTTAAAAAAGTGCAAAACCCTATGGAACAATATGCACCAAGGGACCTCCACGTTGTGTTACCTGTTTCAGTGGAAAAAGAGGGAAATTACTCTGTGATAATTGTTCACACCATGGTTAGAAACCCCTGAAATACTGGGACACATTCTGAGTCCTTGGGTTTGCCCACACTGAAGTCAGAAGTTTTAGTGATGGTCTTAACTGAAATGGATAATACCCCATCTTCAGCAAAACCATCAAAAATCAAATAATTTAATCTTATTAAAGATATAGAGAACTGAAGTGAGTTTAGAGCTTTTTGGAACATAAGCTGCAGCTCTTTCCATTAACAGATAGGTGAACTGAGTAGCATTTCAAACAATATTAGTCTTTGTAAGCACAGCTAAAATATCTTCATGTAAAAAAATTATATGCTTACAAGTTTTCAGAATCATCATATACTTTTCAGTTACCTGTATTTTTTTTTTTAATTTACTCTGAAAAGGGAGGTGGTTTAGTATTAATGAATAAGAGATGTATTTACTAAAGCAGCTTCCAAAGATCAATTTTTAAATTGGTAATTATCAGAAAAGACACAGAAAGTAATTGCTCAAGGTGATTTTAAAAAGCATAGGAAAAGGATGGGAGCACATAAACTTGTAAATTCCTGGAACTCTTCAAATGCTGATAGTAAAAGTTGGGAAATAAATTAATATAGATGAATGGCAGAGGGGAGAGAAAGAGAAAGGAAGTCAAAGGAGCAATAAGCAACAGCTTTAATAAAAATGTTGTTCTAGATACTTACACAGCAAGAATGAACTAGCTGACAACTATAATCCCCACTCAAAATCCTATGAGATCTAGCAAAAAAGTGCATTTAATGCATCAGAGACTAGTAGAAATGTTCTGTTTACAGAATGGTCTGCAGGATAGGTGACATATATGTATAAATCTCAGAAAACCAGAAGTTCAATATTCAATCTAAGTGCAAAACTGTCTAATCGAGCCATTAAAAAAACACACACAAGCAATTCTTATTCTTTTCACTTCCATCAAATTACCTGGGTGACTTCTTAACCTAGGCTTGCTCGGGACTCAGCAGCAGCAGTTGTTCTCAACTGTTTGCTCATTAAGGTGAAGGCTTTTCTAAATATATCCCCAGAACTGATGCTGATGCCACTTACCCAGCAGTAAACTACACGGTAGGTGTGGTTGCTGTCAGGCTCAGCTATGTCTTGAATTCCTGGCATCACTGAGCACGCTGTTGGAAAATGGACATAGATCCCTTGAGCCGCTGCTGCTGCTGCTGTCCTTCCCTGGGCAGTGTTTCAAAAGGAGGGGCAGAGGCAAAAGCAGCCTGCCCACAGGCAGCCCAGGGGGTTAAGAGATGCAGCTGGTGTGGCTCCCCACTTGGGCCAAGCAGTGTCAGCAGCATCTGGCTGTGGTTTAGTGCCACCTGCCCGGGGTGACCCAGTGGCCACACTGGCTCTGGTATTAGCCTTTATTGACTTGTCGCAAGAAGAGACAGGTCAGCTCTAAACTGGGAGAGGTCCTGTCACAGATGAATATTCTGGTAAACCGCTCAGAAGACACAGCATAAAACCACTGCAAAGGCAGACAATTTTGTCACTCACTGCATGCTCCTACTCCGCATTGTGTGCCCATAGCATAAAAAGGCTGCATAAGCTTACAGAGTGCAAGTCACTGAGGTTATTATTAGATAACCACAGACATAAGACTTCGTTGCATATGAGCATGACTTTACTGGCTTGCAGTAAAGCAAGTTAAAGCAGAGGAATCTTGGAGGCAATTTAAAGGAGCACACTTTGGGCTCAAATCCTTCAAAGTACTGAGGTGTGTAAATTTACATTTCAGAGGGAGCGGCATACCGAGTGAAATCCAAGAGCTAGTTCTTGGGCACTTAAACCGCAGCTGTGTTTTAAGCACTAAATTCAGGAGAGAGATCCAAAATAATCTCTTCCAACTCCCAAATACATCTCTGGCATCTCAGATGTTGAATGAAAGAAACCCTGTGCACCGAGGCATGTCGCCTCGGCTGGACAGACCACCTCTGTGCTGGACTCCTCTCTGAGGCTGTCGAAGAATCAGAATTCCAGCAGTGTCATGTTCTGGTCTCTTTGCTTCTACTCACTCAGTGCATTTTGACCACATTTTAGAAGGGTAGTGAAGTGGTAGCATTTTCATTTTATTTCCAGCAGCAGCATCCTTCCCATCTGACAGCTGCAGACATAGCTTAAGGAGGAAGTGGTGTTCTGTGCAAATACCTCCCAGGGTGGTTTGTAAGCAGCACTTGGCTGCTTACAAACTTGCATGGATGGTGAAGAGTGAGCAGCGCTGTTCTTTGTGGGATGGTACACTTTCCTTTTTCCTAACAGAAGAAAAACAGATGCCTAAAAAATGCATTAACCCAAATGAAGCTATTCAAATTTTCATGTAGAAGGGCAGGCTTAACTATTTGAGCAGCTGTTCTTTTGCCAAAAAGGCATTCTGGCTGACCCAAATTTGCTACTTGGTTTAGCAAAGACAGAAAAAGATTCATGTCCCCTTATTTCTGTCCAGGCTCAGCGTTTGAAGTGAGTAACAGAGCCAATAGGATAGTTGAGTTATGGTGACCAGGATTCAGTTCCCTCCTCTGTATATGGGTACATCAACACACAGCTCTCAGAAAAAAAGGATACAGGATATTCTGAATTGTTTCTGAATAGCTGCTTCTGCTCCCCTTTGCACTAAGTAATCTAATATGACATATTTACTGGAACAGTAATAGCAGTTTGGGGTGTTTACTTTCCCATTCTGTGCAGAATTTTTCAAGATGAAAAATTAGTACGTTTAATTTCAAAATTGTCACAACAAAATGTTTTCACTCATTTCAATTTTTATCTTCAACATCCTCTAACTTACTGAACAAGGGTCACAAATCTGATGTGCAGACAGGTGTTCTGAATACTTAACCAAATACTCAGCTGCTATAGCAACCAGGCTTACTCCTGTACCTTTTCAGTTCAGACAACATTAGGGAAGTCACTCTTCTGATTATAAACTGAAGCAGACACTCAAAGCAGCCCCACTGAATTTGCATGAATTTGATGGGAGGAGTGTTAGCACTTTTCTGCTTTCTGTGGGCATAGGACAGTATTTTCATACTATAAAAAAATATTCTGCATTGCTGGTGTCATTGCACAGGTTTGAACGTGAGCTATAGTTTGATGAAAATGGGGTAAAGAATTGCTTTTCAGTGATTGCACAGGGTGTGAAGGGAAGGTTTATGGCAACAGGAGTGTTTCAGCAGCAGTGCTCTAACCAAGCAGAAAATAAAAAAGAATGTAGATTTTTATCCTGAGCTTATATTTGTATTTTTTTTTTTCTGGTTTGGGGTTGCTATTGCAAATCCTGCTATAATATAAGATGTCATTAAATAATATTTCTGAGCTTGTCTTTTATTTCCTGTACTGATAAGTACTCATCATTTGGGTTGAGAAAGGTATGTGCCAGGCTAAAGCAGGAAATGCCTGTGATTTCATGTGATCCATGAATCTGCAATTTATAGATGATCCTGGGTTTTATGGACATGAGCTATGGGATGAAACTTGAAAAGATGTTCCAACCAGTACAGTCATCATATGCCCGTAAATAGGGCAGGTTTTAAATCCAGAAAAAACTGACAGCAGGTTTTAAATCCAGAAATTGTGGAGCATGCGCCAAAATTCAATTAGTGGCAGATTTCAAGAAGTATTTAGAGACTTAAATTTATCTGGGCTTATGGAAGCATTTGACAGTTGCCAGTGCAATTCACTCTGGAACATCTTGAAGGTCTACTGCATGCCAACAAAAATCATGAACCTCATCAAAGTTTTATGCCAAGGTTCTGCTTGAACAGTTAAGGTAAATGGGAACTTGCACAAATGGGTTAATCAAACTTGCCTGTCAAACACAGACTCATTCATTCAAAATCCCTTTGTCAGACATTGACTTTATTGCAAAAGAAAGAAGGTTAAAATGATATGAAGCAGGCATGGCAAACCAGAAGAGCACTGTACCAGAATATTAAAATGGTACTGTCAGCTCAAGCCTTCTAAATTACAAGTACAGATAAAAGCCTTAAGGACTGTCCCTCCCTACAAAAACAAAGATACCAATCAGCCAGGGTTAAACATCCTCCAAAAATGGACCTACTGAGCAATTGAGCTGCTCCCACTGTATTACAGTAGGAAGCAATGCCATGCAAGGGAAGAGTCAACTCTAACTCGCAGGGGGATGCCAACTAAGGGTCGCCACCTGAAGAAAAGAATGTCATCAAGTACCAAAGCAGTGCTTCACCTTCAGCAGTGTAAACAAATTTTCATCACCAATAATCTAAACCATATGTGCCCCAGGTTATCCCTACCTACAGCCAAGGGCAGGCATGCTCCATAGTGTATCACGTACCTTGCCCCTCCAGGCCTGGGGACCTGCTGGAGGGAACCGATCCTCCCAGTCTGGCTGCAGTTCTGGATTTCCTCACAGAGGGAACCCAGTGGTGAGCAGATGTTGTGTATACTCAAATCTTTTCTCCCCCTATGCAGTCAGTATATGGCCATGGAGCTTTCATGAAGACCATGCTACAGACCAAAGAGTGGCTCTCAGAATAGGGACTGCCTACATGCCCCCTGTTCAAATGCACATGTTGAGAACACCACAAAGGCAGAAGCAAGTGTCTAAATGACCTTGAAAGCAAACACTTCAGAAAAGGTCTGGAAATTAGACAGACTAACTGTATAAAGAACGTGAAGACTCAAAGGACATAACAACAACTGATCTCCAAAGTTATTCAGAAAAGAAAAAGGAGGGAAGTGTACTGTAACTGTATCACAGATGAAGCCACAGCAGCTGCTAGAAAAGGAACTGACTGGACAAATAAACCCTTTACTAGACACCACATTGGTAAAATGCATGCAATTCCTCTTAATCCAAACAACTAGCCAGGAATTCAAGTTTTGTAGATTACTCTAGATAATGGGACAATGTGATGTTTGAGTCAGGCATTTTCTTATTCTGATTGTTCTCCAAGCTTTTATTCGTAAGAATGGACAAGGTCTTGCTTTCTTGGCCACAACAAAGATGGTCCCAGCCACTGTAGATATTTCTCTTTCTTAGCACAAGCGTCCTCTTGACCAGGACCTGCAAAGACTCTTGCTTGTTCTTTCCCCATCCCACAATGCTGCCCTTGCTGCCTTGCAGGCTTTTCCTACGAGCTGTCTCACACCGCTCAGCTCTCCCTCTCCCCATCATGCACTCATGCATGGGGAGATACCTACCTGCTTAGGACTATGCTCAGCAAAGCTTCTATTTCCAAGTAATTTGAAATTCCTGAGCTGCCTTTGTCTTTCTTGTAGAAATCAGTGACGGTGGTTGGAGAGTACTACTTACCTGCTGACTTTCAGGGAAGAGTTTAAAGACTTCTCATAATCACTTTAGATAAACTGGTGATGCCCAGCAGCTTCAACAAGGTGTAACACAGACTGAAGTAGCAGACGCATCTGACCTTGTCTGAGACATAAGTGTATCTGATAGTGCAGAAATTCACTACTATTCAGCTATCTAAACATGCAGATAGGTATTAAGTGGGATTTACATTGGCACCTACATTACTTTATAAAGCTGCCCCTCAGGACCTGATTCAAAGCCATTGTAGTAATGCAGAAATTACCATTGACTTCATTAGGATTCAGTTTAGATTAATGTTGCACACTCCTTTGCTGCCCTTTGCTGTCTCTGTTCCTGTCACTTGAATTGTTCCCTCATGGCACTGCAAAAAAATAAGATGGAAATGTTAGCAGTGATGCATGGGAAATTGAATACCAGTCTTCCTGGTTTTGACAGTGTCTGTTCAATACAAAAAGAAAAATATTCTTTTTAAACCTTAATAGAATTGTTCTGTTCATATCTTTAAAAGATCAATATATCTTAAAAAAATTATCTAAATCAAAAGTGAAATATTCCAACTTGTTACTTGCAAAAATGGTGAAACCTCACTAATTGGAGTAGGCTGACTGAAAAATTATCCCATGTTCCTGCAGTAAACATCATGTCCATGGAAACCATGTACAAGAATTTGATTTCTATATCACTGTAGAATATAAAAAATCTGCATTCAGTAAATCTTTTCCAATATATCAAAACATCTGATGACAAGCAGTTAATGTCAAAATCTCCTTCTCTAGCTGTCCTAGGCACCAAACCAAATACATTAATTAAAACATGACAGTATCAAGCTACCTGCAGAATAAATAAGGGGACAAGTTTTTTTTAGGAGTATGTGATTGGATAGTGTCTGAATTGGGAAGTGAAAGAAAGATTAAATGGAAGATGGAATCAAGAACTAAGAAACAGGAACCAGTTATTTACAATTTTGTAGCGTTGGAGAGAGGAGAAAGAACATAAATTGAAAACAAGTGTAGTGGCGCATGGTTGGTCTGCAATGGTGAAGAGATAATTTTGAATTTAAAAGAGCATAAACCTGTGGTTGTTAAAGAGAACTACTGTGTGCAGAACTGCTCTGCATCAGACCCAATGTCCGTCCCAAGCTCATTGCTACAGGCTCTTACCCACTGGTTAACCAGCCTGACTGAAGAGCTATTTCCAGCATTATCTTTACTTGCAGACAGCAGAGAGGAACTGGCTGCAGAAAGGCAGATCTCAGGAATGGAGAACTGCTGTTTGCAGGCATGTCCCAGCACAGTGTGGGGAAGGCAGAGGCTGACCATAAGTGGGGGAGGGATCTCACTACTGGAAAGAAGTAAGGTTGTCAGTCAGATAGGCTTGTTCTCTTTGGTGTCCCTCCTCAGTTTTAAATATATGGACACCAAAATTTTCTCTAGGCGTGTGGGTGTTCTGAATGTGCACTATCCCTAGCCAGTCAGTCTCAGATGCACATATGAAGTGGTGCAGGGCAACCAGCCAGATCTATAACACATGTGTACTGCATGCATACCACAACTGTGCAACAGCTCCAACATCACTGGGAAACATTGGATTTCCTGCAAAAAACTTAATAGCCGACCAGCCCATGAGCAGTAAGCCTGACTCACCCCAGAAGAATTAGTCAGATGGCACAAACACTGTGTGTGTTTGGGACACTCACCACAAGGCTCTGCATAGTTGGCTTGGTTGAAGATTTACATCACAGATGTCTGCCAGCTGTGGGCTGTGAACAAGCTTAGCAGTTAGCTTTAGATGCCCATGTAAGAGATAAAGTGTACCACTGATGTAGGATTCATTTGGTAAAACACAGATGACTACATTTGACCTTTTCATGAGTCACTTTGCAAATGGTGGAGACAAAATGGCACTTCTAAAAGATAAGTATTCTCCTTCTAAAGTAGGTGCTGGAACAAGGGAAGATGACTACAGTGACCATGCTGCACACAGCAGCCCAACAGGCACGTGTCTGAAAATGGCAGCATAAAACATCAAAAAAAATGGAAATTTATGACATTTATGGGTTGGGAATTTTTTTTTAATAGAGTCTATAAGATTGGGAGTGGCCAATTAAAAATGTTTTAATAACTCCGTCCTGGCCAGGGGCACCTCTGGCAGCTGCCACAGGGCTACGGCCACAGCACCTTTCATGTGTTTCTTGTGGGTGCAAACACTGCTTTTCTGCCACCCAGACATGCTGTGCCTATCTGCTCACCATAGCCATATCCAGCTCCCAGACTCTTCCCTCTGAGTAAAGAAGGACCCACTTCTCCCCTTTTCTTCCTGGCCAGATCAAAGCTCAGTGCTTTCCTGTTTGGTCACCGCTACCTCTTGGGTGTCCTACACAATATGTGTGCTTGGTTGACTGAATTCATGCAGATGATACAATTACTAGATAGGAATTTTGGTTTTCTGGAATGAACAGGTGTAATGAAAACAGTTCCCTTTTGACTTAAGGGAACGTGTATAATTTCCAGTAGGAATGTTGTCTTGTCTAAGGCTTGCACTTGGTTACAAATCAACTCTAGATATAGTAGGCTGCAATTCTGTTAGTTAACTCAATAGAAATTTTAGCAACTTGTCTCAGAATCAGAGTGGGAAACAGCTGTGTGTAAATGTACAGTAGTCTTTAACTGTATACCCATCTGTAATCAGTTCTGACTTAAATCAAGCAACTTCATGGATTTAAAGTAGCTAAATCTTTCCCAGGTGAGAGTGTGTACTGGGTTGTTATTGAGACACAGTTCCCTTAAGCTCCTTGGCAGATTTTTCAGATGCCATCAGAGGGATATGTAAAAGGCCATCATATGAAAATGTTAAAATATGTTAAAACGTGTTAACATATGTTAAAATGTGACAGATATTTGAGGTGCTTAAACCATCCTGTATAATACATGTCTCCATTTCTGCATACAATAACAAGATAGTTCTCCCTGAAGCCTAATTTTTGAAGGCAAGAACTTCTTAGTTCAGATGTTACTGATCGATAAATCACCTTCAAATTTAAATTTAAAATCTTTACTTCAGGAATGTTTTCAATAAATAGAAGGTTCTGTTCCAAACATGCCACCAAAAAATATTGTTTGTTATAGCTGAGGTCTAATACCTCAAGCTTATGTAATTCTTTAAATGCAAAATAACTGGTGAAATCCAATTTGCTAAAAGATATGTAAATATTACAGGTTAAGTGAAAAGATTAATTCAGTGTCATTGAAAGCCTCATCAAGGACATTTGAAGACAAATTCAAAAAAGCTGTACCCTTAACATCTTTAAACTGATTTGCACAAATGAAGAAAATATTTTTTTAGATCTAAATTCAAGACTTTAAAATATGATTTACAATGCTGATTTTCTGAATAGTACATCTGCTCTTTTTCACTATCAGAACATGTTAGTGATGCATGTGACTTGGTTTTCTACTTCCAGCTGTAAAGGTAATCTGTCAAGTTGCCTTTTTTTCTTGTATATTTAAGAAAAATACAGTTTCCTTTGTTTGTGGGAACATTTTATATTCTTTCAGGGATAGATTTGTGAGGTTATTAAATTCCTTGAAGACAGACATGTCAGCTTTTCCAGTAAAGTTTCGACCAAGATCAAGGACTTCTAGATTTTTAAGGATAGATAGAAGTTTATGTGTGCTTTATTTTGCTCTTTGAAAACACCCTTTAACATATAATGACTTCAATGATAACTTTCTCTAACTACAATGATTTTAGAGATGGTAAGTGTTGAGAAAGGTTTCAATACCGTGAGTAGATTTGCTTCTGGTAATGGAAAGATAAGTCCTGCTCCTCCAGAGCAGATGAACTCTGGACAAGCTCTCTGGAGGCTATCACCTGCATGAAGAAATCAGATGCAAAATGGATGCACTCGTAGATCTGGCAGTTTCTGAAAGCAGACGACAGGTATTTTGGGGAGTCAGAACTAAAGTCTGCTTTGTTAAGGATGCATTTGAACATGAGGGTTTCCAGAGCAAGGTTCAAAAGTATCATTGAGGCACTATGACTCAGGCAAAGGTGCTGTAGAGGTACAGGTAGGCAGGATGGCACCCAGGTCAGGTTACGGTGGGACAGTGACAACACAGGTTGGTGAGAGTGGGACAGCCCCAAATTCCATGGGAAGAGATTTTCCATAGGGGTCACTAAAGCACCAATTCTAATCCCCACCTATTTCCTTCAAGACTGTGGTGCTGCGAAAGTGTTGTAATGAGAAGATGCTGCTGGACATGAGCCTTAGCTGGGTAACAACAGGTGGAAGGCCTCTGGGTACTGCCTTCAGTAATCATTGCCATTAAGGTGCAGTTCCTTTAACTTTTATAAACTTGAAAAAATTGCATTTAATCTATACAAAGGCTGGAGACCTCTCCTGGTCAGATTCTTTGGGCTCAACGTGCCAATTCCAGTCCAGTATCAAAATCTGAAGGTTCTCAAAATGGCTAAAATAGTCTTGAGAAATCTCTTCAGTACTCTCGAAATTTCATGATTTTAGGATGTACTGTTTCTCTAGTTCTCCCAGGCCTCACTTAAACTCAAAGCTTGCTGATGCTACTTTTCACACACCAAAATAAGGTATTAATCCTGTAGTACAGACCAAGCAGTGTGCTCATAGTCTGTATTAAAGTGACTAAGGTGAAGTTAGATTGCACTCTGGTCATTGCCTAGAGGGCAAGCAAACACTTTCACATGAATAAAACATGTAGGAAGCACTGGCATTAGCTATTGCAAGCCTTCAAAGCCTCTCCAGTAAATTAAGAATTAGCCTGAAGGAAAAGCTTTAGTGATGAAAAATGTTATGAAGTCCTCTACACTGATAATTCAAAAACTATTTACATTAACAGCTTGATCACATGCAGCAACAAACTTGAAACATAATGCAATTCTCTAGCATAGCTATTCCTACACAACACTGTCATGCACAATCACACATATTAAAAGACCCCAAACCATTTTAATAATTAACAAAAAAAGATTAAATATGGATTTATGCTGAAGGAGATAACTTTACTTGTAGAAATGACAAATGGATGCTGGCAACAAATGCAGTTGTTTTACTGCAGTGAGACAAAGGGATGCATCTGGATGTGCAATATAGGCATGTGTCTTCTGCATCATTGTAAAATGACATGAAGCTGTTTCCTGGATACGCTTTCATTTAATGCATATGCATATGAATGGATATAAACTATCTCATACTGAATAGTTAGCATGAACTATTTTGTCATCTAAAATGAGGACAAAACATAATGACTCGAGAGAATATAGACATTTGAGATTAATGTTGAGTCAATTAGTTTGCTCTGCAGAAAAAGTCCCCATAAAACAGGAAGTGAAAGTGAGATAAGGGAGGAGATCAATAAAAAGTGTTGAGAAAAATAAGAAGTAAAATCATTATGTCCACTTGATGGGTGGGCAGGCATATGGTGACAAGCAGGCAGAGGAATATGAGGATTCATTAAGAACTGACTGCCCCAACAATACTCTTCCTCAGGAGCAGAAATACATCAAATTCAGATTCCAGTCATGCTCCAGTTTGCATTGTTTCATTCTGCCAATATGCATTTTCCATTCAGTTATACTACAAGAATTTTTCAAATTCTGTCCATGAAAAATAACTGCATCACATAATGAGGCACAACAGCTACTGTGCTCTGCCGTAGGCTTGACCAAATATTGAGAGAGAGACACTACAAGACACACAGAGAGAGGGAGATGGACAGGAAGAGGAGAGAGGAGTTATCAGAAATTCTTTTATTTATCAGGAATTTATATGAACAGGAGTTAAAATATTTTTAGACTCTTTTTTTCCCTGCACATTAGGCAGTACAAACCAAATCACAACAAATCACAGTTAAGGACAGATAGAGGAAGACTTGGAAATGAGAGGGAAAGAACATAATAAATTCACAAGGCAATGAGGTATTAATTGCTCTTTGCATGATATCCTGATCAGTTCATCTTTCATTTAGGTGGACTGTGAGTGCAGGGTTTCCCGCATCCTTCCATCCCTGCCTCTGCTCATCCTTCTGAAGCTTATGCTTAGTGGCTATTTTTCTAATTAAATAATCCCATGTATAAATAACCTCTAAGTGCTCATTAACCAAGGAATGCATGCAGGTTGCTTTTATAAGTTGGATTTCCAGATTCCTTTTTCAGTTTCATCATCAGCAGATAGACATAGTAGAAATGATTTGTCTGTGCTTTATTTTTCCCACTTATACTCCTGGAGATAATGGTGGATAAATGTGTGTGACTTTTGCACTTAGACACACAATTTATCTTCCCAAATTAGGAGGCTAACTACCAATACACTCAATGAAGTTGAGCTCCTCCAAAGGTAACTGAGAAGAATTATAACCTGAATGACCTGAATATCTTGTTCAGAGTAAATGGAGAAATTTGGCCTGTGGCTGATTTTTTTAGATGAACAGCCTATCACAAAGCTTATTTCTCCAGGCAGATACCTTCAGAACAAGACTGAGAAAATGAAAAGGCAGGGGTTATTCAGAAGACAAAAAATATATTCACTGTTTTGGAGGGTTTATTGCCCCAAAATATGATCAACTACAGACTAAGGGCTCCTGATCTCCACAGAGGTTTTAAAAGATGCTGTTAGGAAGTTCCTTTACAGGATATCCTGTTTGCTATGTAACACCCCAACTTTATTGCAGAACAAGGGCCTAAGCAAGCTAATGCTATGTTGAAATTAGACCTGCTCTGACCTCCAGAGGTCCCTTCTAACATAAATTATTCTCACAGGGAGACAACTACAAGTTCCTCATATCTCAGTTCTTAAAAATAGGAAGATCAAAGAGACAAAAGAGAATTTTACATCCATATAAATCTATGCTATAAGTAAGGATGTTTCTTGCCAGTTTTCATTGATTAGTCTTCTTGTGCCATGGTAATGGTAGTTATATAAACAGTGCATTTTTCTGCTGATTCCACAAGAACTGTAAAAACTCAATAAATTTGCCAATATTCTTCTTCCTTTTTCTTCTTTCTCCTTCTACCACTCCATGTGTGGTCTTTCCAGGCCATGTAGGCTAAATACCAAGTCTAGGCATTGTCTTGTACAATTTCTGTAAGGAAACAGCAACTGATGAAGAACAGCTTTGGTCATCACAGGTGGTGTTCAGATATTTTGATGTCCACATGCATGGTTATTCAAGACCAGCTTGCCACAGACTGCGCATGTAAGCCTGGAGCAGCAGTCACCTCGCCTAACTGAAAGTATCAGCAGTGCAGACACCTACACCTGAGCTGGTCACCATGGGAACACTTTACAGCTAATGGAGAAAAATCCTACTTTTGGGTTGCAATTAGTTTGACCCATCTTAAACCTCTGCAATAGGATGAGATAAGTGATATTCATAAAATGTCTCTATCATCTCACTTCCGAAGGAATAATGATGCATAGACCAGTTAATGCAGCTGTAGATGTCTACATTTAGGTTAGCTGAATGCCCTTACCTCCTCCTTCTCATTGACCTCACACCAGATCACAAGCTATACCATCATGAAACCCTGAGGTATAGAAGCCTCAAGACTCTTCAGTGTTTTGTAAATTCAGACACTGCTACACCAACCAGGCAAGCAAGATCCAGGGTTAAAATCCTCATAGAGTTAAAGCAGTAAATTATTAGTTTGAATCTGTCAAATAACTCCTACCTTTTTGGTGGTGCTCCATTATAAAAAAAGATTCCAGGAAGAGTAGAGGGCATGCCCATTCTTGGCTGTAAATCTCACCAATCTAAATTCACATTAGTTTTCCTGTTCAAGAAAGACTGAGATTGAGCTTGTGCCCACCAATTACATGCTCTTAGCTACTATGTATGAAACTACTTTAAAAAAGCCCCAAACCCAGTTGTTCTATGAGTACAGGGGTAACCTTCAGTCTGCAAAACACACATGGTCCAGGACAGTAGGTCCAGGCCCCCTTCTAGCATACCCTGGAGCATTCAGAGAGAAGGATGTAGGCCTGCCTCAGATAATTTTCCTGGTACCTCCTCCCTGAAGCACGGTAACTACCCAGGGGTGTCACAGGACATAGAAATGGGGTGAGGAAGGGGGCAGGAATTGTCTTCTTTAGCTAAAAAAAGAAAACTTGATGATTCAGTCTTCCTTGATCCCTCCTTATTCCTCTGGCCATGTTTTTCGCAGGTATCAGGAAAGGTTTTGTCACATGAAAACAGCTGTGGGCTCTTCTCCCAGCCACTCGGGTGCTGCCTGAGAGTGCTGGCCCTGGCAGTGGGCAGTGCTGTGCCAGCAGATCACTCTTTTCCCACTGCAGAGCACAACGCCATTCACTGTCTCTCTTGAATACTCACAAAACTGTTGGTGCAGCATCCCCGGCCTTTTTGCGGTCTTGCGCTGCAGCACACATAAGCCCCTTGCCATAATGTAAGCTCTGACTTTTGTATATATACACGTTGCTATTCATGCCATACTCATCCTTTGGATGCTTCTCAGTGGAAAAGGAGAAAATACTTCTCACCTCAACGTCGGAAAGGCCAGGTGACCTTGTGCTCCTGGCCTAATCAACTAGGCTGAGAAAGAGGATCTGCTCTGTGTAGAAATGGTGTGGGGAGGCAGAGGGAGATGGTGTGGGAGTAACTGAGGAGCAGAGGTTCCTGTTTCAAGCATTACCTTACAAAGAGAGTCGTATTACAGCTCATGCTCTCAGAGATACAGATTGTTTAGGCTCACAAACAGAACCATCAGAAAGATGCATTATTAAAATACATATTATGAAAACATATCAATAAAACTCCAATTTTTTCAACCAGACCTTCCTCTTTTTCCTACTTCTGTTCTTAATCAATAAAAATGCTATGACAAAGTGGGAGGAAAAGCCCCTTCCTAACTGTAATATTGTTATACAAACCTTGGTTTTCCTCTTTGTGTTCTTGTCTGTCTGGTTGCCTACAATTAAATCAAAAAGGGGCTGTTTAAAGAAAGGACCAGTCAGAACAGCTAGGTGAGGAAATGCAGGAGGCAGCTGAAATAAGCAGGTTCAAAGCAGTTAAGAGTGTTGGTTTCCCATCGGCCAGAGCTGTCTCCGAGACTTGTTGCCAGAAAAGAAGAAAGGCTTTGAGAGAGAGGGGAGAAGCTGCCCAGACTGCTCTGTGGACAGGCGTGCTGGCAAGGTGAGAGCATGCTGTTCCTCCTGAAACAGAGATCATCACAGCAAACAGAGAACCTGCCCATGCCACGCACAGAGGTTTAGGCTGCCATTACAAAAGGCTTCAGCTGAAATACTGTCATGTGTTTGATGAGGCTGTGCTGTGAACCAGAGCAGGGAACAGGCCCAAGTGTTTATGTTTCTGAGCAGTGTTTCTCCCCTTCTTCAGGATGTCTCTAAAGTCAGACCCGTTCCTAGCTCAGGTTTTTAGTAGTGCCCCAGCAGCTGCTGTGGGAGAAGGACCTGCCCAGGGAACAAAGAGGTAAAGGAGGGTTTGAGGCTGATCTGGAGCACCACAGTATGGCTAAAGAAACAGTGGGGTGGATGCTTTCCTTGTATGACTTGGTCTTACATATTTTGCACTTTGACTGACTGTGTTTTGTTCTGGAGAAAGTCTGGGCAGGCAGAGTCAGCCACTTTAGCATGTCTTCAGGCCCCAGCCCTGGCTGGACCAGCTAACACCATCCCAGTTGATACACAAGGGGTTGTAACAAAGGACCTGGGTAGCAACTGGGAAGCCGAGCTCCTAAAGCTGATGGCACAACACTGGAGAGGAGCCCTGAGTCTGCAGGGAGGAGCCAGCTCAGCCAGCAGCCAAGGAGACGTGTGAAAGGCAGAGTGAAGAGGTTACTTGGAAATTATTGGTAAGTGCTTCTTCTATCATGCCGTAGTTTACCTGTCCTTTCCTCTGTTCTTTCCACTTCTTCCACTTTCTTTTTTAATTTTTACCTTCTTTTCTTTGTCTCTTTCCACTTCCTCTTTGATTTACTCAATTTTCTCCACCTGCCATGTGCCTCCCCCTCAGCCTATCTGCTGTTCTGTTCCCCCTCCTTGCTTCCACACAGGAGCTCCATGCACAGGGACTCCCTTTATCTTGTAACTCCTTCTGGCCCACAGCCTGCAAGCCCTTCTGAATTTGTTTCTCACATACCTTCTCATTTTAGTCCATACACATTCTTCAAAGTCTCTTCAGATTTATGAGCTTTTTGACAATGCAACAGTGGGAGAGCTCCTGTACTAAATCCAAGCCCCTGAGAGCAGCCCCACCAGAACTTCCTTTCCCCAGTTATTAGGGCTGTTGCCCACTCAGACAGAAGGGGTAGGCTCAGCAGCTGTAAACCCAAGATGAAGAGAGAATAATTCTTACATTTTTCCAACTCTTAAAATTGAAGCATGAGCTTTGCTTAGGGTATTTTCTGAGACAAATGTGCTGGAAAATGCTTTTCTTGCTTTTCATAAATACACCAAATACAGAAACTATCATTTTCTATTAAAATCACATTTACTCCAACAGTGATTTGAACAGCAGCAGCTTTAGACACAGACAAACTCCTCCCAGCAGTCTGTATACTACTGTAAGCTGAGCAAGTGTCTCACCCACACTTGAGCCAACCACAGGAGATGCTGAGGCCTCCAGTGAACTGAAAGCTGAAAGTGGTGATTCTGTTCCAAACCAGGGACTTCCAGCGGGTAGTGCATCTTTTCTTGTTGTGCAGCAATCAGTGCCAAGCAAGGTGTGTGTCAGCTAAACATCTGTGCTGGCAACAGTTTCTGTTCAATCTTGTCACAGCAAAACAAGTGAACTATCAGCTTTGGGACTAATTGTGCATTTCATTTTGGGATACAATATCACAGTCACATATATCCTCCACACTTCGACAGTTTCTCCAAATGAAGTTTAGGATCTTTTGCTCACCATGCATCATAACAATATTTACAGGGAAGGGTAGAGCTAAACAGTTTCTTGGAGAAGCTTGTTGTAAGCCAGGGTATTGCTTGTAGCTATTGCATTTTTCAGGCACTGCCAGAAGTAGGGCTGAGATCGAGGGTTAGTTGGCCATTCCAGGACAGAACTTCTGCACAGCCTCTTCCTCAGCCGGACATACCGGGACTTCTGCAGAACCTTCTCAAGAAATATCAAGATAATGACATCTATTTTTTCATCTAGAAGCCTCTGGTGAGCCATGTAAAATGTTGTCTTGAAGCTGCCGCTTTTAATATACTTGTTGGTCAGCACAAATATGGTCTTTTTGCTCAGCTGAATGCTCTGGGAAAGGTTGTCAAAGACTGGCTGCCCTGGGAGCCAGTCTCTTTCTTCCAGGCATAAATTGAACTGCCTGGCTTTTTGATCTTCCAGCCTTTCAACCAGTTCTGTCATCACCCACTCATTCACAGCTGGATCTTTCTTGTCATAGGCAATAAAAGCATCATAGCAAGCATCTGGTAAAGATAAACGCCGATAGCCCTTCAACTTGGCTGTGCAGTAATGGTAACTATACCACACATCCCAGAAATAGAGATGACTTGTCACTGTGAACACCATAAAGCCTAGGACAGTTGAAGCTGACAGGACATACAGGCTCAAATACGAGTTGTCCAGCTCACAAGTATACAGATCCAGGAAAACCACACTCCTTCCTTTATGTGCCCCTGGGCCAGCACAGGTCACGTCTGTGGCCAGAAGAGGAATAGTCACTTGAGTCTGATTGATCCACCAAACAAACCACACGGCATCACAATTGCACTTGAAAGGATTGCCATGCAAAAGCAGCATCCTCAGGCTGTTAATGACATTTTCAGGGAAGCTAGATTTCTTAATTATTTGGATCTTGTTTGAGCTGAGGTCCAAGTATTTCAATTTAAAAGCACCTCTGAGAAAATGTTTGGTTAGCCGTTGAATGCGATTGTTTCGGAGCATCAATTCTTGGAGCATTGAAGAGCAATTGGACAGTTCTCGGGGAACAGTAGCCAGAAGGTTATTGCTGAGGTCTAGAGTTATTAGGTTTTTCAGGTGGTGGAGGCTTCCCCAGTTGAAACTCTTCATCTTGTTATTGGTTAAGTTGAGGACCTTGAGTTCTGGAGGCATAGATTCAAAAACACCACGAGGCAAAAAACTGAGTGAGTTGAAGGAAATATCCAGTTGTTCCAGGCTGGTCAGATTCTTGAAGAACGACAAGTATCTAGCATTTCCATCCATCCATAAAACATCTAAGCGATTTCCTCTGAATTCTAAAATTTGAAGAGATTGGCTTTCCATTCCTGTGTTAATAGAGGTAGAAATCTCATTCTCATTCATCATCAGCTTCTTCAGATAAGCCAAGTTTTTCATAAAACTAAACACATGACTAACACCTTCTGCCAGAAAATAATGTTTGTTATTGCTCAGGTCTAGAATTTCTAACAGTTTTAGCTCTTTGAAAGCAGTTGAGTATAGCAAGTCAATCCTGTTGTTAGAAAAATCCAGATATTTCAATCTAGACAAGTAGTTGAATTCACTTCCATTTAAAGTTTGACTTATTGCATTATCTGACAAGTTGAGGCATCTGAGGGAACTAAGACCCTGGAAGTCTGAGGGGCTGATAAAAAATAAGTTGTTTCTGCTTAAATCCAGAGTTTTTCCGTATTTCAGGCAATCTTCCTTAACTGAAGATTGGTAGGAAGCAGCCTCTTTGTCTTTGGACCTGCAACTTCGCCCATACTCATCATACCTGAAATAATGCATCTCTTGTAATATTTGCCTGTTGTATTGCTCTAGTGAAATCCTAGGATTAGAGCAAAATCCATAAAAGTTGCTTTCACCTGAAGAAGGAGAAATTTTATTCACTGAGAGATCTATGAATTTAAGAGCCTGAAACTTTTCAAACACTCTCAAGTCAGCAACTTTAATAAAATTAGTCCCGAGATCCAACACTGTTAGATTGCTAAGACTGAGCAAAGGACCTAGATCTCCTTCTCTCAGTTCTTTAAAGACATAACCCCTGAGCCTCAGGGTTTCCAGGTTAGAGAGGGATGAAAATGTCTTAGACAGATTCAAGTATGGAGAATACATCTGCAGTTCAAAATTGAAGGACAGATCAAGCTCTACAAGGCTGGGGATAAACTTCAAAAACTGAGCATCTCCAATCTCCTTCATGAGGAAATTTTGGGAGAGGTCAAGCTCTTTGAGATTCCTGATGTTTTTAAACCAGCTCCTGGGTATGCTGAGAAGAGAGTTACTGTGAAGTCGCAAAATTCTTAAATTTTTCAAGGAATAAAAAGCCTTTGAATGTATCTCAATTGTGCTCTTGGGGCAAGGAATACAAGGATAAGGGGCATTATAGCAACGTGGGCAATTACCACTTAGATCAAGAATTTCTAGGTTGTAAAGGGCACTTAAATCATGTTCTTGAATCACTTGGATCATGTTATTGTAAATATACAATTCCTTTAAAGTAGATGACAAATTGGGTGGAATATGAGTTAAGTTGTTAGACTTCAGGGATAGTATTGTTAATTTTTTCAGCTCCAGAAAGGCTCTTTCATCAATTTCAAATGAAACATTGCATGGATTACGGTAGTAACAGTTCTGTCCAAGATACAATACTTCTATGTTTCCTAGCTCTGACAAATTGGCTTTTTGAATAGAAAAGATACTGTTCGCTTCCAGGCTCAGGAGACTTAAAGTAGTAGGAAGACCCCGGGGTATTTCCAACAGCTGGTTTGCATCCAAATACAGTGACTTCAGTCTTGTCAGGGCAGCGAAACTGCCATTCTCAATCTTCGGTCCATTGATGCACACATGATCTTTGGGCCCCATTCTGACAGGCACACAGTTGCATCTGAAGTCAATCTCCACAAGGTTTTCAAGATCAGCAAAGGATGTTGGATAGATATGGGGGATATGGTTAATACTGAGGGTAAGGTTAGTAGCGTTTGCAGGGATCCCTCTGGGGACTTCCAAGAGACGCCGATCAGTACAATCCACTGTCACAGTACCTTCATAGGCTTTAACATCACAGGGTAAACTTTTGGGAAACCAAGCTCCTAACAGCAGCATCGGAAATAGGAAGAGCAAGACAAACGGCAATGCATTTGACATCTTTGCACAAGGTACCTAAAAATAAGGAAATAGGGAGGTATTAATTTGATGCAATGAGAACATCTCATAGGCCATCTTATCAACCACATACTAGGTCAGACCAAATATACAGCTAACCTGGAGTCCTGTGTCTCACACTGGCTAGAAGTGGATGGGCAGTAGGATTATAAGTTTGGGGAAGGCATATGTTGGTATTTCCTCAAATGTTGCCCCCCGGACAACCCCCCCAGTTTATACACTGAGCATGACATCATATGGTATGGAATATCCCTTTGGCCAGTTTGGGTCAGCTGTCCTGGCTGTGCCCCCTCCCAGCTTATTGTGCACTCAACAGAGCATGGGAAGCTGAAAAAAGTCCTTGCCTAGTGTAAGCACTACTTAGCACCAACTAAAACATCAGTGTGTTATCAACGTTACTCTCATACTAAATCCAAAACACAGCACGGTACCAGCTACTAGGAAGAAAACTAACTCTATCCCAGCTGACACCAGTACAGTATCCACCCCTTATTCTGCACCATCTACGTCACATCCAGGTCCTACCCTTTCCAATACATTCCAATTAATCACCACCACTTTCCCTGTCTTTGGATATATACACAAAGATATCATTCCCTTAGTCTATGGGCCATCCCTCTAAAATGTCCGTTGAGTTCATTTAGTCTATGACTTTGGGCTCTATCTGTCGTAACAGTCTTTCAGGGCAGGAGAGATGATGTGTGGTGTTGGATTGTTGCATGCTGAAGCTGGTTCTGGTTCCATCACCACTGCACTTTGCTCGGTTTCATCAAAGTTCATTCTTCATTAATCTGGGTGATTCTTACTGTAATACCACTGGTGTGGTATATCACAAGCATAACAGTGATGACATACAGTATTATATAGCAATTAACATCACACCATTCAGTTCATTGGCTGTTTTCACCCAAAATCCAATCCCCTTGAGGCACACATCAGACTTCTCCATCCTTCTACATCACCCACCAAGTCCACCCAGGTCCTTGAGCAAAAGCAATCCCACGAATGGGTTTGCCTTTGCCCGAGGCAGGAATAACCCAGACTGTTTTCCCCAGCATAGTTTTTACATGCACTACAGGGACTTTATCCCCTTCTACAGTATGTAAAAGTTTTGATTGGACAGGGCCGGCTTGATTGGCAGATCCCCTAGTGTTGACTAACCAGGTGGCCTTTCCTAAATGTGTATCCCAATGTTTGAATGTCCCACCCCCCATTGCTCTCAGTGTAGTCTTTAACAGTCCATTTTATAGTTCAGTTTTCCCAGGGGCTGGTGCATGACAGGGCATGTGATACACCCACTCAATGCCATGTGCTTTGGCCCAGGTGACTATGAGGTTGCTCCAGAAATGAGTCCTGTTATCTGACTCAATTCTCTCTGGGGTGCCGTGCCACCATAGGAATTGTTTTTCCAGGCCCAGGATAGTATTCTGGGTGGTGGCATGGGGCGTGGGACGTGTTTCCAGCCATCCAGTGGTTGCTTCTACCATTGTAAGCACATGGCGCTTGCCTTGGCGGGTTTGTGGAAGTGTGATGTAATCAATCTGCCAGGCCTCCCCATATTTATATTTCAGCCATCATCCTCCATACCACAGAGGTTTTACCTGCCTGGCTTGCTTGATTGCAGCACATGTTTCACATTCATGGATAACTGTGCAATAGTGTCCATGGTCAAGTCCACCCCTCGATCACCAGCCCATCTGTATGTTGCATCTCTTCCTTGATGGCCTGAGGTGTCATGGGCCCACCGAGCTATAAATAATTCACTCTTATGTTGCCAGTCCAGATGCACCTAAGCCACTTCAATCTTAGCCTGGCCCACCTGCTGGTTGTTTTGATGTTCTTCAGTGGCCCGACTCTTGGGTACATGAGCATCCACATGACGTACTTTCACAACCAGATTCTCTACCCGGGCAGCAATCTCTTGCCACAATGCAGCAGCCCAACTGGTTTGCCTCTGTGCTGCCAGTTGTTCGGCTTCCATTGCTGTAACCACACCCACAGGGCGTTTGCCACCATCCATGAGTCAGTATAAAGATAGAGCACTGGCCATTTTTCTCATTCAGCAATATCCAAAGCCAGCTGGATAACCTTTACTTCTGCAAACTGACTTGATTCACCTTTTCCTTCAGCAGTTTCTGCAACTTGTTGTATAGGACTCCACACAGCAGAGTTCCATCTCTGATGCTTTCCTACAATGCAACAGGACCCATCAGTGAATAGAGCATATTGTTTCTCATTTTCTGATAGTTTATTATACAGTGGGGCCTCCTCAGCACACATCACCTGCTCCATTCCGAAATCTTTGCCTTCTGGCCAGTCCATGATCACTTCCAAGATTCCTGGGCAACTGGGGTTTCCTATTCGAGCCCGTTGGGTGATCAGTGTGACCCATTTACTCCATGTAGCATCAGTTGCATGATGTGTAGAGGGGACTCTCCCTTTGAACATCCAGCCCAGCACTGGCAATCGGGGTGCCAGGAGGAGCTGTGCTTCAGTACCAACCACTTCTGAAGCAGCTCGAACCCCTTCATATGCTGCCAATATCTCTTTCTCAGTTGGAGTATAGCAGGCCTCAGATCCTCTGTATCCCCAACTCCAAAACCCTACGGGCTGAACTTGGGTCTCCCCTGGTGCTTTCTGCCAGAGGCTCCAGGTAGGGCCATTCTCCCTGGCTGTGGTGTAGAGCACATATTTTACATCTTGCCCTGCCCAGACTGGCCCAAGGGCTACTGCATGAACTATCTCCCATTAAATTTGTTCAAAAGCTTGTCGTTGCTCAGGGCCCCATTTGAAATCGGTCTTCTTCTCGGTCACTTGATAGAGAGGGCTTACGATCAGACTATAATTTGGAATATGCATTCTCCAAAAACCCACAACACCTAAGAAAGCTTGTGTTTCCTTTTTGCTAGTTGGTAGAGATATGACTGCTATTTTGTTGATCACACCCATTGGGATCTGGTAACGTCCATCTTACCATTTTATTCCTAAAAACTGGATCTCCTGTGCAGGTCCCTTCACCTTACTTTGTTTCATGGCAAAACCAGCTTTCAGAAGGATTTAGATGATTTTCTTCCCTTTCTCACAAACTTCTTCTGCTTTTTTGCCCCACACAATGATACCATCAATGTATTATAGACGCTCCGGAGCTCCGCCCAATCCAGTGCAGTATGGATCAGTCCATGGCAAATGGTAGGGCTGTGTTTCCACCCCGGGGCAGTCAACTCCAGGTGTACTGGATGCCCCTCCAAGTGAAAGCAAACTGTGGCCTGCACTCTGCTGCCAAAGGGATTGAGAAAAAGCACTGTGGCATACCATTTGGCCGCCTTTGACTCCAGTTCGTATTGAAGTTCTAGCATGTCCGGCACGGCAGCACTCAGCAGCGGAGTGACTTCATTCAGGCCACGATAGTCTACTGTTAGTCTCCACTCCCCATTAGACTTCCGCACTGGCCATATGGGACTGTTAAAGGGTGAACAGGTCTTACTGATCACTCCTTGGCTCTCCAGTCAACGAATGAGCTCATGGATGGGAATCAGGGGGTCTTGGTTGGTGCAATATTGTCACCGATGCATTGTTGTGGTGGCGATCGGCACCTGTTGTTCTTTGACCCTTAGCGACCCCACAACAGAAGGGTCCTTCGAGAGACCAGGCAAGGTGGACAGCTGTTTAATTTCCTCCATCGCTGAGGCAGCTATACCAAAAGCCCACCAGTACCCCTTTGAGTCCTTGAAATACCCTCTCCTGAGGTAGTCTATGCCAAGGATGCATGGAGCCTCTGGGCCAGTCACAAGGGGATGCTTTTGCCACTCATTCCCAGTTAGGCTCACTTCGGCCTCCAATAGGCTTCCAGTTAGCTGTTGGGATCCCTCTGTCACTCCAGCAACACAGATGGATTCTGCCCCTGTATAGCTTGATGGCATTAGGGTGCACTGTGTACCGGTGTCCACTAGAGCCTTATGCTCCTGTGGGTCTGATGTGCCAGGCCATCGGATCCACACAGTCTAGTAAACCCAGTTGTCCCTTTCCTCCACCTGGCTGGAGGCAGGGCCCCTCTAATCCCGGTCATTGTATTCGCTACTCACTTCTTGTAAAAACAAATCAGAAGCCTCTTCAGTAAATCAGGAGTAAGACCAGCCCTTCTACTCTGTCTGGGGAACTGCCCACTGGAAACCAGAGCAGCAATTTTCCTGGAAGATACCCTTGAGTGATTGTTTTTCCTTGCAACTCACATACTCGTGCTTCTAGGGTCAAGGTAGATTTTCCATCCCACTTCTTCACGTCCTCTCCGTGGTCATGCAGGTACAACCATAGGGTGCCCCATGGTGTGTACGCTTTATAGTCTCTCTCAAGCACAAGAATGCTTACTCCTAATGGCTGAGATACTGGTCTGTACAGATGGAGAGTAGGACCTATCCTGTTTGAGTTGCTGGAACTCCCAGGACAGTTTCTGCACAGCCAAGGTGAGGGAGGAAGAGATACTTTCTTTGTATTCCCAGAGTTGGCTAGGCACTTCATCCACCATTGGTGCCTCTTCATCTTTCCAGGTCAATATTGCCAATGAGTTGGCACTCCATACCAACTTCCACCACATGGGTCATGTGCACTGGACTTCATCTGGATCTTTGAATAAATGCTCATTGTTCTGGTCATCGTAAATCACCTCTAGCATGGCTAATTCCCTCAAGTACTGGACACCTCTCTCCATGGTGGTCCACTTGCCTCGGCGATATATAACATCTTCCTTGAAGGGATACTTTTTCTTCATGCCTGACAGGAGTTGCCTCCAGAGGCTGAGGGCTTGTGCCCTGTTTCCAATCACTTTGTCAATGCCCCCTTCCCTAGGAAGGGATCCCAGTTGTTTGGCTTCCCTACCTCTAATTCCAGGCTACTGGCCCCTTTATCCCAGCATGGGAGCATCCAGGTGACACTGTGCTTGTCTGGACAATGGCTGAAATCTTTTCACATATATGGCAGCTCACTCAGGGATAGGGATCAGGTGGTTACCATCTCATTTATGGGTTCTGCCTCTTCCTCCTCCTGTTCTCGTGATGGCCCTGGTTCTTCTTGAACCCTTACTAAATGAGCTGATTTCCTTGTGTATTTTCTTCTTGTGTGTAGGGGTGACTGGTACTGGCACAGGTTGGTTCTCTGGTTCAGCTGTGTTACCTGTTGCAGGGGTTGAAGAAGCCGCAGCACCTGTTGCGAGGTTTGAAGAAGCCGCGGTGCCTGTCACAGGGTTTGGAGTAGCTGCAGTGCCTGTCATTTTGTTATCAGATCCAGAGACCTTCTCCTCCCCTTGACGGTACTGAGCGGTGTTGAACAGGGCTTGGTAGGCATGGGCCAGGCCCCCACATGTTGCAGTGATTTGTGCCTCTCTGGAATTGCCAGGGTGACACATACTTTTTCCAAATATTCTACTAATTTTTTTAGGATTCTGCACTTGTTCAGGGGTGAAGTTCCAAACACTGGAGGTGCCCACCATCCTAGGCATTTGCCCATGCTATCCCACACACCCTGCCACTCCTAACTGTCCAGCCTTGGGGCAGATCTCTGGATGATATTCTTAAATTTCTTACTAATCTTAGACAAAACCGAAACAATATTCCCAAGAAATATCAATAGATGTATCTTAACTACCCAAGGATGTTCAAGATACTGAAAAGTTATTATAATGAAGGAGGATACATCATAGAAGAAGGTGCCATTCAGTATTTCCTCCATAAAACACCTCTCAGAAGAAGAGGTATAATTGCTAATTGTCTCCATGAGATGGCACCCGAAGTACAGTAGCAGCTTCAGTTCAAAATTCAAATACCAGATAAAGCTCAAGGCCAGTGTTTTAATCACAACTTTCCCAGGCAAAATATCACTAATCACTGCAGAGCCCAGCAAACTGCAAAAACCAACACCAATCTTTAACATGTAGAGCGAAAAAAAGAGCATGGTGCAGATCAGATCAATATTGAGAAAGATCAATATTGAGAAAAGCCAATATTGTGACTGGCAACTGTTAACAGATATAAATTCCTTAACAGGCTCTGGTTAACCTGTTATTATCTCAAATCCTTCATGCCCCACGTTGGGTGCCAAAAAGGACTGCTGTAGTTTAGCCCCAGTCAGCAACCAAGCACCACACAGTCAATCGCTCACCCTCCCACCTCCGGTGCAATGGGGGTGAGAAGCTGAACAGCAAAAGTAAGAAAACTCATGGGTTAAGATAAGAACAGTTTAACAACTACAATAATAATAATTATAATAATAATGATAAGAAATTGTAATGAAAAGAAAAACAAGAAGAGAGAAAGAGAGAAACAAAACCCAGGAAAAACAACTGATGCAACTGCTCACCACCCACCAAATGATGACCCACCAGTCCCCGAGCAGCAATCACTGCCACCCATCCAACTCCCTCCATTTAATATACTGAGCAAGACATCATATGGTATAGAATATCCCTTTGGCCAGTTTGGGTCAGCTGTCCTGGCTATGCCCCCTCCCAGCTTCTTGTTTACCTGACAGAGCATAGGAAGCTGGAAAAGTCCTTGCCTAGTGTAAGCACTACTTAGCAACAACTAAAACATCAGTGTGTTATCAACGTTACTCTCATACTAAATCCAAAACACAGCACGGTACCAGCTACTAGGAAGAAAACTAACTCTATCCCAGCTGAAACTAGGACAAACGTAAATGAGCAAAGTTAATTTTTCAAAGCATATGAAAGACAGAGAAAATCTATAGTCACTTAAAAGCTAGTATAAATGTTCAAAACCACACTAAAAGGTGAGTGCCCAATTCAATTTTCACATCATCATAAGGATTCTTAGATTCATAGACTATAATAATAGAAAATTTATGTTGGAAAAGACCCTTAGGATCATCAATTCCAACCATTAACCTAACACTGCCAACTCCACCACTAAACCATGGCGCTAAGCACCACATCTACATATCTTTTAAATACCTCCAGGGGTGGTGACTTAACCACTTCCCCGGACAGCCTGTTCCAATGCTTGACAAACCTTTCGGTGAAAAAATTTTCCTAACATCCAATGTAAACCACCCCTGGCAGAACTTGACACCGTTTCCCCTTGTCCTATTACTTGTTGCTTGGGAGGAGAGACCGACACCCACCTCACAACAACCTCCTTTCAGGTAGTTGTAGAGAGCGATAAGGTCTCCCCTCAGCCTCCTCTTCTCCAGGCTAAGCAACCCCAGTTCCCTCAGCCACTCCTCATAGGACTTGTACTCTAGACCCTTCACCAACTTTGTTGCCCTTCTCTGGACACGCTTCAGCACCTCAATGTTTTTCCTGTAGTGAGGGGCCCAAAACTGAACACAGTATTCGAGGTGTGGCCTCATCAGTGAGGGTGAAAATCACTCCCCTGCTCCTGCTGGCCACACTATTCCCGATACAAGGCAGGATGCCGTTGGCCTTCTCGGCCACCTGGGCACACTGCTGGCTCATGTTCAGCCGGCTGTCACCAGCATCCCCAGGTCCTTCTCTGCCAGGCAGCTCTCCAGCCACTCTTCCCCAAGCCTGTAGCGTTGCCTGGGGTTGTTGTGACCCAAGTGCAGGACCCGGCATTTGGCCTTGTTGAACCTCGTACTATTGACCTCAGCCCATCGATCCAGCCTGTCCAGATCCCTCTGCAGAGCCTTCCTACTACCCTCGAGCAGATCAACACTCCCTCCCAACTTGGTGTCGTCTACAGACTTGCTGAGGGTGCACTCAATCCCCTCATCCAGATCATTGATAAAGATGTTGGAGAGAACTGGCCCCAGTACCGAGCCCTGGGGAACACCACTTGTGACCGGCTGCCACCTGGATTTAACTCCACTCACCACCACTCACCAGCCATCCAGCCAGTTTCTTACCCAGCAAAGAGTACGCCCGTCCAAGCCATGAGCAGCCAGTTTCTCCAGGAGAATGTTGTGGGAAATGCTGTCAAATGCTTTACTAGAATCAAGGTACATAACATCCACAGCCTTTCCCTCATCCACTAAGCGGGTCACCTTGTCACAGAAGGAGATCAGGTTAGTCAAGCAGGACCTGCCTTTCATAAACTCATGCTGACTGGGCCTGATCCCCTGGCTGTCCTGTACGTGTGGTGTGATAGCACCCAAGATGATCTGCTCCATAACCTTCCCCGGCACCGAGGTCAGGCTGACAGGCCTGTAGTTCCCCGGATCCTCCTTCCAGCCCTTCTTGTGGATGGGCGTCACATTAGCTAACCTCCGGTCGACTGGGACCTCCCCAGATAGCCAGGACTGCTGAAAAATGACTGAAAGCGGCTTGGTGAGCACTTCTGCCAGCTCCCTCAGTACCCTTGGGTGGATCCCTTCCAGCCCCACAGTCCTGTGTGTGTCTGAGTGGTGTAGCAGGTCACTAACCATTTCCCCTTGGACTATGGGGGCTTCATTCTGCTCCTCGTCCCTGTCTCCAGCTCAGGGG
Source organism: Morus bassanus (assembly GCA_031468815.1). NCBI lineage: Eukaryota > Metazoa > Chordata > Aves > Suliformes > Sulidae > Morus > Morus bassanus. The sequence goes on along the minus strand of CM062568.1, from coordinate 84,114,299 downwards.
GCTGGGTACCCAGAGAACAACTGGTCAAAGGCTGAGGCAAAGAAGGCATTAGGTCCCTCATCCTTTTCCTCTGCCTTTGTCACTATGTTTCTCCCTGCATCCAGTAAAGGACGGAGAGTTTTCCTAGCCCTCCTTTTGTTGTTAATGTATTTCTAGAAACGCTTTTAATTGTCTTTTACCACAGTAGCCAAATTAAGTCTTAGTTGGGCTTTGGCCCTTCTAATTTTCTCCCTGCATAGCCTCATAACATCCTCATAGTCCTCCTGAGCTGCCTGCCCCTTCTTCCAAAGGTCATAAACTCTCCTTTTTTTCCTGAGTTCCAGCCAAAGCTCTCTCTCTCTGTTCAGCCAGGCCAGTCTTCTTCCCCGCCGGCTCGCCTTTCAGCACATGGGGACAGCCTGCTCGTGCACCTTCAAGATTTCATTCTTGAAGAGCGCCCAGCCTTCTGGGACTCCTTTGCCCTTCAGGACTGCCTCCCAAGGGACTCTGTCAACCAGGCTCCTAAACAGGCCAAAGTCTGCCTTCCCAAAGTCCAAGGTAGCAGTTCTGCTGACCCGCTTCCTTACTTCTCCAAGAATAAAAAACTCATTTCATGATCGCTATGCCCAAGACAGCCTCCAACCATCACGTCACCCACAAGTCTTCTCTGTTCACAAACAGCAGGTCCAGCGGGGAGCCTTCCCTGGTTGGCTCCTTCACCAGCTGTGTCAGGAAGTTATCTTCCAGACACTCCAGGAACCTGCTAGACTGTTTCTTCTCCACTGCATTGTATTTCCAGCAGATATCTGGTAAGTTGAAGTCCCCCATGAGAACAAGGGCTAGCAATTGTGAGGCTTCTCTCAGCTGCTTGTAGAATATTTCATCTACCTCTTCATCCTGGTTGGGTGGCCTATAACAGACTCCCACCATGTTAGCTGCCTTGTTGGCCTTCCCCCTCATCCTTACCCATAAACACTTGACCCTTTCATCACCACCGTCAAGCTCTAAACAGTCAAAACCCTCCCAAACATATAGGGCTACCCCACTGCCTCTCCTTCCTTGGCTATCCCTTCTGAAGGGTTTACAGCCATCTATTGCAGCACTCCTGTTGTGCAAGTCATCCCATCATGTTTTGTAATTTTGCTTTATTTTGCCCAGGTTCTGGTTTGCTATGTCATTCGTGCCCATATGAAAGAGTGTCTAGTAAGCGTTAGAATGAATGTATGGTTGACCTAAGCCAGTCAATGGCTATACTTCCATATGGTTTAATATCAGATTGCATTTTCACTGTCCAGTAAGGGCAGAGGGCCAAGACGGTACTGTAGCAATGTGAAGTGTAAAAATGAAAATCAGAGACAGATTTAAGATTGAGCATGTCCTATAAGACTAATAATCTGTAAATAATCAGAGCCAAAATCCTACAGGCATGTAAGAACCTTCCAAAACATGCTGTCTGTCTGTCAAGTTTTTGTGGTCTTGCCTGCTTTATAGATTTGTGTGTATTATGGGAAGACCAATAAGCTTTTAATATTTCATGACTTACTAGTTACTTTCTCAGCAGCAGTCAATGTCAGAGAAACCCTGTCCCCCTGGCCAGAGGCAGCCATCCAGGCAAGCAGGCTGCCAGCCTTGGCTTACCTAGCACAGGCAGAGGGGCCATGACCGTTTTGCTGCCTTGCACAGCTTCTTAACTGCCTGTGTCTGATGCTGGTCAAGAGATTTAAAGACAATAAAATCCACAATAATCAACATCATAATTTTTCCCTGGAAAACTCAGTGTTGAAGGTTTGGAAATGCATGGCACACAGAATGCTCTTAAACAACCAGGATTAGTTATGCATGGAATAATATTGACTAAATGTGACTACCCAGTTAAGCAGCTGAAAATCAGATGATTAGGTAAAGTGTTCAAGCTACATGGAAATGTTTTTTCTCTTTATTTGGGACACAGGAGCATATAAAGACCTGCTCAAACAGTATGTGAAAACCCTGTTGAGTGTTGCCTAAGATATGCCTTCTAGATGACTCAGACTTGGAGATTAATTGAGACTTCCTGTTGTACACTCTGTTTACTTAGACCACTGTGTCCCCTGTATAACTTTGTGTTTCTGTGTTATCTTAGATAACTATGCTAAATATACCTACGCATCTGTGTATCTGGAGGAACGCTCTAGTGACTAGCAGGGCAGCAGATGTTAGAGAAGCCAGATCAAGTCTCACAGAGCACTGCACTTCTGCTACCTAGATTCAACAGTCAAATGGAGTCACTTTGGAGTCGTTCAGTCAGCTTTTGAATACAAAGCTTCAGTATGGAAGGCAAAAATGTAAAAGTCCACTGCAGACCTTGAACTCAATGTATTGTTTCATGAGATTTGTATCAGTAACCTGGTACTGTACTACACCACAGCCTTTTCTCTACCATAATTTCCCTTCCCATTGCCAAGAAGAGTTACAGTGCTTTCTTCTTTTCAGGAGATCCTCAGAAAAAAGGCAATATAGTTAAATATCGTGGCAGGTAGCCATGACCATCATTCATACAATTACTCAAGGAAAGCTAACCTGGACTAACCAGGCCATGCCTGTGAACTCACATTTCATTATTTTCAACTCTTGTGAAGTCATTTGTTAAGAATCAAAATAACCTTCATTTGGTTTATAGGAATTCACTTTGGAAACTCACCCAGACAGAGGCCACTGGGTGAGACAGCTCACCAGTGTCTTCAGTGCATTCTAACCAATCAGCTTTTGAGAATGATTAACTTTTCCGATTTCCTGATGTAGAAAAACACTTGGATGAAAATGATGAATCAGAATAATCAGAGCAAGTGGGGAGCCAGTTTGGAGAAGATAAAATGCATTGATTTCCTCCCACTATCCTGGCTTTTTTTTTTAAAACCCTTTTCCCTCCACTAGTATGGGCAGGGATGTGGAAGGGAGAAGGAAGGGCTCTACCATTGATATTAATTACATGGAAGACTGAAGGTCTTTCTTTGACTGAGAAGGGACATTGCCAAAGAAAAATCTGGACATGTTCTTGTAAATATTTTGCCTTCCTTCTTTTCCAAGGGATACACTATATTATGCATGTAAAAGACTTTATTAGACTAATGAAAAACCAAAGCATGCCTGTCCTAACTGAATGGTGCATGGTGCCCCAGTTCCTGCCTACCTCCATCTCTTCCTTTACCAGACCAATATACCACAGGGGCCAGGGTCGTTAGCCAAGGCAGGTGCCCATGGAGCATGGCAGAGAGGTGGCAGGGAAACTGCAGAGACACTCTGCACTGCAGGACCTGTCGCTCTATCATATGGATGCTATTTACTTTTTTCTGTCAATGCATGCCACAGCAGACCATGAAGTGCCGACCCTCACCAGCCACAGACACGGTACCTGCAGCCACCGAGGGAAATACTGACAACCACCACAGATCAAACTCCAGAAGCCTGTCTTCCTTTAAAAGAAGGAAGGAAAAACTCTGCTGGTAACTGGGGATCAAACCACAGATTTTTTGCTCTTGAGGAAAAGTTAATTAGAATCAACCTTTAAAGGTTTGCCGAACCAAATTAAAACCCTCTATCCAAGCACTAGAGTAGGACCTGGGCAAAGTGAGATTGCAGTCTAGATTGCCACAAACTTTCTACATGAACTCATACTCGGCCACTGCACTCAGGCACTTAATTTTAGGTGCTTACCTAAGCTACTCGCTTCATTGCCATCAACCTGGACTGCACTGACATTAAAGAGAAAGCAAGAGAGAGGAGCGAGAGGCCCTCTGCAGGCACTGCTCAGCTCTGAACATGGAGGGAGCCCTGCCTGAGTACACACTGAACGGAGACTGACACTGCAGATTTAGGTGTCTAAAATTAGGTGTAGTGAATCTGGGCCTTAAAAGTTTTCACAAATATGTTTGTACATTTATTAAGAAGTCAAGAAAATGCCTTTTGAGACATTTGCAATGCTCAGATTTTTAACTTTTATGTACCGCAGTAATTTTAGGAACCTAAGTGTTGTTGCAGAGCCAGCCTAGCTTCTACCATCTTTGTGCTTCATTTCTTTGTATACCCTTCTGTTTCCTGATACCATTTTAATGCATTAGCTATTTAACTGTAAATTGCTACATTCTGCTGCTGTGTCTAGCTATTTGCATGTGTAACACCTTGTGTCTGTTATAGTACCAGAACAAATAAAAAAGATTATTTTAATTAGAAGAAGCAAGTGACTTGTGCAACATTTTTGCAATGAGAAGCTAGTTTAAAAGTACAACGAGAGTATGTATGTGAACTGTCCTTTTCTCTGTGAGCTACTCTTGGCTTCATAAGAAGCTCAAAAAGCACTAATCTATTGATATTAAATATCACATACACAAACCCATAATGATTTAGGGTATTCTTCAAATATTCAGCAATAATACAGCTACGTGAGTCTGAAGGAATTTTTTCTGTAGGTGTTCCATATGTATTTTAAGAGGTGAAAGGGGGAAAGGCTAGAGAAAAAAGAACACCTCAGAAGTTATAGCAATTAGAAAAGACATTATTATACTCATTCTGTAGCACAGTAGTACAATTAAATGCTAGCCAGTTAGTATTAGCGCAAATAAATGCTTTCATTTCCTGTCATTATGTATTGCAGCTTCTAATCACAACACTAAATTGGAATATTTAGAAAGCAGAAAAGGAGAATATGTTCTTGGAAGTCTTCCACAACAGTTCCAGTCAAAGAGGCCTAAGAGCAAATATAAAATGAAAGTTTAACCTACCATTTTCTATGTGCTTCCAGGTCTGGCAAATTTGTCGCTGGAGGAGACTGTAAATCAGGCCAGAAGAAAACAGCATAAAAGAGGTCCCCACTGGTTCAGCTCAGGTGCAGAGGAGAGTATAAAATGACATAAATCACTCAAGTCAATAGCAGTAATCTCTACTCTATCACTACCCTTCAGCTGGACTGCGACTTGAGAAATAATTAAATGTGAAACAACTGCTACAACCTACTTCCTCAAACATATGCACTTAAAATTAAAACAACAGTACCTCATTTACTCCTCCACCCTCCATAAAAATAACTGAGTGCTCTTATTTTTTTCCCTTTTAAACAAATTCTCACATTGCTCATACATCCACGTGCTGTTGTGACAAAAGGGTTTGTTATTTTTTTTCCTTTTGGTCTCTTATGCTGCAATTTGCTCTCTTCTCTGCTACTTTTGAACACAGTTTTCATTTCAAACTGTGTATTTTACCTAGCTACAGTGTCATACCACAAAGAACTGTAATAACACCTATTCCAAGAGGATGAATATGCAAGCCACGGGGAACCCCAAAGGAAGGCAATTGCAAAATACTTGGCAACAGAGCCTAAGAGCCTAAGATCAATCAGGAGACAAAGACAAATGCGTTACATAAGGGTAACATTCACTTCAGAAAACTAAGATTTGCAGAAGCTCAAGTTCCTTCTTTTTCCCCCCTTTTTTATTGTAAACTGCACAGAGAGACAGAAATTGTTAATTGACATTAATAATTTTTTAGATTTGGAAGTTTAGTAATTTTTATTGTTGTTGTTATTATTATTATTATTATTATTTGGCATTCATTTCTGCTGCAAATACCTTTAAGAACTGGGACAAATCTCTTAAGCTGAATACTCTGTGGAAGAAATGTCTATTAAGTGAATGGGACTTCAGAGAAGGGAACCAAAATAAACCAGGAAAAAAGGATAGTGGTAAGGGCATAGGAAACAGCACACAAAAAAGATGAAAACTGTGTGGCAGAGTGTAGTAGGGACCAAGTTAAAGATGACCTGGATAGACTTAAGCTGGTGACAGCCCAGCATTTCATGGAACACGGTGTCTGTTTGAGAGTTTCTTAGAAGTTTCTATGCTTAGCAGGACAGACTAGTTCAATGGTTAGGATATTTATTAGGTGGGTTGGGGTTTTTTTATGTCTTCTTTCTCTACATATTTTTCTTTACATTTTAAATAGCCGTTCATAATTTCTCTGACTGTGGTGGAGCTGAGGAACTCATTTTGGAAGAGTAGAACCTGAAGAACAAATAGGGAAAGAATTTACAATCATACTTTAAAATTCCCTGGTTTTAGTGGCCGAGTCATATAGACATAAACAAAACCAAGAAAGTGTACAGCACCATTACTGTTTCAATCAAGGCCTAGGAAAGAGCTCAGTAATTCACTATAGGTTCAGGACTATATTTCTCACCTTTGTGCCTTATTACTAATAGTACTGTAATGAAATACACTTCTTCTGCTATTTACTGGTAAGTGGATTTTTCTTTTCATGCAAGAGGCACTGAGCTTTTCATTGGGGTTTATTATAACTAATGCAGATGTCTCACTAAAATCCTGCTGCATTCTGCAAGGCCATTCAATGCATTTCTGGTAGGAGGAAAGCATTCATTGCAAACACCCTATACTAGCTATTCCACTCTGAAGACTTCACAGACTGTATGTCACCAGAAGAGAAAGTTAACTTCCACTCATTTATAGTGATTCACCTTATTGTAAAGCAAATGTGCTTAATTAATTGTGAAATAAGAGAATGACTTGGCACAAGCTGGATTGTGAAAGTTGATTTCTTCAAGCACCTAACCACATCCCTGGTATATGACACTGGAACATCGCTGAAACACAAGATGCTTAATGCCCACTTGCTTTGGTTGTAAGTAGGTTTTCTAAAGCATAGTGACCAGTTATCCAACCCTGTAAATTCTGACAGGTGCTCAGTGTTTTTGGAGATCTTCTTTTCAGTCTATACCTACAAACTTCAGAAATTTTAGTAGCTGTACTGATGCCTTGCCTTTCCTTTTGGACTAGTCTGATTTTATTTTTTTCATATTAGGAACTCACTGTCACCCAGCCAAGAGCACATGAGTTTCAATTCCATACAGAGTGAAACTGCAACTTCAACTGAACACTAATAGAAACACAGAGTGCTTTTTTTCCTTTTTTTTTTTTTTTTACCTAAGAAATGTGGGAAGCAAAATACAGCAATATTTCCCTTCAAAAAGATGGGGGGTAGATGCAGGGAAGCTCAGCAGTCCAGAACTTCAGAACTATAATTTGATTTTTAGAGGCACAGGGAGTCACTGATTTACTGATTTTAAAAGTTCAGGTTTCCCTCAGACATTGCGCAAAATCTCTTTTGCCTCCTGTGAAATGCAAAGTAACTGAAAGCAGAAAAGTACTTCCTACTGCACCACGTGCTAGGGGAGGACCCACTGGTAAAAACGCATTTATTTTGCCAGCTCTGAGAGTGAAGAATATAATTTAAAATAGAACAGAAGTCTTTAATTGCCTTAATACTTCATCTACAGGTTTGGTTTTTAGTTAGATTGAACTTGGACTGGTGAACATTAAATTTTCCTTTTTTTTTTCCTTTTCTCTTCTAAATGAAAACATATAGCAAGTTGCTTTAGTTTGTTTATCAAAAATCAGGATTCTACTCTGTTTACCTTAAAGCTGGGTACTTTACTTAAAGTCTTAGCGTCTTGCAGTAATGTCTTTTCTCTAATATGCTAACCCTCATACCAATAATTATGATAGCACCCCACGTATTCATGGTTAATAGGAAGTTCAGTTTAACATTGCATAATTTACCCAGGAAATTATCAGAGATAAGTTAAGTTGCCCAATTTTTGAAATACATAAGTTGACTCTTCAAACTGATGTAGATGTACAAAAAGAACCACAAAGAGAAATGGATAGCAAAATTGAGGAAAAGATAATAAAATCACTTGCAGAAGCCTTAAGGGATGTAAAAATGTAGGAACCCTACTGATAGCAGTTGCAGAAATGTATCTGCAGGTACTAAAACTAACCAAAACAATAAACAGAACACAATAGTAGAGAAGACTGGCCTACAACAAAGGCAGAGGAAGCTCTCAGAGCTCTGGTGAGGGAGAAGACCGTCACAGATATGTGCTAAGAGCTTACCCAACTGCCCAGTGCACTGACATATGACTGAGGGAGACACTAGCATCACAGAGATAGACTTTCCCATTTCTGAAAGCTGAGGCTACCCCAGGGTACCCTGGTGCCAAGACTGACCATTTGGTGTTTACAACAGGTTAAAACTGTTTGCTGAAAGCAAAGATGCCTGGCATTCAAAGAACACGAATAGAATAGAATAGAATAGAATAGAATAGAATAGAATAGAATAGAATAGAATAGAATAGAACTACTTCAGTTGGAAGGGACCTACAATGGTCACCTGGTCCAACTGCCTGACCACTTCAGGGCTAACCAAAAGTTAAAGCATGTTATTAAGGGCATTGTCCAAATGCCTTTTAAACACTGATGGGCTTGGGGCATTGACCACCTCTCCAGGAAGACTGTTCCAGTGTTTGATCACCCACTCGGTAAAGAAATGCTTCCAAATGTCGAGTCTGAACCTCCCCTGGCACAGCTTTAAAGCATTCCTATGCGTCCTGTCACTGGATCCCAGGGAGAAGAGCTCAGCACCTCCCTCTCCACTTCCCCTCCTCAGGAAGCTGTAGGCAGCCATGAGGTCGCCCCTCAGCCTCCTTTTCTCCCAACTAGACAAGCCCAAAGTCCTCAGCTGCTCCTCACAGGCCATGCTTCCAGCCCTTTCCCCAGCTTTACTGCCCTCCTCTGGACACATTCAAGGACCTTCACATCCTTCTTAAATGGTGGGGCCCAGAAGTGCACACAGTACTCAAGGTGAGGCCGCACCAACGCTGAATACAGCAGGATGATCACCTCTTTTGACCGGCTGGTTATGCTGTGTTTGATGCACCCCAGGACGCGGTTTGCCCTCTTCGCTGCCAGGATGCACTGCTGACTCATATTGAGCCTGCTGTCGGCCACCACCCCCAGATCCTCTTCTGTGGGGCAGCTCTCCAGCTATTCCTCTCCCAGTTTATAATTGTGCCTGGCGTGACTCCGTCCTAGGGGCAGAATCCGGCATTTTGACTTGTTAAATTTCATCCCATTAATCATTGCCCAATGCTCCAATCTATCTAGATCGCTCTGCAAGGCCTCCTGTCCCTCAAGAGAGTCAACAGCACCTCCCAGTTTGGTTTCATCAGCAAACTTGCTAATGGTGCATTCAACTCCTGCATTCAGATCATTGATAAATATTGTGAACAGAACTGGTCCTAGAATTGAATGCTGAGGAACAGCACTGGTGACTGGTCACCAGCCTGATATAGCCCCATTCACTACAACCCTCTGAGCTCTGCCATTCAGCCAGTTCTTCATCCAGTGCACCATGAACCCACTCATCCCACAGTTGGACAACTTGTCCGGAAGGATGTTGTGAGGTAGAGTATCAAAAGCCTTATTAAAATCCAGAAAAACTACATCCACCACCTTCCCTTCATCCACCAGGCAGGTGACCTTATCAGAAGGATATCAAAGTAGTTAAACAGGACTTTCCTTTTGTGAACCCATGTTGACTGTGCCTGTTGATTGCTTTATTCTTTAAATGCCTTTCAATAGTACCCAGTATGATCATCTCCATAATTTTTCCAGGAACTGAGGTTATACTAACAGGTCTGTAGTTCCCTGGGACTTCCCTCATGCCCTTTTTGTAGATTGGAATAACATTGGCTAGCTTCCAGTCAGCAGGGACCTCCCCAGACTCGCCGTACCTTTGGTAGATGATCAAGGGGCCCTGCCATAACATCCGATAGCTCCTTCAGAACTCTGGGGTGAATCCCATCAGGCCTCATGGACTTGTGAACGTTCAGATGATACAGCTGGTCCCTTACAAATGTCCACAAATGGAATATCACTGTTCCCACACTGCTGCTGCATGCCTGTCCTGTTTCCTGTTAAGTGAGTTACCTTCAAGGGAGGCAGTAGGCATCCAGAAATACCTGAAATAAGATGCAGTTAGTTTCCAAGCTCTCCAGGGTCAGCAATGCAACTATGCCTCTCCCGTTTCCCCCTTACTAAGGGGTCAATAAGATAGCGTAGACAGAGAGGGCATTGCTGCCTTCCTCTGAGGGATGATGATGAGGAGAAGTGCCAAGGCAGTAATGCTGGAAGTGGTGGTGCAGCCTAATGCAGGAACTGCTGGCAAATCATGCAACTGGCTGGTTCAGAGGTGTTTGGCACTTGTGAATTGGATAACCTCAAGTCCTGTTTCTTTGTGATGAAATGACAAGCCTGCAGGACCACCCCAATTTGAAAAGTTTCATGTAGTTTATGGAGTTCCATAAACTCCATGGTTTATGAAGTCAATCTCAGGTAAGAGCACAAGGGAGCACTGGAATAGCCTCTACAGAACAATGTGGAACTCAGACACTGTTGAACCCGACCAGATCATGCATCAGGAAAGCAGCTCCATAAGAAATAAAGGTTTAAGATTGGGACAAACAAGCAACAGTAAAGATGCTAACATTAAACATGCAAGTATGTCACTTTATGGGCTTCTAGAGAACACAAAATAAGGTACTGTAATTTATTACAGGGCTTGTTATTGCCTGTGTTGCAGCAAAACAGGAGTGCTGCAATGGATGGCTGTAAACCCTTCAGAAGGGATAGCCAAGGAAGGAGAGGCAGTGGGGTAGCCCTATATGTTTGGGAGGGTTTTGACTGTTTAGAGCTTGACGGTGGTGATGAAAGGGTCAAGTGTTTATGGGTAAGGATGAGGGGGAAGGCCAACAAGGCAGCTAACATGGTGGGAGTCTGTTATAGGCCACCCAACCAGGATGAAGAGGCAGATGAAATATTCTACAAGCAGCTGAGAGAAGCCTCACAATTGCTAGCCCTTGTTCTCATGGGGGACTTCAACTTACCAGATATCTGCTGGAAATACAATGCAGTGGAGAAGAAACAGTCTAGCAGGTTCCTGGAGTGTCTGGAAGATAACTTCCTGACACAGCTGGTGAAGGAGCCAACCAGGGAAGGCTCCCCGCTGGACCTGCTGTTTGTGAACAGAGAAGACTTGTGGGTGACGTGATGGTTGGAGGCTGTCTTGGGCATAGCGATCATGAAATGAGTTTTTTATTCTTGGAGAAGTAAGGAAGCAGGTCAGCAGAACTGCTACCTTGGACTTTGGGAAGGCAGACTTTGGCCTGTTTAGGAGCCTGGTTGACAGAGTCCCTTGGGAGGCAGTCCTGAAGGGCAAAGGAGTCCCAGAAGGCTGGGCGCTCTTCAAGAATGAAATCTTGAAGGTGCACGAGCAGGCTGTCCCCATGTGCTGAAAGGCGAGCCGGCGGGGAAGAAGACTGGCCTGGCTGAACAGAGAGAGAGAGCTTTGGCTGGAACTCAGGAAAAAAAGGAGAGTTTATGACCTTTGGAAGAAGGGGCAGGCAGCTCAGGAGGACTATGAGGATGTTATGAGGCTATGCAGGGAGAAAATTAGAAGGGCCAAAGCCCAACTAAGACTTAATTTGGCTACTGTGGTAAAAGACAATTAAAAGCGTTTCTAGAAATACATTAACAACAAAAGGAGGGCTAGGAAAACTCTCCGTCCTTTACTGGATGCAGGGAGAAACATAGTGACAAAGGCAGAGGAAAAGGATGAGGGACCTAATGCCTTCTTTGCCTCAGCCTTTGACCAGTTGTTCTCTGGGTACCCAGCCCCCTGAGCTGGAGACAGGGACGAGGAGCAGAATGAAGCCCCCATAGTCCAAGGGGAAATGGTTAGTGACCTGCTACACCACTCAGACACACACAGGACTGTGGGGCTGGAAGGGATCCACCCAAGGGTACTGAGGGAGCTGGCAGAAGTGCTCACCAAGCCGCTTTCAGTCATTTTTCAGCAGTCCTGGCTATCTGGGGAGGTCCCAGTCGACCGGAGGTTAGCTAATGTGACGCCCATCCACAAGAAGGGCTGGAAGGAGGATCCGGGGAACTACAGGCCTGTCAGCCTGACCTCGGTGCCGGGGAAGGTTATGGAGCAGATCATCTTGGGTGCTATCACACCACACGTACAGGACAGCCAGGGGATCAGGCCCAGTCAGCATGAGTTTATGAAAGGCAGGTCCTGCTTGACTAACCTGATCTCCTTCTGTGACAAGGTGACCCGCTTAGTGGATGAGGGAAAGGCTGTGGATGTTATGTACCTTGATTCTAGTAAAGCATTTGACAGCATTTCCCACAACATTCTCCTGGAGAAACTGGCTGCTCATGGCTTGGACGGGCGTACTCTTTGCTGGGTAAGAAACTGGCTGGATGGCTGGTGAGTGGTGGTGAGTGGAGTTAAATCCAGGTGGCAGCCGGTCACAAGTGGTGTTCCCCAGGGCTCGGTACTGGGGCCAGTTCTCTCCAACATCTTTATCAATGATCTGGATGAGGGGATTGAGTGCACCCTCAGCAAGTCTGTAGACGACACCAAGTTGGGAGGGAGTGTTGATCTGCTCGAGGGTAGTAGGAAGGCTCTGCAGAGGGATCTGGACAGGCTGGATCGATGGGCTGAGGTCAATAGTACGAGGTTCAACAAGGCCAAATGCCGGGTCCTGCACTTGGGTCACAACAACCCCAGGCAACGCTACAGGCTTGGGGAAGAGTGGCTGGAGAGCTGCCTGGCAGAGAAGGACCTGGGGATGCTGGTGACAGCCGGCTGAACACGAGCCAGCAGTGTGCCCAGGTGGCCGAGAAGGCCAACGGCATCCTGCCTTGTATCGGGAATAGTGTGGCCAGCAGGAGCAGGGGAGTGATTTTCACCCTCACTGATGAGGCCACACCTCGAATACTGTGTTCAGTTTTGGGCCCCTCACTACAGGAAAAACATTGAGGTGCTGAAGCGTGTCCAGAGAAGGGCAACAAAGTTGGTGAAGGGTCTAGAGTACAAGTCCTATGAGGAGTGGCTGAGGGAACTGGGGTTGCTTAGCCTGGAGAAGAGGAGGCTGAGGGGAGACCTTATCACTCTCTACAACTACCTGAAAGGAGGTTGTTGTGAGGTGGGTGTCGGTCTCTCCTCCCAAGTAACAAGTGATAGGACAAGAGTAAAGCTAGCTCCTGAGCTCAGTTTTGAAGACAATTTCTCCTAACATCTAATCTAAACCTCTTCTGGCAAAACTTGAGGCTGTTTCCTGTCATCCTATCACTTTTTCTTCAATGTCTTCACAAAGCACATCTCTCTTTTCCCTCCTTTATCTTTTCGTACAAGTACAGCACAACATTGGCCTGCAGAAGAAGGAGATAAGCATCCACAATCACACCTCATTTCTCAGTCACAGCAACAGTACTGGGTCTGGCTGGGATGGAGTTAATTCTCTCCATAGCAGCCCTATGGTGCTGTGTTTTAGACTGATCACCAAACCAGTGGTTACAACACACCAGTGTTATGGCTATTGGAGAACTCACAGAGCCTCAAGGCCTTCTCTGCTTCTCACACTGCCCCCTGGTGAGCAGCCTAGGGGTGGGCAAGAGGCTGGGAGGGGACGCAGCCAGGATAGCACACCCCAGCTGATAAAAGGGATAACCCATGCAATATGGCGCCATGCCGTATGGCGCCATGCCCAGCAAAAAAATTTGGGGGGGGAATTTTGCCAAAGCAGCCATCACTTGGAGGTGAGCTGAGCATCCACCTGCTGGACAGAGGAGGTTAGTGATTGGTTTTGCACCATTTGCCTTTTTTTTGTTTTTCCTTCATTTATTAACCTGTCTTTATCTCCACCCACGAGCTGCTCTCACTTCTGCCCTCCTGAATCTCTCCTCAACCTCGCTGGGTGGGGGCTTGGCCACCAGCAAGGGTCAGCCACCACACAACACAAAACAGACTGCAGAGCGCCAGCATTGGCAGTAGACACCTGACAGACAACTCAGAGATGGACTTGTGCAGTGAAAACATGCTCAGGTTTCACTCCCAATGGTCCACTGCCTCAGCAACAGGCTCTGAGCTTTTGACATTTAAAAACCCTGGAGTCCATGGCAAGAGCTTCCAGAAAGGCTGCAAACTTCAAGTACTTTTACTGAGAAAGGCAAAAATTTGTACTTCCACTAGGGCAGTAGAACGAGTCAAAATAAGGTTTATAGACGAATATGAACTATGACCTCTAACTTCTGCTATGCAATGTGGTATTTTTTCCTTTATGTCAAAATAATGCTGCTGAGAGAAGAAAGCTTCCCACCAGGCTGAACTGTCATCTGATCTTCAGACCAGAATCCCAGAATAGGCCAGGGAGCATAGAGCATTAAACACCAAACACCTCATAATTTTCTGCTTCTTGCCTTTTAATTCTGTCAAAATAGATGGGGTTTTCACAGAGCTGTTAGAATTCACCTATAACTCTTTATAAGCATTTCAAGTGCACAAAATGCAGCAGACAGTCAGCTTAATTCTGTATTTTCCTTCTGCTCTTTCCCCATCTCACCCAGTTAAATACAGTTGAGTGGGTTTGCTTACACCAATCTGAGAAATAAGAACTTCAACTGCTCATAAAGCGTTAACTCAAACTCCCAATGAAATTTAAACATTGTGTCCCTTCTGTCAGACTGGAAAAAGAAAGAGAAAGATGATCTTATAATAAAGATGTGTACCAATATGGTGTGATTAACAGTTCATCCTTATGTCCAAGACAGCTGGAGCATGATATATGTGTAAGGTTTGCATGAGAATCAATGCCTACATTCTTCCCTATTTGACCTGTGCAGGGCAAAAAAAAAAAAGAGTATCAAAAGAATAAAACCACAAGCAATCTCTTGGCACAAGTAATTTTCAAGTTTTATTTACAATACTTGTGCACAGTAAAGGCAAAAAATTCAGCATATTGTTTGTAACAAAGATCTGATCTATAAAGGAACTGAACTGATACCGTGCATTAAACATATTGTATACCTTTTGTGTAGTAATAAGGTCTAAACTTTGGCATAATTATGTGGCCACAGACTTGGGGTTAACAACCTAACTGCAAAGTAATACTTTCAAGACAATAGGTTAAATAATCTTACATTTTAAAAATTGCTTTACCAAATAAAACAATAATGTAAATTAATTTCCATAGTATTATAACATATTTTTGAAAATTCAACTACAATGAGGAATTCCTCTAAGAACTAGTGGCTGAACTGAATTCTCATCACGTCTTATATACCCCATTTCTGTATTCGCTGCTGAAAGCAGTACAGCTGAAATTCTGTTTCGTATAGGAAAAAGAAACCCACACATAAAGACAAAATAGATTCCTTCTCAGAGAAACCAAAAGAATAGTCTGTCTGAAGTCTATCTTAAATGGAATAGAAAAAATCCATTTTATAATATAACATTGTATTATTAATATAACCCAGAATAAGCAAGATAGGATGAAATAGTGCTATTTTTTATGCAGATCCACAGTAAAGAAGCATCTTTCAAGCACAGCAAATGCTTTTGTAATTAGCAACTGCAATTTCAGGTAGGAAACAGAGTTCTCCCATGATCTAGGTGCAGGAACACTATTTTAACACACACAAACTCTTCCTTTCAGCAGGAAGACTGAAAAAACTCCACTGAAAGATTCAAAGACCTAAAATTACAATATTAGGTTTGTGGTTTTTTCCCCCAGAAGACATTACTGACTGCATTACTAGTACTTAACCATCAGCTTTCTCAGCATACAAGAGGCAAAACTGTTTTCACAATTATTTTAATTCCTAATGTTGAGGTATTCAGCACTAGTCAGTCTACCAGAGTTCACTGGCTGCACAGTAAAGTACTGTGGTACTTTGTAATAGAAACCTGAAGCTCTATTGACTGTGCAGTTCAGGGGGAAGAAGTATTTTCAGATACTTTTTAATCAAGTAAATATGGGTAGAGACTGGCATATATAAATACGTGTGTTTAAATTTGCTGTTTGGACTTTGCATAATGAAGCTTTACAATATTAAACAGGAACACTGCTATGAAATGATTCATATGATCACAATCAAGGAATGTCAAAACTACAAGGAAAAAAAATGGAATTTAAACCAAACTGCTCATCATTAAAGATTGGTCCTTATTATCGAAACACATGAAATGAGTCAACCCAGGAATACTGAACCATTAATCTTACAACTGAAGACAGTAACTGCACAGAATAGACGTTAAGCAAACGATTTAATGTAATGACAGCTTTACAAAAGAAAACAGCAGCCACATACATCTTGTGGAAAGAACATGAAGTATATGAAACAGTTAACACTATGGATGTGTCAACAGTTCCTCAAAATTAACATGAAGTTTACATTCTGTTAGGGCTTACAAAATATTATTCAAGATAGTTAAGCATAAAACAAAAGCCAACTGCTGCTTGCCTGACAGATGAATAGATACAAGATACCCAAGCCTGCAGCATTTAGCTTAACATAGAAAATGATCTTACATGCACTCATCCCATTAAGTTCTATGAACAGTTTGTAGTTCTGTATAGAAAAACTGATCCAAAGCAGCAGTTTAGCAGAAAGTGAGGACAGGCACATAAAGGAGAACTTATGCAATACACAAGACTTCCAGACTCTCAAGGGAATTCATAAAATTTCTGCAAGATGGAGATTTATTGCCCATTTACAAAGAACAAATGGTAATTACAAGACAAATATAATAATTAAACATACAAGCTCTGGAATTCTACAAAGATACTAATTTCTTGTGGTTGACATGCATTGTTAAGAACAACAGTGCTAGCTGAACGGACCTTTGCAAAGATGCAATGTAATCTCCTGCAGTTACAAGGGGACGTGACTGAACAGGTAAGACACAGATTCACCATTGTGCGTTCTTCGAATTGCCTCAGCCAGGATCATGGAAATGTCAATAAACTGAAAGAAAAATCAAGAAGATAAATTTTATGTGATGCCAAGAACAATACACTATACAATTTATAAACATATGAACAAACATTCAATTGACCATTGTGCTCTCTTGCCTCTTCTAGGAAGTAAAATAACATTAAAGCATTAGGTACTTAACATATACATAAGAACTGCATTAATACAAAGTACAAACTCAAAAACTGAGTAAGAAAGCATAGAGTAAGATTGCTTCACAGGCGTACTGCTGAAGACTTCCGGCATAGGGCGTGTTGTCAAAAAAAAACCTATTCTAGCCATCAGATGGCAGCGTTCACTTGACACAAATACAGTTTAAGGGAAATATACCTTTTAAGTGCTTGCTTTGTTTCAATAAATACCAAATAAATTTTAAGCTTTTTAAAAATTCAATGCTGCATTAAGAAAAAAACCCAAACCAATCTTTTATGCTTTCTTCCACTCTGTACTACAGAAAAACTCCAAAAGTGACACACGATTTCCCAGAACAATCTCATGTAAAAGCTACTGACGTAAGTCAGTGTACTGGTTTTGGCTGGGGTAGAGTTAATTTTCTTCCCAGTAGCTAGTATGGGGCTGTGTTTTGGATTTGTGCTGGAAACAGTGTTGATAACATGGGGATGTTTCCGTTACTGCTGAGCAGTGCTTACACAGAGCCAAGGCCTTTTCTGCTTCTCACCCCACCCCACCAGCGAGTGGGCTGGGGGTGCACAAGGGGTTGGGAGGGGACACAGCCAGGACAGCTGACCCCAACTGACCAAAGGGATATCCCACACCGTACGACGTCATGCTCAGCGTATAAAGCTGGGGAAGGAGGAAAGGGGGGACGTTCCGAGTTATGGCTTTTTTTCTTCCCGAGTAACCATTATGTGTGATGGAGCCCTGCTTTCCTGGAAATGGCTGAACACCTGCCTGCCGATGGGAAGGGGTGAATGAATTCCTTGTTTTGCTTTGCTTTCTTGCGTGACTTTCGCTTTACCTATTAAACTGTCTTTATCTCAACCCATGAGTTTTCTCACTTTTACTCTTCTGATTCTCTCCCCCATCTCACTGGGGGAGGAGTAAGAGAGCAGCTGTGTGGGGCTTAGTTGCTGGATGGGGTTAAACCACGACAGTCAGCTTTGTATTTTAAGTTTGGTTTTTGAAAAGAAACACATGTCATTGTTATCTTGAGCATTTTCATTAGTGTATTAAAAAAAATGTCATTGTCTAAGGTTTCTGTGGCATCCACAATAACTTTTTCATTTGTCACTCTTCCACAGGCAGGCATACTCAATCTGTTGCAGATAACAAAAATTTTGCAATACTCTATTGTACTATCTGAATGCTCTTAAGACAGTTCTTTGGCATATTTTAGCAAGACGTCTGCAAACAACAAAGCTGCACAATATATTTTAGAATATTATTTTCCTCTCAAGGCACAAATTCTAGCATCAGTGAACAGTAAAACACAAATCCAGAGATTAAACAGATGACACAAAACCACAACTGTACCTGAATTTTTGGGCAGTGTTTCATTTTCTCTTCTTGGGGGATTGTATTAGTTACCACAACAGCCTCAAATGATGCATTATTAATCCGAGAAATAGCAGGACCAGAAAAGATGCCATGAGTAAGAATGGCATAAACTTTAGTAGCTCCAGCAGATACTAACCTGTAGAACACAAAGGACAAGTACGCTGTGATGCATGTTTACATACATGGCTATAGATGAAGCCAGATACAAGTCTCTGTAAAATACATTTTACACAAAAATTCCTCCTGGAAGCTATAGGAAGATATATGTATCTACAAAGTAATTCAGAGAATTTCAAACTTTCAAGTTATACAAATAAATCCCACCCCCACACACTAATTAAATACAAGTTCTTATCAGTAGCAGTGATACTAATCTAAAATGCTGCACTTCTGACCATATCAGCACAACATACAACTGAATTGCAGTATAATTCTTCTATCTTAATCACATACAAATGAAGTAGGTTGGATGGCAGCATCCACAACTCTGTGGTGCCTCCATTATTTTCCACCGTTATTTTCATTTGCAATTTAAACAATTCTGCTTGGAAAGAGTTTCTGAGGAAGAAGAAATGTTAATAATTAAAAGCCTAGCTTACTGCAGTGTTGTGGGAAGACATGCTGCTGATCCAAGCATGCAGCGAAATGATGCAGCATGGGAGAAAAAAAATAAATCAAAGAACTAAACCACCTCGTAAATGAGTAGAATCTCTTAATTTGGTTTTGACTGGCCTCTGCCTCCAGATGCTCAGCTATGTCCTAGCTGCTTTTCTAGTTTTACAAATGGAGGCTCTGAAGAGTGGTATTTTATCAGTCCATAGCATAAGCTTCAGTACGATAGGAAAAAAGACAAAACATCATTACATTTAGTAGCTGCAGCCTACAAGGAGGATGCACTACAACAGGTGAGTGTGTACCAAGGGTGTGTACTTAAGTTGTACTTCAAGTTGATCTGCTGTATCTGAAAACACACTTCTTAGTTCATCTGCTTGATATGGATCTAGGTTGCTGAGATAAAGAGAGGTCTAAAGCATTTTGGTGAGCAAGTCTAATTAAGCAAAAAGTACATCTCACCTAGATTGGGCATTAATGAAAAGCACTACTTCCTGCCAAGAATATGATATAAGGCAGCATCACTCTAGCAGAAGCATCTTAGTGAACGCTGCAGATACATTGAAGGTTTCTGACAGTTTTAGAATTTGCACTATAGATATCTACTGTAGGTAAATAAAAAAGTGCTTCTCTCATAAAAGGAAAGAAATAAAGGCCTCCTTTTTGACAGGAATTAACTTCCCCTATGCACAGGAGTATAAAAAGAAAATCGGCTACCAAATTTGCAATTTTGACCAGCAAAGGGCACAGTCCAGAAGCAGGCTTTCAGGTCCGATGCAGATTAGTATGCAGATGAACAACATCTCCTTGCAAAATTTCATCAAAAGGAAAAAAACACAAGACTATATGAACCCTTCTACCACGAGTTTTTGACATCCTTATCTAGATGCAAACAGTAAGCCTGCAACTAAAGACTGTAAACTCATGGGATGATCTTTACTTCAAACCACCAACAGTAATGTCTGTCTCACTTGAGCTTCACCCTGTTGCTTTGACACCATTTCCCACAACATTCTCCTGGAGAAACTGGCTGCTCATGGCTTGGACGGGCGTACTCTTTGCTGGGTAAGAAACTGGCTGGATGGCTGGTGAGTGGTGGTGAGTGGAGTTAAATCCAGGTGGCAGCCGGTCACAAGTGGTGTTCCCCAGGGCTCGGTACTGGGGCCAGTTCTCTCCAACATCTTTATCAACGATCTGGATGAGGGGATTGAGTGCACCCTCAGCAAGTTTTAGATGACACCAAGTTGAGAGGGAGTGTTGATCTGCTCGAGGGTAGTAGGAAGGCTCTGCAGAGGGATCTGGACAGGCTGGATTGACGGGCTGAGGTCAATTGTATGAGGTTCAACAAGGCCAAAGGCCGGGTCCTGCACTTGGGTCACAACAACCCCAGGCAACGCTACAGGCTTGGGGAAGAGTGGCTGGAGAGCTGCCTGGCAGAGAAGGACCTGGGGATGCTGGTGACAGCCGGCTGAACATGAGCCAGCAGTGTGCCCAGGTGGCCGAGAAGGCCAACGGCATCCTGCCTTGTATCAGGAATAGTGTGGCCAGCAGGAGTAGGGGAGTGATTGTCACCCTGTACTCAGCACTGGTGAGGCCACACCTCGAATACTGTGTTCAGTTTTGGGCCCCTCACTACAGGAAAGAAATTGAGGCGCTGAAGTGTGTCCAGAGAAGGGCAACAAAGTTGGTGAAGGGTCTAGAGTACAAGTCCTATGAGGAGCGGCTGAGGGAACTGGGGTTGCTTAGCCTGGAGAAGAGGAGGCTGAGGGGAGACCTTATCACTCTCTACAACTACCTGAAAGGAGGTTGTTGTGAGGTGGGTGTCGGTCTCTCCTCCCAAGCAACAAGTGATAGGACAAGAGGAAACGGTGTCAAGTTCTGCCAGGGGTGGTTCACGTTGGATGTTAGGAAAAATTTTTTCACCAAAAGGTTTGTCAAGCATTGGAACAAGCTGTCCGGGGAAGTGGTTAAGTCACCACCCCTGGAGGTATTTAAAAGACATGTAGATGTGGTGCTTAGCGCCATGGTTTAGTGGTGGACTTGGCAGTGTTAGGTTAATGGTTGGACTCAATGATCTTAAAGGTCCTTTCCAACGTAAATGATTCTATGATTCAAATACAGTCAGGCAGGAAGTACCACATGGACCTGTTTTGGATGCAAGACTATTTGATACTCTTATAGTGCCTACAAATACATTGGATAGGAATACAAATTCCGAGTGCTCTCAGTTGAGACATACTGGCTTTAAGAAGGGATTTCATCCAGGAGTAGCAGTGCTACAGCAAATGTTCAGCAACATCAATTTAAAACATTCCTGTGTCTTGCTCCTCAGCAGTTCCTTCCCACTTCCAATGTACCCTATTTACAGTCATATGGGGGCGGGCTTTGCTATAAATAATATCAAAGTACAAGATCTTTGAATGGAAAATTTAAAACGTCAGGACTCTGGCCAAGTTTAGATTCCTGCCCTTGACCTCCCAAACCAAAGGTGGTAGCACATGTTTGGATATGATGGACGGGCAGGAGCACTTTAGTCTAGTATTGCTCAACTGTAATACCTCACATTTGTTCTTTATGAATTTCAGTCTGTTTCTCTAATTTGTCAAGAGTATTTTGAAACTAGAGTTACTGCCATACATACTGAGTTGTGAAGATACAGTCATAGGAAGAATTAATAGTTTCAGGAATCAGCAATTTTTTTAAAGGCTACAGACATTACCAACATTCAGTGCAGTCAATAATGCCAACTTCTGTGGAAAAACCCCTACTACTACCCTGAAATGTATCAGCATAAAGCCAGCTGGAAACCCATAAAGTAATTCTTTCTACTTCACACTGCAAGGGCCTCAGTTAAGATAATGGGTCTACATTCACATGCTCCACTTTAAGAAGTGGACCAAATGGAAAGAATCCAGAGGGCATCAACAACAGATCACAAGTCTAGAAACCATGTGGAAAGACTGAACAAACTGAAGTTACTTAATCTAGAGGGCAATGAGAACACTCTTCAACTAACCTCCAGACAAAAAGTCAGGAAGACTTACTCTCACCTCCCCAGATGAAAAGGACAAGTAGTTTTATACTGAAGATGTACGCTAAAGATTAATATTAAACACACATTGAACACTGGGGAGAAAATACTTTCCAGTGTTAAATCTAGAAAAGCTTTGTGAAAGATTGCCTAAGGAGAGTGGAAAGGCTCCATGATGTGGTTTAAGAGAATAATTTTCTACCTGTCATTTCTGCCTTGGAACTGAAAAATGCACTAGATGGCCCAAGCCCCAAGTTATATGACTGTTTATTCTGTCCTCTTTCTAAATACAGATAATATATTTCCGTAAATATTTTCTCAATTCCACGTTCTAAAGAAGGACACAGCTTGATCACAGGACTGTGACCTATAGACTCAAGAATCAGAGTGACTTCATGCTACAGAGGTCAGGTTGGGTTATAAGCATGCAGGACACAGCAACTGCATTCATCAGCAATCTGCAGGTTACAGTACAGCAAGACAGTGGGACAGTTCTTAATAATACTTACTTGTCTGCTGCATGACATATTGTGCCACATGTGTCAGCCATATCATCGACAAGAATTGCTACTCTGTCTTTCACATCACCAACCAAGACCATTCTGTCCACTTCATTTGCCTTCTTTCTTTCCTTATGAATGAGAGCAAATTCCACATTCAGTCTGTCAGCAATTGAAGTAACCCTGAGTTACAGGAAGAAATACACATTTAGAAACTTATTTTAAAAGCAAGAACAGAGCCATACATGTGTATTTGTCATAAAACACAGTTTTTGTGTTTCCTGGCTTTCAAGTTACCACAGCACAAACTTTTGCAAGTAATGAGACAGGTTAGAAACAATCTTAATTCACTGCTAATAAATACAACCAGAGAGTCTTAAGCTATACTCCAGAAATAAATTTTTTTATTGAATTGACTTTGGTTTTCTGTAATTAAGTGCCTGTCTTTGAAAACATTTTAGCTATTCACAAGCTTTTATTAAGCTCCTGCAACAGCTGGTCACACTAGATAATTTGAAGTAGAAGTAGCCTCAGTTCTAAGCCTACAGCAGTGTGCACTTAAACATTCTAACTGAAGATACCATTGCAGGAATGTGAAACCAAACCAAACAAGTAAGTTAATAGTGATTAATAATTCTTTTAGCAGTACTTGACTAGTAATCAAGTAGCTTATGTCATTAGTAATTCTCTTGGCAATACATCTGCTTGACAAAGATCTTTTAAAACTGTTCGGGGTGACCTCTGGTGGCCAGATAAACCTCCAATAACAAACAATTTTTACAGACTTCTGATAGCTTTTTTCAGGTTTTGTAATACACCAGAGCTGGTAGGTATAAACACACAGGAATAAACAATACTATGTTTTTTCTATGCTGGCACAACCTTGCAGCCTGTCTTTTTAGAATATGTTTAGAATGTTGTTAACAAGGTTATTAACGTGCACAGTTAATTGAGAATATAGTTTTGTTTCTTCAAGACTTAAACATGAAGGAGTTGTGAGTTACTGTATTTCAACAACTGAGTGATAAACAAAACCCCAAATGTTTTGGCATTTTTTTGGAACACCAGCATAATTTCATAGCAAGTCTCAGAGGCATTAAGATTTCAATAGAATTTGCATGCCTTATTTCACTCACAAAATTTAATATGCTGGGGAAAAAACCAAGCAAATGGTAAGAAACAAAGAAGAATTCAGATATTTTAAATGAATGCAAGAACGTTTCGTTTTTTTTTTTTTTAATTTCTTTAATGCTTACAGATTTAAATTTTAAGACAAACTTTCTTCACATTCTATTTACTTTTCATTAACCCAAGTATTATTTTGAAGGTCTATATGTTTTAAATGGAAAGGCCAAACCATTTTCATTACATTACATTACTGGAGGTGAAGGAGAAGCTGTGAATTTATTGAAAGCAACATCTTCCTCTACTTCACCAACGACTGCTTGGTTGCGTTACAACAGAAAGGTAGCAAAGATAGATTCTATCTATCTATGTTAAATACAGCGAGAGTGGTCTTCAAAAAATAAACTCTTATGATCAACTTGATAATACACAAATATCTGGTAGGGGAAAAATGCTGTCTTCTGACTTGAATTCTAAGCAAAGACTGTATTTTTTTTAAAGAACCCAAAACCAAAACACAAACAAAAAACAACTGTGAAAACAACAGTATCCAGATAGGAAGGAACAAAGAAATTTAATTGGCCAAGTCATCTGAATTTTAGAATGTTTTCTATAGTTTATATTCTTCACATCTTTAACTCGACTAATCTAAACAGGAACAACTATGGAGTTCTAATCCGTCTTATTTCCCTATTATTAGAACATGAACACTCACAACAGACCCAAGGATGTCAACTGAAACCAAATTATGACAGTCTTTCACATTTTTCCCCATATTACATTCCAAACATTTAAATTACTATGGGCTTACAGGATTCTTACTTCATTCGTCTTTGTTTCCATTCAGTCTTGTAGCAGCAGCATGACCAATAAAACTTGAGAATAAATATTTTGCCTCAATGGCATGCTTTATCACCTCACCAGCCAGCGTGCTTCTGAGCTTTTGCATTAGTTTATACTCAATAGATACCAAACAAAAGACAGTCTGCTAAATGAGTAACGCATGCTGCAAATGAAGAAACACTCCAATGAACTAGCTTTTCTGTTTTCACCTTTTGCCACTCAAAACTTCACTCCCTTTTTCTAGTATTCACAGTGCACAATTTGGGGTCAATAGTTTTCAGCTGGAATGCAATAACTTAAAAAAGAAATACAACTCAAGCACGCTCTTACCTAAATGCCAGCAGGTACAGTGGGGATAAGCCATATGCTTTGACAAAGAAGGGAAACTTAGGCAATTCCAGAGTGAAGCAGGAAGAGGTGCAGCAGCAACTGGACTAAAGAAGCAAGCAGCAGGAAAAGTCTCTTCCCTCCTGAGGAGGGATTCAGCTAATGAGGCCATTTCCAGGGAGAGAGAAGAAGATTTTCTTTAGAGTATGGAAAGCTCCTGGATGTTTTCAAGCATGAGCAACATTAGAAGAACTAGTTGTTCTGTTTTTACAATGCAGTTGGATTAATCAAGTTATGTACCCCACATTTTGCACAATTCATAGAGGAAAAAAGACTAGACAAACTAGTTCATTAACCCCTAACTATACGGAAGACTAATAGTTTTAGGCTTGTGTAGTACCTTTTTGCACCACCTGCATCAGGTGAGACTATGATACAGTTTCTCCACTCCAAAATGTTCTCTTTAATCCACTGCAGCACTGCAGGTTCTGCATACAGGTTATCTACTGGAATGTCAAAGAAACCCTAGTCCGAAAGAGAAAGAGTTTCATGAATATATGTTTATGTCTTACCTGGAATGAAGACACAGGGAAAGAATCAAGCCTTTGCCTTTCATGCATGTTAGAACTTTAATTAGTATTTTACACTGGCCTAATTCTGCCCTCTAATATTACTATCAAATGCAGCAGAAGTTAGACAAATATTAAGGTCTCTAAAAATCTCACCCAAAAGTAGTGAAGTAAAGAACAGCTCTTCTCAAATGATAAAAATCAGAAAATAAGATCACCTTCAGGCACTCAAGTAAATTCATGCTTGTGAAAAGCTCTCAAAAAAAAATCCAGTGAGTAATACTCAACTTCAATAAATTTCAACTGCCTGACATAAACAATAGTATTTCAATATGGGGAAGATTCAAGTTAGTATTACTTGAGCAGCAGAAATTGAATCTTTCTTTTTACGCAAGTTGTAACAACAAGAAATTTGTGTTAGACCACAAATGAAACTGCTTTTTATTTGCATGAGAGCCATTTAGCATAATAGGAAATTCTGATTACACAGAATACCAGAACTGAAAGAGAAGGTATTTTCTAGAAAAAGCAAGGTATCTTGAAAGGAGGTACACAGGAGAATGACAAACAATGTCTACTCTGTGTCTGAGGAAGGAGTTTTGTGATTTGCTGGATTCAGCAGTAAGCCAGCTAAGGGTTGCCAGCCTCTATCTCTGCTTCTCTTACGGGAACATCGTCCCCTTGGCTTTAACAACAAAACTCTATCTAGGGCAATACTGTAATCTCTGACAAGAGATTACAAGATTAAGAGAACTTGCCCCAAAGCAGTATATTTTATGTTCTGGGAGCTCTTACACTAGACTTGGCAAATTCCACAGAAGATTCCAAAGCACAAGTATCAAAGTGCCTGCAAAATCACCCCATAAAATCAAGACTGGTCTCTTTCGAAAAGGGAATTTAATGAGAAACAGGTAGTGAGACTTTCTCTGAACCCTGGGAATTACACTTCTGTACATAGCCTTTCAAAGCAATGAGAAAAACCAGAGAATTAATATTAGCCTTTCACATTAGTTCAGTAGAGCTCCTAGCCACAGTTAGTAAGCACTGATAGTTACCTGGATCTGAGAAGCATGCAAGTCCATGGTGATGATGTGGTCAGCCCCTGCAACTGACAGCATGTTGGCAACAAGTTTTGCAGAGATTGGAGCACGACTCTGAGGAATAAAGCACAAATGTTTAAATTTTAAAAAGATTTTGACTAGATGCAATGAGTCAGAAAATTAGCTACTTTTTGATTTTTCCTTTAGAATATTCAGAATCTAGACATGAAGAGCTCCAGAACTTTAGCCAGCTAGCCTGTCAATAGCTAATCTTGCTACTAGGGTTTTGAAACTCAGCAAAACATTTAGGAATACCTAAATCAGTTTGCACAGTCTGCCTAATAATGCTTTGTAGTAATTAGATTAACAAGCAGATAAAATTGGGGATATAATTTTCCAATTCTTCTACTCAAAACTTTCTACTAGCTTTTCAGCTAGCAGAAAGACAGATAATCTCCATTTTTCTAAGCCACCACTCTTCATTAACATCCAACTCTCAAGCAACTCTCCTGCTCTAAAAAACATTGCCAAAAACGAAGATTGAAGGCACAGCGAATGAACCTTTGAAAACACTGCTTTAAAACAAAGTTAGTATCAAGCATTTCTTCATGACACACTAAAGCTTGTAACAGATCCATGTTGGCAGGGGTCTTCTACCCTGGCCAATTTATTTATTCTTTTTTGCTAATTCAGGCTTAATTTTTGGATGCAATTAGGAGTCTAGAAGTCCCAAAAGGGACAGGGGGGATGAAAAAAAAAAAAACAAAAACCAGAGAAGCAGAAAGAACAAAAGAAGAGCAAAAGTCTAACTAGCAAATGTAATGCCACTGTCAAGAGCTTTTTAAAAGTGACAAGGATGCAGAACAAACAGCAACATAAAAAAGATGGAAAATCATGACTGGAGGGTACTTCACTTTTTTTTGAGCAACCTCAAAGTTTTTTCAGATTTTTAAGCTCTGAAAAAAAGCTATGTTGCTCTAGACAGCTTTCTCTGTAACAGAAATACTAAACAAAACCTCCTGTTTTCTTTTTGCCAATCTTGAAATAAGGCTAATAGCTGGCAATAACATTAGCATGAAGGTAGAACTGCAATTCAGAGGTTCCATCTCACTGTCAGACTGTTTTTTGCTGGCACAGTATTCTCTCCTGCTACATCTCTTTATCAAACAACCTCATTTAGCCTCCTAGAAACCCCCTCTCCCTCTACCCCACATACACTAATACAGACTATCTCTGCTTTCCTTCCACTGATGCTCGAGGGCATAACCTAAAATAAGCTGAACCACTGCCAATTTAACCTGGATGCTCTTCTGTCTGTGTCATATCAAAGAGCCAGTATTCTCCTCAAAACTTTTGCTAATTTAGGTGGAAACTCGGCATTTCTGTTTTAACCTGCAGAGTGCCAACATAATTCCAGAAAAGAAACGGAGATATTGCAGTCTTTCTTATGGCTGGATCAAGTTTATCATCATCATTACAGAAATTCTTCATTTTGAAAACCATCCCTTTTGGTTTTTGTGTTTCACAGAACATCACCACCGTTTGGTCTGTGTAAGATACACAGAAGATATATGCAACATCTAACAGTTCCCTAGACCTCTGCAATTCAGATGCATATAGCTTCCATAAGAGCTGGCTATCTTTAGTGCTTCAGCACAGATGATTTTCCAGTTACTGAGGACTATTTTTTTTTTTGACTGAGGACTATTTATTTTTAAAGCTCCTCATTTAAGTTCAGTTCTGTAAGGTCCAAGTCAGCCAAACCTCTCCAGATATTTCTATTTTTAGTAGCAAACTTTTGGTTCATGCCATTCAAATTCCTGATCACTTCAGCTCATCTTAGCAGTACAAACTGACATTTTTAAGCTGGGCTTCAAAGTATTCTCAAATCTCTGGAAACATCTAATAACACAAAGATTTATTTTCTACTCTTTTGACTCTATCACAATGTTCTCTTATCAGCTCTTTGCAAAGATCTGGTCTGATGCTACAGCTAAGCTGGACTAACAGGTGATGCTGAAACCAGAGTTTTGCTCCCCTGCTTGTCTCATTCCTTCGTCCGAGGCTTATATGCTTCCACCACTTCCCTTGTACTGCATACTGGGACTTGTCTGAACCCACAGCTGCCAGATGAGGCAGCTCAAATGGAAGCGAAGGGAAAAAGATGGCAAACCAGGTCCAACCCCTCTGGTAGAAATAAGTAACTAGTTCAGGCTAGCTGCTAAAGGCAAATTACATTCTTCCCAGAATGTGGTTTGCCATTTCCATTCCATCAGGCATACTGAATTTTGCTTTTATTTTTTTCCATTTCTGTTCAATGTGAATACCACTTAGCTTGTCTCATGTATCAATATCATGAGTATCACCACCACAAAATAACCCCAAAATACTTTCCTGCATCAAATACTAATGTATACGTTACCAGTTGGTACTTCTTTCAGCTGCTGGCCTTGCAGGCTGCCTTCCCAGAAGGAAGAACTTGAAGGTTTTACCACTAGGTAACTTGTTTTAGCAGACATGCACACATCACAGATTGCCTACGTGTTGGTGGACAGAGGGTCTTGGAAGGAAAGATAGCCAGACACCAATACCTGTTTCTCAAGAATGGGCTAACAGGAGATTAAGACAAATGAAGTTTGCAGCTATCTGACAGTTTCCTTTACACAAAATTGTGCATTAAAAGAAGACATACATGACATGTTTAAAAGGATTTAAGATTTGATTGCTTGCATAGAAAATAAGTTTTGTGCTACAATATTATCTAAATAGAAGATTATTTTAAAATCAAAGGAAGTATGTTCACGGGAACCTCAGATAACCTGGCCTCATTATTCAGAAACTTGGTTGACAAAGGTAGATGAGAACAAGATTTTCTTTATCTTGGAGTTTGTAAGGTTTGCTTCTGATCAGAGAAGCAAGAACACAAAGAGATTCAGAGTATTCATTGTTCCATTCTTTGACACAATTTGAGATTAGTTTCAGAATTATTAGTGTGAAACACAACATTACATTATGTACAGAAACTACACTAAAAAAACACCACTGAGTTTTTAGTTCCTAAGTAAATTCCCTGCTTACATATAATAAGTTATATAAATGATTTCTTTCTTTGTGATGCATTAAAAATTTATTCACAATTCTTACAGTTGCCAGGGGCAGGGGGGAATCCACAAAGCTAATATAAACAACCTCACAGGAGTTACTATACAAAGGACATACAGCTGAAAGTAAAGTTGTCCATCAGATTAAAGCTCTGTTGCCTTTAAGCATGTCATTACATTGTCTTGCTCAAAATGCATCACGTGCATACTGAACAAAAGAACTAAAATAAAAAAAATCCAAGAAATGCCAAAAGATTTGTAACTGGAACTTTCACTTCCAAGAAAGCCAGTTGTGAAGTGTATGGATACTGAATGTTCACTAATGTATAACCTAAACTTTATAATTTCAAAAATGAGATATGCTTTGAAGCTTCAGAAGTTGACAGCCATTATCTTGAATGACCAGACAAATTTTTAACTAGAAGCTAGGAGTTTTCTAGGAGCAAATTATTCCACAGGATTACTGTCATGGCCTAGGTGAAACACAATTGAAATCAAGAAGTAAAACTGAAAATGTTCCCAGTTATACATAATGTAACCCAGTAAGTTTCACCCTTTAAGGCCATATTAATGGAAATGCATAGCGTTAGATTAAAAAAAAAAAGGATACCTACCCAACGCTCCACGGACCCCTTCTACAAATCAAAAAAACAAAGTTACATGAGCTGTAGAACACCAAACTCACCTGTCACTCTACTTCTAGCTTATCTCAAAGGCATCTCTGCAGCATCCTGCATAAGTGTATCCTGCCCACGGCTTGGAAGGTTAGCATAATTAGAGGATGCATAAATGCAACTGTGGCCAAAGCACAGATACATCTGAGCTAATTTAAAATTAGCTATCTTGGGTATCAGAAGTATTCTAGTTTATGGCAGCGCTTGACTGAATCTAAATAAATTTAGCAACTTCTCTACAATTCCCAGCAAGCTTTTTTTTTTTAATTAAAACCTGTTTCTCATTTAAAGCTAGGCCAGGTTTAACACTAAAATTTCCAAAGTAGATTACACAGGCCTTGTACAGAATATGATTTTTTTTACTGCAAGGCCCTTCCCTCAAATAAATCAATCAAGAGCACTTTCATTGTTCTCAGTGATGATAACTGTAGAAGCATGAAGAATACAGGGTTACTTCAAGGAGCAAGGACTCCGTCTATTTAGTTCTTTACGGATTAAAGACAACAACTTAAATTCAAACCAGAAAACAGCATCCAGCTAGTGAAGATTATACTGCTTCAGTTCATAGTCAAGCAAGCTACAGCAACATCTTACACCAGAGAGAAAATCTGTATATAACCATAGGAAGAAAATGGCTGGCACTTTACTGACACTTCAGGCAGCATACAAAGCTTGTGCACTCAACATGGGTCAAAGACCAAGTGATGTGATGCAATCCAACAGCGGGAGGAAAGATCTCCCTGTCAGTAAGCTGCAAAATGTTGACAGCTATATTATAGCTTATTTTGCAACATGGAGGTCAACTACCAAGGTTAATTTCCAAAGATGGCAAACATTTTCTCAATTGCAAAACAGAAGTAAAAAAAAAAAAGAAATGGCTTGCCTAGAATTGCAGGAGAACTCAAGTGACACCCAGAGAACAGTCTGGAACAATGCTCAAAATCTGTTAATCATAATCACTTTTCTCAGCTATCCATCTTCAGATGGCATTTCCACAACACAAAATGCACCTGGGTGGCATGCTGGGCAACCACACTGTGGGTTTTAAGCGTCTCTTGGAAGTCTGCCACATGGATTTTGTGTACCTTTGACAAGGCATGACCTAGATGCATGGAAAACTTGGGACATACTCATCCTTTTCCCACACCAAGAACTTACAGGATGGTCCAGCATTACCTTCCAACATGAATCTGGAAATCAAAAACAGTGAGATGCTTTCCTTCCCTTTCAACAAAACATTTATCGCTTCCCTTTCAAGCTCTTTTGATAAAGAGAAGTATTTCAGCTCTCCTGATTGAGGGAGAGCATTATTCAATACAAAACACAGCAAAAATGAAGTTCCAAAAGACGTAAGCAAAGAATAGGGAGCTACTATCTAATGCCTGAATTCTGTTTTTGGAAGTATAACAAGTGGGTCTTGATAATATTAGTATGGTGTTAGAGAGCCTGCACTTAAAGAATGAGTATACGAGAAAATAACTTTTCTGTATTTAGTTTTGTTCTCGGACATCACAGGCTGAGCATTACATATTTTGTAATATCTGCTAGTATTTTTAGCTTCTGCATAACTTCTCAGCCCTGTTAGGTTTTATGTAAAAGAATGTGGAGAACAACAGAAGGCTTTCAGGATGGTTTGCTTGATGCCTAAAGGGAAAGGGAGGGGGCAGCCCATTTATAGGAAGTATCTGAGAGTGGCAATCTTCCAAAAAGACAACCATTGCAATCCAATCTTAAAAGCCAAATTCACATTTATTCTTGTTAGATCTTTTCAAGTGAGTTTAGGTAAAAGTAACATTCACATAAATTAGAGTTTTTTTGTATATATAGTAGAGATAGGAAAGTTTAGTTCTGTATTTTTTAAAAATCAAACTCACTTGTCACAAAGAGTTTGTTACTGCATTATCAACTTGGCTGAACTGGTATATTCACCAGTTATGGCAGACCACATTCAGGAAAAGGGCACAGAACAGTATTTATGGGGTTTCCATACAATTTTTGGTCTGCATCAATAAAAATAATTATTACAGATATAAAAACTTTTTTTTTAAATCTGCCTTGCAGCATAAATTAATGTTTTTGTTAATTAGTTATGCATTGCAGATTTAATCAGTTCCTTCCATATGGCTCTCTTTTTAACCATATAGGCTAAAACCCACCTACATAACGGTTACAGCACTTCAGATTTAGGATCTAATTCCATGCAATTAAAATGTTTAAAAGGGTGAACCTTCTTCATATATAGAGGTAAAAAAAAAAAAGGCTAGAAAAAGCAGGAAAAACACTCCCATAAGGCGAGGTCTGCTAGCGGAGTACTCTGCAATATACCACACACATTGGATGTACCTACTTTTTCAAACTGAAGGTGTGTCAATTATCAAAACACAAGCAAAAAATAATTTGTCTCACTTCATTCACCTATAGATGATATAATTCAACATTTTACCAAAAAAGGATGAAAAAAGCAAATATTTCAAATCACTTTAAATATTTATGAAAGTATGTTTCATCTCCAAAAATTTCGAGTGAACAAGCTGAAAAAAAAACCTTCCAAAATTACACAGTTCTTACCTACCTTGTCTTTCTTATCTTGTCTGGCATATGGAAAACATGGTATTACAGCAGTCACTCTGGAGGATGATGCAATCTTGCAAGCATTGATCATGATGAGCAGTTCCATTAAGTTGTCATTTATTTCTCCACAGCCACTCTGGATGATATATACATCTTCTCCTCTCACACTTTCACCAATCTCCACACTGAAAGAGCAGGAGATGACCATTTAAACACTTGAATTACTGGGAAAACATTATTAAAGAACAGAAAAAACAGTTTTGTTTTAGCAAACTTTCATAGGTTTATCCCCATTTAGAGTAAGATTTTTTTTTACAGCAATTTGAGTAACTGTCCCCTTGATACAAAGTCTATTTCAATATAAGCCAGTCTAAAATTTACTTCAGCCTAAATATGGTCTTCATAAGGTCAGCACCAACCAACATGTAATTATGGCTATAGCACTAATGCAGCTCACAATGTTATTAAATTTGACACTGCTTTTTTTGATATAGTCTGTATATTCTGTGTCCTTGTCATCTCTCAAGGAGGTGGCCATTTAAAAAATAATCTAGATGATATGTACAGAAGCAATGGAGTCAACTTTGGAGCATTAAATACTACCTGCATCAAAATACCTCAATTATTTTTATATGATAATTAAGATGTTACTAAATTTGAGAAACTACTGCATTTTAGAAGAGAGAAGTATCAATCACACCCCAAAACCAGAAGTCTGGTTAAAATTTACACCACGATGTCCAAATATTAAAAAAAAAAAAAGAAAAAATCTTAGAGAAAAGCTAAAAGGGCTGCTCATCAACAGCTCACCGTGACTCAACAACTCTCATGTTGTATCAGTTCTATTTGCTTTAACTGTGCTTACACGTACTTTGGTTCCTTACAATAGTATCTAAGAGTTGTTTTATTCTTCCACAGATTTCAAGGTAAATTCTGGCACTGATCACTGCTCATACCACAGAACTCAAAAATTAAACAGAGCTTGTAAATAAACAGGAAAATTAAAACAGATCTGTTGATTGTTGATTCTTTTTCAATTCTAGACCCAAGCAAGAGAAATGTACTGTTGAACCACACTAACTTTTCACACCTGTACCTCCAAAAATTACACATAAAAACAGCAGACTAACCTTCATTTTTCCCTGAATCCATGCACAATGTACAAGAAACATACAGACTCCCTAAATAATGAGGCAATGAGACCTTTCAAACCCATGCTCTACTAAGCTAGTCTTAATTATTAAACTCTAAAATATCTTGGGCCCTTATTTAAAAGGTTACATCTTCACTCAAGACACAAATAAGCAAAAGCTTCTAGCTGGAAACTGTCTAAATGGCCCAGATGTGGGTAGAATAATTTCTCCAATGGGTCCTTCGATGCTGAGGCTTGTTCTAGTCAAACACAGTCCGAACAACTTTTGTTTATCACCTTTCAAGGGTGCTGTGCAAGACTCATCAGCTTTCTGTAGCTACAAAACATAGAAAGGAATTTACTGCTTAAGAACATCTTAATGATATGCAAACATTTGATTTATTATCATCAAGGTGGTTGAGTCCATGCTCACAGCTCCCCTATTTGACTCCTCTGCAGTCCCAAACAAGCCATAAAAAGATCCCGTCTTAATTTTTCTCCTTAATTGAATACATTTTTTGCCTAAGAACGCTACTAGCAGGATTTCTTAAGGCCAAAAGAAAGCAAACCATCTAGCAAACACCAGGATCTCTGGAAGGACAAATGTCGTCAGGGACAGTGTAATCTGCAGATATGTCAGTGTTAATCCAGGAAACCTTTTGGAGGCTTTTATCGTGGCACAAAGACACAATATTTTGGCCATAAAACTGTTGCTTCCCTGTCCGAGTTTTTGATCAATGGAATAGGGCTGTTCAGAAAAAACTGTTTTGATCAAAATACTTTCTTCGCTGGTTGTCTGTTTTGAAACTGAAAAAGTTTTGGTCAACATAACTTAAGTTCAGTAAGACACTAAGCATATTCCATAATTGGAAGAACTGGTCAGGCTTAATTAGAAGCCCTATGAAAAACAGATCTGGTGTTGGAATATCAGAGTTCCACTTCCCAGAAGAATAAACAAAACCAAATCAATAAATAGAGAAACCTGTCATTGCTTCTGAACACACAAATCCCGCTCCGAGTAAAGCATCTACCCACTACCTTATGGACGCAGCTTCAATCATTGTTACAGATTCACGGTTGTTATTATGAGGGCTCTGAAAAATGTTAATCACCATTTGACTCGGCACTTACACAGACCTGCTTAATAACAAGTGTTGTCACATACCACACCTTTGGAATAGGTCCAAAGAAGAACACCACCACATACAAAATCTCTGTGGCACCTCTTTCAACCCAAGACTGAAGTTACACTCTAGTTCTGGAAGTTAACCTAGGAGCCATTACAAAGGAGAAGAAAGTAGAAAAAGACTAGAAAAGAAAACACTGTCAGTTTTTAGGGGAGGATGTTACTGGAGTGACAAAGGAGGACAGAATAAGATTTTAGTACTTGGAGAAAAAAAGTAACCCCTAGTTTCATAGACACATTATGTAACAGGAAAAAACTGCTGAATGACAAAAATACATGATCTTAATGTTCATTACAGACACAAAGAACACTGAATTATAACACTTGGAGTTGCTTTGCTGCTTTAGAAAAACAAACAGTAATTTCTAAGCACACCGCTAAGAAATAACAGGTTTCAGAAGGTCAGGGAATATACTTTGAGATAAATACACATGCAGTTAATACAATGGACCTGAAGTGATGCTTCTTCCATTGCCCTCAGACACATGGTACAAAATTTGGGGTTGTCCTATGCAGGGACAGGAGTTGGACTCGATAATCCTTGCAGGTCCCTTCCAACTCAGGACATTCTATGATTCTATGATCAACTATTATCTTTTCAATGACCTTGGGCTAGCAATAACTTTTTCATCCTGTAAACAACTTAAAAAATGAAAATGCTACTACATTCTCTCCTGGTGCATTTGAAAAATATTTGGTTATGCTTTTCAGGCCAGAATGACATACTTACTTGGCGCACAGAAGTGTGAATATATGTGTATGTGTATACAGAAATACCTTTTCTAGTGGACACATAAGTTACATGCAGACTAAAATAAATCAAGCTTAAATTAATACTTGCACAGCACCCAGTAGTAACCCAGCTAAAGATGCCAGAGAGTAGCAGAACGTAATTATTGTTTGGGAGAAGATCTTTACACAACTGGAGACAGCCGTGCAACAGATCAGTATCTCTTATTGTCTACCTTCTCAAAGATCAGTATTGAGAGGTATTGTGTAGACTCAATCAACAGAGACACAGCTGCCTATTTTACCTTCATTGAGCCAGACAGTAAAAGATAACCACTCATTGTGTTGTAAGTATTCTATCAGACATAGCCTGTGCTAACCACATCGGGGTTTTCTGGGGTGGTGGTGGTGGTTTGCTTTATTTTGTTTGGTTGGTTTGGGGGTTCTTTTGCCCCCCCCCCCCCCTTTTTTTTTAAACACATTCAGCTATAAACAGGCAAACAATAAGAGACGATAAACTATAGTATCAGATACCTGAAGTATTGTACCTCAAACATCTGTTAAAGAACACTAAGCTAACAGCAGTCAAACTTTGTGACAGTTATCTTATTAATATGACTCCAAGTTCCATTTAGACCATCTATATCACGGAATCACAGAATGGCAAGGGTTGGAAGGAACCTCTGGAGATCATCTTGTCCAACTCCCCTGCTTGAGCAGGTACACCTAGAGCAGGGGGCACAGGACTGCGGCCAGGCAGGTTTTGAATGTCTCCAGGGAAGGAGACTCCACAACCTCTCTGGGCAGCCTGTTCCACTGCTCTGTCACCCTCACAGTAAAGTAGTTTTTTCCCATGTTTAGGTGGAACTTCCTGTGTTCCAACTTGTGCCCTTTGCCCCTTGTCACGTTGTTGGGCAACACTGAAAAGAGTCCAGCCCCATCCTCTTGACACCTACCCTTCAGATATTTATAAGTATTGACAAGATCCCCCCTCAGTCTTCTCTTCTCCAGGCTGAACAAACCCAGGTCTCTCAGCCTTTCCTCATAAGAGAGATGCTCCAGTCCCCTGATCATCTTGGTAGCCCTCCGCTGGACTTGCTTAAGCAGTTCCCTGTCCTTCTTAAACTGGGAGGCCCAGAACTGGATGCAGTACTCCAGATGTGGCCTCGCTAGGGTGGAGTAGAGGGGGAGGATAACCTCCCTTGACCTGCTGGACATGGTCCTTTTAATGCGCCCCAGGATACCATTGGCCTTCTTGGCCACAAGGGCACAGTGCTGGCTCCTGGTCAATCTGTTGTCCACCAGCACTCTATCCCTTCACTCAGGTCATTGATGAATATGTTGAACAGGACTGGACCCAGCACAGACCCCTGGGGAACACTGCTAGTTAAAGGCCTCCAACCAGACTCTGCCCCATTGATCACAACCCTCTGAGCTCTGCTGTTCAGCCAGTTCTCAGTCCACCTCACTGTCCACTCACCTAACCCACACTTCCTAAGCTTACCTGTGAGGATGTTATGGGAGATGGTGTCAAAAGCCTTGCTGAAGGCAAGGTAAACAACATCCACTGCTTTCCCTTCCTCTACCCAGACAGTCATGCCATCATAGAAGGTTGTCGGACTGGTCAAGCATCATCTCCCCTTGGTGAATCCATGGTGACTACTTCTGATAACCTTCTTTTCCTCTGCATGCCTGGAGATGACCTCCAGAATGAACTGCTCCATCACCTTCCTGGGGATGGAGGTGAGGCTGACTGGCCTATAGCTTCCTGGGTCCTCCTTCTTGCCCTTTTTGAAGACTGAAGTGACAGTGGCTACCCTCCAGTCCTTGAGCACCATTCCTGTCCTCCAGAACCTTTCAAAGATGGAGAGTGGCTTGGCAAGAACATCCAGCAGCTCCCTCAGCACTTGCGGGTGCATCCCATCGGGGCCCATGGATTTGTGAGGATCCACTTTGCCTAGGTGATCTCTAACCCAATCCTCTTCAACCAAGGGGAAGTCTTCCTTTCTCCAGATTGTCTCTCTCACCTCTGGGGGCTGGGATGCCTGAGGGCTAGCCTTAGCAGTAAAGACGGAAGCAAAGGCAGCATTCAGGAACTCTGCCTTCTCTGCATCCTGCATCACCAGGGCACCCACCTCGGTCAGCAGCAGGCCCACAGTTTCCCCAGTCTTTCTTTTACTGCTGGTGTATTTGAAGAAGCCCTTCTTGTTATCCTTAACATCCCTTGCCAGAGTTAGTTCCAAGTGGGCCTTGGCCTTTCTTGTTGCATCGCTGCATACCCTGACAGCGTTCCTATATTACTCCTAAGTGGCCAGTCCCTTTTTCCACATACTGTAAACCTCCTTCTTCCCTTCGAGTTTCTCTAGAAGCTCTTTGCTCATCCATGTGGGTCTCCTGGTTCCTCTGCCTGACTTCTTCCTCACAGGGATGCACTGATCTTGAGCTTGGAGGAACTGGTACTTGCATACTGACCAGCTCTCTCAGACCCCCCTACCTTCTAGAGCCCTAACCCAGGAGATTCCTCCAAGCAGGTCTCTGGAGAGGCCAAAGTTAGCTCTCCTGAATCCAGGGTTGTAATCCTACTTGTTGCCCTGCTTCTACCACGCAGGATCCTGAACTCGACCATCCCATGGTCACTGCAGCCAAGGCTACCCCCAACCCTCACATCCTCAACCAGACCTTCTTTGTTTGTTAGTATAAGGTCCAGCAGCACATCTTGCCTCGTTGACTCCTCCACCACCTGCATCAAAAAGTTATCCTCAATGCTCTGCAGGAACCTCCTGGATCATGCATGCCTTGCTGTGTTGCTTTTCCAGCATATTTGGGTGGTTGAAGTCCCCCATGAGAACCAGGGCCTGCAATTGCAAGGCTACTTCCAGCTGCCTGTAGAACGCTTTGCCAGCTTCCCTTCCTGATCAGGTGACCTGTAGTAAATGCCCACAACAGTGTCACCCATATTTGCCTGCCCCTTAATTTTTACCCATAAGCCCTCAACTCATTCTTCCTCCACCCCTAGGCAGAGCTTGATGCATTCCAGTTGCTCCCTCACATAAAACGCAACTCCCACACCTTGCCTTGTTGACCTTTCCTAAAACACCTGTAGCCATCCATGACAGCATTCCAGTCATGCAAGCTATCCCACCATGTCTCTAACTGCAATGAGATCGTGGCCCTGAGACCGCACACAGTTCCTCCTGTTTATTACCCATGCTGCATGTGTTGGTGTACAGGCATTTCAGAGAGGTAATTGAGCATGCAGGTTTCCCTGGAGGGATGCACAAGGACCCACTATAGCCATGCACACCCTTTGAGGTGGTTGGTCTTCTGACTGTCATCTTGTGAGGCAGCTAAGGCACCTTTGTCACAGCTCTGGTTGGCCCAGCTTATTCCCCCATTGGATGTGATGGCACTAGCATTGCCACTTTGGCCCTGCCCCCCGAGTCCTTCCATTATCATGACCTAATTAACTGTTTGGGAGGTTATTTAAACAATTTCACATAGTGAGGACACAGTAAGGACACAAGAACAAGCTCTTGCCTCAAGATTACAAGCTCTGTTTGGTTTATGCAATTTAATCAAATTCAGCTATTTGGTAACACTCAGTTTATTTAAACTTCTCATTCAAGAAGAGTCAACAGAACCTGGACATTAAAAGCCGTGACACCACACAATTGTGTTTTAAAGTAAAAATTATCAAAATTAATAGCCCACAAAAATAATTAACTTTGAGCCAGTTACTTGGAATCCACAAGCACAAGACTCTACCTGGGAAAGATACACATAAGACACGATGTAATGAAAAACAAGTTTGAGTGTTGGTATCTGCCTTCATCTTGCAAAGGCTGATTTGAGAGTTCAATTTAATAAGTAGAAACTTGGATCGACTAATTACCATGAGTTGAGGATAAGGCTCAAAACCCACTTACGTTACAAATGTGTTCCAATGGCTGAAGCATCTATTAAGCAAAATTAAAAATCAGGAGTAACAGCAGGCTGAGCTCCTTCTGAGCTAGATTTATAGTATACTCCCAACAGAACTTAGAGAGATGGGAATTTTAAATTCATACATCCTAACTAAAAAAACACAAACCAAAAAAAAACTAGTTGTGGGGAAGCAGGGGAATAAGTATGCAGACAGAGCCAGACTAAAATGGTAAGTAATGTAAATCTGTAACTAGGATCCTGTTCAAATAATGCACTTTAAAGGGTTCTATGTACCTTTTAAAATAATTACAACAGATTAAGTTTATAGCCATGCTTACAAGTAGTAAGATTTCTCAAGCAATTTAGGTGCCAATAAAGTAGATGTATACTTCAGGCACTTTTAATAACCAGAGAAGAGGCCAAAATTTAAGGTCTGGAGTCCTCATACAGAGTGCAAAAAGAATCAATATCTCAAAAGTGATCAAAAGAAACTACATGCTGAATTTGCAATTCATTGAAACCCAGCCAATGGAAAACACTAAGCAGAGGGGTGTGTCTGACCTCTTACTTTGCAATATGCATTCCCAAAGGTAAAGTCTTTCAACACAAGACCTCCAACTTACTGGGGAAATATTTCAACTGCCGTGATGTTATATAACAAAGAGGGTACCAGCAAAGCCCAGAGCAACAAAGAAACAATAAAAATTGCAGAGCTGGTTTTAAGTCTATAGGTATCTCCTGCCACCCATGGTCTCCCCTCAACTCTAGGCTCTTCCACTTTAACAACTCCAAGACCAACCCCCAACTAGATCTTCCCCATCCTAATGGTGGGCACTGGCATGGTAAGTGACACAAGACAGGAAATATGTTCTTACCCTCCACTCTGGCACACAGCCTGCCACCACAAGAGGAAAACACCTTCGCTTGAGCAGCTCTGGGTTGAGCCACATGCAGTCTGAAAGGAACCCTCAGAAATTTGGAAACAAATGCCTAACAAGCCTGAGCACATGCAGAGCATTCAAAGGCTGAGTACCAAACTCTGCAGCTAAGGACGTGGGATCATCAGCCATTATTCACGTGAGTCATTTTTCATTTTTAAAATTTCAAGCATTTAACATCTACTTAAAGATAAAAGTGCACAGTATACAGCAAGATCAATAAAGTGGAAGTCTCAAACCAAAAGCTTTCAAGCATTTTTGGGCCTTTTCTGATTCAGAGCAATGAATAATGTGATAAATGGCTATATTTGCTGCATCTTCAATTCCCTATGTAAACAAAAAATGCACAACAGGCAATCTGGAAATATTTATCTTATTCAACCATACTGGTAAAGTCTGTTTCTCCAGCCTCTCCTTGCTCATGACAGTGTAAGTGAGCCACAGGCAGACCATAACAACCCCAGTTGTGAATCGCTCACACAGCAGCTAGGCAGTATAAGGAGACACTTCACATCCCAGCATGTCCCTAATCCCTACC
Organism: Morus bassanus; assembly: GCA_031468815.1. Lineage (NCBI taxonomy): Eukaryota > Metazoa > Chordata > Aves > Suliformes > Sulidae > Morus > Morus bassanus. The sequence goes on along the minus strand of CM062568.1, from coordinate 84,073,253 downwards.
ACCTTCAGCTAATTTAACATCAGTTTATCACCTGAGCTTGCTTAGTCCACAATTAGGGGTCTGCAAACACCATAATGATCTACTCCAGTGAGGGTGATACAGCTCATGGCCCCTGCAGCAGCTGAGCCCAAAGCAACCATGGTACAAGAGACATAGCAAGGTCATGTCTCATCTGAGACAACTGCCATAGCTGAGGGGGAGATGAAGGGAAATGTTACAGCCTGGTGCTGAATTGTGCATCCCTGATATATAGCACTGATATCAACATTTCCAGGTTTGTTCCTGATTTTTCAATTACTTCATAGAACAAACTCTTTTTATTTCACACAAAGTCGGGTAATGGAGACTCGCATCCATCCTTACAAGATTTCTCCAAGGAAACATCAGCTATTTTTTCCTATCTACCTTTTCCTATCTTCCAAGATTAAATTTCAGTCCAAGACACCAGTTTCATTTATTTACTTACAAACAAATGGCCCTCATTATCAACAACACAGCATTTCCCATACAGCGGACAATGTCCCTTTGTAGCCAATCCATGTTTTCCTCTGTAAAATCTGAATGGCAATCACAAGTCAATGTTTCTGAAACAACCCAGCTTCAGCAGCTAAATAAGGCTGTGGGCAGGCAGCCTCCAAATTCACGTGCCAGGCAGGACTTCAATTCCCTTCCTTGTGGCTCTGTCAAGAAGATCTGCAAGACGACTCAAATCAGCCAGTGAATCTGACAGGAAAGAGCAAGGAAGCTCACAGGAATGGGTGGGAGCACTAACTTCTTCCACTGGGAGAGATGCGTGTAAGAGGATGCCATCTATGACTCCAGTTTCTCCATTTTGAGAATAACAAGTATTTCAAGGACAGAGTAAAAATAAAGTCTTTAGAGAAGCAAACATACCATATATTGTAAGAAAATATATTTATTTAAGAAGTAATGTACATTCAATGATTTTATCAGCCAACTCAAAAATACCTGCACTGGGTTTTAATTGTGTATCAACTAGAATTAAATGCCATCTCAGTGAGTTTGAAGACAATTTTGTGAAAAACTTCAGAGCGTTGAATATCTGTATGCTTCTGTTACAACTCTGACAGTTTCACGATGTTGAGGCTACAACAGCGATGTCTGTTTAAGGACTTCCATTCCTTTCCTCTTCCCCCAACCTGCCAAACTCTGCTGATGACAGTTGCTTGTGGGGTTTGAAGAAGATAAACTGACTGAGCCCCCACTGCAGCCTTAAGATTTTGCCAGATAAGTGAGAAGGTGGTGCCACCCAAGCTCCTACCGTGACACTGCGGCTGGCAGTTAATTGACACACAAACTTCAAATACTAAACAGAGTTATCTTCCACAACCAGATATTACTGAAGCTCTCTCGCTGCTTTAGTTAGGGTTGCTTGACTTTGGTAGTCAACTGAAGGAAAGCATTTCCATAGAGTTTGGATGGAAGGAGGAAAAAACCGGCATGATGGTCAAGTCTACCAGCATTTTCCCTCACTTCCTCTACCACAGACATTACATTTCTCAGTTACAGACCTGCGAGAATACCGAACACCTAAATCAGAAAAGAACTGGGATATTGCTAGATGCGCTAGTCTCAGCATAAATAAAGAGAAGCCCTTCCCATTTTAAATGTTCTGGAGTTGGGAATATAGCTGCCCATTTAGCCACATGGCTTGTCAGTGGTGGTCGTATCCCTGGCTAACCTCAGGATACAGCTTTAGTTCCCCAAACACACTCATATGTGCTAAGGATTGGGACTGAGAGTTAAAGCCCATTTGAGTTGAAATATAATGCAAAATATTTAAGGACTCTTCCCTCCATTCTTTTCTGCAAGCCAGACTAAAAGCAGTTCTGAAGTACAGAGTTTCCAGCTAGGGACCCTTTGACAAGGATTTAAGCCCATGGCTGCACACATGTATTAATTTGCACATAATTTACGCTAACATTTAAGAGAATGCAGGAAACAGCAAACCAGAGTTTTTAACAAAAGGTGAATCTTCTCTGCAACTTGCTAACAGATCTGACAAAGCAAGAGTTTGTTGACCTTCTGGCCCAGGCTTATCTGTTTGTTCAGGGGTTTGCCTGAATGCCATCGGGAAGGTTTAAGGTTCTTTGAGCATTTTAACTATCAGGTTTTAGTATTCTGCAATACTGCAAATGTATTTCATAATGCCAACACACTTGTTTATAAATTTAAAAATGCAACAAAAATAAGAAAAAAAAGACTGTGCTGGATTATGTTTACATAGGAAGAAATAAATTTCTTCATGTGTGTATGTAAGCAAAAACTTTGCTATACAGACAGACTGAAAATTCAGATGCCTCAGGAAAGGACCACTGCAGCATATTTTATCAACTTTAGCTATAGTTTAATTTCAAATACATTGTTGAGGAATTCTTTCACTACTACTGCTGATTTTTTTCTTAAGAACATCAGTCTACAAAACTGGAAGGCCAACATCCTGAAAATAAGTTGCTAAGGATATTGAAAAGATTACCCACTTAAAACATTATACAGTGGGTACAACTGTACTTGCTGAAGGGGAAACAAGAACTTTTAGAACTTCAAAAGTATGAAGTTGTAAAAAAAGAAAAACAAAAACAAACACTTAAGTAAAATAATGTTTAGATGCATTCCACATAGCCATACCACAGTACATCCCTACTTGCCTAAAAAAAAAAAAAACTGGCACAACTAGATTAGCCAAACCATTGACATGCTGCAATCACCACTACCTACTTGTTTAATGGCAGAAGCCAATATTGCACACCTGGAAAAACAGGTGGAATGATAAGACTAGAGATTATTGTATTCTGAAGCCTAGAATTTCATTGACTTACCTCATAAAATAAACACGCAAACTTTGGAGATAAATTTCTACCTTGGATGAAATCTAAATCAATTAATCTCTGCTTATAACGTAGCAAACAGCAGAACTAGAGATAAGTGTCTCTAGAGAACAAACATTAAAAAAATTTAGACATAAGTTAGCAAGAAAGTCATGCAATCAAATATAGAAATGAAGTTTTATCATGCAGAAAAGAGATCAAAGAGCAATAAAGTGAGTATGGGGCTGGAAAGACTTGAGAGAAGATTTAAACCTTCATTTAATCAGGAAAGAATAGGAATGTGTGCAAACATTAGGTTGCATAAACACCAATGGAAGAGGGTTTATAGTAATGCCAGCAAGCATAACTAGACAAGAGCAATTAAACTGAGAATGCAAAAACATAGACAGAATAAAAGGACAAACTTTGTGAGAGCAATTTTAGAATACACCATGTTCATCTTTCAAAGGAAGCAATGAAAACATGCTTGTTTGGGAGATTCAGAACAAGAACAGATAAAAATAAACACACAGTAACCTCAGAGACCAGCCAGCTACTTAGAGTCGGGAACTTGTGTTTCAGAATCAGCTGGCAGCCTAGTCTCATAGGCCTATATAGAAATGCAGTTGCACAGTCTTACCAGCTCATGGGATGGACATATAGCTGTCACCTCAATTTAAAATTCTTCATTAAAAGTGAGTAGATAAAATAGGTGGGTCAGAAAGCGAAGATGACAAACTAGTAAAGAGAGGCAAATACCGGCAGAAAAAGCGCTGGCAAGCACACTCTCAGAGAGTCAAGGCGAGCAAGCCGTCCTCATGGTTTCACGCAGGATTTTTATTTTTTTTTTTTTTACACCGTTATCAGAATCACTTCCTGCATTTGGCTGGCCAGGAACCTAATATGCCTGCGCTTTCAGTAGCAAGCGAAGGCCGTCATAACAACTGTATTATACTCAAGCAGTACCAACAGCCTTGGACTAAGGAGAGGAGCCATACAGGAGCTGTAACTGCTCCACCACACACACGGCTGGCTGCTGACACAAAATAAAGACCAGTCGCGAAAGATCCTCAAGTGGGATTTGACCCAGGCTCTTTTTCAAGCGTCTAATCCATCACCACCATCCTCTTCTTATATCCACTCACACCCGGACCTATTTACAAAACCGCATGATACACTGTAATTCGTAAAATCGAGATGATTTTATCTTTACGGAGAAGAAGCTGACCAACCGTTTAACGAACTACCTGCGAGCGGCCGGGCGAAGCTCACGCCGCGGCCAGGCTGCCTGCCGCCAGCGCCGCCCACGCCGCACGGGAGGACGCGCTCCGGCGGGACGGGGGCCGTCCCACCGAGAGGAGGGCGCGGGGGGGGACGACCCACGGGCAGGACGCACCTCAGCGCGCCGCGTCCCTACCCCCGCGGCCGGCGAGGGCCACCCACGGGCTTCCGAGGGCCGCCCCGCCCCACGCACCTGGTCTCCTGGTTGCTGAACTTCTTGGTGACCACCTTGCCCAGCTCCAGCCCGAGGCGGTCCGCCACCCGCTGGGACAGGTCGTGGTGGGAGCTGCCGCTGAACAGCACGATGTTGGGCATGGCGGGGGCGGGGGGATGGGAGACACGCCGAGAACGGGCGGGTGCGGGGAGGGGGTGGGGAGTCGGGGCCGCGGCGAGGGCGAGAAAGATCGCGGGGAGCACGGCGCGGGGTCAAATAACCGGGGCGGCGGGCCCGCCCCCGCCCGCCGCCGGGAGCGGGGAGGGGCCGGGGGGCGGAGGCGGCGGCCGTTAGCCGGCGGCCGTTAGCCGGCTGAGGGGCGTTAAGGGAGGGGCGGCCGCGCTCCCTCCCATCTCCTCCTCCTCCTCCTCCTCCTCTTCTTCTTCCTCTCCGAGCGCCCTTTCCCAGGTGCGGTGCGTGCCCCTTGCCGGGCAGCCAGCTGCCGTCCTGCCTCTGAAGCAGGGTTAGACCGGGCTTTACCTCAGGCGGGCAGAACTCTGCCTCCGCTTCTCTTTTCGTACTTTTGAGAGACGGACAAACGGAAGATCTTAACGGGGGGTTTGGCTGCCTGTGCAGTTGGGTACGTACGGCTCAGCTGACACTGTCACCTAAAAAAGCAATGGCCAAATACAGCTATAGCTAGGTATATGCGTAGTAAGATACATACCGAATTAGTTCTAGCTACCAGAGCTGTCCTTGAATAACCTGCAGCCGATTCTATGTATACGCCATTCATTTTCCATTAACATCTTTTTCTCGATTGTTGCTTAGAAATAGGCTTACGTACAAACTACTCTCAGAAAATTGAACAAAGGCAAAAAGGTCTTAGCTTCCAGCTAATACAGTTTTAGCTCGTATGTATAAAAATACATAAATTGCATTGGATAACTGACTTTAGAACCACCTCAGTTTTCCTGCTTTAAGCGAATCTTTGCTTTGAGGAGCAAGGTCTTGAACATATGTTTGATAATGCTCTATCAGTGGGATTACTCATGACCAGATAAACCCCAGTGTTGCAGAATTCATCTCTACAGACAGTTTCAGAGCTGGTCAAAAAGTCCTATCAAAGTTATTCTTCAAATGAATACTGGATTTTTGACGAAATGGAATTTCTGCAAAGAAATTGTATTTTTTTTTCCAGTAAGGAACTTTCTCCATCAAAAAAATCCCAAAAGAACAAACGTCCTAAATGTTTTAACCAACATCTGAGTTAATAAATGGTTTGGGTTAGGGAGTTAGGGGTTAACAGTTTGGCTTGCTTGTGTTACCATTCTCTGTGGTCTAAGCCATCCAGCCAGATATTTGCACAAATCACGGACGCTTCTTGCTAGGTATTGCATCATTGCAGAGGCGATATAAACAGGGGGCACAACTTAGGGACGAGAATGGGAACAATAAGTATTGTGACTTACCACAGCATAATTTCAGAATCTATTTCAGTGTTGGACACGTTTCCAATGCCTCAACATATGAGGCCTGTTTATATGGCCCACTCACCCTTTTGCCCTCTTTGTATTTTCTCCTTATGTAATTAAAAAGAAATGGGTTTAACTGTCAGCACTGTAGGCTCATAATAGCATCTGAAAGTCAAGCTTTCAAGTTCATACATCTTCTTCAACTAATTCTGTAGGCTACATTTTATTCTGAGTTACTTGCAACTGAGTTTTGCCAGCTGTCCTGATTTCACTGTGATTTTTAATATTAGTTATTCTAAAATCTTTAGCTTCTGTGACAGGAGACCTCAGCTTCCATTAAGACTGCACGTTTCAAATCTGTGAAAAAGAAAACTTGCTGATATGACCTCAGGATTATCAGAACTAAAAGCAGTGCTAGACAGAAAAGGGTAATTTAACTTCAAAATAATGTAATGAAGGAAAACCATACTTCACTGTAGACTCAAAACAACACCAGAACTTTTGAAATGGTCTGCAGAAGACAAGAAAACAACTTGGGCTGCCAAGAGGTTTTTTTATGTATGTTTGGCAGCACTGAACCCTATAATGAACTAGCTCACTTGGTGAATGTCTTGACCTGCTCTCTTTTTTTCCCCAAGGTATCTGATTGAAACTCTTGTCCTCACATGCAGTTTAGTATATATTCCTCTGTTTGCTCGATGGCTTAGCAGGACACCCAGACAATTCTTTCCAGCCCACTAAGACTTTTGTGGCCAATGGTTAATTAGCGTGTATTCTGTAGCTACAATATAGAAACTGCAGTCATTAAAACTAGTTGTGGAGGCTGACATACAAAGGAAATAGTGCTGACTGACATGCCAAGTACGATTATCTTTCCTTTGGTTGTGATAGACTAAAATAGCGGACCAGAATTCAGAAGTTTGTGTCATCACCACTTGAAGCTTTGCACTTTTCTAGAGAAAAAAAAATCACTATTTCCCCTCTTTTTCTTCTGATTAAATGAGAACAATAAGGGAACTACCTGCCCAACAGCAGAAAGTAAAAGTTTCAGTAGGAAATTGCTTTCTTCCTTTTATCATCACGTTGTGGGTAGAAACAGTCTTGCCTGATGTAGGATGTAATTTTCCTGGTAACTAGATGTCGGTAAGTATTGGTCAGTTTAGCCAGGACAAAGACTGCAACAATTAGTAGTCAGCTGGACCTGAGAAAGCATATGGAATTCTGCTCCTGCAAAGAAAGCAGAAGCAGAAATTGGAGGAAGAGACTCTGATTTACATAAACCTGAAAAATATTTGCCCATCTTGGTTTCATTGCAGTGCACAGTTTTGCAGATCTCACCATATAGCTCACTCTGTGACTCTCCTTACAGTTCCCATACTAAAAATTGTTACACCCTGAAAAAAAGTCACTCAAAGTAACCCAGGGCTTTTGTAGTTTTTGTATCAGAATTACTTCTGACCATTTTTTTTTTTCTTCCAAAGTACAAAGTGTCTTTAGGGGGGAATATCTGTTGGGGAAAAACCCCAGCCTTTTAAAAGAACTGGCTAATTCCCTGTTGGGTTTCCGGAAATACAATCTGAATATCAAGCTATTTCATTCCTTCCTTTCACAGTCATAATTTACAAAAGACTCCATTGACCAATTGCTGCCCTCAGTTACAGCATTTAATTGTCAATTGTTAGCAAATCATGGCTCTGGCCTCAAAACAGTTGATCATGAAAAATCTGAGATTTAAAATAAACAGTTGCAGGCTATTTTTATTTATTGTGTGTATTTTTAACTATTAGTGTACATTTGGGTCATGATTTCAAGATTTTCTCAGAATTTCCCTTAAAAAAAATGAAAACTAATATTTGCCTCTAATCACTCTAATCCAAGGGCTCTGGCATGAAGAATAAACAGCAAATATTGGAGGCCTTGATATGGAATAGCAGCAGCTGACAGCATTACAGTCACATCTGTCCAAACGTATTATCTCTGCATTTTGAGACCTGTGATTCTATTGTCCTCAAATGCTGATCTGGTTCTTCCAAAGCTTGTTCTATCCTGCAAGTATAAAAACATAAAAAGTTGTTAAATGAGTAATGCTACTGAGAAAGTATAAAGTTTTGTCATAGGACCCCTACCACCTGATAACTTAGCATGTTCTTCATGATCTTGGCCACCCGCTGCTCCCAAATTGCTCTCAGTGTTCCCAGCTTCCCCATAGCTCCAGTCATCTCCCTCCCAGCTGTCTTCCAAATCCCCACTGCTTCCCTGCTTTGCTGTATGGCTTCCAATTTCTGTGATTGTTTCTAATGTTACCTCTGGATATTTTCTGAACACTGAATATTTCAGCTGCTGCTTCTCTTTCAGATCCAGAGCTCCATGATATACTATTCAGCTGCCACTGAAATCTCTTTGATCACTTAGCTCCACTTTTCTTTGTCAGCAGATGCAGCTCCCACTGCTTCACCTACTTTATTCTGTAAAAAAGCTTATTGCCCTTCTTATATTTATTCTGAGGGAAGATGCTAAGCCAAACAGCTTTCATAAATTTCTCCTAATGTGCATCATAACACACCTTTCTCAGCTCTAATCATCATCTAAAAAGTGGCACCTTATACAATGCATGATCAATGGAGAAAAAAGAAAGAATTTTCAAACTTAGAGAAACTTAACTGTTCACGGTGTGCTTTGTTATCAGGACATTTTCACATCAATGGCCTAGACTGTTCTTAGCCCCCTACTTGTCTCCATAGTGAGTTCTCTTCTTCTGTAACAGATTTTCTCTTAAACCACCTTTAATTGAGCAACAGAAAATGTCTTTTGGTGTTGAGAAACCTGGAAAACTTGTCACTATTTTTCCAGTCTGAGCTTTGATGGCTATGTTTCAACTGCAGTAAGCAATTATTTCATTATTCTTGTAGTTATGACAGGTTACCAAACTTATGTGTATAAGCCACCTCATAATGCTGCAGTTTTCCCAGGCAGCTTACAAAGTACCTTTCAGGATTCTCATTTCTATAAAGGTACTGTCTGGGATATGTGGCTTGTCCTGCACATGAATTTTCTGCCACATAACAGTAGCGAAAATGATCTACTGAAAGTATTTTTGTAGGTACTGTAGGTATTGCTTTGGAGGAAAGGGCCAGACTACGTGATTTCTTAAGGTCCTTTATAAATTTTATTTTCTGTAATGCTACTATTCTAGATTTTGTCACTGCTGGAGCTTCCTGTGGGTTTCACAACAATATAATGCTTCAGCACTTAGACTTTTTCCATATTAAGTTATCAAACAGTCACGACTTGTGTCTGTATGTAAATGCTCATCTTGGACTATATTTATGTCCATTATGGAAGTGTTTTGAAGATCGGATAAGTTAAAACATCTTTTTTTCATTTGCATTATTTTCTTCTGTAGTAAATGATAAATTGACTTTGACTGACCCAGCAATGGGTTCTCATTTAAACTCTCAAGAACAGTCATGTATTAAAATCTTGTTGTCCAGCCAGGTTTGTTACACATTTGATTCCTTCTCAGGATGAGGTCACAGTTCCTTAAGTTTCTGTTGCAGCTTATCCCTGTTAGGAAGCTCCAAGTTGAAGGAAGCAATTTACTTAATAGGAAGCAATCTCATTCCCTTTGTTTTGTCCTAACAGTTTAGACTGGGATCCTTCAATTTGGGTTTCCCAGTGGATCATGAAACATATTAATTTTTGCACAAAGATTTAGTTCCTACTACTAGGTCATTTCTCAACTTGTTCTAGGAAAATAATCATATGATGGTTTAATTCCTTTCTTGTTTCAAATCTTTTTTTCAAGTGTTTACAGAACTTCCAGTTTCTATAATACCTCTTATTTTAATTCCTTTTCACTGTTTTTTCCTTTCTGCCATGATATTGCCCACTTGAGCTCCCAAGGAACATTAGCTCATAATCTTCATCCTTAAAAACTGCATCTCACTTCTAGTACCAGGGCTTTTACCTCTGCTTCCTCCAGTTAGTCAACCACCAGTTTTTAGCATCTTCTGTGTTACTGCTTGCATGAGTAAACAATGGCAAGACAGCAGACTAACCTTGGAATTCTGTATTTCTTTGTAAGTCTGTACATAAACAAGATTGCTGTTGCTTCGCGGAACACAAGCTCTGGGGGCTGCACTATTGGAGAAAGAAGCATATCAGTGCCAAACAGGTGGAAAGAGCAAATCAATATATATCATCCATACAGAGGCAAAAGACCAAAACCGTCCAGAAGACCATTTTCTACTCCTTTAAAAATAGCCTAGTTCAAGATATAAGATCAAAGATTTCCGTGTCTTTTGCAAGACTAAAGCTTGTGCATTCTGCTTCAGGCTAATTTAGAAAGTTTTAGCTTGTCTTTTATGCATCTTGTTTCTAAGTCTGGGCAGCCATAGGGCTCCAGCTTAGCCTGCAAGCCTGTCTGCTTATTCTCCACTCTAATCATCTACTAAATCAACACATCACCATCCTGTGTCTCAATTCTGTCAAATCGCATTTTCCAAAAGAAAACCATTCTGCATGGACATTTTTGACTGGCAAAAGATAAGGAAAGAGAAACAAATAAGAGAAGAGAAGAGATCGTGATCTGAGACTGCAGTCTTTCACATCGTACTTTCACAACCACAGGCATTTACTTTTGGCTCTAGTCAGAGGTGGAATGTCAGATATCTCTGTCAGATTTGGTCTGACCCAGTATAGCCTTTGTCATGTTGTTATGTTCCTGTGTTCCGACAGCACAGAAATCCAGGGTGTCAAGTCAAACTAAAGAAAAGTCTCCCTGAAAGCAGACAGCCCCTAGTCTATTTTGAAACTTCCAGGGTAGATTGCTGTGATGTCTGTGATACTTATTCTCCTAACGTTATTGTACTACTGCTACTTCAAAAGCAAGATAATGTATTCAGATTACATAGACTTTCCGTCAGCTTTGGGTAAAACTCACTAAGGGAAGCTTTTAGCAGCTCTCTTGTTTCTCTGGCTGTAGTTATGCAGTGAGACCCAAGAAGACTTCCTTGCTTCCACATCTGAGTGAATATTCCATGTCAGGACAAGACCTGCACATGGACCATTGATTAGCAACTACCTCTTGATAAAAAACCCAAGCACACTGAAAGGAAGAGATCTGAAGTACTCGAAAAACAAACCAGGACTGAAAGAGAGCCCATCAATTCCTGAGTCAAAACTTCCTTTCCCCTTTCTGTTCCCACAGTATAATTGCTATAAATGCTGCTAGTTATTTAAGAAATGGACATAGAATCTTCATATAAAACCAGACAAAAACACAAAAATATTAACAAAGTAGAGCAGAAATAAAAATGAGAAAAATACTTTTTCTGAATCTGAAATTATGAAGTATCCCTACACCTTTGCTACACTCACAAACAAAAATGACAGAGATACACCAAATTCAAATTAAGTTATTTTCTTTGATATTCAAAAAAGTCCTCTATGGCAGCTTCTTTAAACCTTTTTGCAATATTTGGGAAAAAAGAAAACAAACCAAACCCAACAGAAGACACTTTTTACCTACCTATGTATTCTTTCCAATTGATAAGTATTTAGACTTAGTATTAAAATTCTAACTAAGGATTTGGCAAAGAGTGGAAAAATATTTTTCCATAAATATTTTGAAGAACGCCAGTCAACTTCACCATAGTGTTACTATTTAAGAGAGTGGTAAAAGGTGTATGTTTTATTTAGAACTGATGTGAGAAGTATTTTCTTCACTAGATAAAGACAGGCATGCAAATCAAGTTTCACTAACACCAGCATAACAAGTACCAAGAAATAAAAATTACATGAAACGTAACAAGACTTGGTACCCCTAATCCACCTTAAGTCACTCCACCTTCAAAATGTTTCTTCCTGTTGCCTCTCTTCATATACAAATCAAACCAAATGAAAGCTAATATCACTAATGATAGTGAAAGCTATCACTAATATTTGGTTCTTTTTGACTATTCTAGGCTGATTTCAATGATAGCTTCATTAGTTATGATCAGGATTGGACACACCGGGTTTTACTTCATTCTTACTCCGGGGAGAAATTACAGTGGCTTGTGTTTATTAGCTTTGTTCTCATTAAAAATAAATTCTTTCATCCCACACGATCAGGTGCGAACTTATGAAGTGGAAGGAAGGAGAGTGAGAGATGAATAGATAAAAGCACTGACTGCTGTGGTGCTTGCATTCCCAAGTTCTGTAAAGTAGCAATTGCCGTGGGCCTGCTGAGACTGCCAGTTGGTCTGCTGACCTCCTAAGTGAAAGGGTCATGGGCCTGTAAGGATGAAATATATGTAGAGAACAGTTCTATTTTAAAGTAGACCTACTTATGTGTTGAATGTGATATCACAATTGCTATGAGACGCAGATTGTTTAAAAAAAATTAATAACCCATCAAAAAGAAATTATTAAAACAGACTTAAAAATACAGCAGCTATTCCCACACAGCTTGGCAACTGTACAACTGAGTACATTTGCTTTACACTCTAAAGGTTTCCTCTGAGATTAGAAGGAACTAGAAACTTTCAAGTGTATATATATAAAGTTTGACTTTGCAAAAGCTGTAAGCATTGGTCATACAGGTCCAAAAAGCATTTCTACATCAATGAGGTCTTGCAAAGACTTTTGATAGTTTAACATGCTAAAAAATATGGAGCCTTTACCAGAAAAACAACAAAAAGAAGAAAGTTATAAATGAGGAAAATAAAAACTATAAGTATACAAAGCTGCTTTAAACCATCCACACATTAATGTCCATTTCTATTATGAGGCTAAGCAGAGAGGAATAAATACTGAAGAAGTACAGTATATTGGTGCATATTGCTTTCTGAAATAATTTTAAGACATTATAAATTTCTTAGTAGTTTTGTTTCAACATAATGGTATAATAATAAAAGATCGTAAAAGTACTACACAGTTTTGTTTTCTGATCTTCTCTTGTATCTTGACTCCAAATTACTCAAGAAGCTCTGCTCTAATATACTATGAAGTGTATCAATGAATAAAATTACTCATAAATAAAATACATACTAATGCATCAGTTGAGGAACTGTATGATTTGGATGAAGGTTAAAGCTGTGTATGTGTATATACTTGTTGCCTTGTGTTCAAGGTCCATTTTCATCAAGTCATTCTCCAGGGTTCATGTATTATTTATATCAAAAGAGGACTCTCTATTTTCAAATCTTCTTTAAAATCTTTAAATCTTTTTAAAAATCTTCAAATCTTTTAATTTTTCCCTCTGCAAGTCCTGTGAGCTTGTTTCCTGTTTCCTGCTTGTCTTTATGGAACTGTCTCTCAAAGGAGAAGGAAAATAATGTACGTATGTGGTTAAAAAGAAATGAACGAAAACCTCAGGCCATTTCTTGCCGAGATGGAATTCACAGTAACAGGGATCTCCTGGGTTCTTCAAGAAGTTAAATAGTAAAATATCCATGCTCTGCCCCTTTATCTATATTGTTCCTATATTTCTCTTGAGTAGCTATGTTGGAACCTCCACAGATCTCCATAAATTCTATCGTTATACCCAGGGACACAATCACAGCACAGCTTTTGCCAGTGGTTACGCTAGTGCTAACAAAGGGCAAGGTTTCTCTCTCAGTAGGAAAGGTGAAGTTAAATTATTTCCATGAGTAAATATTCTGTATCAGTAGCCTTGGCAATCTAGTGGCAACAACATAACATTTAGCTTTGTTAGAAAAGCAAAAAGGACATTTGCTGCTTAAAACGCACAATTGTATAGAACAGACAGCTGTTACAGCAGCATATACAGCCTGAATCCTCACCTCCTGCTTGCACAGGCCTCTGTTTCCCCCGCTGTTCTGGTGGTACTGATGAATCCTGTATACCAGGGGACTGAGAAAGAAGAAGGGGTCACAAGAGTGAGGGAACAGCTGAAAATAGGGTGGGGGAGAGAGAAGAGGGTTTCCTCCCCCTGCTCCTCGACAGGCCTTCTGAAGTCTCTACAACATTCTGACATCCCACTTATCCTCACCTAAATCTTCTCTTCTGTCCATCCCCTAACACATTAACACCCCAAAACTTCCTAAATCCCATGGCCTGACCAACTTTCCCAGACTCCAGAACACCACTGACATTTGCCGGCCTTCCCCTTATACTTCCTTTTAGCACTCCAAACCCTTTCTGCTGGCTCACTCAAAACTGCATTTCACCTACTTGCTGTGAAAGAAACTGTGAGCCAGCTCTTGGTCTGATTTGCTATATAGAGGAGTAAGACCCATACTCAGTACAGTGCTATAAAATCCTTCTGTGCCAAAGTCTGAAGATGATCTTTATTTGGTGATAAAGTTCAGTTGCATCTGTTTAACCTGATGTGCCTCTCTGTAGAACTCTGTTCACAGATTTACCACGTCTGAAACACTGTGACATTTAAAAGTACTATTTTCAATAACTTTTCTTCTTTTCCCAGTGAAAAGTCAACAAGATCTATAATTAAAACTGCACAGAATGCATAATTTCAAATACTTAAATCATTAATTAAGTGCTGTTCAACTAAGCTCTGAGGTGTTGTGAACTCTGAGTCCCCCTTTGAGATATCAATATTATAATCATCAGAAGATCTGAAGTTATTTCCAGCATTGTGTCTTGGAACCTGTTTTGATCATTGTTTAACTAAGACACCTTAGCGATGGGTAGGAAGAGATAAACTTCAATAAGCCCGGTCAAACCGTTGCCACCATGGAAAAGGAAAAGGTAAAGGCAGAAGTCAGGGCTGTCATGGCTAAAAAGTCCTTTTGACTGGGAAAGGTATACGGATGTGTCCTGTTGACTAAGAAGAAAAAATGCAAGACAGTGGAGATACTGTTAAGGTTCCTGTCAAGAATGTATGTACTGTCTGTGAAGCTCAAGAAGAAATGAGATGCAGGCTTGTTTAACCACAAACATCTGCAAAAATCAGGAAGATGAGGGATTTTTCAGACTGTCAGCAGAAGCCTACAAAAGACTTCTAATGCTACATGGAATCTTCAAATCTATTGGAAAAAACAAATGTACAGGATACAGCAATCTTATATACCAGTGAATGAAACACATCCAAGAATTTTCCTTTGCACCGACGGAAGGTAGCATGTAATTAAGTAAAATCTCATAGCTTCCAAATCAGTGTCTGCATGCAAACTGCCTATTGGTAATGACCCCCAGAATGATGATCTGCCAAACTGCCCCCAAGAAGTGTTTGGGGAAAGCACTAGCTGGAAGGGCCAAGCTCACACCAGGGCACAGTTCAACAGTTTGTTAGCATAAAGGATCATGCTCTAAAGGTCAGCAGTACTGTCAGGCATGCTGAAATCTCCTAGTATAGGCACAGTTATTCCAGGAAGCTCTTATGGCAATGATTTTCTGATTTTCTCCCCTGCCCTGTCCCCCCCTTCAATTGTCCCCCCCCCCCCCCCCGCCCCAGCCAAAGAAACTAGAAGAAGCTACTGGTGAAGTGGCTATTTTCAATTTGATTTTCACCAGAAAATGACTGAAAACATAAAGGTGGGAAGCAAGATTAGTGAAAGTTAATGAAAAGAGTTCATTATTGTAAGGAGAAGAAGGAGTCAAAGGATTAGAAGAAAAATACACCAAACTGTAACAAACTCAAGGATCTGGAGATGGAGTCTTCTGGAAACTTAATTTCAATGACAGAAGACTGCCAGGAAGGTAGCAGTAACTGAAAAGGGCTATAAATGGAGAACAGCAAACCTCTCTGATGCAAGACAGAAAGCAAAGATAAGAAATCACGGTGGCTCTACCAAGAGTTTTTCAACTACATGAGAATTGAAGAGAAATCATACAAGGCACAAAGACATCCCTCCATAAGTATGAAGGAATTAATATAAAGGATTAACACACAAGGATAAAATCAGAAGGGTTAAGTGACATAGTGGGAGGGGAGGGAAGATACAAGCCCATTTGCTTACCAGGAAAGGAAAACTCTCTTAGAGTTAATTGTGATTCTGACAAACTGATTTACCTCTGGAACTGCATATATCCACTGACTCTCAAGGAAACCAAGGGCAAAATTAGGCATTTCTGTTCAGTGTCAGGGCTCTGATAGTTCATTTTCAGTGGTTAAAAGGGATTAGTCTACACAGAAAGAACAGAGAAGAGAGTGGAGACGTAGAGTAGAAAATTCAAATAGTCATATGTAAACATTCCTAGAAAGTAAAATGCTTTTGACACAGTCTTCCACAGTATCCTTATAGCCAAAATAGTGAGATGTGTACTACTAGGATGGACGATAAGGTGGGTGGAATATTGGCTTGCCCATCAGGCTCAAAGGGTTGTGGTCAACTGTACAAAGTTCAACTGGCAGCTGGTTACTTGCTGCATGCCTGAGGGATTGATACTAGAGCGAATACAGTTTCATTTCTTTATTAATAACCTGAGCAATAGGACAGAGGTGCACACTCAGGAAGTTCATGAACAATACCAAATTGGGGAGAGTGGTTGATACGCTGGAGGGCAGGTCTGCTATTCAGAGGAAACTCAACTGGCTGTAGAAGTGGGCCACCAGGAACCTCATGAACCTCACAAAGGCAAATGGCTGGCGCATGGAGAGCAATAAGCCCGGGCACCAGTACATGCTGGTGACTGACCAACTACAACACAGCTTTGCAGAAGAGGACCTGGTGTTCTTGGTGGCCAAGTTGAATATGAGCCAGGAATGCACCTGTGGCAAAGGCAGCCAATGGCATCTTGGGCTGCATTAGCAAGAGTACGGCCAGCAAGCCAAGGCAAGCGTTTCCTTCCTCCTCTGCTCAGCGCTCGTGAGACCCCTTCTGGGGTGCTGCGCAGAGCTTTGAACTCCCCGGTACGAGAAAGACACTGACATGCTGGAGTGCATCCAGCAGAGAGCCACCGGGATGGTTAGAGGGAGGGCACACATGAGGAAGGGGAGAGGGTGAGAGAACTGGGCTCGTTCAGCCCAAAGAAGAGAAGACTGAGAGGGATATTGCTGCTGTCCCCAACCACCTACTGGGAGGTTATAGAGATGGTGGAGCCAGACTCTTTTCAAAGGTGCACAATGATAGGAGGAGAGGCAACAGAGACAAGCTGGAATGTGGGGAATTCTGATCAGAGACAGGAAAACCTACTTCACCTTGGGGTGGTCCAACACTGAAACAGGATGCCCAGAGCAGCTGTGAAATCTTCGTCCTTGGAGATGTTCAAAACTCAAGAAGACCCTGAGCAACTTGATCTAATCTGATCTACTTTGAAAAGGAGGCTGGACTAGATGACCCCTGAAAGTCCCTTAAAACATACATGATTCTATGACTACAGAAAAGTGCTGATTGCTTTTGAAAGCGATCAGGTGTTGGATCTGCTAGATACCTGAGAGGAATCATCCCTTTCCTTTCTCAGAAACTGTTTCCTCCGACAACTATTAACCTGCCCACAGCAGAAACTCATAATTTTTCCAAATTCTAAGTAAATTTCCCATCAAATCATAACATAAAAATAATTTCTTCAAGGTGGTAGGACCTTGCTATTCTGATGTCCTGACTCCTCCCTACCTCTCAAAACATAACAGCAGCAAAAGTGAAGCCATGACAAGCCTGACATGTACAAGTAGCAAAAATCACCTTTTCCAGCAGCCTGAAAATTAGAGGTCTTCATTGTCACCACTTGAAATAAATCTTGGTCTGAAAGCATCCAGAGTAGTTTTTCTGCTTAAGGGAGAAACCTTTTTGCCACTGTTTTATACTTCATTAGGAATCTTTTACCCATTTCCAATAGTTCCAATCACCTATACAGCATGGAAGGGTCTCTGTGCTGAGGATTTGGAATTGGTCCATTAATTCAGATTTTCTAGGAATAGAGTTAATGTTCTGCACATAAGTACTTTGTCAGTGACAGGTGCTTCAGAATTACTGAAATAGTGAGTACCTAACACTAAACTACAGTACTCCCAAGGCTACATTGGGGATTGGGGGAGAACTCTGTAGTATTTATTTGTTTCCTACAGGCTTGCCCAGTTCAAAAAAAAACTCAGACACTTCAGTCCAGCAAACCAAAGGTCATTAGTAAGGGCAAAACAAACCTGCTGCTCAGGCTGGTCTGTTTTCTGCAGTATAAAAATTCTGACTTTTACCTAGTACTGACAATCTACAGTAAGATTACAGATAAAAGGACTGATTTTCTTTCTCTAGACCTGAGTATAATTGCTTGTGTCCAACAAGATTTCACTTCCTGCCATCAGGTCTTACACAGTTCCAAAACCTAGTTTTAATTTGTCATTCTTTGTCCTGTTTTTAATGATCAGAACAAAAATAAACTATACACGGTTTTCTTCAGTGTAAGGTGACTTTATACTTTTCAGCACTAGTATTCTTATTGTTTGGCTTAAACATTCTTGTAAAAGGGAGAACCTAACCTCTACTTGTGATTTAAGAGAAAATCCATTGTTATTCCATGAAGAACCCCACTGAAAGTACTAGGTTGGAAATGGTCACAAGTACAACTGAGTAATGGCACAGTCAGACTTTAATTGCCTTGGGAAAATGGGGGCATTCGAATAGCTGCTCTAAAGATTTTTTATGTCTTCGTATTCCCAACTATTCTTCACTTCCACAGTATGTGTGTCTCTTCCTCCATTTTTATCATTTTCCCTTCACATAGTAGCCTGGTGCTCTGTACTCTGATCTGGGTCTGATCACAGCTGCATGCATATTCCATTTCAGTAGCACTCCATAAGAGAGACAGAGAAGCAAGGCAATATGCAATCTTCTTTCATTAAATAAATAAATTGCAACCTGATGCAATGCTTCGGTAATACCTCTATTTTTCACAGTTTCAGAGCTAAACTCTTGACTGCACGGTCAATGGGACAAGGCTACTGTTTTCCCCTTATTTATAGTACAAAAGTTGTACATTATGGACATTATATGAGACACAGCTCTCATGACCTGAATTTCATTATTTTCTTCTGGAGTAACTATGGAGTTTCATGCAAAAGGTTATGTGGTCTAGCTAAGCTCTTTAAATCACTCTTCCCCCTAGAAAGAAAATCAAATGCAACAGTTCCACAAATGGACATGGACAGAACAATTATCTCACTAGGGAGCGTGCGCTGTGTTCTCATGAGGAGGAAACATGCCTCTTTTCCTTGAGTGTTTCAGCTGAGGCTGGTACGTGCCTTGCCTTTCTGTGGGAGGAATTGGTCCCAGCTTTTTGGAGATCCTGAAGGAGGAGTGGAAGATCACTGCCACCACACAGCTTTATAAATCTGCTTGCTTTTCTTCAAGGCTTTTTTTTTTTTTTTTTTCGCCTTGAAAAACAGAATAATCGTTAGTGCACTGAAGGAGTTGTAGCTCCAGACAACACTCCTTTATTTTTCCCTACTATACTTAGAAGCAGGGGAGGGTGATGCATCCCTTTGCTTCATTCTCCTGCATAACCCACTAACTCTGCCTCCACTCACCAGACCACTAAGCAAAAGGACACTGGGCAAAAGGTATGTAGAGATGTTGCCAGTTGTCCCACCTCTATAGAGGTGAAGTATACAGAGGCTAGGCATGAACTGTGAGATGTGGAAGAGGACCTGCCAAGAAGGGAATGCAACATTTATTTTTATTTTTACCCTCTGCAAAAACATTCTAGTATTATTAAATGAACATTCATAAGGCCTTCAAAAGCCTCAGGAACAAAATATTTTTGCTTGTTGTTATTTTTCAGGCAGGCCTAAGGCTTGTACCTGGAAGTAGCCTCAGATTAAGATATAAAAAAGTCAATCCAATTTTATTGCTGGGAGTAGCTTAATTTAGTCTGTTGGGAACATGGAGAAGTTCTTCAGTCGTTTTCCAAAGGCAGTTTCAGACACTGTATTATCTTACCTATTTTTTATTTTATGCAAATATTTAAATTTTATTTTTATGTATATAATTATACCGCGGTCAGATTAGAATGGCCCATTAGTTTTTATCTCATTTCTGGCACTGTAGTTTTTGATACCGTAAAAGAAGCAGTATTTAGGATTCAAATGATGAAACTCTGGCTCATCCCCAAGAGCATCTTTTTAGGCCCATTTCAAACCTACTGGCTTGTTATTCTTCAAAGGTCATTTCAGATTTAAATAGTACTCAGTTCACATCATGTTTAACAAAAGAAGAGCAATATTGAAATTATTCTGTTACCCATGAAACAGTGCAGAGACTGAGGAAGGAATGAAAACAAAAAGGAAAGGAAAAGAGACTCTTAAAATACATGAAGAGAAAAAGGGAACAAAAAAATTGAAAGAAAACACTGCTGAAACCTCCATTCCTAGGTTTCAAGAAAAAACATGATTCTCAACAATGACTTGCAGACCACTCACTTGGATCACAATATAGCAGAAACCCCTACGCAACTAAGCCCTTTAAACTCTCCTGTCTTATTTGTCTTCTCCGGTCACAGAGATTCAGCAGGTCAAATGCCTGTTTCTGAAAGCCTAAAGGGATCATTAAAAGCAAAATTAGACAGCAAGCTTATTTATTGTAGCAAGTTAAAAATTAGCTACTTTGTGGCTCAGATTGCAACACATGCAGAAAAAAAAGAATGCAAATTTTACCCATAACCCATGATTTTTTTAATGGACTCAGTGACACACAAACGCAGAATGCCCAGTGCTCCTCTGTGGAGCCCAGATCTTTCCTTGGAGGTAACAACATGATGATAATAAAGTCTAGCTTCATTCTCTCACAAGTTTCCGCACGTTTATTATTTTCAGATCCAACAAATTGTAACTGAGCTCTGAAGCCTAAATTAGGTCCTTTCCAGCTCTGTAACACTGCTTCTGATGCCCTCATCTGTGCCCTTATCTATAGCCAAAATGTTTTCAGATGACACAACCAGCTTTATGAACACTGATAAAGTGAGAGAAGGACACAAGTATTCTAGAGTGCTATTCATCTAGGGTATTTTGTCCAAGGGACACATCCTATGGGACAGAAGGGGAGAAAATTACATGCAAACAGAACAAATTCATTTTGTAAATGAAGACATTACATATGGATGGAGCTGATATAATGTCCTATCCTCTATGCTAGAGATTCCTATGCAAGCATGCAGCATGGAATAAAACTGCTGTCACAGGAGCAATCATGAGACACGTGGTTATACCCAAAGTAGGTTCAAAATCATCAAAAACACAAGAAACAATGAATCTCAATTACACCTCATGATGGCTCTGACCACTGGCCTACAAATTATAAAGACAAGTCTGCTTTCTTCCCTGTCAGTGGTGCTTAGCGTTTCAAAACCTGAACACTTTTCTTAGCAGAATTATTTAGAGAATTTGACCCTCGTTCACAAATTGTTTTAAGATGGTGCAGACAGTGAGTTTACTACTTTTTGCAATTACTGAGTCTTATACATACCAGTGCATGCCTCTGCTTGTTTTTACTGTTAGAGCAAAGAAAGCACATCCACTTCTTTGAATTTCAGAATCAGAAAACAAACCTTCACACCCTCCCATCTCCATAGAGAATGTATCTCTTCTGATTCTTTCTATTCCTCCAAGGAAAAACGTATGAGGAGGTGGGGAGGGGGCAAAGATGTTGTCTGTCTTGTTCTTTCGGTGTTGACTTTTTTTTTTTTTTAATGTAATTCCAGTCGTAATTACATCAAAGAAAAAACCAAAAAGCCCCAGAATCTCAGGAGGGAGAGGATGTGTGCTTGTTTTCAAAGGTCAGAATTAAACAATTTTTACAACACAGTGTTTTTAAGAGTGACATTTTAACAGCAGAAAAAATCAGCATAATGGAACTGACAGTTCTGAAAGATGAAAGAGTGAAGGACATGGATTTGCCCCCCAAGCTCCTTTCTTGGCCAGGTGTGGGGCCACCTACTGAATTCTCTGCATTTCCCAGGCTCAGAGAGCAGTGCAATCTCTCAGGGAATGCATGCTAAGGTGGTTTCACTGTATAAATTCCTATCTGAGATGCTCTGTGGATGTATTAAATGATCACCCACAGCTTTTATACCTGTACAGATTTTACAGTAGATTGAGAACTTTGATGAAAAAAGCATGAATCACACAAAACAATTTCAATCTAATTTGCCTCTAGGTGTTACAGGCAGTAATTCTTACTGACCTTTAATTGTTTTTAAATTATTAAATTAACAGCATTAATGAAATATTAGTCATTAATGTTTCCCCATAATTCTGCAGAGAATAACTAGCCATTCACCAATGCTACAGGCTTCTGTGATTTGATCCAGTCTCACAGACTTAATGGATGTGATTAAATTATTTTATGCAGAGTAAACATTTGCAGTGTTTCTCTTCTTGCTCCTGTCCCAACCTAAGCAAATAAACTGACTGCCAGCATCAGTCTCATGCTGCTCATGTGAAACCTATTGTGAACTTTCAAAGCCCATTACTGTAAGAGAGAACCTGATGTACTTCTAAATAAATTCACAGATTAATTTGCTTAATAGTTTTGAACAATTAAGGTTATGGCCCCAGTCATTTGTCTACAAAGTATTCTGTGGGGAATTAGATGCAACTAGTAGAAAATAATTTTTCCCTTTTTCTTTCCCATTGCTTAAAATGTCTCTCCAGCATAAAGTATTTCTCCCACATCCATTTTCACTACACAAATAGTTTTTCTTTCTTGGAATTTGAAGGGAATTTTCAGGAAATAAAATGACATAACGTAGATGTTGTACTTTTGTAATAAAAGGTTGGCTCTCTAGAATGAGGAAATAATGCAGCACAACTGAATGGGGATTGGTTGCAGAACTATTTATTTAGCATTGTTTTCCTTCACATGCATCTCATCTTGCATTGACAAATCCCTGATGAGACTTCAGTTTGGATGTGTATGCACCGACTGAAAATTTCCTGCAAAGGATTATTAAAAGCCTTTACCTATCAATCCTTAAAATCCTTAAAATCCTTAAATCCTGAAAAACTTTCTGATTTGTTAAGTTTAAATTAATTATTCAAGATCATACAATCAGTCAGTGGCAAAATCATGAATAGGCACCAACAGTATTCAAGGGTTTGGCTTTCTATCCTAGTATCTCAGAAAACAAACTCCTGCCATGTGCACACACTCACTTTCTTCCCTTGTATGCCACTGCGCAGCTTCAAAATAAATAACATTTTACCTGGTTGGAGAAAGCTGGATGGCAGGTTGTGAAAGAACCCGTTTTAGGACTACCTCTAGGTTAGGGGAGATGCACTTTTAGAGTTTGGTATCTGCTCAGATCCAATTTTTACCCAGAATATTTTGAACAAATTCCATTAACTGCTTCCAAGTCAGACGGTGGTAAAAGAAACACTTTCACTGTTACAAAATATGAGCACTTCCTCAGAGTTCTCAAGCAAAAATGTTTACACTTTGTAACTTGAAATTTGTAACCTAATTATTGCCACACAATGCACTGCAGAATAATACATTTCTTTCTAAAACAGTTATTCAACTGAAATTTGAATTTCAAATGAGTTTATGAAAACCACATACCAGGATTCTTAGCAGCTTTTCAAACTTCAGATATGACACAGTACATTCATTGCTGGAGACATGCTTAAAAGCAGATAGAGATTAAAGGTGAAATCCTGCATTTCTGTAATGAATAGCAGAGTTTCTGAAGGGCCTGGGCTCTGTGCTTTCTGCTTCTGTTGAGGTAAAATGCATGCCTTACTCTCAGTAACATTGGTAAGATGGTGGTATCTGGCCTGCAGCTGCAGCAGAGGTATACACTGGGGTCAAAATTTTTCTCGTTGAGTGTTTCCAAAAGACAAGTTGTTTCTTACTGCCAGATCAACCACCAGAAAGACCCCATGAGAGTAATGAGAAACCTGGGGCCTGGTGCTAATGATCCCTGTCCTAAATCTCTTGCTTCTTGCAGTGACTTTCAGTACATGTTCTCTTATATTAGGATGCGAACAAATTTGCTGAAATAGGCCCATCCTACCTAATCAAACTAGCAACCAGAGGATATGACAAGAGTAAGATCTTCCTTTTTGCAGGGTTATTTGTTTGAGGTTTTTTTTTCTTGTTAATTGAGTTCCTAGTTGGTGACCTTCAGCTATTACGAAATACAGATGGTAGCAATAGTAACTAGAACAATTGCCTTTTCTAGCCAGGCGGTTTCAACACTTTTGTCTCTAGACTGTTCTCATTCAGGGTGTCCCTGAAAATCATGGGTCAAGGGAGCTGATGCGAACTGTGGCATCCTCCTAATTAGGGGGCATTAGGTGACTGTCTTGGTGACATCGGGGCTCCGGTTTTCCTTGGCTACCTGGGACTTTGCAAAGAGAATTTAGGATGTTGCTCTTGACCTAGAAAAGCATTTAGGGCCAGTTTTTTTGACCATCCATGTCTCTCCTTTTGCAATAACAGTCAGTATTAGCAAAGGTGTTCACTGTCTACATGTTAAAAAAGGAGATTTTTTTCCTCTCTCTGGAATTCACTGTCAAATATAATTTTTTAAAAGGTTACTCCTATTATTTTGAACTTTAAGGGCATACTCTGAAGATGATGTTTCTCTGTGCTTTCATTTAAGTGGGAGTTAATTCAATTATTTGTTTGTTTGTTTTTTTCTCTTTTCTTTGGGATGAGAATATACTACCACTTTTATTCTCGCTGGGTTCCCAATTTTCACACCTGTCAGAGAGCATAGATCGGGACAGGCTACCCAAAGAATAGGGATCTGAATAGCAGCCCCCAGGACGGAGCAGATGGAAATATTTTTCCAGTGTTAGATACATCTAAAGAACTGAACTAACCAGAGCAGCAAGGCTCCTCCACCTGAAAAGTCTTAGACAAATGCCTTCCACCTAATTGAGATGATACGGCTGAAGAGGAACATTCAGGGAAAGCAAGTGTGGTAGAACTGGGCTTGGTGGACGCAAACATTTGTGTTACGAAGCTGCTGATGTTCGCACTAAATGAGGTTCAGTGAGCAGGACAATACTGGACTGTGTCTCACAGAGAGGGAAAGCTATTGTCAGGTAATGGCTGTAAAGCCAAGGGTGGGTTTTTTTTGTCACAACTTTCACTAATAAAGAACTGTGATTAGGTGTTTAGCACAGCTAATGATGGATGCCACTTCTGACTAAAATATTAAAGAACGGGCTGGAAAGTACTTAGTGATTTTCTACTGAAATGGGCCTTATGAACTTAGGCCGTGGCACTTAAAAATAGGAGCTGAAATGCTGCGAGAAAAATGAGAGCTGAAAGAGGTGAGGCACTGAAATCAGAGGATTACATTAAGTTCTTGAAGTCAGTAGAAGTATTCAAAGGTTGCATCTAACTATGTTTAAGTCTGCATAACTTAAGGACTTAGCCTCAAATATGTAATATAAGCTGAACACAGGAAGTAACACCTGTATAATGGCCTGTAACAACACAGAAAACTGTACACATGAATCCTGCTTTCTTGTTTTGTTTGATTTTTATGCTTTCTCTCCTTTTACAGTCATCCAGTAAAATTTCTGCTGTTAAATGTAATATAAAATTTTTCCCTGTCTTCCTAGATATAAAAATTCTCCAAAACCTGGGCTGCAGCCAAAGATTTCAAGACGTGCTCATTCAAAGAAAGCTGGGCTATAAAGCAAAGAAATTCCTGCAAATAAGAAGCAAATTGTGATTAATGGTAGGATTCATCTCATCAATATTTACACATTTACAAACTAGACTTCTATAACTGCACTAGCCTCCCTGACTCCCTACGCAGCTCCCGTTTAGAGTCAGTGGGGAAAAAAAAAACCATCTTGGGCACAAATAATCTGGTTTCTTTTAGATATCTTCATTAGGATGAGAGGAATTCTGTTGCAGAATTGCTCCTTGTTTTTCTGTTGCCTATAAAGTGAAGGTGGAAAGATTAGTATTTATCTGATAAATGCCATCCTGAGTGTTAATACAAAACCATCGTAGTTGGAATTCTGTCTGAAAATAAACAGATGCAACAACCACCTCTCCTTGCCTTTCATTGTGCCAAAAGATGCATCTATGAATTTAGAACGAGGCTTTTTTGGTCCAGAAGTGGCAGTAGAATAAGTAATAAAATAAATAAGCAGAGTCAGTTCATCCCACATTTTCAAAGGTAAATTCAGTTAAAATAATCATACCAAACTTTTGTATTTTATTGTGAGATTCAGAGGCTCATATTAAATATTTGCTTTCCACTTCATCTCCATTTAGGCTGATATGAAACAGATGCTAAAATCTGTTTCCGAACAGCTATGAGCCTTGAGGAAGTTGAGATATTCCCATCACTCTCATAATTTGCATGCACAATATCGTTTCTAGGATTTTCTTAAGTGATTTCTGCGCTCTTTCTCTTGATTATTCTAGCTCTCGGAAGAAAGATAAATATGCCCCATAATGGTCTTCTGATTTGCTTGTTTAACCTGATAAGGGTCTACTAAGATTAATTTTCCTTTCATACATTTGCTAATAAGGAGACATTAGCAATCAGAAGATATTCCCATTAAGTATTTGATTCACAGCGGATAGAGATGTAGCATTACGTTTCTCTAGCAGCGTTGGCCTTGTTCAACAGATCTTAATGAAGGATTGATTTTGATGCCATCTTTAATGAATACATGAACAAAAAGATTAAGTCTTTCAGTTAAGCTTAGCTGAGACTCTGAAAATAATTGAAAAGCTTCAGGTGACAGACTGAGACAAGACTACACTAATGTAACCAAGCCACTAAAAATACCAGGCTGTCAATACGGCTATCAAATATTGATTGAGTGTTTGCACAGAAGAAACAGAAGTAAATATTTGTTTCAAAATTAATTAGGGTATATTCCAGAATGATCAGTTGTTCTCCCTCACACTTCGTACATTCTCAGGAAATCTCATTAAAGTCACAAAATACATCTAACAAGTGCACATGCCACTGCTTACATGATAACCTGTTCAAACTGGGGCAGCAACTACTTTTCCTGGGTAGCTTTAGACAATGTGGAATGAGAAAAGACAATTGAAAGTGGCACCACAATTTAATTTTAGATTTTTGAGTCTTTTAAGAACATAATCTCTATCTTCTAATCTATCACCAGAGTTTTTTTTTTACATAACTAAAAGCGAAATAATTTTAAAACATTACTTTTCTTAGTTTCTGTATGCTTTTTGTTAAAAGTCATGTCACGATTTAAGTATCAAACCTGAAAATATCAGAGATAAGTTGTATTTGCCAGTTCGAGTGAATTTTCCTTCTATAATAAAAAATCTTGACAAAACTAAATTTGCAAGTGTTTATAACTATTTTTTTGCCATGTACTGTGACTTAAAAAATTATTTTACTGACCTGATGGGGCTTTATCTTTTGAGGTCAGAGAATGATATTGCAGCAATCCACTAGGGTAAGCTGTATATAGAGAAAATAACAACAACAGAGCTTAAATGGTTTCCCTTGCTGTGAACCCAGTAGGTCTAATCTAGTATGGCAGCAGTGAAACAAATATTTAAGTAAAGGATCAACTTTTCTTTTTACTTCCCACTGAAATGTTTTTTCCTTCTCTTTCTCCCTCCCTTCTTTAGTCTAATGGACCTAATGGACCCACACAATTACTGCGACTGGAGAATAGCAGATCTTTGAAATCACAGGCTTTGAAAAACTTATTTGCAACTATATGCACACACATGCACTTTGGAAATTCACGCAAATATCCATTCATTTTTATGGTAAAGAGTATACAATATTTCAAGTTGGATACAAGACAATTTATTTCTTGCTGTTTTTTTTCTTGATCTTTTTATACTTTGTATTATCTTTCATTCTTTGTTCCCATTTCCATTTCATTTCTTCTCTTGCTCTAAAAAGAAGTGCAGAAAAGAGAAGAATGTCTCTACTCAAACATTTGATTTCATTTTGATTGCTGCTTTCACTTCTGGAAGACTTGAGGTCATATTAAAAATATTTCTAAACAACTGCACTGTTTCTCTTCCCCCCCCCAATTGAAATCTAAAGATAGTAGACTGACTGTAATAAGAAGCTATCTAGCTTTCGTATTACCTGATCTAGCAGACAAAAAGAAAACAAATTTTTCATTTAATTCTTTGACACAATGCCTTGCTTAAATGCATGACTATAAAAGAGTTTTATTTTTCTTGTGTAGAATTGTCACACGTAGTCTCTTCCAAATTCCACTTGGTCAGGTATTTAATGTATAAGGGAACTAAAACTAAGAGTTTGGCATGAAAATCAAATAAAAGACTCTATTACTGTGAAATAACTTGATTTCTCCTGGTGAAATCAGAAAGTTTTTAATAAGAAGAAAGAAAAAAAGAAGTATTGCTTCTCTTCAAAGATACTTTTTTCTGAGAATCACCATTCAGCAGCCCATGCTCACTGGTGGCACTGCTGTAATACAGTGGAGACCTTGAAGTTCCCTGGACCCTTCAGTCTGAACACATCGGCTGTCCCTGCCTCTACCCATCCCCTAGCCGTAGTTCACACCTTTTCATGAAAAAATGACATGAATTTTCATGTAATACTGGAATGATTTCTAGTCACTTTCTTTCCCATCCTGCTTGGAAAATAGGCTTTTCTACTTGGACAGGTCACACAATTCAATGCTGCAAAGAGGTTCCAATGGCATGGAGTCCTCATCCTCAGGTCTGGACCTCTCATCCTACTTTTTAGTTTTGTCTGCTTTTCCCCACCTATGAGCTTTGCCAATGTTCCATTTTCTTGAAAAAAGTCATCTTTGTATTCAATACTTCTGCTTTGCCAGGACTGGCACACTCACTGTGTCTCCTAGTCTGTGCTATTTTTAAGAATGAAAGGCAGCAACAGCTTTCTTTGCTAGTAAAATGCTAGTCTTCTTTTTCCACTTGCTCTGGGAACTCTCTCCTTGGGATTTCAGGTATCTTCTAATCTATCTCACCATTCCTTCCCCATCTCTGCTTGCTCAGCTGGGCTTTGACACATTTCAGGCAAAGTCCAGTTCTTTAAGAACTGCCTAAACTCTGCACATTTGTTTTGCTCTGAAACACTGAAATAGCCTGAAAGCTATTCATGTATGTCTGATGGGTTTTTGGTTTATGGGTTTCATTGTTCTGTTTCTTTGCCATTTGTGAAACAGAAATGTCCCCAGCTTAAAAATACTATCAGTATTACTCTCATGACAACTTTCATTTATGGTTATGTGGCTTTCTCATTTGACCTAGCACAGCTGTTTGGCATGCCTGTTGTTAAAGGCACACTGAATTTAAGATAACCGCAAGACATCTGCTCTGTCTTCACACAGCTCCAGATGCCCATCCCTTATAATAAGATCTCTTCTACGGTCTAATGAGACATTCTGGAAGTTCAGCCCAGTCTTAATTTAAGACCCAGTCTTAAATAAAACCTTCCAAGATAAAACCTTCCAAGTCAAAAACTGAAGAATGATACAAAAAGTTAAAAAGAATGTAACTATGAACACTGGCTACAAATATTAACCAGGCTGTTAACTAGAAGTGCTCACATACTCTGTGAACTGTTCTACAAGGATACGTGGAAGCACTGGGCTTTTGGGAACAATAGCACCTCTGGGCTAAGAGCAGCAGATTCACTTGGTCTGTGTACTGGGGTCCTGTAGAAAGGCAAAGCCCTGTACCTGGGCAGGAATAACCCCAGGTACCAGTACAGGCCAGGGGACACCCAGCTGGAAGACAGCTTTGCAGAAAAGGGGGTGCTGGTAGGCAACAAGTTGAATGCGACTGGCATCCTGGGCTGCATTAGCAAGAGTACGGCCAGCAAGCCAAGGCAAGCGTTTCCTTCCTCCTCTGCTCAGCACTCGTGAGACCCCTTCTGGGGTGCTGCGCAGAGCTTTGAACTCCCCGGTACGAGAAAGACACTGACATGCTGGAGTGCATCCAGCAGAGAGCCACCGGGATGGTTAGAGGGAGGGCACACATGAGGAAGGGGAGAGGGTGAGAGAACTGGGCTCGTTCAGCCCAAAGAAGAGAAGACTGAGAGGGATATTGCTGCTGTCCCCAACCACCTACTGGGAGGTTATAGAGATGGTGGAGCCAGACTCTTTTCAAAGGTGCACAATGATAGGAGGAGAGGCAACAGACAAGCTGGAATGTGGGGAATTCTGATCAGAGACAGGAAAACCTACTTCACCTTGGGGTGGTCCAACACTGAAACAGGTTGCCCAGAGCAGCTGTGAAATCTTTGTCCTTGGAGATATTAAAAAATCAGCTGGTCCCTGAGCAACTTGATCTTCCAACCTGAGTGATGCTGTGACTTTACATCTCAGATATTACAGGAGTAAGGCACTATGGCTGAGCTCCCGTACTGCTCTCCTTCATGGGGCTCAGAATGTCTAATACCTGTTAGTCTAGCATATGCATTTTGAGTGATGACCTCATGCAGCTGGGAAAGAACCTCCTGTGACTTCCATTGCTTTTAATGAGCACTGCTTTCAACACGGGAATTCTGTGCCCCATTTTCACAGTAGAAAATGATACTGATTGTTACTTTTCCCTGTCTTTTCTCTCTTTTATTCTACTGCAAGTCTCCAGTGCTTCCAAAAGAAGTTTAGAAAAGTGTAAAAATACCTTGGTCAGCTAAATTAAACAGTATTGTCCATTCAGTGATGTAGCCATGCTAAGAAACATGGATCTCAATTGTAACTCTTCAAAACTTCTCATTAAGTGAAATTTTCACTCTTCAATTTTTTACACTAAGTGAACTTACTTCTGAGGTACTTAATATGGATTCCACAACTTTTTTATAGCAATGTTATTGTGTTGGGGTTTTTTTTCCTGTTTTGTTTGGTTTGATTTCTTTTAAAGAGGAAGATCAGGATAAAATTTTGGAAAAAATCAGATCTTAGGGACTAGAAGTAATAGAAGCGGGATAAATGTGCAGTGTCCACAGATAATGGTAACAACCTTAACTGCTGGCACTAATCAATGCCAGAATGATTAGGAACTACTGATATGCTGATAGTGAAAAATGTAAATGAGATCATATTGTGCACATATGAGGTACTGTCAGTAGAGACAGATGACTATCAATGGCCTGATTAAGTAGATTCTGAAGAGTCTCCTATATCGAAATGTTAGAAGAGCTTATTGAATCTAGCTAAAGAAAACCAGAGGGAACCCAACCCTATGTGAAGTGGAAAGATGCTATCAGAGGTTGAAGAGAACTGCTTAAAAGGCCCCAGCAGCAAAAAAAAGATGAGTATTATTTTAATCTGGAAATAAAAATGAAATTTCTAGCTATGGAAGGAGTGAGGTTGCAGAATAGCTATCCAGGAGGAGCAGGTAGAAAACCTGTGTGAATATTAATACAGCATGTAGAGGGATTTGTTGGGGTTTTTTAACTCTTAAAAATCACTTAAAAATTAATTAAAAAAATCAGGGAAGGTCCTAAGTCAGGCACTCAAAAGTTAGGACATTTCAAAATTAAACCTGCCTGCCTCTGCAAAATTTATATTGCCCTTTCCTGTACGCATTATTTCTGCAGAACTCTTGTTCAATGCACAGGCACTGGGATGGTGTATGAAGCAGGACATGCAGAAAGAAGAGATACATGAAGAAGGTACTAACCAGATATGGCTGTACAGAATGGGTTTCTACTCTTTTCTCTGTCACAGAAATTCGACACATTAGTGTTT
Source organism: Morus bassanus (assembly GCA_031468815.1). Taxonomy (NCBI): domain Eukaryota; kingdom Metazoa; phylum Chordata; class Aves; order Suliformes; family Sulidae; genus Morus; species Morus bassanus. Next base: position 84,041,945 of record CM062568.1, on the reverse strand, counting down.
CTAGGATGGCTCACAGCATTCTCTATAGTTTCCCCCCTGAAGAACACAAGAAGTTAAAAAAGCCTCTGTTTTTTTCCTGATGTAAGACAATTCTCAATTTTGACTCTTCAACACTTTTCACTAAGTGAAATGAGCAAATGGGGAAATCTAAATAGGCAAGTGGTTGCCATTGTTTTAAATTAAAGGAACAATTATCCACACACAAAGGAACTGGCCTTAATAAATTAAGGATGTTGCAATAATATCTATTTTTCAATATTTATTCCGTACAGGTTTCTTCTAAATTTGAAAAGAATAATAAGGGGTTTTAGGGTTGTTTTTTTTAGGGTCTGCTTTACTTTCTGATCTTCATATAAGAACCACCATTATGTTCTGATTGTCTATTTGCAGGAGAGCTCATAAAACAACTTTAAAGAATTCAAATCAATTTCATTTTAGGTTTGCAGCCTCTCTCTTTTCTGTTTGCAAAGGTATAATTCAAAAGGACGCTGTCACCCTCAGCTGCCAGCCAAAACTGAACTCGTGCTTGGTCAAGAAGTGTTCGCAGGAGCAATCCTTACAGTAACTCTTGTATCATAATGATCTGGATGGAGCAAGATTGATGGGGTCTGATCCTCAACATGTTGCCACAGGTTGGGAGAATTTGATAACTCTAAAATATCTTTAACATTTCTAGATAAATTATTAATAAAGAAACAAACAAACTAATGTTTGCTCTTCTTCAGGTTGCTCCTACAACATTTTGTGCTTTTATTCTGCAGTGCCAAAAGAAGGGACAAAAGTTAATTAACAACTGTTTTACTAGAGTCCCCCTGACATCACTGATGATGCACATTCAAAGTAAAGAGTGAACATGTCTGGATTGCTTTTGATGTGGTTCTTTTCTGAAGTGCTGGCAGAAGATTTTAAAACCATCAAAATGTACTTTGCTCTTTGTCAACAAACTCACAGCTTTCAAAAAAGTTTAACCTTCAGGTAGATAGCATACTTGGCCGTTTTGAACTGATTTAACGAAAGCTGTGAATATGCAACGTGAGTAATTTCATGGAAATTGATGTGCATCCTGAAAAATAAATGTAAACAAACAGCTGTTACAATCCCATAAAATGGCCCATCTGAGACTGTGAGATTCATTTGTATAAAACCTCAGCCTTTGAATCAGAATGTAAGAACTATGCGAAGGTTTTGTGAACCTCTGCCAAATTATCAACATATGTTCTAAGAAAAAACATGACATTTGCTTAAGAAAATGGAAATAGTCTTCTGCCTTCTCATTTAAAACTATGACATTATTCTTGAAATAATGTTTCACATTCTCCATCTGCCTTTTTTCTCCTATTTATTACTGGTATTATTTATTAATACTGATTTGCAATTTACTTGATCTGGGATTCAGAAATATGAGAAAAGATGTAGTTAGGAATCCTGCCCACTTTAAATTTTGCAAAATACAATTTATGTAATTTCTATACAAATACTAGTCAGGATTCAGGAAGATCTGTTGTTAAACTGTGAACAATTATGAAGTGCTGTTAAACACTCCTATTTAATTTGGTGCTAAATAAAATATTGAGTTTTATACAGAACCTAAACACTCCCTTTCAGGCTACCAAAGCTTACTGCTTTATCTCCAGTCCCGACGGTATGCAGTGTTTAGGGAGGCAGTGTGTTGTATGTGTACAAAGAGCTCTGGCAGACAGTGCTGGGGCTCACTCAGAGAGACTGGGAAGGCTGGTACATCCCAACTTGAAGGAGCGGCATGATGGTGACAAAATAAAATCAACACCAAGTTGTGGAGTATTATCAAAGTTATTCATTCGTGCTGTCCTCTCCTGGCTTGATTATGCTTTTCAGAAGGGCTAAAGGGATACTGTGACATAAAAGTAGGAAGGAAAAACACCATGAAAATAATGATAGATGTTAAAAAAAAAAAAAAAATGTAGAAAGCTTCATAGACCTTCTGAATCAATAAATTTCAATACCTTTATAATTTCCCAGCTGAGTTCTTGCTGGTATTAAGAACATACAACTTTAAACACCTACAAGGCAAACATGAACATTTGAGCTGGTTATCTCTAGCTCTCCTAATAATTAATCAGAGAGAAATGGGCATTTCCAAGATGTGAGTCCACTTAGCTGGTTTTGATGTCTACTTTTAAGTGATGTGAGTAGCATGTAGTAGTGCCTACTTCTCTCGAGTTTGAAGGGAGCCCAGCATGACTACCTCACATTTTAACATCTCTAACAGAAACATCTCCAGTTGTTTAAATGAATCCTAAATTTTCCTGATTCACTAACCACATTCCACTAATTATCCAGTAAAATAAATTTATGAGATTCAAGAACCTCGAATGCTTTTAAGCAAGCAGTATTCAGCACTAGGACCTCAAAGTAAACCTTTCATACTACTAGGAGTTCTGGAACTGCTGCTTACTGTTCGCTGCTAAATTGAGCTGTAGTTTCGTTCTTAAGCACCTTTGGTGGAATTCATATTCTGTTCAGTCTTAAATCGGCAGCAAGATCAAACAAAAGAAACCAACTTCAGAATTACTTAGCGTGAAAAAAAGTCAATAGTGACCACACAAACTTATCCAGTCACAGTAACTTTGACAAAACTTTCTTATAAATTCTCACAGCATATTAAAACTTTGTAAGCAAAATATTAAGAGATGTGAGTACAAAGAAGGCAAACAATTAGACAAGGAAAAAGTCTAAAAAGCTGGGATATGTGGTCTAACTGGCTAAACAACATCCTCAAAAAGGTACTGGAAATAGCTGCATATCACTTGATTTGAATGAACTTCTTTTGGAGAAACAATGTGCCTCATTCCTTTCAAGGCACTTTGTTGACTCAAAGATGGGAGGCATCATCAATTCAGTGATACTCCCTATACTCATCACTGAGACTGAGCTGGTTGTCTAGACCCTCTATATTGTCAATAGAAAGAGAGAAAAAAGCACATCCAGGAGGTGATTTATCCCAGCCATCTTTGAATGTGCCTTTGGAGATGCCTCTTTCTCTTCCTGCATTAACTGTACAGAGTGTTGAGGTGATTTATACCTGATACCCAGCATTTAGGCAACTAAAGTCAAGCAAGATGAATTCTACCCTGGGGACATAAAAAAGGTCCACTGTAACTTAGGAATTCATCAGTTTTAATTGACTGAGGAGAAAGAAGTGAGCATACTAGTAATTCACAGAATGACTCCAAGCTACCAGTATGCTTCAAGCATGAAAGGCAAATGGGACCCTATGATGTGCCAGACAAGAAATTTTCCATAGATAAAGAAGTAATAATACCACTATATAAAGCTGGGTCAGATCTCATCTGAAATTCAGTGCCAGAAGAGAACTATTTAAATTAAAAATGTAGTATTATAACTAGCCTTTTATCCTAGGCTTTGGTTAGAAATTAAAAGCAGGTCCCTAAACCTTACATCAGTGATGTTCTGGAACTGCCTTCTACAAACAAAGACCATCAAAACACCAGGTGCTTTTAAGATGGGTCTTGATGCTACCTGTCTGCACTGAGAAAACACAACTGGACTCAGTGAGAAGGCGACACCTTTCATTCCAAAGGTCCTATGGACATGAGAGATATAAATGGTGCAAATTATTCTGCAAGGAAAAAGGTTCCCAACGTATTCATGTTTAACTTGTGAAGTACAAATAAGGACATTCAGGAAGAATAATGTAATTTTAAATGAGATTCCTTTTCATCAAGCTTTGCAAAGAAAACTGCATTTTCCAGAATTTCAGAATAGGCAGGGAAGGAAAAATAAAGCTTAAAAAATTAGCAAACCAAAAAAAAATATATAGACCACAGTATCTTCAGATGTTGTTTAAACAAGTTGTCAGTGGATAACTCAGTTACACAAAATTAAGTTCCTTTTAACAATTTTTAGTCACAATACTACAAATGTTTTAGGAGCCCTCAAACCTATACCGACTATACCGATGTATTGTTTCACATGCAAGACAAGCCTTTGTGTAGAGTCAGTTTTCTTTCTATCATCCAGTAGATAATTTACTCATTTATGTGGGTCTTTCCTACAGGAAGAGAGGAGAGAAAAAACAGTCAAAACTATTATTTTTTAAAATCACTAAGACTGGCAGGAGAAATTCAGTCAGGAGGAAGAATAGCAGCATTGGAAATGACTTTATAAAATGTGAAAAAGGATTTAATTTGCAATCTTACCTTCATGCTACAAGCAGAGCCATGTGGGCTGAGCAGGCTGCCTCCACAGCGACGCTTCACTTGTCCAAGGCTCCTCACGACATTCTCCGAGTTTTGGTTAAGGTCCCTGAACTGTTCCACCAGATGCAACTTTCTCCTTCTGGAGGGCATGCTGGCAGGAATCTCCACAGAATCATCTCCATGGCAAAGGCTGGGTTTTTTTTCCAGACACCATATTTTACCTGAAGTCCAGTCAGTGTACAAATGAAGCAGCTGAAAGGCATGCCCTCATTTGTTCTGGTGAATACTTATCCTTCCTGACTCCTCAAGGAATGCATTGCTGCCTTGTTCTCGTAGTTCTTCCATATATTTAAAGAAGATTTTCTTTTAAATATTCTGTTTCAGTGATTTAAAGAGAAGGTGTTGTAGTAAACATTTTCCTTTTTAGAAGGCAGGAACTACTTTTAAAAGCAAAACCCTCTGAAGCATCCTTGATGAGAAACATACCCAATACATCTCTTTTTAAGACATGGTTTTCAAGTGCAAAAAAAGTTAACAATGAAAGAAGGGAGGAATAAAATAGGAAAGAACAAGGTCTGGTGCAAAAAAAAGTGTAAACCAAGAAGAATTAAATATAATTTTCTGCAACACACAAAAGAAAATTAAAATCACAGTTATAAAAAGCCAAAATTTAGCATGATAAATAGCTTGCATTTAAGTGTCTAATCCAAATAGTGTCCTGCATAGGTAACTATGTTTCAGAGACATTACATTTGTTGAAACTGCACTAAGTTATGAAGTACATCTGGCTGCTTCAGACAGTGATGGTTCAGCATTATTAAGGAGAAAGTCAGCCGTACAAATTGAGCCTGTAATTTATTTGCTTGTAGAACTGACCTGTAGCAGAAGCCCTAAAATAAGTATTCAGTGGGGGCTGGAAAGCTTTAAAGCTTTCCACTGAAACATGCTGACTTTGGTCTAGAAGTAAGAGAGGGAGCACAAGCAGTTATCTGCTCTTACTGCAGAAAGCTGGAGAAGTAAGCATGGATTTATGTCCTAGGAAAAGTTTGATGTTGGGGCTGTTCATTCTGAAGGCTGTCAGTTCTTTGGGCCATCCATGAAGAGTCAAGAGGTATCAGAAATTGCAGAGAGGATGACAGGATGATCAGTCTCAGCAAAACTACAGACCAGGAAATTCTTCAGGCATCCATGACCTCTGCATTGCCGACTCAGGGAAAGACTAGATCCTCAGCTGCATCTGTGGCCATTTCAGAGGCAATAGAAGAATCAAAGTAAAACTGGATCCTTTGGAACCTCTTTCAGCAAAAGCAGTCCTGGCCATCTGGAAAATGGGATTCCCATGAGGAAGTGGTAAGATCATGTCCTTCCAGGGACACTGGAAGACTTTCTCATTTATATTAAGGAACTCAGCACTTCTACTGAAAAACAAACCTGAAGCCTTCAGATTGTCACCATTGACATCTAAATACACCAACACACCACTTTCAAACCTATCCTACACACAAACTTACAGTTCAGCACATGAAAAAGAATGCTTTCAAGGATAAAGCTATTGATGACATTTACTGTCACCCCATGCTGTCATTTTAAAGGCATAAGCAATATGGAGGAATCTTGCAATGCAGTGCCAAAAAGGATTTAGAAAACATCTTTTCTCTCTGAGAAGCAACTTGAAAAACACTGTAAAAACCATTGTGTAACATCTCAGCATCTCCTGTATCAAATCATGATATAAAAATGTTTTTTATATTTGTTACCAGTTCTCTGCAAATTCTGTATTAGAGGCAACTATCTAATTTTGGCCCTTTGCTTACAGAAAGAAACAACAATAATACTGTTTATTATTTTAAGCTTAATTCCATCTTCATTGATACAGACTGCTGTCCTATTATCCTTTAATGGTAATTCACAGGTGGAATAGAGAATAGAGATTGGCCTTTGAGAAAGAAACATAACTTACCAGTAATTAGTCTTCTTTAGGAAGCATGGTCTATAAATAAATCTGTTCTGAGAGCACACCTACACCTTATCACTCCAAACTGCAGAGATTTTCCTTTTGCAGTAACCATGGAGGACGTATTCACACTGTTGTCATCACCTTTGGCACAATGGCATAAAAGCATAGCATGCCATAAATCATTTTAATTCCTTCTCAGCCACAGAGACACCTTCTAAAACATTGAAGGAAACCCTGCTAACAGAGCTCAGGATGTCTTCTTTCTTTTTTGCACTCTCAAATTAATATCCACATTTGTTCACACTGTGGGACTTTATACAGTTACCTGCCATAAATTATCTAGCAGAGGTTCTTGATGTCCCTCATACAAACAGCACTTCTAGATTGACTCTACCAAGTGCTGTGGCAGCTCTTGAGGCAGCTCATCAGAGATGGCACAGTGCCTGAGGAAAGAATGGTAGATATATAGCAGTTCAGTAACTCAACAGTCTCACAGAAGCTGTATATCAGTTCCTAAGTTCTATAGCAAATGCTGAAACACCCAACCATCCATTTAGATAACCACTGGATCTGTCAGAGATATACACAGTCTGTATGTTCTGAGAAAGTCTGGACTACAAATACAAAGAGACCGCTTTTCCTATTAAAGATACAAAATAAGGCATTTTTCTTAGAAGCATAAAGGAACATGAAGGAAATCATAAATAATCAAAGTGATGCTAAGACACTACCTTCAGCAAAAATGATGGCTGCATCTTAAGAGATGGTCTGTCTTTGAAGAATAAGGTCAAAGAAGGAACAACCACAGGGGTATGAATTTCTTTCATTTTTCTAACAGAGAAGATGACAACAAAGAAAGCCACCTCTATGGAGAAAGAGAATCCATGAGAATGTGGAATGCCAAATTCAAATGCCCATAACTCATTGGCCTGGCAGAGGGAAACATCTTGATAATCTTAGACCTCAAGGCTGAGAGAGATGTTAAATTGACTTCGGTAAGGGTAAGGAATTTACAACAAAGGACCAGACTGCTTCAGTTTGAGCAGGTAACTCAGAACAGTCTGAACTGATGGGGAGGAAAGGAAGACCAACCAACTCAGCAACCCAAAAGCCTAACCTAGTTCATAATGTGAATTCCCTTCCATCACTTCTAAGGATGTCTCTGACTAGAGAGAAATAGTAGTGCTGGAAGAGTGAGCCTTCCTGTATCTGCAGCACGGAGAAAAGCATTTCAAGCCTGAGATGAGCCAAACAACCGACATTCTGCAGTAACGGGTACAGCAGTAGCAGCAGAAGTCTATTTGCAAAAGGGATGAGGCCTTGATATTAAAATTCTGCCCCCCCACTGCAGTGGGCATCCTTCATCCTGCCTTACCTTGACTGAAACTGGCAACAAAGGTCCTGGAGGATATGCTTTAAACACACTATCAGGGAATTGTTGAAGAGGCAGCCTGATCGCTGAACTACTCTCACGAAAACATTGAAGACACATGAAAGAGTGTTTGGGAAACAGTGAGATTAGTGTTGTGGGACACAAACTGATCTATATCAAAGAGACACCACTCCTGATTCACTGGGAGAGCTGAGACAGAGTTTTTGAGAAAGCTGGGGAGGGCCTGGTAGATGAACTACCAATTAATGAGTCCAGTTCTGTGTGCCCCTCTGCCAAGGCTTAATCAAATTCTGGAAAAAAGAAAGAAAACCTCTGCACACCCTCTCCATGTTAATAAGTTTAAGAAAGGATAGTTGAGTGGTGAAGTCCTCACTTGAATGAACACCTTTAGGTAACATGGAAAGCCTTGTGCACAGTTCAGGTGGAGTTCAACTCCATGATACCGTCCTTTGGGCGGTCCCTGTTTGATCCTGTTGCCCAAACAGACTGTCAAACCCAGAGAGAACACATCTAATGCTACTTCTTGGAAAGCTGGAGAAAATTTAAGGGTCATTCTCCAGTGGAAAATACCTTGATGCTGCTACCACAAGAGATAGCTTTCATACCTCAAGGAACAGCAATGCTGATTTAGGGACTTTGTGCTGTAAGCTCTTGGTTACTTAAATTGAGAAGTCCTGCCTTCATCTTAACATGAGGGAAAGGTTAGGGGGAAGTGCCTTCTTGAGCAGAAGTATTAGGACAACCATTTCTGGTTGCATCAGAATGAAAGCCCTCCACTGGTGCCAAGAATGGTGGCAAGTATTCCAAGTTGGCCAATATTAGTGTTTTGCAGTTTCGGCCTCACAGATGAGAGGAGGCTTTTAATTCTCAGGCTACTGTCTAAGCTTCTGATGCCCTCCCATTCCACTTTTAAAAGTATGGCAAAGGGATCACACAGCAGCATGCCTTATTCTGAGACAGAAAAGGCATCTGTTATACAGCTGATGAGATATAATTCAAATCTCACAGATCAGACAAGGCGAAAAGGTAATCCTGAAACAAGACACTGATGAAGATTAAATGAACAAGAAATAACTTGGTTGGCCATTGTGAAAAACTGAAATAGCTCTAGGTAATGTCTGTCAAATATAACGTGCTGAGAATAAGAGAAGATGGTTGCAAGTGCAGGTAGCATAAAGAGCAAACATCCCCCAAACCTGAGAAATAAGGTCCACATGTGACAGGACAACCACTTAAAAAAAAAAGTATTTAGAAGATTTTATTAGTGGAGCAGGAGACATAACACATTCCTTTATACTCTTCCTTAACTCTGTGGGCTGAAAATAAATACTTATTTTTTCAGAATGACAAAATGAACCTTAAAATGCAACTGAATATGCCCCATTGCATAAAAATGTGCCATTAATAGCACAGTCTCTTCAGAAGAGAAGTGCAATTCAAAATCAATATGGAGAGGTTTACATTTACTATAGTAAAACAGGCTGCTAGGTTAGCTTGCCTTTTTTTTTTTTTTTTTTTTTTTCTTGTGAAATCAGAGATTTGCTGCCAGGTCTTGTGCGCCTAAATTTGCTCTTCCCAGAACCCACTGCTTCAAAGTTTTCAAAGGAAGTGCTGTTATCAAGTCTCATGAATTTTCACCCATCAGCATCTCCCAGATTCCATGAGCACTGACAGAAAATTTCACATTTCACCTTGCGATCACCTACAGGAAGATGTAATTACCCCTTTATTTTATTTTTTAATGGTGAGTGCCTCATGCTCTCTGTTGCTTTGGCCAAACCTATGGCTGAAAACATGGTAGGGCTGTTCGCAGGTGGCATAGTGGAAGCTTGTGATCACTTTCTTTTTGTGCAGAACAGCTACTCCTGAACTTGGAGTGGGAAATTATGAAGACCGGTTAATATTAGGGCCACATGCTCAGCAATAAGCTACTTGTGACATGAACCAAGTTTTTACTTTGTACCAGTTTAGTGTCTAGTGCAATGAGGCTCTGGCTTATAACATGGTGCTACAATGCTACAGTTATATCCTCTTGAGCCAAATTAATCCCTGATAAAATACTGCTAACTTTAACTAGATTCCAGTGCAGTCATAGGGTTTCTCTTAGATATTTGTGTGACAAAGTTACTCTGGAGCCCGTTTCTCAGCTTCAAATAATGTGCTAGTGTAAGAGAGAGTATCATATCTCTGGTGAGTGGTGAGGACATCACGGAGCATTCTGGATGTTCCAATGATCATGAACTGATGGAGTTTCAATTAAATAGAAGGAAAAGAGATGTAGGTATGCAGCTTTGTTTCTTAATTTCAAAATGGCAAACTTTGCCAAATGTTATTTTAGAAAATAGTCTGAACTCAGGGACTTAAACATGAAGATGCCTGTCATTTTGTCAAGTTAAAAAATCACTAAGCATACAGTGTATATATAAAAATTTATAAAAGTATAGTGTCTTGCAGATGAAAGTATCTTATTTAGTACTTCTTTACTGACTTAGTGTACAAAGTAGGTACATACTGGTGACGTTTCTTGATGACTTGAAGTTGAGACATACAATTAATGCAGAAATCAGTTAGGATACCACACAGGAAGACAAGGACAACTTAATGCTTAAGATTAACAGAAATAAGTTATAATTCAGTAGCGACTGATGTGCAAGGTCATACACTTTAGAATTACTAAGTTATCTCTATTATCATCCAGGGATCTCCTTAGCTGGACAGGACAAGCAGAAGAAAGATGAAAACACTTACTGACAAAGGATGACTGTGAGCCACCAACCTAATACGCCTGTGAGTACATGTGACTCTAGGAGATGGCAGACAAAGTATTTCCAGCAGCTGTGCCATTGTACAAAGTCCTCATAAGGCAGCATTTAAAAGCCTGCGTGTCATTCTGTGTGGAAAGATTAGGAAAAAGACATTCACACGGTATCAGATGGGGATGTCTGAAATCCTGGGGAAAAGAGAAGCTGCCTTCTGAGAGGTGACCTGGAGAGCTTGGCTAGATGATCCTATTTATCAAAACTAAGACAGGAACACGGTGGCAGTTTCTGAAGTCACACCATCGAGTCCAGTGGAGGGTCACCATGCTGGTCAGGGGCTGGAGCACACAATATACGAGGAAAGGCTGAAGAAACTGTGTTTATTCAGCCTGGAGGAGAGAAGGCTCAGGGGAGACTTTATTGCAGCCTACAGCTACCTGATGGAAGGATACCAGAGAAGACAGAGCCCAGCTCTTCTAAAGGGTGCACACTGATAGGATGAAAGGCAATGGATATTGTTGGAACATGGAAAATTCTGATTAGACATAAAGAATTTTTATTTTTTTAACTACAAAGATTGTCAAATATTGGAACAGGTGCCCAGAGAGGCTGTGGGATCCCATCCTTGGAGGGTGTCCAACTTGAAATGGCCATGAGCAACCTGATCTGATTAAACCTGCTTTGAGTAGGGGTTGGTCTCAATGAACTCCAGAGTTCCCCTGCAACCCAAATCATTCTATGAGTCTAAAAAAATGCATTAAAAAGGAGAAGAAAAAACCCCATTAGTTAAACCTAAAAAATATTGCTACAAAAAAAAAAAAAAAAAAAAAAAAAGACCATAGTTAACCTTAGGGAGCAAAATGAGCAAGTTTACAATCAGAAAAGTTCTTAAACTGTAAGGACAAAAATCTACTTACCTTTGAAATGGAATTAGATCAATTTATGAAATGGAGTGGAATGAAAAGGACTGGACTAGCAACCCTGAAAGTGCCACATCCCTATGATCTGTGTTGATGCTTAGTTGTGACAATCCTAAATCTATTTTTGAAACTAAGTATTTCCAAATCACTGATGACATTTTTACATAAACTCACACAACAGTGAAGGAATATGTACCAATACAACAATTCAGCGTATTTTTCCCCAGTATGAAATACTCAAAAACCACAGAAGGAATTTCACTGGTACTTGCAGCAGAAGAGCAGCATGCACAGTCCCACTCCCAGGGCTGCCAAAATGAGAGCACTGAGTGTGAGCACCACATGGGGCAGGCTGTTGTCACCCACCACCAATGTAATTCAGCCTGCAGCCTACCTCTGAGCTGCCCTTGAGAGTGGGTCCACGTGCTAAGTGAATTGGTCTAGGAAACCAGATTTTTCTCCTACAAACAACAGATTAAGCGTCTCACACTGTGTTTCTGGAGATGTTTCTCTGCAGTCAGAGGAAAGAGCATGTCTTGGTTTCATAGTGAAGCGCATCACTCTATGCAAGAAAATATTTCCTTGGCAAAAACTTAATTTTGTTGGTTTAGTCTTTCTAGTTCAGCAGAGAAAGCTTCACATGTGCTGCAGCTGAATGGGTAAGTATTCAAAACAGAGCAGTTAAACTCTTTGCATGTGACATTATGAGAAACAGGTGAAAATTATCTACACCGGTTTGGAGAATGGTATTCTGCACTTTCCACAAGGGCTGCTGCTCCTCGGTGACTGAAAAGTTTAACAGATGCTCTTCTGAAAGCCTATTTGCCAGGTGAAACTGAGAGCTTTGGCTTTGGCTGTCTCTCAAACGCAAGACTACAAAATGTTTTCCAGAAAAGTTCAGATGGGAAAGATTACTCACAAATTGCCTTTGTCATCACTCAGAGAAGAACTGTCTCTGGCTGGAAATATTTCAGAGATATTTATTGTATTCTGAAAACTTCATTTTATTTCTAACTTATTTACAGTTAAACATTCAGAATCATAAAATATGAAGTATAAAATATTTAACAAAATAGATGCAGTTCATGTTGTTCAGATGCACCATAGATATATGATGAAACAGTAAACAGCGTAGGAATTTCCTGATGGTCCTCTCTCTCATTTACCAAGGAAAGGAGGGTGTAGACCTGCCCTATACATTCTGGTCTGACCACTACGGCATCAACTTTTCATTTCAGAGAACAACGACTCTCTGATTTCTGTGTCCTCCGTCTTCCACAGTTACCTTCACTATCTGAAATGCAACACTGTAATGTTCAATACATCAGATACCCTCTGAAGTTGGTATTTTCAATACTTTTTCTTTTTTTTTTTTAAATATAGAACTTCCTAGAAAAGAAGAATCAGGTAATTCAGGCCATATGAACAAAGGAGTCATTTATTATATATATATTCTCTAGTAAGTTATAATAGTCTCTTGGGTTTTAAATGCCTTTTTGCTATTTTCAATGCTTAAAAATTATAATTTTAAAACATTAAATATTATGTTATATACATTATGATTTAATTTCTCATTTCTAAACATGGAGCATTCTCCAAGTGAAAACCTGGATAAAACAGAAAACAACTTCATTGACATAACAGGCTTTAAAAGTTCACTTCATACAACCATATATTTGACTATATGAAAAATAGCCAAACATCAATTTGCTCCTGTATGGGATTTTTTCTGTTCACTTTTCTGGTGTTAGGGAGAGGGTTTTTTGGCTTTTGTTTTTATATAAACGGAAGGACAGATCTGTTCATTACTTTTGTCAGTGTTCAGTATTTTAACTTTTTTTTTTTTAATCTCATACCTATTTTATATAAAATAACAAAATATACAGAGAAAGCTGAGTTTGTTACATTAGTTCATACACATACAGTAAATAAAAGGTTTTTATGTATGGCTTTGCAAAGGTAGATTATGAAGTGAATTTTGTATTTTATTTGTTTAAAAGCATTTTAAGAGAACGTGTTAGTGTGCTTACAATAGCGGCCATGGTAGTTGAATGTCGAGCCAAGAGTTTAATGCTAGGATCACTGGAGGTCTTGCCTGACACTGCTTCTGCAGCCTTCAGAAGACAAATGTAGTTTATTACAACCTCGTCTATCTTAGCTATAATTTCCTGCTGCTGTGTTTCAGAGTTCATGACTTTAACTAAACGCATGCAGGCTTCTGTTAAGCAACAGAGTACTTGAAAGCTGGAAGTCATAGCTAAAAGCATTTCCTCAGGGCTTTTATCAGCCATGGCCATTTTCCTGCAGGCACTTCCCAACTGTCTCGATTCCATAGATAACAGTTGTTTGTACTTAGAAAGTTTAAGGTCATATGTTTCTGGATGTAAATCTTCTCTCTTGCCCATACTTGCTCGGACCAGTGAGAGTAGCTCATTGGCATCCTTTTGTGCTGCAATAAATCCATCAGGCATTGCATATGTCTTCTCTTTCATCACATTTATTCGTGTGATTCGTGCATCGAAGGCCACATCGTTGAGATTCACATCAATTTGGCCATCTTGGATGTCAGCACTGCTCTTCTCATGCGCGTTGACTGCCTCATCTTGCAGGAGCTCAGCAGCTTTCGGGGACTCCAAGACTTTCTGCTCATTTTCACTGGAAAACAACTGACCAACTGGTTCTGCGAGCTCACATGGGAGCTGTGGTTCGAAGACACACGAGAGCTGATGGCTGTCTCCATCATCTTCATCGTTGTTGTCATCATTTCCTCTGCTTAGGAAACAGTAGCTAAAGGGGCCACGACACCTCCAGGTGCTGGTGTCCAGCTTCCGCAAGGGCAATGTTCGACACTGCTTGGAGTCCTTCTGACTGGCGCCTGTGCCTGAACACTTCTTACTGTCCTTCCTATCAGTGCTGACGTACACACAACTCTGGGAATAACTTTTTGACAGCTTTTTGCCCAGGGGGAGTTCCACCCTTCTCTCTGATTTGGATTCGTCCCTTCGGGTGTTGTCCAGGCATTTCAAGCTGGCTGCGCCTGCCTTCTTTTCAAATGGCATCTCAACGCTCGCAGATCCTCCAGTGATGCTGCTGCTGCGTTTCAGCACTTTCCTGTTGTGCGGCATCCTGAGGCTTCCTCCTATCATGTCATATGGCCGTAAACTAACTGTTGCCCCACAAGCCTGATTTACTTTGGGAATGTCACAAGAGTCTTGATTTTGACTTGGCACCTTTGATTCTGATAGCATGGATGATAGCATGATGGAGTCAGCTAGAGGCTGTCTAGGAAAAGCTGTAGGCATGCCTCCTTGTCTTCCCTTTTCAGGCTCTGTGAAAGCTACACTAGGGGTAGTAGAAGAGCAGACAGAATAATTAAGCATCACCCTGATAATATTCAGAGAGTGAACTTTTAAATATCTTTAACAGTCAGGACAAATGGATTCCTGGTATTTCCCAGTGGTCTCCATTCCTCAAAATATTTCACAAAAATATTCATTGCTAGTTCCTCATGTCTTTTGTATTTCAATCTATCAACAACTTACAACTTATGAATAGTTAATTGTTCATTCCGCCACAGCAGACTCATTTAAAAAAAGGAATAGAAAATCATCTATAAAACTTCCTAAATCTCCCCCAATATATGGAATGGATATTTTCTGTTAAATAATTAGATTAATATTTTCAGATTAAAATACCTTCTTTAACTATGTGTGAGACGGTATGGAAAGCTGTATTCATGGTAATTTTGGTTTGGTTATGTGTTTTTTTGGTAGAGAAATAACATTTCTCATTCTTGCTCCTAGTCTGTTCCACTTTCGGATTTTCATGCATTCACTCTCTACTGCTGTATGTAGGTTGCAATCCAGGAAGAGGGAAATATTTAAATCCCAGCTGAAAGCATTTCCAATGCTATCTCTGAAAAGCTGCCTTTTTTTATAACAGTAAGTTCATAAAATCTCTTGAAATTGGAACTTAAAAATGCAGTAATGGTTCTACATGTAAATTATTCTTTAAGGAAAGACCCACTGTCAGATGGTGAAGTAAATACATGCTTAATAAGATAGTGACATTTTCTCATCCTTACATTTGGAGTTTTTTTTTCATTCTGGCATGTTTCTGACAATCTGCTAAAATAGCATATGAGATACATAATAAATGAATCACAGTTTTTCCTCTCCTACATTAATACACCTTCTGTGAAGTCATCTCATAATCTAACAAGTATCCTGGAACTCAAGTGACAATGGATTTTGGAGAGGCTTCCAACGAGTCCCCCAAATATTTTTAACTGTAATGAGAGGTTTTAAAAAAAATAATCTTTGTATGCAGCTCATAAGAACATCTTAACATGTACAAGTAAATTGAATAGATACACCAAAGGTCTAATCCCACTGTCTGCTACAGCTTGACAGTGTAGTTTCAAGATAATGCAAACACCACACCTAATCATCAACCTTAACATGTAGCTTTAAAAACAAACATAAGAAACACTTTATTACTGCTGTACCTGTAGTTTCTTTTATCTTGGGGATCCGATGACATCCTTCTCTCAAAGTGCCAAACAGTGGTTCAGCATTAATTGCTGAATGCACAACAGGCACCGTCATTCTGTGACACACGGCTTCAGGCTGCTGGTGCAGGTCCTTGTATGTCGTTCCATGGTTTGGAAGAATGGCAGCTCTTTCATCTGCTGGAATATAGGCAATGCCCTTCACTGATGGGTCAGAGATAATGTGCTTAACATCAGAGGTACAAAGAGGAGATTCAACGGGGGTAGCACATGTGCTACTGCCTGTGCTGCATCCTGCATCCACTGAAGAGCACTGAGAGCTTTGCAGTGAGAAATGGCCTTCACTTTGCAGAGATGACATGCGCTTAGCCAGATGATATTCACAAAGTCTAGCCACACTCTGCTCAGCTTCTGGAAGCTTTGAAGGATGGTCATCTGCAGACAAATCAGTATCTTCTGCATCGTTTAGGTCTTTGGCTGAAGACACGGGAGTCATATCTGATAGAAAGTTTTCACCTTGGCTAAGCCCCGAGGTATCATCCTGATCCACCTCAGGATCCACTTCGTCCTTACAGTCAGTTTCTGTTTTGCCAAGGACAGGAACTCTTGGAAAAGTCTTCCCATTCACTGTTTCTGGGCTTGGCTTATCTGCTGCCCCATCATCAGCAGCATACCATCTTTGGCGAAAGGCAGTTCTCTCCACATTAAAAGTGCTTAGGCGTTGACTGTCTCTTGCTGAAAGAGTTCCAAATTTAGCTTTCAGATCTTCATCAGTCTCTGCTTTTTTAGTTCCCTGTTGCTTTTTCACAGTAGCATTGCCATCAGAGGGTGCTTTTACTTTGCTGTCTGTCATCTTATTTTTCCTTTTACTAGTGCAAGAATATACTAAGGATCCCATGTGCAATTTGCTAAAATAATCAGTGACAGATTTTGTTTCCATAGTCTCTGGCTCCATTTCCATGTTATCTGAATGAAGAATCTGCTTTGAAGGCACAACTTTTGACTGTAGCTCTGCAGCCTGACGACCAGCTAAAGGCTGCGAGGCCTTCATGCCTGGCCCTCCAGCCTGATTCTTAGCGATGGGAAATTCAGTCTGCTCTTCCACAAGGGGTTGGTAGCCTTCACTTGTGGTCAAAAACATACGTGCTGTGTTTTCCGACTGTTTCTGTGCTGCGGCTAGTTCAGAGCTTTCAGTCATTTCAGAGGAATTTGTTTCATTGCCAGAATCTGAAGACGACTCAGGGCTATATGCTCGCAGGATAGCTACACCTACAAGCCACAAAAAATAAGAGTCAATTAACTGACAGCAGCTGAAGCACCTGGGTAAGTGACAAGCAAAGGGGGCGTGTTAGAGACAAAAATATGCTTGGTAAGAATACTCTGACTTTATTGCACAGTTCCCAGGACAGGTAGTTTAGAAACATAACGGTAATTCCATTAAATAATATGGAATGTGATGTATGCAAAATGATGGCCAAAAAAAAAAAAAAAAGCGCAAAACCAAAAAAACCCCAACCCTCATGAAATGGAGTATTTCCAAAGCTAAACGGATGAGATGGAATGATTTTCAATGAATAAATGTAACTATGGTGAAAGAACCTGAATTGTCATTTGTCTGCTGTTCCTCTGAAGCAGCCAAAGCTTCTAGTGCTTGAAGTGTAGAGACTACAGCATCATCTAGCCCCTTCTCACACTTCCCCTCTGTATTAGTAGGGACAGCATCGATAAGGGACACTGGAATGTCATCATTGCCTAGATTACTGGCTTGCTCCTTGTTGTCTCTAGGCTGCGTTGCTTGATTCTGAGAGTCTTCCTCATCTGAACTGTCCCTGAAGCCAGGTGGAGGAGCGGCAATGGCCATGTTTAAGGTATGCAATAGGAAATCATCTTCATTATCATCACCTTCTGGGGGTGGAAGTGAAGTCAAATCGATAATATCATCACTAGAACCAGAAAGGCTGAGAAGAGCAGGCCTATTGATTTCTCCTACCATAATGTCTTCTTCACAGCTTACTTCATCTTCATCTTCGGCATCATCTGTGTTTTCCGCATAACAAATATCATGCAGCAAAGGCTCTTCTATCCCTTCCGCAGCTCCAAATATTTTACCATCATTTATAGTTGCGTAAACAGAATTTGTAGCAAATTGAATGCTTTCAGCATCTGGTGACAACTCCAGGCCTTTAATGTCATTTGCATTACTAATATAAATGGCTCTTTGTTTTTCTAGTACTTCTGGACTTTCATCCAAAAGCCTTTCATAGCCGAGAGTCTGGGGATTGATACCATCCAAGTTGTGATCTCCAAATATAAAGGAAACTTTTGCTCCCCTGGGGGAATCCTGTGCTTTCTTGCTAGATTCCAAACCTGAGAGTGACAGCAGTGAAGGCTGATTAAAATTTCTGCTTTCTTCTGCTTCAGTGGGATCACTTTGCTTGGCCAGATGTTGATCAAATCCACCTGAATTATAAGTATTTTCTATGTACAGATGTCTGTGTTCTTTTTGACATAACAGACTTTCAGAAACATCTACAGTCTTCTGTTTTGGATCAGCAAAGGACATTTGAGTCTCTTGATCTCCTTCAGCCATGAAAGTGGTAGTTTTTGGTACACAATTCCACTCAGAAGCAAGGAGATTATGCTTCCCTCTATTTTCAGTTCCTATAGCATGGTGATATAAAATCAACATTGTGAAATCAAAGAGCAAAGTCATGTAATTTTTAAACAATAACTTGTTGATGCTGAGCAATAAACACTCTGAATAGGACAGCTGGGCCATCAAACATTAGAAAAGCACTTTCAAACTCACCTCTGCTCTAAGTGAAATACCTGTTGATTCAATGACCTAAAGTTTAACTGGTACTTTTGTACTTTAGTACAAAACTAAATCGCAGCTAGGTACAAATGCTATTCCAGGAATAATAATACAAAACCAAATCCCCAGCTGTTTTCTCCAACACCATATGTATTCTTACAAAAGATACACGCATATAATATAACAACACTCACAGGGAGCATGCACCTGTTTCACAACAGTATGAAAGACATTCATCTCCTGCTTTATTTTATCATTAAAATGCTATCATAGGCTGAATATTAGAACTTTATAAAGCTGAACTGATATATTGTGGTGCTAGGTCTGAGCCAGCAATCAGATCTCATTTGGCATAGCCTTGTATTCATCTGGAGGTGCACTGGCTTAAGCTGGCTTCTGCTTTATACATTGGGCCATTGTTAACATACTGTACAATGAATACCTGTTTCTCGGCTCCCTGTATTTTTCTTGTTGGCCATGTTAAATATGGAGCGCCTTGAGTCAACCAGCAGTCTATAGTATCCAGCTGTTAGGCAAGCAAGATTCATTGCATCCGATGATTCCATCAGCAGAGTAATAGGCTAAGAAGAATACAACGAAGTCTTGGTTAAGGCTATTCCTCCTCAATCTACCTGCTGACAATACTACTGCATGGAAGCAAAAGGAATTACACCACAAACACCACATTGAAAAATACACACGAGACCTTATTTTCCTCACTACTAATATAAAACAGTATCAAACATTTAGAAAAGACTGAAGTTGCAGTAAGGCAGAAGTCAGCTGGACATTTTAACAACTGATTTTGCTCTCTTTCTGAGTGAAGCTAACCATTTTAAGACTCTTGCTCCACCTTTTTCTTGCATAGATACATTATTCTCATCAAAGCATAGATACACTATTCTCAACTGTTTACTGTTTCTCTGAAACTGCCAAAGGCTAACAAACTGGTAAAATAGGTGCTGGAGTCCTGCAGTAGTATGGGAATCTGCAGCTTCCCAGAAAATGAGGTGTCCTAAGCACATGTAAAGAAGCAAAACACAGGAAGCAGAGTCAGGGAAAGTTCCGGTTCAGAAAATACAGTAGTGAGGTTAAAGTTATCATTACACAGCAGTGACAGTGAATATCACCATGATGGCTTAAAAGATTTCAGTGTTTGTGGCCTGGCATTACTGAAAAGACGTGATGAAAAAGTAAGCAGATAAACAGAGACAAAGAAGATGGAGAGAGATCCTCAGAAGGGAGATCAGCAAACTCAAAGCATTTGGGAAATCTTAGGCGAAAATAAACCGGGTGCCCTGAACGTTGTATGAACAGTTTTCAGCAACACGGTAAAATTTATGCATTTTTTCTTTGAAGTATTTTGTGCTGCAGTTTGAGGTTCTATTCAATACAGGCTTCTTTCAAAGTGTTCAACTATAGCTATAAAAGGTAACTATAAATTATTAAATCTACAATGGGCTAATTAATCTCTGTTCTTTCGAGTGACTACTAAAAACTAACATTTGAAATGCTATGTTGATCTCAAGTTTTCTGCAGTGATTGACAGAAATGGATGATCTCCACAGAAATCTCAGATTGCTGAAAACAGTGCTGTGAACTACTGTTCATCTGCTGAACAGTCCTGTGACAGCTAAACTTTTATTGCCTGTTTCTGCCAAGTGATACATGATTGAGAAGACATTAAAGAGAACCAAAAATAAAATAAAAATCCAAACCATTTATTAATGAAGAAAATATTGGCATGTATGACATATATTGGCATATTCAGAATCTGGATATACGAACCCGCTACCTTAGGGTAAGCCAAGGGATGAAAACACCAGTTGAGAATAACTACCTGTGTGTGTCCATGTCTCCTACACAGGACACAGTGACAATCCCTACTTGTGCCCCACAGAGAGGCAATTTTTTGTCAAATTCCACCCAGATCCTCCTAGGTTTGTAATTTCAATGTTAGGCCAGTCTCTCTGGGTTTAAGATTGCATGTGTCAAAATGCAAGGAGATGGGGATATACATGGTTTGCAATAATACAGTAAGAGTATTATAGTATAAAACAACACAATATCATGGTAAAATATAATCCTATGGCATACAGTGCTGCATTTTACATACAAACAGATGGGAAGGATTTAATTTCTACATTATTTTCTCCATCTGCAAAAACAGGATAACAGCTTTCTCACAAGAGGGCTACGAGTTTAGCATAGAAATGCAGGAGAAGTAGCCTTAGATCCCCAGATGTTGTCATTGCTAAGTAAGGTGAAAGAGATGCTGTGTTCACCAACCTGTGCATTTGTCTTAAGTTGCTGTCAAAGAGCATCTAGATTAATTTACAGCAATGTTTTTTTCATTAACTTAAATACAGGGAAACAGTTCCAGGTCAATCAACATAAAGCATTCAAAGCAAAAGCTTAGTAAAATATTCCTTGTGTATGTTGTTTGTGTATAGCTGGGTAAGCAAAAAGAACTGTTAGGCTCTATTTGTTTTCATAGAATGTTTAAGTTTCAAGTATAATGAGAACTCTTCCTTCAGTCTCTGATTATCCTGATTAATGCTCTAGACAGTCTATGAAGCCTTTCACTTCAAAACCAAATAGAAAACACACCAAGAAGAACCAGGACAATATAATACACAAAACTCCACTCATTGGTACTAGATGCCACAGACAGACTGTTAAGTGGGATTCAAGAGAAATTAAATGACTATAGGTAGATGAAGAGCATCTATGAATATATTAGGTAGGGTAAAACACTTAACTGGAATATAAGTGGTAAGAAAAAAACGTTGCCTTTTTACAGTTTATTTCACTGGTAACTGCTATGCTGTTACTTGCAGCAAACTTTGCAGATAAAACACTGGATTACAGGGGACACTGGTCTGATGCAGCTAGTGATTCTCTAGTGATAATAATATTGTCTGTTACACTAGAAGGAGCTTCTAGGGGCTCACGGAGCTTCAAAATAAGGCCAATTTCATCATCACCTCTTCTGACCACAGAAGTCAAGGAAGACAACAACAAAGCAAGTTGCTTGGTGTCAGCCAAGAGAAAAATCAGAATAGAATACAAGAGCTGCAGAGCACCAGTCTAGTACATTGTAGGCTGTTCAAATGCCCAAGCCATACTCTACATGCTCTCTGACCACAAAAAAGCTGAAAACGCACCCTCAGAATATTATTGGCATGAGAATGCTCAGAACAGTATAGCTTGATCAAATACTCAAATAAAGACAAAAACATTGTTTAAAGGTGTTATAGCAATATAGATCAACAACAAACTTACCTTTACATCTAAGACATGCAGCTCAACTCTAACATTGATTTCGTCTTCTGTAAACATCTCAATCCTGTTCACATGGCTGAAGTCTGCCAGAAGAGCCACCAGGTTTGTTTTGGTGTTTATCACATGACTGATTCCATACCGTGGCCCTACTAGCAGTGTCACTTCTGAACGCTTTTCTCCCTGCTTTAGCAGAAAAAGAAAAAAAAACAAAAGTAAAAAACATGATAGTTACTGCATAGTGACAGAAATCGCCACTGCCGCCTTTCATTTTCATGGAGCTACATCTGCATGGCACTTCTACATTGAAGGTTATTATGTTATTCTAAGAAGATATGATATAGAAGAACATACTTGACTCATAATTAAAAACAAAAAAGTAAAGGAATCTGCTCCTGGATATTGACTATAGTGTAGTTTTTAAATGCATAGTAAGATGGACAGATGGATGGATGGAATCTACTACTGTTAAAAGAAAATCTTTGTCATCAAAAGTTTTCCAGACTAATAATTTTAATATAGTATAGTTAATCTGATGGTGCTATTTGCCAAAAGGGTGCTAACCTATCTCTAAATCCTCAGTAAAAAATCAAATTATATCAGGAATGTTATTTTCAAGAGTAAAAGAAAAAAAAGTGATTCAGTTCAATTTAACAATTATTTTTTAAGTGTATGAATAGAAACTATGGTTCTAAAGAAAATTATATGGCCCAGCTTTTGCAAAAAGGTATTTAGATAAAAAATCAAGAGAAGAGAGAGACTATTTCAGGAGAAATATTACCACTAATGTTGCCTTGAAAACACGGCCTCCATATAATCGTAGATCACTGAGGAACTTTAGATAATGCACCTTGGCTTGCAGAGCAGATAGCTGAGGAAGGAGAAACAGGGGTAAGAGGTAGTGGTGGAAATCATCACATTACCAAATTCAGAAAGAAAATGTATTTGTGTAGTCTAAGGAGAACGGACTGCAATAACAGCTCTTCAGATCCTGAAACTAAATCATTACATGCTTGAGTTTCAGATGAGAAGAAACAGTTTAATTCTTAAAATTAAGATCTTGCTTGTTTAGTTAAAATGCTCTGAGGACTTGGGTATGGGCAGATCAGAGCACTGTAAGAACTTTGTAACTGCACCAATGAAGGGAAAATGTCAAACTACTCGAATTAAACATCTGTTCACTGGGGGATTTCAAGGCTAGACAGCAGCTTTCCATTCATAATCACCATCAGTTCTTAAACATTTATGTATCTATACAAAGAAAGAAACAAAGAATTTGCTTTTGTCAGCTCTGTGTATTACATTTTGCTAGGTACTTGTGGCATATGGCATATTATTCCACGTCATTACTGCATTTCCCATTTTTTTTTAAATAAAACTCTTCCGCTATATTTAGTAGGGAATAGATCTGAAAGCCAAATACAGTACACCAATACATATGATCATATCATGCAATACATGTCATAATTTATCTCCTTTTTCTCCTCTAAGCTTAAACTGCCTACTTAAAAAGAAACAACTTGGAAATATTTTATGAGACAGAATTGAAACAAGAAACAGTTAATTTCACCCAAACAATCCGGACCCAAACCTTATACCTCCCTAGTGTAAATCCTTATATCTGGACTTTTAAAAGATAAGATAAAACAAGCTCATCTCATTTGCTATTCTCATTTCAGACATTAGATTTCTAATTCAAAATCTTATTTGATTTTAAACAGCATTTTAAGAGCCCCTATCCTAAGATTTTTCTAGACACCAAGGAGGAAATTAATCCAGAGCAGAACAACTAGTGGGAATGCTTTTTCCCTTCCCTTCACCAGGTGTTCAGTTGGTGGAGAAATACATAGGGGTTATAAAAAATGGGAGAATCCTGAGAACGACAGGCTTCCCTTCATGCAGAGGGACAGAAGACCCCAGAAAGAAATCAGTTCCTGCATTAGTACCTACAAGCGAGACAGAAGGTGATGATGAGCTCAGACACTTTGTTTCTGAGACCTTCCTGCTAAAAAAGCAGGCGGGCACACAACATATTTCCAAAGCTCAAATGGAAGAGAGTGAAGCAAAAACAATGAAGTCTGCTTACTGCAGGAAGGGACTGTTGCAACCCTTCTTCTAACCAAGAACCAATACTATATGCCACTGTCATCACCTGCAAGGCTTGCAGCAGCGTTGGCTTCCAAAATAAACACAAATTTACACTAGCAGGATTAGCAATAAGCAATTGGCATTATTAAGCTTTAGCTTCAGCAGTATAGGAGACGTGCAGTGCTTCATTCAAAAAGGTGGCCTTTCTTCCTGAGCATTGCAGGTCAAACACAGAGCTACAATCACAGTTATGATGTGATCTGAAAACTAAAAGCAGAATTTCTCTTGATCACAATGAACCTTAGCTCAGGCACCAGGTGTTTTGGGGTTTTTGTGTTCAGAAACAAAGTGTCAACTCATTTTATGTCTCAACTAGTCACTCTTAGGTTCTTTTTATAGTCCATGGAGAGAAATAGGCATTTCCAGGACACAAGTCATCTGACCTATTTTTGGTTCCTAATGTGGGATGGGATGAATCACTCCCTAGAAGTGCCTATTTCTCTCCATTGACTACAAAGAGAGACTAGATTACTTGCATAAAGAAACCTCATTATGGTGTCTAAAACCAGCCTCAGCTGTATGCATGTAACAAAGGCATTTCTCAGAGACATTGTCTTCCACATGTTTTTTCCAGCTGAAGTTAAACCTTAGTGCTAAGAAAAGCATTTTACAATAGCAAGGAGGGTCAGTTACTGTAAGAAGCATAATCTATACAGTTAGATCTTGGCCAGTGAAAAGTCTCTATCTATAGCATAACAGAAAACAATCTTGAAAAACAGCATTTATGTCAGACCCATAGGTTAATGTGGCTCAGATCTGAGCATCAGAGAGAGAACAATAGCTTTCGTAACAAGTCTGCCATTAATAGGAAGCACTAAATGAATTAAAAAATATGTATTTTATCATACATGAAGCATTAATAACCAGTTTTCTGGCATTCTCAAGATAAGAAGATAGTTTAGTTGGGGTATAATTATTTATTTTTAATTGTCCTTGGCTATGTTGTACTGAGAACCAGAAGTTAAATTGTCTATATTATCTGAAAATATAATGGCTAGGTGTTTCTCCAAAGGATTAATTTTAAATGTTTCCCATGCATGCCACCCTTTATAACACATTTTCCATTAAGATGCAAATGTAATACCTTTTTACCCGGAGGAACTAGGTTTTGATTTGCTTTGACAAGGTGTGAAAGTGCTTTCTTTATGTTCTTTTCTTTCATGCTTTGCAGCACAGCAGATGGAAGAAAAGTCTCTAATCCCCATTCTTTTCTGCAATAAAAGGTATATATTTAATTTCACAATCCTCTGATGATTATTTATCTAAAGACTGGTGACTATGATGCCAAGTGAATGACACCTGGAAACAGGAGAGTTGATCAAGTCCAGAGTTTTGCAATAACATGTTATTTTCTATATTCAAACTATATACTACTTATGAAAAAGATGCTTTAGAATGATATATAGTCTTTCTTCTATCCCTTCTATCTCTTCGGTCATGACTTTCCGAAAAGAAGATTAAAGTTTTTATGTTTAAAGTCTATGCTGTATTGTTAAACACCACTTAATTACATAGGCAAGTACCATTATAGAAATAAAATTGCAGATGATTTAACACGTAATATCAGATTTAATTTTATTTTCTAGTTTGTTTTTTTTTTAAGAATATGCAAAGCAGTCAGCTGTTGTCTTTATCACTTGTATTTTGGGGCTTTTTTCCCCTTAAAAACAACCAGTCTCCCTCCTTTTACCAAATTTTCTTTTCTGTTTGAAGCACCCCTTTTGATAGAAGACTGACTCTTCACTTGTAAGTAATTATTTCTGCTGATTCATTAATATAATACAATATAACATGATCCTCAGTAAGGTGGACAAACTCTATAAGATTGAGTGTGCAAGTTATTATTTGCATTCTGCAAGCAAACTAAGCAAATCCAACAAAAGTTTTGGGATTTAGTTTTGTTTTTTTTTTTCTTTAATCCAAGCACATGTACACACTGTTGCATTATGGAAATTTTCTTTTTCTTTGTAGTTACAAATACATGTTGTCTAACATAAAACAGGTGCCTACTGGGATACTTCTGTATCTAAGAAATCTTTCAGGTGGAACCTAAGACACTACAATCTTCTGTACCAAGAAATCATCCAAATCTAAAATAATCTCTACTAAAAATTGAGGATGCAGACCATATAAACTTAGATCTGACCATTAAAACACTGAAAATGAGTTATTTAATCTTATTTACAGTTATAGGCTATTTCATATGCCTAAGCAGATGACCAAAAGGTGTAGTCCATACTTACAGCTCTTAACACACCTGAATCAATTTCAGCGACAAAATTGGTGCATACATATAGACATATTAAAGAAACAACCTTAAAGAATCTATGAGTTACTCCTAATGTTTCACTTCTAAAGAGCACACTGTATTCTCAACTTACTCTATATATTTGAGGGAGATTTTCTGAGTTTGCTTGGTGGTCACAGTTGCAATATACATTTGCAATGCAGCCAACCGCAGGGCAATGTCATATTTCAGTTCTGGTCCAAATCTTTCCTGAACCACGTCGTTACAGCTCTGTCAAAGAACCAGTAGAGGGAGCATCATGTTCAAAAATCTTGCACTAAAAATTAATTACAGTCTTTTTTTTTTTTTTCTTTTCAAATTAACATTGTGTGATGGGTAACCTCGAACTCAGAAGCAGGACCATGCTGAAGGTAGGGCTGTTGCTCTCAGAGGTGTCATGCTCACCAGGGTATAGGCACTTCTGAAGAACACAAGGACTTCTGCCAAAGAGCAGAAGGCACGAGCATTTTTGATCTAAGCTCTCTTCATTCTTCCTGGGGAGAACAGTAATCCTCTTTCACAAAGAGTGTTGGGAGGGTATCAGTGTATCTGGGCTCAGGATAGCTGGATTCTAACCGGTGAGATACCCAGGAGAACCACATTGCTTGTACATCAGTTTTCTCATCCATTTTACTGGAAGTTCCCTTTCAGACATAATTTCTGTCTGATATTACAGTCCCAGAAATAAGTATTAGCAATTACTTCAGCTTCACTCTTTTCTAAAGACAAATATATTTTGGAAAGATACCAAAGCATTACTATTTGGAGAGACTTATGAAGGAAGGGGACTTTGCCGATGATAAAGATTTGCACATTTCCCAGGTGGATTCATTGACTTTATGCAGCAGAAATAAACCACTAGGATTTACTGCAGCCATGCTTTTCTATGTGGAGATATAAATCTATATATATACACTGAGTGCAACTATCTTTTTTTCTCCTTTACGCTAACAAGAGCTGTGCTTTCACTTACCTGTACATAGAGATACTCAAAAGCAACTGGATCTCTTCTTAAAAGATCAATGGGATCCTTTGGGACAAAGCTAATCCTGAAAAGACATCTCATCTTATGTGAACTTGGCCTCTGGGTCACCTAGGACAGTGCAATAATCATATCAGAGCTTGACAACCCTGGTTGTGCAACGTGGTCTCTAGTCTCGGGCACCGTGACCCTGTTCCAGAACCACGTGGTAGCAAGAAAAACAATTCTGTCCAACAAAGAGCTTTGACACAGGCTCCTTATTACGTTATTCATATAAGAACTTCATATATATAATCTTGTGGAAAGAGTTTTAGACTCATATAGGCATGACTGCCCAATACAACTCATTCTCAAAGCAGCAGAATTCAGTCATTCAGAACCAGAGTGAAAGGACAGAGAAAACAGACCTTAGTGAAAACCATCCAAGTGAAATGCAAACTGAGTTGTGCTTCAGCAGGACCAAAATACTCATTACAAATTAAGTTATGCTTCATCAGGACCAAAATACTCATAAATGAGAAGGGCTAGAAGGTTTCTGTGGGGAGAGGTCACATTTTATTTCTTAGACTGACTGAGAACAGAGGTGAAGTATAGCTCAGCAGCTGTTATTCTCACTTTCTCTTGTTTGTTTTAATCCACTAGACAATTTGCAAGAAATTTGGTCTTTTGAATTTTCCTGGGTTGTTCTGGATTAAGAAACCTACCTCTAGACTTCTGACAAAGACAAATCTCTCCTAATATTTTAAAAAATGAAAAAGACTGCTTTGCTTGTTGGTCAGCAAAACTTTGTTAAGCATGTAACACCATAAAATCTGGGTATATTCATGGGGGACCACCACATAGCTTATGAATAATTGGATGAAAGGGTAACACAATAACAGCATTGTAAGTCAGGGCCAGCAGCAACATTATAATGGCAAATTAAAGTATTGCTGATTTTACAGGAACTTCAAAGAAGAAACCCTGAGAATTAACGTAGTTTATGTAGTTTATTCAATTAGGCTAATGTAGTTACAGAGTTAACGTACTTTATAATCAACATCTTTAATTGATAAAACCGCACATTTAAAAATCTCCAATGAAGTCTCTGTCTTGCCTCAGCAATTTTCAAAATGTGTGTTTATCTCACATTGTCTCTGACATCATTCCTAAGTATCTAGGCATACTCTGTATGTATAAATAAAAGCTCTGGATGGTATTTTGAAAAGCTCACTGTGTTGGTTTATTCTGATCCTTCTGATTTCAATGGGAACTTTACCAATTACTTCAAAGAGAGACAGCTAAGGCCAGAAGAGCCAGTATGAAGTACTTCTGGATATTATGCATTCATGGGTAGCTTATATCAACAAGAAAAGAGTGTTAACATGGCAAAGTCAAATGCGTAGAAGTTGGAAAATGCTAGAAAGACTGTTATTTGGTAAACGAAGTTCCTCCATACCATTACACAGACTCTAGTTACATGATTAAGGGAATTTTAGCATTTAAATTAGATATTCTTTCCCCGTCTCATCTAAAAATCCATTTCTCTTTTTTTTTGTAAATTTAGGTTAAATTTAAAAAATAGTAATGCTCTCCTGAAACATAGAAATTTCATGGAAAATTTCAGGGTAAACAGTTTGGTGAAATGATAAGCAGCTAAAATCAGGGTCCTCTGCCGGGAACTGTGAAGCAACTTTACCTCTAGTCACACCTCCTTGATCTAAGGAAGAAAGTCACACCAGCATTTTCTGGGTCACAATTCATCATCACTGAAGTGACATAATGTGTCGCTGCATAAACAAGCCAAACGGCTTCATCAGAAAGAGTATTATTTCCTGTCACCTAGATACAGATCTGTATAATCAGATAGGAACCAATGATCAGAATAAGATTTTTAAAGGAATGTGGGCAGACTGTGGTTCTCAAAATTGTTACCATCGATTTTCCAGCTGTTGAGAACATTTATTACCCAGGCCACATATGATATGAAAAAAGCTTTGATAAATATTTTCTAGCTTTCAGTCCAACCTTTAATGAATTTTTTAATACTTTTTAATGGCCCAATGAAGCAATGAAATATGCCTATATAATAGAAAAATAATTGTTTTCTGTGAGAACTTGATTCTTACAACCACATCTAAATACTGCTATTTTATAGACTGTATTGAACTATAAATCTTGCCACTAGCTTACTTGAGTAATTAAAAAGATGGATAATTTACTGATTAATCAGTCTCATTAATATCTGTTTTCACATATCATTACACAAACCTGAGTTAGAGTCTCCTGTTCATGTAGCAAAAGGAGTTTCGTTCCAGATCCTTCAACCCTCTGCTCCAGCATCAGGGAAAAGTGTTCAATACACTTGATGGAAAGCTTTTCTTGGAGTGTTAAGATGACATCCTAATTAACAAAGGATTTGTAAAATGTGCTTAAAATCATGAAGTACTTGGGACCCAGTTCTTCACTGCCACGCACCCTGCATGTACGCCATGCAGGGTGGAAGCCCAGATGTTAAACAGGAGGACGGTTGTGTTCTGTGCCTGTTCTGCATGAGTATACAGGACATCACATATGTTCACCCAGTAAAAAATCAGTGCTTTTATATTTGAACATCCCTGAGATGGTATCAGACATGCACGTGAAAAATATATACATGGGATTTCTGTGAATGGACAACTTTCTGTGCAGTTTAACATGCAAATTATATTTGTGTGGCCCTTAAATCATATCTCCCTGTCTCCCTGGAAACAAAATCTCTCCATCAGCAAAGAAGAAAGAGTCTTGCTGCTCTTCACTTACTTTTGGGGCAGGGCCACCCAGCAGTACAAACAAAATTTATATGGTCAACCAAAAAAATTAAACTAATGGCCTTTCTTTGTTCTTATGTCATGGGGTTTTATTTGAAGTTCACTTCTTGATACTTGTGTTCAATGGACATTCTTGAGTTTTAAATGCTGACAGAAAAGTCATCGATGATGATACCTGTGCAGAACAATAGCTCTAAATTCAGGGA
This sequence comes from Morus bassanus, assembly GCA_031468815.1. Taxonomy (NCBI): domain Eukaryota; kingdom Metazoa; phylum Chordata; class Aves; order Suliformes; family Sulidae; genus Morus; species Morus bassanus. The sequence goes on along the minus strand of CM062568.1, from coordinate 84,011,698 downwards.
CCATGTTAATTTGTAGTATGAAACCCATTTTTAGAGACTTTTAGTTAGTTTTTTTCACATTAGATTACATCTAAGGGTAATCAATTTGTGAACAATTGTTTTTAAAATAACAGCTCAGCAAATCTCCTCACAAATTCATTCAACCAATCCCTACTTTACTTTCATATATGGCTTTGTAAATACACACAGAGTATTAACATCATCTGGCAATGTATCTTTTGCTTTAGTGAATGTAGTAGGAAAAAGAAATATATAATAACCCCTCATTTAAAAATAGTTTCACATTATGTTGGTGAAAAAATTAAGGATTTCTATCCATCCAAAAGATTTTTTAGATATACCTAAGTATCCAGATGGATAGGACTTACTAAGGAGATAACGATGAATTGTAATCCAAATATTTTAACATAGTTTAGGAAGATTAACTGATCAATTACAGTGTGTTTATGGAAAATCAACATCCAATTGGTGGAAGGATCAAAAATGTATGTAGGAGGATGGGGACAACTCTGTACAATGTAAAGAATATACAACAGTATTAATGGATTGCAAGCAACCACTCTAAATAATGGAGGTTAATATTATACTGTTCTACTAATGGGGAATTTATTGCTTACACATTAAATCTACTTTTATTTATACTCCTAAACTATGCTCAAAGACAAGGGGCATAACAGTAACATGAAGAGACATAATGTTAAATGAAAGTTTTTAAGAGGGGATAATAATGGCACTATTTTCTGCTGTCTTAGACCTTTTAAAATGTGATGCTAAGGCACATAGGCACTGAATTACTGAACCAAATTTTTTGCTAGCCTATCCTCTCATGCAATAACTTAGAGTTGGCCCAGGTGCTGCCTCCCAGCAATAAGGAAAGCGAGGACTGCAGGTGAGGCACTGGTTGCACCCTTGTTGTTAAGTGGTGAGATACTGGACTGCCAGGGGTGGAAAAAGCCTGCATTTGCCTTGACTCAACTGGGGCACTTCTACTTCACCTCAGTTTAGGAAAAGAAGAAGCAATCCACACCCACCCATCCACAATGAGGAATATACACACACATACATGTAAGAATATGTTCTATATAGCTGTGTAGGCTATGGAATATATAATTGCCTGAATTAGATGCAAAGGAAATTATTCCTACAGAACGTCAGAATGACTAAGGTCAAAGCAGGCTTACAACATCAATACAGCTAGGTCGCTGAGCCCCTGTGGGTATCTTTGCAAATTACTTCAGATTAGATATACAGTCTTACAGTACATGACACACCCATGACAGAACTACTGAAAACTAATGTAATGTGATGGCCAAAGTCTGGTCTTCAGAAGCAAAATATCCTGGAACAGGTTTGTTGGTTTTATGCTCATAAAAGAAAATACCGGAATGTGGGCTTGTGGGCCTTAGAAGGGTATGGAGACCTCACTATCTACTTGAAGCATGTCTCCTAATTCTTCACCCAACCAAATTCTCAAATGGACTGAAGGAATTCAGTATCCCATGGCTGTAGAGTGGAGGCTTGGATCCATTACCTGCACTCAATTTATACCCAAGATACATATATAAACTATAAACAGATATTGCAGCCCATTTTTAAGTGTAACTTCAATATTTGTTTTGCCTTCAGTCTGGAGTAAATTTCCTCTTGTTTACCTTAGTAAATCACTCTCCTTGCTGTTCTAACTGATTGACCATACTGCTGAATCACAGTGAGCAGCAAAGCGGCCTTTCTTCAAATATGCATAGCTTTAAAATCCCTTAAAGCCAGCAAAAGCTGGCAGTGCAGTTGAAAATTGCATCCCCAGCCTTCATTGATAGTTCCCACCCATGCATCTCTCTTGTCACAGTGTCGCAAGCATGCATGCTACCATGCGGTGAACTAGATTTGGTAACCAATCTGTGTTAAAACTAGCTCACCCAAACAAAAATGCTTAGGACACTAGCAGCATGCCCAACAGTGCTAGTTGTGCTGCTTACTATGCTACTCCACGGCACTCACAGACAGACACCGACGCCGCCTCTGGTTTAGGAACCTATGTAGAAGAGTGTCACAGACAGTCCCTAGCAGCCTCAGTTGTGTGCCAGGGCTTCTCCTCCTTATTTCTCTACGTGAAATGTGTTATTGAAAGCATAGAGGGCATAGATGAGCAATTTATCACCAGCATAACCCTACAATATCCCATCCCAAGTTCACTGGATGAGAAGCTAGATGATATTCAATTAGCAACAAACATCTTAATCTTCTTAGCTCCTGACTTTTGCTGACAAATCATGCTAGTATTTGGCAGCATATCAAAATGATGGGACCACACAATTTTAATTGTGCTCAAGGCACATTAAAATGATCAATTCTACTTTTTTCTTTATTGATCACATGTTTTTAGCAGCAGAAAAATGGACCAGAACCTCATTATTTCTATGAGTCCAGCCTCAACCAAACACACTAGTAATCTTGTTCTTAAAGCATTCCAAGTAAATTATAATTACTGAGGGTCTTAAAAAGAGTTAACTGGCATTCTTGGCATTGCATATGAAGGTATATCTAGCCTACCTTTATTGAAGTGCTGCAGTCAAACCGGAAGGATTTGGTTTGTCCATTTTCAAGATACACCTTCAGAACATTTGGCATGAAAAGAAGCGAATTGTCCTTAACTGTTTCCTGTCAAGCAAATTAGTGAATCAGATTACAACACGTAACAAGGGAAATCTAAATACTGTTCTATAAAGAAGGACATCATTCAGATGGAAAAGTAGCAACCAAAAAGGAGTGTGTTGGCCCAAACTGAAAGCAGAATTAGCAATGCCCTGCAAGTGTCTAGCCATGCTCATTGCAGCTGCACTCTGTAGGTCTCTTTCCTGGCAAAATATAACTGTTCACACACATTTTATGTCTGGCTTGGAGTATTTTCTTTCCCTAAATACTATCTCTCTGACAATAAATGCTACCCCTAAAGTTGAAACATTTTCAATAAAACAGAAAAATAGATTACTGTTTCTCTGAATATAGTGAGCTATTTATTGTCTTCAATCTACAAAATGGGAGCTGCAGATTCATTAGTAAGAATTACAATCAAGATGTTTTACATTCTCTTTATAGCTGGATATTAAATGCTAATATCTGTCACCATTTAAGAAGAGTAACATATAATATTGCTACTTAATTGTGACAATTCATAATAAGGATAGTAAAATAAACAGGAAAAAGGAAGGGAAACAAAGGTTTGGTTTTGTTTTTTGTTTTTTGTTTTTGTTTTTTTTTTTTTAAAGGAGAAATTGCTTTTGACAAAATGCAGTATGGATTTACGTTTGGAAGAAAGTTGGATAAAGACACCAGTGTGGAACGATGTTCTGACAAATTATGAAAATGAGCCGGGAGTTCATGTGTAAGGAGGAGTTCAGTGCCTCTCAAAGGGAGGCTGATTTTGCCTGAGGGCCGGAAACAACAAGTTCAAGTAGATAAAACAAACTTTAAAGAGGACTGTAAGGTAAAGTTAATCTGTTTTCCTGACGTGCTACTTCTCTTGAGTTTATGGGTTTTCCTACTCAAAATTGCTCTGAAAAAAATAAAAACAAGCAAGCATTATCAAGACTATAAAGACAGACATATATGTGCTATCACCACAAAATACATTCACTAGCATTTTAATTTTATTTTAAGAAGGGACAAATTTTTCACAATATTATGGGCCCAATGGATGTTAAAAACAGATCTTTCGAAAACTTCAGAAACAGAAAACCCCTTCCTTTCTCAAGCCTACCACCACTGTTCCTACCATATAATTCCCTCACTTTCCAGCCTTGAGGCATACCTTTTGATGAAATGCTCAGTCCTTCCTGAGGTTAAATAGTTGAATACTCACCGACACCTGGCCATTGATAATTACTTCTTCTGAGAAGCGCACTTTGACAGGATTGGACTTCAATCTCGCCTTTTTTGCAGCACTAATAAAAGCTGATTTAGGAGACTGGAAGGAAAAATGATGACAAGATATATCACATAATTTCAAGTTAAAACCTATCTTTCCTTTTTCAGTATTCCCCATTTCTCACACACTGGGAACACCACGTATACAGCAACACTTTGTATACCATTCACTGAAGAATGGAAAAACAGTCAAACCATAATGCTTCCTGAGATAATACATATGTACATACATATAAGGAATCACTGATGCATACTGCACATGCTGAAAGTTACCCACTGTCAGACCGGAGCGATGAGAAGGGCTCTCGGTGTACATATAAATTCCTTGTAGTTCTTCCACAATGACTGCTGTCAACCAAACTTGTTTGCACGAACAGACACTGACCAGTGACCAGCCAGTGACTCTTCCTTCAAACACTGAATGGAAAATTTTTGCATAATCTATGATCCACTAGATACAGATTTTCACACAACCTTTGCCAAAAAAGTGTCTGAGAGCTCTCCAAGTGCAGTGGCATCTCACTATATTAATCCACTTCCAAACACAGGTTAGAACCATCAAAAGGCACCTGCAGGCCAGCAGGCTTCCCCTGAATGTAGCCCCTACACAAACCCTGGTCAAGGCTTGCCTTCAGTAGATCAGACACTTCATAGGACTTCGTGTATTAGAAGTCTAGAAACATTCCTAATTTTCTTCTGGGACCTAATTGACTTTTACTTACTACATTATTCAATGGATTGACCTGTGATCAAGTGTTCAGCCCTTGGAAAAAAATTCTCTGTCCATTTGAGGAGTTTGACTAAGAACCCATTTTTAGTAACAAATTAAACATTCACATTCAATGGGATTTCCATTTTCAGCAGCAGAAGCAAGGTAGTTTTATTCATAGGTCAGTTACAAACACAGTGCTTCTGGCATTGCCTAACTCCTTAACCATGATAATGGACAACAGGAGAAATTCTGGCTTTGGATGAAAATCACTGCGCTCCTTCGGGCCAGGTTTTCATCCATTTATTTCAGTAAAATGTAAATTAAGATTTTCAGAATCTTATTCTAACTCCTGAGAAATGGCCTTACTGTTTTGGATACTGAAAAGACTAACTCATGTTGCTTTGCTTGTGAGGAATTAGTGCAGGCATCAGTGATGACGAACCTGGAATAATTTCCTATTATCAATGTGGAATGACAGCAGTCCTTGTAAACACAGAAAGTCTTGTCACAATCACTCAAATTTTGACTCAGCTAACAACCTGCAGGAGTGATGAAGTAGTCAAGACCACGTGCCCTTGTCGTCTCTGATCTCTGCTGAAACTGCTTAAGAAGTTATTTTCTTGTGACGCAGAAGCCTTGTTTCTAGTAACTAGCAGGACGAAACCTCTAGCTCATTTCTGTATGCCAATGATTTATTATCACATCGAAACACACGGTAACTATTACCATAGCTTCAGTATCAACCAGTGAACAAGGAACGAAAGATGCCACATTGTCCCAGGAAATAACAGAGCCACACAATAATTCCTGGAGCACAAAGTAGAACCAAGAAATAAAAATGAATGCTGCTTCAGTTTTACAGTTCATTCTTTCTTACCTCTTCTCTAGCAGCTATGACCATACATCTTTTTAACAGTAAATGACAGAAAATTCCACCCCATGATCAAACCAAGCTCAGCTTCCAAAGCCAGTGCTGAAAAATGCAGAAAGTCACCCAGAAGATTTGAAACAACCACCAAAAAGAAAGAAAGAAAAAAAAGTGTGTGTGTGCAGAAGTTAATGTCTCAGGGCGGGGGGCCCAAAACAGTTCTTCAGCAAGAAGGGACAACATGGAAATGCTGAAGAAGCATGCTTAAATATTGTACTCTAGAGACAAATTCCTAGAAAGACACAGTATACAATAATACCATGCTTAATACAGTAATTCTATACATGCCTTTTACAATTTTCCTCCTCTCCATGTGGTCCCTTTCTGCAGTATTTAAGTGGGATAGTCTATATGGCAACCAAGTAATGGACTGCAACCTGTTGATTCCTGCTACCACAGGGCAGCACTGCTATAGGAGTAGGTTGCTGGCTCTCCCTTATAAGGGCAAGGGGAAAACAGTGGCTTTCACTTCTTGCTGGAAGAGGCTTTTTACAGTTGTTTGCTCTTATCACAGATGAGTCACCAGTCTGGCCTCACTTTACAGGCAGACTGCCAATTTTTCTTCTGGATTCTGGCAAGGTTATTCCCATACAGCAAATCTAGCAAACCACTATGTGGCTCTGTCGCTCTCTACAACCTTTCTCTTTTCCTCTTTACAACCTCAAAAGTCACTTGCAGGGGGTATAAACACCTAAATTATGTTATTGCAAAAAATGTGATAGGGGAGTCCAACACAACTGAAAGATTTGAACATATGCGAGTTCCCAAGAACCACTCCAGGTCGGGGGGTTTAATGTACATATTTCACAGCCAGGGAAGCATTCCATGGTCTGCCATAAAGCATGGGGTTTCCCTCCCTTTCCACTTCTGCTGTGGCAATGTGGTCAGGACTCTCGCCCCTTGCCAGACACTCTGGGTAAGCCTGGAAGCAGACTGCTTTCTAAAAAGCTTCAAACTGAACCATGGGGTGTAAGAAAAACGAGAACAGCTGTGCCAGGTATTTGGGGGAATGTTCTTTGCTGGTTAAAGGTTTGAGTAATAGCACAGCTTTTGCATTTAATTGCACAATCTCATTATTTCTACCTCTGCATCAACTTGGCACTTGACCTTTTCTCTTTGGGAAAGGAATGGTTTTAAAAGAGTGCAGCAAATACCTCGGAAAACAGTTGGGTTTGATTGTTGAAACTTGCTTGTCTAAAAAAGCATCAGCAAGATGATGTGCTGTTCTATTCTATTTTAATGTCTTCAGGTTTGTAGGTGAAGAATGCTATCAATTAATGATTCTCAGAGTGCCAGGTTCATTTGTTTCTGATACTCTGTCTTTTAGCCAAATGGAAGACATTATCCTCAGTTAATGACCTTAAGCAGGAGGTGTTTACACTAATGCAGAACATTTATCACTGCAAGTAAAGTATTTGCATTGTCACAGATAAAAACAGCTTAATTACAGTGACTTTTGCAAAAAGAGGGGATACATTTTAACAAGGAGTCAAAATGCTTCAAAACCCCACAAACTTCACACTGTGTGACCTAAGCACTGTTTCCAGTTGAAAGCTAAAATTTATCAGGAATTTAAATAATTTTTACTTTTTTACACAGAATTCAGTAAAAATTCAGCTGATCATTTCAACACTACCTTGAGAAACTGCTAACAAAAGACATGAAGCATTGCACAGAGATTTGCTTGGAGGAAAGGATAGTGAAGACTGAGACCCTCCTTTGAACCCTACTTACTGCAATCAGTGGGCGTCCCATCAGCAGGGTCAAAACATGAGAGATTGCTATAACAAGAGGAGGCTTTCTGGAAAATGTTGTTTTTCTCATTTTCTGGATTTTTCAAAATTAGATCCTATTTTTGTCAGCGGCATTATAGCAGGTCATTTTCTGATAGCTCTTAGAAACAATATCCTTCATTTTGAGGGAAACTGTTTTTTGATGAAAGTAAGAATGTCTAGTACTTTGCTTTTGCAGGTAAACTGTAATTTGGGGGAGATTCCAAGTAAAATGGTGTTTATTTGCTGCAAAAGCCCCTTTGACTGCTCTTGCCAGCAGAGGTGCTGCAACAACAAAACCTTTACTGGTGCTCAAGAAAAAGAAGGATTTAGGATTTAGAAGAGGACAGTGTAGTACTGAGCTACCATAAAGAAATAAAACAAGGCAGCAGTATGGACAGTCACAAGGTGAAAAGAAAACATGCTTCATGAGAATAAGTGTCAAAATCTGACAAATACCGAAGTTTTAAATAGCCATAAATTGTATATATGCAATCAATTTTAAGTTTGTTACTTAAAATTAGTCATTAGTTTAATATTAATTACTATGTTTGTTAGGAAATAAGGAAAAATTGCTTGACTGCAAAAATGTGTTGGCTTTTTGGTCTATCCCTAAAGGCAATTATATGAGACAAAATTTAGCAAGCAAATAAAATGTGAATAAGAGGAAGAATTAAATTTATTAAGTGGAACAGTACATAATACCCAAAGGCAAACTAAATACTGCCATTCATAGCTGTGAGCAAGGCTGAACAACTACACTGGCTCACAAGAGCAGTGTAGAAGAGCAGGTAGGGACACAGGAGCAATAATGTGCACAAGTTTTACCATGCAGTAATTTGTTATAACCACAGGGCATGGACAGATCATCATCATGGATATTACTTTGTTAAAATTTTGGGACGAGTTTAATTGCTGAAACAGTAGTCAGATTTGGGTTCTCTCTTAAAAGTTGGTGATCCGTCATAGACAATTGTATTTTAGTATTTGCATGATTTATATTTTACTATTTTTAGATGGTAATCACAGTCTGATCATTACTCCCGTACATGTATAACATGTACCTGTAAAGCTGTGAATAGCCAAACCTTACTTTAATGCAACCATTGAGAAAATCCAACCCGTTCCATCTATAGTAAATGACAGCCTAGTTTACTGTGATTGTCCCAGAAACCATGAGTGAAACCACAGGTCAGCTTCAGACTTTGTGGAACATGCAGACATTGCAGTTCATCTTGTGACTGGATGAGCCTGGGCAATCTATCTCTACGTTTATTAAACGTGGAGGTCCTCCATAAAATCCCCTCTACTGGTCTTTTGGGATTCTGCCTCTCTGAAGTTCAACCCTTTGCATTCATGGATTACTCCTTTACATTCATGATCACCTCTCACACACAGGTGAGTACTCTTAATCAAGTACAGAAAAGTACAAAAAAAGTCAGCCTTGCCATACTACTTTGAGCCCTCTGCAAGGATGAGGACCTTTGGGAATGAAAGAAACCTTCCCCCATACAAACCGAGGCTAAAATGAACAAATGAAGGACTATAGGAATGATAATGCACCTCTTCATTAGAAAGGGCTAATGAAGAGAGAAAAGAGACCTAATGGCAACTGGTGGGGGGTGGAGGGTGGGGAAGAACTACAAGGAGAAAATGGTGGACAGGGTGAAGGGTGGAGGAGCTCTTTTCCGCTTTGCTGAAACAGGTAACATGGAAGTTCACGCTGATTTTTCTCACAGCCTTCACTGCTCAAAAGATCATGTATTTCGTACAACTACACTCCAGAAAAATCCATATAGCCTAAGAGGAGGCCTCCAGGAAGAAAGGTCAGGAGCAGCAGTGCTCATTGGGATTTGCACCACACACAGATGGAAGAAAGGCTGTGCAGCACAGGTCTGACATGAGAGGGGGCTGCTTCAAACAGCAAAGAGTGGTTGGACAGTGGCCATGGACCAGCCAGCACTTCCAGGAGGCAACGCAGTGATGGCAAGTTTGTCATTAACCACACCTTGATCTGCTCCTGAGTAGGATTAAAGCTATGTATGGAACCGACCATACCAAAAAGCTGCTGGGGAAGTTCCGCAGTGAAAAAGGTCCTCACGATGACTGTAAAAAATGTACATATTCAGAGAAAAGAAGCCATCATTTCTACATCAACTTCACAACTTCAAGCAGTCAAAATCATCTTGTTCAAAATGCTCATGTCTGACTTCCAAATGATTTCTAAAACTACACCTTGGTAGTCTTTTTCACTTTACATTTTGAAGTCTTTGTGACAAACCTGTTTCTTTTTTATATCCCTTTTTACAACCACAAGTCTAGATATGGTAGTTGCTGCTGTTGCACGACTCCAGAAGGCAAAGCAGCATTAAAAATACTGTGAGACTCTCAATAAGATTTTTGCCACAATCATTACAATCCATAAATAAGTGTTATTTATCATAGTTTTTCTGCAGACGTTCTGTCTCAGACATATAATGTGTTGTAACGAGAAGCATCTCTTTCAAAACAGAAAAAAGATCTTATCCTTTTCCTGTTGCAGAACTTACACACAGCAAAATTGCCATAGATCTCAGTTGGGCCTGGACTATATCCAAGGAGCTTAAGAGATTAATCATGAAAGCAACCTATCACATGATCTCGACACATAAAATCTGAACAGATATCAAAACAGGCAAGTTATTTGAGTAATGCTTAAAACTTAATAAGGCAACAATCAGAATGGTAGTCCATTTACAGAATAAAATGGTCAGAAATTATAATCAAATGACATGCTTCCAGAAATCAAAACTTTGAACTGCTTCCACTGCTTTAGGTATTCAGTGACCTCCTTAGGAGCAGTGGTGATATGAAGCTAGCAGGGATTTGTAGATTGATGGAAAGAAAAAGATAGCCTAATGCTTTGGTTTGGTCATAATTAAAATGAAATTTTAATGAGTTTAAGCATTAAACAAAACTGAGTGCACTAAGCAAAAATGATCCGCAAAGGCTTTCAAAAAGTACTAAGTGAACTACAGAGTACTATAAATCTAGATTACATCTAATTTCACCTGCAATCATAACGGATGGTTACTTGAAAGCATGAAAACAAAACACACTCTAAATAGTGCAAATAAAAACAATTAAGAAACAGCACTCTTGTAATCCATCTTGGCAGATATTTTTCATGCAACGATAGAAAGAAAAAGGTTCACCATCAAGAAGAGAGATCGATGAAATGTTTGTAAAGATGTATTTCTGCCAAGAATGGGGAAGAAGTTTAGTCTTTATTTAAAAGCTCTTACTTTTCCTTTGTCTGGTTTCTACTTCATCTTTCCCGTTTTATTGGCAAAATAATAAAAGGAAAAATGGAGGAGGAAAAATTAAAGAAAAGGGGAAAACACATGTGCATTGTAATTTTTGAAGACATAAATATTGTTTCCAAACTGTAAGACAAAATGTATTTGCCAGAGGACCCCCTGCACAGAAGACCAGGACAGGTACACAGCCAGAGTGCAGCAACACCCAGGATGGCAGAGCTGAGAGGGATGTCACCTAACAGGCTCAGGCACTACTGACAGTAACGTTGTGGCAGTCTGAGGGCCAGCATGGGCCAAATATTCAAGGCAACTCAGGAGTCTCCAGGAGACTTCACAGCCCAGGGTTTGCATAAACTGAGGGACCCTGCACTGCTTCAGGGCTCAAACTTGGCTGCACACACTGGCAGCATCCCAACTGCTGCCCATCCCTATGCACACCTTCGTTTCTACTGCAGTAGAACTTGGGCTTGAAAGTGATAAGGGGAGGTTGCTATGAATCAACGAGAACCTGGTCTGGACAGGTAGGGAGGTACAATAAGAGTGCACAAACCAGAGGAGATCTGCAGGGTGCAACAGCTCTGCAGTTGAGGCTCTCCCAACTAAGCTCATGCCACTTAAGTATCCTGACATTGGGATAAAAATGGGTCAGTTAAGACTAGCACCGATATGCATACATCAATCCCATCTTCTGACTGGTCTGTGGACATTCCTGGGGAGACAATCTTCATGCCTACATGAGATAAAATGTCCATCACCCCCAAAAACATGTGTGCTTTGTCTGCTGAGGTAGAGCTGAGGGACTCTGACAGACATGCCAGAGTGGGGCAACACAAATACACGCATAATATAAGATGGGCAGATCAACCCAAATGGCTGACAGGATAGCAAAGTGTTTCAGTGCCACTCCTAGCTCAGTGACATCTAGAGGTAGTTCACTTATTGATAAGCTGTTGGTGCTGTAATGAGAGGAGCAGATTCTGTGTTGTTGAGCCTCAAACAGGGCTTGAACCCAAAGAGCCGGAAAGATACCAGGTCATGAATTTCCTTCCCCTCCAAGTCAAAGGCTGGAGGAGGATTGTACCTGTGCTGTAAGATCTCCCATTGAACATGGAGTGCACAGTTCATTTGGGTTTCACCTTCCCTTAGGTTCAGTACATACAGACTTGCTCTCATACAAGCAGCACAGTGATAATAGGCCACAACACCTCACAGACATATAGCACTACAATTTACTGTCCAGTTTTAAGGGCTACGCATACTTGCACTAAAGCACATGCCCTTTCTTCACCTGACATTTAAAGAAAAGAATGAAGCCTGTCAGTGGTTGAAATAAGGCAACCTGCATAACAAAGGAAAGCGGGTGAGGATTTCTTCTCCCCCATATTATATATATTCCTTGTGATCAAAACCACTGGCTGTAATCCAGCAAGCTTTAAAGGTAGTTAGGTTTCTTTATTTGGTCAGACCATGCCTGCATTTTCATTTAAGGTGGCTGATGCTGACCGGATCCCAGCTCACCTTCCTGCCAGTGGTCTCACTGCAGAGCAGCAGCCCCTGCCTGGTTTTGCTGTGGAATGTGTGCTTTTCCCCCATGATTTAGATGCTGTGCAGATTGGCTTCTAGAAGGGTACATGATCAGCACAACTACATGACTGCCTCTAAACTAGCCTGAAAGGCTAACAGGTAGTATGAAGCCACACAGCACTGGTCAAATTGCATTTGCAAGGTGTATATTTTGGCAGCTTCATCAGATAAACTTGTTTTCACATCTTTGTGTCAAATCCATCTCTTATTTTTTGGGTGAAAAGGATGCAATTATCTCTTGTTAATCAGAAGTGTTGTATATCAGGCGAGCCAACAGGGAGCTGAAGGGACCTGTTGAATTCTGAAATCACTCCTGATGCATGGTTGAGGCCCCTCAGCAGCCTGCAAGGTACGCACGGCTGTGCATGTGAGTATGTGAAGAGAGAGATGTGCTTCCTCCCCTGGCTTGGCTTCTCTCCTTTTTCATGGGAGATGGGTTTGAGCCCCACAGACTGCTGAGTGAGGTGCAAAGGCACGACGCATCAGCCAGCTCTGGGGTGGGCTCCAGTTTCTCCCATTCCCTTCAAGCCAGCCTCACACAATTGCCTGTCTGTCCCTTCTCTCCCCTCACCTCCACGTGCCCTGTGCTGGAGATGCAGTCAGAGCCCTCCCTTGCATCAGGTACAGCTGGTTTGATATGGCAGCATAACTCTGTGGGACTGAGGCAGAATCAAGAAAAACCCAGGAGCTGCAACAGATCAGAAACTGAAGCCGAACTCAGTGTCCTGCTCTCCCTATCTTCCTGGTATGGGTTTAAAGATACTGTTATTATTTAACTTGCTAATGCAGTCTTTGAGTGCAGGACGCAGTAACACAGTCTTAAACATCACCTTTAAGAGACACAGCCCTTATCTCACTTATTTCTTTTTATTGCACAGATAAGGTGGAGACACAGAATATCGGCAGAAAAAAAAGTGCTACGTTGCTAGGAAACTAATTCAGAAAACACCAAAGATACTTACAGGGTAAGGTTGAACAACAGTAAGAAGGATTGATTCTTTGCAGCTTCTATAAAAAGAAAAAGAAAGTAAAATCAAGTAAAGATTCATACTTTTATTCACTACAGATAACCAGCTTTTCTTTTTAATGGAGAAAACTGCAGTAATATGGCAAAATTACAGAGATGAATAATATGCCAAAATAACAATGGATATTAAACAGTGAGTTTTTTCCAATCTAACAAGTTGAATTCATTTAACTTTACAGTTTATACTATGAAATATTCTCTTCATCAGAGACCTGCATGCTGCAATAATGGTTTTCTCCAGCAAGAATGGAATGGAATGACATTCGATTAATCCTATCAGTTCAGCATCTATAGCCTACAAATTTCTTTCACCTACTTTACAAATGGAAGTCACTTTTTATACCATCTAGCTCTTGTACACTTCATGCCAAATTTATCTGAAGACAACAGTATTTTCAAAACAAAAATGAGGACAAAATTTAGGCCCCATTTCTCCTCTAGCTCACCTTTTTAAATGGGTAGAAAAAGATAAACATTTGGTGAATACCCCCATTAGAATTTTTATGTTTTTACAAGACTGCTAAAGAAAAGTTTTCTTTAAAATTGAACAGCTCTTTAGGATGAAACTAGTAAATGGAAAACATATAAGCAGCTTTAAAAAAACCAAACTGATTTACGGGATAAAGAGAAGAAATTATTAGGAAACTTGATCTGATCAAGTGGTCTAGACAAATGACAAATCTATATTTTGACTATTGGTGGGCAGTTGGGGGTGGATAACTGGGGAAAAATAAGGGTAAAGTGGAAGAAGAGGGAAGAAAAGCCAATCAGAGTCAATATCTCATATTACATTGTTGGTCAGATGGGTGCCAAGAGCAGTATTAACTAAGAAAATGTCAGTTGCCATTTTGTCGAGATGGAGTTCATTTTCTGTTGGTTTTATTACTTTCAAACACAATTCACTGTTTATTTATGTGACTTCTTGCCTGGCTAACTGAAGTGCAACTGATTTGGCCTGCCTGACCCGTTCAGCAGAGCTCACTAAAATAAATTGCATTGTATTGGTCTCATACAGTGTCACCTTACATGCATATTCACACCACTGATACACAACTTAAAAAGCCAAAAAGCAAAGACAATACAGGAGAGATGAAGGCCTGGTCAGAAAATTGGTCTGGCAAGTCAGGCTACACCTGATGAAGCCAACACAACTCTGAAGGCCAACTAGGATAGCAAATTCTACTTCTGTCAAAGCCATCAGTCACACAAAGGGCAAGGTCTGACCAAATATCCCCTAACTAAAGAAAAATTTGTTAAGCTTCAATTTTTACTCCTTTTATTAGATATTTGTATCACTACACTGAAAGAGTATAGGTAGACCTTTCAAAAGGAGGGAGGGATTGAAGGCTTTGGTTGCTTATCTGTGCTTGGAACAACAGAAATAAAATTGAGTTAGAAAGTTAAAAAAAATTAATGAGGAGCTACATGTGGTGAAAATTAAATATTCTGCCACAAACCAGCATAATTTTATCCCCTTCAGATACAACTACTTTAAGGAGTTTCCCACAATTATTTTTCATTTCAACAAAACATGTTCCAAAGTTAAACTCTAGAAATGGCTTATTCAATCATGAAACAGCCTTTATTTACAGTGTTCGTATTTCTGAAAATTTACAGTCCATTTTTCAGGTCTGTAAGCTACAGTTTTGGAAATCTCCACAATTTTTCTTTATTATTCTCCATTGTTATTCTTGAAGCTTATAGTTTAGCTTTAGTTAGCTTATAGTTTAAAAACTATAAGAAATGTAATTTATTTCAAGAATCTTCCAGTCACATCTATGCTATCCACACCTATCAATTTGTCACTGCTATATTAATCTAGGCATATGAGTAGACAGAAAAGCGCACAGTTGTCAGCTATGGGATAAACTGCAGCCCTGGGATAACTGCTCCATGCCCAACTGACCTCTTCAATTACTTTCAACCTGCTAATTTATGTTTCTCATGCAACGTAAGATTACCACCACCCCTGCCTCCTGCAGTCCAGCTACCTTAGAGAGTTGCCTTTAAAAAAGAAAATCAGCTTCTCCTTAAAATGTTTTTCAGCTCTTCATTATTCTTGGATTAAACCTGTCCAGGTGCCAGTGTAGGGAAGATTAATCCTAGACTAACAAGAGCTTTTTTAAACCAAAAGGTCAAAAGATTTATTTTGGGGACAAGACTTTTCTACAGGATAATCGCTTGCATTGAAAGGATGCTAGACCCTGGACTATTCATTCAATGTATGAGGCTCTAATAAGGCCATTTGGAGTATCTGGACCCAACCACATTAAACATACACAAAGCAGGTGTCAAGCACCAGGTACAGTCCCCTCATTATTAGAGAAAACATTTTCTATAAAACACATGCTACATACAAAACACAGCACAGTTACAAGAGAAATAAATATTTAATCAGCAGCATTTTGATCTGCAGTACTCAGTCATGACTCCACGTGACTCACGATGACAAAACTCCATACCACAGCACATCACTTTCTACTTGCAATACTGTTAGCATATCTATATATCTAAACGATAACTCTTGCACAGCATTGGAGACTGTCAATTGCGCCATGTACTGTATCTATCGCAATAATAGAAAAACAATGGAATCACTGACTCTGTACTGTGATCTGTATATTTTATAGCTTAAATGTATGTGTACATACATATGTCCATGTGTGACAGTAGAACAAATAAACAGTTTAGATTAGATTACATAAACTAGGTACATCACCACATTTAAATATGAGCTACTTCTTTTAAACAACTTCTGAAAGACAGTGGCAAAGGCTAAAAAAACAATTGCAGCCTTACTTTCCCCCTGAAACGTCTTTCCCCCTTTAAGAACGTGACTAAAGTAAAAAAAAAAAAAAAAAGAGAGAGCATATATTACAAATATTTTATTACCTTTCACACTTACTTAACCGCAACCTAATTATTTCTTTTTTAAATCTACATCCTCTTTTAGAGTCACTCAAGACCAAACATCTGCAACTCCAAGCTTGGACAATAGCTGTGGACTTTTTAGGGGCTCTGCCATCTGACCAGCTAACACCAACACCACAATAAACTATCACCATGTTTCTTTCATTTCCTGTCATTAGAATCAAATGGTGAGAACAAGGCTAAAATCTGAAAACTCTATGGGAATTTCAGTGATTCAGTGATTCCTTCACTGTGCCCTGCATGGTGATTATATTTGTCTGTTCTCCCTACTCCTTACAGCTACTTAGGCCATAACAAGGAGAGAATATAGATGGTTTGAGAATCCAATTATGGTGCATTATAAAGGTTAAAATTGTCTTACTAAGTATCACGCATCTCGGGCTACATGAGGCGTTAACATTCAGCTACAATGCCAGCCATTGACTTTATCTGTGAACTTGCAGTTAGAAATCACTGTCTCCTGCTTCCTTCTAGATGGAAGAGAGGAAGGGATGTGAGTGCAGATGAGGGATGTGGGGGGACTCCCAGTATCTGAGCCATATGGAATAAGTGTCTCTGTTATTTGTATGTGTCCTGCAGCAAATATAGCATATGAATAAAGAGAAAGTATATATATTACCTGTACTCACTCTTAAAAACTGGGAATGGGAAATTATTAACTATAATTAGAAACTGACATATAATAAATAATATCATTTACATGGAATGCAATTAAGAAAAATCTTTCTCTTAACCATAACTTATCTCTGTTTCACTCACACTGAACATCAAATTCTGAAACTCTTGTTTTGAAATGCTTTGTTCTCTTCTATTTCAGGATCCTGTGTTTCACTTTGGGTCTCACTATTGATGAGAAAGGTCTGAATTTCACAATTATGGAGTGTAATGCCATGATTGGCAATATGCTTCACACTACATTTTTGAAGTAAGGAAACAGAAATCAGTAGGTCAAAAACTAACTACAAAATGTAACAGGTGACCTCAAATGCCCTACTCAAAGCTAAGGGAAGTAGAACTCATCTTCAAATTCTAGCATCTAGGCTAGAGAAAAATCATTCAGCATTTGAATACCTTTCATTATTACGAAGATTAAGGCAGTAATAATGAACAGAGTTTGGAAAGTCACTCTATTGTAGTACATTTCAAATTATTTCAAAAGGATCATTTTGATTTCAGCTGTATATACATTTTTACATAAAACCTGTTCTACAGTAGTTATCTTCACCTAGGGAAGCTCCAAATTTCACTTCTCCAGACTTTTATCATGAGCAAGATTTCCTGTGGAAAAGAACAGTTTGTCCCAGAGATCCGCCTAGATTCATCTCCAGGGCCAAATACATCTTCTGGAGGGACCTTGGCGGGACAGAGTAGACCCATCTTAACCCAGTGTTGCCTCATCCTTCACTGTTACCATGTAGCCTCCCTCAGTGTGCCTCCAGGTCCTGCAATTATGCCAACCTGCCTGAGCTGGCTAGGGCAACCTTGATAAGCTAGCAGACAAACTCAGTATTCATTAACACCCATGAAACAATCTAGAGGGACAGGGGCAGAGCGGCTTTAAGAAGATTATGCCTTTCCCCAAGGCTATTTTTGTTACAGGAGAAGCAGCGCTGTGCAAACACCAACACACAAGTTTAAAGCCCATGCAGTCCAGCTCCTCTGCACTGGAGAACTCCCCCAGCAAGAGCCATGGTGTGTGGGGCTCTTCCCCCTCTGTTTCCAAAGGCAACACTGCAGCACACAAACTACAGGCAACATTTCCATGACTCAGTAGCTTCTAACTGAGAAGTACAATAGATTAAACCAGGCTGGAAGCCATGCTACTGTGGGCACATTACTTCTGGCCTCTTGACTGCATGTACCCATAGATGAACGTTGTTTTAGAAGCAGGTGAAGAATCTGACCTCTCCAAGCCTAGGAGAAGGATATTTTCCAGACAATTTTTAGGGGAACACAGAAAAATGTACTTTCTCAAGAGGTTGCCAATACATGGCTTAAGAATTGCTTGAAGGGTGGCGGTGGGATTTCAGTCTCTGCCTGTCCAGCTGGCTGCACTGACCTCCAGGAAGTCTCTCTGAAGATCCTGTACACAGCTAGATATGGGCTATTCTGCCATCACGCTATGGAGGCAAGGCAGGGTACGCCACTCATGGCACTACTTCCCAAACTCCATCTCAGAAGACAGTTGCAGGAACGCAGCAGGCAAGAAATGTAGCAAGAAGCTCATGAAATAAGGCGCACTACCACAAAGGTGAGGTGTGGGGTCCCAGTTTGGGGAGGAGGAGTAAGGTTCCATGGTCTATGGAGACAGGAGATGGGACATGAGGCCAAGGCCTTGCTTTGGGGGCGGACACATGAGGAACAACCTAAGAGATGAATGGGAGCATCAGGTTAGATGCTGTTTTTTCCTGGGATGACTGAGCACAGAACACAAAGACCATGGTGTTCAGGTCTTATTTTTGGAGACAGAGAGGGTGCATTGGAATCCCTGGCATCAGAAGGCAGAGGGATCACATTCACATTTGGAAAGCTGGTGGCTGCTTCTTCCACCACTGTTAATGGTATTACCTGCCCTTAGCCTCATTGTCAATACAGTTGAATACCCTTGACATCCAAGCCACTTCAACTTGTGAACTCCTGAACCCCACAATTTCATTTGAATAGCCCTGCTACTTCACAAAGGCCTTCAAATTTAAGTCTGTCATTAAATATGTGAGGACTTGCAGTGGCAGAAGCAATCTGCACAAGAATCTGGGAATTTTACAGAATTCTTGTTCGAATGTCTGAGCCTTAAAAACTATGCAAGTAATGGATGTTTGAAATGACCACCACTACATAAAGTATAAAAGATACAAGCATGGGATTACTACTGCACTGCAGGATCAAACAGCAGCAGAAACACAGCTGAGAGAAAAGATACTCTGATTTGAACATAAATAACTTCAATAATAGCATACAGAAAATTACTGTCAAAGCAAATTGCATTTCATATAAATGTTCTTCTTTCTTTTAAAGGTCTGGCATGGTGTGAAATTCAATCTTTAAAATTGTCACATTCTGCAGCTGGCACTAATTGGAACCCTTGTTGGCAGTCTCCGTAAGGGGCCAAGAAGCAAGCATGTCTGCAGGCTGAACTACGCTCACTTCCTCCAACAGAAGTGGTCCCTTCAGATCAGGGCTGTGGCACACTGGCAGACTCTCCTACAGAAGATGCCATTTCAGATTCCTCTGCAGTAAAGACTTTGAGAATAAAAAAGCCTCCCATTCTCTAAGGCTGTCCATCTGTCAAGATTTCACATGTACCAAAATCACTGTGTTTTCTTCTTTATTAGCACTGTGGCAAGGTGAGCCCTATAAAGATGTTGTTCTTGAATTTCAGTACTTTATGAAAACCTGTATTTACCTCTAGCCAAAATAATCCTTCTCTCCACAAATACCCAAAGTTGTCCAGTTGCTTATATTCTCAACTTTAAGGCTATAATCTTTATAACTGAGTTACCAAAATGTTAGTCAAACAGTAAATACCTGTGTGTGCTGTACAAGAGTTCCTTGGTAAGGCTGCTTGAATATCAAAGGCTGCTATCTAACTGCTGAGCAATGTTACCTGCAGTCCTCTACTAGACAGCATCTTACCAGTTCCTTCTTATTACATTGGCCTTCAGTTAATTCCAGAGTACAACTCTTAAGATCAGCAATATGCAGAAAACTCTACATTGACTGGGCCGCCTTCCTTAGGCAAATATTCTCCTACTTACACAGATCCATGACGGTCTCCCTCAGCCCCTGAGAGAACTTGGGGTTAAACCTCAGGATGGAATAGAGGATGTTACTAGGAGTTACTCAGGAGTTACTAACACTGGAGTTGTCTACTCCAACAGAATCAGTATTTGCTTGTTTTGGCCAGTGTAAAAACTGAGAGGCAGATGGGCATGCATGTATATCTGATGGACCGAGACTTTCACCAAGTCCGACTGTTAGCATGCTACTGCCACACAATAACAGCATAAATTACTTCACGCTGCATGAAGATGCCATACTGCCAAGGAGAAAAAATGTAGCGCTTACTCCCCTATTAATTAATTGTTCAGCTGTCCTCTTCTAATTAGACTTTCTGCACATTAGTTTTAAAGGATCAAAGACAGATAAAGCGGGATAATATTGGTCTCTCAGGTCACTCATCCAGGCCAACGTTTCAGTGCTAGTTTCCTATCATTAACTGCCAAAGCCTCAGAAGCTCTGAGGAGAAGTTAATTCTTGACGTGTAATGAACAAAGTTCAATATAAGCCAGCCCCAAGTTGTCTGTTGATAAGACATCTTTAGAAATGGTGCTATGGAGCTACTATACAATACTATCAAAGTAAAATATTTACAGAACAGGGTGGTCTCACCATGAAAAGGGCAGTTCCACTCTCTTGAAAATTTCTCATCTTTATTTGCCAGAATACGTTGTTTCCATCAAACTGTAATAACTTTTAAATGGCATTTCTGTGGGCATTTTGGGTACCCTTTCAGAAGGTTTCTAAGTGAGGTTAAGTGCTGTTTTCCTGTTCTGTAGTTGCCCATGTGCAGAAGCCAGCAGGCACGCAACAGCTGCCCACTGCACACGCTACTCAGGTAGGTTAAACTCATGCAGTTAACTTGGGATCACTTATCTTTTGCACTAACATACTTACTGAGGACCTCCAGGAACTTGAACTGCACTGAAACACTGAAGTTGCAGAACAAAATGCACGACATGGTAAATTCTAACCATTCCACAAAATCCAACCCAATGCTGACATGAAAGATTATGCTTTGAAACAGTGGCATGAACCAATCCTATGGTACAGCCACCAGAGACATAGCAACGATTATGAAATCTGTTCTGATTATTCCATCATTTCTTAACTTCAACCTTCAAAAATGGAGCCATCATGACTTTGTTACAGTTGCATATGTGGTCACAGCAAATTTAATTTGAAAAATGCTAAATAGCATTACAACATTCTTCTAATTTTCTAAATTTTTGTAAATATATCTGGATGTTCAAACTGGGTTCAGAGTTCATTTACCTGGGAAAGGGAAAGAAAAGGACCACAACACCTTGAGTCCTTTTCTGTACAGGTCCCACGTGTTCCTCTACATTATCTGAATTAGATTGAGAGGCTTTCTTGTGCTCTACTGAATTTCCAGCATTTGCTTAGACACCTTGATGCAGTCACGTAGCCTCTTGAATTTTTACTTCAATTGTGGAAACAGACAAAATAATGAAGCTTAAAGAACTGAAGGAAATGATGAGGCAACTTTCCAAACCGCTGAAAATTTGTATTATTCCATTCACTTATTTCAGTGCAAAACAGAGATTAACAATACGATCTAGCAATTGAAAAGGATGTTTCAGAGAGCAAATGTAACTCTAATACTCACATAATGAAGCCTTGTTGGTTTCTTATTTTTTTTCTTTCAAAGAGACACAACATAAATTTTCACTTAGGAAAGAAATTCCCTCATCTAATCGTTTATTTTGAATGTCTGTTTTTGTTGACACTATGTTAGAAAGTAACAGTCATCCTTTTACTTAATATTTTTTTTTCTCTAGTCTGGCTGCAGCAGACCTCTCATGCCCCACAGGAAGTGAAAATTTTGATTTCATCAATTCTGGGCTACTTCTTTTTAAGCAGCATGCTTTAGATGAGGACACCTTGACAAAGGGGAAAAAAGAATAAAAAAGAAATAAAAATTATTTGAATAGTCACACAGTATCAGGGAAAAAATCAGTAGCAAAAGACGAACAGCTATGGTGATGGTTGCACGATTCATTAAATTAAGCTTCCAGTACAGGATTGAAAAAATCTGCGGCCGTGCACTGCACAGCTATGGAGCAGTGTGTGAACAGTGTCTATCAGTACCAGCATGCTTCAAACTTCAATACAACAGATTTTATACAGGATCAGGTATTGTCTTTCCTTCTGCAAATGCTATAAAGTTAACAGAGAAGTCAACAAAAACCTCATGGCACATCTAATGGCTAATTTCACAGAAATGTAACTCGGTGCCCAGGTTAAAACGGCACTGGTGATTGAACAAGCAAGACACAGCTCTGCTACCACAGACCATGAAACCGAAGCTGGACTGGCAAGTGACTGCTTATGGCCACAATGACATGAAAGGATGTGAAGGGAAGTGTGCTCGCTGTGATGGTCACAGCATCTTCTGGCAGCAGGCAAAGTGATGCTGCTGCCTTCCACAATGAAACCCTGCCTCTAGCAGACCTCTTCCTTGCCTACCAAGCCTTCTAAAAAAAGTTAGGCAGTTGATATACTGATATTAATATAATGCAAATATTGCTTCATTAGTGCTTCTACTGTCCCAACAGTCTCCCCCTACTCTGATTTTTGTCATAAGGTGGACATACTTTGGACAGAGAGTAGATTTACTGTATAGGCTGGTGCAGCATTTTGCACAGTGAAGTTTGGTCAATCTAGACAGTATGGCAGTTAAAAGATTAATAAAAAGAGTAATTCAATGTGTTATCTAATGCCAAACAGTTTGAATAAATAATTATGGCAATGAATTAAAACAAACACCAGTATAAAACTTGTTGTTCCTTGCTGAGAAACAAGGAAATTGCATACTCTAAAATCACATTTCAAATTGGAAATAAGGAAGTGAAATAAAAGATAGTTGAAGATGTCAGGAACTGTAGAGGAGCAATGCATGTATCAATAAGGCTGCAAAAGAGATCTATGGGAGTTACATATTAAAGAGGAGGAAAGATCACTAAAAATGAGACAATCTTAAAGATATTTTTGTTGCGTGACAAATTAACCATAATCTTTTATGTTCAGAGCTTCATTTTCATTTGTACTGAAGCATTAGAAATCATTACACCTGCTATTCATAATCTGTACAGCACTGGCATTTTCACTTTCAGATTAGGGCATTGTCTATGTAGCAATGAAAGGTCAGGCGTTCACATACATTCTTCATTCCTGCAGCTATTCAATTTTTTCTCTTCCTTAATGCTTTTCAAAAAGCAGAACATCAGATAAATTTTGCTGATTAGATGTGAAGTGCTTTAGGAGCATCTTGTTTTAGAGAGTTATCTGAGTTTTTATTAATAATGCATAACATTCACATAGGGCTATTTTGTGTTGGAAGTCCTTCACAGACATTATCTTAGCTCTACGTAACCCAGACAATAAAGACAAAGAAATTAAGAAGAGGAAGATGCATTCAGAAATGAGATAAAGCTCTGGAATTCTGAAGACTATTGTATTTTCAAGCACTATATTATATACTGTTCTCAGTTCAATATTATTGGCTTTATTATTGTTCCTTAAGACAAACACATTCATTCAAAGAGTAAATGGTATTTTTCTTTCAGACACCTGAACACTATTATTTTTGCTTTTAAGTCCTATCTGCTTTTTGGAACCAGACCATCTGATCCAATCTAAGAGCGCCTCTATTCTTTGTTATGGAACACATTGCTATTATTATGTTTTAAATAATTAAAGATTGATGGAAATACTTTTAAGAAATAAATGTTCCAACAAAACAAGATTCATTCAATTCCTCATTAAGAAAAGTTTCAGTGGTCAGTGGCTTGAGTTTTGTGGGGATGATGATGATGATGATGATGATGATTATATCTGCAAGGTAAGACAATTGATGGATACTGAGCTGCCGAGACAAATGCAGAATAATCTTTGCTTACTGAGTCTGGAATAGAAAATTGGTTGGTCAGATGCCAAAGACATATCCATGTGCCACTGCAGCAGCATAAGTGATGGCAAATGAGATTTTATAATGATTTGGATGGGTGGCCAAAGAGGCTACTCACCACACATTGTTTAATGTATTTAAGATGTAGACTGATATGAGGAGAAATTGAGTCAGAATTGTTGCCAGCCAATTAACCACTTGATTCTGTTAAATTATATTAGTTATTAAAAAGTCCTGCCATGAATATACACCATATAGCCAGAATGTTTAAAATGAAAAGGTTCACCCCTCCTTTTTTTTTTAATGGATGTTTTTATTTATTGTGTTAAAATCAATAAGATATGACTTTAAAAATCTATTCTATTGTTAATTTTAATTTAATACATCTAAATATTTATGCTGGTTAACTTAATAATGTATTTACGCTGTTATACCCTTCATTTTTTTTCCCCTTCTGTATGACTAGAACTACATAATTTGGTTTACTTTTTCCTTGGGACAAAGAATCACTAATACAAGTCTCGCAGAAAAGTTACAAAGCAAATGTATGCTGCACGTAAATGTGGTCCTTAAGATAAAACTTAAATTACACTTAAGGAGAAATTCTTCCTTGCTAAATGCAAAAATATTGCAAAATATAGCGGGGGGAAGAAATGTTCGAAAAGGGGAGAAGAAAATTACCCTGCAGACACAAACCAAGCATAAAATGTGGAATGGTTGCGTTCTTCTATCCACACAGAAAATGAAGACATAATTGCAGTGCAGTCGGACGCACCAATGTGAGCTTTTGCCTAGATATGATGGGTAACAGCAGCAGTAAAAATACGATGCCTCTCTCTTCAATATCAGTTATTCCCCCCCCCCCCCCCCCCCCCGAAAACGCCTACACTTGCAGAGCCAAGCCGGTGCTTCATTATCCGTACCAGTCAGATTAAAGTTCACTTGGGGATACGATTAGCACACGTGCTGCATTCAGGCCAGCCCCAGCCCACCGCCTCTGCAGCACTGCCATGCTCTGCGCTGCAGAAAAAAAAAAAGTGAAAAATAACCAGTTTTATCACTGTCCTCTTCTGCTCCTTAGAAGCTGTGGGTAACAGTCAGGACTGAAGAGAAGGACAGTAAAATGTCTCTCTGCTCTTTAGGAAAACAGTGAGGGGGAGGAGGGAAGCTGTTCATGGAGGAGGCGAATATATAACTCACCATATAGCTGCAGCCAGAACGTGGTAGGAGGAAAGATGGATATTGGTGTACGGAGAAAAGAAGAAAGGAGTGACTTCATGCACTTGCTAAATTAATTTTATAGGCATTTTCTAAATAATTTATCTGGTACACTTGTACTTTTTTCAGCTAGATTTACATCTCTGGTGGCTTGACAGGGCGCTTCTGTTTCCCCAGAGAGCACTGAGCCCCCCTGCAGCTGGCAGGACCCACCAGAGCTGCACCACCCTGCACAGAGGGGCTCGAGACCGACAGTGCTGGGGAGGAGGCATGCCATGCCCTGGCACAGAGACTGTTCTAGCAAGGCCACAGCCTCTGCTCCTGGCATAGCCGCTCTACTGTATTGAGCAATTTTTTGACACAAAACCCTTAAGCAGGCAGCATCGCCTTACACAAGCGCTCTCTAAGCACGAGCCATTATACCACAAGGGGTGAGGGCACACCACTGCTGCTGCCTCTGGCTGCAGCTCTGAATCAGCCTGTCAATAACCATTTCCTCCGGGCAGAAGCCAGCGCTGCTGCCAGCGTGGGCCGCGCTCACTGCCAGCATGATTCTGAGACAGAGGGCAGAGAGGCTTGCCTGTGAATTGCAAATGGGCCGAGGTGAAAGACCACAGCCGAAAGGCACAGTCCAGCCAGCACAGCCAGCTACCCCCGGCACCCATCCTAACAGCACTTCGGTGGTGAGATTCACCTTGAGCTGTCTGATGGCATTGGGTACCACAGCTTAGAGTTCTTCTATAGATGCTTTCTGTAATCAGAGGGACAGCTGTAAATAGTTTCTCCCATCTTCAGCATGGCTACAGGCGACAAGCCTGGGCTAAAGGTTCAACTTTAAACAGCTGGAGATCATAGAGGTGAATTTTCAATCAGGTATGGGAGCAGTTCTATTGCTGAAAAATGACGCTGGCCTGTCAGATGCACAAACAGGCCCGCAGGCTGCTCTGCGGGCTGCACACAGGGTTTTAGGCACCTCAACTCCACTACCTGGCTTTAGAGGCTGCAAGGCTGGCTCTTGTAGTCTAAGCCAACTCAGGTATGCTGCATAAAAATGTCTCCCATATAAGCAAACAAAACAACTTCAATGAGTCTGAAAAGTATGCAGTATCAAGGTTCCCCTTCTACAAAGCAAATCCTATAAAGAACAACCTTAGGGGTTTGCAATTTTCTTCTCTTGGGTGAACAACCCATTCTTCTCTTGAACACCTTATGCTTCTGTTTCGTCGTTAGCATGTTGAGGACTTCCACTTAAAGCTAGTTGATGAAACTGTTAGGCACCACAGATATCCCTCACTTCAGCTGCAATCATGAGATAAGCATCAAAAAAAAGCTTCAAAAGTCTTATCTTCTTCATTTGTACACACTGACAATGATCTACCTGTGCAAGAATAAATTCCTTGTTCCAAGGACGCGCATTAAAATTCAGTTCTCAAAGGGGACATAACAGAGGATTTAGCATGCAAAAGATACATGTTCTTTAAAGGCTATATGTCACACTGCAAGATTAAAAATAGACTTGTCAAAATTGAGTCTGACAGAAATCACCACAGCATCTCCTATGTTCCAATGGACATAATATTCTTCATTATGTAGTCACATAGTAATTTTTCTGAGCAACCTGGAGACTTCTCTGGAGTCTAATTAGACTGCAAATGTGATTTAAAAAAAGCAAATTAAACCATTATTTTAAAATCACATTTACTGCTGATGCAAAGTGCTAGATTATGAGTATTGACTGGCAGTTTCTTCACATCTACAGGTCAGTAGTTTTTTGCATACATGTAAGCGAGGAGTCCATCCTCATGCATAATTTTGGCCTTTGGGTTGAATCTGTCAGCAAAAACCGGATGAGAGCAAGAACAAGTTCTAAACAGATAGGTCAGAGAACACTGATAATGTGTTTTTACCACCTGCAACCCAAACTAGATACAAAACTGGCCAGGTGCATTACACTAATTCCTCATGTCATGGATGGCAAGAGAAGAATAAAAAAATTAAAAAAGAGATCAAAATTATTAATCTGTGATTCTACAGAAAATGATCCAACTATTAAAAGTCTTTTAAACCTTGCAAATCCTTTTTTTTTTTTTTTTTCCCAAGGTATTTTTCATTCCCTAATTCTGTCCTATCCTGACTTTTTGCATTTCAGTGATGCTAAAAGATAATCTCAGGGCATAAGCTCTTAGTCTACAAAGGATCAACAGCAACAAAATCATATAAAGAAAAGAGGCAGGGGAGAGAAGTATCCTTATAGAATCAGATTCTCAAAGCTAATCATTAAAAAGAAAAGTGGAGGAGGGAGATCAGAGACCTTTGAGAGGATTTAATTTGCTTGCTTTTCTCCCCCTACCCTCTCCCTAGCTGCAGCTTCCTGAGAAATGCTCAAAGATCATACCTTCCCTGTGGCTCTTCTGAAGATCCAACCTCCTGAAGGGAAGTTTCAGGAAGGTCACCTACGAAGGAGATCTTTGCCCCCCAAAATGCTGAAGTTCAGCATTTGAACCACATACTATTAGCATTTTTAAAGGCAATTAGAAACAATACACTCTCCTAGTTCTTTGTTTCATCCTGTGAGACCAAATGCCTAATTTTGCTTTACTGTTCTGCATGCTGCTGTTGCCAATATCATTAACTCATTTATTCAGCCTGATGCACCTCAACATTTTGCAAAATGTGGTGACTTCATAACTTCACTTGCAGTGCTGCTGCTGCCTTGCTACAGGTCGAGGCAGTGTCCCCGTCCGAGCAGAGACCTGGAGAGCTATTCCTTTGCTGGCCCTGGACAAAAAATCCCAGGTGTCCCAAAGGCAATGCATGTTTTGGTGGCTTGCATCCAAATCCACTGGTTACACAAAGCCAGCCACTGGAGGTGTTTACGGATCCCTACAGCTGACTTATGCTTAGACCTGCCACCCCTTTTATCTCCCTCCCTGGGAGATGAAAGGAGTGGCAGGCTGCCTTGGCTGCCCCCACCGGACTCACCATGAGGAGCAAGGGCAGAAGAGACAGCTCCTCTCCAACCTGCGGTCTTTTCTTCCTGTGTCCTGGGCTGGGAAATATTCCAGCTCCTTCAGATGCTACCTACCTCCGGTTCACCTACTAAGAAGTAATTTGGAAAATTCTACTACTCCGGAAACATATGAGTCCTTCCCCTTTGCAGAGTATGGGTGAGATCTGCACACAGAGTCATTCCTATGCACTACAGTGGGGAAGTGGAAGGGAAAGGGGGAGGCAATGGTAACTCTATGATTTCCACTTGAAGAATCCATATTAGATATGTTCATTAAGGAGTTATTTGATTACATGTACAGCCAGTGAAGAGAAGATAATGTTGTAGGCTACAGTGTGTTGGAGAGAAGAGAGGAAAACAGGAACCTGTAGGTTCCTGTTGTGCTGCTTTTTAAAGGGAAGAAAAAAGACCAGAAGTTACCATGAGTATTCAGGACTGCTAGGGGATGTGTAGAAAATGAAGAGAGGAAAAAAAATGCTTATGCTTTTTCTAATTAAAAGGTTTGTAGAAATAAATCTTCTCCAAGAGATAATATTCTGTAAACAAGTCCTTGTGTGGTCTCTCTGACCTTTCCCTGAAACAACTGGAGCCGGTCCTATCAGATACAAAATGCCAGAATAAATGGACTTTGGATCTGATTTGGTTTGGTGGTTCCTAAATAGTTGTATTCCCCTTCCAAGTGATTAATTTGTTTCATGAAAGCTTGTAATAATGCTCACATTGAGAGGTTACCCAGTACACACAGTACTGACATTTTTGGTTGACATTTGCTTCTCACCAAAGTTCTCCTGAACTTTGGCAATCACAACTGAAATATCTGTTACATGGAATGTAACTGTAAGTCCTGAATCTAATCAACTTCCCCTGCACAAAATGCTTAGCTCAGGAAGGAAGATGATTTCACTGAAAAACACGTTAAAATACATGTTGTAAAGAAGGGTGCTATCAGTTAACCACATATTTTGTCTTATTTATTTAAGCTCTATTTTAGTAAGTCTGAATTTGAAATATGGAAACATTTCTGATTTAGCCTGCTTTGGGTTTCCACCTTAACACTGTGCTGAGCACTAGAAAATTAAACCAACTAACTTAAGGAAAGTAAAAACAGAAACATGAAAAATAATGAAATTTCATTTAAAAAACTATTCCGTTATTATTATTATTATTACTGAAAAGAAGGTAGTGATGATGCATATGAAGGTAGTTCTTACAATCCATCAGGTAAATGGTTAAACTACATGTACCACGTGTGAAGAAGAGGATGAAGACAGAAGTAGCAGACGAGATGTGGCAAAGGCAACTCTCCTGGGCATGGCCTCCCTTTCCTCCCCCTCTAACCTCTTTTCATAGTAAAACAGCCTCAGGAAAAAGATTAACTGATCTCTGTCAGAAACTTTATCTCAGTGCTGTCAAGCTCATGCATTAAATAATGGTGAATCAAAGTTTACCATGACTTAAAAGCCATGATGCCAGCTGTGATAAACTGTGGATCTTCTGTTTTCTCATTTTTGGTTTTTCAGAGCTCATGATTTTCTGCTCTTTCTGCAGTCAACAGACTGGGCTGTACCACTTGAACAAGACTGGGATTTTCACCCATTTGCAGGAACACCATGACTCATAAAGAAGTTACCTAAAATGGTTTAATTTGGACTCATGAGAGAAATATAGCGAAAGGACTTCCAACTGCCTGCTATTGTTCAGTAACTACATAAAAAATATCCACTGTTTTTTTCTCTTTTAGCTACAAAGCGAAGTCGAAGGCTGCTATTGCAAGCTGCAACAGCCCTCCGCTGTGCCCCATGCACCTCTGCACCCTGCCCCAGAGATGCTGATGTGAAATCAGTGCAAAGGGTGATGCAGTTAAAAAATGGTAGTAAAGCCAGTGCATAGACCATCCTACTGAGGCACAAAACAACCACAAAATGTTTTTAAAGCTCTATGTGGTTTCATTTATTTAAAACTGTCATTTATTGTCATTTGTAGAGTCATAAAACCTAACACAGTGAAAACTCCTCCAGTGTTTCACTCCTCTATGGTTTTGTTTTGCAATATAGCAATACATAGCATTGCCTTAAAATGGATTTGGCCTACTTGAAATATCTGATTTTCACTTCGTGTTTTCTGAAGCATTTGGAAGGCACCCAGTTTCAGAGCAGGGAGAGTGATGGCAAAGTGAAGGGGGAGAATTAGGGAGAGTGATGGGAAAGGGATCTGCAGTGGCTGGCATGGGTAGCCACCAGCAATGGCATGTCACAAAACCACTCCTTGAATTACCCTAGATCAAACAGGTAAATGCTTTCTTAAAGCATGTTATTCTTCCATTTGACAGCAATATCTTAAATAAACTGGCAGGCTACAAGTACAGCCACTACAAGTAATCCATGGGGTAATCCATAAACAGCCTGATCCAAATCCCCCTGAAATCCATCAAAAGATTTCCACCATCTTCAGCAGGGTTTGGATCAGACCCATTTTGTTGGAGCATGAACATCACTCTGTAGTTCCCAAGAAAACTAAACACAGATGGCAAAACAACACCTTCCTGTCACTTTTAAGAGATCTTTTGTCAAATGTTTCCCTTAACAAAGCCTTAAAGAAGTAGCCACTTCTTCCCAGAAAGCAAAAGATAAGTATTTCTAGAAACTGGCAGTATACATTTTAGCATTTCTAGTTATGGACACATAATTTATAGATTCAACATGCAGAATATTAATGATATTCAGAGCTGTCTCTAAACAAAAATTAAAATGGGCATTATTCTCTGTGCCTGCAAAAACAAATCCGTCATCTATCTCAGGTAAATAAATATAATTAATTTATGAAGCTGTAGAACTGCTTTATTTGCACTTGACTGTTTAATGGGCAGGAGTTTTAATAGATCTGGCACTGGCAGGATAGGGGGAAACAGCACTATCACTACCACTGTATAATGTTTAATAATTGTAAAATGCTGTGTTTTGTTAATCTGTTTACAATAATAACAGTATTGTTAAACAGCTATAATAACAAATGTATTTTTGACTGAATAGCCATGGATGGCTGTCTTTATAAATTAAGCTAGACATAAAAATCCATTTCTACAATGATATTACCTTCTTTGAAATAACACAACAGTGCATTGGCCCTGCACTATGAGCAGCAACCGGTATGCTAATGGGAAATTCATATTATCCTGCCTCTTGCATCAGATATCTAAATGAACAGCCTTGACAAGAGCTTTTTACCCCCCTCATTGTTAATGACATATATGCAAAAGCACTGTAATTATTCTAAAGCAGCAGCTGAAGGAAAAACTCTCATGGAGGTATTGGTAATCTGTCACGAAGAGAGTACTATGAAGACAGCAGGCAATTCAAAATCCCAATATTTTTTTTCTTGAGACAATTTAACTGTTCAGAAGCATCTATCAAACACTTAGACAAGCACATATTGGAATAGTTTTTTAAAGTTTACTATTTACTCAATAGACAATTTCTATGAAATATATGAAGTGTAATATATGAATATATTTTTAAAATGTGCAGTAAAGTAGCTATTCAAAGTACCTATTCCATGCTGCCCTTTGGTAAAATGCCATCTTTCTAATCAAGACATTAGGAACAATTAATCCCTACTGTAAATAAAATGTTGCTCAAATTAAAACTAAGTCTTAGATCTTATCCTTATCCTTAATCCTATCAAATTAAGGCACTTAGGCCATACTCTTCACCACAGTACAAACAAAGCAAATTATTATTTCTTCCTACTGTTTCTGACATTCAGAGCTATAATTACCAAAACAGAACTTTTCCAAGCATTCAGTGCAGAAAAAAAAATGATGCTAAAAGCTGAAGGAACCACACTGTAAACTGTGTATGTTCAGCACTGTGTACCAGAAAAAAGTAACTGCTTATCATGCTGCATTTGACTTCCACTCAAAAAACAGCTCACTAGCTCCAGTGAAATAATGCACACCTCAGAAAAAAAAAAAGTCATGTCCTTCATAACATCAATATCTGGTGAGGCTGCAATGCAGGAGGACACATCCAGCTGTAGGCAAGTGCCTTTGAAAGACATTCTGTGTGATGATAAGTGCAGGTGGACAGAACATGGGCATGGGTGATAGTGAGCAAGA
The DNA here is from genome assembly GCA_031468815.1 of Morus bassanus. Taxonomy (NCBI): domain Eukaryota; kingdom Metazoa; phylum Chordata; class Aves; order Suliformes; family Sulidae; genus Morus; species Morus bassanus. The sequence continues at coordinate 83,979,471 of CM062568.1, read as the reverse complement.
GCCCAAGAGCAGAAAGTTACTGCTGTAAGATAGGGCTACTCGCTTTGCCACCTTTCCAGAAAAGTCACACCTTCCCAGTAAAGGCTGATAATCCCACAGGGACTGAGCACAGCTTTTTGAGCTGCTTGTAATCAGAATTCAGGTAGGAGATAGGGTAGTCTTATTACTCCTATGCATTCAAAGGTCCTAAGACCAACATACAACTTATATCTGACTTCCTGCAAAACACAAACTCCCCCCTAACCATAGCTGGTAGATGTTTTGTGAAGGCCTTAACTTCTGTTTGAGCTACAGCGCATCTTTCCAAACAGATACAAGATTCTCATTTAAAGACTTGAAATGACAGAGAATGACCACAGCTCTCCCTCTCTCATGTCTCTTGGTGTTACTAGCTGCAGTTTCTTAGGGCTGGACTGTACTTTTCTACCTGCTAGCCAAGTTCTTCCTTGTTCAGATGTCCACACTCAGATAAAATCATCTTGATATCTCCTGCAATAACCTAACTAGGCTGAGATTCTTATGTTTCTCATAAAAGGGACAACTTCTGGCTCATTTTTGCTGCTCTTCCCAAACTATGTTCAATTACCGGCACACTTTCAGGAATGGACAGCACTGCAGACCTTCTATGGTTATATATAAAGTTTATATTGCCTCCGTACTCCCACTTGATATTCTTTTCCTTTTTATGTCCTTTTTATATTCATTGTTAGCTACAATGTACTTCTCTGAAAGGCCAGATTCAATTAATTATTTAATGCAACGGCAAGCTGAGACGCAAAATGCTACCTATTAACAGCCTCTGGTAGTTTTACCCTAGGCTGAGCTTCAGTTTTGCGAGCCAAGGGGATCAAGACAGGAATGTTCACAATAACAGCTTTAATTCACTTGCTCTACGCAACAGGCATATCCACTCTGCGCTTCACCTTGGCCAGGCTTCTTCTAAAGCAAAGCTTTTACTACCAGAGGCCTTATTTAACACACTGTGCTGGGAAATAACACCTGCCCTGCAATGCCAGCACATGACTTTCAAAGCTCCTTTCCTTAAATTTCTGAACTTCTGGAATTTGTCCAGTTATTGCCATGTGACAGTGGTACAATCAGCTAGAGGTGGGAAGACCCAGCGTGAGGCTACTGCAACGCCACGCTGCACAGGCAGTTAACTACAAGATGGTAGGCACCACAGGACTTCTTTAAGGCGGCTCTACCAAATGCTATGCATCATCAACAGCTTGCAAGGAAGTCAGCCCACAAAGACTGGACCATGAATGACTGCCATCCTCCAGCCAAAATGCACAACAGATAGCAGGACTGCCTCTGAGAGGCAGCCACCATGTATGTTAACCTTCATGCTCTATATGTAACCTTCTCCCATGATCTCCTCAATCGCCTCCCCTTTCCCACAGTTGGTCTTTCCTCCTTGATCTTACAGTCCCATTCCCCAATCGTCCCTCTGCACCCTGCCCATGCAGCCTCTCAGCACAGGCGTTGGAGACTGTGATCTTGCATGTCCTGGGTTCCACCGTTCTCTTGGCCAAGACATGTTTCTGCCTGCTCCTGAGCTGACCGCTGCTCTTTCAGTGCACAGTGCCATGGGCTGGAGCAAGACAAGGATGAGTACATGGCCCCTGTTAGAGGACAGATGTGGTATTTGGTCCACAGCCCCAGTGGGTGGACACCTGGCCTTCATAACCCACCAGCAGAAGTTTTCTGATAATACAGCCCCCCAAATTCTTCCCTGGTAAACTCGGAAGCACAAGAGTCTGCTGCACCCCAGTGGACAGCACCAGAAGGACAGAAAAAGCTGAGAGGTTTTGCTTCAGGATAGTGAGGGTGGCTCAGTATCCTCAGCAGTATTTTTGCTCCATCTGGAACAATGTAAGGCACATGGAGGACAGAGAGGTGATTAGAGACAGCCAGCATGGCTTCACCAAGGGCAAGTCCTGCCTGATCAACCTAGTGGCCTTCTATGATGGAGTGACTACATCAGTGGACAAGGGATGTCATATACACCTGTCATCTGTCGACTTCTGTAAGGCCTTTGACATGGTCCCCCACAACATCCTTCTCTCTAAATTGGAGAGATATGGATTTGATGGGTGGGCTGTTCAGTGGATGAGAAATTGGTTGGATGATTGTATCCAGAGGGTACTGGTCAATGGCTCGATGTCCAGATGGAGATTGGTGACAAGTGGTGTCCCTCAGGGGTCCATATTGGGACCAGTACTGTTTAATAATCTTCATCAATGACACAGACAGTGAGATCGAGTGCACCCTCATCAAGTTTGCAGATGACACCAAGCTGAATGGTGAGGATGACACACCTGAGGAATGGGGTGCCACCCAAAGGGACGTGGACAAGCTTGAGAAGTGGGCCCGTGTAAACCTTATGAAGTTCAACAAGGCCAAGTGCAAGGTCCTGCATCTGGGTTGGGGCAATGCCCAGTACCAATACAGACTGGGGGATGAAGGGATTGAGAGCAGCCCTGTGGAGAAGGATTTGGGGGTACTGGTGGATGGAAAGCTGGACATGAGCCAGCAATGCTCACAGCCCAGAATGCCAACCATATCCTGGGCTGCATCAAAAGCAGCATGGCCAGCAGGTCGAGGGAGGTGATTCTGCCCCTCTACTCTGCTCTGGTGAGACCCCACCTGCAGTGCTGCGTTCAGCTCTGGAACCCCCAACATAAGAAGGACATGAACCTGAGCAGGTCCAGAGGAGGGCCACAAAAATGATGGAACGCCTCTCCTTTGAAGAAAGGCTGAGAGAGTTGGGGTTGTTCAGCCTGGAGAAGAGAAGGCTCTGGGGAGACCTTATTGCGGCCTTTCAGTAATTAAAGAGGGCTTATAAGAAAGATGGGGACAAACTTTTTAGCAGGGCCTGTTGCGACAGGACAAGGGGTAATGGTTGTACATGAGGGTAGACTCACACTAGATATAAAGAAGAAATTTTTTATGTTGAGGGTGGTGAAACACTGGAACAGGTTGCCCAGAGAGGTGGCAGATGCCCCATCCCTAGAGACATTCAAGGTCAGGTTGGACGGGGCTCTGAGCAACCTGATCTAGTTGGGGATGTCCCTGCTCACTGCAGGGGGGTTGGACTAGATGACCTTTAAAGGTCCCTTCCAAACCAAACTATTCTATGATTCTATGACTCTGTTATAAAATCCTGACATGCTGAGTTTTTCAGCCTGAAGTACCAGCTTTGCCTTGGATCACAATGACCTCCAGCTCTGCCCTCCTGAACTCCTCAACGGCTCACAGGAGCTGTAGCTCCAGCTGGTGCTGCCTGACCTACAAAAGCCTCATGACACCCGCAGTCTCTCCTGTGGCAATCCCCAGAAGGATTAAAATAACTATTAGGTATCTTCAGAAAAGTGTATGCAGCATATATACATATATCCATAGCTAACCTGTATATGCTATGAACACTACTATTCTAAAAAAACTCCACATAAAACTAGTAATACTCATAAAATGATGAGTTATTAAAAAACCCCTATGTTCACATCATTCTCTATTTTAACATGTATTTTCCCAGTAAAACAGAAATCAGACTTGAGTTTCTAATACTGGAGAGAATCACAATGATGTCAGAATTGGTGCTTTTTATTTATCACTTTTAGGTAGAGATACAGGAAATATTTCAAATAAATATATTAAAACTCTCTAACACAACTCTCCTTGTAACAGATCGGTTATATATATAACCATATATAACATCATGATAAGGTTTTGGTATAAATGAGCTGCAGAACCTCAGGGTCTCATTTCTAAGTAACGCACACATCCCAAATCCGTGATAATAAAACTTTATGAACCGCATTCCTCTCTCTCTCTGCACATACGTACAAACAAATACAAATAAATACATATAAATGCAGAAGACACTCTATGCAGAAGACATACTGCATGCTTATGATATGTTATTTGTCAAATAAACAGCCCTAAGACTTATATTAGCAAACTGTATCCTCTATGTATCTCAGAGCATAAGTAATAAAATCTCCTCTTTGTCCAACAAAAAAATCGTTGCAAAAGAGTGTGTTGAGTTTTCTTTCACTCCCATACGTCAATATGTGTATAGTTCCTTCCTTAAACTCACAGCAGTTTGTATGAATTATTAATGAACTCAACAAGCCTGGTGGACACTGTAACATGGCTATAATTGTTGTAGAACACTAAAAATTGTTTCAATACTTTTTAAGAATAAAAAAAGCGGTATCTTTATTAACGCATTTGTTCTAATATTTAATTAAAGGCTTTGAACACAAACAGAATTTCAGATAAAATGCAGAACAAAAGGGTATTTCTGGTCACAAAAGTATAATTTCCATGTAAAATTGAGCAGTAAGGAGAATGACACAAGATAAAGAATTAAAAAGAAACTGGACTGCAAACTCAATTAATTAATAGTTTTAATTTTTTGCTGTCTTCCAAAATTGAGAGTTGTTGCTATTATTCTTGATAAACTCTTAGGCAGATGATATTTTCCTTTTAAGTCTCAGGCACACTGTAATGACAGATAGAAAAGAATATTGAGCAGAAAGACAATGTATGGAACAAAGATTTCAGTGCAAGGATTCAACCTCATGACTCCTATAGTTTTTATGAAATACAGATGACCTCAAGGATTTTAAACTGCTATAGCAACCAATTTTCTTCTCTAGAAGAAGAACTGCCTTTTTGCGTACTGCTTTCTGAGTAACAGACCTACTGAAAAGCTGAAGTGATCATCATAAAATGGGTAAGTTCTATGATATAAGATGACAAGACCTTTGCCTCTCCTGGAGTTTTGTTTGATTCATCAGTTGAACAAATTTGGTTTTAACTAAACCTCCAACCAACCTGGATTACTTATTTAATAATATAGAGAGTGGACTGCAGGGATTTTCCCTTGTGCAGTAAGTAAAAAACATTAAGCTTTAGTCTGCATGAAGAGGAATAAGAGCTAACAGAACAATTAACATTTCAGCACATACTATGTAAGAAATATGCCTTTGGGGTAGTGGAGGTTGATGGCAATCTGGGTTTATCTCTGCAGTCTCTGTTTTGGTATTTGCAGTCTCTATTTTGATATTTCTTACTTCTTGGTTTCTCAGAACCAGTTTATTTTGGTTTCTTGGATGAAGACAAAGTAAGACTAAGACCAACATCCTCTGGAAGTCACCTGCTCTGAAATACACTGATTCATCTTTCCCCTGTTACTGTTGCTGTTTCCAGGAGGTCTGTGAAGACTTGGATGTTTCAAGTGAAGCAAAAAGTCAAACAGAGAATGGTATCTTTGGGAAAAAGTCTAAAAACAGCTAAAGCAGAAGCTAGAATGCTTCTTTTATACTATTTTTCATGTGTTGCTTGTAATAAATTACAGATGATCAATTGTCTCATCAGAAATCAAACCAGGAAGAGTTGACTGATAAATCCCACAGAAATCTACCATGTTAAGCTGCCTTTTGAAGCATTCAATATTTTTAAAGGTGAGTTTATTTTTAGCCATTTTTATTTTCTACTAGTTTTTGTCTCAGACCCTTTGTTTAATGAAGAACTGTTTTTTTCCTTTGACCTTCCCCTATGACCCAGAGTCATCCCAATCAGTGGTAATATTTAACTGAAGAATCTCACTTTGGGGACTGATGAGTCAGAATATGTAAAACTGTTCTCCTTCCCCTTTAAGTAACCTTCTGGTTGGGCATATCACATAAAGTTAGATGTAGATACTCAATCTCTTGGCAATTTTGGGAGTCCTTGTTGGCTGTACTATTGCTAAATTAAAAATATGATCTAATTCTGTGTTCTAGGCTTTCTAGTCCCTGAACCAACACAGAAGTCCCTACAACATTTCTATTCCAATTATATTATGCTATCAACTGCTAAGAGAGACTCCAAGTCACAAAATTATTGTTATTGGGAAGCAGGAAAGAGAAAGGACTTCCTAATGACAATTCTAAGCCTTTTGATTCTATTTCTCAATATTTTTTAAAAAGCTTCCAAAAAAAAAAAAAAAAAAAAAAAACAAACCCTAAGCCTTGCCAACACAAAGAGTCATAAAAATTTAAAGTCAACTACACTGAGAGCCAGATCCAATTTTCTTAAAAAACAATTGAGTCTAGACATCTCTGAATCAAAAAGAAATTTAGGTTGAGAGATTTTTATCAGATTAGTATTCAGCCTGGTACTTCTCATCTCTACTGTTTTTGTGATTTTCTGGCTCCATAGACAAACTACAAGTTACTGGTGTCAAGCACTGTCACCCCCCACATGCCTTTGGCTGACTGAAAGGCAACATTGCTATCAGAGCAGGGATATGAAATGGAAGTGTAGAGATAGCCATTGTAACTGGACCCTAATGCTATGAGCGACAGCCACCTTATGGGTGCACACAGCTTCAGAAGGCATGAGTCTTCATTCTATTTTACTTAATAGATTGAATGTAGTCTGGGAAGTAAATAGGATTGCGATACTACAAACTAACTCTGAGAGTCAGAAAGCCAGAAAGACACAGCATTGGCACACCAAAGAGCCAAAGAAAGGTCTTGCCATCTTCAGGAACTCGTCAGTCAGCTTTCTATTACACAATTCATTGCAATTACACCATTATACCAATGGACCATGAGCTACCAAGACCTCTCCATGACACTTTGCTCTGAGTAGGGTTTACTCATTTCCCAGTCACTCTCCTTATCTCCTTCCCACCCCAGGGAGTGCTGCTTCCACCTTGACAGGGAAGAAAGAGTGCTCCCTTAACTGCAAACATGGGATTACACCACCATTCAACATGCCAGCTGCCCATAGGATCTAAGCAGGCCCAAGGAGGAGGGCTTAAGACCTGCATTTATTCATATTTTCCAATTACATGGTTCAAGATTTTTTAAAAGCTATTAATTTTTGCTTTTTTCCCCCCCTCCGTTCTCACTGTGCTACAAAAAAGACATACATAGCCACCACACTAACAGTTATGCTAGCTTTATTTTCTCCTATTTGACAAATAGATGACTTTTTGTAAAATGCACAAAACCCTTCAAATACAGACACTGCCAGGAGCTTCTACAGAACTAACAGCTAAAGACTAAAGGTTTTTCAAATTCATTACACTACACAAGACACTGCAAATTGGTCACAGTCTTTTCAGCCTTCTCCCTCAACAGTTGAAATTACCTTTTCCATTTCCTATGTAAATGTAAACACATACCGGTATGTATAAAAGTGCCACCACCCCCAAAACAGCGTTCCTTACAAACAGGAGATTAAAATCTTTCTGCCTTTCCCTGATACAAGACATCTGTAGCAGACACAACCCTCCAAGGGTCAACTTATAAAACCATAAAAATGTTTGCCTCCCAGCTCTTGACATCACCTTTGCTGCCTTTCTATCAAAATACAGCATTTGGGTATAATTCATAGTAACTACAAACCTTTTGCTTGATACTTTCAGTCTTTTAAAGAAGTATTTCTTTGTCATCCTGATGCTATTTAGGCAGCAGAAAAAGAACAGTTAATTTCTATGATCCAAATGCTCAGCACTGTCTCAGGATAAAAGGGAATGCTGATGGCACCACTGTCCACATCGTGTGTAACACAAGCCTTCACAAAGCATCACAGACCTTATACCACGCAACTATCATAACTTCTCAAAAATGGCTATATTTTCCATTACAATAGCTTCATTAGCTGATGTGTACTTGCTCAATCAGTCAGCAACTGACTGGCAGGATGAGGGAGTTGTAAACTTCCCAGTGAGGCCAGCCACACACTTCTGGAAGGGCAGAGTTTCTCTGTGAGTTCTGTGCATGCAGTTGTGAAGGCATCTCTGTCATCTTCATACTTCACAGTCACTCCTTGCTGGCAGGCCCAGATGCAGAGCACAACCCTCTCCTGTCAGCCCATACTGCTTCTCCAGGCCCAGAAACTGTTCTGCACAGACTGGCGCTTCCCAAGCAAACTCCTGAAGCTGTCTCTGTCTTGTCTTCCTCCCTGTTTTCTGCTTTCTGCTGATTAAACTGCTCCATATCACAGTGCTTGCCTTGTGTAAGTGTAGCTGTCCTGTAGTAATGTCCTCAAGGCATCCATACAAGCCACACAATATTAAAGTACCAACAGCACAATGTGGAGGGCTGGCTTGCTCAACACAGTCTTTTATAATTTGGAAATGACATCCCAAAAGAGGCAGAAAATGGGGTCACGAAAGAGAAACCATTAGATTTCTGTAGTTTGACACCTCCTCTCTAACTCTGCCCCAAACATGGGACATGAGATTTGTAGGTACCTCCTGCTACGTATTCCAACAGGAAGTAATCCTTTGATGCATGGGGCTTGCAGTGACAACAGAAAGAAGGGTAAACATCTATTGCAGAGCCTGCAATATAGAGGAAATCCATCATGTGGAAGCATTAATTCATAATAAACTCAAAGCTGGGTGTTCATTTGTATGACTTTACATGGAACCAATTACTCTGAAACATTCACATCAGTGCATCTGGCTTCAAAGGAAATCCTCCATGCAGCCAAGCCAACACCTTTGTTTAGTTGTATGAGAAGTGGTAAGCATGCTTATCAGAAAAAGCTAATGAGAGCAACATTTGCTGGTTCACATCTGAAGAAGGCACTTTGTACAGTTGCTTGTGCGTTGGGTACAGCTGTTCTACATCTCTGTCCATATCCTTGCATTCAGTTACCATAAAGCAACTCGTTACAGAAGGGCTGGCTGTAAATTCATCACAGCTGACTCCTCTTTCTAGAGGATAGCAGAGTAAGATGATGACTCAACACTTTAACCGGATGACACATCAAGCCTTGGAATTTCAAAAAGACCCTAGACTTGCTAACACCAAGGGGGTATCCACCATGGTGAACATGAAAAGAAACTTATAAATTCAGTTCTCAGCATTCCAAACTTTTGAATTATTGAGCCCAAACCTGTCTAAACTATGTCAGCCAACTTTCTCCTAAGAACAGAGCAAGGATATGAGACTGTATGCTTTCACAGATACAATGGATTTAAAAGAGAACAATTTCCATAGTTGATGTTCATTTTAACAAGAAGTAATATCTCTATATAGCTTTCAACTCAGCTTAACTCTTACAGGCCTTTGAAAAGGTGAGAAAGAATTTCTGAAACCATATAATAGTTTAATAATTAAAATCTAGAGAGATCTGAATTAGCTCTCAATATATTAGCTCAAGTAGCAGAAGCACCTCACCATGGCAGCCAAGAAAAAAGGTAGACAATACTAAATCTGTGCTCTCACAGTTAGATTGCAGCAGGTGATTTAAAGTACTTAAGTTACGTCTGTATTATGCTGCAGAAACACCCCAAAAGGTAGAAGATACACATCTATCAACACCCCTCAAGTCAGACAGGAACTAAGTTCTCATATCCTGACTCCTGGCTCTATGCTTGGGCCAGCTCATTAGAGGTAGCTAATTAAATGCCCTGACAGAAAACTTATCACCATTGATGTCACTTGTAAAGCTCCTACAGATAATTTGGTCCAACATTTTGTCCCTCTCTTCAGGATTATGTATCTAAAAACCAAAATACTAGCAATTCATAAATCAAGGCCTGAAACAAAATAGGTATAGCCTCTGGATTTATATACTGAACTGGGAGTATAATGGAGTACCTTCAGATTAAAAGGTCCACATGACTGGTTTTTCAAGAAAAGTAGGTTTCAAATTCTCGGTTGCTGAGCAGTATCATAGCTAATAGCTTAATATCCTTGATTTTTTTCTCTGTGATGTTGATGAAGAAAGAAATCTTTAATATTAAAGTCCACCAAAATTGGTTGATCCAATATATGTAACAGTCTAAGCCTAGAGACAGAAATTACATTTGAAAAGTGGTATTTCCAGCTGCTGTGAGAAGATGATGATGACGGGCACTGCCACTGAGTTCCCTTTTGCATTTGTGTTTAGCTGTGATGATGTAGAGAAGGCAAACTGGTCCCCTGACACACACGAAGTCAAACAGCAGCAACAGAATCCTCATCCACTCCATGATGATGGTAAGAAGGGTCAGTATTGATTAAATTCATGTTAGCACTTAAATGCGACATGCAGCCTGAAATCCTGGAGGGTTCCTTCTCTCCAGTCTTACGGCAATATAAAATTAAAACAGAAATTCTACTGCAGAATTGAAATAATCCTCCAGATCCTCTTGATGAAAACCTGCCGTGACATTAACTTTCCAAAGTGAGAGTTACTTCAGAAAGGTTTTTGAGTAATTTCTCTTAAATAGAAAATAGACCCAACAAGAAAGAAAAGCCCTTAATGAATTTCACCTATTTCAGTTCTCACTTTGCAATTAAAGTCTTTTAGTGGAATTCCACAGGACGTCAAATACTAATTTACTGCTGTTACAGTTTCAAGGAACGGACTACTGTAGCCTAATTTAGCAACCCAGAAGTCAGGTTTCTATTCTAAGATTGTTTTCTGTGTTCCTTCTGTAGTCAATGCATGAATAAATCTTTCTGCAACAGGGCAGTTTATCCCAAAACAAGTATCTCATATGGATCGCCCTCTTCAAGTGCCTGTCTCTCCTCACAGGCTGCTTGAATAACTATTTTAATTGAAGTATGAACAAAGTACCACTACCATGCCCTACTCAGAGTTTGCTTTATGGGGTAAGCAGTACATCTGTCACTTAAAATTCCAGTATAATATCTTGCTTAGTAAAAAAACTTTTTACATATGTTGGGATCCTTGTAGACTGATGCATACTCAGTACAATCTAAGATAATCAAGTAATTCATGTTATAGAAATTACCTATAAACATATTATAAGGCAAATTATTTGTAAGATATAGTTCTTTAAGTGTTTTAAAAGAAGGTTTGGATGGTTAAACTGATTCTTAAAAAGATATAAATTTAACATTAACCAATCATAATGAAATACATGCACCTCTGAACAACCAATTTATTGATACAGTACATTAATACACCTAATATGTTAGTTTTGCACTGTTGCTCACCATCAAATATGCAAAAAAATTGCTACATTGTGCAATGACTTTAACGTTATCTCAAAGTACTTATTGTTAAGCATGTGTGAAAAGCTTTAAGTCACAGACCCTGTACCAGCAGCAAAAGAAAATCAAGATAAGTAGTTCCTGCTACAATTTTCAACCGACTGCACTTCAAATACATCTTCTTTCTTTAGTATTATGTTCACTTGCTCCTTGCCTGGACTGTAACCATACATTTAGAAAACCAGGCTTGTTTCTTCCTCTTTTTCCAACTTCAATAACTTTCTGTCTTGAATGGAACACATCTAGACTACAGCCATAAGTGACCCTCATAAAAAGTGATGTCTCTTTGTAAGGGAAACCATAAACATGACTTCTGGGTTTGTGCTTGAAAATAACTCAGGAGAACATAATATGGTGCAAAAGCCATTGGACATTACCCAGAAATAATGAGTCCTTATGTATTTTGTCTGCAAACTATACTGTATTCATATTTCTCCAACCTTGGCTTTCAAAGGACAACATGAACACTAATTAAATGTTGCCATTAAAGCAGAGCCAGAAGAATTATATGGATGAGAATGACCTAGAGGGGATATTTGTAATGAATATCCCCAGTAATCTCCAGACCTGAGACCTCCTAGGATAAAACAGTATCCCTCAATTCTTAAAAAACAAGCCAAAATCTTTCACCAGGTTCCTACTCAGTACCCCCTGGAGTCAGCACAGGTGGCTTTAATACAGCTTTCTACTTAAGGAAGCTTATTTTCAGTAATGAATGTTTAGAAAGCACATGCATAATTAAAATATTAAAATGCAATAAAGAGAGAATGTGAAAATTCCTGTATTATGTGCTTCCCTTATCTTCTTGCATTTTCCTGTACTAAAACTGTTACACAAAAGGGACTTCCTTGAAAGACCAGCCTAACTATTTCTAACCCTGTAGGAGTAAAAAGTACACAATGAATTTGGAGCTGATAGGAAAAGAGCTGAAGAAAAACAAATGAACTGAAAAAAATTGCTCTGACTTATTTTGTGGAAAATTTAGATATAAAGCAAATTTATTGCTTAGGAACATGCTTTTTCCTGACAAAGAAAGATTTAATTGACATTTTTCAGACACTCTTCTTAGTGGACATTCTGAATCTTTTTTTTATTTTTTTGATTTAAGATAGACCATAGCAGAAATTCTCTTTTCCATTTTCTTTTCCTTTAATAGCATAACTCTTTTCACAAGTAAATGTCCCGACAATGTTTTCTTGGAAAACAATTAAATATTGCATTACACTAAAAACTCTGTTTAACATTCAAGGATGACTTAACATCTAACATTTGTGTATACTTTTGCTTGGAAGTTTTGAGTCTTGCTAAACTTGTTAAAGAATGATGATCATCTGGTTATGAAATCTGCCTTTTTTTCCTCATGCAGTTTGGGTTTTTTCTGTTTGGCATACTATGATCTTTATGTCTGTATTTTGAAAGTAGATTAACTTTTTCCACACTCTGCAATTATAAAGACAAACCATTTCTTGACTTTACAAAAAGCTTTGAGGGAAAGCTGCATAAAAATAGCCACAGAATTTCACATCATGAATATAAAATACACCTTGTTATACCTAATCAGCAAGAGACCATGCAACCACTGAAAAAATATGGTGTTGGAATATCAATTTTTCATTGATGTGCTGCAGTGACCATGAGATGGTACAGTGTAAGATCCTGAGGGAAAGGAGGAAAAGGAGTCCAAGCTAAAGAGCAGACTTCAGGTTGTCCAGAGCACTGGAAGGCAGGGTCCTGTGGGATGTAGCTCTGAAAGGCCAGAGCCCAGTAGAGCTGGGTGATCTTAATGGAGAGCCTCCTCCAAGTGCCAGAACAGTCTACTCCATTCTGCAAGGAAGTGGGCAGGCACAGCAGGACACTAGTGTGGCTCCACAGGCAATGCCTGACCAGTGCAAAATGGAAGCCAGCCAGAGATGGAAATGGAGAGAAGTTACCCAGGTGAAACTGAGAAGCCCTAACTGGCCAGGCAGAGACGGAGTTTGCAAAGCTCAACTGGCACTGAAGCTGGTACAGGATGTGAAGGGTAACAAGAAGGGCCTCTACAGCGGCATCACCAGTGACAGCCAATGGAAATATGAACTCAGTGCTAAATGGGGTGGGCAACCTAATGAAGGACACTGAAAAAGCTGATGTACTCAATGCTTTCTTGGCTTTGGTCTTTAGTGGCAAGGTCTGCCACCCTGGTGCCTGAGGTTAGTGTAGAATTTAGGGAACAGAGGTAGACAAAGATTGAGTTAGGGATTGCTTAGGCACTCACAAGTCCACGGGCCTAGATGGGATGCATCTAAGGCTGCCAAAGGGAGTTGGCTCATGTCTTGTAAAAGCTGCTCTCTATCATCTTTGAAAGGCCACCGGTTAAGAACTGAAACATCTGCCCAGTGTGGTTGTGAAATCTACATGTTTGGAGGTAGTAAAAATTTGATTCCACAAGTGTTGAGCAGCCACATCTAACTTTGACACTAGCTCATTTTGAGCAAGAGGTTAGACTGGATGACCTCCAGAAATCCCACCTCAGTTCTTCTATGATTTTGTGATTATGCCCATTGCCTAACCTATGCATCTAAAACATACTCATTGCTGACCATATATACACTGCTACCAGCTGGAAAACAAGATTTCAGAATTGCTTCCATGGACATTGAAAACTGAAAGCAAGTGTTTTCAAAGTTGCAGATGTATCTAACCCGTATGAAAACCTTCTATTATACACAAGGGATTCATTATTTCATTGGTGTAAAGAATTGCCTCTGCTATGGTGTCAGAACTGTTCAGTGACAGTGTCTAATCATTCCAGGTGTCCCCACTGGCATGAAAAGAAAGCTCTTAATTTCAAATGCTGTAATATACAACCCCAATACATTTCACTCTCAGTCTCATCAAAGAATGAATCTCTTACAAAATCCCAACAGCAGATAGATTTTGAGAAGGAGGTAGAATTACAGTGTAAGAAAAGTGTCACCAAAAGCTTTCCCTGGAATGCAGCAACACTTAATTTAAGACACTACCTATGGAGTCAACATAATTGGGAAGGGTGACATTCTTATTCAGTTTCTCATTTGAAGGCAGACACAATCAGCCACACAATAAACTCAGTTTGTCTCAGGCCTAATCAGTCTATTTTCCTTGTTATTTCCACATATTGCTGGCAGCAGAGAAATGAGCTAGAGATCCTAATTCTGATTACTTACATATCAAAGAATCAGGGAAAGAATGAAGACTGCAATATGATTGCTTTATGAAGAAACAAAGACATCAAAAATGAGTTTAACACCCATTTATGAGGCTTATGCTGATGGTCAATACAGAGCATAGGGCAGAAATTTATTAGGAACAGGACAGTTCCTGCAGTTCATGGGGTCTCTTTGTCACAAAAAACAAGGGTGTCAAAGTCTCCTCTTAATGAGCTGTGTTTCTGTTAGCTGACTTGCAGGTTAACATTTTTTTTTTTTTAAATCTAGAAGTGTATTGTATTTTGTCCAAACCCAACTAATATAAAGGCATCAGTGTTGCTGGCATCTTTATACCATTTCTGTAACTGCTTTGGAAGTTTGCTTCACAGCTGAATCCCCATTTGCTCAAATTGTGATCTACAAGAGGAGTACAACTATCATAGCACCTCTTGCCCAAATTTCTGGAAGCAAATGTGACTTTTCAAAATTACATGGGTAACACTGACAATGCTGACAGCTACCAGTTCTGAGGAGAGGTACCTTCACAGCTAAAATCTGAGTATCTCCCAGGAATTCGCTACACCCACCAATTCAGAGTTTATACCAATGAGAAGGAAAATCCAGAAACAAAACTGGTGTCCAGCAGCCAGGCTACTGGAATTTAAAATAATCATTTTTATGTTTATTCTTTTAATTACTAGTCATTTTTCTATGCAATGCACTAACATTTCTTGTTACTCAAAATGCAAAGCTTATTATGTGAACCACATCACATCTTTTTCTACATCCTGAGCATTTGCCAGTCCCTGTCCTTTCTTTCCTTCTACATCCCATTACAAACATTGACATTTCTCCTTTCCTGCACTCCCCACAGTCACTTTTTTGCCTTGTTTTCTGCCTCCTATCTACACAGCCCTGCCTGCTCTTTTCACACAAACTCACCTACCTGCAATCCAACCAAACACTCTTCGAGTTTCCCTACATATTCCCATTTACATGCACTCATCCTCTCTCAAAAATCGCTCCATTACATTTTCTTTCCTCTTCACATAAGACAGACCTGACTCAGCTTTCTTCATGTAAAAAAAAGCAATAGAGCAACAGTGACTGGAGCTGCCTTGCTCCAGGAATTACCTTTTCAACAACCCATACCAAAATGAAATACCAGGAGAATACTATTCCTTTTTGATACCCAAGTATTTTGAAGCAGCTCCAATACCTTATTATGTTTTTTTCAGCTACCCAGAGGACATTTAAGAGGACACTTAATTTCAATACTAAAATACTTCACCATTCTTTGTTATGACTAAAGAAACACTATTTTCTCTTTTCGTAGCCATGAGAAGGCAAGACTTCCTGTATTATCAAATGACTGCACAGGCAATAAGCCTGAGTTCATAGTTTAAGTGACAGGACATCCGCTACCTGACAAGGTCGATGACTCTCTCCCTTGGAGCAGTGCTGACTGGCTCATCATTAATCATTATGATCTGATCCCCTGGTATAAGCTTTCCTTCAGAAGGGCCACCTGGAAACAAATGGGAGAGAAAGAGAGAGAAAAAAAAAAAAAAAAGCAGAGGTTAGCAGACCACTGTAAATGCACAGACACACTCTGTTGTTCACACGCTGTGAGTGTTTTATTCTTCAACTGATGGCATATTTAATGCTAACACTATTTCTGACATTACCAGTACTTCCTCACCATGAAAATCTTGAAAGCTAGTGGCTTAGCAGCTTCTACTGAAGTTCCTCAAGTTAAGTTCCAAACCCACAACTAGCCACCTGAAAATAAGTGCTTAATTTTCTGGAGGGCCAAAAGGACCTGTAAGAGATGGCCTAATTCACACTTTAAGATGTGATCAACCATACCATACTCCTCCCTGATCAATGTTTGTCTGATATTCTTGTAAGACCACCCTGACGATGACTCATTTTCCTGTAAATAAAAGATCCTGTTCAACTACTGTTAAGATCAGGAAGTCTTTTTCCCCTGGTGTCTACACCAGATCTTCCTTGTTGCAACACATTGTTTCCTGTCCCAGGCAAAGTAACACTGAAGAACATCTTATTCCTCTTTCCTATGAAACATCACTTACATATTTGAAAGCCATTTGCAGGTCTCTCTTCCTACTTTTCCATTCTGGGCAAAACAAACCTGTTTCTTTCAATCTGAAGACAGTAAGTTTCTACACCTCCAGCCTCTGAGTCTCTTTTCCTCTCAATTCCTACCACTTGGTGAACACAAATTTTATGTACATCCAAAAGCATTGCCACTTTCAGTTAGACACAGATATTTAGCATTAGTCTGAGTAGACAATCAGACACATACACATCTATATGCTTTGGTTTCTGACACTGCTGAAATGCATACTGAGTTTATGCTTTATAAAATGCAAATAATGCTTTGCTTCTCAGCATGATTACATGCTCAGAAAAAGGTGTCACATCGCAACTGCGAGTGAAAAGATATATCCTCTCTAGTCTTCTGTCTTTAAACTCTGCAATGATGAAACATAAAAAACCCAATAATATTACCAATATGAAGATAAAGTCTTAAAAGAAAATGCTTCAGTATCAAAACCAATTCATTTAACAATTGAGATAATGTTGTTCCTTCCCTCTGTTTGGTTTCAAAACTTTACTTCACTTATATATCCAGCATAAATGGATACAAATCCATGTAGGAGAATGTTGGTCTGAGCTCATCTGTCCTCCTATTCACTTGGAACAGAATATAATAAACACCTTTTCCAAACTGAACTTTAACATAAAAGTACATTAATAAGGCTAACTTGGGAGAAAAGAACTGTCTGGATCTAGTTCAAATATTAGTTACACTGCTCATTTCATCTAAAAGCAATACAAATATAATCAATGCACACATATGGGTAAATGACATCAGAACCTCACAAAGTCGATTTTGCCTCTCCGCTGCTCTCTGAGGGGGTTCTGGAGAACATATCGAACAAGAGCAAAGTCAAATCCCTGCCCTTAGCTCCAAGGCAATTTTACGTAACAACTGAACTTTTAAGCATAGAGAGCAGGAGCCCGCTGTTGGGAGACTGAGCAGTCCCAGGTCTGGTCACCTGTAAGTTCAAAAATACCACAAACCTCACTAATTTTCACTCCAGGTAAGATGTTTAGGGATCTATTTTGACCTGGCTTATTGCCACATAGTTATATAACAGGAGTATTTATTAACAAAAAAAAAAAGAAGCCAGCAATAACACCCCCTTTTTCAAAACCAAGTATTGCAGCTAGAACCAAATATTATAGTTAGAAACCTAGTGTCTCTTTGGGAAGCTGATGATAAAAAGAATGAAAAACGTGTAAGTTTTAATCTCGCAACTCAACATACCTCTTGAAAACATTGATTCAATGGCAATGAAGGTGACATCAAACCAATATAAACATAACAGGGAGAAGACCTTCTTTCCTTGAATGAAGTGGGTCAACTTTTTCAGGCAAACAATGGTAATGGCTCAGAGCAATAAACTAAAACTGGCTTTTTGTTAACACTTTTACATAACGTTCAGATATGAGTGCAAGCAGGGAAACTACTCAGTAATACAAGGCTTAAAATCCTACCTAGTGTTTGTGATTACTTTGCCCAAATATTTTAACAGTACTCAAATTTGTAACTATTTCATCTCAGTAGATTAAGTCTAAGTTTGCTTTTAGGGTCAGGTGGGGAAAACATACCTGGTGTTACTGAGCGTACAACAACTGGCTTTTCACTACCAGCCACAAACCCAAATCCTAGCACAGGATCCCTCCTCATTTCCACTTTCCGAGGGGCTGGAGGGGTTATTTGGCAGCTCTCTATTCGAGGGTCTTCAAATGTGGCTGATTGTGTCATGTGACTGTGAAAAAAATAAAAGATGGAAAAAGGAAAAAAATCATTAAAACATGATTTTGTGGTATCTACTTGAGCCAAGCAATTTCTGCAACGATATGAGATGAATACCTGAAATGTTCTCACTATAGGAATGAAAACATCAACTTAGTAATTTTCTATTAGATTTTCTTATACATAAAGTAATAATGCTGCTGGCAGGTCTCAAATACCAATCAATAATATCATCCAATAAAGAGGTCTTTCTTTGACAGCACACATTTAATCATACCCCATATATGAAAGAAAAATAACCCAACAATAAAGCCTCTGTCATCTGTGCTTGAATTTTTCATCCTTCATTTTTTGGAAGGGGAAAAAAATAGAGTGACCTCCTCGTAATGTAAAACACAACAATTAGAGTCTGCCAGCCTTCTGCAAGAGAGGACTCACATTTAAATTTGATTTTCTAAAATGTTAAGCAAGTTTCCAAGCTGAGTCCTCTCAAACAGGCTACCTAAGGCACAGGTAACAGCTCTATATTTCCTACTTGGGTAAACTCTCTGAAGTCACTCCAAACTGTTCCAGGGGAAAAAAAAAAAAAGAAAAAAAAAAAGAAATATATTAAGAAAATGTATTTATCAGAAATTGCTAAAATACTTTACTTTCAGCTACAGTGTTATGATGAAGCCTACTTACTATACCTAGAAGAAAAAATTCTCATTGCTAGAGGGAAAGATCTTGATTTTTCAAGCAGAAAATAAAAAGGATGAAAGCTATCCAACATGACATATCTATGAAAGACGTCATGGTTTAAAAGCATAGAGACTTCTAAATTAACATTAGTAAACACTGAAATGTGACTGATGCTGTATGCAGACTGAACTGGAACCTACTTTGTGTTCCCCACCCAATGCCTGGAGCTCCCCACTGAATCAAAGCTGCCAATTCCCAGTGCCAATTATACAGACAAATGGACCATTTCCAGTGTCCTACCCTTCCAAATGTCATTAACTGAACTTATATGCTTCAGGAAACCTAGTCACCATTGCAGACAAGCAATAACTGGTCAGCTTAGCATGAACACAGACTACAGCTCATGGCATCAGGTCATTGCAGTCTTGACAGAGCTCAGTTAGTATTTGTTTAAAGCTGCCCGGCCAAGAGTTAACTCTTGTTTTTATCTTCAAGAGACTGTAAGTCTGCCGGTGTTGAACTGACTCCACTTCTCGGTGGATAAACGCGGTAGAGAAAGGGAGCCAAGTCCCAACCCTATCTGCAGGGAGGGCACAGGATCCTGTGCTGTCAAGGGTAACGGCCAGGTGCCCAAACTAAGAAAGCCACAAAGGACATCAGAGAGGCAGATATCCCTACAGCAGTAGGCAGTATCATCAGTTTGAAAGTTGGTCTCCTCATAAATAATTAACAATATGAAAATCAAGTAATTTTCCATATCCTTGATAATCTTACATATAACATACTATAACATGAGAGTTAGGGGATGTCCCATGCGATCAGAATTGTTGCTCTCACCTCCTGTCCCTTTTCTACCTACAAATACAATTCCCTGAAGAACTCCAAGCAGGCTGCCATAAGGAGAAAGGCAATATTCAGAGATCTGTTTTCAGCATCAATGACATGCAAAAACTTCTCTGATCTCTCCCCAACACATACACATTGGGCATGACATTAATTTCCATTCTCTCCATGGTCTACTTCTATTACTGATACACGGAAGAGCAGCAAAATCTCAGTAAACTCTCAGTGGGAGTTTATTCCTGTGACTGAATTTTTCAAAGAAACCCTCTATTGCTATTACTAGATTCAGTCTGCCTAAGAGTTACATGCTGCCTTTTTATGCATATTATCAGAGACAGCAGAAGCTACATCCTTACAAAAATAGGAGAGAGAGAGAGTATATTGCTGTGCTCTTCTAGTATCTGCGTAAGGTGAAGTCAGCAAAGAAAATATATTTTCCTTTACTAGGTAGAGCATCACATTTGATACTTCATTCTCCTCCTCCTGTTTCTCCAGTTTTTGTCAATTAACTTAAGATAATTTTCTATAATGTTTATTCAAAAGAATTGTTAGAAAATCCAGAGAGTTTTATGCAGACTCTTTATGAAATCTATCTTCGAGTCCTCCCAGCCACCCTCCTCCCCATCAACTCCTATTTAGGATTTGGGCTTCTAGATATTCAAACATTTTGTCTTTCAAATGGGACACATTCTGAGGTGTCACTGGCATTTCAAAAACTATCTATTTCAACATGCGAACTTTGCTTTGGTAGAGAGTACAAAACTCTGCATTTGTCACCTCTTTTAGGTGACAGCCTTACCAAACTTCCCACAAAGTTAGAATGTTCTATTTAATACTTTCTTCCTCACAGCTGTTTCCATTTCTGTAATTGGGGCACTATGAGCTGACGCTGTCTCCAAAAAGGAAATGCCGTATTTACAAGCAACTTGAAAATACTGCTTGAGCTTTTGAGAACTACTTTCCTGCCATTTTACATGCTCTCTCTTCAAGCACTTGTGTAGTCTAGTTTGAAAACTAAATAATGAAGAAAGCAACCCCAAAACAACCCCCAAAAAACCCACCAACAGCTGCACTTCAGATAACAAATTCCAAGAGCACACACTGAGATTTGCTCAAAAGAGTAGCTCTGCTAGTGGATGCCTCACTCCAGCCATTGCATCAGCTTGTACTGAGAATCTGCAGCAGCATAGCATCAGTTATTCAAAGCCTAAGCAAGAGGATCAGCGAGGAACAGTCCGTCATGATTCTGAGTGGCACAGCGGGTTTTATGGATTTTTAAGGTTATTCACCTTCAAATACATCAACTAAAAAGGCTCTGCATCTCCCGCTTCCACAGCTTGCTGCATCAGATATCCTTGTATCATTCAGTACATTGGAAATGTATTTCAAGAGAACAGCAAGATATACGAATATGATCCCAGAAGAGATTAGATGAATACTTAAAGCTTTGTGTGATGGTACATTGACAAACCCGCTTCCTCCTGTGGCTAGTCCATTATTGAGATGCCAGTTGTAGTACCATAGTTCAAGACTAATTTGAATTTTGCATTAATTGGAGGTATTCGATTTCCATCTCAGCTATGGAAAGTATTGACTCCTGAAGAACAACTATGCTAAGAATTCTAACCCAGAATCTAATAAACTTGGACTCAAAAGAGCCACCTGGGGAAACCTTATGCAGAGCATCACTTAAACAGTGAAACATCTTATAAGAGCAACTCCAACACTGCAAACTCCCCATTTGCTTCAAACACAGTAAAAAACATATTTAGATGGTACCGAGCCTAGATTATACCTAAAGATTTATTTTTCTGAAGGAAAAATGGAAGAAAAGGAAAAAGGCTAGGATTTTAAGCATGAACTGTTCTTTCCACAGACACAAACCCAAGCTGCCCTTAGATTGCCTTTTCAAAAAGAGATACTTATTTCCTACAATTTTCAATGACTGAGATGAGTCTCTGCTTTACAAAAGGCTATCTGCTCTGATGTACTTTTATTGTGAGCAGTGGGAGACAGCTGCCATTATTAAGGAGAGTAATTCTTAGAGAATTTCTTGAACAGAGATTTTATATACCAGTCTCTTCCGAGAGATAAACTACCAGCTATGGAAAATCAGAGCAGAAGTGTAATTCCAAGCTCAAAAGCTCTCTGTGGCAACTCTCTACTCAAAAGAGAGGGTAACAGGGGAAAAGAGAGAGAAGGCAGATGAGTGTGCGTGCACCGACACACAGAGCAGAACGCATTGCAGGGTGTCATAAAAGTGGTGTGCACAGTCATCCCCAAAGGGGCCTACAGTGAGTGCAGGGTGAAGAAAAGTAAGAAAGAAGAGTACCTTGGGGAACGCTGACCAGCTGCGACAGGCAGCCAGCACCTGCAAACACAATCCAGCTGCCCAGGACATTACAGGGAGCCTAACGTAACAAGCACATGCCTGAATTCACGCTCGGGAAAGTTGGAGGTATGGTTTAAGGCTGGCACTTTGAATCTTCAGATCATTAGCTTCATAATGATTAACTTGGTAATACTTTCTATGGAAACCTTCTTAGTATTTTCCTCATTCAGACTGCACACTGAATAACCCAAGGAATATCTAAACAAAGACTGTAATTAGAACGAGATCTTGATTTAATAATGCATATTAGTAATCAAAAGCAAAGTATCCAAGCACAATGTTTTTTCAACCTTTGGATTTTGACATGTCATTCCCTGACACTTAGGGATTAGTGGGCTAATTCTGAGAGGTTTGCCTATGGCAGCTAAGAAAAGCCAGTCCTCAGCAGACTGAAATTTGTTAGGCAGGAGTTTGCATTTCCACAGGAAAATGCTTAGCGGTCTGACTCTTCTAAGAAACTGAAAACTACAGCATGAATCCAGTGACCCTGGTTATGATAAACATTATTTTGGAAATACATAACAAAGGCACCCAAACAACTTTAGCTCCATGCTGCAATGACATCAAAAAAAAAGAGCAGAAAAGATGATACCTCAAGGTGAATTTAATACAGCTGCATGCTCACAAACACTAAAACAACTTAACTGTAATCAAATGGCTGTTGTATCATATCATGACAGAATGGCTGCAGGCTGAATTTTGGTGTTTCATTTTGTATTTCCATATTACAGCTAGTTTCAATTACTTCAAAGATTAACACCAATTCTCAATTTTGAGGGTTTTAATCCTTAGCTTTTCAATAGTTACAATGTCTCCAGTATACCGATTGATTTAACTACAAAATAGACTCTGTTTTGACTTGAGACACAGCAGGTGTAATCCTGGTCAATGATGGAGAAGAGTCTGGAAATGTCAAACCACTCATGGGCTGATGAGTGGAAGTGGGTGAGAAGGATGGAGATAAGGACTTTTTATCAAAGGTTTAATTCAGAAATAATAAAACCACTTCAAAATTGCTGAGCACTGTTAAAATCCTGTCTCATTAACTCAGAGGAGGTGGAGGATCTGCTTTGTTGACTGCAGTAGTGATTTTAAAAAGACCTATGCAAGTTAAGGACACCAAACAAACCTTCATTTACAATTGACCACTTGAATCCCCGAGACCATGAGACTCTGCCCATCCTGCCCCAAAATTGCATCTTGGTTCATACTCTATTAAGAGCCTCGGGTTGTGCACTCAAAATTTCCTTTGCAACTGGAAGTCATAGAAGCTATTGAAGCAACAAAAGAAAGTAGATCTGATTTGATTCTCACTCAGTCACTTGTCTTCAGGAATTAGCTGTAAGTAAAATGGCTTGAGACCTGAGACAATGTTATGGAAACTGATAAGAACATGAGGGTATTTTAGAGTTTTCCCGTTGATAATGTGGAAAGACTATCAAAACATCAGTGACAGTTAAAAGGAAACTGTCATAAGTGAGAACAAATACACAAACTCTCCAGAAGATGAAAAATTGACCTTCATTTATTTAACTAGTAGCTAAATATGAAAAATAATCTCCTTCCTTCCTTCCTTCCTTCCTTCCTTCCTCCCTCCCTCCCTCAAGTTCCTGGCACCTCTCAGTATATCTCAAGTTAATTTATTTTCTCCAAGAAATCCCACAAGAATTATTAAGAACTAGGACACAAGTGTCAAAATCATGCATCAGCTGTATCCATCTTCTACTTGGAAATGACATTTCAGAAAAGAAGTGCCCAAATAGTTATTCCATTGCTAAGTAAAACTGCTGCTCTTATAGAGAGTCTGGTGGCTTGACAAACTCTTTTTTGCTCCATTTTGCAGCAAACCAGAGAGTCTCTCATAGCTCCAGAGTTCTTTTTAGACATATTCAACAGACAAAAGTTTTATTTTCAGCTGTTCAAAAAGGAGTCAACTTTTAACACTTCAATAAAATATTCCCTACATTTTCACTGTTTTCGTGCAGGTGTGTATGTTGAGAATTCAATATCACAGGCACAAAATATAACTGGGAAGATTTATCAGATTTTTTTTTTTCTTTCTTTCTTTCTAGGACTATTTTTCTGCCCCGGTGTCAATTCTATTTTTCTCATATGCTTCTTCAGCAGTTAAATCCTCTAAAGTCAGGTCATTTTATAGCACCCTAGAAAATGTTTGGCATATGCCATCTGGATGAACATATGGTATAAATGTAATTAGAAAGAAAAAGGTTTGCTGGTTTCAGAAGAAGTTGGTGACAGCTTTTTGATAAAATTGGATACAGGGAAATCTGACACGTAAAAAATTTCAAAATCCACTCTTCCTCCACTGCCAGGCATGATGTACAATCTAAAGCAAGACAAAGTGAAGCAAAACTGCAGTGAATAAAACTGACATGAATACAAATTTAGAGGGATAAAAAGATTTATGCTCAGCTTCAGGCAGGCACTGGAAGAAATACACTGAAAGTATATTTTACAATGACAATTAGCACCCTCATATTGATAATATTACATGTGTAATATGTGAATGCTTCTGCAATCTGCATATACTGTATATGAATGCTATATATTGGGAAGAAAACAAGCTTCTATGCTTGAATACCACCAAGACATGGAAGTAAGCCTCAAGCCCCAGCTGCAGACTAGCAGTTGTTTGCTTTGAGTTTTGTATCTACTGATTGCCAGAGAGGTTCCCTTTTATTTTCCTTCTCTCAGGATGACCACAAGCATTTCTGGAGCTCTGTTCATGATGAACATTGTTTCCTGCCTGCTGTGTTGAGATGGGGCTTTTCAGGCACCAGACAAATAGCAGAAATTGTACGGAAACATCTCGGTGAAAAATGGCCATGGCAAAGAAAGAGCCACAACGGATGGGAAGGAAAGATATGAAAGGATCCTGCACAGAGGAGTTATGAATCTCACAAGATGAGTTACAGAACCAAAAAAGGACAAGAATGAAAAAAAAAAAAAAATTGTTTTCAACACTTGACTATGTTAGAAAAAAAATTTCAAAGAAGAATCTCCCCCAAAGGAAGAAAACAGGAGCTCCCAGCAATACTGGCCACCTGAATGCTGGAATTGCCTCCTCTGTAAGCAGAGCATGATGCCAGCCTCTGCCTTCCTCACTGTCTGAAATGCACAGCCAACACTGGTGCACTGACAATAAGTACGTCTAAACTGCACCCATACACACATGGCAAATAATGCACGCTGACAGCCCCCCCTCCCCTTAACGTGTGATTATGCTGCTAACTGTACTGAATGGCATTTCTGCACCCAGTATTTTTTCCCAGCAACCTTTTCCTACCAGGGCAATCCTGGCTTCAGCAGAGATACTCCCAATTTGGAAGCCTGTAAGTAGAAGGAGAATCAGTGGCCCACTCTTTTGGCTTGAGCAAGTTTTCATAGCCAAAGGAAGCTCACAAGTTATTCATATGTACTAGGCTCTGGCTGAAGAGCCAAGTGCCTGCCACCAGCAATTCCAGGGCAAGCCCTCGGCTGGGGCTGCGTGGGCACAGGGAAACCTCACCATCAGAGGGAGCAAGGCAGCAGAAAAGGTTGGGACCAACTTCAGCTGGGGACACCAAGAGTCCCAAATGCACCATCAGCTGGGCCTTGCCTTTTCCTGGAATAGAGATTTAGAACCCTACCAAGTCACTGGGCATTTCCTTCCTGGAAGGAGCCTTTCAGCAAGGTGGCTCTCGTGTGTGCAGCACAGGGTGGTGGTACAGCTCAGGGAGGCAGGGTGCTTGGCCACCTGCCTGGCCCAGGTCCTTCAAGAAGGAAATCATGTGAGTTGCTTTTGTTCAAAATCAGAATTAATGGCTCTCCTCCAAAGCAGGAATTTCTCACACTTACTGGGGTAGGATCTGAAGTACACCTTGGGTTTTTTCCCACAAAAGGCATTTTTCTTTATCTGATCTGAGCAACCCCATTTAGTATAGGAGCTCTGTTGAGGCCTTTAAAGATGAGCTGAAATGTAGTTTTTCATTATCTTCTATACACGCATCAATAAACCCTGTTGCAACTAAAGATGTAGCAAGGGAAAAAAAGAAGGTTTTCTGAACTGCAAATACATGATAAATTCATTTGGGCCAAACGTGTCCTCTGGAAAACAGAAAAAGAATTCCTATTCATCCTACTTTTGAGAGGTTTCATGCTAGCCCCATCAACAGTGATCTGTCGGCTCCTGCCTAGCTGAGCTCTGCAGCAAACAGCATGGACCTACACTGAGGGCTGCAAGCATTTCTCATCCAGCGAGGAAAAAGAGCTGCCATCTCCAACTCAACATGAACAAATTGTCCAAATAAAATGTTAAAAAAAAGAAAGGTGGGGAGGGAGAAACACCATGGAAATAGCTTCTAAGGTGATGATTAGATTAGGAAAGCTCCTGACTAAAAACAATTCTGGTCTGGTGCAATGCTGGAGGGTTGCACATGTCATTCTCTGTAAATGCTAAGTGTAAGTACCCTGATAATGTGGTCAGAAGACAGAATCCAGATGTAGTGTGCCCATTGTAACCCCCTGGTACAGCTGGGCTTGGCATGAACAAACAGCTGAAATACGAAAGCCCCTGCTTCAGCATCTCTGTATCTGCCTAACTCCTCATAGCTCAGTACCGTTATGAGCATATTTTACTTGCAACAGAAGTAAAACACATTTGTTTCTCCTTTGAACCTAACCTTCCTCATTCCTTCAAGCAATTGAATGGATGAACAGGTCACAAAAAGGGTTCTGAATTATTTACTGATTTCTTTCCTTTTCACAGTTCACATTGGAGAACTCCTAAACCAAAGCCAACCCTTCTGGTGGTACTACATCAACCCAGTGTTTCATCTATCGCCTCTTCAGCAAAATACAGTCTTTCTCAGGTGAAAACTAAACATCAGCTGAAAGCAGCAATCAGGTGAAAGTTGGAACATATGGGTTAGCAGATACAAAGTGGATACTCAATACTGCAGTTGCCCAGTTTATCCACAATCACCTATTTAAAGGTTCAGGGATATAAACTACTATATCATTCTGGCGGGTACAGCTCTCTGCACATGGAAGCAGGAGTCAACTTGGAGAGCTGACTTCAGCAAAGGGCAGCACAGGAACCCAGTTAGCAATGTGAGTTTCTCTGCCAGGGGCACATGGAGAAGCAATCCATATGTCAGTACAACAAGGTATCTCCAGTTTCCCAATTCTCTTCCCTGGAGACTCCAGCACAGGGAAACTTAGAAAGTTGCTGTGCTTTTACAAAGAAGCCCAACTTCTGCACTGAAGCAAAGAGTGCAAGAAAAAGCTTTTCCTTCTCCAGCTACCAGACAGAAGTCAGTTTTTGCAAAGTGAAAGTGATCTACAAGCAACCAAGGTGTATAGGATGACTTTAAAAGATTTTCATAATAACGCATCAAAGCCCCAAAATCAAGGCTTCAGGTTCTGTAAGTGAGTCTTCACAGTCAGTCTTCAAAGCAAATCTTCTAATTCTGTAACAACTCCAGAGAAGGCCTGCAGGAGAGAGGGGAAAAGAGAAACCATCTCTTTCTTTCCCCTTTCTTTTAGCAACAAACAAACAGAGAGGATTACCCTTCTTGACTGCTGATTTGGGAGCGTGCCTTTACAACTCCTCAGCAAATGCAAAATGAGAAAGAGAACTTAACTGAAATAATCTAGAATGACAGATTGCACTGATGGAAGGTGAGGCTTCTATCTCTCTCTTATGAGGCCAGATAGAGCTGTCACGTGAAAATTAAACTTGGGATATAGAAAGAAGGTATGCTTGATCTTTTTTTTTCGTGATAGATTATTCACTATACTTCAGCACAACATGGCTGAATGATTGTTCTGGGCCTACTTTTTCATTTCAAATGAGAGCACTTCTAGTAACCACAGGGTATTTCATATACTTTAAAATTAGGGATGCTGGTAATCATATTTCAGCTTCATTACATCCAAAAAGCTTTCACTAAACCCTGTGGGTAATTTCTATTTACCTATATATGAAAAAAAAAATGCCCAGCTACTAATCCATTATGTTTGACAGTATTCATATAAATATTATTAAAGACAGTATGCATGGTAACAATACCTCCTTGCATTCATAACTGCCAGCAAACTTCCTCAAGAGGTGAAGGAGCTAAAAGGCAGTATTCGACATTTCAAAACAGACCCCTTGGGGTTAAACTGGGTTGACAGCTGCTCTAGGGAAGCCTATTCAGATAGAAACTCCCTACTTACAGGTAAAGAAAAAAGGTCAAACACAAGTGTCATTTACAGTAACCTTGACAAAAAAAATTAAAAAAATTAAAAGGAAATGATAATGGAAGTTGCAACCAAGCTGATCAGCACATCACATCTCCCTGTTCATCTCGAGAAGTCCCAATTCACTGTAAACCGACAGTGGAAGCTCTTAGTAAGGCAAGCAAACTAAATGTGCCAGAACGGAGTTCAGACACTGTGGAATGAAGGTCATGGGTTTTAGTGAAACACTCTGATTTCAAAGCATAAGAAAGTGAAAGAAAATGTTACATTAGGGACTTGAAAAGGAGAAGGGTGTGTATCCAGGTGAAGCTGGGATGGTTTGTCCCAGGGAGTGGCTGAGTCAGTATAACAGAATAACAAATACTGATCACAAAATCCTACATGCAAAACACAGGAATTTATTAGGCCAGTTAATAATCAGCCAACATCTAACCCAACTTTAGTAATATTACTAATACACCCAATATATTCGAGATTATTGATACATTTTAATATAAATATTTATTATGTAATCTGCCAACATAGCCAATCTTTTTGTTCATTTTAGCAGTTTCTAACAGGAATTGTAAGTTTAGGTGAAGTTTCTGTGAAGTTTAAGACACTGGGATTGTGCTCTTTTCCCACAGAGAAAAACAAACCTTTATGACTTCTGAAATAAAGCAAGAAACAAATAGGCAGAGTGAGCTGTGTAACTCTTGTCTACACAGTGACAGTCACAGACCACTGTCTCATCAGCAGAGCAAAATGATAAAACCAGAGAAGGTATCTGAAGACATATGCTCTTTTAATTATGCATGTTGCTCTTCTACTATTCTTCATCTATCACAAATATTATTTTAATTTTTAAGACAAATTTATCATTTTGAGAAAAATATAACAAATGACTGAATTAAAGAATGAAATTTCTTCGGCAATATACACAGCACATATTGCTTCATGATTTTCTTTTTCCTATTGTAAATAACAAAGAGTAGCACTTTCAAGGTTTCTAAATAGGCATTTAATTTTGATGAGGAAGAAATATGAAGATTTTAATACAGCATTTTTGCATTTTAAAAAGAGCACATAAAAATCAAGTTTAATTATCATATTATAATTCGCACAATCTTATGAAAAATGCACTCTTTATACATGTAATAAACTCTTAGCAAAGAATGTGAGACAGTTAAGTGGCATAAATATGCTTAATGTCAGAACTTTCTAGAAATTAATTCTACTGATAGGTGGTTAAGTTCTACAGGCTTCACCTTTGAACTCCGATCAACACCTTCAAGACATTTATAAAAATAACATGCAATTCTGCAAGATCTCGAGAACTCACTTTTCCCTTTAATCTCCACTGAGGGCACCAAAAAAGAGAGAGTTATTGTCACAATCAGCCCCATCAGATCTGACAGAAGCATACATGGAAAGCGCAATCACAGCCAGCATTACTGACACCTGCAACAGCTCCAGTGGTCTAGAAGAGCTGCCCCTCCTGCACATCAGGGAGATTTTCTCATTAACTTCTATATTTATCATTAACTTCTATCAGAGTTATAATTTTCAGTTAATTCCAAACTACGACGATCCTCACTTTGGAGTTCAGAATAATTCTACAGAGAGTTTGCTTTTTTGGTTAAGTCACAAACATCACTCTCTTCTGAAACCTAAAAGCTAATAAACTCTGTAAAGCCCAATCTCATGAAAAATATAATTAAAGGGCTTCAAAGTTTCAGAACTGAAAACGTACAAAAAGTATTTTGGAATACTGATTTTTCTGATGAAGAACAACACTGGTGTATTTCTAACATTAAATACAGTGCTGAAGCAAAGACTTTAGAGACTCAGACTTTCGGATAACCAAGTACAATTAAAACAAAATCTTGGTCACTGATACTACACATATTTTCAGCCTACTGTAATACAAGACACAAACTGTAATCTCTTTTTCTGTACATATACTGGCCAGATTCACAGAATAGGCCAAACTTGAAGAAAATAAGCCCTAATATTCTGGAATATGTTAATTTCTTACTTATATTCTTAAGCTTAAGAACAAGGACGGATTTGAGCCATTGGCAGTGAATATGAATTGGTTTAGCTTGTAAGTGTTTGTCACCTTCAGGCTCAGGCTGCTCTGGGGTTCAGGGTTAAAAGGAAGGAGAGCTATTTGGTAGCTATAGAATATTCAGCAAGGCTTTTTTTTTTTTTTTCCCAGAAAAACATAAAACCAAAACAGAACAGAAAATAACAGAGTGCTGAAACATCATCAGTGACATGATGTGACTACATAGCAGTAGCTAAATTTAGGCCGATACTATCCCCCCACTAAGCTACAGTCTCTACCATCAAGATAAATAAATTTTGTAGCAAACGTTCCAGTGAAGAAGTCCCCAATTTACTATGTCTCAGTTAAGCAGGGTATTCCATAATAACATTTTATAGTTAGATCACACTTCCTGGCCCAAACCACTTTAATTTTCACATAACATCACTGAACCACAGTGGCCTTTAAAACACAGGACAGATTTAAACTGCATGGCATAGGACATGAAAAAAAAAAAAAAAAAAGGGAAACTTCTGCACAATTATATCAGTTAAACCCTCAACTCTTTACAAAATATATTGTGGCCTCACTTTAGTGTCCACACAAAGCGTACTGAACTTTGGTTTTAAATGTCTGCTATAAAAGTAAATGTAAAGAGCATTTCCACCAAGGAATGAAAAGCCAAGCCAAACTTGCTACTTAGGTCTGAGCCTGCTGCTCCAGGGACACCAGAAGCTTGTATTTTCATTTACATGGCAGATAAACTGATGTCAGAGCAGCCTAACACACTTTGGCTGAAACAGGAGTCAGGCCCTCGGTATTTCCAAGCAGCTGTTTAAATCATGCTTTGCCAGAAGCGCTGCTCTAAGCCTGCAGTCTTTGATGGACCCTTGCATTAAAGCATCTGCATGACCAGGAGCTCCAGGGCAACGCTGACTCCAGCCCAGAAGGACATCCCCTATTTTCAGAGCTCAGCCACCAGTTAGGCCACCCCATGCCCTAACTCTGGGGATGTGCGTGGGCTCACCAAGCCTCTGGCCCCCCTGCTCCGCCACCTCCCCAGCAGCACCCGCTGGCCAGCACCTTCCCACCAAACCACACTGACTTCACAGTGGTCATCGCCTCCTTCAGCTTTGGTATGTTAAACACCACAAACTCGGAGCGTACCTATATGCACACATATCTTTGCTGATGTCTCCAGAGATTATGCACTTCTTGGTCATGTCATAGCCTACAAAGTGAAAGTAGGAAATTGCTTTCTGGACATTTGGACCAATTTTTAAGAGAATAAGAGGTCAGCATACGTGGGAAGCACATATGCCTCAAAAGAAAATCACTCCTTCGCATCTTTAGTTACTCAGACAACCAACCTTTATATTTTCAGATTGCATAAATCTAGTCTATAAATGGAACCAATTTTAATCATTTAATCATATAACATTTTTATTTAACAAAATATGCAAATCAAATTGTTATTATTCCAGAAATTAAGAAGTCAGAAAGATTAATTAGAGAAGTTTCACTCAGTTCTGACACACAGTTTAACTTCAGAAACTATGTAATTCACATTTGAGGGCAGGAAAGAAAACATCTATCACATCTGGAAATAAAATTACTCAGAAGTTCTGTTTTGAAACAGGAGTCTTACATTCTCACAATTGCTTTAAAACAATTGGAACTAAAATAGGCAAAGCTAACTCCACTATTTTTTAAAATTAATTAAAACATCTGGCAAGAGAAAATAACAAGTCTTCTCTAGTGATGGGTAACCTACTCACTGTTCTATCAAAATCTCCATAAACATAAGGAACTGATGTTGGAAAAGTTTTAATATTTTTCGATAAGATTCATATCCTTATAGAACATGTTTACAGTTTATTCTCTGGTGTGGAAACAGAAAGATCCACTAAAGCATCAGCAATTCAGGGGACATTACGTCTGACCATTATAGTTTTGCTATAGGTGAAGTAGCAGGAAAAAAAATAATCTGTGTTTTAGAAGAAGTGTCATTTAAGCTTCTGTACCCACATTCTGTAGAGTTATGCAGGTTATTCTATTGCCAGTTGTAGAAAGTGTATCTCTATCTCCTGATTTTGGCCTGATTCAAATACATAAAGCATTAAAAAAAGCAAATCACAAAACAAACCAGAAAAAAATAGCAACTGCAGAAAAAATAGAAAATGTCTTGCAATAAATCTTTCTGTTATACTTCTTCAATGAACCCTCTCCTCTTCTACTCTCCTAAGACAGAAGGATAGGAAAAAGAAACCACTTTTTAAATAAACCAAAAGTATTCCTCTTTAAAATATAGGTAGATGCCTGGCAACAGTTCAGAGCACCCAGGTGTGAAAGAAGAATCCCACCCTCATAAGAAGGTGATACACTAGCATCATCTTAGGGAAACAAAAAAAAAAACCAAAACCCAAGCATCATCCAAACCACAGGCCATATATACAATCTTTGAAGAGTGATGGGAGATGAAAAAAATCAAGGAACATGAGCACACCCAATCTGGGGTGACTTTTTTCACAGTCAAACCATGCAACAGAAGGAGGAATGGGAATGAAAGGAGAGTTGGTAGAGATGAAATCAGAGGAGAAGCTACTCATCAGCAAACCCCTCAATTCCTTTCAACTGTGTATAGCATGGGAAAAGTGTCACTACTGCCAAGAGGAAATGCACAGTCAAACTTCTGGACTACTGGGAACACTTCATGTTATACCCATGACATTACAGACTCTCAGTGCAGGAAAAATTACGTGGAAAACTTTCTAGAAACCTCCATAAGTTCCATAACCTCCTTCCAACCTCCTCCCAGAGATTGACAAAAAAACAGTTTCTTGTTCTTCTACCAGGATGTTTTCTTACACCTCAGTGCAAATATCAATCACCATTTAATTCCCTTCTGAGTCCACTGGCAGCCTGACTTATAGTAACACCTGAGTGAAACTCAGCCCAGGCAAGACAAAGGCAGTGTTTGTGGGAAGCAGAAAAACATTGGGAGGCCTTGGCAACCATTGTTATCTCACCATCCATCAAACAAGCCATCCTCAGTGTGCTCAATCAACCTGCATTCCCTGTACTTCTGGTCACACTGAAAGGATATTTCTCACTAAAATGTAGGTGAGGCACTGTAAACTCACTGTAATGAGACCGCAATAACTTCTAACTTTAAAGGGTTCTAATTACTCCAGCACACACAAGCCCAGGTACAGCCACTATGTACAGATCCCAGTGTACTGCCACCAGCAACCTCTTTTCTCACGGTTACAATGGCTACATCTCTTGGGAAATCTGCCAGATGAAATAAACCATGAGCACGAACTGAACGCTTTCTGCAAGAACAAAACCTGTCTCTTCCTCTCAGATCTCCTCTTAGCCGCAACTAAGGGCAATCAGAAGATTGGGTTCTCATTCCCGTTTTGCATAGCTCTTGTAAAATTGAGGCTGCAATGCAGCTTCCATATTGAACAGCTGGGCATAAACCTGCATTTTACGTGCTGTTAGGGTTAAATCAATCCCTTAGACTGAAACAACGTGGCACAATCTGATTGGCAAAATCTGCACATCCAGATCCTCTGCTGGTGCTTGCCTTCCTTTGCCTTTGCATGTGCTTTCCTTTCTGGATCTTCAGGCAAGATTACACTTCCAGTGTAATTCTTAGGAGAAATTTAAATCAGTCATGCTGGAAGTATTTAATTTGCTTTCTAAACCACGATTCAGATTCTCTTTTACTGAAAGCTGAGTGGTGGAGGGGGAGAAAGAAAAGGATGTTTGGAACAATTAATTCCTTCTACCAGTGGAAGGCTGCTACAATGGTTTGATCAGGCTCTTGGAGTTACAAAATATGGAATGTTTGGGATTCAGAGCAGACAACTCTCTGCAGCAAAATTAGCTATTCATCTCCATTCTTCTGTATATAAATGAGCAAACAAGTTACAGCCAAAGTGTCTGCCTGCATGGTCTGCTTAGTAATTCTGAATGCAGGACTATTCAGTGCACAGACACCCGGAATTGATATTGAAAATATCCTGGCAGTCAGTTATTACTACTGATAAATATTAAATTGGATGACAGACTGTACTACAAAAACTGTGAAACTAAAGAAATAAAATGGCTGGGTTTTGAGCCAGAAGACATGTCCTTTGAAAGATAAAAACAGAATTCTTCAGTAAGTATAGATATGGGAATAGCTAATGATTGATCAGAAGAAACTTCAAAGCAGATGAATCTACAAAGCAAGGAGATCCATCATATAAATCTGAATTCATTAATAAAGCTTATCTTGTATAATTATTGTTTCATATGAATGATGCTGGTGGATTGAACACAAAGCAACATGGGCAGTATTTACTAAATATAGTGAAATGCCATCCTCCATTCAATATAACTCTATATTAAAAAAAGTAATATTTGGGGTTTTTTTGTACTAATAATCTTATGTAAGAGCACTCCATGCTTGAAACAGAAAGCAACAAGGTTTGATGCCAGTACTTTGTCTTTCCTAATTTTAGATCAGACTCTGAAAGCTCAACTTCGATACAATTAAGTGCTAAGTGTTGCGGTGCACGTTTCTGTGCCAAAATGTGAAATCGCGGGCAAATGACCTGATCTCAGGAAAGAAAATGACCTCCATCCCAGATTATTTACAGTCTTAGAAGAATATAGAGAAGATTTATTTCATGGTATCCACAAAGGCCATAAACAGCAAATGAAGATCCAACACGCTGCTCTCATCATCACCTGCTCCATACAAATTTCCACATTTCTCAATTAAGGCATGATCAGACAGACTGTATTGCAGTGGTCCTGCAGGAGGGAATGAACTCATGCTGATGAGTTCAGAACACCATGCTGGCATTTAAATTCAGCTGTCCAGGAGATGATGAGGTAGACAGCTCCCCTGAGGGCTGCCTTCGTCAGTTTGAAGGTCTAGGTACAGCATGCATTGCATGTAGAGTCAAGTTTGAACCCACATTGCATGGTGTTCTCTGAGCCTGAGCAGGTATTTGATGTCCTTGGCAGCAAGCTCTTGGAGCTTTTCCAACTTAGGGCTGAGATCTTACTGACTGGGAGATAGGTCCTCATGTTGTGGGGAAGCACATCCACTGAGGAGAAGCTGTAAGACAAGCAGCTTCTGACTCGCCTGTGTCTTCTACTAGTGGAAACCTCTAAAATGTTTTTTGTGGCTATCTGAATGTAGTCCAGCAAAACAGGTTCGTAGTCCAGCCAGCTCCAGGAGCAAAGCTCAGCTGCATCAGTGGCAACCCCAGAAGCACACTCCCCAGCGCGTCCCTGTCCCCTGAGCAAGTACGTAGGAAACCAGACCCAAAGTCCAGCAGTGATTACCTAATGCACTTCTGATGAGTGCTCAGATCCTTATGAACAAACCTCTTTATGGATGCTCTATAAAGAATGACGTTGCCTGTAACAAGTTCATCACCCTCTAACCAAGCTGCAGGTATACTGGAAGGCATGCTGTTTTACAAGAAGGCTGTATTGTACCTATTTAGACAGGAACAGTATATTTTGTAAGAATGGCAGTAAATGAAAAAAGATAAGCTTATAGGCACAAATTTGAGTACTAGTTTGCCTAATAACAAGTTATTAGAGCAGTTTATGTAACTGGAAAAAACAGATCTTGTTGCCCAAAAGCATGTTTTTGTTTTGTTTTGTTTCCCAAACTACCTCTGTCATCCCAGTAAGAGATACTATCTCTGCTAACAAGCACTGCCTCACTTCTATTTCTAGACCCATCACAGTTACAAAAACACTACCAGCACAAATTTATTCACTGTTTCTCAGGGAGGGCTTTTCTGACTCATTGCTTTTAATGTACTGGATACTGGATAATATACTGGATATAGGCTTATCCTGCTTTATCTTACATCAGATTAAATTCAACCATAAATATCGGAACATATCAGCTGGAAAGTATTGCTTGGCTGCTCTGTTCAGTAAGTCAGCTACAGATCATGATAAATCATATATGGAAAGCAGATGAAGCTTTCTATACACCCCTCTGAAGCTTCTGGACGGATGAAGTTTCTACACCCCTTTGCTTTGCAACTTGTGGTGCTACAAATTATTTGGTTACTTTCACATATCAAAAGTGTAAAATGCCATCACAACAATCAAAAGCAGACAGACATATTTTGGACCTTCTCTTTAACACAACTGATAGGTAACCAGAAGGCATTTTCTGCCTCAATGACAAGGGTTAACTTCCATGGAAAAGTCCTGCTGCTTTGCTCATGTTTATCAAAACTACGGTATAACTAACTAATCACGAGACTGAACACAGAGCCAACACATGCTTATGTTTCTTAAAGGAATTTCTAAGGTCTTCTAAGCAACTTTAAAGAATTAATTCATTATAACAGTAAGGTGCCAAGCAAGATACAGTGGCACACAAATCAAGCTTGAGAACAAACCCATTCACTGTCTTTCTGCCATTCAGATGATAAATCTCTCCCTTAAGTATACCTGCCCCAGTCAGCACTGTTGCTTTTACCTGCCAAAGCTTGCCACTGGCAGGCATCACCTTTGTGGATGGCCACAGTGGCTGTGGGCTGCTATGCAATTTTTAACCAATGCAAAGCCTCAAGCAGCTCAGTAATAACGTTACATATCATATACTTTCTAAGACTCAATGACAACATAGTGCACCTTTTCAAGTTTACACAGCATATGTTTAAAGTATCCTTTATCAAGTCTTGAAAGGAAATAATTTCTTTAACATGGGTTCTGTAGGAAACAGAAACTCTCCTTTGGCAAAAAATAACTTCAGCCAGCTGGATTACTGACAAAAATGGATATTCATATATAGTGAAAACTGAAAATGGAGTTTTACTAAGATAGAATTGTTCTCCAAGTACTTCCTCATTTTTCATTCCCCAGTTATTTCTCAATAGATAACCAGTCTTGTCCTGGAAATGGACTAAAAGACTCCCAGTATCTCCCACCTCCATGTTATGCATTTCCAAATAATACGCAAGCACCACTGGCCTGAGAACATTTCTGTCACTATAGCAATACTAATAAATTAATTATGCCAGTGGCTGTTCCCTGGCACTGAGAGCAAGCGGCAGAGAACAGCCTGTGCCAACATTATTACTGCACTGTAGTTCTCACTGTAGTTATTCTCTTAACCTCCACAATAAAAGGCGTCATGTCCAAAAAGCCTTGTGGGGAGAGACCACAGCCCATGCCAAAATCCCATCCTATGGCCAGGATTTATTTGGGAAAGTGTAAAATGGCACATGCCAAAGCATGCCAAGGACTGTTCTAACAATTCAGCTGTCTGGCCCCGTGAAGTTCTCATCCCTGGAAATACCATACAGTACTGCTTAATTTACAGGGGCTTCCAAACTCAATGGTGTCTAAAACAATAGGATCTTGTTGAGAAAGTCTGTAGCAGCTTTAGTACAAATTAATTGAGAACAGCAATAAAAGCTTCAATAACAGAAGTTTTGGGGTGTTAAATCTATCATCATCCTGTGTCTCATTCTACATGCAATATTAGAAGTATCATGTGTAGAAAGATCCATAAACATGGCCCTTTAAATACTTCTAACAACAGTCAACCAAGTTCTGTTCAAAATGCAAACACATCCTTTAGCTTCTGCACAGGAAGCCTCACACTAACAGATTGCTGGAAGATGGGAGGGTGTGTCAGGGAAGTTACAAAATCACAGAGCAATTGAAGCTGGAAGGGACCTCTTGAGATCATCTAGTCCAGCCCCCTTCTCAAGCAGGTCACTTAGAGCAGGTTGTCCAGGACTGTGTCCAGCTGGCTTTTGAACACCTCCTAGGATGAAGGCTCCACAACCTCTCTGGTCTAGGCAACCTGTTCCAGCGTTTGACCATCCTCACAGAAAAGAAGTGTTTTCTTGTGTTCCTATGGAATTCCATGTGCTCTTATCTGTGCATCGTGCTTCTTGCCCTGCCTGGGTTCCTCTTCTTCATTGCCTCCCATCAGGTATTTATACACATTGATAAGATCCCCACTCAGTCATCTCTTCTCCAGGCTGAACAGTTCCAGCTCTCTCAGCCTTTCCTCATATGACAGTCTCTTAATCATCTTTGTGGCCCTGCACTGGACTCACTCCAGTAAGTCCATGTCTCTTTTGTACTGGGGAGACCCAAACTGGATGTAGCATTCCAGACGTGGCCTCACCAGGGCTGAGCAGAGAGGAAGAATTACTTTGTTCAACCTGCTGGCAATACTCTTCATAATGCAGCCCAGGATGCTGTTGGCCAGCTTTGCCATGAGAGTGCATTCCTAGCTGATGGTCAGCTTGGTGTCCAGCAGGACCCTCAGGTCCTCTTCTGCCAAGCAGCTTTCCAGCTGGTCAGACCCCAGCGTGTACTGGTGCGTGGGGTTGCTCCTCCCCAAATGCAGGACTTTGCATTTCCCCCTCTTGAACTTCATCAGGTTCTTGCCTGCCCATTTCTCCAGCCTGTCAAGGTCCTTCCAAATGGCATCACACACGACTATTGTATCAATTCCTTCCAGTTTTTTTTATCATCTGCAAACTTGCTGAAAGTGTACTCTGACTCATCCCTCAGCTCATTAATGCAGATGTTATATAGTACTGGGCTCAGTATCAACCCGTGGGGCACTACACTAGTGACTGGCCTCCAACTGGACTTTGTGCCACTGATCACAACCCTCTGGGCTCAGTCATCCAGCCATTTTTCCATCCACCTCACTTATCTAACCCTTACTGTATCTGCTTGTCTATAAGAATGTTATGGGAGACTGTCAAAAGCTTCACTAAAGTCAAAGTAAACAACATCCATGGCTCTCCCTTCATCCATCAAGCCAGTCACACCATTTTAGAAGGGTGTCAGGTTGCTAAAGCATGATTTCCCCTCCGTAAATCCATGCTGACTATTCTGGATCACCTTCTTGTCCTTCCTTTGTATGGAAATAATGTCCAGGATTAGTTACTCCATCACTTTCCCAGGAAACAAGCTGAGGCTAACCAGCCTGTAGTTCTCCAGATCCTCCTCCTTGCCCTTCTCGAAGACAGGAGCAATACTTGGTGTTTTCCTACTTTCAGGAACCTTCCCCAATTCCCATGACTTTCCAAAGATAATTGAATGGCCTCACAATGACATAAGCCAGTTCCCCCAGCACTCATGGGTGCAATCTATCAGGCCCCAGGGACTTGTTTACATCCAGTTTGTTTAAGTGTTCCTTAACCTGATCATCTTCCACTAAG
This sequence comes from Morus bassanus, assembly GCA_031468815.1. Taxonomy (NCBI): domain Eukaryota; kingdom Metazoa; phylum Chordata; class Aves; order Suliformes; family Sulidae; genus Morus; species Morus bassanus. The sequence continues at coordinate 83,940,012 of CM062568.1, read as the reverse complement.
GGCAAGTTGTCTTTGCTCCACACTTTCCCTCTGGTCTCAGGGGTCTGTGATTTCTAAAGGCCAGTCTTACCAGAATAGACTGAAGCAAAGAAGGTGTTGAGTACTTTGGCCTTTTCTGTGTCCTCTCTCAGCAGCAGCCCTGTACCATTTGACAGTGGGCCTACATTTTCCCTAGTCTTTCTTTTGCTGCTGATGTACTTGTAAAATCCTTTCTTGCTACCCTTCACATCCCTTACCAGATTCAACTCCAGGTGGGCTTTGGCTTTCTTGGCCCCATCCCTGCACAAATGGACAGTGTCTCTGTATTCCTCCTGGGTCACCTGTCCGTGCTTACAGCTCTTGTAGACTTCCTTTTTGTGTCTGACTTTAGTCAGGAGTTCCTCGTTCACCTCCATGCAGGCTGCCTGATTGTTGGGATGGACCAAATTAGAACTTAGAGAAGCTTGAAGATAAGCGAGCTCTCTTTGACTGTTCTTCTCTCCAGGGCCATGGGATACCATGTGATTCTTCCAAGCAGTTCCCTAAACAGGCCAAAGCCCGCCCTCCTGAAGTCTAAGGCTGTGATCCTGCTTCTTGTCCTGCTCACTCCTGCTCATGCTTCTGAACTCCACCATGTTACGGTCACTGCAGCCATGGCTCCTCCTGACCTTCACATACCCAACTGGCCTGCCTTTGTTTGTAGGTATGACATCCAGCAAAGCACCTCCTCTCATTGGATTCTCAAGCACCTGTGCCACAAAACTGTTGCTTCATGTTGCACACCAGCAGGTGCCAGGGTGGTTCACATTCCCCATGGTCCTCATGCATATGAACGTGAGGCTGCTTCCACTTGTCTGAAGGTCTCATCTACTTCTTCCTGATCAGGTGGCCTATAACAGACACTGACCATAGCATCAGCCATGTTAGTTTACCTGCCAATCCTGACTCACAAGCTCTGAACTGGCCCACCACCCATCCCCACAGCAGAGCTCCTTGCTTCTCAGCTGCTGTTTCACATAAAGGATGAGTTCCCTTCCTCCCCCTCCCAGCCTGTCCTTCCCAAAGAGCCTGTAGCCCTCCATTGCAGCACTCCAGTTGTGTGAGCTACCCCAACGCATGTCCATGACCTGATGAGGTTATAGCGCTGTAAATGCACACAGACATACACACTTTCCTCCTGTTTTTGACCCTGCTGTGGGAATTAGTATGGTGGCATTTCAGAGAGGCACCCAGGCATGCTGATTGCCCACAGAAAGGGCATGAGTGCTTTCCACATAAGGGCTGTCATGCAGACACTTTCTTTTTTACATGCTTATGCACTTCAGGTGATTCTACCTCATTCTTTTATTGTTGATTGCCATGGCTCTTCTGTTCTCATCACCCCAGGGCCCTTAGCACACCTGCAACTTCCACCACTTTGACTGTTGAGGAATCTTCCCCATCTTTCCTACTTTAAAGCTTTTCTTACCAGCTTGGCCAGTCAAGTTTTCTTTGACTCTTTCCTTAAGCATCTGCTGCTAGATACTGTCCATTGTCAGATGCAAGAATATGGGCTGGACAGACTTCTTGTCTGAGCTAGCAAAGTTGTACTTAGAGTCTCACTTAGATGCACAGATAAGCATTATAAAGAAATATTTTTTCCTAGGCAAAACCCAAAGCTTATATTGCAAAAATCTCTCTCATACCAAATTAAAAAATGACTAATTTATAACTCTGATTGATTACTTTTTCCTATAAGGCTTTACTTTACTACATATATGCTAAACATAGGAACAAGCAGATAAAGAATACTCTCTACCATTCTATTAAATGCCTTTGAGCAACCTATAATGAAAACGTAAAGATTTCATGCTTCTGCTCACAGGTGTTGGGTAATAAAAGAACTGAGGCTAAACAAAAAAATGTACTTGTTATTTCTAAATACAGCCTTACTGTAAATGCAAACCATTATAGTATCTAATAACATTTTCATCTCTAACCTTAGATACACATTTTTAAAATAGCTTGCATTACTCCCTATACTCCAGATAACACAGCCCAAAGTAATTCTATAAAATAAATGGAACTGAATTGAACAAACCGGATAATACTGATTAAATACAAGACAGTGTATGAGCAAAGTGCTGCTGCTTGTTATAGACTAAACAAGGGCTTGTAATAAGTTAGTTTTATAGTTGACTACCTCAAAGAAAGACTATGCTTTTTGTATATATACATATGTATGTATATGAACATAAATTAGATATGGGATATATGACTTCATTTCCCAAACACTACATCCCTGAAGGAAAGACACGATGCTGACAACAAAAAGTAATGGTGTGTGTTAGCCATTAGCTTTATACTTGGACCCAGAACAAGAAAAAATAATAACTATTATTACTATTATTCATGTTTACCTCAGTTAAGATATGCCTGACCACAGGTCAAGATTTTTTCAGATGTCTAGGGATGAGTGCTTCTTTTCTTAGGATAAACACTAAACACTTCACACTTTCACAAGCTCTGAACCACCCTCTCTGAGGCTTTATAGCACACATGCAAAATTAGTGGTTACTTTAAAAAAAACAACAATTTGTTGAATATAAGAAATGAAGAAATAATAAAGTGTTTGGGGTAATAAAGACTTATACAACTTTAATTTTGAAAAAATGTTTTGAGGATATATGTGGAATAAATCATTGTATAATAAGCAATTTTGCATGAGAAATAAAACCCAAGATCTTTTAATGCAACTCAGTAGAAGGTTTATTAAAATAAACTATGGTCTGTTGCAAGGTCATTAATTTTTATAACTTTGTTTTAATCATTTCAGACTCCTCTCTTGCCTTCAATCTAAAAGGTGGGGTTTTGTTCTACTTCACTGAATGGAAAAATAATTATTTAATCTCCAAAAGGAGCATTCAAAGAAATATGTTGAAGACCAAGTGCTTATTCTGTAGCAAAGAAGGTTTCTCTAGAGGTCAGAACAGATCTTACTGCATTTTCACATTTGCTACGCATGCAAACACTGATTTTTCTTGATTTATCAGTATCCATAAAAAGTGACACAGCTGCTCTCTGCCTCCTAATATTCCCCATAGGAGAGTACAAAAAGAGAGGACAATCGAGATGCAATCCCTCAGTTCCCCCATAAAACCAAGGTCCTGGAAAGCAATGAGCCAGTCCCGCTTCAACAGCTGTGGGTTTTACTAGAGATTTTGATCTTGCTAATGTGTTGTTCTGGGGATCAATGGGAGAGGAGCTAAAAGCTCAAGATCATCAGAGGAGAAAGGTATCTGGGACTCAGACTGGACTCACTCCTGCCCAGGAGAAACAGTCTTAGGGACAGGAAAAAAACAGCTGTTTTCCTCAGCTTCCTAGGGTCTGGGCATCAAGCAAGCTCCTGCAGTACCAGAGGAAGACTGATTGTTACCTGCTTAGCATAAGGCTGCGTTGCACAGTCCATGTTTCATCAAAACATTATCCACATGCAAGCTGAAGCAAGGCCAATGAGTCATCTGAGAAGTGTCATACTTGGTCCCACCTCTGTTTCAGTGGGCATTTCATTCATGTTTATGCAACATGAAACAGTGCCATCATGACCAGGAATGCCAAGTGCTGGATGATCTTGCACAGGAAACAGGAATCATGGGCTTACCTCACCAGGCAAAGGACAAAACTGGCCAACATAAAGGCATGAATCACTTTGAAAAAACAAATGCAGCTTCCCATCTTCAGGCAGCTTTGTGAATTTAGCCCTGATCGGGCTATTTTGTGTAGAAGAAAGTTAATTTTGGAGTATTTTTTGTTCCAGTCAGGGAACAGCCAGGAAGAAAAGAAACAGTAACACACATTATATTTTATTTGATCCAAAATAGCAACCAAGCTGAAAAAACAATTATTCACAGAATATAGCTGCAAGTTCTCAGGGAGACTGTTAACTGTAACAAAATATATGAGACTCTTCCATGCAGAAAAGACCGCTACACATCCCTAGACAGTATTTCCATCAGAAGATAGGTCAGGCTAAAAATTTGAGCCCATCATTAAGGACAACTATCTATAAAAATGAAGACCTGAGTAGTGAGCTGTGAGAAACCTGAAACCTATACAGTTTCCAGCCAGCGTGCTCAGGTGCCGTGGGAAGCCTGGCTGCTGCATTGCAGAGTACAGCACAGCACAGGTTTAATCTGCCCAGCTTCACATCAGCCTAAACTTGGTGCTGCCATAGCAAGATTTGTACTGGTACCCGAGCCAGCTCATTTAAGGCTGACTGGGATACGCTGACCACGGGATTCACAGCAACTGTTGCTGTGACTGCAGTGCAGGCAGATCCCTGTTTTTTTGACAAGGTCTTTTTTCTTCATGTGTCACAACTGAGATCCTGATCCAGCAAAATGACCCCATAACATACTTAGCTAAGAGAAGTGCATCAAGGTCACCATAATGCACTCAGCAGGCCTAATTAAGCAAAATAGGTGCTCAATTATTTGCAGTTTGGGTTCTACTATGGGACTGAAAGGACATCCACTCACAGCAATAAACATTTAAGCGTGGCTGATTGCAGAACAAAGCCAGAAAGGCTACAGGCATCCAGCTTATCATTCACAAGAGCCCAAAACACACTTTGACTATTATCTCTGATTAAAAGTAAAAATAAAAATGCCTCCCTGATAGCTATAGAGAAACATCACAATACCAAACCCTTTTCTACACTTAAACTAGGGAAGGATATTTTCAAGCTCAAGTCGCTGACAAAACAATGAAAGCAAAGAAAGGAAAAGATGGTGGGGGGAAATCAACTGTTATTCTAGGAGTCGTGAAACACTGCAATAGTGCGACTCATGGGAGAGGCAGTAAAAAATAACAAGAGCTTTTGTGTCATCTCTGTTGGTGTACATCAGTGGGACTCTGCTGACATTAATGAACCTAAGCTGACTTATGGCAGAGAGTCTTGCTCTTTATTTGCTATGATGATGACTGATGTCTAAATTCAACAACAGATTTTTATACAATTACAATTAAAGGTCTATAATAACATACAACACAAATGTAGTCTGTGCAGGACAGCTGTATTGTTGTATTCATCTTGTGGCCTCATATAGCCAGTGGCAGTGGCATACATAATGGAAATATTAGTAACACCTTTGTGAAAGGTAGCAACACAGCATAAAATGAATACTTTAGAACTACTAGCAGTCACATTTCAGGACAACTAAATAATATTTTATAAGACAAATTTTGATTCCGTTACCAAGAATTGCAATATTTAACTCATCTCATGCCACTCCTGAACTCTTGTAATGTTTTAATAATGTAGACTATATATCTGCTTATAACACATGACTGTTTTGGGCATTTGACAAGATAAAATATTAACATTCATGTTGCAGACCTAATGCCCGCATCCCTTTGACAGACATAAATACAGAGAATTTATAAGCAAAGAATTTATAACAAAACCAGACAGCATCCAGACCAACATTTAAGGAAAGAAATTCTGCAGAACCATAGCAAGGATTACTACAGGTCATAACTGGATCATAAGTCAATGCCACTGTGTCACAAAAAGATTACAGATGTCATTTGTTAGTTCCTCTGTCCTCCATCTTTCCACATCCCAACTCCTTCTCAGATCAATTCTTCTCCACCTAATCCTCCTCCTCTCCTGTTTCCTAATGACTGTCTTGTACTCAGGTAATCCAAATGTTGCCATTCACATCAGTTCCTCCTCAAGGTGTATTGTCCCTACCCTTGCCTAGCTTCCTTGTCAGCTCTCCATTCTGACACCTAGCAGCCATTATCGGCATACTTCTTTTTAGCCATGCAATTTTTGGACACGCTGTGTGGATGCTCCTTTGGAGATTTCAGCTTCCACATTCTACTCAGCATGGCATCTTCTAAAATTTTCAGGTGGCTTTTAACATGGGAGAACTTCACAGCAACATCAGAAATTACATCCCTGGCTGAAAGGTGATGTGTGGGTCACCTTTCAAACATGTGTCTCAAAGACTAGGACCCAAGCTTTGTAATGACCTTTGGCAAAACAACATCTGTTTTTCCAGGAAAAGGATGATGTTTTTCAAAATACCGGTTACATCTCAGAAAAGCAAGGGGAACAAAAAATTCCAGCTCAGTCATGGAAAGCATGGTAAAGTTACAAATAGCTAAAAAGGGTCTGCAGATGAGAGGTATTCAGCAGCCCTTGTAAAGGGAATAAGACCAAGTAGAGCCTGGTAATTTCATGCCAGTTTTTCTTAGATTTTGTAACATGCATAAAGAAGTATATCTTTTAAAAAATATACATTATCTGGCTTAGATAGCAATCCTCATTTGCCAGAGAGAAAGCACATATAAATAAAAATATTAGAGTTCCTGAAGTACTGTTAGAAAGGATTCAAATACAACAGTTATAATGCAAAATTAGAATCCAAACATCACTGAAAAAAGGAGACCAAAACCTTTCTTCTAACTTATGACATATTGTGCCACCTTCTTTTCCCAGAGTCTGATGGTTATTGACAGAATTTGGAACCGACACCTCCTGGGACTACACAGTGAACATGGTAACTTCAGTTTCCATAATGGATCATTTTTATTTTCTTTTTTGTTAATGGGCAGGGAGATTGAGGTTCAGCTAATTGACTGTGAAAAACTACTGGGCATGTCAAGAGAAACAGCTGGCTGTAACACACAGCAGATTAAGAAGTGCCAAAAGTTAGAGAGAGCACTGTGAGGGCTGGCTGGGTTTCACAGGCAGGTGAGGGGGAGCCACATGAAAGGTGACCACGTCAGAGGGGAGCCCTGCCAACCCCCAGGGAGCTGAACTTGCAAGGCCAAGAGTGCCAAGAGGACTGTATCGGTCTTACTATGCAAGGCTGATGGTATCTAAGTGACAGTGTCACAAACATCAAATTTAGGTACAGATGTCACACAAGCGGAACCAATGGGGAAAAGTAATCAGGGGTGTGACATTGCAGAGACCAGGGCCAGGAGTCTGCTGTGGGGAAGACCATACGTGTGCATCAGCTACTGTAGAGACCCATTTCTGCACATACGTAAGGAGGCTGTGTGTGCATGTGTATGCATGCCCCAATAGAAAGCACCCTGATTTACTGATGCATAAGAATAGGATCAGGTCATTCATACCGGTCATGTTTATGTGTGTGCTGTTTGTGCTCAGGTGGTGCCTGTAAAGGCACAAGTTGCCTGTATGCATGACTCTGGTGGTTGGCAGTGTCTGTACAGAGCGTGTGTGTGTGCACGCATGTGCATGCATAGGGATTGCATGCTCAGCCTCACTGTGAACTGGACCTGGGGACAGGGAACTACAGCAGCCTGGTGCTATCAGACTGGGATGGGAGGAATCCCCTTTGGTCTAGAGGGCCACCGACTTCTCCTCCCTTAAAGCATCTCCTACATTTGACTAGCATTATTTCAGTTGTGCTACTTTAATTGAAACAATAACACATAAAATGTAGGGGATAAGAATGAAAAGGACTGAGAACTCAAAGAGCATTAGTATTCTATGCATGAGGATAAGGAGGGAATGAAGACATTGGCCCAGTTAGAAAGGAGGTCTGGTGCGGCATGTAAAATGTACACCAGAACATCCTGACCATATGTAGCCTGTTGTCTTGCTCCAATGCCATCACTTGTTTGACACTACTTTGCATCTATACTTCCTTGAAACGTGCTCTAAGTGCAGCTCTTCCTTGTGTAGTTGTGGAAGGTACTGTAGGGCCTGCGCTGCAACATCCCAAGTTGTTGATGGGCCTGTTCAAGGAAACTGTTGTCTGTAACTGCCAAGAAAAGTACACCATTGTTATTGAACACTGAAAATAAAAGTCAGTCTTTAAAACAAACAAACAAAACCACCAAAACCACCAACCTCTGTGAAGGTAACTCGTAGGGTTAGATGAAAGAAGAACTTCATTACCACACAGTATGCCTGAACTACAGAGGCTTTGGCAACTTGTGCCACATAGATGCCAAATGAATTCAAATTGTTGTTTTTTGAATCTCTGAAGACCTGTCACACTAGCACATTTCCAACACACTACTGTTTATATTATTGTCACTAAAAGTCTACTCACTCAAAAATGTCAGAGCCCTTACATAATTTAATATATTTAACACAGTTAAACACAGTTCATGTGGGCAACTGGATTCCCTAAATGGCGCTTCAAAAAAATGATATCACATACTAGCAATTACTTTTTTATATAGGTGGGCAGAAGAGGACAGCCAACATATCCTGATGAAATTAATCACTCAGCCTGGTTATTATCAGACAACAGTATAAAACTCAAAACTGCCAGCAAGAAATATTGCTGATTCATTGAACTCGTCCTTATATTTGCAGCCCATTTCAGTGTTTTTCAATTTAATAAGATTGATGATAACGTCTGTTTTCCAGAAAAAGAAAAAATCTTGTTGATACTATGTATAAACACTTAAGGAAAAATATTTCCTCTCCTATCTTTCAATAAAAGCATTTTTTTAAATAGAGTTATAATTCATCATTCTGTGACAGCATTTAGAAAAGAACATTTACACAGTTATCTACAAGCCTGGTCAAATCGTATCATCTCCCTGAATATCATTCCATTTAAGTACTTTCATTACCCTTACGCTTACTAAAAACACTGATCTTTATTCCACTTCTTATGTGGTCTAAATTGCCTTGAGTAATCTGTCTAACAGAGATAATTAAATGTGTTTCATTAATATCTGCAAAAGGTTCCAAGGGCATGCAGTCGATTGAAGTCTGGTTTGCAAACGTGTTGCTCAGATTTCATGATCTACATGCTAAAGAAACAAGTAAAGTGCCACTTGACTCACAGGAAAACAGGAATGGAAGGGATCTAGTTTGCCATCATCTCCAACCCCTTGGTAATTTACACTGTATAATACAAACTGTATCGTATAACCTCCTTCGAATAGTTACCAATGATCAGCATAAACCCATTTTGGATTATTCAATCCAGTGCTATAACTGAAAGTTTGGGAATGAACTCCATTGCTGTAATGTTTAAAGGTCTTCTCCCTTGCAATCTGAACATATAGTCCCTTTAGGTCTTTGCCACAACGTATTTTTTGTTTTAAACAGTTCTTATTTCTTTCTGTTTTTTATTCCCCCTTGATCTTAGTTTTGCTGTATTAGACAAATCTATGTCTTCTAGTCTCCCCTCATGTAATGATTTTTTCCCTCCCCTAATCATCCTAACAGCATTTTCTACATTTGTTACAGTTTGAATGCTCCCTCTGAAACATGTCTAGCCACAATTAATAATATTTCCCTATCTCCACAATGGCATTTACCATTGACATACTCAATGACAACACTTGGATGTCTCTCAGCGATTCAGCTGATAACTCAAGATTCCTCTCCTCAGTCATTTTGAACACATGCTTCTAGATAGTTGGGAAGATTTTGATATTAATCCTCAATCGCATCTTTGAATTTTACTGTATTCATATATGTTCTCTATACAGAATCCCCCATTCCTCCTTTGCTTATCCTTTATATGGATAAAAAGCCACTTGCAAGGTGTTTTAACAGGTTTTTTTAAAGAAGCAAGTCAGGCTGAATTTGTGCAAATCTCACTTCAGCCCTTTAGTTTCTTCTGTGCAAGAAGCTTTCTGTGTTGGTCAGTCCTTTTAACCTTTCCTTGCACATTTGTTGCTTTTTTGCAATATCTTTACTGATGTGGTTATTCAGCTAATTTATGCCTCTCTTCCCTCAGTGTTCAGGTGCATGCATGTCACTGTAAGATCTGAGACTTTATAAACTAGAATATAAATCCAGACGATTAAAAATGTCCTCTTTAAGAACATGACATACTTTTTACAGTTCTTTTCTTATTATCAGCAAGAATCATTGTACAAATTGAGGAGATATATGTATTTGTATACACACACACGTGTTTGTGTGTGTGTGTGTGTGTGTGTGTGTATCTCTTGCTCTCTCTCATACACACAACTCTCTGCCATCATGCTGAATCTTGAAACTGGTACTTTCATAAGGGATGAAACACTCCTGGCTTTCTCTGCCTCTCTCTCTCTTCTCCTTCTGAGTTTCTTCCCTGAGAATCCCCCTTAGTCTCATATACATCCACATTTAGCTCTCAAGTAAAAACAAGAATTTTCAGTTTTATTGAAAGTGGTAGCCTGTCTATAATGCAGTCATTAGACCACCTGCACTTGCTGTCTTGCACAGATATACCAAAGTAATTTTAAAGTAGCAAATTCAGATGCTAGTAGCAGCTTAGCTGTTGCAGCAGAGAGATCAGCCTGAGTTGTAAAACCTGCTTGAGAAGCCAAATAAACTTTCAGATAGTCCGTGCTGAGCTTTATGATAGCCTGAGAATGGCAGACAGTCCAATTAACTTAAAAGCTCAGTAGGGAATGCCTATTGGTTTCTTTTCCATGTAGCACAAGCATTTGTGCTGTATTCTATGTAAATCCAGCCAAACCCTTTAGAGAAAATCACTTTTCTATCATTAATATTTACATGAAAACATCATTATGGCTTTCAAATATGGCACAACACTTAGCCTGGCAACATGTGGATTGCTGAGTTTTTTCATTTGTCACTGAACAGTTGTTACAAAAAAAATCTGCACGTAATTCTTAAGTTATGAAACAGATCTGAGGAGGAGAGGGTGGCAGTAAATCCCTCCTTGAAAAATTCACTTAATCTTACCATACTTCAGCATCTCAATTAAAAATGAGAATAAAGTCAATGTCTTTCTGGCATCTGCTAATTACAATATAACCACCAAGCACATGAGGATCCCCATTTTATGTGGCAGACTTCAAGTGCTCCTGTAGCACAAAACCAAAGAAACAACAAAAAAACCTGCCATCAAATCCATGACTTTTTGAGCAAATTTGTCTGGGTCAATTCTGTACATTTCAGCACAATATCAAGTAACAGTAACAGTAAGCTAAGCGCTACCTGACTAACTTGTTTTAGGCTGCCAAATCCTGAGCATGTGGAGTTGCAACATCCTTTTGTTCTAACGATGTCAGGGAAATGTCAGTTGACCCAGAGTATAGCTTGCCGAAGAAGCAGCTTCTGGAAAAGGAACAAGTCAACCCAACCAAGCTTCCCGCTCCAAGCAGCTTTACAGAAAGCCTTGTCCTGTCATCCTTCCTCATGGTGCCCAGGCTTTCGGCACAGGGCTCAATTGCCTATGCAAGTCACAGAGGCAAGGCTGAAAAAGCAGCTGTGCAGCTATTACACATTATGTTCAGGTGATAGGGTTCCTCCTTCAGGAACTGTATTCCTGAAGGCTCACACCATGAAAGCAGCTGGTCCTATGATCTGCCCATTAGCTTGCATTTGCTTTAATTAATTCTAGTTGGGAAACTAACAGGACTGATTTTAAACAGAATTTGAGGACACTGATGTTTGGATTCCTCTGACCGGGCATCATTCAATGCCTTTTGGAAAATTCTGGCTAGTCACGGTGTGACACTCTGGGGAACCAAGTCCTTTCCAAGACCTAGCCACAATCCCGGCCCATATCTGAAAGCATGGAAACCCCTGTTTTTTAATGTATGTTTTAACTAAAAAGATTCCTGACTGAGAAGTTGTGACTTTTCAGCATGCAACACCGATGTTGAGCTAATCTTTTTATGGTTTCCTTTACAAAGGTAGACCATTAGCTCATCATTCCCTAGTATGCTGTTAAAATGGTGGAACTGCATTTTAATAGGATGCTGGCAACAGGAATCATGCAACAAAATCTCTAAATGTCATTACTATGAGCTGCCAGAATCAGCCCCTCATGGCCCAAAACAAAATATCTTTTATCAGTATGGCTTTTGGCCAAGTCTCTGCTGTCCAGCTCAAGGCACTAACTGGATTAAACAAAAACAATAAAAACAGCAGCAAAAAGAAAATGCTGTACAAAAAGGATTATAAGCAGGAAGAGGAACACAAAGTACCTCTAGACTCCAACTAAAACTGTTGTTCCCACCTGATCAAGCCCAGGGACAGCACTATCAAACACAGCACTCCTAAGAAAATGTCTCCTGTATCTCATAAACCGTTTCTTGAGAAACATCTCCCATATATCTCCGACTTTCTTATTTTACCTTACATTTCATCAATATTTCACTACTTCTTCCTTCTGCATTTGCTGCATGCTTATGTCAGGAGCTAACTTTACCAGGGCTTCTGCATTTTTGTATGATGAAAGGCTGCCACCATAAACAGATACTTTCTACACTCATTCCTACAAAATTTGCTCAGTATTCATCTCCTCCCTTAGGAACTTGCCAGATGCAATGATTTTTGGATATAACTGCAGTATTTATCATGCATTTTTAACAAAGGCTTTTCATCCCGAGATGCAAAAAAACCAAATTGCATCTCAACGTGCAAGGAAAAACATTTAAACTTAAAGCCTACAAAACTGGATGTCAGGCAACTAGTAAAATTGAAGCACCATCTTTTCATAAAAGCAGAGCTAAAAAACCTGTCTGTTTACACGCAGAGACCTAAGCTTATGCCTGAAATGAGTAGGGAACCAAAGACATCAAAGATGGTATAGACTACCATAACCAAAACCAGATATCAAACTGCACTCTGACAGGTTTGGCAAGTTCCGATTCCCAAAGAAAAGGTGCAGTTGTGGGCCCATCCACCACCAGGTCTCTTAAAACACTTTCCAAGCAGCAGATCTGCTCTGCAATGATGGAAAGTCCATCCTACCACAAAGAACGAGAACAGCATGATCCCAAGACCAACCTCAGACCCGTAAGCACTGGTGAGAAGCATACCCCTTGATCTCAACATCTTGTAAGCTTGAAATATTGACCAAATATTCAGAAAGCAGAAGCACTACAGAGTCTACATCTGCCTAAACCAGGATAAACAGCTACAGATCGTTTGTTGAAAAATCAGCACAGTCCAAGAACATCGGCAGGCATTTGTTAGATGGAAGAGCCCATGACTACAGCATCCCCCGATCACACTAAACACTTGCTGATAAACCAAAGGCAGGGATTAAGGCTCCCAATTTAGACCAGGTATTTCAGCTTTATGCAGCAGTGAGAGATCATACCATTGAGATCAGCATAGCTCTCTTACAACCAAATCAAAAGCTAATCTGAAAAAAGAAAAACAAACCAACCCTAAACAACACCACTAAAAGCTGAAAATTCCACATGCGAGCAGATTTTCATCTCCAGCATCTTTCATAAATACACACAAAAAAACTAGGAATAGAGCCAGAGACAAGCAGAAATATGTTAGGATTGATTAAAGCATCATCCTATGTCTTCACTGAATATCAGTACATCTATCTGCACTATAATTTTATATGTATATTACACACTAGAAATGTTACTTCATAGCAGAGCTGTAAATAACCATCTTTCTTAAGTGAACCTAAGCTCATTTAAAAATTGAAAGCAAAATGGTGTTATTATTCTGTTCAATTTCTTAAACTATACCAAAATTTTTCCATGCTATTTGTATCCTAAATAATATGCCTCCTCAGGTTTTAATTATGAAACGCTAAATAAATCCCATGAGCAAACACTTATTCATATCTGTCTGCTGAGTTCCGATTTGTAATTCCAGCTAATTACTTCCCCTGTCAGGAAAAATATTCTCTGAAGTCCCAATATGCCACACAAGTACCTCAATCTCTTTCATTTTACGTCTCCCAATGTTCAATACAAAAAATGTAAATTTATTTGACTACTGCTGGAAGAGTAAGAAATTTGAAATAATCTCTGCATTGTCAGCAGGTCTTTACCTTGTGTGCTTAATCCCTGTTACCATGGTGATATCTAATTGCACAGCCACACTGTTTGATTGGTTTATTTTAAATTGAAGTTTTTCTGTAGAATGGCACAGGATCCTAGCGAACATTAGATAAACGGCTTTCAAAATATTGCAGTGACTCATATTGTGTCAGTGACTAGATTAATTTGAGTTCAGTTAAACTATTTTTTCACCTTAATCTTTTACATATATGACAACACACATAATATGAGGATTTTTAGCATCATATTTGGGAGCTGAGCATTTTGAGTATAATTAAGCAGTATTTCATTGTAAGAAGGGCAATTAACACCTAAATGAGAGTTAAAATTCAGTAGGCTTTTGTTGGTAATATCATCTTGTCTTTCTAAAACAAATTATCTTGCTGTGCTACAATAACAATCAGGGTAAGAAATTTTACAGTAGGTTTATACTTTATTTTCTTCATAGAAAACTCTAAATATATTAATATGACAGAAATGAAGCCAAAAGGATAAATACAGCTTCTTCAGTGTTGGCTTTCATATACTTCAGCATGCAGTTCCTCTGTATGTGAATGACTGCTGGAAAGGCACCATCAATATGGTATTTCCTGGCACGGCATAACATATTAGACAGCTTGTTTTAAATTCTGTACATGCACTATGATGAACTGGTGTACTTCAACTGTGCTGTTTAAACAGCAGCAATATACTATGCTAATTCTCACTCCTTTTTTCTGCTCTATAACTTGGCTCCAGCACATTTTTGTCTTAATGCCGTAACTGAAGCTCTGGGGGAAATTTTCACTTAGCCTTTGCTGTGAAAGGTCCCAGTTCCATCACTGAGTATCAGACAGCTTTGCCTTATTTTCCTTTTCAAACTTGAGGCCACTAAGGCCCCAGTGTACAGTCTGCAGGATCACTCTCCTTTTTTTGGTGTTTCAGGGGCTGTTTTCTCGTCTTTATCTTTAAGGACTATCAGCTAGCCTGGTTCTACTTCATATGCAGAGCCTCTGTGTTTGCATCATTGGGGATACCAGCACATGACCCAAGATAAGACTCAGCTTCTTACAAACCACTACCACTCTCCCAACCAACTGCACGGCTTTGCGGAACCAGAACTTGATGCTTTTAATCCCGATTCTGTAGGGATCGCACTCTGTTTTACAAGAGAGATGTTTGAAAAAGCAGACTCCAACTGGGGCTATCAGTCTCACACAAACTGTTTACAAGAATTAATTTGTTTTATGCTCCTGGGAAGGGTAGGTTGGTGTACCAAAGCAATGCTTCTACAGATGCATTTACGTGCTGTAATGCACAGATGAGATGCCATATGAAACATCTACCCAGAAGCATGCGAACTCCAAGAGTAAGGAGGATTTCATCTTCTCACCTCTGTACATTGCGACCCTGGGTTAGGATACCTTGATTTTTTTTTTTTTTTTCCTATACAGGTTCTGTTCCAGAAGTTTTATTCTGCTTCCTAATCCACCTTCAAACACACAAGAATAACAGTTTTCAGGATGCAATAATTCTCTGAATTTCATGGCGACCCCATCCAGTTTGACTTTGGAGAAAACACTGGGGACTCGATCAGAAACACTGACTTTGCTGTAGCAAAGGCCCAAAGTACATGATTCCCTGTACTCCACTTAGGTACGATTACATCCAGGCAACCCAAGGTTAATGACTGAGCAAAAGCTTCTTCTCTTCTGAGTAGTCTCACCCACATTCATACCTTCTTGTGTAACTCCCCTCATGTTTCCAGTGAGAGGAGCCCTCTTGGTTCAGCAAGTGATGGTTGCACATGTGTGCAGAGAGGACTTGGAAAGGTTGGAAAGAGCAAGACAGGAGATAGGGAAGGAACCACGCTGCTGTGGCTAGCTCCTGAGTTACTGCAAGCCAACCAGCTTAGGTACAGCTGCCTCACAATGCAATGAACTCTCCATTTTTCCATGCTCTAGTTAAAATACCCCCACAAACCAGCACCTCCTTGCTATTATTCCCTCCATTAGAACAATGATTTATCCCAGTCAATATTAACATCATTTTGTCTGTCATATTTATGCCTGCCATATTTATGGCTAGAGCAACAGTTCTCTGTGAAGGAAGGACAACTGTTAAATCATCTTCTCTTTTCAGGAGGCTGAGCTGATTTAGCAATACTTTCACCATATGCCTGAGTTGCCTCTAGGCAGACCACTGACACAAACAGGTTGCTATAAAATTTTCCTTCTTCTCCTTTCTAATTATTCAGGTTTGCTTTAAACAGTCACTTGTGTCTGTGTGTCCCTGCTGCTGCTTGTCTCTTCTAGCCCCACTCCCCCTTCCACAGTACGATCCTGTCCTTGAGCAGGTCAAACCCTTAGCAACAGAAAGCAAATTTGTATGCAGTCTGAAAGGAGCACAGTAGCACTCTTTCTCTAATAGCACACTATTCATATCAACAGCCCGTATTAGTGACAAGGGAATTTAAAAAAAAGAGAGAGAAAAAAAACAAGAATCACCATACCAATCAGACCTGTTGTCCGCCTGGTCCAGTATTCTTTCTCTGACAGAACTCAGTACCCGCTTCAGAGGAAGGTGCAAGAAACCTTATAATTATAGAATAACCTGATTAATACAGGAAGTTTCGTCCTAGCCCTAGGCAGTCAGCAGCTGACTCACCTGCTTGTCTGAAACATAAGATTTTACATCTGCTCTAGTTTTTTTTTTTTTTTAATCCTATGTAATTTAATAGTGGAAGTCTCATTACAAATGTACATTGCAAATATACATTTGAATCCTATGAAGCATTTTAGGCTCTACTGTAACCTGTAGCTGAGAGTTATATTTGCTAATTATATAGGTTGTACTATTTTTATCACTGTTAAACTGCCTGCCATTCAATCTCATTGGATGTCCCTTTTAGGGACGTGGGAATAAGTGGGCCAGAGAGTGTGGTTCCACTGCCTGTTCCCTTGGAGTCTCCCCTGGGAGCAGAGATGCCCAAAGAGGCACACCACAGTCAGCCTTTGGCTTGAGGCATTATCCTGGCATATAGACTGCGTCCATTCACATACCTAACCTGAATCGGAAAGAAAAGGAAATGAATCCTCTTTTTGACACCCTGCATAAGCACAAGTGATCTCACGCTGGCTGAGGGATGATGGAGCAGCAGCAGCAGTGTTGCTCATATTTTTGCGAATGCCACATAAATCCTCCAGTGAATCGAGTCAACATTGTTTCTGTACTTAGAGATGAAATGACGTAATGCATCCAGTAAAGTGCTATATAACCTCATACCTATAGGGCAGAAGGTGGCTCCTGTGGCTTCAAACTTTCATTACAGCCTTATGTACTATGGTAGTCTTAAGGTACAAATAACAGCAGCCTTTTCAAAACCCAGGAAGATGAACAATGCTGTAACAACAATCAAGGCTTTCACTATATTTTATATCCTTTGATTGTTTTCAGAATCTTCCAACAGAGCAAACCCCAGAGAAATATTCTGAGAAAGGACTAAACTACCAATAGGCAGGTACAACCTGCAGAACATCTGAACAAGAAGGTTGGGGTAGGGCTAGACGCACTAAGAGAAATAAAAATTAGGAAAAAAAAAAAGTGGAATGGTCTGATCCTCTTCTGTGCTTATTTATTTTGAAGTAAACTGACTAGCAGGCTGTGAGGCTCAGTTTTGCATCTGGTATAAATTAGCAGCCCTTAATAAGCAGGATTCTTGATTAATATGCCATTAATATCATCAATGATTGTGTTCTGTCATTACACTGCTGGCTAGCTATGAGAACTGGGTGCACAACGAGGACCAATGCAGGCCAGACAGGATGCACGCAACACGCATAGAGGAACTCCACCTTTCAGAAAACATGAATGAGTTTTCTCTTCTAAGCACAGCAAGCACTGAAAGAATAAGATGAAGACTACTAAAGAAAATTTAGGTAAGTATTTGAGTGTAGAAGAATATCATGACATTGCTGTATTTTAAAGAAATATTGTACTGTGTATGCTTTGAGAATTTAGGATGTTGTGATACTAGCTACACAAACATCAACATGTGTGGGTCAAAAGCTGACATTCAAGAATTTCATATTTCAGGAATAGCATAGCTTCTAAGCCAAGCAAGGACAACCAAAAAGTAATGATTTCACAAGCCGAAAATCATGGAGCTGATATTATATGCAGGCTAACACACCTGAGAGGAAAAAAGAATTAAGTTTGCCAGATACACCTGGAAGAAGTCTGGGAGAATTTAGTGTTACTAAATACAAAAGCACCAGTGAAAAACAACAGCAGGCGCTCAAGATATCAAAATATGTTGTGACATGTTTCAACTAGTGCAGCAACCATGTCATACTAACATAAGAAGATTCAGAAAGACTTCTGACAAGTAGGTCTCTCCCAGCTTTGCTGTGTGCTCCGGGGACTGACCTGTGGTTTCAAGTCAAGCTGTAATGATGCAGGCTTTTATCTCTGGGTGTGCTTCCTTTTATTTCTTGCCTGGGGACCCAGCTGTTTGCTCAGTTTGTTCCAGATTGCAGCACAGAAGTAAGCTAATATGCATGAAGTATACAGATGGTCAGGGTCCTTGGAGTGACATAGGGAGCAAACCAAACTGGTAACAGTCAGACCTTGCCATCCTCTCTGAGACAAAAGCAAGAGTTAAAGTAAACATGACTAATAGCATATCTTGCAAATAAGGATATAGTAATAAGCTGACCTAGCAGACCCATCTAAAAAATTATTTTAAGAGTGTAATAACTGACTACACCTTACTGGGACCACTGTTGCTTTAAGTCCACATCAGAAGGGCTACACTTTCTTTCAGTTAATCTTATTTCACAGACTCTGGTCTTTATTTGAATGATAGAAGCCAGATCCACAAAAATACCAAAGTACCTAATACCTTAGGAATTAAATTGGAACAGGAATCAAAAGGGTATGACTTTTCACAGCAGCAAATGTTACTTCAACTTGCACCTTAGAGTGCAGCTGTAGGGCAGCTTAAGCCAACACAAGTCTGTTGCAACCCTGTTCCCACATCAGTCAGATATTTCAGTGTGTCAGCAATGCTGCTCATTACCTGACATTAGCCATGCTCTGAACAGGAGGTTGGACCAGCTGACTTCCAGAGGTTTCTTCCATACTAAACTGTTCCGCAACTCTACCGGACCATGTGGAGGACCGGCTCGGGGAGCTAAATTGACATAAAATTCATGGCTTTCTCTATATGACTGATTTTTTTATTAGCTTTTGTCAGTTTATTTTCCTCTATCAACTCCCCTCCAGGTCTGACAAGCAGCAAGACTGACACAAGGGAAAGGGCGAAAATGTACAGGTCCAAAAATCAGTAAAAGCATAGTAGTAACAACTCAGGTAAGCCAAGATTGCGATGAGGCTAACCCCTTTGTGGACAAAACCAGCCAAAACCTTCCTGCTTTGCATGTGCATGCTATCTCCCTGAAGCCCTACGCTCACACCAAATACATTTTTACCAAATGTCATGGTTGTATTCAAATTAGCGTTACAGAAATTTCTCATAATCATATACTACACAGCATATATAATAAATGCGAAGAAAACAGACCATTACAATGGTTAAATATACACTGTAAACAATTTCATATTAAAGATCTAGCTTAATACAGCTTGTGCAGTGCAGAAACAAGCTGGAAGAATACTAGATGATTGTCATCCTCCCATACTGAAATGTATTACTTATCTCATAAGGTTATTTCAAGTGAAAGTGGTAAGTTAAAAGGGAATGGGTGAAGTTCTGAAACTTTAATTTACCATGGCCTAAACTTAAGAAAAAGTATTTTAGAGGTTTGTAAAATTACCTCGGTTGTGCCATCTGTACAGAAGAGATAATGAATTGATAGCAACATCTCAAAACATTTTGATAAAAGGCTCTACTTGCACTTTACAATCGTACTTCCTGGCAATGGAAGCTGCCCCGATTAGCTCAGGCCATAGGGGCTTTCAGAGATTTGAAAGAAACCAAATTTGCTTTAGCAGAAGAATAAACATGTCTTCCCATTCACGCCTTAAAGCATTTGCACCAAGACTATATAATTACTTTTCATTTCACCAAAAGATTCTTCTGGATTCTCTATTCCTCCCACAATTTCAAAATTACAATGTGTCTTCTTGCAGTTGAATGGATATGTATGTATGGCACTAAGTAAATTATTTAACTAAAAAGCATTTAATGTTGCTATGAATTATGTTATTTGCTTGTACAGAACTCATGCGCACATTTCATTGTGATAATACCTGGTTTATACATCTTTAATCAAAACCAAGCAAAGGACTGAATTGCTTTTTCTCCTTCAGTGTGATGCAATTTGTTAATCTGTATGGCTATAAAAAGCCTTGGAGACAATATGAAATGCTATCTCAATGATCTCTCTCCTGCCTTTCTTGACATAACTGTCAACAACCATCTCACAGTTTCATTCCTGAAATCCAGGGGTGAAAAATGAAGGAAAGAAAATTAAATAGTGTTTTCATTTATGTAGTTTCAGGTAGTAATTGCAAAAGCAGTCGTTTTGAAAGCCAGAGAGGGCTTCTCTTTAGACAAATAACAGGCACTGTAGGGACACAGAGGAATCACTGGCAAAGTCACTAGGTATATTCAGTCTTCAGTCATTCTTCTAAAATGAAGATACATGTCATGTAACTACCCAGTCACATCGTAGTAGCTACCGGGGCTGACGTTCATGAGTAACAGTGGATAGCTGGTGATTTGGTACAGCAGCACATGGTTCCAAATGGTTTCCTGGTTTCATTCACTTTCTGAAGTTACTGGCTTTTAATGCCATGTCGTTTCATGTAAGATGCATTACTACTCTGGAGATATGGCTGCTGCATGTGTTATAGCCAATGCTGTTGCTTTAAAACATTTGATACAAGAACATGTGCTCTAACTCATGCAAGGTGTGCGTACATAGCATTGTTCAACTTGCATCTAAGCCTGCTCAGACATATCAGTGGGTATGAAAGTCTGGCACAAAATATCAAAGG
Organism: Morus bassanus; assembly: GCA_031468815.1. Taxonomy (NCBI): domain Eukaryota; kingdom Metazoa; phylum Chordata; class Aves; order Suliformes; family Sulidae; genus Morus; species Morus bassanus. Next base: position 83,919,261 of record CM062568.1, on the reverse strand, counting down.
CTTCTGCAGCCCAGCTTCCTCAGAGGTCTCATTCTTTCCACCCATTAAAGCAGGGTTTTTTTCCCCCACATACTCTGCTATCCACATGGGGAGAAAAATGGAAGAAAGACCAGGGCCTTAAAGAGAATGGAGAGCAAGTAGCTTATAAGAGCATAGGAAAAAAACAAAACACACCACCACCACCACAAGCCTAACATTACTTAAGGCATAATTTGGCACTATCTATTATGGATTTTTGTTCCTAGATGCAGTTTTCTGCATTTAAGGGAGGGACATGGCACTTTAAGGTACTAAAAGGCAATCCAAAAAATAAACAAAATAATCATTAGCTACTGAGAGTTAGAAAACATTCCCAAATTGCAAAATTAATGAGTACTAATGCACTGCATTCCGCAAGCCACAGCTGTTTATAGCTACACAACAAGTGCAGCATCCCATTATGTGACCAGTGAGAAAAGAGGAGGAATCAAATGTGGTGCCCATCCTCAGAAGCAGGATATTAATTGTTCAAATGAATCCCAGTCACACAGAGGAGAACATACTGACAGTCTGCATAAAAAATGGACACCCAAGGTGTGCAGGTCCCTTCACTAACTACAGTAACAGAAGCAGCAGAGTCACAGCTGCACAGTACTTAGGTGAGCCTCCAATACTTCTTGACAAGCCTAAGTAGTTCAGGCAGAAAACTTATGCTAATACAGTTATATTGTGCCTGGCACTCAACTTCACATTGTCCAGTGCTACACCCAGTGTCTTACAGACATGTAAAGCACAACAAACACTTGTTCAAGGAAGAAAAACGACAATTCAAAGTCAGCTTTTGAGCCCTCATTAATCCAGACAACTTGCTCCAATTTGGACAGGTCTGAAATCACTCTAAATATTGAAAGCCTGCAGGACACCACACTCTTACAAATCTTGCTTTGGCTCCAAAAGCAAATGCCTTCTAGGAAGCCAAGGCACACACCCTGAGCAAAGCGGGGAGGAAGAGAAAGCAGGGTAACGGGGATCCTTATTCTTACACCGTACAACTCTGGTTTTGCAGATGGAGGATCTTGAGTGAATTAAGGGTTTTTAATGATCAATTTAAAATAAGTCTGATCCTTTTACTCTGTGTTGAAAGAAAGAATTGTAACTCTCATCTAAGACTCCTTAAAGCATCTACAACTTTTTAATCAGACTAATAAAAATAAAAATGAAATACTAATTAAAAAAATACTAACTATTAAAATGAGCAGAATCAAAATGCTAGCCTTAAAATGGAATGTAAGCTAAAGCAACTAATGCTGCAAATTCAAGCAATGGTTCTGCTAACTCACCACCTTCACTCCTTCTCAGTGAAGAAGTTCCAAAGCCATACAAGAGTACATTTGCTGGAACAGCAAACTGTATTTTATCCAAGCCACTGAAGTGATTTTAAAGAAAAATTTTGCACGCTTTTCACTGGGAAAAGAAAAGCCAGTTTTGTTTACAATCACATCACCCCCGTTGACATTTATTTTGCAATCCTTTAAACTGAGAGCTAAAGGACTATGGGAAATCTAAGAATTAGGATATTAACTATACAGGATCAAAATATACACTTTCTCATTACCAATACAATAAATATATTAGACAAACTGAAAGAGTTATCACAGCAGAGATGGAGGAGAATGGTTAGTCCCAGTCAGAACTGACCTTTTGCCTCCTTCTTTAAACATGGCATTTTTATTTTTTTGTTAATGACATTTGTTGTAATTCCCCAATGAATTACAGGCCCTTATATTAGCAGCGTTTTCTTGGATAAATGAAATCACCAAGTACCAAAACATGGCGCAGTAAAGTACAGTCGGAGCTATCTCTGTGCAATAAATCAAAACAGCTGATCATTAATTGTGTAGGGCTGAAGCAGGAATTAGGATTCCAAGGAGGTACAGTTAAGAGCAGGGCTTTAGCGCTGTGCTACAGACTGCACAGCTCACACTGCCCACTTACTTGATGAAGTAGTCTCTTCCATCTCTGTTTGCCGTCATCTCCCATCCATAAGGTGTCCCCTGGTTCAAACTCCAGGTCCCCGAAGGGTGAGGCCAGCCTGAAGACTTGTTCCTGTGGCTGCAATTTTGGAGCGGAGGGAAAAAGAGAAAGGGGGGGGGATGGGAGTTATTTGTCTGTTGTATTAATTCTTCCAATTTACTTATTTCACATTCACTTGGCAGCTGAACACTTTCAAAGTCATGAAATTTGCAGCCAAAATGCAAGCAAATGAAAACAGGTTAGCAGGCCTACTTATATTTGTAATATTTTCCCAGTAAGTGGAAAGATACACTGTCAATTCTAATGGTCTTTGCGCCCAAACCTTTGGCAGGTGAATCAGTCCCACTTCCACAATAATAATTTTCAATAGTTTTCAGTACAAGGGATGGAGAGCATTTTCATTCATCATTAGCCCCTAGTCAAATGCCAGTTCTCAGTACAGTTTTAGCCAAAAAAACCCAACGAACCAAACCAAACCAAAAAACCCACCACATGGCTGCACATCACACACATGGTGCACAACCTGGCATGAGAAGGAACATTAACACCCACTCTCATTGCTAGGAAACCATTTTTTGTTTCACATGGTGGAATGAAGGAAGACCATAACACTTCTGTATATGGATGCTAAATTGATTCAATATGCAGATGTTGTTGGACTTGATAGTTATCAATTAAACTCTTCCTCCAAATAACTTTTAAAAGGCTGCAGTATCTCTGAGCACACACGCTGTTACATATCACTGCTGGAGCACTCTGCGCTAGTATTACCACTCCTGAGCAAAGACCAAGTCATACCGTCTTAAATAAAGCAGTAGCTTACACAGCTCACCTAACTAAGAGAGATTCAGCAGCACTCCCATGTGACAGTATTTTCCCCACTAGGTCTGAAACATTTTGTGAGGTGGCATCTACTGACTCCATACACAAAAAAGATTCAGCTAGCAAGAACACCCCACAGTCTCCCACAGGAAACCCCAACTTTTCAACTGATGTTTTAGCCCTCACTTGCAGGAATTAAGTTAGATGTTACCACACATTCCTACTTCCTGCTGTGGGACTTAGAGGTACAGAAGGCAACAAATAGGTCTTTCAGCAAAATGAATCAAGTCATTAATATTTATGTACAATCTGAAAATGAGAAAGAGGGGGAAAAGGAGGCAGGGCAACGAAAGATGCTAAAGACCAGCTGAGAGTGCATCACAGACAGGCAAAGTTGAATCAGCACACAACACTGAACACAATCTGAAACTTAGACACGCAAACCAAAACCGCACAAAATGAGGGCACGCTTTGACTTAGTTGCCTTCTCCCTCTCTGCCTTTCCTCCACCCTTCAGACATATTACAGTTTAGTTTTACTTGCTAGATTTATTGAAGTTCAAATGCTAGCAAGGAACTTACTATCTCTTGCCTTAGGCAGAGATAGAAGATCTTATTTCCTTTAAAGAAAAAGAGCACAATGTAACCTGGCGAACACTCTTCTGAAGAACAGAACTGGTCTCCACGGACAACTCAACAATTCATTGCAAATCGCTTAACTCAACAAAGTTGTACATAGTTAATCTTTCCCAAAGGGAAAATGCATCATTAAAAACAAACTAGCAACTTCCCCCTCCCCCCGTATTTCAAGGATTAATCACTACTGAGAAATGATATGGTGCCTCAAAATATAATTTACATGTAAAGTAGAGCATTAGAAAGGAGTGCTAGATACCATCTGATTTACCAATTACATTAAGTACTCTATCTTCAAGGAGTAGAAAAACATTTCTGTTAGCGTATTCAAACACTGGTATTTGCCATGAGATGGGGCTTACATCTAATATTTGAACATGCCAGAAATCTTACTAAAATTATAGTTACTCATGGCTAACGAAACACATAAATGTCAGATATGCTACATTACCCCAGATAAATGCAACTAACCCATTCCTGATCAATGGAATGAATTAAAAACAGGCATCTGAGAAAAGAAAACAAATACTTTCAACACTCACTCATGCAGTTTCATATAAAGTTGAGCTTAAGCATTCCTGTTTCTCTTTATGCTTGACAGAGGGAGAAAGGGTTGTCCTGTTCTTTTAGATGGGAGCCACCCTACAACCTAAGAATGACAACTTAACTACATCTATAGACTTCAAATTACACTTCAGAGTATTGGGGATCCTGAACACTGCAGTTAACTAAATAAAGTAGAAAGTAACCCGTTTGATCTGGACTATAGAGAGATACACGTGCATTTAACACTTTTCACTTTAATGAAATGTGTTTCACAACCTCTGTGCTATAGTTTCTCCAACTCTAAAATGGGTACAGTGACATTTAAATTCCCACATAAAGCACATCAAACTTCTCTTATCAGATAATTTGTAGGAGTACAGTACAGTGATGATGATCAATTCTGTTCCTCTCTGCATTCAAACTAAGGGCTCATCTTTGTGCAGATTATAACATTAGAGGATTTTAAGGTAAATTTAATTCCCCTGAAAGCTTTCTTTGAGCCCTTAAAACATTAATGGTGTCAGAACCTATCATGTATGATGGGTAATAACTGTCCTACTTAACTATAGATATGTCTATATCTGATCTAGTCCTCCAGACTTTCTTATAATCAGTGGGAGAGAAATTAGCACTTGAGACACTGTATAAACCTACATTAGATGTGTGCAAATTCAACGAGGTGGCTCCAGACACAGGAAAAACAAATACTCACAAAATATTTCCTATAGTCCTATTACAATTCAAAAATAAACACTAATGTCATAACAACAAAACAAGGTTTTTTACACTCAAAGGTGAGTAGCACTGGTGATTTCCAGCTGCCTGTACAGTCTGAAAACATGCGAGAATAAACTGAATTATCTCTTTTCATACATCTCCATCCACTTGTTGATTATTATTTCCATTTGTCTGCAAGGATTCTGTTCAGTGGCCACTACAAGGGGCAAAAGATAGCAAAGACGAGAAAAATGCCAGAAAGAAATCAAAGTGTCTGGAGGAAACCATAAGCAGGTCAGGCATTTCATCTGGGGGACGGACAAAGCCATCTCGGCAGGTTTTAAGTCCAGAAAATACCTTGGTGGTGAAGAAGATCACCAGGCCATGGGAGATCCCTCTCCAAATCCTACCTCCCTGCAGGTGATCCGCGATAAATCCTTCAGCTCACTGATCACCATTTGCCACATCCTTCCCTCACAGGCAAAGGAGAAGGAGGACACCAAGACCACTTATGTTTTGGGAAGACACGCACACTTCCAAAGACTGAAAAGATAAAGAAAACATGCCTTCTACCTCAGCAAGCCTGCCTACAGAGAAAGCACTGGCACCACTGTTAACTCACTGCTTGCTGTCCATCGCTGCCCCTGCTTGCTCACGGCAATCACACCTGCTGCCGGAGTGCCTGTCACAGCACAGCTCTTTGGTGGCAAACTTTATCGTGAAAGCCTTGGCCAGCATCATGCCAGCAGAGGTCTGAAAACAAGGCAGTATTAGATATGATATCCCATCAACCTACTTTTGACATTCTTGCTGCAGAAGTAGAAAAACAGATCCCTCTGAATTGCTTCACATTGAACAATCCGTTCATTAAGTCACTGCAGCGACATGTAAGAAACCAATGCGCCCTATGGAGGGAACCTCTGACAGAGAATATAATAGCTGTGCCAGAGTAAACATCTTCAGGTCAACCTCTTTTCTGCCCTATGCTTGAGGCATGACTGAAAAATGAGTTCATATGTAAAGTCTCCTGTATTCGACATCAGCAGTATGTGACTTACATGATATGTGGAACATACTCAGCATAAACCATGGCACACACAGGAAGTGAAAGCCTGTAATAGTATTGTCATGGTTTATCCCTAGCCAGCAACCAAGTACCACACAACCTCTCGGTCACTCCCCCCTGGTGTAATGGGGGAGAAAATTGGAAAAATGAGAAAACTCGTGGGTTAAGAACCACTTAATAATTGAGATAAAATAAAGTGAAATAGTAGTAGAAGGAGTAATGATAATAATAATAATATACAAAGCAAGTGATGCATGATGCAAATGCTCGCCACCCACTGACTGATGTCCATCCAGTCCCCAAGCAGTGGTCATCGCCCCCTGGCTAACTCCCCCCAGTTTATATACTGAGCATGATGCCATATGGTATGGAATATCCCTTTGGCCAGTTTGGGTCAGCTGTCCTGGCTGTGCCCCCTCCCAGCTTCTTGTGCACTCAGCAGAGCATGGGAAGCTGAAAAAAGTCCTTGCCTAGTGTAAGCACTACTTAGCAACAACTAAAACATCAGTGTGTTATCAACGTTACTCTCATACTAAATCCAAAACACAGCACAGTACCAGCTACTAGGAAGAAAACTAACTCTATCCCAGCTGACACCAGTACAGTATCCACCCCTTATTCTGCACCATCTACGTCACATCCAGGTCCTACCCTTTCCAATACATTCCAATTAATCACCACCACTTTCCCTGTCTTTGGATATATACACAAAGATATCATTCCCTTAGTCTATGGGCCATCCCTCTAAAATGTCCGTTGAGTTCATTTAGTCTATGACTTTGGGCTCTATCTGTCGTAACAGTCTTTCAGGGCAGGAGAGATGATGTGTGGTGTTGGATTGTTGCATGCTGAAGCTGGTTCTGGTTCCATCACCACTGGTTGCATTTTGCTCGGTTTCATCAAAGTTCATTCTTCATTAATCTGGGTGATTCTTACTGTAATACCACTGGTGTGGTATATCACAAGCATAACAGTGATGACATACAGTATTATATAGCAATTAACATCACACCATTCAGTTCATTGGCTGTTTTCACCTAAAATCAAATCCCCTTGAGGCACACATCAGACTTCCCCATCCTTCTACATCACCCACCAAGTCCACCCAGGTCCTTGAGCAAAAGCAATCCCACGAATGGGTTTGCCTTTGCCCGAGGCAGGAATAACCCAGACTGTTTTCCCCAGCATAGTTTTTACATGCACTACAGGGACTTTATCCCCTTCTACAGTATGTAAAAGTTTTGATTAGGCAGGGCCGGCTTGATTGGCAGATCCCCTAGTGTTGACTAACCAGGTGGCCTTTCCTAAATGTGTATCCCAATGTTTGAATGTCCCACCCCCATTGCTCTCAGTGTAGTCTTTAACAGTCCATTGTATCATACAAATTTCCCAGGGGCTGGTGTGTGATAGGGGATGTGATACACCCACTCAATGCCATGTGCTTTGGCCCAGGTGACTATGAGGTTGCTCCAGAAATTAGTCCCGTTATCTGACTCAATTCTCTCTGGGGTGCCATGCCACCATAGGACATGCATAGTGTTCCGGGCAGTGGCATGGGACATGTTTCCAGCCATCCAGTGGTTGCTTCTACCATTGTAAGCACATGGCGCTTGCCGTGGTGGGTTTGTGGAAGTGTGATGTAATCAATCTGCCAGGCCTCCCCATATTTATATTTCAGCCATCTTCCTCCATACCACAGAGGTTTTACCTGCCTGGCTTGCTTGATTGCAGCACATGTTTCACATTCATGGATATCTGTGCAATAGTGTCCATGGTCAAGTCCACCCCTCGGTCACGAGCCCATCTGTATGTTGCATCTCTTCCTTGATGGCCTGAGGTGTCGTGGGCCCACCGAGCTATAAATAGTTCACCTTTATGTTGCCAGTCTAGATCTACTTAAGCCACTTCAATCTTAGCAGCCTGATCCACCTGTTGGTTGTTCTGATGTTCTTCAGTGGCCCGACTCTTGGGGACATGAGCATCCACATGACGTACTTTCACAACCAGATTCTCTACCCCGGCAGCAATCTCTTGCCACAATGCAGCAGCCCAGATGGGTTTGCCTCTGTGCTGCCAGTTGTTCGGCTTCCACTGCTGTAACCACACCCACAGGGCGTTTGCCACCATCCATGAGTCAGTATAAAGATAGAGCACTGGCCATTTTTCTCATTCAGCGATAGCCAAAGCCAGCTGGATGACCTTTACTTCTGCAAACTGACTTGATTCACCTTTTCCTTCAAGCAGTTTCTGCAACTTGTTGTATAGGACTCCACACAGCAGAGTTCCATCTCTGATGCTTTCCTACAATGCAACAGGACCCATCAGTGAACAGAGCATATTGTTTCTCATTTTCTGATAGTTTATTATACAGTGGGACCTCCTCAGCACACGTCACCTGCTCCATTCTGAAATCTTTGCCTGCCAGTCCATGATCACTTCCAAGATTCCTGGGCAACTGGGGTTTCCTATTTGAGCCCGTTGGGTGATCAGTGCAACCGATTTACTCCACATAGCATCAGTTGCATGATGTGTAGAGGGGACCCTCCCTTTGAATATCCAGCCCAGCATCAGCAGGCAGGGTGCCAGGAGGAGCTGTGCTTCAGTACCAGCCACTTCCAAAACAGCTCGAACCCCTTCATATGCTGCCAATATCTCTTTTTCAGTTGGAGTATAGCGGTCCTCAGACCTGACTCCAAAACCCTCGAGGTCGGGTCTCCCCTGGTGCTTTCTGCCAGAGGCTCCAGGTAGGGCCATTCTCCCCAGCTGCAGTGTAGAGCACGTTTTTTATGTCTTGTCCTGCCTGGACTGGTCCAAGGGCTACTGCATGAACTATCTCCTGCTTTATCTGTTCAAAGGCCTGTCGTTGCTCAGGGCCCCATTTGAAATCATTCTTCCTCTCGGTCACTTGATAGAGAGGGCTTACGATCAGACTGTAATTTGGAATATGCATTCTCCAAAAACCCACAACGCCTAAGAAAGCTTCTGTTTCCTTTTTGCTAGTTGGTGGAGACATGACTGCTATTTTGTTGATCACACCCATTGGGATCTGGTAACGTCCACCTTACCATTTTATTCCTAAAAACTGGATCTCCTGTGCAGGTCCCTTCACCTTACTTTGTTTCATGGCAAAACCAGCTTTCAGAAGGATTTAGATGATTTTCTTCCCTTTCTCACAAACAACTTCTGCTCTTTTGCCCCACACAATGATACCATCAATGTATTACAGACGCTCCGGAGCTCCGCCCAATCCAGTGCAGTATGGATCAGTCCATGGGAAATGGTAGTGCTGTGTTTCCACCCCTGGGGCAGTCAACTCCAGGTGTACTGGACACCCCTCCAAGTGAAAGCAAACTGTGGCCTGCACTCTGCTGCCAAAGGGATTGAGAAAAAGCACTGTGGCATACCATTTGGCCGCCTTTGACTCCAGTTCGTATTGAAGTTCTAGCATGTCCGGCACGGCAGCACTCAGCAGCAGAGTGACTTCGTTCAGGCTCCGATAGTCTACTGTTAGTCTCCACTCCCCATTAGACTTCCGCACTGGCCATATGGGACTGTTAAAGGGTGAACAGGTCTTACTGATCACTCCTTGGCTCTCCAGTCGCCGAATGAGCTCATGGATGGGAATCAGGGGGTCTTGGTTGGTGCAATATTGTCACCGATGCATTGTTGTGGTGGCGATCGGCACCTGTTGTTCTTTGACCCTTAGCGACCCCACAACAGAAGGGTCCTTCGAGAGACCAGGCAAGGTGGACAGCTGTTTAATTTCCTCCATCGCTGAGGCAGCTATACCAAAAGCCCACCGGTACCCCTTTGAGTCCTTGAAATACCCTCTCCTGAGGTAGTCTATGCCAAGGATGCATGGAGCCTCTGGGCCAGTCACAATGGGGTGCTTTTGCCACTCATTCCCAGTTAGGCTCACTTCGGCCTCCAATACAGTTAGCTGTTGGGATCCCCCTGTCACTCCAGCAATACAAATGGGTTCTGCCCCTACATAGTTTGATGGCATTAGGGTGCACTGTGTACCGGTGTCCACTAGAGCCTTATGCTCCTGTGGGTCTGATGTGCCAGGCCATCGGATCCACACAGTCCAGTAAACCCGGTTGTCCCTTTCCTCCACCTGGCTGGAGGCAGGGCCCCTCTAATCCCGGTCATTGTATTCGCTACTCACTTCTTGTAAAAACAAATCAGAAGCCTTTTCAGTAAATCAGGAGTAAGACCAGCCCTTCTACTCTGTCTGGGGAACTGCCCACTGGAAACCAGAGCAGCAATTTTCCTGGAAGATACCCTTGAGTGATTGTTTTTCCTTGCAACTCACATACTCGTGCCTCTAGGGTCAAGGTAGATTTTCCATCCCACTTCCTCACGTCCTCTCCGTGGTCACGCAGGTACAGCCATAGGGTGCCCCGTGGTGTGTACGCTTTATAGTCTCTCTCAAGCACAAGAATGCTGACTCCTAATGGCTGAGATACTGGTCCATACAGATGTAGAGTAGGACCTATCCTGTTTGAGTTGCTGGAACTCCCAGGACAGTTTTTCGGACAGTTTTTCTACAGCCAAGACACAGGCTCGTAGGGAGGAAGAGATACTTTCTTTGTATTCCCAGAGTTGGCTAGACACTTCATCCACCGTTGGTGCCTCTTCATCTTTTTAGGTCATTATTGCCATCCACCTTTGGATAAATGCTCATTGGTCAGGTCATCGTAAATCACCTCTAGCATGGCTAATTCCCTCAGGTACTGGATACCTCCTCTTTCCATGATGGTCCACTTGCCTCGGCGATATATAACATCTTCCTTGAAGGGATACTTTTTCTTCATGCCTGACAGGAGTTGCCTCCAGAGGCTGAGGGCTTGTGCCCTGTTTCCAATCACTTTGTCAATGCCCCCTTCCCTAGGAAGGGATCCCAGTTGTTTGGCTTCCCTACCTCTTATTCCAGGCTACTGGCCCCTTTATCCCAGCATGGGAGCATCCAGGTGACACTGTGCTTGTCTGGACAATGGCTGAAATCTTTTCACATATATGGCAGCTCACTCAGGGATAGGGATCAGGTGGTTACCATCTCATTTATGGGTTCTGCCTCTTCCTCCTCCTGTTCTCGTGATGGCCCTGGTTCTTCTTGAACCCTTACTAAATGAGCTGATTTCCTTGTGTATTTTCTTCTTGTGTGTAGGGGTGACTGGTACTGGCACAGGTTGGTTCTCTGGTTCAGCTGTGTTACCTGTTGCAGGGGTTGAAGAAGCCGCAGCACCTGTTGCGAGGTTTGAAGAAGCCGCGGTGCCTGTCACAGGGTTTGGAGTAGCTGCAGTGCCTGTCATTTTGTTATCAGATCCAGAGACCTTCTCCTCCCCTTGACGGTACTGAGCGGTGTTGAACAGGGCTTGGTAGGCATGGGCCAGGCCCCCACATGTTGCAGTGATTTGTGCCTCTCTGGAATTGCCAGGGTGACACATACTTTTTCCAAATATTCTACTAATTTTTTTAGGATTCTGCACTTGTTCAGGGGTGAAGTTCCAAACACTGGGGTGCCCACCGTCCTAGGCATTTGCCCATACCATCCCACACACCCTGCCACTCCTAACTGTCCAGCCTTGGGGCAGATCTCTGAATGATATTCTTAAATGGTTTATTAACCTTAGACAAAACTGAAACAATATTCCCAAGAAATATCAATAGATGTATCGTAACTATCCAAGGATGTTCAAGATACTGAAAAGTTATTGTGACGAAGAAGGAGACATCATAGAAGAAGGTAGTAAAGGTGCCATTCTGTATTTCCGCCGTAAAACACCTCTCAGAGGAAGAGGTATAATTGCTAATTGTCTCCCTGAGGTGGTACCCGAAGTACAGTAGTGGCTTCAGTACAAAATCCAAATACCAGATAAAGCTCAAGGCCAGTGTTTTAATAACAACTTTCCCAGGCAAAATATCACTAATCACTGCAGAGCCCAGCAAACTGCAAAAACCAACACCAATCTTTAACACGTAGAGCGAAAAAAAGAGCATGATGCGATCAGATCAATATTGAGAAAAATCAGTATTGTGACTGGCAACTGTTAACAGATATAAATTCCTTAATAGGCTCTGGTTAACCTGTTATTATCTCAAACCCTTCATGCCCCATGTTGGGTGCCAAAAAGGACCATCGTGGTTTAAGCTTAGCTGGCAACCAAGCCCCACACAGCCGCTCGCTCACTCCCCCCTGGTGGGATGGGGGAAAGAATCAGAAGAGTAAAAGTGAGAAAACTCATGGGTTGAGATAAGAACAGTTTAATATCTGAAATAAAATAAAGTGAAATAGTAGTAGTAATAATAATAATAATAATACATAAAAGCAAGTGATGTACAATACAGTTGCTCACCACCCGCTGCCTGATGCCCAGACCATCCCCGATCAGCTGTCAACCACACCCTGGCCAGCTCACCCCAGTTTATATACTGAGCATGATGTCATATGGTACGGAATATCCCTTTGGCTAGTTTGGGTCAGCTGTCCTGTCTGTGCCCCCTCCCAGCTTCTTGTGCACCTTGTGCACCAGGAAGCTGAAAAGTCCTTGACCAGTGAGAGCACTACTTAGCAACAACTACAACACCAGTGTGTTCTCAACATTATTCTCATACCAAATCCAAAACACAGCACTACTAGCTACTAGGAGGAAAATTAACTCTATCCCAGCCAAAACAGGGACAATTATCCACCTCTTTTTCAAAGATCAAAACTAGAACAGTTTGAATTTTTAAAGCATACTATTAGAGTCTAATGTTCAGAGCAGTTTAGATAGTGTTAATGCTGAACACTATTCATTTTTTAAAGCATTGAAAAATCAAATGTTTAAATTTTCTGGAAAATTCAATTAAAAAAAAGGTATCTACAGATTCAGACAATAAGCATGTAATATTGCCCAAAATTTATTTTTTTATCCGGCAACTGGAGATACATCTCAATAGGTCTTTGCTAGAGAAATCTTGATAGACTCTTTAATTGTATTACCTCTATAGGCCAAGCCTGTAAATTTTATTATAAATGTAGTGCTTCCCTGAACTGGTGGAAATGAAGCTCTTGGGCTGCAATTTTAAAGCAGAACAAACTGGCACTGACACAAAAGCAGCATTCTCATCCTCCCAGCATCAGACAGTCCTGCTTCACATCACAGTTGCTCTTGTGCCAATGCAAGAAAACTGGATCACCTTAAAACTAGCAGCTAGTTTATCCAGACTCATCTCTGCCTATTTCATGGCCTCACAGATGGCCACATGGCACGAAAAATGAAGGGCAGGACAAAAACTGCCTGCTTCTGATAGTCCTCAGGCAAAGACAAGACAGAAAGAGCTTGACTAAAATGGAATGCCCCAACTTTATTTAGAATATTCTGTGCCTATTGGGGCATAACACTCAGTATATAGGACTAGGGTGCCTACCCACTCCAAAGACAGACATCATGTTTATGTCTACCCTTCTCCACAGACAGAGGATACAAAAATCCTTGTTTCCTTTAAGAACAAAGTTGGACAAAGAGTTAGGAGGTCTGCTTTATCACCTTGCCCAAGAATCCTAACTTGCACGCTGCTGACAGATTTAAAACAGCAATAAAAGGTAGTAGCAACCTTGAAATCCTCCATTTTTCTTTTTTTTTAAATAATGATTTGAAGAAAGCAGAAACCTGGTTAGCCTTGGTCATAGTGACCTTCATTCCCGCTCCCTGCAACCTCAGGGAGATGGCTATCCTTGCAAAATTATTATCTTCATAGGCCTTGATTGATGAGTCCTTATAGTGGCAGGTTGCCCCTTCAGCAGAAATCCAGAAGAAGGTATCTCAAGGAGTTGAGACCGTCTCTGGCATTTAGAGTCTCAGCAAAAAGTTAGAGACTCAGCTCTCCTCTGAAGTAGACGTCTGAATTTGCAAGCTTTCTACCTGTATTCACTAGCTCTCCACTGACTAATTTGGAGCTTCAACATCTCACTCCATGTAGACATAAAAATTTGAATTTCAAGCATATGAATCTGGACATGAATTCTACATCACCATCAGAAGAACCCTTTGCAAGAAATGCTGAGCCCTTATCTTTAAATTCCTGTATAATGTAATAAAATTGGCAATTTTTATCACCTTTTTATTTCTTTCCTATTGTATACCCCCTTCCAAAACAACTAAGAGCAGCACCAAACCAAGTGCAAACACCTTGTAAGCTCCTGGTACCATTAGTTATAAGTGAGAAATTTTACACTACATTTATCAAATGATTTTTTTTAATCTCAAGGGCTTTAGAATTTTGGGGTAGATATCACCTATCAATTTGTTACCATTTGCTTCAGTGATCTGATCTCTAAGATCACCTACTAACTTTTCAAGTTGGGGCATAACTTCAAAAAAAGTCCCCAGTGAAGAAGCTCCTCTTGGAAACTCCCCTCCAACACACAGCTGAAAATAAAACCCGCAAACTTATCTTACTTTTTCCTGTGGCCTTATTTTCTCCAAGTGTTGCTTTTATTAATGAGTATCTGTTAGTTTACAGACTCTAACAAAGGCTGAAATTATCCACAGAGTTTCTGACAGAAATCTTCATAGTTGCATAAAATCTCTGTATGTGGAGCCATGTATAATTTCCCTAAATATAAATAATTTGAAATATTAATATTCCATGCATGTTTCTTTCCTCTTTAGTTATTAGTAACTTTTTAAGCATTTACCTTGGATTTCCTCTGCTGGATTAAAATAGTAGAAGGATTATATTCTAATCTTCTTTTAAAGCAATCCCTTGAACAACACAACTTTAACTGCAGTACATGACTAAAGTTACAGAACTTGTACTACGAAGATTCACAGTATAATGCCATGTTTGCCACTTGGTTATTTAGTATTTTGGAATAATCTCATTTAACATCTTGTTTATTCTCATAGTACTTCCTTATTTACAGCACTTCTTCATTCCTGAAAGCACTATCTACAGGGTGGTCAGTGACTCACTCAAGGCTGACCATTTAACATAACCCAGCATTGCTAATGGACTAATAGTGTTGATACACTGGCTTTCTTTATCTTACCATACTGGGAAAAAACTGCTGCATTTTGAGTCCTAGCATCTACCCTGGCTTCATTTCACCTTTCTACTTGTACAAAAGCCAGTTCTCTGCCTCCTACATGCCAATACCGAAGTCAGTCTCTCTCCAATCCATCATAAAAGGAAGACATCCTGAACAAAGCCACATTACACTCCCAAAAGTTGATTACGAAGGGAGCAGGACTCTACAGCACCCCCCAGGAGGTAAGTCTAGCCACAACAATTCCTAGGAGGTACCGAGAGGAACACCAGAGGCACAACGTTTTGTATTATTAGTTTTCAAAAGTAAGAACACCACACCTAAAGTATCTGCAGGGCATGTCTATCTGGGAGTAAGAGACATGTTTGCGACACAAGCAGACTTCAATAAAGGTCTCTCTATGATATTTAATCTTCCACTGCCTCAGGAATAGAAACCTGCTTTCTCAATCCAGTTCTCACCCACTCCTGTCCCAGAAGACTACTGCACTAAGCGTACCTCCATCCTACCATTTTAACTTGAAAAACATGAGAAAATGGAAGTTTTAAAGACTTTGTAGCTATACTATCAAGATCAATCATCGTACCCTGCATTGAAACTCTCCTGAGGGGCACTGTACAACAGGACAGACATGATGGACAATAATTTCTGGATCCAAGATCAAGGACACTGAAAGGCTTGCTGTCTCTGCACAGACAAATCCTATAAATGCTCGCAGAAGCAGTCCTACCAGAAGCATAAAAGAAGAAAAAGAACTGCCCCAGACGCACTCTGCTGTACTAAAAAAAAAAAAAAATATCATACTGAGCTTCCTATTACTAAATCACATAAGTACAAGAGGGAACCCTAATGACTTCAGATACCCACAGAGTCAGACACCCTTCGTATTTTACAACCTACAAATGTTTTCAAGTCTTTTGCTGGAGGAGAAAGCAAGGGGGTTTTAGTCTTCATATAAGCATGTACTATTTTTGAACTCCTAGAAACTGATTCAGTTAAAAGAAACCTGAGGAATATCACCCCACAAGTGAGCTCGGAGTTTCAAGTTTGTAATTAAGACAAACATTAAAGGTAGAAACATCGTCCAAGATTGTTTTTCTTACTTAACTGTAAGAACAAAGTGCTAGAAGAAAATTGTGCCCTGTGACACCTGTCCACCTCAATAATTCTGCAACACACAGCCATGTTCTGGGCAAACGTAGAATAATGTTGCAACACTGTCATGGTTTTAGCTGGGATAGTTGATTTTCTTCACTGTAGCTAGCATAGTGCTGTGTTTTAGACTTGGTATGTAAATAATGTTGATAACACCCTGGTGTTTTAGTTGTTGCTGGGTAGTGTTTACACTAGGACTTTCTAGCTTCCCATGCTCTGCCAGGTGCACAAGAAGCCGGGAGGGGAGGGGATACAACCAGGAGAGCTGATTCAAATTGGCCAGAGGGTATTCCATATCATGTGACGTCATGCCCAGTATATTAACTGGGGGAAATTGGCTGGGGGAGGCAGCGATCGCGGCTCGGGGACCGGCAGCGTCGGTCGGCGGGTGGTGAGCGGTTGCGGCACTTGTTGTTTAGTTTTGGGTTTTTTTGGTTGGTTTTTTTTTTTTTTTCCCCTCTTCTTCCAGTGTTTCATCTCTCTCTCGCTCATTATTTTCCTTTTCATTATAGTAGTATTATTGCTGTTTTATTCTAATTATTAAACTGTTCTTATCTCAACCCATGAGTTTTCTTACTTTGGCCCTTCCGATTCTCTCCCCCATCCCACAAGGGTGGGGGAGTGAGCGAGCGGCTGTGTGGTGCTTAGTTGCTGACCGGGGCTAAACCACAACAGTCCTTTTTTGCGCCCAACGTGGGGCACGAAGGGTTTGAGATAATAACAGTTGCTGGTCACAGCATTGATTCATCTGTTCTCGATATTAGTTAGTCAGGCCTACACCATGCTGATTTTGAAGTACATGTTAAAGATTGGCATTGGGTTTTGTAGTTTGCTGTGCTCTGCAGTGGTTAGAGATGTTTTGCCTGAGAGAGTTGTTATTAAAACACTGGCCTTGAGTTTTATTGGTTATTTGGGTCTTGCATGGAAGCCGTTACTGTACTTCGGGTACCACCTCATGGAGACAATTAGCAATTATACCTCCTCTTCTGAAAGGTTCTTTATGGAGGAAATACAGAAGGGCACCTTAGCTACCGTCTTCTGTAATGTCTCCTCCTTCATTACAACAACTTTTCAGTCTCTTGAACATCCTTGGGTAGTTAAGATACATCTGTTGATATTCCTATGGCAGATTGTTTCGGTTTTGTCTAAGGTTAATAAGCAATTCAAGAATAACATCCAGAGATCTGCTCCAAGGCTTGATAATTATGGGTGGCAGGGTATGTGGGTTAGTATGGGCAAATGCCTGAGACAGTGGGCACCTGCAGTGTTTTGGGACTTCACCCCTGAACAAGTGCACAATCCTGAAAAATTAGTAGAATATTTGGAGGAAGTATGTTGTCACCCTAGCAATTCCAGAGAGATACAAATCACTGCAATGTGTTGGGGCCTGGCCCATGCCTACCGAGCCCTGTTCAACAGTATTCAGTACCACCAAGGGAAAACGACAGGCCCTGCGGCTACTCCAAGCCCAACGACAAGCACTGTGGCCACTCAAACTCCCACAACAGGCGCTGCAGCAGCTCCAAGCCCGACGACAGGCACTGTGGCCCCTCAAACCCCCACAACAGGCACTGCGGCTGCTCCAAGCCCGATGACAGGCACTGTGACCACTCAAACACCCATGACGGACACTGAAGCTGAATCGGAGAATCAACCCGTGCCAGTATCAGTTGCCCCTATACAGAAGAAGAAATCTTTAAAGAGAAAGTCAACTCGTATAGAAAAGGATGATGGAGAAGTAGGACCATCACGGGGAGAGGAGAAGGAAGAGGAAGAACTCGTACAAGAGATGGAAACTACCCGATCCCTATCCTTAAGAGAGCTGCGAGATATACGAAAAGATTTCGGCCGTCATGTAGGTGAGCATGTTGTCACCTGGCTGCTCCGATGCTGGGATAACGGGGCCAGTAGCCTGGAATTAGAGGGTAAGGAAGCCAAACAACTGGGATCCCTTTCTAGGGAAGGGGGCATTGACAAAGCAATTGGAAAAGGGACACAAGGCCTCAGCCTCTGCAGGCGACTCCTGTCTGCTCTGAAAGAAAGGTATCCCTTCAAGGAAGATGTTCTATATCGCCCTGGAAAATGGACCACCATGGAGAAAGGTATCCAGTACCTGAGAGAATTAGCTGTGCTTGAGGTGATTTATGGTGACCTGGGTAGTGAACAGTCATCCAAAGATCCAGATGAAGCCCAGTGCACACGACCCATGTGGTGGAAGTTTGTACGGAGCGCACCATCATCCCATGTAAACTCCCTGGCAGTAATGTCCTGGAAAGATGAAGAGGCACCAACGGTAGGGGATGTGATTGATAAACTCCGGGATTATGAAGCACATGTCTCTTCCTCCCTCATCTCAGCTGTGGAGAAATTGTTGTCCCGGGAGTTCCAGCAATTCAAAGAAGATATGTCCTACTCCCTACCTGTACGGACCAGTATCTCGGCCATTAGGAGTAAGCGTCCTTCTGCTCAAGAGAGAAGATACACACCACGGGGCACCCTATGGTTTTACCTGTGTGACCATGGAGAGGACATGAGGAAGTGGGATGGAAAACCTACCTCGACCCTGGAGGCACGGGTACGTGAGTTGCAAGGAAAAACAACCACTCAAGGGGGGACCTCCAGGAGAGTTGCTGCTCCAGTTTCCAGTAGGCAGTTCCCCAGACAGAGGAGTAGAAGCGCTGATTCTATCCGTGATCTTAATAGGGAGACTTCTGATTCCCGTTCACAAGATCTGGAGTGGGAAACCCGCAATTGGAATTAGAGGGGCCCTGCCTCCAGCCAGGTGGAGGAAAGGGACAACCGGGTTTACTGGACTGTGTGGATCCAATGGCCTGGCACATCTGACCCACAGGAGCATAAGGCTCTAGTGGACACCGGTACACAGTGCACCCTAATGCCATCAAACTATGTAGGGGCAGAACCCATTTGTATTGCTGGAGTGACAGGGGGATCCCAACAGCTAACTGTATTGGAGGCCGAAGTGAGCCTAACTGGGAATGAGTGGCAAAAGCACCCCATTGTGACTGGCCCAGAGGCTCCATGCATCCTTGGCATAGACTACCTCTGGAGAGGGTATTTCAAGGACCCAAAAGGGTACAGGCGGGCTTTTGGTATAGCTGCCTTGGAGACAGAGGGAATTAAACAGCTGTCTACTTTGCCCGGCCTTTCAAAGGACCCTACTGTTGAGGGGTTGCTGGAGGTCAAAGAACAACAGGTGCCAATTGCCACAACAACAGTGCACCAGCGGCAATACCGCACCAACCGAGACTCCCTGATTCCCATCCATGAGCTCATTCGGCGACTGGAGAGCCAAGGAGTGATCAGTAAGACCCGTTCACCCTTTAACAGTCCCATATGGCCAGTGCGGAAGTCTAATGGAGAGTGGAGACTAACAGTAGACTATCGTGGCCTGAATGAAGTCACTCCGCCACTGAGTGCTGCCGTGCCGGACATGCTAGAACTTCAATACGAACTGGAGTCAAAGGCAGCCAAGTGGTATGCCACAATTGATATCGCTAATGCATTCTTCTCAATCCCTTTGGCAGCAGAGTGCAGGCCACAGTTTGCTTTCACTTGGAGGGGTGTCCAGTACACCTGGAATTGACTGCCCCAGGGGTGGAAACACAGCACTACCATTTCCCATGGACTGATCCATACTGCACTGGAACAGGGTGGAGCTCCGGAACACCTTCAGTACATTGATGACATCATCGTGTGGGGCAACACAGCAGAAGATGTTTTCGAGAAAGGGAAGAAAATAGTCCAAATCCTTCTGAAGGCTGGTTTTGCCATAAAACAAAGTAAAGTGAAGGGACCTGCACAGGAGATTCAGTTTTTAGGAATAAAATGGCAAGATGGACGTCGGCAGATCCCAATGGATGTGATCAACAAAATAACCGCCATGTCTCCACCAACTAGCAAAAAGGAAACAGAAGCTTTCTTAGGCGTTGTGGGTTTTTGGAGAATGCATATTCCAAATTACAGTCTGATCGTAAGCCCTCTCTATCAAGTGACCGAGAGGAAGAATGATTTCAAATGGGGCCCTGAGCAACAACAGGCCTTTGAACAGATAAAGCAGGAGATAGTTCATGCAGTAGCCCTTGGGCCAGTCCGGGCAGGGCAAGACGTAAAAAACGTGCTCTACACCGCAGCCAGGGAGAATGGCCCTACCTGGAGCCTCTGGCAGAAAGCACCAGGGGAGACCCAAGGTCGGCCCCTAGGGTTTTGGAGTCGGGGATACAGGGGGTCCGAAGCACGCTACACTCCAACTGAAAAAGAGATATTGGCAGCATATGAAGGGGTTCGAGCTGCTTCAGAAGTGATCGGTACTGAAGCACAGCTCCTCCTGGCACCTCGACTGCCGGTGCTGGGCTGGATGTTCAAAGGGAGGATCCCCTCTACACATCATGCAACTGATGCTACGTGGAGTAAGTGGGTCGCACTGATCACCCAACGGGCTCGAATAGGAAACCCCAGTCGCCCAGGAATCTTGGAAGTGATCATGGACTGGCCAGAAGGCAAAGATTTTGGAATATCACCAGAGGAGGAGGTGACACGTGCTGAAGAGGCCCCACTGTATAACAAACTGCCAGAAAATGAGAAGCAATATGCCCTGTTCACTGATGTTCCTGTCGTCTGGTGGGAAAGCATCGGAGATGGAAGGCTGCTGTATGGAGTCCTATACGACAAGTCACAGAAACTCCTGAAGGAGAAGGTGAATCAAGTCAGTTTGCAGAAGTAAAGGCCATCCAGCTGGCTTTAGAGATTGCTGAACGAGAAAAATGGCCAGTGCTCTATCTTTATATTGACTCATGGATGGTGGCAAACGCCCTGTGGGGGTGGTTACAGCAGTGGAAGCAGAACAACTGGCAGCGCAGAGGCAAACCCATCTGGGTTGCTGCATTGTGGCAAGATATTGCTGCCCGGGTGGAGAACCTGGTTGTGAAGGTACGTCATGTGGATGCTCATGTCCCCAAGAGTCGGGCCACTGAAGAACATCAGAACAACCAACAGGTGGATCAGGCTGCTAAGATTGAAGTGGCTTAAGTAGATCTAGACTGGCAACATAAAGGTGAACTATTTATAGCTCGGTGGGCCCACGACACCTCAGGCCATCAAGGAAGAGATGCAACATACAGATGGGCTCGTGACCGAGGGGTGGACTTGACCATGGACACTATTGCACAGGTCATCCATGAATGTGAAACATGCACTGCAATCAAGCAAGCCAAGCAGGTAAAACCTCTGTGGTATGGAGGACGATGGTTGAAGTATAAATATGGGGAGGCCTGGCAGATTGATTGTATCACACTGCCACAAACCCACCAAGGCAAACGCCATGTCCTTACAATGGTGGAACCTACCACCGGATGGCTGGAAACATATCCCGTGCCCCATGCCACCGCCCGGAACACTATCCTGGGCCTTGAAAAACAAGTTTTATGGCGACATGGCACCCCAGAAAGAATTGAGTCAGACAACAAGACTCATTTCCGAAATAACCTCATAGACACCTGGGCCAAAGAGCATGGCATTGAGTGGGTGTATCACATCCCCTATCATGCACCAGCCTCTGGGAAAATTGAACGATACAATGGACTGTTAAAGACTACACTGAGAGCAATGGGGGGTGGGACATTCAAACACTGGGATACACATTTAGCAAAAGCCACCTGGTTAGTCAACACTAGGGGATCTGCCAATCGAGCTGGGCCTGCCCAGTCAGAACTCTTACGTACTGTGGAAGGGGATAAAGTCCCTGTAGTGCATGTAAAAACTATGCTGGGGAAAACCGTCTGGGTTATTCCTGTCTCAGGCAAAGGCAAACCCATTCGTGGGATTGCTTTTGCTCAAGGACCTGGGTGCACTTGGTGGGTAATGCGGGAGGATGTAGGAGTTCGATGTGTGCCTCAAGGGGATTTGATTTTAGGTGAAAATAGCCAATGAACTGAACGGTATGCTGTTAATTGCTATATGATATTGTATGTCATCACTCCTATGGTTGCTATATGCCGTATCAATGGTATCATAGTAAGAATTTCCAAAATTAATGAAGAATGAACTTTGATTGAACCAAGCAACGTGTAGCGGTGGTGGAACAAAGACTGGCTTCAGCATGCAACAATCCAACACCACGCAGACCATCTCTCTGGCCTTGAAAGACTATTATGGTAGATGGAGCCCAAAGTTATGGACTGAATGAACTCAATGGACATGTGTGGACCCTCTACAGATGTTCTACAGGGATGGTCCACAGACTACGGGAATGATAAATGATATCTACGTATGTCATCAAAGGATGGGGAGGCGGGTGGTGGTTATTGAGGTCATATTGGATAGTATGAGACCTGAGCATGACGTAAATGGTATGGAATAAGGGGTGGATACTGTCATGGTTTTAGCTGGGATAGTTGATTTTCTTCACTGTAGCTAGCATAGTGCTGTGTTTTAGACTTGGTATGTAAATAATGTTGATAACACCCTGGTGTTTTAGTTGTTGCTGGGTAGTGTTTACACTAGGACTTTCTAGCTTCCCATGCTCTGCCAGGTGCACAAGAAGCCGGGAGGGGAGGGGATACAACCAGGAGAGCTGATTCAAATTGGCCAGAGGGTATTCCATATCATGTGACGTCATGCCCAGTATATTAACTGGGGGAAATTGGCTGGGGGAGGCAGCGATCGCGGCTCGGGGACCGGCAGCGTCGGTCGGCGGGTGGTGAGCGGTTGCGGCACTTGTTGTTTAGTTTTGGGTTTTTTTGGTTGGTTTTTTTTTTTTTTTCCCCTCTTCTTCCAGTGTTTCATCTCTCTCTCGCTCATTATTTTCCTTTTCATTATAGTAGTATTATTGCTGTTTTATTCTAATTATTAAACTGTTCTTATCTCAACCCATGAGTTTTCTTACTTTGGCCCTTCCGATTCTCTCCCCCATCCCACAAGGGTGGGGGAGTGAGCGAGCGGCTGTGTGGTGCTTAGTTGCTGACCGGGGCTAAACCACAACAAACACCTTTCAGGCTTGTCCTGAATTTTCTCCCTGGATCATGCATCCTCAGATAAACAGAAGTGCTATGCAGAAAATGAAGACACCCACCCTTCTTTCAATCTCGTCTTAATTAATACCTTCTCTTAGTTTTTTTCTATATTTCTAGCAAGGACTATAACTAAAGCCAGGCTGCTGTGGGCCATTTGTTCAGAAACTGTCTTCAGCTGTAAGTGTCCCTTTCTTGGCAAGAGGACCTAGGGAGTAACTACTCCCCAAACTCTGGATGGAGCAAATAACTCCACACTTTCCACCCCCATTCTTTCCCATCTTCCACAGCAGATGCTGTCAAATTATGAATAATTGAAAAAGTACCACTCATTCTTACTCCAAACCAACAATGATGCTAAAGGCTCCACTCAACCTTTAAATCCTTCAGTGGAGCAGAAAGAAAAACAAAACAAGTACAATTCAAAACGTCATACTGAACTCCTCTAAGCCAGTTTACAATACAGTAAAGGAGATACATTTCTAGAAAATCCTGTCAGCATATTTTTTTTTTTACACAGATTACATTAGCTTCCATCTCCTCAGTGCCTAAAACTGAGATTTCTAAATGACAGTCTATGCCTGGGATGAGAATAGATGGAACTCAAATGAATTCCTCCTCCACCAGTTATTACTACTGCTGCCAATCATAAGATAACAAGGGCGCATGGCCCCATAGCTGATCAGAAAGGTAAGAGATCCCTTTCACCAGGGATCTCCTGGCAGCCACAAGACCCTGCTACTGCTCCCCTACCGGACAAGCAGGGAAATAGAGTGGCAACTGCCCACCAGTTGGTGGGGGTAAAAGGGGCAATTACACATGACCAGACAAGTCCCCTCATGGGCTCCCATCACTTCAGCATCAATTCCAGATTCCTGTCTGCGTCACAGGCAGGGCAGAGTGATGCAGAACAAAACCACTAGTTCTTCAAAATCTACACCATACCCATTGCATGACTGGCTATATGAGGAATGGCTCTTCTTAATCTGAAAATACAACAACATAATGTTACTTCCTCACAAGCTTTGTGCTAATGGTCTACACGTAGACCATTTTTCACCATGAACTTCCCACAACTGCTCTTCTGCTTTCCTCCCTCTGCTCCACTTCATGTGGCCAAAGATGCAAGTACACAAACAGTGCAGTGAAGAAGTACCTACAGCACATGGTTTTGCCTTCAGCTAGGTAGACAGCTCCTAAGTATTGAGTGGTGGGTCCTCAGAGAGCTACTGTTGTCCACTATGGTCCCAGAAGTAAAAATCTTATGCCACAAGGTAACAAAAGTACAGACAGCAGACTGGGACAAGGGATGAAACAAACCATGTGAGGCAGAGGCAATGCTGGTTTGTTCTAGGCACTAACAAACTCTACATGCTCTGGAAAAGGGACAAGGTCTTGTCATTCTCTGAGGCACCCTTCCTGTCCTGGGATGCTTCCTCTCTTTTATCTGATTCTACAACAAGTTTTAAACTCTTCACCATTGGTATAGCTGTTGCTTGCACTGTCCTGTTGAGCTGCAGCTGAGTTTTGCCTCTTTGCAAAAAAAGTTCTTGTGTTCTGATTCTCTACAGTCACTGCTGTCCAGTAAACACACTTCCATGTCTGTTGCTTGTTTTGTTACGGATTTGGGTTTTTTTGTTTGGTTTTGTGGGTTTTTTAATATCCGATATAGGTCACATCTTCCATTTCCCTGTCTTTTTTTTCCTCTATGTTACACTTCCATTATTATTAAAGATGTGCCCCATTACATAGAACAAAAGTCTCCATTATATTCCTTTCAGACTGCTGGGACTTTTCATTTAAAGCACACTGAGCCCATTAGAGATCCAAAGTCCTGAAGGAATTACTTTCCCCTTCAGAATCTTGTATTGCAAAAGCCAGAAAGTACCCAAAGCAGCAAATAATGGTTGGTACTTGGACGCCTGTAAAATGCTCTTTGACTTTCTGTTGTATATGATGCTTTAGCTTCATGCTGATGTGTGCTAGAAAGCAAAAGTCTCTAAAAACTGATGTATGCAAGATTTTTTTTCCTGTTTTAACTGGGCTTTTGACCTTAGGCTTTCTCAGTTTTACTCAGTATTTCAGGAACAAAAAAAATAAACCAACCCAAACCAGAAAAAAAAGTATATGAAGCATATTTGTCTCTTTCTCATTTAGTGAATGGATTATTGGTACTTCTTCCTGAATTTTCTGGAAAACCTTTTTAAAATGGCTTTGTTTTCTCTCAAACTAGTACATGTTGGAAAACCTTACCATATCATAGCTAACATCTCCTTATAGTAGGCACCAAACTAATTTTTCATACAACGCAATCTTCAGCATTTATCTCCGACAAAATGACAGCTATTATCGGACACTGAATTTTACTCTACAGAAGATTTTTATGGGTGTTTTTTGCTTTAAAGTGTTACTACCTCTACTCTCACTGAATTTTTGTCCTCTTAACAGTTTTCCAGTAAAGTGCAGCCATGATTCACTGTTAAGTTTCAGTGAATAGTACAGGAATTTTGCCATTTCTGCCTTACGGCAAAAAAGTCCCGTAACCCAACCAATAAAGATGCTGTTTAGCTCACTGAATGCATTGTTACTAATAATGAGAGTTTATAGTAGTATAGAGTAGAACACTGGAAATGCAATGCTGTAAGGTTTAATCATATTTTAGATAAAAGTAACAATACATCATACACTTTCTTACTGCCTATTACATAGCTGTTCATTTTATGCCATGAAAATTTGAGGTGTATGTATTCATTAAAATTTGACTGTGCACACTGCATTCAGAAAAGCAAAAGGGAATCTCATTTTTATACATAGTAAATTCTGTATTTTTTCAGTAGCCTGATATGAATACAACCTGCCCACTGTGAGCTGACAAGTTTTTATAATCATACACCAGAAAAAGCAGGTCAGAAAATTTTCAAGCAGTTCTTGGGAGATGATTTCTATGGGAGCTTCCTATTTCTGTAAATATGTCACCCACATTTCAGTCCTGTGGTCACTTGAAAATTCTTCACAGCACGCTCTTGCTGTAAGGTGACATTTTAGTCTGTAGGAGAATGAAGTTACATCAGAAGCATGCAGTGAATGAGGACTGAATTGCCAAAAAGGAAACAAAATTGCTTTTCTAAAGCTCATTCAAAGCCTAAACTCCTACTGCTTGATTTTGGTAGCAACTTTTACTAAGTCTCAAGATGAATTCTATCAACAAAATAGTAGAACAAAAAATCTGACTGAATCTTCATTAAGAAGAGAGTACTGCAAAGAAGAGAGAAGAGGGAGAGCACCCTCATAACTTTACTAGTTCTTCAGATTTCAACTATGAATAATTCTCCTCTTTTCTCTTTCAATTTCTTGGGAGATAAAAAGAAATGGTCAAAAAATTAAATAATGGCAGCCTATCTTAAACCTATTTTGTAAATGAAATTAAATTAATAATATCCTCTTAATTTTGGAGGAAAAAAAGGTATTGAAATTATTTTCCCTACCCAGAAATTAGTAAATATTAATAAGCATCACTACCCAGTGATTCCAGAAGCAGCTTCGAAAGCCCAAGAGTCTTCTCCTTATGAGACAAATTTTATGACCTTGAAATGAGATGTAGTCACTGATCACTGGCTTAGTTTGTTTCCCATAAGCCTTTAAAAATCATTATTTAGGAAAAATTATAGAAATCTTTTCACAAGAGAACAATAAGGAATAAATCAACCAACACAGGAATTAGCCTTTAACAAGTCCATTCATCAGAAATCTCAATACCAAAGTAACCAGTCTGCTAAATTTATTTCTCTTTCAAGTACTGTATATAAGCACATAATTGTAGTTCAAGGTATTTTGTTCTGCTTTCTAGACAAAAAAAAGTCTCAATATTCCACTTGGCTTTAAAACAAAATTCTCAAAACGGGAATATATGAACAAATATTCATCCCCCTATTAAAAGACTATACTATAATCCATACTCTGTACTTCACACCCAGAGAAAAGTTACAAAAAACTTCAGAAAATAACCACATAAAACCTGTACTGGGCAGTCTATTTATGTTCTTAAAATGTCTGTAGAGAAGCTTGTGTTTCTACTGCTATCATGCTAGAAGGTTGGGTTTGTTTTGGTTTTTGTTGGTTTTTTTTTTTTTCTTCTTTTCTTTTCTTTTGAGCTCCTTTGTATTTTTCCATAAGAAAATTATGGTTTATATGGTAACCTACTGAGAAATAGTGTAAGTAAAGGGCATTTTGCATAATAGTCAGAAGTTTTCACCAGTGGTAAGAAGCCTTCATGCAGGTACGAGTTATTTAAAGCACTCTGAACATAAACCCACTATGAAACCAAGCAAATTTGAAGCAGTTGCTTTCTTAGGAAACCAACAACACTTCGCATGTTCTGTCACAGAACTATGTTGTGAACCAAGGCACATGTAAAACCTTAACAAATGAGAAACAATTATTATATATTTTTTTAACTTTCTTCCTTATCCTTAATGAGTCCACAAAGCGTGAGCCAACAAAACTGAGCCAAAATGTCATGTTTCAAATGTAATTTAAGGACTTAGATACTTAGGGGCCACATGCAGCATTTAACTGTGTATCAACAGAATGCAAGAAAAGAAGTTGCCTTAAAAAACTAAGTCATGTAACTTCTTGAATACGTGAACAGAAGTTATTCAGTTGCAGTTCAAAACTAGAGAGATGTGATCACTAGTCCCTTTAACACATCCCAGGCCATACCACAGTGGAGCTTAGAACCAGGTGGGTAAAACAACCATCTGTGAGTGACAGACCTGGTTTCCACGCCATTTGATCTAGACAGAAGCTCAGGAATGATTTTCAAAATCTTTTTTTCCTGCATTCTCCACTGGGTTACACACACGCCAACAGAAGCTGCAGTCTCCTGAAATTCCAAGGAAATCACTGATTTCCATGCCAGAAGCTACAAAAGGGAAAGGTTGCAGAGGAAAGACAGGAGGCAAAGGAAGAAATTTCTTGGTTACAACTGGTCTTGAAAAAAGAAGAACAAAAAGCAGGGCAAGCTTTAACATTTGACAGGAATCCCATCTACCTAAGAATAGCACCAAAACGAGCACCAGTAACACTAACCTTCTCCATCATCTTCAAATCACTTTTTCCCAGTATGTATGGTTTATAATACATTGTAGCCAGGAACAATCATCACTTTTTTTTTTTTTTTCTTCCAAATTTATGTCTGAAAAACCTCAGCAGAACACAGAATTAACAGTCTTCTCCCAAGCTCTTGACGGTGCCCTTTCTATCATTACCTGACCTCACTTGTTTTCAGCAGACAACCTACACAGTACAATGTTAAAGTGGTTCTCGTTCCCATTCCACAGGATGTAATTTGACAACAAAGTTGCTACAGAACCAGGACATCAGGCATTACATCAGTGTAACATTTCCCAAGACTGTCAACTCGGAATTAAAATCTGCTTTTAGGTTCTCTGTCAATCCCAATGTTCAGATATTTTTTTGGCTTATCAGCAATTTATACTTTTCAGCTGTCAGGAAGAATACTGTTCTTGAAAGAATCAGAAAAGGCAGCTTTTAAAGTTACTGTGGGTTCACAACAGAGGGACCGTACAACTTAGGAATGATAAAATTCAAATATTTTATCACTTCCCATTAAATTTTTTAAAGCATTATACCATAATATACCATAAAATAGTCTGTAGCTGGAACAGAAATGCTACAGACATTTTAATAGTTATCTATATACCTATATATCTATAATTATCTATATAATTATCCAGCCTATAACATTTTGTGATTGCAAAGCCATATTAAAAATCTGAACTCTTCTGCCTCTTTATGACATTAGCCTGCTGTTTACATAAATTGTCACATTTTCTTCAATGAATAATGTGAAAGTTGAAGGTATTAGAATTGACAATTCATTATTTGCCTTCCAAAATGGGTTAAAACACATTTTTGTACCCTCTAGATCCCAGAAACTCAGAAAACCTAGGTTTCTGCCAAAGCTTTTGCTCCCAGGCTACCAGGAGTAGCCAAGCAGTATTTTATCCATGCCCTGATGAGCCAACAATCAAAGATTTAAGTAATTCCAGTACATGGCAATATATGCTTTACTTTTTCCTTCCCTCCTTTGTCCTGCCAGCCCTTGGATACAAGAGGTACAACTCTCTGGCAGTCAAAACGAAGTAAGAAAATGAACAGTATTTCATTGTTATTGCACTAAAGACGAAGCAGATTTCATCTCTTATCATCATTTGTATCCCTCATGCTCTTTTTACACACCGCATTCCTCATTGCAATCTCCCATATCTTTCCATCCCACCATGTTGTTTTGATTTTGTGATTACCCAGTTGTGTACGGCAGCAGAGCATCCAAAGCAGCTATGCATGGAACCACAGAAACAAAGCTGTTAAAGCAATGGTGAAAGCTTCACAGAAGAGAAACAAAAAGGTGTATTTTCAAGTGAATTCACATGGCTGCACTGTTTCCTTTTGTTTGCCTTTAAGATTAGCAGCAAGGCTTAGTTGAACTTGAATGTCATTTCTAATACCAGCTGCCCAAACCCGATGGGCCCACTGCCCATTTTCGTCTTACACAATCAACAGCAAAAGCTCCTGCTGAACACTAAGGCAGCAGTCTTCACACTCTACCAGCTGGCTACCAACTTGAATGTGTCACAGGATTACAGGACAATTCTGTTTGGAAGGGACGTCAGGGAGTCATCTAGTCCAACCTCCTGCTCAAAGTATATCAGCATGCTTCACATAAACCAATATGATAAATAGGTATTACACTGCAAACTAAGTTGCCAGCAGTTAATCTTATATACTTGAACTCTACTACTCTATTCTATTAATCATTGAACAAAAGACAGAGAAATTTGCTTACTCTATTCTTTGCTGTTCTTTGGCCTATATTCTTGCTCTTTTCATACCAGTATTTCCTAACCCAGTGATTTTTAAAGATAAAATCTGTGGAACAAAAACCTGTAATGTAAAACGTATTTTTTTCTTTAATTTGATTTATCACCTGAAAAGCACTCTGAAGGTGTATAGTACTTTTAGAATCAGAAGAGAAAATGAAAGTGTGAGACCTTCTTACATAAAGAGCTCTTGGAACACTAAGGCTCCAGCTATCTAAATCCCTAATATCTTATGATATTAAGCCATCTAGTTATGTATGGACTCATAAATTTCTTGCAATAACAGGTTCTTAAAAATGAAACAATACAAGAAAACCCATAACCTAAATCTTTCCTTTCCCATTTACATCACTCCTTGGCTATATACCATGGTAGGAATATGGGTGTATACACTTGCGTACATCCTGCAAGCAGCAACTGCATCGCCACTGTGACAGCTACTAGAAAGTAACAAAAAAAAAGAACCCTCTCTCAGCTATCTGCAAGTGATAGCTAAGGAAAAGGATACGGGCAGAAGTACAACAGGTTCAGCTAACCTACTTACAGCCACTGACAAGCAGCTTCCTAAAGATCTTGCAGCAGAAAATGAAAGTTTCTCTGCAGTCAGAAAATTAGAGGGACTCTGGGACTTAAACAGGTTTAATACTGTTCTCTGACATGAGGTTGTAGTGCTTCTGCATGTTTTCCTAGAGTAATAAAGATTAATCTGGTTGCAGCTTGTAACTGCATGTTCCAACCAAGGAGTGCACCTACACACATCTTTAGATCCAATTCCGCTCTTTGAAATGATATATTCTCTACATTTGCAGTTCTTAGAGCTTGCTAATAATTGCGTTGCTAACAGGAAGGAAATTAGGCACAATGTCAATAGAGAAAAACGTGAGCAAAAGCATACAGAAAGAGTAAAGTTTAATAGCCAATGCAATTCTGAGATAAACCTCAGTGTTTTCAGTGCAGAAACTGCTATTGCAAAGCTTGGAGTCCCCTAGCCAGCTCTACCCTTCACTGTGTTTCCTTGACCTCGATCAGCTTGCGCCCAGCCTCTTCATCAAGTCCCTTTCAGTGGGTAGCAGCAGAACTTGGGGAAGAAGTAACTATCATTTCAAACGAGCTTTTCCCCCAGGTGTGGTTCTTAAATTACTTTATCTCTTCATTTACAGAAGCCATTAGATTACAGATCATCCTCGCCATCCTTTCATTATTTTCTTGCACAAATATGTCTTACTTGAGACAGCAATGTAGACAGAAGCAACTGAGAAAACTCTTACCAAATTTGATTCGAGAGTCACTCACACGGGCGTTAACTTTTATCTTTTTGCACTCCTGCCTCCATCGCAGCAAATCCATCTCTAATTCTTCCCTTGATGGAATAAAGTAAACCTATTCTGCTAGCCTGAAGTCTTGGCTGGCAGTAAGACTGATGCCAAGTGGCCTGGCAGACCCTGAGCTCCATGCTGCTTTGGCAGCAGGGATGCACTACTGGACCCCCGCAGTAGCCAGCTCCCAGGTTTTCGGCCACCCAGCAAGTGCCCCGTGGGACAGTCCATGAGGATGCTGGAGCCTGCTTGGGATGGGTACAAACTGCTGCTGTTTCACGAAAAACAGCCTTTGCTGGCAAGCGTTAGCCCAAGTATCAGGTCAGCAGGCTGATTTTATCACCCACAACTCTATTACACTTCACAGAGCTATTTTTATCTCTTCAACATATTAATCCTTCCACCCATTTTCTGAAGCACAGAGCCAGAACTTGACAGCTTACTTACTGAAAAGACATTCAGAAATGTTACATGTGTTCATAAGGGCCTAGTTATTTATAAAACAGGCAAAAAAGTGCCTGGTAACAGGAGTTATTTACTGTGGCATTTTTTATATTCTTATTGAAGTCCACCTGAACATTTAGATACTTCAACATCCTTAAAAATCTGCTTACAATGATTTAGAAAGATAAATCTAAGTTTAAAATTACCTAGGTGCAGGTTTTATAAACCTGTTGCTTAGACTGAGTTAAGCGTTTTTAAAATAAATTACTATGTCAGCAAATACAGTATCGATTAATTATTTAGCTGATTGTATTTTAAAGGTCATACCTTAACACATTTAAATCTTCAATTTATCACCAACCCCACCAACAGAATGAACTTAGACATGCCTAGCTTTTTAATATTGAAATTGTTTTCCTCATTTTTAACTTAAGTAAGAGGATTATATTCTGTTCTCAAATGACAGCATACTGTTTTTAAAAATTCACTTTGGAGGACAGCACTTACATATAAGAACTACAGCTTCACAACTCTATTATTAAAGATACAGGGAAATTCTAATCCCATCTAAGGTAGTAGAAATTTTAGTACTGACTTCAATGGGATCAGGTTTTTATCCCTGGAGTATGATCGACAACAAACCCTACTGCCTAACACGGTGGAGCTACTGAACTCCATGGCACAACTGGTCTTCTCATTTTCCTCATCAGGAAGGTTTCTGAAGCTCGCAACAGGTATGTGCTGAGACAGCAGGCACTGGAGTGCAGCACATGCCCAGAAATGTTGCCGTCTACATTAGCATCTCACCCAGCGTAAAATCAGCCCCACAAAACTGACAGCACAAAGAAACAATACAGGGTGGTTTGGATGGTAAATATTTACAGAGTGTCAAGTTGAATTGCAACAGCATTAACTCAACTGCTGGGTAAAACGTAGTTGATTCAGAGTCCTGAAGCCATGAAGTTCATTCACTTTATGTATAAAAAGGATGTTCATTCCTAAACAGGTAAACAGACATATATCTGTGAGGATATACTTTTTTTCTTTTCCCTCCCCAATAGTAAATATTTAAGAGATAGCTCAGAAAATAAAGTTGTTTTCTTAAAAGTCACCACCAGGCAATTTTTCTGTGTCATCAGCTCTGTCAGGGCAGGCAGACACATAGGCATGTTTGAAATCCACGTAGGCAGAGAACAATGTTTTTCAAACTGGTCTTTGTGATCTACTGTGGCATTAATAGCAACATTTTGATGCCTACAAGTTTACAGGACACTGTATGAGATTATACTCCTGCCAAAATATGTAAACATGATTTATTTATCCCTTTTTCTGTCAAACACTAAGTTTGCACAGTCATTTTAAATTCTTTAAGCATCTTCAGAACAACTGATGAATAAGTGTATATAGCTGCATGTAAAAAGGAGAAAAGGGAGATATGCAAATATATAAACACACAAATACAATGCAAGAGTGAAGTATTGCAAATACATATCTTGCAAAGTACGTTGCCTTCCCATCACAATTCAATTCACCCATATGTTTGTAGCTTTCCACTACTGCCATTCTTCTTCCCGATTTCAGTATTTTAGAGCTAGGACCTCTGATTTTATCACAGGTTTCATTACTATGTCTTTTAATTAAGCTTCCTAGAATCTTGCTTTTTTATGATAACTTCCATTCTGATATAAAAAGAAGTGTCCAGGACTCAAAACAAGGAAGGAAAATTTTTAACTATGAAATACCAAGGCAGAAAAGGACGTGCATAATTATTTTTAAACCAGTCCTATTAATGGGAGATCTGACAAACTTTAAATGGCCCTTTTGTATTTATTCTCAACCACATTTTAAAGAACCTACTTCTGCTGCTCCAAATCACAAACTTAAAAAAAAAATCCTTCCAATTTTTGTTTATCAAGGGACAGAAAATCAAATGGGCTCCTTTTTTTCCTAAGAGCTCCAAGGGGTCTAGCAACAATTTCAGTAGAAGGCATTAAAAAAATTAAGTATATAGTAGAAAGGCATCAGAAAGTCCAAATATTGCATTGCTTACCCAGCAATGAAAAAAATATACAGACAGAATTAAAATGAAAGAGAAATAAGTCACATTAATAAGTCTGCACAACCTCTTCTTTTTAGAAGATGTAGTACAAGGCTCCACTTCTTCCAAAACACACATTAAGCTACTGTGTAACTGAGCACCTTGCTGCCAAAGAGTCCTTGCTGGTGTTACGCCCCTCGTAAGTTACGACTTTTTCTGTATCTTATCCTTTAAAGTATAACTTTTTAAAGAAATTATTTGTGCCTACTTCTTTTGTAAATCTCCATGGACTCTCTTTCATTCCCCTGTAGCGGACTTCTTGCAGCAGCTCCCTTCGGTTCCTATGCAAAACACGACCTTGATTTCTTTTCAGATGCCAAGACAGAGACTTCTAAGTTACTTCTTTCTGGATGAACTACACATGACAAATCCAAACAGTAAAGCAGATCAGCTCTTGCACTATGGGACAGTGGAAATTTGATGTGAAGCTCCCCCAGATATACTTTAAAATCTAGATCTCAAAATTTGTCCTCTAAATGAATTTCTCTCCCAGATTCAGACAAGCTGTTTTACATCTTTTGCCAGCCAATCTCACTGGTAACACCAAAGGATTTCTAAAAGATATCATTTGTAATGAGAGTACACTTAAATAGTGAAAATATAAGTGACATGAGAGTCCTTCATTAAGGACTTTATTAAGTTGGAACAACATCCTTTTGTAGCCAGGCCTTGTTTAGCAACAACTTGTGTTACTCCTACATCCCGCTGCCACATCTAGAGGCAATGGTGACTCAAAGAGCCCTGGTGATGAAAAGCATCACCCTTCTGAAACAGGTAACATTTCCAATCAATGCCTTTAAAAAGTAACTCAGTCCTCAGAACACACTTTTCACTGATGGTTTTGAATGGCTGCAGAACTGCACAGTTTCTCTGCTGTCATTTCTCTGTGCCCTGACCACCACCTGCCATGCAGCATGGCACAGCGGGCAACAGCCTTCCTTCAGCTGCATCCTTCTGATGCAGCCACAAGAAAGTCCGACTCCCAACCAACAGCCTGCCTCCAGGGAAAGCAAACCATGATGGTCCACTGAACCTCTCCCCTCTTTCTTTAACAGGCTGAGCAAAAGCCTCCTCCCCTGCCACAAGCCCTACCGGGTGCCAAGAGCCACGGGAGACATGGGCTGAGCTCCGGCCAAGAGCGGGAGGGAAGTGGTGTGGGGCATGAGTGGGAAGCTTCAGCCTTGCTCTGAAAGTGCAAGAGCTTCACTTAAGTGACCTGTACTTTCTTCCATACAAAAGCCAAACATGAGTTTGCGTTTGACAGAGTTGGGTTTAAATGAAACTAAAAGGCCTCCCACCCAGCTCTGGTCCCTGGGTCACCATCCTTTGTTAAGGACCTGTGAGTTAGGCATTTGTTCTTAAGCATAGGGCAGCCGCTGAACTGAAACCTTTGTTGTCCTTCACATTTAGCCCTGAGCCCCATTAGTAAGTTTTGAGCTGCCTTTACCACAGCAAAAGCTGTTCCCTTACTGCCAGCCCTCAGGGCCCGCTTCCCTAGAGCAGCGGTAAGATGCTGTAGTTAGACCTAGCACAGCCTGTTACAGCCTCTGCATAGAGAATGCCCTAAATCAATCACAAAAATGTCACCAGCAAGGAGATCAAACCTCCATATTGCTTGTTACTGCACATTCCCTTTTATCTGTTAAAAAGAGAATGCTGCTCACTTCTCTTCAGTCTCGTCTCCCAGTTCCTCAAGAGTTTATAAAACCCTGTTGTGATTTTCTTTTGTTGTTGCTGCTGTTGCATGTTCCTCCACCTTCCCCCTGCCAAAAACCTCCGGGAAGGCAGCCATCACACTCTTCCAGGGTTTGCTTTTTATAACTGCTCTACTTCCTTTTATATTTTCTTCTCTGTGTGTGTGTCTCTGTGCGCGCCACCTGTATCTTCATTAATATTTACTGTCTGTTGAGGAGGAAAGCACTTCTCAATTTGCTGGCATATTTACCTCATGAGCTTTGCTGCACACGGAGTCATAAAACAGTGTATTTCTCCATTCAAACAATGCAAACTTCATCTGACATCAAATTTCCCTTGCCACCCCTCTACGTCTTTCGTTACTTGCTCGGTGCACAAAACAATTTGCAGTTGCACAGATGCATAACACTATGATCCTTGAATATATTTCTTGGTTCCCTCGCCCACCTTCCTTCTCCCTCCTTCACCCTGTAGCTTGACTACCACGAACTCTGAAGAACCGGTGAGCTCAGTGCTCCATCCCCCCTTACTGCAGCCGGCTTTGACAGCTGCAAAGCAGCGAGCTGGGAAGCAAGGGAAGCCTCGGTGCCACCCTTCCCTCTGCAGGGAAGCACAGTCCCTTCCCTCGAGAGGAGGCAGCAAAGGGGGACAAGCAGGGAAAAGGTACATTAGTTCCAAGGTGCAACTCTTCTCCTAATGCTGCCCAAGGCTTTAGTAAGCTAAACACTCCCACTAAATACAAGCACAGGCCTGGAGGCACAGTCTTGCTCTGTTTATGTGCTTTATGAAGCTCTTTTTTTCCAAATGCAATCTTGGCTTCTTTGATAAATTTCTTAGTTGGTTTTATTTAAACTGATCTCTTCCCTCTTGCCACACTAATCATATTTGACTCTTGATCTCCTCTTCCACCGACTCCTCACACAGCCGGAGCCAGGCAGACATTTGTTGCACCGGGCTCTGCTTGCTTAGGGAGCTTCCCATGGACGCTGTCCGTCATCCTTCTCAGCTGCTCCACTCCCAACTCACTCGCACACCGCACCCCTCTCACCAGCCGGAATCCCTCACCAGCTTCCACAACTGCCTCCACAGTTTGCGATTCCCTCTCTGGAATGAACCTCATTACTCACAGACCAATTCAGTATCCGTCCTCCAAGCTAGACCCTCCTCTGAGAAGGGCTCCCCTTCACAGAGGTGCCAGAGCTGTTCCAGGTAAGATGGAGATGGCTACAAACACCGCTTCCTCTCTAACAGGGAATTAAACTGCCGGAGCTTCCTTCTCAAACCAGACTTTATCAAATTATTCCAGGTCCTGAGTCATCTGTGGATGAGTTCATCAGGGTCTGCTTCATCATCTAGAAGGGATAAAATGTGATTTCAGAAATTCTAAACAGGCTTTTAGAGATAAATTGGCAGTGTCCTTTGGTCCCTGACTGGGAGAAACAGTGACTCCAGTTCACTTTATCATCATCTTCTTCCCCTGCCTCTCCCAAACATGGGAAAGTGTGACCATACAGGTGCATACACGCATTATCAGAGCTCATTCCGTAAGAAATCTCTCTTTATTGTTCCCAAAAGAGGACTGCAGGACCAGGTACTGAGAGGGATAGGGCAGAGGGCTAGGAAATACTATAATTCAGGGCTTGTCCTCCCAGCAAACTGAATGGAAAACAGAATTTGAAAGCCAGTTAAACTCCAGAACAAGAAAAAGACCATTTAAGTAGACAAAATACATCTTAAATATGACAGTAACATATTCCATATGAAAAAGTTCAGTTGAGACTCTGATAAGCTGAATTTCATCATAAAATCACA
This sequence comes from Morus bassanus, assembly GCA_031468815.1. Taxonomy (NCBI): domain Eukaryota; kingdom Metazoa; phylum Chordata; class Aves; order Suliformes; family Sulidae; genus Morus; species Morus bassanus. Next base: position 83,881,978 of record CM062568.1, on the reverse strand, counting down.
CATCATATTTACCAAGTGGTATCTTGGAAAGTTTAAGACAAAGATAATTTTCAAATATTTTCAAAGTATCGCAAACTAAATATAGATCAAGGTTTGCAAGAATTTATATGCCTTATTGATCCCGAGATTTTACCAATATAAACTTCTAAAGAAAACTATTACTTTAATACATATCTCTGCTGCAGAAGCACATGGAGGCAATCACCAGAGAAAATTCTGTAATCACTACATGCTTCAGGAAGGCCTGCCAGCGCCCCAAGAGAAATGTGGCCACATCTTTCACTGACAAAGCAATCAGACACCTCATTTTCACTTCTCTAATCAGAGCAAATTTATTAAACTTGATGGGAGTGAGAATGTCCATGAGTTGTTGCATGCCTCCTCTTAGTTATATTCAGCTGGAAAATGCTACTGCTTATTTAGTCTATGTACTCATTTAGGAAGCAAAAATAGGACACCAGTTTAATCTGTAGGTGAGAAACAAGAAAAATGGCAAAAATTATTGCAAGGAAGCCAGTTAACAAGGCTAACTGTGCTCACTTTTTATTATAACATGTTGAGTATGGTAGATATTTTTACCTTGTAAGTAAACATGAGATGCATAAGCAAAACAAATACCAGAAATGATAACACACTGCTTTGGGAACATAGCAACCAACTCGAGTCCCAAAAAGGTCAGTAGGTGAAATCCCAACACTCACTCTAAGTACGCCATCAGTTAAAACACTGGGCCACGTTTCATCCCATATATTCTTAAGAAAAAAAATTGAGTATTATCAGCTTTTAAGATACCTGTCTGAGTGCATCTTGTATCTACCAAGGCTAGCCCAGTTAAAATGTTTTAAACTCATTTACCTGGAAGCACTGGGCAGAGGAGAGAAACTAAACCCTCTATCAGCATATGAAAAAGTAGGAAAACAGCTTCTGCCGGAAAAATACCTGATTTGTACCTTCACTGAATTCAACGCATAAGAAATATCTCCCTGCTTCCTCAGCACCAACTCAGATGATGTAATTAGTTTAAGGTCATTGGACCAAAGTTAATTATGAAGAAAGAAGGGGGTGGGGGGGAGATACACAGGTGTATCCCTTCATTCCTCCGTTTGTATAAAGCAAAATCCAAGAAAACTAATCCAAACTCTGGGAAACCCCAAGCTTAGCCAGGGTCCTTGTTATGAAAAGGCACACTAATAGTTCATGTCCTAATGATAGTGAGACACCCAGATCCATTTTTCAAGGCATTATTGGGGAGATATGATTTCACTTCTAAGCCCAGCAGCCCAGCAAAATCCTGGGAGCAGGGGCTGACTGGCCAGGCCATGAGCTGGCAGGTGAGATACTGTCCCATGAACCAGTCCCCCATGGCAAGGTGCCACTGGCTGTCCCTGGAGCATGGACACCAGCAAGCCCCATGCTGCGGGATCAAGAATCACTGCTTGGGTTTAGAGGAACCTCAAGAAAAAGCCTGAAGCTGCTGATTTTAAAAGTACCAGGAAAGATTATTCTAGAATTTATTTCAGCTATTGCTAAGTGTCATTCTTTCAGGGTTAATTTTCTTAATACCCTGAAATTGTGTACTATAATAGAACAGATGAATTATCCATTTTTTAATCTTGCTTGGCAATAATGAGCAACAAACGGTACTTGGATCCCGCAAGGACAAAGTCTTTCTAGAGGCCACTCAGTCATATTTTTGAGACGTCTAGTCATGAAGTTTTGAAAGCTCCCTGAAGCTGAAGAAGACACTTCATTTACATCTAGCAAGAAGGGCTAGCACAGGCCCTGGTGACAGCAAAGTGGCACCAACAGCAACCTCCCTTTGTGGTGGCCACACACCTGTAGCCTCTGGCAAGCCATAAGAGGTGTAGGGAACACAACAGGGGATGCCTGGGCACCCTTCTAGGGGTGGAAAGTAAATAACTAGGTGCAATGGTTTTAATTCTTCATTAAAGCAAACACACATACACACACAAATAAAACAAAACCACCCCAAACACCCCCCACGGAGCACAAACCTATTCTTCCCTGACTGCCCGCAGCACTGTTTTCCCGAATACAAGGGCACTGAAGTACAGTGCTGCATTTGTAATTTTCTTTCTGAGAGTCTACCTCAAGATAAGGATAATTTGTCTCATACTGGATGAAACATTTATATTTCCAGATATGTCTTTTGATGCTTTTATCCTTCAGTTTGCTGAGAAGAAGATCAGAAGTCCAGTTACAACGGTACCAAGCCACATCAAATACGGCAACATCACTGTATTACTTTCCAAAAAGGTACACACTTGAAACCCTGGCATCAATTTGCTATTGATTACTTACAAAAGGTGGCTGTTTTACTATAAAAGCATTTTGAAGATTCATTTTTCTCTAAATAGATATATACTTTCCTAATTGAGATTTTTAAAATCTTCTCTTCCAAAACTCATCTTTCATCTGAAACTGATACCTAAAGCATATCTAAGGTGCATCAAACTCCACCTCCCTGCCAGCCTGCAGCCCCATATTTAAGCTGCTGTCCTGAGTTGCATGAAGTCATGCAGAGATGCTGCACAGAAAAGAAGCAGTGCAAGCGTGAAATACCATCAGCAAAATTTTTATTTCTAAGTTAAGGGAAATGGTTGAATGATGCACCAAAAGAGATATTAATCTTGGGCATTCTGTATTCTTCTCCCTTCTCGGAGCAGTAGTAAAGCAAGGAGACATTTTTCCTTGGAAAGGAATGACAAGCTGAAATATTCCTTCAGGCATCGCATTCCTCATTTCTCTTTTTATCAGACAGCAGGATTTATTTGGTTTAGCTGGGACTAAACTTGTTATAGTGGCATCAATGACAGAAATGAGAGGTAGATAGCAGAAGAGAAGTTGTGGACCCCCTCTGCATAATAAAATAATTTGACTTATAATGCACCCCTGACACACCTGCCATAGGGGTTTAGGGTGGCAGGTACCGTGGCCTTCAGCAGATAGATGCATCTCAGAGAAAATCAACAAATGATAATGAAATAATCACTTATAAGAACTGCAGAAGTTCTGAAGCATATCATTATTTCGCATCCTACCAGATATCTTATGTTTAAAATGAAAACCAAAAGAAGATAGATTTAAGCAGAGATAAAGCAGACTCCATAGCTTTCCCCTGCCCTTCTTTTTTAATTTAAGGTAAAAATATATTCCTGAGGAAACTTCTGATTGTAGATCTCTGTCTACTCAGAAAAGAGTGTAATGAGAGTCAGTGGCTGGAAATGATAGCTAGATGAATTCAAATGAAAAATGGGGGATATTTTTATCATTATAAAACAGGTAATTAGCCAGGGAAATCACTTTAAGACATAAACCTGGAAGTCATAAAAAAACCATAGATAAAACAGAAAATAGAGGCTTACTGAAGAAATGAATGCAAATTTTTTAACTGTGCAAGAAGTCAAAAGATCAAATTAGTTCACAAACTTTACAAAGTGATCCATGACAGCTTAAACAAAAAGAAGATAAGATAATTTAAGACATTCTTAAGGTAGGTCAGCATGGATCTGTGGAAACAGGCCAGTCTTTCTTTGCTTCAGATCTAATCTGAGTTAAAAGTTAAAAGCTACACATTTGAAAAATTGGGTGGCCCCCAGAATTAGTAGGTGGCTCCAGGGGAAGCATGGAGAAAAACAGTGAAGAGAAGGAAGGATGGTTATTTCCCAATTAAAATATGGACCAGTCAAAAGGGAATAAAGCAGAGAAATGTAAGAAAAAAATCAAGTTACACTAAGCTGCTGAAAAGAAATAGGCTTGACTAGTCTTTGTTAAATGAACACTTAGAAAAGGACCATATAGAGAGGATATAATGGTGGAACAGGAAGAAAATCCTAGTTCAGTGAGTTTTCATCTCTCAAAAATATTTATGTATCATAAATCCTGATAAGCAACACCACAAATATTTCAGTTCAGATTCCTCCTCCTTCTAGGCACAGAGTTACAGAATGGCTGCAAATATAAAAACCATAGTCAAAGATTACAAATTTTTCTCTCCAAACAGCCTGTGGTTTGAATTCGAGGCTGCAGTGCAGAATCCCTCCCAATACTGCTTGTCCCCACAATCGCTAAAGCTTGTCCATGGCTACCAATAGCCCGCTCTGTCTGAAGGACAGAATAGCCCTTGCCAATGCCCTTCTGATGTCACCTGAAAATAATAATCCGAACATTCATGTCAGACTTTTTCCAAACACTTCAGCTCTGCCATGCAAATCCAAACATTTCCAAATTACATTCTGCCTGGAAACCAAACATACCCACTGGATTAAACTCTACTTTGTTTAAAACAAACCAGCTGGAAGCCGAGTTACTTTGAATTTGATTATATAGCATAATCGAGCCCTTAATATCAATTCACGAACACTACCCATTACACAGAAAAATATATGAGCTCCTGATTTTCAAGTCTTTTCTTCTAATACCATCTTATATTCTAAGCACAGTAATATTTTCAAGAAAGAAGGTACTGACAGCACTATTGCATCTGGATAAAAAGCATAAGTTTCTTATTATTATTTTACAGAAACAATATTTGTCAACTCATTGGAAAGCTTTCATGATGTTCCTGCATTAGCTATCCCTTCATGCTGTAAAACTACTGTTAAAATTCAGATGATAATATAATAGACCTTATGCTTCAGTCTGCACCTATTCTTCCCTATTTTTCACTAAATTTGAGCAGGTAAGTATAACGTTGCATGAAAATAAACCAAGCACTGTGTTAATCAATACAGTGCAGCATCCTTTAGCTGAATGTCAAGCATTTTTAGATTTCTTTTTTATCAAAAATAGTCTTTATTCTAATGTGCCCTACACCACCTCTTTTACTCAAATGTACCATGTTGCATTTCTGCCATATTGAAACTGCTCAAAGAAACCAGTCAAAAAATGTTCCAAGCAAAATACTACCATTTCATGCTAAATATTTTAAATAAAAAAATACAAATATGGAATACAAAGCCCAAACAAAAGAGCAGTCTCATGCCTAGAGACTGTCTATTGCACACTGCTGCTACAGGGAAAGGAGCCTGAGCTCAGGCAGACCAAGAGAGGCTGAGGCTGATGCAGAGACACAGCTTCCACTGTCGGCAAGTGAATGAACCTTCCTGCTGATCGAGAGCAGTGTGCAGGCAAACCCACCTCGCTTCGTTTCTGTCTTTAACTCTGACATCAGAACACCACCACCACCACACACCCACACCCCCCCAAACATGAAGGCATCTGGCATTTCAGAGTTTGCAACGTGGCACATTTAGCACTGAATGAAATACGAGTACTTATTGCTAGACATTAATCCCTGGCATATTTGGCAGTTAGGGGGATGAAGAATAACTTGTTTGTTATCCAGTTCAGAGCAGTGGAGAGAAAAGAGACAGGTATGTACTACACAACAGGCGTAACTTAGGCTGTTACTCCACTGGAAGACTAAACTGTAACACATTAGATTTTGTGAAAAGAAGTAGACTACTTTCTTGGCTTCTATCTACCATCTTGCAAAAATTGCATTAAAATAGAGTTCTTAATGAATGCTCCTTTAAAATATTATACCCACTCAACTCTCCATTATCTATGGGGAAAAAAAAAAATTGACCTAATGGGATTACAGTGGGACAAGGGAAAAATATCTGCCCGAAACAAACTGACCTGTACAGAGCAAATTCATATGTCTTCAACCATTGGCATGATGCAGTCACAATCCAGACAAACTTATCCGTGCAAATTAATAAACTTCTCCATGACATATGCATTACTATTTTAATGATAAAATGTAAAAAACATACTATAAACTGTTTAATGAGGATTTTGATTACATTGTCTATACTCTGTCAACTGACTCATCATGCCAAGACTATTTCAAGAAGATCAGGGCTTTCAAACACCTACAATTAAAAGAATTATCAATGGAAATATTTTTCACTGGGAAACCTTCACTTCACATGCTTGTTTGATGCTGCTGTCTTGTATCAACACAATCTAATTTATTTTTGGGGCAGTTTAATTCTTTTCTGGATCTAATTTCAGTTGTAGCAAAGGCAACAACTTCTTAATTTCTAGAATTATGAAACTTTCATTAACATATGTTTTAGATGATCTCCAGGTGCATCACCACTGAGTAATGCAATTATACCAAATTAATGCAATGTGTCATTACACGTTCTCTTTCCTTATTAATGAAATGCTATATAAAATCCCCCAGTAATACATAGAAATCTTAGCTTCTTTCTTCAAAATATAATTTGAAAATACATTTTTTGCTTGAGGTGCAGATCCTGGAATACATTGGCAATGTTATACAGGTTTATATATGACAGCAACTAAAGGAAAAAATAATGAAATATAAAACATAACTCTGAGCTGCAAGACATTGCTTTTTAAAAAAATATCAGTAATTATTGAAATTATATGATGAAAAGCCAACAGTCTTCACTGTTTAATATGACTATATGGATAATTCAGCACATATTAAACTACCAGACTGATTTCCTTTTTTCTTTTTTCTTTTTTTCCTTTTTTTTTTTTGGTTTAGAAGTAAAGAGCAAAAAAGCAACAGAAATTTTTGCAGTATAGATTCCTATGGTATTCTGTTAATATGCAAGTTTTGGATATAAATTCCTCAGATTACAACTGGTTATTCTATTGTGAAGATATTTTAGAGAACTAAAAACCATTATTCCCTTTTTTGCTTTTCATGAAACCGATTCTAAAGTGATTTTTTTTTTTAATCTTAGTTGAGGCCTGTATAAGAAAAGATAGGTTGGCTGTTCATGTATTATATTTTTCTAAATTGTAGTAATACAGTTGTTTAATGCACAGCAATTTCTTTTGGAGAAAGTATGTAGCCTTTACAATACAACAATCAGCATGCAGGTATACATTCAGCATACTGATTTGGCATCCTGCTATTCAAAGCATTCTCCTACATCTGTCTTCTTTTTAACTACTAAGTAACACTTCGGGAAACATCTAAAAGAACTAGCCTTAGGAGAATAATCTCATGAGGCTTCCTCTGCTCTCAGTGGACAGAGACAGAGATTTCTTCCAGGAACAAGCCAGAAGAGGAAGGTGGAACACATTTTTTTCCTGGAGGAGCAGCCACCTTCTCTCCACTCATTACAGAGGGACTCTACAAAGACCAGACTCCCTGGGCTAAAATTCATTTTGAGAATACTGCTCTTCATTTTGTTTCACATGAGCAACTCAAGAACCTTGTAGTTCAAATATGAAAGTTAACGCTACCTTATACCAAAGCAACAGGAATTAAAACCAGTGCTAAGTGACATTCTTCAAAGACGGATGAAGTGCTCTTAAACCTTCTTGCTCAGAGAGCAGAATAAAGCAAAATGCACTCATAAAGAGATGCTTATTAGTGAGATGAACTGAGGCTGCTCAGCACTGTTGTTTGTAGTCTGAAATCAAGAACAGCAGATCCTGCAGGTCTCATCTGAAAATACATTTGGTTTTGACTGAATACGAGAACGTAGGCGGGAAGATTACACCAACACCTGAAATTACTAACACCTTCTCAGAATAGGCAAATATGGATTTTTCTTCAGTCCAAATAAACTTGTGTCTTGTGAATGTCATAAGAAAAAATCCTCTATATTAATTTCTATATAGCAGCAGAAATAGGATTACACTGAAAACTGAAGTACCAAAAGAAAACAACATCCTCCAGAAATAATTTTCTTGCAAAAAAGTAATAATGCAAGACTAACATATTATCTAAGATCCTTATCTGGTTAAGAAAAAAATAGCTGAAATTCAAAGAAGGCCTTGAGTCATTAAGACAGTTTTGAAAGATCCTGTGCATTGAGCTTTTGGCTAAATGAATTATCCGTGTTTTTCATGGATGATGTGAATCCATTTCTAAGCAATAAAGTCCGCAAGCATTATCAACTGCCTATCTGCTGATAGTTACCTGTGCACTGTTCAAAACTAATGTTATATATCTAGCAGAAGCTATACAAATCTCATTTATGTTTCAAAAAGGTGTAATCATGAGAATGAAAGCCATAACATTTATACTCTGAACTGGCTTGTTTTCAAAGGGAAAGCTGTAAGAGTCAAACAGGACAAGAATCTTTTGCTAGAGCAGTTTTTCAAACCTCTGGAAGATTTCAAGTGCTGACTCTGATCTACACTTGAATATTCTTTGTTGTCAACCACTGCCACCCCGCCACCTCAAGGGATAAGTATTATTCACCAAATGCATATGGCTTGCTTACAGCCCCTTTTTTGAAAAATAGGAATTAATCTGCTCCCAAACCACAAAAGACAGCGTGCTCACGGATGCTGGATGCTTCACAAGTTTCAGCTAAGCCACTCAGCTGATGCAATTCCATCTTCACTTGCAGTAGTTTTGCCAGACTTGAGAAACATACTTCATGAGATTTAATTAGCTCTGAGAGTTCATCTGTAACACAGATATAGGCCCTATCCATAGAGGTTAAGAGGCAAAACCAACACTAAAGGTCTGACTGTGCCTATCACCATGAAGTATAAATACAGCATCATTACAGTAAAAGCTCTGTCAGAGGAAAAATAACCCTGAAAACTTTCTTACAGGTGCAGCATCACTATCATTTGTAAGGGATACCAGAAGAGGGCAATGAGTGATAGACCTGAAAGGCTACAATACTGACTTCTTGAGCACCCTTTACTCAAGCAATGTATGATAGGGCTGACAGAATTAATTAAAAGAGAGCTGGCAGCAAAGTCAGAGGCTATAAAATCCAGACAGCTTTTTGTATAATCACATAATAATAATAATAATGAAGGGAGAAATAGCAAATACATTTGTCTAGCACTAAGATACAACATGCAAATATTCAGAAGAGCAGAGGCTGTTTAAAACTCATCTACAGAGAGAAATTAACATTTACTTTCTTGATGTGTGCACCACCTAATTTCTTCTTGGAACTATCCATTTATTTTTTTAAATTGGCCAATCATATAGCATTCAATACTACCTCCACACAATAAGCAATCAATAAAACCTCACTGACTCTTAGTATTTTCATTCTTTTCTGCAGATATAGATATCTCTATGAAAAATCCTGTTAAGCAGTACCATAAAACAACATCCATCATAATATAGCCAGACAGAGATTCTGTGCCCAGCAGCCAGTTCTTGCAGGCTCTACACACTTTTTTCCCCCTGAATATTAAGCTGACATGCCGATATCAATACCTTGCTTCTCATTCTTGCACCAGTTGTCAGACAGAAAAGAATATATACGGTAGCCTTCATCTGATTGCTATCCTTACCAGAAACTTGTACTAGAAGCTTGTATTTACTCATATTGCAACTGAAAAAAAACCCGAAAACATTAAAACCTCAGCGGAAAGCTGTTACATTCTTCGCACACAGCACACCCGGCTTTCCTCCAGCACATCGATGAAGAAGCAGGGGTGCACACTGCAGCTAAACAGCTGATTGAAAAACAATGACCATGCACAGTGCACCAGAGGATGGTTCCTTGAGCTCTGCTGCACAGCCTTTTTCTTCTCCCAACTGAAATGAAATTGGAGACTTAATCACCTGTCTCAAACAAGCTAATCCTATATACTGATAGGTCAAATTAAAGGCTTGGTGGAAAATTTTCCATTGCCAGAAACCCCACATTATTTTCCAGGAAAAGACAGCTCCTTGACTTCCACTACAATTTTTGTAATAATTTTATTCCTTGCACTGAAGTATTTACTTATTGCATTTTCATTTTTCTCCCGTAGGCAGTCCCAGCAAAACATTCAGTCAATATACACCTGTGTATTACTGAGGCAAGATCTGATTAGTAATTTGGAGCCTAAACCTCAAAGAACCCTTGAAAAAAGTCAACCTTCTCACAGCAGAAATTATTTTAATATACATGACTGGTAAATCAGTATTTGTATTCTGTTTGTAAAAGGAAAGGGTATGAATACAAGAGAATAAAACCTGCACATTAAAATTTTTACTCAATTTCATTTTGTGGTATTTTACACATTGATAATAATACATTTTCACCACATTTTGGGGCACTAGCTATTTTTCTGTAAAGAAATGTAAATAGTGCAAAGGGATTCTTTGGCAAAAATCCTACTTTTGACATTAATTTTACAATCCCTCAAGTTTGTAAAAAAGTAATTACAAATGTGGCAACATTTTGCCATTACTTCACACTAATTCAGTTAATTCATCACAGCTTGGCTCAATAACCTCCTTAGCTTTCAGCCATCTTTTATTTCCTAGTGACACGTCAGCTTTGAAATTTATTTAGCCTAAAACTAAGTTGCTTTGGAAAACAAAGCGGTCAAATGATAATTATTTATTTGCCCTTTATACTGTAATTTCACTTCAAGGATCCCAAAACAGCTTAGCAACCTTACAAAATTCAACCTCATAAAATCCTTGCTAAGGCAAGTTTCTCCACATCTGTGGGAGAATAGCAGCACGGAGAAATTAAGTGGCAAGATGCCTCAAAAGTTTTCCATGCCAGTCAGAAGCAGCATCTCAAGACAGGTCCCCACTTCCAGAAGACAAAACAACCCCACGAACCATACCAAGGGATCTCCAGCTTCATTTTCTTCTGAGGGCCTTACTTAAGGAGATAAGTAAAACCCAAGTAATTCTCCAACTTCTTTCTATGGCCTAAGCCCAGAAATCTGGCAAAGATCAGGAGAGAAAGGAAGAGGAGGAGAAAATTTACTTGGAAGCTTGCAGGCTGTACCCTTGACACACCACATGATGAGGGGCTACCAGGGGTTTGGTACTCTGCGGGTAGAGCAGAGCTGCTCCAGGGCTGCCCCAAGCCCCCAGCCGGCTGTGGGTGTTGTTCCTGGCATGGCATCCATTGGGGCAGATGACACTGGAAGGCAGGACACCTGTGGGTCTGGAGAGAGGGGATTAGGGACGGGAAGAGAATAATGCAGTCCCAGAGATGGGGAAAGAGCAGAGAAAGGCCTGCATGCCCTACCTCCTGCAGCTTCCTCACCTCCCTCAGAGCCTCCCCACAGGTGCTGAGCCCTTCCCATGCCCCATCACGGTGTCACCCTGCCCATCCAGCAAACCCTCTGCCACAGCCACGAAACAGAGTTCAACAGCTTATATTCAGTAAATCCCCATATCATTTATGTATAAAATATCATAGCAGTCTTACAATGCATCGAATTCGGGACGTACCGTGAGTATCAAAGAAAACATTAACTGATCTAGATTTACCCTAAATACTCCACTAGTACTGAAGTACCCTAAAAGGACAAATCAGATTTCTTTCACATCCAGAGATGATGGAGTCTTCATCCTTGGAGATACTCAAACCCTGACTGGACACAGTCCTGGGCAAACAGCTCTAGGTGTCCCTGTTTGAGCAGGGGGTTGGACAAGATGACCTCCGGAGGTCCCTTCCAACCCCAACTGTTCTGTGATTCTGAAGTTCAATCCTATGAAATAAAAGAAGGTAACAGATACATATTTAGACATATTAAGTACAAAGGTAGTATAAGACAAATTCATGCATGTATGTGTGCATGAAACTGCTCTATGCTACAGCCACAATTCAGGGAATCCCAGAAAGTGCACTGAAGATGAGGAATTACTCCCAAGCAGGAGAAGAGGGAAGCTGCATCCCCAGAGAGCCCCACAGAAGAAAGGAAGCCTTGATGAGGGAAAGCAAGGTTGCAAACCTCTTACACTATCTATATAATTCAGTTTTAGGAAGTAACATGCTACTGAGTTGCCCACTTGGTTCCAAGAGCCAAATAAAGCTTCAAAGAGGCTCCACTCTACAAGGCAGGACTCTAGAAGAAGGTTGTTGTTGAGGAAGCACTTTAGTTTAACCAACATTGAGAGGTGTCTCAGAGAACCTCTAAGTGATTAGAAAGTCAGGAGACCAGTGACAGTATTTTCTAAGCATGCGTAAGAGTTTTCAAACAAGATTCTATGTTTCGTTGTGTTAACTTAGAACCAAAGAAAGCTGAAAGAGTAAAAATGTTCCAAAAGGAAACATGGTAAGAGCAGGGCACATACCTCCTGCAGAAATAATGCAGCCAAATAAAATGGCATTAATAGAAAGCCTTTCTCAAATCAGGAGTTGATGTACTTCCCAATAAAGTACAAGAATCAGTTTGAGGGCTCATATTATCTAGTATCAATGGTACTTCAGCATGTATCATCTAGCAAGTTCTTCTCAGGAGGTACAGTCAAGAGAGACCTCGCAACTTGTAAAAATTCATGCTGTGAGTTTGTAATGATACAAACATCTTAAACAATAGCAAAGGACAAAACACAGGAAAAGCACTTTATTGTAATGGCATTTTGAAACAAACAAACTTGTGCTTGCTTTATATCGTGCCCTTTGCATCAGTCACACACTTCACATACCTCTGAACTGAATGACTTTAAACTGCCATCAGCAGCGGAGAATGAATGGCACAAGGGCACAAACCGTACCCTAGCACATCCCGGTACTTGCTACCTCTTTTATTTGCAGCCTTTGGCTTCTGCCCCTGTACATGTGTGTATTTCACGGTCCATGCCTCAGAAGTCTGCCAGCAGAGCAGACTTATATCAGATACAGCTCTTACTGCTGCTTCCCTGCACCACCTCAATTGGCAGAGACCTAACAGCATCTCCACAAAGGAGATGGGAGCAAAGAACTACTGCTAAAATAACTCCCAGCAGGGAACTACTGGTAAAGTAACTTCCCTGCTACCAACTGAATAAATTCCCATTGGAGCTCATTTGAACGCAAAGACTAAATAAATAAATAAATCCCACCCATACTTTACTTAAGGTTTTTGAAGTATCTTATCTGACATGTGAATGTTCCTGACATTAAAAAATCTAGGTTTTCCTACATCGTAGGTAACAATATAATGTTCACAGGAAGTTAAAATAGTTGTTATATGTTTTCAAATTGCAAGAACCTAAAGCGTTTTCTTTAATTTAACTCTTCTGGTTTGTCTGCTCACTCTTTTTCAGGTTTCAGTGCTTCCTGGGGAAACATTTTCACAATTGAAAGCATGCTGTGTCATCTGTTATTCCCCATTTCAAAATCTTAGACTCTAGTGCAGGAACACAAATTAATCATTCATTACTGTATAAATACATAAAAAATTAATAGCCCAGCTAGAATTCCAAGGCATCCACTTAATGAGCTGGGACTTAAACCTCGAAGCATCATGTCATTACTATTACACATATATAAAATAGTGTTCAGAAAGCTTCATCAAATGAGACCTATTACTACAAATTCAGCATGTTAGACCTGTGAATAAGCATCCAAAAACCAAATTAGGCATTTACCTTCTGCAAGAAGGGAAAAATAACCTTTCTGCTAAATTATGAACTTGTTGCAGAAGACTGAAAATCCAGTCTTAGACTTTTAAAGATAAAAATTCAAAAAGCAAATGCCATAAAATATTTGGTAAACTTGCTTCAAGTTTTAGTTAGTTTAAAAATAAAAACCAGTAACTCTAAATGCGAGAATCCTTGGCAATTTTCAAAATATTTGGATATGCTTTGTGAATGTCAATTAAAGCCATGTTTACTGCTGCAAGAACCAGTTAATGTGACAAATCCCAACACCACAAGCACAGATAATGAAAAAATAATAACAACCAAGAGTCAAATTATGTAATTATTTTGTTCCAGTGCTCTGAATTGTGATCTGCCTTCACAATCAGAAGTGCATATAATAGCATTTACACAGACTAGCAGGGGCAATACAACCATGCCTATTTCCAGGACAGCTGCAATCATGGCATCTATTGTAGTTTGACCAGAAAGTCTGTGCCAATGCCAACTGTGTTCAAATGACACTTTGAAGCACCTACAGAAAGGCCTCAAAGTAGTTCCTTCTTAGAATCAGTATTATTTTCTTCTCATCAGTGGTAATTTAAAAGCTTTTTTTATTGATGCTATACCACACCTCATCAAGAATACTAGAAAAGCTCAAAAATTAATGATAAAAGCAGGCTGATTGGTTCCTTTTGGAAAGGGGAGGGCAGTTTAGGTGAGAAGAGGCTGGTGGAGGACCCATCATCATCAAGACACTAGCAAGACAACTGTTATAACATAAAACTCTGCCACGAAGCAACAGTTTCTAGAGAAGGAATTAACATATTTCCAGAAAAAAATTAAGATGTAAGATGTAGACCTGGAATATATCAATAATCAGATGAAACAGTAATTCTCAGTCTTACAATGGTTTAAAAATTAATTTCCATATTACTGAGGGAGTAATGAGCCATTTGCATCTATGTTGTGCAAGAACACTTGATGATCAGGAATGAACTCCTCTATGACCTGCAAATGCTTTACAATGATGGGTTATGTTTCTGTATTTCCTTAAACCAGAATGTTAGTTCTAATTTATTCAAAATTCATTTATAATTTCAATTCACATAGCTACCAAAAAAAAGATTATTAAAAATCTGAACAGGCTGCTGGCAGTCTTTTAACTACAAAACATGGCATAAGTGTTTATGTACTTCAAAGGAAATGTGTCCATCCATAAGCCAAACAAAACTCTACGTACTAGTAAAATCAAAACTATAGCATGAAGACTGCACCATGATCTTAACCAGATTGGAAAGACCTGATTCCCTCTTTTGCAATGCTTCACGATATGGGAAAGCTAAGATTTCTCAGGTCTAATCTCAGTTTAAAGCAGTCTGTTTTTGTGAGAGCACATGCATTTGCAAACTTATGTATTTCACTGTTAACTGCCTGCACATTTGCCCCTTAATAAACAAAGTGCTGCTGATCACCTGCAATGCACACAAGGCTGCCCTGCCCTCCTTGCCTTAGAAAATCCCAATCTCCTCAGGGTCAGATTCTGACACCACTTTGTTCAGGAGGGTATTCAAAAGTCAGCAGGACAAAGACGTTGCCTGCAAAAAAGTCAGAGTGAGGACACAGACCGATTGCAGCATAAACAAGGAAACCATAATTCAGGCCAAGGCTTTCAGCAAATTATCCTCACCAAAGTGGGGTTAACTTTGGGTCCCAAACATGCAGTTCCCCAAAACACATGCTTTTCCCACCACCCCTAACTCCTTCAATCTATAAACCTCCAGCTCTGCAAGATGAGACAGAAGTGTTTCAAGGACCAAAATTTTTAAACTGTCAAATTACAGGATTACTCTCCTAAAACAAGAGAGAAGTACCATGATTCACTAAGCATGTGCACTAAGTGGGTAAGTTATGCTTTATTTTTAAGAGGTATGTAATTTTGGAATCAAGTTAACAAGTACCACTGATGCAAAAGAATATTTCCTTTAAGAATATGAACGAAATCAGATATCATTAGCTATAATGAAGAAGAAAGTAACTCTTGCAACATAGAAAGAAGCATGAGAAGTTGATACAAAAAAGAGCTGAGGAAGCCTGTCTTATGGCAGAAACTCAGTAGAAGAACGTATTATTAGTAATAGTAATAATAAAAACAGATCCATGATAACTTTACAATAGAAGTCCTGAGAATTACAAGTTTCACGGACAATGAGGTCATCAGGGTTTTGTTTTCTCTTATCAACAAATTCTTTGTTCGGGATGATGATAAACTTACCCAAATTCCTTGCCACCGTTATATCTCTAGACACTGGGAAGAATAATAAAAAGGGAAAAATTAAGCAGAAAGTCCGGCAGGATCAAGTGAGCACAAAGCTGTACTTAAAATTAACAAGGAAGGAAGCCTGAGAAAGAAGTGGAAAAGAAGCCTGTGACATGGTTAATATGAAGAAAGAGATGCACTCGGTGTAAAACCAATGAAAAAAAGCACACAAAATGAATTCTGAATTTACAGCAATTGATACCAGCTGAGAATCAAATGAACTGCCACAGCATTCAACATGAAATTATCCCTTATAATAATGACTAATGGTTTTGCTTTATATCATACACTGAGGCTAACCATTACATAACAATTTAAAAGCTATGAAAGTAAATCAGCATCAAGACTGAGCAGCCACAGGTCTCAGCATAATCCACTTCCACAAATTCACTCAGTTCAATTAGTTCCTAACGTACTTAGCTGTAAAGCTTGTTTGAACTTGTTGTTGGTGTTAAGCTACTGAATGTTGCAGGACTTCATATCTTTGAGGCTTGCACCCTGCTATCTAGAGATGCTGTATTTCCTAAAGTAAAACCAAACAAATAATTTAAAATTCTAAAAAAAGGGGCAAAAAATGTGGAGGGAGGATCAGCATTTCCTGCATATATACCGCATCTTTGCCAGACAGAGAAGCCATGGGGACGCGTGCCCAGTGGCCCAAACCACTGTGGTTCAGAGCCCTCCCCTCCTGCAGTGCCTCTGACTCCTGTTTCCTCACCCCATCCTGCCCCAGAGCTGCTCCTCCCAGATGCCCTCTCCCACCCACTGCTCCTAACATCTCCCCTAGGCCCTGAGCCCTTCCCACTGGAGTGTCTAACCCCCACATCCTCCCTCAACTCTCTCTTTTCCGCTCACTGTCCCAAGTGCCCTCCTACCTGAGCTTCTCAGCCACACCAAAACCCCCAAATCCTGAGCTTTTGCTACGCTTGCAGTAGGACCCCAACATGATACTGCTGTCCTCCTCTGGCCACCCCACCAGACACTGCTGCTAGATCTAATTTCTTTGGAAAGATCAGGATAAAAGCAGCACCCCGAGTTTTAACCTCTGGCACAAGATGGATTTGAGTTAACTACCCTGACTCTTTGGAGAGGAAGAATCATATTCTGACCCTGAGGTTCATTTTTATTTTTTAATGCATTAAAAATCAGAACCCAATTACACCCAGTTTGGTGGAAAACAGCATCTATTAAACATGGACAAAAAGATGACCAAAGGCCATGGAGGAACTGGCCTTTTCAAAGAGCATGGACTGCAGATCTCACTCAGGCCAAACGCCTATGCAGTTTATAGTTATGCCTGTATGATTCTCGCATAAAGAACACTCTTATCCCAATCAGACAGTAATTCAGGCTGTAAGGGATGTCCAGAGGTCTTTAGTTTAACCTCCTGGCCAAGATAAGGTCAGACGAGGTTTCTCCTAAGGGCTTTATCCAGTTTAGTCTTGAACACATCAAAGGATGGAAACTGCACAGCCTCTGAGCAACCTGCTGCACTACTTAATTATCCTCATAATAAAGCTTTTCCTCCTTATATCCAGTCTGAACCCCCCCTTATTCAATTTATGACCATAATCTCTCATTCTCCCACTACACACATCAGTAAAAGGCCCAGTTCTGCCTTCTTCATAACTTACTTAAGTACTGGCAGGCTGCTGGTAGGTCTTCCTGGGGTCTCCTCTCCTCCAGGCTAGGCAAGTCCAGGTCCCTGTGTCCATCCTCATAGCTAATGCATTTACAGAAATATTTAACCTTGTATAAATCTAACCCTTAATTCAACATTTACCACTGTACAAAAATTAGGTTTTTCTTTCTGTTTTCACAGTAAAAAATTTCTGGCTTCTACAGTCGAGGAAATTATTGCCATTACTTCTTGTAATGGAACCGGAGTGTTTTTATATTCAGTCATTTCCTCATGAAATGAGGAATTCAAATCATGAAATGAGAACATAACCATTCTTTTTTCTTATTTTTCTTTTTTTTTAATACCAATGTTATAACCATAATAGGCCTTAAAGAGAGAAACATGACCAAATCCATCCTTTCCTCACCTTTTCAAAGGCATTGTGTCAGTAGCACACAACGCTTACTACAGTCTGTACTGTCAAAAACCAGAAATTACAGCATTTCTTTCAAGTTCATGTGTAAGTTCAGGTCATCTTAGAGCCTTTCACAGCTTTCTCCATCTCCTCAGCACAAAACACAGGAGTCCAACAGCAGATAACCAAGACAAATTAAAGCCAAGTACCAATTCAGTAAAGCCTGTCTGGTATCTACTTAAAAGAATACACTGTGGAGATAAAGGCTGTTAAACTCCATTACAGCCCAAGTAGCTTAAGCATGCGATGCAATACCTCAGATTGATCACAGGGATCTGTTCTTCCAGAAAGAATTTAATTATCCTACTTTCTCTACAGTAACTAACGGTTCATGTTTTGTGAGAGGCAAGCATGAGAGCCACAGTATGGAAAATCCTCGAGTAAATCTTGCTGGGTTACTACAACACTCCCATTCTGCCTGCTGTGTGTGTACAGGGTCTCTATCAGGAAAAAAAAGGAAAAAAAGCAGTATAACTATAAATACTTTTAACAATATGTACAGTCTCCAGAGAGTCTACAGAGAGATAAGACTGGTGCCCAACTACACCAGACAGGTAAGAAGCCTGTTGGATGGTCAGACTCAGAGTTGTAGTCTACCCAAAGACCACCATCAAGTGGAGAACTGCAGGGGTCTGTCCTGAGACCTGTCCAGTTTAACATCTTTATCAATGACCTGGACAAGACGATGGTATGCACTATGCCTTGGTAGCAAAGGCATCCTGAAGCTCCTGGGAGCTATGAACAGGAGCACAGCCCCAGACCAAGGGAAGAGATGTTCCCCTCTGCATGGTACACATCAGACAACATTTAGATGCCGTGTCCAGTTCTGGACCCCAACACGGGAAAGAAACTGTTTCTCCTTGATGACAGTGAGGCAGTGGAGCAGGTCACCCCGAGAGGCTGTGCCATCCCCATCTTTGGAGGATTTCAAGCTCCAACTGGTCCAAGCCCTGAGCAGCCTGGTCTGACCTCTGAGCTGCCCCTGCTTTGGGATGAAAGGCCCACATCTCATCCCACCAGGATGGCTCTGATCATAAGGGAGATGAGAGAAATTCAGAAGCTGTGCTGGCTGAACCACTGTTGCTCGGATAGGGCAACACAATAGCAAGTCAGCTGCAGCGAGCTCTCACCTCTCTGCTGGTTTTGGGTGCCGAGCCCAGGGCACCCGCCTCCTAAGAGAAAACTTCTCATCCTTCAGACGTGGCAAGATGTACGTGAGAGGAAAGAGGAAAAGCACTGCACAGTGTACTGAAAGGCTTTAACCTTTAAGTGACAAAATGTGTATTTTCTGTATACTCTGCAAGTTCTGGAGGAAAAAAAAAAGGTAAAAAAAAAATTAAAAACACCTTAACAAGTATTTTAAGCTAGAAGCGGAGAAAGCAGTGACAGTCACAATATCAGCATGTTTTATAAAGAAATATCTAAGAAGGGCACTAAGGTTTTCTCCTACTGATGCTGACACAGAACAGACAAATCCTTGAGTTAAGCTCATCAAGTGCTATTTGGAGAACAATGAACTGGCAACTATGATTTTAGAAGCCAGGAGCTATAGGAAGTTATCACCTTCTCAAATAAAGCTAAATTATACAGACTACTATTAAAAAAAAAAAAAAAAAGAAAGAAAAATAGAAAAAGTCTGCCAAACTTACTTTAGTAGGCATATTATATAATTAACATAATTATTACTCTGTGATTTATATTAGTATAATTAACTCTGTGGTTTGATATACATAGTCTTACATACATTCATCAAGTTGGCATTTTGATTGGTGAAAATTAAATTTGACTACCTTTGGGAAGTGACAATGTTCTAGCTAAATATTTCTCATTGATTTTCTGTAAATATATAGCAGCAGTTTGGTGCTGCTCATATATAAAAAGCCTACCCTTCTTTACTCAGTAGAACAATTAATTAGGGTGTTGTTGACATTTTCTACAAAAAGAAACACTGAAGTGTTTAAAGGAAATACAGAAAACTAAAAATATACAATGTTGAACTAATAAAAAAAGAACAGGCTCATTTATTTTTAATTATATTGTTCCCATTACATAAGCCTGGAAGTAATTTCCATTTTCATAAGCCTTCTAGAAAAAAATGTTGAGTTACTTTAGGAAATCCTCATTTATTTGATAGTGTGATGGTTATGTTTAGAAAAAATATAAGATTTCAAAAATTTTAAAATTCTGACCAAAATTTACCATAGAAACCTGTACAAAACTTTAATTTTGTGTGCATAGGTGTGTGTAGAGAATTATCTTTCAGCAGAAAAATAACCACTTCTTTACCAAGAGGTAATGATCTCCAGGTTCGTTTGGAATTCACTATGAAAAATAAAGCTGAATTAATCACTGAACTACCGTCTCACTGACTGGGTTCCATGGGAACAAAAAATAAAAGAACAGTTTCAACCCCTATTTTATATCATAATGTGTTTCAAGCACACATATCTCACAGCTCTAAGGGTACAAATGTTTGACAAAAATTTTTGGATGAGGAAGCAATGGATGGAGTAGCAAAAATGAGAAGGACAATGCAGTCATACCAAGAAATAGGGATTGCTTAGTGGTTTTGGCCATTCAAACAAAAGCTTCTTAAAGAGTTGACTGAAGTCTTAAGTTATATACACAAGCCAACACATCCGGGGACAAGGAATTGAAGTCTGACATACAGGACAGTTCTGGAAAAAAGCATTCTCTGGGCAGCAGCAACACAGGAGCCCAACAGGAGCCTGACCACAAAACAAGCCCGCAAGCTCCGACCACAAGGCCCAGGACCACAGATAGGGAAGAGCAACCTGCAGCTGCAGAGGGAATCACGGAGATTGATGCCGAAATGTGGGGCTTAGCTTTGCATCGCCATATTCCAACGGATGCAGCAGAGCCACAAACTGTATCCAGAGAAAACTGAGACGGAGCTGGTCCATGAGACTTGGACACCGTGACTGGATTCACCAACAAAAGGCAGACCTACATGACTCAAATGCCAAGAGGTAACAGCAGGTCTGGAAAGGGCTCACAGTGCAAGACAACAACAAGAGCCAAAACGTGACACTGAAGTCACACAAATTAATATAAAGGAAGAAGAGAAGGTATACGCATTCATCTATAAAACAAGAGTAAAAGCAGGGGAAGAACCATGTCAGCTCCCAAGGATGTGGAGGACAAATACGCTTCTGAAACAGACAGGTCTCAGCCATACATGTTAGGGGACGTGGTCAGGGAACAGCCCATTTAAACAGCCTGCAGCAAGCAGGAGATCAAAATACAAGGTCGAAAGGTCCCTTTGGGCTTCATATAGCAGATGAAATAAGAGTGCTCAACATGCTTCACTCTAAAACAGGGGTAACTCTGTCTGCTGTGCAGAAGCACACGTCTGATTGCAATCAGAGTGCTGAGACACCAAGGCCACCCAGGTACAAGTGCCTGCCATAGATGGCACAACGACAGCTAATCAATTCACATTGGGGACTTTTCATGTTCTGCGACACCAGTGCTAACAAGCTGCCCTCAGCCAAGACTACCTAACAGCACATTTCTTGGGACACTCCTCCAACACTGGCTAAATTTTGTTAGTATTTTGAGAACTATTAGTTAGACAGTTTTCAATTCATTGTGTGCCACATTCACTGTTAAGGTGATGATTTCAAATACTGGTAGTTCTAAGTAAAGGTTATGCAGAAAAGAATATAATAAATGGGGTCACTTTAGTACTCACCAATGTGAATTTTTCTTTAAGGTGCAGAAAGGTAATTAGTTCATTTTTAAGTTTTTTTGTACTCCCAGTATTAAAAAACTGATTTTACCAGAACGGCCTGAACAGTCTCAAAAGCTCCTCAGACAACTTTGAAAAAGAAGTTGACTACTGTATTACTTCAGTGATTTTAAAACAACTTATCTGTAGTCCATGCAGTGCAATACCATGTTACTTATTTTACTGAAAACGTAGAACAATTTTCTGGAACAGTCAAATGCCTGATTACCTCTTCCTCAGGCTGATTTGTTCTTATTCAACTCTGAATATTTATTGCAAGCAGCAGGACTCATCATGCTGTTATTACTCTCTTAGATATTCAGATCAATGGTATGGCTTTGCCATGCAGCGGCTGGGCTTTTTTTCTTCCACAATTTAGAAACATCAAGAGAAAAATAATTTTTGTTTAAAATGTTATCTTAAAACGTGGATTAAAGTAATCATATTTCACCAACAGGTAACTCACACATTAGTTCACAGCAGTACCAACAACTAAATTACCTTTGCTGAGTTGCTGCAACCTGGGGCAATGGCAACGTTTCAATGTTCCAGTCCCACCAGACAGTCCTCACCAGAGTAAATTCAAAGCCAAACACTGTATAACGCCATAGGGGTCAGGACATCACACAGTAACTTCAGAAAAGTCTCCCCACCTAGGCCAGGCTCCTGCATGGCGTGGGGTTCCTGACTCGTGGGCTCCTGAGCTGTCCCTGGCTCCTTTCTCAGCTGGCCCCGGCTTCTTTAGCTTTTCACAGAAAGAAACTCCAGTGTTCAACATAATGAAACACCATAAAATCTGCTTTTCTGGGCCAAAGATTTCTCCTAACAGCTTGATTTTGCAACCATGTCCCCTTTCAACTAATCTCTCCAGCTACATGCATGACAGACTGCACATACACTTCCGACAATCACCCTTTATACTAGAGACCATCAGATGTATACAGCTGTATTTAAAAAAAAAAACAAACCAAACAAACCACACACCAAAAAAACCCCAACCAACAGACCATTCATACAGTCTCGCTTTCCCTCCTTTCAAATGAGTCATCTTCTTTGAATGGGACCAAGTTACATCTTGCTTGGGAATTAACCCACACAGCAGCAGCATTTTTCCAGCTGTCCCTACACCATACTCCAAAAAAAAAAAAAAAGGGACAGTTTCAGTCCCTTTCCAGCAAAGAGAAGAGCAAACCAAGGATCCAAACAACCAAAATAAAAACCCCATGTAAGCAGCACACACAATCTGCATGTAAGAAATCCTGGTGCTAACAAGGCTGTGCCAAAGCAAATCATCCTGATTTTCTTACAGCTTTCATGGGACTCTATCTGCATACAGATTGAAGGGAAGAGGCATCATTTCTATAGCACACAGCATCCCACTGAACATTAATCACCATTACCCACTTAGATACTGCAATATGCAAGACTGATTGCTGCTCCACAACTGCTCTGCATTTCTCTCAAGCATACTAGCCCTCAACACTACCACGCTCCTCTCCACTTTCTTACAAGGAAGTTAAGGGAAAATGTTCAATTTTCATGCCCCAAAAGGAAAGGCAACTCAAATATCAGAAAGCAAGATGAGTAGCACATAATTCTAAATTTTAGAATTATCAATACTCAACAGCAATTGAGCCAACAGGTCATTTTGGAATTCTTTAGTATTTTTCTTGTATTTGTTCCATTAACTTAAATATATAAAAAACTTGAACTCATTGGAAAAGAACTATCCATTTAGTCTGTACAGGGGGTCTTGTATTTTCTTGGGTTTCTATTTGGGGCTTTCTTTTTCTTTTTTACTTTTCTTTTTAATTCTTCTTTTTAAGAATATAAAAAGGTTTTTTTCCAAGGAGACAGGAGAAGTTTGGGTCTGATTGTTTGACATCAGTTTGTAATATCAAAAACTATTAACAGGCAACTTTTTAAAGTAGAAAACTTTTAAAATATTCACAGATACAAACATTTCTCTTCTTGTTTTATACTCGTGTATATTGAACATCATTAAACAAAACCAGTAATCAAGCATGTCTAAATGCGTTAACATTTCCTTATTATAGCATATGGCAATCCTTTTAAGTAGTAAGTGCCAGAGTTCATGAGATACTTCACATATATTGCAGGGTCAGGCATTTCTTCTTCAATTAGTCAGTTTTGAAGAATGACATGAGAAAGTACAAATTGCACACAAAATACTCTTAATTAATACAGCACTCTGTTAATAACAAAATGTGGTTTTACTTTGTATGTATCTTAGTTAATAATGGGTTGTTTCACCACTTTCATTTATAAGTAAAAATCTCAGTATTTATGATTAATACATTTATTATTCTTTAATAAGATATGGGAATCTACAGCCCATATCTGCACTACTATGGGTATACAATACACATCTGTAAGCAGGGTACCTGCATTGGTATGTAAGTTAATTATGAACTTCTGAGAATATCTGAAGTCCTACTTGGCCCTACATTAGGGGCTGGGGAACTTTTTTCCATGAAATGTAAGAACAGAGAATAAACCGCATGGAAAATAAAAGCTTGCTCATCCCACACCATTTCCAGTTCCACAAGAATAGATTTGTCTTTTTTACTCTTGCATTCATGATGGATTCAACATAGAATTAATTGAATCTTTTGTCTGTATCTGGGAACTTCTGTTGCTTTATTTCCCAGCACCGGCGAATTTTAAGAGATCTCAGTAGATGATTCACAAGATGCTTCTTGAGCCTGCAGTTAGAAATTCTGCTAAATACTTGGCCACGGGTGACAGCAGGAACAACATTTGTCAGAGGAGACGGAGAAAGAATATCAACCATAATCTAGCGCCCATTTCCCCCCGCCCCCCAGCCTCTTCAAGAGAAAATACCTTGCTGAAACCTTCTCCGAGAAGCTGGAGCTAACTTTGGGCAGTAGGGGCGCTCTTCAGCCACTTGCCAGCTGTGGTTTTACATGCTGTGGCTGTGTGCAAAGTCCTCCCTTCAACAAAAGAAAACAAATCTCTTCAGCCAGCTCTCCTACGGCATAATATTCACCCTGCTCATCATTGACAGTCATGGACAAAAATGCATACTATTGAATTCTAAAATCAAATGGAGTCACTAAGGGGCTAGCAATTGATTGCTGAAGCAGAAACTATTACATTGAGTAGCGTACATACGAGGTTTCCTATCAGCACACCCATTAAGTGGGAGGCAGAGAACTGGCCTTTAAAGCAGTTCCTGCAGTACCTGCAGCAGTGGAGAGGTAGTGAATTTCTAACACAAGAGTAATGTTGGAGATGAAATGCTCCATTAAAAAAATAAAGACCTAGCCCAAACTGAACTTTTAACCACACAATTTAAGATTTAAGCAAAATAAGTTCATTCTTCCTGAAGGCATGGGAAAGAACAAAAGCAGTGTTGAGGATGCACAATTTAGGTTCAAGCAGTTTAACTGTGGCATCTTATTTCTTTTTAAAAACTGAAACCACAAAATTCGCAGAACATAAATATGGCAAAATAAAACCACAGAAGCCAATCAGTATTTTTGATAATTCCTCTAATCCAGGCAGAGTAGAGCTGGCTGAGGAGATTTGTTTTCTTTTGTTGAAGGGAGGACTTCGCACACTTTATTTTACACTGACATACTCTGACTCCTTATTACTTAATAAAAGGTATTAGCTTTAATTACTAATTCTTCTACAGAGGTAAATATAAACATGAGAACAGACTAAAAAGTAATACAGACGAGTATTTAGATGCTAAGATTAATGACACTCATTGGCAACTAGTATGAAACCATGTTTTTTAAATTAGTATTAATAAAATTAGTTTGCTATATTAATAAACCTGTTGCAATACCTTTGGTATATGCTGAATAGAAGCATTTCAGTAGGCGCATCAGTCAAGCACAATGAATGTAATGGATCTCTTAATTTTTGTAGATCAATGATAAAATGTACCTTCATGAACACGGTGTCATCAGCAGCACTCTACCTGCACAACTTGCACACAGAAAGTTACCCCCAAAAATATCACTAACTCAGAAAAGTGCATCTATTTTACTGTTTTTAGAAAGGACCTCACTGAAACAAACATAAAAACCCCTTAGTAATGTAAAAGTTATAAATGCATAACTGAAAATTCAGACCAACGCAGAAGATCGCAGGCTGAAAGAACCTCTTTGAATCTTGCTTCTCAGTCCCTCATCTTTAAATTTTTAGTAACTTAAAAAAAAAAAAAAAGTAGATCCTATGCAAGCAGCTTTCAGAAAAGCTTCTAGCTAACCACTGAAAAGTAAAAAGTTGGTATTTTTCCTTCGGTCACATAAAGCAAAGAAAGGTTTCCTCTTTCTTCTCCCTCACCATTTTCTTTTTCCAGTTTTTGGAAAACATATGTCATTTTAATAGACAAAAGGTTAGAATATTCGTAAAAGGGAAAAAGTAGAGATGAAAAGGAACTTTCAGGAAGTTAATCATGTTATCTAGCCCACTGTATTTTCTAGGATAGAGATAAAATAAACAAACAACAACAAAAAGTAATTTAAAAAAAAAGTTTCTCCAAGCAGTATTTTCAAAAAGTACTGAAAAGGACTCAGTTTGAAATGCAAAAAGGATTTAATCACTTTGACCTGTTTTTTAAAACTGAACTCAGTGTAATTTTGATTTTTGTGTGTTTGGTTTTTTGGCAGAGGGAAAATGGGGCTCCTATAAAGATTAGGTAAAATTATTTCTTAACCTTGAAGTAATCAAAAGCAGCTTAAATAGGCTGTTTCTATTAACCACTACATATGAGGAATGGTGGTTGGGTTTTTTTAGCCAGTGAAGTCACGGTGAGGACATAAAGACAAGATGAGCAGTAAAGAATCCCTTCTGAAACGTGTAGTAAATGGAAGGACTTTTCTAAGCTATTGATAATCTTGCAAGAAAAAAAGTCTTTTCATTTTTAAAAGACGACCAGCATATGTAAAAATAAGACCACACTTAACTCTAGATTAACTAATGCCACTTACTGATGCTATTGCTTATAAAATTATACTAATACAATTAACATGCTTCTTTTCCCAGGAATCGTTCTTCCTGGGTTCCCTGTTCCTCACAAATACATCCTAAGTTGTTACAAGTTTTGTTTTCAAACTTCACCTTTTCTTTTTGCCTTCCCCCCCCCCCCTTTTTTTTTTAAATTGAACATAATCTATGTGGAAACATACAATACCAGACTGGTTAAAGAAACCATTCACACAGAAACCACCCCGTGCAAAAGTGTGTGTGGGGAGAGAGAAGATACAAAGCTTTCAGGGCTTCTTTTTTCTTCCCATTCTACTTCTTTTTCTTCCTCTTTAAAGTGAAACTTAACATAAAGTATAGAGAAAAGAGTATTTCTTACCTTAATATTTAAAGTGTGTGGCAAGAATGTACATTTAAACAGTCCCTCAGGGTTATAGATCTTTTAAATTACCAAGTTTTCAATGCAAAAATTTGGGCATCTGAAGAGAACTGTTCCATCTCCCTTCCTGCCCTCACATCTCCCTGCCTGAAATGCACACGCTACATTTCAGCAATTCTTCTAATGACACCTTCAGAACTTCGGTATCAGAGGAGTTTGTAAATCCTCTCATCATAAGTCCTACAGTGTTCATGGCACTTTGGGTGCTCAAGCCAGCACCGAGCATGAAAGCACCAAACCAGCTCCACTGGACGTGGAGGAGACCATACCTACACCTGCTGTTCGTGGATTAGCTCTTCTGAGCATCTTGTCAAAGCACACTCTCAGGCCATTTCAGGCACAGAACAAAACACAGCTTTCTACGCCCACTGTGTAAACTACAACACACTTATCCAAAGTGTAATAACATAATATAAAATCAGAAGCAAATCATCAGGAGAGAGTTATTCAAAAGCAGGAGGAGATGTTTTAGAGCTGCAAGGGGGAAGGTTGCAGTCGCTCTTGTTGTAGTCTCTCCCCCCAGCCACATCCTAGCCCTGTACTTAATATTCGCAGCATGAATACTTCACATCCATATTCACAGCTCACCCAGGTGAGGCATGCTCCCCTTCCGCAGGTCAAAAGTGTGGGCTTCACATACTGACCTGAAATAGCTGAAGAAGTGACAAGATCAAGGAGGCCATACCCATCTGAAAGTCAAACGCTCTATGCAAGACTTGCCTTGTTACCAAAAAGCTTTGACCTGAATTACTCCTTCCCGTCCTTTTCATTTAGGGGCTGAAGGGAGGACGGGATTAATCCCTGACAGCCCTTGCAGCCCTTGGTCCTTCAGGGTCTGCTCCACAGGCACCATATGCTGCTAGTTGATGGAGGCTCCATCAACTAGCAAAAGGGATCATTGTCATTACCGACTCCAGCCTCGCGCTGCTGGCTGCACATAGACCAGCCGGTGTTCACGCAACTGTCCTAAATGTATCCCTGAGCCTGTGTTAGGGTTAGACCCTCTTTAAACTTTGATCAGGACTTGCCTTTATCCCACTAGACGTCTTGCAGAGGCCATAACTGGGAAACAGAGAGGTAGCTTGCTCTTACGGATACACTGAAGAGACAGTGCATTACAGTTGGTGATCTTCTTGCTAAGAGGGCGCTGTGGATATCATAATCATTTGGTTATATTTATTTCCTTTGGGAGGCGTTCGTTTAGTCAAAATTATATAGGTTTTAAATGTGTGTGCTCAATGAGAAAGAAGGGTGTTGTACCACACTGCCAAAATGTAATTCCCTTTCTCTAATCTATTTGGAAAATATTTAACTTCATTTCAACATGCAATTAGATTAGGTTCTTATTGGACTATTAAAATCTTCAGAATAATCATCCATCTAAAGCTACTCCACAGCTTGAATTACTGGTATTTTCTATTTTTATATAATGTATTTGGTAAGAACCCAAATAGCTTTTAATTTTTTTATGTAGCTGCCAAATCATAATACACTAGGTCAGAGAATGCCTGAAGCAAAACATAATCCATGATATATAGGCTTTTTTTTTTCCCCCCCTTTTCTCTTGCAGGCCTGGGTAATGGATGGGCAGAAGCAGTTTCACATGCTGTTCTGCATCACAGGATTTTGTCAGAATTAGCTCAGTGAAATAATTAGTTTTTTCCATACTCCTACTGATTAATGAAGGAAGGAAAGGTAAAATATCTAACTAGATTAAACAAGACAAAAGAAGGAAGACCTTCTGTACCTTTTTGTAGGCGAAAAAATACCTATTTTCTAAACACTGTTTAGAATGTATTTTAATATTACTACAGACTTACAAGCTACATCAGCATATGAATTTACGCATACATGCACTCAATGTTATGTTGCTTTAAAGTGTGTTAGGTGGCATTAGTACAACTGCTAACTCAAACAATACTGATGTGTGTAACCCAAGGAGGAGACAGGAGAGTACAAATATATATTTTTGTATTGCTGGCTGGTAGAAGTCATCATGCAGCAACCCAATTCCTCTTGCGTGCTTAAAAATTGTTGTTTTCAGCTCTGTGTTCCTATCCTCCAAATGTTGTCTGAGCTGTTTTCAAAGAATGCTGCTTCTTACAGCTCCACTCTTCATTTAGCAAAAATTGGGAAAATAAAGCCAGAAGGCACCCAGTGACTACCCGAGCATAAAGATCATCCTCTGCCCAGTAAAATGAGCCAGAGTTCAAACTCCAATTCCAAACATGGGAACACATGTGAAAAAGGACATGAACTGAGGAAAATCAGAAGGTAACTCTGTATTTGCTAGAATTCATCATTCCTTTTGTAGGGAACAGGCAGTTCCACTCCAGTGTTTGGGATAGAAAAGTCTGAAATTCCCAAATTTTATTGTACACAGTGGCCATGTCCTACACACATCTCCCATTCCCAATTGATATGACATTCATTTTTAAAATGATAAAAATATTCATCAAAATAAAAGAAGTCCTTGCACAAGTCAGAGAAAGTTCAAAGTCAGTCAGTACTGCAGACTTCATTTTACTTGGGAGGCACTGAGACACAATGCCAAGCAGATAACAGGCACAAGTGAAAACAAAATGATACTCTGTGCACTCTGGCTGTACAGTGCAGCCAATCTTCTGAACCTTCTGCGATGTGCAGCAAAATCTGCTGATCATAAAGCACGAGAACTGCAAAAGCTGGTGTTATGCATAAGATCTTACCAAATGAACCCCTAATTATGAATGTTATGTAGTTTTACTATATGTTTACAAGATGGCAATGTCAAATAACTACCCAAGAAAAGTGCTGAAACTGGTGTGAAACTTCAAAAATACAAAATACAACCCAGTACATGAAACCAAGGACTACGCTGTTCCAGATTATTCACCTGGGAATTTGGAGGTTTGAAATCATTAGCCTCAAACTGAGATTAATCCCATGATTTTATTTTGTAAATACTGAAAGCAGCCATGTACATCTGAAGCTAAAGTACTGACTATGAACTCTTGGTTCATAGAAATAACACAATCGATTTTACGGTATGCAAGTAAAATCATCATACACCAATAGACTGTGGACTACAAACGACTTAACGTAGCAGATCACATATTAAATTTCTTGCCAAAGCCGATAAGATTTAGGATCCTTAGTGACTTAGACATTTATAACATTTACTGAGTCTTGTTTATGACTTACATCGTTATTAACAGAGCTGATAAATCTTTTAAAGCTACGTAATTCAGCTGCAAAGTAACAATAGAATGGTTAAACTGAAGAGGAAAAGCAGAAAGCCGACATATCCTTCAGTAGCATTTCTACATGAAAAAACTAAGCTTAAAATTAAATTACATCTTTTCTTTCCTCAATCCAGACAGTCATCAAGGATACTGCTCCTTGTAACTTCCTTGCAAGTTGTTGTATGAACCATTGCTATGTGTGAACCAATTTTACTAATAGTTTATGCAAGAGTATTCAACAGACAATTGTTTAGATAATCAGTTTTGGTTTGGTACTAGAGAATATAAGATTATGTTTTAATTTTTGTTTATATTGGAAATATGGGCAACTGAAAAAAAATTCAGCTTTTCAGAAAGGGCTTCTACAAAAGCAGATTGATGACCCTAATTTTCAAACTTGACAGTGCTCTCCTTCAGCTTGCTACATAAGCAAGCATAGCAATAGAAAAGCAACCATCCCAAATCAGAGCCACTGTTATCTGACAACTTTCAGCTTTGCAAAATAAGTTGATTCATAAAGAAATTACACCAAAATTACACAAATAACCACCAAAATAGGTATTAGCTGTCAGTCGTCTTGGCCATAGGAGCAGAGTGATCAAGAATATTAGCAACATGCCATCTAGGCTGCCATGTCAGCATTAGAAATTCTCCTATTAGGCATACAGCTGAGAAAATAAACAGAGACAATTTAAAACATCATGTTTTGCAGCTGTTTTGGACTGCAGTCATCATGCATCAATAATACATCTAAACACATACATTTATAATTTCCAGTTAACTTTCAGGTCAGATCCTGAGTCTATTTTAGGAATATCAATCCTGCATTCAAAAGCATAATTATGTTTCATGCAGATACACACCCAAGATATAAACACTTCCCAGACGGGCACAGCCTTGGTCTCATGATGCAAGGATGGGTGGTACAGCAAAACCACCAGCGAGTGGTGTATCCCCACACTCCACATTTCCCTTCAGTGTTCTAGAAGCAAAGACCAAGGGAAAAAAAAACCTTCCCCAACT
This sequence comes from Morus bassanus, assembly GCA_031468815.1. Taxonomy (NCBI): domain Eukaryota; kingdom Metazoa; phylum Chordata; class Aves; order Suliformes; family Sulidae; genus Morus; species Morus bassanus. The sequence goes on along the minus strand of CM062568.1, from coordinate 83,850,845 downwards.
CCCTGAGTTAATTATGGAGATACATAGTGTATCTGGTCAGTGTATATGCATCACGCCTTCCAGTCCAGGTGCATAAACTGCATGTGCAAAGCTCAAGCAATGTGTCCCCCATATCCCTGCACATTAGGCTCCTTGCTACGTTGCTCGTATGCTCCTTTAGCCCCTACAGTAACAATAACCACATAAATGGTAGCAGCATATGATTTTGCAAACAACTGCACTATTACTGTCACCAAGCTAACCAGTTCAGTGGTACTCGAAAAGGTGCGACTACAGTTTAGGCATACCCTAAAAATTAGCATTTCAGATATTCCTCCCTCTTCAGCTATTAAACATGGCTTCAGAAAATTCTAAGCAATGTAACTGCCTAGCTAATAAAAACTAGATTATTACTGATGGGATTTAACACAAAATTTCCATAAACACTAATGAAAGCTACAGCAGTAAACAGGCTCCATGCATCGTGATGAGATTAAACAAGAAGTCTGATAAACTGATAGGAAGTTCTGCAGTTTGTTTAATCTTTTAAAGAAATAGTGAAAATCTCTTTTTATTGCTTTCACATTGTACTGGCACACACCCAATCATTTCATGTGCACAAAGAGAGCTTTTTGTGAAGATATGAGCAGAAGTTAGAAAGAAAAATAAGCAAGGCACTAAAAATTTGATTATGAGCATGCGAGCACACACACAGAGAGCACTCTGTGCAGACAGATCCGAAACATGAAAGAGGACAAAAAGACGGTGATACATTTACTTTCAGACTATCTCCTTAGTCTCCCAAAGATAAAGTATATAAAAATACTGCTATTGACCATCACTCAATGGAACCAAAATGCTCTCTCTGCAGCAGCCTATGAGACTAAGCAGTAACACAGCAAAAGGCAGTCAAGCTTGCAATTACATGTGTTTTCATCAGGTTCCCCGAATTCAGGCAGTACTTATCAAATGGGCCCTTTCAGGACTTTAGACCCTTATCTACTCTACGTTGACAGAAGAGAAGAGATGAGCTGAGAATACATGGGCAACACTTGCAGCTTTTCAAACTACCTGTGCTAAAAGTATCTGTGTCTCCAATAAAAAAGTGATCGTAAACTTTTCAAATTATAGCTCAGGTGTAAAAATACTGAGCTGCTTTATTTCAGCTTAAGTGATAACAGTGACTACAGATCCACATGCAAAGCCTAGTTCCCTAAGACCAAAAATACACTCCTATGGAGATGTATATGCATACTGACAGGGTAACTATCCTTTTGCGCACAATTTTAAAGCATTTTAAAAGATCCATACAAAAATAACCCCACCAAGTGGTCCATGAAAGCATTTGGCTGAATAAAGACTGGTTTCCTACAGCTTTTTGCATCATACTTGAACCAAATTGTCTCCATATACCCTGTGTCTCTGAGACATCACAGAATCAAAGAAGTGCTGGCTGGAACGAACTTCTACCCAATCTGCTGCCCAGGTGGGAACTATTGCTAACAGCAGATCAAGTCAGCCACGGCTCTGTCCAAATGAGTCTCAAAATCCTCTGCGGACGGAGATTAAACCACTTCTACTGGCAACCTCTTCCAGCGCTGCTCTGCCCCTGCAGATAAAAGTTCCTTCCTACTGTTCAATCTCAAGTTACAATTTCTGCCATTACATCTCTCTTTTTGCCATCTGCCACTACTGAACAGAGATCAGCTTTAACATCTTTGTAAATGCCCTTCAAGAAGCTTCAGGCTGCTACTGGACTGTCCTTCAGATTCCTCTTTTCCAGATTACGCAAGCCCAACTCTGTCAACCTCTGCCTTGCAGCCACATTCCTTAAGCCTCTCATCATTTTGCTAGGCCTCCTAATGATCCCTCTCCAACACTTCTACCTACCTCTTGAAGTAGGGGGCCTCCAAAACTGAATGGAGTATTCCAGACAGCCTCACAAACTCTAAGTAGAGGGGATAAAAACTTTCCTTGAAGAGCTGCTTCTAGTGTAGCCCCAATGCTTGATTTGCCTTATTTGCAATGAGAGCACATTTATGGCTCATGCTCAATTCAACAAAATGCGGGGGGTTAATTTGCACCAGGTGCTGAACTTCGATTTCTCCTAAGTCAACTTCAAGTGGTTTCTGCCGTCTCAGTCCTCAGAGTTTTTGAGCTCTCTCTGGATTGAAGCTCTACCATCCAGCATGCCAAACAATGTAATTTAGTTTATCTGCAAATTTGCACTAAGTGTTTCCTTGCTTCATGACCCAGGCTGTTGATGAAAACCCTAACAGTGTCAGCCTCAGTATCATCCCCTAGACTACCCTGCTTGTTAAGGACCACCAATGGGATGTAAAACATCACTAATCTTTCAGCAGCTAATTTTCAACCCATCTAAAATTCTACTTGCCTAGCCCATACTTCTTCAGCTTCCAAATGAAATCTCTATGGGAGACAGTGACAAAAGCCCTACTGAATTCAAGGCATCTACTGCTCTCCTTCACCCCTGTAGCAAGTCATTGCAGCCAAGGCAGCAAAAAGGTGAGTCAAGCACAATTTGCCCTTGCCAAATCCCTGCTGACTCTTTCTGACTTTCTTCTTGTCTTTTGTGTGTTTGGAAATGAGAATATACTCCATGATCTTTCCAGGCCACGAGGTGAAGCTGGCCTCTAGTTGCCCAGATGCTCCTTCTTGCCTTTGTTAGAGACGGGAAGAATGTCAGCCTTTTTTCATTCACTGGGGACCTCCCCCAACTGCACAGTTTTTCTGTAGTGGTCTCACATCTGCCAGCTCTTTCAGCACCCTCAGCAGCTCCCATCCAGTCCCACTAATTTGAATATATCCAGCTTCTCCAAGTGGCCCCTAACCTGTTGCTCTCCTGCTGCTGGCTGTGCCTCTCTCTCAAAAAATGCTGGCATACACTGAGGCAGAGGAATAGGCTTTTCCCTGAGGCAAATAAAGCATTTAGTGCTTCCATTTTTCTGTACCATCATATACTTGTTTGTCTCTCCTATTCATCAATGAATGTACAGCTTTCCTAAACTTCCCTTTGCTATCGATCTACTTTAAAAATCCCTTCTTGTTACTTTAGCTAGTTTTTGCTCTAACTGGCCTTTTTTTTTTCCTTCTTGATTTCATTCCTATGTGACCAACCTATGCTTTTGTACTCTTCCTCCATTATCTGTCCTTGTTTTTGTATGCCCCACTTTTTTGCATGCTGCCTTTCTGAGTTTCATTTCCCAAAGTAGTTCCTTGCCTAGTCAAGCGGGCCTTCTTTAAAAGTCCCCAGTCTTCTTGCACAGTAGGGTTATTTTTTTCCTGAGCTCTCAATAAGTTTTCACTACAATCAAGCCTTACGTGGGAGGACTGAGAAGCCTGCCCCTCAGGCACCTGTCCTTCTCACCTCTGCCCTCAGCGTCCTACAGTCACCTTCAATCTGCTGGAGGCTTTTCCTGGCTGCTTCACTGATGCCTGTCTAGATGAGGTGCCAGGGAAGCAGTCAGAAAGCCAGATAGGCCATGGCAGCCTCTCTGCAACACCATGGGTCCAGGCTCCAGGCAAGCAGCAGACCTCCCCAGGTGACCAATCTGGCTGGCAAACAGGATGCTCTGTCCCACGGAGGGTGAAGTCACAAACAGCTAATGCTTGTCATGGCATCTTCATAGGATGGGTCTGAATTCAGTGACACGAGGTGTCCAGCCTACAGTCCCCCCGCCAGCAGAAATCATCCACACTCCTCTGCCGATAAAGCCCAGGCAAACAGCCATGAACAAAGACAGAGCCTTCTGTGTGTGCATCTGCCAACCTCCCCACAGTCCAACGCTTAAAAACTGGTAGGGGACACATACCAAGGTTAATTTGACCTGATAGCTGGGAGTGAGAGAGTGCACCACAAGCTGGGGCTAATCCAGCCCCGCGCAGACACCGGCTGGCCAGCCACATGGCAGCTGCCTGGGGCTGCGGGCAAGTGCCTACTGCCCCTCCACTACCAGAGCGAGTCAAAGAGAAGTGCCGGGGAAAGGAGCATAGGTCCTCTTGGCTAAAGGCGGCAGTACACTATTTTAAGACCACTGAGATCACCACCCATCTGGCCAGCTTGAAACACATTCGACAATGAGTTAAGATGCGTGACAGCCACAGAAAGAGGCGGCAAAGTTATGTAAGCTTTTTTTCCTTTGGAAACCAGGCTAAGTCATCCCCACACAGGCGCACATCCTCCATATCAGCAAAATAGTTTTGTTAAATCCCAGTTCAACTATTAGCACATATTTATTTCACTCACCAAACATGAACAACATCCTGATTTTCTTCCCCATTCCTTCGCCCTCTAAACCCTGCTTGACACTATTGAGACCATATAGTCAGAACATGCTTTTTTATTTCTACATGATGGAAGAAAGATACAGGATGTCTCCACAATACATGATTTTCTCTAACCCACTTCCTTCCAACACGCTGCTCTAAAAAAAAGAAAAAAAAATCAGAATTTGTTTTATGCCTAAACACAGAAGATGAAGCAGATACTAAAAATCCAAGTCTTCCTGCTGGACAGTTTTATCTATTACTCAGTTCCATCAAGAGATAATCTAAATGGCCCAAGAGCATTAAAAAGTTATTGCAGATTTGCTACCATAAAGTTGAAAATGTAGCCTTACAGAATGTAGCATATTTTCCCCACATTAGAAATATTACAAAAATTAATTTCATACTACCCACTACCAAGCCTAAATGGTTCAATAGCCCATTATTTTGGAAATTAATATCTTCCACATTTCTCAAAGTAGAATTAATCCAAGATATAACTTACGTAAGATGAAGAACAAAAATGAAAAGTAAAAAAACTTAAATCTACTGATTGGTGTTTTAGCTGTAACATAAAAGAAAACAAATCTAATGTAGACCTTTGTGGGATTTAGACAACTGATGCAATACCAGCAAATTATATTGATTTTTCCCCCCTCAACAGCAATGATTTAGATAAGGAAAAGAAAAAAAACACCAAACAGTATTAAGAAAAACAGAAATCAAAGCCTGCAGGTTCAAGCCAGGTTGCTCTGTGCAGTCCTTTTTATAAGTAAAAGTCAAGAAACACTAATTACTTTTTCCTTCACTACTCATTATCAGATAGGTCACGCTTGCTGAAGTCCTAGCTAACAACTGAAGGTTCAGGGTCATAATTTCTGACACATCAGCTATTGCTAGCCAATGACTGACATTTTTAATAGATGCCACAAAGCTAACTATCTTCAGTCAAGCACTCTTAGAAGTCACCACAAAAAGCATTTGTGCTGCTGAAGCCAGAAAATAATCTTACGAGGAATGGAAAGTGATAGTACAACATTATTTAATACACTATAGGGTAAGGGGGAGAACATAAACCAACCTGTCATTGCCTAAGAAGCTGGACGTAAAACATGTTTTTCCTGACAAGACTAATTGTCAAACTGCAGCTCACCAGTCAATTTTGGAAGAGGTCAGATTGCCTGTCCTAAGCAATGGTAACTAGCTAGATGGAAAGGGAAGCTTCAAGTTTAGTAACAGTCTATCCAAAGCCACAGTAATACTTGAGAAGCAAGCATTAAACTTAATCATCTACATTGCAGTAAGGTAGGCGTTCAAAGAAAGGTATAGCCAAATCTATCCTTCAGTCCCACTGTCCTGGAGTGGCAAAATTATGTTAGCTGAAACAGAAACTACTGTAAAAATAATGAAATTGACTGTTGTTATTGTCTTTAAAAAGGGAATAGAGTTCTATGGATTAATAGGCAGAAAATTACTAAACAATCAGGATTTATTACTAACCTTCCCCCTACCCTCTAGAGAAGAAAGCCCTCAACTGAAACATTTTGGCAGGTGAACCAAAGCAAATTAGGCTGTATTCTTTCCAACTCTATTCCTAGTGCAGGCTCTTCGATACAGATTACATTTGCAGGGCTCCCAAGTGAAAAGAATATTAGTTATGCTGTCTTTGCAGTTTGAGAAAACACCAAACCAACCTATGCGAACTATACAACTAAACCTGAGAAATGTTTTCCCTTCATTCTGCAAGTACACAATCCTCTTTGGAAGTCAAGATATTCATGACTGCTTGGAGTGAGGGCGGACCTATGGAAATATTTCTTCAAACCGCAACACAAACTAAGGAATATTACAATGATTAAGCAGAAACTCAGTCCTTCCCCATCAATAAAAGAGCCCTCCTGTTATCTTTCGGGGAATATTTCTGTAAAGGCATAGTTTAGAGAAAAGCAGACAGTACTAGCAGTCTTGATGACTGCATACCTGGGTCTGTAACATCACAACACACCAAAAGAAAACACTGCAAATCATACAAAAAAAAAAAAATTCTTTACTCTTAAAAAATGCTTTAAAGTTGCACTGGTGGCACTACTAAACTCACACTGGCTGCCGTCTAGGTATTTCAGTATCACACTAAGAACGGGCAATCCAAATTCTTCCGCTTCTGCATCCACCTGCATTTCAGTGTTGCACCAGTAATGGAAATGCTACCGCAACCTGTTCCTATGGATGCTGTAAGGACTCCACTTGTTGGCGTTTCAGATTTTTGCATAAGGGGAAGTACTTCTGCAAGTATGAAAGAATATCTAAATACTTTCCACAGAAGAGTGCTGTCTCAGTATGGATGTTGGAGATGGGCTTACAGGAAGAGCCCCTCCCCCCCAAAAAAAAAAAAAAAAAAAAAAGAGGTGGAGGTAAGTATTTTAAGCATCACCACTCTAATTTCAGTAACAATTGTATTTCTTCTGTTCTACTGAAGTTCATGGTAGAATGAATTTTATAATCCCTAAGTGGTAATTATGATTCTTAAAAGACTGCCTTTTGTCACAAGGTCCTCAGAAGCTTTTAAGAGGAGATGTCAAGCAGGCAGGCAGACTTCTTTTGCTAGACAATAGAAATGTTACTTAAATCAATCTTGTAGGAAAAGGAAATAACTGCCACTTTACTACGTAAATATCACCATGTTCAAATACCACCATTCCCTGGAATAAGGATAAAGGTTTTATATAAGAAAGGTTTAAAAAAAAAAAAGGCATTTTAAGGTTTGGACTTGTAAGACTTATCTAATTTTCAAAAATCTATTACATTTTTTTTTTCCACTGTTATATTTGTTTCCACTTTTGGAGATTGCTTTTAAAACTTTAATTTCAATGGCATAAATGTTCTTTTATAATTAATTCTTGTCTACTAATAATGATGAGAACCACAGCCTCTGGGTTTATAGATTCCTCTCCAAGTGCAACATCACGGTCATGGTGGTCTCCAAGAGTTCAAGCGGCTTTCCTTCACTAAGCTGCAAAGCTTTAGACATGAAGGAAGCTAGCTTGGTAAAAGCTGCCTAGCAAGCATTGGCCAGGGCTTCCAGCAAACAGCAAGAGAAAGTGGAGACACAGACATAGCTCCCCTGAAGAGCAGAAGTCTAGTAAGATACTACAGGATGAAGACATCCAGCTTTAAATAATTAAAACAGCAAGAGACAAACACACTTTCAACACCACTTCTGGAACCATCTTCTTTTTGCCCAGTACAGTAGTTCAGATTTTAACCTTCTGAAATAAGGATGATTTTGATTCCTCTGTGCTGTCTGCTAAAACACAGGCTAAACTGAACAGAAAAAAAATTATGCTTATCTAGACTTTTTAATTTGTTGTGCCTCCCAAATTCCTTTATGCCCTGTAGATGCCTTCCCTTTTCCCAGACCTTTCCTCTTTAGGATTCTTCTCCTCACGCTTCATTCTGCATCCACTGTCAGTGCCACTCCAGCCCCCAAAGCCATGACAGAAACAGCAAACCCTGAGCTCCCTCCCTCACACACACACAAACCCAATATTTCAAGTGGATCCTATTGCTTGTCCCTCCCAGCTATTTTTCTCTTCTGTCAGTGTCGCAGCTGTGACTCCAACACCTAGTTTGTATGCTTGTCTCACCACAGGCAGCCAGGATGGCACAGAAAGATGCCATTTCACCATAAGAAAGGAGCATGTAGAGAAACTCAAATGCTGTGTAGAGAAGCAACTCCATTTCACACTCCTCCCCAACAGCCTCCCACTCACACCCAAAACCCAGCACTCTGCTGACCTGTTTCCCCATCTAAGAAGGCTTCTTTTACAACTGAAACACAACAACACTGCCCACAAATGCACAGAGAACAAACACCACATGGGCTTACGTGTGTGTCTAGTAAGCTCCTTCTAGACTGATGAGAGAAAACAATCAAAAGTAACTCTGAATCATGCTTTTTGGGTCAGACCTCAAAATGTTTGCGTTGTTTGGCACAACAGGGTTACAATGTACTGCTTGGAGTCCCTGCAAAACCAAGGCATAGGTATGCTCACTGCTGCTCCGTACTGCAGCCCTTCTGGGGCAGAGCCATCGTAGCAAAGGTGGTTGTTGATTTGAAGCCACGAGAGACCTGCTTGATGTTCAGCAAAGTCCTTCAGGTAAAATGAAAACCAAACTATTAAGGTTTCCAAAACAACAATACATGAGCATGCATCTCCTTAAAGAGGAAACTAATCAGTAAACTGGAACATACAGTCAAAATGTAAGTCACTGTTTGCAGTGTTTAAGAATGAGAAATATTTAATTAGCAGCTATTCTTACAGTCTGAAGCCGAATATTTGTTATTCTGAAATGACTTCACTGTCAGTGGTTTCCAAATAAACGGAGGCAGAACTGCAGCAGACTTCAAACTAAGTAGATCTGACTGCAGATTCAGTGTACGCACCCAGAAAAGGTGATGCAATCTAGACTTACACATCAACATCTCCGAAACACTCAAAGCATGACATGTCGTACAAACACGATCTTAATGCAGCATGAGGCAAAGGTGCAAACAGAAATGTAGCTGTGGATTTAAACGTTAAGACAGGCATTTGTATGCAAAGATAAATTACACCACACAATGTGTACAAAGCACACACCCATAGAATTGAAAGCTTATCAGGATTAAAATTTCATCAGATATTTGTTTTTGAACTAGAGTTTAGACAAGAGACAAATGACAACGTATGCAAATCACTTCAGCCACCTGGTAGGTAGGGAAATTTGCTGCGGGAACAAACAAGTAATAAATAAAAAAATAGAGAATATGTTGCCAGGCTCTGGGCTACAAGAAAATGGACTCTCTTCCCTCCAGCAGAGGTCACAGCAGTCAAGAGGAATTATTAGCATCATTCTTGTAACGTGAGAACAAGCCAAGCTGCCAAGTAATAGCTACACTGCAATAGTATTTCAAACACTAGCTTTAGCAGTAATACAGAAGAAAATTTCTTTTCTTTTAAAGAGAAGGTCATCAATTTCCATCAAGAAACTAAACTAGTCAATTCTTCTCTCATGGTATTTTTTTCCTGTTGAACTGAGCGCATCTTGTCTCAAAAGATCTCTGGCAGCCCTGCAACTTGATGCAGGGCTTTTCACTCTAACGAAAATCCCATCACCACAAAATAAAAGTCACCAGTGTTACACAATAGCTTCCTAGAAACTGTAGTCCTTTTTTTTTTCTTTCTTCTGGTCAAATAAAATAGTCTACTCATCACAAATTTGTTGATAGAAACTCAGAGAAGTTAAACATAGAGTGAAGGGATGCCTGGAGGTCTAACACCTGTGAATACCTTTCCCCACTGATCAAATGCCTGAGCTAATGGCTCCTGAAGACACTGCTGGTTCCTACTCTCATTTCTGCCCACAGAACATCCCACAAACAAAAATAAGACACATTTTTATTTTTGTTTGTCCATATAGCAAAGGCTTAATCTGATGGATTATATCCTTACAATCAGTTTTTAAACTGATGGTAAGTGCAAAAACTGATCTTTGAAGGAAATCCTGTGCACGGAAAATGCTGATTTACTGCAAGGAGAAATCTCCGTGTCTGTTTTTTCTCAGATGGCACCTTTATTCAAACTAAAGAATCACTATGATATCGTATGGGAGCCACCCATCCCCAGCCACATCTTGCTCAAGTTGTTAGTGTGGTTTTTTCATAAAGGTAAAAAGAAAAATCCGCCAGGTAAACTGGATTATACCAAACCTGTTTTCCTCCTTCTGCCTGAGGAACTATTTGCAACACCCGAATGTGGAACATGTTCGAAACGTGCCTGCTGCAGCTGGCATAACTACAGAGCATAACTCCCAAGTAAATGGATGAGTCAAGTGGTTCTCTCCGGGTATAAAGTGTTCCTTTCACACCCATTGTTTCAAAGTATTTAGTTGTAGCACCAAGCTTTTCCGGAAGGCAAATTTAGGATACACATTTTGGGAGGAAATGAGAAGCAACAGTATCCAGTCACTTCCACTGGCAATACTAGATTGTAAATCTGACACTGGATGGCCCATGACGGAAGAAAAAGGACATCTGAAATGCTGAAATACTACTATTGCTATGAAGGCTGTGGAAAGTTAATAGCTTCTTGGACTGCAATGATGAAGAGAATAAACTCCTCTAAACATCTGTTTTCCCCACACATATACCTTGTGGTAAGTGAGAAGTTTTTCCCTTTTTTGTTTTACTATTTTATACAGAGAGAGGACTATTTGGTGTTTTATTTGGACTTGCAGCCTATAATATTTCTTTGTTCTAAGCGTTCATCCAAGCAGCTAGTTACTGCTTTCCAGATTTTGAATTTCTGGTGAGAACAAATAGTTTTGCAGTGTATTGTAAAAGGTGTACAGGTAACTATCAAACAAGGAGATTACCTGGTCTCTCCTTGTCTCACCACAAGAGGCACCACCGCCACCCAACAGCTGCCTCAGCTGCAAAGCAATATAACTTGCATCAAGGACCATCTCCAGTCATTTTTTTTTTTGTCCAGGAGACATTCCATATATCCATCCAGGTTACACCCTGCACATTAGCCTCACCTCTGAACACCTCCCCAGTAAGGCCACCAGTTGCCAGAGGCTTGTGAGAAGAGTGGGAATTAAAAGGACAAGCCAGATGTCAGAGGGAACAACTGCTTAGTGACAGCACCACCATGGTAGGAAAAGACATCTCACAGAAATCTTGTCTTAAATTTCAACAACCCATGGCCATGAGCCCCAGGCATGCCACATGATGCACGAAATGAAATCTCTAGTTATGCTGAAAAAACAAGAGGTACAGGGCTATCCACAAAGTGACCCTACACTTACCTTTTCCTGTTAACAGGATTTGGGATTTTCCCCTTTGACAATTTTTGCAGCGCAGGAAGCATATCCCAGTGTGCAGCATCTTCCCTGCAGTCTGCTCCCCCCGCAGGAACCAGGCGCCTCGCCCCTGCCCACACACCCAGCTACCCACATCCCTCAGGACCAGGAGGCAAAGCTTCTCACCCTCTTTGCCCTCTAACTACCCTGCAAGTCCCCTCAATGGCAGCACCTGCCAAATCTCAGTCAAACCACGGCAAAGGGGTTGACATTTGGCTTTTGGCAGGGAGGTTTGGTGCCCGAGCAGCTGTTCCCATATTTGGGGAAAAGGCAGGTTGCTGGACAGAAGCTGACTGCATCCCCGACTCTGATCTACAATTGGACAGACCATACTGGCCAGGAATACAGCAGTTACAAGAATGTGCTAGATGCTCTGTAACTGAAGACAAAGCCATAAATTTAAAATAAAAATCTAAATTAAATAATAAAAAAGTGTCAAAAAATGTTTCACAATATCCGCGTTATCGCTAAAGAACAGACTGCAGAGATGTTACATCCTTTTGAAATCCAATGTGATTCTGATGGGTTTGTTTACTACGGTTGTTTTGGTATCTCTTTGAAACTGAAATCCAAATCAATTTAGACAAAAATATTACCCAATTACGCTTGCTGCCGATGACTCCATCTGCATGGGAAATGTGAACAGGGTTGAGTGTGAAATGATCTGGTCTCAGACAGAAAACTCCGGAAAATTATTTTTGTGGCCCCCTTAGTGCAGATAGATGCACTTCATTTACTGAGGAGGCAACTGATGATCACAAGTAATGGTAACTAGTACTAAAAATTTGTGTGAAAACAGAGGCAGCCTAAGTCATATTGCAGCCTTTATCCAGCTGAGTTAAATGTAACTCTACCCCTCACGATACGATTTCTCTTAGCAAACGTCCACCTAAACCGACCACCGCTCGCCTCAGCCAAAGTGCCTTTTCAGAAGCCTGACATGCAGAGATGCCCTTTCTGCAATCCTGCTTCCAGCACACCCCCACACCCACCACTTCTCTTCCCTCCTTCTGCTTGTGCTTTTTAAACAGACAAGGAATTTTAAACTCCTTAGAGCAAAGGTTTTTTTGTTGTTGTTGGTTTTTTTTTTTTTTTTTTTTTTTTTTTTCCCCCCAAAAAAAAACCACCCAGGTTTTCAATGCTGTGGAACACTCTCTTTCAGACACATTCGCAGTATGGAGAAGGATATTACAGATGAGACAGCCGGTCTTAGAAAAAAAGTAATACTTTTTTTATTCCATTTTTTCCCCCACTTGATCTCATATCCGCACATTTCCACTGCACTGTTTTTTCCCCTCTTCTGAGATCCAAGCAAACCCAGAGAGAGCAGACGGCTCTCAATGTCTCTTAGAAATCCTAAGTGCTTCTTACATATTTCACTTGAACGCTGCCCTCAGAGGGCCTGTGGGAGGTATTCAGAAAAGCAACCTTTGGTTTAGTGATGCTTGTCCCCTTTAGCTTGATCTATCGCTGACAAAGAAAAAGAGGCTCTTCCAAGGAGTGGGATGCAGCAGCTGCTATCCAGCTTGGGCAGTGAACTCCCTTTTGGAAGAGCCATTTTTTCTCCCTTGACTACGGGGTGTGCAGGAAGAACTGTCTCTGGAGGCCTTTCTGTGCACTAGCATCACTGAAGACCCTTCTTACCTGCCACTGCAGGTGACTGACCCCTCTCTCAAATTTCCAAGCACACTCTCCGATACTATATATACCTCCCTAACTAAATCCATCACTCAGTTCCTGCTCTCTAAATATAGCATGTTAACAACTGTGAGAAGCCCCTTTAAATATATTTAGTTTACCTATATGATACTTAGTCATTGGTGCCACGTGCAAGTCTGCTATTACTGGATAGCTTGCTACTAACAGAAAGTTAAGGAAGCTTTTCATAATGCAGTTAAGCTATAGAGGGGACAGGTAAACATAAATTGAATTAAGAGAAGTTTGTGACGGAGTCTGTCAGTAAGCATCTTAAATGGACACCCTATGCTGAAGCTTGGCAGCTCTTGTCAGTGAGATGTCCATGTTGCTTTTTAAATTATGTAATGCACCTACTAGCTAGTAAGGGAAGTAGAGTATGTCTAAATCTACTATCAAAGTCTATTCTGTCTACAAAGTCATTAGCGCCCATTCCTGTACTGCAGTTTCACTAAAGAAATCATTCCAAAAGAAGTCCAGGTTCACAGGACATGCCAGTAAGTCTCGGGTATAAGTCTCTGGACAAACTGGCTGAATTTCCACTGTATTCATACCCTGTAGGAAAACACATTTTCAAGCTGGATCTGAGAGACAGACCCGGAGTCATGGGTCAGTGCCAGAAAGAAACACATTAAGAGACTGTGAAGCCAAAAATAAAAGCCCTTTGGATAAGATAGAGCTAATGAATTGCTGCAAGTGATATAAATGAGAAAGACCCGTCAGCTGCTGATTTACATGACAGAACCGCAAGGACTGATGGCAATAAAAACAACAGTACACAGATTCCCACAAAATAAAAAAAAGCTCTGTTGGACCTTATGGCTTGAAGTTTCTTCATTTAGCCATATTATATATTTTGAAAAGGCTGAGAAGCCCCAATTATAAACAGGCAGACCTGCATCACCCTATGCTGTGACACTGCCTTCCTTGCACACCACTCTGAACAAAGCTCCTCTACTACATCCTTGGTGTAAAGGCGAGATTCCACTGCTGAAAACAGCAGACTCTGCGAGGTTAGTGAACTCTGCTCTTTGAGACCATAAACAAGGAAATTAATCTTTTTTTTTAATCTTTCTTCTGAGATATCGTAACAGGTCCAGAGATCCTCCTCCTCTCATCCCCCTCCAGTGGCAACCTTCCCATGAAAACTCCTCTCTAGATCGAGTTATCCATCTGAGTAAAAACAGCTTACACCATTTTTTTTAGCAATAAATTTCTTTTTCCAACTTTTGATAGCACATTCTGTGCCTTCGCTTTCACAAACCTCTGAGCAAAAACAGTCTTTAAAAAGTACCAACCAAACTCAAAGGGCCCAGTCTCTGAAATGTAATGGCTATGTGTCAGCCATGCTTCCACCAAGCTTCTACATGTTATTTTTCTAAATTTTTCAATAGCAAAATAAAAAAAAGTACATCCAGTTCCTTCTTGCTCGAAGAACCAAGAAACGATTCATTCTTTAATTCTCCCAAAAGACAGCGAAGACTTAAAGAACATCAATATCTAGCTTAGAATTAGTTTTTTAAAACTTTACATGGGCTACTAAAGTATACCATTAATGCCACGGATAAACTTAAGAGTTTAAACTGGAAAGGATATAAAGGGAACTGCTGATCTTTCCGCAGGAAGGGGAATACTGCAATCTGGTTGTGACTCCGCTGCCAGCATGCAGCACAATGCAGTCCCTCTCTACTCCTGCCGTCACCTTACAATGCTGTAGTACAAGCAACGCAGTACTCAGCAGAGGTGAAGCTGTGGAGAAAAGAGGGCCTGAACCCAGGAAGCTGGCAAAGGAGACATTTAAACCAGTTTTGTGTAAAACCACACCTTCGCTGCCTTCATTAAACCAGCATGCTACTTGATGTACTTACCTCATAAAACCTAGCAGATTAAATAAAATAATAAATTTTGCTGAGGAGTACTCAGTAATGACACACTATTGAAAAGAAAACATAAGATTAAGAGTAAATATTGCACTTCCCTCCGATCCGGACTTGACCCTCCACGAGTCACAGTATAGGAGGCATTATGAATACCTTTTATATAGCCTTTTTATAGGTATATAGTTCATGGCTAGGTAAGGAGACAGACAGATATCCTACTGCTCCCAAACAGAAACTGCAAATGTTGTAAGAGGTAGTCATATTATTCAACTGTTATTTGAACCAATGACTTCAGGATTTCGTTTTAACAAGGTTGTGGTTTCGTTCAGGTTTAATATGTTTCCAAAAAGAAAAGGCTGTGGCCACCGAAGATCATTGGCCTTGCATCAGTAGCTACAGAACAAATTGCCAGATTTAGGAAGGCTAATTGCCAGCCTAATGAAAACACACATCTGGACCTGCCTTGCGAGGGAGAACTGTGTGACCTTAACCAGGACAGTCTCTTCACTGCCAAGGCCCGCTCAGCCAAAGGGAAAAAGCACGTGTGACCTGATTTAGCTTTCTCTTTTTATTTGTACAGACATAACGCGAGCAGACCCAAGCCTCATCTCTAAAGAGCCCAGTTGCAGCTGTTAACACACTTTCCATACCCGTGACATAATTTCTCTTGTGCAAGGAGGGGTAAGGTTAGGGTTTGCTACAGCAAATGAAGTAGGGAAGCACTGGTCAATCACAGGAGTAACAAGAGGGGTAAATGCTGGGATTTTAGTCCTCACCAAGGGTGGATATTCATGTTTCCAGGGGCCAAGTGCCTACACCTGCGAGGGTACCAAACACCTGCCAGGCTTCCCACACCACGTGGCTAGGCTGCACTAAGCCATGTAATGAGCTCTAAAGTAGTTTTAATACAGGGAGGATATTGCTGTTGCTGCTGGTAATAAATAAAATAATATTCAAGACTGCTGTGTCTTCCAGGTATTATTTTTCCAGGCACTTACTCAAATAAAATAATACTACCAAGTTTAAAAAGGACCAAACAAATAAAACCCACTGCATGTCACCCTACAGTTTTTCTGCAATCATAAAATTCCCAGGAACAAATCATAGCTATTTATTACATTACCCTAAACTGACACCAGCCAGATGGGCCCACACCTTGCTCCCTGACATCAATGGCCCCGCTCTTAACCTGATCACCTCTGCGGCTACCAGCCAGCAAGGCAACACATCGGAAGAAAGGTCAGAGTTTAGTTTCTGTATTAAAAGAAAGCATACATGCATACATACATATGTATGATGGTCTGTAATTGCTCTTTTGTATTCACAAGCAAGGGCTGTAGAGCCTGGGCAAGCACATGTAACACCAGAAACATGGCTTTTAACAGCCACTATGCAGACACCTATATTTTAGATTAAAATGGCCAACTGCAGGGAAAAAAACCTAAATACTTTCTGCAAAAATCAAAAAAACAGATGGTTTACTTGGTACCGCGCTCTAACAAATAGCTCCTAAAGCAAAGCAAAAAAGATGAGGAAAGAATTATTTTGTTTTCCAGCTTCTTACTTGGCTTTTGACAGAATTTCATTCACAAAAAAAAAAAAAAATTGTTTCTCATCTACTTCTCACAGGCAGGCATGCAGGCAGGCAGGCAGGCATCTCCTCTTGTTTACAAGCACAAAGCATAAGAAGAGAAAATCAAAACACTTTTCTGAAAACAAGAGATCTCAGTACTGGAATTCAATGCTCAGATTTTAATTTCAAATTGAATTTAAGAAACTTCACATTATAGAAGACAACTGTTCCTTCCAAACCGTAGATACGCTTCTATCCTGCACCCAAATTCTTGTCTCATATCCTTGTGCTCTGTAATTAGAAAATGTAATAGGCATGAGTCCAAACTGAAACTGGTTCAGAGCTAAAAATTATTTGTCAACCCAGGCATTCTGGTGCAGTCTCAGTTATGGGTAAGTTCTAGGATACACTAGTAAAATTATTATTCATCTTAAAGTTCTCCTGGAAATTGCTGTGGAACTTTTTTGCCTCTCACATCCAACAACATTTTACAATATTTGTTCTTAAATAAGAACTAAAACAAACAGCAATAATTCCATCAAAGTTTAAAAACAAACTAGAATATATGGTGAAACCAAGCTCAAAAGATCCAGAATCAGCTTTATTGTCTTCATATCCATTTTTTCAATGTTTCAAACAAGCTGACTAGTCACACTTTTGTTCAGCTATCTACCCTTTCTGCAAGTTTTCCCTTTCAGTTTTCATGTTTCAGTACAAAATACCTAAGAATAGAAGCAAAAAGTTTACAGAAAGAAGTTGTAACCAGCATAAATACCACTAGTGTCTTAAGTTTTCAACTAAAAATAATGGAAAAAAATCATAAGGAAAAGGTGTGATCCTACCCACAGGTAAAAGCTATGGATGAGCAGGCTTCACTCCCATATTTTCTCAAGCAATTTTTTCTCAATGGCACTGCTGACACCGGATCCCTGAAACAGTCCAGCTGCTGCCACGGGTTTTTTATTCTTTTCTGAAGAGATGTTCATGTGCGTGGATGGACAATAACAAGCCATGTCAGACTCTGTACACTGAGAAACAATGTAGTTAAAGGCTGGAAGCCCATTTTTGCCACATTCCACACTGCAGCCTTATTTTCACATCACAAATGGATCCTGTCCTTCTTCAGAAGATACAACAGCACACAGAAAAATGATTTCTTCTTTCCCTCTCTGCCTTCCACCAAACCCTCCCCCCATCTAAAAACATCTTTTTGCTCATGTTTCTAAAAATCACTCACCATTATTAATGGCTCAGAAGTAACAAAGAGATGCCTCAGCAAATACCGCCATCACCACTACCAGGAAAGTCCATCCTCCCTCACTCTCTGCAGAATCCATCAAAAATTCACATTGCCATCAGCAAGTAGTTGATAAAATACAACAAAATGCAGTTACACATCTTATTTTATGTCACAGGAATTGAACTTCAGCCCTACGCCACCGCTGCTGCAAAGGACCCTACATCCTTACAATACCAGGCAGCTGCTTTCTCATGCGTCTCAATGAAGCCTCCAGAGGCTAATTATCTCGACTACATATTTGTCAATACAGCTTTTAAAAGTCCACACAATGCATCAGGTTTGCAGATGAGGAACTGTAATTGTCGGTGGTCATTGCCTACAAAAACAGATGCCTGTTCAAGCTTAATACATCAACACCCAACCTTTATCCTCAGTAAAATTCATGCTCCTGCAGGGGGGAGCTGGAACCCCGCTCTGCTGAGCCTGGAAACTTCACCCTGCAGTGGGATGGGAATAAAGGGCCTGGGTTGATGAATTTGCTATTTTTTTTCTCCCCCCAGCCTTTTGTTAAATAAACTCTATTTCAGTTTGCAAAACTACTGTGCTGAATGTTTATAAAGAAATGTTCTGCATTGTAGATTTGTTAAGGTTCAGCACTTCAGCTCAGAGCAGAAATGAAATACGAGCACAGAGATGAGATGTAAACAACTGCACTTTAGCTCTGCCAGACAGTTACGAGGTATAGCTCATCAATATAAAAAAAAAAAACAAACAAAAAAACCCCCACAAAACAACAAAAAACCAACTTGACTCCAGAGAATACTTTTGTTCACAGATTAAGTATTTAAAACTTAAGAGGGCAAAAATAATTCCCAGTCCCACCACCAAGATGTCTATGTGTGTGTATTTGTGTACATGCGTATACATAAATAACCCCTTGATACCGATTCCTTTCTGAAGAAGCTGACTTTTTACCCCAGAACCCTCACAGAAAGTTAGAACTTTTTTTTTCTTTTTTTTTACAATCTGAAGTGGAAACACACCAGAAGACAGACGAAACACAGCCTCCATAAAATATACAAGTTTCAGTTGCAAATGCATATTGCCTTCACCTGGTTATGCCACCAGCCATTGGAGAGGAACCTTTCCTTTGATTATCTTGTTTCTTATTTTATATTTGCCATCTCTCAGCTCTAATACATTAAGAAGTCCCCCCACTCCTTTTCCTTTGTTCCATTATCCTCATCATCTGCAGTTTAATCTGACATGAAGTCCTTGCAAAAGCAGAGCAGAACATAAGGGCTGGCTGTTGTTTTTACAGCAAAGTTATCACCACCACTTCAATCCATCCTTTGACGGAGGCAATAAGCCACAATCTCACCATATATAGTGGGTGCCCAGATGAAAGAAAAGCATATGACAAGGGCAATTCAGAAATCAGCTGGACATCCATAACTTTGTATGAACGACCAATAGTTTTGCAGACTTGCTCAAACAATTGGTTTGAATCGACTTTCAGCAAAAAGAAAGCACCTTGAAGCTTTCACAAATTTAACCTTGCAGAACAGAGATTTCTTTGGTGCAGTCACTACCTATTTACAATAGGCATGGCTACAAGCCAAAGAAAAGTCAGTTTCCACTTCATCATTTTCATATATTCCCCATTACTGATTTCTAGTTTCCCAGAAAAGGGGTTTGCAGTCCAGAACACAGATATATGTGCTTCATGGGGCCCAAGAGAGTATCAATAATGATATACACACTAGCATGGTGCCACTTTAATTCAAAACAGAATTATGTTCAACATTTGTTTTCTGAGCACTGCACCCACTTGGTATTAGTTTCATAGACACCAAGACAGAGGAATAAAAAGAACCCCACCTGATAAAAGCCATGTCCCTCCTTAGACTATGAACTTTTTTTCCTTTTTTTTTTTTTTTTTGTAATTATTAAAACAGGAACAAGATAGCATTTATTAGAGGAAAATTTCCACCTACCAGTAACGAACTATGAATCTGTGGAAAGAGACTGCACCTGGAAACAGGGTATAAAAAAAGCTCTGAAAAAAACATAAGAAGGCTGATAACTAAGATACATAAAATTTTCACTCCTTAACCTCGTATTAAACTTTTAAAATATAGCTAACCTAGAGCACATCATACACAAAATACTTTGCAAAATCTAAAATCTCCTCACCACACAGCAGTTCAGTGCAGTTTTGTTTGGCAAAGACCTTCCATGTGAACTAAGTGCTCCTGCACATTACTTCTGCATTGCCTATGCCTTTATGAAATTTGAAATACCAGCTCTAAATGGTACCAAGTCACTGAAGTCCAATGAGATGCTCTAGTGACGACATATAAGAAGTATTACAGTTCAGATCACTCTATAGACCCAGGGGACTGAAGGAGGAGATGTGAGATTATTTTACTGATCCTACATCATGGCTGGACCTTCCCTGGCCCCTGCCTCAGTGGAATTGCCACCTGCTCCCATGAACTATATCCCCATTGCCCCAGCCAGAAGAGGGTTCTCTGCTGCTGGCCAGCTGCCAATGCCTTGGTTTTTGAAGCAGAAGGGCTGCACACCATTGCTGTCCCCCACTCCTGTGGAGTCAGAGGTTGCACAGTGCTCTTACAGGACTCAGAGCTGCCAGGATCACTTGTGCACCATGGCTAAGGCAAATTAACTGTAAGCAAGTGCTTGAAGAAGTTTTGATATTTAATTAACAGCAAATATATTTCAAAAATATCTCTTGGAAACCTTCTTTCTAAAATGACAGTTGTGTATTAATTACTGTACTCCTAGGATTATATTCATTCACATGATCATATGATGCAAAAATGGAAATATATCTGAAATTCACATTTACAGCAAAAGCTATGGTCTCTTTTCATCATTTCTCCAACAATTTTGAAAAAAAAAAGTCCCCTTGAATGTTAAAAACATGCTTTTGCATTAGCTCACTACTTCTGTAAACACAGGATATTAAAATATAATTTATATAATAATATATATACAGCATATAAAATATATATTTTATAGCTTAAAAATCATCACTTGGCTAATTTCTATATTTAAATCTTCATTCAAAAGCACAGTAGTATTTATGATGTCAGGTTACATAAGTAGGTTACAGGCTGCTACTATAAACCTTGGGTTTCGATGGGTCTGAATAGCAACTGTTTGAATGCAGAGTTTCCGCAGAGCTTTTTTTCAGACAGGTCTTGCATGGTATCTCCGGCACCTCAGCCAGGACTCCTGCAAACCCTTCCATTGCACAGACCTACCTCTATGTGGTTTAGCAGCATTTGCACTTAAATGTTTAAGTGCAGCCAATGCCAAACTTAGAATGCTGGTAACTATTTTCAAGCTTTTGATGCACCATTAAGTTTCAGCTCTTGGATTGTTCAACACCTTTCCCTTTTATGTGCTTGGGATTTTTGGTTCGTTTGTTTGTTTGAAACAAGAAAAATTCTAGTGCCAGGGGATCAAAAATCGGAAAATTAAAAAAAAAAAAACAAAACCCCAATTTTATAACAATTTCTGGGCTTGAACAAACCCTTCTTTTCACAGAACAGGCATTTTACATTAGATAGCCTCACTGAAACTGAGAAATCAAACTTGTTCCAAGATACAGCACCATAAACAGGCACAAACTTTTAATGAAACGCTGTCTCTCTTGCAATAAATATTGCTCTCTCTTGCTCTGCTTTTCCTTTTATTAAGTATTTGATATTAGGTGCTAAAATTACTAGAAATTTCTTTTAATTTAGCACTGAATATGGCATCTCTTTTTTGTTTCTGAAGCAATCCAGAAAGCTCCTGAAATTGTGTAACAGTTTTCTCAGGTCATTCAGAACTGGAGAATCCAACAGACTGCTGCTAAGAGGGTCAACAAGTGTAATAAGTTTATCCAGATCTTCTTTAGAAACTAGAGATTTATTTCCCTACAAACAGATTTTTAGAAGTATATGCACAAACACACACAAGAAAAGCACTAATTTATTTATGACCTTTCAATTAACTTTATACTTTCTTCTCCAAGCCCAAAGCTAATCCTTAATATGGAACTGACATTTACATTTTCTGCATCTTAAATGTTGAGTGGGGAAAGTCTAACAAAAAACTGACAGAAAACATGACCGCAGAAGGATTTTCAAAGACCAAGAAAAATTTCATGCAAGACAACCTGATCTGCAGCAAGGACTCCATTGTACTATTGCTATTTTCCACAACACCCATAGCCTTATCCCTTTGATACACATAAAGCATGAACTTCAATGAACTGTTTTCATTGGCAAATAACTTTTGATTTATTAGAAACTCTATGTAAAAAAATACTGAGTTATAATTACCCTTTAATGTCATTCACAGCATTTTCCAACAGCTGCAGCATCCTCTCCAATGAAGTTTGACAGATGTGTATTGCATATACTCAACCAAATATACAATCCAGTAGTCCAGTGTGACTGCATCAATTCGAGGACCTTGTTCCTTCTCACAAAGTAATAGTAACACTCTAAATCCAAAGGAAAGCACAATTCAAAATTGTTCTTCAGGATGTGAACGAAGACTCTTCTCCAAACACCAAGGCTCTTCTGCAGAAGCAGCTGTCCTCAGACATGGAGCTACCTCTCTTTTCCTAAAAAAAACTCTCCTCCACTGGAGAGAGACTGTTCCCATGAGAACAGCTGGGCAAAAAAGGCAGCTCATGGCCACCTTCAAGCTGACTGACCAGTCACCAGAAAGAGTAAGGGCTGAGCTCACTCCTTCTCAGAGCACAAGCACAACTCGGAGCCTTTCCCTTCTATACAGCTGTCAGATGGGTAGAAAAATGACCAAAACCTTCCCAAATTACTACAGCTTGAACTGAAAAAGCAATTTCAAATACCATATCTATTACCTCAATTTAGAATGTTTTCCTTCTTGAATTAAATTGTAACTAGGAAAAAAGCATACGTTAAGAATATTCTGTAAATTACCATTTCCTATTATTTTTCTAGAGGTACCTATATTTTCCCTGAACTAGAGCTTCTGAAAACCTCCAAGTTGCTAGCTATCCTCAACATCCCAGTAGGAGAGAAGATTTTTTTTTCTCATCCACAAAATGAGTAAGCGGCCCACTAAATTTAGCGTAAGAGCACTCTTTTCTTTGCAGTCTGCCCTTGCATTCACTGGGCATCCATCAGAAGCAGACATGGTACCTGCATTTACAATGTAAGCATACAAACACCAACATAAAAACTTGCTGTGAAAGTATAAGTGGACAATTTCATGGGCATCAGCAGCGAAGTAACACTTTCCAAAACATAATGATGAACCCCTCCCAAAACAATGTTAACTCTGATTTTCTTTTCATCTCTTCTAATGTACTAGTTCTTCTAGGTCTTCTCTGGGACAGCTCAGACATATCCTCTATAAATGGCTAACTCTTCTATTGCCATCCTGAAACTATGCAGGGATAATCACGCAGCCCCCTCAACATTTCTCTACCAGTGACTGAAAGGCTGCACTCACTCACAGGTGACGTATATGTTATAATATACCCAGAGATATTCTATACGTTGTCTGAGAAAGCTGAATACTGTACATATTGATTGAGAACTGGCTGACAGCTCTCCTAGAAGACAAATGTTTAAAATGTTCAGCAGTGAAAGATGGACATGCAGAGCTGCTGACTGGTTTTGTATTATTTCAGAATTAGAGCCCTCAGCTTATCAGAAGAATCAGCTAATTAACACTATTGAAAGAACCCTGTTTACATGCAAGAAAATGGGCTGTCATCACCTTTGTCTTTCTTGAAGGTAGTCAGAAGAAAGGGATAACTAACTTACTGGAACTCAGAGTTAAGATTTAATTGTTAAATATTGTTCTAAGGTTAATTCAAATTTTAAACTCCATTCTCTGTTTGGATTCTGGACAAGAAGCTAAGGCAGTTCTGCAAGCAAAAAGGAAATGTTTGCCTGAGCAATGCCAAGAACACCCATTTTAGAAAAGGAACGGGACTTTAGCAGTGACATGACAAACAACGTATCGCTCAGAAGTAAACAAAAGCATTAATCATCAGATTTCAGAAGAACAAGAAGCTATCTTCTGGTACTGAAAGTTAATTAATGTTTAAGATAATACTGGGATTCTACTCCCAGTTTTCAAAGAAGAGTACAAAATGGGTTGATAAAAAAAAAAAAAAAACAAAACACCAACCAAAACCCAACAACCGAACAAAACCACACATCCCCCCCAAACTGATGTGAATTTAACAGCATAAAACTGAATGCAATCATGCAATCAAAACCCACTGTGTGTATGGGATAGGAAGAGGGCTGTCCAGCCTAGGAAACTTTAGTGTCTTTCAGCCTTTCAACCAGTATTGAAAGTGTTGCGAGTCTCACTTTTTTCCCCGCGCTTCAAACACTGGCACATTACAGAGCTGCTTGTCATTCTCCACGGTACCAAGCAACAAATATAGTCAAATCCAGAGCACCTGACAGTTATGGGGGCAACAAAGCAATCCCTTGGACCGTAATAATTCGGTAGGCTTCGTGTCATACATTTTTGCATACCAGCATCTTTCACTGGAGGCTGAACATAACATTTAGGGTTTTCACAAAGAGCTGCCACAACATGGCTGGTAGGGGAGAGTATTTGAACAAATCTTTGTGGAACTGAATAAGCTCTGTGCTGCTCACCTAATAGTTTAATGTGATCTTACAGTCAGACCACACCTTCTGGAAACCTATTTAACCTGGGAAACTTGCAGGGAGGGTTTATTTAGCTCTGGAGCACATTTTACAATCTTACAATTCCAGGCTTACTCTGATTTCCAGTATCACTGCAGCCCATACAGTACGCATACACAGCCCAGTGCAAGACTGCTTTTCCCATTAAGAAAAAAAAAAAAAAAGCCCCAAACCAAAAAACCCACATTCTAGTTCGAGTACTGAAATGCTATGTAGACTTCAAAAGATTATTTATCCAATGCATAGTTTACCACCAGTAATGACAGCAGGACCACTTGGTTTCTGCCGCTCACCTGACACCACTAATGCATTCAAATTGCCCGAGGAAGCACGTACGAAACATGTCACTGCTTACAGCATCACTACAATAAATCATCCAAACAGAGCCAGTGAACCCTGAGATTAGCTGCATGCGAGCTCATGTTATTCCTGCAAGAATCTCTGATCCAAAATGTCCATGGAAGAATGTCTAAGCCAGCTGAAGACAGTGCCACTTACACAACTACTATACATGTCTGTTTTGCAAAGACAAATCAAAACCAGCTCTAGATACCGTATCTATAGCATATATTTATATACATAAATGAAATACATACACACACACATTTTTTAAGCAATTCACTCTTATTTTGGACATTTTCTCAGAGCAACAGCTCGCTTGAGCAAATATTGCAGACTACTTTCACTAAACAAACAAGACTACACATCCAGGAACACAAAGTTTCATTGCAGCAGTTGTCTTGCAAGACATTTTATCCTATCTCTAGGAAAGACTGGGAAAAATAAACAATTAAATAATAAAAATAATAAAACAGCATTAAAGCCCTGGAAAGGGTGCCTTCAAAATAAAAAAAAAATAAAAAGAGAGAGAGAGCACACATGCAGAGACAGATAAGGAAAAAAAAAAAACGCTTCAGGACTTAAGACTTTCCTTAATGTTTAAGACACCGTTAAACAGATACCCTGCTGAAATAGTGAAGGAATTTATTTCTGATATTCAGCTATATATACAGGTGGTGGTCATGTCTGTGTCTATTGCAGGGTGGGAGAGTTAAACAGGCAAATAATTTAGAATAACATAAAAATTCCTTAGTTCTTACAAATATCTTCACCGTGAGAGCAATGCAAGATTAAATCTAGTGTGCACATATAGCCTTACCTTTTCTCTATACAAAGTGATGCTTTCTTTCTGTATCTAGTGATGCTTTTAAAATATGCCTAAGGCACTGCAAGATGATGCTGTGCTTCACCCAAAAGAATGACTGTGGCTCTCCTCCACGCAGCCACTCAGTGCATTAAGGAGAGAATCAGCAAGTTCAGGTTCAGTGAGCTCTATGTTATTTTTGAAGCAGCAAACAAAAATAATAGAAACAAAACATTTATAGTGAAGTCTATGTTTAATTATTTTTAGTAAATGCTCTGGTTAGTAAATGCCATATCTAGTGAAGTTTCACATTTACTATAGCTCTAAGCAAAGTTAAAGCTGCAGTGCTGTCAAACAGAGAGAGAAAGGGAAAGGATGCAGAGAAGGCACATTCTACCCTCTCTTATGTCCCAGCAAAATATAATCTAACTATCCTCAGATATAGAAATGACATACTAAGTTGCTTATGAAGATCTAAACTTTATTGTAAAAACAGCCTTAGTTTAATATAGTCCTGACCTGTGCTATGCAGCCATCCGAAATATTGCCAATGATGCTTTCACCACCGTCAGTACACGCAAATAAATATCCAATAACCAGCAGTTTAAACAGCAGACAGCTTAACCTTTCTCCTGTCCTCAAAAAATGCCAGACTTTTCAGTGTTTACTCAAGACTCTTCTTTACTAACATTCAA
This sequence comes from Morus bassanus, assembly GCA_031468815.1. Classification (NCBI taxonomy): domain Eukaryota; kingdom Metazoa; phylum Chordata; class Aves; order Suliformes; family Sulidae; genus Morus; species Morus bassanus. The sequence goes on along the minus strand of CM062568.1, from coordinate 83,824,706 downwards.
TTTGAATGAGCCAGCGCAAATGCACTTTCATCCTCTCGTGAGAGGAGGATGCATTTATGTGAAACATGAGGAGCATGCCTAATGCTGAAACATACTCTCTGCATCCTGAATGAGATTTTATTACAGGGCTCTCTTTCTTCTCACTGGCGTGTGTCAACATGCCTGCAACCATTCCACTTCTTTTATGGCCAGATGTTGTCTGTACACTCGTATTTACGTTTGGTACTCTATGGGAACACTATATATCACACATGCATTATAACCCAATTGGGCTATTTAAAAAATAATCAACCCTGCCACTCCAAACACTCATATGTGATATTGACGTAAAAAAAAAAATAAATCTGCTAATTTTGCATACAGCTAACTTTCTGGTTATTAACAACCAGATTTAAAAACTATTTTGATTCCAAAAGCATTAAGGGCTTGGGTTTTCAAATGTGCCTAAAGGTAAGTCCATTTTATAAACTAGCCGTATGGTCCTCAAACAAAAACCTTTACTTTAAAAATACAAGCAAGTTTTTAACTAAAAATCATTATTTTGTCTATTGTATCAGAGCTCCATATGACAAAAATTTATAATTTCTGAACTTGTCAGCAAAATTTAGGGGTTAAAATCTGTTTTAAAAAAAACCCTAAACAAACAAGAAACAAAAAATAAACTACAAAGCCATAACCAGCTTCCTAGAGCCTGCAACCCTTTAAAGAACATTACTAGTGTAACTGTAATTTCTGGTTAAAGAAACATGACTTAGAAAAAGAATGGCTTTTACTGAGATCTTTGAGTATTTTGGGCTGTGACAACTAGATTTCACCAGCTTTGATAAATAATGAAAGAGTCTGGCAAACATTCAGTTTTTCTAGTCCCCCACCTACATGGTTCTACAGTTCCTATCAATACATTATTTATATTTCAGGAGCATTCTCCATGAGGTAATTGCCTTCTACACCAGTAGGAAAGAAGTCTCTGTTGCAAAGATCTTCCATTCCAAGACAGCAAAGAAGGAAAAAGGTATTCTTTTAAAAATATAGTTTCCTAGTCATAATAAAGATGCATGTTACAAGTAATGGGACAGAGATGCTGCCATTCTAAATGAAAATCTCTTAGAAATATTGAGTTCAAGAAAAGCGCTATGGCAATACCTCTCACTATCGTCTTTGTTAAAGCAATAAAAGTTCAATAAAATGAAGCCTTAAAAATATAACTCATCTTGATGGCTCCTGTATCCTCCTTGCTTTTTCCATTTATTTGCTTCTCTTTATTCTTTTCACTATGTACCTAATATTCCCTCCTCTTTAACACTGTATTTCTCATTCTATCACTATGTCCTTACTCAAACACCGTCTCTTTATCACCACTTATGCTGCAGGATTGACCCCAGGAATCTTCTGGAGTGTCCAACTGTTTGGTCCAGGGTGGGTGGGTATACACCACACACCTCCACTGACTGTCCTGGAGCCACCTCCCTGATCGCTCTGTGCCCCAGAGAAGGGATCCCCCCTGACATAAGCCCACAAAGCACGGCAGGAGTTTCAAAAAGGTCTCGAACTGCTGGAAACGAGATTTTCTTAATAGCTGCAACACAAGAGGGCATGTTGTGTTGAGGAGTTATCATGGAAGTCGTCAGGGGCTTTATGGGCTGATGTGCCAAACTGACAGTATCCCCAGTGTGACAAAATTATTCTGCTTAAATTATTGGTGATCCTTAAAAGTTTATCAGGCAAGACTGGTGGTAATTTAAAAAGAGTAGGAAGACACACAACTCCAACTTTGGTTTTGAAAACATTCAGCAGTGGAATAAGAAGCTACAAAGAAAATATTATGGAAGTTTTCTTTCAAGTCTTTCTATTCTGTCTGCTATTGTTCATGCCATTCAATTATCTACGTAACTTTTCAGGGGAGAAAAGAAGATAACATCACGTAAAGATGGCAATCCACCTTTTTTGGAAATAAGGACAAGGAACCTCATTTCTTTCTGTTTAATCCCCAGTGGAATCTGCAGTAAGAGCATCTCCAGAGGAAGGCAAAGACACAGCAACTGTATTACAGAAAAATTGTAAATTTAAGGACATAATTTTGGAAACTTAAACTATGACAAAGTAATGCTCTCCAGAGAATTATATTAATTATAAACACAAATATAACATTTTCAAATTGAAAGGCAGAGTAATAAACTATCAGCAATTCTTGCACGAAGCAAGATTTAATTTTTCTACCTTCTGGCTTTATCCTGAGTTTTTATGCAATACCTGCTGATGTTGGCAAAGGCTCATATGCTTAATTAGTTACACCTAAGGTAGTCAAGTGCTCCAGCACTTTCATTTGGTATCTTTTATTCCTCCTGTTTTATTGATCGCAGTTCACACTTGCAATGAAGAATCAAAATATCTTCTTTCTGTATAGGCAGAGTTGCTGATTTCATGTGCAATGTACTGCCACACTCTTCTATGGAAATGCCTACCTGGTGAAGAAACAGAGCATCAAGGGCTTTCTAGGTAGCAGAGCAAGTTTCAGATTTTTGCTTATTCAATATTTAATCATCTATTAGTGATTTTCAGTATCAGCCAGTTCCCTATTTGTTCCTGTTCAAAACAGACTGCTGCAAGTTAATTATTGCCTCTTCCAGTATAGGGGGTTTGTGGTTTTTCAATATGGGGGTTGGGTGAAAGCTTAAGGCATCCATTTATCAAACACACCCCTCCCCCCAGATCAATGGGGTGGGGGGGAACCAAACATAAAAAAAGTATAAAACAAGAAAACCAATGCAAAACAAAAAAAATCCCCAGACAATAAAAATATTCCCTTCCTCCCTATCTGAAGTAGAAGACACATAGATTGAAGAATATACATTCCATCTGATAGAAATTAGATCTGCTAAAGACTGCTGACTGCAGTACAACTTAATTAACATTATAGATACGAGATAAGACAAGTGTAGTAGGGAAAAATCTAAGAGCTGAAAGAATGTCAACTACCCTGGTAGTTCATATTTGATTTGTTCATTTTTATTCTGAGCTAAGAAGTTACCCTCTTTCTAGTATGTCCCTCACTGAATAATTCCAGGAAAAGTAATAGGTGTTTTGTATTCAGATCAAGATTTTTCTATTTTGCCTACTGAGGAAACTCCTCTTTTCAAATGCTTTACCTTTAGCCATAACAAGCAGAGAGGTGCAATAAGGAGGCAGTATTCAGAGACCTTGAACTGGAAGCCACCCCCCATGTACACAGTACAGCAGTTGTTATATTATCCCAAGCTCCGTTTACCCCACTTGAACCAAATGAGTCAAAACCTCTGAGTAAGTCCTCTTTTCTGCTATTAACTCTCAAACGAAAGTAAAACAGGGACTAAACCACTTCAGGACTTTCAATTTCTGTCACACAGCCATGCTTGTTCTCTGCAGGAGGCCACAGCTGTGGCCCAGTTTCATTCCAGGTCATGTACCATCCTGTGCACCAACAAATAAGTGAACAAGATTGCACTTTCCTATTTGTACCGACCAAGGAGCCCACCCAATGCAGCAGCAGCTGCATGCTGGTCTGCAGAAACGCAAAATATTATGTTGACTGCCTATAGTCGCCACGCAGTTAACAAGAAAACAAACTCAAGAATATATGTACTTATGGTTCATACAAAGCCTTGACAAAATATATAGCTAGCGGGCATGGTGTGGGGGACACACACACAATTGTCATGCTTCAGGGGAATACCCCCAAAACATCAATTGTACACACAGATGTTTGTTACTAGAAGATCACCAAATCTGCACTTAACAGAGTGAGTGCTCTACCAAATGTAAACAGAAAGGACTGACACAAAGACTTCTCCGAAGAGGTGATCTTGGAAAGCATTTCTTCAAAGGGCAATACAAAGTATAGCCTAAACTAGCAGAGAAAACTAAGCTTACCATTTTGTTAATCTATATTAATCTTCATTAATTATCATACAGCTGATAGAGGTTCTCTGTCTAGGGGTATACATCTGTTTAGGTCTGATTAACTATAGCGTGATGGTTTAAAAACATGAAAAGGAGACGGTGACAGCACAAACCAAAGCAAAACAAAGGATTTCAAGGGGACTTTTACAACTCTGTTTGTGAGTCTAAGGACCAGAAGTTTCAGAAACTAACTTAGTCACCAAAATCCCGCTGAATTTCAACAGCACCTTACAACATCTTACTCTCTAAAACACCAGAGATTTTGACTTCCAAGTGCTTCTTCCTAGCAATAAATAGGACTGGTCAGAGAGAAAGTTACTCTACACCACTGTACACCTATCCAAATCACACACTTCATTGGAAGCATCGTAATTCCTCAAGACAATAATGCATTCTATTTCTTCACTTTACCCAAGGTTAAGAGTCCAATAGAGATGAAAAGTTGGGTGTAAATAGTTACAAATCAACTGAAAAGCAAAAAATATGACAGACTTGTTTCCTATGTTCCTGATTCATAAAGATGCCAGCAGCAGAGCTATGATAACTCACACAAGTCAGGATTTTCCACTTTACCATGAGTATTCAGAAACATGGCTCTTCTCCCTCTAGCTTTGGAGTCTGAAAAAACAACTTATCAGCCAAAATTTCTATCCAAACAGAAGGGGTTATAAAAGTCCCACTTGGGAGGAGTTGGGGGGCAAAGCCACTTAAAGGGATTTAAGCACACTTACTTAGCATCCATTTTGCATCTAATGGTAAAGGTTCAGTACCACTCTAGAAAACCAGCTTACCTGTACACGAGTAGTAATAGAGAATGGGAGAGAGGATTTCCAAGTCCATCATCTTCACCTTGCCAGACCACTGTCTCCAAGCTATCTTTAAAAAGGAAGGGCCAGTAAATAAGACACAGAAAGCCTATGGCTTACATAAAGCACTCCAAGTGAAGCATCTGCTAATACACATATTAGAAATTTTCTCAGCAGTGGGTTTTGCAGGTTTGCACAGCTGTTACAGATAGTTGTTCTTTATCACTGCTACTTTTCTTCTTTTAAATAAAGTATACCCCTATTAAATCACTGCCTTCTTCCCCTCCTCCTCTCCCAATCTGGTTCTCTGTTTTTCACTTTTTTGCATTCCTCTTCACATTTAATTTCCTTCTTTATTTAATATCTTTCTCCATCACTTCTGCCAGTCTTTCCAACATCTCCTTTTGCTATGTGATTCCTTCTTTTCCAATTTACTTTGTGATTTCCTTGTACTTCACTCTCTGCCAACGTGACTTTTTTTCTCTTTTCCCTTTCCCTGCTCTTCCTAAGAATCACAGAATCATGGAGTACCTCAAGTTAGAAAGGACCCATAAGGATCATCGAGTCCAACTCCCTGCTCCTCGCAGGGCTACCTAACACTAAACCATATGACTAAGAGTGTCATCAAGACGCTCCTTGAACTCTGACAGGCCTGGTGCCATGACCACTTCCCTAAAATATGGAATGCTTCAGGAATTTGCATGTCATCCTTGTGCAGTGGCCATGCTAATCTTCTCTGTATCGTTCCAACTTGAGTATATGTGCTGCCAAAGCAAGAACAATTGGATGTCTGTTGGATGTCTCCTGTCCCTTTCCAACAACCCCAAATTAGCAAACCTGCTCAGATGACAGCAGCCTGTCCATGGCTCGCTCTGTCAGCTTAACTACTATGCAGAGAGTGAAACCTCAGTGTTAGATCAATTTGCTGCCACACAAAACCAGCATTTGTAAAACCAGATCAAGCAATTAAGGTCTGTAACTATGGCTAAAACATTATAGGCTCATGGTGAATGCTCTGAAGACCAAGGCATTCATAGTTAAAACACAGTAGCATAAAATGTCTTCTTGTGGAAGATTATAGTTCCTCTTATTAAGGAAAAGCCCAAGGATTTGTACCATGACTGCCATGCCACTGTGTACTACGTCACTGCCGAACACACCATCACCAACTTCGTAGTAGCAAACCTTCTTCCTATAAATGACATAAAATCATCTCTCCTTGTGAATTAACCCACCCCATCCCCAGCAGGGTTACAGCACAGCAGCTCCTCAAAGGGCTTCAGAGGCAGCGGGTTAATGGATGGTTACTGTCCACATCAAGGTTCAGAAGGCTGATCTCCACCACCTTCAGTAGGGTATTAATTACATTCTTCTTGGACCCAAAAATATAGGATTGAAAACTGATGTGGAATATCATTGGCTTTTCTGAGAACCCATTTCATTGATTAACTGTACTCGCAGCTGTGAAGCTCTTTTCAACATTCAGCTTAATTATGTCTGTGCTGATACTTAAAGACCATTACTTCTTGAAATGTTTGTCATGGTCTGCCATCTAAATGTGTTTATTTTGCAGAACATGAGTAAGTGATGCAGCTAATCACAATGCAAGTGTTATGCAGCTTCAAAACATTTTTGTTGTCTGACATAATTTGCACGCTCAGAATAGGCACTTGCCTGTTGGCACTGTCTCTCTTTCAGAGAATTTCATTCATTTAGTATCTCCAGGCTGGCAGCTAAATCAATCATGAATGGCCAAAATGCATCCATCCACTAAAGCCACAGACATTCATTTAGGCATATGCAGTTGAAATAACACCCAAGCTCTCATGCTGAAAATATTTTGGTTTTCAAGATTAAAATCCCTAACAGGTAGGCCAGACAAGCTGAACACTTGAAAAATAAAATCAGAAGTGGAGGCCTCTACAGTTGGCCTGTCAATAGCAACAGACAGATGAGAAAGGGGCTGATGGCAGACCAGCACACAACTACCTCTCCACACAGCATGCAAAACTGTGCCTGATGCTAAGAAAATAGTTTTGCACCCATATTTGCAAGTGCCAAAACCAACTCCTTTTCTTTTCCGTTGCTAAAATGGTGCTAATTTAAATTGATAAGAATATCTTTTTGCCAGAGAGGGAAAGAAGACCACTCTGTCAAGTGAAGTATTTTCTGATGTTCAGACTACCCCAGCACTGGGTAATCAGGTTTGCTCCCTTCTGAGCACAAAATCTAGTGAGGTATTTCGCCCATACCTCCCTGAGAAGACAGCCTGCTCTCTGGTTTTTTGAGCTGAGAGCAGCTTCCTCCACTTAGGATGAAACCCCACACTGGCCAACCTCTAATTTTCTACTTACCATTCAACAACATAAGCAAAGTGTATACACAGCCTCTGCAAGAGGCTGAAGGAAAATTAACTTCTTTTCTTGTCTCCTCGTGAGTCACAGCACTGCTAGAAATGTAAAAAAAAAAAAAAAAATTCTTTTATTTGATCCACAGTTTCTCCACATTTTCCTGGAGGCTACAGATCTGTCCTGGTTTCAGCTGGGATAGAGTTAATTTTTTTTCATAGTAGCTAGTGTGGGGCTGTGTTTTGGATTATGCTGAAAACAGTGTTGATAATGCAGAGATGTTTTAGTTGTTGCTAAGTAGTGCTTACACTAGGCAAGGACTTTTTCTGCTTCCCATGCTTTGCTGGGTGCACAAGAAGTTGGGAGGGGACACAGCCGCGACAGCTGACCCAAACTGACCAAAGGGATATTCCATACCATATGACATCACGCTCAGTATATAAAGCTGGGGGAAGAAGAAGGAAGGGGGGGATGTTTGGAGTGATGCCATTTGTCTTCCCAAGTAACCGTTACGCGTGATGGAGCCCTGCTTTCCTGGAGATGGCTGAACACCTGCCTGCCCATGGGAAGTGGTGAATGAATTCCTTCTTTTGCTTTGCTTGTGCGCGCGACTTTTGCTTTGCCTGTTAAACTGTTTTTATCTCAACCCAGGAGTTTCCTCACTTTTACTCTTCTGATTCTCTCCCCCATCCCACCAGGGGGGAGTGAGCGAGCAGCTGCATGGGGCTTGATTGCTGACTGGGGTTAAACCACGACAAGATCCTTTGGAAGTCCCTGAGCAATATTAGTTGTTCTGTCCTCACTGCCACAGCATTTTACAGTAATGTAGAATTTGCCCAGTCTTCCTTAAAATAGGTGAAACTGCCAACCAACAGAAAATCAACAGCCTTTGGCACCTATAGTGAACTCAGGCAAAACAAAGTGGGAGCTCAAAGCACTGCTGAAATGTGTAAACTGCGGGGGAATATACAAAAAGTAGGGAACAGGAGATAAATACAAACATTTATGTTACTATGAAGGGCACAGGAGAAGAAATGCAGTTCAACAGGGAGTCCATTAAGAACAGAATAATTCAGAAGAACACACATTTGAGTACAAAATGCAATTATTCCGACAGGCAATAAGAATTAAAAAGTAATTATTATATTTTGCGACGGGACAATAAATGCAACTGAATGGCACTGTTCAGATCCTTGTGGCTTAGGTTTTTTTGGTTTGTTTTTTTTTAATCTTCACTAGTAGATCCTCATGCCCCCCCATGCCCTCTCAAATCAATGAAACATGGTAATTAAAAAAAAAATTCCACTTCAGCATCCCAATATGCCTATGGGTAACACCACATACAACGTCATGGAAACAGTTAGCAGGAAAAAAGCCAGCTATCAAATAATTGACTACTGCTCAAAGTACGTACATTCAGGACCTGGGTCCTCGTTTCCTACAGGACAGAGACCTTCAGTAAAAGCCAGTGTGCCATAAACATTATTGCACCAATTGATTTTAAAGACCAGTTAAAAGCTATTTCTGTGACAGACCAGGTAAACCAAACAATCTGTGTTCAGGGAGTACACAAACCACATTTGCACTTGAAGCATCTTGACCTCGATCCCACAACTGCTCCCAGCAGAGGTCCAGCAATGAATACCGAAGCCTCTTTTCTCATGCCTGTGTTCAGGTCTATACATGAGCTCCTGCTTGTGCCTCTCTCTTTCACACTTAGAAAGGAAAATATCCCCTCAGACCTCAGTTACAACCTCCAAACTTAACTGTTTCTTGGAGGGCAGGAGAAAAAAGACACAACAAAATCTATTCCAACAGGAGCAGATTTGGTAGCCTTCAAGAAGCAGATGATGTAGTAAGATATAAGGACAGTACTATCACAATTTTAAATCATGTGCAAATGTCAGAAGATGGCAGACAGAGAAAAATAAGCACAAAACAAATTCTTAAAATGTCAAGTGTCTTCCTGCAAACCACATTACACTGCAGGGCATAAGGCAAGCCAGTGGCAGGAACACATGAGCTTAAAATGCAGCAGCAGCCCATGAACAAGAGCAGTGAAGACGCTCACCAACTCCATATACACCTCAGGATTACCTCTTCAGATCTCAGCAACACTTCCAGCAAAAGCTCCATCCCAATACAGCCCCCCACTTCCACAGACTCTGAATTTCTTTTTCACTGCAGCACAGTACCCCAGAATACTCTGTACCATTTCTTTTGGTTTTAAATCTGGTCAAAAGATACTACACATGCAGAGCATCTTCTAAAGAGAGCTGCTTCAGCAATCAACAGTTCAGTAATAAACAGCTGGACCTACAGCTTTGACTCCTCTAGTACAAGCGTTTATGAATCTCAGAAATAATTTTATTACATATTTCTTTACACTAGATGTGCACTGAAAGACAATTTTCTTCCAGTAATGCTTTTGGGGACAGTTCACTTTTCTTCCTGAAGTCCTATTAATCCTGTAAAAGAGAATAATAACCTGAATCCAACCAGATATAGTATAAAATATTTCTGCAGTTTGACATATTTTTAATTCACTTTAATGTCTGAGCCACTGTGCGTTCATAGGTTTAGAGCATAATGGACACGTTAAGCTTCCAGAGAAACTGAATTTAAAAACTAATTACCAATATGCATTCCCACTAAAACCTATACTACAGAAATGGTTCTCAGCCAGATCAGGAAATTCAACAGATAAGGTCCTTACTAGTTCAGAATATGGCAAAGGAGTTAGCAACCTCGGTAGCAAATCAAAGCAATAAGGCCCCAAAAATCAGAGTAATTCTGAACAACAGAACATTTGGAGAAGGCTGGTGCTCTGCCAGTCACACCGCAAACAGAAGAAGACAAAATTCATTAAATAAATAATTCATTAGTATTTAACAACTCGGCACTGGCTCCAATATTTCCCTTTTGGCTAAAGAACAGTGCTACGAATCCATCCACTTGTAACTGCACTGCTGAAAAAGTTAACACCATTTATTGACAGGTTAATTTATAATGGTACCTTAATTAAAAAAAAATTATCACTTTCTGACTGAAATGAAACTGCAGGTGATTGGGAACAATGTACCTACAGGCTAATGAATGATTTGAAAGGATTCAGTGTCCAATTAACACCAGCATCTGGTTTGGGGATTTTTTCCCCCCCTTGAAAGCATTATATTAATTATACTCTTAGTTAGCAGTAAAAGGAAGTTTCAGTCTTGATGTTATCCTTCAAGGAAAAATGCAGAAAATAAAACGGTCAGGACCTGGAATTCACGAAAGCAGAAGCAAACTCCCTATCACTTGCAGGCATGTAAAGCAGTAGTAGGAAACCTTTCCCAGCCTTATTTCAGCAGCTATCCCAACACAACACTAGCTCAAGAAGTAAGCGTCCCTTGTGTCCAAGACAAAGGAACAGTGACCCATCTGCTTCCATCTGGAGTATCCTCTCTGAAGCCTGCTTCAAATTTTGCTTGGTCAAGAAAGTGGCTTCTTGAGGCTTTTTAAACTAATCTTTGTCAATAAAAAGGCAATGGAATAATCCACTGATCTTCAAGATTAAGCACAGCTGGGAGATTCCAGACAGGGGGACTTGGAGTGTATGGAGGAAGTATCCTTTGAGTCGTTACAATCTCAGAGCATGTGAGAGTGAACCAGCATTTGCCTCCTGTCTGCTTAGTAACACTGGATTTAGATTAGTCAAACATAATTTCTGAAATACAATAGGGTTTTTTTCTGTAAGTTGTTCATCACTAACTTTACTAAATCTCTAAGACCATAACTACACAACTAAGATAAAAAATGAGAGCAAGTATTTAAGTCCAAACCCAGATTGGCATTTTAATACTGTGAGCATGGGTGGACTTAAGACTATCTTATTCGCATATTGTATCCCAGCTCTGTTATCGTTTAGGAAAGGTATAGTGTCAGTTCCTTAAGGCATTCATGCAATTACACCAGGCAGAAGTTGTTCGCTTGGTGAACCAAATGGTCACTTGACTACAAAACAAGTAGTCATTCCTGAAAGTGATTCAGAAGTGGGGTCGAGCTCCTGTAGTTGCCAATATTTTGTTCATCAATCCCAAACTCACAATATTCACTGAATAAATTATTGTATCAATAGAAAAAAATCCAACAAAAAAAGCCAAGTATCATCTTTGCTGCATAACTGTATGATATTATCCTATACATTTTTCCCTTCCTTTTTATTATGAGTGTCATTACTGCACCTTCTAAGAGAAAACTATGAGAACTGCAACTAGCACTAATTTGAATCCAAATACTGGAAAGCTTTGCAAGAAGAATTCAATGACCATACATATGCTCCTACCTGAAAATCTACAGAAAAAGAAAACCCAACCAAAAATCATACCTTTGCTCTCATGAATGCTCAATTTTAATTAAGTGTCATCATTCCAATTAGATCGCAGCTCATCTGTTTTTTGGAAGCAAGGCAGAAAACCTATGCTTCTGTTTCTTTTTAACAGAGCTTTAACTGTGTTTCTAGGTTCCCCTTTGCCTTTTATTTACAACAAAGATTTCTCACTGTTCCCTATAAACCTAAGCAATTTTATCCCATCCATGTAGCAGCTCTATGCAACTGCTGCCAAGCCAATAAATTAACAGACTCTTGGACTGATCATGCAAGGTAATTCTTTTCTGGCTGTTTTATCGCTAACCTACAGACAGCACTCACCTCCCAGACCTGAAGCTTGAACTCAGCTCCTGGTCTCCACTATTGTGCTATTGCCTACCAAACAGTTTTAATAGAAAGAAACAACAAATCAAGTTTCTTTCTAGCACTTGGCTCCCCAAAATGATCAAAACTGCTTCTTCTCCTCATGCTGTAAGAGGTCTGCGCTGCAAAGTTAAGGTTCAGGATTCACATTCTGCCAACAGTATACCTAGAAGAAACTAAGAGTTCCAGAGTACTTTTCAGAAAGAAAAGGAAAAAAAAAAAAAAGGTGGGTTGTTTTTAAAGTTAAAGCATTTTGAAAGTGAATCCAATTCTCTGTCAAAAAAAACCTTGAAGATACATGGGTAAAAGCCAAACTGTATGCATCATGAGCAGATGCGTGCAACCTCCTGCTTCTCCTTACCCCAAAGAAGCTCCTAATCCAACATAACTTTCATTGTCTCACACCTCTGTCTTTCTGCTATAATTATCTCCCTCTGCCCCACCGACCAAACCTGGATGCTCTTCCCAGAGTTGTACAGTCTCTATCCTTTCCCACACAGTTCTGCTCCCAGTATCCCTCCCTCCTGCACTGCATATGCATCTTTTAGCACAACCAAGAAATAACCAAAAGAACAAATAAACGCAATGTAACATTTCTCTCCTTCTAGTGTGACTAAAGAAAGGAAATCTTTACTGAAGGCATATAAACTAATGCTCTATTAAGAACAGCTGCAAATACTAAATGTTGTCAGAAAGCTGCTGGTTGCCAAAAAGAAGTATCAGTACAAACCAACTGCTATGCCAGCTATTCCTAGCCTTTAATCCGTACCTCCTTTCATGGAGATGGAGATCACTTTCTCAATACCATAATGTGGATTAGGTAAATTAAGCAGTTGCCTGAAGGCCACTGGAAACCTCTCAGTCTTGGGACAGTAAAGAAAACAAAAACATAGCTTGAAATTATTTATTAAAGCTGTAATAAAAATCTTTTGGAAAGTACTGTCCATGCTTGAAAAACTAGCAATGACTACACAAAACTAGAGTTGCCCAAGTTAAACCTCACTTAATTACTAAATGAAGCACTTCAAAAAAAGTGGAAATAAATGAAATTAACTCAATGGAGTTGCTCTGACATGTCTTGAGGAGCAAATCCCTCTGGATTTACTCACATGTCTGATCTTGAGATTAAGTTTTCAGTTTACATCACAACATGGTTCCTCCCTTGATTTGTTAAGAGACATACACTGAAGTTAAATAAGCAAGTAACAATAAAATGTTAAAATGCCTCTTCTGTTCCAAATGCCCATCTCCTATTTCTCTTACTTGGGTAAAGTAGAAGGGTATCCTTTATGAAGTCTCCCTGGGACATACAACTAATTCCCATTATTTTTTCCTTTTGGTAAACTATTTTGCTTATTTTCTTATTTGGAAACTCCACTTAACAAGTTGAACAATACACACCATTCAGATTCACCAACAGCACTTCTAACAGATTTCATTTCCATGGCAATTAGCATATCGGGGCTCTGTCCATGGGGAAGACTGACCAAAACCACCAAACTTTAAGAGTCTTCATTTGCTGCAGAAAACTAAGGGGAAAAAAAAAAAAAGTAACTTCTTTGTCTCCAGATGAAATATTCAGATTTTTTTTTTTTTCTTTTTTAAATGGCAGTTGTTTCAAGCTTGGCTGCTCATACTCTTTTCTTTGTCATGAGCAAGTTAACATCCAAACATCACCTGTCATGCGGTTTCACCATTAGCATCATTAGAAGGCAGGGTGGGAAGCATCCCAGAGGGTATCTCAGGCTGGACTGCTGAATACAGAAACTCAGAGAGGAACAGAAAGGTAGGAAGTGTATAAATAAGGTCTGTCACTCATCTGCAAATCAGACCTGCAAACTATTTTCCTGAGTGGCCTGAGGAACTTTCCTCGGCATAGAGGAACAGCGACCATTACACCCATTTCACAAACCTTTTTGATAGACATCAGGCAAACTTCCACTCCTCCTCTGAGATCCCATCTGATTACTGGATGCCCTCCTTGCAATGAACTCAGACACAGTGGTGTGCTGTACCTGAGTCAAAGGCTGAGGGCACAGACTTGTGTGTTCAATTTTACCGAACTCAGAAAGCCACCAGAAGGGACAGTCCCTTTGGACAGCCCTCCCTTGTGCTGCATTCAGCAATCATGCAGCCATGCCTTAACCAAATGAAGGAGAGTCAGGGTGTCAACATGTGGTCAGGGAGGGTGGGAGATGGAGTAGCTTTCTACTGAATCAACAAACTGCTCCAAGGAAACACAGCCAGGAGCTAGGGAGGAGGAGGAGAAAGAGCTTGGCCATTTCTCTCATCAGCAGTATACACCTAAACCACATCATATATATAGTGAAACCACACCATATGCCAATAAAACAGAACTGACAGCCAACAAATCTCACCACTCCTGAGATATTCTCCTTTACTTCACTTGGTGAATCCTGTACAAGTGTGCATGCCATTCAGGACATTATTACCTGTATGAGAGCTCATAATCCTTCCCCCCAGTTCCAATCCTCCCAGGCCAGCCCCCTCGTTGTGGTCACACCTCCCAACCACTGGGGCACGCTCAGCCCCAGCAGCAGGAATGCTTTTCCTCCTCTTCCCTCCCTCCTCTAAAATCCCAGTTCCCTTGCTTTTGATCTACCATTACTTGCCAACTGCTCCCTCGATGTACTGCCTTTTCTTATGGCTTACATAGGTTATATATGGTGCAAATTATACATGTGAAAATATGATCTTTATTTTGACAATTGAACAAAAACAACAAAAAAGAACCCAAAAAACACCCACAACAAACCCACCCAACCAAAAAAAAAAAACCAACCCAAAATAAAAAGAAAAACCCTAAAAAGGAACAGCAGAAATGAAAGTGCATAGATCAATGGAGAGAAACCAGGAGTAATGTTTCACGGACAGCAGAAGATGGGAATCCTATTTAAAACAAGAACTCAGAAGCCAGAATTACCTCACATTGAACAAAGGAATTGAAAACAAAACCCATTAGAAGCAATCCAGCCTTCACTGAAACATACACACATCATCATTAACAATAATAATTTGGCTCTTCATGTGTAATCACTGCATGCTAGCCTCACTTTATATTCGTAACAGCCATTAATGTCAAGAGGAATTGTGCACATGGGCACCATGCTGCCCATGTTGCTCCTCAGTCTGTAGTCTGCTTCACAGAGAAAACTACCTCTCCCTGCCACTTCTTTCCTCTAACCCAACTCATGAATGGAAACAAGGAAACAGCTGGGGCAACTGAACTGCGCCAAATGTAGCAAATACTCTTTCTTTTTATCTTTTTTTTTTTTATAATACTAGGATTGTGTACTATTAAGACAGCACCAGAAAGGTAAGTTGTAACCATCTGCTCACACAATACTGAATTCAAGACAGTGCATGCTGGAGCACTGCAAGGACAGAAACCACCACAATCCGTGCTTAGGATTTTGATGATTGATTTCACAGGTTACCATCATCTGAAAATGGCCACAAAGATTACTGATGCAGAAAATGCCGAAAAGAAACAAGCATTAATCCAGCACAGTTTATCCAGGATGCCCCACCTTCCCCTTTACACAACATGTGTGGGGGCAGGGAAAGTGTTATATTCTGCCTCCCCACCATTTTGACAATATCCTCAACAGGCTGAAATTTTCATAGAGAAAAAATGACAAGATATCACTGCAGTGTTGTAGGAAAGGTATTTGTAGAACAAATACCATTAAATCACTCTCATCAATGTACCAGTTACAATGCTCATCAGCGATATGGTCACCATAATCCTCAACTGAGACATGGAAATAGAGGAGTGTGACTGAATGCTACTACATACAAGGTTGAGCAAAACAATGAAGTAATACTTGTTACCATGCCTGTAGTAGCTCAGATGAGCCACAAAACTATAAATGCTAAGGTTTTCTTAATATATGAGCAAAACCACCAGGAAGCTTCCATGAACCTAACTCTAGGATACTGAAGGAATTAATTTTACAGAAGTGTCTACAATAAATAGAGAATAAACCATTCAGTTGGACCAATGCTTACTTTTCTAGCACATCTTATCATCTTCTTTTCTAAACAGAACAGACCAAGTCAGTCCAAGTCAAGTCACAAAGGTACAATAATTTCTTGTCAGAAGGACAGAGACAGACACATTTCCTGAGGTGGACTTATTTCACCCATTTGTCCTACAGCTACATCAAATCCAAATCCATCACTACAGCTAACAAATCTAAAGTAACATTTCACATAAAAACCTATAGAATTGTGAATACCAAATGGTTTTGCCTTAAATAAAAGCTCAGCGCAAAATGCTTACATATCTAATCTTTAGTTCTCAGGTTTATAAAAAAAATCCTGCATATGCGATCCTTGCATAAGTTTATCATTCACTGCCAGTCCCTCATGTACTTTTAATACTCATTATTTCCTCTTACAAAACCCCGGCTTGTTCCCACATCATCTCAAGATACTTATTTTTTTTCTTTTCTGCAGTAATTCCTGATTTTGCTCTCTTCTTTGCAATGATTTAAACAACATGCTTAAAAGTCCTTCAGATAAGGACATGGAGCAGAACAGTCCTCCAGAAACCTTGCTTGTCAGTGCCCATTATTTTATATAAGTATCTAGCTAAGTAATATTCTATTACTTTGTCAAGTATTTTATTACTGTATCCAGTATTATGTGACATAAAGCTAAGTTCTGTACCTTTAACAACTATGGTTTAGTCTTCTATTAGATTAGATCTTATTTTCATAAGATATTAGCAATTCATTTACTTAGGTCATGAGAATTCAGCAGGAAGTCACCAGGCACTTCCATCTTGTTAAACAAAAATTTTCCGGCTGATTTCATGTATCCCATCCCCAGCTGGAGAGAAAGGGGAAGGGCACAAACAGCTAGAGGGAACAAGCCATCTACACATGCAAGAATGACTTCTTTTCACTGCAAGCAAAGCCTGCTTCCTGGTTTTATATCTCTCCCCAAACCTTTGCAGAATTTCTGTATCACTGAATATATTTAAATTGTCTGTAGTTTCCATCTCGTTTTACTGGAAAAACACTTAATACCTGCAAAAATGAAAGAACGTGGAGAAGAAGGGTTTAAAGGAAGGGCACTGCCACCATCCAGCAGGTAAGGAAAAGAGACAAACCCCATTGGAGCTGCAAGGTGCTGAGTATCATCTTTTTAAACACACCGTGATAACCCACCCTCCGGCACAGTGCCCTGGCCCCAGAGGTCTGGAATTTCAATACATCTATGGATATCTTCGCTACTAGAAGCTTCCAGCTCCTATCCCTTAAAAGGTTAATAAATGATACTCACACAAGACTGACTGAATCATAATCAAGATATGCTCGCATTTGGAAAAATCCCTAATTTAAAACCCTTAGAGATTCAGCAGTGCACACCCCCACCCCCCCCAAAAGAAAAATCTGGCACACGTATGCAGGTAAGTAGCTAACTGTTAAAAAAAAAAAAAAAAAAAAAAAAAAAAAAAACTTGATTACACATTTTTATCTATTTATAAGCAAGAGAATCTCATTCAATAATCAAATAAAAGCCATACCCCATTTATGTGAATAAATTCTACAGCAACTGACACCTCCTTTGTATGCAAAAAAGTACACTGCAATTAAAGGTTAAACGCCATATTTTGATTTTTAATTTGGTCTAAAGAAATTCCCCATCACTAAGGAAAATGATTTGGCATTACAGCAAAAAATCCAAAATGCGGCTTTGTGAGTTAAAAATTATCTTTACATCGGTTATTTCAGATGAGAAAATTATTCTCCGCTTCCTGCAAAGACAAGATAGCCTTTGCAATTTTTCAGTTGCTTCTTCACATCAACGTGCAGGTTACTATGGAACACCGAACACCATCATGGATAGATCACACACCTTCACCCAGCACCAGTAAAATGGTCTCTGCTTTAGCAATAAGTCATCTCTGAAACCATTTTTAAAATATAAACGGAAAACCTCCAAAAACTCCTGCAATTTTAATGCAGTCTTCACAAAGACAGATCACCACTCATCCTTCACTGGCATACCTGTGACCTCCGAAAATACTCAACAAAAAAGTTATTTTTAAATATTATTTTTAGGAACCTAATTTCTGAACTCTCTTTGTGATACAGTCTTTAACATGGAACAAGGCACTAAACGCATTTATGGAAATAAGCCTTTTAAACGCTCAGTGTTAAACATTAGATGACTTAGTCATTGTAGAAGACAGTCACAAAGATATTTCATAAAAATATCATCTCTAAAAATAATCCATAAAAATATATTATGAAACATATTGATATTTATGACAGTATTTCTAGTAAAAATGATAAGTTTTATTTTATAGCAAAATATTATTCATAAAGACATTCTCTTTGAGTTGTGAATTTAACATCCTTAGCTAGTATTTCTGTGGAAAAATAAAATTGTGATGGATACATGCTTCTATATTGAAAACATTTTGACAGTTGCAGATTACAGCTTTCTCTGCTTAATATCCTATTATGTATTTGCTTTCCAATTGCTTTTTGGAATGCTTATCTAAACCCACTTCCTATTCAAAATAATGTGATAAACCCTAAACCACACCTAGGATCTGAGCATTGAAGAAGGAAAATAAAGTGTAAGGTATGTATTGCAACTGCTGTTCTTTAAAAAGGAAAATGAGGATTAAATAAATTAAATGGAATAGGAATAACTCATTCTCCTGCATCAGAGAAGAATCGCTGTCACAGGAGGTCTGAGATTCATGACCAAGGTTGAGGATTTTGAGAGCATTATAGAAGTTAGCTGTCTAGATACTGATCTTACAACCTTCCACTTATTTTAAAGAATCATGTATTACATGGAAATGTGCACAGGAACTGAGCACTAACTACCTGAGGGTAACTTTCTTTGCAACTTTCTCCAAACATCAACATACTAAATAAACAAACATACCCAAATTCCTAAAATAAAGGAACAGGCTCTGCTTAGCTCCCTGCTCCAGTCCAATTCAGCCCTGGCACTGCAGGGGATGAAGCCTCTCCCGCAGGGTTACCACCCTCCGTGCCAAGGCCAGCCCTTGGGAGCCACGTGGCCGACCCCGCTGCATTCTGGCTTTGCTGTCAGGATGGCAAACTGCCTTACAGATAAAACTATCCACAAAAGAGTGAATGGATGAAGACTCAAATCAGAAAAAGCCTGCCCGTCACATCTTCCCCTTAGCTCAGTTATGCAGCTAAAAGCCATTTGTATTTCAAAATGGCAAAGCAACTATTTTGGTATATGAGACAAGGATCTGGACAGTAAGAAAGTACCACCTCTGAAACTTTGACCTTGTCAGCATTTTCATAAAATAAAGCCCCAATTCTTTTAAAGACAACAGGAAATTAAGGGGCCGGGGGGGTGGGGGGTGGCAGGGGGGAAGTACTGCTTAGGAAGGAGAAAAAAGGGTTAGGAATAAAACAGTTTCTGCCTGAAGCAACCTGCAACTGATAACTTAAGAAACCAAGTTGCTGTGTGCCACTTCTACTTCATTTTTTAGGAAACAAGTTAGTACTGTGCTCTTGAAAGCAACAGCAGAGTTTGAGCTAGGAATACAGGTACCACAGTTGTATAGTGGCTTACAGCCAACAACCCCATTCAATTCAACAATGACTTATTTTCTGCACAAAGACAGTAAAACCATTACAAAGTTTAGTAATATGCAAAATTACAAAGTAGATTAGGAGAAGAGTGGTAACATTTTATCATGGTTATCTGTATTCAGGTCTCCAAAAGGAAGTTAGTAAATCTACAAAAATAACAATAGTTATGTAATTAGTAAGTATTTCTGTTTCAGGACTACTAAGGATAAGTGGCTTTTTGAAACTGAGCTTTAAAATTTATTGCAGGGATTATCAGTTTTATTTGTATTAGAAAATTAATAAAAATTTAGTTTTTTATTAAAATAAGTACAAGTTTGGAACACTTAGTAATACATAGAGCTTTCAATTAAAGCAGCATAATACATATAGCTTACATCTTTTTGTAGCTTTAAGGGCACATGTTACATTAAACAATAATGTAAATGTGATCTATTAAATACAAACTAGTTCCTTAATGGTTTAACTGACCAAGCACTTTTTCTGTTGTGCAGTGTACAGAAGCCACCAAAATGGAGTTCCTTGCCCAAGACAGAGTCACTATGCAAGTAAGAAGTTACTACTAAGCAGCAATCAAAAGAAATTATAAAATGATTAAACAATTGCCAGCCTCAGATATAAGACTGTAAAATGAAAGAGGATCCTGTTATTTTAGAAGGTATATTACTTGGAAATGCAGCAGTACATCCAAGTTACACACCAATGTGTAAACTGTGAAAGCAGAAAATTTAATCAAAATCATGACTAAAAGAAGTAGATACTGCATTATGTTTCTGGCAGCAATATTAAAACAGAGATGGCAGATACCTTCATCTATGTCCCAGAAAACTAGTTATGCATGATACAATCTATCATACCCAAATACAGGAACATTTTTTCAATAACACCTATTTTATTTTAGCATGAGATTGTAAAAGGGGGGGAAAAATAAATCAAATTTGCAAAGCAACATGTGTGTATGTTTATCCACATCCATGTGGTATGTGTGTGTATCTCAAAATTAACCAGAATAGATCCTAAGCATCTGTGCAGAACCTCATCTACTTGTTTCTTTAAAACATCGTGTCCTCCATCACATAACTAACTCCTAGTACTTCAGCCTCTGAAAACAAACCAGTGAACATGTTTTGCCCTGTCTGAAGAAACAGCCCAATCCTTGGTGGCCCCTGTATTTAACTGGAGAGAGATGATCACACCTGCACTGGAAGCCAGCAACGTTGAAGCAGTGTTCAACTGGTAATTCAGCACAGCATAGACGCAGACTCAAGCCCACAAAAAATAAGAACAGTAGCTTGTGATCAGTTAAAAGGAGCGGTGAGAATTTCTTTCCCAGGAGCCAGGCTGAGATGTCCTTTCCTAATCCAGGCTTCAACTCTAACACCTCTCATCCTCTCAGTCGGATTCGCCTGTTCAAATGCTTATGCTTCTGGGCACAGCTGATGGGTGCCATCCTGCATGACAACAGAGACCATGCCCTCCCAGACTGTGCTTACAACATAAAATATTTCACCAATATTTAATATACATACCTTTGCTCTGGCATAAAGATCATTGGCAACCTAAATTCCAGTCTAAATATGAGCCCGCGAAATACAATCTTAATAGGAACTGTTCTTTGCTAAGTGCCTTTACGGTTGCCATAGATATTGCCCCACAACTAATTTTTTTTTTTTTTTAAATTAAAATGGGTCATGCTTTTGCAGAGGATCTAGCAAACAAGAAGGAAAGAGCCACCTCTGATTCTTCCTTTGTTCAGACAAACAATATCTCTGATCTCATTTCCTTGTAACAAGTTGCCATCTCCAACAGCCTCAAATGGAAACTGCAAGCCCCTTGGAAGTACACCATCACGGACAGCCTGCTTCAGAGCAGCACTTTGAGACCTGCACTAGATTTTTCTGTAAATAATTCTCACTTAGCTTTTTTTACTGCAAATGCACGTGATATATGTTTACATAATTCTGGAATAAACATACACAAATGAAGTGAAATATGTCTAAGTACAAAGTCATTTTTCAGGCATTTTTCTCCAGGGCACATTTCCTCCACCCCAGCATGTTCCATTGCTCTCCGAAGTACAAAGACAGAGGAAGAGGAAACACAGGTACTGGAATATTTTTGTGTTCCATGGTATTTGCACTGGGTTTGCTCACCTCAGCAGTATTATGTGACAGCCCAGACCAATTAATTTGTCACCAAGAACCAGAGCTAAGATCATCTGTGAAACCGGAACTTAAAGGACAAGGCAAAAGGGTAAAGCAGTTTTCAAACCTTTGCGTTATTATCTAATGCACAGGGAAGAAAATTGCTACTGAATCATGGTCTAGCTTTCAGATAGTCTGGAAGAAGTTTCCATTGGTTTCCTTTCAATAAATTCCCACATCACAAATACTGAATAGAAACACGTCTTCAGCAAAGCTGACCATATCTACCAGTAAGATCCCAAAAACCACAGAACACAAGTGCAGAGAGTACCTGGCTGCTTATCACTTGCAAGAGCACAAAGACACAGCTGGAGAAACTGTCAGTCTCCTGGCCTCGTCTCAACACAACGGATCAAATCCATGGCTACCTGCCATTGCCTCTTTACCAACAACATCCACACTAATGACAGGATGGAGGAAAACATGCTCCTGCCTCTCATTACTGTGTCCTCCAACTCCCATCACTTTCTGCAGGTGGGCATCTCTCTTGCTTTGCCTGTTTCTGTCTTGCTCACTTTCTCTCCTCTCTCTTTTCCATGTTCCTGCTACTGCAGCCTTTGTTCTTCCCTATTTTCCATTATTTTAGTAATTTTATTTTTTCAGCTAGTTTTCAACAGCTCATATGTTTCTAAGGGTATAATTTATCTAATAATGAGGATTGGCCCCAACTTCAGCCAACAGCGTCCAGGAACCTGGACAAATATTCTACTTTGGCTCTCAACAGCAAGCCAGAAAATCAGAGGTTAAGTTTAACAAAGTTTCAAACTGAAATCCACTTCAAACATGGACATTACAATTTCCTCATCCATACTCTGCGACTGTAGAGATCCAGCTTTCATTCTCTAACCAGCTGTCAGTCCCTTTCAGCCTTTCCTCAAATTTCAACCAGCCTCTTCTTCTTTATATTCATACAGTGTCTTACCCCTATTCTTCTCCCCTCATATTCATTTCCTACCTTCTTTCCTTAGCAAATTTTCCTTTAGTTCTTCTCATCTAGATCTGTCTCCTTTTTTTTGGGATCTCTTCATGTCTTTGAAGTTCCCTTCATCATTCTCGCACCACCTCCTTTTCCTCTCATCTACTATCTCTTCTTGTTTTTGCTCACCAAAAGCCGAGGAGCAATGCAGGCTTTATGCCAGGAGCATCCACATGCTCACGATGGGCACAGGTACAGGGCTGCAGCCCTCGGATGCAGGTCCCAAGTACCAGGAGCTGGGCAGAGGAGGCAGGAGGGCTCTGTGGAGATGCATGGCCTATTGGGGGTTGAAGGGGCTCCTGGAGGTCAGAGAGTCCCACCTCCTGCTCACTGCTGAGCCAGATCAACAGATGCTTCTCCTGGCTATACAAGATGGGGCCTTATAGACCAGCTAGACTAGCCATCCTATATGTTAGAGGACAAATAATTAAAATAAAAGCCACTTTTAGTTAAGCAAACAACAGAGTCACTTTTTATTTTAGTTGAAATGATGATTTTTACTGTGAATTTTATGTGCATCTATATTCTGCCACGCTTAGTGTTAGTACTCTGGATAGCGTGTCAGAGCACAGGATGACAGAGAAAGAGGCACACCTTCTCGTCAGCTTTTGATTGTGAAATACAGTGTAATGGACCCTCATTAATTCAATTCATGCTAGTAAAACCAGCATTGAGTTATTAAGTTATTGTGAACAAGTTCCAGAACAAACAGCATAAAGGGTTTCTTAACTGCAAAGTGTACTTTGCTCATTTGTGTTGACAGCTGTAACACAACTATAATTATTTATTATAGTCTGTCAATTACAATCTTTTTTAAAATATGAACCTTCACCATAGCATCATCCATCACAGTTCTGCTGAGCAATGCTGAAACCTATTTTTTAACTGTTGTCTTCTGAATTCTTCAGTGAGAAAATGAGCTAGCAGCGATGTTCTGACATATATAACAAAGACACTGGCATAGTGAAAAAAGGAATAATTTGTACCAATTTTCTCATAAGAAAAGAAATTTTCCCAATAAAAATAAAATGCTTTTTCTATAAGATGGGATGGTTTGGAGGAGAAGAGGTGATATATTGGGATGCCTAGAAGATTGTTATTAGCCTGATAGCAAATAATTTATGTCTATTTATACCACGCGGCCTTCCAATGAACTCTGCAAACTCAGATGGGAAGAGAGCACAGAGCTGTACTTAAGAATAAGCAACATTTCACTAGTAGTTCAATGAATGCATGATTTTTTTTTTAAATTATTATTATTACAAATACTTCTGTATCACTCAGATACAAGGTACAATAACTTGAATTTTTTCTGCACTTTCAATATGACAATAAATAAAATATAAGCCTGCATCTGGCTTGGACCAGGACAGCACATCTGGAAGAAGGATTCCAAGCCAGTGGCAAGCCACCAACCTAACCTACTTGGAGGAAGGTCACTTTTACCTTGTAGTCTAGGCTGATATGACCGAATGGAATCAGTAAAACTGAACCATGCATCTTATGAAGGGTAACAGCTATATGGTCTTATGTATTTTGGGAGAAATGGCTAATTAAGGAACAGTACGTTGTACACTGAACCTGTTTTTAAGAACTGCCATTGTACTTCAGAAAAGAATGACCAAAATATTTCTAGAATTAAAGATATACAAATCACACTTCAGGAATTTAAGAAGACAGACTATGTCCATGAGCTTAGTGGCGGTTTTTTACGGCCTTTTAGGAAGCCAGAATTGACTCTGTTGGAGGGAACAGACTCACACTCAAACCACTATTTCTTCTTTAGGTGATGTTAGAAAACAGGCCTATGCAAGTCTTACCATGTTCAAATGACAATGAAATCTACACTTTTTAATTAAATTTCTGTAGTACCCTCTAGCCCAGACCACAGCCAAGTCATTTCCATGGTGCATGTATATAAAACACAGTGTTCTAGCACAGCAATCCAGTACTACACCAAGTTACACAAGCTGTTGCAACTGTCTTCAGTTATAGAACGCATATGCTAGAGATGAGGCCTTTCCAAAAGCAATACTCCACCTCAGGCAGAAGGGAAGGACCAAACTAAGACACTTCTAGCGAAGTTCCAACGGGCCCAGATTACTGTAACAATGCCTTCTTCTGCTTAAAAACCAAAGATGTAGGAAAAGAAGTTTTCTCTTCCCTGGAGATCTCAGAGTATTAAAAAAAAAAAACAACCAAGGCTAACAAACAAGCCCTTCCCCAACCCTAAGCTGTCAGACAGAGAACTGGCAGGAGCCAGGCAGCAATGGGGAAGTGAGCTGGAACTGGAAAAGGTTACTGGCAGCACCTATTTCCTCATGGCAGGATCAGCTCTGCCTACATCATTCTGCAATTGTCTAACCTATTCTTACAGGCCCCCCCTTAAGGATGAAATGTCACCTGGAAATATAACAGAATAAGTGTTCTCCATCACTCAGCCTGCTCACAGAAATGCAGAACAGCAGCAGATCTCTGCAGAACTTCCAGTTTTTACAAGTGGACTGGCGACAACTGGAGGGAACTTTTCCAGCTGTACTCTGCTTTACTTTGTGTCACCTAATCCAGGCTCCCCTGGTATGTTCATTACATTAGATCAAGAGTCATACTGGAAGTTAAGAGAGGAAACATTTACTGCGTCTAATTTTCTTCTGAAACACAGTGATAGACTGACTTGGTTTAATGTCCTTTGTTCCTGATCAGACTGTTTTCTTCTAGAAGCCCCAAAGCAAACGCTTCTCCTACACAAGCTGCCACCACACGCATGCCACCACAAGAACCTCCAGCTCAAACTGTCAGCCACTGCATACAATTTGGTATTTGAAGTTACCTACAACTGTTAAGGCTGGTTGGTACCTTCTGCAAGCACGGCGAGCTGTGAGCTGGAAAACATTTCTTGTGTGGATGTTCTCCACAGGCTGACTTTGCAGCACCTTCTGTAAGCTACATCCCTTCACTCACTTTTATGATCTACACTATCATCTAGTTTTGTATCTTCCTTTATTTGTCATACATCCTGAAATGCTCTATACTGTGGCATTTCACATACAGTGAACCTTTTGTCATACCCATTTGCTTCCTCTCTGTCTGCATACAAAAGCAATTCTTGTACCATTTCTCAAAGGTTTTTAATTTTATGCATTTTAAGAAGTTTTAAAAGAAATCCACAAGACTGCCAGACGCAGTAATGACTTCTTCACTTCCACAGAGTACTCTATCATACTTAACAGCCACTGGAATATTTGCAGGTTTTGGAAGAAGAGGGCCTAGACATCATTGTACTAATGTAAGGCATTTGTCATTGTGAAGGTCTGCAATTCTTTCTACATTACTGAAAAACACCACAGACAGTATGCAATCATAAGCTTTGTTATACAGCATTTTCTAATAGCCGTAATAGTCTACTGTCTGCTCCAAGATGAGCAAGAAAAACCAATATCCCTGTCTCTTACAGATACATTAAACATAAGCTTTTTGGTCAGCATATACAACTGCTCATCTTTGTGCTCTACAGTCCACTGAAAGACTGTACTATTTGCAGAGCTTTTACTGCTTAACATTTGGAGAATAACAATGAATTGCTGTTGAGCACGTTCCTGAAAAGACCCAGAACCAGCACCTTTCCTGCTTTTTCCAGTGAAAATACACTAGTTGTAGTATTTCCATTTGCATGCTGACAAAAGTATTAAACTTTGAGCTTTAAATTCCTGCTTTGGGGGATTTCTCTGGGCTTAGTGCAACAAAAACTTAGACTCATTTTACCCACTCATTTTTTCCTTCATTTTCAGTAATCCCTGCTCTAGCTTTGGGCGATTCAAAACAGCAGTGTGTTTCTGAATAAGGGCCCACATATTTTTTCATTTCTTATAGCTAAAAAATAATTTAAAGATATTCAACAGATTAGTAAATATGGACTAAGTGCAATTTAATGAATAATAGCTTGCGAGAATAAATCCTTACATTTCTGAAAAAAGTATAGCAGTAAATAGTCCTTCATTTCCACCGTTGAGGACTACAGAAAGAACTTCAGTATAAGATACATTTGGGTGTAGAATCCATACATATTCAGGAAGTATCTACAATGAATAAGTATTTTAGAATTACCTGAAATAACAAAAGATCCAACTACACTGAAATATTTTCCACAGAAGTCAGTAGACGGGCACAAATTCTTATGCCTGCAGAATTTGACCCAAAGAGGTTATATCCCATCATCATCATTATCAGATGTTTCTTCTCCCCAGATTCTGGGATCAAAGTCTTCCCTGTGCATGTCCGCATATTAAGCGAATGTTCTTTCTGAAGTGTCTCCTTGTCTGTCTGGCTCTCACTCTGAAGTGTGCCATTATAACTGTCTAGCTCCTAAGATTTAAATTTGCAAGAGAAATGCCACCATACCCAGAGAAACCTGGGAACCCCCAGAAGGGCATTCTCCTCAAGCCAGTGTTGGTCACCAGAGCTGACTGCAATGAAAAGAAGAACAAAAAATTGAAATAGTTTTCTTAAATGTTAAATTTTAATCCAGTGCCTCCAGAAAAAATTAAAAAAGCACCGTCCCAGGCAAATGCAGCAACAACAAATACAGTTAGAGGTCCTAATTTCACTGATAGGCACATATAAACAGAATATGACAGAATTTGATAAAAAAGGGTTTGATTTAAAAAAAAAAAAAAAGTAAATCTGACAACGCCTGTTCTCCAAATACAGTTTATCACTCTCCTTTTCAGAAAAATTTCAGCCTGCTTTCTAAATAAAAAAAAAGTCACCACACTGTAGAACAAATCGGTATTAATTAGGAAGAGTGGCAATGCTCACGTATAAGATTATGAACAATCCATCCTAAGACAAGACAGAAACAGCAGTTACCTGGATCTGGAAATGAAGTCTTCTCAGACTCAAGAAGCTAAAACCAAATGCATGCAGCATTTGGCTTTTCCCTTGCCACTCTTGGAGAAGTTGCAAAGAGATTACAGTAATGTTGAGTGTATGTATCTGATACAGGAAAGGAAATTTTTAAGCAGGGAATGAAGTGACACCATCACATGCTATTTCCAACACTTTCAAACTGTTAAAAAGAAAAGTCAGTCTCACCATTAACTCAGGTAAAATGAGAGATTATCCTCTACTATTAATTTTCATTCAGTACATACATATTTGGTGACACTTCTGGACACAGTTTAATACGATGCTTTAAAACAGTGCTAATACAGGTTAAAGTGATAATAAGCCATTCTGTCCTCCTGCAGTTACAAGCAAGCACTATCTTAGTCTAAGGATATTCAAGAAAGAGATAGTTTTAGACCGAGAATTTCTATTTAATGAAATAAGAGCACTATACCTTCCTTCTGAACCTGCATCTGAAGATACAGAATTCTGTCACACAAGGGACTTCCCGCGTAGAACCAACACTTTCCCAAGTCAAGTTGTTTTCTGCATAGCCTGTGATCGCCTGCGAAATCCTGTGTAAATCTGCACACAGCCTGCGAGGCCGTTGTTTTCAGAAGCTAAGAATATACGGTTTCCATGACAGATCCAGCGAAGGCAAGATTTTTATTTTTTTTTTTTAATCCTAACATTTACAGTTAAAGTAGACGCACACTGATGGGCTCACCATAAGAATATGAGTAATCATCATTTAAATCCCTTTGAGTTTTGAGAAGGGGACTACAGTTTGCCTTCTACTTTCTGAACTAAGCAATGCCTCATGCATTGCTTCATGCGTAATAGTATTAAAGGACAGGTCCATCCCATATTGCCAAGTAAACAATCTATTTAAGGAAGTTATTGCTTCAAAGCTGTACTTTTGTACAGATTTCAAGTCAACGGTACACTAGAGCCTTCTCACTTCTCTGTCCTGAAAGCAGTAATGAGCTACAAAAAAGCCAAAGCTCTGGACTGCTCTGCAGTAGCGACATAATAAAGAAATACCAAAGATTAAAACTCACATGAATCATAGTAAGAAACATACACGTTATTAAGGGGTCTTGTTATTAACAAAGGCACCAAATATCAGGCATTACACAAAGGCGAACACCACATATGTTAAGAATATCAGAAAGTCACACACAAATGGTAAAAATGAGGAGGGGGAAAAAACAGGACTTTGTAACACAGCCATTTCATGAAGATTTTTTTATATCAGCTGATCTGCCAATCAAAACCAGCAGGTTGCATGTCAGGGCATGGTGGAGCAGATATAAAAAGGCTATCCAAGCTTCCACAAATTAAGAGCATAGCAGTAAGATCAGAACTATCAAAAACATGGCCAAGTAATGAAACTACGGTGTTTACAAAAAACAAAAAAACAAACAAAAAACAAATAAAAAAAAACACCCCCAAAAAAACCAAACAAAAAAAACCCCACAAACAAACGAACAAAAAAAACAGACCACCAAAACCCCTCTTTAAAAAAAAAGAAAAAGACACACCTCAAGGAAAAGGAAACCAAGAACCAAACACAATCATCTGGCAACTGGTACACAATAAATATTTTTGGTTGGTTTGTTTGTTTTTCATTTGAAACTATGTTTTCTCAACACAGTACTAAGTGAGGCATATTTTTTAGAAATCTTTATAAACATATATAGATACTCTTATTATTTATACAGTGAGATTGTAGAAACACATTTTCTCTGTTAAAGTAGACTGACTTTGTGTGTTGTGCAATACACGCTCGGTTGAACTAGCACTAGTTCAGACAGCTCCCAATCAAGCAGCAGCCTGGCACGCTGTGCTCCATATCAATCAGCATCTATTACACATCTGTCAGACACTGTTCTGAGAGTTCATATTGTTTGAAGGTCAAGCTCCTTCCTACAGTCATTACACCCAGTCAGCACAGCAATGCCAGCCATGGAAAGTTCCCATCTGCTACTCCAACCATCCTATTATCCAACCTCCCAACAAATCTTGAGGCAGAAATAATGACAGTTTTCAGGTGGACCTTATTGGTACATTTCATCTTTTTGAGATTTATTTTAACACAAGCAAAAGATATACAAAGATATACACATGGTTAAAGTAGCGTTCCATGCAAGATCTAAAAAGCATGGGAATACAATTTCTAACGTGCACTAATTCTTATTCTGGGCACAGAAAACAGTACTCTTGTCAAGTGCAAATGTTAGAACACTTATTTCTTTAACAAAATCCAAAATAATTTTGAGTCCCAGTGGCATGCTCTTGCGACTTTGTATTGTAGCAGGAAAGCATGTCACAAGGAGCTGGGTCCACTGTTGTGATGCTGCAGGGCACAGGATGAAGCTGTAGGGAAAAACAACAAAGGAGAATAGCTACCAGATGGCAACCATAAACTTAGGACACAGCCAGCTAGCCTCACTAGCATACTTTACATACTGACAGCTAAAGTCACTTATAACATTGTCAATACAACCTGTCCATCTACACCTACCTATAAAATAAGCTGAGGTCAAATTTTTATCATCATACGTATTTCTATCAAATCTCAAGTAAGTTATTTTTTGTGTTGTGGCACTATTTTATTTTACTGGATAGTTTGACACAATTCATCTATGTACCTGACATGAAATCTTGAATTCAAGCAGAAAAAGAAATAATTACAGAGGAAAAATCCTAAATTAAGGATTAATAAATTAAAATACTCAGCCCTGAATGAAAAAGTACCTTACATGCCAAGAAGTTACAATTCAGCTTGACACTAACTTGATACTAACAATCAACATCAAATCTATAATGTAATCAAAGCTTATAAAATCTGTATGCGATTTTTGGGTAGATCACACCTTCCTTAGAAGGTCCATTAGATACCCATCCTAAAGATGAAAACATCTCTTTTTTTTTTTTTTTTTTTTTTTTTTAGCAAAAAGTCTTTTAAAACAGGCTGTACCTGAGAATTCTGGAATTCTCCTAAAAACCTGTGAAGAACCTTTAGAAGCCTTTCAGCACCATTTAAGAACAAAATATAGGTCGGTCCTATTTCCTTAAAAGAGCAGGACTGCAGAGTTAGTATTTAAATGTGCAATTAGGCATTACATGAAAAGGTATTTCAGATAACAATATCCATCACAGATGAAGCTAGAAAGCTTTCGACACTAGAAGAATCCTTTGCAGGAGTTTGAAAGATTTCATTCATCCCCCCATGTTGAGAGTGGTAATGGAAAAAACAGACTTGTTGGACTTAATGTAACTAAAAAAAATATGCACAGAGTATAGAGTAATTCTCAGTCAGTCTAAGCTATTATCACTCACTTTACTTTATTCAAACTGTGATAACTTACAAGAATTAGGGATCTGGCCTAGGACTTATTTCTAGCCTTTCAGGCATCTGATCTGAAGCAGAAGTGTTTCTTAACTACTTTAAGACAAACCAAAATTACTTTTTTTTTTTGAGCAGAAGAAATGTTTAAAAAAATGCTAAAAATATATGAACAAAATCATATAAATTCTACATTTTTGCCCTGCAAGGAAGTGTGGTAGAAAACAATGATTTATCGGTTTCTGAAGTACAAAGAGTTACATGGAAAGCCTCTGCCATTCCCTTATGACACATGCTCTCACGAAGCAGCAGGTGAGATTGAAGAAGTATACTCAGGTACAGCACCAAAGCCACCCAGTACACTCCAGCACTGCTAAGAAGCACTAATGATCTGCGAATGCACTCTAAGTATTTGCATACAAATAAGGCATCCTGAACAATCTTCTGTGCTTCCAAATTTGCCAAATTTATTAGAGCCTGAAAAAAATCTTTAGAAAATAGGCCAGGTTTTCACTCAGCTAAACTTGGCCACAAACACATACACAATCTGTCAGGGATCAGCAGCAGCATCACAAAGGAACACAGTCTCTTTTGTGTAAAGCTGGGTAGTCGTGAAGCCTGAAAGAAGAACAAGGTATCGGGCTTTAAAAATAGCCAAAACAACAAGCTGCGCAACCATCAAAGCTACTTGAGTATAATTACCGCAACAGAGTGATGCCAAATTTGAGAGCACAGATAAGAGAGGGAAAATATTTTTCTTCAGCCTACACTATAACGGACAGCTGGAATAGCATAACCAGAAGTATAGGAATGTGTGTGATACAGAAGGGATATAGGCTACAAACTATTATCTGCAAAAGAAAATCATGCTTTGTTTTAGATGCAAGATTCCAACAAGGAATTGGAGATCCATTCCTTTCCTTCCTTATTTTCTTCCCTCTTCCACATAGCCATCACACTGGCCAAGTTGCTTAACCTCTCAAATTCAAGCGCTCCAGGTCGAAAACAGAGAGAATTTGCTCTCATCCCCAGAAAGATTTTAGACTGTGCTAGGTTTATAATACTCTCTAAACATTTCATGCCAATGTTTTACAATTAGAACTCCTTATAACAGAGCATTTGTTTTACCATAAGTATATGCTGAAATTAATTTAGATGCAGAAGTGACATAAAAGCCTCATGACAGCATATGACAGGCCAGATTATCTGACATCCTAAGATATTTGTGTATGGTGAGGAGGGAGATAAGAATCACCATCCTAGATGCCACATGGAACTTTCTATATCAAACCGTCCAGTCTAGGTGTTGCGGTTCACCTTCTAGCACCCTGTCATACAGCAGCTGTAAACTCATCATCAAGGACATCTCTGACAGCAAATGTGCCAAGACTTCTCAAACAACATTTCCAGTTATCTAAAGGAAAGAGATGGAAACACATTTTGCTGCTTTTCCCTACCTCTGTGTCTTCCAAGGAGCCATCAGATAATGACTCATGAGTCAACTCGAGACATTTCTCCAGCACTGTTTGCTGACGTCCCTTAAGTTTTAAAAATGCATTAGCCGGAAAATGTTTATTCCCACCCTCAATTCAACTGACCTTTCAGATGACTAGATTTCTCTAGAACATAAGTTTCATCGTGCCTCTTCTTCACTGTCAGTCACCCATCAGAATTCAAAGCTCTCTTACTTCTAAAGAGGTCCCTCAGGGAGATCAAAAGCCAAGTGCCTCTTTCTGTAGCAAAGATTAATTCAGAACTAAAATCTCATTTCAACTCTGAAGATATATTCGCTTTACCAAATGTTTTTGTTCTCCAGGTGAGAATAGCAGAGACATGAACTGGCTGCACACTACCTAGTCTTTACTGTTGTTACTGTGAGCTTACTGAAAATGGTGCCCCTTGTCCTGACAAGGTTCATTTAAGGTGACTGAAGTTAGCTTGTAAAAAAAAACCAACAAAACCACACCAGAAAACCTGTTGAGATTTTAGAGGCAAAGTGTTTGCAATTGAAAATCGATCCCACAACAGAATTGTTTACAAGATCTTGCTAAATTGCCTCTAGTGCTAAAAGCGTGGTATCAAATTGGCACATTCAGCTTTTAAAAGTGGCCTGTTCGCTCAGGAGCATGGCATCTGTCCCCTCTGCGCTCCCCACCAGCTCAGTGACATCACTGTTATAGAAAAACGGAAAAACAAGCAAATGAGTAGAATCCGCACAAAATTAGTCCCAAACAAAAAAACGTTCATGCCCATGAACTTTTCTCTCCAGAATAAAATACAATGAAGTATCGAAGTATCATAGAAAAGCAAAAGTCTTTTTCATGCCTTCAATTCAACAAAACTACTGAGCACAACAAATACATAGTCTTAAAATAAAACTAATGACAATGTGCCTATTCACAAACCTTTAATTAAGCTTATTCTTAGAGTGCTTCATCAAATCAGTTCCTTGATGAATATGCAATTAAAATATCAGGAAAAATGTGTACCATCATAACAACTTACGTTGCTAGAAAAATATAAATATTAAGTTAAAGATTAACTCATATTACAGATAGCTCCCAAACTTTTCTGGCTATATTCTGGCCTATCTTATTTAATATGAAGTTTGAAAAAAAGGAAAAAAAAAAAAGAGTTTTACCAGAAAAAGGCTTTGGTTTCTGCCAAATCTGTTCCAGCAGTTTAATATTTCAACTTTCCCTGATGTGTGTGCACTGCTGACACAGCTTAAAGTCTTTTGGCAGATATATTAAGCAATTAGCAATGTACATCTTGTTCTTTTCACACAAAAAGGTAAGTGCAGGTTAAAAGGGTAGAAACACACACACATACAGAAAATTAGACACAGAACACATGTAAAAACGTATCAAACCAGCACACACACACCCCCCACATATTGTAGCTGACCAGAACCTCCAAAAAGTAAGAAGCCTTACTAACTTATTTATTTAGTATTTCTAACACTAACTTACAGTTTCATCACTTCAAGGATTCCTCTTCCTTCCCTAATATATGACAAATAACAGCATTTATTACCATAAATACATATTCTATCAAAGTCTGTTCAACACTTGTGCAGGTTTCAATCCATTCTACTCATGCAAACACCTGATCCTAAAGATAAAATCCAAATCGGATTATTGGAACTGCTTCAGCTGGTAAAACTAATTCAGTTCATGTCACCTACAAACTTCTGTCCTGCAGCTTTTCCAGATACATGAACTCAGCTGCACAAGAAAGTAGAAAGAGATTTCAGCTATGCAATGCTTAGTAGCTCCACAGAATCTAGGACCTCTAATTTGCCACATTCTACTTCACCTGCTCTGCATTTCAGTAAATAGGATGCTTTGGACCATTGTGGTCTGCCCGCAAAACCTTTCAGTTTTGAAAGATAGCAATTCATAAATAACTTCAAGGTACCAAACACCCCCAAGTCCCCTCATGATTTGCGATGGTTTAAAAAAAAAAACAGCAAAAAATTCCCTCTCTCCTCCAAAAACATTATGTCCTGCTTTTCCAATTAAAAACAAACAAACAAACAAACAAAAAAAAAAACACAACCAAAAAAAAAAACCACCCTCCCACAAACAGTAACAGGCAAACTGTCTGTGTATAAAAGGACAGGACAGCTATATCCAAAGTGCTGCAAAAGCAGAATATAAGTGAACAAAGACAGAAATATTATCTTCCTCCAAAAATTTTGTACTATCAGAGACGTATTAAGTGTTGCTTGTTACAAGAGTAAGCTTAAAATTTGGAGACACATGCATACTAATTGTCAGTCAATACACTCCATTTAAGTCCATATTATTGGGTTCATCATTTTTCTTCTTTCCTTTTTCTTAAGTGAGGTTGAACTTTTACAATTACACCTTCTATTAACGAGGTATTTGTACTTCTCTAAGCGCTACTGCTGCTGCTCCCATGTTTAGGCACAGCCTCACGTGTGCAAAATGAGACTG
This sequence comes from Morus bassanus, assembly GCA_031468815.1. Taxonomy (NCBI): domain Eukaryota; kingdom Metazoa; phylum Chordata; class Aves; order Suliformes; family Sulidae; genus Morus; species Morus bassanus. The sequence continues at coordinate 83,789,881 of CM062568.1, read as the reverse complement.
CACTTCAAATAAAGTTACTTTCCACTATTCCTTACAAGAAAACTACAACACACAACTTACTCATAGTAGACAGTTGTGTCCTGCACTCATATTGGGGTAAAATCATCATTAACAGATGACAGCAGTCAGTGCAATGGAGACCGAGAACACAAAGGAAGGGAGAATCAAAAAACATACACGATACCGTACATCTCATGAATCCGTACTATTTTTCATTAGATGGGGAAAACAGTTTCAAATTAAGGAAACAGTAGCGTAGGTTAAGCTGCAAAACCCATAAGGCTATGAACATCTCAAATAATTCTTAATGATTCTAAGGATGGTTCTGTCAGTTTTACACACCTTGTCTGTATACTTCTGTATACTAAGTAGCTACAGAAGAATAAGGCACAGAGTGAGAACGTTAGTTAAAACATCTTACAGACTCCAAAGAAAATTAAATGGAATGCTTTCATCACTGAACAGCAACAAACCCCAGGCAGACAATAATGTCACTCATTTAAAACAGCTCCCACACTGACTTAAGTAAGAGAAGAAAGAAAGAGATCGTATGAAAGCTGGAATGGATCACAGCCGGCCAGAAAGAAGTGCTCCAGACATTACGAAGTAAAAAAAAATATAATGTATAAATAACTAAACTATATTATTCTAATAAATTATATTATTAAATATATACTATTAAATATTTATATTAAAAATTGATGTTTGTGATAAAAAGAATTGTCATAATTTATACTGATAGTCAGGTTATCCTATAAACACCCATCATTCCCAAAGGGAGCTTTACACTGAAATTTATGGAAATTTCAACCACATGGATTTTTCACAAGTTTGTAGGAGGTGGGGGGGAAGAGTTATCAATTCTGTTTTACCTTCATTTCCAAAAGATCCAATAAATGTTTATTTGAAGGTAAGTTATCTATTGTAACTCATATGCAAGTTACACTGCCTGTTCTTTTTATTATTCTTTTGATCACCCATAAGAAGTCAGCTAAGCAGCAAACTGTTGAAAGAGCGATTCTTCCAGGAGAGAGGACACTAGTATAATCACAAGAGGAGGAGGAGATTATCTACCTGCAAGTAGCTTCTGCTTCCATTGAACTGAATGGGGAATATTTCACACATCATCAGAAAGTGGAGCACAAGAAAGACCTCGCTGACACTACCATCGCTTTGTGTCCTCTCTCTACGGAGCAACTCATCATTGTAAAATCCCACAACCTCTACCCTTCAAATGTTTCTTTCTCTATAGTGCAGGCAGCCTGTACAATACAATTAGTAAATGCAGTGAGCACTGTAAAGAGAAAATTCAGTGAGGACTTGGATAGTATTTTTGTGTTAAGAGTTAAAGCCCACACACACACACCCCCCCTCAAAAAAACAAACAAACAAAAAAAAAACCTACCTCAGGCAAGACTAAGTTTATTGTTGAAATGGATTTCAGAAGTGTGTTAAGAACTTTTTAAGCTTGAAAAGAAACTTTTTTCCTACTGTGGATCCCTCATGCAAAGCAGATCACCCAGTAATTTTAAAAGGTAGAAGAGGATTTGTGGCCTGCACAGGAAAATAGGTATTAGACCTTAATACTTACCATTGAAATCAAGGGACAATTTCACGTCATGACTAGGAAAACAGAGAGAACTTCAGCACACTGAAGTGAGCCTCGTCTAACCAAAGTCACATCTACATGCAACAAGAAACCTACTTCAGTAAGGACCATGGGCCCTCTGCACCTGCCAGGGATGCTCGGTGCTTCCCACCGTAACGTCCCTCTGCTGTTGCTTAGCTCTGGCAACGTCACACAGCTGAGACTAACATTTACCATAAAAAACAGTCCTTTCCTCAGTCTGAGTTTTCCAGAGACCTTGATCTAAAATAATTCATTTTCAGAAACCAAGGCTGGGGAGAGCATATTTTTCTCATAAAAATTACTGACAGGTAGGTTTTTCAAAATGCTATACCTTCCGACAGGAGGACAGAACACTTTAATGTCTTGAGATCTTTACTAGCCCTTTTCCCCATGAGCTAAATACACTTCTAATGAGTTATAAAACAATGCTAAAAGTTGCCAAGAAACTCCCACTTCATTCATGAAGATCAAGAAAACAAATGTCTGTGCTAGAAGTGTCTTCTAAACTTTCCTCTGCTCTTTGCTCTTCATTCCACTCAGAAAATATCCATTCTAGAAACATTTTTCTGTGAGCATTTGTTGTTTGAGGAATGCCAGTACATTTTTCTCCTAAAGGGAGAAGGCAGATGAACAGAGATACTCAACTACTAATGCCTGTTACAGACCCTTTTTTTGTAGTCTCCCTTCCCCAAACCATTTTATCCATCTCAATCACCATATATTAGAAGAGGGCTCAGAGTAGTTCCTTACCAGTAGGTAATCTGAGTGAACAATACCAAAGTAGAAATCAAAAGAGAGGGCATATATTTTCATAGACCTGACAACAAGAGAACTAATCACCTGCTCTGATCTGAGCAAATGCCTCTATGAAATAAATAAAAACAATTTAGTGAGAGAATTTGTCAAGGGATTCAACGAGTGTGTATGCAAGCTCCAGCATTGCCCTGATGTCACTTCTGTAGGAGCAAGCTCCACATCCACTCACACTCTCACCAGCCAGCAGATACTAGCTCCCAGTTGTCAGGTCCCTCACATCCCAGTCTCCTTGTCTAGGTAGCCCTCCTCCTTCCACCTTGCTCCTTCTATCAGAAGAGCTGCATTTGTCACCTCCTCTCTAACCTTCCCTTTTAAATAATTTCCAACCAGTATATTAATACATCAGTACTTTATTTCTGTTACTTCTGCCATACTCCAATTTCCTCCATTTTCCCAAATCAGGATCCTTCCTTAGCCCTCCATCCTGTTATCCCGTGTCTTGTGCCACCTACTTTCCCGCACCTGCTCCACTCCTGCATGCATCTATCCATCTCCACAATCTCTGTCCTGCCATACAGCTGCCTGTGCTCTGCCACTGCAAGTCACCAAGGTGGGGCTGAGACTTGAAACCAGGACCTGTCAGGACAGGTATAGCTGTCCTTTTCAAATAACTGAAGACCCCAGTTTCCCTCCTGCTCCATAATCCCATGCAGCAGATAACTGGCCAGCAAGAGCTGCTGACGGCGCAGAAGGCAGGGGAGATGGAAAGGCCAGCGCGGTATACCACAGGAAGAGGACCAAGGAAACCATTCTGAAGGTCCCTGAGCTCAAAGAGGCCTCACTGGAGGGCAGATGCCTGAAGTCTCTGCCTGTTGCTATGCAAGAGGTCCAATTTCTCTGCCAATAATCCCTTCCCCATTCACACCCCAGCAGGGAAAGTTCTTCTCGGTAACGAGATGTATCTTCAAAACATTGAGCTGCCGAAGTCTTTTTTTATACTGGCCATATTAAATTGAATGTTCACAGGAAAGGCAAAACACACATCCATTATGCAATGGCATTTTTATACATTTGAAAACTTCTGTTCCTCCTCGGTCTTCTCCTCTCTAGGCTTAATAACGCTAATCCCCTACTGTGACCTCCAATTTAAGGTAATGCTTCTCAGATCCCAGCTTGCTTTTCTTGTTTCCTTCTGGATTGAAATTCATCCACATCTTTTCTACAAAGTCTTATCAAAGCTGAATAGAACAAAATAATTACTTTTCACATCTTACATAAAGCCTTGCTTAAACTTAGTGTGATGTTTACACTTCGTAATTACATGATATCCTCACAGAACACCTGATTTCCATACTTATTTTTTTCCTTGGACATTTATGTTGAATACAGACCTTCACAGAACCCCAAGTCCCCTCCCACTGCCTCCTCCTGATGTGTACTAATCAGCTCCAAAAAAGTGAGACACGGAGCTGACACTACAGAACTTCAAAGCTCTTGGTACGAATTTTCTGTGACATCAGCTTCACGATACATCTGGTCCCAGATGCAACAGAGTACTAACAGAAACATTTCACTTCACTTGGGGTCTTTGACACTGACTTCATATTTTTTATTGCATTCACAACGATCCATTCCCTCCTATATCAAACAACTCAGTTTATTCCAAAAGTTCATAAATCATTTACCTTAAGACAGAGTTAATATGCCAAGACCTTATCACCACAGCATGCAATTTTTCCCCAACAGTTCAGAGAGCCTGGATTTGATATGAGAAAAAGAAAAAAAACAAGCCATAATAAATATGATACAGCCAATGGGGTGTATGGTTGAAGAGCACTCCCACACCATGCACAAGCAGTCTTTGGGGACTTCATTACAGTTTTTATTCTGACCTCTTCACTCTTCTTCCTCATTCTCATTGTCACAATAAAAATGACAGAGCTCCTACTAATAAATGTGATACATAACTTACATTCACAACCATGACATCACAGTCAATCCATGAAGATTAATGATGATAATAACTCCTTTTAAACACCAGAAATCATTATTTAAATACAACAAAGTGAATTATAGCTCAGTATATTACCTGCAGTGTCAATCACACCATTCAGTTCTTCAAAACAGACTTTAAATTAAGCTGCTACAGTCACCAGCATCATTCCCTCACGCTTATGCTTGCCCCTGCTTAAAAGATTCTTCAAAAAGCAAGTCTAGAAGAATACATTTGTATTTTTTATTTTAATTAAAAGTTTTTCTGGATCATTTTGGGCTTCAGATCTATTATCAAGTACAAAAGAATCACGAATAAATCTAACCAGATCTATCATAGCTTCAAGTTATGCCAAGATTGTTGCAGATAATCTGAATGAGCAGGATTTTAAAAAACTATCAGCTTATCAGTCATTCCTCTGTTTACGTCAGTATCAGAATATCTATATTTTTAGGACTTCACGTGCAAGGATGCTTTCTACTGCTTTTTAGTCTTGCTGGATTCACACTGCTTGGCTTAAAAACTCAGGCTTTGCTAAATACATCATAACTGTAACAACTGACACCTTAGTACCCAAAAGTCTAACAATATAGGAAAACATTTATTTGCCTCTTGCTATGAAAGTGCTCTCCACTAAGTTAGACAATGTGGCTAAGCAGAAAACCTGTGGGCTGTTTTCTCTCTTGCCCAACAGCTTGGAATGCGACCTTCAGCAAACCACCTCCTGTTTGAGTCTCTGTGGAACAGAGGTAACATGCTTGCTTCCTTCGTGTGCATATTACTAAGCTATGATGATGATACACACCACTTAAAGGTGACACACTCAATATAAAACTCACACTTATCTCAACAAGAGAGAATTTTACCCTCTAAGGATTCAAAAAGTATTTATTCATTACGGAAATTGCCAAAAGACTCATTCAATACCTATTAATGAAGAGACTGAAAATGGACCTTTAATATAGCAAAATGACACAGGAATGGCAACTGAATTCAGCCATTCTGCATATTCTCCCTGAACGTCATTAATGCAAAATGAAATTAAAGCCAAAAGGTCAGGACATCAAAATTAAAACATTAACCTAAAGAACGTTCAGTAGACATTTTCTATTCTACTCGCTTTCTTGTAACTAGATAAAAAATGATATTACTTATATTAAGAAAAGATGAATTTTCTACATGCCCATGGGATGGAATCCCTTGTAGCAGAGTCCTTTAAGCTTTCTGAAGAAGACATCCATGCACTTCAGGTGACTGATCCACAAGGAGGTGAGAAGCAGCAGATGCCCTCAAGACATGAAGGCAAGAAATGCCTCACTGATAAAGTCAGACCCCAACACCAGCTGGAGAGCAGAGAGTGCGCTAACCAGAGCATCACCCCAAAGGCTTTCAGTTTCTGGAACTTAATCTTGCCCCGGGACCTTATTTCTTTCTTGCAGTTAAGACCCAAGAAGTAGCAAGGTCAGTCACCACCTTTCTGGATTCTAACTGCACAAATCCATTATCTGCCTCACAGCAAACTCAAAATGACTCCTGAATGAAAAAAAGAATGAAAAGAACCCAAACCTCCAACTGTGCCACTCTAAAATCCATTTCACGCTCTTTGAAATGCATTTCATACTACAAGCCAAAGGAGGAATGCAAAAGGCAGAGGCTACTGCAAGGAAAGCCCTACCCAACCAACTTCTCTCAACGTGGAACTCTGTTAGACTTACCAAGAAGAGAAAATACCATTAAAGGCATTCACAGGACTCATGAAGAAGAAATTATTTTATTACAGAAAAACTTACACAGAAAAGCCTATACTGAGGGGCTGCATAATGCATAAGTAGAACTGGAATTGGGTATTTTTTAGTATAATTTTCTAAGGAGGATTCCTATTTGGAAACTGAAGTTAATGCCTACAGCCTAATTATGAAGGATCAGCTGTGCACAAGAGGTAGGGAACTTTGTCAAAATACCACTGTCTTTTCCCCAGACATTAACAACTCTGAAACAAATTACCTGCACTGCTTACAGAGTAAGAGTTCATTGTATCTCATGTTTATTTCAAACAACAAAAACTACACTAAACAACAGGGCAGTTTAATCACTGCTCTTCTTGAAAGTTGCAACACCTTCGGGTATTGGAAGTAGGAGGATTTACGGAGAGTGGCTTGTATTCTAATACCCCTGAGGCCATTTTTAAGGAGGGGAAAAAAAAAAGTTTAATTCATCAACTACAGCACTTAAAAAAAAACTAATGCAAAAGGTATTAAAAGGGATTTGTACTAGAACTCAATTTGGAAAAAAAAAAGGTTTTCTTTATCCTTTAAAAATGACCAATTTTGCTAAACTTACAATAATTATGTGCTCAGTCAAGCATGACATCTGTTAACAGATTCCTCATCAACATGCACTTCTGTTATATATAAAATTTTGAGTTCAAAAATATTCAAGAGGCCAAAAGAGAAACTTATTGCTAGTGAGGCTAAAAACATGGCGGGGGGGAGTGGTTTTTTACAAAAAACAACACTAGTATGCCAATTCACTAATAAGTGATGGAGCTACAATAATGCAGAAAATACAAATATAAGAGCAGTACTCCTCTACATTTAGGTGCCTTTTTTTTTTTTACTTAGAAAACATGGTATTAATATATTAAAATTAGTAGCTAAGGCAACTAGCACCAAAGAGTTGTAAAAAAGCTATCCAAGGAGAATATAGTTAATACAGTAGGGATTTAAGGAAAAAAACTGTCAACTCAATTCCAAATCATTTTTTGCAAGATTAGAAATTTGATTGATAATAGTTCTCCAATGGTAATTACCAACACGCCACCTTTGACTGACTATATTTCTACAACATCCTATGACCTCCAGTGTTTTCATTAAATTACTTGAAAAAATATGACTACTTAGACATGTGATGATGCAAAACCAGGTAATAAATAACTAAGCCAAAAAAAATCGGTGGTATGGATCACTGAAGACAGTAATTTGACTTCAATAAACAACAAGACTCAAGTAAAGAGTCACAGATTTACCAAAAATTTAAAAAATAAAAAATAAGAAGGCTGTATGTAAAGATTGATGAACTTTAGTCTGAAAAACCTCTAAACAAGACTTAGGGATCATAAGAGCTAACAAACTAAGTAAACTTCCTACAAAAACCTTCAGGGAAATTAATAAAATTAATCTTGAATCTATACACTGGAATACTAAAGAGACTCTATGACCTCTGTTGTTGAGTCAGCTCCCCCAAGACAGTATCAGAGAATAATATCCAATTTGGGTGCCGACATACTGAAGAGGGTTCAGAAAAGAGCCATGTGAATGACTGAAGCGACTGAAAAGCATGTTTTACAATGAGCACACCAAAACACATAATCTCGTTAACTTGTCAGAAAGAAGGCTAAGAGACGAGTTAATACAAAATGAGAATAAAGAGCTCTCTAAATCAAGAGTTGTAGCCATGCTGTCTCAGACTAGAAAAGGTCACCATATAGTTAAAAAGAAAAAAGGAAAAAGAAAAAGAAAAAAAGCTGTGAAACTTGCTACCCTTTGGAAGTACTCAGAAGAGGAAAAACAAAGGCTAAAAGGCAGCATTGTTTTCAATAGAAATATTTAGAACGTGCAATAGCAAAAGGAACGGAAAGAGCACTAACACGGACTTCTCTCTCTTTCTGCCTGCCCTGTGCTGTAGCTGACCAAATAAGCTAGGGTGACAGCTTGACCAAACATGACCAAAGCTTTGTTACGTGAAGATACCTTAGTTAACCCACTGGAGTTATCAGAAAAAAGACCACAGCTGTCAGCAATCACACAGTATAAATAAAGATAATATGAAAATATACTGATGACAGCAACATTTCAAACAGTATTTACACAACTGGTTGCATACTAAGGTGTTGGTTTTTTTTTTTTTCTTAAAGAAGTCAGCTAAAAGATGAATGTACAGAAACCAATGGCAATACACTTTTTTCCTAAAGGCATTAGGCCAGCTGTGATTCTCTACACAACCCTCTGACATGCATGCTTAAACAGTTGTATTTTTTCTCTGAAAATTATACTTAGCAAAAAAAAAAAAAAAAAAAAAAAAACAGCAGATGTCATTGCTTTTCCAGATGTAGGTTTCTGTCCCAAATCAGCACCAAAGGTGCCCTGGCTCACTCTGCTCCTTGCCAGGCAGCTGGCAGCGAACCACAGCCCATGAGCCAAGCCAGGTGGTGGCACCCACATCAGCCTGTACAAATTTTTTGACACTTTTCTACTAGGACACGGTTACCTCAAAATCTTTATGCACATGAAGTCTGTGTTCACAGAGGCAAGCTTTTTACTTCAGAGTTGTACAGACATCGACCTTTATTTTGTGAGACTGCTCTGTAACGCGATCTCAGGGGGAATCTTACAATTCACCCTGTCAAGTACCTCCTAGTTCTACACAATTGGACCTGCAGGAGTTGCATACACTGTCCTGCTATCGCCAGCACCTACGGGTGTGCCACAGCATTATTCCTTATAGCCACCCTAAAAAAAAAAAAAAAAAAAAAAAAAAAAAGAGAGAGAGAGAGAGAGAGAGAGAGAGAGAGAGAGAGAAATCACTACATGGGTGGTCAAGTACTGGAACAGGTTGCCCAAAGACCTAAATTGGAGCAGAGCCCAGAGCATCTCAAATTCAGTACTGACCTTGCTTTGAGAAAGAGGTTGAACTAGAGTCCTTCTGAGTTCCCTCTCCAGCCTAAATGACTCTATGACTGCTCATTTCAGTCAACATCAGCCTGGACTCTGCTGACTCTCCTCCCATGATAAAAGTACATACTATTTGATATATAAACTGACTGCAGCAGAAAGCCCAGGTACCTTGGCAAGTTTCTCTTCCTCAGGTGACAACTTTCGCAGCTCATGCTAAAAGCATGCTGTCACTTCCAGTGACACATGACGTATTTATCCTCTTTTAGAACTTTTGCTGGAAAGCAGTTTCACAGAGCATGTTGCCAAAGTGAAAAGCATCAACTACACCTTCCTATTTCTGTAGAGAACCGTCACCCAGCCTCATGCCCCCCAGACAGCCAAGCAGCTGCTCTGGTAGCTCCCATGGCCTTACAAGGCAGAAAGCCCAAGCAGCAGGCAACTGTAATCATTTTATTAAGGACCATGCTGTTTCACCAGGTTTCCTCTCATGTCTCCTCCCCTTGCACATTCCTCGCATTCCCCCACTTTTTATATAGATCTGGTTCCTTTCACCCTCTGTTTCAATGGGTCATCAGAATATCCCAAGCTAAGAATAATATTGCTCCTGTTTTTCCTTCACAAGTACCCAACACCCATAATCCAACACTGGATAACTGCCATCTTTCAGTTTATTAAAGGGTTTATTATAAACAAAAGATTTAAAAACAACAAGCAACAACAAAAATTACAGCCCCAGCTACATGATAAGATTTCAGTCTTAAAAGCAACCACAGATGAAAAAACAGATTCAGGAACTGTTTGGTTAGTCCAAAGGCTGGTAAAGAATGAGCCCAGACAGAATTGGTGAACCCAATTTAATTTAACTACGTTTTGTATCGTGCCTCTTTAAGGCAGAAGTAATTTTTCTGTACACCACTGAAAGGATCTTGTATGTGTGTCAAATTACAAATTCAGACTTACCCCTGTCCTATACCCATTCCTATTTCATGACTGTATCTGCACCTGTATCTCTCTGACACCACTGATGGTAAGGATTGATGGTTTCTGCAAGGTAACACACGTTCCTGAAGGAGCACAGAAGTATGAACAAAGGGGCTGGGATTCACTTTGCCTAACCTAACTGCCTGCATTCCATTTTATAATAAAGGAAGAGACAGAAATGGGCACTGGACATACAAAAAGCAACAAATCATCCTTTGCTAATACTTCACTCAACCAATTACTATGCAAAACTAGCCAATCTACCTCAAACTAGATGCTAATTTCTTGCCTGTTCTCTGTCTGTTTCTAAAACGCTTGAGCTCCAGGTAAGGATGTGCTTCAGCATGAGGAGAATCTGAATAGCTCAGCACAGGTGAGAAAAAGTCTTCCTGACTGCCCACGCTGTAAGGCCCTGTGTCTGTGGACGGGCAGAGACCAAGAGTCGTAGGAAGCAGGAGTGCAAGTGCTGGAGCCTGCCCAAAGCCAAGGAAATGCAGCAACCTTGATCCAGTCACGAGGCTCAGGCACCCCAGCTTGTGAAGCACTCTCAGGGAAGTGCTGCTCAGCCAGTCCTGGACATGTGTGTTGCAGTGTTACTAACTACCAATAATTCTGCTGGTGTAGTCTGTGCTTCAGAGTGTATTCATCTCATAATTAAGTTCTCTTAAGTACCCTTGAGTTAATTTGGAAGAGCACATGTACATGACGAGAAAGAGCAAAACAGAATGATTTAGAAGAGTAAATACAGGAGTACCATTAAAAAGGCAAAGCACTCCACAATCACAATAATAGCAATCTTACAATAATATCACATATTCTCTCAAAATGTAACTCAGCAGCGCAGGACTTTGGCATACACCAAAATACTGTGCAGTAAGTAATAATCCATTATAATCCATATGTTTTACAGCATCTAAAGGGAACCTGCCACAGCCGGGACCATGTAAAACAAAATTCAATGTGAATGCAAAACTACTTTTCCACATTCAAACAGGAGCAAATCCATCAAATGAAGCTCAATAAAAATGACAGTAAGATGTAATTAACAGAGAGTTCCTCATCATTTCAAAGAACAGAATCATTCACACATTTATTCTCTGTAGTGTACAATAGGTTTTGGTTTCATGCATCTCACCTTTTCAAGGAAGCAGCCCATTATTGCCAATAGAACGTCAAGCTTCGCAAGCTCAATATTAGCTGCACAGAAGAAATATATGCACTAAAATACCTGCTTTCTGGACCAAAGCAGGGAGGAGGATTAAAATTTGATCCCATGTATTATCTTAGTTCAGATTATTTTGCATTTTAGTTTAAGTTGTGGGACCATTATTAATTTTGTCACACAAAGAAGAGTCGTTGCAGATCTTTTCAGAAGCTTGGAAGGAAGACAAGGGCTGCTCATTTTAGGCTCTAGAAAATATGCAATTTTTAACAAGCTTGTTTTCTTCCTATTTTTATAATTACAATATTAGTCATACAGCATAAAACATTACAACAACTGGAAACAAGACAATACATGCATATGGAAGAAAACTGATGCAGATTTTTCTTAATGTTAGGAAAAAGATTTTTGAGGTAGTCTTCAAGAGCACAGAGGTAATTTCTACATGGATTAGACTCTTAACTTGCTCTGGCCTGGGGATCCTTCCCATCATACCCAGAAAAAGAGGTAGCTACAAAAACTTGTTGAAAATCACAGGAAAATTAGTTAGCCTTTCTGTTGCAGGTTTACAGTGAAGCAGCAGCAAGAATAGTGTTGTCCCCTCGCCCAGACACCTTCCACAGTTCAAGGAGTGAGAACATTCTGTCATTTTTATTTCTTCAGGGAAAATTCTTCAGTAGGTTTTTAAAACCATGACATTTCAGGTAGTTAAAAAAAAAAAAAAGGACAGAGAGAGAAAAGTCACTAGTGCAGGACTCAATTTAACCCATTCTGGCATTTCTTATCTCCCAGTCCCAGTTGCTTCACTTTCTAGCCTAGTTTCTCATTACAGAAAGTCTCTGGGAAGAGGAGCAGCAGAATACTAAGTATTTTGTCCATTCAATTACTGAAGCCTTATAAAGAAAAAATAATTTCTCTAGCTCACCTATATGGAATAAGCAGAAGGCTGGAAAAGAAATTTTAAAGGACATTCTGAAGAGAGGTAACAAAATCCAAAACGTTATGAGTGTCACATTTTCAACTATACATTTGTATTTCTTATTATTGGCATCTTTAGGTACACCTCAAAGAAATAAACCAAAGTTTCCAGTGCAGTATGAAACCATGTGGAAAATGGGCATGAGGAGAATTCCCTCCCTCCCCAAAAAACACAATAGAGTCTTATGACACCAGACCAGTTTTCAACAAACCCAGTCCTATAAACTTCCTCGTAACAACGTGCCTAGGTCACATGAATGTGGTTCACTTTAGAAGTTAAAGAAAACTATCCAACATCTTGAACTCATCTGATACTTGGAAATGGGCTTTGCAATTTTCCTCTGCCTGAAAAGCAGGCTTCTCTGCACAAGACTTTTATTCAAAAGCTGCAGATTATCCTACAAGAATTATGTCTCAACCAAATGCAAACCAATGAGGTTTGTTTCACTCCCATATGGAATCTGGTAAGTCTGCCAAGAAAATAAGCTTGCTCAAAAAAGAGAACTACAGTTTGTGTTCATTTAGTCCCTCATCTACCTTTTAAAAAGTATTCTTGCTAACACCCTGGGACAGAATAAAGAAAAAAAAGCAGAGATATAACTACTAATAAACTAGTATATATCACTGTATTTATATTAAAGCATAGCAACTTTTAAAAGGATTTCATTTCTGCAAGATGAAAACACCTAAGAAGGAAAAGAAGAAAATCTTATATCCACTATGGACAGTTACTTTGGTTCTTGTTTTCATCTTTAAGTAGCTCCTCTTTGCCTTAAGAGATTTGAAAAAAAAAAAAAAAAACAAACTGCTATTTCTTATGTATGTGCTTCTGTTAAAAGTACTCTGATTTGAACACCAAATTACCTTGTATGCCAGACAATTGCTTTTTGTAATAAATAAAAATGAATTTTTGTCTATCACTTTGATATTTTTCTAAAATATCGTAATTGCATCTTTTGCTTACTGAACAGATGTCATATATTCTGCTTTTAACATCTAGGTATTTTTTCCTCTGATGTATTAAAACATAATTATTTTGCACTCACCAGGTGCCAGGCAGCATTACTCCATGGTAAGCCAGTCTATTTGATGTATCAAGCACAGACTAGAAGGCTTCTTTTTATTTTTATAAAGGACGTTTCAAAAAGAAAAAAAGAACTGGAGGGAAGGTTAAAGAGCGTTACCAACACTGAACCATTTTAACTTTCACAGCATCATTTCTGAGGTAACTTTTCCTATTCCCCTCTACTGCTAAAATCATGCAGCCTGAGGGCTTTCAGCTTGCTCACAAAACGACTAGATATAATGAACCAAATGAAGCACGTGGTTTGGAAAAGCCAGCATGGATTTACCAAGGGCAAATCATGCTGACTAACCTGATCACTTTCTACAACAAAATAACATCTGTCAACATAGGAAGAGCAGTAGATATTGTTTACCTGGACTTCAGCAAAGCATTCTATGCTGCTTCCCAGAGCCTCCTCCTGGACAAACTGGCAAGATACAGAGGGGATGGACGGTCTGCGAGATGGGTGGGAAATTGGCTCACAGGTCACACTCAGAAGGTGGTGATCAATGGATTTTACTCAGGCTTGGCAGCCTGTCACAAGTTGTCCCCCAGGGATGAATTCTGGGAGCCACACTGTTCAAATTCTCCATAAATGATCTGGGTGATGGGATTGAAAGCACCCTCACCAAGTTTCCTGATGACACATCAGAAGGGAGAGCCATCTTACAGAGAGACCTGGACAGGTTGGAAGAGCAGACTAGCAAGAACAGTATGAAGTTTAACAGACAAATGCAAGGTCCTGCACCCAGGACAATATAACCAAAAAGCCCAGGACAGGCTAGGATCTGTGTGGCTGGGGAGCAGCCTTGCTGAAAGGGATTTGGAGTCCTGGTGGACAAGCTGAACATGAGTCAGCAGTGCGCTGCTGCAGCAACAAAGGTAAATCAGATCCTGGGCTGCATCTGCAAGGGCATTACTAGCAGAGATAGGGATGTGATCATCCCACTCTACTCAGCACTTTTCAGGCCACATCTGGAGTACCATGTCCAGTTCTGGTCTCACAATTCAGGAAAGATGTGGACAGACTGGAGGGGGTCCAAAGGAGGGCCACGAAGATGACCAAAGGGCTAGAGAACCAGTCCTGTGAGGAAAGACTGAAGGAATTAGACCTTTTCTCCCTGGAGAACAGAAGGCTCAGGGAGGACCTCATGACAGTATTCCAGTACTTAAAGGGTGGCCACAAAAAGGATGGAGGCTCTCTCTTCACAAGGAGCCACACGGAGAAGACAAGAGGCAATCGGTACAAGTTGCACCAGAAGAGGTTTCATCTCTACATAAGATAGACAACTATGATTCACTGGAAAAACCTCCCCAGGGATGCGGTAGAGTCCCCATCTCTGGAGGTTTTCAAGATGCGATTAGACAGTGCTAAATAATCTCATCTAGGCTCCCATTCCCACAAAAGTTTGCACCAGATCATCTTTCAAGGTCCCTTCCAATGTGGGCTGTTTTATGATTCTATAATCGTAATTTATGAAAGCAAATACAAAAAGGTTTGTTGCTATTTTAGCTTTATTCTACCTTTTTCCCCCCAAGAGGATGTTGAAATCAGTGGGGCTGTTCTAACCTCTCTTTCAAGGTTCAGGGCATTTTCCTATGCCCCTACCTCTTTCCACCTTTATTTTAACTTCCTGAGAGAGTCAAGAACAACATTCCATGTCACGGGCCGTTTTAATTCAACCACTCAGAAGTTTTCCTTTGGATGATACAGACATTAAGGTAACTGAGTTTGCACGGCTTTGTAAAGCTCATGGTAGCCTACCTTCAGAGATGCAATGATCTCATGTTTCTTAAATTTCTCTGCCTGAGGAACTGAGGCTAAAAACAAATCTATGAAACAAACTGGTGTGACTGAAATAGAGCAGAATGACATACTTTATCTAACCTATTTTTAGAGATATTTATTAAACTCCTCAATTCTTCTCAAAAATATTTTTCTTTTACATTTTTTTCCCTTTTTCTTCAGCCATCGCAGGTTGTTGCTCTCCTCCTTCATCCAAAGTAATTTGCATCCAAATGAATTGAAGAACTGAGATGTTATTTCTCACAAGCATTCTCATCCTAGAAGAAAAACAAACAAGATGCAGAACTACTTCGCTAAGAAAGCAGTCCACATTGTTCCTAGATCATTTGTTAACACACAAAATTTACATAAATGTTTAATTTTCTGAATTACAAATCCATCTAGCATGGCAAACAATACACTACAGTCCTAATAAAAAGGTGTCAACAAAAGAAGGCTGCCCAAGTAAGATGCGCATCATCTTTGATCCCTGAAGCAGAAGAAAGCTGAGAACAGGCAGCGTGCCTCACCAGGTAACCAGCATGGTCTCCCGAGTCTTATTTGCTGAACTTCCCCAAGCAGCCTGACTAATTTAAAAAAACAAAAGGGGCTGTTCCTACCCGGCCCTACCACAGGCGCTGCCTGGCACTAGGAAGCCAGGCTGGACCCTTTCCACACAGCTCATCAGCAGTCCCCCAAAAGGGACCATGCAGGCCAGTTCAGGGGCTCACTCCACCCACTGCCCTTGCGTTCCTCTTCCTCTGTGGCACCCACGGGACGATGGCCACGCGGCCCCTGGGCTGGCAGAGGGGCAGCCAGGGAGGCATCCGCAAGATGGGTTGTGCGAGGCACAAGAAAAAGTCACCTTACTCTCGCCCTGGTAATGCTGAGCAGAGTAACAGCAATGAACCACTCAACAACCACAATATCAGCTTGCTCCGAGTGTTCATGTGAGCAAAACTGAGAGTAAAAACCAAGTGCTGTCACTTGTCAAACTAAGGTACAACTCAAACTGTAAAAGTTTCTAGACTGTCTCCAAATGGCAGACAGATTTGTTTATAATCTCCATAAAACTTTCGTTTTGAGGAAGAATTGACTGGGTATCCTGATGGTATGCAGAAAAGTCTAGCCAATTTTACGTAACTGCTCTTTCACACTATAATTTTACTTAATTGGTCTTTTATACTATATATTGCTTTTATATACTATATAGTCAGACTATACCATGTTGGTGGTTCTCTGAACTTTTAACTGTACAAAAAAAATGCTGACTCTGGGGGAAAATATAGTCATAAACTCTGCAGTTATTGACATGTATTTTTTACTTACTCAGCCAATACAGTGAAGACAGGTTTCTCCTTGAATCTTGGACAAAAAAGGCATGTCCAAAACTGAAAATCCAAATTTATCGATATGTACTTCTTATAAATATATCATTACTTTTTTCTTTTAGAAATTTTGTACCAGCCACAACATTCTTGCTACTACACAGTCAGGTATAAATCTTTAAAAAAAACCCCAACATACAGCTTTAATATAATCCCTGCTATACAGGTTTATTGTGAACTTCATTAAAAGACAGATCTGTAACCTTTATTAAAAACAGACATTTCTAAAAATACACACTCTGTTATACAAATCCTTCAAGCTCTCTTGGGAAAGCATTAAAAATTTTACCTTGTAGAGTCTCAGGCATTTTCTAATACAAGAGAAATATGACATATAAAGAACAGAGCACATTCAATTAAATAAATGAGCAAAAGGTCTCTTTTTTCTATATAAGCCTGATTTTATATTTTTTAAGATATATAGCTTGTCTTTCATCCTGAAATATGAAGGTTCATAACCTTCATGAATTGGTTTTATCCTAGCTTTTAACTTTTGGAAAGAAAATCTAGTGAAGCTTTGACAAAAATCTAGAAAATACTTTTGAAAAAGCAAATTTGCAAAACTGAAATTCATTCATTATTTTTAATTTGCAGTAACAAATAAATATGGCAGACACTTCTTATTTCTGAAAATCAACTGCACAATCAAGTGATCTCTTACCAGTTTGGGGGTTGGTTGGTTGTTTTTAAAACAAGGGAGCATCTTTCTTTTTCCTTTCTATTTCTGTTCCCATTAAACAATGGTGTCCAAACAATGGTTGCCTCAGTGTCTCTAACTAATTCAGTCAAGAAGGAACTCTTCCTCAAATCTTAAGAGGGGAAGAAAACTGCAAAATAACAAACCAGCAATTTTTTAATACAGCATTACATAAACTTTTACATAATGCGCTACACTGCCAAACAGAAAAAGTTATGAGAAGGGAATCCTCCCCTTCAATAGATCATGATCAGTCTTTCCACACAACAAACCATCCTAAAAGAGTCCTCCTGAAAAACACGCTTCAGATATCACTAAGTATGAATGGAGTTCCAAAACAGATGCTTAAAAATAACTTTTGCACTTCTAATCATTTAGACTGCACCGTTCAATTACGCATGTTTTTCTGAATATCAGTCTGGAAATAAAATACAGCATTAAGTATTACCCAGAAAGAAAAGAGGAAAAAAAAAAGGAAGGATAAACATTCTGCAGGCATGACGAGGATATGGTTCTCATAAGGCTGGAGCTTAGCACAGCCTGACAATGCAGCACAAGTGTCCCATGTGGAGAGTATGTGCATCAGAAAAGAGTTGCATTGTGCGCAACAGTAATGTAAGAGTTAAATGTTACAAAATTATTTTTTTCAGACATCCTCAGGCAACGTAAACATATCAAGAGGGAAATGGAGAGCAAAATAGGACACTGCTAATGGAATTTAAGTGGCCTTTTTTTCTAGTTTTCAAAATAAACAAGCACAGAAGTGAGAAATTTCCAAAACACAGTGAGCAGCTGGAGGACAACCAGAAAGCAGTGATATGATTGATCAAAATCTCTGCAAAACATATTTACTAAGGTAACAGGAACAGCACTCAATACCCTACAGCAATATTCAGAATAGATGAGGAAAAGAGGAAGGTTTCTTAAAGCTTTTTTAAATTACTACCATCACATCATGAGAAATGTTGAGCTACAAATGAACAATCGTTTAGGATGTCTAAAGAAAACCATAAAAAAAAAAAGATTCTCTCTTACAACATTAGTATACAAGAGAGATCTTAGTGCTGACACAACAGTGGAAACAGATGTCAACATCAACGCACCTTTGTCGCTGTTAAACCAAATTTCACGTAATGACTATGCACGTTGTTAGGGCTTAAGGGAGGAAATTACGTCAGTTGGGTACACTTCTGCTGGTAAGAAAAAGGCCAGGCTTTGGCATATAGGCAACTCTACCATCAAATATCACATATTTTCAGTCCCAGTCCACAAAACCAGGCTGCACGTAGAACAGCAGCTACTGAAAACAGTGTGGAGAACCTACAGTACACCTGACCAAACTCCAGAAATGAGACGATATTCAGATCACACAAGAGTGATTTTTAGAAAGGATATATCACTCTAATCCAATTTAAGGATACAAGTTTTTAAACCACTGGTTGTTCATAACCATAAATTCCTAATTTAGAGAATTTTTTTCTGTGACCTGAAATAGTGAGAAGTCACTGCACCGTCAGCCATCTGATTACAGGGGGTGAGATAGGGATGTGCTACCTAGCAGGCACCACATTGAAAGACAAGCTGGCCTCTACATTTGTATCTTACTCATAATGATTTATGCTACAGGAATCATTATACATACCCCACATTTACTGCATCTGCAACACAAGTTGAAGTTTTGCACACTTCAGTAGCGTGCAGATTTTCCTACTGATGATGTTCAACTTCTCAGATTCAGAATATGCAGTACAGTAGAAAAATACTGGAGATATACAGATGAACAGAATTGTAAAGAAAAGAAGAATATGGGAATAGCACCCCATGTAGGACATGTCCACCTTAAAGAGGGAAGGGGGAAAAAACCCCACACAAAAACCAACCAACCAAAAAAAAACACAAAAAAAAACACCAAAAAACTAAACGTCATCCCTAAACAAAAGGTGTCTCCAGCCTTGCCTACACCAAGACTTTCTATTATGCAAGGAGGTACAAGTCCAAACTTGATCGCTGCACACAGGCTGATGACTTTAAGCATGTCTCCATGTATGAACACAAAAACCACTAACGTGAGAAGAAAAACCATGTAGTCCATGTCTTACCACTTGCACGTATGAATATGTATGTTCTGGTTTCTGGGTGGGTTTTTTGTTTGGTTTGCTTTTTCTTTTAAATAGGCATTGTCCATATTTTTTCAACTAATTTGAAAGGACAGGGAGTCTGTATGGACAGCGTAACAGAGCACTGACGTAACACAGCAAAGTTTTCTGAATGCCTGCATTCATTGTTTGAATTCCAAAGCAAAAGGGGTACTGCCATCTTCTCTTGCCAAAGGCTGAAAATTACACATTCAGATTCCAGCGGAAGATTTGCAAGAGTTTACCAGAAATAATGATAGCCTGTTCATCAAATGGCTGCCAAGTACAAAGGCTTTTTATATCTCTTATTTCCACTATCCAAATGGTGCTTTTTAGAAAGAAAAAAAAATATATATTCATTTGCTTTGAATGGACTTTACAGTCCCCAGGCTTTTCTTCTCCCCCATTCTCTTACTACCCTCCAGTAACAAGAGCATAAAGGAAAAAGGAGCCTCAATTCTGGAGTCACTGGTCAGATTTTCCTGTGCATTGGCAGGAACTTACCACAGTACTAACTGCCTTCCATCAGCATCATATATGATTTGGTATTACTTCAAACTTGATATATTTGAATGTTTTTGGCCTGCCATATGAAGTGACAGTAATGCTTCTGCAAAGACAGTTGAACATTGCCTTTATCAAAAACTAATCTGATTATCAGAGCAGTTCTCTTTGGATTTTTTTATTTTGCCCTCGCACTTTTTAACAGATAGCTTTCAAAACTACTAAAAATGTATTAGGTAAAGCTTGAATTTGCTTACATAAGCCTAAGAAACGTTAAGTAAGGATTTGGTTCTGTTCTAACTTACTACCTGAAAAATAATTATCTGAATAACCTCACAAAATGTTTCCCAGAAAGCACTTTTTACATGTAAGCAAAAAAAAATTGCACTCTCTCTTTGAACATAATCTCTCTTGACTATTTACAACTCTTAAGGTTACTCTCTTTCATTTTGTATTAAATTCAGATTAACAACCTAGGCATCTCAACAAACCTCTTCCAATCACACTATTGCTTGCTAAAGCTGTTAAATGCCTTCAAAAATGACACATAAAAGATTAAAAAAAAGTATGAAGAGCAGCAGCAAATGCAAACTCCTAGGGAAAATAAGAAAACAATAAACAACAGGTGACAGGATAGTAAGGTAGACAACACATGATTATCACCACAACAGCCTCTGCACTCATATTTGCAGAAAAACTGGCATCCGCACTGCAGTGCTGTTGAAAGTGATTTTTCTTGTATATCCGACTCCACTATTTTTCTCAGGTTTAATTCTGTTGCATTAGTGTGCTGTATAGTTAACTGCCAAGCCATATGAATTTCCCCCAGAATCCAAAACTGTAAGACACAGCCATCTTTTGACAGTCACATTTAATTTTCTACAAGTTTTCAGCTGTATCTTATTATGGAGACACATAACTGGAGAGTTTCAAGCTCTGTTACAGAGATTCGCTTTTTGAAATGCAACACACTGTGAATAATAAACATATAAACACACTATTAGAGGTGGTCATGAGCTGTTGAAAGCTGCCCCAAACCTGCAGTGCAGGTGGCAAACACAGCTGCAACTGGCGATCCTACTTCGGAAGCAAGGAAGAACAGCAGCAAGTGATACAGTGCTACATGCCCCTGGGAACTCAGCTCCCACTAGTCCACCCGCTACAGGAGACCCTGTGACAGACGTAGCCCTTTGCAAGAGTCCCAGCTCCTGAGCTTCTTGGCAAGTGATGCATTTTGTGGCTCCCCATGTCTGAATATTATTTTTATACGCAAAATAAGATTGGTCATACCTGAATTACTACATTCTCTGTTGATACTTCATCTTAGTGAGAGAAGCAAAAATTACAGCACTGAAGTCTGAGGATGAAGTTTGTCAATAATGAAAAAAGAACAAACACCCAAGAGTTTACATCTGGGAAACAAAGGAGGGTATAGCTAATTCAGCTTCCCTCAATGCAAGACACGGCAGATAGTATGTCATCTAGTCACCAATCTGCATTTATAAAGACATATATCTTTATATATTTTTATATACGTATATAAACATAAAAAATAAAAAATATTATATTATTGTTATCTTCACTGACTTCCTTATTTGTAAGACTAGTTTTGACTAAGGGCAATGAAATACAGATAATCTGGCTAGAGTTTCTGATTCTCTTGGCCAACCCAGGTAAAGCACAATCCCCGATAGAACAGGAAGCATTACTTCACTCTTCGGTGTTTCCCATACCCACACGTGCAGTTCAAATGCAAAGACTTAATTACTTTAACCAAGCACAGCTTCCAGACTTAGACTTGCCAGAAAATACAGAAAAATGCAAAGACTTGAGGGGAAAAAAACTCAGTAATGGTGTCAAGCAAGGCAACAGCATCCAATTACGTCACAGTGTTTGGAGGCCATTCTGTGCTTCTGTAACAAAATAAGCTTAGAGAACAAAGGATACAGCACCAGCCGCACCAGGCTTCCAGCAAGTTGGTTTAGCCTTGGCCCTAAAAGCTTGTGATCTTTTCATAAGGTTTAAGTTTCATAACAGCATTCAGAGTTCAAAGAACATTCTGTCAATAGTAATAAAGCTGGTTCCTCCTAGTTCCTTCAACTAAAAAATAATACTGAGATGAGTAGTTAAATTCCTCGTTCCTGGTAAGTGCTTCTCCTCTCTTCTGGATCTTCTTAAAAGCCAGAAGAAAAAGCTTCTTAACTACTGTTGCTAGCAGGTATATGGGAAGAAGGAGCAAAGAAATTGCGAGTCCCTTTATTTCTAGAGCAAGCAAATACTATTTGCCTCTTCCCTACAAAGATGAGATCACAATGACGAGGAGTAGAAGCTTAAGTCTTTCCTATAAGTTTTGAAACCATTCTATATTCTGCAATTCTAACTTGCAGTGGGGAAATTAATTGAAAATAGTGGGACACAGCACAATTGATATATTAATATATTTTTTAGACTTCTGGTTTCTTTGGAGAATGGGAGGAAATTACATATTGCAGCTGTCCCACAACTCAAAAAAAAAAAAAAAAAAACCCAAACCCAAAAACCCCAAACAAACAACAGAAAAAACCCCACCCACCCCAAAGAAAGAAAACCCCAAAAGAAATCATTGCCAAGCAATCTATAAGACTCCAATGATGCACAAAAAGCAAAGCAGAATTCAAAGAAAGGATCTCAAAACCTTTTCACCCTGAACTGGCATATAAAACCTCCAGAGAACTCCACATTGGCTTCTAGGTGGAGGCAAGGTCTGAACAGTGGGACTGACTTCTGGCAGAAAAAGAAGCACCACTGACTAGGTTTTAAACACTGCTTTAATTGTTCATTGGTGTCTTTATGGACAACTTTGTATATATGTATATATAAATACGTATATTAAACATTTTGGGGATCTTTTTTAATATATGAAAAAAATAATGTCTTTAGATAAGACCAAAAAACATGAAATAAACATTCAGGATTTGCAAGAGGATGATGTTGTCATATTATCCAAATGCTATTCCCATCACAGGAACATGCCTGCTTTCTTTGGGACATCCTAAGAACTTTGCTTAACAAAGCAAGTCAAGGAAAGAAAAAGGATTCTTCTTCACTATTAAGATGTGGGTCTTTTTGCTGAAAGTGCACACATGAAAGAAAATTCCCTTCTTCTTCCTCTAATAACTAACTGGCACTTATAAAACTGCCAAGGCTTTCAGGAGTATGTTACCAATATGTTCAAAATGCTCCCGTTAAATCACACATTCTTTCTCTCCAACATTTCTTTATTTTACAGTATTTTACTCACCACCATACTAGAAGACAATCAAGCATCGTTGCTTATTTTTCCTTTTATAGAAAGGGGAGAGTAGGCCCAAATGGTTGAGCACCTCAGCAGTCACAAGGGAATTTGGTACTTACACAACGTTAATTTAGATCTCTTGACATCTCACCCTATACTTTATGAAGTGTACACTCAGCTTGTGAAAAACACAGCTAGAATTAAAATATTTCATATCAGATATAAAAAAATGCATTCTCATCACCTGAGGGAGTTAGACTACAGTCTTCAACACAGCGCAAATATACTTCTATTAAACTCATTCCAGTTTTAGCGTCTCCACATAAACCCCTGAAGTAGCACAATGTAATCAGGCATTCTCACCTCAAGTCTTCTTCATTCCTATTCTGTCTTGTCACCTTTCATTGAGCACCATCAACCACGGTACAAGCAGTTCACCAAACAGCAAATAAGCTTAGCCTGCTATTATTACAATATATTCTTCATTCCATTTTCTTATTACCACCTCTTCCACCTTTCCCTGAGTCCTGACTGTTCATTTGAAGCTTGGCAGTTCCCAAATCTTTTCTTTTGGAATGTTTTAGACCAAAGACTGGTAGGTCATATGATCAAGTACTTATACATAAATTCTTCATTGAAAGTACTTAATGGTTTAGTTTCTCACAAAGATTGAGGAATAATATGGTATGCAAGAGACAGAGCTGCAAATCAGTAAGATTATTCTGCTGTTAGGTTAGGTTCACTTAGGTTTTTTGCTGTGGTTGAAGGCATAAATCAAACTGCTCTTACAAAATCTATAAAACTGTCATCTTGTTACACCTCTCTGCTCCCAGGACGTTTGCTTTTTACTAAGCATGAAAAATATTCTAATTTCTCATTGTATTATGGAATCCTGCCTCGCCCCTTCCTCTGCCCATGTAAACCCATGATGCACAAGATGCGGATGGCACAAATGTCAATCAGAGGAAGCAGAAGAGCCCAATCTACAGCATAGGAGGCTAGGATGGGTGAGAAGCAGATATATGATCTGACACAGGCTAGCTGGCAGCACTAAAAATAAAAATAAAAAAGCCAAGGACCAAGAACAGAAAATTAATCTGCTCATTGGTAACACTGCAGTTAACTACATTATCTGTACTTACTTGCAGACTGGGAGAGGAACAAATAGGTACTTAAGATGATGAATCTGTGCAAACTGCTAGGAAGGAAGACTGAAAAATAAAATTTCTGAACACTTTAATAATGAAGAAGAATTCTTTTTCTTTCCTTTACATTCTTTGTTACGTAAAATTCTTGGGACCTCCAAAAGAAAGTAAGCATGTTCATGTGATGGGAACATCATTTGGGTAATACATTTGCATTCCAAAACACCAGCAGCTTTCTGCTCTGCCCTTGTACCACAAGTATCCCATCATCTGGGATTTGCCACCTATTTCAGCAGACAGCAAAACTTGAACCTTCATATTTCACAAGACCCTATATCAGATAAATGGTCTAATAGCAAGTAATTTGGTACACATATTTAAAAAGTTTTAAGAAGTTATCACTTGACTTGAGGTCCTCCATTTAATATAAGAAAAGAGATTTTTTTTTAATTAACTATGTTTCTCTGAATACCACTATCTGAATTTTGCCAATTTTGTAAATGCTTTTAAACCCTTATTTTCCATGGTTCCATATTATTTAATATGTTTTCCTTGACATTGCTCAACTTTTGTTTATACTCCTTTCATCATACTTTTCTTGAAAATTTTACATAGTTCTCAGGCTTTATAATATGAACTTAGGGGTTTTAGAAGTATTGCCCTGTGAAAATAATTTTCTTTTCTATATCTTGTAACAATCTTTTGTGCAAGACACCAAAATACAGCAAAACATGCAACTCTGCACACTAAACCTGAAAAAGGAACAAGAAAGCCTAATATGTTATTTGTATGTGCACAACTCATGAAAAAAACATGAGTTCAATTTCTACTTAATGGCAACACTGCTGCACCTGTATCAATGGTCTAGATAAGAAAAAACAATGAGTGTCATTCTAAAGAGGATGAGTATAATGTGAAATAAAATCATTATACATAACTGTGATGTATAATTAGAATAGTCATCTAAAGGGTAACAATTTCCAGAAGAAACGGTGAAGGTGGTATATTCATGTAACAGGAAACCAGATTAGAATGATCTATCTCCATAATTATCAAAGGAAGGAAGTAATAAATTTCTATTTCTAAGTTTCTACATGAAAGTATTCATTAACAGTATATTAAAATGCATTCCTGTAGAGGAGTCATTGCCATACAACCTACTTTTCTAAGGGAAGACTGTTGATCATAAAGAGTAACTCAGAAATAAAAGTATGTTTTCTAATATATCTGCTTACTCTAGAGGAAAAATAAAAAAAGGAAAAAAAAAGACTCTAAAAATAAACTTCATACCTAAACAGAGATTAAGAAAGAAGTTTTTACACACTTAATGACAGTCTGAGTCAGACTAAGCACATGACACTTCTTCAAACCCCTATTTAGGATTCTGTGTGTATGCAGACAGCCTCCCTAAGCAAAACAACACATCCCTCTGCACAGATGCTTTACAACAAGGTGTCCAGGAATATTTGATTAATCCATTATGCCCACCTAACTGCACCACAAACTACTAAACTGAAGAAAATAAATACTCAGGACTACAGCAAATATTTATATTTTAATAGTGACTACCAATTACTCTGACTTTGAATTGGGACAATTAGGGTGAAATCTGCTATACAGAAGCAATAGCTCACAACAATGGTAGAGAACTAAATCTGGCATTTTGATTAACAGTCTTTGATGAAGCCAACTGGCACTGGCTGGAGTCAAGCATTTGACTTTTTCCCCCCGCCCTTGCCAAAAAAGAGCTCTTCAGCTGGTCAGTTTTCTTCTGGAAAAAATACCTGCTGGCTGTCATTTGAATATAGCAAGCATCCATCAAAAGAATATCAAGAAAATCACTGAGACAAAAATATTGATTAAATAAACAGGCATAACAACATGAAGCAATTATTTAGTTCCCCAGGTATATCCGTACACATTCTATTCTTTGCATATTTTTCCTAAGCTCTGCATGACATCTGCAAAGCCCTAGACAAAGAAGTAAATGTGCTTTTTCTTTTTCTTTTTTTACTTCTTTGAGAGAAAGCCTGTTTTTAAATCTCAGCTTACATACTTTTCCTATGATTCTGCAGTTGAGCTGATTTACTAATGAACCAAAAGAATACTACTGGGATGCGCCAAATGAAAAGAAGAAAATAAAAGCCATTCATTTTGTAATTAAAAAAAAAACCTTGGTGGAAAGAACAGCAGAAATTAAGAGTCAAAAGTATTTTCAATTCAGAGTTGTTGCAGCATTATTATAGATCTGATGATAATTTTGCATCTACCTTAAAAGTTGTAAGAGCCAGGATTACAAAAAAAGGATGCCACGGCCTTTTTTTTTTTAATTTTCCAAGCCTTACAATTGGGAAAAAGTGCAAGATTTATTTAATGTCTGAGATGGGAACAAACTTGTGAAAACATAGTTATTTCCCATTTCTGGACCATACAGAGATCAGGCCTGATCATGCAGATCATGTGATACAGCTTTTGTTTCTCTATCAGAAGGTAACTCCGCTATCAAAATAAATGAGGTTTTCAATTTCTTGGGAAGATGTAACAATCGGAGATTGGGAAATTTTAAGGAATATTGCAACATTTTTCTTCCCAGCCTATACAGACCTTACACAAATCACTGTTTGTAGATGACAAGGTCTGCTGTTCAGCTTATTAATTCTACCTTAAGCTAGATTTCAGTCTGTTTCATTACATTCACGGAAGTTAATTTTAGTCATGATCGTGAATCACAGACAAATCTAGACCAACAACTCGACTGCCAGATTTCACAATCAAAAATTCAGAGATTTTCTGCATGTTCAGTGACATACGATTCTTGTGATTCATTGCACAAAGACTATGAAAAATGGAAAGAAGGGGCGATTACTGATGTTTCTTAGACAGTAATGCCCTTAAAAAAACCAAACAAACAAACAAAAAAAACCAAACAAACAAACAAAAAACAAACAAACAAACAAAAAAAAAACACCACACCAGAATTCTAGAGCTATTCTGGCAGCTGATCTCATTGGACCGGCCTTGGTTCCTCAGCACAGCTCCTCAGCTACTGTTATGCCAGTTCACATACACCGCTTCTGGCACAAGTACCAGCATCACTGTTCTTCACCTTCCAATGTCACAGTCAGGATCGAGACCTTCCTTGCCTTACTAGGAACCAACTTTTTTTTTTTTTTTGTTTAAAGGACAATGAAGAAAAAGCTATGCTCTTGATGTTGAAGGCTGAAACATCTAAGATTAACTAACAGATGAGAAACGTGATGAAAACCAAGCACAAAATTGATAAACATGCAAAAAATAGTAGAGACGACACTCTAATTACAGATATTACACATCCATCTCATGAAGGATTTGATTTACAGAAAATAAGAGTAAACTTAATGCAAGGCTGTCCTCAAAACAGGAAGTTTTGTGCTTGCAGGTCTACAGATAACCTTCTTAATGGCAGTGGGAGAGTGCCAGTCCTGAGCTGCACAAATAATGAAACTGAAACTCACTAAGCCAAGAAATGAGAAATGACAAGGCTGGCTGTACAAGTGAAGGTGGGACAAGGGAGACAATAAGAGGGCTTTGACAAGAATGAATTTGTAAGCCAAGGCTTACTCCTTTTGTTCCTTGAGGAATTTCTAAAAATTCTCAACACAACTTGCACTTCAAGAGTTACCAACCTAGAAATCACCATGTCCTTAAAAGCAACGCCCACAGTAAGTTTCAGGTAGAAGATAAAGCTTTACATTTACGGGAAACAAACTTAAGACACTGATCCTCATATTATGAAAAATTAAGACAGCTTGAACAGAAATCTTAGACACAAATCCCTAAGGGAGCATTTACAAACCTCAGGAGGAACCCTAAAGTTCACCCTTTCTTATGTACTGTCATTAACCATCATGAAAAAGACCCAAAAGCTATGACGTGTGCTTCTGTGTGCATAAATATAATGTATATCCCCAGCAGAGCAAAGTGAAACCATCACAAAGGACATGGCCATTTTGAACACAAAGCGTGGGCACCCACTGACCCCACCCACAGCTTCACTGCTCTGACCCTGAGCTCCCTTACCTTCATTTCATCACTGTCTCATTCTCTTTAGACTGCTTTTGCTACAAGTGGACCGAGGAAAGCTATGTATTCCCAGGCACATTTTGTTCACACATTGTTAATGCAGCCTGTACATATGCCCAGACCTTCAGAAGGGAATATTATAAACAAATTAATGTAACACACAAATCATAACCAGTCCTGTTGCCTCCCTCACGCTTTCCTTTCAAGACCAGCGCATTGCCAACAGCTTGCACCTCTGCAGCTGGGCCAGATGCAGAGAGAGTTCAAGGGAGGTAAAGGTTCAACAAGGTAAAAAAAAAAAAAAAAAAAAAAAAAAACCACCACACTCCTTCATGGTGCTTCCACTTATTCACAGAGCCGTTGTTCTCTCCAAAGAGCCTCGGCTGGCAGTGCTCCAGCTCCTGCTCCCTCACCCTGTGATGAATAACCCAGCATGGGGCATGGGTCTGAGCCAGCCCTGCCAGTGCCGGGGCTGCACGCCAGCTCCAGCTCAGCCATTCAAATCCTTCCTCTTGCAAGGAGCCTACTCGTTTCTTCTGTTTCTGAGATTAGCTCGTCCTAAAAAGCACAACTCTTTCAGGTCTGGAAGGTGCTAGTGGCTGTTTTGCAAAGGTACAGCCATATTTAAAGTCTTTGGAAAGAAAGCAACAAAAAAAAAAAAAAAAAAAAAAAAATCACAATGCCTCCAAGCTCTTCGTGGCTCAGAAGGATTTCTTTGATTAGGCTTCACTACAGCAATTTGCAGTAGTGCTCCAGGACTTATTTTTGGGGCCAGCGATAAAAACCTACAGGTTTTTAGATCTACAGTGGATAGCTATGTCCATTCACATTAAAAATCTATTGCTTCTTCCATTGACTACATCTCTTAGATATAGAATCTATTATGAAAGGAGCACACTGCAGGTCACTTTGTCACAATATTAATGGCTTTTCCAATTTTAGTGTCAAGACCTTCCCTTTTCCCCCACCTAAAAGCTCAGTCCTTCTTTAGCACATTAATGAGCAAGCTGTCAAGTGGCACATACTAGCGATTTCAGATATTTGGAAGGTTTTTCGTCCTCCATGATGACAGATGTGTTTAAAAAAAAAAAAAACAACACACAACAAAAAAACCTAAAACCCACCCCTTTGCTTCTTGGACAACAGACAAAAAAAAATCCTGCTTCTGCAGATTTGTTTTGTTCTGCAGTTCCTCAATACTTCACAGCTAATCCAGCCATGCTATAATCCAAGAGGCTGCTCTCTATTTACAGTTATTTAGGAGCCAATGCCTTCTCTGCAGACATTATACATGGCATGCAATTCCCCATACAGCAACATCACCAGGAATAGGGGTCAGAGGACAAGGACACTCAGAAAACATGTTAAAATTCGGGTCAACTGCAGAGTAAACCTATGTTTCTGTTACATCAGTAGTCGTTCTCCTTCCTTTGCACCTCTTTGCCCAGCTGTAGGCAACAGTTCTCATATGAAGTACCAACAGCAGCAAGCTAATAGATAATTTTACTTGTACAGCATATTTCAGATTAATTCATTCCGATAGCAGCACAAAGAATAGCTCCTTTCCTCTCACTCATACACCGAAGTCTGAAGGCAGAAAGAACATGTTGAGGTTCTTGATGTTGAGACCTACCTTGTGTTCAAACCATTACCAAAAACTCAGAGGACGATCTGATGAAAAACACAAGCACCCACCATGCAAGCACCCAGCAGTTCGACTACCTGTAGATAAAGGCCATTCGCCCTGTGGACAGCCTTACAGAAATATGTGCACAGAAGCTCATACGTTTAACCAATATCATTAATTCCTTACATATTTTTTTAAAAAGAGAAATCAAAATAAGTACTTTAATAAGCAGATAAGCAGTCTTTTTATGTTCCCTTTCCTTCACTTTAAGGAGGGTGGGATTTTTTTGTAGCTTTTTGTGCAAACTATAGATTGAATTCCTGGGGATAAAATGCATACATCCTATAGTATAGTTCTTAGAAACAAAGGATCACAAAATACTGAGATCTATCAGATCCTACTGGAAATACATATATTGGCTGCTTCTGGCATCGAGATTTCCAATAGGGTCCAAATTAAGTAACAAGTGAAGTAAAAAGGCAATTTTAATAAAAGTTACTCATGCTTATCATTCTCATCATAGCCACCCTCGTTCTTTTACAGTAATGTTCTCAGTGTACGTAACCTCTATATATTGTAAAATTGGAAAGACCCAGCTTCTTTCAGTGGATAAAACCAGTGCAGTTAATCGTCTGCTGTCATTAAGAGTGGTCAACAGAGACACGCTGCTGTCAGTCTGGACATGTCTACCTGACGCTGCCTCCATTCTTTCACACACATCAGTTTATTAAGGCTAGCAGAAACCCAGAAGAAAAGTAGTCCTTGTACATTGTTATTTACAACTCATGGATTTTTCAGGTTTTTGCATTAAAGGAACCAAGGGTACTTATAATGGTGTTGGATGCAAATGAAAAGAACTGCTGAATTTTGGATTTACCAGTAAAAATCATGCTTAGTGTTTTCCATACTACCAGCGTGTTTTGCAGGGTTTTTTTGTACAGAACAAATGAGAAAATGAGGGGGAGGCTAAGAATTTTTTCCAATTTTTAATCCAGGAAACATATCGAGAAATGCACAATATGAAAATAAATGGAGTTTTTGAATACAGCCAGAAAATGCCCATTAAACAGCTGAGCATTTCACAAACACTAACAAGATTAGCTTTTACCTAAACTCAAAAATCAAAATAAATACTAAATCCACTGGCTGCCCTTTGATTGTTCAAAAACTGTTCTCTGCCATCTGAACAACTCCTCCTATGGATAAAATGAAGCCAATTTGGCTTTACTGGAGATCCTGCTTCCTCCCCGTGACCATGTGCTTGTACTTACTAGCATACCTCACTCCGCAGCCTGCACAAGGCCAGTAGCTACTGGGAGCCTTTAGCAAGCAAACATTATGTCAGAAGCCTTTACTTTAAGAGTAACACAGCTCCCCAGCTCACTGCTAGCTATAACAAATGGTCTAATAATGTTTCATAACAGGTGATCCCTTCATAAGGGCCCTGTTACGTTACTGTAAGTGCGTAAGTCTTTACAATTTCCACTTCTCTCAGTTCAATAGGTGCACAGCATGCACATACAGCATAGACAGCTTGTGGATGTAGTAGTGCTTTTATTAGATAAATAATGATGTATAAACAAAAACATGAATGGAAATTAACATGTCTCTAGAAGTAAAACACACAAGTTTTAAAAGGATTGCTTGCATTTTAAGCAGAGATACCGTGCCAAGTCATTTTGGCATTCTCAGGCTTCTTCCCACAGGGTGAAGAGTTATCAGCTACCCTGGGAACATAGTTATTTTTAATGATAGAAAGGTAATTTTACTATTTCATAAATACGCTGGAAGAAGTATGCAGTTTCAATCACTCTGAAAACTTTCATTAACCTAGATCAAGTTGTCCAAATACCTTCATCTTAATTTTCACCCCCCTCCTGAAACGCAATTCCAGAAACAACAAAAAAAAAACCAACCCACCCCACTTACCACAAAAAAACTCACTGGATCACTGTTTATCAAATTTCTGCTTAAACCATGTTAGAGAACAGATGTGACTTTGGAGTTCCTAAATGAGTGCCTTGGCCACTGCACCATACTGTGCATAGAGGAAGACTTTGTTAAATTGTTTCTGCAGCATGAAATGTCTGAAATATTCAGACAGGAGAATAAAAAAAATAAAATCAGTTCTGGCTTTAAACCATATAAAAATCAGATTTTTCAGTTCACCTGCCAAACCAAAAGAATTCTTGCACAGCTCTTTCTACAGAAATGAAAGCTGACTGAATTACTGGTGTTTGCTAATCTCATTTAATGTTTTATTTCCTTCAGTTTTTAGTAGTGGAAAATACTTTTTGTTTATAAAAAGACCAGATCAAAAACATGTTCAATAACTTTCTATGAACTGTTTCACATAATATAAACTATACTAGAATATTCTGTTTAAAACACCAAATAGGTGTTCCTCCTACTTAGGAGAGGCTGGCTACAGATGTAGAGGTGATCCATGAAGACTCTGAAATGAAATAAACCACACATTAGACTCCAAGAGAGGACAAAGAGGGAGAGAAAGACTAGATTGAATATTCACTACAGTGAATCATAGGCAACTGACTCTTCCCTATGAATAATCAAATAACCTGAATGCTCTTTAAATGTTTAGTATTGTAAAAAGCTGGAGGAGTTGTGGCTCTAATAATCTCTGCAGAATGGAATGACAAACCACTTAAAATCTGATTTTGCAATGGAAGCCTCTACTTAAAAGAGCTATCCACCAATCACATTGCTTTTGGTAAGCCTGAAGTGATCTTTCTACAGTACTTACAGTCAACACAATAATGAACTAGATTATGTCCAAGCCCTAAACTATGCAAAAAATCCCATCATAATATCTTTGTTTCATTCTTCAAAGACCCTCTCTCCTGCAATCGCTTTGTACAAATTTCCAGAGCTTTGTGCATTAGCAGCAAGCGTGCCAAGCAGCTGCTTCTCCTCCACAGAACAAGATCCCAACTTGCCACAAACTTCTGACAAACCTAAAGAGGTTCAACCACCATTAAGACTGCAAAGAAAAGACAACTCATCTTTATTTTACTCAAAACAAAACTGTAAGTAATTATGCCCTTTCTTACTAAACTAACTAGATAGCAAGAATAGTGACATAAGTTAAGGCAGATCATCTTAAAATTGTATCTAAGGCCTTGTTAAAAGGCATAACCCTTTTACCTCATAAAAAAATGGAGAGCATCTGACGTAATACCATCTCAATAAATGCTGCGTAATATGAACAGAGAAATATGCTAGTGAATTACTACAATACAGTGTGACCACGCACTTGCAAATAAGGTATGACAAGCTGAATGCAGCAAGATTTACTGTTGACCATTATTCATACACTGAAAACCTCAGGTCAGTTTGACAGCAGACCTTCTGCAGCATGTGCTGTAGGTATGAGACTCCAGTGGCTTTACAAGTGAGCTAACTATTTGCAGAATCAAATATTCATTGTCAAGTACTTGCTCAGCAGAGGAAAAAAAAAAACAAAAACAACCACACACACACACACACAAACAGGAAAAAACAAGCACTGGAAGGAACCACACATTGAGAGGTAGCAAGAGTGGGAAGTCTTAGCCTGGAGCCAGGTACCAAACTTGGCTCTCAGTCCCAAACCAAAAGCATAAACAACTCCGTGCCTACCAGATACAACTCAAGCTCAGGAGAAAAAAAAGATAGCCAGAAAGAAATACGATTTTGATCACGCAGCTGTCCTTGCAAAATAAACACAATGCACTGGGACATGTATACACATACAGAAAAACAAAGACTACCTCAACCACAGCCAGGCACATGTAGGCTTTCATCCAGCTCCTTTTCACGCTCATTCCCTCCCCCCTTATGAACACCAAACAAAAAATAGCAAGAGTTGATGGACAAATAAGTACATTTTAAAAAGTAGCTATCACACAAAACAAGATATCAAGTATAGCTTCACAGCATGTAAAGATGCTCCAATAGACAATGATTTGCAAACCACAAGAACAACATTTCTCAACATAGTAGGCTAATAACTTAAGTCTTGGGCATCAGTTATACTCACTTCCTGATGGCAAAGAGTCACTTCTTAAAAAGAAGTATTTGATTACTTATCCCTTTGATCATTTTGGCTGAACTTTACAGGCAAGTTGAGAGGGTTAAAGTAGAAATCATGCATGAAAGACTGAGCTTGTGCGTGAAAGCTGCTTTACCACAGATGTTTACCATATACTTAGTTTTGCAACCTCAAAGAGATGGTAAAAACACACTGGGATTCTGCATTGGGCACTTTATTTTTCTGAACTGAAACAAGCACACAGCCCTGGGAAGTCGTGAGGCTTTATTCGCCCCAACGAAGAGCTTAAGCAAAGACCTCTCAGCTCTGAGGCTTAGAGGGGGAGAACAGCTCTTTGCTCCATCTAATGGTGAAAGGGAATAAGCATCTCCTTAAGGTTTAACTTACCTACCTAGTAAGGTCAACCTAGGGCAACTCATGTGCCTTATTTTATGTTGTACTGGAGCACGCTTGGGCTGTGTGTTGATAAGGCATGGCATAGGTACACAGAGCTGCAGAGGAGGCAGAGTCAGTCGCAGGCACGTTCCTGGAGAAGGCAGGTCACATAAGAATGGCTGGTGACCACTGCTGATGTCAACTCCCGAAACAGAAGCTAGGGTTTGTTCCCATGTCTGTCTCCGCTTTCTTCCCCAGGTCTCCAGACCCTGCGCAGGGTGTTGGCTGCATGCATTGGACCTCCTGCCATAGGAAGATGATGTTGTGAGAGCAGGCGAGCTGCAGCAGGGCCAGCAGGACCAACTTCACACAACAGCACTGGGCAGCAAAAGGCTGAGCAGCTCCCGCTGCCAAGCAGGGTGTGATCTGTCAGTGCGGCCCTCTCCCCAAGGCAGCTTATCCCCGTGCCCCCGGCACCCACTCAAGTCTTCCACTGGATGACATGGATGGGGGAAGAGCAGACTACACAGCTGGCCTTCACCCAGTATTTAATGTTTTGCTAAGCAGACGTCATTGTGCTGACCAACGGTCCATGCTGTTTCTCCACTGAAAGGCTCTCTTACTTTCCAGGATCTCTTACTCTCTTACTCTCCAGAGCTTCCAAGAGCCCTCAGGTAGGAGAAGTAAAAGTCAGGATAATTTCTATGTTATATAAGGACTAAGACTGCAATGTTTCCAGAGGACTTCTGAACCTTCTTTATGGTGTAAAAGAGTCACTAAATACTGTCCCAGTCTGGCTTCTGTGACAACTAATGGCTCCAGGCAAGAGGCTCACACAGCACCACAGCCATATTCTGGGATCAGGAAGCACCCACAGGTTTAGACAAACTGAATGACGTATGGTTTGTTCTCACGCAACAGGTGCTACGCTGAGCATTGGGGGGATGAAACAAGGTGGTTTTGCTCTTTGCCAGGGAATCAGACCGCAGAGCGGAGGGCACTGCCACATATACATGTCCACGTCCACACCCCGAGCACAACCGCATAAGGAGAAGCGTTCATGCTGAACACCGCCTGGTGCTTACTTTACGATGACAATGTTCACGTGTCCTTCACAAACCATCAACTCCTGAACAGGCAGTAAAAATACCTGGCTTGTCCTTTTAAGAAATTAATTAATTTGGAAGCACTAAATCTTGCTGTAATGTTTTGGGTTTTTTATACATTGATGGTCAAGTGAAAAGACTTTTAAAAAAAAAAGTAATTCTCAGTACTCAACTTACACCACTTTAAACAAGCTCAATTTTCAGAAGAGAAGAAGCAGCTATTCATTCTCAATAATCAGATCTTAATGCAAGTTGGGCACTCAAAATTCTCTAGTGAGTTTGGAAACCTTATTTTAGAAGCAGTGGGGAGATTTCAGTAGAAAAAAAATGCCAA
The DNA here is from genome assembly GCA_031468815.1 of Morus bassanus. Classification (NCBI taxonomy): domain Eukaryota; kingdom Metazoa; phylum Chordata; class Aves; order Suliformes; family Sulidae; genus Morus; species Morus bassanus. The sequence goes on along the minus strand of CM062568.1, from coordinate 83,754,158 downwards.
ACAGAAGCAGAGTTATCTTCTAATCTGAAACAAGATAAGGTGCAGAGTTTTACCCAACATAACCTCCCTTCAAGCCCAGTAATGCAGCACAAGTTAATTCAAATATCTCCTAAAGAAAATTGCATCTGTATGTCAGGACAGTCTGATTGCTCTGCAGGTACAGAAGGTATATTTTATTCTGATTTCCTATACCATCTGGCAACTTTATGATCTGGTCATCTTCTGGCAGTTAATACCTAAATTCTATCTAGTTCTGTAAAATGCTTAATAATTGCATTATTAAAAATACTTGAAACTACCTCAACTCAGCAAATTGTACTTTATAGAAATCAAAGTTGTACATTCATATTTTACATATATTTATATGTATAAAAACATGTTTACTAACCTATTTCTGATACACATTCCAAATTCCATAAGCATTTAAGGCAACATCTGTAAATACTACCTTGATGAAAGCAAAAGCAATAGCATCTTACCTGAAAATGTTTTCTCCTGCTGTATCTTATGCAAGTTTATAGGAGGAAAACAAAATCGTGCTTCACTTCTGTCTTTAGGAAGATATATGAAGTAAACAATACAGAAGAACTGTCACACAAGAGTCCTATGTCATTTTTAATAAAAACGTTAGCAATCTGCCATTCATATAGCTCACTTCTTGCTGTGAACGTACTCATCCTCTTTGTGGAAAAGATCTCATCCTCTTATTCCTCCAATTTTGAATGTACCATGAAATACTTAACATGAAAAAGCATTATTTTTTTTTTTATTTCATGCACACAAGCCATAGAAAAGAATAATTTGTACTGATTTCTGTAAGTTTCTTAAAAAAAAAAAAAAAGCCTTAGAAACTTAGCACAATGGGAAAAGAATTAGGATCTGCATTAACCAGCATTTTCCTTTTCCTATGGTTAGGCACTAGTACTTGTTGGGGGGTTGGCTAACATAAGGAATAGTTATTGTTATCATTCCCTCACAAAATTAAGACACCTAACTTTTCATTTATACTCAGAAAAACACAACCAAAGCTGAACTTTCACTGTTATCTTGCAATAATCAGTGTTGACAAACTTTATCCTGGCTTTTTTTTTCCCCAGAAATGTGAAAGAACTTTTTACAAATTCTGGAAGTTCACTATCCATTTAGAAAGATGACAGCAAATGAGCACATACACAAGCCCCACATCTGAGAATTTTTTTAATTATGTTCCAAACAGTACAGAAACAAAGCTACTCAGAAGTATCAGATACATAAATTCAGTAGCTTGGCATCAGTTTGAATAGCTTAAAAAGAAAAAAAAATATCCATACACAAATATCTGTTATGAAACAGGGGTCAAGACAGAAAGCTACTTATGCACAAGAAAAAAGATCCTCCACTGCCACACTATAATGTAAGTACCATGAAAATGTCCACATTCAGAAGCCAAACATTTCAGGATTTATCTACAGATAACGAGACTACATTTCTTCTGATAGTAATTAATCACTAGGTCTTACAGTTCCTATAATGTATTGGTCAAAAGAAGAGCAATGCCATCTGTCTAGAGGTGCATCAATAAGCAAATTAAATTGGCTATTTATTACTAAAGCTTCTGATGCTATTCATATAAAAAAGAATTAATACAGTCAAGAAGTGAGGCAAAGCATTTTCTCAGAAAAACATGCTACACAGCATTTCGTAATTTAATGGGCAGCCAGTTGGCACGAGAGCATTACTGAGGTTAAAGAATTCACAACTTTACGCAGATGCATGTACATGAAACACCTAACACACCTTGACCACAGACAGGTAGGGCATTCAAACTTCTAGGCTTGTCAGAGACGAGACCAAATTTGCTAGGGCCAAGCTTTGAAAGCTCTCGAATGTATTACTTACTATATAATGTAGCTGTAGTAGGTAGAGCTAAAATTTAGGTTTTAGAATGGAAAGTGGTAAAAAGTAAAACACATCTTACTTGTGGTAAAATGTTCAAAGTATTGACATAGGCTCCAAGAGAGATGGGAAGTTTTCGATGCATCTGACTAATGACTAAAAAAATATAATAATTAAAAAATACTATCAGCTTTGCAATATCAGTTTGAGGAAAAGATTCAAATCCCCACGACAAAGAGACAAAGGAATCTTCCTCTCCTTTTTACAACCCTTGTGTTGAGATGAGATGTACCTGGCTAAATCTGGACATCCTCTAGCTCATCTTTAATGTACTTGTTCAAGTTCTCCTCTACTACTGCCTTTAGTGGTAAAGTAGTAAAGGCTTCCTCCAGCAAATGAGCTTTCCAGAGTTAACTTTTGTTTTGCTAACACTCCCAGTATTAGATATATCTGAATTGACATTAGTGTAGTAACTCCTCATTTCTTTTAAATAGCTCCTCCTGGTTTGCCTTCTCTTGGGTATATTAGTGCTCTTATTCATAGACTTCCAGCACTTGAACTTTTTTTTTTTTTTAAAAGAGTTTGACTTTTATTCTTTGCTTCAAATATTTACTTAAGAGTTTCACTGTAAAAAAAAAAAGATTACATGCAACTAGTTTTTTTCATTTATCTTCCTCCACACTTAATATATTCACTATATTTTCATCCACATTTATGAAACATACTCACTTTTAGTCTCACTTATTTACCTATTCTTAACATTGAAACTACACTTAAAGATTGGTGTTAAACAAGAATTCAGTTAAACAATATGTTTATTAATTCACATTTTCTCATTAAAAGAATTTTAGCTGATTGATTCCCAATTTTCATTTTGATCTTTCTCCTGCTTGCTCCTTTAAAACATATGACAAAAAGTATATAAAGAATATAAGCATAAGAGCCTTCACTTTTAACTGTGAAGTATGCACATGTAATTTTTTTAATAAGTTTCATGATCCTGAATGAATAGAAGTAACAAAACCTGAGGAACTGTAATTCAGTAAAAGAATGGGTAAAAGAAGCAGTAATGGGGGAAGCATGCCATACAAATCACTGCATCACACAGCATCAAAACAAATGTCTCCTTAATATATATTTACTAGTGATAACATATGTTATATAACTCTTATTTAAATCCTGAGATAAACTCTAACTGCTTATCCAATTTTTCAGTTAAAAGCAGTAAATCATATAAGTCTGTCTTATTAGATGGCTTACTCTCTAAAAAGGGTAGCTCCTTATTCCGCTCTTTGGTAAGTGGCCAACTTTAAGACAATGTTTTGTAAAAACAAGTTAACAGTTTACTCTAATGTTTCAGTTGTAATACTGATCTCTCTTTAAAACAGCTTTCTATCTACTTCTCCTGCTTTCCATTTCCCAAAGCAAGTTTCTTTCAATTGTATTCATCATTCTCTATTTTGTTTGCAAGGAGGAAGGGGAAAGGAGAAAGCAAGGAACTTATATAAAGAGAAAATTGCATAACTATGAAGTTCTACACTTGGCTTCAGGGAGATTTAAATTATGGCTCAGTAATTTAAAACATGTATTCCAAATAGCGTATTGTGATAGACTGTTCCCAATCCCCACCATTCAAAGGAAGGAACTGTGAACCACAGCTTGAGATGAACCTGCTACCAACTTCCTGCAGTTTGGAAGGACTACAGATGAGCCAGCTGGTACCACTTGCCTTCTCCAAGAGGCAAGACTGCCCAGACTGAACAGTCACCCTCTCAACACAGGTCACCATCCTCTAGGGGCACACAAACTCCTGCTACACCAAGAGCCAGTTTATTATAGCACTTCAGTTGCTCACCTCTGATTTAAGTGAACTCATCTTCAGTATTGTAGTAGGTAAGCATGGACACACTCCTATGCCTCCCAGGTGATAACTTCCGAAAACAGCATTAAGCCAAGGGAGTTTGAATTACCTATTGTCATTAATTTTTAACCAATCTTAAAATAATTAAAAATGAAAAACCAAGACAAAGAATTCAGACAGTGCGTTTAAAAATGCTTTTCCTTACATTAATAAAATTAAATCAACTTCTACTTATCTTAGGATTGGTATCCTGCACCTCTGTCACACCTCTACAAAGCTGTTTTGTGTTCTCCTTTCTAAACAGGATAGCAAAACACCTTAGCACCCAGACTACTGAAACCGTATGAGAGATACAACTTCTTTCTGATAAATTATTTTTAGAAGATTTAACGGTGTTGGAGGTTCTACTGCCTCACTGACCCAAAACGTACAAAGAGATTTGCTGCAAATGTTTTCTTTCCTCTAAAAATCTCCTCCCACAAACACATAAGTAATCCAGAAGTCAACCTGGGTCCTCTCCTTCTGCATCACCACTCAAACACCGCAAGCCAAAACACAGCCTCGCCTCTACAACCCTGTGAGCCTTCTTGGAACCATGGCAGTGTAACCAGTTTCATCAGCTGAGCTCAGGAGGAGTTTGCAAACTGAAGGGGTGTGGCGGGGGGGAAATAACACACACCCCTCCTGTTGCCCAGAAAAGACACACAGGGTTTGCAGACGTACAGAGTCCAGCAGAGCCTGGAGAGAAGTCACTGTGCCTGTGCTGAGATTGCCTACCTTGGCATATCTCTTAAAACTGCCCTAGAGGCACATTCCCTGCTTTATCTTTCGCTGCTACATATCAATTTTAAAACTGTATTCCCTAACTCTTCCTTACTGGATGCAATTCCTAGAATGATTCCAATTAAATTTCCCCTCAAACGTAATTGGAACAGGTATAATTAGCAGGAAATAAGTTTGTCAGGTTATAAAGCACTGCCAGAGCTGACCTACCAGCCCAAAATTAGCAATTTCTCCACATGGCTTTTACTAACAAACTTTGAATCATTACGTATCTAAGTCTATACTCCTCCCAGAGACACTCCTCACAAACTCAACCCACAGCCTCTAAGATGAAAATGTCCCCTCATCCCTCAACCACTAATTTAGACAGCCTTCACTACATTTACTTTGCACCTTTCTTCCCCCTCTGGACCTGCAAAAACATAATAAATATTATGCGCTAATATTGTGTGCATATTATGCACAAAGCCTCAGCTTTGGAAATACATTCAGGATCATAATTATCTGAGAAGTAAGAATTTAAAAACTTTTGCTTTAAACACAATTCTAATGCCAGAGTTTATAAATAATTGGCTAACAGAGCTTTCTGTGAAACTTTATGAATGATATCTCATTGCCTGTACCAGACTTTTTGCTCCCAGCTGGAAGAAGGTTTTTTTGTCATCCTCCAAGTATTATAGATAATGATAGCTCAAAAGTTTAAAACAAAACAAACAAAAAAAACCCAACCCCACAACCAAAAACCCCACAAAGAAACTCACCCCACAACAAAAAAAAACAGGATGACAGAAATATCTATACTTATCATAGGGTGGGAGGAGGACCCATAGAGTAAAAGTTATTCTGAGACAATAGTGAAGCTTTCTCATTCCCTGGGCTTTTCTAGTGTATTTAAGAATGACCCAAATACAAGCATTCAGAGCCCACATCTCCAGCGGCAAGCTACAGCTGAATCCTGAGGCAAACAGTCTTTCACAGAAATCAAATGCTGAATTTGGTAACACATTTCAATATGCTTAATAGCGGGACCAACTGAAAAAATGGTAAAGAAAACAAAAACTACCAAGCCAAACATTTCTGGTGGTTTTCATTTTATACTAATGTTCACTCTGCTTCCAACTTCTTAATATTCATGTGCTGTTGCATGCCAATAATGCATTACTTTATCTCCAAATGTTAGGGGAGAGCATGAAATACACAAGACTACAAAGCTGAGCTGTAGGAGCAAATGGGACCGATGGCATCCCAAAGACAGGTATGGCCAAAGTTGTGACACAAAGGGAGAAAACGAGGTTTGGGGTTAACTGAGTAACTTGTGTTTTCCTATTCTACCTCTTTCCTGCAGGCAGAGGCATTTGAGGGAGAGTGGCATGACTTAAAAATCTACTTTCTGTACAATAAACCCATCGCAGCAGTCAGCATCAATCCAAATGGAAGCACATAAGTGACTCCCAGTACTAAAGCAATTAGTAGTGAAGTATTAATGTGGAGTATAATTACAAGTAAACTGCAGAACAGGTAAAAAAATTAAATGTGAGAAACCAAAGATGAGTGAAGAGGCCTCACATGTTTTGTATCTATTGCTTTAAGTTCTTTATAAGTGTAGGAAGATAACTTTTTTCCAACACAACACAGAACTGGAAAATTAATGGTAGTGAACTTACAAACTGGCAATTATGAAATTTAAAAAGTGATGAAGTGTTTCAATGACAAATCGATAGCAATTATTGTAAATAGCAAGTAATAAAAAAAATTTCAAAAATAATTTCTAAAAAAAGCATAGGAGGAAAGAGTGTTCTGGGTTTAATATAATTCTGTATCTTAAGAGTGATGATTATCCACAGGGATGCTGAAAGAAAAAAAAGTAGCCCTAAAACCTAAAAAGCATTTCTAATCACATGTGGGGCTAAAAAAGGCATGACCATCATAAAATGCTGTAAATGGGAAAATGCTTTTACAAGAGATTGTTGAAGAACAACTACTGCAATAAAGCAGAACTATAATATAACAACAAACCTTAAGTGATTTAATAGTCAAAGACATAAACTAAACCTGGTTGTTAAATAAATATATTACATGTTCACTGAATAAACTATCAGTGTATTCTGCATGCCAAAAATGGTTTTGCTCTCCCTTTGACTCCAAGACCTGCCTTTTTGATTGCCAGCTGCAGAGGAAGGAACAGAAGGCATCCTCCTTCCCTCCCTCCTCCATTTGCCCATAAACAACAGCAGGGTCTCCTCTCCAAGAAGGACATGTGGGTTTGAATCCACTTGTACTGAAGGAAGAGCCAAACCCTAGCCTCCCAATTTGTAGTCTGCCACGCAAAGTATGGAAAACCATCCTAAACACATTGTAAAAAGACCAAACCACAACCAGTGTACTTATCATCAAGAAAAGGGCTCCAATAACTGGCCATGAAGGAGTTGCCCCCCCACCCTCCAGAGGTATGTCAAGCACAGTTCCTCCTTCCTCCACTTCCCATGAGGGGCAGGCAGCAGACACATTCCTAGCATCACGGATCTCCCAACAGCTCCAGCCAGCTCCCCTGGCAATGCCAAACTGCCCTTCTCAAGGGCTGAACCCCAGTGGCAGTACAGGGACGGCTTTGCCCTGAGTCAACCTGCCAAGTCCAACTTTTTAGGGACTTTAACAACCAATTAGGCACTGCCAGTAAGTTATGGACCCCACTGAGAACACCCTTATATTGGTCATTACTGACACAATCACGTTTGCTCTTGTCAGCACTTACTTACATTTGCTCTGCAACCACGAGAGGACTGATGAGGTAGCTTTCAGCAGAGAAAGGAAAGGCAAACATTTTTTCCAAGTCTCTCAGTTTCAGACAACACAATCAAATACTTAAAACAGCAAAATATTTTGTAAGACACTATTTGTTAGTTGGCCAGCGCGAAAGGCAGAGACCTTATTCTCCTAGATTGGTATTAGAATAAACAGGTCAAGAAATTAAATTAAGTACAGAAACAAAGCTGGATATATATGCTGTTTAGAGTCTCCAAATATGTAGGCTCCACGTACATAGGCCCAGATATGTAAAATATGAGTCCCAGAAAAGTCTATGGCAATTTTACCCTGAGCATCAATGGCATGAGGATTTCCTCATTAATCTTAGCTTTGAGAGACCACAGTTTTAAATGCTAAATTCTTAAAATATTATTTACATGAACAAATCAGAATATGTGACTGCTTGCATTAAAACTGACGTACATATACAGACAGTACACAGTTAAAAAAGGTGAATGTAATACTAAATGTGAAAAGAGTGTTGCTCCAATATATCTGGCATTTGCAAAGACAAATGATTTGTCCACTCATCATTTTGATTAAAAAATTCAAAGCATTTACAAATGTAATAAAATTCATTTTTAAAAAGCCATTATTTAACACAAAATTTTAACTAAAGTAGGACAGTTCTTGGCTCTTTGCTATTTAACAGTTTACCAATGACACAGAAGACAAACAGTTGCTGCCGATACCAGCCACAGCTGGCAGAGGGACAGGGGGAAATGGTAAACAGGGAGAGGATACGCCACTGACAGACAGATCTGGATCACGCATTTGAAGGACATCAACACAGGTGACAGATAATGAAAAGCTAACTATTTAGGAACAAATACAAGGGAATTTTGTATGAAAGTGTTGGTATTACAGGGAGTTATGGAATTACAGTGTGTAGTTAGGTAGGCATGAAGACTATCATAACTTACTAGATGTCTAGAGAGAAAGAGGGTTAAAAATAGAGATCACTGTATGCCTCTGGCACCAGTACGACAGATTGTATGTCCCTACCAACATCCACAATTCAAAATGTTAGAAGGCCAAAAAAGAACTTCAAGAATTACTAAGACTGAAAATAACATCTCTTACTACCAAGTCAGAACACTAAATTTATTTATTATACCAAGGAGGAAGTTATTGAAGAGCTCAGTGCTTGCCTGCAAGTATGTACCTATGGGAACAAAAGCTTCAAAACAAACTCTTCAATAGAGTCAGCCAAAGGTCAAAAAAGACCTAGTAGCTAGAAGTTGAAGCTGGAAAAGTTCAGAAAAGAAAATGGTTGGTGGTTTTTTTTTTTGTTCTTAAAGCAAAGGCAGTTAGCCACTGCAATGATTGCAAGCCAGTTTTTAAAAGCAGCTTCAGGCGGCTTTCTTAAACACGAGCTCTGATGCATGCAATAATGCAGGGAAGTATTCTGAATGTTTTATATGGGTCAGAATAGAACATTACAAATTTCCTCTTTCCTTATGATCAAGAAATACAGTGATAGTGCAGACACCAGCTCACTAAACCATGCAATAAATCTGTGCTTAGAAACACCTACACTAAAACAGAGGTCAAAATACACAAGGGCCACCATCTTCCCCAAGTATTGAGACATCTTATTGTCATAAAAATCAATGTAAATTGCATCTAAGTACGATGCAGGTGACCAAATATATTTATAGCAACAGCCATCAGATGATGCAACCCCAAAATACAATTGTCTCCAATCACAACTGCTGAAGTTATGAAGAACACTGAACCTAAAAACATATGGATCACTGTGCTTATTACCAACAGGGATGTGCTGCACATAACCAAGTCAAACCAGAAAACAGGATAATACATGTAAATAAAATTTGGAAATAAAAACTGATCAGAGGGAACTTCAGGTTAGATGATACCTGCAAGAGATCTCCAGCAATCAGCAGTGAAAACGTCATTAGAACTCATGAAAATAGATCATCATCACTTTTTAAAACACAAACCTTGCTGCATCCTACATCCCAGGTATTGCTTGGCATCTCATTACTAGAGTTAAACATGAACTGGAAGCTGATCATCAGCAGTCATGGTATGGCTAATACTAGCAAATACAGGAGAACTCCAACTAGTAGCAATTTACAAATATATATTTTTTTAAACAAAAAAAGCCCATGCCCTTGGGCACTGAGCCTAACCATATTCCCTTGTAGTTCACCAAATTTGCATGAAAGGCTTCAGGAAAGTCAGAGATGTATTATGGAAGACAAGCTCTCTCAAACAACTGTCTGTTATTTTCTTTATAAAAGGAAGTATAGGAGGGGGTTGGAGGAGGCTTCACTTTCAACAGTTTGATTAAAAAGCACTACACAGACCATATTAAGCATATAAACTCATAAAAATAGCTGCCATTGTGAAAGTACATTTATACTCAAGGTGCAGATCCAATCATATTCAGCATTTTCACCACTGATCTGTCAACAAATACAGAAAGAAAATCTGAAAAATTCTGTCTGGCAAGGTTAGTGCTCAGAGTAATCATTTAATGACTTGGGTTTATTCAGGCAAAATTAATTTATTCCAGCAAATATAAAGTTTATAGCTGGACATAAACTATTCTAACCTCTTCTGTAGAACTCTATGCACGTTTTGAAGAGGAACATCTCAAAAAAATTCCCAGTGAGTAAGTAGGTGAACCTGCACTCCTAGGATGATGACACAGAAATGAAGAGGCACAGAGAAATCCTTTGATAAATCAACAGGAAAACAGTCAGAGTACTGATTTTGGTATGTTGTATTGCACTGGGGAGGCGGATGTTAACACTGTGTGTGCAGTTCTCCTTTAAATGTTTTGATAAAAATATAACCAAAACGATTCATATAGATACAGTAATAACAAAGGGCTAGAGAAAATGCCTTACAGCAAGAGTTAAAGAGCTGTCTGATTAGTTTAGAACAAGAAAATTGAAAGGTGACTTCATTAGAGAGTATAAACCTCTCTCTAAGAATAAAGTATTGGAGCTCTGAAGCAGAAACCAGCGGCAATGCCTGGAAACTGAAGCCAGGCAAATTCATATTAGAAATAGAGCTTAATTACATTTTTCAGCAATTAGGGTCATTAACTACTGATGAAGTTAGAGTGAAATGTGGCTTCTTTGTCCTTCCATGTCCATAAACGAAGACCAAACACTTCTAGAAGATGCACTCTATGGTTAAGTACTAGCTTAATACAAGCTGTGTAAAGTCAGGAAGAGCCTGTGTTATGCAGAGTTCAACCCATACGATGTAATGGTCCTGCAAGACCTTAAAGTGTCAAGATAAATAAACTAGCAGTAATAAACCATATAGGACCACACAGCTCCATTACAGATACCCCATTTTCATTAAGTCACCCAGCCTTTCTACAAAGGACCAAGGCATCTCCATCTTGTAACAACAACATATTTCCCTGATATGATCTCATTTCACATAATAAAAAGGTTTTTCTTTTCATGCATATCATAAAATCCATAGCTAACTTTTTTCAGTACTTCTACTACTTCATAGCTGTGATGTCATCTAGACATTAATACACCATTACTGAAAAATAATACTATATCAAAACTAACAAAATTCAATGAATGCTTATTAATATAGTACTTCAAAATGTTACTGCTGGCTGGCAAAGCTCATTAAGGTTTGAAATAACTATTTAGATAAAAGGAGAAACATTGATTACATAATTCACACTCATTTTGTCACTTTTGTCCTTTTTATTTTATCATTTTCTCTCCTGCTGCATAGTTGCTTGACACTGCTGACTCACAGGCGGCAAGCATATTCCCAGACTGAATGTAAACGCATCTTAGGCCCCTAAATTGGCATTTTCCAGATATTCATCTCCTTCTTAACACCACCTGTACTCCAAGGGTGCATCTGAAAACAGATTAAGTGAAGAAGCAGAACTGGCCTCTGAAACGGAATTGTTTCTTGATTGCTTTGTAGGAAACTGTTCCATCAGGTAAACAGCTACTCCGCCAGCATACAGAAGCAGAAACAGCTCAGAAATTATCCCAATTTGCAGAGCATAAATACCAAAACACAAACAGCTATGGGACAGTGGGGCTTACTGGCCTGCAAAATTTTATTGCCCATAAAGAACTGGGAACTTCAGAGTGTCTTATATTCATACTAAATTTGGACTTACAGTGGGTATGGATCCTTAAGGAATAAAAGTCAATTAAAAAAAAAAAAAAAAAAAACAAAAAAACAACCCCAGCACACAAAAAAAGGCACAGAAGAGGACCTGAAGAGGTCAGGTAGTCCAAGCCGTGTTCCAAGGCAATCCAGACAGAGATTTGTCCAATCAACAGAGCCTCCAGGCAATCTATTCCAGCACTCGCTATTCTTGCCACTTGAAAGTTTTTTGCCTTTTCTTTGTTTGTTTTCTGTTTGCCTTTTTTTTTTTTAATGTCTAACCCACATTCTTTTAATTGCAGTTCAAGCTTCTTGTACTACCCATTGTGAATAGAAAGCAGATTATTGCCTCTCTCCTGGCATCAGTCTTTTACATATTTGAAAATTTGTTTCTCCCATCAGTAAATAAGCACAATTCGTTCAGACTTCTCAAAAGGTCACTTTTCTTAGATGTCGTCTTATCCGTTTCCTTCCCCTAAACCAACTGCTCCACATCCTTATTGAATACCAGTGCCTTGCCCACGATAGCGTATGGGGCCAAAACACTACCATGTTTTCATGAACAGACTGCACTTAACTGGAGTACATCCTCACACAACCTGCACAAAATGAGAGGTCGAGAAAGCAGTGAAAGAAAAACAGCACATTACAGGAGATCAGAGACACCAAGATTCTAGGGAAAAAGTAATGTTCCCAACTACATGCAGGTTTTTATACCAATATTTTAGTCTACTGAGTTATTTTTGCCACATTATAAATATGAATTTATTTGTGCAGCGCGATAAAAAAGGGGGTTGTGATTCTAGCTGAGGCTTCTAGCATAACAAACTATACCAGTGAGGAAGACTCTCTACATACATTATAAATATGGAAAAAAAAAGGGGAAATCAGATACAGATACAGATATGGAGAGTAAATACTTGGCTAATTTCAATAGTTCTTAAAACATACATTTTTCTTATATTTTAACATTTTGCCTCTCCGAAAAGTTTGAAGCAAAGTCTTAACTAACAACCAGACTGTACTTTGAAATAATTCAGCGTAAACTAATGTATCATTGTTCCATATGATGTCTTCCACCTGGCCTGTCTTGCTATCTTTCCTTCCTGACCTAGACAGCTATATTCCAGCAATACCGGCTTCAAAACTGCCTAGGCAAATGTTTCACAAACTCAGGATAGAATTGTTATTTTTTTGCCACTAGTATTCCTGTGGGGAGAGACAGCAGAGTGTGCAACCTTAAGCAGCAAAACAGTTTTGAAACTGCTATTGATGTAATTCTGGAAAGAAGTCTGTCTCCCACTGAATTTTTTAATTGTGAACTTCTGATTTTACATCAGTGCTTAAAATCTGAAAGTGCAATTTAGATGCACTGTTTTGTCATCACGTCTTGGCACTGACTTCATTCATGCAAGCCCTAGTGATGCTGAAGTCAATGGGGTTTTTTTCATTCAATTGTCTGATGCAGAATCAGATCTTGTATCAGTGACAGTTAGTTATTCCAATGTTTCAAAAGACTTTTTCTGTACCACAAGCAACTTCCTTGTTGTTCTCAGTCCTTCAGACCTACTTACACACAAGAAAATTGAATAAATCAGATTTATTTAATCTCTATCAATTTGTCAACGCTTTACGTAGTTTGATCTGAAAGCTTCAGATTAACAAACCAAGAGAACACACACATAAAATAAGGCACCACATCTCACCCATCCTAACATGCTAAAGTATGTTTAAACACTGATTTAAGTATATATTCTTATATACAGCAGCTGAGTGTTTAGAAGGTCTTAAATATATATTTAACGAATATACCATAAAACATGATTCATAAGCAAATACTGATACAGATGGCTCAGATTTTTTCTACAAAACCTTTAATACATCAATCAGAACATGGATTACACAAAAAAAAAAGATAGATTGGCACAGAAGAGAGGAGGCAATTTGGCAGCTTCTCAGCAAACACAGATTAAAGCACACAAGCTCTAGTGCATACCAGAAACAAGATAAATAACCCCAAAAGGTCACAGAACATACTCCGAGATCCATGGATACTTATGTAATAAAAGATAAAACCTGCTCCTGTGAATAAAACTGAGTAATTATAGTTTTCAAATTCAACAAGATTTTAAAAGTATAAACACCACAACAATCATTGTATGTGCTGCAATATTTTTCCAATAACAGGTAGGGTTTTCTAATCCAGTGAGAGGAAGTACAGTGATTGCCACAATTAAGTACCATGACCAACTGAACTCAAAGCCAAATGTCTTCACTAAGTTGTGCTCTATAATGGATGCTACCGGTAACTTTTGTGTTGGATATATATTTCCATGTAATTCACAATTGTTTGCTATTAAATTGTATTACTTTATACTACAAAACATTAGGGATAATAAATCACTGTAGTCCTACTGCTAATAATGCAGTATTGAAGCTACAAATGCAGACTCCTTAAAAAGAAGGAATTGGCTGTCAAGCTCAACTGGAATTTTCTGGTATAGTTATTCATACATAGGGAAATGCTAATTCTACATTACCCCCCTCTCTGAATCCGAGATATCCATGGAAACAGAAAACAAGAAATGGACTGAAAGTGCAGCAGAATAATCTTATTTCTTTCATCAGCCATATCACTATGGCCGGGCCAGTAACTACCACCCCCCGGCAATATTCAAATATTTGCTTCTCAGAAAGGAACAAAAAAAGGCAAGCAGAGAGGGTCCATGCAGCTTTTTTCATGTTTATCAGAGTCTGTATTTTATTGCAGATTTCCATCATACATACATTGAAATATATCAGGCTTCTCTCCATCCTTACCATAGATCTTCTTCCAGGACTGATTTTTGGAAGCAAGAAATATTTTTGTACTTTCCCATACTCCTCCTGCTTCCCACTAAGTCCTTCAGCATTTCACTGCACACAGCTTAGTTTATAGACTTTTAATTCTAAGGTAAATACAGGTTTTTTTAAGTAGGGTAACCAATCTCCTTGACCTGAACCAGAGTGGCTGCTGTTCTCCTGCAAATGTGAAGTTAGCAGCCCTTCTAAAACAACAAAAAGAGTTGGCAGGGAAGAATCTTACTGATAGGCATCCTTTTGGGGAAGCATGCAGCACTATTTTCTCCAGACTGCAAACAAAGGGAACTCTCATACCCTTCCTTACCTGACGTCCATGCATCCATTGAAGAAAGCATGCACTAGTCCCAGAGAGCCGCTGAAGCAGCTGAGCAGGTTTTCACTTATAGTTGCTCATCCTCTTGACCGGGAGCCGTTGCAGCAAATGGCACAAGAACTGAGCACGCAGTGCTGCAACAGCGGCTTGCTGGCACGCAGAGATGAGATGAGATGGCAGAGGCAGCCAACACAAATGGGGGTTAGAGAAAAGTAGCATGGAAATGTCAGGGAAACAGATACCTGCTGAGGGGGAAGGATGGAATGGAAAAACTCTAGTAGCAGTAGAAGCTGGAAATAAACTAAAGCTGGGAGAAGCCTGGAGTCAAAAGATGCAATTGTGAACAGCTGTGAAGACTCTACATTTTCTGTCTCAATCATAGATACAGAAGGTAACAGCCAAATGCTAAAACTTTGGATCTTAATATTCAATATTTAACATATGAAAAGATTACTGTTATTCCATATAATGGATGATGTGTTTAATATGATAAACGAACCGACCACCCAGAGCAAGGAATAGATACACAATAACTGTACAGACACAAAAATATGAACTGCCAGCATTTCCCAGAGGGACACGTTTAAAGCGAGGCGGGGGGTGGACGGGTGAACCTAGGTCCACAGCAGAAGCAAGACTACTATACAGGGCCTCCCATATCACTTAAGTCAAAGTGTCTACAAACTAAAGCTGTGGGGCTTGTCCTTCACAGATACCAAAGTGAGGCTTTTTCTTGCAGAAGTGCTAAGCAGTTACAACTACTACAGAGGTAACAACGTGCTGATCACATAAAGGAAAGATGGCCAAACCTGGCACAAAGCCATCTCCGGCAGAAAGACAGATTCTGGCATTTGCCTAAGATAATGGAAAAATAAATGTTTTTAAAATAAACTTCAGACCAGACTTGAGGAGAAAGAGGAAAAAAAAAACAAACCAAAACACACACCAAACCACCAACAGGAGAGGGCTACAAAAATGTCCAGCACCATGAAAAATCTGATCTATGCGTCCCATGTTGCACATGAAGACCTAGATGTTCAACTAGTTTAGCTTTAATCATTTCATACCTCAATTCCCCTTCTGTAAACAGATAATAAAAAGCTGACTAATCTTACAGCAGCAGTGTAAAATAAATTCATTATAGTTTTAAGTATGCACATACAATGATGGAGTGAAACAGAGCAGCTTTGAGGAAACAAGCAATTCTGCGCATACTGCAGAAGATGGATGCAGGTAAACTGAACCAGAGGTGGCGTGGGCAAAATGAAATATTGAGCAGTTGATCTTTGTCATAGCACTATCCCACCTGCACACACAGAAATACAGGAGTGCCATAAAAAAAAAAAAAAAAACAAACCAACAAAAAAAATCCCCAAAGACTGTGCAAGTAAAGGCAAAAGTTGCTATGTCAACATTTTGCTCTGCATTGTTATTTGCCAATTTTGACATAACATATACAGAAATTGCTCAGTCCTCATTCAGAGTAATTCTAGTTTTCACTGAGCACTGCAGAAAATGTTTTTTAATATTTAGAATATTAATGGACATTCTTATCATACAGCACTTCCAGGTTTCCCCAAGTCTATTTTTTTCTTATTGAAAAACAAGATTCTTTAAGTTTAAAAAAGTTCATAATATTTCAAACATAAGATGTCTAAAATTGAAGATATGAGGACATACCATAATGAAATTAACTTATAAAAAGAAGTCCTAGATATTTTATACTCTGGACTTTAAGACCTTTGCCAAATGCTTCCTATCTTTGGATAAAAGAGATGGCTAAGGCTTCATTATGTACCAGTATGAGATCTTCTATTTTGTATCAGTTTGAGTTTCTTGTGTTAGATACAAATGTTGCTAACATTATTAGACAAACCTTTTTTGCAGAAACGGTTTATCATATCACATTCTTCATGCATTTGCGTTCATTGCTACCAAGACGGTTAATGCAGCCAAAACTGCACTCTTCTAGTGACCCTCAACAAGGCTATTAGATCTCTTACCACTTTAACAAGTTTTTTTGTCAGGTTTTTCCTATGCTAAGGTGACACCTTCATTTCAATTGTAAAACCAACCCTAATACTTTAAGATGCTGATATAATTTACAAGAACCTCAACTATAGCAAAACCAAATATTCATATTTCATTAACTCATTTTAACTGTGAGCCGGAGAACAAATCTTACAACCGATTAACTCAGACTGTCAAAGTTGTTTAAGAATCGTGTGATGGAGCTTAAATATCACAGGCTTTCTCCTGACATTCCTAGTTATTTCTCAAATTGCCATTATCAGTGTAAGAAAAACACAGAGGCAGATTACAATGGGAAAAAGTAAAATCTATTTTTATCAAAATGTACATACCTCAATAAACTGCTTTTCTTAATTTCCCACTGAAATATGTTGGATTTCCTAAATATCATCCTTTTTTAGGTGGTATCACTCAAAAGTTAGTGAGCCAACATTTTACAAGTTTAGTAGTTCCTACAGAATTTACACACATTTAAAAAAAAATCCACCCTTTGCTTCCAATATTAATCTTTGCCAATTCATTAACAGTAATATTTCTTTCCCTGATTTAGATAACTAACATCATAATGTAAGCATTTGGCAACTATCAAACACATAGATCCTTCAGTAAACAAGGAAGGGAGTAACAGAAGCATCTTCCTCTTCCAGATATAAAAACAAATGTTTTGGACAAATTTCTTACCCAACTCCCAATTCTAAGCAAACCTGAGTGATAACTTCTGTAAATTCCTCAACTATTTTCCTGGGGGATTTTTTGCTGGGATGAGTTTAAAGCAAAGGAATAGAACTCCAACTGATAAAAAGAAAGATCAAAGTAAGGACAAAAAATACATTGTTAAGTCCCAATGAAGACGAAGTTAAGAGGGAAAGCATACGAGCTATGAATAAAAATTTAAAAGAAAAAAGAAAAAAAAGGAATACAGAAGCCTGTAGCAAATACACTACAAGTTAATGGACTGGTCTGGCCCACAGGGACACTCTTAAGATGTGTCTTAGGATGCAAGCCTCGATACTGCAACAAATCACAAACAAATAAGCATTTTTCAAGTCTTTTCCAAATACTTTGAGATAAGTAAAAATTTGCTCACAGGCAGGCCAGCACTGCTCAAAATAAGTTCACAGGCCATTAGAATTTTAAATGGCAAAATCCGGCAAGCCCTTCCCTCCACAGCACTGTCACCTGTGCTGAGCTGTGTCAATGCTTCACCTCCCCCAGATCCCTCACATCCCTCTGCTTCACACCCGCCGGTACTCTCTTCAGAAGAACAGATCCAAGTACTGCAGTCACCCTGTAGGCAGCTGAGCACATGGAGAAGCTGAAACCACAAGCTGCTGCTTTCTCTCAGCTACCTGAAGAGTCGACATGTGGCCTGAGAGCAGCAGGGCAACCCAAGGGAAACTGCTGGCCCACGAAGTACCGCCTGGTTCGTGGCATGACAACTCTGAGGTGAAAGCTCTCAAGAAGCACTGGAATGCTTCAGGAAATATTTCCATTTACAGAAACATCCACATTCAAGCTACATTGGGAAGAGTGACACCAGCAGGTCGAGGGAGGGGATCCTGCCCCAGTATTTGGCCCTGGTGAGGCACACCTGGAGTGCTGGGTCCAGTTCTTGGCTCCCCAGCACAAGAGAGATACGGGCATACTGCAGCGAGTCCAGCAAAGGGCCACAAAGATGATTAAGAGCCTCTCCTTGTTTGTCAGATACTAAGGGAGCTGGGACTGCTCAGCCTGGAGAGAAGGCTCGAGGGGGTGTATCCACGTGTATAAGTATCTGATGGGAAGAGTAAAGACGACAAAGCCAGGCTCTCCTCAATGGTGCCCAGTGACAGGACAAGGGGCGATGCGCACAAATTTAAATACAGGAAATTTCATTTGAGCAAAGAAAATATTTTCTTACAACAAGGGTGTGGTTGAACACTGGCTCAGGTTGCCCACAGAGGTTGTAGAGTCTCTACCCTTGGAAACATTTTAAACCCAACTGGACACAGTCCCAAGGAACCTACTGTGTGCTCACTCTGCTCTGAGAAGGGTCTGGACCTGATGAACTCCAGAGGTATCCTTCCAGCCTCTACCATCCCATGATTCTGTACACATTAAGATTAAGTGACCATCCTGCTTGATGCCAAGTAAGAATGGAAATTCAGCATATGTACAAACGTCAGCAAACACAAAGACAGTCAATTAAGTCTCCAACTTAAAACTACACTGAATGGGCGGAACTAAAATAGCTAGAGCTTTTTCTTATAATTTGTTGGCCTTGACCCCCTCTCTTAAGGTCCCTTTGCTGTTTGATGAGGTGACATTTTGTAGAGCCAATTTCTGGATTAAAAAGAACAGTTTAATGAGTCAAGGGGGTGCCAACTTGGCCTCAAAACTGAGGAACGGGTTGATTTTTATCTCATTCTCTTTAAACACTCATTCTGTCCCTGCTATTTCTCTCCCCAACATGCATTTATTTCTCTCATTTCTTCTGCATGCTATTTAATCTTTTGCATCCATCTGGAATAACCCTCCCCTGTCATCACTGTATCCTGAATCACCAGCAAGTGACATTCTTGAGATAATAATTTAAGAGCCATTGCAACAATGCAGTCCCCGCTTCCTGCTTAACAGTTTCACACTAATTTCTATTTTTTGGTCCAAAAACAAAAGGCAATGTCATCCACAACTGTAATAAGATCTCCACTGCAAAGCTGTAATTAGTCTTCTTTCAGGGCTTGCCAACATTTCTTTTTAAAGTGGTAGTAAAAATGCGTACAAACAAGCACACCTCACCAGTACTCTGTCTAGGAAAGCTTCTGAGGCAAGATCTCACAAGAAAGGTTTGTAAAAGCTGGAGCAATTTAGCATAACCTATTGCAGTTCAGGTGATTTATAGCAGTTACTTTTAAAAGGCTGCTACCAGTGAGTACAAGCAGGACAAGAACAGGTGTCCTCTTTCTAAGGATAAGTGATTTCATTTTTCTTCCCAGTGGTCATTTTCCTCTATCTCCTCACCATTTCCACTTGCTTTGCTATTTCCTCCTCAGCTATCTTACTAATTCAGTCTTAAACTCAAATTTCTACCTGCTCATAGCTGATGTTGCTAATATACATATTCAGGATAAAAAAAAAAAAAAGACACTGCACATTATGCCTTGAATACTAATCCATATCAACCACAGGATTTTCTGCGTGCAGTAAATCAATGCCTTTTCTATTGTTTTCAGTACTCTTTCCCCAGTGCTCTTTCATCAATATCTCCAGTGGACTCCTGGCCTTTTTCAGAATGTAAAGCTATTTTTCCAGGCAGGATCTGAATCATTTTTAACTAAGTAGTACTAATTCTGCAAAATAAGATGGAGAAAAAAAGAATGGATGCTTAAGGGACACATTCTACTTTCAAGTCAGAGACGGAGAAAACACAGAATTTAAATTGAGAGCACATAAGCTTGGCTGTTCTTGTGTGAAGATGAGAATGAAAGTAAAGCAATGCCATGAATTCTCAGACAAACCATTTTATTAAAACAACAGTGCTGCTCTACTAGCCTACAGCAGGACTGAAGATAAAAGCTCTTCTTCAGCTTCAAGCTGCACTGGCTGAGAAGAACAACAATCAACTCATTCCTTCTCTACAAGACCCTACCAGAACTGTCCCTGCAAAGGAGATCTGCAAACTCTTACCATATCTTTCTGCATTCTCATTCTCAAGAAAATCTCTTCAAGTCTGCTGGTTCACTATAGTAATTAAGTAAAAAAAGACTTACTTCTCAAATGGTATAAAATGACCCAGATCACTTTGACCTACAGAGGACAAAGGGAAAGGGCACACAAGTGACTCTGGCACTCATTATAAGGGCCCAACAACCTTGAGCAATTTGGGGCCCTACAGGCACCAATGCCTTCTTCAGCTGCAACTGGAAGATGATGTCCAGCAACCACTTAATGTTGTGTTAACATGCTCCAGGAACACATCACCCTGTTAGAACTGTTTCATCAAACATATAGCATAATATAAAAGCAGAGACTCTAGAACACCTGAACTTACCTGCATGTTGATCTTTAGAAAATTCAAGAACCTGCCATTTAAAAAAAGGAGGTGATCAATAGAGGCCATTGAAACAAACAGATACAAGGTTGCCAGCAGACTAATGGAACAAATCGGGACAGGAAAGAGCACAAACACATTGCCCAGATATTACACTGCACACCATTTTCCCTGTTCAGGTAGTATGTTGCCAGTTTAAAATTTAGTCAGCTTCCACAAACCCTTCAAATCCATATATATTCAAGCAAAGACAATGAAAGTTCACAGAATTTGCTCCTATGCCCAGAGTTGCAAGAATAGTTGCGTTATCCACATGACCTACTACTCCTCAGAGAATCCTCACTCGGATGCCTAAAAAACAAGATGACTGGTAACTCTCTTCTCTCAGAAAACACAAGAAAGAAAAGGGAAAAAGAGTGTAGAAGATCTAATGTCTGTCATGCATCATTCTTATCTTTTGGCTTGAGAAACACCACGATTTTTCTCCAAGATCCCTCAAGAAGCACTTTGAGTTGCAATTGCATTGTGACCTGATGGGAGCTGAAGCTCAGTCTAAAGCTGGTAGCCCATCAATTATCCCTTCTAATCCAACTAACCTTGACAGCTGTAAATTCTCATAAACAAAACATTTTATTACCTAACTACAGTTACTTCTAAGTTAGTACTTCGAAGGTACCATCACGTTGCACGAACTTGAAAGCTGACTTCTGGATCTTCTACGAAAAAAATCAAGGAAACATTCAAGGTCAGGCTGGATGGAACTCTGAGCAACTTTATCTAGTTGAAGATGTCCCTGCTTATTGCAGGGGGTTGGACAACATGACCTTTAAAGGTCCCTTAAAGGTCCCTTCCAACCCAAACTATTCTATAACTCTATGATTCTAAAACATGATACATAGCATGAGCACAGCCAGTGTGACAATAATTTGATTTATAACATATTTCATTCACTTGCTAAAGGATGTGAAATTAACCTGTGTCACCACCATTTGCTTTCATTAGCCCAGCAAAATCTTGCTTTAGGGATGATCAAATGCTTCCTGACAAGTGAACCTCAAAGTGCTTATAGGACAAGGGCCATGGTATATCATGATATATTCTTTTCAAAATATTATTCAGCTATACCACACTTTTTGAATAAGCTAGTGTAGCCAAAGTTAAAAGTCTCAGAAAACACTCAGAGGAGACTACGTTCTTGAAAGGTCTCCTAATTTGAGTAGGAAGCAGTTTGTGTATCTGTCAAAAGGTCTTTGCAACCAACCAAAATACCAGTTGCCTACATCAAGGAGATCAATTTGTGAAGCTTAATCAACACCTCAGTGTCCTTACATATTTGCTATTAGCAATTAGTTTCAGTACTACCTATGCTTATCATACATTGTATGCATATTACATAAGAAAACACCTAATTTGTAAAAGTACATCTAAATACATATTTTTGAATACTAGCAACCCTAAAAATCAGCATGCTTATAAAAACCAAAAAAGTTCTTACAAATATGCTATAGGACCTACAATAAGACCCAACAGTTATATTTAATAAACCATGTTTGAATGAGCTCTAGCAAGTATAAAGGTCTCACGTGTCCAATGTATTTGGTCTGCACAATGACACACAAATCGTTCTCGACTCATAAGAAACACTGCTGATCTTACAAACCAAATACACTGGACTTAACTTCAAATAACAGGCTTAGTAAACTATTTAAGACATAATAATTTGCTTTTGCTTTAGAAGTCCTCATGCCAAGCACAGTTTTTCCTAGTCTTTTTGCTTCTTCCACCATGCCCCTTTCCTCTCTCTCCGAGCCAACACAACGCTCGTTATTTCCCGCTTTTTATGCACACATGTGCCTAACAGAGTAAGGTGCTCTGACTTAACATGTGTGACCTCAGTATTTCCATGGCTCCATATCAGCCTCATGGGTTTCAACCAGCACACCTTCCAAACAAGGTCTTCATTTGTGCTCCCTCTTCTGGCTTTACAAGCGTACAGCACAACCACCACAACAGGGTGACACAGAGACCACCAGAACACAGCCACCGCAGTGCTGTTTGCGGTCCCTCTCCCCAAAAAAACAACACAGAGCCATAAAGAAAGAGCTCCCAACCTGCACGTTACTGCTCACTGCAGTGGAACACGCTATAGAAATAACCCAGATCAGTATTCATGAGAGTGATTTATCTTATTTCATTGCTCAACACAAAAGACCAAGTACTCAACTTCCAAGTACGGCACAAAAATACCTTCCAGCAAATTTTTTAAGCCCATCCTAATGTTAATTTTAGCTCTGGAAAACCATCATGTGTAACAGAACAAACAGCCTGGCACCTTCCGTAAGGAAAAAAAGCAGTAACATTAAAGGTTCATATTTGGATATGGCTGGCTTAAGAGGCCCTCATTTTCAAGCTTAGAATGCATATTAATCATTTTTATATTTATTTTATTATAAAACCATTAACTTAGGTAGGTTATTTATCTGTATCGACTTTGGCATCAAAGAACAAGATGAAAAGGAAGGGGGGGGGGGGGGGGGGGAAGCCAACTGCACAGTAGCTTACTTTTCCAGCATAATGTTGTACTGCAGTGGAGGTCTATTTTGAGAAAACCATAGTTGCCAGTAGTGTAGCTTTCTTAAGTCGTTTTGGTAGAAGCTGTCAAGATACATGTTCTTTGGAGACTTGCTGGATTTGGAACACTGTATCTGGCTTTATTTTACAACAAAATGGAAATTTGTGACTATCCTCTACTAAATATATTTGGTGAAATGTTAAGTCTGGGTGGGAAAAGAGCAAGTAATATCACCCTTTTTTTTTTCTGGAACACATGGGATATTTGCTACAAAGTGGAACTAGGCAAAGGCAAAGGTTGAGGAGGGGAGGGAAGAACATAATTTAGGCACCTTTGTCCAAAAGAATGACTTTGGAATTGTTAACGGAATAAGGCAGTGTTGGAGAGAAGCTGCAGAAGCTGCTGGCTGTTGGGAGCCCTAAGCCCCATCTCTGCTCTGCATGAGTGCATTAGAATGCAAGAAAATAAAAGCCATGGCTAAACCCAGGAAAAGGGGCTGGAAACCAAGGACTCCCTTTCCTAGGTACGTGCCCCAACTACTTAAGTCAGGCATTATACTCCTCACAGCTCCATTTTCATTCTTGTATTTGCAACGAAATTCTTTCTCCATGGAATATGCTAATGCCTGGTAGTCAGGAGTGACAGATGTTGGCTCAGACCTCCAGCCTTCAGAAGGGATATGAAACGCGCAAACTCCAAAGAAGGGCAGAAATTCTGCAACACCACTGTGCCTGGTAATATTTTCTACTAGCTACTGCCAAATCGTTTCCCAGATCTGCTCATCCAGGACATCTGGTATTCTGCATTAGCCAACATGAACTGGTCTGGAACACTCAATAACCTCAGGAACGTAGTATAAATTCTCATACTTAAAGATGCTTTTTTGTGATAACAAAGTTACTTGACTCTTCTGAAGCTTAGGAAGTCACCAAAATTTTAGAAGACATCACATGTCACAGCAAATGGGCTCTAGAGTTCACCTACGTACTTGCCTTACCACCTATCAAATCTTATTTGGCATACAGCCGTTTCAGTTTCTGGAGAGATTTCTTCAAAAGGAAATGATTCTTCATGGTCTGTAGACAGCTCCAGAAAATGGTGCTTATAAACTCGCACAGAAGGCAAGTGAATATACACGAAACTAGCGAACAACAGCTCACTTTTACATACCAAATAGCAAATGTAGGGACACTCTAGAGTAGGTGGCTTACCTCTTGTCCTCCATGTTTTTTGATTTATTCTGCAGTTCTCGTAGATAAACGAACATTTAAACTACAGAAAATATCCTGGAGAAATCTAAATGTAAGTCATTGTAATATAATTTACCAACAAACACTTATCAGCCAACCAACAGCATGTCTTCCAGATTCTCAACACTTGATTTACTGTTTACCCTCTCCGGGTGGAAAAATTGTGATAAAATTCAGTTTTGTTTTTACCAACATTTACAGACTCCTACAGTCTGTAAACCTTTCTAAAATACATTTTTTTGTTAAGAATTAAGTGTTACACACTTCAGCCTGTGGAAAAAGGATGAGAAGACACTTTTCCCAATAAAGCACGCAAAAGCTGTAAGGCTTATGTTTTCTTTGCAGTAGTAACATGTTACACACCCAAACTGAACAAAACACTTGCAAAAATGCAAGTGTTTTAAAGATTTTGCCCATGATGCCTCATCCACACATTCACACTGAGGCAAAACATAGCTGAAATCTGTAGTAGACTGACCTTTCAAACTTTTTGCCTAATTCATCAGCCAGAAGTTAAATTGCACGCCACAAAAATGTATATTATAATACGTTTTATGCTAGATCAGACTATAAAGTTCCAGAAGGATCTGACTCTTGATGGTATCTAAGGCTTGCAAAGAGCCCAACTATACTGAACGGGAGTTCACTTTTGTTGGATACACTGTTCTATAAAACTTCTCTCTCAAGTCTGTTTTGCCCCCTTTTTTTTTCCTTTTTAAAGTGCTCTGGAGATCCAAGGTTTTTGATGAAAAAGGGGTTAAAAAAAAATCCCCCACTTTACCTCACCTGAAAACTGTTTTGTGTATCTCTAAGAAAGTCCCCTTCTTTTCATCAGTTCCCAAGTATTATAATTCACCAGCATATGGAAGTTTTTCCTCTCTTCAGTTTCTTTTTAAAAGCAGTACCTGAAACTAAGCACAATGTTCCAGGTAAGAGTGGATTATCTCACTGGATCTTATACGATATTTGCCATTACAACAAGTAATTCTTTAAAAAATAGTGCCAAGTCCATTTCCTTACATAGTGGATGAACACTCTGTTTTTTAGATGCTGCCACTGAATGCTGACAGGTTTTTCCACAAGTAACACAGGAAAATACAAAGGTTCAATTTGCAAATGGTTGACATGCTTGACAAGTTCCTTCCAAATTATAAACAAACATGTCACACTAAACATTCTCAGCAAAAGCATTTCCCCACATTTCTGACCTGTTTAAGATAAAATAAGAAGCGAAAAGGAAAAGGAAGGAAGAGGCGAAAAGGAAAAGGAAGGAAGAGGCAAAAAGGAAAAGGAAGGAAGAGGCAAAAAGGAAAAGGAAGGAAGAGGCAAAAAGGAAAAGGAAGGAAGAGGCAAAAAGGAAAAGGAAGGAAGAGGCAAAAAGGAAAAGGAAGGAAGAGGCAAAAAGGAAAAGGAAGGAAGAGGCAAAAAGGAAAAGGAAGGAAGAGGCAAAAAGGAAAAGGAAGGAAGAGGCGAAAAGGAAAAGGAAGGAAGAGGCGAAAAGGAAAAGGAAGGAAGAAGCGAAAAGGAAAAGGAAGGAAGAAGCTATCGGCAATGCTTATGCAGTTTCCATCCAAGGGAAAGGACTCTTGGCTAAATCCAGAAGCAAGCTGAGCAAACTGCAGGTGATCCACTCTTCTGTCACCACCAAGTGCCACTGCAATCAATCAGAATCACTACAGGGACACAGGACAGAGGAAAGCAGATAGTTTTAAAACCAAAAGGTAAAAAGTGTATTTTTAATTTTAGTGTGCATAAGTATTTTTAATTATGCACTAGAAAAGAATGTTTTAAGTCAATTCCACAGGGAAACAGGGTGTCCTTTAGAAAATTCTTAAATAAGGCCCAATACCTAACTGATATAATGTAATGCCAAAGACAGCCTTAAATTTCAAAACCAGCTGATGATTTGGTATCCTCATGTGGAAGTCAGCATTCATTACCTTATAGACAATCAGATGACAAACACACAGTTCTTTCTAAGAGGAAAATGAAATAGAAAAAATTGTTTTCAACTGGTTCCTCCCCGCCCAGATCCAGGACATCAAAAGAAATACACAACAACTGGGTAATCAGAACTAGTGGCTTCTTCTGGAATAACAATTCCGTCCAATGTTTTACCAGGTGACAGATGAATTCTGTGATCTGATCTTTACATTGAGGCCAGGAGAGTCAGCGCCTGATAATTACAGAGGTAAGTTTTCCACCCAGTTGACCACCATCATTATCACTGTCCAAGTATTTGTGTTTTCTGTATGTGTTGATAAATGTCAAAAAAATATTAAACAAGTCACCATGCACTAAACTGTAAAATACCTTACTGCAGAGATGAGGTAGTATTTTTTTTCTACTGTGGAACAACCATAACTTTCAACACAATAGACACGAGTTATGAAAGTCTAACCTAAGAATGGAAAGACATGGTCTTTGCCTCCCAAATGACTGTTACATTTATATAGCAAAGACTCTCAATACATATTTCATAGGAGCTGTACAATAAGCTAAGTGGGCATGTGTGTGCATTTACACACCCCTATGCCCCCAAACATGCAACTCCTTTGTCATCATTAATGACAGTTATTCAGCAAATTATTCAAAACAGTTGCTGAACTAAGCTTGCCAGTTTGGAGAGTAGATCACGTCATCTAGAAATGTAATGCAAATTTTACATCCCAGCTGAAGGGTCTGACAAGCCTGGGAACTGTCACATTCAGAAGCACTCCACAAGCACAGGGAAGCAGACCTAAAAATCTATAGCAGGTTTCCTTCCCTCAACGAACCTGACAGCAGTAGCTACTGCAGCACTGGGCTGATGGTGCTTCATTAATTCCACTCAGGGTATGTGGGGCCAGTTGTGGTTGACTAGACAAAAAGAACCGGCATCTGGGACAGGCAGGTCCTACCAGATGAAATCAGAGCAACAGTTAAGCCTGCGAAGAAAGTTTTGGCTGCAATTAAAGTTACACTGTTACTTACTTAGTGAATAAAGAGATGCTGCACACAGGGTTATTTGGCCTATGCAGTGTGCATACAGTTTGACTGGAAGAAAAAAAAAAAAAACAAACCCACACCACATTTTAGTTAAGGGCTGTATCACTCAGTTCACAAAGTAAAAAAATGAGCAAGTGAAGAAGGAATGACTGTATGTATTTGAAAAACTACCCTTACTTACCAAACTTTTGTAAAGATCACACAACAAGCAAGAGTGAAGTTTTTTTATTATTTCACATACCACTACACAAACTTTAAGCCTTCCTGTCACTAAACACTAAAGGCAGAACCAACAGTGACTTTGCTACCTAACGCTCAAAATTGCTTTCCCCTGAACATAGGCATAAAGGAAAGCATAAACCACCTATTCCTCCCAACACCTTTAAAAGCCAGAATACTGAACTAATTAACAACAAAAAAATGTGGTGCAAGAAGGTGTCTTTTTGTGGTCAGAGCACCTACACACACACACGCATGCCCCTGCCAATACTGCCAAGCAATCATGACAACTTGTGAGTCAGCATTAAGTACTCATCATGAAAAGGGGGATCTAGCATAAGAAAGCGGCTTGAGTGGAAAACTAATTGGGGGGGAAGGGAGAAAGGAAATACAGCAGCAAACCATAACACAGAAATTAAAAGACAAACTGTTTCCTGCTTGCCACCACATTTAGAGATGGAAAAAAGAGTATTTTGAACACTGGATAGAATAAATGTCAGTTGTTGTCATTCCAGCTTGGTAAGCACATGTTGATTCAGTAATATTTTATGCAGCTAAAATCAATTTCAGCCATTTTGAGATAATGCCCAGTAGGATAGGTATTATATCCTCTAATTAGAAAGCCACTCATTGCAGCACTGAACTATGAACCATTTGGAAAAAAGAAAAAAAAAAAATCAAACTAATGCTTCTGTATCTTCTCCTATGAAAGAAACATTTTAAACATTTAACATGAAAACAGAATTTCTCTTTCTGAGGAGCACGTAACATGAGAAAATGGGATGAACTCCGACATTAATGGCTAATGAACACAAATGAAAGGGAACACTTCCACAAGCACACACTTATCTATTCATTTCAAGGCCACAAAACACTATGAGGTCAAGATAAGCTTTATAAAACACAACAAAAAGCAAATCAACATTCTGCCATTAAATAAATACAAAGTACTTTGTTGAGATGAAGGATGAAGCTTGCACTGACATCTGGAAGAGTGAAGGCTCCTCCCTTACCCTTTACATAGCGGGCTACTATTAAATCTATTAAACAATCGCTGTGACAGGTAACACACCCAGGCACAATGGACAACTTGAATCCAACAGGGCAAGTATAGAAACAATTTGCAGGGGCACAGGATCTGCCAGTTTTCCACACTGACATGTCCACAGCCTTTTTGGAATATCCCTTTCTCAGCAAGGTCTGTCACGGTACCTTAATGGCTAACAAAAGGCATCAAAAGAGAAGAATAATCAATGATTTTTGCTTTAAAAAAAAAAAAAAAGAACAAACAACTTTGTTTTCAGTAAACAAATATGCAATATATTCAGCATGAAAAATAAAGATATTGGAAGCTTTTTATCGAAGCATGTCAACTAAAGCAAAACAGGCTTGTATTCCACTGTTCGTATTCCAAGAATATTACCTCTAAACCAGTCTTATTTAAGACATACTAAATATTAGTCATCCAGATGCATGTTAGCCATCCAGAAAAAGAGTAAAAACCACAGTATTTTTAATTGTGCATCTTGACAGTACTTCCCTTGATATACTATATTTTTGCTTGGTTATTTTATTGTATAAAAAGAAATTGAGTAGTTCTTAATTAACATTCTTCAATAGAATAATTTGTCGTGTGTTTTTTTAGAATGATCCTTTAGATGTATCCTTCAAGATCCCCATAACCACCACCTTCTCTAGCCCTCATTTTCAATAATGTGATAGAGTTGATAGGTAACCATTGCAAAGCATTAAAGTGATGCACAAGAAAGAGGCTGCTGACGTGTCATATATGTATAAGGAATGACAGACATATAGCAGGAACTGAAAAATCGCTGTATGGAAATTCCTTGAAGTTTACTCCTGTTTGTGTTAAAAAAGAGAAAGCCACATTGTTCAAAGTTGAATTAAAAATTCAGGCTAATTAATGCACCTATAAAACTTCCACTTCCAACTTAGAAATTAAGAGCATTTGAAAAGCAAGCCATTAATACTCTCCAATTATTTTTTGTGCTACACTAGCTTCCGTAAGATGTTCCCTCCAAGTTCATAAATAGAGCATTTGAAAAGAAACCTTTTATCTCTTCAGACAGCTTCCAGAACCTGGAAAACAAGTACATGAAAACAACATAACCACAGACTGACTTACTGCTATGAACAAACACATGTTCATTATTTAGAAAAGAAAATCAAAAAAATTAAACAACCTCTCATTTGTCTTGGACAGTTCATCATCTACAAGTGCTGTAGGAAAGTTAATCCCTTGGACAACCACTCTCCTATCCTGACTAGTAAGTTAAACATAGGAAGAGAAATCTGCTTTTTAAAACAATTCACACTAATAGGAAGCCAGTTTCTTTAGACTGTATGGCACAGGAGCAGGGGTGGAATACCTCGATATATCAGGATGTGCACAATAGATGAAAGCTGCACTTAGCACTCAAAACCTGCACTTGGTTTTGCAGGTGCCCAGGCAAAGCCAAGTCACTCAAAGGCAGCAGAACAGACTCCGAAGGCAGAAGGTGGGCAACAGGGAAGCCAGAGGAGCCAGGAAAGACCTGAGGAATTTCAGAGGGGCTGAAGCAGCTTCTCCCTACTCCAACCCACCTTTTCCAGGATAACCCCCTCTCCCCAAATTTGCTTAGGTGTGGGATTCTCACATAGCCTCCCCACTTCTCAGTTGCCAGAGGCAACTGAATGGAGGTCTCTGTCTCCACAGTCCCCCACAGCAGCTCCCACCACCAACTGTGGTGCAACATAACAGATCTGATCAGATGCCAAAAGCCCCACTTTCCTTCCTCCCCTTCCACCTTGCTGCCCAAGACAACACGCTCCCATCACTTCTGCCAGGCCAGTTTACAGATCTATACCAGCAGAAAAGGAAACATACCAAAACCAGTTTTCTAGTGATTTTAGTCCCTGAAGTAGCTCACCATGGTGTACAATGTACATAAAAGGCTGCAGGGAATAAAATGGGGGGAAAAAAAAACAGAAGGAAGCGGAGCTCAGACCCCACAGTCTCGTGAGGCCTCCTGCCATCAGGAGTTACATCAGGCTGACCATGTTACCGAAGTGCCCCCTCAAAATGCTTCAGAGTGCCAGGGCCTATTCCTAATTCTTCCCCATACCAATGACAAAAACCAAATGCTTTCTGGTCTTGGAGAATTTTTTTAAGCCACAATAAAACATAAGCACATTCCCCAGTTACTACAGATTTTGCAGTCAAGTAATCTGCATTTGAGGAGGGAAAAAAGTCACGGGGCTCACCAGTTATCAAGTGCAGGGGATGAGCTTCACCCTGAGAAAACCCACCGTCCTGACTATAGTGTCTCTTAAACAGCAGATAAACGAGGAGCCAAGGACCACCACCTTGTTATTTCATGTGTTGAGCCAGTTCAAGCTCAGCTGCCAGAAACCCCTTGGAGAAAGAAGGTTTCAAGAATAAACTCAGGACCTTAAAGAAAAAAAAAAAAAAGAAGATAGTTCTTTCTGTTGCAATGCTGGAGTGAATTCTTCCCTTTTTTAAATAGCTGTCACGCAGATTACAGCACATTCAACCAATTAATTCAACCAGCGTTATGAAGCAAATAAACTCCTACCCAAGGCAACAACGCAAGTTCATCTACATATAAAGATCTGCTAGTCTTGAACAATTACCTCAATTCACTCACGGCAAATAAGCCCTCGTTCAATACAACATTTGTTAACTTACTTTCTCCAATTTCTTCTACCTTCCTACTTCTGCCGCTCCTCCCCTATTACACGCTGTAGCCCCTATTCACCCTGCCCTCAGAGCAGAATCATCCAGTACAGATCACTTCCCACGTGCAGTTCTTCTCTGTCCCTCTTCACTGTATGCCATGGCAGAGGAGAGTGCAGCCCTTGTAAACATGACAGGTAATGTACAATACATAATGCAAAGTAAAAATCTAGGCAGATAAGATAGCCAACTTCATGAAAAAACTGTCTGCCCCTCTCCCTGGAAAAAAAATTTTTCTTCAAAGATAAAAATTAACATTTCGGTTAACATCATCTGAGGTTTTCAGCAAGTAAAAAAAAAAAAAAAATCAAGAAAAGCAGATGCCTTTAAATTACAATTTTCATATGAACCATAACCTAATGTCAGTTAAAAAAAAAAAAAAGCATGTGAATTTTGAGCATTTCTACCTGAACACATAAAACACATTTCGACTTGATTAGTCACATCGCACAGTCAAAACAAGTGACACTTGTCTTTTCTGTGCTAGAGTTGTACAACCTGTTACACATTGCAGTGTTAAACAAACAGCCCACTTCTTTCCAGAGTAGGCAAGGCCTTAAAGGTAGTGCTATAGTAACTTTTCATTTTTTGTGCGATAAAGGCCTAACATCACAAACAAAGAAAAATTTGAACTTTAGCACCATTAGGGTGGGCTGTTCTGTGCAGCTGCAATCTCTACTCTTATAGCTCCTGCTACAGATGCTTCAAGAAAATCAGACTTGTGATAGTCTCATTTAGAGCAAGCCAAAGTCAGTGCCATCGTTCAGGCATTCAGGTAAATATGAAGCATCCTGGCTCTACTAATCTTCTTAGATACGGACTATTTCCAGAGTTGTTCTCTGGTTGTCTACTGCTCTATTTCAGTCAAATACAGAGCACAAGTGAAATACACACAGCTCGGACTTGTAACACATGCCTAGGTTGTTCTACAGGCCTGGTGCAACCATTAGTGCTTCTGGTAGCATTTATTACCATAGAATAATGGGCATTTTGCTCTCTAAACATACAAGTACTGCCAAATCCAGAGTAATATAATCACAAATTCAAGATTAAAAACAAACAGTGAAACTGCAAAATCTATAAGCAAGGTAAGCAAAACCTTACAGGCTACACTTACAAGAAAGACTGACAGTTCATCTGAACAATAAAAACTAAATCATGCAAAAACCTCTGGAAAATCTTCATCCTAAACAGGGTACAATCAGTACTACAAAATTTTACAAATACTGATTTTACATTTTCTTCCTAAAGAAGGTTATTCTCGACAATCATGTCTTCTCTCCCCCACCCCCAAAAACAAACAAAAAAGTACATATATGGAAATAAATTCTGAATAACAGAAGGGACACTTTCTTGGCCTTTTTGCTTGTTAATGTAAATCACTAAGTAGTTTTCATTAATCCATAGATATATACTTTTTGTACCTATGGATATCATCTTAAAAAAAAAAGTCATAATACATTCCAATATCCCAAGTTTCTTTCCCTTAAAGTTTAAAAAATTTCAACAGAACCAAAAATAAACTTTATAAAGAACCAGAAGATCATAAAAGGATTCATTCTCAACACTTGACTTTAGCGTACAAATATTCTTTCTTTCTCTTCATCACCTTTTTTTATTCTCTGTATAAATCTCCTTTTCACCAATGGTTCTCAAAATCTTGCAAGATATCCACCTATTCTCCAGAACCTTATCTCCCCAAACTCCCATAGCTAAAACTGATACCCGGCAATTCCCCTCACTAACTTTCTAATAATTAAAATTAAAAAGCTTGGATTGAGTACCCACTGACAATGCTTTTACAATAACAGAATTACTTGAAAAAGGGTTTCATTTAAAGCTATTAACTCTTAAAACAGTCGTGAAAATAACCAAGTCAATCAGCAATCATTTTTCTTACCACCAAAGAAAATTATTTTTGTCCAAGTAATATATCTCACAAGAGACTTTTCTTAAAAGATAGTAATCAGCTTTTTGTCACTTCCTCCTCCTGTTTTAAGTCACCAGTGAAAGATATTTAATAGGATGCAGCTTTGCACTACCCTCCACCACGCTGATTCTACTTCTCCAAGTGTTCTTACTCGTTAAAAACTTTTTTCCCCCTGAAATTCTTCTTTGTTCATTATTGAAACTAATGAAAATAAATTCATGGTTTTATAGTCAATAATCAACCTATTAAAGGGAGTTTCTATAGACTCGGCACTAAAGCAACCCTGGTAGAGACTTCTACAACACCAGGTTCTGATTTAGGCTGGGGAGAATTTTGAGTCCCAGAGTACTTCACATTTCTAGTTCCAATGTGCTTTGACATCTTTAGATTTTAAGCAGTGTTGATTTCCTTAGGACTTGAACATGCAATTAATGAGCGAAATTTATACTACTGGCACTGTTATTTGCTTCATTTCCAGTCAATGAAATAACTATCAGAAACAGAGTCTAACAGATTCTTTTAAAAGTCTCAAACATACCTTCAATAAATGTACAGTCTTTTGAGTTCACAAATTTCTTCAAGGTACTTCAGAAAACTTTAATCACAATTAGTCATTATTATAAAAAGCAGCTTTAAGTACAATTGTATTACCAGAAGTCCCTTCCCATTCAAGGCTACAATATTTAACACTGCAATATTTAACATTTTAACGCTACAATATTTAAACACAGATACCTTATCAGCACCAAAAGTTTCCATCCTGTGGTAGATCCAAATGGGTTATATGCAGTCAGTCATGAAAACGAGAACTTCTTGTACCCAAATGGTCTCACCTGGTTTAATAGAGCTACTTGTGCATGACACCACAATTACTTTTCCCTTCTTCACATTTGATTTTTTGCATTATTTGTCTTCAACAGTTACAGATCCTTCCCAGATGATGGTTCATTTTATAGGAGATGGTAGCTCCTACATGACTTTACTCAATTTTTCATCACTCAGTCAGATACTAAGTTGTGACACACTGACATAACTACTTGAAAATGCTGGCAAGAGCAGTAAAATACCTCTTTCCTGCCACATTATCAGCATAGCTGAGAGCATGTATTATCCACTCATTATTTCAGGTCACAGTTTGTATTTTCTATGAACAGCTTGGTGCACTTCCATAAAGACCCAGAATATTATAAAATATGGCAACATACCCTCATTTTTTATTACTGTTATGGTTAAGAATTTTTTTCAGTTTAACCAAAATTTCGCACATGAATCTGTCAGACTGAAAAGATAAGCAAGCAGGCTTCTCAAAAAAACAACCAACCAAAGAAACACAAACAAACAAACCAACCCCAAAAACTAAACAGAAAAACCATATAAAACACCTCAGGCTCTTCCTGGTACCAGCAAATATAGAGGAAAGAAAAAAAACCCAACCTTTTCTATCTATCTTCTCAAACCATATGAGAACATTAACAGATTCACTTAAATGCGCACACACAAGAACACTGGTGCAAGTTGTGGTTATAAAAGAAACCATCCCAAGATTCTTGATTCAACCATGTCACTACGGATTCGACATCACAGATTGAAGCTCTCCAAAAAACCCAGAAGTAAATGGAAGACCAGTCTTCCCAGAAATTAAATTATACTGAACCTGCACATGCTTTGATTGTTCTTAAATCAGAGCATACATTCTCAAAGTTCTCATTCCATCTTCTTTAGTAATTAGTAGAAGAGGGGGAAATGAAAGCATTACTTGTGGAGCTTGTTTTCCATTTTTATTGCTTTCTCAAAAATTTCCAGAGACAAGGTTACTTCTGGTTACATCTTCTAAGCACTGTATCACTAGGCAAACAGTATTTAGAGAACATATATATTTAGCAGAGTTGCATCATCATTCACTGGCCACTTGACAAGTTTAGAGCAGTTCATAATATAAGGAGTAGTTTTAATAAATCTCTAAACTGCTGAAGTCATTATGACATACAACATTACTAACATCACAGACATTAAAGCACGCGTCTTTATTATCTGTGTCAGCTAACAAAACAGACAATAAAATATAAGGTAAAGCTCTTACATTAATGTGAATAAACAAATATTTCACTAAATGTAATGCAGTCCTCTCAAGAAAAAAAGGTGACATGAATTCATGGTTACTTGAATTACCATCCAGTATAATAAAATCCTTTTTAGAATTAAATTACCACCTTGAAGCATAAAAAGGATAATCACAGGGTTTCTTACTGCCACAGTCTTTTGTAAATACTGAAAATAACTTACAAGCTATGATATTGTCATTGCAAAGAGTACTCATAAAAATTGTTCCAAAAATTGTATGTAAAATAGCATCGGTAACTTAAGTACACTTTTAATTGTCTCTCCATTAAGGTGGCTTTTTCAACATCAGAGCAAAATAAAAACATGACCAGGAAAATCACAGGTAAAGAGAGATGCTATTCTGACAAACTAAAGAAAAGATAGATAAGCATCCCAAAATATTCTCAAATTCCTTAGAAATAAATAAATAAATCAAAGAACAGACTGACTAATCTTTCCTTAATAAATAAATAAATAACTCAAACAACAGACTGACTAATCTCAGAACCTTAAATCTGGAAAACATACATCTGCTTGGCCACATAAAAACAACTAAACCATGAAGCCAAACAACCTTGTTCCCTGTAAAAACCAGAGCCTAGCATTCAGAATCTACAAACACAGCTTCTGGTTTGTGAGATTTTAAGACAGCTCTAGGAGAGGACCTTTCACACCAGTTTGGCAGGACATCTAAAGACAGTATCTCGAGAGAACAGGACCAAGCGCGGGCTACAAAGGCTGAAAAATGTAAGACTCTCAGATTTGCAGTCTGTTTAGACTTGCTTCACTTTTATAAGCAGTAAGAACCCAAAAGCCCAAACATCTGTGCAGCTACCAAGTCAATCTACCCGATTAGAGATGCCCAGCTATGGAAAGATGAGAATATGAGATTTATCCACCCCGATGAAAGACGACTTTGTAAGAGGTTCCTCCTCAGTGAGAAACCCAGCCTCAGGTTTAGCAAAATCGTAAGAAAAAGCCATATTTGAGAGCCCTTTGAGAAGAGCAGCTTGCAGGGTTACGGGATTGTTTTGTTGTTGTTTTAAAGCTGAGGTACAAGGGGTACAGCAGGGAAATGGCTATTCCCATCCAGTTTTTAATGGAATAAATTTAAACTCAACAATAATGGATGACAATGCAAAACTTGAGCAGAGAAGTAAAGAGCCAGGTATAATCAATTGACCTACCACATACCACAAAGTAGCATCACTGGTAAGGACAGGTCCAAGTCTTGCTGGTATCCTCCTGTTTGTTATACAGGGTTAACTCTCCATTAATTATACTTTTAACAGCCCCCACCAGGTACTGCCGATATCTACTTTCTTATGCCATACTGCAGCCCTACTTTTGGGAGGCTTCCTTTCTGATGACAAATGGCTCTCATGAGCTCAGAACTTCTCCTATGAAAGTAACTGTGTGACAGAGACGTCCCACCCACCCTCACCAGTATTGCCACAGCTTACAGACTGATGGTCAGTCATGTGGACAATCATGTTATTTTCTGCCTAGCGTTATTTGGCAGAGCTACAAACAGTAGCAGGGGCATGGGAGCTGTGCATCCCAAGTCTGGAGGGTCACTACCCCACTCAGTGGCATTGAGGTGGTATCCAGACAGCCATCTTTCCATATGGAACTTTTAGACCCTGCTATGAAAGCTCTGAAATAGAACTGACCCCTACAGACATCACAAAAACAGTCATTCCCAATAAACAGATTTTCTAACTAAAAATATATTCTAGGAGTACAGGCTTAAACTCTTGCTAACCTCCGTTCACTCTTCTGACCTATTGTTCCATAGTTCATCTATCCATTACCGACTAGAAACTTGACACCATGCCTGTTACTCAGATTTACCTAGATCTGAAAATGCTCCATTTCATATTCGGCACAGCAGCACCATCATTCCTCCACTCCCAATACCTATGCTCAAGGATCACCGCTCCATACTTACGCTCGTTCTACTCCTTTCCCAAGCAGCTGCTAAAAGCAATTAAAGCAAAATACCAGGCAGGACAGACTTCTGATCCAACCTAATCTGGCAATTTTTACATGTACCTTATCTATCCTACTAATTCTCCCTCCCAAATTACAGACGCTACCACACCACACATGCTTATGCAGCCCATGCTACAGAAATATTCACCTGCCTTGTACAGCTTCACATTAGAGTACTGATCCGTTAAACAAGGCTTGTCAATCATTCTCTACACTTGGAAATTCATTACAAGAAAAGGGTTTTATTTTTTTTCTCCAGAGAATGATGCTACAAGATTTATACAAGAACAA
This sequence comes from Morus bassanus, assembly GCA_031468815.1. Taxonomy (NCBI): domain Eukaryota; kingdom Metazoa; phylum Chordata; class Aves; order Suliformes; family Sulidae; genus Morus; species Morus bassanus. The sequence continues at coordinate 83,716,362 of CM062568.1, read as the reverse complement.
TTACTCCAGTCCATTACTAGATTGGTGAATTTCCAAAAGGCGGGTGGGAGAGAGGCTATGTCAGTGAAACCATGATCATTATTTTCTACACGATATTTTTGTTTTCAATGTCAGATGGATATCTCCAATCTTTAAAAATCAACAGAAACTCTACCATGAAGCATCTATATTTCATACATAGTATGCAACATGACAGACCTACAAAAGCAAGGAAAAGAAAAGATTACCAAAGATCACATCTGTCATAAGACCAGTTTGGCATTCTCTTCCATTTCTGCACACATCCCTTTTTCAGAATATGCCCATATTCCCCACTCACCCAGCAACTGTGGATGACTGTTGAAGCAGCTGCAGAAGCGAGAGTCTCTAAAAGACCCTACACACCCAGCTACCACATAAAAAAACTGCACAGAGAGTTAAAACATAACAATGTTTTATGTATGCTATGTAAGATTTTATATCCAGTGGCCACCTTTCTAAGAGTTTATACCCCACCTTAAGTTTATTATTGATAAAAAGTCTTGATCAAGGCAAAATTTAAATTCTCCCCACATCTATTAAAAATATACCATGACTTTAGGAAGCATCCCTCCCAGTAGCCATGCATGACAGAGCTTATCCGTGCCACTGCCTGCAGAATCAAGGCTGCAGACTACAACCGTAATGGCTGACTTGCAACCTAAAATGAGATCTGAATGCACAGCAAAATAAAATTAGAAAAGACTGAAAGTCACAAAAAAGTTTAGTACCAGCCAAGTTCAACACAACTTTCCACAGGTAATCTGCCTGCAAGGTCACACTCTCAGTTAAATACTGTTTATCATCTCACTGCTTTCTTTCAGAAAGGCCTTCCTTCAAACAGCAAAGAAAGAACCGGAATTTTCAGGCAAACTAGTTTTTCAACACAAATGCACAGAGGGATTAAAAATGGGGTTTACACTGGAACCTGTCTGCTCCGTAAAGCTCTCCTAAAATTGGAACAGATACCTAGCTGTTACCTAGGAAACAGCAAGTAAAGTCCTGTGTAAACTATTGGGTCGTTTAACAACCAGAAAATTAGAAATGAAAAGAGTAGCTCAGTACAGAAATTATTTACTGCAATCTACAAGACAAACTTGGTCCCTAAGTACTTCATATCCTTGAATCAAGCAAAGCTAGATACAAGCTTTGAAACTTGGGATTTCATTTCAGAAAGAACTTTCAGGTTCTTCCGGAAAAATGCTGTAATCTGCCTTTACTGAAATACAAACCTCAGCACTGGCACCAGCTGTGTCTTCCAAGTATGCAGAAAGCTACAGATTTTGTACACACCACCAGAGACCGAAGCTTACTATATATATATATATATATATAAAAACTGCCATGTACCTGACTTAATAACAATTCTAAGCAGCATATCCCTTTCTTTCCCTTTGATTCTAGTTCATGTGTGACATGAAGATCTGGGAGGTTTTCTAAAACACCATTTCCAAACAAATAGAAGAGGTCAAGCAATTCAGTTACCCGGAAAGAAACATCACACTACATGACCTGCTCCTTAACTATGTGAGCATATTTTCCCTCTCCTCAAAGTTTCCACTGTAGCTACGGCTGCTGCAGCTCTAGCGGTATCAGCTGGGAACGCGACCCAAGGAAAGCTGAACAGGCTGCTCGTCTTCTAGCCGTCACATCGTGTAAAATTGCTGTGAGCAGGATGAGGCAATGATGTGCTTGAATGATAGCAGCTGTTCTGCGCTGGCATCGCCACAAGCAGAGCTGTAATCACAGCCAGGTGTGATGGTGGGAATTTTGGGGGATAAAGGCTACGCCTGCACCTGTGGCACTCTGTAACTTCCAGCCATGCAATGTTTGTTTTTTAGAGACCATCTGTCATTTTGACAAGCTCCCTACCTGAGTGCCACTGGAGCAAGCTACCTTTCGTACTTCCTTAGCAAGGCCTTTCTCCCTTTTGTACAACAGCCACTTTCAGCCTCCCATATAGGCGCTTTGTAAACAGAAAAGGATACAGTAACTATGGTGTAGGAGCCACTGAATTGTAAGAATTCAAAACGCTCCTGGTTACTGTGATCAAAGCTAAATCCTTTAGGGCGATTATCCACACCAGAAGCCTGAAAAAATCCTGCAACTCGAGTACTTTTATACCGCATCTTCGAGCTAAAGCGCGCTTTCCCCTGTTCCCGAGCAGGGCTCCCTCCAGTTGCACGTAACTACGGTGAGAACATTTTAACAGGGGCTGTCGTGCTTCGCCATCCATCCGTGCAGCTTTGGGCCTGGCAACTAGCTGCGAACGCAACAGATCTATAGATAGAGACCACAACTCCGAGGCCGTTAAAAGGAAGATTTATTCGGAAAGCAAAGGAAAAAAAGAAAAATAAGCCTACTGGAGCACCCATTTAAACAGGGAGAAGAAGTACATGCGGTGCGCGCAAGGGATACGAGACGCCGACCCCACTCGCGCCCCAGCACCCACCACCGTGCGGAGGGGCAGCGCTCGGAATCCGGCGATGATTTCACCGCTTCTCCAAAAATATCGCTCCCGGAGGGGCCGCCGGCCTGTCCGAGGGGCCGGGCGGGAGCGGGGGGGGCGCGGCGGGGCCGGACCAGCCCCGGCCCCCGCGGCCCGGCTCCGCCCGGTCCGGCGGTGCCCCGCTCCCTCCGAAGTTCGCCCCCTCTCCCCGGCAGGTGCCCGCCGAGGCGGCGCGACCCCCCCCCCCCGCTCCCGGCTCCCGTCGCCGCTTTTTTCCATTTTCCAGCACAGTTCGGGTCGCCCCTTCGCGCCAGCGCTTGGAGGCGGGCAGGGCTCCGGCCGTAGGGCGGCGGGACGCCTCCGCTGCCCCCTCAGAGGAGGGAGGGCGACGGGGCGTCCCGGGCAGAGCCACCGGCGCGGCCACGGCAGGTGCCGGGGGCAGCGGCGCTCCCCAGGCCGGGCAACCCCTCTTTCCCCCCCGAAACCCCTTCCCACCGCCCCCGCCGGGCAGGGGCAGCGCCCGCGGCCGCGGGACGCCCGCGGGTAGCGAGGCAGCGGCGGCGGCAGCGAACACCTACCCGGTGAGCTTCCCAATCTTCACAAAGCTAAACACATCCATCCATGCAGCCGGCTAGCTCTGCCCGTCACACTCACTCACTCCAGCGGCGGCGGCAGCAGCGGCTCCATGTCGGGAGAAGGTTGCGTCCGGCGGCGGCAACAGCCCTCGCAGAGGCAGGAGCCGGCGGCGGCGGCTGCTACCCGCCTCCGGCACGGAGCTGGGCGTGCAGCATCTCGCAGGAGCGGCGCTCATCTGCGCGCAGCCCTCCCCCCCCGCCCCGCTCCCCCCCGCCCCGCTCTCCGCCCGCCTCGCCCCCTCCCCGGGGTAACTCGAGGCGCGGGGAGGGCGCCGGGGCTGCCCGGCGGGAGGGCTGCCCTCCGCCCGGGCCCCGCCGCGCAGCGCACCGGCAGGCTGAGGCGGCGGCGCCCCGCTGCCCCCTCGCAGTGTCCCCAGAGGAGGAAGGCGGCGGGGCTGAGGAAGGTGGAGGGTGCAGCAGAGGGAGTTTCTCCTCTCGCCGGCGATGTCTCCCCCTCCCGTGGGGGAGCGGAGGGCGCAGGCGGCGGTGGCGGTGGCGGTGGCGGCCCGGGCGGGCGCCGCCCGCTGGCTCCAGCCCGAGGCGGCGCTGCGGCCGCCGGGAGCGGAGCGGGCCGAGGGGCCTGGGCGCCCGACGCCGCGGGGCTCCCCGCAGGGCCCCCCCGGAGCCGCGGCGGCGGGGATGGAGGGCGAGGGGTCGGGGGCTGGAGGGGGTGCCCTCTCTCGGCACCCCCGGGGGGCAGGAGGCGGCTCCCCCCGCCCCCTCCCGCCCCGCCGGGGAGCGGCACCCCGGGGCTCGCAAGGAGGCGGGAGCGCGGAGCCCTCCTCCGGAGCGAACGCTGGGGAGAGCGGGGAGCCCCCTTGCCCCCGGCCACCTCCCCTCAGGGGCCGCCCTGCTCCCCGCTTCCCGCCGGGGTGGGGAAGGGCCTGTTGCCCCCGCACCTCGCACTGGGCGCACCTCTGTGGCAGACCGCTACTCTCACGTCTACCGCCTGGGTGTCCTCACCGTCCCGTGGCCTCTCCACCCACGCCAGAAGAGAGACTTGGAGGACTGGAGTCGTCCTGATTGTGACAGGAACGTGGCTAAGGCCGTGTAATTAAAATCAAGCGTTCTTCGTATCACGTCTCGTGGAAAAAATGATATGCCCAGATGTCCTGACGCGAGAACAGTAGGGACAGGCTGCCTTACGCTTTTGCCCTGCGTCAAGCTTCAAAAGAGGCACTGGGGTTTCGCTATCCGTGAGCTTCCTGTGAGTGAGCAGGACAGGAAGGCAGGTGAAATTCAAATTCGTCTTTACGCAAGCTCCGCGCTGCAATACAATAAATCTCTGCATGGGAATGGATTTTCTCCACCTCAGTGTTTATATTTGTGTTTTTGTTTGCTGAATAGATTGATCTGCTCTTTACTTCCTGCCTTTACAGAGTTTCGGTCTCTCCTGCGGGCTTGCACCTGCACTCTCCCACCAACCAAGAACTTCAGAAACGGCAGTAGAGCCCAACACGTAGACTCCAGCCACCAGATGAAAACAATGCACTTTTTTAATATTAAAATGCGTATTGATAAGAGAACAAAAAGAACAGGCAGTACGAATGCTCACTGTGAATTGGGTTTCAAACTATTCTTTAAAACAATAACGGCAAAGAATGATTGATCATCTGTTTACACTGGGAGAACATTGAACAGCCAGCTGAAAAACACTTGCTGGCCTACCATGGGTGTAAACGGTTTGGGCATTTTCTGAAATGCCCTATGAAGTATTTTATGCTAGTGCAGCAAAATATTTATGTGGTTCTTACATGTAAATATTTATAGTTACACCAGGTTTTTTAAAACTGCAGAACCTGTGCCTGTCATTCAGGCTGCTCTGTTGATTGATAAAAGTTACAAAGTTAACACAGTTTCAGCTGGTTGGAAACTGATTTATTTATAAAACTCTCATTATTTATTTATAGGCTGAGGAGATAGGCCAAGATCCTACAACGCTAACTGAAGCTGATGAAATGATATACCATATATAAAATTAAGCACATATGTTCTCTATCAAACAAAGCTCCTGTCTTGAGCACTTCATGCTCCAAGGCTTGTCATGTAAAGGTGCCTTAAAGCATAGTGGTGAGCGCCAGAGAAGTGAAGAAGTTCTAAGGGGTCACTAGAATTTCTGTGGTTTCAGGGTCTTTCGGTGGAAAGGCAAATGTGATCCTAGGATATATTGACTGAGGTATTTCCAGCAGAGAAATAAGGAAAAGCAGAAAGCATAACATCTGATCAGAAATGCCGTGCTCAGCTTATTCAAAAAGTACATTTGAGAAAAATGAGAGCAGGTGCAGGAGGATGCTAAAAGATTGTTAAAGGTAATGAAGAGTCAGTCTTAGAAGAGGAGACTGAAAGAGCTTTGCCTAGCAAAACAAAGGCTAAGAGGTAAAAAAGATTGTTGTTTATAAACACATCAGTATGGTAAACACAGGGTGTGTACCCAAAATGATAGGGCTTTATGGAAAGTCATTAAAATTTGAAACGAAGATGAAATTATCTTCTCTTTCTTTGGCATTCCAAACAGATAGATGAAGTATTGCTATTTTTATAGCTACTTTTATATTTTTGTTTTCCTAGGCAGAAGATACTGCAACAGTACAAATTTTGCAGAATGACCATGGAGATACTGTTGGAATAGCTGACATTCTGGAGGTCCATTAATAGCAGTATCACAGGAGTCTTACTCCCAGATGTGCAGACATGAACAGAGAACCCAGACAAGTGTGTTTCTTCCAACCGTGATAAATACAGGTAACTTTCTGGAGCTCTGCTGTGTGAGAATCACGCATGGAGGAGGAGACTGGGGTATGAGAGCAAGCACTTCAGTTCATGGTTCTTTGGGTTCAGGTGTCACAGCAACTGGATATAAAACTACGTCAGAGCTGTAGGAAAAGATTAAAATTCACCTACCCAAAGAAGCAAGGTGGTGGGCGTTGTTCTATTTCAAGAGAAAATGCTGATATGTGTAGTTTGGACTGGCTTTGGAGCCATCATCTGTACACTGAAATCATATTTTGATATTATATCTTCATTTGCAGGAATATGAACTAGACAATGTCATGACGGAACTCCTGCACGTACAGTTCTGCCTTTTAGTTACTACAGTGGGATTCTTCTCACTAACTACCAAAAGTTAGGGGTCCAACCTCGGCAAGTCATACCCTACCTCTGTGGTGGACAGGCACCCGTCACTCCAAACCATCTCCTTCTACAAAAAGTGACATAAATTGCCTTTTGCAGGTGCTTTATTTTCTCTGCCAACTCCAGTGAGAGGAAGCCTAGATGCCTACTTTTGACTGTCTTCCAGATGTCTAAAGTTAGGTGAAATAAAACCCATTTGAAGGTGACAAAGGTACATGTAAACGTTGAATGAGAACAGACAGACAAAGACAGCAAAACAACATGTATTTAGGATCTCAGTAACAAACAATAATTGATCATGAAGTTCCTAATCTTAAAGCAGGAATCTGACATCAGTTCCTGACTGAATTCTTAGCCGGCTTTTTTTAGAAGAGCATAGTAAATATAACTTTTTGAGGATGCTTTGTTACCGTGTACTATTACCTTTTTATTACGTTTGTCCAAAGTAATCCAATTAGGACACTTAATACTAATGTTGTGTGTAATCCTAGTATAGACTGTGAGCCAGTAAAAGCCTTAATTTCATATAGTATGGTAGTTTCATATGCATTTGTAGAGAAGGGAGGTTTTGTCTCATTTTATAACACTCCTTGTTTTAAAGGAAATGACAGACATACGTAATGCACATAGGAATGCTATGCCATCTTAACTTTAAAACCAATTAAGTCACTGTAAAGACTTAATTTTTTGAATACCCTAATTGTTTTGGTCCTAGGGAAACTGCTGCAAAGACGCAATGTACATATCTTTATGAATGACATGAAGAAACGTTTACTTTTGTGTTCCTGGGTTTTAGGGTTTTTCATTTTTCCTTCTGAGGCACTGAATACTCACCAGAAGAATATGCTTTGGGCTTTTCTGGATACCACACAGCACAGACTTTTAGCCCTGCAGCTGGACCATTAATATCTGTTTTATTACTTACAAGATGAGTAAAATTTGATCCTAGGTAATTTAAATGAAGATAGGTAGAATCCTAAACCAAAGACATGATATGAAATCCGTGGAAATGGCTGAGGTCCAGTTTTTATTTTAATACTCCTGGAGGTCTCACCAGTTTTCCTCTCACATAAATTAAAAATCCATCTCTCTAGGTTTTTTTAAGGCTAGTCAAGTGGGGTTTTTTAATGATCTGGAATCTGAAAAAGATACTTAAAAGTGCTGTATCTCACCTTTGAGATTGTTTTAAATTCTTCAAGATGGAATGATTTTTTACCCCGTAAGATAACAGCTGAAGGTTCCATGATTTTTCTGCAGTGCTTGATGATATTACTCATATCCAAATGGCAACAATGTTTAGAGGAATGTGATAAAAAAAAATCCATTGAGTAATGAGGTGTTAATACATAGCTGGTGATGCAAAGTTTCAGAGGAAGATATTTTGTCGTTGTGATCTGGTACTTACTGAATGTTATTTCTAAAGATAGTTGCTTATGACTATGTCATGTAGTAAGTTCTGTAGTACTCTGGGCTACTTGTATTTTAAACCATTACATTCTTTTTTCAGCCTTGAGGCTTCAAAACATGGATTTTTTAGACTCCATGTCTTTACCCTGGTGCTTACTATCTGTATACAAGTCCATGTAAAAACATTGTAACTGTTACAGATTTTCTCTCTGTCCATATTTACAGCATTATCAAGAAGTCCCTCTGCTTACCTTGAATCTATACACCCAGCTTCTACGTGTCATTTTTGGCACCTGTCAAATAGAATTTTATCAGGCGTATTTTTTATTGACCCATGCAGACTGTTAGGCACTAAATGTTTTCAAATTTGCTGTATAACTTAGTGCAGGAGACATGACATGTCACATACAAATGCAAAATTAAATCATAGATGGTTGGAAATTTTAATAGCAGACAAGATTTTCTTTCTTGCCAGTTAAGAAACAAATAAATCTAGAAGCCTGAAGGATACTGAATCACATGGAACAAAATAGGCAAGGATATTACAACTGGCACAACAGTTCTGCTGAAGCCAGACATGCGTAGTCAAACCTATACAAGCAGGTTGGTTAAAAAGACAATCAACAAAAACTATTGGTTGCTATTATGAACTGATAAGTCTTACAGCATATTGAACCTGATATTAAAAAACGTTTTCATATGCTGCAATACACAGATGAGATCAAGATAAGGAATGGGACCTTAGGCAACATAAAGATAGTAACATTTTCTGCTATAATACTAATGCATTAGTTATTTTAAAATAAACTGGTCTTCATAAAAAAGGATTCACTTTTCTATAATGGATATATCTGTAATATTCAAAGCATAATATGGAAAGAGTAGAGTTATCTACAGTAGCTCTTTTACTAACAAAAGACCCAATTCAAGAAAATCTTTAAGACATGCTTATAAGATCAGTCCTATTCGTGGCATCACTTAGTCTAAAATATAACTTGAAACAACTGCAAAGTTAAGCATGTGTTTAAGTATTTTTTGAATAAATATGATTTCACAAATCATAAGAAAATATATGAAGATGAATCAGAAAAAAAAATGTTAAATGTTAATGTGCAAGTAAGTGTGCAAAAAATGTATTTACAATAAAGGGAAAACCAAGGGAAAAGTAAAAACTCATCCACCCTTTCTCAAGGCAAATCTGAATTCTGCCATCAGTTTTTTTCATACTTTAACCAAAATAGTCTGCAGACTGAAAATTTTGTGGCAACTTTAGAGAAAATGATCAAAGTATGCATTTTAAAATGAATAAATATTAAAAAAACAGGACTACCATTGAAGTCTTCCCAGTATTATCTATTATGTTATTCTGTTAGGATTAAAGTGATCAAATGTGTGGTGGATTTTAAAAATCAGAGGCATATTCTATTTTGTATTAAGACATCATTGAAACAAACCAAGGACAAGATGGTTATATTAGAAACATATTGGAATGGGGAGCCTTTATTTTGGTTAATAGTCTGAAGTTTAAAAGCTTCAGAAATATTTTTAAATTATTATTATTTGCCAGTACCAGAATATTATTTCAGTTATGGCTTTTAAATTTGCCAGCTTGTCTGTCTATGAACACAAAGTATTTGTTTTGTTTTCCTTGACAGAATAGGACATTACCATGAAACTGAAGAAATATTGCAAACTTTTGCTCTGTGTGTGGATTTTCCTGGGCAATATCTGCAACCATCTGAGTTGAGGGGGGGAAAGCAATTTCATGAGAGCAAAATAACTTACACTCAGAAGAGAAATAAAAAAAAGCAAATTTTCACAATGAATAGAAACTTCACAGACGCAGTGTTAGTATCTGGGTGCCAAAACCTAGTTTTCTCAGTCCATATTTAGGCACTTGCAGATAGGTGGCCTACTTGTCAGTAATACTAAACATTCACAAATGAAAAAGAAATTGCTAGTTACTTCTAAAAAACAAGCAGCTTGTACAAAATTGCCAGAGTATCTGAAAAGCCAAACTTCAGTGTGTAGTTTTGAAATTTTTAGCCTATATTTTTAAAGATCGTACAGACCATATTTTATCCACTGAAATGTGTTCTTTTGATCTTAATTGCAAGTTTAATAAATCTAGACCCATGAATTATATGCGAGGTCTCAGGCAGTGGGTAATTTCTCTTAGCTTAGGCAAGTTATAGCGCACCACAGCTGCTATTGCTGACCATAACACCAACAGAACCACCAGTCTGTGTGGATCAGGGTTTGTTCTCAGTGTAACTGTGTGTATTCAACGTGTGTACAGGCAAGTATATCATGTGTTTTGCATTAAGAATGCTGTTTTCTTCCAGGTAGAAGAGAGGACTGCAAATCTGTCTGCAGAATAAAATACAGTAAGGTAGTTACTTTTTCAGCACACTGAGTAACGTGATAAGGAGTCTTGCATACTCAAGGCACTTCTGTTTATTCAAGTGACCACTGGTGAGAATCATTGGGGGGTTTTGATTTTGTTCAGGCTATATAGTGGTTCTAGAACAGCAACTAATTCCCTAATGTGGCTTAACAATAAATACTGGAGAAGAATTATCATGGGAATCAGCTATATGGAAAGACCAGTGGAAGCTGCAAAGCTGAAAGGGACAATAACATGCCATAAAGTTCACAGAGTTTTCTTAGGAAAGTGTGTGCAATTTTTAGAAATGCACTGCAGTCAGTAAGAGGTATTCTGTAAATACAGTGCATTTAGGAAACTGTTTATTTACCACATTGTACAAGCCTAATGCTTTCGGTTAGGAGAAAATAGAAAACTAGCATTCTAATACATCAGCAAGTGGCCTGTGACATGGCTGAGTAATCTGCACGTGAAGGCACTTGTGCCGTGTCTTCTGCTAACCAAAATCTGTTTGCCCAGATCATTAGGAAACATTGACAAGAGTGTTTCACACATGTACTCTCTTCTTCGGCTACCAGTTCCAGTCTGGGTGAAATTTAAGGACCTGTATTGTCTCCATGCTCATTATATCAGACCTGTCTTACCCTTACCCCTTTGCAGCACTCCACATCCTGAAGCTGAAAGGAAGAAGGTCAGCTGCAGAGCATTCCCCAGGGGAGGCCATTTCAGCCTAGATCACACACCTTGATCACACAGGTGGACATGCGCATCTTCTGGAGTCAAAAGGGAGTCAAAGAGCCAATGCACAGCATAATAATCATCAGTCTGTGCAGATCAGCTTACAGGGTAGAGACATTTTAGAGCACAATGCAAGATCACTTTCTTTGTGCTCACTAGTAGAAACAGTCTTTAGAATTCACTGACATTTAATCATCTGCCTCATATCACTCCTTTTCAGAGTAGCTATTTTGGTGCTATGTGGGGGTTGTCACAGAAATGGTTGCCTAATTCTGATCTAAATTTTGTGGTGTGCAGCCAGATCTTCTACTGATAAGCACTTTACATCCGAATGTTATAATAAAGGGAATTAAAAGTGATTCTGTTTCATGAAAGAGCAGTGACATACTTACCAGATATTCCTAGCTCTTGCAAAAAGAAACCTAGCACAATTTCCGCAGAGCCCGTGTTAAAAAATGGGCATACATCAATACACCAGTTCCCAGTGCCTGCCCTATCTCTTTAGTTTCAGGAGTTACAGGTGAATGGATTTTCGGTAGGGTCCAAGAAATCAGAAGTTGTTTCATGTAAACGACAGGCATCGGTATTTTCAAATCACTGCTGGCCTCATAAAATGGCTGAGGTTCAGAACTATTTTGAAGCTTAGCAGCCAGAAAAGTATCAGTGAAATTGCCAAGAAGCTTGCTGCTTCATGCAGCAAGGAACACAGATCTAAATGAGATTTTTCCTTTTTTCTTGCAGAGAAGCAATAAGGAAGGGGGTGGGGAAAGGAGCTGCTCACTTTATTTTCCCTGAAATACACTGTGGCTGTAGATTTGAATCAATCCAATGAGTGCTTTAGGAGGGGTTTTAAGATGATATAAATGTCCAGTTAAAGGCTTCTTGTGTTTCTCTGCTGAGATCAGTACAACTCTGTTTATAATATGCCAATAGTGGGGTTTTTTTCTGGACAATTCTTTCAAAGTTAGGTTAGTGCACGTCTCCATTTTGTTACTTTGCATGAGCAAACACTTCGGTATAACTGGTCCATGAGGTATTTTCCCATGGGGTTAAAAGATAAAATCCTAAAAAAAAAACTCCTCCAGATTACTTTTGAAAAGCAAAACCCCACTTTTGCTACAGGATTTAACTGGTAATTGATCTGACAGGACAAGACTTATGTTTCTCAAAGTTGGGTAATATTTCCTACTAGGACTATGTTCTTTGGTTCTTGTGGCAGAGTGTAGAAAATCAAATTATAAACATAGCTGTAAAAGTCTGGATCTTAGTGTGTAGTATTTGATATCTTTATGACACAGCAGAGTAACCTGCTGGTTTTAGGGATCACCTAGTTCAAACTTTTTGAATGTGCAATCCCATTTTGTTTATCTGGTTTTTATATAATGTTCCAAGATCTAAATAGTGAGTACATTTTGCAGATCTAATGTTGTACAATTTGAATATGCATTTCTAATAATTACTCGCCATGTTTGTTTTTATTTTAAAGTTTTATCTTTTTATAGTTTTTTCTTTTTAAATTAACTTTTTTCAGTATTGACAACCAACCTCAAATCCTTTTACAGTCTACAGAGGGGCTGATACTAACAGATTTTGCATAATGACTCTTGTTTTTTTCTGTTCAAGACACTGAATGAGAATAATCTGTTGCTGTGACAATTAATTAAGAATATTAGTCAGGGAATATAGACAACAAACATGCAAGAGAAAGCAGATCTCCAAAAGATTTTTAACATTCAACATCAACTTTTTGCATATGTAATATGTTGTTGCATTATTGTATGAAAAGTGCTTTTGACAGCTTGGTCAACCCATCTTTATGTTTATGTGGAAAGTCTTTCTTTCAAAATATGGGCCAAAATTCTACTCATACTGAGCCAGGAATTAGCTGTGCATTCATGACAGGATCCCAATTTGGTCAAATCACTGAGGTGGAAGTGCCAAGACCTTCTACTAGGAGTTCCCCGAAGAAAACTAAAACCTAAAAACTTAGCTTTTTAAAAGGAAGGCAGAAGAAGGCATGAAGAGAAATTAAATTTTCTACAGAGTCCACTGTGTTTTGAAGGGTAGTCCATGATTGCAGCTAACTTAACAGTTTGCTGAATGGCAGCAAATTCTGCTTTGTCTGCTCTAGTCCTCAGAAATTCTCCCCTTCACCTGCTGGGCTGCTCTCTCATCCTCACTGTAGTCTTTCAGACCATGCATGAACTCCAGGCTCCCTGCTATAACTTTCTTGCTCACTCCATCTTGCAGTCTCTTGAGCCTTCTCTTTTTGAGGACCCTCTGTAGCCCTAAGGGAAGGAACAGTCTCCCCTTCCTCCAAGAGGTCCCTCTTCCTAAAAAGAGCACAACACATGCCTTGGAGGAATCGATCAGATGCCCATGAAATTCCAAGCTGAGTCTGCCCCAGCCTTTGAGTACCAACTGTCACAGTTTAAGACTGCCTAAAGAAATGCATCTATGAGAGAGATGTACAACTTCTGTTTTAACAGTCCCAGGATTAAATTGGTTTACTATAGCTTGAAAACATGTCAAAAGATTGGGGGGGTTTAAACATACAAAATTAAAAATATATCTTTAGATGTATCAGACCACCTACTTGAATAATTATTCTGGTTATCCATCCGGCCAACTCAGTAATGCTGGTCGTCCTCCAGGGCCCATTCCTCTTATGTCTCTGCCAGATGAATGGCCAAATTGTCAAAAAGCCGTTGCAGTATGAAGAAGAATTAGAATCACACAGTGGGGGTCACAACTACCCACAACAACTTCCTGCTTAAGATGTTAACCACCTATTTTTGAGGAACAAACTCTACTTAACTAAAAGTCACCTTACAACTATAGTTCTCTCCAGGCCCCTATGAGGTCAGTGGAGACTGACTACAAGCATTTCCTGAGGGCAATTCTGTCTATCTAAGGTCTGACTGTTTGGTTGTTTGGGTTGGGTTGTTGGTTTGGGGTTTGGGGGTTTTTTTTGGGGGGTTGGGGGGATAAGGGTGAGTCTTCATCTCTCCAACACTGGTTGTGCTCCTAAGTTGCTTGCCTCAGGTAGTGTCTACGCTGAGGTAAGCTTGCACCATTCATCAGTTTGACAATCAGTCAGCTGAAGAGTAAAAGGAGTGGAGCAGAGGACTATGGTCTGGTTGGCTGTGTTAAGAGAAGTACATCTTATACCAAATACAGGCTCTTCCATGGTTGAATCCACACTTGGCTGTTGGTGCACACAATCATATGCAATTTTACCCTCATTCCTCAGTATGGTTTGAGACAGTCTATCCTGCCAAAAGAGATTCCCAATCTCTTGGCACTTCCTCAATATTGCACTCTTATTTGGCTTCCCGCTTGCTGTTACACCTTTGAAAGCATTATATCCATTTGGGTCCAGTCCTCTATGGATTGACACATTTTTCTTCACCTTCCCATTCTTTCTTTTTAGCATTAAAATAATTTCAACGCTGTTTGCAAAGGAGATACAGTGTACAGTAGTAATAAGACTGCAGTCATTTGAAGTCTAGACATATCTGGGCAAACTAGAATGATTTGCCACTGAATTCAAATCAAAGCATCTTGCCTTATTTAAGTGCAGATATAGTTTTAAATGGAAAGCTAAATACAGATGAAAGAGCTCCTAAGGAGCTCTGGCAAGTTTATTAAGGTTATTACTTACATGGTAACTTACATATTATAATTGGAGCACTGGACTATGTGGTCAAAGGCTGCAGAGAACGCTAAGATCTCTGACCTGAAGAATTTATGATCCAGTGGTCTGATTCAGGCAAAATATCCAACAAAATCAAATAGAAAATGTGTGCAAAGGAAAACCTACATAAAGGAAGCCTAGGCACAAACCATTAACTCAGATTCTTCGTGTCTATGCACTGCAGCGTGCATATCTTATCAGCTCAATCATTCAGAAATGATGGATCGGAGCCCAAAGCATCATAAGGCTGACTTTAAAATAAGATTTTAAAAAAGTGGTACATTGCAATTTGTTTCCCTTCTGGTCTCTAAGCTTTTAGAGAGTTCTCAGTTAATGCTTTCAAGGTTTCATCTGCAAACCTCAGGGCTGGAAATTGCATTTAGTGGTATCGAAGGTTTCAGGCAATCACACTTACCAAGAAATCAAGGATGTAAGGAAAAAAGCAACAAAATATTGTGAGATTAAAAATAAACAAGTGAGTGGGCAACCTTAGATACAGTAATATGAGAAACTTTGTATTTTAACCAGCTTTACAAAGGTATGATAACTCTCAGAACGCTTTCAGGGTAAAGAAGTACTGCTCTTATTCCCTTTCAGTACTTAGAAAACAAAGTGGGTTAGTTTTCTGATATCTACCAGGCAATCTTCTAAATGAATACATACAAAGTATAAAGAAGTAAATAACATATTGCCTAAATCTCCATTATGGACTCAGCTAAATCCACCTTATGCATCTAGTACAAATTTCTGTGCACTTATCTATCTGTTCTTACTACAGTAAATTGGCTTCTTGGACAACTGTCCTTTCGTTACTTCATAATATTATTACTGTGTGTTGGTTAAAGCACTGCCTATTCAATACTTCTATGCAAACTAGTATTTTGCCAGTGCTACAAGTCAGAAAGTTCCTGCATAGAAACAGTGGCAGAAGCTTAACTGGGACTAATCTCAAGCAGCTGCTAGAAATTTCATCACCACATTATATTGATCTTATGTGGGGAGGGGATTGAAGACTCCTGTAATAGCACTGCTAATACCTCTGCTTTAAAAGCAGAGGAATTGGGGAAGTCTGGGAAATCAGCAGTTGGTGTGCTGGATTAGACTCCAGATCCAGTGTCCTCTCTCTGGCAGTTCCAGTGTTACACTTCCAAGGAACCCCATAACAGCAAATGGGAGATGTCTGTGCACACACATAAAAACACGCATGCAAGTCTCGTCCCTGTACCTGAACAAAGATGGACTTAAACCTTGAAGCACAAGGCTTAATAATATCCATTGCAAATGATATATTGTGTTTAATTGTAATTCTGTATAACCTTGATTCTCATGTAATTAAAAAAGTCTTGTCAGCAGGATTCACTCATTACATGATTTTTTATGTCAAAAATGATGCTTTGAATTTAATCTAGGGACAGACTTTTTACATAAGAGTGCACAGTGCAAAGTTGAAGTCACTCTTCCCAAGTCCACCTACAGAAATAAGTGGCCAGCCATACTTCCCCAGTGGAGGCTTCTCGGTAGTAAACAAGAGTACTAGCTTCAAGAGATTTATATTGGTCTAATCCAATTCAGAGATAACAAAGCCAGGGGTAACTTTAATGTTACATTAATACCACATTCATTCTGTACATCCAGGTTCATCCCACTTCGTACTTTCCACTTGCGACATCAGGTACAAACCTCTGCTATCCTCTGCTACTAATTGATCTTCCGCAATTTTTGTTTGACTGCTTGATAATGAAATTCATAAGGCAGGGGAACAGATAAAAATTCTATTATCAGCAGCCTGCCAGTATCTTTTCTCAATCTTTTGCAATAAATATGGTACAGAATTTCCCACTGGAATCCCAAATTTGGCTCACTCAGTGGGAAAACTGAAAGACCTTAATACTGTTTAGATGAGAAATCACCAAGTTAAGAGTCATTAGCCCAGTGGTGCCAATACAGTTCAAAACACTCATGACCTCTTAGACGAAAAGGAGGAATGACCACGCTGAGCTCCACAGCATCCTACACAAAAGAATCATTGGGGCAGAAGAACAACTGATCTTATTTTTGGTTTGGATCTACTCACATAAAGTGGAAAAAGGAATGACTGGTAACTGCTAACAAGCATTGAAGGCAGAAGGAAGCTATGAAGATCACCCACAATATAGGTAAATATAGTCAGTGTGGACAATATAGTCCAAAGGCACAAACCAATGACTTGTTTGTTTATGCAGCATTTTGGAGAAATAACTATAGCATTTTTAGAAAAATTAAAAAATTATACTATAACACAGCTCTCTATAGCATGGTTGCCTAGTTACAAAGCAGAGTCCTTGGAATGACAGGGAAAATATTATTCATACAAGTTTAAAGCCCCCCCCAAATATCAACAATGGCTTGTCTATAAATCAGGGTAATGCAGGCATATAGTCTGATATCTCACAATTTGCCAGAACTAGGCACAAACATTTTACACAATTTTACACCCTATTTGAGATACAGCATCTGTTTCTAGTTCTGTTATTCATATCAGATCATAAAAAATCACTATACAGAGTTTGGAATCTGTCAGTCAGATATTTTAGGCCACTGAGGTGGACAGAAATTCAACAGTTCAAGGAAGCAATAAGAAACAGATTTTTTGTATTTGTTATGTTAAGTATGGTAATCTTTGAGGTGCTGAGCATGTAGTATAAGAATTGTCTCAACACAGTGGGAAGGGTAAAGGTAAGGCCAGAAGTTTTTAAAAAAGGAGAAAAAATTATGCTTTTATTCTGTAATTGATTTTGGGACTCCAGTAATTTAGTCTGTAGATTTCTGGAGTTTGTGTGCAGTCTAAATTAATTGCATGTCTGATGTATACAAGGTTCACCAATAGGAACATATGGTGCCATGCTTGGTCCTATGCAGACATCCTTGGCTTCTAGATGTAAACCCCCAATTTACAATTTAACTTCAAAACACCTCTTCTTTACAAAATAAGAACAATAAAAGCATTCAGGAAAAGGATATTTCGCTCCTTTTATCACCCTGATTACTAAATTGTTCTGCAACTTGTAAGAACAAAATAAGACTTTTGAGCTGAAGGATCCAAGTCAGTCTGCCTCCTGAAATACCTAGCCTGGATTTCAACCATAACAGGTAATCTTCTGGAGCTTATTTGTTCCAGAAGCAGTGAACTGGTGATTGCATGCCAATTTAAGGACAGACATAGCTATTATTAAAGCTATATGCTGCTACAGAGACGAAGAAATCCAGATTTCTGTATTGATTAAGAGTTTCTCCATTCACTCCTATGTCATAATTTATATTTTGATGCTAACATAATTTACATGAAAGATGTTTTGTTTTGACATTGTAATAAGATCTCTGTAGACTCTGGCTTTTTCCATGGCTGATATTTTTCACACCATCCTACTGTAAATAAAATAGACATTTACTGAACAATGCACAGTTTCAGTAGCTGGCTTTGATAGACAATTTTCTTAGTAAGAATGCTAAAAATTTCCAGAATCCCATTAAAACTAACTTTCTGTAAAGTTTCATTATTTTTTTAAAGTATAGCATAGTTTGTTAGAAAAGCAATTGCAGTCATGGGGATTATTTTCATTTGTCTCTCTGTAACTATAAGAACATGATTAGACAGATGTTTCATTGCAGATTTGTTTTAGACCAATGTGATTTGAAAGCACTGAAAATATAATACCCTTTAGGATGAAGTTTAGTATTGTAACACTGAAAGAATTTTAACTATATTAGAGTAGACCAAAGAGCTTTATCTAAATTAATTAAAATAATATTAAAAGTGAAATTCTAAATTCATCAAAGACATCAAAGGAGAGTAATATTGCGAGAAAATACTTTGTGAATACTTTCTACCCATTATCCCTCTTCATATTTACTGTCAAATAATTTAAATAAATACCACCTAAAGGAACATTGTAATAAGATTGCTGTAACAAGGGTAAGAGTGCACTCACTACACAATTTTTTAATTTTATTCTAATATTGTGCTCCTGAGCTAGGGTTTGGATTAATTTTAGTGTAGAGGCAGCGAAGTAGCTACTCCAGCAATTCCAATTAGTTCCTTTGTTGGTTTATCCTTTGGTAAATTCTGGCATTAGTTTGTATTATATGTTAATCTGTAGAGATTTAGTAATCTGATAGTAGTGTGAGATAAATCACAGTGGATGAAAGGTGTGATGCTTTATGTGAATTTGCTGCTGAAAAAAATGATAAAAACATTTAGCATATTAGATGTATACTATGGAGATCAGTTTATTAGTTGTAGGAACTCTACATATTGATAGCTGTGAGATAAATTTACCTGTTAGTTCTGGCCACAGCAGGTCAGAAAGTAAGGAATACAGTGGTTGTAATTGTGATTTTTAGCATGGTGAATGTTGCTGCTGATAACAATTTTGAAACCTGAAAACTCTTAAATCTGTTTTAGAGGACACTTTTCTGTGGTCCCCTAGCTTTTGCTGATTCTACTTGACCTTAAAGAATATACTGTGAATGTAGGTAACAAAGCTGGCTTATTCATTTGGCATACTCAAATATGGTAAGAGTGGTCCTTTCTGATTATGTCCCAAGAGTCAGTTGAGACCTTGAGAGTCCCAGAGCTATTTCTAAGAGCTTTGTAATATTCTTTTTGTAAAGTTTTGACCTTTCATTAATGTTATTTTCATGATATGTTTTGAATCATCTGGCTGATTAGTATTACCATTTCTTTTTCTTTTCCATCAACTTCAAGATAACATTAGCGGCATACCTTTATGTCTTTGTGGTCCTTACTGTAATACCACCTAACCGTAATACCACCTAACCATAGTATCACCTTCATGCATCATTGTGTATGTGTATGTATATATGTATATGTATGTAGGTATATATATTTATATGAAACAGAAGTGGTTATCTCTCCACGAAACATATAAAAATCCTCTTTTTAAAGTTTATAGTCCAAGAAAGTCTTCTACACCATATTTTCATACTGAAGCCCATAGATTATCTTTGCAGGCCAAGGAAGTGCTAAAGAATATATATTTTTTATTGAATATATTTGCTATTTTCCACTGTGTCTAGTCAGAATCTTTGCAAAATGGAGATACTATTTTTATATTTTGAGTTGCAGATTCTCTCCATGGAAATCTGGCCCCAGGCATCCGTTCGGTGGTAGACATTAAGTTCTTTATTAAAAAAATTGGAAAAAAAAATGAGCACTTTGAGAATGCAGGCTTAGTAATGCAGATTTTTTAAACTTTTTTAGATGCTATTTACCATTCTATCATGTCTGCACTCCCACAACTTTTGATTTGTGTTTGTGCACAATCAACTTATTCACCACCTTGCTCATGGACCCCTTCCAGTCAAATTTCAGGCCAGGATTTGGAATAGACACACCATTGGCTGCAGTGATGGATGATCTACTCTTGCCTATTTAAAGACTCCTCTGTCTTTCTACAATGTTCAATATATTCACCATGCTGAGTAGTTATTTTACCTTGAAGAAGTTAATGGTAAAGCACTGAGCTGGAAAACATCCTCTGTACAAAATGCAATCAGAGTACCAATGGCCTGCTTTGTCTTACTTGCCAAAGATATGAAGACCCTCCAGGTTCTCCATCAATCACCCTTTCTTTTCAATATCCATATAAAAGCACTGGGGAAAATTATGAAACATCATCTAAAATACCAACAACATGGATCACTTTCTGTCCCAATGCATGGTGAGTCTCTTATTCTGTGAAAGTTACCTTCTGTCAGCTAGGTCCCAAGTTAGAACGAAACCTGCTCAGATCCACGGATAATGCCACATGAAATGCATAGGCTGCATTATTTGTTCTACTCTCTTCAGCTGAAATTCCTTCCCCTGTCCCCTACCAGGCTTTTTTAGGAAACTGTGAGACTGTTGATACTTAACGAGTTTTCTTTTAACTGTCATTGAAGTCTCTTTTAGACTCAACCTGAGCTGTGTCTGTCTCTTCTGAAAACTTGTCTGACTTGGCTTTTAGGCCTTCTTCATTGTCCTCTCCCATTCTTTCTCCGCATAGCAAAAAGACTGAATGCCTCACCAGCCCAGAAGGGTTGTGAACAGCAGTTGACTGAAATGAAACTAAAATTTTAATTGACAGAGTCAACAGCATCACAGAATCACTGAGGTTGGAAAGCACCTCTGGAGAGCATCTAGTCCAAGCCTTCTGGTCAATGTAAGGTCAACAAGGCTTCTCAGGGCTGTGTCCAGTCAAGTGTTGAATATCTCCAAGGTTGGAGACTCTACAACCTCTGTGGGCAGCCAGTGTTTGACCACTCTCACAGTAAAAAAGTTTTTTCTTATTAAATTTTCCTGTGTTTCAATTTGTACCTGAAGGGAAGAAGGCATTGAGTACCTCAGCCTTCTCCACTTTCTTTCTCACCACATCCCTGGTTCCATTCAGTCATGGGCCCACATTTTCCCTAGTATTTCTTTTCTTGCTGATGTACTTGTAGAAGCCCTTCTTGTTGCTCTTCACATCACTTGCCAAATTCAACTCCAGGTGGGCTTTGGCTTTCCTAGCCTAATCTCTGCATGCTTGGACAGTTTCTCTGTATTCCTTCTGGTCACCTGACCCTGCTTCCCCATCCTGTACATTTCATTTTTATGTCTGAGTTGAGTCTGGAGCTCCTTGTTTATCCATGCAGACCTCCTACTGCCTTTGCTTGATTTCCTGCTCATTAGGATGGACCACTACTGAGCATGGAGAAGGTGATCCCTGAGAATCAACCACCTCTCCTGGACCTCTCTTCTCTCCAGAGATGTATCGCATGGGATTATTCCAATCAGATCTCTGAAAAGCACCAAAGCCTGTTCTGCTTTGCATTGTTTTTGCCTTGCTCCCTCCCCTCAAGCTCCTGAACTCTACCATCATGGTCACTGCAGCCAAGGTTTCTCCCAGCCTTCACACCACCAGGCAGCCCCTCCTTGTTTGTAAGTATGACATCCAGCAAAGCACCTCCCATCATCGGCTTCTTGAACAACTGTTGTCAATGCACACCAGCAGATAGCACTGTGGTTCAAGACCTCATGAGGACCAAGGCCAGTGAACGTGAGGCTTTTTCCAGTTGTCTGAAGAAGACCTCAATGACTTCTTTCTGGCCAGGCAGTCCGTAGCAGACACCCACAACATCACCCATGTTGGTTTGGCCCCTAATCCTGACCCTCAGGCTCTCAGCTCGCTTGTCACCCATCCCACAGCAGAGCTGCATGCGTCTCTGCTGCTCTCTCACATACAGTGTAATTCACACTTCTTACCG
Organism: Morus bassanus; assembly: GCA_031468815.1. Taxonomy (NCBI): domain Eukaryota; kingdom Metazoa; phylum Chordata; class Aves; order Suliformes; family Sulidae; genus Morus; species Morus bassanus. Next base: position 83,694,616 of record CM062568.1, on the reverse strand, counting down.
TCCTTTCCAAAGACCCTGTATCTATCCATCACTGTTCAGTTGTGTGAACAATCCCACCACGCCTCTGTGATCCTGATGAGATCATAGCTCTGCAATTGCATCCACACCTTTAATTCCTCCTATTTGTTCTCCATGCTGTGGGCATTAGTGTACAGGCACTCTAGGGAGGCACCCAGCTATGCTTATTTCCCAGAGAGGGTGTGAGAACTTCCCCCATAGTGCTGTAGCGGATGTAACAAGGATGGGAAGAGAGGAGTATTAAGAACATGCCATATCACAGCTTTTTTTTTGCTGCCAGGGGACTCCACTTGCAACAGTAAGTAAATAATGTTGTGACCTGGGACTTTTCCTGTATGCTTCACAAATTCTGCACAGAAGCTGATAAAAATGCTCTTTTATCTCTGAGTAGCAGAAAGCCTAAATTGCTACTCATGGATAACAAACATGGTTACAGTGGTCTGAGACTTCATGATCTTTAGGTTGGTTTATCATAAATCAGGTTTCCTGGATATAAAGCACTAAGTTGAAAAAGATCTCACCGCTAGTTAAAAATGCAGAAGGCATTTTGGGGAGACAACTGGAGGCATCTGTTGTCTTGTTGAGTCCTGGCTGATTCCCCTAATAATACCAGATTAGTTTCAAAATAATTTTCCGTATGCTATACTCTATATACAGATCACTGGCATGAGCCACAGCATATTTCATTAGAGGAGCAAGACTTCTCTCAGTATTTACATGCTGTACTACAACGACTCAATTGTTAAATGCAAGAGTTAAACTGAAAACTCTACATCCTAAAACTAAAATCCTCCAGACTTTGGGAAAGTTGACATTTTAAAATTTATTTGAGAAAGGATAAAATTGGTATCTAGAAGTAGATTTAAGAGTCTTGTCTCTCTCCTCAGCAAGACATGAAGCTTGAGCAGTATTTAGCAACACCATATCACCATAATAAATATATGTGTTTCTTATGTATATAAACAAGGTATCACTGGGTGATGCACAATCAAAGCTACTATTAAATCATTGTTCCAGTGTCTGAGCAATTATCTTTCCAAAAGGACACAGAAATGGAAACAAAAGTCTGTAATCACTGGGAACTGATTCATCAGTGATTGCTTTCATTTTCATTTAAAAACGTGATAAATGATCCAGCACTCCTCATTTCACTTGAAGATGATTTCAGATTATCTGAAAACGTCTGGGTTTTTTTAAGACTAGAAGTTCTTAACAATATTCAGACACACTGGGTAAATCTCATCTCCTGCAGCTTGAGCCTCCCAAATATTACATGTCAAGTTTAAACCAGTTCATCGAGGTTCTGCATTTACTCAATGAATGAGGTAGGACCAAGTATCTTCTGCAGGTGCTTGCCTTGAGCACCTCTCTTAGAAGGGAATAATTTACCCTCTGGAAGTTCCTATCCCTGTTGACTGTACAGACTGTAAATGATTAGTTTACAGAGACTTAGATTACTCAAGACTTGGGTTATAGAGGTGAAAAGCTAAGAGAGGTGAATTTAACTTGTAAATGGCATCCACGTTAAAGTCTTATTGTATTTTAAGGAGACAATACTGCAGCATTTGTCCTGTTGTACTACAGTGTAGCTTGAAGAGAATAAGTCAGAAGTGCATGGGATAGTGGAAACACGATTAAACCAATGTATTGCACAGAGAGTAAAAATACAGGGAAAATCATGGAAAAAAGCCTCCTCATAGAAGGTGTCAATTAGCTGGTTAATCAGAAAAGAGAGTAGATGTAGGCTTTCATGGAAAAATATGGTAATAAAAGCTCCTTGAATGAAGGTGAACATACCTTTGAGTAATGGTTGGTTGGAGAACCAGTAGGCAGACTGAGAGAGAACTCTAAATACAGGTGTTTTAAGGAGACTAGCAAATAGTTGTGTAGTCTTCTGATTACTTTTTTTTCTGAAGGTATTTGTTCAAACGGGGTGGGGGGGGGAGAAAATCCAAACCCTTAATGAACCCAGCTGAGGACTGTTCCTTGAAGAGTAATCACATATAAACAAATGACTAGCTATTTTAGCCTCCTTAGAAATGGTTAAACATGTGGTAAAAAAAGGGAATTATTATGATGGTGCTGCAGTAGGTTTCGGATTAAAGTAATCTGTTTTATTTCTGGAAACAATGTGGCCTCTCTTTTTATTGTGGCTATGTTAGAAAGAGAAGTGAGCTGTTATGCAAACAGGCTACAGGGAGCCGCTGCCATCCCCAGGGGAGGCTTGGCGCATCCTGGTGTCGAGCTCAGCTGGATAGAGATAAAGAGAAGGCAGGCTTGAAAGGGGAGCATTATGTAGTTAATCTCATGCTGGCTTTAAAACTAACATCTCTGTCAGAAGGGGTCACAACAAAGGAGTGATACAGAGAAAAGGGTGAGGATCATGAAATGAGTGAGGTATCGCCATTCGATGAGCAATTTGAACTGACACATGCAATTGTTTGGGGTGGACAGTATCTGACTTTCTGTGTATTGTACAGTAGGGCTGTGTTTTCAGCATGGAGCAGAGTATAGCTCCTGGTATGAATAATGGCAAATGTCTCCCACATTCCTTGCTCATCTCCCTGGTAGCTCATAGCTTTGCATCACTGTAAATTCTGTAAGTGCTGTTGTTACTACTGTTATTCTCAGTATTTCATCTCTAGCAGGATAATTGGGTTTTTCTTCATGGCATCATTATCACCAATGACAGATGAATCTCAAGAAACTGAAATTTCATTTTAGTTTGGATGAGCATCCTAATATTTAGATGACTCTTTGAATCATACATGAAATGGAAATCTCTGAACCTGAGCTGAAAATGTGACAAGTAGAGTGTTTTTCATGAGTTTTCAGACACTTTTGCTTTGAGTTACACCTGGAAATACAGAGAAAGCAATGCCCCTCTAGTATTCTGGCATTTCCAGTGGGGCAAAAAGGAAAGGCACGTTTTGTAGATCACAGTTTAACTTAAAGCTCAGTCTAGTTTGAATGAGAATAAAGTCCATCTTACTATATGTGGGATTATAAAATTAGCAGGAGTGTAGTGTATTTTTCTAACTGAAAAAAATGCGAGATTTTATAGCATAATAAAGAGAAAAAAGAGTATATGCTGTCTAAAAGTAGCTTGATGGGTGAAAATCATCTTGTCTAATTACAGACTTCTAAAAGTTAGATATCTAAGTCTACTCTCCCTTTATAGTTAATAGAATTATCTTCAGACAACCCTTTGCTGACCTGTCTTAGATGCCTATCTTAGGATGAGATGAATGGCTCTCTGGAGATCTCTGTTTCTGTCTATTGAAAGGAACTGAGGTAACAACATTTTCAAAACACTGAAGCTGTGAAATAGAATTTCAAAAAACTTTTAATCGGACCATGTGGAAGAGAAGTAGAGTGATTCCTCGTGTTTGCAGGGATCAAGGGCAGGAGCTCCGGCAAGCAGTGCTCTACTTCACTTAGTTTTTGTATTGTTTATTTCTTTTATGAGTTTGTTATTGGTAAGACTGAAGAGAATTCAGGTAGCAATTTGTTCCACATCAGCTTCAAAATAACTTAGAAAAAAATGATTTGTCTTCCAATCCAAACCTTCATTCCTTTTTTTATTTTATTGCATTACTCCTGGACCTTCTAGCAATGGTCTGTGAATTCAGTGGTGATATCCAGATGATGAAGTGTAGATAGATCATGGTGACAGATTCTTTTTTTTTTCCTTTATACTTTTGACAATTTCAGAATCACTTTGCTGACTACTTGACCTCCATCATATTTTTTGTATCATCTTAAACAGTTGTATAGCTTTGAAACACTGCTCTTTTAAATATTTTTTTCCAACAGTGCAGCCAGTCCACAAAGCTTTCCTCTAATGTATACTGACCTGGAGCTCTGAATAGGCAATATATATTCCTAAACCAGTGACAGCTTTATTGTGTTATCCAAAATCCAGTAGGGCCAGAAAATTGGAGCTATATTGTGCAGGGAACTGCCAAACCCCAATTTTTCAATTGGACACACAGTGTTGGTTGTAATGAAGTTGGTGAGACCGTAACCGTCTTACAGTTACTAAAAGACTGCTTTAGGTAATTTAGAAACCTCAGAGCATTTACCATTCACAGCTTTTACTTTCCATGCTGTAACTATAGAGCTGGTCATACACTATTCAGTTATCCAATTTGGCAGTCAGGAAATAAAAAATACTTCATTTCTGCGACTGTGAATGCTGAGTAGTTATTTACATCAATGCGAACTGTGCATGCTGTTCTACCATTTGATTTTTAAAGTTTTAAGTCCAGTCTGCAGGGGGTAGGAACTTTAGCATGCTCAAAGGGTAGTTAACCTCACATACTCTAAGAAAATCTCTGAAACAAACTAAGGGTCATAACTGTAAGAAGTAGTCAGTACTCAAGTGGTTGAGTGGAATGATAAACAGGTTTTGTATGCAAAAGTTTAGGAAAATCCACAAAACTCCTATGTGACTCTGCTCAAATAATGAGGTTATCTATTTTCCTCATTAAACTCTAACTGAGTGCTTTCATTGCTGGGATTCTCTAGCAAGCCTGAAAGCTGAAGAGCTTTCATCACATTGAAGATGCAGGGGAATAAAGCCGTGCATGAGGCAGAGCTCCCACCCACCAGCCCTGTCCAGACCACCAACCTCACTGGAGGCTACAGAGGGAACATCAGTTGTCAGATGAGCAAGTAAACCTGAATGGTATCTGTCCAGAACAAAGGAGTTATCACACTATGTCTTCCAAGGGTTTGAAGGGATTTTTAATGACCACATGTAGCCAGGACTTCAGTTTTACGTTATGTCCAAAAGCTGACTTTATATTCCTACCTTAGTTCAGGGGCTTTACAAGCTGTCATGGTCTTGGCTCGGAGGGGAAGAGTGGCACATCTTTAATCACTGCTAAACTCTGCAGCACCTGGGAGCTGCTGGAAGCTTGCCATTTCCCTGTCAATAAGACCTGGCTCAGCTAGTTTTGTGAGCTCTGATGAGATCTCAGCCTGGTGCAATGTTGCTGCAAATGTTGGTAGTGTAACACCCTTATCAGAAGCATACGGAAATTTTCTCTTTTTTTTTGATTGGTCTTTATTGAGCAAGCTACTCAGTTGATAAGACTGACAAAAATGTGCATAGGACACATAACACAGCATGCATGGATGTCTGATCATATTAATTTTATTTTGAAGAGCAGACAGAATGCTTGGAGTCATCCTTTGTTGCTTTAAGTATGTGAAAGTGTCCCTGTGCTGACCTCCTCTATTTTTATTAAGGTTGCATACAGTTAGCCACCATGAAGTATTGTAGGTAAATTGCATCTTCCCATAGATGAGTGGTAACCTCACTGCCCCATCAGAAGAAAGAGGATGAAAAAGAGCTTAATAAGCCACAAAGCTAGTGAGGGGGACAATTGTCTAAATTTCTGGCAAGTAGCTATTAAAATGTAGAAGGAGCAAAAGATCAGATGAGATTTTCAAAAGGACTACTGGTTTAAGGTTCCTTTGCCAAACTCCTTAAGTTACATTTCTTAATTAAATATAGCTTAAGCTGGTTTCCTTAAAATACAGAAAGCTATGATCGCTTACTTTTGAAATATTTGGCTGCTACCAGTGAGTCTGGTGAGGAAAGCTAACTGCAATTGTACAGTTTTCTGTTTACAGAAAACACCATTATTTAGCATGGCAGAAGGTTTATGGCAGCAGCTTTGAGGAGAAAAAGTGTGGGGGGGGTATTAAATAATAAAAAAGAAGACTGTGCTTTTATTCTGCTATTAAGTGGTGTGCCTTTAGTTATTACTGGAGATTAATCACAGAACCAGAGGAAGGGTGACTTTTTAAATCTCTGTTTTTAAAGGATCCTCAAAACTTTACTTGACAAGATTGCCAGTTAAAAAAACCCATAATACAAAATCTACACTTTTGAGTTCACATGCTGTTTCTTATGGTGATTTATGTTTAGGAAAATGGTTACAGAAAGAATGACAGCAAGGTCTAAAATTAGCTGGTGATTCTCCAAGGATCTACTGCGCTTCTCTCTCAGGGCCTTTTACAGGATAACCTGTGGCCCTTCCATTTGCCATTGTACAGGTTTCTGTTCTCCACCTGCTAGAATAGCGGTTGTACGTGTATAGCATACAGGCATTTTTATTTATTGCTTTGGCTTAACAGGAAAAAAAGGTACTAAAATAACCACTTACATCAGTCTGCAAGCATATCCACCAAATACAAATACTTACTGTTTGAAGAGAGAAGTTCCTCCATTGCATATTCTACTAGCATAAGATGTATGGGCGGTGAGGAGTTAAAATCACATCTCTAAATTGCTGTTCAAATCACATCTCTAAATTGCTGTTCAAATCACATCTCTAAATTGCTGTTTAAATGGTTATTTGAATTAACTGCTGTCATTGACTTCTGGTCAGAAACCTAAGCCAGCAGTGATAGTTTGGGAAAAAAAGCTGAATACTCCCTCCAGCATTTTTGGCTAGGTTAGTAGGAACTGAAATTCTTGATGGCATGTTTCTGGTTTTACATAACATTTACCTGCTTCTCTAAATAACTTTTTTATTTCAGTTATGTCCAGATCAATTGGTCTAGGACAGTCAAAATGCATTAAATGAGCCCCAAATAGACATAACACAGCAGGAGTAATACATTTTTATACTTTGTAATCAAATATTGTGAGTGTCTAGGGGAAAAGGTTTTATCTGCTGTTAAATGCAGGACTTGGAACCAGGAATTCTGGGACCTTCTTCCATATTTGTTGCTGACTTAACTGAAAAAGCTGGTGTTGGTTGTGTATGTGGTTACAGTGGCCATCTGCATTTATAAAACCCTGTACACACGTGATCCTTTACAATTCAAGCTGCTACCAACTCCAATCAGTACTGAAGATGTCTGGACAATGAGCTTTGCCTACATTAGTGGTGTCTGCAGCTGGCTTAGAAAGGCTTTGGTAGAAGACATATCTCAGCCATGTTCCAGCTGTCCAGAGAAAAAATCTTCACAACCTGCAGTGAATGACTGAGTTTCTATCTGTCCTCTCCTCCCTGTGCAAATTGGTGCTGGACTTTGCAATTCTCAAAATTTTGGGGTTAAGTCTGTTCAGGTGCTTCATGAGCAAACATATTGTTTTACTTTTTTTCCTAAATGAAGAAATTCAGATCCATCTAATGCACAAGAATGTGGAGAGAGAAAAAAAAAGAAGATAAATCCTACCATAGCTATGCAGGATGAGTTATCTCACTTTACAGGCAAGAAATCTAATTGAATGAAATGCCTGAGGATCAGCAGTGAATTTGTGGCAACACCGTATCTCCTGAATGACTGAGTTGCAAGATTATCCTTCACCAGTGCCAGTTGTCATTTTAATATATAGAGGTATCTTATTTTTTAAGATACATAGACGATTCATGATGATATGAAAAGGAATTAACTTCAACAGGGAAAAAGACTTTCCTTCCAAATGGTTGAAAGCATGCTTACAATGAGTAAACTGTCTTTGTATCTGGAAAGACTGTTTTCCTGTCATTAACTTCTTTGTATAAATTAAAATCATCCTGTGTTGTGGCAATGTTTTCTGTATCTTATCCTTATCACAGGAGGACAATGAAAAATAGATTCTAGTAACTTTCCAATAGCAAACTAAAATGGTGTTGAGATTTATCCAATAAGGTAGGGGTCAAATCCTTGGAGAGGCTAAGCAGCTGGGACTCCTATGGCTCTACAGCTTAGCACCACCTTACTTTGGAACCCCAAATTTTACATAGTAAATGATCTAATCACCTACCAGGGTTTAGAACTATCACAAGTTAATAACAGCACTGCAGCCATAGCTGCAAAATATTACACAATAAAACAAAATAAATGGAAATAATCTCTCATGAGTGCCAATAATTTAGATTTACAGGCTAATCTATAGGTATTGCAACTCCTAACAGATTGGCAAAATACTGTTTGGAGACTTCTATTTCAAATCTAGTACATTTTATTATCATTTCGAAGGCTAGGAAATTGAGGAATAAGTTAAAGAGCTAAAATGGGGAAAACAAACATTTACAGATTGGATTTAAACGTACGGAAGCGTGAAGCAAAAAAGTCCCTCTTTTGAAAGGATTTCATTAATGTTTAATTAGCTGAGTAGCAAACTGGAGCTCGCTCCCCTGCGTCCCCTTACCCAGGCGCAACACATGCTGCTCTCCCGTGCGAGCAGAGAGGCAGGCTTTGGTGTGGTTATTTAGCAGCAACTCATAGGTGGCATTTCTCATCAGCCAGTCTCAAGGCACTGCACAAAGTTATCATTGTAATTGTCGCCACAGAAGACAGGGGATAGACATCTTGCTAAGGGTTATCAAGCAAATCAAGATACAGGACCATGTTGCCCAAATTTCTAGAGGTGAGAGGAGGCTGGGCATTTTGAATATCAGTTCATCTTGCTCACTGGCTGCTTGGCACCAGAAAGGAGAGCCTACTCTCATGGGCAGGCCCACCAACTAAATGTAATGTTCTCTGAGGTGCCTACAGGTTTTTCCCCACCACTGTTAGCACAGAGGCAGAAAATGGTCTACTATCAGGACGAACTAGTCTGGACAGCTTGGTTTTATCCACTAATGAGTTTTATGTGATTAAAGTCTGCAGGGAAGAAGCAGAGGCTCATCTTTCTCCAGATGTCTGCCTGATGTTCTGGGCGAGACCATGTCCTGGGCCCTGGTCCAGCACATCCCCACACAGCGAGCAAAGCCCAGGTTGGCCAACTCACCTTGCATGCATTAATTTTAGTCTGTGCAAAGCTGAGGTCAGCTTGAAAGATGACATAGAAGTGACTACCGTGAGTTTCCCAGCTACACAGTCCTCTCATATACCACCCTTATTTCCAATGAATTGCAATCAGTTTTGTTCTATGGCACTATCATTCTTTACAGACTGTATCTTGGCTGTAATAGTCTCCCAGCAAATCCTTGTTCTTGGTTATCTATCTTCTCCCACTCTACAAAAGCTGTGATCCCCCTCTCTAAACCGAGTTATTTCTGAGGAAGCCTAGCTGAGGCATCCTGTTCTTCAGAAAGTAGGTATAACTTCAGCGGTGTGATACGAATATAAACAGGCTTATTGTAATATTTATTTACCCCATATATTTTAATTCTGTTTTCCTAAATGTACTAATGTACAGCCTGCAGTACAGATTTATTAAAGATAATGATGTTGACCAAGTACAAGTATTTATGAACATCTTAGACAATAAAACATAAGTGCATGCTGCATTCTACATTAACACAGCTGTAACAGCAGTTTATTCACTGGTGTCATCTATATAACTGATAGTGACAGAGACCATGGTCTAAGTGTGAGCTGTTCAGCAGAATCTCAGGCAGCTGGACTAGTGTGAGGTCAAAAAAAGGCTATTTAATTTTTAGAAAACTTACAAGGTAAAAAAAAATTGCCAGTGTTAGTATTAAAAAACACAAGACTCTTCAATGAATTAGTTAGCATTCAAAAAAATCTGGTTTTATAGACATGAACATACAACTCACTCCTGTTTTTGTATGTACACAGTAGTTAGTGTTGCTATATGTGGATAATTAGTTCTGTCTAGATATACAATATATGCAAAATTTTGATATGATGCTCAAAGAAGTCTTGACTTATCAGAAAGCTTGAAAAGTGTGCTAGTACAGAAACCAACACAATAGACAGTCAGATCTCTAATGTCAACAACAGGAAATAAGACGAAAATATAATAAACTTTAATAAATGTGAATTATACAGTCTTGAGATGCTTCTTTGACTATTTTACTAAGTAGAGTTTGTTAGCAAATTTTTTTCCTATGAGGGAATGAAATTAATAATAAAACTCATGTAAATGAGTTAATCATTCTTTTCATAATGCTAATGGCCAGACTTAGTGGTGCTTTGGAGAGGGCAAAATCTTATTGTAGATAATCAAGCACAATGCTCATAGAGTGCTATACCAATATTATATTATTTTCAGTATAAAAAGTTACTGTAGTATCTCAGGTGTTCAGGTTTTTCAGCAATAGATGATTGTTCCTGATTCACTGAAGCACAGCAATTTCAACAAACACTTCACAAACAATAATTCAAAAGGCATCAAGAAGTAAGTTTGGTATCACTTTAGAAATATTGTCCAAACCTACCTGAATGCTATAATACATAAAATCTGTTGCTTAAAGATACAGTCCATAAACAACTCTAACCTTTTCTGTGATGCTTGAGTCAAATACAGAGATTCCACACTGGGCAGGACAGAGTAGCTCTGTGTTTCATCAAAAGAAGACTAGAATACGTTAACAAACATTAACCTTCCTGCATCTTTCCAGCTAGAGGCACTATGTTAATGGGAATACCAGAGACTGCTAGCCATTAAAATCATTGGACTTGTGCTACTTTTCATTTAGAAAGGATCTAGTTCAGTGCCCTTGGACTGGCCTGTTTTTTCTTGTGGATTACAGTGTATGTTATGCTACATTTGAAATAGTATTACAGGCTTAACCAGAAGACAAAACAAAATATGACCATGGAATTCAATTTGGTCACTGAGTTGAACTTGCACCATGTCTGCTGTGCTTGGCTGCATAGCTAATGTATTTCCAAGCCTCAGTTACAGGGAGCAAAGCCGTCACTCTAAGGCTTTGCTCAGGCTTTGCGGCAGGTCAGAGCAGTAGCACCCATGCTTGACTTGAGCTCTGTGCTTCAGCACTGAGGGCTACCAAGGTAAGCATGGCCTTCAGCGCTTTACTGACTAGATATGATTTTTAAGAAAATTATTAGATGATAACACATTTCGTAAATTTGAGATTCCATTTTGTATTCATGTATGCCTAAATAAATCAGAATGTTTCTCCCTGACTAGAAGTGCATGAATATTTACTCTAATAAATGCAGCTATTCAAAAAATGGCTTAGAAGGCAAAGTTCTTTCATGAACATCACTATATGATATACTCTGGTAAATCAATTTCTCTTCATGCCATCACTTGAATTCATAATGGCTTAAAAACTAAAAATAAGTAATCTGAAAACTAAATTTTTGTTAATAACCTGTTCCCAAAGAAAGGCTACAGTGTTCATCAACCAGTGTATTTTTGTCAGAGAAAGTAAATTTTGGGCACCTTTAAATGCCCCAGATTAAAATGCCCATATTGTAGCAGACCATAAGCAAACAATCATCAACAAATTCAGGACTTTTTCTGAACTGAACTCTGAAGATTAGATGCTGTGGGCAGTACAAAGTGATAGCAGCTCCAGCAAAGGTAAGAGAGGGAAAGAGAAACCATTAGAAGACAGTGTAAATATGATGGAGCTTTCAGAATGAAATCTTGCTTTCCTTTTGGTTACAATAACTGTCAGGAACAGTCAGGAAAAAAAATCTGTTCATTGTAGTATGGCACATTGCATTAATATCAAAGCACACAGTTTTAGTTCCAACAGGAAAGGTTAAAAAAATATATGATTAAAGAGAATCATCAAAGGAAGGAAGACTTAAAGGTCAGATATTTCCAGTTACTGACTGATTGGCTGGGTCAATGACAGTGATCATTAGCTGCCAAGAAGTGCCCTTCCTGTTGGCCTCTGTTACATAAAAATGAAATACAAAGCAACATAGATCAGAAGCTATTAGAAGATCAGATGATGATCACATGTGGAAGCTGGTCTCCAAAATGCTGCGGCGTTTATTATGCTAAATGTGATATTAATGTTCTCGCTCTTGCTTTCTCTCTAGTTTACCCTCTTTTATCCCCATGCAATCACACACATATATAGGCCGCACAAAAATCTAAGAGCATGCCACCAAATGGCTGGTGGCTGTCACTGTGCAAGATAAGAAAAAAATCTGAGATTAATCTAGTGATTAATCTTGTGTTAATAGATAACTGAGAAGATGTGAAGATTTTAAAAGCAAGGACAAAAAGGTGTAATTGGATATGGTAACTTTTGTACTGAACAGAAGAACTGCTGGGAAGCAGAAAAACAAGTAATTATAAAACCAAAAAAGGATTAAGGAGATATTTTTTTCCTGCTGGGTACAAGCACCTGGATGGCAGAGAGCCTAGAATTGGATTACCTTTGAATTTTCTAAATTGTTTTCATGAGAGGAACTTTTTTGACCCATATGAATCAGAGAGAAAGCTTCTTAGAGACAAGGAAAACTAATTTATAAGAAACCTTCCCCCCTATATAGATGCTCAGGGATACACTGACTGCTCAGTACTGCTTAATTTTTTTGTAAAGTCTCTTCCTGACTAGGTCAATGAGTTGCAGAACCAAAATTCATGACCTTCAGCAAGGAATAAAACTAGAATTCTTGAAAAGAAAGCATTCCTCCCTCATGTTTTAAGGTATCCTTTCAAAGCGAGCTTAACTGTTTAGAAACAAGTAAATAGCAACTTTCAAAATAAAAAATTATATGAGACGTTTTTCTCCCTGCTGCTGCTGATGGTTTTACACAGAAAAGGATACAATTTTCCTAATGCCATTTGTATTTTTTCAATTTAATGTTATATTTGACTGTTGAAATTTATTTTCTATGTGGGTAAAATATTTGGTTATAAACACTAGTTAAACTGATATTGTAGTCACAATAAACTGCAGCAATTCTTTCCTCTTGTAGGAGGCTGAGGGATTGACAGCCAAAAAGATGTTTTCCTGTGTCAGTGTAAGCAGGGATGTTGAACACATTCTCTGTAGAGGGCCAGTGCTACCTGTTCATATCCCACAAGCATACCTCCCCTACGCTACCAGATGCAGCTGGTCAAGGTTGGAACTAGACAAGCACCCATATGTCTTTTCCATCTATACAAAGATCATCAGCATCCATTAAGCTGTGCAGTTCCAGCTTCAATGTATCAATGTAAACAAAATATTAATGCTGGATTTTTGTCGTAAAAGAAAACTATATCTCATTTGAAATACAAACATGTAATGAAACGCAGCCTGTTGCTCCCACTCCAGATCCCAGAGACTGATGGAAGGATCTTAGTAAGACCCCAGGCAAGCTGTGCAACTCTGACCTCTTTGCTAAAGTATATTTGTGGAAACACAGGTATTTAGAAATGGCTGTCCCTCCTGCAAAAGGCTCTTGCTGTAGCACCATAAAAGAACTGTCGAACCTTTTAATCTGGCAGTTCCTACCCAGGGAAGCTGAGGTTGTGAGGCACAGCTGTTGTACAAGCCCCCTCCATCAGTGATGAAAGATGTGGCTGAGAGTTGGGTAAGGACAGACAAACCCACACCCACTCAGATGCCTTTGCTTGGGCAGCCACATCTGCAGCAGCAGCCCCAAACCAGGAGCTCAGAGCCTCCTTAACTCCATCGTCCCCAGACTGAGCATGGTGGTGCTTCAGCAGATGCAGGTCCCCGAGGTGGTTGCAATAGAGAGGTTCTAGACCAGCCGCGGGGGCTTTGACCTCCCCTTGAAAGGAAGGGCTGGCCAGTAAGGCTTTAAGTTCCTTACCAGACAGTGCTGCAGACTATCACTCACAGCAGACTGAATTTGTCAGTAAAGCCACAGTGAGACCAAGCAGAAGCATTTGGATGAAAAACATTGCTGAATAGTCTCTGCTGCCCTAGCCGGGCTGCAAATGAAGCCTGAAACCACACAGGGATAACTTGCCTTCACATTACACAGCTCTAACCCTAAAGCCCTTAGATAAACAGGATGTTATTTAAATGGAGGAGTAATATGTAACATGCATTGATTTCGGAGGGAAGTTATTTATTCAGCATTTCAGCATACTAGGCATGTTGGTTCAGCAGGGAGAAGCTTGTGCTCTGCTTCCAAATCATTCCCCAGACTTTACCTGGAGGTTCATCGCAAGAATAATTAGCTCCTGTGTCTGTTCATCTGGAAAGGCAAGGGGTCCATACGGACACTACAGGTGTAGAGGGCAACTGCTGTGTTAGAGAAAGCATGAGCAGACTGATTGAAGCAAAAGACATGACTAGCCTTTGTGCTGATAAATGCAGTGTTTCTTCCAATTATAAGAGTTTTGTGGGTTTTGGTTTGGTTTTTTTCCGGATAAAGCATATACTGGAAAGGTTTAAATATTTAAATGAAATTGCTTCTCCATACTTGCTCTCTGTGAACAGCAATTAAATTTCCTGGCGGGAATACAAGTGATAAATATGAATTGTGTTTTACATGGTATTTATAGAAAAATAATTTTAAAGTTTGTATTCACAGAAGAAAAGTCCCTTTTAATAGTCACTCATATCCTCTCAGAAAGAAGAAACCACACCTCGTGACCCATGTCACTTGATTTTTGTGGAGTGTTTGTAATGCATAGGCAGCAAGTGAACAGCAGATAAAAAATTACTCTTGAGATTATACTAATGACTATATTAAATATTATGATCTGTGTTCATAAACAGAAGGAAAAAATTAATCAAGTACATTTGTTATGAAATGTTTTAGAGCAATTCTCTGGTTTTGATGAAAAGCACATTCTAATGCCTTTGAAGATATGTGTACGTATGCATCAGTTAACAACATGTACCCCCTATGGTACGATTCATACCATGCAATGTGAGTGTTCTTCATGAAAATAATTAACAATTTCAGCCTGAAATTAACAAGGGTATACATGATGTGCAGTATACCAATAGCAAAAAATACTGCAGAAGATTTACTGCAAGGGAAAAAAAGGACTGTAACATGAACCAATAATTTCTTCACTTAATCCAGGAATAAAGATAAAAGGAGAAGAGAAAAATACAGTTAATAATCTTCCCCAGGGTGTTTGAGTGAAGAAAGTGCTGAACTGTGAATCAGAATTGAATAGGCAGAAACATTAGCTCCTTTCAGAAAGATGTTTGCCTTACAGAGATCAGATATTGTAATAGCACAAAGCTGGCTCCTTGCCTATGCTTTGCAGCATGCAAATGAATATTTTCCTTTCTCAGCAGCTCTGCAGTAAAAACACCATGAAATCACAGAAATATACATAAGAACCCCTTTAAATGACCACTGATTCTGCTGTCAAACACTAGAAACCTCTGATGCTTGATTTGCGGAGCTGCAGATAAAAGCCCTTCATTCCAGACTCACTGTCAGTGGAAGCACCAGCAATCTACACCTCTGAAGGCTGGGCTCAGAGGCACATTATCAAAGGTGACTCACGATGCAGGTAGGTGCCAGACAACTCTCTAAAAAAAAAACCAAACCTACATGCTACTGACTTGAAGGGGAGCAAGAATATGTTTACATGGTGGATTGCAGAGGAGAGTTACTCCCCACTTCCTCTGAGTAAGTTTTAGTTTGTTGTGCTGAAGACCAGGATGTCTCAGCCCACACCAAGTTCTGCTCTGCCACATCCAGACCCTTGAAAGTCTGAGCTAGCTTGGTTTGGGCAAGCTTTGATACTGAGAGTTTACTGCAAACTGAAAATGAGTAATCTGAGGATATTCTTCTGCAGCTGCACCAACTAAGCATGCTTAAACACTCAGGACCACTGAGTGAGACCGCTGTGTCTCCTAATCTGAAAGATCAACAAATAGCTGGCCACTCTCAGCATGGAAGAAAAAATGCCTTTTCTGTTTACCAGCTTTGTCAAGGCTGAGGTTGCCACTACATTCTCTGCCACTGTCAAGTACTGGGCATTAAGGTGGAAGGAAGGACATCACAGAGGAAGGAGCCAAAATGTGTTATTGCCAATTTAACCATGTATCTGATTCACTAATACGATCTTTCATGCTTGTATTATAATTGCCTGCAGCTCTCTTGATTTCATCAGCATCATAAACCAGTAGTTGTCTTACAATTAAATGACACATCCAGGACTTCTGAGAGGCATATAAACTTATTTTCCATAAGCTATTTCTAGTATATTTCCTCTCCATTGTCCTGTCAACATCATCACAGAGTCATTCAGAGTGGAAGGGACTTCAGGAGGTCTCTCAACTTCCTGCTCAAAGCAGAACCAACACTGAACACCTTGCCAGATAGCCTTCTTCAAAGGTCCTTGGCCTTTTTCGAGAGAAGTAGCACTTGTCATAATGATTTATTTGGCTTTCAGTTGTAGGTCACCAGCTCGAAGTCCAGCATTGTGTTCCTATCCAACAAGAGCTCAGTGGCCTATGTCTGAGGTCACCCCATCCTTCCACAAAGACAGGCCAATGGTCTAATGTGAGATGATAACCATGATCACTCACAGTACCCTTAGCTAGATTGGAACTGCTGACTGAAGCAAAAGATTCCATAATCTCAATATCCAACCATTTTAAATTAATATAAGCTTTCCAGCAGATACAAACATAGCATAACTCAGATTAATGGTGAGCTGGTTTTTGTTCCCAACTGTACCTTCTCAGCAAAGTGTCTTTTACAGCGTTGGTCACAGAACAATCTTATCTATTTGCCTTTTCAGAGACTTTACCATAGTATGCAAATATTTCAGGGACAGGAACGGTTTCGATGTATATTCAACATGAATGTGCAGGAAAAGGGAAAATAGCAGACACGAGACATTCAGGGCAGCCACTGTGAATTCACTGTAGGTCTGGGAAGACTGTCAATACAAGGGCTTGTGTAAAAATGCTGTGAAAGTACAGGAACAAAGTCAATTGCAGCCAGAATTTTTCTCTCCCAGTACACATGACAAAATTATTTACAAGTGGCTTATTTAAATCTAGCCAGAAGTCAGCTATTTCAGGGCCCTGTTGAGCAGAAAAGATCCCCTGTGAGATAAGGAAGGTCACAGATCCAGTTACATCACCCAGATGTTCTCTCTGACAGAGTGTTTGTAACATTTGCTCTACCTTGCCTTTGTTTCAATGTGGATGGCTTGTGACAATGGTTTTTACTGCCTTTTTTTGCTGGCATTGTCTAGAACTTGCTCTATCCTGACACAATGTTCCACATAACAATGATGAGCACAGTGTAAAAAAAAAATATCTAGCAGCAAAAAAACTCGCTAAGACCACTCTTTTGGAAACTCTCATCTAACCTAAAGCTAAAAACTGCTTTAAATGCCACCCACGGTCATAGATTTCCTGCTTGGCACTTCTCCATAATCTCAATGCAAACTACTGCAAAGGCTGGCAAGCTAATAGCTGATCTGGCTCAATGCCAGCCTGATTTTGACTGTCCCCTTTAGAAGTCTAGGGCATCTCTGCATTAGCAAGTAGCGCAGCGTAATTGAAGTGGATCTATACAGTGAAACAGTGGGTGCAGAGGAGCTGAGGGCCACCCTGTACACATTTTAAGGATTTTATTTCAGACTAGCTCTCATTTGGGCCCTACGCAGAATGCCCAGTGGTTGGCGTATAGCAGGTGCCTTGCTGGACCCCATCTTCTGGCTTCATCAGAGGGGCATACAGTTTTTGTGCTCCAAGACCACTTCACACTGAGAATGAAAGTACAGTAAATGGGACAGGACATTTGCTTCCCAGGTACACTCCTGATCTGAACTAAACTGCTAATGCAAACACTTCTTTGGATCTCTTAGGAGTTTGTGTAGGAAGAGATTCTGACTGTAGAGTTAATAATAGCATCATTTGCTGCTCACACTATCTCTACAGGGTTAAACACAAGACTGTTAAGTTAGATGAACCACTATGACTGCTAGCGAATTTTTTTTCTGTCTTTATTGGAAAAGGTAGGACTACAGCCTGCTTTTCTGTTACACCATTAAGTGTCTCAGGGATTAAAATTAGGAAATACCTGCCTTTCTATAATTTGAAAGTTTAAAAATGAGCAGTACAAATCACTGATTTTGAAGTCCTTTGACATTATAAGCCTTTTCTGTCACACTTTGATATTAACTGGCTCCTAAAGCATATTGGGCTCAGGCCGTCACTGCCAGAGATTGTCATCTTCCAAACATGTCCGTGGAGGGACGCCTGTTCTTATGATGCCTCATGAGTCAGGAGTGGTGCTCTGGGGACAGCACTGTGCGGCTGCGTAGGGGAGATGTTTATCGCTGCCAAATCACAGAAACCACAAGCACTCTTTTCCAAAAAGCTGACTCCTCTGTTTAAACTCCTGCAAGCTCACTTCACAGTCAGCTTGATGGGCATTTGGAGAAGAGCGTGTCAGAAACAGGATCAGAAAAACACCCCAACGTACAGGTGTGACCCTCGCTGGTCAACTGTTGGGAGGAAAGTGATGAGATAAACTGCTTTCTTTGGGTTTTTTTTTGGTTGGTTGGTTGGTTGGTTGGGGTTTTTTTTGTTTGAGGTTTTTTTTGTTTGTTTGTTTGTCTGCATCCTGAATGCAATGAAGCGCAGTTGTTTATAGAGATAAATGGCTTTCACAGAGATGAAGACTCAGCCATTTATATCAAGGAGCATATGCCTAATCAAGCTTTGTGGATAGGTTTTTCACAAGCAGTTAGGGAGCTATATTACTGACATCTGGAGGGATAGCTGGGTTCTCTGGAAAAAGCTCAGCCTACCTGTCTCATGACTGAATTCTGGTTCTGCAACAGATAATACAGGGGCTTGATGACTATACCAGGGTCCTCATTTAATTCACTGCATATCCCTTTTTTATCCTTAGCACTCTTCATCCAGATAATCAAAGAACTGAGACTGTAATGACTGTAGCTGAATATATCCTTTCTTTTTAAGCTTCCAAATTCCTCATCGGTATTACTTATGCTTGTGCAGGACTTGCCAGCTTTCTTCATGTTTTAAGAGGAATGTGCATAATAGAGAGCTCTCCCTCTTACTCATGGCTCTATTGTAGACCCTGCACAAGCACTGCCCACTCATTCCAAGCATCTTTTGTTCTGACGTAATGTGCTTAAAGAATTACACTTGGAAAAAAACATTTAATGAGCAGTTCTAAGCCTGCTGAGCATAACTCCTATGCATATGAACATTAATAACTGTACCCATTGTACACAGTCTTTGGGGTTAGGGTGCCCTTAACTGTTACTGAAAAAATATGAATTTGCAAACACACTTCAGCCCACTGAAATGTGAAGGAGCATATAGTAAGATGATCCTATCTTTCCATCAATTTATTTGGAAAATCTTCCTTCAGGGGTTTAGTTGCTATGCCCCATTAAACTGGCAGTGGTTGCCTTGCTTTGCATAGCAGCTCAACAGGCCTCAAAGGCAAAGTATCCAGAGCCTCTGGGAGGCCAAGGACAACAGCATTACCCAAGCAGGTCCCCTGTGTGCACAGAGCTGAAGCGGCGGTCCCTCTGCTGCTCCTGGGAATGTGCCGATTTGGATTCCAGATGCATTGTCTGTTCCAGGCTCGTATTTAGTTTCCTTGTCTTTGGAGAGGGGAAGGTGGGGAAAGGGAAATTTATGAACCATATTTATTAATATGGTTCTGTTTTGCTATCCTTCTTGTGACTCTATTTCTGTTCTCTCTTTTTTCAGTCTTCCCAGTTCCTCTATTCACTTGCAGCATCCAGAATGAGGGGGCAAGCTGACCCCACAGCAGTGGCCCATCTGCCTTTGAGTGCAAGGAGAGGAGGAAGGATGGACCTTAGGTGGATAAAGAAACTATCCAGAATGCTGGCATTTATTTTAATGCACTCCAGAATATGCTAGCCTTTTCACTGGAGACCTGCAAAAACAAGGTCCCTATTCAAAAGGATTTCTAGCATAGATTTAAAACTTGCCTTGATAAATGAAGATGACAAAGAGTAATGAAAAGGAAATAATGCAGAAGGAAAAGATACACAAACCTCATGATCATATGGTTAATGAAAACATACAGATATCTGTGGGCTTATCTTATTTTGTCTTATTCATGGAAGATTAAATAGAGGTAAAAAGTTAAATAATTCACTAAAAAAACTTCAACATTACTGAGAGACCCAGAGAAGATTGTTTCAGCTGCAGTCCAGTTCCACGGGAAAAGACACTTTATTCAAGTAGAAAGGAACCAGCTGAGTCCAAAGCTTTACAATTCTTGCCAATTTGGATTATGCAAATTTTAAGTTTCCCTCCACACAGTTATTCAGTAAATTCTATTTTTACACCCATTTTAGAGATGAAAAAAACACAGACTCAAAAAAAATTACCTAATGGATGTTTGGCTGAAAAGTTGTCTTTGGTGGAACTGGAAGCAGAATCCAGGCATACCAACTCCCAGCCCACCTAAGTTTTGAACAGCCTCTTTTGGCAAATAGATGTGGTGAGACACACTTTAAACAAGCATTTCCTATGCTGTGACCCAACATACATACAATACAGTGAAATCTTGAATAATTTATGTAAGATATGAGTTCATTCTTTAAAGACAAACGCACCACGCAGTGTAATGAGAAATTAGGTTCATAACTTTCAGGAGCTTTCAAATGCATTTGTGAAATAAATACGTGCTTGCTGAAACAGCTAAGGATTCTTAAAACTTCTCGGAGGGTCAGCATTCTCTGGAGAAAAAAAATGCCCAATTCCTTTCTTCACTTTCTGAAGATAACTGCAGTTCCATGGCATCTTCAATAAATTATCTAGGATGTCTGTGTTACCGTTTGTTGAAATGCTACTTAGATTAGTTTAATTCAAAGGTCAAACTATTTTCAATGTTTAACTAAGTAATTTCAAAACATGTCTTATCATTAAGGGCACAGAAGTGTGAGTATTTAAAACCATATTGCCCTTGCAAAGTATGCATATATTTAAAAATTTATATTCCCATTAACTTAAAATATGAAGTACAAATGAATTAGCTTACTCACTGAATCACAGTAAAGATTCCCAATGGATTATCATAAACGTCCATTGTACTGAAAGTCGATGGAAGCAGTTGGCAAAGAGAACTGCTTCTGGGACTCAGCAGTCTTGGTCAGCGAATCCGTGTCTCTTCTCTTGTTCTACCCTTTGCATACATACATGCATGCATACAGCCCTCCTCTGTACATCTTGCTCAGCTTCACCCAGTTCAGCTCTCCAGATCAGACCAGCTATTAAACCGCTAACATTGCTGTTGGTTAAGAGCTACCAGAGGCACTGGTCAGCAGCCGGGGACACAGGGTGGGTTCTGCTGCAGTGACGCTCCCACATGCCAGTCCATGACAATGCTGCTGACAGGGGAGGATCAATGTGAAAATTGCAGTCCCATGGTCTGGGCTGTAATGATTTAATGACAATTTTTAAAACTGCTGTGTAGCTTCACCTTGAAACAAGCCTTGAGATTAACCTTAGCAAATATAAACAAATATTTTTATGCAGCCTGTTGTAAAATACAGCAAGTGTGACGTGTGATTTCAGCCTAATGTTAATGATGTGTCAGCGTCTTTTGGTGTAAGAAGGGACAGGCAGACCTGTGCTTCATTTTCCTTGCCTTTGCTGGGATTAGTATTCATATAACAAAATTCAGCTTTTGAATTTGTAATGAAATAAAGTTTTCCTCTACTTAGGCAAAAAAGAAGTGACAGTAAGAGAAAGACTCTTTGTCAACTAAATATCACAGGATGAACAGTACAAACCAGTTCCCTGAACCCAACGAGGTGTTCAAAAGCATCAGTATAATAATTTTCAGTGCCTCAATATTCCTCTGCTCAACTGAAGACCTCTGGTTTTCAGAGGAGGATGCCTCTTGTTTTTGAAAAGCAGGTCTTTTTAAAGATCTTACACCTCCAGAACTTAAGCGTCTTGCAAACACCTGTGAGAAACAGTTTCTTTATGTAAAGAGACAACTTTTCCTTATCGATCTGCACCGCACTTTAAACACAACTGTAGTGAGACAGTTGCTGAAGGTATAACAAATTATTCCCCAGCAATCCTGCATGAAGAAAACCTTCAACTGAGTAAGTCTGATGATAGTTGAGCGCGTCAAAGGGAGTACTCCCTCTTCTTCCTCCCTCCACCCCCCCGATGCCCCACTCTAGGAGCGCAGCACCAAGCACGGCTTTGTTCAGGGAAGGAGTAAGGACAGAAGGTACAGTGAGGCTGGGGCGACAGCTCGTGGGAAGCTGTGGCAGAGCGCACCAGCCCTTACCCCCAGACTGCAGTGGGTGACAGGAACCACTGTGTCCAAGTAGATGAAGAGAAGCAAAATTAGAGGGAAAAGTGGTGGATCTTATCATTGAGCTGAGTACCAGTGGGTCTGGGGCATAAAAGGCAGCCACCATGGAAATGGATGTGCTGAAACCAGTTAGTTAAATGGCACCCCCATCTCTAACAAGCTAGACCCATCTGCTCTCCCACAGCTCTCACCTTGGCTGGACCAAACTACAAAGAAGTACAGTCTCTCCCAGCGAGGGGAAAAACTCCTCCAGAAGAGAAGTTCAGACAGCTGGATTGTAAACACTGTTAGCATTGCTGAAGATAATGATTAGTAAAGATAATTTCAGTTAAACTCTAAGGACCAAGGCCAAGGACATTTCATTGCAGGCCCCAAGAAGACCAAGACATTAGAAGTGAGAGGGGAGTGCAGTGGCTACAACGGATGGAAGGCACAGCTGGAAAATCCATGCCAGGGCTGCAGAACCTCATTGCAAATGCAAAGCTGACAACCTGCTGGGTTTTTATTGTATTGCCCAACTCATATTTCACACAGTGGAGAAAAGAAATGGAGACGATTCCGAATCTTTCCATTAAAAAGTGCCAATGGAGACCCCAGAGTCTTAACTTTCAGGACAGAGATTGAGTGCAACCAAGCACCAGCTTTGTTGAAATGCCAATATCTGCAGGGCCTGTTACATGCCAAAAGGACACTATGGTCCATTTGCAACTTTATGTTTTGGCCTTTCTTTTGGGATCACAGGAGAGGTGAACATCTCCGCTTGTGCAAAGAGCAGACAGAGTTTTTTCCTAAGGTAAGCTTTGACTCAGGCTAAGCAGACCTATCATCAAAAGTGTAATTGCTGTTTTCACAAGATTGGTTTGAATACATGATCTAAGAGTAGAAAAACCTCCAGGGTAGTGAAAAACTCCAGGTGCAGTATGGTATAAATATTGAGTGTGCCATCATTTCTGAATTCAGATCCTAGTGCTGAAAGTAATTTGATTTCTGGCATTGGGAAAATTGCTAACAGACCTTGGAGAGACAACTCTTCAAACATAGCTACTGATATTCAGAATTTAGCCTGAGACATGCAGGGCTGTATTTTCAAAGTGAGCATCATCCTGTAGGGTTAGCTACAGATGATCATTTTCTCTAAAGCTCAGGTACAAGCTATCACTAATTGGACTTCTGTAATCAGCAGCCACTTCTGAAAATACAAGTTTTCATCTCAAACTCAGCAAGTGCTTTTTGGAGATTTCCCACTAATTCGACAAGCTTTAGAGCAACTATTTAGGCTGTGTTAGTTTTCACATCTCCAAAATAGGGGTAAAAGCTTACAGATCTAATAGATTAATCAGGCAATATTTGCAGAGTAGTTTGAAGGATGATGAAGGTAGTTACCCCATATTGTTTCCTCATATGCAATTAAGTTAGATAATCTGATCACTTACACTCTCATGTTTTCTCCCCATTGCATGTGTTTTAACTGGATCTTTTCCTTACTCATGTTTCAGATTCTCTACTATTCTGCATAGCAGCCTTGCTATTCCTCCACACTCTATAAGGTATGCTGCTGAAGTTATTCGTGTACCATTAGACACTGAGTTCAAACTCATTACTCTGAAGAAATTCAGTAGATCCTTTTAGAAATAACACGGTACAAAATGAGATAGGTCCCAGAAGCCGACCTTCAGCACAAGCAGTTCCCCCATTCTGGACTTCCCTGTCCGAAAATCCCAGCAAAAGGAACACTGAAAGAACTAGGGAGGGAAAAAAAAAAAAAAAAAAAAGGGACATATGTTAATTTATTTGATTTTCTCAGTGCATCTTTTGTGAATGAACCAATACAGAAATAAACCAACATTTAGCATGATCTTTTCCTCTCACTACACTCTTAATAGCATCTTGAGATGCATGTACTGAACATTTAGGCCAGATGCTCATCAAGCATGAATTGATACACACACACTGAAATCAGTAGAGCAATGGTGATTTATATACACTAGAAGTTACGACAACTGGTCCTTAATAAAGGATTTCATAGGTTATGTAACTGGTAATTCCAGTACAGGATTTGTTTTTAATATGATTGATTTTGTCAGGATGAACATGTCTATAACACTAACCTTGGAAAACATGCCATGCTATTTAAAAAAAAAAAAAAAAAAAAGGACAAAAATCAACTAAACCCACAATAACAGTGTTCCTAGAACTCACAGCAAAACAAATTCCTCCCTTTCTGTCATGTCCAAGACTTTTCCATTTAAACTGCAATATTGGGACCCATCTTACCATCTTTAACACCCTCACCCAAGGCTCCTAAATCATCAAGGAACAGTATAAGGCACCAATAGGATGTAATACATCTAGAATTCATAGTGATATGTTTGGGTCCAATGAATCCCATCATAAAAGTAGGGATACCCATCTACACTGAGGTGAGGTGAAGCTTCATCCCAGTTCCTATGGCTGGTTACGTTACAGTTAAGCCAAGCACTTAATTTTACTCTACATCAGTCTCATTCCCTGGCTGCAACATGTTTTCGAAGGATAAGGTGTCAATACCATTTCGTAAAGCTGAAGGCATGCTTATTAAATAAATGAATATATAGAATATTGCTGATAAATTGCCAATTTGACTGTGCTGCAAGAAAGAAGCTTAACTACTGCTTTATAGAAATTATTAAAAAATGAGAAGTTTGCACATCTTGTCAGTGACTCAGCTCTGATGGCATTTCAGTCCATAGAAGTTTCTGTTTCAGTAATCAGTAGGTCATGTATGGTGATGATACCATAGGACAATTACTAAGTGGCATGATAGGCAAATTCAGATTGGAAAAAACAGAAACATTGAGAACCCTATTTAAGGGTAAGAAAAGGGTGAATTTTCCTACACAACAGCTAACCAAGACATGCTCTCCATCTATAGCTTCACTTGATCTTGGCAACAACCCTCAGAAATAGGACTCAGCTAATGTCAGACGTCTATGGTACAGTTGACTGTCTGTGCTAGTCACCCATTGCTTGCTTCCACAGTGGCTTCTAGGATGTGATTCATCTGACCTAATTCAGCCCGCTGCTTCATGGATAAGATGAATAATGCCTAGAAATGTCCATTTCTCTCCATGACTACAAAAGGAACTCACAGTGACAAGCTGGGTGTCAGATGTCTGCATTGAATCAGGTGGACCCCAAAGTGGGTGTCTTTACCTTTTTCTATCTATCTGAGCTATTCAGTGTGTGGTCCTGCAGATGGCAATACTTTGTGCACAACAAAGAAGAGCCAGAGCTGGAGGAGGAACTCTGAACTTTACACTTGAAGTGAAGGTCTGTGATTCAGAGCCTCCCCTGAGGCTCTATGTTAAAACTGCATGAAAGAAAGATGTAAACTGGTCTTTGGTGTTACACTGGTCTACCGAGCTGCCAGTATCAAAACTTGCTGTCCTGATGCAGAACTCCATAAAATTACGCTTGCCAGTGTGACTGAATCTGGCCTTTCAGAGGTTTGGAAAGAAGTTTTTTGAAGAAAACCTTCCATATGTCAGAAAGTATAGTCTTACCAGCAATTGTATGAAAAACATGCTCTGGCAATAGGATAATAGAATATAATTTTTTAAAAAAGCCCAACACCCCACACCCCTCACCCCCAAACCCCAACACATTAAGACCCACACACTGAGTTTGGGCATAATCTGGTATTTCAGATAGACAGTGGTGTTGTCTGTGTTTGGCAAGAGTCTTCTTCCTGTTGCTTATATTTACAACCCCTGTCAAAACTTTTCATACAGTGTTTCTCATTTGCAAAGTGGGCTCTTCTCCTTCCAAGCTCATCTCCAGCGGTGGCCATTAGTGAAAGGAACTGAGATGTGGAAAAGAAAGGGATGAGTAACTGTAGGCAGACTGGCAATGCTGGAGTTGTGGGCATGTCCCAGGCTTACTGAAAAGAGTGGGCAGAGCTGGAGGAGAGCAGTGATGGAGCTAATCTCATATCTATGATTCGTTTGGAATTGCAGTATTTATTTAACATTCAGCTTATGTTTGCCTTGTATTTATTGATGTTTGCATTAAATCAAGTATTTTTTCTGAACTCATATCAACAAAGCTATATAAAGCATTTGACATCCTTACGAAAATTCATCATAGGCTACTATTTATCATCTTAAAACCAGTAAATAGACCAGTAAAATAAGCAAACAAACTGATTTTCAGGTGCACTACAGAGTTGCAACAAGTGTTATTGCTATACACATTCCTTAGTTACTGGGAAATGTAAAATCAGGAGAAAAATTTAAATTGTATTTTTCCAACCTTGCACCTGCCAAATAAGACCCTATGAGATAACTCCATGTGCAGAATTAGATACAACTCATTGTGAATATGCATGGCAGAATCAATCTGGGCTATGTAAAGGAAAATGAGAGAAGCCTTGGTGCTGTCTGAAGTGTTTAACAATGTTTTTCTGTTTTAGAGACTTAGATGTACAGAAATACCAAGTAATAATTAACTTAGACACATTCCTTACTGCCTTGAACAAACAGAAATTGACACCCTACTGTAAGTGAGCTGGGACTGTGACCCAAGAAGTCACGTTCCACCAGAAGATTTATATCCACCCGGACACATTTTGGCACAAAGTTGCCTCAGCGACCAGGAGAAACAGATTATGATCAAGGTTAAAGAGCTCACAGATGGTTTTCAAATGACTGACAAGGCAGGTTTGTTCAAAATAAAGCTGGGGCCAATCACTGTCTGTCCTTTTCAACTGGCTACTAGCTCCTTCCAGTGACTGAGCTGCTGTGGCACCTGAAATGTGTATCCAGAGCCCTGTCACTGAGGAGGCGAATGTCCAGTTCTCTGCAGGACCATCGCATAGGCTCACACCTTGCTGACTGCTGTGCATGGAGTCCAAGCACAGACATGTTACATCAGCGGTGATGAGCAAAATACTTTTGAAAATGGCTAATGAACAACCCAGTCAAATTGCAAACACTTCTTACAAACATTATTTGGGCTAAAGGTGATATGCATAGAAATTATACTTTAGAGTTCCAGTAACCCAACAAGCCATAATTAAAAATCACCTGATCCAGATATAGCAATACCCTGAGCTTATTTATTTATGATTATACCTAATTTCTCTCAAGGACTTCCAATGAGCCATATTCATCATTCTCATTCAGATGTCAGAATAGTGACTACTGTGGAAGTTATATGGCATTAAAAATTATGTTCTTAAACTTACGCATATTCAGAGTGATGTAACTCAGCACTGTCCTTCTGCCTGCCAGGAAAAGGCATATCTTTATTTAGTAAATATAATGGGGTTTGTAGCAACTAACATATCCAGACAAGTGATGTCCTCCCAGCTTGATGGGATATTCCAAAAGCATCATTAACTAACAAATGGGAAACCATATCAGACAAAGTTGAACGTGAGGAAAGGTAGTGATGAATTGAACAATTGCACTAATTAAATTACTTATAAGGGCTTGTGAAAAGTCCCATATGCCAATTCACTTGCAACCAAAAACTGAGTAAAGTGAAGGAGAAACTTCACTTCCAGGTCAGTCTCAACTCCAGGGAAGGCAAGTTTCAGGATAGATTTGTAAATGGAGATGCTTCCCATGCTGGAAGGCTGTGTAGGGTATTTTGCCAGTCAGTTTGACAGGTCAATGTACTAACCAGAAAATACTTCAAAGTCAGACAGAAATCATTGGCAGCAAAATACATCTTAGACAAGTATTTAACTTCTCTGTATGTGCCTTTTAATGGAGTGGCTAATTTCTCATGTCTTTCATTTTAAGACCATTTTTGCTTCTTACGCATTTTTTTCAATATAAAGGCAATGTTGGAAAATGTCACCCCATGTTCATGAGGGGAGTGATCCTAAGTATGGGTGATGGGCTCACTGACCATTTCCAGAGCCATCTACAAAGTGACTGAGAGAGCAATAAGCACTCCTTCATCAGGCCACATGGCTGCGCAGTGATTTCATTGCACAGGGGACACATACTGGCCACAAGCAGCTCTTCACTGGCCAGTGCTGCTTCTTCCACATGGCTTTTTGGTCAGTGCCTCAGTCACAAAGGGTCCTCCAGATGTGAAGATGCTCCTTTATATCAAAACATGGTGGAGGATAAGAGATGCATCTCTCACTTTATCTCCTTCATCTCTTTCCCATCCCACAGCAACCAAGAGACAGCATCAACGTTTTCTCTTACACATCTGTATGTGGCAGCACCTTCTGTGGAGGAAGGAGGGGACCTTTTTTGCATGTTTCTCCTCCTTAACGTTCTAACCCTTCAATAGAGCATTTTCATATTAGCTCAGTTGGGTTGGTTACTATTTTAGGTAACCACACAAGTGCACACACATTAGCTAGGCCATCTCCCACCAGCACTAAAAGCCCTCTGCTGCACACCTCCTTCTCCCACTCATTCTTGTGCTTGCCTGGGAAGCTATTCAGGCAAAGCAGCAGCTGAAACGTAATCTTTTTTTAATTACTAACAACTGTGTGTACCAGTAGAGATGTACTATTGTAAATCTACGTGAGCACTGACCTCAATGCCCTTTAGCCTAAGTAGAGCTCACTTACCAGACCTCATCTATACAAATACTGCTTTTTCCTTCGCTAAACATAAAAATGTTTTAGCTTTTTTTAACCTGGCATTCATGACTGTACAAGGATTTACTTATCTTTGATTCACTGCCTATCACTCTGTTAAACCACAAAGTATCTCCCTCTGCTTTCTGCTGATAGGGCTGATTTTCAAAAGTAGTTAGCAATTTGAGGATCTTTAATGTGGGATGCCTCAAAGAAGTCTTGTTTACAAAACTTTTGCAGTGGTTTCTTCCAAAAATTTTTCCCACTGAAACAGCTGCCTGTGGGCACCTTAGATGGGAGAAGTTTGGAATTGCAGACTTTGCTGAGATTGTGAACTTTCTGTCTTTATTATTGTGAGAAATTGTTGTGAATTATTGTAGGGAAAAACTACTCTGACACTGTAGGTCTCTACTCAAAATTGTACCCATGCTTGGTCTCAGCATCTTCTTTTTCTTCCTATATATTCAGCTTATGTGCAACCTAGTTTTCCCCACTGAAGGTTGTGAATAACAGATGTAACCTCATTGTCCTTACTGACTTCACTGAGCTATAATTGAACACTGCTTTTGGTACGCTCTCAGCAGTGTTGCTTGTATACTGCAAGTCATCTAAGTACTAATATTGAATTTCTTCCATCAAAAACTAGCCCCTAGGGGCAAAAACAAACCAGAAATAATTAAATTCATCTAGTAAACCGCAGGCTCATTTGAATAACATTGCCTTCTCTTAATGCTGTGTGTACATACAGTATGCATAGATCATTACAGCCTGGCATCAGCTTGAACGCCTGTGAAGCCAAGATTCTCTGTTTTGGCTTCACAAATAACTAGTGCTTTGAATGGGAGAGAGAAGAAATCCTAGTTTCTTTATTTTTTCCCCAAGTAGAAAGGCTATGTACTCTATTGCCAGGTTTTTCACGCAGCGCTCTGCTTTCTGTTTGAACTCCTTTTATATTGCACTAGTAATTTTTTATTGGTTCCAATCTGTCAGAGTAAAATGATAGTAGTCTTAAGTCAAACCAGTTATACATCTGATTGAAATCCCGTCAGATTTCACCTGAAGCTTATTAGTTTTCTCATTCTTATGCTGTTTGCAGGACAAACTAGTTCACAGTTCATGCCATCCCTCGGTTCACTCATATCTACTGCGTGCCTCAGAGGTACAAGCGCTGACCAACAATCTATGGGATTCCACTTAATATTTCTATTCAGTATGGCACAGCTTCTCATATGGATGCTTCCATTCACTAAGCGGTTCATCTTCCTATTTAATTTGTTACACTGCATTTTTCCTAGCACGTACAGTAAGGTAGGCAGAAACCTGCAATCAAGTGGCATTTATCAAGGGCCTTGCTGAAATTTAGGTCTGTATATGAAGCTCAGTGATGAATGCTATTCTATCTTCCTTCAGCTCTGACATACAAAATTTTTTGCAGTCAAAGATTTAAGGAAAAAATCAATATGTGCTTGAATATTGCAAAGTGGGATGTTTTTATTTCTAAAATTTCTCTTCTTCAGCTGTGCTACTTTGTATTTTGCCTACGAATAAAAATCATGAAGAGTTATATGTCACACCTTAAATATCAAAGATGACTGTCAAATAAACGGAAGGCTCTGTAAGTCACTTTACTGAAGAACTTTTTATTGGAAACTGGGTGAGAGGAAGGAGAACAGTGCTTACTGAATCAGAGCAAAGGGAGTCTTGCCTTCCAGTCACACCTCTGCGCAAGTTCTTCAGTATGTAGCTGGATAACTCCCAACTTCGGTGTGTTTCAGTTTGTTTCTCCGCAAAATGGAAACATGTACTCACCTGCCATATCTCACAAAGGCAAAATATATAAAGATTTCTTTCAAGGAGTTTCATCAAAAGACATCAAGGAAGTGGCCAGCACCATTATTTTTATCTTACTTAAAATTCTCCATATCAAGACAAGACAATGCAGGTCATTGCATTTCACTTACAGGTCATTCAGCTTATTTCACGTTTTCCATTAGGTTATGTGAGCTTTGGAGGGAATGTGAATGCTGCCTCAGTGATAAACTTCTTTGTTTTCCTGAGAGGTGGTGGGAGTGCTGCATACAACTACATGCCTCTTGTTCTAGCTGGGAGAAGTATTACAGGAAGAAGAATGACAGTTACTGTTTACTGAAGACCTGAAAGCATTTTGGGTGGTACTAGTATCACATAAAAGCACAATTAACGAATGTCACCGACAATGATAAAACCTTCCTAAGGACACGCACATTCACCACCTTACCATGGAACAAAGAGCAGTCATCAAAGAAAGAGACACATTCTTATGCATAACGGTAGTCTTAGTTTATGGCACATCATTTGTACAGCTATTTATTTTTAACAGCTGGTGAGCAAATGACTTTACTATAATGCTGAATTTCTTTCACTTGCTGAATATATTTTTCCACAGAGGTCTGATCCAAAACCAAATCAAAGTCAATCCGCATCAGTTTACAAATGAGCATTCTGTTCTATGTTAATCCAAGGTCTGACTGGCCATGCTCCTATTAATGCCAGTGACTAATCTATGGTCGCATTTGATTGTAAAGACAACCAACCAAAACTGCTAGATGGCTAGATATTTGGCAGAAGCTTAAATTCCAGGGCTGAGAATACTTCAGAATTTAGAGCTACATTCATATTTTTAAGAATCTAGCCATGTGCAATACGATATCTCTAGTATGCAAAACACATCAGAGGAACATAAGCTACTTTTATGGTGTGAAATAAATGTTAGATGGAAGAATCATAGAATCATAGAATGTCCTGAGTTGGAAGGGACCCACAAGGATCATTGAATGAAAGTGTTCTCAAATTTCATAATAACAATTTTACAAATCATCCTGTGGAATCCTTTCTTGAGCCTTATTTGCTAAGGCAAACTATATAAATTACTAATGTATTATTCCAATGACACGGAATTGCTTAAAAAACTGTTAGAGAATTGCTTATAAAATTTTATGTCTGCATCATCAGTGATATCAAAATTTAAAATTGTTAAACTGTGTTACAAACATTTTTCCAGATATTCCAATCTACCTCTCCTTAGCTTTCCAAAGAGGATTCAGGAAGGAAGTGCACCTGAAAGCCAGCTCTGTATCTCCCCTGCACCGTCATGATCCAGGTTTCTCCCTGAGGTAGGGTACTAATGCCATGAGCCTTCATCATGGCAGCAGCTGAAAAAGAGCCTGTCTGAACTCTCCTCCTCTTTGAACTGCTACTTGTTGCAGAAATGCTGTGGCAAGAAAGTAGGGTCCAATATAGTATATCTCTAAATTGCCTTGTACGTGCCTGACCTATCTTCTTTGCCTAACCACAGTTCCCTCTCCTTTGCAAGCCAGCACGTTGTTTTTCTGTATTCCTTACTTCTTATTAACATCAATTTTCTCTTGCTGGTAACCTCTCTGTATTTTTGGTGTCATTGTATCTGAGTTTTACTTCTTTGTTCTTCCATAAGTAGCAGATATACCTGTTAGCCCTCCCAAGATTCAGTGCAAGAAATCAGGATCTCCTAATTTGCAATAATGGATGCATCCATACTGTGCATATATGGCAGTAGTAGGGCTGTTCAGCTTACCTGTTGTTCAGCCTGCAAGCCTCTAAGCCTGCTCCACATACTTCAGGATGCCACATACTTGAATGCAATAAAATGATTACCATGTCCCCTGGTGTGTCCAGACATGATGTCTGCAGGCAATCCGCAATCTGCCAAGCTGATAAGATGTGGACTGGAAGCAGAACATGCTATGTTGGCTGTTGTTTGTGAGATCATTCTTCCACAGAGAAGGACGGTATGTCTTTTTCTACAAAAGATGCTATCTCCTCTGTTCCTCTCCTTCAAATCTGCAGGCTGTTAAGAGGTCCTGTGAAGAGATATAAATCTTCCTCTCAGCATCAGTGCCAAGATCTGTCGTTGGGTGAGGAACTCTCCTGCTTGCTTCACACTCCTCAAGTACTGTGGCGATTAGAAGATGCATCTGTGTCCAAGGGAAATGCTAACACTCCAACTTATGCTCATCAGAGCTGATGACAAAAGTCTTCCTAGGCATATTGAAATGCCAAGGTAGAAACTGTGAATTTTATGGGAAATATTCAAGGTTCCTTACCCTACAGGAAAACCTTGCTACCCCAAACAGGATGAATGTGCAGAGACAACTGATTATTGACAGTAACACCCTAAAAGACAAGCAGCCAGACGGGTAGGCAATAAACAGGCATTAGCTGTTAGACATCACTTTTCCCATTCCTTCTAGCCCTTAATTTCTGCTAGATAAGTAGCAAGCCATGCAACAGCTTCTGCGATAAAAATGCTGCCTCCTCACAAGATCATCCTGGTGCCCAAGATGGCAATCCCCTATCAGAGCTCTTCCCTGTGATATGTGCAACTCTCCCTCTCAGCCTCTAACAATTCTTCCTATCCCTCATACTATTCAGCTAAAGGCTACTTACATGCAATAGTAACTAACACCAAAATTCAAAACAGCCAAAAAAAATTTCCTTTTAATAGCTTTAATAGCTTGCACTGCTTTGCTGGCTGTAAGTGGAGCAGATACATGATAAGCTTGGTAAAATTTTCTACAGAAACCACCTTCTGACAAAAAATCATATTTGTTACTGAACAAAAATGGAGGGCCAAAAGCATTTGCTTTCATTAAAAAAAAAAAGGGCGGGGGGTGTTGTCTTTTTTTTATTTAAAAACTACATACTAGAACCGAACATTACTGTTTTTAGGCTGAAAACCAAAATACTTTGGATGAAGGCCAGAACATTTCAGCTGAGAACTAGCTAATGCTTCATCACTGTGGTTAGCAGATGTGACTGGATCCATACAGGGAGTGAATTTGTTCAGCAAAACTTGACATTTTTTCGCAGTCACAATTGAAGTAGAAAAGAAACCCTTTGAAAATGCGGTGATAGATTAAAAGGAAATCATCACTTGTTTCCAGAGGAAAGCCAGGTATGTAGACATAGAATGGAACTGGTAATAAAGCTCTCACGGGCTTTCCCTGCTTGTTCTCCTCCCTGTTGCACACAGTCTGTCAGTCTCACCGCAGGAGAGAGAGGTCATACCTGTTGGATAATGGGCATGCAAAAAGCTGTCACTTCAAATCTTTTTTAAAAGTGTGTTAGCTTTTATAAACTGTCCCCCCACCTGACAGAGGAATACATTTGGTAAAGGCCCAAGCCTCTGCAAAATATAGTGATTCCATGTGCTTGAGACACTCAGATATTTAAAGCTTTACTGTATGTGGCAGTCTATAAAAAGCTCAGAAAAGCTCTCCACTTAACATGTCCTTCAAGATAGGAGCCAGAGGAGTTTTAAAAAATTCAAGAGGTGCTTAAAAATATGATCATTCAGTATAGCTTATATTGCTCTCCTCCTCACACAGACTGAAATAAAGACTGGTGTGTTTGTTGTTACCTCAGTCCCAGATTTCTTTAAGCTGTGTGCATGCAATTCATCAGGGTTAATTTGCTCTATTTGTGCTGCCAGTCAGGGATACTGTCCTACAAAATGCTCTGGCCATCTCCTGACTCCACATCTCGGAAAGTCCCAAGCAAGCCCAAGCCCCGTCCCCTTCCTGTGCAAGGGAAATCCGGCCACGTGGCCCAGAAACATGTGCTGCAGCCTGCTTGCTGTTTGGCTGACGGAGGAATGGCATGGCACAGCATGGCATGGCATGGCACGCTACGGTATGGCATGCTACAGCAGGGAAGTCTAGCCACAATCACTTCTGAGTGGTGCTACTCTAGAGAGATGCATCTGCTGTCATTTAGTTTACCTTACTGCTTGGGAAGAAAGTAATCTTTTTTTTCCTCTCCTCATCAAATTCTCACCTCTCCACATGGCAAAGAGTAATTTTCTTTTAACCATGGTTTCACTTTGCAACAGTAAGGGATGCCTGTTCCCATGGGGCTGTAGTTGCAGATGCAGCTCAAGCTCCACATGTCACCAGGCTGGGGGAGCTCTGCTGCAGAGGTGGCAAACCTCCTGCCATAGTTGGCTTGCTATTTGGCATTGCCAGTGAACAAAATGCACAGGGTAGAAGTGAAACCACTTTGCTCATTAGAGATCGATGTCCTTGCATGGCCCAGCACCCGGCAGCTGCCTGACAACACTGTGTAGCTGTTGCAAGTGCTCCAGTTTAAGAGAGTATTAATCTGGCTGTTTTACACGTGCTTATTTAGCAATTAGTAACACTGCTGTTACCAACAACTCTACATAAGAGTAAAAAATTGGTAAAGGAACAGAAATTTTACCCTTTCTCTAAAAAAAAGTGATTTCCCCCAGGGCAAAGGGAGCTACTGGGGTGTGTATGGGTTCATTACAGTCAGCTCGTAAACCTCTCCCCTGCTACAGCTGCGGCACCGGTGAGGTGTCAGGGGATCTCCTGAGCTCACTCTGGGATGTATGGTCCCTCAGGGGCCACTGCCAGCTGCCGTGTGCTGGAGTACTGAATGGGGCCCATCCTGCCTGTTTTAAGAGCTCATTTGGGGTTTGACATGTTCCTCACTCTTCAAGAGCCGCACACAATGCTGTCCAACAGACCTCTCTTCTCTTTGTCTTTCAAAAGCAGCTCAAAGCCTGTTCTTACAGCTGTAAGGTACTCACGAGTGAAACCCTCAGGTGTTTCAACCCTAGCAGCTCCTGCACGGGATAAACTGCTGCCACACCATGGAGGCGGCAGCAGAGGTGGGTACAGCACGGTTGAGGTGGAGGAGCCAGCCTTGATATTTTGAGAGATTGTAATCCCAGTCCCAACAGTTTAGAAAGGCTGTTGAAAGATCCAGTTTATTGCTTGGCAAAACATGGATGTTTTGCCAAGCAATGAAATTCACCCAGTCCGGACCGATGCTCACCAAGGCTTGACAGACTTAAACCACAACCATCTTTGAAATGGACTGTAAAACCTTCTCCTTTCCTTTTATTTTACTCTGGGAAATGGATTTAAAATAAACCAGATCCCTCTCAAATACTGCACGTGCTGCATGACCGCTGAGCACAAAGAGCTGCTCCATTCCTGGTGTAGCGTAATGGCAGGCGAGGGAGTCCCCTCCATCCCCGCCGCCCACCTGTTCATGCTGCACTGCAAGGACAGCTATATGCCAGCTTACCTCGTCAGCTCTCACTGTCCAAGTTTTATGGCTTTCTTTTGCCACCAGAATCAGATACCTGCTTTGTTTGCCTTTCTTATGACCTGAAGACATTAAGAACTCATGCGTTTTTCTAGTTATACCATTTGATTCTTAAACTTTCCACCACTATTTTAAAACTTCCTGGTCTCCTCCAGCATTTAAAACTACATCAAAGAAATATGTTTGCTGCTCCTTTTAACAGTTCTTAAACACTGATCATTTTTAAAGAGCTGCATTGTAAAACACCCTTGTGACTCTTAGCAAGGACACTGTATAAATGCATGGCTGTGATAATGTTGACCCAGCAAAAATGTTTTCAGCACTTTAAAATCTTTAGTTCTGGCATGCTCTAGAAAAATAAGCAGGGTTTTCTTACCTGCTGTATACAACATGCTGTAGTAGTAGTAATAGTAGTAGTAGTCTTAACATGGTTTTTTTTGGTTTTTTGTTTTGTTTTGTTTTGGTTTTGTTTTGTTTTGTTTTTTTGGTTTTTTGGGTTTTTGTTTTTTTAATTAAAGCCGCAAGCAGGACCTGGAAGAAAAGGATTTGGGGTGGTTGAATTTTTTCATACTGAAGAGCTGTTTTTTTGTGTAGGACTATTATCTTTTCGGTAATGGGCCAAAGTAGCGCAATGTGCAATAATGGTTCTGGCATGTTTTCAGTGATTGTGGCAGAATTTATTTCACCTCTCAGAATGAAGGATTATATTCTAGTCGGTAAGGACTGTTCATTATTTTAGGCTTGAGTCAGTACGAATATATATTAAAAAAGGAATATATATTAAAAAAAGGAAAATAACTAGCTTCAGCCCCCACAAAGCCATGAAGCCAGATGTCTTTTTTTGCCTCAAATTCAAGTAGATCCTTTATAAACTGATGTGGAAAAAAAGCAGAAAGAGAAGTTTTAATTATATGCTACAATCAAGAAGTCATTTTACATCCCAATTGGCAGAGCTCTTACTGTGTATTTTAAGCAAGATGAAGATGAGAGAAGAAAGCAGAGAAAAAACCCAGCTTCTATACTAGTTTCCTGGTGCAAGGAACAGCTTGATCTTATTTATTGTATAGTTTTTGCAGGTTCTGATATTTAGAGCCTGTCTTGTAACATCCAGGAAGAAACACTAAAAAGTCTTAACCATATTAGAATGAATTATAAATTAATTTCCTGGAGTCATAGCCATGGCTCCTAGAGGGATGATAACATATATGCCATTTCTTTTGGCACCTAATGAGGCTCTGCTAGATCTTTCATCATTAATCTTCACGAAAATGAATGAGGATTAGGGGGGAGGGGAAATTCTTTCAGCGTTCACTTTATAACTTCATGCTATTTTACCAGAAACAAGTAAAATATTACAGTTTTCTTTCTTAATTAATTTGCTTTGGCAACTGCCAGACTTATCTAACAGCTTTTTTAATATATCAAAACTGCAAAGTGCCAGGATCCAGGATTAATGCTCAACCCTCATAAAAATTGCATTTTGTAGATACATACCATTTGACTTCCCTCCCCTTCTAAACAGAAGACTGATCTAAATAATCAGTTCTTCATGCTTCAGTGTGTTTACTGTGCAAATTTAATGTCCTGTTCTTGATTAGAAAATAGGATTCAGCAACAAGCTTTTTAAATAGAGCTGCCTGTAGCTTTTGGCCAGTAGGTTTCACACAAAGTCATTCTCTCCTCATCTCTGTAAGTTTTGCTGAATGTAGAATGAGCAATAAACATAATCATAACTATTAGCTTTATGTATAAACAGTTTGCAATATTGGGTACTAAAAAATACTGGAGAGTTTGCTTGACACATCCAGTAATTGGTAATGTAACTACAAAACATTAAACCTGAGGATTCCTGCTTTGGTAAAAGCCTGGAGTAAAAAAGGTAATAGTGCTTTTGGGGATACGAATAATCTCTGAAGAGTGGAGCTGTTCAGGTTTCCCAGCCAGTACTCTTTATTGAATGTGATTAATGAAGTGTAATGAGTGCATAGTTACACACTGGAAAAGCAATCATAATTACTACTGTTAACTATAACAAAATTTCACTCCTGTGGTATGGAGTACCGAGTATTTGTTAACTGCTGGTTGGCGTGTTAGCTGATTTAAAATGTATGAGACAAACTGAGGTTTCAAATTTTCAGTCAGTATTCTTAATTCTCCATAACTGCTGAATACCTAAGACTTTTCTGAATTTGATTTAACATTACAATAATTAATATTTCTTTAAAGGTAATATTTACAATGCTGGGTGTGATCTTACTTGTCCTCCTGTCAAACTTAAGGCAGGTGGGCCTTCAGGCACAGGGATTTGTTCTTCCTTTGTCTTTCTTCTCACTGGCCCGGCCTCATCCTGCCATTTGGGGATGCCAGACCTTGTAGTAGACCTTCAGCTGCCTGAAGTCCCACTGCCAACACTAACTACTAAATATTACTAAGAGCTTACGTCCTCCTCAGAAATCTAGCATCATGGATACTGTCATCTATTATTTTACACTTTAAGAAACATTTTGACAAGTAAGGAAAACAGAATTATTTTTTTTTTTTTTTTTTTTGCAGAGGAACATCTAAACAAGGGATGTTTCTGCTATACACAAAACCAAGATTTAGAAAATTAGACAAAAATAAAGCAATGTGCATGGAAAAACCCTTTTGTTAATACTCTCTAAAATCCAAAATGCTCTTGGACTAATGACTCCCAAGGGTGTCGCAGCCCTTTTCCTATTCCTATTCTATAACAAACCTGAATTACTTACTAATAAAATTGGGCATTGTCCCAGAGAGCAATATTATTTTGTTGCTATATATTTTTGTGAATGAGCTACTAAATCTGAAGAACTCCATAATGTTCAACTGGCAAAAAAATGAGGGCTAACTATATGTCTAGAAAACATTACCCAAATAGTTGAGGAATATTTTCTCGATTCTCCATTAAAGAGTATTTTTCACGCAACTGTTGGGTGTAGGTAGATTTTTATACCTGCATACAACAGAGCTGACCTAATTTTACTTGTCTACAATATAGGTGTCTCCAGGTACGTGTTGCTTGTCTAAGGTCCAAATATATGCAGTGGACCTGTAGTTCCCATGGTCAGTGGTACCTGAATAACTGTTTGTCTTTCCCAAAAGTTGCTGTATCACTCTCTAAAACTCCACTGATGTTAATGGGAGCTGAGACATCTGTATAAGTCATAGTGCGCCTAGATGCTGGAACTATAAAATGTAGTGGGAGATAACAACAAATTTAGGACTCAAACAGCAAACCTCAACCCGAATGTTCTTCAGCTTTGAGGGTTTGCACCCCTCCCTCACCAAATACCAGCATGCAGTTCACTTCAAAACAATAAGGATTGGAACACTTACTAAGGAGCTGCAACATGGTGATTCAAAGGCCAAATATCTAGTTAGCTGTGAGTCACATCCCATCTATTGATCCCATGCCATCTGGAAGCGCAAGCTCAAATAGCTACCATCACCCGTTGTGTAACTTTGATAAAGTGAAACTGTAAAGATATTTCAAATCTCTGAAAGTGTTAATGGGGAGAATACTAGCTGGCCACAGGAATGTGGGGTACAGAAAAAATAAGAATTTGTTATGCCAGTGGACAAAATTGGACCAGAGCAGAATAAGCCCCCTTAAGATAATAGATGATAAAAGTAAAAGAAAAAGGGGTCAAGAATAGTCAATAGCTGGAACAGAGGATTAGGCATAGAGCCATTCTGGTGGATTTGGGCCAGATATAGCCTGAGGCTGTACTTAAGCCCCTCCGAGTTGGAATGTTTAGATGTTAGTTTGAATGGCTATAAAAGTTTAATTAATGTCTGAGGGGCTCGGGGAGACAGATGAGCAGAGAATTAACATCCAAAAGCTGCTTCCCATAATGAAACCCTATCAGTTTCTCATAAAACTTACAAAAGCAGAGAGAAATATATGAAAAGGTTTTTTTTTGTTGTTAATATAGAGCCTTTGAAGAATTCCTTCATAAGGCT
Source organism: Morus bassanus (assembly GCA_031468815.1). Classification (NCBI taxonomy): domain Eukaryota; kingdom Metazoa; phylum Chordata; class Aves; order Suliformes; family Sulidae; genus Morus; species Morus bassanus. The sequence goes on along the minus strand of CM062568.1, from coordinate 83,654,949 downwards.
CAGAATTCTTGCTATAGCTGTAATAATTGTTTCATAGCTGCATCTATTTCCTTCCCAGACTAAGAGGTTTATTTATAATTATCTTTGACTTCAAAATACTGGGACCAAAAAGAAAAAGCAAATCTTTACATTTGCGTTTTTGTTGCACGGAAGTCTGAGGGTGCGTTTCCCTGACTCTACATATCTCAGTGTGCCAAAATCAGTAGCAGAACAACCGAAGAATGAGAGGACATATTCTGTAGCTGCCCAGAACATATTCAGTCTTGGTGGTTTGGACATTTATTGATCACCCTCTCTCGTCAGGTATTTCCCCCCCCCCAGTGTGGTGTTGCGTAGCTGACTCTGCATGGCATTTGTATCTTCCTGCTGCAGCATTCAGCACTAATTAGCTCTAGATACATGATATTGTACCCTTGGGCCATTAACATGTTTGGGTAAGGTAAATATTTCATTTGCATTATTATATATGTTATCATGAATACATTCAGCATGCCATATAATACCTAAAAATCTACCCACATATGCAAAAAGTGCATAACAAATGCAACCCTTTACTTATACACATCCTCTCTTGTGTCTTGAAGCAGACCTCTGTTAAAGATCTTTGCTTCTGAATGCTGGCTTACTTCCGCAGCAACCTACTAAGTTAGTACCCACGTCCCTCACCTTGGGTTGGACGCTGTTAGCGTGGTCAGCCAAGCCATTTTTTTCCTTCCAAAGCCGAAAGTTCTCTCTTTCCCACCCAAAATAACACTGGCCACTTAACAATATAACAAAATAACACTTAACAAAATAATCAGGGCAGGAAACATTCCATCTTGTATCATAAGGACTTTATAAGATTGGCTGAGCATTTTGCCCTTCATGTTGGCTAGAAGCAGGAGTACTATGCTACTGGAAAGTGGAGATTTACTGTTTTCCAGAGCATTCACAGCTACTTATTTTACTTCTTCATCTGTCCCCCAGGACTCCCTATAGGTAGCTGGCTGGTTGGCTTAGTTCCTATTGAAGTGATTATTTAATGTTGTGCAAATATATTTATTGTGTGGTTAATGATAGTAGAAACACAGAGCTTTGGCTGCATGTCTTCTTTTTCTTCCCTAAATCTAAATAAATACGTGAAATTCAACCTATTTTTCTTCCTTATTCTTCTCAGTTGCTAATAGCGACTGGAGCCCAGGGAATTTAATTGGACTTCCATATTTTAAGGCATATTTTTTTACCCATGCTAAATCTTTGTGTGTTTTCCTTCTGGGACAGAACTGCAGGCTCAGCTCAGATAGGTTCAATTGGAAACCATGTTTGAAAAATCAAACCCACTTTTTTTTTCTCTAAAATGCCTACAAAGAGACACATTTTAATGACCAGCAATTTGGAACAAGCGTGCTTAGATGTTAGATACTTAGGTTATTTTTCAAACATCTGAATAAGGCCTGATTTTCACAAATGTTAGTCACTTACCGTATCCAGTGGAATTCACTGGGTTTGTGAATTTTTCTGCAGTTCAGAGAATCAGTCCTTTCCACATAAGAAACAAGTATTTGGGAAATATTCGAAAATGTGGATTTTGTTGGCAAGAATATGGATATGCAATTCTAAGGGCATTTATTTTGAGACTTCTGATGAAGGAAGAAATCAACAGAGCTTTACTGGATTCCTGTGGCAATGGGTGTATTACAGTGTGATAGCACAGAACTAGCTGCTCATTCCTGCAAGTTTATATGCAAACATCTATACGTCAGCACATATGTAAAGTAACTTTAGTTTGCAGCTAATCTGGAAAACAAAGTTCATAAGAGCAACTTGCATGAATCCTTCCTCATCTGTAACTGGAGCATTCCTTTAGCTATGCAAAAATAAAAAAAAAAAACTGTAATCTTCATGTTGGGAATGGGAAGCTCCAGTCCTCCAAACTTCCAAAGGTTTGAGCTTTTCAAACATAGCTCATTTGGAAGAGAATCCACAATGAATAGGGTTTGGCTGCTGCTCACAGAATATTTATGAGGATCAAAATGGTAATTTTTCTTTTTCCCATCCAGTTGTTTTGGGATCTCTTCTGTCCTTAATTAGAAGTCTGGACACAAATGGAGACATCTCCTACAGACTTTTGAATGTGATTAGAAAGAACCTACTGTATAAAATAAGAAAAATAAGGGCTGAAAAATCACAACCTCTGAAGAACACACACTGCATTATGGATGTTCAGTTCCCAAAAGGGTATGCCACCAGTGGCAGTGTAGCATTTTAGAAATCCCTTTCCCAGTGTGGAGCAGTGGTGTCTACAGGGCAATGGGAGTGTCGAAATTATCTGCTTGGGGCCAGCTCCAGCCTCCTCATCAAATAATTACTTTTGGTGATTGGGCTTTTTTAATATTGTTTCTGCTTTTGATGACCTTTTCATCATTTACCCCTTATCTATGCAAGGATATTTTTCAGGAAGATTAAAGAGATGGTGCCTGCAAGAATATTTTAGGACCCTTCAGCTGTTTCCTCTGTAGGACGAGTGACCAGGTGCAGGTCCAGCAAAGCAGGACCTTTGCTTTAACTGGACCTGGAGGCATCACAGCTATAAATCACTAGCTCCTTATCTCTGTCCAAGACACTGCTATATTGCTTATTACAAATTCTGCCAACATCGTTAAAGAACTTACTGGGGAAACAACCCTTCATCCTTGCCTCTGAGGCGAAAAAAGTAACATCTGCTCATTTCTAGTGTCTACTGGTACCATTACAATGAACCAATTCATTATTAATGATATTATATTTATAGCCAATTCAATGGAAATCAATTCATTAGGCTGAGAAGTTTTGCTGCATGACCATCCCTAAAGGCTTTTCCTGCTCATTAATTAAAGTCAGGTTTTGTCACTAATTACACTACGAGCATGCCCTAAAGAGAATTATGTATAAACCCTGGCCATTACAGTCTACAGATTAAAACAAAGAAGAATAGAAACTTTCCAGAACTACTGAAGTTCTATTTCAAGTCAAATTTCATCTGTACCAGCTCGAGGGAACTTTTTGTCTGTTCCCTTTACACCAGTAGCTGCAGAAGTGGTAAAAATGCCTTTTAGTCTGAAGGACCCCAAAATGCTTTACAATCAGAAATCACTTCAACATGTCCTGAAGTGCAGCCTCCTTTGTCTTGAGAGGGAGCAGCTGCTCAGCTGTGCACATCAGCAGCAGCACACAGCAATTTCAAAGTGAACAATGTCAATTCTGACTGAAACCACAGGGACAAATTTAGGCCAAAGTAATGCAGTTGCCCGAGAGCACTTGTGCCCAGAATACTGTCCCCTGCCGAACCCTCAGAAAGACCTGCCAACAGAAAATTGGTCACTACCTTTCACTTTTTTATGCTTTCTTCCAAAATAGAAGGGGGCTACAGCTGCAGTGTGCTGCAGCACAGATCCTCCCACTGCTTCACATCTTGCTTAAAGGGGAGCTGTACAAAGGCCCCATCAAGATCCTTGTTCATAAAAAGCATGTGGATATGTACTTCACATCATATGTAGGGTGCAGGTGCACTTGACAGGACCTCTGAATGGACAGACAGGGCAGGTGGAGCACACCAGCCCTGCAGACTTCTGCGGAAAGGCCCCAGAGCAAATGGCACTGCTCTAATCCTCCCCCAAACCAGAGGTGAGGGAAGTCATCTCTGGTCAACTGTGGCACCCTCGGGCTAGCAGATCAATAAGACACCCATAAGGCTTCGGCACAGCAGGCAACACTAAATGCAGGTGGAAACCTCCAACCCTCTAAGTTAATCGCTCATAAGCACACTACTGCGGGTGCCTCTGCAGAGTCACTCGCAGGGCTGTCTTCATTTCTGCCCACGACTGGGAAACACCTGGCTGTACCTTTGTGCATATAACCTAGTGGTTCAAGTTCAACAATGACAAAAAACCCTGGACTTCATGGGATTTTGTAAACCTTCAACTGCAGACATCTTTAGAGATGTGAAACTGTTGCTCAGCGTTATTTGCACTATCTAAAAGAAAGTGAAGACTTTTCACACAAGTGCATCCCAAACACTAAAGACTTTACATATGCAGCATGGCCACTACTGAAAGTTGTTAACAGAGCTCTACAAAGAACCCAAATATTAGTAACCTATACATTTATTCCACACTTTTATGCTTTCTCCCAATCAAAGCACATTTTCCATTAAGCCAGTCTTTCCTCAGGTAGAGCAATTAATAGCTGCTTGCAACTTGTCTTTGTTCATTTTACAGCAAGATTGTAGACCACCATAATGTGCTCTCTTGTCTTAGATCAAACTACCCTAAATATCCTCAAGGACAGAAAAGACCTTTGTGATGCAAAGAAACATACATACCTAATTAAAACCCAGGAAGTATCTGTTGTAAAGACACATTGAGCTGAAGCGATTATTTTCTGTGTACACATTTTTAGACAAAATGTACATTACTTTTAGATCTCAGGTTCAAACATAACCTTTGTTCTTATGTCATTAATTCACTCTCTCAGTGATTTACTCTTTATGATCATCCTGGGGGCACTGATAGCACAGTCACACAAGCATCTCCCTGTGCTGTGCAAATGGGTATGTGATGCACTTTCAGAATCAAGGATTGAACTGTCAATGTCAAAATACAGAGTCTGTGTATGGCTCTTGTAAGCCACATCAAGCTTACATATGAAGCATATGTGTAACAGGTTGGTGTGCTCTTATGCAACAGTATGAAATATTTTTTCTTTTAGCATAATCAATGTTTTTTCTAATGTCAGTAATAATGCATTTCTTTATAATGTTGGCACGGTTACCTTATGTATCCTTTAAAATTTTAAGTCTTTAGCTGTGTTCTTTCTACACTAGCATTCAATCTTCATGGAAATAAAAAGGTTTTAGATCTTTAAGATAATTTTTATTGCTGTACAGCAGTCCCAGAACACTTCTGATTCAGCTACCTTGATGCCAAAATGATACATAGTCCTTAGTGATAGGTACAAACAGATGTGAAAAGTATGGAATCATAGAAACATAGAATGGTTTGTGTTGGAAAGGACTTTAAAGGTCATCTAGTCCAACCCCCTGCCACAAGCAGGCACATCTTACGCTAGAGCTGGTTGCTCTAAGCCCCATTCATCCTGACCTTGAACACTTCCAGGGATGGGGCATCCACAGTTTCCCTGGGCAACCTGTTCCAGTGCCTCATCACCCTCATCACAAAAAATATTTTCCTTATGTCCAGTCTAAACCTACCTTCTTTCAGTTTAAAACCATTGCCCCTTGTCCTGTCACTACAGGGCCTGGTAAAAAGTTCCTCTCCAGCTTTCTTACAAGCCTCCTTTATATATTGAAAGACTGCAACAAGATCTCCCTGGAACCTTCTCTTATCCAGGTTGAACAACCCCAACTCTCTCAGCCTTTCTTTAGAGGAAAGGTGCTCCAGCCTTCTGATAATTTTTGTGGCCCTCCTCTGGACCCGCTCCAACAGGTCCACGTCTTTCCTGTGCTGAGGACCCCAGAGCTGAACGCAGCACTCCAGGTGGGGTCTTATGAGAGTGGAGCAGGGGGGAAGAATCACCTCCCCCAACCTGCTGGCCACGCTGCTTTTGATGCAGCCCAGGATACGGTTGGCTTTCTGGGCTGCGAGCACAAATAGACAGCTCATGTCCAGCTTTTCGTCCACCAGTATCCCCAAGTCCTTCTCTGCAGGGCTGCTCCCAATCCCTTCATCCCCCAGTCTGTATTGATACTGGGCATTGCTCTGAAATTGATGCAGGACCTTGCACTTCACCTTGTTGAACTTCATGAGGTTTGCAGGGCTCCACTCCTCAAGCCTGTCAAGGTCGCTCTGGATGGCATCCCTTCCATCAAGCATATCAACTGCACCACTCAGCTTGGTGCCATCTGCAAACTTGCTGAGAGTGCACCCAATCCCAGTGTAGGACAAAGTGGATGATTACTCTGTTATGAAGCAAGCACATACTCTGAACTGAAACTTCATAGGGCAAAGAGGTCTTCCAGATTCCATAAAACATAGAATGCTTTGTTAAAAACACAATTGAACTGGCAGCAGAAACCACTCTGCAAAATGTCAGGGGGAGTAGGGAATATTCTAGTGGCCCATTTGGTGTGAAAAAGGGAAAAATGAATCCGGAATATTGCATAGATGTGTAGGGCTCATCATAATGGAACTGCAGACTGCAAATGGTACCAGTTGCTGATTGAATATGGTTTTAATTGTCATACTCAGTATGTTAACTGACCTTCATTGGCTGTTGTTGTAGCTTTTATTTCCATTAGAAACCACTAATAGAATATAATATGATCATTTTATAATTTGTAATTTGATAATTGCCTATTTAATAATAGAGTTGTCATACATATTAGGAAGTTGATTATAAAATTTCCTGCAGGAGATATAGGTCAAAAGGTCTAAAGAAGAGATAAAAAAAAATAGTGCACTATGTAGGAACAATTGGGCCTGACAGACTTGTTGTAAACATTTTTAGAAATGTGAGAATTAAGAATCACTATGAGATTGTCTCTTTCTTGCAAGGTACTCATATTGGTATAATTGGGAGGAAAAAGTGCCAGTAGATGGCACTCTGCAATGCGCAGCATTATGCATGGCTTTCCAGGAACACCAGCGATTTTGCTGGGTATTGCCAACAGCTGCCAGAACATTGGTCTCTGGAAATCTTGACTGTTTTGTTCCCTAAAAGCACAGTAAAGCAGTACTGGCTCTAACCAAGCAAAGAGAAGAAGGCTAGTCTCACTGGTTGGGTGAAGTTCAATCTTTGCATTAAGGTGGCAAAAAGAAATGGCAGCATTTGCTGAACACTGGTAGAGAGTGCTCTGCCTTCAAGACTATTTTCAGATTATTCTGACTCAACTGCAACAAGTGGCTGTCTTGTGTAAACAATGAAGTAAAGTACAACTAATTTGGGGCTTTGCAAGTTCTAAAAAAAAAGGTAAAGAAAAGCAGCATTGGTAAATATATGCTGGAGGTGATACCACTGTCTTTTTAAACTCTTCAAATCTTAGTTCAGAGACAGAATCTCTTCCTGTTAGATTCATCATTTCCGTACACATTCTTTTGTGTATGTGTAGATTGAAAGTCCCCATCTTAGTCTGCTCTTGCCAAAAATGCTCATGACAGCTTGATTTTACCTGTATTCCCTAAATACTGACTATAACTTTTATCCTTAGCCAAGCATAAATGCTGTGTATGCAATGACTTGCTAGAAGACAGCCTGTTACAACTGCCCTGTCTTTAAATTGATGCTGAACTTCCAATGTGTGCACCTTAAAGTCTGACATTTGATAATGGTTTGTGACAGGTGGCTATGCAGTCAATACTCATCACAGCCTCAGATTTTTGCCACAGTTACCTTTAGTGCAAATAACCACCTTTGGGACAGCCACAGTTCCAGAATTGAGGAGCCTATAGCTTATACAATGAAGAGAGCCCATAACCTACTGCTGTTGGCAGCTGCATCATATTTATTTTTTGTATTATCACTGGGCAACACGAAGATGCATGTTAACATGTTGGCCAATAAAGGTGTTAAAAGGGCCTGCTTGTCATTCATAAAATGACAGATCAATGACTCCCTTCAGTGCAAAGGGGCCATGTTGTACCCAGCTGAGATCTTCAGTTTCCACCATCCACCAGAAAAAGAACAAAAAGCTAGATAACAATGCTTTGCTTTTATTATTGGGCTAACTAGTTTGGATTTACCCTGAATTTCCAGGGAAGAGGTAGGGTTATGACTGCTTTCTTTGAATAATTTCTATTAACTCTTTTAATGGGCTCACTACAAATACAGCAGCAATATTGAAAAAGTAAAAAAAAAAGGAAGGGTTGGCAGGGATGAGAGTAAAAAAGCTGTTTTCTCTGAAGGTGTTCCATGAATGTGTTTACTGCCATGCTGTGACTTCCATTGTCAAGACTAGATTGATAATCTAGGGGAATGCCTTCTCCTTTATTAATGTAATACACACATATTTGCCTATTTAAATCTTAATATATGCAAATGCCTAAATATTGCAATGGTCTGAACTATGTCTCTTTTTCTCAACCATAAACATACATTGTGTATATTTAATTTCTTTCTAAAAAGAAGGACCTTAATTTTCTTCAGGGTAAAGCAAAAATACGTTTCCCTTTTTTCAGCATTATGTCCAGTCAAGGAGAGAAAGCTGTTACTAGAATTGGTGTTGTAATTGAACTCTCAAAAACTACCATGCTGCGCAAATTAGAAGGAGAAGAACTAGAAAAGCCAAAGATACAAATTAGTAGACAAGTGAAACCCTATATAATTTTCAGTCAGCACTTCTGAAACATCATTGTTCTCTATAAACTCTCTAAAGACTGCTAAAAATACAATAAATAATCTCTGCCAATTGCAGTTCCTTGTAAAAGATGAAAAAAAAAAGGATGCAAAAGCCTACAGCAGACATTTCATTATTTCTGTTTACACCATAGTCCAGCAGCTTTTAACAAGTGCAGCGTAACACTGACCATCTTCACTTTAACATTGCATCATTTTCTAACCTGTAAGAATAAATAGAAGGTCTAACAGTGATATTTTCTAGTGAAAAAAGAAAATTAAATTAAAAAAAAAACCCTGAAATAGTCATTTTAGGATACCTTAAAAAAATCAAATATCGAAACCTTTGCTCAGTAAAGGCACTCCTATTAAATGTTTGACTTTTTACTACCCGGAATCACACAAACGTGTGCACTGCATGTAAACTAGCAAAAATAATGGGAAATGAATTGTTGCTACTTATCGTAACTAGTTTGAACTGTATTAGCTCCTGTAATATGGCATCAACATTTGAATTAACTAGTCAGTGACTAATGATTGTTTATTAAGAGTAGAGTGTCATGTCATTTCATTCTACTTAACCTACTGTGACACTTAGCTTCATTATGAAGAATTCCTCCAGATCCAACCAACACACACCTGCCTCCCCTCTCACTCACACCTAGCAAGGTATTGGGAAATAATGACTGTTCTAACAACAGTATCCTGGAGTTTACTCCTTGGCCATTTTGGTTGCTTACAGAGTAATGTGATCCACTGATCTGCCTGGGCTGAAATTATTTCTACTAAAACACACACACACACACAAAATCAATAGCCCATCTCTCCCCCTGCCCTTTTTCCTCAAACTTCAAATTTTTCCACAAACTTTAAAAAAAAATAATACAAATTTATTCTTTTAAATTTCTGAGTGAAATTATAAACATCTAGGGAAAAGCTATTTTCATGTTTACTTAGCTATAATAGATTTCCTGAGCCCGGTGTGATATAGATTCAGAGCAGAACATGGAGGGGAGACACTTCAGTGGATGTGATGGATTAATGATGGTCTCCTGAGGACAGACACCTATTTTGCCTGGCATCTATTATATCATTAGCCATGACTGACGGGTGATGGGAGATAACTAACTAAAGGAATTAACAGGAATACAGGGAACGCATTGCAGTGACTTAAGACTTTCCAAGGGCTACACAGCAGGTTCATGATGGGAGATGGCATCAAGCTCCAGACTCCTCACTTGTTAAGCAGACATTAAGAGTTGGTCCTGGTGGGACTCTACATCCGCATGAAGCTGTGAAGAAACAGTATGGATTTAAGAGCGTGCGGTGAACAGCACACAGCTTCCTACTTGGGAAGGGGGTGACAGCTTCATTGCCCTTAGCGGGCATCCTTATCTTGCTCTCATTTAGACAACAGCCAATTTAATCAGCATTTGAATAAACACAGTTATGCTGGAAGGATAGAAGAAAACAAGGAAATTTTTCAGCTGGATGTAAGTCCTGTTTGTCTTAAGATACATGTGTAATCCTTACTGGTCAGACTATTATACAGTTTGTAAATGTTGACTTGCCAACAATGCAGGCAGCCAGCATGCTCTGTCCCCTAAAAGTAGGGGACACCATTCACCACTGGTGGCCATTTTGCCCTTGTCTCGGAAGTCCCCTTGGTACTGCCTCTTGTGCTTACCTGCACATGATATTCTGAGCCTATAACAAACTCTGTGTAACGTGGAGTGTTGCATCAAGTGAATTCAAGAATTAACCTGGTTACCACAAAGGCATTGTACCTGCCCTCCAATTTCTATGCTGACTTCCCAGGAAAAAAAGGCTGAGATGCAAGATTTCTGTCCTCATCTACAAGGCTTGGATCTAAAGTATCTTTAACGTTACTAACATTATATCATGAGGGATGTACCTATATGTTTGCTCCTTAAATGCAGTGAAATTATCCGTTGCAAAGATAAAGATGCAAGAATTTTCTGGGGAGACAAGCAAAGAATGAATCCAGAGTGTGAAGGATACTCCTATGGATAACCACAAACTGCTTTTATTTCTAGATTGTGCTTGCTTGACCTTGCCTTCATTGACAGATATATAGCAGATACATGGTTATGTATTAAATCTCCACAAAATACGTGGCTAGGAAGCAAGCGAAGAGGGGAAAAAAAACCTCCACTCAAATTATGAGTTATATTAAACCATGTTAAATATTGAATTAGTGAACCACACCATTCAGGCCACTGTTTACAAGAAGGAAAGTAATTACGTAATACTTCTTTAAATATTATCTATCATTTTTGTGCATTGAATAAAAGCATACTGTTACTATACCACAAACTGTGAAATAAGCATTTACTATTACACCTTACATTAAAACAAAACTCAGTTTTGCTTAAAGGTTAATCAAAGCTGTCCAATAAGGATCGTATTTTTAAATATGAAGAGCTACAATAACATTTAATTAGGCCCTTTGTGAGATACATTTTAATTCAAATAACTCACATCACCTCCTTTCTGTTTTCTGCATGTCACATTTAAAAAAGACCTCTCAAAATGTGTTAGATATCTCAATTGTTCTAATTAATATTTTATATAATGATGCAATGCTGTACTGTAAATGTAGCTCTTTTTTTCTCATGCCTTTTCAAGTGCCCCCTTCTATGGTGGAGATCAAGTGAACTCAGTAATTTGTGTCTGATTTTACATCCCCACACAAACATATTCACACATGAATTGCATTAAACCAGAATCTGAATTACACAAAATCAGTCCTACTGAAGGGACTGCTAGAAACTCTCAGAGCCAGGGCAGATTTGCTTATCTAGTCACCAGAGCTGGCTTGCAGACAAGCAGTCAATCTGATCCAGAGCACCTCTCTGACGGTAGGTAGTAGGAGACATTACAAGGAAGTGTACAACACCTATCATGAACAATTATGTATCTGCCAGGCCACTCGTGCTCACTGCTTTTGCCCTCGGGTGCCTCTGTCTTCCTCAGCCATGTCCCTCCAGGGATCCCAAATAGCCTACATTCCTCAATACTTTCTAAATTTTACTTCAAACCTCAAATCTCAGTCTAGGGTTTTCACTTTCATGTTACGTAACTGCCTTCACAGGCCTTAAGGGCTAAGTCCTTCCCACCAAAACAGCTGATCTCCACCTCCATCTAAGGGTTCTCTGAATTAGGGAATTAATAAATCTGTCATGAAATGCTGAAGTCACCCTCTTTAGACTGCAGTTATACCCAAGGAGAGAATTTGTATAATTCGTAGGTGAGCCAGCTACAACAAATAATCTTACATGAAGATCTTGGCAAAGTGCTCTCCTTTTCTCTATTGTGGCTTAAACTAAAAATAAAGTCACTGCCTGTTTGATTGAACTTTCTACCAAAGTTTCTTCAACAAAGATCAGGATGCCCCCAGAAGGTCAACGAGGCTGAAGTTTTCCATTTGCTGAAGTTCAAGTGGCATGTCCTCAGGAATTACTGTTATGCTGCCCTGACCCAGCTGTGCTAGCGCATTCAGAATTGAATCATTTCCCTTGGAGAGCCGGTAGGAATGTGAGGCTGGCAGGGTCACAGGTGAGATGACTACATACCCCTTTCTCTCCCTCGTATTCATGCCTTTGGATGCTCAGCACTGGCCAACCCTAGCAAGTGGGATGAAGGATTTGTGATGTTCTTCCTTTCCCCTGCTCTGGCCAGAAAAGTGTAGTCAAATGGGTACTCATGAGCAATCTTATTGGAAGAGCACCCAACTGGCACACTGAGAAGCTGTCCTTAAGATACCTCTCATATCTGCCTCCACTCTCAATGCACTGTGAACCAGTTTGAAATATGCAGGGTTCAAAATGTAAATTGATGCACAAATGCTTGACTGTAGGCTCAAAAGATAGGAACACCTGATTTTTAGCTTTCTCAGCTTTATAGCTATTTCAGATGAAGCAGAGCTAAATGTCCTTTAAGGAGATGCAAAAGCTTTGCATGATTAGCATTGCTGTGTCCATAATATGGATAAGTAAACAACAAAAAGGGAATTTCTAAAAAAACTTTCTTACACCACGAGCCTGGGCTAAGATGTGCTTAACTTGTTTCAGAGGAATCAGTTTGTGTTTCCACCTCAAATAAATAGACAGTGTTTTTAAACGTTCATCCTAAATAAATAAAAAGTAAATAAAAAATAATAAAAACCAGGAATGGGACTCTGAACTGGGACACCCCAAATTCCAGGCCCTTTCTGAAAGTTCTGGCACGTGACTAATAAGAGATCATCCAGAAAATCAGTGGCAAAGCTGTGACTAGATTCCTCATTCTTACTGTAACCCCACCCACCTATTAATACCAACTTTTTTAATGAATCCAAGGAATTATACGTAAGCCACTTGCAATGACTTTAAAATCTCCATCTGAAGAAAAACATTCATGTCCTCATTTTGCCCCAGGCAACACCAGCTTACTGGTCTCCTTGCTGTTTTCTGTGACAAGCCTCTGTAGTAGTTAGCTCTCAGTGGAAGTTGTGAGTCAGAGTAAACAGGGAACACGTGAAAGAGAGGACACCTCTGCTGAGAGTTTCACCAATGAACCCCAATTGCATTTTACAAAAGAGGATAACTTCTGTAGAGTCACCATAATAGTCTTTTCTGGAAGTGAGAGTATTCCATGTATTTCAAATCAGATGAGAAAAAAATAGTAGATAAATGACTGTAGCAGAATGACAGCATGGAGGAAAGAAATCTAAGGATTTCAGATACACTCAAGTGACAGCTCATGCTCAGGTTCTTAGAAGGCAGAATAGGGCTTGCTAGCATTTCCAGGTATCAGTGACATACAGAGAGTCCATTTACAGGATTTGTTGTTTTTTTTCAAATAAAGTTTTATAACAACTTAATGATTTCCTATTGTTTTACATCTGTTCTTGAATTTTTAAGAAAAAGATAAGGACTGGTTGAGATGTTGGACAAAAACTGAGAAAGAATCAGGTCTTCAACAAGATCTGTACCTGACACATCAGACAGTAAAATAATCCCAATGTCAGTCTTACTCTCTCAACAGCTCTAATAGAATAATTTAGGCAACATAAATCAACATTTAAATAGTTTAAGCTGTGTAAACCTTAAGATGTGCCATAACTAAAAAGACTATTGTAATTTATATTAGGAAAGATTAATCCTCTTTAAAATATAACAGTAAAAATGCATTTTAGAGACGCTAATGAAAGAAGATAATACAGCTGAATTTTAGAGGATTAGCTAAATATACCTGATTTGTGTTTTGAAACAAATGAAATCGAAGTACCCAGAGGTATTTTGCAGCTAACCACTGCAACTGATTTAAAAGGGAATAATATTCATGAAAACAGTCTTAGCGTGTCTCTTGAAGATGTCTGAATCTGCAGAGGAGCATTTGCAGTTTCCATTTGCCTAAATTTGTTGCTATCCAAAATAACAGCTTCTCTGTCTTCCTGAAATGAAAGTGTAATTCCATTGATTGAAAATTACATTGAGATAAGCACTGCCTGATGTATCCTATCAGGCTGCATTCCTTTTGGTTTACACAGCTTTCACTTACCTATGATCAGAAAGGATTGTAAGTGTATATTAAAAAAAATTCTTGAGACTCCTAGACTTAGGCGTCTCAAAAAAAGATTGAAGTACATATGGAAGAGCCAAAAAGTGCACAGTTATTGAGCTGCCGAGGAAGTTAAAACTCCATGCAAATAGTAATATTGACTACCATCATCAAAAGGGCACTGATTTCTAATTGGGTAGGCAGCACCTTTCTCTAGCTCAGTTCCCTGCCCAGCTCTTCTGCTCCAGGGCAGTGAGATGTATCCCACTGGGTGAGCGGTGCTTTGGCTGCTTTTGCACAGAGCAACATGCCACTATGCACCAGGAGCATGGCATGGAAAAAAGGGCTGTTGGGGTGGTTGTAAGAGAGGGTAAGATCCAAGAGCAATTTCCTGGGTGGTGCAAACCACAGCCTTTTTAAGCTAACACCATCTTTTTCTTATGCTGTGGAGACAGTGCTCTCAGGCCTAAATGACAAAATGCTTTGGTACTAGGAAAGAAACAAAATAACCACCATTTGTTCTAGCTGGGGTTGAGCTGGGTTTTCATCAGGGATGGATCAGTGTACTCTGGATTCTTCTAATGAAGCCCATTATTTCTGTTACTTGAACTTTGCACAGAGCAGCATTCGGTGTCACATTGCTGAAAGCTTTGCAGGATAATATTTCCCTTGACAGCACGCTATGTGTCAATCATGTGCTTTTCTATCTCTCTGAAATACTTCATTTGGTTAACAAGGCATGCCTACTATGCTTTTGGAATCTATACTGGATGGGCAAATTCGCTGGTATTAAGTAGCTAATGCTTGCCATTTAGACCAGGAACAGTGAAGATTTTGTATCGAGAAATAGGACCCATATTATGAGAATATCTCCTTTAATTAACCTTCAGGAAAAAAAAAAACTGTGGAAAGAAACCTCAGCCTGAAAAGCAGTGAATGTTAACTACAGCTTATTTCAGCATCTGGAGTGCTGACCTGAAAGGCACTCACACCACCACCCCTCTCCTCCTCTGCACCACTCATGGTTACAGCTTTCAGCCACCAAAAGCAATATCTGCTTTTTAGACCAGCAGAAACACTCCCACCCATCTTCATTTTATTTTTACTTAGGTTGCATTTCAGATCTAACTCTGTGGCATGGAGTCAGCTCAACAAATATGTGCAGTCATTCCTTCCAAAATTAAGGTTTGTCTGTTTTTTCATTAAGGATCTCATCAGGAGAGCCCTTTTCAGCTCAGTTAACATCAAAATACTACAGCCTAAATACAATATACTCAGACAGAGCTTCTCAAGTGGCCCCAGCTCCAAGAGTAAAAGGATGCTAAATGTCAGTAAGAGCATGATCCATGTCCTGGTACAAGCGCACCAGCCTTTCATGAATGCTTTCAGCTCTTACATAACATTAATGATTTCACGCTGCATAGAAGTGCCTCTGCTAGTGGTTTACATCATCCCCTAGATCAAATTATTAACTCAAAAATCATTGTTTCTCTTATCCTTTTACAAGCTGTTCCTGTTTGTTAGAAAGATCACAATGAGTGCTTCTATACTCCTAAATAATTCAAGGCCAGGGAGCAAGCTTGATTACTGATTGTCCACACAGCTTAATTGTTCTCTGAGCCCCTGGCTCCACTCTGGATCACTCCAAACAACCATCTGCAAGACAGCCCTTATCTACAGGAGGCTGCTGCTGCATGGCATACACGTAAACCCAGTCTGTCACTTGGGCTGGGTTTGAAATCATCTCCTCTTTTATTCAGCGGTGCAGGCATAGCTCTGGAAAACAGTGCAAGGACTCTAAGCATGGCCTGTGTGTGTAAAAATTAAACCCAAGGCAGCTCATTCCTAAGGGCTCCTCTTTATGAATGCTGCTGTATCACACTACTATGCTCAGTTCACTTTTCTGTGTGCTTATCTTTCTTTTTTAAAAGTTGATCTACATATTCACCTTTTCTTCCTACAGCAGGCAGGACATGGCAGTCTGACACTTCTCCTTTTGTAATGCAGTGAATACTACATTCTGGAAAATGGCTATTGTATTATGTGACAGTCCAACATAGTTTCCTGATGATCCTCTGGACTGGAGGGTGGCAAAGGTATCATTAAAAAAAAAAAAACAAAACAAACAAACAAAAAAAAAAAAAAAAAAAACAAACAAACAAACAATTCTGTAGGAGGTCAAGGCACCCAGAGCAAAAAACTAAACTGCTTTTCTGGTGAAACTACCTCCATACTATAATAAAGAACAGAACAGTAAATGTGTGGATAATTTGGGGGCATCAGGGAAGAGTCAGCATAGACTTTGCAAAAGAAGTCCTGCCTCACAAACTCAGCAACCACAGGAGAAGGAAGGTCTCCACATGGATTGGGAAAAAAAAGACAACAAACCAGGCCAAAAATATAGAAGTAAAAGGACAGTTTTCACAGTAAACTGTGGAGCTCATTCTGACAGAGTGTGGCAGGGATTCCTGGCACAGATGGATAAGTTATGGAAAAGACACCCACTGCGTGTAACTGAATACAGGGTCACCACCTCTGAGCTCAGTCTCTGAGCTGTAAATTGTTGGAGGCTAAGAAACTGCCCTGGGGAAGTATCACAATGTGCTTGAAATACTCTTATTTTCTGCTCTAGGCATCTGCTTCTGGTCATTGTTGGAGAACACTTGGCAGCAGCCAGTGCCTCTATTCTTGCAGTCTTACGTTAAGCTGACAAAGGCAAAAAGGAAATGTATGCAGGCAGAAATAGTAACTCTACCAAAACTACAACCAAACAAGAGAGAATAATGTGCTGATTTAAGTATCAGAGAATACTGGCATCACCTCCATTACCAAAGTACATGCTTAAGATAAGGAATGTGAAAATATTTCCTCATGAGAGTCCATTGAAGTCATTGGGACCCTTTCTACTGGACCTCAGTTGGTTTTGCATCAAATGAGGTAGTCTATGCAGGACCATCTTTTTTAATATGTCTACATCCCAATATGCGGAAATCTGTCTCTGTTATACATACAGTCAGCAAAGAAATAATGTTTGTTTTTTAATTACAGACATGTCATTTAGTAGAGCTTCCTTCCCAGGCCCCAGTTTTTTGTATTTAAAGGTTTCAGAAGTGATACCGCTCTTTTGTAAGCTTACCTTCAAATTTTACTGTCTAATTTAGTGAAACTCACAGGAAAAGTTCCATTTATGAACAATACTTTACATTCAAAGAAGGTGCTAGTAGAATAACCTGTGATCTACCTCTCAACCATGATTTTTTTTTTTTTTACCTTACTGCATTATTCATGATTGTCAGCTGTTGCAGAATTCATTGCTGTCAGTTACTGCATGTGCTTTTTTGGATTATTCTGTACATCTGGGTGAACTGACAGGCAGAAGTATTTAGCATCTCTTCCTACACCGAGTACCAATTAATGCAACCAGTTATCTGATCAAACCTACTGGGAAAAAGTTATACTGGATCAAAAGCTACTTTTTGAAATGACTCCTTTTGACTTATTTTGCATATTATGATTAAAAACCTTTTACCTGCTGAATTTTCCTAGAAGGAAAATACTCCTTTGCCTGGAAGAGACTGTACCTCATCTTATGGCAGCAATAAATATTACAATAGTGTAATGTGCATGTTGCTATAAAAAAATGGGATTATATTAAAGAAGCAAACACAAGTGGTAGCCTTGGAAAGGCCATGAGCATCTCGCCGTTCCCAAGGACACCAGCCTCCTCTGAAATGAAACAAGGTGACACTTCTACTTGGTTCAGATTGCTGCTGGCACAGAGGGCCCTCACCACCTCTCCTCTCACTAGTATACTGATTTGTGCACTTATTTCTCTCCATATCTTCTCAATGGTATTCCTGACAGGAAAGAAACTGCCCACGGGTATGGGCATTTAAATCAGTTTTATATTAATACAGTTTCCCTTATTTGAAAGAAGTAATTTCTTTATTTTCATTTAGACTGATCTCCTTCTGACAAGTGATAACCCAGATCCAAACAGTAGGGTAAGCCACAGTGATACTTCTGTACCCTGCAGAACTCTTTACAATGTTCACACAGGGTTAAGTTATGTATGTTAATAAGCATTCAAATTTGTCCCCATAACTTATCAGAGGGAAGTGGCTGTGCTCATTAAGCGTGCTCATCAGTGCATAACAATTACTTAATGTAACACAAAATACTCCCAGGAAACTTAGGTGACCATGAAAACGTTGTTGATGTTAGTCCCAGAAAATCTCAGGATCACTGCCTCGCCTTCCAGCTGTTCCCAACCTTCTACGAATTACAATCGCCCTGTGAAAGGAAGAGTAAGCAATATTTACTGCAGCATGCATTAGTAATTAGCACACACATTAAGAAAGATGGGGGAAAGTTGCAAGAAGGGAGCAAATTGCCCACTGTCATTCATAGATGCAAATGAGCCAAAATAAGTCTTTTCACCTTTTGGTATATGGCACTGTAACCCCTGCTTCCAGTACTAACACCAGAGTGGTAGCAACCCCAGATATCAACCCCAGCAGAGCTGACAACCGCTGAAGAAGAAATCAATGTCATTTGATCTACAAATATTCTAGACGACCCTTGTTTTATTTGCCTATAAGCATACTTCTGAAAGAAAGGTCAAACGCTCTAGAGAGCTCTCCATGGCCACCCACGCTGGGCTGCCAGAGAGCCGCTCTCCTTTAAGAATGGGTTCTGATCCAAGAGTTAGGACGAGAGCAACCTCTCCTGCTGCTTACCCAGCTTGCTCAACTCAGAGGCTGCTAAAGCCTCGCTGAGGCTGGCACACCAGAAATTAACAATTCAGACTGTTTTCCTGAAACTGTGTATTTACTCATACAAGGGGGGAAAAAGTCTGAATACCTGCATGAAAGAGAACGACCTGGCACATCTTCCAAATAATATTTTAAATGATAGCCTGTGATGAATAACAACCAGTGTAAGCAGTGTGTTATTTTGATGGTGAAAAACATGGGCCATTTTCAAGAGCTTACTGCTGCTGGGTGAAAAGAAAAAAAAAAGTAAAAGTAAATTTTACAGTAACAGAGAGTTATAACTCCCTTTCAGTCTGTAAATATACATATCTACTGCCGATTCTTGATCAAAATAGCACCAAAAAGGCAGGTAGCATATCAGCTAGCACACTTTCAGGATTAGGAACAAAATTATAAGGCAATATTAAGATATATATTCAAATGCAGAAAGCTGAAAAAACACAAAGTTAAGGATCCCCCAGTGACTATAAAGTAGTTCTCACACAAATACAGAGCAAATTAACATGATACTCACTTCAGTGTTCTAATGTACATGTACAGAGCAGCCACTGAGTGACTGATTTAATCTATCTGGCAACAGTTTTTACAGGCATGCTTTTGAAGTTCTTGGACCTTATTGCTATGGCCCAGAATAAGTAAGGCAAAAAGAACAAACAGAAATTTGACACTCTTGCATGACATCCTTGTCTCTAAATTGGAGAGACATGGATTTGACAGATGGACCACTCAGTGGATAAGGAATTGGCTGGGTGGTCACGCTCAAAGAGTTGTGGTCGATGTCCAAGTAGAGACCAGTGACAAGTGGCGTTCCTCAGGGGTTGGTACTGGGACTGGTGCTGTTTAACATCTTTGTCAGCAACATGGACAGTGGGATCGAGTGCACCCTCAGCAAGTTTGCCGATGATGCCAAGCTGAGTGGTGTGGTCGACACGCTGACGGGAAGGGATGCCATCCAGAGGGACCTTGACAGGCTTGAGGAGTGGGCCCGTGCGAACCTCATGAGGTTCCACAAGGCAAAGTGCAAGGTCCTGCACATAGGTTGGGGCAATGCGCAGTATCAGTACAGAGTGGGGGATGAAGGGATTGGGAGCAGCCCTGCAGAGAAGAACTTGGGGATACTGGTGAATGAAAAACTGGACATGAGCCGGTAATGTGTGCTCGCAGCCCAGAAAGCCAACTGTATCCTGGGTTGCAGAAAAAGAAATGTGGCCAGCAGGTTGGGGGAGGTGATTTTGCCCCTCTGCTCCACTCTCATGAGACCCCACCTGGAGTGTTGTGTCCAGTTCTGGGGCCCCCAACAGAAGAAGGACATGGACCTGTTGGAGCAAGTTCAGAAGAGGGCCAGGAATATGATCAGAGGGCTGGAGCACCTCTCTTGTGAAGACAGGCAGAGAGCTGGGGTTGCTCAGCCTGGAGAAAAGGAGGTTCCGGGGAGACCTTACAGCAGCCTTCCAGTACCTGAAGGGGTCCTACAAGAAAGCTGGAGAGGAACTTTTTACCAGGGCCTGTAGTAACAGGACAAGGGATATGGCTTTAAACTAAAAGAGGGTAGATTTAGATTAGATATAAGGAAGAAATTCTTCACTCTGAGGGTGGTGAGACACTGGAACAGGTTGCCCAGGGAAACTGTGGATGCCCCATCCCTGGAAATGTTCAAGGCCAAGTTGGATGGGTCTTTGAGCAACCTGGTTGAGTGGAAGTTGTCCCTGCCTATGGCAGGAGTTGGAACTAGATGACCTCTAAGATCCCTTCCAACCCAAACTATTCTGTAATTCTGTGATTCTATGATTCTATGAAATCAATGTGCTGTTTTCTATGTACTGCACTGGCTGAGCTTACCTTGCTCCTCCTCCAGGGCAATCTCTGGTGATTGCAGCAAAGCTGCTCCAGAACACATTGGGAACTATAATTTAGGAACTACACGAACCTTTTACAATGAAACCCTGCATGATGCAAAAGCAGCTTTGTTAAGAAAGAAAACAAAATATTGTGTGAATGGACCATATGGTTGTTATTTGGATCTGATCTATTCCAGTTCTTAAAATCAGGAGCTGTTCACAGGAACAGCTCTGCTTCTTGTACCCAGGAGGACACAGGTGGGAGCAAGGTTCTCCAGACCCCAGCTTTGCATAGATCAGCACTTGTGGTTGCAAGAACTTTGCCTCGAAGCTACTGAATCATTTGATCGCTCTGGGGTTTACTTAGTTACTGTTGTGGGGTTGGGATGCAAAGGTATCAGTGCTAGCCTTGTAAAGGGAACTTGATCAGAGAGGTAGGGAGGAGGTGAACATGCCACCAAGTGGGAACAAATATGCCCAAGACATTTCAGAGCTTCTCTTCTGGTTCTTGGCAGCAGCCTGAAGAAGGCAGCAGCATCTGGTAGGGCTGGGGCCATAGGGGCAGTAGGAGGAAGGCAAGGATGCCGGTAGAGAGGATGCCCCTGACATCAAATATTTCATTTTAGTTAAGAAAAAAAACCAAACCACCAAGGGACTGGTGCAGAGAAAGTAAAGCTATTCTGACTGCCTTTCCTAGCAATCTATCCAAAATGTTTTGGGCTGGAATCAGATAAAGCTGCTCTTAGCCTCTTTTATTCAAACTATGGATTTAAAAAAAAAAAAAAAAAAAAAGAAAAAAAAAAAGGAAGTCCCATGGGCAGTGAGCAAATGCAGCCTGGTTTCTTGTGGATCCGTGATGTGTAGCTGATCGACTTCGGTGCCTAAACTTAAGCTTTGATTTTAGTTTTCCCTGAGCAGATTGCCTATTTCCTACTGAAAAAAAACAAAAAACCCAACCAAAAAAAAAAACCAAAACCACCCACCAAACCCCTAGAAACGCTGCAGTTTTTTTTTAGATGCAAGTTCTTTCTCCTCTAATAGGCCACTGATTTTCACCAGCTGTAGGTCTCATCCCTTTAGTCAGCTACAGCCAAAACTGCCCAGCAAGTTCAACAGTGGAAAGGGGAAGAAAAGCCAGCAACCCCAGCACACAAACACACGCCATGGGATTGCCAAAGCGGCCAGTCCTCTCGAAAGCACTTCACTCACCAGCCCACGGTGCCAGAAAGCTGTCACTGGCAGGCATACCTGATCTGAAGGACTGCACACATAGGAGAAAGCAGGCACTGCCATTCTCCATACTGACCAGCCAATGGAGCATCTAGTCACTTACTAAGACATGCTGAGCAGAGGTAACCATCCCTAAATCAGCCAGCTAGGCTTACAGTTTTAATATGCAAAATCAAGAAAAAAAATTAATTGCTTATATAGACCTGTCCAGCCAGAGTAGACCTTTCCTCCATTTTTGCAGCTGCAGTTCCTGAGTGTGTTAGACACTTCAAGAGATTTGATTTATTTTCATACTCAAGTGTTATAAATAAGTGGAGATCATCTGTCTGTGAGTGCCCACTTGTAACATTTGCAAATGTACTGTTCAAAACAAGTAAGACAAAAGAACGTGTGTCACAATAGGGACATTTTTCTGTTTATCTATGGGGAAAAAATCTGTTCCTGGTATACAATTAGCAGCAAATATGATACTTAAATGACCTTCATAGATTTGTGCCTCAGACTAACATTATACACTTAATATTACACTTCAGAGCATATGATTTTGAGCATTCAAATTAAGCCTAAACAATAGATGTGCTAAATAAAAAATTACATTGAAAGAAATCATATATATATATATTATTTCAGGAATCCAAAATGGACATGCAGTTTTCCTTTGATCAAACTGAATGATTTTCAGTTTTAAGGCGATGGAAACAGCACTTGGGATTCCTACATACCCTGAATTTGGTCCATCATTCCCTACTGTTACCTGTCACGTAACACACTATCCTGCACAGAGCTCAGCTTCTGCAGGGCACTGAAAATCTTTAATTATTATTTTATCTATAGGTTTTGAGGTTTACTGGGTCTGAAGGAACACTCTTTGGGTCATAACATATCCTGTTGCAATCAAAGAACAACAGAAATCCAGGCATCAAAGTTACTAAAATCACCTTTAGTTATAAGAACAAAAGAAATTGGGATCTGTGGAACTGCCTTGCCAGATCACACTGTTACCCATCAAGCCCATGCTTACCAGATGTATTTTCAGGTGCCTCAAAACACTCAAGAAACACTGTAGAAAGCCCTGCTGCTACAGGAAATATCATTTTAAGCCTCATTGTCTCCGTGTCTGGTCATTAATTTCTTTTTCATTTGCCGTATAGTTCAATGGTTTTATTATTGATGCAACTGTCTAACTGCTTGGAGACTCTTGCTAAACTCTTGGGCTCAGTGGTTGTCGTGTGGCAGTAAGATCTAGTGGTCAGTAATTCAGTGCTAAATGGAAGATCACCTGTGTTTGTTTCAGGTTTTTTGTATTTTAGTTGCGTGAAATATCTCCTTAAACACAGCACCTGATTGCCCTCCTCTGTACCATGATTTCACATATCTTTCATACCCTTCTTCATCTCCTCTCTGAAACAAAGAGTCCCTGTCTATTCAGTTTATATTCCTATGGAAATGTTTCATTGCTTCTAAACATTTCTGTAAGGAGTCCATAAACAGGTAAAATATTATAAAGGGCAGTGAAACAGTGGAAAATATTTTTATATGTATATCAGAAATATGCATGTGCACGTTTCTGTATGCATATGTGCACATGCAGAATATATGAAGTATTAGCAATTCAGAGGTATAACATCACAACATTGCTCAGAAAATCTGAGTCATAGGACTGTCTTATTAAATACCGGTGCTTCTACAAATTCAACTCTGTAGATAGGTCAATATTTTATGTCAGTACATATATGTTCACAGATGTTCTTACACACTCCCAACCATGCACCCACACACTATGTCTGAAGATACCTTATAAATGTGTAATGAAGTATGCTACATATATAGTGTAGTATTATTTTTATTATTAATTATCTTCTCACTTAGGCATCCAATCACACTTTGACCATCACTGCAGATAAAGAACTCTTTGGTGAATTTTTTTTAAGGTCCTTCCCACCTCCAAGTGTTTTTTCTCATTTTAAAACTAGCAATATTGTCCATCATACTGTTTTGTTGACGTATCCCACTGCCAGTTTACCTAGCTTTGTTAGGTCCCTTTGTTAGGTGTATTTCACGCTCAATTGCACTTCAGGTGAGCTCTTCTGTCATTTGAAATGTATTTGACAGCATTCATAATGCAGATCTGCAGTCATCGCTTGGCTGGTCTTTTACCAGCATGGCACCTGGGCATTAACTTATATTGCTTGCTTTTTTTTATGGCTTGCCATTCTGTAATCATACTTCTCCCACCTCATGATTACTTAATTTCCTTAACAGCCCCCACTTCAGGAATTTTCACAAAAGAGATATTTAAACATCCAAATAAATTATTTCAGATTGTTTTACTTTAGACATTACTATGCTAGCATGTACAATAAATTGTCAGTAGATTAAAAACATCACTTTCTTTTACAGCATCTATGTTGATTTGTGAGTGTTATGTATCTTCATCTTCCTATTGGTGTCTAATGACTTCCTTTAATTATTGTTTCATCCTGTTACTCAATACTGACGCTAGACAAACTTATTTACAATTTCCACAGTTACCACAGAGTCTTTGTTAGAGATAGGACTGAAATTTGCTACCCTAAGGTCTGCTGTTAAAATAACATTGTGTATTTTGTTAACAACGCAACCACTTTGTTCTTGTGTTTCCACAGAATACTTGGTAGAGCTGCAGCCAAGTTTTCTTTTAAATACGCTACTGCTTAATATAGCAGCTTGTTCTAACATCTCTTCTTTTGACACCTCAGTCTCACAAGGTCTCAGCTTTATTAGCTGGAAAACAGCTATTTCCAATGTTGTCTGCAGTCAAAAAGCACACAAGAAAATAATTCCATTTAAAGACCTCATCTACCTCCTTTATATCTTTAAAGGCACATGAACGAGGGAGAGGCAGCATGAGAAAGTATGATCCTAACCAAATACTCACAGGCATGTCTGGGAGAGAGGGAAGGGAGAAGCCTAGATCAAATCCCTGATCTGTGCCCTTGATCCAAGGACCAAATGGACACAAAGTACACAAATCAAGCAGTGTCTTTGGATTTTGACAACACCACACAATAAAATTAACACGTTAATTATCCTTATTGAAGAACATTGTATATAGACAAGCCCTTATTAATTTTCTCTATTTCTATATACTTAAATGCTAATTACTTTCTTTAAGAATACCCCCATCTTAGAGTAACCTTCAGGCTCTCATCAAGATGCGTTCCTGAGAGATGTAGGCTTGAGGGTTGTCAGACTTAAAAAAGAAGCTTGGGGAGTGAGGCAGATAGAGAGGCAAAATAAGGACCAAACATGGGTTTTCCTGCTCCGAGCAAGCACTCCTGTTCCTTCAGGCATGTTTTTATGTAACCAAATGCATTGGACGAGCGCTGAAAATTGCTTCCGAGTCTGGCAACAGAATCAAGTGCCCAGGGTATTTCTGTTAAGACTGAGGCAGTCTTAGGCGTGTAAATAAGCAAATCTGGAACAGTCTCTGACCCAATACATAGAGTCTGATAAAGTTTTCTGCTAATACTATGTAGCAGATAAACCAGAGATTTTCAGGACTACAGCTGTGAATTTAGGTGCCTAAATTTCATCAAAATCCCACTTCACCTGAAACCTCTCTATCTGCAATTTTTCTGCATCTCACTGGAAGCTGCGGTACCTGAAGAAGCAAACAAAGCCAAGGAAGAATCGGTACCACCAGTACTTCTGAGTGACTGATTTTTGTTCTTGGACATTTCCACAAAAGGAGAACAACACCTGCTTGTTCTTTTGAGAAAGAGCTGTCCTGGCTTCTTTGGAAGCTAACTCCTGGAAAGGACTCACAGGTGTGAAGGCATCCTTAGTTAGCCCAAAGTAACACTGACTGGAGGGAAGCAGATACGAAGCTCTGTACATCTCTCTTGCTAGTTGCTACCCAGACATCTCTTGTTCTGGCCTTTACGGGTTCTGTTCTTTGGTGTTAATTCTCCTCACAGACTGTAGGAAGAGCAGACATACCTCCTAAAGGAAACTCCTACTGGGTGGAAGAACACCTTGCAAATCCTCCTTGTGAGCGCAGACTGAACTATTTTTTACTATTTAAGCATATAGACTACATCCAACTATGTATCTTTAGTTCTCTCCCCTTGCTTCTCCAAAGTCCTGGCAAGATCCCACACTAAACCTGCTAATGATTTTCTTAAGGCAACAACACCTTTGCTAACTTGGAAGATGATTTTCTATTTTTTTTTCCTCTTCCTTCACCTAACAGCATTAGCACTGTTGCTAACTTGGAAGAATGCATGCCTAATAAAGCAATTTTGTAAACTTCCAGTGCAGCTGCTAACTAGAGAGCTGTTTCATGTCCACAGGTGAGCACCCCAGTGAGTAGCTGCAGCTGCTAAAGGATGTAAGCATGAGGAGGAAGAGTTAGCCTAAAGCACTGAGGAAGATTTCCCAACCAGAGGAAGAGTGGAAGCTAATGCTCTGGATGGAGGAGGACCAGCAGGAAATTTTCTAGAGGCAGTAGAGCAAGGAAGGAAACCCTTTGGCTCAGGACTAGCCTAGAAGTGAGTCAGAGAAAGTTTATTCTGGCTGGACTGTGCCACTTATTAAAAGATTAAAAATAGCAAGGATCCCTTAAACCCTACAATCTTTTACTTAGTCAGCCCTTCTTCTGTGGCCCTAAGGGAAGCAGGACTCCAAAAGACTAGCAAATATAAGGCTCAATCCTGCCTTTCTATTGAACTCTCAGCTCCTGTTGACAGCTATTTTGGTCTGTAGGGAATAAGGATTTGGTCAGTTGTTCTTCTATGCCCTCTTTCTTGGAAACTTTAAACAAAAATGAGCAAAAACTCATTAAGAAAGTCAATTAATCAAAGCAAGGCAGAGGAAAAGCTCCACCAAATTGTGCTAGACTGAGGACAGGCATGTTTGCATTAATATTCATAGCAAACTCTTCTGCTACCTCAGCCTGACAACCTCTGTTTATTCAAAAGCAAAGTTACAAGCCACTAGGTAAACTAATCAAAGGACTTGCTCTATAGCTTTGGCATATATTGTTCATGAAGTTGGACACTTACTCTATTCCCTTGAGTCATTTCATACTGAAATGGAGTTCTAGCCTAGCACTTCATTAGTTTCATAAGCAATATAGGCTGAAATAAATGAATTAAGGCAGAAAGGTATTGAATTTTTTTGCAGGCAACTTTCTGATTAGAATGTTTTTCATTTCTGTTGAGAATTCAAATGTTGCTTGTGTTTTACCAATTCTAAATATGAATCTACACACATTTTTATCCATTTCATGGAGCAGTGACTCTAGAAAGTTGCCTATATACATAAGATGACATAAGGTAATAAAGGGAAAGTGTCATAGTCACTCTTAATTTCACAGAGCAACTACAGCAGCAGGAAATGCAGTTACCAGCAAATAACACAGTGGCCTGAAGGTGAACATATGGTATTTGTAATACTGCTTAGCTGTGAAACTTGCCAATATGGCCATAGGAGGGAAAAAAAAACAAAATAAACTATTTCAATTCAGTGGAGTGTATTACTGGTTTGATGTAAGTAAACTCTGTTATCAAAGGCTGGAAGTTAAATTAAAAGACAAGTGTAAAATATTCTGAAACATTTAAAATGAAAAAATTATCTCCCTGAATTGCAGGAGAGCATGTGATCTCTCACTGTAATCAATTGAAATAATTGAAATTCAGACTGTTTAATTATACTCCAGTTCAGCAAATAATAATCTTTATCTCATTGTACTCGTATGAAAGACGGTGTGGGCAAGCATACGGATCTTAAAGATGATTAAATTAGTGACTAATTTACTGCAAAAAGAGAAGAAAACAGACATAAATAAAAGTTGGAAAAGAAAAAGTCTTTTCTTTTACAGATAGCATATGATTGTATACACAAAATTTAATATTTTAGATAAACATAGTAAGGCTCATATTTAAGACATAATATTCCCTTACATCTTTGCAAAACTGATACCTGATTAGATAAGGATGGTGGATCTTGGATCTCCTGCTAGTGAGGTCTATGGCTAGCAGGCTGGTAGTTGTGCTTGGCGTAACAATTTCCACTTACTGTGAGACTTTTGATGGGCCAGCTGCTCTCTTTGATCTTGGGGGGAAATACCACAGATATAATAATGCACCTTTCTTGTAAGGAAGGAATTTGCCTTTTCAGAATACATAGAAGCTGCTGTGGCCAAGACACTGAAGATGATGTGCCAAAGATTAGGGTCCAAAAGCCTTTTTTAGGTGGGTAAACAAAGGATCAAGTTTTCCAAAGTGCTCAGCTGGCAATAATTTTCCTTCAAGAGACAGCTGATGAGAGCTCAGCACTTTCAGAACGAGGTTACTTACTTAAGCATGCGTGTCAGAAAATTTGCCTCAAGTGCACAGGATTGCAAAGATGAAACTGTCTTGTTTCCTTAAACCAAAGTCAGAGTGAAAATAAAGCTGACTGAAATGATGGTTAGCTGATTAATCTATATAATTTGCTGTCACAAGACCTTATGAGGCTAAGGGCTGAGTACAACGTGCCATATGTGCAAAGTTGTCTTGGTTTAAAACCTCTTAGTGATTATCACAGGATGATGGGGCAATTCAAGCTGGGAGGGATCTCAGGAGGCCTCCAGTCCACCTCTGAGCCCAAAGCAGGGGCAGCTCTGGGAGCAGACCAGGCTGCTCAGGGCTTGGACCAGTTGGTGCTTGAAACCCTCCAAGGATGGAGATGGCACTGCCTCTCAGGGTGACCTGGTCCACTGCCTCCTTCATGGGGAGACAGTTTTTGCCTACACCCAGCCTGAAACTCTCTCATTTCAACTTGTGTCTGTTGCCTCTTGCCCTCCCACCCTGCAATGCTGTGAGGAGCCTGACTCCATCTCCTCCATGACCTCCTTGTAGGTACTGGGAAGTGGCTGTCAGGAGTCCCCAAAGCCATCCTCAGTTCTCAAAGTGGGTCCTGAGGTCGTAAAAGCCAAATCTGTCACTGGCAACAGCCATGCGGCCAGCTAAAGCCCCTTCCCCTCAGTGGCAGGATCCAGGATAAAAGCACCAGGACCTCCCCCAGCCATGGCAGAGATGCCTGTGTGGGCCAATGGTCCAAGGGCTTGCCCAAGCCCCCGGCAGTGGGCCAGGCTGGGAGTCAGGGGCCTGTGTCACTGCAGAAGGGGGGGTCTCCCTCTGCCATTCCACGCCACTTCCTCCTGGTGCTGCCGTGGGTCTGGGATGCCTCCCCAGGCACAGCTTTCTGCCCCCGCCTGCCGCGGGGCACCAACCCTCCTTACAGGCATGTGGGTGGAGGGACAGCCCCCTGCCACTGCCAGGGGTCAGAAGCCTCCAGTCATCCCTGCCATGGGAGCCCCCATGTGCCCCACAGCCTCTGCCGGAGGCTCGGGCAGGGGCCCCTCAACCTCTCCTTCACCTCCCTCTGGGACCAGAACACCTGCTCTCCTTCTCCTGCGGCCCCTACCTGGTGGCAGGCGCAGCCATCAACCACACCACCTCTGCCCCAGGCACATGTCGGAGGCAATGGGCAGCTGGGCAGAGGTGGCCGTGCCATGGCCAGAGGTGTCCCCTCGCCCCAGCATGGCTCTCCTCCCTGGTGGCCTCGCAGCACGACTCACTCAGCCGGCATCACCCTCGTAGCAAAGCTTTAAACTGGTTCGGCTAAACCCCACTAATTTTAGGTATGAACTCTAGTAAACTGGTTTAAATTCAGCTTGCGGTGACTCAGCTGGCATTCATAAACACTAGCGTAACAAAAACCTAATTTTATATCTTGTATACAGTTGCATCAGTTTAACTAGAGCTGATTGCAAGCAGATTTAAGCTAAGCTGGCGCTGCTTGGTTGCGGAAGAGCCTAGGTCTGGAAAAGCTGACGTGCTGATACAAGTAAGACCATCAGTTGTAATTCTAAAATACTTCAGCTCAGGTATCTTCCTGCTGCAGGGTATAAAATGACCACCCGCTGCCGTACCAAAGAAGCCTTTCTTCCTTCAGGTGCTCTCGGTGGAGTGAACGAACGCCTTCCTCCAAAACAGTCTGTCATCTGGGGCCTTGGAAAGGCTTGTGAGCTGGACAGACCGCTATCCACTTGCATAAAATAATTAAAATTCTCAAGTAAAACACAGTGATGTTATCATTAAATTAGGACCAAATCCAAGGTAAAAGAGAGCACGGAACAAGCGGTCCCCTTCCGCCGGATCAGATGCCTTTCTTGGCATTAATTGGGAGTGCGTCAGCAGGGGAGGTAACTCTGTTAGCTGAATGAATAACGTTACTGAAGTTTCTCAGGTTGTCTGTGCCAAATCTGTGTTTAATCAGCCTGACTTGGGAATGCTATAAAGGATCACTTTATTAATCTCCAAGGTCAGGATTTTAGCAAGGATTTTGAATTATTAAAGAAACTGGCTGATAATTGGGGCAGGAGGTAGAGTCACGCTCAGCTTTGAAATTACAGCATCAGCAAAAGTTTCTTGCGACCTATTACTGGATTCAAAGGGGCTGAGACATGCATTTAGACACGAGAACTGCATTTTCTGTTGAATGATTTAAAATATAGCAGTAAAATCCCTCTGGATCCAGCATGTTTTAGGGTTTGCTAAACTAAATTGTCCATGTTACTTTCATTGCTTACGAGACACGGGTACACCACTGTAACCAGAGATTTAATGTTTCCTGACTTCCATTAAATGAAAATCATCCAATGTGAAGCCGTACCAGCTTGAACAGTTGTACTGAGCTATAAAACATGACTTTGAGAGTTTGGCCTGAGAACACCTCAGGGATGCAGGCAGAGAAGTGAGAGTGGATGAGGTCTCCTGTTGAGACTACCTCTCAGCAGCATGAGTGACCTCCTTTCTGCATTGCCACGAGCTTCCTTCTCCCCATGAGGACAAGCCATCTATCCCCTACTTGGTTCTTCTGGGCAGGAGGCAAGCCACAAGACTCCTTGACCTTTTTTCACTAGCTGCTAGCCTCGTCTCTTAGTGTCTTTTTCATAGGCTGCGTGATTAACAAGGAAGTCAGTCTAGGCAATCTCCATCCTGAACAACGTAAGAACTACAAGTTTTCATTCCCTTTCCACTTCTCTAAGGAACAGAAGTTGACTCCTCCATCCAACTCTGAACAGATGGGAAGATGTGGATCATACACCACAGACGCAACAGAGCGATGAAAGGCAGAAACATCCCCTAAAGATCTGATCTAGCACTCAGACTGGTCGGGGTAAAATTTCTATGGTTTAAAGCAGACTTTAGTGCCACATTTTTGTTGTGAACTAATTTCTCCTGCATGGAGACATAGGTTGGTCTGGCTCAGCTTGTTAATGGGGAAAGAGATTCCCTAAAGCTCTGCTCACCACAGCAATGCAGCTATGGCTGACTGGAATTCTCTCAGCATAATAACCCAGGCATTTAACTGAACCCTTGTAACATCAATCACCTGTTGTCACTAAAATCCAGGATCATTTGAGGAGATGGAAGTGATAACATCTGAAGTGTTGTAAGATTTCTTTCCTTCCCCTGTCTCCGCACCCCCTGTAGCTGAAATTGCATCCAATTCTATGGAAGGGAAAAAACTTACATTCCTGTAGTGTTTGCTAACCTAAGGTCAGTGTTATCTTACTGGAAGTGAAAGCATGCACCCAGACTTCGTTTTCTTTTAATAAGAGTGAAACACTTGCTATGTACTTTCTTCTACTCAAGAATTATATTGTACAGAAGGGATATATATCCCCTAATAAACTCTTTTTCCATTTTTCCATTGCCTTTACTTTCTCAGTATCAGCCTTTGAAAACTACTTTAATAATTTTCTAAATGAGAATGGTCTTTTTTTTCCATTGCTTTGAGCTTTTTCCTGTGTATAAACTGAGATGTTCAGAAAGGCAATATGGTTTCAGATTATTGGAAAACAGTTATGTTATTGTTTTGCAAAGACCAGCAGCCCCAAGATGTTGTTAAATATATTTCTGAATATATTTAATATTCAATTACAAGGCAGAAGAGATGGCTTAAAACAAATCTCAGGATGGGCAGTCTCCTTTGGGAAATGCCATCTCCAAACTGAAGATTTTTAGTCGTGAGGGCAATAAGCCATTGGAATATGATCCCAAAGGACATAAGCAGTGTTCTATTGTCCGGAAACTCTAAATATAAATTGGAAACAAGACCCTAGCCACTCACTTCAGCAGGGATAGGATTTCACTCTGAATATTTTCTGAACACAGTATCTAACTAAGGTGCTTGAACTCGTTGTGGTTTTCATGAAAAGACTGAATGATATTTTAGGGACTGTTTTGTGCAGGTTGGAGCAGATGTTCCTAATGGATGGAGTAGAGGATTAAAAACCTCTAAAGGATTCTATGAGTATTTCAATTTAATCTAAAATATCTGTATTTTCTATCTAGGGAGCACAGTGGGCTTTACAGCTATTGATGAACTACATTTTAGCAGTCCTATGAGATCAGTAACCATGTGCTTGCTACAGGTGCAGAAACTGAGGCACACAACACTGAAGCTACTTTCCAAGAGCCACAGAAAGAAATAAAAATATTGTCATCCTGTGATCCCTCTGCACCACTTCCAGCCTGACCTGACACCTGACTCTCAGAAGTGATACCTACCTTTCAGGCCACTGGTGATACACCCCTGTGAGCTACACACAAGGAAGGTTAAGCTGTGGCAGGATGCGGGGAAGGCAATACTGTGCTTCGGCTGACATGCAGTCTTCTGTCCACTGTTCTCCAGGTTACCAAGCCATTATTAGGCCAGATGGTGGAAAAAAGGATAAAATCACATTAGAAGAAACAGTCACTTTGAAAAGTAGAGGCTAAGTGAGAATAGGCTGGAAAGGACAATATTTGACAATAGTCTTTGAACAAGATTTCCCACTTCTAGCAAGGCAATAATACAGTAATGTAATTATGTGAGAAAGACTGACACGGTGTCATTTTCCATCCCACGGAGTTGAGAGAAAAAGAAAGATAGCAGGCACTTTGACAAGAAACCTGTGGAAATTATTTTGTTGATTTATCTCTGATGATTTCTGGTCACTAATATTTTAAAACAGCAACAACAAAAAGACATGTTTAGCTTTATACAGGTATAATTGGTCATAATTGCTTGTGATTTTTGTTCATCAGCACTTAAATATCCAGTGAAAATTAATTTCCTAGCAATACACTTGACCTGAAGTTTAATGATCATAAATAGGGTTTACTCAGCAGCTGACCTGTATAATCTCCTTGCTGGTTGGAATCATATCCTGAGCTGTTGGTTTTTATGATGTCCCTGACCGTGGCTCTGAAAGGTTTTTAAAATTCATTTACAATTCGGGAATGAGTCACAATAGTCCTTCATTATATATGGAGAAAAAAAGTCTAAAGACTTCCACTGGGATGATACTGTGTTCCAGCAAAAGAAGGACTGTAAAATCTATTTCTGCTTATGGCACTTCTGTTTTTTAACTCCTTCCTCTGACTTTCTTACCTTGAAGAACACAAAAAATTCCTGAGAGGCACGTAAGCATTTTTTGTATCCATAGCATCCAAAGGAAACCCATTTTTCCAAAATGCTTTCTGGAAAAAATGTTCAAGCTGTAGGGGAAAAAAACCACCTAAAATACCCTAAAAAAGCACCAGTTTCTCTATGAAAACAGAAGAACATCAAACAAACATTTCTGCTAAATTCACATAATAAACACCCGTAAACCTTAAGCTAGTTGTTTGCAGCTGTATGTGGGTATGATAATATTAAACTGATCACCATACACACATTCAGCATTGCTGTACAAGACTCACTGATGTTACCTACTACTTATATAGCAATAGTTACTCTAATCTGTTCTTTTACAAGTGATGTTACTTATTGCTAGATACATACTAGTTAAATAAAAATATATCAAAAGCTACCCATTGTAACTGTTAGTAACTATTAACTCTGTCATCTGCATTCGATTCAGCATCCTGGTACTTTACTTACATGGTTTCATAAATGCTGACATGTATTTTCAATGGTTCCATCATTTTCTTAGTTACTTTACCTACGTACTTCTGTCCTTCTAACACAAATAAACGGCTGTTTTGAAAAAAGGAGACAAAAAATGGAAGAAAATGAATAAGGCAAATATTTCTTGTTCATGTTAACTGCTTTCATTTCAGCATGTATTCAGTTATTATTTAGTATGTATTTAGTCGTGCAACAAATCTGGCTTCACCTCTCAGGGTTCCTCCATTATTGTTTCTGTGCCACAGTTCTCTGTCCTGGTCTCGGGTATGCAAATGGTAAGCACTTCAGGGAGGGAAGTCTTTTATGACTAACAAAGTGATTGCTGGTATTTTGATGACCTGTAAGGTATAAGGGCTCATTTGGTAAAGAAACTGAAAATATGGCATAACACTCTCGTAAATTTGCCAATCCCTGCAATAAAGGAAGTTGGTCACTCACAACAACTTTGACATGAAAAGGATTATTTAAACTTGTCCCTGTACGTATTTCAGTACTAAAACTTATGCAAGTATTTCCACTTATTCTCCATGTAACAGGAATAAAGGAAATTCCAATTCATTTTTTAGGTGAGGAGGAACAATGCGTGAGGGTTTTGTTAATGAAATAATTGCCTAGGTGGCTACATGCACAAAAGACTAAGGAAAGAGGCAGAGGAGACAATTATGTTGTTTCAAATTTTGGCATTGGAAGAAAAGTACCGTATTTGAAAGAATGGATGAAGCGATTGCTCACAAATTGGGAACATGCTTCCAGGAACTGGATTCACACATGTGCTTAAAACAACAGGGAATAAGGCCATTTTCTCTACATGTAGCCATTTGTTCCTGCGTATAGGGTAGAGCAATGAAGACTCAGGCCAAGTGCATGTAACCTACTACTAATTCCCAAGGAAAAAAGTCTGATATTCAAGCAATCACAATCAGAGGGAATAGCTTGAGTTACTTAATAATAGTGGTTGTAGAATACATGTATTTCTTCTACATTTAGCAAGGGGAGGAATAAATTAAATCAATTCAAGAAGGAATTAGACAGTATTTTGTATGAATAATTCAAGCAAGCTCTGCCTAAACCTTGTTAGGTGTTAATGTAGCTTTAAGTTTCTGGGCATCTAAACCTAGGCAGGCAAAGCAGAAAAGCTAGCCAGAGAGATGAAACCTTGTTTGAGCAATATACTTGGATAGGTGATACATAATACTTCTAGAAACAAGGGAGAATGATGAATTATCAGTGTGCTGGTGCAGGTGGAAATGGAATAATAAATGTCTCTGTTCCCCTAGAGAGCAGTGATGGGAGAATGGGACTGTTGTTACCGACTGTGTGTCCTCGATGCTGCAGTCATACCTTCTAAAGCAAGGGGAAATCTGTGAAATGGACATAGATCTATGTTCATTTCACTGAGAGGATATGTCTAATTCTGAACCTCTGACAGCTATCTCAGAAGGCCTTTGATTTGTCCTGGGACAAACTAAGGAACTTCATTTGGCAAATTCTTCTGGTTTCTCTCCAACTTAGCTTCTGCTTGTCCTTCAGTATTTATTACTAGTAAGTGGATCAAGCTCCAGCTGTCTCAAATAAGAAACTTCATCTACCCACTACCACAACAACTACATTTACCTTGTAGAGTGGTACAGACAAGAGTGGGGACAGAGCAATTTCAGCTGAAGGATTTGGTTACTTAACAACCTCACGGAACCAGCAAATTACTGAAATGCTGTAACAACTTGCCCTTTCAGGAACCTTTTCTGTCACAGGCAATCCTCAACTGCACATTTATTTCACTTCCAAATGATCTTACTGACAGTTGGTTCCTTTCCTTCTCTCCGCTCTCTCCAAAAACAAAGCAAAACAAACAAACTAGGAAAAAAACTTTAAGCCTTGAAAAGGATGCAAAACTAAGGTTGCTTGAAGGTTGCTATGTATATTGCTACTAATGGCATATGGAAGGTTCAAAGATACTACAGAGAGAACTGCTGGCCCTAAAATAGGCTACTTTAAAATATATCCTGCCTCAATTGTTACCTGTGGTGCAGCAAAAAGCTGCAATCTGTCTAATTCAGGTAGGTCTCTTCATTTTCCTGTATATCAGTCCAGCAAATTAAGCATATGCTCTCTCACTTCCTAGTCCAAGAGTCAGACCTCAATACTCTGAGCTGGCGGTCTGGTGGTACCCAAAGTCACTCATTGCTTCAACATGTAGTGAGGTGTTTATATTGAATAATATGGACTGATCCACTAGAGCTTCAGATGCTCCCTCTGGGGCTTCTCTCCTACCACAGCTTTCTGCACACTCTCACCATAGCTAGCTAATATTTATTTTTTCTTAAAAAAAAAAAAATCAAAGTCCAGTTGGCCAGGGTTTCCCTGCCAGCCCCTCTCCTTCCCAGCCCCTACACCATCCCAGGTGTCCCTCACGTGACAAAATTGGGAAGGTGAAGGACTGAATGTTGCTTGTTGTACAGAGAGGGACTTCTTGTGAAGACAGGCTGTTTGCCACTAGTGAGAGACAACTGAATAAGCTACAGCGGGGAAGGGGAAGGCTGTGCTGGGGTGATCTTTTCAGTGGGAAAAAAATAAAAGTGACCTATGCATCTCCCTGCAAGCTCCTAGCTGCCCTTCCCCAGTTCTGGCCAGAGATCCCTCCTGCAGATAAAAGCACAGCCCCCTCCTCATGTTACTCCTCTCTCTCCTTCCTCTCCCAGTGCGAATGGCTTTGCTGCAAACCTGCCTCCCTACACCATGGATGAGGACAGGGAAGGGATTTTGCTTCTGTTCTTCGGGCATCAAAATTCATTGTGGCTCTGCTGTGGCTGTGCTTTGAGCTGGCTCAGAGTAAAGTCATGGCTTGATAGCATGCACTGCATTAATGTCAGGGGAGGAGGAGTGATCAGCAAAGGGAGAAAAGGTTCACCACTCATTCTTAATGACATTTTACACAATCAACCAAGATTATGTCAGCCTAGTGATCAGAGCAAGAAAAATTAGAGCTGGGACTCCTTTAGTTCTGCGCTTCGCTTTTTCGCCAGTTTGTTGCTTGGGCTTCCTTGTTACAGGCAGGTCTGATAATAATCCTCCAAATAAGCAGCCTTACATCGTCCTTTACAAGAATGTGCTTTCTCTTGTTAGAGCCTAGTTTCCATTTGCACTGGCTCACTCCTGTCTTTCTAGGCAGCCAAACCCCAGCATATGTTTAAAGGACAACTTCAAGGGGCTCCATGGCAGTGTTGCCCTGTGTCATGAATACAGGCACTGGGATGGAAAGCAGGGAGCTTTGCCTATTATTTCCCATATTTTGGCAACTACCAGCTTGTCTCAGGGCACCATGTGCAAAGGAAGCAAGACACATTTAAGCCTAGAGGCCAGGGATGGTTGCAAATATAATTAATAGTGAAGAGTATGAGGATTCTGGGAGAAAGAGGGGTAGAGGTACCAAGATGTGAGGAGAGGGGCTTGGTACTAGGTCAGGAGCTGGAACAGCAGAAATGGAGAAGGTAAGGGACAAGGATGCCACTGCGGCAGTGAGGCACCATTGTGACAGCCAGCTGGGAGCAAAGGTGTGAGTGCATTGGGACCAGGGCGCTGGGGATGGGGTGGGATGCATTCTAGCTGGGTGAGGAGACTGGAACCAGAGCAAAGAGCCAGGAGCTAGTGGTGATGGCTGGGGTTGAGGAAAAAGAAACAGGAGTGACTCAAAGGCAGGAGGGGGATTTTTCTCCACACTAAAAATATTTCCAAACTATATATATATATAGTTTCTCACAAAAAAATTCAGTGCCCCATGAAGTTTTCTATGTTTTGACCAGATTCCCAGATCCTACTCAATGGAGTCCAAGGCCTGAGTGCATGATTTCCATTGTCTGTTGTTGTTTTCCTTCACTCCAGATCTAGCAAGGAGGCAACACCTCTGTCTGCAGGGTAGGGCAAGGGCTCACAAAATCCCACCTCCCACTGCCTGCCTGCCACACCTCCATGCTGGAAGAAGCAGGTATCTCCTTTGCTTCATTCTCAGACTGCCCGTGTGCTTATCCTGGGTTGTATGAAGGACATGCCACGACAGTTAACAGACACAAATCTTTAGACTTATGGGTAGGCAGTGCTCAAAATATTTGGTATTAAAATGTGTGCACGTACTAGGTACAGTTTTCTTCAGGGAAAGAGTGCCTTCTGAATATAGGATAAATACCGGTGTGGGAAAAAGAAATATCAAATAAAACAGAGATGTTTCAAAGGCTGTAATAGGCAGGAGATGGAAAATTAGAAGAACATGGGGTTTTTTTGACCAGTGCTCTTTTTAGTGATAGGGATCCAAGCCAGTTTCCCTTTCAATGCCAAATACATCTATTGAAGTCCGAGCAACAGACTTAATTGCAGCAGGAGATTGGTGTTTTAAAAAGCATATCTGTAAAGAATGGGAGAATGCATATGGCACATATGTGCCTCAACAGTTTTGCTAAATAAACCATGAATTTTGACAAGTGTGTATCTGTAAGTTTGCCATGGAAATAGGATTGTATAACATCACAGCTGAAACAAAAGTTCAGCCTCTGAAAACTGTGGGGGCGTGCTGTTAAAATGTTTGCTTCGAATGTTAGCTGACTAGTTTCATAACTCCCATGCATCTAGTTAATGCTCTTTTAGACAATACATGGAAAGGGTGGATGTCAGGACTGTACAATAAAAGCATTAAAATTGTTATATTTAATGGTCAGAGCCCAATTTCAGTGTTTCAGAAAATGACAGAAGTTTCTTGCATTAGAAAACTTAAGAGATGAGACTTCCCAATTTGTTTATAGAGGATTCTACCAAGCAGAGGTGTGGAAAAATATCTGGTTCTTTGTTTAATAAGGAAATTACACTGTAGGGGTATTAATATCATTTGGAGGAACTGGTTAGTTCTGAAAACCAATAAGGAATGGGCTGGAAAGCCTTTCTCTTTCAGGTTGTTAATGCAGAGCCATTCCCCTGATGCCAAGAGCAGGAATTACAGTGAAGAGGAGCTGTTACTATTAGTGACCCCATGATTCAGCTCAGGATGCTCATCCAGAACCATCGGCATGTTTGGCAAAGTGTCAGCTGTCCCATCAACCAAGACCAAGAACTAAGTAGGTGAAAAAGCACATCCCCACAAGAGTCCTAGAACTGGTAATTCTGGCACAGGTTTGGTATACTAATTGCTTCATGGAGGAAACAAAATGCCATCAACAATAAAGTAAGCACAGACATCTTTATCCAAAAGATAAACAGCAGGGCAAGTGTTCAGAGCAGCTTTTGTTGCACTGAGCACTAGTAGTCACCCTGGCACTGGCTTTGCAGATCAGTCATTCTCAGTCAGCCCATCTTGGCCTGTGTTCAGGGGATGCAAAACCTAAAGTAACAAAACCAAGTTTTCCAAATTTGACCTGAATGTCAAAAATCATTGGGATCATTCTTAGTCTTCACTGAAGGTCTGTTTTGTAATTCACACAAACTGGCTCATCCTGGTTCCTCAAGGTATTGGCATGACCACAGCATCTTCTCCAGGTGGCTTTGGCTGCCCTTTGTTGTAGAGGGCTTTCTTACCTTGTTCTGGATCAGCACACGGCAAAAGCAAAGGCATTCTGCCCGTGAAGTGCACCCCCTACACACCTGGAGTGACCACTCCACTGATCCAGGTTTTGCTCTGTCCCGAAAGGAAAGATCACTGGGCTAAGGGGAAGGGTGATGGAGTATGTGTGCACACACCTGTGCATGCAGGTATGTGCATGCACACGTGTGTGTATATGCACATGTGTTGGGAGACAGGTTCTTTAAGCTGCAGCCCTGAAGGAAACACATTGCCGAAGGAGCCAAAGTGTCCATTTCTCCTGTTCAGTAGCCACAAAAGGTCCCAGGCACTGTACACGGCCTGCCTTACTGAATGTTTCTCAGGTTGGAAGGATTTCCCCAGGGAAAATGGTCCAGCTATTGCTGTGGCATCTTTTGTTGTTTATAAGCAATTTGTTTATTAGGACTGTATTAATGCCAGTGCCCTCTAATAAAATGCAGGAGACATAAAAGACACAGGTCTACATCTCAGTTCAGTCTCTCTAGGCAGTGCCCCTTCCAAAATGGGATGCTGGAATCACTTGGTTTATACAGAGCTGATGATCTGATTCTGCTTTTATTTTGTGCCCAACAGATTTTTGTCTGGCATACGCACGTGCCACAAGTCCAAACTAACACACTACACATGACTGAAGTCAGGCACATGAACGGTCAAGGTTTGCACAAAAACATTTTTGCACAGACAAAGATCAGTGTGCCTTGGCTTTTACAGATGTCCTCTCCCTGCATCACATGAAACACCTGTTGGGCCACGTGCAGGGTACAGCTGCCAGGGAAAGGCATGCCATGGAGGGTTGAAACATGGGATTAATGTACCCCCTTTTGCTCTCTGCTCCCATGGATTGGTTGGAAATAAGACTAAATTGGAGTCTCATTAGCACAAAGCTTTGAAAAACCCTTGAAGTTTGGCTCTGAGTACACCCCTTACATGGCTATACTCTACAGTAGAGTAATGTCATTTGCAAGACTGGGGCAGCAGAGGCATACAGCAAATGCGGAGCATCTCGGGAGGAAATTTGAAATTCACCAAATGGCAAAGATCCTGTTACAATAGTTTGTCTCTCCCTCAGCCAAGACACTCGATCTATTATATCATGGAAATCACAAGCTCTGCAGTTCCAGTGCACTGGGAGGATTGTATTAAACTCAGTCAGCAATTGTTGGTAATATGGGATAAAAATCTTTACTCTGAAAGTAAGCTTTAAAAGGTCATAATGCAATTGCTGTCACTGACGGTCTCTGCAGTGGCTGTCAGTCTGATTGCAAAGCAACAGAGAAGAAATGCAGATGCATAAGTTGAATGCAAACCCTAAACTGCTATTTCTGTCGCAGTGTTATTGGCAAAATTATAGACAGAGCACACATCAGCTTTCTCCACGCTTGCTAGCCTTAATAAATTTACCTTTATTCTTCACCAAATTTCCTCTTTATTGTTGTTCTGTGAATGCTCATTATGAGCGAGCACAGAAATGCCAAATGAGACAGGGAAAGTGGGAAGCGTGCCAAGGAGCCAGTGGGAGATTCAGACAAGTTTTCCAGGCCCTTTGCATTACTCACAGAAAATGTAATACACGAGTTAAAGCTGCACTGCCAGATTAGATCTGAAGCTGGACATGGTGGCACCTTCCACTGCAATGAGGTATGGAACAGAGACATTTGGAGCCTGATTCAGCTGCTGGGGATTTGTACCCTGACAGGTGTTACGAGCTGTCAGCTTGCACCAGTGCTGGCAGTCCCCAGCACCCCCACAACCACAAGTTCAACAGCGGAAGCATTTCTTGATGCCATTTCTTGGTCAGCAGGGCACTCCCCGCTCAGTCACATCTGCAGTTCCCTTCCCCAGGGGCCCCTGAATCCCCTGTGCCATTGCACAACCCTAAGGCAACTGGCAGAACAGATTTCAGCTGTCCCTTGGCTGCTTCCAGAATCCCACTCACATACCACGGCCTGGTTATGCACGGCAGTCAGTAGAGTTAATCCAAATCCATTTTTAAGGTAGGGCAGGTAAACTTCATTAAATTCTCTTGCAGATGCTCTCACATAGAATTAAAAAGGTCACAGAGTGATTTAGTGCTTGGACTACAAGTTTTGAGGTAACATGCTGTTGCATGCCAGCTCCTACATAGACATTGGTGTGTGCTCTCTGCCCTAGCACCACTCTAGCTTGAATGACTTCACATTTGCTATATATTAAGAATCATAGACAATTACTGCAGATCCCTCATACATAATAATTTACAATCTAATAGCTTGCTGCTTCTACTACACCACTTACTTTATATCACTTTGAAAATAATTTCTGCTTAATTGAGTTAAGGTCAACTCTTATTGAGAGTGCGGGCACAGTGACTAAATGCAGTTCAGCCTATTTACTCTTAACTCATAGCTTAACATTCCTGAGTGTTAATGTACAAGAAGCAGATTTTTCATACAGGAAACAAATAATTAGGAACATCCTGAGCAGTACAGCTGTTTAGCTTCACTGTACGTTGTGATGCTACACCTCTGACGGTGTCCAATCCTGCTGAAACTAAAATGGTCTCCTCTTCCTGGCAAATCAACTTCTTATTGTAAAATCATTTGGTAAGTTACTTCTAAGAGTGGCTTTACAAATGTCTCATGAGCTGCTTGAATGGCTCTAATTTGCTTAATAAAAGGACAATTTTTAGTTAATCAAAAGCTTCTCAGTGGATTCTGAATTAACAGTTGGCTTGCTGACAGGTAAAATTAATTAGAATTTTTTTTCTCCTGCTAAAAGAGTAAAATAATCTCTTGCTCAAACACATTCGTGATAGAAGCTACCAGCATGCATCTCAGGCATTTATTTTCTGAAAAGCTAATAATATCAAACTTAGCAAAAAATAATAAGTCATGAATACTGGGGCTTGTGCACAGCTGTCTTTGCTATTAAACTGTTTTTAAACAATAAAAGTTTGCAGCCCTAAAGCTGCTCCTCCTTCTCCATTCCATCTTAGTCCTAAACACCATAGCAATGTACCTGGCTGTAGGAAAGGCTGGCAGGTCCTGTTTCTGCCATCTTCCCACAGCACCCTGCCTGCCTCACACAAACTCACAAGCACTCTCTTCTTCATTAAAAAAGAAGATATTACTGCATGGGACTGAAGTGGGCATCAGTGCACTAACTGTGGTACCAGAACCCAAATGCCACAAGTTTCTGAGTAATCATCATTCCTGCAGCTTCCAAACCAGGCTCAATATCTCTGCGGCACAAGCTGGGGCTTGTAGCAAAATGCAGTCTCTCGAACAAAACCCCAGCTGGTTAATGTAACCACCAATGCTCTAAGGAAAGATGAGACGATTCCTGTATTGACCCAAATATAAAACAAGCCTGAATCTAAGGTGACCTTCAGCTTTAGAAGAGCAGAAGCTGCAGAACAACATCAAAACTTCAAACACTCCATGCTGCCTCTCAGCCTTCTTCCCTCCAGTCCCAGGCACAGCTGAGCTAAAATTTCTCTCTTTCCTCCGTGAGCCCTTGCCTGAGCCCCAGATGCCCTTCCTGCCACCGCGAAAACAGCCCCACAGCCCCCTGGGAGGGACACAAGGCACCTCACTGGAAGCGCCCCTCTCTCCCACCCTGCTTTCCCAACCTCCTGTTGCCCATCAGCCCCAGTCACCTGCCCCCTAACTCAAGGGCCTTACACAATTACACAAGTAACGCTGCTTCAAGCCAGCTGTGAAGTAGCTAATTACTGCTGATAGGTGAGGGATCATTACTGGAGAGGTTCAGGAATGCACATTCTACCTCCCCAAATAAAATGGCGCTCATCCTGCAGCTGCGATCACAAGTCCTGTCATACTATGACA
Organism: Morus bassanus; assembly: GCA_031468815.1. Classification (NCBI taxonomy): domain Eukaryota; kingdom Metazoa; phylum Chordata; class Aves; order Suliformes; family Sulidae; genus Morus; species Morus bassanus. The sequence goes on along the minus strand of CM062568.1, from coordinate 83,611,835 downwards.
GAACATCCCAAGGTGAAGCCCTTTTTGCTTTAGGCGTTTTATAGCATCTCTCCCAAAGTGAGATAGAAAATGGTCAAATGAGCTCTAGAAGATTCTTATTGCCAAGTGCAAGTCTGCATATTGTTTAAAATACAGCTGGGTCACTACAGCTCTGAGGGTTTTAAGCAAGGTGGGTTTAGATGTTGTTTTTTCTCCCCCAAATTAACTTACGATAGCTATTAGAGCACCTGCCTCAATTCTGGAGAAAGTCATAGCCATATCCAAACCCCTGGCCAGTTTATGTGGAATTTAATAGGAATTGAAGGTACATAGCACTTCTTAGGGCTTGGCCTGAACACATCGTACTCCTTCCCTCCAAAGAGCAAGTACCAACGTAAAATGCTAAAACTGAAAGTAATCTGTTTTAGAGATACCTGTATATATCTACTATGGTTTGCTAACAAGTGTTATCTAGCATTGCTACCTGTATGTCTCCCTGTCATTCCTAATAACTTGTGAAGCTGCGGGCCAATTTTGAGGAAATTTGACAGAGGAGCAGGAGAATCAAGGGTGTTTGGTTTGAACATGATTCATGGAAAGAGGAAGCGATGTGGAGAAACAACAGCCACCCAAGCTGAACCCGTGTCTGCATGGTGGCTCAACCTTAAGACACAAATCTTCAAGGAATCAAAGCATAAGACTGGCTCCACTGCTCACTGAACCGCTTCTCTGCCACCCTGAAATCCATCAAAAACATCTGCTGGAAGCTTCACTGCAAGTGGAGCAGGAGTCTCTATGAGCCAAAGGTTTCACAGGCAGCTAACAAATCACATATACCTCCTAATGTGAAGGTCAATCAGCTCCTGTGTTTCTATTTGCATATTAAATGAATAATACTTACCCTGGAACTGAAAGAGAAAATCAAGCCATGTCACTGCCCGTGTTCATCCTACCAGCAGTGACCTCTATGAGTGTTAGATCAAGTCATTTAAAAGTACTTCTTTTCAGCTTAAAAACAAACAAAAATCAAACTGAATTAAGTGGAACATTAAAGTCACTACAGCATCTTAAGATGCTTTATCCTGCAGAACAGGAGTCAAAAGCAACTCTATTTGATGGCATTTCAGTGTGTGACATAAATATTCACGAAAAGAGTTATGGCAAGAGTTGGTAAAGCCTACTGAATCCTCTGTTCCTCCACCTCCCACACCTGTTCTTCACTGGACTTCAAAACACAGTGGGGTTGACCTCCTCTGGTAGGATATCCACATGATTGCAAAAGGAAATTGCATTTGTACCAATAGCTTATTACGTATCTCATTAGGGCTTACAATTTGCAACCCTTAGTAGCCATTTGAATGGACCTTGTACATTGTGTTAGGGAGGGAGGGTGGAAGCATACCATATGTGTAAGTATAAATGCGTACTTCAAGATTTATTTTAGCTGAGACTAAACTGATAACAATAATAAAGACAGACTATCGTGATAAGAAATGGACACTGTTCGCTGTTATAAAGATTTGTATCCACACTTCCCTCTTTCATTGTCTTTCTTTATACGGTGCCCTTTAGAGGTTTTTATTTTGCTGTTTATAATGGCAGGAGAAGTGTAATTATTCTTGTGAGAAGCTGATGTTTGTGCTATCTTGTTCTTTTTCCCATTGCTTCCTAGGGTAAATGAAAGAACAGTCTGTATGGTAGCAAAATGAATTTCTTTTTTCTCAAATACAGCTTCTTTTTCTTTGTGAGAAATGGCCACCAGCAAAGCGTTACCCTCAGTCGAGGGGAACTGCGGCTGCCGTGGCAGCTCCCCGACGTGCCCACGGGGAAGCCTGGGCCCTGGCCTAGTGGGTGCTGCAGGGCAGCTCTCAAGCCTTCTATTGCCACAAGCCTCGCCAGAGGGGCTGATTAATGGCATAATTTATCCCAGATCTAAGTAGGGATATATCCTGATATATCTCTCTGCCCTGCAGGGCTGTGTGATAGGAAAGGAGGTTGTGACCAGTGCCCTTGCAATGTCTGGGGTACCTGCTTACAGTAAGCCCCTAACAAACTGCTGGTGTAGTTTATAACCCTTGGGTTGGTCTTGGTTACTCCTGGGGGACAAAGATACACTCCATGTTCCCCAAACCAGGAAAGCATAGGATGCCTTACAAGCAAGTAGGCAGGGGCACACGTCCAAATGCATCTGCCAAGCCCAAGTACATGATCTTGACTCAGAGGAATACCTTGGATGAGAAAAAAGGATTAAATTCTCCTCATTCGCTTGATTCCCAATGAAAAAAGAAACAGTAACATTGTTGTGCAGTTCATACAGTCACAGATGAAAGACCAAGACTATGGCTGATTGTACAGCAGCCCATCAACCAACACACAGCCCTCCAAAAGGATGCAGAGAAGTCCTCCCCCTCCCTCATCCCTCCCCAGATTCAGAACTTCCTTCCCATAAAATCCTTTTTAATCTACAAAGATCAAGGGAATAAAGAGCAGGTGGAGCCAGCCCAGCTTTTTCCTATACCCCAGCTCCCACCAGGGATGCGGGAAGCCTCGTCAGGCAGAAGGGAATTAGAGGTCAGTAAGTGTTGTGAGATACAGGTTTTCACCTGACAGTTGCTGTATCAGAAAAACATCCTTTCCACTTAAAAAATCTGATTATTTATATACCCATATTATTGATTGCAAAGGACGTCCAAATATCTTTGTGTATTGTTAAGCAGTTCTAAAGATTTTGCTGGAGTCTGGTGTGTGTAGAATGATCAAAAGAGACACCCCCAATTAGTACTGAAATTCAGCCAGGACCGCTCATCTTATCAAAGATTAAAACTGAAGCAAAATTTGACTTTGTAGCTACATTAGCCTAAAATGCTGTCAACTCCTTTTTTCTTTGTGCCAACCCTTCTCTCACCCGTCCAAACCCATTCTTCTTGCTGCAGTTTTTGCAGCTGCATATTCTGGTCTTCAACAGCAAAAGACACAGTATGTAGCTAGAAACAAGTCCCCTCTACTCTCTTATACTGGAGGGGACTTTTGACCTTTTAAGAGAAGAAAGAAACAGACTTTCCTACAGCCGTTTAAAAAATTAAATGTGTACTAGCACACGAGTTAGCCTGGAGTTGTCTTCTCTGTCTGCTCTTTCAGAACTGTATCTAGCTTGATTTTTCTTCCTCTTTCAATTGCTCCCAAAAACTTCATAGCCCCCTCCAACACTGCACATGCACAAGGTGTGCCCACACCGTGGCTGTCCTCTGCCAAGGTCACCCTCTGAGGGGGCTGGAGACCGGCTGCTGTGTGCACACCCCGCCACACTGAGGGACACCCGGACCTCAGTCTGTCCCCACGTAATGGGGGAGCAGTTCTCAACGCCGTGGCTCGCCTGCACTGTGCATCTGCTGCCAACACGGAAACCAAGATACCAAATTAAATGTTATTACTCACGGGCAAAACTGCTCCTCTTCCCCTTCATCCATGACTCCACTGATGTCCCAGGAAATGCAAAGGGTTTGCTTTTTCCCAATGCCAAAGTCCCTCTCCATGATGGAGACAGGAATAAATCACTAACACTGCCCTTCGCGGGAGCAAGGAGCGCATGAAGTCGCTCTGTGCCTGCTGCCCCCCAGCTGGAAAAGGCTGGTGCAAGCTGGGCTTAGTCTGTCAGAGCAACTCGGGGGAAAGAGGATCGCATGGAGGAGAGAAGCGGGGAGAGTGGCAGCGAGTGGGCAGAGCCCAATCACCTTTCATCATTTTGTGAGTTGGAAACAAGATACGGTTAAGAGGTCATGTGCCCTGAGTGATTTACAAATGCAATGGCTGCACAGGAAGCCACATGAGGTTTTCTTTTCAACAGAAGCAGCGGGTTTTATTGATATTTTGTCCAACATCCAGGCTTAGAGATTGCCCATCACATATAAAGGAGACTGCTAAAGCACTTAAAAATATATTAAAACAGTTTTAAAACCCACGCGGTTGGGGGATGGTGTTTCCTTCAACCAGTTAGCAGAAGTGTAGGATTTAGCACTTTCAGTAGCAGACGGAAAACCTCTCCAAGGCAGTAAGTGGAGCCTTGGATCCCAAGCCTAACACTCATATTCGATAACGAAAAATAGCCTCTTTTTCTGAACCAGGCCAATTTACTACAGGGATAAGGAAGATGACACTGTGAGCATGGCTCTGTGTATATCTACATTCCCCTCTCAAGTGAAAAATGAGGAAAACAGCAGCAGTCTTCCACTCAGTGTTGAATCAAGCCAGGATGCTACCAGGGGAGTCTTACACAACACAGTGAATAAAGCGCATATCTTTCCTTGTGTATCTTTGCCTGGCAGGGGCTAACCGTACAATGCTTGTAGAAACAAGGAGAGGGTCTTTGCTTACAGGAGAATATTGTGAACTCACATTCCAGGTGTTTCAAGTCCAGCTAAAGGGAACTTTAAGTGTAGCATGATCAGAGAGGAAGAGAAAGCTGTCAGGTACTTAGCAAGAAAGGGAAAGAAAGAGAGATGCTGAGCACAGAGGAGCAGGCTGAATGTCTCTGGAAGTCTTACCTCCAATTATGGAATACACAGAATGATTTAAAGGGATATTGTAAATTCAAATTCAGTTTTTTAAATAATTTATAGTTAGAATTTAAGTCCCTTGAACAGTCTATCCCGACACTGGTTTGGCTTCTTTCATCTGCTTAATATATTTCACACCTTTCCTCTAGCACGAACTGAATTTAAAGAGGCTGGAGATTTTCCTTGAGAAAACAGGCTCAAATCTGGTAGAAAATGTAGGAAACATTTTGCACAAAATAAGGACTCTTTGTCAGAGGAAGCTTTTTTAAAAATCTTAAGTGAGCTCAGTACCTCGTGGTGCTGAGGACCACTCCATGGCTTGAGATACTCACAGCTCTCAGTTGTGCTCTGGCCCAAAAGGGGGAAATGTGCAGGATCTTTGCGCACCTGCCCCATCACACAGGCACAACGCTGTCAGACAAATCTGCAACACTGCAACAAGAGCTCGTGGCTGGACCATCAAAAGTAATCCATGTACGCTATGCCTAGTGAGGTAGGGCTACACAGCATCGTAGGTAGAAAAGGCAGAGTGAGAGGGGCATTGCAGATAGGAAGGAGGCAGAGATTCCAGGAGAGGAATTGCATCCAGCTCTTGGCCACAGCCTTGGGGTGTCTGGAGAACTGGAGCCTGAGGATGGGAGTTCATCAGCACCCTGCTTGCTGTTTCTGCAAGGTGACCAGATCTTTCATGTATTTTGTAGGCAAGCTGTGCTGGAAATCACTGTCAGACTTCTCAGGGGAAACCAGCTCACTGCAGTGCTTTCAAGGGTAAATATCCAGGACCGAGGGGCTTCCCACTGCACTCAGACTATGGCAGAAATTACAGTGATCACCCAGCTCGGCATTGCCCACTTCTGCCTGTCCACCTCCTCCTGGCTGTCTCATGGTGTACGTAAAAACTGTAAGTCTGGAAATGGGACTTTCTATTTTGGTTTGACCACCATTTGATACTGGGAGTCCACTGTGAGTACCACAGCCAAGGCTCTGAGGTACAATTGCAGTGTGAACAGCAAGGAAGAGAGTGAGCAGGGTCTGGACTGGGGCACTGCTGCCCTGCACCAGAGGTGTTACAGAGGCTCAGGTACAATAGAGTGCTATATGACACAGTGGCCCCTGGACTTCTACAGATTACCTTGGAAGCAGTTCTTATTCCAAGCCCCAAAACACAGATTTGAACTTACAGGATAAAGTTATCTCTTCCTTCTGTCTAGTCCCTCTTTCCTAAGGTACCTTAGGAAGGTTCCTAAGGTACTTCTGGCAGTGTGGAAGATCTTGGACAGCATTATTTTAATCTGATGGCATTTCTGTTTCCCTCTCTACCTGGACTGTGCTTGGCATTCTCTCTTCCTCCCACATCTAAAATAAGGAGACTGCAGACGTTTCAACAGTTCTCATATTGAAATTCCAAATGGTTGTGAGTGCATTACAGAAAACACTTTAAGGGACTGTGGCTCTTCAATTATTTATGGCAATATTATGCATCCAGATTTGCCTTAACATAAATAGTATCAAACAGGAGCAGAAAGAGAATAAAACATTTGAGCCTATTTTTGAGACACCTAACATGCCATGGAGCTCCGCACCCGCCCTCCAAGATCTGTTCATTTCACTCACTGCTGCAGCAGAGGATGTGTTGGTAATCCTGCCAGGGATGAGAGAAAACCCTCCCTGGAGCAGATCATACAATCTTCAAGGTCCTTTGCAATTATTACTGAAAATATCAACTCCTCTGTCTATTTCAATTAATGAAGGCTCTGGATGCATTTCACTTCATGCTTAATCTCTAGTCTGAAAATCCTGGCATGGCTGGCACCAATGCAAATGTCTTTTGTTCCACTAGGGCACAGATGAATTTGTAGGCTGTCAGTGGGAGACCAGATGGCTTTTCTGAGCCCTGAGTGTACAGGCCCCCCATTCCCAGTTAAGATACTCTTCCAGACTTGTTACTGCTGCTTCATTTTCCATGTATCCAAACGAGCAGTCAGTGGAGATTTAGGAGCACTTCATTGCATAAAATGCACACTGCATTAGTATTTGCAGTCTTTAGCAGATGACTGGTGAATGCCAGAGTCTGGAAAATATATCTGCTCTTGCCTGCATGTATTACAAAGTTAGGAAAACCAAGAAGATGCTCAAGCCTCCTTGAGTGTTGCTGGGACAGTCACCACTCACTCCCAGAGCTTCTGTGGCTTTGAGCAACTTCCTGCAGGTAAGACTGCAATGGTGAGGAAGTAACACCAAAATGTTCTCTCTCCTTTGAGACTTATTTTCTAAAAGTAAATGTCAGTCCAGAAGTATAATAATGCCTCTATCCCAGAAAGCGAGTTTCACTGACACTTACAGGAAATACTTTACCTGTACAGGTCCCCTCCTAGGATGGTTCTGCCCACTTCAGTCATGGCCACAGTCCCCCACTAACTCTAACAGCATCAGAGCTGGTTTTGTTCCTCTCTCTATCACCGCCCAGAAAAGCAGGTGATCTCTTTCAGATGGTTTAGGGGAAGATATTCAGAAATGAAAGGAAGAAAATTTACCTTATTTCATCTTAGACATCTAAAAATACCCCCCTTGCTTAGGTATATGACTGTGTTGCAATAATTTTCATAATTTGGTCATGACAATTAAGGAAAGTTAAACACAGCTCAAGGAGAAGCATTCGTATTCTTAATTTGACTTCCAAGAGCGATTCCATGGAAACTCATGGGACTGCTCATATAGACAGAGTTACAAAGATATGCAAGCTTTTGTGGCAATGGATTGGTCTATATCCCAGTGAATTTTATAGACCTGTGTCTTTGCTGCTCAGCGCTTTTTCTTTGGAAATTTCTTCTGCAGCTGGGGTTGCAAGCAGGAGCATGGTGTACAACAGTCACACAGACAGGCTGTGTGTGTTGACGATTCATATGCTGCACAGCCACTCATCAAAGAATTGTACGCAAACCTCATTATTTTAAACCCCACTGGTAGTTAAAGAAAGAAAGGATAGTTAAAGAAAGGAAGGGAAAAGACAAACAAGCCAGCTTGCCTGTTGTTGAGAGCCTTTGCAAAAATATATCAGAAAAATCCAATTCAGTCTTCCTTTTCCCCTTGAAAAAGAAAAACATCCAACCCAAAGGCATTTTAAAAAGCTTCACCTGCCCTGAGCATGCTCTGGTACACTCTTCCCTTCCTAGAGCCTGTGAAAATAAAAATCCCTGAAGAATACCTAATAGCAGATTCTCTGTAGCTCAACCACACTCCTACTGGGGAGCCTCTGCTGACTGCAAACCCACCTGTGCAGCCCAGGGAGGAGAATTACTGGGCAAAATTATATTCCTATACTTTTCATAGCCTAATGCTACCCTTTCCCAGCCAGGGGAGAGCAGATAGCGTTACACATTGCTCACCATGCAGTGGTAGTCAGTCATATTTGTGCTCCATCTACAGACCCTCACCTTCAGACTGATACCTGCAAATAGACAATTCACTGAATACTTAGGGACACCTGCCATACATCCCTTTTCCCTGCTATTATATTCAGTAAAAGCACAGAGGAAACCAAAGTGAGGTTTCATTTTCACCAAAGCTAGGGCACAAGTGAAAGACCGATGTCAGTAGAAGAAATTCAAGGGGTTATTGGCCTGAGATCACCCATCAATCACAGGCAACACCAGCCTAAGTGCACTGGCTGTGTCAGCCATTGTGTGCTTTCCAACTTCAAAGACACCCTGAAATGAGAGGGGGCGGGGGGGGGGGGGCAGACGACTGGGAGGAGAGAGCAGTGGGGGAGAATAGTCATACAAGGAGATAAACATTGCACATTTAATAGTATGAAATATTCAAACATTAAGGAAAGGCGATAGAAATGAGTATGAAAACTAAAAAGTAAATCTATACGGCATGGAGTTTGTGCCTGTGCATGCAGTCTTCAGAAGAACAAAGCAGAAATTATGTGAGCTACAATATCCATTATCTAGTTTCTCATCTATGTTTCCATTATCTTTTGTAGAAAAACAAAGTTTGTGAATGAAGAAGGGAAACAAAAGGTGTCGTGTATCAGGTATATCAGAATAACTTTGTTAATTTTCATACTGTGTAACAAGGTAGAACAAAAACGTAGAAAGAAACCTTATCTTTTCTCACAGATAAAGATGAAAAGGAAATATCTTTGTAATTAGTCAAATTGGATTTGCACTTCTCCTTTCTAGAACATAAATCAAATGAGAAATATTTTTAAAGAAATCATTTGCATGCACTGCAAGGCCTTTCAGAGGATGTTCAGGATCTAGAAGGTCACCATGAACTTAATGAGCTTTTCATTCACAGGTAGCCTTCAAAAATATGTTTTAATTGACATAAGGAACTTTAAGACGTTGTATTGTGTCTGGCCTTTTAAGAGAGGGAAGATACAACAGTTTTTTGTTCTTTTTAAAGTAGATGGAAAAGTATTTTCGAGGTGGCACATGCTAGTGCTCAGCATCAGTCTGTGGTGTTCCCTCAGGCACCAGCAAAGGTGCAACCTGTAATTTGCAAGTTAAATACAGACCACGTCAGGGGAGGAAAGCAGCAGGGTGCCGGGTCTGTAGGTAGGGATTCTTGGACACACAGTGCCTCCTACAGGTACTGACAGCCTCCGCTGGCTGTCACCTTTCGATGAGGTCCCTACTGACGATGGCCATGAGTTTTTACCCAAAATGAAATGTCACCAGTGCAATAGCAAATCCTAATGCTGATTCAGAGGACTCCCGTGCAGCTCCTACAGGCTCACAGTTCCAACCCTTTTAACCCAGCCAGTATCAGAGAGGAGAAAATTTGTCACTGCTTACTGAACTTTCTTTGTTTCAGTGCTTGAATCACAATTGAGATTCCCTTAAGCTTGGCACTGTACAACAGCAAGAGGTAGTCAATAACCACAAAAGAATGCAATCTAGATAGATGAGAGGTGGAAAGAGAAATAAGACAGGGAGAGACACAAATTGTCCAAAGTCACACAACAGCAAAGAGCAAGTCAGTATCCTATAGACAGAATTGGATTTTACCTTTTAATCAGAAACATACTGCAATTTTTTATCATTTCTAGCACTTTACTTCCAACATCAAATGATACCTCCATAAAAGCAAAACAGTTCTCTCACATGAAATACTTTCTGGGTTCCTCATTATCTCTGGTAAGAGAAACCTAATACAGAAAAGCCAGGAATTAAGGAGTAAATCTTTAGTATTGTTGCTTTTATTATTAGCATAGCTGCACTTCTGCTCCCCACAAATTTTACAGACAGCTGCAGGAAAGCTGAGCTTTTATTTCTTTCATTGAACTATATGGGTAAAATTATATCAGGTATCATTACTGCTTTTTAATCCTTCCCGTATTTTGAGGCTTGTTAGCTGGGGAGGAGGAAAGAGAAAACGCAGTTGACTTTTATTATTAAAAACCAACAATTGTCATTAAAAGAACAACAGCACGTGAGGCACAACTTGTCTGTGTCACATGTGAACTCAGCCTTGGCGCTGCCAGCATGCATGTGTGCCAGTGAACAGAAGCTGGCAGTGCAAATGGTGGCCCTTGGGCATTGGCAGCTCTGGGTACAGCCACTGCCGTGCCGTATTTCTGTGCCACTGTGGCTCTCATTAGTCTTGTGGGGGCTGCTCCTTTCACAGGTTACAGGCTGGGGGAAAGAGCAGCACCAGGAATGTTGCTTTTCTCTTCTCCTCAAAGCAGATCTATCCTCCAAGTGGGCATTATCTGAATCTGTAATGTGGCTCTGCTGGTGAAGAGGAGGATTTGCTCAGAGAAATCCCATCTTTTCCAAGTTCAAAAGAGAGAGAGGGGAAAAAAAATGGTCACCATGATGTGCCTCTGACTCCCCTGTACAGTTGGTGGAAGGAGAATAAATGGAAATGATACATGCAGACCCTGCAGCAAGACAGATTTTGTGCGCTCCCACCATCTCAGTGCCCAACTCGCCACCACCCCCTGACCCCACTGTACCCTGACGACAGAGCAGGGCTCTCCCAGGCTGGGCTCAACCCATGGCTTTCAGAATTGCCCAACTCAATTTAGTTCTGAAGGATTGCTAGAAAATCTGATCGTGCATATTTTGTAAACCAGGAGGCTCTTGCCAAGTCATTATCTCATTAGATTGGCTTCTTTTGCATCTCTGAAAAACAGAGAGACCCCTCTGAGCTTCCTGGATAGTAACAAGACAACAACGGGTGAGATTACACTGCCATGCCCATTAACACACTGAATTTTATGTACCTCTTTGTACCCCAATCATAAACGTGACATTTTCCTCAGGACTAGATGATTGTTTCAGTGTTTACCATGCACTCACTTTTCACACAATACTGTATTTTGCTCCTGAGACAATAATTCTGTCACATACACAAAGCTGAATTCAAGTAAGAGTAGAGGAGATTAATTCCTGAACAACAAAATTATTGTTTTCATAAAAGTATCCTTACAGAGGACAGATTTGGCTACCTTTGTTCATTTGGAGTAATCTTTTCTTCTCAGTGGATGGGTGAGTCAGGCTGCAGGAAGGTGGGCAGAATTTGGCAGGTGGAAAGCAGCTCTCCTTTCGCCTGTAAGCCTTCCCCTCCTCCAAGACAAAGAGAAGTATCTAAAACAAAGTTTTAGAAAGCTGGTTTTATCGGGCATCATGGCTTCTTTCAAGCACTTCATCATCAGTTCATGATGAAATGTGCTCAAAGATGAGATGAGCAGATCAAGTCAGTCTGATCAACAGAAAATGAGAAGATATAAAAAAGGAGGTAATAAACACATTTCAGCTTCTAATTAATCTATCAAAAGCTCTGCTTTCCTTTTAGTCTAAAATAAAAGAGAATTTAATAAGATTTTTTTCAAAAAATAGTTGCATGATTGCTGTGCTTTTTCTTTTATTGACATTGATTTTTAATCTCTCCTTATAAAAACAGATTTTTTTTTTAAAACCTTTATGTAAGGAACATTATTAAGCAGCTTTCTTTTTGTAATATCTGCACGTGTGAACGGCAGACAAATTAGTGCTGAAGAGTTGAAGGAACCTCAAAACACATTGCCTCTGACAGTACTAACAATCAATAGATGGAGGATAAAACAGTTTAACCCACAATTTCCCAGACTGTTTCTCTCCTCTTCTGTGCACCTGTCTTTCCAGTAGCACAGCAAGGAGTATTAAAAGCATGTGAAAGCATATTTTACTCTGGATAAATTATAGAAAGAATTAAATTTAAAAAGTAGACCCACCCAGACATGCTAGTTCTCCCATTCCACCACCCACCACCTCAGAGCAGAAGAAGGCGACCTCTAGTACAGGCTGTTTGCACTTCTCTTCCCTCTGCACACACAATGTTTTGTTTCTGTGAGCAAGCAACACTGCAGCACCAGCCTGGATAGAATTGCTAAATGTTTTGACAGTTTGAGAAAAACCCAATTACGCAGCTTGTTCTCATATTGTAAGTGTAACGGTTTGCATAAAAATTCAGAGAGACATTGCTAGGGAACACTGTTTAATTGGACTGTAAGATCTCATTGCGTCGTAGGAACAGCGCAATCAATTAGCCCTACCTACAGTTGCTTAAAAACAGAAGTCATTTAGAAACAATAACAGTTGACAGAACCAATTTAAACCATCACTGTGCTAAAGACCTTGTTACTACTTTGCATCCTGTGTCATAAACCTGCAGACATAGGGTGGACTTTTTCTTTTTGGCTCAGCTCTGTCAAAGCCAGTGAAAACAGGAACCACATGTTGCGCAGACAGTTGCAAACCTGAGCACTATTTATTAAATATAAAGATCCAAAATAACATACCTCTCTTTCCCACGCTTAACAACAGCAACTGTTACTGTCAGCTGCATGAAGAGAATGAACCTGAAATCTGTTGCCAAATCAAACCTGAGCCTTAATGCGAAAGTCAAGATTTTATAAAAAGGGTAGATGTTATTAAGAAGACAGCTAATCAATCAACTACCAAGACACTCAGCTTCTCACTGATCTGGTGCCGTTTGTAAAACATGTTGAGATCCTTGACTGGAATGAGATGCAGTAGAAAGGCAAGAAATGATTGTGGGCAATCACACCCCGGTGATGAAGTGCCAAGGAAATGTCAATAGTAGTCAAACCGTAATTTTCCTGATTACAACAAGCAATCCAGGCTCCCCCTTCCTCGGGGCTGATGCAGAGTTTTAGATCAACTGTTTCAGACAACTGAGTTACAAGCCGTGATGGGGATAATAAAAGCACATATTGAAGTCTAAGCATATACCTTGGTAATGCTGTCTTCAGTGGAACATAAGCACATCCTTAGTTTTATAAATGTGCTTAAGCACCCTCCTGACGGGAACATGTTGTTAATGAGGCTTATTACAGTAATTTGTATTGGAGTCATTTACAGGCCAGAGTCCCAGTGTGTTTGGCATAGTGCAAAAATTGGAGTATCAGTTTCTCTGCTCTGTGAATTATAGAATCAAATTACAAGAGAGAGAAACAACTGACTGGCAGAAAGAGATGGGAAGCAGCAGGAATGTACACAGCAATGGGACAGTGGAAAATAACGAGGTAAACAGTGGTCACTGCAGATGGAGAATGGCTTTCATCTCATCTGACTTTAGATTTTATAGTATAAATTTGTGTATCTGAGTTGGTTGCCCAAGACTCATGACATCTGATCCATTTAGCTGACTCACCATTTCATGCCGAAGACAAATCACACTTTAACATACCTCTTCATCTCCACTCTTCATCTCCAAGTGCTGCAGTAGAGCCCAGAGTGACTAGCTCAGATGCAGCCATTGTGTAGAGCCACTTCCCATGAAAAGTAATAAAAGAGAAAGGATAGATGATGATGATGGTAATGATGATGATGATGATAATAATAATAATAAATCATAATAGCAATAAATCATCATAATAATAATATAATGCCACCCACAGTAACTTTAGCTGATGGGTGGACATCCACAGTGTGATACTAAGGAAAAAAATCTAGAATTTTAGTTGAGACAGGAGCAACCATGCCAAGAGAAGACAGATATATTTGCACAACTGTAGTGTGGTGAAGGCAGCTACTATTCACTCTGAATGAATTAACTCAAAGAATGTCTATGGAGGAAGACAAAGAAGTTGACACATGTAGATCTTTTTTTGAATTTTCTTTTGTATTATATATATAAAAGCTTTACAATCCTTCAGGTACAAACTGATGCTGGAGCCTCAACTCCTTCTGTATTCATTCAATTCAACTGCAAGTTAGACAGGAGCTCCTAGGAAACCCCAGAGTTGGTCAGAGAAAGCTTGCTCCTGCATGACCTGTGATGTTGGCCCAAGCAGCCCCCTACTCGATGTTTGTAGGGAAGCCTTTGACTGAGCCCTCTGCCATATGTATATCAGCCCTTACAGCAATACTATGTGGGTGAAGCCTGATCAGTCAGAAGGTCCCTCTGTAAGGGTTTTGCCCTTTCCTGCAGTGGGTTGCTTGGTAAGATTGATGGGGAGCTGCCATCCACATCCCACTCTGTGAAATCTCACGGGTCTTAGAGCTGTACATTGCTTCCTGCCACACTGACACTCATCCTTGAGCTTATCTGACCCCACTACAGGCTAGGGGGTTGCTTTACCGCAATCTTATTGGTACCGTAGATGACAGATTTTATCTGGAGTATGTGGTACTGCTGAGCATGTGCCTACCATCTGATTACCAGTATCCTTCAAAAGCACCCAGCATTATGACCCCCAGAAGCAGATGAGATGTCTGAGGTTTACCTTAGAGCAAAGCTGCCAGGAACAGCAATTATAGGGTGGATACATGAAATATAGAGCCAGGAGCACCCCCTCCATTCGCTTGTTCTCTGGGCTGTACTCCAAGTAGGTGGTTCTGGACCGGAACCTGCTTTTGCTGGGTACTGCAAAAAAGGAAAAATCGTAAAGATTGCCCTTAGATTTGAAAACTTACATGACAAAAGAGAGCAAATGGAAAGGCAGACCAGATGTCACCACTGTGGTGGTCTTGCAGTCTCATTATGCCTGTTTCGCAGTTTTCTTTGTACTCTTGGTCTACCAAGACATTTCTTTAGAAGACATTAGCTTTGCTATGACGAATTAATTCCCCCCTAAAGCACACTGCAAATTATGTCACACACTTTTTAAAAAAATTACAATATTCAGTATGTCATACTACAAATAGATTTCTAAAATGTGAACAATTTCTAAATAATTGCCAACTGCATCCATGCAAATAAAATGCTAGCAGAAACAGCTATGTTCTATTGTTCTCTAGATGCATTTCCTGTTTTGGATCTTTTATAGTGCTGCAGAAAGGGTTTTATATTCATTAGCTGGCTCTTGTTTGTTGGAAGCAGTTGATTTACTAAATATCTTGCTTATTAGTGTGGAGGCATAGAACAGAAGGCAATACTTCATAATTGCATTTTAATAAACAACGTTGAATACTTTATTTTTAGTAAGTAGCTGGCAGGAGTTAGGCTACCAGGTTTTTTTGTGAAATGATTCAGCTGATGGAATCTGACGTTTCCTTTAAGCTGACCGAGTCCTTTTCTGTCATCTTCCTACTAATGCGGTTCTGCCAACCATTTGGGCCAAGAATCTTTCCTGCGATAGCTCAATAGATTAAATAGTTGAGATCCCAACAGATAGCAGCACCCATTACTGACTCATTTTGCAACCTTGAGCTAATCATGTCATCTACTGTTGTAGAAAGTGTGTGAAATTGATTCTGTCCCTGGCCACCAGCTCAGCCCCGCACAGCCACTCACTGCCTCCCCCACCAGTGGGATGAGGAGAAGAAGCAGAAGGGTAAATGTGCCAAAGATAAAGACAGTTTAATAGGCAAAGCAAAAGCCACACATGCAAGCAAAGCAAAACAAGGAATTCATTCACCGCTTCCCATCGGCAGGCAGGTGTTCAGCCATCTCCAGGAAAGCAGGACTCCATCACACGTAATGGTTACTTGGGAAGACAAACACCATGACGCTGAATGCCTCCCCCCTCCTCCTTCTTCCCCTAGCTTTTTTATTGCTGAGCGTGATGTCATATGGTGTGGGATATCCCTTCAGTCAGTTGGGGTCAGCTGTCCCGGCTGTGTCCCCTCCCAACTCCTTGTGCACCCCCAGCCCACTCGCTGGTGGGGTGGGGTAGGATTCAGTAAAGGCCTTGGCTCTGTGTAAGCACTGCTCAGCAATAACTAAAACATCCCTGTATTACCAACACTGTTTTCATCACAAATCCAAAACTTAGCACCGTACAAGTTACTATGAAGAAAATTAACTCTATCCCAGCCAAAACCAGTGCAGCTTCATTGTTTGCATGCACTCCATTTTGAGGACGTAGTAGTTGATTAAGTATCACCCTCTGCCATGGGGCAATGGAAAAATACCCAGCTTTAGGGTTAATGTACTCACCTATCTCAAGCCCTGACCATTTTGAGGATCAACAACCTTGGACAGCTTTAATGAATCTTGCCTCATTTGGAAGCTTCAAGCATATAAAAAAGATGTGTTATTTATGCGAAAATTAGCAAAAAATCAGTTTGAGGAAATCGAGACATATATTGAAATGATAAGCAGAATAGTCCCCCCAATAACTTCAGCAATAGCTAGTTAATGCTATTCTTCATTCATCAGTATAAACATCAAATTACCAGCTGTGTTTTTACTTTGTCTCTTTTCTTTCTTCTTACAATAAAGCCTGCACGTCATATTGGAGTTGCATACTACTTATATATGTATGCATATAAATTATATATATAATATATATATAAAACATATAATAGATATGCTATTCCATCCCTACCTTAATGGCCCTGCTGGATTTCGGCATGCTCAGGATTTTGCCCCAGGATGTGTTTGTACATCTGTGTATGTGGCAGAAGGCACAGGGAAGGGATTATTTTTCACTCTTGACAGCATGAGGGATTTGAGCTCCGATGTTAGGCACACTGAATCTCCTCGCCAAAGTGAAATGAAATCTGCTCTAAAGAAGCAGTGGCATGGCAGAGACTGTCTCAAATACATGTTTTGAGAATATCACTAAAGTAATGCAGTAAAAGGTGCTAAACAAAAAGGAACTGTACTTTCTCTGATTAGTCCAACCAAAGATCAGAGAAACCCAGTTACATTCAACCTGAGACTTGAATCACTAACCTTTTAGTCACCCCTGTCTTTTCCACACATCAAAAATGAAATAGCATGAAACACGGGCTTACTTGCAGTTCTTGTTATTATGCTTCTTAAATAGGCAATGGGTTTTAGGGGACAATGAGGGAGAATGAGACATGAGAAAGGTGAAATGGGATTTAAATGTGAGAGGATGTTTTCTGCGTGCAGCCACGCTAATCCAGATCTCCAGTGAGAATCTGCAGACCACTGGGACAACAGAATGACCGCACTGACTCCACAGGCTCTGCGGTTCACAACCTAAATGCCCAAATTACATTCAGATTTTTCTGAAATCTGAATCAGTTCAGTCCAGGAAATGTTACACCACAATAAGCACTATCAATTCTTTTCTGCCCACACTTACTCTTTGT
The DNA here is from genome assembly GCA_031468815.1 of Morus bassanus. Lineage (NCBI taxonomy): Eukaryota > Metazoa > Chordata > Aves > Suliformes > Sulidae > Morus > Morus bassanus. The sequence goes on along the minus strand of CM062568.1, from coordinate 83,594,776 downwards.
TCCAGTATGCTTCATTTGATTTAAAATTTATGCTTTTTTTCTTTAGGAAAAAGACTGCTGAGATTTCAACCCTGTTGTGATTTTCTAATGCCAAGCATTCCTGGATTATGCCAACTCTTGTTCTACTTTGCTAACCATTACCTTAGGGCATGGGGAACAGGAAATTAAAAGAATTAGTAAGTTTTCCTTGTTCAATCTGGACAAAGCATTAGAAAATATCCTTCTGAAAAAAGAAAATGTAACAGGGGTTATTCACCATTTTTACAGTATTCTGGGAAAACAAGTACTCCTAGTTTTTCAAAAAGGTTTTTAATCTGGAAGTGACCATATGGTCTATTTGCAGGCATAAACAAAAGGAACACACACACACACAAAACCTGAACAAACAATATAGTCAACCCACGTGGCACCCTATGCTAACTGAAGACATCCCCAGATATGCCTGCATGGTTTTCCAGGGAGAACTCACAGTGTAAATGGTAACTGGGCCAAGAAACTGTCTTGGCAGCCCTAATCCTGTCTCCAGATAAAATCAATTGCTAGATGAACTGTAGCAATCCAAAGGTATCCATTCTGCCCAGATTGCTATACACCAGGCAGGCATCACATCCAAAAATTTGTCTCCCCTGATAGCCAGAACACGTTCCAAGGATCTTTCTGAAGCATGGACCATGAAAGCTGTGTGACTAATCTCAATAGCATCTACTGCTGGGGAAGCCGTTGGTCCAGAATAATCCACGGTACGTCTTGGCTCACGGATCAAGCCAATGCAAGGTGCCAACCTCCGCGGCAGTTCTGCTCCACAGCATCTCTCCAAACGGGTGCTTGCAAATTTTGAGGAACACGCTGTTCTTTCCTCCATAACTCTGTACGCTCCCAGCCTATTTGTATGCTTTTGAAGTGCATACATTGCCTTCTGAAGGCTGTGATTATTAAAAGCTGGTGTTTGCTACTATTTTTCTCTCCAGAGGATGGGTGAGAAACAGAAATTAAATCACTATATTAACACAAAATCAAGAGAAGGAAGTTACAACAGCTTCCCCAAAAGACAGATGATTCATATATTTCATAAAAATTGTACCATAAGTGTTAGCTATTGCTCTCAGATAACATTATTGTTGTAGGCATTGTTGCACATAAGTACTTCATTTATCTAAATTGAAGCTTTACACTTCTGCTCACTCTGCAGGTCTCAACCCTGCTATGATTGAGCTACTGTAGCAATGTGTTATAGTGTCAAACCAACTCACATTTTAAATTTTTAACTAAAGAAGGTCAAAATAACGAAATGCAGCCAAGGAAGGAACAACTGCTATCATTTGCAGCTACACTTACGTAGCAGTTTAATTCCTCTACTTTTTTAAGGATGGTTCCAGAGTTCCTGCAGCAGTGAGAGTGATATTATGGAAGGCAATTTGTGATTTTAAGAATCTCTACTTTCAGATGTCCATGCTGATATCCTTTACACAGCACTGATGTTCACAGAAAAGGTATTCAGCACTTCTGAGAAATGGGGCAGCTCAGATCTCTCATTTAGATACTCTAAAACAAACGTATGAAGAATCTCTTGTTCTTGTTGCTTTTGAAAATTTTGTAAATTAATTAGGAAAAATCCTGTCATGTCCTAAAGCAAAATATTTTACTCCATGAAGTGTCATTGTCCTGTTTTCCATTAAAATCAAAACATGAAAGACACTTTCATTGTTTCTAGAAATTAAGTTATTAAATAAGAGCAATAAAAATGAGAGAATATGTTATTATTGACAACCTGTAAAGGCTGGAATAGAAGATTTGTCTTTTATTAATGCAATTATTTATTTCTACTAGAGAAAACATGATTAATGTTTTCCTCTACTACTTTTCTGGCCCTAAATATTCAATGGCTTCTCAATCACAGTATATGTTTCCACTTGGTCTTCAGGGGTTTGGGCTTTGCCTTATCCTCTCATTGCAATGAGTACATCCTGCCACTGACCCACCTTCCCTGTGGGTAGGGTTGGTTTCTGTCCCACTCTAATGGGTCCCTGTCCACAGTAAAAGTGGTGGGAACATTGTCGGCATTTGTGGGAATTTCTTTACCTTCTCAAACCTCTTGTCCCTTCAGTCTGCTCATATAATACTCATGAAGGTGGTACTTGGTAGATGGAAATTGTAATGTCAACCTGCTTCAGCCCAGGGTTCAGTCTGTATCATTATCAAGTAGAAACATGGGGGTCAATCATCTCACAGTTCTGATACCAGGCAGGCAAGCTAAAACTAGATCTAGGAATATGGAAACCAAATGTATTTTTAGTAAACAAACCTGTGCCCAAAACTACTTGGCAACTGTAAGAAGTCACCTATTCACTTTTTCTGTGAGTAGGAGGGGATCTGCTGGGAGACCAACATGATGCAAGTCATAAAATTATCACCGTCACAAACCTGAGCTGACTCTGCTGGCAGCCTTTCAAATTTAATATTTCCAGCTGTAATTAATGAGCCATTTGCCATTGTTGTTGCTTGGGGAAGCCAGTCACTGTAACCAGTATAGCCTGCCTGTCCTCCAGAAACAAGCTTTTGTTGATTTTTTTTTGTTTGGTTGGTTTTGTTTTTTTGGTTTTTTGCTTTCCCATAGGTGCTTGGAGAATTGCACCTCTCTTCCAGCCCTGCTGTATTTTGGTAGCATAAGACTGAGTTTCCTCAACTCCTCCGAAGATCCAAAGGCAAAACTAAGATTCTGCAACTGCCACTATTAATAATTGGCTGGAATTTTTCTACTTATACGTTATCACGTTCACAATTTCCACTGACAGTGGCAACTGCTATGGCATTCATATTGCCAAAAGTTTGGTTTTCTCCCCACTGCTGCATTGTCCAACTTCAAAAGGACTGTGGTGGTTTAACCCCATCCAGCAACTAAGCCCCACACAGCCGCTTGCTCACTCCCCCCTCATGGGATGGGGGAGAGAATCAGAAGAGTAAAAGTGAGAAAACTCATGGGTTGAGATAAAGACAGTTTAATAGGCAAAGCAAAAGCCACACATGCAAGCAAAGCAAAACAAGGAATTCATTCACTGCTTCCCATTGGCAGGCAGGTGCTCAGCCATCTCCAGGAAAGCAGGGCTCCATCACACATAATGGTTACTTGGGAAGACAAACACCATCACTCCGAACATCCTCCCTTCCTTCTTCTTCCCCAGCTTTTTTGTTGCTGAGCATGACACCGTATGGTGTGGGATATCCCTTTGGTCAGTTGGGGTCAGCTGCCCGGGCTGTGTCCCCTCCCAACTCCTTGTGCACCCCCAGCCCACTCGCTGGTGGGGTGGGGTGAGAAGCAGAAAAGGCCTTGGCTCTGTGTAAGCACCGCTCAGCAGTAATGGAAACATCCCCATGTTATCAACACTGTTTCCAGCAAAAATCCAAAACACAGACCGGTACCAGCTACTGTGAAGAAAATTAACTCTATCCCAGCCAAAACCAGGAATGTGGAAAAGAATCAAGCAGAGACTACAAAGCAAACCCAAAAATTTCACCCTTTTCACCTAAAAATCAGAAGTAGTACATTAATTTAATGGTGAAGTAGCTTTTTAGATTTTATTTTCCAGTTGTGTTTTCTCTGAAGTACAGGAAATGTAGCAATATAAGGCAGAATGACAACAAGATGCAAAAGGCATAGGAAGTTATGTAAATATGTCTGGAAGAGGGAGCTGCACTTGCCTTGAGACATGTCAGAGTGCATACATTAACTTAATTTCACTTACAAATAAAACTGTCTTTCTTGCAGCTAAGTTAAACTTGAGCCAATTCTTCATTTCCCTTTGCATAAAGGCAAGGATGCCAAAATAGTATCCCAGGCATGCAGATGTGTAAGCCCAGAGATCTCAAGACAGGAGTATTGTTTAGGAATCTCCCCACAGCACCTTACAAAAAAACCACATTCGTGTAGAACTGAGCACTTTTGCGCAGTGGGAGGAAGGGCACTCCCAAGCCCCACTTAAAGAAAGGGTAAAGTGGGCACTGAATAGCTGCTTTCTCTTTCTCTCCAAATTGTAGTTTTTATTTGTTCTGAGACTTTTAACTGAACAGGCCATTCCTGTTCAATTCCCATTTTTCAAATCAATTTTTTCTTGCCTTGAGTATCCTGTGGTGATAAAGCACTTTCAAGTTGACTTTCTGAGTTTATCTTTTTGTTCTGCATTTATTATTATTGGAAAGTAGAACTCTAATTGCCCTTATGGCAAAATTTTTCCCACAACATTCTTTGGAACAAAAAATTATTGGGAAGTTGTTACTTCAGCAATGATGACCCTTTCTGATGCTCCTCTACATTCAGCAGGATTTCAAAAAGCAAACATTTAAAGATCAAGCCCGCCACTGCCGGCCTGCTGATCCTTCTGGACAGTCTTTTGTAACTCACTCTAATAAGGCAATATGTATGATATTTGCATGCAACTGCAGAGTCCCAGCTGGAGTGTCACTGAAGGAAGCACAGACAGTGATTCCTGCCACATTTAAATTACTGATAAAGTTGGACCACTTATCCTTTGCAGTCTTTGAACTTGTCTTACATCAAACCAACCAAACCTAAAAAACCGCAGCACACAAAATTGTATTTATATCATTGTTTTAGGAACATTTCTGTGGTGGCATTCTAGATAGCTCTTCCTTACTCATCTGAGTTACTCAATATATTTGTGATACCGATCAAGCATTATAAGCCCCAGATATAACACTTGATACTGAAAACAAATCTTGGAAAGACTTGAGCTTAGTAACAAATACGTTTTCATTTCCAAAGGTAAAATTACTTCTCTTTCAATTATCCAGTACTTCTTGGAGACCTCGTCTTTAGAGTTCAGAACCAGAAATATCAAACTACCATAGCTCAGGATGTTTCAGTAGGGCTGGAGATCATCTAGCAGATAAAACAAAGAGATTGTCTGGAATTTCTAGACCAATGAGAAATGCTTTACTGAACCTGGGATTTCAGATACTGACACAGCATGAAACCTTTTGAAAATTTTCTCTCAATCCCATCCATCACCCACAGAAAGGGTAAAGCCATCATCATTTGATGGTGGTTCTACAGTGGGATGAATTACCATTCCTCAGCCCAGCTGACTCCACACTTGCTCTTAGTTCTCAGCAGGCATGAGGTAAGAAATGGTAGGTTGTGTTTCAGTGAATGAGGTTTAAAAAGAGAAAGCAGAAGACCAATAATTTGTGGAGCAGAAAATGGTGGTAATTAACAAGCATGATAATTATCACCATCTAGCTATTTTGACAGGACATCTGGGACTGCACTTAATTCAAAAGAGGGAAGCTAAAAGTATGCTGTAAAGCCTTCATGCTGCTGGAACTCAACAATGAAGCTGAAGGAGAGCAAGACCACATTCTCATCTTACATTTTCTTCTGCAAAATAATAACATTTCCATTTTGATAACTCTACACACTTTGCAAGATGTTCTGGCAAGATACTGAGAAAAGGAGATAATTTTTCTGAAACAAGAGGAGTACATGCTGCTATGTCAGGTTGCTTATGGTTGTAACTCTAAAAACATAGACAGCTTTTATACTGAGATCAATTAAAATAGTGATGCACTTAGACTGAAAGACAGTGACTTCATAAAATCCGGAAAGCCCTATAAAAACACAATCCAGTAGTTATGGTAAGACGATAGTGTTGGCATGAATGCATCATTTCAAAACAATGCAGTACATCTCTGAAGAATACAGATTATCTCAGATTTACTATGGGTTCAGTGCTCACTACTGCCAACTGTTATTTTAAAAGCAGCAGCCAATATATTGAGAAAACATTTTAGAAAGCATGAAATACATTTCAAATTCCAGTAAAATAATTGGAACCTTCTAGGATTTGCTTAATTATGTAATACAGTTAACCCCTAGGTCAGAGATTTAAAACTTAGGTTAAATATATGATAAAAGCCTGTCATTTCATTTGAAATAGATAAGACTTTTTTTCACAGTAAGCATTTGATTTAATTTTTTTCATATTGGAAAACTCCTATATGTTATGAAATTACATTGCCCTGCCAAGTTAAGATGCTTTACTTAAATTCAAAGCAGACAGATTTCCTACAATCGCCAGAGAAGAACAAAATATGAAAAATAAAGCTGCAATAAAGAGCTCTTCCTTGAGTCGTTTTATGAAACCAGTGATTTTGAAGTCTATTAACAGCTGTAGGCCCAAAAAGCATGTGAAATCATTCAGGCTGACAGATGCAGAGGTTCTTTATCATTAGAGGTGAAACTATAATTTCAATAACAGATCAGCCATTATACTGAAAAACTGTTTGGCGTACAGCTAGGCAGTGGTCAAACTCCTTCTATGTCATATTATAGAATTAAGTTCCAGAATTACAATTACTATAGAATTAAGTACATTTCAAAATGTACAACAAAACATTTATGAGAGGTTTGCAGAAATAAGGTTCATCGTGCAGCAGCTCGTGCTATGCAGAAGCAAGCCACACTGAGTACATACACAAAGTCTATGTTTACAACCTGCTAAAACACTGTGATTAACTGGAAGTCTTACAGCAGCCATTTTCAGAAAACATACAAAAGGTTGACATTCATAATCTCTGTCTCAAAAATGCAGGGTGCTGGCTGATGAGAAGGTTTGTCAGGCCACATCCATCCTACCAGCCCCACTCCGCTGCAGGTCTTCTGCAGCCTACGTTCCGTCCCCGCCATCAGAAGGGAGTTCATCCCATATGCAACATGGCACAGTCCACACAGCACCCAGGAGACAGGGATCAACCCAGGGATTTCAGGAGGAAAAAAAAGTATTTGTGCTGGAAAAGGTGGCACCTCCAGAATGGGGCAACTTTCCATACCATCCTGCAGTTGTCCCATTGCTGTGAAGAGCAAAATGCAAGTGTAGCGAGGTCTGTTATCATCACCTCCCTTCTGTTACTGTATGACCTGAGTAACTTGCTGATTTTTAACATCCCTTCTACACCATTATCTGCTCTGTAAGTCAGAAACCCAAGGGTTAGATATATTAAGGGATTCAGGTTTTGCAGCAGCAAGCATTGCAGTATCTGCCTTCTTGGTGCCTAGCTGCTGAGAGCCACTGCCGTTGGATGGTGAGGTGCTGCCAGAGCCCCAGGCACCGAAACCAAATTTGCAACAGGCAGAGCTGGGAGCAGGAAGGCACCAGGGCTTGCCAAGAGACGCTGCAGAGAGGCACCTGTCTGACAGCCCACCATTCATGGGACCGCATCTGCCTGAGTTGTGGTTATAACATTAGCCTCAATTTGTACCAGGGGAAGTTTAGATTGGATGTTAGGAAACATTTCTTCACCGAAAGGGTTGTCAAGCATTGGAACAGGCTGCCCAGGGAAGCGGGTGAGTTGCCATCCCTGAAGGTATTTAAAAGACATGTAGATGTGGTGCTTAGGGACATGGTCTAGTGGTGGACTTGGCAGTGCTAGGTTAACGGCTGGACTTGATGACTTTAAGGGTCTTTTCCAACACAAATGATTCTATGATTAGCATCATAGGTTGGGATTTCTAGCCTGGAGTCCTCTCCTGCGTTGCAGCTATACATTGTAGTGGGCCCTGTGTAACATAGAGAAAAGTCATTACCTGTGTGACAGAGAAGCAGGAGGCTTCCATTAGAACCAAATTATTTTGAACAGACCTCATTCGCTATCCCAACCACCCTGCTGCAGCTTTTATGGTCAGGATGTTCCTCTCCCCTCCTGTTGCAGTTGTATTCCTGGGCAAAAAGTAATTAACGATTCAGCGAACTAGAGAGAAGCTGTCTAATCCTTTAACAAGTGACTGGGAAGTTTGATCAGAAGTGTAGCGGCTCGGTTTCTAACTGCTGCTCCAACAGCAGTTTGTAAGTGTGCACAGAAACAAAATATTAAATACTCGGTGAACAAAAGTATGAAAATCTGTGTATCTAAAGAATTAGCTTAGGGAGTGGGGAGTAAGGATCAAAATTTGGGGTTTAAGATGCTAAATTACCCACTCCCATTTATGAGGCCTCAATCCTTTATGAATTTAGACCAATAATTAATATGACAGGAATGGCAGACTTGAACCACAGGCTCTCCGGACTGAGCCACCAGATTTGCCTTCCCCTCCACCAGCCACTCCCACTGCCCTGCAGATAATGGTGAGTTATATGCAAAGATGTATTTATCCTTGCAACAACATTGCTTTGGCTAATTGTCAGTTACAAAAAAAGTAAGCCCTTCCTAATTAACTGCCCAATTTCATATAGCAGCTATAGGGACTGCCCGTAGCCTTAGACATTATCTTGGCACACCCTTATCAGGTGAGGTCTTGGTAGGATGACAACAATCTCAGACCATAAGCAGCTTCATTTTGCAGCCTGCTTTCTTCTGTATTCCCACCAAAATATTTTCCAAGGTTCTGATACATGCATCTGCCTTTGTGGATACATTGGTTTATTGTTTAATTTTTGAGGGATCCATGAATATAGAGTCACATAAAACTTGGCCAAGATGTCTTAAAAAAAAAAAAAAAAAGCACTTGATTCAGTCAGTGCAGGAAACAAAGATTTATAGAAAAGCAAATAAAAAAATACCATCTGAATGACTGCCTCAGATTTTCCACCACTTTTTTGAATTTGTCCAGTGTCTGCAGAGACTCCAGGGCTTTGATGAAGCCTCATCTCTTCCTGTCCCTGCAGCCGAGTTGTCTGTCTTTCTCTGATAATCAAAGAAAGGCAGCTCGTAAGAAAAGCTTTTTCCTTTTGTAAGTACTGATCCCCTTCTTCAGGCTATGTCCTTCATTAGCCAGAACTCAATGTGGTCGTCTATTTCTTGGCTACCTGCTCATCTGGCACAGTATTAATTGGTTGTCCTTTACCCAAGGATAACAAACTCATACAGTTTTATAGCCCTGTGCTAAATACAACAGCTTTTCCAACCTGCCATAAGTGTACCAAATCAAAACAAGGAGGTTATGTTGTAGATATGGAAGCAAACAACACACGCAGGTGGATAGAGATACCTTTAACCACGTCCAACCTGCCACATCACTGACAGATGCAAAGTCAAAAAGTTTCACAAGCGCACTGATTTTGTTAAAGCTTTTACAAAAGGGGGAGTCTCCCACCACTGGCAAAACAAAACGCCAGCCAAACTTTTTTCTTTTAAAACACAGGCACTGACAAAACTGGGAACAATGGATTCAAAAAGTTTTGCTTTCTTTCCAACAGAGTGAAAACAAAATCTTGGAGCCTTTCTGCCTTGAAACAAAGTGGTTACGGATGACTCTCCCTGAGGCATGGAGCGCGGGAGACTAAAGACTGCTGTTAAAAAACAATATAAACTATTTGCCCCCCATTACACGATGTGAGGTGCGATTATATAAGGTTGTCCGTGTCTCCTGATGAAATTGGTGTCCATGGGCTTCTGCGAATACATTTGCATTTTTTGCCCTCTCTTAATCCACAAAAGAACCTTACATGTATCAAAGTTGCATCTTGTCCGTGAATGCTCCTTTTTCTCTAAACTCTTTAGTTTATTTGGAGGCTTATCTGTTGTCTCCACTTTCTTTGCAGCCTCTTGATACCGTCTGTGAATTTGATTGATGTGTAACTTTTCTTCTGTTATTATTTTAGGTCATTTACAGAGAAGTGAGTATTAGGCTCAATGCTAATCCCCAGTGAGCTCCACTTTCCTATTTTACCACTCATAATTGTTTTGGTTTCTGATTGTTCAGCCAGTTTTGTATCAAAACTACAATTATCCCTGTGTTTTTTTAAAGAAATTGTTTAAATTGGATTCCCTTAGTGGAATGCCTCAAATTTTTGCAGGAAGTTTTTTTCTTTATCTACTGAAAGTACAAATGAATTAAAGAAAGGAACCAGGTTTGTTGGGTTTCTCTTCCACCCATGTGGCCTGCAGCATATCTAGTTTATCTGCTTACACAACGATTACTTTCATACTTACTGTACTGTAAAGGCAGTATACATACTGTACACTTCTATACATAGCATACTTATATATGTAGCATACTTCTACACATACTGTATGGAAGTTGGGATATATAGGACTTGTCCACAGCATAACAAAATTTTACTTTTGATTCACTATAATGACAGTTGCTTACTCTTGCATATTTGAAGAGAAGGATTTTTACTATCAGAGCAGGACCTGAAATTCCTATTCCTCCAGGTAAGATGGAAAGAGAATAAGCTCAATATTTATATGCTTCCTTACAAATGCTTTTTTGATATAAGTGCAAAAATGAGGGGCAACTTCTTGCTCTTCTAGGAAAAAAATATATTCCTAAATGTTTCCAGCCAAACATGAAGCATTAATTAATTAAATGCCACATAAAGAAGTCTAATGTTGGTCACATACATCTTTCTCCTCTAGAGTAACACTCACTTAAAATAGCACAGTTTCCACCATGAAGCAGAAAGCATAGAAAATGCTTGATATCCACATCAACTGGACCCTTCCTTGCTGTTCATATCATCTTGTGCCTTGTCCAGTGTCACCACGGGATGACAGTACAGAAATTGCTCCACTCCGACTAGCCAATGACCACTGCTAACCCTAGTATTCAGGGCTGGACAGCATGCACATCACCCTGTCCTTACAGGCTGCTATGCTTACAATTTTCAAGTTGTTTATCAGAGGCAAAGGTGCTGACTTCACTTTCCTATAGCACATTTCAGCTAAAGCACAATAAGTGTTACAAGATGACTGGAAAAATACCTAACATAACCCTGCATTCAAGGAAATGGTGTTGTCAAACTAGGGGAGAGAAAAGTTTTTTTAAAAATATTTTGACTGATCTGCCTCTTATGCTTTCATATCTGCCACTCATAGCTCCACAAGACTTGTCAAATTTGTTTTTTTAAGAGGAAGATGCGAATTTTCTTCCTGTTTTGCTCTGAGATGAAATCAAGGAAACGGGAGGTGTCTGCAGGAGTCTTCTGTAATCTTTCCAAACACTAAATATTTTTCCCTCTGCACTTAGACAGCATAATTAAGAAGTCCTCATTTAGAGTTTGAATCTTTAATCACGGTTTTCGTAATAAAATCCTCTCTGGTTTGATGGACCTCATGTTAGTTCTCCTCGAGTGAACTCCAAACTGATTACTTGACAGGGAGCATTATCTAATTAATGATTTAGAGAAACAACTACCAAATTACACACAGAGATTGAGCAGCATATGGTGATTCAGTTTTAATCCTCTACTCCAGAGTCTAAATCCCAGGTGGGGGACTACATTCTTCTTCTGAATATTAATCTAATTGCACTTGTACTATCCCAGAAAGTGAACTTCTTGTCCTTATGGACCTTTCATCATTTCATCCATAGTGACAGAGAAGCCTACACTCATCCCAGTTTAGAAAGCATGTGTTACATGTCCACAAAATCCACTTGTCTACCATATTTCTGAGAAGTTCCTAAGCATTCCTGGGTATTCTCCACTCCATAACCCACTCTGATCGTCACCCCTGCAATTCTCCTGGGGCACTCACTCACTGAGTGTTCTACTCCTGACGAGCAAGTCTCCCTCGTACCTCCTTCAGTGCAGGAAGCCCAATTTCTCACCCTTTCCTTTCTTCTACTCCCAGTACACACGTGCCCCAGACAGACTTAAGGAAACAGAATTGGGGTTTTGAGTTTTGTTAGCTCTGATGACTACTCACAAGTCTGTTTGGAAGAGTAACTGAGGACATTAGCAGCTAAGTTCACTCCAGACACTCTATAGCTTCATCTGATCACATAAGTATCACTGCCTCTTTTTTTTTTTTTTTTTTTTTAAACATAGCTATAGGCTAAAATGGCTTCAACATTGTTTAGGCTGGGGAAAAAAAAAGAGCATTACAGAGAAAATCTAAACTCTGCTTCAAAATGCAGTGTTACGTTTCTCAGCCTAAATGTCCATGCAAATGACAAAAGTAGTGTCGAACAGACTAGAATTTGTGTGGCCTCAAACTTAAGAACAGAAATAAAATATTTAGATAAATGTATGTTCAGAAATAACTCCTTTCATGATACCCTGCAGCCATCTTCATCAGAGCTTCACACATGGCCTGAAAACCAACCTACTGCTAATTCTAAGCAAAGGCACACAAAACCCTATGCTGCATCCAGCCTCTTAAATCCACATGGTGGTCCACAGCCTAGCTGTCCTCAAACCCTTCTGTAGCACCGTATGGACCACACTCCCACCTCATACACCAGCTATTCTCCCAAATCCAAACACGGCCTCACAATAAGTCACCTCCGCTAGCCACCACCCCATAGGCAATTCCCTCCAAGCCAGGCAGAGATGGGCACGGGCAGCCTCACAGCCAGGCAGTCTGTGTGCTGCCACCCAACCCCAGGGTGTCATTGACTGCTTAAAATCCCCATACATGGCTTCAGTCCACGTAGTACAAAAAGCATGGCTGCTTTCTCACTGATGCAATAGGCTAGGTGAGAAGAGCAGCAAAACCAAATCCAGGTTGCATCCTCTACTGGTTTTGCATCATAGGCTCCTGAACAGAAAAGCAATGATTGATATGAGCATTTAAAAATTGTGATTGGTACAGCACAAGAGAAGAACGCAACCCTACAATGAGAAGGGTGCTTGAGCTGGTGTTTATTTCTCCCTAAGCAGCATTAGTTTTCTCAGTGCTTTAGTGAGAACTGCTGTAGGGTGTACTGCATAGGGACTCAGCTCCAGGATCTGAGAAGGCACAGCTTTCACTGACTGGCTGCACTTGCCAGCATGACACCAGCAACCACAGTCTACATGTTGCAGGAGAGGCAGGCAAAAGCATAGTGTTGATCCTACCTACTCTGTGCTTTTTGTTTGCCTGCTTTCAACCGCACATTGTATACACACTAACCAGTTACTTGCCAGCTCTCTCCCTCCACAGTTAACAGTTATTCTTCACGTGTTCTGTGCATTTATTTTTTTTCCAAGCTTCTATCTTTCCTCTTGTGTCATAAGTTTCTGAAGGCTCTTGCAATACTAACTAGGTAGAATAACAGCTAAGCTCTGCTGGGCTTGGAGCGAGAGTGATTTATATTTCCAAAAATCCCCAAAATGAAGGAGAGCAAACCCATTAAGTAAAAGCTCTAGAATGCCCCAAATCAGTTTGAATTTATACAGATAGTACAGGGAGGGATCATCTCATCTAAATGTGTGCACATGCCTTGACTCTAGCTTCTCTCTCTAAGCAGCAATGGCGTTGTTGCAGCTCAACAGCCTGTGTTATACACTCGCTTCAGGGCAAGATCAGTCACACCCTGGAGTATTTCTCCTGTCCAAAGACTACAGAGGAAGTTCAGATGTGGACACCTCAGCTGCCATCCTCTGTATTTGTTGGGCTGAATCCTACCCTACCTGCTTGAGCAGCAATAGAATGAACAAGTTTGGTTGGTTTGGTTTGGGAGGGGGTGGTGGGGGTGGTGGGTTTTTTTGTGGTTTTTTTTTGTTGTTGTTGTTCTTCACCAGAAGAAATCAAAAGTTCACATTTGCAGTGGGGCTTTGATCCACTTGGAAAGCTCACAACCTGGGCCCAGTATTCCTCAGATAAATTACTTCAGTATCTCCTAGCAGGCTGGTGGCAAGGCTGTCCTCTCTTGTTGAAGCTGCAAGGCATGCAAAAAAGGAAACCAAGAGCTGTATGGGCAAATCAGAACTAGTGGAAACATTACTCTTCAGCTCAAGGAGGAAGAAAATTCTTCCTTACAGGTCTGTGGCTCTCGCTGCCCTTTCTGCACAGTGAGACAGTGTTACGATCAATGTAGGAGGTGGCCTCATGCAGCAAGATCTGTAAAGTGCGTGGCAAAACCTCTCAGGTTGAGCAGTTATCAAACTAATATCTCCCACTTGCTAAACAACATTTAAAGTAATGTATCAAAGGGACTTGCCACCGCATTTCCAGTCTGCCCCTCTTCCCAACTTCTGTTACAGTGGCTACTCTTGCTGTAACATGGTTTGCACTGCCATTGGTGAGACGCACGCACCCTCCTGCATATGCAAGTGGAAAGATTGATGTTCAGTCTGTACATCCCAAATGGCCTTGCAAACCTGACATGGGTGCTGAAAGCTCAGTCCAGCTTTTTAATATTTAAATCACTGGAAAAAACTTAGGCAACTACAGCCATACAGATTGCCATACTAGATTTGGAAGGAGAAAGGATTTGTGGGTTGGTCCCTTTGGCTTACACAGATCTGACCTCAGTCTAGATTTTTCTTTAGACGCTTACTGTCATTGACAGAGCTGGCCCTAAGGCAACAGTGACAACTTGTTATCTCTCTCATCACAATCAGAGTGAGACAAATAATTCAACAAGTGGGCCTAACAACATAAACAACTTATTAGTCTTGCACATACAGTGTAGAAACAGCGGAGTTCTCATCTTGCTTCCTGTTTTCTTCTGATGCATGATTTCATCGACTTCATCATCATGCAAAGGGTAATTCTGTTACTATGGTAAACAATTTATCTCTCTCACTTTATTAATAGTCATTCCAAACAAGTAAAAAAAAAAAATCAAATCTAGAAATTTAGATTTATGCCTTTGGCAAAGGCAGACTGTTTTGTAGATAAGCAGATATAACTGCCCTACCCGGAAAACCTTGCTATCTGTGGCTTGTGTTATGTTCGCACAGATGTTCACAAATAAATTCAGTCTCTGATTATTTTCACATTAATGGCATCCTGCTCTATTAGAGCATTGCCAAATCATAATTTTATTGCCAGTCTTGCAAGGTTTTGTGCTTTTTTTTTTCTAAAGCTCCAACTCTTTAAAAGACGTGATTAGCCAAAAAAACACAGTTTTCCTTTCTTAAGTCTCGAGCAAGCCTTGTCATAAGCTTGACTCATGTTACCCTAGGGGCCCAAAGAACAGGAGTTAATCTTCACATTTTCTTAATCACTCTCAAGACTTTTAGGGGTCTGACTCATGATTTCTAATGCCTACAGTTGGCAATACCGCATATACATTCCGTGTCATATCATCCATCTGCCAGTAAGCAAAATCTTTATGAAATGTCCAATTAGCTACTACTCATACTGTTTCTAATAGATTTTTTTTAAAAATGCACAAATCTCTGATGCCAAAGAAGTTATATCACTGCAGTAGTCACTCACAACAACAGAAAATAAATTCCTCGTTAATCTGATTAAAAACAATTAGTAAAATCTACCTCCTACTCAGTCATGCATGTGAAACCTGAACAGAACTACTTTAGATTTCTTAACTTGGCAGCCTACAAAACAGAAGGTTGTAAAGCCGTGAAAATTCTTACTAAATATCAACTATAGAAGCATTCGCTGTACCGCTGTCATTAAAATCCAAGCATAAGAGGCAACTTGTGAAGGTTTATTCCACCTGAGGAGTCTCTCACAGCATGCTTACTGATGGCCCCAGCCCACCAGTGGAACACCATGAGCAGCTTCTGCGCAGGCTGAAGGCCCTTGGCAAAGAGCTGCAGGTTACCTCCGCCATTCCACTGGGACTGATGCCTTCACCAGGTCGGCCTGGCGGCAGCAGATTTGTCATATACTGTATTTCTAAGAAGCTTCTGCAAAAGGAAGGGCGGAATGTCCTTTCGCTCATAACATGGGATGGTAGCATTTCATATGTTTAAATTAAAATTGATGGCAAAATTTGATGTTTTGATAACTCATGTTGACATTTAATCAATTTTTCACTTTAGAGAAAGGCCCTTATTTACAATACTTGGCATCAAGTAACCAAGACAAATCAGAGAGCCACATTTGATTTAAAAAAGAAAACAGAAAAACATACAGTAGAACTAATTTCAGGCATATTTACATTATCTAATAATTTGACTAGATATTCACACCATTCAATTCACCTGACTTTCATTTTGACTCTACTTTCCGGCCTACAAATAAAATCCTAATTATATTTAACACATATTTGATGATTAATGCCTCAAAATGAATCAGAAACATCTAAACACTTAAGAAAACTATGTGCAACTTGCTTAGTCTGAGTCAGAACCATTCTCCTCCTCTCCACGAATCTCATAAGCATGTTTTTGTAATTGTCTAGACTACTAGAAAAATATAAGCAAGGAAAAAAGAAAGGGAATGAAGTAAGAAAGTACTTGGGAGATATCTTTGTTTCAAGGACTTTAAAGATTAATAACTTAATTATTAGATTGGTAATTATTAATGGCTTAAAATTAAAGACTATAAAAAGTTTAATAAATCAAACATCTACTCAACATTCACAGATATTAGAGGCACAACCAGTACACTACTGCTGTGATGGAAATGTCTGCTGTTCATTTTGCCAGGAACTAAACACATTTATCTCTACATTTCTCGCCATATAAACACACTTTGTTTTCTGGCATCGCACTGAAATATCCCCATGAACATATTGTATGATTCAACGCTTTAATACCTGGGTTGCTTTCGCCAGCAGCAGATCCAATATCTTGTATTGGTAAAAGTCATTCTCAGTCAAAGCCTTCTGCCATTTCTAGCAACAAAACGGCAGAGAAATCACTCCGTTCCTTAGCAGACACTTTTAAAGGTCTGTATTAGTGCTGGAAATTTATCAATTTGCATCTCACAGGTTTGTTCATTCTCTTTATGATGATGCTACCCACTTCCATGATGTGAGCGACCACCCCCAACTGACATACGGGAGGAGCAACATGTGCTTTTTTTTTTTTTTTTAACAGATTTCTTCTTTTCATCTTCAAGCACGTGTTTATACTTCACTGATTTTATTCAGCTTGCTATAATCCTTAGCCTTAATGCAAAAAAGTCATCTGCCGTATGAATTGGAAGGGGAAAATACATAATGCATGCACTAGGGAGGATGCATTGAGGTAGAGCTTAGTAAGCAACTACATCTGCCGCTCAGTCATTGCTGATAGCATTTTCCCGAGGCAATATATAGTCCAAACTTTGTTTTGGGAGTTGGGAGTGGGGTACGGTGGGTGTTGAAGTAAAAACCACCAAAAATTGAGGCAAAAACACTGCATTGCTACCTCTGACTGTAGAAGTATAGTACCTGTGTTCACTAATTTCACACAGAAAAATGACACAGCTATACAAAAAGATGAAAATCCCTCCAAATACATTGTTTCATAAGCAAGTGAAAAAACAGATTATGTAAACACATCAAGGTTGCACTGATTATGGTCAAACACATTATGAAAGTAACGTACCATCTAGAACCATTGTTCCAGGGAACCTCATTATACTGAGATGTATTTACATAGAAAAATAAGTAGGTAATTTGACTCGTTAATGCAACTAAATGCAATCACCTCATACCACAAAGGAGGCTCTACAGTACACAGGACAAAAATATATTTCTTGATGCGTTCAGCCTAAGTACGCTTGCATTGCAGCTATTTGGCATTTTCTCCTTGAATTAGGAGAGTGGAGCTTGCGCACTCTGAAGTGCAAACTTGCTATCCAGCTCTGTTAACAGGTCAAGAAGTGAAAAGCGATCAAACGTGCACCAGGCCAGAAGTTAAGATGTGGCTGCCTGTCCAAGAGCCCTCAGCACTGTGCTTTTGTACAGCTAACTACCACAATGAAGGCTTGACCTGAGACTCAGGTAAGGGTAATACATGTTGCTTCCTTCCCCCCCGCCCAAAAAGCTTATTTCCACCCCAGTATATGTACTTTTGGGAGACATACTTAAGACTCCAGAGGGGAAGATGTATAATTTCCAAGAAATTAAGGATTTAATATATACATATATATTTTAACTCCAATAACAATCTCCCCAGTGTATTTCCCAAATGCCTTGATAACACTTTTTATGATGCAAACATGAAAAGCAGTAAGAGCTTTTTATTTCCAATCAGCTTTTTATTTCCTCGTTGACTGCAGACATGCCTCTCAGCATAATCCAGAGCAAGGTCATCCTGCACTACTGTTTGACAAGTTCCCACTCCATATTTCCGACGTAACGCTGACCACACACATGCCCTTAGCCCACACCAAATGCCAAGCGAGTCCCTAACACCTGCATAAGGCTTGCTTTCAGAATGGGACATGGAACATACTTTAAATGAGCGCTTGGTCACATCGGCCTCGGTCATCTCAGTGGAAGAGGAAACTACATGAAAGCCTGAGCTTTGAAACAGGAGCTTGAAAAACATAGCAGCACAGTAGCAAAATGAAAGGCAATGCAGCAACTCTAGGTAGTGCACATGAAAGAAAAGTATGATTTTTTTTGAAGCATGATAGGTAGAAAGTAAAGCCTAAAACAAGGAATAAAACTGAAGAATATTAAAGTTATATTCTGTTAATATATTCTTCTTTGGTAGTCTTTACAATCTATGTAAAGCACTTTACACGCAGCCAGTTTTGTATTTCTATGGCACAGTGACTCGGGCACCTTTGCGCTGACAAAGTCAGAGCAGGTACTGGAATGAGTATTTGCGCAGGCTGTACGTCTCGGGTACTTAGACGGCAGCACATTTTACATGCCCCATCAGCTGCATTACCTGCGCCCAGTCCCAGGCTGCGACGGCTCTCCTCTGCCTCCTCCCAAGAACGGTCATATTCAAAACCCTACACCACACCTAAGGTTGGAGCAGCCGACTCTTGAGGGCAAGCGCAAGGACTCGCCTTCAGCGGAGAGATTTACCAGTTTAAGTATGCACTACAATTACACTGGTGTAATTTCCTTAAATGTACAAACAAAACCCCCTTAATATGGAATCAGAGCACATGTGAGTTATGCGAACAGCTATGCCAGTGTGAACTATCAGCGGCCATTAACCTGCTTTCTCAGCTCAGCTCCCCCTCTGCAGGAAACTCTCTGAAGCCTGCTGGCAGACTTGCTCATGTGAACGCTCCCCAGCCTGCTTCAGTCAGTTTTTCACGTTTCTTCAGCTAACCTAAGCCATTTTGACTGAATCAGGTTAGAAAACATTGATAGGAGTAGCTCTACAAACAGCGACCAACAAATGACAAACAGCTAAGTGCAGAAACCTCCTTCATCATTTCAGATGGATATGAATCCCATCAAAAAATCTCATCAGTCAAGGACATTCAAAGAGATATAGAGTCACATAAGTGGTATAATTCTACTATTAAGCTTCGCCTAGCCACACGAGCCCTTGAATATTCCATTCAAAGTGAATTTTGGGGCCCACACTGGTAAGTCTCTATATATTGTAAGACTAGCAAGAACTACCCTCTTAAGCAATCTGGTTCAAGTTTTTGCAAGTCTCTTGCACTGCTTCAGCTTAAAAAATAAGAAAAATCAGGTATAAAAATAGGAAAGCAGTAAAAGAAGAGTGACAGTTGGGAAGGGGGATGTCAAAGACGCACATTACTGCAATTGAATATATAAACCTAAACTTTCTAAATTCAAAGAGATAGTGTCCGGGCAAGTCACGTCAATTAAACCTGTCAAGAAGCGCAAAAGGGTGTTACTTTTGTGAAAAATTTTTTCGTTGTTATGAGAGCAAGAGAGTTTGTAATACCATATCCAATAGCAGCTTCAAGAAAATTGTGCAAAGAAGTTTGTTCACATGAAGACTACACTAACTGGACCTTCAGGATTTTACCCCCCCTCATGTCTTTTGATAATCATCAGGAGGTACCAACAAGGCAACACTGACAGTATTAATAAGCCCTGCATGCAGAAATTTCATTTAACAGTTAAACACCGCCACACAATGAGGTTTAAACTCTGTTCATAACTTGCCTTACACTCACAGGTACCAGCAGTGGAACAAAACAAGATTTGCCATATTATACACGCTCTAACATTCCTGCAATAGAAAGGATTAAGGATAGAGTTTCAGGCAGCATTCCAAGATTAACCTCTTGTTAGTCATTAGTATTTTGTTGAATTGTCTTTTTAGAAAAGCAGGGTCAAAGCCTAGAGCGAAACATGTTTGCAAAGTGGATTTTGAGGTACTTGGATTCTGCTAGAGATTCAAAACTTCTGTAATTTGAGACAGACTAAAACTTACAAATTTTTTTTGGTACAATGGAAATGCATTAAAAAAAAAAGAATACTACTACTAAATGGCAATCTTTAGAAATAATAGTCACCAAATCTGCATGCAGCCATGCCAAATATTCATTTAACAACCATTAAGTTTAACAGACTCTTTATAGATAAAGTTTTTCTAGAAAGCAGAACCTAAATTGCTAAAACCAAGGTAATCCTTATCTTATCAGTTCAAAAGATTTAACACACCAGAACACTCTGAGAAGTGAGTGACAATGAATGTCAACAGTAGATTTCAGATTTCCTTTGGCCTCTTCAACTGAGCTTGCCCTTTGTATTTGAAAGATGATGCCTCCTAACTACTAGTTTCTGCAAATCTGGGAGGAATGTGTTGAGTTTTGCATTCCAGGTAAGTGTTCTACTGGAAGTTTTCTGCACTAGGAAGGATTACAGAGTGATGACTGCAGTAGTCTATAAGCCTTGAGTCCTATTTTCTCCCAATGCTTTTAAAATCCGTGTCTGCCTTGACATAGCAGAGGATAGTGAAGGCTAGAGTTCTAAGTCATGGACAAGGTTCTGATGACAATCAAGACAAGAATTGTATTTCAATTAATTTCTCCTGAATGTGTCATCAGATTTCTAGGAACTCAGTTCTCACTGAATTCCTATTTCCAGAGCTAAAGTGTTTAAAACTCTCTAAAAATACATCCTTCAAGCCTGTAGAAGGAAACCCAATGATACAGACAGGGCTTCTCTCCCTATGTTGTCAATGCTCCCACCTCTCATGATATGCATACTCAGCAATCTCAAAAACACTAATCAAGCGCAAACAAGATGTTTTAGACAGTCAAAATCACACATTTACACAGCAGCCACTGTGAACTTTATTAAGAAAAGAAGTGTTTGCCAGTTAACCTGCCATCACTTTATTGACTTCTCTGCTTACTTGTAGAAAATCAGTTCTTTCGTAACGGCTCTGGAAATCATTTATTGCCAGGTAAATGTTGAATCACTGGCAACGTACGCTCTCATTGGAGCTCTGGCAGCCTTACCATGAAAAGGGCTATATACACCTTTGCAAAATGCAAAGTAAGCAACACATCTTTCATTCAAGCAATACAGTTGTTCTTGAGGCAGATGTCACGCTAGCCAAACAGCAGAAACACCTTTACATTAAGCTATCTTTTCTATCATGACAGTTCCACAAAATGAAGTGCATTTTGTGAGGAAAAAAATCCATAAGATACCAGTTATGCTTTCTCTTCAAGTAACTGTGGAGTCAAGTCTTATTTCTCAGGCTGGAGAGGTTGCGCTGAAATGAAACAGCATGATGATCTACCTTCATGAAAATGTCCTGTTGCCTCTGCAGGCAAGGAGGAGGCATCTACTTTTACCTCCTTTCCTCTTGAACAGTCCTATGCAGCCCTATGCATTAGGAGTCAGAAAAAGGCTTCTTCATTCATCTGGAGTCAGAGTTATAGTCAAAACTCTAAGCAACTCACAACGCAGTCTATACGCATCTCCAAAACGAAGTTCTCCATTCCTACATAATCCAACCATCACAGAAAATATTCCCCTATTTCTTCTACTCCAGAAGTCATTTTAATTCCATCTTCATCTTCATCTTGTAGCCACGTGGCAAAAAGCATTGTCATGGGCTACATATAGTAGGATTTAATCTTTATTAATAGCTTCAGTAGATTGCCCGAGGATTTTTAGTACTGTAGTAGGCTTCACATGCAGCTACATAAGCAGATTCTGGGAAGAAATCGTCATGGTATTCTGCTAAAAACCTGAGAAGAAAGCACACCAAAAAAAGAACACATGAAACATTTAAGAGAAAAGCTATTTTCAAATTAATTTTTAAGCTCAGCAAAACCACAGCCTGGGAATTAAGAATTACTACACTGAAATTTGGCATACAAAAGGCTTGCCCTATTTTTACAAGTTTCACATAGTGAGAAACAGCCTTCCCCTATCATCCTCAAATCCAAATAGCATTAAAAAAATTTGCTCATGCTCAACAAAAAAAAAAAATTCAAAAGTTGAAGCTACACTCAGAAAAGAGTGCAAAGAACTATCATCACAAATGAAAAAAAAGAGACCTTTCTGCAACTTCTGTCAGTCACCTGCTCAACATACTATTTTTCATTTCTGTCAAAACCAAGATTTTCAGTTATCACTATGTCAGTATCTTATACAAATGGCCAGTAACCATTAAGTCAAACTGTATCTTTTAAGCTACGGAAAGCTATGATTTCTTCTTTCATGTGCCTGTGCATTCAGGGTCTCCACGCCTCATGAATATCTGATTTAAATATGGTGCTCAAAGACAAATGCGTATCATCCATCTTTCATTGGATGTGGGGGTAAACATAGTGACAAAGGCAGAGGAAAAGGATGAGGGACCTAATGCCTTCTTTACCTCAGTCTTTGATAGTACAACCAGTTGTTCTCTGGATACCCAGCCCCCTGAGCTGGAAGACAGGGACGGGGAGCAGAATGAAGCCCCCATAGTCCAAGGGGAAATGGTTAGTGACCTGCTACACCACTTAGCCACACACGAGTCTATGGGGCCAGATGGGATCCACCCAAGGGTACTGAGGGAGCTGGCAGAAGTGCTCACCAAGCTACTTTCAGTCATTTAATCAGCAGTCCTGGCTATCCAGGGAGGTCCCAGTTGACTGGAGGTTAGCTAATGTGACGCCCATCCACAAGAAGGGCTGGAAGGAGGATCTGGGTGAAAAACTGGCGGGATGGCTGGGCCCAAAGAGTTATGGTGAATGGAGTTAAATCCAGTTGGCGGCTGGTCACAAGTGGTGTTCCCCAAGGCTCACTACTGGGGCCAGTTCTCTTTAATATCTTTATCAATGATCTGGATGAGGGGCTCGAGTGCACCCTCAGTAAGTTTGCAGACAACACCAAGTTGGGCAGGAGTGTTGATCTGCTCGAGGGTAGGAAGGCTCTGCAGACGGATCTGGACGGGCTGCATCGATGAGCTGAGACCAACAGTGTGGGGTTCAACAAGGACAAGTGCCGGGTCCTGCACTTGGGTCACAACAACCCCAGGCAACGCTACAGGCTTGGGGAAAAGTGGCTGGAGAGCTGCCTGGTGGAGAAGGACCTGGGGGTCTTGGTCAACAGCCGGCTGAACATGAGCCAGCAGTGTGCCCAGGTGGCCAAGAAGGCCAACAGCATCCTGGCTTGTATCAGGAATAGTGTGGCCAGCAGGAGCAGGGAAGTGATCGTGCCCCTGTACTCGGCACTGGTGAGGCCGCATGTTGAATGCTGTGTTCAGTTCTGGCCCCTCACTACAAGACACTGAGGTGCTGGAGCGTGTCCAGAAGGGCAACAAAGGGTCTGGAGCACAAGTCTTATGAGGAGCAGCTGAGGGAACTGGGGTTGTTTAGCCTGGAGAAAAGGAGGCTGAGGGGAGACCTTATCACTCTCTACAACTACCTGACAGGAGGTTGTAGTGAGGTGGGGGTTGGTCTCTTCCAAGTAACAAGAGATAGGACAAGAGGAAATGGCCTGAAGTTGCATCAGGGGACGTGTAGATTGGATATTAGGAAAAATTTCTTCACTGAAACGGTTGTCAAGCATCAGAACAGGCTGTCCAGGGAAGTGGCTGAGACACGATCCCTGGAGGTATTTAAACAGCCAAGTACCCAATATTTTACCATGTCTTCCTGCTCTACTAACATACAACTCTCTCTTTGGTTTAGGACTGAAAATGAAAATAAACAGCTCTACTAACACCAGTAAGAAACAGCTAAAATCACTATAAGCTCTCTGCTCTTTCCTTTGTATACAAAGATGCCGGGTATGCAAATGGGGGCAAAAGGGCAAAACAGTTCTTAAACCCTGAAGTACACGAACAAGCTGTACTTCAGAAAAAACCCACAGACCTTCAAAAAATACCTGGATATTATAGATCAGCATCAATAAACATGGCAAAATGTTAGCCACAGTTTGAGTTAGAGTAGGAAGCAATGGAAACACTAGGAAACAATGTCATTTGCAGAATCTGGTTTCTCTCAGGAACCACTGGCTAGGGAGATGACTTCACTATTGAAAACTAAAAATATCAGTTTTGCATAACCAACACTCTGGACATAGAAAGTCCAAATTAAAAAAAATGTACAGGTGAATGCAATTAAAACCATAGTGTTTCTCCAGCCACACTCACAGCTACACTGCTTGAACTAGGCATATCCTTTATCTTAAGAAAGCCAAAGCATCAAAGAATACTTAAAAGATACTGTATATAACACAATCAAAATTTAATCAGGAATATATTAATTGCTGAGGGCTCATACAGAAAGGTTACAGCACAAAAATGCAGATAAATGAAAAATGTTGATTTTTCACACATGCACACAGACACACACACAATTCTTGTACTTAAACATGGGCATCCAGCAAGTGGTAAACTGGAGGAATAACTGGTTACATCCTACTAATTCGAGGAAAAGCAGTGAGAAATACAAGTTTTTTTAGAAGAAATCAATCCTTCAGCGTGTCACCATTTATTTAGAAGGCACTTTGTCAACTTCCTCCATACTTGCTTATTTCATAGGAATTCTGTAATTAGCAGTATAGAGGGACCTAGGGTCATTTCTGATATAAAACGTTTCAGGTTTAAGACATGCAAATGACTGGCTGGACAGCCAATACACTTCCAGAAGATCAAACAGCAGCTTGTTTTTAAACTTTACCTAAGAAATTGAGCAGAAAAGGCTCTGTTACATGACCCATAGCAGTGTCTAATCAAGCACGTAATTTCTGGCAATATTCAGCTGGGCAGGTACTGAATCTCTCTCGTATTTAAAGCAAGGATCCAGCTGTCTCTGCCAGAGACTGACACCACAGAAGCTATCATAATAAATGTGTAAGAGCTAAGTAAATTTAAAGTTCCACACAGTCTTCATTCATGCATTAAATACTTTAGCATACTTTTTACTTATAAGTATTCATACTGCGCTAGTTTCTCATTGGGTCCAACAGTAGCTTCCCATGTTATTAAACAGCACAAAACAAAAAGGATTACAAAACTGAGGTTGAGAAATAATGAAAAAAAACCTTCTATAAAATTATTCTGCTAAATCAAAAAATTGTTTTTAATACTACAGCACGTTGCAGTTGCATTATACCAATTTCCTATTCACAGAAATAAAGGAATTTAAATAAATGAAATAAGACCAGCAGTGAAATATTTTCCCCTGAAAGAACAAAAGACAGTCACAATCAATACAACGAACTACTGAGCAGCAAATCCAAATCAGTTAAACTCTGGCAAAAGAATGAACCAGAAAAAAACCAAACAGTTTTATTCTTTTCTTGACCTAAAAAAAAAAAATAGGACACATCTAGATTAAAACCACCAATATTTGATTAATACACTGAACCACACTACTTAGTGATTTACTAGCCCTTGTCATTAAAACCATTCACCACCTACTCTTCTAGGCTTACCAGGCCATAAATTGCTCTAATACTTTATAAAATGCTTTTTTTTTCATGACCTAGAGATATCCCTTAGAAAAGAATCCAAAGAAACACAAAAACAATTCACGCAGTCAGATCCTCCTAATCTTCACTACACACACATCATTCATTTGCACTACACACACACACCTCACTCTAGGAAAACCACTACAAAAGAGTACTGAAATTACAGCAACTTAGAAGCTAATAAAATACCTGAGTCATCAGCTGCTATGACCTCTAACCGTAGTTAGCTACAAATCACTTTCTGGAATACTTGGGGTTGGTATGAAGTGAGTGTGATAAGGCCTAAAACTTAACAGGTTTGAGTCTAACTTTTAACATACTTAGATTGCACAAGATTAAGATGAGCCACAAATGGAATTTAATTAATAATTTTTCATTAACACACGTTAATGACCTCAAGAGATTAACAAACTACAGGGGCTGATCACATTCTTAGTGTCATTGGATAACATCCCGTAAAACACAGTAGCAAGTGCTAGATCATGCAAGGGAGTATCTTTTAAAAGAACATCAATAAAACAAAGGAACCTTCAGAGGACATTGGGTAGCTGACAGTTCCAAGAATTTTAAGAGCAAGTAATGGGAAACAGGTTCATTTTCTCTTAAAAATTTCCTGACTTTTGCTTAAGATCATCAGTCATAAATGCCAGTTTGGTGCAAGCTAAAGTAACAGCTGGTAAAGATGAGAAATTTTAGCTGAGATGCTTGTGACACACCTACAACTCAAAAAAAAAAAGGCAAGCAGAATGCATGCAGTCAAATGTACACCTCTCTCTTCTTAATGTAGCAGTTGCAAAAAGCGAAATAACCCAGAGCTAGCAAATACAAATTACTTCCTACAGAGAAGCAGGAGGAAACAGGCGAAAGAACACAAGGTCAGCTTCTGTCCCAATCCATTTTATGTCTGTAAACAAAGAGAAGTGGCCCTTCTGAAGCTGCTTTCTATTCAAACTACATCGCAGTGCAGAAAGCTGGTACAGAAATATTAGGAGTCTCATAAGACTCTTAGCTACTGGATATTTCACTAATGCTACGCTCTTGGAAAAGCTGAAATAGCACAAAGATCAATTACACTGGCACCTGCAAATCATATGAGCCAATTTAAAAACAGGGAGCTGTACTTAGCAAACAGAGCCAACATTCAGCTATAGATCAGAAAGCACATTGCTATTTAGTTATGTTTCATTACTTTTAACTTACAAATCTGATAAATTCAGTCACCTGTTGCATTATTGCCTTTTTTCATTTTTGTACTTTTTACAGAGTTCATATGTGTACACCTACAGAGTAAAACTGCTTATGAGTAACTGAGTTTTGCGATGCACAGTCCACACAAACATCCTGATGTAAGACTGCACAGTTTTTTCTCATCATGAGCATCCACAAAAAGAATACTTATGCTTTACACTCACGCTCAAAACATAGAGGTAACATGGCACAACACAGGTTATCTCCCTCTCTACCACAGGTTCCTAGAAGAACAACACTTCAGAAAGGACTACAGGGGATGGAAACAAGGGATACAGACAGGTGGGCAACCTAGCTTGAAGAATTCCTATGTTCTGATCTTTAAGTGTGGCAGTCTGTAAGCAAGCTTACCTCAGGTGACTCCAAGCAATAGCCTCACAAATATACTGCCATCTGGCTGAGAGTTACGCAGGCAGATCTACCAAAAAGAGGCATAGAACTACCATTATTCACATTAAAAGGCCACTTGACATATATATGTCAGGAACATTTCTCAGAGTCACTGAATTAACATGAGCTTTAAGAGCTTCATCTGGTAGAGAAAATGTCCTTGTCTTGGCAGTGTCAGCACAACCTATTACCTGAACAATCTCTGCATGAAGAAATCTAAACATCAGCTACCACCACATGAATAAACTCAGGGACAGCCTGAAAAGTGTGAAAATTACAAAGAAAGGAAAACCTTACTAATTTTAAGAAGGACAACCTCAGCCATACAGAGTTAAAAGGAAAAGTTTCCAGGAAGGTGACTTCTTACACACTTTCACTACAGAGTTCTAGAATGTAAGCAGACGCTTGATGAGATCAGTGGCCTGGGCCAGATGCTGTTTGAAAGGCAACTGTAATGATCTAAAGGAATTTGCTTAAAGAGCATGATGGGTCCTAACTCTGAGTCACATCAAAAGAAATGTCATTTGCAGATTAAGAAGCTCTCTCCTCTCTGAGACAACTACTCAAATGCAGGATTTGAAAGCTAAAAGACTTAGTTTCACACAAAAGCATATGCCACGACCTGCCCCCCACCCCCTCCAACTGATAGGCCTGCCTCCATCTGGAAGGCTGTTCAGGGCAAAAGCTCACCAACACAAAGTTCATCATAACCCCAATGCAGTCATCAGAACAAGCAAAGTGAAAAGTTTCACATATTTATTCTGATATCCAGTGTCTCAAGAACCACACCAAAGGAACAAACAGGCTAGTTTTGCTGACTGGGCTCTTGTCATTCATCCACATACAGAAAATGAGGTCAACTTCCTTGGCCTTTAAAGGGCAAGTACAGAGGACTCTGAAGATGCCAAGCTGCCAACATAACATGTCCAGTAATCAGGCTGAGTGAGGGAAAATTAAAAGTGGTAACTTCTAGCAGACCTTTTGGGACAGTCCTACAAGAGCTCAATACAGGAGTCCTTGGTTGGTCTTGAGTATGAAGATCCACTTTTGGCAAGGCCAGCACGGATCCCAGAATCAATTCTTAGAGCTGCCTTCTAAAAAAGCTACCACAACACATTTAAAATATTTTGGGCAACCTCTCACTTTTGATGCATGATCCAAACCTCTGCTATTATGATTGGGAATATGCTCATTCAAATACCCAGGCACCTGATGATTTGGTAAGCAGAAAGAAGACAAGCAATCCACATGGTACAGTTGCAGGAAGTATTTTTGGCAAAGCAGTCAAACCTTAGTCAAGAACAGTAAGCACACACAAGCAAATTTTGTAGACCAACCAGGCAACAAAAGCCTGCTGAAAATAAGAACCTGTACAATACCAGATACTCATTGACTAAGAAGCATTCAACATAAAGGCACCAAAAGTTTGAGGGGACCCAGAAGGGCAGTTACCTTTATACCCATCCAATGAATACAGCGAAGCCCAAATACAACAGTAGTAACACCCTAAAATATGGCATATACATTCACTGCGCAAATACAACTCCTTCGTTTCAAAGTGTTTCAAAAGTTTTAAAAAAAACGTTCCTTTACCTGTTTGTGCTTCTAAACCCTCACCTGTCCATTTACACTCAGAACCTTGATTTGCTCACATTTAGGCTCCACTTCCATAAAGTTTTCTAGCATGTCATAATCACTATGCTTCACAGGTACTTTCTGTCAAGTGACCAGTTAATCCCAAATTTGAAAGGCAAATAGAAAAGCCCTCATCAGTAAAAGACACAGTAGTAGAATTGCATTCTTTGTGATCTTTCAAAAAGTGATTTTTAATCAGTTGCCGTCTTGCAACTCTATTGACACAATGAGCAGGAACTCTGTCACAAGCAACTTCACTTAAAGATGTTTTCTATTCCAGTCACCATGTGCAATGCTTCATTTTACCTCTCATTAACTGCACATTAGCACAGACTAGTGGTCATAATTCACCACTGCAATTACATATAATAAAATTACTACACTCAAAAGATGTTATGCTATCAAGATCAGAGATCTATTTCTTAAGGTTACTTCAAACAACTTGCCATCTTTCTATATACACATTTTATTATCACAGCACTCTAATTCGGTCACATTCTGAGTTGGCTTCTTTCTCATAAAATACTCAGCAGTGTTAAAATACTTTTCTATCCATGGAGCAGAGTGGCACAAGCAGGTTGTAAAACGTCAGGAAAAAAATGAGATCTAAAATGCAAGAGACAACTTACAGGATATACCGAGTTTGAAATATCAGTGGGTTTTTAACAAAATCAAAAGTCTTTGACCGTTAAGAATGTAGTTTTCCATAATCTGATGGAATTACCTAATCATCCAATCCAATGAAATACTACATATTGGCCTCGTCTGGAAAAGTGTATTAGAATTTTTAGAAGCATTATTTTAGAAATATTTTGTCATTTACTCATTCTTCTGTATTTCATGAAAGTCAAAATACCTATGGCTTTCTGAAGTGCTGTACCATTTTGTTTTGCTTTTTTTCCTAAAATGCAAACATTGACTGAAATTACCTCAGTGAAGACGGGTCTTGCTATTCTAAAAAAAGACATGTAACATCCTCCTAACTTTTAGGTATCTCCTATTGATCAACAGTCCTAAGAAGTGACCTCTCTGATCACAAAACAGTTTTACAAGTCAAGGCTGCGTTCAAATCAATGGAAATGGCAAAACAAAAACTGGCACCTTCTTGCCCATCCTTCCTCATCCCTTAAGCAGCATCTGGAGGCATGCTAGGCACCTCATAATACAGAGAGGTCGTATAATACAGCATATACAGCATTTTATTACAAATATGGCTGAAATAAGAGAATCAGTTAAAAGGCAATATTTACTCTATCTCAAAAACTATTAACAGGCAGGAAGATTTAATCAGGGGTCCTTTGCTAGTAAGATTACCAGCTAGTACGCACCAGTTATTGCGTTAGCTTCCACTGCTTGCTCCTGAAGACTAAACTCAAACTGTAAGTGAAATTCAGTGAGTTTGTCACTAAAGTCCATTTCAGACTGTTGTTCTTCTGCAAGTATTATTATTTATTTCAGACCTAAATAATTTGAAGTGAAGACTAAGAGTTTTGTACTTACTTTGAGAAACTAATTTTCTTTACTTCTGTAAATTCTATAAATGAGAAATCAACTTTCATGTTCTCCATGAAGAAATTTTCATTATGCATACTTGTAGAAAGCTGCACTAAGCACAAAGGGTACAGCTTCTACTTAATATGAAACTCAAAAATACGTATTTCATACTTCCCTTAAAAAAAATAGCTTGTCTGGGAAACTGAGATCAATCTTGTCCAGCAGCAATCTGAGGGCATGACTGGAAAATATTACCCATGTAGCATCCTGAAGTGAATTTAATGCATCTATCAAGTACTGAGTAAACGCAATAAAACAAGCTTCCAAAGTGTTATATTAAATAAATCTCAGTTTCTCAGCCCATAAGAGATTAATAGTACAAATGTTAAATGAAACTATAAATTTTAGCCATAAAATCATAATTCAAAATTAAATCACTATCTATGCCAGAACTAAATCAGTTGTGTACCACATGGAAGTTTTGTATTTTAAAATACATTAAACTACTTATGCTTGGACTACACTACAGAAACAGTTTTATTAATGCGAACAGACAGCTTCAATCCCTTGCCAGCTATTAGGAAAAATAGAGAAAAGGAGAGTACTTCAGCTTGTCACTCAAGAGCAATTCACTAAAAGAAATTAGGCAGTCTTAAGTAAACTGGCTGCTATCATTTAATGTATACAGCCTGTGCAGGACAGTTCTTACCTTTCAAAAGGTAAGCCAGAAGAGAACTGATAGAAAATATTTTTAATAAGCATCCATTCCCAAAAATGAAAAGCCAGAATGTGAAAATTGAAGAACTAGTACAAGATGTCACCTCAGCCTCAGGTTTTCCCTTCTGATGAGAAAAAGATAACGCAGAAATATTTCTGTGATAAAAATCAAGTCTGAACAAGTTTCTAGAAAATGTAATTGTTTGACCGTTTTCAATGACATATGCGACAAAAAAATTCCCAAATGAAAGACATCCTAAAGCCCCATGAACACGTGTTGGGGGAAAAAAAAAAATCCAAAAAAAAACCCAAACCAAACCAAACCAAACCAAACCAGTAATCTGCATTAGTTTCTATGTTACCTATTTGAATACACAGTAGCATACTAGTAGCATACCAGTTTCCTAGCAAGGAAACTAATCTAAGAAGAATATTTATGACAAAGCTACCTAAGATAAAATGCTTCCTACAGCAGTAACTGTAACTTGGAAGCTTTTTCAGGAGAGCTCTCAGTTTGACCAGTTCTGACAAAACCACAGAAATCATTATTTCAGCATAGAAAAGAAACATTGAGAACAGCGTCAGTAAAACACACATGACACTGGCTTAGAAGGCACTTGGAAAAAACCACACAGCCCTCGAATATTTGGTTGTACCAGATACGAGATACCCACACCATTCTTGCCTTGGGGGGCTCATTTTTGTTTAGTTGTAGTCTGGTCTTGAGGACTGAATGCCCCCTAGTACTGGAGCACACTTCTGGTTAAGTGTTTTCCAAAAGGAACCCAGCTTGTGTACGCGGAGCACTCTGCAGTGCAACACAAAGCATGGTAAGCAGGAACTACTGAGAGATTTGCTTCAAAAGCACAGTTCTATTTGACCTAAAAATGCTGAGGTGAAACATCTGGGTTTGTTTTTTAATTTCTATTTATAGATGACTACACATTTCAACAAGGTGGTCAGGTGGAAAAAATAAGACACATGTGGATACTACCACTACAGCTTTCAGTTTAATCACCTCCCTACTTGTAAGGGGGTGGGGGACATGTTCCCTCCTTCCCTTTATTCCAGTCCACCACAGTTGATCCATCAAATGGGTATGAAGAAACTGCATTTAAGATCCTAAAGAGCAGAGACCTGCTCTGACTGACGCAGAAGAACCTGAACAGGTAGAGGTCTGATAAAAACTGATTTGATCCACAATGAGTTAAGCACCCTAAATAATATTCACTCCAAGCAAAAACAGGTTTCCAACAATAAGCACAAATGCTGTCCTGCTTAACTAAAAGATAATAAAAGATCCTAACAAGGATCTGACAAAATAGAGATTTAAAAAGGAATCAGTAAAAAACTTAGAAATTAAATGCTTCAAGAGAAAAATTTCATATTGTAGAAACTTTGACATTTGAGACATCTTTTATTTTCAATAAACAATTAAAATAAAAGCATTTTAAAGCTTTCATCTTCCTGATCTCTAACAGGACTTTTGATATGCTAGTGCCACATTATGTTACTTTTCAGTATGTGGCTACTTACGAGTTTTTGACTAAAATTAAGCAGGAGTTCCACATTTGTTCCAGATGTTTACCATTTACAACACTTTCTCCTGTAAGTTTTCCTTGGCAAATTTATTTTCCATGGTATTGATTCTGCACAATACAGTGCCACACTACATACCTAACTACCACTACAATGTCATGCAGAGATATCAACTAGATTAGCTGACAAGCAAAGCTGATCACGGTGCAGGTATGACCATACTGACTGCAGCCATGGAGCTAGCATTGTCAGAAAGAGTTTGGGTACCCCTACAAGCCACTGCATTGCATAAGAGAAATGTTTCTGTTTAAAGCTCAGTTAGGACAGACTTTTCTTTAAAAAAACTACCATAATTAAAAACATGTTCTAAACCACAAGTTTCTCACTCTGCTAGTATCGATGCAACATCAAAACTCTCGGATTATGCTCTCTAAAACAACAATGCCGAGTTTGTATTTCTTCATAAAACATGCTTCTTAACCAAGCCAGACGTGTCATTCTATACATACTAGCAAACAAACTTTTATAATTCAGTTCTCTATCACTGTGTTTATCAAAGCTTTAAGTAGGGAGTTCAG
Source organism: Morus bassanus (assembly GCA_031468815.1). Taxonomy (NCBI): domain Eukaryota; kingdom Metazoa; phylum Chordata; class Aves; order Suliformes; family Sulidae; genus Morus; species Morus bassanus. Next base: position 83,561,734 of record CM062568.1, on the reverse strand, counting down.
GTTCCCTTCAATCGGAATTACAGAATCAAAAATCTTGTATTAATCTTCATTCAAATTGTTATTATTAAAATCTTATATTCATTTTATCATACTCTTGTAGTTATAGAAAATGAGCATCTTATTTTAAAAACTCTTTGTCATTCCAAGACACATAAATCTATGTAACAACGCAAACAGTGCTGTGGTACATTGTGTCACATTACCTCAGAAACATTTCGAAGTGTTTTACTAGAGCCTTTAGGTTTTTGTCAGGAAAGCACATCTTCCCCAGTATTTCTGGTAGCTTTACTGTAAATAAGAGAAAGAATGTTTACAACCTGTTCTTGTAAAAGCAACTTCTAATTACTCTTACCTACTATACAGAAAAGAACATAAAAATTTCTTCTCCCTGCAGCCTCCGCTTTTCTTTGCAAGCTACTCAGTGATCTTTCAAAGCCTTACTAAAAAGAAACATGCTGAGAAAGTGAATGCTGCTTGGTTTAATGATGTTTGATAGTGTATTGGAAGTAATGTTTGTTTGCTTTTGTTAAATGAAGGCTTATAGAGCCAGTAAAAGATAACCAAATTTAAAAACAGCCTAAGAGTTTTAAACAGATTAAAATGTACATTTCTCCAAGAATAAAACTCAATGTGATAAAGCAAACAGAAAATCACACAGATATGGTCCAACAAATGAAACAATTTTGAGCACAGAGTTTTGCATCAGTTTACCAAACATCCGTAGCAAATGTTGAGATCCATAGATGTATGAAGGAGGTGGTGGTTGATCACTTGGTGGATAATTCTCTGGCATCAATTTCCAGGACAAAACCTAAACATAAAACATGAAAATGTTGGTTTTAAAATCTTTGTAGCACCATAAATAATTTAGTCTGTACAGAACTTCAAAAATCAAAGACGAAACCTTTTCTTACATGGCCCTACTCTGAGGTCCACAAAGCTTCTAATCATTGAATCTAGGACAGTAACATAAAAATCTGTTACCTCATTCAATTCATTGTTTCTTCTGCCTTCAAAGCCAGTAAAAACCGCGCTCCCTTCTTTGCTAGGGGTCAAAGTTATAGGTGAAGATGATCCACTATGGACAGGGGTTTCTCCAAAAGAGAAGGAAAAACAAACCGAAAGAAATCAGAAATAAGTTTTATTATCTGTTTTATGGAACTATAACCCATTAAACATAACTAAGGCTTGCTGCTAAAGCGTTTAAAGTCCTAAACACTGGAATTCAATAAATGCTATCCTAAAGTAGGCTCACAGAAAAGCAGCTCTTTGAATTCTCTTAAGAAGTACTGAGACTACTGCTTTGTATTTCTCCCTTTGGTATAAGGCCTCAGAGGTAAATAATTGATACAAAAAGCAATGAATTCCCACTTCAATCATTCAGTTCACAGTCCACACAGCATTAAAAAAAGACCAGGACTTAAAATCTTGTTCAGAGCAGAAATGTAAAGGCAAAACCTACTTTTTTCCAGGTGCAAGAAGAGCTTTGGCATAGAAGCTGGGGTCTCAAGATGCCGTCGTTTAGGTTGCGGGGAAGCACTGCTTTCTGATAACCTGTCGCAGTTAGAGCTATGGCGCGTAGAACGTCTCAGCGACTGCAGAATTTCAGGTTCAGCTTTTCTTCTTTTTGGTGTGGCTGGCTCACCTGTTGTAGGCTGGCTGTCGGTTGACTGAGGCGTTGGTGGATTCAACAGAGGAGGACTTGGGGAAAGCTCCTCCTGATTTCTAGGAAGTAAAGGCAGCTTTACAGAAGTGAAGCGAGCAGGGCTCTTCCCCCAAAAGAGATTCTGCTAATTTCACAGATCTTGTTAAATACTTATTCAGATGAGACAGTCTCCTCCCAATAACTATCAAAGTGATGAGGCCTCCTTTTAAATACTATTTTCCAGAAGTATATTTATTTTCAAATTTAAAAGTTAATGAACACAAATTCACATTTCAGTGTTATTTTTTTCCCCCACAAAGTTGCAGCATAACTGTACACCAGTCAGTACAAACCCCTGTTGAAGTTAACCAGATCAGAATACAGATTCTGAATTCAGGCAAGCAATTGACAGAAAAGTTCAGCATTTTGTCAAGACAATTTTTAAGTCAAAATCTGTGAGAAATCATCCTCTTCTAAATATATAACCACATTCTACTACATTTTCCTCAGGAGATAAGCAGTATTAGATTCCATATACCCAACCTACCTGTTAGTATTTGTTGAGTTTTCTTTGATGGGAAGAAAGAATTTCGATGAAGTCACCTTCTTAAATTGTGCTTGTTCATAAGGGTAGAGCAAAATTAATGGAAGTGTGAAGTCAAAGGTTATTCTCAGCCCATCCACCATCTCTTTACATAGCTCAACACTAGAGAAAGAAAAAATGATTATGAATTTCAAAGTTGCATGTCAAAATTTTTCAGTGTAGCTGTAGGAAATTCCCTTTTAATACAGATCTTTAACATCTTAACTACAATATGCTGACTTAATCACTAAGTAATGATGAGTGATTAAAAGCATACTTAAAGAGACAGTGATTGCTGTTGGTAACTTCAGATAAATACAAATTTTAAAAGTCTGCTTAATAAAGTCAAACAAAATCATACAATTGTTCTGCTATATTACTATTTATTGGATTAATAAAATCTACTTTACAGTAAATAAAGTTAGTTAGTTCTTCATGTAAGCATTATTTTGTTCTTCCAAGTTTACTAGGCTCAAAAAAGAGGCATCTGCCAGAAAAAATAAGTAAGTACTCAATAGGTGGAATCTCTGTCTAAAAGGCATATGCAGAATAAGCTCTATAAGCACTAAGATGCAGTTAAGGCTGTGCTTAAGAGATATCCAATGAACCAATAAAAACAGATACATTTGCATTGGAGATCAGCTTCCAATGTCCTGCTCCTGGACAAAAGCACTACAAAGCACTACATTTAGAGGCTACTGGGAATTTCAGTTTTGGGCTTGTGTAAAAGACTTGCGGTGCTAAGTGGTGAGTAGATGTGCTGTTACAAGCAGAACCAAGAACACTGAGTCCAGCCCACTTCCAACATCTCTCTCATCTCAAGCTGCATCTATGCATATGGTAACAGTAATTTGGTTCTGCCACAACGACACACATTAGAAATTCTATACCTCATATTACCATTCCATACCACCTGCTAAAACTACCGCTTTTTTTTTTTTAAACATTGTACATAAATCGGGTCAGGGGACCATTGTGCAAAAAATTCCATCACATCCAAGAAGGTCTATTACCTTCTGTGTTAGAGCAGTAAGGGCAATACAATAAAGTTGTCATCTGAATCTCTCCTACTTAATCCATCACTGAAATGATACACATTTTCCTTACTAAAGCTACTAAAGACTTCTAAAGACTTCCTCTTTATTGAGGAAGTCACTTAAACATACACCTTTAAAAATCATAATGTGCGTAAAACCTTCTGTTCCTATTTCTGATGTCTCATCTAACTTCTTGTTTGGGAGATTACATGACAAAGAAGGAAGGTATCATTAATCTGTCAAACAACAAATGACATCAATGTAAACCAAGACACTCACATAGACCAAAATATTGCAAGGAATAGCATAATGATGCACCATTGAAATAGAATGTGGCAACAAATGTCAAGATTTCTCTGTGATAAAATACAAGTTTTCACCCCAGTGTAGACTTCGATAAAGAAGCAGTCTTATCTAATGCTGAGAATTTTTAACATAAGAGAAACAAACAAAAAAGAAAAAAAAACCCACACTGCAAACACACAGGGTTAACACACTGCGTTTGTAGCATGGTAGAAGAATGTACAGCTCAGCTGAGAAAACAGCAACTAAGATACAACAAATTTTAATAAACAGGATTGGTGTTACTGCACTCATTGTTTCCCTACATATTGACTCTAGGATTTAAGACGATATGTCAATTAAAAAACAAAATAAAACAAAACAAAAAACACAACAAAACAAAAAAACAAACAAACCACAAACCACCTGCACTTGGAGTTCTCTATAAGTGTTTGTATAAAATTTTTATCCTTTATAAAATTGAACCTGTTCAGTTTTATTTAAGCAGGGAGTTCTCATATCAGATACTCTCTCAGTGCTCAAAATATTCTTCATACAGACAACAGCAACACATTCTTCCAAAAAAGGTCACAATATTCACAAGAACTTCCACGATAAAAGGGGACATTGATGCTTTTGCATAATGACTTTTAAGATTATAGGGCCTTTCTCACTGATAAACAAATAGCCAATGCTACTGTATTATAGGTATCTGTCAAATATTTTAAGCCCCATAAATAGACATACATCACAGTACAAGCTCACAGAAGTGAACAGTCTTGAAACAGAACATGGAATGCGATGTCATTCTTCTTGTGACAATAGCGCTGGACTAAGGATTACTTACTTTTTCTCTGGTGGCACATAATGAAGATTCATATTGGCATGTGGAGTCATCTGATGGTGCCGAGATCTTTCATTGGCTGAAAAAGCAGCATTAATAGCAAAATGTTTCACATATGACTCCAGGATGGTTATTATATTTGTCTGACAAGGAAGCTTCACTAGCTGAAAAAGAAACAGCAAATTAGTGTCTTACAAAAACACTCAGTGGGTATACCAAGCTGAAACAGGAGCTTCTAATGTACCGACTAGTTTAATAGGTCTCTATTGCATAAAGTTACTTCAGGACTGATTAATTTGAACCCTTAAACTGCATTTTTGATCAATCCCTTATAAACATCTGGAGAAACAAAAATATGGTCAGGTTAACAAGCTTACTACGTTTCCAGCTCTAAAAAACAATCTGCGCTCCAAAACACAATTGGGTACTGAAACGTTACATTCTTAAACATAATGACAACTCACTTTTTTAGCTATAGAGAAGCCTGCTCCCTACACGCTTTTTATTCTTCCTTCTACTGCCTAAGCTCACCTTTGCAGTAAAATTCCAAGAAAACCAGGGATTGTTACATGCAAGAACTACTTTTGATGCCCTTCCCACCCCCTGTGCACATTAGTTTAATAGCTTTTATTTCATACCCGTTTTCTTCTATTAATATAGTAACAGTCTTCCTCAAGCTTCTTTTTCAAGACTTCAGGAATTTCTATGCTTATTGCTCTTTCTTCCATGTCCCTTTTTGTGTGAGTGTCTTGTTCTTCTTTCTAAAACAAACCAGTGCAAGAAACAATATATCGGTTGTGCTTATGAATATTAGTGAAAAAGAACATCAGTAGTCAGGACACAATATAACAATTAATTTTGCCACGCAAAAATAAAATATATAAAGCATAGTAAATATGTAAGTGAATAGTAGCCTTACTGTAAGCAATTTAACAATAATGCTTTGAAGTAATCTGTGAATTCACTTTTAAGGCTTTTTTTTTTCATTTAGCATTTGCTTGCTTAAGTATTTAACACAAAAGAATGAACAGAAACTTGTTAGGTTTTGTTGCTTCAGATCACCCACACTGTAGTAGTTAGATTCCACAGACCTTCAGAACAACTGCTTACACTGTACTTTCTTTTTAATAGTGTAGAGATAATAAATGGTTTGTCTTGAAGTCAGTCTTCTACATTTTAATTTAAGACCAGAGTTGACATGCCCGTTTCACATTAAAATACAGCAGCCAGAAAGATCCTGCTGCTATTAGGATTTGTTCAACCTGCACAGAACAGTAAAAGTTTACAGCACCCAGAAACCTGGATAATCTAGTTTGCTATGTTTTCTCCACATAAGCCTTATGTGTAGAAAAAGAGGAAGAGAAATAAATGTGTATTTTTAGATTAATATCAAAGAATTCTACAAGAATACAACATCTTCCATAATTTTCAAGAACTCAACCACAGTAAGCACCAGGACTAAGAAAATTATGCTCTTAATTCCAGCTAAATAACCAGCTGTGGCATATATTTCATCTACTTCAATTTTTCCAGAGTTTCAAATACAGATGTTTAAATTCTATTAAGGAGCTCATGAATATACCATTTCTGTCCTCTCCTCTATGTCACTTTCTTCACTTTTTATTTCTTCATCTGTTCCTTCATCACTGTCATCAGAAGAAGAACTACTTATAGCTGTGTAAAAGAGATTTCACATATTTATCTCACATTATTACATTGCAGAGGTTAAGACCAAACAATTTCAGGCCTCAATGCAAAAAAAACCAAAAAAAACCCAAACAAACAAACAAAACAAACAACCCAAAAAAACCCCAAAATCCACAACCAGCTTGTTATATTTAATGAGGATCAATAATTCTAATTGAATTAAACACACAAATATATTTACAGCACACTATAAACTTTTTAAATATGTAAGACAAGAAGTTTACAGGAAGTATTCTTGCATCTTCTCTAACTGAAAAACACTTTTAAAAGCTCCCTGCATTTCTGAACACTCACAGATCTTTTCAATTTTTATTGAACTTGAGTTCTGAACAGGGGATTAATGTGTTAATCATTCACTCATAAGGTCTGGATATGTGCAGCAACAGTTGCCAGAACACCAGTTAAGTGCCAAGCCAGTGTTCCTGCTGGTTTTCAAGCTAGAAAGAAAAATACTATGAAATGAAAGAGCTGTCTTGAGAGTTAAATCAGTCAGTCAGCTGACAAGAAACAGACCTTTGTGCCAGGTAGACTGGGGAAAAAGAAAATCTTACCGCCCCCTAAAACATGTAGAAACACTAGCAGGGTAAGCATCTTGTTTCCTAACACCAAACAGAGAAAACTGAGGGCTCCTTGCACCTAGTAATACTACACTAAACAAAGCAGCATTAAGCTCTGAAATCAGTGATTAGAATGGTAGAGTGGAAGTGACACAGGGAAAAACCTCTGGAACGCAAGAAGAAAGGAGGTAACTTAATAGATGCTTAGCATGAAACATAGCGTTCACTCTTCATATGTCTGCCTCTGTATATTTCAAATAGGATCGCGATACTCTCGTGTCATCCTAATAGCAAGTTACAGCGTGCATTGTACCCCTAGCTCAAAAACTTAAAGGCATCATGCCAGTTATCAAAGAATGAAAACAAGCTCACAGTTTTCGCTACTCTCATCATTTTCTTCAGCGGGAAGGCTTTTTAACACAGAGTCAACACCAGGCAGCCTGCAACGTCTCTTCTTTCTTCCCTTTCTTCTCCTACAGAACATAAAATGGTTCACTGAAATTTGGCTAATATTATTTAATTTGTTTATCCTAGCTAATTACATTACATGCAAATGCCCAGGAAATGTATGTTTGAGTTATTTTCATTAATTAATGCTGAAATAATTTGGACAATGCTTATTTGAGAGTGGATACCTTAGTGTCCATACATTACCTAATATTCGTGTTCTCAAGCAGATCCTCAAGCCATGGCCAACCAATATTAGATTATTGCCTTTGGCTGAAAAATACTTCAGGTTTTCCTAAGTTATTTTTTAAGTGCATTTCTTTGGGACGATGTAGATCCAACACACAGGCATTTCACAGCAATAGTTAAGAATAATGTAGTCATTAAGTGTTAGTCATTTAGAGCGTTGTTTAATAACAATATGTAGGTATCTACCTTAGTATGAGACTAGTAGCTCTCTAGAATGCACTGGCTGTACACTGAGTAGATATCTACCATCTACAGCATGAGCTTAGAGGCCAAGCTCACTTGTAGATGCCTGGATGCATCCGAATCTGAAAACCAATCTCTCATTCATTTTGAGACCAAAAGGATTTCTTACATGCGAGCCACAGCCTTCCGTGCCAATTTACGCTGTAATCTGCGGTTTTCGTCTGTATCACGAAGAACATGATCTTCAGCTGCCCATCTATCCCAGCTAAGGATATGTCAAAAGAAAATGATTAACGGCTATGAATATACAACACTCATGATTACCAATAATTAATATACATCAAATCTAAAAAGCACTCTTTTAATGTCATTCAGGAGTAACATCTGTATCACAAGGTTTGCATCCTTTTGTATTCACATGGCTTCAACTCTCGTGCTGCTATCTATAATCTCCCAAACCTTGACTTAACCTGCGATAGTGTTTGTAGCAGCGACACATGCTATAGATCACAGACAGAGACTGCGCTCACGTACTGGCCTTGGTAACCAAACAGTCCAGGTCTAGATTTAACAAAGTATAAACTCCTTTTATTAATGGAAACCTAGGAGCCACAAGTATATGCCAAAGACAGATATCCCATAAACTTTGAACTCATGGCTATCGAACTGATCACTAAAATTTATGGATACAGACCAACGTGTCAATATGAGCAAGTATATTAAAGGCATTCACAAAAACAAACATATTCATGCAAATACCAAAGTCCTTTGATATTCTGTGCAATGCTTTTCTTTGCAGAATAAAATAGAAGAAATGGAAGAACTGAAACTGTGCATACAGGTTCTTACCTTCTGTTCCACCCGTTAAAATGGATCAGATATTCTGGAATCTTTCTGCCTTTCTCATCTTTTCCAACAACAATATCAACAATCTGAAACAAATGTTGAATAGCATGTGTTAAAAAGCTTGAGAGAAAGTGAGCTTTCCGGTATTTAGGGAATTTATGCACAAAGAAAAAAAATAAATGTTTATTTACAGAAATTAAGTATACCTATAATTTTGCCAGTGAATATTGATATAAGCAGGAGATATGGATTATACTAACTGGTCAGAAAAAGTAGCTTTTTTTGCTGAGCCCTTTTAAAGTGGAGGACTGCTAACCTTTTTTGTCCTGTCCTCAGATGTCCCATGTTTTCAGGACAGACAAAGGGAGATGCAAAACAATGCAGTCTCACAATACGGATATGCAGATATACATCTGGGCTACTGCGTTCTTCTGTGTGCTGTCTCTTCATGCCCTCAAAGCAGGAAACAACAGACTTCTATAGATATAAACCTCAGAAACGCTGCTCTCTCGAACAACACTGAATCTTAGCCACAAAACATTAAAAGGCTTTATGAATATCTGAGCCTTTTTCTTCCTCTCTTTTCACATATGTAAATGGGCCAGTCTGAAGGGGCCTGCACCTCCCTGCACCTCAAAGACATTTCAGGTGGATCATTAAGAGCAGCATCAGGACTAGTAATAACAAAGGAACCATTCTGCCTGCACTTGAATGGCTCTCCATAGACCCTATATCTCCAGATGCACCCAGCGGTTAGGCTACAGTAATGTTTTAACTTGGGAGTCCATAATGTAAGAACTATTGATGGAGTCAAGGACAGTTATGCTGGAGTTCAGGCTATTTGAAAGTAAAGAAGAAAAGGCAATATTATTTTTTGCACTCAGGTAACCTCTAGGGTTGGCATTAAAACTGTTGGGGTGGTCAGGAATACACGTACAAACAAAAGAGCAGCCCAAAATATTACAGGAAGGTGGAGTTCCTGATCAAAGATATTGGAAAAACACTGATCTACACAACTAGCAAACTTGCAGAAAAAAGCATGAATTTGGTCAGGAATCCAGTTGCAATACCTCCCTTTTCACCCCTCTCTGTAACAAAAAAAAAAAAAAAAAAGAGAGAGCTCTGTTTGCAAATTAGGTACAGGTGACCTAGGATTGAAAATTATTTCGTGTCTCACTGATACCCCAAAACAATATTATATTTACAGGAAGCTCTACAATTACTATCACGATTCTTAAGACCGGGCCCAAGTGAGTCAGTCACCTCGTACTGCAACACTCACGGTCCACCACTCACTGCTTGCTGTCACATTTCTGCACGCTCTCCTGAACCATCGGTACCATTTCAACCCTTCTGAAAGGCGGAAGGGCGGGCAGCGAGGGCAGGAGAGCAGGGAGGGGAAATAAACCACGCTACGCTACAAACGTGCAGGGACGAAAACGAGATTTCGGAGTTACTTCGCAGGCGTTCGGCCGAGAACGGAAGGCGGGAACCGAGTCCGACACTTCCAGAGCCCCTCGTTGGCTCCGCTCTCCGCCTGAGGCGAGAGCAAGGTCCCGACGGCCGGGGCTCCGTCCCCTCTTTGTCACCCGGGCGGAGGGGCCGGGGTGTGAGGCCCGGGGGCCGATGGCGGCGGCTCACGGGCGGGGGAAGGGAGGAGAGGCCCGGCGGGGACGGGCACCGGCACCGCCTCGCTTTGTCTCACAGCCCCGCGACGGCGGGCGGGCGGGCGGCTCCCCTCCCCGGGCCAGCGCCCGTTCCCCGCCAGCAAGCGCTGCCGGCAGATCTGCCTCCCCCCCGGCCGGGCCCGCGGCCGCCTCCCCCTCCGCCTCCCGCCCCCCCGGAAGAGGAGCGACCGGTGGCGCGCGCAACGCCCAGCGGGGAGCGTTAACGGCAGGAACGGCGGCGGGCCGGGCTCCGCGCCGGCCCCGCCCCCCCGCGCTCCCTCCCGCCCGCCCTCCCGGCGCGCCTGCCGCTGCCGCTGCCCCGCGGCGGGCGGGGTGGGTCACCTTGGCATCATAGAGCACTTTGGCCTTGGTGGGGTCGGGCTCGAAGCAGAGAACTCTCTCCCCACGGTGGAACTTAAATTTCATTCCCCGCGAGGTCATTTGTTCATCATGGCGCAAAGGAGAGGAGCCCCGCCCCCTCCCGCGGGGGAGGGGCCGCCGCCGGCCCCGCCCCGCCCCGCCCCCGGCTCCTCAGGGGGAGGCGGGCGGGAAGGAGGGAACCGGAGCTCCGCGTACGCCTTTCGCTGCCCTCAGCCGGTGAGCGGCGTCCGGCCGCGGCGGAGACCGGGCTGCCCTCGCTCGCCCGCCCGCCCGCCCGGTCGGCGGTGAGGTGGGGGGTGCGTAGCGAGGGGCGGTGGCGAGGGGACGCGTCCCTCCGGGCGGGAGGGCGCCCGCCCGCTCTGGGCTCGGGAAGCCCGGGCTGCGTGAGGCGAGAGCTCCCGGCCCCGGCGAGCCAGGCGGCTCGGCCGCCGGTACCCCGCCGCCCCGGGAGCCTGGCCCTGTGCCCGCCGGGGGAGCGGTGTGCTGGGGAGCGTACGTGCGCCCCGAGAGCGACAGCAGCCCTTCTTCCCGTTACTGCGTACCCCGGACATCGCCGCGCGGCTCCCCTTCCTTACCCTGTTTCTTGTGTTCTCTGCCCTGGCCTCCCAAGATGGCTATTCATACGTTGTTACCTCCCTCGAGGTTTGTTTTCCTCTCTATCGTTCTTCCAGCCTTCTCGCAAGCAAGTAAACTAGAAATAAATAGCATGTTGGACTAGAAACTCAATTACCTAGAGTTTGATTTATCTTTCCAATGCTCAATTTCAAATTCTTCGAGTCTCAGACAGGATGCAAATAGTGGAAATAATCAAAATCAATTTGCGCTTTTCTCGCCCGTGTACTTTATGCTGACTGATGCTTGGAAAGGACTGGGGTTCAGTCAGGAATGCTGCAATTTCCCACACAATGTTACTAGATGTTCCCTCAGGCCGTTACAGTTTTGATGCCAGTTTTGCACTTCTGATTTACACGAGACCATGATAGAGCCAGGAGACCTGGGCTTAGCCAGCCTTCTACGAAGACCAGTTAATTTGTCATTATTTAGCATTTTTGAAAGTTGATTTTCTGTAAAAGCTGTTCAGGAGGTGGATGACTCTAAACAGAGAAAGGCGACTGTGCAACTGAGCGTACACTAGTCTGGCGCTAATGGGAAGAGAAGTTTAATTCCTCCTTTCTTCCAGTCTCTGAGGCTGATAGCAAAGCTGGAAACTGGCAGGAATGCCATGGGAAAGAACAGTGTATTACCAGAAGGTTTCTGAAGGGAAAGGGCGATACGAGATGCCCATAAAACAAGATTCTGAGAGGATGACTGCTCCCTGGGATAGGATGGACTGGGTACTCAATTTCTTTTGATTTAAAACTTACATATTTTTTATAGGGAGGGTGGTGGGAAAAACCTGCAAACTTGCTTTTAAGACAGGGTGGAGTGTGAGAAGCCAACTGATGTAAGAGAAAGAGTGTGAGAAAATTAAGGAAGTGTTCCTGAAAATGTTCAGAGCTCACTGTTGCTTAGGCTAAGAAATGGACTCCAGAAATGTATGGATGCAATGTCAATTGCAGAAAGCGTTACTGAAGTTCCCTTTTTTTAAAGAAAAGGGAAATGGTGCTGGACACTTGCAGAACAAAGCTGCTTCCAAGGGACTACTGTGCTTTAAAAAATGGAAAAAAAAAGAAGAAGCAGGGGAAGGAGAACAACAAACTTGCGCTTGTGTCACTGCCTCCAACCTGGTGCTAAGGGTACTTACACAAGAGGACCCTCCCACTGTTTCTGCACAAACAGCCTTACGTACTTCCGCGCTGCCTCGTAGCTTCCCCCTCTCCCTTCCTCCCCGCTAGTTTCCAGTTGCAGCCTCTGCTTCTCGTTCGTCTTGTCTCAGCCTCTCCTAGCTCACTCCAGCCCACTTCCATGGCTCCCACCCAAGCCACTCCTCAAGCCTTTCAACTCAAATTTCTTCTCACTTTGGTTTCCTAACACATACATACAGCTCTCTGCCATAGCATTTCAGGCCCAGTTGTTGCCCTGTCTCCTCTCCCCCTGCTCCCACACTTGGATAGGTGCACATGTGCATCTGCCCTTATCTCCCTGAGCCACCTTGCTGTAGAGGATCGTTGCCAGCAGATCCCCGGCCTTGCCAGATCTCCCACCAAGGCTCATGCTCTAGCAGGATTTTTAAAAACCTGGATGTGGGCTGTGCCTAACTAAGATCCACCCAGAGGAAGCCCCGAGAGCAGAAAGGCAGGCATGTTTATGAAAAACTGGCCCTGTAATAGTGCCACCCAGGCAATGCCTAGGTCTACCAGGAGATCAAATGCAGAATATGGATTTTTCAAAGGTACCGACTTCTCCGCAGCGAGGAGTGCCAATGGCTGTGCAAAACCAAAGCCAAAGAGCAATTGATATCCCGCAGAAAATGAAATTTGCTACTAAATAATAACAGTGGACCATGTGAGCTTTGCAAAACAGAATGTGGCAGTCAGAGGAAGGAACTGAGAGATAAGGAAGCATTTGCTTTACGACTATATCCTTGAAGAAGAGCTGAAAGACTGATAAAAGGGGACATCCCACCTCAGAAAACGCTGAAAGCTGGGTGATAAAGTGTGAAGTCAGCCAAAAACAGCAGTAACTAGGTGAAAGGTAAAGGTGACAGGGAAAGATCAGGACCACTAACTCAATTCAGGACTGAGAAGACTTGCTCCCCCCCATAAGGAGCATGTGTGCTAATTTACATAGCTAGCAAGGCTAATTAAAATATAGCTAACCAATAGCAGATGAGATGATTATTATTAACCCATGAATATTAATTGAGGCGGGTTTTTACTAATCATGTAACAAGATAAATACCTTGTAGTTTCTTTGTGCTGTGTGCTAGCTTTGTGGAGTTACCACCTAGCACCCATCTTTGCGCAAATATGAAATGAATAAAATACCTCCGCTCTGTGTGTATTTTGGCGTATTGCACACTGGGTGAATGATCCCAGTTTCAGGAAAACACAATGGCTGCTTGGAAAATGGCGGTTGTGTGCGTGCGTGTACACACTGCCTGTGTGCATGTACACGCTGCCTGTGCAACACCTGTGATGAGTTGTACCTACCACGTAGAGCACATAAACAGATACATGATTTAGCAAAGCTTGAAATGTAAACCCTCACTTGCATCCAGCAAGCCTGTTACAAAAAGAAATCAAAGGCAGCAGGGCTCTGTCAGGCGTAGCATCTTTGGGTTCAACATCCCAAATGCCAAGGAACCGGGGAGAGGGGTGAGGGCTGGGAGCAGCCAGGGGCGCAGGGCTTGTTCCACATCGCCGGGCCAGGGGATGAGCTGACCCGCCGCATATTTTGAAGAGATTCCCAGGACACTGCATCGCTTCCAGGAAAGAAAAGCAGTTTTACAGCTCCTGTGGGAGACTGAGCAGCCGGGGAGAGGAGACCTTGGCCTGCTGTCAAGCACCCCCTGCCAAAGCGCACCCCACCAGATCATGAGGGCTGAGGGTTTCTCGGGGAAGCATCTCAACTGCCTGCCTTACCGCAGGCTCGGGGCACACACTGCAGAGAGCCCCGCGCTCACGCAGTTTTTGCATAAAGGACGGAACGAAGGGCGTTTGGTGAGGGGAAAAGGAGGGGGCGCCCGACCGCGCCCCCGCCGCACAAGATGGAGGCGGCGTGTGGCTGCCGCCGGGCATGCCGGGAGCTGTAGTCCGGCGGCGGGGCGGGGGGGGGGGCGGCGGGGTCCCTCCGTCGCCCCCCGAGCCAAGAGGAGCCTTCGGGGCGGCCTCCCGCCTCCTTCCTTTCCGCGCAGCGGTGCGGGGGAGCCCGAGCCTTGGGCTGCCGGGGAAGGGGGGTGCCCGCGGCAGCTGGCGGTGCCCGGCCCCGCGTGGAGAGGCCGGCGGGAGCCGGGGCTGTGGGCGGGCGGCGGCGCTGCCCGGCGGGCTGGGGGCCCTGGCCGCGGCGGCGGCGGGCGGCGGGCGCCGCGGTGTGCGTCCGGGACGTTGGCCGTCGTCCTCCGGGCTGCTGCTGGGCGAACGGGCCAAGGCCTGCCTGCAGGCTGCTCGATGCAGGGCTTTCGCGGCCACAGCGTGCCCAGCCTTGGTTTTACCCCCACGTCTGCTCTTGCTAGGCATCTAGTCACACCGGTAGCTTCTTTTTTTTTCCCGCGCCTGCTGGCAAAAAAAAGTGACGGCACCTTAGAATATGTCATAAATGTGGGGATGCGTTTGTGGTGGTGTCGTGGTTTCACCCCAGCCGGCAACCAGGCCCCACGCAGCCGCTCACTCGCTCCCCGCCAGTGGGGTGGGGGTGAGAAGCAGAAGAGGAAAAGTGAGAAAACTCCTGGGTTGGGATAAAGACAGTTTAATAGGTAAAGCAAAAGCCGCACCCACCCAAGCAGAGCAAAAGAAGGAGTTGATTCCCTGCTTCCCATTGTCCCTAAATCAGAGTTCTTCACCTGGTGTGCAAAACGCCAATCAACACACTGAGTCCAGGTATTTGTCCTTATTGCCAGTCTGCAGAGCGGGGTGCCCAGCGTCCAACATCAGCCAGCACACCTTTTAGGAACACATGGGGTCTTTTATGCAAAACGATATCAAAAAGAACTTATATTAAAATATGTGATTGGTTACTTGTACAAAAGTTCATCCCTGCATGTCTTGCTTTTAGTTTGGCTCATTATCTTAAGGTGGGCTCACATTTACATCTAAGGTCTCCTCCTAGGGGTGTGCTTTTTAGTATTATAAAGCACCTAAGGTCACCAGAGGTCATATTGTCATCCTATCAGCTATCACTTAAATTAAGGTGTGTTACTTCATGTCCTGCTGTGGCTTCTCCTGAACAATGGCTAGCCCCAAGGCAGGTATTCGAAGATCTTTGTTTTAGGAGCTTTTTATTCTCTCTGTTCAAGGTTTCAAGGCCAACCATCATGGTTGTTTTAACCCTTCGCTATCACCATGGGCAGAGAGGTGCTCAGCCATCTCCAGGAAAGCAGGGCTCCATCACACATAATGGTTACTTGGGAAGACAAACGCCATCACTCCGAACGTCCCCCCCTTCCTTCTTCTTCCCCAGCTTTATATGCTGAGCATGAGATCATATGGTGTGGGATATCCCTTTGGTCAGTTGGGGTCAGCTGTCCGGGCTGTGTCCCCTCCCAACTCCTTGTGCACCCCCAGCCCACTCGCTGGTGGGGTGGGGTGAGAAGCAGAAAAGGCCTTGGCTCTGTGCAAGCACTGCTCAGCAGTAACTAAGACATCCCTGTGTTATCAACACTCTTTTCATCACAAATCCAAAACACAGCCCCATACTAGCTACTGTGAAGAAAATTAACTCTATCCCAGCCAAAAGCAGCACAGGTATGAAAACTACACAGATTGATTTTTGATCAGTCAGTAATAAAAGATGAAAACAATCAAGTTTGATCAGGTTTCTACTGAAGAGTTTCCGAGGTACTGCTGTTCACATTGACTATTAAGGATGTAGTGAAGGTCTTGTACATCCAGAGCACAAACTGCAGATGTGAATTTCCAGAAGCAATGGTAGAGAGACACACGCACACATTGCTTATAGTTAATAGTAGATTAGGTAGTAATTACAGGTTAGTTTAAATCACATTAAACCATAGAATGTAGAATCTCTAAGAAACGATAAAGATGCTTCTCAAACACTAGCAGGTCCCCAACCAAAATACACATATTTGCAAGATGTGTTGGCTCAGGGGTTCTCTACCTATTTCATCAATGTTTTCTTTTTGTCTGGAGGAAAGAGTACTGCCTAACACAGTGATCAAAGATGTAATCTTATGCTGTTTTTGAGATTTTGTGTTTAATAAATAAACAGCTTTGCTTCCAAGAAAGACCAGTTCTATCAACAGCTTCTCCTAAAGTGAATGAACTGCATTATCCTAAATACTGGCTAACTGCTTGGGTCAAAAAGAGGCAAGACATTTAGCAGAAGTCTGTTATATATGGATATTTTTAACTGTTGAACTTGTAATATCCTAAACACATACCCAGTTAGTTTGACCAGGTGTAATATGCATAGCTGTGTTAGTTGTTATTGTTTCAATTTTCCCTCATTTTCATTATTTTGCCTGGGATCGATGTTGGGGTGTCAGGTATGTCATTACCTGGGTCATCTTAATTGGTCCAGTACTTAGCCCAAACAGATTGAACGGAAAGGCACATCAGTTGAGGGCAGTAGAGGCAAGTGGTGTTTGTACGAGCTCCAGCATCCACAGTGTTAGTATGCTGCTTATAAATGCTGGTGAAACTTCAGTTATACTTAAGCAATCAATACTTTTTTATCCCTGCAATGAGTTTTTCCTTAAAATTCCTCCTTCATTGTTTCAGACTGGAAACTGCAACCAGAAATTTTTAAGCATTCTGAGGGTATTTTGGCTTCATGAGGCTCTCATCACATTGCTCAGACTGGAATCCCTTAAGATTGTGTAACTTTCTTCCTAAACCTTTATTTAACAGCTGCCACCTGCACAGGCTCTCTTGTATGTTTCGTTTGTTAGAAAACAAAATTATTTGTTTTGGAGTTGATCGAGGGAGGAGAATATATTATTTTTGGCTGAGTGACATACTTCCTTTTTGCCTGCTCATTTTTCACAAGTAATTATAACCAGTAGTTTTAGTATTAGCATCATGGAAATTTTCCCATTGATATTACAAGACACTCAGAGGAAGCAGAGGACATCTACAGTAAGCGGAGGAGGCAGTTAGAGTCAAAGCACAGCTTACAAGACATAGACAATAACCCTTTGAGAATCTTTTACTGCACAACAATCTTGCTGGATTGCAGTGCAGAGAATACAATTTCAACGTGCGTCTTCACATTTAATGAAGCAATAGCACGGTTGTCCTCTCCCTGAGGTTAATAAAAATTAGCTTGAACACCAACATAATGCTGTCCTTGATTCTTTGAGGTAATCCTCAAAAAGCTTGAATGGTAAATGTTTAATAAGGGGAACACACTTCTCCAGTATCTTTGGAGTATATACAGACATATATAGAAATACTAAACTATTTGCTTCATTTTATTAAGGCAAACCCTGTTCCTTTCAAATCTCCTAAAGTTAATCCCCGGTGTTTACGCTCATTTCTGCTGTTTACATTCGCTTCATAAAGCTGCAGCCTAAACAAGAGAAAGAGAAGTAAGGATTCTTCCCATGAAACAGCTCGAGAGAGAAATCCTGACATCACTTAAATGCAGCATACTTCCTGCTTCAACATAATTAAATTGTGAGATCTTAAAAATGAAAACAAAGAAAAACAACCAAACAAACCAACAAACCCCAAACCTAATTTACGGTAAAACTACAGACATCTCTGGGATAAAAAAGCACTTTGCTTCCATATGCTACAGATGGGGAGATTATCGTTACTTGTGAAGGACATTCCTCCTGATGTTCTTGTTTGGGTGTCTGTTTCAAACTGAGAAGTTTCAGCCAAAGCAATTGTTGCTTCTAGGGACAAAGCTAACGTTTGTTCTGCACAAGGGGGAAAAAAAATCTTTGCTGCTTCTAAGGCCCTCAAGGATTTCAGCAGGATGGTGGCCTTAGTGTCACAAGTGTGCCCTCTGCCATCCCTGTGAAGGTAAAACCAGGTTCTTGCAACTAGTCTGTTTATAACACCAAATAAAACAAGTGAAGGACTGCTCTCTGGCCAAGTGTCAAGACCTGGCCACATCCACCTTACTAAGTAATCACTTCAGTTCCATGGACCTGTGACATAACCATTAGTATGTTTGTGCTTTCTTTGTTGGCTGTTTCTTTTCCTGAAAAAAAAAAAGGCTTATCGGAGTCATATTTTCATAGCATGAAGCTGAGACCATGTACTCCATGCCCTGGAGAGTTTGAAGGTGGTGAAAAAAGATGATGCTGGGCACAGGAAGGGGAAAGGAGCGGGGCTGATGTGGCGTTTGCCTGGTGCATGCTGCCCGCTGGAATGGGCTGCACGCGCACCATCTCTTGGTCTGGACGCTGTCTGGGACAGTGCTAGCTGACATAAGCCAAACCTTTTCCAGGACACATGCTTGCAGTTAAGCATAATGGGCAATTAGCAGTCCAGCGCTTAAGCTCATTTCCAGGACCAGATTTTTTCTAAGGCTGTAGACATAGCTTTAGAGTCCTTTGGGCAAAACCCATTATACTGCATGTGATCAGTGTCTTTAATTTTAGAAGGTCTCGGGCCAGGGTTCCCTAAAGCAGCTTAAGAAGTTTCTGCTGCTGACTGTTTTCTTCCCCACCACCGTCAGCTGTCTTGGCGCAGCTGTGTGCGTGGCAAGGAGGCTGATCTGAAGACGGGTTGAGACCCTATAGCAGTAGCAAAATCGAGCTGAAGCTCAATACAAACAACATACAGTAACAAATATTCTTAAAAAAAAAGACTTAAATAACTCCAGGTGGACATCCCAACTACATTTGACTTCAGTGTTTTTGCCTGGGTTTCTGTCTTGTGAAATGGTAAAAATACTTCAAGCCAGCAGGGAACTGAAGCTAAAACTTTTGCACCCTTCTGGTTTAAATGGACTGTGCAGCAGTCATGGAGTGTGAAATGGTGCTGGCATCAAGGCATGAAGCCTGCAGGCATCCAGGCAGCAGGCTGTAAAATCCTTGGGCCTTCAGTTTTATTTGCAGTTTTATTTTCAGATTTGCCCTTTGGTGGCCTGAGACTCTTAAGAGATTCTGAGCACACTTATTCTAAGAGAAGCTTGATCACAGTAGCGGATTGGGGTCAATGAAGCTGCAGAAGTATTTTGAAGAAAGAAAGGATGAAGTATTCATAATCACAAGTATTTCAGTGGGTTTTCATTGAGGCTTTACAAATGCTCATCCCCATTCACATAGGATAAATATAAGGAAAATGTTCAAAACTCTGCTGTTTTCTTGCAGGGGTCAGTCATTATTTTGCATTGCTATTACAGGGGAAGAAGTAGAAATAAGGCATTTATACATACCACATACCATGGAAATGAATTGTCTGTGGGATCAAATGCACTCTTTCTGGGCATTAGGCTTGTGCATACTTTTCTTGGGAAAAAAATGGCTCTCTTGGAATGCAAACCTCCCTTATTCCTGGCCTTCGCACTGCGGCACCATAAATAATGCAGTAAGCTGCTGCCCCAAAGTCAGGAGCTTCGAAAGGAAAAAGAAAATACAGACCCTATGGCTGCCTGGGCTTCCAGAGAAGTGCTGAGCAAAGCAGGGTGTAAGAGGCCATGTGCAATTCAAGTGGGGAAGGAACAACTCCCATCAATTCTAGGTGGGTGAACATTTTGTGGCTGAGCAGAAGCAGTCTGTGCCAGACAGAGCAGAGGGCACCCCACGCTCCCAAACTGAGGGCAGGAGCAGCCATTTTCTGGATGTGGAGCACAGCTGGGCTGCGCCCCAGCACGCATCTCCCCGGCTGTCAGAACGGGTTACCTAGGGTATGAGAAGCCTTGCCTTAGAAGTCAGCCTTTTTCATTCTGCAGCACCCACAGCACAGAAGAGTGGTTTTTTTGGTTTCTTCTTCTTTGTAAAGCCACTCCCCGGGTACTGATGCTTGCAGGGAGTCAGTCCCTTGATGTGGTCTGCAGAAAAATCCTCGAGTTCAGGCAGCTGCAGAGACTGAGGTGAAATCCTTGACTTTTGGAGAGGACCTCAGGATGCACACATGGCTCTTGTTTTCCTCTCTAATATGAGCTCTGTAACCCTAGCAATCCCGCTCTTCTCCACCCCCCATTTCCTATTTTAATGTTTTTGACCCTGTGCCCTCTTTCATTGTGTCATTTTTTGTCCCCCACAACCATGTGCTTTTCCTCAGGTCTTTTTCCCACCCACGTCCCATTTTTGTCAGGTGGGAGAGATGAAATGACATTTTGTTTTCTAAAGAAATGAGCTGATATCTCTCCCCGGCATAGAAAATCAGTGACAAAATTTGCATCTGCTTTTTCACCCAAGCCTCTTTTTCATTCCCATTCAGCTTTCCAAATAAGAAGCTTGAGAGCACCTCCCTGCGGCTTTCTAGTAGTGCTCAGGAAAAACTCCCAGCAAAAGAAATTACATGTAAGCAAGTTCCACCCTGCCCGTGACAAAACTTCTGGTCTCCCCTTGTAGCCTTCAGCTCCCCACGACTCCCACTCACTTGGTTGGAGTCCAAGGTTCCCATTAATGTTCTTTGGATGTAGGGGGTTTTACATGACTCAGAAAAGGAAGGGTGAGCACATGCACAGGGTCAAGATTTTCCCTAATGTAGCTGTAAGAGTATAAATTGGCAATTCATTAAAGTAGATGGTGGCTGATACAAAAATCTGACTCTGTGCACTGGTTCAAAGAGTCAGAAAAGTTGATGTGAAGTACAGGTAAGTGAGTTGCACCTTCTCCTCTTGAACTATGAAATTACCTTTTGCAAAAAGAGACGTGTCTTCATGCTGTCAAACATACTGCATGCATTCAGTTGATATGCTGATACAGTAAAGTCTTTTCGTATGCCCAGTCTTTTGCTAAGCACTAATTTTCATTATCATTTTATTCCAAAGTATAAAGAAGGGAAGAGACTTTAAAAAAGAAATACCTGAGATAACAAGATACAATATGGTCTTTTATTCTGTAAGGTCACTCAGTCAACACCTTCTGTTCCTCCCTTTGCTTAGGTACCTGTACATTTGTTGTGGTTTAACCCCAGCTGGCAACTAAGCCCTACACAGCCGCTCGCTCACTCGTGCCTGGTGGGATGGGGGAGAGAATCAGAGAAGTGAGAAAACTTGTGGATTGAGATAAAGACAGTTTAACAGGTAAAGCAAAAGCTGCACGCACACAAGCAAAGCAAGACAAGGAATTCATTCACCGCTTCCCATCGGCAGAGAGGTGCTCAGCCATCTCCATGAAAGCAGGGCTCCATCACACGTAGCGGTTACTTGGGAAGACAAATGACATCACTCCGAACATCCTCCCTTCCTTCTTCTTCCCCAGCTTTTTTATTGCTGAGCATGACACCGTATGGTGTGGGATATCCCTTTGGTCAGTTGGGGTCAGCTGTCCGGGCTGTGTCCCCTCCCAACTCCTTGTGCACCCCCAGCCCACTCGCTGGTGAGGTGGGGTGAGAAGCAGAAAAGGCCTTGGCTCTGTGTAAGCACTGCTCAGCAGTAACTAAAACATCCCTGTGTTATCAACACTCTTTTCATCACAAATCCAAAACACAGCCCCATACTAGCTACTGTGAAGAAAATTAACTCTATCCCAGCCAAAACCAGCCCAACATTGAACAAGTCAGACAAAGCAAAGTTTCTGTAGTCAAGGCACAGAGTATCACTGAAGTATGATTTAGCATTCCTGAAAGGTTTAGCTGTCTCTAGTACAACAGGGTCTGGACTATGCAATTTGTGGAACAACAAGGTAAGAAAGTTACCAAGGTAGCCTTTGGAATACACAAATAACATTGCCTGCTATAATGAAGATGTATGTCCGTGGAGCATTCCTGACAGTTTTTCATCTGGCATGACAAGAGTACTTCTGCATTATTTCTAAATGAACTGACATGGCAAAATCCATATTGAGGAAATTGTTTCTTAACTTCACGTACTTTTAGTCTTTTCATTAAAGAACTAATGATGGAGGTAAGGCTGATTTTAAAGTTTTAAATTCACATATTCAGGTGTTTATAATTTGTCCAGTAGTTTGACATTTTTCGTGCTTTATTTGACCCATATGCTTTTAAGTGACTCTTTTCATCATTCACAAAAGTCTTTCAGGCATCTTCCGAGTTAGTTAGACCCTGAACATAAGTTTCTGGAGTTAAAACCTTTTGGGGATGTGTATTTTCTTTTCTTGGTTGCTTGGATAACCCCAAAATAACTTTAGCTTGAAACTTGGCGTGTAGTTACTTTGGAACAGAATGTCATTTTTCTGAGTGCTCAGAGAGAAAATTCTCTCTGAAATGATGAAGCCCTTCATACTCTTCACTGCAGGATGTATATTTGCAAAGGAGTCCTTTAGTTTGGAGTGGTGGTGTTGGCTTCATGGGAAATAACCATGAATAGCCTTTGCTATCCTCAGAGTGAGGATCTGACTAATGGCTTTTGGAAAATTAAGTGTAGGAAGCAGTGGAGTTCTGGGAGCAGTTATGTGTCTTCCCACATTTTCTTCCTCTCTTCCCAAGCTGAGACAAATTATTGTGGAGATACAATGGCCCTGGCTACAATTATAAAACAAAGGATATTTGGCATGAGGTAGGGGTCAGAGTTGTGCTTATGAGTAGAGGACTAAGAGTGGTGAGCAACAGATGGTGTGGGAAAGAATTTGTGGAGTCGGATCGATCTCCGTGAATTATGCCTTTGCAGCATGAAACCCCACCCTCTCAGTCCTTCCTTTGCTTCCAGGCTCTGAGCGACTTGGAAACCAGTTCAGAAATACAGTGCACATGTCCCCCATCCCTTCTGCCCACTCAGTCCATCCTAATTTAGTTATAAGGAAGGCTACGCAAACCAGTCTGAAAATGGGAGTGGAAAAATAAAGCTTCTGTTTTCCCCACTCTCTCATTGCCAGAGACTTTCTCCCATTTCTCAGAATACCACCCAATGTTCAATTCATAAAGTAGTCCACAATGAGCTTCCTTCAGGCTTCTCTTAATATTGTTTCACTGTGTATAAATACTACTGTGAAAAAAAGACTAAGTGATGAGGAATGACTGTGCCGGCTGGCGGCTGGGTCCTTCCCCCAGGAGGCAGGACCTGGATCTACCCCTGCTCCAGTCAATGTTTAATTATTCACAGAGAATGACAAGTGTCAAGAGGAAAAACTGTTATTCTAGCCTAGTCTAGCAGCTGGTGACCACAGCAGTTCCTCAGACAAAGGGAGAGGTGGATTCAGCTGTCTAAGGCAGAGAAACTAGCATAGCCCTGGTCTACCCCACCTTAAGTGAGTTATCTTCAATGAACTGGGAGTAACAACTCTCTTCCTCTGAAAGTTCTGTGATTTTTTTCTCCTAGTCAAACCTATCTAATAACCTAATATTTAAATACATTTCACTAAAACTGAAATTATTTTCCCAGTGAATGGGATTTTTTGGCTTTCTCTTCTTCAGTTTTAGATATAGGCTTTATTATTAAAAATCTATTAATATAAATGTTCCCACTATGTTTTATTAGTAAAATTCAGGGGATTGTTTCTGCTAAATTAAAACAATGCCCTCCTCTTGTCTATTACTCAGACTGCTATCACTGGTACATAGAGAATTAAAAATATGTTTTCAGATTCTTTCAAGCCTTGAGTAATTCCTTTCTCAACGTATTTATTTTGTGCTAAATGAATGCATCTTTGTTCTTTTTTGTCTCTTATGCCTTCTGGTATTAGTCAGTATGCTCTGGACTAACCAGCCTTTCCCAGGGAAGAATGGTTCAGCTAAAGGATGCACAGTGCAATTTGCCAGTATAAACTGACATTAAACTGACATTTGCAAGTACAACTAAGCAGAGGTAACACACCCTGAAAAGAGAAAGCAGGAAAGCTTCTCAGATGGTGGGCTTGCCTATGTTCTTTGGTTGTTTTGCTGGAGGCTGAGAAGTCAGCAAAACACATAATTAGCCTGTGTTTGAAATTCCCTGTTTTGTTGGAAATTAAGCACAAGCTAAACTCAGTTCCTATTCAGCAAAGAGTATTAACGCACGCTGAAATATTAGTATCTGCTTCAGTGCCTGGCTTAAACTGTGCATAAACCTTTATGGTTAAGACAAATTCATCTTTTAGAAAAAGAAAGCTTCTTAGCTGTCCTTCTTGTCATTATTATCTGTGTGCATAATTTGGAGAAATTTAGGGATAAGCTGGAAAATGGGTAATGCATATACCCTGGTTAATTTAGATTTACAGGAACACCTTGATATGGGTCCATTTAATGGACTAGTTAGACTAAAGGCAGCAGGGGATCCTCTTTGAACCATGGGAAAGAATACTAAACTTGGCTACAGGACAAAAAAAATACAGATGGGGAAAATGGATTTTTGCCTGATAAGGAGAAAGCACTGAATGATTTTCCTGTAAAGCCTATTGTTATTACCTGTCTTTTTAAAAATGATTAGATTGAGAAAGAGAGAAAAGTGACCTACACTCACTACACTTGTATTGATTTAGAGCCCCTTGCACCTGCAGGCAAGGGAATGGGCCAGTATAAACTGACATTAAATCACACCCATGAAGTTTTGAAGCAGCAACACTTTAAATCATGTAGGCATGGGTTTTGCATTTGATTTCAAAGTGGTGCAGGTACCTAAATGCTCAACTGAGCAAAGTAGTTTGCCATCATCTGTTTGAAAAATAAGTGAGCTGATAAGATATGGTAAAAGTAGTCAAGAAGTGACTGCCTGGAGTTGTACTACTAACCGATGGAAGGTAACAATGAAATGCTTAATTTGTCATTAGCAAAAGCAAGATCTTTTCCAGTGGTTCTTTTCCATAAGCCCTGAGCACAGAGCTCTTCAGCCCCCAGGGGATGCCCTTCTGACTGGCAAATAGCTGTTCCAGTAGCATCTTCCACTGTGCAGCGCGAATCCTCCACAAAGCTGTGGCTAGTGTCTGCGGCAGGTCATCAGCCAGCTCCTGCACAGTGTAGCCAGGGCAGAAACTTCTTTTAGTCAGTGACAATAGCTCTGATCCAGCCAAATTTATCTATGAATAGACATGTTTTTGAGGGAGGATATTGGATAACTATGAAACAGCTGTGGCACCTCCTCAGTGGCCAATGTGGTTAATTGCAGCTTCTCTTCTACTCCATTAGATTACAAAAAAAGTTGTAAAAAGGCCCAACTGCAAAGTTAGAAAACTTTTTTTGTTGTCAAAAACAGTGGGCCCAAGTCTGGGGAAAATGTGAACATCTTCTTTGTTGATGATCTTCTTGACAGCCTAGTAGAAAAAAGGAATAGTTGAGACATCTTGCAGCCAAATGTCAAGTGTATAAGATGTGTTATGCTTATTTTCCTCACGTGTCAGTTATGAATGACTAAAGGTGGCTGGCAAACCAGAGGCCTTCAAGTCCCCGGAGGTGTAGAGGTCCTAACCCCTGGTCCAGGTCTGCTCTCCCGATGCCCAGAATCTCAGTGCCCTGGGGGGCGCTGCGGGATTCTCCCTCATCAAGCATCAAACAAGGGGTGCCTTGGGAGTTTGTGACAAAACCTGCAATTCCAAAAGGGTTAGCATTGGGGGGAATCTCCTTGGTGGGTAGTGGGGACTGAGATGAGTCTTGGGGTCTTCTCAGATTGTGAGTAACATAGGAGGAGATCTGAGAAGGGCTGAATAAGCTATGAAGTGGATCATTTCCAGCAGCCTAGAAGATTGCTCTTTGCAGTACTGACTTTGGAACGGCAGGATGTTGGGATTATAGAGATGCTAGTTGGAGTAAGTGGCTTGTTCCCATCCTGTATTAATACAGTATTTGGCATCCAAAGGATGACATTTTGCACTTAGATTCCTGTGTAAACTAAATCACTTTACATGACACTGTTGTTTTTATATTTCTACTTAATTTATTTATTAAAGGCAATTGTTTATATCAGACTACTCACGCAATGTCCAAACTTCTTGGGATCATGTATACTAAGCTGTTAAGCAGAATAGCCTTGGCTACTGAAAGTGGCGTAGATTTATATCTTGTACATATCTGAGAATACCAAGGACTAGAAAAAAGTTTCTGAGAAATTTTTAAAGTACCTTTTGAAAAGGAGGTGCCAGAAAACTGACTTATACCTACAGAGCATCATATAGACAGAGCACAATATATGACAAACATATGGTCTATGTATAGAGCATGAACTTAAAAATGAAGACTGAAAGACATTTTACTGATCAAGTTCCAGAAAAACTAACTGAGGTGAAAAGACATGGTTATTTAAAGGTTGAGAAATGAGCACAAATGCTGTTAGACTCTGACTATATTTCAGTGAATAAACAAATGGAGTCCTTACTCCACAGTAACATATCATTCCAATGCTAAACACAGTCCGACATAAGGAAAATGCTTTATCTGATTGTTTTATGGTCATATCCCAAATTTAACAACACATTGAAGTGAAATCTAAGTGTGGGCAAGGAAAAAAAGAATATATGGCCTTTTTGCAATTTAAAAGAGGCCATTATTTGTTATAGTTTACTTCCAGGGAGATGCTGAAGCCCATTTATTTCGTAACAGGCAAGCTGAGGGTGCTTTGGTCTCTGCACCCTGCTGGGGATGCTGTGGCTGACTGTGGGCACCATGGCTCTATCCGGCCTTCCTGGCCAGAGGCCACCACCAAGGCCCCTCCTCATGCAGGGGAACAGGACCTGATGGATAACTGCAGCTTTCACTGGACTTTTCCGGGACTTCTCTGCAGTGTTGGTTTTTTTCTGGTACAACGGTTATTTTTCCTTTTTACAGGAAGGCTCTGTGTTCTGTTAATATGGATGTAGTAACACGTATGAACATGCTCTGTCTTCCCTCCAGCTTGGCATTGCCTTGCTATAGCTCGGGTGCCGTGAGTTAAGTGATGTTCTGCCCTAAGTTGGGTTCATACAGACGATTTCAGGGTGAAGGCACAGCATCAAACTGATTACCAGCTTCCATTTTATTTGTTAAATATTCACTGCCAACAGCTTACAGCCTCTCTGGAAGCAGATGATTACCTTTTCCACCGTACTATGAAAACAAATCTCCTCTTGTCCTCAGGATGCCTTTTCTGTTTAAGCAAATTTAAACATCTGATTTTTTTGTGAGACTTGTGGTTAAATCACTGCCATACATTTCCTTTTGTAGTGATCTCAAATACGTTTGGGAAGATAATAAAACTTTCTGTAACACACTGATTAGCCCTCTTAATTAACAGGGCTGAATACAGCCAAAAATAGTTTCCAAAATATTCAGCCTCAGCCCAACACAGTTCTGTGTCGCTTCAGGTGTCATTTAAGCATGCAATAATATTCCCAGGAACTCCGATTCTCATCAGAGATGATGTTATTATAAATAGGACAGCATTTTTCAAATAGCTGATTTCTGGTGCAAATGATTTGCAAAGGCATCCTTGATTTTTGTGGAGGCATGTAAACATTCTTCCTGATATTTGGCTTTTTCTGTCAAAGAGCCAAGTAAGGGAATGAACAGTGCTTCATATTTTAATGACAGGAAAACTCTTTTCTAGGATGTGCCCTTTTTATATTTTCAGGTGCACCTCTGGTACAGCTGAGAACCTCTGGACCTCTTGGTAGATAAACCTCTTGAGAAACTCTGCTGCAGAAATTGTGCAAACATGTTATAGCACCAGTGTTTGGATCCCACCATGCAGAAAACTTCATCTTGTTTAATACTTCCAGCTGAGAGTGGAAGGATATCCTTCCAGCCTGGAATGATTTCTGGGGTATTAGCCAAACATTGCCAGGTTTATGGCCAAACTGAAATGTGGAAATCATGGATTAATGCCCCTTTCGTGCAACTTCTCAGCCAATTACTTAATTCTGAGCACATGAGGGTTCCCCTGACCATGCATGTGTTTTCAGAGGAGACTTCAGCTCCATGAGTGTGCTTGTGAGGTTGAAACTTTGTATGAAATAGCTTGTTTTATTAGGTGTTTAGGCTGTGGTTTGACAAGATGATTTAGGGTGTCTTGTACCATATCTAACAGGCACGGATTGCAAAGTGCTGGACAGACTCACTCTGCTGGTTTATACTGGTTCAAAAAATGTAGGTAGGAGGTATGTCTTGTCCTAGAGACTTGCATAGTCTGTCTGAATTGTTATTACATAAGGTATATGTAAGGTATTATATAAAGTATTATAACACCTTATTTTGGCTGAGGTATTGTTTGTCCTCCTGCGGCTGGCATAAAACCGACATATGTAACATATTTTGCAGCCTGATTCAGCATCCTGCAGAGGTGTTCACATCTGATATCATCAAATTTGTGCTGCCAGGTGATTCAATAGCACAGCTTCTGTGTCCATTTCCATGACTTATGTCACTTTTTACAGGAGAACCTAATCCAAAAATCAGCAAAACTCCCTCTGAAGTCAGGGGACTTTGGATGAAGTCAGTCTCTCATTTGCTTTGCTCCCCTCATGTTGAAACAGACGGGGTAATTAAACTGGTTTTAAAAGAGTGCTTCATTTCTTAAGAGAATGGCATTGACTAAATCTCATTCAGTAAAATGTTGTAAAAATGACTGTCCCACAAATAAGGAGCAGTACATTAACTTTTTATATTTAACAGCACCACATCTTAACTATTTTTTAAACTGATGTATCTATGGTATTCTTTTTAAAGAAATCTTCAGTGTTAGTTACTAGTTTGTTGAGGTATCATTAGCCCTGGGGAGAACAGGGAAGGAACGTGTGATGTGATGTGATACCTGTCATGAGATCAGCCCTTGGCTCAAAGATGACCTCAGCCTAAGGCAGATAGCTAAGGCGTCTAGCAGTGGTATCTGATTAAGCTACAAAAATTAGGTGTAGTTGGGGATTTCAAAGGCTTCAGAATATGGGAATGTTTCAATCTGGTTTTAGTTTTCGCCTGGCTTAATTACAATGCTCTGTTAGCACAGTGTGCTGCTGGTTTCTTTTTCCTAGTAGCAAATCTGAATGCACTCCTAATTCTCTTGACAATGATCCTGTTCCCAAAGTCATGCCCATGATGAGGCTTGTGACTGAAAGACAAAAAAAAGCTGCTCACAAAGCTGTGTCTCAGACTTTTTCAGACCTGTAGTTTGACTCCTGAGGTATGTTGCTCTACACTGTCTTTCAAAAGGTGTGCACCTGCCAGGCCAAGTGGGGCTGGCCTTATCAAGATGGTCATGGAGGCCAGGTGGTTTCACATCATAGGTGAAACCACATTACCTCATCTTTCCAGATAATCATTCACCTGCTTGCACACGTGCTTCTGGCTACAGACTCACGGCATGAAAAATGCTGAATTCACAAAACAAGGTTGTAGGTTGTTGTGGGAATAGTTAACATCAGAAAAAACAGTCAGCGGCTGTCTGTGGCTTTTCATACAAGTTCAGCAGTCTCTGCTTCTCTGGGAGTCGGTGCAGCCCCAGCACTCTGCATCAGTAGATTGTAAGTGAGATTGCAGAGGGGATGAGTTGTCATTTTGGCTGGGGTTTTTTTCTGTGCTATATCTGCTCCTGTAATGAGGCCACAGTGCATGTTGGGAATCCTACGTGCTGGAGCATACAGTAGCAACTAAGCAGGAACTATCATTGCTCTATGATGACAGGCAGACTAGTTATGTCAGTCAAGTTAACCTGAAGATATTTTTTTCTCTCTGCACAGGCTGTGCTACAACAGCACAGAACTACTTGGAGTTCAGCATTTGCTCAAGCCAGTCTTAGGCAGTGATTTTATTACACTGTGCATGCTGACCATGCATTTTTGCAGGGACCGGTAGCGTTTGGGAGAAGACTTCACAGCAACAGCAGCAGAGTGCATTTCTCCTGGGGAGAGAGGCCACAGCTAATTGACTGTCAGGCATGTGAAAGAAAAAGGCCTGCTCTCAGAGGAAGGGGAATTACAGCTTGCCTAAAAGAAGTTACGATTGAGCAAAAGCAACGGGTTTGAAAGAGAGTTTCTAGTTTCGTTTCTCGAGCACAGGGGCCAGGGAGCCAGAGACCTGAAGGCTGGAAAGTGGAAGGGGAAAAAATTAAGCCAGTTTAGGTAGTATTAAAGGCATATGGGACACACTGAAAAAGGAGATTATTGAATGATGGCAGTACTGAGTAAGAAGAAAATTGGCTGCAAGATTGAGTATCATTTGCTTCATCTGGCCTCCTTACTCCCACAGTGTATCGCCTTACCTTTGAGATTTTTATGAGGCCAAGAGTATTTCCAC
Source organism: Morus bassanus (assembly GCA_031468815.1). Classification (NCBI taxonomy): domain Eukaryota; kingdom Metazoa; phylum Chordata; class Aves; order Suliformes; family Sulidae; genus Morus; species Morus bassanus. The sequence continues at coordinate 83,531,492 of CM062568.1, read as the reverse complement.
CTTTTCTTTGCTGATTAGAGCCATGGAGTGCCTTAAAGATCAATTTATTTATTTATTGCAGAAACAACGCCCTGTTTTTAACCAGGTCCCAAGCTGCTGAGTTAGGAGTGTCAGTAGGTAAGAAGGAAATCAAAACAGGAGCAGAAGCGGGAAAGTCTCCTAGTCTGAGAGCCAAGTTCAGAGAGGGGCTCTGGAGCAGAGTGGAGGCAGGTGGCAGGGATGCTGGTGGGGGGCCGGGATGGTGACCTGGGGAGGGACCGCAGTGGGGGTGAGCGTGAGGACCAACCGAGAGCAAGAGGCATATTCATGGCACTCAAAGGTGTGGTGAGGAAGGAGCAAGTGGGAGGACATGCAGAGCCTCAGGCAAAGGGAGAGAAGGGGAGGATGCTGCCATAGGGAGACAGGGCGTAGAGAGGCTCTGGTGTACAACATGAGGAGACAGTCGTAGGAAACTGGGTGCATGGTGAAGGCCCCAGCTGTCAGGCAAGGGGAAGAAGGTTCACAGGGGTGTTTTTAATCTGACTCACAATAAAAAGAATTTTTGAAATTAAAGCAAGGATAAACAGAGGAGGAAAGAAGCAAACAGTGTAGGGACTACATATAAAGAATAGAAAGCTCAGAAGAAACTTTAGAAGAGGCATACTTCAGATTTAATAAATAATCCTGCATTGTAGGCCTGTATTGACAAGGAGGTGCCTTCTCAAATGATGTCTCTTCCTTAGCAGTAGGAAATAGGGCTAGGCCTAGTAACCACCTCCAGCTTTCTCTAAACATGTTTTGGTCAATCTGAAAACAAAAAAGTATTTTTTTCAGAAGAACAAAAAGTCAGCTCAAATAGACTGACAGTGTTTTTTCTTTTAGTCTTTTGGTTTGTTTAAGGAGCTCAAAAATCAGCCTGATGCTCAGCCAGAGCAGTTGCAGGTACTTTGCAAGCTGCAAAAGGTCACCCCTCCCAGGGCACGCTAAAACGCATCTCTGCACAGGGCAGAGTAGGAGCTCGCACAGAGTTACGGACCAGCACCACATTTCCAGCACTGCACTGTAACTCACTGACACGACTTGGAAATGTGCCTTATTTGCATTGCTCGGCTAAGGGTTCGTTCAGCACATCCCAAAGAGAATGAAGGAGCAGCTCCTTACCTATGGGCTGCTGCCAAGCTGATCCCGAGGACCGCTCTGAATTATGCTGCTTTGCAGTAGGGACCCTTATGCCAACAACAAGCATATTTCAGCGGTGCACTAACCGTGACCTCTTGCTTTCAGCAGGCATGTCTCCAATGCTGTCAGGAGGCCGGGCGAGCGCTGTATAGGGCCAGCTTTGCTGACTCACATTAGCCATACATCCTCCTGCACCTGTGAAATCCTCAGCTGACCTGTGAACAACACAAAGGAGGGTGGATCCGTCCCTAATGCCCTAACTCAGAACTCCTCAGCCTAGTTTTTATGATGTTATGTTTAGCCCTATCAGTTATTGGTGAGCTGCAGGATGGGTGTATATGGTTAAAATCAAACAGCAGAGCCTCTACATTTGTAAGTTTTCAACTTGAAAGCAAAATGAGTATCTAAATGTAATGGGAAGAAAAAATATGAGAATTAACAATATATCAAATTAACAATGTATCAAATTAACCATTTCAATATATTGTCCATTAGTTGGCCAGGACTCATTACAGTATTCCTGTTTACACTGAAAACACAAACATTAGCTGGATGTGAGCGTGCACGCAGTTAATGGAAAAAATGGATGGACTCTTGTGTGCTCTTTCTCTTGATTTAAGATACCAAACTAGTACATGCATGTGAAGAAATACACTTGAATTCTGCTTTCCAGTTTGGGCAGCTGCTAACTCACCATTTCCATTCCAAATGTTTATTTATTTTGTTTATCTCTTCCTGTCTTTTTCCCAGGACACATGGTTGTCCTCAGAACAAATTTAGCCCCTTAAAGCTCCACAGTGTGTTAGAACTCATTTCCCCAGCCAGAAGGACAATCCGTGTAATGATTTCTGTGTTATAAAAACATACCATCTACTAAAAGTTGGTAAAAATCAAAGTACTCATTCGTTATTTGCACTGTAGTCTGCTGGGAGATCTAAAAGCAATAAATGAAAAGACTGTCAGTGCCCTGAGAGGGTAATAAGAACTTTTATTGCCCAGGAAATACAAGTTTATATTGAAGCTTAGTGGATACCCATCCTGTGCATGTGAAGATGCATCCTGTTTTAAAACATGACAAATATTTTTCTGTTGGTGGGAAATTTTCCTGGGATACAAGAATGATGTGTACCAAGAGAGCAATCAAAAGACACTGTGTCTTACCAACTCTTTGTGATCTGGTTTTCTGTCCTCGCTCCACTTACCCAGGTTGGTCCAACAAGAGGTGCCTTGAATTTACATGACAAGCTCTATGGTGCACTGGTGAGGTAGCAGCTGCCCCCCCGAATTAGACAGGGGCTGCTGTTGCAGTTAGTGGATGCAGCACATCCACAGCTACTAGTAGTGCAGCACCCGAGGCAGCCAGCTTCCTGACAGAAAGTTCCCTTGCTGCCTGAGAGGTGGGAAAATTCTGATGGCTCCAAGAGACATTTCTGAATGGCAAATGTGGCTTTGAATAAAACAGACACATGCAGCCATTTATTTATGCTTAGACCATTGACATTGATTTAAGACCTGAAAATGAAATTAGCTTTATATTTACATATATGGGTTTTATGCATTTATATAAACTTAGCTTTATATTTTGGGGGAAGGGGAATAAAGGTAGCCAGGCAAAACACTTTGACCTCCTGTATTGCAGCTGACAGCATTATACGCAGGTCTAATCATTGCCGCAGTTTGGACTGGTGTGTCTTGGATCTAGTGCTCTCGTATGCTTAGACTGCTTTGTGAGTAAAGCCCTGGCTCTGTAGCTCACACTACAGAGGTGGACATCTGCCTTGTCCAAAAGTGACAGATGAGCAGCAGGTCACCTCCTTCATGTTTCTGTCTCGCTGGAGGCACTGGTTATAGCGAGCAGTTTAGCACCACTTAGGGACTTGGACTCGTCAGACCTACGTCACTGGGATGCTGCCACAGCTCTGCGGTACCGAACACCAGGATCAGCTCAGCTGCCTCTGCACCGAGCATCTCCCTTTCCCTGCAGTGACAGTGAAGCTGCAGGGAGTCTGCCATGCCAGTGCCATAGTCGGGCATGTGCCACGGGTTCGGCTTTCTCTCTCTTCTTTCTTGTCTGCAGCTCCGGGGATTTTTCAGGTCTTTCTTTTTGTACTGGTATTGGGAAGGCTTACTATTATTCTGCTTAAAAGCCCGGATGAGAGAAGTTCAGTGCAGCGTTACAGAGGCACAATACAGCCTAGCTACACCAAATGCCTCTCGAGAGGCAGCGTATTGTGATCATGGGATTGTTGGTACAAGTTATGTCTTGGGAAAAGCCAGGACAGTGTCTGCAGGAAAAATCCCACCATCTGGAATCAGTTGTATGAGAGCCCATCATTTCTAAATCCCTAAGTGCTAGATCCTACAGTCTGCACACACCCAAAAATACAATTAACATTGACATGGGAAATGGCTGCAAATAATCTTGAAATGAGAGTTTCTTCCTGTTAAATACAGATGAAATTCCAAGTTTAAAGCAGCAATCAAGCTCTTTAATTGCTCCTTTCAGCTGTGTTTTTGTAAGAAGTAGAAAATAACTGCACAGGCATCGGTTAATTTAGAAAAGTCTAATCTGAAGATGTTACGAATAATAAAAGAGCCATTTTTACATTGTGCCAGAAAAACTCCAAGTTAACAAAAAAAGTCTGGCTCCAAGCCTGACCACCAAAATAGAAACTAAAGACAGTGCTACAAATATAGTCTCAGAAATTGGTTCACATCAATTTGATTATCTTCTAAGCAAAAAAAAAAAAAAAAGAGAAATGATTTAAAATTTCTGATTTAATAATGCTTTGAAAAATCCCACTGGTATTGTAGGCCAACTCCATTAATGTAAAAACCAAGACTCTTTTTTTTTTTTCATTAGTGCACACACCTTTATGCATTAACAAGTTGCACAACAAGACAATTATAGTGTAATTCCAAGGATTTGCAGTAAAGAGAAAGAAATTTCTGTGCAAATTCCTAGATTAATCCATTTTCCTTTCATGGAGTAAAAAGGAGCAAAGACATCTTAAAATAACTGAGATGGTTTTTCAGTACCTTTTCTGTTTTATAGAAATTGCTGTTTTCCGGGGGGAAAAAAAAACCAAACCAAACAACTTTTCTGATGCTGCAACTTGTTAAAATAACATCTTCAACAATGAAAACACTCGACTGGAAATACTTTTATAAATAAATGTAATAATAAATAAGTGTACACAGGTGTGATGCTGAACATAAGGGGCCCATCTGCTGAGAAAAACTGGAGTAATTTTTATATAGTTGCAGTAGGAGCAGCTTCACTTTAAATAAAATGAGTTTAGAGATTTTTTTTGGCACAATGGTGAATCTAAGGTCAGAAGGCTAAGCTTTGTTTTAGAAACACGAGAAGTAGAAGCTTGTACTGTAAAGAACAGAATGATGTCTCAGAGGACAAGAGACCCGACAGGAACAAACTAAACTCGAGGACACAGAAGTTGAGCTTCTCTTACTCGCTACCTAGCAGAGGTAGAGATGTTGAAAGCACCTACACCAGAAAAAAATTAGAAGGAATGCTGGGATATTTTAAAATTATGCAGGCTGGATAGTCCATCTGTAAAGGAAATGCTGAGAGATTGCAGAGGGCCCTGGCAAACCATCAGACTACACAGAACAACAGTAGGTAAAATCCAGCATTTATAAAAGCAAAGTAACATACATGGAAGATAAACCACGAGTTTATCTCAGAGGGCTCTAAACTCAGGGCGTCACCACTGACTGCCCCCTGGGAACTCTTATTCAAAAAATTAAAAAAAAAAAAAAAAAAAGTAATTCTAGGACAAAGACTGGAGTGGAAATCACAATAGGAAATATCACAGTGAAGAAATATTCATATGCCACACTCAACAATTTGACCCATACAATGCATCTATCATTTCTGACCCGACTCTCAGTATTGACTGTCTTCAGCATGGCACACAGTAGTCTGACAGACTTTGCTATTTCCTTACTGCTTCAAAAAGGCTTCCAAGTAAACAGTATTTCCCATGGTTTACTGTTGACCGTGTTTTCGTCAGCCTCCCATACCTCTGTAGTCACAGTTTCCAATGCTTACACACAGATTTGTAAAACTCAGCTTTTCTAGACATCAACTAAATTCCTGCTTCTGCCACCAGCTCCTGGAGCAAGACGAGCTCAGGCGATCACAGTGCAGCCCTAGCACAGCACGGCTTAATTTTCTGTACTGTTCCCACCAGCCTGCAGCCACAGTTCACCCCACCTCTCTCCCAGCAGCACTAACAACTGTTCCAGCACCACTTTTGAACTCCCAGCCCAGGCGTCATGGGGAACGGGCTAGTGAACTGACCCTTTCCGCCTGCCAAAGCCTCCGCGGCAGGCATGGCAGAGAGGCAAGGAGGAAAAGCAGGGAATCTATAGCCAGCCCCAGACTTCATCCCTTTTCTGGAGTCCTGTGTAGCTACTAGCACGTGGTGTGCACGTGGGTGTGTTTCCTACTTCCCCCAAATCCTTAAAATAGATATCACAGATGAAGGTCATTAACTAAATATTAAGACAACTTTCCCACCCTTAGCTATCTTAAAGGGCTCACTCTTCTTCACTGGTCCACCTGCTGGTTCTTTGGCTCTGGTCCTGCCTATTTTCAAAGGGTGCAGCAACAAAGAGGGGAGGATCAGGTAAATGTCACTCTGCAGTTTCCTAAATAACTCCAGCCTTCACCATGATGTCTGAAATTGCTCTCCTTTTCACAGTGGCATTTCTCCCACAGGCAGGGGTAGGAGAAAGCTAAATCAGAAGAATAGGTCCTTTGCTTGTTATTCATAAAATAATTAATCAATAACACCACTGGAAACGTGGTGGAACTTCACAGGCATTAAAACAGCAATACAGAAGTTAATTTTATTGCAGTAGTTTTGAGTGGAGCAAACTGACAGGCAGAGCCATCTAGAGCTAACATTTCAAAGCTTTCAGGTTCTTGCTTGACCAGGCCCAGCATTTGCAACACTATTTTTAAAACACTCATGACATCAAACAGGCATGCTTGCTCAAAGGAACATCACCATCTCAGGAAAGTCACTTCTGCATTTTGAAAGAGAGGTAAAATATGTTTTACTTTCTTGTGGCTTGCCAGGTTAAGCCACAGAGTTGGCCATCTCACCAGGACACGTTTTGTCAAATAACTTCCTTCTCCTACCACAGCCAAACCATCCCGTGCCCATGCCACTCTGCGATGATACACAGGGCCTGCTGTCATACACTGCTAGGCCACACAAACCATACCAATAAGCAGGTTTACCTTTTCTGGTCCTCCACCACTGTGAGATATGAACCAAGCGATAACCAACATTTCCCAGACTTAGGAAGGCTTAGTAGGATTCATTGCACTTTTCCTACACTTGTGAGGAAACAGCTCTACCAGCCCTCCTCACGTGTTTCTTGGTTCCAGCGATTCCCTCTTGTAGCAGCTGCACAGAACAAGGTGTGAAGACTGCAGCTGCAGGAACACCAGAAAAACACAAAAAAAGAAGAGTTTCTTCATTTCTGTGCTCTGCAGAAACTGCTCATTCAGAGACTGTGGGCTGAAGGGATCAAGAGAAGCAAAACGGAGCCCAGCAGTCAGTTGTTGTGAACCAGCAGGGAACCAGGTGACCCACGGTCATGTTCTCAGCTCTTCCACTTTGGAAACAACTCCATATTAACAGCTTCCTCATACAAAAGGCAGCTAAAGGATATGTTTATCCATTTGTCTCCCTTCTGATGGAGGACAACCGAGATGACTTACACCTCTGTGCAGCACAGGGCCACAAACAACTTGGGCTGATCTCAGCAGTGTTGTAACATGCTAAAAGTTTGTGTTTTCAGTGTTTTGAGCACTGACAAAAAACCTCCCAATGTTCTTAAATGCTTACTAACAAAGCCACAAAACATTTTAAGAAATCTTAACACACTGGTGGTAAATTGTATTGTTCTCCACCTTATTTGTATTGAAAGATTCAATTCTGTTCCTTTTCATTTGTATGCAATCAAAATGTTTAAAATACAAAATGCATGCTTTAGGAAATGGTGCATACCAGATACCACCCACTCTCCTCTCAAAAAGCATTTGCAACTGTAGCTCATGTGTTGTTATTATTTGTTGCACATTCCAGTTATACAATGGAAGTACTTTATGTGTCTGTTTTTTTTTTTTCCCAAGCATGCTAAGGCACAAGAACAGCGATCTGTTAAGCTCCCTCCTTGAGCTGCACAGCTCCATAACCAGTTCTGCGAAGTATCCTCATGCTTGGTGGGTCAGCATCACCAGCATCCTGGCCAGCTTCACCTGCTGGCCAGGGCTCCTTTTTCTGCTCATATAGTGGCCTACAAAGCACCGACAGCAGTAACAACATGTACATTCATTTTCTGGTACCAAACCTCATGGAGATACTCTACCCACTGCTTTTCCACCAGCTGAGACCACATTAACCTGTGTAGCTGAATCTCCTTTTCCTAAATGGCAAAGCGAAGGAAAGACTGAGTCCTCTGAAGTAACTTTTTTTGCCCTTCGATACCACCAAATTTATTGTCCTGATTCTGGAAAACCTCCATGTTCTTGCAGATGTAAAGAGTCAGTCATTTCTCCCAACAATCCAAGGTAATGCCAGTGAGACTTCCTCTGTTATCCAGTACTCTGCTTGGTACTTGGTAACAAAGCCACATATCTGGCTTGGGAGACTGTTCTGAGGGAGAAAGGACAAGGAAAATGACATGGAAAGATGGAAAATGAAATGCTAATCCATAGCACTTTGAGAAGCCTCTTTCTTCAAGTCCCTCATGAGCTGCACAGTCACACCAAGTGCAGCAAGATAGACACCTGCATGCCCTGAGCAAAGACCCCCTCAGAGATTTCCCCACCTCTAACTGATCTCTATTTTATTCTCAGGAATCCAGGGTTGCTAACATTTGTAATCCCAGCACCTCTGTTAAGTACTTGTATAAACTTCATTCCCCAGCTTTAAGGGGAAAAAAATCTTTTTGCTTAGCACTGCCTGGATCATCCATGGGAATGGAAGGGAACCATCTGCATGTACTGGTCGTATTTCTTCCTTCCAAACACTGGCATGAATGACATTTGACTGTTATGGAGTGAGAAAACCCAGAGGAGATGAGGGAGGTGCGGTGGAAGATAAAGGCCAGAATGCCCAAGCGTAGGGTGGAAAGTTTAGGGAGGGGAGGTACAAACTCTTGGCCTGCATTTCCAGTTTCAAGGAGCTGTCTTGTCTCTGTTTAAGCCAGGGACATCTACAGGGGGACACACAGTCCAGGTCCTCTGCCACCACGTTGACTTGCAGCTTATCAACTCAGCAGCCCCACCAACTACCATCAGCACACCCAGCCCTTTAACTGCCTATAACCACCTCTGCAGAACAAGCTATACACAGTCACAGGCTGAGATGTCATATAGCCTCATGTAACCTTGTATTTTGGGATAATATAGGACATTTATGGACACTTTGAACATCAGCAATGTAGACGGTGCTTATAATATCTGAAGCCAGTGTAAGCCATATTTCTGTTTTTAAATAGCCATTCTTGACTTCAGATCATTAAGACTGCCATTTTAAGTGGCAAGAGGCAGATGGAGTACATCTGTCTCAAAGAGGGAAAAGGATCTTCGCACAGGAGTTAGCAGGGCTCATTGAAAGAGCTTTAAACTAGAGTTGAAGAGGGAAAGGGATAAAACCAAGCTCGATAGAGATAAGCCTGGGGGTGGCATGCCAGTGTGTGAGGGATTATGTGCTACCAAGGTCCTTTGGTCTGCCATCTCAGAGGAGGTAGGGGATGGAAAGCCATGCCATAGCAAAGACACAAGGATTATTGATGTGTTAGAAACCACGGAAGTGCCTGAGAATGGTCACATAGGAATTAGGGCTTCTCCACCAAAAAAGGTGGCAGGATCAATAGCCCAGCTGAAGCACTTCTACACCAATGCATGCAGCTTGGGCAAAAAACAGGAGTTGGAAGCCACTGGTGCAGCTGGAAAACTATCATATAGTTTCCATTATGGAAACATGGTGGGATGACTCGCACAACAGGAGTGCTGCAATGGATGGCTATAAACTCTTCAGAAGGGATAGGCAAGGAAGGAGAGGTGGTAGAGTAGCCTTGTCTGTTAGGGTGGGGTTTGATCCTCTAGACCTTAATGATGGTGGCAACAGGATTGAGTGTTTATGAATAAGAATCAGGGGGAAGGCTTACAAGGCAGCTATCATGGTGGGAGTCTGTTATAGGCCACCCAACCAGGATGAAGAGGCAGATGAAATATTCTACAAGCAGCTGGGAGAAGTCTCATCATTGCTAGCCCTTGATCTTGTGGGGGACTTCAACTTACCAGATATCTGCTGGAAATACAATGCAGTGGAGAAGAAACAGTCTAGCAGGTTCCTGGCGTGTCTGGAAGATAACTTCCTGACACAGCTGGTGAAGGAGCCAACCAGGGAAGGCTCCCCGCTGGACCTGCTGTTTGTGAACAGAGAAGACTTGTGGGTGACGTGATGGTTGGAGGCTGTCTTGGGCATAGTGATCATGAAATGAGAGAGCTTTCAATTTTTGGAGAAGTAAGGAAGCAGGTCAGCAGAACTGCTACCTTGGACTTCGGGAAGGCAGACTTTGGCCTGTTTAGGAGCCTGGTTGACAGAGTCTCTTGGGAGGCAGTCCTGAAGGGCAAAGGAGTCCTGGAAGGCTGGACACTTCAAGAAGGAAGTCTTAAAGGTGCAGGAGCAGTCTGTCCCCATGTGCTGAAAGATAAGCCAGCAGGGAAGACTGGCCTGGCTGAACAGAGAGCTTTGGTTGGAACTCTGGAAAAAAAGGAGAGTTTATGATCTTTGGAAGAAGGGGCAGGCAACTCAGAACGACTACAAGGATGTTGTGAGGCTATGCAGGGAGAACATTAGAAGGGCCAAAGTCCAACTAGAACTAAATTTGGCTACTGTGGTAAAAGACAAAAATGTTTCTAGAAATACATTTAATAACAAAAGGAGGGCTAAGGAAAATCTCCATCCTTTATTTGATGCAGGGAGAAACATAATGACAAAGGCAGAGGAAAAGGATGAGGGACCTAATGCCTTCTTTACCTCAGTCTTTGATAGTACAACCAGTTGTTCTCTGGATACCCAGCCCCCTGAGCTGGAAGACAGGGACGGGGAGCAGAATGAAGCCCCCATAGTCCAAGGGGAAATGGTTAGTGACCTGCTACACTGCTTAGAGAAACACACGTCTATGGGGCCAGATGGGATCCACCCAAGGGTACTGAGGGAGCTGGCAGAAGTACTCACCAAGCCGCTTTCAGTCATTTTTCAGCAGTCCTGGCTATCTGGGGAGGTCCCAGTCGACCGGAGGTTAGCTAATGTGACGCCCATCCACAAGAAGGGCTGGAAGGAGGATCCGGGGAACTACAGGCCTGTCAGCCTGACCTTGGTGCCGGGGAAGGTTATGGAGCAGATCATCTTGAGTGCTACCGCACCGCACATACAGGACAACCAGGGGATCAGGCCCAGTCAGCATGAGTTTATGAAAGGCAGGTCCTGCTTGACTAACCTGATCTCCTTCTGTGACAAGGTGTCATGGTTTTAGCTGGGATAGTTGATTTTCTTCACTGTAGCTAGCATAGTGCTGTGTTTTAGACTTAGTATGAAAATAATGTTGATAACACACTGGTGTTTTAGTTGTTGCTGGGTAGTGCTTACACTAGTCAAGGACTTTTCCAGCTTCCCATGCTCTGCCAGGTGCACAAGAAGCCGGGAGGGGAGGGGATACAACCAGGAGAGCTGATTCGAATTGGCCAAAGGGTATTCCATATCATGTGACATCATGCCCAGTATATTAACTGGGGGGAGTTGGCCGGGGGAGGCAGCGATCACGGCTCGGGGACCGGCAGCGTCGGTCGGCGGGTGGTGAGCGGTTGCAGCACTTGTTGTTTAGTTTTGGGGTTTTTTTTCTTTCTTCCAAGGTTTCATCTCTCTCTCACTCATTATTTTTCTTTTCATTATATTATTATTATTGCTGTTTTATTTTAATTATTAAACTGTTCTTATCTCAACCCACGAGTTTTCTTACTTTGGCCCTTCCGATTCTCTCCCCCATCCCACAAGGGTGGGGGGAGTGAGCGAGCGGCTGTGTGGTGCTTAGTTGCTGACCGGGGCTAAACCACAACACAAGGTCACCCACCTAGTGGGTGAGGGAAAGGCTGTGGATGTTGTCTACCTAGACTTCAGTAAAGCCTTTGACACCATTTCCCACAACATTCTCCTGGAGAAACTGGCTGCTCATGGCTTGGATGGGCATACTCTTCACTGGGTAAAAAACTGGCTGGATGGCTGGGCCCAAAGAGTTATGGTGAATGGAGTTAAATCCAGTTGGCGGCTGGTCACAAGTGGTGAGGCCGCACCTCGAATACTGTGTTCAGTTTTGGGCCCCTCACTATAAGACATTGAGATGCTGGAGCGTGTCCAGAGAAGGGCAACAAAGCTGGTGAAAGGTCTGGAGGACAAGCAAGCCTTATGAGGAGCGACTCAGGGAACTGGGGTTGTTCAGCCTGGAGAAAAGGAGGCTGAGGGGAGACCTTATTGCTCTCTACAACTACCTGAAAGGAGATTGTAGCAAGGTGGGTCTCAGCCTCTTCTCCCAAGGAATGAGCAATAGGATAAGAGGAAACGGCCTCAAGTTGCACCAGGGGAAGTTTAGATTGGGTGTTAGGAAAAATTTTTTCACTGAAAGGTTTGTCAAGCATTGGAACAGGCTGCCCAGAGAGGTGGTTGAGTCACCATCCCTGGAGGTATTTAAAAGACGTGTAGATGTGGTGCTTAGGGATATGGTTTAGTGGTGGACTTGGCAGTGCTAGGTTTACGATTGGACTTAATGATCTTAAAGATCTTTTCCAACATAAATGATTCTATGATTTTCTACAGCTGATGATGATGGTGCAGACACAATGCTCATATTACATGATTCAGAAAATAAAAAACCTGAAAACTGAATGTGATCTGAGTTTTAGACTTTGCACAGAAGCAAAAAAAATTAAGCTAAACAGTAACTGAGTTTTGTGGAAAGGGTTTTATGGACGGAAATTTTTGCAATTAAAAAATTCAAAGAAAACAGGTTTTGTCTGGATGTAAACATTCCCCTGCTGCCCTGGAAATACTAAAACACCAACACTACAGTGAGACATTGGGAAGAAGAAAGTGTTCTTTAAAGTTAAGGAAGAGCACCAATCACAAAAAAAGGTGGAAGTACTTCTTGAAATATTTCAAGTTTACAAATATGTAAGATATTGTAAACATGTTCCTGCTTTTTAAATCTCGGCTGCTGTTAAGCCAATCGCCCAGTAAACTGCCAAACTGCAAAGATGCCAACTGGCTTTGACAAGAATTCCCAGGGGAAAAAAAAAAACCACAACAAACAAATGAATAAAAAAGACCCAGAAGATTACACGGATAAAAATCTATGTGCTGTTTTGGGCTGGACTAATGCACACTGAACTTTGTGTGAAAACTGCGTGCCAAAACAAGAGGGGAAAAGTAAGATCTAGCTTTAACATTTCTCCAGCTGAGTTTTCAGGGACATCATCTCTCTGTAGAAAGAACTGCTAAAAGCACTTGCATGGACAATACCAATTGTTGCAGTCCCTGTTAAGCATATGACCTAAAAAAAAGTTTGATAACTTCACTAGGCAACATTTCCACAAACATTTAGGCTGTTAACACTGACTCATATCCCTCCCCCTCAATAGTTACAACAGTCTCCGGGCTTTTGGTTGTGATTTTACCATGGGAGTGGACAGAAAGACCTGTTGCCAATGCCCACTGGCTTCTCAAAAACACACGAGCCTTGCAGGCAGCTGGAAACTCTCCCATGTGCACTCTGTCCAGCCACACTTAGGACACATACTAAATTTCTTCATGCTAGACCATACCAACTTGGCAGAACTACCTACACGGGTTTGAATGGCTCCATACATGCAGGCAGTCCAGTTAGACACTGCCTGATCCTACGGCTGGCCCTCAGGACATGCTTGCTCTGTTTACCAGATCTTATAAAGAAGAATACAATAGCTGGTGAGATGATGGGAGAAAAAGGAAGAAGGGAAAGCAACAGTTTAAGCTTAAATTGGAAGTCACATTGCATAACTGACAGGATCTCATCAGAGCTCAGATGTAATAATTTTGCTCAACTGCAGATGCGACAGGCTATCCCACGTGCAAAGTGTTCTGCTGTCATCGAACCTTTAAAGACACATCATTATACTAGTAAGGCCAGAAGAGTAGTAACACTGTCTCATTTTTCATGTGTTCCATATATCTCACACCTAACTGCTGCACACAGGTGGAAGCTAAAAATCCCATTTATTTGACTTTGCCTTTGCTGAAGCTCAACTCTAAACTCCCAAGCCGTGTCAGCTTGCTCAGACATATGTAATTTAGCTTCATCCCTTTCCAAGTTGCAACACATTTTGTGCTGTCAAGAGTCACACTCCACTGGTTTTAATTTGCTCTTTGTAACAACAATGCCTATCAATCCAGCACATGAAGCAGCACATCTGTGGAAAAAAAAATTCTGTCTTGCTAGAAATCCTTAGCAATAAACTTGTCTGAAATTACTCCCCAAAAAGTACGTGCTACTTAATTCTAGTCAACTGACAGAAAATTATTTTTCCATAAGATGCTGGTCCTCCCAAACAAATGAATTCCCCCACATTTTACAAGTATTCCCAACTGGCAATTCCATCAGTCCTAGTGAAAAGCTTTGCTGCAACTTTGTACAGATGTTCAAGATTTTTTGAAATTGCAGCAACACTGAAAGGAGGACATTCCCCTCCCCCCCACAAGTAGTAGGACTTACGGAAATAGTATCAAAAACAGTAATTCCTGTGCATCACTGATTTCTGCTGCAGATCACAGTTACTGAACGAATAATGGAATCATTTCCATGCTAAGCCTCTCACCGACCGTGTGCTCTATCTTCACGCGTCACTTAGTTAAAAGGTTATCCTTGGTGTCTGCTTTCAGACAGCAGGCATCTTCAGCATCTCTGTGCTGCCTGCCCTACCATGTAAGTAACAGCAAGTTTAGCTTATCATCACTGAAAGAAATCTACTCATAAATCAGAGATGAACAGAGGATATGCAATTTTGCACCACCCTTTCAACACAGCCAGCACGCTGACTCAACAAGGACGAGACAACATCAGGAGCTGTAAAGGTAAGATTCAGCCGGTGTCAACGACATAGGCAAACCCACGCAGTAACTAACTGCTGGAATTTGAAAAAACCCATTGAAGTCCAGCACTTTTAATGAGAAACTAATGGACAAAGAAATTTCATGCAGAAGCTTACAGCACAGCAACGAGAAGGAAAGCACACATGCAACAATAAACCCCAAAGCAAGGATGCACAATTACCACAGTGAAATTACTGGGTGGCTCAAAGACAGTGATGAAGGCCAAGTTTATGAAGAACTGGGGCAGGGGGGAAAGGGGGGGCACTGGTAAGTGCTACATGTCTTAAGACACCACTGCTAATAATTTGAAAGGCAAGTTTCTTTATGAAAGCAGCCACCAATTTTAAAGCAGCCACTGACACTGGAGAGCAAGGCAGAGCCCTGGCAATTGTCTACAGCAGACACAGAAGACAGGGTGGTCCAACCCAGCACCAGTAGCAACCAGGAAACTGGGAGGTGACAGAGTGCCAGGAAGGGCACCAGACTGTATGAAGACTAGAGAGAGTAACAAACAAACCCAAGAAATTCTTGGCAGGACTCAGTGAAGAGCGTTAGGAAGTGTTTCAGACTCCAGCTGGGTATGCAGCTCCCAAGTAGGGCAAGAAAAACAAAACTGTTGCTGCTTTGCTGCTCTGAGTCAGTAGGTTAAGACCCACACTTGTGCAATTCATCAGTGAGACTGAGGAGACCAACGTCTGCTCATCCTTCCTTGCTCCACATGCCCTCCTTCCCATGCCTCCCCCCAAATCCTGCCGCTATTACAGCACTTCCTCAGGAGACACCTGCAGTGGTTCCCGTGTAGCAACACGGTGAGGACAGGAGACACAGCATGGACCAGTGAGTGACTGAGTTCTGATTTCTTAAAAGAACAGGACAACGGAAAAATGGCACGAGTGATCCAGCTAATGAGCTTAAGCCCCTTCTCAAAAAATGAAAGTTGTTTTTATAAGTTGTAATTCCATCTGTAAAAGTGCTCTACGTTCTGCTGTGTTGAATGCAGGTATCTCAGCATTCATTGGATCAGAGTCCCAGTTTGAAGGCCATTAAAATACTAGTTTTTCAGTACAGCAGCTATTTCATTTTCAGACAGGTCAAGGCCCCATACATATCATTGTCTCAACACCTGTCAAAGATGAACAAGCTACAACAACTACAGTTACAACATTATCAAATCTTTATGCAAAATATTGAAAGCAAATTTCAAAGGCCGAGTTGTTTTCCATTATAGTTAAGACTTGGCTGTGCTTTCATAATGGAAAAACAGAAATTTTGTAAAAGGTCAGGTGATGGAAAAAAGTGATTACAAAAGGGGAAGTGGCAATATAAGAATGAGGGAGAAAAAAAGGCTAAGATTAAGAACAGCATTTATATATAAAAATTTATTTAGGTGAAGTCACAAACAGTTTAATATCAATTTACAAACACTTCATGTTATGCATATTATTGAAACTATCAAGAAAGGTAAAGGAGAGCAAATAATGGCAGCTTTTTCCTGAAACAACTAAAGGCATACCCTTACCATCATGCGCGTTACTGGATCATAGTATTACCTTGATCATACTCCCTAGTATGCAAGGGAAAAGGAAAAGAAAACAAAATACTGAGATGTATAATGATTAAACAGTGAACCAGTGAATATGATTTTCATGAACACCAGACTACAAAGGTCTAGTCTGATGCTCAGGATCTTAAGTATTCTACGAGGATAAAATGAGAATAATAATAATTTAGGTCAATTATTATATCTGATTGAGAATTTTGTAATGCACAGTTGGACTGTAACTGATTTCTGGCAATGACAGCAATGGTTAATGCATTTTTCAGAGAAGAATGGAGAGGTGATATTGAGCCTCACAGAATAATTCTGTTGACAACCTGAGTTATTATACCAAGTGTCTGATACTGTTTCAAGTCAAATATACATTTATGTTGCAGATATTCTCAATGAAATGGTAAAAGTAACAGCTGTAACAAGACAAGTTATGATTTATTTTTTTTTTTAAACAAATATAGTACATAGGTTTTTGAAGTGTCCGGTTGTGATCTGCAAAGATCCAGGATTGCACACAAGTTTGCTCAAATGAGAAGGGTTAATCTGCACGTTTAATTGGCTTATACTTTCAAAGTAGTATTTTAGGGCAGGGTTCTCCTCCAGGAGACTGTTCCTGACCTCATTCAACCAATGTTCAATTTATTCACCTTCCTGAATCTTTGCCCTCTTTGGATAGTCTGTGACAAGTGCTGCGCTGCAGGAATTCCTGTTTTCCAGCAAACTGGCTTGCTCTGCAGGTTTGAAGTCCATTGTTACAATTGCTGATTGGGTAAAATGAATTTCCTATGTCTTCTCTAGCACAGCTTGCAACGCAACAGAAGCAGAGGTAAAAGAATGCACTAGAATACCAGAGCTCCACTTAAACACCAACGGAGTCAGGCTGTTGGCACCAATAAGAAATTCTGTATTTAACAAATCTGCAAATGTTTAAAATCCAAAGTTAGTCAGTTTTATATATAAACTCACCCACTTAGTCTGACTGCCATCCCAACTGGCCTTCTGTTTTCATGGAGTCTGGAAAAAAAATGAGAATTGTCTGAAGTTAACGCAAACATAAATTTGCAGGAATCCATCTCAGCTATCCTACATACGCACCAATTATCGCACTGAAACTAGAACTAAGGTTTCTCACTTTGTTCTTTCTGCATAAAGCAAAGCTACAGCTCTTCATCAGTGCCTTAGAAAGGACAGCTGGCTTCAAACACGACACTTTGTTTTCCCTGACTTTGTTTTTACTGGTTAACCTTCTGTACAACTGCAGAACCAGAGAGATACAGGCACTACCTCAAGATGATATTTAAGGAGCCTTCAACTGAAAGGGGAAATGAAATCTGGTCAGGCTGCCTGATGATATCCCTTGAAATTATGAAAACAAAATCAGTTCAAACAAACAATATGGAAGAAGAGGTCTTCATAAAGCACCTCCTCTTCCTCCTGACAGCATGAAATGCGGAAAAGTTTAGGTTCTGGCTGAAGCCGTAAGCCCATAAGAGGCTATTCTCTCCCATTTTAGTTCTCTGATTCTTTTGTCCAAATGTGAAGCCACCTCTTATTTCTCTGAAGTAGTTTTACACAACATAATTAGAGCTTGCAAGGAGCTGGGGAGGCTAAGGGGAAACCCACAGGTCACCTCCAAGAGAGCAACATCTCCTTGCTGCTGCCTTGCCAATGATAAACTCATGCTTTAACCTAGGCCTCATCTACATTTAACAGCTGCTCAAACCATTACTTCAGTTAAGGACTTTTTTTCTCTTTTAAACAGTCATAAGGGGCTACATGCTACCAATTAAAAACTGCTCTAATAATAGAAAGGTGGTTGAACTCATACTGAACAACTGCACAACTTCTAACTTTTCATTGTGCTGCTAAAGCACTACTGTGCTTACAAAATACCAAAAGTTTAATGTTTGTAAACTATTTAGTTGAAATAAACACATTTAATTTTTCTTTACATAATTTCTGGTTGCTTCTTCCAGATGTGAGGGGGGGGAAAAAATTTTTTAAAAAAAATCATTGCCACTGCTAAAAATTAACTGGGAAATTTCCATGAAACCAAAGGGGATCAAGACCTCTGGTGCCTCAGCAGACAACAGTGCAAAGCTTTGCACTGACAGGCCGGCTACTGTGGAAGAAGTTACAAGTCTGGTTAACATGACAAACTGAAGATCCAGTCTCGGATGAGATGAAAGCTATGAGCCGTTGCCTGCCTGGTGCTGACATAAGATCCACAGCAAAATGAGAACTGAGCTGCTGTTTTTGAGAATGGAGAAATGTAAACAGAGGTATCAGAACAAGTTATATAAATCTAGAGCATAAACAACAGAAGGCACCAAGGCCACAGAGCCTGCACTGGGAGCTGTTACGCTATCCACTGAGTGGTGTTTGCTTGCTCCCCTTCTTTATTGCATGCCAGCCCAGAGAAGTCACTTCCGATAGGTACCCAAGCCAGGACCTGGTGTGACACAGCACACACTTGCAGATGCCCTGAGAAAGGGTCCTCCCTTTCCAGATCAGGCTAACAGAGTCCAACAATTTAGCCACTCCTCTGCGCTGACAATCCCTGGGCAGCACAGCATCTGATGAGCTAGCAAAAACCCTTCAGGAAAGCAAAGGTTCTTCCTACGGTCCTAAAAAAAAATTGCTTAGAAATAAATATAGCCAGTATAACAGAATCTCCCTACCATCATTCAGCTGGCACGAAAATCAACGTTTAGCATTCAGCATTTTCTGTGCTGGGGATCTTAGAGACTACAGCCACCAGTATAAGAGAATCAGCACAACCCCTAATATAGGCAGGCAGCCCTTTGTACCAGCAGAGCTCACTGTCACAGCTCAGGCAGTGGAGAGGGTAGATCTGCCCCCATACATCAGGGGTTACTCCAATTCAGTGACACTCGGTGCCTATACTGAAAGCAAAACAAAACCTTAAGGTACACAAAATTTCCCCTCCCTCCCCTAGTCACACCCACCATCTTTTCCCACAAAACAGGCCAGAACTTGTGGATTAAGCTACCGAGTCCCAAACCAGGTTAAATCTCCAGATCACAGTGAATCTGCAAGCTGTGGCCATTCATACTGAAGTTTGCCTTTACTCGCATCAATTTTTCTGGCCTCCCACACAGCCTACAACTACCACATGCTCCCATAGTAACTGTAGAGCCTACACTCTTTGTCTTACATGTGGGTATTTGTATTACTGAGAAAGTTAATTTTTAAAGGCAACTGAGGAAAAAAACCACACACCAGTCTTCTGATGACTTAAAGAAAAATGCACTTATATACCAGGGGAGGGAATTATTGGGGTTCCTACCTACTGGTGGCCAGAGCAATGAATGCTACAAACAATCATTTGCCTAGAGCGTGCTCTTGTTCTCCAGCAATGCCCACACCTCCCACGGTGGCGAGCCGGCCACCCGCGTGGTCCCCCGGCAGGTACGGCAAGGTGCCTCGCTGACCGTCACCACGGCCCTACAGTTGGCACGAGCCAACCCAAACCCAAAGAAGCCAACCCAAAGAAGGGTCAGTGCCGTGAGGCACGAGCTGCCGACCGACTCGAGGGCACCCCAACCGCCCCCTTCTCCTCTCCCCCTCTGAGGGAGGTCCGTGCCCGGCCAGGGGAGCGGGCAAACACACCGCCGCGGCCGCCGGCCCGTCACACCTGGCTTTTCTCCTCCCGCTCGGGGCTCTGGGACGGCGGCGGCGGTGGCGGTGCCGGTGAGGCCTGCGCCTCGCCCTCAGCACGCGGTTGCCTGCTGACGAGCGACTTGAGGGGCGCCATCCACTTCATCCAGAGGTCGAGGTCGACGTCGCCCCAGGGCAGGGTGGGGTCCTTGGCCACCCGCCGCCGAAAGTCCTCGTCGTAGCTCATCCACGAGGTGCCCCCGTAGGTGGCGTGCAGCTTGCGGATGGTGTCCAGGTACTTGAACATGGCTCCGCAGCGCGCCGGGTGCTTCTCGCACAGCACGCTGGCGTACACCAGGAAGGCCGAGACCCACTGGTCCAGCGTGTCCCCCGGGCGCGGGCCGTGCTCGGGGGCCAGCTCTGTGTGGAGCAAGGAAAAGAGGTCAATGAACTCCCCCCGCCAGATCCGCTCCTTGGTGGCCTTGGCCAGCTGGTAGCCCAGCGGCCGCCGCAGCCCCACGTAGGGGGTGGCCGCCGCCTCCGCCGCCACTTCGCCCTGCCCCGCCGCCGCGGCCGCCGCCGCCGCCGCCGCCGGGCCCCCGGCCGCGCCGCTCGCCGCCGCCGCCGCCGCCTCGGCGCAGGGGCTGGCCGCCGCCGCCGCCGCCCCCAGCGCGGCCTGCCGCTCCAGCCAGCGCGGGTTCACGTAGACGGTCCGCAGGCGCGGCGCGGCCCCCGCCGCCGCCGCCGCCGCCCGCGCCGAGCCCTCGGCGCCGGGCTGGAGGCGCAGCACGGCCAGGGCGGCCGGCGCGCCGGCCGGCAGGTCGCTGCCCTCCCGCCGCGGGGCCGGCTGCGCCGCGGCCGGCACCTGGAGCAGCGAGGGCGCCGCCCAGGGCGGGGAGCCGCCCCTAGGCCCGGCCGCCGCCGCCAGCGCCTCTAGGCCCGGGAGGCCGAGCCGCGAGCCGGGCGCCACCGCGCCGAGCACCCATCGGGTCTCGGCGATCCCGCCGCGGTCCCGGGGGCTCCGCGACCTCCCCTCCTCCCGGCGCCCGGCGAGGGCCGTCCCCAGCGTCAGGGGGGCCGCCGTTCCGGCCCGGCGCCGACGGCGGCTCCGCCGCCTCCCACGTGGCATCGGCGCGGCGGCTGCGGGCAGGGCAGGGCGCGCGGCGGGGGGCGGGGGCTACGGCCCGGCCGCCCGGGGGCGGGGCCTGCCCCGGCGGGGGTGGGTCCGGGGCGGGGCCTGCCCCGGCGGGGGGCGGGCGGGGGCGGGGCCTGGCCGGCGGGGGCGCGGCCTGCCGCGCGGCGGGCGATGGGGGCTGGGGCGCCCGCGGGGCGCCCCGTGGGTCTGAGGTTTGGTGCGTAAATGCTGGGCTGGGAGCGTATAACGTATATACTCTCCCTCTCTATTTTTTTAAAGGGTATATAACTATATAGTGTATATAAATACACACACTATATAGACACACTATACACTATATACACTACACTATATACATATACACTATATATAAAAAAGCATATATATAGTTATATATATATACTATGTAGTGTATATATATACACACTATACATACACGCTATACATATACACTATGTATAAGAAAGCATGTATATAGTTGTATATATTCTACGTAGTGTGTATATATACACACGCTACATATACACACTATATATATATGCACTACTGTATCGTAGGTATACAGTAGCAGCCACTCATATCATTATTACTGCTTCAGTACAGCAAACGTTTGGAGGAATAATGACATTCCATTGCTATTCCCTTTTGGCATTGTTGTGGGGTTGCTGAAGGTCAAAGAACAACAGGTGCCGATCGCCACCACAACAATGCATCGGTGGCAATATCGCACCAACCAAGACCCCCTGATTCCCATCCATGAGCTCATTCGGCGACTGGAGAGCCAAGGAGTGACAAGTAAGACCCGCTCACCCTTTAACAGCCCCATATGGCCAGTGCGGAAGTCTAATGGGGAGTGGAGACTAATAGTAGACTATCGGAGCCTGAACGAAGTCACTCCGCCACTGAGTGCTGCCGTGCCGGACATGCTAGAACTTCAGTAGCAACTGGAGTCAAAGGCAGCCAAGTGGTATGCCACAACTGATATCGCTAATGCATTCTTCTCAATCCCTTTGGCAGCAGAGTGCAGGCCACCATTTGCTTTCACTTGGAGGGGCGTCCAGTACACCTGGAATCGACTGTCCCAGGGGTGGAAACACAGCCCTACCATTTGCCATGGACTGATCCATACCGCACTGGAACAGGGCGGAGCTCCGGAACACCTACAATACATTGATGACATCATCGTGTGGGGCAACACAGCAGAAGAGGTTTGTGAGAAAGGGAGAAAAATAGTCCAAATCCTTCTGAAGGCTGGTTTTGCCATGAAACAAAGTAAAGTGAAGGGACCTGCACAGGAGATCCAGATTTTAGGAATAAAATGGTAAGATGGACGTTACCAGATCCCAATGGGTGTGATCAACAAAATAGCAGTCATATCTCTACCAACTAGCAAAAAGGAAACACAAGCTTTCTTAGGTGTTGTGGGTTTTTGGAGAATGCATATTCCAAATTATAGTCTGATCGTAAGCCCTCTCTATCAAGTGACCGAGAAGAAGACCGATTTCAAATGGGGCCCTGAGCAACGACAGGCCTTTGAACAGATAAAGCAGGAGATAGTTCATGCAGTAGCCCTTGGGCCAGTCTGGGCAGGGCAAGATGTAAAATATGTGCTCTACACTGCAGCTGGGGAGAATGGCCCTACCTGGAGCCTCTGGCAGAAAGCACCAGGGGAGACCCGAGGTCGGCCCCTAGGGTTTTGGAGTTGGGGATACAGAGGATCTGAGGACCGCTACACTCCAACTGAGAAAGAGATATTGGCAGCATATGAAGGGGATCGAGCTGCTTCAGAAGTGGTTGGTACTGAAGCACAGCTCCTCCTGGCACCTCGACTGCCGGTGCTGGGCTGGATGTTCAAAGGGAGGGTCCCCTCTACACATCATGCAACTGATGCTACGTGGAGTAAGTGGGTCGCACTGATCAGCCAACGGGCTCGAATAGGAAACCCCAGTCGCCCAGGAATCTTGGAAGTGATCATGGACTGGCCAGAAGGCAAAGATTTTGGAATATCGCCGGAGGAGGAGGTGACACGTGCTGAAGAAGCCCCACTGTATAACAAACTACCAGAAAATGAGAAGCAATATGCCCTGTTCACTGATGGGTCCTGTCGTCTGGTGGGAAAGCATCGGAGATGGAAGGCTACTGTATGGAGTCCTATACGACAAGTCACAGAAACGGCTGAAGGAGAAGGTGAATCGAGTCAGTTTGCAGAAGTAAAGGCCATCCATCTGCCTTTAGACATTGCTGAAAGAGAAAAATGGCCAGTGCTCTATCTTTATACTGACTCATGGATGGTGGCAAGTGCCCTGTGGGGGTGGTTACAGCAACGGAAGCAGAACAACTGGCAGCGCAGAGGCAAACCCATCTGGGCTGCTGCATTGTGGCAAGATATTGCTGCCCGGGTAGAGAACCTGGTTGTGAAGGTACGTCGTGTGGATGCTCACGTACCCAAGAGTCAGGCCACTGAAGAACATCAAAACAACCAGCAGGTGGGCCAGGCTAAGACTGAAGCGGCTCAGGTGCATCTGGACTGGCAACATAAGGGTGAACTATTTATAGCTTGGTGGGCCCATGACACCTCAGGCCATCAAGGAAGAGATGCAACATACAGATAGGCTCGTGATCAAGGGGTGGACTTGACCATGGACACTATTGCACAGATATTCATGAATGTGAAACATGCACTGCAATCAAGCAAGCCAAGCGGGTAAAGCCTCTGTGGTATGGAGGATGATGGCTGACATATAAATATGGGGAGGCCTGGCAGATTGATTATATCACATCCCACAAACCCACCAAGGCAAGCACCATGTGCTTACAATGGTAGAAGCAACCACCGGATGGCTGGAAACATGTCCCACGCCCCATGCCACCGCCCGGAACACTATGCTGGGCCTGGAAAAGCAAGTCCTATGGTGACATGGCACCCCAGAGAGAACTGAGTCAGATAACAGGACTTATTTCCGAAACAACCTCATAGACACCTGGGCCAAAGAGCATGGCATTGAGTGGGTGTATCACATCCCCTATCATGCACCAGCCTCAGGGAAAATCAAACAATACAATGGACTGTTAAAGACTACTCTGAGAGCAATGGGGGGTGGGACATTCAAACACTGGGATAGGCATTTAGCAAAAGCCACCTGGTTAGTCAACACTAGGGGCTCTGCCAATCTCTACAGATATTTTACAGGGGTGGTCCATAGATCTAGGGGATGATAAGTGATATCTGTGTATTTTATCAAAGGATGGGAAGGCGGGTGGTGATTGTTGAGGTTGTATTGGATAATATAGGACCTGAGCATGACCTAAATGGTATGGAATAAGGGGTGGATACTGTCATGGTTTGAGCTGGGATAGAGTTAATTTTCTTCACTGTAGCTGGTATAGTGCTGTGTTTTGGACTTAGTATGAAAATAACATTGATAACACACTGATGTTTTAGTTGTTACTAAGTAGTGCTTATACTAGCCAAGGACTTTTCCAGCTTCCCATGCTCTGCGAGGTGCACAAGAAGCCAGGAGGGGAGGAGGCACAGCGAAGACAGCTGATCCAAACCGGCCAAAGGGATATTCCGTATCATATAATGTCGTGCCCAGTATATTATCTGGGGGGAGTTGGCCGGGGGAAGCAGCGATCGTGGCTTGGGGATTGGCGGCATCGGTCGGCAGGTGGTGAGTGGTTGCATCACCTGTGGTTTTTTTTTTCTCTTCCCCGGGTTTCATTTCTCTCTCTTGTTATTTTCCTTTTCATTATATTATCATTATTATCATTATTATTATTATCATTACCATTATTACTATTTTATTTTAAATATTAAACTGTTCTTATCTCAACCCACGAGTTTTCTTGCTTTTGCTCTTCTCATTCTCTCCCCCATCCCACAGGGGTGGGTGAGTGAGCGAGCAGCTGTGTGGTGCTTGGTTGCTGACTGGGGCTAAACCACAACGGTCCTTTTTGGCACCCAACATGGCACACGAAGGGTTTGAGATAGAGAGAGGCCAGGCAAGGTGGACAGCTGTTTAATTTCTTCCATCTCCAAGGCAGCTGTAACAAAAGCCCACCAGTACCCTTTTGGGTCCTTGAAATACCCTCTCCTGAGGTCATCTATGCCAAGGATGCATGGAGCCTCTGGGCCAGTCACAATGGGGTGCTTTTGCCACTCATTCCCGGTTAGGCTCACTTCGGCCTCCAATACAGTTAGCTCTTGGGATCCCCCTGTCACTCCAGCAATACAGATGGGTTCTGCCCCTACACAGCTTGATGGCATTAGGGTGCACTGTGCACCGGTGTCCACTAGAGCCTTATACTCCTGTGGGTCAGATATGCCAGGCCATCAGATCCACACAGTCCAGTAAACCCGGTTGTCCCTT
Organism: Morus bassanus; assembly: GCA_031468815.1. Classification (NCBI taxonomy): domain Eukaryota; kingdom Metazoa; phylum Chordata; class Aves; order Suliformes; family Sulidae; genus Morus; species Morus bassanus. Next base: position 83,506,427 of record CM062568.1, on the reverse strand, counting down.
TCCTCCACCTGGTTGGAGGCAGGGCCCCTCTATTCCTGATTGTAGCATTCTCAACTCACTTCTTGTAAATGAGACTCAAAAGTCTCTCTGTTAAGATCAGAAATAAAATGAATGCTCCTACTTCTCTGTCTGGGGAACTGCTTAACGGAAACTGAAGCAGCAGCTTTCCTGGAAGAACCCCCCTGAGTGATTGTTTTGCCTTGTGACTCACGTACTCGTGCCTCTAGGGTCGAGGTAGATTTTCCATCCCACTTCTTCATGTCCTCTCCATGGTCACACAAGTAAAACCATAGGGTGGCCCGTGGTGTGTATCCTCTCTCTTGAGCAGAGGGACGCTTACTCCTAATGGCTGAGATACTGGTCCGTACAGGTAGGGAGTAGGACATATCTTCTTCGAGTTGCTGAACCTCCTGGGACAGTTTCTCCACAGCTGAGATGAGGGAGGAAGAGATATTTGCTTCATAATCCCGGAGTTTATCAATCATATCCCCTGCCGTTGGTGCCTCTTCATCTTTCCAGGCCATTACTGCCAATGAATTTACATGGGACGATGGTGCACTCTGTACAAACTTCCGCCCCATGGGTCGTGTGCACTGGGCTTCATCTGGATCTTTGGGTGACTGTTTATCATCCAGGTCACCATAAATCACCTCAAGCACAGCTCATTCCCTCAGGTACTGGATACCTTTCTCCATGGTGGTCCATTTTCCTGGGTGATATAGAACATCTTTCTTGAAGGGATACCTTTCTTTCACAGCAGACAGGAGTCGCCTCCAGAGGCTGAGGCCTTGTGTCCCTTTTCCAATCGCTTTGTCAATGCCCCCATCCCTAGAAAGGAATCCCAGTTGTTTGGATTCCTTACCCTCTAATTCCAGGCTACTGGCCCTGTTATCCCAGCATCGGAGCAGCCAGGTGACAATGTGCTCTCCTAGATGATGGCTGAAATCTTTCTGCATTATCTCGCAGCTCAATCAAGGATAGGGATTGGGTAGTTTCCATCTCATGTACAAGTTCTTCCTCTTCCTCCTCTTCTCCTTGTGATGGCCCTGCTCTTCCATCGTCTCTTTCTAAATGAGTTGATTTTCTCTTCCAAGATTTCTTCTTATATATAGGGGTGATTGATACTGGGACGGGTTGATTCTCTGATTCAGCTGCAGTGCCTGTTGCCAGGGTTGGAGTAGCCTCAGTGCCTGTTGCTTTCTTTTTCTTTGTCTTTTTAGATCCAGAGGCCTTCTCTTCCCCTTGGGGGAGTACTGTTGAACAGGGCTCGGTAGGCATGGGCCAGGACCCAGCACATTGCAGTGATCTGTGTCTCTCTGGAGTTGCTGGGGTGACACATATTTTCTCCGAATACTGAACTAGTTTTTCAGGATTCTGCACTTGTTCAGGGGTGAAGTTCCAAAACATTGGAGATGCCCACCGTCCTAGGTATTTGCCCATACTATCCCACATGCCCTGCCACTCATAACTATTGAGCCTTGGGGCAGATCTCTGGATGATATTCTTGAATTGCTTGCTAACCTTAGACAAAACTGAAACAATATTCCCAAGCAATACCAATAGAAGTATCTTAACTACCCAAGGATGTTCAAGATGCTGAAAAGCTGTTGTAATGAAGGAGACATCACAGAATAAGGTAGCTAAGGTGCTATTCTGTTCTTCCACCATAAAAAACCTCTCAGAGGAGGAGGAAAATTGCTATAATTGTCTCCATGAGGTGGTACTCGAAGTACACTAATAGTTTCAATATCAACCTCAAATACCAAATAAAGGTCAAGGCCAGTGTTTTAATAACAACTCTCTCAGGCAAAACATTGCTAATCACTGCAGAGCCCAGCAAACTACAAAATCCAACACCAATCTTTAACATGTACAGCAAAAAAAAGAGCATGGTGCAGATCCGATAAACTAATATTGAGAACAGAGTCAATGCTGTGACCAGCAACTGTTATTATCTCAAACCCTTCGTGTGCCATGTTGGGTGCCAAAAAGGACCGTTGTGGTTTAGCCCCAGTCAGCAACCAAGCACCACACAGCCGCTCGCTCACTCCCCCCACCCCTGTGGGATGGGGGAGAGAATGGGAAGAGCAAAAGCAAGAAAACTCGTGGGTTGAGATAAGAACAGTTTAATATTTAAAATAAAATAGTAATAATGGTAATGATAATAATAATAATAATGATAATAATAATAATAATAATAATTATAATATAATGAAAAGGAAAATAACAAGAGAGAGAAATGAAACCCGGGGAAGAGAAAAAAAAAACCACAGGTGATGCAACCACTCACCACCTGCCGACCGATGCCGCCAATCCCCAAGCCACGATCGCTGCTTCCCCCGGCCAACTCCCCCCAGATAATATACTGGGCATGACGTCATATGATATGGAATATCCCTTTGGCCGGTTTGGATCAGCTGTCTTCGCTGTGCCCCCTCCACTCCTGGCTTCTTGTGCACCTCGCAGAGCATGGGAAGCTGGAAAAGTCCTTGGCTAGTATAAGCACTACTTAGTAACAACTAAAACATCAGTGTGTTATCAATGTTATTTTCATACTAAGTCCAAAACACAGCACTATACCAGCTACAGTGAAGAAAATTAACTCTATCCCAGCTAAAAACATTTTAGGCATAAATGAGCATCTTTTTCTCTCCATAGAAAATGGCTTTTTTTTTTTTTAAGGGGTGCTATCACCAAGATGCAGCTTGTCCTAGCTGAGCACTGAGTAGCCAATCTGGGCAAACACTTGCCAAGACACCCCAGGGTGTCTCGGGGACTGACCTGCAGAGTCCCGTGCCACGTAAGAAAGAGGGGAACATCAGGACTTTACGGGAGACGCAGCCCTACGGGCAATTTCCTTCCTAGTCACGTCAAAACACTTTCTGTGTTAGCATGGCACAGCCATACACATCTTACCAAGGTCACTGCCAAAACACACAGTGGCCTCTACAGAAATGGGATGGGGCCATCACAGTACTTGGTCACCACCCAGGTGAAGGTCAAACACTGCAGGAGCCGAAGCTGGGTGCTGGCTACTCATGTGGACTTAAGTTACGCACTCACTCCCCAGCTGCTCCCACAAATGCTTCTGTAGCACTCTCTCCTCTCGAGAAGCAGCTTTGAACATTGTGCTAAAATGCCTATAGATTGCTTCCACTGTCACATAGACAAAAGTTCTGTAAAAAATGTAACAGCTCTTCCGTCTTCACAGAAAAACTGGAAGTGCTAAATTTTAGATATAAGTCTTTTTGTCCAAAAAGTCAAATCCCAGGAATTACGAAGCTAGGAATTCCTCTGTGAGAAAAAAGTAAGGCAAAAGAGTGGCTTTGCTTTTTTTTAATACTTAATAAATTATGAAGAAATAATAATAGTAGCAAAATGCTCATATTTTGTAATTCACCCTTATTTTCAGAGATTTGTTCAGAAGGTGAATAAAATAGAATTTGCTTAATTCTTGAGATGAATACACTCATATTTTGATAAACAATTATTTTTTTAAAAAATGCTACCAAAACAGGTACAACTGTGATGAGCTTTTAAATATTTTAATTTCTGTCCAGTATCTCCTTCTAATTCCAGATTAATGGGGCATTAGTAACACCAGAAATTGTTAAAATAACAATAACACCATAATTTCTTTAAAACTTGTCCATGCAGCAGGCTTGGTAGTAAGTCAGATGATATGCATTTATAAAAAATCTCTGAAAATTTTCTGAAGGTTAAGGTTTTCTTGACTTTAATCCAAAATTCATATTTGGATAGAACTGCAGAGCCATTCAAGTTGGACGGGACCTCGTGAGGTCTCTAGTCTAACCTCCTGCTCAAAGCAGGATCAAAACTGAATTCAGACATTGGTCAGTGCCTTGTCCAGTTGGATCTTGAAAACTACCAATGGTGGGGATTCCACAACCTGTTCCAGTGCTTAATAATCCTCAGTGACTTTTTTTCCCCTTAGATGCAGTCCTCTTTCAGTTTTTGACCACTGTCTGTCATCCACTCAGCCTGGCTCCACTTTCTTCATAACCTCCTCGCAGGTACTGAAAGGCTGCTCTACAGTTTTCCTTCCCCAGGCTGAACAACTCCAGCTTTCCTGGTATCTCCTCACAGGGCAAATGTTCCAGCTCCCAAGGGTCTTGGTGGCCCTCCAAGGGACTTGCTGAAGTTTATCAAGGCTCTTCTTAATTGGGGGCACCCCAACATTCCAGATAAGGTCTGTTGAATGCTGTGTAAATAGCAATAATCACTTCCCTTGGTCTATTGACTACGCTTCTGCTGATGCAGCCCAGGATGCTGTTAGCTTTCATCCCTGCCAGGGCTCCCTGCTGGATCGTGCCTGGCCTATTGGCCACCAGGGCACCTGGGGTCCTTCCCATCTGAGCTGCCCCCCAGCCTGTCAGTGCTTAGCTCATGGAAATGCAAGGGGTTAGTTCACACAAGTGCATTTGTCCTCACTGACTTTCATAAGATCCCTGTTTTCCCATTCACCTGTCCTACCTAGGCCCCTCTGAATGGCAGCCCAGTCCTGGAGTGTGTTGACTGTACTCCTTAATTTGATGTTGTCCTCAAACTGGATGAGAGTGCACTCTGTGTCCTCCTCCAGACTATTGATATGGATATTAAACAGGACCAGTCTCAAGATAGACTTTTGAAGAACTTCACTTGTAACCAGCTTCCAGGTAGAGTATGAATGATTAATCACTATGATCCAAACAGTATTTCTCTAGTCTAATTGTCTCAACAAGGAAGCTGTGGGAGACCGTGCCAAAAGCCTCCTAGCTACTGCTCTCCCATCATCCATGGATCAAGATAAGTGATCAGGTTGGTTAGGCATGATTTACCTTTGGTAAATCCATGCTGGGTCTTTCCAGTCACCTTTTCCTCCTCTCTATGCCCAGAAATGGCTTTCAAGAGAGCTTGCTTTTGTGATTTTCCCAAAGTGAAGCTCACCAGCTGTAGCTCCTTGGACTGTCCTTGCTCTTCTAGAAGAGAGGTGCAACATTCAGCCTTTTTCAGCCATTAGGTACCTCTCCAAATCTCCATGACCTTTCAGTTTTAAAAAGTGGCCTTGCAGTGACATCGGCTAGCTCTCTGAGCACCCTCCGCTGCTTCCCAGCTGGTTCTCAAGGCTTGCATGGGCTGGGACTCCTCAAGAGAAGATTCCTCACTTGGTCTTTTTCCACTATTGACAGATTCTTTTCTCTTTGAGGCACAAAGGGCTGGAAGAATTTGTCGGTGAAAAACAAAGCAAAGAAGAAGGTATTAAGTAGAATCATAGAATTATTTAGGTTGGAAAAGACCCTTAAGATCATTGAGTCCAACCGTAAACCTAACAGTGCCAAGTCCCCCACTAAACCATATCCCTAAGCACCACATCTACATGTCTTTTAAATACCTCCAGGGATGGTGACTCAACCACCTCTCTGGGCAGCCTGTTCCAATGCTTGACAAACCTTTCAGTGAAGAAATTTTTCCTACCATCCAATCTAAACCTCCCCTGGTGCAACTTGAGGCCGTTTCCTCTTATCCTATTGCTCATTACTTGGGAGAAGAGGCTGAGACCCACCTTGCTACAATCTCCTTTCAGGTAGTTGTTGGGAGTGATAAGGTCTCCCCTCAGCCTCCTTTTCTCCAGGCTAAACAACCCCAGCTCCCTCAGCTGCTCCTCATAAGACTTGTGCTCTAGACCCTCAGGAGAGGGTATTTCAAGGACCCAAATGGGTACAGGTGGGCTTTTGGTATAGCTGCCTTGGAGACAGAGGGAATTAAACAGCAAAAGGCCTTCTTTTCCCCTTGGGGGTACTGAATACTGTTGAACAGGGCTTGGTAGGCATGGGCCAGGGCTGTTGTGGTTTAACCCCAGTCAGCAACAAAGCACCGCACAGCCGCTCGCTCACTCCCCCCACCCTTGTGGGATGGGGGAGAGAATCGGAAGGGCCAAAGTAAGAAAACTCGTGGGTTGAGATAAGAACAGTTTAATAATTAAAATAAAACAGCAATAATAATAATATAATGAAAAGAAAAATAATGAGTGAGAGAGAGATGAAACCTTGGAAGAAAGAAAAAAAACCCCAAAACTAAACAACAAGTGCTGCAACCGCTCACCACCCGCCGACCGACGCTGCCGGTCCCCGAGCCGTGATCGCTGCCTCCCCCGGCCAACTCCCCCCAGTTAATATACTGGGCATGATGTCACATGATATGGAATACCCTTTGGCCAATTCGAATCAGCTCTCCTGGCTGTATCCCCTTCCCTCCCAGCTTCTTGTGCACTTGGCAGAGCATGGGAAGCTGGAAAAGTCCTTGACTAGTGTAAGCACTACCCAGGAACAACTAAAACATTAGTGTGTTATCAACATTATTTTCATACTAAGTCTAAAACACAGCACTATACTAGCTACAGTGAAGAAAACTAACTATCCCAGCTAAACCCATGACACCTTGACATCCTTTGCCCGTTTCACCAACAGCTGAACTTTGGCTTCCCAAGCACCATGCCTGTATACCCAGGGAATGCTTCTATATTCCTGCTCTGTGTGCTAAGACTGAAGATATTTCAGAGTAAAACCGATCACTGGAAAGTCATAATTGTCGAATACACTTATCCCTCAAAACATTTCTGAATTTTTATTGCATTGTAGATCCATATTGCTCTTGTTCACTTTCTGAATACAGACTTGAAAAGTTGAGGAGGGATGTTTCACATTGCAGTAAGTCAGCTGACTACTGCATAAGGTGGTGACAGGCAGTCAGAGGGAACAAAGAATAAACATCCTCACTGGGTTTATGCTCTCACTGTAAAAAAATATGACCATTCAAACTGTTGGGAAAGCCCTTCTGGCTCCAGGAGTCAGCACATCCACTGTCTATATTGCTACCCCCAGCTCCAGGAAGGACTGCCCAATTCCTTGACTGCTACTGCAACCTTACAGGCAGCAGTTACATGAACAGCTTTGCTTCGGAAGAGAAGGGCTGATGATCAATATCGGATCAACTAGTATTGTCTCACTATTCCTCTGCATATATGGCTGCACAGCTGATATCTTGTGGCTGCAGGTTACCCCTAAGGTTTGGGGATTAGGACTGTCTTTTTGTTCTGTGCTTGTACAGTGCCTACCAGAGCCCCGGAGCCTAGCTGCATGGGCGGTGCTGCCAGGTCTCACAATAATGCAGTTCATAGTGATAATAAACAGCAACTTAAAAAATAATCAGTAAGCGCTTATATTGCTGTTGCCCCTGAAAGATACAGACAGCAGCTAAGACAGGTAGTAAAGCTGTCTACACGAAGCATCTCTGTACATATGCTGTATTTACTCACTGAATCGCAGCTGTGATGATTCTCAGGGTCTCTGTCTCATGAAAACTATACTCCAATTTTTCATGAGGGCTCTCATGGAGAAAACCAGCTAGGCATTAGTAATACCTGGGCTGAAATAAGTGGAAATAAGAACACTTTGCTCCCACTTCATTTAGAGTAGTTGCTTGTAAGCTGGCGTATGATCCTAACGTTGCACTTATCTGATCATTGCCATCTCCCTTCACAGGTTCTGTGCACGGCGCGTAAGGATCTGAGTCTGCATTTGGAGGTTTGCCCACTGGCAGCTGGCTGTGCCCAAGAGTATCAGCTCTTCAAAGTGGGCAATGCACCTTACTGAGAATGGCAGCAACCGTTTCCAGCAGATTTTGGAGGCAGGCATGATGATTGTCCTATCTGCTCCTCATGTGAGTACAGCACTGAATTTCCCCCTCTGCCTTTTTTCCTCGTGCCTTCCTGTCCCTTCATGTTCCCATGATGTGTTTGTAGAGGACAAAAAAAGTGAACACTTGGAGCCACACGTCTGTAGAGCTGTATTGCAGACGTGTCTCTCTCAACCAAATTGCTATCATGGGCACAGAACCGCAGAAACAAACTCAGATCACTGTTTTTGCTTCAGACCTTCTTTTTTGTCTCAAGCATGAGACCTTATTGAAGGCATTAATGAGGAGGCGAAATGAAGGTTTAAACAGAAGCAGCTGCAACCTTAGCTGTGGAGGAACTAGCAGGCTTTGGAATTAGGGAGTTTTATTAAAATAAGGGGGAAAAAGCTCCTTTTCAGACAAAAAAAAAAAAAGAGAAAAAAATCCCATTTGGAAACATTACATAGAATCAGAACACCTCCCTTTGAAAGTGGATGGGCTAGTGTGCTGTCTCTCTTCATGAACCTTAAATAATGCCACAAAGGAAGGAACTATCTACTCCCTCTATTGATGAAACTAGAAAATGCTGCCACGGAGCACTTACCTGCACGGGCTCCAGGATGCCTGGGAGGACAACACAACCCTGCACTAGGGCTTGAGAATAAAATGCAGCACGAGGAGAAAATAACCCATGTGTTGTGCTTGAGCTTTTTTTTTTTTTTTTTTTTTTTCCAAAATAGCTGGTCTTTTCTAAGGAATTTTAAGAGTTGTCTGCCATACTTTTGGGGAGACTGTGGAGCTGGTGATTTCTCAGGTCAAAAAAAGGATGCTTAGGCCCCATGGGATCAGTAGTTTGACGGTGATTTCATCTGAGACAGAGGAGATTCAAGAATTGCACTGGAGCTCTTAGCTAGTCTGTCCTTAGGCGTCTTCCACTCCCTCCATAAATAAAAGTATAGGTCTGGAAGCAAAACAGGATTTGGGTTTGTGTGTTTTGCTTTTCATCTCGAAAAACGTAATGGCTGTATTCCTCACTGACAACAGCAATACATCTGAACTCACCCATGAGGCTGATGGTTAGCTGCAGCTTAATAAAGTTGAAACAGTAAGTAAATGATGGTGCAGGGCCTCCACAACAAACCTAACAAGCATCGCAGTTGAACTGCTTCCAGTGAGGGGAGGACTCAGCGTTCCCAGCTGGGAGAGGGGGGCAGGAGTCAGATCCTGCAGCTGAGGGACAGTTTCCTCCTCTCCAGGTGGGGAAGGAGCTGGCTGGCTGGCTGCCAGCCTTCGTGGGGCTGTGTGATATTCTTCCTCTGCGAGCCTTCTGTTCCTGCGCTTCTTTACGGTTTTGGATTTCCCAGGTTTGTTCCTTTCTCCCAATGAAGGTTTCCTCGCTTATGCTTGGAGAGAGAGCAGAGAAAGTCTCTACAGAGGATCAAGCAAGTTTAGTTATTTGTCCCGAGGAGGCTTCGCTTTGTTGTTCCCGCTCCTTTTTTCTGCTGCTGTGAGGTACCCAGCAGAACAGTTACAGGTCTCGGGTGACCCGTGCCGCCTGCGGGACTCGCGCCCACATGCCTCTGCGTGGGAATGTTCTGCACAAGACTGTCAGGCAGAAGCAGCAGAGCGTGCCCTCAAAGTAGGCGTTTGCGGTGGTTTAGGTACCTAAGACCATCTTCCCAAATCGGCGCAGGATGGAAAGAGAGACTTGGGCTGGAACGTAATCGCTGGTCGAGATCCGCTGAAGTCCCGGCAGCCCTACTGACCGTGCTGCACCCTGCCAGCGCCCTGCCTATTGCTCTAAGTTTCCTCTGAAGGCAGCAGCTCTCCCAGAGGAGGACGCGGGGGTCCCGCAACCAGCAGCCCGGCGCAGCCCCGCCGCTCACCAGCGCAGGCCGGCGGGACGGGGGTGCGGCGCCGGACTTGGCAGGGTCAGGCCGGGGCTTTCCCCGGCTGCGCCTCCGGAACGATCGCTCCGAACAACAACCACCGTCCCTCGCTGCTCGATCCCTCCCCGAAAAGCAACGGCGCGGGGCCTGCGCGGCCGCAGCGCCCCGTCGGGGCCGCCCGGGGCAGGGCCCGGGAGCCGCAGCCCCGCCGCCCCCCCCAGCCCCCCGGGGCTGCCGGCCCGACGCCCCCACCCCGACGTGGGCGCCCCGCGGCGGCTCCGGGCTGCGGGGGCCAACGGGACCGGCTCTCCCCGCCTCGGGGTGGCGGGGGGGGGGGGGGGGGGGGGGCAGGCGGGCCCCGCCACCCGGGGACCCGACGGCGTGGGGGTGCGGCGAGCGGCTCCCCCGCGCATCGCGGCCGCGGGGGGAGTGACTCTGGCAGGCTGCGGCGAGCCGAGATAAAAGCTCCGCTGCAGCCTCCTTCCCTCCCCTTTTCTCTCGTAACTTTTTTTTTTTTTTTTTTTTTTTCCCCTTTCCCTCCCTCTCCCTCCCAGCAAAGTGACCGCGGCGGCGGCGGCGGCAGCCCCGGAGCAGCCCCAGCGCCGGACCCCGCCATGAGCCCCCCGGTGCCGCCGTCGGGCCGCGCCGCCGGGGGCTGAGCCCGGGCGCGGGGGGCGCCCCGGGAGCCGCGCCGCTCCGCGCCGCCGCGGCGGGGGGCCGGAGGCAGAGGAGGCAGCGAGAGCCCGGGACCCCCGGCCGCCCCCGCCGTGCCCGGGGCAGCGGCCGCCGCGATGTCGGCGCAGAGCCTGCTGAGCAGCGTCTTCTCCTGCTCCTCCCCGGCCGCCGCCGCCGCCCCCGCCGCCAAGAGCCTCTCCAAGCGGAGGCTCCGCCAGACGCGCAGCCTCGACCCGGCCATCATCGGCGGCGGCCGGGAGGACGGCGAAGGCGCGGGCCGGGCGGCGCGGGTGCGGGCCGCCGGCAGCCCCCCCGGGGAGCGCCGCCGTCCCCGGGGCGCCCCGCCGACCCCCGGCGCCTCCTTCTCCACCCCCAGCACCCCGCTGGAGCGGTCGCCGCCGGGCAGCGCCCTCTTCGACGAGGAGAGCCCCCGCGGGAAGCGGAGCCCCGGCTGGGAGCTGCCCTTCCTGGCGCGGACCCCCTCGGCCTCGGCGCTCAGCGGCCCCGCCGGCCCCGCCAACAGCATCTTCTCCTCGCCCCGCCGCTGGCTGCAGCAGAGGAAGGGGCAGCCCTCGCCGCCCGGGCCTCCCCCCGCCGCCTACGTCGTGTGGAAATCCGAGGTAGGAGCGCCCGGCCCCCGGGGACGGGCACCGGCCGCCGCCGCCGCCCCCCGGCCCGCCCCGGCCCCTCGGAGCCCCGGGACGGGGCGGTCCCCCCGCGGTGGTGGGTGCGTGAGCGCGGGAGGGCCGGGCGCCCCCGCCCCGGGCCGTGGCTGCGGTGCCGTCGGGGCCGCCGTGGGAAAGGGGCACGGGGGTTAGCGCCGGGCGCGGGGAGCCGCGGCGGTGGCGGGACGGACGGACGGACGGACGGACGGATGGCGTTCGCTGTTCCCTCGACGGGCTCCGTCCGTAGTTGTCCCGGGCATGTAAAACCTTCCCCCTCCCAGTTTCACACCTCGTAAACCGAAGTTTTCTATGGCTTCTAACAAGATAGACAAATTGTTTTTAATGTGCATGCCCAGTGATCTGTGATTTATTTGACAACACACATGTGTCAAAACCACATGAGGAGCGATCCTATTCCAAGACAAATCCAACTTTGCAATGCAAATATTTATTCATTTAACTTGGATGTCGTCGGTGTTGGGCTGCAGCTATCCTACCATCTGGACGAATGTATTCAAAGAATGTGGCATTGTTTCTTGATAGCGATTGCTCGGCGAGCTGGTTACGCACAGCCCGTTGTAGTGGGAGAAGAAGAAATTTTTTGTCTGGAGAAGTTCTCCATCCTCTTTGTGGTGCTTAGGTTTCCCGTTTAACTGTTCAGCAGTGCCTTCCGGAGCTTTTGGGTTGGGGTCGGAAGGCAGCCTTTTCGATTTATTGCCATTTCTGCTTCAGATGTATTTATTTTAAGTAGCCAATACTAACCAGATTTGCCAACAAAACAGCCCCGTTGTTTCAGTAGCGTGCACAAGTCCTTGAAAAATCATTACCTTACACAGTGATGTGGGATCCAAAGCCAAACCAGGCACCATCGCAAGATTACCAAAAGTTGTATTAAGGGCAAAGGCTTTCTCTCACCCTGAACGAGCCCCCGCGTCCTCCTGCTAGCTTGGGGCGTAAAAGCTGTCAACATCTGCCGGTTGGGATGGGGTGTCAGCACCCGGGTGGTGACTTCAGGCACGATGCTGGCTAATGTTGGAAGAGGCAACGAAGGTTTTTAGCAGTTTTCAAAAATGGATTATTATTAAGTCTTGTGATCAGAAGTTACTCATAGCAATATTTCACCTCGGTGCTTGAATTTTAAGATAGTTAAAAATTCATGATTTCCAAGAACTGTGTGGGAGTTGCAGTGTCAGTGACAAAAAACCTCCAGTGAGACAGTGGGCAATGACCTCTAGATGCTCACGCTAATTAAGGGTAAGTTGGCTGCTTATCCACTTACGATTTGAGAAGGAACATCAAAAAATATAAGATACATAAGATTTCCTGTGCAGTTTCTGGACTGCATCCCAGACTCGGAGCACGGTCTCTGATCCGCAAGTGTAAGCGGGTCTCCCTGTTTCCACTGAATCCACGCAAAGGTGTCGGACGCTCGGGGCATGTAAGGGTTAGTTCACCTGGCATTTTTTGCAGGTCTGTATGTTGTCAAAGCATATAGCACAGCACACCTTCAGACTGCAAATTCAAAAGTACAATTATTTTTCCTGCTTTGGTGTGCATCTAGCACTTTTAATAGTCAAACCTTATTTTGAGCAGGGAGGGGTTATATTACTAATAACATGATTGCATGACACTGTGATGTAGTTTATAGTTAAATCTGATTCAGTGCAGCTTTGTGTTATGTTACAGCGCTGTTCTCTGACAAACTGTTGTTTACTTGGCATTTGAACCTAGGAAAGTATCTTTCATACATTTAAGAAATGGATGTTTATGCTAACAAGCACAATCCTGTATTTTGGAGGCATCTTTCCTATTGACGAAGCCTGATTTTTAGAGCAACTGGTACATATGTGTAAGTGCAGTTTAAAAAAAAAATCTCCTTTATGTTAGACCCCCGCCCCAACATGCGATTCTGATGTAAGAGAACAATTTTCAGAATGTCTGAGCCCAGCGCTGTCAGGACAAGCGAGCATCCGTGTCCCTGTGCTGGGTCCCTGTGGCCCGGCTGGGCAGGTGGCCGGGCCGTCCCTCTCCGCAAGCCCTCGGTTGGGCACAAGTGTCATCGCGGTCACCATCCCAGCAGTCACGGTGGTGGGGCTGCGATGGAGGAGCCGGGTGTGCTGCACCTCAAAGGTGGGCTGCCGCGGCGGATCAACGTGGTCACTGTGAATTTGTGGCATGGTACATCGGTTGACATATAGCCTGATACCTTCTGGTTTCAGCGTTTCTATTTGCAAAGCGTTACACAAATATTAACTTAGTCGTGACTATCAGCAATGACACATATAAATGGTTTTAGTCTATATTTTAAATGAAACTGCACATACATAATTTTGATCATATTCCCCCTCTTATTGCACACATGCATCGTAATGTTAATTCAGTTTGGTTTTATCATAAACCAGCATCATTCATAAAGGATTTAGTTGCTTGCTTCCTATTTAGTCTTTACTGGAAAAAGACTTGTTTAGTTTGTAGGAAGCAAAGGATCCAGCGTCTCTGGGGCTTCACCCTAGCTGTGGCAAAGCAAGTGTGGTTGAGGAGGTGAAAAAAACACGTTTTAGTGGGTGAAAAGGAAATAACTATTTATAATAGTGTAACTTTAAAAGGTCCCATTGTCAAAATTATTGTATTCTCAATAGGAAATCTGTTGTTCAGTTATTCCCAACCTGAAAAATGAAGTACATCATGACAATGATTTTACTCAGCTGTAAAAGACAACTGAATAGATGACTGCAAGCCAAAAATGAGCATGGGAGGTTTTGGTCTGAGTATCTAGAAATTCCCATCCTGTTAGCTGGGGAATTGAAGAGACATTCATTACAAAACCTGTTTTCTTTACCTTCATTCCAATATCTTCAACATAATTGCACTTTTTGGAAAATATTCTTCTAAAGCCACTGTGCAAGCAACAGGGTCATGCACTAAAAATAATATTTTAGGAGATATAGATGGGAATTATTTTCTTCCCCTACCTTAATCTCTAAAGCGGTAAAGAGAAGTAAAAGCACAATGGAGATTTTCTCTTCAGAACCTCCCGAAATAGTAACCTGTGAGCAGGACCTCCTTCACCTGTCCCAAGCTGGATCTGTGCACTGGCACCTAGAGGAATGTGGCGAAGACGCGGTTTTGCAGCACGCACTGGCGGCGCGAGCTGTGTGAATCTCGCCCGTGGGCAGCCCGGTGCTTCAGGGCTGCAGGGGTCGGAGCACCTGGCCTGGCTGTATTCAGATTTTAAAGCCTGCACCAAGCGCTCCTTTACCAGCTGATCTGCGGTTTCTGTCTATGAGGCCAAAATGCCCGAAATACCTTTGATATGAGGCCAGGAGAAGGATCGATTGTTTGTTTTACCTTCTTTTTATTGTAGTTCTTTGACTTCAGCATTTTATACCACAACCCTACCTACTGGCCTAGGGATGGAAAGGTTGCTGCTCAGTTCATGTGGCCATTCGTACGTAATTTTTAATGGAACGCCAGAGTGCAGAGGGGATTTCCAGTTTCAGCAGCAGGTCACACCAAAAGGCTTTACACAAGGAAAGGTGTTAGGCCTATATTCTTAGGTCCACAGATTCTTGGATGTGAAGCATCACGTGACAGAGGTGTCTCTTGCTCCCGGGTGATCTGGCTCTTCTTTATCAGTATGTAATTTTATTCACAAGAATATTTCACAGTTGTAAAGATTATTTTTAGTAGAGCTTTACTTTGCTGACAAGCATTCTTTCCCCTTTCTGTTATCTGCTCATGTATAAGCTGCTTAAATAAAAAACCTGTTCCTGGGTCTGTGGAAATCAGTGACATTACCAGTGGTTTCAGCAGGGCAAAGCCAAGGGGGATTCTTAACAGGGGAAAAAAGCATTCATCTTTAATTCCCATTGGATCTCAGCTGTCCTTTTAAGCCATTTTCCTTAAAGAAAATGCACTTTCACTTACAAAATTAAGTCTGTTATGACTATTATGCTTTCATTAAGTGTTTCATAAGGTCGGGTGACTCTCTAAGTAAACTAAATATCATAGAAAAAGGTGGTAAAATATGTAGAGATACATTAATGCCTTGATTCTGCCAACGTTTAGACATACGTTTATGCTTAAGTATGTAAGTAGTCCCATACAAGTTAAGGATGCTTACAGTGACTGACTGGAATACGTTTGCCAGGTGAAAAGTCCAAAATAGCTCAAAAGAAATAGATCTGTGTGAAGTCTCAAGTTGCGTTGATTCTTCTGCTTATTTTTCTGTCCTGAAGACGGCAATGGAAGGCCACAGCATGTATATAACAAATATGGCAAATCACGTGAAAGTATCTGAGTAATCTTTGTTATGATAAACCAAATCTACACACTTAAATTTATATGGCCTGATTATTTCGCTATCATGCTCTGTGCATTACTGACTGATTAAACTTTAACATCTCCAGCAAATATGCTTTTTTTGGGGAGAGCTGTTTATAAGGAAATGGTAGCATAACATCTGCAGCCTTCCCACTCGCATGCCTGGCCGCTGGGAAGCAGGAGGCACCATCGTGAGTTTGCAACTTGCTCCTCAGTGCCTTCGGGTTGCTGCGGGTGGTTGGCTCAGCCCTTCCTCATGTCTTCCTCCTCCTGGCACAGCCTGCAATGCCTGTTCGCCCAGGGAGGCTTTCTGTCAAGCACAACGGGGCGAGGGGTTTCCCATGGTGCGAGAGGGAAGGTCGCCCTGGTTCCTCACCAGGTTTTGGGGAGAAGCCAGTAGTCATCCTGGTGTCTCCTGAGCTGCTGGCCGGCCAAGCTGTGGCTAGCTGCGAGGAGGCTGGAGGTGCTTGTCTGCAATATCAGAACAACTTTAGTTTAGCCGAATTATTTTATAACTTCTGTTTGAGTTATATGGAGTGATAATTTAGGGTACGGCTGTCCGAAGAAGTGAATGCTCACAACACCAGCTTCAGCTAATGGTTGCCTTGGAGGCCAGCTTCTGTAAATTCACTTGCTTGGTACTTTAAGAGTTTAAATCCCTTGGGAAGGTGGCCTCACATTCCCTCTTTCCGTATCTCCTTGCTTGCTAAAGTTTCCCCCTGAGCATCACTGTTTTTTGCAAATTAATTTTAACCCTGTTTTTCCAAGTTGCTGTGAGTGGCTAGCTTACTTCTTTCTGATATTTTTGCAGCCAGTGCTTGCTTCAAAACTATGCTGTTGGAAGTTCATACATAAAAAATACTTTCAGAGATAAAATGGTAAAGCAAAATTCTTAAAAATTGGGCAAACTGAGAGGTCACATTCCCATATGGATATATATCTTTGGGTGCTTGAAATGAGTATTTTTCTTTGAGGTTAGTGGGACGAGTTGTTTTGGAGAAAGAAAGGACTGATCGCATAATCAAGCTGGCAGGAGCAGAACTTCTTCATTGTAAATTTAGAGGAGGGAGGGCTTTTCTTTATTTTTCCTTCCCTTATTCAACTTGTGATCAGTGATTGACACATATTCTGAAACTTGCAGGGTACCTACAGAAAACAGAGAAAGAAGGCAGTTTTCTCCTATTTGTTAGGATGAATGAAGAAAACGTGAAATAGACATATATATACTGCATCACTTTCAAAAGATCTAGGATGAGATATGTAAGTGAAGGCATCCTTCCTCCAGTTTTCACTAGGCATTGCACTTCAAGTGGTGTTGATGTGACAGCATATTTGTCAAATGAGGGGTTAAGCTGAAGCTTTCGAGGTGTAAAAACAAAGCTGCTGCACTTGGAACTGGGATTAAGGCTCTACCACTGAAGGCTGCAATAGTTCACATCATCTAAGGGTCGGTACTCCCCAACAAAATAATTTAACACGTGCAAATATTTTAATGGATTACCTCCTCAACATTTAGTCTCTTGTGATAATGTCGTATTTGTTGCTGTCCAGTTGCCATAGGCTTACAAGCTTTATCTTCGCTGAGCTCTTGGCCTCATGTTTTTGACTTCATTGATTCTGCATTTGCCTGTGTTTGTTGTGTGGCTTGTTATGATGAGATGCTCTAGAATTGTTTCCCCATCAGATGGAATGTTTGTCCATCTTTGGGAAGGAATCACAGGGAATGTATTAAACTGCCATCAGCACTAGCTGATCTTTTTGCCGTAACAATCTCTGGGGAGTGATACATAGTTGAAGTTAAATGTGAGCTCACTGTTACACTTACCCTTAAGCACCTTGATACCTAGCCCAGACATTTTTCTATGCGGATGGAAGAGAGGTTTGAGCATATTCCCGTGTAGAGCCCTGATTAATTGTCCAGTAAGCAAAACAGGTGTCTAGCATGTTTAAACGGCTTTTTGTCACCTTGTTTTTTTGTTCTTCCTCGAAACATTTAAAAAAATGGACACTCCTCCATCCCCAAAATTGCTAACTTGCATTTTTCCCTTTGAGGGAGACTTTCTAATGAGATAAGTGAGAACTGTATTTTGGAAGGTTTTTGTTTTTTAAAGTAAAAAAAATTGTTTGCTGATACTTACCACTGAACTGTTCTGCTTTATTTTCTTCCTTAAGACACCCTACACCACTAGACACACAGATTAGTTTCAGCCTAAGTCCATCCCATTCAATGCTGTAAGAGTTCTCTGACTGCAAAATTTGGTGAGCAGAAATGTTGTGGGTCTTGTATGAAGAGGAATGCCATTAAAAGTAACTAAATATATTCAACATTTCTGAATTTGGCAAATGCACTCTTCCCATTCCCAACTAAATTACATCTGAAGACATTTGGTGAAAATATGGGAGCTGACAGCTAGGACAGTCAGAATTCTCCCTGAGTGTGCATTGCTTAAGTAATGGGAAAGGAACTTGTGAAAGTAATAGAAACGAGACTGAAAAGTAATTTTGAGCAGCCTCTAAACTATCAACAACCCAGACTGCTGTCTTGACTTCATGATGGACTTGCAGCACATTTAGCTTTGCAGACTCTCTTGTATGACAAGAACTGCAGCTGTGACAATTTGCAGGTGGAGAACTTTTCCGGAGTCTCTCTTCACTCTCCTGCGGTATTGTGGCTGTATAGGTATTACGCACTTTTTTTTTTTTCTTTTTTTTCCTTCCAGATGTAAATATCATAATGGAAACCAGCAGGGAGTTCTGAGCAAGTAGGGCTGAACACTCATGCTGGGATAGTAGCAGCTAGATTGTATCAGTGTCAGAGTTGCAGAGTTGAAATCTTAACGTAAAAAGGTAACGAAAATTAAGGTTATAATGGCAATACTATCTTAGTTTCATTAAACATGATATAATGCTTCTCATATTTGATTTTCTGGCTATGTGGCGTAGTATTTGAGAATGTAAGGGTCACTGGAATTAAGCTGATATTTTAAAACATAGCTTTTGTACATCCTAGGTGACACTGTTTTTTAACTGAACCAGGTGTCTGGATGGTGGGAGAAGAGGCCAAATATTCCATTCAGCTTGTGGAAACTGGAAGGGGGGCAATAGGGAGGTAAGGGCAAGATTCAGGCTTCATTGGAATTTGACATTGTGACTCATCTTCCAATTTTGTGAGGTATTGAGCTCTTAGACTTCAGTCTGACAGAGCACTCAAGTGTGTGCTTTACTTTTGGTGGTGAATACTACTAGTCAAAACAGAGTATCAGGTAGGAAGCAAAGCCTTTGGTTATCATTCAGTCCTAGGACTTTGACTTACGTCACTTCTCTCTAAAACTTTTGTATCTATTGTTTTGTCCATAGTTTTAAGCTGTGTTTGTTCAAAATAATTGCTATTATTTTTTATCTATTCTTATCTGGTAGCAATAATACATATCAATGGAAATATATGCGCAGGCTCTCTGGTTGAGTTTCAGCTTTTCCTAGATATGTACCAACTGGTTATTTCAAGTTACATGTCTGTTCCACTCCGGTTGTCAGCAAGGAGTTATTAAATCCCTGGGAGAGTTAAAAGTGTTTTTGAAGGATTTGATGAGCTTCCAGTGCTTGACGATTGCCACATTGTCGTACTGGAACCAGATGTTGGGTACCACATGTTCGTGTTTTTGGAGCAAAGTAGGTTAGGTACTGTGCCTCTGGCCCACAAATACAAACACCAGTTTCCCACCCTAAAGCTCTTATCCCTGGGTCATCTTCCTCACAGTGCTGGCTATGGGAACAGCTTGCATCAGCCTCCCAAGCTGTGAAACCAGAACTGTCTTTTCTGGATCTTCCTACTTGCTCTCTTCTGTATCCTCTCAAAGCAAAAACTTTCTGATTTACGGTATTTCTCCATGAGGACTCTGACAGCGTAAGGTCGAAAAGAGATTTTTGAGCATTGCACTTAGTGAGGATGCACATGAGCGCTCAGTCCCATGCAGAAACTCCCTGTGGCTGCTGAGAACCTGGTAGGACTTTGGGTAGATCTTGATTTTCTTTTTTCTCCCTTGTTCATCTATGAGTTCCTCTTCCATGCACTCAGACCTTTTCAGGTTGGGCTTGTCTTTTATCCATTTCTAGTTGTCCTTGTTATGTAAATCTTCACTTATCCTCCATGCCAAACATTAAAAAGGAAGAAAATGTGTCTTTTTCTTGCTTTCATCACCTGAAGTTCATAAAAAAAAAAAAAAAAAAAAAAAAAAGGTGCTTTACTGCAGCTGTAGCCTATTATTTGGATTGGCCAAGTCAAATGTTAATGAGTCCTTTTGTTCTCATAGAAGGTTTGTCTCATAAATGGACAAATGGGTTTCAGCAAAGTACAGAGTATAATACAGACTTTGCTAACAAATGAAATATTTTTTGTTTTTATAGTGTGATTACGATTACTTTTGCACTGCCTCAGAGTCATGCTTCTCCAAAGGACTGGCTTCCTGGATTTGATTTTCAGTGATGGGACTGTACCTCCACTGAACATCTATAACTGATTTTGTAAGAGGAAGACTAATACAATTTTTCCATTGCTATTTTCAGGTTTTATTTGCTTTATCCCTTTGTTTTCTGCCACTGCTGTAATACGGCAAGACAATTTTTGAGCACTGTCTTTTTCCTTTTTCTCTAAAGGGTAATTTCAGTTGAGTTGCACCCTACTGAGAGTAATGTGGTGAGAAACCAGTTGGCAGTGCTCTGTTCAGTTTTCATCTGCCTCTGTCTCTAAAAGTCTAAAAATATTCCTCGTACAGGAAATGTTTTTCATTCTGTTATGTCTTTTGCTTCCCGTAGGAGGTATTTCTTTTAATTTATTGAATAAACCTTTCTGAATTGTATTCCCATAAGAGTTTAGGCACAATAGAGTCTTTGGGCAAACCGTCCAAGAGATCTCACCATCTTCTGTTTTTAGAAGATAGGCAATTGTTTCTTTATACAGTGCCATCAGGCTCTGGGAGAAGCTGACACTTAGGTGAAATGGGAGAATTTGAGACTAAAGAACATGGATTAACACATCTGCTATAACTTCTCAAATTTTGTTGTTTTGATCGTACGTATCGTATTTATCCTTCTTAAATCATAAAGAAGTCCCTCTTCTCTTTTCCCTGCCCTCGATTTTAAAAGGATTCTGGGCAGTATTTTGATCTCAGTCTCATTACCACAATTTCTGTTGTAAGTGTATGTGTATATAGGAAGGCTAAATACTCATAACATCCTGGTTGGAAGTCAACTATGTTTAGCTGTTAATTTAATGTGAATGACAGGGCAGGCTGTTACTTGAAAGGGGCGGTGGGGAAAGAGAGACTGGGATAGATTACATTTTCATGCTCCAAAATAAGACCCTATCTACTCTATCCTAAATTAGAACAATATGGTTGAGTTTTCTTGTGGCTATTTCATAACATTCCTGCTGACAAAATATGGTGTGCCTTTTGCTCATTGCTTCACTACTGTTTCTCAAGCATGTGTTCGTGTCTCTCTCTCTAGTGACAGCTCTTGTAGCGGCACGCCATGGGGACATGTCTCATATGTCTTTAGAAGGGGACAGTGTATTTACAAACTATATACAAAGTGGCCTGCGCTAGGGAGTGGGTACCAAACCATAGCCAGCTGGGAGAATTAGGTGGCTAAATTACTTAGATAAACACAATTAGAAGTTTTTACTTTTCCTCAGGGATAATGTGCCTTAATTCTGTATTCACTAAAGGCATGTGATGTAATTAGCAGTCAACCTATGTGGAGGGTGTTAAAGCAACTTTTAAATAGAATAATTAGAAAGATTTGTATTGGTACATTTGCATATTTGAAAGATCTCTGGTACACTGTCCAAAATGCTTCTTGCCCCTTTTCTCTGCTTGAGGTCTGAGCAAATACCATTTCCATGTGTTGTCAAGGCTCAGAGAAAGACCTTTCTGTTTCATAAACCTCTCCTCAATGGAGGCAGGGTGAATGTAACAGATGAGCATACTTTCTTTCCGGAACTACCTAACAGAGCTTCCCGCCTTTTTTCTAGCCCAAATGCAGCTAAATTACACCATCTGACATGGATCAGAGGACCCTCCACTCCAGTTTCTGTGATTCTGTGACTCTGAGTATCATTTCTTTCCACAGTAGAGTGAAAACTCTGCTCTTTTGCCTTGAGCTACAACATACCTTTGACCAAACAGAAGTTGATGGGTTACTGCAGAAAGTATGATGCTCTCCAGCATCAACATCTGAAGCAGGCTTACAAGAAGAATGATTTCTTTTATTGCTTCATTCTCCAAAGTTGTTGCTGTGCTAATACGCTGTGAGGCATACCCTACCGTTACACTGCAGCTACACTGCTGGTGCCTCACAAATGCAAAGAAAGCCAGAGTGGTTTCTTTAAAGATGTCAGTAAAATTTAAAAAAAGCCCCAGCCAAACCCTTTTCAAATACAAATGTTTTGCAGAGACAGCTTGACAGTGCTCTAGCAGAAATTCAGCAGGGATTTGGCATGATCCTGACTAGCAGGTAAGTTTCAGTAACTACTTGCCAGGTAGGTTTCCTGACAGCTCATTTAACCAAGCCTGCCTGCATATTCCAGCATTAGGGAGCCCAGGGCTTTTAAGGCATCTTCCTTCAGGACAACATGCTACCGGAACAGACCTGCTCTGAAGTTGAGCTCTGTCTGCTTTTGTGGGTTATTTCACTTTAGGTTTAAAAATATTGAACATTTGGTAAAACACCATTATCTTTTCCTCCCCCATTTCCTGGTGGTTCAGTGTGCTCATTACAGGCCATATGACATGCTGCCTAAAACACTTCAATTAAATGCCTGTAGTAAAATGATGATACAGAAGCCTTCCTGTCAGTTTAGCTTTTCTCACTTTCATTTTTGTCATCTTCCTGAGTGTATTATAAAAGTAAAAATAATCTGGGAGAGAAACAGAAGGAAAAAATTTGAAGAGGTATGCGAGAAGGAAAGGAAATCTCCTGCTGAGCTTTGAGCTGGGAATTGCATCAGACACATAGAAAAATAGGTGTGGCAGTAGGACAGTTCAAGCTTTGCCTATATTGTCTTACACAGCCACAGTTTAACCTGATATTGACCTTACAACTTATGAGCTTAAGGGTACAGTTATGTAACTGGGATCAGTCAAAGCTAAACTAAAATGGAATAGGCAGATGGGGCTACACGGCCCGGAAAAAGCTGGTACCAAATTGGCTTGCTGAACTAAATGCTTCCATGCTGCTATTTAAAAGGAGCACAGGGCATAATCTGCTGTCATTTACAATGCAGTGGTGGGCTTTTTTGAGCTTCTGGAGTATGTTGGCCAACATCTGATCTCCTGTGTCTCTTCTCCTTGCTCAGGAGATACAATTTTGGCAAGTCTGCATTTAGCTGGCAGAGGTTTTGTCAAGCAGGTGCAGCCTCCAGCATCGAGTATGAAATTGGGCTGCCAGAAGGATCTTGCCCACAGTAAAATGAAGCCTTGATGGCTTGGGGTCATAACCTTTTGAAGTCTCGAGAAGTACTTTTTTCCTTGAATGGGCAAGAAAGTAAAAAGAGAAGAAAGATGACTGTGGATTACAGCTGCATGGTTCAAATAAAAGGACATAAAGAAGGGGAGAAGACTGAAACAGCATAAGAAAGGAGTGTTGAGTAAAACATCATTAGGAATGGAAAACAGGATTGCTGCTGAAGTGCCACCACCACTGGGAAGAGGAGAGCTTTGACTCCTGCTTGCGTGTCCCTGCCCTGTCTCACTCACATTGTGACGTCCTGGTTTCCTCCCAGGAGCGCTGTGCCCGAGATGCCATCCTGGGGCTGCTCCACGCTTTGGAGTGTGCCCACCGTGCCACCTGGCCCTCAGAGGAGCTCCCACCTCTGGTGCAGTTTGGTAAGATGAAAGGTCGGTGTTGGACCGGTGGTGTGTGGTCCTTACTGGCTGCCGTCGTGCGTTGCACTCCCTCAATAGTTCTCACCATCATCTCTAGTGATGAGATTTTCTGAAGCCTCTGACTCGCTTTTGAAGATGAACCTCGAGTTCCTAGATCATTTAGATAGTTTTTGAAATCTTACTCTAGAGCTTTTATATCCTTACTTTTTGTTATAGTAATTAGAACCTCCTTCCTTTCTTCCTCCTTCCCAGAGGAAGTTGTCTGTAATGATGAGGTCTTCCGCACAACTGAATACCATTTTTTAGCAGGGGTCTTGTGTCTTGTCCATACGTCTTCTTTAGCTGTTTCTCATTTCAGTAGCACTTTCAAGTTGTCTCTGTAAATATTGTTTATGTTTTGTTTGTACTTGCTTTATGGTGATTACCATGTGCTTTAACACAACTTGCTATATTATATTTGCCTTCTACTATCTATTTGTTATTTTCAGCTTGTGACGGCATAGCTGCTCATTTTTTAGAAACGTCTTGAGGCTGTATCGGTGCATTATTAAATTCTGAATGTATGCACTTTATTTCTTTAATCCAGTAGCATCCAGTTTATACGCTCTGATGGTAAATGGAAACTGTGATTGCAGATCCCATGGAGTGAGGGACCTGGCATAAGTGCCAGCATTAAAAAGAGAAGATCTGCTGTTCTTTGGCAACTCCTCCTGTCCCTGCGACAGCTGGATTGGGGAGCTATGCTGCAGAGCTGTATTTTTCAAACAGAGCTTCCTCTCTGGGAGTCTTTTGGAAACAAAGCTCCTTGATGTTTAGATAGTGGGTTTGAGGGCTTGGATGTTTGGGAATCTCTCTGACAAGCTGGCTGGAAGCTGGATATTGTCTTGCTTTCTATGGAGGAAATCTTTCCTGTATCCCCAAGGCTGCCGAAGGCTGCAGCCCCATCAGAGCCACTGAGGTGCCACTGCAGGAGAAGTGGGTAGAGATAAAGGGGCTGATAGCGCATGATCCATATTGCCTGTGCTCCAAAAACGCCAGCTTTTACATTGTGTCTTCTGAATCCGGATGACTGGTGTAGGGAACAGAGTGGGCACTCATTGCTTGGCAGGTTGAAGAGTTGTTGCACCCTGGAAATAGAGCCATGGGAACAGCGATGTAGTATGGCCATACTACAGTTGTGGTGGCTACACAGTCTCTTATGGTCTCAGGTGGCAGGACACCTTTCCTAAGTGCGTTGAGCTCATGGAGACCCTTCTTCTGGACCAAGTCCAACTACTTGGACTTAGCATTCAGCATGAGATTTAGCCATATACCTTTTCTGGAGCTGAAGATAGCAGGCTTAAGATGTCACTTGAATTACAGTTGAATTATTTATTTCTGGCTTCCTTACAGTTTTTTGAAATACGGTCCTTTGGTTGAGATAAAGGCATTTAATAACCATATTGGTGTGCTAGAAGGTGACTGGCCCCCCTAATTAAAATAGGACCAAAGCATTTGTAGGAAAGCAGGAGCTCTTCTTGTGCTGGATCTAACTCAGAGTGACACAGTCTTTGCAAACAGAGAGACTGAGAAGCCCTGCTGGGGAGGACAGGAAAGATTTGGGGAGAAGGGACTGGGATGGCTGACACAGTTGTACCAAGATTTGAACAGAGGCAGTTTTGTGATATTTAGTGGCCTCAGCAAACAAATGTTTTGCCCTTGCTAAGTTTTAGAGAGTCTTAAGCCATGGGAATAATAGGTTGGTAATACAGATGTTTTGGGGCAATTTCTTCAAGAATGAGGGGAGCAGTGAAGTTTCCAGTGCGCAAAACTGGGTAACAGAGACCTGACGTGGTGGAATGAACGTAGGCAGTAGCTGAGGATGATGGAGAGGATGGGACTAGTTAGGGCAGGGATCTGTTTAATGTTTGATGTAATAACAGGCTGAGATGCAATGGAAGGCTACATAGAAAAAGGCAACATCATCAAAGCCAAATAGTCTTTGCAGAGCATTCTGGATGAATGTAAGTAGAGCAGCATTGCAGTGGAAAGGCGAGGAAGGCCACAGCCATTGAGAAGATAGAAGTCTGCATAGAATTTCTAACTGGGTTTTGTATTGAAAAGGCTGTGTGTTGACAATTTGTGTATAAATATAACTTCTTTTAGCTCCTGGCTGGAGGTAGGTGATAGGAGGAATACTGCATATACTGACCTTTGTTGTCTTCCTGCCTCCCTTTCCACAGGCATCAGATTTTCCCCACGTCCTGGAGAGTATGTCTAGATGCATAGTGGAACATGGTGTAAAGATCTCTGGTCTAAGCTGGGAAGCCAACGTGGTGCAGCGCTGCTGCACTCGGTCTGCTCGGGTCCCAAAGTAGTGCAGCTGTGGTCCTGCAGTGACTAAGAAATCTGATAAAACCTAATAAAGTCTTGAGGAAAGGGTGCTGGGTACTGGGAAACCATTGTAATAATAAATGAAAAGTAAATGGATTTAAGTATCAGTCTACTTTTTATCTCTACAGTATCCAAGTTTGTTTCATTAGCACATGCTAAACCTTACTGGGATATTGGATCATGCTTGTACCGTGAAAGGAGTTTGACACGTTTACGAGTGAGATTAGCCAGAAACAAAGCATAAAACCAAGTTCAGCTATTGCCCCTGTGATGATACCTCACCACCCCACTTGTCTCCTGTCCCACCTGGAACCTGGCTGGCTCTCTGACAGCCCCTTGCCTGGGGCAGTGTTACTCCCTTTCCCAAGAGGTGTCTTAAAATCTTCTTTCTTGATCCCCGTGAGCAGTGTTGTTGTGGCCCTGTCAGTCTGCTGAGCATGTGGGGACAGTGCACCTTATGAACCAGTTACTGGACAGGCATGGTAGCTGTGAAGGTACCACCCTCTGTGGTGGGTTACTGAATGCTGATGGCTGGATGAGAGGAAGCTGCTGCCCTTTCAGCTGGCAAAGACAGAGGCATCATTGTCAGAAAGGAAGGAGGTTATGTGTATGTTTTTAAGTACACAAATTTAAACTCTAGGCAGAAACACCTTTTTTTTAAAAAAAAAAAGCAGCAGAAGGTAAGCCTTGATGAACAATACTGATCAGCTAAGTAATTCCTTTTGTTTGAAAGTTATTTTGTTTATTCCAAGGACCTTTTGCAATGTTTTCTTTGCATATTAATTGTCTTAATGGAAAGCTGGCATCTTGCTGTGAATTATTAACACTTACCTAACAGGTGTTTACATATGTCTGCCCTGAAACTTAGCTCTGTAATACTATCTGAAAACACTGAGTTTTCGAGCCAATGCTTTAATAAAGGTGCAGATGAGGTAAGAGAAAGTGGCTGCCGGTTGTTTATACGTAACAGTTGTGCTGAGCCTCTTGCAGTGTTGCTAACCATGCACATCTGAGTTTCTTACCTGTTTGTTATGACCACTTAACTACTTCTGAACTGTTACTCTGTCAGCAGCAGTAATTGTAAGCCTCTTCTCTAAATACCTCCTTTATTATTTCTGTCTGAGAAGGGCAAACCAACCTTCAACCACACTCAGTACTCTGGAGGAGCTTCATTGCCTGGAGTTCCATTCCTGCCCATACCCAGTATTGGACCACAGCAGCCTGTGGGGCACAGACCGGGGCATAGCTTTTGTCTTCTTCAGCACCTCAGCCCCCTGACAAGGAGAGGTGCACCCCGAAGCATGGCACTATTTTCATTTGGCTGGGTGTCTTCATGTTCTCCGTTCAGTACCTTTTTGGAGACTGACTGTCAAGCTTCCACCTTGTATAGTGGTTAACAACATCTCACAAGGAGGTTGCTGGATATTATAGCCAAGGTTGCATGGTACAGTTCCTGGTCCTGATCCTGGTGCCCCCCAGAACTGTATCATCCTCCCCAAACCAGGGATTAACTTCCGTGAGATCTTGCTTTGATGGGAGACAAACTTACTTGAGTGAAAATTGTTTTTGCAGTGACCGCTTTTTAGTACTGGGAAAAAAAGAGAGAAAAAAGCAGAACAAAACCAGCAGAAGCTGAAGACTAATTCTCCATTTAAGAGGCCACACCTCTTACTTGGAAGTGCAAGTTCAGGAATGTGACTGGTGACCTTGTCCCTTGAGAAGATAAATTAATTTGTATCTTTTGCCCTGGAAGATGGGTATTTCTGTGTCTCGATTAGATCGTTGTGTGAGAAGCCGAGAGTGGAACAGGCAACTTCTAAGTCAGGGTTCAATATTTCAGCCTTGTTAGGGCACAGGTGGCTTTCACAGAAGTCCTTGCCCTGGTAGTTAGCCATTACCAAGAGGAATCTAATGATTTACCTTTACCTGAACAAACATCTCATAAAAGGACAGCGCAAAGGACCAAGCGGCAGATGCAGTGAAGCCTGCCTTGACAGCTCTAGATCTGTTGTGTTGGAGATAAATACACAGAAATCTTCCTTGCGCAGCAGTTGTAGCTCATGGGGCAGTTCTGCACGCCTAGGCTTAGCCACCACAGGGTTGCTCTGCAATATTGGTGGCACTGGCAAGACAGATGAACATGCCTGGGGTATGTGCACCCCTGCCCTGTGGGATGCCCTGTTGACCCATGGGCTCTCTGAAGTGCCCGCATGCACTGTGTGTGCTGTCTTACCTTTGGGGCCTGTTCAGAGCTGCCTTGAAAGTCCCTTCATCAGAGGCAGGTGTGAGTTAAAGTACCCAGTAGGCTGCTCCTCCACCTTTTTCCCCTGCCCAGCTGAGTTGTAAAGGTGTGCTTCACCTGGTGTTAAAATCACCACCTGGGAGGAGGCAGCTGAGCTGTGCTTCCAAAACAGCTTCTTGCACTGAAAGAGTAGAAGTGATGGAGTTTGGGACATCCAGAAAAATGGTAGGTTTGAAATTAGGGAAACAGGAATATGCTCTAAACATTAAGACACATAAAAGCACTTTTCACTCTCCTTCTCTTAAATTTAAATATATGCAATCCCATAAATAGGACAAGAAAAATGATACTCTTCAGTGGATATTTAACATGCAAGATTTTAAATCTTTCCTGCATCTTAAATGACATTTATCAAGGTGAATCTTAGAATTAACTAAAACATGTATTTCATCTTTATTGATGAGTCTCTTTAAACTACTTGAAAAAGGCACGTATGTCAGCTTTTGATTGATTTCTGATCCTGGGCTCCAAGTCTGCTCATAGACATAGTAGGAGAGAACCACTCACATGCAGAACTGATTAATATTTATGGTGCCTTTATCTTGCTAGAATGTGCTAGACTTCAAAGTGCTGTGCTTTGATTGTTTTGCAAAAATGCAAGGCACTAGTCTGTGAGAGAAGTATTTCTAGTCAGAAAATCAGAGACTTTTGTAGCCAGTTCTGCTATTTATTTTTTTAAAAAACTAGAGAGGTTGGTATGGCCAATGAACATGAAGCTTTATCAAGGAGCATGCTGATTTTAATTGGCACGGTTTCTTTATCAGTGGTGGTCTTACTTAAAACATGTCTTAACATCTTATGGAATTAATTAAATATGACTTTGCAAATGGTATGGTGTTTCAACAGATGTGTAAACACCATGCTCTTCCTAACAGGAAAAGGTCACAAATAAGTCAGCTTTAAAATTAGGATTGGTCATGTAATGCTCACGAAGGAAATATGGTCTTTTATACTGAAATAATAGAGGGTATCCTGGTGTCTGTTTTGGGACTGAAGCAATGTAATTTTTTTGTCAGGGAATCACAACACATGGTCCTTTTTAAATACATGTGTTTATTTTAATAAAATGAAAACTAATATTCCATCAAAAAAGCTTATAGTGTGATGCTGTCAGTCAGGACTCTGTTGCAGTCTCTGCTTGACAGTATTTATTTCTGTCTGAGATTGGAGTTTGTTTTTTCAGTTAATTTGCCTTCCCGTAGTAGGGAGGACTGTATTTATTAGATCTTACCATGCCTAATCTAACATGAACACCTGCTGGGAAGCTGTAATACAATGTCAACTGTGCCAGCGAGATAAGGACCCAATTTGTTTTTACTTGACACTGTTTCATATTTACTGTATTTCTTTAAAAAACATTTTGGAAATTTTGGTTTGGTGTGAATATTTGTTTAAGCTGTCCCATCAATCACTGCTATATTTTACTTCCATAGGCAATGCCGTGTCTGACTCCAGTATGCCCCTGCATGAGTCTCTTGATAATCTTTTGTGTAAGAAGCGATCTGCCTCCTTCCAGACTTCCTACATGCACAGGCTTATTTAATATCGAGACTTCTTTCACTTCATTGTTTTTCTTTGCTCTTTAGATGACTCGGTACTTTGTGGCTTAGGCAGATCTTCATAGAGAGACTCGTTCATATTGCGAGAGGAGTAAGCAACATTCATTTAGAAAGTGTGTTGCTCCTATGACTTAAGCCAATATACTGAATGGGAAAGAAATGGCAAATGTGCATGATTATTGGCACATCTGTTATGCTGTTTGCAGCCAGTGAATTAACACATGAATACATTTATAAGATAGTATTGGTGAGAAAATATTTTTAGTCATTTTTGTATGGTGTAGAATCATAGAATCATAGAATGGTTTAGGTTGGAAGGGACCTTTAGAGGTCATCTAGTCCACCCCCCCTGCAGTGAGCAGGGACATCTTCAACTAGGTCAGGTTGCTGGCAGGTCAGGTGTATGGCATTTCTTCACTTAGTTGCCTTACCATACCTTGGAAGCAGACAGTTGACATGTCATTCATGTTAGAAGTAGCATTCAACAGGATATGAATTATTTTGTCTTTATATATAAAAACAATATTATATTCTGTCCTCCTCTGCTCCCAGGAGAAGGATAAAAAACAGATAAAATTGATGTAAAAAGCGTACATTTTATGCATATCCAGAATGAATCAGTGAACAGAGGATTTGTAGGGCAACACAAATTCATGAGAAGATTTTATTTCTAAGTGCTGGGCATTTATATTGTAGCTATATAATCTGATTTATGGAGATGTATGCTTTTAAGCGTCTCTTGAATTGAAGGACATCACTCATTTTGATGTTTCTGTATAAAAATAATTTCATCTCTATATGCTGCCATCAGAAACAAATATGCAGCTGAAAAGATGAGGTTTAAAAGAACTACCCCCTTATAACATTGCAATTATATTTCTTGCACATGTGTATGTTCTGGTATAGTTTCGTGCATGAATAATTTGTGTATGTTCAAAATAAGGGACAAAATGTTTCCCACATTTGGCTTTGGCAGGCCGAATGGTATGTGTGAAAACTGGACAAAAATACAGATTCATTATTGGCCACACATCTGAGGAAGCTCTAGAGCGTAATATTTTCCTCCACAGTCGTCTCTAAACTTGTGTTTAGTAAATTAGCTTCAGATCTTCCTATCCAGTGCCATTCTAGCATTGGAAGAGAAGCTTTGGCTTGCCAAGTACTGACCAGCCAGCTGAGACATGCACATTGTGCATCTTGATGTAAGTGCCACTTTTGGATGCGCTGGGGATGTGCTGGGGAGCTGATCCCCATCTGCTGAGATAAAGAAGCCATGTGAATAGGTTGAATCTTGCTTCCCTTGTGCGTAACTCTTTTCCCTTCATGTAGAACCGAAGAGACAAGGGAATGGGAGGAGCAGGTCTGGTGCAAACACAGGTCCTGCCCCTGGGTGGGGTCAAGAACCAGCTGGACCCAAGGGTGCAGATGAGCTCCTGAATCTGTTGCTGAAGAAGTACTCCTCAGAGCTGATTTAGCTGAAGATTTAGATTGGCTATCTCTTAAATCCTTAGGGCTTTTCTGTTTTTTAGGAAGAAAGCACTATGTAACTGGTTTTATTATGTGACTTTCACAGGTGCTTTTCATTTTTGCATGTGATTGTGTATCCACTGCTTGTTCCAGCAACATTAATAAGTTTAGAGTTATAGAAAAAGTTGCATAGAGCATCATGCTATAGAAATTCTTTGTGACTGTATAATTAATGACTACTTGCCACTTGAGTTTAGCGTCAAAGTAAAATAAGCATTTTTATAATCAGAAGTTTTCAGCCTTGAATGCTTACATTTGCAAGTTTTGTGTTCTTGTTAGGTGGCCTCTCATACAGGATTGCACATATCAAGTGCCAAAATGCTAAGGCTGAAAGAGGAGGATGCTTTTTTTTTTAAGCCAGTCCATCCAGGTCAGAATTCTTGGAATGCTCAAAAAATAACAGTTTGTTACATTTCTATACATGTGTGAAAATGTGGAGTTGTTGCAGTTGATTTTTTTTGTTGTTTTGTTTGGCTTTGTTAATGGTGAGCTGCAAATGAAACGATTAAAATTCCACCCACTTCAGCACAATCAATATAAACATGGGCCTTCAGAAGGCCAGGGCTCTTTTAGTTTTAATCTGAAAAATTTTCAGTCTCTGTTCAATGTCTTCTATATCTTATTTCTACTCTGCTTCAGATTATTGGGGTCTGCTCCATTAAGATGATTCAAAATGCTTCATGCTTCCCTGACTAATGATAGCAGTAGGTGAAGTGTCCTCTCCTATTCCCCATCCTCATGTTTCCTTGAGGTTCCCGGTTGGCTTTCAGAGCTCAGTTGAATTGGGGCTCACTTTCTTTGTGAGAATGCATTAACTCGTGTGTCTTCAAAATGGGTTTAATTTCTTTAGGATAATATAACTCTGGGTTGCAAACAGACTCCCAGCGAAAATGTAGCTAATTTGAGGTGATCTGGGGGCTCTCACCAAAAAGCTTTCTCATGTCCATCATAGGTAGGTACACATCCAAACTTTGCCTCAATCACATTGCTAAAATAAATGTAGCTGCAGACATGTTGTGGGTATTCAGATAAGCAAAATTCCCTTTAACCAAAGAAGAGAGAAGAATGTCACCAATGTCACCAAACCTGTAAAATTTATCTGGAAAATACAGACCAGGTGAATAGCACCCATAATTTCATTAAATTACAGTAAACTAGAAAGAGCTAATGTATTCAGTTGTGTTTTGTCCTCGGATGCTTTTGGCATTCTCAAAGTTTGTTATTTAACCTTTTGGGGAATTTTTCCAGGTGCTAAGGATGTCATATGCTGTCTATAGCTGAGATATAACCCCTTGTCTGCTTCTTGTCTGCGTCTTCAGTTATATTTTTATTAGTAGTCCTTTAAATCATGTTTGGGTTTGCAGTCCAGGCTGGTTAGCTGAAGTGATTTTAATCACTGATTTTAAACATGTATTTAATTAGTAAGTGAGTGATTTGATGTAAAATTTTTTGGATTGTATTTCATTGTTCTTTTTCTTGCAAGATTGATTTGTATTGATTGATAGCTGTTTCATGTGTTGAGTGTCAATGGCAATATAATCTTTCCCTTAATTTGGTACTTCTTCTGCTATTCAGACTGACAAACTGCATACATACTCTTTTTATAAGTGCTGAATGATGTATGCAGCATGTGGTCATATTTTACTCGTGGTGATGTCTTCTTGGAATTCAGTTCATGAGGCAGAAAATCAGTGTTAAAAATTGTTTAAATAATACTGAGTTACATATATGAGAAGCACTGAAAAGTGTCTAAACCCATGTTTTGCTGTTGAAACTAAGGGAATTATCAGACAATCACTTAAACAACACTATATGTGCATCAAAATTATCATTTTAATTCGGATCAGGAGTGTGTGTTGAAACAACTCTGTTCATCACCTGCACTCACTGAACTGGGGTTCAGATCCTGGAGCAGCCTTGGAGCATGTGAACAGAATTGCTTTTACATGAAATTAGACTGCAAAATGCACTACTGCGTGTTCAGCCTACATCAGGTATGCTGGACATTTGAAAAAGCAAGCTGTGCTTTGTGACTATAACTAAGGGAATTATTAACTTGTTAGAAATCCTGGACAGTGTCTGTAGGTAGGACACCGTAGGTGTCTGAATGGACTGTTCTTAGTTTCCATTTCTTTCAGATTTTAGAGCTATATCAGCCTCCTCTGCCAAATTTTTATAGATTTGGAGGGGGAAAAAATCCTTTCTTCCAATCAGTTCCTCAACCTTTAAATGAACTAGTTCTTGAACTGGGCCGAACTGAAGAAAATGCCCTTTATTATCGGCAAAATAGTTTGTGACTGAGCAAACCACTTTGCTGGTTTATCACTTTGATGCATCCTACAGGTCCTTAAGCAGTTTGTTCTCCAGTTCAGTGGTTTAACTTCCTCCTATACTTCATCAGCAGATGTGTACTGTTTGAATTTAATACGAATTCTTTTAATTCAATACAAAAACATAAGATTATAGAAATAAGATTTTCTTATTCTAAAAGTTTGTTGTTTATTCTTTTGGAGAAATTTTCTGGGTGCTAAGGATGTCATACACTGTCTGTAGCTGAGTAATAATCACTTGTCTGCTTGTCTAAATAGATCTATTTAGAAATAAAATAAGTAAAAGCCATAGTTATCCATCTTGTCAGTCACTTAAACCTCTATTGTTCAGAATCCTTGGATGCAAACCATACCTGGCCCTCGTTATTTCCGCTCTTTCTCTAATTCAGCTATCAACAGTATATTTCAGGAAAGAGTAAGTATGGGTGTTATTTTGCTAATGTCTTTCCACTATAAAGATGGAATGCAAAAGATGCAAAGAAATCATGCAGCTTTTGTGTATTTTCCTCATCCTTGTGCCCTCCCTTCTTCTGTCAGTTTTGCTTTTATTCCAAAGTGTCATGACTGTGAGTTTCTCTTGCAGCACGTGGCTAGGAATGCCCTAGGCTTGAGATCTTTCAGCAAGTGAATCACTTCTGTGCTTGTACCCAAGTCAGCCATGAAGTAAGCAAGGAAGTGGCAGGGATGGGTGGAATGAAAAATCATGCTGTGCTGCCTCTGGGGGATCAGCTGTGTGAGCGTGGGTGTCCCATATGCTCAGAGTTGCCTGTGTCCCCTAAGTCACTCTGAGACGGCTGGCATTGGGTTGGGGAGGGCATTGCTCTCTTCTGTATCCCAAAAATAAAGTGAAGGAGCAATGCATCTGGGTGCTGAGAAGAAAGAGCTTGGTAAGCCTTAACCACCCCTCAAGCATTGTTTCTGTGACTATGGCTCACTGGTCTGCCCGTAGTGCATTTCTGAAACTGGTCCTGCGGGCTAGCGGGGAGTGCAGGGAAAAGCTGGCGGCTCTGGTTTGGGTTCATGACTTAATACTGTGCATAGCAGAGTGTGAGCCTCAGGCTGGAGCTGGCCAAGTAGGCAGTATAGATACAACTTTCGTCTAGATGTCCTGTGAGACCACAACCTACATGCTCAGGAGATTGCAAGTCAATGGACTCGTCGTTCTTGTGCTCACCTAGCAAGAGGTTGCAGTTGTCTGTATATGCAACAACTGAAAATGAAGGAGAAATTTCCCTTGTTGCTTTTGGACTGTCTAGGGCCAAGGTAAGCACTGATACTGAAAAATAAAAGAAGGCTTTTCTTTGTTTTAAGTGATCTTTGCACACTCTGTGCTTTTGGCTGCTAAGGAAAGAGTACTTCTTTTAGTATTTCATTCTTCTAGATAGCAAGTGTACTTGAACAATGTGTTAAGCAGCACAGCCCTTCTGAGTAGGGAGTACTGTCAACTCTTGGCTTATTTTCTCATGTAGTTTGGTCCCCAGTTTGGCTACAGCAGCACAACTTCACAGTATGTGCACGGCGTTTTATATCCATTTTCAACAAAGTTTTTCTTTGGCATATTATGTGCTGTTATTTGATACTACAATTTTATTTTCTTCCCTTTCCCTCCTCCCTACTCCTGCTGTGGTTTTGATATCTGTCGAAGTTGCTCTATGGCTGTTTGTAGTTATTTACCTTTTTCCACAACTCTTGTTCAGTATGGTTTATATTTTCTTCCAGATTCTTGTGTTATGCTTTCAGGTCATTAATTTCTGCATTCCCCTCCCAGGGAGGTGATGGAGGATCAGACCTCGGAGGTCTCCTGGAATTTTCTTTAGCAGAGTCCAAGGTCGTGAGTTTGAATGCATTGTTTGAATATTCATCCAGCAAGACCTTTGGATATGCAGCGACTGAACTCAGCTGAGCACTGCTGCTTGCAGCAGTCGTGATCAGTCTTTGTTTATTTAACCCAGGCTGTACTTTAAAGAGGTTTTGGTTACAGGCATATTTGGAATCCTATATAGATCGCAGCGGCACTGATGTCCTTATATTATCTCTGAGTATCTTTATTGCTGCTGAGCAAAAAGGGAGGCTCCATTCTTTTTCACATAGTTATATAATTAATGAGTTATTCTAATGACTTTTAGATCTTGTTATTTGGGGAGATTTTGAGTGAAGTTACACAAGATCAGCATTTCAGAAAAAAGTGAGACTACATTTTATAGCTGAGGGAGTGAGACTTATACATTACCAGTTTGGGTAGAATTTAAGTTTAGATAAAAACATCTGTAGTTCTTTTGATTTCAGGAGGAGCTCTCTTCCAAATGCGCCAGGCTAAAAACTGTTTTCCAGATTCTGCTGTTAGACAGCTCCAGGACTTGCCAGCGTGTGAACTTCGCCAAACTGCAGACAAGTGATTCTGATAATGCTGCAGGCGGTTTCCCTGTGGCTATTTCGATCCTTGTGACAGAAAGGAAAATGGTAAAAATCACATGTTTTTCCACTTAAATTTCTTCTGGGATGACAGGAACAGTTGTAAAAATTAGTTCACGAATATTCACGGAGAAGGAGAAATAGAAACAAAAAAAAAAAAACTGGAGTAGAGGACTGGAGGCTCAGGGTTAGGATAGCGTCATCCTAAACCCAGCCTCTGAAGAGACCCTCATGTGGAAGGTGGGGCTGTCTAGCAGGAGGTAGGGAGGTGGATTTTGGATGTCTCCAGGGAGTTTTATTGTAGGATGTATCGGGAATGGTCATTCTACCTTTCATACGTATTAGAAGGTTGTTTCTTTAAAAACTATACATAAGTGGAAGAAATCTACCAGATCTGCAGTTCGGCACTGCAGTCTCTCAGGAGCTTTTGAGAGGTAGGTGCTCAGAGCAGGCTTGGTGCATGTCGGTAGGTCTGTGAGGTGCAGGGTCTTTGGGTGTACACCTGGGATGCTTTGGGATGTCAGACAAAGAAATAGGGTTTACTGTCTCACTTGTGATCACGTTGTCTCTCCAGCTTGCTGGGATGGAAAAGTCCCCATCCCAGCTGCTCATGGACTGCTCCCACCAGTGCAATACTGCACCAGGCGGCCGGCAGAGCCACTTCTGGGACCCACCTTTTGTTAAGTCTTAGTCGGCCAGGTTAGCTTCCAGTACTGCGTTCTCTTAACACAGTTATTTCTGCCTGAAAGGTGCTGAAATACTCCTGGGAGCAGCCAAGCCAGCAGTCCAGGGCAAGTGTTAATCTCCAGTGATGGGGAGATGACTGGGAGCCAGGTCAGGCCAGGGGCCATAACCTTTGCCGTCAGCACAGCTAGCATTGCAGAGTGACATGTGGCCAAATACCTCAGTGTTGGGAAGGCATTTATTACCCACTGTGCTTTTATTTCACATTGTATGTACCAAATATGTTATCTTTAAGTTATGCAGTGAGAAGTTTTTGTGCTAGAGATGAAACTTATACTATTGCAGTTCAGTTTTGCAATATCCATAAATTCTGCATGGGATGTAGAAACACTCTGTGGTAAGAATAGCTGCAATATAATTGTAGGCTCCACTGCATCCATTTGAAACATTTTGAGTGGTTATGGGAAAAAGTATTAAGAAATGCAGTATTTAGACATCACTAGAGGTTAGTGCATGCTGCTGCTCAAGGAGCTCTACACTAGTTAGACTGTGTGCCATGGAGTCTGTCATTTTGGCTCTGGCTGTGGCTAATGCTCAGTGCTGTAGAAGAAGATGAAAAATTCATAATGCAAGTGCATGTGCCTATGTGAATACAATTACAGAAGGAATTAATACGCAGTAACTTCAAAGAGCACTCTCCAGCAAGCAGAAAATCACAGTTTAACCCATGGAGTCTTTTGTCCCAAGACATTTGTCCATGTTGCTTTACAGGGCACAGTTTGTCTTTTTCAGAGTATACAGTATAAATGATGCAACCCCAATTTCAGATACTCAGCTAGCTGTGACACACAGCCCTGAGAAACACTCATTATTCCTTGGCTTCACTCTTCTTTTTACTTCTTATTTATTCAAACAGATTACATTCCCATTTGGATGGGATTAGCTGTGGTTTGTGCTGCGAAAATGAGTGTGGTATTTAGCTGAGAGATGCCTGTTTCATGACCTGAAACATCTTGGGTAGAGCACACAAGAGTGTCAGCTTTTGTATTTAACTAGATTTCCTGTCGTATAAAGACCTGAGGCACGTTTGGGGACTTCTCATGAACTTACTGCTCCTCTTCCATGGGGAGAACACAGAATTTGGAGTTTTCTTCATAGCTTTTCTAGGAAACAGATGTGGTTTTTCCTCCCTCACCGTTGAGCTTCTGATTAACGTCAATGAATGTATCCAAAATAGTCTAAAACAGTAGTGCTCAACATTTTGCTGTGACAGGGCACATGAGAGCATCCTGTGGAGTGACCTGCATGCGCATGTGTGTCCGCAGTGCGCCCCCATTCCGTGCCACTGCTTACACAGCCCAATGAAACAGAGTCACAGAATGGTAGGTGTTGGAAGGGACCTCTGGAGATCACCTCGTCCAACCCCCCTGCTTGAGCAGGTACACCTAGAGCAGGGGGCACAGGACTGTAGCCAGGTGGGTTTTGAATGTCTCCAGGGAAGGAGACTCCACAAACTCTCTGGGCAGCCTGTTCCAGTGCTCTGTCACCCTCAAAGGAAAGAAGTTTTTCCTCCTGTCTAAGTGGAACTTCCCGTGTTCCAATTTGTGCCCATTGCCCCTTGTCCAGTCGTTGGGCACCACTGAAAAGAGTCTGGCCCCATCCTCTTGACACCCACCCTTTAGATATTTATAAGCATTGACAAGATCCCCCCTCAGTCTTCTCTTCTCCAGGCTGAACAAACCCAGGTCTCTCAGACTTTCCTTATAAGAGAGATGCTTCAGTCCCCTGATCATCTTGGTAGCTCTCCGCTGGACTTGCTTAAGCAGTTCCCTGTCCTTCTTAAACTGGGAGGCCCAGAACTGGATGCAGTACTCCAGATGTGGCCTCACTAGGGTGGAGTAGAGGGGGAGGATAACCTCCCTTGACCTGCTGGCCACACTCCTTTTAATGCGCCCCAGGATACCATTGGCCTTCTTGGCCACAAGGGCACAGTGCTGGCTCATGGTCAACCTGCTGGCCACCAGCACTCCCAGGTCCTTATCAGCACAGCTGCTTTCCAGCAGGTCAGCCCCCAACCTGTACTGGTGCATGCGGTTGTTCCTCCCCAGGTGCAGGACCTTACACTTGCTTTTGTTGAATTCCATGAGGTTCCCCTCGGCCCAGCTCTCCAGCCTGCCCAGGTCTCACTGAATGGCAGCACAGCCTTCTGGTGTATCAGCCACCCCTCCCAGTTTGGTATCATCAGCAAACTTGCTGAGGGTACATTCTGTCCCTTCGTCCAGGTCACTGATGAATATGTTGAACAGGACTGGACCCAGCGCAGACCCCTGGGGAACACCGCTAGTTACAGGCCTCCAACCAGACTTTGCCCCATTGATCACGATCACTTGAGCTCTGCTGTTCAGACAGTTCTTGATCCACCTCACTCTCTACTCATCTAACCCACACTTCCTAAGCTTACCTATGAGGATCTTATGGGAGACAGTGTCGAACACCTTGCTGAAGTCAAGGTAAACAACATCCACTGCTCTCCCTTCATCTACCCAGCCAGTCATGCCACCACAGAAGGCTATCAGGTTGGTCAAGCGTGATCTCCCCTTGGTGAATCCATGGTGACTGCTTCTGATAACCTTCTTTTCCTCTGCATGCCTGGAGATGACCTCCAGAATGAACTGCTCCATCACCTTCCCAAGAATGGAGGTGAGGCTGACTGGCGTATAGTTTCTCGGGTCCTCCTTCTTGCCCTTTTTGAGACTGCAGTGACAGTGGCTACCCTCCAGTCCTCAGGCACCTCCCCTGTCCTCCAGGACCTTTCAAAGATGATGGAGAGTGGCTCAGCAGCAGCATCCACCAGCTCCCTCAGCACTCGTGGGTGCATCCCATCGGGGCCCATGGATTTGTGAGGATCCACTTTGCCTAGGTGATCTCTAACCCAATCCTCCTCAACCAAGGGGAAGTCTTCCTTTCTCCAGATTTTGTCTCTCTCACCTCTGGGGGCTGGGATGCCTGAGGACCAGCCTTAGCAGTAAAGACGGAAGCAAAGGCAGCATTCAGGAACTCTGCCTTCTCTGCATCCTGCGTCACCAGGGCACCCACCTCGGTCAGCAGCAGGCCCACAGTTTCCCCAGTCTTTCTTTTACTGCTGATGTATTTGAAGAAGCCCTTCTTGTTATCCTTGACTTCCCTTGCCAGAGTTAGTTCCAAGTGGGCCTTGGCCGTCCTCGTTGCATCGCTGCATACCCTGACAGTGTTCCTATATTCCTCCCAAGTGGCCAGTCCCTTTTTCCACATACTGTAAACCTCCTTCTTCCCTTCGAGTTTCTCTAGAAGCTCTTTGCTCATCCATATAGGTCTCCTGGTTCCTCTGCTTGACTTCTTCCTCACAGGGATGCACTGATCTTGAGCTTGGAGGAACTGGTACTTGCATACCGACCAGCTCTCTTGGACCCCCCTACCTCTAGATCCCTAACCCAGGAGATTCCTCCAAGCAGGTCTCTGGAGAGGCCAAAGTTAGCTCTCCTGAATCCAGGGTTGTAATCCTACTTGTTGCCCTGCTTCTACCACGCAGGATCCTGAACTCGACTATCTCATGGTCACTGCAGCCGAGGCTACCCCCAACCCTCACATCCTAAACCAGACTTTCTTCATTTGTTAGTATAAGGTCCAGCAGCTCATCTTGCCTTGTTGGCTCTTTCACCACCTGCATCAAAAAGTTATCCTCGATGCTCTGCAGGAACCTCCTAGATTGTGTGCACTTCATCGTGTTGCTTTTCCAGCATATTTGGGTAGTTGAAGTCCCCCATGAGAACCAGAGCCTGCAATTGTGAGGCTACTTCCAGCTGCCTGTAGAAGGCCTCATCGACTTCCCCTTCCTGATCAGGTGGCCTGTACCAAACACCCACAACAGTGTCACCCATATTTGCCTGCCCCTTAATTTTTACTTATACACAGCTGTTTTTTTTGACAGTCAGCAATGTGAGTTTGCCTTCAAACAACTTAAATTTTCATTTTCAGGATTAAAAATAACCAGATAAGTGCAACAGATGTGATTTATATTTAATGTTTATATATGCCATTTAGTAGGACAAATCGAAATTTTCTTAAAGAGACAGGATTATGTAGTTTGGCTTCCAAATTCATTTTCAAAATGTGAAACACAGCATTTAAGCCACTGTGAATAGCTACATTGCTGCTATGAACATGAACTATTTTTCCTAATTTCATTTAACAGTTTTATTTTGGATACAAGTAATTTTGTTAGTGTTGGAAACCCATGCACAATAACATAGCTCTGATGTTGAAGGACTGAAACTCTAATGAACTGGCCTTGTCTTTCTGAAGGCAGAGTGCAATGTAAACAAGAAAACACAAACCATAAATGGTGAAAACCTTACTTTTGAGGTTTAACCTCCTGAGCTAGACTACTGAAAATTCATACCGGGAACCAAACTCAGCATGAATGCACACCGTTATTTTCATAGGAAACATCTGGTTTTTTATCCTCTGTAGGTATTATTAAAACACAGTGTAACAGCTTTATGCTACATATTTGTTTCTTAGCACAAATTAAATTGTTCCTTGAATCAAATTGAGGTAAAATAAAAAACTGTTTATATTCAAATGGACAGAGTTGAAAAATAGGGTGCAAACTAAACTAACCTTAATATCAATCTCTTCCTCGCTCATTCACCCCCCGGAAGCACCATTCCATCTCCCAAGGGAGACTTGTGCCCATCTGAGACCATCCCTTCGCTAAGGAGGACCTTAGGAAGAATATGAGGTCTTGTTGCCACTTCTGTTTCTTGAATATTAAGAAGCAACCACAGATACAAGAAGACGGCAGGTTGTAGGCCTGGATTGCAGGTGTATGTCCTCAGTCACGTGAACTCAGGTAATCTCAGTTCTTTTGCTGACTCTGTTTCCTTAACTTAAATTTTTAAGGTAAGGCTTAGACTTAATTTCATAATACCCAAGTATCTACACCCTCAAATGGGAAATATCTGTTCCTGTTTACAGTGCTTTATACTGTGGGTTAGTAAAATGGCTACCTCTAATAATCTGTGATATTTTTGATGTCCCAATTCAGTCTGTATCTCTCACCCAAGAGTTTTAATTCATGGATCCTGAAGAAACTTGTGGCTGGTGTTGAATACAAGGACAAGTGCAGAAGTCAGCAGCAGGAATATGAAAACCCTCATCTGGTGTCTCTTCTTTGCATTTTCTGTGCACTCTGGCCTTTCTGCCAGTAGCAGAATATCCTTTGCTACCTTCAGGATCTTGCTTGTGATGGAGACTGCTCTCATTAGCTGTATCCCATCAGGTCCTAGAGTTCCTGCTCTATAGATGAAAGTCACGTTGCATTGTCCTCTGGACCCGACGTAAAGCTGTCCAGTCAGAGAGAGATTTCAGTGAACTTTGTGCCAAACCTTTTCTCAGGAGCTGGATGTACACCAAAGAACCCCCATTCCCACAAGAAATTATCATGATCTCAAAACTCTCCATGTTCACAGCTGACTCCAGCTCCCATGGTATAGCTTATCTCATCCATGGTAAACACTGAGAACCAAAGCTTACTACTTTTTCAAGCTGAACCTAACAGAGGAGAATTTGTTCTTTTTTCTATTTTGAGGCTTTCTATTTTTATACTGCAATGAAAAGCAGTACCTAGTACTTAACAGTGAACTCTCTGATTTCTAAATGCAGTTCACTCTCAGGATCAAGCAACTGGAGACTGGTTCCTCATTTTGATGTTTCCTAGACTTTTCCAGTCCCTTTGAGCCAGTGAATAAATTGTCCCTGTGTTTTCTTGCCTATAATATGTCCTCATTGTACTCCACAGCTGAAATGGTTTCTCAGAGAGCAGGAAACAGTTTTCCCAAATGTGTATTTGTAATATTTTCTTGATAAGGATGGACTCCTGAACTTTTCCTAGTTACCTATATATAGATTTTTTAAAAAACTGGAATTAGTCCAATTCCTTGTTTTACCTACGTTACTCTTTAACAACATTCAGGTATACATGATCAAGGTGGTGAAACTGTTTTTTACAAGAACCCAGCATTGAAAGAAGGGTGATTCCTTGATCACTTTCTGCGATGCTAAAAGAGGGGACTGTAAGTGTTTTAGCAGTATAAAGCAAGCCAGTGCCTTTTCATGTTGCAAATTGCTGTGTAAAGACATTTAAAGCCTCCTGTAGTCATTAGGATTCCTCAGCTGGATCCAGCAATATCATGCAGAGCTGTAAAAAGCATTTTATGATTAAGGCTGCTATCTGGTGATACAGTCTTCAGGAGAACTGTTTGATGCTTTCCAACAACACTTTACATTTTAAGCTCTACCAATGATTTTTAAAATACATTCTGAGGGTCTGGTAGCATTTCAAGAGAGTGTGCAGGGCGATGGGGTGCAGAATCTAACAGCCAAATAGAGATGAGGCTGCTGTGGCTCCATGTCCCTGGGTCCACCATCTATCCCCGATAGTCACACATACACACACACACACATATAGTGTGCATGTGTGTGTGTGTGTGTATCTATATATACACACAGATCAACACAGACAGAGGACACACAGCAGTCACATAAACGTGAGTGGCATAGATGGCCTGATCCTGTTTCTCTTCTCCTGCTGTTTAAGATGAAAGTCAACTATAGACATCTATAGAAACATACATATGTAGCATGTGTATGCACATATATATATATATATATATATATATATATATATATATATATACTCAATCTAGTCTGTAGCTGCCCTGGGATCCCAGTCTCCCCAGTTGGTGGCACTTGGGCATGCAGGCCCCTGAGGCACAATGCCATTGCAGTTGCTGGTACTTCAGCCACTCGGGCCCCTCTGCCCATGGTCTGGCTCCAGTTGCTACACTCAGAGCCCTGTACACACATGTGCATGCAGAACAGGCTGCCCCTTACCTAGGGAAATAGCTGGAAATAGAGCTTAACAAGAAGGCATTGTGCTAATCAGGTGCAGGGCATGGCAAGACACTGGTTGGAAATGTATTCATGTGTGACTGGCCCCTGTTATCCCCTTTCCCCTCTATTTCCCCAGGCTTGTTCTTGCCCTGTCCACTCTGACCCCTCTCTTTCCCCACCTTCAACCCTAGCCCCCCCCAAACACCCCATAATAAGTCTCAGACATTGCCACAATCCCCTTAAAAACACCTGCTGGTGAGTCTTGCGCAGTCCCAAGGTGCTTTTCGCCACACCTTGTAGGCTGTACCCCCAGCTGAGGGGGTCTCTGGGCCAGATGTCCAAGGGGTGCCACCCACACTGGGCTGACCCCGCTCCTGTGATGGCCTGGGGAGCAGTGAATGGGGCTC
Organism: Morus bassanus; assembly: GCA_031468815.1. Taxonomy (NCBI): domain Eukaryota; kingdom Metazoa; phylum Chordata; class Aves; order Suliformes; family Sulidae; genus Morus; species Morus bassanus. The sequence continues at coordinate 83,462,791 of CM062568.1, read as the reverse complement.
CCCTGGCACCACCAATGTTACCAGGGTCCCTGCACTTGTTCATCTGGTCCTGGATGGGTCCTTGTGTCTATGGTAATCAACCCGTAATCAGCCACGCTAATGAGGAGGCTCTGTGCTCAGGCTGTATGTCTCTACCGAGATGGTCCCCTCCTGTTCTCACCAAACTGGCAGGGTAGGCACCAAACCACTTGGATGTGGGTGAGGTGGTACCTGGAGTTTAGGTGTACAGCATGTTTGTTTGCATAAGGACCCTGCTGAATATTTGTTATGACATTGTTTATCTTTTTTCCTTGAAGGCTGAGTGTAAATACGATTTCTTTTGATGCTCGAGTTCTGGGATTTTCTCCCGCTGTCTTCACAGTGCTCAGAGAGGCTGGGCTGCATAGGCAGATAGCTTTTGAAAAGCTATAGCCAAAACCTTGTGCCCCTGTGGCAGATTGCTGGGAGGCTTTCACAAAGGCTTTGAGCTATTCAGTGGGAAACAAAGAGAGTGACTGGTTCGCCCTGGAAAGATGACTCCGTACCCTGGAAAGAAGGAGGTCTTGGTCTGTGTCATATTACTCTGAGTCAGCTTTATCACTGAGAAGATTTAATGATAAAAGCATGTTTACTCAAAACAGATTTACAGGAATGGAATGAAGTCACTAAAAAAGTTAAAATCACAAAAACATATTACTAAGGGTACACTTAAAGCAAATTCTTGTTTCTCGCTTCAGCATTTTAGGTAGCTTGTGAGGCCAATTAGCTCTTTTGCAGCCTGCTCTGCAAAGTAGTTAGAATTAAGTGATGAATTATAGGAGTCTGGCTTCTGGGTGGTTCCCAGAGAGAGCTGCTTTGGGTAATCCCCTCCATTGCTGGCTGGCTCAGGAGGGAATGAGCTCCTGCCTCTCTCCTCCTGTGTCCCTGGCCCTGTTCCCTGTGGTGGGCCATGGAGCAGCACGTGGTGGTGCTGGGCCAAAGTCACTCACACCTGCCATTTCACCACCATGGCTTGATAAGCATTTCTACATACCAGTGTGTTAAGTAGGCATTAAGCTGCTCCTGTCAGGTTTTGGTACTCTTAACAGTGACTTAAAAGTTTTATTTCATGAGAAATGAGAATAATGGAGGGGTTTTTTTCGCCATATTGATTGTACTTGCTATATGCTTTCCAGAGAAGCTACCCTAGATCTATAAATGCAAGGAAAGAGGAACAGGGCGTCTGGGCACTGGGATCTTTTACTGTCTAATAGATTAAGGGTAACAGCTCCTAGGACCTGGTGAGAGTCTGGTTTCTTTCTGAATTTGTTTCATTTCACTGAACTGGAAGTGGTCTCTTGTGGAATGAAAATATTGACGAGGGAAAGCTCAAAGAAAAGGAAGTAAGCTTATTAGAAGTTCTGAGTTTAGGATCTGTTTTTAGAACTTGAAGTATTCAACACTTGGTTTAAATTAAAGCACAAGCCCCTAGGCTGAATCTGTGACTAAAACTAAGGAAAGGATGAAAGGTAGACTGACCTTCAGATATTAAAAATCATGATTCTTTTGTATTTAGGGGGAAATTAGAAAGGCCTTCTGCCCAAAATGGAGTGAAATTAGTTGATCCAAGGTGACCCTTTCAGTTCATGGCACTGTGAGTTATCCTGTAGGATGAAACAGCTCTGGGCCAGAATCGTGGGGATAACATCACCAGAAAGGTGTATGGGTTCATGCTTAATAAGATCGCCCTGAGTTACGAGCCATTAAACTGTTTGGATTTAAAATATCAACACTTAGCCTGAAACAGTGAGCCAGTCTTGAAATTAGAACAGTTTTCATTACATAACGATGGGAGTGCTTTCACGTATTTGAAATACCAACCATCTGTTGCATCGACATCAGCTGTTGTCCTCAGATTTGACTTACCTAAATACTTTCTGCACCTGAAATGTATGAGCCCGTGATCATAAATACTGAAGGTTGAGTTGTGCTAGTTGCTGATGTGCATGGTCTTGCTCCATGGAAGTAAAATAATTCAAATAGTTTGTTCCACCTGTTGGCTCTTGCTATAGGTGTTGTCTGAAAGCAATGTATTGATGCCAGAAGAATTGCTGTTAGAGAAAGGAGAATGGGTCTCATGGCTTCAGTGCTTGCTTGGTTGACTTTTTCTCAACAATTTATTTCTTTATCTTTAAGACCATCTTATATGAACCTGAACTGACGTTGAGCTGAAAGCTCTGATGTCCTTAGTAGGACTGTCAGGCGTGTTCAGGTTTTTCTTTTAAAATGCAAGGAGGTTTTCCCAGTGACTTCTGTGATGATAACATTTTTTTAAAAACCTGTAAGGATTTATTTATTTTTTACCATAGAAAACACTGGATTGAAACGAAGAAGTAGGAACTTTGGCCAAAAGGCCAAATATTGATTTTTTTTTTTTCCCTATTGATAAATGGGCTTGGTCCATCAATTGGTAATCAATAGTTATGACCTTTTGAATGTTTGTGGAATGATTCACCAGACGCAGAGTAATTGTTTCTAGCAGTAGTACTTGCCTAATTGGTTCTGGTGGTAGTTGGAGAGGAATATGAGTGTTCTCCTGGGCAATGATTACGCTCCACAGATCTTTCAAATCTGGTAAGACTCAAAAAAAATGTGTAAAAACTCTATTTAGTAAATTAAGATCAGAAACTATTATTAGCTTTTGTTTGTAGTTCAAGCATGATGTCATATTTGGCATAGTGCTACAGAAAATCTCCCAGCTCATGGCTCAGATCTGTTCTTTCTCAACCCGGTGTCTTCAGAGTCTGCTCTTGAGGCCGCCTGTCTCTCCTAAAGAGGAATGGTTTGTGTGATACCAGCTTTTTAGGGGCTGATTCAGTGTTATTACCCTCATGGGAAGAGGGACAGGAGGCTTTGCGTGGAGCTGGTTATGACTACATGATTTCCAGCCACCTAATCCTTACATAAAACTGGATTAAACAGCTTTAACTTTTTATGCTGGCATAAAGTCCTCTAAGGCCATTCCAGCGAGATGGCCCCGGGCTTTGTGGGAGAGGTGCACAGAACTTGCTTCTGCATTTTTTGATGTTTTTTCCCATCCTTCTATTTATACTGCAAAATAACTGTAGTAATTTAGGGTTAAAAAAGGCTTGGGGAAGCATAATATCAACAAAAACATATGTTTGGAACTGTAAAGCATTGCAGGAAACAATGTTCTTCCAAGTTTCATGAAGTTGCAGTATGTTAACTGGCCTTTTGTAACGTCTTTTCCAGTCTTGGCTTTTCATGCAATAAGGACGGGAGCTGCTGAATTTTGGAGTAACTATATTAAGTAAAAGTCACTATAATTGTGGAGGAATACTTTGATTTTTTAATAAGTCTCTTTTCAGTAATTTGAAGTTTTCCTGAATATTTAATTGAATAAAGTTTTGAATCTATCAAAAGCTTGAAAGCCTCCTGTATATTGTGTCTGTTTAAGTTTAATTTACTTTTGCTACAGTCAGATATAAACCAAACCTATTGGAAAGACAAGTGTAAGGGAAGAGGAATATTATTCTTCATACACTTAAAAAAAGCATCCTTTCAAACCAGACACATCATCAGTTCATGAAGACAATCTTACAAATTTTGTTAAATCATTATTTCCCTTGTTTCTGAGTTCTTTGGCCAAGTATGCAGAAGTGTTTAGCGAGAATACTGTAGGGTTTGCAGTTAAAGGTAAAATACATCTTTGTCAGATGACCATTTTTTTTTTTTAATGTTCTGTTTGCTGGCTGAAACATCCTCCTAACCCTTTGTCCATAGAAATGTTTTCTTCTTCCAAACATGGAGCTTTATTCTCTTACAAGGTTGAAAAAGATGCAGTAGCTTGAGGGACAGAATAGCCAATATACAGTATTGGAAAAATAGCAGATTTAAAGCCTGGTAACTTGTGAATTAACAGGACTATAAAAGAAAGCCTCATAATACTAGAAAAGAAGCACTCCCCCATTCCCAAAGGAATTATGCAATGTCTTTATAGACCTGATGTATTCTGAGAGAAGGCATTTCACACCATTATTGCGTTATGCACAGCAGAAGAAATATTAAAGAATCATAGAATGTCCTGAGTTGGAAGGAACCCGCAAGGATCATCGAGTCCAACTCCTGTCCCTTCACAGGACAACCCCAAAATTCACACCATGTGTCTGAGGGCATTGTCCAAGTGCTTCTTGGATATCATCAGACTTGGCGCCATGACTGCCTCCCTGGGGAGCCTGTTCCAGTGCTCCACCACTCTCTGGGTGAAGAACCTTTTCGCAACATCCAACCTAAACCTCCCCTGGCACATCTTCCTGCCATTCCCCTGGGTTCTGTCACTGGTCACCAGGGAGAAGAGATCAGCGCCTGTCCCTCTTCCTACCCTCGTGAGGAAGCTGTAGACTGCGATGCGGTCTCCCCTCAGTCTCCTCTTCTCCAGGCTGAACAAACCAAGTGACTTTAGCCACTCCACATGCGGTTTCTCCTCTAAACCCTTCACCAAATTCATGGCCCTCCTCTGGACACTCTCTAGTAGCTTTATATCCCTGATGTACTGTGGTGCCCAAAACTGCACACAGTACTCAAGGTGGGGCTGCACCAGTGCAGAGCAGAGCAGGACAATCCTCTCCCTCGACCGGCTAGCAATGCAGTGCTTGATGCACCCTGGGACACGGTTGGCCCTCTTGGCTGCCAGGGCACACTGTTGGCTCATATTCAACTTGCCATTGACCAGAACCCCCAGGTCCCTCTCTGCAGAGCTGCTCTCCAGCCTCTCATTCCCCAGTCTGTATGTACATCCAAGGTTGCTGTACCCCAGGTGCAAAATCCGGCACTTGCCCTTGTTAAACTTCATATGGTTGGTGATTGCCCAGCTCTTCAGTTTGTCTAGATCTCTCTGCAGGGCCTCTCTGCCCTCAAGAGTGTCAACAGCTCTTCCCAATTTTGTGTCATCAGCAAACTTAATTAGCATTCCTTCCAGTCCTGCATCCAAGTCATTTATGAAGAGATTGTGAAGAGTACTGGCCCTAAGATGGATCCCTGTGGAACCCTGCTAGTGACTGGCCACCAGCCCGATGTAATCCCATTTAATATAACCTTTTGAGCCTGACCCATCAGCCAGTTGCTCACCCATTGTATTATGTGTTTACCCAGCTGTATGCTGGACATTTTGTCCAGGAGGATACTGTGAGAGACAGTATCAAAAGCTTGACTGAAATCCAGAAGGATTACATCGACTGGCTTCCCTTGGTCAACTAGGTGGGTCACCTTGTCAAAGAAGGAAATTAAGTGTGTTAGACAGGACTTCCCCCTCGTGAACCCATACTGGCTAGGACCAACGACTGTGTTGTCTTTCAGGTGTTTTTCAATAACTCCCAGAATAATCTCCATAATTTTGCCAGGCACAGAAGTGAGACTGACAGGCCTATAGTTACCAGGGTCATCCCTGTTGCCCTTCTTGAAGACTGGAACAATGTTTGCCAGCTTCCAGTCAACTGGGACCTCTCCAGATTCCCAAGAGTATTGCAAAATCATTGAGAGAGGTCTTACTATGACATCAGCCAGCTCTTTAAGTACCTTCAGATGAATCCCATCAGGCCCCATCGACTGACAGGGATCTAGCTGGAGCAGCAAGTCCTGCACAAGTTCAGGGTGTATTAGGAGTTTATCATTCCCACAGTCATGATTCTCTAGCCCAGGGTTCTGGGTGTCCCTGAGCCCACCATCGGTGTTGAAGACCGAGGCAAAGAAAGCATTAAACGTCTCTGCCCTGTCTATGTCCCGGTTTGTAAGGTGACCATTCTCATCAAGCAATGGGCCAATGTTTTTTCTGGCTTTTCTTTTGCCATTAATGTATTTTAAAAAGCCCTTCTTATTGTCCCTCACCGTACTGGCCAGCTTCAACTCTAACTGAGCTTTGGCCACACGTATTTCCTCCCTGCAGTGGCGAACAGCACCCCTGTAGTCCTCCCATGTCGCCTGACCTTGCTTCCACTGGCCATATACTTTCTTTTTTCTCCTTATTTCTAGAAGAATATCCCTGGTCAGCCAAGCTGGCCTTTTGCCTCGCCTGCTTGACTTCCTACACTTCAGGATTGCCTGCTCCTGTGCCTTTAGGAGGTGGTACTTAAAAAGTGACCAGCGCTGATGGACCCCAGCACCTTCAAAAGCTTTTTCCCAGGGGACCTTGCTAAGCAGTTCCCTGAGCAACCTGAAGTCTGCTCTCCTCATATCCAGAGTTGAAGTCTTGCTGGCAGTTTTCCTCCTGTCACCATAGATTTTAGACTTGACTGCTTCATGGTCACCGTGGCCAGGGTGGCCACCAATCTCCACTTCACCCACAAGGCCCTCTCTGTTAATAAGCAACAAATCGAGGAAGGCACCTTTCCTGGTTGGTTCCCTTAGTATCTTTACCAAGAAGTTGTCGTCCAGATGGTTTAGGAACCTTCTGGACCTGTTTATCCCAGCTGTGTGGTATTCCCAGTTGACATCTGGCAAGTTGAAGTCCCCCATAAGGACAAAGGCTGATGACTTAGAGGCATCCTGTAGTTCCTTAAAGAATAACTCATTGGTGTCATGCTCCTGGCTGGGTGGCCTATAGTAGGCTCCTATGACAACATCCACTTTGTCTGTCCCTTAATCCTTATCCAGAGGCTCTCAGCTGGTGCCCTCACCAACTGCAAGAAGTAGATACTGAAGAGATAAATAGAAGGCTAAATATTACAGAGTTGTAACTAATATTTACAACTATCTACTCTCTTATGTTAAAGCTAGATTTCATGAATGAAAAAGCATAGCTTTATAGGCAAATGGACAGAAAAGGCAGCCCAATGAATTGTCCCCTTACCTTCATTACAGAAATGAGGGGCCAGGATATAATCAATACATAGACAAGATGGCTGATATTGTTGTGTCTCAACCTGAGATGGCTCCTGCAAGACCAACCCAACTGTCCTTCCTGCATGCTTTGCAGCATTCCTAGCCAGAGGAGCACCGTGCCAAGAACTTGGACCAACCTTTGGGGCTGCTGAGGTTATGTGTGGACCTTGGCTTGCCGGTGCCCACTGCAGGTTGGATATTCTCCTCACTGGACATCTGACTACAGAGATTAATACAAACCTTCCCCGAACAGTATGACTTACAGAAAACACGCGACAGCCTAGTTTTGTGGAAGGCTTTTATTGACAGTCACTTAAGATAAACAACATCATTCCTTTGTGGTTTTGCAACTCATGAGTAATGACACGATGTTGGACTATTCTGTTTTAAGCCTTTAGACCATAATGGCAGTGTGTGTGTTGTGTAAGTAATGTTGTTTTGTGTGAGTTTGTCAAAACTCTAACAGGTGTCTTAAAGGCAGTAACAGTTCCAGAGCACTTTTCCTGCTTTTTTAGAAATCATTACTGTATTGTAGTGTGCCATAAATAGTGGAGATGAAGTAAATGTTCTTCTCCTGGGTGCCTGTAAAAGTACTGCCTCGAATATTCAGCTTAGCCTGGCAAATAGTCCTTATATGACCTGTCTCTCTTGCTATACCTTCTGCTTTTTTGCACTTGGAGTGAAGCACTTGGTTAACTCTTTCTGTGAAATCTAATCTAATGTTAAAATGTCCAGTTTTCATGGCTCTGCAGAAGGTAACTGCACATGAAGTCCTACTCTACCTCTCAGCATCAGTAGCTCTAGCCTGGACAGTAAGCATCTCATAGTGTGCAAGGAATAGTAGGAAAACAAAGCAGCACCAAGAGAGCTAACAAATATCACCACTGCATTTACACAATTATGTTTTATAACTAAATAAGCAGTTTGAGTACACTAGTTGTTACTTTACAAAAAATAAAAAACTTTTCCTATGAAAACTTTTAAAGCGTAACACTAGGAGAGGTGAAAAATGTTTTCTGTAGAATTGTGTTCACGCTAACATTATGGTGTTTTAGAGATGGCTTTCCAAATAGCTGTTTTTTGGTGTAAGTGGTCTTGGTTTCTAAATAATGTAGAGACTTCAGTAGAGGAAATGAAATATGAAAACTGTAATGTAAATATTTTTAATCTCAAAAGCATGTTGCTCCTGCTATCTAATATACATACATAAATACATCTCTCTATATATAGATTTCTGAATGTGCTGTCAGGTGCTATAGGCTAATGTTTCCTGAGACTTTGTAAGTGTGAGACAGAGGAGCTGGCAGCTCTCTGAGCCTGTTCAGTGCTCTGCTTCACAGCCTTTCAGATCAGAAGGCATCAGGATTTTTTTTGCTCTGCCTGCCCCAAGCACTTGCAACCTCAACAGGCAGCAAAGAAAGGACAGAAAGTGACAGTGCTGCAGGACACTTGTGCAGCAGTTGATCTAACTTCCTGCAGTAATTAATTTGTCTGGGGTTAATGTACTGGGCTACTGGGGTTTCATCACATTTCTGAGTATTAAATAAACCCAGACATTTATAGCTGATGTCAAGAAACTGTTTGTTTTACAACCCAGCAGTATTTTTTTTCTGTGGCTGTCCTACCAAGTAGCCAATAATGGAATCAAGAAAATGGTTCCTAGATCTCTGCTGACTTTCTGTTTGATCGTATTGCTCTTGGTAATAGTTGGAAGCAGCTTTGTCTGTTACTGACACATGCATAGTCCAAAATAATTGTGAAAATCAATAGGCTACGGAGCATATTACCAGCCTTAAAAGACAACTCTCCCCACCCTCCCACCCCCAGGCTGAATGTCTACAGAAGGCATTTCGTGAAATTCACTGTCTTAACTTCTTACTTAAGCAGTCTTCTAAAGGAGCCCCAAATAAACCAGGTTGTTACAGGATGCTCGCCACAGTCTGACAAGGCTTTGAGTTTTGCCAGCTTACCAACAGAATATTATGCCAGAAGTATTTCTCTCTTTTTCCTTTTTTCCCTTTATTTTCCCCTGAGGTGCAGTAGCTTCATTTGGAGTAGAAGATGCCTAAGGCCCTTTCATAGTGCTTCAGGCAAATAATCGAGTAGCCCAAGTTTCAGCAGTGTATAGTAAATAATTTAAAAAAATTCTAGAAATGTGATGCTTGCAGGTTAATTTTCCTCCTTAACTGTGCGTCTTATATGCTTGTGATGGTAGAATTGTATAAAGTAGTTCCAAAAGTGACAGCAGCATCTCCTTACATTATTCCTGGTGCATCTGTTCCCAGTAGTATCTGCTGACCTTTGCTATCAAAGGAAGTTTGTGCTGCCCTTGGTTTTTGTGCCAGCATTGCAGAATCAGCTGATACAAACAAGGGAATTTAATTTATTTTATGGCTAACACAATGGTGAACTGAAGTTTTTGTAGTTTGCCTTAATTTTCACAGTGTTCAGTCTCTGTTCTCATTTTCTAAAAATTCTTGAATGGCTATTCTTTACTGCCATTTCATGGTACATATAATGAAGCAGAAGAGGTCCATTTTCCTGCTCCACTGTCTCCCAGGGTATCGTTCGCAAATCATGAAGGGGAAGGTTGCGTATGGAGGGCTATCCAAGTGCCAGATATGTCCTCACTGGACTACAAACTCTGTAACTTCATCAGCTAGAAAGCACTTCTGACTTCTGAAACTCAGGGTGGATTTAACTGAACTTGAGTTTTCTTTGGTTAATTGAATGCATGATGGAGAAAACCTGCATGATGGATGCCAGGGAAAATTTTTTATATTTATGTTAGATGAGAGCAGGCAATTTGATGAAACGCAATCTCCATTGCCACCCTTCTCTCACCATGTTTGCTAAATCTGAGCACATATCCAATTGTTAAGGTTTTGCTCCTCTACTTCTTTCAGCCTTGGAATTGGGGTGGCAGGAAATCCAGCTGAGGCACTGTTATTTTTGTTCATCATACAGAGTTTATATTTTAAAAATAAATAAAGTTATTTTTACAAAAGGGCAATAACGCGTGTGAACATAACATAGAAAAATCACAGAGGAGACATCAAATCCTTAAATGTTAAATAATCGGCTTTACAAATTAGAAGAGTTATGCCAATTCCCATCCTATCTGGGACCTTTCTGCAGTGAGACTTTTGAAGACTAAAATGTGTGTTTTGCAATAGACTGGCAATAGTCAACAGTATGTATTTCTGCTTTAGCATTTTTCTTTCTTTCAAATGCAGATACAGAAAGAAACTTTCCCTGCATGTTCTTCAGATTCATATCTGCTCTATTCCAGAATAACTTATTAGACCTTAAGGCAAGAACAGAACATGATGATCCATGCTGACATCTGGTGAGACCAAGTGTTCCTCTATCTAGCCCAGCATCTTGTGGCTGAAATAAAACAACTTGTGATTTTTTTTTTTAAGTACAAATTTAAATGCATTAAAAGCAAATGAACACTCTAATTTTTGTTAAATGCGTTGGCTCCAGATGTCAGATACGTAGCCTGTTTGAAAATTTGATTCCCTTTTTTCCCTTAGTTTCCTATTTTTCATACTGAATAGAAAATGTGTTATTGTGGACCTGGATGAAACCTTACTAAATGTTTGGCTTATCTTATTCATAGTAAAAGTAAGAAGGGCATTATAAAAACAGCTGAAAGGCTGAGAGACTCTGCTCCCCAAAGTCCTGTCCTTTGGCTAGCACAGAGGTTTAACTTTGAGGTGGAAGAGATGTCCCTTGTCATCTGCTAACCATTCCTGGGATGGGAAGATACTATGTTGAAAACATGAGTAGTCAGGGGAAAAGCATTAGGAAACCAAGCACGAAATCAGAACAAGTACTAGGAACAGGATTGGTGGAAAAAAAATTGTGGCCGAGGGGTTGTTCAGGCTAGGATGTTGGCAGGATAGGGCTGGGAACTGTTACCAAAGAAACTGTCTTTTCTTTGATTGTATTGTGTAGAAGGGAGAAGGACAGTGTGTACTTTTTGTAAGAGAGTTGGGCTTTATCAGACAAATGCTCAACTCCATTGTGGTTTCTTTTTCTGACACAAGTAATCTGCAAAAGCAGAAGTTTATCTTTATTTGTTATATATATATTTGTTATATATAATTGTCCATTTATATTTTATATCTTGAAAAAAATTAATATAATTACATTTATGTATATACATTAATTTATAAATATATATTTATACTGTATTATATATTATAATGTATAATATGTTAATAATAAATAGATAATTTTTATAAATTATATATTTATATAATAAATTATGCATTTCTGACCCATATTTATGGGTCAGAAATGCCTAAATGCTTATATGCTCTATATGCACACCTGTAAGCACACATGTAATTTACTTTTCTGATACAGCAAGTTAACTAGATGGAGTTAGTAGTGAAGGTCAAAATCTAATAAGGTTATCTGCCTCAGCATAATGTATTTCATTTCAGTACTAAAATGGTAAAGCAGGGCTGGGCATCTAAGCCAATAGACATGAAAAAATAATCATTTTGTACTGATAGGCCAAGTTCATCTTGCTCAAACTTCCTTGGCTCCTGAAATAAAATAACTATTGACCTAGTTCTAAAAATATACAGAATCAGGTAATATCTTAATTCTGATTTCTTTTGTTCAGACTTTGAAATGCTGTCGCTTGCAGCTGGCAAATATACACTGGTAGGGAACAGTGCCATCCTGAAATGCTGCAGACTGAAAAAAATCACCTGCTTGTCCTGGGATGAATGCCATTGCTGTCTGACGGAAACATCAGGCTGGTCTCTCAGCCTCTGAATGGGATGCAGATGTTTCCAATGGGAGAGGAATTTACCTATATAGCACAGGGGATGATGCAACAAGAGGTGACACTTAGTGTTTTGCATGTGACTTCTTGTGTCAGAACATAGGACTGTTTTTCTTTCCTTTTCTCTAAAGGCAAACACACAATCTGGTAAATATTAGAAGATTGCTTATGTACTGGAAGAGATTCAGGGCAGCTGTTTGTTTTGGCTGATTCAATTTTAAAATAAATATTCCTAACAAAATAATAGAAAAATATATGTAGAATATTGTACCTTTGGCATTTATGGTACGGTGCACTAAGTTCTCGTTAAAGTTATCATCATGGTTTTTACATACTAGTTGGGCACCTAGTCAAAACAATGTGTGCTCACAAATAACTAGGCCTGTGCCTGGAATATTCAAGCAATATATGATATTAGCCTTCCTTATTGCCCTTGTTTGCTCCTGTTTTTCATGTGTACTGGGCATCAGGTCTGTGAGCTGGGTCCAATGCTCGAATCCAATTACTGGATTACTTCTTTCCCAGTTATTCCCCCCAGTCCTTTCTGCACAGTCCTTTGAAATCTATACTGAAATGGGCTGCAGTTAATTTTCCAGGGTGGACTTACTGAAAAGGGAAATTGAGCAGATTGATGTCTTCCCATTTTTAGTCTTTACATCCTTTTGGAACCCAACTCGAAGGTGAGAGAGCAAAAGCAAAATACGCATCAGTTTATGATAAACATGGTCCTCAGGAAATACTGCAGCCTGCGGATCAGAGGTAGAGGTATTATATTAATATCTGTTGCAGTCTCTAAATGCTTTTGCCCTGCTTCAGCAAGCTGCTACCAATAGTCAATTCGTTCTGTAGGATATTGCTAGACGCTTTTTATTCCACCCGTTTACAACCAGTTCCTACCCTCCATGGGTGCAAGGAGGTTTATGGGCCTGCCCTGTCACCTTGCCTCCCCTTTGAACTTGAATCCTTGGTTGAAATCTGGACCTTCTCGTAGACCTCATTTCTTGCATATTTGTTTAATTTCATGCTGAATTGACTGTCTTCCTGCTCTGGGCTTGCTCTGATGGGACCACATTTTGTTTCCATTATTTAAAGTCACAGAAAACCTTTTTCCTGTTTCCCTGTAATTCCTTAATTTAGTACATTTTAATGTATCTGTCCATGTTTCTTTCCTGTGTATATAATGTCAAACAGAGAAGAAAATCCAGGATGATATAAAGAAAAGCTTTATCAGCATTAGCATGCAGATAGCTCTGTTATTTCTAGGCAAAGGCCACAAATGAGTTATTCAAGACATGATAAATGAAGGGGACACTACTGTAAGGAACTTCTCTATAATGCATAACCCACATAAATCACTGTATATAGGCAGAGGAATACTTCAAAGAAATTTAAATTATTGTTGTGACTAGAATGAATTCAAAATATAAATGTTAGTTTATTAGAACAATCAAGTTGATTGAACAAGTTGGCATTTTTTAGATCAGTTTAGGTGTGATGAAGTCTTACCAAAGCAAGACAGGCTCTGGGAGGTCTTGACTAGATGGGATTGCTGGCTAGCTGCTTTGAAGACCACATCTCCATCTCCAATTTGTCTGTTGTGAAGCCATCAACTCCAAAGTCCTTGGGCCTGAGGCAGGAGATGCTCTAACTAGGACTACCCTGAAGTCAGGGCTTTCTGGTCCCTTCCTCTCCTCTCTTCTCATTCCCCACCTTTGTCCTAGCACCCTGAGTGCAAACCAGTTAGGCATACTGTCATTGCATGTATAGCGGCAGTGTTTATTTTGCTGAGCAGACACAAGAGGAATCAAAGAGCTTATGTATTTTTGGCAGAACAACATATCTAGGTCAGGGTTGATTTATAATGTCTTTTATGAGGGTCCAATTTGGTCAAGAAAAAAAATAAATGCTCTTGAAGCACACAGGCAAGACCCACAAAGGGCTGGTGAGCCATCATGCATTTTTGTCAGCTCTAATGGGGCCTCTTTCATATCATTCAGCCTGGATCACTGGCGTACTTTGTCCCTTTGCTCCAGGGATCCCTGGGAGCTGTGAACAACCATACATATTGCCTCTGCCTCGAAGGCCCACTCTTTCCAAGACTGGATTATTTAGCTTGATGCAGTTTGAGCTTGGAAAACTCTGGTGGTGTAAAGGACCACCTTTCAGTCCTGCAGAGATGCCAGCAGTCAGACTTAATTTGGTGATGAACTTCTTAGTAGGAGGGCAGTTACTCTTGCACTTTTCACCACACTGAGTCTGGTTTGTCCAGTGCCTCCAACCATAAAATTTTTATTCTGTGAAGTGGAGGAAAATAACATCTTCCTCTGAGACACTTATTTAAAATAAGCAGCTCATTTGAAGCTCACTGGTGATCTGGAACGTTGAAAGAAAAGCTGATGGAGGGATTAATTGTGGTTTTGGGGATGGGACATATTTGACCGTATTTGTGACCTGATCCTCAAAAGAAAAAAGAAAAAGCTGGGCACAGTTCTGATTTCTAATGTCTAGTTTTTCACCACTGATAGTAGGTTTAGGTAATCTGTTGCACCTTAGGAATAAGATCTTGGGTTTATAGCAGATAATTTTGTACAAACACAGTTCAGTAGCTGTCAAAAATGCAAATAGATTTTTAGGAATTGTAGAGAAGAAATAAAGCACAAAACAGAGCTTTTGAAGCAGTTGCCCGATCCATCCTTGCCTCCTCTGCTTTGGTTTGCCCAGGAGCAGTCTCAGGGCCCACAAGCAGGATTTGTTTTAGGTGAAACTCACCCAAAAGATGCATTCAGAAACACACCTAGTGTGCAAATGGGCATTTGGTCTGATCTATTCCAAAATACCTGATCTATTCCAAAATACCTGTTCCCCAGAATAGGTATATAGAGTCAGGTCCTCTGGTCTGCACACCTGCCCCTCTGAGGGTGTTGCAGTACTTGCTGACGTGGAGGTAGCTGGAGGAGCTCCTGCTCTGGGCCAGTGGTGTGGAGGAGCGTGCCATAGAGCTGTGCTTGCTACGTGCTTGTGCTCCTCTCCAGGTGTCTCCAGGTACTGGGGACCTGATACTGGGCCAGGCTAGACCTTTGGTCTGTTATAGCTGTGTGAAGGATGTCAGGATCTTAATTTTAATGGAGACATTAATAGAGATATTACTGAAATAGAGTTACTGAAAAATAACATTGGCCGTATTCTTTTTTCTTTTTTGGTCATTTGAGCACTAAGGACCTTACCAGGAACAGTGCATTTGTTGCATCCCTTTCTCAGTGTAAGAAGGGGGAACATCCATCCTGTTGCTAATACAGTCCACATCCCATATTAAGAACAAGCTTACCTCTCTCATGAGAACTGGCTTTACTGATGCTGTTAGTGAAGGCCTGGGAATGGGATCCCCTGGCCAAGCTGTGCTCCAACACTATCCGTCCTTGAAATCCTCCCTCTATAACCTTTTCATCTCAGAGGATGTTTTCTGCCTCCTAGTGATGCTCCATCTTAATTCACTCTGTACAGCATAACTTGAATATAGTGTCATAGCTAATTGCCACCATCTGCTTGTGAACCACAACAGTTTTTTCTACTGCATGTGACAACAGCAACTGAACTCTGGCTACCTGAAATCTGCCCAGGAGTAGACACCTAACTCAGATCCTCTGAGTTACTCTCTAGCAGTCCCTACCTCTCTCCACCAACTCCATGTACTAATTAGAATCACAGAATCACAGAATGGCTTGGGTTGAAAGGGACCTTCAAAGATCATCTAGTCCAACCCCCCTGCTGTGGGCAGGGACATCACTAGATAGGTTGCTCAAAGCTCCATCCAGCCTGACCTTGAACACTTCTAATGATGGAGCATCCACAACTTCTCTGGGCAACCTGTTCCAGTGTGTCACCACCCTCATCGTATAAAAATTTATTCTTTATATCCAACCTAAATCTACCCTCTTTTAGTTTGAAACCATCACCCCTTGTCCTGTCACTACAGGCCCTGGTAAAATCTTTCTCTCCATCTTTCTTATTAAGCCCCCTTTAAGTACTGGAAGGCCACAATAAAGTCTCCCTGGAGCCTTCTCTTCTCCAGGCTGAATAACCCCGACTCTCTCAGCCTTTCTTGATAGAAGAGGTGTTCCATCCCTCTGATCATTTTTGTGGCCCTCCTCTGGACCTGTTCCAACAGGTCCATGTCCTTGTGCTGGGGACGCCAGAGCTGGATGCAGTAACTCCAGCTGGGGTCTCAGGAGAGCAGAATAGAGGGGGAAGAGTGGAGCAGAGGGGGAAACTTATGCACTTACCTATTGGTGACATGTTTATATCAGTCTCAACTAGCCTGGAGTGGAGGGAACATATACATGTTATGTTTTCTGGGCCACAAACTCATCTGAAGTGCCTGGAGAGCAATCCTTGAGGATAGTTAATAATAGGAGCATTTAAATTTCTTGATGCGTAACAGCCATTCAGTTTGAGGCACCTTTTTGGTACAGTGCGCAAACCATGTGCCATGAGGCTGAAGGAGGGTGTCGGCAGCAGCAGCAGGTGGGCAGCCGTTTGAAGAGAAGAGGGATAGATACAGACACACAGAATATTTGGGTAGCCCTGATTGCTCCAGTAATCACAGAAGAAGTGGACATTTTAACACAGGATACTATGCAGAAATAAAGACTTAAGAGGGGACTTAGGCTCCATGCTTCTTACTCAGACAGTCTTTCTTTCTCATCCAGGTATCCTAATGAATTGCCTGCAATGGCCCTGCCTACATGAGCAGTGAGGTTTTTGCAGGTGCTGGTCCTACTCATCTCGAGGTCATAGGCCCTGGTACACTAGTGCATCAAACTTGGGTTTTTTATATAAAAGTGTTCAATTTCCAGATGAACATCAGTGATTAGTAACTGACATGCATATGCCTGTGTAGAAGGAAGGATGCCGGTTAGGTGGTGAGCTGTCACTTCTCTCTGTCTCACTTCTCTCTCTGCACTTCTCTCCTGTATGTTCAGGCTTTGGCTGCAGTCCCTGGAACCAGCTGCTATCAGACTGTGGAAGATCTTCTGATGCCAGCAGCAGCATCTGGATGCCTGGCACAGCTCTTTGAACAGTTGTCTTGATTTCTCTTGCAGTCAGCATGCAGCTGGAATTTTTTATCCTGCCTGGATGCCTGTTCTCTTTGGCTCACCTTGAATTTTTTGGAATTTGTATGTTTCCATCCCATGGGGGAAACAGGGCTCTTTGCAGTTATTTCTCAGTACTTGTGTAGAGGATCCTTGCAGCTGAAATATAGGGAGAATTTCTTTCTGCCTTTGCGTTTGGATGCACTTCTTGTAGGAGAAGCACACTAAAACTTACTCTCACCCTGAAGCTGTTGCACACTTGCAGAGCATATGCTGGGACTGTGAGTACAAAAGGAGAAGCTTTTGCAGAGGTGGTTGCAAATTTTTTAAAATATATTTTGTATCAGAAAATTTTAATTTATCCAAGCAGAAACTTTTTGCAGTGTGTATTTTTTAAAATGAAGATTTAGCAAGAATCTCTCTTGGGTGTAAGGTAGGATTCCTGCCAGCAAATATGGATCTAAAAGCAAAAAAAAACCCCATGAATTACTATTAATGAACCTCTCCGTCCCCTTCACTGGGGTATGAGGGAGCTAGGTTCAGGTTCCTGTTCTACCCAACTTAGTGCTCTGGCAACCTGGCTGCAAATTTGGAGTGTTTCCCATTACAGCCTTTTACTAGGCCAGCTGAGATGTTAGCCCCTTAGCCCGCTGGCTAGCACATGTGCCTGAGAGACAAAGAGCTACAGCTGAATCCAGGGCTTCCCTGAACTAAAGGGTGGATTCGGGAGACGGAGGAGGAGCTTCCTGTCCCCAAAATGTTAGAAAGAACTGCATTTTGTCACACTGTGGGGCAAAACTAGGTATCGCTGCTGCATTTTTTTTTAAAGGGTCTTGTTTGTGGTCTGGGCCGCACCTAACCTCTCATTCTCTTTTCATGCTTGCTTACTCTTTTACAGTGTGGGGGTCCGAGACATCTGGGGTGCAGGTCTCATTGTCCTGGAAATACTCCTCCGCTGCCCCTTGCTGTGCTGAGGCAGATCCTTGCCCAACAGCAGTTTCCTTAGGCTGCAAGCAAACACGCACCCCACAGCAGGAGAAGCCAGAGGATTGCTACCAAATTAGGAGATGGGTTTGCTGGGTAGGTCAGCAGAGATACTGTGGAAATGTAAAAGACAGCTTTCAGATCCGCCAGCTGCTCTGAAGAAGCCTGAAGTCGTTTCTGGAGCAACAGATACTTTTGGGGATGCAGTGAAAGTGAGCAAATGTTTTTGGGTTGGCTGGGGCTTCCTGTACTTAGGGCTGGGTGGTTGTCACTTTTGGCCCCTTGGGACAACTTTCTTTAGGAGGAAAAACTGCATTTCATTGTGTCTGAAAATGTGGTCCCCGAACTGCATCAGGAGAGTCTTTTACAGGGGAGCACGAAGCAGCGTGTTGGCACTTGGCCTGCTGCTGGGCTTGAAGCCCTGGTTGCAGCATGAGCCAGGGGCCTGGCAGCCCCTACCGCTGCCTGGCTCAGCTGCTCCCTTACTGCACCAGGTGGAAGGGAGGGAGAAGGGGTTTTGGCCTCCTCAAACTCTTGCTTCTTTATGGAAGTGGCCAAAAGAGCCAAGTAGAGCTATTCTTGCCCAGGAAAACCTTTAGCAGGGGATGGCTTTGCATCCTCGCCACCCTGAGTTGTTTGTGGCAGGAGAAGGAAAGGGGAAGCTGAGAGTGAGCAGCTAGGGACAGCTGCTAGTCCTGGCTCCCACTGAGGATGGATGGGCCGGGGACTGCTTTCATTTGTCCCCACCGGCCCCTGTCACGCAAGGTCCATCCCAATTAGCAGCGATCCCCCTGTCTCCCCATGGTGGCACTCCTGGGGCTGGGAGAAGTAGGGGAGAGCTGACCCTCCCAGGTGATTTTTGGGGTGCAGAGTGAAATAGGGCAGAAATTTTGTCAGCAGGTGTTCATGATAGCTCTGACCTCTTCAAAATAACAGGCTTTATTTGGCTTTTGAACCAAAAAGGTTGGGACACCATTAGTTTATTTAGCGCTAACAGCAAGTAAGCAGCATTACTCCCAGGACTTCATGTGATCTTTCCTACCTGTGCTAGCTCAGTATTTCCCTTGCTTGGCAGATATGTGAAATGAAATAATACAGAAAGATGTGACTGTGGTTACACATGGTGCTTGGCAAGGGCTCTTTGTCCTGTATGTTAGCCACAGATTTATCCTTCTGCTATGTGTACTGTCAGTTTTTCATTTTCTCCCTCTATTCTGTATCCCAATTTCCCTTTTTTTTTCTTCATTATCTTTGCCTTTTCCCAGCCTTGTTTCTCCCTATGGTTCAGTGACTGCCATCTTTTACCTTGGATCTTTCCCTTAGCATCAGTGAAAGAGAGCGTACACACATGCCACGTGCAGACATTTCCAACACACACACGTGCATTGGGATCCCTGCCCAGATATGTCCAATTGGTTTTGCACCAGTAATTTAACCTAAGCCAACTAGCCTTTATTAAATCCAAAGCTCTCAAATAGGGCATAGGCAAGAACTGCAAACCATATGTTTTTTCTGTTTCACCACATGCTGTTCTGACTGCATGTTATGAGTAACACGCATATGCCCCTAGTGAAGTTATGGCAAGGTAGGGTGTTTACTGGAAGACAGTCTTTGGATTTGTGGTTTGGACTGATCATACCACGAATAAAAATCTGTAGATCTGTTCTGTGCATTTCAATATCATGACTACAGGCTTTTTTTTTTTTTTTTTTTTTTTTTTTTTAGCACAGGAGGTGTAATTTTTGAGTAATTTGTAATACACTGCTCATAACTTAAAGGCAAGGTATCTGAAACATGTAGCTGTGGTCTAATTCCAGCTCCATCCTAGAATGGATATACATAAATATACATTAAGTCAAAGAGGGGACTTTAGATTCCTGGACTTTATCCAGAGTTCAGTCCAATGACACCTTAAAAACAGGCAGGAAGTAGAAAAATTCTGGCCCTTTTTCTGTCTTTCCAGCAAACTGAGACAATATGGAAGGTTCTCCCTTATTTTCATGGACAATTTGCTTTGTGCCATACTTAACTGGCTGTGCTGAAGATACATAGCCAATGTAAAAACCCCTTTAATTTATAGACTGCTTACACTGGCGAATATCCTTCTCCAAAATCATGTTGCTATTTTTAGCTCTGTTAGTGTATGGAGGATGACTAATAAGAACTGAATCATTAGCAGTGATCTTAGGTTGCTGCAGTGAATGCTAATTCCTACCTGAAACATCCTTAAAAACATGCCATTCGGGGACTTAGTAACATGTTAATAACGGTGTGTTAAAGAGCATTATGCCCCACTCTGACTTTTGTTGAAAAGAGAGATCAGACTGGAACAATTTGCTTTATAGCAAAAGTGGAGGAAAATGTTTTGCCTCCCGCAGACCTGAATGAGCACACAAGGAGGGTGAATGCCTATGGCAGGTCCTCCCTATTCCTCCCACTTGTTGGTCAAATCTTCGTTACCTTAATTCTGCGTATTTCTGAAATTCGAATTTCTGTTTGTTTTGTGACTGAGCAGTTCTAATCTTATAAGGTATTTATCAAGTACAGTCTGGACTAGTTATGGGAAACACAGACAGTATATTGAACACCTTATAGTAACTTTTCCAAAGGCAAGACCACTCCTTGGTTAACAAGTTGTTTCTCTTTCTAAATGAGTCGCTGTTGCGAGTTTTGTTTTCCTCATACTAAATGCAAGGTCCATCACAAATCCATCTAACTTCTTGGTCCTGGTTATCAGATCAGAAATACTGTGGTCATGTGGAGCAAAGCACTCATCCAATGTTGACTACTTCTGCTCTTTCAAAATTTGGAGGTTAGCCTTGTGCCAACAAGATTTTTGTGAGTCGGGTATTGTTCTGGCCTTCTGCAGCCTGCATAAAAGCATAATGATTTCACTTATTTAACAAAAATGTAATTGTGTGTCTGTTCCTGGTCTGGATCAAATTTTTGTTGCTGGCTTATCCAGCAGTGTGCAGGATGGGTATCACAGAGCATGGAACTGCAGCTGAAAGCTCTTCCTGGGTGTATTTTGGTAGTCTTTATCATGATTGGATTAGGAATGAAAGGGTCCATACTGAAATGTAGATTATCGCTAGCAAATTTCAGGGTATATCTGTTAAAATCTGTGGCGTTCATACTTCTCTGAGTACTTGGTGTGCAGGCTCAGGCAGGCAATACTGCACCTCCAGGACTTCAATGATAAACTCCCCTGTCTTTGTGTCTGCTTGGCCTAGAAAGAGTTGACGTTTCATGCCAAGTGAGCTGACTGTGTGCTGCACTTCTGTGTTTGACAGATATTGTCAGCTACACAAACAGAATTTAAGAAAAAATACCTCTTATTGAGGTATAAGTTAGTGTATCACCTCACTTTATTCCAAGTGAGAAATGGAAAAGTAATATTGTTTTCATAATAATTCAGGCATACTTCCTGACCACTGCGTTACTACTCAATTGTGAATGGTGTTGTTTAGGAATTTCAAAGGGAAAATACAATAAAATGAGAACACTAAGAGTTTATAAAATATTTGTCTTGCTGTATCATTTTAGCCTGAAGTAGAGTACTGAGCAATGTTATGTTTTAAACCATAACGTTTTTGCTTTCAGTGGTGCTGTGTAATTGAGCTGCCAGTCTACCTTGTTTTACTTGCTTCATACTTCTGTCACTACTTCTACAGAAGTAGCACAAAATATTCCTCTTCCCTGCTGTGATTAAGATTCATCATCTCATGAAGATTTCCTTCTGTTTCCACTTCCACGGTAAAGCAGTGACAGATCAAAATCAAGTCATTGTATACCAGCTAAAAAGGTTTAAACCAATGAAAAGAGTCAGTCCTAAAAAAGAAGACAGCTTTGCCATAACATCTGTTTCTTTGAGGGAAGGAATAGTTTCATTTGGGATGGAAAATATGTATTTATGGATAAGAAGTTGTTCTTTTGCAGTGCTTTGGTGCATTTGCTACATTCCAGCACTGCATTTTATGTTAGTAAAGGCAGTTTAATGCCATAAAAGAGCTGCTTGTGCTAGATGGTAGATGATTAACTTTCATAATGCATTTCATACCCCCAAGAGTTTCTCACTGTAGTATATTGTCACACTAATCCCTTTTTTGTTA
The DNA here is from genome assembly GCA_031468815.1 of Morus bassanus. Lineage (NCBI taxonomy): Eukaryota > Metazoa > Chordata > Aves > Suliformes > Sulidae > Morus > Morus bassanus. The sequence continues at coordinate 83,440,943 of CM062568.1, read as the reverse complement.
CTTGAACACCTGTATCATCCAAACTGGTATTCTATGATTCTATGATTCTGTGGGTGGATAGAAGGTTGCTTTAAGCATTAAATTCATGGGGAAAAGCTCTGGAAAGGGGAATGGTCAAGGGACGTTTGTCCAGGCTGTGGGAAGCTCTGACAAATGGTTTTGGAGACCTTTGGTGAGATTATTGAATTGTTACAGCCACAAACCAATCTTCTCCAGAGGAGAGGTGGCCATGAAAATAGCTGAGGACTGGTTTTGAGAGGAGAAGGCTATTAGTGGCTGGACCACTGTGGAGAAGGACTTGAGAGCACTGCTAAGTAAAGCATGGCAAGTTTGGCAGACATAAGCTTTGTGATACTAATTGACAGCATTGCCTTGGGCCTTGGCATGTACCCATGGATGAAATATGCTATGGTCATAACAGGCCAGATGAGGAGACAGAGGCAGGAGATCAGACACAGCTACACTGTTAGCTTGGTGAGCTAGCCGGAGCCCAGGAGAACAGCGGAGCAGAGGAGCCACATTGACACCTCCTTAAGACTTTCAAGTGAAGTGTGTAACTTCTCCAGAAATTGTGTATTGCCAGTGGGAGGCTGGAGTACATATGTTTGTTTAAAAGACCTGGCTGTGCTAATTTTTTAATGCATTGATCTTTTTTCTTCTTCCACTGTTTTTATTTATCTAATAATAGCTTCCTGGGTGGTAAACCCAGGCAAAATAACTCTCAAGCCATGTAATTACTGATAATGTGGCAACCAGAGAAGGATTTACACTGTTCTTGTTGGAATGATCTTAACTGAAAGGCAGCAAACTCTGGACATAGGCAGATCAACAAAAAAAAGAAAAAAATTATTACACTTGGCTGCATTTGTTGTTGCAGTGAGTGGGTGTGAGAGAAATATTTTCATGATTAGCCTCAGATTCAGGGCACGGCATTGGATCAGATGGTTAGTAATAATGTCTATCTTGTCTCCAGTTACTATGCTTACAACATCAGTTGACTACAATTAATAACTTGTTCCAGGGCATAAAACTTCGTTGTTTCCATTTACATTTTGTTTCAAGTCCTTGCTTCATTGCAATCGGGTCACTTGTGGCAGAACTTCAGCAAGAAGCCGGAACCACGTGTCTGTGGGTTTTGTGTGCTGGATTCATGGAGAGGGGCAGCCTGCTTTTCCTGCAGAGAAGTCCTTATGGATGCCAGCAGGGAGGGAAGTCAGGGCCATGATGGGGAGCAGGAGGGCTGCAAAGAAGGGAGGAGGGAGACGCTGATCTCCTGTCCTACTCTGCTGCTGTGTCCCAGATACCTGGCGGCACCTGCCAGCTACCTGTTTTCAGCACTGTCTCCTCTCCACAGGGCCTCTGGGTCTCCTCTGTGGACACCTTCTTAAATACTGAAGCCTCCTGGGTGGTGAAAGTTGGCACAAAGGCATTAGGTTGCAGAAAGGGACGTGCTGTGGCTCTGTTTTGCCCTCCTGTGATGACATGGGATTCACCAAGAATCCCACCCATTTTCAGGTGGAGGGAGCATCACCCTTTGTAAGGAAAGGGGGAAAATCCTCCTTGAGGGAAAAGAAAGTCAGAGGTGAGCTCTAGTAGAGTTTCTTGTTCTTCATTTTTTAGCAGAGATTAGTGAAACAAAAATACATTTGTAGGAAGATAACTGCAGGATTTTGTAGCATACTTCTGTAAAGCTCAGGGATATGGTAGTGGTATGCAGCACACATGCATCATCCACTGATGAAAAGACTGAAGAAAAATCTCAGTATTATTGGAATGATAGAAACTTAATGCCCTGACTCTGTCATGCAAAGATATGTGGAAAAAGCCTATTGAAGAGATTATGAGAATTCATCAAGCACAAACAGTTGTGAAGGCGGCCTTAAATTTTGAGATTGATGGAATTTTTGGAATACAGAACATTTTAATTACTGCATTTAAATTCTGTCTGCAAGTTGACTTTTTGCACTGGTGTCACAGCGTTTGAAAACACTGCATCATATATGGAAGTAGCAATTGCCCGTGCACGCCCACTACAAAATGCCCTTGGTGGACTAGAACATTTCAGTTGTTTATCACATACAACAGCATTATGACAGGCTGGCTAAATACAGTAAAACAGGAGAAGAAGAATGTGGGTCCATAGCTTTAATTTTTCTGAATTGCATAACTGCTTCGTAAAACTAATCTCTTTAAGGACAGAGGATCAAATTCTCATCTCTCAACGTAGCTGGAGTTACCCCAGCAAACCTGGAATGACTCAGGAGACTCTCAATCCCTCAAACGCTTGATCTTTGTGTAAGCTTGCATAGCGTGAGCCACCTGTTGTGGTGGAAGCTGTTGGGCTGCAGAGGAGGGAATGGGGAACAGGAGGACTGCATCTCCCAGCAGATCCTTCCTCAAACTTCTTCAGAGGGAGAAGTGCTGAGTGGCTCACTCACACTGAGTACCCAGTTGGTAGGCAGAACAGCCAGAAAGACCAAAAAAACCTTCAGAGTAGCAGAAATTATGAGATCAAAGTGAATCAACTTACCTGTCCCGTTAGATCAGCTTTTTTAATTAATTTTCTTGTCTTTTTATTATTTCTCCCATTTAGCTGGATATATATTATAAAATACCTATATTGCAAAGATGTGTGGCCCAGCAGTGAACCTTCTTAAACATTTATGTCAAGCTAAGCTGAGTAACTATTGCTGATTGCATCTTTTTTGACTAAACCACATGGCAAAATACTTGATAAGGAAATTGTACGTATTGATAATTAGCAGTAGCAACAAGAAGATAAAAACAGTTAAGGGGAACGAAATATCAGAGAGTAAAATCTCTCCACCAGCAGAGTCACAGTACCTGCTCCGTCCTTGCCCTCTTTCCACATGGAGGACCAGTGCTTGTCTTGGCTAGCAAGAAGCACAGGCAATCTCGTGGAGCAAAACCCAACACCTCTGTCGGCAAATGGTCTTAAATATGCTTGCAGACTCTGCAGGAGCAAGGTGCTTGTGATTGATGCTTGTCATCACTGCATGCACAAAACCCTTTTCTGAATAAAGCTTGTGTAGTGCTGGAGCGGGAGGGAGCCCTTTGCCCTGGGCCAGGCACTGCAAGGTGCCTGGTTGGCTCTAGTACATGGGATGTGGCACATCAGTAAAGATGCTGTCATGACTCTCACCAGGGGGCATTGAGACCTGTGTGATAGTTGACACTCTGTCGTGGCTTGAAATGCCGTCTACGATGCCTGATAGCCTGCCCTGTCATCTGCTTGTAAATTAGCCTCCATTGATTAAGTCCATCCTAAAAACAACCCTTTTCCATGGACAGAGAGTTCCTGCACCATAAGCTTGTTGAAGAATTCATTTTACCAGAGTGGTATTGATCTGCTTAATCTTCTTTTAGTAAAGTCTTTGAAAGTCCATAATTTTCTTTTAAAGGAAGGAAGCAAGCGGTGTTATTCTAAATTTTGCCTTAGCTCATCATACATATTATGAGCAGGTGGGTCATCTGTATTGTAATGACTTTCTTCCAGGAACATTCCTTTCGTGACATTCAGATGAATTCTTCTAATGAAATTGTTTTTCACATAGCTTTTAGTAATGCTCCTTTTTGAAACTTCCGCCTGCATGTAGGTCAAATTGGGTAAAACCTATTACAGTATTCCTATAAATGACTTACTAACTGAAGAAAATTTACAATGGAGAAATATTTTACTATTGAAACTTTTCTAAACAGCCAGTTTTCAGTAGTATTTTTCTTGCCCCACAGCACTGAACACTGGTTCTTGAGTCTTTATATCTGTGTGTGCTAATGTTGAAAATTTATTTAAGGTCAGAGAAGCCATTTTTACTAGCTATTTTAAAATATCCCAAACAAATAGTGAACCAGATTTTCTAATGTTAGATTTTTTTTCTTCATCTAGTTATTCCAGTGTTGATCTTGCGTCTTCTAGTACTACTGAATAAGAAATACAAACTTTTGCTGCCAATCTTGATAAAAAATCATTGCTTCTGAGATATGAAAAAAAAATCTCTTGGATTCCAGTTTCACTGATGTGTGTTACAGCTACTTGCCTTGTAACTTGCCCTTGATTCAGCACAACTTCCATGTGATTATTAATTCGATAGTAAGACGTGACTAAAAAAGTGTCCTTGAAGTAGAGCTTATAGTAAACAACATATTTTTCTGTTTCTTATCTACATAATAACAGTGCCTTAAATAAACACCAGTACTTTCTAGGCTTGTTTCAGCACTTCAGCTTTCATCTATTTTGCAAGTAGAACTAAAGTGTGTTTTAAAGTAGGGTCAGCAGCACGCTCTTTGTGGGCTGCTGCTATGGTAAAGCCTTCTCAGCCACCTGTGCCCAGCATGGAGCTACCCTTGCTGTCCAGTTGGGAGAGCTTGTTGAGAGCTTGTTGGCCAGCTTGTTGGGCTGCCCTCGCAGGTTACTGGTACGCATGCTAACTGCAGTGGTATTTTTTATAAGGTAAGTAAATCAGCTGGTAGGGAGAGAATCATAGGATCATAAAATCATTGAATGCTTTGGGTAGGAAGGGACCTTGAAAGATCATCTAGTCCAACCCTCTTGCCATGGGCAGGGATGTCAAGGATGCACTGCCGAAGATATTAGTCAAGGTTGAATCAAATGTATGGGGACTATACTGCTAACCCGCTTAAGTGCATAAATAAGGTGGCAAATTTTTACGTCAGCCAGATCTGTGGAGGCCTTTGAAAGCCCTGGTAGTGTCGCTGTGATGTTGTCCTTTCACCCTTTGGTTTCTGGTATTTGGTTCTCGTTCCCCAGTCATAGCTTTGCAGCCTGCACTTTGGTTGCAGCTGGAGAATCCCACAAATGGAATTTTGTCTATTGCTTCTGTTCCTCAAACTGTGATCTAGCGAATCCCCCTACTCCCCAAACCACACATAAAGTGTTTTTTTTTCCAAATGTCATTTTTAGCTTCTCTCCCGCTTATTAATGATTGAAATAGTGGAAACGGCAATTGTGGTCACTGACCTCCCTTAACAGTTTAGTATTGACAAATTTCCTTTTTGTTAAACAAAAAGCTGGAGGTTGTAGTCCAGTTCAAGAAAATGGCAGTTCCAGCTCCATGGCACGAAGCAGTGGAAGCTGCAATACACTTTTTATGACCACCATTTCTCTTGATTCTAAGTTTTCTTTCTCTTGCTACTGCCTTTTTTTTTTTTCTTTTTTTTAATGAAGTAACATTTTATCAGACCTGGAAATGTTCCCAGAGATCTCTTAGCTAAGGGGAAAGAAAGATGATCACACTGTAAGGAGATCGGGGCTCAGATCCCCATGTAAATGCCAGCTTGTGAGCACGGAGGTTCCTACTGCCAATTATGAGGTGTGTGGTTTTGCCTTTGCCATCAGCGTAACCCTCATCTCTGAGCTGGTACGTGCTGTGGCAGCCCAGACACCACCCACCTGCCCCCAGCTGTCTTTGCTCCAGATGAGCTACAGGTGATAGTCTGGAGGTGGTGGGTATCTCAGCATGGTGATCAAGGGCAGTGAAGCTAGCTTGATTTAAAATATGCTTTTTGTCCATGAATGGGGGGGAATAACTAACTAAAACCATATCCAATGTCTTTGAACATTGGTTCTAGCGCTGTCTGGGGCCATATGAACTGTTCGTAACTTGAGGAGGTCTAAGTGCATAGTTACTCATTTGCTGTCTTTGCTTGATATTTTTCTTTTCAGTTTACACTTGAATTTGACTTTTCTGTGGGTAATAGTACTTGTTTCAGAGGAAATTAAAATCTGCTTGTGTTTCTATTCGTAACTTACGATAATAAGTAGATTATCTTAATTAGTATCTTAACATAATCTTAATTCTAGTTTAACGTAGCATTTAGCTAGAAAATTTCCTGTGTCATGTTTCAGGGATATTTCAGACAGGCAATTCAAAAATATTAATAGCAGTTATTCTGTCATGGGAAAAGAAAAAGAAAGCAACAAATATTAACATGCCTGAGTTACTCCGACTGTCTTTTCTATCATATATAGAATATATGATATCATATAAAAGGCATATCCTTTTAATTGAAAAGGAAAAAATAAATCCCAGACCCCTATGAAGCAACTCTTTTTCTTTCAAGCTTCCTGTCTAGACTTGTAGTCAGAAAAAATCTCCAGGAACCAGCTCATCCGTCGCTGTCTCTAGTGCCGGAGCCCACTCGCTCAGGCTGGGCGATACACAGCTCCACTCAGCCCGTTCAGCAGCATCTCCTGCCTCCACGTGAAGACTCCTAGGAAAAAAGCACCATTTAAAAGCAAATGTCCACGGGATCCCTGGGGAAAAGTGATGGTTTCCTATCTCTGGAGAGGTCCCTATAACATTTACATGGCTGAAGAAGAAAAGCAGGAGACAGCAGTTGGTCCAAATGAAGATGTTGCAATGGTATGTGGGCGTCTGATAGCCCCTCTGTGAAGATCTCCAAAGGGCCTCTCTTTTTGTTGATTCATTGTTGCATGTTTTTTCTTTTTCCATTTTATTTATGTGGATTATTTGGTTTTTTTGCTTAAAATATCAAGGGTAAAATCCTGTCACCCTGCTGCAATTAGCGGGACTTTTGCCAGCGAGTCTAATGGAATTCTGTAAATGTAAAAAGGTTTTATTCTGAAATGTTACATTTTATGTTTGTTTTTGAAAGAAGCCCTCCCGGTGGCAGAGCTTTGTTCAGTGGCTTGAGCTTTGGCAATGTCCCCTGGCCGCCGGGGCTGTCCTGACCTCCGGGGCTGCCCGAGGGGCTGTACCAGCCAGCTGCTCAGCCCTGGCTTTCCAGGTGGGCTGGGCTGGGCTGGCTTCTGCACTAGCTGGTGGCTGGATCTGGTGTAAGGAAAGGTGGATATGGCAAGAGCCGTACTGCGCCGCTGGCTAAAGAGAGCTGGATGGGCGCTACAGCTTGATGAGAAGTCTGTGAGCAAGGAGGACCGCTGGCTTACAAATGTAAGTAAGAGCTGGGAGAAAGCCAAACAGGTTGGTGTAGCTCCTGTTGGCGCTTCCAGGCTGTTTGGCTCCCCCATATCCAGTAATCGCTTAAACAGTGAGAGTCAGAGTAGCATACTGGCTAAACCCATAAATAATGCAGGTCCTCACCTTGAGAAGAACTTATCCATTCATTTTAAATCTGAATTTCCTTCATGCATGTAATTCAGGAAATAGCAGAAGGTACTGCTGTCGTTCCCTGCATCATGGAGACCCCTGCCGAGACCACCATCTAACCCTGTGGGTTGTTACTTGTTTGAGCTCAGCTGCTTTATCCCCAGGCCTAATTAGGAAACATCACCCTGTTCCCTTTGCAGCTCCTGATGGAGGCTGAGGCACTGGCTGCTCTCAAGGAGGTGCAGATGCTCCCCCAGCTCTCCCCTGGGCAGCCTGAAGTGCATCGTTATCTCAGGGAGAGTACATTTGGATTTGTGGGCAACATTAATGCTTAGGGAGGCAGAGCTTTTAAGTTCTCATTTTTGCAACAGACAGCTGATGGAGTGGATTTTGGTAAGTTGTTTTGACATCATGGCAGAGCAAGGAAGCAAGTAGCTGATTTTCTTTTTCCTGTGCCAAAGCACTGGGAAGAATATATCTGAAGTTTGTAGTAGTGGGAATAGGGCAGGCTTTTATCAGTTTCAGATGTGCAACTGAGACACCATGTCATGCAGCGAAGTGCAGCGAGCGGGGTTTAATCCAGATATAAGTACTGGAAATTCCCCAGCAAATGGGGCTCTGGCTACACGGCCCAGCTAGTTTCTTGCATCCCAAATCTGATTTTAGGGTATATTAGCCTGTGTTGTAATAGTTCGGTATTTCTTCAATTCATTGCAGAGATGATGTGAGGGAACACCGTGCTTGTATAATATTCAGCTGCTCAGTGGTGGGTGGTGCAGTGTTTCTGAAGGCCATACCCCAGCAGCATCCCTAGGGAGAAGCCATAACACGTCAGACAATGACTGGAGTTAATCTGTAATCTGAGACATCGCAGGCAGGCAAAACAGGTAGGAAATAATTAGGTGTTCCAGAGCTCCATGGGATAACCATAAAACAGAAGAGAGGAGAAAAAGAGAGCTTTAAAGAAAAAAAGGGAATTGGAGTGCTGTAAGGCAATGCAAAAGCCCAATGGGGAGAAAGTGAGTTTGTGTCCAAATGTGCATATGCGGTGTTTTTTTCCTTCATGTGTTTTGCTCCAGAGCTTTTATTTGTCAGCCATGTTCTTGTCTCTAACAGCCTATCCTTCTTTTGGAAAGGGATGAAGGAGGATTTGGTCAGCAACAGCTGATAGTTGTTATTAAACTATTGTTGAGCTTACATGGGACAGTGTACACTGGAAATCAGGGGCTGTTGTGAAGGGGAGAATTATAGCTGTGTCTTGGTATAGTGCATTAATGCTGAGTGGGATGACTATGAAGTGCGCAGATTTGGTGTTCATGGTAGTAAAAGTATGAAAATATTCCTTGCCTGAATTTCCTATCAAAGCCAACTGGAGAAGATAATTCTTCCAGATGTCTTGTAAATGCAAATTTGTTACTTTTCATAATAAAGCTGTTATAGTGTGATGACAGAAAATCAAGGCAAAGCTACAGTTCCTGGTAAAAAGGGGTTTAAAGCAGACTTCTAACTGAGAGAAACCGATTGCATACTCTCTGTAGCCTTTGCATGTGGCTCCCATCGTTGCAGTTTCTTGCATAAGTCTTGCACACGCTTGTTTCATTTTTTTCTACAATGTTTATTTCCCCGAAAATTCTTTTTGGCTCTTTTCACATCAAGCTTTGCTTCTGACCAAAGGCTGTTGCAGACTGACTCCTTATAGCCCAAGTCCCATTGCAGTAGTGTTTGCTACGGAGAAATATTTCTGGGAACCTGGAGAGCTCTCGACTCCAGCAGGCTGCAGGATACAGGGAAAGCAAAGTGTTTCATCCATCGTAATATGGTAGTAGTGTATTGGGAACATCTGTTTTGGACCCAGCATCCCATTTCACATGGAGTTTCCTTTCTTTACACTTCTGAGAAGGAAAGCAGTGGGGTTGTCCCCTACTGTTGCTGGGAGCTGGCCAAATCAGGAAGCAGGGCTACAGGCAGGATAGAGACAGAGGGAGATGCCTGCCTCAGGTAAGGCCAGGAAACCCATGCAGTTCAATTTTATAAAATATGTGTCTCAGAGAGAAGGGTAGTAGGAAGGAAGCTAAAAGGAGATTATAGGAAAAGGGCTAAATTGTAAACTCTTTCCCTTTTGAAAGCTGAAGGATATCGAGGTTGTGACCAGTCACATGATCCCAGAGAGGACTCAACTCAAGATGTTGTTTTTTCCTCCTTGTGAGGTCCTGAATGCTTATTATGAAGAGGAAATGTAGATTTCTTCACTAAGAAATCACATGGTGATTCTGGGGCTTCCCAAGAAGTTGTTCTAGTTATTTTATTGGATCCTAACTGGAAGTGTTGGAAGTGCTGTGCAGAAGGTGTAAGAGCTCTCATAGCCGCTGAAAGCCTGTACGTGTTGTTCCAGACTGAAGTGAGATGAAGTTTAGCAATTATTTCCAGTGTTCTCTTCACTTCCTGAGTGAGAAGGGGGCTTGGAGAAGCGCCCTGATTTTGCTCAGGCTGGCAAGCCTTGTCTGCCTATGTGGTGGACACCATGGTTTCCTCCCGTCCTTCCAGCAGCGGTCCCTGCCTGGGTAGCAGGGGCATATTCCCTGGGCACTAAAGGTGCAGATGGAAATATTGGCAGAGCGCCTACAGCTGTACCATGGTGGTGTGGTTTTGTATTGGGAATGTGAGGGGCAATGGGATTCACACCAGCAGATGTCTGGATGAGGGATGTTGGGCTGGTGCTGGGTTGCTGCGCTGGAGCATGGTGGATGGGCACCCTGGGGAAACCAATGGCCCATGGTTTCCCATGGCCATTGGGAAATGCCAGGACATATGTGCTGCTGGGATGCATATGATGCTGTCGGTGTGTTCCAGCGGGGCTGGACCCAGTCACCATTGTGGCAGCTCCCAGAGGGGCAGGCTGCATGGTCATGGATGAGTGTCATGGAGCTATTGACGTATGGTCTCTGCTGCCTGTCTCTGGAGCTTCCTCCTTCCCGTCCCTTGGATGTGAAAATGAGCCACAGCTGCTGAGTGGTGCCCTGATAGGCTTCATCTCTGACTTTCTGCCTTTCAGATGTGTAATTATGTTTTTCAAATGGTGGTGGTATGCTTTGCTGTTTCCTCTCTTGTGTAGCCCAGCTGCTCTCTTCACCTTCGTTGAAGGTGTGGGTTTCAGGCCAGGCAGCAGAGTTTGTCATTTCCCTTCTCCTGTGGCTTTTCTTTCACTTCAGGCATTTTATCTCATAGGACATTGAGGTCAGCATTACTATTATTAGAACATTTTCCAAGCTCTCATTTAACAGACCTTCAAAATTAGACAAATAAAGGATATATAATGAGTCAATCAGGCCATCACAAAAGGCTTGATAAATGGGCAGTAGCACAGTGCAATGAAACAGGAACACTACACAAACGCAGGAGAATGCTGCCTCTCTTCATAGATGTCTTTCCAGATGATGTTTCAAAAAGAGGGTTTTTTTCCTTAGGATTTCTTTTAGTGTGAGGACCAGGAGGATCCTGAGCTCAAACCTCATAAAAATATTTGTCCACACACGTAATGAGCTGGTCTCTGCTTTCAGCCTTCCCTTCTGTTTATATTTTGTAATTATTTGTGGTCCAGCTGTTATTGCTCTGTATAAATAAGAAACTAGTGAAATATAATGGAGTTTCTCATCCGATACCCGCCAGAATGTGTTTGGTTATTCTTGCATGTGCCATCTGTTTTAACAAGAAGGGCTTGGATTAATCAACCATAACAACTGATTTAGCAATATTATATTTCCACACAGATTGGTATGATAAGTATGATTATATTTGGCATGAAAAGCTGGTAGACCTTATTCCTGTACACGTAGGTTTTTGTTTTTTTTTCAAAGGAGAGCAATTATTCTTCCTCTGAAGAATGTCACTATTGCCGGAGAAACGTACTAAGGAAGTGAATTGTGTTCCATCAGACATCCTAAAAATCTTAGACTCTCTGTCAAGGCAACTCCGTGCCATTCCTGAAAGAGTTTCCAGAGCAGACCTGTATCATATAATTAATATACAAACTATCACACAATTGTTTCCATATCTTTAGAGTTTCTAGTTGGATGTTGCTCTTTTCCAGTATTTCATGTTTTATTATTGCTCCCCCTTAGCTTTCAAAGATGATGTTAATTTATTTACACTCTTCCTAAGCTCAGCTTGAAGCAGATGAGACCCATATGTGAGCTAATAATTCTAGATAGAGGCCATGGAAGAGATCTGAACAATTGTTTCCCTTTTCTCATTCTCCTGTGAACCACATTAAGTATTTTTGCATGATTCATCATGTTAAATAAAATAACTAATTCACTAATAAGTAGTTAATTTGTGTTAGAGAATTTGGTTGAAGATGAAATAAAAATGAGATACAACTTCAGCAAATAATTCCAGCTGGAAAAACAAGGAGACACATTATTGAAAAGTCAAAGCATTTGGCATCTTAGAAATGAAATGTTTCCTTATTCATTTCACAACACAAAAACCACTTGACACTGAATATAAATACAATGTCATTTTAAAAAGAGTGAAAAGTAGCCCCTAACCTCCTACATGAAGGAATGGGGAAGTATAAGTCGATGAACTGTTTGTTTTAATTTATGGGGATATTGATGCTGGGCAGTCCTGTCTGGAAGAAAACTGAAACAGTTTTTGTACAAGAAAATTGTATTTTCTGCAATTTTTCAGTTTTCACATTGATTCAGAAAAATCAGTTTATGGCATAATATAACAATATACTCTGCTTCTCAGTGCCATAGGGTATCAGAATCGTGTTGCTCTTATCACTTTAAGTATATATGTGTAATAAATAATATATATGTAAACAGAAACTGTTTGATGTGCTGAACGCTTATGCCTTTTTATTGTTCAGTGTAAGACAGTGTCTGTTTCTTCTGTAAGCTACGACACAGTCCACAGCCCCTCAGAGGCCTGCTTGCCTTTACATGCAGTCACACTTACATCTTGCGGGCACACCTGTGATGCATGATGGTAATGGAGTATGCAGGGTTTTTATACATCCACTATGTATTCTGGATAATTATATCGCTGTTGCTGCCTCTGATTTCTGAGGACTGAAGGGTCTTGTGAGATCATTCTGATTTGATAAACATTGTTGAAAGTTTATGTATAATGTTACAGCAGATATTGAGATAATTATGGAAACAAATGTGCTTAAAGTTGGATAAATAAATCTATGTTAAAAGATATTTCAATTTTACAGTATTTTGTAGTTTAATAGTATTTTATTATTATGGCTTCTAATTGTCCCATTTTAGATGTGAATTGTAGCAAAAATACGTAAGTCAGCTGTGAATGTTCTGGGTTTGAGGTCCTGTTTGAATCTAGTCAGGGTGTAGTAGTTTTACTGTACAGGTAAAATGAAAAGCGGATGGTTTCAGACTTCAGTGATCTGCATATAAATGGCTTATTGCAATCAGTACGGCTTCACAGATGTACTATTTGCAGGATACTCTCCATGTACTGAAATATGGAAATGCTGGGAAAAATGTGTTTACACAGAACAGAAATAGAAAAGGAGTGTATTCATAGCTTCTTCTGGAGAAAGAAAACAAACCATTTTGTACTGGTAAAAGGACTAGATCATACGATTCACGTTTTGGAGGGGAAAAAATCAGATAACAGTAATTTCTGTTTTAAATCTCATTGCACTCAAAATGCACCCAGGTTAATTTTCTCTCAACTTTAACATGTAGTATGAGTATTTTAATTTTTTTTTAAGGGTAAGAAAATGTGGCCCTAATCTTACCATAGCAAATCAGCATACTGTATATACATATGCCCCCCCATATATAAATACATATATATACACATACTCAACCTTACAAAATATTGGAAATCCTATTGAAGTTAATGCTTCTAACTACAGAGCTAGCCTAGAAACAGCATTATTCCAGTATTTCATTATTAGAGAAACAATACGGGGTCATGCAAAACCCACCTGCAGACTCCTACTGCAAGTGAGAAAGGGAATACAGTTAGGAGTCTGTAAGCAATTCATTCTGACTTCACCGTTTCCACATCGTTGAGTGTTTTATTTTGCAACCTTAGATTTCCCTTCTTAGGGTTTTTTAAAAGAGAAATAAAAACAAGTTTTAAAACAAAATCTTTAATCCATGCAGTAAGAATTAAGTTAAATCCAAATGATAAAATTCAGAGCCTCTGTACCGTATTCATTTTAATGCTTCAGTATTTCTGACAAGCTATGAAGAAATGAACCTTTGCAGGTTACAGGTTACTATTGAAAGCTATTCTACATTAAAAATGCCCAGTCAATATTTTAAAGACAGCAAATCATATGCAGTACAAAAAGCCAGATGTTTCACCTTTATCTTTTTCTCATACTTGCTAGGGCTTTTCAGAGATACAGCAGCCAAAATCAATTTGTGAGAGGGAAAATTTTTCTTTGGATCGGCCACTTCTGAAGCATGACTAATCGTTCCCCCTCTAAAAATCCAGCAGCAGCCTTGCAGAGAGGTGGACTGAACCGTATGTCAGAAGCCGTGCTGCTCTCTGAAACAAGAAGTTCACAAAAGAAACCTTGGGGCAAGGCAACGCAGCTGCTTCTCAGCTGGAGGTTTACTTTTTGCTGACGAAGGCTCACCTGCGGGTGATGTGGTGTGCCGATGCCATTTCCATCCTAGCCCCAGAGCCACCTCCCTCTGTGCTCTGTGCCTTTGTGCTCCTGCCTCATGCCCGCCTGCACCAGGGCCAGTGCTGCTCTTGGCTGGAAAAAGCAAAGATTTATGGTGCTTGGCTGGTTGATTTTCTCTGCATCGTTATATTGAGCTCCCTTGAATGGATCTGGTTTGTCTCACTCTAGGTCTGAGGTGGGTACGTGTCTTCCAGATGTGTTTAAAGGTGAATCTTCACTCCAGTGCCTTTTCTGTTGTTGTTTTTTTTTTTTTTTTTTAATATTTCCTAGGAACCAATACATGCTGCCAGCTACCTTTGTTCACTTCTTTTGGTGGAGCTAATAATGCCCTTCTGTTACGCCCCCTGTGGTGCTTTGGGCAAATCAGAGTTGAAGTGATTTCTTCCCCAGGTAATGCTGGCAGTGGGCAGAGGGCATTCAGGTGTGTACAAAGGGGCTGCAATCCCCTCTCGCTCCCCTTCCTGCTGGCCAAGGTGCAGATCAGGGGGAGTCTGTATCATAGGCTGCTCACAGCTGCATTTTGACTCTGATCTTTATAGAGTTTGAAGCAAGATTTTCCAAAATTGTTTACCTAAGTATTCTGACGATGCTCGTCTCTGTTGCATTCGATTTAGTATCACTAGGATGGTACAAAGTGGGTGAGATCACTTCTTCCATAGGTACAAGGGAAGCTAGTTAAGAAACAAGAACACCAGATGTGTTTCTCTGGAGGAGGTGGCACACTGACAGAAAAGGAGCATTTCATAGTCTGCTTGCATTCATTACTTCCATATTCCTAGACTTCTGCATTTATTAATTTACATGTTGATTTTTTACTTTGCTACTTATTATGCTCTATTTTTCCTACTTCTCTTTTTAATGTCAGTTCTTGCCCTTAAACATGTTGGATGCATGATTATCCCTTTCCAAAGGGAAGTTCCATCACTGTCCCAAAAGGAAATGTGTTGGCCATTAGTTCAGGAGACTTCACGGGTGAATAACTGTGAAGAACGAAGTTCCTCACATATCTAGCGATCTTTACAGCAAATTAAGTGCTTCTTGGAGATGATGCTATTTTTGCTTAGTGTCAGGCATCAGCCTGTTAATATCATGCTCTGTTTACAGAGACTGTTGTCTTTTCTTCTCTGTACAAAAGCAACTTCCTTTCTGTCTCATCTGTTTCCACCATCACTGTCTCCGTGATGGAAACAAATTTCAGTGAGACTATGAATAATGAGGAGATGCGTAAGTAAACCACCCAGAGAGAAAATACGGAGATGAGCACCAAGCAGCCTCTTTCTTCTTCCCTGGTGGTGTTGGGTGGTGGAGGAGAAGGGCTGGGAAGAGGATGACAGCAGAAGTGGCATCACGAGGTACCATTGCTCCATGGAGCTACTCCGGCCAGCGAAGCCACCCTTTCTGCCTCTGCAGGCACCCAGTTCAGCTGCTAATGACACGTGGGTTCGTTTCTCACCGTGCCATTTATGGAGCTGTAACAGGCTGTAACAGGAGTTAATGTATGGGTACAGGCACGGGTGCCGTGGCCAGGAGATGTTAATGTGGGCAGCAGGCTCCCTGTCCAAATGTAAAACATGACCCGCAGGTCTCTCCAGCCCACGGTTAGCACCAGCAGGTCCTTTGCCATCGTCCAAGGGCTTCCCCTCCTGATGGAACATTTGTGACCTACTTTATAGGAAAACAATGAAAATGTCTTGACTCTTGCACCTTTTGCAGTAAAATATTTAAACCTCTGAAGCTGTTCTTCACATAAATTGTAAATCATTCAGTTAAAGGCCATGCGAGCTGGTTCTACAAGCCACAACGGTTTATAAATTGCCATTTGAGGAGATGAGATTTCTCAACCAAAACAAAATTGTCTGATCCCCAGGAAGAGCACAGCTCAGGGGACACTTGCTCCTCTTCATGTCCTTCTCAGTTCGGCTTCCAAAGAAGAGCCAGCACAGGCAGGGCCAGTGTCTGTGAGCATCAGGGCAGCAACGCATGTTGTAGGCTTCCAAAATTTGCCTAGCTTCCTGGGTAGAAAAGTGTGTATGATTGGTTTTGCACGCTGACTAGTGTCTTGAACTGAGTAGCTTCACTGAAGCCAGTGGCAAGTCAAAAAACTGATGCTTTTCTGCTAAATCTTTGCAGGGTTTAGGGCTGCCTCTGGACCGCTGCTTTCTTTCGCAGACACACATGCACTGCACATGTCCTTGTGGTTTGCTAGACAGTCCCGTGTGATGAAAAGTGATGTAGTACTACCAGCCCAGATTAGTATTGTTCTTCTGTAAGAACTGACTGCCTTGAAATTAGGGACTGTAGTTGAGTACAGAGGCCCTCACTTTGTGATGCTCAGTCTCCAGATGTGCTGTGTTGTAATGACACTCTAAATGGCAATAATTTTCACTGGAAGAAGGATGCAGAAAAATATTTTCTGAAGGGCGTTTCAAATTTTGGAGGCAGTGCTCCCACAGGACGACTTTTAAATAATTACAGCAGTGGCATATATCAAGTTTTAAATAGAAATCAGTGGGGCTCCTTGGGCTGTCATGAGATCTGGGAGCCTGGTTTTCGATCTCCCATGTGCGCAGCTGGCCCACCAGCCTAGGAGCTGGGAAAACAGGCTGATTTCTTCTGAAAGGGGATGGTTTGACAATTTCTGGTGAAATGTTTCATGCTCAAAGAACTGTCATGTTCCGAGAGGAAAACATTTTGCCCAAGCAGGTTTTAGCAATGGTGGTGGTAGGGTTTTTGAGTTTGGGTTTTTTTGTTCCTACATGTGGGTTAGCAAAATGTAGGTGAAAAGATAGCTAAGAATGGAAGATTCCATTGCTTTATTGTGCTATTGTTCTTTTCCCCCCGTTTCTCTGACAGTGTTCAAAGATTGTAACTTATAAAGGTTACAACATTTTAGCTTCTTCCGTACTATGTGAAAGAAAGAGTTAAGTTTAGGGCTAGGTTAAGTCTGTGGACTGCACAACGTGCCTGCAATGCCCTTGTGAATTTGGCCAACAGACTTAATGTTGCCTGCATACCACAGTGACCGATGCACCAGAATAACCTGGGGAGACATACGTGTGTCCCAGCAGCACCTGCCCCTGCAGTTACAGTGTATGGAGATGGGCAGTTTATTTTCTGTTGCATTTATTCAGTTGGTTTTTCACCATCATGCTTTAATTTCAGCTTTGAAGTTTTAAAAACCACTGTGAAGGAGGCAAGTTAGGACAATATGGCTTGAATCAGGGAAAGGGTATTGAACAGGTGATTGATGTTACTGAACCGTGGCTTTGCCTCTGTCTGCCCCTTCCTCCTTGTCTTCAGATTGTTACAAATTCAGAGAGGCAACACCATCCAGACCTCCATGGTATGTTGGTGTTGCTGTGATCCTATTGCACTGGCTTATTTTTCAGACGTATTTCAAGTCCCTGTTTCTGTTGGTGTGTCCCAGCACTGTTCGTTTTTCTGCTGTTGTGCACGGTGAACAGTGACCTTCAAACTAAGTCATGCTCCATTTTCGTTAAACTAAGTACACCAAAGCAACAAAATTAAGCCATTTATTTTCACATTCCAGTTTCCCCAAATGTGCTGTTTACGAGAAAAATAAGCACCTTTGCAACTGAGAAAAAAAGAGATATTTTTCATCCACGTTGAACAAGAACATGCTGGTTTGTATTTATATGCAAATTTTGACCACTGTCATAAATGGTTGAGATGATAGTACATCCATCAGAAAGTATTCAATCAGTACATCAGTCTATATTTATAGTTTCTAGGTTTGGCTGATAAAGGTTTCATATTTTAGTCTTTATGCTCTGTCACATTAATTTATTGCATGTTGCTTTCATGATATATAGTAGCTATGTTTAAATCGGTATATAGCTTAATTTGCTTACTTTCTTTCTCTGCATGCAAACCTACTCTTTTTGAACTCAGATAAAGTCAGTTGCTCCGCATGCCTTGGCGTCTTATGTGAGAATTCATTCCTTATCACTGTGCAGTAGGAAGCTTTAGGACTTTAATTTATTCATAAATATTTCAAAGGTCTTTGCTCTCCTTGTTATCTGTTTGGTTTACATAGATAAAATGTCTAAAATGAAACATTTGGCTTCTGTGAGAATAGGGCTCATTTGTAAACCTTCCAGAGAGAGACTGACTTCCCATCGATGTGGAAATATGCTGGGGGCTCCTGCCAGCCGTCCCTGCCGTGGGGTGCCTCTCTGGTCTGGAGTGCAGCTGCAGTTAAAACTCCTGAAATGTAGTGAAGTGAACACAGTGGAGAGGGAGAGAGGGATTGGGGTGTCAGATAGTTTTCTCAACCACACAGAGAGAAAAGAGGAAGGCTGTTGCTGAGTGAGTGCTGCCCTGTGAAGCAGGTACCCGAGAGGGTTTTGCTTTGTAGGAAAAATAACACTTTCTAGATTGGTGCTTTATGAACTGAAGTAGTGGAGGGACAGTGTCTGCTGAGAGCAGTCAAGGTTTGGTGGCTTGGGTGGGGACCATGTGGCACTTGGAGTGTGGAGGAGTCAGCAAATGCTTCGCTTTAATGAGCGAACCCAGCCCACCGCCCCTGGGTGTCTGTCTGTCTCTCTGGCTCACACGCACACACAGCCACACTCTTACCACCACATGTCTGGTGAGACTGGACGTCAGTGGTGCCAGCACCATGCTCCTTGGGGGTGCATACATATACCCACACCCATGTGCTTTTAATAGCTTTGATTTCGTTTCTTAATTGGCTAACTGTTTATAGTGTGCAGAGCTGTGGGGGCAAAGACTAAAAGAGCAGGGCTTTGCTCTGTTATATATATTATATATATATTATTTATAAATAATAAAATAACAAGTTGTCCCATGAGGAAAAGAACTAATGAAATCTGTTACTTCCTAATTCTCACCCTCCTTCTCCTTAGCTGCTTCACTCGGTCCCCCGACGTTTCTAGTAGCGCTCCTCTCCTCCTCCTCTGTGCAGGTACCGTACTGCCAGCATCGTCCTCAGCGAGGGGGCGAACAGGCAGTGTACCCCGCAGGTCCCCATTTGATTGCCAGGCTGACATGTGTACGCTGATGTGAAGCCCAGCGGGTGGCACAGACTCCTGCTGCACTCGCTTTGTCATTTTTCCCTCTCTGACACTTCTTTTTGGGCTTCTGCTCACCAGCCAGGGATGTTAGAGTCTGTGGAAACCCAATGCCTCCTCTGTGAGACCTCTCTTCTTCTGTGGGATGTGGCTGATGCTGGCCGGTGAGTCCACAGGAAAAAAGGGCATTTGTCTTGTTCCCTTAGAAAACTGGCCTGAAAATGGAAAAAGCTGTACTGAACCCCTTTTTTCCAGCCTTTTGTGTGGAGCTTGCTGCTGTTAAAGCTGTAAATGCCTCAGGGCTGAAAGTTCTGCACATGTGAAAATGGTAGAAGCATTTGGGGTTTGTTGTCACATTGACGGCGCTAGCAATGATGATGGGGGGCACATGAACAGCAGGCAAGGTTGGCTTTCTGTATGGTGATTTTAAAGGCAAACCTATCATCAGAGGTGTGGGAGTTCAGAAATTTTTGTGATTTTGTCTGATTAAAAGATTCAAAATAGCCATTCCAGCAAGTTAAATAGAGTTTCTTTAGTAGGAAAGACCTAGCAGCACACATTGACTAACACAGTCCATGTCACTGCTGTACAAAGACCCAGGTTTTGTGGGAAGTCTTATTATAGAACGACCCTAATGCTTTCTTTTTTTGAAATCTTTAAAAATAGCGGCATGCCATTGTGCTTGAAAGTATACTGTTTTGATGAAAATCGACAGAGAAAGACTTCTTCTCCTATTACTTTTCAGTTCTTGGCACAACCTCTGAAGGAAACTAAAAGTAACCAGATTTGCTTGATTTAGGTAGGAGGCAGAGGTGGAAGAGAAAGCTTAGGTCACGAGTAGTATGCTTTACCACGTCAATCATTTAGGATTTTCTCATTTGAAAATGAGGCATCATGATGTTATTCTAAGCATAGTGTTTTAAACATACCCAGTGGTAGGGACAAATGGATGTATTTATGTAAATCTATCAAACCTATGTATTACGTGACCTCGCTTCAGCAAAATATTTTGCTGCTTCTTTGTGCTGAAGGAAGAAGAGATGGTTTGGAACCGCAGCCTAAAAATTGTCAAGTGCTGAAGATCTGAATGCAATTCTGTGGTTTTGTTTGCAAAACTTATTTTTAGATTGGCCTGTCTTCTCCTCGCTGGAGAAATAAATCACAAGGCATTTATGAACAGCAGATAAAAAATTACAAAACTTCGGGCTGGATACCCTTAGTACAGGCTGGTGGACTGATTCTCCTGAAAGTATTATAAACTCTCCTGATTTTCGCTGAGGAGCGGAGAGTCTGGCCTTGGCTGCAGATGCATTCATCTTGCAATATGTTGGTTTCAGCTTCAGGGTTTTTTTCCATTGCCTTTTCAACTATTTCTTCATGTATTTTTTTCCCCATTTTGGGGGCTGATGCTTCTTAAATTCCTTGTAGATGCTTCTCTGAGGTTTCTTTCAGGTGAAGAGGTTCATATACCCCAGTCATTCCTATACATTCAGATCAGAAGCTTCACAGCACAGGTGTCACCTAGGCTGGCTGCATCAGCCTTGTGTCAGCAGTGCTGGTGGTGCTTTCCCCGCTGCTCCCGTGGCCTTGCCTACATGCTCACCGCCCCCACCCAGGACCTCTGCTGCTGGAAAAAGCCTTTCCATGGTGTGGCACCGTCCCCTCTCATCCACCCCCATTGCCACCTCTTGTAAAGTTACAGGAACTCTTGCCCTGTTTCTTGCTTGTCTTAAGCTTATGCTCACTGAGGGATGTATGTATGTGAGGATTGCAGCTCTCATCTAAAATGAAAAAATAGTGTGCTGGAGCCTGCACAAAATATCTTGAAAGCTAAGGACAAATAGAAACTACCCGAAAGTATTTATTTTTAGGTTGTTTTGCTGTGTGAGTGAGTCTCATACAATTATGCTGTCCCCCGTGAATAACTTCCGATTTTGTGCAAGTCCATCAGACTTGGCAGAGCAGGAGCAGTTCCCACCAGTGTTGTAGAAATCAACCTCTGGGTAGAAGAGAGGTGCAGATGAGCGCAGCCATGCAGGTGGGCAGGTCCCCCTCTGCTCCCGGTGCACCTCAACAGGCCGCTGCTGGCAGCTCTCCAATTCCTCATGGACCTCGATGCTTCGTGTCAAGGTTTTGAGGTCCTAAGCCGTGTTTTGGAGTACTTCGTTTTGGCGGCGCTGCACGTACCGAGAGAGACAGCCCAAGTGCACCCTGGCTGGACGCATTCCCAGGCCTGGTGTCTCTTCTGGCAGCGCGAGGCATGGCGGACACGAGGGGCTCGTCCAGTCCGGGCGTGCACAGGCGGTTGCCACCAGGCAGGCGCTGCTTTTAACAGCTGGGAGCTTATTAGAGATGGGATGCGACAGTTGCCTCTGTTTGGTCGCATCTATTCCTGGATCCTGTTTTCAAACTGGGAAGAGTCATTAAACGATCAGTGTAATCTCAAAATTAAATTATAATTATAAAATGTAAAAACACTTCCCCATCTTTCCCCCGCCCCCTCCACTGATGGTCCTTATTAAGGGATGTCACTTTCCTGTAAACCAAGTGACATCCAGGACAATCTCAGAGTGGATCCAGTTACTAAGCAGGCATTTGCCATTGCGAGGCTGCCTTTTGCATGCTTTGCGAGTTTTACTGAATATATTTAGTAACTCCAATTGTTTCTGGTAGTGCTTTTTTGTAAACAATGTTGGGAATGCTTGTAAGTGCAGCTGCACGTTTTTTTAAATAATACCTTAGCATCTCTAGCTCATGCCCTCGGCAGTGGAAATCGATAGTGTTGAATGTGAGCCTGGGATGTTACTGCTCTGTCGGCATGTCCAGAAACTCATTAAAAATTCCTTTGGGGTCAAGTCCACAAAATTGTTTCAGTGAATCCTGGATGATGATTAACAAATACATTTATTTCAGGCTGAATGAGAAGATTAATTTCAAGTTTTTTGTGGGGTTTTTTTGCCTTTCAAGTATTTTTGCCCTTTATGCAAAGAACATTTTGAAACTAAAGCATTGAGTTGAGGAAGAACACTGATTCATTTTGAAAATTTTGGAGCACATCAGCTGTTTTGGAACTGCTCGTGCATAGACACAAGCATTTCAGCGGTACAAAAATGGAGAAGCAAAACATTTTGATGCTGCAACTACATTTGTGCATACATGACATGAACTGGAAAGTCTTCAGGGAGCAGCTTTACGTTGTACCCAAGCCTGGCCCAACCAGTTTGGAAATCCAGCCTTGCAGACCCCCTGGGTGAGCAGCTGCTGCCTTAGGCGGTGTTGATTGTGGGGAAAGCCCCAGGGTGGCAGGGGGAGGTAGGCAGGTATACCGAACCAAAAGAGGTCCTCAGTCCCACATCAGCAGCTGAAGAACAAGGTGGTCAAGTGTTAACTCTCTTCTGAAAGTGTGCCCAGTGCTCCTGGTGCAGAGACCTTGGCAAAAAAAAGGGGGTTGATCGCTTGTGGCAGCACAGAGCTGCTTTGAGCTTCCTGCAAGGACGGCAGCCCATGGAGAGTGAAGCTTCTACTCGACGTGACTTTGACAAGTGTCATGGGTCTTACCAAATAAACCCAGACCAGAATTTGAGATAGTTTTTGCCTTCTCAAGAACAGATTATTAGGTATTGCCTCATGCTGGTCTGTACATTGTCTAGGGAATACAAGTTAACCGACTTTAGCAGAAGATGCACCTGTTTGATGCAGAGGTGATCTCCTAAGGAAAATGTTACATTGTGCCTCAAGGAAATGATGGTGGGTATTGCAGGAAATACTCTACAAGTTGAAAAAGAGAGCAGCATTAGCCTCTCCCCGGTGGCGCAGCATAGCTTGCCCCTCTCCCCATCCTTCAACACCCAGGGAAGACATAAAATCAGAGAAAGCCAACACCAGTGTGGCCGATTGCTGCTGAAGTCTGAAAACGTCAGCGCGGAGGAACTGCTCCATTTCAACTACATCTGCCCTCTTCGCTTATTTGATATTTTTTTCCTGTTCCTCAGATTGCTTCCTTTGCTGTCTTAATCACTTTGGAAAAGGTAATTTTGAACGTTATTTAAGAAAAGAATTTAATCTGACACAGGCCAGGACTAAGTAAATGACATTTCTGTTTGAAAGTGGCTGTTAGCGCTGTTTCCTGTTAGCTTCATTTTATCCCCTATTACTTACTATTAGAAAACACAGCATAAGATGTACTTCTTAGAAAATTCAACTAATGCATTTGCTTTTTATTCATTATTTTATGTAAATCTTTAACACTGCAGTCCCTTTATTGTTTTACTCTGTATGTTTGATGTCTTAACAGGAAGTTACCATTTGACACCTGTGCACAGCTCGTACTTAAAATGATGCATGTAGTAACTGTGACAGGCTGGTCAGTGCCGGGAGCGGTGGCATTGGGAGTGGGAAATGCCATTAAACCTACGTATCCACAAACCTTAGCTTTGAGTTTAATTGTTAACAGCAGCATCAGCTTCCAGTTAATGGGCTCAAAAGCTCACCGGCAGAGCAAGCTGCGGTGAGTGCCACCTTCCAGACAAGCCAGGAGCAGCAGCAGTCCTTGCTCCTCGGAAGAGCCCTGTCCTTCAGGGTGCCACTGGAGTTCCCTATTTTTGCCTCCATCTTACTGAACAGCTTCGTATTGATGCGTATAGGTAAACTTTAACTCATAAGGTATTTCCCCACCAGCTGCTGTTTGGCAAAAGGGTACAGGTTTAGACCTGCTGTAGGTAGATCTTTGTTCTTAAAATGCCCGTTCCAGTTTGGTAGAGAAAAATGCATATTCATCTCCTGGGATTTCAAATTCATTCCTTGGGTGACCCTGGCAGTGAGAGGGACAGTTGGGGTGCACAGGTGCTTGGTGCCAGTTGAGGTGACCTTGGCTGTCCCACCTGTTGGCAGTCCAGCACAGGGCCTGTGTCACTCTCCTAGCTCCCCAGGAGTCTCAGATATCCTAAATTGCATTTGAAGTAGCACTAAATGGTTATCCTTAGGCCCCTAGGTTCCCCCCAAAATGTATGCACACTCCCCGATGAGCTGAGTGTTACAGTGCTTCTGATTACTCAGAGATCACCCTGTTACTAGGGAGGAAGAAGATGAAAGTAAGATAGGATTATTCTGGAAAATTTAGGTTCTTGATTGCAAAAGCAGAAGCATGCTCACTGCACAAGAAAACAGAATTCAGTTCTGAATGATATTTGACTGTAAAGCTCATCAGCAGTTGCTTTGATGCTCAGCTGGGGTAGAGGACTGCCTCACCTCACCTCAGAGACCATTGTGAAACTGTCATGTCTCTGTTCTTTTGGTGCAGATGTAGATCCCAGCTGCTCTCCAGAGATGCTGTATTCTCCTCTTGATCAAGATGAAAGCTGCTCTTAGCTACTTCTTAACACACTGCTTTTCCTGCCTCTTTCCTGCCCTGCTCCCCCCGGATTCACATCATTGTCTTCCCTGTTGCTCGGAGCTGGCTTCCAAAGCCACAAGATAAGGACAGCTTCTAGTGTTTCAGTCTAAAGTGAAGATGGCAGAAGAGAGAACACTTAGGAGAAATTGCTTCTTTTGTGACATTCCCTGCTTTCAGGAATGTCTGCTTTAGATTGTACTATTTAGTATCATTCTAAAGCTTCAAACTAAACACCAAGATACCCACTATCAGCTGCACACAGCCAGGATGGTGTACCCTGCCCTACCCTACCATAGGAAGGTTAACCTTGGCCTTTGTAGCCTATAGATTAGAGGGACCCTTGGGTCATCAGGTCCAGCCTCCCTGCTCTGCTGGCAGTCATATTGGATGATTGGTCCAGTGGGCTCTGCATGTCTCCCTTATGGCACAGGGTGGAGAGGTTTTTTCAGCACCTAAGAGCGAACTGAAGAGTTTTAGTATTTGAGATCTTTAGGCTTGAAAAGTACAAATCATACATAGGTGTGAGGCCCTGCTTTCTCTGGAAAAAAAAAAAAAAAAAAAAAAAAAAAGCTTTGAATTGCTTGTATTGAAGTTATTGATACCTGTGTGTGCAAGGGTGAAGAGGGCTTTTTCAGGTTGAGGCCTTCCCCAAAGCGAGCATATATGTTCAGGAATACCATGCAACAGCTGCCTGTCCCATGAAGATGTGGAGTGCTGAGACTCCTCAGAGCCTCACAGAAACATGGGTTGACGTGCAGAGAGCACACTGCCAGCTTAGGTGTGCTTTGGTAGAAGCGGTGTGCCCTTAATCAGGCCCAGCGGGTGGGGGACAGCCCCTTGGGCTGCCCCGGGAGGGCAAGTGGTTGGTCCCACAGGGTGGACGAGGCAGTTGGAACTCTCCCCCCGGCGTGGGAGGGCTGTGCCACTGGTCCCCAGCCTGACCCCAGCAGCATCCTCCCACCGGACGCAGGGGGATTTTAGCCACAAAGAACCTTTTTTTGTCTGTTAGGGGGAGCACTTGCAAGAAGGGTGGATCAAAGGACCTTAGTAGCTCCAGATGAATTGCCACACACCTCGTTAATCAGCTAATAAAATACAATGAATATCCTGCACTTGGAAAGCCAACTTAGAGGACTCACAGTCCCTTATACCGTGAATTTCCCACATTGTCCTCATTTAACCTTGCTGTGCAGTGACTTTTATTTTCTATTACGTTATTTACAGAGTGAATATTATTTTAATCCTTTCTTCTTCAGCAGTGGGTAGCATCCTCAGAAATAACAATCAAGTGCAAATCAAAAAACAGACACCCATATATTTTTGGAGTTTATTTTACAAACCTATTTGTAATGGCCGGAGAAGAAAACACAATTAATAAGGAAGCAGGGAGTGGAAGCTCTGTTCTTTTATCTGAATATTTGTTTTGGCAGTGATCTGGAGTTCTCTGAAACACTGGCTTAATTGTCTCTTGAGTTAGCCAACTGTAATTTTCTCTCCTATTATTAGAAATAAGGGCATTTTTTTGTTCACTTGAAGAGATTTATTTTCATAGCAAATGCATTATGTGGATCCTGAACGTAAATATCTAACTTTTTGTTAACATCTTGCATTTAAGTTTATTTTGTGGTCTCAAGCTCTGAGATTTAACTCTAAGGAGCATTAATGCATCCTGAATCAGACTGTGTGTGAGGGGCTGCTTCCTGCCAAGTGATCCCCTCTGTGGAGCCATACACAACCCCATCAGCGTGTAGGACTTTAAGGGAAGGAAGCATACTCAGACCCTTCTGACCCTTCTGAGCATGAGTGTTTTCCTCTGGTAGTGCAAAAGCTACGTCTCCTACACAGGTAACCTCTGTATCCAATAATAAGCTTCTGGCTCAAAGTGTGTAAGTGCTTGGGCTTAATTTTTAGCAGCCTTCTGTACTTTACAGTTGTGCATTAGACTTTTAAAAGTGAAATCTAAAAGCAGGGAAGGAAAGCATTTGGTTTACTTTTGATATAGAACCAATAGCATTTTTTTTGTATTTTCTCTGAAGTAGCTGACATAGAACTTTTTCCATGATGGAATATTCACATTACTCCCGATATTAAGACTACAACCAATTAAGTCTAAAACACCAACTGTTGCCTGAGTAGTGATAAAATTATGAATGTTGGCAAGATGATTGCCTTTGCAGAAAGATTTCCTGTGAGCAGTAGCTCTGCTGCTGATGTTTCATGCAGAATGTGAAATAAGAAATCTGCAATGCCTGCCAGAGAGGACAACTTTGCTGTGCAGTTTGGACTCTTGGGAAGCTGAAGGAGTCATTAGAACTGGCAAACTTTGCAACTTATTTGTGTTTGTGTATGAATATTCACAGATGAACAAAGTAACATCCATGTGTGCTTTATCCAGTCTTCTTTGAGATCCTTCAGAGGAGGCGGCTTCCTCTGCTCCTCAAGACTTGTCTGCTTTTGACTGCCATGCTGTAGTGTATGGGAGGGCTGTTTCTTATAAATGTTCCTTAACCATCAGAAAAGAAAACACTCAATTTTGTAATGGGGTCGAGAATCCAGTCTTTAAAAACCATCTTTCCATTTCTACTGTTTGTTTTTCTGGCAATTCCCTAAGACCATTTTGCTTTAATAATTTCAGCATGTTCCCTTTTCTTTTTCATTCCATCTTTTCCTATATCGTTACCTGCTTAGAAGCACAATTTAAACCCTCTGTAGTGGTTTTGTTCCACATAGAGGCATTTGCAAGACTGAAGTTAGAGTAAGTGGTATCTTTTGCAAGACTAGCATTCTCCCTAAAAATAGGGTATGAATCAAATTATCATTTAGCAGTTTTTGTCATGATCTAATTGGTATAAGTTTCAAACAGCTTTTTGTAATGAGATTTCAGTATTTATAGTCATCTCGCTAACTGAAAATTTTCCTGGGGACTTTTTAATTGTAACATTAAATGCTTTTCCTTAACAGCAAAGGACAAATTTTCTTAAACTCCAGTGAAATTTTGTAGTATATATCAGTAATGTGGTGAAGGAAGAGAAATAGATTACGAGCATTATAGCTTTTAAATATTGCATTTACAGTCCAGAAAAGCGATTAAAACTTAATGAAGCAATGAGTTTGGGAGTGTTGCAATGGATAGATTGGGTGTCAGTTGCATAATCATATTACTACTGCTTAGTAGTTTACTGTATTTTAGTAAAGAAGCTGTTGTAAGAGTCCGTGCACATGTTCCTTGCCAATGGCAAATACAAAGTAATTCAATTTAGTTTAGATTGCAGTGAAAGTACGATAATTTAAGTCATGTTACTTTGCATTTATCTAGGACTAAGCATATATATGAAGAAATTACTGCAGATCAGCTGACACACAGTAACTTGTTAACTCTTGTAATGAACCATGTGCTCAAGCCCTTAATTCTGCCTAGGAAGGGAATCCCTAAAAAAAGTCAAAAATGTTAAATACGTTAAATTCCTCAGTTACTTTGTTTCATCTTAGCAAGGAGCAGAATACCTTACACTTAACCTGAAAGTGGGTTTTATGGACTTTAACATTCTTTGTGGATCCAAGTAAACCATAAAAAATGTACTTTTCAGTTTATAGAGGGTATTGAAGCCAGCCATTCCAACTTTTCATTAAGAACAGAGTTGAACATCTTTTTTTTTTTTTTTTTTTTTTTTTTGAAAAATAGTTTGCAAAAAAAAAAAGTGGTTTCTGTAATCCTGAAACTATTTTGAAATTTGGGATGATTGGCTGAGTAGGTTTGGATGGAAAAAGGTTTCAGGCTAACGTGGTAATTGTTCTGCTTTTGCCAATTACCCTGTGGTGAGGGTGCTCACAGATGATAATGAAGAATGGGTTTAAGGCCAAGAGGACTTGGAGCCACATCAATCATCTCTTAAGTGAGTAATGTGATCTGCAAAATAAAGGTTATTTTGGGGTATATTACTCCTTATCTCTCCTTTTGATCTTGTTCCTTTAAAATAATAAAATAAAAGACTTGCATATTTGTTGAGCCCGAGGAATAAAGGGTGAGAGTGCCAATGCACTGGTGGTTGGGGCATTTGCCCTGGATCCAGACCTGGCCCAGGTGGTTATTTATGTACTTATAACAGCTTATAATTTACAACAGCTTAGCACCTTGCCACCACCACAACTGCTGCCCTCCCTTTCCTGTGCTGTTAGAAAACGTGCCCAGGGAATGGCAATTTCAGCGCAAATTTAAGTATTTTCTTTGACTTGCAGAAGAACTATGGATTGCTTTTCATTTTAACCTTAGTAAGAAAAGTCTGAAGTATTTAAAAAAAAACAAAACCAAAACCAACAGCTACATTTTATTTTCCTCCTGTTGAATTGCTAAAATAAAAGACAAGCAAGCAGTTACATGGCTGCAGTTCAGATCTGTTATGCCACCAAAGCAGGTATCCCCAGATGGGTCCAGTTCTCTGTAGCTTTGACCTAAGTGAGGTCATCTCTTTCGTCTGAAATGTATGGTGATCTTGCCATTCTTGTATGACACGGCTTGCTGCTCGCTCTGGATGGGTAGACCACCTAAGCTGCAAAGCGGAATGGGTACCCTGTGTAGCAGTCTAGTATTGCAAGAGGCTTTTGAAATGTAACTATGAAAGTAAATTCTAGACAATTAGAGGAATAGAGCAGAAATGTTGATGGCAATATGGACACTCTACTCTGTGTCCATTTAACGCCTCTGCTCCATGGCATCTCCTTGTTTGCATGGTTAATCTGGCTAGTAAGAGACTGAAACCAATGCCATGATCACATCTTTGCATGTGGTTGGAGAAAAGATCTCTGATAGACCTTGACTTTTAACTTCTCTGGAAAAAAAAGCATAATGAATTAATTTACTAGAAGCTGGAAAACTTTATACTAGAGGCAGGGACCAAATTTTCATCGAGGTTGTACAAGTTTTAATGTCCAATGAAGGGATATGGTGGGTGCCTGTAACTTGACATTTTTAAAGCAGAGTTGCCTTTCTAGCTGCCAGAAATCTGAAATGTGCTCTCTGTAGCACTTGTTTTCCTTTAACTGGTATGAAGAGTTAAAAATCCAAAATTTCAAGAGAAAATATGTTTTTAACTGTGTTTTATTTTGATAAAATGAAATCATTTTGATACAGGCAAGTCATGGTAATTCTTAAGTTTTTACTTAATTACTGTATAATTGTGCAACATTTTTATTTATCAGATAATCTCTTTCTAATGGACAAACTTTCCAGTGGAGATTTGTTATCTGTTCGTAAGAACATCTTCCTGTAGTACCTATAGCCCACAAGTAGGGTAGATGAACACTGTGGACCTATTAGAATTCAAAAGATCTGATGAAACAATTTTTTTCAAATACTTTATTTCTGTAGAACTAAATTTTCAAAGTATGAGTTCCAGAAGGATAAAATGGTTTTCATTGTTCAGTGTTGGTATATGGCATTAAAAGAATGCATGACATTTTAAAGAGAACAACAGGTTCCTTTTAAAAATAGTATTTAATTCAGGAATAACACTGTCTAGTGAAAGATCACGAGAACAGTAGCAAAGCACATACTGATGCTGACTTGAA
The DNA here is from genome assembly GCA_031468815.1 of Morus bassanus. Lineage (NCBI taxonomy): Eukaryota > Metazoa > Chordata > Aves > Suliformes > Sulidae > Morus > Morus bassanus. The sequence goes on along the minus strand of CM062568.1, from coordinate 83,411,147 downwards.
TTTACAGACTGTATATTTTATCCTCCTTCCTAATAAACACAGACCCAACTGAGAAGAGATACTGGTTGTATTTTAAATTTTGTAGACTCTGAGGTTACAAGCCACTGTAGAAAATACTGTTTTTTTAAAAAAGAATATCCCACTAAAAACAGGGAATATTTGTAGCATGAGGCAACCTACAGTAACCTGTACCTATGCCCATCATCAGCGTGAAGCATGGCTTTCTGAATAGCAAAGAGGACTTTGAAAAGAGCTTTTCGAGAAAGCCAGCCTCCTGCTTTCTTTTCTGGTTCCCCCACTTTGGGGAAGGGGAAGCCTTGCACAGTTCAGTTGGGGGTGGTTGCAACCTGGGAAGCAAAATAGAAATCTTTAAATATCTGTCAAAACTAAAATATTTTGGAAAATATTGGAGTACATCTTTTAAAGTTTAGTTCAGTTTAGAAATGTCACCTTTTTCCTGGCCTAGGTGGTATCTAAACTCTTTAGTTCAGTCTTATTTTGGAGAAAAAAGTGACACTGCCGCTTACCATGTGTCATAGATCTAGAAGGCTGTTTTGTGTGGCAGGAGGGCAAAGGTCACCATCTTCAGCCATCCTCATGCTCTGAGGTGCCCCCTTGGAAGGGAGCATGGTGTCAGGGACCCCCACTGTTATCGAGGACCTTCTGCCAAGTGCTGCAGGGCATTGGGAAAGGCTCTTGAGAAAATGGAGGCATTTTTCAAGAGAAATGAGAATTTTTTTTGAGCTTTTCCGTTTACAAAATCTATGCTTTTGGGCTAATGCAACTCATCTTTTGGAGGTTTTATTTTGGATTGGGTTTTTTTTCCATGTGGTGTGAATGTAACTATTTCTGCTCTGTAGGCTGCAGCTCAGTTCCAGTAGAGATGCTGGTTTCTAGCTTTCCAGCAACCCCAGCTGCAAGTGGTCATGGCATTTTTTCATCTCCCTCTCTGCAGAGAGGTATAGCAGTGACAGCAGGAAATCTGCTCTGGCCTGATCATTTTGGGGAGGGTAACTCTGGTGGGGTTGCAGAGTCACGGGAAGGCTGCAGAGCACCACGGTGTTGTATGCTCCGTCCTAAGGTGCCTCCCTGGTATCAAGTAGATACATTCTGCAGGGGAAGCAAATTGCTCTATTAATAGTAGGATGCCCAAAAAAAGTCCCTTAAAGTGCATCAGCTGACGTATCCAGTGCAATCCTAGAAGGCTAGAAAGCAAGGCAAGTGACGAGTTTAAGTGGGATGAAAAACAGAGGTGCAGATCGGCTTTAGCCTGGAGAGACCACTTCGGTGGGTGGGCACGCAGTTTGCTCTTGAGGAAGGTTTCTCCCTCTGTTTTGCCTCTGTTTCTAACTCACGCATTTGGTGTTTTGACTCCTGTAAATGCCACTATGAAAGCCCAACGCTAAGAGCTCACGTTATTAAAGAGGTGCCAGCTTTTGAGATGGCAAAAAGCTTGTGTTATGGAGAAGGGGACCGTGGTGAGGGTAGGAGAATCTCCCAGCGTGTACTGGGACCCGAAGGAAAAAAGCACAGATGACACCTCTGACAGAAGCCACTGCAGCTATGGCATCCTTCTGCCCTTGACGCCAACTCTCCAGCTGAAAAAGATACTGACCACAAAATACCTGTCAGCACAGCAAATGTAAGATTTCCCTCCTCAAGCAAACACGGAGGCAAACCTAGGACTTCCCTCTTCAGGCATTTCTGTGCAGAAGCATCTGCTGCTGTCCCAGATGTGGACACAGCTCTTGCTGCCGGCAGCGAGGGGTGCAGGAGGTGCCAACCCATGCCGAGCTCAGCCCTGCTGTGGCTGTGCACGCTGCCAGCCCGGCCTCGACACTCTGTGAGGTGCCTCCACCATAAGGCCAGGGCTGTGAGCAATTACATGATTTTGCTGAGTGTTTAAAACAGTTAAAAATAAACACGCTGGGAAAAAAAAAATACACTTAGAAAATTACAATGATGTTTTCAGTCCTCCTTGCTTTCCTGTTTCACTATGGATAGGTTATCGGTTTGGGGGGGTGGAAGAACAGGAGCAAGGGTGAGGAGTGAACAAAGTGAATTACTCCTGAGTTCAAGACTTAGAAGAAATCTAAGCCTCTCAGACCATCTGCTTCTTATAGTGTCTTTCCTCACAGAAAAGCACCAGGCCTCTAAAAAAAGGTGTTGTCAGCAAGAACTGTTTTGTTAGAGCGGCATGGAGTAAAGCAAGGCAAATTACTTGCAATATATTTTTCATTGGAAGTGTTTCTGCTTTTGTAAAATGTCTGGAGGGTTGAAGCTTTTTTTTTTTAGCTTTTTAGAATGGAGTTTCTTACTGGCCTCATGCATGGTTTTGCCTTTATTTCAGTGTTACTTTATTTTGTTCCCATTCTCCTCCAGATTCTGGTGAAAAATATTGAGATGCATGTAACTATTTTTTTAAAGCTCATACTACTTCTGCTGTGCTGCAAAAGTTGCCTTCAGTTAGTCCGGTGAGTTGCTGAGCCTCTTCGGCATAAGATGAATGGTGGGTGCCATTTAGTCTCCCTGTCTTCTTGGCAGGCAACTAAAAAGTTGAGTGGGAAAGATTCAGTTGCTAATGTTATTGGGGAGAACAGAAATCTGGGATTGGCAGGGGTGAATGTGTGTTTTGGTTTGGGGTTTTTTTTTACTATGGCCCAATGCTGCATCCATGTGGCTGAGGCTCACATAAAGATGCTGCCGTTAACTGCTGCCACTGCCGTGGTGTTTGGCAGTGTGGCATTCAGTGGTGTTGCCGTGGGCACGGTGGCTCTCATGTGCACAATGAGATGGGTTTACAAGCAGTTTTGATTTCCACAGCCGTCTGTTCTTCCTTTGCCATCAGGCTTGTTGGTGCTCTGAGTGATTGTTGGGATTTTGGTTTGAGAGCAAAATCCTTGGCATACTGTAGCAGGCGAGCTACTACATCTGCCTCTGCACATCATGACTGTGACTTGCTCACCTGGGTCTTCCGTTGCCTTTGTGCACCAGGACTGGAGCCAGGCTGCTGACAGCACGTCCCACCATGGTCATGCAGAGCCACCCTCTCCCCAGTCACACCTGTCCGGCAGCCAATTGCACCACCACCCATCCTTCAGCTTGCTGTTGCCTTCAGTGGTATACCTAGGTTGTCCTGCTTATGTTATATCTGTTGGACTTAGGACTTCTATATTTTGCTCTGTGTATGTGTGTGTGCATCAGTATGCATATGCATGTATCTAAGCTAGGTATGATATTTTGTCAACTCTTAAAATACTTAACTTGTAGTGTATCTCTTAGAAATATGGGACTGAACATCACTGTTTTAAACTGGGCATTATACAAGTTTCCTGATTCTAATTTAATTATTGAAATCCTCGCTGGAATGAAGCCAGCTGTCTCACCCTTGGAGCATATATATCATGAACTTCAGACAGATGTGTGCGCACGAGGGCAGTCCCATTACTTTTGAAGGTAACATTAGGATCACAAATGAACACTTGCCTACCTGTTTGTAGGATTGGAGCTGCGAAGCACCTGGTACACTAAAGGTAAATGACTGCTAATTCCTTTACTCAGGATTTCCTGAGACTTCTTACTGCTTAAACTTTCATTTTTATCCTGGGAATTAAAAGCTAAAATTATGCAAGGCTTCTCACTTGAAGCTTTTAATCAGCAGAGCCTTTCAGGAAGGTCAGTATGATGTGGTGCATCGCCTCAGATTCACCGCTCAGGGCAGTACGTGCTGCTAACCAAGGAAGCAGAGATACTGGTGTACCTGGGCGTAAACGCAAATGGGCATCAAGCAGTGAAATCTGTCCTCCTAAGAAAACTTGATTCTTAACCACTCTACAACTCCTTTTTAATTTCATCCCCATTGTCCTTTGCACTCCCCAGAGCTGGTTGTCTGTTTAAAAGGGGTCTTCCAGGAGCAGCTTTCTATCCATCAAAGAGGGTAGAGGTGCGAGCTCCTGGGGAACAGCTGCCTGGTTTTTTGGAGTTGGCAGAAGCATGGCTGCCAGCACCTCTCAGACCGTCAGGTTCTCCGCAGAGCAGAAGAGAAGTTGAAAGGCCTGGAGACCCCAGGCAGCCACGTTGTTAGTGGGTTGTCAGTATCCGTCTTACAGATGATAATATTTATGATTTTAGTGCAGTACAGTGGCATATAAATACTGCAGTCCTAACTAGAACTAATCCTTCCAAGTCTTGCACCTGAAGGGCCTCTTTAGGCTTAGCATCTCCCTTCCTCATGTTTTGGTAGAGTTTTGATCTTTCCTCTTGGGTTCAGAAGAGTTACATTGTTCTGTAGCTGGCAGAAAAAAAACCTGGGTAGGCCCTCTGGAGAGTGCCGCTGGGTACACTTCACAGCACTGTACAGATTGCTAAAACAAGTTAAAATACGGTCCATGGAAAGTGGAGTCCATGGAAAGTCCATGGAAGTTCTAGTCCATGGAAAGTGTGTGAATTTTGTCTTGAGCAAAAAGCCCGAGTCTCCCGTAGATGCAGGAATGAGGTGCTTCTAGGTGGACCTCCAACGTGCAATCTGACCTCCCTGCAATAAACCTACGGGGACGCTGTGTCAGGGAGGTGGTCACTCCAGTAGGCTTTCAGAACTTGCTGCAGCGAAATAATGAGGAAACGTCTTTGACTCCAGCAGCAGCACAGAGGATTTTAGGGAGGTTACCTCCCCTTCATCAATACCTGAGGTATTTCTGTATATTGTGAGAGATATTTATCTAATACATATTATACTGTTAGAAAGCTCTTAAATAACACACTTGCCAAATATTGAATGCATTGAGGAAAGGATCTGAATCCACCTTGTATAAATGCATGCTATGATAATGCTCATTAAGAGTGGAAAAATATGCTCTTGCTGGCACTGTTGCAAACGCAGGCTAGCTATAACAGTCTGGTACAATTTATTACAAAAAGGTTAGATGGCTTGTTTATGTATTGTGTCACATTCCTGTATCAATTCTTACTAAAATTGTACCCCACCTTCTTATGCCTTATGCACTTTCCTTCATTTGTGGCTACAGCAGGATCTCCTGTGTAGGAAAATAAAAAATAATCTTGCTTTGCAATGTCTCATACATTAAATAGCAGCAGTTACTGAGAAGGCTCATAACTTGTCTAGCAATGGCGTTAAGCTTTGTCCTTTTTCCTCCCCACAAGCTCTTGGTACCCAAGGTGGGTCACTGGTTTTTATTTTATTACATCTGTGGTTTTTTTCTTATTATCTCCCATTTGTGGATCTCATCAACGCTAATGGTGAACAGGAGGATAAACTGGATGTGTTACCTTATTAGTGCTTCTAAATTTTAAATTGACTATTATCAACTTTCTGAAGCAGACAAAATATTTCTCATGTGCATTGCATTTTAATAAGAGGAAGAAAGAAGGATGAGCTTGAGTTTAGCTGTCATGTATTGCTGAATGCTTTGTTTTGGTTGCTTGCAACTGTGGCGGCCCTTCTGTTTAATTCTATAGTAACTGTAAAATGCTGTGATTGGTGTGGTTTGTTTTTTTTTTTTTTCCCTAAAACAGAGGGAGCCTGTTTTAGAAGCATGTAACATACGCCTTTGGGATTCCATTTTCATTGGGATGCAGAACAGTCCTAGATTTACATCTTTCTTTGCAGATTTCAATTATCTCTTTTAATGACTCTTTTGTATTAAAAAAAAAAAATTGAGATCTTCCAGTACAGTTAAAATGTTTCTAATCTTCCTTAATTTGTAGGAAGATAGCAGCAGAAATCAGTGAAGGATGAAAGGAAAAAAAATGGAGCATCCGGATAAGCTTTCCTGGCAGAAAAAATGCATAAAAAGATAGAAGCTTTTACCACCACGATACAGAAGGGACCAGAGGACGTTCATTCTTGCTAATGGGAGTGTAGCACACCAATAATACTCATTTCTGGTCCTCTAAAAGTGACTGAAGTCAAGAAGGCTTGCTTGGAAGTGATAGGTATTTAGGATCTGCAATATGAGAAGAGTGTTTTTTTGTTGGAGGGTTCATACCACAGACAATACACTGATCTGTGTCTTACAGAATGGGGACTGTCTTTTCACTTGATATTTGTTCAGTGCTGCTCAGGTTTTATTTTATTTATTTTATTTATTTTATTTATTTTATTAAATTTTTATTATTCTATTAAATTTGTGGGGGAAGAGATTTGTTTTCTTTGACATCGAAGCTTTTACCCTTTGATGCTGCCATCCTGCACAGGTCACTTTCCACCGAGGACAAGCTGACGTTAGTTCCTCCTTTAATTCTTAGGCTCTTTTAGAAGTCCTGAATATTTAAGTACAGGCTTTTTCAGTCAGCTTGAAGCCAAATAATCACTTATGTGATAGGACAAATTTTGAGGAGAGGGGAGCTAGAAAGCGAAGGTTAGTTACGACTGCTCAATGATACTCACAGCAACCCCTTTTGCCATGCAGATGGAGAACGGAAAAGTATTTCATGGAAATGTTTGCAGAAAAAAACTTGTCACATTTTGAAGCTGAGTTAACTCTGTGATTTGAACATTTTTAATCAATTCCACAGAGGATACACTGAAAACTGCTGTCACCAAAAGCCTGGTTTTATGCCTTGCTCCTCAGGATTTCACCCAGCAGCTGTGCACGGGTCTCTTTTCAATAACAGCCTCATTCTTTGTTCCCAGTGGAGTTTAATATCACTCTGTCTCCAGAACTAAATGGTGATTTTTTTTTTAAGATCTGCTTAATCTTATATATGACCATAAAGCTACCTCACCAGTAAAAAAGATACCAATATCTGGTGTTTGATTGTACTGCTGAAGCAGGGCAGAGCCAAAGGCGACACTGCATGCCTATGTCAGAAGTGATGTACATACTGATGCTAGATTGAGCCTCTCCTTACTCTTGCCTGCACTGCCATAAGGAAGGTGAAAAGAAGGGCAGCAGAGAGAGGGTTGCTTGGAAGGGCTCAAAGTCCGTAATGTGCTTATGATTTCTCTAGCAGTGGCCTGCCGGAAGGGTCTGCCCGGGTGTGTGGCACAGATGATGGAGCTGGTTTGAGTCAGTATTTATTAATGCACTATTTCCTTTGCCAGTCTCAGCAGGGAGGACTCCTGGTGTGATGGCTTCAAGTGCTTCACCAAGGACAGCTTAAGGGGAGAGAGTGGGGAAAAGTTTATCTGCCTTCCAAAATTCAATATCATAGGTGTAAAATATTTATTTTTTCTCTTGCATTTTATATTTTGGGGGTTGACTCCATTTCATAGATACTCCTTAATCTTAATTTCATTAGATGACATGCTCTTAAATCATCTCCCCTGTCTTTGGTCCCTTCCCTTTTCACACCTTTAGTGTTAGAAATTCCTAAAATATCATCAAAGTATTATTTTTGGGTTCTTTTATGTCATCAGGGTTTTGTTCAATGACAATAATAAGTAGTCATTTGAATGAATTGAATTCATCATTCTCAGCGTAAGTTAATAAGAATGACCATGCTAAATTTATTATATAAAGTCCACAGCTTGAAATTAGGAACTAGCAAGAACATGATGAAAAAACGCTGATCCGCCCAGGGAGATACTGATGTTACATTTTATTATTCTACTTCCTTTTTTTTCTTGTCATGTCATGAACCATGTTTGTCCTGAACTTCAAATCCTTTCTAGCATCCAACAGAAACTTAAAGATGTTGATTTGTTTGGCTTCTCAGGCCCTTTTTAGGAAAACAAAATATTTGGACTTGGGCAACAGATAAGCAGTAACACTGTGTTTTTAAAACACTGTGTATTCAGAATTGTGTAACAGAGTAAATCGAAGACCTTCAGTAAGGTGAGGGTGATAAGAGCTTTTTTTTTTAAATGGCATCTGCTAATATTTTCCTGTAGCTACTTGTAATTGTAAGGACAATCATGGCTTGTGCTTGTCTTAAATTTTGAATAGTTCTCACTGCTGTCCAGAGAGCTGGTGATGCATTGCGGTTTTCTGCATTTTATCAGGATAGGTACTGGCATTTTCACAGCTGAACTGAACTGCCTTGTAATGAGTTGTAGCCATGTAAGGAAGAAGGCAGGCTGCAGAGCTTGTTTCATTGCCAGTTTTTTGTTTGGTTTTTTTTTTTTTTTTGTTTATTTTTCGTTATGATTAAATGCCTGTAAAAATAAGCCAGTGATTGAATCCAGTCCTTAATTTGAAAGGGATGAAATGAAACTGGGAGTAGGAAATGTCATGCCTGAATCCCTTAATCATTAAAAATCAAAGGTTTTGGTGGTGTCCCTTGCTGAACCTTTTCTCCTCACTGGAGGCCTATGTCTTTAAGATGAGGCTGTAGAGAGAGTTGGAGCAAAATCTTTTGTTTCCATGGAAGAGGGCAAAGTGTTCTGCCACATGGGAGAGGACAGACAATATGTGGGCTCTTGGTGGGAACAAAGTGCTAATTTTAGCACTGTCCAGCCAAACCACTACTGCTGTAATGTCATGGGCTGGAGGCAGCCACCATGGTGGTGTGTCTGCTGGTCTGGTCCCAGCAGGATGTGTTGGCTTCATTGTGGGAACAGCCATACAAATCTGTCCCTCCAAAACCAGCTCATCCCCAGGGCTCACTCTGCGACATGATCTATTGCTACCCAAGCCCTACATTTTTCCCTATTCCTTGTCATAGGTGAGTAGAGATACATCTAGTCTAACTCTAGATGTTTGCAATGTAGATGTCTACATGAGATTTATCCACCCTGATGTCTCTTTGCAGTCAGTTCAATGGAGAGAATCAGCAATTTATATGCCCGTTAAAGGATGAGATGAATAGTACCCTGGAAATGCTGCCTTTGCCTATAAAAACCAGCCCAGATTTGCTAGGTTGAATCCTACCCATGTCAGTCTCCTGGCCAGGACTTCTTAAAAATGGCAATTCATCCAAATGAGTGGTTTGGTTTTGGCTTTTTCCTCTGGATGCTTATTTCAGTAATACTTTATGTAAATAACACATATTTCATATTTGGTTGTTCCCAGTACTAGAGTTTTGGAAGTGGATGGATGTGAAGAAGGCCCAATGCATGAAATCTGCCGGGAAGACCCCATGCTTTTTTGTCATCCCTCAGGAAGGTCTTCTGGTTGATCTACAAACTGGTCTAAGAAAACATTTCCATTTCAGGAACTGTCCTTAGATGCCTTATAGCCTAGGAAACGATCACACTTTCCCTTCAAGCAAGTGTTATGGCTCTTTTTTATTCTTTAATTCAGAAATTCTTTGCGCCCTTTTGTTCTCATAACAGAGTGTGTGCTCCTTATTAAATGAGATGATCTGTATAGACACTAGCTATGACATTTGTTTGAATATTAAAGACCTAATTACAGATCTGTGAGGACTCATTTGTTTTGGCTGTCACTTGCTCAACAGCCCACATCCCGTCGTCACCTTCCACACTGTCCACACTGTCTGTGTTTCTGGCCACAGCATGGGTTGTGTTGCCAGTGCGTTTTTCCCCATGAAGGAGTGTAGTCTGTGGTCCCAGATTTTTATAAAAGGAAATGAGATATGGTGCTATCATCCAGTATCTTCTGGTTTTCTCTGGAGCTATGTCCCAGGAAGCTTCAGGACACCTGGCAGGAAAGGAGTTAATGCACTGGAAAGGGGTCACTGCAGACTGGGTGGGTTTGGTTTTTTTTCCCCCTTTAATCTTTGGTATTGCATAAACCTCTCACTTTGATTTAGAAACTTTAAGCTAGTCCCCTGGCTTTGAGATAATAAAACAAACTCTTCCTGGAGAGTGGCAAAAATAAATAAAGTGTGTCCCTTGCTTTTGGAATGTGTACAGAACAGTCCCTTTTCTTCAAGAAAATTTCAACAAAGCTGGTCCACAGTCTGGCCAGAATTAATACTAATAATCCATTTCGCCTCTGGCAGGGTCAGTTTGTACTCTGGCACATTTCGGCCTGGTGCTTTGAATGTTCTCCATGATGCTCCAGAGATACACTGGTCTTTCCTCAGATGGCTGTTGTGTTACAAACCTTGTTTTTGTGGATTTTTAGGGGTCCCAATCTGAGGGCCATTCTTCCAGGCTGGGGTCCATAGGGAGCTTGTGCTATGGCAAGGCAACAACACCTTTTGCCCTCTTCAAGAGAAAGATTAGACCCTTGGTGTTTGGCAGTGGTGTTTCAGCTCCACTAGAAACGTTAAACAAGCACAGAATGACAGGGAAGCATGAATGCTAAGGTAACACCATATCTTTGGGGACCCTCTGGGGAGCTTTCGCTGCTCTGAATTTTCTTAAGAAACAACAGAAAAAGGGATATCACATCTGTCCTTGCATTTTTAGGAAGCAAAAAGTTGACTGGCTTAAGAGCAGCTCTTTCATCGTGGTATATTTAAGTTCAGTCACTTACAAGAAGAACTTATGTGTCATTAAACAGATATTGATGTTAATGATGGTACGATGCTGTCAAGAAAATTACGAAACATTAAATTCTTGGGCTAAATGTGATTAAATCTCGATCCATTGAGGAAGTCTCATTTAGATTGCTGGTAAGTACTTTTACTTATTAGTATGGAAGTAGATCTTTTGTGTGTATGTGTGGGTGTTTTTGTTAAAATGAGACACTGCAAGGGTACGAGAGACACACTTTGAAATTTTCCAGGCTTAGACTCATCCTCTTCTTTTCACTGAGATTATTCGTGAGACTTGAAAGCACACATTTATCGTATAATCACAGTGGAAAATAATTCAAGACCTCTTGCTGTCACCCCTTTTCTTTACTATGTTAGCTTCCAGAACATACTCTAAAGAAGCTGTAATACTGATTTTAATTTTGAGTTCTGATGACAAAGAAGTTAGTGCTAAAACTGTACTCTTTGTAGCAGCTTTCTGGTTATCCCTTATTTTTGCAGGTGAGCTATCGTGACGGTCCCCAAGTTTCTGAATCCAATGAAGACATTTTATCATACAGTATTTATCACATTTTAAAATATGTTGCAGCTTTCTACAAAATGGGCTGCCACCAAGAAGAGAGAGAGGAAGCTTAAAGGTAAACACTGATTTGCTCATGGAAAATATAAAAGCATCTGAAGTCATTTGGGAGAAGAATTATCCACAAAATGATCCCAGCTTGGTTCCATGCTGGAAACATTGTGTAAGAAACAGATGCATTTTTTAACAGATTATCTATCATAGTTTCCATAGTACGTGTGATTCCAGTGGGAATTGTGAGCCAAACATCAAAGGATAAATTGCTTAAGGGTTTATTGCCCCAGTAAATCATTTTTGAATATGAAATGTGTACCAAGGCACCTTTAGCTGTTGCAGTGATACTAGTTTCTCCCCGGTGTGAGGGTCCCGGTGTTTTACTTTGGGGATTGACTGGGCCTGTAAGGATTGGCTTGCATTGGGAAGAAACCCCTCTTCAGGTAGCTGACATGACAGCTCTTACCCCATTCTTGCAAGAATCAAATGCTGTGCTTTGAGGGACCATGGTGCATCTTCAGGCATCTCATCTTCCCTTTAGCCTCACCACGAGCTGGCTTCTTTGTATTATTTTCAGAATGCCTGTGCGGTTTGCGCATGAATAGGAAGTGTTGAAACGAGTGCACTCTTCAGCAGGCTCTAGGGACAAGGTAGCTTCTGGGTAAGGCAGCACTGTTGGCATTTATTACATTCCTTCCACTCAGGGAGGAGGCAGCCAGAATGGCCAGTTGTGTTTGGTGGAGGGCATCTTGTCTGCAATCTAACATGAAGCCTTGAGTCCTTGTTTTACAGGCTGAAGAGACCAGGCGTTTGCTTGATGGGGGATTGCCATTTATCCTCACAGATAAAGTGATTTTATCTGTGGGCAGAGGTAGCTGTAGACTTACCGCCCTGAGAACATGGTGTAGCTCCATATCCACTGCTCAGTGGAGGCAGGTGGGAGCATAAAATACCTGTAATCCACAAGCCTGCATTTTTTCAGACTTCAGTTTCTGGTGCTGATCAGTGAAACATTTTACTTGTTCCGTCTGAAATGCCTAAAAGTCTTTTTGTTTATTCACAACTTGTAAGGGCAACTATGTAGTAAAACAGGAACGTAGTAAAATGTGAAATTGTGCTGTATAGAATAGAGATATTAAATACTAGGCATCTAAGAAGAAAACTTCAGTGATGTAGGTCAAAAGACACGAGAAGGGAGTCTACTGTATACATCCTGCAGATAACATCTAGTAGTACTAGCTTAATTTAGAAAAGTGCAAGGAGGAAAATCATGCTTTGAAAAGAGCTGCAAAATCCATCTTTATAAACTGATGACAAGAACTGGCCTCTGAGTAGGAAATGAAAATTTTCTTGAAACAGGGATACTTTGTAAGATAAAAGCTTCAGAAAAGGGTCATTTCATACTGAAGAGTCACAGATCCCTGGGGTATTTTTCTGTGTTTTGATATCTGTTTTGCAAAATCACAAGATAAAGGGGTTGATATAAAGGCAAGACTTTGTATGTATAGAGTCCTTTATTCCTTGAAAACCATCAGTGGTGGATAATTTCTAAAAAGTGTTACAAGCTACTGAAATGTTACATCTGTTCAACAAAAAAGCCTGAGAAAAGAAAGATGATTCTTTAAAAAATCAACTACAAACTCATCCCTTGTAGTGCTTGAATCCTTGAAAAATGTATTTCACTTTTAAATAAGAATATCCTAAAATGTGTATTATTGACAAAGGATCCTGCTCCTGAGGGGCAGACAATAAATACTCTTACTGTCATCATCCTCTGGGTCTGTGCTTTGTTAATCCAGAATTCCCCAGCCTCTGATATTTTTAATGTAAATTTTCTTAGTGTTTAATATGACTTTATGTTTGTTTTCTGTCCCCCAAACACTTGGTTCCTATGGCAGCTGTTGGAGGAAGTCCTTTAGAGTGTGTTTGATGTGATTTGCTTTTAATAGTGCTGGCTTTCAAAGATTTCCTCATGCTGGGATCCCTTTGGGTAGGGCACTGAACTTGGTGTGTATCTAGTAGAACACACTTTGTGGAGAGATCACTCTCTGAGCAGTCCAGAAGAGCAAACTGATGTGACCGTTGTCACCGAGCATCTCTCCAGCCCCACTCAGTAAATTTGCAGACTTACTCGTGTTGCCATTCCCCGGTGGTGTCCTGACTGTGGGCTGGCGTGGGTTCTGGGTGCAGGTGATGGGAGCTTTTCCTGCTGGCTGGAGAACGCTGCGGAAATGCTGCTTATGCCTTCACTTGAGATTCTACTTCTTTGTGTGAGTTTTTCTCACATAGAAATGAGGACAACATAAGCCAGAAAGGTGAGAGCAGTCAGCTGTCATCCCGAGATGAATATTTCTGCTTTGTGCTTTCTTACAGAGATATTCAGATGTTATTCTTGGGGGAAAAGACATTCTGAGGGTAAAAGAACTGGTGTTAATACTAATTTCTCCTTTGCTTTTGGCATTTTGGTGGTGGGACACTGTCTCATTTTCTGGACGGCGTTTGAGTGGAGCAGGAGGCAGAAAGCTGTTTGCGTGGATCTTGAAGGAAAAATGTCAGTGTATTGTCTGAAAGGTGGGGCAGAAAAGCCAGCAAGTGGCATAGCAAAAAGGACACTTAGGCTTGCACAGCTTCATGGAGATGAGCCCAGGAAGACACTTCACTCTCTCAGTCACTGTGCCAGAAAGCCCCTGTGGTTGGTGCTGTTCAGTCGGCATTACCGCACTGCTGGCATTTGTCATCACAGCAGATATGGGGGTAGGAACAAGTGATGTTTAGACACATTTACCAGTGACATTTAGATGTTCCTAGCTGTAAAAGACTCTCGCCAAATAACCGATGAACCTGTTAATACTGTTTTATGTGTGGTTTGGTGAACAGTGATAACATTACAGAGGAACTGGAAGTGGTATTTCAAACTGAGGAGAAATGACTGCAGAGCAGCCTACTCAGTCTAGTCAAACAAAGAACTTTTTGAGGTGTTTAGAAGCAAGCAGTGAGTTTTCCCACTAGAAAAAAAGAACAGAAGCATCAATAAAGAAATGTTTAAAAGTCAGAAACACAGACCCATAGTAAAAACCCACGAGTCCTGCTGAGTTACCAGAACAGAAATGTGCCAATAGTAAAACTTCTTCAGCTATTTATAAAATAAATCTCTGCAGAGATGGCAGAGCAGAGAACCAAAATGATCAAATGAAAAATATGCTTCAGCTTTAGTGATGTCCGATGAAGGAAAGAGGACTAATGGAAATGAGGCTTGGAAGTGGAAAATAGCACAACCAAGAGGATGGCAACTCAACTGAGTGATTCAGAGAGTGTTTCTCTGATTATTGACAGGTTCCTAAAGTAAATGGAACTGTAGATCTGACAAAAAAGGATTTTTAATGAATATCAAGTCAGTCAAGTTGGTAACTGTCCCTAAAGGAACACAGGGAAGGAAACGTAGTCCTCAAATTTGAGAATAGGTAGAAAAATGTGGTCTATATGGATTCATTAACTAAGTTTCTATAAGACCTGAGGGCTTTGAACATGTATTGACGGAAAGATTAATTAAAAACATGGAAAGAAATGGAAAATAACCTAACACTTTTCTTTGAAAAGAGCTCATTTTCAAGAAAGGAAAATGTAGTAGATCAGATCTTTATTTCAATATTGGCTTGAAAATACTACAACGTGTGGGAGATTGGTGTGCTGTATCTCCATCACCACAGTAAACTACCTGTCTGTCTGTGCAGGCATTAATGGGAATTATATACTGAGCAAGAGGTCAATCCTATATACTGAGTCAGACATCTGTCATGGTCCAAAATGAGTTAACATTTTTTTACTAATGACTTGAAAACTGGAGTAGAGGCTAAGTTTATTCACTATGCAGCCAATGCCAAACAGAGAGAGGAGGTGCTCTGCAAACATTGAAGGATGGGATTAAAATTAATTTGTTTTGTTCAGTTAGGTCTGAAATGAGATACAACTCAAGTGCAAAATACTGTATTTATCAGCAATCAAGGGCACATTTCCATGATAGGGGATGAATTGTTTGTTATGCAACAGATCTGCAAAGGAAGATGCAGTGATTATTGTTGCCTTGCATTTAATCTGTGGTTTGAAGTGGCATGTGTTGTAAGGGAAGCAAACACCATACCAGCATGTATAAACAGGGCTGCTGCATACAAGACTTGCAAAGTAATCTACCTACTCTACCTAGCCCTGCTGAGGCTTTAGCAAAAAAGTACCTTGTCCATTTTTGGGCATCCCTCATCAAGAAAGATGTGGGCCCTCTTGAGGTAATTCTGATCTATCAGAAGTTTGCAGACTGCTATATATAAAAAAGTCTGAAAGAACTGGGATTGTTTAATTTACAGAAAAGATGTGCGAGAGACACTCCAAATTTCTTAAATATAACCACAAAGAGGCAATATAGTTCTCTGTGTCCACAGCAAATAAGACCCCAAAAACAGAGTGGAGACATGTAAATATCAGTATTTCTCTGATGATAAGGATAGTGAAGCACTGAAATAGATTGCCTAACCTGTACTTATCTTCCAGGGAGAGCAATTTCACAGCTTTACTAGGTAGCCATGTCCTGGAATAGGTCAGCTGTAGCTGATCCTGGCTGTCAGGATTTTCCAACTATGCCTTCAGTGACTTTTAAGTTCATCTACAGCTGAGCACAAAGGTTTATGAACTGATAAGAAACAAGTAGAGAAGGTGACCATGTGTTGTTCTAGAAAGAGGAAGAGCATGTAGGTGGACAATGGCTAGAGAGTTTGTTGATGATGAATTCTACTGTGAAGTGGGATACAACTCCTGTACTTCTTAAATCACGCAAAAATGCATGACGGAATTTGCCATAAACTGGCAAAAGAAAGACTTAAAGACTGTATGAAGTCCTATGTTGCCAGCCTACTCTACATAGAAAACATAGTGATTAATAGCAGTGCAAATTCTTTGGTGTGTACCTAGCCCATGTATCCAGAATTTAGAGATTGATAGGATTATTTGCAAATCCCTCATGTGAGGAAAAAGCAACTCAGAACTACTGGCCTGAGTGCATCTCAAACCCAGCCTTTCTCAGAGGTGACAAGAAGTATGTTTCTTGGACATGTAGTACAGCTGCAACTGCACATAAATTAGTCTAGCTGTTGTAGCAGGACATTTTTTCTGCTTGCTAATTCGTACATGATGTGGCACATGGAGCTGAAAATTGCTCATTCTGTATAGTCATTAAAATAATGAGCAACATCTTTGCAAGCATGGTGAGTAGCATCATTTGCATCAGTGTTACCAGAAATGCAGTTGTGGCACCCGTGGTATGTGCCAGACAGTACCAGCTCCGGCTCCCGGCAGCGCAGCCCCACAGCAGGGCTCTAGCCCATGCTGTTGGGAGTGAGAAACAAGGAAGAGAAACCTTCTCTGCGTTTACTGTGTGTATATGGACAAGTTCTTTAGTTGTGGTTGATATGGTAAGAAGCAAAAGGACATGTATGTTGGCCAAACCAATGCCCAAATACATGAATGGAGATGAACTTACAGAAAGTACCTTCATAAGGCCTGATACAAAACCTGTTTGAGTAAAAGAGGTTCTTCTGTTGATGACAGATTTGGTTTATATGGTTGCCATTTTCACTTTCTCACTTGTTCTTTTTTTCTAAATCTGTGAAATAAGCTTTTTGAAAAATGGACTGCAAAAGTGTATGTGTGGGGAACAGTTTGTATTAGATTTTCTTTCTTTTTTTCCTCCCCTCATCTCCCCTTTTTTTCATAATTTGGATCACTTGACAAAGCTGGGTTAGGATAGGACTGGATGAATAGTTAAATTAGAACTGAGAAGATGGTAACTTTAGGTGGGAGAGGGTGTATGAACTATTGGAAATAGTAAGTGGATAAACTGGATTTGGCAATAATAGAGTAAAACTTATATTCTGATGGTCACTTTTGAATAACCATTAGTCACATTATGAAAATAACTTTGTCCTTGGTGACGTAAAGAAAATCTGTAACATGCTGTTACTGAAAGGAACAATCAATATTGAAAAAACTTCATTTCTCCTATTCCAGCCTCCTTTTAGAGGACAAAGACCACAATTTATAGAACGTAGTCCACAGATGAATAGAAACAAAAATCCTGAAGTCTGTGGAAGTGACAAAAATAGGTTAAATGTGGCTGCTGAAAGGAAACAAAAGGAGAAGGAATGATTCCACCCTTGTTTCTGGGGGGAGGTTTTAAATACAAATCTCTCAGGGAAAGACAAATCTGGCTCTTGAATCAAGTTCTTGCCCAAAATGTACGTGCTCATAGAGAGAATATCAGAGCAAAGGAAGTAGTGGGTAGACAGCTTTGTACCACAAACTCATTCCGCAGAAAGGATTCTCTTTTTCTAAATGTTTTCATTAATTCAGTGGTGTAGAAACCCACTGTTCATTGTCTCTTGAGCTTCCCTTTGCGCATGCATGAGGATGGGCGTGGGCAGCCCTGCACGTGGTTGTGCATGCAAAGGCGGGGCTGAACAGGAATGTGTGGCTGCCCATCGTTGTGTGGGAGCCAGCTTGGGCACACAGGCCTCTCAGTCTGGACTATAAACCCTTTCAAATGGATTTTGCTGGAATAAAAGCACAAGAAGCAAGGTGCTGTGCAACATAAGAGGCCTTAGCTTTAGGAAGGATGGATGGAGGTTTTATTCTCCTTACCTGAAGAGGGCACTGCTGAAGACATGACACAGTTTCTACCTCATGGATTTTTTTATTTGGGGAGAGTGCGGGTAGAAGTAAGAAGTTTGGGGTTTTGTTTGGTTTTTGTTTTCCTAGAAGGTTCAGTTGAGGCAGGTTCCTCTGTGCTCATACTCCCAGACATGAAGATGCTCAAGCCTAGGGAAGACTTGGGACAAAAAGTGAGAGTAACAAAAGAACAGAACTTTGCAATAAAATAGTTGTGATATGCCAAAAGTGCAAGGCTCCCTGTCCTATCCTAAGTGTGTGCAAGTCCTTCAGGGATGAAAGCCTGATGTGCCTTAGGTCTGGCATGTGCACATAAAGACAGTCTATTTAAGAGATAAACAACAGTGTTTCTCAGTGAAAGGAGTGGAGGAACTGGGTTGAGAAGGATGGGATAACGAAACAAACAGAACTCAGGGATCATGGTCTAAGACTTATGATCAAACCAGATTAAAATGAAACTCTTAACAACATCAGAAAATCTTGTTAGTTATCCTGTAATCTAACCCTCTGCCTGTTCGGTATGTATGGATTCTTGCATAATGACTGGATTCACCTTTTAATTTCTGACCTCTTACTTGTACAAGGGGAAAAAAGAGAGCTTGCCAAGAGTTATTTGTTCTCCCCATGCATTTCCTAGTAGTGCTGAGTTATTGTTTAAACTGTGACTCAAACTATTTCCCAACCCAGCATCTGTGTGTGCACACCACTTACATCCTTCCTGCCAGTTGAGCTGTAACTTGGGTTTGGAGCTTCTTTCCTCACTCCCTGCACTTTGGTTTTACTGGAAGGAAAGGGGCAGAATGGGCATGGTACACGGATGGGGAAAGAAGGGGCAATTTGGTGGTGGGATTTGTGTCAGTGAGTGAGTAGGCAGAGCCCAGGTGTCTCGTTCATGTGCAGCAGACAAAACCACATCCACTCTCTTGCTTTTCTCCTGACACCTCCAGCACACTTCATCCAGGTAGTAAGCACGTGCCTCACTTCACCAGGACTGCTTAGGTGCTTGAACACCCCAGTTTTTGCTAGAGCTCAGATGCTCTTTGAAACCATGAGTTACTTTAGATCTAATTTTATTCTGGATTTCTTTCTGTTTCACAGATAGCGACCATGTGTTTTTACCGTATTAATCCTTCCCTTTGAATTCTTCTTTGCAGAGACATGTATGTGATTCAACATTGCCAAAAACAACAGTATGAATTTAATTAGGCTGACAGGTCCAGTTATTTTACAGCAATCTTCATTCTGAAACTATCAGATAAGACTAAAGGACAATTTTGCACATCAGCAGACTAGTTTAGATGGCTGTCTCAGGAAACTGGTTAATTCTGTAGATGCAGATCAGTAAGGTATGCGAGACTTTTACTTCAATGTAACAACTTTGTGGAGTCAAATACTACAGCTGTAGGTGGTAATGCCACCCAGTGGAGAAGAGGAATATGGTCAGCTTCCAAGACAGACCAAAAAAAAATGCAGATAAGAATTTCTTAGTAGTAAAGATGTAAAAACACTCATTTTGAGAAGATATTAAGATTTTTGTCCCTTTTCTATATTCAGTAGTTGTCTTGCTATTTTCTTATTTCTAACTTTTTACAAAGATATCTGAAATTTTAATCTGTTTTTTTCCTAGCCATTTTGTATTCTTGTTATTAAACTAATATCTGTATTTTAAAATGACACAAAAATTGTGCTGAAAATTGAGTTCATATGATGTATGAGATTCCATTATTTCAAAACTTTGCTTTTCATTTGAATTAGAATAAAAATTAAGGTATTTCAATCTTTTATACAGAAAATTGTTGAAAAATATTAAGAGCAATCAAAATGTTTTGTCTTATGTTGAAATGTATTTTTATATACTTCATGATTTCTTGTATACAAAAGAGAAGATGAAATATGTTGGAAAGTTTTAATTCAATTTTACTATTAATAATATATTTTTCCCAGGATAAAAAGCTCAATTCCTACACAGTTGAACTCAGTAAAATGTTTTCTGGTGGAAAACTTAGAAAAATATGTGAGATTTTTTTTTCCCTTGTGATTCATAAATACCATTTTTTGAGATCTTGAGATCTTGTCAGGAGTGAATTTGTTCTAAAATGACTGATACAATATAATTAGGAACTTGCAGATAAGTTTCTTTAGGCAGAGTCACATAATATGCCATCAGTCCTGAAATTCTTGGGAAACCTGGGGTTAACAACATTCACAAAGGAAGAAGTTTGGCAAGTTGCAGCTCAAAGAGATGTAAAGCACTCTGCCTGTTGCCTGCCAGCTTACTAACTGTTACCAAGCAGTACTTGGTATTACTTGGTGTTAAGAAGGCTGCCGAGGCTCCTGTGGTGGCAGGGGGTTTGCTGCACTCTGGTTCAGAAGGCAATGAAGGTGCCAGAGAAGGAGCATGGGTGTGTTGAAGGTAGTAGTTAGGTTCAATAACCTTGGTTCATCCTTCACTGTTGCCTTCCTCTGAAAGGGTGGGGTTTTAGTTTAATGGTGCCTGTCTGGTTTGCTGCTGAAGTCGCTCAAGCTGTGAGCCCTAGTAGAACCCAAGTAGAGCAGCCCACCCTGGCATCGTCGTCATCCCATCGTTACTGACCCATCCCAAAGTGTCCACTGTCCGGTCTCATGGTGAGAGTTTGTTCAGATCTGCTCATGAGCTGCTGCAAAACAAATTAATTTTTCAAGTAATTGATTGCTTGGCAGGTGAAAAGAGATCAAATTACTTTCACTTAATGTTTCTTGGCGATCTTACTGTTTCTGTTGTGTTGCGAGGGAGACAGCATCCATCGTGGCTCAAAGCCGCACTTTTAGTCATATGCTGGCCTGGATCAACGCTGCCCAGATTTTGGAAAACTGAATCCTCCAGGGGAAGCTGCAGCCTTTGCCAACCCAGCCAGCTGATGCTGAGGGGCCATTCAACTCGATGGCTGTGTACACTCGGCTTGTTTGGAGCTGTAGTTGCAGGCTCATGAAACACCACCCCATAGCACATGAGCATTTCGTTGGTCCCTCTGCAACAGCTTGGATTTTTCCATTACTGTTTTCCCATGTCCAGGGTTTGATGTCTTCAGCCCCATTGAAAGTCTGTGGTCCCTCCTGGCGTGGGTGATGGGGGAGCTCAGGGCTGTGGTGGCAAGAGGGTGCCCTGCCACAGGGAACCAGGCATGGGCATGGCCAGGAGAAAGCCAGCTTCAGTGGGACATCTCTTGCCTTGTCACTGCTGTTTCAGCTAGCAAACCAGTTCCTGACCAAACCCTAGGCCTGATGATTTTTTGGGGTCCTCTGCTTAAAAAGTTTTTCAGCTTTTTTTTTTTTTTTTTTGGGCTCCTTTGGTTCTGTTGCTTATTTTTTCATATTGCCTGTGGCCTCAGAATCATGCTATAGCCAGCAGCTTTGCTTTTAAAGCTGCTTCCCTAAAGTTAACAGGTGTATGTGAAGTTTTTTTAAACAAGAAAGCTACAATTTGCTATATGATTTTTTTTTTTTTACATAGGAGAATAAGGGTATGTATGAGAACTGATGATTGGGAGTTAGAAAAATACACTGCTTTCCTCTGAAGGTTGTCGCTGACTGTTCTTTGTGGTAGAATAATAACTAATTTTTAAAAAATGATTCATTAGAAAGAACTCAGCTGCGTGATTTTCCTGACTGTTCTTTGTGGTAGAGTGATGACTAATTTTTCAAAAATTAGTCATTAAAAAGAACTCTGCTGGGTGATTTTCCTTATTTCCTGTGGTCTTGTAGATGGCAATTTGCTGTGACTCTGAATGGAACAGCAAGACATGATTAGAGCATGTACTGATGGAGACATATTAATGTCAACTGACCAAAAAGCTGAGGTCTGTGTGTTAGCAAGTGTGTCTTTTACAGCATGTTTGCTGCTAATGTAGGGATCATCCATTTGAAAATGTTTTGTTTCATCAGTATGGAAGCTGGAGTTTTCAAGAAAGCCGATGATGTGGATATTAACCTTACTGGACCCAGATTAGAGGAATGTGTGCATGCAGCTATGAAGAATAAAAGGAAACATCATTCTTGTTTGTTTTTGTACAAGTGTGCGCAAGTTTATACGTCTTGAACTATAGTGGTTACTCCGGGTGCTGTGCAGGACATCTGTGATGCAATGACTGTTCAGTGATTCACTGATACAGAACATGAGGACGCATGTGATAACTCACTTTTCCCCTCCTGCTTTCTTTTCCCTTTAATCTGAAGCAAAGCTTAACAACTTTTACCAGAATTTAAGGAAAGATTCGTACAGGATCTAATAATTTGAGAGTGAGATGTATTTGTAAATTAAGTTTCCCTTAAGATTCCCTTAAGGGAAATCAGATTCCCTTATTTCCTTAGATAAAGAAAAAATGAACTAGACAAAACACTTGAGAATTGCTACAGGGATTAAGCTTGCAGCAATGCCAATTTCTGATACGCAGCTCCAGCAAAGATTGCTAGTTCTTGGGGAAAAAAAGATAAAATTAATTTGAAGAAAGTTCTGCTCTTCTAAACTGTAATTTTTCTTCTCCCATTTACAGATATAAACAGATGTCTCTGTTGGACCGCCTTAGAGTTCTCCCATAACAATCAAAATAATAAAAAAAAATTCTTTTTGAAGAAAACAGTTAAAAACATTGGAAGCCACCTTTGGGGAGGAAAAAGCTGGGCACCTGCTGTGCTGTTCAATGGTACCTGTTTTAGTAAAAGTTTTTGATTGACTAGTCCCTCTACAAGGGTTTAGATATTTCTGTCATTATTTTCCCATGCCCCTCGTTTGATGTATCCATTTGGCTAAAAATGATTGAGTTTTGCATAGCTTGCTATTTGATGGTGATTCCAATTCAGCTTTTCGGGAAGGAAGAACTGTATTTCACAGCCCACACGAGGGAGTGTTGTTCTGTGTGTCTGGCTGCTAGCAGCTCTCTTGCTAGCATGGGGCTCTTCAGCTTCTTAGTTTTAGCCTGTTAAAGGAAAATATTTTCTTCAGCAGTTCTCAACTTTTTCCAGGCTGAAGTAGTTTCTCAATAACCCAAAATCTTTTTTCAGTGGATAGTATTTGGAATTTATTGCTTAATAATGGCAGATCCTGAGTGCTGGCTCTGCAGCTGACACACCGGCTTTTCCCCTCAGTGCACCAGCCGTGCTTGGAGTGTGTGCTTTGTGGGAAGGTGAGTCGGGGGGAAGCAGGCAGGGTTGGTTTATGTACTTTCTGCTTCCCTCTTTTCCTGCCTGTAGAAGCACAAGTTCAGTTAGATCTTACCTGCAAAGAGTCCTTCTATCACACTACCTCTAGTGCACATTACAGCATCTGCCATGTTGGAAGTGTTTGTCAAACACCATTTATTTTGCACTTTAGATTTCAGGAAATAATCTTCTCAGAGCATCACTCTTTCTGCTTTATGAAAGGGTGGTTTGCTTCAAAGCTTGCATAGACAAATTCTTTGCAGCTGCATTGTTGGCAGCCCTCGAACAGGCATCTTACATGAACTCAACCTAGGTGCTTCGTAGCTGCATGCCCCTGAGTTGCTTGACTCTTTTCTAGTGCTTGAGGCAGCCAGGATGGCCCTTCCCCTTGCAACAGCAAGAAGTGCAGTCTCAAGCCCTGAGACATGAAGTCAGGACTGGAGCTGATGGCCCTGTTCGCGTGTCCCATAGGACAGGTGGCTGCTGGACACTGCCAGGGATTGTAACTGTTCAAGCGTTAAAATGAAGTCTGTGGGGTAGATGCACCCAGAGCAAGACTTCAGGCAATTTATCCAATATCTACTTTTCCCTTGAAGAACTGGAACATGTTTTCTGGAGGAAACGCTACCACACATTGAAAGAGAATTGTGAAGAGCCCTGCAGAGTATGGCAGTCACTTGCCAAATAATCCAGAGAGGAACATTATCTGTAAGTGATGTTACAGGAGACCCCTGAGAGGACAGTCCTTTTGAAAGCACTATTTTGTGAGTCTCTCCAGTAGTGTGATCTCTCCCTGCAGTGTAATTCAACAGGTGTATTTCAGCTACTTTTCCTAGCTACAGATTGCCTAGCACTTTGTTCGGTAAAGTACCTCTCTGGTCATGCATGGCTTTCAGCCTCCTACTGTCAGCTTTTCCCAAGTGGCCTCTATGCCAGAGATGGAAACATTTTGTCTTTTATTTCTTACAGTATCTTGTCCATGCATTCCTCTTTCTTGAAACTTCAGAGGTCATGATTCAAAGGCTTCAAGCAAGGCTGCAAGGAGTTCAAAATCCTTATGTACTTAAAGCACTGTCATGTGTGGTGATGATACAGAAATCTGTCAGTTTGGCAATGCACTTCAGTTTTGTCTGTGGGAGTTAAGGCAAAGAAAGTATTCTGTTTGACAAGAGTAGTAAATGATCAAGTAACTCTCTCAGCACTCCCTAAATAGCTCCAAATAGTTCCAGGAAACATTTGGTTCATCCCAAATGAGAGATGTGAAATCAAACTTGTGGAGAATTAGCTTCTTGGAGCAGTCTCAGTGGAGCAAATGATAACATGTGGCTTTGTATAGTGATAGGATTAAAACCTACAGGGGAACACAGCTGCTGGATTGCACCTCTTATTATAAGATCAAGCACTACACTCCAGTGCCCTGCAAAACTGAATAAACACTCCACACTGGAATATCCATTTCAATCAGCCAACTTGCAGATTGTTTCCACCATACTCAGTCCCGCAGGAGATAAAGTCTTCCTTGCCACGACTTGCTTCTCTTCTTCCTAAGTTTAAAAATTTCCACTTTTTGTGGAACAAATGCTTGTGTTTTCTGAAACCAACAAGTGCATTTTTAACTATATGTCCAAAAAACTTTATATAGTTCTGGACAATCTGCAAATGACAATATGCCAGCTTTCTCTGTTCTTTATACCTAACTTCTCCTTTTCCATTTTTCTCCTTTCTTTCCCCAGGCAAAAGTATATTTCCTGTCTAGCAAAGTGTTTCCTAGCCACAAATGCCCTTGCCATGGAAGTGGCAACACTAATATATCTATGACCTATTTCCTTGACAAATTACAGTTTTTCTCCTAGAGCTGACCTCTACAACTGCCCAAAACTTCCAAAAGTCTCTTCAGTTCCTGCTCTTGCATATTATCCAGGATTTTGCTCATTAGATATTGGGCAAACTGCTGCAGACAGTTCCCCTCTGAGAAACAGAAAGTTGGGAAGCATGACTATGCCATCTAACTGATTATCTTCCAAAACACAGTTGTACAACTTCTCTGTATTCAGTCACATCTCTTCTTTCTGTCGGGGAAGCTTTCAGCAGGAGACTTCAGAAACCAGGAAAAGCCAAGTTTAAGTTAGGCCTCTGGTTTTGAAAAGGATTTTAACTTTTTGCCCAGCTTCTTAGCAAGATACAGTAGTTACTGCCTTGCAGCCAGTCAAATGTACCTCACAATGGCAGTGATAATGAATTTATCAATACCACCTGGATAGCTGCTGGCTGCAGGGATAGATCCCTTCCAGCTGGGGCTTAAAAGATACTTCTGGTGCTGAGGGGTGCTCCCAGGTTAGATTTGTGCCATGGAGTGTTGGCTTGAGACCCAGAGCAACTTGTAGGAATATAGTCTTTGTCATCCTCCAGTGCTGCTGTTACTGTTGGTCTTCACAGTTCTCGCTGTGCAGTCATGCTGGTCACTCTGCTGAGTTAAGGGCCATGGTGGGACATGTTCTGCCAAAGTCCTGGTTTGGCATCTCCATTCTGTTGTCACAGCAGTAGCAACATCCCTAAGAAATGCTATATGTACATGTATGTATTTGTGGAAATTTTTGAGTGAATCTGGTAATGATGCCTGTTGGTTCACAGTAATTTCTGTGTATTTCTGCCATTTCTGGGAGAATGTCTTTTTCTTGTATGGTAGATGTTGGGTAAAATTTACTGTTCTAATGCTGGGTGGGATGTACAGGAATATCAGACAGTAGATTTTATCACAAATGAAAGAAAGACTTTTTTTTAAAAGTATATGATTCAATTCCTTCAGGATATTAGGAGAGGCAAGAGTATAAATAAGTTAAGAAATGAGTTAGATAAAAACCAAAATGCTTTGAATATAGCTTGTGGCAATCCTTAAACTTTGTACTGCTGGAACTGAGGAGGAAAGCCAGTGTAAGGATAACTTCATACTTGCCCACTGCTTATATGGTCTTGTTAGACATGTAGTACTGTGAGAGAGGAATGGGCTGAGGTTGAGCCAACCTGTGCTCTGACATACCAGGCCTTAGAGAGGCCTATTCATAGGACAGCAAAAATATTTTTTAATGCTGTGGTCCTCCTAAAAGTATCTTTAGACTTTCAGGTATTGGTGCATTTGCATAGCCTTCTCAATGCCACAGCTGCTCCAAAACAGTTTTAGCATAGAAAGAATTGTAAAGATTTCTGAGGGATGCATTGGAGGCCGAGTTGCTTTACTGGAGGGGAATTTGGAAAAACTGGAAAATGGGAACTACTTTTAAATTTCACAGTAGGTATACAAATACTTGTCTGCAGCGTTTCCCTTCTCAGCATATTTGAGTCTTATCAGTACTGTTGTTTCATACCTCCACCGTTATGAGCAGGTTATGCATCAATATGACATCAATATCTTGGAAACACCTGGAGATATGTACATTGGTCTCATGCATTAGCAGCAAAAGGAAAATTATTCTACAAATAAGCATTACCACAGTCATCTTTACTGTTTGGATTTTAGGGAATTTGAGCTAACACCCATCCAAATGTCATTAAGCTGTTTCTTTTAATAAGGTATAATTCACCTGGTCATACTTTTTTCTAGACGGTTGGGCATAGAGTGTTATGAAAGCAACATTTTCCTTGTCAGGACAGTGAACAAAGAATGGGAAATAATTTTTTATGTAGGTAATTGTGACCTTTGATTTTCTCGTGGAATGGTTATAGCTTCTCAGAAGGAAACTTAAAATGATGGAACAGGAGTATAACAGAATGCCACAGAGAAGATGATTTCTTGTTTGTGGAGTGAACAATAACTGAAATTTTTTTGAGAAAAAAATTGACAAAAAATTGATTCTCATACACTAATGACCAATAACAGCTGTAGTTTGAAATTGATTTACTGGGAGGGTCTTCACCTAGAAATCAAACACTTGTATACTGCAGCATCAGATGCACTTAGAAGAATACCCAAGTTTGATTAGCAGAATTTTTTACCCCAGCATTGAGTTAAAGAGAGGAAGGGACTTCAGTAAATGGAAGAATAAGACCCAGTTCTGTCAGTGACTTGCAACAGAAGCCCTAGCGTGCCTTTGCTCATAAATAACATCTATGTTGTAGCATTGTGATGAGACTTAATTTTGGAAATATGATCTTTGGAAAACTATTAATTTGCATATACATATATAGTTTTATTTGAAAAAGAGTTACTCTATTGTACAAAGCATGACTAAGACTTAATGTACAATTTTGGTCATTCATATTCAAGTACAGTGACCTAGGGTTGCAGTAGGTCCAAGTAAGTGCTGCTAAAATCAGGGAGGAGGAAGATCAAAAGATTTTAGATTGCTTAGCCTCACAAAAGAAAGACATTGAGAAGGCGGTAGGATTATCCTTTCTTAGTAGGGACCAAATACTGGGGATGAAATGGGAGAGCACAGCTACTTAAGCTGAAGATTTAAAGGGCTATAATGTGGCTCTGAATAACCCTAGCAAAGAAATTAGAAGATGGTTTCCAGGCATCAAAACAGTGAGGCTCTGAAACTCTTCAGAATGAAAGTAGTGGGAGTAAAGGCAACAGGTTAACAAAGAGATTTGTCTGCTCAGAAGCTTGTGACTGTGGCCTGATCAATTCCTAAAATAGTTGCCAACACCCAGGACTCTCGGCTCAGAGGTGCCTTCCAGTGCCTGTACTGCAGGTTTTGTAGCTATAGTCCAAGCCTTTTTTACTTTGAGGAATACCTTTTATTTTTTTTTTTTTTTTTTCCATTCCACACAACAGCATGAACAGATATCCAGAAAAGTCATTGGCCACAAACAGCATACCCCCCTAATATATGCTTTAAGCAGGCTGAAAGGATTTCAGGATCTGTGGCTTTGACTTCAAAGGCTGCAGCATCATCATGGGATGCTCTGTAGCAGTACCTCCCAGTGAAAGACCCTGCTTCTGACTGTCTTGACCATGAATGGCAACTGTACAGGGAGCAAGGGCAGTTGAGTGTGTGCTGGAGTTAGGGACAGAGCTTGGGAGTCCCCAGGCAGATGGTTACTGAAGCTCTGAACTCTATTTTAGAATAGCTGTCTTTCAAAATGATTGTGTGGTCAGAATGCTTTGGGAGACCTGCAGAAGGAAGGGCTTGCCTAAGGAAGACGTTGAGTCTGGCTGCCATCAGTTAGGAGAAGAAAGGTGTGTTAAAAATGGTACAAAATCAACACATGATAGTTCAGTTGGGTTTTCTCTTTCAATTTTTTTTTTTTTCATTTAAACACCAATAAAATGTTCCTTTAGTTATGCTTAAAGTTTTTTTTTTTTTCTTACAGCTTCCTCTTCTTGATTCTCGACTTTGATTCTTAATGGGTTTGGTAGAAAGGTAGTGCATTATTGTGACTGAGTGTGAACTACTGTTTTTGGATGATTAGCTAACACTGAACAAAGAAATGAAAGTGGCAAGTGAACAACAGAGCAAATGTAGCCCTAGAGAGTGTCAGAGACTGTAAGGAGGCTCTCATAAGCCAGTCGCTATGGTACACTGTGTATATTTCTATGGCCTTGTTTATACAAAGAAGTATTGAGTTGGCAGCTTATCCTTCTCCTTCCTCTCTCTAGGCAGCCTTACATTAGAGGATTTTAATAATGCAATTACCATTGTAGCTGTTTAGCACACCTACAGATTACCTTGCATTCCCCTGCCTCCTCCCTCACACAGCAGGCATACAGCAGAGTGATGCCGGAGAAGAGGAGGGACCACTGTTCAGAGATTTCCCCTCCTTCCTGCTCCTCACAGCAAGAATAAGACTCCATTTTGAGGGAGAGGAGCTGCTCTAAGGGCAGGAAGAGGAGTCAGGGAATGACTGTTTGCAGGATAGGCATGATCTTGCAGAAGAGTCTGGGTGGGAGAGGGATTAGGAAAGAGGAAGGTGATCCCAGGGGAGCAGTGGGAATGGAAAAGCCTCCTCAGCCTCACTCCCACTGACTCTTGATCATGCTTTCCAGTATGGACATCAGTGATGCCAGGATGGACGGAGGAGGCAAGTGATGCAGCTGGACTTACCCATCCTCCTTCTGCTCGGCCTCATGGTATTACTGCCTGTTTTAGGGGAACAGCTGTGACAGACCAGAGCAGTGACTGGCACATGATGTTTCACTACCTGTAGCCAAGGGTCAGCCTGAGAACGTGCCAGGTCTTTCCAGCAGGTCTGGGGTGCCCTGTTACTTCATGCACTGTCATGTCCCAATGTAGCAAGAAGCACCATGTACTAGTTAAAACCAAGCTTGAATACAGCTTTAAAAATACATTACTGTTTGGGAAAAGGGAGGAGTGTGTTAAAGGGCTGTCAAATATACAAATCAACAGTGTGTCACATGTACTCGGCAGCAGTTCTGTAACTGGGGTCTCATGGAGCCAGTAGGACCAAAGTCAGATGTATAGATAAGCCTCTTCTTCCACAGCCATGAGGGAATATGCTCCAAAAGGCTGTGCTAGGAATGAACAGTGACACCAATCTAAAGGCCTTGAAGTGTTTGTGAGAAGGGTCATGTGAATCTGAAAGTTGGTGGCAAATATCCTGCCCCATGGGACTTGCACTGAGACATGTTTGTGTAGATGGAAGTTGTTTGTCCAGATGGCACTCAAATAGCTTTGCTCTCCATTTCCTTGTAGCAGTAAAAGAGCTGCACATGGATCACATTCAGGAAGTTGGCCCTCTTTATTTTATAAAAGCCTAAATATTTACAGTTTTCTTTCACCCACCCAGAAAGAAAACCAGGTGAAATTGCATGAAAGTCCATCTATCAAGAGCAATTAAATGAGTTGACTCATCCTGTTGATGGAGAGGCTAGCTCTGTGGTTACAAACCAAGGCTGAGGCCAGCTCTGTGCTCCAGACCTCTGCCAAGGCAGCTGGGTCACAGCTGGGGTGTGAAGCTGTGCGAACTTTGATACCCATGGCTTTTCCTGGCAGGAACGCCTCATGTGCAGGTAGTTTTTCTGGTAAAGCTGCATGCAACCCACAGGTTGTTTCTCTCATGGGCCGAAGGTCTCCTATGCAGCAAAATGCAGTGCTGCAGGAATGAGGGTGTCCCAGCCAGAGGCAGGTTTAACAGATCAGCCTTCCCATGTGAGTAAAAAGCTTGGGAGCCTCAGGGTAGGGAAGTCTAGAAATCTGACTTGGCAGATTCCCTGTATATTCATGAGTAAGTTGTAACAGGGCACTTGGGGGTATGTAATAGTTTTCCCATCAACCTAATCTTATGCAGCCCGTCCCCCTTGATACTCCACTGTGGCATGGTAGGGCTGCAGCCTTCAAGAACTCAATTTGTCAGTGAAAAATTGCATTTGTTTTCAAGCATCTGCAGGCATTAAAGAATAGTCATAGGTGATTTTATTTGCCCAGCTTGAAGCATGTTTAAAAAGGCATAGATTACTGCATGCTTTCCAGAAAAGATGGTCTGCAACAAATCACCTTGTTTAAAATCCTTCCAGTTTTTCTAAAGGGACTAGCATTTTTTTTGTGTAATTTAGGCCAGCAATCTTAAGATAGAAAGCACTATAAAAATGCCAACACTTTTAATGTTGTCTGCCACTGGACTGGATACAGCAGGGTTTATATGCTGTGGCAGATGAAGCAGAATTAGTATTTTATAGTCCTGAACCATGGCTCTTTTCAATGTGGTTATTCTGTATGTTTCCTTCTTCTTGCCTCCAACAAAAATATTGTAAAGTGTGGGTTGTGAGGGCAGGGAATACTAAAAATGCTATGAATGCCTTTTCACACTGTTTGAAAGAGAATTGGATTGAAAACTTAAGCTGCAGAATAGTTTCTTGCTGAATGCTGGTTAAAGTGTTGTAGGTTTAGTGTTTGGGGAACACATCTTCAAAATACTTTTGTGAGGTAAAGGATGATGGCAGAGGCCATTGCAAGTTCAAAACCAAAGAAACTTTGGAAACCAAATTTTAAATCCAGAAACTATGTGTAGTACTAAAGTCAAACACATGGCAGAGAAATACCACATATTAATCATGTACTGAAAAATAAATATTTTGCCTGTGAATTTGAGAGGTATAAGACAAACCAAAACATAAACACATTGGTTTAAAATAATGACTAAAATACTACTAGCTTTACATAACTAGGATATTTTTTCTAATTTCAACTGTATTTCAGTCTTACTTGTGTTCTAATTCCTCCTGGAAGAAGAGTGTTTCATTAAATGTATGCTCATACACTTAATGAAATGCCTCCTGCAATGCATTGGATACACCAAACAAATTGTCTCAAAATGGCTGTCTACCAGTCTTCATCCTTAGTTCCTTACCCACTGCATCTCTTTCCTCACATAGCTTCTATTTCACCTTCTGTTACTGTCTTCCCACAGTAGCATGTAGTCATTGTGTTCCTGTCCCTGAGTCCTTTCTCTCCCATCTCCTCATTGCCCAGTTGTCAATGCCTCTGCACAGCTCCCCATTCAGTGAAAGAGTGAGGTGAAAGGTACATCTTCCATCTGAGAGCTCTCTCCAGCTTAATTCACAACATATTGCTCATCATCTCCTCTAGGTTTAGGATGAGAAGCCTGAGTATTTCGCTTCCTCCAGCTGGGGAAGCAGGGACCTCACAGAAGATAAAGGTACAGGTGGAAATCAGTCCAGTTCCAGCTGCACTGATTCCCAGTAGGAATTCTAACTAAGCTGAAATCATGCATAGCTACAATTTTCTCATGAGGTTTACAGCCATGCATAAAATAATAGGCCTTATATAAATACAGTGAATATATATATTTTAAGCCTACTGTAAGAGCGAAATAGCAGTGGCTGATAAACACCAGGATGCTGAATAAATGATAATATCCTTTACATTCCGGTAAAGATCTGAAGTACTGGTAGAAAAGATTTTGAGTGAGAAAATTAAAAGTGTTTGGCAGTCTGATTTTCAGCTCACTCAGGAAGCATCCACATTCTTTCAAAATCAGTGGGAGCCCCATACTTCTCTTGCATCTTCTATTATCAGTACCTTGTATCATAGGTACTGCTTTTTTGGTGAAGGAGAACCATCTTCTAAGGTCGTAGTTATAACCCCTTAAACAGTAAGAGGTATGAGAGAGGGGGAGTAATGAGTTAACATGGGCAGTCGTAACCTTTTGGAAATAAATTAGTTTCTCATTAGGCAGCTGGCCAGCCTGATGTCATTATCTCTCACTGCCCAAGCACTGGATATTCTTCCATGTTTCATTGTTCCATAACCTTCTTGTGTGGAAGAGTGGTGTTAAAAGGTTCCCAGTGGAGTTCAATAAAAAAAGCATGGAACTGAAGAAATTGGCACCAACATGATCTTTCCTAAGAGAACAAGTCCAGTAGCGAGCTGTGAAGGACACGCTGTTTAGAATAGCAATCATCTCTGCAGCACAAAAAAGCCTAAACCAATTTCTCTTAGATACTCATGAAGACAAACACGTATATTACCGGGAAGGAGGCCTTTAAAATTGATGGTCTCTTCCATTTTAGATTGAACACACATCACTCTCCAATAACTGCGTAATATAGTTGTCTGTTTTCACTGCCCTCTTTCTCCTTAAGGGTTTGTGTGGAAATTAGGAGTTTGCAATATTTTCTTTATCTACTTGTTCCTCCTCTTTCTCCTCCCAAGTAATTCCAAAGGAGCTGCAACATGCTAGTTTAGGTCCCAGTGTTTCAAACATTTACATACCTCTAAATTTAATCCACATGGATATTTGCAGTGAGATCAATTAAACTAGTTCAGTATGTAGAAATCAGCTTATGTACATTTCTTGAAGAATTATGTTGGCTAACTTTTCTGAATACAACAGTTCTGCATACCAAAAAGTGTGGTTTGGTTTTTTTTTTTTTTTTTTTTTAATATACAGTGAAAAATGACAGATACAGTAAAACCTCCAATTGGGGTTCAGTGTGCTCCAGTAGTTTTGTGGTTGTTTTTCTCACACAGACTTGATGACAGCCGAAAGCACATTGCTATGAAAATGGCACTGAATTATTTGCACTTATCATAGTCATTTTCTGGAAATAATTTTTTTCCAGTTTCTTGCCAGAGATTAGAATCATATGAGGAAAGGAGAGTTATTACTCTGCTGTCAGATTCGCACAGAAATGCACTTGCCATGATTCAACGTGATGCAAATCACCTTTTAAGCTTGGCACAAGTGAATAAAACTAAGGCTCAGGGAAAGCAGCATCTTAAATGTGAGCATGTGTGGAACTGCAAAAATCCTTAACTAAGGACTGATCTTGGCTCACAGTGCTCTTAAGTCACCTTATGAGTGGGTTAGACTGAGAGCTCACCTCTGCCAGAAGGGACAGGCTCACTCCTTCCTCACTTGATCCTCCTTCGCTGCCCAATTGCATTGTCTTCCCCCTCCCCTCAGGTCTAGGCATTTCTTTATGGTGAACCAGTTCAGCTCTAAACCTAGCCAAAAAAAAGGAAAAACCCTACACATTTTTTTTTTTTTTTTAACCCAGGCTGTTCATCTAGTATTTTAGAGAGAAGAAGGTGGCAGAAATAGAGTGGACTGGAAACTCCTCATTTTGCCAGTGAGGAAATTAAGTTGTCTCAGGCCTCGTCACAGAATTGCAGCATTCGAGCTGTCTACCAGACAAGGTAGAGTGAGATGTGAATTAAGAAGTAGCTGTCCCTGGATAGTTATCTGCATGAGTGTTTGAGTTAGGTTATGTATAATTATTCCAGAATAATGCCCCATATAGACTAGTCTGT
This sequence comes from Morus bassanus, assembly GCA_031468815.1. NCBI lineage: Eukaryota > Metazoa > Chordata > Aves > Suliformes > Sulidae > Morus > Morus bassanus. Next base: position 83,377,607 of record CM062568.1, on the reverse strand, counting down.
GCCACTGATAATTCATTAGAATAAAAGAAACCAACTCACATTGCTGATTTCAGGCAGGCTTTGCAAGGCTAAGAAAAACAGCAATTTAATCAAAGTGAACAAGACTTAATTTGGGTATCAGGTTATTAACTGCTACTGAACCCTGAGGTACCACTTTTAGTCACTTTTCACTCAGAATGGTCTGGGAAGCACCAAGCTACCCTTGGGTGTTTCAAAAACTATGACTTCTTACTGTACTTTCAGAGCCTGAAAACTTTGAGTGCTGAACAGTTTTAGTATAAAGGACAGGAACCCCTTTGAGAATCTAAATTACTAGAACCAAACCAAATTATCACAGAGAAGTAAGAAGTTCAGCCTTGATGTGCCCTTGAGGCCCTGATGTGCACCAGTCACATACAAACTTTGTTTTGTTGAGAATCTGGGATTATCATATTAGTCATCAAGTCTAAACCCGTGGGGAAAGTGAAGAGCTAAACTGGCTCTTTCCCAGTGGAATTTGTGGATTACTCATCTTTTTCTCCTTGTGGCAAATGAGCATACTGTATTTGGCTAACCACGGGCTTATGAATCATGAGAGTTTCGCGACAATTGTCCAGGTGGACAGGTCGCCAAGTAGGAGGGACCACTGTGCACTGCAGTGGCTCTGACTTGATGTCCCTGCTTTTCCTCCACCAGCAGACTGACAGATAATCCCCCTTGTGCCACATCAGGAGGCCATGCGATGAGCTGGCACACCCTGAGCTGCCTTCCCGGTTAAAACACAGCCAGTGCAAACCCAGGCTAACATTTTAAATCTAGGTCAGTGCATTGGTCTGCTTCACTAGCTGACCTGGGGCTGCCTAGGAAAGGCTTTCGTGGGCCTTTGCCCTCTGCAGGATGTATTTGCTGCTTCCCTGGCATCAGTGTGGCGGTGGAGCGATTCAGATGAGCTCATGGATACATAAAGGAGCTGGCCTGCCCTCTGGGGTGGCTTGTCATGATCTGTGCAACCAGAAATAAAGCTCAACATCAGGGCTGGGGGCAGAAGTCCCTCCATGACTTATCATGAGCCTGTTCCTGCAATTTAGAAATCTAACAGATCCATTTAAAAAGCAGGATAGCTTTCTGCTGTCCCAATAAGTTACATCTCCTGAAGAGCCCGACAAGCACTGGCGCCTGTGCAGGAAGAGCAGAGAGGAGTGCAGGCACAGCACTGCCTGGTCCTGGGGAGGGAGGAAAGAAGCCCTTGCTTTCTGGCAGCAAGCCTTCAGGTTGGCTCAGTGGCCCCTTAGCAAGTACTTTACAGTGTCAGACATCAGTAATAAAACAGCAGGTGAGAGCACAGAAACAAAGTACATACGATGGTGTCTGGGGGAAAAATGTTATAGCCAGCCACAGTAAGAACAGTCTTTTTGGCCTTAAAAATGCCCAAGCAACAGAAAGGCAGTCACCAGAGAGGAGAGGGTGTTTCAGCATAGAGTAGGTTAGGGAGCAATGTATTAGTCGACTACAAGCCCAGCAAGCAATGCCTCGGTTTCGGTAGGTGGGAACCCAGAGGATGCAGGAGGATGCGAGTGGAGGGGGCTGGGAGGCTCGTGTGGGTGTGCTCAGGACCTCGTCCGGCTCCTGATGAACCCCTCTGGCTGGAAGGAGTTGGCTCCTCGCATCGCGGCCCTTCAGTTTCTGTGGCACGTCTTGGCCGATGAACCCTCGCTTGCTCACGTAACACCGTTTGCTTTTGACATTCCAGTTCAGCGTGGAGGTACAAGACAACAGGAAAGGCAAAAAAGCCACATGCGCCAATTTTATGGTCTGATAAGGGTGGAGGGAGAGAGATTGCTCCCAGTCCCAGGCAGACCTCCCAGTTTTGTCTCACCGGGTTATCCAGAGGTCAGCCTAAAGATAACGCTACTGTCAGCCACCCTCCTTCCAGCGTGGTTAACATCACCCTTGTGACTGCAGTGCATTAAAAGGAGACTGGGAAAAACAGGAGGGGACATCTGTGGGGATTGTTACAATTAAAATCAGTGAGGAGCTGCATTCGCACCTTTTTAATAGGTCTTTGTTACAATCTAATTTTCTAAATGTGAGCTCACCAGAGTCCTAACTTAAGCTGTTGTAACCCTAATTATTGGGGTCACATTTTGGGTACCAGAGTTAGTGTTCAGGGAACTGGAGAACTGACATAACTCAGTGGTCCATTGGTGCAGGCGATTAGTGTGAAAGCACCCCAATGTTAAGCCATGTTGGTACTTGGTGCTGTTTTCATTTTACCACAGGATCTTCAGAAGTGTAAACTGGCTTGCTAGAAGACATTTCTGGGATGAGGAACAAATGGTTTTTAACCCACGCTCTTGCTTCCGTTTCCTCTTGCTGTAGAGGCTGCTGGGCAGCTCTATGTTCACAAATGGCGTCACCTGCCAACCTCCAGCAGGCGTATCGCAACAAGCGTCCAGGAGCAAGGGAGGCTTAAACCAGACCTGCTGCTGGTAGGCTTGTACTCCTGCTCTGGTTCTTCATCCTGAATGCCAGGGCCCTGCAGGGGCCAGAGGCTCCCCCAGGCCAGGGTTTCAGGGCAGGGCCTGGCAGCCAGGGCCCGTCCCACCCCAGCCAGTGGTGGCTGAACCATTCCCTGAAATGAAAGTATGATGATATCTGAGTAATTAATGCTACACAAAAGCAAAACATCTGCAAAAAGGTCTGGTTTCCTAGCTTCTGGCAGACCACTGACCTTGCTTTTTTCAGAGGGGTGTTTTTATCATGGCTTTCAGGTAACAATAACTGCTTTTTTGTGCTCTCGCTTTGTACAACACTATTAATATAACATGACACAGACACCCTTAACCTGATTCTGAAGGGAGCCCGGGGGCCCTGTGTGCACTGCACCCATCAGGCTGCTGTAGTGTCCCTGCTGTCCTGCAGGTGAAGGTTACGGTGTAGCACCACCCCCTTAACTGGGCTGATACTCTGAGCTCTGGGGACCCACCTACAATAAAATTTTCAGCCACTGTTATGGTACTTCAACATCAGGTCTGGTTAGGTTGCAATTTCATGATTTCTTTAAGGCAGTCGGAGTTCCTTCTGCTTCCTCTGTGTCAGTGCCCAGTAAAGACAGAGCTGCATAGAGAGTTCTTAGATCAGAAAACTGATCCAGCTGAAAACTCATCTTTTGCTCCTTTTTTGCTGGTGGGTGAATTTTCAGCAAGTCATTTCCTTTATCACACAGTCACACAATTTTTAGCATTGCGATGAAGAGGAGACTGGGAACATGAATATAGAAGTGATGGGAAGGTGTGACCATCACTTTAGGAAGCGGTTATGCTAAAATTGGCTTAAACAAATAAGGAAAATGTCTTCATTTGTAGCTGGCATAGATGTGGCTCTCAGTGGGAAATAGGCAAACCTGTGCACAGAGATATTCTTTCCCATAGCCAAGCAGACATGCCTGTGTAAGCAACCTCTTGTGAAGAGATTGCATTTTGTACACTGATCTCATATTGCTCTGGGAAGGGAAGATAATTGAGAATTACTGCCTCCAAGTATGCAGCTGGAGAGGTGGAGGAACAGAATGGTAAGAGCACTCAGTGATATGTTTCTGGTGACTGCTTTTCTAGCAGTGCATGCTGGCTATGTAATTTCCATTGCGTGACCTTCCAAAGGACTACCAGCAGCATTTCAGTGGCAGGACAGTTATGCAAAAGGTTAGTGAAGCATCAAGACTCACGTTTTAGGCAGCCGAGAGAGGAGCCTTTCTCTGGTGTGTCCCTCATGCCCTCCCTGTTTCCACTCCGCTTCTGAGCACCAGTGTGGGCAAGGGAACCTTTTTAGCAACAGGGAAAGAATGGTGAAGCATCTGAGTAAATCACAGTGCTGCAAACAGCATGATTATCATGACCATCATCCTCTTATACTGAAGAATGGCTGAGCCCTGCGGTTACTGCTAGTTCTGTTTCCCCTTCTGCAGATGTCTGAGTTTTCTGTGATCTCTATTTCAGTTCCATATTTTGTCACGTGGGATGGGAGGCATTCCTGGGCACTGGCAATCAGGCAGGAGCACACCTGCAAGGTGATGAGGGCCAAGTAATGGTGTTGGAGATCACATGGCAGAGGAGGGCAGGAGATGCACAGCCATATTCTGGAGAGGACTTTTCACGGGGCTTTGCTAGCAAAGGCATTCCTGTTGCAGCAGAGCAGCATGGCCTCTGCACTGGGAGGAGTTGCCTGACAAAGCAAAGTTCATTGCCTTCAACCATGATGCACCAGGGTGAGCAGGTGACATGTCCTACAAGCAGCTCTGCACTATGTTGCTTATCTGTGAGATGTTGTCACAATAGTGAGGAAGTAGGAGATGGAAGTTAAACATGAATATCATGCTTAACCATCTATATCCATCATTATGTGCCAGCATCGACCAGTGGCAGGACTTCAAAGCCTGCTGACAGTAGTGGAGAAATTTCGGGTTATTTGAGTGTGTTTAGGAGCCAGCCCTAAAGCAGGAATAGCTCCCATTTTGTTACCAGGAGGTGGTACGGTATGCTTTTCAGGGAATGGATGCAATATAGTTATTTGTATTCTGGGGCAGCAACCCTGTTTAAGCCTTGTAAAACAATAGATAAAAGTAAACGAGTTCTGCCTGCTTGCCCTTGCTGCTATAGAACAGTCACTGGTGTTGTACATTCCTCATAATTTTACGTATTTAATTTCATATCAGTTACTAATTTTGTGACGTCTACCAGAACAATTTGTCTTTTCCCTTTGAATTATCAGCTTTTAAACTTTTTCTCTCTGATATTGTGATATGTTACTTCCTCAGGATATGATATTTGTCTGTCCTGGACTGTGCTTCTCTTCAGGAAACATCTCATTTCAAATTTCTATGTTTTAATTTTTTGTAACATTCTTGTTGCAAATGGACTGTGATACAGATGCAATTGTACTAGCAAGGGCTTAATTCTTTGTTGCTAAACTACTTCAGGAGTTTGGTTGGTTGATCTCTTCTTAGCCAGATACTTTCAAACTGACGTGTCTCTGCAGTCAGGAGGTTGAGGCTCACCTTTGAGGACAACGCTCACTCAAGTGAACAGCTGTTGCTGAGTGTTAATAGTCAAGAGCATGGGAAAAAGCAGGGTAAGGTTCCCCTCGACAAAGCAGCAAGCAGTCACTTGGGAGGAGAAACCTGATTTCTAGTGCCAGGTTTGTTCCTGTGTCCTCTCAATGACTTCTCAATGCTAAATCTGTCAGCAGTCTTGGCAACAATGGCAGGAACTCACATATCTGCCAGCTGAGGATTCACTATGAAGAAGAATAAGATGATGTGAGCCCCCTTGCCTCTGAGTATTGCCTGCCATGGTGTATTCTCATACATTGCAGCTGTGTGGTCCCTCCAGTCATGTGAGGGCTCTTTCCACTGCTCCTGCCCTTCTCCACAAAAAAATGTGCTTGTTTGTTGGATTAGTTGATTGTGATGCTCACTCACTGTCATAACTTGTGGTCTATTTTCCAAACCTCATGTTCTGACCACCACTGTGTTTCTACAAGAAAAAAAAAAAGTGTTGCTTGCCCTTAAAGAGAGGACTTTCCAGGAGTGTATTTAGCATAGGGAACATCAGTCTTAATTGCCACTGAGCTCTTAGATAAGAGCATTTAGCCGTTAGTTGAATAGAAATCATATAACTGGGCATCTTGCCTTATAACTTCCATTGTCAAAGAGGTAATATTTTTCATTTAGTGTCAGGAAGCCCAACTGCATGGTAACTCATGGAATTCAGTGTCAAAGCATCATGATTTAATTAAACAAAAGGATTCCCCTCTTTTTTATGAACTTGCTAAGATGGAGAAATTACATTAGAGAGGTAAAGCTGCATAACAAGGAATGTGTGATCTAGGAACGATGGTGCCATCTCTTAGTAGTTTTATGGTACTTTAATATCTCTTCAGGTGTCGAGGTACTCTGCTAGTAAGCATTACTTGCTCTGTACAAGTCAATCCCTTCCTTTCTGTCATCTGCAGGTCAGTTTAGTCTCTTGCAGTCTTTTAGACATTTGGAAACAAACACATCTAGAGGTTTGGGCTGGCAGTAACCAAGCTTTGAAGGTCTGAAAATCCAGACATACCCAGAAGTTGAAATGGTTTTTTTTTTTTTTTTTTTTTTTTTTTTATGAAAAACCTGGAATGAAAATCTGTGCCATTGCATGGAATTTCATGGTCTTACACTCTTCGAAAGTAAGCTGTCAGAAAACCAGTCTTTCTTGTGGTATTTTATTAAACCCATTCAGTGCTGAGGCACATGGAATTGGAGAACTAAACCTTACACAAAATGGGAAGTTCATTAAATTTATTTGACCCTCATCAATCTTGAGTTCTCTTTACATTTTGTAAATGACTCAATCTTGCTTTAATGTCACTTCTTTGGTTTCTCTGTTACTGCTTGTTAGCTGGACTACAATGAAATAATATTTTTACTTAGCTTTATTTAAGTTTATCTTTCAGCTGAAGTGGAGTTCTTTTGCCCCTTACTGTTATGGACAGAGTGCTGAAATTTGAAGTTTCAGACTTGTGCTTCATGGTATCTAAAGTTACAAGTACGTCTCCCTACCAGGATATTTTCCAGCTGAAGTCACTCTTGGCGAGGCTGGATGGTCCAGAACAGAAAAGGCGGTATGTTATATAAAACAAAAGCTGATTCTATACAGCATCTTCTTATTTTTCAGTTGCCTCCAGGACTAATGTGAGAAACTTGATTGAGATCAGCTTTTACGTAGAAATCATTTATCATGGTAAATTATAATGCTTTTATTATGAATATTTATGCAAGTTTCATATTTAAAATATTTATACAAAAATTAAACCAATGAAATGATAGCAAAAATTAACAAACAGGAAAAAATAATGATAGATAAATGAGAAAAATTCAGGGACCAGCAGTTCAGCTTCTTGGGAGATATTTCTAGGTTTTGTATTCTGGGATGGATTTAGTGGAAAGCAAAATAAAGGTGGTATTTCTGAGAGTTTCTGAATGTGGGAGAGGGAAACAGAATCCTGACTTTTTACAATGGATGTTTCCCTCCAAGTTTCTACCCTTTCTAACCAGAGGGGTTTGAGAACAGATCAGCCCTGTAAACTGTGCTGACACAGAGCTTTCTGATTAAGTATCCAAACTCGGGCCCTCCTCTAGCAGTGGCTTCCTCTTCCCTATCCCTGTGCTCCAAGCTGCCACCCTCTCTGCTCTGCCCACGAACCACCCATGGCCTTGGTGGGCACTAGGCGGGGCTGCAGAATGACCTGTTTCACGGGGCAATCCTACAAGCAGATGCATCTGCACCATGGGAGGTGATGGTGCTCAGCCTTGAGCAGAGGAGGGAATAAGGCAGCAAGGAGCTGGGGACCAAAATTCCTTATGCTGGTGTTGCTGCCAAAGGATTCATTTGTAGAAGTGTGGCCGCACAGGTCTGCATGTTCCGTCCTTTTGGCCCTGGGAACAAGTCTTTTTGTTGTTTTAACTGAAGACTTTAGGTATAGATTTAGCCCATGGAAAGAGGGACCTAGCTCTTATTTGGCCAAGTACAGGATATGTGAAGTGGAAGGTGCCATGGTCCAATCCTCCAATTGACGTCATGAGACTGACCTTCCTACGCTGCATGGGCATCACACTGTTTGTGTGTTTTAGCTTTGCAGTATATATGCCCCCAAGCTTACATCTGTATTTAGTTCAAAGGTGAAATAAACCAAGATGTGCCCTGAGGCTAAGTGGCACATACTGGCTGGATTCACCACACCATATAGCACTTGACCCTGCATTTCCTCTCGTCTTTGGACAGTGAACTTAAGAAGAAAAAACCACAAAAATAATAACAAAGTGTATGAAGAAAAGAGGTGGCTATGTCACAGCCATCCAGAGTATGTTTTTATAGCAAAAGAACCCAAGAATATGTGTGGCATGAGGGCATATAGGGGCTCGGGAGAGTGCAAAGCTTGTGGAGGTACTGCTAGCAGGAGGACTCTGCTGGGTCCACCATGTGCTACATGTCTCAAATGTGGCAATTGGCTCTAGCTGTTTATATTCATATAAAAGCTTTGATGTGATTAAGAGTTTCTGATTTCCATTTTCATACATAGTTCTAGCCTGAATTCACAGTGTTTTGTAGCTGCTCAGCAAGACAATCCAGGTGACTTTCTCTTATTTCAGAGGAGTGTGATTCATCTCAGACAATAAGCAGGATTACATGTGAGCGGGATTTACAGTACTGAATATTTGGAGCTGGGTTTGGAAATACTTTAAGAGGAGTTTCCTGATTGTGTGTCAAGAATGTACACTAAATGCATAAACATGACCTTCTCCACCTTCACCCTTTTACAGGAAAACAATACAGCCCTTCAAACTATGTGTACCGCGAGATTATTGCACTTCTTGGGTGGCTCGAGTCTTTCACTCAGACACATAGAATAAGTGATATGGCAAGACTTCCTAATGTTGCTAACAGCATTTACAGTTCTGTCACCAGAAATCTTTCAAAGGAAGCACATGAATTAAAAACGTTAGCATATCTCATTTGAAATTACATATTGTGTGAGAAAAAACTTATTTTCAGCTGCAAACTGACTGCCTAAAGTATTTGTGTGCTTTTAAAGTTCTGCTAGGAAACAGGAAATATTTTCATTCCTAAGGTAGATTTTTTTTTAATTCTGAGGGTTCAATGGTTTCAGTCTCCCAGACCATTTTAGTATTTCTGGTGCACTATTTTAGACAACAAGGCCACATGCTGCAAAAGTTCTGTCACTGTACTGAGGCTCTTTCTTACAGTTAATAAATTAGTGCTGACGCTCATTATCTCTGAACTGTCAGGAAACCAACTGGTGTATCTGGGTGAGATGACTGAGGATCAATAAGAATAAATTGAAAGAATTCAGGAATTTTCTTAAGTACAATAATTTGTTATTAACTATTATTTCAACCTCTACAGCTGGGTTTGGTTTTGTTTTTTTTTTCCAGTTCTGTGAGGCATTGAGAAGCATCAGTACCAAAAGGACAATAATAAAAAACATGTTATCTTTGCAGCAAGCTTATTCCCCAGGATTTGCAACCCAGTTTTTCAAGATATATGCAAGTACCTAAAGATACTTACCTGAAACTGATCTCACCAGGGACTCATGTTTTCCTTATTGCTGCCTATATAAAATACTTTCCTTTGAAAAAAGAAAATTAGCTTTTAACATAGCTTCTTTAGAAGTGGATGCAAGAGTTACATAGACATATGATTAATATATGGCTGGGATAGCTTTCCAGTCATTCTGCCAAGGAAATGGTAGCTCCATCTCTATTCAGCCCAGCCCAGATCTTCCAGTAGACATCCCTGCTGCGTTTTGCTGGCATGACTTTAGAAGTAGGATGATGCTACTCAGCCAGCTCTGTCTTCTGCCAGGCCATCTGAGCAGAGACACATCCCGTTTTGTTACAGGGAAGATAGTGTATGGCAAGAGGACAAGTTAGACAGCTGGGGAAAGGAGCACCCAAGCATGATCTTGGCCCACATGCTCCATTTGCACCAAAAAAGTTGCATGGCTTCTATTTAAATCCATTTTAAAATTGGATTTGCAGGCAGTGCAACTGCCTGATGGGTATGCTTATTTTAGTAAAGTTTTAAACTGCTTCACTGGCACTGGTGCTCCTGGAAAACTGGTTGAGAGAGAGAAACAACCTTCTGAAAAATAATGAAGTGATAGCTTTTCTTCTGTGTGAATTCCTAATATCATCTCACTGTAAGCTCAGACAGGAGCTGGTGCTAGTGGTGGTGGGCTGAACAGGGGCGCACGGCAGCTCTTGGTGGCACATCATCATTACCTGTAACATGGAACTGCACCCTTGAATGGCTTTAATTCACTGCATCTTCTGACTTAGGTAGACCTGTTTAAAATACCATATCTAGCATGTTGTAGAAGATGCTCTGGCAAACCCTGCTCCAGCAGTCTAAGGAGTTACTGGTCCCTCCCTGTCTGCTCCATGTCTCAGCTGGAGATGGCTGCCCTCACAGCAGCAGGAGCAGAAGAAGAGGTCTGTCAGTTGAGTGGGAACTGTCAAATGTTGGCATAAACCTACCTTCATCACCAGTTTTAGCTGAGCAGCCAACATCCTTCCAAATCATCTTCGGCACAAGTACTCCTAAAATGGAAATAACCACAGCTGAGGTTAAAGCCGTGCTCACACTCACTTTCTGTGCTCCAGGTGGGAGGAGGAGAAGACAAAGAGAAAGGGAAAAGGAGACCGAGTAGTCCCCATTGGAGGACAGGAAGGTTAGCAGATGCTTTTACTCTGTTACGACTCTGGTTGTTCCTGAAGGTGACTTAATGAAGTATTTGCCTGAGCTTTTCCTTTAATAAGATATTTTTTTGATGTGTGGTTCTTTAATTGACCTTAATGTTTTTATTATGCGGCAAATTGTTATATACAATGGGTCAGGTTAGTAGGAAAAAAATCTGAGATGAGTAAGGAACTAGCTAACAGGGATGTGACAACAGTTAGTGCTGAAAGTGGAAGTGTTGGCTGGAGGGAAGTTACTAGAGAAATTCCTGTTGGTCCTGGGACCAATTTACTGTAACAGACCTTTGGAATAAAAGAAGATGGGTACTAATGAAATATGCTGATGACTCAAAGCTTGGAGTTGTAATCAACAGAAAAGAGGATTAAGATATCCCTTTCTTAAAGGGAAGGAAGGATCTGGATTATCTTGCCTAAGGAGGTGAGATTAAGAGTTTGGCTGTTTGGTTTAGAAAAACAAAGCCTGAGAAGATTTGATTACTACCTGTCTGGAGGATAAAAATCAGGGAATGCTTAGGACTGTTTCAGTAAAAGGACTGTGTTAGTGTATAAACAGATGAGCTGAAGGAGGACGCGTTTAGCCTAGAAATTAGAAAAAAATTTCTAGCCATCAGAGGAGCAAAATTCTGCAACAGCTTCCCAATGAGAGAAGTGGAGATGCTTACTTAGTTCTGCCTGTGCACCTGGGTAATTTACAGGTTTTCTGTGATGTGGATTTTTGTGACAGTAGGAGGCTGGGCTTGAGATGCAGAATTCAATATTCTTTTTCCTGGTTGGGAATATCTGGAAAAAATCCCCATTGACGTTATCATAAGTTCTATACATAAGCTACTCAAGCTCTGCTTAGTTCAGAGCATGATCTTTCCTCTTACTTCTGCTAATTTCATTAGGTTGCTAACAAAGCTGACGTTCATTTATTGCTGGCTTTCAAAATTAACAGCCTGTTGCTCTGAACTGAGAAAGGTCACACCTCTCTCAGCTGTTGATGCAGGTTGTTGGCGGAGCTAGTTCAAACACTGTGGCACTGGTATGCAGTGAGTCAGAGATTTACAAGAGCTCTTTGCAGCTCAAAGAGCTAGGGGTTTACCCAAATTTCTATCAATAATCTCTTACTTACGAGATAAAAGATTCCCATTGCAGGAAAATGTGCCAGGTTTCTGAGTATTGCGAACTAAGCCCATGTGGCCACCTGGGCTCACCAGGAGGCTGTTGGCACTGTCCCACTCGAGGTGTGCTGACCCCTCTTCCTCTAGGGTAGAACATCAAAGATTTGTGAACTTGGATATAGCACCTTGGATGTAGCAAGGTACTGCCAATTGCCATGACAGTAGAGAACAGCCAGTTAAAATACTATGTGGATTAGGTTGGAGCATATTTAGATCAGGCAAACAGCATGTTTGTTCTGGGCAATTTCCAGGACTGCTCACCAGAGAAGTCACAAGTTCCTGTGTCTACCTGTGAATGCAATGGCTCAAGGAGAGGATAACAGAGCTTTGCTTATTTAGGAGCAAATTCTATTAGTCTTAGCTTTGGTCCTGAATTGATTTTTTTAATTTACTGACATAATAATCTGAGCCCTTTAGCTGTAGCTGGAACCACACCTCTGGCAACTCTGGTGAGGCACTGTTTCCTATGTTGCCCTTAGCTGGCCTCCATTCTGTATCTATAGGCCTCTCATTGTATAGGAAAAAAAAGTCTACAAGAGTGGTCTGTGGTTTTTTCCAAGGTTTTTCCAGTCTTTTGAGTAGAAGATACGCTCTGATAGTGTTCTTATCCTAAAGATGATCCCACTGGCTTTCCACCTTTATCATCATTTCCTCACACCTCACACAGATAATTTCAAAAGAATTTTGCTTGGTCTGACAACTGTGCACTCTACCGAACAGTACCTCTGTGCGTGCACGTGTGTGCATGTGTGCTGACCACAATGTTTAAGAGAGCTTTTGGTCGGAGAAATCTGTATGTTGGAATCAAAATATCCCTGGAGATGTATGCAATTCTGTTGCAATTCTTGACGAAGGTGAAGCCTACTTTTTCCTCCTACCCATCCAGTGCAGTAGGCAGGCTATGAACAAGGCAGGCTGCTTGATATGCTGAGTGACAGCTATCTGGGGAGGTGGAATGACAGCCTGTTATTTCTCAGAAATGTCTATTCAGTGGAATATGTCACATTTCCAGCCTTTCACTCCATTTTAAAATGGAAAAAAGACAGAAACACAGATTTTTTCATAAGATGGATGCTTATAATTCATACACACCTCTAATTCTTGAGATTTTTCTAAGAACTATAACGTGAAAATTAAAGTATTGTATTAGAAAAGATTTTGTTGACTGAAGGAAATGAAACATTCGTAACACTTGATGAGCTGTTACCTACTACCTATACAGCTCCATATCTATATTCACCTGAACGATGCTGTTGAAACTATATACAGCAATGAACCTTGAACAATCATAAATGAAATGAAATACCTTTCAAGTGGTTTAAGTAAATGAAAAGTTATTTTTCTCTTTTATAATTCATCTGGGACTCTAATGAACCATCTGTAAATTACATGTTTTCAAATTAAAATTGTGCATAGAATGAAAAGATGAGCATATTGAGAAATTTGTAATTTTTGCTTAAAATCTGTATTTAGGATTATTTTGGGGGGGAGTGGTGTTTAAAAAAAACCCAATCATTTTCTGTTCAAGCCAGCTGACTGATCACTCTGATAGTTCGGTTCTCCATGTATTTCTGATTACCTGCAGTCCTGGGCAAGGCCCAACTCTGACTTTGCTACTTGTGTTCAAGATCATTCCATTTCTGGGGTTTCTCTAGATGTATGCTGTTTCCTGACTGGGAATTTTGTCAGGGTAGCTGTTGTGGATTTTTCTACAACTCTTTCAAGTGTCTCACAGCCTGAACTGATCTGCCACGTAATTGTGTAGCAACAGAATCTAGTTAAATCCCCTGTTTTCTGTGAGCCTTGGTCTCAGTGCCATACTTGTGGGTAAATGCAGGTAAACTCCACACATCCACTCCTCTGTTTACTGATGACTTCATATACTGGTGATTTTACTAATTTTTTAATTTACCACTCCAAAAGTTGCTGGGCAGGCCCACACAGACCCAGTAGGTCTGATAGTTTCAGGAAATGCCAGATTTATTGCATCTGCTCTAAGCAGGGGATATACATGTGTACCCAGAAAGTCCTGGCTTGTGCAAAAACATTCTTCACAGTTGTTTCTTGGTACAAGTGGACTCATTTTGGGTAAGACCCTGGTTTGCAATGGGATGTTCTTGGAAGTTATGAAATTTCCTGAGACACTTCACCACCTGGTGGTTCCTAGACAAGTTACATTATCAAGGTAAAACCAAATGATGTATCCAGTCTGTTACGAAAGCGGCCATCAGTCAGGCTTCACATGCAGTCCCAGCTGCATTATCGACTTTACTATTGCCTCTTCCTCTGGGCTGTAGAGGAATAGTGTTCGTACTCATCACCCTCTCTGACATGTTAAGTAAATGAAACAGCAGCAAAGTGTACACAGCAGGGATACCACAGCTTAGAAGACTTCAGCTTCAGCATTTTAGAGTCATCACTGGCATCACCACTGCTGTGGGGGTTTTTTGTGCACATGCACATACGATGTAGCAATCCTAGTGATTAGCGGGCTGTTAGCAAAGAAGCCTTTTGCTCCAAATGCTCCCTTGAGCATTGTTGTAAATGCCTCTCTGCTCTAAGCAAAGACAGAAAGGATCTGATGAAGCAGACTGAGCTTTGCTGTGCAACCTTAACAACTGTTTTGTAGCTAGCAGCTTTATTAAGATGGTCTGAATTTCTCTGAGTTTTCTCTGTAGCTTTTAAGCCCTCCTGATAACTGAAAGTTGGTGATGGCTCTCTTGGAATAACTGGTGTGATTTGGCTGTAGAAATATACTTATTTGCTGTGGAAGAGGCAGAGACGTTCAGTTGCAACAGAACTGGGTAGGATCCAGTACATCATGACATGGGTCCCGTGCAGCAGTGCTCAGTGCTGCTGGTATATGAGTGATTAATTAATGCTTAATAAGAAACTAGCAAAGACAGTGCATGATAAGAAAGAGCCCTGAAGTTGTTACAGTTTTACAAAGCAACAAAATGTGGGAAGTTTATTCTGTGTGCAGATAGGTGCCTGAAATGTCATTGCAGCTGTCACTCTTCATTCCTGCTCTGACAGCTGTAGCTTCAAGATAAATACAAAGTTTCTGCTTGAAGGGGAGGGAGACTTAAAGAAGGATGACTAAGGGTTTGGGGATCCGTAGCTGGTTTACTGTGAGGAGAAACAAAGGATTGGAGGCACTTTAGATACCACCCAGCACCAAGAGCCCCCCATGGTGGTGTTAGACACCTTAGCAGGCAGGTGTGGTTTAATGATTTGTACTGTAGCAGTATGGCTTCCAATTCTTTAACTATTCTTTATATTAATGCTGGACATGTGTGTTGCATGTCCAGTCCTTTTTCTTGTTTTGTTGTTTGCCTCAACGACTTAGCATGGAAGTGGGCTAAAGAGTCTACATAATTAGGTACAGTGTTTTCCTTCCCAATTCACGTATTTGTGAATTGGGCAACCTCCCTGCTCCCCCGCCCCCACTCCCAAACCAAACAAACCCAAAGGAAATGTATGTATATACAACTATTGCCAGTCTAACAATGACAGACACCAAGACGCTATACAAAACTTTACCTCAAAGCAACTCTGTAGGAAATAGTGCTGCAGCACTGTACCCACCGTGTGGCAAAGCTCAATGCAATGCCCTAGGGGTCTCATTTATTTTGAAATTAATCCAGTTCCACTTATTCTCCCTCTCATACTCATGAGCAGCAATGTGCATGTGTCCCAGTAGTCTGTCTAGAGTTCAGACATGAAGATGTGTGCATCCAGGTGGCCTGGTCAGGTTTCCTTGCCGCAACAGATAGATCCTCTCCTGGGTTCTTCATAGCTTGGTGACCATGTGCTGGTTTCTGACAGGGACTACTCTCTGTTCTCCTCCTTCTCTCTTGAGCTGCCAGGATCTACTCACTGTCCTTTGTCTCCTGATCTGGGAGTCCTGCCTGAGAAGTCAGTGTCCTGAAGGTGTGCAGGGACCTTGGTGATGCGCTAGCCAAGATGCAACCACTACCAGCCATTCTCACAGCCCTTTCTCTGCTGCTCCTGTGCCAGACATTCCCTTCCATTCCCCATCTGTGCAGGTCTTAACTTATATTACAGATCTCTGTGCCTCAAAATATCAGCCTGTTTGCAGTAAGGTGTCCAGCATTGAGGGCTGCTGTCACTCTGTGCAGTTGTATTATGGCAAAGCAGTCATATAGTCAAGGTACATTACGGCAGAGGTAGGACAGCACTATCCTCTTGTCATGCTGATGCAGACAGTCAGCATGAAGGAAGCAAACTCTTGATGCTGCGCTTGTGTCAGCACAGTGGTGTGCAACACTTCGGACAGTCAAGCTCAAGCTTTGATTATACATTTCACCTTAGGTTTCTCATTGTTCACCTTTCTGACTGATCAGCTTCATTTCTGACTTGTAAATGCAACTTCAGTGTTTTCCTATTTTCTGTATTTGGTGTTGTTGTTTCATTGCTGTCATGCTTGCAGAAGTTGCTGTTGTGTTTATGAGGGTACACAACTGGAGTTGCTCAGAGTACACGAGCCTGGCTTTACTGCTGGCAGCACAGGTAGTGGTGCATTAATAGACCCTGTTGCATTTCTCCAGTTGCTGTTACAACATGTGAAACATTACATGAAATGGATTCTTTTTCCAAAAAAAGAAAAGGATTAGGTTCCCTTGTACACAACATGGCATCTGGAGGGCTTATCTGTAATACATAAAACTAAAAAGCCCTTTCCTTTTTCTTATAAAACAGCCACGTTTACTTCATATCTGTATGATAATAGCACTTGGATGATGCTTAACAAAATCAAGGCCATAGCATAGCAAATGATGCAACGTTTCAGAAACAAAACCTAGCTAACATTGCAGAGCTCTATGGGAGGGGAAGGTAGTTTTCTTTTAAAACAAAACCAATTTTACACACTTTCACCCACTCTCTCATACCCATGTACACAAAAGCACCAAGACCCTGTCTCCAAGTGGTTTGTCTGGCATTCAGTCACCAACTCCAAGTGATCTGGCCAGGATTACAAACGTCAAGGGATGTAGGTGAATCCTTATCACCTCTCTTGGGGCCTTAACGGTTCTGACCATCCTCTGGTTTTGGATGTGACATTTGTACCTTGTAGGAGCTGGCACGGATTGCGAGCTTTTGGCTCTTCATCCTACCCCACTTCCATGAGTCATCAGTAACACTGCTGATTTACTCACTGTCTTTTGTCTCCTTGTGTGGGTGTCTTATGTCTCCAACTGTGGCCTTCATATCTTCCCACCTCAGTAGCCCACCCTCATGGACTGAAGGGCAGTATTTTCTTGATAATGTTAGGCTGAAAGAAGGGTAGCCACAATCATCATAAAAGCTGCTTAAACAGTAAAAGTTCAGTGACTTAATTGCTCCCTATTTGTAATTATGTCTGCATAATTTTAATAGACCTAGCAATACTGATTAAATATTCTTTAAAACATTAGGCCTAATAGTACCTGTTTTTTTACCTTGTTTTACAGAATTATTTAATTACCTTGTTTTACAGAAGAGGAAATGAAGCCATTATCCCAAACTAGGGGTACCAAAGTCTCGGTACCCTTGCCTATCATGACACCTGAAACTAAACAGCATTTGTCATGACGGTTTCTTGCTCAAGCAATAGCATCACAAAGATCACTGGAGTGTTTGTAATGTCTCTTACTTTAGTGGGATTAGGGAATAAAATTCTGCCTAATTTTTTTTAAGAGTAGCTTGCATATTTTAGTTATGTCAACATGTCAAAAATTGTAGTCTCATTGGTAGGGATATCTCACAGGGCAGGACTGAGACTTCATCTCGAAGGGGCGAAAGGGAAAACAGAGAGTTTTCCTAGATTAAAACCTGGTAATGAATTAAATGAGGTAGAAAAAAAAAAGATTTTTTTAAAAAGAAAAACAGATACATTGAAAATATTCGTGATGCTTAGTCTTAAAAGCACTACACCAAAATCCGTCATGATATTTTAACACAGCTTTTATTAATCCGGAAGTTATCCATTTTATACCAATGTGCTTAAAGCAGCAACGATTTTAAAGCTGCATGTTATTTTACAGTAGAATGTGTACCTTTGTTTGTTTGTTTTGAGAAGCTGTTACAAAGGGGTTGTTCTACTCTTGTGGCCTGATCAGGTGAAACTCAAAGACAACTTTGGGGGAGAGGTCCTGAAAGTTACTTCATAATTATCTGTATTTTTAGGCAGCAAAGTAATTTCTCAGTCTTATATAGGGAAGATTGGTTTTATAGCTTTTTACATACTTATCTTGGGTTCTGTCACAACACTGTGAACAAAATGTACTTTGAAAGTCTTTGTAGTTTCCCTTG
The DNA here is from genome assembly GCA_031468815.1 of Morus bassanus. NCBI lineage: Eukaryota > Metazoa > Chordata > Aves > Suliformes > Sulidae > Morus > Morus bassanus. Next base: position 83,359,835 of record CM062568.1, on the reverse strand, counting down.
CTTATTCCAACGAGTGAGTTCGCCGCTGTGTAGACAAAAGCCAGCAGAGCTAATTCCTGGTGTCAGACTCTGCCTGCTCATTCATTCTTCCTTTTACAACTGGGCTGATGGTAATGCCAATGTGTATCTGGTTGCAGTAGGATTAGGAGCAAGACTTGGGAGAGCAGGCAGCGTTGCCCAGGCTGTGGTTGTGGGTGTCGAGACATGCAGCGGCTTCCAGGTAATCCTTGCTGCTCAGAGTGGAATGATCATTCCCGCAGGGACACAGCATTTGCAGAAGTGTGTCAGCTCAGGATGCAGCTCTGGAGAAATGTGATGAGTGCTGTAACTTAGTGCAGCCCAATATGTGAGTCCCCAGGAAGCACAGAGGTAATTTAAAATCATCCTTATCCATTGAACCCCCTTTCTCTTTCTCTGTCAGCAGCTTTGGAGCATTCTGCAATATTTATTATTTTCCTCTGGTCAAGTGGTTGATTTATATTTGTAAAAATAAGTTTTATGGTGCAACATAGAATTGCACTGAAAAAAAATCTAGGCCAAAGTAGTGGTGTGGTTTTAAAACTGAGCACTCTGAAGTTGCACGGCTGAGGATGTTACTACCCACAAGGTCTGCTAGAAGGATACCACCACCCCACTGCACCCAGGTCTGCTGGGAGAGCTGTCTTTGTGATTATTTCCTAGCCCACTTTTATCAAAAATCATCTGGATTAGCCAAAGAAGTTCTCCTGGTAGTACAGAGAGATATTATTAATTTAAAAAAAAAAAAGAAAAAAAACACAGAAAGTTCCTTTATACATATCCACCTGCCCTTGTGTTTCCTCAGATTTGCTTGTAGAGACAGGTTAGCCAAAAGCCAGGGATTCAGTTAGCTTCAATCATTTGGTCGTGAGCTGGGAAGTCCTTGGCTGAGCAAATGAGTCCACAGGCCTGAAGGGGCTGCCACCTCCCGAAGAGGAGGGTCCCGAAGAGGGGCCACCTGGGAGGGGTAACTTCTTCCTCCAGAGCAGCCCAATCCACAGAGTCTTCCTGAAATCCACCCACTGCCTTATGCCTGGTCCCCACTCGATCTGTTTTTACTGAACTATACTGATTTAGAAAGGGTGTTTTGACACACCTGTTGTGAATGCATTAACCTCTAGCTTCTAGAAATAGTCACATCCATCCAGAAAGTGTGTGCATGGATCAGGCCTCGGGCAGTATCTTTCCAATTATAATTTGAAGCACTTCTGTGTCTGTGCTCTATATCAGTGTCTTCAGTAAGTTTTTTTCTATGGACTGAGTGCACAGTGTTTTTGAGGCAATTATGGCTGTGTTATCACTATGGAAATGTCAGGCTGATACATTAACTGAAATATTTAGAAAGCAAAGAACTATTTTAATTTGCTAGTGATAAAGCCATCACTTTTCTTGAAGAGACTCCTGTCCTCTGTGAACGTGCAAGTGCTGGTTCCCGTGACCCCCTTCCCCTCGGCATCCTTATTCTGTCCTCTCCTGCCTAGATGTCCCCTGTTCCTGCACCCTCCAGCCACTTCATCCATTGGATCCTCTGAGTAGCAGTTTTCCTCTGGGGACCAGCTCCCTCTGCGAACCCACAGAGGGAATGGCAGGAACCTTATTTGGACTTCTCATGGGGGAACATGTTGCTGAGGCTGCTCCTGGACTAGCTTGCAGCTGTATTTATAGTGTATACATTCTTTTTTTTTTTTTTTTGGAAGAGCAATACAGAGCAACAAAATGGTCAACCTTAAGCTTGCACAATATCTTTTACAACTGTGGTTACAGTCTGATCTTTTGAGAAATCTACTGTACATCCTTTCACTTTGTGCAGTCTTTCATTTCTATGCATGGGAGTGCTGCACATGGATGTCACTGGGACCTGGTCTGTCCCCAGCTTATGCTCTGTGCACCTCTGCACCTGCTCCTCTAGTTCATAGTCTCTGAGCAGGGAGAACAGCAGCATTATTTGCAAGGTCTGAAATGTTTTAGTCTCTGTGTTGTTTGTTGGCTAAGTAAACTTCAAGGTAGCCTTTTGGAAAGACTGGAAAAATCTGTGCACTCACTGACTGTTCCTAGTGGGCTAAGTTGTATCTTCTTGAGTTCTGACAGGAGTTTCCGTAGAAAGTTCACTGTGATCTGGCTGATAGGCTTGGCTGGTATAACTTTAACATGTTAGGCTGCATCTCTGAAGCAAACAAATATGGTACGTATATGTTGAACTAACTAATACAATCTCCTCCTGAAGAAGCAAGTCTATTGAGCAAAAACTTTTTATGGAAGACCCAGTAGGTATTCAGAATTCCAAGACTGTGCCATGTTAGAAATCCTACTTTTGTTAGGTTAACATGTTTGTGTAATCAGTGTGAATTTGGAAACTCTTGCAAGAAAGTTGATGGAACAAGAAAGCTACATGGTGAAGTGCTGTACAAAAACAGCTGCTCTGGAAGCGGGTTTTCACTGCATCTTTAAGCACTTCTTGCTTTGGGAAGGTGGCTGTGTCCAAATTATACTTAACAGCTCTGCTTTCTGTGTTTTCTGCTCACTGGTGATGATTTCTTAGTGATTACTTCTTGCCTACTTTAAGCTTTAAAGTATGTTCTTGCTGTTGTTCCATCCATGGACCTAGTGCAGCAACCGGGACATGTGCTGCGCTCTGTCAGACATGCTCGGCAGGACTCATCTCTGAGTTTTATGCGAAGAAACGTTGGAGGATGACTGCAGTGCAATATGACTTGAGAAGAAAAAAGCCCAGTGTTTCAGATATCGTGTTTAATTTGGGAGCTAGCAGTTAGCAAAAGCACCCATTAGCTTGGAAACTGAACAAATGTGTTACGATAATTAGTGAGAAACAAAGAATATGGGACCCCTGAATACCATTTTAATTAAAATAATTTTTCAGAGAAGAACAGCATTTTAAATGCATGCTATCTTGGCAGCCCTGAGAGGAATGTTAGCAGCAATATGAACTAGAAACTCTAACAGTCGCCTCTGGAGAAAGAACAGCTGAAACTGCTGGGGACAGCCAGATATGCCCTTTCCAGACCCATGTGGAGCTGTAACAAAGTTACTGCACTGCTCCCAGAAGTTACTGATTTCTCAGCCGAGTAATTGAAGACATGAGCACTTACACTTCACTGTGATAAAATGAGTTTGCTGAAATCCCCCAGCTGAGGGGGTGCTGATTTCCGACTGAGGTAAGGTAGCTAACAGCTGTGGCCAGCAGCTTTTAAACAGCTCTCACTTGGTTGCTTATAATTGCCCAATTATAGTTTCAGTCAATTAAAAAATATACTTCTCTTAAACTGTCATTAACTCATGTTGGAGCTGGGGTTGCTGCTTTCAAAATCAACTTTTTTAAGTAACAAAAAAAATTGCTTTCTTTTTATTCTCAAACACTGTTAAATCCGTTTCCATAAATTGCAATATTGTATGCTAAGTCAGAGCAAAAAGTGCTAAAATGCGAAAAATAGGCATCCAGAACCAAGATCCTAGGGCAGCTTCTCTTTCATCTGTTTCATCAAAAATTGGCAAGTACATGAAAGAAAATATTTATCTTTGTTGTTTGTGATTCCAAGGGCACCCTTGTCTACTCCTCCAGACTTTTTTCTTCATTTTTGCTGTCAGTCACCGAGGTTATGGCTTTATGAGCCTTTGCTGGCTGACTAGTTGAGGGGTTGTTTTGCTTCTCCTTTCCAGGGGCCCCTGATTCAGGAGCCTCCAGCTTTGAAGCATCAGTGCTAGTAGGAAGCCTAAACTTAAACAATATCAGTTTCGTCATGTCTTTGTCCAAAAGTGCCCTGACAGCTCAGAGGCTTCTCTGCTCATTTGCTGTGTACTGACCTGCCCTAAAACCTAAATGTTTAGTTTATGTCAGCACTGGTAAAATAAATCCATGATGTTTATCCAATACAATCTTGTTACACTTTAATAATAATTTCTGCTTTCCCAGTGTCCTCAAGACTGTTGATACTTTGGAAAGTAACTGATATGACATGGCGAGGTGGTAAGAAGTACACTGTGAGAGAAAACCCTGTAAACTTAAAAAAAAACCTGTCATTTGTGTACAAACTCACACAAACTTCATGTCCATTGCCTTTTGTTAGCTGGAGGCTTGGGTTGTGCAGTTACACTGCTCAAAGAATGTTTGTGTCATTGGTTAAATATATATATACACACATAAATATTTGCGTGTATAAACCCAGCCTTTTGACTTGGAATGTACTTTGAGATGACAGCAGCTACGAAGGTTTAAAAACCACGTAAGCTGTAGGATTCAACTCTTTCGTAATCGTGAATTCAAATTGCATCTCAGAAATGCTGTTAGCTCGTGGTTGCTGAGAAATCCTGGATGAATCACTGCCGTCAGCAGCAGAGCAGTCCAGGTTGGGGAGTTTTTCTGTTTCTGCTGCCTCCACGGTAGAGGCAGATGTGGGAGCAAGGAGTGAGAAAGACCAGCTGAGGACTTCAGTGGCTTTCTCTGGGACCAGACAAAGCCTATGATGGGAGGAGATGAGACCATACCAAGAAGGATTGGGTTGGTAAGGGGAACAGTGATACCTGAAACACAAGGACATGTTTAGGTCAGTATTTTACCTCTGTGATAAAAATAGGGAGAGTAGAGGTTACCCCGGAGCTGGACACATCCCCTGAACCCAACAGACACATTACTGTGCTGCATCCCCCAATACGTATCTTTGAAGTAATGCATGTCAAACTAGACAGTAATCAAGGGAAAATTACCATTTACTGGGGATTTAACAGATGTGACATTTGTTAATATGCAATGAGCAAGGCTGATGTTGTAGCTAATACAAATCCATGGAAAATTGACTGAATTACTGTAACTGTTAATGAGTTTCCAAGGAATCTCCTCTATTCCTGGTAAGAACCTTTCTTTTATTAGTTTGAGACCATCAGAACAGTTTATCTGCCCTGTGGGGGTTATTAACATATGCCAAGAACATCAAGATAATATCAGGAACACAGAATGAGAAATAATAATTTAGGGACTGAAATGTAATGGCCTCAGGGGAACATTGGACTGGTGACTATATAGAGTGGTAAACCACATACTACTGGGGGGTTTCTTTCCAACTATGCCACAAATGGCTTTGTGGCCAAGAACTCCATTTAACTTCCCTCTGCACAAGTCTATAATGAAAGTATTCATGCTTGCCTATCTTCAACGTGTGTCAAATCTTTGTTAGTGAAAGACTTTTGGATATTACAATGTAAGATACTGAAGATGTGCAAGGCTTATCATAGTATCTTAGCCACAAATATCTCCATACACAAAAAGCTAGCATGGGGTTGACCCTGTTTCCTGAATGAAGCAGTGCTTTATTTTGTTAACATGTTGCCCTTCTTTCATTCAGAAAGATTTTTCCTTACCGAAAGAGTGCTTTTATGAAATGAGTATTTATGAATGAGTGTCTTAAATTATATTTATTCCATTCCATCAACCTCATAGTAAAATGAGGATCTGGCAGAAGACGTTTGTATTGCTTCAGTCTATGTCATTCACTTGGAGTACAGCATTTTTGCAACAGGGAACATCCCTGGCTGTGTGCACACCAAATATCTTTCTTGAGCTCTTCATGTGTTGCTTTAGTATAGTAACCACATAAAGGATCAAAACAAAGGCATTGCAGGAAAAGAGGAATTTGAAGGTTGATGTCATATCTATTCACACATGTATATATAGCCTGCATGACAGCTAAATTCTTGGGGCTATTTGTACAGATAAATCATGGTCTATATGTAAGCAAGTTGACCGATAATGCTTCTAGCAAGAACAAAAAAGTGAGTGTAACTGTGGTTTTATCTGCAATAGACCGATATACATTAGTTTCCTTTATACTAGAGCAAAAAATGGCGTAATTTGAATACACAGACATAATAAAAAAGAAGACTAATCTCTTCACATTTGAAGGAAATTTTTACAAGTGACAATGGAAGCATTTAGTGAAAGGGCATAGTATTCGTGTGATTGTAAATGTAGTAACTGGGTCAGGCTGAGGCTGACATGGTTGTAACTAAACTTGGGTTTAAAAGCTCCCTGTTTTTGCAATTAGCTGTGAAAAAAAACAGTGAGGGGAAGGAAGTCATGTCTGGACCTTCTTCTGTAGGTGGGTATCTGGTTTTCTTTCTATGCAGAAACAGGAACAGAGGATTCGTCATTTCTCTCTTCTCATTCAAAGTTTGTCCCATTATAACTGTGTAATTTAAGAGAGAACAAAAAGATACTAAAGATTGGTTAAGATACTAAAAATTGCTTAACCAGTCCAGAAATGAAAGATTTAAGCTGTACATTTTCCATCGAGTTTTGGAAGACACTACAGAAAATAATTAAAAATGTCCTATGTCTGTCCCACAGAAAATGTGGGAGCAAACTCCATTTTTGCCACTGCATTGACGTAAAAAGTAACCCCGTGTTTCAATAACAGGTCATGACAGTAAAACTGTTGTCACAGAGGCCAGACAGAGTTTTTGAGCAGAATTTAGAGTGCCCACTGACTTAATTTGTTTGAAAGCTGAGTATTGATTTACACTTATTCTGTCTCACAAGAAAGCACAACAATCCTCCAAATTCACTAATCAGCTGAAAAATAAGAACATATATTTATTGTCTAGATATGCTTTTTAAATTCCCTCTTTTGTTACTGCCTGACATTATAAGAGTGTTGCTATTTCTGTCCTGATTTTTTAGGATATGCTCTTAATACCAGTATGACTGAATCCAGCTAAGTATATATGGATGGACACCTGATAGAAATGAAGAGATGAAAATTTTTATTTAAGAATCTGTTGCCTCTACAATTCTGAATGGTTTTTGCCAATCTTTTTATTTAAAAGTCAGAAATTCAAAGCCTTTAGAAAGGGATATACTGTTAGCTAAATAAAGTGTAGGGTTGGCTGAAGTTAAAATGCCTCCGTGGCTGTTGTTTCCTCTCCTGGTCCCTTGCAGCATCCACCTGCTGCTGAAAACCAAAGCTTTTAGTTTCTGAGTTATATTTTTACTTTTCTCTACTCTACTGGGGCAGTTTGGAAATGTAATTTAATGTAATGAGTCACAAGCTTAGTTTCATCACATGAAAGCTGGGTGAAAACAGCCATCAATTATGCCATGGGATTTTGTCCCACTCATCTCTCCAGCTCCCTAGCTCTTCTCCCCGTTTCAGTCAGGGTAAGTCACCTTACGCGAGAGATCTGGAAGCAACATTTGGGCATGACTAATTCCTGTCTTCTCTTCATCATAGGCCTGCTCGGTGCTTACATTTAAAATAAATTTGCAGATGTCAGCAGAGCTGTGCACCTCTGTTTTGGCTGTTGGATAATACCTGCGGGATGAAGGCTCGAGCAGCATGCCAGAGCCACAGGTCCCTCCAAAGGATCAGCTTCTGCTTCAGTGGAGCTATTAATCTCTTGGCAGTAGAGAAGCACGGTCCTGCTCACTATCAAAGAGAGGATCCCCGTACTTTATTGCAGGAGGGCCCAGAGAAAAGGAGGTGTTGGTATACTGTTGGAGTCAGTGTGGTGAAAACAGCAAAGAGGGGTCATTATGGAATGCATCTGGGACCTGCGGGTATCTTGTTTTCATTACACATTTCAGAAACACAAATTAATAACTGTTATATTTTTGCATTGCTTAAGAGGGAAATGATATAACCTTTCTCTGCAATTGTAAATCTCCAAGTGGGGCCTAAGTTACACAAGCTAAATGGCCTTCTTAAGGTCTACGTCCTTGACAATGTACTTGCAGTGCTGTTGTTGATTTATGCTCTCATGTTTGTCCTGTTTTACAAATGCAAATATTTTCTCAGATATTTAAAAAGCCATATCGCTGTTCTAAGTAGAAAATATCCATCCCTCAACCTTCTAATTATACAGAATAAATCCTTTCAAAAATTTCAGCTTGAACAGAGCAGTGAACAATAAAAAAATCATATATCCAATAATATATCCAGCAAAGAGCCTATTAGTTGAATAAATACATCCATAACATTTTTACAGAACATTTCCACATCAAACCCCTCACTTGTACTCTGCCTCTTCTCTCTCTGACTTCCCACAAAATTTAGTGGATGTTAATAGGCTTGAGCTAAAGACCAAAATTCTTTGTGTTTGGGAAATGACCCGGACAAAATTAATGGACACCAAGAAAATGACTATGAGTGTATGCAAATTTGATCGCAAGCCCCAGAATTGTCCTGGTTTCTGGAAGGTGTCTAGCATGGGACAGGTTCCTGAGCAGGAGCCTGCAGTACCATAGATCTTCCCTGGCCTGCTGAGTGATTAGTGCAAACAAGTGCTGTGTTGTGTGGATGCAATGATGAAGAAGGTATTCAAGCCATGTAATGGACTGCTGCGGATGCTTTTCAGTTGCTGCAGTTAAGATGAAAAGGTCAAATAAATGTAACATATTGTATGGAGATGGCTGGCATATTTCTCTGAAAATAAGATCTGTAGCTTTTAAGTATAAATTATTCTGTGCAATGTGAATTGCACATGCCAGGTCTTATTTAAAAGGCACAGCCTGAAAGCATAGCAGCAGGAAAGAAATGAGAATTTCCTCATTCATCTTAGCTTTGAAGTCTAAACAACAATTTAAATATCTATTATTGATTTGCTGCAGAACATCCAGCAAATGGTTTTATTCCACTTTAGCTGGAAATGCTGATATTTGCCCAGTTGACTGATTGTTCCACATGTGCGTAAGTCTAAGCCAGTAGTATGAATAAAAAATAATAACAAAGTCATAAAATCAATCTAGGGCAACACTGGCCATGTCCTCTTTCACTTCAGAGAATACATGCAAGGAATTAATGAGTTTACTAACCAAACATTTCATCTTTAAAATTAGCTTTTAAAAAAGCCAAATATATCATTTTTACTGAAAAAAAAATTATCTTTCCCTTTAACTCCTCTGAATTCTCCCTTTCTCCTCTTTATGTCACAGCCACCTAAATAAGGAGGTAAGTGCTGTGTCCACGTTGTCTAGGAAATTGAATGCAGAGATGCTGCTGCCCATGTTGCCTCCAGCTGCTTGGATTTGGCAGTTTGGGATAAGGCTGGGCTGCTATGGAGGTGCACGCTACAATTTCCACACCATCAGCCACTGCATTATATAAATGTACCTGCTTAGATCTGCGCTGGTTTGGGTGCGAATGCTGCATTATGTGGCTTTGTGTGGTACACAGTGAAAAACTCACACTCTGTCTTACTCTCCATTTATCTCTTCTTCCCCTGGGGTCATGCCTGGGGCCAGCCTGGCCACCCTGCAGTGTGGGGTAGGGGCAGGTGGGAGAGCACCAGGGCACTCCCTGTTGCCTCCACCTCTGACCCCTTTCCTGCTCCATGGGCCCCCATGAACATTGGACCGGTTGTACCAGTGCACCTGGTTTGCTGGGTGCCCGGTGTCTGGGGTGAGGCTGGGTGCAGCAGGTGACGGGATGCATTTTCCCCCTGCCCTCAGCTTTCACTGTGCTGAGCCTCACTCCCGGTGCACGCTGCCATAGGCACGGGGCTGTCGAGGGCGGGGAAAACATTGGTGGGAAGGAGGTGTTTTTTTCCTGTCCTGTCCTTTTTCTTGCACTGTTTTTGCTTTGAGTAATGGGAAGGCAACTTGTGGCATGCCAGGGTCTGCTAGGACACTTGACCGGCTCTCAGCATGCTGGCCAAAATACCTCTGCTATGCTCAGTGCCTTGTCAGACATGGTGCTTCAGGCCCCTTGCAGCGGGAACGTTGTGCGGCTACGTGTTTGGAGACAGCCCACCACAACAAGGTCCTCATCTTGATTACACCTCTGGTGTCAGCATGATGCCAACATCCCACCCGCTGCCAGGGATTTACTGAGGGGGGACAAAGAGGAGCGACAGCTTTTGGGGTGGTGCAGCCCAGCAGCGTTGCTGCACCCGCCGTGGCAGCTCCCTCTTCCCCACGCTGGCTGGGCTCTGCCTGCCTCCGGCGGAGAGGAGCGTCCATGTCAGTGTGTGAGTGTTTCTTTTTCCCTGGTTTAATGAGCTCGTGACCCCTAAAGGAGATGTTGCCTTTGTAATGGGTACTTTTTGCGGTGGCACGTGTAGCTTTTGGCACCACGTGGGCAAGTACGGCTGTGCGTATGGAGTATCAGACACATTTGCTTTCTCCTGTTGTGCTCCATTAAGATTAAAAAAACCCCATGTAGCAATTTGGTAATTCTTACATAAAAAGCAGATACCTACAGCTGGTAGCTCATGAGTCTAAATTAACTCTGTGGTAAGAGGCAATTGTTCCGAGAAGGGGTCTTAGGGAGGCAGATAGGGCCGGCTCCTTCAGAAACCCCGTCAACGCCACAGCGCTGCAACGCGGTGCCAGCTCTGGCTGATAAACACATCAGCTTCTGGCAGGGGAGCGAAACGGGGGGTGTATGATTTGAACCACGGACTAGTTTTAACAAAAATGCATCTTTTTTTCTTACTCCTACTCTTTGTACTCTTTGTACCATGGTATTGCCATTATATGGAATGGAATTTTTGACCTATTAAGTGATACACTTGACATGTCTATATTCAGTAAAATGGAACAAGTTAAGTGGATGTGACCACAACTTCTGTGTAGCTGAGGCTGACTGCAGCATGGCCAGGAGTCTCTTATATCTGTGGTGAAAGAACAACATTTAGCAAAACATTTTAGAGCATTAGCAGAAATCTGTAGTTACAGTACAGCAGTCTGCCCGTCAGACTCTTGAAAAATCAATAGCAAGGTATGCACTCACTTTTTTACAGAGAAGGTTACAATTTTCATGCAGCAACAAAATTAGCATTAAGAGCTGGCTTCACGCAGACATTTATATGCTGGTATGAGTCATGAACTTGAAAAGAATTCTGCCTAGGTAATTAATTTTCTCTGCGTTATTGCAGATCTTGTTATTTGCTCATGTGTTTTTTTAAAGGATCCATTTAAAATTTATTTTAACCATAAGACTTTGGGCTGAATTTAATTTTAGTAGTACTCTTCAGCATGGCTTCCAATACAGGAGATGGTATAAATTCAGTTTTAAATTCATGAGAGTCTTGTGCTTTATGTACTTGCCTGCCGTTGAGTGGATCTGCCACAGAAGACTGACCCATGTCTGTGATCTTTTGCCAGTTGTTCCCTGCTTCAGCTGCCATCTTTAAAATGGGGCTTATTATATTCATTGTAGAAATGTCCTAAGAGTTGAAAGTCTTTGTGAAGAAGCCTGATTTCATGATGGCAGAGATTCCCTGAGCCGTGATCTGAAGCATCACGTGTCACAAAGCTGTGATCTTGCAGGGATGGTGGAAATGCCATTATACATGTGTGGAGAGAGCTGAGTCATTTATCTCATTCTTCTCAGGCTGTGGCAGTGAGGAAAACAAGCACAGGCTGGTAGCAGTGCTAACTCTCATAGCAACCACCTATTTGCTTCAGACTAACGTCCCTCTAGAAATCTCAGCTAGGGACATTCCTTAAGTGCTGGGAGATGCCCCAAATCTAAGACAACACTACAAGAGCCCTCTTCTCTCCACCCTCATTATTGCTTATCTTGCTGATACTGACACATAAATGAGAAGAGGTTCAAAATATGGGGCAGAATTAATCTGATCTCACAAGCACCACCTCATCGGGTGGTGTCCAGTTTATGTTGAAGGTCACCTGAATGCTGCTGACAAGCCGATACATAAACACAGTCCGTGCACACGAGGCCAATGAGAAGTTAGTTTGCATCCCTGCGAATCAATCTTTTTGACCTGTATTTTGATGCGGTCTAGATACCCATCTAATTGTGCTGGCGTAAAGCTTCTGAAGGCTTTCAGTGGCACTGCCTTATGACCACAGGTGCAAAACAGCATCTGCAAATAGGCAGCGGATTCAAAAACGTGCTCTGTGCTGCTGAGCACATCACTGGTGTACTTACCATGTTGAGCCTCAAGAGTACAGTAGTGAATTTTTGGGATATAAGAAACACAGCATGCAAGATTTATGGGTTCTTGTGCAAACAACGGTGCCAGTGAATAAAAATAAAAACACATCAACAATAGAAATGCTTATATTAGCAAATCCATCCTTACAAAAATATATGCTTTAGGTCCTCAGAGTTACTGGCTTGGGAAAGTAGTTTTTATTAAACATGTTTTTTAATGCTTGGATGTGTATTTTAATGACATATTTTGGACACCAGGTATTTACCTCTTGGGAAAAAAAGTTGGGTTTTTTTAGCTTATTGAACTCTTGAGTAATCAACTGGTTGCCATCCATAGATAAACGTATTCTAAAATGATGATTAATATGGTTTACAAGTGTTATTGTGAGAGTCAGTTTGGAACAGCTTGAATACCTAATGTGATAAAGAAACTGCGATCAGTTGCATGAAAATGTAATGTTTTTCTTAAGTTTGTGCTGTATAACTTTTCTGGAACTTGCTTTCCTTCAGGAAAAAAACAGGTAGTTTCTGTCTGATATTGCTTTGACAACAAGAAGATATCAAACCAATCAAACCCTTTGGTTTATGTTGGATTTGTTAGCACCAAGCCCCGTTTTACACAAGGAAAGAAAAGGGTTTGTTTTGGGAGAGATCTCTTGAAAAATCTAAGTGACAGAAGCATCAAAAGTCAGCAATGCGTGTGCTTCCTAAGCCTTTGACATGGTCCCCCACAGCATCCTTCTCTCTAAACTGGGGAGACACGGATTTGATGGGTGGACTGTTCAGTGGATAAGGAATTGGTTGGATGGTTGCATCCGGAGGGTACTGGTCAATGGCTCAATGTCCAGATGGAGACTGGTGATGAGTGGCATCCCTCAAGGGTCCATACTAGGACCAGTACTGTTTAATATCTTCATCAATGACATAGTGGGATCGAGTGCACACTCAGCAAGTTTGCACATGACACCAAGCTGAGTGGTGTAGTTGACATGCCAGAAGGACGGGATGTCACCCAAAGAGACCTAGACAAGCTGGAGAGGTGGGCCTGTGAGAACCCCATGAGATTCAACAAGGCCAAGTGAAGGTCGTGCATCTGGGTCGGGGCAACCCCTGGTGTCAATACAGGCTGGGGGATGAAGAGATTGAGAGCAGCCCTGCAGAAAAGGACTTGGGGGGTGCTAGTGGATGAAAAGCTGGACATGAGCCAGCAATGTGCATTTGCAGCCCAGAAAGCCAACCATATCCTGGGCTGCATCAAAAGCAGTGTGGCCAGCAGGTCGAGGGAGGTGATTCTGCCCCTCTGCTCTGCTCTGGTGAGACCCCACCTGCAGTGCTGGATCCAGCTCTGGAGCCCTCAACACAGGAAGGACATGGAACTGTTGGAGCGGGTCCAGAGGAGGGCCACAAAGATGATCCAAGGGCTGGAGCACCTCTCCTACAAGGACAGGCTGAGAGAGTTGGGGTTGTTCAGCCCGGAGAAGAGAAGGCTGCGGGGAGACCTTATTGCAGCCTTCCAGTACTTAAAGGGGGACTATAGGAAAGATGGGGGCAATCTCTTTAGCAAGGCTTGTTGTGACAGGACAAGGGTAATGGTTTTAAACTAAAGGAGGGTAGATTTAGACTGGATATAAGGAAAATATTTTTCACAGTGAGGGTGGTGAAACACTGGAACAGGTTGCCCAGAGAGGTGGTAGATGCCCCATCCCTGGAAACATTCAAGGTCAGGTTGGACGGGGCTCTGAGCAACCTGATCTAGTTGGGGATGTCCCTGCTCACTGCAGGGGGGTTGGACTAGATGACCTCTAAAGGTCCCTCCCAACCCAAACCATTCTATGATTCTATGATTCCTATGAGTTGTGCGCTTCTCCCACCTGCACTGGCTTTGGTATGGTACTTCTAGAGCAGACCCATTCCATCTGACCATGTGTTGTGGACATCAAAGTCACAGGAGTTCCCCAGCGACTTGATGTCCCAGACAAGCATGCTGAATCGTATAAGCAAATTTGCTTTCCAGACTCGTATGCTTTTGAAGGCATTGCTGCTGGAAAAGGCCTCTGGATGAATGGCTTGTGTTGTTAAGAAACACCATCCTGGGAGCAACATGCTCAGAAAAAGGCCTGGAAAAAAACTATCCCAGCCATTATATGGCTCCAATGCCAAAGTATGCGGCAAACCCAAGTTAAATAAACTTTGTAATCTGTTTCTACTGCTGATTGATAGCTGCTCACTAGGTATCACGATTTTGTCCTTCTCTTTGGATATACTCTGCTCCATTTTTGAAACCCATTTTTCAACATCATCTTTCTTCATCTTAAAAGTAAGAGGTATCAAAAGAGAAGTCCACGGTGTTCCTTACTTTCCTGAATGTCTAGTTGTTGAAGAAATGCAAACTTGAGAAACCATGTGGTGAATCTTCCTGGACAAGAGCCACACTTCTGTCTGGCCTCACCTGTGGTCACTGTCCTCCTCACAGGGTCAGCATAAGAACATGGTCTCTGTCCTCTCCATATTAGCTTAAATACCTGATAGAGATGAACATGCAGGAAAACAGCAGGGTGATTAAATGTTCCCAGTAGTGTGTTGGCAGTGGGCTGCCTTTGATGATGTCCACCTCTGTATTCCACCAGATACTCCATCAGGGGAAATACTGTGTGGTCTCTAGCTTCAAAGGCTTAGTGCTCAACCGGAGGACCTGCTTGCAATTACAAATCCTCTTTTGTCTTTGAAATGAAACTGGTGACATTTTTTTTTGAGCCTGTTCCTTTTTTTTCCTCCAAGGGTAGAGCCTGTTTCTCCAAAGCCAAGGGTGAAAACAAGCACAAGTTGAAGGTTGAGGAAAACTCCCACTGTTTAAAACAATGCTTAAATGTTCTTTCAGGACAGAGAAATGAACTGCATTTTGTTAAAACATCTTAAACCTGATGGGAATACAGTCTCTGATTCTTGGGAACTGTGCTTCTCTCTCAAGCTATCGTTTTTAGAGGCTCACCCTTTTTCTGAAATACTTTCTAGGCTAGACACTAATTCCTCTGCTGACTTCTATTTATCTATCTCACTTATTTATTTTCCCTTCCTTGCTCTGGAGGAAGGGAGTGTCCATTTCAGGGTCTGGTTGCTTTTTCAGTAAACTATGAATTTATGGTGTTTGTGCGGCACCTGGCAGAGAGAGGTCTCCGTTCATGCCTAGGACTCTGTGATATCACAGCAATGCTAAAGGAATTGCATTGCTCTGGGAGCATCACCGGTTCAAGGAGTTTTGGGAGGCTGGTGGCTCCATGTGTTTTCAGCTCTCTCTGGCTTCCAGGCAGCGTTGGTGAAGTGATCCCTATTTACAGTTGTTCTCCATTGCAAGAGGGGAGGAGGAGGCACTGAGAGGGGTGAGGTCCCCTGTGAGGGCTGGGGAAAGGTGGGAGCGGGCTGCAGGGAAGCACCACACACAGGCACTGGCTTTGCAGTAGCCACACAGACATCTCCCACCCGGTCTGGGCTCGAGGTCCCTCTTATGTTAAACAAAATCAACGTTCAGGAGGCTGTGTCTTGGTATACAGCCGGTGCTGTGTCGGCCTGCTTGGTAAACTGTTTTGGGACAGCTCGAATATGAAAAGTCTGAAGAGAAAAGTCCTTTTACTATATGATATTTTAAAGAAAGCCAGAGTGATTTCCAAAGGTAGTCTGGCAGGGAAAGAATCGCCAATAAAGACAATTTTGCCTCTAGCTTGGAGGGGAAATTTGCACTGACCTGTCTCCTTTTCCATATGTGTGTATATATATACATATGGAGATACATATACATAGAAATTATTTGGTTTTGTAATGAAAAGGGTTTGTCTGCTCAGCATCATTTGGTGTCTAACCAACAACTTTAATTTTAACAGCAGAATCGTTCTAAGATGTGCACTGAAGTCTTGGTCATTTTTGATAAGCTATACAAATTACAGTCTCAGTTATTCACACTGCAGAAAGACAGGCTGTCTTCCTATCTCCTGTGTGTGCCTAGAACCATTAATGGCATCAGTCTGGCAAGAAGTTTTGTCTGAGGAGCAGTTTTGAAACTTCTGAGCTTTTTGCATCTGAGTAATTTTTTGTGTCCAAGTACAGCAGTTTACACTGTGGTTCTGCAGCACAGCCATCCTTCTCCATGGGTACTAGCTAGTGGAGAGAGTGTAAAACTTTCACTTTAATACAGTTTTGCAGAGCAACCTTTGATGCATGACCACACTGAATGGAAAGGACAGAAACAAAATGTTGTGAATGATGCGGCCGAGATTTGGCTAAATCTGAGCTGGATCTTGGGTTGTTTGGTCTCATTTCTCAACTCCATACTTCTCTTCTTTGCAAGTTACATTAAAACCCCTCACTTTCCTGTGCTTGCTTTCTCCTCAAAAGGCTATGTGAAGAACTCTGCGTGATGCCAAAAGCAATATTAGTTTTTGGAATCAGCTTTCAGGATGTGCTGAAAGTTGTGTAATCAGCACCTTACCTCTCAGAAAGACTGGGTGCTTTACTCCGCTACATCTCACAGGCGTGCAGGGCCTGGGAAAGTTGTTTTTTTCGGCTACTCGAGAGACCTGACTAGAGAATTAAATGGTCTGGAAGTGTATCAAAAGTTTCTCTGCCCTGGGTTCAAAGCTAGGCCCATCTTGACATCAGACTCTTTCTCCAGGCTATAATAATATTTTGGGGAAGAAAAAAAGAGTCAAATGAAACTTCAAAAACATCATAGTAACTAGAAGAATACAGTAGAAAAATGCTAAATAAGGTTATGATTTTTGTGAAAACATAAGGAAAAAGCAGTAATAACACAGTGATCATCACAGAAAAAGCAACATGTGCAAGCAGGGGAGTGAGCTGTTGGCAGTCCTGTGTTGTCCACAGGAGAGCTGTCATTCAGGATAGGGGCTTCCAGGTGACCAGAAGTGATGTCTTGTGCTCTCAGCTTCAAAACCATGTTCCCTCTAGAGACAACAACACTACTGTCCTAAAATGAATGTGCATTTAGAAAGCCCCTCAACATGACGGAGTCATGTTTTTACCTGCATTTGGTGAACTGAAACAGGAGTGTGTTACCATAATGTCCTGCCTGAGAGCGTATGGTGGTGCAATTTCAATCTACTTTGAAGTATGGGCCAGAAGCTGTGGGGGTCCAGAAGTTGCTTCAGATGTTGTTCAGCATTCCTTTCTGCAGGCTCTGCACCCTGCACCTGAGCAGCAAATGACTGGTGGATGTCAATACCTGCTTCATCACCTTGGTGCATGTGAACTGGAGCTCTGACTCTCAGAGATGTGGTTTCTTTTTAGATGGTTTAAATAATATTTGGTTTTAGATGATATTTATGAAGCATCTTGAAGTCCGCATAAGATAGGTCATTCAGGACTATGCATGTGTAAGCAACTTGTCTCTCCTTTTCAGCAGCTGCCAAAGCAAGTTTTGTGATTAAACGTTGTGTGTTTTGGACTGTGGTTCCACAGCACGAGTGGTTTGGCAGCAGCGCTGGATGAACGAGTTCCCACCCCTGGCACTGCGCTTAGGGTGGTGTAAACGGGTGTAGAAGTGGGGTTTGCCTTTGATACAGCTGGGAGCCAGTTCTTGGGCATCAAGAAGTCCTTAACTCTGGTATTTTTACTGGCTCACATGGCTTATGAATTGCTGAATGCATTTTACAATGCAATATGCATAGCAGAATAATTACTAAGTGGCCAAACATGACTTGAAAACAGCTTTTTGTTCAGCAAAGTATCCTCCTCCCATTGCACAGTTGCTCGGAAAAGGCTAGTGGGGCTGGGGTGCGGGTCCACGCTCCCCAGAGAATGAGCTGGGGCTTGGTGGGACGAGCAGGAAACCAGTGCTGGTCCTGAGAGACACCCAGCTGGAAGTATTCCCTGCTCCTGGCTCCCGGAGCTCGGACCAAGCCAATGTTTGCGCAGGGCTCTAATGAGGAAAAGCAGTGTATTGTTCATTACTCATAATAACAAACTCCTGAGTCTCCAGATAAGCAAAACTCTTCAGAATAAGCTAGACCTGGAGATTTGGACTGCAGCGTCCTGAAGGGAGAAGCAGAGCCATTCAGATGATATGATAAGGGGCAATACCAGCATGTATTTCTGCTGAGATCTCCTCTTCATAAATGGTTAAGTAAATGACCCAGGGAGCTGCTGGCCAGTTTGTCTCACTTCAATATCTAGCGTAGTGAAAAGCAAATAAAGAGATTATTCTGTAAACAGTCAGATGGTAACAGGTTGATATACTGTGGGGAACATGGACTTTTAGAAAACGGCAAACTTTGCAAAGCTTCTATATTTTTGAAGGAATCATAAGCTTTTTAATAAGGCAGTTGATGTGAAATTCAGGGCTGATATCAAATTGAAACTGAGTTTAGGAATTCATGAAGACATTTATGCAAATACCTTTGTGTCAAGGGTAAAACTGTATTTAATTTTTGTATTTCGCTTTCATGAATCATCTGGAATTTTAAACAAGATGGTTATTGCAATTGGTGGAAGGTTACAGTTTTGGAGCACTGAAACTGCCAGACGCCATGGAGAGTTCTAGCAAAACCTGTGCCTTCCAAGAGGAAATTCAACATCATAAAGTTATGTCAATGAGAGGAAAAAAATCCCAAGCCAAACTTTTATCAATCAAAACCTAGAGAAAAAAAAGGTTATATAGTAACAGTGGGGAAGAGGATCTGGGCATTAACAGACAACAAATTAAACACACCACAGCGTAATTTGCAAAAAGGCAAACACTGTTCTGAGCAAGGTTCCTAATGTTTCTGCTACATCTGATCCAGGATTACCTCCAGTTCTTCCCTATAGGAGCTTTGTTTTGTATTCTCCTCAGGCTTTTACATAAAGCTTGCAGAATCATGAAGCACAGTTTGCAGATACTGTGTGTTAAAGTAATTGCATGTTTTCATTTCAAGTTGTATGCAGTGAGGGTTTCTGTGTGTGTGTGTGCACGCGCATGCCCTGGACATGTATTTGGATTATTACAGGTCATGGTAATGGCTCTGAGTTATATTTATCCTTTGTCTTCCTTTTAAGTCCTCAGAGTGATCATTTCTCTCTGAACAACACAGGCAACACCGGGAATACTCCACGGAAGAACAGAGAACAAATAAAAAGCCTCTTCAGTGAACAAAGGACAGGGATAGCCCAAAAAGTTAGGAAAAATTACTTTAGGCTTAAAGCCAGCTTTCATGAGAAGGCAGGTAGAGTTGGAAATACGCTGTGTAAGAAGAGGGCCAGGAATACTTTAAAATTATTTTAAATCATAATGTTGGTATTTTTAAAAGTAGTAACAGAAAGAAAAGAATTACTGCAGGTGACCAAAGAAATAAGCCAACAAAAAAAGGGTGACTCAAACTATGTGTTAGGGAAAATATGTAAGAGTGGTGAGAAAAAAGGAAGGATTTGCATCACCTGTGGAGTTTGGTGTGCTCAAAATGAGCTTAGCTTTTAGAGTTGGTCTAAGAAAACTTTATTTTCTATGAAAAAACTGGGCTTCATTGAAACACAATATTATCTCAAAAAGTGCTTGCCATACTAAAAAAATAACTTTTTGTCAGGAGATGCCCTGAAATTAAAAACAAATTACTAAATGTTGAGATTTTCTATTGACGATTTACATTAGGGGCAGGAACAGAGGCAAAATTTTGTGTGAAGGTAAATGTTTTTCCAAGCAGCTCCCTGTCTTGCTTTGCTGGGGTGAGCAAGATGTGTCTGTGTAATGGTGCTAAGCCTTGGTGAGGTGGAGACCACAGCCGTACAGGTCTGTCAGGAAATCAAGCATCCGAGAGGGCAGAACACCTCATCCTCTGAGCTTCAGTCGTCCCCTGCTGCAGGGACACCTGGGGCCAAACAGCTATGTTAAAGGCTCCCCAGCCGTGGCAGCAAGAGGGAGGAGAACAACCAGGAGCTCTTGTCCCTGTGGGGTGGCTCTGCTCTCCTCTGGAAAGTGCCTTTCTTCCTTGCAGCTCCAAAACGTGTGGAGGGAGAGCAGTCTCCATCCCCTATGGCTCTTCAAAACTGTTTTCCCTGCAGAAAAGGGAAACTTCTGCAGTTTTCTGCCTTCCCTTTGCCTGACTGCCATGGGCTCCTGGGAAGGGTGGAGGAAAATGTGTCAGTGGAAAATGAGGAGTAAAGCTGTGGTGCGCATTGTACAGCTTTTCTGAATCCTTAGCATTTAGGCAGAGCAAAAACAGCTTTAAAGAGAAATAGGACGGCTTGAGTTCAGGTCCGTGTCTTCAGCAGGCTGCACAAGCATCTGACTTGCAAACTCCGCAGTGTGATGATGGGTTCAGGAAATGCCCTTTTGCTTTTCGAGAACGAGCCTGAATAATCTAAATTTAGTGGTCAATTATAAAGTTACCAAACAATTAGGTTTCCATCCTAGTCTGTGCTCATAAATGGCAGTGGCCAAGATGTGCATGGGTGTTGCGTGTCAGAGCAGCAGTAAATGAGCGGGGCTCTCCGGAAGAGCGAGCGGAGGCTTCTGCGACAAGTCTAAGCACTTGGCAGGCGAGGGAGCGGAGAGGGTGGTGACAGCGGGGGAATGCAGGGACCGCCGGTGGCCTCCGCGGAAGGGCATGGACGAGGCTGTTGCTTTGTGTTAACCTTTCAAAGCAGTGATCATTTCTCAAGAGAGCCTATCTGCCTTTTTTGCTAAATATAGGACTGCCTTTCTCCTTCCCAGTTGGTAAGTGTGCTCCATGGGCTGTGGGAGCCAAAGCTGTCTGCAGACTCTATCCTTTCTTTTTCTCCTGCCCCCCTTGTGTCTTCTGTGACCAGCTCTGTAAGACACTTTTAAAAGCTTTGCCGCTCCTAATTTGCCTGCTGTCATTCCCCGGTGTGGAGCTTGCTGAAGTGGCTGTATCTCAGGGAGGCAGGAGGGAGCCTGGCTGTGCATGAGGCTCAGGTGGGATTCAGGGCTCAGGTGGGATTCGCAGGCAGTGGGTGATGATTCTGATGGCTGGGACTGTCTGTCAAACAATGCTCCACCCGGCTTTACTTCCCCACGTCACTGATAAATTCAAATGAAAGTCAGAAGAGCCATCCTGCAGAAGGTCTTCTTCTCTTAATGGGAGTGTGTACATCAAAGGACCGTGTTTCATGTCCATGCGCTAATGCAGGTATTTCTGAGCCGAGTCCACACCAATCCTCTGGCCCCAGGTTCAGGAAAGCATCCTTCTTCAAGAGGACTCTTGAGTACCTGCTTTCATTTGCAGATCTGTTTTTGTGGCATCCTGGTTTCTAGAGTGAAAGGCAGGTTAATGTCCTGTGGAATGGGGTCTTGGGTGAACAGCAGTACTGAAACCTGTGACTACAACCCTTCCAGCTCAATGAGACCTAATGGCCTCTTCTGCAGGGGAACTTGATCCATCTAAATCTGAATCTTCATGCAAAAGCTTAAGCTAATAGATCAGGTAAAGTTCAAATCAAATCTGAAATCTAAAATGCATGCATTTAAGAATTATCATTTCTTTTTAATATTTATTCCTATTTAGTGAGTAAAAATTGTCATCTTTACTGATTTCATTTTTTCTCTTTGCTCCAAAAGCAACTGTCTTTGCGGCCATTGTATTTTTCCTGCTCTATATTTCTTTTTGAAGACATTCAGCTTCATGGAACTCTTTTTTCCTCCCCTTTTCAGGCTTTATTTTGCAAGCAACTCTTTCTAGAGGAGTTCAGCATTTGTAGACCTTTGCTAGTGGCATGGCAAGAATGCTATTGATAGCACTGTGTTTTCCTCTAAGGGACTCATTGATTACAGATGAGGTACCAGACTCCTGTAAGATGTGCATACATCAGTATAAGAACTGGCTGAGATGAAGAGGATCCCTAACACCATAATGCTGTTTTCTATGGTAGGCAGAAATGATGATTAAAGAAAGTGTAGAAGACAGTAGAAAAATTAAAAAGTAAAAGATATAAGGTATGTTTTCCCATTCCTGATGGTTAGTGAGTTAGGGTCTTCTTGAACTAGACAATAACCTGAGTGATTTTGTTTAATAGCCACTGATGAATGGGAACTTTTCTGTTTGGTTTTTGAACCCATTTTCACAGTCATGACAGTGAATTCAACAATGGCATTATGTATGGCACAGAAAAATACTTCCTAATGCTGATAGGGCCTGTCTTTTCGTAGAAAGGGAAAACAACAGGTAATGTAACCTCTTCTAGGAGTAATAAGCCCTGAATATGCAGGGGTTTAGGAGAGCAAATGTACAGTTGCACAAAATGTTTAATTACTCTAGTTTAATTGCAAGCCACTTTTGAAAGGCAACCCATAATCATCAGTTCCTCCCACTTCTCCTGCACCAGGTATAGCAGTTGAGCGACCTCAGGGGGAGTTGATCTGACAGAAAATTAATCCACCAGAGGACTATTAATTTTCCTTCAGAGTAGCAGCCTTACCACACAGCCACTAAACCAGGAGCACGCAGACAGACGTGAGGAAAGCAGAGGGATGCAGGACCACTCCTCTGGTGGCAGCCCACTGCTGTACGGGTGAAGCCCATCGTGAGTCTGCACTGGGTCTCAGTGGCAGGAGTGTTTGAGACATGTAGAGCAGCATATACTGTTTGTCTAACTTATCATATAGATACCATAGCTTTTCAGGGCTTTCTCAGTAAGTGAGAAACTTGTTTAGTTTTTTTGTAGTCCACTAAGACAAATTCCACCCTCGGTGTCATGGGCGCAACAGCCACCTAAGTTTGAACAGAACATAGTTTATTAACTGCGAGGAGAACAATGGGCTTGATCCTATTGTGCTTGAGTAGGAGGAGCCTCATAAATGTAGTTCTCCAATCTGTTTCCTTGACCTCATTTGGAAAAAAAATCCCACCAACTATGCTACAAATGGTAGCTACAAGTTTTCTTCCTCTCTATTATTACTATTCCTCTCTATTATTACTATTCAGATCTTAAATTGAGATTTTCCATTACAACACGAGGCATTAATGTACTGTGTTTTGTGTAATGCACAGTGCTTATCCTCATATTGGCAACACCTTTATGTTCCAGTGCTGTAGGGAAGAAGTAAGAATTTACTTGCAGACGAAGCGACATACACGGTCAAGTTTACTTAGGTATTTGGATTTAACATCTGAATTTGAATCAAAAGAACATTGATTCACTTAATTTCTTTTCCTTTGTATATAGCTCATATTATTTGATTACAGTCATACCAATTTTGCCATAATGCTATTGATCACTTAAAAATATTCGACTGAAAAGAAATGTGACAGTTAAAAAATGAAAAGATCCTGAGTCAGCTAAAAAAGCCACGAAGCTCAGACCTTAAAAGATTGGCAGGTTCTAATAGAGATTTATTTCTCAGATCTATTTACAAAATTTAGCCTGTTTTTTTTTAAACTGAGGAAGGGGAACATCTGAGTCTCCCTTCCCCCACATAAAAGGTCAGCAAAGCTTTGTTAAGAAAATGAACAGAAAAGGCTCAAGTAAGGCATGAACTCCAGAGGAATTGTATGGTCCAGCTGCAGCTGAGGCTGAGGGACATTGGTGGCTCCAGTTGTTTGTCTGCTGCAGACACAGAGTGCTCTCCTCCCTTCTGCTGAGAGTCCCCCCGCATTTGTTTTGGTTGGTTTCCCACCAAAAATGGTAGAGTGTAGGTCTGTGTGTCATGACAGCAGCAGAACTGCCATGTTCTTCTTAGCCTCCATCAAGTGGGCATCATGGTTTGTGCTCTGGTACCTCCTGCAGCATTTGTTGTGGTGCACCTGTGCGGGGATTACACACTTCACTGTGCTAAGTGAAGCACTCTGCTCTTTGGATGGTATTTCGGAGGTGAACCTGGAGGAACTGATAAAAGGTCACAACAGAGAGACAAGAGGGGGCAATATGGAAGGTTTTCCTGTGTGAAGTTCTGCCACAGCTTTCTGTCCAGTTGAAATATTATGCCTGAGAGATGGCTTCTCCATCTGAGACCCTTAGCTGGATCTGAGGTCGTCCTGGAGGTAGCAGATATAGCTTTGATATAGCAGATATAGCACCCAGAGGTGCGTAGCTTTCTCTGCCTTTGGTTCAAGAGCAGCTTTCCAGAAGAGAGCAGGAAGAATCACATAGTTACCATTTCCAGGGGTCAGTGTGGGATTCACCACACTGCCCTAAGGCTTTGTAAAGAATCACAGGAGGAAAAATGAAGTTAGACTTAGACAAACATTTAAGCATGCATAGAGCTTTAAAAGTACGAACAGTCTTTGGACTACAAACATACTCAAAGCTATGCGAGTAGTTAGCTGCTACCTTGAATCACAGCCATTGTCAGCAGCCTGTGATTAAATAAAGAGTAAGAGGGAGATTTGTATTGCACTTCGGATGTTTCATAATGGTTTTGAATTAAAGTAACACAATACCAAGAGCATTCATTCACAATTCAGTAGGGTAACTACAGCAGACTAAAAATCATCCCATTTATCGGAATAATCCAGATGGTAGACAGACATATACAGGCATTGTCTTCTGGATCCCTCTAGGCTGATGGAACAGGTCACCACAACCATCTGTTCATCACTGTACTGTGCTGGTAGGTCTCAGAGGTACCAACAGATCAGGACATGTGAAAGCTGGTTGCTTATGGTTCAAGCAAGAAATCAGTCAAATCTTCTCCGACTATCGGTGTAAATCGTTCAAGCAAGCCAAGATGCTTTTGCTTAAAATGAAATAAGGAGCAGCATAAAAATTTTTCTCTCTGTGGACCCATGGGATCAGTAATTTCTGTTAGGACAGTGATGATTCATGCAGGATCACAAGAGAACTTCTTGTGCTGGTACAGATGGGAGCCTGAGGGAGCAGAAAAGTCTGTCACGGGCAGTTTTCAGCCATGAATTTGTTGTTTCGTGTCCGTTGTTGGAGTGTTCATCTGTAGACCACCACCAGGCCTGGGCACCATCAGCAGCAAAATACTGCTGCCTGCCTTCTCACAAGTACCAACAAAAAGTGAAAACCTATCTTTTGTATCTCAGACAACCTTCCTGGGTCTCTCCTCTTGTGAACATTACTCTCCTTTTCTTTAGAGTCTCTTGTGGGCTTGTAGCCAGTCTCTCTAAATCTCGTGGGACAGTTTAAGTGCCATAATTTCATCGTAAGGTCAGCAGCGAAGTTGTGCTGGCACAGGGACTGATTTGCATCCTTGGCTGTGAGTAGAGCTAAGCCAGCAGGGATTGCTTAGGCAGTGTTGCTGGGTCGACTGGGTCCTCAGCTGTCTGTGCAATTTAGTGCTGTCCCAGAGAGGAGCAGTGCGAGCTCCTGGCCATTGTGTCTTCATCTCTGAGAGCTGCTCCAACAGGCATTGGAGCCTGCTCCAAAAGGCCTTTGAGCTGGGGGCACTGGTCACATGAAGGCTCTTGGTCACATGGAGCTGTCCATTTCCAGCTAATGATCAAGAAGCTTGGTCATCCCTGTTGTATTGCCATATCCATTTCTTTATTTGGTAACACTACCTTTTCTTGCATTCTCTGTCATAGAAAGACTTAGCAAATCTAGTAACAAACCTTTACCTATAGTGAGTGTACTATATCATAATTTAGTGGAAAAAAACTGAATTGCTTTGCAAATTTCAGCTGAGTACCAACAGTGGATGGAGAGATGTTATAGATGAAACCAGGGGGGAGGGATATTTTCCCATCTCGCTGCCAGGCACACATATACCTAAAGGGGAAGCTACAGATCCTTTGATTCCTGACTTTCTTTGAGTACACTTCAGTCTGAGTTTTATTGGGGGATTTCATTGAAAGATCATCATTAAACTGAGATCTTAAATAAGAGATATTGCTTGGGCTATCAAGTTTACAAATTACAGCTTTATGCACTCTGAAAATTGGGGAACCCTATTATTACAGACAGAGTGATATTCTTATAAAGCTGTTATAGGTGGCCATAGCAATTTTGAATGGAAAAGGAAATAAAACATATCCATTTGATCCCTGTAATTGCAGCCACATCAGGACTACAGCTACATGAGTAAAAGCTTACAGTTCTAAATCGATTTTGCAATACAGGTCCAAATTTCTATGAGACTGGAGTTGAAGTACATGTGTAGGAAAGGGAAGGCATGAGCGCTGCTGGTTGGGAAGAAGGAGAAGGAAATACCTGAAACCCTTGTTTCCTTTCCTCCAGCTGTGCCATCTAGCTGTTTCTAGCTCAGAGACCAGAGTAGCAGACTGTGAAGCGAAATGGTAAAAGAAATGAAAGAGTTAAAGTTTGAGAGAAGCAGAGGCAGTGTAGATCTGTGGAGGGAAAATGCTTCCCAAAATGGATCAAAATTAAATACAAAATGTACTGAATGAACTTTTGTTTTTGCTTAAGATTAACTTAATTTTTTTAGAAGAGAAAAAAAAACTTTCTCTAACAACACGAACCCTGTGTATATTTACCTGAGGCTTATAGAAATAGCTCATATGACAAGTCTGGCTCCATAAACTCCACCTAAGAAGCCTGGATCAGCAAAATTCAATCTGGAAGCTGTCTATAAATTTATGAAACCTGTCTGAGGTTTCTAAGTTAACTAATAAAGTCATCTTTTGTTTGTAAAAAGATATAACAGTTTTATAAATTAATACCGAAGTCCATGGAAATAAATTTTCAGCAGTCAGTCCTTTAACTAACTTTTGTTTTAATTCTACTGATAAAGAAATGCTAACTCAAGACCAGACACAGAAAGTGAGGGCTATTTGCAAATATGTTTAACTATTTTTTTTTATGTCTTTTTGTCTTTTTTACTCACTGGAAACTTTCAGCAGTTTCATGCTCCAAACAAATCTTAAGGAAGAAGTTAAAGCAAGCAGTTAGCTGCTCTAAGGCTGATCAAATAGTGCTTTTCTGCATGTTTTACTAACAGATGAACAGGCAATCCCATTTATAGATCATACTACATGTTGACAGAGCGCATTACTTCATTTTGCTGTATTGGCAATTTGAGATCTTAACAAAACAATGCTGAGGTCGCTCTCATTCTGTATTGCCATCCTTGGAATGCGGCTTGGGTTTTCATTAACTCTGTCGCTACAAGGTACCGCAGATGGAGGCAGATTTTATAGGGGGGGGAGTAATAAACATTAGAGAGCAGAAAGTTGTAAACAGCTTAAATTCTTTGTCCCGTGCGGATGAATTCCTTTTCCTTAACACTCTCTGGTGTTCTCAGCATCTTGTGGACACTCGGTCTAATTGGAGGTGAATGGGTGGATAGCTTGCAAGGGCTTTGATACCTCCCAGCTGTTGCGCGGGGAGAAGTGGTCTGAAACTCCTGCAGCCAGTGAATATAAGCTTCAATATAAACAGTAGAAGTTTGGAGATTCAGCCCAGCACTTGGCTCACAGCTTTCTGGCTCTGCTTAGGAGCACAAAGCGCGTACAGGACCACTTCCAAGATTTCCCCTCAGCTTTTCAGTCAAAGGAGGACAAAAAGGGGGGAAAAAAGAGCACAGGTCTGCTTCACTGCTGCATTATTCCTGCTTTCCCCTATGATGGCTTCATTGAAATCACTGGTATTATCAAGCTAGACTAAAACTGTGGTGAATCTTTCCAAGGCCTTTTCTGTACATACATTTTTGTGAGTCTTACCAGGACAGTTAAAGCAATACAAGTCACTTGAGAAGAATTTAACTACAAAGGAACTGGGTGTCCTTATTGCAGAAGGAGAGCAGGCTCCTGGGGGATTCTTCAGGAATAGCTGTAGTGCTTTCAATTCATAGCTTACCTTTTTCCAAAACAATTGCTTGAGAATAGGCCAGCATTTTTATACAACCCAGCCTTTCCCAAGCTATTTTGCCCAGGGGGATCTTCCCCTCCCAGATTAACATAAGTGTCATTGCTCAGCACTGCAGCTATACCACCTCTGGATCCCTGGATCTGGGAGGCTATGGGCTGTGCCCTGCTTTCACCTTCCTCCCAACCCTGCAGAGGGAATAGCCCAAGTTTGGGATGTACTGGAATAACTGCATCCAAGCTACGAGGGATTCAGTATACTTACATCAGTAAAGGAACCTGCAGCTTAAAACAATACAGCTCTGCAAGCAGAGAAACTGCTTGGATGATGGCGCACGTCTTATATGAATCGTGCTTTCACGTTCCTGTTGCTTTTTTAAAATCACTTTCTCAACAGCATTTGCACTCAGGGCTCCAGTTTCCAGGTAACAGGGAGCACCAGATGCCCAAGCGCTGGGTGATTTAGCCTTTCACTGAATGCAACTGGGAAGCAGTTGCGAGCACTAACGTATTATAACCCTTCAGTTAAACGCAGCTCTTTCGGCGTGAGCACTAATTTGTGAGAGTGAGATGCCATCTTTATGGCACAGCAGTCACGTCTGGTGCAACTGTTGTCACAACTACTGCAGGGGAGAACAGTGCAATAAATATACCTTTTGCTGTATGTTTACTGGGTTGTGTTTTCAGCAATGTGTACTGCTCAGTACTGAGTTAGTCCATGAATCATCTCGGGTAAGGTAGTAATCTGTTTTGCCTGGACATATAAGACAGGCCTTCTTGCAAATCCCTTCCCCAAGCTCCAACTTGTGTGCATTTTAGTTTATATTTTGGGAACATGTTGACCGTTGAAACAGGCTATCCTGCCAGCTGGAAAAAAGATATTTAATGTAGTCATTCTTTCCTTTGGGTAGCACAGCTTGTTGTAGGGCTCTGTACATGGATGTGTCTGCGAAGGCAGCTTTTGCAGGTGGGCACACATAGCCAGCATACTCAGCTGGGTCTGGAAGTGTATTCAGCAGATGAAACATGGTATCTGCTTTAGACTGACATGTCCCAAACTCTTTCGACTCTGTTGTCTGTATAGAGTAGGTCTTCAGTGACCATCATGGGGACCAAGACATGTAACTCATGCATAGACACCAACAGGTAGCTATCTGAAACTGAAGATGAATCCCACCTAGAACACTTGGACATGGCGGTTGTTGGTTTGGTTTTTTTTTTCCCTACCTCCTTTACAATGTTTTCAGGCTTAGGGTAAGAGTCATCCCGAGTGTTTAAGATTCTGCTTCGAGTGCCAAAGTCAGTCCCCTCATATTCTCTCTCACTTCTCATGACAGGTCAGGGGAACTTCTATGCCTGAATCAGTAGGTGATTGAAGTTTCTTACTAGAAAAAAAATATGCTTTGATGCTTCTGAAGCCTTGAGGTGAAAGCAACGATGGACTTATAGCCAGGGAAAATGATGCTCGAATAAAACTCTTTACTGCTCGAAGCCCTCGGAACTCCATACAGTGAAATTGTAACCATAGACTGAAATTGTAACCAGACCTGTTCTTCGGAGCAAAACCAGACTGTGAATGTAAATTGCTAGAGCACACTATAAAAATACTCATTGTTAACTCGGTGGACAGCCATATATGTAAGTTTAAAATACCTTGTAAGGAGCTCAGTGTGTGAGGTTATTGCATGTGATTCCACTTTATAAATACAAAAGAAGAAATGTTTCAAAAGCCATTAATCACAGTAAAGAGTAGAAATTTGCTGCAGTGGAAAAGGCCAGTTTGCTGGCCTTCGAATGCTTCATTTGCAGCTCCTTGAATCCACTTCTAATCAATCCAGGAAAACTACCCCTGGGTTACAAGCAGGCTGCACGGAGGCTCTGGGTTTACGACTGTGAGAAAATCTTCCTGGGCTGTCCCACAGCCCAAGGCCCGGGACTGACTCAGAGTGTGTATCTTTGGTTAAATCCATCCAGTGATCCAAACCAAGATCCAGTGATCCTGAAAATTATGGGTTCCCATTTCTAATGCGGGCTGCCTGGCATAACTGCTCTGCAGCAGGCTCCCTGGCTGTACGGCACGCTGCCTGCCAGGGCTTTGCACCACTGGAGATGGCACGGCCCTGCAGCTTGCTGGTGCCAAGACATCAGGGCGTCACAGGACTGTGGCAAATCCTAATTCCATAGGAATTCCCAGGCTGGTTTTCTGGCTTCCCAGGCACCCTGCCCTGGAGCTGAGATGTACTGGGATGCTTCCCAGGGACTCTCACTCGAGGGCAGTTTGAATGACTGCTCCCCCTGGGCTCAGAGAAAAGGGGAATTTTTGTCAGGCTCATTGCTAACCAAGCAGACTACTTCATGATTTGTCTTCCTCTGGCTCAAAAAAAGTATAAGAATTTACAGTTCACAAGACATTTTAAAATGTTGGCTTTAGACTTAATCAGATGAAAGTCAAATTTTGAAAAGCAAAGTTCCTTCTCAACTGGAGCACTAGCTTTGCAACCAGCTCCAGTGAATACTATGAATAATAATACCCTGACTCTTAATTTACAGTTGAAACCCAAATCAGAAGAACACAAAGTCCATCTGCTTATACAATCCCCAAATTATTGACAACTACAAAAACATGATGTTTATAACCACTTCACATATAGCCTGAAACGTATTAAACAATGACTGCATTTGAAGAGGTTTATTAGCATTATGAATATTATTACTGTTGTTCACAAGAGGCTTGGTCTTGTTCCAGTCTTGAAATAATTACTTTTACACAGCAAAACTGGTTTATGAATTACAGCATGAAGTCAAAATGTACAGTAGTCACATTACTTCTTGGGAGGTTTTATTGTGTAGTTATTACTCTGCACACTAAATGGATTTTATCAATCCTATACTATCCACGAAACAATTTTGAGTAAACTTGAGGTTTGTGAAGAAGAGTCCTTCCCCCTTCTAAATTCTTGTTGAATACCCAGATGGTAAATTTAGATAGAAGCCCATGCTTCTATCCGTTGTTGATAAGCATTCCTCTTTCTAGTCAGAGCAAGCAAATCATGTACCTGTAGCTGATTTATTTCAAGTTAGTGGTTTTTATATTTTTTTATATAGCTGCAATTTCTGTAAAAGTCATTTGTAATGAAAGAAAATTGTGCTTTTCTCCCTCTCCAGTTCTCAGAAGACATTTTAGGGAGAAGGATAATTGCTAGTGAATGCTCAGCCCAGTAATGCAGTTTACAGTGAACGTGAGTTGCAAGGAGATAAACAAGGAAGGAAATACATGGAGATCTACCCACTTTCAGGAACTAGAAAAATCTTCCAGTGAATTGTTGTTTTCCCAGATGTGTATCATTTACAGAGATGAGACTTCACTGAGATTTTTTGGCTTGTATGGTTAAGCCCCTTAAGCTGTTTTGAAACTCTAAACCTGGAAGTTACATTTGCTTCCATTTTTTTTCCTTCTTTTTCCCCCCGCTTAATTCCCCCCCCCCCCCCCCCCCCATTCCTATCTGCCTTTTTAGCTTGTTATGTCAGCAAGGAAAACCAAACATTAAAAAAAACCAAAAAATTAGGCCTGAAACTCTGTCATTTACCTTCACACAAAGCAGTGAGTGGTCCCATTTATTTAAATTGCAGCCTTTGAGGAGAGAAAAAGATGCCAGGATAACTGGTAGTTTCTTCTGCAGCTTTAAAACCTAAATGAATTCTAGTGACCCACAGGGTAAATGCTAATTTTTGTTGAAAAACTATTTTATGCTATGTGATAGGGTCATATTTTTGATTTACAAGTTAGTAGTTTGGAGTTTTAGTTTAAAGATATTCTAGTGAATTTTCACCGACGCTGGAGATAGAGACCAATGTGTAAACACAAGGGATCTGAAGGAATTTAACCTTTTTCTAAAATACAAGTCTTTTAGATTAAATTTCTTTGCCAGCTACTGATAACTGATAGTGCAGTAATGTGCACAATGATATACAGAACATCATTGGCCTATAAATTATACAGTATTATACAGTGGCCTGTAAATTAAACAGTGTAGTGATCTATTGGATGAAAAAATTATGAATGTGGTAACAAGAATTAAATACCTGAGTGAAATTCTGGTGACACACCAGTGGTAACATACTCCTGGATGTTTGCTAATGCACTTTCATTAAGAAAAAGGTTTCCCTTGTGATTGCTCCATAAGTTGTCCATTTCTTATACCGAGTGCTTACCAGAAGAGTTGGTTTTGGCCCCGGGGCACATTGTCTTGAGTCTCACCTTCCCCTGGGGCTACTTTTGCATTGCTGCTGCTCCTTCCCAGGTGGTGCCCCATCGGGCAGCAGCAGCTCCAGCAGCTCCAGGTGACCACAGCCAGAGGGCATCGGGAAGAGTGGAAGGGAGGGTCCTCCTCTAGATGCTTACAGATGCTGTTCTTAAGAAAAACTGCTCCTCCTGCCCCTCCGCAGAGCATATTTTACAGGTTTGAGTTAGTAATCTGGAGTCTGGTTTGCCTTCTTGGGCTTCACAGAGGTGGACAGTGCGGGAGCATTACGTGGGTATGCACAGGGTGCAGTTCCTCTCAGCTTGCACCACCTGGTGCAAGCACAAGGTGGGTGTTTGTGTCTGGGGAACACAGGCTGCTTTGTATCTGCTCCCGAGGAATAAAGTGCTAACTTCCTCTCCGACGGTATGAGCAACACTTGGGCAACTGTGCTCCTTGAGAGCTGTAAGAGTGTCATGCTCTTCTAGTGCATTAGATCTCATATAAAGGGGTTTCAGACATCTAGGAAAGTACAGTGATCGAGTTCTTTCTAAATAGGATTTCTTTTGTCTAAGAAGATTTAAGTCACTGTTGTGAAAAAGCATCTCCACAAGTGAGATTGCATGTCATTCTTCATGAGCATTAAGTACTATTTCCCTTAGTTCTGTTACAAACTGGTGAGAAACTATCAACATATTTTGATAGGTAGCAAATAAATACTTAAAAGAAAAAAAAGCTTCGTTCTGAACACAGGATTTTTGCAGTGTATTATCCCTAAATTCGGGTCCCTTAGTTTCTAGTTTTTCTTTATAGAGCTTTATGTATTTGATTTACTTCTCTGTCATCTTTTATCTCTCTTCTTTTTGGGAAATAGACTTAAACTGTGACTTGTAAGGACTGAACGAACATTTGGCCAGAATAAGAAAAGTGCTAATTCCCCGAGGAAGAAGTGTGCTGCCAGTATCACTCTTGGCCCTGGTTCAGCAGCCACAGAGGCAAGTCTTTTCCAGATTTGGAGTTAGCTCTGTGTGGAAGCTGCATTCATGTGCTATTAGAAAGGTCAAACAAAACACGACCTTCATGCTTGCTTGGAGCTTTTCCACCTGAAGATGTCGACTGTTTTTTCACCTGATAAGTATGGCAGCTCCTGCTTTCCGGAATGAAAAGAATCAAGATGCTGAGACTGTTAAGGACTTTTCTGAAAGTCAAAGTGAGATTTGAAGTCTGATTCCATAGCTGGGCTCCCAGGTGGGCTTCCCCTCACTTAACTGCAGATGCCTGAAGGGCAGCCATCTGAACTAATTGTCACGGACTCCCACTGGAGTGAAGTACTAGGCACTTCAATTTATGTGACCTATTTTAGAGATCTACTTGGAATGACATAAATTGTCCACCAGATGTGCCGGTTTCTTCCTGTGGACTAGGGGAGCCTAGGGCGATAAGCCAAGATAGAGATTGTAGATGTTTACATTTAGGTGAGACAAATCCATTACTGCCATAAGGACCAAGCTAGCTTTGCTCCCATAACAGGGTGGATTTGGAAAGTTTTTCCTACCTCATCTGATGTGACATCAGACAGCTTGAGTCACTAGTTCCAGGAGTTGTGGCAGAGAAGTAGAGAAGCCACTTCTCCCCAATTTCATAACTGTGTGCCGTCTGCAACTCTATAGCTAGTTTCCTTTGTTTAAAAGCAATTAGTGTTGAGAAAGCACTCAGTTCATAGAGTAATATTAGAAAAACAAAACCTGGCTTCATTAATGATCAGCACAGTAAAATTCAATTACCTACTCGTTTCCCAGCTGCTGTGTTGGAAGCAACTAAATTTTAGCTGAACTGTTGTTCATTCTTCTTTGCTGTTGTCAACAACAAAAGATAAATAGGAGAGGAGGAGTGAAGGTTTTACTGTAA
Organism: Morus bassanus; assembly: GCA_031468815.1. Classification (NCBI taxonomy): domain Eukaryota; kingdom Metazoa; phylum Chordata; class Aves; order Suliformes; family Sulidae; genus Morus; species Morus bassanus. The sequence continues at coordinate 83,326,037 of CM062568.1, read as the reverse complement.
TCTACATTTGCGGGTGTAAAGCATACATTACAGCCTCTTAAAGCAGTGTAAGGAGTGACCACAATGGGAATCATGGAAAGCATTAAAAAAAATGCAAGGAAGCAGTACCTCATGCAATAGAAATGATTTAAAATGAATTACAGAAAATTTTCCAGTTTGTATTGTTTTTTCTTGATTGAGTAGCCTTGGAATGAATATGCAGGAAATTAACAGTTATACTTTGTATCACCTGTTAAGAGAAGCTGACCTGGAAGGTTTACGCTTCCCAAAGTGAGCTGTATGCATTCCTTGGGTACCCATTATCAGGTAAATAAAGGAGGAAGGAAATTTGGAAGGAACACCAGGGAGGAATCATAAATGAATCTGATTAAGGAAGGAATGTGAAAGGGGGAAAAGGTAGTCAGAACTGCTGTGAAAGATCCATATGTTAATCCTAGTTGCTAAGTGGCTTAAAAGAAGGACAGCTGATTGCAAGCAACTGGGTAGTACAGCTCAGTCGGTTACTGCTCATTGCAGACGAGGGGTGTGCTCTAAATCCTGTGCGATTTGAAGTCAGATAGACTCCTTGGCCACCACAAATACAGTGTAAGCGAGCTTTCTAGTCACAGCCGCAATAACTTGCTTTCAAAATCCAGAAAGCTTTTGTTTTAAGGTCTGGCCTTTGAAAACACCTTCTGTAATTAGCAATTAATTTTAAATTTTGTTACTAGGTGCACAAAAAAACCTTGAACTGTACTACGAAATTTCTGATAGCTCCAACATACCAAATCCTTTAAGGTTTTAAAAATGAAAATACTTAAAAAATCTTTTCTCCCTATTGCTCATGTTGTGTGGACAGAAAAAAACCGCCTCTAGTAAACCAGCATTTTTGCGGGTTGACACCCCCCAAAACCATAAGATTTTGCCTGTAACTCTTTCCTTGTCATCATGAAAAGTTCTACTACATTTTCCTGCTTGCATATTCTTTATTTTTAATCTTAGCTGCACCAATGTAAGAACTTGTCACTATTGCAAAGGTACTTCCATGCACATTCCTCTCCTGCCCCCGGTATCCTGCTCCCAACTAGACAACCTCCCGCTTTCCTTTATGCCAGCTCTGGCACTCATCTCCTCCCTCGGAGAGCTGATTCAGCCTGCTAAATGGGAAGAAAACTGCGCGCTCCATTTGCCGTATTGGTTTGTGACAAGCACCGAGGCAGAGGGAAGGGAGGTGGTGGCAGTGTGCGGGGCTGGGAGCGGGGGATGAAGAGGGCTAAGGGAGCCGGACTCTCCTTTTACGGTGGCAATGAATTGCTAGGTCAGACGAGTTCAACCTGCAAAACTTCACCTTTAGTCCTTCCCCTCTCTGGCTTCTCCCTCTGGGGCATTCCTCACCTTCCTGGCTTTATGTTTTTCTCCCTTTTCCTAGACCCCTCTGTTTCCTCAAAGTTGTGCATCTCTCCCTTTGCTAGTCTTTTTCTTCTCTGCCTTCCAGTTGGGGGTTTCTGGTCACCTCCATACTATTCTTTTCACTTTGGGGTGTTTATTGAAACATGGTCCCTGTCCCCCGCCCCGCCCTGAGTTTTAGTCCTTTTCTGATGTTTAGCTTTTCCTTTTGCATCGACCATTGTCAAAAGATAGGGCTAAAAAGAAGGTGGTGATGCTATAGAGCTCGAGGGTAGAAATCCTATACGCCTCTCCCCAATCTTGTTCACCTGCTTTCTGCTGCTTTCTGTGGTCAAATGCCATACCTGCAGAGCGGAGGAAAAACCATCTGGAATCAGAGCATATGATGTATGTAGAGTTCTCGGGTTGAAACCATCTCCTTGAAATAAATAAAAAGCAAAACTTCAGAAGGGAAAATCAGGCCCTCAGATCCTTTTTTTTTTTTTAACTTTTTCCCCCTGCCTGCTTGGAGATCCTGATGATTTGAAATGTTTGATACGTAAGGTTTCTTTCTGTTGGGTGCTGCTTCCCAACACATGCTCCGCAGCTGCTCAAATATCTGTCCTGCCTTGTTTTCCAGGAAGGGGAGTAGCACAGATTGTTCACTCGATGGACAAAAACGGACTTTATGGGTAAATGCAGATACTGTATTCTTTGTTCATGCCAAGTTAACTGAAAATGACCTCCCCATCCATGGGAACTCTTAAAGGTGATTTCCTCTGCAGTAGGAATTACGATCCATGGAAGATCCATAACTAGAAGCTCGTTGGGTACAGTACATCATCATCAGAGCACATCAAAACTTCGGCTCAACCGATTTATCTTTCCAGCATCTATTTTGAGTTATTTTACATTTTTTTTCCCCCAAAATACCTTTTCTTTTTCCCCCAGAGAACTATGTTACCTTTGTTTGTAGATAATGCAATGCACTGGTAACACGTTTGCCTAGATCGTAGGTCGGAAACAGTAAAACTCATTAATTTCGTATACGTCATGCAGCACTAGAAAGAGGCCACTTCCTCAGAGAACAACCGAGAGTAACTGGGGGAGTTACTGTGCTAACCAACATTTGCGCAAAGCATTGAAAAATGATTAAAAAGATGGAAAAGGGCTCAGGAAATCATCTAGCCTCTCCCTAGCCTCACTCCGCTGAGGTCGTGCCCAACTGAGGGAGGTTTATGTATTTTTAAACGCTTCCATTGATGGAGATGCCATAGTCTCCCTAGGCAAGTCACACAGAAGTCGCTACTAATTATAACACAGCAGAATGCAATTTTCCTTCAGAACGTGTTTGATCTTCTACAGTTTGTGTTAGTATGCGTTCGTAAAATAAGGAATAGGCCGCGAAATAGCGTTTCACTTTTCAAAGCCTACATGCTCAAGAACCGTGAGCCAGTCCTCCCAAATCCCGCATCATAAAAATAATACGTATTGGCAAGTTCGGTTTCGTTGTTCCTCTCTCCTTAACCTTTGGGGCTCCCTTGCCGGCTCCGGGGGCCGGTCGGGTGCTTTGCCCCGGGGATGGGGGACGGCACCGCCGCTCCGGGGGGCCGGGCCAGCCCCTGCACGGGGCTCTCGCCCGACGGGCGCCGAGCGGGTGTTGGGGACCCCCCGAGCCGGGCACGGAGCCCCCAGGCGCCGCCGCCGCCCTCTGCCCCCCTCGGCGCTCCGGCAGCCCCCGCGGGAGGGCTCCCTCCGCCGCCCGGGCCCGCAGGTGCGGCCGGGCTCAGCGCCGCGGGGGGAGGCGACGGGCCCGGGCCGCGGGGGAGTCACCGGCGCTGGGCGGGAGGACTGAAACCGCCGCCCCTCCAGCAGCGCGGAGGCGGGGGGGGGGGGGGGGAGCGGCGGCGCCTCCTCCTCCTCCTCCTCCTTCTTCTTCTTCTTCTCCTCCTCCTCCTCCTGCTCCCGCTGCCGCCCGGCTCCGCCGAGGGGCTGCCGGCTCCCGCGGCGGGGTGGGGACAGCCGGGGGCGGGCTGGAGGCACAAGTTGCGAGGAGGGGCGCCGGGGCCGGAGGCTGCCGGGCGGGAAGCCCGCGCGGAGGCTGCCGCCGCCGCCGCCGCCGCCGTCTGAGGGCAGAGCAGCGCCCAGCGCCGCCGCCGCCGCCGCGCCGTGTGGAGGGAGCGGCCCCGCCGCCCGCCCGTGGCCATGGGGGACTCGGTGTTCGGCGAGAAGCCGGCGCTGCGCTACGCGGTGAGTGCCGGAGCGGGCTGCGTGGGACGGAGGCTCGCAGGATGGTGCAGCCCACGTGTGCCGGGGGGGGGGGTGGTGGTGGTGGTGCGTCCGTCCGTCGGTCCGCCCGCCGCCCCGCCGGGGGCGATCGGCGGGGTCTGTGTGGGGGGCTGGTGGCAGGAGCGCGGTGGGGTCCCAGCCCCGGCGAGGCTGGGCTGCGGTCCGCGGTGGCGGTGGCGGGGCGGCCGCTCCCCGGCGGCGGCGGGGGGAGCAGGGGCGCTCCCGCAGGAGTAGGCGCTTTGGGGGAGCCCCCTCCAGCGCCCCGCCGTCCCTCCGTCCCTGTCCCCGCCGGCGGGCTGAGCCGGCGAGCCCCCAGCACCAGACCGGCCCCCGGTGAGTGGTGCCGGCACCGCTCCCGCCGCCTTTCAGATAATAACATCGGATTTTATGATTTCCTTCACAAGAGGTTGTGCTGTTGAGAAGCTACTTCCTTTCTCCCGGCCTCATTAGGAGCATTTTCTCGGTTGCTCGGGCATAAACCGAAAAACAACCCCCCAGCCGCTTACAACCGACCAGTCGCCGGCTCTCCTGAAGTGACAACTGCGCGCCAGCGGTAGCCGGCGAGGTCTGGAGCTGCTCTCGGGCACGCTGGTGGAAATAATGAATGATTTTCATCGCTGTTGATGAAGTTAGTTAGGTGGGAATTGTCAGTCAGAACCGGCTTGCTTTTCTGGTCCTGGTGAGTACGGCCGCTAGCACTGCAAGGATGGGTCGATAAGCGTGTCGCTTAGGCGGTACGCTGCGGCGTGCTTTTCTCTTTCACTTTGATTCCTTCAAGTGTGGGCCGTTAAATTAAGTTTCCTTTTATGCCTGCTTTTTAAATCCTATCTGAACAGTTTAGAGTAGAAGAGGTTGTTTGAAATTTTTTTTTTTTTTTTTTTTTTGGTGGGGGGGGAGGGAATATCTGTCTGTGCAAATACTCTTACACCCACTCAACTGGAGGTACTAGTGCATTCAGCTACTGTAGTAATACTACAGCTTTCAGAGGTAGTGGCATCTTGGCTAAAATCGTTACACAGAAGCAAATACATTTTGTATCCTGTATGAGTAGTGATAGCGATTTCATCGGGACACTAGTTCTCATTCATCAAATGAACCGGAACCTCTTCTTTTAGTAGGGTAATTGCCCCGTTCCTATTTAGACACATAGGAGACCAGTGACAGTCACGTCACATGCTAGCTCCATGAAACTTTTATTACTTCCTGTGATTGTGCTTGTCAGTCTACCACTAACTGCTAGTTACAAGCACCTTATTGTTTCTGTCAGTTAGGTATCAGTCCATTTTCTTGCCCGCAGCCGGCAGCAGATAGTGCATTAAGTTCGGATCAGCAGGCATGCAAAGGAAGAAGCAGGGTGGCCAGCCATCTCAGATGACCATGACCACTGTTGCAAAACCGCTGCTCTTTGGTTGCTCTATGTTGCAGCAAAGGGGAAATTGTGCACCTAAGAATAATGCTTTAAAATAAAAGTTTTTACTACTTTAAGATCTATTTCAGTAATAAAGTAACAACACATAGGTACATCTAGGAGGTAAGTGATTTTTGCAGGTGATGTTATTGGATTGTTTGGAGAATATGGATCTGGATGCTGCGCGTTATCCGTGCATACGCTTAATGTGAAGTCTCTGAATAGCCTAATTGAAAACAAATGCTTGTTGACCGGAAGATAAGCTAAGACTTCAGGGCTTTGTCAGATTGAGGCCTTAGCAATTACTGCTTAAATGGGACTGATAATTCAAGTTCCATGATTTTCATAAAAGTGCATAAGGAAGCATCTGCATTAGCATCTCGGTTCAGGTCAGCAGTGTGCTTTTGAAGGGAATCTCCCAGTTTTCCCCACTCACGTGTCTTCGTTCATGTCTTGGGGCAGTCCTGGAGCGTGGGAAACAGCGTTTGTTCAGGTGATGCTGAACTGGGGGATGTGCTCCTGGTGCTGCCCAGTGCCTGGACAGTATTCGAGCCTCAGGACCAAGCCAGAGTCAGCTTGAGTGTAAACTTTTGAAATCTGTGTGGTTTGGCCGTTGGGTCCTGTATACCAGCTTGTTAGCTCTGCAGTGTGCTACTGCCAGTGCAACGTGATAATGTAGCCATAAATCAACAGGGATGCCATTGTGATTCTGAAGCTTCATAGTGTATTTGCAAGGATAGCTTATACAAACAAAGACTTAATAATTTAGGACTGTAACATCTGTGGGGATGACCACATAACCAATAGTGCGTTTGATCCAGCGTATATTAAGTGTGAGTGGGATGACTGATAATTATGTCACAGTTACGCTTTGGACTCGGCATTGGTGTTGACTCACCAAAAACCTCCAGTAGGCAAGACGTAATTTTAACCAGCTGAAACATTTTTTTTTTTTTCAGTGAAAAGTAAGTTAAAAGAAATTAGCCAGCTGAAAATGAATAAAAATATCTTACTAAAGGAGAGTAGGTAAAAAAAATAAAAAAAAAAAGGGAAGAAAAAAAGAGGGTTACACTTGCACTGAGTCACAGAAATGATTTTTTTTTCTCCTAATATCTTTTCACCAGCCCAGAGACCTCTTCTCCCTTTCCGATATTTATAGAGTATTTTTTTGAAAACTTGTAGAAGGTTAAATAATACCTCATCCTCGCTGTATGTTGCCTGGCCAAGCAGCACCCTTTAATTTTTAGACCTAGGTTAGTTTTACCTGCCCACTAATCATCTACCTGAATCCACTCTGATTTACAAGCTATTTTTGGTATTGTGGTGTTTATAACCAGTACTAAGATCTCCAAATTTTCCAGGAATGTTTTTTCAAATTGTTTCATTAAGAAGAATGGTCACCTTTCTGACTTGGGATTTCTTCTCGTTGGTTCCTAAATTAAATTTTTTTTTTTTCCATCTTAGCAGCAGTTACAGGGGGAATTAAAAGATCTTTCATGTATTTTAGCTAAAACACCAGGAAGCAATATTGTACTTACTTTAAGAGATCCATTGGTAACTTGAAATGCAGTGTTTTACGTATGTGAAGAAGAGACTCAAAATAGCCTCGGCTGTTGCCCAACCGACCGTCCCTTCAGTGGTCCAAAGCAGGAAGCTTGAAGTATGATCTGGCTTGGATATAGCTATTTTAATCTTGGTGTAGCATCTTTAACCTTGTTTTGTCTTGAAACATTTACCAGAAGGGATTTCCCTGAAGGGAAAGGACGTTTGCCCTGATGAGGAAACTCTGGCTGTCTTTAACCAGGGAATATGAGAAAATGGGGAGAAGCTGGGATTTCGAAGTGGCTGCCATGACCTGTGGGGTACCTGTGGGGTCTCATCTGAAGAGAAGATGCAAGAAGACACTTCCTTGGGGCCAAAAACTGGGAGTTCTGGCAGCTGGAGCGGAGGGGATACGTGGGTCACTGGAGGGCACAACTATGAGTTGGTTTAAGCCTCTGAATCTATTGCTGGTAACGAGGTCACCTCCAATTCAGATGTCAGTATCTGGGGAGAAGAAGGGTTTTTCCCTGTCTCCAGCAGTATTTGGGGCATTGTCTTGTCTTGTGTGTTGGCTCAGCCTGTGCCCAGCTGACCCTTTGCTGGTGCAGTGGGCAGACTTGCTGCTCGCTCTTACCATCTTAAATCTGTCAGTCTGTGTGGAAGGATGGAGTAAACAAAAGAAACAGTTTGCAAGGGAAACTATAACACTGGTGAACTGCAGAATGCCTTCTGGAGCACAGAGGGAATTAAAAAGAGGATAATAAATATTTTCCTCCAGTATTCTAGTTGTAGTAATGCTAATTGTTACTCGTAACAAAATTAGATTACAGAATAATTCAAAGTGGAATAGCAAGATTGGTGGTGACACTGTAAAACTCTGAGCTAGGACTGGAAAAAACCTCTCCATGAGGAGGACCCAAGCACTCACATCCTCCTGTGGGCTAACTTGCGTTTTGCAAGAATCCACTTTTAAAGAGAGTTGCTTGACTTTCTGATTTCAAGACATGTTGCCTGATGACTTGAGCCTTCAGCCTCTCACAGATTTTTAACAACAAAATTGCATGACGCGAGCAGACCACATTTATTATAGTGATTGTAATAAGTCCTACAAGTATATCTTACAGGACTAAGAAGTGTGCTGCCTTCACCTAGACCCTTTGTCTGGTTTCTCTCTCTTCCCAATGGGCTCTCCGGCAAGAAGCAGCGCAGAAGCAGACCAGACCAGTGCATATCCAGATCAACCGTAACGTACATTGCAGTCAGGTTTGGTGAGGTGGAGGACTGGCTGTGGCATTCAGGCATGCTCAACATGAGAATAAGTTCTTGCCCACCAGGCTCTGTAATTTAAAAATCTCTGCTCCATAGGAGACAGCTGCATATTTTCTCATATTCCAACTACTCAAAGGCAGAGTTAACTAGTTCAAAAAAATTAAATCACACTGCAGGTGTTGTTTTCTAATTAGGAAATTGTGAAGAATACTTCCAACTTGATCAGATAAGCAAGTTACAGAAGAGGCAGTTAGCAGTAGAGGAGTGGTTAAGTGTCACGTTTCTGGCACCCGACTCCTGGATTTTATTCATCAGAGACTTACGCTGACCTTGTGCATGTTGGGTGTTTTGCTGAAGGAATATGATTTCGGATAGCTGTTGAGCCCAATCCTTCATTCTTCATTTGGGTGAAATTCACAGTGCTGGTGATGATTCATGCTTACACTTCTGCAGCATTTGAAAGTGCTTTTATTGCTAATCTCTAAAGAGCATATAAAAATATAGGAAACGAGCACTATTTGTCGCTCAATAGTGAACACCAAGGCCAAGCTTTGATTGGGATTGATGGAATCTGAAGTGAGTCCAGCTAGCTTTTATCCGCTGTGCAAAGTGGGCACGAGTTAATGCCGAAGAGCCAAGATGAGGGGAAGAGAGGAAGCAAAGAGCTCTTGTGTGTGTCACGGGCTCTTAAAAAGTTTCAGGAAATAGGTTTTAATTCTGATCTGGTCATGTTTTTTACACCGATTGAACTCTTAATGTATTCCTGGAGCTCTCCACACACACATGGGTATTAACGTGCTTTCTCTAGTGTGCAGGAGAAAATATGGGGGCAGATGCAGGTTGAGTTTGGCAAGGTTAGCTAGGTCAGGTGCAGAGCCACGCTGATGTGGTTGTATTAGTCTGCCCCCAGATATTGGCCAGGAATAGAGGTGGCCTAAAGTATGGAGAAAGTGGCCATCCTGTGTATAGACAGCAGGAAGTAAAGCTTCCCTTTCATTGTATTTCTCTGCCTGTCTTTACATAGCATAATCTATCACTGCAGTGCAATTACAGTTCTTGTGCTGTTCAATAAAACTCAATGTGAGTGGAGCTTCAGGCTTTTTATTCAGAGAGGCACACAGTCATTCAGCTCTGATACGGCGCTATACTTCCCTGGTACAATTTATGCTGATTGTGCTTCTCCAAGAGGGGATTTAATCAATCAGCAATATTCCTTTGTAAAGCTGCTGGATGGATGAGGTTTTGTGCTCTCAGTACTGAGGAAGTCTGCCTGAGCAGTAAGGTCATGTGTGGCCAAAATCAGCAACCTGTGTCTGGAATTAAGGTTAGCCAGGCAGATGAAGTGCAAGATGAGAACTGAGGATTTCGGTCTCTATCGTGTCCTTTTTTGGTGATTTTTTGAGCAGGGCGCTTGTCCGGTCCTTTTTTTATTATTTATTTTTCTGCAGAAATGCTTCTTTTCCTAAAAGAACTGGCACGTGGAAATGCACATTAACCTTTAGGAGATGTTTAGATGCGAAGGTGGTGTGATACAGAATTACCCTTAAGTAAAAGTGTTGGACTCCGTGCGGTCTTTATTCCCCTCGCAGGCTGATGGTTTGTATTTCAGTTCTGTTTCCCAGAACCTTTTCGAAATTTGCAGGCGGATTTTTACATTTCTTTCAGCCTGAAGAGTGAAGCTGTGTAAATGGGAGATGATTGAGGTCACATATATTTAGGTAGTTGGTTCTACTTTTATTTATCTTCAGTTGCTAATCAGTTATCTTTTATACCCAAATGACTTTGCGTGGTACTGTGAAGAAGGAGGTTACTTGTTTGTGATATTTTTTTCTGCTGACATAAAAATAGTATTTTTGCTGGCCACAGCTCTTCAAAACTTAATTTATTTAGAATTTAAATTCCAAGTAAAAGTAAAACCTAATAGTCTCTTTTACATGACATACTTACAGGGTCTTCTGAACACTTTTGAACTTCTTTCATTTGTCTGAGTACCTCTGTCGTTCACCGAGTAGTATACCTCTGCAAGGGCTGTTTGCTGCTCTTGTTCTAATGGAATACCTGTACCTACAGCAAAAATACAGCTGAACTCTCAGTGGCTTGGGAAAGATGTATTAAGAGTTCAAATTTCACACTACTCCTGCCTTTCTGTAGTTGAGAATATAGAAAGCCATTTCACTCCATGCAGTGAAATGGCTTTTTCTTGTCTAGGGAATAAAGGAGGTGTGCAGACATTGTATTGCTTACAAAAAGAATCTGACAACCTTTCTGTAACCAGTCTTGGCTGACGAATCCATGTGGCTCACGTTTGGTTTCTCGAAAAGGGTGTCAAATCTTAACGCTCCCTTGAGAGATGCATGGGTCTTATCGGGCAGGGCTGACTCAAAAAGAAAAATAAGTAATGTTTTTCTTTCTGATGATTACTATCTAAGTGTTATCAACAGTGCACAGTTAAAAGGATTTCCTGAATGTATCGTCTACTAAATCAAAAACTGTTAGGAATTGCTAATGGGGAATTGAATATTACAACAGTACTTAAGTACATGGCAGTAGTGTTCACTTGCTAAAGGCAACGTAAGTGAAGTTTGGGTTTGTTTACACTACGGTGCCCCCAGGTATGCAGGAAAAGTAAGTGCTGATCATAACTACCTGTAAGATAGTCTGCTGTTACTTCATACTTGGATGCTTTACATTTTTGAAGCAGGTGAATGAATCTTTGGAAGTCATACTGAGCACTGTTTGATATTTCATCATACAGTTGAATTCTTTACTTTTAAATAACATCTTATATGTATTTTTGTGCATTACTTTATCTGAATCTCATTATCACCTTTGCTACGCTGCCACGAAGATAGATGATCCTATGATTTTATGACTGCTACTGTGCTGTGTAATTCCACTAGATTATAGTCAGTCTTCATTGTTCTTCTTGACTGTAGATGATCAAGTTTTTTTGCAATCAAGCATCTTGAATGGCTAAGTATGTCTGTAGGTACCTGGTATGGAGCACCCAAACTTTGGCCTGAGTGTCTGTATCTCCTGAAATTTGCAGTTATTTTCTTTCGGTGTTTATAAGGGTATAATATTGCAAAGGTTTACATATTTAGAAAGTTGATTGCATTGTCTGGGATGTCAGATTTGATTTAGAGACCTAAATTAGGTGGTGTTTAATGTTGATTATTTTCTCCTTTTGCCCATTAGTTTGTAAAAGCTCCTGTTATGCTCATCTATATGTCACTTGGCATATCGATTCAGTATCCTTGCAGGCTGAAATTCTCATTTCAGTACATTACTGTATTTTTTCCAGTCTGGTCCTATTAATAAATATCCTGAGGCTTGCAAAGCACTTTGTTGTTTAAACACAAGCTGTGGAAAAGAATCTGAAGATCATCGTTTGATAGAAGGATATTAAGTTTGCTTAAAAACTTGGAATTGTATTTATACTTTCCAGGCGGGGTCTTGAATGAGCACAGTATATAGTGCTATCTGTATGAAAACCAAACCAAACCAAAAACCAAACCCATAAACAAATTGTGTAGGAAGAAAACCATAGGTACTTGCAGCCTGGTCCTGTTCTTGCTGAAATATGTCCCGGCTCTTGAAACAGATGTTGAGTCCAGCGTTGTGCAGAGGCCACACCCTCTGTTTCCCTTGGCAAATTGTCTCACATTCCAGCAACCCTCTGGGCAAAACATCCTTTAATTGGTACTGTGGCCTTAAATGTTTCCTTTTTTCCTCTGTGGTAAGTTGTTCATGCCCTATATCACTGCAGGCTGTCACTAATATTTGCATACTGTGATTATATACCCCTTTAATGTCAGCTTTTGTAGCTGCATGTATCAAACATAGGAAATACTCCCCATTTCCATTTAAGTTACCTTAAATAAAAGCGAGTGATCTATTTTAGCGCAGAGTATGGTACTGAGAAACTTGTGGCAGAACATCGCAGATTTTGTTGGTTTGCAAGCAGAGATCTCTGAGTAACTGGGGAAACCCCTGATTAGCTGGTTGCTTCCTCTCCCAGGTGCCTGTTTCTGTGGTCTTGTGAGTGCTTTTGTACTCGGGTTCAGAGCCCGTTCCAGCATCTGAGCACATCTGGACAAATGGTAGAAACAGGTGGTAGGAGAGAAAGAGCATGACTTGGCTTTTTACTGGAGGGTGGATGTCTTTCAGAGTTGCAGCTGCTGAATCTGGTACTTCTTGTGCTGTCTGCAGTGTCTTGCAGAGGTAGGGATAGGAGCAACGACCAGAGGGGTTTTGTTTCAGCCTGTATGAGAAGTAACTGTGAACCTCAGGAGCTATCCCTCTAGTGAGGGATGAGAGATGTTCAGGTCTTGAGAAGATGTACGTATCTCAGTGACATATTTTCACTGGAGATATATCTGATGTGCACCTGCATAGCTCTCAGCATCATTTGGGTGACAGGCAGTGCATCTTAACACTTCTCTTCAGCTCAGGAATCGGAGATGACCCCTTTCTAGCAGGGAGCTGCTGACATGTGTCCTTGTAACCTCAGAGTTGAATTGCAGTGGTGCTGCATGCGTGGGGCGACTCTTGGAGGAACAGTGGACACTGCTGTTAGCAGAGGTGCAGCACCATGTAACAGCTGAGCGTTGCATCCCTTGCTTCCAGTTACATGTGTTGTACAAAAAGCATAAACCATCCAGGAGCAAATGGCAAAAGATTGCACCTACTCCCATGCGATGTCATGCGAGGCCATGAGTCTGTCCTGTTCTTGATATGCCCTGGCAGTGTTGGATTTAAAGCCACTGGGTTTTCTAGAGGTGGTTCGTAGTCTCTCTTCTTCAGCAGAAAGTGAAGTCCTGCTCAGTTTGTTGAGCTTCGGGGCACATAGTTTTTTCTTTCAGGGAAGGATTTTGCTGGTGCATCGTTCTGGCAGGTAGGTGGTTCTGGGCTGCTTTGTTTTCACGTGGCTGGGTGAGCCCACAGTTGGATGTTGTGGCTGCAAGAAATGAAGTTGCTGGTGACAAGCTTTGTTTTCAGAGTTAATGAGGAGCATCAATATGAATTCCTCTATAAATATTTATTTTTGTTCTTGCACGTCCTTGTCCTGAAATGTGTTCAAGATTTAGCTTGACATAAATCTGAAATTTAGTCTAAGGCCACAGGAAAACAGACTAATTAAATGCAAAGTTGAGAAATTTATTGTCCCCTTACCTATCTTCCAGAATGCATCTGCATTTTAGTCAGGATTTTCCACGCACGACCGCACAGCCCGTGCGAAGCAATGTCAAATTCTATTTATGAGAAATTAAGATGATAAAAATGTTGCAACAGGGCAGAGTTAATCTCCGTCAGAATCACAGAGGAGAAAAAGGGTATAAAAGAGTAAACTATGCAGGCCTTCTCCATAACTGTACATTTACTGTGTCAAATGTTTTTGTGAATTTAACAAGGAGAGTGTGAGTTGCTTACATTTACTTACAGAAAAGATGCTGTTGTCCCTTCTGACTGCTGATCAGTTGATGATTTACCTTCTGGCTAATTATTTTTTTGGGGGAAATTCTCCCTGCTGTGAGTTCTCTAATGGTGCATAGTTGTCTCAGTACAGGTGATTCATTGCATCAGAAGTGGTCCTTGCAATTCTTTAATTATCTGATAGTGCTGTAGTCTTTGAAAGCATTCCTTGATATGGAAATTTGGGAGTCTCCATTTATTGAGTCTTTTTGCATGAATTTGGAGAATTTGTTTGTTGTCAGTGGTGCTGAACAGAACCATATATTTTTACTTCTGGAGAGGGTACATAATGGCTGGAGAGTATTTAAATCCTTCAGGGCTAGAACAGCATTTCTGGCTATAAATTAAAGTTGTCATAGTGTGCCTACTAGACTGTAAATTGGACTGAACCAGAGTCAGTATTGTGGCCCTTCCTACAGTGGGATTAATTTGGGTTTTCCCATACTGTGTGTCACACCATCTTGTATCACTTTTCATTTATGCATTTTCATCATTCATTTAAAGTCATCTAATTCTGTATTTGCATTGGTACAGGCTTTCTCAAACCCAGGTGAACGAGACCTATTCTTGTGCCTTTAATTATGTCATAGTGGCATTCAGACATCTGCTGTGAAGTGATGGAAAAAAAGACTCTTTGGACTCTCAAATTTATCATCTTTCAGTGACTTTTAGGTCTGCACAGCTGAATTTGAAAAGATGCCTTTGCTAGAAGCCAGTCCTGTACATTTAGCCAGCTGAAGCCTCGGGCTGTGTTGGTGGTGGTTTTTTTTTTTTCCCCTTCGTGGTGTTGCCCATACAAAATACCCCGTAATTGTTGGTGTGCAGCAAAACCCTTTTAATGCTATTGCAACTCCTCTTCTCTCTGCAGGGCTGAAAATGATGAAGGGCATTATTTCTGTCCCTCGAATAAATAGTAATTGAAATGCACACAGAGAGCACATCTGATGAGTAGCAAGCTGCTGGTTTGTGGTTTTTTTTTTTTTCCCCCCCTTTTTTTTTTTTTCCTCCTGTCTGAGCATAATCACAAAAGTGTTTGGCAAGAAATATTACTGTCAGGAATTATCTATGACTATCAATACAGTACCTGTTACCTTAACTTGCATGTAACATGAAGCAGAGTTGACTTATATCTGTCTTTTGGCTTATTTTGTACCAGTTGTTTAAGTCACTTGCCCTTTATGCAGAATGCATGCCTGAAAAAGGAATTCCAACTGAGGAAGAAACATTGAATTCCTTTCCTTTAGTAACATGTTCCTGAGGGTGTTTTTTTTGTTTATCGCTTTTTTTTTTCTTTTTAAAAGTTGTCTTACATTCTGTCTCTTGTAAGACAATGAGAAAATGACCCATTGTGGAATATGGACACTGTAGGTCATCCACAACAATTTTGTAAAAACTCTGTGCAGAGCACATTATCAGCCCAACTGATCCTGTATTGTTTTTGGTGGAATATTTATACTTTTAAATCAGTTTTCTAGTCTTCACTACATCTTTGGTGTTAAAATAAATATAATGCAATTGGCTATTGATAATTATTTACTTTAATGTGTGAGGTTTTACAAATTACTACATCCCTTTCACTAAATGTCACAGGAAATAGCAGGGTTTTCCACTTCTCCCAAGGGGGGTGTGTGTGTGTGTGTGTGTTCATATTTAATTTGCTAACACACGTTCTCCAAGCTAGATTTGTTAGAACTGAGATCTTCACGCTGTTCTCCTTTGTTAACGATATTTCCTTTAATTTTGCTGGTGTCATTTTGCAAGGCGGGGCTTTGGTTTGAACCCTTCAAATTCACTTGTGCTGGAAGGCTTCAGCCGCAAAGATGTAGAAGATTGACATTAAAATGATTCCCTCTGTTTTTGCCTTGTCTTGTGTGGATTGCCATCACATTGTGTGTTTTAGTCTTGTGTTTGAGACACTTGTATGTTTGATCATCAACTAACTTGATCTATCTAATGCTGTTCCTCTCTTAAGGGCGCTAGGCCAGGCTAAGTCAAGGTTTCATTTTACAGGGATGAATGTTTTGTTTACAGTATATATTACAAATCCTCTATCTGAAGTTTTGTGAAATGCTGCAGCTTTGCTCACGCTGACGTCTGGAGTAGAACAAACTTCATCTTCACTGAAAGCAGATTTCAGTCATTGCTTCTGAAAATCCCAGCATTCGCGTGGCTGCTTGACAAGGGTGAGCATGGTTTTAGTGTTCTCAGAATTACTTATGTGGTCTTTGTTTAAAATAAGTTTTTGTCTGTTTCCTCTTTCCATTTTCATTTATACATGGCCTCTCCTCTGTTGCATCATTCTGTGTGTGTAGCCTCATGTGCCCCCTCCACTCCCCAGCACAAAAAAATCTTATGTGGTACCTCTTTCTTCCACGCAGGAATCTGAATCATCTGTTAGAAATTATTGGGTTAACTGGTACCTCTGAGGATTGTTTTAGATTCTGTGGAAGCTCAGGGGATTTTTGAATTTGGGTGGGGTTTTTTTTGTATTTTTTTTTTTTTTTGCAAGTAGTCCAGCCAGTAACTTATATTGAAAACTCAAATTGTGGACTAACTGGTCTTTTTCCTTCCCTAAAGTGCCTCGTATACTGTTGTTATGTCCTAAATAATTATTACAGTTGAGAACACGGGATTTAGTCAAACACCTTATATCAGTATTTTTAGTTCTCAGGCATTCGCTAATTCTCCTGTGATCGGAAGACATTTGAATCCTATTTCTGTTCTTGATTTCATTAAATGTCCTATAAGTTTCCTTTAAAATCACTGACAATGTGTACTGCAAAACTTTGGAGTTCTTTTTTATGAACTGATACATTGGTGTATTCTGTACTAGAGAGACGAGCATTAAAAATATGTGTTTCTTGCTGTAAAAGGCAAATTACAAACATTTTCCATCTGGCAATCAGCACACAGGTGGAGCTGAACATTTGAAAGTAAACTGTTGATCTGAAACATACCTTGTCATCTTAGAGCTATTTTAGTTAACTACAAATCAGAAACAGAGTGTACCCGTTTGAGCAACGATGCCAGATCCTTAGGGTAACCTGTGTGCTGCCCCTTCTTTTTTTTGAGCATGTTAGTTCCATAGTTTTTAATGAAATCAAATTTGTAAACTGATAGGAGCAGAGCTTGTATGTAGCTTGTTCTATAAAGTGTTTAATGCATTTTGTTGCATTCAGAGGTAATAGGATTGGCAGTGTGTATGTATGGCCTTGATTTTCGCAAATAACCTTGTTTATGTTCTTGGTGATTCATCTTGCTGTTTTCTGGCATAAACTTTTTTTTTTCTTTCAGCTAGTGATAATACTATTGAGTTTTCTGTTAACTTGGTAAAATTGATACGTATCTATTAAGGATGCAAAAGCAAGGGGGAAAATAAGAGGTCACACTTATTCTGGGATAAGTATCAGCAGTTAATGGAGTTACCATGAGGAATTAATGTGTCTTGCTATTCATATTCTTTAGTTCTGCTTGAACTGGCCTCTAGCTATCTTTGTGGATCCATTTTAAAGCGAGCTTGAATGCAACTTAAAGAGGGTGACTGGAGCAAGACAAGCAGAGCAATACTCTGACTCATCACAGTGCATATTTAGGTATTTAGACAAATATTTAAGTGCAATTTCTCAATCTGGCTTCAAGTAAGCAGGTGAAGGAACAGGCCTTTTTGATTGCATTGATCAGGCAAATGAGGTTGCTTTTACATGAGCTCTCTTTGAATCTCCTAAGGGCTTCTCTGCTTGAAGCAGAAGTGGGAAAACAAATGGCTGAGTATTCCCTGTCACCCCTTATAGTTACGTCTTATGAGGAGGTTTCTTTGCATTTGGGATTGTTCTTTTTGCCCGTGTTGTACTGCACACAGTTCAGATGGTCCTAGCCCTATGACTGGTGCTTTCAGCCTCAATGTTGGTTATAAATAAGCAAATCTAGTGAAGGCTGAAGGTCAGGACTATTCCTGCCCTACTGCATTGACCTGCTTTGAGCAACCAGAAGCTACAGGAGTGTTCTCCTTTGTTTCAAATGAGGAGAGTAACACAGTGTTTGGGCAGGCACTGTAGATGCAGTCTTACTGATGGTTTAGCTGGGTGTCTTCCTAAGCTCCGTCCTCCCCGTAGCAGCCAGTCGCTGCAAGGCTGCTGACTCTTTGGCCAGCCTGCACCAGAGTCTGAGTGAGTGTAACACTTTCAAAAGAGTTCCTTGTATAGAAATTGCGCTGACACTCAAAGAAGGGCTGAAACCCCCCCTGTCCTCTTGTGTTTGGTGAATCCTGAGTCTTTTCAACTACTTACCAATGTCTTGCTTTTCATTAGTCCTGGAGGTTGTTAGCTCCCAAAGACTTCAGCTGCAGCTTAGTTGGTCAGCATCACTGAAGAGCAACACTTGGAGATTGAGTTATACGTGCATGTAAACCTTTCTGGCTTATAAACAGCCCTGCTGACACGCCCGCATAAAGGAAGTCCAAGGCAGGACACAGACCTACCTTCCCACCATGTTAGCAAGGAGCAATGCTCAAAAGAAGATGTTTCTGTAGGAAAAGAGACCCTTGTAATCACAAGCACGTCTGCTTTACATCTTTCTCTTGTGTATATATATTACAATGTATTAGTTACATATTTGTGTGCATTTTAATGCTATGTTTGTATACACTGTTCTTTTATTTCTTCTCTGCTGGAAGTATTTCACTTGAGGTTATCCACAAGATTACCCAATCACCACACTATGATTGGTCATTAACAAATGTCATCGTCATTGCCGCCACATGAGCAAGTGAGCAAGGCTTGCTGGCTGACCTCTTGAGGGTGCGACAGAAAACTCCTCCTCTGTTGCTAAAAGATGCTTAAGTTACCTTGCTGAGACCAAGTTCAGTTATCCATTTTTATGAGTACAGGCATTTCTTGTATCCTGTAAAAGAGAGCAGCGTGCCATGTTCTGATGCAAGGCTAGATTTTCTGGTGTAATGCCTAATTGTGACAACGGACTGTTGTGGTATTTTCAGTATTGGTGTTATTGAGACCTCATCTGTGAGTTTTGGACAGTTATTTCTCTGAAATACTTTCCCTTAAAAACTTGCTCTTCTCAGTGGTATTTTTTGTCTTTCAACAGAAATAATTTTAATTAAAAAGAAGGAAGAGAAAAAGAGAAGGTTGAGTTTTGACAGCAGCAGAAGTAATTGCATTAGTCCTGGGAATGAAAAGTATACCAACTTGGAGAAAAAATTAAGGGCCGAGATATATGTGTAGGTAAAGCATAGGGGAACTTATTCATGATACATTGATGGACTTGACTTTTACTCACAGGCTGTGCTTGCAGAAGGGTGCCTCTTCTACAGCACGTAGGCTGGATCTGATGCATAAAAGCAACATATCCAGAAGTTTTCCAGGTCGTGTACAAGTTTTGACAGCCTGCTTTCTGTTGCTGCCTTTTGATGCTTGTGTACCTCTTCCCTACTTCAGGATCAAAACTGTGTCCGCTGTTTGACCTTGTGCTGGGGAGAGTCTGTGATGATCCTAGAGGCTGCTTCTTAGTCCCAGGTTTTTATATTTGTGTCGGGAGTGTTTGGTGGTTTCCTGGCTTGCTTATGCTTCCCATAGGTTTATACTCTCTGAAATGTATTTAACTTACTTCCTAAATGACCTCTGAACATGTACTTCTAGTCTCAGCAAATCTCTGTAGGTGTAACTTGAACACCAAGGAAAATTGTACAACGGGGGGGGGGGGGGGGGGGGGAAGAATAGCTTTTCTTCAGCTCCTTTAACATCCGCACAACCTCCCATTGCTTTGGTACACATCTTCCTCCCGTTTGTAGTAGGCTTAGATTGTTTTTAGCACTTGCACTTTACTCTATTTCCTGGAGACTGATGCGATTTAGCACTGCAGAGGGACCAGAGGAAATGATCTCTTGACTGAGTCTATTAATTATTGTTCCCCCGAGAATCTGTTTCTTCTTCAGAAGGAATGGCAATAGCAAACAGAAAAAGCACTCTGGAAACAAGCTAGTGCAATTATTATTCATGTGTTTGGCAAATTAGGGGATTGATCCTGTTCTCGAAGGTTTCAAAGAAACATATTTGTTCTGTTTTGATGTAACTTTTTTGTATGAAAATCAGTCTTTGAGCCTGTAATTCTTCATACTCACTTGAAGCTTGAAAGTGATTTCTTTGGAAGAAAAATATTTGGAAAGTTTAGCAAAATTCCACTTGGCCAATATCTAGGAACGTAAGACACGGGGGACCTCCTGGGCTGTGGATCGCTGCCCCTTTCGGTTGCACACAGCTACGCATAATCCCTTACATAAACACAGCAGGCTCTGTGTCTCAGAAGTAGTTTTTCTTCACTTCACTCCTTCAGCTGAAGGGCTCTTGCAGAGCTCCGTGACTGATAGTCATCTTTTCATATTGGCCTAAATTTATTCTTGGGGCAACATGAGCTTTTAGCTTAAACTGTGCTTTTGCTGCCCTGGTATTTATCCAAGTTTTTTCCCCTTCATTTTGTTTTGGCTGAGGAAGGGGAGCTGGCTCTCTGTTTTGATGGACTTCCTTATTCTGTACCTCTACCCAGAAACTGTCCTTTTTGCTCGTTGCCTTCTTCAGGTGTGGACTTCACACACAGTGGAAACAAGTGGCTGCCTGGGAGAGCAGAGTGATGGGAGCTCATATCATGGCCTGAAGTCAAAGAGAAAATGTCCTCTGTCCTGATCCCTCCCCCACTCTAACTATAAATGGAGACCGAGCTTAGCAGTTGACATCAACATTGCAGCATTCTTCATTTAGATGAATCTGCCCTTGGCAACCTTTTCAATTCATGGCTTTTTTCCCCCCCCCCCATCTTTTAAATAGATGCCCTAATCAGCTTTATTCTGCAGTTCCTCAGAAGCAGCATTCCCTCAGAGACTGGGATCTGCTGCCTCCGCAGGCAGAGGGGAGGAAAGCTGAGCACAGACCTCATCTTTCTCACTCTGCTGGAGTTTCTATTGAAGTCTGTTTTGCATGGCTCCTAGTTTTGGGGACAGCAGAGGGAGAGGCGGAGTTGGGAGGTAGCAAACTGTAGCTACAGGGGGTGAAAAAGGAAGGAAAAAGGGCAAAGTACTGATGAGAGAGAGAGAAGGGTGTAGCTGAGGAGACCCCGCTGCCGTTGTGTGTGGAAGCCAACCTGCAGCCTGAGCTCTGATCCCTGCAGCCCCTTGCCCTTGCACCAGTACCCCTTGCACAGCCCAGGGGGGTATAAAAACTCCTCACACTTGGGAGTAGCAACTGTGGAAAAAGTTCCTAGATGCCTCCCTACCACATTAAACCATAGTGAGTGAAGCAGGTGTTCATTACTGTGGGGAAATCTCATATGAACAGATTTCTTTTGTTTGCACCACTACTACTGTGACAATAACTAATTTTTGTATGGCTAGCTTAATTTGAAGGAAGCCTTCAACTTTTAGATTTGCCTAGCAATAGTATGGATACATTGTCATTGGGAAAAACACACTTCTGCCTAGAATGTAATATACATATTTGACAAAGATGACTACAACTTAAAAGAAATAATGTGAACTTCTTCAGTCCCAAATTAATTAGCTTCACTGGTGCTACTCTTTCTGTTTTGCCAAACTTGAAAAAATAGAAAATACAAGATTAAAAAGACACAGAACAGTACATACTGTTTAAAGAAAAATCTGTTGCAAACTGAATTAATTTAAAAATTACATAAATATTCCATTCATATTGGCTTTATTCCTTTCTTACATGGCTGCACCTAAGATTTAAAATCATTATCTTTGTGCTAAGCAGTGGCCCTTTGTGCTGTGTGGGCTTACCAGGGATATGTTGCTTTTTCTGGGGGAAATATAATTTATACTCGTAAAATTTTAAGGATGGCATTACATTAAGTAAAGGTTTTTTTTTTTGCATGTCATGAATCTGAATGGGGAAGAAGAGGAACAGATCTATGTATGCCTCATTGTTTAAAGTGTAAGTGTGCCAGCTCTCTCCTACATCTTTTTCCCCAGGGCTGTAAAGTTTTAGTAGCACTTAGCAAAATGTTCAAAGGAGATACATGCCAATATGATTTTAAGGACAGCATAAGGCATTTTAAAGTAGTGACTCATGCAAAATGTTAATAAATACAACTGCACTCAAATTGCTTAAAGCTGCCTTTGTTACACTACAAAGGTGAGAGGTGCTTCTGAAATGCCAAATGAAGATTAAATTGTCTTCAGACTTTTCCATCTGTAAACATCTGTCTAATGTAGATAATCTTCTGTTAGGTCAGACTGGCTAATTCTCTGATGTTTTTTGGCAGGAGGGTTCCACACACTTAAGGAGTTTTAAAAAGCTTGGCAAAGTTCATGAAGTTTTCAATTTTTCTGTCACTTGGAGTACTTTAAAAATGGGTTCTGATGAGTTCTATATGAAATAAACAATTATGTTAGTTGTCCTTTCCAACCTGTTCATGCAGTACCAGAGTGGCGTGGAGGTAGTGAGAAGGTTATTCCAGTTGTTGGTGGCCTGGAAGGCCTCCTGGTTGATGGGGTGGAGTAAAGACCCTGTGCGCTCCCCCTTGCCCTGCTTTACGTTTCCTGGGCAGGGTTAAGGTGTGAGGTGCAGTGGGATGGTGTGAGGAGTCTGCTGTAGGTGCCAAGTTCAGCTTTGCTGTAGAAGTCCTTAATGTTACTAGAGAAATAAATACTACTGGGAGATACATGTCTATGGGAAACTTTTATTTCTTAGAGAAGATACTATTAATAATGATAGGAAGGATATTTCTGGATGTAGTAGTCAACATATTTCTTCTCCTAATAGTTATTGAATGAAAAGATCGCTGTGTTTCAGGCTTAGCTTTGGTATGTAGGAATGACCTTGTGGAAGAGCTGACTAAGAAAACAGTCCTCGAACAAATGCTTACCATTTAATTAATTTCAAATAGAAAGGTGAACAACATACGATCGGAAATCAAGGGGAAATAGTAAATTAACTAAACTAAAGAGAACGGGGAAGATGACATTTTTTTAAAACCAAGTCCTCAAACTGCCTGAACCACACATAAAATATTTTGTTGGAGATGGAAATGGATTAAGTGCTTCAGAATAAAGGGCAAGCAGAGATCATGCAATGCAAGCTGTGGCTTGGAGGTTAAAGGCTTCTGTGAAAATTGTCAAAAGTCAAGCTGAGCTTTTTACAGAGAAAATTGATGCAAATAAAAGAGGTCATTCAGACATAAGAATGAGGATTGAAATGAAGACACAATGCATTGAAGGTATAGTATACCTTAAGAACAATCTAGATATGATCTCAAAACTAGATATATTTTTCTACTCCACACTCAATAACAATGATTACGTTGGAGATGGTGTATTAAAACTAAGATAATTTGTGTAAGAGCCTGAAAAAGAGAATCTCTGACTTATGAATAAAACCTAAGATCTTCCTGGATCCTGAGAACTATATGATAGCCATCCCTAAATGACCATAAGAATGCCACAAGGTCAAAAGTCATGTGTATGTTTTCTTCCTCCTAACTTATATTGATCGTTCTTGTGAAATATATGACTTTTCTCTGCGAGTCTTGCGTTCGCTGTTCCATTAGACATCTCAAAATATCATAGGGGACTGACACATAAAATTTAAAATCTGATCTCAAGCATTTTTGATAGATCAGTCATTTCAGAGCTGCTCACATATGACTGGAGAATAACAAATATATTCCTTGCTGTTGAGAAGAAGCAAAAATGTGACTCAGGCACCTATAGATTGATTATTCTGCCATCAGTTGTGAGAAAGGCTTTAGAACAAGGAATTCATTACTAAAGACAAGAAATAATGATGTGAATGGAAGATGAGAGAAAAACGAAGCATAATTTTACCATAGCCAGATTGTGCCAGAATAATTTGATGGTTTTCTTTGATAGTTGTTGCATTTCTGAAAAGTGTGTGTGGGTTGGTTTGTTTGTTTGTTTTTTCTTTTCTAAACACAAGCCTTGTAGAATATACCAGGTGTTAGATTTTTGGTAGAGGAAGGGAAGTGTTTATACCATTGCAAAGAGCACTGGTGCAGTTTCACTGGGAATCTTGAGTACACTTCCAGTGCCCCATGTTCAAGAAAGGTAAATCAATGTCTGGAGGAGTTGTAAGAAAACATTTAAGGAAACAGAGGTACTATCATCTTGAGGACTGGAGGAGAATAACTTTGCTTAGCCTAATAAAGGGAAGATGAGAAGGGTGAGATTATTCTCAATGACTATATCAAGGGATATAAAAAATATAAAAGAAGAATTCTTTCCGTTAAAGCACAGTGATGACAACAAATGAATCATAAACTAGGCATAAATAAACTCAGGTTAGCAATTAGGAGACTTCTGCTATGGAAGCAGGGTGTTTCTCGAACAACCTCTCCGTCAGATGATGCTCACCTTCCTCTTCTCATGTACTCTCATCAAAGTGTTGTCTGGAATAGGAAATACTTGTTCTGGCCAGGACTTGTGGGATCCACAAGAAGTATTGGTTTTCACAGAACAACTACTTTAGACCAAGAAGATTTGCACTAAGGAATTTGTGGCAGTTTCTGTGTGTAAGGACTATTAATTGTGTATATCTGTTCAAAGGCTCATATTCCACTCTGAATAAATGAAAAATAGAGCCTTGAGTATCCATGGAGATAAAATGTGCTGGAGGACATAAAAACTGAAAAAGTTGTAAGATATTTTCATCTCTAGACTTTTTTTATTGAATGGAATTTATTTACAGTGGAGGCAGATCACTTTATAAGACATAAATTCCTATGTACCAGTTAGTCTTCTGGGCTTTAAAGTACATTAATATCATGAAGGCAGGAAATGTGGAACTTAAGCACACAGACTGGTAGTCAAGTGCAATAGCAAAATGAAGATTGAGGTTTAGTGTCACTAGGGCAGAAAAATAGCTTGTAGTTTTAGTGCAATGATTTATCAAACTCAATTTTTCCCACTTTTTTTATCATTTGTAGGGTACTTTTAGATTATTTTTTAAATTTATTTGTTTTAAGGTTTCTGCCAAGTGGAAGATAGGTCGATCCGCTATCCCTTCCCCTCTGGTGAGGAATGAGATGGCATTTTTGTCCCCACGTGTATGGGGACAGAGCATGGTTTGATTCTTGTAGAGAGGAAGAGAAGAGCCCTGGGAAGCACTAGCAACCCAGTCCAGCAAATATGTGAGGGTTGGGTTTTTTCTGTGTGTGTGTTTTTCCTTTTTCTTTTTTTTTTTTTCTAAAGACAGAAGCTATGCAGCCTTAAAAGGACTTGTTTAAATTTTTGTGTGTGTGTGCTGAATATGTCAAGTTTGTAAGGAGCCAGCAATTCTTGCATCCTTTTAAAGTGAAAATTATAGAATACTTCACATACTGTTTCTCACCAAAATGCAGATTCTATCTCTTGGTACGGCTAGCATCATAAAACTGAATTTAGTGAGAAACAGCATGTGGACTGTTTTCGTAATCTGTGGTTTAAAAATGGGTCGGGAGGCCAGGATCTGCTGGCTTCTAACAACCTTGACATACTGCACTCAGAAGGAACCCCCTCTCCTCCCCCTCACCCTGCAAACCTAAACAAGTCCTTTTAAGGCTATATGGGAAGGATGGCCTATAGCTAAGGATATAGGTGCTGTATAAATCATTAAATAAGTGAATTAAATAATATGAGAAGGACTGGAGTGAAATGGAAAGCAGAAATGGCAGTAGAAATGCAAAGATCCATAGAAATTAGCTGGAGGTTTGATACATTTCATGACTTTGCCTTAAAATTGGTTCAGATGGTTGGGGAGTGTATGGTATATTCCTATTGTATAAGCATAGCTGAGGTAGGGTCTCAAAGAAGGATCTGAAGAGTGTTTTACAGACACTTGGTAATTGGCTTCCATGAATTGCTGAAGAATGCAGTGATGGAGGCTTTTTGGATTTCAGTGTATATGGTTTGCTAATGGGAACTGAGTGGTACAGTGCTTGTTTGCCTGTCATTTTTTCAGAGTGCTTCCTTAGCTTATGGCTATTTTGTAGCAGGCAAATCCCATGAGCCTTTGAACAAAGTGAAAAACAAAATTGCTGCTTTAGGACTACTTCTTTCTTTCCTGCGTGCATTGTATGTCTGGCTTTTTCTGCTTTGAGCTCTTGTGATTAGGTTGCACACTACACCTAACTTCCCTCCCGCCAGGTACCGTGCTTCACTTGCCATCACTGGATTTAACGCTGTTCCTCTTCAATGTGTGGCTTTATTATGAAATGTATGTTGGGTTAATGGGCATGAGGTGCTGGGCTTCTCAAGCTGATACAGCAATCTTGTTTTCTTTTCCCTATTCTGAAATTTATTAATTTAGGCATTAGCATGGGTATAATGCAGTATCACTTAGATTAGCAAAATGTTAAAATCATTCCTGTAAGTCAAATCCCTTAATGCATCTTCTCATCTGTGAAACTCCCCTGGAGTGGCCTTGGCTTAGCCAAGGCTGCTCTCTAGCATTGGTAACAGGCTGTTAGCTGGGACCTGGCTATGAATAAATGTAATACAGTAAAGTGTATCCTTATAAATTTTTTGGCATTACTTCTATTATATGTGGAACTTTTAAAACATATAAGATTTCTGTGTGGCTTGTAGCTTACCTCTTTCTGCAGCACTCTGATCCTCATCCCTTTAATGTGAATGGGAGTTGTTTCTTCTCTCACTGGAGTCAGTTGAAAAAGTCTCCAGTCTCTTCCCCCTCGCCCCCCAAATATTGCTGGTATGTCAGACACTCCAGCACTGCTGAAATATTCTCAGGTGTTTGACTCATTTTACCTCCGGAAATGGCTTTATTACCAGACTTTGAATAGTGGCTCTTTAACTGTGCATTGACTTCATTTGTAATCATGACAATATGGAGGATAGAACAACCTTTGCTACTGTATAGGACTCCTCAATATTTTATTACTAATAGTTATTAACATGCCACACCACTGTACAGACAGTACAGGATGCAGCTAAATCCAGTTGTGGATAAATACATGTCAACTGTGACAAGTTCATCCTCTCTACCTCTGTTAGTAAGGGACACTAGGCTGGTTGAAGGCATAAAGACTCATGCTGTCTTTTCATGTTGTCCTCTCTTTAGCACTAAGTAAACTTCAGTAGCTGATGCTATTTTGACATCAGTGAAAGTCATGTGTCACATTTGTCATGGAGTACGCAGTTAACTAATTCTGCACATTTGAATCCCTGTCTATGGGAAAACGTAGTCAGGAGATGCTGAGTTGGGACAGAGCTTTTGTAGAAAAGGATCCTGGCAAGAGACTTGATTAGGGCAGTGCTCTTCCTGCTTGGGTCTCGGGATTAGATAGATGCCACTATTTGTGGGCTTTGAATGGAGCAGCACATCAATAACTTTGAGTCTAAAGGGAAGATACCACTCTGCTCTGGAGGAGTTTCAAGGCAGTGAGATGAACGAGAGCTCCTCAAAGGAAGAAATGGTCTGGCTTATCTTTATTGTTTTGTGACTTCAGAAAATGTCAGATTTTATTTTGAGAATTGCTTTCTTTGATTTGCAGTAAAAGACCAGACTGTTTCCTTGGATTTCTTTCCTAGCCACACAGTTTTTGGGCAACTTCACATTCAGATTTGAATCTAAATTCTTTGAGTCAGTCTCATCACTGGCATGAAATAATAAAATCTAAGTGTGGTGGATTTCTTTTAAATTGAAAGGTTTATTAGTTTATTAATTTCTTGGGTAGTTTGGTAGTGAGTATTCAGGCAAATGTTTTTATTATATTCTTTCTTGCATCATTTTTTGTTTGTCCCCTAAAGGAGAGCTCTTACTTTTGGCAGCAATTTTTATTGGCCATGTTTAGATGGAGTATAAGTGTGCAGCCACCACGCTTTCTTGTGCTGCATAATGACAAAGTGTGTGCTATCGTTTTGAATTCTGAAGAAATTTGTTTTCATAATAACTTTGAATATTCTGTGGGTGTACTTATTTATAACAATAGGTACTTTTTATTTCAACAATATACTAATTAGCATGTTAATACTCTCTAAAAATCCAAGACTGACAGTGAAGGTTTGGGGAAAATAGCACGATGTACTAATTTGTTTTTCTGAATGATATTTTGCCACTTGTTTTCTCAGCTGGTCGGCAAACTACTGTAGATAAAAGCTTCTGTTTATCTGACAGAAGAAGTTTTATAGGTTTAAAATAGTTTTTCCTTCCTCTAGGAAGGGTGGAGAATGAAAGCAATAACTCAGCTCGAGTCTACTGATAAACTTCAGTGAATGGCACTGTCAGCTTAAAAACCATATTTCTCTACATGCATTCCTGCGAGTTTTACAAGTACTGTCTAATATGTCTTGTACCAGACAGAGATTAGAAGCTATATTTTTTCTTTATTTTTTACAGAATTAGAGAATAGTTAAGATTGGAAGGGCACCTCTGGAGATCACCTAGTCCAACCCCCTCTTCAGAGCAGGGTCCGCTACAGCAGGTTGCTCAGGGCTGTGTCCAGTTGTGTCTTGGGTATCTCCAGAGACGGAGACTACGTAGCCTGCCTGGGCAACCTGTTCCAGTGTCTGACCACCCTCACAGTAAAAAGGTTTTTTTTTGTATGTTTAAGTGGGACTTCAGTCTGTGCCCACTGTCTCCTGCCTGTCACTGGGCACCACAGAGAAGAGTCTGTACTTCCTCCCCCCATCAGGTATTTCTACATGTCGGTAAGACCCCCCCGCAAGGCTCCGCATCTCCAGCTCTCTCGGCCTTCCCTTGTATGAGCAATGCTTCCATCCCTTAATCATCTTTGTGGCCTGGGGGACTTGCTCCAGTAAGCCCATGCCTGTCTTGTACCGGGGAACCCAGAACTGGACTCCACATTCAGGTATGTCTCACCCAGGCTGAGTAGAGAGGAAGGATCTTCTTCCTTGACCTGGTGGTGACACTTTGCCTAATGCAGCTTATGCAGCTTAGGAAGCTGTTAGCCTTCTTTGCTGTGAGGGTGTGTTGCTGGCTCGTGTTCAGCTTGTTGTCTACCAGAACCAGGACCTTTCCTGCAAAGTTGTTTTCCAGCCCGGCAGTCCTGCTATGTTTGACTTGTATGCTGGACAGTTCTTGCGTTACGCCCAAGTGTCCCTAGAGGTCTAGCGGGTCTGCCATGATGTGAGCCTGACAGGCAACCTTGTCATTAACTTTGTGTACCTTTGTGCAGCATAGGCAATCTGCATACCCATTAAGTCGTGCAGCATTTGACATCTGTAACTGGCTCGTGGGCCTCATGATGGCTACTTGACATAACTGCAGTGATCTGCTAAGAAGCATGGTCCCAGGGTTCCAATCAATACTGTGTGCTCAGTTTGTGCACACAGTGTAGATAAAAATGTACAAGCTTGATTCTGCACTAAGCTTTTTCTATCCTGGGTACCTTAGTGTCTTACCTTGCACCAAAAGGTGAGCTAATATCCAAAAGGTTTTGACACAAGAAGAATTGGTCTTGTTCTCAAAATCCAGTGTAGATCTGTTGCTGTTATATAACCATTTCCCCTCAGTGGTTTATAGATGCAAATATTTTCTCTTTTAAGTGTGGATCGTTCACTCATATTGAGGACACCCTCCCCCCCAACCTGCTTGTAAACCAACAAAATTTAGTAAGATTCAGGAGCAGATGTGGTACATGTACCCACTCTTAGCTTCCTATTTAAGTTGTGCTGGATTGCCACTCAACACTCTTTGTTTTCATATTTATGAAATAAAGGATGCTGGAAAGCTTTATGCATGTTTCAGGGACAAGAAATCCTACATGCGGACATAAAAGACATCTTGTGAAATCTTTATCAAATGGGAATAATGTTCTGAAACAAAAGCAAGGAAATCAAAGATGCTTTCTAACGTTTTCTTCGCAACTTTACACCACAATGCTTTTAAAGAGGCATTAAATATTTCTTTCTGTCAGTCGCGAAGATGCAGTTCTACCCTTCTAAATGCAGAAGACTGTCAAAATAAACCTGGTTTTCCAGTCAACACTTTTCTTCCTCTAAGTAAGGAAAACTTTTATTATGCATATAATGCCAATACATGAAAGAATCGCTTTAATGGACGAACACTCAAAAGTACTGAAGCCTTGAAACCCACCTTGAAGTGCAAGTAAGAGGTCAAAAGAACAACTAAATTCTTTTTTTTTCCATTTTTCATTTTTTTTAATTGTATGAGCTTGTGTCAGTGATGAAAACAGCTAATATTGCCACTGTATTTGGAACCAAAGTAATTAAATGAATACAAAAGTCCTGTGTAAAACTCTTCTTCCCTTGCTTTGCTGCCAGCAGATACATTTGTCTCAGATGTGCAGCATTTAAAAGGTTTAGTATTCTTGTGCTCATAGTGGTGTCATAGTCTTTAAAAATGCATGTTGCCCTGCATTAGGTGGATGAAAACTCCAGAGTAATTAGTTGTTTTGCTCCAAATGTTCACCAGAGTAATGAAGAATTAAACTTGCCTTTAGTCTTATGTAGTAGCAACTAGATAAGGAATAGAAAAGAGAAATGCCTGAGTCTATACATTAACAATTATAAATATTCAATAACATCTGGAAAATAATGGTTCGATCCAAAAAGCAGATGGATTTTGAAATAAGAGTTTAAAAGTACTTAATTGGTAGTAAGATCCCATGAAGACTGGTAGTGTCTTCTAACCACAGACTGTTGTGATGAGCCATGCGTACCTATAGTGAAGAGGAGCACAGCTCCTCTTGCAAGAGAGTGAATCAGTTCGGAAGTCCTGAAGTAGCTGAGATAAAACTAGCTGGACCAACCATCTCCACTCAGTACAAGGAAAGGGGGAGGAGGAAGGAACAGAGTGCTGAGCTCTTTAGCAGAAAGAGAGAGCCTTTTCTCTCATCTTTGATGCTCCTTAGGAGCAGTCAGTTAGCCAAATATTCCTGTTTTGTAGGCTGAGGTGCTTTGTCATCTCTTCATAGCCCTGTTTTGGGCTGCGAATATACGCTCTTGCAGGCGCACCAGAACAAGAAATGTGCCAGGGCTATATATGCTGATGTAGAAATGATTAATAATTTAGAGAACTCTTTTTCTAATAATGGCTGTTTCTACCTAGGCTAAGCAGTATTCATCTTATGTGAGGTTCACAAAGATGTTGGACTGAACTGCTAGTACTTGTCTGTACTCCACAGAGGAACCTACAAGAACTGGACTGAGCTAAGTACCTGTGTGTGCAGCCTGGTCGTAAATAGATAGATATATGAAATGACATAAGGAGGTATTAGAAGGGAAGAGTTTCAGTCCTGTTCCCTTTAAAGGTTCCTGCTCCCATTGAAAGATTTTTCCCATTGCTGTCCCATGTGTCAAGGGCAGTTGCTTCTGATAAGCCCGCTTCAAATTTCTTCTTACTGTGAAAACATTATACCTGTGGATACCTCACTCTCCGCTTCCCTTTTACAGCCCTCTGGCACCTTAACTCCACTGGAGATGGTTACAGCTCTTGCCAACTCTGGCTGCATGCAAGACCCATTGGTAGACTACAGAGAGGTTCTTCACAACTGATGCAGTAGCCTCAGCAGCTTAAGTATTCACTTAAGCTCATTTGTGCTGCTTAGTGTTCACTGAACCTGCAGAAAATCTTTCAGGAAGTTGTCTTCTGCTCATGAGATGGAGAGCTCTGCATGTATGGTCCACTCTACACATTAACCTGAACTGTCCTTTAATTCTCAGGAACTAGGACTTAATGATACTCTTTCCAGCTGGGAAAGAACTAGTTTCTGTTTGACTATCAGTAGCTAGCAATGTCACATTGTTAATGTCTGGGGGGCATTAATGTTTTGTTATATTGCCAAACACCCGTATCCCATTGGATATTTGGAAGTTCACAGAGGCTGATTTGTTGCAGTACCACTATCCTCTTGGAATTTAAAACGAGAAAGCTCTCTGGTCTGTCCCTTGTGGGACTGCTTCGTGGAGTCCGTGGCTGTGTTCCCGAGTCCATCAGAGAATCTCTTCATTGGTAGAATGAAATTAATATTAAGCATCCCCAACTAACTCTACCACTGTATCTTTATGAAAGACTTTGTACCTCTCCTTTTTTTTCCCCAGCTGTTCCCTTAGTGTCTCAGTTAAGGTGACCAAGACTGATTGCCATGTACACAAAAGCCTCTTTACTCTGGCAGTGTATGTGATTATTCTTACATTGGATGTATTTATAACTAACAGGACCAGGCTCGATGTATCATTATGTGAAAGAAAGGCTATTCTGGCATACATCAGTTAAGTCATCCAGATGGTAGAAGCTATTA
The DNA here is from genome assembly GCA_031468815.1 of Morus bassanus. Classification (NCBI taxonomy): domain Eukaryota; kingdom Metazoa; phylum Chordata; class Aves; order Suliformes; family Sulidae; genus Morus; species Morus bassanus. Next base: position 83,294,428 of record CM062568.1, on the reverse strand, counting down.
CTTTTGGGGGTTTGGTTTTTTTTTTTTAAGTTGGTTTTTTTTTTTTTTTTTTTTAAAAATTCTGCTGTAGGAATTGCTTCTTCACTGGTAATACTGAGAAGACAGGCATGGGGCCATTTCAGGGGTAGCACTCGGCATGTGCCTTGTGTGGTAAATGGCCAAGTGTGTGGCTGCTGTACTTGCATGTTACCTGCCTCACTAGGAGTGGGAGGGATAAATTCTTGGTGAGAGATTTTTTGAGGTGGGAACCTAGCAGTACAGGAGCCCCTTGTGAGAGTACAAGTACTATGGCAATATAAACTTTTGTGAGTGTAACTAACGGGAGGGATTGAGGTGGGGTGATGAGAAGGCCGAGTGCTTTCTGCTTGTGACTTGTCACCTTGGGTTAAAGGGATTGGCCCCGTCTGTTGTCAGTCAAGATGATTACTCTTTGTTCTTCAGGCAGCGTGGTGTTTTCTCTCAGGTGGTATTATCATATCTGCTTTTCACTCTCCATTACTTGAAATATTCATAGAAGCGACAAAACAACTCTCCTCACACACCCGGATTTTCTTTGGTAATGCTGTTGGAGCCCAGCCCTTTCTCCTCTTCACATTTAACTTTGAGAAGACATCACTGAAGACAGTCATGCTAGGGAAGAAAATAAGGAGATTTTGATCATTAAAAAAAAAAAATATCTGAAGGATCCTTGTCATACTAAGTTTTTATGTGTAATAAGAATGTCTCTATATTGACCCAGCTGAGCACTGTGATGGTGTCCAGCAAGAATCTGCGTGTGGTGGCCTGTCCGTGCCTGACCGGCCTGTGGGCCCGGAGGGTTGTTCCTCCTTGGTAAGACGAGGGGTCGGTGTGATGGTTGTGTGTCACACAGAGGAGGCGCTCATGGAAGAAGTGTGCACGCAGTCCCACAACATGTTGGGCTGTTGATGTAATTGGTTTACGCAGAGAGAAAATCTTTTATTGCAGTGTAGTAGGATGGCAAACCACAATCAAAACAGTTACATTGTACACAATGTGAAGAAGCTCATTTAATCCCCAGGCAAGTTTCAGAGGTCAGGTCCTTTCACCCTGCTGCCTCCTCTTGGCAGAGGCCCAGCGCCGAGGGTGGGTCCTGTCCTCGCTCCGTAATTCCTCCCTTAGACAGCCTCTGCAGCCAAAAGAGACTCTTGTCTCTCTCAGCTGTGTTATCTCCCTGGACCTGGTGAATGCACGCACAGGGAAGCTATGCTGGAAATGTGTGTTGCTTAATCGTCTTTTATAGCAGTTCTCGATGACCTGGCTCCCTTCAGACCCCAGATCTCCTCCCGTCCTAGCCAGGGTTGTGTACGTGTGAGGCTTTAGGGGGCCGGGACACGCGGAGGCTGCTGCAGTTGGTGAGAGATGAGGGGGGAGAGATGTGTTAGTTTCCAAAGAGGTACAAAGAGATGGCAGCGCACACAGGCGGGAGGTGAGAGGGCTGATTTACTGGCATGGGGGATTTAAAGGGAAAAGGAGAGCTAACAGGCCGAGAAAGTGGCAGACTATTGTATGTAAGGGGAAATGCGAAGCAAGACCTGAAAAGAGAGAGGAGCAGAAGGACATGGTCTGTCTGAAGCTGCTCCACTTGCTCAAGAGAAACACAGGCAACCTCCTTTGGTGCAGTTTGAGCAGAGCTGAGGGGTGACCACAAACTTATTTAGGCCAGTGCTGTCAGAAGTGCTTGTAAATTGTTTGTCTTCTGCCTGATTTTTAGGACGTTCTACATGTGCGTTGCTCCACAGCTTGAAAAAATGAGAGGAAAAACTGTGAAAATTTGACTACATGGAGTTTTCATGAGCAGGGAAGCAGAAAGCACCGGCTCTAATAAAACCTGCATCTTCTCAGAGTAACTTCCGTAACGGTGGTGCACCCAACTGCCTGGTTAGATTCCTCGTGAATGTGACATTCAAAATATTTACATGAGCCGCTGCCTTGGAATGTCTCACTTATCCTTGGGGTGGTGGGGACTAGCGGCTGCGGTGGCCTCTCCCTTCTTGCTGCCAGGTGGGGTGGCTGCCGGGAGTCTCCATCTCCTCCTGAGCTTTGTTTTCCAAGGAGTTTATTTAACGCTTGTCAGTTATTTATGATGTTCAAGCCAGCTTTTATGGGAAAAGTCACATTAACTCACGCAGAGTGAGCTGTATGCATGTATGGCTGAAAAGATACTGAGAACTGTGTGGATTGAAAAGGTAAAGATTTATTTGAAGACAGGACACTGCTCTCATTTCCCAGAATACACATAATCGAGGAGATAGGTTTACATGAAATGGGTTGGCACCAAGAAATGAAAAGCTCTTTTAGGCTTGGTCTGAAGAGATGTGGAAAGTTCTTGTTAAACCTTAAGCATCCAGGGAACCTCTTGCCTTTCAGGTACTCAGACCTTTGCATGGTTGAATGTTTGGAGACCTCTTTTTATTTTGTTTCATTCACATCTAATTGCCGCATAGTCTATTAGCTCCTCGACAGAGAGAGAGAGAGAGGAGCTAGTTAGCGCGTATGGAAAAATGTATTCTAAAATAAACGATAGTTTTGTTGCTAAATGTTCTTTTAGGTCCTGTAGCTTTAAAAAAAAAAAATTACTGAGAACATGGCAGCAGCACATCTCTGTGCTTCTGTCAGAATATTCCCATCAGATCATTATTTTTACTGACATGCTGTATAACTTTTGAAACTTCACTTTTCTTCTAGGATTCTCCCTTAATTTGATTAAACATCCTTAGTTGCTCTGTTCTGTTGCGCTATTTATGAGATAAAAATATTTAGTTTTTAGTCTCCTTCATAAAAAAACCAATGCTATCAGATAAGAAAGATTGTGCAAGGTTAAAAAAAATAACAGAAACAAGGCTTTTGGAGAGGTTTCATGGACTCTGTCTCAGATGGAAGATTATTTTATCGTATGGATATGTTCTGCTGCATTTTCCATTGCATACAATGTAAAAGGTTTGGTTGTCACTTGCAATAACATTCCTTTACGTTTCTCTGACTATGTAAAGCAGCTAATAGTGGTAGAAAATCTATACTCTGAAGATCCCTGGTGTAAGTGACAGCAAGACCTAAAACAGCTTTCCTGAATAGTTTACATTTTTGAAATGTACACAAGTTAAAACAAAATAAACTCAAATGTTAGTTTGCTACATGTCAGCTATTAATTAGTTACTGTCCATTGCACATGCTCTTAATCTATGATACATGAAAAGTGGCGTCTTCTTTTTCACTAAAGGGTGACCTATTTCATATTCATTTCGGGGTTGCAGCATGAGCATAAGCTTCTCAGCTGTAGTCTTACCACAGAGTTTACCCAGTGGCAATGCTGCAGCAGCTGCCTGGTCTGCCTGTGTTTCAAGCTAAGAAGAGATCTACTAATGAATGCTATTTGAGTAAGAAGAGTAGAAGCAGGGGAAGCAATGTAATAGTGGGATTAGTTGAGAGGTTAATGCATATGTTTTCAAAGTAATTGTCCTTTTTTGTTAATACATTGCTGAGATCTATTATGTGCATAAAGGAAGTGAGGAAGAAGACACATCAAAGAGAGTCAAGAAGTCTAAGAGGAGGAAATAGGGAAAGGAGAATGTGGATCTCATCCAGGCAGATTAGATGGATTAGGAGAAAAGTATTTCAGGGAAAGGGACAAGATCAATGAGGAGCAGGTCAAATGACTCCTGAGAAAGAGATCCCTGAATAAACAGTGGAGCAAGTGGGTTATGTTTTGATGGGTCACCAGGAGATTTTGTAGATCAAGAAGTCAATCTTTATTGAATGGAGGAAGTGAGTAATGGTTAACTACGGTGATAAAGGATGTGGGTTATATTGTTCATTTTTATCTGTTGTGAAAATAGTTATGTGGGCAGTCCTGGAGTATCAGCATTAAAGATTAAGATAAAATCCTGTGCGACTGAACTGAGTGTGTGTAGGCCTGCTGACTTCAGTAGAATAATTCTACTCTTAAATTTTCAGTATCTTACTAACCAAACCAACAGCATGAAATATACCTGAAGAGCTCTTTTTAAAAAGTTTGTGTTTTGAGATCTGGAGCTATATAAGGATTGCTTCTTTAACTTTTACAATTCTAAGCATTCTAGTTCATTGTTTAAAATAGGGATCAAAGAAGCCCCAGATTTTAATTTTCTATAAAGAATAATGGCATTATGACAAATCTTAACTTACAGCTGTCCTAACTTCTAGTCTGTTGGACTTCTTTAAGTAGAGGTGGAATCTCCCATCCCGGGGCCAGTGTAGCATATCAGGAGAACTGGGTATTCTTCTCTTTTACTGACTTTTTGTAGCATGTTATTTCTCTTTGCCGTGGTTTGAGTTTCCCTGTTTTTCTATTGAGTCAGATAATGTCTGGCATTATCCTTATTTATTTCAATTATTAAAGATCAACAGCTTACTTTATTACTGTTTTTCTAGATGATGCATGCGAGTGACTTTCTAAGAGATGCTTTTCTAATACGGCTGAGATGCTCTAAAGCATTAGAACAGCAGTCACGCCAAACTAAACAAAGATCTGCCATTTCTGCCCTGCTGGGTTAAGGTTAACTATGTTTAAGATTCCTGTTGCTGGATATTATCTTTCCAGTGAAATCTTTTAGTGAAGCTGTCAGACATATTGATGAAATGAGTACATTTCTTTATGAAGTTTTCTATAATCCTTGCCCAAGTTCGTGTAAATGTGCTGTATATTTATGAAAAGTGCTTATGAAAAGTTAGTTAATATGCATGTTAGCATGTATGCAGATTAGGATAATTAGTGGGCTATGGATGAAAAAAAAAATGAATGGGAAATGAAGATGTGTGGATGCCTTCTTGGCCCTCCTTTTTGGTGGAAACCTTCCTGGGTTGTATTCTCTCTTGAAATAACTGTTATAGTCTTTCATTTACATGTATGTAATTTAAAGTCTGTAATTACACATTTTCCGAAAGCATTCATTTTTAAAATCACCTTGGAAACTCATCAGTCTAATTAATGTAGTTGATATATTATAAATATTTTTCTCCACACTGTCTCACTTTCATCTTGGTATTTTCTCTGTAACCTGTTGACAGATTAAAATAAACACTTAGCTAGTAACAAGCCTTTATTTTGTTTTTTCATACAAAAGCTTCTAATAGGTCATGGCTTGGAGGCACTTTGTCCTTGTCTGTGCCAAATTCAACAGCAACCAAAAAAACCCCCAAACAACAAAAACCCAGACATGATTAAGGATTGTGTAAGCCACAGTGAGATACTGGAGATAGATGGGAAAATCTGTTAGCTTGAATTCCATCCTTTCGTCTTACATCATTTACCGTGGTGTGAGAAGTGGAAAACTCCTTGAGTTCCTTTGAAACAGTGAAATGCATGTTTTATGGTGGCATTCTTCCAACTTATTTTGCCTCTGCTTTTTTGTTACAACTTTTCAGCTGAGCTGTGAAGTGGGGCAACTGACCTAACATGTAAGATGCCTAGAGAGAGGGAGGGAAAACACTTAAAGAATATTTTATATACTTGTACAACATTTCTGTTCCAGGGGAATATAATGTAATATTTAGTAAAGGAAAGTGGAAGAAAGTTGGAAATACAATTCCTAATAGGAAGACTTGGCTTTAAACACTTGAAATATTTGCTCTTCATAATTTGCCTTCCTTGCTTGCCAATACAATTATTTTCAATAATCTCAGTCCTTTCTCAATACATTGTGTTGTGGAAAAACAATTGCTGAAAGACCTAAGATCGTACAGAAAAACTATTCAGACCGAGCTGGTAATTTTCATTCAGGGGCACAGCAAAAAATAGCACTGGAATTGGAAATGGTTCCTATGTGTGTAAATAAAAATGGAGAAAAATCACTCTGAATTCAACTTTCATGTCGCATTAATAAAAAGCAAAACAAAAGTTCAGCTGAGTAACTGTATTGGGAAATGCTTTTAAGGTGAATAAATTGCAATCTGTTGCTCACCATAAGCGTTCTGCATAGTTTAATTATTTCATATCGATTCCTTCTTGTTTTGCGAGTGGTTAAGCCTTGGAGTTTTTTACCTGCTTCTGCAGGAGGCATTTTTGAGTCTTCTGCCTTGCTGTCCCATATGTGTTTTATGAAGACGGTAAATTAGCTTTCAGTGCTCAGTTGCTTGTTCTGCCGATCCTATCTTCAGCTCCACCTGGAGTCTCCCGTGAGACGTGTGGGATGTGCGTGTGAGGCAATGATGCTGAGGAACATCTCTCCCTCCTGGGCAGGCACCCTAAGCACCCAGCTCTGGCGTAACTGGCCTCCTGCTCCCTCTCCGTGTTGCAATGTCCATGTTGGCACTCATATCCCAAGGAGGCTGAGTGGGTTGAGAGCTGGCGTGATACAAGCCTCTCCTGGGTGATGACTGTAGTCATTCAGCACTCTGAAGTAACGTAAGTTGGGACAGCCACATCTGCTACTTCTTAGGGGCTGGTTTGAGCAGCTGCTTACTCAGCATGCCGGCAGTTGTGAAAGCGATCCTTTCTTTCTATCTATTCTAAGGGGAAATCTCCCCTTACTTCTTGTACTTCCCAGCAGGATGCTCTTGCTTGTGTTGCAAGTGTTGAGGGTTTAAGAGTGAAGCATCAGGACTGACCGTCCTTTTTGCAAACCCGGCCCTTGAAATGTATTTTTCCCAGTTGGTAGCTACATTGGCTTTTACTGGGGTGAATGAGAACTGTGTGCAGTCAGTGCTCCAGGCAGAACCAGGCATTTGCTGGAAAAAGGAGCCGTTTGGCTCGGGCACAGGGAACGGTGGAGGTTCAGGTGCTGCAGGTGGCTTTCTGACCTCTCTCACTCCTCCAGCTAGCTAAGGGAATTTCTTACTCTTCATTGCTGGATGGACTTTTTTTGACGCTTGGCACCATGTAAAGTATGTATTTATAGCTCTTAAGTGTGCAAACATGTATTGCTACAGAGTTGTTAGTATCTCTTCTACTTGGTTGTTGTTGTTTTACACGTAGAAGTATGGTTGTACTTGTGGTTCTAAGATGTTTTCACCAAGGACTGTTATAATAAATTATAAATTGTTAAGTAATTGTTTAGGAATGCTCTGACTTGAGCGTATTATACATGTGAGGGCTAGTTTAATTTCTGTTGGTAAATGGAAACTACTTTCCTTAGCAGTTTAGGACTCTGAACAGCTGAAGGGTCTGCAAACAGGTTCATCAGGGTGAAAGTTGTAAAACCAGCGCTGCTCAGGCTCTTCTCCTCCCTTCCATGTGGGAAACATGACGTTTTCTAACCAGATAGTGGGAATGTTTTCTTCTGCAGGCCTGAGTCACTTGTGAGGAATGCTGAGATTAATGCACAAGATTAATTTTCTCACTGCCGCCTTCTCTGTTGCAAAAATGGAAGTTTGCTTGCCTTTGAACTTTTCTCTCATTTCCAGCAAAACTTCAGGTATTCTGAGCATTTTTACTACAGATTCAAACCTAGGTTTGCTCTGTAAAATCTGTCCTTGCCTTTTAGAGCCTAGAAGTCAATGCATGTCTCTCTCAGACTTAGCTTTTTTTAAAGCACAGCAATTAATCTTTCTGTTTGCTCTGATGCATTTTGTGTGCTGCTGCAATATAGAGAAAACCTTCCGTTCTCACAGAGCTGTGAACAGGAGTTTTTGCTTTATCAGAGTTCCCTAGATGTACAATATCAAATTAATTCAATTTTGTCCATTTTCAACATAATATTAATTATACCTAATCTGTAACAACATCTGTTCTGAAATGGCATTTATATTTACTACTGCATTCTCTAAAAGAGATTATGCCCACTGTCTTCTTTCTTAAGAATTATTGAAAGAATTAGTCTTAAGTACTAAAATTAAAATAAAAGAAGAGGTAAAGGATGCCTTCCCGGGTTGCTCCAGAGTAAGCACTACTCTCTATATATTGAATCTCATCTAAGGCTCGTGGCTGACAGCAGGCCAGTTTTTAATGCATGTGGTTTCACTGTGGCGCATATTGCAGAAATGTTCCCACTGAATTTGAGCAAAAAGACTTAAGACTCTGAAATGAATAAACTACCTGGTGAAGTAATTTTAGCAAAAGCAGTAATACAAAAATGGGGCCAATGCATCTTCGTTTATATCTTTTTAAGATTTAACACACGCAGTTGAAAGACATTATAAGTGAAAGCAGTGCAAATGGCTTTTTCTCTGTAGCTTGTAAATAAAAACATGCTCCAGGTACTATCCTTAAAGGAGCAGGGGCAAAGCTCCGGGTATCTCCCTTTGCACTTTGGTCGGGCATTAGTTTCCAGCACTAACCTTAACAGCTTTGTCCTGCTCTAACCACTACTGCTGCTTTTGAGGCTGTGGGGGAAATGCCTGGCTCTCATCCTACCCTCCCTGTGTCCCAGCGCTGCTCCTCAGAGAGGAGGGAGAGAAGGTGGCACAGAGGTGACAACACTGGCTCTGGGCCCACCAGAGTCTCTCTGTCTCTTATTTGATTAAAAGGAAATCAGTCCAGAGAGCTAGGAGGAAGAAATGAAGATGTGTCAAATGAGTATGTGTGTAATTTGGTATGGTCGGTCGTGTGCAGGTACCACTGCTGTGCGTCATGTGGCTGTGTGCCTGCTCATACCTGTCACTTGTGTTCTCTTTTGATGCTCATATGGTTGGAGAAGTAATTATTCCAATCAAGGCTACAAAAAAAATTAAATTTCCATTTTAGATAGGTTGCTTTCTCAGAGAAGCTTATTTGTTCTGAACACACGTGAAATCCTATTCTGCTAATGTCATTGGAATTTCTGCCATGTTCTTCATTTAGGATAGATGTTTACTCAGGGTTCCTGTAGTGTTAAGGGGCAGAGATTATCTTGCAGCAAATGTCCCATTCTGCTCTTTGGTGGGATTCTGGTTCTTCACTGTGATGAGCAGATCACTGAGCAGGGGGGTGGGGAGGAGGGGGAGCAGGGAAGTAACATTAAAGCTCTTGAAAGTTTGTCATTTCATTGAATCAATGAGAAGGCCTAATTAGTAATTGAAAAGATAATTAAAATTTGACAGGCTGCTAAGTTTTGTATAGCACGTTGTCATTCTTTTTCAATAGTACATTTTTTTTAAAATTATTCATTACTCTTTTTGGCCTCTTTTTTTTCCTTTTCTGCCTTCCTGCATCTGATTGCTCATCTCAATTCTCCTCATTTTCTAATGCCTTGAATTTTTCATTGTCTGTTGTTGACACCCTATTTAATCCTTTGGACTCCTTGTTTACATTTTCTGCTTTTCCTACATAGGTCTCATACCCTGACTCTGTTGCTTTCCTACTCAGTTTCATATTGGGTACTCATTAAATTCCTGTGAATTGTTCCCTTCAGGCATTCAACGCTTGCTTCTACAATTCTTCATGATCCTTCTTTTGTTTCTTTCATGTTATACTAGAATCAAGATTGGTCACTATTCCTATTTGCTGACATAACTTTCTGAGACCCTTGTACCGTTAAGTAGAAACAAAGACAAGCATGTATTTCAGATTGCATAACAAGGCTAGAAATGAATAATTAGTGTGAAAGGTAAACTCTTTCTCTTGACTCCAAGAGATCCAGATTTCATTTGAGAGTTCTCTGTTTAGATAACATTGTTATTCCTGGTTATCCATATTCAGATCATCCCCCTTCTATTTTCTCCATATTAGTACATTGTCGGTTTAGGACTTGTTCTCTGATCAATGAAAAAGCCCAGATAACATGGATGAAAACTCCCATTAAGTCTAAATGGGAGCAAAATTGGTCGTAGTAAGACAAACTGAAAATATCTGGAGCACCACACAGATCTTAACAAGCCAACATGTCAGATGTCGAGTTTAATCTAACTCGAGAGGAAACAGATTGAACCACAAACTGCAAAGGACTTCATCTGAGGCCTTCTTCAAAGACATTTGTTGTATTTATAGTGTATGTAACCTCAGTATGTTTCTAAACAGGCAAGAAAGAGGAATGAGAGTCCTAAGCGTATGGAAACATACGTGAAATTTAGCATGAAAAGCTTCATACTGCTTTCCAGCCTGTCTCACAACAGTTGCTGTAAAGCATCTAGAGAAGAGAAAGGATTAAGCCCTGGGTCTTGAATGATGCTTTCATACTTGTGCAGTGAGTAGCAGGGTGCGGTCTGCATCTGAGATTGGTGGTGGACTTCTATTCCTGCCTCTACAAATGGCTCCTTTCTGACCTTAAACAATTTCCTCGTGGCTAAATTAAAATAGGGAGGGAAATGTCGAGCTGCGAAGTCGTAACAGACTTTTGATATGCTTGGCTTTTTCTGGAGGGGAAACTACAGCCTCGAGTGTGTGCCTAAGCTCACGATGCAATGGAAAGGAAGAAGCAGGTGCCGTAACACAGACCTGCCAGCATGCCAGTCAGGGCTGCACAAGACCCAGAAAACTCCGGTTCACTGTTCTGCACTGTGGCCTGGCAGGAAGTTCAAACTCCACTGTCTTAGAAAAGCTACAAGCCACTAGGTTAGAGAATAGCCTAAGACCAGGGATCTCGTCGTTTATCTTATACCTGCACTGGTTGGTAATGGTTTTTTGGTGGTGGTGGTTGTTTTTTGGGTTTGGTTTGTTTTATTTTTTTTTTTGTTTGTTTGTTTTGTTTTTTTTCCAGAAATATATTCCCACATCTGCTTAGTGTTCTGGCCATGATGCTCTTCTATAAAAGAAAAACCTATTTCCATGTTTTTGAATGAAAACCATGGTAATCCCTCTGTCTTGTAAGCATATAGCCTTCCAGATGTACCTCTAGGAGACTACCTTCTGAACTTTCTCCCTTTTGAATCACTACTGTGTGGACCTTAGGGTGGTGTGGCAGAACTGAGGTATGGAGGATTGGCTAGACTGAGATTTCATTGATCATGCCAGAATGCCTGGGCAGTTTCCCTGGCCTAAATTTAAACAGCTATGTACATTCTCTGTCAAGCCTCTAACACAAACCTTTCACCTTGGTCTTCCCACATGTAAATTGGAGCGATTATTGAGAGCTAGATGCTTCACACCAATGTGGATTGGTCCCCTCTGCTGCTCTGTGGATTCGATATGCTGTATATATTGCTACAAACTTAGCTTATAAACTAACCACAGTTGATTTATTCGTAATAGTCACAAGTCTCAAATGATGTGAGGTATTATCCCCACTTGATTTCTAATACTCAGCACAGAAGAGAGCAGAGATGTTAATTTTTAAAATAAAATCAAGCATGGTCATTCTTTATGTTCTCAAAATCTAGTAAGAAATGAAGGTTTACCTTCTGGTTTTCTTTTTATAGGATCTTTAACAACCAGACTGATATTCCTTAAACTGGACTTTTCTACGTTATTAGTGTGAGTTTTCAAGGTCGTGCACTCTTTTATATGCTAAACTACAATAGCATGGCATTGGGACTATCAATAGCGATAGGGACCTCTTTATCAGCAGTCTGCCTTGTTATTTAATATGTAAAATCTCTACCCAGAGGACATGGACTTACTCTTCAGAGACAATTGCAACTTACGATGTCTCTAACCCATTCTATGGAGTGCTTCTTTTTGAACATGTCGAAAGACTGTTAAAAATACTGTGGAAAAGCCTAGTCACCAAAAATCAGAATATTTCTGTCTGTATTGCTTTACAAAGTACTGACTGAATCTGCAAAATAAATATCTTCAGGAACATCATGAGAGAAGTTGTGAACCTGAGTCAGGCTCTGTTTAGCCCTCATGGAAAGGCCTTCCTTCTGTCAAGCCTTTTTGCCAGTTAAGACATTAGTAGAAAAAGTCTGATAAACAAGGTGTGAAAGCAGAACAAATGAGTGTGGTCCTGCTCCTGCTAACATTTGCCAAAAGATTGATGTGAGCTTCTTTTAGGGCAAGGTTGTCTTCCTGTGCATATGCAACAGGGAGAGAAGGTATGGGCTCCATACCTGGCTGCTGTAGCAGCTCCACCCTGCTGAGTAGCTCCCACTTAACTCTTTTCTCACTAGCTAACTTAATTAAATTTATTGACATTACTAGGGACCCTTTAAATGTGGCAATCTGATCAGTTTGGGATTCCACTTTCTGGATTTTTGTTTCTTGAATGATGTACAGGCAGACCCAAGTGTCTCAGAAGTGAATAGTGGTTTGGGGTACCTAAATTTTTAGTTGACCAACTCAAGCCACTGATTTTTTTCAAAGGATGGGGGCTCATCAGCAGTCTGCCTCAAAGAGCTTCACAAAGGGAATGTCTGTAACCTAATTCTGAGGCAGCATATTTATACAAAAAGCCATACTCCATGTCGTAGAGAGCGAGATTATCACTTGGCTCATTCCTGGAGGCTTACTCACTGTTACGACTTGGGAGGGGGAACATGAGAAGCAACACATGTGGTCTACCCCAAGCAGCAAGCTCTTTTATTGTATGAGGAACTAGAGCAGACTGAAGCTTTGAAGTCATGCAGACATTTCCTCTAGAGATGTAGAGATGTAAAGTATAGCAGATCCCGATTTTTGACCAGGACTCTTATATTTATAAGTGTACCCAGAAGGAAATTTGACTGGTTTGCTCTTATGTTTGCAAAACGTAAGTAGGATGCACTTAAGTATTTTTATTATTTAAAGTGGTAGTTATAATTTCTGGGTTGGGTATTCTTTAACATTCAGTGAGGAGCTAAGTTTGTGTCCTTGGCCAGTTTTCTGTGTCACACATTGCTACATATTAAAACTATTTGTCAGATGAGTGTTGATTTGAACAGAACAAGTCTCTTGCTCAGAGTAGCCCTCCTCATGCTAAAGCTGTGCCTTAGCTTCAGGAAATGCACTGTAATTAAATGCCAGTAGAAATTGTTAACTCAGCAATAGCTCAAGCGCTTTAATGCAATGAGGCCTCGATTTCTTTTATGCCAAGGTAATGTTAGAGCAACACTTGATTTGCCTGGAATTTACCGGACTGTGACAGATCATAATCTAGTTCCCGGGCATTAGAATATTTCCCTGCAAAATAGGAGGAGTGTAGTTTGCTTTTTATAATTATATTGTTGTTTTTATTGCTGATAGAATATTCTTCACATGTAAGTCTGAGTATAGTCCTGTGGGAGCTACGTAGTTAATATTAGGCAAAGTTAAAAAAGGCAGAAAGGCAAAAAGCCTGAATCCACTTTATGAAGAGCATAGAGCAGTATTGCGTACATAGTATGAATGGGAAAATTCCCTGCTTTGTAGATTCAAACTCACCCTGCTTTGTAGGAGGTATATATTTCCAAATGGGACTTTGCTGTCTCTTTTAAATAAGAAAATAAATCCTCTCATTCTCAAGCTGTTTCAGAGATGGCAGGATTTTTTCATGTTATTATTTTTCTGTTCAACCCCCCTTGCCCCCAACATTTAGCTGTAGTCTTGAATCTAAACAGTACCCTTTGGATTTTTGTATTCGGATTTAGTATTATTGAATAAAAACAATATTTGCAGTGAGAAGCAAACAGAAGCTGCAGCACTTCAAGCTGCAGTGTAATTTGGTTACTGAAGATTCTTATGTGCATCTGCTTGGTTAAGCAATAAGGATATTTATTCTAATGCATAAACCAGGTGGTAAGTGAAGCACGTCTTGTATACAAAAATCTTCACATTGATACTTATTTATTTCAGAATAAAGGAAGATGCACGTTACTCAGCTGTTGGTTCTTCCAAAAGATTCAGCAGCACTTCTCTATGAGTTCAATGCTAGAAACAATAAATTTATATTCATCAGCTCTATTGTGCAAAATTGTACTGATATGGCAGTTAAAATAATATGATAGTGCTGAGCAATTTGCTTCTCATTTGCTTAACTGAGGGAGGGATTCAGTCTTCATGTTCTGAGTGCCTTTCAATCTGGTGTATATATGATTAATGTCAGTGAGTCACTTCTGATGGGAATTCTAGCTTTTTCTCACACGACGAGGTAGGGAGACTTTCTGCTCCTCCCACCACAAGTTTAAAAGCACTGCAAAAGACAGAAAGGAGGAGGTAATTCTTCAGGTTTTCAGAGTTGTGCCCTATTAAAGGAAGGGAGGAGGTAGCTGGTCCTTTGGCAATTGCTGCACAGGTGTCTGCAAACCAGCTAGGGCAGCTGAGATTGGGATAAAAGTGTAAGTAGATTGTTGCTCGCTTGAGAAACCATCCATTCTCGCTGTTTATTTAAATTCAAAATTTAGCCGGGAAGACTAGCCCAGAAGAGGGGGGAAGGAGGACTTGGGAAAGAAATAATTCTGAAGGTGCAGGAAGGTAAACCATGTAGTGAATCCTGTAGGGGTTCATCATAGGAACTAGTGGAGCTCTGGAAACTCGTTTATCCCTGCCGGAAGTAAGCTGGGGAGACTATAATGCTTTACGTACATAGGTTAGCTCAAAAGCTTGCTGTAGCTGAATGTGAAATAATGTAGGCGTGTCTATGGAACTTTTCCTGTGACTTTAGAAAATGTTTTTTCTCTGTTTATGTATGTGTGTCTCTGCATAAAGAATATAATATGTAGTTTGATTGTGAGATTGTTTCCACAAAATTCATTGAATGGGGCAGAATGGCTTCAGTATTGAGGAAGTTTAAAGGGTTTCAGTTCATGTGTACTTAGAGGCCTTGGAAATGCCTAGGCACATAAATGTATGAAGTCCTCAGTGGCATTTTAGAGTGTTTAAACAGACTGCGGAGTTAATAACTACGGATCGCAGTAGGGCTTGGGCAACTGACTTGCTCCTGGTTTAGAAAGCCCTGCTAGACCTCTGTGTGTAATTTTAGACTTCTAAGTAATGTTAAAATATGGTCTGATATTTAAATGTATATGTTTCACCTAAAATGTGAAGTCTACCCTACCCCACATCACTTGTGACACTGAGTACAGACCCTCCTGAGTTAGTGCCTTGTGGTTTTTAGTTTCTGTCCCTATTGTCTGTCTTGTTAACCTGCAGCTGCAAGATAGGACAGGGCAAGGTCACTTGAAGCTTACCTATGCTACTGTAGGCAACTGTATCGAATAGTTCTTTTCATTGTGGTAGTGCTATTTACTATAGATAACATTACTGGCCATTCAGTGACCTCTAGAAACTTAGTCGTGTATCTGTCTAATACCTTTTAGACTAGCATGTATTTCAAAACTGACTCAGCAGAAAGGATATGGCTACAATGAGTATAAATGCCAATTAGCATGACATTAGTAGTGGTGCGCCTGGTTTGGGTTCACATTATTGTTAGATTTATATGTGTAATTCATTCTATTACAGACAAAAAATGACATTAAATTTCTATACTAGCAGCTTGGGGAAAAAAAGTAACTCTTGGGGGAGGGGGGGAAGGTATTGACTAAAGCACACAGAACCAACACTTTAGAAGGTGACTTCCATAAAAAGAAAAGAGATTTGAGAATGGTTCTGTAATTTATTGTATCAGAGATTGACTCCTTCCCTCCTCTGTTCCTCACAGCTCTTAGAGCTTTGTTTGCTTTTCAGAAGTACAACAACATGCTCTGAGTGGCTGAAAAAGCTTATTTCCTCCCTAGGCTGGAAGAGCAGAAAGAGGATGATTGCTTTGGTAGTGCGCTGGTAATGTGCTGATCTGAACACTGAGGGAGAAAACAGGTCTTTACAAAGAAATAAAATGAAAAGATTTTCTAACCTCTTCATTAGTTCTAATGTTTGTTTTCAGTATTCTCTGTAGGCATTTTTTCTTTCCTGAAGACATCTATAGCTTCTTCACAAATTGCTTTGCCCTGTTGGTTTTCATAATTCATTTTTCATTGAAAATCTCATAATACAGACAAAGAAGATGTTCAGATCAAGCTCCTGGCTGCTATTAAATGCACACTAAATACTAAGCATGCATGCTGGTGGATATTTGCACTTATATGTTAAGCAAGAATAAACTGTTAGCAACCCTGAAAAAAGTTGCTAACTGTCCTGTAAGGCTGCCATCTCTGAGTTCATATGGTACATACAGCATGGCTCTTTGAATAGTTTTTATAAAGGCAGGACCAGAGAATAAATTAGGAGTGGGTAAGGAAAAGCAGAGCTGTGTATGTGTGGGAGAGAAGGAGGGTGTTTTTGCTGTACTCTGGTTTATTCCCTTCTCTGCATGGCCTTTTCCCTACTTCCCGTGCATCTCTGTCCTCAAGGTTTGAAGTGACCCTCCCATTGCACTCTGTGGAATAGTATTTGGATCAGGAGGGGTCAGTAAGCAATGGCATGTACCAGGGATCAACTAGCACAGGGCCAGCTCTGGACTAGGTTTGCACCATGGGCTACCATCTTTGAATTTATAAGCCTTGCCATGCAGCCTGCTGAAGGACGTCCACCTGACTGCTCCCTGATGGCATCTTAAGCTCAAGATCCCCACAGTGCATTTTTGCATCCATTCTAACCGAATGGCACCTGGCAAAATAAACTCTTTTTGATCATGAACTCTTACTGTAACACCTGCAAACTACTGTGACAGCCAGTTTCTAAATACCCTGAGTAGAACATAATGTTTTTGTTAATCTTCTGAAAAGGGATCAGAAAAATGACTTGGTACGTTGCCTTCTTTGAATTCCCATTTTCTGTACAGCAGCTTGAGCCTGTGCACAGATGCCTTTGTTTCTATAGTTTACTGTTTCAAATCTTTCTATCATCTGAATACACAATGGAAATGTCTCTGCCTTTTTTCACATCATCCTATGTATTATATAAGGAGAAAGAAATTACAAAAAGAAGATTGAATAGCAGATCTTGTTTTGCAGCCACTCACAAAGCTTAGAGCCAGGTCTGTTTTCATCCTGGCTGTTACTTCCCGTGTGATGCTGAACGGGCATGAAGAGCTTTTCTAGCATTCACCATTTCTGTTAACTCTGATTTGTTGAATGGGCAGCTCCTCTAATAGTGGTTCAAAATATTTTGTGAATTTGTGCCTGATGGCATGACAGAGATCTACTAGTGATCCCAGTGGGAACAGTTGGGGAAAAGAGTCTATAAATTAGCACTAAGCTGTAGTCACATCTGCCAAATTTCTGAAAGCCAGCCATTACTCTTGCTGATCTAGTGAAGATAGGAATGCCTTCAGCTGATGGCTTGTAGGAGGCTCCCTTGGGGGCTCAGAAGTGCCTGATGAATCAGAGAAGGGCAGCCACAGCTATGGCAAATAGTGGGCTCTTTTAAGATGCCTGTCTGAAACTCAGTACACATCAAGACAACCAGATAGGTAAAATGGTAATATCTTATTTTTTCTGTTTTGAAATATCACTTTTCTATGCTGTCAATAGAGCTTCATTTACTAATCTTCAAAAATGGATTATGCTGCATAGTAAATGGTCAGTGTACAACAGTTAAAAATAACTGTGATGCCATCTACTGTCTTAAAATCTTATTTAATATTACATTTGATGACTGAAGATTTATCCTAAGAAGAAATGGAAACAGCCTACACTGAGTAAAATGTCAGAGCTGTGACATGCTATCTGATCCGTATCAAAGTTATGGAATATAAATATTGATTGTTATTAAATACAGTAGACTATAGAATGTCAGAAGGAAATGTGATGCTAGTGTCAATCCAAAATAACTCCTCAGTGAATCTACTCTGCAAATAACTAGAAATTTTTTTTTAGAGTGCCTTGTTTTTTATATTTCTGAGAGGAAGATGTAGAATCCTGCAGAATAGAGGGTAGGTTGGAAGAACATGGCACACCATCACTTTAAGGTGTACATTTATTAAAATTTATTTGCTATGTAGTGACATTCTTCACGTTACATCTATATTTAGTACAACTTGTTATCCATAGTGGCTTTACTTTTAGGTGCTTTGTGGAAAGAGTTAACCTGACCATGGGCTTCAAAGAAGTTGAGAACCACATTTGTGTAAGATGTATTATTCAAAGAGAATTCACCCTTCATCTCAAAAAGGTAGAACAGATCATAATGTTTAGCAGTTGAATGTATACACTAAACTAAATTTGAAATGAAGTTGACTATGGACTACAGTGCTTAGCCTTGAAAGGGTGGCTCATTCAGAGAATACTGAGTGGTTATTTATTTCATGTATGTATGTGTATTGTTAGGTTGGTTGGGGTTTTGACAGCAAGAGTTAAGGATGTATTTTCTTCAAATGCAGCTATGCCAGACTGCAGTTCCCAGGTTGCTGCTTAATGCAACAGTGAAACATCATAAACTGACCTGAGGGTCCTGCAGTCAGCAGTGCTTAGCAGGTATAAATGGGTGCGGAACCAGAGAGACAGGTTTATGCTTAGCATTTAATTCTTTCTCCCTTTGTTCTTTGTTTTTTTTTGTAATGGTCTGAAAAGCCCTGAGATGATCTCGGTTTCCCGTACTTTATTTTCACTTTAGTGAAAATAATCTGAACCCTGGGAAGTAGACTATAGATTCCAGTATTGCAGCCACTTGCAACTTCTTTCCCTGAATGGATATGCCTTATTTAGTATGGCATGAATAAGAATATGTTTGGACATAAATGTATGTAGAACCACAGTCTGATAATGAAATGTGCGATTTCTTGTGGTTGTTTTGGGTTTTGTTCTTTTTTTTTTCAAGTATCAATACTGCAGTGATGTGTATTTCTGCTTGTATGTTAAAAGATACACAATCTGTGCTTTCTTATGCTTTTACATAGTTTAATTTTCATGGCAAAATTCATCCAATATGTAAATACCATTTTCAGATGTAGTACAATAGAACTCTCCTGTTCAAACACTGTAAATAACAGAAGTCCTTCAGTT
Organism: Morus bassanus; assembly: GCA_031468815.1. Classification (NCBI taxonomy): domain Eukaryota; kingdom Metazoa; phylum Chordata; class Aves; order Suliformes; family Sulidae; genus Morus; species Morus bassanus. Next base: position 83,275,744 of record CM062568.1, on the reverse strand, counting down.
GTTTCCTTCCTCAGTACTTGGGAGCATATCCACAAGATTCAGAAATGACCAAACCAATAGCAAATTAATTCCACAACTAATGATCCCTAGAAAAGTCATACTTTCCAGCTGCCTTTTAAATCATAAAGTCTGTAAATGAGTGTGGCACAGTCCACGCTTTGACAGAGAGGAAGCTATGCATGTATTTACACCCTTCTCGTAGCTTGCCATACCTCTTTGCTTTAAATTGCTGTAAAATTCCTTCCTCTGCAGCCAGACTGTCCAATCTGGAGCATCTAGAAGTCATGAAACAGATTGAAAAATACGGAGATAGATTTAAAAAATATGTACTAGTTGGTTCTTTTGCTTTTTGTTTTCTGAACATTCACACATTTCCAAACTTCTCTGCACGGCTCTGAGGGCTCAAACCCTACTTTATGAGGCAAAATAAAATGTGAAATTGAGATTTCCATATAATCATGGGTTGGGTTTAAAAACACAGGAGCTTCACTGCAGTTCACTGAGTTCGCTGCAAAACAGCAAAGGGTCCATCAACCAAAAGCTGTGACAAAATAGAATTGTGACTTATTTACTTACATGCAAATCTGTTGTTGTTAATGTAGCCCAAAGTGGGCATGAACTGTAAACTGTGTGTTAGGCCTTAATTGCGATAGTCTCCAAACAAGTTCCGGGGGGGGGGGGGGGGGGGAGGAGGACCTAATTTGGATAATATAATCTGTGAGTTCCTATTATATTTCCAGGGCAAAGGCTACACTCGTAATTAGAGCATCAATAACAATGTGAGGAATTGTTATGCCCTTGGCTGTAGAAAAACTTACCTGAAGGCAACAGTGGATTTAAAGCTTTTGTTGGAAAAAGCAGGAGGAGATTTTTTTTTTCCTTGTAAAAGCTCAAGGAGCTCCTGAGATGATGTTTTAAAGAAGTTGTAAAAATGTACTCATGTTCTAATTAGCACATCCTTCTCAGGGAATGGTGACTGGCTGTTAGCAAAGTTTTTCCGGAAATGCCTAGGCTTTTGGATAACACGTGTCTTCCGCCACTCCGGGCTGGCTGTATGTAAAACTGAACTGCTTTGTATCTACAGGATAAAGCAGTCTCAGCGTGGCCAGAGTGCTCGTGATTCTGTGAGGTGATGTGGAAAGTGGAGTATGGGATGATGGGAAGGAATGACCAAGAGGTAGGAAAGAAAGGAATAGAATGGAAGAATAAATGGTAGAATGGAAGAATAAAAGGAAAACCAGGCTATCAAAATGGGCTTCTTTTCAGTCTGCCTACCAAGATTTTCTTATACTACGCTAATTTTGACGATAACGAGGTGCTTCATAAATTTAAAATCTAAACACAAAGGATTTCTTTCTCTTCTTCTCTGGTGCAGTTTTTACTTTTATGACTCTTGTTCTTTTCCAGCTGAGTGCTATTTCCAGGGAAGGCAATTCATGTGTGTTAGAAGTGAGCAGTGCTTCGGGAACTCTCAGATCTGACTGAAAAAAATTCAAAACCTTAAGTGAAGTGCTGGCACGAAGACCTAGAAATGCAAGGAACCATGCATATGATCAGTATTCATCTTCATTCCTGGTATTACTGTTATAGGAACAGAAGTACTTCCATACCTTATCCGTTTTTTGGTTTTGATGCTGAATTGCCAGAGATGTCTGATTCTGAGCGTAAACTCCAAATTATCAGAAGCTCCTCTTAGACTTTGAAGTGCCATTCTGAGCACTGTATCATGGGAGGGGGCTTCTTCATCTTGCTGCAAACCTCAGGTCTGCCTGCAAGACATCATCAGGGCTGACTTGCTGCAATCTAACACCTGGTGGAAAGGTGACTGAGTTGAACGTGGTTGCAAATCATGATTTCTTATCATTGTGGAATTTTGATCTCTGAAACAGAAAAGATCATGTTACGTACCTATGTACTAGGTACCAAAGTGCAATTTCTCTGGTAATTAGCAACAACAAAAGTGCAGCAGTGGTATTGGGGATGCTTAGATTACATGCTTGGCTGAATAAATAAATGGTCAGGATCATGGGGAAGATTGCTGGGTCAAAACCTTTTTTTCTCTTTTCTGTTTGTTTTGTCAGTATGATACCAGAATGTTTAATTTTACACACAACGTTTCTCTGCAGCCTAAGATTTGGATGATGAATACCAGCTTTTCAAGGAAGTCTAGTCTGCTGCATGCAGGATAAGTTGCAAGTCTGGTGGGAGATTTTATTGACTTGGAAAGATTTTCTTTAATCCCTTCAGCATTACTCTGTCTTATTACCTCAGGTTATTCTGTGAGCCTGCTTTGTGAAAATTCTGTTGCATTGAGTTTCTTTATATGACTTAAAATTTAAATAAACGCAGTGGTGTGATACCTTAGATCTAAGTTAGGATTCAATCTGTACTTGAGATGACTTGCAATTTAAAAATCAAGTTCCCTGCATAGTTTGTTGTCAGTTTAGAAAATAATAGAGTTATTTCCACTTACTAGACCAAGCAGATAGAGATATTAGGCCAATAAACCACACTTGCATATTTTTTTAGAGTATAAATCTTGCATTAAGATAATTTTTTGTGCTTGTTAGAGTGAAACTCGGGCAGCTGTAATTTTTAAATATAAATTGATATTCTTCTGAGGAACAAGAATACTTTTTCCAGTTCAATAATTTTCTATTGTTTTCCTTTTTGCTTCTTGCTTTAATTTCATCACACAGAGTAAAACACTAGCTTTTTCAAATTAAGCAAATATATTCATATCTATAGGCACTCTATTTCCGTATTCTCTAAAGTGGGTGTAGTAAAAGGAGGAAGATTCACTGAGTCTACTGTTCTTCTCTCCTTTCCTTCCCAGCAGCATTGCAAAATGTATCAACAATTTAGCAGTGTATGCATGGGTGCTACTGAGGGGGAGAAAAAAAAAATCACTGTTGGCCATGGCATGCAATTCTGTGTGTTTTGTACGTGCAGTGCTTCGTAGGAACCATTAACAGAGGCTCTTTGGAGAGTGTAAGTTACAGGAAACCACCTCTTTATAAAGTTTCAGAAAATGTCCCTCCGTGCATGTGCATTGTAAGATATTTCTTAATGTGTTTAGGTAGTTACTGTCATTGTTAAATTGCCGAGCATTTAACTCTAGTTTGTATCATCAGATGTGGACTCCATCCAGCACTGGTATTTCCCACTTGCAATGCTTTTCAGTTTACAGACTTGCATGTATGCTGTTCGAAATTAAGGCCAGAGATTGACAGTGGCAGTGATGTGGTGTGCCTTGGGGAAGAATTTAGAGTTGATTTATGCCATCAACTTGAAAAAAAAACAAAAACACCAACAAAACAACCCAACAAAAAAAAACCCCAACCAACCAACCAAAAAAAAACAAACAAGAAAACCCCAAACAAACAAACAAACAAAAGTCACAAAGCAAACCAAAAACCTGCCCTGTTAAACTTTGTCTGTATCTAGTTACACTGGTGTTTTCAAGCATAATCTGTTTCGGCCTTCTCGTTAGTGTCCTTTATTCATTCTTTAGCTACTTCCTATATTTACAAAATGCTGGAAGACTGGGAGAGGAGCAGATAAACAGCGTGCTGGCTACTACAGGAGAAGCATCAAGTAGATCCAGTTTATGGCAGTTCAGACTTCAGCCACTTGATCACTGTTCAGCAGTTTTGACTTACATATCTGTCTTCATATCTACAGTATCATAACTTAAACCTGTGGGAAGAGAAGATAAAAAGCAATTAATCTTTTGTCTCTCCGCAGTACGAAGCATCTAATGGCATTCTTAGTATGTAGACATTAGACTACAGTCTAATGGCTGCCAGTAAGGGCAGTGGAGTTAGTTTTTACAGACTTGAAGTTTGGTGGTGTTGAGCATATTGTAAGTTATAATTCAGTATTATAAATTTGAAGTGGGTCTAGTTGTGATATGATCTGATGGCCACAGCCTTACTTTATTATATGATACAGTGTGTACACAGCATTAGCACTCTGCTTTGAGAACTACAGTCTTTAACATCCTAGATCGTTGCATGGTAAATCTTCCCGCCAAAGCCCTTGCTGTCTCTGTTCTCTCTCTAGTTTCAGTCATTTCAGGTTTGTGAAGGCTCACTGGCTGAGTAGAATTTTACAGATTCCTGCTGACCCAGGATCTTGAGGGAAATGTAGAGTCCCCAAATGTGGGAGCAGAACATGCAAGAATCTGTAAACTTGGCTACAGAGAGAAAATGATCACATCCATTAAAACATGAGTTAATATATCTCACATGCACTGAAAAAACCCCAAAAATGCAAAACCAGACTATGTGAAAGCATTATCTAGTATGTCTAAAACCAGCACTGTATGTGTTTCTATTTTCAGATTATTTAACATAAATTGATGTTATCTAACTCCACATGTCTCCACAGAGGGAATGTCATCCTGAGTGCACAGAACATGCATGCCGACTTGAAAGAATAAACAACTCTTCTTTGCCATTTTCTCTGAAAAGTGAAGGCAGGGAAGAGGGAAAACGATTTCCCTTGCTACCTTTAGCTCCTTCCCTAGGTCGAGTGTGTGTCATAAACAAACAAACAAGCAAAAAGAATTTTTTATTTGAGCAAAGTGGGGAAAGGATGAGCTAAAGCCCTGAAGACATATCACCTTCTGAAACCCTCTGCCACTTTGCATCACAAATACTCCTAATGTTCAGGATTTTGCACTGTGTGAAGGCCATCTGGAAACCGGCTAATGGTACTTCTCAGTTAAGCCTTGGGATGAGGTGGCCTTCTTTGGGAGCTGCATGGGAATGAATCTCCTTGCTGAAATCCAGAAGATTGAGGGTTGATGAAAAATACAGTCAGAACAATACCCTGGTTTTAGTAAGCACCATGGTTCCTACTTTTCCAGTTTGCCTTGCACCTGGCAAGGGCACAGAGGCTATTTTTGAACTGTCTAGACTATTCTTCTAAAAAGAATCTCTTCTTTTTCCTCTTCTGGTTATTGGTCATCAGGAAGAAGGGAGTTAGCAAGTCTATTTGTGAATTTGCCCATATGCTGAGCCCACATAAATGTTTTACAAAGCATGTTTATAGAACTGTTGTAAGAGCACCTCTCTTCAAGAGCTATGCATTTATAAAAGTGTTTTGTGTGTATAATTGGTCCAGAGGCTGACTGCCAAAGTAAATTTTTACATGACATTTTGTATTAAGGTAAAATTCCACCCCTTCTCCCCCCCCCCCCCCCCCCCCCCAAATTTAGCTTTAAAAAATTTATATGTGGACACAAAGGTAAAATGTGAATGTGCAGCCGAGTCATTTAAAGTTCACATTTCAGATAATTTATTATCAGAATTATTATTATTGGTTATTCTGATGATTGATTCTTTCTCCTAAGGGCACAGCTTGTTTGCTCTGTTGCCTTCCTGACCCTTTAGGTGAGACCCTTCATGTTAGAGGCAGGTGGTGGGACAGGTAGGTAACTCAGCAGGCATAGTGTAACTGCCTGCTGGCTCTGAAACGTGGCTGGAAGGATGCTGCTGCGCTTCTCACCGTTTCCCTCTTGGCTGGCTTTTTCCTGTTGCCAATGAAAATCTTGCTACTTCTCTTTCTTCTGAAGATGCTTGTCCCTACTGTTGACTTTTCCCCCACCCTGCTTCTCTCCCCAGGGAATAATGTAGGAGTGTTCTCAATTCATTATGTGTGAGTACATATGTGTTTATACCTTCAGTGCTGTGAAAGGTTGATTATAAAATGCAATAGCTTTTCAGACAATGTGATATAGTAAAAGAGAGAACCCTTCTCACAAATGTCACCCGGTTGTAATCTGAGACTATCATAGCTTTTCATTAAATGGGGTTGCTTCATCAAAGCTAATTGGGGTTGGAAGTCGCTGTGAATTGCTGCTTTCGGGGCACTCAGAAACCTCTTGGAGCTGATTTTGTGCTAGCATGAAAAATCTAACTAAAACGACAGTAGTTATCCAGTTCTGAACAGGACAGGGAAGGACTGGTAGATGGTGTTGGCTGGGGACACGATAAGTAAAGCACTTTCTTTCCTTTCCCAATAAGCTTTGCCTGTCGTGCTAGCTGGTACAGCCTCACTCTTTTTCTCTGCTCTCCTATCTGCTCAGCTGTTTCCAGCTGCTGCTGCTTTTCTTGTTCCTACTCTGGTGGGGTGCTTACAGACAGACCAGACTCTGCTCCGCTGTCTCTGCTGATATATCTGTCTGACAGAATTGGTCGTGTTTAGACAGGGAATTTAGCTCAAGTATAATGCTAGGCTAGTGTGACTGTGAACCCGCCTGCTTCATGGCTTCTGAGGTTAATGTGTTGCACATAGAAATTCATTGTGTGTCTCCATCCAGATGTGAAAAACACTCTAAAATTTTATTCCTTGCAGCAAAGACTGTTGTTGTTGTTGTTATTACTACTACTGTTGCTGTTAAGCATTTGGACAAACCACTTGTAATGACCTGATCCGTGACAGTGATTCAAATGGTAACTATATCTTTAATAGCAATTGAAACATGAAAGATGCCAACAGCAGCTAAGAGTCCAAAGGGAACAGGGAATGGCCGGAAAAATACTACCCCTTTAAACATTCGCAGATGTGTTTTGTACAGCATGCTATATCTATGTATAAAGTATGCATGTGGGTACATATGCAGACATAGTTTAATGCAACCTAATTTTGTAAAGATCATGTTAACTGTGAGTTAATCCAATGTTGCTTCGGGGTGGCTTGATCACAGACAAGCAACTGAAATAGCAGTTTTGTTCAAGGTTTTAAATTTTTTTTTTTTTCTGGAAGTAAGCTTGTTGCTCATTTCTCACAAGCAGCTATTTTTCTGGTGCTTCGTGTGTGTTGGCAAGATAGGGCAATATACGTGCATCTGACTGGTAAGTTTCTGTTGAATTTTATTTAGAATATTGAGGTTTATTTTTAAGAAAAGGCAGGAGTTATGTATCATATATAGTTTCATTGTGAATTTAAGACTGATGGAATCATGCTTAGTAAGGACATTTCATGAAGTCGTTTCCTCTCTGAACTCTGGAAGATTTCTTCCCAGGATAAAGCTCAGAATATGTTACATTTTTGAGTGCATACATGAGTAGAGTCCACATCTTGACATTACAAGTGACATCACAGCTTGATACTGGTTATATGGTAGTTTAGTGATGGTGCTGTTTCACCTTCCTTTCTCCTTTCATGTTTAACAAATGCTAATCATACCTGAACATCTCAAGATTGCTTGTTAGTCGTTCATTTCTAATTGCCCACATTGCTTACCTGGATATTTTCTGCATTGGTCAAATTCTGGATGCAGATAACCTGGTAACAGAGTTAATTACTGACTAACTTTCTGATAGCTAAGTTATGTAAAAGGTAGTGAGGGATTTTTCCTTTTTTTTTTTAAGCTGTATTTTCCTTTTAGTGAAACACATTGCGAGTCAAACCTAGTTCAGAAATGTCTCTAAGACTGTTCCTCCTTCTCTTCCAAGCCTACTGTCCTCTCTCTGCCCTTTCTCCTCGTAACTGTCAAGGTATTTACCACCAGATTCAGGCTTTGTAACTCAGCTGTGCCTGTTCTTTTTTTCTTTTCCAAGGCTTTTTACGGAGTTTTCTGTTGCATGACCAGCAGTGTTTCCATCACAGTAACAAAGTGTAGGCATTTCTCCATGGGTGAATACCTAGTGACTCCGTGGGGGACACAGACATCTTGGTCGTGGGATGGGTACATGTCTAGCTGTAGGATGGGATGGATGCTGAGGCAGCTCTTATGTTGCAACCAGTGGTCACGGGCCCTCCCATGCACTTCCCTGAGCAGATGTGCACTATGGACTCAATGGGGAGGGAGCTGGCACTTTGTCATGTAAGAGGTGTCCTCCTAGCCGTGTGGCTGGGAAGGGACTGTGAAGCCTCCAGAAGACAGTGTCAGGAGAAAAAAAAGGGGCAAGTAATCCAGACAAATGTTTGAGCAGGCCAGATCTGAGCTGTTGTAGCCTGAGCTTCCCTGCTCTTACATGTAGTGTTATAAACATGGGCAGATCCATACATAGATGTCATGGTGTAACGGAAGCTATATTCAGCCTTCTGTCTTCTCACAGTACCAAATTAAATTTGACTGGGAAAATTCTCTGTTGATTAAGACTGATATTTTGAGAACTGATATTGTAGGTATGTCCTAACTGTAGCTTGGAGCTGGATTCCTTTAAAGAGAAAGAATTGACTTATTTCACTGTTACTGTTCTTTAGTTCTTCAATAAATATTCAAGGTAATGTAGTCTCATAGTGGTTTTCTCCATCATAATGTTTTTATTATTAAAATGTGATTATACTGCACTTTGTTGAAATACAGGTTTTTATTTTAGTGGGGTTTTTTTTTGGTTTTGTTTGTTTGTTTTTGTTTTGTTTTTTTTTTTTTAAATTCTGGAAGTTCCTGATAAATACTTTTATATTCTTGTGGTAGTTGATATCTGCAAGAGGATGTCTGTCAGACTTCATATGCATGCTACTCTGCTTGCAACAACAAAAGTGCTTTCTTTGGATCAAAATTATATTCTTTACTATAAAAAATTTTCAAGCTGTAAGGGGCGGGGTGTTTTGGGGTTTTTTTGTTTTGTTTGGTTTGGCTTTTTACAAACTGCTTCTGAAGGAGATGGAGTAGAAGGTATTTGTGCAATTGCAGTGCATCACCTTTAAGGAGCAGCAGCTCCTCATATAAATGGACAGAATGAAAATCTAAAGAATACAAAAAAAAACCCTTCTTTCTCAAGAAATTGACTTTCTTTGCTTTTTTGGTACCATCACAGGTGGTTGTATGGGAAAATCCCTCCTAGTTTAAGCTTTCTTATATTTCCTTGCCTTATCCTGAAGCTGTTTACTCCTCTTTAATGCTGTAAAACTTTTTATTTAGAAACTTAAAACAACAACAACAAAAACAAAAAAGAATAACCTAAGAGCTTGTGCTATAGTGTATGACTCATCATGCTTTTTTGGGAGGAGGAACTTGCTGTATCCTGGTACGTATTCAGAAGCAGCCAAGCTACTAGGCTCAGACATTTGAGGGTTTTTTTTCCTCCTTCTATCAGGCCACACAAGCTCAAGCTTCCTGTCTCAGGAAATGGGTATGAACTTTCTCTCTCCCTTAGTAAATAACACTCAAATGCTCATGTTATATACAATATCCCACTCTTGAGGTGGAGCCTTTAATAATCAGCAGACAGCGCTGAACACTGATGAGCAGAGAACTTTCTCATTTTGTATGGCTGTGGTGAGAACACACCTTCCTCCTTGGTTTTAGGCAAATTATGTTGAACTGCCTCTATGTAGCATGCACAATCTGTAGTTTGTGGTTATGCCTCTTGTGAGCGTACAGCACACATAAGCTTCTCCCAGAGCTGAAACTTGAATATATGTGCAAGTAGTCAATGAGCAGCCCTCTGAAAATCATTTCTCCCAAACACGTGCAAGATGAGTCACAGGCAAATGACGATGGAAGGTGAATACAAAGGCAGAAGGGATCCAGGTGATATCAGCCCATATATCATTCTAGCACAGAAGGTGCATGTTTGCACGTTCTGCTGGAGCAGTTTAACATCTGCCTGCCTACAGCTATGTGACCTATGCTTTATGGCTGTCATAGACAACACACCATAATGTGTAGTGAGAATGCTTCCGTTTCTCTTTTAATGTAGATCAATGAGGTGACGTGAATCAACTGAATAACGAAGCATTAGCTGTTTAATAACGGCTAGCTCAACTGTGATTTGCCAGCTGTAAAGTGTTAATGAATTTCTAGGGTCAGTAACTTCTCAATCCAGTCCACCCACATCTGTGAAAGCGTGCCTCTGTATGGCCTCATAACAGCGTGGATATTTTTCATGTTCAGGATGAAGATCCCTGGCGAGATTCCCGGCTGGTCTTAGCTGGTGATTCGATGGGATGGAATTGCTTGCCTTGTTTTATAGTTAAGCAGACTGTAGTTAATGAGGCCCTACTCTGTAAATCTCACAGTTCTGGTTTGGGAACCTTGGTGCAAATTACAGCAGCCCTTGTTTATAGCTCTGGAGTTCTTTGTTTCAGTCCTAAGTCTGACATTCAGAATGTCACAAGGTGGCCTCGAGCTGCTGTCTGCTATGTGTTTCTTCATTCTGTGCAGAAGATCTACAGATGCTAAGTGGTAGTAAAAAGCTGATGGTATCTTGCACTTCATTCAGGAGCATTTGTTAGCATAGCAGCCTGAGTCCTTCTCATGCAAGTATATGAGTCTGGATAAATTATGGGATACCACAGAAATAAGAGATACGGTGAAAGAGAGGCAGTATCAGCAGGAGTGTGAAAGGAAGACTGGGCACAGGAAAACAAAGCTGCTTAGAGTGTCTGCTCAAACACAAGATGCAAAAGAGAGAGACCAGAAGAACAACTAGGGTATGGGAACAGTCCAGCAATCTCTTAAGTGCAGCAAAAAAATGTCAGCTGGTTTGGGGTTTCTGATAGGAAGATCAAATGCCAATGTCTACTTTCAGCTCTTGCTCTTGGTGGGCAGAACTGGGATCAAGTAAGGACATCCCTTAGTGGTCCTCACCTAATAGCAGGGAGTGATTGCTGTTAACATGGGGAACAGATTGGTTCAATGCTTGCAGTTCAAACTGGTGGTTGTGTGTCACTGCTCCCAGGAGTCAAGTGACCTTGTTTATGCTATGTAGCTGAGCCAGTATGCAGCTGTTTCCACTGTAAACGCTCATAGAAAGCTTGTTTCAGGGTATGCTTGTGCATATTACTTCGCAATTAATTTTGTATGGACACACACACTAACCCCTCCTCCCATAGTTGCTGAAGTGCTTTCTGCTGGTGTAGGCAGAACAAGTACATCGTACGTTTTCGTTCATTTTTGCCCTGTCAGAGAAACAAGTGGGTTGGTAGAAAGGAACAAAGGTGATACTTATGGCACTGAAGAGACAACCTGTGATGTGAAGTGGCTGGATAGCTTGGACTCTTCTAGAAGAAGCAAAAATAATTTTATGTGAAACCATTAATCCCCCAGTTCACCAGACACTTCACAGGAAAATTATGATTAAACTACTATGACAGGAAAAGGTAAGTATATCCAAGTCTGAAATTGTTTTAAAACAGTGGAATTTGTAGGTATTCCTGAATACAATCTGTGCAATACTACGATGCTCTCTTTTCTAGACAGCAATTAAAAATAATCATCCCATTAGGTATGAGAACAGATTTGTTTGCGTTAATAGTTTCTAAAACCAAAAACATTTAGGCATGAAAATATTTTAAGCATCAAATTCTGGTTGGAAATAGAATGAAGCTGCTGGGGATTGAGGGAGGTAAGAAGGCGGGAAGGACCTCTCTTCTACTGTACAAACATCCTGCCCTGGGTAGTGTCCTTGAGCATGTAAGAGCTTCCCAGGGATCTTTGCTTATCATTAATATCGGCATGCTGCACAAAGGGGAGGAAAATATTTTCACTTTCTTATGAGATTTTCTTCAGCGGCGTGTGATTTGTCCTGTTTCTGAGAGAGCTTTCTCAAGGGCTATCTTTATAGCAATGGTTTCCAGTCTCGTTTTTTTGTTAGTTTGTTTGTAGCCTATTCAAATGTGTCCAGTGGAGGAGAATTTCAGCCAATAGAGAGAAGGCTTGTTCTCCACGGTGGCAGAGCAGGGATCTCCTGGGAATGAATGAGAAGCAGTGATTGTGGAGGGGGGTTGTCTCTAGGTGCTGGGTAGGAGACGTGTCTTTGACTTTGCCTTTTCTGACCTAGAGATGTTGCAACATGTGTTACAAGATGATGTCCACACTGCACGTGCCTTTCCCATGAGGGAAGGAGTGAGAGAGGGGGTGAGATCTGACACATGTATAGGCATTTTGCTTAATGCTGGAAGATGTAGTGATGAAACAAGCTGTATGGAGTAGTGTCCTCTATAATGCAGAGAAAGAAGGGAAAAAAGGAAGAGGAATTAAGAAGAGGTAGAAGCAGGGGAAAAAAATAACAATTTTAAGGATTTCAGGTAATTGTTTCTATGGAAGCACACCTTGGAGCAAAAGCCCTGCAAAGTATTTGTCAGCTCCTTGGAGAGCCATTTTCTTTTTAAACAACGCGAAAGTGCCAGAAGCTATGTCCTTTGGCTGGGGGAGGACTGTGTTGTATGCAAGTGTTTTGGAGAAGTTCTGTATCTTGGAGGAAGAGGAACCGAAGTGTGGTTTGACAGTTGCTACAGCAACTAACATGTTTTTTTATGGAAGGCAAGGATAAGTGATGGTATAAAGTCTTGTGTAACTGATGTACCTTCCCCCGCTTCCTGCCAATTTTCCAGTATATTAAAACAATAAGTAATTTATGAGTTCAGCTGAGAAACAGCTCTTCGTTTGCCCAGCTCAGCCGCATTTGCAAGACTGCGTGATCTTTATGGAGACAGCAGAGAAGAAACTATTTACACACCGGAAAGCAAGGATTCAAGCATCTCTGAAAAGTATACTTTGCAAAGGAAGAATACATTCCTTGTTCTGCCTGAAGATATTTTGTTAGATGTGGTTGTCACTGGGCTGAGCCTTCTTTATCGCATGGCTTCCTTTCTTCTCATCCTCTCCCTTCCCCCCACCATGACTATTTTTTTGCAAAATTTTTTGAACTCCCTTTGGTTACTGTGGATTTTTTTTTTTTTTTTTTTAATGTAGGAACGATGATGTATTACAGAACAAATGAAAGATGATGAAAACTCATGGCAGGAAGGGAATTCTGCTGGCCCTCTCTGCAGCAGTGTTGCAGAACCAGCCCTGGCATAGACGTGCTCCAGGAACTGCTGTCTGGGGAGGGAATTTAACCCTTATAATTTTTTTAGGACCCATCTGGCTGCTAACATCTGGGAGGAATGATACCAGAGCAGAAACCACACATCACGTCCCAGAGTATACACTCACTTTAAGATGCAAAAAGGTATCTTAACCTGAGCTTTCATTCAGTGATTTAAGGTTACATATTTAAATTTAATGATGATTTCAGTTTTACTAGTGAAATTTGGGGGCATTTTACAGCTGAATTTCAGGGGAAGACAGTTTGGCTAATACTCTGTTTTTTGAAATCTCGCTGAAAGTCTTAGGCTGCAAAGGGTCACTTCTATAACACTTTGCCTCCCCCTTGGGTTCTCTATGTAAGATCAGAATTAATTAATTAAAGGTAGAGTTAAGGTTACTGATTTGAATTAAAGAGTAAGTATTAAACTATTAAGCATCTTTATAAAATGAAAAATAAATATGAACAATTATGGAATCTTAAATATAAGGTTATGCAATTTTTACGCCAGTGTTAAAGCCCTGTTTTCATGAACCAAACATGTTTACCTAGCTCTTTAGAAGATTTATGTTACATATGTCCTTGCTAATATTTTGAGCATTAACAACTCATAACCAGAGCTCCCAGGTTTGTAGGTTTGAATCCTGTGTTTCATTTTGCAGTCTAAAAAAAAAAGGTACCTTCGATACAATTAATGACAATTTTATACTGTGCACTTACTAAAAATTATGACTGAACTAAGAGGACGTTTTCAAGTGAATGACACTGAGGTATTTAACTGGGACAAGTTCACTGCTCTTGAGCTGCTGAGAAGCAGTGCATGAAGCATGCACATTTTTTTGCACGGATGAGAAAGTAATAAACATTTGCTACCAATTCTATGCATTTTTAAACTCAGTAGAGGACTAGTTACTACCTTCTTGCCATTCAGTAAGCCATTTCGTGGACTTGTGAGATGAAAGAGACAACTGAAATAATTGAAGTAAAGGGAAGACTGGCAGAAAACTCTCTCTTTAGATACTTGTGTGCTAGTGACCATTTTTTATCCCAAGAGAAATTGGCAACGTTTGAAAGGTGTGACATGAACGTCTTCCTCCCCATAGCATCCTGTCCAATCTTCTCCTCCTCCTGCAGCCCTCTCCTCCTGCACCCTTCCCTAGAAGTTGAGACAGCTCATCGCTTTTCTTTCTCTAACTCATTCACTTCCCCTGATGACACAACCCCATCTCCAAATCTTTTACGCTTACTCCTTCAGGCTCCCTCAGGGTCACCTTGCTGCAATAGTCTCCTTTACATCTCACCATCTTTCCCTTAGTGATACAAACCTGCTTTCTTCTCTCTTAAGAAGCATGTGACAGTCTTGATTCTCTGTGCTATTCCAACTGCTGCCCATCTCCCTTCTTGTCTTCATGTCAAATTTATTGATTCAGCTACCCAGAGTTATTTTTCTTAGGTTCTTTCTGGACTTTTTCCAGGCTGGCTCTCATCTTTTCCGCTGCATCTGCATCTGACTGCCCTCAACCAGCATCCCATGACTGCCAACTAGCGCTGCGTTAGTAGAGGGACACCGGCAGAACTTCTTGTACTTGACCGATGTGCATTGTTTCTGCTCTTTAAGTCACACAAAATAGAAATCTTTCAGCACCACTGAATTGTTAGGTTAAAGGAAGATACTTATTTTCCAGGAAACAGATAAGAGTACCTGTGACATGAAGAACTATATGTAACAGAAAGTACCAACATTTTAATGCTTATATTGTTTTGAAATATGGAAAAATGTAGTGAGATAACGTGGTGGTCAGCGAGTGATTATATATACGGTATGCAAACCTCCCATACCTTTGAAGGTATAGTATCTCCCCTCAGCTGCTTTTAAGTGTTACAGATAAGCCTCATGCTTAATACTGTGGATTATGCTCTGACATGGGAGAGCATGCAGGTATTTATTTGATTTTTTTTTTTTCCTGAAACTGGATATGCTGTTGCTTTTTGATATAATTCTTGGGCTTCTGATTCTTAGGTGCTCAGCTGGAACATGCTGACACTGACGGCAGGTGTTAGGCATGCAGCACACATTTGTAAATGATCTGAACAACTAAACTTTGAGATTTTTTGAGTGATTGGAGTATTACCGTGTCTTGTTTAGCCAGCCACTTCAGACTTTTCTTTAGATAAACTAACATTTCTCACCTGAAGAAATGGTATAATTTGAAAGCAAAAGGAAGTTACTTGCAGTTCATCAGACTAATCAGTCATTACTGGCATCAGTAAAAATGGAAGGTTGAGACAAAAATACACGAGGATATTCAGATAGGTCTTATCCATGTTACTTTAGTGACCTAAGCAGGTCACTGCTAGCAAAGCTAGTTAAAAACCTTTTGGGCATGGATGTTGCACATGTGTTTTGTCTTAGGAAATATAAAGGAAAAGCACTGTCTCTCTCTGCTTTTTTTTCCTTCTTTTTTTTTTCTGCTCTCCCCCATCCCCGATCAGACAAGAAGTTATTTGCAGTTGTCTTGAAAGTAAATTCTTACTAAATGGCTAGAAATAGCTACTCTAAGTATTTTCAAAGTAGCACTAAACCAAAGATTTTTCTGCCTTCATACTGACAGAATTACAGACGAAAGGAGTTGAACTGAAGCTCAGTTTATGCGATTGATGATAATATTTTATTGTCAAAAAGCAGCACTCCTGTCTTCAACAGTACTGAAGGCAGAAAACTGTCACTTTGGAAATTGAACAGAATATGTTACGGTCCATGTTTTCTAGAAAATGGTTCTCCATGGTTCTTCGTTGAAAGCAGGTGCGCAGCTGTAATGATAGGAGGGTCCATGTGCAAAACTGTCCATAAACATTACATTTAGTGGGCACAGTTCTGCCTTTGAAAGGGAAGGTGGCTTGGCTGGGAATCAGCTCATAATTAAGATAGGATAGGTTTTTTTCCCTTCCATGTTTTGAAGTGTATGTTAGTACTTCCCCTTCTGTAAGGCAGATGCACGAGGTCACCTGAAACACCACTGTGTTTTATAAGATAGAAGGAAAACCTGATTTAGTTTATACTGATTTTACTCAGTTAACAAGTTCATGTGATTGCTCTGGAGAAATGTATAAAACTGTAGGTGTGACTGGGTTTCTGTGCTGTAGTTCAGTGTTGATGCATCCCTATAAATGCACAGATTTAAACTGAAGGGTGAAAAGGTTGTTATATTTAAAACAAAACAAACAAAAAAAAAACCCACCAAAAAAAGCAAAAGCAGTGAGAGTATGCGCAGGCTGTATGACCCAGCTCCATAGCAGTGAACATAACAGCATCAACTGGGAGAGACATCTCCTGGCTGGCTCTGCAGGCTACCCTGTCGAAGGCTGAGCCTAACATCAGAGAGAGATGCTAAACCCTCAGCAGGCAGGAGAGGGAGGGAGCTGAGCGAGCGGTCAGGGAGGCGATGCTCAAGGTGTCAGTGCAAACGCTGACAGGCTGAGAAGACTCGGACGCGGAGGGGGTTCTCTGCAGACCGCACGGACAGCTTCTCCTGGGCGGATGCTGGTGAGTACAACCCCTTCCTAACTGGCTCCCTTACCTAAGGAGTGAGGCTTCATGCAGTGGGGTCCTTATCTCGTGGCTAGTGGAGAGGTTGTGCGGTGAGGCTGCGGCGAGGAGGATGTGCCTTCCCTGAGGGCTCCCTTGATCACATCCCGTGAAGAAACACCCCCTTGGCAGTATTGGGGTCGTGCCATCGCCACCTTCTTGCATGGGGGCTCCTGACAGAGACGCCCAGGGAGTGCCTGGTACGTGGGAACACGGCGTGGGATGCCGGAGCATGGCGCTATATCACCAGAGCCTCTGGAGGAAGCTCTTATGTAGCATGTGAAACCTGGCAAGTCAATGAGTAAGCTGTAGCCTTACGTAAGAGTGTAGCTAAAGAGTTAGCTACAGATAAGGGGTGACTGAGATATGTTGACTTTTGTTATCAAATAATTGATGCTCTGCTAAAAGGAGTTGGTTTTAAATTTGTTGAATCAGCTGTGTTCATAGCCCGAGAAGGAAACTTCTGAGAGCTCCATCCCAATTTAGACCAGTTGCAGTAGGTCTTGTTATCCAGGACCCGGTCCAGTATATGGAGAGTTATGGAGTGTTATCTCTGTTGCCTAATATCTGCATAGGATAACTTTTGGTGATGTGAGACTGCCAAAAAAAAGACAGAAAGACGTTCTGGTAGCTTTCTAAGAAAGGCACTCAGCTCTTTAAAGGAAGAAGCTCTCTTTGATATATGATATCCCTGAGTGTTAAATGCGAGTCCAACCTTGCAGCACAAAGGGCTGCAATATTTCTTAACCCAAAGGCATTTGGAGAGTTTTCAGTGAGGTCTGGCCTTTGTTCTAAGTATTTATATGATCTACATTGCCAGGAATATTGATAGTTACATGCAGTTTTACAAGGAGGTGTATTTAGCATTTAATATAACAGCACTTGCGTAGGGGCTGTTTCTTTTTTACAGCAGTGCTTATTTACATTCATGGGTCTGACAAGTCTTTCATCCTGTTTTGCCTTTCTGCTGTTTCTCATGCGTCGCAGCTAAGCAGTGGGTTTCTCACTGCCACCTTGCCTGTGCTGCGGTGGTGAGATGTCTGGGCTGTGCGCACATGAGGTCTCGGAGTGAAAGAATTTCCATAGCTCTCACTGCTATGTGTGCTGCCTAGGTGGTTACATTATCTATCCATCTATCTATGAATATATAACATCTCTGTTAGGAGAAGCTGGTGTTTACACTCACTAGCTGGGAATTCTATTAGCAAAACCAGATAGACCAAAATAAGGAGAGGAGCATCAACAACTGTACTTTTAAAGCTCACTGATGAACAAACCCAGCTTCTGCCACCTAAATTTGAAAGTGCAAACCTCCTAACGCAAGTTACAGAAAAATAGCACCCATTTTTTCACCCATTCCTAGATGTGTTTGCCATAGAGCATATGCATTGCCTAAATATTAAATTTTTTTTTTTCAACTTTATGACACTGTTGTGAACTCATGTGATTCATTTGGGTGGTAACTTCTTTAGAGGTGAAAATCAAGTCAGGCTGTTAAAGAGTATAACGGCTCTCAGCTTTTGAGGGCATCTGTACTGCCAGGGGATTGCTTTTTCTGCAGAAGCAAAGGAGGCCATGGAAAAAGCCTTTGCTACTTGCAATGAGATTCCTCTTCTCAGAGGTGTGGGTCAAAGCTAATTCAAGGCTGTTCCCTTTCAGAAGCATGAGAGTTGCTTTGTTGAGAGTGTAGGTTCCCTTAGCAAGCAGTTATCCTCCTGGGCTGGAGGAGGGAAAGCTGGGAGATGGGATGATCAAAGACTTGCCCTCTCTTCCCAGGACGTACAACACAGAGTACTTCCACCTGGAAATGAAAGCAATTTGGGGGACATTGTTGTACCAAGATGCCTGGGTCTGTGTTTTTTCTGAAGAGTAACGGTGTATCCTTCATGGTGATTGCCATTCCACCTAACTTCTTTAGCTTATCTTTAGACTGAATTAAACTGTACCATTTGTTGATGGTTAAACTCTGCTCATAGGTATGTTATATAGGACATAAATTTAGAATAGAAGCTGGAGTTTTTTTCTGGTAGTTAAGTCTGCAGGAGCTTTCACTGATGAAGATTTTACAGCTAGATAATAATCCCATGCAGTTATCCTGCTGTTACAAGACAGCTGTTTGGCAGTGGAGTAGCCTGTCTGTTCAGACTGGTCCTCAGAAATGGGAAGACAAGTTGTGGTCGGAAATAGAAGATGGCTGTGGCAGGTTGGAGAATGCTAAACTGAAAAGCTGTCAGTTAATGGGGTTACGAAGAAAATCTTGATTTGCTCTGCATGTTGTCAGTCTAGAGGCTTATTAACATGGTCTCATCATGGTTTTAAGACTTTGGTCATTTGTTGATCATCCACCTCAGGCTGTAGATGTGCTCACGGGGATGTAATAACAGGAGCTGTTTACCCACAGAGTGCTGCAATGCCTGTATCTATTATCTTTCAGGATCTATCAGCCAGATTATCAGGTTTGCAAAGTGATAACAAATCTGGCATGTTGGCTGAGGTAGTGGCACTGCTAATGGATTTCCTCGGCTCTGACAGCCTGAACGTGCGGGATGGTGGATGGCTTGGGAGGGGAACACTTGGGTGTGCTCCTGCTGGTCTCCACTCTTTCTCTGGGCACTTGCAAGATACTTTAATGCAAAATAAATTTTAAGCATCGCAGAGTTGCCTCAGACCTGCTTTGTGTCCCAGGGTTTACTTTTCCAATTTAATATGCTATTCCTTGAAATGTCAGCCACCTCTAGCATTATCCTGCCTAAGTTGTAAACTTTTCTCTCTCTCTTCGCTTGGCTTGGGAGGTGAGGAAGTTTTGGGACCATTCCAGGCTTTTCTGAAGCGGCTTTTTCCACTGTCAGGCGGGGTCTGGCGCCGAGTCAGCTGCTGCTTCCTGGTTCTCACCCTTCCCTTGCAGGCAGACGGTTGACCTGCCTTAAGGGAGCAACCTTTCTCGGAAGGTGAAATCGGGCACATAAATTAAATGCTGACCATAAACATTAGCCGCCTACGTACCTATGAAGATATTAATCCCACGTTAGCGCTCCCCAGTGCAGTGTTCATTGATTAATTAATTAGTATTTGTGCAGTGCTTTGACGATGACAGTGATATGTACATTTCTGTTATCATTATAGATTAGCATATTACACCAAGGCAGAAGCATTACTGAGATAATTTATCCATATTCTGGTGAGAGAAGTGTGTGTTTATTAGGAGAGCTCAGTGAGGCACGGAACACATCTGTTACAGAAGAGGAAAAATTTGATAACCGAGTGGGAGTCTTATTAGACACATCTTGCCCTGTGCTGAGGAGGAATGAAGATACTAATTTACCTGTCTTCCTCTGTTTGTGGGTTGTGATGTTAAGTAACTTTTCCTCCTTCCCCATTTCTTCTCTGGAAGAGACCTCTCTCATTTTATTTTTTGAGTGCTTGAATGCTATCAGTTTTATCTTCCCTGAGTATCCGTGGAAGAGGATAAAGGAAGACACCCTTTAAGGAGCTGGGTCCATCCTGGGCCTTTCCTGTCTCTGCAAAACACGATCAAGGGGAGCTTAATCCGTATGCCTTGGCATTTACCAGGGCTGGGGGAATTCCACCTAGAGGTGTGAGTTTCCTGTTCCTTTCTCATCCTTGCTCTTCACGTTTCTGACCTCTTCTGTCCCCTCCATTTAGTCTTTACCATTAAAATTGTTTTTCCCTGGTGCCGTGCTTAACTTGGTCTGAGTTCATGCTTTGCATAACTAGATGTGAGAGAAAATGTGATCTGATAATAATAGCAGGCATGCTTTTTGATCATGGTATGTGTGTATCCATTAACTTAAGGAGAAGCTTGCCTGGGCCTAAAATAACACTAATTGCAGAGACATAAAATTAAAGGACTAAGTCCTGTGAAATAAGAGCCTGTGTCTAGAAGTCTCCATGGCCCTGACCTTACCAATGGTTCTCTTCTTAGAGGTGTTGCTCTTACACGCACCGTCGCTGACTCCTGGGCTGCCCACATGGTTGGGGAAGGTTTGGGAGGGGAGCCAGTCGCACAGGAGGAACCAGGAACGTGGCTGACCTTGCAGTCAAGGGATATTAATTGCCTCGTTCAAGCAGTACGTTCCAGTTGGGCTCTTACTGTTTGCTGTAACTCTGGGCTGCTCTCTTTCTCAGCTGCAGGGGAGTGATTTGTACCTTAGAGGCCTTCAGAATCATTCCTCTCTCTTCATTAATCAAGGGCTTAATCAGTTTATGGAGATCTAAGTGGACTTTAAGCCCTAGGTTTTTAAGTTCTGTGGAAATTTTCCACTCTTTAACATAAGATAACATGCAGATTCACTCAAGTTAATGGCACGATACTACTCTCAGGAGATCGTTTTCTGATTGATCTTATTGCAGGTAGCATTATCTATGGACAAGCAGTATCTGATGGGATCCCTTCGCTCCTGCTCGGCAAAGAGATGAAGCCTCCCAGGCGGCTGCATTCCACAAACAGCTGAGTTGCTGGGAATCCCTGTGGGGCCCAAAAAAATTCTTATCTCAGTTGTTTTTCAGAGAATGTTTTTCAGTCATTTTACAAAGCTTTGATGGTAGAATAAAAGTGATGGAAGAAAATACCTGAGTCACTTCATGCTGTTCTTTTTTGTCATGTTATGATATTTGAAATGTACCAATTTGGTTGACTTTAGCTGTCGGGAAGAGAAATTTCCCATGGATGCTTTAGACTTGAGAATACTTCACTTTGCCGGAATTTTTAGGCAACAATAATAAATAGTTTTTGCATGTGAACTTGTATCAAGAGAAACAGAGATATTAATTCCTTAGGGGAAATCATAACTGTTTTGCTTTCTAGATGAATCTCAATTAATTTCATGTGGTCTCACGTTGATTTTCATCTTTTTGCAACCCTTCCTCCTCTGTTTTATTCTTTGCTTTACACCAGCGTCCCTTTGCTTTCCCCAAAGTTTCATCGACCTTTTTCTCTTGTCTCTAGTGGGATATTCAGTACTTCTCACTATTTCAGCCTGCCTTGATTTTGTATCTTAGGAAAATCCTCCATCTTCTCTCAGGTTGCAGGTTGCTAGTGTGATGCCCCCTGCAATCTGCTGGATGCTTCTCCTAATTCTTTTCTTGTCATTCTCTCCCCTCTGTGTTTTCTTCCCCAGTCTGTCCCTTTCAGTCTTTTCCAGGATTTTTTTCCAGTTATTGGTCTCCTGCAAAAGCCAATTGGCTGTGGCTAAAGAAAATAAGGTCTTTTCAGGCATTGCTTATCTCTGCCTTGATTTCCAGCAGTGCCCTATGCCAAATATGTTGTGTATTTATAGAGGTTACCTTTTTCTTCAGCAGTAAGTTGGTAGCTGTTGGAAAAGAAGGAGCTGAGCACAATGCAGGTGATTTTCTTAACTTCCTCAGGTTGTCTGCTCCATGCAAATGTGTTATGCCTGTATGCTCTCTTCCTCAATGAAAGGCTGTATAGCAAAGGTAGAGGTGAGGGAATAGGACTTAAATCCAGGTGTGTAATTTTCTATCTGAGAAAGGAATGTGAAGCTAGTGGGTATGTTGCTTGATGGTAAGTTGAGATCATCTTTTGTTTTTCCTTAGTTATATGTTAAGAAGTGAGGGAATAATTCTCTGTCAGGCAGGAACTAGCAAATTGGGAAATGCTGCTTTCAAAATGTAAAAATGGTAAATACATGGGGGTAAATACTTCTGGAACAAGTGGCATTAGAATAGTGGGCTGCATTTCTGTACAAGTGGACTATATGTGAAGGAAAAAGATTGTTTGCTCTTAGTCACTTAGTTGTCACTTCATGTCTTTTGTCAGGGTAATCATAGAAATGGACCTTTCTGAAATCATAAATGGCAGCTATGAATCATTGCAAAGTGGTAACTTATGGGCATCTAACCGATAGCTGATTTGCTTTTACAAAACCTCCATCTTAAGGGGACGGGTTTTCGGAAGCATGAATTCAGAGATATGCTTTTCTTGTGTTTGCAAATGGCTAATGTGCCAACATGCCTCCCAGTTGGCTGTGGCTCCGAGTTGTCACTTGTGGCCTTGAAAATCTTTCCCTAGTGAGCCAACAGGTAAGAAGATGTAGAGATCCCTCAAAATGTTGATATGCAAGACTTTGGTTGCCCTTCAGGTCCACTGGCCTACATACAGAGGGCTATTGCCTCAGTCTTTTTTTCTGGTCTCATTCAAAGCAACTAGTTTTATATCTTCCTTTTTCTGATGCCAGTTCCTGATTCTCATTTCTCTAAAAGACTCACTTTGGTTCTCAGAAGCAAATGAGGGGAATTAGCCTGATCTTAATTTGCAAATTACCTTTTAGAACAAATTAAGCTGAACATTTTCTACTTGAATTCAGTGTTCTTGCTTCTACTTGTGCTTAAAGGTTAGTAACTTTTTAATGAAGTTTCACCTGTCCAATACTGCTTATTGGTCCCATTTCTTTTTCGCTGTACTTTTCCCTTCCTTTTCCTAATTGTCTTCCTCCATCTTTGCCTTCTGTTATTTTTCACTGCTTTGCTCCATTTCCTGCACTTCATGAAACTGAACTTAATCTCCACGAAGTCAGCTTTCCCCAGTAGCTGCCTCTTGGGGCAGCCCCGTGTGCTCCATCCCGGCACAGGGAAGGCTGCACCGCGCTGCTCTGCTCCGTGAGAGACCAAGTGTTGTGCTGGCAGTGCTGCTGCTTGTGCAGGACTTGAGCTGGCAACTCGGCATAGCATTGTGCTGGGTCAAGTAGGCAGATGAAGTCAATTGGAGGTAGCGTGACTACCTCCCAATGGCTTTGGGCAATGCACAGAGGAAGCCCGAGTAATCTCTCGTGGAAAGGAGATTTTGCTTCCCCCATTCCTGCCTCATTTTTCCTCACATTAACTGTCTCTCCTGTGTTTTGTGTATAGGCATTCATTGCTGTAAGCTGTTCTTTGAGATCCAGGGGCAGATAGACGACCAATTCAAGGGAGACAAGTAGAGGTTTAAACTCTTCTGTTTGTGTCATTTTACATGATGGGGCAATCCCACATGGTGGAATTAGAGATGAATTGAAGTGCATGATCCCCGGTGCTGCAATAGCTCCTTTCCAGTTCTCCACATTTCTTCTCTGTGGGACTCTGAGACGAGCTGTGTGTAGCTTCCTAGGGCTAGAGTGGACACCAAAGAGTTATCGAATAATGGAGCTCTGCAAAATGTCGAGTGTAGTGGACAAAATTGTTGCCATACAATGTCAGCAATACTTGTCATACGGTTATTTTGAAATGTTCAATACCATTTACTTTTTTCTAGTGCAAGCATCCATGCAGAAGGGCATTGTCAATATGCAGAAGAAAAATCTCAAGTCTATGGGCAGCATAATGTAAAGGTTGGGTTTTGCTTTGGTTAGAAGAGCAAACCATTGGTTGGTTTGGAGGCAACTTAGGCTTTTTTTTTCCCCTTCTCTTTCTTGGTGGTTATTGTTAAATTTCTTTGGCTTTTAAAACAAAAAAAAGGGCAAAATGACTTTTTTGGCCACGCATTCTAAAAATATAGACTACTTTGGATGAAAAGATAGGTGGGTTTGATAGTAGAATTCTGACTTTCTGTTAGCTTCAGGAGGTGCTGCCTTGACCATTAAGCTAGTACAAGCTAATCTTTATTCAGTCTAGCATCATGCATAAAGGAGATGAGAACAGAAAAAAATTATGCCTTGGAAAGGAGTTTCGTCAATGATGCTGAAGAGGGCCAGAGCCTGATACCTAGACCTAAAGCCAGGCGGTATAGGCAGCTCATGTTGACCCTGCTGACAGCAACGTCTCTGTAGCAAGTTTGTTGTAGAGGCAGCTAGTTCAGGTGAACCCTCCTCACTTCTAGGTAGTTTTGTTCCTGTTGAATGACGCAAAGTGAAAGCGTAGAGATCTTTAAGGGACTTGAAGTATAGTCTGTGTAACTCTCGGTCTCAGGGGAGATCTGTGTAGCGCAGCGAAGGCGCGTGTACCTGGTGAGCACAACCCCAGCCAGCAGCTCAGATGGGAGCCGTGCGCCGCGGGGTGTACCTAGTCCAGGCTCAGCCTGTGCTCGCTGCTGGGACCAGTTTTGGGGATTTCTTAGTGGCCAGTGCTCACCGCTGGTGGCTGAATCACTGCTTTGCTGTCACCTGCTCTGCTGCCTTTCTCTGAGAGAACTCCGGCAGTGCTTTTGCTGTCAAAGCAGGCTGACAGGCACTGTGGTGCTGACTTCCCCAAGTCAGTCTGGGGAGGGGATTTTTTTTTTTTTACTGAAAGAATTGAAGCCTCTTTCTTTGGTTTTCTGACTCTTTGGAAAAGTGAATTCTGACAAGTGTGGCGTACATCTTCCCCCAGCATACCAGCTCAGTGACAGTCCTCGCTGCATTGGTAGCAAATAACTCTCTCCTACCTTTCCCTTAGGTACGTCTGTTGAGGATGGTGCTATAGCCTGTGATCTGGCACTGTGCCTTTAATAGAGGTAACTTTTATGGTATAAGCCTGTCAAATTTAATTTAAGGATATTATAGCTAATAACTCCCTGTGTGAGTGTGCCTTTTCACAGGAATATAAATGTTTTCGACTCTTTTGTGGCATGGAATGAGTGAAGTCAGTGATTTTAATGAAGTATTTTTTTATTAAGTTCTGAGTTCTCTCAGAAAAAAAACCTCACCCTGTATTCTTTCGTATCTCATTAGTAAGGGAAGGCGTAAAATATGGCCTTGTGTTCTCAGATCATTTGTAAAAACAAAACTAGAAACAGTCCATGGAGATTTCATTCTCTATGATTTTACTAGAAACGCAGTGTACTTTGTGACAGCGTCATATTCTCACTGTCTGAAGTCAAAATCAGTCACGGTACAAGCTCATGGTGTGTATTAGGTATGTCTCTATTTTAAGTACTTTTTGCAGGTTAAAGTTATAAGATAGTCTTTATAATTTGGTATATCATAGCTTTTCAAACCACAGTGTGACCATTTTTTGGGATAGCATGTTTTTTTCTGCTCAATCACTGTGCTATTTTCGGTACAAAGTGTAATACCTCAAGCTCATCTTATAAATTCCAAGCTCAACAAAAAACATTAGGGTTTTTTTTGTTTTGGGGTTGGTTTTTTTTGTTTGTTTTTTTAAGTATTTTTATTCTCTGC
This sequence comes from Morus bassanus, assembly GCA_031468815.1. NCBI lineage: Eukaryota > Metazoa > Chordata > Aves > Suliformes > Sulidae > Morus > Morus bassanus. The sequence continues at coordinate 83,250,275 of CM062568.1, read as the reverse complement.
TAGTTACATACTCTTGCTTTTCCAGTTAGAGTGCTCACTGACAAGGAGGGTTAATGGAGGCACGCACCACTGACTACAGGAGATGGATTGATTTTTGAAAGCAAGTGAAAATGCCTAAAATACTTCAGCTTTTTTTCTGATTTCCTGGTCTCTTTAATCCTGAAAGAGAAGGAAGAGAATGAAATTAAAACCAGCCTTACAAAGAGCTCTCACGCAGTGGTGATGGGGTTTGTGTTTTGTCTCGTTTCCAGTGCTGATAAGAAATGAGTTCTAAGATACAAAAAGAATGAGATTTGCGGCTTTTTCCCAAGTAAAAGCATTAGTGAGCTTTAAGTATAAAATGGGGAGAAAAGCAGTGAGCTAAAAATTGTGGAAGCTTGTTACACTGTTAGAAGAAGCTGTCAAAATCTTCCTACCTTCTGAATCACATAGTGAGTATGTACTATATTGCATGCTTCATTTCTTTTAAACATAGAAGGGCATGTTATTAGCTCTCTCTGTTGCAAAGGCCGTGATGTTAGTATGTTTATATTTTCCTGTAGGATGCAAGGTCCTGCAAAGTATAGTCTTCCCTTTGTACAGCATTGCACAGTTTGTTAATACGTGTTTCTTCCTCTGAAATTCCATGTAACATCATGAAGCTTTGACAGGACAGACTGAAACTGTATTAATATGATAGATCTGCAGTAGGATGTCTGATCTGACAGTCATCTGCCTGGTTTAATTACAGATTTGTTTAAAATTTGATCTTTTGCTCTAATCTGACAGAGGCTACACTGATATATATTCTGTATTTTATTATATGGTCAATATATTGGACCAAAGTTTGTCTTTGCTGTGATTTGATGGTCTGCATCTTTTCAAACCACAAAAGAACACTATTATATTTTCCAAAATAGGGAGCATATTCTTTTATTATATAAACCCTTCCCCAAGCGGGAGGATAATATATTAGAAACATAACTGAAGAAACATGCAAAATACTTACTCATGTACGATATTGAAGGGAAAAGTGTCTATACAGCACAGTGCAGTGCCGTATCTGTCCATGCAGAGTATTGCCTCATATATTGTCTTCCCTTGTGTTGGAATTCCAGCTATAGAGCACACAAGAAAGAGTTTCTATTGCTTCCTCCTAACTTATGTCCCTGTGAGGGTACCTTGGTGTTTCACTTTCCAGATGCCTTGACGCAGCGCTTTTAAATGTTTGGCGTTTGAGTGTTCTTGTAACAAATGTAAGCACTAGTGCAGGAGCAATATGCCTCTGTATACATATTCATAGGCAGTCAATATCTATGCCGGTCTTTCAGTGATGGACATTTTGAAGCTTGTGCATACAGAGAAAAGCAGAAGAAAATTGAAATGTCATACCTGGGGCCTCATCAGGCTCTGGTACCATTTCAGAGTTGTTAATACCTTCCAAAGAAGGTGTTCCTTCCTCCAAGGAAGAAAAGGAGACAATGATAATCCATAGGTATGCCAGTTTAGCATATTTCCTTGCCTAAGAACAGATGGCAAAGCCAAGCATTGCATTGATCGTGCTGTTATTTCTGAGTGGTAATACCTATGACAGCATCATCTTCTATAGAGGGTTTTCAATATCCTTTGAGTGCTGAACAGTATGCAGCAGTACAAGACGACAGAACAATTTGGATTAAATCATTCCATGAAAAAAAACACTCAAACCTTGTGTGCCAAAACATATGAAGTTTGATTAATTTATGGTAAATCAAAGATGCAGATCTTAAAACTGCAGTGTCTACCAGGATGTCTTTAAGGTGAGCCAAGAGTCTGGAAGCCCTGAAGTACCTGGTATAGAGTTGCCTACATGAAGACAGTGGCCCGAAGTCACACATCTTGAGAAGTCCTGAATTTGCTAAGTCAAACTAAGGCAGATGGAGACACTCTGGTAAATGTTTTTTTTCCGTCTTTTTCCCCAGCCCAGAGCCTCCTGCTGTAACACATTTTGAAAGTTTTGCTGTGGACCTGACATGAGCTAAAACTAAATTTTAAAACCATTACCATTTCATGAGAATGAAAACCTCTGTTTCCAGTTCTGTTCCAGCTTTGCTGCTGCAGTCCAGGAGGTTAAAACTTAAAGCCATCTGGTCTTAGAGGAATGGGAAATATTTTTGTACTAGCTAAAACACTAAAGCAGGGAAAAAAGCAGATATCACAGTTTCCAAAAATTGTGATTCTCTTTTCCTAATGTAATGATCAAGTTTTCTCTTACGCAGATAACCTTTTCCAAATATTCAACACTTCTGAGCTTTCTGATTAGGTACAGGCAAAAAGTACTCCCTAAAACTGGACAAGATTTTTTGTTTTCTCCCCCCTCCCCCCCTTCATTTAAAGGCTGTCATGGGCTTTTATGACTGTGGAGTTGCCTGAATACAAATGCGTTAACATCTCCCATTTTTAGGCAAATTCCTTTGTCGTACAATACAGCAAAATCAGAATTTAATTTATTGCGTGAACTTCCATGTTCAAAACAACTTTCTGGACTGATAAAGTAGGACTGGCACTTGAAGGTATTCCTTGTAGTTGATGTGGTTTAGTCTTCTGAAATTGCTTTGAAATTAATCTTCTCTGTCTGAAGACTCAGTGGATCAGGTTCACTTTGCAGTGCTTTGGTTTTACATCATTGGGAGCTGGCTGACCCTGATGTAACTCAATAATGAATCACTTTCTTCCTGGTATCAGGTACGTTGAAGTGAATGAGTATGTCAAAACGATGAAAATATTTTACCTCCTAGCTGAAGTTGATAAAACCAGGATGTGTTGGGTGGGGGTTAGCTAGAAAGGTAGGGGTTAGCTAGAAAAGTAAACTCAAAAGATGTATTTTGTTTACCTTGGTGTTACAAAGTAAAATTACCCTGAAGTAACATAGCGCTTGGCCCAGGTCTTGCTGACGAACTTTGAGTTCGTGTAACGAATATAGCGGTGACAGATTTGTCTTGCTGAGTTACTGGTAAGCCATTATGGGTAGGATTTTTTGAGCATGAGCTTTCTCATCTACCAGTTAAACATATAAGGCAATTCTCTTGTACCTCACTGTAGTTGACAGAAAGAGCAAGCACCTCTTTAGGTCAAAGCATTGCCTTCTAGGATGCTGGGACGGGTGGGATGAGTTGCTAAATAGCTCAAGTTCGTCCGTACAAAACCCAGCCTACATTTGTGATTCAAGAGAACAGTTGCACACAATAGATAGCAAAACTTCTTAAGCTAAGCATGTACTTAAATGTTTTGCTGACTGGCAGATTTGCCTTCTGTCTCAAGTCATTAGGAGCTTAGTTTTTACATGAAGCATTAGCAGTCAAACCAGTGTTGCTATCTCTACTTCATTCCTATGGAAAGATTAATAAGATTGGAGGAGTTTGGAAAAGAAATCCAGCCCTTTGGCCTGGAGTGGCTGCCAACTCTGGCACATCATGCCGCGGCACACCAAATGGTATTTCAAGTCTAAGAAAGGCAAGTTTTCGTCTACAGTACTAATCTTTTTCCTTTCCTATTCATGAAAGCAGGGTTATCTTTGGAAAGCAGTAATGGCACAGAACTGTCAAATGCCCGGTGTTAACTCTGAGACCCAAGATGGGTGACTCTTTGCTAACACTCCCCTACACATGCTGGATGTCTCTGTGCGGCAGTGTGCTGTGGATACTCTCCAGCTCCCCGACCATCGGCTTGGCCAGCCACGTGCACTTCTTGCTGTGGTGACTTGTGTGGGGTTCTGGTGGGTCCTTGCTCTGAAGGAGGACACTCCTTCTCTGGAGGACAGCTCTCAGTGCCAAGGCTCCTTCCCCAGCCAGTGGCACTGTCTCATGGATCAGACAAGGCATTCCCAAGGGATCTGCTAAAATTAACCCTGGTCAGAGCATTTAGCTCTCCTTGGGAATTTTCACTTTAGTGTTCTGTATATCTATGGATGATGTTGCATCGCAAAGCAAAAAGAGTATTCACTGTCAAGCTTAACAAAACTGAGGACTGACATGTTGTAGTCACAATGTGACTGTAATACTCACTGGTGTAGCAAGTGTTGCAGCTAGGAGGCAAGTGGTCAAGCCCTCCATGTTTCTCAAATTTTAGTATCTGTAACAAGGAAAAAAGTACTCCTTTGGCTATCATTATATCAGAAAAAAAACAATGCTCATATATTACCATCTGAATTAAAATAAACAATCTGTAGATATCAAGGACAAATCTTCTGCGTTCTGTTTGGAAATCTGGATCATTCATTATTAAGTATTTGGTGGGAACAGCAAATCGGTGATAAAATTCCTTTGGATTTTGGAGTTTATCTTGAGACAGAATGCAAATGTTTGAAGCTTTTTTGGTTTTGGTCTCCATTGTTTCTGCAATCTCTGAGGGCAGTTCCCTTTAATTCTGAAGCCCAGTTCATGAGCACCAAGAGCAAAAGGACTAAATGTCATTTAAAAGTAATGTAGCAATACTTGCCAACAGCACAGCTTTAGTAGATTCTGAGAGAGGAATGTGGGAGCAGTCATAGCCTTAAAAAAACAACAATAAGTTTTAGCAACTGGAGGATCTGCAAAAATATTTGAGAGCTGTGCATGATCCCTTCTTGCCATGTTGAGTTTTTGCTCTCATGGTTTTTTGGGGGTTGGGGTTTTTTTTGAGAAACCTCACAGGAGACTTTCAAGAAAAAAATTGATAAAAATATTTACTTAAGAGCTGCATTGAAGACCACTCCCTCGCTGGAGTTATAATTTTCTGCTTTTCCTGGCTGCTTTATCTATCTTAATGTAATTTTGATCACAGAGTATAGAATTTTGTGCCAAATTTGTAATTCACATATCATTTATTATTATAATGGTGTGGTGTGTTTGTCTTGCTAAAAGTATTATCTGAAGTGACCTCTCTGCAAAAATTTGCATCAAAGTTAAGGAGGTCACACTTTCAAAGTGCTGCCATTAGCAGAGCAAAGAAACTGGGAGGAGCAGATATTTCTACTGCAAGAACCTGTCCTGTTCTCATTGCATTAAGAAATAATAAGTTTTCAGTGAAGAGATTTCTCAGATTCAAAATTCAGTATTGGAGGAAGAAGATTAGTATCTATTTGCACACAGTTTTAAGCAATCACAGAACTGTCACCCATGCCTTACCTAGAGGGTGGGCACCCAGATCTCCATATAGGGAACATCCTCGCTTGCCCCAGTGAAGAGGAGGAGCGTAATGGACGGGTGAATTCCTACATTTCGATCACATTCTGTGAAAGGCTTCTCGTTTCCCAGCACTTAATGACTTCATGCCTTTAAAAATAAGGCCCCGAGGTCTTCTATCATTCGTATCATCACAGTTGGGAGTTGAAGAAAAGTAAGGTATTTTGCTTTTCTTACAATAAGCCAATTTAGGCCATGTCCTGTGCTAATAGTACTATGTCAGGTCATGAAAACAAGCTTAACTTAACTGTGTGGTTTGATAATATTCAGAAAACAGAACTGAATGACCAAAATTTCAGTTTTGATGTATAAAGCTCTGGGCTTCTGAATCATTTAGGTATGTATTTTGCCAGCCAGACATGGCGCTTCTGCTGTCCTGGTGTGAAGTTTCAAGACAAAAGAATCCAAGGTTTTAATGGTGATAGAAGTTAGGCTAATGCAGTAATTTCTAAGTGATGTTTTCAATTTTATTACCATTAATCTCATTAAAGTCTCAGTAAGGAAGAACATTGCAGAAATGCTGTGAGGCATAGTAGGTTATAATTGTTTTTTCATACTGTGAAAAACAAAATGCAATAGTAGTGTAAATCAATCCAAATATTTTCTATGGCTTATAATTTCCATGTTGTGAACATTCTTTAATTAGAAGTTGATGTTAATGTTATGCATTAAGTAGCAGAAGAAAGGGATGAACAGTAGTTTGGTTGGGTAGTAGTTAACTGTGGTAAAAGCATGGAGTTAAAAACACTCATCCGCATTAACTGACAGGGAAATCACAAGTACCTTTTTTCACTGGTGCAACTAAACTCTATAGAAAATCCTTATGCAGCCTAAACTTGCTGCTCTGCTCTGCTTACACAGGGCCTGTTAGTGTTTTAAACACTGTCAATCCTCTTTTGCTCCCTTATGAAGGTAAGTGAATATCCTTTCTGCTGCTGTTTTCTCAAGGAGTAATAGGATCACCTTCTCTATCCTGCCAAGGAGTGGGGGGAATAGCTCTTCCCTTGGAAAGATCATTTTTTTGGGGCTAGAGGAAAAACATTAAATAGGCAGCAACAGCTCCTTCTTATGCTTCTCAAAGTAGAAAATAAATTGGCCTGCTTATTTCCTTTCCCTTGCATAAGTTGAGGAAAATGTCAAACTGTTCTCTTATCCCAGGAGAAGAGAGAGGGGCTCAGTGGGATCTTCCCTTAGGAACTGGGAAACCGTAGCCATCAGGGACCACGTCGTGTCAGAATAAGTCCTTCATGGGTTTTTTTTATTCTGATATATATTTAAAAAAAAAAAAAAAAAGAATATATTGAGCTGAAAAATCTGGTTCAAAATATGCAACAAGGAGAGCGCTGCAACCATGTTCTTGCAGAGCTAAGTACTGCCAACAGTCAAATTTGTTGCAAGTCGTATACAACAGGGTAGCCAAAGGGGAGCTATCCTTTGTATTTTGAGAGATTTACTGATTTGGCTGTCATCAAACAGCACACGTCATCTTGTGCGTCATTGCTTGGACATAAAGTCCCACTGACTGTGGTGTGTGTTGGCGAGTAGGTGAAAGAAGTACTTACCGCTGTCTGTGAATAATACTAGTAGCTTCATCTGTCTTTGTTAACCAAAGCGTACAACTTCCTAGGTAATTTTAGAGAGGCAACCCCACTGTCTGCTTTATAAGAAAACAGCATCAAATGATAACAAAAGCATAAATAAGCTTTGTAGAAATAGACTTGCCTGACTTGGGATACATGGAGTCTTCTGTCATTTGACCTTAATCTAGATGAAGCCCATGTGAAGCTCAATGCCAGTTTTAAGAGTAGTGTGACCCAGTCAGTAGGACTTGAGAGTACCTTGGAAAGGCTTGCCTAACATAGTTAAATGTTAATTATTGGTATAGCACTGATATTAATAGTGTAAATGTTAGTTATTTTTTGTCATTAGTTAAAATTTTGCTACTACCTGGTATACACACAAGTTAATTCTTATAGAAATATTTCACATAGCTTGGGCAGGAAAAATAAAACACAAAATGTAATTTTACCTTTTTTTGTACCAGTTTGAAGAATTGACCCGATCAGTTGCGGGCAAGAATCTCTTCTTCTCTTTCATTTGCATTCCCAAGGTCAGGCAGTAGGCAGCACAGGTCTAGCACAACCACAGAAGCAAAAAGAAAACAAAGAAGATGTTTCTCTCTCTCTCTGTCCCCTTGCCTTACTCCTGACAGTACAGCTTCATGTCTTCTCTCACTTAGGGCATATTGCCGTGTGAGTAACTTTCTTTGTGATGCATAAATGCCATGACTGCAGGTGTATCTGCCCTTCTGCCTCCTGCTGTGCTCTCTTTGGCCATGTCTACTCAGAGAGATTGAACCATGTCAGAGAACATCCTCTGGTGCTGGGGCTTGATCATCTGTGCTCTCGGGTTATCACCAATGTCTCTGATGTAATTTAGGTCCAGACCAACTCTCCGAAACAGATCCTGAGTACAGAGTTAGCACAGGCCAGGGATTATTCATGACAGACCATTTGGACATGGCCACTTTGGAGAGGGAGGCAGTTTAATAGTGTGGATTAAGGCCATTCCCTGCCAGCTGGGTTGCTGCCAGTGCATGAGCCCCAGGCACATGTAGTTTGCAAATATAAACTTCAGCCTTTGGTTATGGGCTTGCGGTTTTCTCTATCCTGAACTGAAGCTCAGTTTCAGAAGCTCAGCCTGAGCCCTGAGTGAAAGTACCTTATGGTCTTGGTCAACTGTCCTTAGCAGCAGTGATAAGGCATGATATTAGGAACATCACGGGGCTGCTGAAGCTTAGCAAGTGGCTTAGCTAAGGTAGCTAACCATACATGTGCTCTTTGAGTGGCAAAATGCTTTGTAAATGTATTAATTTAAACTTTTATCACATTCATAAGCTAGCGCATGGTATCTTTCATTAGCTGCAAGTTAACACTGCTAATACAGACAGTAATTGCACTGCTGTTGATGCGTCATCACTTGTTCAGCTGCATAAGCTTCATTACATACGTGGTCCTTGGCTCTGGAGATGTATAGAATCATAGAATGGTTTGGGTTGGGAGGGACCTTTAGAGGTCATCTAGTCCAACCCCCCTGCAGCGAGCAGGGACATCCCCAACTAGATCAGGTTGCTCAGAGCCCCGTACAGCCTGACCGCGAATGTTTCCAGGGATGGGGCCTCCACAACCTGTCTGGGCAACCTGTTCCAGTGTTTCACCACCCTCATTGTGAAAAATATTTTCCTTATATCCAGTCTAAATCTACCCTCCTTTAGTTTAAAACCATTACCCTTGTCCTGTCACAACAAGCCTTGCTAAAGAGATTGCCCCCATCTTTCCTATAGTCCCCCTTTAAGTACTGGAAGGCTGCAATAAGGTCTCCCCGCAGCCTTCTCTTCTCCGGGCTGAACAACCCCAACTCTCTCAGCCTGTCCTTGTAGGAGAGGTGCTCCAGCCCTTGGATCATCTTTGTGGCCCTCCTCTGGACCCGCTCCAACAGTTCCATGTCCTTCCTGTGTTGAGGGCTCCAGAGCTGGATCCAGCACTGCAGGTGGGGTCTCATCAGGGCAGAGCAGAGGGGCAGAATCACCTCCCTCGACCTGCTGGCCACGCTGCTTTTGATGCAGCCCAGGATATGGTTGGCTTTCTGGGCTGCAAGTGCACATTGTTGGCTCATGTCCAGCTTTTCATCCACTAGCACCCCCCAAGTCCTTTTCTGCAGGGCTGCTCTCAATCTCTTCATCCCCCAGCCTGTATTGACACCAGGGGTTGCCTTGACCCAGGTGCAGGACCTTGCACTTGGCCTTGTTGAACCTCATGGGGTTCTCACAGGCCCACCTCTCAAGCTTTTCCAGGTATTTTACTCTTATATCTGTACTGCAATGGCAGTTTGAATATGCATGCAAACACATGCACATCTGCTTCCAAATTTTATGTTGATATCCTTATAGCTTCTGCAGAGTCCTAGCTGCGCTGGTTTCCCCTGCATTGTTTTACTGGGGCAACAGAGTCCAAGATTTAGAAAACAGGTCTAGGTCCAACACAGCACAAAACCCACAAGATGGCTTAGATGAATGTTTTTTGGCTTGTGGAGTTTGAAAATCTATGGTGGCTGTCAGCAGAGTCAATAAATTCTCCATCCTTGGCTTTAGGTAGTAACACAATGCTATTGGCCAGGTAAATGTCTGCTCTCAGGAGTTTATCCTCTGCACAGAAGGTATGTCTTTATACAGAAGGTACCTTCTATACAAAGAGAATTCGGTGAGGAGGTGTGTAGTGTCACTGAGAGCAAAGGAGCAGATTCTGACTGTGTTTACATGAGGACAAATGCTAAGTGATTTAATAGCCTTATTAATTCAAACTGGAATGAGCAAATCTGGTGGTAAGGTCAGTGGGAAACAAACACAGTGTAATTTTTTACATTAAAAATGTGGGTCCTAAATTATGAAACAAGATACTCAAATAAAAGCATGTGGTAATATTCTGATTAATGCTGTGTTTTCTTCAACAGCAGTGTACTGCAAGCTGACCTTTCAAGTATTTTGTTATAAAAAAATTTCCTGTATTTATTTCAAGCATAATTGTGCTGATTTTATGCCAGCATAATGTAAACCTAAGCAGCTGTAGGTACACCAATCAGTAGACTATCAAAAGCTTTTTGTGCATCTTGTGTTAGTAAGGGCAAAGAAAATTTTTTTTTGTTATTATTTATCTATTTATTTATTTATTTAGTTCTGGGAGTTGCGAAGGCAATCCGTGGTGTTGTCTAGAACAGGTCTGTGTGGCCAGCCCAGGGCTACATTATACAGCAAAACAGCTGTCTGAGAGGATGTGCTATTTGATGACAGAAGTGTTTGGGAGCAGGACAAGAGTCACCCCTCAGGGCGCAGCCTGGCCAGTGGGATACAGCTTGGATAGCCATTTTCTAGAATAGCCTGAAGTGATTCACCACAGCTTAGACTACTCATGGGTTAAAATGGAACACGCAGTTTATGAGGGGTGATGATCTTTAAAATCATACTGCATTTGAAATACCATATGTGCTGTAGTACAGAAGAGGTATTAAGCAGAAGATAAATGACAGTCCTTTTACCTCATCATGCCTCTGATTTATTGTTGTATTCTTTTGTGATGTTAATAGGTGTTTATTTTCTCATTTGCCTTTTTACAGCAGTTGTTTTCCTTTTGTGTGAGTCCTGCAGGGCTGAGGGGTGGAAGGGGGAGTAATGACTGCAAAGCAGTAGGACTAGAGAAGAACATTGAAGAAAAATAGGAAAACATGGTTAGAAACCTAAAACTGGTGGCAACTGAGGCTGACTGTGTGCCTTCACGACTTTCCCCTCAGCTCACTCGTGAGTCCCAAGGACAGAGATGAGCACCTTTAAGGGGAAGGACACTGGGTTGAGCTGCAGACCCACCGTCCCTCAGCTCTCCCTCTGGAGAGGAGCTGTTTGTTAGTTGCAGGGACAGCCTTCTAAAGGGACAGTGATGATGTGGTGGGATGGATGGTTAGCTCATTGCTAAGTTCAGTAACACCGCATATTAGTTCCTACTGCAAAACACAAGGCAAACTTAAATCGGTTGTGTGAGGTGATAAGGTTGAAATGATTAGCTATTCTGGAACATATCCCGGCTCTTCTCCAGGGAGATAAATGAGCTGTGTCAGTGCCTCTTCTCTCTCCTCTCACCTTCATTCTGCCCCCTCCTGCCCTCTCTCTCTCCTGGGTTTCGGAGAAAGTTTTTATCTGGGTAATCTAAAGTTTTAAAAACTGTTTATCTTGCATGGTCTGAAATGCTTCTTATCCTCTCACCCATGGTAGAGTGAAAAAACAAGTAGGCACATTTTGTAAAGACATCTTTAACAGGAGACATGATGGATGGCTCTTAGGATTACTTCTGTAACCACCAGAAGAATTGGAAAAAAAAAAAAAGAACCTGAGACATGCGGTCACGCTCTAATAGTTGGCATCTTAGTCTTTTACCTTAGAGTTTAAGGCCTGGGTACAGGAGTTTACTCATCTCTTTGTTATGCAACTATTTGTATAAAACAACTAATCCAAGTAGAACTTGTTGATTCTCAACGGGAGCAATGCTAGGAAACAATATAAAAAAACTTATGATTTTCTACATTGGTAGAATATCTGTGTTGGCTTGGAATACTGTATAATAAACTTGGTCCTCACAGATAGACATCTCAGATGTCAGAAACGAATGTTTCAGTGTGCTCTTAAAGACTGCATATTGTTTTATTGTGTGCTTTTCTGCACATCTGTAAAAGACTGTATGGGAAGGAAGGAGTGAAATTAATTTCCAGAGAGAAGTGTTTCAGGATACTGGGCATTTTTCCACTGAACATCTCTGTGGAAATCTGGAAAAAGTGTTATTTCAGTTTTCTACAAGAAAATAATGCTCTAACTCTACTTCTCTTTCTCACCATCAATAAACTTGAGAAAATACTTCTGTAATTTTTAACTAGTAGAAAAAATGAGCTTGTTTTGGAAAGAGCAAATTAGGAGTTTATTTGCTTTTAAACAAAGTACTCTTGGAAGTGTGAACTGTGAATGGTATTTGTTCTATTGTCTTCTGGTTTGCTTTCAGATAGGAAGGGAGTTTTAACATTTTGGAAAAGATGTGGGAGGACGACAGCATTAACTATATCATTGCAATCTATGGATGCTCTTTGCATTTCTCTATTGCATGTTTCTCTGTGTAGTCTGCTGCGGCCTGAATGCCTTCTGTATGGGACAGACTGGCAATCACCAAGTCCCTAATGGATTTGAAAGAGCTCTGGCTCTTTTCCTGTTTTGGGTTACAGATGTTTTTTTGAGAGGAGATGGTAAAAGGCAGGGAAGTTTAAGCTATCATTAATATATATAGGTTTCTAATACTCACTGTTAGAAAACACCATGATGCATTGCAACTCTAAGTTCAACACATCAGTGCTTATATTATCAGTGAGTATATTATTGCTTCATCTGGCATTTTATGCTCTGTACTGCAGAGAAAAAAAGGCATGATACTACTTTCAGTGAAGTTACTGCAAATCTGCCGTTCATTTTTGTGGGAGTTCACGTCCTTAGTAACAGAACTCTCTGGGATGATTTTCAGGGTAAATTTTTGTAGTGCTGGAAACTGTTCTTGTAGAGGTTGGCACCAAATTAGTTGAAAACCAGTAGTAGTAGTATAATTAAAAATTGCGACCGACTGATGTTTGTTTCGTAATAGCACAGCGTGTGCCCAGTTCCTAGGGGAAGAGACTCTTTCAGCAGCTGAAGAATGCAGCCTGTGATCTCCTTCTTCCCAGGGATGCTCCACCCAGCCCCATCGCTATAAATGGCAATTGGACTTCAGGGAATTACAGCAGGCAATGAACTAAGCAAAGGCAAGTTCCTCTGCAGCTGACATTTTCACTGCTGGGCATGAAATTAATAAAATGAAGAATGACCTTGAGCTATTTTCTGAACATTGCAAGGTCTGCAACTTCATCTGGGGCACAGTCTAGATTCTGTAAGGATGGGTTGGTGCAGCGATGGTGGTGGTGGTCCAGCTGAGCTTGGTCAGAGCCACATGTTTCAGGGGACCACAGGAGGGGCTGCAGCTGAACGAATGCTTGGCCTTGGGAAATTTGTTGGCAAATTTGCCACAAAACCCTGTGTTTTATCAAGCAGCTGCGGAGATGGCTGCTGCTAAGTATGTGTTCATCATGTTCCTGCTGCCTTGCTAGCAAAGGTCAGAAGAGCTTGGAGGAAACTATTGCTGCTCAGCAGCCAGGGAAAATGGTATTTAAGGGTGGAATTAATCTCATCTCGCTATACATTTGCAATTTAGCCACAGTGTAGACATACGCCTCTGAGCTGGCCACCGTATACTCTCTCCCTGGATGGGTGGAAGTGGGGAAAAAGAAATTTCTGGAATTTTATTCTTATCCCTGTAAACCAAATGAAATGACTGGCTTCCCTGAAAGTTCCTGTTTCTCACCAGTGGTTGGAAGTGGTACTTAGCTTGTCTAGTTAGATGCCTGTACTTTGAAAGCAATCTCACTGTAGGTCTGGTCTACCCCATACCTCATCTGTCAGCATTTGAAACATCCGTAATTACTGGTCACTTTTGCCATTGTTGGCTTTAATTACTCTTGTCAAATGGAAAGGGTAAAACCTCACAAAGTCTAAGGGATTCCTCAAGGATAAGCTAATTCATTCTGTAGTGAATGATGTATGGGTAATAATAATAAAAGTAATAACAGCAGTAACATATTCTTTCATTAATTCTGTGCTGTGTGAGAAGTCATAGAGGAAAAGCATGTTTAATATTTATTCAGTGGAGGGTTTGAATGGAAAGGTTTAAGGGAAAAAGCCTTCTATAGAATAATAAACATAAAGTTATACATTTAACAGATGCTTCATTCTTTATTACTCCCTCACTTTCTGTCTGCAAGCATTATTGGGTATTTGTATCCATCTTTACTAGAATATCTTTTGTATACAGTGTATATAATTTGTTCAGCCAGGGTCATGTATTTAATTAATTGTGTTGGTCCTGTAAGATACTGAATGCTTCTGTATGACCCAGAGCTGTATTAGGAGAAAATACTACTAAGGCAAATTTCAATCTGCATTGCGTGGATAACAAGGGACTCAAATACGGAAGTTCAGGCAGGGGTGAGAGCATTCGGGACGGTGTTACCCTAGATATCTGCCACCAGCAGAAATGTGTCGGCTCTGTCCTGCTGCAACCCAGTTACCCCTGGGGAAGGAGCAGCTTGGGGAGCTGCCCATGGTTTTCCTAACGCCAGGAATTCTAGCTGTGTGCTTCAAAGGAAGAACCACTCGGGTCCTGAGAAAAGCAAAGTGATGAAGATGGCTTTTAAATCATCAGATAGAAATAAAAAGTGAGTTCCTTTTCTCAGGTTCTCACTTTTCAAAAGTGCAGAGAGCACACCTCCAGGCTTTTCTCTGCAGCGGCTGGAGCTTTACGTATTCCTTGTGTTCCTTACATAAATACATACACTGAGATCCACCTGTGCATGACACATACATCCTGGAGATAAAGCTTTAAAGCAAATACCAAATATCACAAAGCTAACTTATAAAAATACTGTGAAATGTGAGAGTGTTACAAATACTTTTAAAATCGATGTCGTCTTTTAGAAATGTACCCAGTTTTCAACTCAGCCCCTGGAAAGTTGTTCTTGTAGCTGAGGATATTTATTCTGTTCCATTTTTTGAATAGGATGCAGCTGTTGAATTCTTCAGACCTGAGTAAAGACTCTTAAAGAACTTTATTTATATCAGGTTTTTTCTGTCCTCCTCTGGTTCTGAACAAATAGCCACAACTTCAGCTAAAGAAAATTGTTGTACTGGAGCTAAACTTATAAAGCCCTGCTGCTTTGCTGGGGTGACTCCTCTGAAGAGCTGGACCCTTATGTGAGAACGTATGTGTAATTATATTAAAACATGTGAGTGTGACTTCCAAAGGAGGTGGGCACGTGGTAGGCCTGCCCAGTGCAGCAGCTCCCGTAGAAGATCCCCGGGGATTCAGAGAACAAAGAGTACACCTAAGGCGATCAACTAAAATTCATCTGCAACCCGTTAGAAGCACACTGCAATGATACTTAAGTGTATAATCCCTCTTATTTCAAAATACAGGCTTATGGCTTGAGTTGCCCTTGGATAAACTTTGTGATTATTAATGAGCTGTATCAAATAATCTCCTTTAGGTCATTAAAGGGCATAATGCAGATAAGAACTCTTTAGATCCAGTCAACCTCAAAATGAATTTGCTCTCTGGACCTCTATGTTACCAGAAATCTTTGACAGTATGCTGAAATGCTGTGATATTTTGACATTAGTAGAGTTTGATAAAAGTTCAGAAGCAATGTGCCGTGCTGCCACATGTCTGTGGGATGGGGAGCTCCTCGTATGGCAATAGTGTGAGACCCAGCAGCAAACCTAACCTGGCAAGCAGTTGTTGATTTTACAAGGATATTGCAGTGAAAGCTCTTTAACTTCCTGTGTCTGCATGCCTTTTTTTAGCAAGAGCTTCATGCTGGCTCTTAAAACCCACACTCTTGGTTCCTTTTTTTCACTAAGCACTTTCTTCAATCAATAATGAAAAGTGAAATTCAAAGAGGTTTGTGTGGATCTTTCAGCTGACTAATGTATATTTTAATTACAGTATTAATAATGTTGATAAGAGGAGGTGAACAGCTGCTGTGGCCACTTAACACAGATTAAAATAATTGGATCGGGGATGTCCGCTAGATTGCCATTAGAAGTTTTAAATGGGAGCAGAGACCATTTGGCAGTCACCAACAAAAGCCTTTGGGGGAGAAGGGAGGGCAAGAGAAGAAAAGAAATAGAAGAGGAGGGTAAGAAGAGGACGTTGGAAAGCTTTCATGCTGTTCATTCATCTAAAAATAGGTTTTCAGTCTGCCTCTGAGTTTGTTTATGTTTGTCTTTTGTTTGGAGACTGGATGGAGATGTGTCTTTTCAAATGCTTTGGGAGCAGGGCCTGAGCTCTTTAAGTTTCAGAAACAGGACTTGGAGCCTTGGTTGCGCGTGCGGGGAGCTGCTGCGAGCTTTTCCCTGGCTGTGCTGCTTCCTCCGAGAGCTGCCCTTATTTCTCACCAAATACACTTAAAATCTAGTGCATTGTTTTCCAAAACGTCATTTGAATCCATAGTTCTGTGTATGCTCTGCTTTCTGCCAGCGAGAAATCCAAACATGCCCAAAATGGGAGTTTGCCCTCGTGATTCAGCGACTGGTGAGGTGTGGGCTGTAGCTAATGCTGCTTGTCGCACGTGGATTTTAGAACTT
Organism: Morus bassanus; assembly: GCA_031468815.1. Classification (NCBI taxonomy): domain Eukaryota; kingdom Metazoa; phylum Chordata; class Aves; order Suliformes; family Sulidae; genus Morus; species Morus bassanus. The sequence goes on along the minus strand of CM062568.1, from coordinate 83,234,282 downwards.
CAATAAAGGGAAAATCTACTGTATGGCTTCTATAAAAGCAAAGCTGTAAAGTGAGGTTTTCAGGATATTGCAATGACTCAGAATATGTTTGACTGCTTTCGAAAGTCTTCAAGAAAAAAACAGAACATACTCTTCTGCTATTCAGAGATTACAGCAGCAGCACCAGCATGTCTGAGAAAACCCAACTTTGGTTTCTCCAGGATTGGCTTTCAACTCTTCATCAGCTTACCAAACTGTCTGCAACTCCTTCCGAGGTTTTCCTTTTCTAGAAACAGGGATGATGCTGCACATTCTCTCTCAATCTATCTCACTGTATGGGCTTTTATTAGAGCCCAATATAAGTTGTCAGAGTACTTACATCATCTCTTTTGGAGTCATCAGTTTCTGCTGATAGGTAGCACTTAAAATCATGAGATTAAAAACCCAAGTTAAATATATTTAATTGGTTTTTATTTGCTTTCTTCTTTTTAGAGTTTGTGAGGCACAGGCAGACAGTCTCTGGAGCAGATGGGATGTTTTGTGGTTACTGGGCCAGACAGCTCAGATATAATTAAAGTGCCTTTTTTGCATATGCAGCTTGCTACCCCTTCTGTATTTTCACAGGTCTTACTGATCACATCAAGCATGCATCTAATAGAGGTTGTTGTACTTCTCTTAGCTATTTTTATTTTTGAGTGAACTGTATCACCCAAGCCTAATGTGTATAACCTTGCATGACTGTGGATGCCCAGTCAGTCTTTGGGGCTCACCAGTATAGTTCAACAGGAATCCAGGGAAGGCCAAAGTAGTCTGCGTTTTTCAATTACGTTTCGTGGAAATACAAAAATGGAATGTGTTTTTATTTAAAATAGCTCTGCCATGTCTCCTGGAAGCTATTCTGCCAGGGGTTTTTATACCACAGGTTCTTTTTAATGAGCCGTAAGGGACTTGCATGGTGCAGTGCCATCTCTGGAGGTGAAGGAAGGGATCTGTCACAGGAAGCCCTGCTCACGAGGTGAAAGGTAGCCAAACATGCAAGGCGCTTGAATCGCAGTTCTCATGAGGCACGCAAGAGCATTTTGGACTGAAAACATCTTTCTTAGCTGCAAACATTTTTGAACTTTTTGACCAAGCCATCATTTTTTTCTGCAGAAAAGATATCTTTCATTAATATTTTTTAAGACAAAACCCTGCTTTTTTTCCACTGAAAAAATGATATTTTAGGTCAATTCTTTTTCTGAAGCTATTTTTGACAGTCCCGTGAGGTTTTGTGGCCAGCTTTGGTCATTGGTGTAACAAGAGATCAGCCAGAGGAATTCTCAGCTGCCTGCTAATTTGGTTCTCCTAATCCTGTGCCCCTCCGGAATGAGAGTTAAATCCTTGGAATTTTGCATAATTAAGAAAGAAATAAAAATCCCATGCTGCTTATCTGTGAATGATGAAGTTACAAATCAGAATCACTTAACTAGTTTCTCAATGAGAGTTTGAAGCAGCCAAGCTCAGTTTAAAGTTTTAAGATTAATATTTTTGAGTGCCCTGGGAAGAAATGAATCCAAAGTAGAAAACGGTAGTTAATTTTCTTCCCTTTCATTGCTGATAGGGCATATTTTGTATAACCTCTCCATAAACTGTGAACATTTTGTATTATAACAGTCCATCCTGAATAGCATATTTTTTAAATATGAAGCTGTGCATTACTGAAAAAAGTAGTTTGAAATGGGGAAAAATAATTTCCCAGATGTGCTGGTAGCTAATAGAAATGCTATAAAAATAAGATCATCTAGGTGTAGACGGTGTACCCCAAAGTACCCTGATTTGTTTGCAGAGAACACTGTTAGCTCCTGAATAACCTGAAGAACCCTGGTTCAAAGCAGAACTCAACAAGTATTGCTGGACTCCTTAGTTTCTGAGCAGGAAACCCTTGCTGTCAGTCTATAGTTCCAATAAATAGGAATTGGAACCTATAGCTCAAATAAATAGTTCCAATATAGTTCCACATTTTTTTATCCAAGGTAAAGAAACATAACCTTGTCTGGAGCTCATAAATACAAGGGGGACAGGCTAGGTGGATTCTTAACAGCCACTCTGTTTTATCTTCCTGCAGGCCACCAAAAAAGGTTAGTGATTTTTAGATTCTTTGCTTGCAGGGCGGCTGCTGTGCAGAGCCTGCAAATGGCAGTTTCTTCATCGCATGGTTCGAGTGAATGGGTTCATGAAGGAGTACATCCCTATTTCCAGTTATATAAATAGTAGAGTTTTGCTCATTAGAGGAAACTCAAAGAATAATGGCACAAGGGATATATGGGCTGAAGAAACTTATTTTTGAAGAAAGATTGCAGGAACTACAAATGTACAGCATAATTGCGAGATGACTAGCAGGATGCTGATCTCTGGCTTACAGTGTTTTGATGGGGAGAGATAAATCTAACTTCAGTGCCCTGGGTTTGTATTGGGATGTAAGCACAATCAGTGACAGTACTTTTCTGAGAAGGTTATTCAGCTCTCTTTGCAGCTAAGGAAGTTCCCCCTCCCCCCCTCCTTGGAAATCTTGTATGGTATGTTGCTTAGTGCGCAACACACTGGCTGACCTTAGCACTGCTCAGCCCTGGGTAGTGGCATGGAAAGAAACTGGAAATGGAGGTGAGGAGCTGCACGATTTGAGGATTCGATGTCTGATCGAAGAGGCACTGAAAATGCTGAGGCCTGTGCATTGATTTCTCTGGGCTTTGGATAAGGCTCCAAAATTAGTGACATCCAATGTCTGTGTTTGCTGCTACCAGGCAGCAAAGATGTCGAGCCAGGAAGGGCTGTGTGCATTTCTGAGCTGTGAGCGCAGGCTCTTGTACCCCAGCAGGTGGGAGGCTGTTCAGCCTACGTCAATTTAGAGGTTCACGAAGCATCTGGGTAGATATATGAAAAAAAAAATTATTTATATAATCTCCCTTGCTGTTGCCATGAACTCCAGCCCGTGGTTTCTCCTGTTCTGTGAGCCATTTGACGAAGCGCTAAGTTGTGCCAGCTGAGAAACAAAGTTTTCGCTCTGAATGATGACTTGGTGAAATGCCGCGTAGGGCAGAGCTGCCATCAAAATCATTGGTGATTCACTGTTTGTTTTTCACAAATTTCCTATGCTCCCTGCCCACGCACTGTAGATGACAGCATTGTGTATGGGGACTGTGAACATGACAAACATTATTTATGAAGCAGCTCCTTTATCAAGGATTTTTTTCCCTAGCAAACTGTGTAAAATGCTCAGTCTCTGTGTTGCTATTGTCAAAACCATGTTATAAATATAGCTGGCCTGCCTGCTTGAGTAGAAAGTTTTCAAAGATGTTCTAAAAAGTTTCAGACTAACTGCGTGAGGTCAGGCAGAAACCGCTGAGTGCTCCTCGCTGTGCTCCAAGGAGCCATGGCAGCTGTGTCCAGCACTCTTTTGGTTACTCCTGATAGGGAGAGTTTGGGCAGTTACAGTTGGTTTTGAGCTTGCACAGCCACGGGGGGAAAAGGATTTTTGAGGGGAGACCTGCCCCTTCATCACCACTCCTTGCACTGTCTCACGACATCTCCTGCAGATTAAGAAGCAGGGAACCTGGTCACAGCTTGTCCATGAGACTGGGCTTTCCCATGGACTGGGCTCTCAGCTTGCTTTGAAGTGGAAAAATTAAAAGATCAATTTTTCCCTCCTAAGATTCATGACATCTGGCAGCAAAAGGTGTCCTGGTAGTCGCAGCTGTTCCAGCTGGGTGCTCTCTCAGATGCTTGGTACACAGCTTCGGGTCAACAACATTATTCTTACCTTATTCTTATTTTACAAAATGGCATAGTTGGATCCAAGTCTTAATTCAAATCCAGTTTGATCAAATACTAAAGGACACTGAAGATGCAAGAGAATTTACTTAATGGGTAAGGAAACTGAATAATCTTGTACATAGTGGGGTAGAGATAAGCATGATGGGGAACATGTGCTGAATGTGCTGCTCACGGTGACGCTGGGTCTATTTTTTTTATGCTATAGCTAAGTTTGAAGAAAAGAGAACAGCTTTGATTCAGTGGGGGAAAAAGCTGGCACTTCCAACCACTTACCAGGCTCTGGAGGTCCATCAACAAACTGAGAGCCCTCAAATACTGTTTATTTTCAGACCAGTTTCATGACCTTGCCTGTTTTCATAGTTGGACCGAAAGGAATGAAACTATGGAATGAGAAGTGGCATTAACATTTTGAAACCAAACTGCGTAATTAGGCTGATTTGTATTTGAGTGGCTTCATCAGGTGCCTTGCTTTGAAGTCTGTAGTAACACATTTATCCTTTTCTGTACGCTCTGTGCATGAAGGACATATAACCCAGGCAGTTGTGAGCAAAATATGCTGAGGGTAAAGGGTTTTTGAAAGCTGATGGCATGACAGCTGCAGCTGCATAGGTTCAGTTTGGCAAATAAAAGTTTCTGTAAGCATCAGATTTTATGGCCATGACTCTTGTTATTGTTGCATTTTTAAATTCGGGTTAGCTGTGTAGAAGAAAGTCGAGACCAAGAGCTGTTCATCTTCTGGCTCAGTCCGTGAGGAGCTTGTAACTCTAGCAATTGTTTCTGTTTTTCATAACAGTGGGAACTTTATGGGCTATTTTTCCCTTTCTCTGTCCAAAGTAAATGAGCTGCTTAAAAACAAAGAAAGAAGTCGTGGGCTGTCTGTCAGGCACACAATTTGAACTTGGGGTGCCTCAGGTTGGAGGGGCAGTTTTCAAAATGTACCTTTCTCCCGAAAATTGATGTTGCGGCACAGTGGTTTATTTGTGTGGATCCATTTTATATTTCTTGCTTTGGAATTCCACGTTTTTAACGAGCCTCCGCGTTAATAGACAATGATGAGCATTAAGGTGCTCTTTAGTGGTCTTTCCAGGTGTGTACACTGATCTATCAATCTGACCTATAGCTACATATCCATTCAGAGCAGTTTATATAGTTCCAGTGTAGCTGAGGTGGTTTCTTAAAAAATATTTAAACTCTTGTTTGGTATTTAACTTAATGGCAAATCAGCAGATTCATGTGTGCAAACAGGATTTTTTTTTATATAAGAAGTGCTGAAGTAGTGCTTCTCAATAAGCTGAAATATTGTCCTTTGCTGCGCATTGCAAGAAGAGAGCATGCACTGTTTCAACACATAGAAAACTGAGGAAGAGCAGCTACATAGATGAAAAGTAACGGTAATGCTGGTGAGTGCAAAGCCACCTCTTTGCACTCGCAATATTTGCCCTAATTATTAGACTTCCTGTATTTTCTGAACTTTATCGTGGAAAGTAGTTGTCTTTGCAGCGTCTTCAGGAGAGTGACAGAGTCATCAAAACAGCTGCCCGTGTGGGTGGAATTTGATATCCCAGATCTTAAAAAAAACAAAACAAAGCAAGAAGCAGAGTCTCAAGAAACTGGAGTAGATTGGCAGAGCACTACGAGTCACTTAGCGGTACGGACTTCTCCCAGACTGTCTGACATTAGTGTGTAGGACAGGATAGTGTTTGCATGCGTGAGCATAGTGTGAGAGTGATAAAACCAAAATGGAAGTGTAGAGTGATTATGTAGCAAGTGAAAACTCCTAATCCCTAAAAGCTAACTGCTTACTGTCTGCACGTTTGAAATGTGCCTGTCCCTGCCTCCTAGAGGCATGTGTACTCTGTGTTGCTAACACCTGCAACACTGCTGGCTGGTGATACAAACTCATGACTCAGAGAGAACTTCCTTACGTAGAAAACGGCTCCTACAACACCTTTATTTCAGTCCCGGTTGTGAAAGAGAGAATGTGCCTGAGGGAGCACACACGGTCACAGTACGGAGTGAGTGGGTAGTTGCTGTTGGAGGTGTCCAAGTCAGCTCTGAGAGTAGCCATTCACCTAATGAGTTTGCAGGTCGTTCTGGAGGGGGCTGACAATCTCTACCAAGGTTCAGTATAGTACTGGGGGTAGACGTTAGAGTAGTCAATAGCCTCCTGATTAGGGCAGTTGTCTGGGATGGGGTAAAGCCTGGTTCAAGCTCTTGCTCTAAGCCAGGTAGTAACAAACCTTTTCCTTAGTCCTCTGTGTCTTAGCTGAGTAACTGAGAGCTCTCGCTCTGCTTCCAAAGGTAAAGAGTTGGAGATGTCTTGCATTTTGTTCCTATCAACTAAATCACACCCACCCCCACACCCCCACACCCCCCCCCCCAAAGAAGTAAAAAACCCTAGATTCTTTTTCCAAGCAGACCTGGTATGTAGGCAGTCAGAATGGCTATTTTCCACATGTGCAACAGATCTCATTTTCCTTAGACCCAAAACCCTTTCTGTAAGTAGTATCAGTTTATAGAAAATACTGATTTGAACCGCTTGAAACAATAAGAGTAGGGGTTTGTACTGAATTAAAGGCTTTACTATTAGTCAAATCCCAGTTCTTGGAGCCATGGAATTAATTGTTTTATTTTACTTTGTTATGAGATTTTGATTGTATGCTCAAATCAGATAATGTAATCTACATGTGTCTTAAAAGCTAAAAATCCAGAAGGTAAATTAAAGTACTCAAATATATATTTTTAGCCTTGTATACAATACTCAGGCTGATATGATTTTTGCATGCTTGGAAATGACAGTGTGTGCTCTCTCACATGCATTCTCTTTCAAAGAGTAGATCATTTACTTCTCTCTAAAGTGTTGCAATTTTTTCTATTATACTGAACATAATACAAATAGGTGCCACTCCTAACTGTTCAAAGCATTGGCTGCAGTCACATTAATACTTATTGGATGCAGAAATGGTTAACTTCTGTGCTGTGCTAGCAGAGATCCTTTGGGATCTCTGATTCACCCGGGCATTATGTACTACTTCAGGACCAGTAAAGCTACAAATAGGATATATGATTATATTTGTTTAATCCAAATTGTTTAAATGCATTTCACATATACTTTTGGCCTTATTTTTTCATATGCTTAACATTAATCTCATTAGACTTAGGAGAAAGAGCACTATTTCATATTCAAATCTCACTGGAAATCTTTACATTTAATAAGAACGTAACATGAATGGATGGCGTTCATGGCGTGGGCGGATACTGCAACCTGCAGTATCGAGCAAAGGTTGTCCTCGAGATGGAGCCCACCTTTTCCATGACTTGGAGCACAGGAAAACTCAGAGAGGACATGCCATTCTTTGCTGTATCATGGGCTGTGGTTCCTTGCTCAGCTTCATGAGCAGCTGAACATTGAGGATTGTTGGGAGCATGTTTGTGTTGGTCACAGAAGCTGGAGCGGGGTCTATTTAAGGCAGCTTTGCCACTAAAAATAATACTCACGCAGCTTTGTATTTGATTTTGGGTCAGCTGCCATTAGCTTGCAGAGTTCACGTTATTCTTGCTGAAGCAGGAAACTGTTTTAACGCTTGAGAAAAACATAGCACCAGCTTCTCAAAATATACAGTATATGAATGCATAAAAGGGATAAGAATTCTCCTCTTAATCAACCCAGGCTACCCCAGATCTCTCTTGTGTTTAGATTGATGAAACCTCTGGCTTTTGTAGTGTAGCCCATTACTGTGGTCTCAGATGTTTTAATTACTGCAGTTCAGCTTGTTAATGCATGCAGTCATGGTTGTGACAGCTATGCATGTACTCTCAACCTGCAGCAAAATTCGGAGTACTGCAGTGCGGCTTAATTCTCTTTTACTAAAAAAAAATACAGAAAAATCTGTTTACGTGAAGACTGACAAAATTTCAAATGTAAATTTACAGTGGCATCTAGGCTTTTTAAGGTGTTCTGCCTCTATTTTGGCACTTCCAAAAAAGTTCTCAGCCCCTTCTGGCTCTAATTGTGGTGCTTCTGGATAAATTCCTCCAAAAACACTGGTATCTGCTGAAGTAAGAAATTCAGAAAATCTGAACATGTATTTTGATGCATCTTAATGGAGCTTTCTAAATTCTGGAGGTTGGTTTTCTGGATGGGTTAAAAAAGGTTCAGTACAGAGTGGGTATGCTAGGGATGAGTATTTTGTTAGACAATACCTTTGTACATAATTCATGTTTATTAATGTCAGAAAAGGAATGAAATGCATCTCCATTACACATCAGTTTTTTTAGGAGAATGCTTTTTAAATATTCTAAACATGAAATAGTATCCTGAGGCATTTGGAAAACTTGGAGAGAGGTTGATCATAGAAGAACAGGAAATATTTTTCCCTTTATTTTAGCCATTTTAATACTGCTGTGAAAGCATGTGCATTCTTCCGTTCCCTGTTTACCCTTAGACTAAAGTTAGAAGGACTCCTCGCCGCCCCCCCCCCCCCCCCAATAAATGGAAATCACAGTTGTAATATTCTGAAGTGCCTATCTTTACCTGGGCACGGGTTCATGCTGTCTTGCTAGATGAAGTATTTCTGCTGTGGGTGTGAATTCTGCCTCCCCTGTGGGGAATACCAGCTTTCCAGTGTCGCACAGGGGTTGTCTTGCAGTACTGATCTCCAGCCTTGGGAATGAGACAGGATGCAAGCTAGGAGCGAGGAAGTGTCTGTCTTTGGCAATGCTATGGCTATATTAATTGCCGTTAAATAGTTTTGATATCTAAACCACTGTTATGTGAAGTGTGATCTTTTTGTCAAAACTAATAGCTTTTTCAGTACATACATTATTTACTACACGTAAGTACAATATAGCATGAGATAAGGCAGCTTTAGAGCAAGGCTCCGAACTGTAACACAGGCTCATCTGGATTGTATTTATTCTCTTCCTAGTGGAGACATCATATTAATAATTTTGCCACTGACGTCAAGGGGAACAGGATGTCACCCTAGATAACAACTCTAATGAAGTCAGTCTTTCTTAATGAAGATTAATGTTGGGGCCCCATATTTGTGCATCCATGTTCAGATGTCTTCCTCTGAATGCTTCGATGTCACGCAGCAAGTCTTATGCTTCTTTGAATTTAGTATTTAGATGCCATTTCATTAATCTGAAAGACTTGTCGTCTTTTGTGATACTAGCAGTCCCTTGGGAGCAGCTGTGTGACGCCTGCTGTGTTTGGAGATGCCAGAGCATCCTAGGCTGCACTTGTTTGTAATGCCAGCTGGAAACTAGTGCGCTGCCTGTCATGAGCTACGCTGGCTATGGAGGAGCATCTGGAAATACGGTGGCAGAGAGAGTCAGGCCGTAGCGCACACATACCATCCAGTTGTTTCCTAACTCTTCATTAATCTGCAGGTGGTTATCTAGGATGGCATTAGTAAAGGACTGGCTGTGCAGTCCTTAACCGCATATAATGCTAAAATGGATATTTAATGTAGTTTATTTCCCCCTTCTCCTTAATTCTCATTCTGTCCGGGAACAGTATTCTGTACATTGATTTCATATGATAGACTATATAGCTGTACTGGAGTGACTGGCATTCACTTCAGAACTGGTTTTGGTTCATATTAACAGCAATACCAGGGAAGTGAGGAAGAGAGGGATTACTTGTACCAGCAGTCAAATTGTGAGAGTTTATGCCTGAAGAGTCTGGAAATAATTTTAGAGAGAGTTAAAACAAATGACCAAGGTAAGTGAAAGGTTTATAAAGTGGCAATGAAATGTGGTTTCATGAAGCTTAAAGAAGTAATTAAGCAAACAGAATTCAGACATTGTAATGCTATGTTTGCCATGTTATTTGCAATATAATCTTCTTGTGTGCAAAAATACTGAATTCTTTTACAGTGGAAACCCATCTAAATACAGGCACACGGCTAAGTGTTGCTAGGGTAGGAGAAAAACAAGTAGACATAATTGGTTTTGATCTTAGTGGTTTCAAATGGATTTGAGCAAAAGACTAATGAAAAGTAGACAGCTAATCTGATAATAGCATTTACCTAAATGAGTACAGGCTAAAGTCATTAACAATAACAATAATGCAGTAAGATAAAAATTGCTTTCTCCATCTTGCATTATAAATTTGTGTTATCTAAAACTGCCATGTGGGGGGGTTCTTATTTCCCACCCTGTACATGATCCACATTACTCACTAAGGCTTAAAACTCTGCAGAGATCAACACAGGTCAATCATTGCCCATAGATTTGCATCTACATTCAGGATTCCTTGCAGTAGTTGTCAGCTGGTTTTTGTATTGTACGAAGGACAGAAGAACCAGACTTCACCAAAAGACATCTGAAAGGCTGTGTGTTGGAGGCTCAGGAGAAAGAGGTCAGGTACACAAGAACAGCCTACACATGCTTAAGAATAATTTAGGCTTATAGTGTTACTTAAGTCAGGATGTACCACTTAACATTTATTTTGAAGCCCCTGAACATTCAACCCATTAAAAAAACAAATGTTTGAAAAAATATTAGTAAAACTGCAGTCTGCATCTTATTAAAAATGTGCTTATAACTGTGGACAGGAAATGCAGGAAGAGTAGACAGATTCTACAAAGGAACAAGATACAGTTAATCCATCATCTCCTTTGCTGAGTCTGTTCTGGTATTTTAGTGACTTACCCAACAAGTGAACTGCTTGGTTGAGTGGAGGAAAGATGTTAAATGTTAGTGGGAGGGCCAGAGAGAAAATGCAGCTGAAGCTGGAGAATTCTGAGAGAAAAGAAGTAACTGGTTGGTAGAAGAAACCAGAGAAGGCTTTTAGTCTGATTTAAGGTTTTGTAAAGTCAGTTATGAGAGCACCCTTGCAGTTAGCAGTTTGTGTCCTATCAGGCTGATCACTTTATCCTGGAGCAATATTTCTGTTTGCCCTCTTCTCTGTTTACTTTTGTGTTGTGGGTTTTTTTTTATTTCTTGGTGATGAAGGAGCCATTTGCAGGTCATATTCCGACCTACAGTCTAAATAATAGAGGGGCTGTGTATGTATGTCTGAACACATACGCAGGGCATGAACTGCAAAAAACCAAGTCACTCTGACTTGGTGCTTAAAGATCTTCTGCTCCTCTTAAGCTTCTGCAAGGAGCTGTGTCAGGCTGATGTTGAAGTTGAAGAAGGGTGATGAAATGTTCCTCCTCATATGGAGAGAGAAACAGAAAATATTCTCCATGTCTGTCTTGCCTTTTCCCTCCTTTGGTTGCCCCACAGAATGGAGAATAGCCTTAAGCAGATGTGACTGATGAAATTGCACCAGCACCTGTTCTCCAAGGGAGCTTGACTTTTCTGGACCTCTCCCAAGCCTGGTTGATTTTGCAGTAATTTACAGGCTGTATGTAAAATTGTACAGTCCTTTAGAAAGAAGATGAGGCTTTTGATTTACCTTGTGTCATTGAAAGCATAGGAATCTTTGAATAGATTAAATTATCAAATACTGTGTTTTGACTCACAGAAGAGTGATATTTATTTGCCAAATAAAACAGACTTTTTCAAGGAAACATTTCTTGAGCCTCTCACTTCTTTAGCTGATTAGGAGATTTCATTGGCCCTAACAAATGATTTTCCAAAAATATTTTAGTTAATTAGTCATGTGTTCCATTAGCATAGTAAAAACCTATGTTAATGTGACCTAGCAGAGATTTTAATAAACCCATCAAGTGTAAAAGAGGAATGTTGCCTTTAGTGCACAGCAACTGGACAGAGTGATTCCACATTCTTTATAGCTGCTCAGCGACCTGGACCTGTTGTGGCATTGGAAGGTGCAGAGCTTGCATCCCACCGTTTTTAGCCAGACAGAGCCAACCCAGTGAGCGCCAGGGACATACTAGGAGCTTGCAGACTGCCAGAATAGAAAACCTGGTTGGAAGGAACAGCCCTCATAATCTTGTTGGGTGCTTTCTTCTTTCCCTTGGTTTTAAACCCTTGACCTCCTATAAAAAAAATGAGGTGGAGTGCTTTCACATTAAGGAGAAATTAGCCTGGGTAGGATTCCTGAGGCAGTGCTGAGTTGGCTGCTCTGCTCAATATAAAGCAGCACAGCTCTGTGCAAAGCGATTTACTAGCATCCCCAAAGCAGAATATTAATGCAGGGCTGTACCAGAGCTAGCAAGCCCTGTCTCTCCGAGTTCAACTGGTTTGGCAGGGCTAGTGTTTGAGTTGGGCATTGCAGTGGTGCAGCTCACTGCTTGCAGAGCTAACTCAGAGATAAGGCAGAGGACGCCATTACCTCCAGAGTTAGATTTGCCCTTGGTAATTTTTATCCAAAAAAGAGCAATAATTCATATGTCCATGCAAAATTTAGTTAAGGAATATTTATTTAATTTGTGGTAATTCCTGAAAGCCCCACGCACCCCTTGGTTTTTGTGCTCTACAGGAAACAGGACATGTCCTAAACAGTGTAAGTATTGTGTTGCCTCAACATTTTCTAATGGGTATCCTTTTTGCTTCCCATTCTTGTTTCAAAATTAAATATCTCGATTTGATATTTTTTATGGTAGACATATCAGTGATATTTCTGTTTATGAAGATGCTCATCTTGGAGAAATTGATAATACGAAATACCCACAAACTCTACCATAAAGACTTGTATTTCTCTCTCTGTACCATTTTGACTGTAGAACATTTTGTACATTATATGTTTAAGAGGATTGAATTGCATACTTCTGTACTTGTAAAGTTTCTTCTGCATTATCAGGGTTGAAAGGAATTAGTTTCTTAGTATACATTGTCTGGTTGTGGATTCTGTTCTCAATCACTTTTACCTATAAATGACAACAGCTTTTTTATAAATGTAAATGTTTACTTGCAGTTTTGCAAATAAGGTTTATATGACTCTTGCTGCTTTGGTTTTGGTTGAGTTAAGCTAATCAGCTCGGCTTGTGTCGCCATGCAAACCCTTAGTCTGAGATTACTAAATCTAGCTATTCAACAGTAAGTCACCAGCAGAGCAAGAAGAGGTTAAGAGGCAAAAAATGAAGGAACAAATTCCAGTAGTCAAATACAGGGCTAGCACAGACGTTTGCATATGTGGCCCATGTATATATAAATGCCATAAAGATACTGAGCATAGTACATGCATTGAGTGTATAGATGTGCAGTTGTTCACTTTGAGGTAACAGCTTTATCTATTATGGTTGCCTAATGACTTACAAAAAAGAGTATGAAAAAGCTTCTTTGATGAACTCAAACATACTGCATGCATCATAAGAAGTGGTGTTTAATGTGTAATTCCTTTGATCTATATTGCTAGATGGTGCTGCATATTTGTGAATTATTTTTGTACATATGTGTGAATACACACATGTAGTCATAGGTGTGCCGTATATAGGTACGTGTATGCGTTTGTATGCACAAATGTATATACAGTTTGTATGTTTGCCCATATATATACTTACACATATATAGGCAAAATACATGGAAATGTGCACAAAGATGTTTACATACGACAGGATGCATAGCTGCTAAGTAAGGTCAAATTTTACTGATTTTTCTAATAAGGAGCTTCAGCCAATGTCTTTTAAAGTCAATGGGCATCCTTTGACTGCAGATGTGTGTGCAGAACAGATGAATTCTAAGTGAACAGTGGAAAAATGAGCATGCAGTGAAGGTACAGATGTTGAAATTTAAACTGAAAATGAGAACTTAAAATGAGAATCAAGTTTGTTAGTTGTAAGTCTGCCATGTTGTGGTGAAGGGCAGATTGGTGGATTAGTCTTTACAGCTCAGCTGATGTACATCAGTTTTGCCATTATCTACAGCTGCATCAGGTTATGCCTACTGACAAGTTTGATGTTTATTTTTAACATGGTTAGAATGAAAAACAAATTCTTCTTTCTTTCCCTGTAGTGCTAAAATGCGTGCTTTGATGCTTTGATGAATTCTGAAATTCTTGCTTGAAGTTAATTGTGTCAGCCTTTAAGCTTGTCTGTGTGCTTGCACTTCTCTTTGACTGATGATTACTTCTCTCACCTAAGCTAAATACTAGCTAAAAGAATAGCTTTTTGTAGATGTTATCACAGGTGGGAGGTAGAACAGCTAAAGCTTTTGATTTGCTTTGCAAGCATAGTTGGTACCTTACAGAGATGTAGCATATCTTGTGTTGTTTTCCTGTATAAATTTTAACACATACGTTGTTCTTATGGCTTTTCAAAAACATGAAACAGCTTGTCCTTTAGTTGATCTTGGTCTAAACACAATATTTTCATAAGGAGGGGATGGGATATGTCAGGAAAGAGAAGGGGCTCTGTGTACTCTCTGAACAGTCTGGTGGAGTGGGATTAGCAAGCTGAGGGAGGTAAGGTGCATGTTGTCCACAGACCTGTGGAGGTCTGCATGTCTGACTGTGAGGGGAAAGGAATGAAGTGATGACCGAGTACTGTACAGAGAAAGCAAACTGGGAAAAACAGACAAGGGCTTTTTTTTTTTCTGCTTTGTGCTTTTGGTTACTGGAATCCTAATGTTTTTGCAACAATACTTTGTTAAATGGTTTCAGACAGAATTGACTTTTTGTTTTGCATGTCTGTACTCCTTTTAAGGAATGCTGCTCTTAGGAAAACAAAGATATTTGAAAGGCTAGAGATGTCCAAGAAAACGGCCTTTTAGAAAAGAGGACCTGTGTTGTTTTTGCTAGCAGTAAAAGAGCTGGTTCTGTTTATTAGACTGTGCATACCATATGATGCTTCATATTTTTCCATTTGATTTCCTGTAGGGTGATTTCACTTGGAACAGCATGTCAGGGCGCAGTGTTCGGCTGAAGTCAGTTCCCGTTCAAAGCCTCTCGGAGCTGGAGCGTGCTCGGCTGCAGGAAGTGGCTTTTTATCAGTTGCAGCAGGACTGTGACCTGGGCTGTCAGATTACTATCCCCAAAGGTAAGGGCTTGATAAACTGCCTCTGTTTAGATTGCTAAGCCACTGACTTCATATCACAGCAATAAAAGGGAGAAAACACTAGATTGTTTATTCCACGGACATTGTCTTTCATTTCATTTTTGCTTAAACATAGTAATTACATAAAAATGACTAGTAATGTTTGTCTGCTGTGTCCAGCTCAGGCTACCTGGGATGGGATCATCTGATCAAAGACAGATGTCAACAGGGTAGATAATCTAAATCAGACCTATTCATGCTAGGATCCCTTGACACTCAGTTGAGAGAAAAAGGCTTTTCTTACGCTTCCTGACATCCAAAAGTATACATCTTTATAGGTCAGATAGATCATACTGTAGAAGTGGCTTTTTGACTCTGTACTGTATTGGCTCTGGAGGAAGCCAAACATCATTAGTCAGGCAGACAGTGAAGACATCTGCATCAAATAACATGAATCCTACCCAAGTTTTCCTAAAGACAGTGTGATTATTTCCTAGAAAACAAGTTAATTTTCAGAGTAAAACACTGAACCCCTAAGGAACAGGAGATTAACTGAAAAGGAGAAGCTCAACTAACAGATTCCTGATGCAGGATATGTGCACGTAGTAGGACTGTACTTAGGTTACTGTGGGAGAGATCTAAACCTCACTTAAGACTAATGCGAAAGTTTCTGTTGTTTCTTGTAGGCTGGAGATTAAGCCTAGCAAAGATAGCTGTTGTGCTATGATACAATCATCTGCAAATTTGGCTTTCCTGTTGTTTCTTTCCAGTTGTTGTGTACTTATTTAAGGAATAACAAGGGACCGCTGAATTCTCACCTTTGGCTATGAGCAGGGGTACTGTGTGGTGGCACATACACAGTGATGCCACAGGACCAGTTTTGAATGAATCAAAGTTAAGCATAAAAAAGTTCTCTAGTCAATGCAAATAATGGTGTCGAGATGAAGAAATGTGAAAGACATCAGCTTGGGTATTCATCAACTTTTTAGGATCTGCAGAAAACTCTGGCCAAAAACAAAAAGTCCAACTTAACAATTACAGCCGGGCATCACTTTGTAGTGAGAGGGATACGATCACCTTCTTCAAGCCCCACTACAGCTCCCCTGGTCCCTCAAAAAATGCTCCATGAATAAGAAAACAATTTTACAGAACATTCATATGAGGAACTGGATCACTAAGGGTGCTGCAGTATTTTTTGGCAGTCTGAACTGCCACTGGCAGTTCCAGTAGGAGATGAATATACATATATGGAGGTAATACCATCCAAGACAATAGAGTATACATGTTCATATTCAGAAACTTTGAGCTTTGGAAAGTGAGTACTATTTTTGTGTTCTCCTTGTTGTTTCCTGCTGGGACTGCCATGAAAGGCCAACCATCTGGGAAAGCCAGGGACTCTTCCCAGTCAGCACACCCTTCCTCTGCAAGATGCTTTGGAGTCACAGGCAACTAGGCACAGTGCTGCCAGGGTTGGCAGACTAGGAACTGTTGAATATTTCGGGTTAAGATCACACATAAGAACAGTTTTTATTTTCACAGCACATACATATGTGGGTAATTATATAATGTGTAATTAATTTTAGATCTGTTGAGTCTGAAAAATATGATTTCATGCATCAAAACTAAATAACAGTAATGCAAACTCTGGTGAAGCATCTTAAAATAAAAGTCACTTCACAAACTCAGGAACCTGGGTTCTAGTTTCATCTCTATGGCTGGCCCCATCATTTCATAGAATCATAGAATGTCCTGAGTTGGAAGGGCCTGCAAGGATCATCAAGTCCAACTCCTATCCCTGCACAGGGCAACCCCAAAATTCACACCGTGTGTCTGAGGGCATTGTCCAAGTGCTTCTTGAATATCGTCAGGCTTGGCGCCGTGACTGCCTCCCTGGGGAGCCTGTTCCAATGCTCCACCACCCTCTGGGTGAAGAACCTTTTCCTAATATCCAACCCAAACCTCCCCTGGCACATCTTCCTGCCATTCCCATTTTATGTAACTTTTGCTTCAGTTTAGATGAGAAATAAATTAGCTATTCAGTTCTGCTACTCAGATTAGATTTACCAGTGAGATTATTGAGGAGGCATATTATTTCACACCTGCATACTTGCTCTGACTGACTAGATCCTGAATTTTTCTGTGTTCTGAGGTATGCAGGGTGCAACTGAGTTTTAAAATGTTGTAGTACCATCTGTTGAAGGAAGTAAATTAAGGTGCATCTAGTATTTAACTGTCTATCCTGTTTCTAAATCTGGCACGAATTTTGGCATACTGCAATATGTGCAAATAATAATAATTCTGTTACTCCATCATGCTACATCTGTGCTGGCGCTTTAGTAGGAGAATAAGAATCTACTATATTTTTAAATTACAGTTTAGGCCCTTTGCAGAGACGCTTCTGAGGTCTACCTCATGTTCCCATCACTCTTGAATGGCGTGGAATGAAAACGTATGGTAAGAGGGTGCAGGTAGCCATCCAGTTGATTTGCTACATCAAAGGACTTGTAAATGGAGAATTCCAAGTTTTAGCAGTGTGAATAGTAGTGTGAAATGGGCTCTGGTACTCTGGCCATGCAGGAATACAAATAACATAAAACTCTATCACAACCATTTGCGCCTCAAGTTAAAAACAGACTGAAGGCTGTTAAAATTTTGTTTACTTGGGTGTTTTTTTTTTGGTTTTGGTTGTTTGTTTTTTTTTTTTTTTTGTTTTGTTCTTTCTTTTTGTTTTGTTTTTTTGTTTTTTAAAAAAGAGTAAAAGTTGTGCGTGGAGTTGGGGGAGCTCTCTAGGTCTGTAGAGATCCAGGCATAGAAAAGATGTGCTCTACAGGTTCTGCTTCAGAGAACGCTGCATAAAAATACTCAGGAGCAGAGGTTAGTGGGAAAATCTATGTATTAGAAAATATAGAAAGCGGTTTTAAAAGTTGGATTCTTTGTGGTTCTTTGGGTGTTCTTCAGAACTTGTGAATGACTGACATTAGAACATGCTTGTGCCTGCCGGGCATTTGCTTCCTGCAGGCATTTGTGTAGTTATGTTTACTGGCACAGGCATTGTGGAAAGTAAAAATTCATTGTTCTTGGGTAGCAAGTGTTTGTGCCAAACATGCTTGCCTGGAAGTTAAGTCAGAGTACAGAAGCATCTGCCGTATCTTTACAATCACAGTCATGCCACTATTGGTTGCTTCTTCATAATATTTCCATCCTCCTATGCTCAGAAGCCCCCTTTGTCATAGCAAGTGCAGTTAGCTAGCACTTTTAGGGCACATCTGGCTATTCCCACACTTGCAGGGGAATGCATAGAATGTAATACCTCATATGTAATCCCTCTCCTCCGCTGTACTTTAGTCATTATGGTTAATGAAGAGCGTTACTGACATCTCTTAGTTAAACATCCTGTGGTCACAGAGGGGGCACCACCTCTCACAGGAATTTATTTAACCAGCATGTAATTTAAAATAAGCTACAATACACTGCAGCAGGCAATTAAATGAATTCAAATTGATCAAGAGTTATTATTTTTATATATATGACAGAGATGCTTCAGGTTTGTTTCTTGTTCTCTTGTTTTTCTGCCTCATATCTGTCTTTCAGATTCTGTAATCAACAACTTTCTCAGCTCCTATGTCACTCCCTCATCTGCCACCAGTAACTATAGCAAGAATCATTATACTGTCTCTAGGTTAATTTGTTAAGTTGCAAGAGGCTATCCTTTCCTAGCAGCAGCATTACACAGTTTCTCTACCAATGTAATTACTCTGTGAAAGATTTTTATTTTGTTGCCTGATGTTCTGAATGGCACACAAGTAAGATTCTGGTGAAACTTCTTTACGGCTGCTGTTTAGAATATACTGTGTTTTTCTCAATTTCAGTGAAGTCTATATTCTCTTTATAGTGGGAGAAGAAAAACCCTGTGAAGAAATTCACTTTACGTGTGCATACATCATGGTGACTTTCCAATTGGGTATGTCTTTGTACGCAAGTAATGAGAAAAAATGAACCTTTTACACCATGTCTTCCCAAAAAAATCAGTAACTCAAGTCAGGTAGGTTTTTCGAAGTAAAACTGGAATCAAAGCAGGAGAGGAGCTCCTTTTCTTCCACTCTGTTCATAGGCTCCAGGTAGCTCTTTAGCAGAAGAGGTACTAATGAGGCTTGTTTGGAGCAGTTTCCTAAATGCCTCGTGGTTATAACCCTCCCCTCTTTTACAGTCCTGACCCACTTCGCTGAGCCTGTGTTTGGGAGCACTGGTAGGCACTGCAGGGCTTTATCAGTTAGAGCAAATGAGGAATTAAGGCTCCAGCCCTAATTCAACTCCTAAAGCATCTGGCTGGGTTTTAAGGTACGGTGTGAACCTATCAGTAGGGATAAAAACCTTGAATAGGTTTTGGGAGTCAGGGGGCACAGCTGCAGTTTTCACCTCTATCGAAGAAACTGTGACTGCTCATGTTCTCACCAGCCTCCAACAGGATGCGCTGCTGTCTTCCGAGCTTTGGAAGGGGACTGGAGGAGTTGTGGAGGGAAAGGATAAATGAGGAAAAGAAGAAACGCTCAATGCTAATTCTAAATATTGCTTAGGTAGGTATGCATTTACCGCTAGGTCATGCAAACATAAATGGCTGAGCTGCTTTTTGTGGTTGCTTGTTAAGAAGATAAGTAAGGGCGATACATGGGTAACTAGGAAGTAATGAAGGTTGTATAAATATAAGTGCAGAAAAAGGAAAAGAAAAGATGAGAGGATCACTAGAAAATAAATGCTATCTGCAAATTGTTAAATCTGCATGGCCTGTGTTCTGAGGCATCTGTAGGGACTGACTTCTTGTTGTGAAAATTGGGGAAATAATCTATCGAGAAGTGGGAAACATGTAGGTACTACCAGTGTTCAGAGAAGTAGACATGCTATAGCTGAATTGTTGCAGAAAGCTTGAGCGTCCCATGGAGGTCCTCAAAAGTATTATCTGAAATTGGCTTAGAGGTGATTTAGCATGCGATTAAGCTGACCAAAGACTAGTAAACAGTGGCTTACACTAAATGGCGGTGTATCTCAGTGAAAATAAGGATACTTGGCAGGTATTTAAAAATTTCTAAGTCTGTCTGGTTGCTTCTTTTTTCTTTGACTTAGCAAATTGTACAGATTGAACTACTGGCCCTGGATTTCTCATATACTATTTTCCCATTTCTTCTTTGAAACCTCATGTGTTGGAAGGGAAGGACAATGCAGGGATGTGGATGCAGGAAGACTAGTTAGGATCTGTGCATCTTTCAGGCCCAGTTCTCTGCAGCACTGTGTGTCCTGGGGCTGCCATGTGCCACAGATGCAGCCCCTTCACATTTTTGTGAAAGAGGCCTCTCTGCTGTCATTAAAATGGTGTGATAACAACTGTCTGCTGAGTCCGGCTGTCTTCGTTATTCCTATAGGTTGGGTGAAGTCTTGACTTTTCATCTGACTTTTGACCTGTTGATGTTCATGATAGCTACTGCATTCCTGGGGAACTTTTGTTGAACTCAGTAGTGCAGAAGCATAGGAGCAATATATGTTTTCTTATGCATTTGTTTACCTGTAGAATGACAAGCAGGAATTTGGCCAATTTCTCTAGTAACTCAGATAGAAATGGCATCTTTGCTACTGATCTTCTTGACAGCAAGTTTTTGACTTCTGATCTACCTCTTTGTATAGAAATGGTCACGTTCAAATCCCCATATATCAGCAAGGTTTTGTGTTTTATGGATTTTCTTATTTGTTGTTGCTTTGTCCCTTGTGACAGCACAACAGGAACGTGTTTTCTTCATAGTGTCAACAAAGAATAATGGAAAACAGTTGATGTTTTCACATGAATAAATCTCTTACAGTTCCAGAAGTTGCTCAGTTATATTTCTCACTGGTAATACTGTCCTATGCTGTAGCCACGCAGGCAACACTGCTGCACAGTAAACATCTTGGTATAATTAGGTAAATTGCATTGTTACTGCAGTAACAGTCCAGCTGCCTGCATTGTCCTGGGTTGCAAAAGAAGCATGTTATGTATGTGTCTGTGTAGCAAAATAGAAAACTCATATACTGTTATCACACCACGTGTAATCTCCAAAACTCTGGGGAAGGGTTGCAGCTAGCAGAGGACTTGGAGTTATGAACATGTAGAAGTCTTGTGGGCTAGGAATTTCCCCCAGGGAGTTTCCATCCTTCTTCCTCTTGCCTCTTCCATAGCCAAATATAGATGGGCTTCTTGATAAAGGAGAACAACTTATGTCTGAAGTTGGGTCTGGGAAAACAAATTAGTAAGTGCTGTTAACTACTCAAAAGTGTGTCTGATATTCTTCCAGTGAATTTCTTTGAAAAATTATAGGCAAACCTTGGGGGGATTTCTGGACAAGCACCAGAAATCAGGTGTATTGCTACTCATGTCTGTTTAATACTGCTTTTAGTTTTATAAAGCAGAGGTGTCACCAATAGTGCTTGCTACCACAGCACTGCCCAAGATTGCTTTTAGAAGAAAACGTTCCATTTATTCTTGCCCAACCCTGGCTGCTAGGGCTGGGACAGGGTATCTGTAGGAACCCCTTGGGAAGAGGGGGTGAAGACATTGGTCCAGTGGGGAAGAAAGGGATCTTAATAGATGATGGGAAGAAGTAGATAAGAAGATTTTCTTCTTTTACACGAAATTGCTGTAACCTATTCAGAGGCTTTATATTTGTATTATAAAAGCATGCTACATGTTGCCACTTGTGATTATTTATTTTGCTCTTTGTGGGTAGATGATTATTTGTTATTGATCCGTATGCTGCCTCCCACTTAGGGAGCATGGGCTGCCTGCCTCACAGTCTCAGCTTCTGTAGGAAGAAGAAACCAGTAGGCAGGTAATCATACCAGTAGGTACCAGTTTTTCTCACACAGCAATTGTGCAATGGTTCAAGCATAGCAACTGAGAGCACACAGACCAAACTGCTCCCTTTTTCTTTCCCCACCTTGTTAATTGCCAGATGACAGTGGTGCTTCTGAGAGCTGGTAGCTTCTGAGAGCTACCAGGCTAAATTAGCAAGGTGTTATAAAGGCATGTGCATTGCCATTGCCCACACAGTAGAACTCAGACTCAAAATTGACTTCAGATACCAGAGAGAACAGGTGCGCAGAGTGCATGTCTGCCTGTGTGTTGGCTTTGTTTTGATTTGTTTTGACAAGCTTGGGGCAGCCTATGATTATTCATTAAGACATCAAACAAAAGTTGTGAAGTTTTTTCATATATATCAGCCTGGAGACTACTGTTTTATAGCTGCAGCTGAATATTGCAGCTGCACGTTTGAAATTACCTGCTGGAAAGAAGTACTTTTCATGGGCTGATAATAAAAAATAGAGAGGCATACTTATTTTTCTGCTGAAATATGGTCATTGCAGTAGTTACAACTAGGACAGCTACCTTTGTTTTTATCGCACTCATACGTTGTAGCTCCAGCTACGGATCAAGGCTCTGTTTTCATGTAGACAACTGTGCAGTGGTTTTGGCCACCAGAACTTAGTCTTGGCACAAGTCGGGGGCAAGGGAACGAGACCCAGGACGTGTGTGGATGGGTTAACCACTGAGGGGCTTTGCAAAACACCAGCAGAATGAGGCTTGGCGGATACGGTCATTGCCCCTCACTTCTAGAAAGGTTCAATAAATCAAAAGACCTTCTGCTTTTAGGGGAGAGCTGCCCCCTGCCCCACTGATTTGTGGATTGAAATGTCCCCTGAATCCTATAATATGAATATGGGCTCAAAGAGTGGATCATTTTATAGCTGTGTTTAATCTTAGTTTAGCAGATCTGTCAGCTTAAGCTTGCAGAACTGATGAGGCCTCTTGATATCCTAATGTTCATCCTTAAGTGGATGACACATTCAAAGTGACTCTTGAAGATGGAGAAGGTGAAGATACTGAAAGGACTCAGAAGGACCAGAAATCAGAAAGGGTTCTTGTGATGAAGGTTGTAGGACTAGTCAATTATGAGACACTGAGGTAGAGGAAAACTACTTAGAAAGAGGTGTTCTCTGTTATTCTCAAAAAAGGGGGAAAGAGATGAAAATTTATGCTGAATTCTCATATTAAAGTTTGGAAATAGTAATTTAACATGGATTGGGTAGAATTTGAGTCAGCAAGGGGAATGTTATCTAGGTTTTGCACAGACCTTCACAGAATCTCATTG
Organism: Morus bassanus; assembly: GCA_031468815.1. Lineage (NCBI taxonomy): Eukaryota > Metazoa > Chordata > Aves > Suliformes > Sulidae > Morus > Morus bassanus. Next base: position 83,211,427 of record CM062568.1, on the reverse strand, counting down.
TTTTCCTTATTAAACATTTTTGGTTCTAACCTCCTAAATTATTTCAGGCAAGAATTTCAGCTGTGAGAAAGTTGACACAGGAGCTTTTGTTTGTGTGTGCACTAGATCAGATTTCAGAGGCCTGGGCTCACTCAGTTTAGAAGTTCTGCTAGGCAAGAACCCTAGAAGTGTCTTTTTATTTTTCATATGTCATTCTTTTCTTATAATTAATAATAATGAATCCCAGCATTAACCCATGTTTCAGTAGAGGATTACAGGGATACTATCAAACTTCATTTTTTGTAGGAAGACTATTAGCACAAGAGTTCAGTCCCGTATCTTCAAATTGACGTGGTGAAATATCTTTGTTCCTCTCTCATCTTCAAAATGCAAGATTGATGTATCTAAGACTGAATATTGAGGTTATGTGTTGGCCCAGGACTGTTAACAGATCAGATGCGACAGATTACAGTACATGCAGTAGGCTGGGCTAAGGCCAGAACGTCCATCTCGATGAATTACCTTGCTTTTGTTGGCTTGGGTCATAACCTTAATGTTATGTTGATGTAGTGTTTTGGCTTTAACACATACCACATACCAAAGTATATTTATGCTTTGGTACAAGTGTTGCATATGTTTACTTTGTACCTTTGGGTTTATTCTAATGTTTCTCAAATATTTTGGAATGAAAATCCAAAGGTGAGCCACAGAATTTGTCTTCACTTTCCACAACTGACAATAAACGTTACCCAGCTATTTTAGCAAGTGTACCAAATGTAATAAAAGAGATTAACTGCCTTTACTAAGACGACTGTTTACTGTGTTGGTGCCACCTATGACAAGAATGTATATCCACACAATTTCTTACCATTAACAGCAACTAGGTCACACACAGTAGTTTCAGTAATTACAGCACGTGTTCCACTTTCTGAGGGAATTGAATTTTTTAGACTTGCTGGGACATTTGGGGAGAGAGAAGGTAATCCTTAATTTTTCTTCCAAATCTAGTTCTCAGTTCATTCGATTAGTTGTAATGAATATGATTTCAGGTTGGGTTTAGAAACCTAAATGTACTCCCAGTCATTTAAGGGAAGATACTGCTTATGCTGCTTGAACATCTGCTATTGTACATTTTTGCATACAAGTTTTGTAGCCAGTTCCATCAGGTGTGTGATGCTGTGCATCTGCTCGCATGAAGCAAACACTAGTCTCCTGTACGACTTGCTTCAGTAAGGTGAATTTGAAGGAGCAGGGCTGGATAAGTGTGTGATTACAGACTGAGCGCTGAGACAATCCACCTCTGAAATGGAAGAAAGCACACATAGTTGGGCTTTCTGAATTTTTATTGTTCATTGGTGCACTTTGCCCCCGGTACATTCCAGTTAAGCTCTGAATAAAAACGGGAATTCAGAATTACGCGTTCTCTGCTTCTTGTTTATTTTGGCAGGGAGTAGTTTTTTGGATCTGTTTTTTGCTTACATTACTCGTCATTGTATTTCATTATCCATTTTCCTTAATGCTGAGAGTGACTATGATTTTTATCTGGATTTGCATTTTTGTGAGGGCTCCAGACTGCTCATTGTTTTTAATCACTGGCCGTGTTATATACTTTATAGGCTGTTGTAACAGTGGAAAGCATCTAAGTAAACTGTAGCCTATACTTTGTAGAGCTATGGGATTACAGACTGGATACTTTTGAGTTGGCATCAGTATATCTTTTAAGTGAAGAGGCTTATTACCACCCCTCTTAATGCCAACCTCTGGCAATTCTTCTCATATAAATATTGTCTCTAACATGATCCTGTGACTCCATGGATTTTCTTTCAATATAGCAGTGTTCATTAAGATTATACTGAAGACAAGCAGGACTGTGAGCTAAATTCTGCTCCTTTACACAACATAAGTAAATCTTGGATATACTGTATCAGGCTTGCTGTTTCAGACTTGGTCAGAGCTGAAAACTGTATATCTTGCTTTAGATGGAAGCTTTCCCCCCATCAAATTCAAATTTTCCATGGGAACATGGATTTTTTTTTTTTTTCCTCCTGGGAAAATATAAACAATATCTCACAGTCTGGAAACAAGAAAATAAAATTGACTTAATGTTTTAAGCTAGGAGAAGTCCTAGCTGCTGCACATTACAGGTTGTAAGAGCACGCAGCCTTGCACTCTGCTACACAGGAGTTTGTCAAAGTGAAGGTGACAGGCACTTTTCCAGGCAGGGAGATAAGCAAGCCAAAAAAATATTTTTTATATTTTTTTTCTCCCGGTAAGGAAATTTGTAGAAATTTCTTGTTGTGCATTTTTTTTCAAATTTGACTTTTTGCCACCACTGAGACAAGAACAAAATGGAAATACATGAAGTTTGCAAAAATGTAATTTTTCTGACGGTAGAACAGGGGAAATAATCTATTATCTTCAAAACTTAAGGAGGTTTTTAGTGATCTGTTCCTTTTTTAAATTTTGCTATGAGGCAGGTTTTTTTATAAAAGAGTCTCTGTAATGCTCAGCAAATTGATTTCCAAGATTTTCTTGTATTACGTAGCAGGTTTTACATGTCTGTTTACATCAGGAAAACTTTATTCAGCATATCTATTCCATCAGTTAGAGACAAGCTAATAGTTTTAAAAGCAAATGTTTTTACTCACTACAAAACTCACTACAAACAAAAAGAGTTTGTCTTTTTAATAATCAGTTTGTATTCTGGTAAATAGCTAGGAGGTTTGATGGAGAAGCAGCATGCATTTTCTTCAGTGTTACACGAATACAGAAGTAGAAAATGCTAGGCTTCTTGGTGAAGTCAATGGCAGCGTTATTGTAAACATGGAAAAATTAGCCTATAACACAACACCTTTAAAAGAAGGATTTCTGTAACTTCCAAGAACCTTCTTGCTGTGTAAGTGTGTTTTGTGAAGAGGAAGGAAGAGAATAGGGGCAGGGATGGACGTTGAAGGAACGCCTTGCCGCGGAGCTCACTGGGCAGGGGTGCTGAAAGGCAGGAGTCTTTCAATGAGTATCACAATGAAGAGAAGAGATCTTGCTGAAACTCCAAAGATAAACAGGGAAGTATTACAATCCACATTTCCATATACAGATGTCATGAGACATAGTTACTGGAGATGGAATTGTGACCAGAGGTCTTCATTATTAGGGCAGTTGCTTATTTAGATGCTGACTGTTGTGGGTTTAAGGTACTGCTCTTATAAATCCAGATCCACAGACTGTTGCATCCACATATTTGATGTGCAGTCTCATTGAGCTTAGAAATTACTTCTGAGACATAAAAAAATTCCTATCTAATGTAATTTCCTTAATAGTACACTTGAAATAGCTGTTGACTATAAGTATGTATAAATACATTCAATATTTTGTCTATATCAGTGTGCCACATGGAAATCTCACCTTCCATTTCAAAATCTTACTCATGATCATTGGCCGTATTGAAAAGTTCAGATGCAAGGCCTGAGTGAACCAGTATTAGAAAGCAAAATGCACATAGAGAGGCTCTAAAACACTGTGTTTTGCAAAATTCTGTGTATTTGATTCTTTTTGTTTGTTTTCTAGATCTTTGTGAGAACAGTAGTGTAACAGAAGTATTCTTGATGGTGTTCTGCCAAATCTGTCTTTAGTACCTGCCCTTTGTTTTTGAACACTCAACTAGGCTGTCCTGTGCTTTGCAAATAATCCACTTAAGTGTGTGGTGAGTCTATAGGGACGTAGGATTTTGTGCTTTATTACAATTCAAAGCCAAAGAATAAATGCCAATAAATATATCCCACGTGAGAAGTATTTATTTATTTATTAAGAATACTGACATTGCAGCCTACTAATTTCCATGTTCTACTTGCCTTTGGCAGAGCTATGCTTTAATGTGTATTCTTCTGGTATACATCTTTTAAGAATTTCAGTTGAAAATCAGATTCATTCCTGTTACCTTACGTGTATTGCTCCTTTCAAAAGTGCATCAGGGAAGTATTTCTGATGAGGATTTCTTCTTGCCTTAGGTAGGAGGCTTAGTTTCTAAAGTTTCTTCAAAGGCATGGTTTCAGTGGAGCTGTGGTTGGTGCCAGAAGTGCAAGATATGTCTCCAGATACTGATTAGGAAAGATAAGGTGACTCCAGATAGATTCATTTTATCAGAGCTGTGGTACTATATATATCTTTGTAGTAGGCTTTTACACTGGAAAAGGCTACCTCGAGTTTTAATGGAGACCTAATCTCCTGCTGAAGGTATTTAAGAATAGATCAGACAAATGTATATGTGACTCTTTCTGTGCAAGAAGTCAACCCAAGTGTTCTCTGCAGAGCTCATCATGCCTTTTATCTGTGTGGTTTACATTTTCAACACCTGTTCCTGTTATTAATAAAGAAGTATGTAAGCTAGATGATTGGTGATACAGAGGACAGATAATTATTACAATGAAACATTGTTGTGTCATGGTTTAGCCCCAGTCAGCAAGCAAGCCCCACACAGCCGCTTGCTCGCTTCCCCCCGGTGGGATGGGGGAGAGAATCAGAAGAGTAAAGGTGAGAAAACTTGTGGCTTGAGATAAAGACAGTTTAATGATTAATTTAATTTCATAATTGAAACAAAAGCCGCGTGTGCAAGCAAAGCGAAACAAAACAAGGAATTCATTCACTACTTCCCATGGGCAGGCAGGTGTTCAGCCATCCCCAGGAAAGCAGGGCTCCATCATGTGTAATGGTTACTTGGGAAGACAAATGGCATCACTCTGAACGACTCTGCCCAACCCCCCCACCCTCCTTCTTCCCCCAGCTTTATATGCTGAGCATGATGCCATATGGTATGGAATATCCCTTTGGCCAGTTTGGGTCAGCTGTCCTGGCTGTGTCCCCTCCCAACTCCTTGTGCCACCTGGCAGAGCATGGGGAGCTGAAAAAGTCCTTTACTAGTGTAAGCACTACTTAGCAACAACTAAAACAGCTCCGCATTATCAACACCATTTTCAGCACAAATCCAAAACAGAGCCCCATACTAGCTGCTACAAAGAAAATTAGCGCTATCCCAGCCGAAACCAGGACATATTCGAAAGAAGAACCATTGGTCATTTTTCAAAGGGACAGCATCTCAAGTATTGGGGCCTCCAACCTGTCTAGCAAGAGATCTTCTGCACTGTGATTTCACTTCCTTGTACTAAAGGCTCCTCTCTAGTTTCATTTATTCAATTAAGGCTCTGATCCAAGAGTATTGTGGACTAGTTTAATTAGTCCTGGAGGAAGCAAGTTATGAAGGCTGTTTTATTTCCTTGCAGAGCTCCTTCTTTGAGATGAGAGTCCGAGGAAAGAGCTGTATGAAGGGTTCATAACAACAAAGCGCTGGTCAAAAGACAGTGGGGACCTGGATGCCCCAAACCGCCTCTGTGACCACTGGCAGGTCCCCTGAGTTCCAGAGAGTTGGGGGAATTTCCTCGTCATTTGAAGAGCTCAACTTGTGCTCTTGCTGAGAATAACCTGGGGGAAAACTCTAAGGGTGATATAAAGAAACTTGGTTGCTGCTTCACCTGCCAGTACAGGCGTGCAAGCCAATTTATCAATACACAAAAAGTTCAATGCCAGCTAAATGCCTGCAATTTCATGTCTGGTCTGCCCCTAGCCTGCCCCGTACTGTAGGGATTAAAGGTAATTCTCCTTCTTATCAAATCAAGAGTTACTTTGACTAGGAATGGCATCAAACTACTCTCCCTCCTCCATATTATAAAATGACTTTTTATTTAGGTAGCTGGTGCCAGGAGACAGTCAATTTTCCCCTGCCCCCAGTGGACAGAAGGCAGTTTTGGAGCTGTTATTTATACTTTTCCTATTTCAAACTACAGCATCAAGGCTCCTGTTTGTTGTTTGTTTGGGGTTTGCTGGGGTTTTTTTCTCAGTACAGCTAAAATATTTTCTTTTACTGTAGTTGTTTTGATGTAGTAGTGTAGACTGTTTTTGACCTGTTTTACTGTCATTTATGAAAGCATTCCAAGCAGGGGATGTTGTTCAGTCTTTCTCACAGCTTTTAAACCTCTGCCCATCGTTGTGGTTTCTGAGTGCCTTCCATGTAGAGAGAAGGGCAGCAGCAAAGTTCCTGATGTACCACAATTCGCTTAAGTTAGGAATTGACTTACCTTTTGAGTTTAGGGAAACTTCTGCCATGCTACAGATACTGCTACAATGTGAAAAAATACCGAGTCTGTATTTTGTTTTGTACCTGCTACTTCACATTACTGTTTTCTGAATCCTGTCATCAGTGTAGCAAATATTGCCCTGAAGTATAGAAGTGACTCCCTCTAATTTCAGTATACCTGGAGACATTTTTTACTTCCAATATTGACAGAAGGCATAAGCTCCATCAAAAGACCTTCCCGGAGAAAAATGTGTAGCAAATTACCCTTTGGTCCACTCTCTCTGTTGTGTTTTTTTTGTTTTGTTTTTTTTTTTTTTTTTTTTTTTTTTTTTGTTTTGTTTTGTTTTGTTTTGTTTTGTTTTTTTAAATTTTATTTTGTTAGAGTACTATGATTTGGGGCTTCTCCTGACACAGCAAATCCTGAGCTAACGTAGTCACTGAAGCGAGCAGAGGTTTATATTAGCTGAAAATCTGACTCTGTCTATGTTCAGGGAAGACAGACCTGGCATCCTGTGTCTTTATCTGTTCTCCCTTTCCTTGGATGCACCTGCTTTTTGCTACTCTGCAGTGATAGCCATAGAAGGGCATACAAGGGCATTTGGCCCTTCCTTTGTAATCCTCTGAAGGCTGCCAGGTAGCTTTGCATGCTTGTTTCAGCAAGTTATTTCCATCATCCCTTCTATATATGGCAGCAGCAGCAGTTTCCCTCATCCTAGCATAAAAAAGGTTTGAGCAACTGTTTATATTCATGTCAAAATCAGTTCGTTCCCTTAGGTCCAGCTAAAGGTTTAGTGAATACCAATAAGCTCCAAAACAATTACAGGTTAGCGTTCTGATTTTTCATTTCCTCTGTAGAACTCACTGAATATCTTGTTCCTCAGAGTTCATGTAATACAGCTGTTTTAAATGTAAGTAAAAAAAGTATTTAAATGATGTAAAACTATATATTTTTTTCACTCTAGTAATGCCAATATAGTTGAAAAAATTTTTTTCAACTTTTCAAACACAGTTATCTCTAGTCAAGAGTCCAAATGTGAAAGGATTAAAAAAAAAAACAACAACAAAAAACAAAACAAAAAACAAAAACAAACAAACAAACAAAAAAAAACACAACCAAAAAACAAACCCAAAACAACAAACAAATGAAAAGGGAAGATAGGGAGCTTTATTCCTGGTTTTGGTGTGGTGGTTTGAAAAATTCTGAAATAATTAAAAATTCTGATCTTTTAAGGATATTTCTACACGGCATGCACAAACTGAAGGCAGGCATCTTCTTTGTATTCTCTTAAGAGTCGCTTTTGGTGCAGCTCTGTTCATGCTCACCTGTTAGGCCTGCAGCTTCCCACACTGCGGGAGTGCGGTAGCCTGGGGCAGGACTGGAAAGGGGCTCCTTCCCAGCTCTTCTCTTCGCAGGGGTGGGCTGTGCTGACAGCTCCCTCTCTCTGGTTGTGGCTTCTGCAGCCCTGACCTCACTCCAGAGCCCAAATCCCGTATCCGCTATCCACTAAGATTTGGCTCTCACCCTTGGAGTATGTTGCACCTGCATTTGCCCACCAGTTAACCAAAGTGCCTCATGACAATCATGGAAGAACATATTTGAAAATACCAAAGTAGTTATTTTCTTCCAACATATATACTTGGAGACTATTTAAAACCTTACATGCACTAGGGAAGGTTAGGCAAGTGGAGCTGAAATGTTGTGTTTTCTTATGATTCCTCTATTCAGAGGAATTGAGTAGTATTTGCTTCTGAATTAAAGCACTGCCCAAAGTAAGTTCTTTTGTTGTGAAGAAGGGGTTGTTCCTGTCTTGTTACAGTTATAGTCTATATTTGTATCCTGCTGCTTTCCAACACATAACATTTCTTGTTCAGCAAGTTGGGATGTGACTCTTTCTGACAGAAATAGACCTTGAGAATAGGGTTGAACAGAAATGGTGCATTTTTCACTCTAACAGATTTGGCTGTAGTTTGGAACCACACCTTTTAGATGTGTTTTCCTAAAAGATAGGATAGTCTAGTGATAATATGCTCAGCTGGTGTAAATTGGTATATCACCTTTGCCTTCAGAATAGATGTTGCAGCATCAAAAATCTATTAATACCTGGCAAGCAAATGGGGTGGGGTTATTTTTGATGGGGGTTGGTTTTTTGTGGGTTTTTTTGTGGTTTTTTTTTTTGTTTGTTTGGTTGGTTTTTTTGTTCGTTGTTTTTTTTTTTGTTTGTTTTTTTTTTGGGGGGGTTGGGATTTTTTTGGTTTTTTTTGGCTGGTTGGCTGGTTAGGTTTTTTTCATTTTGTTTTTTGTTTGGTTTTTTCTTTTTTTTTTTTTTAAATTTATGTCAGAATCATAAAAGGTTATTTTAAAGTGTACTTGATTAATAAAACTCAGGTTCCCGTAGAGATGCAGCTTTCTTCTGAAGCAGCTGAGGTTTCCAGCAGTTTTGCCTTCTAGACAGGTTCCACAGCAACTTACAAATACTTCCTAGATAAATAAGTTAATTCATATACCAGTATGACGGAATCCTTGCTGTTCCACAGTAAAGAGATTGTGTATAATACAGGATTTAAACTTCCAGCAGCTGCATCACTTAGACCTGCACATCTGGACTTTGTAATTCCTCCATGTTTCATTTTAACAATCCGTAATGCCTTAGCCCAAAGGGATTGAAGCCTATATCTGAAGAAGATGCGCTAACTGCGGGCTACCAAAGAGTCCAATGGGACGAGGAGGAAGAGAATAAAAAGCACACTTTTTTCTGATGGTTGTGGGTTTTCTCAAGTGGTGGTATTGTATACACTGTGTATTGCTGAGAACGTCGTTTCCTGCGCAGTCAGCTTTCCCCACACCTCACCCAGTTTCTCACCTTTGCCCTGAGAAGGGTCTGGGTCAAAGCAGCACTCCTGCACAGTGGGCTGCTATTCTCTGGCTCTGGTCCTGCCTTTGCGTCGCCCAGGGCAAGCTGCAGCCCCTCTCCTGAAGAACAGGCTTTGACTTCAGCTCTGCCCTTTTCACACTGTTTCTTCTGCCATAAACACATTCAGTGGGAACTTCCTGGAGAGGGAAACGCTGAAGCTTGTTTGCTGCATCAGAGAAAGCAGCACCTAAGAGGGAAGCTGGCTCTGGGCAGGTTTGTGGTGCCTGTGGCCGGCAGCCTGAACCCGGCTCCCAGGGCTGAGGTGAGCCACGTGTGAGCCGGCTGCCGCCTGGAAGGTCATGGCTGCAGCTGCGGGGTGCTCTTGAACGAATATAGCTTTTCTTCCATCAGCTGCGGGCTGACGAGCACAAAGGAGTGCTGATTTAAGTCAAAGTGAAGTAAAGAGAGCAACGTAGGCCATAAAGAGAAGGAGTGTGAGAAACGGGGAGATAGTCCAAGGCTTCTGAAGCAGTATAATAATCTGCGTTGCTGAGGGAGATCTCCGTGTGTGTGTGTGTACTGCTGAGGACAGGTTAAAGGGAGGAGGAGAGCAATGGGAAATACTTGTGGGCTCAGCCCTTCCCACTTCTTATCACCTTTTGTGCCAAAATCTGCAGCTTCTGGTTCTCATTGAAACTGTTTACCTTCCATCTGTGCTGCAGCTGGCAGTGCTTTGGAAGTTACTGCCTGGGGACAGGGCATTTCAACAACAAGTTAATCTAAATAAATATTTCAAGATGGACGTTTATAGTCACAGAAATAGCTAAGTAAAACCAACACCCTCTTCTTTAGCAGAGCAGCTCCAAGTGTACATTCAGAAGCAAATTTGCTTTGTATAGTGACCAGAAGAAGTGATTGCAGCCACAAACACAGAGCAACTGTCCATGGATGAAGCGCAGTCTCATCTTTACTGTGCTCTGTCAACAGAATTTAGCAGGTTTTTCTGACTGCAGAGTCTCTATTTAATTGCAGTACCGCACAGGCAAGAGAGGCTGTAGCTTGACGCTCGGCTCGCAGACTGAGTGCGGGAGGCTGGCACTTGGGAAACGAGTTGCTCTTGCTGAGTGAATTGAACCAAGAAGTCCTCAAAAGAAGTCATACTCAGTGCTTTGTGTTGCCATTGGCAGTAATTTTCAAGACAGAATGGATTACACTTTTAGAAAATACATTCTATTTTTTTTTCTTTAAATGCAATTAAAATTACTAATGCCTATAAAGGGAAAATGGCCATGAATATAACTACTATGAAGAAGTATTTTAGAAATCCCACAGTATCAAGTTTTTCACCCATTTCTGTTTTGATAAATGAGCTATGGATATGATATTAATCTCTGACATAACTTCTGTCTTTATGCTGTGTGAAAATAACCCTTAATTGTAGAACATGACAGATTTTCTTCCCTAAATGGAAAAGAAACACAATTCTCATAAGCAAAGGAAGTTGCCAATAGATGGGGAGGGGAGTTCTTATTACTCAGTAACCCCGTAAGCAGAAGAAGGTCTCTTTTGTCAAAACCCCACTAAGTTAAAGTCTCTGTATGCATTTATAAATTATGGTTTTGATTAACAAAAAAGGGTGTCCTTGCATGTAAGTAACATAAAAGGAACATCCATTTGTATAGATAATCCACAAGCCCATGTAAGGGGGCTGAAGAATCATATTTTTGTTACAGGCTCTCTTTAAGCTTACTGCCAGGGTACTTTCCATCATCTGAAATCTAATACTGTAACAGTTAGCGTCATAAAAATGACTTGGAAATCTCAGGTACTGTTGTACTTTTTGCTGCATATATTAATTACAAAAAAAAAAGATTGGATTAGGGCTTCACAGTATAGTGGCTATTAAGTGAAATAATATGAATCTGGTGGCCAAGAGTTCCTGAATGTGAACTCCAGGTGTGCCACTAACCGTATAATCTTGAACAAATTCCCTCTATCTCATTTTGTGATGCTTTTGCTTATGCTGAACAACACCTGTGCCTACCAAATAGACATGTTGATTTCCATAACTCTAAAGTGAGTAAAGCAGTACTGGAAGTAAATGATAGTAACAGTATTCAGCCTGCACCCTCTCTCTTTGAATCATATGTGATGTTACTAGGTAGTCTTGTGCAAAGCAACAGAGCAATGTCACATAAAAAAAAAAATAAAGTTCTCTCTCTTTCCTTTTTTTAACTTTTAGAGCTGAAATGTATATATCCTCAGAGTGAAAATGGCTTCTTATTACCTAGCTTGTAGAACCCTGGTCTCACTTAGAGTGAAGTTTAGGCCCTGAAATGGGCTATACAAAATCTGGGATTTAAGAGCATAACCACTAGTTAAATGGTGTTAGTGATGACACTGTACATGAATTTCAACCTTAAACCAAAGTTTCAAAAGTAATAGTCTCAAAAGTCAAACTCCTCAATTCTTGTCCAAATTCTGTGTATCAGTGCAAATGCTCTTGTATTCTGCAGTCTTCGTTCACTGAGAGTCCTAAAAAGGTGACCTAATTTTTCAATAGAAAAGCCTTTTTTGCATTAACTGAACCTGGAAGTGCTCACCACTTTGGAAAAACAGGTCATATAACAATTTAATATGCACTCAGGAGTTTGATTCTAGACTCTTGTTTTTTTAAATATTCATTATGCTAGTTTTAATATATAGATGGCCAGAGAGTGATATATGCATTGCAGTGAAAAATGCAGCGAACATATAAATTAGTAAGCCTTGAACAAACCACATTCATTTCTGAAACAACTGATCTGCCCAGCTGCCTGGGCAGATGTTCTTCAGAAAAACCAGAATGGGTTAATAAGGAAAAAAAAAATGCAGCTACCTTCACTTTGACAGTTGTCTTTTGAGTACTTCTCTTGTCTTGCTAATATTCTTGAGTGGAATCTGTTGGAGGAGCAGTACATTGTTGATCTATAGAAAGAAGACATCAAGTGATAATTATATACACAAAAGGCCGGATAAAAGTCCAACAGCATTTATCACTTTGTGGTTTAAACATTTCTAAAGCACAAATGAAAAAAGCAGGCCATATTTAATAGTACTTTGGGCTGATATTATACTATTTTGCATAAATATTTGCTACTTAATTTGAAAATGTACAATAGGTATTATGCACAGGGAATAATGCTTTGCCTGTTTCCTAAGAATGCTTTGGATATTAATTGTATTCTCAAAACACACTGCAGATAATAAGTCCTAAGCATTATTATTATGAATTAGGTTAATTTAAGATGTAAAACTGCTAGAGTTGCACAAGTCCTTAAGCATGTTATGAATATTTTAGCAGTGCTCATGCCTGATGTAACCTAAATCAACAATCATTTCAAAACATATTTATTTTTACAGATTATAGATTGTAATTAATCGTGTCTTTTTCTGGGCGAGGAGGAGAACTGGAACTGACCTCCTGGCAGATCTCCTAAGCTTTAGCTTTTCACTGAGATTCGTCTCTATTATTTTCATATGCAACTCCTTTTCTCTTGCCGTGGGGTAAACTGTGAATATAAATGGTTGTAGCTCCACTGCCTTCAGTGGAACTGCACCCATTTGCCCAAGGTAAGTGTCTCTCTTCTATTGCTCTGTAATCTTTTTCTTTGCTCAGGAGTGCACAGAGTGGACTCTTTTCTGTATTTTCTGGTTCATCCATCTCCAGAACTGCTTCCTGCTTCTTATATTCCTCTGGGCCTGAGCATAATTTGTATCCAAAATCCAAGGTTTGCAGAGACAAATGCACAAATGTTGTCTCAGCCTGTCATTTACTGAGGAATTACTTTACTGTTGGAGTTGAAAGAATCACCCATTAAGAACAAGGTTCATGAGAAAGCATTGATAGTTTGGCCCTAGAAGTCATTAACCTGTTTTCCATGTGAATATGGGTGACATTTGTTCCTGTATTCAATGCTGAATAGCATTCGTTTTTCCTGTATTTCTGTTGTATTTGACCATGCAGCACTAAGACATTCTAGAAGCTGCTGTTGTGTAATTATAATAGCAAAACACTATATTTTACATCCATTTTTGACTTTTGTTCTCATTTTTATGTCTCAGTAGACTTCAGTGGAATGTCAGACTATCAATAAATGGGTCTTTGGAGAATAGAGGCTCTAAGACTCCAGAGAAATGCAAGTCATTTATCAAAAGGCTACTGTGAAGCAGTAGTTTGAATTTATAACATGAAAAATAATTTGAAAATAATGTTATGTATATAAAACCAGAACACAATGGTAGTCGGGAATTCTATAAAAACAAGCAGTGCTGTCAGGTGTATGTAAGCAGGCTACTGACTATTCATATTGTCAAGAGGTGAAAGAAGAATTTCTGTAATAAACTAGGTCTTATCAACTGGAAATGTCAGAAGGTGTGAAAAGACTGGGCATATTAATCAATCAAAGTATGACTTTGAGTTATGAACTTGTCATGTGGCTACAAAAAATGAAAATCTAATCATAGACCATATCAGGCAATGAATTACCTCTATTATATTGCCAAACTCTCATCCAGAATACCTTATCCATTCTAGTCAGCCTTATTTCAGAGAGATGAATTCTCACTGGAGCAGGTGCAGAAAAAGGAGAATTAACATAACCAGCAAATGACAGTTTACTTCAAGAGATAGGAACTGAGTATCATAGTTAAGTGAGTGGTGGGAACAAATATGCTCTAAATAAATGCAGAGTGCAAGTGGGCAAGTGGAGTCGATCAAACCACAGTTACATAAGGTAAAAAGAAATGTTAATTTTAAAGTAAAAGGGTATTAACTGGATATGAAAAAGTTAGAATTTGTCCAGTTGTCTGTTGAGTGATGTTCTGGGCATGGCTTGCAATAGGAGTTGAGGGAAAACTATGGGGAAATGGCTTGTGTTCTCATGTGACCCCCTAATTGCAAAGATGAGAATTCATCCATGGAGATCAACTGCACTCCTCTATGGTATGCTCCTTACTGTAAAAGACCATTTAAGACACTGGCTTACATAACTAGAAAAACGTGTTGGGGCAAATTATTTGGTGATCTTCTTACCATAAAAGGGAACACAGATACAGTGTGTTCATTTTTGAGTTTTTGCCATATTACAAAACCAGTAAGGCAAAGGTACGTGTTCATTGACCTGTAGCTAGAGTGGTGCCTATGTTAGCGTTAGTATTAGTCCCTACGTTAGACCCTTTATATTGCTTTGGAACTTAAGAAATGTAAAAGGTACAAGTAAAAGCAGGCCCAGGTCTTAATCCCTGGTATTTGTTGAGACCTAATAAATAAAATGCATTTTTGTTGACTTTTCGTTATAAAAGATGCTGCTGAAGGAAATAATGATAGCCAGCCTTTTGACATATTTGTTTCAAGAATGAACCTGCCTACACTGTTGTTTAAAATCTTTGGTCCTTAATACCTTAGTGAAAACTTGGATGATAGAACACCCTATTCTTGGGTGTCAGAACAATAATTTCTCTGAGACTCTAATCCACCTGAACCACTCTGTACATGCTGTACCAAACTGCAAGCCCCCAGTGTGCGTTCAGTTCAGATGGGTCATGTGAAGGTGGTCAGCTATCACCCAGCTGGTATGACCGGTATGCAGAATTTATCCTGGAGGTTAGTCATCCTCCCTCTCCAGATGCTGCCTTCAGCTCTACACCTGAATCACAGTCTTGTGACCATGGATGAGGGCTAACCAGTACCTTTAGGTTTATGGTACCTTGCTATCAAGAGCATCCAGCGACAAATCTCCATTGTTAAGTCTTCAAAATTGGCTTTCCATTCTGCCGCATGGGCTGTGTGACCATGCATTTGTAGATGAGCCCAGCAGTACGCAGTGGGATACATTTTGGTTCCCCAGTACAACCTCAGCATTTGGGTGAACAAAGCAGCACTCCTTAGGGCTGAAGGACTCTGACAGTCCCTAGCCTTTGTGAAATGTACCCCATGCCCTTCCTGACTCCAAGTGCCGGGCCATCTCACTCCATGTTCCTACAGCTTATGCAGCAGTTTGTTCAGCATTCTTTCACTTCACTTACTTCCTTTTTTTTTTTCTCTTTTTTCCTCTTACAGATGGACAAAAGAGGAAGAAATCATTAAGAAAGAAACTGGACTCATTAGGAAAGGAGAAGAACAGAGACAAAGGTAAAATAAAATTAGTAGATATTTACTGATTGGGTCTTAGTTTTGCATATGAGATTTCTTTAGTCTTAAATGTATACTTTCTGGAGTAGTATAGGATGTGGAATGTTACCAAGCTGATATACTGCCTACGTATTTATTTCCAAGTTGAAAAATATGCCTTATCTTTTCTATTTGTCATTAGTATAACCCCAATCTCTTCAACTGAAAGCTTATTTTCTGGGAGAAAAGGAGGAGTTAAAGGACTGCATCTTTTCTTCCTTGTTCTTTCTGCCCATTTTCACCATCCAGTGCAGAGTGTGGTCTGGATAACATGATCCAGTTGTTTACCTGCATTTGCACTCTCCTTTTTCAATTTGTAAAGTGCGTGAACCCAGTCCTGCCCAAACAAGTCTGTTGGTTTGCTTTTCTTTTTTTAACCCTAGGAAAATAGCCGTTGTTTGAAATATATAAATGCTTCAGTGCTACAGATCAGTTGGGTTTTAATAGACTCCATGTGATGTGAATTTACAGATACGGTTGGACTCTTTTGTTTGGACACTAATCAGCTTTATGGGCTGGGTCGTAATCCACTGGACTTGACCTGTAATTTGCAGCCATTTGAGCTAAGTCTAGACATTGAGACCGAAAAGTGTCTCTGAAATTGCAATTTTTTGCATGTAGGTAATTGTGCATCTAATTTTGTGTTTTTTCTGGAATTTCCTGGAAAAGAAGTTCTGGAAAAGTGGTAGTAAAACTCAATATTAACACCTCAGTTTCACAAGCACACACACAAACACACAAATTTATAACGAGAAAGTGATTTGGTTACTCTGATGTTACTGCTTGTAATCTAGCTAGGTAGAAGGATGAAACTTTGAAATTCCATTGAAAAAGTGAACATTCCCACTTCAAAGTTACTTTAAATATTTGTCAGGAATAAAATACTCTCCTTTTAATTTTTGTTTGTGTGGTGACTTCATATGTGTGATTATTGTTTTCTTGGTTTAAAAATGGCTATGGAAAATATTTTCATTAATCCTTCTAAAACTGAAAGTCACCGGACACATTTGTTTGGATAAATCCAGTTGCCTCCCATGTTGGGCTGTGAGTAACAAATCTTTCATTTGTTATGAGAACTGCTTGATGTAGGACAGAACACATGCAGAATGAGTCTT
The DNA here is from genome assembly GCA_031468815.1 of Morus bassanus. Classification (NCBI taxonomy): domain Eukaryota; kingdom Metazoa; phylum Chordata; class Aves; order Suliformes; family Sulidae; genus Morus; species Morus bassanus. The sequence continues at coordinate 83,195,146 of CM062568.1, read as the reverse complement.
TGAGGAAGAGGTTTAATGATTCTATAGCCACCTTTGGGGAAAAATCTGTCTTGTACTGCTCATGTCAATGCATTACATTTGGCTGCAGTGTAATTAATCAGTCATTATGTTGCTTACTTTCCTTGGTTTTTTTCCCATAGTCCTCCATGCAGTTAAAAGTGCAAAGCAACATAGTTCTGTGCAAAACCTTCACTGCTTTTCAGTGCATTTGCCAGATACTGATCTTTGTAGCTGTCTGTGGGGTGCTCTTCTCCATCGGAAATGGCTAACCACTTACTGCCTTTTTTTTTTTTTTTTTAATGTTCTGTCTCACGAATTTTTGATCCTCTAAAATCTTTTATCTTTCCTCCCATATGGGTAGCCATCAGACTTCAGTAGTCTCCTTTGAAAGTTTCTATTTAGAAGCTCTCTTGAAAGTTTAAATACATTTTGTCTTTTTATTCTTACATTTTTCATTGCAGTAGCAGATTTTAGCAAAAATAAATTGATTTGATAATTCACCAAAGACCTAATTTTGTTGTGTCACCCAGACCTGGTGGGCCTTTGCAATTGCACTTCCACAAGTCCTCCAATGCCTCTTTGGTACTGTGCCTTGAGATGTGATAGCTTATTTGGTGATACATACAAATGCTTATCCCAGAGTTGCTCTTTATTCCTCTAAATTCTCTGTTGCCAAAGATCTTCCAGACTACTTTTTCTTACATTGCTTTGTACTCTTTTGTGATTTCCTCATAGCATCGTTTCATTTCAGCTGACCTCTGCTTCTGACAATTACACAACCTCACTGGTTGAGCACTTACAGATAATATTTTTTTCTGCTATTACATTTCTGTCCAGGGATTTTTTTTTTTTTTTTTTTTTTTTTTTTTTTGTGCTTCTACCTTGCATGATAGCATTTATACTCCATTCTGTTAGGGTTTTTTTTGGGATATACTTTCTGTTTCCGTTCAGATGGATTTTCTGAGTGCACTTTGCTGTTTAGGACTCAGTAGTTGCCCACAGCAAAGGTCAGCACTTTGTACTTATTTGTCCTTGTATATATTTATCTACTTCCTGTTTTTCAGCATTGCTCATATATTTTGGTTAACTATACCCAAGCATTTTTAAAAATCACTATGCTGATTCTCTTAATTTTAATTCCTTTTTTCCCCCCCTTCTTTTAACTTTAGGCATTTCAAACATGTACCACTCTGCTTTTATCCTCTTTCTCCCATCTTCCACTGCCTTATTCTCATTTATAGAGGTGTCTTACATGCTCTCTCCATGTATAAAATATTATAGGAGCACCCCCTGAGGGGAAAATACCCCAGCACTACTCAGAGAGCAGAATCTGTATTTCTCTCCTTCCTTCAGGACGTCTGTATTGACAGGGGTGTTGGATTGGTCAGTAAGGGTACAGAAGGCCAAGAAATCCAAAGGAGAGAGGTTCCCAACCAGACTGTGTCAGCAGAGTGAAAAGAAAGCCATGTTGGCTCTTATTTGTTGCTAACAGCAAACGTTAGGCAAAAATAGCCCAGATAGCAGTATATGGCTCCCTGCTTCTCCGGGTTTCTGTCCGTGATTGTTTCTGATGTACTCTTCTCTGCTATACTGAGTTATGAAAGATGATCTGCCCCACAGATACTTGCTGAACAGACTCTTAATCCATGACGACAGAGGGGATGAGCAACCAGGAAGGTGCTGGATTGTGCCATGTGGGCCACTAGCCTGGCACGGTTGGTGAAAGGCGGCTGTTTTCCCGTGGGAAGCAGCAGCACCAGCATCTCCCCCAGCCCCAGGAGTTAGGAGTGACAGTGTCGCCCAGCTTTCAGGTGATGAGCCTCGTGCTGCTGGTCTCCGTAAGGATGAGCCCACCATGCTCAAATTGTGGCCGAGCCCTACCACCTTCCTTGAACAGTGGTCTCTCTGTCATCCAAAGTCAGAGTTAACCTCTCTCCACATCTGTGTCAGCGAGCTGGAAGCATTGTCCTGGTCTGTTCCATGGTGTTTTTTTAACAAGCATTTCTACCGTTTATTTTATAAAGAGAGTATCTTCCATTACTGGGCAACTGGTCCAAAACAAACACTCCGCACTACAGACGTGGGTGTGCTCACACAAAAGGCTGGGAGCACTTACTTACCCATCTGGGCAGGTCCCTTGTCCGTGCCCGAAAGGAATGCCTTCCTTCTGTTTCTTTTTGGAGTTTTTTTGTTGTTTGTTTTTTTTTTTGTTTGTTTGTTTGTTTGTTTTGTAACTAATCCAGCTGCACCATTGTGAGAAGGAAATGGTGAGACCAGGCCACAGGACATCGGAGGGGAAGCAGGGAAGCCAATTTCCAGAACACTTTATACAGACAAATTCCACCTGCCTTAACGCAAACAGCATTTCCATCCCTTCAGCATCACTTTTGTAAGCACAGTTGCAGTTTGAAGAGTATATAATTCATTCCAAACATTTTGAGTTTCCTGTATCCCAGCCTGGGAGACCCCACATACCAGGACAAGTAACAGCCGAGGGGGCCATGTTGTTAGGTCTTGCATGAAGTACATGCCACCCGGAAAGTCTTTTTTTGGATAGATAGGCTCCTGAAGATCCTGATGATCATGCACCACCATGTGATCCTGTGTGTGGGTTGCAGCCAAAGATCGCCAAGATGTGCCTGGCACAGGAAACCACAGAGGTAGCAAAAAAAGGTCACCATACTGATCACCAGGGATGCATGATGGAGACCCTGCCACAGGGCACACGAGGCGTGAGCCTTGCACGGCTTGTAGTGCATGTGGTCAGCGTTGTGTCTTTGTGTGTGGGCAGTTCCTGTGAAAGAGCAGGGAGGACTTGTGTCCTTGGTCTTGCTTGACCAACCCTCTCCTTTAGCACTGATGTCCACTGAACTGCCCCAGGGTGTAGACGTCTGGAGTTATTCTCTCTGGGGAGGTACCACCTCTCTCCAATTTGTGCCCAAGACTGTTCTCCCCCAGCCTACCCCACCAGGTGTCTGTGCTTAAAAAGCATAACCAAAAGGATATGGCACTCATTTCTTCTTAGGACTGTTTGGAGATTTAATCGCTCGTATTTTAGGACTCGGTCCAATCTGTGGAGTTTTTACTCTCCTAACATCATGTTTTATTTAGATGGATCAGTCGATCAATCTGTCTATCTGTTAAATGAGAGTTTCAGCAAACTGTTATACTTCTCAAGGCCAACAAAGACACTAAAGTAGAATTGAATGCACTTTAAATGAGATTCATGTTTTTATTTTGTCCTTTTTGACAGGTACGTCTGTCGTCATCTCATTAAAAGGGGAAATATTCTAAAGCAAGTGTTTTTTTCAATTGTTTTTACATCTCTGAGTGACTCACAAGAGCAAGATATAGCAAAACTTGCTGGATGTAAACAGGCAAAACAGGAGAGCAGCACTCCACCCAGATTTTTAAACAGTATTTTCAGCTTCCATCACTCAGTGTCTTTGCTTTTCTCTATCCAGCCTCCTTGTTATTAATGGCCATAATGACTCTCAATCGTGCTGTCTACATATGTCTCCAAACATTTGCTTTAGCTGCTAACAAACAGTACTCAGGCTGGAGGAGCAGTAAAATGTCAGTGCTGCTTGGAATAAGAAATTCTTAGGATGCTCTGCATGCTGGTGCCTGGGTACTGTTCCCTTACAAATTCATTGCTAATTTTGATGGCAGCAGAAGTGGAGCCTTTTGTCTGTCTCCTGCCAGTGATATGAGGGTCAGCGTAAGCATGCCTACTTGGAAAGTACACACAGGCATTCCTGAGAGAGATGCCTCCCAGAAAGGATTTCTCCTAGAAGATTTTATCAGTAAACTAGGTCCATTTTTGCCTTGGTTCCAGTAAACCCTACAGGTGAACTGAGACACCTGCTTAGAAATGATAATCACTTGTTACGTGATTTGTTGAGCAACTGAGAATCATCCCTTTTGCTGGTGTTTCTGTGTGGAATGTAAATACTTGACAGGCTCGTCTGTGGGGCCTTAGCAGAACTGCTGTATATGTTGGAGTTTCTGCCAAACAAGGCTGTCCTGGTAACTCTGTGGCATATGCAGATCCAGCAGTAGATGTTTGATTTTTCTGTAGTTCAAAATTATTGAAAACACCTTACACGTTTACTTCCCAGCCATGCTCAGTAAATTTAGAGGTATTTCTCAACGTTTGCATTTGTTCTTCAGTAATTCAACCTATCATGTTGTTAGAATGCCTTGGCACAGCCTACGGAGAGAGCTGAATAAATGAAGTTGTTTTTTTTTTTTATTATAGTTTATCAGAAACGTGTTTTTCTTAAGGCACCCCGCTGTGCTTTTTTAAAAACTTCAAAATGTTTCTCATGCTCTCTAGGCATACAAAATTTTTTTTTAAGCAACACTGTCATATTTTGTACTAAAGTCAACTAAAGGACTGAAGAACCTCTCAATTTTTAAAAAAAAAAACAAAGACCTACCCACCAAAAAAACCTAAGTAATTGCAAAGGCCTTGTATCACTCCTTGAAGGTCAGTGAGCTCTGACTAGCTGGAGAAGGGAGTTTCAGCCCCAGAGCTAATGCTGTGAGAACATTGTCTTATGTCGAGTCTTCTGGAGACAGTGCAGGGTTTTGACAAACCTTCAGATGGAGGGAGTTTTGCTGTTCCCATTATGGACCGAGGTTTCCATTTTCTGTATTTTCTTGCTTCCATCACTCCCTCTATGGATCCAAAGTAGTTAATTTGAGTTAGCAAAACAGTTACTGGTTCTCTGCTAGCTGGGGAGGCTGACTTAAAGACCCCTTTAAAACCATTTAAATATCCCTTTTAAAGCATATTCTTCTCTGAGCTGTCTCCCATTCTGTTCTTACCATTTAAATAGAGGTAGTACAAGCACCTCATTAGATCTTGGTCATAAGGTTTTAGCAGCTCAAAACCAGCACTTAAGCTGTACTTCAGAAAAAAAACCCCGAAGTGCTAAGGAGACTTTCCAAAGTTGCTATATTGTATGATCTTCACTTTATTGACATTGAAAGCCTCATTAGGGTCTAGAGTATAGACCTCACATGGTTTGTGGGACAGAAACCACAATTTTCACCAGCTGAAACTTCAGAGAAGTCTTTGAAACTACACTTGGACAGGGTGGCATGAGGCCAAGTAAGCTAACCATATGGGTCAACATCCTGGATATCATCCTTTGATTAGCAAAGAAAAGGATTTCTGGTCACTGAAACTCTTACTTGATCTGGCTGGGAGTTTCTCTGTGACATGCTGCGTTTTATTAGAAAATGATAATTTGCCATTACAGAAAGATTTTTTAGGAACATACCAGTTTCGATCAGAATTTTGTTAAGAAACTTTCCTCAGCTGCAAGATGGACTTTCTGGTTAAAGAAATTGTGCTCTTCTCCAAAATAGCAAATTGTCTCCTGTGCCAATAAACACTAAAAACCAGAATGGATCAAAAGTCAAGTCCTTGTATTCTGCTGTTCAGGCTACGGATATGAGTCTGCGTTTCCACACTGATTGCCCAGTCTGCCAGGTTGTTTCACATTTTTACATGGTGCTTTCTGCAAAATTTCTTTTTAAGCTGCCCACTCTGATGATTGAATAAGTGATCAAATTTTTGTTGGTTTTACAGAGAGTAACTAACTTAGTAGCTTTGGCACTCAGCATATGTACAACAGACCAAAGTTTGAGCCCCTGCTCTAAGGAATGTTTCTTCATACAAGTTAAACATCTCCAATAGCAGGGATCCCCAGCCTATAGCAGCAAATAGGCAGTTGGAGCTTTTAGCTTGATTGCGAGACCAGAGCCTCAAACCTACACATCTTACATCTGAGTCAGTGCCTTTTCTCCCCCATCAATGAGTTGCTGGAGAGACAACTCTTCTTTTGTTTTAATGAATCTGAAATGTCAAAAGGGCTAGCGTTCACTCTAATGGACGTGACATTTCCTGTCCAACAAGAAAATTGTTGGGATTGAATAATTCTGAAGGGTGGTGGGCGAAACATGCTCCCCACCACTACCCCCCGCGGCATGCACACACACACTTGTTTTGGTGGGAACTTGAGGCTGTAGCCAATCTGCAGAGGGTGCAACCAATTCTCTTAATTTCAACAAACGAGCAAAAAGTTACTGGTTTTGCCAATTCTTTAATGTCATTACCACTGCCAGCCAGCATCACTTCCATCTGTATTTAGTCTGAAAAGCAGCCAGTTGGTTTTCATCCAGTTCCCCATCTCTGCCAGACATTGAGAAATCGGGGAAGCGGTTCATGTCCTCTGAGAAGGCGGCCTACAGCAAAGCAGCCTAGAGCAGAGGTTCAATGTTCTTTCACTGCTACACAGGCACAATGAGCAAGAGCAATTAAAAACCTGGCGTCCCACATATGAGGGTTCTCAAGGAGGAGCAACATCTATCTCAAAATACTAGGCTTTACATAATGAAGTCAGGGAGAGGGTCATTTTAACAAAATTCCTTTAATGAAGCAGTGCTGAGATCTCATCTCCTGCTGATCTTGTCCCAGTTGATCCTAGTGCTATACGATCAATGGCATCAGCATGCTGTTGGGCATCACAGGGCTACATACTGCTGTCCCATCCCAATTGGAAACATGAGTTTCTGTAAGCCAAAACCAGAGAAGTACTTTGTGTTCGGGATTTCATTTGGCTCAGGAAACGCTGCTGAAGGACAGATAAATAGGGATGCTGGGGGTATAACAAAGCACCGGTTAGACTGGCAGAAGGGGAGACATGTTGCATCTTGTGTGCTTCAAGTTTGTGATCTTAAATGTTCATTGGAAAGATAGTTCAGAACAGTAAATTTTTTTTAATACTAATACTCTCATCATTTTATAGGCACACTCTGCTGTGTACAGGAGGGACGGGTCTAACTCTGGACTCCTGGAACTGGCAATCCCCACATTGCTTGATACCCATGTGATGATGTTCTTTCTTGTCCTAAATTAAATGCAGACGGTTTTAGATGTCATTCTACTCAAAGGTCACCTCCAGACTTGCTTGATATCTGAGGCTCTGCTTCCTGATTTAGTTTTGTCTGGCCACCAAAGTTAGTTCATATCTTAACATTTCATACTTCTGAAGAGCAGTAATGTTTCTCACCAGATCAGAACAGTGGGCCCTTGTCTCCTTAGTATGATAGGCTAATAGTGTCCTCATTCAAGATTCGTGAAAGGTACTCTTCTTTTCAATGCCGTACTTTAAGCTTAATGATAATGCAAGCCTAGGTAAAATTAGAAAGTGTCATCAAAGATACAGTCAGACTTTAAGTCCCAGGAGGAACTTTGGCCTTTAATCATTTAGACGATTGTGGCAAAAGAGAGGATGAGTATATAAAGGTGTTTTTGTTTGCTTTTTTTGTTAGTGTTATTGTTCCTTTCTTCATACTTAAAAAAAGAAAAAAAAAGTGGCTTTTAATCTCTGGTGCTTTATTTATTCCTGATACAGGCAGGTCTGAAGCTGGAACCTAGTAGAAGTTGCACCCATTTTCACCAGGATGAATAGAGTCAATAGCTATTTTTTCATTGCATTTGAGCACAGAACAGTTCTGGTTGGCACTCTGGCCAATCGTTTTGGTTCTATTAATCACAGATAGGTCTAGATTTGAAACTTAATGACAAGAATGTCAGTTAGTTGTTGACTGATTCACTGTAGAGCATTTTTCTGCTTTGTGAAACATTTGAGCATTTTACTTTGAGACCTGAAGTATATGCTGGTTTCATACATTATAGTTATATTGATGTGGGATGGGATTATGTTCTTTTTGTTAATTGAGGGAAACATGTATTCTCCTGTATTTCTATATGTCCATATGTATTTTTGTACTGTTACAAAGGACATTTATACTGATATACCGCCATTAAACCAGTTTAATCTTACCAGTATGTTAAGGCAGTATAGTTCTTGTATATAATTAAAACCATATCCTTGAAGGCTTAGTCTGAATAGTGGATGCATTTACAAGCTTGCTTTACAGATAGGTGCATACCCTCCTGACCTGTAATGAGACCCATGCACGTGCCTGTACCTCTTGAATCTGGTGCCCTGCAGCATTTCTGAGAAAGGAACATTGTGAAGAGGTCTGAAACATGAAGAGAGCTGTGCCACGGTCCAGCTACAGTCCCCAGTCTCTGGATTAGGTTACTGGAGCCTCTGATGGCCCTCTGCACCATATAGATGTAGCCAAAGGTGCTTGACTTCCAATTGCTTTCAGTGGAAGTGAATCTTAATCTTAATTAGATCTGCTCCCAAGTGATTTTCCAAGGTTCTGTGTGGTATATCTTGCGTGATTCAATTGGAAACAGGATTCAGATGCCATGAGCTACAATTACCTGGCACGTCTCCACTATTATTTTATTGTTTGAATGTTGTTATTATTATTATTATTATGCAGTCCAGTACCTCATTGGAATTATTATATATTTAAAGGGACTTAAGATTGTTTTACTTTTTAACAGCTTAATACTTAATTCTTTTTGTACTAAATAAATATCAGTTGTTCAGTCAATATTAATTTTTGTGTTGTTGTTGCAGAATTTATTCCCCAGGCTTTTGGAATGCCCTTGTCCCAAGTGATTGCTAATGACCGGGCCTACAAGCTCAAGCAAGACTCTCAGAGAGAAGAGCAAAAAGAAGTTTCAGATTTTGTGGCCTTTCTCTTGCCATTTGGAACTAAAAGGCAGAACAAAGAACTTTCAAGTAGTAACTCATCTCTTAGCTCAACCTCAGAAACACCGAACGAATCCACTTCTCCTAACACACCCGAGCCAGCACCACGAGCAAGGAGGCGTGTAAGTAGACCTGTCACAATGTGGTGCATGCCAGTAGGTCAGGAGAGTCTAGCTGGAGCAGGAAAAAACCCTGTTGTATCTGTGGATTGTGGAATATTTCTTCTGTCATGTTCGAACAGTGATTTTTTTTTTCAGGTGGAAGGTGGCCTGGTCAATAACAGAAAATTCTAACTGTAGTGGAAATCTTCTTTCTCTGGTGCTGGTGGGAAAAGATCATATGGACTGTGCAAGTCTGTTACAGATTGCAAAGTGGCAGGAGATTATTTAGAAGTCTTCCTGTTCACTTCCTTTATCTACCTCCTTCTGTCTAGGTCTTTTAGATTTAAGAAATTCCATCTGTCTTCAACCTATTTTTTTTCAGTTGGGTAAGACTAAACCTATGTGATTGATATTTATATGTATTCTTATGTTAATCTAGCTCCACAACTTGGAAATAAATCTAATTATTAATCCCTGTCCTAATATTAATAAAAATCCCCATGGTCTAATTCTGATCATATCCTCAGTGGTAACTAAGAAGTTGTCAGAGTAAATTTGTACCAGGCTCTTTGAAGGACATTTCTGCATACAGGCTATAAAGATGCCTTTGGCAGCAGAACAAACCACTGCAGTGGTTTGGGTTGAGTGTGAATCCTGCATGTAAGATAGGTACCTGGTAGACCATTTGTTTGCAGGGTTCTGTTCCTTGTAAGTAGATTTTATGCTCTGAGCTTTCCAGTTTTCCAGTGCTGCAGCTAGTAACAGTAGTAGATTTTTTTTGTTGTTGTTGTTACCATGGGACAGAGGTTATAGAATTACTGCTTTTTAATTTTGTTTGCAGTGGAGGGAGAAAAAATGCATAATAAAATACTTTCAATAACAACCCCTGTTAAGTAATCTGAGAAAGAATTTGGGGTACAAGAACAGACCCTGGGAAATAAAATATTTTCTTAGGATCCTCAGCTTCTTTCATCCCAAGGATAAAACCTGCTTCAGAGAAATACTATGTATGGCTCTTCAAGCCATGGTGTTAAGAGGGGTAGAACTGGAGTAGACTGCAAATTAAGAGAAGATTGAAGAGCCCTCTGACTTGCCTTCTTTCCCTCTAGCTGTCAGCCGAAGCTTGAAGTGTCTACATTCAGTCTGCAGATAGCTGAGGGCATGATATTTGAAGATGTTTGCATTCTTATATATGCATAATGCACATCTGTTGGCCTGTCCAGACCATATGAACAGGCAGTTGTGCTCACACAAAAGTGCAAAGTAAACTTGAATATAACTATGAAGGCAAAACACACCAACTTCTTTCAGAATTTGGCGTAGGCAGTGACAAAAAATAGAAATTCACTGTATACACCCATTGGCTTCAGAACCTGTTTTCATATGAAGGAAAGATAATTCATGTGTCCAGATATGGGTAATCTGCTGTTCTTTTCGCCAAGTGTGATAAGATCTCTGACGTGCATTTGACCAGACAGCAAGCAGAAGGAATCTGGATCCTTTGTTACATCCAAGGGATAGAGCTCTATCAGGACCGAGTTCCTAGAAGTCTCTGGAGGTTTTGCTTGCTTGGTTTGGTTTTTTTTTAATACCAGGATTGCAGCTTTCAGGGCGTTGAATTTGACCCTTTAGTCCACAGTCATGAGGATGCAGAAGCACATTCACCTACAGAGAAGTAAGAGTAGACTAAGGTGGGCAGTGTGATGTGGAGGTAGCTGGCATTTTCTCTCAGGAATGAACCTTAGTTACTCAGTAATGTACTTCATGAATTGTCAATTATTTAACATTAATATTGATTCATGTCCTGTATCTTGTCTGTCTTCGGCCTTTATACTTCTGCTTATCAGTGTATTTAGGCTACTCTCCTGAGCTTTTTTAGGGGATGGTAAGGAAGCCTACACTTACCTTTTATCTCTTGGGCAGTGTTGCATTGTTCATTTTCAGAAAAATAAAATTTGATTCATTAGTACATGCAACTGATGCAACCAGCTTCTCACACAAATGCTGCACAGACTCCTGGAGTGCAGTCCTCTTAAACTTAAATTGGAGGGATTGTTTATCACCGTGCCATTCACTTCTTTGCAACTGTGTCATTTACTTTTGTGTATCCCAGTGAGTGTTCAAACACTCAGCTGAGGCTTTCAGTAAGGGATATAAGGTTATACTGGCTGCAGAGCTTATGGTATGAGCGCTGTGGTTATCTCTCCTCCAAGAGCTAGACAGAAATCACTGTTGCTGCATTTTCTGTGTAGGATTTTTGCCCAGCAGTCAGAAGTTGAGACCCTGGTCATCCAGCAAGGCACTTTCTGTGTGCTTATCGTGGAGAATATTCCGACTCTCTGTTAATATTTTCTTTATATATATATTTTGCAGCCAAAATTTATTCAAGTATCAGGAGCTCAATCATACTGCTTTAATCCTCAAATAGCATAATGTATGGAGTGAAAATGGATCTGCCACGGATAGTACTTGATCCCATGCATACTCTGTAATATTGCTCATCTTTTCAAAAGCGAAAAGCCTTCTATAACCCTTAAAAAGTAGATAAAAGCTTCATCTGACCTTCGTTCCACACCTGTCCCTCTGGCCTTCATTTTCTTTTTGCTCTTTCCATCTCCTCTTTAATCTTCACTTTCCTTCATGTTTCTGTGTGCTTCGCTTAAGACTTGCCTGGTTTAGTTAGATTTTGAGCTTGTCACAGTGGAGCAGGGATTGGTATCCATTAGGTGCAAAGGCAATGCCTAGTAGATGGAACTTGATTTTTCTTCGCTGGGCATTGCAGTCCAAGTAGCACTGTGTCTGTGTTAATAGTCCTGGAGTAGTGGGCAGCAATGTGCATGATCTCCTGCAGCGTTCCTCAGCAGTCGTATAGGTCTGGCTAATCCCAAACCAAGAGGTCTGGCAGAGTTTGAGCTGAATCCGTGGAGTATGTTGGTAGCGTTTTCCTGTGCACTTTGAAATTTAAAATCAGAGCTGGCCTGGACTTGGTATTGCCAAGCAGCGCTGTACTTCAGCCACTGAACTCAAGGTCACTCTTCCTAAAGCCAGCTCAGTGCCCCAGTTAATCCACAACTTCAATAAAATGCCCAAGGATAATGACGAACTGACTGTATGTACATCTATTTTAGGGATCTGAATCCGATTTAAGTGACTCTGTGATAATAATAATTCATGAGGTGAGGGTGCTTTGCAGACAGAGAAAGACCAGTAAAGGCAAGGTATAAAGGAGGGCACCTGTTGTACAGGAACTGCCTGGGAGTTGCAGTGGTGAGGATGGTGTTAGGATTTTCAGTGTCAGTCAACTAATTTTGATGTCTGAAACCCCAAACTCTTAAAAACAAAATAGAAAAATTGTTCAGTTGGAATTTTACACACATGGATCATAGCCAGAGATTCTTGTTTGGTTTGGGGGGGGTTTGTTTCTTTCTGGCAGGAAATGGTAAAGGGAATCAAGCAAATATAATTTTGAGAGACATCAGAAATCAAGGTCAAAGTTGCATTCTAAAGGGTCTAGTAATTGTTTAGAGATGTGGGTGAAAAAAAAATCTAAAAACTACACTGTGTTTTATTTATAAGTCTTCCATGAGTTATAAGAATCAGAACTTTACCTGGTAAATTAGATGGGGTTTTTTTTAAAGAAATATTATAATAATGAACTAAAAATTTTTAAATCCATTTGAAATCTCAGTGGACTTCGTATGAGTTGCCTATGAGTCGGAAATCTTTGTAAAGTTTAGTTGTCTAGGCTGATGGAAGAAGATACTTCTAGAACTTGAAATTCCCTAGCAGTTATACAGTTCTCATTTAATAGACTTAGAGATCTCACCAGCAGTCTATGAAATACCTGTGAGCAGAACAGCATGCTTTTAAGAAATTAGAGTTGTCAGGAAAGTTTTGAATGGGAATTTACAATTTCTTCATTATTTCTTAGGATGACATGCTGGATCCCTGTACAGTACATTTTATGTTATGGTAAAATGTGTCCTTTGTTTCAGAAAGAAAGAAAGTAATTTACAATAGGTATTTTTGATGAAAATTGAAACCAAAATTTTTCTTATTGTTTTATTATTTTTTATAAGGCTAGATGTCCCCTAAAATGTTTTTGCCTGGTAAATTTAATAAGAGTTGAGGGAAATGGTCATTTTGAATTGACAGTAATCTTGCGGTTTGACAAAAATAATCTTATTTTTCAAGTGTGAACACTGAAACATGCCCTAAACCTCCTGCTGCATGTGCTGCTTTGTCCTTTACAGACTGCTTGAACTTCTGTGCCTTGCTGTAACCCAAACATAGTTTTCAAAGCTTTCATTGGAATTTTAATGATTTTAAAATATTAAGATACATGAAGTAGAACTACCTAAAAAAAATTACCGCTTTACTTCTCTGGTGTGTCTTTGTTCCGTGATAACATGGGATTATTTCAATCTCGGCAGTTGTATGTATTTCTGTTATTAGTTGTGGTATATGGTTGTGTAAATCTATTTGCATCACTTTCACTGATACAGTGGGCCAAGCTGCAGAAGAAGTAGGGAATCAGGTTTAAAATGTGTATATGTGTCCATGCACATAAATATTGTCCCGCTGAGGTGCACATAGAGATTCATCCTTGTCCTGCAGTCTGTGCAGGCTTACAACTATAAAGAGGTGTGCTGAGTGAGTGGAAAGCATTTATTTAGTTTTTTCAATATCTAATTTGTATTCCTTGTAGTATGGTAATAATGGCATTGGTATCGTGTTTTGCCCATCCATTACACTAGTATTGTAACTTCATTAATTTACAAAAGCTGTGTAGCAAATTGTATTTTTATATTAGTTTGTTTAAAATGCAGGTAGGCAAAAGTCTTTGTTAGACAAGGTCCTGTGGTGTTTAGATTTCTCCAGCCATGCTGATTGTTCATGTGTTTGTATTTTACAGGGTGCGATGTCTGTGGACTCTATTACAGATCTTGATGACAATCAGTCACGACTGTTAGAGGCTCTCCAGCTCTCTTTGCCAGCAGAAGCCCAGAGCAAGAAAGAAAAGGCAAGAGATAAGAAACTAAGCCTGAACCCTATTTACAGGCAGGTTCCCCGGCTTGTAGATAGTTGCTGCCAGCACTTGGAAAAGCATGGTAAGAATATTTCATTTTCCCAGGAGTGGCAGATGTATTTTTACTATAATATAAATAAATGTGTATTTTGAGAAGCAAGCATATACTTCCAGTTGCAAGGACATCTTTGAAAGTCAGACACTTTCCCTCCTATTCTGCCTCTTGCTAAAGGTACTGTCTCACAAATAAATACTCTAGATGATATCTTCCCAAACCAAGGATCTATGCTACAAGCTTGCAAGCTGGCCCATAGAGCACGGGGGATGAGGCATTTCTTGGAGGTTCTTCTCTCATACTGGAGTACTCAGCTCTGCAGGAGCAGCTCTTCACACCCCGCGGGTTTACCCATACCTTGAGAATGAAAGTCTGAAATGTGCCAGTCAGCTTGAAGTCATTCTTTGCAACCAGTGGATCTTAAAGTGTAAGAGCTAAATTAACTGTTTATAATACAGTGCAAGACTTAACTAGAAACAACATTTGAAGATAAAGGCTTAGAGAAAGAAAAAAAGATCCCATGCTAAATTGTATTAAGCTCCAAGAAGCTTTTTCCTGTTCGCTACAAGGCTTGCAGACTGGCTACTCAGTTTGTCCCTGACTTGAGTCCTCCTGACCAGCCTCAGGCCTGCTCTCTACGAAGGGAATTACAAACTCCTGCCAATATTCTTCTCACGTCTTCGTGATCGTCCAGACGAAAACCTCCCACCAGCTTTATGTAATGCAGAAACAAGAGTTAATCAAAGTATCTGTTCAGCATCTCTCCCAATGTATCTTAGTCTTGCAAAGATTTTTAATGAGAATTGAAATAAGTTGGCCACAGCAAGACAGAGTTATCACATGGCCAGATAATGAACAAACCATTAAGTAATGGTGACTGCAACACCAAATGATGTATTTGATGCCTAATTTGACCAGAAAGAAAACATTTACTGACTCTGAATGAAAGGCTTTTGCAGATGAGGGACTGCAATTTAAACAACAATGCTAAGCTTTTACAATACATAGTTGAAAACCGTGTTGCTTACAAATATATAAAAGAAAACTGTAAAAGAGAGTCCTTGTTAGTCTTTTACAGAGATTAGATACCATGGCTGACAAATGAGTGTAGGGATGATTAAGTTTGAGATGAATGACTTCTGTCCCTTTAAGCGAGTGTAGCTGAGTTTGGAGAACATAAAAGTGTCTGAGTCAGCCAAAAAAACCATCCAGGTGAGTATCCTTTGGATACTGTAATTTTATGTCACTTGAACATCTGTGGTAAACTTTTTAATCCACTTAACCTGCTGTTGTAACAAAGAGTCTTTTCTATGCAACATTCTTTACTAAGATATTTGCTTTACATTAAGGTTTCCTTTTAAAGAAAATTTATGGTGGTTTTTTGTGCATTTTCTAAAAGTGCACTGTAGTACCCCACAACACAATAATCTGAGGTAATTTGGAGCAAATATCCTTGTTCTTCAATTTTCAATTTAATCCACCACCCACAAAACACTTATCGGGTTTGATTGACTTTGAGAAATGTAAAGATTGCAAAAGATGGACAGTACTGTTTGCTATTAGGTTTAGGGGTAATAAAGGACTTTCTGTTCTCGCAACAATCCTGTAGCAACATCATTCCAGGCTATATGGTGGACCAAGTTTCTGATTCTGAAAGTACTTGCCTGTGTGCATAAGTCCTCCTAGGCCAATTTTTCAGCAGCAAATCACCTAGGGGTTTCTCAGGAATGCTTTAAATAATCATTTTGAACATTATATGACAAAAAATGGGGTTTTTTTTAGCCATAAAAGCCCCTGGCCCTGCTCGCCTTCCCTGTTTCCCTGGGATCATGTCCCCAAGTTGTAAAGGCTTGACTTGCTGCAGACCCTCAGTGTAAAACAAATACTGTATGTTTGTGCAGGAACTGGTAACCAGTCTCCAGCTTTTGTCCGATATGAATATCTCCATCTCACACGATTCCCTGCCAAAGTTCCAGGATTTACTAAATGTTATTCCATCAGTGCAATTTTCTGTACCCAAGCATAGAAGAATATTTGAAGAGAGGTGGCATGGAGATTAAAAACTAAAAGGCAGAATCCTATCTGAATTTCTCTGATTAAAATCTGCCACTCCAAACACCACTGCGAAGCTACACATCTCTAGCAAGCAAGTGTAGCCTCATGGTTGTCATGGCAAGGTGATTTTACATCTCCTGTATGTCAGTAGAGAAAATTAATGTTGCAGAGTAGCCTTTGTTAGACCATAAACTTTTCAAGCTTATAGATAATTTCATCCTTTTTGCAAAAAATGTCTAACTCTAAAATGGTATTATGTACACAGGTGCTTAAGCCTCTAAGATTTCCACTCACATTCTCATTGCTAAAGACCATGTCACCTCTAAAGTGATGTTTACTCTCAAATTTTTCTGTTTCTGCAACCACGTTATCATTTGTTTGATGTTCTGGTAGTATCTACAGGGCTAAAAGAAGGTTTGAACTGATTTCTTATGGAATAGCAGGCAACACCCATTTCCAAATCACTTTAAGTCTAAATGACACAAGAGGCACACCTTCTGCACTTTGCCTAAAGTACAACAGTACTTTTTTATAGCTTTCCCTCTATCTAATAGCTGTTCCTACCCTATAAACTGCACACAGCTGCCAGGTAGAGTTCTTCCCTCTTGTAATCTGCCTGAGTGCCCTACTTATGTCCCTTTGAAGGAAACTCAGCTTTGTCTTAACAGGCATGTAGAGCCAGCAGGTAAGCCCAAACACCAGCTGCTTCCTGTATCCAAAGGCACAGCTCAGTGCCTAAGTATTTAGTTGTTTTATTGCCTGTTTCATTTGGTGCCAGTCCTGGAAGTGCCACCTCCAAATGCTGAGCAGTGCCTCACTCTCTGCATACCTCTGTCCCTCATGGAGTAGCAGAGGCACCACCAAAATGGCATCACAAGAACTGTCATGGAGATGCTGTTTTGCAGGTTAGGTGATTTGAGGTCCTTAAAAACTACAGTGGATGGCTTCTTAATCTAGGACAACTGAGTTTTATCTCAGTGTGGTAAGTACAAGCTTGTAGAGAAATACCTTGCAGTTTTTTTTATTCTTTTAAGTACACACGTATCCCAGATTGCTTTGGTTCAATGCAATTTTCAGCAGCAAATTAAATAAAACAGTTGTCTGATGTGCTATGCTTGCAGGTCTCCAGACAGTAGGAATATTCAGAGTTGGAAGCTCAAAAAAGAGAGTAAGACAGGTAAGTGGATATGGATGCGCTTTTCCCTCATCAGCTATGATACAAACAAACCTGATTCCTTTCTGTGAAGTGATTTCCTCCCTGTCGTCACCTGGTGAAATTCAGGCTTTCTGGGTCAGTGACTTTATTATTTTTTTGATGGTTCATAACAGGCCATTTCCAGTCATTGTTTACATCTGGTGAAATCCTTGTCAGGTTCTCAGCAGGTTAACAGTCTTTGTATGTTTTACTCTGCAGAAGTAGCATGGGGTTGGAGATCCAAATAGACTACAGTGATGAAATTTTCCAAAGGTTACACTGTAGGGAAAAAAAAATCTTGGCTGCTAGTTTCATCTCAGAAACAGCTGAAGCTCCCAAAGTAAACCCAAACTGTAAATCTTTTTTGGAAAACTCACAGTATGAGAAAATATGCAAGTACAGAACAGTCTCTTTGACCCTCAGATTGCTGCTCCCAAATATCACCTTTCTTTTACCCCTGTTAAACTTGAAGGTCAGAGCAGACCCATCTGAGTCCTAGTCTCAGCCAAATGTTGAAAAAGCAAAGATAGTGTACAGTTAGGTTCCAGAGACAAAGTCAGAAGTGGGTGTTTCCTCAGCCCTTGATGTTGCATTGTTATTCCCAGAAGTTGGGAACAGACGTTGAATTGGAGCAGTAGAGAATAGTGCTTAATGGTTGCATGATGCTTTGAGAGGGGATAAAAAGTTACAGGAAAATACCCCTGCCAGGAAATATAAGACCAAAAAGATCAAGTAGAAAAAAGCAGAAGAAAGCTTTACTGCCTCTGATCCCAGAAATAATAGTTCTTTGTTGCAAAAACTACACAGTATAATGTTTGGCACTCTGGAAAGTTACCTTGAATAGCTAAACTGACTTGATTCTGGCTGGTGGGACAGTATAGCCTACCAATTTGTAGCTTATTCTCTAGCAGTTTCTATTGCTGAGTGGCTGGTGTAACACAAAGCTAAAAACATTTATGGTCTGCAGATGCAGTTGTTAGATCAACACTGAACTAGATAAAGTATTGAAAAATAAGTTGCCTGTCATTTGCATTACAAGCTTCAATGTCAAAACATATATTATCATTCAGGGGTGAGTACAATTGCATCATACCTCTGGGGAAAAAGCAGAGGGCTTGTAGCATTTACTTGTAAACTGAGCCTTACTTCAAACATCAATGACTTTCACCAGTTTTACTGTGTTTTCAAAAGCTGAGGAAATCAAGAGATTTGGGTATTTATGTATTCTATTACATGGACTAATTTATTGAATTAGGTGAACTAATATGTTTCATTAAACAACATAGAATATCAGCTTGGCCCTTGCAGTTACAATAACAAATGCTGTCAACATGAACACATGGGAAAGTCTGGATTCAATTAAAATTCCACTCATTTTCTGAACCATGGAAAGCCAAACCCAGTACTCAGATTTTGGTGTGCTATTGCAGCTGTTCATTAGTTTTTCTTGTGTAGAAAGTAGGCAGAGTTTTGTTTCCCTTCCTCCCCCAGTTAGAAAATGTCCTATTTCAACTGTAGTTCGTTGCAATACATAAGTAAGTAAATGCATGTGGCAGTGGGGTTTTGGTTTGCGAGCAGGAGGAGAAAGTCAAGAACAAGTGCATCTATTACAAACGGCCTCCTTCACATTCAGTGGGGTGTAGAACAAAGATTCCTGAGCTAGCGTTGACTGAAGGTGGTAGGTCTGGTACATTGGGATGCCAGGTACCAGCTTGTGCCCAGAAACTATACAGATGCCTGAGCAGAGCATCGTTGCTGAACTTAGGGTGGGCAGCCCTCTATGCTAGGCCTGGTGGCTTGGCAGCAGCTCTGCAGGTGAAGCAACCTCCAGGCCCTGAGGTTGAAGGGCGACATGGCTGGAGCCCCGCTCTCCCATCCCCTCTCCCAGCACGGATGTCCTCAGCTCTCACGTCTTTAGCTCCGGTGCATGCTGTATAGTTCACCAGGTGTATTTTCCAAAAGTCTGAAAGTATTCCCTGTGAATGAACTCTGAGAGACCTAAAGTTCAAATTTAGAAATACACAGTTTTTAACAGCTGTGATACCTGGGCCTGAAATGTGCCCATTTTTCACCACTGGTTATCTGATGTTGTGCTAATTAGGACATCTCTGTAGGCCTGAAAGGATATCAGATCAGAAGTTCCATATTCAAGACTGTAACAGCAATTTAGGAATTAGATAGCTATTTGGGAAGTCCGGATTCCTGGTGCAGTGCTAATCTGTTTCCTCAGCTGCTTTTGGGCAGTTAGTGCAGAAGCAATCTTCTGGATAGAGGTAATTTATGGTGCTCCACAGGGATGTTCTGCATTTGCCACCAGTCTGAAGAGCAGAATTGAGCTGGGAATGAAATACCCAAGCTGGCACTAGAAAATCTTTGACCACAAATCAGCAGGGGGAAGCATAATACTAGATAAAGAACAAATTCTGGTCTTCATAGCATAATTATTCATTATTAGTAATGACTGATATTGTTAAAAGTAGTCTTAATAAATTAGAAAGGAGGCTGTAGTTTTTATAGAATACCATTCACATCCATTATGAAAGCACAAATTCAGCTGAAAATACGGGATTTTCTGCATTCCTCCACACTATACACATGCAGGATAGATTTGCCTGTGATCAAGATTTGCCACAGATTATCACAGACACATAGTTTGCTTGTGACTTACCTTCTTTCTTCTTTTTATATGTCTGTAATAATTCTGGTAAAGAAAGCTGATACCTCAAATTTCCTCGTTTAGTAAGATTTAGATAAAATTACTCTCTGAGAAGATATATGTGAGATCATGATACCTCATAATATTAGCAAAGAGATTAAATTTTCCTAGGAAATAGTTTTAAAACATCTTGACTATTTTCAAAATGAAAAGAGAGTAAAAAGTGGAGGTCTCAGCCTGAAGTAAATATTCTGCTCTTGGTGCTGGGAAATCTCTCCAGAAAGGCAGGATTTTATCTTTTCGTAAGGCATATTGCGTGTGGGAGAGGGATTTCTTCTGCCATTGTGAAATGTGATGCCTTTGAATTATACCAAATTTGTCTGAGGACTCTAACTGGAAAAAAAATAGCGATACCTCATAATGGTATTAGCTTCCTATTTGTTAACTCCCTAATGATGATCACTTAGATATATAACTGAATATATACCTAAATTAGGAAGGCAGAACAAGATGTGTGTGGACAAATGCCGTGAAGTCTTAGTGATCCTGGCTGCTTACTGCTTATGCTTAAATACAGTCTTAAATCACAAATGTGAGTTTCATGGATATTGATGTTATCTCATTATTGATATTTTTGTACAAAAACTTAAATGTTATGAAATGCAATTTTAGTCTTTCTGGTCCTAAAACCTAGAGATAATGCAGTCAGGAGGTATAAGAAAGACTTTCTTGCAGTTTTTCTTATTATTCCTGGTTTCTGCCTTTGATACTAATCTTATATGTCTGCAAAAATTATATTTACTTGGGCACATTTTTTCATAAAAGAGTGCCATATGTTAGCTGGAAAGAAAGAATTGTATTTTATTACACTCCGGTACAAACCTTAAGTTATGTAGCATGGAATAAGCAGCAATTAGACATGAATTATATCTTTGACCTTACTGAAAACTAGTCACATCCGATCTGTAAAGTGAAAATGAGTAAATCGACATGTTAGAAGATTTTTCTGTGTTGGGATGTACTACTTGGGACAACAAGTGACTGTGGTTTTGTGTCATGATCTTTTTCAGTTACGTGAAGAGTTTGACCGGGGCATAGATGTTGTATTAGACGAAGAACACAGCATTCATGATGTTGCTGCTTTGTTAAAGGAATTTCTGCGTGACATGCCTGACCCGCTTCTCACCAGAGAACTTTATACACCTTTCATCAACACTCTCTGTGAGCTCTACAGCATTTTGATTTACTGATTTTCAAAAGTTTACCTGTTTGAATTCTTTGATCTCTGCTAACCGTATTCTTTTTTTCTGTGCATTTAATACTCTAGTCTTGATTTGCTCGAAATATTTGTATAGTATAAATTTGCTGAGGTCTTTCCTTGGTTTTCATACGGTGTAAATATAGCTCAGAAAACTAGAACAACAAAGATTTCACTTATTATACCTTTTTTTTTCGCATTTGTATATAGGATGTTATTCATGCTATCTTAAATCCTGACCCTGTCATTGGTTCAGCAGTAGCAGATGACAGACTCCCACTTGAATCCTGGTAGCTTAGCGCCATCAATGCTTCTAATTTTTAGAGCTGTTCACTGACCACAATTCCAGTCTGGCTTCAAAAACCTAGCCTCAAAAGTTCAAGTTTCACCATAGTTAATGGTCCTCAGAGCCCAATTGCATTGCCTGAGACCTGAGTGCAGACTCTCACAGATTTGGGAAAAAGTAAAGTTGGACTCTTCAAGTTTAAGCTGCTGCCTGGTATGTGTTCTTCAGATTCTTTCTAGCCCTCATGTCTGAGATCCTGCCTCTGTCCCACCTTTGTCACTGGCTACCATTGCATTTTAGATGGTTAAAATGATGGTAGCTGCAGAATGTCCTTTATATCCCTAGTTGTTTTACCAGTCTCCCAGCACCTCTGCAAGATGTCAGATTGTAAGAAAACCCATTTAAAATGGCTAAAGCATAAACGGTGCCCTGTATATACCAGTAGCTATACCTAAATGAATGGAGTAAGTAGAAAATTAAGCAGAATTTTTGTGTCCAGTGACAGTGATGGAGTGTGCAACATGGATTTTGCTCTCTTACAGGCTGAGAAAAGATCCTATGAACCTGTGAGCAAAAAGTTGACCAACCAAGGCAAAAATCCCATAACAGTATTTGTTACACTTTTGATATTTCCTAAGAGTTTTCTCTTTTTCTTCTGACATTATAAGGAAAATTATCCTTAAACAAAGCTATTCTTACACCTTCCTTTGGGCTGGGAACAGTATATTTGTTCTGCTTTTAGGTTAGTTGGAGTGATTTTCTTAGAGTGTATTTTTTCCCCTCTTAGTATTAGAGCCAGATGAACAGCTAAGCACCTTACAGCTTCTCATTTATCTTCTACCTCCCTGTAACTGCGATACCCTACACCGGCTGCTGCAGTTCCTCTCCACAGTGGCTGGCCACGCAGAAGACACCACAAACAAAGATGGCCAAGAGGTAAGTCCCGGTCACTTGTGTCCTTTGACTTTGCTTAATTCATGATCTGAAAAGAGATCTTTAAAGCTGTGAAACAAACGCAATGGTGGCACATCCCCAAAAAATGGGAGAGATTTCATATTTTTGCCTGCACATTTGCCATTTCGTTGTTTACTGTATTCTTAGGTCTGTGGAAGTTTTTTTTAGGTTTTTTTTTTTTAGATCTGTGAAATTTTTATGTGACTTAGTCAGTGAAGCATCTACCACTTCCTTTGGGAGTAACAGTGTAATCGACCTTGTTGTTAAGAACATCTAATGTTACCCATCCTTTCCCCCCACCCTGGTTTTATCCTATTGCATTCTGTGGAAAAAATACTCACATAGAAAAGTGTCAGGCATTCAAGAGTATGCTTTTTCATTCTCTTTTCATTCTCTGTTGTTGCTTTCTTATATGAACTTTGGACATAGCAGTTCACTTTTTGGTTCCCGTAGCTTCCTTGTGTGCACTGGGTAGTAAAGAATAAAAAATAAAGGACAAGAACTCCAGCTGTGTCCTTGCAACTGACAGACCTAATCACTAGTTGGAGTCAGGGTCCATCTTTGCCTGTTTTCCTTCTGGCATCCTTACTGTACATTCTGGACCAAATTCAGTGGAGATGTTGGAGTGCGCCCACCCCACAGAGACAAGAACACCGATAGCTGTGTGGCTGAGCATTCCCACATGTGCATCTGTGCCATTCACGCTAGAAAAAATCTGAAAATCCAGGCTTCCCATCTTCTACCAGGAAAATGCTTGAACTAGTGGGCTGCTCTCCAAAAGGTGGCAATTCTGTTAGCTTTGAATAAGATGGATACAGTCTGTCACATCTTGACAAAGCTGTACCAGTTTATCTGTGGGAAGGACTTTTCTGTCCTCTGAACTGCAGCAAAGACTACTTCTGCTGTTACTTCAGAGACTCTTCTGAAAGTCCTAGAGAATTTTATCTTCCAGATGGAAAACCCTGCTGACTCCTGTCAAATTTGGACACCTTTTGCATTTGGCTGGTTTTAACAATTGGCACTTCGAGACTGAGTTTTGCTGAATTTCTGCCTCAAGTCCTTACTTCCCATGTGCTGTGTGTGACTTCAAGGCCTATTTCACTTTTAAATCCGCTTTAAGTGCTATTATTTTTGTCCTCAGCAAGGAGTTGATAAAAAGTACACCACTATGATGGAAAGCATTTAAAAAGAGCAGCCTGTAACAATTTTACTGTGCTTAAAAACATGTGTAAGCCAGCTAAGGTCGTGGTCCCCCTGGTCCTGCAAAGAGTTCTCTGTTGGTTCAGGAATGTACCCAAGAGGATCTTATTGCAGGGCTAGAGGATGCTGCTTAAGAGCATTGGTTTGGCCCAACAGTTGTATTAAAGGCATTTTCATTCCCCTTAACAGTACATCAGTTCTGCTACAGGTATTTTGGCAAGGCAAATTTATGTAAGCTATCTTGGCAGTATTGTAAGCATCAGGAATATTACGTGCAATTTTTATAGATAATGCAGTATTCTGCTCACAATTATTTAAGCTATTCATGAATAATTAAGTGAATAAAGGCATACAGGGAAAGAGAGAGTATTTTATGAGACCGTACCGTTTGCTATCACTGGAAGGAAAACAGCCAAGCTGTGCACACAGGCCCTCTTCACAATTTCTTTCAAAAGCCCTTCTCTAACAAAGATGAAGATGGATGACTATATTAAAATTACTCGTTCAGTTAGTTTCAGCGGATATGTTTACAACATTTTTTAAGGGATGCCCCAAGGCTGCCCTGAAGAAAAGACTCACTGTTTGTATAAACAGCCTGCACATGCAGATCCAGGCACAGCCAGAGGCTGTCCCTGGCACACTCGAGGCACCATGTGCCTCTACACCCTTGGTGGCTCAGTGCTCTGACAGTGTTTTAAAAGCAGGTCACCCAAAAAACAGCCAGGTGCATGGTGGTGTGCAAATAAGGGAGTGTACTGTACTCATAGTCATGCTGGGATGAGTCTCTAAACAAGAGCCAGCATGTTTGTTATGAATGCCCATGCACCTACTTAGTGCAGATGTCTTTCCAAGATTACACAGTGGTCCCACCGATAAAAGGGAAAGCTCTTTTTACTATCATCTTTATGCTGTCTAGTTGAGCTCTGTAAAAAATAAACCAGGTGCAGTCAGTGCACAGATGTAAGTTTGACTAGATTATTCAGTAAATGACCAGCAACAACAACAACAACAACAACAAAACAAAAAAAAAAAAAAAATACTATTTTGAAAAGATTTATTTTGTACCGCTCATTTCTTGAAATGCTGTTTTTACTGCCTCTTTTTGGTGCCTCTTCCTGTCCTTTCTTTAAATTAATTGGTTCAAATGTAACTGAAACGAATGAGCAATAACTCTCATGATAGTTTTTTGTTCTTTAAAAAAAGCCTGCAAGAAATACTGGGTCAACAGCTGAAACTCACTTACAGTCTTATATAGTCAAACTGCTGGCATCTTTTTCTGCATTCCCAGAATAGCAACCAAGTGGAGACACAGAGAGGAAGCACATGACCCCTGCTTTTTACTCTGTTAAAAGAACAGAAGGGGAAAAAAGTAGTCTAATCACAAATATGACAATGAAAATTTTGATTTAAGAACCTATATGACATATTTTTAAGATAATTTCTGTCTAGTCTAGTATGCATTTCTAGCCTTCTACTTCCTCCAAAATCAGGTTACTATTGCTTCTTTGAGCACAGAGTTATGAAAGTAGGAAAAAAGTAAAAAAAAAAAAAAAAAAAAAAAAAAAATCCACCCAACAATTAAACATTTGGCATGTTCAAGGAAGCGAGCAAAAAGCCAGGAAAATACTTATATAAAAAATAATTTTTATTAAAAATAATGAACATGCTCCTTAATTATTTAAATTGTTTAAACATGGAAAAGTGTGGTTTTCCTCACTGTATCAGTTTCAAATGATGAGTGCTACTTGAGAAAGCTAACAGTTTTCAGTATTTGGTCCTAAGAGACAGTAATATGCTGAGGTGGTGAAGTAGGAGGCTTTCCCTGAGTTCAGAAGAAGTATGCCACTGCTGGGATTCCAGGGAATTAAGGGCAGGCAGCACTTCCACCTTCTACTCCTCCAATCCATTTGAAAATATATCCAGAAGATCCACAGTGCTTGTTGCAGAGAAGTCCAAACAAGTTGTTTCAACATTTCTAAAAATTGTTCATTTTTTTATTTGACTAGCACTTGCTTTTGGTTTTGATGAATGAAACATCTTCCAAATCAGGGGGCGAGAGGGAGTGTTTGTGTGTGTGTGTGTACAGGTGTGTTTATATGTATCTGTATACATTAGACCCTATGAGACCCCACCTCATTTATATTCTGTTTCTAGGTTACTGGGAACAAAATGACATCACTGAACCTGGCTACCATCTTTGGCCCTAACTTGTTGCACAAGCAGAAATCTACAGACAAAGAATTCTCAGTTCAGAGCTCCGCTCGAGCTGAAGAGAGTACTGCTATCATAGCTGTCGTACAAAAGATGATTGAAAACTATGAAGCCCTTTTCATGGTAGGTGGATGTTTGTTCATGTTACTCCTATGCATTTTTGAGTTAAGTGAGGAAATACCTGGCTGGTATTAAAGTACACTAGGATTAAATAAACTGTGGAGACTGCATTAAATTAGGTTCAATTATTATTGGTAGAAAAAGTAGTCTTCTATCAAGGAGAATGCTTTGCAGTAAGCAATAGTATTAAAAATGTATACTTCCATCTTGCTTGGAATGGTTTCTATGTAGATAGGAGTATCCTCCTTAGAAGATTTCTGTCTGTGGAAATGATGGGGTTGGCTATTCAGTTGTATACTAAACAATGCACCAGCATTGCTCATTAGTTTTGAAGACAAGACTGAAAATGACTTTTTACCTCTCAGTTTTGGAAGTCAGTGAGCCAGTTTTTCTGCAGGGAGTAAGAGATCCTTGGTTAATTTAAGGAACAGCCTCCCCTACCAAAGACTTTCTTGGTGGTTGGATGGGGAGGAAGGACAAAGCTTTCTTGTTTGTCATTTGGATAAGAGGAGTTGAGCATGTATCTGTGTAGTTCCTGAGTTCCTTTCTGTTCTCTTGCTGAAGCAAGGAACTTCTTCATAAAAGGGATTATGACCTTGGACTTGGACGTGTTGTTTAGTTAAGATGCAGCTTAGTTAAATCACATTCCTGGTGCTTAGCAGTTACCTGGACAGTTCATTCTGTGGGTTTACCTTTTCCTCTTTTTGTCTACAAAATTACAGGCCAGCTCAGGATGACTTGTGCCTGAGAGAGCCCTGCTCTGCGGTAGCTGAGGCCAGTCAGACCTAGTGGTGGTCACTATCCTGTCTTTGTTTTAGTAGGCATACATGTCTTAACAAAACCAGTAGTCTTGGAAAGGTGAAAATAGCTTTGGTTGTTATGTCTTGAAACTAAGCAGCACTGTATGTTACACTGAGGAGATCGGTTCCCAAAGCAAGAGGAAGAACACTCTGGAAACCCCCTTTAGTGCTCCAGCAAAGCTGGATGAGAGAAGTTGGACACACCTGGACTGTGGGCATGTGGGACTGATGGCCACATAGTACTATAAGGGGAGAGTGTCTACCAGATTTCAGCAGGGAGAAGAGCACGAGAAAACAGTCACGAGCCCTGCCTATCAGTCTTAGCCTCAGATGAACTTCTTTGTGGTTTTCTCGTCTTTTCCCTCACACTGTATTACCTTTCATTATATCCTTTGCTTTATTTTTATTCTTGTTCCAGTGAGACACTCAGCAATCCTTTTTTTTTTTTTTTTTTTTTTTTTTAATGCTTTTCACAGTTTGGGGAAACTTTAGGTGCTATTTTTCCTTCCACAGCAGGAAAAGAAAGTGGCAGAACTGCACTCTTGTGCGAAGGTCTGCTGGCCCAGAGTGTGGATGGCACTAGCAGGTTTAAAATAATACTTGAATAAGAATACTTGGCAATACTCAAAGTTTTCTTATTGTTGTTTCTCTTTAAGAACATTTTACAGCACAGACACATCTCAGTACATAGGCATGCATTCCGACTTTCAATGTGGAAAGGGTGGAGCTTAGGGTTAGACTAACCTACATACAGTCTTTTGTAATTGTGACAGATTTATTCCATTATCTCTTCAGTGCTTGCATTTTCATCTGAAGGTTAAATGAAGTGTGAGGAGAAAAAGGAGTTTTCTTTTGTTTTCCAGAGTAGCTTTTCAGATTGTGAAGGGAGATCAGAATCAGATTTCAAAACGAGAGACTAGCTGCATGTGAGAGAAAGACAAACCTATCTCAGATGCTCTCCTGAAAGCTGAAATACATTGATGTGAAATTTATAGAAATGTCTAACAGCTGAGTATCTCTGGGTGCTTTCACTCTCCCAATTGCCATAGTTTAACAAACAACATGGCAAGTTCTGCCTGTTTTCTGGAGTAAAGTCTAGACTCACACATGGTACTTGATCTGTAGGATTGTGTCGAATGTCTCATAGTTGGTGTTTTATAAAGCTTCTATCAGGGTTTACTTTTGTCTTTTTCATGTTTTCAGCAGCAGCACAGAGAGACTCTTTGTATTCTGAAAATAATTAGCCCAGTGCATCATTTGGTAACAGATGCATTGAAAGGAAAAGACTTGAACATGAAATTGTAATAAAACTCTGATCATTTGAAATCAGGCAGCAGCAATTTGTTTTCCAAACCCGTAGGAGTGGGGCCAAACCAGAACTGCTGTTTATATTTGACATTTATGCTACTTACAAAAAGAAAAACATCTGGGCTTGAGCATTCAGCTACAGCTCTAACATACAGTGCATTGCTGCTAAGGTGTTTTTGTGTTTGGGTTTTTTTTTTTCTGTTACTTTTGTATATGGGGAGGTTATAAAACTCTGATTGGCTTCAGCATTGAAACTGGAACATTTGTGAAATAAAACCTAGGAAACCAGGATTTGTTGTGGTGCCCAGACCACAATATCAGAATGATTCCAATGTATTGGTGGGTCAGGAAGATTCTGTTTGTCAGAACAACCCAGGATAATGGGGACTGTTTTTATTAAGCAATTATCATCGACATCAGTAATATGCAAACATGTGGATTTTGTATAGAAGATGGATTCTGTCCTTGCTTCATTGATGTTAAGGGTGTTAAGACCTTTCATATCCAATTCTTATCCATTTCGGTGATTCTAAGGGATGCATTAAAACATTTTACGGGAATGTACACAGGACCGTTCGTTGTCAGTCTATGAACTATGCCCAGCAGCTGAATGCAGGGAGGCACAACTCAACCACATTTTGTCTCATTGGCTTTGACTTGGCATGGAGGATGGAGAAGAGCAGCTTAGTCATACATTTTCATCTCAAGCACCCAAATCCAGCCCTGCTGCAAAGAAGCACTACATAGTGTCTGAAATTTCTTATTTTTACTGTTAGAGGCTACTGTGGCCTTCCCGCTCTGGAGGCAGTCACACACTGCCTCTCTGTGCCACATGAGTAACAAGGGACAGCACAAAGGAGACACTTCAAGGGTCCCTCCATCCTTCTGTGTCTCAATAGCTGTGACTCTCATATAGCACCCAGCCCCAAAACCTCAGAATATCTCCTACTCTTAGAGTCCTGACAACTCCAGAGCACTCTGATGCATCCCAGTATGTGCAGCTGCAACAGCTGTTATTTCAGCAGTGTCTTGGCTTCCCTTCTGTCCCTGAATTTCAAGTTCTCATCCATCTACTCAGCCACAACTGCCAGTTAAACAATTAATTCAGTAATAGTTATTGCAGCTCTGTGACATCTTCCTGAGATACCAATGTAGTAGTTCTCTGTAAGAGTAGGTTTATAATTACATGCGTATCATATCTACACTTGCAAGTTAGTTAACTAAACTGAAGTAAATTCCAGCTCAGGAGGAAACGCAAAACCCAGTAGATAGCTTGCAAGGAGACCATCATTACAAATCCAGTTGAAGGATCATAGATTAGTATGCTCTCATTCACTCAGATAAAGGTCGTGTAACTCAGTGGAACTGCTAAGTTTGGGTTTCGCAGATGCTTTCAGCTGGAATTGAACTTCCTGTTGGAACTTTTTCAGATCCATTTTTATAGAATGACAGACGGATTTATTATTTTTTTCAACAATGGAAAATATATTTTTATATTTTTATTGTATATTATATTTATATTATATATTTTTATTTTTCTGACAAAGTCCTCTCAGTAGATTCTTACAAGTTTATCAACTTGATATAAAGCTGAATAGTAAGTTACATACAGAAAGACCTGGATTCTGCTTTACCCTCACAGTTT
Organism: Morus bassanus; assembly: GCA_031468815.1. Lineage (NCBI taxonomy): Eukaryota > Metazoa > Chordata > Aves > Suliformes > Sulidae > Morus > Morus bassanus. The sequence continues at coordinate 83,165,622 of CM062568.1, read as the reverse complement.
ATCTGGAGTTTATTCTACTGTATAGAAAGGCTGTCTAAACAGAGAAGTTACAGCACACCAGGTTTCCAAAAATGTATTCCTATAGCGATAAGATAATTTATTTAAAGACTAGTATATCAATGACCATCAGTAAGATATTTTTCCAGCTTAGAGGTTAAATAAATTTTTTACAAAAGGAATATGTGGTCACACAAGTTGTTCATAGACATTTTGGATCCATTTGAATTAAATTATGCATATCTTCATTTATTTTCAAATTATTTCCTTTTTTAAAGAAATATGCCTTTTCTGAAACTTGACTTCCTAAATACCTCTCAAACTGAGGTATTCCCCTGGGGAATCTATTAGTGATTCTATTCCTATTTCCCAGGAAATGTCAGGGAGAACAAATGGCCCATGCAGTGTGACCTGAAGGTCAAGAGATTCAGGCTCTGACAAATTGCATCCAGAGGCATATTGCACAGTTGATGACCCCTTGCTGAGATTGTCTTGCCTCCGGCTCCATCCATCATGAGTGAACCTGGGCTGTTGGTTCAAGTTGCTCAGATGGTTTCATCTGTTTCAGTGCTTTGAAGGTTGAGTTGAATGTTCCACTGTGATGTGGACAAACTCACTTAAGGATTGATAAGACTCCTGTAAAATGCAGTTGGAAGCACAAAGTTTACTTGGGCAGGTTTTGGAGAGCCATTCCTGCGCCCTGCCCAGGAGATGTTGCTATATCCTACAGTAGCTGAAGCTATCAAGTGTTTTGCAGGTTCATCTCCATATAAAGTACACTAGAGAGAGTTAGCAAATCAGAAGGCTGTATTCCAAAGATGACACAAATTCTGGCTGAGCCTGTTGCTACTACCTGAAGTCCAGAGTGGCTGGAGATCCAACAGGACCCACTTGTAAACTCGAGTTATGGGCAGATGAACTCTGTAATGACTCAAGTTCTGACTGAGCATAAGCAGGAATTTAAATGCTTCTAGATCCCAGGATTTGGCCATATGGATACCTGAACATTAAATGTGTATAAGGCTTCATTTAGAAAAATGTTGACCTTTGGTAGTTCTCACTGAAATGAAGCAATCAAAAACTTCATACGTAGAACAGTTACCACGAAATTTCCATATGAGAAAGACATAAATAAGTCAAATGCCACAGAACAAAGAAATATTCTCCTTCCTGTATAATTACATTTCACGTTGTTTCTAAATGATGAGAAGTACAGTCGCTTGGAATGGAAATTTGTAATGGGAATGTAAATTGAGGACCTTAAACTGGAGCCTTTGAGATTGCAATACATGAGTCATCCCACTGTTGTTATCAAATATAATACCCAACTAGATACCAATGGGTTATTCAATAGTAATCAGCATTTGACGTTGTATAAAGTGATCTTTAGTCCTACTTCACCTGTTGTTACATGAAATTTCTCTTTTAAGTGGAAGCTTCTGAATACTTATTTTATATACTTTCTGTAAACGTACTTGTATTTGGTCTCTTAGATTAAGCGTAGTACCAAAATTAATGTATGTGAAAGGATATTAATCTCCAGCTAAGTATTTTTTATTGTCTTCATAGGTTTCCCCTGACCTACAGAATGAAGTGCTTATTAGCCTATTAGAGACTGACCCAGATGTTGTGGACTATTTGTTGAGGAGGAAAGCTTCCCAGTCATCGTGAGTAATCTGTTTTTTCATCATCCCTGTTTCTGCTGGGAATTTCTGTCTCCCACTGGAAGTGTTCAAAAGGTTCTAGTTTTCCACATCTCTTCTGCACTGTCTACAGTGGAGTAGAAACATCCTCCCCATTACACAGACTCTGCCAAAGAAATTATGACTTTTGTACAGTGTTTTCTAAAGACAAATGTTGTTTCCTGATTCAGAGGAAAGATTGCGTTCTGCTGTAGGGAACAAAATGGCATGTACATAAAAATATTCAGTGCACTATTATCTGACAGGATGTATTCTAGTGATCTCCTGGTTCATGTCTTGGGTTTGTTGTAGTCTTCAGTAACAGGAGGCGTGTATTACACTATCCTTGAAACACACCCTAGAGTGCCTTAACACAATCACGGCTAGCCATTTGACCAGTTTGTTGTTCTTTTCTTATTGTATACACATAGGACATTGTAAACAAGTCAACTGCCGCAACACCAGATTTATGGAGACTCTTTGGATATTATTTAATTGTATGCTGTGTGAAAGATTTGAAGAGAAAAAAAGTCACACTGGTCCCTATTGCAGTTACGATACATAACATATTCCAACTTTGTGTATGGTATATATATGCCTACACCTGTGTGCCTTAATGCTGTGAGTTTGTACATTCGGATTAACAGGATTCCTGGCTTTCTCATGGGACACACAGCCATTGCCTTTATTGTAGTGAATCCCAATATGTCAGACCCAAAAATCACAAAATTTGGCAAGCTTGCTTTAAGTAATTTTTAAGAGATTTCCTAGGCTCTAAACTCTCTGGGACAGATTGGACTTTGTCTTCCTGTGCGTGTGGAAAGTGCCTAGTGCATTCAGAATATAATTAAAATTGAATTTGTACAGTCAGTTAGCTATGATTTTTTTTCTCTCCCTCTGAACATTGTATGGTTGGAGGTAATGTAATAGTGTGCCTGGCTTTAAAGGAAGAGGTATAAAAGAAATAGTGTAGTTAACACATGGAGTAAAAAGTTTTCTTTAATTATAAAAATTAAAAACAAAAATATGTGCAGATTATGTCATGTGTTGTAAAGGATTTTATTAGTTTGTTGATTTAACCACATGAACACATAACATGCAGTAGCCAATTATCACAGATCATCTGATTTGTGGTAATTGTCTCTGTGTGTTTTCTTAGTGTACCACAGATATGAAATAATTTCAGTTAGTTTATGTCTGACTGACAAGTAACCATGTGTATATTTAGATCACAATAAATGCAGGATAATTAGAGGTACATTAGCTGTCTTTTACACTTATTTCACATTTGTCATGAGCCAAGACCACAATTAGAAGAGATGCTGCAAATCACATGGCATATGGTAAAGTCTTTCTTTAAGCCCGCAGTTTGGAATGATCATATTATTTCTAACTCAAGCTAATAAAAACGTTCATGTTGGATTTCACTGTCTATATAATATAAAGACATAAAATTTCATCTCACATCTGGCTACACATATCAATTGAGCATAAATTTGTCACAAATCATTGTGGATGTAACAGATCATTGTTAGATTCTGTTTCCTTTAAGTTAGTTGACCTTTCCTTGAGCTTCCTTACTTTTCTGCCAGCATGCACACCTACAGGAGAAAATGAATCTTTTGTGCAAAGCTGGTCACAACTGACAAGAGGGGTTTTGTAAGAAAAGGTTACAAAACCAAATAGGAACATAGAGCTACACTGGTACCCGTTTATTGTATTTTCATTAATGGGCAGATGAAGTATCACTGAGATAGGGAAAACTTACTGTCATTTTTCTTCTACTCTGGTATCATGTAAGTGATTTATTCTTAATGTTAATGAGATATGTTTTCACTGTGATTGCAACTTCTTGGTTAAGATATTCCAGGTAATTAGAGGGAATGTTGCTTACTGTTACTGCTAGGAGTGTGATGCTCTTAAGAGATTAATCTATTTCAGAACATAATCTCAGTTTCGAGGGTACATATTTGTTTGTTATTTTTCCTGTAAGAAATGTGAGGCAGCAGACAACGAGGAGATGTTTGTCTTGATTTGATGAAAATGAGCCACCAAAATACATCCTTACTACTCTTGGAAATTTCCTGATCATGTGCTCAAGATCCAAACTGGGATCCATGGAACAGAAAGCTTAACATATTCTTGAGACAATCTTCATCAGAAAAGCTAATTGGCTGCATAACGTAGAGTGTGGAATCAACTTCAAGACTTCAATGTCATATTAATTGCTCTGAAGGTCCTGCTTCTGCAATTGCCCTCACATCTCTGCTTTTGATGTCATTGCAAATGCTTTTTTGGCTTTGATCTGACAGAGAAAACACAATCTCTTTTCCTCCCCAGTGGAGGACAAATCAGATGTTCCTCATCTTTCAGTTCTCTTAAGAGCTGAGCATTGTGAACGGTGTGTCAGGGAGCTTATGGAAGTCGTTCATGATAAAGCACTAATTACCATTGGCAGCAATTATGAAGTCTGCTTTTGTGGATGACTTTCCCAACTTTTTTGTGTGTTGGCTTGATAACAATGGAATTTGGTGTTTCCAGCTGTAAGGTGAAGCATCTTTGAACTAACACAAAAATAAAATCTGTTTCTTATGATTATTTATTGCTTATCATGGTTGTTAGTCCTTTTAGAGCAAACGAGTTTCAAAGTCATAGAATTTCTGAATGTTTTTGCATGCTGATGATGGGTTGTAATCCATCCTAACCTGTGGCACAAAGATGAAGCCATACAATAGGCCATATAGTATGCATAAATGCAGATTTCAAAGCTGCAGAGGTTCCCTGAGTCATTGAGTTCTCTACCCTGTTGCAGCAGCAACCACATCATAATCCGTAATAATCTGTTTTGTTGGTGGCACCTGTGTTGCTCAAATATGTGTGGCAATTACTGTTGCATGCTGCCAAGCTGTCACACTCCATATGATTTGCCTCTTGTAAGGCATAGCAAGGCTTTAAGGTATAACAGAAAAGGATTTCTGCCAAAACCAGAAAGGGGTTTCCTGTTTTGATGACCTTGACGCCAGTAGAAAAGTAGGAATATCCCCAGTAGAAGTAATTACTATTATTAACATTTTCTGAGTTCATCCATGCAAGTAGACTCTGGTGGATAACATCAATTCAGAAGGATGCAAATTAAAGAGGAAAGCCCAACACTCCTTCATAGCATAGTTGATTTTTGATTTGGAATCTGAAATAGTGTTTTTGAACACATGTAGCATAGGTTCCTTCTGCAACTTTCAAATCTTTCAGTTTGTACGTAACCACTTTTTAAATCTTTTCCTTAACATAGTTCATAACCACTAGAAAATAATTTACTTGCCTTCCCATTTCTCACATTTGATAACACATAATCTTCTATTATTCTTTGTGGAGACTATAATCTGCCCTTATTCATAGACTGCATATAGGCGAGTAGGTATCTTGCACAATATTTGCATTTGCATCCCAGTTTAGTTTTTCCCCAGTGTATGGGTAGAGAATCTCACTGCTCTCCAGGGGAAGATGAATTTTGAATTTTAGTAAACATCTGTTTGCTACTGAACTCAAAACCGTAAAGCAAACAGATGCAAAACTTTTGTTTTAAGGAATATGTGAGAATTCATTCTTTATTTGGAAAGATGTGAGCCAAAGTCTTTTGCAAGTTGTGTTTTATTTTGTTTATGAAGAGCATCATAAAGCTGCAAATGTGTGAGATCAATTTCCAACTTTAAAGTGTTCAGTCAATTTTGAGGCTTCTTGTAGTAAGATTGGCAGAGTCTGCAGGCATTTTCTTTGATTTTTAGAATTATTTTTTCAAAACGAATTTGAAAGTGATATTATATATATATAATTGCATGGCCTTACTATCAGAAACTGTAAATGAGTTTAGAAACTTGAACTTTTGGATCTTTCCAAAGACTTGACAGTTTCCATTTAAGTAGATTTTTATCAGGAGCTCTGTCTTGAGAAGAGATAGACTATAACAGATCATTCAAGGTAAGACATGAAATCAGTGTTTCACAAAGCTCAAGTTTATGTTCCCACATTCTTTCATTTGCATTTCCCTTTCCTCTATTCCTTGTGTTACCTTGCCATGGCTAAGTCGTGGTATACCTCTCTCTTTGCCCTGTGCAATATAGTTAGGTTTTGATCTTGCAAAGATTTACATGCGATAAGCCTTACTGGTGTCACCGTTAGTGCTAAGTATGTCTGTATGCTAGCAGCGTCAGGTTTAGATGATGTTCAGTCTAGAAAGCTAGAGAGAAATACATTCGGTTGTAGGAAATCTACAGATACCAACATCTCTCCCCTTGCCTCTCGGGTCTTTCTGGTTCTTCTAAAATTCCTGAGACATTGCTTAAATTTTGTCTTAACTCACTGGAGAAGCTGCTTTAGAACTCAGAGGGCAGAAAGAGAGGCGTAAGGGACAAAAAAAGAGAAAAATAATTGTGATAGAATCGTACATACTTAAAAGACAATAATTCTTCAAAGTGTGTGGCTGTTTATAGATTAATTTACCTCGGACTCATCTTCAGATAAGAAGTTGAGATGGGAAGTTACATAATTGAGGCATGATTTACCTTTTTTTTTAGTGACTCCCCAACATTAATTACCATGCCAACCACAGTGGGAAGGCTGGGACAGCAGTACTTTGCCAAATGGCAGCTCTGGTTTTGTGAGTTGGTCCCAGTTAAGGTTCAGGATCAGTTCAGTGACAGATTTCTTGCTGAGAGTTACTGAGGAGTAGACTTAGTTAATTAATTCCCAAGACTTTATGGTTGCTTATACTGAAAAAAAAAAAAAAAAAGGAATATTGAATAACATAATAATCATGATGTTGAATGTATATATTTTATGTTTTGGGACGTGCAATGTGTAAATCAGCCACAAAAAAACCCAACAGTTTGAAAGTGGTGTTAAGTTTTGTCATTATTTCTGTATTAATATTTAGTGTGCTGTGGCTAGCCTGTCTTATCACTGTGTGTTTTCTTCTTTTTTTTTCTTAAGTTTTGTTTCATTTGTCTGGAAAGAGGGTTATTTTCCATAACAAGTAATGTGCTTTGGCGGCTCACTCAGTTCAAGCTCTCTTTGGGTTTGACTCTGACAAGGGCTCACTATTTTCAGTACTCGTTTACCAGAATGAACCTCTGTCGTATCACAAGCAATGAGAGCAGATATTAACGTGAGATCACTGAGAGAAGTGTTTGACGCAAGAAGCAAAAGAAAATCATCTAAGAAACAAAGATCAAGGTGCAGAAAAATGAGTAATAGAAATACAAACTAGGGAGGACTGATAGGAAAAAAATTATGTTTGTTCACAGAGTATCTCTACATATTCTTCAGAAGGTTCAGTGACTCACAGACTGCCTCCTATCTGCGTAGTAAACTGTAACAGTTCAAGAAATCTCCCTCAATGTTCCCAACACACTTTAAAAATGAGTTGTCTCTCTGAGCCTTGGCTGTACTTTGGTGGGGGTTTTGTTTGCCTTTTTTTGTCAAAATGAAATGCAGGCAATGCTGGTGGTGATGTAAAGGTGAAAGGGTAAAAGAAGTTGTAGAAGTTACCAGCAGACCCAGTTGTTTGCTGCCCTCATCACCCCTATCAGAAGTACGGTAGATACATCTGCTTGTCCCCTGTAGAATATTGACCTTCTGATGTCTCTAGAAGAGGATCCTTCTCAAAGCATGAGAGTCAAGCTATGGTTTTGATTTCTCTGACTGTGTAGTACTTCAGAATGGAAAAAGTGGTTTTAGCATACTGCTTAGCATCAGACTAATCTTCCCTATCATGCCCTCAGATTTACTGTTGTAGCAAGCTAAATTGTCAAGGTAACATAAGGAATTGATTCACTATTTCATTTCCTGTAGTGAACTGTACAGTTGTGTGGTTTTTGTTGTTTTCATTCTTGACAGCAACATCTTTTGAGTTTTAGTGGCCTCTGCTGGCCACTTCATGGCAAGAGTTTTACTCATGGAAAATCCACCTCTGTACTGCTTTTGAAGTGTTTTAATTTCAGCAGCTGTGATCATACTCCTGTATTTGATTCTATTTGTATGGTGTCAAGCTGCACCTGTAGCTGTGAACACAAAGCATTTTTCATTAACAGTAGCTTGTTTATCAAAATTTTTCAGGAGCCCTGAGATGCTGCGGTCAGAAGGTTCCTACTCCACAGGAGGAAGACATTCTTCCACAGACTCCAACAAAGCTTCAAGCGGAGATGTCTCCCCTTATGACAACAACTCCCCGGTACTGTCTGAGCGCTCACTGATGGCAATGCAAGAAGAAGTTGCCCTCAGCCCAGATAAGCTGTACAAGGTACCTGAACAGTACACGCTGGTTGGACATTTGCAACCTAAGACAAAGGAGAATTCTTCTGCATCACAGGCTGGAAAAGGTAGAGTACATCCTGCTCATGCTCCTCCTGCTCAGCGACTGATGGGGTTTGCTGAAATAATTGAAGAGTGTCTGCTCTGTTTTATCATCAACTAGGACTTGAGGAGCAATAGTGTAAATAAGCTTACAAGAAATGACTGACCAACATCCTTGTGTTGAGCCTGAAGGGTCTGTGCTCGGTCCTCCTCGTTAGCTCAGCCATGTCAGGGATGCTCTTGGTATGGCATTTCTCAAAACTTGGAGCAATTATTTAGGAAAATAGAACTATGTATGTCCTGCTTTTCAGCCTGTCTGTGGCAGCATGGCAAAGATTCTGATATCTAGTCCTGCTCCATAGGACTGTAATACCTGCAAGGTTATGGTCCAGACTTTGGAAAAATCTGAGACTTTAAGACATCAAACTACACATTTTCTCCAATTGAAAAGAATGACCTCAGCTCCTTCTCACTGGAGAACACAGCTGAGCTGCACAGCTTTACATCTGCTACCAGTTATACACCTTGCAGTACTAGTGCAGAGATCCATAATTTCCATAGCTATGTAGGGCGTGCACACTTGAATGATTTCTTCTGTAAAGAACTGTGGTTTAAACTGAGAGCTCACCAGCACTTCAAGATGCTTTTCATTTAAAAATATTTTTTTAAAGAATTACATTCATGAAATGCATATTTAGTAAGCCAGACTTTAAGGACTTTCAGTGCTTACGGATGCAGATAACTGGTGGTATTTTTAAAACCCATTTTATTTCAGAGGTACTGGTTAGGCACTTAATTCCCTTTGGAATTAATGGGATTTAGACTATTATCTCAATTATATGCTTTATAAATGCCAATGGGCATTTATCTTCTGTGTTCAGCATCTAAATCTCTGAATAGGTTTCAAAATTTGGTCAGATTTCTAGTAAGTTATAAACAGGAAATTACATGAAGTTTTATCATATTAACCATCTTTTGGACTTTAATATGCATCACAACGATACTGGACCATGACGAATTAGGAAATTCCTTTACTGCCAGATGGAATCAGAAAAAGGCATGAAACAGTTATAATCCAGCACAATGCCTGATGTGCACATTTCATTAAATCTCTATTCTGTGACAGCACTTCCTTGTAAGAACAAAGTGATGCTGCAGGTTGATAGTGCATGCCTTACGGTGACCCCTGGGGCTGGAACTGCCTGAGGGAGCTTTGCCATTCTTTCCCATAAAAAGCACATGTACTACCTTCTGTTGACCCAATCCTCCTGTTCTTGTGCAAATTCTCCCACTGACTTCAGTAAGGCTTAAGGGAAATTTCACTCTTTCAGGAAGCTCAGGTGTCCTGCCCATAGAGCTCACCGAATTCATTACAGGATCTGAGCCTGAAACAGCAAGTAACTGTGAACAACACATTTGAGATCTGTTTGTGTTAGGTGCATGGTATGCCAGATGCTATGTTAACAACTCTGATACCTTACATAAAGTTTTATGTCCTCTTAATTTACCGTTCCATTTGAACGCTTTTAATAATTGCTTATTCATTAAGGATTGATTCATCATCTTCTTCCTCCTCTTACTGCTATTTAGATGTTTCCGAAGATCATTTTGATATCTGGGGCACCTGGCATTCAACGCTGAAAAGTGGCTGCAAAGATCCAGCAATGACAGGTCAGTTATTTCTCGAAAGTTTTAAGCCCAAATCTGGGGAAGACATAATGATTTCCTGGGTTTGAGAAATTGCAGTGAAACCAGTAGGAGAACTCACATTGTCCAGAATTGGACTTTTAAAAGGTTGCTGTTCAAAAAAATAGAGAGAAGCACAGTGATTATACAAATGCAGCGACATTTCAAACTGTCACAAGGTCATTTAAAAAGTAGTTTTAAAATTACTTCAAAATACAGTTTTATATTCTCCTAAAAGTCATTGGAATGTGCACTCCCGGTGGGGATTTGAGCAGTGGCAGTAGCACAGGCTGTCAGGTTGGCAACCCTGGGTGCTGACCCTGCCTCTGGCTGGCGTGGTCCCGGCAAGTCCCTGGCCTGTCCTGCCTTTGTTTTTCTCCCATCTGCACCCACCTCATAGAGGAACTGTGAGACTAAAACACACCCCTGCTTTTCAAGCATTTGAAAGACATTAAGTGCTGCAAGGTTTTATGTCAGAGTAAAGCATTAGAATCACCACATAACATATTAGACACGGTTCAGATAGAGGTAGGGCTGCTGCTCAGTGTCCCCAGGTTCAGTCAGCGGTGATTCTGTTCCACCTTCAGTCACATAGCCTGATGATAAAAGTCCCCATCCCTCTTCTACACAGTGATGCAGAGTGTCATGGTTTAACCACAGCCAGCAACTAAGCCCCACGCAGCTGCTCGCTGACTCCCCACCATGGGATGGGGGAGAGAATGGGAAGAGTAAGAGTGAGAAAACTCATGGGTTGAGATAAAGACAGTTTAATAGGCAAAGCAAAAGCTGCATGTGCAAGCAAAGCAGAACAAGGAATTAATTCGCTACTTGCCATGGGCAGGCAGGTGTTCAGCCATCTCTAGGAAAGCAGGGCTCCATCACACATAACGGTTACTTGGGGAGACAAACACCATCACTCCAAATGTCCCCCCCTTCCTTCTTCTTCCCCCAGCTTTATATGCTGAGCGTGACGTCGTACGGTGTGGGATATCCCTTCGGTCAGTTGGGGTCAGCTGTCCCGGCTGTGTCCCCTCCCAACTCCTTGTGCACCCCCAGCCCACTCGCTGGTGGGGTGGGGTGAGAAGCAGAAAAGGCCTTGGCTCTGTGCAAGCACTGCTCAGCAGTAAGGAGAAGATCCCTGTGTTGTCAACACTGTTCTCATCACAAATCCAAAACACAGCCCCATACTAGCTACTGGGAAGAAAATTAACTCTACCCCAGCCAAAACCAGTACACAGGGGAAAAGCAATAACTTGTTAAATGCCACGTAAATGATTACGCAGACTGATGTTGTCTTTCTGACTCTGGCCCCCAGGTTCTTTTGGGAACATTTACGAAAGCAGCTTGCTGCGACCCGGACAGTGCTCTCTTTCCCAGGGGAACCTCGCCATGTATTCTCCTCGGTGGCAGGGCGGCTCCTCCGAATTGGACAACGGCAGGCAGGTCATGCGAAGGAGCCAGACAACTGCTGCCATTCCTGAGTGTCAGCTCCATCCCACGGTGTCTCGGGTGTGCAGCAACCCACAAATCGAAGTCGGCAGTAGTAGTTCAGACCTGTCACACTCGAAGTCGGAGCGGCACTTGACTTTACGCAGTGTGGAGGACCTCAGTGAGCACGACTCGAACGCGGGTTGTTCACAAAGCACAGCCAAGCCCTCCTTCAGAAAAGAAAGACCACCACCCCCCTACCCAGGCCCAGGAAAAACAAGCTCTGCATTGTCACAGCGATCGAGCATTTCTTCAGCGTTGCACTCTTTGTGGAGACTTCAACGCCAAGAAAAAAGTTCAGGGACCAGAGCAGCTGGAGGACTGCCAGCCAAAGCCCCTGACCAGGCCACCTCCAGGCAGGAGCGGCCGGCCCTGCACACCCAAGCGGGTCACATCTATTCCACAGGACCTCACAGTCAGAACAGTAAAAATGTTTCAGAGGCGGACTGGCATGATTGGCAAAGGGAGAGGTGGCAAATTTGGGAGCTTTTGTCAGCTGATAACCCCGATGCCCTCCCGGAAACCCTTGTATGATCGGACTCTGCAGAACTGCCACTCATACCTGTGCCTCCCTCTCATAGGAAAACAACTGTGACATTGGAAAATGGGGAGGGCTTGTCTGTTTTATACCAACTGAATTGCATATACTTTTTTTAAATTTTGTTCACTTTAATTTCTTAACAGCACTGTCAAGCAGTCCATTTACAAATACAGTATGTTCCTGTTTTTCAGCAAGCTTTTGAGGAAGAAACAAGATGAAAATTTTAGTCTAATAACTCTGTATGGATACGCTGTGTATAAGATAAAATTGTTGCTCTGTTGTTGCTAAAAATGTATTTATATATCTGCAGTTTTGATGATTGTATATTCTGTAATGGGTATTGTATGATAATCATATATTATGTTTTCATATACAGATGTCAATCAGTCATGACTGCTTTTTTTAAATCACTGCACTTACATTACCATGATATGCATTGGAATTCTATAGAAAGTGCACAAGCTGGTTTCTGTGCTTATATAAAAAAAAAACAAACAAACTGTTAAAGGGGGAAGTTGTCCTTTTCACTGCCTGTTAAAAAACACTAAAATAGAGTGGAACATGAAAAGCCATATATTTTATAAGGGTAGTAGTGAGCTTAGAGGGGAAAATACCAAATATTTTTTTCTTATAAATATATTTGCAAACGAAATTAAAATTTGATACAAGATGGTAAAAATATTTTTTTAGATTCTGGTAGGAAGCAGCTCGGAGAATCAACTAAGAGCAAGGCCATGCCTAAACCATCTAAGGGTGTAGTGCAAAGGTCTGCCCTCCCATTCTAGAGGAAAACCAATGTTATGTATACAGGATATAATATATATATTTATAAATGTGTGATTTTATGTATTGTTCTAAAACAATAAACTGGAATCCAAATTTTAGAAAACCAAACCCAATAAACTAAGGTGTGTAACAACTGAGAAATAATATGGCTTTTCCTTTGAAGTAACAAAACTTCAGCATTAAGAAAGCTGAAGAAAACAAAATGCAGACAGACGTATGAAAGGGAGTCACACAGAGCTTCAGAAATTAACATGACGTTTGGAGAAGTTCACAGCCGCATTTCTATAAATATTGTGCCAAAATCTGGGTCAATAGTACTTCTTCAATAACTGTATGTTGCGTTATTAAATGTTGCTGTTTTATACACGTTCTGGCGTTATTAAGTTGCAAAATTGTTTATGGCCAGCAGGTGGCAATATACTTCAGTATTCTAGAGAAAATTCTTTTTATCACTTGATAAGGGAAAGTGTATCATATCAAAAGAATTTTATAAAACATATTAGTCTTAATTTTAATGAAGTTGAAGACTTATTCAGTGATGTTGTCTTTAAGTTCTATCTTGTGCCATAATGATGGAATAAAAAGCTAAGCAAAATAATGAGCATAATTTTTGCTCCTTTTTTGAAGTAAGGTTTATGTAAAAATTCATGTGTGTTTTTATTACATTCTTGAGGATCTCTGTCAAAAACATCTAAAAGGATTAGGAGCTTAAGGACCACTTTCAAATACAACTTAAGTATACCAGATCCAAGGTTTTACTTGAGTTTTAGGCTTAAAATCCATCATATAAAGAGTCTGCCCATCATATCTCCATTTCCCAAGTAAAGCTGTAAGATAAAAGCACAAACCCAAGTAGAAGGGGGCAGGATCTGGCCTTTGACTGCTGTAGCACTGTCAGCTGGCCAGCTTTTTTTATGAATACTGCATTCAAAATAAATCTCAGCTCTCTTCTGGTGGTTGCAAGGCTTTTCCAAATACCGTCTTGATGTGAGACTTGATAGCAAAAGGTTCTTGCATGTAGCTTGTTGCAGCAGCTCAGTGTCAATTTATTACCAAAAAAACCCCACCCCAAATTAAAAAGATAGTGGAATATAAGGAAGGACAAAAGCGAGCTCTCGCAAGCAATCTTCACTGTTTGATCTTGTCTCAGTATTATCCCAGGCTTGATACAGATTTGCTACAGGGAATTAAAGCTCCCTAAGAGTCCTCAAAACCAGGCATAGTGTAAATCCTGCTGCAGAAGTTACTCTATTCACTAGATGTCCATCTCTTAATTATAAATCCCTTTCTAAATACAGAAGCAGCTGCACATTTTTAACATTTTTAGTGAAAGATGTCTAATGATTACTCAGCCTCATAAAGGCCTTGCTTTTCACCAACACCTCTCGCTGTATATGGAGTTTATGCGAAAACGGAGAACGAAAAACAAGACCACTGCTGGAGGACAACCTTGTCTGCACACATTTCAATATATAATTGCTTGGAAGAAAAGAGATAGAGAATAAATTCCGATGAATTAAAGTAACACTTGTCAAGATTACATCATTTCTGTCTGTTATTTTCATTTTAACAGGACAGAGAAAAATTATCCCAAGCAGGTTAAGGATGTAGTAACTTTTAGTTGTACCTATTTCATAATTTCGTAATTTCATCTCATGTCTTTTTTATATTTCACAAGAAATGTAGCCATGAAAGGTTGTTTCTAGTTTTATGTTAGCTGGTAGATCTGTGTGGGCTATTCCAGTTTAGATCTCTGCAACATTTTTCTTCTTATGACACATGCTCTTGTACAGCCATAATATTCCTCTTATGGGGAAAGTCTGTAGTGTAGGGATATCAAAGCCTTTTCTCTGACTGTTTCCCTTGGGAGCAGGATTCCTGTCGTAGCAAAAGGATCATGGGCCTCTTGCTTCAGTGAGGAGCGTGGTAGAGAAGGTCTCCTCCTGAGGTCTCAAGGCCTCAGGGCAAACTCCTGCAGTTCAGTTCCCTCCAGTCACTTTCTATCGCACCATGCTGGTTCATACCTAGGATTGGAAAAAAACCACCTCTTTCCCCTGATGGTCTGCATTACCTCCTCTTGGGAGGTGTCTCCCAGCTGGGAGGAAGGGTGTGCTGAACACATAGGTGAGCCCAGGAGAGGAGAGATGTGGGTGCCCCCAGGACAGGCTGCCTGCAGGTTGCCCACAGGGCAGGGGTTGCTATTCTCTCTTCTGTTGGGGAAACAAAAAAATGAGAGGAATCAGTGCAGCTCTAGATACAAGCCAAATGTGGGGAACCTCTGAGCCAAGGGAAAAAAGGGAAAGCTCAGACTTGAAAATGCTACTTTAAAAATTACTGTTGCTACTGTCTTTTGAAACAAGATGTGGTTACACTCGCCCATTCTAAGACCATGCTCCACTGCTGGGAGGTAGGTTGCACCTTCTCCCTCTTCCCCAGCCTCCTATCCTGTCCCTTATACCAGCTCTTGGAGTGCTGTGAGGAATCCCAGGGCTTGTTGCTCTGGCTGAAACTTGCCCTATACAAGGAACACATAAAATTCAGTTAGCTCAGTGGCTTTCATAAGGGATAGGCACAGGGGAGGAGAAGGAACAGGGTCAGAGATGGGGGAAAGGAAGAGGATGAGACTGGCCACCCCTTCTGGCAGCAGCCTCTAGTTAGCCCTGTTGAAGCTACTCATGCAACTGCAGGGCTTGCTGCTTCAACATGTAGGCAAGAGCCCGGCCAAGCACTTGAGAGTGGCTCTGTATCACAAACCTAAGCCAATCCAGCTGCCGGCTTGGGTGCTTGAAATCTCTGAAGTGCCCTGCTGTCTACCTTGGGAGCCTAGGCTTCTACCATGGCACAGCTTAATGCCACTCAGAACATCTCTGCTGTTGAAATGATGTGGTTCGATGGCCTGGAATTTGTGGCTGTATGGTTTGGGGAGATGGGGATCTAGTTTTGTTAGTGGTTTTGTTGTTTCACAAGCATCGGTCGAGGTCAAAAACCTCAATTCCAGCCTTTCTTGAGCACCATCTTGTTCTGTGGCTCTGGTCTGGCAGAGGGTCAGGGAATTCTTTCTTCTCTGGGAAACACACAGGATGTCTGAGCCTCACCTTGCTCCCTCTATTTCTCTCTTTCCCTTCTTTTTGCATTCATCTCCAAAAAAAGAAAAGAGTAGCTCCATTGTGTGATGCCGTAACCTCACAGAACTGCAAAGCAGTGGAAATAGTTCTCAGTCGCATTAAAGAGTGTCTTGACATCAGTAAGCCCTTTTACAACATCGCTGAGAATAGTGAAGTACTGCTGTGCTGCAGTTGCTTTAGGGGAAGACATCTCAGTGTCCAGACAGTGCTGCCTGCAGAGACTGCAGAGCTATTCAAGGCATGTAGACACCCAGAGTGCTGGGTCATAAAATGCACCATCTCTGAGAACAGCATTCATCTAATTGTTCTGAAGTTTAAAGCACCTCCAAAGGTGGTACCTACATCTGGAAAAGTCACTCACAAGCTCACTTTTTATTCAGTGGAGAGAGACAGGTATTTCTGTGCCACCATCCATACAGCCTACTTGAGTCTTTCTTTGAAGGATGGTCCCATTCAAGGGCTGGTCACTAGAAGAGCCCATTTTTTTTCCACTGCCTATATAAAGGAAGCCTAAATAAGTTGCCCAAATAGAGACCTCTCTACAGTAGCCCTCCAAGCCTGGCTGAATGAATCCCACCCTAAGGGTCTGATAAAATAGAAAATGGATGGAGATTCTGGCAACAGTGAGAAGGAGAATTTAATAACGCTGTTGTCTAATGCCAACAAATTAGCGCAGCCTAGGGAAAGAAAAGCAAGATGTTCAGCACACCTTTCAGCTCCTGGGAAAAGCAAAACTTATCCAGAGGCCTCAGGGATGTTGTGCTATTCCCTGGTCTCCCCAGCGAACCTGGAGCTGGTGGGGCTGGCAGAGATGGTGCTGCTCCTGGGGGCCTGGGAAGGCGGCTGGCATGCTTAGCTCTGCCGGGAGCTGTAAGAAATCCAGGCTTTTTGGAAAGTGAGGGAGAGACACTGCCTGGTCTGGAATTGCACCTTTTTTTTTGTTGACTTTTTCTTTTTTTAAATGGGATTTATTTATTCGCTGAAAACTCTGTTTCCGACTGATCTGAAAGTGTTCATGAACAGGACCAGGATTTAAATAATTTGTTCAGCCAATTAAAAAATGAATATGGGATTTATGAAAGCAATCTGATTTGGGCATTTTAGAAATATAGGGGGGAGGGGGCTTGTCCTGAATCCCAAGAGGCACTGGCAAATGAAGATGGGCAGATAAATTCTTCCCAGAGAAAGATGGGGGTTAATCATCCTTCCTCTGCTGCTGGCTAAGCAAATGCCTTTACCACTGGAGTTTTAGGGTCACAGAGGGAGGGAGGGAAGAAGAGAGCTGTCTTTATCCACTTCGAGCCAGAATAGCATTTGGGAGGGGGTAAAAGAGTGTGTTAGAGCAGGCAAGAGCAGTAGCTCCAGCTGGGTGGTTACCGTACCCTCTGGGTGAGGACTTGAGCCCCAGACTCTGGACCCTCTTCTAATGATTATTTAAACTTTTAAATAAAACAGAACAATTTTTTAACAATGTCTTTGTTAAACAAATGGGACATAAGGGGATTCCTCAGATCACCATTTCCTTTTGCTGGGGCTCTTTCTTTTCCATTTCCCCATGTCCCCTTCCAAGCATAGCTATGAGCATTAATAAAAAAAAAGAATTTTAAAAGGATCTGGGAAACAAAAGCATGTGCTTCAAAATCTGGGGTGGAAAAAAGTCAGAAAAAGATCAGAAAATATCTGGCCCTGTCCTACAAAACAATGAGCAGCCCCTTCCTCTTCCCTGCACGCATGTGCTGGGGGAGAGGGTGGGGCGAACGCTGCTCACCACGAGGGAGTGAGTGCAGGCGGCAGCTGGGTGTTCAGCCATGGGGCTTCACGCTCAGGTGCCAGAAGGAGAGGAGGGCAGGCATGGATGTGCATACAGCCATGCAGGCACTGGGCAAGGTGCCGAGACCAGCCCCAGCTCCCTCCACCTGGCAGGTGAAGCTCCCCTTGCAGTCAGGGCATGGGTATATCCCCGCTGCTCTGGCCAGATGGGACCCTGAGAAGCTGAATCACCTCTGCCCAGACCAGGTACCTTATAGACACAGAAACCACAACTCCCAGCCGGCAGTCACCAATGGATTGCTCCCTGCCTGGGTGCTTTGCCTCCCTGGTCAGGAAGGGAGATTTCTTACTGCACCGTCTTAATAAAATTCCAAATTTGGTCTGCTTTGAAAAAGGGGTATGGAAAAATCAAAGCTTCCTTTAGAGTTTAAAAATGTCTTCAATCATGAAGAGAAAAGATCGGCTGAGCCGTGGTTACTATTTTCAACCTCAGAGAGGCGAGTAGACAAAAGAAAGAAAGAAAGAAAGAAAGAAAGAAAGAAAGAAAGAAAGAAAGAAGGAAAGAAAGAAAGAAAGAAAGAAAGAAAGAAAGAAAGAAAGAAAGAAAGAAAGAAAGAAAGAAAGAAAGAAAGAAAGAAAGAAAGGAAAGGGAAGAGAAAGGAAAGGAAAGGAAAGGAAAGGAAAGGAAAGGAAAGGAAAGGAAAGGAAAGGAAAGGAAAGGAAAGGAAAGGAAAGGAAAGGAAAGGAAAGGAAAGGAAAGGAAAGGAAAGGAAAGGAAAGGAAGGGAAAGGAAAGGAAAGGAAAGGAATTTGGACTGAAAAGCACTTTCATGCAGAAAATGACAAATGCACGTGGTAGACTGCCAAGCAGAGTTACTGAAGTAAAAACACACCGTTCACTTGAGGTCAAGAATCGTATGACCACTTTGGGGAGACTGAGTGTTGAATATGGAAGCAGCATCTGGCTTTTCTCCTAAAAAAAGGTTTAAAAGGGTGAGATACTGAACAAACTCTTCCTTACACTCACAGGCTATTTCTGTAGCTCCCAATAGCCAGCTAAAGGTTACCAGCTATGCTTTTGCCCAGGGTGGTATCGATATCATGTAGCTGTGGCCTGATTTCTGATAGCAGGGAGAGCTAGCAGCCCTCAAAGAGCTCAGACCTGTAAGGAGACTCTTCTGAAACCTTCCTAAAAGATCAAAAAGGACCCAGCTCCAGTGTTATCAGCCACTCTTCAGTCTATGAAAAAAGCAGTGAGGTTGGGGAAAAAAAAAAGAGAGACCTCTGGAGTAGCAGCCTCGTCCCTCTGGGGCTGTTGGTGGGTGAACATTATTTTAGAAGAACCTATTGCTACTGATTCTGTGAGCTGGCAGGGGTAAATGAGTGGTAGGACCTGGGGAGCTGAAAGACTCCCCTATAAAAGGAACAACCTCTCTAATAAAAAAAGAAGGAAAGAAAGAAAGAGGGAGAGAGAAAGTTTGCAATGGAGAATGAGTGCTATTTTCCAATGACTGCCACTGACAGACCTGTTTCTGAATCTTCAGGCTTTCCCATCCCTGAGGAGTCAAGATCTGCAGCTAGAAACACCCCTGATCTGTGTGGTGGAGTAGAGGGTGGTCTGGGATTGGGAGCACCAGAGGGAACCCAGGAGGTGCGTTGAGGCCCTGCTAGATGGTGTGTCTTGTCCTCTGGCCACTGCAAGTAATTTTGCCTGATCCCTGGTGCTGGTGTGGTGGTATGAGAATGCATGTGATTTTTGCTGCAATGGCATTGCTACACAAGTGCTTGGACAGAGTCATACTGCCTTTTGTTCTGCTTTTCTTCTGGCCTTATGGCTCCTGAATTCTTCCTTGTGCACTAGCCAGGACTGAAGAAGTGATCTTCAATATGTCCCTCCTTCACAGTATTTTCCTGTCATCTGGTGATTTGAACAATATTCCTGGGATATACCAGGTGTATTTAAGCTCAGAGTGTCTATCATCTACTTCTCCCATTCTCCTGCTTAATGAAGGGGACCAAGGGCAGTGCAGCAGCTGCATATTACTCATCAATGGACCACACGCAGCTTTCAGGTCCTGCCTTCCTCAGCCCTCTCCCGTTTTCTTTTATCTGTCCACCTGGGAAGCAGCTGCTCGGGCTGGATCGTGCAGCAGGGGAAGCCTGTGCTGGCAGACTACATGTGACCAGGGAATTATGGAGCAGGGGGCAGCTCTAAGGCTGCAAGACTGTGGTGGTGTTAATAGTTTTGCTCCAGCTGCAGTGGCTGGTCTAAGGGCTGAACTTGTTGGGGTTGGCATTCACACCTGCATGGAGCTTGGAGGTCGGAGCAGCAAAAGTCCTGTACTACCTGGAGCCTGGCTGCTGAACTGATCTCTGCGGGGAGGGTAGGTGGTGTGTCCACGTCTCTCCCGCAGGCTTGGACACCTGAAGTCAGCTGAGAGGCTAGTGCCTATACCCAAGGATAGGGGTCTTCATGTGCTGCCCAGTACTCAGCATCTACGCTAAGCCTTTGTGCCCTGGGACCCTTGGACACTTGCTCAACGCTGGAGATTAGGTTGCCTGAGCCGTTTTGGCTTGTGTCGCACTTGAAATGCCAAAGCCCCAAGGCTTAGGACGTGTGTGTATGGCCCATGCTGGTTTAAGGCACAGGGAGCTTGGGAAAGCTCAAGGCGCGCTGTGCCAACACCACATTTTGTGTTGGGAGTAAATAGGAAGCCTCAGGCTCTGGGGCTGCCTGTTGGATACCTTCAGACTCCCCTGCAGACACCAAACAAGGGCTCTCCTCCGAAAGCCAAACAAGCTGGGTAGGGAGCACCCTGCACCCCGGGCAGCTTGGGTGGAAGCGCCAGCTCAGAGCTTCTAGCTCCCAGAAAATTCAGGCTTAGAGGAAGTGCATGCCTTACCTTGCTCTTCTTCACATGTCTCAAAAAAAATGTGCAGCAAATTTTAAACCTGGGTTGCAGTATAAATAACTGATAGGGAAGGGAGAACCTGGTCTTGCAAATCCTCAGAGGGCAGTTGTGCGTCAGGCTGGAGGGAGAGGGTAGGGTATCTCACCAGTCACCACTGAGCTGGTGGCTCTGGGCTCCTCCTCTGGGTAAGTCCCCGTGGGAAGGCAGCAGCATTACCCCTGGAAGATGAGCCCTTGCTAGCCGGTAGCAGAAGTTTCTGTTTCATTCCTATTGCAGGAATAATGGGAAAGTGCTGTGAAGACAAAAGGAAGGGGCTGAAAAGAAAGGAAGGATTCCAGAAAAAGGCCTGTGTTTGTAAGGGAAATTCCTCACTCCTGCCACTGCCCATGAGGAGACATCTGATTGTCACTGCAGGTTAGCCCTGAGCAACGGAGTTACTCCCATGTCATGCTGGGATGGGGCAGGGCAGCGTTCAGCTCCCCGCCACCTCACCTCTGCCTGAGGTGTGTGTCCTATTTGTGGTTGTGAGGGTCTTGGTTTTATTTAATCTTTCACAGCTCTACCCCTCAGTCCCAGTGATCTTCATATGCACGTGGACTATTGGATCTGCCTTGCGTATGAAAAAGGGAGTAGAAGTGTGTACACCCCTGTGAGAAGAGCTGTTCAGAAGCTTTTTGGTTTAATATTCATACTAGCCTCAGGCAATTTTCTACTCCATGTTTTAGGGAGTGGGCAGGGAGAACATGTAGTTGTCCTTTCTTCTGATAACAAGGGACTAGCTTAAGCACACAGATAAAGAACATCAGGGTTGCAGATGGCAATGGAAGAACAAAAGTAACCAAAAGAGATTGGGAAGAGAGAAAACCTCTCTATCCCTTTTCATAGAAAAGATTTTAAAAAAAAAGTCTTCTATGACCATTCTTCCTTCAAACAAGTGAGTGATACCCAGTGTCAAGTCTGATCAGTCCCCACCCAGTGGACTGGGACAGAACTGAGTAAGGCAAGGAAAGAATTCTGGGTACCGAAGACAATAAAGCCATGTTATTAATTTAGCACAGCTTTGCAGTCAGAGGTTTGTTTGACATGCTCTGCTGTACCGGAGCTCATTTCATAATTGTAAACTGAAGATAACTTCTCCCTGGTTGCAGAGTTATGTCACAAAGTACACAGTAAACCGCTGTGAACCTCTCAAAGCTAATGGGAGCTAGATAAGATCAGAGTTTTCAGGACATGATTTGTATTTACAGCTTAATAATGGGTTCCATACCCCCCCCCCCTTTTTTTCTTTTTTTTTTTTTTTTTTTTTTTTTTTACTA
Organism: Morus bassanus; assembly: GCA_031468815.1. Classification (NCBI taxonomy): domain Eukaryota; kingdom Metazoa; phylum Chordata; class Aves; order Suliformes; family Sulidae; genus Morus; species Morus bassanus. The sequence continues at coordinate 83,143,972 of CM062568.1, read as the reverse complement.
CTTAGTGTTTCTATAAACTGTCTAGGCACAGCAAGGAGGGCATTTCTCTGCAATGCTGTTTATTAGAAAAGGGTAGCAGAGTCTACTGCATGTCCATGCTTGAGCTCAGTGTTCAAAGCCAAAAGCTGACCCTCAGGTTTATGTCTACCTCTGAAAAAATCTTAAGAGGTTTCTTTGGCAGGAGGGAGAGAGAGAAAAAAAGGTGAATCACAATCATGGTGCTTTGGCCGCTTGACAGATGTCCACTTCACATCTTTGTAGGCAGCTTGGTGGATTTGCTATAGTCTCCTCAATGGCCATAGAGACAGCCCTCCCTGGCAGCAAACACCTCTCAATTCTAACTGCTACCCTGAGGAGCACAACTAGCTTTCGCCCTGCTGGCAGCTGTCAATGTCAGCCATGCACAGCCATGTGTGGCTGCAGCAGGAGCGATGCTGACCCTCCCACAGGGCCCCGGAGCTCCAGACTATCTCCATGGCCTGGGTCTCCATCTCTCCATGGCTCTGATACCCCTCTACAGCACATCCCTCACTGCCTGCAAGTTTTGTGCAGGACAAGACTCCGTAGGAGGAGGTGAGTGGGCAGGGTACAAGCCCCAGGAGTTTCCAATCCTCAGTCCAGCTCCAAGAGAGATCTTGGGGTGGCCGCACACCCAGCTCTCACTGCCAGCCCACAGGCTTTGCTGTGTAACCATGTCAGATCCGGTGATTGGAGAAGTCTTTATAGAGCAGAGATGAGATTATACCATAAGAATTAGCATTGTATACCCAGAACTTCTTACACTAGTTTCCAATCACCCAGCAGGAGATGTTGTTTATTTGGCAGGCATATGCAAACATGCTAGCAGGGCAACTGAAGCAGATCTTTCCACTTAGAAAGTTTCTGCTCACTGCACAACTGCGTTAATGTAAATCCATTATAATTGGATCAACAAGAGCAGTGCTGAATGCCTTGATTCTTCCACCCAGCAAACAGGCTGCTGGGCTGAGTTCCTCATGGCTAGAGCCCAAACCCTGCCAACCTTGTCCCATGTGAAATAGATGTTCAATGAGGGGGAAGGCAAGAAAAAAAGCTTTTCTTAAATATATCCATATGGGTCTCATCTTTCAGCTTTTTGGTCTAGGTGCCTATCTTTTTATTCAGTAAACTCAGGCACAAGTCACGTAGCTAGGCCAGCTGAAAACTCAAATATCTGATGCATGTCGGAGCTTGTGGACCTCTTCTTTAAAGTATGATAGTTTTGGGCCATGTTCCCACAAAGGGATTAACCAGAGAAAGTCTCGTTGCCCAGCTCTCTCTGTAAGTCTGGGTGCTAAGCTGCCTTTCATGTTTCCTGAACATTATACTCTTGTACATGCAGCAGGACAGACATAAAACTAGCTTTCTTTGTGGGACCTTTTCTAAGGGCGTTAAGTTCTGTTTCAGTTTTTCTGCTTGTTGTTGTCACATGCTTAACACCAGGGCCACTCTGAAGTGAACACTGAATGATTGGGCTCTTAAAGGAAGTCAGTCCGTTTAGAGATTCACATTAACAGGATGGCATTGCAAGCCAGATCAGATTCATGTAACACTGATGATTTCATTTGACTGAATGCAAGAAACTGTCATTTGGAGAACTGAGATTGCAGCTGTCAGAAGAACATACATAAAGGAAGTGTGTGTGCTGTGAGAGAAACAGTACCAAGACCTTTGTGTGCTCTTCAGGCGGTATCTTAAGCACTTGATGGCTTTATAAGTACAATGTCCCAAGAAGTGCCCTCATGGCTCACATCTAAGGCAAACTGTGCCCATTAGAATGACTTTATTTTAAGCATCATTTCCTGGAGATTACAGGGGGCATGTAAGGATATTGCACATATTATTACAAAGCAAAGCCTTGCGCAGCCCCAGGTGTGGCTGGCACACTTTCCCTGTGCTGTGGGAGAGCAGCTGGGGAAAAGTAGCGCTGGTGCCCTCCTTTCACCTCTTCTTTCATCCCAAGCACAAGGTGGGTCCCCTGCTAATGCCTGTTCTCAGAGGTGGGGACAATCCTAGAACATTTCTCAGTATTTACCTTGGTATTGCATGATAGATGCTCAATGGAGTGAATGAGGTGGGCTCAGATGAAGTCCCTGTGGTGTGATGAAGTATTTTAGAAAGGACTTCTTATACCATGGAGTTTCAGGCAGCATGAAACAAAAAATCACAAAATCCCCTTTCATAATTATTATTAACTGACATCACTGCACTAGCTACCCAAAATGCTTGGGTTTTACCTTATTTTTCTCACAAGATGAACCTTTTTATAAGAAAAATCCCCAGCTTTGGTAGCACCCCAGTTCTGCTGCTGCACCTAAGTGCAGCATGATGTCTCGGCATCACCCAGGGTAGCTCAGTTGCACACCGGTAACTTTTCTCTCATGGTCTGGGGAGGCCACCGTATCCAGAGCACTGGGATGAGGGAAGCACCCATGCAGTTCCCCAGATCTCTCCTTTGGGAGGGCTCCAGCTGGAAAGGCGGACTTGGTTGCTATTCTTCATTAGTGGTTCCTGAGACCTCCACTATCATGGGAGACAAAAGCACATATGGGAGCACATCTGGTAGAGCAGAAGGTTCAGCTGCAGCCTTGCACAAGTGATCCCATCACCTTCTGTCTTACCCGAGTAGGATGTTGCCCTGTCTGTTTTGCAATGTAAAACATTAGGATGAATATTCCAAAGCAGCCCATTACTATGTCAGGAAGTTCTACAGTTTTAGAGAGGATGATATGCTATGCCTTTCAGTCAGGCTGTAATTTCATCCAGGTTTCGTATTGGCCAGCAAAACCACATCAAAAAGAATGAAGCTTTGAAGGCTTTCAAGCAGTCTGTTAGTACTGCTCAGAGAGGATCCAGCAGAAAATGTGAATATTAATCACAGCTAGGTTTCAGCAGAGATAAAGGAAGGAAAAGAGATTGCCAGTAAGGAGCTCAAATCCTGGCATTTTCAAGGGGAGCTCCTAGGCAATGTTAAGTCTTCTGAGCCTATGGAGGGATGAACAGATCTAAACAGTTCCTCAGTAACACCTGAGGTCTAACTAGGTGAGGCACGGCCTCTGCTGCTTCAGCTGTGCTTTGGATGCAAGCAGTTGTGCAAGCAGGAGTTTTAGGACTTCTCCTGCTTGCAAGTCATTAGTTGCCATGCACATGTGGAAGTCTCCACCCAGAGTGGTTGTGATCTGGCCACACACAGCTGCTGTGGGGCTGTGATAGTGACATGACAGAAGCAGTTAGACCTTGCTGGTTTTGCTGTGATGAAAAGGAAGATTCGAATGGCCAAGGAATACAACATGACCTTGAGGGACTGCTGGGAAGAAATGAGGCTAGAGAGTTACCTTGAGTGCCTGGGTTTACAAAATATTGTGCCTGAAGCACAAGTCATAGCTTCAGGTCCCTCACTTTGTGGAGACTTGTGAGGGGAGAGTGGCACCTTGGTCATTCATGGGTGGTGCTTGAGATTCAGCAAACTAAGCTTCGTTTCTCACAGGCTGACTGGGAGTTAAGTGCTGAAATATTACAGGCTGTATGAGAGGCCAGTGTGTAACTGGGCAAGCAATGCACTGTCCTGTTCCACCCAGGATCAGCTGTGCTTGGTGAAGACAGAGGGGAGAGCAGAGAGCACTCTCACAGCACAGTTCAGTGGCAAGGGACGTCCAGAGGTCATCTGCTCCAAGCCCCTGCTCAAAGCAAGGCCAGCTTCACAGTTACAGCAACTTGCTCAGGGCTGTGTCCCATCAAGTTTTTAGTCAGGGATTTCAAAAATTCTCTGGGCAACCTGTTCCAGTGCTTGACCACTGTCATGATGGAAAAGTTTTTTCCTTATATCTTGTTGGGATTTCCCTTGCTGCCGCTTGTGACCATTCTCATCCTGTTGCTGTGCATCTATGAGAAGAAGACAGCTCTGTAGGAGCATCTGTACCCCTGCAGTGCCAGGGAGTATAAGGGAATCCCAGCTGAGCAATCGCCCCCTTGTTGCACTGTGTTGGGGCTGGGGAAATGCAACCTCCTGAAGGGGTCTTGCTACTGCATAGAAGAACCAGAGCAAAAATGAAGGTAGGTGCAAGTCCCAGAAATCCTACATCATGAGCTGTCACTGCTTGTTCAGGTCTTTGTAACTGTGTGAGCAAAAATGACCACTCTTCCTTCTGCTTGTAGGTGCTTGATACCGATACTCATACTGCACTGAGTGTATATATGTTGGGTTTTCTTTTCTCCAGTAGTTGTGTGTGTCTTGTGATCCTCTAGCACTCCAAGCACTGTCTGAGGTGATCACCACAAACTGTGGTCATGGGACAATGGGAACACAAAAGAAACCTCCTTGATCAGGTGTTGCTCATCTTTCTTCAGGTCGTCTTTTATCCAGATTTTTTCAACATAGCACTTTATCAGTAGTTCTTGCTAAGAAGCTATTTCTTTAATGGCGGATTTCTAGGGCTCATAAAGGAGGAGATGCTTCCAGGAGACATCATTAGGGATACTTAGGGTGTATTCAGATTATGGAGAATTGGGAAAAGTCTCGCAAGCTAAATGGTTTACCTTGTAGATCTACAAGACAGAGCACACCTCTGTGTGGAAATACTAGATCAGGTCCAGTTGGTAACAATTCTGGCATACTGTCAGGCACAATGTAAGAAGCTTTGCCTTTTTAATCAGTTGATTAAGAGCTACTGTGCTCATACAGTACTGTGATGGGGTAGCTATACTGCTTCTAGTTCAACAGCCAAGTACAGTAGTTTGGGGATTTTTTATTGAGTCCCCTTTTGTCCCATGGGCATATCTACTCTTAACCAACCTGGACAAATTATAATTTTATTTTCTTTCAGAGCCCACCCCTATCAAAGGAATTCTTGCTTTCTCTCTTCCATCCTGTGAACTTTTTCTCTCCACAAAGTCTCTAGGACTCCCACCCAGAAACTGGGTGTCAGTGCTTAACATCATGCAGCAACTGAAAGCCTTCTGTATTGTGTTTTCTGGCTTCATCTGGCATGACTAAAGGATAACCCAGTGATCTCTTGCTGCCCTAACTGACAGTGGCACATGTGTCCATGACAGGGAGTCCCAGCACCCCTCACTGGTGTAGCAAGACATAGGAATGATATCCAAACGCTTTGCTGCTGAAGTCCAGTCCTTCCAGAAGACCACTTATTTCACTACTGAGTTGCACAGGAAGTTGCTGAGCAAGATGTTAAGTCCTTTGGTATCATCCTATTGTGCCCCCAAGCTATTTTTCTATGAAACACCTCCTCCTGGGACTGGAGTGATAGGCAATTTCCTCCCTCCCTCCAATCCCATCACATTGTACCAAGGACAGTTGCTGCAGCCTTTGTCTAGCATTTACATCCATCTGTTCTTCTCACAATAATGTTTCTGAATAATTTCTTGTTTTCTCTGTTCTCTATGTTCTGTACATCTTTGTTTTCCTGTTCTGTCCTGTTGTGTACTTCATGCTTTCCATACCTCTACATTTCTTGTCCATGAACTCCCCAGAAGCTTTCACACTGCTCAGAGTGGGGTTGTCCTTTGGGGCAATCCTGTGCTCAGCAGAGTGAAATAAGGATGGTAAGATGGAAGGCAAGGGTTTTATCTGAGACAGAAGCTACAGTGCACGTTTGTGTCCTGCTATGAGGGACAGGAATGGAATATGAATGTCTTTTCTGCTCAAGGACCAGGCACAGACTGCCATGCCAGAGAGGAGAACGGGTAGTTCCCCACCCCCCCATCCTTCTGCTTCTAGAACTGCTCCTCCTTGAGCCCATTTTAAGTAATCCTACCCAGAGGGTCTATATTATCTTCCTTACTTTCCAAAGCCATGCGCTAGATTGACTTGGCAAGATCAGTAACACTCTCGGTCCCAGGATATTAGTTGCACGTTTATATTCTGGAACTGTATCAAAAGTTCTTGTTGAAGATATTAACTATGAATTGTTGCTCTTTATTAGGACCAAGAAATATTTTATTTACTAGACGGAAAACTATTCTGACTCAAGAGATAAATGCTCTTATGGAGTGCTGCTTTTGTATAGGCAAGCCTGGAGGGATGGGCTGGCAGATTCTTTTTAATCCCTTTGGAAGCGGGGTTGGGGAGAGGGATTATTTTCTTCAAGGAAAAATGCAGATTTGGCATCCTAAAGCTATTTGTCTGAACTTGCTGGGTAGCAGTGCATTCTGTTGTTTTATGCTAGATGAATAGAAGGGAGTCAGGCATCTCTGTAACTTACTCAAAGGCCAGTCCAGCAGGAATGTGGAAGACCCAGTTTTGAAAACTTTCTCTTCCTGAGCAGGGTTTTCACCTCCCCATTGCCACCTCCACCCCCTCCCACCCCCCCCACCCCCACCCCCCACCCCCGGCCTCCTCCCAGCTCCCTAAGGACAGGGAACTACAAGGCTAAAGGGCATTTGCAGACAGATCTTCCTCGAGGTGACTTAGCAGTAGACTTAGTAGTGCTATGCCATCCGTTATTAACATGCAGGTATTCATTGGAAAAAAGTATGCGACAGGACATGCACTGAGAGGTGAAACATGCTGGGGGCGGGGGATACAATCCAATTCCTCCTCAAGGCAACAGCCCAGTGTTTTCCACAAAGCTCTGTGGTGTGAACAAGGGAGTGAGGGAACTGTGCCCAGCTGACCCTTATCACTTGAAGAGCAAGGCATGTAGAAGGCAGATGCTGAAAATTAAATAACCTTACCTAGAGAGTGGGACTGAACCTAAATTTTCTATGCCTCAGGTAAATGTCCTCATGATTTGGCTGAAAGAGGGTGTGTCTGAGGGAGCACCAGCTTTTACTGAAATGTTTGATTTAGGTCCTGCCAAGTGTTTGCTTAATTTGGAATGAAATATGGGATTATTTCCAAGAAAACAAAAACAAAATTTTCAGTGATCTGCTCTTTATTTTTTTAGGCCAGCTCTTGAACTGAAAATATCCATTCCAGGGCACACAGTGCTGCCTAAGAGTGAAGTGCTCATTCAGATGCAAGATGGACAAAAGCAATAGTGCAGGTCCTCAGGTTGCCCTGCCAGGGTTTCCCAAGTATCTTCAGGAGGACAGAGATGCTCTTTGTTCCTTGCACAAGAAATCAGTTCTTGCAAATAAAGAAAAAATATCTGCTTTCTTTTCCTCATCTCAGATGTTTTGGACCATGCTGAAATAGGGCTTGTTCCTACAGGCATAGCCATCTATTCCAGCAAATTTTGAATTGGTTCCTTGCTAAATAATCTCAAAGAATTCAAGGAAGAAGAAAAGCATGACCATAGACGAAGGAAGAGCTTATATTCCTCCTGATCATTCTCATGGTCACTTGCTGCAGACAACAATTCAAAATATACATCGTTTACTTTGTATGCTTGGCTTATTCACTCATTTCGATGTCTGAAGTTTTATACATAATATGTAAGAAATCTCAGAAGACGATGAAATGTTTTGCTTCTTTGGAGTGGAAACAACTGAACTCCCTCTAGGAGTTTTGAATCCAGGCCATGTGAAACACTAGGCTTATATTTGCAAAGTTGGCCATGTAAATTTTTGCTGAAAACTGAGACTTTCTTCCAGGTGTGTCTTTAACCTGTCTTTCTATTGTAACATTAAAATCTGACCCTCACAAGCTTCTTCCAGTACAGCAGCAGAGCAAGCATTAAGAAATTTGTACTCACTGAAAACATAAAAGACACTGAGTATGTTCAGTCCCAGCAGGAACTTGTCTACCTTTAGATATGGCATGCTCTGTGAGTACTATTGTGAATGCAGTTAAGGGCACCTGCATGTATAGGGAAATCATATTAAAATTATTAGCTTAGCAGTCCTTGAAAATAGATGCTTTACATAATTGTCATGTTAACCCCAGTCAGCAACTAAGCACCACACAGCTGCTCACTTGCTCCCCCAAACAGTGGAATGGGGGAGAGAATCAGAAGGATAAAAGTGAGAAAACTCATGAGTTGAGATAAAGACAGTTCAACAGCTAAAGCAAAAGCCACACACACAAGCAGAACAAAACAAGGAATTCATTTACCACTTCCCATCGGCAGGCTCAGCCATCTCCAGGAAAGCAGGGCTCCATCACGCATGATAGTTACTTGGGAAGACAAAAGCCGCAACTCTGAATGTCCCCCCTTCCTTCTTCCCCACCTTTATATGCTGAGCGTGATGCCATATGGTGTGGAATATCCCTTCGGCCAGTTGGGGTCAGCTGTCCTGGCTGTGTCCTCTCCCAGCTTCTTGTGCACCCCCAGCCCACTCGCTGGTGGGGTGGGGCGAGAAGCAGAAAAGGCCTTGGCTCTGTGCAAGCACTGCTCAGCAGTAACTAAGACATCCCTGTGTTATCAACACTGTTTCCAGCACGAATCCAAAACACAGCCCCATACTAGCTACTGTGAAGAAAATTAACTCTACCCCAGTCAAAGCCAGCACAATAATATAACATTAGCAGAAAAAATCTGGTCCATCAAGAAGGGGAAAAAACTGGCATTTGGAAAAGAAAGATTTCCAAATGTGATCAATGCGATCATAGTCCAGAGTATATGTGCACGTGGATAGGTAAAGACTGAGGTAGGAGGAGGGAATAGCCAAAGTGTGAGTGCTTTAACTTGAGGAGATTTTATCTTATTCTGTAGCTGTTTCAGCTGATTTAAATACTACTGTCCTGATTTTAAAGCCCTTGGAGACAGGTGTGTGTGCATTTCTGGAAGCCCTACTAAACATCCTCTGTATTGTCCAGGACACAAGCTCAGTTTAAATGATCACCCTCAGTCCCTATCTGTACCAAATGGAGGTTAAACATCTCAGAATATATCTTTTCAGACTGGGAGGTTTGCCTTGGTAGCTAGCATAAGCATCTGCTCTTTCCTTACCTCCATGTAGTGTAGTACATGCACTGTTCAGCCCTCTTCTTGACGGAAGAGCAAAGCTTCAAGTGTGCTTGTGTGAAATCTGTCTGCACACACACACACACACACACACACGCTCTCACCCATCAGAAAAAAACCTGCTGCTTTGCACCTGGAATAATTAGTTTCTGCTCTTTAGCTAAGTGAAAGGAGTGGAGAGTGCTCCAGAGCCCATTGCCCTGCCTGCCCAGGATCATCATGTCTGCTCTGGGCAGTGGCGAACGGCATCTGTCAGCCAGGAGGTTTAATCCTCCTCCCCTGAGCACCTTCTAGTAGGGGTTTCTGGCTTGGGAAAGCCTTTTTTCTCCTTCTTCCTCAGTTCATGCTAATGGTATGGCTAGTTAGACTGAACACTCTCTGACTTTGTCTTATGAGACACATGAGCCTTAACAAGCTAATGTATATTTTACACTGCATTTCCCATAACATATCTTGTTTTATTATTCACTTATGCTTTCAAGTGAATATATAGGTACAATACAAAATATATAGAATGAATTTAAAGAGAGGCATTATTTTTTCTTATAATACTGTCAGAATACTGTCGTAGTCAGGATTAGGTCCTTTCTCCCACAAGGGCTTAAAATCCTTCTGAAGTTCTGCATGTTTTTTTCCCCTCTTAGGTCGCTAAGTATAATCTGCAAGAGTTTGCTTTACTAGAAGATAAATGCAGGAATAATCCAATTTCCCTCTCTTCAGTAATTGACTGGATTTCTAAACTTAAGTGACTGGAAATGTCCTAGCAAATGAGGATTTCTTCAGTGATCTAGGAAAACACTTTGAACTTCAGGAATACATACATTTAGTGAAGGATCCATTGATTTACCCTAGTTCTCTCTTGTCATCAGGGTTTTGGCAGAATGGGCAGAATTTCGCACTGAAAGTGCTTAGCACAGTTCCCCAGAGTTAACCTCTCCAATACCTGCAACAACTGTGGGTTACTACTACCTTTACTGCATGCCCGCAAAACATGCCTTCTCCTCTCCCCGATCCTTCTGCCGCATGCCCCTTTTCAAGCCTGAACCCCAGACGGTCCCTCCTTGCAGCCCCAGGCCTCTCGCTGCCCTCTGCCCCACGGCTGGCTCTCTCCTCGGGAAGCAAACCAGAGCCCCCCAGGGCCTTGCTGCACCCCACAGCTGTTGGCAGCTCGTTTGTGACCCTGTGGGACTGGCACACCAGTTGGTGAGCCTCTTACTTAAAGGAAATATGTGCAGTGCTTGCTTTAGCCTATTATGAGATGATGTTTTTAAAGTGTTGTCTGAAGAAGGTGTAGAGAAGGGCTGATGTACAGGGGTGATCTAGGGAAATGCAGAGCTATTCCCACATACCTCAGTACATGAAGGACATGAAGTGCCCTCAGTACAAGAAGGACACTGAGGTGCTGGAGCGTGTCCAGAGAAGGGCAATGAAGCTGGTGAAGGGTCTGGAGAACAAGTCTTATGAGGAGCAGCTGAGGCAACTGGGGTTGTTTAGTCTGGAGGAGAGGAGGCTGAGGGAAGACCTTATAGCTCTCTACGACTACCTGAAAGGAGGTTGTAGTGAGGTGAGTGTTGGTCTCTTCTCCCAAGTAACAAGCGATAGGACGAGAGGAAATGACCTCAAGTTGCGTCAGGGGAGGTTTAGATTGGATATTAGGAATAATTTCTTTACTGAAAGAGTAGTCAGGCACTAGAACAGGCTGCCCAGAGAGGTGGTGGAGTCACCATCCCTGGAGGTGTTCAAAAAATGTGTAGACGTGGCACTTTGGGACATGATTTAGGAGGCATGGTGGTGGTGGCTTGACGGTTGGACCTGATGTTCCTAGAGGTCTTTTCCAACCTTAATGACTCTATGATTCTATGTACTGCTCGGCACCATGGGTCTGGGACTGCGATTGCCCTTTGGTAACACTGCCTTGCTCCCTTCGTATCTTACTCCCCTTATCTGAGAGTTTTCATACCCGCATAAGAAACATTAGGTCCTGGGACACAGCTGAGCTCATCTTCCAGTGTGCTCAGAGGAAAGATGCGTGCCCTGAGGTGTGCTTGACCACTGCATAAACCTTCCTTCTCTGAGGACGGATGCTATGGAGGGTTATAATTGTAGGAGAAGGAAAGGAAAAAAGAAAAAAGCAAGGGCCACCTACCTGTGTGCTTTGCTGAAGTGGATGGCGTCTGCAGTGGAAGACAAACTCTGCTATATAACCCTGAACTGATTTCATGAGGTATTGCCTTGTTTCTCCCCTTATGTAAGATCTGGTACATGCTGGCTTTTAAACTGGCAAAAATCACATTAAATTTGGGTTTTAAAGTTAACAACAAGAAAAAAAGCATTATGTTGTTTTGTGTAATAATATTAATAATAATGGTTAGTTGAAATAAACTTCTTGAGAAGCTCTGTCAGTTATTATTTTTTTTCCTGTGGCAAAATCTTTGCTCTAAGAATGAATTTCAGGGAAAAAAAAAATCACACTTAGCAGTGGAAACACTGGTGCAAGCCCTTGTTTCTTATGGCTCTATTAAAAATTTTGAGTTAGCACTCCCAGACTTTCCGTGTGCTATCTCCCTGCTGGACTACTCGGTGGTAGAGGAATTTTTCAGATGCATGTTTAGGCTTTTTGTGTCTTCCCCCCACCTCCCCCCTGATAGGTGTCCCTTCCTTCACCCGATTACATCCTGCAGCCCTGGCTCTGGCCGGCGGACGGCAGGCGGCAGCTGGTGCTCCGGCGCGGGCGGAGGTAACAGAGGAGATCTGGCAGCCGAAGGAGAGGGACTGACCTGCCTTTTTTTGTGCAGGTTTCCATAAAAATCAGTGCCAGTTTTGCAGCCCCTTCTGTGAGACTCTTCCTCCAATGCCGTCTGTCCCTCCCAGGTATCTGTGGTGCTCCACAGGCAAACTGGTGAACTCTATTGAGAAGGCGCTCTACCCTGATCAGGTATATCTGTGTATCTAACAAACAAACAAAAATCCCCTCTCCCTACAAACCTTGTAGTTCTTTATCAAGATGAGGGAATAGGACCAAGTCCTGTGCTGGCTTATATGGTGTGCACAGCCTTGGAAGTTAATATCCTTGCCCCTGGTGTAACCATGAAAGAGTCTGACCCGCAGTATTACTGTTTTCTGAACCTTACAATTTTGGGGTCAAAATACTTGGACAGAATCTGTAAAAAAAGAAAATTAAAATAAACTTGGCTTAGTTTCTTCCTGAGGACTTTCTGTAGCAGCCCTCAGGAGCTTGTCACAGGCTGAGGGAGCAGTTACAATCAGTTCCCATCAGGATTTTCAAAGAGGTGCCTCTGGTTCCTATGGAAATCAGCAGTGAAATTCCAGGTTTCAGAGACGTGTGATCCTACTTATTCCTGCTTTTCCCCTTTCTTTGACTGTTAATGCTTCATGCTTCTGCAGATTCTGAATTAAGTATTTTCTAAGCATTCAAAGTATCTCTTCTTCATGCTGTACACTTGGCTTGGAAAAGATTTCTACCTTTTTCTTCCATCTTATTTTTTTTTAAGGACACGCTTAGCATTATGTCATTTGGGCTGCGTGCCAGTAACAACAAATACATAGGGAGCAGACGACGTTATTCTGTGTGACAGCAAGAATAGGAGTGTTGCTGTAAAGCATAGCGCTAAGGAAAACTTCAGGCTCTGTGGTGAGATAATTGAATGAACCCTCAACATAATCCTATTAAGAAATTGATTACGAAAACCTGAACCGAAATTGCAAACAGGGCTCTCTGTATGACATATCTTGTCCCATCCAGACGAAGGACCAGCCGAATCCTACAGCCAATTTCGAGAAAAGCAATTGCAAAGCCCTACAGAAGATATCTACGTATTCTATTTGCAGTTTAAATTTAAGATGGAGACCTAGTCATGCAGACAGGCATAAGCAAATTCTTGGAGTTGATATAGGTTATTCTGTTGAATTATTTTATCCGGAGGATTATATAGATTATTTATTCTATGGATTTTTACACTGGTTTGGCTCTACTACAATAACAAAGACTTGACTGTTTAATTTTAATTTAAGTATCTATATTTCATTTGTTAAGCAAACATAGCATAGCTTCTGCTTTGTAACCCTGTGTGGTTTTATATTTCTATATACACACACGGAGCTAAAGAAGCCAAACTTACCTTTGGCATCCATGTGTGAGAGAACTTCAGTATTTTATTCACTAAATGTGGGCCTGAGATCCATTTAATTTCTCTCTCTTCTTTCCGCACACCATTTGCAAGTGGTGATTGTACTACTCCTTCCCCCCAGAAATATATTCTTGAACAATCAATCCAGCTCAACTTTTGGATGGCATGAAATGGGGATGTAAGTGGTCTGTGTGAGCCTAATTTCCATGATGAGGCTTTAGGAGGAGAGAAGTTGTAGGAAAAAGACCCAAATGAAGCTTAAAGTGTGTGTGTAGTTAAACATCTTTTTCCTTTGTTTTTTCCCTATGGTGTCCAAATTTTGTATGCAATGCCATTTGTCCCCTGCTACGTCTTGGAGTTTCTAAAGCTTTTATTTCTACTTCCTCATGTAGGGTCCAGGCAGAGTATAGATATCTGTTCAGTTATTCTGGCACACCGGAACAGTGGGTCAGGTCTCAGCATGGTTAGGTGTGTTCAGAGACAAGAGTAGAAAATTAAGTTTGGGGTTCATCCAAACACTTGTGTATTGCCTAAGTCACATGGAGTCCTGTTTGCACTTTTGGCTCAGGCTTCCATAATTATTTTCTTAATAGGATTGTCTTTGGGCTTCATTCAATTATCCAGCCAGGGAGTAGTCATGGGGGACTCTGAGCATGGAGGACAAGGTCTACTTTGGAGCCTTCACAGACATAAGCTGTTGCTTCTTCATTCCTGCAGGGAAGCTGAACTGCACTGAAATATCTGGAAATGATGCACAGAGGTAGGAGACAGAATGGCTTTTCTCTAAAATCGTTCTATCATTTGCAGTTTGCCTGCTCAAAGTGGTGAAGAGAGGGAAAGCCTGAGGTAGTGACTTTCAGGGGACTTGTACAAGAGCCAGAGATGTGTTGCCCTAATGTTACAAATCCTAAAAATCTACAGGGAAAATATTAATGCAGGCTTTGACTGACTATTCCCTCTGTCTTGAGGGGCATTATCGCCCCTCACAGCAGAGGAGCCATGTTATACTAATCAGAACCCCCAAGAGGCAAGAATTTCCTTTCTCCAAGCAAGACAAAAAAGCAAGAGACATCTTTTTTAGCATCCTGGCAGTTGTATTGCCAGATTCCTAAGTGAAACAAAAAAAAAAAAAAAAACCAAAAACAAAAACTCCTGGGGCCAATTCTTCCAGAGAATCACCAATTTTCTACAACCACCTCAACCTCAGAATTCAAGTAATGTTTAGAATGATGCAACAGAAGCAACACATGGGTCATCTCTCACTTTCTGTAGCATCCTTGCTGTAGTACTTGTACTAGAGAGTCCAATTGAATCTTTCCTATACTAAGAATCATGGAAATAAATAGATAGATAAATATAAAAGTCTCTGCTCCATACAAATTATATCAAAGGATGGGCGGCATTAAAACTGAATTATTTTTATTTATAGAATGCAAGAGTGAAGGAAGAAGACAGCAAACATGGTCATACAGAAGCCTTAAATAATCCAGCTGAAGCATAGATGCTACAGACCATTTGCATCAGTAAAAATGTTCAAATTTCTACCCTTAAAACTCTCATAACTTTAAGTTTTAATTTGAGCAAAAACTTTAAGATGAAGTTTTAGAAGGAAAAGCTTTAGAACGGCATTTTACAACAGCTTGTGATACAAAATAATTTACATGTAACTTTGTTCCTAAAGTGCTTTTATTACTGGATTTCTGTTATGCTTTTATTACTGGGCAGTAACAGATTCTTGAGATTTCTGTAAAATTGGGTCAGTCTCGTCAGGCTTCAACAAACTCTTTTGTTCTTTGAACAGAGAAATTCAGCATTAGCTAAGCTCTTCAGAACACGGGTGGTATTTTTCCTGCAGGATGTGTATGCTGATAATGATAGTGCAAATGGTATAAAAAATACATGCAATCTCTGCATAGTAATCAAACCTCTGAAACGCTGAAGTTTGTACCTCAGCCACAGGTGAGTGGGTTAGGTAAAATGAAAACAGCCTCAGGGTTTATAACAAGGTAGAACATAAACCAGAAAATGTTAATGATTAAAAATGAAAAAAAACATTTGCACTTTAATTCTTCTCTGATATTAAGAATGCTAAAAATCTCTGGAGAGTCTGCTCTTGTTGAGGTTTTAGGCCCTATAAGCAGACTGGTCTTTGATGGGGACACAGATTTCTCAAATTGACCAAACTTTTCAGGGATTAACTAGACCTAAAAGCCTTCTGACCTGCTTGAGGTTTGCTCAGGAGCAAGTTGCCTCCCTTTGACATTGGCTGGGCATGATGCCAGAGAGAAAACAGACAAGTGGTTAATCCTCTAACAATGGAGAGGTCCTGGGGAGAAGGACACCACCTGCACAAACCAGAAGAGCCAGGAGGAAGCCTGTGGGGCCTCTGCAGACCTGTGCCCTAAGGTGCTTTACATTTAATTGCTGTTCCTCATACCTACCTGTCTAAGAAAGTACGGGAAATTGTGACTCACCATTTTTAGGAAAAACCCTTGACTTTTAACATTCTGAGTTTTGTTAGCATTAACAAACAACTTAAAGTATTCACTGACTAAGGATAAAAATTGGTCTATAGTTTCAGTAGGAAAATATTAACTGCATTGAAGTGCACGGTCATTTCAAGCGAAAGTGGTGGCTATTTTAACACATAGCATATGTGAACATCGTCCCCACTCAGCTCCTTGAGCTCCTTGCAAGACCAAGTAACTGCAAAATTAGTGTGTACAGCCACTGTCACCTATGTGAGGTCTGTGCTTGTAGCCACTCTGTTACAGCATACCAGCCTTTGGAAGAAGGAGTGCTGAAAACAATAGCCAAAGCTCATGCCAAAAATACTTTTGATAGAAAGCAATTTTTTTGAAGTGTTAAGCTGGCTTTGAAGCCTGTGGATTGGTATTTTTTAAAAGCCTTCTGCTAGAACTAGCACTTGAGGAAAAACTACCTTTACTAAGCTACTCTCCCCTTAAAGCTGCAAGTGAGTTCAGTTCTTTGACTTAATATATGCTACTTTTAATCACACTTTTTTGGTAAACCAGCCTGGAAGAGGAGGGGGGAAGGAGGGGGGATCATTGTTTGCTTCTGAACCCTAGTGTCTGCTAGAAATTATTAATGTTTGCTTCACAACGGGGTGTGAATTACTTGGTTGCAGTCAACCATTGTTTGGAAATATATTTTGGAATGTTTCCTTTATGAAAGTTTTTTATTTGCTTAGGATTCATGATTCTGTATTTCTTTCAGCTGTTCACATGTTCTGTCGCTACAGTACTGCTCACTTTTATAGTAATGGGTTCAGCTAATAACCAGACATTTGTTTCAAACTACATCTTGAAACATGGTAAAAATCTAACTCCTGAAAACTGCGTTAAACCAGGATCTCATACGTTGTGCATTCTGCTAACAGTGGTCCTGGGATTTAACTTTTAACAGAAATCTTCCATTATTTCCTGGAAATAATTAAATAAAAGGTGGTCCTAAATTTTTGCAAGTGTGGTGAACATATTTTCAAATGTGATGATTGGGATTGAACTGTTTTGAATCTTTTTAATATGTTGGAAGACAGCACTTGTTTTTTCCATTTTGTCTGACCATACATGAATAGCTACATAAAATGGATCTGAGTTCATTAGTGGGGTTTTCTTTTAATAGTGTTGATTAGGACTGGATCACTTCCAGATGCATCAGTTTAATCCAAATATTACCACCAACACCCCCAATTTGTCAGAGAGAGGAATGTGGCTGTGAGAAGGACACAGAGGTGGTTGGACTGGTACAAGCTGTTGGAGTGCCTTTCTCACACAGTGCCAAGATTTGAAGGACCAAGCTGAACACCAAAATTCAAAGTCAGACTCCTAGTTCAATGTTGCAGTGCTGGGTACCCAGAACCTGCTGCTAATGGGACTGCCTTTGTGGCTTGGTAAGCATTTTTGAAGACAAATTTTGACTTTGGGACTTAATGAATTTTGGCATTCTGGAGAACTAGCATCATGGATGAAAATTAAACTTTGCTAACCATGTAGATATTTTTGATCAAAATTTTGATGTTTCAGCTCCTTACCAACCTCTTGCTGCTGGTTTGCAGGAATTACCTTACCTTATTTCCTTCCGGATCTACTTTATTTACTTACATGCAAGTGAGAAGGTCACCTCGGCAGAAAAATCTGGGAGGTGGTGATGTGTGGCCTTTGTGTCACAGTTGCCATCTTTCATTGTTTTCATTACATGGAGACATACAGTAATGGATTGCAAAAGACCTCCTGAATCATCTAGTCCAGCCCACTGCTTACCTAGACAGCCATATAATCTACATCTGAGAAATTTGTCTTTAGGGACTTGAGGTCTAATCCAACTACTCTTTTTGAAAGGTTGCTCCATAGCTTTGCTTTGTAGATGATTAGAGGCCTTTCTCCAGTTACGTGTGAACATCCTTAGTCAGAATTGCCCTTGCAACTGGTTTGCAGCATCTGTAGCTTCTTACACCTGTGCAGAAGAGGCTATTTTTCTGACCTGAAAGCTCTTTATACCCTTTAGCTTCAGTATAAATGCCTGCTACCAGACAAGTGCAACTGCAAAATGGTATCTGGATTTACTTCCTTCTTTCACCATTTTTCAGCCTGTTGCTTTCTACGTTCTTCTTGTAAAAAATAAAAGGAGTTAGGGCTGAAGTATGTCAGGAAGCTATTCCTGTAGAAGAGTTTGGGTTTTTTTCCTTGATGTTTCTTATTTGCAAATTATTTATCTTAAGCTTATTTTATATTTTGCTTTTCCTATGGTTTATCTGTTGTGTTTGGTTTGGGTTTTGGAAGGTAAGTGAGACCTTAGTGTCCAGTCTTGGTAAAGGTTGTAGTAGGTAGGAGGCCACAGTACTTCATCCCTTGCTTATATCCTGCTTTGCAAACTGGAAGTCTTGCTCTCCTTCCTTGCACCTCCCCACACACTCAGACAGAGCAGATGAATCAGGGAATAAGTGGGATTGTTGCATTCCTCTGACTAGTCTGTTGTTTTAACTATGCTGAGTGGTTGCTTTAGCAAATACTATATTGTTTTTGCTGCAAGTCATTCTGTTAATCATATAATATGAAATTCAGTGTAGAAGACAAACCTAGGCAATCCTGAAATCCTATACATTCCCCAGGCACTTGGCTCATCTGTCAGGGCTCCTGTGTATTTTGCAGTACCGTGGCTCGCTTTCCTTCAGCTGCCCACTCAAGTCAGTTGGCCTGAGGTGCTTGTTTCCTCTCCAAAGGAATCCACCTCTATATTATTTTGCATCTTCTGTATGAGGTTTTATTTTCTCACTTTGTTTCATATTCTGACTTTTGATGCATGTGGGATGTCCAGAGGTCAAACAGAAGAGTGTCATGTGTCCCTTTTCCTGCCTCCTTTGATGATAATCTCTAATAAAAAGAATTTTAGTTGATGCTACTGTGACAGTGCAGAACCAATGGCTTTTTATTAGAGATTAGATTCGATTCAGAGTTTATAGTTGCACTTCCAGTTTCTGTTTAAGGGAAACCCTTCAAAAATAACTTCTATTTTGCAAGAAAAAGCCATTCTCAGTAATACTTTGCTTTCTGATTCTGGCATATTTTGCACTGCATATAATTTGGGACTGTTTACATATACATAAGATTGCCAGGTCTCAGAGTTGAAAATGATATTTTAGAAGCATGGAGAGAACTGGCAGGCATCAGATACTACAAATCTTACATGTACAGCATTTCTTGGTTTTCTTCAATGGAGAGTGAGCCAAACATTGCTTTGCTGCCTGGTGATACTGCAGTTTTATATCAATAACCACTGTGAAATAAATACAGTTACGCTTATGCCTGTGAGTTTTAGTGAGTGTATATTTGATAGGTTGTTTTCTGAAAGACTTGATTCTGTTACTTTTGAAGTCAGTTGGGATTTCACAAACACGTCTTTTGTGCCCAAATATACAGCATGCTTGGCCAGTCAGTCAATGAGTTACTCTCTGCTCAACTAAGGTGCAGATCTGACTAATTTTTTTCCGCAGTTGGACATTATCTAGTCTAGTTTTCTCTGACACTGTAACATAAATTGTTTTTTTTTCTTCTGAGTTCTTCTGGAAGTGGTTTAAAATGAAATTGGAAGTTGACACCATCAATGGTAAGAAAAGCAGAGCTAATCAACACTTTGCATACCCAGCTACTCAGCTGCTAGCCTGTTTCCTTGCCAGGCTTTGGGAAGCCTCAGGGTGTGTCAGATTGGAGCTTAATTCCCCCCACCCCGTTTATCATCATTTAGCAAAGTAATTCTTACCAGTCACCTAGAGCAATGGGCAAAGGTACTGTCAGTTGACAATGGTCCCATGATTTTCCTGTGTTGGTACAGATGACAGTGTTCCTAAGGATGAATTAATTGGGATAATTTCCTGCTGGTGTCCCTTAGGGCAAATGGAGCTGGGCATGCTCTGAAATCATTCCCTTCCCAGTCCCTCTCCCCACAGGCAATGGTTGGGAAGAAAGGGAGCTGATTTGTTGAACACTGGAGCTATTTCCCATTAGGGGGCAAACTTAAACAGCAAGATTTTGGAATGAAGTGTGTGTTATTTGGACTGCTCAAGGTTGTTAAACAGGGGAGAGAAACAGCCAGTTGTGTCTCCCCCATTTTTATATCATGGGATCAGTTTTCAGAGAGGAGAATGGATATGAAAGCCCTACACTGTAATCACTGGATATAAGCACTGTCAGGACCCCAAAACTTCAGTGTGTCTGGATGCTTAGAGGTACAGGTGAGAAGGGAAGGCCCATCTCAATGAACAGCAGCACTGTGTCTTAGTTTTCATAGTGTCTCTTTCATAAAGGCAGAATTTAGGTATATTCAGTTTGTAAATTAGGACACCTACATTTAGATGTCTACATGTAGGTGTCCCCATGTGGGCAAAGTGTGCTCAATAGAGATTAGAGAGCTGTTACAGCACCACAGTTATAGATGAGGTGTTTTGAGCATGGTGGGACCTGAAGCATCTAGCTCACATGGGGACACTGACATATAGTCTTATGTAGGTGACTTTGGCTGAATCCTACCCTTTATGTCTATTGTCTGCTTCACGGGGTTTTTTTCATTTAGAGCAGCAATACTTACATTCTCCCATCAAAAGTCAAAGAGGACCCAAACAACGCAACAGGGGCTGGCACCAAATCCTTGCAGCAGCTCGTTCAAAAGCAGTGGTACTGGCCACCTTCCTCTTGCCATCCTGCCAAAGGCAGATGTACTTCTCATGTTCCTTGAAGAACCTGGGCTAGTGGTGCAAACTGATGGTGGTGGTGGGAGAAGACCAAAGGCATCAGCTGTTGCCAATGCCAAAGCTTAGCACAAGGAAAGCTGATGCCATGTCTCCAGAGAGCCGGGCATCCACACACTTTTATGAAGATAAGCTGCTTCCTGTGTTTCTAATTATTCAGAAGTAATGGTCTTTAATAGTATTTTTACCCTGGCAAGATTATATCTTGAAAAAAATCCTGTCATCTGTACAGCTGATGATAATGAACATGCAGGTTTTGGCTCAGGGCTGCTGTCAGCCAAATGAGATGAACTGAGTCAATATCCATACCAGTGAAATTAATCCAGTAACATTTAGATCAGATGTTTTCCCCCTCACTCCCCTTTGCATTCAGGCCATGTTTCACCAGTGTACTGTACTTGGCACCTGAATAAACACTTGCAAATATTTATAATTCCCCACCTTCTCATAGGGGGCTTTCTGAGATCTTTCCCACAACTCTCCCATATAAAACAGTTGAATCCCTCTTCTTTCTTAATATAAACATGGAGGTAATGTGCCCCTTGTCACAGCAGACATCTGTTATATGTATAGTAGTTATTCTGTAGCTCACAGATTAATCATTGTGCTCCATCTCATTTTGCATTGCAATCTGCAAATTACAATGATTCCTTGAAGAGACAGAAAACAGGTTTATTCTTTGTATTATTAATAAACCCTAAATCACTCCCATATTTGTAACTGGTTTTATGTGATTTGTTCCATTCTCCAGATGACAAATATTGGCTGCTAAAGACACTTTACTAAGATAGGCTTTGCTAATTGCCATGAATGAAGCTTGACTTGAACATTAATTAACTATTTCTGTAAAGGGCTTATCACAGCAAAACCTTCTGCACTTGTGTAAATTTATATTTAACATCCCATGACAAATGCATGCCTTTCGACAATTGGTTTGCAGCTCTTGACAAATGTTTCTATTTCATTCTATAAGTTATGAGTTCAGTCACTGGATCAAAAATAGCCATGGCTTAGATTCGCATTACAACAAATTACTCCTTAAATATGTTTCCAGTCTTTTGGGAATCAGCACGCTTTCTCTAAAATGAGGATCTTCCTCCCATTTTTCCTGAATGTATATGTTTTTATATAACAAGAGAATTAAAAATATCCATGAGGGCACTGCAATAATTCATATGTAGGGGGGTAATGCAGTACAGGAATTTGTTCCAAACCAGTGTCTCTTTCTCTGTGCTTTTTTGGATTAGGCTTAAAGTTTCCATCACCGGAAAATAATCGGTTACACTTGGGATTCATTCTTGCGTTGCCACCCTCCAAAGCCCTTTGATATGAAGGAGAGCTTGGGAGAATGCAGGGTCAGCCCTTTTGTGACCATCTTCATCAGCAATTTTATTCTTTAGGATGGAAATTTGGTGTTCCCAATATAATCCTAAATGGATTTATTTTAGGTCTGCAGTATCTCATAATGGCGCATATTGGAGAAGCCAATGGCATTACTTTGATGATAAACCACCAAAATGAAGAGTTAATCTAGTCCCTTGGTCCTCCTCCTCCTTCCTCCAGCAGTACGGATAGCAAACCTTGCAAAGGATGGTGGTCTTAAGAGACTCAGGTGTAAATAGGAGTGATTCACACTGTTTATAACTGTTCTTTGTTGCTGCTCTGAAAAGTGAGCTGGCTCCTGCAATTTCTTGGATCATGCTACAAAGACTGCTTTTCTATGGCTGAGCGTATTGTACAGTCTCCTACTACATGTTTGTTAGGATTTTAGTTTCCTTATATACACGCAAGTGATTCCTTCTGCAAATATTTGAAAGCTAAGCTGAAAGATGTGGTGAGCTCTCCACCCAATTTCTGGTATGCAGCTAAGCGATATTTTAGGTTATTTTGATGTTGAATAAATGCTGGGAGGACAATACACCCATCTAGCAGGAGTGTGAAAGGACTGAAAATAAAATTACAACTACCCATGAAATCAAATATTACGGGTGAGTTCTTTGTTTGCTTTTCACAGCATAGCTTTTTTAAAGTCTTGATTTCAGAACAAAGAAGCTTAGCCTGGAAAGAAGAGTTCAAATGTGATTTCCAGGAGATACCTCTAGAGTATTCTTTTAAAGATACATATATGTATATGTATGTATGTATGTTTATTTTTTTTTTTCTATAGACTTTTGTCTGACAATTAATTTCCCTTTGCATTTGGCTTGCATCACAGCATGTGCTCAAGCAATTGTTCTTGGAGAAGAGTTGTGCAAATATATATCAATTTAAACTATTTTACAAATAGAAATGATTCTCTGTGATTTTTTTGGCCCTGTTGAGTTTTTCCTCTTTACAGTATTGCCCATGGTTTATCTTCATTAGTCTCAGGTTTTATAATTCTTTGTCCTTCATATGGCTTGAATTTTGTGCAGAGCCTGGGATTGCATACATTGGGAACTAGCCTGGAATTCAGGAGAAGCAGGGTTGCTTTTCTTCTTTATGATTTTGAGCCTTTGTGACTCCAGGCAAGTCCTTCAGTGCCTCTGACTTCTCCTGCATTTTTGTCTTGTTAGAATCTGAGAGCAAGCTCCTCAAGGACTCTGGCTTTCAGCCTACATGGTGACTTGAGAAATCTATCTGTGAGTGTCTAGTTGCCACCATGGTTCCCAAAAGGTGTATGCCTTAAGAGAAAAGTTTTCATCAGAAATATAAGTATATTTTTTTAGTGCTTTTTCATGACCTGCTAAGTCCATCTACAGGCCTGTTGCATGGCCACAAATGTTTTTGCAGCTACACAGAGGGAAAGATGCACCTCCTTCCTGGAATGGAGTCTCACATAGACTTCACTTCTTCAGAGGCATTTGTCTGCTCTCCCTTCAGGATTTGTATGCTATCCCTTCAGGATTGTCTCATTTATTGTCTGTGCTGTGTATTTGTTTGCAAACCTGAATCTTGCTGTATAGATGCAGAGGCTGACTCCTTCTTAGGGATAGAGGAACCACAGCCAGCATATTCTGCCTTGGGGTCTGCAGAGTGCCAGGTTTGGGTCAGTCAGCGTTGTCTTCAGTAGCTGGATCAGCTGGATCTTTAACTACAGGGCTCATGCTGCCCAATTCTTGAAAGAACTCTGCAATTGGTAGTTAATCCTGTAGATTATACCCCTATTATCATTAGACTGTTTAACCCAAGACCCTTAACCTAACACATTAGTCTGGCTGAAATTAATGACTGGTCCCTCTGCTGAGCTCAGCTCTGGTGTGATGAAAGGGTGGATGAGGTTGGCTACTCCTGTTCATGCTCTGAAATTATGCATCTGCTCATTAGGTAGAGTTTTTGGGTGCCGTTGCTTGGATGTCTGGCAGCTGAGAAAGCTGCCTCAGATGTGCAGTGGTTTGTAAACACAGGCTGGCAGATGCATTCAGTTAAAATCTAATTCCAGGCTTGTGGCTTGCCCTTGAAAGGCTTTCTTCCATCTAGCAGCACCACCAAGCTCTCATCCAGACTGAAGCTGAGCCAGCTGTCTGTCTTCCAGGTACTTATCTTCTGAAGTGCTGAAACATCTTATGGGTTTCACTGCCTTCTGTGTCATGGGAACCCCAGTAAAAGCAAATGACTAGAGGAGAGCTTGCCTTTCTAGCATTTCCCGGCATGGCAATGAGACAAGTTCATGGAAGAAAACTCCACCCAGGCCTATTAAACATTAAGATGCTGATGCAACCATTGGCTCAGGAAGTCCTAGTTGTGCAGTGCCAGAACTGGTAGAATATACAAGGGAAATATCTCTGTCTGCTTGCCCTTGTCTCTTACTCTGCTCCAAAATATTCACTACTTTGAAATCAGCTTCTGAATTAAACGGATCTTCAGTGTGGTCCTGTAGAGCTGGACTTCTCTTCTTAACTTCTTAGAGTGTTTCCCCTATATTTGAAGGCATTGTGTGGTCTCCACAGAAAGTTGGCAAGGGACCCAGATCACAAGCTTTACAAAATGTATGCATTGTATGACATTTAATGTGAGTGTTTTAGTAATCTCTAGTGGACTAAAGGAGTGATCCGGACTGGGTGGAGGCAGTCAGCCAGCAGGGCTGACTAAGGAGAGTAGGAGAGAGACTTTAAACACATAAGCTGACCAGTCCCATCAGTGTTTGTATTTAGATCACATGTTTCTGGATGGCTATGTGCAAACTGGGGCTGGGGAAATCCTGCTGAATTGTCAGAAAAACTGAGCTAGATAGATTGTCAAGGGGCACTTGAATCAGCAGGAAAATCTGACTCCAG
The DNA here is from genome assembly GCA_031468815.1 of Morus bassanus. NCBI lineage: Eukaryota > Metazoa > Chordata > Aves > Suliformes > Sulidae > Morus > Morus bassanus. The sequence goes on along the minus strand of CM062568.1, from coordinate 83,119,422 downwards.
AATATAGGAGGCAGCTGGGGAGGTAGGGATGTCTCTCTGAATTCAATGTTCCAGGACCTACAGCAAGGAGAGACAAGATAGGAGTTCTTGCAGAGTGGAGCTGAAACAGCCAGGCAGGAGCTTCCTTAAGTATGGCTGAGGATTTTCTTTGAGTTATGATTTACTGATTTATCTTTTCTTTCTTTGCTTGTATCTAAAACCCTTCTTTAAATCTTGCAAGTTAGACAGTCCTGCTAAAAATGCCTATGCGTTTGTCATTAAACCTGGGTTGAAGTGAGTGAGGGTGATGCTGGTAAGTTTAGGGTACACTGTTCCCATGGAGGTGGTAGATCAGAGTAAAGAATTGTACAGGTAATTTAAGGGTTTGCTAAAGGAATTCAGGGATCATAGTCTGCTTCCACTACGTCAGCAAAATATGGGCTTAGTTTTGACAGATGCTCCTCCTTCCTTCAAGAAGGGAAGTAGTGGGGGGACTCCAAGACCATCCCAAAGGAAGAGTCTTGCACTGAGGAGAAGAGGTGCCATTAGCATCTTGCATTTGGCAGCACTTCTTATATATTCGGGATTGTGCCATGCCTTGAGATACAGTACAGCTAACAAATATCAGGCAAATCACTTTTTTCTTGGCCCATCCCTATGTGTCATAGGGGGCAGAATGATACCCTTAACCAAAGGCAAGCTAGAAAGAGAAACATACTAAAATAAGGTGAGCTGGTCAGAGAAAACTGGCAACAACAGCAATAGAATTATTTTAGCTAATTATAGAGGAAAAAGCAAAACTAACGTAAGGTTTCATCCTGGTCTTTGGCTCTGAGGCAGAATTCAGTCCTGCATCACTTCTGTCATCTGAGGAGCTGTAGGCCACACTGATCAAACAGCAGTAATTCATCATTGTCAGAATGGATCAAACTGATAGTATATTAAGAAAAATAACAATTTGCTGTTACAGTCCTATTCATTATTGCTTGTTTGCTGTTCTTTTCTAAATTAAAAACCCCCACATAGGTATTAAGCTTGGCAACAGTTTTGTCTTTTGAGTGTGTAATGTACACTCCGTACTAGAGTGTATACTTAGTTATAGCCCTTAGTAATATATTGTGATAATAAAGGGAACATTTCAATAATAGCACCTCACATACTGGGTAGTCCATGTGAGTGCACGGACATGAATTGTTGACTAAGTTACCATTAAATGTGAGTAGCAGCCAGTGGCAGACTCTGCCTCTGAGATACTGAGCATTTTCCTTAAGTAGCTGATATTACTGAATGCTTGACAGTTCCACTGTATGATAGTTTTCATGAATTTCCTGCCTTTGAAATCCAAATGGGCCACTTCAATCTCTATAGAGACATTAATTTTACATCTGCTTTTTTTCCCTTAGAGCTGAATTTTATAATTAACACTAAATAAATAATCTTTACAAAGTGTTATAAACAATAGCCATGAAATCTAGTGGGCAACTGGTTTGAACCTCAGCTGTCCATTTCCTTTTTACATCACTGGGGGCAACCCTGTCTGTGCTTTGTTGCATATGACCTCTTTTGCCCATCCCCTCTTCTCATATACACCTCTCTCCTTTCATTCAAACCATTGCGATTCCAGACAAATAGCAGTCTATTAGGTCCCAGTTTTTCAAGGCATACAGTAATTTCCCATCAACATCAAAGCAAATTACTCTGATTTAGTTTCTCTTTAAAAAAAGAAGCGTTCCTTTATTTTCCCACTGGAACTCGTTCATCCTTGCTAAGCACTGCTGCAGACATCATTCCTTCCTTACAACTTCCTTTTTTTTTTTTTTTTTCCCTGAGAGTTGTGAATTTCAGTCCGGCAGTTTTATTTGTCATTTTAAAGGAATGTATTATGTCAGTGCAGCTCTCGCTCTTGTGTTCTTCTAATGTAATTGGAATAAGTTAATTTGGCCACACACAAAATGGTTTTACAAATCAGCTTTGAAAAATTGGAAGGGCCATGACAGAGCAAACAAATAAATTTCTCATGTATTGTAGCATTAAAGTCTTGCTTTTGTATCAAAACATATAGCTTCCAGAATACTCATCTCAGAGCTTTAAATTAATCTCCATTTTTGTATGCTTCAGTTGAACTTCTTCAGGGCAAATTTCTCCCTTCATACATTGCTAGACACCAATTCACAGATGGACTTCAAATGCCAGTAACTAATACAGGAAATGAATATTTGGCATTTTTTCATAGAAAGAAAAAAGTCACAAAAATATTAAATGAAAATCCATCTCCCTCCAGACTTGAGTTGAAAAGTGAGCTTTCTACAAAATTTCTAAAAATTCTTTCTGAGATTTCTAGATTGCTTTTAAAATAGGAGAGGAAGAGGGTAAAAAAAATTTGAATTTAAAAATAATTTCCTTCATATAATTATGCATTTTCATCTGTTTTTTCCATCTTACACAAAATTAGCTTATACTTATGCTTTCAATACCTCCTGTCTGGGTTTGCAGAGAAGAGATTTAATGAAGCAAAATGGTTGATGATTTGATGTTAACGATCAGCAGCAGCATTTGTTAATCCCAATTTCATAGGCATTTATGTCCAATTGCAAAAGCTACCCAGCTTGACTGAAAAACTCATTCAGACTATCCTCTTGCTAACCTGGTAGATTACTGATGCAAAATGTGAGTTCAAAGTACAGGTTTAGATGTAAATTGATAATTTTGAAGGTTAGGTCACTGAGGTTTTCTAAGGAGCTAAAAGCAAGGCCCAGTGTGGGAATTTCGACTTGCTCTCACTACAGGTGAGGACTTACTGGACATGGTTTGGGCCCATATCCAGCAAAGGTGGGAATGAGAGACCATGAAATGTAACTTTAATCCAGTTCTTCAAAAACTTATGAAAAAAATCAGTTCATGTGTGTTTCTGGGTTTGGGCTGGAGAGATTCTAACAGATTTCTGTGTAGATTTGTCTTTAGTGTTTTGAATCAATTTTATCTTCCAGATCCTTTTAGTAAACAATAAGTGCAAGAGTATTCAGTGTGGTTTTGCTTATACTCTGTTTTAATAAATAACAATGAAAGCTGGGAAGGGACAGAGGGCAGAGGAGTTGGTTTGTTTTTTTCTTCATACCTGATGTTGCAGATTGAAGATACAAGCTACGAAAGAGAGAATTTAAGCTCCCAGCATTTTTTGCAATGTGTATGAGTGATTAGGTATTTTTAAAGGTAAATATAGTTTTGGCAGCTTCTTCTATTTAATTTATTGGCCAAATTTTCCAGTATAAGTAGGATTTATACTGTGTTTAATTAATTAGAAAGACTAATACTAAAGTGTTTCCCAGCTTCATTATTTTGAAAGAAAATCTCAAAGTGACAAGTTTTGGGGTAATTAGTTAAAAAAAGAAAAAGTTTTTAGACAGGAATAATATCATGCATGGTGAAAACTGAAATCACAGTTCACCTAGGTTTATTTTTTTAACTAACTCATCGGGAGGTACAGAGTTCTCCTGCATTCCCATGCCTGTGCAGCAGCCAGCCGTGGGGATTCTGCTGGCTATCCCCAGGCTCACAGAGACAGGCACGTAGCAGTTCAAGCTGTGTGTGAGAAAGGACACATAGGAAGAGGTTACAAAGCCCTTTGCAGATAATGACCATTTTTTCTAATTTACAACTAAATAGTCTGGTTTCTTAGTATTAGTCTTGACAATGAATAATCTTTACTGAAATGCAGTGTGAAAAGTAAACAACACTCTACAGTTCTAAGGCATTTTTTTTTTACTGTTACTGCTAGAAGAGTTAAAGTGCTTACAGAGGGCACCAGGAGCTGTTTGGATTTCTTCATATACTATTACATGATTTGGGATACATCTTTTAGTCTCTGCTCTACAAGGGAAGACTAGAAAATCTAGTCTAGTGGGAACTAGAAAGGTGTAGAGCAAACCTTCCCGGTCACTGCCCTTCCTTCTGCCACTGTCACTCACGCTCACTTGGATGAGATCATGACTCATGTACCAGCTTGCAATCCAAGCTCAGAGAAGATACTTGGATTTAGATGATCCCAGTCATGTCTTTTCTCCTGTGATCTTAGGGGCAGTCTTCTTGCCTAAGCACAGGAGCAGTGTTCCTCCTGCTGATATGGAGTATCCACCCATGGCTTTTTTTGCCTTTAAAACTACTGTGCATCCATAGTTCTGTGCTCGAATTTTGTAAAAAGAAAGTAATAACAAATATGTATATTTGTTTCCTGTTTCCTCAAAGAGACTCCCCGATGTTTAGATACACACTGAAAAGGACTTGAAGAACTGTGAGTCACACATGGGTCTGCTTGCATTTTGCAGTGCTGGGCAGGGTTTTATGGCTCACCTGGGTACCCAGTGCCAGGTGCCAGGGAGTTGGGATGGTGGGTGTTTATTAGGGTACACTGATGCTGGAAACCATTCCAGTAGGCACTGTACCACAGCTGTGTGAGACGGGCTGCCTCTCTTCTCACAATAGGAACAGACAAGTTATCTAGAGGGCAAGGACTTGGAGAGAGTGGTATATATGCCCAGATGGAGCCACTGTAATAATCTGGTATGAGCTTCCAGATAATTTAATAAGAATTGGCAAGAGCAGAACATCAGTTCCTTGACTTTTTTTGATGAGGGGAGAGAGTGGTGAGGTGTTAATTAAGAGGGACTTAGCTCTCGTTAATGCTGGATATACATGTTCAATGATGTGCTTTTTTTCTTTATTCTAGACACAAAGCATTGTACTACTGACCTTTAATTTGATAGATATTTGAGAACTGGAAAGACAGAGAGGAAAGCAGATGCCAGGGTATCCGTAGTAGTGGTGCAGGCAGTCCGTCTAGATTTGCTCACTGGAAAACTCGGTCTGCTGCCTGACCCCTTGGCAATGATGGAGTCACAGCTCAACACCACGGAGTGCTAAGGCACCCGCCTTAGTAAGGCTGGTGTCTTCTATTTTGGATCCTGGTAAAGCTGATAAGGTTTAAATAGGAAGTCACAGTACAAGCATTTGGGGCACGTTAGGGTTGGCTTTTTTAAATAGATGTGCGCAGCTGAAACACAGTGCTAACCTCTCACAAATCTCTCTTTGGGGCCCAATCATACCCATGACATGTATTCTTCCTTCAGCCAGGGGTGAAATATATATGGGGGGTGCCAGAGTGATGAGAGCTTGAACTGCAGAAAGCAGGGGCTGGTGAAGGTCATTGAGGGTTTGATGGAGAAGAGCAGATTCCTGAGCTCCTTGTTCAGGGGCTTGCTGCAGGAGCAGGGCTGTGCCACTGTACTGCAGGGACTGCCAGGGAGAGCCACTTGAAGAAACCATTTTTCTCCAGGCATTGCCAAAAATGATGGAAAAAAAAAAATAGCAAACATCTGGAAGAGGAGCAGTCTGAAGATTCTCTTTCTTTCAATAAAATTAAATCTTCATCTGTGTATGCATTTCTGTAAGACTGCCATTCCTCTGCAGATCAGTCTGCTAAATGAACAGTTGAATACCTGCTTGTTCACACTGAAAAGCATGCTGGAAGTGCTGAATGCTTTTATTTTTAACTGCTGAGCCAGCTTAAACTAGTAAAACTCTTCAATATATTTTTTGTTTGGTAAAAAGGTGGTCATATAAAATTATCAAAATTGCAATAATTAGCAAATTGCAGAGAAAGGTCTTTAGGACTTATAACTCCAAAGTGTAGTCAATAGAACTGTAATTTATAGGCTGACGCACCAGTCCAGCTATAGGCAGCTCTAGCAGTTGCTTTGCTACTCATTAAAATAAGTGCACAGCTATCAGACTAATTATAGCATGCAGCTATGTAGCAAACTGAACCCAGACAGTAAGACAGGATGCCTTCTGACTGAAGTAGATCCACAGCCCACTGCAGCCTGGAAATCTTTCTACATTTTAACCTGTTGTCTCCCTAGACGTGCAATGCTGTTTACTTTGTACAACTTCCTTTTGCTCTCTCTCCCCTGCCTCAAGCTCCCCAAAAATATCATCATGTCTCAAATGAGGAGTTACCAAAGGTGCTTTGGATGTGGCAGCTGCTGCTTTTGTTTTTTTGCTCTTGAAGAATGCAAACCCATCCTGGTGACTCCCACTTTTTATTATTAGAGCATAGATTTCAGCAGCTGCTTGACCATGTGAGGGTAAAAAAAGGAAAGGAATACTTTTTTTTTCCCCTCATACCCTATTATAAAGGGAAAGACTGGATCCCGTTTTAGAAATATTTGCTGCTATGTTAAAATTGTGATTAGGGCCTTGGTTGTGTGTTAAACTGCTTTAGGTGAACAGATAACTCAGGTGATTCTGATACCTTCCTGGAAATGTCAATTTTTGTGAAAGGTAGCTAACTTCTGACTTTTCTTGCAGGCCTGTGGGTTAATTGGTCTGCCTATCTGCATTCATATTTCTGTAAATAGAAGTCAGGTGCTACTGCTCATTTTAACTATGTATGTATATAAAATAGCTAACAGTTTTGTCTCAAGACCCTTTTCAGTTAACAAGGCTTAACCAAACTTTTGGGAAAAGTGCTGTATTTCATTGTCTTATGTATTTCATTGTCTTGTGTTATCAAGTGCCTCCGCTCTTCAGAGCAAGTTGTACATGTTCTCTGTTTGGGGGCTTTCTTCTGAGAAAAGAAGGAAGCTGGCCTTCGGCTTCCCCCTATAATGAAGGGCTGCGAACATTTTCCAACATGTGCTCACATCTTGGCTATTAGCCGAGTACCACACAAGCATCTTCACTTCAAGATGCAAGCTAAGCTTGCTAAATTTTGGAGTCCTAACCTGAACTTCACCGCCTTCAGCTACCTCTTAATCATATCTTGATTTGTATGTTTTCTCAGAGAAGACATTTCAAAAGATAAAACAGATTTGGCAGCAAAAGAAAAAAAAAGGAGAAAAGCGCTAAGATCATGCATCTGGAAAAAGCTTTCTAATCCATCTTGACACATCTGTTGCTTTAGAAGAAAAAAAAATCTCCTGGCTGCACTGGGGCCCTGTAGCTATGTGTGTTGGGGGCCTGCCTGTATAATTTGTGGAGCGCAATAATTCTGTAATTATATTGCTAATTGTGTGCTACCACTTTTTTATAATAACAGAGTGAAGTGATTTATAACTTAACAGTTTTACAGGAGCTTAGACAGACTGTTAACTAAAAATGAGCACTTGCAATGTAGCTCCTAATAACTGCTATTGTTAAGGGCATGCTATCAATCTGCCTGAATGCCTTGCTAGAAGGTGTAGCCTTGCAGAAGTATTTCAGACCAAAAATCTCAGCAGTACAGTGCCTTTCCAGTCTTGCCTGCAGGTATATAAAAAATAACATGAGGGAGGATGGGAGAAAAGTTAAGAGAAAGAGTAAACTAAGTCTAAGCAATACCCACAAAGAACTCCAAAAGAATGCAAATAGTAGGAAGAATCTGGATTTCAAAATGGAAGACATATTTGTAGTGAAAGGTAGAGAAATTGGATTTTGGGGGAGGCTGACGTACTTTCCTGTTCAGTAATGTGGAAGAATTGTTAGTCTGGGGATTAGACGGGATCGTCTCTCACAGTACTTAGAAGATCTAGGAATTGCAAACTGGGTTGCAAAGGCAAGATACTTTTCATTGATGCTTTGGACTATTGTCTTTTCAAAGCTGTATTTGTGTTTTGGGAGCCACAGTTGCTTTCTCTGTCTCTGGGTATAGTTGATCTGGGTGCTACCAAAGCTGCTTTTGCTTCCCAAGGTTGCTTTGCCTTGACTGGAACAGAAAGGAGTAGCTGCACTGAATCATTCAGGCAACACATGGTATTGGTGGTCTTGTTCTTCCAAATGTTATAAGACAGAAAGGTATTGCATTTTACAGGAATAAAGGGATAAAAAAAGAAAGAATTGAAAATGAAATCTTTCATGCTTAGTTACATGGAAATTTGATGTGTAAAAAGAAGCATAGATTGGCCTTCTTTTTTTCTTCCCCAAAAACCAGAATATTCTGTTATCTGAACTGGTGTGTTAAGTGCATAGCAATTACTACCTGTTGGGACTTTTGACCTCATACTGCTTGCCCTGGGAATATTTTAACTTTTACGATACAAGCTGTGGTGTGAAAAGAGAAATTCTTTCAACTCTAGGTATTAAAAGATGAAACATATCTTGTATTCTTCCCTCATTCCTGCAAGTGTAGTTTTATTGTAATGGTTCATTCAGGAATTCAGCTTTTGGAGCTGACAATTTGCTACCTTTGGCTTAGATTATTACTGCTTGCAAAGCTGAGTGTATAGGCTTATCACTTCAGAAATGACATGACCTAGGTTATGAGATCATCATGAAAGATTCTTCATTAAAAATCATACAAGATTCATAGAATTATTTTATTTCAAGGGATTTTTTGTTTCTCATTTCTCCCTGGAGAAATTTTCCAGCTAGTTGGTTCTGATACGATATAAAATATACACAATACTAATTTTGTACTCAAAGATGCTTGACATAAACATCAGTAGATTAAATGGCATATGCTTTTGGGAGGAAAACATTTGAATTTGGAAACCATATTAAAGTGAATATATTTTAAAAATTAAATCACAGTATGTGTGTGATTACACATGTAATTTAAGTGTTCTGCAAAATGTGATACCAGACACATTATTTAACTCAATCTGTATGAGTTGTTTTGGCATGTTCAGAATTTGCCTAATAGACTGAAGTCAATAGATAAGAATAACTTGTTCAGCATGTCCAGACAAAGTAGTTATAAAAGAAAGAGAAGAAAAATTAAAGCAGTGGAAATATTTTAAGTAAAAGGACAGGAACTTGGAATATGAGAAGTGAAATAGAATATGTGAATATAAGTGATAGTTTGGTATTCATTCTTTTCATTGTTCCAATTAAAAAAGTTCAGGTCTGCTTCTGCTTCCCTCAAAATCTGTGGCAAGGTCTCTCTTTTCATTAAAAGGCTATGAGCATACAACTTTTAGTATATATGTCCAACCTATCAGTAGTTATTTTTTCTTTCTCAGAGGGATGAAGCTATTGACTTCAGGTTTTTACTCATGAGAATTGCACAGTCTATGATGAACATGTGTCATTACTATTACTAGGGAAGCATGTAAGGTTCTGCTGATAGGAAGGTAGCAGGTGATTTTCTGCTAAGCATGGATTTTGATTTTGTCATTTCACTTGCATGGATTTTGATTTTGTCATTTCACTTACTGGTCAAAATGCTAAGATAGATACAAACTTTCAGAGCTCTAGTTAAATCCACTGCATTAATTCACAGCATTTGCCTTTGTTTCTCATAATGCTATCCTGCTAATAAACAAAACTTCCTTTAAAGCTTATCTCCTGCATTGTTCCCTGCACAGTGTAATGTAGAGCCTCCATTCATAATCTTCACTGTTTTGCACTGTTTAATCTGCTTTAATATTTGACTTTACTGTATGCTGTTCTGTAGATCCTACAGCTACAAACCGAACTACACATCCAAGCTGAAAACCAGAGCAAAGGAAATAAAAAACCTAAGAATATAGGCCGATACTCCCTCTTCTTGCTTATGCATTTCTCCATCTGTGAAATAGAAATACTACTACTTGCTTTGGATCTCTGGGTGAAATTTGTATGTGAAAGATTACTAGTATTCTCTTTTGCTCCGTATTCTTGCTTATGGCTCTGCTTTCTACTTCAAAGTAACAAGTTACATGAGATGTCTCTGGAGGTAATTTTTGGTAGATATCTTTTCAAGTACTTTAAGAAATGATTAGAAAGTTGTCTGAGCTAAATATGTGCAGAAAATTGATCAACAACAAACTTTTTTTTGTGAGATATAAAATACGTGACAGGGTATAGTTTTGCAAAATACACATCTCATGCTATTAGAACTATTTATTCCTGTTATGTCTTTTTGTTTTGCAACGGGCTTTAATATACGGACATCTGCTAGTCAATAAGGGTTTTGTAAAGACAGGCATATAAAATTATAAATGTTCTCAGTTTGTTTAAAATATGAAAATGTATTATATTCCAATCTTAGAATGCACAAATTTGATATGGGCATTCAAAAGGGACTTGTTGGAGAAAATAATTCCTGAGAGATTATAAAAGCATTAAAGAAATGAAATTCCATTTCTGTCATGAGGTGAACTCTACAAAAAGACAAAAATACATTTATCAATATTAAATAGCCACAGCAAACCCACCTGCAACACTACTATGCATGTACTATTCCCACAGATTCACGCACAACCCGGGCATGTATGGTCCTGCACAAACACCATCTTAAATGCAGCAAGACATAGGGATGTTTTGCAAAGGCATAAGCCTTCCTTAGCCTAGTCAGTAGGCTAGGCTTCCTTAGGCTAGGAGGGCTAGTGGCAGCAGCTTCTGCCCAGTATTATTCAGGGACATAAAGTTAAACACCTGTTGTGAACAAATGCCTCTCTTCTGTCTCTACACCTATAGTCCATGAAGGTATGCAGGACCTGAAGTTAGCTTTGAGGAATAAGTACCATAATTCAAAATGGATCACCCTTTATCCCCAATGCCTGAGCCTTAAGCTCAGGCAGTCTGGGTGAAGGCTGACCAGTTTAACTTCACCGTATCAGCGGCTAACCTTTTCTGATTACTGAGTCTTTTATAAATATGTAAGGTATCCTGTAGTACATACCCCTACCCTTCTCACAAAGGTACTCAGTTGAACAGCACTATGCATGTGCGGTGTATGAGGCTGGCTTCCTCTCTGCATTATTTAGAATTTGCTGAATCTAAACATTTGTGACAACTCAGGGGTCCTTTGGAAGAAAAGATATGAAAAGTTCTTTTGCATCAGTGTCTGAATATACAGTTTCATTAGCCTTCAAAAATACTTTATGGAGCTATCAAACTTGACAACATGTCAGAGCAGAGAGCTGGAGTTTCTGAAGTAACTTTAAGAGCTGTTTTCAAAGTATAACCCTTCTGCAGTGCACAGACCCTTTAAAATCCTCAGTCAGCTGAACTGTAGTTGCCTGTCAGACATAGGGCTGTTACAACTGACTAGGATTAGCTCCTGTCTTTCTCATCAGTCAAAATTCTAATACTGGTTAAAAAGTAAATTTTTCAACTTAATAATTTTAAACTGGAAAATATGACCACAAAACTGGACACTGAATAAATTTACTCCTTTGAATATGATCTCTGCACCTTAACAAAACACATCACAGTGAGTTAATAATTACTATTTTTATACCGTGTTATTTTATGGAAAGTATCTCTCACCAGCAGGAAAGTACAAGGACTTCTAGGAATCACTAGGGTATAATGAAAGTTGCCAAAAATGTAAACTAATACAGGTTTTCTTATGAACCATGAAAATATTATGTTTAAACTAAAACCGTAACCTTTAGCCTTTGTATGAGAACAGCAAAAAAATATGAACAGGGATTTTTAAAAGAAGTGTGTGTATATAGACATCTGAGGTCTCAGGCCCTAATTTTTAACTAAATAAATAAGGCCTGAGACCTCAGATGTCTAGAAAATACCAGCCAACTAAACTAACATCAGAAGATCAATGAATGATCTGTGAGTAAGTGGAAAACTAGTCTGATTAAATCTGCAAAAAGAATCTGAACAGTGGGGTCCCCTCTTTTTGCTTCTCAAGTGCCATAGTGTGCATTTAATTGCAGCAAGATACCTTTTCACCTCCATAAGGGCATTTTTCTGAGATTTTTTCCATTCTGCTTTTACTTCCTCCTCTCAGTAAGTCAACAGACTTCAGCCAACATACCAGCAATACTCTGATAACAAAAGTGATCTACACAACAAGCAGCACCCAGCAACACAATATCAGGATAAAAGAAGTACTCCTCCTGAAGAGACAAAAATAGTAAGTTCCTAGGATGCTACTTGCTAGGGTGTCAGAATGTTGAAATATGCCAGGAGAGCATTTCAACTTCCTAGACCGAAGATCAACAATAGGGGCACACAACCAAACCAGGAGGCCTATGAAGAATGAAGATAATTAAAAAAGAGATAGATCTTTTCAGTGATTCTTTTTTTGCTTGATAAATTCAGTTGTGGATCAATTGAAACCATTTATTGAATCCATATTAAGAATTAGTTTTGGCAACAATGTGAGAACCAAGTTTAGTTTTCTCATTTTGAGGTTTAATCAAAAAAAAGAACCCTTTTTAAGGATCAGACACAAAATCCAGAACACTGTTGAGTATCTTAAAAATTGAATGGTGTGACCATTGCAAAACTTATTTTCCTTTCAGAATAGAACAAATATTGCTTTCTTTTTTTTCTTCGAGTTTTTTTGGTTTGGTTTTTTTTTTTTGTGGTTTTGGGGTTTGGTTTTTTGTTTGGTTTTTTTTTTTTTTTTTTTGCTAAAGGGAGTACAAAGGCTAAATAACCTGAAAGAAGAAAAGGATGAAATGAATGTTCTGCCTGACCCCAAGCATTTTTTTACAGCTTTGGTTCAATAACCCAACTAAAATATCCCTTGTTAACACGATTCGAAGTACAAGGTACCTTAACAACAATTCCCAGGAGAGGTTGTAACACCTTTGTCAAATTCAGTTTAATGTCAAAGTGGCTGAGAATATGTTCCTTCTGTGAAAAAAAGAGGTATTTCAACATTTCCATCCTAATTTTGGAAGAAAACAAATGTTGAAATATTAGAATTTCCCCCAGGATGAAAATTCTAATATTTTGCTCGGCTCTAGTTTCCAATAACTCTTACACTTTAATTTTGTAATATTTAACTTAATGTTTCCCATGTGAGTATTATAGCACTAGTGGGTAAAACTTTAGTCACCTCACAGATTAGGCATGCAAAGGAAAACAGTTCGTATGTGTAGAGGGACAGATTTCTCCCTTCACAAGTGCCTTCCTCTTGTTTCCCCTGCTGATGAGATGTCAGTTTATTACAGACTTGATGAATGGAGTTTCCTTTCTCAGGAAACAGTAGTCAGGCCTATGGAAGCATTTATGTAACGACATACGTTCCCTCTGTGGAAGTTTCCTTATTATCCCTTCCCTTGGCTATGTTGGACTGCAGTCAGGGACAGCCTGAAGGGAAATGGTGAAGTGCGGATGCTGGGACATTTCTGGGAAACAAAACTTAGCAGTCCTGGTCTTAAGAGTTGTGAAGCCACAGTCGACCCCCACTTGCACCTCTGTGGTGTGCTGAGTGAGATACCTTCTGTGCAGTTAATCCCTACGCACTCAGGAAGTCTGATGTAGCCTGCTTTTCATGTCAGGGTAGGGCAACCTTACATGCACATGCACTGAGCCCAGTTTCATTGCACACATCACATAAAATCTCTCTTTAGGGCGTGAAGTTGCTTCCTACCAGGTCAGGTCCCAAACAGCCCAGCTCTTCAATTGCCGGTGGTATTGGGCACCTCCAAACTAACCAACCAAAATGAATTGCAACATGAACTAGATCCAGTTCTCACTCAAAGTTACTGAAAGATAATATGAGCTTCTCCGTAGCATACACTCCCCTAGACCTCAAAATACTCCACAGATTAGCTTGATCTAACTATCTCAGTTTTACAGATTGGAAAACTAAGGTATTGACACAGCTACAGTTACCAAATCACCCATCATGTTCTGTAGCAGAATTAACCCTGGAGCCTATGACATCAGACTCCAGGTCTCATACTTCAATGTTTGACCATAGTCATCAACAGGTATATCACTGGATGTGTGTTAGCAGGTCTTTGTCTTAATTCTGTTTTGCTTTCCTAAACACAGCAAATCAGTGCCTGTCTCCTCTTGTTGCTGCTGGAACAGATCTCCACTGCTCCTCGGGTGTCTGTCCTGGTAGGCTCTTCCACCATCATTTATGAAAGAGGGTGTCTCTCGAACTTGGTAGATGAGAAGGGAAGGGCAGGAAGCAAGGGATGAATCCAGCTACTGAAATAATCCTTTACTGCATGACAGGTTAGACTGGCCCAAGATTAGACAGTAACAAATCCTCCCTCTTTCTGCTCTTGCAACAGTTAAACCAGAGGAGAACACCTGGCTTAATCCCTTCAGTGTATTAACTCAAAATAGTATATACAATGTTTTCTGCTGGTTGTCCTGGGCTTGTCTGGTTTCAACTCAGACTTCCTGTTTCTATACTTGAACTTGGTGTTTCTTCCATGCTCCATTGAGACTTTCTGATAGAAAGCACAGTGCTAGGTCAAAATACTGCTATAGATCAGATGCAGTAAACCTTATTAGAAGGTTGTGCTGACAAATGGATATGCTAATTTCTTGTCCTTCCTTTCCCAGTAGAGCCTAAGGAAATGCATTGAGTTACAGACTGGCGTATTGTCATTTTGGCAGGTTTCAGAATTATCACAACCTTCATTCTGTCCCTCAGCTGACTGCTTACCTCTTCATGAGCTGCTGCTGTGTGGGTGGAGTACAGTTCTCCAGTTTATTTTGCTGTAATGTACCACTTTGCCACTGGAGGTAAACCACAGGAGGAGACTATCACAGACGTTTGTTCATAAGACTACAAAGTGAGGAGAAATACACTTTATCACTTTTTCTTCTTCCACCCGTCTGCCTAACAATCATTTGATTTCCTCATATCCACCTATCTCCGTTTCTTGTCATAGTCATGACTAAACTAGCACGATCTATAATGTAGCTTTTTGTTACCACAATCTGTTTTTGACGGTATACTGAAAAAAAAATCTTTCTATCTTTCCTTCATTGGTTAGAAGGGCTGAATTTTATTTAAATACACATTTTTGTTACTATTAGCTTTTTTGATAAAATACACAACCTTTGCTGAAATCTCTGATAGCTGAACGCCTTATATGTTCATGTGTTACTGATAGCACTGGAAAGAAGGGAAAAAAGTGAAGAGGAAATGTCTTGCACAAGTGTTATTGTTCTGTTCTTGTCTGTTCTCATTTGGTTTTGAGTGATTTTTCTCATGTGTGTGCTATTCCTAACTTACTGTCTCAGTGACTCATAGTAAGAATCCTTTTCAGGACCATTTCCTGAAAAGTGGCCCCAAGTATTTATGATATGTTAAGCCTCACTGAACATCTCACTCCTCCTTATTCAAGCCGGCACCTATATGTTGTCAGCTAATCTGTATATGCAAACACTCCAGAATAAACTGTCAAAAGGAAGAATTAAAGGCGAGTACTGTAGTTCATGGGCCCTGGTGCCTGCTATTCATCTCATTTAATTGGCTTCCTCTGTATTTTGGGACTGCTTGTGTGTTTTGAATTAATAAATTATTAGATTAAAATATGTAAACATCTTGTGGAAGCAGGATTGGGATCCAAAACTCCTCCCCATCAAAGGTCAATCCCCCTGCTCCTGGGCTGCAGAATCATGGTGGGCTCTTTTGCTAAGTCTCCCTTACCCAATACAAACCTTTTATCCTGGTCCATGTGAGGAATGGAAAGTGGTTGGTCTGCCTGTCTCTCTCCCCAACCAAGGAATGTCTGGTTATGACTGTCTGTAGCAAAATATGAGGTGTGGCTTAAAAAAACTCAAATGTAGAAATGCTCTAACCATGTCTTGCAAAGAGGTAGACACCACTACTGCTGGCTTTATTACAAAAATGAAAGTATTTTTAAGGGGTAAGGCAATGCTGCCATGTCCATAGGCATGTTCTGGAGGAGCTCAGTCCCTGCTGGAGTTTAAAACTGTGGTCCCATATATGCATGCAACTTCTGAAAGTTCAACATCCATAGCATGCTGACTGTGTGAATATTGCTTCTGAGCATCAATTTCTTCTTCCTTCTTTAAGGCCCTAAGTATCTAACTCAGCTTTGTCAGGTGTAGCCCAGGAACAAAAACTACTGGTATGGTATGGCCTGAGGTGGTCCTTGTACAGATATGGACCTCAGCTTTCACACAGACCATTCTTATACTCCTAGGAACATCCTTTACTGTCACTCTTAATGAGGGGTGTCTTATGAAGCAGTTACATTAAGTACAACTTAAAGCAAAGGTAATTTAAAAAAAAAAAAAAAAGCTTAAATGTACAAGCTTGGGTACAGTCATGATTAACTCATTACCTGGAGAAAACTGCTGAAGATAAGTGTTGAAATATGTACCACAGTTTATGCAAACAACTATATTGTGCATGCTAATACATATTATGTGATAGGATATGATGATGGTACTAAAATAAAAAGCATTTAACAGCAAACCTAGAAGTACCTTAAAACATTTATAACCAAAATGGAAAACGATGTCATTGTCTGTTAAATATTCCTTAATTTTCAAAGTATTTTTCCAGTGCATTATGCTTTTTGGCAAATGTAGCCAAAGAGACACATCCAAGAAGTTCATGTTTCTAATAATATAGTAAATGTTAAATTTTTCCATCCTCCCAGCATTCAATTCAGCAAACTACTTTTCAGGAAAATACTCCTAGGATGTACATAGCCAGGAAGGACTTCAAACTGATGTTGGTGGTGAAGCGAAGCGAAGGTTGTTTCCATGCCTTTAATGCACACTTCTAAGTATTTCAGGTTTATTTTATCTTATTTCAGAACTTTCCATATGTCCCGTTAATAGCTTTTCAATTCTACTTATTTTAGTTTTTGCTTCCAAAGCTTTGTGTCTGCAAGTTCATTACCTGTGCATCATTCATCATTAGCTTCCTGTGTTTTGTTTCTAGTATACTTTATCACAATTCATTTATCAAATATGATTCTTGAAATACTAATCCATTCCTAAGACGAACTTCATGTATTGAAAGCGGGTCTTTTGTTTCTTTTTTCTAAAACACAAATGCAGTTGAGTTGACCTCTAATACAATTCTGCGTGAAATTCAAAGCCTTCTACATATTACCTATGTTGGTTATTTTTAATGAAAAAAAAGTGGAAACATAGGATCAAAAAAAGGCATTTTTTTTTTCTTAATGACTTGATGTTAGGCAATTTTATGAGTGCCTGTGATAAAATCTGAAAAATGTATTCTGAATCAGTTAAGGTGTGAAATTTGCAGATCTCTAAAAGGGCTTTTTAAAGTTTCTTTTCCCCTCTGAAATTTTCCTGCAACAGCTGAATTCTTCATTTCCCTATTCCATTGCATGCAACGTGTAGTATCATCACAGTCAACTCTTGAAGTTGTAGTAGAATGATGTCAAGATGATGGCAGAGGGAATGTCTATGCAAGTTCAGCTGCTATAGGTAAAACAAATAAAGCTGGCTTTAAATGACATTTTGTTTGAAACAAACCAGCCATGGCAAGTCCATTCTGAGTTAATGCCTCTAGAACCCAACTAGCTCTGCTTAGCCTGTTATGAAGAACTATTACATCCCATTAGTGAATATGACAATGGGAGCTGAAACTACTGAATCTTTCACTGCTATAGATTTGTCAAAGGCTATAATGAGACAATTTTTCTGTTGTTTTCTTATCTGTCAAATGAGGAAAGGAAGCTGCGTAAATGCAAGCAGATAATATGTGTTTCTTAAGTGCTAGGTAGTAAATACTGTATGATTAAAAATTAACACCACAGCTGTGATAACACAGAACAGTGATCTGCACTGAACAAAATATTTGTTCCTTCCTGAGCCAAGGAAGGCTGGATGAATATATTATATGTCTTGCCAAATTTATCATCTGTTCTCAGGAATTACAGTGATAGAGATCTTTGAGCTTCCTTTGGCAATCTTTTACAAGTGCTTCACAGTCCCTACTATCTAACCTGAACTTCATTTGCTTCAGTTTAAAACCCTTTACTTTTGTCTCCATGCATGATGAACTTGCTAAACAGATTTTCTGAAGATTTCAGCAGCCCTTTTCCAACGAAGATACTTTTATTTTAGAGATTGGTTATAGATTTCAAACATTGCTTATATTAATTATAGCTCTCGCACATCCACCTGTTATGTCAAGTTGAACAAGCTTAGGTAAAACAATCTTTGTTAAATCTTTGTATTTTGTTTCCTCTGTATTACTAAGTCATGCAGGCTTCAGATTTTTTTATCTTATTAAGTTTAGTATTGCTAAAAAGAAGATAAATATTTATGCAACAAAATTAGTGATCTGTTTTGCTTGGGAGGTGATGTGTGATAATTGACCAATCCAATAGAAAGGTGTTCATAATCACAGACCAAATTCCAAAATCCCTCTCTTCTTTGCACTTGAATGCTTCATTTCAGACATTCAGTGTTACATACATCATGAAATACCGTTGTTTTTTGAGGAGAGGATTTCTGAGAGGGTTTAATTCATTGATAGCGTTCAGGCTCAGGAATTCAATATTGACCTTGTCAATGAGTGTGTTGAATTGCTTTACAATCCTGAGCAGAAATTCCATCTGTTCCTCCTTTGTCTTAGGAATGATAATATTCAGAATAAAAATATTGCTGTAGTCAGAACTGGTCTGCTCTTTTTTAAAAAAAAAAAAAAAGAAAAATGTTTAAAGAAAAAGACGTCCCATTTAATTCCCCATTCTAAGGACTGGAGCCTGTGGGTTTTTGCTCTGACTCTTTAGATTCCCAGTGCAGCTTGACAAAGACTTTCTTTGAATTTTACTGAAAGTGGGAGCTGGCTTGTTTACAGCTTAACTCTTGAGAAGGCACATGGCAGGGGTAAGCAAACAGGGCTGTAGGGATTGACTTAGGCAGAGGTTCCCTCAGACATGCCACTGCCTTTTCCTCAGAGATCAAAACCAAGAGATTACAGATCAACAGCAAACTTCCTTAAGGTGAGGCCCACAATCTAATGACTCTTTTTGTTTTATAAAACCCAGGGTGTGTTTGGGAAGGGAAGCTATTAAGACAGCTGAGGTTTGGTGATATATTGTATTTGGTGCTGGTATGGGACAAAGGGATCCTTTGATTCCTGCTCCCTTCTATCCCCTCAGTCGCATTGGAGGGGCCATGCTATGAACTCATTAAAGGACCAGATGTACTTAAACCCCTTTGCAAATGGTTTTGTTGTTGTTGCTGCATCTTAAAAGCTGGGCGCATTCTGGGGGTCCCAACAGCAGTTTGACCCAGCTGGAGAGGCTCACGGGAGAGGTGGCTGGGTGGTCGGAGGCTCAGCAAGCTGCTGGGAAAAGGAGTAGGTGGAAGTGAAACCATACGGCTCCCTAAATGATGTGATTGCCTAAGGCAGTGGGTTACAGAGGTGAAGGGAAATGAGGAAAGGGTGGCTGCTGACTGCCTGTGGTGTTCTTGCTGAAGAATGGCTATTGGAGGAGTATCTACACACCGAATGCCTGGTGATGCTGGTGCTGCCACAGACGGAAGACCCAAAGGGATCGGGCACCGCTGGAGGGGTGGTCACTGGTGCTCATCTTTGGTATGGCAGCAGGATCTGCAGACCCAACCTATGGGATTCTCCTGGCTCTCCCCACGGTGCAAGAAGGACTTTTCAGCCAGCCTCTTCCCCAGTTGTGCCAGTGCTGCTGGAAATGCAGGGGTGTAGAGAGGGGTGGCATGAGAGGTGACCAAGGAAAGGAAGGGGGCTGTTACTGGAGGAAGGAAATGCTTTCTTTGGTGGGGATGGGCAGGACAGTGAAGAGGAAGAGAGGGAGGGAATCAGGATGTCTAATGTGTGGGGGAGGGTAAGGACAGTCTAATTACGGCACAAAGGTCTTTCTGGCCATAGCGGGAGCTGAGGGCTGTCCCCATGCTGTAGAAAAGAGGAATATTTCATTGGATGGTTGGGCTGGCAGACAGAGGGGATAGATGGAGGTCTCTGTCCCCACTATTCACCACTGCTGGGAAACTTCCTTTCCCCTTCCTGAATACCCACTGAGATTACCCTGGTTCCCATACCATACAGCCCTACTGATATTTCCCAAAGCCATTCCACGATGCAGATGCTTGTGAGGAGCTTCCAGCAGCTCCAGACCAGTTTTTCCTGTCTGCCACATTCAAACACATGTACCTTTACTGGACAAGTGGAAAATCCTCCTGCTCCATGTGAAGGAGATGTGTATTTCGGCTTGGTCCCCATAATGTGGGATTCCTCTTGCAGGAGCTTGCTGTCTTCATACAGGCCTTGGGAGGTGCAGCTGGGCAGGAGTGGGGCCAGGATGGAAGCATCCTTTGGGAGCCCAGGAGGTGGGGGTGCTTAGCGTGCTCCCTGCTGGGGATGGGGGTGCAGCAGCCCTTTCCCATTTCCTCTGTGATTCCTTTGACCACATCTCCTAGGGCAAGATCTCACTAACACAACCTAGCTAACTGCCAGGCTCCGCTGAAAGGTGAGGAAACATGCAGCTGTCAGTCTTGTGCCCTCTTCAATGCCTCTACTAAGTAAAAAGTTGCTGCAATGAATGCAGCCCATTTGTTATCAGTATTGAATTGTTCAGTGCTGGTGTTGTAGACAGAAGGATCTGGAGGGAAGGATACCTGTGTATTTTGTTTTGATCCTGTGACCTGTAACCCAACCTGCATTATACTCTTTCAGCTTTTTTCATGCCTGAGTGAATTGGGAGGGGCTATTGTTTCAAACACTGGTGATCCTTGGGCTGAGCTCTTGAGGCAGGTATGTTCAGCTAATGCAGTGAGGTGCAGCAATGTTTGCACTAGCACAAAACATCATGGCTTGGGCACTACAAGCAGCAGAGCTACACTAACTGTTCTCTGGGGTGTAGCTAGTAAATAAAACTGAGGCTGGTAGTGCATGCTAATGCATCCAGACACAGGCTGTCCAGTCCAGAGCCTGCTCAAGTGTGTCTGGATAACACTGCATCATGCCGTGAAAATATCCCCGTTCATTCTTCAAGAAAGAAAGGTGATTTGAAGAAAGAGGAGGGTTAAGTGGTAGAACAAAATCTTAAGGAAAATTTTGGGTGAGAATAGTGAAATGGAGAGGCAATTGGTAAGCAAAGAAAATAAAAGCTACAAAAAAGTTATGAAAATGAAGTCTTGAGAACACAGATTGACAGGGAGACTGAAATGCAGAAGAGGAGGGAAGAGACATTCTTTACACGTCCTGCAGCTGAGACTACTTGAAGCAGAATAGGACATGTAAGTGATTTCTAGGATAGCATGCACATTATGCTGTATCCTGTATTACTGGAATTCTGTTTGTAGCCCAACTGTTGATGTCTCCTGGGCTCTCTTTGGACTGTCAGCCCATATTTGTGGTTACTTCTGTATATGCTGTCCATGAAGAGGTGGCAGCCTTCATCTTTATGCTCCACGCAGACTGAAGTGGGGTAAAGCTATTCCCTCCTTGTAATTTTGAATTTGTTCACAAAAGGAACGTGAAATGAAACAAGAAATCCAGAACAGACTTCTCTGCATTTCACAGAACTCTCTTCCAAATATAGCTAAATAGTCAGTTGAGACTAACACTCACTTTTCTATTATTTTTTTCAGAGCAATTTGTAACACAGCAAAAAACCCCAACATTTTAATCAGGATTATCACATGCTCTTGTGTTAGATTTTTGGAAAAATGCTTTCAACTAGTGAAATATCATTTAGACAGGTACTGCCTACACTAATAAAAAAATCCTTACCAAAAGTGGTGGTTACCGTAAGCACACAGTATGCCAGCCCATCTCTAAGAAGAATTAACAATTAGACCAGATGGCTAAAAGATAAATAATGATTCAGGAACGCCGAGGAAGAAATTGAATACATTAATAACCATGCTTCAGTCTTCTCCAAGTGCAAAATGATACACCGTGAATGTGTGTTTGTCTAATCTTCTGTAGTAATAATAATTTTCAGTCCAGGCATTTTTTCTTTTAAGCATATGGTATATCAGGCTTTTCTTTCCAACAGCAGAGTCCCTAGTGGAGCGACTGTGTTGCCGTCACAGTACTAATACAGACAGCCAAGACTGAGGAGTATGAGAAAAACTTGATAAGCATTGTCAATCATGTTCCTGTCTTTACTTCTTTGTATAATGGATATTCTTTCTTTTTAAAAATACTTAATTATTTGGGTTAGAAATGTGTATTTGACTGTAGAGGGTTCTGGTAATTATTACCTGGGGTGAAGGTGCAAATAAGGTATGTTCAGTTTCTGTAAGCAGAATTATATGTACCTTCCAAAGTATCCTTCACCTTATGGTTCTTCATCTATGAGTTACTTCAGGATATCTGTGATGAGCTAGCTAAACCAGCCTTCTTATTATGAAAGAACACAGGATTTTTTTTTCCCCCCTTTGTTATTAGGAGCAGAAAGAAGTAATTCACTTAGTTCAGTCTTAGGTTTTTTACTAAAGTTTTACCCTTTTACCTTGCCTAATGATAATTTTCCCTTATTTTAATCTGGAAGATGAGGAACTGTTGTTGTTTTGGTACAAGCAGGATTTACTTGATTTTTTTTTCCCTGATTTTTTTGCAGCCTGGGGGTTTGTGCAGAGCCTGAGGAAAAGGGCTGAGTGGGTAAGGAAAACATAGCTCAACATTTTGTTTTCCTCATGAACACATTAATCACAGTTACATTAAATATGCAATGACATTTGCAAAGATGTACAGTACAGTAGAATTGAACGTAACTTATTCTCAGCAGACTTGTTCTACATGAAATGTAAATACTAAAAGAGTATAAGACTTCTTTTTCCTTCTGGTGTCCCTCAAGACTCCTTGCTAAAGTCTTCCCCAACATACTATGGGACTGATCCTGATATGCTTATATGCAATTGATTATTGTACTCTCGTAATATAAAAGGAACTTAAAATGCAAATGTAAATAACTTATGCTGATATTAAGCAATGTTGTGATGCCAAAGCAGTGTAAAGAGGCCTCAGTGTAAATGAAAATCAGACTTTGTATGTTTATGTGAATTACACATCTGCAAAATATCTATAATATAGAACATAGCAGTTGTTTAATTTTTACCTAATTAGAGAAGCTTGAAAACATCTGGTAGTTGACACCAATCCATTTTTTCCATTGTATCCTTTCTTGGTAAGTTGGGAACGGAATACAATATATCCCATGAGATGCTCTTTAGTTTATGACAGGTGTGCATTTCCTAGCTGGTCATTGCATGACACTATTTGTTTCCCACAGATACAGCTGGAAATACATTTATTTGGCAGTGAGGAATTGCAAGTGAAAGAAAAACTGGTTTAGGAGGAAACTTACATCAGAGATGTAGACATATAATGTTTGCACAGAAATCTCAATGTGGCATTTCATAACTTTCACAGACATTTGCTTTGTCAACCAAAATATCATAAATTTAATAAAGAGGGTTGATGCATAATTTCCAACATTAGTATAAAACATAAAATGAAATGTATGTTGTCAAACTGTAATCACCCCCCTAGCACACATAACTATTTTTATTTAAGCTGTGAGCAAGTTACTCCTATTGTGCTTTCTGCCACTTCAAGTAAGTGGAACAGTGAAGTTGGCCGACGGCTGGCCAAGGGGTGGTTTGGGCTACGTGTGGGGTCCATGGGCACGGGGACCAGAGAACTGAGCTTTCACCTCCTTCCTCTTCCTAGGAGATGTGGGAGCCACTGGGCCTGCATGAGAGAGACTGGGAGAAGAGCTTAACAGAACTCAGCATGGAGACTTGCATCTTCTGATTAAAGAAAGAGCAGCCCTAGCAGTGTTGCTCAAAGAGTATGCTTTGCTTTAGCAATAGCATTCATCTGGCACTTAGTCTAGACTAGTAAACTCAACTGGGCCAGGCCATTACCTGGCCTTGAGGCCAATATACATGGAGCAGCTCACAGCTATGTTATTAAACTCTTACCCTCCCAAACAGTCATGCAGACCACCTATTAGCAATGGACCCAAGTTAGCTTTCAAATTCTGCCTGGAAATAGTTTGAGAGTGTTCCCCGTAGCCTAAGTGAAATCCATACCAGAAATGAATGATACACACAGCCAAATTAGAGTGCCTTGGAACATCCCCTTGTGTCATTCACCAGTATAGGCATAATCCAAATGTTCCCGTTTCATTTATTGTTCTTGACTTGGCGTTTTCCTAAAAAAGCACAAGGACAAATACAAACTAAGGAAAATTTCCAGTTTACCTAAACTTCATGGCATGAAAAAGCTGATTTCTCTAGCCCAGGACTTTTTTACTTGTAATACTTCTGTATTTTTTTAAACAGGAAACTACCTTTTATAAAACTTCCACAAATCTTTTAGAATGGAAAATGTCATGTAGCCCCTCGCTATATAAAAAGATGTAGGACGTGTGTGTGTTAATCCCATATGAGTACCTCACGAAACATATGCACTCAGATGGCAGGTGGTGTGATCCTACTGCTTTGTAGCCCAGGCTCCCTCCTTGCCCTTAACCAAGGGAAACTACTATGCTTACCATTTTTCCCCTCAAATGCACGAAGGAAGATAATTGATTTTCTGTACTGGATTTGGCACAAAAAAAAAAAAAAAAAATCCATCAAAGCTGTGTAATTGGGAAGGGATATTTTTTCCCTGTATGGAATATGGAAGAACCTTCATTCTCAGTGGAAACAGGCCCAATTCAAATGCTGCTGGCTATAGAGAAGTGAGGTTGGTGAAGGGTTCTTATAATTATTTTTCTCTGAACAGTTAATGTTTTCTTTCACCTCAGATTTCTTTTTTAAAGTTTAAGCTTCTGTTATTCCTCTAAAGTTGTTTCTTGCCCTGACCAAACCCCTTCCCTCCCCCCAAAAAGCCAGTGCTTAACCTGATGACATTGTCAAAATGGATTTATGGATTTGTTTACTAACCAGGATTTAGAATGGGATGAAACAAATTTGCCTCTGGGAATGGATATGACTGATGCTGTTTTCCGAGAGGTGATTTTTGTCACAATTTTTTAAAATGGATTGCTAATAGAAAATGATTTGTAACTAATGGAAATTGAGGGTAAAAAGCTATGTTCTTATATAAGTTCTGAAAATGGCAGCCTGGCATTTCTAAAGCTGGGAGATGAAATGTAACCACTCTGTGTAAAGCATTTCCTCTTTTCTTTTTGGCATGTTTTCACTTGTATCCAGGGTGGTCCTGAGGATTTGTGGGCTCAGGAAGAACAAGAAAGATTTCTCAACAAATATTCCTTTCCCTTCCATTTCTCTCTCTTCTTTGTTTCTTCTTTTATATTTTTTTTTTGCATTTTTCCACTCTCTCCTATTGTGACCCGGTTTGAAGAGTGGCATCTCAAACATTTCGTTAGGAATATGTCCTGTATCTATAAAAAGGCACCACACGCAACCCTCAGGTCCATGTCCACGTGAACTGTCTTGGGCTGGTCTGTGGCAGCAGCCGGCGGCAGCTCCCCGGGGACTCACAGCCTTGCTGGGGGGCTCTGCTCCTGCTGTTCCCCGTGTGCCCCCTCTGCTTGCCCCAGGAGGAAGGGGCATTTTGCATTGTGTTGCCCCCTTCCTCAGGGGGCAGGGAGCCCACAGCAGGGATGAGGTTTTCTCTTCCTCCGCCCTGCTCCTTGCAACTCCACTGATAGTTGGTTGTTTTGGTTATTTTGTCTGGTTAGTTCATTGCTGCTCAGAATTGCACTTACAGCTTTAGCTTTAGTGCAGTGAGTTTTCAAGTCTCTGACTGAATCTTCTCCCAACTGCTTTTCTCAATCACTGTAATCTAATATTCCCTGGCTTTAAAACTGAAAATTTCAGGCCTTGTTTCTTCCAAAATACACATATTAATGCTATTAAAACTCCCCAGACCTTAAACCCTACTCAGTGACTTCAGAAAATGAAGGGGTTTTATCCATTGTGGGAAGAAAAGAAAATCTTGCCACTTCCATTTAATAGTATCACAGCCAAGCCCAATGATGTGAGAGAGCACATTGGCATTGAAATAGCCCTTGCTGAGGAGAAGCACATTCCAGAGGAAATTGATTTCCATGTCACCAACTTATGCATATTTTGAAAATCAGGTTCTGAGCCACAGTGTTCACAGCTGATTTATTTGTCTTTATTTTTTTGCTAAAGTTGTTCAAATGGATTTTTAGTGAACGAACAAGTTGTCTCTGACATGGACTGAGGAAAGGCTCATGCAAAGAATGTATAGTGCAGCGTGGCATGTAAGTGGAGGTCCAAACAACCTTGTGGAATACCTAAGAATTGTTGATGGCGGCATATGACTGAAGTCCAGCAAAAAACACTGGGATTTGTAAAGCCTAAAGCTGGAAGGCAATAATGTGGTCTGCTCTCTGTATTTCACAAGCTGCTACACTTCATCCCGTTATCCATGTTGAACTTAGTGCTTCCTGTTTAAGTTAAACATGCCTTCCAAAAAGGCATCCGGTTTTGATCTGAAATTAAGCAAGGTTTGCTTTGATAGCTATTTTTCGATGATTGACAAAGTCCAAACAAATGATTACTTCTAATTTAACTTTATCTGGCATCAGCTTCTGACCACTGAGGATTGTGCTTTTCGATTAATGAGCCTGCTGTTTTTTCCCATGAGATACCCATGCTACAAGCCATGTCACTTGTCAGTCTTCTCCTTGGTAAGCTCAGTCTTTATGTCTGCTTCTTCAAGATACTTTCTATACCTCAAACCCTTTCTTTTGTACATTTCACAATTCTTTTAATAGCCTTTTAGAGATGCAAAATGTGGATTCTAGCCACCATCTTAATATGTTACTATGTATCTCCTGGTAGTTATGTCAACACAGAAAATCAGTTCTTTGGCATAACATATAAAAGTTGAATGCATTCAATGAATAATCTTCATATACATTAATTTAAGAGTATGAATCCAGTTAGTTTCAAGTGAAACTTCCAGCTGGTGACAGCTTGCCTCCTGTCACATCAGTACGTATATAGCTGGTACTGGTTTTACAGGATTCTGTAACCATTTTAGCCTATGCCAGAAATATTTTTTTCATGAAACTGCTACATGCTTTAAATTAAAAATTTATGTTAGCCACATACTGTGAAATGTTCTCTTCATGTTCTCATCAGCATTCATAAGGTGTTTGAAATTCTGCTGGTTCTTTTTTTGAAAAAAAAAAAAAAGATTCTTCTAGTCTAAATTGGTTTTTATTTGTATTTTCTTTGATAACATGCTTTAGGGAAGGAGTGAGAGAAGAGTAGAAAAGCCTAGAAGACAGTGCAGATAACTCCTTAACTGGTACAGTTGTTTCCTCTTGGGCTGGAAACTGGTGATAATAAAGGTGTCATTCCCATGCTGACGACCTTCTCTTAGCTCAGACGACTTCAGTCTCGTGGAATCTCCCGCATGTCTTGGCAGCCGAAGGCAGATAATGCTCCTCACCAAAGAACTCTTTTGCCTTGCCTTGCTTTCCTTAGCTGGTATTGCTTTGCTTACCAGTACCGTTTCACTTAAGAAAGCGTGCATCCATGAGATACAAACTTGGCAATGGTTTTGATAATTGCTGTTTGTATTGCACATGGTCAGTGTTTTTCCCTGTCATTACTGGTCTCCTGATTGTGTCTGGAATTCTGTAAATGTGAGGAATTCAGGCTAGACCTGGCCTGGATTTTTCAGGGCCGTTGCACTTTGACCCTTTTTAGGAGACGATTGAAGGGGACTGCTGGAGTTATTAGTTTTCTTTATCCCTCCCTGCCCCCCTCCTCCAAATAAGCCCCCCCTAAACTATTCAGTGCACGATATCTGCTTGCACAGTGGAGTAAGTGCTAGGAGGGCATGTCAGTGACTCTTGGGGTAACATATTCATCCCAGTTATTAAAGAAAACAGATTTTTTTGTGAAAGAAATATTGTAGAGATAGTGATAACTTGCTAAGGGCTGCATTTCTTCCATGAAGATGGGTAGGAGAGAGATTTTATTAGCAGTTCACATCTGTCTCCCCACTCCCACATGGAGGGTGCTCTTTATTTTTGTCAGCATGTTGTATTCTGCACATGCCAAATTACTGTTTCTTTGTCACTTACAGGTAAAGTTCAATCTTCTGGTGATTTGTGTATTGGAGCTCTTGCAGGAATGTTTGGAAAACTAGTTTGCTTGGGTTTTAGCTCTTTTCTGTGATTGAAGGCATGAACTAGGCAGATGTTCATGACACACATCCCATGATGTGCTCCGTGACACTACCCGGGGAGCCACAGGGGCTGTGTGTGACCTGCTTAGAAAAATATGTGCCTGGAAACTAGCAGAAGGTGCTTGGGATATTTGTGTCCTAACATCTTGGGTCTATTACTTCCTAAGTTATGTGACTACTCAGATTGTAAGTTTAGCAATGTTCAAAAAATGAAGTTACTACTTCTATCATGTTTAAGAAGAGGCTTCTACAAATGTGCTTGATGTGACTGTGGAGATCTCAATTTGTGACATTATTTTTGTGTTTTCATTAATACTTGGTTTTAATCTCACTGAACTGAGTTGCCAAGGGCTGATGTGTGAAGTGACCCTGATTCTGCAGAGTCTGGATTAATTCAGAAGATGCTTGGTGTTCCCAATTGCCACGTACTTTTGAATGAGCTTGGTAATTTGGGTTCCCTACCTTTCACCTCATGGCTTTCAGTGTAAGAGCTAAAAGAAACCTATTTGTTTATTAGAGTCATATGTTAGTCTCAATCTGTAGTTTTGATGGTGAAATGCATATTGGAACTAAAATGGTTAAATTAGTACAACCTTATGCTGTCCTCATTAGGTATGGCAGTGATCTGAGTAGATTACTTGTAAGTAATCCTTGCCTCAAACTGTGATAATATAGCCCGTAATAAACAGCATTATAAAACTGACATCGCTTAGCCAGTGTTTTTCTTTAGTCTTAAATGATGATTTGTATATGCTTCAAAGAGAGAACTCCTCCTATTAGAAAGGCTGGGAGAAGCCACCTGGAAAGTAAACTCATCTACAAGTGCATGTTTTCAGCCTAGGGTAGTTAAATAATTTAAAAAGACAGAGAGAGAAATAGGGTAGAAAAAATAAATGTGTACAACTTTGTCTTGTACAATTTGTAAGCAATAGCCAGAGGGATGGTTTTGACCTTAAAGTAAGGTTCACTTACAGCACCATGGATTTATCTTGCCTGATAGTTAATACTGTTAATATTTATGAAGAGTGGATTGCTTATCCAGAACATTTGCTTCCTTTCTAAATAAATCATAGTGTTAAAGAGCCAGTCTTTTAACATGCGGTGATGGGTTGTTGTTCTGGATACAATACAAATGCATTTTTTTCCATAGCTGAGAAGGAAATATGTATTTTCAGTTTGACTCTAATCTGTTTGCATTACAGTAGCATTTGAAATTTCTGGCTGGAACTTCCCACTAGAATGAACTTTGTTATACTAAGCATTATTTAAATATTTAATATGGTATTAGTTAAATTCCAGTAGCAGGCAGTCACATATGACTGTACATAAAGAAAGAAGAATGAAATAATTTACCCACAGCCATAAAGTAACAGGATTGGCAGAACTCAAACATTTAGATTTATTATCTGGTCCCTTGCACCTAGACCCAGTTGCTGATTGACTGTTGCTATAAATATACGTCTCTCTAGGAGAGTATTTGATGAACTTCCTCTCTGATAGCCAGACTACAATAGCTGAAAGCGGCTTTTTTTAGTTACATGCAAACAAGTGCATCAAGTATTAAAAATGCAAGCCATGGAATAGCTCTTTGGAGTTTAATGTAGTTCATTTAAATATCAGAAAATACAACTTTAGTAAGGGGCTTACTGCTGTATAGCTCCAGGAGTGAAAAACCAAGCACTCCATAGCTAGCTCTAATAGTGTTCCCTTTTAAGATATTGACTAGTTTATTTATAGTTACTTTGCTTTTTGTAATGGGGATAATGTCAATGACAAATGAATGTTGTAAGAAAAATGCACTTTTTTTAGAACTTTTAAAAGATAGACTTATACTCGGTGTTTAATGTTATAAATAGTAAGTTGATTTCATATGGGGAGAATTTACTTTGCATAAACATTTTTAACGTGGGAATGATAAATTGACAATAAATGTTTTTGGCTTTGCATTCAGCTTAGAATGAAAATACAGAGAGGAAAAATGTGATGGAAAGGAGTAATGAGAGCACAGGAGAAAGATGAAGGAATGGCAGCAGCAACCCAAGACAGAATGAGAGATACCCTGTTGGGCAGAAGGGGGCAAACCTAAATCAGCTGGCCAATTTATTTATCTATCTATTTATTTCTTTATTTAGCTGAGAGCTGTATAGGCTTTTCATAAGCAC
Source organism: Morus bassanus (assembly GCA_031468815.1). NCBI lineage: Eukaryota > Metazoa > Chordata > Aves > Suliformes > Sulidae > Morus > Morus bassanus. The sequence continues at coordinate 83,089,446 of CM062568.1, read as the reverse complement.
AATATGTAAGTCAGGAAAGAAATATGTGATAGGCTATATGAAATGAATTTGCAGGCCATATCTGGCCAAGATGCCATTGTTTCCCCATTCTTGACCTAGATTAAAACCTGCCTACTAAAAGTATCTACATTTCTTATGGGAGAGAAAGCGAGGTTGTTCTGTACACTCTGTACTGCCTGAGTGGCATGCATTCTTCCCCTGTGCGTGGCCTTCTTGCTGTGGGAGATAACACAGGTTTCTCCCTCACTGGAAAACCAATGTTTGTATTGGATGGGACTCAGGACAGGGAATTGTGTGTGTAGGCATTAATTATAGGAACCAGGTTCATAAACTCTCCCTGTTAGAAAATTAAACACAGGTTTCAATTTTTGCAAAGCTGCTATTTCCTCCACACCTATTTTCTTATTGCAAGAGATTTGTACCAATTTTCTGTGGATTAATGGGTGTCAGTCCACATTTAATAGCAATATGATAAGTCAGAGTCTTTCAAGCCTTTAAAAAGGTCCTTGTTTGTTTCTACAGCTTCAGCAGTTGCTCCTAAAATTCTCTGAAGTGGAACAGTGGAATATAATCCTGGCGTTTCACCGCAACGTTTACTGATGCTTGTTAAATTAGGAAAGCCTGAACACAGAGACTATTTTAGAACTATGAACAAGATGGAGTTACATGAATGGTGCCTACATGGGAAAGACAGCAGTGGGAGCCAGGGCTTGGGCTCCTGCAGAGGGCTGTGGGGTGAGCCTCGCTGGTGAGCCATAGCTGCAGAATAAAGAAGAGGTAATGCTGTGTTTGGCCACATGATGAGTTGTCAGCACATCGCTGGCTGGTTCAAGCTTGTGAACAGATGCATTATATGCAACTTTGTTGGATTAATAAAGCTAAAGGGAGGCAAACACTGGGGACTTTGGATGAGGCTGGGTAAGACCCTGGCAACCTATGGTTTTCTTTGGATATCCTCACTAATAGAAAATGCAGGGAGCTTTCATTTCTTACTTCTTCTAGTGTGTAGTAGAGAGGTGGTTGTTAGGGAGGTGCATTTCAGCCAACCATATTAACTGAGGTGCTGCAGTCTCTTCCATAGAGCATATTGCTGTGGAAGAGTTGGTACGTGAACTGAGGAAACTTTGTCATTGTGCTACTAAAGCTTAGCATGTCAGCTCTTGCTTTTATATTGTAATCAGTATGTCACTGTAAGTAAGGAAAGAAAGAATTTAGATTTAGAAAACCCCACAAAAATGACTTTTTCTTCCTTCCCTATACTGTCTGAATTAATTCTTGTCACACAGATGTGTAATTCATTTTCCTTTTAATCAAGTGCAAATTATAAAATGAAAGTCAAGGTACTAAGCTCTTTTCTCAAACTGCTGAGGTGATTAGGTTCCAATCTGATGTTTTAATTTCCTATCTCAGGAGTTTTACTGTTTTGCCTTAAGAGGAATGTCTTAACAGAGTTAGCTCTAGAATTCCCTAGACTCTCACAACACCATTCACAAGTCTGAATAACCCAGACACCATGCTGGCTTCCAGCTTGTGCTTTTGACAGCTATTTTTAGGTTGTCATATTTCTGCCTTTGAACATTAGCCCAACCAAGATCCAGACTGAAAATGCTGAAGCTGCTAATCAGTATTTTGCCTCATGTGAGTGAAGATGATCCACCCATAGTTTGTGGCTTTATGCATAGTGCTACCCCTGCGGACGGAGTCTGAGCTTGGCATGCAGTGCTCGTCATCAGCCTTTTCTAGGTACCCATTTCTTTCAGAGCATTGTCAGGGTGGCAGCGCTGTCACCTCCAGCATCATCCCATATGAGTTGTGGCATCCTGTGGCTCCTGTGACGGGTCTTCTCACCTTCTCAACTGAGGCATTGTCACCATCTCACTCTGGTTTGGTAAAGTTTAAAGCTCAGATCCTTTCTTTGGGGTGAGCAATGGCTGAAAACACCTTCCACCACTCCCAAGATCTGGTATCTTTGTTTGGCTTGTTTCCTGCATTACGTTGTAGAGACTCGATCCCACTTTGATGCCTCATCATCAAAGAGAGAAATCTTACCAGGAAAGCAGCAGTGATTCCCTTTTGCATCGGTCATTCAAACCTGTAACCATTACTTCACTGTCCCTTCTGTGGGCCTATCTGCAAAAAAGGATGCTGGATTTCACAGAGCCCCTGGAGCAACACCAACCCACTCCCTTCCAGCACCCTGGGAGGGTGGAGGGTGTCTGTCTTGTGGCCTCTAAGTAATTGCTGAATGTCATCTGGTGTGAACTGTGGAAATGGGGACACTTCTGAGTCTGGCCCCGCTGAAACTTGGAGGGAAACTGGAGGCTGCTGATACCTGATGAGGCAGAAACACTCCTTAAACCAAGAAGGAAAACCAGTAGAAGGAAACCTTATTTTTGAAGTTACTGGTAAAGTACTTGACATATAGTGATTTTTCAGAGAGTTCAGGCAAAGGAAACAATATCATGAAACACGGAATAGCACAAAAAATGAAGCACAAGTGATATGCTTTTAAGTAAAGATCAAAGGCCTGAGAACAGTTTGTAAATGACTTAAAATGAAGAGTCAGGCTATTGCATCTGCAAGAACTAAATTGAATCCTGGGTAAGAAACCAAGTGGGGCTGGAATCAGGATTAGTAACAGAAGGCTGTATCTGGGCTAGCCAGAAAGGTGGTATAACAGCAGCTCAAGCTGTTGATGCTGCAATGTGATGCCTGCACTGCACACTGTTTGGAGGTTTTGCTTTGATCTAGCTCTAGTCTGGGTCTTTGGACTGAACACCCATTAGCACATCGAAGGCACTGCAAGGAGTTCAGCATCTGTGCTTCCATCACCCAAACAAAACATGGGAAGTGGAGACACTGGGAGACTCGCTGCAGAAATGCATTGCGTTAGGGTGTTGGTTCAAAGCAGAAAGCATGCTGGGACTGTAGCGAGAGGAAAAGAGTAGTACCTGTTAAGCAAAATAAGTTCCTATATAAAGTTCATGGGCAAGACTCTGAGCTGGGTCCACGGAGCACCTTGATGCAGTGGAGGAGGCAAAGCATGGGGTGCTAGTCCCAGGCTCCACACAAAAACAGTGCAGGTAACTGCATGTGCTGAGACAACACAAGCCAAGATGATGCCCAGCTTTTGGGAAACGAAGCTAAGCCTCCAACAATTTCTATCATTTTGCAAGGTGGCAGGCAAAGATCCTTCTCTTGGAAAGCAATATTATCTGCCTATTAGTAGTCAGAGCTCTGGAGAGCACTGCACAAGATGCTAGACACTTTCAGTTCAAAGGCAGAAGCCAACACTATGGCAGAAACAGGGATATCAACACTAAACTGCTCCAGTCCAGTCCATCTTGCTTTTGTCTCCTGTTCCCACCTAAAGTGAAGACAGAGAAGAATAAGTGTATAAAACCAAGGGTTTTCACCTTTTCACAAAGAAAAGAGAAACTAAGGAGGACATGTTTTGGTAGCATGGAGTCCCAAAACTCTGAGGGAAGTATTTGAGGAAGATTGTTATGGAAAGGTGAACTTTTTCTTTACTGTGCAATAAATAGTGAAAAAGGTCAGCTACTACATAATTGGGCCACTTTCAAAAATTAAATTACTCCTAATCCTCCTAAATGGCTAAAAACAATGGCTATTCTTTCTTATTATTACAGGAAAAGATGGTAATACGCAAGTTTTCCTGTAGCCCTATCTAACAAGCTGGCAGAAAGTCAAAATTAGTTAAATGCTTATGGAAACTACTCTGAAGTTGTACAGTTATACTACCAAATGGTACCTGGGAAACATGGGCTGTTGTTGGCTAACTTTTCTTTTTTAAACAAAAAGTCAAAATCAAGAATAGCTGCACTGCCTAAAAAATGGTGACTGAAACAGTGGGGTCAGTTATTTAGAACTAAATGAACTATTGACATTGCTCCATGCCCACACACACACACAGACTAGGTATCCCTAGAGCTTCATATGATGTGGTATCCTCCAAGGTGCTGCTCCTGTGTGAAAATGTTGTATGTACCTGTGATTGATGGAAAATAATACAAAAAGCAGGGGTGCTGAAAGATGTGATGGTGCTGAGCCCTGATTATGGTGCTAGGGACAAAAATTTTTCCACACCCCTGTGTTTAGCTGTTTTGCCTAGCAAGATCTGAGAGAGAAAATTGTTCTATCAAAGTGGTTTCACAGAGCCAGAGCACATTTTGTATGAGAAGGAATGGGCCTTTACAGTTCCAATGTCTGTAGGGAAACCTGTGAGTCCCCACAACTCACAGCAGAGTAGCAGGTCTCCTCAGGACTGTAGGATGCCATAGAAAGAGGCCAGCCTCTGTTCCACGAGCAAAGTGGCCAAATTCACTACAGTGAACTGAGTATACCGTTCCCAATTTTCGAACAAGCTCGGCTGATGCTGGAGTACAGGGTCATGCACCATAACCCGTTGCACTGTGCAGACACATCTTTTAGGTACCAACCCTTTCAAGGTAACTACCAAAAGACCGTGCTTAGTCACTCTGCTGAACCTGCACTTGGACTGAAATAGCAGAGCTAAGGTTAAAGACAGAGATCTATGGGTCCAACCTAAACTTCACTGAAAGTCCGAGGTCAGAAATGAACTGAAGTATCAGGATTGAACTTGATTTAGCTGATGCTCTGGCAGACTTCTATAGGAGAGGTGCTTAATGGAAAAAACAGCGTAAGGTCGTGTGTGCCAGTTACAAAGGGTCACTGAGTTATATGGTATATTGGGTATCTGTCTCATCATGCCTTGTGCACTTTGTTGATGTTATCAGAGAACTTCATAGTGGGGTGTAGATATATGTAGACCTAAAGTATATTGCTGTGTTTGTAAGTGAAGGGAGTTAACCATGCACAACACAAGACAAATGCTGACTGTGTACCTCTGTGTGTGCTCAGCAAATAGCTAGGATTCCTTAGGGGTTTTAGGAGATGGATACACTCCCCTGTGTTTTTGACAGCAGTGTGCTAACAAAAGGAAAAACCAGAAATAAGAGATTTCAAACTGTTGCTTACAGACTTGAAAGTGTCACCTGCATTACAGATTTTCCTGGAAGCCTTTCATGGCTTTATCCAAATTTCATACCGGCCGTATCAAATTAAGCAAAAAGGAAATAAAATTTCAAAGGGAGCCACCTTTCAGTAGTATATGCTGAATGTTATTCTGAATGGAAAGACCATTCTTCTCCCTTGTTTTAATTTAGCAGGGGAAAAACTGATATTCCTGCAAAGAAGTAAGGTGGCCTGTAGCTACCAGCCTGTAGCTGTTCCAACAGAACTTTGCAGTGAAACAAATTGCTAAACCAATGTATCCAGAATATTTGTTCTGGCAATAATATTCATTTGACTAAAGCTTGGTAAATCTGCCTTAGATTTCTAAGGAAACTATTCCTAGATTTCTGTTAGTTTTATCCTGACACAGGAATTACACACATCAGTATTTTGAGCAGATGTCTTTGAGGTTTTCGACCACTTGCTCAGTGAAAATAACTTTTTCAGTGATGTTGTTAGTGGTGTCTCTGACAAAGTCATTATCTCTGAGCAGCTATAAATGTGATCCATGAAAATTCTTTTGCTCCAAATTAGGTACCGAATAATGCAAATTTATAAATAATGCATGTAGATAAGGGAGGAATTAAAAACTCTTTCAGAGGCCTGACAAAAAGAAAAGACCCTTTTTCTCCTTAATGTGTTGGAGTGAACTTGATAGTAACCCTATAACTTGAATTGTAGTAGCATTACAATGACACAGGACATAACTAGAAACAAGGAGTAAAAATGAAACAAAACTGCCAACAGAAGCTCTAATTTCTAAATTTGCAGGCATTGTCTCATTTGACATGCACACAAATAAGTCAGTTTTAAATGGCGATATTATTTGTTGTGCAGAGCTATAATACTTTCTGCTGATGCCCCTTTAGTAGTTTCTCTTTTTTCTTCTTTACTGTTTCCAAGATTGAAAAAGAAGGGTAGCAACATCCTCAATATTTCAGCATAATGAAATAATATTATGATTTGAAAGTTGAAACTCATGTGGTTGTGAATTTGGAAATCCTGGGGACTCAGAATCGTGGTTTGTGAAGTTGTCTTATATGTTATAGTGGGTTATTATGAGAGCTTGTATTTTTCTTTAATATTATATTTCACTGATTAAGAGATTCCTTCACTTGATACATTAAAGAAGGGGTAAATTTAAATTAGCTTACCTCACTGAATTTAGGGACGTACCTATCACGATGCCAGTGTTCCAGGTTTTCTAGCTTTCTCTTTAACTGACTATAAAGTTGATACTGAAAAATTTTTCAAATGTTGATGGCTAAATCTTTGCTTGTGTGAGAATTCTTACAGTGGAGCCCCATTCTGAGAGGCTGATTTTTGTGACAAGCTGATACTGGGGAAACTCACTTTTGACAGACACTTCAGACATTACAAACTGAATGAGTTTTCTTCAGTCAGTCTCCTACTGATCTTTCAAAGCTGCATCTAGACTTTTCTGCTGGAGCATACTGTGCATGCCCTGGGGCTCTGGTCCATACATTGCTACAGAACTTGCTTGACCTGTGTATTTGGATTTCCTTTCTGTGGAAAGTGGAGAGTGATGTTGTGTGTTCAGGTTTTGTCCTGATAGGGAATTGGCTGGGGCATGGAGCCAAATGCAAAGCAAGGAAACATTCTCAAGTTCCCTGATCAGATATAGCCTGAGACCTCACCTATGAGAGCAAGTATTTATCAATATCTCTGACATGAGATCGCTGATGAGCAGTGGTGGATTATACTGTCTGGCATTTCCATTTGGTTTTGCCTTGTTAGAAATCCTGAGATAGTATTTCCTTTAAATTACCCAAAATTCTCTAATGTTTTTCATATCTAAGCAACTAAGATAGGTGATTATAACTTCTGACATACCAAGTTACTTATCTGAAATGAAATTAAAGCTGCTTTCCTAGCTGCTAAATCATGTGGAGTGTCTAACTCATGCATGCTTGCTTTTAAAATGTTGGTCATTTTATTAAAAATTATGATGCAAATAGGCTTAATGGAGACAGTAGATTAAATTTTCTTGTAGAGTCATCCCAGAGGCCAGAATCCCCTGCCTGTGTAGAAGACAATATCCTTCCTGCTATTGCAGGCATTATAAAAGAGCATAGGTTTTGATAACACTAATAGCTCTGCTGCCTGTCCTCTCTTGCTGGGGATCTAAAGGTCACCTGAGTTTTGTGAGCCTCTTAGACCAGGGTGGCAAAGCTGTGCTAGTTTTTGTGGCCCCCTATACATTATGGTTTACAAGACAGTATGGTTTACAGAGAATTGTTGTGCCAAGGATCACATGTGGCCCTCTTGACCTCTCAACTCAAATGAGTAAGCTCCCTTTAAAGCTGGATTATTTCAAACAGACTCTAGCATGAATCTAGAATGAATGTTTAATTGCTATTCCTCTGCAGTGAGATACATAAATTCTGCCATGCTTCCTATAGAAGTGTACATTATGTAACAAAACATTTTTCTGATATTTCCATGGAAAAGACCATGACTTTGTACTGCTGACCACAGCTTTTTACTGTTGGGTTTCTCAGTGGGTGAAATACTGGCTGGTTTGAAGCTAGTAGAAGTTCTCTATCTAACCTCAGTGAATTTTATGCACGGTAGAATGTTTTCCTAATGAAACAATTTTGTCAAATTTATCAGCCAGTTGGAATTCAAACATAAGAATTGTATGTAGTGTTAATTTAGTTTACATGGTAGAGAACAGGAAAAGGCAACAAGGGGAACATAGTTCTGCTAAGTCTCGTGTAGCCAAGGAAGACAGCAGAGAGTTTGTCTGATTCTGCATACCCAAGGTGATAAGTTATGATAGAGTTGTGAGCCCAAGATACCCTCCATAAATTCTCTTGACTAATTTACAGCTATGAATTTATACTCTGAAGTCTTCATCTTAAAATATCACTATGATCTGGATATAATACCTGAGACCCCTACTTTTCTTGCTTCTTGTTAGGTGTCTGTCAGCTACTGATCTGCATGGTAAATCCCTGTTCCTAATGGATAAACTTAGCAAAGCAGTTCAAGTGCTTCAATTAAACCAATAATTTAGGTTTCTCTTGTTCTTACTTGACAAGCAGAGCTTGATCTGAATCTTGGTGGACAATGGAAACTGATATTCTGCAAAGAATCCCCATCCAGCATCTGCCTCATCTAGCTTATACCCAAACATGATGTGCCTTTTCTCTTGCTATCTCTCCCTGAGTAACTCAATTAAGTCTTTCGTACCTAATGCTGCTTAAAAACAAAAACTAAACTGTGTGGCACCTGAGAGCCCACAGGTGTTTTGGAAGAATCTCTCACTACTGCCATGTGGGTGGAACACCACACAAAAAATGCAGTTGTAGACATCTTTTGAACATTTGGCTGGCAGGGTGGGGAATGTCTGTTTCAGGTGGGGTCCTACCTTTGCCGGGAGGGTATCCCATCTATAGATCCTCTCTCTGGGATAACCTAGTTGTGGGACTACACAGAAAGTCATGCGAGCAGGCAGGGAAAGCCATCATTGCCTCTGCATCTGAATGGCCAGGATGACTTTTTTGGAAGTAGGAACGTCAGTCCTTGGTTAGGTCTATGTCCTCGGGGGCAGAAGATAAAGGAGAGGCTGTCATGACAGGGTAATTGTGCAGCTCTCCCGCCTTTGATATCTGGCCTCCATTATTCAGAAAGATGTTGGCCACTGTGCAGGGCATTGTATAGGCTGTAAGGATGAACTTTCAGCCCTGGATAAGACTGGTACTACAGAAATACTCTTATGGTCATCACTTTTGCTTGGTTAGTATGGGTGGCTCCTAACTCAAAACAGCTCCTTGTTGGTTCAGCCTCTGAGGCACCCAGTACCCTTGCGTGCCAGAGAGCCTTTAAGGCCAGGGGCAGCCTAGGTGCTAACTTTGGACTTTCAATTCATCACTGGAGATGAAGTCCCTGAAAGTTTAGGAGTCCACTGCACCTAACTGGTAGGTGTGAAAGCCAGTTTACTGGGTTAAGTTCTCTCTTGAAGCCACTCTGTAGCATCCTCGTAGATGCTGGTTACGGCTGAGCCAGCCTGTTTGGGCTCACTCCATTTGAAACTCTGTTTCCAGCAGCTGAGGGTATAAGAGCAGGACCAAGAAAACTAATACTATATTTTTCAGTGATGGAAGTATGCAACAGGGTGGGCAAATGCCATGTCTCCAAACCAGTCTTAACAAAGTTTCAGCAGAACTACCTTAAAAATACTGCCGACAATATCTTAAATGTAAATATTTCATTTACAAAATAAGTGCATCTTGATTCCTTTTATTTCTGTTTTAAGTGATGGTTAGGTACACAGGGTTAATTTGTTTAACTAATTTTTCTGTTACAATGGTATAATTTAATCCAGGTAAAGATACACAACTGTTCAAAGCTTTTAACATTTGCTTTCAATGTTAACTATTCAGCTGTGGTTAGAAAAATAATTCTTCCAGAAATCTGATCTACATTGCTTCCTTTTGTAGTCCTTTTGGCTTCTTTCAGCTCTCTTCCAAACCTGCAGTAGTGGTGTTCCTCTGTTATTCATATTTGCTTTCACAAATCCTAGCTAAAGAATGCAAGAAAGAAAGCAAGCTCTCTTCTAAATCAGTAGTGACTTGAACTGAATGGAGGAAAAATACCATTCTGCTACATTCTTCTGTGACGTGCTTTCATTTAGCTCTTGTTAATTAAGACCATCAAACCTTTGAAACTGTTGAAAATGTAGTTCTCTTTCACTAAATATTATTAGGAATAACCTCCAGGAATAAGAAAAAAATAAAATTAAGCCTTCAAATTGGTAAGGTTTACTTTCTTTAATGCAGGAAGATCGTAGTTCTAGTATTTTGCTTGATATCATTCTGTAAAGGAAATATTTTTCAGTCAAAACCACTTTTATACTATCTTAAGTCAAATAACCAGTAACACTATTAACCCACTCCTGCACATTATTTCAAAACAAGTTTAAACAGGATAGAACAGTGCATTAAATGCATCACAGCTGTTATGCATACTCTTGAGTTTCAATTTACTTCTGTTACAGTAAAAACAGCTTTTTATAAATGGATGTTTCATGCTTTCCATTCTAATGTATGACATACAGTGAGATTCACATTTCCCTTAAATAATGGTTTTGCCACTGCGAATCGTTATCACAGCTGTTGAACAGTGACTCCAGAGCAGATAAATTCAGCAAAGACAATATAAAATCCGTGACAGCTTCATAATCAAATTGAATTCTGTTCGGAGGCTCCTAAAATAAAGACTTTCAAGTTTTTCATCATGAAATACAGTACTTTGGTGTTCTAAATTCTGGTTACATATACAAGTGATAAATGTCAACCCAAATGGGCTTTGGGAAGACGACACCTTAAAATGATGTTACTGTGCGTAACTGCTGCTTAAGAGACAAAAATAAAGTGCAAGCTGCAAGCTGCAAGCTGACTAATTTACTCTAAAATAAATAAATCCAATGAACTTAGGAAAAGGTGACATAATTTTGTTTCAAGAAAATGTGGATGACAAAATGTCTTATGTTCAACTTGTATTGCATAGTCTCTCTCTAGTAGAGATACTGGTTTGTTGTCCTCAACCTCATATTTTTTTTGTTGCCACAGGGTAATAAATAAAAAAAAAGTCCTTAAAGGTCTCTTTGGAAAACTCTTGATTTAAATCCTTTCTTCCCTTTCCTTACTTCTTGTTCAATTTTAATATTTTAATTAGAAGAACAATAAAGTCCTTTAGTAAAGCTCTGGACTAGGTCCAAATCAAAAGCTTAAGAATAGCACAGTTAAGACTTCTACAGCTTTCAGAAATTTTAATTAGGCAAGGCAAAAATGCTGTCTGGTCAGGTTAATGTTTTTTTGCTTATTGTTGGTTTTATTTTGTCTCTTTTTTATTATAGTCTTGTAAAAACAGAAAAACCCAATTTGGATGTAGTCTTTTTATTTTTGTTGAAAATGCCAAAATTTGAGAGTCAGCAAAACATTTAGAAAATATCTTCTGTTCATTGTCAGAAGGTTTTCTTTTCTCCCTTTGAAATTATTTTTTCTGATAGATAGTAAGGATTAAAATTATATAAGTATGTATAAAAAGGTACTTGAAAATATTAATGTGGATAATAAAGGTCTGATTTTGTTATATTTACTTGCGTATTGAGGAGTACACTTTCTCCCATGTTTTGTTCTGCTGATACCAGATGGAACTTTTTGAAGGGTGAAATATTATTCAACATAATCAGGCATTTGAGAGTCAATGAAAAATAATTTAAAAGCCTTAAACCGGAAATAATCTCTCAACCTTCTAGAGAAAAATTTTGCCACAGATTTACTCACCAAGTATATAAGCTTGGAGATATATTTTCTCCATGCCTTCCATTTATTTTTTTTTTTATTCTAAAGCACAGAAAGTTCTGTCAATTCAGGCATTACATTTTAACAGATCCATTTAGAAAGAAAATTTTTTTCCCCTAATATCTCCTTATAAGAGTATATTACCAAGGAGAAGCATCTTGCTATGAAAACCATAGGAAAGAGATGTACACTGTAATCCTACAGAGGCTGTGTGCATGAAGACAATGGGGCCACTGATGAATATAAAGTTAAATGTGCATTTAATATTTTGCATTAATAAATTTCAAAGAAAATATTTTCATGGAAGACATGCTATTGTAGCAGCTAATATAATAAGAAATTGTTTTTCATTGCTTCTGAAGCCCTCTGTTGTAAAATAATCTGCACTTTGGCAGGAAGGAGAATGTGTGCACCAGTATGCACTCCAGAAGAGGAGAAAGATCACATAAAATCCCATATTTTGCAATATCTAAAATGTGTAGGTTGCTTGCTCCTTTTTGTTTCAGAAATTAAAGTGGCTTATTTTCTGTTCTAGGATACGTGCCAATCTAACACTTCAAGTGACTAGGTATTTCTTACATGTCCCAAGGCTAAGCGCTGGAGGTGACAGGATTTTGCACAATATTTTAAAAGGCTTACAGTACTTACTGCTATTATGATGAATATCTCAGTTGTATCTAAAATAATATCCCAGATCAAAGTACCATTGTTAGAAGCCATTCAAATTTATAGGGTGAGGGAGTCTGAGAAGAGTTGAGACAAGATGCAAACAGAAGTGAAGTCATGTGGATAAGGTTATTCTGGCAAGCAGCTGAGGAATGCAGCAGAGAAGAAGTAGTTCACATATAAACTCTGAAAACTAGAAATGTACTTTAAAAGTTATTTTGTGAGAATGTGCACTTGTAACCAAAAATGAAGCCTCAGAGAGTTGCTTTAGAAGTTCTAATATTTTCAAATAATTATGTTAAAAATATATATTTGTTTTTTCCACCACTAGCCTTGTTTTGACAAATATTATGAAAACTTTGGAAAGATAACAGAAAAAATATCTTTTTTGAAAAAAGAAAACAACTTTGTAGTTTATAATAACTTTTCACTAGTCACTAGATGTTTGAGTTAGTTCAGGCTTTGGATCTAATCAGCTCAAATGCCTGAAAGCTGGATCTAGATCTGACAGATATAGGTGTAACTGAGAATTTTTTCCTTGAAACATACAGGAAAATGTATAAAAATATGTAAAGAAGTGCACTGGGTTAGAAGTGCATAATAAATCCACTAGTCCTACACTTCCTTATCATAAGTATGAAGTCAGCCAATAGAATTAAATTAATTTATTAACGACTCCTACTGCAGTAGAAGAATTTTGTCTGGTTTTTGTTTTTATCATTTTTCCTGTTGCAAAAAATGTTTGGTCTGGGACTTAATTTCCATGCTGTCCATGTGTAGCAAAAAAGGTCTTCCAGAATAATCATCCCTCTCTGGTATTTCATTTGACAGGAGGGAAAGAAAAGACCCTCTATACAATGCTGAGCTTAAAAATAAACTTTTCATGTTTGCAAATAAGTGAAAGCACAATGGGATCCTGTGTTTCAATCTTCTGTGTGTATTCATCATGGATGCTTAATTATGAAGAATAGAACTAAAGCCAAACTGTGTACCCCTGGTTACAGGACCCAGGGGATGACTGGATTCACTGCTTGGTAACTTGTTCCTCAGGGGCCAATTAAAAGCGCACCAGGTAAAGTTAAATAAAAAAATATATAACTCCTATATGTTGCAGATTTTACTCATTCCTGGAAACTGGCACCAAGAGAACCTTGGTAAACTGCCCTTTTTATTACCTGCTTTATATGAAACATTTAGCAATACCTGTAAATTCCAATTTATATCACCATTTATTGTCAGAAATACAACTGGAGGAAATTTTTTAATACATCATTCCTCTACTATGCTTGTGAAAGAAGAACAGGTATGACCTTAGCTGAGAAACTGTCTCTGAACTCTTACAGCCCCTACAAGAAAATATTCCACTTCTTTCTCTGCTGATGTTCATGTAAAGCACCATAGGGAGGAACTTCAGGTTTTGTTTATGTCAGTAATTTAATCTTAAAGTCATAAGAGCATGTTTATTTTAGCTGTGCTGGTGATGAATTCTTTCTGCTTTCAGATAAATCACAGTTAAGAGAGTTGTTGAATAATTCATCAATATCATTTTGAACACTTTAGTATATCAGATCTCAGAAAATATACCTAGAAAATGAACAGGAAAAGCATAAAGGACCCATAATGTATTGCAAATGTATGTGCATGAAAAATATGGGCTTTGTCTCTTTTTTCATTTTTATCTAGTATTGGTGTGGTTGCTTGAGTTTAATAGCAGTAGCTCCCAGTTTGCAATGCTGCAAATGGTAAAAGAAACAGAAATATGATCTGATATGCATGGATGAAATGGAGCAGATATACCCATTGCAGTAATGTATTGGTTCACGTTTAAACATAAATGGCTGTATCAACAAGCAAACAGCTATTGATAAGCAGCTGCTAACCCTGTTGGAGATTTTATCATATGCATGAGTACTTTTTGCTAATGAGAAAATGCTTCGTTTATCAAATTAATGTTGGTTTCATAGAGACGTAATTCCAAGTTTCTTGTGTTGTACTGGGAATACCAAAGGAAGTAAAGAATGAATTAATTGGTGTTAGCATACTAGATTTAGAAAAAAATGTGAAGAAGTCTGCACTCTAATGAGACTGGAAAAGTCTCTAGATGAGAAACATATTGTTTGTGGAGGGTTTGCTAATAAATTTGTGGAAAAACCCAATAAATATTCAAGGGGGAAAAAAGGGCAGGAACACTGATCATCTGGAAAACCCTATCATTTACACTTTTGGTCAATAAAAATAGTCTAAACTACTCATTTAAGTACACTCTGTAGGTAACTGGGAAAAAATAAGCATTACCAAAGGGCTACACATCCTTAACTTGAACATAGATGTTTAATGTAAGTGATATGAATTACTGTCTGCAAGTTCTCCTGTCTCTCTGGTGATTAGGAGAATTGCTTTTATGAGGGTCCCACACCCCTGCAGCAGACACATAGATTAGTTATTCATTAACACTAAATAACTTACTGTGCTACTGTACAAAGCACACAAAAGACAAGTAACAAAGAATGTGAAAGCAATGACTAAATTAATAAGCAGATATCAAAATGAAATTAATATTAAATGACCTTCCAACAGTCCGAGTTTGCAAATATTAAGTGGTGTTGGTTGTTGTACATAAGACACCCATTAGATGCTTTTCTATTTTTCCAGCAGAACAAAGCAGCTCTATATGAATATTGTTTCTCTTCAAGGTATTATAAATCCGATGCTCTGACACATCTGGACACTCATGAAAATTCCTGAGCTTATAAACTGGGAAGGTCAGGCTGAAAACTTATCCCCAGATACTATGGCAAATCTGGAAACAAAGCAAGCAGTTAATTTTTAAATGGTTCAGGTTTTGCTTTTTTCTTTTTTTTATTTAACTCTTAATTCAGCTTGTCGGCAGAACTCTATGCTTAAAATTTGGAAAACAAATAGAAGTATAGAAACTATTAACTGACTTTGTGTTTATAGCAAAATTGAAAATATGTGAAGAATATGAAAATATGTGAAGACTTGAAATAATCTTATGGAAGTCAGTAGCTGTTGTAATTCCATAATTCTTTATTCTAGCCTGCGGCTGGCATTTTGCTATGTTTGTTATATTCATTCTTAACTTCTTGAAGTCAGTCAACTCTATAGATTTTAAAATACATGTTGAGTGTGGAAAGGGTCTTTACTAAAAAGAGTCTCATCAAGGTCTTACAGAAGCTTGTGGAATCATGAACTAATGAGAGCTGATCTTTGCAAAAGTCAGACAAGCTTGGGCTAGAAGTATGGGACAATTATTTTCTCTATCAAATCACAGTAACTGTTGAGGATACCCATTAAATTACATATCATTGTCAATCTTAAAATATTTTTATCATGTAAAGGAACAATAGTGCTTTTATATGGACTATAAATACTGAGTAAAGAAACCCCTGCTAAAAGTGGCTCATGCTCAGAGCAGTGGAGAGAAGAATGTGATTCACAAGCAGACTGAACAGAACAGTAGTTTGACAAACATAATGGAAACTTGACCATGTTGTTTGCTTTACTAGCTACATTCACCTAAGCATTTTAATATTCAGGTAGTGATCCCAAAACTATGATCCTGAGACCACTCACCATTTGCAAGGCTGTTGGAAATGGCCCACACACAGGATCATATTAAATATTGACATTTATGGCATCTTTATTGTTTCTAATCAAGGGTGTAAAAGTGCCAGGTAATCTGTCAGAAATTCTTTAAGCTGATGATTTACAAATTTGAGGATGTTCTAGAAGAGATATTCCTGACTGGCAGTAGGACTGCTGTGCTCCTGTTGGAATGGCGTCTTGCCCTGTGAGGTGGTAGCACTGCTGTAGCGTGCTGGCTCCACATGGTCACTGTGGTTCGGTTACATCTTCTCCAGGAACACAAAACTACACAAAACTATATAAAAAAAAAGCAGTTAGTGTAAGATGCCTTTACCAGAACTTTGTAGAATTTGCTGAAAGAGCACAGTCTCATGTTTCTTCTTCACTGACAGTGTTACCAAACAGCGCCCTTTCTGTTGGAGCTATTGGTATCTGAAAAGAACCAAACATAAATTAACACTTTCCTTCATATTGATTGCCACTTTTAGTTAAAGAGCCATGCACGTGAATTTGAAAGAAGCCTTACTGTGAAATATTTCATTCTTTTTTTATGCTACTTATAGCTACATACTGAACTACTGCATAGTATTATAGGAAATATTATTAGACAAAGAAAGACCTTGTTAATGATAACAAAATTCAAGTAAGGAGATGAGTTATATTTATCACTATGTGAGCTTTCCTAATGAAGAGAAATCATTAAAAGGGTAAATCTGTTCCTATCATTTTTGGAAAGCATGATGATTTGATGAGATAGCATGACAATGCTGGATAAAAGTGGTCTATTTGGGCATAGTTAATTTTCCTACACATTAGAGCATCCTGTGGGGCACCTTAATGTATACACATCCCTGTGCAGCTCACCGGTATTATACAGCATATATGGGATTATGGGAGATCCTTGCACTTTGGGATAGCAGTTGAAAGCTTGGATACCCTAGTGTATATCTCCATCACAGGTGACAGTCAATACTTTGGGAGTAACTGAGTCAAGCTCTTGGCAGTCTTAATTCAGACCATAATTCAGTGCTGGTCAGAAAGTGTGTTTTGTTGGAAACCTCTCACTAATAAAATGCAAAATAATGGATTCAAAACACCTGAGGATTTCAGGGGCAATTTCATCCTGTCTTCCCAGCAAACTGGCTTTGGAGAATTGCTGCTTTTCCATTACCTAGCAGTGAGAATTGTTGCCAGATAGATCTCCCAAAAAAAAAAAAAAAAAAAAGTGACCAGCTTTGGCTGCTCACATAATGTAGACTGATCCCTCTGGCTTGTGTGGCACCTGGTCAATGTTCTCAGAGAGACATCTTGGTGTGAAGCCAGGGGCTGAAGAAGGCAGACAGTGGAGGTCCCTGGCCAGCACTTCCAAGATACCAGGTCCCTGGCCACTGCTTCCAAGATACCAGTCTCCAAGGAAGAAATCTGGAAGTCCTGTTGTTAACTTGGAATCAGCTTCCAGCCCTACCTAAAAGCCTTGAAAATCCTGGCTGGAGACAGATGAGAATTTTTGAGCCCCCCCCCCCCCCCCCCCCTTATAGATTTGAGACTGGGAACTTGGGCATGCTGAAATTGATTTTGGGAAGCTGGAATAGTCCCACTGGTGCTGTCTTACTGCCAGGAAGCTGCAAATTCTGGTATCTTCAGAGACTGCTGAGGAAAGCTAGACAATTTAGGCATTTTCAGATTTAACAAGAAAGCCAGTTTCACAGAGCAGCTGTGCAGAATATTATAGTCTAGATTGCTTCCGAAATGTCATGTTTCACTGTTCCTGATGCAAAAATTTGTATAAAACTCTGATTCACAATAAATCTGATTTTTTTGTTGTTTTATTTTCTTTTGGGGTTGATTCAGATGGAAACAATACTATTATTAATAATATTTTCAAGAAGGAAACTGTTTTCTGATCAGCTCTGTCTCTAGGTAATCTTCAATTTAATTTTCTAAAATCATGCTCATGGCCAGTTCCTTTGGGCTAGTCCTGAGACATACAAATTACCTTACCAGATTACAAAGATCTAATTTTCTCTGAAAAAAAAACCCACTAAAAGTGTCTGTCTGAAGGAAGTGTAACAAATTGCTTAAGTCTTCTAGAGTCTCTCCTTTCGGAAGAATCACTGTCCTAAATTGCCTTCAGGGTTTTGTTCCCGTTTTACTAAATGAGTGCTTTCTTCAAATATCAAAACATCTAGTTCTGACTGTTGTGCTCAGCTCAGACTCTTCAGAGGTTCAGTAAATGGATCTGATTTTTTGTCTCCCCTCTCAACAGGGAACGGAAACAAATCCTTGTCACCAAGCATGACTTTGGCTAGGTAAGTGAAGTTTTCATCAGTCCCTGGCCCAGTAAAAAAGAAATATGACATATAATTTTAGAAGCACTTAGATGTTAGAAAAGCATGAACATTTGGGTGTAGCACCAGTAATACTCAAAAGAGGTAATGAGAGAAGGTGGAAGCCTGTGGAAAGGATGATGATAAACTTTGGGAAAGCAGCAGACTGATGGCTACTCTTTGGAACAGTTTGAGGATGCTGAAGGGGATGAAAATAATTGAGAGTTAAGCCAAATATTAATTTAAAAATAGTAAGGAACTATGGAGTTCATGTCCATTGAGTGCACGTTTTTATATTTTTTAAGGCCTGCTCTCCATGCCTGGGCCCCATGGCTCAGTCTCATGGCCATAGTGTGTATGCTGTGTAGGTGTGTGTGAGCACTTTGGAGCATGGAAAAAGACTTGTTCTGAAAGACCAGCATTGCCTATATGACTCCATATAATAATTATATGGTTTTAAAAATTGTTTCTGCGATGCATGGTTGAACAGCCTGAGTATTTTACCCTCCAGGAAGCCTCCATAAAGGAAAATCTTTCAGACTGCAAGTGAAATCTTTTTGAGAGCCTTACCTATAGCATGAGATCCCAACTTCACAGCCAGTTTAACCTTTTCCCAGTATTCAGATAGACTCTTTACTCTTCACTGTCATTGCTCTTTCTCCTTATTTGACTCCATCAGACTATTTTATTTTCTTCTAATAAGAGCAATTGTAAAGCCACAACAGATTATCAGCCAAAGCCTTAAGATCTAGTCTAACTCCTGTCCATGATTTAAAGCTGCATTTCACTTCTTAAGGAAGAATTCCCTGAATGTCAGCCTATCACTCAGATTCTATCTAGAATAAGTGTGAATGACTGTTTGAATATAAAAGTGAACTAAGTGAAACTTAGTAAAAGTGAAAGTGAACTAATTAGCAGCATTGTCTCTGTGTATGTGAAGCATGACCATTATCTATTAAGCATATGTTTTCTGAAGATGCCCTAAATTTGAGATTGTCTGCTGTTGTGGAATTGCTGCCTCTTACATCCTAACCTGTGGCTCCAGAAGCTGAATTCTACTGAGCAATGCAAAACTGAATTTATGTTTAAGAATGTATAATTGCTTTTTTCCATCATCAGTAAGTTTTACACTGTTTGTTTTGGTAATATAGTCCGTGATGGTCGAGAGGCACAGGAACCACGTGAAACAGAACGTGTCACTGAAGTGACCTTTTAGACAAGTATTACTCTTAAAGAAGCTGTTGGTCTTCGATTCCCTACTGAAGGCAACAAGCTGTAAAAGGGTTTCCTGCTGTATAAGCTGAAGCAAGTTAGGAGTATATTAAAGCAATAGAAGTGCTTCTTTTTCAAAACAATCATGGAGCAATTCCATCTCCGTGTTCTTGTTTTGAGTTAGATGGCAAATGCTGTTTGAAATATCCCAGTATTTCCACTGTAGGCAGTTGCTGTCAGGTAGGTCAGCTACTGAATGAACAGGAGAAAAAAAATCCTGCCTGCACTTTTTAACTTGAAGCATTGGGACAAAGTCAACAGCATGGCTTTAATTTTTTGTTATTTTTCCTGTCTCTGTAGCTTCCACATGGCATACTCTCTGCTTTGCTTCATGCTGGAATGCACAGGAGTGTTTGTTGTTTTGTTGGCCAGGTCCGAGTTAGGATTAACAAAGGCTAACACTAGACTAGCAAAAAAATGGCTAGAAATATTTTGCAGAAGAGATTTCCTTCCTTCAGCAAAATTAAAATATTCTGCCAGATGTTGTTAATTTTTAAATTAGAGCTTTCTAGACCCAATCTTTTTCTTTCTGCTCATAGAAGGGTTTCCATCCATTGTTTAGACTCTGAATCTGTATTTTTTCTCTTTTGATAATACCCGTGAAGATTTGGGTTATGCTTGGTTTGTATTAACTTCTGATTGACGTAATGTTGTTCAGTGTTGTGCTTTCTGTGAAGAAATAACCATATATTTGCCCTAAAAGCAACATTTATAATTTATGTACTTACAACAAATTGTTTGGATTAATTTTCCCAATTTTTTAAATTGAATGTAAAGTTAATAGTAACTGCTTATAGCAGATGAGTACTAAAATTCAGCCTGAAGTCACCTATTAGTTCACAGGTCCCTGTAAAGTCACAGCTAGTCACAGTACTAGAAATATGCCTGTTTTTTCAAAACTGTGCAGATGGTGGTGAGGTCTGTCGGCCAGCTCAGTGACCTTTATGAAATTTAGCCTTATGACAGGCTTCATTTCTCTTCTTGCTTCCCAAGTGGTCCATTTGCACCTTGCTACAATCTTCTTTTCAATTTGTCCATCCTGTGATAGCTGAATGCGGATAGATTTGTTTCATAGCACCACTGGAAAAAAAATGTAAGCATCCTATTTAAAATAGCATTGCAACTCTGCCTTATACTGACAAAGGCAAGGAAATGTGAAGCAGGGGCTATCTTGTTCCTTGCTAGTGTACAGGTGCCAGTGTGGCATGCCAGAAACAGTCAGCTTCTGTATGAAAATGGTGCTTTCAGGTTGGAAGAGTATCTTTAGAGACTGCAATATAGCATCAGTGATGCCACCAGAGCCACAATCACAAAAAAAAAAAAAAAAAAGGAAAATCAAGTTAACTGAAACACAGTTTCTTTTTCGTTCAAAGTGCATATATACACTAAATGTTTTCAGATGAAAGGCTGAGTTGGCACTCAGCTCACATCACCCAGATCTTGTGCTTTTCTAGCAGTAATCCTTATGTAATTACACATTTGACATGTGAAAACTGCCAATGTGGTTTGACACTGCCTAACAATGTGTAATCTTCCGTGCTACAATCTGTAATTTTCTTAGCTGTATGAGAGACTATATGCTGTCAACTCTCTGCAGTCTGGTTCATTGGAACTGACAGGCTGCGTATTTGTTAGCTTATTTTTGCTTACTCAACACGGAACTGTATATTGAATTCAGACTCTGATTACGTGAACTTGAGAGGCAATTTCGACAGTTAGAATACTGTTAATTCACTCTTGCTGTTGTAAATCTTCAGAATGGATGGACTGGGATTACTGTTGCATATGGAAGATAGCCTACTGGTCTCTGATTTTCCATCAAAAGCAGATTAATGTTTCCAATTTTAGATATCTGTTCTTCAGATGATTTCCTTTTAAGTAATGAAGAAATGTCGTAAGCATTATAAAATAAAGGGAGCTTTGAACTGGAGACAATTTCAGAGTGTCTGACTCTCAGCCTTAATCAAAGAATTATATATGGGAGTTTCTAGACTCAGAATCCACTTTGCTATGATTTGTACATAGAATTATGAACAAGAGCTAGAGAACAGGCATCGGAAATATAATTTCAGTTTTCTTTAATCTTTTCCTCATGTATGGAAATGTAATCATCTGACTAAAATAGCAGTACAGACTCTAGAATGGTAGCAGGGGATAATACTTAAGATCATACAACATAGTGTGATGGGTCCATTATGGAAATTATTTTCAAAGGTTTGCAGACAGCTCTTGTATTTAGAAGGCAAAAAAGCAGTGCCTTAAGATGAAATGGATGCACTGAACATACGTTAAGAGTCATTTGATAAAAGATAATAGTTAGCATACCTTAGTGCTTACTACTTACTTCTTCCCACAGTGAGTCATTACAGCAGCCATCTTTCTGTACAAAATGTATTCTTGTGTTTTAATTTTTGGGAGGTATGTTCTTCCATAAACAGAAGAGACCATGTGACATTCCCAGCTTCATATCTGTTCTGAACCATCATAATAATTAGATGAATATCCTGAATGTATGTCTTTTAGGCTGGACACCTTAATTACAGGACAGTTTGTTTTGCTAATGGCTTCTAAAGGCTTTTGCAAAATACCCTTGTCTGCTAGTTTTTTTGTTTCTACTCCTATGAGTATCTGTGAAACACTCTTTTTATATATTCATTTTATATACTTTATTTTTCTGTATCTTGAGTATTGCATAGGTAGTTCAGCTGTTTGTTTCATGGCAAATAATGGTGAATAATCTGCATCGAGGTAGCAAATAGGTGGTACAGACATTTGATATATGCATGTAATTGTTGTATGAATTTAAAAGTTCTCTGCTAATCCATCCATGATCAAAAATTGATTTCACATAAAAACTAAGCCTCTTTAGAGACATTAATACGTTGTAATGAATAAAAGACTGGCTGGAAAAGCATCAAATCATTTGCAAAGGTTTCCTGGAAATAAGAGGATTTAAGTGAAGAAGAAAACTAAATTACGAAAATTAAGTTAGAGCTCCGAGTTCCACAAAGGTTCAACAGTTGTCCATTTTTTTAACCTTACTTTCTTCCTTCTATTTAATTTCCTACTACATGCTTTGCTGTTCTTTCTCACATTCCATTGTTTTCAGAAGGTTAAAAGAAAAGGGAAATAAGTACTTCAGTTTCATATAGTATTTAAGCTATTCCTTTGGGAATACATTTCAGGATGGGATCTGAGTTCTTGGATATTTTTTTTTCTATGCATTGCATTGTTTTTACTTTACTACTTTATGCTTTCTGTATCCTTTACATTTTATGTGAGCACTGAAATCTTCCTTTAATAATATATTACAAAATTTTCCACCAATTAGTTGTATGAATGAACTATTGCACTTTTCTTCCAAGTTTATTGAAATTAAGGGAATTATTTTGGATCAGTCCTGGATGCAGTGACTACAGTGTGAACTCCCTCATGAACAAATATTCACCAGCTAACTCTTAAATATTTCCTTATACTGAAGCAAGGTTAATGTAGAAATTAATACTGTAGCCCAGAGAAGGCCACTTGGGTTCTGTTATTAGTTGTATCAGATACTTGAGCTTCTTCCCAAGCCCTTCAATCTGGAGAAATGATGCTTTGGTACTGACATCAAATTAGAGTACTAAATTACTTTATTGTCATGTCCCCACTGAGATGCCGTTATCCTTCTTACAGTCCTGGCATCTCTGTTTGAAAAGCAATGGTTCAATAAAAATAATTAGAGAGGTGGAGGATGATTGAGTGACATCTATATTATATGTACCCACACGCACACATCATTTCCTGGCTCTTGGAGCAGCGGAGGAAAATGTAATGTTCGAACAGTATGTCGCTATGGCTGGCTGGTTCTTTGCCAAAGACGGATCTAGTTGCATGGATTTCAAACATGCTGCCACTTTTGAGTTGGAAATAAAGCCCTAAAAATCAATAATTGGGCTTCAATATTAAGTTGTGTACAGTAATTTCATTGTGGTTTTATTAGATCAGTAAAATACCCGCTGTGGGACAG
This sequence comes from Morus bassanus, assembly GCA_031468815.1. Lineage (NCBI taxonomy): Eukaryota > Metazoa > Chordata > Aves > Suliformes > Sulidae > Morus > Morus bassanus. The sequence continues at coordinate 83,066,179 of CM062568.1, read as the reverse complement.
TATCACAAGGAACTAATTCATGTACCAAGTTTAAAGTCTAATATATGCCTAAGAGTTTAGAGAAAGGGATTTGAAAGAGGTGAAGGAGCTATACAGAGGTTTTAGTGTTTAAAAGAGTTTTCTAATGAGAAAAGAGAAATAAGAAACTAAAGTCTAATAAAGCAGATATTGTAAGATTTGAAGTTTCAGATTACCTTCATTTGCTTTGTAAATTGCTAAGGAAACAAGCTCCTGGGACGCTTTCTCCAATATGCCCCTCGTCAGCCTGTGTCTCTTTCCTCCCATCCGTGCTGTACATACAGAACTGAACAATTAATGACGCTGAGAATTCTTAAGCTTATTTCAATTAAATTTGAACCACCATTTGATTAAAACATCTGTGATTGTGTTTGTTTTAAACGTTGTCGTATGTCTGCCACCTTTACTCATGCTGAGTAAAGTCTGCCTGCAATTTGTGAGTTTTTGAACAAGTGAATCTTTGTGGTGCTCTCTCATCAGCAGTTCAGATTCTGCTCTCATTTTTGTTTGTGTGCAGTCTACCAAGCGACTTTCCTCTATAGAGATGGGTTTTGGAATCAACTTGGTGTTTGATATTATATTGGATTTGTATCACTGTGCTTGGAAATCAGAATTTGAGCCTCAATCAGGAAATGAAACTCTTAACCAGAAGTTATTCCCACAGACCACAGTTCTTTCAGAATAATAATCATATTGGTCAAAGATGTGCAGAAGTAAGTTGTGTCGCTGGCATAGCTGGGTTGGCAGGAGTCCCTAATGTACTCACAGTTGTGCCAGCAACACAGTAGTTTTTTATTGTGTGAGAGAAGGGGAAGATTTATTTATATTGCTACAAATTGGAGCTTTGCCTTATAACATGTCAAAATGCAGTTGCATATTGTGTCTGAAAGGAATAGTCCTATAGTGATAAAGCACTTTAAAACAAAAAGAAGCCTAAAAGAACACATTACTGCTAATCATTGCCAGATGAAATAGATGGCGTATCAGGCTTTTATAGTGTGATAGCAATGATAACACCCAACATGGAACATGAGGACCAAGTAGAAGGAAGCAGCGTGAATAACACTGGTTTTGGTTGACATTCATCTATTGAAAGAGTTAGTCAAAACTGAAAGAAATTTAACTCTAAATTCTGAGAATGTTTCGAAAAATGGCAAAAGAGACTGTGAAGAGTATTTGTAACCAGTTTCACAGACCTGATGTATTTCATCACACACATTTAACACTTCACAGAGCTGACTTAAAAAATTATTTAAGCTTAATTACTGATTTTCCACTAAATTTCCCTCTCTTTTTCTGTTTCTTCTTTTGTGCTCATGACCAAAAGACACAGACAGACCAACAAATTCTGGTGATAGTGAAGTGCAAATTTGTGGCATTAAGTATGTGACTACAGTGCAACAGGTGAGGGGATTCTTGAACACCAGAACAACATAGGTACCTTTGCTCTGATGAAAATCATGATACGATGAAATTGTTTTTCACTTTCTGTGCAGTCACATATCTCAATGATTCTCTACATTATGATCTTCCTATAATAAATGTTCATACAGGAAACTAAATAATTGAAGACAAATATGCAAATAGCTGTGGAAGCACTATCAGCACATTCCAGATACAGTCTTTGATATTCATAATTCGTTTTCAATATCTTTCTCTGCTAGAAAAATCCACAGGGCTTGCTTTTGTCTGTGCCAGATGCCTCTCAGATGAGAAGAGATAGTTGCCAAATTGCTCTTCATGCAGTAGAAATGGCAACTGAAAGTGATTATACCCAACATATGGTCCAAAGGCAGACATCTGCTAACGAAGATTAGGGATACTGTGGCAGATTCTCACTTGTTCTAATAAGCCAAATGATCTTGAACATAAGTCCATTAGAACAAATGAGAGTAGCCATCAATGGATTTTGCATCAAACCTGCCTCCTCCTGCCTCTCCCTATACAATCCTGTGCTTTGCCAGCTTGGGCATGCAGTGGTATCATGGGAGACGTGCGTGTATTTGCCAGAAATATTTCATAAAACATTTTAATAAGTTACAAAGTAGTAAGAATAGCACTTCAGTGAAAAAGTGAACCTAACAGTTTTAGTGGAATGCAGCAAGACCTTAAGGAGGGCACCTGGAGATTGTAAGTAGTATACATGGAGGACAAAGGCAATTACTTTGTTTCTCATGTCTGGAGATTACATATGTTCTTTGTCCCTGTTCAGTTTCATCATTGGAGAGGCAGCACTCTTCCACATAAATTAGCAATGTGGTCTCCTTAATTGTTAAGGGAGAAGTGAAGCTTACTGGCAGTTGCAGACTTGAGGATTCAGGGCTATGGGTTCTAGGTGGAAAGAGCTCAGAATTACGTACCTACACGACAGATGTCTATCTCAGTTTATCACAAAGTGCCAAACTTATTGAACGCGGGGGAACCAGGCACCAAAGTTGCAATCATAGTGGCACGCAATACTGCACTGCCTCGTGGGACAGGGATGGCAGAATAGGGGTGTTGGTGGATGGACTGGCTTGAAGTGGCATATGAGAAGGGTGAGGGCTGGTCACTGAGGAGCTATCTACTGACAAGTAGATCTGAGAGTGAATGCCAGGGAAAGGGAATTGGCTTTGAAAGCTGTATGTGTGCTTTGGGGGCCACAAGTTTTAAGCTAAGGGCAAGAGTAGTAGTAGCTGGATATAGGGAGGCATGAGATGCTGGCAAAGGGCAAAGTGAAAAAAACAGACAGACTTGTGAGGTGAGAGTGGCGGTAGTGATGAAGCAAGGTAGTATCAATTTTATTGACCACACCGAATGAAGCTGATAAAAGGGGGTAAGATCAGGGCAAGGAAGTTTGGTAAGTAGCACTTTCTAGGCAGTGAAAGTGCTGCTGTAGCATAATCTCTCTTTGAAACAGGTATCTACTTTTGAGACCCTCAGCAAAATTAGGAAGAAACTCAAGGCAGAGAGAAGCTGCACAGCTGTGGTATTATCAGTTCTTTGGAGAAGGAAGAGTATGAAGAAAAGACTATCTTCTACACTCGTTATTTTCAAGTGGAAGATTACTTTTCCACCAGATCATTTTGATGTTAAAATACTTCATGCTTTTTTCATGTACTTAAAAAGAACAAATCAATTGGTTAAGAAAGCTTATGCACCATGCTGAGGCATGAGGGATGGTACTAAAACACCAAGTGTTTGTGAGAACATGTGTGATGTGTATACAAATCCATGAGGTATATGTATTTTAATCTATATTGTGCTACATATGCAGGCTAAATGTGTATATCTATATCTAGACGTAACTATAGATACAGATATGGATTTGTGTGTATCCACCTATAATTGAAATATATACGGCTTTATTTGGCTTCCTCCTGTTTTAGGGAGAATATCCTGAAGTGTCCCCAGGTGAACGCCAGAGTTCAGGTCCTCTCCAGCTTTATGAGAAAGGAACCTCCATTATGCAAGCTACTTTTACTGTGTCTCTGGAGTGTTATGTCATACATTTTCAATATAGTTTATAAAGTATGATGGAAGTGTTCCAGTAAAGAGGCGCAACATTAAATATAAGATTATTAACATCATTCCTTTTGGCTAGGCAGGTAGAAGTTGTACGTACTTTCTAACTTTTCAAGCATTTAAAATAACCTATCTATAAAGTTTTAAATTTAAGTACTTTAAAGTTATACCTTAACTTAAGAGAGGTAGGGGTAAGTCCCTGATTATTTACCAGTTTTCTACATAATTCTTTTTGATCTCATAACCTAAGAAGGAGGCTAAGAATCATAAAATTTGCTCAAATTAAGATGTTTTAATTAGCTGATCTTTAAATGAATTGGGAATATATGAGAAGAATTTGCTTAACCTGTCTACTATCTAACAAAAAATTACAGATGCCTGAGCAAGGTTTGCTGGTTGACTTACAGAATATATACAGTTTTCTGTATAGCTGCAAAAATCAATGTGCAAGATTGTTTAGATATTAACATTTCAGAAGTTGGTGTGTCATGTTTTGTCTTCTGATTGAATATTATTGTCCTGCCATCTGGTCTGGAGACGACATTTTGTTATTCTCCTCAAGTAAAGTGGTAACACAATGGAATTCAGACTTCTCTGGAGCCAGAATCACCTATCCTAATTTCAAGTTGCCAAGTATCTGGGTGTATGCCAGCTTACGGATCTTTTTTTCAAAGTGAAACAGTGAAAGTGGACACATCTGCTTGGCAAACAATTAAACAGTTTGTGCTCATGCTTGTCCCTCTATAGAAAATTAAAAGTTAATTTTCCTTGGTATGCTTCTTCAGAAGCCTGCTGGGTTCTGATTGGATACTCAAGCCAGGGGTTAAACTGAGGTGAGAGTCTTTAATTCACAATTTGCCTGCATTTGTGTGCTCTGGCAGATTGTATAAAAGAGCATCTTCAAGATATTTCAGTGTGCAAAACCTCTCTGCAATTTTTTCCTATTTCTGTTCAAGCTTAAAAACAAACAACACAGTGCAACGTTTTGGGAACTGTTTAATACATTAATTAAGAAACGCTGAGGCATCGAAGGAAGCTGAGTGCATGAGAGCTGTCCTCAATATACCTCCAGAATTAGGGCTGGGGTTTGGTGGTTTCATTTAGGTGATCATAGCATCTATATTCTGCTGAAATTCCCCTCTTGTCTGCTTCATCTATCTGCGAAGTTGTCTTTTGATTCTATTATTCCTATATGAAGGAAAATAACATTGTAAACAAAGAAAAAACTAAGCACATATGCAGCATCATATGCAATGTATCTGTATCATCTCCCTGCAAGTGTATGAATTGTGATGGTAGGTGGTGACAAACAAGGGAATTACACATCCTTTGGGTAGTTAGTCATATATTGTTGCAACCGACTTATTTTCAAATCATCTGAAGACACATTTCTACTTGTAAATTGTTCTCCTAAAATGTATTCATGAGTCAATGTCTTAAATTAGGCCTTAATGGAAAAATGGATGAAGCATTAGATAATTCTTTCCTCCCCTAGTCATGCAAATAAAGTTAATAAGTGCTGTCTTTCAGTCTTTCTTTTTCTGTTTACTTTAAGCTGCTAATTAGTTGCAGCAATCAGAATTGTATTCTTTTGACTGTAATAAATGGAATTCCAATAAGGAAGACTGAAGCTGTCCTAAAAATAAACTGTGCTCTAGTAACTTTCAGCCAGTGTATAGAGTTGTCAAGCTGTTTGCAAAGGGATGCTTGCAGCACTTCAGTCGTTTTGTATCATTGTATAGCTGACATAGGGAAATAGTGTAGCTTTGGTACCATAACTGTAAAAGGTGAGACAGAAGAGTTACCTGGGTAGAGCTTGTGCAATAAATAGAAGGCTTTTAAAAGTACATTGTGATGAAGAATACTTATAACTGCATAAAGTGTTAAACAATAAATCTTTTAAATGCTTTATAAAGCAAACTACGTGTGTGAGTAAAAAGTTATAGCTTTATCGCTTCAGAAATCTTGTGTCATTTAGACTGACAAACAATGTGGTCAAATCTATATTTAGATGATCCCTTTTTTAAAAAAGAAAATGACTGATTTAGGAATCCTACTCTGTTCTCCTGCTGAGCTTGAGTACAGAGCAAACACACTCTCCACCAAAACAGCTAATGGAATACTTACTCCACAAAGTCTGCAGAAGCTGGTTCTCCTGGTGTCACCTGGGATAGAGTTAATTTTCTTCATAGTAACTAGTATGGGACTGTGTTTTGGATTTGTGCTAAAAACAGTGTTGATAACATGGAGATGTTTTAGTTGTTGCTAAGTAGTGCTCACACTAGTCAAGGACTTTTTCAGCTCCCCATGCTCTGCCAGGTGCACAAGGAGTTGGGAGGGGGCACAACTGGGACAGCTGTCCCCAAATGACTAAAGGAATATTCCATACCATATAGCATCATGCTCAGTATCTAAAGCTGGGGGAAGAAGAAGGAAGGGGGGGGATGTTTGGAGTTATGGTATTTTGTCTTCCCAAGTAACCATTATGCTTGGTGGAGCCCTGCTTTCCTGGAGATGGCTGAGAACCTCTCTGCCAATGGGAAGTGGTGAATGAATTCCTTGTTTTGCTTTGCTTGTGCATGCAGCTTTTGCTTTACTTATTAAACTGTCTTTATCTCAACACATGAATTTTCTCACTTTTACTCTTCTGATTCTCCCTGTCCCACCACGGGGGAGTGAGTGAGTGTGGGGCTTAGTTGCTGGCTGAGGTTAAACCACGACAGTTGTGAACACAAACTTGGAATAATTACTGTTCAAGGACATATCTTACTTTTCTGTCTTAATAATGCTTGATTTCTACTGCACTTTTGCAATGTGTTTAAAGCGATTGCTAATAACAGTGTGGCTCTACTGAGAATGTCAACAGTGGAGTCCTCAGCATACATTTAATTTAGAGATTGGTATGCTATGACAACATTATGGATACCTGTATCAAAGTATTCATGGTAAAAAAAGTCACAGAAGTGATTTAAACGATTTATATCTAGTAAGACTTCTATAAGAAGTCATATAGCTAATTATTTCTAGCAGAATTTCTTCACTTGGTTTCTCAAAAATTCCATTTTCTCTACAGGTCTCATTCATTCAGAGCATTTCTTTTTCTCATAGTGTGACCTACTTTTGTATAATTATCACAAGCATGGCAAAAGTTGAGTGAGTCGGCAAAAGTTGAGTCAGTTTGCTTGGTCAGTTCAATCCTTTATAATCTTTCTACAGATTCTAATTAACGTCAACTGGCATCTGGAAAGAAATGTAGTGAAACCAAGCTTTGATTTATTGACACCTGTGAGGAGATCTAGAAATAGGCCAAATATGAGCTCTTACAGGTATGTAGTCCTTTAATTGACTGCTTTTCATTAATTTTAGCTGAGTACTTTTAGCATTTGGCAGTTTCATGTTATTGATGAGGTAGATGTCTAAGTGTTATGCCTTATAACTCTAAGATATGAAAGGCTACTTTCAAACCGTTGGTTTACTGAGCTCAAGAAGTGGCATTTCTAAGGCTGAGACAAGATTGATTGGATGGAGCTTCTGCAGAGTATGACTGAATCTTCCTATTTCATGGTGCCTCCTTTCCCTCTGACTTTTGAGATGAATCACACCCTGCACCTTTAAATGGCTATGAACCGAGCAGTCGCACAGCTGGGGTAACTGCATACACAGCCATTCTGCTGGACTTTCAATATGCAGAGCGATGCTAATCTAACTATATTGGATAGTTTATGTTGAATATTTGGAAATTATGTTTTGCAATCCTAAAACTACAGTTAAGTTCAAAAGGATTTATAAAAAAAATACACTGAATATGTGTCGTGGTTTAACCCCAGCCGGCAACTGAGCACCACACAGCCGCTCACTCACTCCCCGCTTGGTGGGATGGGGGAGAGAATTGGAAGAGGTAAAACTCTTGTGTTGAGATAAAGACAACTTAATAGGATGGAACAGGAAGGGAAAATAATAATAATGATAAAAGAATATACCAAAAAGTGATGCACACTGCAATTGATCACCACCCACTGACCCATGCCCAGCCAGTTTCTGAGCAGTGGCCCCGCCATCCTGGCCGACTTTCCCAGATTTTTGTTCAGCATGACTTCATAAGGTATAGAATATCCCTTTGGCCAGGTTGGGCCAGCTGTCCTGGCTGTGTCCCCTCCCAGCTTCTTGTGCACCTCCAGCCTCCTTGCTGGCAGGGCAGTAAGAGAAGCTGAGAAGTCCTTGACTTAGTGTAAGCACTGCTCAGCAACAACTAAAACATCAGTGTGTTATCAACATTATTCTCATCCTAAATCCAAGACACAGCACTGTACCAGCTCCTAGGAAGAAAATTAACTCTATCCCAGCCAAAACCAGGACAATATGTTATATAAATAATAGGAAATCTGCAATTATCAGGGATATAGAAATACTCAGTGCAGTATTATAACTCCCAAGTTCTAATATTCTTGCTATGGATCATCTTCTATATAATATCCCAGCAAGTATGTTTATTTGCAGCTTAACAAATTTCAAAGGCAATGTGATATATTGCATAAACTGAAAAGTGCAAGGTAAAAAATGTAGTCCTTCCAATGACTCTGAGTATCTCGAAGTCATTGTATGTGCACAATTTCCTGCAGGCATTATAGTTTCCTAAATTAGTGCTCTAAAATATATATTATTAGTTGTGACATGTATTTTCAAATATGTTTGATATTTGCTATGGAAAATGCTAAGTGTTCAACAAGCCTCCATTACACTGAAGATGCAAGTACAATAGACCTCAATAGATAATAAAGGGCTTGGGCTGAGCCAGACTGTGATGGTGACAGGCATTGGAACTGTGCTTACACACTTTGGTTGCTGCAATGATCAGTGTGATTTAATTTACCAGTGGCTCTAGACCTTTCCTCCTACCTCCACTGTGCTGGTAAGGCTGTGGAGCACTGAGCAACAGACTGAATTGAAGATCTGCTCCAGCCACAAAACTACTTTTTTGTGACTAAAATGATACATGGGTAACTAGGGACATTTGCAAACCATGTAAGGCTTAACTCCCTCCTCCATTTTAAGTTTGGTCAACTGAAGCAGCAAGAGAATAAAGGATAGCATTTTCAATTCACATATGTGGCTTAGAGTCACTTTGGCACTCTCGAAAACTGGTGCTCAGCTGTGTTGGAGACAAATGACAGTAGCATATCTGCAATAAAGTCCTAGCTTCACTGAAGTTGCTGGGAACTTTTCTGCTGGGTGAAGTGATTTCAGCAATTAAATTTACCAAATGCATGTGAGGAATGGCACAGGTCAAACCATCTGCTAATTTCTAAATCACCTTTCAAAGCTTAAGGCCTATAAACAGTATAAATTCACTGCTGGTATTTATCTTTAGGAGATAATCAGGTATACATGAGCTTGCATTCCTGCCTGCACCACCCTGGCATTCACACTGTGCTTCTCCAGATTCACTTCCACAGGGTGGTGGCTGTAGCTTGACTCAAAAAAATCCTTCTCTGCCTTAGCAAATACATTTGTTTCAGCTACTCATTCGCTAGTCAGGTAACTGTATGCTAATGCTGCATGGAAATTAGTAGCTAAAATATAGTCAGTCTTCCAATGGCCCAACCTGTAAATTCCTGTTTTTGTGTTTTCTGCTCCTTTTCCATACTTTCTCTCACCTATGGGTGGTGACAGGCTCTGTTTGCTGTTTAACCCTTTATTGCACCATAGGCTACTGGTGGATCCTGCTGTGTCTGGCCAACAATTAACTCATCTTTTAACACAGCAGTTTTCAGCTCCTGGTATACAGGTAGGCAAGAGGGAAGGATTGGGGTGAATATCTGGAAGAAATATTGCAAGCAGAGTGAGTGGGAGGGGGAGCAGAAGGACTGTTCACTTCTGCAACACAATTTCCAGCCAACTCATCTAACTGTTCATGGGCCTGAAATACAACCAAGCAGCTCAAGCAATTATGTAGAAAAACAAGGTACACAAAACAGGCATGTAGAAACAGCCCCACTCCCTAGCCTAACATGCACATTTTGATGAATTTATTGCTGTTACTCCAACCACTGAACCTGACACCCTAGAGAAATGTACTGCTATGAGTGACTCTTCTTTCCCAGAAATGGAGAGGAAGGCCTCAAATGAGTCCAAAGAGGCAACTGAGATTGTGACATTTATGCTCACTGCATAACTGTTGAAACATTTATTCTGTGAGTTATAATTTAAGGACATACCTATAAAAATAGAAGAGTGATTTTGCTTACCTGTGAACTACATGGCCATCGTGAATGGACCAACACCTGACAGCATTAAAATCAAAGACAATGCTTTTTTTAGGAACACTAATTTTATGACTTTGGTCATGGAAAGGACTATTAATAAAGGGAAGTCTATTGTTTTTTGCTCTTTTTGTATCATTTTGTCTTCTGTTTGTTTGGGTTCTCTTCACAAAGACCTTTTCAAATGCTTTCTGCAGAGAATCTCCTAATGGAAAAAATGAAACCATTTTTGTTTGGTCCTTTCTTTCCTATCACTGCTGTCATGGAGGGAGGAAAGAGGCAGGAGAAAAGGGACTGCTTGTTGATTAGTCAACTGGCACTTACTTTAGCAGCTTATCAGTGGCTGTCCGGCTCCTTTGGAGAAATCCTTACTGTTGAATCTGTCATGTTAGTTGATAGAGAAAACTTTGTGGGTCCACCTATGTTTTTGCTAATCTCCTTGCTGATTCTTCCACTCACAGATATGTCATGGTTGACAAGCTCTTATAGTCCTCCAGTCACATCAATAATGGTGACCGCCACCTCTCTTTTCCACTCTGGGACCTTCAAAAGCTGTATCATTGATGAGTTATCCAGCTTGCAGGTATTATGGAACATCAGCTGGCAAAAGAGGGTCTGATATGCATTTTGAATTAGCCACATAAAAAAGGCTTGTGCTTTGAAAAAACAAAGTGAGAGATATGGGGATGATGACATCTCTTTATCATGTGATTAAGCTCCTTACTCATTTTTGATGTAGAGCTGAACTGGGCAGTTATGGTTGTATGTGGAAGGCTGGCATACCAAAATGATAAGGGTTACAAAGTGTGGCCTTGTCATGAAGAAAAGAGGTAGAGAGGATTTGATTTCTTGCAGATAAAAAAAAAAATATATGTACTGAACTTCCCATTGTTATCAACAGAGGAGCCTGAGGATATAGCTACTGTGCACAGCAAGAACAGAACAAAATCGCCAGCAGAAGCAGAATGGAAGAATAGGTGCACACCAGCAGTGCTGCAGGGAAACTGAGATTGAGGTACTGCTGCAGGCATGGAAACACCATGACACACAGAATGTGCAGATATTAGAAGCTCAGGAAGTTTTTGGAAAATAAGCAGTCTGAGAACTGCTGCCTTTCAAAGACAGCATTAACAGGTTGCAGCATTGATCAGTTGTTGGTGCCAACTCACTGCTCTGATCTGACTTCTAACTAGGCCCTTGCCAATGTTGTGTGCAGGATCAGGCAATGAGGATGTTAGCTTGTGCAGGACAAAGTACAGCTTTGGGAAGTTTCAGGCACACTTTCATTGCCTCTTGCAACAGAAGTCCCTTTCCAAATGCGTCATGATGAATCCTACCATACCATTTCTCCGTTCTGCTACTATAACTTGTTGACCAGTCAGGTCATGGATTTGTTAGGGCAGCTCAGGGAACCATATCAGTCAGGGAGGTCATCCTCTTGGTTTGGCTTGTCACATGCACAAGAAGAAATAGAAAAAAAAGGGAAAAATGAGGGGAATCCTGGGTGACAAATGCCATTGTTGTTGAGGTAGCCTGGTTGAAGTCTTGGTTTGGGGGTTGGTTTTTAGTTCTTTGAAGTTGCCTTGCAGTTTGCACTCCGATTTTCCAGGTATCAGCTTGGACAAAAAAAATGTTAAAGGTGTGTTTTTATTAGCACTCAGGGAGTCTGCACCACCATGAGGTTTTTTGCTGTTCCCTTTGTAGGTTTACTAAAATTCTGTGTTTAATCACTCGATTCTTTAAAACTGAGTGAACACTCAGAGCTGTACCTAGACATTTTATTGAAGCATAACAAAACCAAAAGCAACCTGTGGAAGCCAATAAAATGACACCTGTTTGCTAACCCCAAACTAGCAAGAAAAGAGACCTAAAATTAAATATTAATTTGTTAAGTAAACTCTTACCCAGTTCGACCTACAAAAGCGATAGGCCCAATACAGCTGACAGGAATTAACAGTCCCCTCACCATAGAAACAATAATTAAAAAATCATCAGTCTAAAACTCCATACTATAGTACTATTATAACATGACGCACAGTATTTGACAATCTTGGGAGGTGGGAAAGCCCTTCTGTATTAGCACTTGATTACTCATCGAATTCTCAGGTGTTTATTTCTTTGTGACTTCTGTCTCAAACTGCTTAGGAGGGCACTTAAAATTTTTATAATATGACTAATAGGTCATTGTCTGTGCAGGCTCTATTCTTTATAAAATTGCTTACTTTTAGCATGCATGTGTTAAGGGAGGTGGCGCAATCCAGCTATACATTGTTGGCAATGTTGTCATCCAGATGATGGTAATGGTGTCAGTGTCTTTCTTCCAGCTTTCTAAATGTGCACACCTCTACCATTCTGCAGCCACCAAGGATGTAACCAGAGGTTTTGTCTGATCCCATGTTGTCTGCATTCATCTTCATGAACTGTATCAGAGAAAGGCTTGAAGAAATCCAGTACAAAATGGTGGGGTTGGGAAAGGTGTTAAATATTTTTTTCCCATATCTCCTGCTACCTTTAGTTAACAGCAGCGGCAATGGTTACTCCTTTTATATTCTTCATTTTCAAAGCAGTACAAATATCCTGAAGTTCTTGCCAATCTGCGTTTGTCTGTGTGCTTGAGACGTATGAGAAAATCACTATCTTCCTGACATGTGATGTCTGTTGTTCAGCCTCCCTCAACTTGGAGTCAGTACGTCTGCTGACATTAAGCAAATGAATTCAGTCACTTTGTCCTCATCTTCTGCTGCATTCCCTTCAGTGGAAATAACCTAAAAAGCTCAAACATTGGTAACTGTTGGCAATTTTTCTTTTATGTCCCATGTCTGAATCAGATTCCCTGCTGTGCTTAGTAAGTTTTGTCTCATGGTTTCTCTTCCATATGTGGATAAAGAAGGGAGAATATTATGAAACCATGGATACAATCTATCTATATATATTTATTCTTTAAAAAAAAGAATGCAACATACATTAGTGCATAAATGGCACAATAAACTTGCCTACCTCATGTCTAGTAGGCATAGCATAGGGAATGTTATGATGAGAATCCTCTCTGCAAACCAATTTAATTCATCTCCTTCCTGAAAGTATCAGTACTGTGTCTGAAAATAAAGTTTAGTCTTTGTAACTTTTTTAGCATGTTACACCATAATTTAGATTGCTGACAGTCATTTTCTTATTTGGAAGCTCTTGCGACGTTGGCAGAAAGTACAGGGACAACTAACTTCTTTGTACTAAAACACTGAGGTTTGATAACATTTGTGTCAAAGTTGAATTCAATAGGGAAGATGGAGTGCTGTAACCCTTTTCAGATAACTGAAGTGAGTCATTCCTTTGTATTATTTTAAAATGTCTAATGTGGTTTCCCTTCTTCCTCAAGTTTGCATAACACTAGAAAAGCACTGTAATATAAGAAGGGCTTTTTTTCTGAGTGAATGAAGTTTGCTAGCATTATTTGGGAAAGATGTGCTTTCATATTTATCTCAAAGTAATGTATTACTGGTATTGCTGTCTCATATTACAGGTATTTCATATTTACTTACTTGGCAAAAAGTATACCTATAGAGTCTGCTTAAAAACACAGAGTAATGAGTTATATCAAATATATGTACACTGTCCTGAAGAGGTCTATTTCAAGAGCTGCTGAAAATCTGAAAAAAGTTATGTTTAATGAAAAGCACAGTTCTCAGGTTAAATTAATGGGGTAAAAAAGCATGTAAACTAAAGAAAACGATATCTTGACTCGAATGTCTACCAAGGACATCAGTGACTTCTATTAACAATGTAAATCCTACTTCCACCTTTGCATGTTCTGAGGAACAGCGGCAATTATCAGGAACTGAGGGTCCCCAGTAAATGGAGAAGCAGAAGCATTTTAGAAGAGGTCCTGCTGTTACCACCATTTGTGCTTTTTAACACCTGCTTATTTCGATTCTCTTCAAATGCTTACTTCGGAGTCAGCAACTGAAACAATGTACTAAACTAGAGTACTGTAGGTTTCTTGGTTTCTTGGCTGTATCTGTGGAGCTTATTTATGAAGGGGCCAAAAGGACTGTACTCAACTAGTATGGCTGAAGGCAGGCTTAAAGGCTTAAAGGTGAATGAGGACACGTACCCTTGAAATGCAGTTCTGCGAGTATGAAGATACATGTCAGAGCGTAACCTAAAGTCAAAGGACCCGCTGTGTTTCAATTTGGTCTGAATCTCTTAATCCTACATCCAGTCTGCTGATGCATACAGGAATGTAAGTGAGTTCAGGGTATGGGAGGGATGAGACAGAGGAGATGTGTTCGGATAGCCTGGGCAGTAGTTTGGTTTGTATTTTGTTGCACCTTATTGACGCTTACTTCAGTTACACTGATGAAGATTCTCTTAAATTGATTATGCTGGTATAAAATTGGTAATACCCTAATATTCATGTACTAATTATACCAGTTTATGTATATCTACTTGTTGTAGTATCTCTGACCCTTGTGATCTCAAAAGTTCTCCCCAGCTGAACTGATTTTCTCTGAATTTTGTGGTGGTGTAATATTTTTCTAAGTACAATGTTGGGAACACTAAGAAAAATGTAAATGTTTTGGTGGCTTTTGACTTTGGAGTCTTATATGTGTACGACAGCTGTACTTCATTCTTTTCCATCACCTGTTTGGGAAAGGCATTTATATTTATTTTTTGTTAAAAACAGTGGCTTGACTTTGGAGTAGGAAAACAGCAACATTTACTATGGAAAATATATTCTGGTGGGAATGATGCCTATAAAGTTTTCATAATGTTTTCTTTGTCTGAAGACCTAGTACAATGCCATGTTCAGGCATTCCCTTCTCTGTAATTCCATGTTAAAATGCTCAAACACTAAAAAAAACCCACCTCCAAAGGTCCCCACTGGGGAGGAAGAAATGGCATTGCATAAGAAAATTAGGTTCATATACAAACTTCCTTAAAAAGGTCAGGGAGTTCAGATCTACATTTGGTTTAGGTGGATACCAAGTAAAACACAGCAGCTAATGAAAAGACCACCTGAACCAAGGAATAAACTAGGACTTCGCTGACAATCAGTTTGACTAGAAAAAAACTGACTTAATGTGAGTCAGAGCAGAATGTACTTGGCTTTCTTTGCACAGTGGCCCGGAGTTCTGTATTATTTGTACTGTGAGAAAAAAGGGTTTTTAAACCCGAAGTACAACATCTCCTGCCTGGAAACTGCAAGAGTAATGCTGTTGAAAAGCATATCTGTTCTACCATTTGCTCTCAGTGGCTTCTGGTTTCCTTCTTTTGCTTCAGGATATCAAGAAAATATGTTGTGATCATAGATGCAGATTTACTGGTGGGAACCAAGGGCTTTTGTCTTTTTTACTATTTCCTGTTGTGTCCTCTGCCTTTTTTATGACTGGAGATATTGTTAGGTACCCAAGAGGAATCTGACCATTTGTTCAAGAGATCGAAGTAATGCAGAAATTTGCATATTGGCTGCTCAGCACATGTGCAAAGAATCAGCTTTGTCCAGACTTATTTTGTTAAACGTGAGCTGGCTACCTGTGCCATTCAGTGGTCACCCATGCCTGTAGTTTTTCTAATTCATGTACCCTGCTTGGCTGCCTGGGATTTTCCAGGTGGAAATACATGCAAGATGTGGTCCAGGCTCCTACGTCCCTTGACACAGCAGTGCAGCCTCCATTCTCCTTCCTTTTGCCACTTAGACTGCGACCCCACTTGCCCTGGTCATTGACGCAGACTGACTATCAGCAGGAAGTAAGGATGATCCTCTCAGCTTTTCCAGGCTGTCTGTATCCCAAATGCACACTTCCTCATCTGACACCACCATCTTGTAGCATATGCTCTTTTTCTTCCTCAGTGTTTCTTGATGTGGTAACCCCCATAAGGGCCCCCTGTTTGGAATGTTCTTTTGGACACATGGGAAACCCAAGAGTGCTAAGGACTGGTTTTAAATTTGGCAGACAAATCAAAGGCGTATCTGCAAATGCCCCAGACCTGCACTTTGTCCCATGAGCTATAAAAATAAATACTTAAGTCACAAGGAAATATACATGAAAATCAGTTTTCTTCCCTTGACTTTTGGTTGATGCTGTCCATTTTGATGCCTCCAAACCATAACAGGACTACAGGAACTGGTTGCATATAAATATTTAGTTTCTATAGGAATACATCATGTGACTCAGCAAGCAGCAGCAGATCAAAAATTCAGCCTTGCTATAGCTCTTTTGTGTGACTCTCATGATCTCCAGAGGCTGGAAGTGTTCACTGAAGTAAATGTAATTTAGTGTAGTGGGTCCTCTCCAATTTTGTCAAGGACTTAATCTCTGGTTGGCCTAGAGCAAAGGGGAATGGCCCAAAAGTGTAAAGCCAAGTTAAGATGGAGTGTAACCAATGTCTTGCCCTCTCTGTATGAAATTCATTTTTGTGGAGCAATACTCAGTTGCTAAAGAGTATTCAGAATGGTATATTGTGCTGAAGTGCTCTTACTGGGCTCTGTGCAGCAATAGGATTCAGACTGTGACAAGAAATTTACTGTATATGTTGTCCCTGAATACTAAAACAGTTTCCTTAAAATACATTTTAGCAGCTAGGTTGTTCAGCTTAAAAGCCGGTAAAGGAGCTTAAGGGGCTGTTTCCAAGGTTTACAAAAACACATCCTATAAACAGATTTTCCTACTGCAAAAGCCTATGTCAATTAATTCTTCCAATTAAGCCTCAACAACATATATGCCATAAGAATTTGCATTTGTGCATTATGCATGGGAATTACACATAGTAATTTCATGGACTATAATAGTCTTCAGCTTACCCTGGGATCAAAGTTGTGTCCTTTTTCTTCCCCTGTGTTTATTGGCAGCTTTTGATTCCATCCATCACACCAAGGCAATGTCAACTTTGAAGAGGTACTGCTGGGTTACCATGAGTATTATTTTGGCATGTCTGGAGTAGTCTCAGACAGAGCTCTCTGAGAGTCATTCTGCTTGATCTTTTTTTCTTCTCGTAGCTCTTCAGGGTTCCATCGTCAGACCTTATTAGCCTTTTGTTGTTTTTTAAATGCTGGTATCTAGGCTACAGTAGCCTTTTAAAATATTAGATGTACCATGCAAATGACAAGACTTCCTTTCTGAGCTGTCCCTTCCAAAACTGATTTGGTTCCTGCAGTTTCTGGGCTGCCCTGAAGACTTGTTTCTGAATTGGGGCCAAAAAATGCACAATATTTCGCTTTAGTAAGTTTTTTGACAAAACATAAGCTTTATGTGTGGAACCCACTATCATGCTGGACTAGCTCTCTTTTCGCAGTCCCTTTGAGGATAATTTTTCCATTTCCTGTCACTACAGATTGCATTCTTGGAGGCAGTTTTAAATCAGTAATGTCTTTGATGTTTTTCTTTTACCATGCCAGGAACATTCCCAGAGTGACACTGATGCTCTCCCAGGCTGTCCAAATGTGTATTCATGGCAGGCTTCCGCTAAGCTGCTGTAACACTCTCCCGCTCTGTTTGCTAGCTTGCCAGATGTGAGTAAGCTCCAGTTAATTGAAAATACCAGATTTTGAATAGGTTGCAGTTAATTCAAAATGCTATGGCCAGATTGTATATGTGGCTAAGCATTATGTTGCTAAATTTTAACCATTGCATCACACTTCTGTGAAAATCAAATGACAGAAACTTTTCTCAGATGTTTTGAACTTTTTCTTCTCAGGCTTCCAGTGTCCTTAAAGAAAAACATTCAGTGGATCTTCCCAAAGCAAGCTGAATGCATCTGGCATAACTGGGGGTCAGGTACAGTAAATGGACTCGTTGTTTTTAAATGACAGCTGAAAATGAGGTGCTAACATCCTGAATTGTTTTCTGTCACTGCTGTGGAGTTGCATACCTACAGATGGGAGGAATTAATTTTCTGTCTGTCACTATAAGAGCTTCTTTTCTTTTGCTTGTGCCCTCCAGCATGTTAAGCTGGAATTTAGACTTTTTGCTCAACAGGACTTTTGTGGTTATGACAAAAACAACTTAGAAAAAAGGTTTAGTTTTGTTGTCATTGCTTGTATGTCATATACTTTGCAGTATTTCTACTCCATCCATTTTTGAAGTTGAGTGAGGCTGTTTGTGAAAGCCAGGTATGAATACTTGTTACATATTCTCCCAGGTGTCCTAGTCCCTTGAGTAACCCCATTACTCAGGCAGGGCTGTTGTTGTCAGAACAACTGGCCATAAAAAGAAAGAATACTTCAGGTCAGCACTAAAGAGCAAAAAAAGAATTTTCCATTCAACTTAAGCTACCGCTGCTGGATGCGGCAACTGTGTAATTCAGAAACGGCATTTCCCCCCCACCAAACTACAAGGAAACATAATGTGTTTGTTATGGAAATTGATCTTTTTCTGCATCTAGGTATTAATTATGGATCTTTTCCTACACCCATCTCTTTGGGACCTGCTTGCACTGTTTCTTTCTTCTCCTGAAAGAGATTTGATGGGATGGCAGTACTGGCTTTATGATCTGTTGTAGGGAACCAGGCAGTACGGATGTCTTCACTATTTATGTTTCATTCTATTTCTTCATAACAGTTCCCTTGTCTATCCAACCATCAGTCCGGTAGCATAACTCTTAAGCAGTGCCTTCATAATAGCTAGCTAATGTTTAAAAGGAAGAGGCAGAGATTATAACAAGAAAGCAACAAGACACTTTTTGGGTAAGGAACCTGAAGAACATGCAAACAAGAGCTCTCAGGTCTACAAAATCAGAAGTGTCCCATGTCAGTGCTGATGTTGTAGAAGGAAAATTATCCAAGCACTATGACTTATAAAACTGCAAATACTGGACTCTTCTGGATCTTCAATAAAAGCTTTCTGTGTCTAGGATCTTGAATAGTCATGCTACATTGGGATCTCTGTGTGTGCTAAAGTTACAGCATTTTCTGCCTTCCATGATGTTACTTGAATTAATGACACAGCTTTAAATATTCAGGAAAGGATGTTGTGAAGAATTTGGAAAAGCCTGTGCCTTTTAGTATAACTAGATTGATCTATTAATATATGATTCAGGCAGAAAACCTGCGTTATCTATCTGACAGCAAGGAGGCTCCAGTCAGGAGGGTGCATCCTAGGGCCATATGAGTAGCTAGAAACGGCAGGTGGAATGACTGAAATTATTAGACCAAGCAGGCTGACGTCAGTCCTAGACTGAAGGATGAAAATCAGAATGTTGATATGGGATTTAATTATTTAAAATTTAAAAGATGGGAATATGAGTCAATGAACTTTTATGGCATGTGGGTCTTGTTTCATTTCTCTGATGAGATATGTTTCGTTGATTAAAGCAATTGTTTACATACCACAGAAACTGCCTTTTATAAAGCACTAACTGCATGTTATTGTGATTAGAAGTCAACACTGTCTGATATTGATTAAGTGCAAATTAAATGTATTTAGGTACTTGGTAGCTGGTATATATCAAAGTGGTGTCATGGAAGATTTATCATTGAATAGAAGTATTTCAAACGGGATTTTGCAGAGATCAGTTACAGGTCAGTGCTATTAAATACTGTTTTATAAATTACTGGAAAAATAAATATAAAAGCAGTGCAAATAAAATTTATGGATGATATAAAGTGTGTCAAAATATTGAGAATAGAGCAGACAAGCCAAGCAATCTGGATTTCTTAAACTGGTAAGATGCAAGCAAAAGCTGACTTTAGATGTCAGGATAGCAAGTCTAACAGGACAAGCTGCATAGGCTGGGGGTGCAACACTGCTCCTGTGCCACACAGTCCTCTTCCCTGGCATGCCAGTTTGTCTGAGCAGAATGACATGCTGACACTGCTTCTGGGACCCAAGTCAGTATCCCTCCTTGGCTGGTGCTACATATTGTGGCAGGACTCTCTAGTTAACACAGTTCTTCTATAAGTGTGGTTACAGATCAGTAGAAGTGGGTTCCACGAGCAAGATGAAGGTTAACTGTTTGTTTCAGAACCATTTCTATTAGCAGAGTATGAAATTTATATTTTGAGGTGTTCAATTAAGTTTTCACAGTTAGTTGTCATTTATTTACCAGCACTAACCCTCAAGAAAAACAAAAGAACACATGAGTTCATATCACATAAAATTTGTTATGGGAAGTCCTCAGAGATTAGAGTAGTTGCACAAACTGAGCAGGAGAAAAAGGAACTTTGAGCTGAAGGTTGATACTCTATTTTACAGGAGCAGTATGAGCTAAAGATGTAGTATTATAAAATTAAAATATTTGGGATTGTTTGGGTCTATAAGAGCCTTAATATAATTTTGTATGTGTATATACATAGTTACATGTGCATGTCTATCTGCCTGTTCTCTCTCTGTCGCACAACTGGTATCAAATTTTACAAAGAACAGAAGGAATTTCAGAGACTTCAGGCCAATTACTGGCTTGTGCAGTCATTTACATTAAGGTGAGGCCACACACCCACTTGAAGGAGGGGCCACAGGTCTTATTCCCACTACATCTTTTGTGTTGGCACCATTGTACGTACTGCTCCATGGTGAAGGCAGGGCAAGGAACGGTTCTTTCTAAGCAAATCCAACCAGAAAAAGTATCTTCCAGCTTGATTGCTTCCCTGACTCATAAATCATAAAATTATAGAATTGTTAAGGTTGGAAAAGACTTCTAGGATCATCAAGTCCAACCATCAACTCAACACTACCATGTCCCCTAAATCATGTCCTCAAGTGCCACGTCTACATGTTTTTTTAACTCCTCCAGGGATGGTGACTCCACCACCTCTCTGAGTAGCCTGTTCCAGTGCCTGACCACTCTTTCAGTAAAGAAATTGTTCCTAATATCCAATCTAAACCGCCCCTGGCACAGCTTGAGGCCATTTCCTTGCATCCTATCACTAGTAACTTGGGAGAAGAGACCGACACCCACCTCATTACAACCTCGTTTCAGGTAGTTGTAGAGAGCAATAAGGTCTTCCCTCAGCTTCCTCTTCTCCAGACTAAACAACCCCAGTTCCCTCAGCCGCTCCTCCTAAGACCTGCTCTCCAGACCTTTCACCAGCTTTGTTGCCCTTCTCTGGACATGCTTCAGCACCTCAATGTCCTTTTTGTAGTGAGGGGCCCAAAACTGAACACAGTATTCGAGGTGTGGCCTCACCAGTGCCGAGTACAGGGGCACAATCACTTCCCTACTCTTGCTGGCCACACTATTCCTGATACAAGCCAGGATGCCGTTGGCCTTCTTGGCCACCTGGGCACACTGCTGGCTCATGTTCAGCTGGCTGTCAGCCTGCACCCCCAGGTCCTTCTCCACCAGGCAGCTCTCCAGCCACTCTTCCCCAAGCCTGTAGTGTTGCATGGGGTTGTTGTGACCCAAGTGACACAAGACCTGACACTTGGCCTTGTTGGACCTCATACAATTGGCCTCGGCCCATCGATCCAGCCTGTCCAGATCCCTCTGCAAAGCCTTCCTACCCTCGAGCAGACCAACACTCCCGCCCAACTTGGTGTCATCTGCAAACTTACTGAGGGTGCACTCGAACCCCTCGTCCAGATCATTGATAAAGGTATTAAACAAGACTGGCCCCAACACTGAGCCCTGGAGAACACCACTCATGACTAGCCGCCAACTGGATTTAGCTCCATTCACCACAACTCTCTGGGCTCAGCCATCCAGCCAGTTTTTTACCCGGTGAAGAGTAGACCTGTCTAAGCCATGAGCTGCCAGCTTCTCTAGGAGGATGCTGTGGGAGATTGTGTCAAAGGCTTTACTAAAGTCCAGGTAGACAACTTCCACAGCCTTTCCCTCATCCCCTAGGCGGGTCACCTGGTCATAGAAGGAGATCAGGTTGGTCGGGCAGGACCTGCCTTTCATGAAGCCATGCTGACTGGCCTGATCCCCTGGTTGTCCTGCACTTGCCTGGTGAGCCCACTCAAGATGTATAGCTCCATAATCTTCCCTGGTACTGAGTTTAGGCTGACAGGCCTGTAGTTCCCCGGATCCTCCTTCTGGCCCTTCTTCTAGATGCACGTCATGTTGGCAAGCCTCCAGTCATCTAGGACCTCCCCTGTTAACCAGGACTGTTGATAAATGATGGAGAGTGGCTTGGCAAGCTCCTCCGCCAGCTCCCTCAGTACTCTTCGGTAGATCCCATCCGGCCCCATAGACTTGTGAGTGTCCAAGTGGCTCAGCAGGTCATAAACTGCTTCCTCCTGGATTACGGGGGGTTTGTTCTGCTCCCCATTCTTGCCTTCTAGCTCAGGGGGCTGAATACCCCAGGGATAACTGGTCTGATGGTTACAGACTGAGGCAAATAAGGCATTTAGTGCCTAAGCCTTCTCCTCATCCTCAGTGGCAATGTTCCCCTCCACATCCAATAAAGGATGTAGATTCTCTTTGGCTCTCTTTTTGTTGTTAATGTATTTGTAAAAACATTTTTTGTTATCCCTTACAACAGTGGCCAGGTTGAGTTCTAGCTGGGCTTTTGCCTTTCTACTTTTCTCTCTGAAAGACCTAACAAGGTCTCTGCACCCTTCTTGAGATGCTTGTCCCTTCCTCCAAAAGTGGTAGACTTTCATTTTTTTCCTGAGTGCCAGCAAAAGCTCCCGGTTCAGCCAGGCCGGTCATCTTCCCCACCAGTTCATCTTGTGGCACTTGGGGACAGCCTGCTCCTCCGCCTTTAAGACTTCCTTCTTGAAGCATGCCCAGTCTTCCTGGACTCCTTTGTTCTTCAGGACTTCCTCCCAAGGGAGTCTCCCAACCAGTGCCCTGAACAGGCCAAACTTTGCCTTCTGGAAGTCCATGGTAGTGGTTCTGCTGACCCCCCTTCTTACTTTGCCAAGAATTGAGAACTCAATCATATCATGGTCGCTAAGCCCAAGACAGCCTCCGACCACCGTGTCTCCCACCAGACCTTCTCTGTTTGTGAATAGCAGGTCAAGTAATGCACCTCCCCTGGTAGGCTCACTTACCAGCTGCGTCAGGAATTTATGTTCCATACACTCCAGGAAGGTCCTAGACTGTTTCTTCTCTGCTGTGTTGTATTTCTAGCAGACGTCTGGTAGATAGAAGTCCACCACCAGAACAAGGGCAATGGATTGTGATACTTCTGCCAGACTTGTCTCATTTTGAGGCAATTTGGGCTCTAGTTCTGGTGCCAGGTAAGCCCAAGGGAGGCATTGTCTCTTTGTGGCAGCACTGCAGACTTGCATTGGGTCTGGGCCTTGAATAACCTCCCTAATACTCGGTTTTGCAATTCTCCTTGTCATTATCATGATTCACTGCTGCTCTTTTTCCTTACATGTGGGATTTCCAAACCTGTGGGTTACTTACTCATACAATCCTTTTTGCACACCTGTTCCTCTTGAGGTAAATAGTTTTATTCCCCCAGTGGATGGTAGCTTCCAAGGGACCAAAGCTGTCCCAGAGGTTAAGGATGGCATAAATCTTCGTGGATAAAAATGGAGTGGTTTCTTAATCTGTTTTATGCCCTGGTTGAAATATTCCAGCATAATACAAAGAGAGATTAAACCAGAAATGGATCACCTGTTTTTCTTCCAGGCTAGTCGTACACTTTTGTGTTCTCCTTGTCACATCTGGCAAATCACTCAGTCAAAAGGACAAGAGTGAAAATGGATGGTTTGACTCCCCAAAGCAAATGTAATCCAAGTGAATTACTTCATGGTACACAGTGGTGCACAGCATGAAGGTATCAGATAAAAGCTCCCAAAAACATGTGAAACAATACTAACTTACTTTAAATATACATTTGAAGAGATGGCCATGAGGAAAGCCTGACTAGCACTACAGCTGACCTCTCCTTATGTATAGGAAGGTTTGAAATTCACATTTGCTGAAAGATTTAATCCAGCATTTCTAACACCCATTCGTGGTGCTGTGTGTCAGAGGGCTGTCTAATGAACAACTTGTAATAATGCTCTGAACAAGTAACGAAGAAAATATTGAGTCAGGCAAAACCAGAGTGAAGTTTATAAGCCCAAAGGCTGGCAGCAATGAGGCCCTGAAAATGCCAGTGAGAACCATACAGTCCACGTGAAAAGAGGCATCTGGTCTGCTGGAAGATAGATAGATAGATAGACAGATAGATAGATAGATAGATGGATGGACGTTGTTGCAAGGCCAGGGACATTCCTGTTGGTATCTCTAAGATTCATTAGAAGTACATAAAGAGAGTGAGTTCTCCTGGAAAATGAAACAAAACATTTAACAGCAATATAGTCATTTTGCTTGCCAAACTGTTGTATTGCACATTCTGTTTTCCTTTTTGGAATAAAATATTGATCCACCTGAAATGCTTCAGAAAACCTTGAATAATTGCCCCATGGAGGCATGAGGCAGGCAAATGTCAGGCACAGATCTCATTTTTAATGCGTGGGGGCAGCGAGGAGGACATGACTACCTCTGCTGTGAGAACCGATAGGGGAAAGGGCAGTAGCTGTGGAAGACGAGCAGGATTTCATGTCATCCAGTCCCTCCCTGAGCTGCTACTTGGGGCCTCACCTGCAGCCTTTGGAGGCTTGGTTATCTTCTGCTGCCCTACCACCTGTAACCAGGCTGACATCCTCCCGAAGAAGCCAAGCATTGTGCTGGCCATGACTGCCAGGAGAACAGCCTTCCAGAGCAGTCAGGGGGCTGGAAAATAAACAGATCCAAGGGATATCATTACTGCTGCTGTAGGTGGTGGAAAATAAACACAGCTGAGTCCCAGAGAAAGGTCTTTTCTTCAGCCACTTGCAACATTGAATGGGTTGGGGCAAATTTAAATCTAATAGTCACTGAATCACAGAATGGTAGGGGTTGGAAGGGACCTCTGGAGATCATCTCATCCAACCCCCCTGCTTGAGCAGGTACACCTACAGCAGGGTGCACAGGACTGCGTCCAGGAGGGTTTTGAATATTTCAGGAGAAGGAGACTCTACAACCTCTCTGGGCAGCCTCTTCCAGTGCTCTGTCACCCTCACAGGAAAGAAGTTTTTCCTCATGTTTAGGTGGAACGTCCCGTGTTCCAATTTGTGCCCGTTGCCCCTTGTTCTGTCATTGAGTCTGGCCTCATCCTCTTGACACCCACCCTTCAGATATTTATAAGCATTGAGAAGATCCCCCCCTCAGCCTTCTCTTCTCCAGGCTAAACAAACCAAGGTCTTTTAGCCTTTCCTCATAAGAGAGATGCTCCAGTCCCCTGATCATCTTCGTAGCTCTCTGCTGGAATCTATCCAGTAGTTCCCGGTCTTTCCTGACCTGGAGAGCCCAGGACTGGACACAGTACTGCAGATGTGGCCTCACCAGGGCAGAGTAGAGGGGGAGGATAACCTCCCTTGACCTGCTGGCCACACTCCTTTTAATGCACCCCAGGATACTTGCTTTTGTTGAATTCCATGAGGTTCCCCTCGGCCCAGCTCTCCAGCCTGACCAGGTCTCACTGAATGGCAGCACAGCCTTCTGGTGTATCAGCCACTCCTCCCAGTTTGGTATCATCAGCAAACTTGCTGAGGGTACACTCTATCCCTTTGTCCAGATCACTGATGAATCTGGTTGCAGCCTTTCTCCTTTCTGGTGTAAATAGGTGAATTAAGCAGAAAATGAAGCTAGGAAAAGAGAAGGCTAAGAAAAAATGAGGAAAGAACAGGTTGATTGTAGTGGGAAGCAGGCATAAATATGTGGCTTCTGCCAGCCTCCCCAGTCATGGCTTTCCACCAAGGTGTAAATTACAATAACAGATGTGTAGTCTGTGAAGTAATTTTGGGGAGAAATTAAAGTACTCGCAACTGGACATTTAGGAAGTACTACTTTAACAGGTTTAAAGACCTCTAACTAGCTCTACCTGATGGGCAACTGGGGGAGCAGGCTGGGGTGCTGGCCGAGCCAGTGGCAGGATTTTAGCTCTTGGCACACTGGGGAGCTTTCACACCCAAGAGTTGCTCGTCTGCCCCCATGGATGCCAGGCACTGGCTGAAGGGAGCTGGTGATGGCTGGCACTTAGCTCGTGACACAGGTTGTTTCAGCTATCTTGTTAGTGCTTCAGTGGCTTTTATCAAGTTGCTCTTTATTTCTACAGTGACCTAACTGGTTCTGTACATGTATCCTGTAGACACCAGTGACTCTGTTCACAGGTAGTGCGGGACTGTTTTATGCACTCTGGTCTGAAACAGTGTCTGCTTTATTTTATGAGATTTCATTACTGGACTTGAAGGTGGCAGGGCAGTGGGCAAAGAGTTGCAGTGAAGATGGACAAGCACTGTGACGATGGAAATAATTTTCAGTGGCACCTAAATGATAGTGGTCTATTACTGTGCTGCCTAATGCACAGTGTGCTGAAATGACTCTTGTATTTCATGATAAAATGCAGAGTTTCTCACCCTGTGCTTTGACGTAGGTAGCTTTTTCTATTGCTTGTATACAACTTCCATACCCCTCTTGTCACTCTACAAGGATTATTGGTGCTCTTGTTTACACAAACAAATTTTTCCAACATTTAGTCTATTGTGAACTATAGGAATTGCATTATATTTTTTATCATCTAGCCCTGCAGGTTTTCGATAAAATCCAACCACAGCATGGAGATAGGTGTAGTACATTTTAAACTCTACAAAGTCTTCCATATGTAAAACAAATTAAGCTCTAATATTGCATCCCAGGCTATTGTACTGGTGGGAGACAAGGATTCTGTAGTTGCACTCTATGGGAACGTTGCTGCTGTCTGGAGGGGACATGTAGGATAATGCATTATGTACCTGATGTATGTTTGAAGCTGTGACCTGTGAAGTACCAGGACAATAAAAAAGGTGTTATTTCAAAGAATAGGCTGGCAACAGTATGTATTGAAGTCAAAATGATGACAGCTCATCACTTTGAGCTGTCTCAGCAAGAATGACTAGCTAGACTGGGTGCAGATACAAGGGCGTTATGACATTATCAAACTCAACATGAATTGGAGAACCCACAAAAAAGCCTGATAACTGGACATCTCTGCCTGGTCTCGTTTGATGCACACCTTTCACACCCAAGCTGGCTTGGTTAAAGGTAGACATCCCCAAGAGAGCATATCTGCTTAATGTGTACCTAATGTGTGATCCCACAGGACTAAAACTGGACTACCTCAAACACCAACCATGAGAATGAAATCCTAGTCCTGAGATTACAGTAGGACTAGTTCAGCTCTTGGCCCACTCTAATGAAATCTGTGATTATTGGTCTGTAATTCTAAAATACAGAAATTGTGCTTCTGCACTTGCAGGTCACTCAAAACACTCTGTCTTGTTTCTGCTGCGGACAGGTTTCACTTGCATGTTAGTGACTGAGTGATTCCTATAGATTTTTTCCTGGCTGAATGTGTCCTGTCAGGCAACAGCTTCATAAGTGTTCACACACTTTCTGAGAGCAAAAGGTTTGTTAGAAACAGCTGATGCTTCCCTTCTCTTCTTCCACCACCTGATAAGTTGCTTCATTAACATCACCTAACTGCTCCAACTATTTTCTTATTTTTGGAAGACAATGTAAAGAAAATTTGCCCATCTCTTCCTCCTTCTATTTTATGCCAAAAAGATTTTGGAATAGATTTTGAAGGATACAGATTGTGTGCAGGCCTGTCTCCGTCTTTTACTTTTTATGTTATGTTTTCAATTTTGCTTTTACTGTGTTATCCACTCACATCTTTACACATTAGACTGGGCATTTAATAGCACAATTCATCCTAAAAAGAACATACATTGAGGAAATGCAAGTCCTATATTTGTAATCAAAAGGCAGTAGCTGTTTTTTCACTGGTCTGAAGTTGTTAAATTATGAAATCTTTTCTTTCCATCTTTCTCTTTTAATCAATTAGCCTTTTTAAACAGAAGCCAAGAAGACACACATGGACCCAATGTTTAGTCTGGGACTGTGAAAGCTACATCTCTTCTCTTCCTAGTTCACAGTAGAGTGCAGTCTTAATTATTGTAAAAAAAATTCCAAGTAATTTCACAATATTCTTTTTCCTTGTTTTTCTTTTATGCAAAGTTCTGTATGATAAACTTATGTAAAGGAGACATTACAAAATCTTGAGTCTTTTTGCAGAGAACTCAATGCAGCTTAAAGAATTGAGTAATGATGCTTTATTTGTGCATGCGTATTTAAATATAACCCCATTGTAAAACAGAAATAATCTGATGCTCAGATGACCTTTCCTTTTCAATAGGAAAATGGGAAACAGCACTTCAGTGCACTTCTACTATCATGTAAAAACACAGTGAATAGTATTTTGTCTGTTGTAATCTTTGGGAAATCTTACCTGTAGTTAGGATAGCCTGGTTATGAATTTGGTAGGGAACTCAAATCTAGAATTTCCATAATTTACACCTTATCCAGCACAGTACTGATTATTCTGTAGGCTTCTCAAATCTGACAAAACCCATGGCTGGGTCTGAGGTTTCCACATCAAACCCTCAGAGAAGTGTAGTTGTCCGATCATGTAAGAGATGCATACTCACATGCAAGGCCATGCTGTGGAAGCGCCTCGCTGAACCTAGCTATACAATGCCAGCTCCTGCAGAGTCCCATGGCCCGTCCAGAGCAGCAGCGCTGCTCTGGCTGCCGTGCTCTGTGCTGGACACCCCAAGGGGCAGCAAATTTGTGCTGCTGCTTGCCAACAGATTCCTCTTCAGAGGAGTGTGAGATGGGCATAACATGGATACAGACTTGACAGGTCTGTATTCGCTACCCAGCAGCTGGCTTTTCCATTCAATAGAAGAGTCTGTCTGGAGTCTGGTAAACACTTTCCAATAAAATTTTTATTTCAGTAGCAATTTTTTGTTTCTGATAAATATACACATTTCCATTTACAATGAAGGAAAAAAAATTCCCCAGCTAGCTCTAGTTGCTACCACACGGAGCCCGAGTGTCTCTTACAATCCCATCATGTCAGATAAAAATCATTTATACCCTATGACCATATCAGATTTCTGTAGTCACCATGTCTCACAGATGGGCTTTACATTATGTCCACCTGGTCCATGGGGTAAGGCTTATTGCAGATGCACTAGGAAATTAATGTCCCACCATAAAAGGACTAAGCAGAGAAGACCCCATTTTCTCAGAGAAGCAGCTGGAAAGCCAGTCAATCCCCACAGTGGGGATAGCCACACCGCTCATCCTGGGCAGGTGTTCCTGGTACGAACAAACCTGCTGCTACAACTGGCAGGCGGCTGTAATGACTCTTGGCAGAGAAACCAGGTGGTGAATGGCCATGGGGTCTGCACCCCCCCTTGCCCCTCAGCAGTCGGGCTGGCATGCTGTGCTGTAGACTGATGGGTTTGGCACTTCCACTGACTGCAGAAAAATAAAAGACTTTCTGCTCCTGTCTGTTTTTCAAGTGTCTCTTGCTATTTGCCTTTTAGGACCTCTAATCTGGTCCACAGAACTGCTTTATACTTTAAAAGTATGAAGGGAATAACATAGCAAACTCAGCAAAATGCTTTTTCGCATTTTCAGTGTCCTCTGTGCTTTGCTGGATCTGTCAGTCTCTCCAGCAGGAAACAGAGCTGTAACTCAGGAAGGGTTTCAATTATCTTCTTGTTTGCTGGAAATAAAAAGAAACCTCAAGCTGACATGTTTCTGAAGAAGAATCCCAAGGGATACATACTTCATACCACAGAAAACAGAAAGAAGAAAAAAAAAAAGAAAAAAAAAAGAATATTTCCTAACTAGCTCCAACCAGCTTCCTAACCAGCTTCACTGGCCAAACCAAAGGGGAATGGAACATGAGTAGCTGTGTTATCTATTTACTAGCATCTTACTGTCACACATGTCTTAAAACGTTCGTATCGTACATGCTGGGACACCTCACTGCCATGCTGATGAGAAAAAAATCAGAAACAAAGTTTGTAAATATATGTACAACCTACTGCAGGAACACATGGACTTGAGGTAATTGTGCACTGTGGATGATTATAGAGAGGTCACAGTTTACCACCTGAACAGTCTCCTCTGGGTTTTAACAGGGGAAGTATATCTCACTAGCTGTCATCATTACATGAGTAACTACAGAACAGTATTTAACACTCTTCTTTTTTCTGCATGTTAGCACCATCATTCTCTGAAAGCAGAGGAAGTTCTGCCTTCTCCCAGCCTTCCTGAAGGCATTGCCCAGGGATAAACCTTGAGCCTAAACAGTCCTTGAGCCTGACATTCTGATACTTCCATACTTTTGGAGCAAATATGAGAAGACGGGCTGAGTCAAGCAATGATTTAATATGTACGTAACCCCCTGTAAATAAGACGAATATTGGAAGAGTTTTCAGGGTATTCCAAATAATTTCGAAAAGAAGCCATCATACAGTCTGTTGCTCTAGTACAGACTTTCCCCATTGCTGCTGTTATTCACATGCTGTAAACACCAAAAAAGTGCTCCCTCCAATTTTTTCATTCACAGAGGTGTTTTTTTCAGGCTGTACAGGAAGCCATAAGGTATGGTATATGTGCCACCTGAACCTCGCAGAGGTGAAGAAATGTCAGCAGTATCAGCTCTTTTTCAAACAGTTCAGTAACCTGTCAACAAACAAACAGCTGGGGTCACCCCAGGTACCAGCACTCCAGCCTGGAGTTAATGGGTGATTGATTGTTCCTGTTGCTGGCAAAACAGAAATATGTTGCAGATATCTAAAAAGATAAGGAGTTGTATTCCCTTTTTGTATCAATAAGCAGCTTAAGCCTATACACGTCTCCACCCATCTATGCTTACCCTTTCTTCTATAGGCACAAACAGAAGGTATCGGTTCCTAGGAGTTTCTAGTTCCTCACGTTACTTCCCAGCAGCATTATCTGTTGTTAAATTACTAGGTTACTGTATTGAGGTTGCTCAGGAGAAAGCAGTGCATTGGGTCAGCTAGATACTGCACATCTCTTTCAGAGCTGGTAACTGGGGGCGAGGGGGTGTACTGGGAAAAGACTTGATGAGGAGAAGGATATTGGGAATTCCTTCTTAGAAATGTGGGAGAGGTTACAGGCCTGGGAGCACAGTGAGGTCTGGTGCAAAATTTTTTTGTGGTCTGCATGCAGACTGAAGCATCATTTTTTGAATACCCTGATACAAGATCACATTTTCAAATGTTACTGAGTGACTCTCCTGCTGATTTTAACTGCTGAGAAATCTGCTGTGAATTTTGTTGGACATAGCCATTACATATAGTTGCTCAAGTAAAGAAGTGGAAGGTGGTTGGTGTGATTGAAGATTTAAGGGAAATGTCATGCACAGAGTGGATTTCTCTGAACTGGAACTTCACTTGAGATAACTGCTATTATTGCAAACCTTATGAAATAATTATAAGTAATAGCACTCAATAAACATAAACAGCTAAAGTTTTGCCTCCCCTTCTGCTCTATAATACCATGTTTCCAATACCGCAGTACCATGAGACATTGCATTTGGACTGTTGATTCACTAGGAATGCACATCATTTCTTCATTACTGACTGACCTCAAATGGTAGTGTTTCATATATAAATCTACCATTATAGGTACTGATCTAGCATACTTCTGCTTAGCCTGTGACAGATGATGAGGTCATAGCATCCTCTGTTACTACCCTTCCCATTTCAGGCTTTCAGCAGAGTGTAAATGAAGAATGAAGGCATCTTTTTTCCCCTTTTTTAAAATGCAAGTCACCTTCAAGCACCTGTCTTCTGAATGGGAGGAGACAGACGTTTGAAACATGGCTTCTTTTATTTGCATATGTCTTAGTATTAAAGAAGGGCAAGTTTTACTCATTTTCATTTTGTGATGTGTTAACTAAAGTATATTTAACTACTTCAACAGCAGAAGTAATTAATTCATGCAAAATAAAATAAGTATTTAAAAGTTTTTATGTGAATTCTGATGCTTCATTTTGGAGTACGCATTTCAGGTAATAAAATTTCCTCTTAGCTTTTTTTAATCAATTTTGGTGCCAAAGCATGCAGAAAGCTTATATTCTGCCATAGAAAACTGAAAGAAATAGGGCTTTTTTCAGGGAATGAAAGTTCCCTTCACTTCTTGGCCTTGCTCGCACAGATTTCTAAGCATTTTAAGTTATTCTGGCACCTTCAGGCTATAAGAAACACATACCCCTTTAAAATTTTCCTGTTTTCCCCAACCTATGAGCTCCCAAAGTAAACAAAATTGTTTTTTTTCTTCTGTAAATGCTGTAATTCTAACACCGTTTTAAACTCAAAACTCCCTTGTTGAAAAGAAAATGGAACTACCTTCCCTTTTTAGATACAGCTGGTAGTGTTTCCAAATTCATGAAAATATGTGCTGCAGCATGTTCCATAAGGGGTTGAACAATTTTGTCCACTTCTTCCTTCAATTACACCCTCAATATTACTGGGAGAGAGAGTAATGAGAGGTGTTTAAGCAATAGAGGAAATAGGGAAGAAATAAAAGTAGATGTTGTTGCCAGAAAAATGGAACCCCAAGGACAGTGACTACATTTTTTTACCTATAGATCAGTTTACAGGCAGAAGAGTTTTCTTAATGGTTAGATTTAATTAAACTTCTTTTTCTATATTTGCCATTAATTGAGCATTTATTTCTGCCTCTGTGATTAACATGGATTATGCCTCCATGTTTGTGTAATATTCTGTAGACTTTTTCCCTGAGTACTTTTCTTTATCGTTTGAGCAGTTCTAATTCCTTTTAGAATTAATGAAAGTGTGGAGCTGAATTACAATCACAGACCTGTTGGTTTTCCACTTCTTAGAGAAGACTGCAGTGTGGTTCACAAGGGACTTATGGAAAAGAAAAAGAATAAGAATTTTTCTAGCTTTCTGCTTTTCCCTACTCAAATGAGTAAGAAGGGTCATAGCACTCCTGTAAAATTAAAAAAGAAAGAGAAAAAAGCTAAAAAGTAAGATAACCATCCAGCCTCTCTCACCAAATATTTACAAATATGAATATACTTAACCAAAATAACCAAACAGCCAAACTTTCTTCATTGCCCATAATGGCATCTTCTCCTAATTCATGAACCAGCCAAGGGTACGGAGGAGTTTGTTCTCTGCTGAATGACATGAGCATATCTTAATGATTAAAACAAATGAATTTCTTGCAGTAGTTGCTAAGATGACACCCAATTCTACAGAAAAATAAATATCTGAAGGTGGGAATCAGCTAGTAAAGTGTCTAAGCCAGCAATCAATGTTCACTTTACAGTCCCTGGAGAAAAACAGGCACTTAGAGGGCATAATTCCTAAAGCAGATGCCTAAATTAGCTCAGCTGAACTGAGCCCTGGAAGTGCTGATTTCTCTCCCTCAAATACAGCAGCAGTCTATAGTGCTTAGCTCAGAAGTGGAGGCAGCTATATTGTGGATGTTTAGAATCTGCTAAGATGCTTCCTATCTCAGGTGTCTGATTTATAGAAGACGCTGCTATAGGGTAAGGTGGCCTCCATGTATACAGAGCTGATTATTCTTCTGCTACTTGCAACACAAGTATCTGAGAGCTGACTTGACAAGTGAGTTTAAGCTTAATTCCTCCCCACCCCAGCATATTAAACCAGGTGTTAAATGCTGCTTGAGAGAGCAAGGAGCTTGGCAGGGCAATGGTTTTCCTTTGCCTTGGGTTTGTGACTGGCTGTGCAGATCCCACGTGGGAGGGCCACAAGAGCAGCAGTTGGAGGAAGGGACAGCAGAATAATGGTGGAGTGGCCTGGCATGATAAAATCTCCCCCCTTTCTTTCCTGTGGATTGCCTGAAGCTGCCATCTAATGACATTTAAAAGCTACGCTAAAAGAGCGTTTATGGGTAAAAGTAACAAAATCGTTGGGAAGAAGGCTCCAGTTTCAGGAGGTTCAAATACCACTCAGCGGTAAGCCTTGGGTAACAGGGGACAATGGAAGAATGGGGGAGACATATTTCCTTTAAAGTAGATGAAAATTTGCCTGTGCTATCTCCTGTCTGTTGGTCTTAAGCTAGAATCCTTTAGATACTGTTAAAATAATTTTCAGATGGTTAGGCAGGGGAACCATTTGAATATTTCTAGTCACTCTGTGTGATATGAAGTTAAACTGAATTCAGTGAGGCTATTTGCATAGTTAAGGAATCTTAAAATGACTAAGACTTTGCAGGACTGAATCCTTCCTACTATTGCAAGCCAAATACTGTAAAGGGATTTTTATATGTAAAGTCCTAAAGAAAGACTCAGATGTATAGGCTGAAAGAAGTTATCCACTCCAGCCTCCTACATATTTTACAGGTTTATCTGCTGTACTATTTTGAGTATATTATCTAATCTCCCTTTAAGTATTTCCTCTTCTGATATCTCAGGGGTTTCTCTTGGCAGACTGCTCCATTGATGAATAACTCTTATTTGGAGGTTTATCCTCACATGTAATCTAAATTTGTTATATTTTAGGTGAGCATTCTCCAGAGTCAACCATGATCAAGTCCCTCTCTTTCATCTCATTTCTCTCAAAAACTCCTTAAAAGTTCCGTATTTTGTTTAAACTAGATGTCCTTTCCATCTTGTTCCTTATATCTTGCAGCTTTCTTAATGTTCTTCATCTTTGCTGCTTTCTCATCTTCACAGTGTGAAGGTCAAAGGATATCCTAAGTGAGGCCTCAGCTGTCATGCGAATATGTGATTTATTAACTCCTCACTCTTAAGTACAGTTCTTTGAATATGTATTCTTTATATACCAGTAGTATTTCTGATTTTCATTTGTATAGACACAAAGTCTAAAAATGCATTGTAACTAGTCATTTTCCATAAGCTTTGGAACAAAAATAATTCACTATGTACTGTAAGTAGTGACTAGGACAGATCGCTTTTTATTGAAAACATTTGTTTTTGCAATATATACACATTCCTCCTTATGTGCTGTAGAATGATTTCCTTCCCCTCCCTGATCTGGGAACTCTGTGACAAAAGTTGCTGTTGACCAGTCCTTCAGCTTTTCTATATAACACATCCCTGTAAAGAAAAACTCCCACATTTTCCCTTAAATACTCAGAACTCCCAGAATGTAAAACTTTGCCTGACCTTTCCTGTCTTCCCAAGTTTTAGTGTCTTTATGCACAGTTAGGCTCAAAGAGTGTTTCTGCCTGAATGTGGACTATGTAAAACTAAGGATCAAACTAGTCCATATGTTTTACCAACAAATAATGTTGTTTCAGTCAAAATAATCTGCTGACTAGCCATTTTAATCAATATTTTCTTAGTCATGTAATTTACTTTCACATGCTTTTTGGCCAGCAGTTATGTCTCCTAGTTTAAGGAACCTAACTGAAGTGTCTAAACCAGGTATGCAGTCACGCCTCTATGATCGGTTAAGAGAGGTGCACCTCTCTCAGGTGATCTACTTATCTAGGGTCTGAGAAACTGTAGTGTTTCTCTTCCAGAAACTGTAGAAGAGCTTACTGTGACTGGACTCCAATTTTCAGTACTTCACTGCCTTTATAGTCAGGTAAAGTGAATTCATTGGGAAGAAATGCAGTTGCCAAACTGTGAGCCCTCCAGAAGTGCTAGGGAAAGCATGTCAACAAGCCACGAGTTTTATGCTGCCCTCATGGCAAACATAGGAACATGCTATCCTGCACTGCCTTTCCTACCCGCACCTGCTCTGCACCACCTCTCTGGGCTCATTTAGGACTTTCCAGTTCAAACACTCTCTTCCATCTTCTGCAGTATTAAATGGGATGCAATATAAAAATTCAACTAACAATAAATGACTCATTTAGAGCATCATCCTTCTCCTCCATGTAGTTCAAGATCATGTTGCCAATTTAACTAATCTGATAGTCACGTCAGTTCAAATACTAATGAACATTTCTAATAGCCGCATCATTAGCATCGTATGCTTAATATGGAAGGTGCTGCAGTTAAAGACATCTTGAAAGGACTTTAAAACAAAGCTTCAGGCACAGCTGGTCAGCATTAAGCATCACAGTACTTAAAATCCCCAATGTTGATGTTGACATGAAGACAGTTTCTGCTGTCTGGAGTCCTTCGGCATTAAGAACTAAGTGTTTTCCAAATGTCCTTCTTAGTATAGGTATTCTGAGTGTTTTTCCCCTGGACCCTAAGGAGTTTCCACAGTTCTGAAAACCTATTTAATTGTCTGGTTTATTTTTCCGAATGCCATTTTAATCCATCTCTAATCTTCATTAATAACAACATTATAATTACTTCATTAACTTTTCCAGATAAAGCATTCAAACTCTTCAGGAGCAAATAGCATTTTGCTGGATCTTGTACTAATTGCTTCATCTAACACCACAACCTTGAATTTTAAATGTATTTAATGAAAACATAAAGCTCTTGTTTAATGTAGGTATGTTACTGAAATCTGAAAAGCACATGGTGCAAGGCTAAAGATAGTAACTTGTTGTATTACACAGCTTTTAATGATGCATTTTGAAACACTGACAAGGAAGAAAGCTCAATTCATTTCCCAAGGGTAAAAATAACACCCTTAGACATTAGCCTTTAACTTGTTTTGACATCTTTGTTCCTGTGTAAAGGTTAAGTAATATGGTAAAATTTTATAAGTAATGCTTTATTAACAAAGTAACTTGCATTAAGGTTGTAAAATTGAACACCAGATCAGGAAATAATAAAAAGTAAAGGTTGTATCATAAAGTTAACTGATCCGTACAGCTAGTGTTCCCCAGATAAGGTACATGCTCAGCTGCCTCCAGTATGTGCAATTGTGAGTTACTGCTTCTGAATACCTTAACCTTTTATTTTCTTTTTTCTTTAATATTTTCATTTATGACCTGAATGTTGAATGAATGTAGGTTCTTACATCAATTTTACTTTGCATTTGTTGGAAGAAAAGATTAGCATATCAAAACCTTCTGCCTTCTTTTAGTTGGGCATATAAACCTCATGCTGTGTCTACATAGCTCTCGGTCCCAAGTTTATTGCTAGTATACCTGCTAACATGGAAATTTTGTGGGTTTGCCTGACATGCCTGTGTATATATAGTTGTAGTCAGGGAACTGGTGGCTGAGAGACAACTACTTCAGCTGCTTCTCAGATGTGTAATTGCCATTTAGGTACTTCTAGTGCATTTCAAGGCAAAGTCAAAAGACTTCAGTGAGCCACTGCAGAAGTTAATTTAGCATGACAGTTTCTCACTTTTTCCATGAAATGAGATGGAAGCGTTTACACAGGCCACTCTGAGGTATCTTCTGGAAGGCAAAAGCTGATAGCTGATGAGTAGCAAAGTACCATTTCCGAAGCTGCTTCTCTGCTGTGAGTCTTTGGACTGGACAGTTAAGTTGCTCAGCATGTGCCTGTATGTCCGGAATGAGAGGATGACTCCTAGAATTTCAGACCTGCTATATTTTCTTGTGGCGGGTTGACCCCAGCCAGCAGCTACGTACCCACACAGCTGCTTACTCACTTTCTCTCCCCAACTCCAGTGAGACAGGGCAAGGAAACAGGAAGAACAAAAGTGAGAAGACTTATGGATAAAGACAGTTTAATAGGTGAAGGTGGGGGGAAGCACAGCACAGTAACACAGTCACCACCCTCCAAGGCAGACCAATGCCCATCTCTTCTCCAAACAATGGTCACTTTGGAAACTAACCCCCTTCTTCTTACTCTACCTTGTTTTTTATTGCAGAGCATGACATTATGTGGTACGGCATAGCCCCCTGGCTTATTTGGGTCAGCTGTCCTGGCAGTGTCCCCTCCCAGTTTTTTGCCCACTCCCAGCCTACTGATTAGAGTGGAGCGGGGGGGGGGTGGGGGGGTGGGGAGGGGGAAGGGAAGGCAACCCTGCGCATTGAGGGGGTGCAAGCACTGTTCAGTAATAGCCAAACATTAATATGTTATCAACATGGTTTTAGCCACAAAGCCAAAACACAGCACCATACTGGCTGGTATAAAGAAAGTTAACTCCATCCCAGCTAGACCCAGTCAGCTGAGTTTCTCCAGCAGTCAGCTTGCTCAGAGCGAGCTGTATTCTGCATCAGGGCATTTTGTTCCTAGCTTTTTCAGGTGTTAAACCAAAAGTCTGAGTGTTAATGCACATCTGTGCAGGCTGCAACAATATCTTACAATGCAAAGTTAGCATTCTGTGTGTATAAATGATTTTAATGGCAGTGCAGAAATAACACTTGTGGAATTGGAAATAGTAATATATCCAGGGGTTTATGTTTTTAAGCTAACAGATCTTTTGACATGGAAAGAGAGATGCAATGTGCCATTGCACACCTCTGAGGAGACTTGTATGTTAAACAAAGGCTGTTAGAACTGAATCTACCTTATTGGTAAGGTACTCACTGCTGCCATTCTAGTCGAGCACGTTACTTGATTTGAGGACGGGGTAATGTAGCTGAGAACAAACAATGACCTATTGAATGAATGATCTTGTTGCACCCCACAAGAACAGAGAATGCATTGTGGGATGCTTGGTGATGTGCATCTCTAAGGGAAACTGAAGATGTAAAGATGCAGATACCAAGATGAGGTATGAAATCTTGTCCATATCAAAGTGAAAGGATGTGTTGCCGTTGCATGGAAGGAATTAGAACTTCAAGAATGCATTAAGAGCTTAGCTCTGGAAACTGTGGGGCAACAGTGCTGTGCAATGAGACTTGAGAGATCTCTGTTGCTTTAAACTTACCTGGCTAAATTTAGCCAGTTCATTGAGTTGCTCAAGTGTGGACAATTTCAGTCTACAAAGAACTTCAGAAGCAAACCTTGTTATTGAGTGAGAATTCAGTATAAGGAGACTGAATCTGCTGTGTTCCATCCTGAGCTTTTAACAAGGAAAAAAATTTCAAGGCAGATATTTAGACATTTGTGGCAGCATTAGGGACTTGCATTATTTTTTGATATATAGGAAATATATATTATGGAAATGTATGTTTAAGAAACAT
The DNA here is from genome assembly GCA_031468815.1 of Morus bassanus. Lineage (NCBI taxonomy): Eukaryota > Metazoa > Chordata > Aves > Suliformes > Sulidae > Morus > Morus bassanus. The sequence continues at coordinate 83,027,576 of CM062568.1, read as the reverse complement.
ATTTCTTGGTGTACTGCACTTACCTATTCCATTCAATCAAAATTCACTATGGAAATTTACACTAGGTTTCCATTTCTGGTACGGCAACATAAACAGTGACAGGACTGTGTTTTTAAAAAATGTGTGGAAATGGGAGAAAGAAAATCCATCAGTCTTTTTAATAAGAGAAAATATTCCCTATAAACCATCTTTTGAGATGAAGAAAATATGGCTAGTAAGGCATGCAACTGGAAGTAAAGAGAAACACAGTAGTACGCTGATCAATCACCGAGGTTCTGCCTGGGACTGTGGTTCTTGGCTCTGCTGGACAAAGGTCATTGGATTTACAATTAGTTACTATCTGAATGGCAGGAACTAAACTAACCTCCATAAACCGTTTGTATGAATCGTGCACAGGAAACAAGCTAGTGACGCACTGAATGAGAGCGTCTATTTAACGCTGAGCTTTTGTTGGAAACAGCTCGGAGCACTGTAACAAAGAAAATAACACACTGTCATAACTTGCATTCACTTGTAATGAATCTTTTAATTCCTAACATTAAAAATAACATATTTTAGAGGTCTGCTCAGAGCTCTTCCTATATACTCCAACTCTGAATGCAGGTTCAAATCTACTAGACCTCTTCCTGGAGAACAGGAGAGAATGGTTACAGGGTAATTAATGTTATCTTGGCATTACTTGCAGATAATGCATGTGTGACAGCAAAGTAAATGGAAGTAATAAGTCTAGGTTACTCTCAGCTTCAAGAATTAACTGGATTACTGCAGGATTATATAGTTTTTTTGAAAAAATAAATAACCTCACAGAAATAAGAGATATCTGACTATGATGTTTATTATGATAATTAACTGCTGTTAGCACTTTAGCAGAGGCATGCAGTGAAAGCATAGACAAAATTCATTCTGATTTATGTTTGAAGAAATAAATGATTATTTCACTAGAAGTGTTTTTTAAGTGAAGGGATTCTCTCTTATATAGGTAGCATATGCAGGACTTGGGAAAACTTTTCATGCTTGTGCCAGCAATCTAATGAAACCACAGTTTGGGGGTCAGCAACTAAAGCATGAAATTTCATGTCTGGCTATATGACCCTAAATCCCATGACTGATTCACTATATCACAATATTCAGGTCAAGGGATGGAGGTAAAGGGGATATGTCAGGTGTAGAATATGACAGCTAGTTGAGTTTTTGGCTTGAAACTAGGGGAAATAAAGCACACATGCAGGAATTGAAGAAGTGGTAGGAAAATCCTTAATTGAGGGAGCGGTTTTGGATAAATGAATGTGATGTTTATTGTGGGCTCTGGGTTGGCTAACAGAAAAAGTGCTAGCCTAAGGACAGAAAGTCAGCCATGCTTGAAGGAACATCTATTTTAGCCTAATAGCCCATTTAAAATTCCTTTGTTGTTGCAGTTTTGGGAATCTGATGGATTTTAATTGGCTTGATTCATGTGAAAAAACTGATACTTGTTCAGGAACTGGTCACAAGCTCACTGGTGGTGAGGGAATCTATGGCTGTGTAGTCCAGTGCAAATGCTTTGTCACAGGAGCATGAACTTGGCAAGAAGACGACTCTTCTTATGCAGTGAAGCCACAAGTGAGTTATCTGTCCTCAAAGAGTTCCATGAAGACCATTATACCAAGCCCCTGGCCATATATTCCTGATTCCCTATATATTGTACAGGGAGACTATTTTAGATATATTTATTGAGTGCCTTACAAATTTTATTGGTATTGTTTTTCATTTTTCACAACTTCTAAGCCAAGCTCCTGCAGTATCATGAGGTTGAATGTTTATGCCTCAGGGGAGGAGGAAAATTATAACTAAAGAAGTATTGAAACCATTAGGAATGGTCATTAGGAATAGCTTTTCTGCGGAGTATATTATCTGATGATCTTTAAGTCATATATTACATGGGGATAAGGAAAGCTGTCGTCCACTGGATAATGATAATTCCCAGCTTTTGGGTGGTACTCCGTTATTTCTAACCCTCCATAGGTCACCAGGAAGCCAAATTTGTGTCTCTTGTCTGTTTTGAATTACAGGCAATACATCTGGGGGAAAGAATGAAAAAAAATGACATGTTTTAGAGTTCAGTGTACTTTTTTTTTTTAAACATCAGCCTCTCATCATTTGATCAAATCTTTTGACTTTTCTCATTTTCACTCATTATTTTTATTTCGGTTTCCTCCATAATTTGTTTTTTTCCTTCTTTTTTTCCTTTCCTCATGCTTTTTGCTGTCTATCCCCCCCCTGCATATTGACAGCATTTTAGCTTATAGAAGGGCCAAAATTAACAGGTGAATCTTGTCTGCATAGAATAAAGGGAAACATATTACATGATTTCCCTTGTAATTAATTAATTGCCTGCTGAAGTTCCTCAAGACATTTAAGTTGTGTTTGCAGAAGGGGGGTAGTGAGTAGGCAAGAGAATTAAAAAATGTGAAATACATATGTCACTACTCTGCGGAGTACAGTATATGCTTGTTCTAGGTACCCCCTCTATCTCTGCATTTCTCTGTTTAGATAGGGGCGTGTCTGCTAATATATTTCAATCACACCTCTCTGACAAAGACAGATCTATCACCAGAAGCTTAACTATTACATTGTATAGACAAGGAACCGGAAAAGAGTAAACCAAGCTTTTCTTATACTGCTTCTTTCAGTTGATATCAGGATTGCAATCCTCATTTCCCAAAGTTTTCACATAATGTTTGATATATGGTAGTCTTTATATGAAAAGTCTGATAGAGTGGGAATTATTTTAACGCTATCAGAATGTGCGCGCACGTACCTTTGTCTTCTCGCATACTTTTCTTGGAGTACAAAGTAGGCTAAGGAGAGCGTTCTGTAAAAATGTCAAGTGTTTGGTGTACTGCTAACACAGTACTCGATATTGTTATAGCTTGAAGTAATGGAATAGTTTCATAGGCGCTAAACTGCTGTAAGGAAAAGCGTTCCCCCCCTCCGAAGGCACCTCACAGCGCTGCGCTAGCAAACTTCAGGCACTCGGACCCATTTGGTATCTGTGGAGTTAACTAAGTGAAGCTTACTGCCAGTTAGCCTCTTTCACCAGGAATGCAGTTTGTGTTTACCTATATAAGGAAACCTGTTAGACTTACAGGAGCTCGGCAGGGCTGCGGGCTGCCTGCGAGAGGGGCGAGGGGGAGCCCACGGGGGGGCGGGAGCGGGCGGGGGCCGGACAGAGCGCAGCCCCCCGGCACCGGCACCGCACCGCGGCGGGGCGAGGCGAGGCGAGGCGCCCGCCCGGGAGGGACCGCGTCCCCCCTCTTCTTCGGCTTCGGGAGGTAAAGAAGAAGAAACTGCCACGGGGGAAAAAATGGAGGAGCAGGTATGTCGGGCGGATCCTCGCAGCTGGAGGGTGGCAGCGCTGGGGTGCGGGGAGGCTCGGGGGGAGGCTTGTTCTTACAGCTGCGGTTCCCCTCCTAAAATGGCATGCGTGGTTTAGAGGGGCTGCAAAGCAAAGCGTGCTGCTTGGGTACGGCAGCATCCGTGTGAACGGTTACTTTAACTCAGCTGACAGTCCGCGTGCTTCTAATTCGGATGCACCTTCTTTTTACTGAAGAGATTCTCAAACTTTCTTACCTCCGGTGGCACACAGATGTGAGCTGGGGCTGGAAGTAAGGCTGAGATGCTTTGGGTAGCTGGCTGAAGCTCTGCAAATGCACAATGTATGTTCCCATCGTGCCAGGGAAAAGTTCTTGGTTGGTTTTTTTTTCCTGTTGTTGTTGTTTATCTTTATTTTTTTTACCTTAAAATGTACGCTTTGTAAAAGGTGCACTCCTTCAGCATTCCCAGGGTTTCGATGTACTTTATTTTGATGTATATGAATGCAGCTTAGTCAGCATAGCTGGAATGTGTTTGCTGGAATACAGGGAGTTCCTGCAGTAATAGAGATTTTTTTTTTTTCAGTGAGTTAAAAAATAAGCTGCAGGTACTGTTCTGGGGTATGGAAGCAAAACTTGTTCTTCAACAATAGGGATTACCCCAGTTCAAAACAAGGATATGTATTTCTTAGGAAGTATTCTGATAACCTTTACAACAGGCTCCGGGTAAAATCCTCGCAGCGAGAGAGATTGTTCCTTGAAGATTTTGGTCAGGACAGAATAAAAAATAAAGTTGAAAACTTATGTCAAACAGCCTCCTAGTTGGAAGAATACTGCTGTGCAGCCCTTCAGGACAGTTACTGTTAAGTATCAGCATGTTAATTGTGGAAGTACATTCAAGTTTTACACAATTATGGTGTAAAAGATAAAAATGGAAACATACTTTCAGTTGATTTCTCTTAGTACGTTCTAAGGAAACAGTGAATTGCAGAGAACTAGTCAGAAACAGGTGGAGTTCATTTTCAGAATGATTTTGCTCTTCTGATTTTAGCAACTGATAGACATATGATTGCTTTTCACTAATTTTCATGGTTAATCGTGTTCATGTGTGCACATGCATGTGAATGCACTAGTTATGGGAGTCGTAGCTACATCTTTGCTAGCAGTCAAAGTGGGAAAGTAAAATACATTCCTACGCCTAAGTGTTTAGAAGCTCACAATGAAGATGATTGTTATTCAAAAGCCCTCTTCCTTCTAAGTATTTCTAATTTTTATGAATGAATGTCTACTTGAAATTAGTCATATGGTATTACCTGGTTTACATTCATTCAGAATAAGGCACTGCCAGAATTAAAATTCACTTGTGTTGATACAGATTCTCATTCATTTGTATGCAAGACACTTCTAAACTCCTGACTTTGAATGTTTAGTGAGGTATTAATGGGAATGACACAGAACAGCCGTAGTAGTTTTTATAGAGAATTTTACAGAAACATCAACATTGCAAAGAAAGTAGATAGCAAGTTCGTAAACACTGCTTCGGTGCTGAAGCTAATGGGATCGTTGTCATGAAGCATCTTTGGTCTTGGTGGAAGTCACCACAGCAAAGAAAGTAGGGCTGGTGGACCAGAACTGTAGATTTCACTTGTCTCACTTCTCGTCCTGGTGCTTTTGTGGATAACCTTTATTACTGTGAATTGAGCAGGAGCACAGAGGAAAGACTCTTAGCAGAGGTGTTAGCAATCAAAGTGTGAATTTAAAGGGCAGGAGAAGACTCTGGGAAACATGCTTTTAAATCATCTTTCTCCGGTCTCTCCAGTAAATTGCATTGCCCCCCATCAGTTTCATGTCTAGCTATGCTGCAATCGTTAGTGGTCTTTTGATTTCCTAGTGCAAAGTGAGGTAGAAACCTGGTTCAAAGCCTGCACAGTATATTCTGGGTTGACATGAGCTTACTCTGCCCCAGGATATGAGCAGCCATCTGTGCCACCATGCTAGTGCAGGGCCGGTCCTGGCTGCAGCCTCCCTTAGGCGAGCTTTGTGGCTGTGACTCTTCCAGAGAGACAAGGGGTGGTGTGGCGTCTCACCCCTCTGAGCCACACTATCTGCCTTGCACCCTCCTCTGCCACCCACAGCACGTGTAATGGTGTGGCTACAGAGCCTGCAGCATCATGGCAGAACCTGCCTAAAACCAGTGTCTGCCCTAGGTTTTTTTTACCTCTGCTTGGTACTGTGTCTGTGGTGTTGCATGAGTTTCCATTGGCCTGGGCGCACAAAAAGCAAATTCTTTTCAGACCAGGATATATAGCTGGAAGATATATCTGCGGGAAACTTTATCCTTGTTTACAGTGAGAAAAGAATTGCAAAGTAGACAAAGCAATTTAAATTGTGCGTTGTCTCAAATCACAAGAAGAATCCAGTAGCTATGGCTGTGTTATACAATGACCCTTCTCCTGCCTGAGCTCCTGCAAACCAGCCTCCTACCCGAGGCACTGGTCTCCAATCCGTGTTAATAGGTGACGTGTTTCATTCACTGCTTAAAGAGCTAGCATTCATTGTGACCCTGTTTTTAAAGATTAATTTTTCATTCATTCAAGGGTTCTATCAGTTTTAATAACAGAGCTGTGTTCAGGGTACAGTAATAATATTAGATTGGATTCTATGTTTTGGAAATGAATGTGCTGAACCCAATGAAAAATTTGAATTTTTGTTTGTATGGCAGAGATGAGAAGCACCAAATTATTTATAGGTATTGCAAAAGCTTTGATTACTTGAACAAAAATCATCTTTTGCCTCCCAGTTGTATTACTGATGGGTTAAATTCATGAGAACTATTGCTCATTCGTCACTTTCAAATCAGAGTTCTTGATGTATTTAGCATATAGTATCGTAAAATTTTTGTTTAGAAATGAAAGAACATACTAAATGTCTTCGCTGTTTTTCACATTTAGTAATCTGCTCATCCTACAAAGGTGGTTTTTTTTATATGTTTGCTTGACTTACAACCATCACCTCATACTTTCATTTTCTGATATGCATATAATTTGAAGCTGAGTGCTCTTACACGTTGGCAAGAGGCAGTTGGGCACATCATGGTTTTTTCTGGTATCTTTTCACTTATTCAATAATAAAAAAAGAAAAAAAGGCTAGGCTTTCAAAGATGTAACTGGAGAGCTTGAAATCGTAAAAGAACATGCTGTACTAGTTGCATGCTCCCTTTAGGGTTTTGTTGAAGGCTTTACCATTCCATTATGCTATCATTTTGTAGTGTAAGCATTTTATATGGCACGTGTGATTTCATTGCCCTTAAGTGACCTTGGTAAATTCCTTATTTCCCCTGAAGCACACGCCTAATTGAAAATTGCCATCTGCAGTTGCAGAGCTATAAGCAAGAGCTCTAAGAATATCACTAGAGGGAAATGGGTGTCCAGAGAGTGGGGCAAGAGCACTTCTGTAGCATTCACTGTATTGCATGAGGTTAAACCTTTGTTTTGAAGACAGATGATAAGGAATTATAGGAACGGCATCATAATCTTGTCTGCCCAGTTAATCTGCCTAATGCTGCTCTCCAGAGATCATGTGATCCACAAAAAGTGTGTGTTGCTTGATTATTTTTTAATTTTTTTTTAACTTGTGCTTCCGTCTTGTTCCACTCTTGGGTAAATGTATCTGGAGTTTAAAGTTAAAAATATCATTCCAAATCTGAGCTGTGCTTTTCAGTCCAGCTGCTGTCCTCATACCACAGTGCCTCGCTTGGCTCTGCTGCACTACTGCTTTTTGAGGATATAGTTACGACGATCGCAGTCTGCAACCACAACCTAAAAATGAGACATTGTGTTCCTTGCTGGAAGCCTCTAGTCTAGCATTGCATTACAGCTCCTGCGAGCATATGTGCTTAAAAGTCATGCAAATGAAGGAGGCAAAAAGCTGGACAGTGTAAAGCTGAGGAATGGCTTAAGGCGGCACTTTCTCGGGCGAGAGGATATTAAACTGTGCCTTGGATTAGAAAAAGAAGTCTGTGATATCTGTATATTTATTCACTAACGTGTAATGCAATTGTTTAGGACAGGAAAAATGCAAGTATTTTAATTAAAAAGGGTTGAGGAACGTAAAGCGTGAAAGGTCTGTGATGAGGATGTGAAACTGCAGTTTTATCATGCCTTCTTGTATGTTTATTCAGTCTGAGAAGTTCAGAAAACTACTGGGCTGAAAATTAAGCCCCCAAAATTCTCTAGTCCTGTGTTATCTCACAAGCACTCTTATTTATGAAAGCTTATCCTTTGAATTGTTTTTCTGTGTTAATTCCAAGTTATATTTCAAAACTATTTTTCAGAGTTTTGGAATACACCCTACTCTGAGACTTATACAGGAAGGTATTGAAAATATGCAACATGTGTTAGGATCTGAGTGTACCAGGTGCTTAGAATATATTTCCCTGCTGTTTTGGTGCGTTTTTTCTTTCATTAAAAATATAACATTAAATTAGTTTTTGATGGTGTAGCAAGTAATTAAGGGAATGCGTAAATGCTTTTTGGCAAATTTTGTGTGGCTCCATATTTTAATCTTTTCATGTTAAATATCTTGCTGAACATATAATATATTATAAGAACATACTTGAGGCTGAAAGTCTGTACATAAGCAGATGTGTGTTACCCAATGTATCTATATATGGGATTGTAACACATGTTCCAATTCATGTGCGCCTAAATTCTCTGCTGAATTTTTTTAGTAAAAAGGTACTATTCTCATATAATTGTGTGCGTGGAGGCTGGAACAACTGGTATTTGCTTTTAGATAAATCAGTTAACTTTCATAGGATTTTCCTTGAACAAACTGACATCTTCTTTTTACAGGTTTTTGTAAAACTTCTTTGAGGGGTGGATATTAAATTGCACTTTTTTTTTCTTTGGTAGTTTCACTCAATGGTGGTTTTGATATTGGTCCTCTGGATGTCAGATTTAGGGAGATGGCATTAAAAAAAGAACCATTTGCTTTTCTTAGAGATCAGTATACGAAGTTCAGCTTCATTTAGGATTTGGTGACGTTCACGTTCAGTGATATGAATGAAATACCATTTTTGACACCTTGTGCATAGTTCCATTTTCCATAGTTCCATAGTTCATTCCAACAGGCTGAGAGCACTCTTGTTGGTAATGCACTAGATTACAGAGCGCTCAGAGTATTAGCTTGGAAGTGTCATGACTTGTCTGCTGCGCTCCTCCAGTGATGCATGTGCTTCTGCTGCTGAGTTTCTAACACTTCTGTTTTGTAGCTGCCTAGCCTGGAAAATTCCATATAAAGCCTCGGATCAGGCCTCCTGAGTTGGGTTTTCTTTGGGACACATTTAATTTCACTATGTATGAAACAATGGTAGAGTTCCTGCTATGTTAATTCTGTAAAATGAGCAGTTGTTTTACCGTACCTTTCATATCTTTATTGTCTCCTTCACAAGAAATTCCACCCCACTTTAGCTGAGGAGTTTAGGCATTAGCAGTTAATTATGAAGCCTTACCTTAAGTATGGCAACATATCCCAGGGTGGTTTGGGACATCTTATGGGTTGTGGGTTCAAAGTTATGCAGCTGAGCTTAACACTCCAGTGGGCAATTCTGGCTACGTTGCATTTTGCCTTTGATACATTGCCATACCACCACCATTAGTGCAGTGCTTAGACTGCAAACATCTGTTTGCTTTTACTGCACATGTGTTGCTTAAGATGTTCTGCTTTTACATGATGTAAATCACTGGACTCAAACAGCATGTATGATTCGTTTACTAAATAAACCTTAATTTGTGTCAGTAAAATATATGTCCTATGGGCTGACAGGTATGATACATACAGAGAGGAAAATGACAAATTTGTGTCTGGAGTTAGCGATATTTCCTATTTTAGTGTTTTTTTTTAACTCATTGAAGGGAGTCATGTAAATGTCAGTACAGAAGAAAAGATTGCAGTGAAACTGGCATGCATCCATATATCGGACAACGATGATGGGAACAGAGAAATGCCCTTGATGTTAGAAAACAAAACAATGAAACCTATATATCCTTCATTCTAGTATCTCACCATATTCATGGCATGAAATGGAAGAAACACCTCTAAGAAAAAACAGATACCTTTTGATATCACTGTATATAGTTTATAGTGCTCTCTTGAATGGAAAAGTTACCTGGATCTTGAAATAAGTTTAGCTGTTGATCTGGGCAACTTTTCAGCAATAACCTATAGGTACGTTGACATTTCAGAAACGTAACATCTTGGTTCTAATGTGTACCATTTCACGTTGCTGGAATGCACCACAGGATTGTTTTGGTTTAGATTAATGAAAGTGAACTCCGTGAAATGACTTACAGTTGTTAGCTTGCTTAATTTTGGAGGTTAACCTAATGTGCCTTGAAGGTTTTGTTTCTTATGTTTCTGTTCCATGAAGAGCTCAGTTTGAACGTTTTGTCTATGTCACATGAGAACTAAAGGAACAAAACACGAGGAGAAAATGGAAGATTACAGCTGAGCAGAACCACCAGCTGAACAGGCCTTTACTTGCCCACAGACACTTTAAAATTTTGGGGTATGCAGAATTGCTGTAATATAATAAAAAATTAAAATAAAAAGCTCTCTCTAGAAAGACTTACAAAACTGAAAAGTTTAATTGATGGAGTCAGTATGATCTGCCAAGTTTCCAGTACCTCACCCAGGCTGAGGGAGCTAGAACTAAATTTGAAATTAGTTTGACTAGCTGGCATGCTGATCTGAAATCAGGAGGATATAACTGAACCAAAAGAAGCACAAGACCCTACAGTCAGGGAAGAAAATGTAATTTATCTATAGAAAATGGGGAATAATTCAGTCAGCAAGAGAGTCTGTGGGCTACCACAAATTAGAAAATGAACGTGAGTCACTGATGTGACAAAATGTTGAAATGTGAAAGTCATTCTGGGACTCATTACTGAAGGTATTGTATACAAGAGGAGGAGAGGTAATTACTTTGCCCTGTTCCACTGTGATAAGCCCCCAGCCTGAATTCTTCATTCACTTTTATACCTGATACTTTAAGAGATATACAAACAAACTGGAGAAAGGCTAATGGAAAGCAAACAAAAAATTGTAACAAGAAAATGTGAAGTAGATTGCAGGAACTGAGTATGTTTTATTGAAAACCTGGATTGCCAGAGTGTTCTGTGCAAGGACTTTTATGAACCAATATTCTGTCCAGCTGCCTTTTTCACCCAGAGGTCCAAGGAGGAGCTGAGCTGTCCCTGCTGCCCACTGCTACTCTCATATGAGAGCAAAAGGTGAAGATGGAGGAGCGTGCTCGGGAACCAGCCAGAGCTGGGGATGGCTGCTACAACTGGCCAACTCATTGGTTTTACTATCAAAGCGCTACTTGCACAAACTCAGCTTGGTAAATTACTGTCTAGAAAAGAGAATAAACTGTACTGTAATACACAGACATGGTTATGATTATGACAGCAATTAATTGTTTCTCATCTCTGCTGAGGATGCAACAAAAGGCAGTTTGTAGCAGTGGTGGGTTTTGTTAGATTTTAGGAAGAACTCTACAGCTATAGTGGTACTTAGGCACTGGAATGGGTTACCCAAAGAAGCTGTCAGATCTGTCTTTGGAGGTTTTTCACAGACTGAGCAAATACCAGTTGTGGATGACCTAGGTATAGTTGATCCTCCCTGGGAGCAGAGAAGTCACCCCACAGAGACCCTCTCAGACCTGCATTTCTGTGATTGCTTCCTAAGACTTTGGCTGTGTCCCTAGCATGGAATCTGGAAATGTTTCCTAATTTCAGACCCCAGCGTGTCTCATGGCCATGTCCCAGTGCTGTAGCAGGGCCTAAGCTGGGCCTGTGTCTGCCCTTTGTCTCTACCTTATGCCCTCAGTTCCCATACTAGGTGCTAGCAGATCAGGAGAGTGAGACTCTCTAGTGCCTTACGGGTGGTCCTTATCTCTAGAGAAGAACAGGCTCAGCCTCAGACTGGTATTATGTCTATGGTGTACAAGACAGCGGAGCGTACTGCTGCTCTCTTTGCTCATTCTAATACTATAGACTCATTGCTTTGGAACTTGGGAACTTTGGCTACTTTACTTTTAGCTTCTACTTGGTTAATATTTTCAAGAGTTATACCCAAGACTCCCATTTTAACATTGGCATTTATTAACAATAAATACGCATTTGACATGAATGAATGCAAAACCTAATAAAATCATGACAAAAGCAAGTGGGAATAGTTACACATGTGAAACCATTGCTATTTACTTTACAAAATACATACCTTTTCCTCTTACTGTATAGATTATGTGATGTAGTAATAAAAACCAGAACAACATCATCTCTGTAGATATAAAGTGAGCAGGAATGTAACTACTGCAAATAAATGTGAGGAAGTTAAAACCCCCTTGTGTTAGTGCAGGAGAGGAGATTGTTCTCCCAAGCACTGTATCTGAGTAGAAAGTAGATTGGAGAGTTATGTGAGAAGGCTTTCCTTGGAGAGCAAAGTATAGTGTTTGGTTTGTTGTGTAAAATGTGCTATTGGCAAGAAATTAGTACATCTCCCATAGGTATGTAGCAATGCTGAGTCATTGATTACTGTCGATCAATGTTGTCCACTATAGTGCTATATCCATTAAGCTCACTATGAGAAAAAAAGGCATAGCATTTGATCAGTTAGGTTCCACATTAAAGTCAATGATCCAAGAGAAGGAGAATGTAAAAAAATAGAAAAAGAACAACAGGAAAATGGAATTGAGATTAATTTCTTCTGCTTGATACATTCCATAACCTCATTCTCATGACTCAGCATTTCTGAGGTCAGTTGTTTTGTGAGATTGGGTAAACTGAATTCCTAAATGATGGTTGACTTGATTCTTAGTGTCTAGGTCATAAAATGGCAAACACGGAACTGCTGACCTTCCTATGATTAGTTCATATTATCAATTTTAAAAGAAGGGTGAATATTTTTTATTAGCAGAAAACCTTTTTTTTTTTTTTTTCTTTTACTATCACAAGCATCCACTTCAACCAGTCCATCTATTCACTTGTCTCTGTGAATAGGGTATTTTGCTCTAATGGGGAAGATGCAAACGGGTTGCAGCAGGGATATTTGTTAGCAGAACAAATTGCTTTCTACCACAGTGTTCAAAGTCATCTCTTGACAGCAGAGGCTGAATATGCTCCCCTCTTCCTTACTGCATTCAGAGGGCTGTTTTTCAGAACTGTTTTTCAGACCAGTATTTATCCTAAGTAGCAAGATGGCCACTGTGAATTTCACAGCTTTATGGGTAAGACCATGTGGTTGATGACTGGGGACTCCCATCTTGCAAGAGGGATCCTGTAACACATTCTACTCATTCCTGTTGTAAAGTTACTGTCTTCCACAGTGGTCTCTGACTTAATCCAATCCTTTTTCTGAGCACACAGGAAGGGAACGTTGTCTCAGGCAACCAAGGTGTAACTGTTGGAAAATATTGTTTTGTGATTGCAATTATTACTGTGACTTTCAATTACTGTCTTTTGGGATGGAAGCGTATTACATTTTATGTTCATAAGCAAAATCAGTATATGACTCTCATTTCTGAATTTGCACAAATTCAATTAAACCAGGCTACTAAAATATTCTGTAATTGTAGACAACTGTATAGCCATATGTCTATTCAAAAACAGCTTTTAACATTTTGCCCAGAGGAAAATCCTCTTTTAAATGCTTGGACCAGCTAAATCTAAAACTAAAACTTGTTTGAAATATGACATTCTTCTGAGCAAGGTTCAATAATTCTCCTAGATCAGGGCCGTGTCAGTGGTTTTTCATGGTTTTATATTCTGAACATAGATGTCAAAGTAAAAATCTAATGAAACATGTGACAAAAATCTTTTGTCCAGTAATGTGCAAATATGGTACCAATATTCAACAAAAAGCAATGTGTACTTTGTAAGGAGCTGGGGCTCAGTGTTTTTCCCCACTGAAGTCACTAAACACTAGATCGAGAAAGATATGTATGTTATGAATCAGGTTTTGTTCACCTTCTAGGTGTGTAAAGTGTGATGTCAAGCTTTAACTGCTGTGCCTTTCATAATCAGGACCTCAGAACAAGACGTGCAATAGAGGGGATGATGGATTGCCCTCCTCTGGAGTTCAGGGGACACTTTCTTTAGTGCCGGTGGATAGTTTCATCTGCTTGGGACTTTCTTCCAAGGGTAGTTGCCAATAATTCTCCCAAGAGCTGAGCAGAGCTCGCTGTTTTTTAAACACAACTAGAGATGCTTTTGGTTTTTTTTGTATGACCTTTTATATGACTAGCTTGCCCAGAAAATGCAAGGTGTGTGCTGGAGACCTTTCCCTGCCCAAGGAGGGGCTAGTCTGTGTTGAATATCTCCCAAAAAGGCAGTGCTATGGCCATGAGGTAACAAATCCATGTGGACATAAGCTTCTTATTCCCTCCTGTAGCGCCTGCGCCACTGGGAGAAAGAATCCAGACTTTGTGGTCTTCTGGTGAGAGCTGTCACCAAAGGAGGGAGGTACCCTGGCTTGTGGGCCTTACTAACATAATTCTTCATATGTTTTACATTATGCAGATGTTGACCAAAAAAAATCCTGAAGCACTGGATCAAGGACTTTTTCCTCCCACGTGGAGGTTGTAAACACTTGGGAGATGAGACAGAGGGAAAACTAAGACTAAATCAAAATAGGCATTCGATAGCCTTAAAAGCTCCACGTGAAGTTAGGCACACCTATAGGCTTCTGGCACTTGCATTAATTTGGGCCTCCTGAACTGTGAATAGGTGGAGACAGCAGCTAGGTACTCAAATGTACAAGCACTGAATCAGATTTGTGTTTACCTTGGATTTTTAAAACGCAAAGTTTGTCCAAATTAATCACAATCTTTTACTGTAATTGTTTGGTCTGGCTGGACTCTGAAGAAATCAGTTTTATCATTTACAGCTGGTGCCTAGGTCTTGTGTTCAAGCCACTCTCTGTTTTTTAGTATAGGGTGAACTGGGTCATATCTGTTGAACGCAGTGCTAGGAAGGTGACAATGTTATACTTTCCCACCCAAGAGGGACTGTTCTCCAGGCTTTTTCTTCTGTGCCCGTGAAAAACATATGGTCTAATTCACTTGGAGGATTCCTTCCGGTGATACATCAGGCATGACTATGGCTTCCTTTATCTGAATTATCAGCATTTTCAAAGTAGTAATAGTGGTCTACCTGCAGTCCCTGTGGAAGAAATGGCTAATTTGTGAACTATTGGGAGCAGAGAGCCCTGTGTTCATGGGACCACAAGATTTCAAGGCTTTGAACACATGAAATAATGGGTTAGTCCATAGAAAGAGAAATTGTCCTAATTTTTAAAAGCTGCAGGTGCACAATGACGTCTCTCTACGTGTTACCAAAACTCACCAACAGTAACAAATACAAATAAGAGCTCAGGGCAGTTTTTCTATTGTTTCCTGTGTTCACTGTCTAATACCTGCCACTGCTTTTTCATGCTCTCACATGGGCAGAAGTTGCTTGCTCATGTATTGTGTCCACTGTGGGCTGTGTTGAGTGTTTATGCCCAGCACATGACTTCTCTGTTCTCAACTGCACTGACTTAGTTTGTCTTTTAAGTTTCTGTGAAAGTGTAGGGAGAAAGGGGCTTTTAAGATACTGTAAAAAGAGAAATGGTCTTGACTTTTTATGTCACACCTTCTTAGAAATCCCACACTTGGTTTTGGACAAAGGATTCCAGACAGTTGGCTTCTCTCCAAAGTGACTTATGGCTTTACTCTTAAAGGGAGAGATCCCAGGTGCAGGAGACTTAAATAACAGGGGATTTAATGTTAAGACTGTCTTTTTTTTTTTTTTTTCTTTAAATCGTGTTCCCTTTTGTCCTCTAACATAAGACAGCTATAATTCCAATCTAACAAACAATTGTAATCATAAATACACTTTCCTTGTGACTTTTTGGGTGTGACAAATACTGCTGTGCTGAACCCCACTATTCATGCATCTTGCAGAATATAAGATCATTCAATTCTTCCACCTTCCCACAAAAAAGACAAGACATCTCCTTCTGGTTCTTGAAGAAATATCAATGCTATCTTGAAGAGATATCTTCACCATGTATGTTGCTCTAAACTTGAGTTGCAAGCTATCAAACTGAAACAATAGAATCAAGCATGTTATAGGCTTCCTTTTTCAGTATGGTGTAGCTTTTCCAGTGCAGCATTTATCTGCTTCATATTCAAAATGGTGGCTATAAAGAATACAACTGTCTGAAAAGTTTTCAAAGGCACAAAGAAGAATTGTTTAGTGTTTCATCCCAGCATGTGTAACAAAGGATGTTGAATGGGTATTACAGAAGCACTCAAACTGTACTGATCAACATACTGAAATTAATATATGGTGTGTGACAATTTTTGGAAGAGATCTGTATCCAATTATAAATTCCTGTCTGGTTTATGAGTAACACTTATGTGGAATAGTCTTCCAAGGGAAGTGGTGAAGCACTGTGTACTAAACCATTGGCAGATGAACTGTACAAAGTGTTTGAAGGCTCTTCAGAAAGCAGATCTGAGAAGAGCGGTGGTGTGGATGTGATGACATCGTGGAGTTCCCATGTCTCAGTTCTGACTTGCATTTTGACAGTTGTGCAAGCCAGAAAGTGCTGTCTCGGAAGCATCAGGATGCGCCAAATTTACAGCATTCAGAGCATAAGAACTCCTTCCTCCACCCCTGTTATTAGAGAAGTTTCTGATTGAACAGTTCTCTATTTGGAAACATGTATGCACTGGAGATCCGAGAGAAGTGTGTGCCAGTTTTAAATAAGGGTGGAGCCTCTGTACAAAGCACAAGAAGTAACAAACTCTGAAATAGCAAACGTCCCACCAGTTAGATCACTAGTCTGGGTTATGAGAAAGAGAGACCCAGGTCAATCACCTTTTTTCTTGATTTCACGGGGTGGCATTAGAAGCCACTGTGGGCTTTGTAGCTCACACATGAAGAACATCTCCGCAGCTTACTCAGAAACGCAAATAGTGAAATTTCACATTTGCTGAAGCTGCTGTAAAGTGTGCAGCCTAGCTCTGCATGTACAGACAAATCTTGGCTGATACCTGTGAGCATGACACTCAATGTTGTATTCTGAGTAGCTTGATTCTACTTAAGTATCAAAGGAAAATGAGGTGTTTCTGGTTCATGTTGGTTTATTTATTAATTTTTTTTCATTAATTGTTTTTGATGGAAAACATCGGCTGGTCAAAACACGCTTTTTTTGCAGGACTGATTAATTTTGACTACAGTTTCATTATAGAAGGGCTTTTCAGTCTTAAGAGTAGCCAGTAAAATGGGGGATGTGGAGGAGAAATGTAGAAGCTAGCTTCATAAGTGCAGATGGGTTTGTTTTCAGTTCTCTGATAGAGGCTCTCACAGAGTCATGCCAAGTTCTGAACAGAATGGGATCTTAACCCTGAACCTGTCATGTCTTGGATGGGTGACCCAGATCCTGGCTGCTTTGGGCTGCTCCTAATAGCTGCTAATGTTCTATTGTGTGTAATAATAATTTTGTTTCTTTTCAAAAGTGTTCAGAGCACACACCTCAGGTGAGTGTCTTAACCATTTTATGAGAGCCTGAAATGAGCGAGTCTTCCTTTCTGTCGTCTTTTTTATTTTGGACCACTTTAAATTTACTTAGGTATAGAATGAGGCACTTCTGAAAGTAAAACTGGTTTTTGCCTAGTTCTCACTTTGCCAATCTAAAGTAGTTTATCTCCATAGTATTTTTTCCTACGCCTCCTTTCTTTGCAGTAACTTCTAAAAAACCCAGTCTATTGGAACTAGCACATGATGAAGCAGGCAAAAATAGCCCTATAAGGAAAATGGTTCTGCTTTTGCAACTATGACTACTCTATAAGGGAAGTTGAAGGGACCTTGCTTTGTGTCAGGCCAGTGGAGCTGGCAGCTTCTTATACAACATCGTCTGTTCCTGGAACAAGTTCAAATGGGTTTTAGTTTGGGGGCACTTAACCACATTAGCTACCAGCTTCACTCTTACAATGCATCGTTCAAGTGCAACTGGGTTAATAACAGGGCACCAATGCTCCTTGAGAGGCCGCTCTTTCAAAGAAGATGCCTATCTTGATTCATCCACAGCTTCATCAGCCTGTCTCCTTGTCCAGGGCCCTGAATATTTGTCCCCACTGTTGCAGATGTGCTTCTTGCTCAGTCTTTGATCCTCCTTTCCCACAAACACGATAACTCTTTGCTGAAAGACCGTTTGTTTGGTAAACTTGAGCTCTAGCTAAGCAGGGCTTGCAGCCTGTTAGAAACCAGGATCCTTGAATCTAGCAGCTTTACCTGTTGTTTTTCAGCTGTGTGCATATATGGTCACACTGAGAAATCTGGTATGTCACTCCCACTGGAATGGAGTGCTGTAGCCTACAGTAAGTGTGCTTGTACCAGCTATGTAAGCTATCTGTGGTGAATTCGTCTCAGTGGCCAGTTCTACAGCATTAAAGAACTTACTCTGTCTCAGAATTAAGTGATGCAAAGAAATTACACATCTTGCACACAAAGTTTCAGTGTTTAAACAATTAAGAAAGGTTAATGAAAGCGTAGCAGATTTGCATATCTTTTGAAAAAGCACTGAAGCATCGCTCCCATGGGAAACAGGGGAAATGGAAGTAGAAGGAATCAAATTTATTGTAGATATAACTTGCGATGTTAGGTCATGTGGACCAGAACAGGGATCTAAGGCTCTGAACCTGCAAACACTTACACACTTGCTTAACTTTACTACGTAGTGTAGTCCCATCTGTTAGTAGGTCTGCTCATGGCAATAAAATTAAACATGTAAGAAAGTATTCTTAGGACTGAAGCCTTATATTTGATTCTCAATACATTAGAAAACCGGGGAAGGGTTTTGTACAATGGCTTAACAGACCATATTGGTAGCTAGATGATTTTTTTCATCTGAATTTGAACATATGGCAAGGAGCTTGTACCTTGTAAACTGAAAATATCAGTAATACCTCCCTGTAAGTGTAGCAGTGATTGAAGTCTCACTGTAAGGATGCAGAAAGAGTGGAGTATGAAATATTTTACAGATGCTACCTTTTCCTTTTGCTCTTTTCACAGTTCTTCTGAGATTGGCCTCAAAATGTTTTGACAGCGTTAAAAGCTATTCCACTCCCTTTACCTATCACAGTTTGCTAACCAGCATTTTCATGCAAGATTTGAAGCGGAATGTTGTAAAGTTATATGCTTTTAGTCTGTAAAACTTTGGACTCTGTCCAGCAGACCGTTTTTACATGGCCTGGATCCTTTTCAGGCAAACAGGATCTGTACTAGGGTGCAAAATTTTAGACAACTGATGCATTCTTTAAAATAAGTACAAGTTGGCTCACTGCCTCTTATAGGAGTCTGTTAAGACTCCCCCACTGCTGCCTAGGAATATATTTGTGGAGACAGGAATTCAGAGTGCCAACAAAGTAACAAATTTAAAGGTAACCTTTCTTTCCTCTGGCACTCTGAAAATATCTTTGTAATTTATTAGCCATCTAAGCAAGATGGGTAAGGGCACTTAACACGTCTGGATCAACGTATCTGTAATCTTGGGGAATAAATATTTTATGATTTATAAAAGGCAAATATGTCACAAGAAGGGTGTGGGATTTTTTTTTCTTCTCTTTAGCGATAGACTAACTTCCCAAATCCATGATATCATTCACAGAAGAAACTTGTTCCTTGATATGCTGTGAAGTACTTCAATTCAAGACTCCCCCAGAAATCTTCTGCTGTGGGTAGCAACTCCTGCGAGCCCATCTGGGGGAAACTCTACTCCATCTCCTTGCAAGGATTTAATAGCTGCATTATTTCCCTGCTCCTTCACATTTCTGCCCTGTATTCTTAAGCCCATAATTTCTGGATCTTCATTATTCTCTGTGCCTTCTACCTGATGGAATCACCTCTAACTCTTTCTATTAAGTATCCGTTCCTCACCATAGCTGTGGTAGTAACAGATGAACTGTTTTATCTATCTCCACTGTTGGATTCAGCTAGGAGATAATTCATCAAAGGAGAAAAGTATCAGTCCTCATGGTACAATGTGCAAAAGAGGGCTGGATGTGTTCATTTTTTTCTCCAAGGTAAATGGGCAGGTGTCCCTTAGCTGTTGGTGAGAAGGGGAAAGTTTAATAGGGAAGGGTCTTCTACAGGAGAAGAGAATGAGTGATGACCACTTTTCCTCTAACCAGTTGGCAAGGAAAAGTGGCTCCAGATTATCTCCTATTAGCATGTCTTTTTTTAAACTTTAGATGGGAAATTTGGCAGGACTCCTACAAATATAGCTGCTTCTCCATGAAGTAGCGGTTTGACTTAGTGTCCTTAATCCTCCTTGCTAGGCAGCAATCCTAGAGATGCTAGCAGAGACTGAGTGAATGTCCTCTATGTGTCAGCAATGTTGAATATGAGTAACTAGGGCTAGAAAGTCTGTCACATTTAAACTCAAGCCAGTCTTTAATTCCAGACTTGCCTCTCAAGTGAATTGTGTGAACACATGCAGATTTTTGTCCTGAGGTTGGCAGGGAAAAAGTTGGAGTCTTTGGTACTGTTAGCACTACCAGTGCGCTACCTACCTACTAGTGCTGTGAATGGGCTGTGGCAGTTACAAAGTCACAAAAGTACATCCCAAATGTGCAACCATATGTTTTATCAAGTTTTCTCATAACTTAGAAAAGTTGTCTCAGACTAAGCCCTCTTGGAGTTCCTTGTGATGTGCACCACAGCTCTATAAAGGTACGTGAGCTCAGGTTGCCTTTAAAACCTGGGGGAATGGTGTAGCCAAGCTGAACTTTTGCAGAGGTGGTTAGGTGCTTTGGCCCCTCTGAATTCATAGGAAAAGCCACAGTTCTTCTCCAAAAAACTAAGAAACGTAACAGCCCAGCCGCCTGCCAGTGTTTGTCATGCCTTAGGAGACATTCTTCTTTGTTCTTTTCCTTCTAAATATAACCTGGGTTTGATCACAGTAATTATACCTTCGTACTGGGCCTGGCTAGGATAGAGTACATTTTTTTCATAGCAGCTCATATGGTGCTGTGTTTTAGAATTTTGACTGAAATAGAACTGATAAGACACTAATACTCTAGCTTTTGCTGAACAGTTTGTACATCATCAGGGTGGTCTCTATTTTTCACTCTGCCACCCCAGTCAATAGATTGGGGTGGGGGGACACAACTGGGCAGATGGCCTGAACTAACGAGAGAGATATTCTGTACCATATAACGTCATGCTCAGCAATAAAAGGGAAAATGGGGGGCTTTAGGGAATTGGCCATCTCTTGCTTGGGAACTGGCTGGGCATTGGTCTACCCATGGGAAGTGGTCAGTGATTGCTTTTCCATCACTTGTTTTGTTTTCTTTCATCTTCTTCCACTTACTATTTGCTTATTAAACAGTTACTTATTTTTGTTTGTTTTATCTTGACCCCCAAGTTTTCTTGTTTTTATTCTTCCTTTCTTCTTCCCCCATCCCGCTGAGGGTGGTGAGGGAGAGGTGAGTGAGTGGCTGTGTGGTGCCTATCTGCCCACAGGGGTTAACCCACAACAACCATACTTCGCAGGATTGAGCTACATATTCTTAGAAGATTCTGGCATCATCATTGTTTTGGTGCCTCCGAATCTTTCCTGATTTGCACTCTTTAAAGAAATGGGTGAAAATGTGAATATCCAGGTTTGTGTGTGCATCAGTGAAAGAGAAGGAAAACAACTGCTGAAGTAGAGCCCAACTGAACAAAGTATTAGCAGTTCTTTGCCATTCATAAGCATTTTGATGACAATCTCCATCAAAGGGAAAAACACCTGTAGAGGCCTACTTTAAAGTGAAAATGAGACTTTTATTTTAGCTATTGAACTAACTTTGGACTCCTTAAAGTCCAAAGCTGGCTCACACCTTACTGGCTCACAAGTGGGCCATTCTCAATGTATTTATTTCCATATTTTTATTTCCTCCTTTTCTAATTGTTTTCTATTGTTTTTGAAAAGTAGATAGATCTTGGTTTTATCTATATTCTTTAAATGAGATCAATCAATTTAAGAGGGCTAAATGTAACAGTTTTTATGGATGAGAAGAACTAGGTAAGCAGATTTAGGAGGAATATTTGTTGCTGGGTAGGCATATTTGGTCTTAAGCTTTTTGCTGTGGAACCATAAGAAAGACAACAAGGGGAGAGGATCTGAAAGTGTTTTCTCTGAAGTTGAAATATTAGTTGTCTTGTGAGTGCTCTTTCTGAGCACTGTCAAGTCAATGGTATCTTTTTAAGCCTGAAAATAAAATTTGATGATTCTTTTCAAGGTTTATAGAGTTGTAGAGGAAAAATATGCTTTGAATTGTGTTTGAGTAAGATCTTAAAATAATTAAATAGGGGTGTGACTTGGCCTTCAGTTCCACTGAGTATTAAAGAGAAGCTGTGCCTGTGCAACAAAATACAGAATTTGACTCTTTACAAATTCTACTTAATGAAGGAAACAAATGAAATTTCTGCCTTTTTTCAGTCTTTTCCGAGCTCTGTATAATAATCATTACAGGAGGTGCTTTAAGTCTCCATAGGCTGTGAAGATGACTATCAAAAAATAAAATGTGACTGAATCAATATGAAAATCCTTTATTAATCCTTTTATTAAACTTGACAAATTTGATTGCTGACTTTTTTATTAAAGTAACCCTCCCAAACTGCAGGAAGTGCTGGTTTTAATTTAAATATTAAAAAAAAGAAACATAATAAGTGGTAAAAAGGAATTTCTGGCAAAAAGTCAAATCAGTATCTCTCTATTTTTTTTTTAATTTTATTTTTTTCCTGAGAGTTACCCACCATATTAAGCAAGCAAAATGTAGGAACATTTCTTGCAGTGTTTCAGCAGGAAATATGTAGCTTTGGCTGTATAAAATGACAGTGCTCAGGAAGGTAAATGTATTGAATTACTCCATTAATAGAAAGGAGATGGCGGTACAGTAGTTTTTCCCCCAGGCACTGAGTTTCACAGGTGCTGTAATCATGGTGGGCTACAATGATAGCACTGTAAATGCAAAAATAACAATTTGCAATTAGATGCATTTTTGTGTGAAATGTGATAAATCAAGGGGTGGATTTTTTCAGGTATCAATTCCCTAACAGCAAGAATGTTTATCTAAAATACAAAAACCTCACAGCTGAAATCACTATTTCCTCATGTTTTCACTCAGCTCACAAGAGAAATATTAAAACACAGTTCCTAGAAGGAAGCTTTTTGGTTTCTTTTTGCATTCATTAGAAAGCATTTCTTATGAAGGCATATTTTTGGCATTATCCATACCTTTATCTGCGTGCTTTCTAAAACCTGTCAGTTTGTCACGAGGGATGGCACTATATTGGTGCTACCTGTCATTTGCTCCCTGATTCAGGAAGGGTAGAGTTGATAGATAAATAAGGGAGTTCTTGTGATGAATTCTGCACACTCTTGGTCAGTGAGAAGTGTTTCTTCCTCTTAGAGAGGATGCTGGCAATAACTGCAGCATACTAGCTAGGTATCACTGAATTTCCTTTGATAATGCTAGGAAATGTGTTGTTGAAAAACATGTAACTGAGAAAATGTAACTCCACAGTGATATAGAAGTTACCTTACCCATGACCTAATATTGGAAATCACTGTTTTCCTGGGAATCACATTTTCTTTGTGAATTTAAATATTGCAGTTCTTCGGCTGTTTGCTGAAGGGAGAGGTGGTGTTTGTTTTCAAGTATGGAAGTAAAATTACCAAATGATGTACATACAGAAATGTGGAGTGAAAGACCTGATCCAGCTTCCCTGGAGAAGTGAAGTCTGGCCTTAAGGAGGTGCCCTAGAAGCACCGGAGAAGTGGAAGAGAGCTGCAGCCGTGCTGTGACAAGGCAGCTTCACCTGTCACCTGTCTCTGAGAGACCATTCCTGCGCCCACGTTGACGCTGCCAGCCGTGACACGACCCCTCAGCTCTGGGGCTGAACTGTACAAATCCTCTCTTTGGGTGGATATAGGGTCAAAGTCCGAATGGTGCAAGCACAGTGCGTAGGAGCCTATCTGCTTAGCACCTTTTCTGGGCTAATTGAAATCTTCCAAGGTGCAGCTCCTCCCCCACTTTCTATGCAGAATTTATTCAGTGGGATGTCAGCTGAATGTGACCACTGGGGCAACAAGAGAGTCCATAAGTACAGATGATGCACACTGATCAGTAACAGTAATGTTTTGCAGCATTAACACTCTTTAGAAATTGCCGTATTTTTGTCACATATGGGCTAAAAATATCACCTTTTTTCTTTCTTTGTTTCTCCTTGTTTTAACATGGTTCCCACTGAAAAGTGAACAATTAAACTGCTATGGAAATTCTCCCTATCAAAACACCAGACAGGGCCTCTCTCATTTTCTTTTTCTCTTTGTGGAAGTGTGTGAGTCATCCACCTACACAGCATTAATTTTTCTTATCCTGGTGAGTGCTCTGTGGATTCAGGGTCGAAGTGTACAGTGCATTCAAAGCTTGTTTTCTGTTCCTCATGGCCCACCCAGGGAGCCCAGACCATGGAGGACAAGATGATGCAGGTCCCTGGAGGCTGCATGATGCTAGGAGCAGGGAAGTAGAGTTAGGGTCCAGGTCTCACTAAAAACAGTGCTCCTGGGTTATTTGCCCCCAGAATCTGTGAGGTGTGGGACCAATCCCATGGTCCATCTTGTAGGGGAGCTCAGAGGAGTGAGACCCCAGGGACAAGCAGTTTGCTTTCCAGAGTGATAGTCCTAGAGACCTGGCTGTAGGAGTTGTTGACCTCAGGCCAAGGTTTACTACCCTGTATGTTCCTGTTGCCTGAATGTGGTTTAGTCTACTGGAATGCAATAAAAATGCTAGTGCTTGAACATAAAATATAGGTGAAGAAGCATGGTTAATGTGTGAAGTGTTAACCAGAGTCAGGCAACAAATGGCTGTGGTGGGTGCAGGAGTCTCCTGCCAGTCACTGCAATGGAAGTAAGTTTTCATTCAGTGTGGCTCTGAGTGACAGCCAGGACACAGAGGGAAAACAAACAGTAACTATTATTTTCCTGCTGAAGCAGCTCCAAAGTGAATATAAACACTGATTGTTTAGAGACCATCAATTAAGCTAAGAAGTATTTAAAGCAGGTGCAGAAGAGATAATGAATGAAAAGAAAACTTTATAGTCTTGTATGTTCGAAAGAGTTTGGCTTTTTGATGTTGTGTTTGCTGGGAAAAAGTACTGAATTGATAGTTGGAGCCTGTGATTCATTTATGAACAGTTTTTAGTTTAACAAACACACTGCAAACATCAAGAGGGAAGGTCTAAATGATGGAAACTTTAATGACAGAGGATGTTTTATTTATGACTATGGTAATACTGAAAGAACATTTGAACTTAGGGATAGAAGTTTATGGACTTTCTTGTTAACTTCTGATTTATTAAAGTATAGTTATGCAGCCTTTCATATACTTAACTCCCTAGTGGTGTCTAGAGGCATTGCTGAGAATGGGGCTTTCTCGTGTTAGTCACTTTGTATGGATGTGGTTCCTGGGAACTTGAAAAGCCATTTCAGACACAGGGTAAGAGAAAAGGAGACATTCATTATCTTCACTTTACAGAAGAGAATCTGAGAAATAGAGGAGCAAGGGACAGAGATTTTACAAAGAGGCACACTGCTTCTACCAAAAGAAAATTTAATTGGCTTTTCATAAAAGAATTCTGCAGATAAAACAGGAGGCTGAACCCTCATCTCCCAGTAGTAACTGAGGATAAATGTGGATCAATGTAGTGTTTTCATCTCTAATCTTGGCAAAGTCTTATACGTCCCTTCCTAAAACAGGTAACAGTGTGAATTTATCTTTTTGTTTGTTTTTAACAACGCTCGCCCTTTGTTCTTTCAAGATTTAACTGTTAGTATTCTGCACTTCCATGCTTTCCGTGCCTTGTTCTCTCACTGAAATTTGAAGCAGCTTATAATTGGTTTCTTAGCTTCTTTGGTTTTCTGTTCTGGAAGGACAGCTTTCCTATTCAGGGCTAAAGGTGGTAGAAGGAAACACTTTGGGTGTTAATCAGAAGTGCAGCCCTGGTTTACTAAATAGCCTAGGGAAAACTGCTTGATCCTTTTGGCCAGCTTAGTCATTAAACTGGTAAACAGAAACATGTCTTCACTGACTGCGAGATCCTCCATCTGAGCCAACCATCCCCTTGGTAAATACATCACCATGTTAAAACCAGCTACTGCTAACAGAGGTAAAGTGACTGCATAAGCAATGAATTTGTGAGCTGCCATGGCATGCCAAGAGCACACCTGTATTACACGAGGAAGACACCGATATCAGTGAGTGCTCTGCGCCCCTGGGGCAGTGCAAGGCAGACGAGTGGTTGTGCCTTTAAGGCAGCGTGCTGCACGGGGTGCCAGGGCATTGCGATGCAAAGTAATGCTGATGCATAGGTGCCTTCCAGCACCACCTCCCCATCCCATACAACTCTGCATGATGGCTAGGCCATATCGGGGAGAGGTCTGGCAGGGGTATTGTATGGTACATCCTATTTCATACATCTCTTATCTTGTGAAAGTTCCGTCCAATAAGTCCAGCCAATCTTCCCAGAGGGACTAGAAGATGGCATCGTTCCCTATGGGAGAGAGGAGGTGGAGGTGAGACAAGGAGGTTAATGACAAGAAGATTGAGGTCACTGCGTTTTTTATTTCTCATCCCTCCATTGGCGATCTTCCTGCAAAATCCCGACAAGATACTGCCTAGTCTGAATTACTGGGAAGGATTTAAAAGAAAAGAAATCAAGAGCTGACACCAGCAGTGAAGCAAATGTTCCCAGTGATTTCATCCCATGTCTCAGTGAGAAGAAAAGAAATCCTTCATATAGGTAGTGAGGTTACCTGAGAGTGCCTGTGTTGACCAAGTGGGAAGGATGATATGAGGATGAGTCTTAGGGTAAACAGAAGCTGAAGCCTCATGGACTGGTTAAATTAGTTAAACATCACCTTATCTGTAACACAAAGAGGCATCCATAAAGACACATGGGAACATACAGTTCTTTACCATGGTTGAACATAAGCCTTTATTAATGTAAAAAAGACAGAGTTCTATTTCAGTCAGGCATAATATAGTTTGCTGTTAAATTCACACTGAACATGTATTTGTACATTTGGTTTTAGTTTATCTCAAACTGCCTTGCCATTTGTTTTCAGTTGATCTCAAACTGCCTTGCCATTTTTAGGCCTTAAATATTTATAAAATCTATAGAACTCCCCCTTTTTTTCTTTCTTTTTATTTTTTTTTAACGAACCAGATGATTCAGTGATGCTTATCTAGTATATTTTTATGAAACACATAAAACTTTTTACATAAAAATAACTCCAAACCCTCTCTCTGCTAAATCCTGCTAATGAAGAACCCTGTAACTGCAAGTCAGTTTTCCTGTATATATAAAAGGAAGAGAGCAACAGGAGTGAAACATTCAGATTTGTACTTTCATTGTGTTATAAACAAGAGATGTGAAATCACACAAGCAAGACAATGTTTTATGTATACTGGTAGCTGCTTTGAGTTTGCTTTTGAATGTAAATATGAATTTAATTAGCCCTTGAATAAAATGTAGGGCATAAATATACTATCACTGCACACCAAGGTTCCCCTTGAAATAAAAAGGGATTTTTTTCTTAAAATTTCTAGAAGGATGTGCCAGCCTAGATGTGGATTACAAATTAGTCATATATGCTAATATAACTATATATATCTTGCCATATGAATTTACAAAATACTCTGCTAACTGCCATGAGGATATTATACACTTTTAAAATTCAAGCATTAATTATTTTGCTTTCCAAAGTGCCAAATTATTTTTCCCCATGCAGATGTACTTTAAGTCCTCAAATGCTAAAACAATTAGGGAATTAAAGCTAAGATTAAAATTGTCTCAAAATTAGTTTCCTGGCATGATTTTAATTAAATTATAGAGGAATTTTTAATGAATCTTCCATTGAGAAAAGTTTATTGCTCATGCCTTTTTGTGTGTCTGTCATACAACAGTTCAGCATTCTTTTAATTTGCATAATTAACTTAGATTTGTATTGCCTTCTCAAGATATTTTTCTAAGCCTTGAGGATTTTGGAATACAAATACCATTTTAATTGGTTTAATCTATTAAAAATGTAGGCACTCTTTCTTTTTTATTCTTTCCTTTCTTCCCGCCGCTTCTCTATTTTTTAACCAACTGCAGTTAAAAATAACTGTTTAACTGTGATGTTCCTCCCAGCCCTCCCCCTCAAAATATGACATTGTCTGGTTCGGACTTGAAAAGTCATCATGTAGGGATTTTCATTATCATTTCATCCCACGAACTTATGTTTATAGAAGAGAACAATTTTTTTTTTTTCCGATGGAGTGTTACAGCGTGTGGTGGAGCTTGCAAGATCCCCGAGCGGAGGCAGCCCGTGGTGGGGTGCCATGTATTACCACCACCTCACAGGAGGGCTGATTTTGGGGTAGGGGGAGAGCAACCCTGAATTTTAATTTTCTTCCTCTATCTTTCTGTAGGTCATGGCACATGTCCTGTTGGGATTGAGGCACCAACTGGTGGCAGTGTGCTTTCGTTTGGTACCCAGCCATCATGCACCCTGGAAGAGGAGAACGCCCCTCTGCCACCTGGTTTTGCTGCAATAACCCATGCAGCCTGATTATTTTCAAAATGCCTAAATGTACAGGATAGGCTTTTCTTGGCAGGAGTCATCTCCTGTTTGTTGAAAAATTCCTAGTGTGCTTGTGGCTTGACATAAACACTATGTGGACTTCTTGTTTTCTTACTCGATGGATCCATTCTTACTGGATGCTTGAATTACACAAGGTGGTTCCTCCGTTAGATGGCACTGCTTGTTTCGGCGGTGCCTTCAGTCACTCCTGCTGTGTTAAATTGAAAGTAATTAACTTTTAGGAGGTGTGTTTGTTATAAAAAGCAGCCTCTCCATGTGGGCGTTACTGCTTTGTTCTTAGCGGACTGAGTAAAACTGTCTTTCTTGCTCTCTCTTTCTTCCCCCACCCCGCCGTTTGAATAGCAGTACTGGAAATGCAGAGCAGTAGAAAGCCCACGGAGAGTGTAGGTGAGAACAAAAACTGTATGCACCTATCTCCTCCCACTCTGAAATCAGAAGGAGTTTTACCTTCATATAGGTGATTTAATTTGGGTGCCTGTGATTTGAGAAACCAAACATCTGGACAAAGTTTATTCATTATTAATGGCCATGTTACAGGACAAAAAAAAAAAAAAACCAAACCAAACCAAAAACCTAAACCTTCTTTCTTTAACTTTGGAAGCACACAAAATTATAGAGCTGGCCGTGGCTCCCAGACCTATGAAAGAGGTGTGGATAAATACATGGTTTCTTTTGTGACTGAGCGGGAACCAAGCTATTACATTGACGCAGCTGCTATTTGATCCGTCCGTGTCATTAAAAGAGAGAGATCAAGGGAAATGGTCTTTCTTTAGCTTGGACAGAAATTCACCTCTGAACAAGGGGCCAGCAGGAGGCTGGGGCAGAAGGCCCCTGGATGTGACTGGAAAGGTCTCAGGCATGATTTTGGCCTTGCAAACCACCGTCTTCCCTGTTCCCAGGCATGGTTTGGGCACTAGGATGAGCCAGGGATAACCCCTGTAAGGCGTTATACCTATGGACACCCTATTTCAGAGAGCAGAAGAATTTAACAGCGTGAATGTGAGTTATTCCATGCCTGTTGGCCTTGGTGCTGGAGAACAGTCCCAGGCTCATTTAATTGACTCATATAATTGTAGGCACTGTGTCCCAACAAAGCATTAAGCAAACAGGCGAATTTATCCTTTCTGGATTTTTCAGCCCTAGCGAGGCAATGAATAGAAGTGGCGTACCTGGTGAATATTTTACAATACACGGTTTTGAAAGTACCACTGCTCTTAGCTGAACCTACAGTGCTGGTGTTATAAGAGGCTGTAAAAGCTAGCTTAGTCAAGAAAAATAACAGCAAATGGGATTGGGGCTGAATATTGTATTTAACTGAGAGGACAACATTACCCTGCAGGCTGGATTGAGGTGAAGGAAACATTGATCACTACCTGGCTGCATTATTGACTCTGATCCAAATACATCATCTTCAGTTTTCAGAAATGAGTAATGAGTTTTCCTGCTAGCTGGATGCACTTCTTTACAGTAACATAATTCAGTCGCTAAAATGGTGGCCTTCTGTGCACCTAAGCCTGTAATTTTTTCAGGTTTGAATCTAGAACGTGGGAAAGACAATAATGGCACTTTTCCCCATCCTTTTTCTGCCTGTTCTAATGTAGTGTAAGTTTCTCGTAACCAGAACTCCTTCTTACTCTCTGTTCCTAGTAGACAGTAATGATCCGAAACATCATTTCCCAATCACACTTGCATCACATTTTGGCTGACAGAGTATACTTCTGATCCTTAAAATAGTATTCGTGTTATTTATATTAACTATATATTATATTTTTATAACCTTTGCATATAAACGAACATACAAGTAATGAAAAAAAGTTTGAATCTGTAAAACAGACTTCATAGGCAAGAAAAAACCAAATGTATATTTTAATAATACACTTTACACAACAATAAACTGTTAACAGTTCAGCTTTTATAAAGGATTAGAAAGGAATTCAAGCAGGTGTGGTAAATTATAGGTTGAAAGAAAAAAACCTATAAAAATACAGACTCCTTATTGTTTAATTTCTACTGGATTTCCAAAACTTGAGTTAAGGCTCAATTTACATTTTCATTACAAGCAGTTTTTCAAGATCTTATTTAATAACTTCAGGCTATAACTTAGCAAGTAAGCTATATGCAGATATGATTTTAATTTCGTAAATCTACTTTAAATGAGAAACCTCTAGCCAGTAAAATCCTCTGTAAAACAATGACTGCGATAACCTTTAAACAGCTTGAGGATTAAAATTTTTGTTGGGTTTTTCCATTAATAAAAGGGATTTTTCTATTATTTTGACTAGAATTCAAGTGTGGCTGTGCACTTTGGCTACCCGTAGCGACTGCCAGACATCATGTGTGCGTGAGAACCCTGTGTGGCACCGAGAGTGTAAAAGGCAGATGGGTGGCAGTAAGCTCCTCAGTAGCTTGGAAATGCTTGCGGATTACTTGCGATGCTAAGAGCCTGTTTTTGTGAAGCTTCAAAATAGTGTCTATTTTTGTTTCACCCTAGTGGGATGCTTATTATTTTTGCAATGACTTGTTGCATTGCCTTGCTTAGGTAGGTCAGCCAGAGAATTGGTCTAGTCTCTGGTCTCTTGGTGATAAAACTGTATTGCCTATTATGGGTCTGGATGCAATGCCAGTTGGTCTAATTAAAATGATCTTTACAAATATAGTTTTTCACACTTCCATGTTTGGAGCCTGATCTTATGGTCCTTGTCTACCCTGTCTTAAACTAAATTCATTGAAAAACCTAACTATGCAAAGAATAGAAAACGGAACCTTTTGAGGTCAGTGGTTCCCTAATAGTAACAAAATGCATTCTGTATTCTGTTTTACATATGATGTTTCTCTGTTCATAGAAAAATTAAATCTGAGAGATTCTGATGCTAGACTTCGCCTATAAGGTAGCAGTTATGTGCTTAATTACATTTAATTAGAAAACATAGTATCCATAGAACAACATCACACTTTTCTCAAATTAATTTCATGTAGACTTGCTGGCCTCATTATCACGCTAAGTGTCCTTCCTAAATCCTCATCTGGAGTAGGAAGTCCTGTTTGCAGCAGAAACCCAAAATTAGGAAATACAAGAAAGCAGTGAAAGAGAAGGAAGTTATGTCCACCCAATGTAAGACAGAGACTAAGTAGCCAGAACAATTTAATGAACTTTTGCCTGGATTTGCCTCCTTTTTCTTGATCTGTGATAGGGAAGAAGCTCAGCACGGTATAAAACCAATACAAGTCTTCCCTACACGCTTTACTTTCTATAGCTTTTCTCATCCAAACTCAGTCTGAAATGCACTATACAGTTCAAATATACAGGCAGATGCCAGTGGCTGCTAAAATCTATAGAAAACAGTAATATAGAAACATTATTTGGTTAAAAGAATTGGAGAAATGAATCACAGAAGCAAACACAAATTTAAAGATTTGCATATGGAACAAAAAAAGAAAGGAAAAACATGATTGAAAGGTAAGTCCTTAAACCAAACCTTCATGTCCAGAGTCCTTGAAGATTACCAGCAAGTTCAGAAAGAATCTGATTTTGTCCATGAATCGATAGAAGAGTGGAACCTGATTTAAAACAGCAGAAATGGAGTGAAATGGAGGACCATGAAGAGCACGTCAGGTGATAGAGCAGTGAAGAAAGGAACAACAGGCACAAAAATGTGTGGGTCATACCTACGAGAAGGATAGAAAGTGAGAAGGTTCTGCTGTGTCATCTAGAGTAGGTCCATGGAGAACCATGGGCAGTCAACAGAGGCCCAGGACAAGAGAGAAAAACATGGGATGAGAAGGCTCTAGCAGGCAATAGCTCTAAGATGCTGTGCTCTGCCTGCTAGCCAGTTTTATTAGCTCTCCTGGTAACACAACAAAGACATCCAAAGACATAACATTTGCAGAAAATAATTTCCTTTGAATGGATACATGTGTAACACTGGCATAATTAACTGAAATTAGGAGTCACATAGATGTACATCTCTCGAGGTAAAAAGAAGCATGGGCTAGGTTTTGCAATCTTATGGCGTATAAAAAGAAAATTTTAACAGTTTTCCCTGAAATAATTTAAATAATGCTGTTTATGGCTCAGTCACTTAGGGAAGAGAGATTTTTCTTTCTTTAGAAAGCAAAATTTCATTATTACCTGAGAATGCAGGGCACATGCTGAATTTTTGCTCTTGAGCAGTATGTGTCTGCAGGACTTCATTTGCTGGTAGATTCCCGTGGGGAATTCCCATGTCCACATCTGCTACTTTCTGCAAACACAAATAAGATCAACACAAGCTTGTAAAAAAAGGGTGAGTTGTTTCCCCTTCTCTGCTTCCAGCAGACAACTTTT
Source organism: Morus bassanus (assembly GCA_031468815.1). NCBI lineage: Eukaryota > Metazoa > Chordata > Aves > Suliformes > Sulidae > Morus > Morus bassanus. Next base: position 82,995,158 of record CM062568.1, on the reverse strand, counting down.
TCTCTAAGACTATGGGTCAAAAAAGGGCATAATCAGATGGGCAAGCCATGGAGCTCTAAAATTGTTCTTTTCCATCACAGTGCTATGGCTGCTGTTTGGGGGTCTCTTGCTCGAGTGCTATGTAAGCGTAACTGGAAGTAGCTTATTGCCCAGGGAAGGGACAGTGGGCTGGCCAGTGAGACTGCCCCAGGACTTGCAAAGCCTACCCTCAGCTTAAGTACATTATAGATGGCGTGTTACAAATGACAGTCAGGTAAACACTAACAGAATGATCTGAAGGAAACAATAAAAGGATATTCAAGAGTGCTCTAGGTTTTGGGGTTTTTTTTTGTTTTGTTTTCTTTTGTTACTAAAAATCTCAATATAACACCTATTTATCATAAAACACTTACTTTGACAGGTCTGAAAATATTATTATTTTAAAAGGTTGATTAGACATACTTTTGGCTTGGGCTGTCATTTCCTTTTTATTATTGCAAGGGTATTTTTCTGCCTTTCTTTATTAAACTAGCTTAATTGAGAACCCAAAGAGCACCCTTGAGACAAGCATAGGGGCTGATGGCAGCTGCATATTAGAGTCAAAATCATCCTGTTATCAAAAATAAATCATGGTCTGTCTCATTCACAGGGTTTCTTTCCAGTGTTTTCTCTTTTTTGTTGTTATGACTTTTCTTCTATATGAAGACTTGACAACTGATAATGAAAATCGTTTATAGTTTGGATTGCCTGGAGAATGAGAGCTGACCGCATTTTAGGAATTCAGCGTTTGGGAGGGTATGGTGACCAAATGCCTATATCAAATGCATGCTACACAAAAAGGTAATTTTTAGAAGAAAGAAACAGGAAACTTTTAAGAATCTTTATTGATGGTTATATGTAGCATGCAAAAGGCGGTGCCAGCGCAGTACAGGTTTTGTATAAAATAACTGATCACTACTCATGTGATCAGTAGAAACACTGAAACATTCAAAAAAAGTCAAATGTCACCGGGAAGCTGAGACTTCTGTTTTTCAAAGCAGGAGGCACTGATCTTACAAAAATATTCTCTTTCAATTATTTCTCTTAAATGGCAGTGTTGCAGTGTAAGGTGAGAAAATGCAGATAATTTATTGCCAAAGTGGGAGGTTTTTTCCTGCTCAAACTGTTCAGTACAAGTAGTATTATGAGTCTCATTTCTATTACACTAGACAATGCTTAGGTTTGTAAATGAAAATTAAAAATGGACCGGCATCAAGACCAGCATGATAAATGTGGAAAATACATTTTCTGTCTTTGTAGGGACTGTGGATAACAGTTATGGGTTAACAGCCAAATATTGCTTTTCTCTGTGCAGTACAAAAGAGAGGAAAGGCACTCAAGAGGACAAAACATTAGATGGGAGGAGAGGCCCCTGTGGTCAGTGTGTCTCTGTGGTTGGTATTACCCAACAGTCATCGTACCTTCAACAGCTCATTTCTCAGTGGAAATGTACTCTGTCCCAACTCTATGGAGTTACCATCCTGAAGGCTCTATACCCTTTTGGGACTTATGTGGGTATACATGCTGTTCAGCCACTGGCATGATGCGTAGAGCAGCTCTGAGATGCAGCAGAGAAGAGGGGAGGCTGAGCAGTGCTTCGTGGAAGGGTGTTTGCACTCTGGATGACACAGGATTCAGAGAGCTGGAATCGGTTTCCTCGCACAGGCTTTTGGTGTCTGTGCTCCCTCTTGCTCCTTCATGTGGCTGCTGCCTTCCTCCTCTCTTCTCACTGGATCAGGATGAAACAGAAGGGGATTCTGCTTTATTTCTTCTCCATCTGCCTCGCCATACCCCCATGTTAGATGTGGGACTTCCTATTAGCATCACTTTATCCCACCCTTCAGTTGTTTTCAAGGGATGGAGAAAACATGTCAGTCACTGTTTGCAGAGAAGTGGGGAGCCTTCTGTGTCCCCCAGTGAGACAGCCAATTTCTGGAATATGTGCCCTCTGATGTGAGAAAGTCCTTGAAAGGGTTTGATTATCCCTGCTTCGAGGAGGAGGTTGGCCCAGATGACCTTCCTGCCTAAATCCATCTATGGTCTGTAATTCCGTGGTGGCTGTTGGGAGGGAAAAAAAAAAACAAAAAAACAACCCAATAAAACCATGAAACAACAAGATAAAGATACATGAAAGATAAGGACATATAATTTGCAGCTGTTAAATATCAGTATGATGAGGTAGGATTATTGTTGCAGTACTTTCCTGGGGAATGAAAACATAGAACTCCTGGGTGAAGCCTGTGGTGGGAAGCATTCCCAGCATGTCACACAATACTCCTGAGACATCGATGATTTGATTATTCTCACAACTTCAGCCACACCGTGTTGCTTAATTAAATAATGTAAACATATACATGCCATATCTGTGCTCGTTATTTGGACAGGCTTTTTCAAAGTGGGTGGTGCTTGAAGTGGGAATTCTGTCAGTGCAAATTCTAAACATGAACTGGGAAAAAGGTTACATTTTTGAAACATCTGTAATCATTTGTGTGTTGTATAAGTTAATTGGCTGTGTATGGATTTTAAACAGTTGACTCCTTTTCTGTTATGTTTAGCCATATTGCATGTTTTGCATGCTTGAAACCTTTATAGTTTTCCTAATGTTTGTAGAAACAAAACCTGAAACCCATCTAAATTATGTGCGAGATTCAATAACATGGTTATTAGCATAGCTAATATCTGCCTGCTTTTTTTTTTTTTTAAATATGTCTCTGGTGAAAAGAGAAAAAGGGTATCAATATAGGTTAAGACCTAACTGTATGGCTTTTAGGTAATGTTATAAAAATGCAGAAGAAAATTAGTGGAAAAGCGTCCTTCATTTCCCTGGCATGGGAAACAAACCTATGCATGGAAGTACGTAGTCCAGCCAGGAAAATAGAGCATCTGTTCTTACTACCAAACATAAATTGGCTCCTGGGCTTGAGGTCAAATTAAGCAAAATAAAGACCTTGTGGTACTAAATCAAGAGTGTGTACAAAAGGGGTTTTCCATGCCTAAAATCAAATTAGTTTAGAAATAATTTGCATCAAAATTACAGATTTTCATAAATGAGAACAGTATCTGTGCAGACAAGCAAAGACTTTTTTTTTATTCTTTTCTGTTGGTTTATAGTTACCAGTAATAAATAATTACATTTTTTGTTTTCCAGGAGCTAAAATACATTCTTATTCCTTACTCCAGTCCCTTTCTCCTACTGGTTTTCTTTTTTCTCTGCCTGTAATCCTGTGCTGGCTGCAGTGAAAGATGATGTCTTCAGCTGTGCCACTTAAACTTTGTTAAATCCCTCTTTCCCTTGAGCTGCAAGATGATTGATTCCTTCTTTTTAAATCTAAACCTCACAGCTTTCCTTGTCTCAATATAAGTATATCTACAATCATTTTAAATGCAGTGTGGTCTCCTTCCTGGACCTCCTCTTCTATTTGTGTTTTAATCGGCAGTAATCTGAAACTGAACAGTCACTTATGGATTGTGGGGCTATGGGATCATATGTATGTAGGCTTATGGAGTCTGGGAACTTGATTGTATTCAACATCAAACTGTAAAATACTGAGAGAAAAAATAACCCTGACAACTAGGTCCCTCATTATGAAGCCAAGAAACAAAGCCTTTCACTGTAGGTTTTCTAGTTCCTACTGAAGTAGATTGACAGCACTAATCAACTGACTCCTGTTTGGTGGCTTATGTGCAATATGTAGTTATGAACATTTTGCACCACTGTTGTTGCCTCTGGCAAGCTCTCGAGAAGGCCAAGGGTGTCATGGAAATGAAAAGGTAATGAGCTGAGATGCTCGTCCTCAGCTGGGTCTCAGGCATGGTAGCTGCAAGGTGTTAGGGGGCCTGTGCTGCTGCTCCTCAGACTAGGCGGCTTGAAAGGAAAATTAACTTCACCATGCTGGGTCTCTCACCTCTTTCCTTGGTGCTTCCAGGTAGGCTCCTGAATTCATTTTTAGAATAAATTAGAATAAAGGACCTTATTTTTTTTTAAGTGTTCAACATCAGGGAAGGGCGAACTGATTCATTAGCTCTTCACTACATGAATTTGAGCTGACTTTTGGTTAGGCCCATGTTTGGTCTCTCCATCACTTTCTCTTCTGTATGAAATCAGATTTTATTTGGCACTCAGAATAGGAATGTATTTGCCAAAATTTTTTATTATGAGCTTTCTTGGTCTTTTTAGTTATTTTGTTGGTTTTTTTTAATGAACTTTTCAATGCATTATATGTAAGGATTATGATTAGCTGAAATCCTAATATGCTCTAAGTCCCATCTGCTGGTGAATAGCTGAAATTATGAGCAGCTGAGCTAGGTCCTCTAGCTGCCTGGTAATTGACTGGGAATATCATATCTGCCACCGAGTGTTTGTATTCTCTGCAGTGGCTGATGACTTTGTGTCTGGTAATAGGACAAAATCAACCATCCAAAACATTTCAAACTATCAGCTAGAATTAGTGATTGGCCTCTGCAAGAGCACAGCAATAAATCTGCTCTATTCCTCTTTGGTCTTTGTGACAGCTAGTGGCAGAGAGACCCTAAATGTAATTGTTATGACTAGTGTGTGCCCGTGCCTTTTCTCCCTGCTATTTGTTCATTAAAGATTAGTGCTTTCTCTCATTGAGATTGGTTAAATGCTGCTGTTTTCAGTATCTTACTGTTTGTCTTTCTCATGTTAGTACTTAACACTTTTACACTCTGTTCCAGTTATTAGCTCCCCTTAGAGTGTATTCTTGGGTAATCTTTGGAATGTCTCCCTGAATTAATATTACTCTCAGTTTTAATACTGAAATTTGAGATTAGAAAATCAAAACGTAACAGTAAGCAGCATCTGAGTTTGCTCTGGACTCTCAAATAAATGGGAATCGGCAAGAGCTGGAAATAATTTCTCAGTTCTCTTTCCTGTCTGATACTTATTCTCAGATGTTGTAGCTCATAGAACCCTGCAAGAACATAGGTTTCAAAGCATTAACGCTTACTTGCTAGCTTTTCAGTACTGGTCATATTTCTTAACTTTATGTCACTCTATGATGAGTCACAACTAAAATCAGTGGCCTGTGCCAGCCCTCCACACTGTAGGCTGAGCTGCTGTGCATATGCTGCCCATTGGTCCTGCACGTGCATGAAGATCATCATCTGCTGGAGCACCTCTTGTGCTCTGTGCAGAACACACCTACTTGGGGCTCTCGGGTGCCTGGGCCAAGAGACATCAGCTCCTTGTGTCTTTATGTCTGTAGCTGTAAAATGTGAAGGCCGATGGGAATGCCTTCCTTTGAGAAGTACCCCAAAAGCTGTGGAGGAAATGTTGGGAAGTCCATGGTGAAGCTTTTGCAGGCCTGGCTGAGCACTGCTTGAGGGCCTTCCAGTGCTTCTCTTTCCACCAGTGATATTTACTGGGTTTTTTATCCTCTGTTCTTGGGAGCAAGGAGAATGACAAAGCTATGGGTCTGCTTGTGCTTTAAATGATATAATTGCTTTCATTAACTTAAGTAGGATGGCAGAAGCACATATTTTTTTTCATTGTTAACATTTTTCTAAAGCATGAAGCCCTACCAAATGTATATAACTATGAATACTTCTTGCTGAAAGCAACAATTTTTAAAAAGAAAAACAAAATATTTATCAAATATTTTATAAATAATGAAAGAAATTAATTAATTGCCTATTTTTTAAATTAGTCTTTCAAAAATGACATGATGCTTAGGGAAGTAAGAGAAAATTTTTTGGAGTTTAGGCTGATTACAGAGATTAGATGCATTGGTAGAAAACAATTCTGCTCTCAGAGGTCAGAATTAATGATGTATGGTGTTTTGTACTATATATCCTAGGCAAAAGGAAGGGGTAAATGATAACTGGTTGAAAATAGATTTTATTTATTTCAGTTTTTAAGCTGTTTAGCAACTGATGTAAAAATTCCAGGACATAAAGTTCCATTAGTAATACACTGTAAATACATCTTTTCCATTTGTTATGAAGAGATATTATATAAATTGATGGAAAGACAGAAAAATGTTTTCATTCTATGGCTTGGGAATACAAGTCAAATCTTTTGGTAGGAAGCCTGTAGCTCAGTAGCATCCTGTGCAGATTCTATTAGTTTTTTCAGATGTCTGGATTATTGCACTAGAATTCTTTGGTGTCAAATTGTGGAAAATGAAAATTCAAGGCCACAAGTGAAAGAAGCTCTATGAAATTGAGTTTCCAGAGCCAGAAACTTTGAGCAACTTCAAATTTTTCATTGGAACAGGTGTTGGCCCCCAGCTTCCTTGCAAAGCCTTCCACGTGCAAAGTGGCTTCAGTTTGTACAGCATTTTTAGGGAATTGTAACCTGCTTGGGCAAGGTTTTAACTGCTTATTTGGAATATAGATCTTTATTACAAAGAATGCATATATATGTATATATGTATTTATGTGTAATGTGGTTGTGTGTAATGTGCTGAATTCTCAAAGGTGTGTCTTGCTTGGTCTACGTTACGTAAGCTGTCCTTTTCCCTTATAATCTCAACCTCTACAGTAAGGTTAAGAAAACTCTGCTCCTCTCCTCCACCCAAAAACCCCAAATGAACCCCAAACCTTAGGTTGGGCATTTGCTTCTGGTAGAACAAACATGCAGTTTTCTCATAATTTAATGATTACAGAAATGCAAAATACCAGATGCTTTCTATGGCATATCTTTTTAGTGCTATGAAAAACATTATCTGAAGACAGATAAACTGGGGGTAGTTTCTCACAATAGTGCAACAGAACTTTACAGAGTTTATTTGATGCATGCGATGATCTGCCCTTTTAAGAAGTGGTAACTGTTTCATGACAGAAATGGAAGCTCTAGTCATAAGCTTTTACTGCAGTGCTTTTACTTACACTGGGCTTATTCCTTTATTTATCTAAGAATATAAATTATTCATATACTTATAAATACATTTATGTTTAGTACCTTTGGAAGAGAGTCAGACCTTTTGAAAGCAAATGGAGGTTTTGGAATGACTACAGTAGAGTCAGAACTACAATTATTGCTCTTACAAAGATAGTTTTTGGAGGACTGTCATTCATAATGAATTTATTCACAGATAAAACCCGTTCTGTTTAAAATGCACAAACACATAAACACATATGCATGTGCTGATTTTGTTGATTATATATAAGTATTTGTAGGTTTAATATAGAAATCCCATTAACTTATTACATCACGTAAAGACTTTATGGATATAAGGCAGATGTGGATTTTTAGCAGCATCTTATAATCATAATGCAGTTTAATATTCTGATTGAATATTCCTGAAAATGAAATGCATGGTTCATTGCCTTTTTCATCATGAGTTTCACCATGAATTTGGTGTTAGACTGGAGAAGGTGTCTGCCTTTCTGCACCCCTTTTCTATCTTGGTTGTGGACACTGATCTGAATTACAGGCATATGTTTTATAATGAAGGTTATTTGTCTTCTGAAGATTTAGGTAGCCTTTTTGGGTGAGCGAAAAAGGTATTAGAATTGATCAGGTTGAAAATTTTGCTTTTTCTATTTCTGAACATTCAAAGGAAATTTTGCAATTAAATTAATGCCTTCAGGAATTCATGGGGGAGAAAAAATCTCATCTAATTTGGATGAATACACAGAATTTTTCTTTATTTCACATCTATAACTCCCATTCTTTTTATCAGTAATTAAACACACACATTAAGAGAAGAATGTCACAATGTTTTCTTTCTTTGAGAATTTTGGCATGAGAATAGAGTAGCACATTCATGACAGCTGGATATATGACTGACCACAATAGCTACAAAGGAACAATTACACTTTATTAGTTCAATAATTTTGCTAAGAAGCAAATATCCATTGTAGCTCTGTGGATGAAAAACATACACCAGATTCACAGCTTCAGGGGAGCATCATTATTTACATCAGCTAATGTCCAAGAACAAGAGCTCCACTCTCATTCTGGCCACTCTATGCTGGAAAAAGACACTGGTATGGGGTAGAGTAGTGCTGGGAAAAGACTCTCTGCAAAGACAGCATACAAGATAACTTCAAAGTTACCTTTTTAGTGTGATGTTGCAGGGGAAAACAGTGGAAGTAGCATGGTTTAGTTTTTATTCTGTAGGCAACCTACCTGTTTTTGCTAGGGTTAAGTTGCATAAATTTCATAAATAAATGAATTTAGGTAACAAGGTGTACATCTCTGTACTGGATCTGGGTAACCCCATGTGTTACCTTATCCAGATCCAGATTTGACAGGACAAGGGGTAATGGCTTTAAACTAAAAGAGGGTAGATTCAGACTAGATATACGGAAGAAATTTTTCACAATGAGAGTGGTGAAACGCTGGAACAGGTTGCCCAGAGAGGTGGTAGATGCCCCATCCCTGGAAACATTCAAGGTCAGGTTGGACGGGGCTCTGAGCAACCTGTTCTAGTTGGGGATGTCCCTGCTCACTGCAGGGGGGGTGGACTAGATGGCCTCTAAAGGTCCCTTCCAACCTAAACCATTTTATGATTCTGTGATTATGACAGTACGAGTGCAATTAATTTTACTGAATTGTGACCATGTACAACTTTGGTGACTGGTTTCAGCTGGTTGTGTAGTGGCCTTTTATAGCCAGAGGATAGAGAAATACTTTCAGAGGATGCTGAATCTAGTTACAGATGCTGATGGTTGAGCAGGAACGGCTTAGTTTAGGGTAGCTGGTTATTGCTCACAGCTCCTGGACTACCTACTCTTCTGCATGCAGACAGATTAAAATTTTGGAGAATAGGGAGAAAAAAGGGAGGAGGGAACGAGAAGGAATACTTTACTCAAGAAAAACTGTATCTGAAGCATCTTAGAGCAAAGGAACTGCAGGAGCTGTGCCACCCATTCTCCCTGTAATATTGCTGAGATACCTGCAGCAATTTGGTGAAACTTTTAAGTGCAATGAGTAGAATAAATATGAAAAACAGAGTTCTAAATGGAAATTTATTTTTTACAGCTTCTTGGGTTCCGTAATCTGAATCTGGTAAATGTTGAAATAACTTGCCTTTTTGATGCTTCCAACATTAAGCGTTGCTTTGTGTGCAGGGTGAAGCCCAAAGCTGACTTTTTCTAACAAGAACCCTAGCTTGTTGTAGACAAGAGTGGTATTCTATCATCTGAACATCATATAAACCTTTTAGTTTTGGAATTATCAAGCTGGTACTGATTGCTTTCTGCCACATGCTTCAGTGTCGTGGAAGTTTGTATTGCTGATCATAAGATAAGGATTAATGTCAGCAGATTAGTAACAGAGATGTGACTTACCAAATTGAGTTTGCTTACATAACTTAAAAGCATATGAAGAATTAATAAATTCAAGGGATTTTAGTCCTCAGGACTTTTATTTTTTTATTTAGGCATTTGTACACTTTAACTTACAGTGAGGGGCCTCCTCTACTATTATTATGGTATTTTACCCTCAGTAAATGACAGGCATTATTGGTACCTAGAGATACATTACACATTCTCTCACTGGAAAGCCTTCATTGCATGCCATTAGATAACAGCATGTGCTCAGTAGCTGTGGTCTCTTAGCAACTAACTCTGTCTCTTTCTTTTGAATTCTCCTTTTGTGACCCAGAGGCAGGTCTCAGACAGAAACCTCAGCCCACTTTCCTATTTCCAAGACAGTGAAAACTGGAATGTTTTGGGGTCCTTACATGAGGTCCCTATAGTGCAAAAATATGCCCTTCCAAATCTATTGCAGATATTGAAAATGGAGATAAATTTGTATTTCTTAATTTAATAATTTAATAATAAATGTATTATTAGAGTCCTGCCAGCTTATAGTATTGTTGGTAGTGACATGCCATATTAATATGAAATTTGGCTTTAAGAAAATACATAATTAAAATCTGCAGATTTGGCAATATTACATTTATGTAGAAAATGTGTAACCCCTTTCACAGATGTAGATTTTAATGCACATACTTTTTGGGGGGTTGGTTTGTTGGTTTTGGGGTTTTTTTTTGTTACAAATCTGTATTTGAAACAAGGATGGACAAAGGGGAACATTCCTTCTAGGCAGGAGATTAAGGGCTATGCTTTCAAAACAATTAGAGGTTTAAATTCTGATCTTTGTGTGTATGCTCCTAAAGCTGCCATTGGATTTTTTTTCTTATTGGAGATTTTGTTTGCCTTTCAGTGGCAAAGTGTATTGGAAAACCCTTTCATTCCTAAAGAAAACCCCAGGATCAAGAAATATTTTATTAATCAAAATCTTCTATTCATTCAATTAAGGAACATAAAAGGGTTACTCTGGTGTGGTGGTGAATTGGTGTAATGAATTATGGTCCTTCTAAACTCAGATATATTTTTATGTCCAGACAGGTCTGCAGTGAGGAACATATGATTATAACAGAATATGTCAGAATGCACCAAAGAGATTTTTCATAATAAGTTTTTTGGGGGGTTTTGGTTTTTTTTTTTTTTTTTTTTTGAAACCAAGGCATGTATATTGTTTAGAAATCTTTCTGAAGTGATGATTCTGGTCGACTCTTCTATGTTAAGCTGATTAACTGTTTCTGACCTTTCAAAGTATTTTGTATATAATCCTAAAAGACCACCAGAGTTGAAACTATTCTGTTAGTTTTGACATTCCCATCAGGCTTCCTGTCTGTATCACAAGTGATCCTAATTCACTTGTTTTTAGTTAATTTGACAGGTCATTGTTAACATCATTACTAATAGCAAACTGCTACAAGTTACACATGTTTTGACAAGAGGAGTCTTCAAGACGTGGCAATACCAGTTAATTAGAATAGAAGGAAAGTGCTTATTTCTTTTGCCCATGAACTGGTCATCTATCATCTTAATATTTTGGGAGTAGAGAGGAAGGGTGTATGTTTACTTCAGGAACAAACTTATTTCTGGCTGGCTGAAACCAAGTAAGAACTGAGATGGAAACTATCCTGATGCTGTCATGCACATCATCACATTTAGAAAGTTTCTTTTTCTGGTAGCTATTTGTCAAGTAGATTTTTGAATGAATCATCACTCCTCTAATTAGAGCTGCTGCTACTTTATCTAGTGTGTTATGACCAATGTTCTTTTTTATTTGTGAAACCAATTTTGTTGTTGAATGTGAAATACGAGCTTGTCTGCTGAGCTCTATCCCTTCCTCAGAGCCAAAAAGTTAAGAAGATATAGATCCTTACCCAGCGAATGCAATGTAACCCAAATGTGAGCCTTTTAAGAGAGAGATTCAAAGACCATCCCTGAAAAGTCTGCTAGGTGAAGCATGGTTTAAGGAGTCATTTGGGTGAATAAATGTTTCATGGCTGAGGTAGACCATCATTCATAAACAGTAAAGAAAGATAAGAAGGTGGGATTATGTGTGGTTTAAGTGGGAGCAAATTTCAACATGGACAAGGAAATACAGCACAGGAGTTTTGGAGAGAAGCTGTGCAGAGATCTCTACTTCTATTCACCAACCAAGAAAGCATGCGAATGCTAGACTGGTCTGAAGCCTTAAAATCCAATATCTGGTCAGTAAAAATGGTTCTATCCTGCTTTAAGTTTCCCATTTTCATATAAAACTTATAAACTATACATGAAGAAGAGTTTGGCTTTAAAAGAAGAATGGAGCAAATCTTCAGAAGAAATAAACTCACAGTTTGGCACTATACTTAGAATCATAGAATCATTAAGGTTGGAAAAGACCTCTAGGATCATCAAGTCCAACCATTAACCCAATACCACCATGCCTCCTAAATCATGCCAAGTGCCACGTCTACACGTTTTTTGAACACCTCCAGGGATGGTGACTCCACCACCTCTCAGGGCAGCCTGTTCCAGTGCCTGACCACTCTTTCAGTGAAGAAATTTTTCCTAATATCCAATCTAAACCTCTCCTGATGCAGCTTGAGGCCATTTCCTCTTGTCCTATCGCTAGTAACTTGGAACAAATATCTATATGAGTCAGTCTTAAAGTGTCTTTATCAAGGCACTGAATCAAAGGTACATCCCATAAGATGTTCATTCATTCCTGATTAGACAAAAGCATTTGAAGGAGATCTGCATGACTGTAGCCCCTTTCTGTCACGATAATGACCAGACCCCAAGGCTGTACTTTAAGGTCTCACTTGTGGTTCTCAGTCCCCAGTGATGTGGGCGAGGGGAGCGCAGAGCACCTCCCTCCCTGTCTACATGCCTGGCTTGCTTTCCACTGGAAATCTCTACATGTGTGGGGAAGAGAACTGGTGCCTATAATCCTAAGAGCTACAGGCAAAAGCAAATGCCACTTTTCTGTTTATCAGAAGTAATTTGCACCAATGCTAAGCAATGGCTTCTGTGCCTAACCCACTGTGCCTGTAGGAACTTGATGGAAATGGGGATCCTGCCACAAACATAGTGATAGGACTGGTGTGGAAAGCACTTGGGAGAGGAGTTGGAGGCAGTGGGTCCCAATATATCTACCTACAGTGATGAAACAGGTTGCAGTGGCCTTGGTTCTCTCTGTCCTGGGAAGAGAAAGTGCAAGCATCTCAGGTTGCAGCTGCTTTCTTTGAAAAGTTTGGTAACAAAATTTTTGTGGAAAATGCTTTCAGACAATAGGAAAAAAAGCAGGCCGGTGGTTTCAAAACTATGTGCTTCCATTCTTTGAACTGCAAGAAGATTATCCTTCTAAATCACTCATAGGATGGATAATAATAGTGGTTTGCTATGTTGTGTGCTAGGCCATGCCTTTTCCCTGACATGAGCTAGAGAGATCTCTACCCTATTCTATTCTCCTTCCCAAGCCTACTTTTGCTGCAATATGATTGCTTTCTAGTCTCTTATGTCTTAATGTCTTCATTTGTCTTACGCTTAATTTTATTATTTTCAAGAAAAGTTGTGTTAAATTATACACCTTGATAATGTTATATACCTGTTATACCCACATAGGTATATACCTACTACAATGTTACCCTATACTATTTTTCTTTTAAAAAGGAGAAAATGAGGAAATTGGGGTAATGATAGAGTGAATAAGAAGGGGGAAAAATGTGAATAGTAGCCTAGGCCCAGAGAGTGTGCTGTAGTTTGGCATTTAAGGAAAAGAATGACTCGGAAGTTGCTTTCTTTAGGTGGTAAAGAAAATGCCAGCGCAGCAATTTCTCTAATCACAAGGATCGACATTTGCTTTGAGATTGAGCCCGCCTGTTTGTTAATTAGTGTGGTGGAATCACATTGCACTCAGCCCTGCATCTCAGCAGGCCCCTACTGCAAGATTTACATTTCACGGGGAGAAACAGTCTTGATAATGAAATGATGCTTTGCAGAGATATGTGCAGAGAAGCACAGCTGGATTATGTAAATGTGATTTATCTAAAGCTGTAGCGCATGGGTCCTGTTACTCAGATGCTGATCTATAACTCACTGATGGCTCTTGTGATTTCACATATATGTGCTCAGTGATTGGTATTAACTTTTAAGATCATTTATTTTTATGTAGGCCATAAAGGCTTGCATAAAAGTTAATATGTATTCCCTACATCTCCCCTGACAGCATTTTGCGATGTTTATCTTCTCCAGCTTTGTCACTGGTCACAGCAACGTGTTCAAAGGAGGAAGATTCCTACTGAATGCATCCCATTTAGCACCAAAATTGAGTGAGAGATGCTCAGGAACTGAAATGTAATGTGCAGTACCTATTTGCTCCGTTACAGTGTCAGTGTTCTCCTTTCAGCTGGGAGAACTTTTTATGTTTTTCTCATTACCTGGAAAGAAGCAGAAGTATGGGAAGAGGAGTTTGCAGAATGCTTTATTGGTACTGCTGCAGTAGCTGAAGTTTCTGAGCAGGCTGTGCAGTACCAAAGAGCCATTGCCTTTGTTGGGATTTGCTCCTAACTCATTTGACCCCTGTTGCATTTCTCGTGCTTCACCAGTTACCTGTGAAAATGAGGACTCGGGGCTTTGTGCTTGCCAAAGCCATGGCAAGGCCTCAGCCTTCCATCATTTTTCTGTTTCATTCTTGTGAGGATCAGAACATGTTTTTTCGCCCGGTTTCCTCATTAAACAATGTGTGCCTGATGGTGCTCTTTGCTTTTTTCCCTGCGATAGCTTTGAAACCTAGCAGCCTGCTTCAGCCAGGTTTGGCAGAAAGGTGCAGCCCTCCAAGGGGATTCATTTCTATGGGATTTGTGAGGAGTGTGCCCTGGGCAGAGGAGAGGGACCCATGCCTCTGCCCCAGCGAAGGGCCGAGAGGCTCCTGCCAGCTGCTGCCTGCTCCTGCCCCTGCCTGTGCAAACTCTCAGGGGGCTCCAGCACAGGGATCCCTTCCCTGGCTGGGCAGCAGCAGGGAGATGCAGTGGGGCTGGCGTTAACATGTGTGCCTGCCTGTGTGGAGGGGCACGGAGGGGACAAAACAAAATCCCTGCGAAATCATCTTCAGTAACCAGCTTTTTAATTGCTGACAAAACACAACACTCTTCCAAAAAAACCCTGCTTGCTCTTAACTTGAAAACTAATATACTAATATGAATAATGTTTCTGCTTCATTAGAGTAATCTGTAAGGGAGAACTAAGAGTTTCAAACCCCCAGTTTTAAGCTCATCACTTTGGGGAATTTTTTGATTGAATCGCTAAGTTCAAACGGAGAGAAAAACATGCTAACAGCATGTTGCTTTTTTATTCTTCTTTGTGCAAGTAAGAAGATTTGAGTATCTAAAATCCCCATTGTATTTTAGGAATGCAAGATAGCACCCAGAATTGTAGAAAACAGAAGTTACCGTTGTTAGTTGTTGACCTAGGAGCCTGTTCTGCTGATTTTTAAACAATTGGGCAGGCACTGACAAGTCCCTGAAAGGAGAAATTTGCAGATGGCTTGAAAACTGTGGCCAGAGGTAGAGAAAGCAGAGAGCTAGTGAGGCTTGTAAATATGTAAAAAACTCTGGAATGAAAATACATATTTAACCAATACATGTATGCATATTTCTAGGTGAAAAACTATAGTCCTCATGGAGTCATTTTAAATAAATGGTTTATAAACATTGTAAGCTCTGGTCTCTACCTTGTTTAAAAAGTATAATAAAGCAGGATGGGATTTCAGCTTCTTCCACATATCCAAAATGTAAAAATCATAAGGTTTTAATATATACTTCCTATAGGAAAAAATGCATTTGAGAGTTACAGTTGTGAGCTAGGATAACGTAACAGGACTATAGAAGTAAGTACAAAAAGACTAAGACCAGCTCCAAATCTCATTAATCTGACTTCACAAATGATAACAGGAAGGAGAGGTGTAGGTTTGGTATTATCTGTGCTGTTCTTAGAGGCGCAGAGGCCCCAGATGTCCTCAGGACGTCTAAGTAGTTACAGGCTGGTTCTCTGGGGAATCCCTGTTTGTGTAGTTCCAGAAGTACTTCTAAGTTGACAAATTAAGTGCTTCTCATTTTTCTTTGAACTTGAAACATCTCTCAGTTTGAAATTCTTTCCTTTGAGAAAAACCTAAACTCAGTAAGTATTTCAGTGGTTGGCTCCTCAACTGGAAATGCCAATAGGGCTAAACTGCAACTATGTTTTAGTGGATAGAAGGGCTGGACTCACAAGGGAAGGTTTATGCTGCTGTAAATTCCACTTAAGTCTCAAATAAAATTGATTATACTGCTTATTGACTACAGGATAAGAGAAAGATATTCTGCTTTGTCTTCTTTCTTCTTACATCTGAATATTGAACAGCTTTTGCAGTTCAGCCTCTGCTTTCTGGGAGATTGTGAAAGTGCTGCTGGCCCAAGGACTTGCTACATTTTTCACATACTGTTATGGAGGATCAGCTGCACTTACGCGTAACTATTCATAGGTTTTCTCATTCTTCCCCTCTTGCTTTCCTCCTGGCAGAGCAAGGTAACTGGAAAATTAGACTTAAAGGTCTATCCTTGCCCAATGGCAAAGGTCCCCACTTGAAAGTCTGTACCTTTTTCTTCAAATAGAATAATGCAGTATTCAACCAAACTGATTTTCATTTGCAACTCATGATGCTGTTATTCTTTCCACACTACTAAAAGGTTGATATTTCACAGATGGTGCCAATGACAGTAACTGTTGTGCCACACCTGTCTCTCCTTCAGTACATTCATGTGCTCCTTCCCTTTATTTCAGTTTCTGGTTGTACTTCTTGCTAGCAATTTATATAGCTGACAGTAGTAGATTCCACCTATTAAGTATACGTTAATAGGTAAAGATTAATGAAATTTAAACTTATTCCTGAATTATTCATATTGATAATTTCAATCATTCCAGTGGATGCTTGGAGGTTACTACAGCATAGTGTGTTGCTGACAATTAAGCTCTGTATTTTTCTTTTCTGCAGGTATGTTTATCTTGAGGCTTTTGCTTTTTTAATGCACAGGAGAACATGTGAATACAGTAATAGTATCTTCCGGGTATCAGTTGGACATATCATCAGGTGTTTTCACTGCTGTATCTCCATTGAAATTATGCTCCCAACCCACCTTGTATTTGCACAAGGTATAGACTGTGACACTGGACTAAAGCAAGTTGCCTAATGCCACACTGACAATCTGTGGTAGAGGGAGGAACTGATCCAAAACACATGGCTTTACTATTGAACTATAATTTCTTTGGTTACTTACTGTATCTTAGTGTGTATATGCTTTCAAAATAATGCAAAGTTATGAATAATCTAAAAATAACCGAATCTGAAACATATGATTAATTGTCCTTGGCACTACTTGAAGAAAGCCATTAGTGTGCATATCACAGGCTCCATCCAGCTGCCACTGAAGTTTTTGTTAAGATTTCCATTTCCTTCATTATGACCTGGAGCAGGCTTCAGGACTAAAAGTGTATCCTGTCCATTTGGAGTAGCATTCCAGTTTAACTAAAGCAGCTAGACGTAGAGTTTTTAAATAATGGAAGAAAAAAAAAAAAGCAAAATAATTACAAGAGACAATTCTTTAACTAAATATCCACTGCTGTTTAATTTACAATGAGGAAACAAAGCTATTGGCTCAGGACATCAGTAAATAACATGTAAATCCTCAGGAGAGGCACAGATGTTTAAAAAATCTTCTTTCCATTTTATGTCTGTGTTTCCTGCAGAGCAAAACCAAAAATATTAAATAATGTGTCTAGGATCTTCCACAAGAAAGAATTCAGATGAGCATGAAGTGCATGATATTTTAGAAATTTTTAACATCTGTGACAGTTTGTTGTGTGCTTTGGAATAGAAAGCAACACTAAATGAGAAACGTTTAGTTGACACACATGTCCCTCAAGTCACTAGGATTTCAGCTAAGCTGAAGCCTGGAATCCAGACATCAAAACTTGTCAAATAAGGTGTCTTACAACCCTGTCTCATTTTGCCCAAATCCTGGTCTTATTTCTAGTTCCAGAAAAACTAACGATAGAACTCTTGTTCCTGTCACTGAGAGGACCTGCTATGAAGTTGCCATCTGAAATTCTACTAAGAATATATGGACAACACATCTTGTCATGAAATAATTTAGGATAAAATTGAACATAATGATTTTTCTTTGCATCTGCATTATGAGCAACCAAAAATGTCCATGCAACTGATTTGTAGCAGTGGCTGAAAACTGTGATGCTTCTGTTTGGCACAGTTGGCGTACCGAAACATTGAGTATTGTATTGCTCTGTGATTACAGCTGGAAAGGCATCGGGCACCTCAAACCATGAAAAATATTTCTACATTGTTTTTTTTAGAAGATAGTAAAAAGTGTATAGAAAGGAAAAAAAAAACCTTTTAGGTAGTGATGCTACTTGCTTTTATATTGCTATAGTGACCAGCTTGTAAAATACAAGACCACATTGCATGACTGGCCAAACTGCTTCTGCGTGTTGTCTGCTTTAAACTGCTCAGCCCCGCGTGCTTTCTGTAGATTTGCGTGAGCTGAAATCCAGCTTTCTGCACTCAACCTTAATGATCTCAGCAACATTGCTAAAATGAAACTGCTTCTATTCTTTATGCATGCTTTGTTGTGAATATTTTCCCCAAATATTCTTAAGAACCGTTTATTAACTGACAGTATAAAGAAAACATTTCTGGAGAATGGTCTAGGGAGTAGAGAGGAAAAGCTCCTCTTTAAACTTTGTTTAAACCTTTGGAATTGTGAGCATTAGGTGGCCATAGATCTTTAACTAGCTCTGGGAGCTGCAGTTGGTTTCATTCCGAAAAGGAGGTATTCAGGATGGAAGAGGTTTTCAGAAATAAAGGCATCCTGCATATTGCCAAGAGCAAAGTTGTCAGTCACAATAATACAAGAATATAATTTGAATTCATTAGTATCAGTTATCAGGTTGCTGCTAATAATCAGAAGAGATCAGCAGAAACGGTTTAGTGAATCCGTTTGGGAATTGCATACATTTGCACTGTTCCATTGTTTTTCCTCAGTATTTTTGAACAAAAAGTAAAATTTGAAGGATCTCTTGTTCAGTGCAAGGTGTCACATGGCTTCCAATTTTCAGACAAAATGTGCACAAAAACTATAATGTGCATAAATCAGGATCATTTGTGCCAGCCATATATTCCCCCTCGCTTGATTTAAAGTGAAATGATCATCTGATGGTGAACTCACCTTTTTCATGTTTCAGTAAGCTTGGTTCTTTGAAGCTTAAGAAACATAGGCTTTGACCAACCTGATACTCTGGTCACTTGTGGCTGTTGCAGTGGCAGATATCTTTAATTTGTAGTTGTTCAAGACTTTTACAGAGAATAAAATCTTTTCCTTTGTTTTCTCCTAGCCCTTTCCTTGAGAGTTTTATGGGATTGTTATAATTCCTGCTATAATTAGATCATTTCAGAGCAGTGCACACTCTGAATAAGAACAGTCCATGTGACAGAAGACAACACTGGAAATTTTGGCATTGCAGCAACTTTTTTTCTTCTCATTAAGGGTGGTGTTATATCTGCAGATATTTATGCTTTTTTTTCTGGAGGAAAATTGACCACTTTCCATAATTTTTACTTTTGATTTGTTTCTCTTGGCCAAAGGAATCTTGCCCAGCTGGCATCTCTTTAACCCACCACAAAAGATGTTTATTCTACCTTATTTTTGAAGTCTAATAAACTGTAACACCACAGACCCTTCCTGTTTATCTTCAGACAAGTGATGTTTCGCTCATATCTGTGCGCTGGCCTTACAATGAAGCTGAACAGCTCATTGAAATACAGTCCTGAAATTCAAGGATTACTTCTGCATATTTCATTTTAGTACAGGCAGGACTGACATTTTTGCTGCAATTGTTTGATCTCTAAAATGGAGAATATTTATTAATTAATTTTACTGAAACCCAAGCTTATAAATGCTGTTGAATGCATTCCTTTGCAGAATTTTCTTCTGAAGTGGTTACAAAAGCGACTTTGGTTCTTGAATAAGATACAGTACTTACCCCTGTAATCCTAAACTTATTGTCCTGACAGCTGGGGAGCTGGAGAGGAGCAGCATTCTCTTTCTTTGTGTTTCACTCTTTGGCAACTCTTACTGGTGCATGGTAGAAACACTGAAAAGGATATATCTTCCAAACAACACTCTCAGCTCAGCCAAAAAAAAGAGAAAAAGGAAATTCAGTAGATTAAAGGAAGAGACTATTTATCATAACTGCAAATGATTCCATTAGAATTTTAGCAAAGTTTAGTTTTTAAAGGCTGAAGAAATGAAAGTTAATAACTTCCAGCATTGCTCTGAAAATTAGAAAGATTTCTAAGATTAAGTGAATAAGAGGTCATCTAGCAGATGAGTGAAAGCTTTAGAAGTTTACTTCCACACTAGGGACTTGACATCACATTTGGCACTAAACATTTTGTGTTTTCTCCACAAGATGCAGATTCATCTGAGCATGTGCTAACCCATTTTGTACTTAAAAATTTAGAAAAAATTTCATTTGAAGATAGCCTTGTACTCTCCAGGAGTTCAGCTCTCACTTCATACCAGTTGGCAGCTGGAGCTTTTTCAAAGAGAATTATTTTCAGTGGTAAATGCTTCCTGTTGAAACTATAACTTCCTAAATTCTATTAGTTTAACAAAAGTTTTAATTTGGAAAAACCAAGACTGAAACAGGATTCCTGGTCAAAATTGGAGAGCAGTCTTTCCCACAGTAGCTAGTCTCACACCTGGGTTGTGGCAGATAGTCTGGACTCGTTGCTATGCCTGATTTGCTGCACAGATGTGAAAAATCAGATTACATCCAACCTTAGTGATGACAAGAAATGAACAATTTTACTTACAATTTCAAGTACCTACTGCCATTGCTAGCTTCTTCTCCATATGTCTGTCTGCATATTTACACACTCCTTAGGTCTATGTTTTTGGGGTAGCTGCTAGATGTACAGGGGCTTGTGGCACAAAGCCAGCAAGTTCAGATGCCATGCATTAGGTGACAGTAACACAGAAAGCCATGACTGCCATGGAACTAACTACTTTAACCAAGTATCCCCAATGGTATTTGGAGTATCAAAGAATTTAGATTAGCATAACCCCCCCCTTTTTTTTTCATCATCATTTCTTTTTTCTTATTTGTTTCTGCATTTACAGCTTTGGAAAGGCATTTTTGAGAGAGGCAAGCAGTCTGTGGCAGTTCTGGGAATAGAAGTCCTGGCTGCAAATCATGTGCCTTGACCACAAACTTTTTCCTTCTCAGAAAATCCAATTTTGTCCTGGCTTGTATCCTTGATTATTGCGTTGGTGGGTTTTTTTGTTGTTGTTTTTTGGGTTTTTTTTGTTTTGTTTTTTAAAGAAGCTGCAGATTTTGGTTTGGTTTGCATGATGTCATGTGAAACTTCAGAATAATGTCTCATATGAACAATCTTTGAATGTTAAGAGACAGTATTTTAACTTTCTTCAGTTGTTTTTTTTAGCAATGACTACAGTTATATTTCACCATTGTCTGTCCAGGATGTGTCTGATCCCATGATTGCTGTTTCATTTTAACAGTCGTAAGTATGTGCATTTTTAAAAGGTGTGGAGGGATTTGAGTATGACAAGAGGTCCTTCAGATACCAGCTACCATTTAGATTTTTAATGAATCATTGCTCGTGTAAGTAATGAAAGCTGTGAAAGAGAGCTCAATAGGCCAAGTAGTCTTTCATTTTTAATTGAATTGGTTTGGTTTTTTTGGGTTTTTTTGTTTTTTTTTTAGAGGAACTGCTTCTGGGCTATT
Organism: Morus bassanus; assembly: GCA_031468815.1. Classification (NCBI taxonomy): domain Eukaryota; kingdom Metazoa; phylum Chordata; class Aves; order Suliformes; family Sulidae; genus Morus; species Morus bassanus. The sequence continues at coordinate 82,974,023 of CM062568.1, read as the reverse complement.
ATAGTTATCTTATTAAAGGTATGTCTTCCACCTCCCTTGGTGAAATACTAAGAGGAAAGTGCTTCAATACTATCATCTTTCTAGATACTAACAGGTGTTTTTCTGTTGAAGTTCTTAAAGTCCTAAACTACATGAAATAGTTTTGATACATAAATACTGTCAAAATCTTCAGATGCATTTTCAGAGTCTGGTGTCTGTGTATAGTTCATCTGTGGAAGGATAATTAGGAACTTAAAGGAGTTGATAGTCTTCCTTTGCAGTTAAGCATTGAAGTACTCAGGAGGGGTTTACGAAATATGCAGGTGTCCCTTAGTTTTGTATTTCAGCACTGTTTTCAGGTCTAGCATATTCTTTTTTTGAGAGCCATGCTCCATAAATAGCTGGAATTTGCTGTAAAATTGGAGCAATAATAATAATAATAATGCTTTGTTGTTCTGCAATGTTCTCTCTTCTCAGTGCCTATTGAATGCTGTTCTGACAAGTGCAGCAGCATAGACAGTGTCAGCAAACTAGGGAATGTTATAGGTAGGATCCCAAGTCAAGACTGCCAAGTATCTATTTTGAATTTCACGATCAGAGATATGGTCCTGTTTTTCTGAGCTGCTATTATGTAAAACATATTTTTCCTTTCATTTCTAGCGGGTTATTTACATTTGTATGCCAAAAGCTTGCCTTGAAATATGGACTTTAAAGGATTGCAGTCTTTCATATGTGAACACATTTGAGTATCTGCATTTGTGAATGGGGTGGAGATACACATGCTTAACATTTGTAACACAGCCACTAAATAGTATATTTTGAATTATGTGTTATAAAAATTAAGTATGGAATCACCGTTCTCCCAACTCCCAGAAAGTAAATGAAAGATGGCTAGTGTGTTCAGGGTAGAAGGAGGTCATTGACACTTCGTGCTTAAAAAGACATCATAATCCCTTAATCTGTTTAGAAAAACTATACTTCTCTTCATTTTTCCTATCTTGTTTATCGTATTTTTAACTGTAATGTATGTGAGTGACATTGCAGTGTGGGCAAGGGCCCTGCTCTCTGCATATGTTTCTTAATATTCAGCAAAATGGTCCTTCTATTCTGTCTGGAACTTTTAGACATGAGTTCAGCATATTTTTAAGTCATTAGTATTGAGTATATAATCAGAGCTCTTTCTGTGGTACGCTCACTGCTTTAGGCAGGTACTCTCCAGTAATTAAGAGAGTGGGAGGACTTGCAGACTTCATATCCAGGGCAGTGTAGCATGCACGTACTTTTAGCGTCTCATTCTCTGGAGAGCAGTGAATTGGTTAATTATTTTCTGTGATGTATATGTGTCCTCTAAAGTCACATGAAAATGCTGTTTAAAGTAAAGAGTTGGATGCCAAACAACAGATGTAATTTGTTACCATGCACAGATAAATGTGATAAAAATAATTCCCCTTAAATAATATGTGGTAGATTCATGTGAGATGTGGAAAATACACTAAATGTGCTTGTGAGTAAATGACCTCCATAATTCATTTAAACTGCACCTTTCATTTGTTACGGGCAAATTTGTCAGGAACATCATTCTGTAGCCTCAAATCTCCAGCATACCCCTGATACATCCTCCTAACTCTCACTTTTTTGCTTGTTTTTCTCATTATCTTTATCTAGCAAAAGGAGGGACAAAGGAGCAGAAAAGCAAAATATGTTTTGGATAAGGTATAGACACAAAATATAGGACCCACGGTGGGGATTAGAGAAGAATGTAAATTGTGCAGGACAGCAGTTCAATAGAGTCTCTGTGCCTGCTTGTCCTGTTTGTTTTTTTCAACTTTTGTTTAGTTTAACAAAACCTGCTGTAATTATAGCATCATGTTGTTTTATTACACACACACATAAGGATCAAACAAGGGCTGATATGATTCTGTTAACAATTTTTAATTCTTTGGTTTCCGTCATACCTTATATTTTAACTGAGTGTAAGAGAGAAACTCTGAGAAGATAAGCTCACATAAAGAAGCTGGAAGAAGACTCCTTAACTGAAACATCACTTTCCTGCTTTTTCAGTGCCATGTACAGGAAAGCCTCTTCAGAAAGCTTTCTAGTATAACACTTGCAGACAAAAAGCTGCTGCATCTTACCTTCAGTCTTCATTAAGCTCCTTTATATATATTTGGATTATGCAAACAGGAAACTATTATTTCATAATTACAAAGCCTCTTCTCATTCAGTGGAAAGGTTTTGTGATTATTGTTAAATTAGTTTATTAATTCCTATTCTTAGACATTAATTTTCCACCTTTAAGTGAAAAGAGACCTGTCTAGTCCAATCAAATAAAATCCTGCCTACATTAAGAAATCTGTTCTGCAAGTCACTTTGGGTCCTCCAGACCTGCAGTAATGTGTCCTGATCACACATTCCCCAGTTTACAAATGTGTTTCTACCCCTGCTCTGATTATACTGCTTTTTTTAAAAAATTGGGATCACTGTGTGGTCTTTCCCTGTGGCAGAAAGGGTGGCTGTGAAGAGGCCGTTGTAATAATCCCTGTGAAGCTCACCATCGGCACACCAAGCTCCAGCTGCTTGGTGGATTTATCTAGTTATCTGGGAGCTGCAGCATTGAAGACTGCTGTAGGGCCAGTGTTACATTTTGGTGCTCTTGAAATTACCCTGCCTTTTTATTTTTTTCTTTTTTTTTTTTTTTAAAATTGCTTATAACCCTAGTATCAAATTACTAGTTCATTCTTTTCAGAGGCTTTAAGCTTAGTCAGTTCATAGGATCATAGGACAGTTCAGGTTGGAAGGAACTTTTGAAGGAAATCTAGACCAACCCTTTGCTTAGTTATAAGCTACAAACCTACATGAAAAAGCAGTTTTTTAAGGATTTTTTTTATTGTAAAGTACATATTTTTGTTGGATCCTAAGTGATGATATAAAGCACCTTATTTAAGTAAGCTTACAAAAACCCTTCAACTAACACAAGTTTTCCCATGTCTATAAAAATTCAATTTGTGTATGTGTGTGACTTAGCAAGGCTGACAACTGCAGATTTGTTATATGTTTATTTTTTAAGTTTCATCCACTTCTTGATCTTTTGTTCAAACTGGAATCTTTTGTTTCTAATAACACCATCAGGGAAAAAATAATAAAATATGACTTTGAAAATGATGTTCTATTACATGATGATGTAAAAACACCCTAACTGTTAACTTCAGTCATGTGGTGGGACATATATAAATTATACTTAAAGTAATGGATTTTAGAAGGCAAGATGACTGGAGGGTAGAAATACATGTCTTTTGAGGTTGAACCTGTACGTCTTTCTGTAGAAGATGTGTTTTCTTTTACATGTAATGATTCTTCCACTGAATTGTGCTGCTAGTGCAAAGTGTTAGGTAATGCTCCTCCTAAAAATAGCTTACTGTAGAAACACATTTTTGTATTTTCAGAAAGGTGTGACAGTGCCTTTGATTTTACTTTTTGTCAAGTATCTCTGTAGGACAGTTCAGAGATCTGCTGTGTCTTCTTGTATCTGAACATTTATCTCTAAAGACAACAAAGCACAGATCATTACACATCTATGTTAATTACAGTGTGATTAATTAATCTGTCTCTTAATTGGGTGTGTGATGTGCCATGTTCCCCGATAGTCTCATAACTCCGTTAGTGCTAGATGTCTGTCCCGCAGTCTTGAAGAACTCTCTTTACTGGTGCTTAAAGTATCTGGTACATCCACAACCACATTTCATGGATCTGCTAAGTACAGAGATTGAGTCCAGCTGTTTGCATTCTGTGTCTTGCTATCATTTGCCAGGCACTCACCATGAGAGCTGGGCAGGAAACAATTTTCCCATCCCATTAAAATTTTCAGGGTTTAAAAAAAAAAGAAAAGAATATTTTAAGGCTGTTCCCAGAAGGAGAAAAAACCCCAAGATTCACCCCCAAAATAGCTTGTCCTTATGACAGTCACTTCAGATGAGATTCAGATTCAAAACTCCAAGCTGGATATCTTCATGAAATGTTTATCTTTTTCGATAAATCTTTTGCAATGATAATTTCCTGATGAAAAGCATTTACTATCCTAAATTCCTGCCTATTTCTATGCACCAGAGCCACTATTTGCACAGAGATGATCATTCCTAGTTGCAAAGGGTATTTTTTTTTTCCATTTTAGTGACTGCCAAGGCATTGGGAAAAGCGGACATTGCACACTGATTTCCCTCTCACCACCCCACATCATCCATGCTTCATGTAATATCATTTAATATATCTGCTGAGAGTATGGATGGAATTTACTGCCCCTTTTTTCTTTGTAGTCGCTGTCAGTGACACAAATCTAATAGGAGTAGTAGGCATATGCCTGTTCTCACAGTGCATTTTTGCAAAAGGGGAGGGTGCACACCCATATCTACCTCTTTCTATTACCCACCTAAATGTCAATTCTGGCTCTAATTTTAGTGCTTCATTTTGTTATTCATAGTATTATACTGCATTATACACTATTATTTTTATATTATATTGTACGTCAAAAGTACATTATTCTAGGCACTGTACCAGCATAGTAGATAACTATCTTTCAGAGCCTAAAACTGAGGATGTAAGGATTTACAGTCCTACTGTATTTAACCCAAATCCCTGCTGCAGTGTATAACTTAAAAGGTCTACTCACTGGAAATTTTGACATAACGCATACTTTATGGCCCTGGAGGTGTTGGTTCTTAAGGGAGAATGGGAAAGGGGAAGAAAGGGAAAGAGTAGTCTTAATTTTTTTTTTCTCACCAAAGTTGGGTATACATTGTGGGTTGAAGGCTAAGAAGGTCTAGAGCTAATTGGTGTAGGAATGAGAAATAGCAATGTACTCATACACCAGGTGACTATGAGCCCTGCAGTTTTTCACAGTGCAGATCAGCAACTGGTTGAACACTAGGATTGCTGCAACTATCTAATGCTGCTTCAGGATGTCCACGTGTGCAGGAGCAGCTTTGGTGAATGCAGTGTATGCCTACTTTGGCACAGAATATGATGCTGTTCCCACTGAATGCATTAATAAGGCTTCCAGCTGTTTTTCCCATAGCTGAGATTTTATCTGTTGGCTCTTAGGCATTTGCTTAGAGTCTTTTTGTCTGTTCACTCCTCCTAGACTTACCTTTGTAGTACTACAAAGGGTGCATGATGTTCATCAGGAAGCTGGAAGTACTGGGCCAGTCTAGATGGAGAAACTGTACTGGCGCATCTGGCTCTTGGGCATCTGGCATATTGCAAAAGGTTGCACAACAGTGGTTTGCTCTATCAGTACAGCTCTTGGGTGTTCAACACATTACCTTTCTCTGTTTCTGGTGACAGTATGATTTGTTGAATGTGATTTGAATGTCTTATTAAATTGTAAGTGAATCCTTTAAAAATGATATTCTGTATAGGCAAAATGACTAGATAATTTCTACATACTATAAATCTCTCTTCTGATTTATGGTTATTTCTATTCATCCTGTGAAAAGATCAGCAGTAAAAGGAACACACCAATGAACAGCTTGAAAAGGATACTTTCCTTGACTAGTAGTGTATAAATTATTTCTGAAAGATACTATTAACTTCCCTGGTGGGACAATAAAAACGCTAAATAATTCTAAAGACTGGAAACAGCACTACCTACCAATTTATTTCTTATAATACCAATAATAGGGCTGGTAGCCTCATGATTATTTTCTTTAAATAATTCAAAAACAAAAAATAAAATATCAAGGTCTATGAGCTATAGACCTTGTAGGGTAATCATCTCTCATATGTATCTTTTATTTACAGACGCAAAGGCTTTTTTAAGCTACTCCTCCACAGCATAGCTAGGTATCTCATAAAGTTTAATGGCTTTTTCCTAACAATGCTTATCTTTTGAGGGAACAATATCTCCATTATAAAGAACAGGTAAGGAAAGAACAGTGAGCTCAGGATTACCCAAGGTCACAGTGGAAGAACACAATAGTAATAGAGGTGGAGTGCAAACTTCAAAATCGTGTATTAATACATAGTCTCTCTCTCCACAATACCCCTTCCACTGCCACACACTGCTTATTTATAAGGAGCACCATTACATATTGTGAGATTTAGTTTCGTGTTAATGGCAAGGCGCCTACGATTATTTCTCTTATTCCAATGCTCTTTGAAAATGTGTTCATCAGTACCCCAGAATGTTGCCTGTGAACCATTTCTATTGTCACAGTCGCTATTCAAATGATAGAAACACGCAGAAAAAAGGTTTGCCCGTATGAAAGGATCCCCACGATGGAAAGTGACCTCCAGCTGTTAGACGCGTCTGGCTAGTTCGCTGCGTGATCCAGCATTAGCAAGGCTGACTTCCAGCCTCCGAGCACAATGCGTGGTGTGTGGGGTCATCCTCTGGCTCCCCTGCCCCCTGCTCCCAGGCCACGGGGCTGACCTCCTCCTTTGGGGAGCGTGACCCCTGCCAACCCAGCTGAAATGGGCTCAGCGGACTCCCAGCCGACTCCCAGCCAGAGTGCAAGGCTCAGAGCACGGCTTTCGGCAACAGAAATGGTAATAGGAGAAAACATTTGTCTTTGGAGGCACCGCTATGGCCACAGTATATTCACCTCCATTCGTATTTAAATAGGGTGCATATTCAAGACTTCACTTGTTTTAAAAGCTCTGTGAGACCTCAGAGGAGAGAAAAATAGAAGTGTGCTGCCGAGCTTCTCTGGCAATTAAAAGAAGAATAAAGGGACGCTTATTCTGCTGGGATTTAGAGTGTGTAATTTCAGTGATGTGTATGCACATACATACATATGCATATGTATGTGTGCATAATAAGTCCGTGTGTGGAGAGAAAAAAAAATGTGTTGCTGTAGTTCATCAGCAGCAAAAAAACGGGATGTCTGAACTATTTGATAAAGGTAATCTGTGGAATTAGAAAGTTTCTTGTGTGATTAATCTAGATTCACTCAAGTAACCTTGTTGAATTCAGTGGAACTATTCGTATGACAGAGATGCCACACCTTGTCCTTGAGTTAGTCCCATCAAGTGGTTACTCTGTGGGTTGAAAAGACACACAACTGAAAACCAACACATTTTGCATATTTTATATATAACTTGCTTCAAGCACTTCCAATATTGTTTCCATTACTTTGTCATGTGGAAAACAAGTCAATTAGCTGCATTATAGAAAACTGGACATTTCCAGGGTATGATACTTAAGATGTTGTTACTTCTTACTGTTACGGTATGCATGATACTTATGGTTCAAACTGAATTTTACTCAGAGGAGGTTTACAGTCTGAGGATTAGATTAGTTTGTCCTCCACATCCTTGAATAAGAGAGGGCATGGAAGAAGGACCGAAAGGCCTTTTATCCAGCAGGTTACTTCTTGGAGTTATTGTGACCCAGACAGCTCTGTGTAACTTTTCCCATCTCTTCAACCTCCACTCACATGCAGAGACCTGGGAGAATCTCTTTGTTCATCAAGATGAATAAAAGAGACGTAGGACCTTAGAAGAGAGGTAGGAAAATGATAAAGGAGATGAGGAAGAGGTGGATAAGTGAATATTTTCATAGCAGGGACCAGTACAATTAGCTAGATTTAGGTATTTATCTTATTCTTTATTTTAATAAAATTGTAGCTTATACCCAGCCTTGAAGAAGACTGTATTTTTAAATAATTTAACAGAGCAATGGCAGAGTAAATGGATGGAGATGGTATGCAAAATTGTTTTACAAGCTACATGTGAAATATGAGGTGCCCTGGCTGCGTTTGGCAATTACTTTTTAAAGTCCGTTCCTCTCAAGGATTTTGTGATTTATTTTTTTACATTCTTTAAGGCTACACTCTTGTTGTGATGATTCTTATAACATATTAGCTCATGTGTAAATAAATGTACATAAAACTATGAAATCATGAGGGCTTCTTACGTGTTTCAGTTTCTATTACTTTTTTGTTTCTTACTCGTAGAATCACAGGATGGTTGAGGTTGGAAGGGACATCTGGAGGTCACCTGGTCTAACTCCCCCTGCTCAAGGCAGGGCGACCTAGAGCTGGTTGCCCAGGACTGTGTCCAGACAGATTTTTAATATCTCCAAGGATGGAGACTCCACAACGTCTCTGGGCAACCTGCGCCTGTGCCCGGTCACCCTCACAGTGAAAAAGTGTTTCCTGATGTTCAGAGGGAACCTCCTGAGTTTCAGTTTGTGGCTGTTGCCTCTGGTCCTGTCACTGGGCACCACTGAAAAGAGCCTGGCTTCATCTTCTTTGCACCCTCCCTTCAGATATTTATATACATTAATAAGATCCCCCTGAGCCTTCTCTTTTCCAGGTTGAACAGTCCCAGCTCTCTCAGCCTTTCCTCATAGGAGAGATGCTCCAGTCTGTTAATCATCTTCGTGGCCCTTCACTGGACTCTCTACAGTATGTCCATGTCTCCTGTACTGGGGAGCCCAGAACTGGGCCCAGATCTCCAGCTGTGGCCTCACCAGTGGTGACTAGAAGGGAATGATCATTCTGTTATAATCAGGATTTGTTCAAGTTTGCCTGAAAATTTGCAGTGGTCCTGACTGTGGAGGGTCTGCCCAGATGTCCCAGCTGGTTTTACAGTGCTCTGCTATGGTTCTTAAACAAGCCAACTTCTGAGACAGTGATAGGCTGAGATACTGAAAACTGGTTAAAAGCCAGCTGATACGACATGCACATTAGGTGCTTTTATTAAGGTTTCTCTTCACATGCCAGCCTGGGGCCAGGTCCTGATCCAGTACCAGCTGACCACTTAAGAAAACGTGCTGGTGACCCAGGGAAGACACAGGACCAGCCCTTAAGCCACCCGGTCACGGTTCAGCATAGTTGGCATGGAAGTCAGTAAGTATCATCCTTCTGGCTTCAGGGGGAGTTGGAACAGACCCTCAATGCCCTCAGAAAACCTAACAACTGTTGGCGTGTTAAAGCTCAAATCAAATATGAAGTTTAGCTGCAGATGAATTGAATATTTATCTGAAAATGAAAGCTGCCCTTTTTGTCTTTCATAGAAGCTATGATTGTTTAAACTCTGTGAAAACCTGGTATGTAGGACAAATGGGATTTCTCACCACATGAGCAGGGTTGGTTTTATATCCCCCTTTTCACTAATCTAAGATGCCTCAGAGAATTGTGTATATGTCGGGCTGCATTTTATTGTAGAGCTTAATTGCTGCAAAGGATGATCTATCTGCTAGAATTTTTGTTCACATTAATAAACTCTCTTGGTAGTTATATAAACATTTACTGTCGTCCATTAATGAAATGTGTGCTAGTGCAGGTGTTGAATGTACCACAATAAAATTTTAGCAGTCAAGAGGTTGTTTATTGTACTCAGTCACATATTCTGTTGTACTCCCAGGTATTGAGACTGAAATGGAACAAATTAATAACCACGATTAGAGCCTCTTAAAATGGGAAATAACTTAAAGGAAAACATTTTTAGCCACTGTGCCTTTTTTCAGTTGCAAAACAATGCATGATTAATTTAGAGGAAACAATATTATTTCTCCAAGCAGACTATGCATGATTTTTTTTTACATAACAAATACTGTTGCCATAAAAACAATGGAAACCAAGAACTCTTGACAACTCATTTTAGGTCTGGTAGGCTTGAATGTAAACTGAGCTGCCCAGAGAGAGTTGGTGAAAGAGTTTACTTGCTGTAATTGTAATAAAGGAAATTTAAAAACCACAATCTGTTTCAAGTCAAAAACGAACAACTGAATATTGTCTTAAACATTTTTTTCCCTGTTCTTGGCATGCCTATGCTCTCTAGGCAAGTGGCATTATTGGACTTGGGATACAGATGTTATTTCTTTTAGATAAGTAAAACTGTGTTGTTTCTGAACCCTTTGGTCCATTAATTCAAAGTTTGTAGTTTCAGAATCTTTCCTTTACAGTGTAAGAAAACAAAACATAAAAGCTAGGAATAAGTCATAAGTAGGGTTCAAATCATATAATCTGTTTGTTTCTGGTGTTACACTGCATTTGGTAAACTTTACACACCTAATGGGTTTGATACGACGTTAGTGCATTTGGTTACTTTATGCAATGTATATCCTAATTATTTTTCCTTCTCTAATTCCAGAAAGGTGGCCCTTCTCTGACTAGCATGGCATTTTAGCTATTAAAATATTACAAAAGCATAACAAAACAGTTTTAAAAGAATTTCAGGGGGGAGGTGTGAACGTTTGTGGCTAGCATTAAGTTTTCATTTGAAAACTAAGATTAATGCCATTATTATTATATGATATTATCGTTATAATATCATTTTTGGTGTAAGCAAAATATGGATTTCTGGCCCAGTGTCTAGATGTCATGCACATGTAATAGCGGGTTTTTTTTATAGTTTTCTTTCTTAAGGTGGCATGCTGGCTAGTGTATCTACCAAGTGACTTTATGTTTGAAGGATCCGTGTTCATGATGGTGCTCACAGTTTTACACGGTTTAACCATAGGAGGGAGCCTCTCCTCTTTCAAAGTTACACAGGAAGATGCAGTCATGGGGCTTTGGAGGTCTCTTCCTACCAGTTTACATTTGGAAGTGTAAATGCTTCTTTTTTTCCCAAGAGGCTGATCCACTGCAGTTTCACAGGCAGGTACATTTACATGGGAATCAAGCCTGCTAGTTCCAGAAACAGCTATGCAGAAACTATCAAACCCTGCTCCCAATGGATTGTAAGAGTATGATCATACTCGAACACGAATGGGATTCAGTCTTTGTTAGAAAATAGCCGGGTCACATAAGTATCTGGCAGCATCACTACAGCTGCTGCAGGAAAGAGTGTTTGTTTAGCTGATGCTGCATAGGTTGTACTCTATCTTTTTCCATGGCATCTCTGTCTTCATTACAGACAGTCGTTATTGGACAAGTAAATATTTTGGGTTTTGTCCATTTATTACAATGAGGTTAGGTTTGGCCTTAGCACAAAGTTTACACAGTTCAAAGTAAAACTGTGTTTTAATGGAGTTGATTAAGTAGAAGAAAACCTGTGTGTGCATATATTTAAATATGTTTGTGACTATATTGAATACACTGAATTGGATCATAAGCTGATATGAGAAAGAGAAATTAATCTGTTGAATTAAAAACCATGAAATAAATGTGGAAAGGAAATATATCATTAGAGAAGAAAAAATGGAGAATGGTTAGAGAAGCTTAAGCAAAAGAATGACTTAAAATGACTGATTATTAAAGCTTAATACCCAAGCTAAACTGAATTTTAGGTAATTTAATTTTTTTATCTATATAAAAGAGATCTAAAAGAAGCTACCTTAAAACTCTTTATGTGGTCAGAAATTATTTCCCAGGTTACTTGTGCTTGCTGATTCAGCATGGGTCTCCCCTTCGTGGTGAGCAGAGGTTTCTCTGATGCTTTGAATATCAGTCCTGCCCTCTTCTTCCTCATCTTACAAGTCTGAGCTAGGGCACTGGATCTGGAGAGGCCTCTGAATGAGAGATGGTGATTGTTGCTGAGATGCCATAGAGATGCATAATGCTTGTGGTGCCTGGAGTGAGAGCTCACAGTAAACTCAAACAGGAAAGCGGAGTCTCACTTAGGCCGACCTGTTTCTCCAGCCTTGCAAAGCTGCTTTTCCAAGTTTCTCCCCTTGTTACTCCAGTTCTGGGCCATATTACTGCTTTCTGAATCCTCTGCCCACTCAGTGTATACACTGAAATTTGTTCTGGATAGCAACAGGTTTATCTTACATTATTTTGCACAAATAAAAAAAAATCTCACATTTTCTCACAGCAAGAGCAGTGCATGGTATTAACTCAGGCATTTCTCACACCTAATATTCTACTACTTTCCTTGTGTACATTATTGGATAATGTCCATATAAAGTCATATGTTATTTTTTCTTGTCATGTGAATGTGATGATAACTCCTAGGAGGAGTCTTTAATGAGGGGGTAAATCTGCAACAGTGCTTATGTTACAGCTCAGTACTACACATTCTTGTTCATATAAGTAGATTTCTTGTATGGAGTCTGATTAACTGTAAGACATTGATGATGCTTGTGTTTGCAGTAGTTTGTGGGGCGGTTTCCTGTAAGCTATTTATACCATATGTCAGTATGCCACTTTACTCCTTCTCCTCCCTCTTCCCAAATACATCCAAGTTAACTATATTAATTTCTCTTTGTTTTGGAAAAATGGGCAATAATACCACTATGTAAATCATGGTGTATATATTTTCACTGTAGTAATATCCAAAAGTTGGAATTCCAACTGTGCTGCAAACCTCTGAACTATAGGGAAAATATATGTGTCCTCTCCAAAGAACTTAACAGCCTGAGGCTTCAAGCACTGGAATTTTTTATGCAGATGTTTGTCTTTAAATACTGAAGGGGTTACAAAAATCTTGATGGTTGGGCTTTCAAAGGCTTTTCAGTCTTCTCAATGCCTAGCTCTGTGTGCCTGCTCCTGTCAGTCTGTCTGTAGCTCAGTTGTGATGACAATACCTGATCAATTAAAAAAAGTTCAGGGAATGTCTGTAGCATAGATACCTCCTGATCCCAGGCTGCCTGCTCATCCCCAGGCTGGTGCAGAGGGCTGCAAAGGATGGGTTGGATTATGGGGATTTTTCCTGGCTGCCCAGGGGCAATACCCCACTGTCCAAAATGACAGTGTTGGCTCATCTCTGACCAGCCCTTCTCTGAGCAGCATGCCACGTATGCCAAAGCCTCTGAAAAGATACTTGGAATGCATTTTCTGTCCAATTTATGGAGAGCAACATCCTTCTTTCTCCTTACAGCTTGTGGATGGAGGAGGGATGAAGATCTAACATTTTACAAGCCACAGGCTGTTCTTTCCATTTGCTGTTTTAATTTTGTTGTTCTATCAGACTTTAGGAAGACTGGCACATTTACTGATGTTTGCAGGCTAGATGCACCAGCGTTGGCTGATGAGCTTTGAAGTTCCAAGCCAGATATCCTCAGTTTCACACATACACTCCTAATGTAAACCCAGCTGCACTGCTGAATGCTTGCTTTCGTCCAATTCAGAAACAAAAGCAGAGAGAGAGTGGGTTTAGACTGAGCCCATGGAGATCAAACCCAAAGGAAATGCTATTAGAAAACCCCTGTCAAAGTAAGACACTGACTTGAGTAACATTCTTGTTAGAGTGATTCTCTCAATTATCTGAGTTTATTATTTCTTTTTCTTTTCCCTGACTATATTTTTCTACTGTGTTCTTCCCTCACTGCTAATAGTCATCCTTCCTTCTCGCCAGGTCACTCCTGTTCCAGTTTGCAGAACTCCTACCACACTGCTTTCTCAGAAGATAGATCCTGTGAAGTAGCAAAAGAATATCCCTGAAATTCAACATACATATGTTATAGGCTGGCTGAGCATAGATCATTAAACAGCCTTACCTTTCAATGGTAAAGTTTTAATATTATTTGACTGTGTTAAGGAGCCTGTTAAAAGGTGTGTTCTCTAGAGCATCTACTGACTATTTATGGAACTTACGTTTCTTGATCAAATGCTTAAAAGTCAGGTGATGTGTGTATCCCTAAAATGTGTATTTCCTTCCGTTTATAAAGATATGCTGCCTCCATTTTCTATGCTGCCTTTAAGAGTTACTGGGAGTTTCTTTCTAGAAGAAGGTAAGCAAAAAAAATCATGCAGTGTATTGCACTAATCAGTCACACCAGTGAGTCTCAAAGAGCTTAGCAGCCTTTATAGTTTAGTTTTGCTGGAGTCCTTTCCACTGCAATTGCCTGCTTGTAGAAAAGATTATTTGAAATACACTTACAATTGCTATTAAAAATGCAGGGCTACTATCCAAATGACCTTGCCTTATGCTTTTTGTTAATCCAAGAAACATGGAAAGGAGTAAATGCTATGCAAAAAAAGGTGTTTTCGACGGATGATCCAGATAAAAGAGGACATAATTGTGAGCAAGTAGAGAAAAAAACTATGCAGCAGACTGTGTAAACCTGCTGATATTTTGTAAAGCTCAGACTTCCTTCAGGCATTTGTTTTTAGTCTGAAAGTTATGTTCTACTACAAGAATGAGAAAAATGAGCTCTTCCAATTTTTTAGTGCCTGTTGTTTTCAGTATTCTGTCCTATTGTGAGATTTTTTTCCCCTATGCAAACTCGTTTTAACTGGCTTCCAAGTACAAGGGTGGCTACACTTTTCATGCTTCATTCTTTCTTTTGACAGGTAGAGCGCTTCTCATTCGTGCATATCATAGTTAACTACATGCTGGATGGTATGAACTTTTGTTATTTAGAGGTTATTTATTTATATAAAGTGGTCTGTGAAGAGGTCTTATTGTTTCTAAAACATTTAATGTATTTCCTTCTTTACAATGGGAATGCTCACAGATTGTTAGACAAAGAAACAATGACAGCAGTTTAGAAGCTGTAATTGGGATATAAAGGGTTCACAAGTACATCTCTTAAAACTCCTTTTTAAGGGGTGAAATTCACACCACATGACTTTCACCATGCTAGGGTCCCACCTAAATCCCTGAATGGGGTCACCTAAAGCAAGTATGTAATTCTAAGGTGGTTCTCAGAAAGAAAAATAATAAAAAAATTGGAATTGAATTGATGAAAGAAGATAACTGCAGGTATTCCTCTGTATACATCTGTCAGATTTTGCTTTTTTGGGTATCAGTCAATCTCTGGCTTCTGTTTGATTATCTTTCAGTATTATCACAAGTTGGGTACTACCTCACAGAAATTCTACAGAAAGGAAAATATTCATAAATATGAAAGCACATAAATACTGTCATCTGAAACAAAGTGAATCTTTTAGGAAAGACAATAGTATTTTTTTGAAAGAATGAAAAGGAGTCACATATATTTATGATAAGTTTTTGCTACTGGAGTGACTTTGTGTATATTTTTAGACAAAGCTAGGAATATCAAATCCAAAACTAGAAACAATTGCAACATAATTTGTGTGATAACAAATACAAAATATATAAGAACTTTATCTTAAACGTAGGGTAGACTAGTTCTTGTTTTCATAAATCATCTTTCAGAGCATGAGGACCACTGGAGATGGGGTGCACTAACGTGGAACAGCAGAGACTTGGCTTCCTGCCTGAGACTTCCTTAGGCCAGGTCATTTGGCCTCAGTATCCATCTGTAAAATCAGAGATTTGACACCCTCCAGTGTTATTATGATGAACCCATCTGATTAGATGAACAAGCAGAAACAAAGACATAAAGATATTAGCAACCTGTGTTCCTCTCTAAGGAAATAAGAGGCTGACTTCACATGTTAGGGTGTCTATTACTGAGCTCAAGCCTATGGAGGTGGAGCCCTACACTTCCGAAAGTTCATTCACAATCTTCCTTTTTCAACTTTTTCATGGAAAGGCAATTTCTTCACCGAGAGTTCTGTGAAATCTGGCAGGTTTTATCTTAAATATGTTAATCTTGTAAAAAGATTTCTGAACTCATTTTAGCAGAGAAGCTGCATTCAAATATGGAATTTGCAGACACCATTTTTAATATACATGAATCCTCTGACATTTTATGATAACTTTTAGGTAATAAATAAAAGACTTGACATTGCAATGGTTTGCCTCAGGTTACTGCAGTGAGGCCTTTGTCCAGTAAAGAATTGCTCAAGATTCCTGGTTAAGTAATTAAATTAGCATAGTTAAGAGACGGTTCACAAAATTCACAGTCCAGGTGTTCTTTGGTCATAAATGAAACAAACAGAA
This sequence comes from Morus bassanus, assembly GCA_031468815.1. Taxonomy (NCBI): domain Eukaryota; kingdom Metazoa; phylum Chordata; class Aves; order Suliformes; family Sulidae; genus Morus; species Morus bassanus. Next base: position 82,958,348 of record CM062568.1, on the reverse strand, counting down.
TTCCTTCTTTCCTTCCTTCCTTTGTTATCTGCTTATATTGCCATTTTCTTAAACTAAAATATGATTTGGAGTAAACCATTGGAATTAATTCCTCTCCTTGGAGCCTCTTTCTTATCCTCTTACACCCTAACCCCAACAAAAGTGGAAATGGATTCCCCCAACCTCCCAATTTTGAGGTAGGAAAAAGGTGTTCCAGGCATTTATTGTACACATTTGGTTCATTTTCACTGTTAAAATGGCTCTGTATGGTGGAAGATCCTCCTCTGCTCCTGTCTCCTCCTTCAGCTAAGCAATAATGGGGAAACAGAGCCATGAAGTCACAACCCATATTGTGAAAAAAGATCTCATCCATCAAACTGTCACCTCAGTTTTCTGTCCAGGGTCACAGAGGAACAAAGTCAGCTTGTGTCAGGTTGAAATAGCATTGGTAAGTGTTAGTGTGTGTGAAGCTGGTGGTTTGAAGTCTATTTATTTTGTTTGAAAGGCTCAAACAGCATGCTGCCGAGCAGAGGAACAAGCAGGAGGAAGTCTTCTTATAAATTATTACTGGAAGGCTCACAGCCATCATTTAAGATGTGAAATTATGCCATCTGCTTTTCTAGGTCTTTGATTTACTTTGTGGCAGATGTCTGTTTCTGAGTTTCCGCATCTCAGAGAGAGGTAAAACCTGCATTAAAAACTAATATGACAACAGCATTTCTTTAACAAAGATTTAATGCTTTCTTGAAAACCAGAGAATATGCAGGGGATGTTATCTCAATATCTATGGCATGCTTTCAAGACAAATTATATGAAAAAAATGCTGTCTCTTTTTACATAAACTGGGAATGTAGATAGAAATCTTTTTTCATTGTGAAAAATGCAATTCTTTGTTCTGATTTTAGCTATCAAAAGCATTTCAGGGAGGCACCAATGTTTTTTTAATACTGCTTTTAATTTGGTGATTCCTAATGTTATTTATTTCCTGTCTGCTGGGGTCTTTTTTCTTATACTTTTTATTACTGATTTTCTGGGGGAACATCTTTGTTGTTATTTGCTGTTTGAAATATTTAAGGTTTATTTACATGTTCTTTGTTAACAAGAAAAATCTTAGGCCCAAATCAGCTGTATGAAGACACGTAGCTAATTTAAAAAGAACAAAAAAAAAAGGCTAACTACTTTAGCGCGGGCTAACTGAGATGCACATGGGAAACTCTTGCAAGTACCCAGGGGTGTGCTCGTTTCAGAAATTAGCGGCTGAAAGGGTGATGAATGGAGATGTGCACTTTTCCGTGCCTTGTCCTGATGCTCTGTCTGTCTTCGGAGTGTGCTGCCCAATTGCCCAGCGAGCTTGTTTGGATACCCTCCCTGAGGATGGCTGTGCGGCGGGGGGGGGGGGGGGGGGGTGTCTGAGTGGCAGCAGCATCATCTCTTCTCCTCTTCCCCCACCCCCCAGGAGAATCGTTTCTGCTGAAGTCATTTGGTGTGTGCTGCTTTTTCCTGTGCGAGGATTAGGGAGTAGGAGAATGGCTTTGTGAGGAGGCTCGGAGAGAGGGAGCTGAAGAGAGGCTGAACAGAGGGGCCGAAAGACTTTAGCCTTTCATAGTTCTTTCAGTCAATTCATTCTGGGAGACCAATTGCATGTGATACGGCAGCTGGGGCTTTTGTTTTCCTTTCAGCTATATACTGTAGGAGAAGCTGGTAAGGTTATTTTTTTTTTCCCTTGTTCTACTGTTCCACGATGCTATTGTAATTGCTTTATCGAAGCGACTGTTTGGTGAGGAAAGGAAGTTGGTTAATGATGCTGAGGGTCCCCTGCATTGTCTCTGCTTTGTGCAGCTGCATAGTTTGGGGAGAGGCACTGTTTACAGTAGAGGGGCTGGTTTCCGTTGAACAACTTTGCTGTTATTTTTCCAAAGTTGTTTCAGCCTTTCTTTTGGTGAAGCTAGGAAAATAAGCAAATAAACGGACTCGGCTGTTTAGGAGTGGGTAAATTTATAGAGGCTGCAATTTGTTGAAAAAGCTGTTCTGCCGAAATCCCAGTTTCAGATGTTCTGCCTTTGATGTTATCGGATTTGTCACTCTGCTGGATCAACTCCAAAACTGGGTTTTATATGAGAACCTTCTCTCACAAATCTTTTCTTCGTATTTTCAGCAGGGACAAGATAGGTCACTCAAACTGATAGCCAAAGAAAACAAAACAAAAATATATCTGTGGAAGGTGGAAATATTTGGGGAAAGGAAAAATCCTAGGGGAACTCTGGAATTAAAAAATAAATGAAGGAGCATTAATTCTTGGCACTAATTTTTAGCAGAATGCTCCTGATGAGTGTAATAGGAAGCATGTGGCTAAGCAGAGAATATAAATACTCTTTCAGAAGATTCAAGATGCACAGGTGCATATTCTGTCTAACTGCACCCTTCCAAAGAGAGAGTTATCATATTTCTCCTCGGGGGGGGGGGGGGAGAAAAGAAGAGAAAACCAGAAGATCCTGGCTATCCGGTCCCTTTTCCCTCTTCTTGTTATTTTTAGAATAGTGACTTGTGTTTGTCAGAGTCTTTTATTTCCTTTAATATTATCGTGGGAAACTTTAGCTTGAATTGGTTGGACATATGTGAGCGCAGCTTGGGGCATACCATGTCTATTCCAGAGGCAGGCTATGAAAATCCTGCCTGTGACTCAGATGAATTGTAAAGACCATAATTGCCAACAAAAGTTTCTTTTGTGGCCATTCAAAAATCACAAACAAGGTAAGGGGGAATGATTGACAATAGTTACACTACTGATTGACAGAGAACCAAAAACTCGGTCTGTGACTTGGTATGTTAGTTTTTCAAGAAGCGTTGACCTTCTTCACTATTACTCCATTCTTTCTGGTGGACTAGTCCCAACTCCCCTATTGAGGCTAGGATGTCTATCTAAAATGTGTCTTTGTAATTACTGCCTATAGTCTGTACATCTCTTTACAATTATATGCTTATTTGTTGATGCTGAAAAAAAATTGAAAGATACATTACAATCAGATCTCCATGAAAGAATGTGTATCTTTCATATGACTCACATGCTTAACTATTGATTTCAGCTGCAGATTTTACTCTTATGAAGTAATGGAGAGCCACATCCAAATCCTGCAAATTTGTACTCGCAGTTCTAGCTCTTAATAATGGAAGGCCCAAGGAATTCAATGTGGTTACTCATGTGAGTAAAGATTTAGAGACTCATTTCCCATTCATGAATGAAATGGTTTAGGAAACGCACAGTTACTATGGTTCTCTTTTGGCTTAGAAACAAAAATCTCCATTAAAACAACCACTAATGAGATTTGTTAGAGGGGCCCAAGGATACACAAATTCACTGATTTAATATAAGAATGTGGTAGACTCTTGACAGCAATATTTCAAGAGGAATGATAAAAACGTTCTCTCTCTTCACCTTATTAACAGTTTTAGAAACACGGGAAACATAATTCATCTCTTCATGCTGCACCACTAGATACGGCCATCACCCTTCAAGTACCACCACAACTATGAGTTACTCCTCCCTTTGAGAATAAAAGTTAATTTAGTGTGGTCTTTATCACATACTCCCCCCTATTCCTAGTAATAGTTGTCAGTTCTGGCAAATGACAACAAACCGATATTTCAGGTTAGGCTTCTCCTGGTTTTCTAAAGACAAAGATAGAGTATCTCCAGCATGCAGTGTTTATTACTTTCACATCCTTGGTTTCATTGCAAGCAAACAAGGCAGGATGTGTTCCCTGTTTATTGATACACCAGTTAAGGCTCCTTAGTTCTGTAGTGGATAAATTACCTTGGTTCGGTGTTTCTAAACTGTTCAACAGCATCCTTTAGTTTAGAGATAGAGAGATGTATTTGCTGGTACTTCTTTCCTAGTTTTCATGAATTCTAAATCTTCAAATGTGATTTTGAAGAAAAAACAGGCATCTAACTTAAAAGAACTCACAACTGATATATCTATACATGTGGATGGTAAAGGAACTACACTAAAGTTGTTGTGCAAGACAGCCCTAAAATTAACTGCCTGAAACAGAAAGTGGCTATCCTATCATTTTTTATAAAGCAGAAATACATATACTTTTATTTGGTCATTACTGTTGGAAAAGGGCCTCTAACTGTAACTGAAAGATTACCACCAGTATCACATTTATGCATGAAGAAGTAAATCTTGGCTATAAATATCTTTTATTAAGTTAAAGCAGAACAAAATTAATTCCAAAGGTGGAGAGAAACATATATAAATAAACTTAACATCCATTTACTCATAAAATTAGAGCAATCTAAACATATTTCAGCAGTCATTAACTACCAGCTATTTGTCACAACTGGAAGGTTTAGGCAGATGAAAACTGTAATATTGCTTCTCAAAACACATACACAATTCTGTAAAAGAAATTGTAAGGTTGGAGCTGCCATACTGGTGCTGTGCTGCAATTTGGTGAATTTTTTGTGAGCTTTTTCAAATTTCTTAGTCCAGATGTCACACAAAGACCATATAGCAAAAAAAAAAGAAAAAGTGTGTTTTCTATACTATATACATCCATACTTATATATGCATGTATAAACATTAGTGGCAATCTGGCACACTGCAGATTATTTTAAAGCTGGTTTTGTTAGTATTTTTTTACTTGTACTCTTGCTTGCATCACCATAACAGTTGTTGTTTGAACAGACCTGTAAAGATACATCATGCATCTTCTATGTTAAATACTTTCTATGTTCATTATTACATAGAGAATTCACAAAGCCTACACTTAGAGCTTATGGCTACCCATGTTCCTAAAAATAGCTACCTGAAGTGAATGTCACCGTAAGTCATGCTAAACACAGTGTAAGAGAGTTCTACTTTTCTTATCCTTAACTGGAAGAAAACACATCTGGGCTTTCATGGGGAGCTGCCATTTTACAAACAGTAAGCAGCAGGAGGTCCAGTCTGGTGGAACAGAACAGGAATTAGAGAATACGGTTCCCGCTTGACACAAAACAAGACATTTTGAATGTTGCTTCAAAATCATCTTCATTTATTTTTTTTAAATTGCTGTGAAAGTAGTTAGATACTAATTCAGTCATTTTTACTCACGGAGTAACAGAATACAGAACAGGCTAAGTATTTTATCATATATATTTAAATGATACTTATAGTTTCTAAATACATCTATGCAATTTTCAAAACCTTTTGATGAAATTCTTCATGATTGCTGATGCATCTTTCTGTTATGTACACCATCCAGCACCTTAGAAGCGCAGACATGTTCCACAGCTTGGGATTTGCTTGGTTTTTAAATCCAATGTAAACAGAGAGAAATTGAGCTGCTGAGTAGGACATCATCTGCAGGACAATTTGAGCACAAGAACGGTGGGACATTATAACGATATATGGCTGAGGTTTGCAAAGTTCACAAGCATCCCACTGTCTTCCCAGAACGTGTTTCAATGATGTACATCCAAATTCCTTCATCTTTGAAAAGCTCTAACATTTACAAGCATGTTGTCCCCTCTGGTTGGATGTAGTAGGTATCCTTCACCTTAGAAATCTGTCTTTTAGAAAAGTAGTATCCGTTTCCATGATAAACTTCCACGGTTTAAGAGATTGACTTGTGGTCCATTATAAGTTAAAATTCAGCCCACATGGTGTGGTAGACTGGGCAGGATGCTGTCTGTCAAGGTCTCATAGTTGAGGCAGAATGAAATTATTGAGACATGTGGTCTTATCCAATTAAAATTTTGACTGAAATGTTAACAGTCTTTTGGCTGACACTTTGGTAAAGACCACCAGTGATTTCCTAAGGGGAAAGAACTATTAGCTTCCAACCATACCTGCGTCTGTCCAAGCCCAGTACATTATTAGCTGACATCTATGTAGATCTGTAAGAGCTTTTGAAGTTTTCTGGATTACATGTGGACAGAAAAGAGATGGATTATTTTTACTTCCATGAACTGGAGTATCATACTTCAATGCTAAATAAAGGAAGCTAAGGGTCAACCTGTCAGTCAAAACTCATCTACATTAGAAAAATGTGTGAAGCTTTTTTTCTGCACTGGTCCTTCTTATCCAGTGCAACCAGCTGTAGAAATGGTGTAAGCTGAGACTTTGGGACTCCAAGGGCTTCCAGAGCATTCTCAGGTGGCAAATGAAGGAACAATGAATTCTGACTGCCTCTGCACCTCTCCCAAAGTAGTCCTAGTAGGAGCATTGGTGGGGATGGAGCTTATGTTAGGACTTGGATCAAAGTTTTAACTTCTGTTTGGTTTTTTTTTCTGTTGAGTTTAACTGGGTCAGATTTAGGCAAATACTGATTGCATTTTGTGACCTGCTTTCTTCCAGGTTGTGGAAGAGATGAATGCACTCTGTTGATTCTAGCAAAGTGTCATACAAAGAGACATCGCTTGTCTCTTGGAAGTTCTGTCAATGACTTTTTTGCTTCTTGCAGTTTCAAGGCCATATATTAGACTTTGCGCTGGGTGCTATTCCCTTTTATAAGACTATTTCTGTATGCCACTCCTTTTTGCAGTCTAAGTTAATAAATTGCTTAGAAAGATGTTTTTGAAATGTTAGTAGATGCTGATAGAACGGTGTAGTGAAGGCTGGGAACATGTATGATACAACTTGGGTGGGATTCAGTTCCAGATAGACTCTAAAACTTGGGCATCTGTGTGCAAATGTCTACAAGTGATTCAACTCAAATGACAGCTGACACTATGGTTCAATTCTGTTGCCCACACACAGGCATTTAATGCCATTACAGATGCATTAAGGTACCTTAAACATCAACACGGGTCTGAGAGGTGACACAGGACATGTGGACACACTGTCTTTCTGAAGAAGTGGCTCTGCCAGGTCATCTGAAATGATTCTAGGCACCTATGTATAAGCCCCTGAACAGGGAGGCCATCTCAGCTGGCCAGCTCAACAGCTCTTCAGGTTCCACTGCTCGTGTTGACTATATCATCACTAGTTACAGTGCCACCTTGCACAGTTAGCTTGTCTACAGGCAGCTACCCACAATTTGAATAACTGCTGACTTTTTACATATTCTAATTATGTCACTTCTCTGGAAGAAAAAGAGCTGAGTTATTTATGGTCCAAAATTAATGTGTTCCTGTTCATTATGGTAATAGGGGGAAGAAGGAAAGCAGGAAGGAAGGGGAGAAGTGTATTTATCCTATCTTCTGAAGGTATCTACTTTGAATGCTGAAGTGAGGACACTGGGCTGCTTTGTAATCAAGAGAGAGAATGATAGACCTTATCTGAGTTACTCAAAATCTGGATAAGTTCCTAGCCAAGGGGAGACAAAGTTTCCTTGGACTGATTCAGGTGGCCTTGGTAAGATGCTGAGCCGGTAACATCTAGGACCAGTCGATAGGAAACATCATGCATCCTCATTAGGTCATTGGAATATGACATACTTTCCTAAGGTTATTCTAAGTTCTGTTAATGTGTTCAGACTAAAAGAGATTGTGCCAAACAATTTTTTTCAAGATATCTGTTATTCTATTCTAGTCTATTCATCTAATTTGCCATAACTTCTAAATGTACCTAACTGTTTTCATCAACTGCATAAGACTATTGCCTCTGAGAAAATAATGTGAGGGAGGGAAGAAACACTTTCCTTTTGTTATGCACCACTTACATTAAGTCCTTCTGCTGAGATATCTTTAAACTTCCACATTGTTTATGCATATTTATAGTGTTTGTCTAACGTATTCATGTGTATTTTGAAACAATATACATATGCGCTCCACGTCAAAAGTCTGTCGTGTGTGCCAGAAAATAATTTCCCTAACTGAACAACCTAAATTACAAGTCCAGTTATTGTCTGTTTTGAGGCTCATAATTAGAGCTCAGATGGTAGGGCAATTGCAGAAGAGAGTTTACCAATTTACATGTTAATCAAACATAGTCTGATGGACCATGATTAATGTAGGTTCAGTCAACATCTTAATTAGCCAGAAGCACATCATGAGGCATTGGTGCCTGTCTTCCCACCCCTGAGATTTTTTTCCAAGCAAGTACAGGTTCCTCAATAGCTGTTTTCCATAGCGTTGTTAAAGCTAAGACTTTAATAATTGCTGTAATGAGAGAAGTTAGTTAAAAACTGTTTAGCCTTGTGTAGAACACCTGAGGTAGCATAACATCTTCATTAGAGGGCAGAGCCTGGCCAGTTTGTAACCTGGATCAGGTACGATATTAAATAACAGATTTGTGCCAAAATCACATTGTGCACAGAATATGTTTTTTAAGAACTGTGGATGATTTTATCTGATTGATTAGTTCCACATGTCCACAGCCCCAGGAATCTCTCCACAGGAGCCCACATGGAATCAGGATAAGCACAATTTAAGTATGCCTTTGTAGTTGAGTAACCTGCTGAGCAGGACTTCATCTCTCCTAACAATGTCTCTCCTGATATTTTGTTTAAAGGCTTGCTGGTCTGCAGCTAATTTATTTTACAAGTAAAAATCAACTTTCTCCATACAGATATGTTTTAAAATTCCTTGAATACTATCAAATATTGTTTTCAAAAGCTAGCCTGTCTGAGGACTAACTCCCAGCGAGACCAGGAGATGTTTAGAATTTTTCCCCATTTGATGCCTTGCTGTACATCTTTCACTGCTGCAAAATATACACAGTGATATGTAGATGGAAATGTTCAGTGTATATTTATTTTTATTTTTAAAAGGAAAATCCTGTTATGAAATGTTTGATTTTAGTGGGAAGAAGTTCTTTTATTGATGAAACCAGATACTCTACCTCTCTGGCATTATATGTTCCCACTATCACAAGAATGCAGAATAAAAGTGCAAATAACATGTATGCTGTGTGCAATTTCTGTCCTTGCTGTCATGATAGCTGGTGTAAGAGCTGTTGGTGGTGACAAGGAGAAAAACATCTGTTGTGTTTTTTGGAATTGACTGCTGAGCAGAACAGGGAGCGATTTATGACCTTATATTTTCTATTATCGTCGGGTATAACATTGTGATTTTCTGCTTGGTTTCTGAGGAGAGGTATGAACTGTGTTTGGAATCAGTACCAGTCACTGCATGAGTGTTGGATGCTACCCTGGCCTTCCGCCCAGGGAACTGGTATCACAGCCTTCCATATAGGAAGTCTTCCCTCATTACAGAAATAAAGGAAAGATTCCCTGAGATCAAAATAACTTACAAATTACCGATATCTCTTGCCAAAACAGGGAGAATTTATTAGTGGAAAAGACCCAGGAAGCTCCCTTGGTCTATTTGCCTGCCAATGCCTTGTTATTTCTTACATCCTCTCAAAGCCTTCATTATGTTCAATCCATCCTTGTAGGCTTTAGTGGCAGCCTGGCCTGTTATTTAGAGGATTACTTTTTTGGTATTAAGTGTTCACTTAACTTCATGCTTTTGTTTGTAGTACAAATCATCTTGCTCCCTTCAACTCAGGTCACTAAACAAAAGAAGTACTCTGTATGTAATTATAAACACATTTTTATTACATTTCTGAATATACTGTAAGCTTCAGATCAATGGTAAGAGTTTGTGTTGAATCCTTCTGTGAAAAGCTAAACTTTAAGATTATTTAAGTCCTAATGTTTACCATCATGAAATAAGAATTTCACACTTTGAGATACGGAGTGTTAGAAATTGCCTTGACATATAGTACTTTAAAAATCTTCAGCTAAAAAGAGCAATTTTAATTTCCATGGAGCCAAACATTCAAAAAAATTCAGCAGCTATGTGCAGTTGCTATACTGCATTAATGTGGATGCTACCAATATTTCTTAACCTAAGTACAAAGAAATTGATGGGTACAATCTTTTTTAGCCTAAACATACTGACAAAGATGCCACTGAAGTTCCTGCAGTCTACAAATGTCATGTGGTAACTGAAAATGGCTGTTTGGATGAGTAACATGACTATATCTAGGAAAAGTCAGTTTTTAATGGCTGAAAAACCTAACAGAAAGCATCTTATAAATGATACCTTTAAATGTTAATTTTTGAGGTGGTTTTGGTATTTGAAATTTGGGTATTTTACTTATATTTTAGCTATGGACAATAGCCCTGGAAACTCTCTTCCCTCTAAATCCAGAAGGAACTTCTTCCAACAGCAGGTTATAATTTTAGCCGTACCTACCCATCTGTAGAAGGCAGACATCAGTGGAGGTAACTGTGCTTGGTCTCTGTTCTGTCTTTTGGTAGGTCCATATTAGTAGTATGCTTTATACTAGTGCTCGTTACCTTTCTTTCTGATATCCATCCTAGATAACTAATTAAAAATGGGGATTTATCTCTTCTAACCTCAATGAATCAAAGTTTTAGATAGTTTCATAGTTAATTCTGAAGGATAAGTCTTTTCATCTGTGCCTTCTGGAAGTTCATGTCTTTTTCTATTATAGCAGAAGTTCATGTGCTAGATTTAACCCCTAACTGCAATATTTAAAACCTAAGTGAGACAAATCTCTCCTTTAATGACTTACATTTGGTGTCATTATAATGTTAAAATCTGAAGAAGTCCCAGGAGTATTCAAGTAACAACACTACAATTAACTTGCATTTACACAGTGTTTTACAATGTAAGGAAATCTGTACAAAGTGCTCCCATTTTACAGAAAGGAAAACAAAGACAGAGGTTCATCATTTTGATCATGATTCTGGTATTTCTGAGCCAAGAAGATCTCTAGTGTTCATGATCAGAGCACTGGACATCTTTCACAGACAATCCTCTCTCGTCTATGAGAAGATGTTCTGAAATCAGTCCCAGGGAGACATACTGGGGGAGCAGGTGGGCATTTACTGAAAAGAAGACACGGCTATATTAACACTATTGTAGTCAATAACAATACAGCCATTAAGCTGAACATACACAGAAAGTAAATATTTATGACTGGCAATCTAGCTGAAAAAAAAATGGAAAATAGGACAAAAATGCCTGTTTTTCATTTTGTTTCAGTTAGGTGTCTGACTCTTCCTGTTACGCTATTTCTGTGCTGTCATCTTTCTATAGAGCTGTAGGCTTGGGAAATGCTAGATCAAAATGAGAAAGGTAAAAGTAAAAAAAAAAAAATCAGTTGAGAAAAAACAGGCCAAGAAAAAACAACCAGCTGTAGTTGATACTGTTCAGTGTGAAAAATGTAATGTTATTTTTTTTTTTTTTTTCTATAGGAGATCATTAGAGGGCTTTATGATCTTTCCAGATCAGTACAATAGACATTCTATATCTTGATGTGTCTCTATGAATTTGAAAGATGTGACCTCTGTAGGGGGATACTACTATTGGTTTTACATCATTAATGTTTCCCTTCATTTATTTCTGCAGAATACCTCCACTGTCTTTTAAAGTGGGAATTGCCTGGGGTGACAAATTGAATCTTGAATCTTTGCACCTGATGACATGAGAGCCTATAAATTAGTTATGGGCTAGGAAGATAGAATCCTAAATGTTTCTATTTCTCATAGAAAAAATGACCCTTGGGGTCACTAGCCAAAGAATGAAAAACCTGAACTTGTTAACAAGGAAACAATTAATTATTTACACACATGTGGGTATTTGCCATTAACATCTTTAGAATTAACATCCTTGTTCTGCTAGATTTACTTCTACCCTCAAGACTCTAGTTGTTAAAAACAAGGTTCAGTCTAGCCCATTTAGTACCAGGAAATATGTAAAATAGAAACTATAAGCAGGGCTATATGTGTCTATTGCTTTTGGTCTTTCAAAGGAACCAAAGATTAAGCTATCTTATTTCAAAGCTACAATAGAGTAGAATCACCAATAGTAACTGTATCATCACCCATATGGTGGTTTATTATTCTAGCACATTCATTGCCAGGATGAAGCAAATAAATTATTGAGTGCTGTAGGTGATTTCATTTATTTATGTCTGTATGTATGTCATTGTTAGAGCAAACAGTAGAGAAAAATCTTGCATCCTAATATGACTCCCATGAGGAAATCTTAATGCCATTTAGCCAGGTGGAGCTTCTATGTGTTTTTTTTCCATTCACTGCCATCCGCCTATCCATCATAACGCCCCGAGCACTTCTCATCCATGAAAACTCCCTGCTATAGCAATATATAGCCTTTGTAAATAAAGTCTGGCACCCCTAAGGGGAACAATATAGACTTCTAGGAATTGTCATATATTTAATCTGGTTTAAGGCCTGAAAAGTATATTTCTGTAATAAAATATTTTAGGGTCTTTTTGTCCTGGGAAATTTCTTTTCCATGGCAGGTGACCTTTACAGGTCCTCTCTGGCAACATAACTGCTACGGATATGAATATTTAGGGGTTTCAAATGGATACAGTACAATGCAGGCATTTTTTAAAGATTACTCCAAGGCTAAAGCACTTTCCCCTCTGCAATATTTGAGCAGTTTGAAAGCATCAAGGCCCATGTTATCGCTGCAAATACATGCAGAAAACTCCCAGTGGCTACAGCCAAAGCTGCACGTGTGGATCCAAGGGCAGTACTTTGGCTGTGAAAGTTAACTAGGATATGAGAGAATAGAACTGGGGTTTGTATAGCCCCTTTCATACCTCTTATGGCTCAAATCATCTTACAAGGAAATAAATGAGATACTACTAGCACAGGGAGCATGTAGGAAGGTTGAGAAGACATTAGGTGCTTAGTAGATTATAGTGTTTCGAAAAGCAGAGCTTGATTTATTAAGAAATGTAATAGTGGCCAGAAATACTGATGTTATTGGTTTTTTCCTTCCTCCTCCTCCGTCTCTTACACCCACAAAAGATGCCATTGAATTTTTAACTTTAGAGTTTTTAAGCCACTATCTTAAAACTATCAACTTTTTCTTTTCCCTTGGCCTTTTCTTCTGAGCATCTAGCAAGTCCTGGATGTTAGGTCTGAAAAACAAAATACCTTCTCAACCTCAGCCCTACAGTGTCAAATGCTTTAGTCTAGTCATGTTGACATCACATGCACAGCTATGTAGTAGGATACGTGCAGTTGTTTGGAGAAGGCACTCCTAAGCAGCTAAGCAAGGTAGGCAGAGTTTTTCAGTAGCGTCTTTAGGGCAACCTGCACTACTATAGCAGAGATACCTGAGCTGTCTCTGTCTCTGCTCACTCAGGATTTGGGGGTTTGTGGTGCAGCACAGCACCTGAGCTGACAAATCATGTGGGAGCTTAAATTCAGAAGCAATATTGTCCCATTTAGCTTGAGCAAAGCATGGGCTACTGAGTGATTCCCAGATGTTGGACTGCTCCTATGTAGCTTCTTGCTATGACCTGGGTAAATCTTCACTGTGCTACCCTAATTCAAGTCTCTAGTAGCTTAGATAGCAAGCTACATTTATCAAGCTCCATGGTGCAATGAAGACCTGCCATACAGACCCCAATCATTTGGGAAATGCTGAGCCAGCAGATTGCTCTGTAAACCTCATTGCAAGATTTGGCGTAGCTGGGATGATGCAAGAGTTGATAAGCCACCTGAGCCCAAATACTGTTAAGTTTTGAAGGGGAAAAAGTCAGTCCCAGATACAATGTATTTAGCCTGGTGTTCCCAATGTCACCAACTGAACAAATTTTAGAATTTGTGGCTTCTCATTTTTCATTTCTGATGCAATGTGAGACTCGCATGTGCCTGTAATTTCCCCTCTAAATCCCTCTGCGAGTAAGCACTCTTGTGGTGACTACATAGCTCTCACTGCTTGGAACAGTCTGATTTCATGTTACTGGCATCAGGGTTGGATTTATCTGATGATATTTCCTTAATTGTTTAATTTGTTAAAACATTTAATAGAACATTTCTGGAATTATGTACTCAATATTTTCACCATGAAAATGAGCAGCAGCATGTGTATCTGTCTGCTACTGCATTTGAAGTGGTAGGATTTGGTCTTGGGCAGTGCCAAGAACTTGCTGCTTTTGTAGTTTGGGTGGAATAGTTTGGATTTTTCCCAAAATCCATCATCCACTGATGGACGCAATCACAGATTTTCTTGCTGATTATTCTCTGCCTTGCAGTAGGCAGGATTATGGGAGGTGTCCTTCAGTAACGATCGTAATAACAGGATATTATAGACCTGCAAGCATCTATACACACATGCATGTGCTACATATACACTTTTTATATCTGATTTTTTAGCAGCTCTACAGTAACTGAACTGCTTGGTTGAACTGCCCCCCTTTATAGAATCATGGAATCATTAAGGTTGGAAAAGACCTCTAGGATCATCAAGTCCAACCATTGACCCAATACCACCATGCCTCCTAAATCATGGTCTCAAGTGCCATGTCTACACGTTTTTTGAACACCTCCAGGGATAGTGACTCCACCACCTCTCTGGGCAGCCTGTTCCAGTGCCTGACCACTCTTTCAGTAAAGAAATTTTTCCTAATATCCAATCTAAACCTCCCCTGATGCAGCTTGAGGCCATTCCATCTCGTCCTATCACTAGTGACTTGGGAGAAGAGACCAACACCCACCTCGCTACAACCTCTCCTTCAGAGAGCGATGAGGTCTCCCCTCAGCCTCCTCTCCTCCAGACTAAACAACCCCAGTTCCCTCAGCCGCTCCTCATAACTCTCCAGACCTTTCACCAGCTTCGTTGCCCTTCTCTGGACATGCTCCAGCACCTCAGTGTCCTTTTTGTAGTGATGGGCCCAAAACTGAACACAGTATTCGAGGTGTGGCCTCACCAGTGCTGAGTACAGGGGCACGATCACTGCCCTGCTCGTGCTGCCCACACTATTCCTGATACAAGCCAGGATGCCGTTGGCCTTCTTGGCCACCTGGGCACACTGCTGGCTCATGTTCAGCTGGCTGTCAGCCTGCACCCCCAGGTCCTTTTCCACCAGGCAGCTCTCCAGCCACTCTTCCCCAAGCCTGCAGCATTGCATGGGGTTGTTGTGACCCAAGTGCAAGACCTGACACTTGGCCTTGTTAAACCTCATACAGTTGGCCTCGGCCCATCGATCCAGCCTGTCCAGATCCCTCTGCAGAGCCTTCCTACCCTCGAGCAGATCAACACTCCCACCCAACTTGTTGTCTGCAAACTTACTGAGGGTGCACTCGAGCCCCTCGTCCAGATCATTGATAAAGGTATTAAACAAGACTGGCCCCAAAACAGAGCCCTTTGTTTGTATATGTGTGTGTGCATATATATACATATATATACACACACATATATATTCCCGTTAAAGTATTCTTCCTGCTATTCACTTTTTTATGTGGAGGTGAGGGCTATCACTGCTGGTGCAGGAGCCAGGGTTTTTAACCATGTAGTGACTGGGGCCTGTTCTGCCTCCTTAACTCATACAAGGCTCCCTATTAATCTGTAGCTTTGCATTTTGGTATTGCAGTGGAAGCTGAAGAAGAAATAATATGAAAAAGTATTGTAAGAAGCCCAAAAGCTTCTAAACTATAGTGTTTTAGCTAGAGCTAAGGGAACATTTGCCATCCTTTTCAGATCATGCTAGCAGAGTCACAGGAAAAAGTCATCTCATGCAGGACAAAGTGGAGCGGGGTCAGGGTGCTCGTCCACAGGGAAGTGTTCGGAGAAAAGAAAAACCTGGAAAGGAGAGCCAAGGCACAACCTCTGGGAAAAGGGTCTTGCGGCTGCTCCAGCTGCTGAGGGAAGGAAGGGACACGAAGGGCTGAGATGCGGTGCCTGCTGGCAAGGAGCAGCCTCCCCGGGGTGTAGCCACCCCTCTGCCTCCTGTGGGGCACTCGCTGCCTCTTGGCAAAGCAGGCAGCAAGGCTGTTGCCTCTTTCCTGCCCCCAGCAGCTGGCTGCTTCCCTTACCTGTGCCTAGGGCTGGTTGGCGTGGCTCATATGATCTGCAATACTGGCAAAAAAGGGAAAAATAGAAACCCCAGAACTGGGTATACACATTGCTGGCAATGATGACTATACAATTACCATTTTTTTAAAAAAGGTAATGTATAGGTGAGCAATGTGGCTTGTGCCTTATTAATACCTGCCTCAGGTGTGGGAAACAGGATTGTTTGTGGGTTGTCTTCAGAAACAAAGATTTCTGTAGTCCTTTCCAGTTAAAGAGATGGCAAAACCTGTGCTAAAGCTAATGAATGACATGGGGTCAGAAGAATTTTTAAAGCAACAGGTATTTAACCTGTGAGTCAGTGTGTTTAACACAACCTCCTCTGCACCTTCTCCACAGAGGAAGGGAGCTTGCAGCAGCCTTTCTAGCTGTAGCAGGATGCATTTTCCCCTCCAGCAGCTCCCTGCCTAGGCTGGCATGAGCACCAGGAGGGTCTTTTCTTACCTGCAGAGGATGGCCAGCTTTCAAAAAGCATTAACCTCCTACCAGGCTCCACCTCTTTCACAATCATAATATTTTAGCTTAAAAATCATAACATGTTGAAGACAATTCTGCATTCCTTTTCTCTAGCCTCTGGCTTTTAAATCGTGGGGTTATATTCAGGTCAGACTGTCAGCTCTCCCTCTGCAACAGTCTAAAGGCTAAATCCCCTTTAAAAAAGAAAATAAATCTTCAGTTCTCACATAATGACTTGGTATCTGGAGCTGAGGCTTCACAGAAAAGATCAAATAGCCTGAGCCTTGTGACAGAACTGTAAGAAACGGCAAGTCCTCATTATCCCATAGAGTAACATCTCAGTTATCGTATTAAAATGGACCAAAAGGACCCCTTCAGTCTTTGAATGTTCCCTGAGACAGATGACCAAGGATATAGTCCCTGTGACAAAAGCTGATACTGCTTCCATGCTGTGTGTGTTGGTGACTGTCACTTGTGCTCTGGACTCTTACATTGTTCTAGCTGCTCACTCAAGTGTTACATGGAGTTAAATTGGCTGGTTGTGGCATGCAAAGTCATAACGAGATGTGGGACACTGAGCAAAAGTTAATGACCAATGGGCACAGATGGGGCCAAAAGTGGTTATGAGCGGCTGCTTGACATTAAACCCCTAGAAAGTTTGAGAAGAGCAGAGGTGGAGGGACTGTACAGAGAACAGCTTGTTCTCCCTTGACGATCCTTCCTTAAAAAGAGAGCAGTATCCTTGGCCCATTCGGACTCGGCCATGAGCTCATCTCAGCCTGCACGCTCTTCTTCTCTAACAGCTGCAGCTGTGTTACAGCAGCCTCTGTGCCTGTGCTAATGGGATAAAAGCATTTCCATGTGCTCTTTTCATTCAGAGAGCATATACCCCTCCCCACAGCCTCCAGTGTATCCTCATTCCGTTGAAATGGATTCAAATATTAAAGCCTGTTAAGTTTAATTATCACTAAAAGTCTGGGAGGAAACAAAAGCTTACGGCCACTTCAAGCTATTTCAAGATAGGTACGTATAAATCACAAATGTGCAATCGTTTATGGGAAATTCAGAAGCCAGCAGAAAATAGTAATATGTACCAAAGAGAGTGATCATAAAACTTACAGTCTTCTCAGCCATGTGTGTAGGGTTTTGCAGTTCCTGGCCTGGTGAATATCATTCCTTCGTGAGGGCCTCTCACGATCAAGACCTGCGCAGGACAAACTCGCAACCACAAGGCACAGTGTGGTGACATGCCAGAGGTATCACCTGCCTTTCCAGGCTTTCATAAACAAGGCCATGAAGAGGTAGATTACTACTGGGACAATTTTGTGGTTTATGCCCAAAATCATTAAATCCCCATAATTTCAAATGAAGTCAAGGGGAAGAGCTTGCCTTCAACCCTTTTACCAACTACGTGCAAAACAAAATTTTATTCTTAAAGTTTTTTTACTTGTGAGGGTATAGAATGAGGCACACGTGGGAAAGTTTTCTCCCCATTACATATATCCCTGCTATCCTTCTATGCTATTTCTGATTTTGGAGAACTACTGCTCTGCATTATGCATGGACAGTGGATCAGCCAGTGGACATCTACTATTTCATTTGAATGGAGCTTTATGTGTGTATCTATACACAATTAACGTACATTATGTATATACATATACACACATTTAACAAGGCTGTGTCTACTCTTCCCTCCTCCCCCTCTTTTTTATAATACAAAAGGTATTGCTTTCATTGTTATGCTGTGGCAAAACAACACTATGATGAAAAGTAATTCATTTGGGCTACAGTGAGGGGCAGCATTAAAAACCCCAATATTAGTGGGTAGCTGTTCTTATGGAGGGGCTGAAGAAAGAAGTTTATTTCATTCTTCTGTTGTGAGGCTGACTTCAAATCAAAGTTCACAGGAAATCTCAGTTTACAATTTAGCATCGTTCTCTCTTCTCCCATTAGGGTATCCATGATGACATCTGGCAGCCACAGCAGCAGCAGACAAAATCCACTATCCTTTTTTTTTAAGTATTTATATGTTTGTTGAGAAGCAACCACCCAATCAAAATAGAAACAGTGGCTTACTTTCAGTTTTGCACATGCGCCACATGCTTCCTAACATTGTCTTTTTTTATTAACGAACTCTTTCAGTTTTCTTCTGATGTGTAATCACATTACTCTTTCTTCTTGTATAAAATTTTCCTGTAAAAGTTTAAAACCTCCTGTTCCTGATGGAAAGGCCTCCCGTCTTTCTGTTTCTAAAGATCTTTTTTTTGATCTTTAACTTCATACCACACAGGAAAAAAAGCCATTACTAACAGATTGGGGAGCTGCTATAAAATGTTTCTTGGAAGGGGATGCAAAAAAGCATATATCATGTTTTGTGGAGGATGCTGCACCTACTATTATGGTTGAGAGCTGAATCACTGTTTTTTCAGATGGAGATGGGACTGTTTGCTAATGCCTATTGACAATGTGCGTTGATGAGCTCTAGGAAGTGCTGATAAATTCCAGACTCTAATGAAACGTCTTTCAGAAACATTAATATTTGCTAAATAAACATATTTTCCTCTTCTCTGTTGCTTGTAATGGGTGGTTTTAACATTGTTTGCCAGTCTTTCTACAAAGCATAATAGATGGCCGCTGCATGAAGTAATTATGTTACCTAACCCTTTTCTTGGGAAAGAAATGGTTTGAGTTTGATTTCTCACTGTCTTACCTCTTGACTTCTGTGAAGTGCCTTGCATCTGTCACTAGTATTTTCAGTTGATGACCCTGATGACAAAGATAAGAAGAAAGTATTTGGTTGAAAAATCTACTGCCGGTTTTAAATGAAACAATGGGTACTTCTTTTGGTATAGCTTTTTGATTTGGTCAGCTTCTCTGTTCATAAAATGTGAAAGGAAAAGCTCAGTCCAAAAGTCTGTGAAGAAGCACAGAGCTGATAAGGGCCAGCTATCACAGTGATGTGGTAGATCTGCACTGCTCTCAGAGACAGATCTTGGGAGTGCTCAGAAACACGCTTTTCTCCTTGATCTACCCATAACCTGTTGACACGATTGCTTAAAGGCTTTGGTGTTGATACCCTCTGCGTGTCTTCTTTGTGTGTTCTTGGTGACATGCTAAGCCAGCTGGCTGAGTTTTATTGAGGTACTGAAGCAGCAGACAGGCTTATGCGTGCAAGGAGCCATATGCAGTGAAACTGGCCTCTAAAATAGGTTGGGTTCAAGCTCCAGAGTTTCAAGTCCCGCGTTTGTACAGACAGAAATGCAGCCTTGAAAACTGCCGACTGGTGAGGTTAGTCTGCTCTCTGAAGTTACATGTTTGTTCTGCTGAGAACCTGAGTGCGCAATCAAAATAGATGCGCTGGAAGCATTCAGGAGCATACTGGCAAGATAGGATCTTTCTGCAGCATGCTCCGGCGTGTGCATGTGAATGGCAGAGTGAGAACAGAGGCTCCTCAGATTCAGAATATACTTGATTCCTAAACATTTCAAGAAACTATTTGGCCTTTGACATTGATGACATACCATAGATTGCTAATAATAGCATGCCTGAACTTTTGTAAGAAAAATAAGCACATCCCTCAGTAATTCCCACACTCCTAAGTTAAATCACCACAGTATTGCATTAATGCCAGGGCTGATGAAATATAGCGAAATAGTAAAACCTCAGCTGAATAAAACTTGTTCTCCTTTGAGGGGTCTTTTTTATGAGACTGAAAAGAAGAACAATAAGATGTCAGCCAGTCATTTGTCAGCACCACTGCTCCTGGACACAGACAGGGGTGACAGGATGCTCTTGTCGTCCCACCCTCTTCACAAGTGTCGAGATCTTGCACAAAGCTGCTGATCTTTCTGCTGAATTATTATGGCAAATGCAGTTTCATCATCAGCTACCCTTAAAATAAAGGAAGCATGAGTAAGAGGAGGAATTCACTGAGTTAAGATAGAGGAATTCCTGGAAGGAAGTACTATGAATAGACGAGCTTGGAGAGGAAGCTGAGTCTGAATGTTAGGTTGTATTGCTTTTGTTTGGTTTTTGTAAGATGAATAAAATCTATCTTCAAGAGGAGTTCAAGCTTGGATACTAATTCTGGGTCTGCATGTTTTCTGAGCACAGAAGTAAGGACTCAGCCTGTTCACACCCACAAATAGTATGAAACTGATTATTCACAAAGGGGGAAATAGTAGGATTTATGCTAAAATTCCCTAGTATTTACTACTCATGCATCTAGGAAGAAATGAGTAACAGAAATCTGTGAGCGCAGACAGGGATCAAAGTTCGTCTCATTATAAGGAGGCCTGGGTTTTGCATGCATCTTGGAGGATGTAGTAATTAACAGAATAATACTGTTTCCTCAGAGTCATTCTATATAAGATAGCTGCCCTGGTCTTGAACTCATTTCTCACCTGTCTGGACATGACATTCAAAACTGTGTTGTTGTTTGTTTAATACAAAAATTCAGGTTTGGGTGTGCTGGGTACCACTTCTGAAGGTGAACAAAAAGTATGTGTTAAGTCAGGAAAGACAGAAGGAATATGAAAATGAGCAAGATGGATTGATATCCACATACTTCAAGTGGAATGTTTTCAGTTATACTGAGGTTTACTCGCTGGTGTTTTTATCCCCTTTATGCTGACTATCAGGATATCCTGTTGCTATAGGCTAATGTGGAATGCACTCTGCTTTAATGGTCAGAGTTCAGCGGTTTCATCGTATTTTCACAAGCAGAAAGCTGGTCCTCAACAAAAATTTTTTTGTCCCAAGGGGCTAGGCATATGCTGGGAAGAAAATGTATCACAAATTTCAAGTATGCAAACTCTTGTCGGCTTTTAAGACTGTAACTATAGAGAAATTACAGCATAGGGATTTCATGGTGGTAGTAGTGCTGGGGCGTAAAGTAATGTAGCGTACTCCTGGTATGCACCAATAGTGTACTTCCTTCACAGTCATTCAAACTAGGAGAAAAATAGTTGCCATTTTGAACCTACGCTGTCGTCTTTTTACGTGCAGAAATCAGCTTTACGCATTAGAAAGGTTTAGAAGCAGAGTTCACGTCACATCTCAGGAACAAGAGGAAGATACCTTACAATGTTATAGAGGGCATTATCAGCGAGAATCAATGTAACTGCCTGCTGTGTGCGGTTTTTAAAATTTATTTTCACATGGCTAAATCTGGATCTGAAGCTCAGCTGAGAGGCAACCGAAACCTCAGAACTTCAGCTTTTCTCTGCAAACAGAAAGTTGCTGCAGTTCCTACAAGAAACCGGCGTCACGGCTGCCTCGGAGGGAGCCCGCCGAGTGCTCCCCTTTCTTTCTGAGCCATTTGACATCAAAGCCGGCAAACTCTCCCGGGTTACGCGGGCGGGCAGGGCCGACGGGAGCCGACGGGAGCCGAGGCGGGCGGCGGCCGCCAGGGGCTGCTCTGCGCCAGGCGCGGGGCCTTCCCGCCTTCCCGCCTTGCCGCCTCCCTCCGCCGGCTGCCCGGGTCCTCCGCCCCCGGCTACCGTGGGCTCCGCCTCGGGCTTCCCTCGTCGTCCACCTTGGGCTTTCCCGGTCCTCCGGCACCGGCTTCCCCGTCAGCCTGTGCCCAGTTACGAGGAATTGGTTACGTCAATAAATAACTATTGAAAAGTCAATCCCAAACCAACTCCTTGCTACCGCAGGCTTGCCCCCCGCTCCCCCCCCCCCCCCCCCCCCCCCCCCCCAGCTCTATATGAGAAAAGTTTTGGGGATTGTTTTCCTGAGCAGTGTCTCTTTCTGATCTTCTGATAGCTTTTTCAGGTTTTGTGTATTCGTCAGTTTGGTATTCATGAGTTTGTTGTTCTGTTTTAACGTAGATGTGCATATTTGCACGGAAGACTTACAGTTCTTTTCCCACTTCTCTGTCCCATCATTTATCACCCCATCCACTTTTTCATGCTAATTCCTACAATCATCGTTTATTCTGTAAGTGCCATAAGTACCTAACTACTTAAACCAGTGACAGAATTGTTACGATGGATGATATCTACCTTGGTAAACAGAGGGTTAGCTGCAGGTTTGGGAACAAATTTCCTTAAAATTGCTAAGCCTTCTGGCAGCTGACTTCACCGTCACCTTCAAACTTCGCAAGTCAGGTTGGTGTGCGCTGAAGAACGAGGAGGCAACAAAAGACATTCCTACACTTTAGAAAGGATCCCAAATACAGAGTGAGTATGGATGGGTTATTTTGTGGATAACAAAAGTGGCGATTGTAGAACAAAGATGTCAATTTTACCTCTGCTAACTACAGCACAAAAATGCTTCCTGCTGAATGCTTATTATTGTATTTGCAGATCGACTTCATATGTACCACATGTGCTTACTGTTGTTGCGTTGTGATTTCAAGCTTTTATGAAGTGATAAGCCACGTATTAATAGTTTTAACAGAAGGTGCTCTAGTTGTTAACATGGTAACACCTTGCAAGAACAATATGTTATGTCCATTTTTGGTTCTAGAAATATGCAACATTCTGCACTTCAAAATACATAAGGTAAGTGCCTAGTTAGTACTTAGATCTGCTCAATATATTATCTTCCACAAATTCCTACCCTGTTGCTCAGTCCTGCTATAAAAATTTGCTGCCTCGGACTGCAAAATATTAATTCATTTCCCAGGAATCTCTTTGGGTACAAGCTGTGAAAGCGGATCTGGAAGTTGCAAGCACATTTGCTCCTGCTTAATCTTACTCAAAACTGAGCTGATTACTAACACTATATAGTAACAGGTGTTCAAATACATCCAAGTAAGATATTACCCTAGCTTGGAGGAATCTTTTTTTTTCCTGATCACAATCATGTTATCAGTGGCATATGGATGAAATCCTAGTCACATTCAGCTCAGTAAAATGAAAATTTTCAAAATAAGATGCCAGGTATATAAAGGTCACAGTGGCCCAAAGAAAGTCAAACTGTGGTGTTTTGATCTTAAGGGAACTTTATACTTGTTTACATTCCTGATATCTTACTAAACAAGGTAAAATTAGAAGAACTTAGCATGTTAAAACTTCATTTAGTTGCATCACAAAGGGGACAGACAAGGATAAAAATACTAAATTTGATGTCTTTACAGTACTCTTTTCAACCTACCCTTCTGAGTAGGCAGTGCATGAAAGCATTTGCCCACGAGTAATATCTTATTAAACTGTCATGATTTGATGTGACACATTTTTCTCCCAGTTTGCATACCTGACAATAGACTTCCTAAATATCACCTTCAGGTCCATTGGCAAAAGAAGTATCCCATCTGAAAGAAATGTTGGATCAAATATTGGTGATGGGACGATCTCAGGACTGCGTTGGAATATGAGACAAAGGGTTCAGGCCAATAAAAGCTATGTGATCTATTGCCACACTAAAGTTGAGTTCTTTGTGTAGTGCTGGCTTGTTGCCTCGTAAACATGTTTCCACAACTCATTAAATCCTCTGAAATAAAAGCTCTCACTATTCCAGTACAGTGGAGCAGTCATTTTTCGATTTAATTATAAACAGGCTAGGTAATGAGCTACCTAACTTGTCCCCTTTTCTGAAGGAGTAGAATGGTTAGTGACCTCTCCTTGCTCTGAACAGTACCAAAATCCACTTTATTTGAAAGGTGAAGGAGTGGAAAGTCCTTGACAAAATAAAAGGGGTGTATAAGCAAATGCTGGCTGGGTGACTAATATTTTACATAACAAGTAAGAATATATATTTTGTGAACCTATTTAGTATTCAGCTTAAGAGATTATAGTAACCATAGCAACCCCTTATCACCTGTTTGAGACTCTGCAACATCTTAATGAAATGTGCACCGAATGCCCTGCTAATATCTGTAAAATGCTGATGATATTATCTCTTGGAGAGAGCTACACTGAAAGATAAATGTGTAAAAATGCTTGAAATTCATTATTCTCCTGTCTACTACCTGCTTTCTCCTTGCCCTTCTACTTTATTTATATATATAAGTTTTGTTTATCAAAAGCGAAAGATTAATGGGTGCAAGAAGTCACTGGAGGGAGCAGGGTGGTGGACACACATCACTTTTCACCCACAGCATGCCCATAATAACTGCCCTCAGTTAAGTGCTCTGAAGGCTTTAGTGGTTTGTGGTGGCCAAACAGAGGCGACATAAAGGGAAAGGTTTCCCAAAAGGGTTGAACATGGGAACTCACAGGAAGGCACCCAAAAGAACGAGGTAAGTGCTGATCCCTCCCTTGAAGCAGTTATCAATTTACAAAGACAGTTGTGCCATTTGCTTTATTTGCAGGCTTCTGAATTGCATAAAGCTGTAACAATAACAATCTTTCTGGCTGTAGTGACAGCTTCTGCTATTTTAGGCTTGGCATTTTAGGTGCTCGCCCTTCCTTTTCAGCTACCAAGCTGCAAGCGGTCAGAGCTTTATGCTTCTGAAGTCTAAAATGTGGGTACGGCAGGTGAATTTTTCTGTGGAGTTATTTTTGTGCCCCACAGCCCTAAAGCTAAGGATGCCAGGTTGGCCTGCGGGGATCCCCTGCTGAAGTGTCGTCACCTTTTCCCAAAGCACTCTGTGCTTTGCCCTTTTCTGTGGTGGACTATTTTCCCAGTCTATAAACTAGTCAGAGAGGCAGGTGGTTATTAGTTATCTGAAGATGTCAGTGAATTCATAGTTCCTTTGATAAAAGATATATGGAAACTGTGTTTAAATCACAGAAGACTTTCATTTTGAATCCTGAATATGATTCTTCTTTCTCTCTCACTTCAGTGTGAAGTACAGTCTTCCACACCTGAGTATACATGTAGGAGGGTAGCAAAATCAATGGTTGCCAAGTGATTTGGTAATTGGGCAACATGGCTGCACAATTCAGCCTAATTCCTCTGTGCTGAGGGATCTTCATGTCTAATTCTGGTCTGCAGCACCATGTAGTATATAGTTCTTTACTGTTAATTGCAGGTCGTAAATGGGAAACTGAGAGCACTGAAAGCGTGGATGGCTGGAGCTGACAGGATTATCAGGACATCACTCCCCATTCCCACTGACATAAAGGACCTTCTTGGTGCCCAAGAGGTGTGGAAAAGGCCTTTATGAAATGGGCGTGTCATGGTTTAGCCCCGGTCAGCAACTCAGCACCACACAGCCGCTCGCTCACTCCCCCCACCCTGGTGGGATAGGGGAGAGAATAGGAAGGGCCAAAGTAAGAAAACTTGTGGGTTGAGATAGGAACAGTTTAATAATTAAAATAAAACAGTAATAATAAAAATAATATAATGAAAAGGAAAGTAATGAGAGAGAAAGAGAGAGATGAAACCTCGGGAGGAGGGGGAAAAAAACCAAACAAGTGCTGCAACCACTCACCACCCACCGACCGATGCCACCGGTTCCCGAGCCGCGATTGCTGCTTCCCCCGGCCAACTCCCCCCAGTTAATATACTGGCATGACGTCACATGATATGGAATATCCCTTTGGCCAGTTTGGATCAGCTCTCTTGGATGTGCCCCCTCCCCTCCCAGCTTCTTGTGCACTTGGCAGAGCATGGGAAGCTGGAAAAGTCCTTGACTAGTGTAAGCACTACTTAGCAACAACTAAAACATTGGTGTGTTATCAACGTTATTCTCATACTAAGTCCAAAACACAGCACAGTACCAGCTACAGTGAAGAAAATTAACTCCGTCCCAGCTCAAACCATGACAGGGCGTTAGGACCTTTGCATTATCACTGCCGTTTCATGGTGTATTACAGCAAAATATGAGCTAAGGAAGATGTTGGAAAAAGAGGGGTAGAAAGTATGAGCATATGTGACAAAGTGTGGCCCTAGGGATCCAAATCTACATGAAATAGCTTAGAAGGCATGCATTAACCTTCACTGCAGGTGTAATGTGCAGTAACAGCTACTAATGTACTCTTTTTTTTCCTGCTGTTGGTGCAAAATAATGATGTCAGAGAGTGTGTTGCAGGCAGGGGTTGGAGTGGTTGAGTCTCCCTGTAAATAAACACGTGTACTCATGAAATAGGACACACTGGGCAATATCTGCAAATTTCAGCATTGAAGTGACAAATGCAGACTAATAATAAACCATGGAATTAAGAGATGGAAAAATTAAAGCCTAGTGGTGAGCATTTTATTTCTGTGCTGGGCTTTATATTCCATAAGTCTTACCCGAATCAGATTTTCTGAGTATCTTCATGAAAAGTTTAACACCAACTATGAAAATACAGTTTTCATGGACCAGTCTGTTTTTTTATTTTAGTATTTTTTATAAGGGTAGCTTAAAAATAAGAATCAAAGGATTGGATTATAAAACTGGTTTGCCTGGAACCTGGAGAAGTACATTATCTTTGCAGTCATTGTCTTTTATTGCCAGTGCCATTTAACAAAAAAGGAGGCCTGAAGAGGGGACACATCTGGAAATATGAGCTAAGTAAAGTAAAAATTCTTTTGGAAACTGGTAAACCTACACTATATATGCCTGTAATTAAAAGGTACAAGGTACAGTGGCTCATAAAAGTACCATCTGAAAGTGGTTTAAAGGTTAAAAAAGGGCTACTTGGCACAGATAGAAGGGTGAGACCTGACCAGACCAGTCCTCCCAGGGCAGTCCTCCCAGTGGGCCTATTTATAAGTATACCATTTCAAACCCCTTCTTAGCTGGTGTGCACATAAATAATTTTAAGCAATGCTCCCGGTGAGAAAAAGCATTAATGCAATAGGGAAGACTCTGAAACTGTCTCTTATTTTACTGCTGTGACTAATGCTTTGTGATATCTGCCCACGTCCTTGAATTGCTTAATTTAAAATCCTCTGGTAAGAAGGTTTTTTTTGTGATTTTCTTCTAAATTCTTTGCCTGTTTTTCTCATTTGAAATTAGGAGAATGTGATTTTTTTTTTTGTGTAAAACTTCCCACAGAAATATATTACATAGTCAGTACTAAGGGCCTCGCTGAAGCAGAGGGAAGGGATAGTAATTCGATATTTCATAGGTAATCTGACCTTGACGGTAACCCCAGTGAACTCCAGAAGCTTATGAGTCAAATCATGAGTCACATATGTTAGCAAATTCTCAGTTGTACAAAGAGGCTTTCCTGGGCAGAGTCTATGGACTGATCACAGTAATGTTTAAAGATGTTTTAGTATTTATAGATTTATTTTCTCCTTTATTATCCTCAGGAAAACAAAGGCAGCTTCAATACACAGTTTGAGAATTAAAATGGAGGAGGTGAAATGCCTTGCCAATGGACACACATGCAGTTTACAGGTTGCAGTTAGTATTACTACTGTTTAAGATACAATCCTGAGTCACGTCACTTCACAAGGTTTCCATGTGACCCTGTTGCTGTATAACTGACAGACAGGTAACTTTTGCATCTCCTGTCCCAAGAGGTTGCCTGTTTCACAGAAGGCCTTTTTCCATGCGGCAGGCAGCTGGCATGGGTAGGCAGGGCACAGGAGAGAAGAGGTAAATGAGAATTCCCTACAGGAATATTCTTGGGGAGGTTCAACTGCAAAAAGTAATTTTCTCATGAAATTAGGTTTCATGAGAAAATGCAGATTGTTGACAACTTTTTCTGCCTAGAAAAATGAAACAAAAGGGTTTAGTCTGACTTGAACTTTTAGACAACTTCGGTTCTGTTGATCTAACCTGAAACATTGATTTCAAGTCAGTGAAATATTGGTTGGTTGTCCCTCCGGTGGGAGTTTGCTTCATGGGATTTGTAGAGAGATGCCCGATCTCCTTTTTTACCTTAGCGTGACCAGAGCTGTGTAGCGTCATTCCAGGGAAATACAGCAGAACTTTGAAATATCAGATGTTTTCTGAGAACAAGAAATGTGGAGAAGAAAAAATGGTGCAGAAGTATTCCAGTTTTTCATGCTAATGCCTTGCCTCAGCTGGGGGGTTGAAAAGATATTAAAATGCCAGCATTTCTTCTGTCTTGGAAAGTTTTGCAACACAGAGTAGATCTCTCTATAATTCTTCCTGGACATGGCATAGTCCCAACAGCGCTTAATGTTTCTCGCTTCTGGCACAGACTTCTCCACGGCATATGATATGTCTAACCTGCTGTGTGCAGGTTGAAGAAAAACTCTGTTTTAGAGCAGAATGGCTTAATTGTGAGAATGTTACACATTTTTTGGTAAACCTGTGGTTAGGGGGTTTCAGCTGGAAAGGAAGGATTTGCATGGTTTGATGGTCTCAGCTAACAAGCAGATAATGGGACTTTGAGTAGGTATCAGCTTGCTTCAGGAGGCAATTTATCAGTTTAGGTTTTAACTTGTTTCGGTGAAATTGTGGCCGGATGACTCTTCATCGAATCTGTGTGGTCGTATGTTTGGATATAAGTCCTGGGATAGCAGAATGGTATTGGTTTTGACAGCTACTGTTTGATGTTTGGCTGTGAAAGGCATATATCATACAACTTTTGCTATTTGGCTGAATCTTTATTTGCTTAGCTTGAGTCATTGCATGACTGATTTTTGCAGTCGGTCACTAAATGAGTAGTTGGTACACAATGCAATGAAATAAAGTTACTCTTTTTTTCTATGTTATGGAAACATAAGGCAATTCTTGTATTGTTACTTTATCATTCCTGTTTTCATGGAGGCTTCTTAAGACTGGAATATTAAGAAAAAACGTGTCATTTAACTATTGTCTATTACTTTTAAGGGTAATAATTATATTATATTATTATTTTTATTATATTATTATTATATTATATAATTATTATATTATATATATTATAATTATAAGGGTATAATTATAGCTGAAGTATCATCTGATTGTAAAACCCCAGGAAATAAAACGGAGAAACACCAGTAAGCTAATTATGATTTCCATTTAATTCTGCATGTATATATACTAGAAAACAGATGTTTTAGAAACTCCGAACCCTTATAGCATCCTTCTTTGTCAGTCTTTTTAACCTACTGTACTTCCATATAATTTTGGAAGAGACAGTGTTTTCTTATCACTCATTTATTACACATGAATGCGCACCAACTTGTTCAGCCTAGCAGATCAAGTATCTGCCTCGTAGCAGATGTGGTAAGATGAAATACAGCAGATATTCTTTTCATTAAAATACCTTAATCAAAAACTCTAGTCAGTGTTGTCATTAAGGTATGTGCAGATGGATTGGTTTTTAACCACCTTTCTGTCCGAGCTGTGGATTACTTAGATTGCCTAAGTGATGGAGGAAGAAGTTGTCCTGGAGACACCTTCCCTGCTCTCTTGCCTGCGGCTGGTGCAGCCCCAAGTGAGATCAGAGCGGTTTGAGGGATGATATAAATAACCAAGTGAGGGTGAATGGTCATCTAAGGACCACTCCACCAAGAGGCCTGCAGGATGCTCTGATCTTTCTCATCTCTGCCTGTTTTAGTGATAACCTGCCAAAAGGCTGAGCCATCTTGCTGGAAAGGCAATGAATTTCCCAAAGGTCTGCCTTAAGGACATCTTTGCATACTGTGGCTTTCTGTATGTATTTGTAAATTTAAGGATGTCTGACATTGCTGCTCTTATTTTTGAACTTCGGTTGGAAAACATGTGTGCATTTAAACACCCATGAGTCAGACACTCTGCCAGGATAATTAATTTCTCTTCATTGCATTCACTGCAGCTACGTTGATAAAAGCAGTCAAGTACTGCTTTGTGAGATCCAGCTCTGCACATTCTTATATTCACAAATATTAACAATATATTTTAAAATCATTGTGTGACACTTTCACATCTTGAGAACAGTTTTTCATATTAACACTATTTCAGATTTTTTTCAGTTTTTTTACTGTCTTTTCAGGAATTTTTCTTCATTTTGCAACCTCATATTTTGTGCCAGTTCTTCTGGAAGTTATGTTTACATTTCAATGTTGCCTTGAGTTATATATTGTAGTGGTATCTGGGGTTATTAAATAGTATTTTGTATTCTGGACATCCTGCTCTTCCTGCAGGTGCCCATTTGAAACTGCCAAGGGAGGGACTATAAAAACCATTAGAAATTAATTTCAGTACCAATAGTTTGGGTGTGAATATTACCTTTCCTGTCAAAGTGCAACAGTTTAATTGCTTTTTTAATTTTAAAAAAAACCATGTCTTTATTTTTATCAGTTGTTTGTATTGCAAATTAAAGGCAATCTATTTGTGATTGACTTCATACCTGAAGATGTTGATTTTCAAGCTAGGTTTGTTTCTTTCTAACCTATGCGCAGGGTCATATTTTTCCATACTGCAAGTCTTTCACTTCTACCATATAATCAGATCCTGGGGTCTGGTCTGTCTCTATTTGGTACAGCTCCATAAGGAGACGGAGTGGTTCTTCTGTCTTTAGCATATATTGAATTCTCTGGGCCCAGAAGGATTTCCATGGCAGCTGGAATTCAGCTAATGAGAGAAAGTCCTTTTCTCCACTTCCCATTCTGCGCTCCCTCTGCAGCTGGTGCAGACCTAGCTTGGTCTGGACTACATAAAATTCTGTTACACGAAAAAAACCTCCAGTCACTGAGTAACGCCACATTGGGTTGCTTTGCATCTGGTCCACCAGTCCAAAACTGTTCCTGTGTTTAGTAACTTATTGTAAAGAAGAAAGCTAATTACAGAAGGTTTATTTGACAAATCAGAATAAACAAAAGTTTCAGATTTTGAATCTGTGCTAAAGTTTTGGTATCAACATTGTTGTCCTTGCCTTGTCACAACTTAAAACCTTCAAACTTGTCCACTGCATTGATGAGTGCTGAACTAAGCCTCATCCCACTAAACTCAGCTGAACTTTTCCAGAACGAGAGTTGACATGCTGACAAAGAACACCCAACACTAAGTTTACTATGTTTTAGTAAAAGTATGTGATGTTTGTACACAGTGTACAATTTGTAACTGGTATTACATAGTGGTGGGTTTTGCCGCACGTTTATAGGAACTCTCAAAGCTTTTTGGCTACTTAAGCCAGCTCAGGACACATGCTAAAATTACCTCTTTATCTTAAGGAGCAATTGGAGGCAGGATTGTGAGTTAGCAGCCAACACCCTGAGCTCTCACAAGTACCTGCTAACTACTTTTGCCAGCTGAGGAGCAGAACAGCATGGACCAGACTGAAGTTCTTTCTGGCCAATGCTGCTGGTAATGGAAACCCAGCTAAAGTTATCCGGCCTTACCTTCATTTTGGTGAATGTGGCAACATGGTGCTTGAGACATGAGGGTAGATGGAGGGCTTGCGTGTCTGCCCTTTTTGCCTGGGAGGTGCTTGATGTGTGACGAGGAGTGTGGCAGACACCTGTAGTGAGCAGCAAGGTCAGAGCTACTTTGGTACTTCTGTGTCTGCTGGAGTCACTCATAACTCCGAGGGCAGTTTAAACTGAGGTTTGATAAGGGGGATCTGACCATTACTACTCTGGTTATCATAACCAGAGTTCACAGAACATAAAACTGCCAGTGGTTTGGTGTACTTGTGGCCATTTGTCTTTTGAATTAATTCCATAAGAATCCTCTAAAACAATCGGGCTCCCAGGCGTGACTTTGGTCTTGCTTATACGGATCTTTGCTCCCAGTGATGCCTGAACTTACACCTGGCACCACCTCCTCTGGCTGCCCTTACCTCTGTAGGTTCCCGCTAGACAGACTATAAAAGTTTCCTTCTTCAGGGACAGAACCTTCTTTCACTTCCCCAAAGACTGTATGACTTTCTCATGCGTGCACATACACTTGGATATGGATATGAAACTGGATATTCAGAGGAAGGTGTAAGAAACAGCACCTGCCTTTTCTTGCATTCCAGGTGGCAATTCCTCTTCCTCACATCTGGCTGTGCCATTGTGTCTTTGGATGCTGACTGCATTTAAAACCAATTCAGATGTGGACCCTCTTTCTTCCTCTCATGCCACTCAAAAGACCTTAAAAAGTTAAGTGCAGAACCTAGTTTTCTGAATCCACTGCAACTGATAGTACTGCTGCCGTGAGGGTTGATCACAAAGCACATTCCTCAAAGGTGGAAAGTGAATGGTGGAATTAGAATGGGGGGTGTCTGTGCCACTTGGTTATTTCAGTAAAAAAAGAGTCCACACCCCCACTGATTATGTGTCACCAACGAATTTTTTTTTTGAATGATCTTATTTTTTTGCTGACACTAAAAATGAGTTTTCATTCTATAGAACTAACTCGTTTTTGGATGCCACATTCTGCTGAGTGTTCAGAAAAATGCAATTCCCATCCTGTCCTGCAAGGAGTGCGTGTTGTATATGATAAGGTGTGCATTTCCAGAAAAGTTCTGCAACTGTTTTGTCTTTATAATGTTGGCGTTCTTACTGAATCTGTTGCTATGTTTCCACATGAAACTCTGAAAGGCCCTCAGAATCCCCTTCTTAAAGCCCTGAAACCAAATACAGGCTTTTGGGGTGAATCCTTTATAATCCTTACTAATTTTGTAAGTTTTGCACCTTTTGCTAAATCACCTTCACCAGGGAAGTTTATCCCAAAGTCTCTAATTACTTCAGAAAAGTATTTTTATTCTTCCTTTGAGTGCATCCTGGAGAGGATTCTTCTAGATTTAACCTTAGTAAAAGGTCTTCGCATACCACATTCTCATTTCAGGTGACGCAAGTCCACTGAGCTATGTTTGGTGAACAGAGGACAAGCATTCCTGTTAAGTGCTCTTAATGCACCTCGCTCTGTGCATTGCAGCTGCTTCGAGCTGTTGCACAAGTGCGCGGGGCTAGACCCGTCACTGGAAGATCACGAAGTTGTCTCCGTGTTGGCTGGTGTGAATGGCTGGTCTTGCCCTTATGCAGCGTGCTGTGTTGATCCTTGGAGGTAGTTGGTTTCTGTTGTATGTTAAAGCATATACCTGGATGTGTCCACCTGAGGACTTGGATGAGGCAAGAGCACAGTTGGCCCTGGATAAAGTGCGATAGTGCTTTAAGTCATGTTTTCCCTCCATCTATGCCTTGCTTCTGAACTGGACGGTGCCAATATTATGCAAACTACTTTTTTGGTTGCACTGATGAGAAAAATCGTTATTGTCTTTAAATGGGAAAGTAAATGAATAAATTTTTCAGACGTTTTCTTCCTTTCCCTGTGACATACCCAGTGCTGTAGCTTATCATAAGTTAAAAGGAAATATATTTTAGGAAGCCTTTAATTAAAATCCTGGCAGCACATCATTGTAACATTTTTTTTTTTCTGCTGCTCAGTTCAGTAAGATTTCTTGTACTGATAGGAATTTTCCTGGATAGTGACTACTTTTTGCCTTGGTAGATAAAGCCTTTCCAAAAGCAAATCCATGATACTGGGGCTTTTCTTCAGACATCAGATTTGCATGATTGTCTCCTGAGATCAAAAGACAGATTTCCATTTAGAATGGAACAGAGAGACTAACAGGCTTCTGAACTGATATTAAGTTAGAGGCAAAGAATTTGGAGAAAAGTGGGTGGTATGAATTTGCAGGTTTGTATTTTTCTTTTTTCTTTTTTTTTTTTTAATCAAGAGAGGTGTAACTCAAACAGCAAAGACACTTCAGATTTGGGATTTTTCTTTTCACCTTTTTTTTGTTTATTTTAATGAAAACCACCAAGGGGCAGCAGACAGAAGCTGATCGCATTGTTAAAACCTAAAAAAAAAAATAAAAAATCTGTTATTATTTTTTCTTTAAAGTTGCATTTGGGGTCCAGTGTTATCTTGCACAAGGAACTAAGCTTCAGGAATGAGAAAATCACCCTCCCGAAAGAAGGGAAAGCAGATAACACACTGATGCTAAGGATGATGAAACATTTGCCACCAAGACAAATAAGGCTTTGCAACAAAACATTTCCAAAGCCTATGGATTCACAGGCATACTTCTGTTCCTTCCGGCAGACAGGCACTTGCTCTTGATGTAAACGGCAGACTGTATTTTACTACTTCCTGCTCATGTCATTATGTAATTTACTTTTTAATCTGACCTGAGCAAATCGCTGCTTCTGGAGTGCATGTGGCTCCGACTCGTATGGGATGTTGCCACTTCATGGGGCGGCTGTTAAGTGTTTCTGCGTCACTCTGATGTTTCAGTAGTTTCAACTGGACATTTACATTTTCTTGCTGCAGTCCCGGGAGCCCGTTAAGCTTTAAGCAGACCCAGAGCAGTTAGATGAGAACGGGAATAATCTCTTACACCGCAAATTGACTTCCCTCTTTGTAGCCCTAGACACTGTTTCCAGCTGCTTTCAGTCTTTTAAATCCTTGAAAGCTTTCCTAATCCTCATGTAGGCAGCCTTTATGTGCTCTACCTCCCTCCCCTTCCTCCTGATTGGCGAGGCTATTTCATGGCCTAATTCAGCCAACTACTACATCCCTGGGCTGCGGTTTGAAATAAGAGCCAGGCGGACAGTTGCCTCCCCGCTCCTGACTTTTAATAGGCTGGGGGAGGAAGGTTGGGAAACTTGACATTGTCTTAAGAAGAGTTCCCCCCAGCAAAGGATAAAAACGGCGGGGGGGGGTGGGGTGGGGGGGGGATACTAGAGGGGAGGAGGGCGGGGGAAACTTGCTTACGGTGGGAAACTTGATGGATTTCTGCCCTGCCGAAAGCAGCGTGGTGTGAGCAGCCCCTTGCCGGCTGGATGGATGATGGGAATCTCACCATGAGGCAGGTAAGGATGGGAATCTCACCATGAGGCAGCCGTCCCGGGCTGTCGGGGCTCGCCTCGCCACACTGGCCCCGGGTCGTACCGGTACCGACCTCTGCGGAGATCCAGTTGCTTTGTTTTTTTCCTTCTTGTTTCTTAGCCTTGTCAAAAGTAAGATCCCAGGGTGGAAAAAAAAAAAAAAATAAAAATTAACCGATTTGAGGGTTTTCGCTTAATCCTCCCGGCAAGCAGCGATGCCATGCAGGTCATTGTGCGTTTCGTGTTTGTACAGGGCATGGAAGCGGTTTGCGAGGGACATAAATCAGTTCCAGTTTGCCATGGTTTAAATGCATTGTGTAGGCTGTCTCTCAGCCCTGTTTGTGACATGTGAAAGGAAAGAACTTGCTGTGTTATAAGCCTAAATATGCCAATAATTCAGCCCAGGGATAATTTATTAAACAGCTCTGCATGAGTTCCTTGCCTGCCAGCGCTTTAATCTTCTGATTGTTTTAAAATGTAGTAGTTTCAAGCTGTCTTACAGCTTCACAAAAGTACTTTAAGATGGGTTTTCTAGGGATTTTTTCCTAAGATTATTCAAATGAGTTTTTTTTTTTTAAGACTTCTATTCACCTGAGGAGACAAAAGGAGCTTTTCTTCTCGTTCTCGCAGTTAAAAGGCACAGTGGCGAAATGTTTTTGATTCTCCCTGTTCATAGTTTTGCAGCGACAATCTGCAGTTAGAAGAGCCTTGTGGGAGCAAAGAAAACTGTCTGGACTGTATCTTAAGACTGAATCAGAGATCTGTCCGAGTTTAAAAACCTTGCTAGTCCACTTCTGAAAGTTGCACTTAATATGTTATTTTCTAGGTAGGCAATGGGTAAATATGAGGAAATCAGAGAAGTTTTCTAGGTTCTTTTCTGTGTGGGTGTTATTCATTCAGCTCTCAGTGGGACTTTTATAGTATGTGTCCAGGGAATGCATGTGTGAGGATTTTGCACCTGTAGTGCAAATGGAGCATTTGTTTTCTGCTCACTTTCTGAAACCATGGTGGGAAATCTCCGCTTCCTTGCACCAGTTTTCTATAAGTTACAGGAGGTGGGGAGGGGCAAAGAAAGAGAGAATATAGGTGGTGGGAGGAGGAAAGGTATTTCTTTCTCCCACTAGCCAAAAAAATACTTTTATAGCTCTTTAAAGAGGAAGAGGAATTTTTGTCCTTGTGAACCAAAATGAAGGGCATTTTATACACTGCATAGCTGAAGTTGGTTAGTTGGATGCACGCAGTTATCAGAAATCATTATCACCACGAGAGGGTACTTTGGTACAGGGGGTTGCCAGTGAGGAATGAAGAAGAACCAGAGTTGTTACAGGATGTCAATAATAAAAAGTAAAATGCTCTGGGAAACGTGCACTTTACTCTTCTGAAATACCTACCTAAATCATAAGGCTTCACGGGTAATGAAGATTCATAGATGGTGGGTTAAAAGAGCAGGGGGGATGCTAATTCACACGCGAACCCTCCCTCCTCCTCCAAAAGAGGAGGGAGGGAGACATTCCGGCCTAAAAAGAGGTACAGGCACAGGGAGGGGGCGGGCAGCTCCAGCTGGAGCACTGCCAGAGTTTGTTTAAACACCTGCCTGTGAGTGCGGTTTCTCTCTCCCGTGCCAAGTGAACAGTTCAGAAGTCTTTCTCTGGGTTCTCTTGGTTTGTTGTGCACAAATATTTTCGGTTTCGTGGGGAAAGCCTGTGCATGCTGCTAGGGCCTGGGGGGCAAAATCCGGGGAGCTGGCAGGCAGGGGGGCAGAGACACTGGGCGCATCAACCCCTAGCAGCTGGCTTCATGTTTTTGCGGGAACTGAAGATTGTGATGAGCTATGAACCAACCATACAAAATGATTAGGAAATCCATTACAGCAGACACTTAGGAGCAGGAAAGTTGTGTGCAGCTGGAGCACTTGCTCCTGCTTCTTGTTTGAAATTGTTACGGGAAAGAGGAATAGGCAGAATGTGACTTTTCTGTTGGCGCTTTTATGGCCCTCCTATTCAGACCAACAGAGAGCTTTTTTCACCTACTCTTTCGCCTTACAATCCTCTCTTCTTACTTGCCCTGTTGCTTCCCCTGCCCTTCCCTGCTGCTCCCGTCTCCATCCTTACACCAGCTGGCTATAAGGCAGTGAGGGGGTGGGCAAACTCCTTCCTCTTATCGGGCTCTGGGAGTGAGTGCTCCCACTTTGAGAGGCTCTTGGTGGGAGCTGTAGCTTAATTTGGGGTTGCAGAGTTAACCCTTATCAAGCAGGCAGTGTGTTGCGGGTTTTGGAATGAAACCGTGTATTATGCTGATGACTGATCTGGCCCAAAGGCAGCCTGCAGGTACTGAGCAATAGCATATAGCAAGACAAATGCACTGATTTCCCCAATAGAAGTGCAGGAATTACTGTAGAAATGCAATATGCAGCCTGTTGAGTTGATAAGGTTCAACCTACTTTACCGCTGTGCCAGGCCAATAGTCTCTAGCAAGGTAACAGGGGTTGGTGTAAATGTTGTGTTGAGATTTGTAAATGAGTCAGTATAAAGAAGCAGTCATTTTTAGGTGATAATTGAAAACCTCAGCAAGAGGTGTCTCTTTGCTGTCTGATAGAATGACCTCACATATTATCTCCAGTAACCAAAATGGGAAAATGTCTCTTTCACTGCTGTGCATGTGACATCCGGGAAAGTACACTGATCACCATGTACCCGTAAAAGGTTAAGCATCTACAGGAAATATACCCATTTGGGTGTGCTAGCATGCTGTAAGACTAGTGTTAGGAAGCAGAAGTGCAATTTTTTAAAGGTATCTAACATGGTTGCAAGACAAAAAAGCAACTAACCTGACAAGAAAAAATCCTTTGCAGGTAACACATTTTCTGCTTTGCAGGGTACTCGGTTTAGTATATTACTTAAAAAGAAATTCCTAAGTAAGGAAACTTGCAAGTGATGGAAATTACCACAAAGACGCTCAGACTTCATGTGGTAGAGCGGCAGTTTCATGGGGCTGGACACAGTTACATGGCTGGATTCCCCAAGTTTGCTGCAGAACTGGAGAGGGCACTGTGGGCTCTGTTTTAAGTTCCCTAAGCTTACTTCACAGAAAATCAAATGTCTGAGTTTTAATACTTCATTTTCACTCACTTTCGCCCACAACATAGCGCTGAAGTGCAGCTCGTGGGAGTGTCATTGACAACAAATGCAGCTCCTTATTTTGGCCTCTTCCTATTGAAGTCCCGTTGACTTTGATCGTGGCAGACTTGAGCCCTTCATCACATAAAGAGGTTCAACAAAACGGCTGTTAACTGACAGGCCACCTAAAAATGAAAAACTGTGTTCTAAGGCACATAAAGCCATTACAATTACTTATCATGACTGCAGTCATATAGCTTTTAGCATGTATATAATTCACCAAGCGAATAAATGCTGCATACAATTTCAGTGCAAAACACATGTAAAATTCATGATCATCCAGTTTCCTTACAGCTGTTTAAGTTCTTAGCATGTGTTTCTTATTTTCTATTTTCTTTTGCATACCTTTTAAAATTCTTAATGTGTTCCTCAGTAGAAAAGCTGTATTCTTCTCTTGGAGTGCTGTCATCCTTCGCCTTCCTTTAGGAAATTCTTTTTTAAAGTTCATCCTGGGACATTTTGTTGTTTGTTTGGACTGGAAGGGAAGAATGAGCATCTCGGAGAATGCTGCTTTTTTTTTTTTGTGTGTGTGTGTACCACGCAGAAGAAAGAAAACAAGTGTACAGAGTCCGCAGGCTGGGAGTGTATCAGTTAATTAGCGGCTGGACATTGCTCGGTGGGAAGCCTGGCAAGGTTTTTTTGTGCGTGTGTGTGTATGTGTGTTGTCTGCTCCCTTTGATCACTTGTGTGGTAAATAGACATGCAGGGTAGCTATAGCAACATGTGCTGTAGGTTGGTGGGAACAGAGGGGACGGGATCCCCAGACAAAGGGTAGTTTGTTAGAGTGGTTGGTTCTGATTAGAAAAAGGTGGCACCAATCAGGGCATTTAAAAACATCAGTTTTGCAAAACGCAAATGGATGTTATCGGTTTCAAAGTAACGTTTGTTTCTGTAGCTCTGAAAGAGCAGATCATATGGAAGATTGGGGAGGAAGGGGGAGGGATAATAAAAAGCAGAAGCAAAACCCTGTAACACTTTTGGATGTAAAAACGTTCATGCTGGATGTGCTTTTTCTGGTTTTGCTGCACCGTCTATGCATTTTGCAAGAAAGCATTTGTATGAACCAAATTACCACAGATGATGCTACAGATAGTAGTGTTTTTAAAATACGGCTTTAGAGATGCAATGATGATAACCTGATGTTATGTAGTACATCTGATCCGTTACCTTTCTCCAATTTCTGAAAGTCCTGTGCACAATTTGCGATCAAAAGATACTGTACCTATTTCAGCAGCCTACCTGTAGAGGTCAGACTTGAAGTTCTCAAAATCTTCACTTGATAGAATTTCAACCTAAAGCTAAAGCTATAAAAGTACAAAACCAGGCATAGCCTCTTTCCTCATTAACTTTATGTGGAATACTCTTAAAATAATATTGGTTTGTCAGTGTCGGGTTATTAAGTAACACAGCATTCTGCATTGATGGCAGCCTGAAATACATCAAAATTCGGCCTCATCTCACATCTTGAACAGAGCCCAACCTACAGCTTTTATTAGCGCCTGAATTATTTATATGTGTATCTCCCTCTCTCCGATCCCCACCAGGCCTCCTACCTTTGATGAGATCTGTCTCTGGCTATCTCCCTCCCGCCTGCGCGGCACTCTGCTGCGCTGGCTGCCAGCTTCCCACCGCTGCCCAGTCCCAGGGCTTCCCTGCTGGGGAGGGACGGGGAGGCAGGCAGCGGCGCAGAGGGCTGAGACGGCTTCTGAGCTCTGTAAAAAGTTGTTAGACCTCAGGGTCCCTCCGCAGAGTAGCACCAGAGGTAAGGGGTCTGCTGGAGCCTGGGTTCGAGGAAAATGAACCGCTGGGAATGAGGAGCTTGCGGTGGTAAATGCTCACGGGATACGCTGAAGCTCAGTAAATGCTTCAGTGTTTGGAGAAACAATTTGATTTGGCTGTGGGTGAAGACTGAGTGAGGGAAAGGAGCAGACCTGTATTCGCATACAACCATGTGAACAGCCTTTTGAATGTGCGCTGGAGTTTGTTTGAACTGAATTTCAGACTTCTTAGGGTACTCCGTTCTTTAGCCTGTTCTTGGGTTCGAAGTCTTTTATTAGAGTTGTGCAGCTTAGAGCTTGTAATGCTGTAGCAAGCTGTAAGGAATTACTGTATATCCCTGAGATTCCTGGCTTGCAGTGCAGAATCCACCCTGTCTGAAAGCTGGAAAAGGCGCTAAAGGGTAGGAAGCTGATTTTGATCTCTTTCTAAACAATAAAAATAGCTCTTAATTCTTTAAAATTCTTTCCTTTTTGCTGTCATGTCATGATTGTTTATCATTATTATTTGTATCTTCCCAGGGGGATGTGGGAGGACAAAAAAACTGGCAAATAGGCGATGTTTGTTTGGCCCTAAAGTATGATAAAACTTTTCTGGTTGCGTAAGTGTTGAGATAGCTGGGTGCAAGAAGAATTTTAAAATAGTAAAACGAGTAGAAGAAAATCCAGGCTTTTATTCATGGCTTAGTGGGACAGTAAATGAGGAAATCTGCAGGGCTGTGAGGATTTTTCATTGTGCTGTGATAGACTCATGAAAATATTTATGGTGGGATATTTCCTGGCCCCAGAAAGGAGCTGGTGACATGCTACAACAGTTGCTCC
The DNA here is from genome assembly GCA_031468815.1 of Morus bassanus. Taxonomy (NCBI): domain Eukaryota; kingdom Metazoa; phylum Chordata; class Aves; order Suliformes; family Sulidae; genus Morus; species Morus bassanus. The sequence goes on along the minus strand of CM062568.1, from coordinate 82,917,760 downwards.
ACGTTTTGGGGCAGGGAGGCTGACATATTTCTCATGCCTCTGGTGGCGCCAACAGCTTCCCATCACGCTGCACCCCAGCTGCCTTGTGCTGCCCATGCACCTGCAGGCCCGTGGCATCGCCTGTCGCCTCCCTTCGGCACCCCTGCATCCTGAGCAGGTGCCCATGACTAATGGCATTAACTTGGCTCTTTGGGTCTTCAGGTATTTAATGACTGAACAGCTGCAGCAGTAGCTCAGAGAGACTCCCTACCAGATCAGGAGGTTGGACTCATTTGTGATACCGGCGAGCTGATGCACTACTTTGAGTTAGGTGAAGAGAGAGCTTGCTCAGATGAGACACCCCTGACCATCTCCGGGATCTCCATTTCTGTTTTTTTTTTATTAGAACCTTTATTTTGAGCATTAGCTGAGACTGGTGCTTTCTTCCAAAAAATATGGAGAAATCAATATTTAATGGCAAAATGGTTCTCAAAAAAATTATCTTCTTTTTTCAGTAGTTGTCCCATATGGAAACATGATCCGTCTTCTTTTTATTTGTTTGTTTTGGTTTGCATTTTATTTCTTCCTGAGAGGTAATTGGAGAAATAAAAAAAAAAAAAAAGAAAAAAAAAAGAAGAAAATAGAAATACTACATTTTTACATATATATACGTGTAATATATTTATAATTGGAGTTGCCAAATCCAGCCCCTCCATCATAAGAACAGCCAGCATCCCAGTGCCAAAGTACTCTTTATCACCAAGCAAGCTTCAAAACTGTTGGAGGGGGTTTTATCATTGGAATGTATTGGGGTTTTCCCTGTAAGATTATGCCCTTCTTGAAAAATCTATATATTCTACAGAAAGATATAAACACTGTTGACAGCTTCTGCTTTGTGGACCACGAAGGTCTGCCTCTGTCTCCTGCATCAGCTTTTTTCCTCCTTCCTGACCAGTCCCAGCTTCCTGGGTAGCTGGGGCCTCAAGCTCTCAGCCTGGTCTCTGGTCCCACCTCAGCTCTGGAGGCAGGGATATAGACAAATATCGCTCTCACTTCTCATATTTCTGCTCTTGTGGGAGTCATGAGAGGCTGTAGGCAGAAACCTACACAGCTCTGTTTATAGTCTCACTGAAAAATGCGCGTGCTTTAAATTGGACGTGCAGAGGAGCAACAAGAGTATAGGAAGGGCAGGCTGCCCTGAGCAAGGAAAAGTATTGCCCCTTTCAGGGCACCAGGTTTGAACAAAGCGCTTGGGCAGGGGCACGTGAAAGCCAAGCACAGAGAGGAATTGTCCATGTGATGCTCGGAAAAGTGTATATGCCTGGGTTCTGCCTCGTGTTAAGTGGCATCAAAATGAGCGTGCACTTTGCTCGCTGACGGATGTTAGCTATGCGGACCTTGTTTTTGACAAATAATATGCAACTTTTGGAGCTTAGATTTTGACTTGTATGCAAAGTTACGCTGTTCCACCAGCCCTAGTAGCACCTCCTGAAACAAGTGACCATAAAGAGTTAATGACTTTATTTCTAACTGGATAACCTCAGAAGTATAGTTTAGGCAGAGATTTCAAACTGGGAGTTAAGCAGTTCAAAAGTGCACTATATTGCATTGGTCTACTTAACACAACATGGTGATAAGACATTAAAGCAGAGTGACAACACTATACATAGATAACAGGGGACATTAATGCTTGCAGACACAGTCTACATTGTAAAAATCTGAAAAAAAAAGGCTTATTATGTTAGATAGGTCAATGTGATTTGACCTAGTTTTGCTTTGCTGCTTGAAAATTATGTCAGTATTTGTTATGTCATCTCCTTGGATGAGCAATTTAACATCCATTTTGCATTGCAGTGTTGTCCTAATATTTTATATGTATTTACTTACTCTCTAAAAGGATCCTTCAGGCTAATTCTAGAGATCTGGGAAAAAACTGATACAAAACAAAACCTCCTGAAACTGGCTTCCCTTTTATATCAGTCCTCTGCGCAACAAAAAAGAGTGAATTTAGTCACAGCAAAATTATAGCTACAAATTCTGAAAAGTATCTTGTCCCTTTTGTATGTAAAGCTCATTAAAATTAATGAATAAAATATGACTGTGCTAACTCATATAGCCATGTATGCTTTTCCCGTGCAGGTTTTTCATCGCTAGAAAAATGGCATTTTTAACTTTACTTGGATGCTTATGTAAAATAGAGTGGATTAAAGGAATCATGCCATATACTTTCCTTGTGAAATGTAAGGTCTTATATGAAGTCATCAGAATTTCTCTTGCAAAAAATGAGGTTGTTTTTTAGTCTTCAACAAAATAGCAAGGAGTTTCCTTCAAATTTATGTTCGCGCTGTTTTTTTTTTTTTTTTTTCTCCTGCCATCTGGACTTGTAAGGCAGGACTTTGTTTGCCAGGACTCAAACTGTGGTACATCAGGGAACAACTAGAGGATTAAATGCTACTGTTCTTTGCTCTAATGGAGGAATAGTCTGTTGCTGTTATAGCCAGTTACAGTATTTTGGTAAGTGCTAGCAAAGGAAAGCTCTGTCTTTTCCTTAGCTTTACATATCCGCCCACAGCTATGCCCCTTACTGGTGTGCAACCGATGTAGGGTATTGCCAGGTTGCATCTTTTGCTTGTTAGCCTTGCTTGATCCAAAATGGGCAGCTCTGAAGTCTGATATTGTTTCTGCTGAAGTCAGTGGGATTGGGGAGGTGGGTTGGAATCCTCCTTCAAAAAACTGTGTTATTGTAGCTATTCGAGAAGTATGTCTGTGAGTAAATTTGCACCCTCGAGACAAATGCTGAACAGATCAGGTGACAGAGAGCAAAACCAGGGTTTCTTTCCTGATCTTTTTTTTTTTTACAATTTTTATTTTCATTCATATTTTCTAGAATAATAAGAAATTTGTTTTTGAGTTTCAGCATGAGCTTGTTCCTTGCAGTGTTAAAATATTTTAATGAGGTAAGAGCTGCACAGGTTCCTCACCATTTCTTCACAAATACATCTAGTCTTCAAAAGGTCCCACGTACTCAGATTTTTCAGCTCAAGTAAAATTTAAAATTGTAACAGCTATACTTCAGATACAAATGCTCTTACATCCCTTGTTAACCAGCTTAATTGGAACAAAAGCCTGATAAGAATGACTGTTCAGAGGTGCCTCTTCTGTGCTATAACATTTGCTCTTGATCCCTAATTAAGCCTTGTTACTGAAGGTTAAAAAATCCTCCCATAATATAATTCTCCTTGAATGTCTTGACTGCAAAAGAAACTGTCATGGGAGAAGTCTGCTGTTGCCTCCCATGCTCCTCTTCCCTTTAAAGAGAACTAAAGCGTAAACTGCTTATGAAAGATTAGCAATGACTGGAAATGAATATCACATATCCCAGAGTAGTAGACACCCAGGGTAACGAATGTCTTGTGTGTGTGTGTTTGTACACTGATCATTCAGGACCATGATGGTTTATAAGCAAATAAGAAAACCTATCAGCCACTCCTTCAAGTTTACAGTGTCAAGGAAATGAGGGATGCAACAAAATACAGTGCTGCTGTATCTTGTGTAGCAAGGCTGGGAAAAGCAAATCCCAATTTTTAAAACAAAATACCTGCTGTTGTTAACCTGTGAAGCTCAGTGTGAAGAGAGATGCTTGAGGGAGAAGGTGATTGTGGACTGACAACACTATTCATATAGCTAGAAAGACTGTGCATGGTTAGGGATTCACAGAAAGTTCAGATGGGACTCTGGAGATCAACTGGTCCAACCTTCTCTTCAACATAGGGCAGTACAGCAACTTATTCAAACACTCTTGAGCATTTCCAGCACACAGGAGTCCACCACTTCCCTGGGCAGCCTCTTCCAATCTCCAGCTGCTCACATGGGGAAGAATTTTTTTCTTAAATCCAGACAATTTCACTCAAAGCAGCTCATGCCCACTGCCTCTTGTCCTGTCAGCGGGCAGCCTTGTGAATAGAGTAGCTCCGTTTCCTCTGTAACAAACTTTTTTAGATATTCAAGAAGCGTGATTAGATTCCCCCTTAAGGCTTCTCTACTCCAGGCTGAGCAAACCTGTTTCCTCCAACCTTTCTTCATATGTCAAGTTTTCCAACCCCCTAATAATCCTGGTGGCCTCTGCTGGACCCTTCCCAACTTCTTCAGTTGAGGGGACAAAACTGGTCACAGTATTCCAGGTGTGGCGTAATAAGCGCCAAGTAGACTGAAATAGCCATTTTCCTTGATTTACTGGCTGTACTCTCGATGGTGCAGCCCAGGAGACTGCTGGCCACCTTCCCTGCAGGGGCACACCACTGGCTCCTGTTCAGCTCACTGCCTGCCACCACACCCAGGTTCCATTTAGCAGAGCTGCTCCTCAGCCCATCAGTCCCCAGCTTGTGCTGCTGCTTGGGATTACTTCTTTCCAGGTGCAGGACATTACATTTATCTTTGTTAAAGGTCATATTATGGTTGTGTTGAGAGAGTTACTTTACATCCTCCAAGAGAGGCTTCCTGGCCAACATAAAAACAACAACAACAAAAACCCCCAAACCTTTTACCCTTTAGCTTGATCTTATTGCATGATTGCCCACAAAAGGCTTTAGTTGTTTCTCAAGCATCATCTGTCTTTCTGGACCAGAAATCCTGGGGTATTAGATCATGGAGTTTGTCTGATTTGTCTATTTCCATGATTTTTTTCTATTGTCTTTGAATTTATACCTGTAAATATTGTAAAGGGGTAAGCTTTAGGAAGACAGATTGTGTCACTGTGGTCCAGAAAATCTGGAAACTGTTACTGGAGAAAACAGGTTTGTGGAGAAATGCACTTTATTTCCTTGTTTGCCTTGAGTTGATGAGGTAGGTATGCCCCAAGAGAGACTAATAACTGATGGTGCTGATTTTTTTCCCTAAGGTTCCTTGGAGTTTTCAGACTAATTCCCGTACATTCTCCTAGTCCAGTGATTTTTATTTTTTTACTTCTTTGGATTGAAGCTTGCTGCTCCCCACCCTGTCCCTGCTCTAGAATTTCTATTACTGCCTCCTCACCACCCTGTCCCCAGTTTTTTTTTTGTTTTTTTTTTTTTGCTTTTGTGTTTAACCTCCTGCTCCTTCCCCGGACATCTGGACAACACTAGAGCTCCCAGGAGCTGTAAACCCAGAGGGAAGAGAGGGGTCTTGAAGAAAGAGGGGAAATGCCATCTCAATCCCTCTTCTTTTTGAATGTACTTTTAACCTTATCAGGGAGGTAGGCTTCCAACCTGGAGCTCCTGTCTCAGTCAGTATGCAGCTGGAAGTTTGAGCATGACCAAGAAGAAAACTGGCACTTTTTTATCTTCTCTTCTCTTCCTTCTGTCATTGAACTGGAATTGGAAACTCTCCTTGAAAATCCTAAGCTTGAAAATATTTTTTGAGTCTTTCCAAACATCTTTTGGCCAATGTTTGTGCCATTGGTTGGTGGTACGCCAGAGAAGGACTAAATGGGCTTGCCTTTTTGAGGTACTTGAGCAGAGGTAAAGGAAGGGGAAGAGAAAGAAACGGGCAGCTCTAGCTGTTTGTGTGCTATTCCTGTATAACAACAGGGAAAGCAGCTCTCTGTTTTTCTTGACAGCAGTACATTTTAAAATACCAGGGTGCATTCCTGAGACTAGACTAGGTTACTCAGAAAATAAAGTACAGAAGAGAGGGACAGAGAGAGGCCCAGAGGGAAAACAGCTATGTGGGAGAGGAGACCAGGAGGAGCCTGTAGAGAATGAAAGGATTACCAGACTCACTTCTTAAAATTGCATTAGGAAAGCTGAGGAAAGAGCCTTTATATAGAAATTGTGAATGAAGCTTGTTTGAAAGCCTTGAGGATGAAAATAGGACTTTTGGTGCTACAGAATCAGAAGTTGCCTTGGTAAGCACACATGCAAGAAAGAGGAATAGTTCATAAACTTCAAGAGCTTGGAGGCAAAGAGAAGGAAGGCAGTGGACAGAAACGTTGGGGGTGGTAAAGAAGACCTCTAAAGGCATACAAAGGGGGTTAAACACTCAAAACAGCCATTGTAGCTTCCCATTCTTTCTCTATTAAACTGTCTTACCTATCTCTTCTTGAAAGGACTGTTCCTGACAGTACCTATCCTTTACAGTCCCCTTTGCTTTGCAGCGCAAAGGTGTAATGGGGTGATCAACAGAGGTTTGTTTTATAAATTATCCGGAAAACTATTTTCCTAGCAAGCTTTTCTTTCTAATGGGTTTTAAAAAGACACTGCAATATTTTGGGGGGTTGGGTCTTTAATGTTTCTAAAAGCAGCTAAAATCTAAGACTTCATTTTCTGATCAAACTCCAAGATTTTTGGCTTTTTCAATCTTGAGGTCATTACGTAGTGTAAATAAACGTGTTCTACCAAGTGCTGAAACCTTGCATTTGAGGGCTAGAGGTATAAATAATCAGTTAAAAAGTCAAATGTACCAATAACTTTATAGATCTTAATTTCTAAAATTTCTAAGCCATTAGACTAAGACTTATGGGACAGCATCTATGTAAAAAATTATGGGAATGTTTTTACCATAAGGTACTGTTAAAAAAGCCTTCATCCCAATTTTAATACTTTTACCCCTGATGATCTTGTAGCTCTTCTGCTGTGTGAACAAAGACTCACTCTGCAGAAGTGACAATCTGGCTTTTAGTAGACAGAATAACAAACCCATGTTGCATTATTTTGCAAATGCATGAAAATTCTTACTCCCCAAAACTAAACTTTTCCCACATGATTTCATGACTGCAGTTATATGGGAAAAGCTAGTTTTTATAATAAAGACATTTGATGTTTTGATACTTTTTACTGAGATGACATATCGCGAAAGATGTGATGCCAGTTAGAAGCTTATATGATATGGACAGATACTGTACAATGCTGTACTTCAGGCTGGACATAAGTGCCAGCCTTTAGAGTTGAAAGGTGACTGACTTAATTTTCCCAGCTTTGGACTGTTTCATTTGAAAGTGCTGTGCAAAGACTTATCCTCTAGAGATTTAAAGAATATATGTTAGTGTGCTTTGCTGTGCAGATATACACTGAGCAGGACTAGGATGGTATATGGACTGTAGCAAATCAAGCAAGCTTGGGGATTTAGTCATATTTACAATAGACATTTGTTTACTTACTCTGTGGTCTTTCTTGTGTAGGGTGAAACGGTTATGCGTGTCTTCAGGTGATAATGGACAAATTGTTTAATTAATAGGGGTGGGATTGCTCCAAATCAGAAGGTCAAGAATCCTTGCGTAGTGTGTGGGAAAGTATGATAGTCAGAGTGATTAACACCCAGAGGAAATTTCTTGGAGTTTACTTTGGCTGGTCTATAGTTGATAATTCCCTTGGCTAATGGAATGCCCGGCTCCACGTCAATCACCATTTGCAGAGCTTAACTCTGAATAGCAGTTATTGGTCACATATGTTGGCCTGTCAACTCTCGTTTCAGAAACAGGATGTAAAATGGCACATGGGTAAACTGTAGCAATTTGTGTTTTTTGTTTCTATTTTTATGTTGTTGAAAGACTCAGATTTTTAAAAAAATGAAATATAGGAAGACTTTTAGTGTTAGTCTGCTTATATGAAGTAAGAGGGTCTCCGTGCCACAGTACTTTGTTTTGCAGGCAGGAGAAGTCTGGGAGAGGGAGAGGTTAGGAGAACGGGAATAAACAAACAAACGTCCATGGCTGTTGCCACTTGTGCCCTAGGCTGATAAAAGCTGTATAAGAAGACTCTAATGATATTAAAGATTGTATACGGATAAAAATTATGACATAACATCATACCTTTGGTAGTTGATGATACGTGCTGTTGGCTTGACTTCTTTCCATAGAGTTGGAGGAGAGGATGCTTTTTGTGTCAGTAGTGTCAGTAGAGTGTTAGCTGATGTGTGGTCCAGGGCAGCTATGACTTTCTGGTATAGTGCTGCTAAGAGAGTTGCAAGAACAGCAAATCCACACCAGCTAGCTGAAATGAACCGTTAATCAGGAAGGGGAATGGGACAATGACATACCAGAGAGCCTTTGGAAAATTTTGTCATGCTTCATTCTTATCTGGAAAGTAGGGTTTATAATAATGACTGAAAGATGTTTTGCAGTTTGCTTGCAGTTTTACTTACAAAGAACAGTAAGAATTGGTTATACTGATGATTTAAGAAGGCAGAGGAGGCAGCTCCTTGCCATAGGTTGAAGTGCATACTGTGTCTTTGTGCAATATGCTTCTCTTAATGGTACCCTCTTCCCCAGCAATATCCAGTCTTTAGCCTCTCTCCAGCTCCCTCAGAAAAAGATCCTTCCACACCAATCAGCCCATTAAAACTGTTTCATTTCCAGATGACAGAACCCCAAAATAAGGCTAAGTTATGCTGTTCTGGGATGTATCTGGACTAAACAATTTATTTTTTTCAACTTCACTATGTTAAAGCACTACATATGCTATTCTACATACTATATGTAAAACAAAAAAAAGTTGTATTTAATAAATGGCAAAATTAATTGAAATAATTCTTTTTGACTTATTTCTTAAAACATTTCATTCAAGTTGACATACTCCTGTAAAATGTGTATATTTAGATGAAGCTGAACTTCTCAACAGGGAACTGTTCTATCAAAAAAAAATTTGATCTATTCCTGTGATCTGTGAATGAGACTGAAATACTCATTGGAATTAAAATATCTGGTGAAAGAGGAGGTGAAGAATTCACATTAATTTTTAAAAACATAATTTCATTGTGAAATTTTATGTCAGACCAGATGATATAAAAGAGACTTTATGAAATTTAAAATATGAAATATTTAAATTTTATTAAAAGGAAGAATATTTGTGTTTTCGTTGTTGATGAGCAAGTCTCCAGTGGTTAGAAGTGCTTAATCTGTCCAGTTCTCCTGACCCCAGTAATAACAAAATTGATGGTTTTTTATAATGACAGGATTACTATTATATTTTAACTACTCTGGAAGAGAAAAAGTCATGACATGGTGGATAAACATCCTTAGCCTAGCCTGTAGTGAGGATCTTGCTAGCTACCTTAATGTAAACACTGCAGGTACCTTGTTTCTTCATATGCTTTTATAACAAGATAACCAACATGTTTATTTTTTTTAATTCTTCTTCCCTTGCCACAACTCTGTGCTGATTCCAATCTCTAGTATAGTTGCTTAAATATAATTCCAGCAATGACATTCCAGTAGTTGAGAAGGGACTGAAAGAAAGAACATCCATTCTCCAAACCCTGGTTATACAAATAATGAAATGAGTCATGGTATCTCATAAAATATTTAAGGGAGATGGTATAAAAGATCAAAAGCCGTAAAAGCCTCTAGAATGACTCAGAATGAGGCAGATAAATTGCTGGTGTCCTTGCACTAGCAGGAAATTCTTTGGACGAAATTGCAAATGATACTAGGAAGTGGACTATGCCCATACTAAGAAGGGCTGCTCCACAAAATATACTCTAAATCCCCAAATCTGACCTGGGGAATTTCTGTCCAGACTTTAGACGTGTTATCGGTTTAACTTTGAGCATGTAAGGTGTGTTGACCGTGTTTTCCAGGTATTCAGAACATTGCATTTCAGTGGATGAAGTAACTCACAGATGTTTTACTATGCCAAAATTTGTCTGTCATTGAAAGCACCATGTTAAAGTATGGGTACATGGTTGGTATCTTTAGTATTTTGCAGGTTTATCTTTTAAATGCAAATGTGCTGGGACAGGAAGCTCTGTTAAAATTTCATGTCTCCATGTGTCCGTGCTGTAACTGAGGAGTTACTTATCCATCTTGATTGGGTGGTGATGCCCAACCCTCCCAAGCTAAAGACATAGGCATAGGTATGAAGGAGGCCCCCAGTTCTACTTTCATGTTAGCCACTATACATCCTGTATCTACCTCAGGGGGAGGATGCAGATTAAATCAGTTTACGCTGCTAGTTCTCTACTACCTGGCTATGCTGGCTTCCAAGTGCCCAGAAGGTCGAGAAAGCCTTCCTGCAATTGAGTGGAAAGCATCATGGGGGGGTTCAGCTGCAGCTGGAGGAACTGCAGGAATTGCCCCAAGAAATCTTAGTAACCGACACAGGAACTTCAGTGTGAAAACTGGTGTGGAAAAAAAGATAGAGTGAAGATTGTAAGTACCTGCATGAACACAAGTTTATCTACCTTATTAATTAGATTTTAGACATCTGGGTCTAAATCTGTGGCTTATTACTTATATCAAAGAAGTATATACAAGAGGACCTGCAGAATCAGGCCTTTCCCAATAAACCTTGCATAACTATTCTTTATTATCTGTGCTACCTATCTTGAGACTATGTATGGATTGACATACAAACCTGCAGCCTCTTGTTGTTGTGAGGAATGCTCACTTTAACTGAAGGAAGAAAAATGTTGGTAAGGCTTTAAATTGATTGTGGTGAAAAATATTTTTTTTCAGCATAAGTTTGATTTAGTCAGAACAATACAGAATAATGGAAATAATATTGAGCATTGTTGCTGTCTGAGAAGTCAGGCTTAGTGAAGGAGTGCTGTGTTAATGTTTTAGCAAGGTCTAATACATCATCAGCGAACAGAGTAGGGGAAAGGCTTCTCCAGAAGGTTTGGGAGTTCTAAGAAAACAATAAAAATTCATGCTAGCCTTAAATCCAACAGTACGCTTAGTTTGCAGTGTTCTCCCCTCATCCTTATTAAAAAAAAGAAAATTAAAATGGAAGTGTTTGTTTTTAAGACAGAAATGTTATTTACGCTATGAGACAGCAAAAGTCTATGCTGCCTATAAAAGACATAGCTTTTAAAACTGACTTCAACAGGAAATCCAAATGTGGTATTCTGTAGGTTTAAAAGAAGTTGTTTTATAAGCATTTGTGTATACTTAAACATTTGCAAGAAATTCAGTGACCCATTTGTTGTGCTTGAGGGAAGGGCTGCCATTCAGAGGGACCTTGACAGGCTTGAGTGGTCCAATATGAACCTCATGAAGTTCAACAAGGCCAAGTGCAAGGATCTACACCTGGGTCAGGGCAATCCTTAGTATGAGGACAAACTGGGGGATGAAGGGATTGAGAGCAGCCCTGCTGGACTTGATGATCTTAAAGGTCTTTTCCAACCTAAACGATTCTATGATTCTTTTGTGTGCTGAAGCCATATAAAAAGATAAATTGCTTCCTTGAAATGGTTATTGAGTGTAAAAGGATCCCACAATTAGTAGGATCTAGTCATCTGTAGGCTTCTATGCTATGGACACCTCTAATTCATCAGATGAACTGAAATATAGTATCATTTAGGCTGGGCTTTGTTTTCCTTAACACCTGTTATATCCCATTCGACGATGGCTGTATAAGGCATGCAGAAAAATCTTGTTTTATGTTGTGTTTCTGATCTGAAGTCAGGTGAGACGAATTTCAGTCTTTATAGAGGATGTGACTGACTAAGGTTAGCAGAGTGGTCCTACAGTCTCCTAGCAGCCAGGGATGATTTGTTTAGCATAATTAATGCTACAGTTTATTTTACATGCTACTCTATGGTATTTAGTTACAGTAAACTGAGCAAGGGCACGAACTGACAACTTAATTTCAAAACTGTTGACTTCAGAAACATTTCTCCCATCCAGTATGATAATATGGCTGACAGTAGTATTAAAACTTGCAGGTCTCCTAATGGGAATCTCGGCCTGTGACACAAATGTTACCTACTTCATACCATGCATTTTTATTGTCATAAACCAAGACTCCACTCATAAGTATCTCCTGTCCTTTCAGTGTCTTCTAGTCCCACTCATTCCCATTCCCATGACTTCATCTTTCCCTGTAAGCTCTATTTCTGAAACTCCATGTTCCCTACTTCCCAAACTTGCTTATGTCTGAATCCTCAGTCAGATTTCCCTGAAGGTGCTGAGCTTTTGGCGCACTCAGTGTGTGTGTCCACATTAGCAAGTCATGCTGGACCAGTTAACAACAGATCTGTAGGGTGAAATAATCAATGCAGAGAGCCCAGTACCCAGACTATGTACGTTTTACTCCCATACTTTATTCCTTCTAGTCACGGCATGAGGACTGGATATTCGTTAGTGGCTGAAGGTCATTATGAAGTGCTCATCTAGAGCTCATCATCTGGGTTATTTCATCTGGGAGGATGAAACTTCACATGCTCCAGCATCAGTCAGTGATGTGAATGAAGGCTTGATTAATGGAGAGGATTGGGAGATTGCTTAAAAATGTTCTCATGACCTGAACTAAAGCACTAATGGGAAGACATACAGCAAGCACAGGGACTTCTGCTTTGCAAAGGCACAGATATCCTTGAATTAGCATATGCATTTGAACTGCTCATTTCCCTAATACTGCTTTGCAAACCAGGCTCATCCTGAGTGATGATGTTAACAGTGTAGATACAGCTAATGAGCAAGCCACACTCAAACCACTCGTAAGGCACAATGGTGTGACTGCCCCTCAAGTGAGGAGGTTAAGTTATACATGAGTGAACTTGGGTATTCTGAGCACAGAAAAAATGGTGAAGGGCAGACTTAGTAGGAGGAAGATGGTTTTGGGTCAGGCTGAGAGAGAGGAGTACTAATGCTAAACAGTGTTATAGTGCTAATCCTTTTAACTTCCTCTCTAAGCTTTGTTGCCAGACCCCTGTTGGGGCCTGATTATTCAGACTTTGCTCTGTCTTCCCAGGCATCTGTTTCAAGCAGAGCTGCCTCTTTCCATAGTTAACAGGGAGCCAAATGGCAAAAGGCAGCTAGTGTTTCTTCAAGGTGGCAGACAGCTTTTTACTGTTAAAACTTTGTAATTCAACCAAAGGTATGGAATATCTGCTGACCAAGCATATGAATGTGTTTAGGAAGCTATACTCCTCAGAAGTATGGGAGTATTGTGTCTGTGTTGCATTATTTCTTATCTCTGCTAACCATAGAAGGATCTCTTCTATAGAAAAGCTCGGGAGTACATAAAGGCACCGTTGTTTCTTGGAGTTAGTGAAGCTATGAAACGCATGAACTTTACCCCTTGCCTCTACAAAAGGTCTGCCAATTCTATGAATTTTAAATCCATGGGAAATTTTTGTTGCCCTTGGCTGTTGAGTTTCAATGGCTAAAAACTCTTTCTGAAGTTATGCTTGAATGCTATTTTCTTTATAGCCTCCAAAATGACACCTTATGCTTTTCCTGCATTCATAACACTGAGAAAAAGATGAACAAGTGTTCTCTGTTCAGACAACCATCATATATAGTCTGGTCTGTCTGGCTGTTTGAATGTAGTGATTTAATGCCAGTAATTCCAAGAAATTCTAAAATGTGTTTAGCAGTTTGGTGTTTAAAATCTGGGAATAAAAAGGCTGGTGTTATGATCCATGAAGGAATAGCACATACAAACTGGGGCTAGGGCACAAGAAAACTGGTACTGTTCCCTGTGTAATGACCCATGCATGGCAAAGATTGTAAGGAGTGGCTGGCAGCAAAGAGCTATCTACAATGATGTAGTCATTTTACGTTCCAATAAGGTCTTGGTTTTTTAGTATTTAAACAAAATTATGCTGCAGGAAAATATGGAGCCTGTTGTGCAACTCTTGTAAGAAAGAAAATCAAACTTCAAAGTGTTGTGCTATCATTTAGAAGAATTACATCCATCAAATTCTGATTTTTATCTGAGTATTTTGGAGATGGAAGGGGGGAGTCTTTTGATTCAGGAAGGAAACAGTGGCATACTGAGCACTGGAAATGTCAAGGCACATGTGGGCAGATGCAAACAGTACTTTTTTGGCTATGTGACCACAACTTCATTTTTGCTTATTGAAGATGATGAGCTGAGAGAACAGGCTGTATTTTCAAAAGTATCTAGTAACATATTAGATGGATCTGTTTTTCAAAGAATATTGAGCACTTACTCCTCTGAAAAATTGGAGACAAGCTAAACATATAAAAATGTGTATTTTTGTGTTCCCTTTTGAAAATGTAAGACAGCAGTAAGAAAGGGGAAAAAATGAAATCTGCCTTCAGTTTTCCCATCTGTATTATAAACCAATATCATAACCAAAACTATTCCAAGATACGTCCAGACTACTGCATCAGAAAACCAAAGATCCCCGTTTGAGAGGTCAAGTAGGTCTCTGCATCCATATTTTCTTCTGTAAGGAAGACTGTGACTTGTGTCAGAAAATTTATCCACCACTTCCCCATTGGGAATCCAACCTTACTATTAGTTTGACTGTCAGACATGCACCTAACTTTAAATACATCAGGTAAAACCCACCCATAAGCCTTGTGTCCAGATTTCTGTCTGTAGTGGTGTGTCCAGATTGACAGACACAGAAGCATCATCAAAGAGGCTGGTGAAAGAACAGTGTTGTCAAACACCAGATTGGCACAATGTGGAGGAATTCTCCCCTTTGCCTCCTTCCAGGTTTCTTTTGCTGCCACAACATCTTTCCTTAGCCAAGGAAACAACGGCTCAGACAACGTTGTGGTCGTTGGCTGTAGAGTTGCCCCAGGCAGCCCTATCCTGCTCTAGATTTGAGAGACTTAACATGAATTTGATCTCTGGACATTTAGCTTTCAACCTGCTAAAGGTGCAGACATGATGACTTCCACCCTCAGTGAGGCTAACACTCACTCATGCCACTTACTGAGTGGCTTTTGCAGGCTTGGCTTTCATGCAGAGAGTTGAACTCTTGTGACAGTGCAGAATCCTGAACGAATCAAAGTCCAGGAAGCGCATCAAAAGATTTCTCAATTTCTTTTATGTCAAATGTAATAAAATAATAGCTTTTAAGCAATTTTTCTAAATCCTGTTTCTGACTTGTGTGCATGTGACGGTAGTAATAATGGGGCTCCCACTGGCCTGTGGTGTTTGCCTTGTGGTGGGCTGTGATGGGAAGTGGTGAATATCAGATCTGTTCTCCCTGACGGCACTTTGCTAACCAATTCACAAACAGTTGTCCTGAAAAAGTCGGCCTGTTCCAGATGCTGTGTACCATCACACAGTTCCTTTCTGCACCCCAAGCACCTGAGAAAAGCAGATGGGGAGCTGGAGGGAGGCTTGGTAATATCGATCATAAAAAGACACCCCTTCCCCCTATATCTAAATTATATCTTATTAGTATGTCATTTTCCAATATAAACAAATATCTGCTTCTGAAATACATAAGTTGAAAGCAAGACTGTGGCCCTGATTCTTTAACATATGAAGTAACAGAATAAAAATGTATATGTGAGAATGCTTTAAAAGATTGTATTTTTAAAATGTTTAGTTCTAAGAACAAGCACTACTCAATGTACTAGAGATCTTTTCCAAACAAGTAATCCATCGGGGAACTGGTATACTTCATCTGGTACAATAGGGTGATATTTATCTTCAGACTAGACAGAACAAATCTTCTTTTTAAGCCCTTGTGGCCCTTTGAGTACTGGTCTGACTGAAAAGAAAAGAAAGATATTTATCAGAGAATCTCAAGTGGATGGTGAAGTATTATGCTTTGAATGGTTTATATTCTCCTCTCTCTCCTATATATTATTATAAAGTCTGTTTTGCTTTGCATCTGAAATATGGTGGTAGGATATCCATGTTCCCAATACAACATGAAGGTATGTGACATAGGGGGTTTTGTTTGACTATTTTGGGGGAGGGGTGTTACACAAATGCTGCTGAAAAATTAACATCACTTGCTGATTGAGGGCTCAGATTTCATATGTCTGATTTTCACTGTTCAGAACATTAGTGGTGGCATACACATGAATAATTCCGTTCATAATATTGTCAGATGCTTTTCCCTGTCACTTGGGTATAAAACCAGAATAATATAATTTACTTTATTGACTTCTAGAGGTGAAAATCATTCTAGTTATTGTGGTCAGTCACTTGAATTTGAAATTTTTCACCATATAGTTGAGTCATTTCAAGGATCTCTCACACAGCATTTTGGTTTTTTGTTGCTTTTTCCTTGCATGCACATAATATGTTGAAGTTTCCACACAAATGAAAAAGGTACCATCTAAGGAAAGGCTGATAATACCTTGTAATTGTTTACATGGTTCATAACTGCAAACCATCTTGACCACATCTTGATTGCATACAAAGGGTCCAGCCTACCTTCCACCTAAAGACAGTTATGAAGCTCAGTTTGACTTGATAATAAAGCACTCAGGAAGACAAGGATGGTGTCTCACAGAATCATGTTTTTAGTACTTTGGTTTTTCAGGAAATGCTAATTCTTATAACTTCATAATCCCAAGTGCAAATATAACGCAAATCCATAGATCTTAATAATATATGTTTTTTATTTGAGTAGTAGCACTTGAACATTTCAAAATAATTTACAATAAAAAAAGTGGTAAAGGGAGCAGAGTTTCTCTGCTAAAGGCACTCTAAGCTCTGTGTGTGTGTTAAAATCCCAGCACGAATGCACAGCAAAATGAAGTATTAACTTTCTTTTCTCTCTAAGAGTTCAAAACGTTTTTATCCTTTGGGATTTAATGTAAGTGATGCTGGATGTTTAGTCTACAGTCTTCTATTTACCTTTGAAAAGCCTAGGTTGTAATCTGATTTAGGTGACAATTGAAAGAGCTCGGTGGTCTCAGTTTAGTTCCATGTTTATGAAACCACCGTCACACGCTTAACACAGTGCTGGGCATGTCAATAACAGACCCATTTTGAGGCACACTGGCACAATCACAGTAAAAGAGGCATGGAGTATAAACTTGGTTTTAAAGAATATCCAACAAATTCCTCTCTTTTAAACAGCACAAACATTTACTGAAATTTTGCAAAGTCAAACCCTCTCCACTGGATGGGATGCCTTTATTCTCGCAGATGACAGACTATTCAGCATTACAAATGGCAACGCTTTTGGTACTGCTGGAAAGGAAATCCTCAGTAGGAGGAACTGCATTATGGTAAATGGGATTTGCACTGGTTTATTAAAGGTATCAGTATAGCAGAATCTGGCCAGATGATATATTGTTAAGTGGCCATCAAGTCAGAAACTCTGCTAGGTTAAGAAGATGCTGACTCTGATCAACATCTTTAATCATCTGTTTACATCTGACCCATCCTGAAGTTGTAGTAGACATGATAGGGTAGTGTAAAACTCTGCAATAATAAATTAATTCATTAAGATAAGTTGATATTGGAATAAATGAAAATGTGGCCTTAAGTAATAAAGGCAATAAAAAAAGAATTTATTTATAAAGAGGATGTTTCTCATCCTACATTATTAAATTCTGAAAAGAAAGCTCTATTGTAGTTTTCTAAAAACACCATGCCAGTTAATTCCATTTCTGTAACGAAGTACGGGTGAAAAGCTGTGCATCGCAACCATCAGTAAAGGTTTTTGTGAGATATAGACACAGAAGAAGAAAGAGGTTTAGAGTTTAGCACTTCAGGGGGCTAATGTGTGTTCAAGCTACTTCTTGAATGGACTGTACCTTAATCCCTTTGCTGCCAGTCAAGATAGTGATTAAAACTCACCCATCCAGGGAACTGCTTCTGGACGTTGATGTGCTGGGTTGTGGGGATGGTGTTAAGGGAGTGGAGAAGAGGAGGGCTTATGTATGTATGGCTGATGTTTGAGCAGCTGAATTTCAGAAACAAGGAGGGAAAGAGAGGGAGAAACTTGGCTGGCCCTAAGAGAGAGAGAACAAAGCTTCCTTCAGTAAACTCAGACAGTCACATAATCATAATTTCTGAGTTCCTCACAAGAGAGCTACCCCACTATCACTACCTTCAAGAGGAAGCAAGATTGTGAAATCAAAAGTCAGCACTGGAGGGGAAAAATAAAGGTAGCTTGTAAATGAGGCAGAGTTTATACGAAGAGTTTATATAAAGTAAAACTTTAGCAGTGATAGCAAGGCTCCTGGTGAACTACATGGTGGACGTTTTAATCTGTCTTCTCAGATGCAGATTGTCTGCTGTTTTTAAAGTAGGTTCTTTGTGTCCAAGGAGCTTAGCATTGGTGACAGAATAACATACTCTTTAATGTGAATATGGAGGAAAAAAAATACCTTCCCCCATCTCCCCTGCTGGTAATTCTGCTTTGTAGATAATATCTCTATATTGCTTGCTTGTTTATTTTGTAGAATTTTTTGTATCCAATTACTACTAGATGACTTCAAAAAATCAATGTGGAGAAAATACACTTGTTTTCTGGTTAACTAAAAAAGCATTGAACATGTAAGTAAGTGGTGGCTGTGCTGCTGCCTTTTGAATTCACGCATGGCTGCTAAAATATTTCATCTCTCAGGCTTTCTTGCACATCTTATCCATGCTAATGGGAGGAAAATGTGTTGCTTTCTGATCTTCTCCAGAGCATATCTCATTGAGTGGCTGGTACACTCAGCTCCTCCAACAGAGAAGGTAACATATTAATGATGTTTTTAGTCCAATAGATTTACTTCAGAGTAGCTGAAACACATGGAGTCCTTAAGGACCAGACATTTTTAACAGAACAAAATAGCATGCCATGAATTACTTTCCTCTGTCCTTTAGATTAATTTCCTTTTGAAAGAAGGGATAAAAATTAAAATCTTGTCAAGTGGAAGGCCTAAGTTGGCAACAAAGAAGATCATTCAAAATATGGTCTACAGTTAAATTTAGGAATACAGATGACACAAATGAGTCCTATTAGTTCTTTTTCCCACAGATTTGCTTCTTTTTCTTTTCTTTTTTCTTTTTTTTTTTTTTATTTTTCATTTGGTGTTACTGCCTGAGAAATGGGCTGCACAACACCTGCAGGGTATTCTACACATTTAGGACTGCAACACTTGGTATTGTACACAGTGTATTTCTCAGAATAACACTTCAGAACCTGGTCTTCCCCCTGCTTTAGGAACTCTGTTGTTTCATTGCTAAATTATAGGCACCTCAAGATGAGCTGGAAGCTCTGCCAGGCTCTGCTGCTACCACCTTATCTTTCGTATCTTGTTTATATCTTTTGGACAGGAGACCTGCCATGCTTCTTGCCAGGGATTTATATTAGTCCTTATTTTTCTAGAGGTGTCCAGAGTTTAGGGAAGGAAAGCAACCCAGAAAATGTCATAAAAGTAGTATTTTAACAAATAAAGCGTCCGTATGTAGCCCTTTCACATATGCGGTGTTGCTGATTGAGTTGAAAGACAAGCAAAAAATTAGAAGTGGCTTCTGTGAGGTGTTTTTCAAGGCTTGGTTGTTATGAGCTGGAAATGAGAGCTGCCATTGGCTTTAATCAGTATTTTAGATGCTACTCAAAATTGGGCTAAAGTAAGCTACTGAAAATGGACTTAATTTCTTGCCCTGGCTTATGTGAGTATTTTTATGTCATTAACATGGAATCTACCCTCACCACTGCATCTGGAAGTCTTCCAAGTGCATTTGCAAGGTTAGTGGAAAGGGGGAATGTGCAGTGGAACAAGCCCTGCCTAATTCTCCTTGGCTTAAGTAGGTCTGGCTTTTGTGAAAGTTTTGAAGGAAGGCTGGCTCATCCACTCCTGATGGCAATCCAGGAACCTGAGCAAGCTTTGAAGGAAGTGATATAAATTGGTTATCAGCTATCTGTTCACTGCAATTATACAACCCCCTCTCTTCCAGAGAGGACTGGTTTAGCTGCCTGAAGGTCAGGAACTCAGAACATCCTGGCTGTACTGCCTTTCTTTGAGTTAACAGTAAAAGAGATGGTTACCTGCAAATGGACACTCATGCTATCTATTTTGGACATCTGTCTCCAAAGGAAGATATATCCCATCCTGGGGTGCCTGTTTCACTCCATTTTCTAGGCATAACCTAAACAGCTGGCTAAAATATAGTCTAGCTTTTCAATGGCAAAAATTAAAGTTTTGCTCTGCGTCAAGTCTAGAGGAACTTGTCCATCAGTCTTTTGACACAGTAAACTTAAGCGTATATATCCCACCCTGCCCACTTGCCCCATTTGCCCTTTCTCAGACCTGTTTCTTGACAATATAATCAGCCCCGTGCTATCCACCTCATCCTCTCTGTGGCACTAGAGGTGACCAAAGCTGTCTTTTCCTAACTGAAGATGGGAAAAGAAGCTGCGAGTAATCTAATGAGCCCATGAGATGAGATGTGATTCTGGACCTTATACTAACAAACAAAGAAGGTCTGGTTGAGGATGTGAGGGTTGGGGGTAGCCTTGGCTGCAGTGACCATGAGATGGTGGAGTTCAGGATCCTGCATGGCAGAAGCAGGGCAACAAGTAGGATTACAACCCTGGATTCAGGAGTGCTAACTTTGGCCTCTCCAGAGACCTGCTTGGAGGAATCCCATGGATTAGGGATCTAGAGGTAGGGGGGTCCGAGAGAGCTGGTCAGTATGCAAGTACCACTTCCTCCAAGCTCAAGATCAGTGCATCCCTGTGAGGAAGAAGTCAGGCAGAGGAACCAGGAGACCCACATGGATGAGCAAAGAGCTTCTAGAAAACTCAAATGGCAGAAGGAGGTTTACAGTATGTGGAAAAAGGGACTGGCCACTTGGGGGGAATATAGGAACGCTGTCAGGGTATGCAGCGATGCAACGAGGAAGGCCAAGGCCCACTTGGAACTAACTCTGGCAAGGGAAGTCAAGGATAACAAGAAAGGCTTCTTCAAATACATCAGTAGTAAAAGAAAGACTGGGGAAACTGTGGGCCTGCTGCTGACCGAGGTGGGTGCCCTGGTGACGCAGGATGCAGAGAAGGCAGAGTTCCTGAATGCTGCCTTTGCTTCCGTCTTTACTGCTAAGGCTGGTCCTCAGGCATCCCAGCCCCCAGAGGTGAGAGAGACAAAATCTGGAGAAAGGAAGACTTCCCCTTGGTTGAGGAGAATTGGGTTAGAGATCACCTAGGCAAAGTGGATCCTCACAAATCCATGGGCCCCGATGGGATGCACCCACGAGTGCTGAGGGAGCTGGTGGATGCTGCTGCTGAGCCACTCTCCATCATCTTTGAAAGGTCCTGGAGGACAGGGGAGGTGCCTGAGGACTGGAGGGTAGCCACTGTCACTGCAGTCTCAAAAAGGGCAAGAAGGAGGACCTGGGAAACTATAGGCCAGTCAGCTTCACCTCCATCCCCAGGAAGGTGATGGAGCAGTTCATTCTGGAGGTCATCTCCAGGCATGTAGAGGAAAAGAAGGTTATCAGAAGTAGTCACCATGGATTCACCAAGGGAAGATGATGCTTGACCAACCTGATAGCCTTCTGTGGTGGCATGACTGGCTGGGTAGAGGAAGGGAGAGCAGTGGATGTTGTTTACCTTGCCTTCAGCAAGGCTTTTGACACTGTCTCCCATAAGATCCTCATAGGTAAGCTTAGGAAGTATGGGCTAGGTGAGTGGACAGTGAGGTGGGTTGAGAACTGGCTGAACAGCAGAGCTCAAAGGGTTGTGATCAATGGGGCAGAGTCTGCTTGGAGGCCTGTAACCAGCGGTGTTCCCCAGGGGTCTGCGCTGGGTCCCGTCCTGTTCAACATATTCATCAGTGATCTGGACAAAGGGACAGAGTGTACCCTCAGCAAGTTTGCTGATGATACCAAACTGGGAGGGGTGGCTGATACACCAGAAGGCTGTGCTGCCATTCAGTGAGACCTGGGCAGGCTGGAGAGCTGGGCCGAGGGGAACCTCATGAAATTCAACAAGAGCAAGTGTAAGGTCCTGCACCTGGGGAGGAACAACCGCATGCACCAGTACAGGTTGGGGGCTGACCTGCTGGAAAGCAGCTCTGCTGAGGAGGACCTGGGAGTGCTGGTGGGCAACAAGTTGACCATGAGCCAGCACTGTGCCCTTGTGGCCAAGAAGGCCAACAGTATCCTGCAGTGCATTCAAAGGAGTGTGGCCAGCAGGTCAAGGGAGATTATCCTCCCCCTCTACTCTGCCCTAGTGAGGCCGCATCTGGAGTACTGCGTCCAGTCCTGGGCTCCCGAGTTCAAGAAAGACCGGGAACTACTGGAGAGAGTCCAGCGGAGAGCTATGAAGATGATCAGCAGACTGGAGCCTCTCTCTCATGAGGGAAGGCTGAGAGACCTGGGTTTGTTTAGCCTGGAGAAGAGAAGACTGAGGGGGGATCTTATCAATGCTTATAAATATCCAGAGGATGGATGTCAAGAGGATGGGGCCGGACTCTTTTCAGTGGTGCCCAATGACAGGACAAGGGGCAATGGGCACAAGTTGGACCACAGGAAGTTCCACCTGAATATGAGGAGAAACTTCTTTCCTGTGAGGGTGGCAGAGCACTGGAAGAGGCTGCCCAGAGAGGTTGTGGAGTCTCCTTTTCCTGAAATATTCAAAACCTGCCTGGATGCGTTCCTGTGCACCCTGCTCTAGGTGTATCTGCTCAAGCAGCGGGGTTGGAGGAGATGATCTCCAGAGGTCCCTTCCAAACCCTGCCATTCTGTGATTCTGTAATCATGGAGTGAATGGATCAAAGCATGGATTTATATTCCAGGTGTGACTCCATGGCAGATGATGGTTCTGCCACTGTTGTGGGTGTGGGTGTCTGTGCTGATGAGGAACCTGGAAAGAGTAGAAAGCACTGCAAAACATAGTGCAGGAACAGAGGCCTTAACACATCAGTCTCACAGGATGTAACAACTATATTTACTCTAACTTCCAGTAGTAGCAAAAATTTTCTTTTTGGCATACTGTAACTAGTTCTTTTCTACAGCACCTCCGGTAATATAATACCTCTTCATTTCTTGTGGCTGGGAGATGATGAGTGTTCATATTCTGCTAGGGAATTTTCTCAGCTAGGACAAAGGCAAACAGAAGACAATATTAGGTTGATCCACCAGGAGACAAAGGTGGTGAGAAAATGTGACATTTACATCCTTACATCCACCTATAAGAGTGTGCAGTTTTTAGACTGATACAGCAAGTCTTCTGTCAGGTGGAGTTAGCTGCCAGCCAGATTGGTTTCCCAGAAAAAAAGTTCCTGTAGGCTGGCTGCTGTTTAAGTGCACTGTGGCCGTCATTCAAGTTTTGAGCAGATTCTTGTTCTTTGTTATGGAAAAAATGGAGTTATTCTCTCTTACACAAAAATCATCATGATCTTGAATTTACCACAGATTCATAGAAGTCAGTGCAGACTAACCGAAAGGTGGGTTGTTTGGCCTGTCTTGTCGTCTTTTGTTTTCAAGTCATGCTCAGCTGTGGGATGTTGCTGAACCTGTTTGGTTGCTTTGTGAAATATGGATGGGCACGAACTACCACCTGGAGCAGCTGCTACTATGACTAGTTCACAAAGACACATTCATTCTGGTTGGCATTAATTAGATGGAGAAGGTGGGAAAGAAAAAGAGAAGAAAAGAGAAGTTATTGCATTCCTGAGCTGATAATACATACAAGACTAATAAGTGGAGAGGAAAATTGCAGAGCATAGCGGCTGACTCTACTGGCATCTGAAAACTGAGCTAAGTCAACAAACGTGGCTAAAGAGTAACCCAACCTAGTCCATTCTTTGCAGTCCAGTAACTATTTTTTCAAGGGACTTCTGCTTTGTCTGTTTGATCTAAAGAGAGCTAGGTAGGATAAATTAGTGATAGCTGTGGCAAGTAAATGTTACCTGAAATGGAAGATTGAATTAATTTGCAATTAATATTAAAATGCTGTGCAGCTTCATTATGTAAAGCACTACTAGGCATTGCATTTGCTTTTTTTGTGAAATTATTTCTCAGCAGGTCCAAAGCTTAAAATTAACTGTGGATCTCATTGCCATGGGATGCTATGAAGGCCCAAAGTATAAAAGGGCTCTCAGAGAAATAACCGATGGGAGATGGGCACATGGATGGCTGTCTGGCTGCCTATTGCCAGCAGAAGTGTGGGTATTCCTGGGAGAGGTTCAGTCAGTAACTGGTTGTTCCTCAGTTTTCTCTTAACTCACACATCTTCTATGTGAAGAGGAACATTTGGTTGATCTAGCGTGGCTTGTTTCCTTTGAAAAAATACGTCTGTATTAAAAATCTGAGATTCAAGTAGATTAAAATTAATAGCTGCATTATGTATTATTCTCAGCTGGTCTTCTCTGTGGCATGTTACTGTCAGTCTTGTATGATCTTTAGCTTTTGAAACATGTGTGATGGCCTCTTCATCGACAGGAACTTGAAGTTTAACACCCCTACCAGTTAGAGGACTTTGTCGTTCCTTTCAGGCTGGAAAATGTCATGCTCTAGACCTGGAAGTTTCGTAACAATTCCTCCCTAAAGATATTGTTACTGCTTAAATAATCAGCTGATTTTTTTCTTGAGTCACTGCTGGAGCCTTTGTTCGTAGGTTTACCTGCTAGACTTTGTTGTTATTTAAGCTTTTTCCTTTTCTCTTGCTTGAGAATAAATACACTGTGCCCCATTGTTTTTGAGCTGGGAGGTATGCTTTTAGCTGTAGTTTATGTTGTAATTTATGATCGGTTACAGTAGCAGGAGATTCTTCTGAAGAAAAGCAGAAAGTAAACCATATTGTATTTCTTCTTTGTCTCTTGGTCAGCATTACTTCTGGGGGAAAACTCCTTTACATAGACTACAGTGATAGTGATACTGAGAACTGCAGGGTCTCTGGAGAGCCTACAACTTTAGTGACAGGCTCTTCTTTCAGGCTGTTGGGAGAGAATACTTACACGAGTCCTTCATCTGTAATTTGGTAATGAGCTGTGTTTTTTCTGTCTAGGTGCAGGTGCACCACCCTGATGAAGACACTGACAAGTGAATAAAGATTAAGGAGTATGACACAAGAGGAAAGTTGCCAGATAATTAGAGATTTAATAATAAATAGAAAAAAATGCTTGTTCTGTTACCCAAGATTGGTGATCATTTAATTTCTTGCAAATCACGAGTACTTAAAGAGGGAGAGTGATTGATGGGATTAATTAGAGCTATATGTTTAACAAGTGCTCCTAGCTATAATGGCCTCATTAATTAAAATGAACTTTGTAAGAAAGCTCTTTGAATCCATATTGGTTTATGAATTCTCTCTTTTTCTGTTTTTGAATGGAGGAAAAAACAGATTAACAGGTCAGTATTGCATGCAAAAAAATAATATGTAATGTGCTACAGTGATTTATATTTCTTTAGAGAATCAGAAAAACATGAATCAACACATAAATCAAGCATAATCAGCAAGGCCAGCCTCTGTGGAGATGTTATCTTCAGCAGTCTCCGGAGGTCTGTGTTTAAATTCATCTTATGTGAGGTCTTTGAACTAACTGTAGACTAAGTATATCATTTTTATGTTTTAAGCAGTTTGCTTTCCATTGAGAGCATTGAATACCCATACTCCTTTTCTTTTACACACTTGAATTTGTAAATAGTTATATCTCTTGACTTGATAAACTCTTAGGGAAACAACATATGGGTGTATATGTTCGCATACACATCAAGGGTCTCAGTCCTGCAGTCTTTTGCAAACATAGAATGCACTTAAGTCACTCAACAGACCCTATGTGGTTAAGTAAGGATTTGTGTTCCCTGATGCTTTGCTTTGTTTTGCATGAGTTAATGTTTTTTATTAAAAGAAACAGCTTTCTTTTACTAATACATTTCAAGGCTATTCATTTCAATTTGCTCATGGTCCTCATTCATTTTAAAATATACTGGTAGAGTGAATATAGGAATATCCCTGGAAGACAACAGATATACCCTCAGCACTAAAGATCATTTCATTAGCATACACTTGCTTAGGCTCTAATCCTCTGAGTATTTGTCTGTGTACTTAACTTTATTTAGCATTCCCAGGAAATTCATATATCTGATGCTCTCTCTTAGTGTCTGCAGAGCAATTGCCACTACTGTTTGCAGTAAGAAGGCACTGCCTTTATAAGAAAGCTGTTGAACTATGGCTTTTGTTGGAAACAGAACTGAAGTTTCAGCTGCAATTCACATGTGAACATGCGAGTGAGAAAGACAAATTTATCGCATAATTCTGTGAATCATTTGAGACATTTTATTATTATGCAAATAATAGATTCCAGTATGCAGTCTTAAGTTTGTAATTAAAGTAATAGTTTGGTAATAGTGAGCTATGTCCTTTCCAATTATTGTGTAGTTGCTTGGGAATACATTAATTTCTGTAAGACAAAACATAACCTGTAGGAAGTATGTATGACAAAGAGAAATGTAGTTGGATTTGCCTTTGAACATACAGTGTTTGAGTCACTGAAGATAACATAATATGTCTTAATATCAAGTTTAATGAGGACATTTCATATCTATCAGTCTTTTTTGTTTCAGTCTATCAGTCTATCAGCAATTTTTCAGGAATTTTGAGTAAAATGTAATTTTTTAAAGAAACCTTGACTTAATTCTCTATTCTTTATGTGACTCAAAACTTGCATCATTTTCAGCGAGGATGTTGGCTTAAAAGCAAACAATAAAGACAACTTGGTATTTACTAAGACACTTCAACATGGAAATACTAATTGTTTCTTATTGAGCATTGAGCCTGCGCTTGCAGAGTTTGTTGAGAAACTCATCTTTCGATTTTTAACACTGAAGCAT
The DNA here is from genome assembly GCA_031468815.1 of Morus bassanus. NCBI lineage: Eukaryota > Metazoa > Chordata > Aves > Suliformes > Sulidae > Morus > Morus bassanus. The sequence continues at coordinate 82,891,358 of CM062568.1, read as the reverse complement.
CACTGTTTCCTTCAGCAAAACTGAGAGCTGGGTGTGAGACTAAAATATGCTTTTAGTTACTGGAAGTGTAGATTCGTAATACTACTCACAAATAACACATAATCTTCCTGCTTCAATGTTTAAGAATATAAATTTAAATCGGTTCTCTAATACAGTTCCTTGTGGCCACTGTATAAGAACAGGAAGGGATTCCTGCAGTGTTTCTCAAGTTTGTTAATGTGATATTCGCATCCCCGTTTTCTGAATCAGATCACGTAGAGGTAAAGCTTAGACATCCTCTTTGTAAAGCACCTCCACACTAATCTGCCTGTTATGCTAAAAAAATATTTGAAACAAAATATAAAACACTGGGGGATTTAGATACAGCCAGCAGCCTCAAAATCAAGATTGATCTCTAAACCTCCTGAAGTTTTGAGTCTTCCTAGATTTGAGATCTCATTGTCCCCCTGCACCATTTAGGATTAATTGCTTTCCAAATACTGTGGCAGAGGCTTTGACTTCAGAAGATGTCTTCAGAAACTTCAGGTTTCATGTTCAGTTAATTTCAGATCAAGTTTGTTTTGGCATCATTCTATTAAAAAGCAGTTTACAACGAAGCAAAATAAAACAATTTTCTTATCTTTTCAGTGCCAAACCTCTTCTGTGTGATGAGTTTGAATGGGTAAACAATCCTCCAGGCTATGCTGCTGGAGAAGACATAAAAAGGAACAAGTTCCTGTGGATTTGGCTGGGCTAGTTTTTGTCCTTTCCCCGCCCTGTTTTTAAGCATACACTTGCACACTGATATTCTTCAAATCTCATTTTAAAATAATTTGGTCCCACTGATGATTTCATACTCCTGCCCTGATCATTCCCTCAGTGTCCTTCAAGGGGACAGATTAAAATTCAGTGCTATATCGTTAATCTAATGATTGGGAACAGAGTAATTAATCTTCTCTTTCTCTATCAGAAACCCAAAATACAGCACTGAGCAAATGGCTTCATTGATCACAGGAAATTGTTAAAAGCAAGTCCTATGTAGCAGTGAAATGGGATGGGACTCTTTTACTTTTCCCTCTCCCTGCCTCAGTTACCCCCCCAAGATTGCAAGTAGCTGCTGTACATTGTAAGCAAGGGCATTTTTTTTGTCTGTGGCTTACTTTGAAGTTTAGAAAGACACTATTTTGCCTGAATAAGGGAAATCTGATATTGGATGGTTCAATTCATAATCTATTCATATGATATGAATCAAGTACTACACGCTGCTCCTCCAGCAAAGCACAAAGAGTTTTGGGATCACATGCTGCTGTTGAAATCATGGTTTGCCTTTCTCCAGAGAACGTTAATGGTGGGTCATTTATAGTATGACTTATTGGGTCAAATTCAAATAATATTTAATTACTATTGTAAAATGCAGATGAAACATTAGAGGGGAAAATGGCATACCTGCCTATGGTCACCCATCGCTGCCTTAAGACTTCCATCAGTGAGACAACAGAGGGGTTTTGTAGCTCAAAGAGCAATTAATATTAAACAACCATTTGAAGGAGAATTGGTACTCAGCATTCAGATGAAACAGTTTCATATTAAGAAGCCGTTCATATTGTATCATGAGTTGCTCTTGCTGGCATGAAATTTCTAATTTTTCCAGAAAGCTGGACTGCTTTTTTTCTTCCATGTCCTTGATGCGCAAAGAGAACCACAAGGCGCAGATACTGACTAAAAGGCAGGAGCATCTATACCTTCTCCACTTGTTGTATTTGGGATGGGCAGAGGATGTGACTAATCAGTAATGTACTGAAAGTATTTACCCAGAGCAGGAGAGGTCTACATCTCTGACATGCTATTCAGAACAGCCATGAGGCTGCTCTAACTTTGTCCTTGTTCAGCAAAAGACAGAATCACAAATTTTTTTTGAATCAGCTCCCCTGTGCTGACTGACAATGTGGCAGGAGAAGAAAGAATGGAGAGATACTATTTTTTACCAATCCACTGTTGTTTTTCTTCATCAGAAAATCCTATTATTAGCTGTATAGCATCAGTAATTTATGTGAGTGTACCCTCTTGCTTGCCTGTGAGAAAGTTACAAATATTATTACAAATAGTTAGCATATTTGTTCCATTGTTAATATTACAGCTCCACTATGATCACATTCTACTATGCTATGGCATCTGCTTTCTGTATACAATGGACTGATTTTTTAGAGTATTAATTGCCTGGTGCCTGGCAGCGGTACCTGTCAATCTAAAAAGTATGTCCCCTGTTCATCAAAATAAGATAAAATAAAATTCCACAAGTAATGAGCTTTAAAAAAAAGGTTATATTTTTGTTCTGCACATAGAATGAGTGGCATAGAGAATACTCTTTTGTGGGCAGACGACAAAGCAGTAAAAACAAGGTTTTGGAAATTGCATATTAGGAATTACAACAAGTAAATATCTTACTTTCTAGCTTTCTTAAAAAACACCTGGACCAGTTTTCAAGTCCAACTGTTTTTACCAATATATTTATGCCTGACTTATTAGCGAGACAACTGAACCCAACAAAAAGCTGCACTGGATGCTTGTAGGTCAGAGAATTCCAGTAGTGACACTGGAGTACATTTTTGTGCCCCATCTAAGTTGCTTGTCCCAGTCAGTCCTGGTATTATCTTTTTATAGGACTCTGAATGCTTTGTGGAAATAGGGCTTCTTGTAACCTCGTTAGGCACCTGCTTGTTTCTGTTCTCTTGTTGGTCTGCTCCAGCTCCTAAGGCACGCTGTTTCCTGATTGCAAGGAGCATTGTAAGCAGAAGAATACTGGGTTACTATACAGCACAGCTACGAGCTGTGCAGAATATGAAGAATGCTATTTGGCACTCCCCTAACAACAGGATCGCACTGAACATACTCTTCCCATGCAGAGCTGACCCTGAATTCTGCAGAAACAGAAGGCTGCTCAGCAAATAGATAAATTCTGGAGATTCTTTCATCAGAAATACATAATTTAGAACTCACACATGATGAAAGAATAGTTTTATAGTGGTTCAGTAAATGGATATTCATTAAGTATCTGAGCCTTAAGCTATGTTAAATTTAGATACATTAACATACCTCTCTAGTAATATGTTAGCTCCAGAGTCTTAGAGTGAATTTCTTCACAACCTGATTGAGCTCAGGATGTTGCCAGTTGAAATCTAGTGAATCTTTTGGACATAGTTTAAGAAATTACTGTCACCAGCTATCCGCTTTTTTCCCCTGCTGTAACTTACTGCAGCCATATACACCTTGAGTAATACACCTTGCAAAGAAACTCATGAGCTGTGGTTCAGCACATAACCTATTGATTCTGTGGTGAAGTTGTTAACTTCCAGCAGAAAGGGTTCATTGGTGGCTGATGCATCTTGTGTTTCCTTAGTGAGATTCACCAAAGCTCTTAGAGAGCACCATAAGTATGCACAGCCACAACCGTGCTGGCTCTGAGCTCTGATGATGGTATCTTGTTAAACTGTGATAGTTGATCATATTCAGTTGTATATCTCCTTCTGCTACATGAGACTCTAACTCCATGTCCAAAGACTTGTCTAGTGGGGCTTTCATGAATTTCAATAGGTATTGCAGAGGAGGAAGGCTAGAAGTCAACTATTTTATATTTGACATGAGTTCAGAAAGTGGAAGGAGATTAGTATGGTAAAGGATGTGGATATTTGTCAGATGCATTCTTTATCTTAAGCTAAGGTTCTTGAATGGTAACTAGAACAAGCTAGCATAGCCAGCGGCACAAGTAGAAGTTTTTGAGGCTATGGGTTTAAACCCATAATTATTTACTTGCACATATGTGTGTGTGCATACTTGTGTATGTGCAGTGAAAAGTGCACTGAAGCCTTCGCAGATATACCGTCATATAGACATACTCAGATAAGTTTTGAAAGCTTCCAGTGTTGTCTGTTAAAACATATGCAACGTTACCCTCAAACTGAAGAGGGACACATGCAGAAATCAAGGCAGATGTGTCAGTAGAATTAAGATTATTGGAATTGTTTTGCATCACTTTTGTGATTGATTAAGGAGAAGATTTAAATATAAAAACTATTTATTTACTGAAACTGTTTCAGACTGTGGCTGGTTGTCTGCAAGCAAAAGGCATGAAAAACTCAGGCTAACTCTAATGTGGACAAACAGAGCAGCACGGCAGCACCTGCTAATAATACTGGTCTTTGGACTGGTCGATCCCAAATGCAGCTGGATGAGTGTGAGCCAGCATGACTGGAGGAACAGTCCAAAGAAGCTGCATGAGGCTGTTTAATGAAAGATCAAGGACAGGATATGAACTGAGGAATCTAAAATCCTTCCAGCTAGGACTTGTGCTATGGCCCTTGCTGGGCTGCTTGCAAGTTAACCTGACTATAGATTATCCATGGGCATTTTAATATCGTGAAAAAAGAGTTCCAATAATTGTAATCCCTCTGCACATCTGTCCTGCTTTCTACGTGCCCATTTCGCTAGTTACAAGCTGTCATTCCACACACATGCTAACACACATTGCCAGCAGAAACCTTTAAAAACCTTATGAAGAGTGTGCATTTGTGAGGGCTCTGGTCTATTGTTTCAAGGAAATGAAACGAATAGGAAATTAAATAATCACAACAGTTGTTTATTGTTTCAATGAGAACAAAGTGCAGATTCGTCCATGGAAGAAAGACCAAAGACAGTGTGGATTTGCAACCTTATGCTCAAATATCTGAGGTATGTTTTGTTTCACTTTGTTGTGTTACCACTGTATGAAAGAGGGCATTGCAACATGAAAAACAGAGAACACAAGGAAGCAATTCTTTCCTGCTGTTTCCACTTTGCATGAATTTTTAACACCTTTGTTGGAGACCAAAAGTCTGGTGTGACTTCAGTCAGGATTCCTCCTGGGCACTTTGCTGAAGCATTTGTAGTTTTCTGTTGCAGTTTGCAGCTTGCATGCCAGTTTAGCTAAAAAAAAAAACAAAAAAAAAACAACCCAAAAACAACCCAAAAACAAAAACCCAAAAAAACCTAACCAACTGCTACAATCTTGTATTTCATTTACCTGCTGAATTTCAGAAAGTGGGGTCTCCTTGCTGTGTGTAGGAAGGAAAGCCTTTCTCTCAGATACTGTGCTCTTTCAGACTGCCCCCACTTTTGGCAAACTCCTGCTGGATTTTGTGTTTTTGAGTAATATTTGGAGGAAACTGTCAAAACAAGCGAACTGCTTGTTTACCACGAGTCTGTCTTGCAGAGTTCTGCCTTTCCAGAGAACAGCAATTTCTGAAACGTTCATTTTGCACATGACAGGTTTGCCCAGTCCAGGTCAGCCTCCTGTTATGGGCTTGGGCACTGCTGGCCGGTCATCCCTCAGCGCTGAGTTAATTGACCTCAGGGCTGAGCTGGCCCTCACCAGGGCTGCGAGGCAGTGCCATCCTGCCAGCAGCCCTCGGGTGGGTTGCTGGGATGCTCTGCAAGAAGATCCATTTATTCCTGCCTTCTCACCCTGCCGAGGCTGGCCCTTGGGAGGGAGAGGAGGTATTTTGCCGTGGGAGCAGCGCGGAGGGCTGGCTTTGGGAGCACAGATCCTGGCGGAGGCAGTTAGGTGGAGCGGGTTTTCCTGCAATTGTAGGGGAGATTTTCCTGTTGTGTTTCAGCCACAACTGTCTCACAGTTGCAGACGCAGTCATTGCTGCCACAGGGTTACCAGGACGGTGGTGGCTGCTACCGCCTGTCCTGGCTGGGCTGCCAGTGCTTTCCAAGAGGGTCAGCGTGATCCCTGTCTCCACAGCAATGTTTCAGCCAGAAGATATAGGGCAGGATCCAGCGGTGGGTATGCGGCTGGGTGGCTTCTCGGGAGCTGGAGCCGATGCGTATGTGTAGGCTTGCCATTGCAAGTAATTTAGGAAGTATTTTATAACGCGTTTAGCAGTTGTAAAGGAGGAGTTTGTTCTGTTGCTGTGAGGAATTATCTTTTCAGTACTGAAAACGCAGGAAAAAAGGAAATTTTTTAGCAAAGGGTGGTTTTTGTCTTGTGTTTTCAAACAAGGGCTTATTTTTGTCTTGTTAGTTGTCATAAAACTAGTAAGAGAGATACAGGGGGCGTTAGCATCTTCATATTGTTAACATCTGGAACATTATAATTCTGTTTTAAAAATAATAGATGAAGGCTGAGATACATGTTTACATGATAAGAATGAAAAAAATGTGGTCATTCCCTAAATATTGCTCCATTCCTTGTGCAAAGTCTTTCAGATCCCATTTATTTATGTGTAACTGATGAAATCACATAACCTAAAGCAATGACATGTTTAAGTATGATGGCCGAGAGACAATGTTTTTTCAGAGGATGTACTTTTTGTAAGTGGCATGCTCAGAGTGATGGTCTGGTCACTACAGTTACTTTATACACAAGTTCTGTATCCACAAAACATGCCATACCTTTAGAAGGATGAGAAGCACGTATAGTCCACACGTACAGAATTTCTAATGTGATTTTCCCAGTATAAGATTTCAAGCTGAGCAGTTGTCTAAGAACAAGATAAGCTGATATTCAGTCAAGTTTTAAAGTAGATATTTAACAAGCTCCCGGAGGCTGGAGGTTGTGCAGATGCATGCCAGTAATTCTTTCACGAGTGCCACTCTCTTTATTACAGTAAGGGTGATCTGCTTGCTAGCTGACAGGAAATGTATAATTTACTCTAGTTGTTTGAGATAAACTGTGAGACTGTATATGTTGTTGATGAGGAACATCTCAAAGGAATGTAATTGAGCCATTGTTTTCTCTTTCCATGCTATCTTAAAAGCTACCAAGCTATTTTGTGAGTGACATTGAGAACATTTTACTTGAGACGCCTGTATGGGTTTTTGGTACAGCTATTCAGAAGTGATTGCTCATTTTAGTTCTTTTCTCCTACTCCCTTTTGGGATGTTCTGAAGACTATCTGAAGGACAATTAATTTGAGGATGTCAAGTAAACCAGTAGGTAGTCCAACCAAACTAGGAAGTAGTCCAACTACCTATAGCCAATCGGTTACTTTTCATGTGCCTGTGTGCGCATGCATACCTGTCTGTGTGTTTCGCAGAACACATCCATAGCTGGGTAGTGAAAAAGCATTTTCCATTCATTTCATGAGGCTGCTCAGCAAGGCCTTTCCCAGAATCGGGATCTCCTTGAGCACAGGAGAAGAGCTGTACAAACCAAACACCACCCACATCTCAGGGCTGGAAGGAACTGGGACTCTAAGCAACAAAGAGACTCTATAGTGACAGCTCAAAACAACAACGCTTTCACTCGACAGAGTGAGCTTAAATTTAATACTGGAGCTTCTAGCTGTTGTACAGTTCTCTGGTTGATGTCAAGTGAAGCACAGGTAAACCGGATCAGTTTTTCTTATCACTTCACTAGCTGGATTAGCAACTGGTGTTACCTAGTTTCCTAATTTACTTCAGCTCTCAGAGCATCTCTCTGGTCATCAGTAGGGATTAAAAAGACTAGTACTATCCAGGTCAGTTTCTAAGCTGCAAATTGCATTGCTGATACAATGTAGCCCTTTGCTGCTCTTACTTTCTTAGCTTGAAGCAATGAAGTTTTGCCACAGTGTGGTTACTGAAAACCTGTGAAGCAAGATTACATGGCTGTGGTTAATTATTGGTTTTGTCTCAGGTCTTTAAAAAGTCTTTAAAGGATAACATTCTTAAAGGATGTAAATGCATAGAAGAAAATATTTGAGATCACGAGGGCTTATTGTGGTATGTTTCTGTTAAGTAACACTTTCTGAAGAAATAAAATACATGTGGGCGTGCCTGTGGCAAGCAATAAAGCATTACTGGTTCTTTGCAAAAAGCACCAGCTGACATGACTTAGAAAGTCCTCAAGAGAGATTGAATGGAAACTTGCCACCTTCTTAGGATTTAGTTTTATTACTAAGGAATACAGACTAAGACTTTGCATCTCATTGTGAGTGAGGGGTGGTACCTCACTGAACATGCTGGGTTGGGATGCCAAACCCTTGAGTGTCTTAGGGGCAGAACAGCCAGCTCTTGTTAACCACTACATACAACTGTGTACTTCTTTCTCTTCTCAGTTGATTTTGCTGTTTTTGTTTTGTGTCCTGTTGTGTCAGGGTCAGAATTTTTACTCATGCACTATTTTACTCATGCACTAACCATTTTGGGTTATTTGGCTTAATATTGTCTTTTGGTAATGCCAAGCAACCTGAGGAGGGGGCTTATAAAGTAGTTACTACACTCCTTGCTATTGTGAATGGGAGGAACTTAATCCCTTTGAAGCCTGTTAGAGGGCTGCAGCAGGATGGCAGGAAGGACAGGGATGAACAGTTGGAAGGAAAAGAGTCTTGCACCTGGTTCATGATCTGCAGTATAGGAAGGCAAGCTAGTATTTTGTCAAAAAACTATAAATAAAATACAGAAGTTGAAGTTAGGTTTGTCATGCCAAGCAGGCTGGTCTTAAGACTTAGTGCAGACCCCGTTGTGTCTGCTTCTCAGTAACTGTCCGCACGCCCTTCACATGCAGCAGGGACCAGATCCATCAGAATCCAGAAAAATCCCTGCTCAGTAGTGTCAGCTGGAAACGGGTTGCTTTGGGATCATTCTCCTGCAACTCAGTTCAGTTTTCTGTGTATCTTCTTGGATCTTTAAATACAGAGAATGATAGAAAATGAGTTACATTGGAAGAGAATTATTGGAAGCAAATTTGACTAAACAAGCAATTGTTGAGCTCATGAGAATAATGAAGAATAGATGTAGATTCTCCATTTTCTTGTTTTAAAGCTCAAGAACACAGGAAATAGTTACTTGTTAGTTGATGTAGTCTCAATTTCCTATGTTCTTAAGCTCCTTTCATACCTCGAATGAAATAAGCACATCTAGAAAGCGCAGATCACTTAATCCTAAAGATAATCTAAAATAGTTTAAATAAGATACCTTTAGATATGCGTGTTTCTTTCTATTGACTACAGAGACCAGTTCAGATGAATGTCACCCTCTGGGTTTAGGAACCACTGTGCAGCAAGAGAGGAACTGGTTTCTCATATTTGTTGGGCTGGTGATTTGCTACAAGGTATTTGCAGGGTTCTGTTCTGGTCTACAGGGCCACAGAATGCGCCTAAAATCATTCTGCTAATGGAGAACAGGAACCTAGTACCCCAAGGGGGGGCAGCAGAAGCATGCCCACATCACCTGGCCCTGGTGACACCAGTAGGATGGGAAATGTCCCCACTCCTCTCGGAGCAGGCCTCGGGGTCTGGTGAGGGTTCTGCTCCCCAAATGGAGGAGCAGCCCTGCCAGTTCCCATTTTGTTAGTCCTGGGCCCAGGAAGCCCAAGCTGGGTGTTTCCTGTACCAGTGACAGAGGTGTCTGTCAGAGGTCTAAAATAGATTACCTTCAGAGCACAGATATAATTTGTTCCTCATCCTACACCCTCCCATGGTTCACAGCTAATTTCCCCTTCTAATTACCTGATTACAATCTTGATTTTTAAATACACCATTGATCTTATGGAGTTCAGTGTACTGAGAGTACAGCAGGCGTAAATTAGAAGGAGCTCCTCGATGTTGGACAGTGGGGTGGGTTTTTTTTTCAGTCACCAGAATCTCTTTGTAGACTTTGCAAATGCACAGAGTATAACTCTGAGAATGTGTGTTTCTTCTTTAAAAAAAAAATCAAAAAACTTTTATAGGCTTTTTTAACGATCACATATGAGGAGCAGAGAGCAGGACAGTGAGAAGCTAACGTTGTATGCCTTGCAATGCAATAGGGGTAGCATTATAAACACAAGGAGCTTTAGTTAGTCAAAAGTACATCCTGCAGGTAGTTTAATTCAGAGTCCTGTGTAGCAGGTGAGGCCACACCTTCATACCTGATGTAGCTCCTGGGACATTTCTTGCTGCTATTTTAAAGGATCTCTTTGATAAGTAAGCAGACCTTGGGGTTCTTCTTTGAGAACTTATAATGTCATTATCTAGGTGGAGGCAATGATTATGATTTTAAGTAGTATTTACAATCCCCTTTACTTAGCTGCAGGGAAAGAATTCACAGGACAACCTTCTGGAAAGAGAATGCAATCATTTCTTTAAGCCATCCTAAGATCTTCCCTGAAAACTTGCAGTAGCTTAAGGGCCACGGTGTTTCCAAGCTGCACTAAATTACATATCAGTGTGTATGAACACGTATGACTAGAAGGAATGTGCTGAACTGTTTCTGGCTATTTCTGTTGCTGTATCACCTACGCTAAAGATCAGGGAGTACCATGTCACCTAAGGCATTACACAAGAGAAATTCCCAGTTGGGGAAATGTGAGAGATTTTCAGCTCTACTGTGCAAACAAAGCCTTATGAAAACTGATGGGTTTTGGTATTTACTGTTTGGGTAAAATTATTTTACCTTCCTTCTGATGCAAAAGTAGCAACCATCATCTCGGAAGCTCTTAGCTTGAAATGAGAGAGAAAAAATTTCTGTGGTATATAGCAATTTGTCACCTTTGGCAAGTTTTTGGGGCTCTCCAGTCATTGTTTCCCATGCTGCCAGTATCCAGACCAAGATGTGAACCTGCTTCCTCAATATTTGTTGGTGTATAGTTATGATATACCCCAGAATAAATACCAATTTCTCAAATGAAGAGTGTGAATTTAGTTGAAGAGGTTTTTGGAACAGACCTTCAGCCATTCATTTTTTAGGAGGTCGCTGCTGATACCAGTAGACCTATGCTGATTCACATGTGCTAAAGATTAAACAATCCTTTCCTTTCATTCCCCTGAAGCATTTAGAGGAAATATTAAATCTTATATCTAAAGAATGTAGAGCTACGAGAGTTGCATGAATATAAAAAATAAAGGTCAAAAAGCATTCCAAATGTATACTAGTATAGATTTATGCACACATGTGTAATGCTGTATCTAATACTATAGATAATATTAAATCAGCTATTTATTGATTACTTTGGGATTTACAGGACATGATTTTTTTTTTCTTGCCTGTTAGCTTTTGAGGCTCGGTTATTGTTTTAGCTCCCATGAGAAGCAATATGTGATGTTGTGCCAAAGACTTTAATTCTGTGAGGTATTCTTGTCACACTGAATAACATACAGGATTCCACTTTTTAAAAATATATTCTTCTACTAGCATACGTTTTGACCAGAGAGGGATGTTGTCAAAGCTTTATATCACTACAAACAGCATAACAGATGTGCTTTTGCTGTATTAATATCCTTTAAATGTTGCAGACAACTATTTCAACATCATGGAAACACTGCATGTAACTTACTTCTAGACAAGGCAGTTAATCATTCTTCTGTCAGTGAAAATGTATGAATTGGATGAACTAGTTAGTAATTTGCTTTTTTTGCTGAGTATTTGTTTTTGCATATCAGGAGCTGTTGAACAGCACCGTCCTTTGAATATTTATTAATTTCCACTGCTTTGATAAAAAGCAGTGGGAAAACAAGTATTTGCTTGCTTCCTGGTGTGTGCAGCTAGCTTTCTTTATCGTTATAGAAGTTTTCATTAAACATTTCTAAAGAAAAAATTCAGAGTTTTGATTAAGAGATCCTTTTACACTACTTACAAAAATTACACTTCTTACACAAATATCTTACTAGCTGTGCTGCTGGCAATTACTAGCATCATGAGTACTGACAGACCTCAACGTCTGTGCTGCAGAAGGTAAAAGTCGTAATGGACTTCGGACAAAGTGCGTTATGATGGAGTCCATTAGTTTAATCACATTTGAAATGTTTATTGAATGTGTTGTGAAACAGTCACATTCCCTTGTTGGAAGGAAAAGTTGTTCCCAAGACAATTTTGTGTGTATCTTAGAACAGGATAGAAAACGGCAAAAAGAACAGCATTTTCTTTTTTCTTTTTTTTTTTTTTTTTTCAGAGCTAGCAGAAGAAACTGCAAGTGTTTTTTTTTATTGCCTATAGCAAGCTTTATGACAGGAATGTAAATTTAAAATTTTCCTTTTATAATGCACTTAACAGAAAAATACTGCCGCTTTGAAAACTACAGCTGTGTGTTAAGCTGTGTATTAAGCTGTGCCTGCTTAAGCATTTACCATAGGTTATTCAGGAACAGCATATGTGTGTTGACTGTAATTCTTCTTGTGATATAAACCTAGGATACATATATGTATGCACACACACATGCATACATGCATAACACATTTTATTACCTTTCAAACTTACATGTTCATATTTTGTACAAAATTTCATTTCATATTCATATAATGGCAGTTTAATAAATTTTATTTTGTAACTGAAAAAGTTGGCAAGTGTTTTCTACAAAAATACTTCATCCTCAGGTGTTTGATCTTTAATTTAGCCTGTGTCTTGTGTCCATTTATGAACATTCCTCTACACGGAGGACCAGGGCTGAGATAGCTTTAGTGTAGTAGGTATTCAGTAGTAGCCTTAACACAACAAATTGTTAGAAAATATTATTAGGAAAAATGCTATTCAAACCTGCTTGGGTATATTTTGGCCATAATTCACCAAAACACAACAAACTGCAATTTTGCCAGAGAGATCAAGGAATTTTAGAACATGGCACAAGTCCAGCTCTTTTGCCCAGTGCTATTTATTACTAAGATGCCTAAAATTTGCAGAATGGCTTACAGCTCTGTTTCCTCCTTCAATGTCATTGGGTTCACTACAATTTAAAAGTTCACTGAAACAGCTTTAATTCATACTATAAGCTCCACCTTTACTAGAGTGGAAAGCAAAGCTTCGTAGGACATCCTCTTCCACCACTTTTTCATTCCTGGTAGACTCTCTTCTCACCTTCCCTGAAGGTTGTAGGAGCAGCTGGAATAAAAAAGGAGCAGGAGGCAACGCATGGCACACTAAAATATTGCCTGCTAACTTTAATAGCAAGTGATTTATTGTGCGTGGGGGAGAATTCTGTAGTGTTTTACTGACAAAAAGTGACCTCAGTATACTGGAATTTTTGATACATTCATTTTTAAATGTAGTTTTATATTTTAGGCATTTTACCTCAGATGTTACGTTAACACTTCAGAAATTCCATGCTCTGACTTGAATGTACTGAGTTGAGGTGAAGAATGTTCTTTGGCAACATCACACTATGATTACTTTGTTAGTACAACAAATGTAAATAATTACCAATATTATTGATCATTGAGTTAACACCAATCAAAAACAGATAAATGTAAAGACCATGTCAAGTCACCAGTCGCCTCTCTGGTGAGTATTACTAGTTAGGCTGAAATGTCCTATCCAGACCCAACTTTAAAGAATGCTGTTAGCCTTCTTGAAGTATTTTATTACTGTAGCATCACCGGGTCCTATTATATTACTGCTGGGTGTTTGTCTTTTTCCCAAGAAGGTTAGCAGCATAGTTGTTTTGTGCATTAATTGCAATTTTCTGATTGTCATTCGGGTGCAGGAAGAGTGCTAGCCTGCGTACAGGAGCTGTATAGGGGTATTTGCTGTGAAAACAGCTCCATGTAGCAATGTGTGGTTTGCAATATCTTTCTAACGACATGTGCATTCTTCAGAATATAGAAACGTGTTGCCTCCTGTGAAGAAGTGCTCACAATTCTGGTTCATGGAAGTCTCCCCCCACCAACACTTTCTGGTGTTTTTATCCTGCTGCTTCTATATACTGTTTTCTGTACTTGAAGTGTAGGGATCGTCCATAAAACTGGCACTCCCAGCAATGAAAAAAACAGGAGTCAGCCTGCAGTCATCCCTGGGCTGATTTCAGGGCCACCAAATCACCAATTTTTCCCGTAAATAGCAATGTTTCAAAGAGTGATGAACTGCCTATTTTATGTCTTCCTCAGGAAATGTCTTTTTGGGCTTTGATTACTAGGGTCTCATTGAAATCAGTGCTAACAGTTTTCTGGACCTGGGTAGTATCTCTCATCCATAGTTTTTCAAGTATAAAACAAATGGAGGGTATAATACAGCATTTTTGAAACGTCGAATTGCATCCAGTTATGAAACAGCTTGACAGATTTTTTTTTATCTATTCAGCTCTACAGGTACTTAACATATTGAAGTTTATCTAGTTCAGCTTCAGTTTTAAATTCTCTCCTGAAAAAGTTTTGGTGTGCTTCCATGCAACTGAAGACATTAATGCCACCTGCAAAATATATTGTGCTTAAAACAAGAGGTACAAAGATGCTAATTCCACTAGGGTTACTAGAAGGCTTGCCATGAACTACATTGAGATCAGGATTTCATTTACTGCATTGCTTACCACATAATGCATAACTAATCGTTATGTGCTGAGGAGATGTCACAAATCCAAAGTTACTTAAGTATATTTTTGATTTTTAAATAACACTTGTCTTTTGACAATCACACTTACTTTGATATCTGTTCTTAAAACTACCTCTTGTGGGTAGAAAAATACTACTTCTCATTTCAGTGACACTTTGGTAATAGTAGAATTTTCTGCCAGTAATTCCATATTTTTGCAAATATGAAATTATGTACTTAAAATTCCTTCTTTCCTTTCTGCATCTGGAGGCTGTCTATGTGGCTTTCCATTTGTGGGCCATGTTGAATATGAAATATAGAATACAACCATGTGCATATATAAAACATGCATATTGAGTTTCTGCCCAGTCTTCCAGTTTACTGTAGCTATGGATTCTCTACCACTCTCAAGAAGAAAAAAAAATTACTGAATATGAAACCTTAAGACAAGGACAAATGAGTTTGAAAGTTTTTGTAGCTGGATCAGCAGCACACTCTGTACTTCAGGCACCAACCTAAAAGTGAAAGCAGAATTGCGGTCAATTGAAGAGTAATCATTGGATTGCCCAGAAGATGCAGCTCCTCTTTAGTGCCTCTTAAAGGATTCATTATTCAGTCCCAGATGCACTGTGTTTTGACTTATGGGCAACTGCAAAAGAAAACAGGGAAATGTCATTTTTTCATTTCTATCAGCATGCTCAGCTTTGGTTACCTTGGAAGATAGGCTCTTATTCCAAGACGTTTACAGTCTAAGATCAGATTTTGGCACCCTTGCTCACACTGAATAGCATTAGTCAGGGCTGAGCTGCTGCTCATTCAGGTCAGATAGATCAGAATTAGTCATCAGTTGAGATGGTGGTATTTACGTAGAGCCATGATGGTGATTCAAACATCTTTCCATGAGGCAGTGATACAGATGTTTTTCTGCTGCTTTTATCTGTTCATCTGTACCTCATACAAGTGCCATAAAAAAAGCCTTTGGTTAAAAAAAGTGCTTTAAGAAGGAAACTGAATGAATGAAACTGTTTGGCACACAAAGGAGCAGGAGGGATTTTGTACGGAAAGGATAGCATGGAAGAAAGCCCCATGTTCCAGCCATGGTCCTAAGACACAAACCTGAAAGGCTGGCAGGTTTTCACCAGACTGCCAATAGACAAGCAATGATTAGTCTGCCTTTTTGAAATGTTGTCCCCTGCCAACCCCAAATCCCCTTCTCCCATTTCCAGCACAGCATTCAGCCTGCAGGATAAGTGGATGATGAGGTACACAGTTGTGGTGTGGAAGGGATTCAAACAATGTGAATGAGATTTTGATCTTCTGGGACTTCTGTGATACAGAGAGTGAAGAGCAGGAAAGACAAACTGGTCTTCGTTTGCAGAAGAGGCTTTCATCTTTTCTGTACTGTGTGGCTATGGCTGAGGAGGGAGGAGGGGAGTTGTCTTCCTTATATCAAATTGCCAGGCCTTTAATTTTGACCAGATGCACCATGCAATTATGGCAGCTGATGGATAGTTATAAATGAATTAGTCTTTGGCAAACTGAACTTTGTTTCAAGTAAGATCAGCATCACAGAAGATATAGGAAAGCAAATTTTGTGATGGGGTCAGTGCATTTTTAAAATGCTCAGATTTCTTGGCAGCATAAAAGGATGCATTAGTGCAAAGAGGCAAAGTATCCTAATTTCTAAGCATACCTCCAGAACAGACGCCTTGCTGCTCTTCCCACAGAAGGCAGTCTGAACCTTGCCTGTGTTTGCTGAACTTTCCTTTTTGCTGTGGTTCATATTGGGGTTATAGGTAGCACGCCTGTCACTGCCACTGCACTCCCCACACTAATTGTCATGAAGTACAGAAGGTTCAAGCACGCTTGGTTCCCAAGGCTGCTAATGAGCCCTGAGCTCTTCTCACCCTTAATGAACCGAGGTTTGTTTGTGGGGGATTCTTGTCCGTCCCTCCTTTTCCCTGGTCAGGGGAGGAGGCAAGAGTTCACACAACCGAACAATGACTTTACAGTGTAAATACGATGCAGCTGTGCCATCTGAAGCTGTCCTCAGTTATGAACAACAAAGCTTAAATAGATTGTACTGTGAAGAGGTACAGCTCTGTGAGTGTGAAGCATAGCTTTTCCTTCTGCTTCACTGACCTGTCTGCTTGCAGCAGTGACGGGCCCTTGACGGGAGCTTAAGCAGGGAGAGCTGCGTGGGGCGACTCTTTCAAAACCACTCTCTGTAACGCCGAGCGCAGGAAAGGAAGCAAAATGAAGTTTCAGTTGATCTCTGATGGGGGTGTACTGCTACGTTCTCCAGAAAATCCCATGCCCTCCATTTAAAAGTCATTGATTCCTAATCCACTTCAGGTGTTTAAAAAGGCCACTAAAGCAAGCGGTAGTGCATAAGTTTTAGCAATAGAGAGTACTCACACAAAGTGGATGCGTGCGCGCACGCGCGCGCACACACACACACACACACACACGTGCTGCTCCTAGGCAAATCACTATCTTACTCTCAGAGGTTCTTCTTGTACCAGAGGTTAGGATCATCAGAAATTTGGGCTAAACTACTGTTTATCATTTACTTCATCCACCATCCTTAGGCATTTCAGTTATGACACTGTGTGATCCTCCAGCTATATTTATCTTAATACAAACATGTATGTGATATATTTTTGGGCATATGTGTACAGACATATATGCACAAAAGTACAGGTACATATAAATACAGTTGCATAGGTTCTTGAAACTCATAGGAGGAGTATATTAGTATATGTTATATATATCATACATATATATGTAAAATATCACATGCTTTCCTAGAAACATTATTCCCTGTATATATTTAGATATATATTTAAGCTAGTAAACACAGATATGTACTCTAAATGCTGTTCTCTTGCTATAATAGCAAATGAAAATTTCAATCTGATTAACTGTTAATTTTAATAGCAATTGTAAGGTTATCAGTTATAATACTCTGGACTAATCCTTGTACAATGCTATACAAAGGTGAAGTTTTTTTAAAAAGTTTTACTACTAGATGAGTGAAGCCAAAAGCAGCATCTGCAGAAGAAATCTAATTTTGCTGTAATAGGCTGTTTGAAGGTCATCATTTTGGGTTTTAATAATGCACAGAAACATCTGCTGTTTTCCTCGATCGCATGAGAGAGAAAGGGAAAGAGAAAGAAATTAAGAAGGAGCTTTTGTTTTCATTCTTAAGTGAACAGAGAGAGGTGGGGGGAAGTAAAGCAATCCAGTTTTAAATACCTTGATGTGTGCATGTGCAGGTTCAAAATTTTAGACTGATCTCCTGCCCGGCGCAGTGGTTTGATAGCCCTGGGAGCAGTGGCGAAAGTTGACAACCCCCCACAGCTGACCCCTCATGTCCTCTCTTGCCTAATCGAATTTTACATGTGTTTCCAGATAGCTGATCAGCTTCCCTGGATTTCGCTGACACCACAGGAAAGCTTTGCCTGAAGATGGAAACACTGGAGTCGGAACTGACCTGCCCTATCTGTCTGGAGCTGTTTGAAGACCCGCTGCTGCTGCCTTGCGCTCACAGCCTCTGCTTCAACTGCGCGCACCGCATCCTGGTCTCCCACTGCGCCACCAACGAGCCAGTGGAGTCTATCACCGCCTTCCAGTGCCCGACGTGCCGCTATGTCATCACCCTCAGCCAGCGCGGTCTAGACGGGCTCAAGCGCAACGTCACCCTGCAGAACATCATCGACAGGTTTCAGAAAGCCTCGGTCAGTGGGCCCAATTCCCCCAGTGAGACCCGCCGGGAGCGGGCGTTCGATAGCAACAGCATGTCGTCCTGCGAGAAGGTTCTCTGTCAGTTCTGCGACCAGGACCCTGCCCAGGAGGCAGTGAAAACCTGCGTTACCTGCGAGGTGTCCTACTGTGAGGAGTGCCTGAAAGCCACTCACCCCAACAAGAAGCCATTCACAGGCCACCGTCTCATCGAGCCCATCCCAGACTCTCACATCAGGGGATTGATGTGCTTGGAGCACGAGGACGAGAAAGTTAACATGTACTGCGTGACCGACGACCAGTTAATCTGTGCTTTGTGTAAACTGGTTGGGCGACACCGTGATCATCAGGTGGCAGCTTTAAGTGAGCGCTATGACAAGCTAAAGGTTAGTGCTACCTTTCGTCCCTTCTAGCCAAGCAGCATGCGATTGGGAAGGAAGGTGCCCTTTGGTTGCATGCTAAATTTCTCATTTGGGCAGGGTTTGGGAAAGGTAGGTGCACAGTCTCTAATCGGGCAAGATAGACATACAGATCTATATGTGCATTTGCTCATCACCCTTTAAAAGATTTCAAATTTTGCATAAGGAAGTATTCCTCAGTTGTATTTGATTTCTCTATAGCTATCATAAGGAGTATGCAGCATATACTGCTGTTTAGGTGAATTTTCTTATCTACTTACAGTTTTATTCATGGCAGCTGGCAAGGTTTAGCGCTGACTGCACATACATAAGCGCTGATTGAAATGTCAGGCATTCTTTTCGTACACTCTGCTGTTGATTATTTTTCATTTGGTTGCTTTCATTGTGAAAAGCTCTTCCCATTGCCACTGACAGGAGATGCATTTTTCCATGCTGGCTTCAGGGATACCGGCTGCCCGTCCAGCCAGGGAAACCAAGTGCTGGCTCTGCTCTTCCCGTGCTGCCTCCCACATCGGCTCGCAGGCAGCGCAGTCCTGGAAACAAACCCAATGTTGTTTCCGAGCTTCCTGTGGCATTCCCATGGTTCTGCAAGCTCCCAGCACATCTGCCGGGTAGCTGCGCAGCTCCTGCAGTCCCCTGGCCCCGCGCAGGACGCCCTAGGTGGGGTGGCAATGGGCAGCCAGGTCTCACGGTGCTCTGGCAGCTCTTTGGGCTGCTGGTGGGGGCAGAGCTCCCGCTGAACAGCGAGGCCAAGGCGAGTGGCCTCCCACCCACCTGGGTGTACGTTCATCTCATGCCGATTTCGGTGCTGCTGCAGAGCAAAGGCAGGAATAAAGCAACCCAATGCTTTCCTCCACCCACTCCCTCCAGATGGTCTGCGTGTGCCTGCACGTGGCTGGGGGGGCATTTTTTAAAGATGGACAGCAATAAAGAAATCACAAGAGTGGAGGGCAAAGCTTATCTGCCAGCCTTCTTACATAGAATTTTGGAGACGGAAAAAGAAACTGAATTAATAGGTTTAACTAACTGGAAGGGTTTTCTTAAATACCTTCAGACAAAAATGTGTGGCTGCACACATGTCTATGATAACTTCAGGTGATTGCAGGTGAAATCTGCATACATATGCTGTGTGGATTTTGTGCCTCTATGCATGTGCAAACATGCAGATCATGTTCTATGATATATTAACATAATGAAAGCCACCTCTTTACCTGGAGCTGGTAGCTTCCTTTCACCATTTAAAGACTTTTTTATTTACTAAGGAGGAGTTTTTATTTTTGCTTTCTTTTTTTTTTCTGAACTGGTTTGTTATTTTAATAGGTAAAAGTTTAGCCATTGATAAAACGGGGCATGGACTATAAATGTGAATAGAAGATGCATGGACTTACAGTGCTTTTCAATAATCCAATGGGTTTATATCCTTAACAGGTGCTACTATTTAGTAAGCTAACAGCGTATTGTTTATCAACTTTATATGAGTAGGAATTCACTACTTAACATGAAATACCTTCAACATTAAATACCAGATAAGTATATTTCTGAGGATGTAAAAAAGCAGTAAACACTTCTTAGTATTGATGTACGTAGATATGGCAAGTCTTGAAAAAAGGCTTTAAAAGGCATGTCTCTTCTTTTGAGGTCATTGACTTAATGTTGCAGATAGTTAGGAAAAAAATGAGTGTTTTTTGCATGATCTATGGCTTTTCTGTGCAAAGATGCCTGAGCAAACTCTGAAAGGATATCTCAGACAGGCAAGTAACATTCACATCAGATGTTACCCAGTTTACCTAACTTGGCAGAAGCCTAATAGAGTGTTTTCTGCCAGCCTCCTTAAAGAGTAATTCAAGTACTAATTTAATGTTTAGCGTAGGCCTGAGTCAAATAACTCTTTCCTTATAATGGCAACTCCTAGCATTATTTATAATATCTGTATGATTTTTTTGAGTCGTGGACTTTCTTTGTACCCAAACTGTCTAAAAGTAGTTTACACAGACAATTATTTGTCTACATGAAATCCAGTTCCTATCCTCTTTGTTATGAAGCAACCTATTTCACTTTGCTAATGCCAGCAATGACATCAATCATGCCAATTATGCCAGCAATTATGACACGTTTATACTCTGAGCCCAGGAACAGTAGGCTAGGTGGCTTCCATCCAGGTCCAGCATCCATCCTCTGTTCGTAAGAAGGTAGTCTGAAAACTATGTCTTTCCTTTCCTCATTGCCTCTTCCATCTCAGAAATTTGTGCTGATTTATATATCAAACTCTGAGAAGGAGATTTTCAGTTCCGTAGATTGGCATTTATCTCTCAGGAGTAAAGGAATGATACCTGCTCACACCAGCGTTTAGTCGCTGAGAGGCAAGAATCTCAGGTCTATTTTCACGTTCACGTTTCCTCCTGCATAAATGGTGATACGATCTCTTGAGTTACTGGTCATGCTGGTAACGTAAATCTTAGGTACAAGCTTGCAGATGGTCTTTGCTAACTTACAGATAATGTGCATGTGCCATTGGCAAATTCAGTGTTCAAGTGGATCAGAAAATCTCCACCTGAAAAAATGGGTTGTTGCTTGCTATATTGCTGCTGTGGGTTTTTAAAATACATGGGATTTGATAGATAGGCTACCCATATCTTTAAAAACAATTCTGAAAGAATGCACATGCAGTAGCCAATAGTATAGTGGATTCATTAAAAAATGAGTGGTTAATCGTATCTTTAAAAAAGAAAAGCAAAACTGCTTCAAGTGACACTTTCTTTCTTGGGGTTTTCTTTTTAAATCAACACATTGTTGATGCTAACAACAGCAACTGGTGTTGCTCTGGGTGTCAAGCTATGCTAATTACTTGCATTCTCTTCCAGTGGTGTTACTAATTATTTAAACAATATCTCACCCTTCATTAAGCATAGGACAAAAGACGCCATTACAATCCAGCTCCTTTTGTGGCAAAAATGAAACCCTTTAATTAGGAGTTCTGTACACTTGTCCAACAGAGGCGTCTATGCTGAAGTGTGTTTAACAGTCAATGTAATAGCAATTGTGGATGTCTGAAAATGAGAAAGTGTTTTCCTTTGGCAGCTACGGCTCTAACCCTGAGAGGTGCTTTTGTTTCTCAACTTGTACTGGGGTGGAGGGGGTCGAGGGTATTTGTGTTCTTCCAGAAGCGGTCCTTCCTTGCTTAGGTACGCAACCACATGATATACCTTCACACTTATAGCTGTTTTAGTGTTTATAGATGTGATGATGTGTTTTTTTTTTTTTTTAAGTAGATCGTAGACAGATGCATATTACAAATGGAAAAATGATAAACCATGACCAAAACAGAGAACAGGACATACGCTGGTGATATGCTGCATTTATGGGGTGGTGGTCAAAACTGGGGTATAAATTAGAAATTATTTTTAGCTACATAAACAATGAGAGCTTTAAAAATAGAAGGTGCAAATGCTTATGCTTAGCCCACCATATTACCTCAAAGACAATATTTATGGCTAATTACTTTTGATATTGATCCTTTGCTTTTTGTCTTGTTACAATGGAAAGGAAAAGACAGTTGAAAAGTACATTCATTTTTTTCAGAGAAAATTTATAAAATTGCCATTGTTCTATAGATGTATTTGTACTCAAGAAAGTGATAAGAAAAATGAAAAGATAAGATTTATTTTGAACAAGAGAGAATATTTTGGGGAGAAGTTACAAGGTGTGGATAGAAAGATATCACTCATTTAATATTAGCAAAGAGCCATGAAGAGGTGTAACAAAAGAGGAAGACAGATGGTAAGCCATATTTTTAAATGGTGTAAAGCCAGCATAACTCCTCTGAAACCAATGTTTTTACTCACCTTCATATTTACTGAGAATCTGGCCACTGACACATATATTCTTGCCAAAACATAATTTTGGCACAATTTTTGTGGTGCTTAGTCAAGAAAGATCTTTTGTTGAATCAAATTGCTGTAGGTTAGCTGTGGTTCTCCATGTTTTTGTTTGAATCTTATTAGTGCTGACGTTTATTGGGCATGTTTACAAAGTCAGGGCAGTCCTCTGAATGGCACTCAGCAATTCCAGAAACAAAAGGGAGCTTCTTGTTTGTGTGGTTTTCACCTAGTTTCAGTGGCAGAATTCATACACTTCTATCCTACATTGTTGACTCAGGATGCAAGGATTTGGTTTTCTATGGCATGTCAGTTCAATTACTCACAAATACTTTTTTGGTGGGAAGCAGCCATAAACTGTTTCCACATAGGGAGAATTGCATTCAACTCTTACAAGCCTGCTTTGACTGTGTAAAGGCAGGAGACTTTGTCAAGTCCACAGTTTCTACGAATAGAGCGCAAAAATAGATCTGCTTCCCTGCTACATATATTATGATCAGAAACCTTTTATATTTAAATGTCTTTGCAGAGATACTGGCAAAATACATGTTGAAGCTTTCCAACTATTTTTATTTGGCATTATTTTGTAGTTTCAGCTTGATCATTAATTGGTATACTGTGATACCATATAAGAACCCAGCACTTACAAATCTATACTCGTACAAACAGTGGGGTTGACAATGTGGGAACATAGGTTTCTGGACTTACAGTTAAATATATTATGCACATACATGTAAATATGTGTCTATATACATTTTATGCATTTTATGTGCATATTTATAGTGCTTGTGTTAGTGTATAAAGGCAATACTACCTATGTTTGTATGTATGTGTATGTAGACTTGTTTGTCAAGCATAGAAATACGTGTAAATTCTAGTAATGACTAAGTTAAGGAATATCTAGAATCTTGAATTTGAATAAATATGCCTATATTTTAAGTAAATATATACAGTTTCATATATATGTGTAGGCCAGTAAAAATATATTTGATCACATATATATATAATTAATTATATAATTAATAATACACATTAATTGTTTTACTTGGTATCCATTTTTTAATATTCCATGCATATATCTTTTTTTAGTAGCTGAATATTTTCACATCTAAATTTATAGTTCCCTGTGTACCCTTAACTTTAATAACTTCCTATTTAATGGAAGCTATTTAACAAAAAAAAATCCAACTGATATAGAAAGACATAGTATGTCAGTGTTGCATTGATATGTGTTACTAAACATTTAGATAAGTGGCACTTTTCCTTACATTGTACTTAATAGATTCAGAGTGTAGAAAGTTGCTTTCTGTAGTGCCAGTTATGCAGGTTTAACATATCGTTATAACACTATATCCAACCTGACAAAATGTGGAACTTGTGGACTTTCATTATTATTAGATTATTTTTAGATTAGATGAAGCTTGATATTATTATTAGATGCTTTACAGATACTTCAGTGTATTCATTTTTTATGAAGTTAAAATGATGAATGGTCACATCTATTAGTATGGAATATTATCTGATATTACTTAACCCAGAAATAGATGCAAAAATATAACTAATTGCCTGTGCTTCAGTATTTGCAAAGATCCAGAAATATTAAGTTGTTGCATGGAAAAGGATCAATGTAGGAATGAACTGTTTTACAACAAAGGTTCTTCAGCTACATTTATTACATTAATATACAAATATTAAAGCAGACTTTAGAACATTCTCTCTTTAGTCTAGTGTTATCTCAACTGGCCGTGTTTCCTCCATCTGGTATTTCTTTGGTGGATTTTAGAAGGACAATAGAAAAGGTAAAATACATTAATAACAACATTAGTCCTTTTGGGGCACGGAGAGTTGTTTGTTTGTTTTTTTTTGTAACTTTTAGACTGTTTTAGCATAGTTTAAAGTTCCTTGTGTTTATGACTGTGAATAAGGAACTATGACTTTACAGTAGTTATAAGTACTATGAGGTTGTTCTTATTTTATCTACCTAACATCCATTAAATAATATAATCCATAGTTTTTTAAAACTTACTTTCACAAATTTAACAGTTGGCAAGTCTTTCAAAAATGTTTGCATACTACTTATTTCCTTCAATTTTTAGTTGAAATGATGGTGTTGAAGGCATAATCTATTCAGGAAGAACAAGAGAATTAAAAATATTATAAATAGTATGGCATTATTATCTTTGCTCTCATGACTGGTTTCCAGGGAAGCCAAACTAGGCATTAAGTAGAATGTATTTTCATACTTTTCCATAGATGTGGTCCAAACTGTTCAGATAGCGGACTTGTTCTAGCTCTGAATTTGCTTGCTGTAATGACCTCTCAACTGACCCTTCGTTGCTTATGCAATATGATGCTTGAAAGTTGGTGCTGGATTATAATGTACCACAGATGCCGCCTTAGAATGAGAATTTGTGTTTAAACAATAAAAAGTAAAGCAATAAAAAATAAAGCAATAAAAATGGAAATGAAACAAATAGATGAGGTTAAGGGTAAATGGCGAAATGTTTTAGAACATTGGGCACAGGTTGACCCTTTGTTTAGGAAATGTAGTGTCTCCCTACCAGAGTAACAAAGATAGGGTTGGTAACAGGAAGAGTTACAAACAAGTGACCTTTTAAAGGCAGAACATTTATAGATTTTAGCACAACAGTACGTTTTCTTGTAACTGATGAATAGAATGAGTAAGTTAATTCTTTTAGTGCTGTACCAGGGAATGATAAAGCTAGTTGGGGGAGTACGGCTAAAAACACTTAAAATGGACAGTAGGCTAAACCTCACACTATTCAGTGGCACTGAGAGGTGTGTGGAAGAGTATGAAATATGTATGCCTATCCATTAGGTATGTATATTCTGGACTTATTTTAAGGCATGATCTTATTTCAGTGCAAATATTTAAAAAATAATGTGACAGCAAATACATTTACAGACAAAGGTGAAGGTGGTTAATAGTATGCTTTAAATAGGAAAAAAACCACCCCAAAATCTGGATGTAATTATCTCCCAGATAAGTACTGCAGAACACTCAATATTCAGATTTCTCTCAAACTTTAATTTAGTATGTTAAATTACTTCATGAAGAGAAATCCAAATTACTTTAACTCTGCCCTGTAATGACAGACAGTCATAAGAGCAGGATTAAAGCATTTTAGTTCTTCATCTTATGTCGAACAATTTTCATGACCTATTATATTTTTTTTTATATTGTCTGATCTTAAAACACAAATCCAGCAATGATCCCAGTACACTGTGTTCCATTTCAGGCTTTACAAGTGTAGATCTATTATGATTTTCTTCGGCCCTCTTTTTTCAGCAAAATGTACGCTTCCTAACAAAATTATAATACTTGTATGTATCCTCAGCACTGTGAGCCTATACATAGGGGTTCATACCAGTCAGAAATGATGCCTAATTTGGAAAGCCTGAATAGTCCATGGAGAGAGAATCTCCTCCAGAAGGTCATGGACCAGAAAGCCATGTTGGGTTGTAAAGCACACTTAGGACTCAAAGCCTGATATGGGTGATGAGATTGTGTGTTCCCTCTTTCTCCCATCTGTATTTACCCCTCCCCAAAACCAGCCGTCCAGCCCCCATCTCCCTTGGCATCCCTTGACCCTCCACGCAGGAAGCCTTTACTTTTTCTGGGAAGGACATCATTGCCCCCAAGAGCGAGCCCCCACACTGAGGATGTGGGGTGAGGGGGTTCCTGCCCTTCACAGCTTTCACATCTCATTTATAGTGCACTCCCGCAAATCAGAAAGGACCTGCTCTGTTTTCCAGTTACCTAAAGTCACTGAAAAAGGGAAGAGGAGCAAAGAAGATGGAAAATCAGATTATTTTATCATAGTGTGACTATACTGAGTTATTCCTAGACCTTCTGTAAATGCTTACTTAAGCAATTCCTACCCTTTTACAGTATAAATACTTAATTAAAAGTGCATTCTCTTCATCAGTAAAATGCTTAGAACATGTTGGGTAGCTAATAAATAAGTAATATATCACTGACTTTCTTGATGATGTGCCTTGATGGTGCCAGCAGGATTGCTTTTTACGATAGCCTTTTCTTTTTTAATTTCTGCAGGCTGAAGTGGAAGTACCACTTATTTTACGATTTTCTGCTTTGTGTGGGCTGTTCGCTCTATGCAGTATCCCAATTTACAGATGTGGAAGGGGAGCACATGCGGGGTTGTTTTAATGCCTTGGACAAAAGTGCTCGAGGGACTGGAGCTCAGCACTTGCCTCTGTACGTTACAGATCCCCTCCGTTACAGCTTACCAACCCGCTTTCAGCTGTCCCCAGTTGCCAAGTTGTGACACTTTGTTGTAGCTAGAATTGCACTGCAAAATTTAGAAAATTCTGTGCTGTCTGCTAGCACCTATATGTTTGCACATACACCTTGTCTCCTCTGAAAGAGCTCCATGAGATTCTGAGTGCTGAAAACTGGAAAGGGAAGAAAAAGGGACAAGCAATGAGCCCATAGTCAGGACTATGGTTCTGTAGAAATATTTCCCCATCTATCTCAGTTACAACACTATTGCAGTTCCAGAATTTTTGGGCTATTTACATGTTTGTATTGAATGTATGCTCAAAGTTGCATCAGTTTGACTTTGAACACAACAGGGTTTAGTGGTTTGGGTTCTTTTCCATGCTCACAACATTTGTGTTTTTGGAGAAATGATAATTTCCTGCCAAAATGCAGTCTCAGTCTTCCCTTTTGAAACTTTGCAATTTTAGCTTCCTTACAGTATGTTGGCCATAATAACATAAAGTAGCAGTATGATCCTATAATTATATTTTACAGTATGAGAGCCATCAAATTCAGCAGAGATGAAATATGTAGCTGGACTGCCTATGGCTAGCTTTTTGCTTTGTGATTTATCTGTTCAGTTAGTTGTGATACTGATCTTTTAAACTACAACAGATCCCCTCATCCATACCGTTTTGGTGGCCCACAGAACATTGGCTGCAGAAACCAAATGCTGAAAATTTGAAAAGGCAGGGATATTTTTGTGGAGTAACATACAATATACAACTTCATATCTATATGGAAGTTGCGGGTTTTTAAAGAGAAAAAAAGAAAGGGAAATTTCTGTGGGCATTTGTGACTTTGGAATAGATGGTATTCTGCTGTACTATCATCTCTGCCAAGCACATCTGTAAAGTATAGAAATGATTTTACTTAATTTTACTATGGTAATTCCCAAAGGCTCAATTAAAAAAAAGTCCTGCAATATAAGATCTTGTACAGGTACATGAGATGTAATCCCAGCTTCAAGGAATATTCATTCAACTCTGCTTAGAACAAAATACAAAAGCAAGCATGACAGGTACCTAGGAATTTTATATGGTCACAGTAATATTCAGGTGAGCTGTTGGCATCGTGTAAATGGGTAAGATTAAACAAAAAAGAAGTTTTAAATTAATATTAGCTAGTTCCACTAGTCAGCGGAGGCACTAGTATTTGATTTCTTATAACTACTCTGTTTTGAAATACAATGGCCTCACTCCCCCTTGTCACTACGCTGAAAGGCCTGGATTCTTGTGCCCTTGATTTAGGAGAAGGGGTCCCAGTGCAGCTCCTGGATCTGTATGTCCCATCTTATGTGCTAGTCTAATAGCAAATTAATTTTGATGTCCAAACTGATGTTAGCACACTGTTATAACAGTACTCTGTATTGACTGAAAATTTACAGTCCCTCAATTTGAAAAAAGAACTGAAATATGAGAGATTCCAAAATATGACAGAATCTCTGTCTCACACCTGATGAGATAGAGGTTCTCTTCTATCTCGTATTTCAGCTTTTATTTCTTAATAAAATTATGGTTTTGATATCAAATTCTTTTTCCAAAGGGTGTTCTAAATAAAATGAAAATAAAACCCTGGTACAATGAGAAGAGATCTTTCATTTAACATATGCAACAGCTCATGTAAATTACAATAAATAGTAATAAAATGTATAGACTTCTCTCAAAAAGCTAAAAAGTACAAAGGGGCCTTTTCAATGCCATTACTTCCTAGTGCCATACCGCACAAATAATTTCTTACACCATTGCTTACCGTATGATCGCCAGTTGTGGGTGATAAATCATCATTGTTGATACCAGGACAGATGAAGGTGGGAGCAGCAGTCTGCTGTTAGGCTGAGTGAAGAGATGGGAGCAAGAGGGGGCTGGAGCTCTTGGGTCCCAGGACTAGTATCAGGATGGGATTGCTAATATACCTCTTGTTCAGAAGTATGCCTAAAATCATAAGCCACTCCAGCATTTTTCTATATTGTTTCCTGTAATTCCACCTATAATGCACACACATCTTGAAATACATACTTTAAGGGTATTAAATTTCCATTTTTGCCTCAGAAGATAAATACTAACCTGTTCAGCTACAAATAAACTGGAACATCTCTGATGGCAGATAGTACTGGAAGATTTCCTAGCATACTCAGAGGATCAGAGCTAAAGGAAGCAATGACTAATTTGAAGCTGATGAAGAAAAAAATAATAAAAGTTCTTCCCTGATCAAAATAATCCACTTTTTCTCTTTTCTTTAAATTTTGTTTGCATATATGTGGATACTTTTATGACTTGCTAAACTCTCCTGTTTTCCCCATGCAGTTTATATTGAGATTTCATGCTCTCTGTAAATAATAATGTCAATTCAAGCTTGTAACGCGTTTGAAGGTCAGAGAAGTTTTCCATATCTAAGTCTAGCTGATAGGTAAAATTAGTTAAAGGTAAAAAATAAATACATCAACTTTCATTAACTACTAGAGAAACAAAAACATCCTGTGGCAAAGTAAAAGATAAGAACCTGCGTTGCCATATTAGTTATACAGATTAATGCTCTTCTGGTTTTTGGGACAGTTGTGTACCCTGGTAGGTTACCCAGCGTCACCAGCCGGCTGTTGCTGTAAGCTCCTGCATTACAGTAGCCTCCCCACTGAAATTTATACCTGCTCTTCTGGGGTTTTACTGGCTATTTTGAAATGTAAGGCTGTGCACCCAAGTTTTGTTGTTTGCTATGATACAGTCAAACTTTAAAAGAGATTAAAGACAGGCAGCTGTTCACAACATATGTGTCTCGTGGTAGAAGCATTAAGCAGACTTGTTAGGCTGTAGCTAGTGACAGTGTGTGCAAACTATATTTCCAGATTAAGCCAGCAGCATATGGAGAATATAACTCATTCAAACTGAATTTGAGCAATATCTATCTTAATAATAAGTTACTAAAGAGAAGAAAACATATTGATCAGTGTATGGATGGCAGTTCATCTGAGTAAAAAACAAATGTTTTGTTTGTGGACCAAAGACTCTAAACACATACATGCAAGAAATCCATTCAAAGAAATAATTGAAGGAACTATTAAAATATTACAAATAATATTTGGCTGACATCATCATTTTAAAAAAAATTAAAATTTGTCAATCCAGAAATAGATGTTTTCAATGCCTTTCCCAATATACCAAACCTGACTAAATTCTGTAAAGTATAAAAGGGGAAAAAATATGTGCAGATATGCAAGAGATTGGTAGAGATGAATGCTTGGGAGAGAAAGCCCCTGTGTTTTTCCAGTAGTCATGGACCTCCTGGTCACTGTATGGTCTTTCCTATGGTTCCTGCTTCCCCCATGTACACAGATGCTGGGGTCTGCTGGGGCAATGGGTCACTCCAAGATGGCCCCACCAGCGCTGGGGCTCTCCCACTGCACAGGGCATTCTTCAGCTTGGCGGGAGTGAGCCATATTTGCTTTTCTGTGAGTAAGCACTTGCTGTTGGAATGCTAGCACCGAGGGTTAAAATTCATCAGTACGCTGAAAACTCTGCCATGTGAGGGAGCACCTGCATTGAGGCCCTTTTTCATCCCAAGCGGTGATAGGTGCCCACTTACTGAAAAGACCCACTCAAGATGCCTGGTGAGGTTATGCAAACTTTGGGTGAATTTAATGGTGGTGCAATCTTTTCTTTCATGTGCCTTAAGTATGGGCAGGTGTTGTTCTCTCCCCTGCATTTGATTATAACCTTCAACTTAAAAAAAATGCTGCAGCTTGTGGGGGGAAGGGACATTATATTAGATATACAATAATGTTTTCACCCTCTTTTGAGCATTTCTTATGATCACTCTTGAGGAAAAAGTGACCTTTCCATTCAGATCCGCCAATTAGAGCAGCAACCATGAAGCTTTTTAGTGGTTTTTATGTTGACTTTCCCTCCGCTGAATTAGCTTTCTTTTCAGACATGTGCTCCAGCTCTCCTGAAATTCCGATGCACTGAAATTCTTCTGCAGGCAGGATGCTATGAATTACTGTAGTTCTTTTGGGGTAAGAATATTATCAGAGGAACCTTTTTTTACCCCTTTAATTTACTTGATTAATTCCAGCTTTCTCCATATTTATACAAATTGAAAACCTTTGTCTGAACATGTAGTGAATTACTGTAAGTAATACCACCTCTTTAGATTAATAATTTTCTTGTAATGTCTTTTGTTAAAAGAGGCTGGATAAAGAGAGTGATAAGCTAATAAAACATTCTTCTGAACACCTGAAATACATTTAAATGAAGTCTGAATTTTGAGCAGTTTTAAATGGGTTCTTGCTCTGGCTACATCAGTTTGCACGTTCTCACTTGAAAGCAATGTAATTTTTCTGTCAAATAAATCACTACTACTCTTGAGGAAAAATCAAACAAACAAGCAAAGCAAACAAAACCGATCTAGAGTTCTGATCTTAAATCTCTTAATGCTTAATTTCAGCACTGTTAAAGTCAGTGAAGGCTTTAGATTTTAATGTGTACAATATCAAGATAATTTTGAATAAATTAGGAAGTTGTTTTAGTCTGATTGTTGCCTCTATTGTGTGCAGAGTTGAGTGTTTGCAGTATAGGGGTACAAGTAAATTGCTGGGTTACAGGCAAAATAATTGTCACAAGTTACAAATTCAGATGTGGGAGAGCTTATTTTGTAATGGCTCTGCTTATAGTTAGCAATGAAACTGTCACTCCAAGGAAGAAAACAACAGAAAAATAAAGGAGAGGATGCTTGGTTTTTACATTTTTTTTCTTCTGACATATTCTAAGCATGGTAGGAACCCCAGTTCACCCTGAAGTTCAAGACTGGAGTGCCTCATTGAATGACTCCTGCTTGCAGAATGGGCTCTGAATCTGCTGTCACGTGTTTTCTTTGGAGGAACTAGTTTCCTTCCTGGAGAGGTCTGCAAGGTCAGGCAAATATCCGATCTTGGAAGCTGCCTGTCTCAGGGCTGCTCTCTCTGAGTCATTATTTCTACAGAAAAATTCATAAGGAAAGTCTGTCAGAAATCCTGGAGTGTAGCTAAGAGCTTCAGTAATGGGAAGCCATTTTAAACTGGGCATGCCAGGTAGGAAAGTGTTTTGAAGCTTTGGGGTTTTGTTCTCTTATGTAGTATATACGTACTTCCAGTATTCTTGTTTAAGAGTCAGAATTCATGTAATTGGTTCCTAGTGCTGTGAAGCAGTAAGAGCTTGATAGTGTGAGTAAAAGGCCTCCTGTCCAGTCTTAAAAATTTGGCCTGTTCACTACTTTTGCTTTATATTATGTTTACAGTATAGAACAAATTCTGGCCTCGGGCATACCAGCAGGATCCCACATTGCTTCAGCAAATATTATTGGATTTTTTTGATTATTCTTACTTACTAATTATTTATTTATTAGGTACTTATTATTGACTCTTTGGGGTTTTTCTTATTTATACTGTTAGCACACAGAGTACATTATGGGATCAGTGAACTGATTTAACCAGCCTGCTGCTGCCAAAAAATGGTTCACCCTATTACATCATTTTTGCTCTCTTTCCTGCATGCTGCTGCTGTCCCTGCTGAAGCAGCTCAAGGACCTGTGTGACCCTTTGGTGAGCTCATTCCCTGCCTTTTCTGGCATCCCCTGGCAGCGAGCAGTAGTGGCACAGGCATGCATGAGGTGGGACCGCTGAGTCTGCTCCATTTTCTCCCTCTTTAGTCACCCAGCCATCTTCACTGACAGCACAGGTGTACTCTAGGAAGACTGCTGTGCTAGATGCTGATAGTAGGTGCACAAGTCAGGTGCCTAAAATACAATTTCCCAGCAGCAAAATCAATTTAATGGCTGATTTCTGTGGGTCCACCATTTTCCCCCTCCTGTAGAGGTACATCCCTACCTCCTCCTCAGCACCTGTGGCATGCCTCTCTGGTCCCACCTCAGGGATCTGGGAGCTATGCCAGCTCTCAGGGTTGGTAAAAAACCAACTCTGCATAGCAAGCGAATAATTTTCTGGATGTCTGGCAAGTTGAAATG
Organism: Morus bassanus; assembly: GCA_031468815.1. Classification (NCBI taxonomy): domain Eukaryota; kingdom Metazoa; phylum Chordata; class Aves; order Suliformes; family Sulidae; genus Morus; species Morus bassanus. The sequence goes on along the minus strand of CM062568.1, from coordinate 82,858,809 downwards.
ACTCAGTGATGGGTCAGACTTACTCTGGTTCTGGCACAAAGTAAAGATGAAGATCTTACAGAGTAGGACAGGGAGGAAAGTAGTTGAATGGACTTTGAATATTATCCTAAGCAAGGAGGAGCAATTCCACCCATAGCTCTTAACCGTGTATAGAAAGGGGATATAGCAACTTCTCTATGTCCAGCTCTGTTAAGGGTTGTTCTCTTTATCAGCACAGACTGCTGTTAAGATGTACAGATGTGACTCTTGGCATTGAGTGAACCTTTCTTTTTCCTTGTGTCAGTAGGTGGCCAAAAAGTATTTTTGCCAATAAAACCAACTGTATTGATAAACAAAGCAAAATAAACTGCAGAGGTACAAGACAGGTGCTATAACTATGCCTATACAAAGATTTTTTTCAGTACAAAAGTTCCCTGCAGAAGTTACACCCCTCATATGTTGTTAGCACTCTGGCAAAAGCTTCTAATGTAGCTTCTAAAGTGAAGCTGCAGCTTTTGTTGGGAATAGTGGTAGGAGAACAAACGTGATCTTTGGAGGTTTTTACCCCCCTGCTATGAATTTTGCCCTATGATTAGGCTTCATGTCAGCCCCTAGTATGTGCTTAGAACTTACTCTAAGTCTTCCAGACAGTTCCAAAAAATTGAACAAATATTTCACAAATGTCATGGTTTTAGCTGGGATAGTTAATTTTCTTCACTGTAGCTAGCATAGTGCTGTGTTTTAGACTTGGTATGTAAATAATGTTGATAACACCCTGGTGTTTTAGTTGTTGCTGGGTAGTGTTTACACTAGTCAAGGACTTTACAGCTTCCCATGCTCTGCCAGGTGCACAAGAAGCCAGGAGGGGAGGGGATACAACCAGGAGAGAGCTGATTCGAATTGGCCAGAGGGTATTCCATATCATGTGATGTCATGCCCAGTATATTAACTGGGGGAAATTGGCCGGGGGAGGCAGCGATCGCGGCTCGGGGACCGGCAGCGTCGGTCGGCGGGTGGTGAGCGGTTGCAGCACTTGTTGTTTAGTTTTGGTTTTGGTTTTTTTTTTCCCTCTTCTTCCAGTGTTTCATCTCTCTCTCGCTCATTATTTTCCTTTTCTTTATATTAGTATTATTGCTGTTTTATTCTAATTATTAAACTGTTCTTGTCTCAACCCACGAGTTTTCTTACTTTGGCCCTTCCGATTCTCTCCCCCATCCCACAAGGGTGGGGGAGTAAGCGAGCGGCTGTGTGGTGCTTAGTTGCTGACCGGGGCTAAACCACAACAACAAATCTGGCTTAAAATCTGAGCTTGAAAGCAGTCACAGAAGTAATTTGTTTTAGATTTCCTTGAGAACCCTTACTAAATTTCTAGTAGAGATATGTTCTTTTTTACTTTGAGAAAAGTTCATCCATGAAAAATATGGACAAAACTGAGAATTTGTTATTTATGTATTTATTTTGATTTATACACATGACTTTTGAAATAGTCCTAGAATATTCCTTAAAATATAGTGGAACAGATCTGTCTGGTAATTCCCTTTTAACCACAAACCAGCAGGACTTCAATAACTGAGCTGCAACAGGTGTAGATATATCTGATTTTTAAGAACTCCTGTCAGAGCCTTCCCACTTTCTCACAGACTGCAGGATCAAATGGGCTTGGGAGTCGTGCTCACTAAAACAGGGCTATTCTAAACTAAATAAAGAACAAATTCCAAAACATATCAGAGCTAATTTGCCATTGTTTTCACCATAAACCATAATAAGTCCTCATCAAATGAATGCAGCTGCTATGGTGCTGTATCCAAAATAATGTAATTAAATTGCTGCTTGGGGAATTTTAGAATAAATTTGGCAGAGACTTGTTACTGGCAATTCGACAGTGAAGCATTTATAATCTTATCCAGAGAGGTGATCCTGTGTTCTGTCATTCTAAGAACAGAGAGAAGAGAAACAGAACCAGGATGACAAATGGCATGACCGAAATCTGAAACAAGAAACCGCAAGAACTTAAGGCTAATCCAAGCCATGCTGGAAAGCCTATTGGGAAGGCAAGGGGAGGACAGCAGGAGAAACCTTAGATGGGTTACATGAGAAAAATTTTCCACCCTGTTCCATGGTGACAAAGTCAATGAGGAAAGAGAGTCCACCAAAGGGAGCCTGTGGGAGCCACAGCTTTGCCACCATCAGGGTAAGAAGGGTTGCAACCCCAAAGCAGGCAAGGGTAGCTCTGGGGCATCATGTTCAGAGTTGACTCATCCTCCCTGTCTGGTACCCTACAAAAGCATTCCCCCCCCATGCTGTCAGCAAGTGTGTGGATGCTTGATCGTAACTTAAACAACCTCCATCTGGGCAAAAGCAGTGATTTTGGGCAGCTTGGCCTCTTGCTTGATTAATTCCCCTGGAGCTGTCAGGACCCAGGCTGGCACATGGAGATACAACACACAATTCAAACATCTGTAAAAACTTCTGTGATGAATGTGTGCTGAACACACCAACATTTTCTTTGCTTGGACTGTTCAAGATCAAACAAGCAGTCATTAAAGTGCCAAGAGTTATGATGGAGTGACTACTACAATCATTTTCTTGGTTACGGAACTGTAAAACTAAACCCAGTGTCATCCTGTCTCATCAGAAAGCAGGTTTTATTTCCAATTTGTGTTAAAAGTGACACCAAATTAAATTATAATTTCAGGAGAGAGGAATTTGTATTGGGGCCAAATCTGAGGCTTTAAATGTTTATGTTTATTAAGCCTTAGTATGCCTATTCTAATTAAGCATATATGAAATATTGCAGCTTAAAGCATACTTTAGTTTAACAGCTATGTTTCTGTTCATTTATATGCTAGGCAAAGCTCCTGGGATTGTGCTTCTAATATGAATATTCAGTATTATGGCTTCAGAGTTGGATATCCATGAATATCTAACATTACATGTTCCCAGATGAGTTACCTAACACTTCAGCTCAGGGACGACTGATCTGATGAAGCCAACAAAGTCCTTCACATTATCTTCAAATAAAGTCCTTCACATTATCTTCTAATTTTTTAAATTTTTTTTTTTATTCCTTAGTGCATAGCAGTTACTGGCGAAGTTACAGAAGTAGCAATTGATGACACTGCCAGCAGAACGAATTGAAAAAGGGAAGGGAGGAAGAGGAAACTTCCAGGCTTTTGATGAAAAGCAAAAAAATCATTTGCTAAAGAAAAGAAAGTGTAGAGATCAAATGCTGAGATTAGAGACTAACACGTTCAACAGTAAAGTTCACAGAACACCTTTGATGAGGGAAGACCATTAAAAAATACTATGAGCGAAGAGTTCAGAGGTAGGTGGGAATCCCTATTATGTATGTATAGATATACACACGTCTACTTAGAACTAAACTTTATTTTGAGGTTTGATATTCTTTGTACTCTAAGGTTTAAAACAAGAAGACAAAATGAGCCTGCTATATCCTTCTGTTGCTCAGCATTGGCCAGTAAACATTCTTTTGGATGGAAATAAAAAATAGTTATTAAAGCTAACATTTGGCCTCAAGGTGAATGTTCCAGCAACATAAATCTACTCTAGCAACAGACTGATGTCTCCTGAATTTGAACTGCCAGAGGGGGAAGTAAAAAGAGAAACAGGCAGGGTGAAAACAGAAATAGGCAGGGTGGGATTTGTAGGTCAGTCACAGATTTCATGTAATTAATTTGTTTATGTAGCTTTCCAAACCCAAAGCTGTCCGAGATTTAGAAAAACAAATATTCGTGTCTTCTCAGAGGTTTGCCAAATGACAGAGTGCTGGCAATCTTAGCGAGAGGCTGAAATCATTTGTTGCCATGTTGTTTCAGCTCACAGTAAGCTTTACAGTTATCCTGGATTTCATACATAATACCTTCAGCATTGCTGAAGGCAGTTGGGTGCCTCTATCCCATGCCATACCCAAAAAAATTGTAGCAGTTGCTCAGCAACTCCTCTGTGATTTTTTTTAACATTACTGGATGATGACTTTGGTTTTGGCCTGTCTGGTCGGGTTAATTGGCTGCTGTAAAGTTCTGCAAAGTCACTGAGAAAATGCTGGCATAATCTTGACCTTATTGGAAGGATCATACTGGCCTTATCCTGTAATTTAATCAATAGAGTTGGGTAATGTTTTTAGTGACCACAAATTCATCACAAATGGAGTTTTGATCCTAAAGCTGTTTCCACTTTTGAGTAGAACTGCAGAATCGGTTTGGTGTGAGGAAAAAAATAGCCTGAAGATAAATTCTAGTCATGTTGCCTCTCTTTTACCCACAGCCATGGGATTATGAAATTTGATTTTTATCTCAGCATGAAAGTCTTGTAAACTGCACCTCCCTCTGCAAAAGGACAGTGTCTCTGATGAGAAAATTAGAGGGAGTTTGGAGTGGGCTCTTCTCTTTCCCTCTTCACTGCACTTTGTGTCTTTCACTTGTGAAGGTAGAAAGCAATTCTTCTTCTGACCCTTTCCTCAGTAAACTGCAGTAGCATAGTTTGTCCCTGGTGCCATGCATGGTGTCTCTTGTGCCCAGCCAGCCAGAGGTGCTGGGCTCTGCTGTCCCCGGGGTCCACAGCCTGCGCTCCCGGCTGCTTTGGCCCACGGGGTCCCCTGCAGCACATGGCCTCGACACTCGCACAGCTGCTGAAACAGCTTTAATAGCAGAGATGTTGTTGGTCATGTTTGCCTTCCTGCTTGGTTGTCCTAGAACCTGGAGGTTCAGTCTCTCTTTAAAAAAGTGGGAACTCCAGGTTAGGTTTGTTCTTTTCCCAGTCCAGGGTGGGGGCAGGACCAGAGACGCAGCCACTTTTTTGCTTCCAGTGTTTCAGTTTGGCTGCTGACCCAGAAAATCAATTACAATCATAGCCGTACGTAGTGCAGAATAAGGTAATATTCAGTATGACAGTGGTTATGTCTGGCCTATGTGGAGCTAAGACACCTGCAGAGGCTGCTTTCTGTGTGCTGCTTTATTTACCCCTTTATACTCCTTTACATTCTCCAAAGGAATCCTTTTTTCTGTGCAGGTTTATTTAAAATGGAGGTGCAGTACATTAAGAGAATACTGACTTTTTTTTTTTATTTTTTGGCACAACAGCTCTACAGACTGGTCTTAGATGAAGTTCAGCTAATTTATATACTAACAATAGTGAGCTGATATTTCCTCTGCTACTGAGACTTGGCAGAGAGGACCAGAAGGAAGTGTTTCAATCCAATATATAAGAGAACAGCAAAAGGGAAAAAAAGAGACTTCCTCTTTATTATGTGAGGAGAATAATATATTACAAATAATTTCCACCCATTAAAATGCCCTTTTGTTCTTACAGCCTGGTTTGGGATATGTGGTCAGTCCAGTTTTGATCATTGTAATATCGTTGCAACATCCCATCTTTGCTTCCTCATATCTATAGCTTGCCTTTGCATGTGTTGCATCTGATGCCAGCTGCTTACATTCAAAGATCGTTAACCAGGACACTTATTACTAAAGAGTAGTCATCAAAGTTTGGGCTATTCCGGCCCAGCTGTTGCGGCTAGATTTTTTTGGTCCTCAAATCCAGTAATTTCTGGATACCCTCATCTTTGATCTACTGACCAGCTCTAATTTAGTGAGAGTACTAGTGGGCCAAGTTCTCTGAACAGGGATATTTAAATCAACTTTCTGTAGTTTTGCAAATCGCGAGGTGAAATCCCAGGTTGAGAAGCTTCCCACAGAGTTTGAAAAAAAAACTTTGTGCCGTGCTATCAGCTTTTTCGGTGTTTGCATGAGTTATCACTCTGATAACTGAATGGTATGTTTTTGCATTACAAATGTATAATAACTGCAGGAGAAAGAAGGAAAGATTATACACTGTTCTTTTTTGTACACCACCAGCAACACAGCAATGTTTCATTCGTTCATGTAAGGGAGGTTTTCTTTACTGAAGCACGTGGCTTCTGTGGCCTGTTTTTGTCCTACCAGCGTTAGGAAACTGTCTACTAGTGACTTGTCCCTGCAAGCGTTATTTCAGCCTCAGAACATTGAGGGGCTTGTGTTGTTTGCGAACCACACAGTGTAGAAAAGCTGAATCGCTCAAAGGCTTTTGCATCGGAGGCATGCCACGAAGCCTGATATGCATCTGATTCAGAAACCCTGGGGCAGTGTGCAGTGTAACAGCAGAAGGGACTAGGAGAGATGCTGTCAAGTCTTGTGGAACCCACACTAGATTTCCCAATGTGGCAGAGAAGGAGAGAAAGATTTCTGATGCCAAGTTTTTCAAAACAATCAGGGAATGGCAGTAAATTCTGTGATGCCTTGGGAAAGGGCTGATTTCTCACCGCTGATTTTTGATAGCTTCAGGACATAGTCAAGCAATAAATGCCAAAAGAGTGCTGCTCTCTCCTGCACATGCACATTGGTTGCAGCTAAAATCCAGAAGCCTGGAGGCTTGTTTACTCCAGCCTATGGAGTGCAGTTCTGGGAATTAAAATTATTGAAATAATAAGCAATATGGAAAAAGTTGTTTCTGATTTGGTCAAATTTTTGGTTGATTTCTCTTCATTAAAACTAACTGCTGTCATAATGAACCTCTCCTTGTGAGAAGCACTGGAGTTCAATTTCTAGGACTCTCATCCAAAATATTACTTTCTATTGCTTACTTCTTACTTGAGTAGAACTTTACAATTGCAAAGTTTCAATCACAGAATAAAGTTAGAATGGGCAAATTTTCTTTTGCAGTGGTTATTGTGTGTAAGCCAGAGGTCCATTCCCAATTCTGTGTTAAGAAGTTAACATTTTTTGCAAAATACAGATCCTGGTACTCTAGTAGACAGCTGATGTCAGCAAAAAGCATTTATCAGTTTCTGGAAAATGACACCTTACTAGTTTAAATGGAACTTCTTAATGATGAACAACCTAAATGCAGGTATAATACTAGTTTTTACCCAGCTTTTCAGCTAAGTTTAGCTTGTATACTAACAGCACAGCTTTTCTGTGTCAACTCTGCATCAGATCAGAAGGATGTTTTCTATTAGCCTTGTCCATTCTGCTCAGGTGAACTTCATGGGAGAGATGGGCTCAGGTAACCTGCTGTGGTTCCCTGATTCTGGCTAACTAAAGTTCAGCGGTATTCATTATTATGATATATTTTTCACATTCTTACCCCCTGGTAAGTTTGTAATAAAAAACTTCCATACAACCAGGTTTTCTCAGGTGAGTCCTCTCTTTCTGGATTGTGCAAATTTTTAAGGCTGTAAAAGAGTGTCCAGAATTTCTAGATGGTAACTCTAATGGATCATACACTTCTAATTAGGCTGCTCTTCATCGGGAATCCTAAACACCTTTGGGATTTCCAGCGATCACCACCCCAGCATGTGCATGTTGCTTTTTACCCGTACACAGGAATTCTGATGATGTCAGGACATCCCAGCCTTCCTGAACATGCACTATATCACATATTCACTTTCAACTGCATAATAAGCCTTCAGTAGGTCCCTGGGAAGGGTCACACACTCCCCAGATGGCCTTTGCAGCCCCAGCAATTCTATATGCCCTTAATACCTCAGATTTATTGAATATACAGCAAATGTTCACAGCCTTTCAATCAGGAAATCTTGCTTAGCAATAATAGAGTCCTCTTCTATGAAACCCAAGCTCCTGCCTCCCTGAATGATCCACATGATGGTAGACATAGGTGGAAACAAAACCACCACCAGCTTTCTATCTACAAAGAGATTTTTGCATAGTGAGAATGGTCCATTTTGCTTTTGCTGACCCAATACTGTGTGTTGATACGACACTAGAAAAACTGGCCTTGTTGGGGAAATATGTCTAGTAAGTATTTAAAGTTTATATAAATGGCCTTCAAGCTTATTGGCTATATTAGTCTTGAAGGTAAAAGAATGACTGTGCAGTGCAAGGAAATCTGTCACCAGGATATTGTGCATTTGATCTTTATTTCATTCTTTATTTCGCTATTTCATTTTTCTTTATTTTCTTTATTTCATTTATGAAATAGTAGCCTATGAAGTTATGGTGAAAATAGTTGGAAAATATGTCCTGCCTTTCTGCTGTTGATTCCAATTCATGCAACACTATTTCAGTAGGAATTCGAATTTCTGGAATGACTTGTTATTATATCTACTTGTTTTATTTCTGGTCACAGAGTCATAAGAGACACAAAATAAGTTAGTGTCTACTTTAAAGAGCAAAAATTTATGTCTGTTGAAGACTGTTTTTTTCCTTCTGAGATAGTATTCTTTCCTCCTGAATTAAGATAATGCTACTCAACTTCTTCAATTTTTAAAGTACATAATTACATATCTTTTGAGTATCCTAATGCATTTTTTGCTTTCAGACTGCATGTGAAAAGGGGATAATTGCTATGTCTCTGAAATTCACGGTTCTAATACGTTTTAAGATATTTCTGAGGGTGGACCTGTTATTTATTGACTTCTTATTCTGGAAACATTAGTGTCATGGTCTCATTATAGTTGTTGTCTCTGAACATTATAACTTGCTATTTGGCTGAAGTGAAAGGCTGTTTATTTTGAAGATGTATAAATTAATTGGTGAAAATTTTGGTTTTAATAAAATTTAATAATTATAAATATTTCAAGACAGTTGTATTTTACTCAGTTAATTTGTAAAAACTTATAAAAGAGAGAAGGAGAGGAAAGAATGAAAATTAGCATAGAAAATATGTAAGAAAAGAAAAGGTAGATAAAAGCTGTGTAAAGGTGCCAGTCCTGTACGTGGAAATCTTGCTGTTGATTTAAATAGGAGCAGGAACTTTCTCTTTACTAGAAAGTCTGCTTACAAGGATGGGACTGTCATTATGTAAAATGATTTTGTGTATTTGCTATATTTTTTTCACATCATGGAAAACACCCAAAAGCTGAAGACCCCCAGGCTAGCATTTAATATCTAAAACAAGTTTAGTAAACCTCTTATTTTTATTGGCAGCATGCAGTCTGTTGCAGCTCTCATTCTGCTGTCAAAAAAAGGGTCTTTAGTGAGGTAAAACATGAGCTTTTCATGTTTGGAGACTTGGCAGAGGATGAACACTGAAGTCTCTTCTCAGCATCTGATGTACAATAGGTGATTTCACAAAACACCTTTGCAATTTGGCAGCCTTGCTTGCAAGAGACCTCAGGATTAGATGAGCCTATAGTGAATTACTTAACATTACCCCATAGAAACCTGCCTCTGTAGGTCAAATCAGAAGTTAATTCACTAAAAGGACTGCAGTTTCTCCTTTCTGTGCTGTTCTGGGCCTCAGAGTACAGCAGGAGTCATCTAGCTCATCTCAGCACCTACTTCACTTTAGGTATTGGTGTGAAATGTATTTACAGCTCTGAAATACACTGAAGAACTCAGTGAATATAGATGTGATGCTTAATGAGAGACTTTAAAATTTTTTTTTTCACCTCAAATATGTTTCCAGAATCACCAAATTAAATCTTACTGTAAATACTGTGGGTTATGTTTAGGGAATTAGAACTAATATTATCCTAGTTTGTTCTACTCCAATTGTGACTGCTTACAAAGTACTACCCAGTTTTTATCATCCATTTTTAGGGGTGTGCTTCAGTTTCTGTACCCTACTCTTTTGAAGCTGGTATTAACATTGTTCTGTGGTGGCAGGCCTGATTCAGGGCTTGTTGGCATCAGCAGAAAAGGCCCTAGATGACTTTGGAGGCCGCTGCACAAGTACCACAGGGAATCGGTGGCTATACCTGTAAAAAATTTACTGGGATTAATTTGACTGTTTTGTCTGCACCTTGAGTAGTAAAGTCTCAAGTGAGGTCCATGGAATCAAACTGCGTATAAACCATTTAAAAGCACTGCAGCAAAAAACATGTGCTTTGACTGAGCACTTAATCGAGCAATTAAATGCCCAAGCACCATGAACTTTGCATTGTAAATTAGGTATCTGACTGCTATTTATTGATTAACTCCTCTACAAGCCCTAATAAAGTCATGGTATTCTATTTTTCTCACATATCTTTTGTCTCATTCCATGCAAAATATGTCTGGAAACCTTTAAAATACTAGGTTTTTCTAAAATACTTTTTTTTATGTTTACTTTGGAGGAAAAAAAAAACTATACACACTTTTTCAGATTACTCTTTGTTCTGTTTGCTCTTGGTTGTTTGATTTAAATTTTACAAGGCAGAGATCATGTCTCCTCTGGTTTTATAAAGATCCATGGCTACTTTTACCATATATAGGTGATGGACGGTCTAATTCTAAGATTAGCTCTTCATAGGTAAGGTTCTACAGAAGGCCATGAAACATTATGTATTATTAAATCCAGGTGTATAATTGCCTGCAGGATCAGGGTCTCGTGAATTTTTTAGTTCAGGCTTGTTTGATGCAAATGTTGCATCTAATTTTTAGTGCGGTTCTACTTTACTTAATTATCCTTGTAGTGTGACTGAGGTATTAGGAGGACTTTCTGAAGGTTAATGGGGTTCCTTGACTCAATTCCTCAGCAGCCAGACTGAGTGACCTCCTTAGTTAATACTCGTGTCTTTCACAAATTATAGAAGACCTCTGCTTTGAGACTCTTAGAGATAGATGTTTACTAGCAGTATTTGTTTGATAGGTTCATAATTATTTCACGTATCATTTTATACTGCACTTCTACAATGCAGAAACCTTCAGGATTATAGTTAACTCAAGACATCGTGAAAAAAAGGCTATGTTTTCAAATAAAGTCAACTTTCCTAAATGCATGCGTTGGATAGATTGTGGCATTTACCTGTTGGCCTGGGCTAGGGATAATTGGAAGCTGTTTATTCTGCCCTTATGGATAACCTGCCCCTTCAGTGTACTTAGGTCCCATGAGGTGGGATAACTGTGATGGGACCTCCGTCTGGAAGAGGTCGCAGCAGTCCAATGCATGTTGCTTGCAAACAAAAATTGTCCTGCATTTTGTAGTACAATTTGGAATGGAACTTTCAAAAACTGCACATGTTCTCTCAAAGCTTTGAGAAGGGAGAGGTATGAACAGTAAAACCAATATAGTGTATCAGCCCCGTGTAATGGAAATAAGTGGTGCATAGTGATCTGTTGCTATTTCCAGTTGTACTACTTGCAAGAGTAAGGGTCACTCATATGGGGGCTTATGGGATAAAGTCCAGGGCTGCCACTTCAAAGCACTAAGCTGAATTGCTAAATAATTATATTTTCCAGGAATACTTCCAACCAACATTTTTTTACCACAGTACAAGAAACAACAAACTGAAAGCATCCTTTTCTCTTTGGCATATTTTCCACCACATGACAAAGCTACATAGATACGTTAGAAAGAAAGAACATACTCTTTTAAATGTAGGACTGCATAAAGCAGGACAGATTCACTTGAAAATGACAAATAAATAAAAAATTTAAAAGCCTGTTTTCTTTTATCCTCTAAATTTTTTGGTATCCTAAGTTTAAATAAAAAATTATTGAGTCTTAAACATTGTCTGGGCCAGGATCCATTTAAAGCATTACAGCTAGCATTATTGTGTCTTGTAAGTCATCATTGCAAAGCAGAAGTGTAGCATGTCCCAAATGTATAAAGAACCTGAAAATCAGAGACGCAGCCTGTTACTCCTAGCTGTGACTTTATTTATTCCTCTGAGTCGCCATCAAAGGTTGCAATAGAGATCACAGAGATCATGCCGGTTTTGTATTGTATAGTGGATTGCACCTGAAAATCAACTCTTTCAGTTATTGGGCTAGCATTACTCTTGGAGAATTTTGGAGACTGAAAATTATTTTGGAGCCTATGACAGGTATAGCTATGATCTCTTGATTTGTGTCTGGACTTTTAAATCTAGAGTCTTTTATCCAAACTTTTGAGTTAAGGTTCTAGCTGAACTTAGGCAGGATGGGAGAAAAGCTTTGTTGGAGCTTCAAAGAAAACCTCAGTGTGAAGTGGAAGCAATGTGACACCACAGAACACCACAAACGTTCTTTCATTGCTTTTATTGTGCCCTCTCCTCTTGAAGCACTTCAAAAACATATCTGCTCCCACACTTTCTGTGAGTGTACCCTTAGTTTAAAATGAGAACAAAAGCATTGTGTTTGTCTCAACCACAGTCGTTGCCAAGCCTTGAGATGGAACCTAGGCTTTTTTTCTTCTGTCAATAGTCAACTACAAGTGTTGTGCTCATATTCTAACTAGTAAACAATGCTGCTTCAACTAACTGAAAAAAAAATTTCTCAATTCCTATCTAGGTTTCAGATTTGGATTACCTGTTTTATTCCAAATGTTTCAGTGCTTATTTCAAACAAGGAAGCTGAACAAATGTTTTGTTTTTAATTATGTTAGATAGAAGTATCTTAAGTCTGAGAAAGCATTATGTCCTAGTGGGACAAATAGAGCAACCTGAAACTTCACAAATAATGAATGCTGCAGTGTAACTTCCAATAGAAAATCTCAGTATAGGGCACAGGCAGATCAGATCAGGTTTATCTTTGACCAAGAGCCAAAAGCATTAGGAAAATAATAATGGTCATTTTGTATTCTTTAATTTTCATAGATAACATGAGATAAGAATTGGAAACAATAATTATTTTTTAACAGGGGAAATCATTATTAAATTACTTTTCTTTAGTTAAAACAAAGCTAAGACTGAATGAAATAGAATTGTATACTCTCCTCCCATCCTTGCTCTTAATGTTTAATAGATTATCTTATCTTCTATCATCTGCTCTCTAGTATTCTATTTCATTCTTCAGTCTGCAAGAAAAATACTTTAAATTAAACATAGTCTAATGCCTGGGCACAGAGCCACTTTTAATGCTGTAATTTGCTTCAATAGTTTTTGATCATTTCAGAACCGGTAACTGAATCTCCTGTCACTTATACACATTAATAGGTCACAAGGATTCAGTTTCCATTCCGGTGTAAATTTTCAAATGAGACACTTGTGGTGGTTTTTGGTTTTGTTTTTTTTTTTTTCTTAATTAAGGCATTCCAATCTGTGTTGCAAAGAAAAGAGTTAGTCCAAAGGTGAACCCTACCTGTCTCTACAGAACTGTTATTACAGAGATCTATATATATCAGGGTGATAGGATTGTGTATGGGATTGGGAACAGGGACAATTAGGAATTTGGGAATGAACTTTCTATTGCTGTTTTTTGTAAATCCTTGTATATATATAATTTTTTTTCCTCCAGTAATGATCCAGTTTTAAATAAAATTTCTGTGGAGAGAAACAGAAATTGCTTGAGGGAAAGAGAAAAGGAGAACCATCTCAGAATAACCTTTGTATTCTTCAGTAATGATGAGGGATAACTCCCTGTTGCAAGTTCATAACTGTTTCTATAAGTGAACATATATGTAAGGGGAGACTTTGTGAAAGAGGATGATAGGAACTGTATGCTCCAGTCACAGGTGGGCTGCTAATTGACATTTAAGTCAACTTGTTCAAATCAATAATATGGCATACCAAAGTTCAAGTACATATAAACATTGAAATCACGGCAGGAACATGGACCTCATACACTACTATATTCATACATGATGAGAAAATTGCTCTGCAATTCAAGAAAGAAAATGTAGCTCCTTAGATGTGTAGCTATGTGGAAAGAATCATCTTGGGGCCAAAAGGAAATGTAGATGCTAAAGCCTACCTTTTTGCTTATCTCGTGAAGTTTCTGACCACAGTATTCAGTTAATACAGTTATCTTTCTACCATAATTCTTACAAAGTTCTACAGTCTTCATTCATTTTTCTGTTAGAATACATTCAGCCAGCTGTGGTTTTCCTCATACACGTTTCCCTCCCTGTGCTCCCACACTTTTCTTTTGTTCCTTAAACCACGTGGACTTCCTTTCTCAATAGCTGCAACTGTTTCCTTGTCCCCATCTGTCTACTGCTCTCTTTAAAACTTTCCCTCAGAGAATATGCATCTAAGAAATTAATTTTTAAGATTTATGACATTCTGGTCTTTAATGACATTGGTGGGGCTGAACATCTTTTTCTGAGAGCCATATCTCAGCACCCTGTACACTCAGGCAGTGCTTCTCATCAGCATGCTTTGTTTTAGCTTACTGCAGTTGAGATCAGTCAGAACCAAGTTCTGAAGGGGAAGCTGCCGTAGAGAAACAAACACAGCTTGAAACAAACATAAAAATCATCAGGGAGAAAATCAGCCAATCGCATGGGTTGAATAATGCATAGTCACAGAAATTATTTAATTTTGTCAAGATATTTTTGACCACTGACAAACATGTGCATATACACGTGTGTTTGTGTCCGTATATATACACACATATACAGGTATACATTTTTATATACATATATGTGTGTGTGTGTGTGTGTGTGTACACATTTGTCTAAAACAATGGTTTCAGACAGGCTGGAGTTTCTCCTGTCTTCAGCCTTTCATTTTCTGATCCAGCTGCTCACATGCTCATGTCCTTGCTTGTTCATATGCTGATCGTTCCCCATATAGGCTCCTACTCTTGCCTCCTTGTGAATGTTGATTCCAGTCTCGCTTTACTCCTCCTCATTGCCCAAGGTACTACTGTCAAAATTGTATGTCCCAGCTATTGCTTCAGCTGTGTTACTTTGCCATCACTTCAGTATCCTCATGTTTTGGTGTCCTGAATTACATCTTCCCGTGGTTCCTTTGAACAGCCTACATAGTGGTACTTTTGCTGCACCTCCTATGTCTTCCCTGTTCTTCTCATTGTCTCAGTGCTACCATTTTCCAGATACACATCCATTTCTCACATTTACTCCCCTTACCTAGAACAAAGCTCAGTGATTCAAGGCAAAGTCACTTCAGGCTCTAAGACAGCACTTCCAAAGCAAAGTCTGTATTTTTGCTTGTTCAGAAAGTCATATGTTGAGGAATTAAAAAATAAAGTTAATAAAAGGTGATACTAATTTTTCTTTTTTGTCAATGCTACAATTTTTGCTTGTATTGTTTAAATACTTTTGGATGGGGACTAAATTTTTGTCTTGCATTTATACAGTATCTAGCAGAGCAGAGTTCTGATGTGTGACAAGACTCTGCTGCAGCAGACAGAAGAAAGAACACAGTATGCCACTTCAGTTGCTTGTAAATTGATTGCTTTATTGTGGGTATTTCAAAACTACTGACTAATTCACTTTTAATCTTGGATCCACTATATAACAGTATAGTAAGTATTAAAAACTGCAGGGAAATATTTTAAATGTTAGGTTTATGATTTTTTTTTACTTATAAACTTTTGGGATAGTTCTCTAATCATAAATTATTGTTTTTAAAGCATACTCTGTAATATTTACATAGGAAGTTGATAAATTAGTTTAATTTTGACCAACTATCACTCATCAATAAGCAATTAGTCATCTGTGGGTTATGGATAATTATCATTATTTAAGTTAGCCTAAATTCTCTAACATTTAAACAAGGCAATATTTGAGTAAGTGTCCCTGGAGGGAATGTTTCAGTGTTCAGCTCTTCCTCTAATTACTACAAATTTCTTTTAACTTCACAATTATTCACTAATGACATTTTATTTACAGATAAATGTCGTATGCACTAAAGAAGGAAAAGGTTTCTAGCAGGCTCAAAATTCAATATTTTGTCCTTTCCTCTCTGTTGATAATTAGTATATTAACTGATTCTCTGAATATTTATTTACTTCATGTGCTTATTTTTTTTATAATTTGAAGGCTCACATCAGTCTATGCATGTTGTAGAAGTGGTGTCGTTCAGATGGATTCCTAGTGCTGAGTAACTGCATAATTACAAAGGAGCTTAAGGGTGAACACATACTTATGCAGCTTGATGAATTCTAGCCTAAGTCATCTGAACCACTGCAGGAGTTGAGAAAAGGGCTCCCTTCCCACTCAGCACATGTGAAAATGGGGCACTATCATTGCAAATGGCAAAGTCTGCTTACCTAGATATGATAGATTAGCTGAGTGCTTGGCATTATTCTTTGGAAGGAATTAGCTAAAGAACAGCTCTTTAGGATAGACCAGTTCTTGGGAACCTTCTTTAAAAGTGCTTAGAGGAAATATGCCAGTCTATAGATTTAACTGCATTATTTTGATAATTTAATATTTCTCATTAATTTAGACACTTTCTCCAAATTTGACAGGCACACAAATATTGCAAACATGAGTGTGAAACTCTGATAATACAACAAATGTGCTAAAAATGCTAAGCTGTATTCACTGTAATACTTGACTATAATCCTTTCCAGGCCATGGACTATGCTTTTACTCCTCCTGTTACAGCTAGTGATATTGCAGTAGTATATTGCAATATTGCAATATAACATACCATGTAATAATGTATAGTATATAGTATCATATGTATTTTAGTATACTACACAATGATGTATAGTGGTACCCTGCAGTATTGTTGGTGATACAGCTGGTATTATTGTAGCGCTTTCCAGCTGAGGTTGATACTCTACTTTCTGCTTTAAGAGTGGTGGATGCTCAAGAATTTAGCCCAAAATTTATTCTTTGCTTTTACTTCTCCTGTGGCCAGAGATGACCTCCTTTCCTGGTGTGCATAACGCAGCCCCAGTCCAGGCTGGAGACTCTGGAAAAGTGGCAAGTGCATTACAAAGTAGGCTGTATGGGCAACAGGAATAACAAAGGTACAAGTAGGGCGGCCTGTGCCCCAACAACCCCTCCAAATAAGCCTGGTTTCCTCCCATGCTCCATGGATTCAGTTTTCCTTCCTTGCAAGGCTTTCTTGAGAACCCATGGGCATCCTCAGTACCTCTTCCCTTCCTTAGGCTACTGTCTGGGCAAGCAGCAGTGCAGCACAGGGGGTGCTTCCAGGGTAGGTGCCTGCTCCAGTAGGCCCTATGGGTCAGCTCAGTTCACACCATGGTCTTCCTCCTTAGCAGGGTCATTAACTGAGTCCTTGCTCCACTACTCAGCAGTCAATTTTAATGAACTGTGTAGGACTTCAGCATATCCAAGACTTTCATCTCTGTATTTTTGAAACTAGCCATTCAGTTTGTAAGCTATTGTAGATGTGGCAGAGAGCTGCATGGAGGTATAACAGGCAGGCAGGTCAAAGTTAGAGAGAAGGATGAATGTAAATGAAAACCTGTTGGAAAAAAAAACATTTCTATCCTCAAGATATTCTCTCCCTCTAGAATGCTAAAAAGCAGTGTTTTTACCCCCTGCTTTTCCCTCCTTCCCCAGCAGAACACCGCAGAGTTAGTTGGACCAAAATTTTGCAGGGAGTGGCTGTTGTATTTTTCTGTACTTATGAGTGACCCCCGTGCTTCTAGAGATATGTGTTCTGAGGATACTCAACATTCTATAGTTGTAATTTGGCTGTCTAGAAAGATAAGCAAACTATAACAGCATGCAAATAACATATTTCTGACTAGCTGAAATCTGACTGACCCTGTGCTCATAGAGCTAGCAGTGAGATGCTTCTTTGTGTGGCAAAGCATGTAGATGCTACAATGGGAGATCTAAATCAACTATGTTGAGCTTATGCAAGATTTGCAAAAGTTATTCGGTAGTTAGGGTGCCCAAAATGTAATGCTTCATGGGAGCCTAATTTTTCTAGAGTTTTTTAAAATCCGTGCCTTGTAAATATGTCCTTCAAATCCAAGGCATCTGGAAAAACAAATCAGTAACATTTTTAAGTAAAAGTAGCTTAATTTTCAGAGGGGCTGTAGGACTTTCAACAGTCATAAATCTAAAGAAAATAGTGTAGGCTCTAGAAACTTCTGAGGAAAATGTCACAGAAGTTTTGTGAGCAGTTTCAGCTAATCTGAGGCCTCATCAATAGGAGGGATGGTTCTGCTTCACTACTTGGTTCGAGATAACTTGTTATCCACTGCCTCATTATTGCTGGCTGTTAGAATCATGCACCTTTGGGAAGGATTTTTTTTCAGCAGGACTAATATTTTAATGCACTTAACTATATGCTCCCACGTGCTGTAGTGCTGATGAAAGGGTGAGAGCAGGAATGCCCCTTTCAGCAATGTCACGTGCTTAAGTTATTTTAATAACTTTTGAAATTAAGTCACTAGCTGCCAAAAAAAGTAAGGCAAATAAAACTAAAAGTTTTTTTCTGACTATCTGGGGAAAGGAGCTTGAACAGAGTCCTTCCTCTACTCAGAGAAACAGTGTGGTGTTTTGTATGAGGGAGTCTTCTGGAGTTTCAGAACCAGTCTCGGAGTCACATATAACACACTGACTTTGCTGTCTAATTTCTCTCTTTAAAATTGCATCTACCTTAAATAAAAGATGCAAGGATGCCATAAACTCTGTCTGTGTCAATTCATTTGTTTCTCACCAAGGAGCTAACCCCACCATGGAGTCCAGACCTTGCTGAGAATTCAGGAGCTGTGACAGTATCTCTCTGTAGTGCCATGATAGGCCAGGTAAGGAAGCCTGCATTCATTATTCAGTTTCCTGAACACAAGCATATACACATCCAGTAATGAGTACGTTTTCAGTGGTCATGTGAAAGAAATGGTGCCAGTTAATGGAAGTAAATGAGGGCATTGGCTTTTGTACTTTAAAGTAGAGCAAGTCTTTTGGCCACATAGGTAAGTTTAAAATAGGTCTTAGAAGGGAATTAAGACACATTCATAGCAGAGATCGTCATGCCAGTTCAAAATAAGCAAATAGAACGTCATTAAATTATCAGGTTCAATGAGTAAGTAACATTAATTTGCATCTGGAGTTGACTGGCTGTTTTGCAAGTTGAATAATGTTTGACCAAGGAGACATGATCATACACCTCAGCTTATGCTCTTCTGAGAACTGGCACCAGTTATGCAGTTGCTCTATTCCTTCCCTTTCTCTTTTATCATCACATGCAGTATCAGATGCTGACTTTACATTTTTCTTTAGAAAATTCCTCTCTCCTTTTAATACCACAACATCAGTGAAAAGTAGTGATCTCTATAATTACATTTTACAGTGCTTAAAGGGACTTAGTGAGTCAGGATTACTTTTTAGTGAATCCACAAGATGCCGGCTTTGGTGTGAAGACTGCCTGGCAATTTCTGACCCTTCAGCACCTTGCTCTCCCCACTCTGTCACAGCTCATCACCTCCTCAGGTTTTCTGCTACAACTGTCTGTGGAGCTGCATTGCAAACTGGATCTCTCATACTGGTTTAAAGTATATTCCCATTCCTTCCTCCTTTCTTTCAGGAGTTTATTTTTAACCCAGGCCTGGCTTACAGTGCAGCCTCACAGAGTGGTGCCAGCAGGGGTAGGGCAGCGGGGCGGGCAGGCCCATACTTCTTAAACTGGCCCTGTCATCACAGCCAGTAAGTGACAATATTGTGCTAAAGACTACAGGACTCTTCATGTTCAGTGTTTTTATAACACCTGTGTTTAACCAGTCTCAATCAGTTGACTGGTGCACACTGAGAATTAACTTGTACAGGCTGCCAGAACATTTGTAGCAGCTGCTCCCTCCCCACGAAAACCAGCAAGCGGCAGTACATGGAGGGTAGCTGTGGAAGGCCTCTGGGTACTGCCCTGAGGCCAGTTTTGCATTGCCTTATTAAATAGAGTTAGGCCAGTATTACTTTTTTTCTTTCATAGATGAAGGAACTGAAATGCTTAGTGATGTAAAGTGGCAAAGGCCAGAGAATAAACATCACTCCTGGGAATAAAAGTCAAGACAAAATGTATGTGAAAAACTTGCTCTGTAGTTTTTTTCCTACCAGCCTGTGCTCAAAATAATGTGGCTCTCATAATGACTTTTTTTTTCTTTGCTGGATGTTGCCAGTCAGGAATGCTTTTTCCTTAAGACAAACAAGAAAGTAACGTAGTAAACCTGTTACTTTTAAAAGCATTCTTAATGTGCACTAGAGCAATATGCCATTTCCAGAATCTCTCAAAGAATTGGTAAATCTTGTTTTGCTTAAGTATTTTTTTCACAAGGGAATTTGGATTTGCTGGGATATCTCTGTGTGGGTTAAGTCAGACATAAGAATTTTATTTTCTTCCAGACAGTGACTTATTCCTTGAACAAATAGCAATATCTAGCAGTGTAAGAGAAATGGCTAGCATTGAATGAAAGTATTGGGGGAGCACATTTCACCTTTGGCATATGACTAGTGTTGGGTGAATACTAAAATATCTCTAAACCAGCTAGCAGAATCAGGCTGTGGCTTTTTTAGGTGGTCTTAACTTGTGTCTGGATGTAAGGAGCACCGACAGGTGTGGTTATTGCAGTATTAGTGCCGAGCAATGTTTTTTTCCATTGTGTGATATTTTCACCAGATTTGGCCTCAGTGTAATATATAGGGAGATAGGCTTTGGGTATAGAAACACGGATGACTGAAGAGAATGAGGTTTTACCTGATATTTTCAAAAGTTCAGAATGGGCCTTGCATTTAGGAGTCTAAGTCCCTTTGAAACTAATAAATGTTAGATATGAATAACTTTTTTTCAGGTCTGTATTCTAGATGCCTGCTTCTGTAGGCATTTATGAATATCCCACAGAGAACATATTTGCAATTGCAGCCAACATAACTTTGAAAAACATAAGTCAACACATTGAACCTGCTATAACACCAGCTGCTTCTTTACCTGGTTGCAATCCAAACCAGGGCCTCAGAACTGAACATACACACAGATCAGAAATCAGTGCAGTTCAGTGCTGTACACAATGAAGGTCTCAACCCTGGTATAGAAGTGTTGCAGGGACAGCTGGGCTGTAATGGCATCACTGACTGGGTTGTATCTGGTAATAAAGATGGAACTGAAACTCAGTGAACCCCCCACATTCATAATTAACATTTTAGCATGCTTTTGAAACACTTTGATAGGCAAGACTTTCAATTCTATTTTGGCGTGAGCCAAGGTGTTGCCACATGGTTGGATACAAGTTTTGAATGCCGATGGTTGTAGAACCACACGATATACGGGGATGCAAGGGTAGGGTGGCTCAGTCAGGGCAGTGTGGGCAATAGGGCTAATCTGGGGACAAGTCCCTACAATGTAGCATATGGCTTGGTGTCACAGCAGAGCAAGGTCTCTCCCACTGTGACCCCAGGTGCCAGAGGGAGCTGCTCCCAAGAGATGGCTGCAGCCTAACCCACCTTAAACCTGTTTGATGCGTATCCACCAAGTAGCAAACGAAAAAATGCCTCCTGTAGTTTTCTGATCTGTTTTCCCATTCTTATGACAAAGTTATGCCACCGCTTTGCTGAATTCTACACTTCAGATCTGTCATTATATTTGTACTTGACTGTCCTATGTTAGCCTGAAAACTCAGTGCTCTTCATGTTTTTAACATAAGCTTTTAAATTACTCATGTAGAACCTTAGGCTTGTATGTCAGATTAAGTAGCACAGCCTCAAAAATATGATATCTGTGGCAGATTTGTCATGATGAATATAATAATGTACCTTATCTGTTTTTCAAAGTAAATACCAGCAACACAGTTAGCGGGGACTTATTCTCAGCTGACATAAATAACTTTGTCAGAGTCACAATTTACATCAACCAAGGATCCGCTCCTTAAAAACAGTTGCTTAAAATTCTAGACACTTTCCAAAGAAACAAATTGCTGTAGGTCAAAACTGTCACACATTTTGTGAGAAAACACATTTTGTGAGAAAACACATTTTGTGAAATAATTGTAATATGAGAAATGAAACCACTTTAATTTCTTCTTTGATTGGCAATGTGAAAAAAAAAACCAGAAAAAAAAAAAGAACTACAAACACCACAGAGTCTTCTATTAGGAGAACTTATCAATAACACTAAACACTCAACCTAACTAAAGCTGATGACAAGTTGCATTGTATTATACATTATAATTGGTAGCAGGTAGAAGGAAATAATATCGTACTCTAGCACCCTGCTAACTTGCAGAGAGTAAAGAGCTGATCCTTGCACTGAAATATCCTTAACAAAAATGGAAACCAAACAATCATATTAACACTGCAGCCTTTTATTAATTGAAAGCTGGATTAGGAGAACAAATGCTTTATTTCAGTTTCCTTTTCAAAGAAACATGGGATGAAATCCTACCTAAATCAAATCAATGGCAAAATTCATAGAAACAGAAATCACAGGTTGGTAATTTAGAAGAGTAAAGGATCCTTTGATAATTCCCTCTTTCAGTGTCTGCAAAAGAGCAGCATTTCCAGAGACAATCACTGGACTATTTATGTTTTTCACTTCTCCGTTTTTGCATATAAGCAGAATTCTCAAGGTTGCAAAAAAGAATCGTGAGAAACAATTAAAAACAGAATATTGCCTCTATTGGTCTCATTTATTTGATGCTGTTATAATATATGATTGCATTTCTGCTGGCAGATGGAAATATTTTGCTAAATGGGAAAGTACAGCTGATATCACAGGAATCATTTGAGAATTACAAGAATGCTGTCTGGAGCTGACTTTTTTCTCTGTCATTATAAGCCCACACAAAGGCTTGCAAAATTATTCACCTAGAGGCCTCTCCCCCTGAGGGAGACTAATTTCTAATTCCCATCTTCTTTCCATAGACTGTCTTCCCCTTTCCTGACACACAGTCTCAGTCTCCTTGCCTGCTCAGATCCTTTTCCAGTTGTATGTGCTCAGCATCCATGCCCCTACAGTTCCATTTCCCTGGTTCTACATCTGCATTTATTCTGAACCTTTTCCTTTGGTTCCCAGACTGCTTGGATCTCCATGGATGCTCATCTACTTTTGGTAGGCCCCCCCCTCCCAGAGACCACTGTTCTGCTCAGGGCTATGCCCTCCCTGTTACTCTTGCCCCAGTGGCTCTGCCCTGCAAGGCTTTATTTTCCCAGTCCCAGCTGTTTCCCACCACAGTAACTCCCATATGCAGATTCTCATCTAACTCACACTGACCTTGCCCTGGTCCTTCTTTTGCTCTGCTTCTTCCTCCCCTCACCTTATCTTTCAACCATCTCTGCCCCTTTTTCATTCCTGAGGTTATAATTTCCAGTATCTAGCCTCCTATTTTACCCTCTCACTTCCAGGCCCTCTTGTCTGGCTGTACTTCCAGCTTACCCAACTCACAGTCTCAGCATCCTTTTCCAAAGTCACTCCTTGCTTGTGCTGCTTTTCCAGCTGTCCATCCCCATTTCTTCCCAGTACCTCTTTCCAATCTAGCCTCACCAGGAGTAATTTTTATCCATTGCTAGTCTACCCAATCCCATGTCTTTGTCGAACTCCTTTCTCTGTCTCTAATCAAACTATGGCACTTGCTTCATTTCAATTTTCAATTGAACTCCTCTGCATTAACTAGTGGGTCCTCATGGGAGGGGAACTGAGGGCACAGGAGAGACAAAGTCTCTGCTTTTAGATCTGGAGTATGTCCCTGCCTTGGGGCATCAGGTGGAAGAAGTCATTACGAGTGTATTGGAATTTGGTTTTAGTACTATGATGGTATACATACCATCTGGTCAGCTGGGAGTCTGGAGCTCAGCTAGCATTGACAACCTTCAGAGCTTTTAGTTGCAAAACTGTGATGTACAGTTTTTTTAAGATCTTGCCTGAATTTGGAAAGACTGGCAGCAAAAGTCAATAAGGCATATACCTGGCACAGAAACCTCTCCTACCAAATTTAAGTCCAGCTTTCAAAGCACTGAAGCAGCAGAGCAAGACTTTTTATCATTGATGGCAGCATATTTCCCCTAGCCTGTTTTATGAAATTAGCTCGTGGTTTTATCTGGCATCTTCATAAAACTAAAAATTAAATCAAATCAGGCCAAGGAAAAACTGTAACTGGAAAATTTAATCTGGAATAACTGAAGTTTGACATTGCTGTATGTGAAATCAGAATCTAATAATGGAAAATGTCAAATGTGTATAATCATAGGTGAAACTACAATCCCTTCTGATATGGGTAACAGCTTTAAAAAGTCTCAAATATGTTCTGAATAGCTGAGAATAAATTATGAACTGAGCTACCTCTCTGGAATTATTACATTCGACTAATGGCTGAATTTAGCGCTTTGTGCATGGCAAAACTTCTACTTTCTAAAACTTGCTGCAGGCAGACATTATAAATTCTCAGCTTTCTAAGGCCAGACGTGACCATGGTAATTGCAGAATCTGACCTCATGTGCAAGAGAGGCTGCAACATTTTGCATACTAATTCTTTTATTTCACCTAAAACTCACAGTTGAACAAGAAGATAGCCATTAGTGTATCTAAATCCAGCTATCAATATGCATGTATTCGGGGGGGCTGTTTCCTGGGTTGTATTCAAGAGAAGAGGTTGAACCTAATGGGCGTAATGACATGACTGTATCTTAATGGGAACATACCACTTGCAAAACATTCCAATTAACAGGGGATGTACTGAGCTGAAATAAATGGTTTTAAGTGATGATCAGCCTGGTGTGAAATTATAAACTCTGTTGTTAGTATCAAAATGACTAATTACAGCTCTGATGCAGAATAGCACTCAAATTCTTAAAACTGTGGGACTAAACTGAAAATGCTTTCAGCCTTTTGCAAGACCTCCAGGGAAAAATGAAGAGTGTGCAATCTTTAACCTGCATTTTTATTTAATTGGTGCATTATTTCAGTAAAAGTATTATATAGTATTTCTTTCTTCATTCTCCAGTCTTTTTTTTAGTTGAGTTTCCACAGGATGTCCTAATTAGGAGACCGATACTGTATATCCTCAAAAGAATTAAGGATTTCACTTCAGCTAAGTGGCATTTTTGACTGTGGAAAAAAAGCACAATTTAGTGTGACAGAGAAAAGGCAGCCAGTCTATTCAGGGAAAAGTGAGAAACAGGCACAAGTTTTATCTAAGGATTTGTAATTCATTTAGGTGGTGCTCTTTTCTTTACACTTTTCTAACACTGTATAGTACTAAATTCTCTTAATTTAATTCGTGCTTCTATGTAAAGCAATCCACACACATTTTAAGGCTTTTTCTTCCTTTTGCCCTACAGCTTTCATATCAAGCACGCGAATGTTAAAAGCAGTTAAAAGCAGGCTTGAGTCTGTTCTCTCCATTGATGGATTTTAAAATTATATCTCTTTGAAACTTTCACACCCATCAGTGCAGCCCAGGACTACTAAATCATAACTGTCTGGTGCCACATGCTGACAAGCCAAGTCTTGGAAAAGGGGTAACAATATTTCCACCCTAGCTTAGAGTGCCCAACCAATGCTGAATGGAGGAAAAAAAATCAGGTTTTTGTTTTTAGTAGAGTATATGAAATAGTAAAGGCTGAGGATGCCTTTGAGTTTCTCTTCTGTTTTATTTATCATCTCTCACAATTGCCCTGCAAACTGAAAACATCCCTTAATAAATTATAGTCTCTTTCTTTGTGACAGATTCCAGGTGAAGTAGAAAAGGTGTGATATTTCTGTAAATGTGCACTACCCAGAAAGTATATTATTCACTGAAACTTGGTATCCTGCAGAAGATAAGAATTCAAAGGACAGATTCAATGAAGTTAATAGAACAAGCTGTGTAGCTGCATTATTCACTCATGTTTTACAACGTACATTAAATAGTGTAATCAAATGTACAAAAAAAGTTGGCACCTATGTGCTATAATGATGAGCATATTAGGCATACCTAATAAAGCTCATGAGCTTATCAAAATCCTAAAAGCTGATTCCCCTGAAACCTGTCTCCTTGAATATTCAAAACAAAATCTTAAATTCATAGGTATTTATTAGTTCCTTGTACTTTTATAAAAAGTACATTGGCATACTTCACTTTTGGATATTATAGGCCTTGTAGCTCTGGTGAATGGTAAATAGTATATAAGAAAGCTTCTAAATAAATATACTTCATTACGTTCTTTATATAAAAATTATTTAAGACTCAACTATCTATCTTAAAAGATCTCCAGATTTTCACAATTGTTGTAAAATTTATGATTTATGAAGATAAGCATCTTAATTACAGAATTACAGAATAATTTAGTTTAGAAGAGACCTCTGGAGGTTATCTAGTCCAGCCCCCTGGACACAATGAGGGCAGGTTGCTTAGGGGCTAACTATTTTGAATATCTTCAAAGATCGGACCCCACAGCCTTGTTGGGCAACCTGCTCCAGCATCTGACCACCTTCAAGATGAAACAGCCAGCTTTGCCGTGAGAGCACATGTTCAGCCTGTTGTCCACCAGAATCCACAGGGCCTTTTCTACAGGCGTCAGGGTGAATGGCTGTTTTACCAAGCACAGTGTTTCCTTAAAGAAAATCACCGTGTTGTGCTATTAGATGCATTGCTTTTACAGTGATTTCCTTTTCTTTCATTCACATTTGATTTTAGAGGTAGTTGTTTGGCCCTGAGTCTCAAAAGTGGTTTTGATGTACAAATTTCATTTGTACCTAAGACATCTCTGAAGGTGCCTGTAGAGTACTCTGCAAAATGAAACAAACCAGACTTCTTAGTTTGAAAAGCATCCAGAAGCCAATGTCATACACTGGAGACATACCGCAGTGCATATTTAGTGATGGGAATGTACAGCCTTAAAGGTCAGGAACTACTGAAATCTCCTTTTTCGGACATGCAGTTTGAAAATGACATTCAGCAGCAAGACAATAATTTTTCATAAAATGTTTCTGAGGTGCTAGTTTTAGAAGACTGAATTGGGAATGTTTATCCAGTAAGTTTTCACTTTGATCATGTATGAATGGGCTGTGTCAAGGGCAGTGTACCTCTGTTATGTGAAACCTAGGCATCTTTGAGTCATTGCTTTTGTTGTCATCGATAACCATGTATATGTTGTTTGAGCCATAGCATGATATCAAATATACCAATACTACTCTGACAACAAAGTAATAATTAACCCGTAACTTGAGTGCCCAGATTACTTGTCTGTGCAAGCACTTGTTACCAGCACATGCTATCTGTGGCAGGAGAGACCTTCTTTTTAGCTTTACTGGCTTCTGATGAATCTCATTCAAGGCCCACTGACTTGGTAGAAAAATTAGTATAGCCTTCAGTGGGTTTTGGATTAAAGGCACTTGATCTTAGAGAAATTGAATAATCTGTAAAATAAGGATCATAATGTTTCTCTCTTGTAAAGGTAGTTGAAATTCATAGAGGGAAAGTACAAAGTATTCACTATCACCGTTTTACCTCTGTTAAGAGAACTGGTTTTATCAATTTTTATTTAGTTACTTAAATGACTAATTTAAGGCATTTTAAGACCTTGTGTATTTGGTGTTTCATTTGTTTCAGTTGAATCAAAGTGGTTACTATGGAAACAAAGACATTGCATGATTTGAGTTGCTGTTAGCTTTCGGAACAAATATATTATTACGAAAATGAAAAAGCCCCTGAGATATTGAACTATAAAGTAGAATAAGATCCTGATTAATTAACAAATCCTGGGTAAGAGCTAGTTTTTTACTGTAAGTATGCGGAATAGGAGCCATTCTGGCAAATGAAAAAAATGAAAGTTAATGGAGCTGTCATTTCAATATTCAATAATATTATCTAGAATATGCAATTTCCCAGATGTAATTCCCATATCCTGCATGAACAGTTACAAAAAACTGAAAAGCTTACCAATGCCAACTTGCTTTTCCTGTCACAGTGTAACTGCAAAATATATATACATCTAGAAACAGCAGAGCAATTGGAAAAATAGAGCTGCTCTCAATATCAGCTATGCAGGCAATATATGGCATACTGCTCCTGGCACCTCCTCAGCTATCTGCACAATTATTTTCTCGGCCATCTTGGAGACTTGCATGTTTATACACAGGGCAAACAGGCAAACGTGCAGAATGGAGGAATTGAAGCCCCTCAGTCTGGGAGAGCCTGATGTCCTGAGGGTTGATAAGCGTTGCCAGGCTTTGCCTTCCAAACTACTGGCAATATGGGAAAGAGTGGACCAGGCCTGTAGGAATTAGACAGATGTCAGTTCTCTCTCATACATAACTCACTTTTGACTTAGTGACCCTATAATGTTCAAAATCAGGAAAGAGTTGCATGATTGAAATCAGCTCAAACTGGGCAAATCAGCTCAAAATAAAGGTAGGGAGTCCAGTAAGCTGGACTAAGAGCCCAGGCTAACCTGTAAGTTGATTTCACTGTAGCATTTGCTAAAACACACCCATACATGCGCGCACACACGCACACACAGAGCCACACTTAAAAGAATGCTTCAATTACAGATGCAGCTCTTAAAAAGTACTTAATAAATCATCAGTCATACAACAGCCTAGGTTGGAAGGCACCTCGAAAGATGATCTGGTCCAAACTTTCATGGGAAAGGGAGCCTAGAAGAGGTTATCTAGACTATCTGTCCAATTCCATCTTGAAAAACTCCAGTGATGAGGACTCTACCACGTCCCTGAGGAGGTTGTCACAGTGAATGTAAAAAAATTCTTATATCAGGATGAAACCTCTCCCATTGCAGCGCTGTACCCGTTGCCACTTGTCTTCTACCTGTAGCTTCGTGTGAAAAGAGAGCCTCTGTCCTCTTTGTAGCTGCCCTTTAAATACAGGAATACCGTGATGAGGTCCTCCCTGAGCCTTCTCTTTGCCCAGGAGTAAAGACCTAACTCCTTCAGTCAAACCTAACTCCTTCAGTCAAGGAAAAGAACAAGGGAAATTAAAGAGCTGTATTTTCATGGGGTGTTTTAAAAACCATTGAGTGTACGAAATCAGGCTCAGCCCTCAATCAGTGTTGTATGACCTCAAAAAGCTGTTGTTAATCATGCACAGAGACACCAGAGGAGACCCTGCTTTCTCCTTCTACACCGTTTGCACATTGCATAACTTATTTTTTCCACATTACAGAGCATGTATGAGTACCTGTGTAAATGCATGCTTGCATCTGTTTTATACAGCTAAAGAGAAGGTGTTTCTCATAAAGTCAGTAGACCTGACTCTCAGAAGCAATGATGTTAAAAATACAAACCTGAAGTAACGCACTGGGTGAATCAAGACCATATCTTTTCTCCAAAGAAAACTTTGTCTGAGATCAAAATTAAAATTAGTTAATTAAAGGCCCCAAATAAATACTTCCAGAGGCTTTACCGTTTTTATATCTTCCCAAAGTGCCATGAAAAACATACTTATATAATCAGTATTGCCTCATGTTTTCAGTGGAAAGAGTTTGCCAGCCTTGAGAGTAGGGATAACTTCAAAGGCTGTGATAAATCAAATGAATAATTTGTCTGGAGGAAATCTGTATAAATTGGTCGTGTTATCTAAATGTGTCAAATGAAATGTTAAGATCTCCCTCTCTCTTTCTCCAGGAATAATTAGATTTGCACATCTCTCTAAATTGCTAGTCTTTTCACCAAAATGTAGGCATGTGTATTTTTCATTGCCTGAATGCCTGTTGTGAAAAACGGTTACAGAAAAGTGTCCAATACTATATGGGAGGGTTCAGGCAGGCTGATTCTACATTTTCCTTCTGTTAATCCACCTAACTGTGAAGATGTGAAGATGATCAGCAGGCCATGTAAGACTAGCTCAGTTCTGCATCTTTAATTTAGATATGCTGGACTGGATAAAATGAGAGGGTCTAGGGTTCTTTGTACGTCATTCAAAGGTAAGTTAGAAGGCTTCATTACTCACACACGAGTTCCTCTAGGGGACCGTCAGTTCTGAAGTTGATATTCTGGAGGAAGAAGAGGTAACAGGAAAATGGCACTTTAAAATTATCTTGAATTTTCTAAAGTTCCTAAGGTTTTAAAGATGGGTTGTGTTATACATATCACTTGCTGTTCTTATAGAAAAGTGACTGTGGATTCAGATGGCTTATTCTCTGTTATTCATACATTTTTTGTTGTTAATTGGACATTTACAAACTTCTAGGATATATACATATTTAAATATTGCTTTGGTTTTCTATGCATTAAATGCTCTCTTTTCTGGTGCAAGATTTACCAAATTTACTAATGCGAATTTGGATGTTTAATGTTGACATCAAAGACAAAGCTTCTTGTCCTTATTTTGTTAGTAAAATGTTCGAAGCCTCCTGTTATTAGAACATGTGGATCTCTTAGTAATCGTTCCAGCTCTCTTGTGAAGAGAACATGTAGATCTTTCCTGAGTGTTCTGCCTTTCAGCTGAGAATCTAAAATGTCAAGAAAAGAGAGAAGGTTTCAACTCAGAAGCTGAAGCACAAAATTATGTGTTAGAAATTGAAACAGTGATAGATAAGCTTGTGCCTGTGCAGAGTGAGTGTGAAATTTTACATGTGCACATATTTGGGCTTCTATTTACACTTTTTTTCTAAAAACATCCTTTGACTTCATATGGTGTGATCTATCTCCTTGCCAAACTACAGCAGAATTTTAAATTTTTAATGGTATGTTTTAAATGTCTTGAGAGACCAGAGTTCTGTGGCGCTACTAGGAACGTATTGTCACAATCCACTGATTCTTACCAACAGAAGTTTTACCTCCTATATGCTTTCAAGCTGTGTGTAAACTGAAGCAACAAATGGAAAATAATGTTTGGAATATAATGATGGGACCTCAAATAGTGATGAAGTAGAACTGGCTTGAGTTACATTTATGGTTTGGCATGCTACAAGTGATTTATTATCATAGGAACATAGTAAAAATAAACTACAAAAGTACTTGGTCCACAATTGTGCAAACATGCCTTCCTGAGCTAAAATTCACTACTTTGAAGTATCCTCATGCAATTGTTCATATTAGTATGAACAATTCATTAGTTCATTCTAACTGATTAGTTCATATTAGTAAAATGAAACACATCTGTTATTATCTGCAATGCTGAAATAAGTGAAATACACAAGTCTGCTGTGGCCTCCACATGGGACATTTGCTTTTGGTTTGTTGTTTTTTTTAACCATTCCATATACATTGTCGAGGGCTATTAAATAATAATCTGTCCTTCAGTTATTGGCCAATCAAATGATAGTCGGATTAACATTCAGTTGATTATTGCATTTTAATCTGAGTGAATGTGCGCTCCAGTAGGGACTGAAAAATAATTTATTAGCAAGGGAAAGAAAGGAATTATTTCTTTGGGTGCTCCCCTGGCTGTAGCACACATCCCTCCCCCCCCTGAGCATTTTCTTGAGCATCCAAGTGACTTTCAGACCTTCCACACAGAAACTCTTGGCACTGTGCACTGCCGGCAAAGCAAGAGCCAGCAACTGGGTTCAACTCAGGTTCATAATATCTAGCAGGAGGTGAGGGGTTCGTTGTAGCAGCAACTGGGCAGGTCACAGCAAAGGAAAAAGGGCAAAATACATACATGTTTTGGAGGTAAGAGTGGTGAGGGAGATCAGGATGTCTGGGAATGGAATTGGGTCGACTGCTGAGGTAAGGGGAAGAATAGCTTTTAATGTTGGACATTAAATGAGAGAAGATGATACTTCTGTCTGCCGGCTATTTCCTTGGTATGCTTTTCTTTGATTTATCAGTTGCAAATACAAGGCAAAAAGAAAGTGCTGTGTTTGTTGTGGTTATTTTTCCAGTGGATCGATATTTAAATTATACTCAGACCTGAACCTGGTTTTCCAGCCAAAAACTCCTATTTTTTTTTGTTGGTGGTGGTTTGGTTTAGTTATTGTCTTTTTTGGTGTTGGGGGTTTTTGTTGTTGGTTGTTTTTTTTTTGTTGGTTGGTGGATTTGAAATCTGGAGTTGATCTCTGATGATATATTGGTAATAAGGGTTAGGTAGGTCAGAACAGAAACTTCACCTAAGTATGACAGAAATATGAAACAAAATCTGATTCCAAATCATGATCTGTACCTTGCAATTTATACTCACTATTTAGTTTAAACTTAGCTCATCACCATCACATTGTTTTAATAAGTCCCTAGGTATGTAATTGC
This sequence comes from Morus bassanus, assembly GCA_031468815.1. Classification (NCBI taxonomy): domain Eukaryota; kingdom Metazoa; phylum Chordata; class Aves; order Suliformes; family Sulidae; genus Morus; species Morus bassanus. Next base: position 82,827,128 of record CM062568.1, on the reverse strand, counting down.
ACTAAGATTATTTAACATTATTCCTCGGTTTTATCCATAGCAACTTGTAAAGTCAAAGTTTTAAATAAAATAACAGCTCTGTAGCTGAAATATGAATCAAGGATGATTGTGTCCCTAACTGCAAGATCTGGTGCTTGGTCAAAAGCTTTGTACAGAAAAATACTGAAAAATTATATTATCAGGCCAGATTGACAAGTGTTTTAGATGAAAGTTTAAGCCTTCTTTTCAAAAAAGTGCGTAAGCATGCCTAAACTTTAAAAATGTGAGTAACTCAAGTTCACCATGCTAAACTTCTTTCGGGGCATTTACTCAATGTAGTAGAGGGGTTTAGTACACTGAATAAGAAATAGAGCAAATGAAGAGAAGAAAACACAGGGAGATTTACACTTCTGTCTAGACCAAGCTCTAAATGCAGGCAGCAAGGCAATGAGCATGTGCCAGAATGAGCATTAAACTGGATGGATGCCGACTTTTTTATTGCGAGTAACCTCTTGCAGCTGGAGCCTATTCACTGGAAGGAAAAGGCAGAGCCACCAGTGACTCCAGTGACGCAAAACCAGAGTGCTCCACAGTGAAAGAATTAGCTCATGGTGTACTTCTTGGCAAAATCCTGGAGGGTGTATAAACACAAAAAAATACCATAACACGTAATTGTAAGTGGGGCTTTGTTTAGTATGATTTACCCTAAGTCAAAGTTGGGTCTTTCTGGTTGACGCTTGCCTCATGCACCATGCCATTGGACAGTGGGATCAGCGTTTTCCAAAAGAGATTCTGTGCTCTGGCCTCACTTGGGCTTACCAATGGTGCCTGTATGGCTCCTAATATGCTGCCAGATCAACAGCTGGGAATATATTGTGTTCACAGATGCGCCTGTTTTCTCTCTGTAGAGCACAAAATGTCACTCCCATTTCTTGAATAAGTTCCGGCTCGTGGTCCGTTTAGCCCAACTGCTAGTTACCGCACCAGTAGCAGACAAAGCCAGTGTGTGCCCTGGGCATCCCAGTCCTTCCAGCAGTGCCAGAAGATGGGCTTCCAGCTTCATTCTCTGGATGGACAGTTAATATCCTCAGGAGGGCAATCTATAGATGTCCTTCAAAGTGCTGTTTGCCATACTGAGAAACATAAATGCAGCTGCCTCAAATGGCAGCTTTGTTACAGGGCAGCAGAAAGAGCTGAATTAGGTTTGTGACAGTTCCACTGGTCTGCTACCTAACACAGACCAAATCATTATGTTGACCTTCTCTACTCCTCACCTATCTAGCTGTCCTTTCTAATCTGCCAGTTTTGCATAATACTGAATTGCTTTTTATACATACCTGGATAGATAAAATGAAATTTTTCAACCACAAAATGCAGTAATATGTACTGACTGATTAAAACCAGATTTTTTTCGATAATATAACCTATTAAATAAAATACAAACTTGCAGAAATGTTTAGGCAGTCATCTGTAGAAGCCAGGACTTTAATAACACTGCATAAATTGTGGTTCTTCAGATGAGCTTTTTGCTTTCTCTTCCTATAAATGTCTGTCATTTGTTATGTGCAAAATGCAGAACTTCAGTTTTTGGAATGAATGCTTCCCAGGTCTTGCTTGTGCAATGTTAGATTAGTCATCTCAGGAGCAGGAGCTCTTGTTGAACTCCTTGTTTTAAGTACATTTCATGTCCTGGGCGTTAGGAAGTGGATGCAGCCAGGATACTGCAGGGCAGCTGTGCAACAGTTCAAGTTCTCCTTAACCCTCTTCATTGCACTGGATTAGCCAATGGGGAAAAGAATGAGCTTATGAATCCTCTAGCTCTCCTCTCTAAGTCTTTCATGACATGCTTTAAATGTGCTTTTTTAACACTTCATCTTCCAGTTTGACTGCTACATTGAAACGAAAAAAAAAAATCAAATATATTTGGACCACAAATATTTCTACAGTTTTGCAAACCTTGATTAGCTCATATATCGGTCCTAGACTGGTTTTGGTTTTTAATTTAGTCAAATGCTTAATCTAGTCTTTCTTCAGCCTTGATTCCTGATCATTATTCTAGTCCTTCTCTGATTAATGATTCATTAGAAATAATGCTGAACCAACCCCCCAGATCCCAGCAAAGCCAACATTTGGATATCTTAAAATAGTTTGCTTGAAATGGGAATCTCTAAAAAAAATTACTTGTCCTATATTCAGTTTTGTCACTGTCTAAACTGGGACAAATTTTTTATAACATGTTTGAAGGGCCTGAGAAAACAAATTGCTTTCTCTGTTTAAAAGAAAATGGTATTTTCTTTTCATTTTTTGTATGTTCATTTCACATTATAATATTGAAAATAACTAAGCAGTGTCAGTTCCATTGGCTTGTGTTCTTGGTAGTCATGGTCCCTGCTACAGGCAGAATAGTTTTTAAGTATATATATTGTTTCTTTCCCAAACCTAATACTGCACATCAAAGGAAAACTTTTGCTATAGAGTAGTATATATGGCTCTCATCCTGTCCTTCTTCCTCAGAGGCCCCAGCTATGAAATTTCTTTTATACTCTGAGGAAGAGAGAAAAAGTAGTGAAGGAAGGCTAAAGAGCATGGCAGCAAAGCAACTCACAAGGCAGATTAGTGTAGTTAAATCAAAGGGCAGAGCCATGGCTGCAAGTGGCAAGCACTCATGGTATATTTGAGAGCATGGCTTTGCAGAGAAGTGAGAGCACAATTGTAGGTTTTCCCTAGAATATTGTCCTCTCAGTTAGTAAAGATTTTATGTGGTCAAGAACCTGAAATGCTTGACTTCCCTTTAATTTTCACAATGCCACACTTTAAATAAGGGTTAATAAAAAAATAAGTGACATTCCTATGAAATATGGAAATAGGCCAAACTTAGTTAACAACATTTAAGTGATAGTGGCTTCAAATGCAGCTATTTTTATTGCACTTTTAATAAAAATAGTCCTGGACAATTAATTAACAGTACAGTATCTTTCCTTGTGATATACTGTAATCACCTGAGGTAAAAATCTTAGTCCCCAGGAGTGTATCAACATCATTGCTGTTATTTCTTTTCACATAGAAATGTGGAGTGCAGTTGTCAAGCTCTGCACATTTGAGACTTGAGGTCAATCATTCCTATTAACCGCAAATGTTACCATTCCCTGGCTGGAGAAATACGGGGTCGAGCATGTGTATCCTATGGAAGAGTAGTCATCTGTTTCAGGGCAAGTACATAGAATAAAAATTAGCTTAAGTTTTTCCATGTGCACCTGGCATGTCCATTTAAATAAAGAACACCAAAGGAAACATTAAACTCGCATACACCCAAAACCTGGCTCAAAACCATGCTTGATATTCTGGCAGTTCTTCTGGAATTGATTGGCAACTTTTTTAATAGGTTAGACACAAGTCCTGGAGGCAACAGGCCTAGTTCATAGGGTATGTCACCACGATGAGGTGGAAACGTAACTGGAGCACATGCAAGCATAACTTCTTCGAGTTAGAAGGAAAAACAGTTGCAGTGAAGATGTGGTTGCTTGGACTTTGTTAGCGACAGGGTGTATATTTATGATCTCCAGCCAGCCTGCGTGTACTAAAGACTGACCTGCCATGTCAGCACCACTCTGGTTGCCCTGCTAGCTCGAGTAAGTTAGGGTACGATCACACTTCTGCTTTATGGTGTTTTATTTCTCATCTCCGTTTTACTGCAGTGTAACTGTGTGGCTTTTGGTTACACACTTTAACCAGCCAAATCTGAAAATATATAACCTCTGTTTCAGTTTGACCATTTGTAAAGGGAGGATGGGAGGGTGGCTGTGGTTCTCTTGAAACCTGTTTTATTACTTAACCTGATTTCCACTAGGCAGGGCTCTGATAAGCCCAGAAGGCTCTCAGAAGGAGGTAGCCTCAAAATATGCCTTGCCCTGGTCAGTTCTACACCAGGAGCAAAGGCAATGTAAATTGCCGTCAGTGTTTGCTGCCAAAGGGCTTTGATCATGATGGATTTGATGTAAATGGTGAGCAAGACTGTTGTTACAAAGTACTGCCCCACAGTGTGTGAGTCTTAGCACGTGCTGTAGTTTCAGTGGATTGGTTCTCAAAACCTTCCAGTGAGCAGTGAGTGGGCAATACAAATGCATGCTTATATTTAACAATTGCAGGAAAAAGAACATTTTTAATGAGAAAAAGACAGTGGCTTTACTTCAAATGGAATTTAAAATCTCATTGTAGCTGATAGCTATATGTTTTATCTTGTGGCCCTTTGAATAGACATTTTTTATGGACCAGGAAAATGCCTCTGAGAAGAGTATCTCCAGGATGTTGTTGTTTTCTCTGCTGTGATGTAAGGCAGGAGCACACAAGTCAGCATTTTCCTTCTTCAGAAGCTTACACTAATTTATTTTGACAGCATTTTCAACCCATATAGTAGCTTAGAACTATCTGTTTGTGCTACCTTCCTATTTTAGACAAGCAATGCTTTGCGTGAGACTGTTAATTTGGCAAAGGGCATGGGTTCACATTTGGTTTTCATAGACTGATAGATTTAAAGGCCAGAAGAGACCATTATGATCATCTAGTCTGACCTCCCACCTCAATCAGGGTACAAGCCTCACGCAATCGTTACTGCAACAAGATCATGACTTCATTGTGAGCTAGACAGCAGCTTAAAGAAGGCATCCAGTCCTGAGTTGCCTTCCTCTGATTTTTAGCATTAATTTTTCCAATTTCAGACTCCAGTCCCTGGATCATATCATTTTATAGGCATGCAGAGTCAAAATGAAACATCATCCTCAACTGTCCTTTTCAATTACATGTCTGTGATTCCATCTACTTGGATTTGTCCCAAGATTATAGGAATATCTATGTTGTATAGTTGTCAGACCATGCTAAATGGGCAGTAAGCATTCTTTTCACTTTATACTGGATATTGTAGAAAGAGTTGCAAAGCACTCATGGAATGTCAAGATCTTGGGCTAGGTCTGCAGCATTCAGGCTACGTCAGGAAGCATTCAGCCTGCCTTTTGGTTTTTGAGAGCAGTTTGCATCCACTGAGTTAACATGCATGAAGCCTGTTCACAGAGCAAATGCACAACAGCTATTGTCCGTTTTTTGAATACCAATCCCTGCATTTCTAAGATCAGTTTTTAATAGACAGGTAACAACAAAAATTGGCAAGTGACCAAAAAAGATAAGGAAAGGCAGGTGGAAATGTTTAATAAATTATGATTTGTCTAGAACATTGCCAAAAATACAGTTGTAATTCGGTTCACCTAAAAGAATGGCAGTAGAACATTAGACAGGAGGAAGGAAGATACTTTGAATAAGCTTATTCTGTCACTCTTTTTCACCTATACTCATCATAGTGTGGGAGCACACTTTCTCCAGATTTAAAACTTGTCTACAATTCACTGTCCCAGGAATTCTGGTCTACAGCACCGCATCAATTTTTCAATATGTCCAGAGCTCCAAATTTGGCGTTGAAGTTTTACGCAACCTGGGAATTTTCAGGTATGGATGTGAAATGAGTTTGTGACACTATGGAAAGTCTGTGAGCAAGTTAAACTACTTCTGAAATTCTGAAAGGGCCTTCTTTCAGGCCCTTTCCAGCTCCCCCTATGCAGAGTAAAGAAAGAGAGCAGGGCATGATCTCCACTTCTGGTACATACTATCATGTGGTAGCCAAAGAGGTGCCATGGTCCATATGGGAATGGAATAGGTGAAAGAACTAGAGGAAGATACTGCCAAGAGAAAATCCAGGTAAACATACTGCAAGAATTGATCGAGTTTTGTGACCTTTAAAACTTTCAATTCAGGCCAGTTTTAAGAGCTGCCATTTAGTATTTACCCTAGTGAAACTGAAAAGATTGACATTAATTTCAGAAAGCAGCTGCCAGGTTCTTGTTATTTAGTAAAGCATTAATATAAACTGATGTTCTTCAACAAAAGTTTATCAAAATTTTGGTACTTCTTGACTTAGAAAGACCCCAATCTCTTGCATACCAAACTGTAAGGAAACAAAATTCCAGGCTTTCCAGTTGGAAAGTGACACAGTTTGAGGAGCTAGAGTACAGGAACATATTAACTCTAATTTTTGTAAAGCAACTTACTTGTTTAGTAGTTATCCTCCATCTTCACCATTGGGAAATGCAGAGGACATCAAGAGACCTGTGTGAAACCATAATAATATATATAAGTTTATGTTTATATTCACTGGATAGAGAACGTATTCTAAAATTTTGTTCTTTATGCAGGATTTAAAAATATCCTGGATATAATAATCTGTATTTAATCTATGGGTAAATAAATTTCTGTTTCAGAGAAAAATACTTACTCTTCACATATTAATGGCCTTAGTTCAAGACACTTTCAGGTTATTGAAAATCACTGCAGTATTCAAAACAGCTTTGAGAACTTTTTTCTGCATAGTATGTGAAGGTCCCAACTGTTAGCATTTACTGTGTCCAATAATACATTTGAAACCAGGCAATACCAATCAAGAATTTACATTTTTCATTTTAAATCTTTTGGTATAATATATTAGAACATGTACAAAATGAACATACGGGCAATAAGAAGGTATATAAATATCATTTCAAGATTATATGCATGTTTAGACCCCCCCTTAACAAACTGTTTTTTAAAGACAAAGGTTATCTGATACTGTAACTATATACAGTATTTTGACTTTGCATGTGAGTCTCAGCTCTACAAAGGGACACCTAACAGCACAGCAAACATGCCTTTGCAATTAAATGATCATTCACAGTACAGCTTATGGAAATACAAGATACAGCTCAAACTGTTCAGTAAAGAATGCCTGATTTTGTTACTCTTTTTTTTAATGGTCTATAAAATAAATGCAGTGTAGAAGGTATTTTTACAGCCAGAGCTTGTGATACATGATATGCATGGCTGTGCTGGGAAGAAAATGCCAAAATTATGTACTTCAAACACCCATCACGCTTCTTGGAAGGGTTACATACGTAAAGCTATCAAAATCCTGTGCTATCTTTAATGGAACAGGACTGACTGCTCCTCCGGTGTTTACAGCATGAGCCCTGGTAAATGCCAAAGAACGTATGGTTCAGCAGTGAAATACTTCCAGCTTCATTCGTTTGTAGCCATATGCAAGAAGGAGTAAGAAGACTGCATGGCTGCAGAAAGGGAGGGCAAGGAACAAAGTGTTTTAAACCAGCATGAAATAGGCAGGGAGTAATAGCAACAAAAAACTCACGTGCGCGTGCACACACACACACAATGCATGCACAGAGGTGGTAAGGGGAGTGGGGGGAGAAGGATGAAAGAAGTCAGGTGAGTTCGTGGTAGCTGAAGGGGCTTAAGAAATGGAATAGATACATCAGGGGGAAAAATAGTAGTGTGAAGAAAAGAAGCCCATTAATAAAAGATGAGGAGGGATGAAATTAATGAGAGCTCTGCAGAGACACTACAGCCCTTGTGAGGAGAGAAGCATGGGGCCCAGTTCTGGTATCCTTGTTCAGTATTTCCTAGATACTGGGGACTGCTCGGAGGACAAAGTACAATTAAAAGGCAGGGACTGTCAGCCTGTCAGGAATACTAAGCAAGGGACTAGTCTCACACACTCACATAGGTGAATAACTATGAGGAACAGTTTGTCACGCCAGCAGCCCCCAGGATTTTCAAAATGAAATATATGCCCCTGAAGTTACTGAAATAAATGAGTGTTTAGAGTCAGGACTCTCTTACTTCTTTTTTTTTTCTTCTTCTTTTTTATGTACTCAAGTTATATTTACAGAGGTTTTTTTATCTCTGTGGAAACGGCATTTATGCAAAACCGGGGTGTTTTCATGCCTGTATGTTTCCAGAAGGTGGAATTTCATGTAAAACAGCAGCTATCTTGGGATGTGTAGTAAAAAGTGAGGAGCTGGTAGTTGCAAATTCCACAGTACATAACAGGGTCCTGGTCCCAAGGCAGCCAGACTAGGGAGTGGGTCACGGCTGTCACAGACCTCTTCCTCCTCATGTGCTTGGATTTCCTTCCTGTGGATACGGAGGGAAATCTCACATGCAGTTGCAGAGTGGCCAGGATGCGGCCTCAGATATGGAAGCTGAAAAACACTCTGATCTCCCACAGTTGCAGATATTTATTGCAGCCATAATCAGTTGATAAACACAGACATAAGCCACAAGTTCTCTCTTAAGAGCAATTAGTGAAGGCACAACCTGTGACTAGATATTTCATTCTTATGCGTAGAAAGGATATTTTTCTTTAGAAGTATTTATTAAAAAATATAACTCTACTGAACTAGGGAATTAAATCAATTAGATCAATCCCTCCCAGCACTGTGAATCCCAGGAAGAAAGCATTGACCCATCTACTGGGTCCTTACAAATACAGTGCCAAGGGGGCACATACTTGGAGACCTCAGTTAGCAACAGGCTTTTAAATTCAGATGTTAGACTGAGAGCAGGAAATAAGGAGTCAAAAAGTGTTCTCAGCCAAAATAAACCACTTTTTTTTGTGAAACGTTTTTACCCTCCCTGCTGTTCTCATTACTCCTTTTTTCCTCTGACTAAAACTGCTTAATCTAGTTTTTAGAAGGTCCTTTGAAACTCTATTTTCTAGAACTCACTCTTATCTTGAACTTTTCTGCTCTCTTGTCTTGCCATACTTGATGCATAGACAAAACATTTAATGGACCATAGCAAATTAAAGTCTCATGTTCATACCTGTATAATTACAAATTCAGATCCTGAAAAAATATCCATTTTTCAACTGTTCACCTAAATACTAAATTCTGCAAAATGCTAATGTGTTCTTTTCTTTCTTTTTGACAGCAAAATTTGGAGAGTAACCTCACCAACCTTATTAAGAGGAATACTGAACTGGAAACTCTTTTGGCGAAACTCATTCAGACCTGTCAGCATGTAGAAGTGAGTACTGACCTCCATTTGAAATACTTGTAAACTTAATTACATTCACTTCTAGTATTCAGGAACAAAAGTTTAAACAAAAAAAAAACAACAAGCACAGAACTAAATTAAAATAGTGGTAAACTGATTTGGAGCTTTTTCACTGATAAATGGTATTCTTGGTACAGGTGACCTCCTTCACATTCATTCCTATCCCCTTTTAATTATGATATGCTTGTATGGCCCCACCACTGCTATACTTGAGCACATCACTCACTGTCTGTAACACATTTATCTTTTTGGGTCCTGTGTGAGGTAGAGTAATATTTACAGGTGGAAAACTAAGGCAAAGAAATAGTAACACCCAGATCCACAATGATATTTACGTTTCTATCAGCCACTGATTATTTTTTTTTCATCAGAATTAAATATCTAAATACCTGTGTGGACTCAAAAGTCATACATGAAATATATCTATCTTCAGAAGAAGAAAGATGCCTACAGGCCTTTGAGTTGCCTCAGTTACGTATTCCCCTTTGATTATCACAGAAAATCTTTAGCAGAGAGGGACCTGAATCCATATTTCCCCAAAATCTGGGGGTTTTTTTAGATGGTCCCATTGGGGCTGCTGCTCTACATGCAAATTAAAATAATCACAGACTAATTTGCCTATAGAAGCTGACACAGAAAGAGATTGGAGTCCAAAATGGACTATTTTTTAGCAAAACTTTTCTTTTTACTTTTTGCCACTCTATAAGACCTTTTCAGTCCCTTATAGTACATTCAGGTCAACAAAGCCAAAACCACTTTGAACAAAAAGTTTCAGTATCATAAAAAACTTGCAAAAGACAGCATGAGCTTATGCTTTCTGCGAGTAAATACAAACATCCCCATGGCATCAAAACTTTGTCACCAGTGCTTTCCTTGTTGTCAGTCTCAGCCATGAGTCCCAGGTGACACACCAGACACAAAACAATTTTACCCCTCCTCCAGGTAAACTGTGGCTGAGAAACACTGGAAGACTAGCAAAGGCTAGTAGCATTTACAGTGCTATCAGATTTCATAAGTTCTAAACTTAGTTTAAGATGGTATGGGAAAGTTAATGGGGTAGGAATCAGAGAGACTGGCACAACATAAATACTACTGTTTTAGAGTGGAACAAGCTTTATACCTCAATCACAGAGAAAAGGTATTTTCAGTTGAACAGCTAATTACTAGTCAGATTAGAAGGGAAAACTAATTTTCCCTGTGAAGAACGGTTGGGTTTTTGTTTGCAATACAATGCTGTCTGTTGACAGGCTTCTGCATAGGACCATTTCACTGCTGACTGCATTGCAGTTCCTGCAGCAGCCTCGTTTATTCCGAGAAAGGCTGCTGTGGTTTAGCCCAGCGGCCAGCTAAACACCACACAGCCATTCGCTCACTCAGGAATGGGGGAGATAATCGGAAAAAAGTGAAATTTGTGGCTTGAGATAAAAACAGTTTAATAGGACAGAAAAGGAAGGGAAATAATAATAATAATAACAATAACAATAATAATGATAAAAGAATATACAAAATAAGTTATGCACAATGCAATTGCTCACCACCTGCCGACCACTGCCCAGCCCGTCCCCTAGCAGCAACGCTGTCCCCTCACCAACTCCCCCCAGTTTATATACTGGGCATGACGTCATATGGTATGGTATATCCCTTTGGCCAGTTTGGGTCAGCTGTTCTGGCTGTGCTCCTTCCCAGCTTCTTGTGCACCTGGCAGAGCATGGGAAGCTGAAAAGACTTTGACTTAGTGTAAACACTACGTAGCAACAACTAAAACTTCAGTGTGTTATCAACATTATTCTCATACTAAACCCAAAACATAGCGCTATACCAGCTACTAGGAGGAAAATTAACTCTATCCCAGCTGAAATCAGGACAAGGGCCCACCGTATGTTCCTAGCAGACAGGCAGCATTAAATAAGAATAGTGTTGTGTAGAAAAGGTATTCCACCTTGAGTATGGTTGTCTATATATGTGAAAGAAAGCCATGTTTCTTCACCAATGTAACCTGGAGAATAGCCATGGGGAATTTGAGAGAGGAAGGTAGCCTTAACCCAGAGCTTCTGAAATGTGAATATATTTTAAGAGAAATGTAGCTGTGACATAAACTGCAGTAACACAGCCAGCTGTCAGCTGTGCAGAAAGGCACTTGGTTTTTAGAGAAGGCTCTTTTTCTTCCACATAAAGTCCCAGGGACATTCTCCATAGGGCTTCTTCTTTTGTGTTTTGGTTTTTTTTAGACTAAAATTCAGTGACCTAATTAAGCCCAAGAACAACTTTTGCTTGTCAATAGATTCAAAGTAATTTCTTGAAAATTTGGCAGCTGCTTAAGTACCTTGTTGACTGTGGCAATGGCACATGCTGCAGAAAAAAAGAAAGTAAAGAACCCACCCCAAAAAAACAAAGCAAACAAAAAAACCCCAAACTCCAAAACAAAACAAAAAACCCCAAGACTGTTCTTCCAAAGAGATCATCTCATCCATTTTTCTATCTGCTCCACCCCTGTGGAGCCTCACTGACTTCAGGGGGCTCAACACAACCATGAAAGTCTATCCACAGAGTCAGACTTGAGGTGAACGGTTTGAGCTATTTGTATAGGCAGCAATAACATCAGGCAGAACAACTGTAGCATCAGCTGAAACGACTGTAGTAGGTAATGGGAGACAGAGACAAGGCATGTTTTCTTCCACTGTATATAAAACTCGGAGCAAAACCCATGAAGCAGATGGGCCCAGGACAGCATAAGACCTCTTCTTCATTGGTGGCCTATGTCCAAGATGGGCTAGATCTGTAAAATTTAAAATCGTTCCTCCATCTCCTCTGCAATTCTGCAATATATTACCAACTCTAAGGTTTAGTATTACAAAAAATCCAGCTTGTTCAACTGGTAACAGATGTGCTACTGTCCCTGGAGCCCTGTTTTAGAAAATTTCTCTATAGACATAAAGCAATAGCAGCAAAGTTGTTAATGAATTTCTACCATGTTTTATTCATCAAATTAGTCTAATTAGCATTTAAATTAGCTAAATATTAAGAAATTAGCTTCAGTCAAAACCCTGGACCTAGGCTGCACTGGAAATGGGGCAAGTGGGGATGTGGAAGTAAACTCTAAAGCTATCTCTCTTTCTCAGAACTCTGTGAAAACTTCAGATATGATGTGAGTATTTCCAACATTGAGAAGCTGAGACTTAGATAGATTTTTAAAGAGTCGGTATGCTCTCTTTCTTTGTGCTTCTTCATGACAGACTTTCACCCAAGCCAGAAACCCAAATGAAGCAAACAGTATATTGGTTGTAACATTAATGTTACAAATTTAAAATTACAAAATATTAGGAAAAAGTTTCCAGTGACTGTATTAGTGTTGCCATATGAACTCACTCAAAGTTCGAGACCGAAAAAGCAGTTAATTTTATATGAAATGTTTTATTTTTCATTTTTTGATACAAAATATTACAGATGATGATGTAGAATATATTGTATACAATTTGTAAGCATGTGAAAATATAGGTGGTACACTGTAAAAACTGCTGTTACATATCTAGATTTTCCTTACATAAATTTAAATCATTGTAATAATGTTATTTTAATGTTGATTTAGATTTTGGGGGGTTTAAAACCAGTTGAAAAAAAAAGAAGAAAAGAAGCTTTGGGTTTCACACATAATTTGAACTTTGAAAAACAAACAAGGAAGGAAAATTATTATTCCTTGGGTTAAAGTTATGAAGTTTTTATTGAGGGGTATATAAACTTTAAAAAAGTTATGATAATTAACATTTATTTTTAGAAATAAACGCTAACATTTTTAAAAGATTTTGTCCTGTCAGAAACCAAAAAATTCAGTATTACATAAAAAATGAAAAAGCAATGTCTTTTTTGGCTTTTGATATGGAGCAGAAGCTGATGTTTCTGAAAATGAACAACAAACAGGCTCTGTTTCTTTTGAATAAATGAATCCTTGCCAGCCAAACCAAATGCTGTCACAGGGCCACTGTTTCTCATCAACGAAGTGAGCTGTTAATGGCTTCCCATCAACCAGCTTCACTGCAGATTAATTATCTACCCATACATCCTTCGCATCAGGCAATTCAAACTTTATCGATAGCAAAGGCCAAATCCCAGTCTCTTCGTGTTTTAAAACTAATGTTTTTTCTCTTCTGAGAGAGAGTTGTTTTCACTTTTTGCTCACATGAGCAGGCAAGGACTGATTGGGGATGTTCGTTATCTGGAAGCTGGATGCCTTCCAGCCACTGGGAGGGAGGATCTGGGGCTGCCTTTCATCACAGCAACAGAGGCATAAATCTGGCCTATTTTTAGATGGAGCTTATCAATTTATGACAAGATTTATCTTGATGGGGGACCAGATCTTGGGAGACTCAAGAAGTCCACTTCCAGTCTTTCATTCCTGAGGGTGGTTCTGGGCGTATCAATGGGGAAACTTTTGCAAATAAAACAAGCCAAACTTGTATTCTTTACTGCTTTAAGTATAGCTGAGATATTATTAAGCATTTTATAATATCTGAATGACTGATTTCATGCCTAATATGGAAGTATAGTCTGTGCTAATACTTAGTTTATGGTAATGCTTAATATTTAAAATCCCATTTTCTCAGTGGGAACCACACCCTGAAAATGAACGCTTGAGACTATAACACTCCTTTCTGTCCCAAATATTTCTGTTTCGCTAGGAGCATCCTGGCACACTGGTTTTACTCATCTTTTAGACACATCGCTAACATGTTTTTTGTTTTACACTCATTTTTCCATCTTTCCACTCTCTCTTCCTCTGTAATCCCATCTGTCATTTCTTGGTTTTGCAGAAAGTCCAAAGGCCGTTAATCAGGAAAGTTTTGTTTTCCTTCCTTGGAGACGATGGCAGATCTACAACCTCACGCCTTTGGCCAGGCTGCTTTCTGCAGAGCACCCCTCGCTTGGGGCAGCTCTCTGGGTTGGCCCTGGTGATTCAGCTGTGCTCCTCATTCTCTTTAGGGAAGGCAGCTGTGGCTGCCTCCCCAGGGACAGCAGTCTTGGCTGCATCAAAGGATAAACTTAGGATAAAATATAGTTTTCTCTACAAACTGAGAAAATAGAATAGAAATGGCTACTAATCTGAAGTAGGTTTATTTGTAGTCCTAGTTCACAGTGTTCACACATCTCATAGTATCTGCAGAAAACTTTTTAAAAAGAATTAAAAACTATCCTGGAGAATTTTATCATTAAATTCTGTGGACATTCACCCAATGAGAGAGCCCTCTAGTGTGTGGCTAAGTCAGCATGTGGCTTTTAAAAGTCAATAAAAACATTCCTGCGTGCCAGGAAAGCAGCTACTTAGTTCTGGAGCTGTTATAGGGGGAAGATGTTTGAGGGAAAAGGAAGTAATGTAAGTATTTATGCTTTGGCATAAATTAACAGCCTAGGTCAAGCCCTCCACCTCAGCTGAGGGAGAAGAGGCTCTAGCTGGATCCAGTCCCACTGGGTGAAACAAGGCTGCAATAATTCGCTCATAACAACTGTGCTACGCAAATCGTGTGAATATCTGAAAATATCTGAAAATGTCCAAGGAGCCTTGGAGAAATCTTCCAAAAACACTGTTGTAAAATTGGGATTGACAGGCTTAGTGTATAGTGTTACAGGTTATACAGGTTAATCCCTGGTTGATAGCATTCCCGTGGCCATACTAACCCACCTCTAGGTCTCCCTGCCTCCCACCGTGTGCTGGAGGGGCATCAGGATAGCGGTGCACTGGGGTGGCTTAGCCCATCTCTCCTACCTGCCCTCCTGTTCACTGCAGCACTGCTGCCTCCCCTGCGTGCCCACCACAGGCACAGCAATGGGGGCAGCATCCCACTTTGCTGACCTGTGGCTTTGCCAGCTGTGCGCAGCTCCGGGTTTAGCCACTTCTCAGTTGAATCAGGGAAGGTTTTAATGCCGTAAGTGCTTAGGTTCTCCCCTTGGGTTTAGTGTCACAGGTTTCTCTGGCTGACAAAGTGCTATGTCACAGCAAATTTGCTTCTTTGTCATAGTTTCCAAGGCACGTTGCTTCTATGGATGTATGAGGCTTCTGCAAATGTCTTTTAGATCACAACATTAATTGGCATAAAGCACAAATTTGAGCATGAGCCTCTTTTGCCAGTTATTTTTTTTCTAAGCAATTTGAGTATTGTTTCTGGACTTTTTTCTCATCTCTTCTAGGAAATATATGATTAAACGTCTGTTATATAGTCAATACCATGAAGCTTCTCTCATCTGTTATGCAGAAACATAATCTGAACTCAGCTGGAGGAAAAATTGGAGCAATTATCTAGGGGGGAGGGGAAAGGAAATAGGTTTTGCTTGTAGACAGTTTTATAACATCTGTATCTTGGTCTTTCTGTTTGTTTGTTTTGTTTTCAATTAACCAAACGTCATAGGAAGCAAATTCTGGACACTGCTGCAAAATCATTTTTGATTGTATAAAGAAGGGAAGGCATTTTCCTCTAACTGTGTAACCCTCAAACTGCTGCATCCTTTGTTTTCTGTTTGTAATGGAAATGCTCAATTTCTATCTCACTTCTAAAGATCTGCTGCAGGCTAAATCTCAGCATAAAGTTCCCAGTTAAAATTTGGTTTTGTGTGTGTCAAGGAGTGGTTTTTATAGCCATGTTATATAATCACCTGAAAAAAAAGTAGTATAGTGAAAGACCCCTTATTTCACCAGCACAGATACTGGGCATTCACACATATCTGATACATTTTAAATCAGTGTAACAACAGTAGTGCAAATGTGATGAAAAGAAGATGGCAGCACCTGGAAAATCCTGCTGTTGCCTTTTTTTGTGTGCCTGATCAAAAAAAAATGAGCCAAATAGGAACATTATAAATAATGAAAATTCAAATCTCTGGTAAGTCTTCAGCTACAAGAGAGCTTCTTCAAATTTTGCAACAGAATGTCTCCATCAATTTTTATATAAGATACATGTAGCATTTCTGTTACTTGCAGGACAGCAAAATCACAACTCAGCTGTCAGAATGATTACCCAAGGACACTCTAACAATAAAGAGTCTATGTCTGTGTCAGTAAAAACCAGTGGGTACTCTGTTTTCACTAAGTTTCATGGTACTCGCTTCTTCTTGAGATTTGGGACCATTTCAATCAAGGCCCAAGTAAACTGAGGAGCTCTCATGAGGAAAATTTAGGTGGAAAGCCTGTATGTAAATCCTGGTGTCTGCACTGCAGCAAATGGCCTTTGTAGTCATACAAAGCTGTCCACTAGTAGTTTGGAATTAGGAATCTACTTTGATGGGGTTTTTTAGATAGTAGGGAAAGGGCAATGGGTTAAATAAGTGTTACCGTCACTGTGGGCAGATAACTTGGGAAGAAGATCCACTGAAAGCTGCTTTTTCCTCTGCTCCAGTATCTTCTGTTTTTGCTAAGGTACTTGTTCAGCAGCTAAATTTATTTGCTATATTTAAGTGCTAGAAGTAACTGACATTTCTTCATTTGTGAAATAGACAGGAAAACATGACTTGAAGGAAATCCAGAGTTATTACTCTCAATAAGAAACTAATTAGCAAAATTCATGATGTATATAAAACCCTAAGGAAGTTTACAGCATTAGTTTCCTAAGACAGTTTCTAATGAGAGAGGGTACAAGAGTAATTTCTCTGTTAACATTGTTCAGATGAAATTTATGGCATCATCTACTTTTGATTTCTAATTACTTTAGTTCTCCATTTAATTCCACTCTCATATAAGTTGATTTCATTCAGTAAAAATCTCAGGTAAGCTTTAGTCAGTGTCTTAATTTTACATAGCATTAGAGAAAAGAGAAACTTCAAAAATAAAAACTAACAAAACATGCACATGGCATATGGCAATATTCATTCAAGGATGTCCTAAGTTGCATGCCCAGTAAGCCCTAGCCTAGTAGTCAAATATTATTTGCCAAAAAAATTATGTAATTGTTTTCACAAATGTATAATTGGTCCTATATAAAATATTGGTCCTATATTAAGTATAGAACTGGCCCTATATATGTATAGAACTGCAGCACTTATGCATACATTTTATATACAGATTAGGCATGTGCTAGAATATGCACCCACAACTGTTTTGTAACATCTGGAAATTGGAGTCATAATTATGATGGAGGTCACACAGATTATATATAAACTAACAGCAGTGCTTGCCATCACCTGTAAAGGTGGCCAGTTGCTGTTGGCTCCATCTCTCCCTCTGTCTCACATCCATACACATGTATGTGTTCACAGTCTTGTTAGACTGATATTCCTGCAAAAATTTGGCCTTAGACTAAAAAATGGGGTTTACTTCACTGTTAATCACTGGTTAACTAATGCAGTGGGTAATACTTCATGCCTGCCATCAGAGACTATAACTTGTCAGTCAAAATGTTGTTACTTTTTGGAACCTTCTGTCTTTGGGATATTTACCTTTATGGGAACAAAATACTCCTGAGTTTCTCCTTTTTCTGCCGAACATAAATAGCTGAACAGTAATTAGAGCAGCAAGGAGACCAAAGACATTGGTCCTCTAGCAAGTATGTTAAACACTAAGCTAAAGAGCCCGGATCCTGGATGAGAGTTTTAAGTACTGAACTGTTGGCTACAAGGGCACTTGCTTCATCTTCATCAAAGGATGGGCAGTCCTTTGAACTTCAAAGATTACTTAATTGTTTTTTGGTTTTCTACCCTAAATGAAACACACCAAGTGGAATATTTTGCTCAACTTGAAACAAAGTCTTAATGTCGGCAGGAAAAACAAAATAAAAACAACAAAAAAGTAAATATAGTTAAATTTAAAAAATATTTTCATTCTTTAGGTTCAAAGAAAGGACTAATATAAAGGACAAAAATAATGTCTGAAAATAAATGATTAATTTGACCCTTTTACTGTATCTTAAAAAAACACATCCCTGTTAGGGCTTAGTTTCACAAACAGCTTAATCTGATCGTAAGCCTCATTGCTGCCAAGAGCCTCCCCACCTCTGCTTCTGCCCTCCCTGTTGTGTTTCTTTACCTGCTTTCCATGTGTTTGTGCAACATCCACATCAGCCAGGTGAGCTCAGCCCAGCTGTTTACCCAGGTGGCCACACCAGCTTCTGCGATGGAAGGGAAATGGGAATACCTTTTTTCTTTTTGGCAGTATGATTCCAAAGCAGTTTAACCCCATTATGAAACTGTGGATTGTCTCTCAATAAATGTCTTTTCTCCAGTGTGCTTTTCTCTCTTGAGAAATGTCAGCTATAGTTTCAACATGATGCTGCATTTGTGTTTTATAAAAGCAATACTTGGTTCATTGAAGCAAGCCTCGTTGATGGGCTTTACAGCTGTCAGCATAAGCGTATCTGGAGTAGCTCTTTATAAGAACTTTCCAGATCATCTAAGTTTAAGATTTTTTTATGTTTTTAACAGAAATCTTATAAAAACAATTTGTTTATTTTCCATGAAACTCTTGGTTTGGTTGTATTTTGTTTTGGGATTAGATTGTAAATGTCACTAGAGGACTGCTAGGTTTCTTGCTGGTTAGTTTCTCAACAATGTGCTTCAAAGCACAGTGGGCAAAAAATTTTAAAATAATATTTTAATAAATAACATGATTATTTCAAACTTCCAAAAAAATTTGCTTTTAGTCAAGATTGGGGCAGATAGTGTTATCAGCCTGACCCAAAGCGGTTAAGCTGTCCTGGCCGAATTGAATCTTCATTCATAAAATTCCTAGGTAGCCAGAGTAAGTTGCTGTATCTTTGCACTGACCTTTGTTTAACCTGTTCTGAGACTGCCTCTGAACACAGGTCTCCAGGTTAGAGATAGATGTGGAATGCAAACACAAACAAAGCCTCTGGCAAGTTTGAAATGGGAGATGACCATTCCTTTCTCTTGTGCCAATTCACAATAAAGGAGTTGTAGATGGTCCATTCAGGTGGCAGGCTGATTAATATCAGGTATTTCCAAAGGCACAGTTTGTCATAATAGATAAAATCAGTTTTACACTTCGACTAGATAATGTCTGAAAAAGCTTTATTCCAAGAGTTGCTTTTGCTCTACCAGAAGACTGAATTGAATAACCCATAATATCAAACAGGGATATGAAATGAAAGAAGTTTGAATCCATGACTCTTATTCAGTCTACCATCCAGAAAAAGAAAGGGAAGGAATGTTTTCATAAATGCATATTGACCATTATCTTTTGTATTTCCATTAAATAAATAAATGAAACATGGATGTTAAAATATGACTTCATAGAATCATAGAATCATAGAATGTCCTGAGTTGGAAGGGATCCACAAGGATCATTAAGTCCAACTCCTTTCCCTGCACAGGACAACCCCAAATTTACACTGCATCTCTGAGGGTGTTGTCCAAGTGCTTCTTGAATATCGTCAAGCTTGGCACTGTGACTACCTCCCTGGGGAGCCTGTTCCAGTGCTCCACCACCCTCTGGGGGAAGAACCTTTTCCTAATATCCAACCTAAACCTCCCCGGCAGATCTTACTGCCATTTCCTCCGGTCCTATCATTGGTCACCAGAGAGAATGTATAATACTATAATAATTCAATGTATTGTGACTCTATGAAGAGAAGTTATTCACTTTACAACATGGAGTAATTAAAAAATAATTGGCCTCTCTCTTTAGATGAATATAATCCTTTAATTCATCTAGACACTCTAATCCCAGAAAGTGTGTTCCATTTCTACAGGACAATGAAGGAAGTTTTCCTAGAGTAAACAGGTGCCAGCCATTATACGTCATCATTTTTTTCCCCTCAATTTTTTTCCCTTCAATTTCTGGGTTTGGTGTAAGGAGGAATTCAGGCTCAAAATCTAGACTGAAATATGTGGCAATGATCTTACAGTTGTTAAGTGGAATCATTGCAATTTGCTTTTCTGATGTTTTTGTTTATTTGTGAGTACATAATAATTCTATAACCATCAACTCAAACCCATAAAGAAGAGCAGGTACCTATTCTTTACCTGTATGATCACAATTACAAAGAAATTATTTTTTGAGGCATTGAGACCATTTTTAAATAGTAAAGCTGAAACTCAAATTCATACCTCACTTTTCAAAGATAAGACTCTTTCTACAACCTACTTTCTTTCATTTTGCACAACTAGTAGAGGAGTAGAGAATAAAAATTACTTTGGTTTTGGTGATTTTATCCCAGACAGTAGTCTTAAAAAAGCAGTCCACCTTTAACTTGGGATATCTTATTTTGCTTGTCATTTAGAGATTATTTGCTGAAAAGACACGTGCATTTCCACTTGCAGACAAAATTGCCTCCACTTGCAGACAAAATTGCCTCACCCATAAGGAATCCCAGAGGGAAAGTTTTGCTTCTGCAAGGAAAATTCTGCTGAGACACTAAAAAATCCTTTGATTCCAGTATATTAGTTGGGGAAGATTTTGGGGGTATGAATCTAGACCTCTGACACTCTGTTTGCCTTTGAATTAACCAGACAAGCTCCCCTGTAACCTTGAACCTCTAGCCATGTTGTAGTTGTGTCATTTCCCAAACATCTGCTGGGGACTTTGAAACCACCACATTCATTTTCTTATGACCTAAGCTGCAATTTAACTCAGGTCTCTGAAGATGAAAGCCAAGGAAGCCTCTACAGAGAGCAGAACACTTCCCAAAGCACTTCTCAGCTTGTGGAGATGGGAACAGCTGGCCTGCTCTCCCCTTTGGGTTGGGATGGCTTGTTGTTTCCAGCTTCTTGTCAGACATCTGAGGAACCCCCATTTTTCTTTTTTTCTACAGCCACTCCCTGAGGCAAAGTCCAGCAGTCCCTATCCATCTGTCTGAAAAAGCTGGAAAGAACCCTAAAATATTTTTTTTTCAGTAAACTGTCTGAAGTCTTCGGATATTACAGAAATAGAAAAAAATTCCCCACAAAAGCAGCAGGTCTAGAATCAGTCCTTGCTTGCTTGTTTGTAGTAGAAAATGTCGTCATTTTTCCTAAATTGTAACAAGGCCTCCTAGTCAGTTTTAAAACAGTTTTGTGGCATGGAAGGGAAGTTTATAAAAATGATACCAACAAAACACAGTGCTCTAGGTTCAGAGTAGTTCTGGACACAGATTTCTAAGGAATTTGTTGATGCCAGAGCTAAGTGTATTGATGTCAGTGAAATTTTCTACAGAAAGGTGTCCCCGAGTCCAGCATAAACTCTCAGGCAATAGATATCTCAGATTAAGGAGTCAACATTCATCTGGGTTGGAGGAAGTCCTGATTTAAGTCTGCTCTCTGCATGATTCCGAGCCTCCTACTACCAAAGCGAGTGACGCAGTCTCCAGACTTTTATAATGCAGCTCTCAGTCTCTTTTAACAAACTCCTTGGAAAGAGGGTTTGTTTTTAATGTGGAAAAATGTAGAATGTAAAACCTCAAATATTTTCACCAGACAGTACTCACATTCCTTGGCCGGTCCCAGCTGGTAGTTATTGTCAAGGTTGCTGTTCATCAAAGAATTCAAGCAGAATGCAGAGCCTTATTCTGGTATTTCTGTAGCACCTGTACAGCGGAGCCCTGCTCCATGCCTGTAGCCCTTTGGTCTGACATATGACTCCTCAGATACATACAAGTAAATAATATTCAATGTTAATCTCACAAATAGTCCCTTTAGGGCCACAGCTAATATGGTGCACTTAAAGTTAGGCATGTGCTCAATTATAAAGTCATTACTGAATCAGAGGCCTCGTAGGCTGAAAATTTGATTAAGGAGTATTTCAACTTGAGAAAAGCCCCCAGATTAAATGGTTTTTTTTTTCATACAAAGCTCAGACATATCAAATAATTTTTGAATATTCTTTTCACTTTTAATCAGCTTGTGCAAGCTATAAAATTGGAAATGTCTTCAAATGAAGTTTATAAAAGAGTATACTTTTCAGATTTCAAAGAAGAAGACTAGACTGCAGTCAGCGTGTAAGAAATCCAGAGGTTTTTTCCAAGCATTTTGTTTTTCTTAGTCTGGAGTTTTTTAAGATTTAATTAATACTTTATTATTCAAACCAACCAAATCATTAAATGAAACAATGTTGACTTAACCTTCCTGTAACTCTACCTTAACTTAACCCTCCTGTAACTGTTTCATGACAGTTACCCCAAAGATTAATTATATCTGCTTGACAAAATGAATTTGTAATGTATAGAAGTAACCCTTTGAGTGGAAGCTACTTAAAAATCCTGTGAAGCGTTAACCGTAATTAAGTGCCAAAGTCAACTCTGGCATGAGCAGACCTCAGTATCAATACAGGAGTTATGCCCATGTGCAGTGGATGTGATCATTGCCCCTGACAGAGCCTGTTTGGGATTCCCTGATCTTTGGTGGAATTTCAGTCCACTAGTGAAACTGGAGTCGGGGCTAGGGAAACTGGTGCACTGGACAGCTTGTTGAAAACAGCTCTGCAGAGTTTCATGCCGCAGTACAGTGCATGACAGGAGGGTGTGATGCAGCTGGTGTGGTGGGATGACGGGAAGAGGGGGAATAGGAAGGATAGTGTTGACTAAGACTGACTAGTTCTAGGCTCCCTGAGTGGTCAGTGGAGAGACACTGGCACTGCCAGAGGCCTTGGATAAGCTGCTCCGTGGTCTGTCTCTCCTCATGGACCATGGCGGAAAGCCAGGCAGAGCAAACAGCTAACGTAAGGAGATAAACAGGCACCTAAAACCACACGGTGGAAGTACTTTCTGTGTCTTCACCTGCTGTGTGCAGATCTCCCCAGCACTTTCATCTGACCCCTTCCGGAAACAAATATATTTTCTCTTTATAATCATGATATCTTAATTAATAATTAAGCCTGTGAAATATGCAGTCAAACTTTAATTTTATGAAGGCTTGAGAAGGATAATCCAAAACCTTAATGAAAGCAGGCCTTTGTAAACAAGTCCCCTCTTTGCCTGCAGGACACAATGTATTTCACATAAGAAGGTTATTTGTAAAATTGGCCCTTATCCAAATTTAGATATAAGCATTTACTTAATCTTAATGAGCTCCATAATATGCTTACAGATAAATGCGTGTTTAAACACATTGTTGGAAGAAAAAAAAAAGAAGCCTGAGGCTCACAGGACTGAAAAATAACCAAGGGGAGAAATATAGTTACTTGTCACCTGGAACTGTTCCCTGTTGTTGTTCACCACTAGCTCTTACTAGCCTAATGGAGAAGGTAACATGGCTCTAGGAGCAATTGGCCAGGGCTGAAGGTTGCTTTACCTTCTTAGGAAAGCGTGTATAGAAACACAGCTCTGAAATCACTCCTTTAAATTTTTCTTTATTCTAGATACAATTAGAACTTTTTGCCTTTTTTTCTTGACTCTTTATGCATAGATGTAAACTATACATACTACTGCTGGTGGGGAAGTACATTTTTCTTGTCATACAGAATGTTGACTTTTCACTGAAAAAATCAGTCTCCCCCAGAAACAAAACACTTTCAGCTGAGAACGAAAACTTTTCTGTTTTAAGTTTTCTTATTTTTTGACAAAAGTTAAAATTTTTCCATAGGAAGCTAATATTCTTTGTGAGGTTTTTTGCATTAAAAGCAGTTTCACTGGCTCATATATTTATATTGTAGAAAACTACATGAGCACAGCTATTATTTTCTATCTATCATCTGATTCATTGCTGAGGCAAAGTGGTCATAATAAAGACAGTCAATACACATGACTTGGTAATGTTGCTTGGATCTTTGGTAATTTGAATCTTTCAGGAACCACTATATGGACACTGAAAATAATAAACAGTATTTTCAAATGTTAAATTCAGCAAATCAAACATTAGGAATCATTATGCGAGTAATCAAGATGAAGTAGAGAACATACCGTGCCACTGTATGACCATAGTTTGTCTGCACCTTGAGTGTTTAGTACAGTTCTGTTTCCCATAGCAAAAAGGAGATGATAGGCCTGGCAAAGTTTCAGAGAAGAAAACCAGGGATGATTGAAGGTATGGTATGGCTTTCACACAAGGAAAAACTGAATCACTATACAAGGAAAAGATGAATCACTTAAGACTCTTCAATACAGAAAAGAAGTCCTGCTAGAGTACAAAACAATGATCTATAAAAGCACAAGCAGCACGGAGATTGTGGATAGGTATCAGTAGATCACTGTCCTTTCCAGTAAAAGAACCTGGGATCATTAAATACAGCTGGAAGGAGACAGGTTCAAATCCCTCTAAAGGAGACTCATTTGACTGTGAGTTAAGCTGTGGTGCTCACTGCTGTAGGATGGTTGGGGATACTTAAAGTTTGCAGGGGTTGAGGGAGAGACTAAATAAATCCACAGAAGATAACTCTTTTGAGGATTAGTGATGATGTAGAAATTGTGTCTGATTCAAGAAGACTGAGCTGCAAATGGTTGGAGGATGAGAAAATATTCATGGGAATCATCATACATGTTGGGACTTCTTGCTAAGATGCTTTACTAGCAGATGCTGGCACTAGCAGCAGTGAGAGACAGGATACTGCACTAGATGGGCTGTCTGATCTGGTACTTGTGCTCTTACATGCATTAGTATTCACTGCAGTCCTATATACAGCTTGAAACTGTGATGTGTTAAGCACCTTCTGAAGAGCCTTCACTTCTCACTGCTGTCCGCTATAACTGAATTCACTCAGTACTCGCAGGACCAGGCTTTTTTCACTTGAGTTAGAAATACCTGATGAGTATCTATTTGCAAGTCCTACCTCCTACAAACAAGATATTCAGACTCATTTCAGTATTTCACAAAATCCAAGATGGGGAAAACAAAATAAGACATGGATTATGTGTTATTGTTATCTATATTGTTAATATAGATTAACAAAGAAGGTCTCGTTGAGGATGTGGGGGTTGTGGGTAGCCTTGACTGCAGGGACCATGAGATGGTGGAGTTCAGGATCCTGCATGGCAGAAGCAGGGCAACAAGTAGGATTACAACCCTGGATTCAGTAGTGCTAACTTTGGCCTCTTCAGAGACCTGCTTGGAGGAATCCCATGGGTTAGGGCTCTAGAAGGTAGGGGGGTCCGAGAGAGCTGGTCAGTATGCAAGTACCACTTCCTCCAAGCTCAAGATCAGTGCATCCCTGTGAGGAAGAAGTCAAGCAGAGGAACCAGGAGACCCACATGGATGAGCAAAGAGCTTCTAGAAAACTCAAATGGCAGAAGGAGGTTTACAGTATGTGGAAAAAGGGACTGGCCACTTGGGGGGAATATAGGAACGCTGTCAGGGTATGCAGCGATGCAACGAGGAAGGCCAAGGCCCACTTGGAACTAACTCTGGCAAGGGAAGTCAAGGATAACAAGAAAGGCTTCTTCAAATACATCAGTAGTAAAAGAAAGACTGGGGAAACTGTGGGCCTGCTGCTGACCGAGGTGGGTGCCCTGGTGACGCAGGATGCAGAGAAGGCAGAGTTCCTGAATGCTGCCTTTGCTTCCGTCTTTACTGCTAAGGCTGGTCCTCAGGCATCCCAGCCCCCAGAGGTGAGAGAGACAAAATCTGGAGAAAGGAAGACTTCCCCTTGGTTGAGGAGAATTGGGTTAGAGATCACCTAGGCAAAGTGGATCCTCACAAATCCATGGGCCCCGATGGGATGCACCCACGAGTGCTGAGGGAGCTGGTGGATGCTGCTGCTGAGCCACTCTCCATCATCTTTGAAAGGTCCTGGAGGACAGGGGAGGTGCCTGAGGACTGGAGGGTAGCCACTGTCACTGCAGTCTCAAAAAGGGCAAGAAGGAGGACCTGGGAAACTATAGGCCAGTCATCTTCACCTCCATCCCCAGGAAGGTGATGGAGCAGTTCATTCTGGAGGTCATCTCCAGGCATGTAGAGGAAAAGAAGGTTATCAGAAGCAGTCAACATGGATTAACCAAGGGGAGATCATGCTTGACCAACCTGATAGCCTTCTATGATGGCATGACTGGCTGGGTAGAGGAAGGGAGAGCAGTGGATGTTGTTTACCTTGCCTTCAGCAAGGCTTTTGACACTGTCTCCCATAAGATCCTCATAGGTAAGCTTAGGAAGTGTGGGTTAGGTAAGTGGACAGTGAGGTGGGTTGAGAACTGGCTGAACAGCAGAGCTCAAAGCGTTGTGATCAACGGGGCAGTCTGGTTGGAGGCCTGTAACTAGCGGTGTTCCCCAGGGGTCTGTGCTGGGTCCAGTCCTGTTCAACATATTCATCAATGACCTGGGCGAAGGGACAGAGTGTACCCTCAGCAAGTTTGCTGATGATACCAAACTGGGAGGAGTGGCTGGTACACCAGAAGGATTGGAGAGAGTCCAGTGGAGAGCTACCGAGATGATCAGGGGATGGGAGCATCTCTCTCATGAGGGAAGGCTGAGAGACCTGGGCTTTTTTAGCCTGGAGAAGAGAAGACTGAGGGGGGATCTTCTCAATGCTTATAAACATCTAAAGAGTGGGTGTCAAGAGGATGGGGCCGGACTCCTTTCAGTGGTGCCCAATGACAGGACAAGGGGCAATGAGCACAAGTTGGACCACAGGAAGTTCAACCTGAATATGAGGAAAAGCTTCTTTCCTGTGAGGGTGACAGAGCACTGGGAGAGGCTGCCCAGAGAGGTTGTGGAGTCTCCTTCTCCTGAAATATTCAAAACCTGCCTGGACACAGTCCTGTGCATCCTGCTCTAGGTGTACCTGCTCAAGCAGGGAGGTTGGGTGAGATGATCTCCAGAGGTCCCTTCCATTCCTTTACCATTCTGTGATTCTGTGATTATATATAGAAAGGAGGAAAAAATGCCAAAACCAACATTTTAGAAATTACAATTTTAAATCAGAAAAAGGAAAAGGAAAATAGGAAAAAAGGTTTTGCTAATCATAGTGGTTTTCTTTGTAGGTAAATGCATCTCGCCAAGAAACCAAGCTGATGGAAGAATGTGACCAGCTTATTGAAATAATCCAGCAAAGACGACAAATAATTGGAACCAAAATCAAGGAAGGAAAGGTAAAAGCTTTTCTTCTTTAGATCAGAAGTAGTTTAACACTGCTTCCTCATGCTTACAGCTTTTTGACCTCTGGTACTCTTAATACAAATTTGTAAAAATCTATATGTAGTCCTGGGCTACTGCTACTTCTGTGTAAATAGGAATGAAATATATCAAGATTAGTGTGCTGGACCTCAACAGTTTATTTGGCATTTCTCTTACTACATGTGATTATGATTTTTAAGGATAAACATAGAAATTATGTCACCATCAGTAAATGATAATAAAATGATGCCAAATTAATGATTCCTTCACTCTGTTTATGTCTGACAGTGTTTTCCCCAAAGTTTTCACTTTCACAAAGTGTCACAACATTCGGTATCATGGCTGGCAATTATTTACGTTAATATTTTAGTCTAGATAGTCTATTTATTTATTAAAATACTACCACATAAAGAATTTGCTTCAATCACATAATTCTTGAGAATAGGCAGTCTAACTTATTTACCAAAAAAAATTTAAAAAACATGCAGGAAATTAAATTAAGTGTGCATTTCTAATTACTAAGGTACAATGATTATTAGCGACAAACATATTGAGCTGGAAAAGTCTCCAATATTCAAGTTTCAACACATTTTGCTAGCTACTTGTTAACTCAGAAACACATTGGAGTTGAATTAACGTTTTTATTTTCTAGGTACATGGTGTTTACTCTTTAACTGCTAAACTAACTAAGTCAAACATAAACTCTTCTTGTGTGGGAAAAGCTCAGGAAAGGAATAAAGTCAAGAGCAGGTTAAAGGTTCATGCGCCTGTCAAGATTTTCCAATTAACTTGAAATAAAAAGCCTGTAGGCAAGGGCTGAGTTAAACATGTTTGAAACCACAAGTCCTGCACATTGTGTGACAGAACTTGAATTTCCTTTTGCTGTTAGCAAAACATAATTCCCTTCAAAATGGAAAAGATGGCCACCTTCATTATTGTTTCAATTCTGTTCCTCTATGCAGTGAGACCAGCTGTGCTTCCAACAAAGTTGAAAACTTTTCATTCATTTGGATTTGTGCTATATCAATAAGTTGCCTTTAAAAAATCTATTGTTTGCAAAGATATATTCTAATGTCAATTAGAGCATAGACGATGTACAATACAGTTGAGGCCAAATTTATTTGAATATAGCTGATATCAGAATCTATCTCCATTCTTTGTTCTACTTTGTTCAACCAAAAGTGATACCAATAGAGGTCCAGTAAAGATCTGGAATGCTTTGCCCCAAATGTTGTATATGTTGAAAGATTTCAGGTGTTCAACAGCCCCAGGTGAAAAGCGACAGGAAATTCTCCCCAATGTGCCTTCTTTGAAGAGGGCCTGTGGTAAAGAGTCTTTTTGGAAGGTAGGGCACAGCAAATTTGTCTATAAGATATAGTTATGGCTACAGAGCTGGAAACACTCAGGTCTAAAGTTCTAGCTATGGCTGCAAGGCTGCAGATTCGGACACACAAGTCTGAGAATGTGGTGCAGCTCCATCCTTAATCTCATCTATCACCCCAAAACCTATAAAATCCCACAGAGCATGTAACAGGAAAAAAAAACACTTAAATATCAAATAAATAAGATCACCTCAGTGCAGACATCATTCCTGCCATTGGGGGCGGGGGGGGCAGGGTGGGGAGTGGGTGAAGTAAAACTCTTCCTTTTAAAGTTTATCTTGAGTTGTCTTCTTGAAGAAGATATAAAAAAGAATGAAGAAAACAAAAAAACTAGTTCATATGTAGCTTTCACAAATCATGACATGCCTTCTGATTGCTAAAAGCTCAACTTTTTTTTTCAGTTCATTGTTTGTTTTGTTAATTAATAAGTAAATTAAGAGATGAGCTACTTTAGTGCAATGAACCTTTCCCTGGTTAGAATGGTGTAGACCAAATTGTAATCTCTGCAAATGCACAGTTAGAGAAAACATTATGGCATTAGCCCATCCTAGAAGCTGATCAGATCATTAGCATTATCAAAATCTTTATGCTTTCCCAGCATTTTTCTCCCTTTACTGTTTCTATCTTTAGAAGAAATACCAATCGTACAAGACAGTATTTTCGTTTTGAAAGTTTTCCAAAAGATTTATCTTTCTACTGGTTTCTGTTGTTGGGTAGGTTCACTAAGATACCCTTATCTCTGCTTAGGATGCAATTATATCTGAAATTCAATTCAGCAACTTCATAGCTTGTGCCCTAATTGCTGAGATTGGGAACGTTATCTTCATTATAAATTCAGATATTTCTGCCAATCCACTTGGTTGTTAGTTTCCTCATTTTGCATGTAACTGTGTCTTAATGCCTTTCTAAACTCTAGAATTATTTCATTTCCTTCCTATTTCTTACTCCTGGTCAAACTATGATCCTGATGTGATAACAATGGGAAGGACTCCCAGACCTTTCAGGAACTAGAAGTTTTGTTAGCCAACATTGTCTTTAAATGCAGGATTGACTGTGCCCCTCCCTAACCTTTCAGCTAATGATTACAGTCACATCTACTGTGTTTATCTCCAGCACATATGTTTGCAGTAATAATAATCAGCTCTCCAGCACTACTGTGCTTTTGTCCAGTTAAAAATATCCAACAAGAAAACACCCTGTTTGACTAAAAGCACATAATGAAAAGGGCAGGCCTGTATTGTTAGTAGAATTGAACAGTCTTTTTCTTTCAAGTTTTATTTTCAGATTATTTTTTATGAAACTCACCTCAGTAATAGGAAAAAGTAGTTAATCTATAAGATGCCTTTAACACAGTTCTCGTCACTTCAGGGAAACGGTTATCTAAATAGCCCTTAGTTATCATGTAAGCAGAAAGTACCAGGAAATTACATTTATTCTGTTGGAAAATAGGCCAGCTGTGCTTGTTTTGGCTCTCCCCTGTGTTTTCCATGTGGAAAATATTGAGGCAGAAAGGCAGTGCCTGTCCCTTTATTAAAAATGTTACGTGGCTAGATGGGGCTCACCATCAGGCTAGTGTGAAAGAAGCTCTTGTCAGCAAAACCATTCATCTTAACTCCCCCTTTGCATTCCAGCTTTGCCTCGGAAGTGCAAATGCAGTCATGATTTGTGACCTTAGAGATGTGACTGCTTTCTTATGTTTCCACTCAAGGTGGTGAGGTTGAGAAAACTGGCTCAGCAGATTGCGAACTGCAAACAGTGCATTGAGCGCTCAACATCTCTCATCTCTCAGGCTGAACAGTCGCTGAAGGAGAACGATCATGCTCGCTTCCTGCAAACAGCTAAAAATATCACTGAAAGGTAAAGAAGACATTCATCTTGATAAACAGAAAAAATCTCAGTTTAAGGCAGATGGGTTGTCATAGTTGCCATATTGTCTTGTCCTACGACAAATGTGGTCAAAGAGAGAGGGGTGAATTGACACAATCCCCCAAAACACTACTTTGTGCTGTACAAGCGTGGGAAGGACCTTACTGTAATGCTAAACCAAAGCACCCCATTGAAAAGAGGAGCAGTCAAAAAAGGATGCAAAATAAGAGTCAGAACAGTAATAGCATGCACAAATGAAGGAGGTAGCACAGATGCCAAGCAGACATCTGGTGCTAAACACACTAAAAAAATGGGTTTCTGGAGGCTGAAATTCCTACTCCATGAAAAATTCTGAGATTGAGAAAGAAATCAGGCAGTGAGTACATTCCTTAGAAGAAATTTGGAATTATCTTAATGGATTCATATTCTTCACAAAATAGCAAGCAGCAAGGTATCAAAATGTGTAACTTTGGGAACCTGCAACATGCATCTCTGAGGCAGCCCACTCAAAGAGTTGGAGACTCAACAGCTTGGGTGTCTGGAAGTTATGGCAGCTGCTGTGTTGGGTCCCTGGGTGCAGGGAATTTCTAGTACTTCTAGGATCCTAGCTCCTTTTCAGCATGCCAGATATATCAAGGACCCAAAGACAAGGGAGAAAGTCATTGTAGGAAACTGCTCTCAGAAAATTTGGTCTGGTTTTCAGTGCAACACTATGAATGCTGCAACATTCCCACTGAATTTTAGCAGTATTTTTTGATGAAAAAATGTTCTGTTGGAATTATCAGCTGTTTAGCAATCAGTCAGAGAAACAAAAAGAGGAGAATGTATCTGGACAATGAAGAAGAAAACTATTTGAAAGTATGCTCATTTATTCAGCTGTTTTTTTATCTGGATTCACGTTATATCTTCACATTGTCCAGCCAATTTTCACTTAATCCAAAGTACGAAATTCCCTGCTCTTGTTATTTTTTTTTAAGTCCATCACTTATTCGGGAGTGCTGTATGCAGATTCTATGAATATCAGGATTCACCTAAGCTATTTAATCAATTTATAAATAAGCCAGCAACACTGGGTTGCTTGTTACGGGTCAGAGAATTGCAAAACTGTTGAGAAAGGCAAGGCAAGGCAAAGGAAGGAAAGGCAAGGCAATGGATTACATTTGATCTGTCAGACTCAGCCCCTGCTTTGTATTCCGTCACCAAGCTACGTTGTGGCACTTCTTTCTCCCAGATGAAGCTGATAATAAAACTACCACATGAATACCAAGAGCAAAAAGCTGAAGGTGTGGCCTTTTTTCAGTATTCGATGGAACAAGCAGTAGGGCAGAAACCTGTGGAGACACAAAGCTTTTTAACTGGCTATGAGAGAATATTCAGAAAAGCCCCATTTTTCACCTTGTAAACATGAACAGTTGCATCATAAATACAGTCACGGGAGAGATACTCGGCAAGCAGAAATGAGACCAGCTGACATATGTGCCCAATCAAAACTAATTCTTGGCTATCACAGATTGCTGTCTGTAATGAGATGGCTGTGAACGCCCTTGAAATCAGAGAATCATTTCAAGCAGTGAATAAAACTGAGGGTAAAAAACCCCAAGTGCTTGCAGACAAATTGCAAATGGAAAAAGAGACTAAATCTGATTAATAAATTATTCCCCACAAGTAACTGTCTTAGTTCTCATGTGGTGAGCAATATTTTGCTTGCTTCTAGACTGCTCATGTAACAGTCTCACTAGGGCCCTGAGCTGCAGCCGCTAAAACAGTCTCCTGAAATTATGCTCATTGCATTTCTTCATGCACATATTTCAAAGTAATTGCAGTATAATATTCTCTGTTGTAAGCACAACAGGCAACTATGTATAGCAAAGACATTACACACGCTACAATGATTTAGGTAGTGCATTACTTACAGTGGGTGAAATGCATTTATCCTAGAAAAACCCTTTCCAACCAAGTACAGTGTCAGATAGAGCAGGCAGAAGTACAAGAGGAAATTCAGTCCTCTGAACCTAATATGATGACACGGTGTTTGAAACTGCAAACAGTTGACCTCACTGAAAACTGACTTTAACACATGTACTCACAGTGCATCCTTTGCATAGCGCCATATAAAGTCCAAAAGGGGCTGCTGATACCATCTTCAAAATAAATATGTGCTTCATGGAGGTATTCAAAGAAGCTCTTCATCTTGGATACCTGTTTGCTGGTTTCTTAGCGAAGCCATTGTTAATTTTGTAGAGTTATTTGCCTTAACACAGGCCCTACAAGAAATGCATGACTTTTTTTCCTACTAGATATAAACCACCATAGAGTAACTGCAGATAAACTACTGGGAGGTGTGAGGGGTGGGAGACAAAAAAGAGAAGTGAAAGAGCTCAGGTAATTTTTCCTTCTAAATACATGGGGCAAAGGGCACTTCAGTTACCCTATCTAAAAAAACCCCATCTATACTATCTGTACTAGGATCTACTTTAAACTAAGTTCTACAACCACAGGTGCAAGAGAAACAGTGCTGAAAACTGTATAACATGAATTATTGACTAGGTAACCTCCTCAGCTCAGCTTTTGAAAACTATGCTGAAGACAATGAGATGTGCAGCTCAGTTTTTGACTTTCCTAACTGCTTTTTCCTAAAATACTCCACAAGAAGTGTGTGAAAACATAGTTTTTAGTAAGCATTTGGCCTGGAGTATTTGAGTCATGTCTACAGGGAAATACTCTGATTTGGGAAACGGTCAATTGAAGCAATCAAAATATTTTCATGTGACATGTCACGAATGACAGATAACTGACACACCTTGTGTGCATGGTTGTGTGTTTACCTCCAAACTCAAACAATTAACAAATGAGGTTTAATAACCTCTTTGCTTAAACAGACCAAACTTTCTGTATATCTGTACATATCTACTCATATGTACACTGTAACATATCCAGTATCCAGCTGTCCAGTAACATGAATTTTGAGATATCAGTATGAAGGATCTGAAAGATACATCCTGATGGCAATTTCCTTGTGAAAGCTCATCTCTCTATATTAGTATGGCTGGACAGACAAAAAGTGGATGTAGCTCCTGAAATGAGGTAAGCAAGAAAGCTTTTTCAGTTTTGGAGCAAATGTAGGTATGCACACATGCTTTGCAGGGAAAAGCCTTTCAAAATAAACTGTGCTGACATCTATTTGTTTTATCTCCCCCCTGTGCTTTCTGAAGTTAACAGCAGTGTGCTGTGCTGAACAGCTGAGGAGGTGTGGGGACCTGCACCAAGCCCTTGGGACAGCAGTGCCAAGGAAAGCCTAGAGCAAGAAACTGCTTGGGAAAACAAGGTTTGGGAGAGATGCAGCATGTGTCAGGATTGCTTAAAACACAGATAAATATGGTGCTGTTGCTACTTTGGTTCAGTGGGCGACTAGAAAGAACAATTCAAAGTATGTTGTTGTTTAACCAACATTTTGTTAAAGACTTATGTGACACTGCATGATAGACAAAAGCTAAGAAATTAGAGATTTTTACCGGAGACTTTACTCACAAAAATAAAAGTGGCAGAAGGAGCTCCTAACTTAAACCATATATATAAAATACATGTAAAAGTTTTTGTCAAGCTTTTTGAGAAATTATAACGATCATAATGATCAGGCCCTACCTTGATGTGATAGTTATTGTGTCTTGGGTGCTAAAAGACTTTTTCTTTTCATTATAGGGTTTCCATGGCAACTGCATCCTCCCAGGTTCTAATTCCTGAAATTAATCTCAACGATACTTTCGATACTTTCGCACTTGATTTTACCAGGGAAAAGAAATTGTTGGAATGCCTTGATTACCTTACAGGTAATTTTTTTCTCAAGGTGCTACTATTATATGTTCTTCATAAAATAGTAATGATAGGATTTTCTTCATTCCTCTCTATGGTCAGATAACTTTGGCTGACCGCCAGCTGCCCACCAAGCTGCTTTCTCACTCCACCTCCTCAGCAAGAGGGGGAGAAAATACGATGAAAAGCTCATGGGCTGAGGTAAGGACAGGGAGATCACTTGGCAATTACTGCTACAGGCAAAACAGACTCAACTTGGGGAAGATTAATGTAATTTATTGCCAATTAATTGTAAGAGTAGGATACTGAGAAATAAAAATAAAACTAAAAACACTTTCCCCCCATCCCACCCTTCTTCCCGGGTTCAGCTTCATTCCCAACTCTTCTACCTCTTCCCACCAAGTGGCACAGTGGGACAGGGAATGGGGGTTGTGGTCAGTCATCACATGTCGTCTCTGCTGCTCCTTCCTTCTCAACGCTCTTCCCCTGCTCCAGCGTGGGCTCCCTCCCACGGGATGCAGTTCTTCACAAACTTCTCCAACATGGGTCCTTCCCAGAGGCTGCAGTTCTCCAAGAACTGCTCCAGCATGGGTACTTTCCACAGGGTACAGTCCTTCAGGAATCGACTGCTCCATTGTGGGTCCCCCATTGGCTATGGTTCCTGCTAGAAGACTTGCTCCTCTGTGGGCTCCTCTCCGCAGGCTGCAGCTTCCTTCAGGGCGTATCCACTTGCTCCAGCATGGGGTCCTCCACGGGCTGCAGGTGGATATCTGCTCCACCGTTAACCTCCATGGGCTGCAGGGGGACAACCTGCATCACCATGGTCTTCTCCACAGGCTGCAGGGGAATCTCTGTTCCAGTGCCTGGACCACCTGCCCGCCTCCTTCTTCACTGATCTTGGTGTCTGCAAGGCTGTTTCTCTCACATTTTCTCACTCTTCTCCCTTCCTGCTGCTGTGCAGACTTTTTTTCCCTTTCTTAAATATGTTATCACAGAGGCACTACCAGCATCACTGATGGACTCAGCTGTGGGCAGTGGTTGGTCTGTCTTAGAACTGGCTGTGTCCAAAATGGGTCAGCTCCTGGTCTTTTCTCACAGAATTCACCTCTGCAGCCCAACTGCTACCAAAACCTTGCCACATAAACCCAATACACTCTCCCTCTTAATCCTAAATATATTATCCCCAGCAGCCCCAGAATACCCTGGGAAGGATTAGGTGCTACAGAGGGCAACTGGATTGCATTTGCTACCTCCTCTCCTTGCATTCCTTCCCACCAGGGCGTGGGCAAGTGGGAATGAGAAATGGTTAAAAGCCACTGCAGCAGAGTGAAATGAAAGAACAGCTGAAGCTCAGCCTGGAGCAGCCAGAGGAGGGAGAACAGGGACCAACTCCCATTTCCCAGGGGACAGATGCTCCATGTGTTACCCTCTTCTTTGGGGCTGCCTCCTCGCTTCAGCAGATTGCAGTCTGGCAGATTTCCCATGAGCAACCAGAAGCTGTTCAAGCAATCAACATCAAGGGCTCAGCAATGAAAGATGTTTTCCCATGATGGTGACACTGTGTATTCCCCCCATCACAGAACTGGAGGACCTTGATGTGTCTGAGACTAGAGAGCACGCAGTGTGCTCTGTGCCAGGGTGTGAGGTGGGTTCCCCACAGAGCAGACCTCCAGCTCGCTTAACTGAGAGCTTTGGCCTGAAGAAGCCTGCAGGATTAGACCCTTACTGGAGGCCTGAGTAATGTGCGATCTCAGAGTATATAATGACTCACAAAGAGAAACAAATTACTGTAATTTAGGGTGTTTTGATTTCAATGCCAGAATTAGAACAATTCATTCCAGTTCAATTGAAAACAGAAGAGACACTAGTAGGTTTTCATTTTGCAGGGTCTTTAAGCATCTGCTGTTAACAGTGAGAATTTGCAATGAAAGTCACAAAGCACTGTTAGAAAAGCACTTGAAAATGTTTCCTGGGCCCATTCCTTAGCCCGCTTTGCAGGAGATATACCCATGTTATTTCAGAAGAATGTGAGAGCGCGGAGTCTCCTCATTGCCAACCACTGGATCTTTTCCATGCAGAGGGCTGTTTTCTGGCTTTTCTGCAGGGGAATAAGTGAACAGATTAATACTGGGAAGAGCAAGGCTGTCTGCACGCACTGGGCGGCACCACCCTTGCATTACATAGCCGTGGGGTCCTTGCTATATCTGAATGAGAGATTTCATCTGCAAGAAATTTCTGTATCACTGTGTAACTGGTGAATACAATCAATGTTTAACACATACTCAAGTAAATAATACACAATAATAATGTGGTGAGAGTCACTTGAACTTTTTATACAGCACCAGTGAAATGTTACAGTGTCTGCTTCTCCCCAAAGTCCGCTGTAATTTTGCCACCATGTTGAGTAGTCACCCCAAAATTATAAAAAGCCAAGGAAATGAAAGGAAGGATTAAGAAAAGTGAGGCTCATTTGCCCTAACCTAGGAATCTATCTGTAAAATAATCAGCCTCAGCTTCCTTTATAGACAAAGAAGAGAAAAAAACACCTCATTTTGAGGCACATGTATCAGTCAGTTGACTCCATTCTGGAGGTGCCTGTTTATCCCAGCTGGCTCCAAACAGAGGCTAGAGAGACTCATTGAAATATAGATAATTGTTGTTTACATCTTCAAAGTTATAAGAGGTGAACTCCATCTATCAGCCTCTTCCCACACCCCCCAGTTCTTCTCCCCTTTGCACATTCCATGTCAATATTACCAGCCTAATTGCTGTGCACTGCAGAAAAATGAAGGTTCTATCTGTACCAAAACAAAGGGTAGTCTTGCTACAGGGTGCAATGCCATGAAGATCCTTTCTGCAGTCCATGACGCTGGCTGTGCCATTTACACAGCTCCTTCTCTGCCGTCTTCCTACCTCATCCACAGTCTTGAATAATTGCTCACAATGCAGTCTAAGGGAACTTGTGAATGTATCAAGCAGTTTAGCTGTTTTTTCCTAATCTACCATTTTTATGCTTGCCCTTGATGCCCAGTGAAGAACAGTTTCAGCTGGCTCTGTCTTTGTACTATTTTTCTTCACATTAATAAATAGCATATGGCTGCATGGCAAAATCCAAAACACATGTCCAAATTATCTGAGCATAAAATAGAACCTATGCAGACAGTTAAAATACATTTATGTAAATATATGTATATATGTAATATATATGTGTATATTTATAGTCCCAAGAGTCAAATGCACTTGATTATTCTCTGTTGTTGTTCAGAAACTCTAGACGAAGATTTATTTTATTTTACCCCTTTCAGATTGATGAATAGAATCTTCATAGATCTTAAACTGAAAACTGTGTGACAGAATGAATTGGGCTTTACTTTTATCATGTTTCACAGTTAAGTTAAATGAAGACCATTTGTAAGTTCTAGTGGTATATCTGTGTTGTGAATCAAGTGGAGAAGCCTATATTGTATCGATCATCTGTACTGCTTCTGAACAAAATGTCAAAGCCTGAATTCCAGCTTCATTCTGTCTGCTGTCTGTTGCCTTCAAAGCAATTGACCTTGGTTGTCTTCTGGAGAGCTTCTTCTGCTTTGGTTCTTCCCAGTGTACAATTTGTCAGATCTTTTTCATCCTCCATCTCCCCAACCCCAGTGTTCTATGTGGCACATTGAAGTTTGCATCTTTCTTTCTTCCTAGGCTATTGCTTTCCCAAATATAAATTTAACTAGTTTGTGCTTATCATTTACTCAGCTGTCTGTCCAAAGCTTCTGCTATCCAAATGAAAATCTCTGACATCTCGCTGGAAGTTACCAGCCAGACATTGAGATGTCAAGCTCAGTATAGTAAAACAATACCCTCAGTCTTCATCTGACTGTTTTATCCTCCATATATATAGGCTTGACATCTTTTGAAAGCTTTCTTATCTTGCCAGTTGCCCAAGCTCTTCATCTGGAACTCATCTTTTTCTGAACATGTATCTAGCTAGATCCAGGCAATGTATATGACTTGCAAACTCTCTGCACAATATTACGAACATAAGGACTTTTTTATCCATTGTGAATCAAAAATACTTGTTCTGTGTCTTAATACTTTGAAATCAATTACAGAAACATCTATTCTTTGACCTTGCAATTTGCCCTGCTTCAGAATCCCATCTGAAACAATAATACATTTTCTTCATCCATCACTTTAGCTATGACTATACTAAGAAATATTCATTGCCTAGCATATACTGGCATTTTTTCATGTGAAAATAACTTCATTCTGGAAACCCATCACAACCTGTCTTTCCTTTTAACTCTTTCAGTATTAAGAGATCAAAAACCACCTCCAGCCAGCTCAGTCTCATGCTTTGGGTGTAATCACTTCTCATTCCGTTGTTTTTGAACAGTTCTGGTCTACCCAAAAATTATGTCTACATGGTTGTATGACTGAGCTCTTGATGCCATCTCATGCATGACAGGTTACTAACACATCAAATTTGTATCCACATCTGATGTAACTGTGCCTTTCAAGTTCCTGCATGCTGGTTCAGTCTAGTGTCATAATACACCATGGAGCCAGTAATGAACAGCTAAGAGAGGTTCAGAGCAGCTTCCTCAGCTCCTTCATGTTCACACCAGCAATATGAATATTTCTAGCACCATTAACTCAAGGAGGTGGCTTAGATCTTTGTTTTTTGTTCAGTGTCAAAATCAGTAAGGAACCTTTACGAAGTCAACCACCCCATGCCAGCAGGGAGGTGGAGAATGAGCAAAGAAGAGGAAGTTGAGGTGATTTTAGGCAATCTCTGTGACCTTGAGCTGAAAAGATTTAGAAATAGTCTCTATAGTCACCCAGGAGCAACTGCATTCATGCTGGGATTCACCAATGAGACGTGGCAGTTTCCCTAAACTGCTTCTCAGGTGTATGGACGATGGTGAGTGCTTTCGGTCTGCTTCAGAGCAAAAACCATGCAGATAACATTGAATGGAAGGTGGGTTAGACTAACCTGCTTGAAAGGGAGTAGGTATACTCACAAGGTCAGTTACTTATGGGAGCAATTTTAAGAAACTGCTTTTCTAATATTAGTTGTTGCCTTTCAGGCAATTCAGATGTGGTTCCTGACTAGTTAAGTGTTCACGCTCAGTTTTGAGTCGAAGTCATACAAATGAAACTAAAACAGCCTTCAGCAGTGATTTTCACTTTTGTCAGAGAGTGTTGATTCATGAATGCAGATGGATGAAAGTCAATGTGACTGAAGCAGTTACCACTCCCAGATGTTTGCCCTGGTGCTCTATGGAGATTGGCACCCCATGACCAAGGAGAGCTACAGATGTTAGGAAGCAGTTCCTTGAACCACTGCACCTTTCACTGTGCCTTGCTAAGTCTGCTGGCACTGATTCCAGGTTCCCTCGTGTAAATTTGGGGTTTTCAAGAGCTGCTTCAAATTTTTTTCGGCTCTCCCTGACATTGGGGAGCAGTTTGTAGACAGTAGGCTGTCAATAGCTGAGGGTATTAACAGCATCAGCTGTCAAACTTCAGTCTTGTTACGGTTGCAACTCAGTGCTCCATCCTCACCCTGAAATGGACTGGAAGGGCGATTACTGCTTCTCCACCGGAAAACAGGACCGAAGGGTGGATATCAGGCTTTATGTCTTCCATTGCTGTGCTGGAAGCATGCTGGGCTTCCTCTTTGTGAGCAGTGGTCGAGCATACCCGAGTCAAGGCCACATGGGGGAAGGTGCTGGTGCAGTCTTGAGATTGCTCTGGAGTCTCTCTAGAGCTTTCCCTGTGGCACCTGAGCTCTGTAGCAGTACTAGTAAATGTGATGATAAGCAAGTCACACACTATTAAACCTAATAATGAAGATTAAGGTCAACCTCTTTAATTGCATTACGGACTTACACTCTCAAAAGGAGTATGTGCTGTGGAATGATGAATTTGGCAGTCAGACTTCTACATTATTTTGAAAGTTGTAACAAACCATTTACTTGTAGACTTCCCTGTCTGTCTGCAGGAGAAGCAGGTATATTTTGTGTGGTTTTCTGAGTGGTTTATGAAATGAGTGTTGCTAAAGAGCTGAATTTCATGCAGTATAGTCTCAGGTGGGCGTGGATTAATCACAAGAGCAAGGGAAAAGATGTCCTGCTTAGGTCAAATCTCTTTTTTCTGTCATTCTCATTACATGAAGGCCTGTAAATCTCCAGGCATAAGGTCAGCCAGGTGTGCATATGGAAAGAGAACTTAGGCTGTCATTTTCAAAGGAGCTGAAGACACTTAGGTACTATTGAAATGCATTTTACAGTTTATTAAACCTTCAGTAATTGTTGTTTTCCATTAAATTAATATTTATTATCTGTGTTGTAGTAATAACAGGTACATTTCTCAAGTAAAAGGTTTTGCTCTGTTAGGTGCAGAAGACTGAAGGAGACTTTAGTTGAATAGCAGCAAAATGGACCCACTTGTATATTTGTAATTAATATTTGTTTCAGATTTTTTTTTTGCCTTTAAAGGAAAGGCAAAATATGAAAATGAAGCCTCAGCTAGAAAATAAAAGTTCCTGTAGATTGTTCAGCTGGATACATTTTTGAGACATAGCTGATAGGACCAATGCAGTACAGCATAATTTTCACAACAGTTAGTTGGCCTCAGTTAGTATACAACCTCTAAACTGCAGCACTAATCTTTCCAGAAGATTGGGGGGGGTGGGGGGGTGGGGTGGGTGTGTTTCCCCTCCTTTTGTTTATATTCCCCTCCTGGATGACTGTTCTTATTTTGGTTAATTTCTCTCTCTATTGATATCCATCTGTCCCAAGGGTTCTTCTGCTGAGGGCAAAAAAAAAAAGGCATTGGTAAGCTTCCATGCTACAATATTTAGAGCATCACAAATCATGGTCATATCGTGAAGCACATCTTAATGTTTCCTTATGCCCCTTGGTTGAAAAAGGTTACTTGGAAATGCGTCTGCACTTTAATCCTTGGAACATACGTCAGTAAACCAGGGACATGAACTATAAAAATTCTTAATCAAAGTAAAATAAATGTTTCATAAAAATAAGATGTCGCAAAAGTAAAAGTGGAATTCCTTCAGAGGGACTTCTTTTGAGGCCATTATTTGTGGCTCACAGAAGTTAGAGTACCGACAGCAAAAATACCATTCAGGGTTGCCTTCCTTTTCCTTTAATACAGGCATATTGTGGTTGTTTCAACCTGAATGCCCTCCTTCCTCACTCTGTGACAGCTGGGAGGAACACTACTAAGCACAAGGTTTTGGTGTTTTTTTTTTTTTGCATGGTGGTGGCATGTAGGGAAGATGATTAGGAATGAAGCTCCCAACAAGACAAGCACGCGGGAATGTCCACCAGTCTTTCAAATAAAGACTCATTTGTTTCTTATTTAGGTGCTTGGCTTTGTAAAGAATGCAAACAAGGAAAATTTAAGAAGCAAAGTTTCTTTTTTTTGCTTCAAGTTTCACTTCTTTAAATAGGTCTTTAAAACAAACCTGTGTGTTAATATGGGAGAAGAATGTATAGCTTGCTACACAGAGATCTTGCTTGTTGATTAAAAAAAAAGAGAGGGACAACTTTTTATTAAAGTGTTTGGATTGTTTTCTAGAATTATTTAATTAGCAATGATATTGAAGATTAGGTTGTAATAGTCACACAGTCATGATGTTATGATAAGAACTCTTTATATAAGGCTGAAAAAAGTGGGTTGTATAGCCAACAGAAATTATATGTGTCTTTATTAGAAAGGATAGCTAGGAAGTAAATAAAAATGAACTTTGAGAGAGAAGATTGAGCATGAAAGCATGAGCGTTTGGAGGCTTCCCCAAAATTATATTTTCTAAATACCACTTATGCCAATCTCTGGTAAGATAGGCTAGGCAAACACTGCTTTCAAGTCAACAGCCAAGAGTGTTGCCTCTCCCTCTTGATATATACATCAACGAAACTTTGATAATTTTGGTGTGATGGTCAGAAACAGTCCTAGAAAAAGTAATATGTCAATTGTACCTATTTAATCACAGTTTAATGTGATCACCAACACATCACTTGTGCTAGGGCATCTGAAACTAAAGCTACATTAATAAAAAATATTTTCAAAATCCGGAATTCCTAGGTGGTTATATTGATAGTAAGTTACTACTGGAATTAGCAAAAAGTTCTTGAAAAGTCTGTTGGATGGTATAGCTACAAACACATACATCAGATGCATCCCCTGATCTCAAGTGAGAAGGGAAATATTTTACTGATTGTGTCAGTAAGCCTCCTCTGTTGCATCTCACAGCTCCCAACCCACCCACCATTCGAGAAGAGCTCTGTACAGCTTCTTATGATACCATTACTGTCCACTGGACGTCAGATGATGAGTTCAGTGTGGTCTCTTACGAGCTGCAGTACACCATCTTCACCGGACAAGCTAATGTTGTTAGTAAGTATAAACCTCCTCGTTGTTAGTAAGTATAAACCTCCTCTTTTCTAGTTCTGTTTCCTTATGGCTTCTCTGTAAACCAAGTGCCTTTAAACATAAATGTAGGAAAAAATATTTTGTAGGAAGATTTAAAGCCAAAATTTTAAATCCAAACCAATAATGATTTCAAAAGGTTTTAAAATTCAGAATTAAGTTAAAATTTCTTGTGTCTTTTCTGGGAGTGCCATGTAGTGGGAGCTTTCGAAGGCTAAAACTAGCACATATTCCCAAAGGTACAAGTATAGTCCATGTTAAAAGGACTTGTCTCTTGCAACCTAGGTACCTTCTTGCAGATATAGCAGGGACAAATTCTTCATTCCATTGTCTGGGCTAGTCAGGCACTTGGGACCCTGTGTTGAACTGGTCATTAGATAGAACTGCAGCCCTGCTGTCAATTAGATACCCTTGAACTGGACCTTTGTCAGAAATACAGATTAAGTCCTTCCCTCTGATTTTTACTGTCTTCAAGGCTACAAAGCAGAGGTCTCAGTTAGTGTGCTGAAGGCTAAGGCAGCAAACATCAGTGGAACAATTAATACGGTAACTTCTTCCGACTTATAATGACATTAACAATCATTGCTTTATATTTTGTATTGTAGGACATTTTTTATTAAATACACTCTCTGTTTTGAATCTGTGACTTTCCTCAATGAACAAGCTTACTGATTATTCCTTGGATTGTTTTGTTGTTAAATAACTATTCCTTCAAGAAAACAATATTGTCTAATCTTTGGCCAGGAAGTCAACACTTCTGGGTTCAGTGCATAGTGATTATTGACTATGAATTTGGAGAATTCATTTAACTTCTTCCTGTTCCCTGTATGTTTAACGGGAATACCACTAGATGACACATACTTGCTTTATGAAGCAAGGATTCTGAAATCAAACAAATCAATCAAAAGGTGGCATTTGTTCAGTCAACATGTATTTAAATTGGGAACTCATTGCTACAGAGGATTGTTGTGTTTTTGAATTTAAGAGATGACTGGAGAGATCATGCAAGAAAAATCCACCAAGAACAATGACATGCAGAGACTTCTTCCCGGCTCGGGAAGTCCCAGAGCTGTAAGTTGTTGAGGCCTGGGAGAGCGTGGTGAGAAATGATCGCTGTGTGCTTTCCCTGTTCCTTAACACCTTCCTACGCTCTTGCTTTTGTCCACCATCAGATACCCTGGCCATGCACTGAGCTAGATAGGCCTAGCTCTGCCCCAGTGCAGAAGTGTTTTTCGTCTTACAATGTTTGTTGAATTACTCTGATGAAGGTCAGTGCTGTGGGCATGTTTACAAGCTTTATGTCAGAGGAAAAATGGTATGGACTATGCCAAGTTTCAGTACTGAGCCAAACTCTTGCACTGACTCCTCTGTTACTGTGTGCACCTCATTTTCTCCATCACAAAACTAGAGTTAGTTTTCTAAGCCATCTGAAAGGATATCTGAGGATTCATGTTTTGGCATTTTAAAACCATTTTTAATAGCATACTGTGAATATATTATGGTATTATATATGGTATATGTATATGTGAATATAGTATGGTATATACATGGTATATTATGGTATAGTTATGGATTGACTACAAAATAAGGTGGACTATTGAAAATTTGATTAGTGTTTTGCCA
The DNA here is from genome assembly GCA_031468815.1 of Morus bassanus. Lineage (NCBI taxonomy): Eukaryota > Metazoa > Chordata > Aves > Suliformes > Sulidae > Morus > Morus bassanus. The sequence goes on along the minus strand of CM062568.1, from coordinate 82,783,149 downwards.
AAACCTCCATTTAGTATTTCACTAACCAGCCTAATTTTGGACAACACACTGTAAAATTTAAGACTGCTGGAAAGACCAAGTAAACTTCAACACATGCTCCTACATCTGAGCAAGCTGGACAACAAAAAGGTCTAACAGTAGTTTGGAACAAATTAGAGTGAGCTAGATAAGGAAGGAAAAGCTTCCCTGATTAATCACTGCTGAGCAGACAGGACTTAATGATAACACAGTACATGGCTTGTTTTCTAACCCATTTTTATCTATGGGTTTATGCTAGAAGACTTCATGCAAGTCAGTTATTGGCATTACGTGTGAACACAGCAGCAGAAAGGTGTGCCTTTTCCACACCTTTGTGATGTGGGGTTTTACTCTTTGCTTACTAGTGAATAAATAACAAGGTACTTCATTTTTAGGCTGTATTGTAGGTTTCCCTTGTGGAGGTGAAAGCTTTGATCTGCAAAACATGTATCAATTCGTCTACTTTCAGAAATGCAATATGATAATTTTTGGGTATAGCATGAATTGCTCAGTATGCAGTCTGAACTTTCATTTTACCACTTTGCAAAAATGGTGTCATTAAAAGTTTGAAGAGAAAACAAATTAACACTGTAAAAACTTTGTTTACAAAATGCTCTGAAGACCTTAAATGATAGTAGAAAGACATGAAAGAACTGGCCTTTTTTCTTTCTTTTTTTTTAAAAAAAAATGAAAATAGCTCTTATACAAAAATCCTGGCTATTACTTTCAATTGAAAGCTATAACGTTAACCCAAATTAAATACATGAATATGTAAGTATATGTGGAAGGGTTTTGTCAATGTTGTAAAGCTTTTTTTTAATCTCGTTGTTTAATATAGACTTGAGCACCTCCAATGGAGATGTTCCCGCCAAATCTAACTGCTACTGATCTGCACAGATTTCTGACACATGGACTTTTCCCAGTTCATTCCAACTGCCACTGGTACTGGAGATGTGCCCACTAATGTCCTAATTTTACTCAGAACACTGCTCAGATGTTTCTTCATTTTGTTGGATTATATTCTATGTCCTGCAGAAGGGCCTAATACCCCAACTTTTATAAATGACTTTCCAAGATTGTCCCAATAGTGTCGGAGTGTACCGTAGTAGTGTGGTTGAACACAGGCAGCTATTTTCACTGTAAGCGGCATTAGCAGGCACTGCACTGCAGCCTTCATGTCTTGATGAAATGAAGCTAGGTGATTTTTTTTTTAAATCCTGTTTTAATGGAATAGATTTGCATGCTGTTGCCCATATTTTTTTTTATTATTTTCTGTCATATCCCAAAAAGTTTCCATTGGTATTGTGTGTTGCCTGTAGCAGATAATGTAAACAAGTTCATAGGTTGTCTTCAGTTCTGTGTTTTTGTAGCTATGAATTAGTCACAAGGGAGTAGCTAGAGTACTGCATTAAACCAACAAGCTTTTTTCCCCTGAGACAATAGGAATCACTTTGCATACATACCCACCTACCGTGCTAATGGAGGCTGTTATTTTGGAATCCATTTCTTAAAACCACATAGCCAGACTGACTGCACTTTCCACTCCTCAGTACATTTCCCCCACCAGAGGCATATATCATTCAGAGATTGCTAAGAATTCAGTAACAAAAACAAGCAATGCTATGTTTTTCTAGTGTATTTTCTATCCAACATAATCAACTATATTCTTTTTTATTAACTGAAAAATTGGAAAGTTAACATTTGATGGAAAAGGTCCAAATAGAGTATTTCATTTTGAATCCTATTTCATAGAGGAAAGATTATTTCCAAATGTGGCCAAACTGCTTGGCTATTAAATGCTTGGCAGCCCTGTTCTGTGCATAAAGGCAATACAGAACTTTAAATTAAGCAGGCTTTTACTAAAGCAGTTGTTCTCAGAGTTACACCATTCGCACATTTGCATTTCTGAGAGGCAGCTAATCACTTGCAATCTGAATATTATAAAGGCTTTTAAAATGACTTTGTCACTAGCTAGCTAACATGCATTATAATTTCATTATTCCATTTCAATAAATTTCCAAGTATTTGTTGAGTATGCATTTTTTTAACATCATGGAATTTCTTTAGTGTGCTTCAGGAAGGTTAAAATTTCAACACCCAGCTTTTTACTAGCTGCAGTAGAAGATGTCTTCATGAAAAACTCATCTCTCTCTTCAAGACAAAAAGCAGTAAATAATTCTCTCTTTCCCAGTAAATGGAATTTAGGTTAGTTAGTATCATCAGCTAAATACTAAAATTCACTGTATTAAGGATACAGTGTACTGTCAGAACCTTGGCAGTGTTACATAGTTACTCTTCCTCTAAGGTAGGATAATATTTTGTTGAACCATCTAAGAGAATTAGGAGCCCAAGCTGCCATGAAAACCAGTGAGTTTATGATTCACCAATTAATTTTTGAATATTCTAGCTTTTGTCTGTTTCTGGAAGTTTTAATTTATTAAAAACAGATTCCTTTCAATCTTCAGATTGCTACTGAGGATTTTAGTGGGTATGTTTTAATGGTACAAAAGCAAGTTTAGGATAAAACCAAGAAAACTTCTGCCTCTTGAAGAGTATAAAAAGAGTGTATTTCTTAAAAAAAAAGGCAATGTGTTTTGCAGAAATCCTGTATATATTATTTACTTTCACATGGGAATGTAGAGTGGGGGTGGAGAACTATCTGTTACCTTCACCTACTGTATTTGTTCTACCAACTTGAATTGGTAATAAAAAAAATTTACTTAAGTAAAGCATTTTAAAATAATTAAAATACTCAAGGGATTAAATAACCTTCCCATGGCTTTTGTGCTCCTCTTGCCATTTTCAAGAAGATATATTTTATTAAAATCTACCACTGTAAATTTCAGGAGGATTTACACCTTGGGATTTTTCCATGTGTTTTTTAAAGTGCATCAACAGCCAGCACCAGGGAAATAGCTTTACAAATTATTACCTCCAGACTCTGAGAAACTTGTTTTGAAAACTCACACATCCTGTATGGACATCACTGTGCTCACTGCACCATTCCAGGATGTAATTTAAATTCTCTACATTTTTGTAGGCTACAGTTTTTAAATACATTGTTTTACCACCTGCATTACCCTGTAAAAAGCCCTGGGTTTTTGAAACAAGAAACCTGATTGTAGCCTGGGTTGGGAGTGGGTGCAACAGGAGACCCTTAGCTCCTGCTGCTTCGCCAGCAAGGAGAATATGTGTGTTTTTCCACTTAACCTGCTGCCACCAGCAGGGAGCTTAGAGGGCAAACACTACCCCTGGATGCCCATGTTACCAGGCTGCTTGCTCATTTCACTGAACTTTTAAAATCTTCTTCTTTTGTATTCAGAGAAGAAAGGCTGTCCTGACAGGGCATAACTGGATACAAATTCTTTTGATGCAGTAGCAAAATATTCTTTCATACCTAAAAGCTTAACTTGGCTGCCACTAGTTACTATTCTGTTTTAAAGGATTTTGGACTTGTAGTCTGACACCATCAAAACTCCATTCCCAAGATTTTTGAATCAAAGTTCAACTTAAAGCCTGTTATCAAATACCTCACAGTCAGGAAGCACATGGACACCTTACTGAGCCCCTTGGTGCATAGGCAAGAGCCGAGCTTGTTGGAACAGCAAGGTTTGTTGAGCAAAGTAACCAAGTCAGTCACTGCACATCCAACATTTATTGTACAAAAGTAGTCTGGGATGCCTAAGACTGGAAGGACAAAGAAAAGAAACCCATCTTATGTCATCAGAGAGAGTGGAGCCTTCCCCTAGAATGTAAGTCAGGTCTAACGGAGAGTTCCCAACTCTCTCTGTTGACTGTGCAGAAAGATTAGGGTAGGTAAGGTAAGTGATGATCTCAATGCAAAATCAATGTGGTAGTTCAGCTACAGAACAATTGTGCCTTCACTCTAATCCCTGTGGCAAATTTTTATCGGGAAAAGATGAGGATTCCTCTGACCAGTCTGTGAAATATTTTATGCCAGGAAACTTCTGCTTTTAATTCCTTTATTCCTCTTAGGAAACTCATTCACACCCAGCCTAAAAAAATAAATATCATTCAGTAGGTATAGTTCAGTGAAACAAGATGTAGACTGATGTTGCTATAAGTGGTTTACTACAGGTGCTAGGCACAACTGGGGTTGTCACGGTGTATTACACTGGGTTCTTTTTTTTCAGGAGGTAGACAGATGATTGCTCTATATGATCTTGTTTTTCAATAGTGTAGAGAAAAACAATGATCCAAGGTTGCTTTTCTTTGCTGCTTCTATCCACATATAGCAAACTGAATCCCTTGTAGCTGATATTTAGGGAGGCTACATGCGGTCAGTGTGCTCACTGCTTGGAGCACAAGGAACATCCTAGAATTCTTTTTTCCCACTTTACACCAGGAAACTGCAACAAAGAAACATTCTCATCCTGGTAAATCGTGGTCCAAAGGCCACAACCCACCTGTGAGTTTGGCCACAGGCTTAGACTTCCAGACTGCAAATCAGGGTGGTGGAGGGTGTTCATCTCACCACATTTTAGATACCTGAAGTTAAAGATCTCACCTATGCTAGTCACCTAGGCTTCCTCCGTGGCCAAGAAAAGAGAGGCAGTTGTGGTAGGATGTTCACACCTGGAGAAGTGACAGAAGTGACTTACTGATTTCTGCCTCTCCTCAGAGTCCAGAAAAATATGTTAGGCACTGCAGATCTTCATTAGATGACAAGGTGATACGAGTCCCACCTGAAACTGTGCCTCAGTTACACGTTTGCACAGTAGGATGAATAGCTGCCTGCCTTTCAAGGATGCTATGTAATATAAGGGAACTTTGAGACAAAAGCTGCTACATAATTCTTAGATCAAAATTTGGGGTATGAGTTTTGTTTCTAATGATCTTTTCTTATGAAAAGCGCATCCTAAATTAGGAAGGAATCTCCCAGTGTGGTTTTGAATTATCTATGAGTCTGTAAACTTGTATCACAGGTCTTTTTCTTTCAAGTTTTGTGTCCAGTAGCCTTTTAATTTTTACTTTACGTAAAGGTTTTGTATTGCCTAATACACAGAGCTGAAATTACTACTGACTTCTAAAAGATTGTCTTCACTAGTACTTACTGGTTTGCTCATAAAACATGAGTTAAAAGCTGAAAGCTGTTTTATAATTACACAGTAGCTTTCATAACATGTTCTATGCCCAGTAAAGGCAGAAACCAAGAAGTCTGTCAGGATGCTAATGCAGTCAAGCATTTCTCTTTTAAGTTTTCCAGTCTTACGTATGCACACCCATGCATACAATTCCATCTGCATATATCTTTTTCTAGCTGTATAGTTACATAAAACGTTGTAAATATATATACACTTCATGAATGTTAAATTTGTTATTTATGTAAACATTTATAAGAGAGCTATCAGACTGGGGATCCATTAGACCAGGAGCTATTCAAAATGTACAGTAAGTAATACGTGTGATTGACTGCCATTGCAGTTATGTCACAGTAGGAAAAATTTATGTAGATGAATAAGTTCATCTCAATGGAGTATTTTCCTGTTTTGCAGACAATATTGCTCCTTCCTAATTTTACTTACTTCCTACATATTATACTTCTGTGGTAGGCATCAAACAGACCCAGAAATGTTTGTAACTGGAAAATTATCCAGCTCTTACCCAGCTGAAATATAACCACGAGGACATAAATCAAAGAACTGCATCCATTAAATTTACTGGCTTAGATTACATCCTGGCAAAGTCTGGAGTGTAAGAGCCAAAGCTTGCTCTGGAGCCCACGCTCTACGCCGTTTGGGCTCCTGTGATTTTCTTCAGGTCCTGAAGAATGCATACCTGGGGACTGTCAGCAAAGGTGCCTCCCCAGCCCTCCTAGCTTTACTGCTTACGTTAGTTTTCTGAGACTTAAACTGAGTTCATTAATCCAAACAGTAGATTGATGGGATCTCCGTAATCCTCTAGTTCTTAAGTAATAAAGAATTCCTTGTGCTGGGATAGGAAAAATCTCAGACTGCTCGTGCCTCCACTGAGTCATTTCTTTAATGTCCATTTTTTATGGCTGACTTAACATAGCAAGAACTTAAATTGTGCCTTGGCTGAAAGCTGATGAAATGAGTTAGTGGCATTAAGTAGGGACTTGGTAAATGTGACAGCACTTTAAAAGGTATAGAAGCAAAATTCCTATCGGTCACTGGGTGCTTGGGAGTGCTCTAAATGTTCCTCTGTTACAAAGTGTTTAGTATGTTATGACTAATGTGCTCTGTTTGAAATTGCAGGTTTATGCAACTCAGCCGACAGCTGGATGATTGTTCCCAATATCAAACAAAACCACTACACAGTGCATGGGTTACAGAGTGGCACTAAGTACATCTTCATTGTTAAGGCCATTAATCAGGCGGGCAGCAGAAGCAGCGAGCCTGGCAAGCTCAAGACAAACAGTGAGTAACGTGAGATCCGGCATACACGCATTCTTCTCCTTTCTTGCCTTCCTTTCTAGGTTTGATCTTTGGAAGATACAAGAGCGCAGAGCAGCTTAACTTCTTTCAAGTGCTTCCCACAACGAAAGCCATTTATTTAACTTGATTCAAGACTGCCAGAGCCTTCAGTAGGGCAGAAACTACTTTTTTTTTGAGAGATGCATCTGTAGTTTGGTCACTGGAAATATCATTTAGGAACAGAGTCATCACATGTGAAGAGATTGAAAATACTCTTTTGTGGTTTTGTGTTAATGTCCTCTCTATTCTTTTTCCTCTACAAAGCAAAAACTTTTCTTATGTTTGCAATAAAACATTTTATTTTTGTATAATGTTCATAAGATAATTGCTAGTTTAATTTATCCTCCAAAATTATCTCTTTCTTAGGACACTAGAAAACTTCCTTAGCTCCATCCCCCTCAGTTTTTTATGGAGTTCAACAAGGTGGTAGAGTAGTCAGAGATCCCACTTCAAAAAAACAATGGTTACACAAATTATTAGCAGATGTAGTATAGCAATTTTAAGACTGGTTTTCAGCCTTTTTCTTCTTGTGTCCCCGCCAATCCCTCAGTTATGTAGTCATCACGGGAAGCTCTGAGTGCTGGAAAGGGAACACTGGGATTTGTGCACCCTCTGAAACCTGCTTATTGTAGGGGAGGATGCTTGAGGGGCGATACGGAATGTTGCAAAAAGGAGGCTGCAGGGAATGGAATGTACACATTTCTCATTTTCCCCTTTCTGCTATTAACCTGGCTTGCATTTCTATGTAAAAGCTGCTCATGCAAACCCCACATATGCTACCAAGAATCTGCTTGTTGTTAAACCTGGTAACCTACAAGCAAATGCATAACCAGAGGATGGTTTGGAAATGGCAATCTTTTATCCTTTTGTCTCTGTGACCCAGTGTGGCACAAAAGCAATCTCTCAGGTGGCTGTGAGAAGTGATGTGACCAGATACACTTCAGTATGGAGAAAGATATCTTTCAGATACTGCTTCAGCAACACAAAGGCTACTAACCAGTTAGAGAGTCAGGCTGTAGGTATTTTACTGCTACCAAGCAGTAAGAAAAAGCAGCTAAAATATGCCCCAAATACTTTCCAATGGGTTCATTTTATACTTGATCATAATACACAACTAAGTACACATTATGAAAGTAGATGGTAACTCTAATGCTAAAAGTACTCCTTATCTAATTCCTGACCCATCTCTAATAATGTTAATTGAGAATTAGTGTTGCCTCAATCATCTCCCATTTTAAATGTCTGCATTTTCAGATTGCCTAGAAATCTGAACCAACACATGTTGACTGTCACTGTTCAGATGAACTTCTTCTTACCCCACTCCCCCCCATTAATGCTTTCAGGTTTACTGCAAAAGAAATGCTTAACTGTTCCTTCATAAACTCTGAACAATTTACATCTTCTTTAAAGTACACGTGTCAGTGACTGACACGGCCTTCGTGAGAGCTCTCATTTCTGTTTTCTGTGCATGTCTTCAAATCCTCCGCTTACATTTTTTTTCCCCTTGATATGAGAGACAGAAGAGAAAAGGGCTTTGCTGGACCACTCATGGAGTCATAGTTTCCTAGTTGTCTCCTGGTGGAGCTAAATGATCGTTCTGTTTTTTGACACAATGAGCAAGCCTGTCAGAATTGTGGCGGGCTTTGTATACCTACAGGGTTCGGTTTACCAAAAAGCTTCCTGTTATTGTCTACAAACCTTGTGCTACAGCCAAAGATACTTGCCAAGAGCAACAGCCTCAGTAATGTTTTTACACCATATTATTTGGACCAAGTTACAGTTCACTTCCTTCTTTTTAATGCACAGTATCCAGCACTGCATGGGCATCCTTCCAAAGCGATCCTGAATTGTTGACTGTGCTTGTTATAAACAAAGCTGTGAGTGAACGAATAGGCAAGGCTAGTGATTCTTCTTATTTTCAAACTCATTTTGTGGGATATAAAATCATGCTTTTTTGTAGTAACGATGAAGATGTTATTCATAGAGCTTTATCCCTAGAGAATTAATAGAATGTAACTTATTATAAATCTAATATGCTGTGAAAAAAGCAACCCTTGGACCTTTATTAGCATGTATATTGGTTTCAATTACATGCAAGAATTAGAGTATTCAGGTTACCTTTAGGTCAGAGATAATGGGCATGATGATTATGCAAGGCTCTTTTCAGAGATTATCCACACAGGGAAGTTAGTGCACAATGAGATTGACAGTAAACTGACAATGCAAAGTAGCTATTGCAGGGAGCAGAATAGGTTAGTCTATCTCGAGAACGCTTCAGAGGAGGAGATTAATATGGTTATGTAATCTTGTGGGCTTCTTAGAGGCTCGCTAATCCACTCTCCTTTTCAAAATCAAAGCCAAACCATTCTTCTGCCATCTTTGTCTCTGCCTCTCTAGGTCAGCCATTTAAACTGGACCCCAAATCTGCTCATAGAAAATTGAAAGTGTCTCATGATAACTTGACAGTGGAACGTGATGAAACATCCTCCAAAAAGAGTCACACGCCAGAGCGATTCACGAGCCAGGGGAGCTACGGAGTAGCTGGCAACGTGTTCATTGACAGCGGGCGGCATTACTGGGAAGTGGTTATAAGCGGGAGCACGTGGTATGTATATAAAAATGTATGTGAAAAGAATCACTCGTTCACACCATGCAGGTCCTGGCATAGTTTCTCTGATAGAGACCAGTAGCAGAGGCATGGGGAGCAGTACAAGAGCAGGACAAGCATACGCTTTCACATAGTTTGTCAGATTATTTTCCCAATCTCCAACATTTTTGGACTCTGGAACTAAATCTGCCAGATAGAGCATCTTTATATTTAGTGGCCTTCACAGAACTTCTACTCCATGGCTAGGGATGGTTGTTTTTTGAACCCACGTAAGGTACATTTTAAGATTTTAGTGAACTGGTGAGCTCAGAAAGTTTCATCTTGTTTATACAACAGAGCGAACTTTATAAGTGTGATCATTTCTTTACTAAACCTGAAAGATCTTAACATCCTTCAGTAAGAAAAAAAAATAAATATGAGGACAATGTGATGATCGAGTTTCACAGGGGTGAAGGTCAGATTTGCTTCTGGGGAGGGCGTGTGGAGCAGCAGAGCTGTAGGTCTGTGCCCCAGGGTAGGAAGCAAGGGGCAGGAAATGGAGGAGTTCCTCTGCTCCTGAATGATCCTCTGTATCATACAGGGGTGGATTTCAGGGGCCCTTTAGTCAGTGGAAGAGATGTCATCCTTTGGGATTCAAAGGCAACAATCATGATGGACATTAATGGAGTGGAAAAATCAGTAAGGTCTTCAGGTATGCCTACTGTCTCAAACAAGAAAAATGCTGTTTGCCTGTGCCAACACTAAGGGATGGAAATAGAGTAACTTATGGCACATTAATCTCTTGTTGGTTGAAAGCCCAACAAATACTGCAGTGTCTCTAGAACGTGAGGAACCTTTACATTTCTGTTATATATGAGAAATCAGGTATTTACCCTCGGTGTCCATTAATGAGAGCATTTTCACAATCCTTTTACCCTGCACATCTTGCCATAAATTATGGTTTGCAGAGCAAATGTCTTCCCCTACAATTGCTTCACTTGGCCCAAAACCCAGTCTCAAAAAATGTTCATTTGAATCTAAAAACCACACCAACATCTGGCAAAACATGTGGAATGGCAAAAATGTTTTTTTTAATGTGTCCTTTGATGTTTACTCTTGCATTCCGTCTTCTGAGCCATATATTAAAGGAGCAAGGAGAGATCAGATTAGCTGATAGATAGCAGTGTATTTTAAAATCAATGAATTCCTCTGTATTCATCTGTTTGGAAGTGGAAATTTGAGGCCCAGTGATTTAAACTCTGAGTTGCTGAATACTCAACAATCTTCCTTTTGAATACCTGAGGCGAGTGCTCCAAAACATCACTGTAGCAGCCACACTACAAACAATATGAGGGACAATAAAGTTTCCCTGACCTCTCAGACCCAAAAAAAGAGATGGGGAAAACCATTAATTAAGCCTGTGCAGATATTGCAGTGAAACATCACTTAATTAGAACTTAAGCAGCAGAAGGAGGAGGCTGGGGCATTCCAGTGAGTCCTCTGGGCTAACATTTGACTTCATTGGGAGACAAATGTGGCAGGAAGCATTTGTTTCCTTGAGTTGTTTTTTGTTTTGCAGGTATGCCATTGGTATTTCCTACAAGTCAGCGCCGAAGCACGAGTGGATCGGGAAGAATTCTGCCTCCTGGGTGCTTTGCCGCTGCAATAACACGTGGGTGGTGCGGCACAACAGCAAAGAAATCCCCATCGAGCCCGCACCTCACCTCCGGCGGGTCGGGATTTTGCTGGACTATGACAACGGTTCCCTTGCTTTTTACGATGCTTTGAACTCCCTACACCTTTACACTTTTGACATTACATTTGGGCAGCCTGTGTGCCCCACATTCACTGTGTGGAATAAGTGTTTGACCATTATAACTGGCTTGCCTATCCCTGACCACCTGGACTCCTCCGAGCAGCTCGCATGACTGCTAAAAGCCAAAAGGTAGGACAGCGCATCTTCCCAGGGCAGCCAGGTGGCTGCCCACAGAAGCTTGCCCAGAGCTGGTGGACCACGGAGCATCCTGGCCATCACTGCCGAATCCGGCCAGAACTGAAAAGGGAAGAATATCTCTTTACTGTGTACTTTGTACGGAAGGACAAGAAGTGGCTTTAATAATATCTTAGAACGTTCTTTTGAAGTTGGTTTTGTTTGGTTGGTTTTGTATTTAGTCTCTTACAGGAAGATTTATAAATTATTTATAAAAACACACAAAAAAAAAAAAAAAAGAGAGAAAGAGAGAAGGGAAGCCTGGTTTGGACACCTGGAAAATGACTTATTTGTTTTGCACATTGATGATCCTATTAACTAAAGTTTCATCAGCCCTTTACATCATTTTATTTTACAGTGGATAAAAGCAGGAAATTGGAAGGATGAAAGCTGCGCAGTGGACAAGTCAGTATACTGCAGGTTTTATTCATGCCAATATTAGCACTCTCATTACCAGTCTTACTGAGTGCTATTTTGCACATGGGAGGGTGCAGACCAAAAAGAAAAAAAATAAACAAGTGAGGATGTGCAGCTAGCCAACAGAGCAAAAGAAGAAATTTTAATTTACTTCTGTTCACAGGGCAGTGCTCTCTCTGTTCATAAAAAACCATGTGGAATATCTCCTAGAAATATGAGTGGATAAATCATCTGGTGATTTATTTTGTTGATGGCAACATTCCCATCTACCAGTGCTTCGCCTTTGTCTTTGGGAAACATTGTAGAATCACTCAGGATGTGAAAGACTGATACCATCTCTGAGAATCAGCAACAGTGGAGGAGAGCAGCCAATCCAAGGTCTGACTGTAGACTAATTTGATAAAGCACGGCATCATTTAAGGATTGATTGTAATAGAAGATGTCACGGTTCTGATGGTAGACATGTGAATGCTTATTGCTGATTTTACAAGGTTCAACATAGCAAGCCCAGCCAACAACTCGGAAGTGAGACATGCGCCACTTTACCATTGATTTTAAATTAAATACAAATGTTTCATTGTTGTACACTATGTAGTCTCTATAACAAAGCAAGGAAATGTGTTTTACATGTGCTGTATGGAGAAACACTGCAGCTGGGGTTTGCTCATAGTAATCATTGGCCTGGGTTGTTTGGGAAAGCACAGTTCTCTGTGAATGAGGAGTAAGTAACAAGTTTTCAGCAGTCGTAGGTATCTGCATGGGCAGGCCCTACATTCATCCTGGTGTTGGTGAATGACTTCAGTGAAGGCAATAGAGGTTGTACCTACTTTATCTCAAAGCTGAATCAGGTGCATTTTTCTTCTCTTTTCCTTCTACAAAATAGAAGCCCTTTGTAATTACTACAATGCTTATGTATAAATGATCATTTGGGGAGATGCTTGAGGCATATGACAACTTTAAAAGAATGGTTTTCCTACAGTGTTTTGTTATTACTATGTGATGAAAATCTGCCTGTGTAGAAAGAGGATAAATACCAACTTTAAGAAAACATTTGCTCATTAATTTATAACCAGCTTTAGGTGTCTTTTGAAAAGGATGCCTTAATGCACTTTGTTCACTAATGAGTCCAAACTAAAATGGTCCCAAGCTCAGCTTCAGATTTTTTAAATACTGATTCTCCAGGTACCACGCTGTACTGCAGTTTGCCTTATGATGATGTAGAAAACTTATGAGCAAGATGAGGAATACATACATGCCTATTTGATTTTTTCCTTTTTTAATAGAAAATAAATGCCTATCCATGTTCCTTTGATTTCCCTTTACATGCCCTGCTAAATGCTGAATTAAATAGAGAAAACTCTGACAGTACATTGCTGGTACCATGGCTTTCAGTGGGGCAGCATCCTATGGTTCACAGGTAGGAGCCACTCATCTTTCCAGAGTTGACATAAATAAGCGAAAATGTGTACATGTAGTGAACTACAGTGTTTATCATAGCGTCTTAATAATAAAGAAATGTATACCTTCAGAAATGAAAAAGTAAATAAATCCCCAAACATTACATTTTATAATTGATCACAATGCTACTGATACAATCTGAGGTACATTGCCCGGATGATCTGGCCTAGGATGTTCGGAAGGTAGCTGAGATGGCATGCAAATTATTATAATGACTTTACAGATGACTGGTACAAAACAGTGATAAAAAGATGCAGGAGGAAAGGAGTTTTAATGTAGGATTATTACCAAGTGTCTGCCTAAAAGGAAAGGGTATATTACCAAAGAACATGTAGCTAGGCTGCGTATGTTCTCTTTTGCCAGAAATATTAAAACTAGAAGCTGATTTCAGTAGTGGACAAACTGAAAACACTGCTCAGTGTTTGGCCATACAGTGTTGGCAGAGATTGAGCTAGATGGAAGTAATACCATGAATTTGGAAAGATCCCCAATGATCTCACATATTTTCACTGTAAAGATAGACCACGAATCTAAAGACAGATCATGGTTTTGGGCAATGGAAAAAGAATGGTCTGTTATCTACAGGCCTTGCTGTATCATTTTTATTTTAACACAGAATACTTCATTTGGAGCTAAGCCACATTTCTCCAGTGGACTATTCAGTCAGTCAGTACTCTGTGCATATATGTTTGTGTATATATGTATACATGTGTATGGGTACACACACACCAGTATATGCACAAATAAGGTGTGTAATTTGTGTATATGCATACATACATATATACACACACCTACTGACAGTAATTAGTCAGGTGTTCCTTTTTTGCTTGTTTCTTGAACAATTTCATATTCTGTATGACTATGAGGAAACAAGTTTGCTATGAATGGTATTCTTCTGGACATTTTTTAATGAACAAAATCTGTTTATTTTACAATACTTGCTTCAATGCCTGATTAATCAATAAAAACATCCATTTGAAAATGTAGCTTCTGTGGTCTGTGGCATTTTGCATGGTCCATAGTAATCAACTGAAATCTGGGGGAACGGTAATCCTCATGTAAAAATAAAACATGGTACTTTAATGTAGTGTGCAGTCTTAGATGACTGCAGGGTTTTCCCTGATTTTTGAAAGTTTAGTGACTAGGAATGAGGTAGCATTGAATAACACCATGTTTAACAAAGGCAGATTTTTGAGGTAGTAGTCTGCTGAGATGCAAGCAATGAATGTAGTAGATAAAACCTGTGTTGGTGGATTGATTGTTTCAAAGGTGTATTTAAAATCCAAGTTGGGATTCAGCAGAGGTAGAGAAAACTGTAGCACAATCTCTTTAGAAGACAGTAGCATTGGCTTAGAGTAGTCAAAGCTCTTGTCTAGCTTGAGGTAGTGGAATGGTGGGGGACTTATTTCTGTCTGAGGCCAGATAAGATTTTCCATGTGTTAGGCTCCCATGTGTTAATACACACCTAATGGGGAAAAAGTAATTCAGGAATGCTCTGTGTGACATATATTTTTTAGTAGTCTGTCTCCAGCCCACTGTAGTTTCCCATTGTTGGTTTTCAGAGAGCAATGAGAGAGCTGAAGTGGCTGCTTTTTCTGTCATGAGTTTATTCTTTGTCTGTTTTGGGTATCCCATTTCTCAATTGCTCAATGAAAAGACCCCCGCTGAGGTGTCGGTCCTAAGGGTAGGAAGCATAAAAATCCCCCAGGTGTGGGTACACTGTGAAAAGCTGGCAATTGGCAAGTACAGGTGAAAACACATGCATGTTCTTCATTATATTAGCAATAGTAGGTAACTAAACAGCAGTGTGCATCATCCATTTCAATCCTGCATCTTGATTGCAAAGACTATATTCTTTCCATATTAGAAAACACAACAGGACACTATTGACAGCACAAATTAAAGTGTCAGCTATTTAACCATTTCATTTTGAGATGGCCAGCATTTATAGCACTATGAAAAACTGTTGGCTGTGGGAGTTTTCATTAAACTGTTATTTGACATCGAACACAGTATAAGTATTTCTTTCTTAATTATTCTGATAAATCAGATGCTTAGTAGCTCCCAGATTCTGCTTTTAGTTACAACAGCACAAATTCCAGATAAACCCATGCATCAAAACAAAGTGAGAACTGCTAGTGGCTCTTATCTGTACCACCAAAACTGAGGCTATTCATTTTAATTGGAAACACTGTCTTCATTTCTGGTTTAGGAGTGAAGAAGTGTTGGATCCACACAGAAGGTATACACTGGACCATCTCAGTAACTGGCCAGGGCATGCCTGGCCTGAAGGCCATCGGTGGGGCAGCTTTGTGAAGCTAGTGATAAACAAAAAACATGCAGGTTGCTTATGTAGTGATGCACTGGCAATTTTCTTGTAACATGATCTCTAATGTCTTTTCACATACTAATCTTTCCAGTAGTGGAAATGTGTATTAAGATATAGGAATGTAAAATGCAGTCTTTTCCTGTGCTACTGGGTTGGTTGCCCCTTTAGAAATTAGCATCTTCAGCATAGTGTTCTGAACTTCAGCCATAATCCTTGTCTTCTCCACATGGAGAAAAGCCCTGGTCACTCCCAAGTGCTCATGGTGAGTGTTCCAGATTATGCTGAGGTATTCGTTCTTATTGCGCTTTCTGAAGTGAAAGAAACTCTTTACATTTTAGCCTTCGACTTAGCACTTGATTTTCATATGAAAAAATTAAGAGACTAAAGAGCAATGATGTTAACAATGCTTCAGTGTGGATGAGACTCTTGGTTTGGACTGTGAGGCTTAAGGCATCTGTGTACATAAATCTCTGTGCCGGGATAGGCTGCTTTGTCATTCATGTGGGAGCTGAACAGTACAGGTGCAAGTGTTTTCTTCTGAGGTAGGCTTTTGCATTAACTCCACTCTTGGAGTGGAATATTCTCTTTCTTTAATTATTTTTAACTGATTTTCTGATTCAAGTGCAGACCATGTTAGTAAGACTGTAAGTAATATAATCTTTCATTACGTTACTTATTTTAGCAAGCCCTACCTTGTCACATGCCTCTGGCAGGTCGTTGAACACATCAGCTGCAACCATAACCTTTGCAACATCATCTCCAATGTGTGGACTGATGTTTAAGCCATTGGCCAAGTACATAACTTTCCCAGGTGGGATTCATCTTGCTTTGAGTAAGGAACTCTAGCACAAATGATGATACCAGTTCAAGGTGAGAGGCTCACATATTTCACGGAGATGATATAGGAAGGATATGGGCTTGAATACCATCAGTGTTGAGGCCGTTCTGGTTTAGAAGCATGACAATGTATTAGGAAGGGATGAAGTCTTCTACTACAATGTAATCAACAGTGTCATTATTACTGCTGCCTGAGAGAGGGACAGAGGTAGCAAAAGAGGGAGTTCTGGAGCAGTGCTGAGAAAGACCATTCAGACTGACAGGACAGCTGGAAACATGCCACCGCTACCTGCCCTGGCACCATGCTGCAGCTGTGCAAAGCAAGTCTGCACCTATTCTTCCTTTTGTTACAGCTCAGCCCCAATCCACATTCCCAAATGACAGGGAAAAAATATTGCAATTACATGTTTGAAATCTTAACCTGAATAAAAGCAGCAGGGCAGAGATGACAGCCCCAGGCCTTGATTCTCCTTTATTCACCCAGATTTTTACATCTGTTGACTTCAAAGGAGATAGTCCTGATTTACATAGCAGTAGGTACAAGCCCATGAATCTTCAGTTTCCAAAGGGTCAAACCCAAGTGAAGCAGGAGCCCCTGTGCGAACAGCTCAGCATTCCTATTAAATCATGTCTTTCGAGAAAGCACATTAGCTGCTAGCAAAACTGCAGTTTCTCATGAGCTGTTTCCCAAGGCCAGCACAGGTGTGATTTAAAACGTATGGTTCTTCTAAAATGTATGGTTCAATAACATTCTTCTTGGGTGAATTGTTCAGGCAATGCTTTGTTGTTTCCTTCAAGCAGGGTGGGAACAATTCTCTTAGCAGGTGCTGTGTTACTTTTATAAAAATCATGAGAACAGCAGATACATAAGTTATGATATAATGCTGCAACATAAGACTATTGTTCTTGGACTTCCATTTAAAAATGGATAATAGTTAAAGCAGTTTAGAAGCCTACTTCCTCTGTTTGTCCTAATGTATATGATTATTTGAATGTATGGAGATGTTTCCTCTCAAGGAATGTCACCTCTTTTTAATACACACAGACACATAGTAATTAGGATTATTCCTGAAAATCCATGAATTCATAGAATAGCTTATGATCAAGTCTTTGAAAACCCACAAATGGAGGCTTTGTGTTTTGCATAACGTTAGTCATTGA
Source organism: Morus bassanus (assembly GCA_031468815.1). NCBI lineage: Eukaryota > Metazoa > Chordata > Aves > Suliformes > Sulidae > Morus > Morus bassanus. Next base: position 82,765,894 of record CM062568.1, on the reverse strand, counting down.
GCAGAGAAAAAAAGCTATAGCTGTTTAGATCACTGAAACATTTAAAAATGACAGTCAACTGCCACAGAAGAGGATGGGAAAGTTTGCATTAGCAATTTTTTATTTCTCCCTCATTTTTATTTTATATGGAAAACAAACTATTCCACTTGAAAATATTTCTCTGTTAGTCTTCCGTTTCTTCATCTTTCTTTTCTGCTTTCAATCTCATTTTCAGATTTTAAATATTGGAGTAGCAAGAAGTGTATGTTTTAAGAAGCTGGATTTATTTTTCATTCCCTGAAAATTACCTTTTTCAGAAGGCTCACAGAAAATGAAAAGAGAAGTCAAAGTACTAACACAATATGGCAGCTTGAAAGTCAAGAATATTTTTGAAGTAGAAGTTGAAGAAGGAATGCAGATAAGCCTTTCACTCTTCTACAATTACTGAATTATTTGGTTTCATTACTCTGGGCTTAATAGTATTGCTCTCTAATTAAAACAGTGTTATGAGACCTGATTAAGGAGCACAAGCAGAGGAATAGTAGATTATTTTAGGATAACCCTGGAACAAATTCCCTTTAGTAGTAATATATATATTCAACCTCATTAATGTCAGCTCGGGGGTGGTTTTTTTTTCATTTTTAAATATACTGTGTCCTCTCTAGCAGTAGTTCCCAACCTAGAAGTATGGGTCTCTTTCAAGAAGCATAGGGTATAATTCTTTATGGAATTGGGAAAAAGCCCTCCATATGATAGGTGTGAAGGTGGTGCTAGCACAGTGAGAACATCTCCCACTGGCAGGGGCCAATATGATCTATATTTCTGTCATCTTGTCTGTGCAAGTAGTAGTGGTGGCCAAACTGAGGATCAAATAGGTTCATCCAGATTTGTGGGTGTGGGAGGAGGTAAATCACAACTAGTGATTATAACCAGTGGTAGACCCAACCCAGAATTAGAAATAAGCAAATGGAGATTTGTTCCTTGATACAATCAGTAACATATCCTTTTAATTTCTTCAAATATCTGTGACCTCTCTCTCAATTGTCCATCAGTTTACATCCACATGCTCACTGAACATCTGTTAAAGTTGGAGTTGAAAGTGTTTGGGGTTTTTTTTGTTTTTTAACTGTTAGGTTTTTGTCAATCTACTTTGGAAACAAACATTGCTGATATAACGTCAGTAGCTTATGGCAGAGGGTAGAGCTGAGGAACAATGTAGGACCTAGAGAATAAACACAGGTGCAGCTTGAGTTCAGAACAGCATAATACTGCTCATAAACATAGTTTCCATCAATCCTAATTTAAATTATTCATGTATGTGAAGAGAGAGAAACACAACTGAATTCAGCCTTGGCATGTGCATAAATAATGGTCAGTACAAAGTAGCACAGGGGCTGAAGCAACTGAAAAACAAGACTCTTTTCTGTAAAATTAATAGCTGATATCGTTTCTTTTCTAACAGTTGAGTCATAGCATTCCTACACTGCATATATTTAGACAAACAGGAGGTATTATTAAGAAAGTCCCCTGAGTTATGCTGTAAATCCTTACAAATGCAAGACCAACAGAGGATATTAGGATAAAACTTTGAATGATATACACAAAAAACCCAAAAAAAACAAAAAACAAAAAAAACCCAAACAAACAAACAAAAAACCACAAAAAAACCCAAAAAAAACCAAAAAACAAACAAACAGAAAAAAGTTATTATTCACAGTCAATAATTCAAACAACTGTACCCAAACCATCCTTTCTGGAATCCTGATGCTGCCTTCCTGCATCCCCTATGGCAAGGATGAAACAGGAATGCTTTGTCTTTCTGTTCTTATGAAGTCAGTGGTCCATATTAGTCCTACTTGGAAATCTCTCAGGATGAATAAATTTAGTAGGAACAAGTACCAAGTTCTCACCAGTCGTGGAGCCTAAATAAGCCATTAGTCAGTTTCAAGGCTGAATTACCATCAAGTTATGAATGCTTTCATGTATTTTTAACTCTGCAAGAAGAAATATGTAGCATTAAAAAAAAAAGTGGTCAATTTTAGGTAGATTTGGGAATAGACGTCATTCTGTCCAGCTACAAAGCTGCTATTTGGTACAGGGACAGGAAATATTTTTATGGATTTGGTATAAAGCACCTGCATTTGTGCTGGTTCTCATGCACACAGAAGTACTGTAGCCCTTGGTCCTGACAACCTTTTATCTGTCTGTGGAATTCAAAAGCTCTGCAAATCATGCTGAGGGGTGGGTTGGTGTGTGTGGGTACAACCTCCCCTGAAAGTGCTCCCACTGGCCCAATTTTTCCTGCTTCCCCAAAAGTAGAAGGAGAGTCAAGCCAGCTCCCAAAGGTCTTCAGCTCTAATCCTTCCCTGACCCTTCTCATGGAAGGAACAGGGAGGCCACAGGCTGGCCCTTGTCTCCACATCTTCTGTAGCAACAGAATTATGCTATGAAGCTTTAAGCAGGCTTCTCTGGCTAAGGAACCTGAACCTGCAGAAAGAGAGGTTAAACTAGCTCCACTAGCAAGGTTCAGACATTTCTCCAGTAGCTTCCCCAACTTCTGCTGTAGTCAGGAAATGCAAGGGAAATCTGCTGCAGTACAGGGTGTGAAGATGGCACATCTTCCAAAAGCATGTCCAAAAGGGTCAAAGAGAAAATTTTAAGTGGTATTCATCCTCATAGGAAGGTCTACATAAGAAAGGTGGGATACATTTTTCCATGTTTCCGTGAAGGTATGGAAAGCTGCCTCCTTATGCCTCAGGTTCAGTAGTGCTTGTGGGCAGGCAGGCCTCACAGTTAATTTTGAAGAGTGGAAAATCATTGTCCCATGTTTTTCTCCCCACTCTCCTAAAAGTTTGACAAATGGGAAGAAAAAAATTGTCAAATTCCACTGATGAAGGCTCATGCCACTGGCCTTCATTGTCAAAATGAAGACAATGCAAAAAGAGGCAACCAAACCTGTGTGTGCAAAATTGTTATTAGTTACAACTGACATATCTGACATATTTTTTATCAGATATTATAATAGTAACAGAAACAAAGATAGAAACAGAAGTTGAAGACAGAAATAAAATAACTGGGGAATGCACCTAGGAATGTAAAACCAGAAAGGGTTGCTACCACAGTGCAATGAGTCTGGTAGAAGCTCATCTGGAAGACTGCAAATTCTGGTCTACCATAGTCAAGAAAAGTGTTATTCAGTAACACAGGATCAGAGAAAGGATCATCAGAAGGGAAAGCCAAGGGAGAGATTAGGTTAGAAGGGGAGATGTATATGTGGTTTATTTAGTCTAGGAATTGATGGCTGACTGGAGGTAAGGTTATTGTGTCTGTAAACATGTGATTAGGGGTAGCACCAGGAAAGGAGAATAACAGTTTTATGTAAAAGTCAATATTGGTATGAGAATAAATACAGTCAACCTGTTTATGGGCAGTTAGGTCTACAGAAATCAAGAAGGTTACTTCACAGGACAGCAAGAGGAAAAAAGGAACCTTGCTGTTTCTGAGATGAAGCTTTGTGGGTGAAATTAATCATACTTCAATCTAAATGTCTAAATATTAGTTAACTAGGCCTAAGCATATTTTCTAGGCATCTTCTATAATAAATGGAAGGCAAATAACATCTCCAAATATTCATCCCAGATATTCTAGCAACCTAACTCAGAACAGGAAGAATCCTACTCCATGACTAATCTTTCACCATTGGTCAGATGAGGAGTCACAGGCAGCTAGCGTGTACTTGATACCTGTCTTTTAGATAGCTAAAGGCGGATCAAGTGACTATCATTCTATATATTCAGCAAATGGTATATCGACATTTTTACTAGTGCTGATTGTAAAGTAAATCCGTTTCTTTGGATATAATACAGAAATTTATAGACAGCTTCTGACTTAAAATCCTTGCTGTGCTGAAGTAAGCAGGCAATTTTTCATTGGCCTCAGTGAAGCCCAGATTTCACCTCTTAAATGTGAATAAGGTGAAATACTGTAAGTCAAATTCATATTAAATGTAGATGTCTCCCCTAACCAAAGACTGTTCTAGCCACTGAGTCCTTGTTTTTTCAAAGCAAGTTATTTATAATAATGCTTCAGTAAAATGGCCATCCAGGCAAAGTCAATGAATGAAAATGCATCTATTTGACCACAGAACAAACCACCCTGGATATTTTATGTGCTTGTATTCATTCTATTGCATTGATCATGTGCACAAATACTTTAGACTCCAAACTGGGTTGCTTATCTGATGCTGCAAAATGCTATGTATTAATAGTTAGCATTGTTTTAGCATTATTCTTAAAGTTTGTTTTAATAGATGTCACAATCAAATCTCCTCTGGCATTTCCTGAATTCAACATGTAACTATAAGACTGTGTCAAAGCTAGAATAGCTAGATACCAGTTGACATGGTTGCATCATTCATTCCTCACAATAGTAAGGTATGATAGACCGAGTACAAGTATCAAATTCACAGTGCTTGTGCCAAATGTGTTTTGTTTATGGAATCAAGAGCTCCTCAACATACTTCTCTTCTGATAGAAAAGTAGCCAACAATTATAAGTTAAAAGGAATGTACAAGAGATAGTTGAGAAGTGCTGGCTTTTTAACATTTAAGTCAGATGCTAAGGTCAAAAGTACTTATTTTACTATGTAATTTATTTGCATCTTCTGCAAAGGAAATAGGGCTGGTTCTCTGAAGGAAAACTAAGAGTCCTTTTGATATTCATGGCAGATTGTTTTGGTTGGCTACTGTCCAGAAAATCTTAATGGGGAGAGAAAAATATTCTGTGGATGAATGTAAATATCCCTTTTTCCAGGGTTTTATCTTAGACTCACCTCTCTACACTGTATAAGTTACTTTCAGAGGTTTCTTTTTATCTATTTCTGAACAGCATGAGTATTTATATAATGATGCCGTGGTGAGATATGATTCATCCTTCAGGTTAATAGAGTGCACAGTTGAAAAACCCTTCACATGCAAAGTATTGTTAACTGCTTGTTCTTCGTAAAAGGGAAGGAAATGACTCAGCCTGGAGAAATGTTATAGTGAAGATTCTTGATGTTCTTCAGGCTGACAGAAAAAGAATTGCTCAAATAAAAGGTGAGAGTTTCTGCAGGAAGCACTTTCTGATGGGAAAAGGATTAGCACTCCAGGAAGGCTAACCAAGGAAAACTGACAGAAAATCACCCAAACCAGGCAAATATTTTGGAAAAGGCTTGGCAAAGAGGGATTTAATGGTGTTCAAGTCACAGTGAAAAGTGGAATATGGACAGGACTGAGATAGTCTGCTGTGCTTTGGAGGGACCAGTCTGAGGATTTCTGTTTGCAGAGAGTATGGGAATAGCTTGTGAAACTGCACTGGCCCATCCTGCTTGGGGGTCTCTAAGTTGGAAGCAGCAGCAGAAAATAAAGGAACTGAAATACAAGTCAAGAAAGAAGGAATTGGGATCATTTTCTTTTCCTTTTCTACTCTATAAAAAGAAAAAGAAATTTGAAAAATCCAACAGCAGGAAACAACACAACATGAAAAACTTTTGTAAAATTACAGTCCTTCTCCTTACCTTTGTGATTTGTATCAATGATTATTGAAATGGAGACAGCTTTTAAACTGTAAGTTATTTTCACTGTTTGTGGCAACTTGCTTCATTACTGCTGTTAATTGTCACTATTTTAACAAAATGTTCCTTTATTTCTGCTGCCTAAAGCTCAGTCCACCTGCAATCCTGATTCATGTGCAAGCAGGGCCTTATGTCCTTAAGTATTTCCTAATCCATGAAGCATGGAATAATCCTATCTCCTGGGCCCTTCCATAGCATGGTGGGAATGCAGAGCCACTTTTTTCTGCCTCTACTTGACCCTACCAAGGTTTTGTAACTAGGCAGGTACCGTGTCCCTATGAGGCCTCTAGGTCTGAGAGCTTGGTGGGTTGATGTGGCAGAAGTAGGGCTGATTTGTCTTTTACACAGAAGCAGGCACTGATGAAGCAGTTAAAAGTAATGATGGATGATTTTGTGCCTAATTGCTGGAATGGAATGTGTCTGAAGGGCAGTGAGGACGTTTGATGTTGGATTGCAAGGAAGTTTTGCCAAGACATTGGTGAGGTCTCACTATCAAGGATGTTAATGAAATGTAACTACAGTCACTGTAATACAAAAGGATTTTGACAAAATCTTTGGAAGGTTATTGTGCTCCAAAAGGTGTTAAAGTGTGGAATTTATGTAAATGTAAATGAACTGGTGTTTAGTTATTGGAATAAGATACTTCAGATGTATTATGGGATACATATAAATGAATGTGTAATCTAGATGATTTGGGTTATGAAAGATGGTGCTTTGGCCATCTGTCTGTGGTTTTCTTTTACCAGGCTAAGGAAATTGTGGATATGAAAAGAAATAACAATTTATTAGCAAGTTTTGGATTGTATGAATGTGTCTTGATTTTTGTAATAAAGAATGTTAACTCTACCTCTTAATTTCTGCTAAAGTAAACCTGTGACTTTCAGTAATTATTTCAGATTTTGAGTTTAACAAAAGTAAGAAATGCAGTTAAACCTTATCTAATCTCAATTTAAGGTAATGGTCAACAGCCTACTGATTTGTTCATGAATCACTGCCTCACTAAGGAATTCCCACTGAAGGGAAATGACAGGGCATATGCAGCTGGAGGCAGCTTTCCAGAAATTTATCCCTGTGATAGCCTTGAGGAAAACAGTGAAAGCTGTAGTGAGGAAAAATATCAGATCAACACATGGGGGAATTTGCCTAACTTTTTATGACCAAAGATAGCAACCTTCATGGCAAGGAGAAGGGAAGGGCTCCCAGCCTTCACACCCTCATATTAGATCAAGGTAACTCCTTGAAACCAAGCCACTCTTCCCTGCTCACACAAACTTCCTCCTCCAAGTAATTTCAGAGGAACTGAAACAGTTCTGGAGCAAAATTATTTTGTGGGGTAGAATCATTGAAGTCATGGGTAATAACAGCAAAGCTAAATTTGGAGAGGTGTACAGGTAAGGGAGAGAACAAAGAGGGGTTTTACCGGGATTAATGAACTGTGGGCAAGATGAGTAAAACAAAGTTCAGAGGATTTTTTTTTCTCTCTCTCTGAGTCAACATAGTTTTGGGATTATCTCTGAGTCACAAATTCCAGCCAGCAGTACAAAAAAAGTTTAATTTCACTTTTGGCTGAAAGACAGCTTTCCATCACATTCCTGCGGCCTTGCCTCAGAGATACCCTATCTAAACTTGCTCAGAACTGTTGATCAAGCTCATGCTAGAATAATCACACCTATTTAGTGATGTTTTATTGATGAAAAACAAAAAGAGTATAAAGTACATGACCCAACTACAATACAAGGTTTATAAACTCTACACTTTTCTCCCAACCAATGCATAACATGATACATAATTCATCATTCCTTGAATTAGCATGCTTTATAACTACTTTAGTCAAGGGAATCTCTCGGTGAATTCGGTGTGCCTGCAACTATCGCAGTGTTGTGCTAGTGTCCCATCAGCTCTCCGAGGCAGGGCTAGGCCAGGCCCAAGACCTGGGAATGTCGAATATAGCACCCTTGCCCTTCTTATTGTATATGTTGAACCCCATTATGGTGTTGTCGCATATCAACACCAGTAAAGAGGTTTAACTGGAGCACACATAGGCCTACTGAATGAGCTTAAGTGAAGCTAATTGTGACACAAAGAGCCATAAACATCCAAATATGGCAGTTAGGCAACATTTTGCTTGCTGTGCTTGAAGACTGATACCACATTCCTTATGTTTTTTTCTCTTGTTTTAGGTTTAAAATCCCTAGTTGATTCAGTGTCTCCCCATAAATCATGTTTTTTGAGATTCGTCATCATTTATACCGCTTCCTCGTGGATTCTTTTCAATTGACCTACATTGCTTTTACTACAAAGGCAGTGCCCAAAACTGGATACAAAATTCAGTGCAAGACTTCAGCAGCTGTTTGGAGCAGGATAAAACCAATCATCTTCCAAGTCTTCGAACCCCAATATAGTGCTTGCCTTTCTCATATCACCATGGCAATGTTGAATAACATACCTTTCACAGTCACTGCAATCCCCGTAGACTCTTCAGGAGAGCTACCTCCAGTCTGCCTTCACTTTGTCAGAAGACTATCTGTTTTTAATCCCACCTTGTCAGGATAATGTTTGTTTTCATTCCTGTGCTGCAATGAATTTACAGTCTGGCTTTGTGTCAGCTGCAAATGTAATAAATATATCCTCTGTTCAACCTCTTCGGGGCATCTGGGAGCTAACCAAGAAGTGATCAGCCTGAGACAGACCCTCCCTTCCTCTGAGGAATACCCATCAGTGCCACTATTGTGACAATGAACTTAATGATAGCTACTCTCTAAGCAGAGTTTTTCTAATGACTCTTAACCCTACTTGTGGTAGTTTCAGTCTGATACCTTTTCCCTTGTTTGTTTCTAAGATTGTGATAGGAGACAGTGCCGGAAGCTCCACTGAGTACTAACTACATGACAAGTACTGCCTCTTGTCTCCTCCCAGATCTGGTTACCCTACTGTAGAAGGAAATAAGATTTGTTAGATATATTTATTCTTGACAAATGCTTGTTAACTTCTACACATTTTGAAGCCGTTTTCTAGGTGCTTACCTATTTATTTTACATGAACAGGCATATAAAGAGCTGACAATTATGACTGCTATTCTAAAAAAAATTATGTGATTCTTTTTCCAAAAACTACCAAATGTTCTCTCCAGCTTTATATGCAGTATAAAACAAACAAACAAAAAAATAATTTCAGATCAGGTGAAAGAGAAAACAGATATTCTGTGAGATATTTGGTTCAAAACTGACACCTAAATGCCAACATGTAAGTGACTAATGCCTAAGTACAGGCAACTAGCACCATTTGAGAAACCCCAGGGCATGAGAGATACCTATGAGGACTGGCAGACATGCTACAGGATCTATAGGAAACATGGCTTCTCCAGAGCAGCAGGCAAGGTACTCTAGACACATAAAATGGCCCATAGTTAACAACTGGGTCTTTCCTTGGTTGACCTAAATTAATTGACCTCAATTTTGTCATTTTAATCTCTAATGGAATCTCTGCTCATTCAGTTCTATGTTACTGGTGAACTTTGATCCCCTGTTTTTGGTAGACCCTCTTGGGTGTATCATCTTGAGGCTTAGGCTAAAAGGAACATCCCCACTCCCCCCCCTTTTTTTTTATTTCCTGCCCTTTTAGAATACAGTTATTTTTATGTATAATGGGAAGGAGGAGGAGAATCTTTTCGCTTTGCTATATCCTCCTCATAGCAGACTTATCAGTAGCTCTAACTGCCTTTGTGCCAGTAATTACAGTGAGTCAGAAACTATTCCCAGCACTTCTGCTTGCATTTGAATTACTGGTGTTCTCTCAAGTTTTGAATAAAGTCAGGAAGCGAAGAAAGGGGATTCACATACTGGTCTGAGTTTAGAAAAGTCCTTAGTGGCTACAGTAAATCACTAGCTTAATCTAGGAAGAAAAGAGAATATATGAAAAAAATCTCATACCATTGGGAATCAGGATAGCACTGTGAATCAAATGGGGAATCTTAGAATCAGAAAAGAATATGCATGAGGAAAAAGACAGAGTCAGCTGAAGTTATTTTTACTTGCACAGAAGAAGCTAAGAAGCGCCCTTTTTCGTACTTAAAGTATACAGCAGAAAGCATGAATTCCTCCTTTTATGTTGTGCGATTTATTAATTTAAGGCCAGATCTCTCTGCTTCCAGAAGGACACTTACTGCAATGGCTGGAGGTGCTCAGAGGTTTTGTGCTACCTCCGTGCTGCTCTTCTCCACATGTTGTGGAGTTGTAGATGGATTTGCATTTGCTGGGAAACCAGGCGCTCACTCTGCCTGAGAAAAGCTAAGTGTCCTTTCTTCACCCCTAATGGAGACCACATATGTGCTCAGGATGCAGCTGCCAGATCCCTGTCTGTCTGGCCATCCTGTCCGCTTACAGCCTGGAGAACCCTGGCGGGAGACTTGTCTTCTGCAGCAGCCCCCTTGACTCTGCAGAAGTACGGCTGCCAGAGTGTCAGCCCCAGCCCCAGGCTCCCGCTGACCTCTGTGCGCTCTGACGGCTCTCACAGGTCAGGGCTTGTCTCCCACGTGCCATACACGTGTGGGGATCAAAATTAATGATGGCAGCATGTTGCCTTCAGCATTAGCAGGGAGACCATCTGTGTGGCAAGGACCCATTACACACATAATTATGTTCTCTTTTAGGTATGTCCACTTTGGCAAATGCCCAGTTTTTAAGCTGGCCATTTACAAGCCAGTTGCGGTCTGGAAGCTATAGAGCTGTGTTAACATTGAACTTTCCCAAGTTAACATATAATGTTAGGAGGCAAAGTGGAAGAAGTGAATTGCTTTTTTGCAACATAACTCCCATGCTAGCAGAGCCATATACTTTCCAGCTGAGGAAGCCTTACAGATGGCATTCCCAGAGTGTGGGTCTTCTCTATCCCTATGTACATCCATGCTTCAACCAATTAATATCTCATCCATCGATATAAGTGAAATACAAGCTAAGTCTTCATAAAATGGATTTGAAACAAAAACATTTTTTTAAGTGTCCTGGCAGCAAGACTTAACAACTTTTTTCCAAATAAGCTTCTTTTAAAAAAACCACAGATTTGTAGCCTTACATTTTTTCCGGAGTTATATCAGCAAATTTAATCCAACTTCCCATCTGTTTTGGAGATGTCTTTTTTGTACTTCAAAAAAAAAAAAATAGAATAGAAAAAGTTAAAGAAAAAATGCATTCAAAAAGTTCAAAAATTATTCAAACTTTGTTTCAGGATCTATTTTAATGTAATATTAAAAACTGAACAGACATGTGAATGCTGTGATTCCTGAACAGCTATAACATGACAAGCAATCTTAAATGTGTTCCAGTTATTAAGAATCTCATCATTTTCATTGTGAAGATGTTTAAATTACAGAAGGCTCCTTTTCTTTTTTTTTCAGTGTGTCCAGGCCAGATGCTGCCAGGTTAGCACTTCATACCCTGCAAAGTGCTTGGTAGCAAGTCTCAGCTTCAGTTTCCAGGGAAAGAGTCAAGGTAGGATAAGTTATGTCTAGCAGGAGAAGAAGGTGCTTGCATGACCTTGATGAGGGACGTAAACCATTTAAGGAGCATTTTTATCCCAATCTACTTGTAAATCAGGGCATAGATTCATTAAATAAGTGTGTATATGTTCACACTATGTATTACCTACCTTTAATATTTTGCCTAAATAAATGAAAGTTTCATGCAGATAGGTATCTGGGTAGCTGGATTGCTAGTTTTAAGCCCAGAGAGGAAGACTGGCTACTCTCTGTTTTCTGTGGATGATGGCCTTGGGGGCCAGCCCCTGGGCTGAGGGTTGACCCCTCGCACACAAGCCTGCTGTGAGCATGGCGATAAGAGGGAGAAGAAACGTGCCCTTCGGAGGAAACTAGGTGCTGCGTGCGAATGTGCCAGGGCAGCGTGCGGGTTGGCTCGGGGGGCAGGGAGGGAACTGCTAGCCAGGGGCAGCCAGGGCATGCCGCAGGATGCCGGCTATAAATCCAGCTCCCTCAGATGGTATTGGTATAGCTGTAATAGGGGAACCTATCAAATGGGTGTCTTTCAGCCTGTGTAAAGACTTGAGGAAGGACTATACGTAGTTTGTGAGTACACAGCATGTGTTTATTGGCTAATAAGTACTAATATGCTCACGACTCATTGGCGAGGCTCTGCTGGCCCTGCAGCCATCAGTCAGGCAGGGAAGTGCCATCTCTCATTGCATGGCTGAACCTTTATCTTGCTAAGTTGCCATCATATGCCTCTCTGCTTCCCACCACCACCTGGTTTTATAGCCTTCACATCAGTATTTCCCTCTGAAGTTCTGGACTAACCATTACAGACTCATTCCCATCTTTGTTTTCACTTTCTTTTGCTCATGGGGCTTTAGATTAGGAGAGGGCTCCCGGACCCCCAGCAGCACTTCTGCAGGAGCGGCGCTGAGCCAGGCTCATGACGGTGCCTCACAGGGCCAGCCCTGGGGTTGTATTGCCTGTGGCATTAAAACTCAATTTCATTCAGTGGTTTACACCAGTACCTTCCAGTGTGACTGTGTCTCCTAAGTGTGCACTCAGGGTGGTTTTAAAGATTTCAATAGATGGATAGTTTTTATATTGAAATTGCTCCAGTGATTAATGTAACAGAATTATGGTTTCAAAAAATAAATCTTACCTTAATTTAACTTTTAATTAATCTAGTTTCAGCTGCACATGAAAACACACAATTCAAGACATAAACAAATCAAAAATCCCTTTTTGAGAAATAAATATACCTGAAAAAATGAAGTGGAAAATTTCTTAGAAGAATAATGTTTTTAGAACTTGGCTTTATACATATGATTGCTTGGGGAAAAAGAAAAAAAAAAGAAGCTTTAGGGAGAAAAATATCTTTTTCCCCTCCTGCTTAAATCATCAGATAATTCAATAAACAGAGGAGCACCTCTCTCTGCTTGTCATATTCTCAGCTTTAATCTCAGCTATAAAAAGCTAGTCCATTGTTAAGACTCAAAAACCTCTACTCTGAAAGGGAAATATAATAACTTTTGCTGTATATATACCAGGTGTTTTTCCCTAACAAGCTCTGTTGATAGAGTGATGTTTAATCTTTGATGGTAATATCTAGGATGTATTGGATTGCAATAAAAACACTTTCCAGACACAGTATCTTCCAGGATTATAAAATCTATGGACAAACCATATGATTCTGTACAATGACATTAAATACTGACTAGTAGTGCCAGGGAAATTCGGGTAATGTTGTAAGTTTGATCTCTTACGTGGGAAAAATCCAGAGTGTTTAATAGCTTTATTAAGTGGCAAGATTTTGTTCCTGCATATCAGGTCACCAATAAATTCTTACATTACTACTGTTATAAAACTCAGTAACAGAAACCTGAAGCTGTGTTATATGACTCTCCCCTAGGAAGGGCCAGTGATTCACTTCTCTCAGTGCTGCACAATGTCGGTGGGAAGCACCAGATTTACACAAAAAAATTAGGAAGAATTGTGATCCAAACTCAGCACTACACAACTGCTGCACAATATACCGCTCTTGAAAAATTAATTTGATTATCATGATCAAAGTGGATTCTCACTGAAAGCAGAATTTGGGAGGCAAAAAATGTTATTAAAATACACTGAGAATTCTGCATGAGCTGAAAATGAAAGGGAAGAGTGGGAGGAAGAAAAGGCTAGAGGCAGAAGGTAGAGTGATTTGCACCCATTCTCATATAACATTCTTGATCAGGCATCTAACTTGTTCATAATTTTTAAAATCCTGTCTCAATCTAGCATAATTTTTAGTCCTTATCCTGCAAGATAGTTCATGGCCTTAAATGTCTGTGATTCAGTCTTATGCCCTGAAAAAAGCAGGAAAATCACCACCCTTCTCAACATGTAACCCCTAAGTAACAGAACCCCAGAAAAAAAAAAAAAAAGTCTCTTCTTTTTTAGGGCCTTTGCCTAGGGTATCTTTGTGTTTCTGTAAGAAAAGTAAAATACAGGTTTCAAACCAGCCATGGCGACAAACTGGAACCCAGGAGAAAGTTGAGATAAAGGGTTAATGTGGCTCCAGCAGCTTAGCACAAGGCAGAAGTCTGCCTCTTCGTTCCAGAGCTTGAAACATGCCTCATTTCCACCTCTAGGCAATAGTCAAGTATGTTACAGAATTCGTGGGCAGGCATTAAGCATGTTGTAGCCAGGGAGGTTTTAAAATGAACTGGGATTAATCTTGCCTACCAATTAAACGCTAATCATTTAGCCTAAACTAGCACTTAGCTTCCTGCTATAGCCAAGGGAGAAGGACAGACACCTCTGAAGAGTGATTATTCCACCCTCTACTGAATACCCAGGGTGGGATGAATCACCTTTCTTAAATGGCTGTAAGTCTCCACAGAATACAGAAGCAGTCTAGATGATTAGCTAAACTCACAACTTTATTTTGAGTCAGCTTAAACTAGATGAGATTGATTTCACTGCTGGTGATTGAAATAAGGCATTTTTCACTGCTAGCATCAATTGCCCAGACAATAGTCAAATGCATCCACTTCTATCCAGTCTCATAAATAGAGGAAAACATGGAAATGGAGTATGGTATTTCAGCTAGTTCATTCTTTTCTTCCAAGTAGCAATTATTTAAGTCTGGTATAGATAGTCTGAGTCAGTGGCTTTTCCTGCAGATGCTGATTCCTAATAGAAAGAAAAGCAATCTTATGATGTTACTGGCTACACCAGAGCATTGCCAGCCTTCTGTTGGCCTGATATCACATAACATCCAATAGCAATCCCAAATATTATCTTTATGTTTTGAAAAGATGAAAAAAAAGAACATTTGGGCTAGAAACACTATTGCCTACCATGAGTCACTGACTTGTGTTAAGGAGGAAAAATTAAAACCACAGTAATGTCAGTTACTCCAGGTGTGGTGACTCTGTAACTCATGCTCTGCAGTTCTGGAGCTGCAGAGAGCCAAAAAATAGGAGCTTTAGGATGTGATTGGTATTCATTGTCCTAAGTAATATTATGGTACCTTGAGGACCAGTTCAGCCCAATTAGGAAGCATGATGGCAGATGCCATTTGCTTTTTACTCTCTGCCTCAGCAACTTTCCCAGGCTAGAGATAGGGAAATGGGTGATGTAACTTTTCTAACTTCCTTATTCTTTTTGAAACTATGGCTGTTTCAGGGAGCTTGAAAAGCTAGCTTCTTTGAACAAGGTGTTGATAATTCCCTTTAGCAGCAGACAGTAGTTTTTCTACGAGCTTTCACCAGTCAGGGAGAGTACAAATCTGCTTTGTAGGAGGCAGCTCACATAATCTTAGGGGCTTCTAGAGTTTCATTGTGTTTGATGGAGTTTCATTATGCTGGGGTAGTGAGGTGGTTAATACCTACCAGACCAACTGAAAGTTTTCTGCTCCTGTGATTTCCTGTCGCATTTAGTTTATTTCTTCTGCAAATTAAGATGAGAGTTCTTTGCAACAGGCTGGTCTCAGGTTTAATTCAAAGACATTCAGTCTTTGAATGTCAGCTGTAACTGGCCTTTACTGATTACTGATCACATTATACTTAAGCAGAAATTAAAATACAGATAATAGATACAGGCAGATAGAGGTAGATAGATAGACAGACAGACATAAACATTCACAGACGCAAGGACAGCCTTTACACAGATGTGTCATGCATAGAGCTTCCTACAGCCCACAATTCCTCATCTTCTACACAGTGTATCCCTAGTCACTATGCTGTTTGCCAAAAATGTGCTTTTCTGAAGGGAAGAAAGATTTAGCTAGCTTCTTAACTAAGTGGTCAGTCATTGAATATGCATAGAAAGGCATCGGTGTTCCCAGCAAAACCTGGTCAGGAAAGAAAGCAGCCCCAAGGAACTGTGATCTCCCCATTTTGTGGTGTGTTATATAGCAAGACAATACCAAGAGTGGCAAGACCTCTGTGGTCCTGCTTGGGGTCTTGCAGCTGGTTTGTGACGTTAACGAGCTGGAGAGAGGCTGAAGAGTTGGGCTAGGAATCAGTGTTTCCCGGGGCCATGCAAAGCTGACTGCAAGACAGACGCTGCTGGGACGGAGGAAAGCTTTTCTAGCAGGGTAAACCCTGTGCCTGTTCATGTGGGCAGCTTGGACCAGGAGTATTAACCCTGAAACAGAAAAGGGCTGATCTCTGCTCAGCTTCCCTGGGTGTCCTGCAGAAAGTGGCATAAAACAAATCCAGCCTCAGCATAAATGACCAGAGTCTGGATCAATTGTTTTTACATTTGCACCTAAAAACAAACCTAAACCAAATTAGACTGGTACATTGTTGGGAAAACAGCACAAAGGACAGGACTGCTAAAGAACAGGCCAGGATTTTGCCATATGCAAATAGTTGCCTTTGTGTGATTTAGGGAGACAATTATCCTTCTAGATAATTTTAGCTGACTATCATTTATCTTTATTACTGCATCAGCTGTAATTACAGAGCAAATTGTTGACATCATGAGGAATTAAAACTACCCATTTAGCTCCAAAGCTTTGTTAAGATTTTCTTGATCTTTTACATCTTTTTGATGCTTTGAAAGGACATTCTCAGCAAGTTCAAGACCTTGACTGAAATGACTGTGAAACAGCCGTGCATTCTTCCAGTGAGACACACCACAGGGCACAAAGAAATAAAAAATCCTCCTTGTGCTCAGGACCAAGAGGCATTTCTCTCTGCAGGTTATCAAATCTAAATCTAGCTACTGTCAGCAATGGCTACCCTTCATTATTACCCCATGGCTCCTCACAGCTTTGGTTGGGGTTTCTAATAACTGTGTTGTAAATCTGTCATCATTTTCCCTTCTAATTCTGAGTTACTTTTCATCTGACAACATGCCTAAGAGTATATCATGGACCTTTTTTCAGTATCAGATGAAAGGCAGAAGGGAATAATTCTTTTTGTTAGTTCCCACTCTACTCGCATCTCTCTTCCTCCTCAAAATACATCCCCACTAGCACCTTTGCTCTCCACAGATAATTTTTCTTCATCTTTCTGCTGTCTTTTTTCCCATAATCTCATAGGACTCCCTTTTCCATGAAGTTTTGAGGTCTTCACTTTTTTTTCTTCCCCAAATAGTCTTATAGTACTTTTTTTACCGTGGTGTTCCTTATGCTAGAGCTTCCCACATACAACCACTGTCTCAGCATCATGCAGAGACCACAGGCACAGAGCTGGGCAGGCATCAACTTTCAATTTGCTTCTGAATCATCCCTTCCAGAGCAGGAAGTGGGGGCCACAGGGGAGTTTCAAAATCATGGTCAAAAAGCTATAGATGTTACATCAGAACCAGCAAGGATTCAGATAAAAATCAGAAGTTTAGCAGGTGCCTAGCTTTAAAAGTAGATTGATACAATGGGAAGAAGGGGAGAAAAAAGAAATAAAATAGCACTTGCAACACAGGAGAAGAAAACAAAAGGAGCTGAGCAGGGACCATAACTGAAAACACTATAAAAGAGGTGAAATTGCAAATAAATAGTAAACGGGATACAGAGAGTAATGAAAACCATGGTCTCTGCTTCCCTATCCTTGGTACTGCAGTAAGTGTTCAGGGCTCTGAGTACCTGTGTTTTTTAGAAAGCCTTTATATATGCAAGTGCTGGAAAACAGATGCTTTGATGGTTCCTGCATTCCTTCTGGTAATTGTCAAAGTCTGTAGTAACACACTGCCTGGTCAACTCAACTGAAATATTAAAAACCCCCTGCTGCAGACAAGCCATTCATTGTTGACCCAAAAATGGATACTTTCTTAGATGGTGGAAAAACCCCTGCCAAGTGAGATTGGATTGCTTGGTATTCTTTAAAAATTGCATGAGATCTTTTTTTTTTTCCTTACTTCTGTAAGGGGTGTTAACTAGAAACTCTCATTGACTGAACAAGAATGGTGTCATGAAAACATGTATGCAAAAATGTACCTTTTAATATCACTCTCAATTTTAGCAAAAAAAAGTCTGCTGCATTAGTACATCAAAGAAGTGTATTTTGTCTGAAAACCACAAGTAATTTGTAGGTATCTGTTGTTGTCTGACCTTTCATTATAGCTAACACATTTTTATTTATCATTGGACACAGAGACACCAAACAAGGCTTAAGCTCCATTGTTGCAGGCAGTCTACAAGTTCAGGATAAGAAATGAGCTAATAAAATGTCTAAAGAAATGTGTGTGTGTGTGTGTGCGCGTGCGTGTATGTTTGCATTAGTTTTAAGTATATCAGTCTTTCCCTTTGTCTGAGATTTATGGGTGCTACCATACGTGCATAAAAAAAAGTAACATGTACATCAGCACACACAAGTACGATAAGTGCAAAATTAATGTCATGTGGCATAAGGCCTTATTACAAACATTTTTTTAATTACTACATTTCTAAAAAAATAGCAACTTTTGATTTAAATAGGCATACCAGAGAGGGGTGGAGTTTGAAAGGGACCTCTAGAGATCATCTCATCCAACGATTCTGCTCAGAGCTGGGTCAGCTGGAGCGAATTGCCCAGGACTGTGCCAGTCAGGTTTTGAATCTCTCCACAGACAGAGCCTCCACAGCCTCTCTGGGCAAACTGTGCCAGTGTCCAATCACCCTCAGGGGAAGAAAGCTTTTTTCTTATGTTTAAACAGAATTTCCTGTGTTTCAGTTTGTGCCCACTGCCTCTTGTCCTCTCACTGGACACCACCAAGCAGAGTCTGGCTCCTTCTTTACTCCCCCGCCCAGGTATTTCTATACATGGACAAGATCACCCTGAGCTTTCACATTTCCAGGCTGAATCGTCCCAGCTCCCTCAGCCTCTCTTCATATGGAAGATGCTCCAGTCTCTTAATCACATTTGTGGCCCTCCACTGGACTCACTCCAATATCTCCACGTCTCTCTTGTACTGAGGAGCCCACAGCTGAACCCAGCATTCCAGCGGTGTCTCACCAGGGCTGAGTATAGATGAAGGATCACCTCCCTTGACCTGGTGGTGACACTTTGCCTAAAGCAGTCCGGGATGCTGTTGGCACAATGTCTCGTGGTTGGCTTGATGTCCACCAGAACAGCCAGGTCCTCTTCCATAAAGCTGCTTCCCAACCACTTGTCCCCCAAATGCCTGATGTTATTCCTCCCCAGGAATAACAAATGCAGGACTTTGCATTTGTCTTTGCTGAACTTCATGCAGTAATGCTCTGCCCATTTCTCCAGCCTGTGAAGGTCATTCTGTATGGCAGCACACCCATCTAGAGTATCAGCTGCTTGTCCCATTTTTGTAGCAAGCACTTGCAAACTCATTGAGAGTGCACTCTGTCCAAACATCCAGGCCATTAATGAGGTTACTAAACAGTACTGGCAATTGTACCTATCCCCTGTGACCAGCCTCCAGCTGGGCTTTGTGCTGCTGGTCACAACAGTCTGAGTCTGGCAATTCAGCCAGTTTTTAATCCATCTCATTGTTCATTTATCTGGTTCATTTATTTTTTGCTGTCCTCTTGGCACTTCCTTATCTGCATACATATGCTTGAGCTGGACCTCCCTGGCCCCAATTTTTTGATTAAGAAGTCTCTCTTGTGCACATCACCCTGCATCTTACACCTTGCTTAGCAACCCAGTCTACCATTTCCTCTCTTGCCTGGGGGTCATCATTTCCATCCCTCATTGTTCCTACTTTAAATATCTTCTCCCCATGTTGGCCAGCCTGTTGGCAAAAATGCTTTTGCTCTATTTGATCTTCTAGACAGTTCCCATCAACACAAGATGCACAATTAGGCATTGAGCTGCAGGATCCATCCACTACTCCTGAAGCCCTTCCCCGTCATTGACAAAATGGAGGAGAAAATCACATGCATGTGGACACCCAAGCCTTTCATCCTTGCCGTGAAAGCCATGTAGCCGTGACTGACACTTTCCAGGTCTCCCCTGGCCTTAATGCTTGTCCCAATGGGGAAGAATAACATGGGAGCAAGGGGCAGACACCTACAGCTGTTCCTGCAAGACCATGGCAAGCAACAACCTCCCCCAAAAACAGGTCAGGTTGGCAGAGGGGGGCCTCCATCCCCACAGGAAGGAGTCTGCCACTGCTGCCACTAGCTGCTTCTTCCAGGTGCTGCCATGGGGCTCAGGCTCAGCCACTGCAGTGATGGGCTGGGGAGAGCTCCCAGCCCCTTGACTGCTACCAGGGCACTGAAACCATTTGGTAGGTGCAGACCTGCAGGCAGAGAAACAGTCTTTCCCTTGATGCCCAAAGTCACGAACTTCCAGCCTTTGCCATTGTGTCTACATTTCCTAAACTGATAGGCACAGACCCTGCCTGCCACTCAAGCTCCTCTTGTAGCCAGAGAGAAGCTTGGGTCACTCTCCTTTTCATCATCCCTGAGGCCTGCATCCCACACAGCCTGCTGACTTCATCTCCTGACTTTTCGCTGTTGACATAGAGCCTCCCCCCGCACACATGGGCTGCAGGTGAGGAACCCCTCTGCCCTATCCCACAGATGCAGGCACCGAGCACACCTCAGTGCCCTGGACCTGCATCCTCCTGGGGGATCTTGTTCTGGGTCAAGGCCTCTGCTGTGCCAGGGGGAGTTGCTCCAGTGGGTGCTGGGGACTGTACCTTGTGGCATGTCACCACCATTGCCAAGCATGTGTACAGGGTTTCTGTCCTCCTCTTATGCACCCTTCTGCACCAACTGCTGCACCAAGTGCTGTGCCTGTTGGTTGCCTTTGCTAGCTGCACATGTTCTTCATAGTTTGCTCAGTCTCCATTCAGGTCACCTGACAAATCCCTCTTCATAAAAATTCCCAAGTTTTTAGAGCACGCCATCACATATTTTATGCATGCTTACAGAGAAATGGGCTCAAGCTAACCTGTTAAAACATTGTGCATAGTCTTGTCCTTGCTCTTCTATCTGTACATAATGTATGAAGAACAGGTTAATGTAGTTATATTGAAGATACTTTTACATATAAATAAATGATTAAATAAATGAAAGCACATGCATGCACAAGCACTTACATGTGCCTGTGCATGTGAAGAAACATCCAATAAGGCAGACATTCAGCACAGGACCCATAGCAATGTGACAGGTGTTGCCACAATGCCTGACAGCCCAGAAGCCAAATTTGCCAGGCTCATTTAGGGGCTTGAAGAGCTCTAGTCCCTGTATGGGGACACATTAGGCTTTCAGACCAGGGTCTGCCACTGCCAGCATTGTGGTGCCAAAGACAGCCCAGAGTTTCATGCCTGGCTGTCCTAGCATCAGTGTCCATAATTGCTTAGGGAACTATCTCAGTAGTAGGTGTTCTGGGAAAATGGGATTTAGTGCCTGAAAGAATTTCCTTCATTTGGACAACTAGAGTAGTGGTTATGTGACTTTGACAGTAAACGGAGGGCTCTGGAATTACAAGTGTCCCCCGGTGGAGCTGCTGGCCAGCTTGGTGCATCAGGAGAGCCAGCACCCTATCCACTGGATCCTGGAGAGCAGTGGAGCCCACACCATCTTTGCTGTTGAAATTGGGCTGGCATGCAGCCAGAAAAGCCAAATTGTGGGACTCGCTTGTAGGTTTTAGACGAAAAAAAAGAAAATAAGCCAAGACAATTTCCACACACAAAAGAATGGAAAATAAATATTTTTTCAATCAAAATATTTCATGATGGTAAATAACTCCCAGTGCAATGAGAGCTACCATTTTCACAGACAGAGCAGAACAAGAGCTTAAAGAGAAAAAAAAATGCAACTAGAGATGACTTGCTCTACCAATAAGGGCACTAGGCTTTTACAAGTGCGACTAGGCTAGAAGTTTGCCAGGACCAGCAGTTGCTTGTTTCTTGTTATGTGCTATAATGGTGTGCAAGTAGTGCAATGATAAGACAGCAAGTGTTATCAATCCAGTCACTACTGAAATGTTCCTGAAAACATTCTAGGAATTTCAGGTTGCATTAAAACTCTGTGAACATTTTTTTTTATTTTAAGACTTTCCCTGGAAGACTCCTTACTGCTTTAGAAATATAAGAAAAATCTCTCATATGTGTTTTCTGAGTTGTTTTGGGGGAGAAAAACTTAATTATCAAAAGAACAAAGGAAACAGATGCACAGTCACACCAATGTGCTACAAAAATCTTACCTATGAAATTTATCTGTGAAAAGTGTATACAGCAAGTCAAACACAGAATTGGCAAATGTCTGCCATGTTTTCCAAAACAGGATGGGTGTTAATTACTGAATAGTATATACAAGGACTCTTTGTGCTGATTTTTTTTTCTATTTTGGGATTCTGAGATTTCCAGAGATGTCTGTATCCTCTCGGAGAGATTGAAATTGTATTTCTGAAGCAAATTTCTTACAGCACTTCTACATCCTTAAAAGTCATTGATAGGAGATAGTACCTCTGAAAGATACCGCTGAACTGAAGTTAAAGTCAAGCCCAGTTAGTCATTTCCTTGCCCATGAATGACTGTTCCCTATACACCCCTTTTTAAATTGTATAGCTCAGCCTAGCTCTCAGATGACCTCAGAGCCTTTAAAAAATCTTAGGGACACAGCTGAACAGTGCAGTCATAGAAATATGTCTCAACAGAAGAAAAAGTTTATTGACCTTTTGAATATTCAGGAATGAAATACAACAATGCATGACTTAAGTTATGTGAATCTTTACATATAATTAAACATACTTAAAGCCCCCCTATTGGGAGTCTACATCAGAGTTCAAACCAGAACTACTATGTTGATATATTTATTATCTGTCAGTAACATAATGTATGCCTTGGTCAGGTAAGGGGACCAACAGCTAGGGAATTAATTGTTAGAATGGGGAAAGATTATTTATCCATGCTGCGATGGGCCTAATTTAAGTTTAAACTGTCAGGGAAGGAAACCATGTTTAAAATTCTCAGTTTTATTATTTCAGTGAGTCATTCTGGATTCACACCAGACTCCAGGTTTTCACATTCTAAGTCTGATATGAAGCTCCCATTACAACTGGAACAAAGCCTTCAGCATCAACTATAGTTCATTAAAACTTGCACTTATTTTTATCGTCTTTCCTTCCACACATCCTTTAGCATATATTGTCTCAGACTGACCATTTGTTTAGCGTATAACCAGGTGGATTGGTATTTTTAGGTCAGTTGTTGCGGGGAAAAAAGGATCTTGAGTGACATTCTGCAGATTTTTTTCAGGTTTGCTCAGCTGAGCAGCTGCCTTTGGCATCGCTTCAACAGTTGTTGCCTGAGAAGCTTCATAGGTTGGGATGAGATTTGGGTTTTACCCTATAACCACGCTTTCAATGCCATGTGCTGATCAAACCTTTTGCAGTTGTAAGCTCTGTGAGTGTCAGTGAACCTCGGGGCTCTGTCCTGAGCCTTTCAGATCTTTCATTAAATTTAAATCTCCTTGAAGCACTGATTGTGTCATATGGCTTTCATTACCATAAGCACGCTGATGATATTCAGATTCATGGTTCACGTTAACCTTTCCTACTGAGGTCAGTAACAGTATCTCTGAGCACCTAACAGCTGTCTCCCTGTGGATGTCTCATAATTTTTTGACATTAAACACAGGCAGTAGGAGGCTCTGTTAATTAGATCTGACAGTTCCTATTCTTCTTTTGGTTTGTATTTCATGGAATCTGCTCAGTACCTTTAGCTGGGAACTTGGGTCTTATTCCTGAAAATAATTTGTCATTTACCACTTTTATTTTTCTCTTCAACAAAAACCATGTGATTACTTAACATCTCATAAATTTGCCTGTACTTAGTCACTACATAAATAAAACCACCCATCTCTATGCTTGTGGTTTTGTGTTTAGAGTTTGCCTTTATTCAAAAACATATTTGTCATGTCAACATATGCATACTCTTTTGTGTGTAGCATCACTCCTTATACTGGATCTGCCAAAGCCAGTAGGTCATGTGTACTTAATGACAATGTATATGAGCTTGGGCACAGTGCCCCCCTAGTGCACAGGGCACTTGTCTTCTGGGCTGGAGCGTGTTTGACCAGCTTGGAGTATGGGCAAAGGAGCCAGTCAGAGACAAACATTTTTATAATTTAACTAAATTGTCTCTGTGGGCATGAAAGAAGAGCATATGGTCTGCTCCCTGCTTCTCACTAGGGGCTTTTGCTCTCAAGCAGGGTATTAAATAAAAGTCAGTCATTCTCTGATGGTCCTTGAAGTGATTAGAGGAACACTGTTGTGTCTGACCGCCAGCTTCTCTCCAGAGTGACAGCAATGGGGCAAGTAAGAAAATTAGTAGAGGGAATACATACATGTTTTTCCTGTATTAAAGGTTAAAAAAAAAGTATTAAGTTTTTTATTTGGTGGTTATTGAGAAATGACAGAGATGGTTTAAATTTTCTGTTTGTGCTCAGTATTAAATAGGTGCCAGTAAATAGGTGCCATTTGGCCTGCCAGAGTTAAAATGTTGCCCTCATCTGGGCAAAGACCAGCTTGTACTTTTTTTTAATTTTAAAACCAGGAGCAACAGAAGTACAACCTTCAGCTTGTAATGAAAACATATCAACAAATTATAAAAGCTTCAAAGGCTTGAAGGTCTGGAGATGGAGAGTATATGATCAGGTACCTGAGAATAATGTTGAGTATCCAGTAAAAGGTATGTGAATTTTTTTGGTATTGCACGTCTTGGGTGTCCTTTACAACAGTGAGACCCGAGAGAGACATAGGAAGGAAATTTGTCTCATGGTGATGGACACGGTAAGTTCTTTACAGTCAACATTATGCTGCTCTGCACCTACTGAACTCTCTAAGAAGAGAGAGCTCCACTCTCAACTCAGCCTTGTACCTCTCCAATCAGTTTTGCAATAGGAAATAAGGGAAAACATAAAATCTGGGTATGTTCTAAGAGTAGTGTTCTTGCACAGGAACAATGCTAGTGCCAAGCTGAGCAGGTCACAGAATAGTGTTTGGGGAGTCATGTCAGAAATCCATGACAAAAATCAGTGCTTGAACTATTCTCCAAAAGATTAGCTTGTGTCAGACTTGAGTGCATCTGGACTGCCACACCATAGTGTTGGGCTCTCTGCTACCTACTGGCATCCGTAGCTTCTCTACAGATCACCTGCTGCCTCTTCAGTTAGTGGAGAGAGGGTGGTACCCAGCAGCGCTGCCCTCCAGGAGGCAGGCTATCAGTGAGAAATAGCCCCAGGAAGGTTTGGTTGTGCAGATTAGCTCCTTCCTGCTGAGAGTGGACACCTCTGCGTGCTCAGGTCTGCTGCCAGGCACCCTAACCTGACGCTTAAGGCAGGTCACTGCTTTCTCAAATAAACTCAATGGTAATTGTAGCGCTGGGGATTTTCACCTTCACGTACATTCACTTTCCTGACAATCTGGGAATGAGGGTTCTCTGCTTGATTTGAAATTGGGATTTGAACCTTGGTGTGTCACCAGAGTGCCCCATCTTCTCTGTTATTCAGAGGCAAATGTCTCCCATTACACCTAGGCATTTGTTATAAGCAGTCATTATCCCATGAACTAGTACGATAAAAGTGTCTTTCCCACCAGGCAGTGATAAGTCTTACTTTTTATGCCTTCCTCTTCTCAGTGAACAGGAAATAATTCTGACATTTAGAATCAAGAAAAAGCATAAAAAATAAGTATTCTACTTTACTGCACTAAGAAACATTTCACTTTATATATATATACTTATACAAATGGGAATCAAACGAAGCTAACTCAGGATTCCCTATTCAGTGAAATACTTTGTGAATGAGGATGGAAGAGAAAATTTGGGGAAAAGACATGATGCATATTTCTCATCTATTGTAATATGGTCTTATTTAGTTGGAAATAAGTTTGGTTTCTCCACTGCAAGGATGGCAAATGGCACCATGAATCATCATCTGAAAAAGATTGTTTCAACATGACCTGCAAATGGAATGAAAGTCATTATAAGCTGAAGGAATGGAATCAGACATATTTTTAAGAGTATTATGCTGTGGGGAAAAATATGTTTTAACAAGCCAAATACTTTCTGGGAAAGCAGGAGAAAGATTTTGGAGAATTGTGTGGGAAGTTTGATTGACACTTAGTTGATGGAACAGGTAATGATAATAGGTTTATTTTCTAACTTCATAGCATTTCTTAAAGCATTAGTAGCTGCAATCTGGAAAAAAAATAAAAGAACAGACAAAAACTTCCAACACTGACTGTGAAATTAGTAATCACAGAAAAAACTTTTTCTGAATTCAAATGCCTTTACTTCATGCAGTTAGATCATTTGCAGACATTTTCAATGGCTGGTACAGTTACATTTTTTTCCCTACTTTTTGGACAAAATTTATCTTGCCTTCCAGAAGTCTTAGAAGAATTTATGTATGCTCAGCAAGTAGAAAGATCAGATCAAGACATAATAAAAACAGTCACAGTGAATGAATCTATGAATACAGATTTCGAGGTAAAGAAGTGCGAACAACTCTTCCCATTTATTTGCTTACCTTCTGCATATTTCACTTATGAAGGTGCTACTAGCGCCTCAGTGCTTGACACATCTATTAGTTTGAAACCTAGGAGCACTTTCCCGATTTAGACTCTGTTTACAAATAATTTCCAGGGTAGTTTCCTTTGTCAGAGTGTTTACATCTCTTTCACTGAACTCCTATAAATAATTTTTGCATTTCTTCCTTTCTAAGGTCATTCCTTCTTGGGAACACCCAATAAGAGTGGGAGCAAACAGTACTGGGGACTGTCTGGAAATAAATGTATCTCCAAACTCTCCCTGAAAAAGAGTGATTTGAAGATGTTTGTTGAGAAAGTTCTTAAAATACAGTTGTAAAATTTCCTAATCCCAGTCCCATTTCTCATTATGGCCAATAAAGTTTTTAAGAAGATAAGCAAAACACTAGTGTATAAGTAAAAGCATGTAAAAGTATAGGCCCAAATATGCTATTCCATTCTTTTGTGAAAGAGCTGTCTCTGTCAAACATGAGCGTATACATCCTTTGCCTTCTATATTAACTATGTACAGCTACCCTATCTGCTCCAAACAGCTAGCGTTTCTGAACAACAATCTGATAGATAAAGTAAAAATACTCCTCTTGCCACGGGTGTTTGGTGTGTCTCAATGCACAGTGCTAATAAACATGGTTCTTACAGGGCTGTAAAGGGTATACCAGCACAAGATCCTGATAATGAACTGCTGAAGACAGGATAGTATTCTTCATTGCATTTTTACTATCTTCATTGTACGGCAAAGCAACGCTGGCGGATGTATAACACTAAGCATCACAATAAACTTAGAAAGCAAACTGAAATGAATTCTTGTCATGTGAATATTGATGTAATCTAAAATGTCACTGCCACTATTTCTATTACAACACATTTTTGCTAAAGAGAACAATGTATGGCCCAGACTGTGGTTCATATCTCAAACTTTTCACATTTCTTTGCTTCTGATAATATTTTCCTTAGACTTCTTTTTCCTCCAGCAAAGTTTTACAAAGTATTACCACTTTACTAAAGCTAAATTCCACTTTACTAAAGCTAAATTAGAAAAAGAAATCTGAAGTATATGGTCTAAAACATTACACATTTAAAAAAATCAAGTTAGAAAAACAATAAGCTAACCCTGAAGAGATTTTATTTCTATAAAAATAGGCACATAAGAGCATTTAAATTCAAATTAAACCAGAGGTGGTTAGGGCTAGTTTGGCCATTCTTATAAGACTGACAAATCTTACATATGGGAACTACAAATTTGGTAAAGAAATGAAAGACTAACTGAGATCTAATTTGTTTTATTTGACTTGACCATATAAATGAGAACTATGTTTTCCCCATCTTGGCTACTATAATATTTTTTTAAAAGTTGTTACTCAAAACTAACTTTCTTGGCTTATATAAAATATCTTGTGCTGGATATATTCCTTTAGCATCTTTGGTCTAGGCAGGGGCAGATCCTAAAAACATCCAGAATTCCAAAATAATGTAATGTGCAACTGAAGGAAAAAAAAAAAAGGCATGTTTTGTGTTCATTCCAGGACCATTCAGAAAATCTTTGTATCGGAACCACAGATGATGATGTATCAATAAAGACCTAAAGCATGTACAAGTTGTGTAAGGTGTTGCGTATATGTTAGACACTTGGCTTTCAGACTGTGATCTGAAATGTAGAGTTAGGACCTAGAATCCCTTCTCAGTGCATGGGTCAAACAAGATACTCCAGAGGAGCTTTCCATGGAAACCAATGCACTGAGTGAAGAGGTCCTTTGACTTGTCACTGAGAAAGCTGAGTATTCTCCTCCAGTCTACCAAACACAGGGATTTCATTTACACAACAGGTCTTTGTGAAGTGGTTTACTTTGACTCGGTGTCCATACAAGCAGCACCAAAGAGGGTACAGCCCTGCTGAGCAGCAGAGCCTTGAAGCGGAGGACTGGCAGAGGGCATTCCTCAGCTGGCACAGCACCCAGCCCCCGCAAAGCACCTAGACAGGAGTGGGTGTGTTTCCTGCACTGCATCTGGATTAGACACACATCCACATAGATTTAGTCTGATGTGTACAGACACTTATGATGCCCAGGTATCCAGCTAGAACAGTTCAGCCCTTATTGAACTCTGCACTGTCTTGTCTGCTGTATGTATTTTAATGTGTTAGAATATGTTTAATTAACCCTTGCAAATACCAGTCTTTTTGCCATGTTCACATATGCCTTGGAGGTGCAATGTCATCTTGACATTGCTCAGCCTCCCCTTAAGGACACTGTATCCCATCCAAAACACAGCAACTATCAAATACTGTTGTGTCCTTTCTTTTTTTAGTTACATTAATTTCTCTTCACAATACTTGCTGTCCCTCTGTTTTCCAGCTTCTTTTAACCAATGGTTTGTGACTACCAAGCTCTAGGGTTTAAGGGGACCTCTTCGTTTGTTTGTTTTTTCCTGATAATTTCCAGATGTTTCCTATGGCGATTTGTTCTGTGATGCAGGAATTCCATCTGTTCCTTCCTATACATTGGCTCTGCTTTATTTTGCATCTGCATCACATTGCGATTCAGAGGGTTTGAATTAGTACCTCTTATTTGCTGTACCACCTATTTATCATAATTTCTGCATTTGCAGATTGTCTCTTCCACTTGTCTGAGTTAATTAGTGCAATAAATAATAAATAATTCATCAAAACGTATTCAGCACTTTTCTATACACATCAGTGTACCTCTAAACTCATATTTGAAACTCCTTCCAAAAAACTATTCCTGATCTTAAAAGAATTCCAAAAATATGGGTACTTGAAAGGTGAAAGTTAATAAAGACACTTAGGGTAGCCTTAATACATAGGTATGACAAACATAAAGAGTCTTGGAAAGAATATAAACCTCCATTTATTTATTGCAAAATAGTACAGAAAAGTTAGTACCCAACTTCCTGCTAGAAAGCCAGTAGTTCTCTGAAAATTGTGAGTAGCACTCTGAAGTACAAGGTCATTAGCAGAACATTTTATTTATCTTCAGTAAATAGCTGTGTTTACAGGCAAGACCTCTGCTTGGATTTGACCGAGCAAATTTTAAAAATATCTCAATGTAGAAGAGAAATTAGACTCCGATGGTCAGCCAGCAGTTGCAAGATGTGGTAAAACTGACACCTTGATAAAGTTTATTAATCATAAGAAGCACCAGCTGGGATGAGTTCCTTAGTAATGGATTGCTCTGCATGGAACTGAATATATGAGAGGACTTTTGCCTCTGTGCATCATCCTGTTTAGAAGAAAAGCATCCCCACTGACAGCCGACAGCTTTTTAGTTGAAATAGCAGTAGGAAACCCTTACAGAGCTTACCAAAATCCAGAGTCAAAAGGCATGGGTTTTATCTATCTCTGTGCATCTGACTTTAAACATAATAATTACTTCTTAATCCTTGCAATCATTACAAAACTATTTATGTTACAATTTTCTCATGTTAAATATGACTTTAGGATGGCTGGCTAAACCTGAGGAAATCTGTTCTCCAAAGGAGTGTTTCTAAACAGGTTGTTGGTCCATTCTTGCCACGTCCAGAACTCCCAAAAAGACTGGGCAGCAAAAAGCTCTGAGATGCAGGGGGTCAGTTTGGTTATGCAGGGTAGCAGCCTGGAGAAAGCATCTCCAGTGAGTGAAATATGTCTGGTATGCAAGGAGGATGCCTATATCATGGAAATTTTCTTGAAATTGTAAAATTAGCTTTTGAAGTTCCCACACAAATCCTTG
The DNA here is from genome assembly GCA_031468815.1 of Morus bassanus. Lineage (NCBI taxonomy): Eukaryota > Metazoa > Chordata > Aves > Suliformes > Sulidae > Morus > Morus bassanus. Next base: position 82,736,153 of record CM062568.1, on the reverse strand, counting down.
GAGTTATAAAGAATGTAAAACTTACCTTTCAAAATTAACTTGGCTTGTTAAACTCAGTCAGAACTATGAACTTTATATAAGCTTTTTATTTATTAACTCATCCTTTATTAAGGATGAGCAAGTACTGACTGAAATTGCGTATTTGAGGATGTGAGGTGGTTGACTGAAGGTAAGAAATAAAGATGGCATTCAAACACTTATAATGCTCTAGGTAATTTTCTTTTATCAATTTTAATGCATTTATTTCATGCAATGCCTTTGTTCTCATCAGCAAGACACCAGTTTTGCTATATTAAACCTTTACATACAGGCTAACAAATTTCATAATACAAAGTGTGAGTTGGTGGTGGTGGCTGGAGGAAATCCTGCCTCGTACTCCAGCACAAGTCTGTGTGTAGCTGTTCTGAACGAAAAAAAACCCAAACAACCAAACCCCAAAAACCTGCCAGAAATTATTGGCTCCCCAATAGAGTTCACAGTCTATCCATTCCAGAAACTGTGCAGGTAAACTCAAGAAAAGATAGTAATGGGAATACCTGCAGCTGATATTGCTGCCAGAGACTTCACATTGTGGAACCACAGGTCCTGCATGTTCCTGAGGGCTGAACATCTAACTGATGTACCCTGGGTCATTACATTCCTTACTAAAAGCTTTGTCTTCTCCTCATACTTTCTTTGGCATTCTCGCTGCTTTAGGAAATAATATTCAGGAATTAATCTCGGATTTTGTGTGTTATCAGTTATCCAGTTCATTAAATCAGATTCCCTTCTTCATTGTCCTAGCATTTCCATAAGTGCCAGTGCTCCACTTCTGACATTTTAATGTATCTGTGAACTGCATGGTTGCAGAATGATGTAAGGAATTTTACACTTATATTTTTTAAAACTTCAGGTTTTTACCATCTCCCCATTGAATATTAATCTCCTGTCCAAAAGGTCATCTAGGAGTTTATCTCTCTTCTGTGCAGTCGCTCGGTACTAAATGTATTCTTCTTTATTCCAGGGATTTCTCAAATGCATTCCGTTCTGCACACTGCTAATGCAGTGAAGACCAAACATTTGGATTGTGTATATAAATATGATTTGTATGGCCTACATTAAAATAACTTGCTCTTACTAGCACACTACTGGTGTGGCTATCCAGAATGCAGTCTGCTTTCAATAATTTTTAATTTGCATTTTAAAACAGCCTAGTGAGTTACTATCATTTCTGTCTATAGTGTATAATCTCTGGTTTGGACACTCATAAATAGCTGAGCCACGTACAGAAAAAATTCCACCAAAATTACAAAAAAAAATCCCCTGGTGGTTGTGTTGCTTATCTAGAAACATAAAGTGTAAATCCCTAAATATTCACATAAGTTTTAGGAAGCTTGCTTACATATTCAGCTTCATCATTATGTCTTGTTTTCTCTCACCCTAATAAGGCATAAAGCCCCCTTTATTCCTTCTAACCCGTTGCTGTGGATAGATTCCATCAGCAGAAACCCAATACAGCCATTCCTGTCAATTTACAACAGAAATCCTTTTCTTCCTTCCTTCCCTCTGTTTGTTGTCTTTTCATGTAAAGTGTTTAGAAAGGCTACTGAGATTAGACTGCTCCTTGTATCGGTAGGCATTGCTTTCCCAGAGTGACAGGCTAATTTCCTCCTTTTCTCCTCTTAGCCTTGCACCCTGCTAGCACCGTCGTGGGAACTGGAGAGTTCACCATTAGCATCCTGAAAAGGTTTACCTAGGTCTTCATTTGTATACATTGGCAAGTGAAAACCAGAGGGATGAAACTGAAATGCATGGGGTATGGAGGTGGGGCTTTACTGCTTCAAGTGTTGTAAATCAAACCTTCAGGGACAAAAATGTAACGTTTGGGGCTGTAACACTGTTACAGATATTTTGAAAAATGTGAAGAACTACATAATGGCAATGTTTACAAAAGTATGAGTTTAAAACCAATTTAGAGGATATTGTAATAAGAAGAATGAAATCACCCTTTCTGGGGGAAAAGCTGAGGTAGTACACAGCAGTCTGACAAACTGGCACACCGTGGCTCTTCCTCCTGGCATCACACAATTCAGTTTGGTTTCTGTTTCCACGCCAGAACATCAAACTGTGAGTTTTGAGAACTGAGCCAATACAGAAACATCTGATAGAGGGGAGGGGATATGACTGAGTACAAGTGCACTGGTTTTGTCCACGTCAGCCATTAGATGCCCATTAGATATTATCAGGTCCTTGCTCAGCTGTGAAATGTGCTGCAGAAAGGAATACTGTAACTGAGCTGAAAGGCATCTCACCAGCTTCTCCTCAGGGTAAGATGTTCTGCTCCCATGAATCCTTCCCCAGAGGACCATCACAGAGAGGGCTTGCCCTGTCCCTCTGGCATGTGGTGCAGCCTGCAAGGGCACTTTCTCTTGTTACTGGGTGATCACTGTGGGAAAGTAAATGATAATGAAGTTTTGATTTCAGTTGCTGTCTCACCGCAGTAAAGTCCTTTGCCATATTCAAATGGGTCAAAAGGAGATTTATGGTCTGAATTTTTAGATGAATCATGAATCTGCTCTGAATCAAAATTAGGTATTCTCCTTTTCCTAAAAGCTAAAGCTAAGATGCCTCTTTTCAGCCAGATTCTACTGCTAATTCCCTTTACATTTTATTCCCTCAAGCTCATATTTTAGCACATCACAATCTTGTTCTTATATTGATTAGGCCCTCGGCACGAAACTCTGTTTCAATTTCACAGTAAGTTGTAGCGCTCATCTTATTAAACACCACTGAAAGCCCTTACCCTATGCATTGATGTCATATCCCTTTTTGATAAACAGCATTAAATTTGTATGTATCTGATATCAGCCTTGTGTGCCTCTTATCTAGTATCATCGTAGTCAGAAATCACTTGAAGAACTGCTGTTTTGAGAACATCTTTAGGCAAACAGAATGAGATCTTCCTGACTGCAAAATACTTCACAACTGAGTCAGGATAAGTCCTGGCTATTACTAAAATAGAGATGACATTTAGTATTTTTATGGTAAAATCCATAGAAATCTAATCTGGAGTACCAAGGAAAATTAATTAGCCCAGCAATTTAAGCTAATTTAGTACAGCAGTGCATGCTGATTTCTTTTATTTGCTTTCTGGCATCTAGGTAAGTAAAGACACTACTCAGTCTCAACTGTCCAGCTGCCCAAATACCAGAGAGCTGGAATAATTTTTTTTAAATCTATGTCTTCAGGAATGAGGTGGAGATGGTATTTTCTGTAGCAAGGAGCTTTTTCCTTTGTTCTTTCTGTATAAAAAACACGAAACAAAGATGGCCCATTCAGTTTTCCTCTATGGTTCTTACTTCCAAGGGAGGCATGTAATCAAAGTGTGGTCCAGAAGCAGGCACAAAATTAGCTTGTGTGCCTGTGTTTAAAAAAGCCAAAAAACAAATAACAACACACTCCCCCCCAGTTTTCAGAAGGTGGAAATATAGTTCCTGTCTTGAAATTGCTTTAAAGGGTAGACCCATCCTTGCTTTAAAAATAGATTATTATAGCTTGGCAACAGCAATAACCAGAGGTAGGATTCTGCCTCTGGACCTCTGGGCAGCTTCTGGAGCGAGACCTGCTCATGTAGGAGAATTTACATCTCCCTGCAGAGATTTTCTGAAAATGACAGTAGAGACTGTAGAGGAACACGACTGGCCAACTTAATCTCTAGGTAGCCTGTATAAGAATATAAAGGCAAAAGGATTTGGTACCAAAACGTGATTCTGTTATAATTGCCCAGAAATTCAATGCATTGCCAATATAAGCCCACCAAGTATTTCAGTTATAACAGGTGAGCTATAAAAGAAGAACAGCCTGGCATATTATTACACAGAATTCCTTTTAAGTTCAGTGAGTTGAAGCCTCTTTGGACCTATATTTGTTCTCATTAAAACTTAAAGATTTTCCTTTGAACTCAGTAGATCTTATTCAAAACAATACAAAGGGAAGAGGCTGATGTGCTGAAATAATAATACACAATAGAGATGGCATTTTTCTCATCTCCCCTTTGTTGTTCTCCTGTAAGGTTTTCACATGGGTTCCCCCTCAAATCAGTGCAGAGAGGGTGAGGTTTTCTGCAGAAAGGTTCATTCCATGCTGAAATAAACATTGAAGGCAAGGGACCCTGGAAGCATCTCTCTCTGGTGACTGTGGAGGGAGTTGAGATAACCAGCTGAAGCACAGGACTCAGCCAGAAATTCAGTTCCAGATTCAGACTTTTGTGTTCCTGTTACAATTAATGTAAATTGACAGCTCCATTCAGTTGCCCCAACTTAGCACCTAGTGCTAAGATGCCCTAAGGTAAGGTGTTTTGTCTGCCTGCCAGCTGTCTACCTGTCATAGCGTGGGTCACCCGTGAAGCCTGACCCATATTTGCAGTACCTGAGTAGATTCTCCTGACATCTTCAGTCCTCTGAAATGGCCTATTTTTGGGCCACCCTTACTTAGGCAATGGAATTGAGCCTCTCGTAACCACAGTAAACAAAAGGTGAGATTCAGTTACCTAAACTTTGGCAGCTAGTGCCAAATGAGATGCCCTGGGGCACCCGAGGCCTTCACCACTTGGGACTGGCAGATCCGACCTATGACTTTCTGCAGCAGCAGCTGCAGCCATGGAGAATAACTGAAAATGTCTAAACAGAGAAAACATTTACCATACCAAAACGCCTGTTCAGGCAACTGAACTCTCCATCTCCCTGGGTCTAAAGAGCTATTCAGCTGATGGAAAGTAGTTCTAGATACTGGGTTCAATTCACTGTAACACCTCACTCGCATCCAGAGGGTAGGGTAGACACCTAAATATAGCTCTTTGAATATTGGGCTCGATCTGTAAATTCATTAATTTTAGATGAGATGAAGCCCACTGCAGTTGCTTTATGCAGATGAAGCTATATATAAACCTCTGCTGATCTGGCAGTGATTGCCATGATTAGAATTTGCAAAGTATACATGTTTCTGCTGTCAATTATAAAAAGAATACCTCACAAAACATGCACATTATTTAACACCATTTTACCCTCTAGCACTGTGATAGTTATGGTTTGTCAGCATTTCCCTTTACCTTTTATGAACCTGACTTTTCTCAGTGAGTTTTACAGCATTAGAGTAATTTCTTTTAAAATTAAATTATACCCTGCTTTGCTTGTCACCAGCCTAAATATATTTTTAACCAAACATTGTAAATCAGGGAAAACATTTTAACCTCAAGCAGGTTAGTTCTTCTAGACACATTTTTGGCATGTTATATATAACAATTTGGGCTAGAAACAGGAATTTGGCATCACAGTTTTAGTTCTTCCCGAAGACTGGATTAGGCTGAATGATCCTTTTAGAAGTTGTGATCAGGACTGAGCCAAAACTTTCTTTTTCCACTTAGGTTTAAACTATTTGGGGGGATAGATTCTTTTTTTCAAAAGCCAAACCTATTAGCTTGAAAGTCTAAAAATTCAAATTATTATCACTTGTTAGAAACAGTTCTGGCAACTTGAGACCCTTTTTTCATTTCCTTTATTAATTTATGGTTCTACTTTTACTTCCTTACTTGATGGTGCCTTAGATGTATATACACATGCCTATGTGGTACATGTTAATTGTTGGCTACCAGGTTAGCAGTCCTATGAAAAAAGATTATTATAGATGTTGGAATAGGAAAATAAGAAAATTAAATTATGGGAACCGCTTGTAGGTACAGTAAAAAGGTCTAGGATGTAAGTACCAGTCACGTACTTCAGCCATAATAATGACTTTGCTTCTAGGGTTATAGAAACAAACATCTCAGATCTCTTGCTCTTGGATGAATTGGGTTAGGATTCTATCTTCCCTCATTAGGATGTATAGCAGATATGACATGTTAACTTAATTGTTGCAGCAGCAGTACAGAAAGATGCCATGGGGATATCTGTTGTCTTTTTTCATCCTTGTATGTTAGAAAAGAAGATAACGTTTTGACTGGACCAAAATAATTACCTCTGGAAATTGCACCCTGGATGCCACTTTTTTTTCCTTTCCTTTTTTAATTCTTACTCTGTGTCTTAGGGCAAGCAACCAGCATCATACAACTTTACATGTGACTAATAGAATAAGACTGATCCAAGAAAGGACTCAACACCCACAGCTATATAATATTGTGTCTTTGCTTAGATAGCCAACAAGCATTTCCAAGGGGTCCTGAGACATTTCCTGTTTCTGCAGTTAATTCAACAGTGGATGGGAAGAAAAGTCTCAGTGCTTACTGAAGTCCTAAAGAAAGTCCATAACGAGAATTGCTGATCTCCTTGGAAAGGATGTGACTGCAAGTGCTGGGAAGTATTTCCCTGTGTGTGGTTTCCAGTGGCTGGAGTCACGGTTCCCCACTGCCAGATGCTTTCTCCATGCTGCCTCTTCGGAGCCCGGCTCCTCCTGGCATTCCCCTCAGCTGTCTTCTGCATCCAGCTCGCTGCTGGGAACTGCTGGCAACTTGCATTTTAGAGGCACCAGGCTGCTACAGAACAGATAACTCTTTGTGAACTGAACTTTCTTTGTCCTGAAAGAATGATATTTTCAGCAGTAAAAATACACTTCCAATCTGTGCAGGTAGTCATGTTCCCTAAATGGGATAAATGGTGGCTGGCCCGTTTGCTTAAGCATTGCTTTGATTCACCACTGGTTGGAAGGGACAGAAACTTTGCAGAACAATGCTGTCTCCTGAGTAGTTTAGTAGTTTTGCAGCTGAAACTAACCTTCTCCCCTGTATACATATTTACTCTCTGTGATATGCAACTGTATCACCTCTCGCTGAGGATCTTAAATAATTTGTAAATAAGAGTCTAGTTATATCAGCTTAATGTGTGTGAGACTGAGACACATAATTTTTCAATTACTGTATGCCATATTCTTGTATATGACATTGTCTTCTAGAAAGCTATTTTCATAATATGGGGGAAAATCTATCAAACCAAAATCACTGCAGTATTGTAGAAATTGCACTCTGCAGCTAGTGAATGTAATCAGAGTAACACCTTTTCTATCAAATTTGAAATTCCCATGAAAAGTCCATAGCAGGCATTACCTCTTATATTCTAGACTACCTTAAAATAGCTATAATTTTCCTTCTGACTCCTGAGGAATTTTCACAAGCACTAGAAAACTCTTGGCTGAATCCTATTTTCCTTATTCTGAGATTTAGTCTGGGTCTTACTGAAATTACCAAGAATGCTTGCATGAGTAAGGCAGGAAACATTTTATGCTATCCCCACAAACTATGCGATAGGGAAATTTGTCAGCCAGGCTTTCCAGGAATGATTGCATTGATTTATCTTCAGCGTGGTATGTCTCAACAGGATTTCTTCAAACACTTCATTCTTAAAGCTATTTCCCTTTAAGATTCTCCTGACATCTGCAGCTTTTATAGCTTGAAGCGCTAGAAGGTTGCTCCTCAGATAGTCGTTACTTCACAAACAGTCTTGGTTTTGACAGTCATAGGCTATGCAATGCAAAATCCCAAATCTCTGCATCAGAGACTGGAATTCTTCTTTTAGAGAGTAATTCTTCTGACTTTCTCCAACGCCTTCTTGTTTTATTTTGCTTAGTTTCTTGTTATACTTTCTGGAGCCAAAAAGGGTCTCTTTATCCCTTCCCATGAGCTCCCTACATGTCACACTTGTGAGTGTGTTCTCTCCTGTGCCTCTCCTCCCAAAAACTTCTCTGCCATGGCAGTTGGCTACATTTCAACTGGAGGATAAAGGAGAACAATACCCCTGGGCCCCTTGACTCCAGGATAAATCCTGCATGGCAGTGACAGTCACTGCTTGTCCGGGAGAGCTACAGCAGGACAGATAAGAAAGGCATGTGGGCTCTGGGGAGAGCCTCCATGGGAGGCAGAGGCCTCTGCAAAAGTGGAGCTCTAAGCACCAGGAGGGAAGTGCCTGGGATATGTCCCATGCAGATCGAACGGAAAACAAGGAGATATCCTAATTCCACAGCGAGTTCAACCTTTTTGCCATTACAGATCTTATAGCTTGAAATGGTTCCTGTTTTAATCTGGAGCCTCCTCCAGTAAGACCAGGGTGGCATTAACCCTGAGCTGTGAATGGAGAACTTTTGAAAGCTCAGGTTTGGCAACTTTTTCTGGAAAAGCTTTGCTGCTGCCATAATGCCCTGGGAGAATGACAGAGAAAATGTAGGCTGCTAAAAATTAAAAGGATGAATAATGTAAACAAGCTGATTAAATTCTGTAACCTCTTCAACTTCATGGCTCTAGGGTGGCTTATGCCCCATTAAAATGAATGCATTCTGCAAACTTTGAGGAGGAAATTGGAGTCAGCTAACAGAAATAAAAAAACAAAAACCAAGCAGTGTGCAGTAAAAGAAGACACAAATAGCTAAAGAGAAATTGCTATTTTATTTTATCCATCTGGTCTACCCTTGTGGTGATCTGCCTCATTATTTCATGGGGTAGAATATGATAAATGCCTACAGACAAGGCTTTACAGAATGCAGGTACTTTTTTCTATCTAGTTATCTGATCCTTTTTAGAGCAGGTTTGAAGGATACCATACCCAAAGCACTTTCCAGGGTAATTGTGTCCATCCAAATCTAAAATACATATAAGATATAATAAGACAAAATTCCCGTTCTGTCCTATTTCAAAATTCCTGAGATGCAAAGTGTCTTCAAATTAAGAAAAGTATGGAGGATAAAACTTCTTGCCAGCCATTCCTTTATAATAGACATTTTCATGAAGATTAATGGGTATGACTCCATATAATAAGTTAGGAGAGAGAGAGTAAATATACATTATTAAGCATGCCACAGGTTGTCATTTTTATATGTGTGAACTTAGAAGAGGCAGGATATGTTTTGTGTCTCTGTCCTTTGCCAAAAGGTTTGTCAGGTTGGGAAGCCTTATCTTCTCTGGGGTGTCCCAAAGCACCTACATGATGGCAATCCCATGAGGTATGCGCCTACTTTGTCTGCAGCTGGACACACAGATGCTGCTGGACAGCTGTCTTTGGCATTATAATTAACATGCTTGATAAGCCCTGTGGAGGACAATGTAGTGAAAACATGTGGTCACAGCGTCCCTTGCGATTCTTGGGGTTCAGAGGTGCTCTCCACTGCAGGAGGACACATGAGCCAGTAAGGGTGCAGGCGGGCAGCTGTCCCTGCTGTCTCAGGTAAGAGGTGCAGGGGATGGGATATCATACTCTAAGCATGCCAAAATGGGGTATGTGTGCCCATGGCAGTGGAATAAGACAGAGGAAACTTCCCTTTTCCTCAGGAAAGTGTGGGGAAAATCATCACTGAAAGAAATCTGTGTAAGTCTTGAGCTGGTAATGTCGTTGGCAGAGGAAGAGGTCAAGCAGAGTAGAAATGTACCTACAGTTTTACACCTACGAAGTGAGCACACTTCTAGAGAGACACACCAGTGTTGGAGAAATGCATACTTTACTGTGAAAAGGGATGAAGCTACTGCTCGGGAGGTCTTGGGTCAGACAGGAACATGATGTAATGAATTGAAATGACTCATGAAATTATCAGTCCTGTTTCTTCTCTCTGATATCATGAATACAGCTAGTGTCCCACACAAGGAATTCTGGCCAGGCAGAACAACTGAGAGGGGTTGAAATACTCCAGTAAGAATCAAAGCAGTAGAGGGACTTCAATGAGTTCAGTCCCCTGTCACTTCTGGCAGTCACATCATGTAACCCATAGTTTTAAAATTAATCAAGCTCTATTTTACGGCTAATTAGATTTTTTTTTCCTTAATGCCTCCAAGTAGAAAGCTATTCCAGATCTTCAATGTAATAATGTCTAGAAGTCTTCTAATTATCAGCATAAGCTTCTTTATGGCCAGGTTATTTTAGTTCCTTAACCTAAATAACACTTTCCCCACCATGGGATTTCATTTGTTAATATGTTTATTGAGACAAACCATAGCCCCTTTCAGACGTTAATGGGAACCTAAACAAACCAAGTCAGTTGCTTTCTTATTATTTACACATGCTATCCTTAACAAATAGGAGTGGGAAAGGGAGAGATGGGAATCTAGGGGCACAATATGCATTAAACAAGGTAGGAGTCAGAGGGTTAAACCTCTGCTCATCACTCAGAAGAGAAGCACCTCTGGGATCCTCCCTTTCTAAACTTGTAGAACAGTTAAATAGTTCAGACAAAACTCTGATCTCCAATTGACTGAATGGTACTAGATACCCAAATATTGCCTTTGATATGAATTAAAAATGAGCCAGCCAATGTTACCATCATTATAAACTCATGGAAATGAGCTTTCATAAGTGTATTGTACTTTCTCTCATTGATTTCTTTCCTCATTCCGGTTTGTTTGATCTTAATTTACTTGCAATAATAGAGGGAAGAGAAACCTGAACTGGTTTTCCTATTCAGTGTTTAAAGTGGTTTTATAATTTCAAGCACATAAGAGACAATATCATATTGTTAATGTGTGCTTTTATAAATTCTTTGAAAACTAACCTCAGTGGCACTGTTTAGACATTATTTACATAGAGACAACCTTTGGTATAACAGAATACAGTGAATGGAAGCTGAAATGAAAAAAAAAATCAAATTAGAAGTACAATACAAAATTGCAATAGCCAGCAATAGGTGAACTTTGAAACAGGTTGTTTAGAATAATGGGAGTTTCTGAAGCGGTAGCAATTTTAAAGTTATAACTGCATGCTTTTCTAAAATGTACGCATTATCTTAGAGAAGAAATTAACTCAGTGAAGTATTTAGGTTACACTAGGTGTTCATAGTAATCCTGTCTGTCAATAAAAACAATTTGTTTAAAATTATTGGATGTATTGTAGGATTATTCAAACTGCTCTAGACTACAGCTGTAAAAAATGAGGTAACTCCACTGCAGAGAGGTGAAGCTGGTAGCTACCTACTCTAATAAGAAGTTGGAGTGGCAGCAAAAAAAGCTTATGCACAAATATGAAATATTTCTGCTTGCTTTTAATGACTGTTTCCTGTTAAGATTAGCAATTTCTCTGGAATAATGAATACATTAGGCAAGGTATTCACTGTTATGGGTGGCTAGGGGAACCAAGCAGACTTGCAAGGCCAGCTCATATTTGTGCTTAAAGAAGCAATTCCTGCAATTGAAAATCCTTGTGAAACCTCTCCATAGGTGTCAAGGACAGTGTGAGAAGCTGACTAGAAGCTTTCCACTACAGAAATCTCAGACAAAATGCCAATAATGTGACAGGTTTATACTGAGTACAAACACGCCCCAGTACACCAGACCTGCCCCTTCATGTTCAGAATGAACAAAGTATTGCCATATTGTAAGCAAGATTCTTTCCAAGAAAATACATGGTGATAATAAGCAGATGCTGCCCTTCAGTCACCAAAACATACGGTTGTAGGAATGCTGTTGGGAGAAAGCCTTTGGAGTCATCTAGCTCAAAAAATTGGGCTGCTGCCAGTCGTCAGCCCTGGCACTGCCTTGCCACGTCTTGAAATCCTTTGGGGAGGGACAGCCCACAGTGTCTCTGGGCACCTGTTCCAGGGCTGCACTGCCCTCCTACATTTTTCATATGTCCTGCCTTCCAGAGTTTCCTAACATCCAAACTAAACTCCCACTCTGTGGGCATTGACGTCTGCTTTAATTTAAATTGAGAGGGCTTGGGTCCATCATCTTTGTAGCAACCTTTCCTTAGCAGGATTGCCCCTTTGGCAAATTTTGACTTGGTTTGCTCTTCACTTACAGTCATGTAACTTTCTCTACCTCTTTATTGCCTCCTGCTCATTAGTTACACTTCTTGACACCCCTGTATTCCAAATTTTACAGCCATTTTAGTATTCTCTGATGGGGAAAAGCGTCGCATTTCCTCTTACCTTGTGATGTTTCTGTGGTGTAATTCTTAGTTCTGCTTGACTTATGAAGCATTTGAGGGACTAACTCAAAGTTCCCTGAAATCTTATGGGAAAGGTCTCAAAAACACTGATTTGATTTCAGCTTCAGGTGAGTGATTATGACCTTCTTCAGTGTATCGACCATTCCAGAAGTAAAAGTGCAATAATATCACACAGCAATAAGTTTCCCCACATATAGCATGAGGTTTAGCAACATAAACTAGTGCAAGGGTAATGATTGTGCCCCTCTGTCCAAGTAGGTGTGAATCCAGGCCTTTCCTATTTCTCAAGCAAGTATAGAACAGGCTGAAGGGGGGCAAAATATGAAGATTTTTTTTTTTTAACATAATGGTGATGGAGTTTTTGACAATAAATTTTAACTAGTTTCATGCTTCTCTTTTGCAAGATGGGGAAAGAGGAGCATAAGACAAAATTTTCACCAAGTGCTACCCCATGTACAAGGTACATTCTTTTGAAGTATCAGTGCTCTTTTAGAGCATCTGCTCTTCAAAGGAAAAAATGACAACTTGTTTGAAGAGGAAACCTTAAGCCCTAAGCATAATAGATAAAGAATGTGAATGTCTTTTGATGTAACCAGAAGTCTTTGATGTATTTATAAAATCTTGCAACTCATCTTGTATTTTCAGCCAGTTAATATATGGATTAAAATAATTAGTTCTAACTAACACATTTTACAATGTTTTAAAGCTGTTCTCCTGGGTCTTCCCTTTTTTTCCTTCACTGCTGACATGCCTGCTACTTTTGGAAGCCATATCACTGTTTTCTATAGTCAAAGGCAGATGTGCTAATACAGAAATGTTTAATGAACCAAATAAAGCTTCCTTAATACAAATGGAAATTAAAAGCAGAGTGTGTGTTGGATGAAGGAAACCAGGCTGTTGCTATGCGGCTGGTTTCATTTATAAAGTTGACAGTTCCCTTGCTTAGCAGAGCAAGAGCCAAACTATACTTTCATTTCATGACACGATAGTATAATCCACACTAGCTCCACTGAGGTCAGTGAATTTATTCTCAATTTATCTCTTGGGGAGCAGTATTTGGCCTTCACTAGAATACGATTTCAATTGCCACCTTATAAGATAAATGACTTGGAGACTTTTAAGAAAAATCTAAAATGAAGTATTCATTCTGTAGAGGTACCGGTGTTATTAAAATCATCTTATTCCTTTTCAATGACTGTCTGATATGAAGAAAAAACCCGTTCCTTTGGGTTTTGGGAATTTTGTCTGACCAGCACTCTCCACTGCTCCTGTCCTGCAATCTGAGAATAATGCCTTCCCTGAAGACCTCCTTTAACAGCTCCAGACTTGTCTGGTGCTTCCATTTGACAGTTGTTGCCCTCAGAAAATATCAAGAGTTCTTTTGACTTTTTGGCCACTCATGACTTTATTTTTCACAATAAAAACTGTTGTTTTCAAATCAGCAGTGTGTAATTGCATGTGCTAAGGGAGCATTCACATCTCCTCTGCTATAATGAATGTTTCCCACAGCTATGGTATCTATCTGCCCTTCCAAACTGCCTGCTTAATTTCCCCTGCAGCAGCCCAGCACCTGCTGCTCATTTCACCATGGGGACACATCATGAATTTTTCTAATAATATTCATGCACCTGTGCTGCACACCTTCTTATGTGAACATCTCTATTACTTTCCTTCAGTCAACCTACCTTTGTTTCTATGACCTTTCTTTTATGAATAACTGGGACTTTGTGCTATGGGAAGCTTTATCACACAAGTGCCACCTGGTCTTCAGAGTTGTCCACATACCTGAATGGCAGATATGATATGCCAAACACCAAAAATACAACAGAAAACCTCCTGGTCTTTAGTTCATTTATTTTATACTTTCAGAGAAAGATTTCCTTGTAAAATCATGTGGTTTAGGGAAAAATGTCAACAAAATGCTCTTTCTGCTTCATATCTCTTTTGTCTTACTGTCCTCTCATCACTTCTTTTCTTGCAGGTCAGTGCAATTGCTCCAGCTGAATTATCGTCAATCATTACTGCAGTTACTAAGTAATGCTTCTGCTCTTTGCTTGATTTATTGCTTTGTTTGTTGGAACTGTACAGGTAATGTCACCATGACTCTTTTCCAGTGATGTACTGGACAATATAGGGGCATGATTCAGCCTGGGATTAAGACATGTGAATTGAGGTGTCTATGTTTGAGCTACAGGAGAAAATCTGTTACAAAACTCAGTCTGAAGCTAGGTGCCTCATGTCAACTAAGACATGCCAGGACATCCAGCATATCCGTAAAGGACTGGCAGGCATGACACAGAAGTCATGGGAGATCTTTTGGAGAAGCAGGTCCAAGTGGAAGGCCCTATAGCATCTAAAATTATGTTTAAACATCTAACACCAGGCAACTACAAGCCTGTTGTTAATACTATCTTTTTTTTAGGTGTCCTAATCTTGAACTGAATCCTGCCTTATGTTATACAAGAGGGGTCAGTCTAACATGCTTTATTCAGGCAAGAACAACTCTGTTGGTGGATGGGCTTTTGCCTAAACAAAGTCAGTTGGGTTGGGTTTCTAAGCATGTGTGTGATTACTTTTAATGCATGATCTATTTGAAATATTCATTTTTGTTTAGAATATCTTCGGCTACAACAACTTTTGTTATTTTTTTTTCCTAAAAAAAACCAGGCAAAAGCTGCCAAATTTGAAGGTTTTCTTTTCCATTCTCATACAGTAACTTTCAATTTTTTCTTCCTAAGTCTAGCACATAGGTTCTCATTATTTCCCTTTGAATTGTTCCCAGATACATCATGGGCCCTATTTGCACTCTTGTTGAATAGGTGTCATAAGCAATGGATTTTGCTTAGCACTTTGTTGCATCAGGCCTTATCCTTACATATTTTCTGTAGAAATTCTGCAACATTATGGGCTAGATCTGTGCTGTGATCAGAGAATCAACACAACTCATAACTGGTGTGAGAAAGGCGGTTTCCAAGATTTGAGAAGTGCATGATGATCCAGCTGATGCTTTTCAGACCTGACCTGAACCATGTTTTTATTGCAGGTGGCCTCTTGCCTTCAGTCCACATTAGAAAAGGGGTTGCTGTTCATCGATTCTGGAGAATGAGCTAAAAAGAGTATTCCAAACTGGCATCTATCGCACCATACTAAGAGGCTCTCTCCCAGTTTGCAGCACTTCAGTAGTGAATAATAGTAAATAAGATGCAGAATCTGCAACAGCTTTGTTCAAACTTTTCAGATCCCCCATCCTCTGTCTCTACCCCCTCAGCAAGAACAGCAGTGTTGTGGATTGTCATAGGAGTTCCTGCTCTCGAGCCTCCGCTTTACTTCATAGCTCGTTAGGCTGAGCAGCTACACTGCTGGATAAGGTCCTAATACTTCAGATTGTCTCTGGAAGAGTTTTGTTTACTTTTGACCTTACAAAGATTAATTTATCATAGCCTTTGACTTCTGATTTTTACCAGGAATACTTCTCTCACCTGGATTAAAAAAAAAATCCCAGAGGCTTGGTTTTAATAAAGGTGACTTATCTTCTCTTAGGTTTTCTTTATGAATGTGACTCTCCTGGATTTGCAAACTCCTCCTCAAATCTCCTGCTGATGCCCCATGCACATACATCAAGTGGATGAGTAGAAGAAGATGGGAAGAAAAACTACAGTGCTTCACTGAAGCTGCACTATATTTCATCTCCCCCAGATACATAATGCCTTGAAAGAATGAGTAATGCAGTGAATTAAAAGGAAAAGCTACTCAGTGGAATTAAGTGAATTAATGAGAAAGAGACAAATACCAACACAAAGGAAAGGACTCGAAAGAGAGTAAGGCAAGGAATCAAGAGAAGACAATTCAGTGAAGTCCACCTTCAACCTTTAAACATAATCTTTTCCCTCTTTAAACAAAAATAAAAAGCTAGAAGGAAAAATGCTGGAGGCCTCCTGTTAGAAGTTTGAAAAAGAATGTAATCAAACAGCAGTTTGAAAGTTCAAATAAGGAGTAAAGGCTTGGAAAAGACTTCCTGAGTCACTGAGTCTGATCCTCTGCCATTTCAGACAATCTTTCTGGTAAACTGAGCAACCACCCTCCAACTAGCTGAGCTTTTTGTCCCTTCACTCCTAAAGGTAGGCCACTGCAGCATTGCTGAATTCCTGCCTAAATTTGTCCAGATTAGTGCAAACCAATGAATTATTTTGCCAACATTATTAATCAACTTCTATATCCTCTTATATTCTCCCCATATGAATTACTAATACACAGCAAACTTTTTTAAAAACAAGTTGTTTTAAATTTCTCCTTTATGGATACATTATGATGATCACTAAATTCAAGTAGTAAGCATTAACTTGCAACGTTATAATAAGATTTTAGAAGAATGTTTAATAAAGCTTTTGATAAAGAAATCACCCCATAACCCAAAAAAGTAAGAGATACAGGTTAACAGTGCATATATATGGAAACTGAAGAGCATGGATGATGCAGGCTGACATGGATGATAAAGTCTCCAGTGCCCATATTAGCATAAATTTCCCCTGTGGCCTTGGGGTGTCACTTTGCCAGCCTGTGCTGTTCCCATATTCACTAAAATGGGCATAACAGCATGTCACAGAGTCACCATGAGGGTAAAGGGTTTCAGATCCTTGGTAACAATAGTCATATTTTAGATAGACTGGCAACAGGTGTTTATCGTGAAAGCTTTGTGCCCTTAATTCTTATATGGGACAGACATATGTTTCATACACAGTACATAAAGTGTGTGTCATATTTCATATAGCAGCACCGAAGACTGCAGTATATTAAAGCTTCTTTAATGTAATGTGTTACTCTATGATCTCATATAAATTCAATCTGTCAAATATTTGCAGTGACTATAGTGTTTGTTAAAGTACTTGCACCATATGAAACACAGTATATACTCCCCAGCAAAGAGCATCCTGTAGCATCCTATTCACATCATGGTACATAAACATATTAATAAACAGAAAATTCTAGTAGTGGTAATCTAGGATTAACTTAATACTGGTTGTGAGAGCCTGAGCAGTTAAATAACGCTGAATATTTATGTAATTCACAAATTAGAATGGGCTACTTGCTTATTCCTGAAAAATGCATTTAGCCAAATGAAAATCTGAGTGGAAAAGGGGAAAACCTTTAATTTCTCTTCATTAAGGGAAAGTAAAGGAATTTAATTATGGCAATTAGTCATAGAAAATTTTAAATAAAAATGAAGTAACGCAGGGCCAAATTTTTCTGTGTTCATACAAAGTAACACTTGACTTGGCCACAGGTTTCACAGATTGCATCAGTTTGTGTGGACATTAACGTGTAACTCATCTCACCTAGCTTTCGGTGTTTACACCTTTCATAGCCAACAGAGAGAAGCAGATTTTCTGGGTATGACACACAGCAATTTAGATGTGTATGCTGTGGTACATTACCAACATTTAGAAGAGGATTCATGTGCCTGAACATAGGCATGGAGTGTTGTTTTAGGCACCGTTGGCTGTCTCACCTATCTCCTGCTATTCTAGCAAGACACAGGTTTCCCAGCAGGCCCGTGTCATGTCTGCTGTTTCCATGCACGTATCTTGGATAAGCTATGTCATCTGACACAGAACTCTGTGCTGGCATTTAGGCAACAAAATAGTGTCCTTGCCTTTGGAGAGAAAAGTGCCTCAATCTAGGTATGGAATGTCAGGCCTTACTTCAGGCCTTCAAAGGTCCATGGCATTACCATCCAAGGGGCATATAAAATAGAAACAAAAAGCATAGAAGAAAGTTTGTAGGGAAGGGAAGGAGAAGGGAGAAAATGAACTTGAACAACTTCAAAAGTTCCATATGCACTAAGCATTTGCGAAAGGATTTCCTGTATACTTAAAAGCCGCAGTGATTTAACATGTCCTGCATCTGGAAGTCCAAATCTATATGCTGATTAACTTGGACTACAGTCTGAGGTCTTTAAATGAAAAAGTAGGTGTTTATCAAAAAAAGTGGGAATGTTCTTAAAACCTAGTTGTAAACTTTGACCACTCACAGAAAGAATAAACGTTTCTTAATGTTTTACAGAAAAAGAAAGGTGAAGCAAGAATATTTTAAACTGAAACACATGGCAATATCACTCTTTGCCCAAAGGAGTAATTATTACAGAAAACAAATCGTTACAACTGCATTTTCCTACACTGGATATGAAAGTTCATGTCTTAGCAAAGGGGTGTGATGCAGTCTCATTTGAAATTGTCTCTGTATGGGAAAATAATCTCTGTGTGCATGTAGATCTGTATATCGTGAATATGATTTTTGGAGAGGTTGATTTTTGCAGGGGAAGGGAGGCTGGTTATTGAGCTGCATAATGAAAACACTAGCACATGCACTTTGTGAAGCAAAATAAAGGCTATCTTCATATCACTTTCTTATTAGAGAGTAAGGTACATGGCATATGAAGCAAAGAATTTAAAGGCTTTTTCTTATCAAGGGTTTCAATTGTTGCTTCTCCATTTAGCCACATGGGCATAGAGTATTAAAAACACTGATCTTCTGTGGTAATGAAACCTATCCCAATGGCTTTGCATAGTTTACCTTCAGACACCTGAACAACCTTCAGAAGTCACCAAACTCTCTCCAGTTATTACACAGGAAGATATACTTCAATGTAAAGTACTCTGAATCATGTGTAAGCTAGACATCTAAAACCATCTTTTCACAAGAGGCCTGAACCATTATATTCCTGTCACAGATACCTTCTTTCTGTCTTGACCTACCTTGAACCTTGGGCTGACCTACCTTGACCTACCTTGGGTTCATGGTCACCAGTGGTCTTACCCTTCAATCATTTATTTGGTCTCTTTGTGGTCATATTTGATTCTGGTTTCTACAACATCCTGTGGCAATAAGTTTCCCCTTTCTTATTAAGTATTGTGTGAAGTAAATAACTGGTTTGCTCTTAAGATTTTCACCTTGGCAAAATGGAGGTGTGTTAAAACTAGACTACGCATAACATTAACTCTATGTGTTATAGTGCTTTTTTACCCTTACAGATAAGTATCCCATTTGAGAAAGTATCCACATGAACAGTCTTCAAGACTTAAAAATTAAATGACATAATTTTTCTGTTGCTTCTTCAGAACTCTTAAAATAAGCAGTTAAATGCACACTGATTTTTTTCTAAAATCTCCAAGAATTGTACAATATTGGAACCTCACAAGGCTGAAGTAACCTATTTTTCACTGTCTACAGCCAAACTGCTTGAAACGTAAGCCTGCTGAGTTGCAGACAGTCTTCTTATTACAAGGGTATACAGTGCCTACCACAAGGGAGACATAACTCCTGGCTCTTCCTCTGTGGCTTTTTTATTCTCCCTGAGCAAATATGTTCTTGTCAACGCTGCATCTATGGTTTGGCTGGGTGTAATAGGATGGCTTCTGTATTCTTTCATTGGTTGGCCATTTGTGTTGGAATTAGCATTTGTCTAGTCATCTGAGACACAGTGTCAACATCTGGAAAACTTTAGTACATTGGGGACATTGAGTTTGTACTTTTTCCTGTGCTTGTAACATTGCCTATATCTCTTAATGTGAGCTATTTTTGTTACATTCTTAACATGAATTTATTGTATGTGCTGGTAGATTCAGAATGATTCTGTTTTATCATTTTAGATATCCATATGTACAAGATTATTTTAAAGAACATGTTTTCCAAGAGTTTATTTCACCTACTGTTTCAATTGTGGCTATGAAATAATTCTCAAAATAGATAGTTGAAAACATTGTGTGTGTTTGGCAGGAAGTCTTTTGTGGCTGAGTACAAGAATCAGGAAAACTGCAATACTTTACTCAAAAAACATGTTCAGACCTAAGACGCCTACTTGACAGAGGGCGTTTTCTGGATTGAATCTCTCTTATGCATCTCATGAGCATTTTCTATGAAAATCCTAGGTGGAATTTTACATTATTGAGTATTTTATGCTACATTTATCTTTTCCTCTTCCATTCTTAGTGTTCTGTTTTCCACACCATTGGTTTTTTTTAGGTTTTTACAGGTTGATTTAATAATTTAGGTACAAACACTGTTTCATTTTTTAAATGGATAGTGAGACCAGTTTCTTAGCTCTTTTTAGGTGAATTTAAATATTAAGTATTTAAATACCTTTAGCATAGCTGATCCTTAGAGCATTAGAAAATCTATTGGCAAACTTTGTGTTTGTATAGTATATCATATTGAATGAGTCACTTACCATCTCTATGCTAGAGTTGCCTCACCTGTCAAACTAGGGACAATAATCCCTACCAATTTCATAGGGGTAAGGTCACTTATGTAATATGTTGTACAGCTCTCTAAATATATGAAATATAATGTGTGATTGTCAGTCATCACTATTAAAGACCCATTGTTTTGAAGTAGATCACTTTTCAGATCACACTTTTTCAAAATTTGAGTTCATTGACATTAAAAATGTATTTCTCTGTCTCTGAACTTAAATGCAAATAGCACTGAATTGTTATTAAAGAGAGCTAAATTGTCTTAACCTATGAGAAACTTTGGTTTTGAAAGTGAACAAGTGAATTTAACTAATGACCTGATACAGAAAAATAAAGGAGACTGCAAAAACTTCAGTGCATTACTCCTGTTCAAATTGCTTTTAAACCTTAGGTTTTCTTCAGTCTTCAGAGAAATGCACCTAAATCTTTCATAAAAGGCTCCGTACACTCAGAGTAAATACTGTCATCTTATGCTAAAATCCTTTTTCTTTCAGAAAAAAAAACCTTTTTTTTAAATCAAGCAGCTGAGTAATAAAAGAAAGAATACGAGAGTCCATAAACCCTTTTTTTTTCCACTGTTTTTTTCCGGTTAATTCTAGCTCCAGGCCTCGAACAACAGAGTTTTAGTAGTTTGCAACTGTCTATGATCCATAACACTTGTTTTTAATCAAGCGAAATTCTGCTTTGATTAAAAGTTTTGAATACAATGTGAGTGTAGGCATGAAGCACTCCCACAGTTCCTCAGGAAGCTGTCCCACCACGCTGGCTGGCTGGAGGGATCTCTGTTACAATCACATACAGCAATGCATGGCCATTACAGGGAGGGAACTTGCTCATGACCTGCTGGGTGGAAATCTCTCTGCATCTCCCCCCATCCAAAGAAACCAAAGCAAAACAAACTTTTGGATGTGCTGCTTACAAAAAAATGCCTTCCACAAAGCTCTACCCTGCTAATAAGCTCAGAGAGTCTTTACATGCACTCCTTCCTCTTCTACTGCTGTTGCCTGCCTGACAGTAAAAAGTAACCCTCAGGATCACTGCTGTCTCAAATTTGTACAGCTTTGGTCTTTTCCACGTTGTAGGATGTGTCAGTCTCGAGTCCTATCCAAGAGGCAGCAGGCCATGGTTTATGATGGGTTTTAGGGCATGTTGGGAAAGGAAGAGGACAGAATAGCTCTCCCTACTGTTTCATGGAAAACCTGCTTTCTCTGCTGAATGATAGTAGGTGACAAAATAAGAGGAAACCCAAATAGCTTAAAGAAGCTAAATTCTAAAGAAGCAAAAAGAAAGGAATGGTTTAATGATGTGAAAAAAGAAGCTTTTGAAGTCTGACTTTTATACCAGGGATGCAGTAAAAGAGGATATCTTGGGCCAAGGGAATAGATGCCAATCACAGGTGAAGAAGAATGTAAGGCTGCAGCTCAGAGTGGGCATCTAATTATCCTTTTACAATTAGGGCACTATTTAAGAGAACAGAGAGAAGGTAATACCAAGTGTTTCTGTCTTGGCTCCTGAAGGCACTTGTGCAGGTAACGAATGAGCAATATGTGGGCACAAAATAGTTGAGAAATACCTTGTGTGATATGTGAGAACCCATCTGTCTGAGTAGGCGTGGTGGGTTTGCATTGGGCAGGGTGCCAACAATGCACTGGGGTGGGCTGCCTGCATGTTATTTTTTAGGCAGTCCCTCAAAGAGAAAGCAGAGCAAATCCTAAGCAAAGCTGCTTTGGAGAGCTCTCTTTCTCAGCCCTTATGGCTTGCCTGAAGCTGCTTGTAATGTAAAGTCTGCAATTTAATGCATGTCCCTTTGCTAGAAGGTGGAGAAAAGAATTAAATCCAGGTAGATATAAATGCATATACTTGTAAGGACTCATATCAAGTAGTTACTATATTCCCACAGTAATCAGATAAAGGGATGTACAGTAAAAAAGGGAAGAAATATGGGAGGTAAAGATAAACAAATCTGGAGGAAAAACAAGGGTGAGAGAAAAATTGAAGGCAATGAGAATCATGTATGCATTGACTAACACTGTTTAAAGTCAGGCTAGTAGTTTTTTGGTCAAGTATGCAGATACGTTACTTTGGTTTTGCTGTTAGGTTTTTCTCCAAAATGCTGATCGTCTACATGTTACCTGAAGTTGAACAGAGTGTAATGGGCTAAATAGGGAGCCAAGCTTTTGGTACTTAAATAAAAGCCCTGGTTTTCCTTGTAAACAGATATGTACCACTCTTCTTATTTTTTTTCTAAATAAAGAAAAGGAAAATATTTCACTCCTTCAGTTTAAGCACCTAAGGCAGAATGCATGACTTCATCAGGCATTTATCTAGTTAATAGTTAACTATTTTAAGAAATCATTACTTAGAGCTCTCTGTCTTAGCTGAATGAGCAGCTACCTTTGATGGCTTAAAACCTCTCTGGAAAGTCTGCAGACTGTATGAGCCTGTAAGAGGGATAGGAAGAGGTAAGAAGTACTCAGGGAAAAATATTCTGGATAAATATCCAACAGCCATGGTCTGGCCAAAATGCTGACATAAAAATAAACATGGCAAATATTTCCTAATGTAAAAGTGTTTAGTTTGAGTTCTGATCTAAGATGTTTAAATTCTGTTTCTAGCTGAGATTGCAATCCAGATAACTGCATTGCCTTCAAAATCACTAGCACCATAAAGCAGAGCTAGAATTCAGTGAGATACATGGAGCAATTTAACTTGGTGCACTTAAAAATGCAAAAAAGAAAACAAAAAACCCCAGCCCTCATCCAAACCCAAGAAAACCACTGTTAATATTTTGCACTGATACTTTTTACTAACAAAGACACTGAAAGGCAATAAGACTGCACAACATTACAAATCAACACAGATTGTTTTTATGCATTCCCTCCACTCCTAATCTTAATCTAAAAAATCAGAGTGAATTATCCCAGGCTTCAGGAACATTAAATCCCCAGGACATTGGTGATTCCAAGAAGAGAGTGAGCCTTGATCATAAAAATCAATGCCAATAGTCTGGTTTTCCTCTGTTAACAACTACTAGTGGCAGAGTGTTGAATAACACCCTCTCTTTCCCTTATTTCTCCACCCACCCATGTGCTAGTTCAGAATCAAGTAGCCAAACTGCTGTTAAGGTTTTAAACTGTTTTGTGCTCTCTTTCTCCTTTTCCTGTATCCTAAGGGATCCTAGTCTCACACTGGACCCTGACAGAAATGAAACTAATTTTATTTTAGATAAATCCCTATTACCTTTAATTCTCATTATCAGAGAAAAGACATTGCAATCTCCCGTAGTGTCAGTGCAACTGATGCTGACAGCATCTCCGCTGTCTTGCCCTGGCCCTGAAAAGCACTAATGGGGTGACCGCAGGACTCTGCTTCTCTCTCATTGTCAAACCAAAGGTCTAGCAGCTGTAGTGCTGAAATTTTGGTGCTGTCAGAAAGGAGATTGTCACAAGCGCCCCACAGCTCCCACAGCTCTTTGAGCGCACCCTGTCAAATCCCCATATATTTTCTCCCAGTGTCAGCTGTGCCATGAGTCCTGTTGGTTAAAAGACATGTTGTTGCAGGGTTTTGCTGAAGAAACATAATAACAAGACATGAATTGTCTCACTGATTTTTCTGGATCATCACTAGTTTAAAATAGACAAGTATATTTTGTATGCTCTTTGCTCTTACCATGCTGCTTTTTTTTTTTGACTCTTCAAGGCAGTGTCTCGTGATGACTTTACTGAATGAAGGAGAAAAAGGGACATAGGAGGGATGTGCTGCTCCGTGACTTGGTAGCCACTCGCAGTCCCTTGTCCCACCCACAGTGCAACAAAACTCTCCTTTTCTTGCTCATCTTAATGGCAGCAGTCACCAGTGCTGTTTGCAGCCTTTCCTTCCCAAAGCAGCTTGGCTCAGCCTCCAACAGCAGAGAACTCATGCTTCTAGGTCGTGTCAATACCTCAGTCTTGCGATGGCTGGAAAAAGGTCCTGTGCAAAGCAAAGACCCATTATAGAGAAAAGGACCTCACTCCTGTTTCCCATCCCCAGTGACCAGGATATTTGTTCCTGTCTTTTTGTTTTCTTGCTTAATTTCAAGAGGGAGAATGCATGGGTGATGGGGATATTGTCTCATATTGTCTGAAGGAAGCGAAGTTCAGTACCTCAGATCTGGAAGAAAGAGAAAGAAAAAGGAGATTTTATAAAACATAAAGCAAACTGCTTTTAGTCACGCTTTGCCTTCCATCCCTTCCATGCTTCATCCCCCCAGAACACAGTCCTGTTGTCTTCAGGTACAGGGAACAAACTATTATTAGATGCTGCAGAGCACTGCCTGGGTCCTCCATGTTTATCTTCAGTTGTCCTGTTATCTTTCCTGATTGCAGAAACACGACTCTGCTTCTTTCCTGGCTGCTTGTAAAGAATTTCCCAGGCTGTTATGCTCAGGAGTGACTACCATCCTGTCCTTCTTTCTGTAATCAAGGTTGAGTTTGGTTGCTCCAATTCACTCCATGGATCATTAACAAATGGAGCTGCAGAATTTCTAATATGACAGTCTGTTGAGCCTTCATAAGTATTCAGTCTGAAATGCTGAAGGATATTATTTCTCTGGTGGTGGAGCTGCCTGTGTTACAGTTGTATGGGAAATTGCATGGTCGCTGCATCCATCAGAGTTCTTGGGTATTTTTTTCTTTACAGTTTGCAAAAATAATATAAAACTGATACAATATCTAAGAAAGTTTCTTTTTAAGACAATTGCAAAAAGTACTGGTGTCTAAATATGCTCCAGCTCATTTAAAAACTGAAAACAATCCCACAGTTGCTGCTTTTTTGCCTTCCCCACCCCCTCTTTTTTAGGTTGCCTATGTACAAAACATGAAGCCAATCCAGTCCACAGAGTATTTAAATATTAATGTCAGCCCTTGAAAATAAGATACTGAGTCTCAAAAACCTAAGGCAAACACTTTTGTTCACTGAATTAAAATAAAGAAAAGAAGAACTCTGCAATTTTGGGTCATGTGCAATTACCTAGAATGTCAGACAAAAAGCTATTGAGAGAAACTCATAGGCAGTGTGGGTTGTTGGGGAAGGAATCTCACTTAATGGAGCCCCACAGCACAAATGTGTGAGGCTGTTTGTGATAACCTTGGAGTGTTTGATAAGAAACGTAAGATGCTTTTGCTCTGTGCTACTTCTCCAGCTCTCCACCAGTTTACCATGGATTCAGCCCCCCTGCATGAGAGCTTTGACAATTTCGCTATATAATGCACCCTTTCAGAGGTCCCCTGCACCCTGTTTGTTCCCTCGGGATTTGAAAGCTGCATAGCGCAGAGGCCTCTGTCCCCTTTCCATGTATTCTTCCCTAATATTCTCTGAAATAGCTTTCCTGACCAGCTAAAGGATTAAAGCTGAAGAAAACCAGAGGCCACCAGCCTTGTCCCTGATGCTGACCAGAGGAATTCTCCAATCAGCAGCACTTATCATCCGTCAAGAAACATGAACTTCCAATGTCCAATATGTGTTGGGGTCTTATGTATTGAGGGCTCAGAATTAGACCCCAGTAACATGTGAGGCATTTTCTACTAGTTTCAGTGGAGTTAATCTAACCTTTTTCTAAGAGTTAATGGACTCAAGTCTTTGGCATACTCCTTTGAAAACTACCTCATTTTTCTGGTGTGATACCTCATGAGACAGGATACTGAGCCATGGAAGTCATGACAGAGAATGGTAAATCAGAGCTGTATGTGCATGGGATCTGTAGGCCATTCTGTAATTTTTTCAAACAGTTGCCAAACAGAGCTATGCGAGGAGAGAGCTTCCCTTTTCATGAGAAAAAAAAATGTTTCAATTATTTTTTTTTTTAAAAAAGCTTTAATTCAAAACAGCACCTATGAGAATCTAAACAATTTTCACTCTAATTTTTCTTCTTTATCAGACTTAATTTCCATGATCCTTCATTTTCTTCCTTCTCAGTAGAAAAGGAATCCCTTGCTGTGATGTCCTTTGAAGAAAGATGGCCTCAACCAACTGAGGAGTAGAGGAACATGAAGTGCTCAAATGTAATTCTCTGGAGACACCACTGTTACCTCAGATTTTTTACAAACATTCTTCAGTACCAGATATATTATTTTCAATATGAACTTTCAACAGACATAAACAATCAACATTCTGCTTTTAAAAATATATAGATTAAAAATGTTGTTCACCTTTATTTCTTGTGGAATAATAACTTTTTAAGGAAACTTCCATCTCCTAGTGTAGCATTTTCTTTTCATCTCACTCTCCTACAATTTTTTTCCTTCAAATTGTCAGAATTACATGAACACAGCATAGCTGCATAATTCCTATATGATCCTTTGAGAGTAATAGGACTGGATTGCTCTGGGCAGTTGTTCACCCTGAGGAAGTGAGTGCTAGGTGGAATGAAGCAGAAGTGTCTATTTCTGGTGGCTCACGTGGGAAAATAAAGTGAGTGCAAAGTTGACAAGACACCTGAGTGTGTCTGATTTGTCAGGAGACTCTGCTGCCATCAGGTAACTTCCCCATCAGTCAGTCTTGCCTGCTTTTACAGGGTTGCTATCTCATTAATTTTAATAGGGTTGCTTGCTTGGCTGTGGGGGTCAACACTGATTAAAATTGTTTCAGACTGTTACTGATAAACTGAACCCCAGCTAATCCTAATGAGAGGTCAAGAAAGGTCATGAATCAGATCCTGCTAGTTTTGGACAATTGGGCCAACAGTTGTCAGAAGAGGAGGGAGTGCAACTAATAAGCTCTTACAAGTGACCCAATAAACAAGTTACAAGGAGGCAGCAGAAATACGGAGTCCTATATATAAAGATCATAGTCAGAAATAATAGTTATGAGGCTTGAAGTACCAATACTGCTCTTTATATTAGGAAGCTTTATTCCAACAAGACACCTCTTTCCCTCTTTCTCTCTTTTTATGATACAAGCTGTAGCACTAGGTGATTACACCTCAGGTAAACATCCCAGGCTCACTTTGCAGTCAACAGAGAGAAAGATTTTCTTCTATGTGCAATTAATCATTTTGTAAAATCTCAAATAAGCCCGATGAATCACACCATAGAGGTTTTCTCTGTTGACTGCAAATGAAGCTTAAGATGATTCAGTAATCTCAGGTGCAGATATCTTCATTGTTGCTGTCTGGAGCCAGGAGAGATGAATCTCACTGAAGGGTACCATACTTGTGAATATGCTCTGCTTTTATTAATGGAAAGGCACAGACTCAGGGAATGTGATTTTGTATTGAAGACATTAATTTCTAGCCAAACCTGATGGTCTGTATAAACACTGCATAAGGAAACATGTATATGTAGGTCCTAATGTGGTTCCCCAGTTACAGGCCTCTGCTGGAAATAGACCAAGCTGCTGGAGAAAAACCAGTGCTCCTGAACACCAACTTTTTTCACAACCTCCTTAGAAAACAGCTGATTGAATGCAGAGAGACCTTCAGTGACAAGCCTATGGGGTTTGTTTTGTCTGACATGCTTTCTTGCCCAAAAGCAAAGAAGGCATAGAAAAAACAAGAGGACAAAAATATCTTTAATTGATTTTACTACCCAAATGCCTTTTTCAGAACCCCATGTCTTCAGGCTGAATCTTAGCAAGCTGATATCTACATGGGTAACTAATAAATCAAAATGCAAAATAAGACTTTCTTTTAATGAGGAAATGTTAGTTATTAGAAGAATCACAAAACCAGCACAAAAAGTAAATTGTGTATCACTTTTTTTTTTTTTTTTTAAGCCTAGGAGATGCAGAAGTGATAGATAAACCTCCAAAGGGCACAAGGTACAGTTTTGCTTGGATGTTTTTCATGATGCTAGTTTTGTCTTCTTTGGCTGGAGGGTCTTATTAAATATCTTAATGGGACAAACCCTCCTATAAGATTTCCTGACATCAGTTGTCTCTGAATTTCATGTGAGAATGTTTTTTTCTTGTGGAGTTTTGGTATTACCACCTCTGATCTCAGTCCACTCCTAACTCTTGAAATCAACAGAGCTGAGTGAGATAATCCTGAGCTTTAAAAAAATTACCTCTTGAGTCTTCTTACTGAATGTAAACATTTCAATCCTGAAACAGAGGCTTAGCTTCTTCAGGTGGCTGACCAGGTTGCCAAATCTCTATGGTCTCTGCTGAGATGTTTGCTTAGTGACTGTGCTTAGGTCCCACTTGCTCAGGCTGGTGCAGGTAGTATTATGTATGAACAGAGTTGTGAAGATAAATACAAAGGTGATTAGTAACAACTCAAAACAGTTTAGATATGTGCATGCTCCTTATAACTGAAGTAAAGCTGTAAGCAAAGAGATGTAAGACAAAGATGATACCAAACATCTGGCTACTGGGCTACCTTTGCAGAAAATGGAGATGAGGTCAAATACTGAAATCAGCCAGGAGACTATTAGTTGGGCGAGCTTTATGATAACTGGTAATATAGCTCATACTGCTAGTGCTGGCCAGAAACTGAAGAGCTCTTTCATGGAAATTT
Source organism: Morus bassanus (assembly GCA_031468815.1). Classification (NCBI taxonomy): domain Eukaryota; kingdom Metazoa; phylum Chordata; class Aves; order Suliformes; family Sulidae; genus Morus; species Morus bassanus. The sequence continues at coordinate 82,707,528 of CM062568.1, read as the reverse complement.
TGGTTTTTTCCTAAACTTCCTGCAAAATAAACCATCCCAGCCTAATTAGTCATAGCAATACCATATGTGCAAAGATGGTGCCTGGTTTTGATGGTCAACCAGTTAGAAGTCCAGACCGAACTACCTCAGAAATATATCTTGTTATTTGTTTTCAAATACTCATCAAATCCAAAGACTTTCAGATGAAAGACGTTGACCTCAACATACTGCATTTTCCAATTTTTTTTTTTTTTAATGGGAATGTTTCCAAATAGTTCAGCATACAAAATTTCTTTCAGCTCCAGAGAGCGCCTGGAAGCAACTGTTGAAAAATCTCCATGAGGGTGTAGCTGGACATTTAAGGATGACACATTTCACTCTAGGTCAATTGAATAAAAAATCATTGTTTGACCTTGCTTACTATGCTTACTCTATATTCCATTGAAGAGCTATCCAAGTCTGTCTTCCTATCCCAAAGCTGTCCTACCTGTATTAAATATCTGTTTTTGGAAGTGCTGAACTGCTCTGGAAGTCTCTCTCAAGTTAGGTGAATGAGTTAAAATCTAAAATGTCACATAGTGATAGTTCGCAAACTCAGAATGGCACATTCAATCTAATTAAATCTAGCAGTGTGCAATAATTTATCTAGCCTTGACTTCACCCTCCTTATTTCAGTCACATTATTCTCTGTCTTTCAGTAGACACCAAGTGCCACAGAGAAGTTTGGCCCAAGAAGTAATTTTGGGACCATAAATTGATAAAATTCCCAAAAAAAGATATTTTGACTCTGATATCAAGAAGAAGAGCAAGTGACGAAAGACAGGAGAATAGGGGAAATGGGAAAGTTACTTTGCAAAAACATAGTAAAAGCATAGTAGCCATGCTATGCAACCTGCTATGCGGGTTGCCAGTGTCCAATGTTCATCTGAGGAAAGTTATATTTAACATGATGATTTGCAAGACAGTTGTAAAAATGAGTTTCTATAGCACTGCTCTAAGCTGTGGCCATGTTGGAAGCACTGGGGAGCAGGATGAAGTACAGCTGAATGAGGATAACCTCCTATATATGCAGGTTCTCATGCTTTGCCGTGATAGATCATGTCATTTCCACACAACTGGGCTGTTTGTCCGTGGTTTTGTCCATTGCCAAAGAAGAGATATTTTAGAAAAAAATCCCCATTCCCTAACATTTTATTCCAGTAGCCCAAAGTGACCTTGGCAGCTTAGTAGAAATCCCAACACCAGACTTTCTCAGTTCATCTTCCACATCCTTTCTTTTGACAGGTTTATAAGTTCTAGCCATCACATATGCGCACAGCCAAAATCAACACAGCTGGTAAGACCTTACCCATGCCCCATTCTAGACACCTTTTTAGCATGCCCAGGTTCTTGCTTTGGAGTCCTTTCTCCTCTCTGCTAAAGAGAACTCTGGGTCACAGTAAACACACACAAGGTCTTGCTTTAAAGTCATTCCCTTAATCTGCTGTGCACCCATGTGAGATTGCTTGTAGTTCTGATACCGAGCCTTCTGCTGCAGTGTTTGGCTGCTGTTCAACAGACAGCATTTATTCCAACTTTTTTTCTTTTTTTCTTTCACATCAGAATTTGTATTTGAAAAAACTGTCTTCTAGCACATTATAGGATAGAGGAAATCCTGATCAGAGGTTTAACAACTTCTGGTTTGAGTTGGTTTTGGGGGTATTTTTTTTCCTCTTTTGATATGATACTGAAAAAGAACATGTTAGACTTCCCTGCATGGTTTTGTGAAACATTTACTGGCACTGAAAAAAACACTTTATGGATTCCAGTCACTATTGCAGTATCTTTGATCTGGAACTGGGACTACTCCAATAAACACATTCTCTGTGCATGATGCACTGTATTTCTTTTTCACCTGGTCTGTTTCATTTAAATGCTTTCCTCTCTGTACATTGCTTTTAACTCTTTAATATTACTATTTTAAATGTTATGCTCTTGATTTTTCTCTGCTTCTTAATACCGTCATATAAAGCAAGAAATAGTATAAAAAAATATTGGGAAGACATGAACAGAACTGGTTTGAGATTAAAAGAAAAAGTAGCCTGAACATCTTTGGACTTGCTTCAGAAACATGTAAGGTACATGTACTTTTTAATAATGAATGTTACTTTCTAAAGCAGTGTAGCAAGAAGTCTCAGTATAGGACAGAAGTGGTTCAGTAACAAGCATAATAAAACAGAATAAGGACATCAGGATTTGCTTCCAATAATTTCAGGGCAGGCACAGCAGCAAAACTGCATTCTAAATGTCAGAAGAAATATTCCGCACTCAGAGACTGTATCCAATGTACATAACACTGTCCTATCAGTTACACCAGCCATTTGTCTACTGCATTCGAATTATGGGTTTTAAAATGAGATGGTAATCACAAATTAAGGTTATCAAGAAACAAGTCAGGAACAAAACAAACCTGTAGGAGAATAGGTAGACTTTTGAAAAGAAAAATTGCATAAACAATTCAGGAGCACAACAGCCACTGATTTATTTCTTCTTGCCATGATCCATTTTCACTTCAACAACAGAAGATTTCTTTCTAAGGGCTTCCAGCAAAGACCATTTGTACAGGTTTACATATGTAACCAAATATCAAGGATAAAATAAGATGGAAAAATGTTGAAGTGGCTTATACCAGGAAGGAAGACTTGTTTCCAGTAACTTGATTTTGTACTTCTAAATGAGGTAGGCATATTTGAAAATTCCAGTTACTTTCTAAATCCTTTCGTCTTTTCGCAGACATCAATGCATTTTTTCCACACTGCACTAGGAATTGACTCAACAGGACACTTAGATGTGATTTATCTGACCAGATGTAGGTATTTACGTCTGAGTTGGTCATCTGTCTGTATTACCTAGCAAGGACTTAACAGGTGAAATTCATCTGGAAATAGGTACCTCCCTTCATGAGGTATGTTTCCATGCATACTACAAGAGCCAAATCCTAGGAGTGCCTCTTTCTTTTCTCTGCCTGTGAAAAGACGTATGGGTGAGCAACCCAGGTATAAACGTTTTTATGGTAGACAGCTCAAGTCAGGTAGGATTAATCCCAATTTAAGAGTCAGTTCTAGACAACACATCCACATTACCCATATCATACTACAGACCCACAATCAGTCTTCATTTGCTGTTAAAAGACAGTCTTTCATCCTTATCTTTTACCATTCTAAAGCAATGGTGGTGATGCCATGACAGAGAGCGTACTCCAGCCAACAAATCTCATTCAAACAAAACACACACAGTTTTTCAGGAAGGAGGATAAAAGCAGTGTTATTTTCAAATAGAAAAGTCTTCTTGACTCCCTCAAGATTTTTCCTACCTACTGTGTCACAGGGCAAAGGGAAAGAAAAAGCAATACATTATAGTTACTTACTATCAAACCTTCCATCTTTGAAGCTATGGTCCTTATTTTATCCCTTTCTGACAAGAACTCCACAATTGACCAAAAAGCTCTGACAAAACATGCCACCATTTGGTTGAGTTATCTTTTGTATTGAAGATATGTTAGTATCAAATAAATCCTAGCAGATAAGGGATTTTTTTGCCTTCTGGGACATTGCTACTATTCCCAGCTCCCCATTGGTTAATGGGTATTCAGCTGCACTTGTTGGCACATCTACATCCTTTCTATTAGTATTCCCAAACATGCTGCCCTTTAAGCTTTTCCCCCTCTTGTACCACATTTGACAGCATTGTCTCCATCTCAGCCTCAGTGCATTAGCGAGGTTGTCTTGTGCAACACAGAGAATTTCTGTCTGGTTTTGGGATATTTCCTGGGTAAAACATACAATGATTTGTCATTCAGGCTGTGCTGCAAACTGTCTTATTATACCTGACAGCTGTTGAAGAGAGTGGCTGGGAGGAGGGAAGAGCTGCCTGGTGTCCCAGGCTGGCTCGTGCTGGAGGGACCGACACAGGGGCTGGCTGTGTGCGTGCGGCTGCATGTCACTCCAGGCTGTTCCACGGTTGTGGTGGTCCTATCACACAGGGCTCCTGTGCCCACTGCCCCTGTGCCCTTTAATATCATGTATTGAAATGCATTAAACTAGGATTCCATTTCAAACAAGGCGGGGAGAAGTGGGAAGTACTCTGGGCTGTCTTCTTTTCAAAAAGGCACTCTTCTTTCAAACTCAGTCAGTCCCAGACTTTCAAGATTGTGATTCACTTGCTAGATCCTTGTTAGAGGGTAATGATTTTGTCCTTTTTCAAAGTAGGAATGAAAAATCCAGGTACAAATTCTTAATTTTCCGGTATAGTAAAGCGGCTACAAATAGAATGCCATTCCAAACAACAGCTCTAATTCTTTTCACCTAATATTTTTTTTCCGTCTGCACTAACTCATAGGAATGAAGCTCATATCTCTGAAAAATATGCTTACTGATATATGTATTTGTGGGAAAATACAGGTCCTTGGAGTAGTAACTTCAGAAAACACAGTGAAGCAACTGGGAAACTGCTGTTACTCTTACATACCTCCTCCGGAATATATTTACCTCTTCATGCACGACTGCTTTTATATGCACTGCTTGTGATCTTGATTTTGTTTTAATTAATTTATTCCCTGTTCAGAAAATATGTAGGCATTACCACCTGGCTGAGTCTTATTTTAAATATGTAGAATAGAATAAAGCCTAACAGAACAAAATAGAATATGACAGAATGAACACGTCAATGTAAATAATATAGGATATTCCAGCATTTATAACTTTTTAAAGTGCACTTCAGTCATATGCATATTTTAGCTTTTGTCTGCAATAATAATGGCTAAAATATTATTTTCTCTTTTTTTAAGAAAGTCCTGCATATTGAATGATTTCAAGACATTTATAAGAAGTGTGAATTGTCGTGAGATCTGTCAGAAACTGTTAAAGTTGGCAATGATGTTTAGAGTACCAAGATTTAACTAATTTTTTGCAAATTATAAACAAAGAAGGCTGAGGGAGTCTTATTTCTTATTTGGAACAAGAAGCAACAAAAACCCCCAAGATTTTATTTTTAATGGTTTATACTGAACTTGCCTAAAAATGTTTAGATAAAGTTATTTCTTTGGGAGCAGTAGTCTTTTTTCCCAAATCCTTTGTCTGGATGGCTGAGTGTGGCAGTGCTGGTTAACAGAGAGTTTTTGCAAACACTGAAGAAATAAGGTTTTGGTCTTCTTTTGAATGGTGTCTATAAACTGGAGTCTTTGCTTGGCTAATTTTGTCTGATCAGACTTTATATGTCTGGTCTCCCTCTGCGTGCTGCAGAGAGAAATAATTACCTCCAGGCACATCCTATCATGTGAGCTGAAATGCCCTCTCTGGGTGCCTACATGTCGCTGTGGAGGGGGCCTTGATGAACACTGAGAATAAATAGACAGCTTTTACGGAAGAAAAAAAATTAGATGAGATGGATCCCTCCTGATTGATCATGAGGGGAAAGAGCCCTGCCCCCATCCTGAGCCAGTGAAACCTGCTACGATAACTCATCCAGGCTTTAAACAGTCAAAGTGCTGGCGATCCCACATTCCTCTGTACATGATGTGGAGAGCTTCAAAGGGAGCTTTTTCTGCACTCAGACTTCAGCAAAAATACCAGGTCAAAGGTTGAGGGTTTGTAAACTAATAATCCCCAGATGACAGGAGAGAGGAGCCCTTACCAAAATTCTTTCCCTCTTTTTTTTTCTCCCTCATGTCTTTAATTCATGGGGACTGTGTCAAAAAATGGTCAAAGGAAGAGAATTTTTAACATAAGCAGCAACACTGCAAATATTTTGGGTAAGGAGGGAAAGAATACATACACATTTTCACACATACATTTTAAAAAAGGATTATGCATAAGCTTAGAAGAAGCTTATGGTTCAACTCACCGAAGAATGTACTAGCGTTTGCAGCAATGTTTATTTTTGGTGTTTTTCTCCTATCCTCTTTTGGTTGTCTTGGAGCTACCTGAATTGTGCAATAAAGAGGAAAAACAGGAATTTAGCTGGTATCTCCACCTTTTTTGGTAACTGAGTTATTAAAATATACACAAGACAAAGCAGATCCTGGATGCAAACTTCAGTACCCAGTCTGTACACGTCTGCTTTATTAATGCAAAGCTTAGAAGTTTCATATGGGAGACTTTGTAGGCAGGGAATGTGAGTAGAAATTTTGCAATGACCTGAGGTGCTGAAATAGTCTTTAGGAGAGCAATTTCCAGCCAGAAGCATCTGTTGTCTCTCAGCGAGCAATCCCAACCTGCGCAAGATCAGAAGTTTATCTCCAGGAAGCTTTCTTTAGCTCAAGCTCTCACAGCTCAAGTACCCCCATCTCTGAAAAACATGAGACAGAGCAGCTCACTCTTTCACCCATGGTTCCTAACTACTTGGTCTGTGAAGGAATTTTACTGGGGATTCTATGTGTGTATATAGATAATGAAATGAAGACATTTACAGCTACACTAAACAGGAGGAAAGCAGCCAGGGAGCAAGCTGTGTGAACAGCAATGCTTTCCCAATGCACCACCACACTTCTCAAAGTGTAAGGTGCCACAGAGAAGAGCAGGAGAGAAGCCACTCTGACAACTACTGATGTCAGGGAGGTATGAAATTTCTTAACTGCGCAGCAGTGGAACAAAGGTTAAAAATATTGGACTACACTAAGGCCTGAGAGCAAATGTTGAAAAAACATTGAATTTTCCACACAGTTGGTCTTTGACTCCCATCACAGCTTTCTTGGACTTTGTCTGGTCTTTGTCTGAGAGAGATATGGTCAGATCTGATGTGACAGTCACTCTGCATATGGGACTTACCAAATCAGCTCATAGGCTTTCTTGCAGCTAGAAACATGGATGAAAAATGGACTTAACTTTATCAGTTTAAAGGTAGATGGCCAGTCTGAGCTAGTTATCCATGCTCAACTTGTAACAGAGGTGAATGAATAAAAAAAGAATTTTGTTAGCAGCTCCTCTCATGCCATCTGGGAATTATTAATTTGCAAGCCTTCATACTCTGACTGAATTTTTGCTGAAGTCTAAGTGGGAAATAGCTGCTTTGAAGCTCTTCTCAACCTCATGTGCTACGACAACCAGACCTCTATAACTCAGCGTGTCTGAAGCCCAGATGAATTACTGCAGCAGGTTTCACCAGCTTAGGACAGGTTATTTATGCCCATACTGCTTACTCCAAGTGGGAACCACCTTCACTTGCCTAAAAGATGGGCTGGTTTAAACTTTCAGGCTCTGCTTAAAAAAATGCTAGAAGCCTTTAGAGGGCAATTCAGCCACCTCTCTTGGACACCTGTTTTAGGACCTTCTGAACTGCCCTCTTGAGTTGCAGCTCTCCCTCTCTCCCTCTTGCATTGACCATAGGGAGCTCCCAGGGAGCTGGCCCAGAAGAGGCACCTTCTCCAAGGACTCCAATGAACTACTCAGAGGAAATGGCAAACAGAGATGTGGAAAAGGAAGATGAGAACAGTGAGCATAGAGTTAAAGAATAAAAGGGTTATGGCATGTAGTGCTTCACAGGTGGAAAAATAAACTGTGCATCCATTCATTTAGACACATACAACTGCTTCCTACACAATGCTGCTGTTTCTTCTGCTGGGGGCTTTGTTCTATTCTCCATCCAAACAAAAATACTTCAGTTTTTCAGAGAAAAAGCTTAGTTTGCAAAATTTTTTGTCTTTGTGAGCAATGACTAGAAAAAGTTGAAGGTAAAGCCACAGAATGGTGGCCCCTGTCCACATATTCTACCTCCAATGTAGCCAGTGTGGTTTTTCTTAAGAATAGCAAATTTGTCATATAACAAATACATGACATGCTCCGTATGGCTTATCATAGCCAAAAATACATGACAGAGAAAAGAAAGAAAATGCTTTGTGTTGCAAAATCAACAGACCTCATGCTCAGAAAAATGTAAGCAATTTATTACAAGTCTAACTGGTATCATTCTGCATGATTGTAAGAAAGCAGGGGAGTTTAATTGCTGGGAAAAAAACAATCAATCTTTTACTGGAATCCCAAGGATCAAGGCAAAACATGGCATTGAGCCCAGCTTTAATAACCTTCCATGACATATGAACCTTAATTTTCTTCAGTAGAAAGGTATTTTTTCTTCAAGTACTTTTTTTTTTTTCCTTTGGACAGATATTTGACTACTGTAGAGCACATAATACACACAAGCTGCCTTCAATTCATTTTTTTATAAAGTATGTGGTGGCTGGTTCTGGATTAAGAAAATTTTTAGAACAACTGAAAATCCCTGAATATACATTTTTTAATGTTTTTGAGGATTGTCTAACCCTTCTATGGTAAAAGAGATGGATGAATTAAAATGTTAATATAACTGGCTTCTACAGAAATAATGAAATTCTCAGCTCTCAAGCTGTGAAACTGTATTGCCCTTTAATATAAGTATATCCAATATTTGATAGATCTGGATCATTAATTATTTTTTCCTGTGTATCTGTCCCAGATTTCCCCTGTATATTTTTTTCCCACTGGCTTATCTGCAAGGAAAATCCCAGCTGTTGTTAAATCCAAGTACAACTGAAAAAAACAGACCTTTGAATTTTCCCACAACACTTCTGCTTCTGCATTTCCTAGATGATGGATGAGGATTGGTTTGAGTCCAGGAGTTTTCCTGTGCACTATGCCATGAAAAGGTGGGGGTGAAACAAAACAGGAGAAGTCTCAGCTAGGTTTTGTTGGTTTTGACCTACACTTTCTTCTTGTACTCCCATTGTATATACAAAAGTTTCGCCATTAAATTCTGTTCTCACATGCAGCCAGTGAACTGTACTAAAGTCTGCTGAAACTGGAATATCTCTATGAATATATGCAAAGTTAAAATCTGTCTTTTAACCATCTGTAGACAGAACTAATTCTGCTGAGAGAACTTATTACATCCTTTATCACAAATATGATGCTGGGAAACGTTACAAAGGGCCCAGAGAAAGAATGTTGGCCTGGACATTAGCTCTCCCTTCCATCATTCCTAGACTCATGTTGTATAGGTGCACTCAGTTAACTGATAACAAGATGTTTTGTCAGAAAATAGAGCTGCACCCAGCTCTGGGACCCCCAGCACAAGAGAGACGTGGACCTGTTGGAGAAGGTCCAGAGGAGGGCCATGAACTGAGACAGTTGGCTTTGTTCAGCCTGGAGATGAGAAGGCTCTGGGGAGACCTTGTTAGGACCTTTCAATATTAAAGGGGGCTTATAAGAAAGATGGAGAGAGACTTTTTACCAGGGCCCATAGTGATAGGACAAGGGGAAACGGTTTTAAAGTAAAAGAGGGTAGATTTAGATTAGTCAGAAGGAAGATTTTTTTTTTTTTTTTTTTTTTTTTTATGATAAGGGTGGTGAGGCACTGGAACAGGTTGCTCAGAGAAGCTTTGGATGCCCCATCATTGGAAGCATTCAGGGTCAGGTTGGATGGGGCTTTGAGCAACCTGATCTAGTGAAAGATGTCCCTGCCCATGGCAGGGGGGTTGGACTAGATGATCTTTAACAGTCCCTTCAGACCCAAACCACTCTCTGATTCTATGAAAACATCCCTTGCCTTTTTACATTTGTGCCAGTATCCTGGTTCCATTTTATCTCCATTTTATTAATTGTCCTTTTTTTCCCCTTTTTCTTCCTCCCTTCCTGCCCTAAGAAAAATACTTTGGGCTACTGGACAATGGAAATCTTAGAAAATGTGATTCTCCAATTCTTTTTTGATGGGAAACAAACCAAAACCTCACAAATATTCAGAAGATTGGGAAAGACTTTCCTTCTCAGTTCTGTTGCTAACAGATACATTTGACATACACTTAATCCAATGGTATCTGTACAAAAATTTCAACTGATTTTAGCCAAAGATGCTCCTACATCATATCTTACATCCACTGAGTATCTGAAAATATGATTCTCTACTGCCAAAAGATGAGAGACTACTCATTAGTATTGATCTAGATATCATTATTTTAACTTTTATCTGGAGGTCCTGCAACAGGAGAAGTCTCTTCTCTGTTAGATATGTAATAGCCAGAGTGCTATGGTCAGGGATATTTCTTCTGAACTACAGAGCAAACCCAGTGTCCTTGGTGCTACTAAACTGCAGAGCTACATCGGTATGTATGCAGCTGAATTAATTTTATTGTACATTTAATAGACCTTGTTACATCTCTAAAGCCAAAGAAGATACAAATACCAGTGTCAGTGCTTAATGGTATTACTGCTGGTACTCTGCCTAACACTACCAAGCGTACTATTAATTATATAGGTGCCTCAAATGACTTGCAGTTACATTATGCTATCAGAGTAAAAACTTGCTGAATTTCAACCGGTTGGAAATGGCTGGTTGTTGCCCTGCTGTTTCGGTTGGATTCTAGCATTAAATCAAAAAGTACGTGAGTGAGTGTATGAAGATTCCCAATGGGCAAAAATTGTAATATGCCAAAGGGAGCATGAATGACTCACAGCTATTTTAGGAAGAACTTGCTGTGACAAACTTAAAACCCTTATGATGGATTTATAACTGCATTTATTTTCAGTACTACCTCCTGCTATAAAAAGATGCAGAAACTATTTAATCTTTCTCTTGCTGGCTGAAAGGCCCACACAAACAGGGTAATTTTAAACTCTAGGAAAACAAAAGGTAGCACAAAGAAAGGGAAAAATGTTTTCCAATCATAGTCTTTCTATGAATGGCTTAAAACAACTGATTTCAGCTGATAGTACTCTCGTAAAGTCCAAAGACTTTAACTGATTGTATTGATCTCAATTCTGTTGTAGTAAACCACTACCAGCTCCACATAAAATGACCACAGTTCAATAGCCACTGTGATGATATGTTTTGAAACCAAATCTTTGGAAGCTAAGTTTTACCACTGCTCATTACTGCCTTTAAATTCAACTGGAAAAATGACATCATGCTCTCACATAGGCAATTATCAACGTTTGCTCTGGGGGCATTTGACTTTGAAGAGAACTAAATGATACAGTTGTTTGCATGCATAATATCCTGACATTTGCACAGGCTATATGTATTTGCACCGGGCTGTGTTTATACAGGTTCCTGTCTGAAATGGCTAGCTAAAAACAAACTCCCTTCCTAAAGCTATACAATCACATCAGTGTGGAAAGATGCCGGGTGGACTATGTCAGGCAAAGCACTTCATAGGCTTTTTGGATCCAAGCTGGTTTCAGGGGGTCAGCTGCCTCAAAACAGGGTGGGTCTTGGGCTTCACTGCGCCTCTCTGTGCAGATGCTCCCCAGGGCTGCACGGAGAGCTGTTTGGTGGCATCTCAGCTCCCAGCTGTGCATCAGAGCTTTGTGTCTGCAGGTAGACAGCCAGGACGGAGGAGGAAGGGGCACAGGCTGGTGTATGCTCCTGCACCCCACTCCCGCTGGAGCTGCGGTGCAGCCAGTTTAGAGACAGCCTTCACATTTTCACTGGAGGCTGAAATTATCTGTAATAGCTTACAGGTTTAGCCCAGATTCTGTTAAACATTTGGGAACGGTCGGGGCCGTGGCAGCAGTGCTGCAGCAGCTCTAGTGCTTGCCGGCAGACCAGAGCCATGCAGGCAGGAGAGAGGCCCAAGCCCCCCCGTTCCATCTCCCAGCCCAGCTGGTGCTGAGTGAATAAACAAGCACAGACGAGTTACCAGGAGGTGAACCCAAGGAGGTGTACTGGGGCAGCGGGATGGCATGCTGTGGTGGGGAGCTCCCCTCCTCTCCCTCCTGCCGTGCCTGCCTGGCCATGCTCCTCAGGAACAGATAAGCATCATCTTGAACTCATTAAAATTGTTTTCATCTCTTACGCTTCCCCCCTCCCCTCCAAACAAACTGTGTTTACCCTCCCTTCATCTACAAAACAAGGGTGATATCCAGTGATCTGGTAACCCCTCAAGATATTTCTTTTAATACACTGGCCTTTCACTTCTGAAGATTAGAGAGTTCTCTGGGGGCCAAGAAAACCTGAACACTGAAATTCAAAGGGACATGGAAATGTTTTGGTTTGGATTCATTAAATATCTTACATGTGTGAAAGACTTCTTCACTAGTTTTTCTAGTAAGGCCAGTACGGCACGTTGTATTCTGGAAATGGTTTTGATCCGAGACGTTTTTCCTGTTAAAAACACGTCTGGCTGAGTCATAGGAAGATGGATGATCTCTCTGCTCCAAGACCTGACAGGGAAGGCTCTATGCTGCGTGAGGAAGGGAAAACACTGGGAGACAGTAGCAATCATCAGAATGTGTCTCACCTGCTCTATGGGCAATTGTGCAAACACCCCTCCTGTCCCGGCAAACGCAGGGAGTGGTGCTGGCTCCAGGGCAGCCATGGGTCCCACAGGAGGTATTTCTGCCCCAAGCCCCTGCTGCAGCCAGGCAGCAAGGGTGCAGGCTCTGGGGGCAATGCAGGGGGAACTTCTCAGGAATGCTGGGACTGTTTCAGTGTTAGAAATCACTGCCTTCAGAAATTAAAGCTGTAACTGTTCCTCCTCATCTATGAAATCTTCCGCTACTGGCTTTGGCAGGAGCAGGTGCACAATTAGTCAAGCAAAAGAGTGGCTGCTGGCCCCTGCATACAGCACAGATACCCAGACCAGGGATGAAGAAATCCAAGGGACTGACATGGTTTTAAAAGTAGTTATGAAGAAATGTAAATACATCAATAAAAATCCTGGCAGGTTCTCTTCTTTGGTGAAGAAATTGGGATGCCTCTTGTCCCTTGTTTAAGCTTTATAGTGTTTCTGTCACTTAGAGGAGCTGCTGATATGTTTCTTTTTAAAATGTGATATTAAGAAATCAGAGTCAAAGGCACATTGGTGGCTTTTCTGTCTGGCTGCTAAATGGCTGTCTCAGAAAGTATGCAGCTCTATTTTTAGGGAGGAAATGGTTTTACGGACTAAAATTCAAAGGATAAGGTAAACAATTGCACATACCTCTTTACCGCAAAAGATTATTTTTCCCTTCAGTGCAGGTTAGTGCTTTCACAACAGGCTGATGAAAGAGGCCCTTACTGCTCTCCCCACTTCCCCCCGCCCCCACCCCCCCAAAGGCTACACAGGGTCTCAGGTGAAGTAATAAAACATGGCAGAGCAGCACAAGTGTATATGGAGAGGAGGGGGAGGTAAAGCCAGCAAAAGTAGCTTCTGATCGTTGACTATCCCAGCTGGAATTAGATTATGTCACTTGTGAATATTTTATAGTTACCAGCTGAAAGACATCTAGTCAAGCAATTAAAGCCAATCAGTGGAAGATTGGAGTGTTTGCTTCTCAGCCAGCTAAATTAAGCCACAAGCTCTATTAAAATGTTAAGCGGAAAAACAAGGAAAGCAATATACTTGGTCCTACTGGCGACAGGAAGGAAATACAAGTAAAATTTTGTCAGTGAGCGTGCACTGCTGAATGGTAATTGCAGAGAATAAAATGGCCCAGGGAACAGCTCAGAGACTCCTATGGGAGGCAATATGTCATGGGAGGGTGGGCATGCATCTGCGGTGCCCTGGTCCATGCACGGGGCATCAAGGAAAACCCCCTCTTCCTACCTGACTAAAGCATGCTCGAGGACATTTGGCTAGCTTAGGTGGCCTTCCCCTGAATCCCATCTCCACGCTAAACTCCCACTGATGTGAAAGGCAATAGTCTGAAGGAGGCAGCAGAGGCAAAGCTTCATGTTGTAACCTAGCCCCCTCTTCCCCCTCCCTTTTTCTTCTGATGTGATGCTAGGGCCATGGAGCAGATTGATTGCAGTTGAGAGCAGAAACAAAGTTCTTGTTTTCTGAGCATCAGTGCATCAGGAGAAATTAAACCTAATGCTCATTTTCTAGAATAGCATTAACTTCTTTGAAGAAATGAATTGTTCAGCTGGCCTCTTAATCTAGATGACAGTTTTATTACAATTAAAATATCACCTCTAGGAAGCCCTTTGTTTGCATTTGACAGATTTTATTGTGTTTATATAGGCTAATGAAGCAGAATGAAATTATGCAGCTTATATTAAATTTAAATGACTGATTTATTGTATTTAAAACCCAAAATTTATCATGCATGTTCTTTAATGGCACACAAACTACGTTAGTTCACTGCTGGTTTATATTCTACTTCAGTGATTTGCCTGATCAAATAAGGTTTTGTGAGTGCACTAAAATAAGGTGAATTAATGTCTAAATAGTTAAAACAGGAACAACTGTCTTTAAGCATTTTAGAAGGGTAGAAATATTGTGATGCCTGGTCTAGCCTGTGCTTCAGGTCAGTGGCTCTAATTTCATGGGTTACTATCAGTGATCTCACTGAAGGGCTTTAATTTGAGCCCTTGCCAGCTGAGCTCAACTTTCTACCCACACATTTTTGTTGTTGAGATTTCTTGTTACTTACTTTTATTGATCTAGTAAACTCTGTTATTCCCCATTGAACATGCAACTCAGATAGTCCCTACTGCATACTGTATTCAATAGAAAGGAGCAGCAAGTACCCAGGTTTCCATGTAAGTACTGAGCTGATTGTTGTGAATCTGAATACAACTTGATTCACATTAATATTTTCCAATTATGGAATTCCTCTCACTTTACTTTAGATTTCTGTTCTATAGATGTTTACTGCTCATCTAGTTACTCCATGTTTTCTTCTTTCATTAACAGAGAGAATTAGATATGTGGTGAGATTTACTGGATATGTATTTTAGATGCTGACTTTAGGATAATGGGGGGTTGTGCTTTAATGCCTCTATTCCTTTCCATACAGAGGAAGCCAAAGGTGATTACTTTAGATGTAGAAGACATCTACAGTGCAGAAATCTGTTTAGTCAGATTAATTCCATGGCTAATATCTGAAATATTGCTAAGATATGGTCCAATAACAGTGAATACTGGTACTTTTTATTGTCAATACAAGCATAAGTGAAGGGCTTGGGATAAAACTTTTTGTAAATCACCCTCCAAACCAAATAGCTGGAATCACTGCTGTTAGGGTGTATCAGACTTAATGCTAGGAAGCTTTAGGTAGACCAACAATTGCTCTTTAAGAATAGCAATTTTTCTGAAAACTTGACTTTCAGGGAATAAACTAATTTCACATATTCAGTTTGAATCTGATAACCAATTTTGGCCAGAGGAACTGTGGAAAGAGAATTTCAGAAGACCATTTTTCTTTTTTAACAGCAGTGTCTGGTGAACTCATGACATCACTGATTTATTTTCCTTTGTAGTATTGTTGTATCCTCAGCTTGGCTTTCCACTTTGACTATTAGGTCATTGACATACATTGTTTCATATGTAATACTATGGGGAAAAAAAGATATTGGGGCTGATTTTCTGCTCAGTTATTAAAATGGTATGACTGAGTGAACAACTTAAATTATTTCTGTGATTAAATGTATTGTGTAACAATACAGATATTTGTGGGTATAAGTAAGTTGGACACAGGAGTCAGCTTTAGTTTCTAGGACTTTATGCATGATGGTGAGTCTCATTGCCCTCATCCTTCAGCTCCCAGCTGTCTGTGCACTGGGTCTGTAGAGTATGGATTTGTGAATGCCACCCACAGGCAAGACCATTTTCATCCGCAGAAAGCTTCGTTTAACCTCCAGGACTCGACTCAGCTGTGCCGATATCAGTTTCTGTTCAGCATAAGTAAAGATTCAGTAACTTGCATTCTTTTGTGGTGCCTTATTTGAACTGTAGAAAACTAGGTCTAAGCAGGCAACAAGGTGGAAATAGGCTCCTGGCAGATCATTCTTACTTCTTGCTAATTCCTCATTCAGCCATGGAAAACACGTGGGCTTACAGACTTGTTAAGTACCTATAGTGTACAGGGATTTGGCAACTGCCATGCTTCAGAGGTAGGGAATCTCCACAAACAGAATCTTCTTTAAAATATAAAGACTCTGATTCTGAAATACTTAGTTTTTATATCTGCTATGAGGAGCAGCTGTGTCTGGTGATATAAGTCCAGCATGAATTTTCCTCTGCATGACTCACTTGAGGAAATAACACTTCTCTCCCATTGAATTTCCAGTGAGAAAAGTTAACACACTGTGTTAGAACACACATAACCCAATACTGAAAAATACAGCTGCTTTAATATACCATAGTCATCCTTCCTAAAATCAAGGTGTCAGATTATGGCCCATCCTGCAGCAAAGGGCCTAGACCAAAGTCCCATGTGTTGCCCCTTTCAAAGTTTCTTGCCTGAGGGTGGATTTGTGTCTCTAAGGCACATCCAGGGTCCTGCCCACAGATTACATGAAGAGCCCAGAAGCCTTGGCAATCCTGGAAATCTCATTAGTGAAGAATATGAGTTGCCATGGGAGCCTTTCTTATATTAAAACAAAACAAAACAAAACAAAAAAAAACAACCCACCAAACAAACAAAAAAGCCCAAAACCCAAAAACGACTAATATGTCTTTGAGTGGGGGAACAATACACTTCCTCTCTGGAGCAGCATCACCTATTCCTTGCTGTCTGACTCGTCTGGCTTCTGTCCTTTTCGCTCTACGTAAATCACAGTGATGCAATGAGCCTTGAAAGCAAAGTTGTTCCTGTGTGTTAATGAAGTGCTTGCCCACTTGGTGTTGTTAAATAATGCCTGGGTAAACTGTTGTATTTTGCAGCAGATAATTTGTTATAAAATAGATATCAGCTTGCAATGTAGAAAAAGATGAAGAATCTGTGACAAAAAAGGAAAAGGTTCTTTCTGTGAACTTGTGTAAAGAATATCTATCAAGGAAAGGTCTTGTCTCTGTGTATGGATCAGCTATAAGTTGGACACAATATCATTGAAAGTGATGAAGTTGTTCAGAGTTAGAGATACAAATAAGTCTGTAGAGACATTTGATGCCGTAGATGTTGCATATCATTGCCACACTTACCTGGGAATAATCTGCTAGATAGGATTTTGGTGGTTTCTTTGTGATAATTGAATAACTTCCTAGTTTCTTAGGACAGCAAAATTAAACATGTAAATATGTTATCGTCTGCTGCTTTTTTTGTGCTGTGATAAGTGACTCATTGTTTTTTCCTCTGGCAAGTTTCTGGGTACAAGATAGACAAGACAGTCTCATGGAGGACCCAATGACCACAGAGGACTGTCTTTACTTCGAACTAACTGGATAAAGCCCTACAAGTGTAAAATTTTTATTGACAGCTCATGCTGTTAGAGATTCTGTACTTTCATTTTAATGCCGTTATTTTCATGTTTCATTAAGTCATTTGAATTAGGAAAGGAAGATATTCCACTGGCAGTTTATGGGCAGAAATCTGTATGTTGGTATATTTAATCAGGCCTGTTACAACCAGGATCTTGCAGTCCAGGCTGTATATGGTAAGGCTATATGGAGCAGAAGTGAATATGCCAAAAAAGCAGTCATCCCCTACAGTTGCCAGAAAAGGCGTTTAATATTTTTCTCCATTTTAGTAGAAGCTCATTGGGATATGCAAACCTCGTTCGTTAAGTACCGCTGCAGAGTGACAGATGCTGACATATATAATTTGACAGCTGCAAATACCAGGTACTAGAAAGTGTCATTTCCCATAAGTATAAAATAATGGGTCATTATTCCCTGACAGATTAAAAACCAAGTACTATGAATAAATGAATCAGTAATCCTGCGTACTTTAAAAGACAAATAGAAATTCTTTTTCTTCTTCCAGAAATAAAGGTGATTTCCTTTGTTCTCTCACCTGTGTGCATCACTGCCAGTTACCAACCCACTGGCGAGGTGGAGCAGAGGAGGTAGTTGCTCACACCATCTACATAAGGCATTTAAGACCTTTATGTTTCCAGACGAGGGATACTGGTTCCCTAGGTAGCCAGTGCAAAAATGGCATGTGCACCCAGCAGATAGTTCAGAGGAGAGGCTTATGGTCTTTTTGATTGCAAGAGGGTCCCAGGAGCGCAGGCTAGCTGCCTGATGTGAAGGGTGCAAATACTTGCCTCTCGAGGGTTGCCTGTCCTACTTCGTGCTGGTCGATAGGATGGGCGCTGTTACATGGCCCCATTGGAGAGCCTCAGCTGTGACTACTTCTTGCCTCTAATTCTGAGCCCATGTTTCTACTGCTGGGGCACTGGCTGGAGTGACTTTCTGCAGGCAGACAGCTAACAGCGGGGGACCACTGAGATTTCGGGAGGAGCACCATGAGATATCTTTGTCTTGCTCAGGGCAGTGGGAGATCTGCCTAGTGGTTGGAAGTGAAGCGCAGGAGGGGAGCAGGGACAGATCACACTCAGCAGAGCTCTGCTGGGGCTGTGCTTGCTGGGCTCTCTGGAGGGGACACGTCTCTCTAGAGGCTGGAGTGATGCTCTGCCTAATGCAGCCTGAATCCTAAAAGAAGCCACCAGGCACCGTTCCCAACATGAATACAGTTAACACATTTAACAGGAATTTAATTGATGTCAAATTGGTTTCCAGTGCCTGTCTGTACTTACCAGCCTTGCACCTACAAGTATGGCTATACTGTACCCTGCAATTAGCAGTTAAAACATGGTTATAATACACTTCTTTCCTCCCTCCTACCTGATTGTCAAACCCATCCTCAGAATAATATATTGCACTAGATGTTGTTGAGACTGAAGGCTGTTCTCCAGCTGAGGCAGTGCATATTGTCCAGTCATAATAACTCCATCATTGTTGTGGAAAGGAGCATGGCAGGAGCTTTGGCAGTGCCCTTGAGTCATTGGAGAAGTCACCTGAAGAGAGGATATACCTTGACACCTAGTTAGGTAGGCTCTGACAATCCTTCCCAGCAGCTCTGCCAGAGCCAAGCAGCTCTTTCCTGCTTGAGCAAAGTGCTCTTTGGTGTCTTTTGGGACAATGTTTTCTTTTGTGCATTAGATACTTTCAAAAATGAGCACTATTTATTCACCTATTTCAGCTTCTTTAAATCTATGTGCCTCTGATGTAACACAAGATAGAGCCATTACAACTGACAAGTTTGAGCTCTTGTGTAATGGAAGCCCCACAGAATTTCACTCTACTTCCTGCATTAGGGACTTGCTCTTTTTTTCAGATAAGCACAATCACTCACATAAAAGACAAATAAAATAATGCCTTCACCCATTACTTACTGAACCTGTGTTGGTAAGGTTTTTAACAAAATATTTAAAGCTTTTCAAAGCTTTTCAATTAAGTTTAAAATGTAACTTGCATTATACTGCCAGAGCAGTATAGACATTTAGATGCTTTAGCAAATCATGCCATGTTTAAGATCTGTTCTTTGTGTTGATTTTTAGCAAATTATGCTTGCTACTGTCTTTGCGTGTAGCAGATTTATTAGAAGCGTGATAAAATCAACTGGATAAACAACATTGAAGTTAAGGGGTGAATTTCCTATAATCTTTGTGGTTCAAGACTTCTTTTTGATGTCTTCTACATTTAGCACAGTAGCCTTCTGGTCTGTGACTGGGCTCCCAGGAACTATAATCATATAAATAATAATTAGATGGAAGTTAAAAACAGCATGACTGTACTGAGGAAATATGCATAATTACAAATGTGTATCAGTGGGAGCTAAGGAAGGTGAATATACTTCAAATGTTCAGATTTTAATACCTCATTACTCAGAGAGCATAAATATTCTTTTAAGGGATGGATTAGACGGAATTCTTCCCTTCCTCCAATCCACTTATTTCTTCTCCCATATTTAATGATTGATGGCGGTTCAGAGATCTGCAGAATTTGTTGAGTTTTTCCCATGTTTCATTCCTAGGAGATTTTTATCTTCAGGCTGCCAATCATCAGGCCGAACTGATTCAAGGGAACATTTCTGGGTGCCTTTTTGTGAACTCAGCCTCGTGTTATCCATGGCATAAGTTGCTGGCCTTCCAGCACTAGTTCTGTTTAAAGACAGATACTTGGACTGTTGGTTGGCAGTAAGGTATATTCTTGGCTTCAAGAACATACTTTTGAAGTCTTTGAAGACAAGAAGCATTGGAACAAATTTGCAGATAGATTACAGCTAAAACTGTGTGGCCAGCATTGCAGAGATGAAATAAGTGCTTTCCCCGGTCTCTTAAGCTCCACATTAATCAAGCCAAATATTAAAGAGCTGTTAAATATTGTTATCAATGATTACTTAGGCAAGGCCTGAACTTCTATACATTTATAGTGTATGTGGGATATTTGTATTTACAGTAACATTGGTTAACTTTCAGAGAATATAGGTAACTTCTTTTTAATTCCTACATCATAAACAGTAGAGCTAATGCATTTTTACCCCTTCAAGGGCCAAGATTTAAAAGGGGAAGAAAAAAATCAACCCAAAAAGTAAAGTTAAAAGCTTATATTGAGGGACCTGGGATGCATTCCTACATGTTCTCTTTTTTTTTTTTCTATTAGTTCTAGGGGTTGGTAACTGAAATTTCCCTTTGGTACAGCAGACAGCTACAGTAACAATACGTCTGCCTCCTTAGTATTTGTTGGCAGTCTAGTTTGCTTTTGTGTGTATAAAGTAGAAAGGAACTTTAATGGCAGTAGCTCAGGATGTGTGGTGCATAGTGCACTAGTAAAGTGGTTGAGACACTGCTGGCAGCAGGATTCTGCAAAGAAACCATCATATCAGAATGAAAACAGCTGTCTGCCAGCACCATAAACTTTAGGGAAATGTTGTGGGTGATTAGTTGCTGCTCCTAATGTGTGAAAGTTGGCCTGTCTGCATACAGGCAAAATAGACTCCCTTTTACTTCTTGCCACTCATACATAGAAATCACAGGACATTATGGGATTGATTATAAGCCATAAAAGCCAGGAAGTTCAGTTTTAGAGTGAAAACCATGGCGATGACTGTCTCTTTCTATTTGGATGTCATTGTGTGAAAGGCTAAGGTGAAACGAAAAGGAACAGGAAACAAACCTAAAATGGAGAATGGGACAAAAAACTCTAATGGGAAAAGCAACTCAGTCAGGAAGGAACACTCAAGCATATAATATAAGGCACCTGGCCTCTCTGAAACTTTTGGTTTTTGAAGTAAACCTTAGTGGTCCTGGAACAATAGCACAAGATCAGTCCAGCAAACATACATTCTGCTGAGTGCCACATAGTCTTTTTCCCCAAAGACAGATGTCTTTCCCATTTCCACCATTCCACTAGCCAGAATATTCTGAATAAACTCCACTTCAATGAAAGCAAAAAAGAATCCAGGTTGATTGCAAAGAAGAGAATATAAAAGGGTTTTTTTGTTATGAAACGCTTCAGTTGCATTTGTCTGGGATAAACTGTTTCACAGGTCATTTCAAAATTGAATCAACTGTGACTGTAAATCTGGGAATTTAACATGGATTAAAATTATCCTTGTTTTGTGCTGCAAAGCATGTTTTCTTTCTGTGAGGGATTTCTCTCACTGAATTGATTATGAAGTAGATGTGAAAACCAAGGGCAGAAGTTGGGGCCACTTAGTTGTTTGGGTTTGTTTTGTTTTGTTTTGTTTTGTTTTTCTTTTAGATACCTCTGAGCCTCTGCGTTAAGCAATCATAACAAAGATAAATATTTATATAGCACCTGCCAGTCTATGGCTTAAAAGCACTTAAGGCACTTTAATATATACTATTGCACAGAAATAGAAAAAAATACCATTCTAGGGTGAAAGGTAGTTTCTAGCTGATAGCAGTGCTAGAAAACAGAAAGTAAACAGGGATTAGAGCAAAGTAAACCAGAACTATTCAAACTAGGAATTGACTAGAAGAGCAAAGTTAATACTTCCACAGCTGCAAAATTTGTCAGCAGGAATTTCAAAGACTGATTTTTCTTATCTTTCATAAACAGGCTGTAAATCTTAGGCTCCACAAAGTAAACAGATGGTTTGGTACTTACTCTAACAAAGGACAAGATTTTATTCCCCCAATTTAGTAAGATATAACCTTGGAAGAAATGGTAAGATCTGAGTCTTAAGTGCCCGCAAGGGGTTAAGAGGGGCTGTAGAAATGACTAATGCCTTTGCCTAAGCAATAAAACTAAATTCTTGGGGGGGGGGGACACTGCAATATTTTTGAGTGCTTTTTCCTCACAAAAAGTCACAGGAAGATTTTCTTTCATTCAGTGTGATCCACTTCATTGTATTTGCAAGAAAAGTAAAGGAAATGAAGCCTTTTACTCTCGGAAATGCCATTTTCACTTTTTAATGCTAGTCAGCAGCTAAGTGATTTAGGAGTCATCCTCAGGAGAATACCAGGACTAGCAGATGATATCAGACAGAACTTTATTTTTTTCTATTCTTACTGGTCAACATTGACTAAATAATTAACAATTTCCTAGGGAAAGCTAGGGAACAGCAGAACCTCAGGCCTTAGGTAAAAGTCCAAAATGTTGTTCCAGAAAATCATTCTCGTTCTGTGAAATGCATATTTAGTATTCCGTGGAAAGTAGGACACCTCTGAGGGGAAGGCATGGAAGAGTCCTGCCTCCAAATGCCCTGTCTCACAGGACAGATTTATTTCATAAACATAAGCAAACTGTTAAGTTTTGCATGTGTAACCTTAATTATAGCAGAATTTAACTTTTTTTTTTCTTTTAAGACAGTTAGGAGATTTTTCTGCTTACTGGGGAGACTGTTTTAAGAATCAATTTAAATATCCTAAATGATTGTGTGTATATATAGTACAAATATGCTAAATTTAACTTTTGAAGTAATTCTTAGCTCTTTGGCTTCCAAAATGAAATCAACTGAAAAAAATTGCTCTGGATTAAAGAGGCATACTCTGTATTTCACTCTTGGCAGAGACAGACCTCAGTCAGGGCTGTAAAGGTACCTGTTTTGTAATCAGCCGCTTTGGTCCCTAACAACCTCAGATGAGGTTTCACAAAATCTTCATCGCCTCTCACAGATCCCTCAGAGTCAGCAGGAATCGATTTACTTACTGCCAGCCGTGCTGATCCAAACAAGCTGGCACAGGACAATACATGTTATGCCAAGACACTAACCCTGGTCCGGGGGTATTCTAGCTCTGTAAGTACAACACTTACTCTCCACTAATCTTTTCTCCACCCCTCTTAAAAGGGAGGGTTGTTGCTAGCCCAAGCAACAAGTTGTGTTGCCTCCTGTTCAAAATCCGTATCTTTCAGAGCCAGCCACAGATCTCTAAACAAGCGTGCTGTACTTTGCCATGACTCCCTAAGCTTTTGGAGACAGCCTCCAGCACATGGGAGAACTTGGTCTATCTTAGCCAAGCCAGCCTTCTGGTACCCACCTCCCACCTTTTGGGTCTCACAAATCTGGCCTCTCCCCAGCCTCGGCTGATGCTTTGGCATTGCTGAATGTCACAACCTACTTACTTTCAGGTACATGACCCAAGGAAGAAGCGATGCACCAGAAGAGCAGCACCTGGCTGTAAGACCCTCCTGGAGCTGTCAGCAGCCACAGCCTCATCTCTCATGGGACTGCCCTGACCTTCAGGCTAGGAAAGAGCAGAGACAAAAGCAGTCTTTGCCTTTTCTGCGGAAGCTGGTCCACAGTATGCAAAGGGAAACTCTCTAGCCTAATTTCTGTGGCATTTACTTTCAGACGTAGGAGACTTCAGTTCTGTGCTTGTTCCCAAGCCTGGTGATACATTGTACATTTAAGAAAGGTAAGTAAAATACATAAGCAGAGTTGGGAGAAGGGGTGAGAATGCAGAGCTTCCTTCTCCTACTAACTGCACTAGTATCTCTCTTCTCCTTCCTGCCTTTCCCACATTAATTTTGCTTGGGAGAGTGGTGGGATGGGGGGGCGGGGATGTCAGCCTCCTAAAAATAAGTGATGGGGGGGTGGAAAGCCCTGAGCCCTCATTTTCTGCTTCCTGCTCAATGCTCTGAGCTCATGTGAGATATGGGCCACAGCACCAGAAGCATTTCCACAAGTTCTCAGACATTTTTCACAGGAAAAAGGTGAGCAAGTGCTCTGAGACTTTGCTCAGGCATATGATCCAGAGGGCCAGGAGACTCCTGTGATATCCAATACAGGGAAGAGGTGAAATTTTAAGGTCTTCTCTGGTATTTTTCAGTGGCTAACATCAGCTTTTTGCCTGCTCTGTGTGCTGGCTACAGTGTAACCCAGTCCTTAGCACTTATTCTCATTATACTTTTAAAAGGATATTTAAGCACCTAACTTGGGGTTGTAAATTGCGCAGAAGCCTGAAGGTTACATATGGTAATGTTGCCCACCAAAGAGCCTATGCTATTTTCTAGATCTGACCAAATGCTTTACAGGGAAGGCCTTTTACTCAATTCTCTAATAGTGTTTACATATGTTTTAGAATTGCCATTGCAAAACAAGAGATTTCCATGCTTTAAGGGTCTCTGTGCATTCCCATACAGACTTTGCTATGCTGGGGGAAATGCTTATGCAAATAGGAATGATGATGAAGTGGAGAAGAAAAATATCAGGACAGAAGAACAAAACTACGTATCTTCTAGCTCCATCAGTTTGGCTATATTTTCTTCCTGACAGCATCTTTGAAATGGCAAAGGAATTCCTTCTTCCAACTCTTCCTGTGACCTAAATGCATAATTGATCAAAATGTACTGGTTACAAGAAAGCCTCACAGAAACCACCAGGAAAGCATTGCAGATTATTTTTTCCTCCTTTTGCCACTGTGTTTTTACAGATGTGATATGTGGTTTAAGAAGCCAAAGCAGACAGTCGTGCTTTAGCCCTGCCAAATCGACCAAACAAAGAAAAAGGTTTCTTTCTTTCCGTTTCCTTTCCTTTCCCTCCAGAGTATCACTATATCAAGCTATTAAAAAAAAAAAGGGGGGGAAGTATTAGCTTTTAATTGGGATATCCAAGATAATTCATGAGAAAAACTACACATTGAGTTCAAACAATTAAACAGCTTTGATTCCTACAAGAATCAGAAGTCAGCGGAGAGCCAGGGCAGCCCAATGGCCTCTGCCATCCTGTGCATGGCTGGCGGCACTGGCGCCTCAGCCGCCGCCATGCCGAGGATTTGAATGCCACCTAGTGGGCCTCCGCGGCCTGAAACCGCCAGAGCCATTAAATTAAATCCCTGCTCATTACCCTGACATTGATTAATAAATGTTGTGGCTGAATCTAGAGCCAGTGGATCACAAAATACGCCAAGTAATGGGTGCGGCAGCGGGTGAGGGGAGCCTGTGCCCTGGCGTGTGGCGGGAAGCATCGTCTGCTGGTTCAGCGGCAGCACATACATCCAAGGACCTTGGCCTCTCTCGAGTGTCCTCTGGTGCTTGAATACCCTGATAACAGATAAGATCTTCTCTTTGAAGCTCATAGAAACTCTAAATATGAAGACAACTGTGGGGCCCTTTTGGCGCTGCAGGAAAGAGATGAGGATAGACGGTGGCTGCCTGCTGTGATAAATTGCCAGCCCGTTCTGCTAGGTGCAGATGGAGCTATGGTAGTTGTAATGATGGATTTGGATTTCCATTGACCTGGGAGGGGCCAGCTGTGTGCATCTGTAAGAAAATAAGCTAACTGCAATTCCTGGTATGGCTCTGTAGCGCAACACAGTTAGTTACTCACTGACTACTCCTCCCCTGACCAGCTGCGAGCTTAGTAGGAAGGAGTGGTGGGAAGGAAATGGCTGGATAGACCTTCCTCAGAAGACCAGCTAAAAGGTCAGTCCCAACAGGGAGGATCCTTGGCCAAGTATTGAGCTTCTCCACCTTTTCCTCTGGGCATTTCTGTTCCCAGAGCCCTGCAGCGCCAGGACAATGGAGATGGGAGGAGGTGGTGGCAGCCGTGGCCTCTGGCTGTTCTGGGGAGGAGGTGTCCACGCTGCTGCTCTAACTTCTGTTGCATGTTGCTCCAGGCAGAGAAGAGCTCCTGGTGTTTCTGTGTGAGGGGCTTGGTGTGCCAGCAGTTCAAGGGAACGGAGAGGTGCAGGTCAGGCTTTGCTGAAGCGTCTTCGTGCCAGGAACAAAGTAAATGAACAAATTAATATATTGCTGAGGGAGCATAGAGGATGAAGGCATTACCCTGGCAGGGTCAGGGGTAGAAAGGGTCAACCACTTGTTTCTTGTCCCATACCTTGCATCAATAGTGAGCTGCAATTCTCCATTTAAGAAAGAGTAAACTTCAGTAAGGGGGTGGGAAGAGAGGGCTCACCCTTTTGTGGCACCGCATTGTGTGATCCGTGGAAGAGCAGGTCCCATACTCGTCTGTGGGGGGCTAGCCACCAGACACCTGCATGTGCTCCAGCATGCCACTTTGCCAGAGCAAAACATTTTAGTCTTGCCTGTCACTCTCTCCATGTCTGTCACAGCTGTTGCAGGGTTTTACACTGGAGATGATGGTCGGTGTTAACAGGCTGATGTGAAGGGCTTACACTTCCTATAAGATGTCTGGTGTAACTCTGGGCATCTACAATAGAAATTGCAGGTGCTGGTTGTTTTGGTGGCATGCTGCCTGTTAGAAACATGGAGGATGGATGTGCATTCAACTTTGCCTCTCCACGAGTCTTATTCTGGGCTGAATGTCCAGCTGGATCTTGCAATGTCTGGGTTTGGCACTTACACCAGCCACTTCTCACAGTTCCTTTGTTTCCCTGCACATACAGACTTACCTCTTGAACACAAACACCTCGATGGTTTCAGCATGCCCTTGGGAGGCAGGAGCCTTGGGTTCAGTTCTTGCCTCTTCATCCAGTGAGCAAAAGACAAACAGGCTGTTTTATTCCCTGGTCTAATGGATATTTTCATGGAGGATGAAACAACTTCAGTAAGAGAGGCAAAATACTTCATATCCTCATGAACAGGGCATTCTCTTGAGAAAAAAGGTATCTTGGCAAGGGAATAATTTCCCCATTCCACCTATATTGTTGAAGCTTGAACACCAAGAAGCCAGCAGTATAACATGGAGCTAGAAGAGCAAATGAGAAGGAATCTGTTACTGTGGTCTGTATGTACCAGGCCATCAGATGAGCAAGTTGGCTTCTGGTCCTGGTCCCTTAACAGCTTGTCTTTTACAATTCATCAGCGCTGAATGTTTATTCAGTAGAAATAATGCTGGGAACCAGAGTATTGCTTAGTTAATTACTTTGTTTGTGGCAAATTTGCATTCTGCACAGTAGTCTGACTTCAACAGAAAGAGCAGATGTGTTGATTTGTTTGGGGTTTGGGTTTGTTGGGGTTTTTTTTTGGTTATTACAGAAAAGCTGCAGCAGGGAGGCAGAGTGGGCTGGGACTGGAGGCTGAACAAGAAGAAAGGCAGAAGCATTTGGAGCAGAGCAGGGAAGCGAGAAAAGGAGGGAGATGGGGGAGGTAGTTACCTGCCCTACCTAGTTATCCTGATGCAGAGGGAAAACTGGTACACTTGGAATGGTGCCTGTGTATCTGGAAGGAGGCAGTCTGGCACAGCAAGGTTTACTAAACAGGAGTTGCTGTAGCTGTTGAAAGTGCAGGGATTTCTATTGCCCAAACCCAGCTTGGCAGAGAGAAAGGGAATTGTTTCATGTACATTTGTTCCCGCAGGCTTGGAAAGGAGAGGTGCAGCAGAGATTATGACTTATTCCTTGTGCTTCTGTGACTAGTGCCTTGTGGCAGCGTTCCTTGAAAGTTGAGATGTGGCCAAAACATAATTCAGATTCAATGTTGATTATCTGTGATGTGGAAAACCTTCAGCCAGACTGTGCTTATACCTTTGTTCTACCTCTAATTATAATACCCCTTGACTTAGATAATTGAATAAATAAATAAATAATATGATGAAACAGGTGCTTAAATGTAGGACAGAGATTAAAAATCATGAATGACTACAATAATCCAAATGATGAGTGATCTCAAGCAGTGACTGCATAGATGAAGTTTAAATATTCTGGTCAACGATGAATGGATGTTAGGTGTTCTGTTCTTTGACTTTGTTTGTTGGGGTTTTTTTTAACCATTTGAATACTCTGTGCCAGTGAAATACCTTTAGGAATCAGAAACTGAACCAACTGTTTAGCAGTCTGGAAACCAGGATTTTCAAAAGTCAGGAATTTTACAGAGGAGGCAAACTCAAACTTCATCCATTCTGTTCTTGCAACTGTACTTACATGAAGCCAAGCACTGTGTTCAGGCTACAGCAAGGCCTAAAAATGTGATGGACCACCTAGCCCCACCCCCACACAGTCCCAGTATGGTAATTATGAGAGTATAAGCAGGAGCCTAGGTTCCCTATAAAAATCAAGGTACAGAGTCTGCATCTCAACATCACTCAGAATAGCCAGCTGAGACATCTCTAAGGAGAAGTCTATAAATGCTTGTAGGGCAGTTCTCCTTCTGGCTTGCCAGAAAGCCAACCAGAGCAGCAGTTAACAAAGGAGGAGCTGCACTGTGGTAAGTGATCTGCACTTATATCAGGAGGCCAGGTGGCACTCAACAGCAATTGTTATACATATACAATATGTATAACATATAATGTTAATTGTATAGGTACGTACATGTTAAGTATGCATTATGGGGATTAGGACATTTACCTAACATTATAACTGGATCCCAGCCCTACCAGATCCCAAGAATCTCTAACCACGAGGCCACTGTGAAAAAGGAAAGGGCTGGTGATGGTACCTCTTGTGCTTTCGTTTTTTCCAGACCTCAGTCCTGACCGGGGCCATGCTAGGGCCTTTGGTAGGGTTTGTGTCCTCCAGCTCATCTCTGAATTGCAGCAGAGCTTAGGTGTCTCTTTTCCCAGGCTTGGGGACTTCAGGAGTCTGGTTGTCCCCTCTAATTCATTCAGAGATTTTGGTGCCTACTGGTCTTCTAATCTGAGAGTTAGGTGAGTACAATTTGCCTCTAGCCAAAATGCAACTTTGGTAATGATCTAAGCATAAATATACTTAATAAATCATAAGGCTTCATAACAGGAAAATACCTTTCCATGTTACTTGGTGGCAAACTTTAGAAGTAGAGAATTACAGTTCATCTCACTTCTTAATTATTTGGAATGGTCCTTTCCCATGGCACAATTATTGTAGCCATTCATTTCTACTGCATTTATCAAAGGAGAAACACTCAGCTAGCATTTGATGCCCCAGCCCTGCAGCAGTCCACATCAAATTGTGTGCAGTAAAGTCACAGTCCAGTTCCCACTAGTCACTGTTGAAAGAGCGAATTTACTTCAAAAGGGGGAAAAAGTTGTCTTTTAGAATACATTAGGAAAGAGAACCGATAACATTGCTTGTACTCAACAGAAACACGTATGATTTTAGCTTTATTTTAGGTATTACTCCATTCCAGTGATGAAACTAGCCAGTGAACACTTCATAGGGGATGGTTCTCCTGAGAGTTAGGTGCCTCTGTGGACACAACTTTGAGACAACAAAGCGACTCTCCCTAGCTAATGTAGTTGACTGTCTAGTTTCCTAAGCAATCTGCACATTTTCCCTGTGCCCTTTACTGAATTTTTGCAGATTAAGAAAGGCTGGTTAATCTGTAGGGTATGTATTCTATAATGACAGCTGGCCCATGCAGACATTGTTCCAAATGCTGTGCAAGCCAGGAATGGACCACAGGGTCTTTGCAAATCTCCACAAAGAATCATGCACTGATTTTTTTTTCAGGCTGCAGAATCATTTCTCAAATGAAACACAGCTGAAGTGCCAAATACTGACTCTCCCCAATCTAGCCATTACATATGGCAGTGTCCTCCTAACCAGTTAACTGCTGTGGCTGGGGAAAGAACTGTATCTGTAGAAAGACAGAATTGTTTTGACCCTGACTATACAAGAATTCTGAGGATAGCAAGGGTTGAAATCATTAACTGTGCTCAAATTGTGCTTATAATGTGCTCAAACTGAGCATATTAATTATGCTCAGAATGCAAGAAATATTAAAGGAGGGATGCAGAGTTGACCAAACACTGCAGATACAGGTCAGCAATTCCTGTCTCATTCTGCCTAAGAGGTCATAACTGCTTCAGGATACAGTTCTCACCGCCATGTCCCAGCTGGTGGTGGCTTTCACTGTGAATTCACTAGTTACTGGCTGAGATGGTGAACACATATAGATTGTTCTGTGCAAAAGTAACAGCTATTTTTCTGAAAAGTCCATCTTATTGGTATTGCATTAAGATAGCAAGCCAATACCCGATCAAAAAAGCTCAGTGCAGCGTACCAATGCCGATAACACCATGTTTGCCATGTCCTCCAGCAGGGAGCAATAGAAAATCGCACATGCTGTAAGAGGGGCCCATCTACCACCAGTGCACCTTTCTTCTGTGGGATGCAGTGCCTGTTAAGACTGTTCTTGGTGGGCATCAGGGCCACCACAGTGGAGAGGGCTTGGAAACAAGATTGGATTTGGAGTACAGGAGCAGGACAGCACAGGGGAATAATATTGCTTGCAGGAAATATATGGGGAGGAAGGGCCTCCTAAAGGAGCAAAAAGGCACTTGGATGGCAATAGGCTATTTGGTTTAGACAAAATGAGGACCTCAGCCAGGATACATGGTACATAGCTGTAACAGGGCAGTGCTGAGTTCCTCTCAACATTTTCTCTTCCGTTTCCCAGCTCTGCCATCACAAGTGATGACAGGTAGGTCTAAGGCTCAGTCCCTTATGTCCAACTACAAACTACAGGAACTATTATGGCTTACTTAAATTATTGCACACCTGATGCCTACTGGCTTTTTGGTATGTGCATTGGGCCATGTCAGGGCCACAGCAATCCATGGAAGAAGCTGGAAGCTCTGGGACTCCAGCACCAGCTTCTGAAATTAGTAATTTAACTTAAACTAGGATATTGCTGACATACCAGTTTTATCAAACTTGTTCTCTGGAGCATGTCTTGAAATCTGTGATGCTTCTTTTGGATAAACCATTGATTAATGTCTCATTTGTACAAAGCCTTTCTACTTGCGTGGTTAGTACGTTAATTAGGATGAAGCTCATATTCTTTGCTATTGCTTAAAAGTTAGCTTCTGACAGACATTTAAGGTATGTTTCATCCAACTAAATGGGTGTGATCGAACCTGCCATTTTCAGTCTTTGAGCTTAGCTCAGAATTAAAGTGCAACTGAAAAATAGATACAAAAACTGAAATCATGAGGGCTTTGCAACAGCTAGCGTTAAAGAATTTTCATGATTATTGTAAACAGAACAACCTGGTAGGAGAAATTTTTTTCTTCTCTTTTTAGATTTCTTTAACAAAGGATTTATGATGCTGAAGTAAAAAACATTTCTCTCTGAAAATAAAACAGCCAGCTGATTCTTTGAAGTCCACTGCCTGAACTTTACTAACTCCCTACTTAACATTAGCTAACCCATAACTGAATTAGATATCCTAAATCATTCATCAGGCTTGAGTTACCCGTATAGGTGAGAAAAGGAAACATCAAAATCATACAGAGATATTAGATGAAATACTTCTCTAATTAATAAGAGGTTCAAGAGATGTTTCCAGTACTGTAAGTCAGTTTTATTTCAAAAATAGAGTCCAAACATTGTTTTTGATAAGGTGCAACATATATACTGTTTTCTACAGTTAAAAAAAAAAAAAAAAAAAGACCAAAAGAGCAAAACAATATTCATAATTATAGTGTCATTCCAACACAGAATCAGTGGGTCTCCTGTAATTCATAAACGTTCTTTCCCTGCTTCATCAAAGCATACAAATTAATAATTAGTATCACTGTGACAGCCAAAGGGTCTGGCTAATGTCACCCATGTTCTGTACTTTAATAATAAACTTTCTGGTACAGATTGCTACAAGTACACATCGGAAGCTGAACGTAACTGTAACACAGTTCATGCAAAACAAAGGTACAATACTGAACTTGCATAATTTAAAGATTTTTTTATTCTTTTGTTTAGTTCGACATCTTTGAAGTCCAACTGCTTGAACACGAGGATTGAACTGAGGATGCACAAAGTGAGCGCTATATGCTGAAGTACTTACATAACTCTCAGATTGACCAGGCTATGTGACTATCTTGAGCTCTAAAAATTCAAATAAATACTTAAGGCTGAGATCTATGCCTCTTGGAGTCTATTCAGTAACTTCTGAGACATATTTGGGAATACAGATGGAAAACAGTGACTGATAATGGGCTTGTTATGGGGAAATACATTAAATCATTACATCAGAACTGCATTTTTTGAGAAAAGCATGTTATTAATTTATATTAAGAGTGTTCCCCATTCAGCACTCAAGCTAAAAGAACAATGAAGACTGTAGCATGGAAGAAGTTCAACAGAAAGACTTAGCCAATTACCATCTCTGGAAGTGCCTGGAGTGCTAAGTTCTCTAATTAGCGAAGTCTGTCCAGTTTCAAAGCCCTTCTTGTCATTCTAGCATCACCTCAACCTTGATAATGCCAAGTAGCTGAAGTTAGCTATGGATATGCCATTTCTGGAGAGCTAGGTATCAGTCCCTGTTCCAATGGGGTTTAATGTATTTTGAACATGGAGCAGCAGTCTAACTACCTACATACAGTTACACATCCAAAGCTTTTTTTTCCCTAACCTCTTAGATATTTAAACCTTTCCATCTAAAGAGGAACGTGTTTGTTAGAAAAGAGCTGGACCCCCAGCTACCTGCCTTCTGCTTGGAAGGTAGTCCCAGGGTCAAACTGCACCCGCAATAAGTGCATAAATCTCAATTCCTTCGGTTGTTGTTTCTCACAAACCACCATGCTGGTTTTATGGATCCTGTTCTTAAGCCCTGAGGGCTCCTCATACGCAGTCTAATAAGATGAGGTGATAAGCTATCACAGGGCTGACTGTTGGTTTTAGTGGATCAGGCCTCTGGGTATTAATGGGAATTAGCCACAAAAGTTTATGCCTATGCTTAGCCTTCGACTGACTTTAAGCTGATAACCCAAGTCAGTACCCAAGTGCATTTGTATTCATGGACAGTTCAACCCCAGTTAGGTGACTCCATGTCTTTTTCTCAGGAAATTACATTTTTTTCAGTGTTGATATACCATCCTGGTTCCTGTTAGCAAACATTGCCCTCAGTATTATCAATGTTCTGCAGAGTTAGCTCTGCCACGGACTACATGCTAATGCAGCATGGACTGAAATTTCTTTGGCTAATGGAGAAGGCTTTAGATCTCTCCTTTTCCCTGACATACATGATTCCTTCAGTTTGATTTCAAATAGCAGATGAATTCACTTCTCAATGTATTTCTCTTGGCTTATAAACAAAAGAGATATTTTAGCGTTCAAGTGGGGAGAGTATGCACACTTGTTTCCTATGTAAGCATAAAGAAAGATGGAGGAAGTGTTCATCAAACATGTATGTATTAACACTAAGAGCTATAAAAGTGAAAAGTAAAACACAGTCCTTCAGTTTTAATTTCAGAACAAGATTGCCCTCAAAAGTCAGCCTACTTATCTTAGATTCTCATTTTGGGTAGGAACTGACATTTGTACTAAGCCCCTTTTGGGTTTAATTATGGGAACACACTGATTTTATGATGGCATCTCTGTTCAGATGAGGGAATCCAATGTTTATGAGCTTGGTTGTTGACTTGATTGGGTATTTATCAATTTGGCTGATGATAGCTCCACAGAAAACATAAGAAACAACAATATTATGTTGTATTTCCTATTTTCAGAAGGAAAGGGTTGCTCTGTTCTGTAGTTTACATAGTTTTAACAATATCCCTTTAATAATACATTGTACTGCAGATGTTCAGTTAACAAAAAGTATACAGTGAAATATTTATGGGCTTTGGCCAGAGCTACATATATTTATGTCAGTCTATTGCAAACACTATTGTTAAATGGAGTACTTAGCAGATTAAAATTATCCCTTTACTTCCGTTTCTTTTACTTAAACAATTTGGGCCATATTTTGTGT
Source organism: Morus bassanus (assembly GCA_031468815.1). Classification (NCBI taxonomy): domain Eukaryota; kingdom Metazoa; phylum Chordata; class Aves; order Suliformes; family Sulidae; genus Morus; species Morus bassanus. Next base: position 82,673,837 of record CM062568.1, on the reverse strand, counting down.
GAATGCAGTGGGACACATGCCAGAAGGAAGCAAGGTCACTGGAGATAAGAGGAGGAATTTGTGACATGTGACTTTGGGCATCTAACTTAAGGTGCACCTGGCTAGTTGCCTCCGTTCAGGGACACAATAATCATGCACTTTGCCTACAAGTTGGATCAACAGTCTGGCTTTTGTCTGGAGTAAGCGACAGGCTCTTCTGCCATGAAAAGACTCTCCTCATCTCTGTCCATGAAGACCATCTGGACACAATGGACTTGAGCTACTGGTATCTGTATGAATTTGAACAAAAATACCAGAGGTCTTAGATTCCTAAATGAAGGGTCCAGACTCTTGGAGGGTCTGAAGGAGATTCAGGGTATCTAAGTTAGGATGCTACCTCTCTCCAATCTTTAAGATTACAGTTATAAAGTAAACACTGGGCAGTGTGGATTATGTGTTACTGAGAGTAGAATTTAGTCTTCTGTTACCGATAGCAGTAAAGTGCTAGTATATTAACACAGACAATGCTGACTCTGTGCATCTCATATAGGACCAGAACAAGGGTTTAGCAAAATTTAGCATTTTTGCCTGAGTGACTTGGAGGTCCCTACTGGCGGCTGCTAAATCTTGTGTTCTTGCTGCAAACAGTTCAGTAATTAAAGCTTTGCTATAGTTGTTTGCATTCTCAGTGCCTTCGATCTTATCCAGCCACAGTGTTCTGGGGATGGATTCCACAGTCCTATGACTGGCAGATGCATAAAGAGTAGATCTGCTACAGAATAAATGTCTGTGACTGTTAAATTAACTTCAGCAGTCTCTTGGCAGGTGCAGACACATGCCAAGAAATAGCAATGATGAACTAAATGGAGAATCAGGAATCGATGCAGAACTTCATTAGTTTGTGGAAAATGATGATGTACACAAGGGGAGACAGGTGAAGGATTCAATCTCTTGCCACTAACTCTGATGAGAGCTGGATACCAGTCTCCCTTTTAGTGCCTTTGAAAATTCCTCTACAGGCATCTATGTTTTTTCCTGTTGTCATAGCAAAACCACATAATGCTAAATACTACAGTACCTGTATGCAAAATTGCATAGAGAAATAATAAATCTTTACAAATAAGTCACATTTCAACATTAATAAAGGGACACTGATTGACAGAAATGCTAAACTGTATAAAATTCAAAAGGACTAAAGCAGGGAGTTGGGGACACTACATTCTGAAGTGAGTTGAAGTGTGTCCTTGCTCCTTTAACTCCAGTCCTGATTCACTTGACTTTTACAAAAATAAATGAAGATGACAAATTTTTCATTTTAAAATATAACAATTTTTTCCCTCATGAAAATGGTATAATTCAGTAGCAAATAAATAGCCATGATTTCAAGAACAAAAACAATTGACATTACTCATACACACTTTCTAGTTCGGGACACAAATCCTTATATCTGTTAACAGCTTATACATAAACTGTGTCTGCTTGTCTTCACACCTGCCTCGAGAGTTACTGTGAACATCGATACATCCCGCTGGCACTCCTGGCTCTGTCTCTAAGCACTACATCACTTACACCCACCAACGCTCCAAGTGAGCTGTTGGGAATCTCATTAAGGAAACACAGCTTGATGTCTGCAGCTGCTCAGAGCTTCTAAACTGCCTTCCTCATTAAATAAGTGCCATCCTGTATCCACTCCCTCTGTCAGCAGCATATTGGGCCATTTCTCATACATGTTACATTTCCTCTTTAAACAAAATAAAACACCAAACATAGCTTTTGTGTTAATCTAGAATGGATTCCTTTGGGGTTACTTTCTTCTTGCTTTACCAGTCTAGTTAAACATGATAGATTCAGGGTCCTGGTTTGCCATTTGAGCCATATGTCTTAATACATCCTTTTTAGTTATGATACCCAGCAGCCTCCTAGAGAAGAAAAGGAAAGGAAAGGTCAACAACCATCTCATACATCATCTGTTTTTTTCCCCATCCAGCTGCAGGGACATTTTGTGAGTGCTTCCACATAGCACTGTCCATCTTATCCATTCCCCAATGATTATCTTCTATAAAAAGCATTCTCACCTCATGTATTTTTACTACTCTGGCCATGATCATTAAGTGAAACACTTTGGGTTGTTACCTCTTTTTGTTGGAAACATGACTGAGTGAGGAGCTACAACTATTGACACTTTGTACAACAAAGTAATGAGTTTTCTTAAGCTCAGGCAGCAGAGAACCAACAGCACAAAACCAAGGCACCGGTGCCCTGAGCTAGGGCATGGGGTTTAGTAATATAGGAACTAAGCTAAAGCACAGACTTTCTGAAACTCTCACTGTCCAACACCATAATTCCTTCAAATTTGAGTGATAATTTCTTGTTTATGTGAACTAAATTAATTATATCTGTCAAGAAGGATGAGGCTTATGGGATGTCTGTTCTCAAGACTCAAAAATTTCCTAACCCTCAGTATTCAAGGGCTTTTATTTCCAGTCCTTGAAGGCCACGAGGCACTGAATTTTGAAACTATGTCATTGTTATAGTTTTTTCACCTTTCATTTCTTGTAAGTGCTAGAACTGAAGATTAAATTTTCCAATTCCAACCTTTAAAATCAGGACCTAAATCTGTGTCCCCATAATGATCCTTATTTTCTCAATGCTGAGAACATTGCATTGATAGTAACAGCTGCAATATATCTGAATAACAAAAAGGCTTTTTGTAGAAGACTAAGTTTTAGTCTTCCACGTTTGAAAGTGATGGCGCTGTTTTTGCTATCCTGTTGTAAAGTTTCTTCTTACCACTAGATCCTGCGACGAGCAATGCTCCCAAAATAGCTCAAATCCCATTGGAATTATGGGATGTTATTTCTACTGCACATGGTGCAGCTTTTTACTCTTCTAGTTTCATATTTGCCCGCTCATCTTCAGCTGTATTTTTGTGGACTTTCAGATTATATGCCTTTCTGTTTCCCTTTAAAGAAAACTGAGCAGATTAATATTCCTCCACTGACATCTCTATCACAGTCTTCACAAGCATCTAATCTAGCTGGATGTCTAGAAACAGGCACATCCTTTGCAAACAATACTACTTGCCAGATCTGCCTCTGTTGAAAACTGAATGATAGTGGGAGTCAGAAAGGTTTATTTTGTATTTAGCTTTTCCTTACCTAAATGAAAATACACTATGGATTTGGGAGGACAGAATGAAACATGACACCCAGCACAGGCCATTTTGGTTCTGAGTCTGACTTTTTTTGCTGTCCTGAGAGACACTGGGTAAGCTTCCCTTATTTTTCCATTCAACAAGTAGACAAAAATCAAAATATTCACTTGACTGTCTCAGAGGTGCTGATTAATTAGCTACTGTCTATACTTGGCTTTAAACAGGAAAAACAGTGTTTTTATTAGTGCTGAAGAAAATCCCCTCTGATTCTCTAAGTGTGCTTGACTTAGCATCTACTCACCCACTGCGAGTGACAAGACACTGCCGGAGTCCGAGTTTCCGGAAAATATCTACCACAGTCTCCATTGGCGTGTGGTCAGTGACAGTGAAAGGACTCAGGTTGAGAATACGCCGCAGCTTCAGTGGATGGGGACTGTTGGGTGGCAGTTCTGGGGGGTCTTCAGTGAAATACACGATGGAGTTGCTTACCACCCCATCCTGACGCTGCCTTGCATTCTCTGTACAACAGAAAGATCAAGGTAGATGGTGAGTTAGGCTTGATAACAAGACAAAACAAAAAGTTATCCTCCTTTGGAAAGCAAAGGTAGTAGAAGGTTTTTGTTAACGTAATGAGGCCCCAGAAGTTGCAGTTGCAGAGAAAACTTGAATTTCCTTGAGACATTGTTCCCTTGAAGCAAATGTAAGTGATATTTTTATAAACACATACTTTTGCTTAGTGGGATAATGCTTTTCTGAATAAATATGCAGCTCATTGCATTCACAAACATCACTAATCCAATTTCTGTCAAATTCAAATGATTATATGTCATTTCCTCCATTGTGAGAATCACAACAGAAACTACTATTATATGCCCAAAGGAGTGGAGTCAACAGCCTGTGTACAGTCCCAGCTGGCTTGGAGCAGTATGTTTGTTCCCAGGCTTCTCAGTAGAGTGGGGGAAATCTAGGCATGGTGAATGGATTTATAAACACAAAGCTAAGGAAAGACAAATTCACATCCCAGGGATCTGGAGGTGGTGTGGGTTTGTTCTAGACCAGCACATCTCCCTAGCATGCAGGGTGAATTTTGTGGTTTTGTACTTAATGCCTTAAATAGAGTTTGCATATCTAGATTTTTAAAGGGTGGAAAAAATTAGCATCCTACTTAATGGAAAATAGTAAAGGGAGGAACAATATATAGCAGTAAATGAGTTTGGTACATTTTTCTCAACAATACATATTTGACCACTTTCAAAAGTTCAAAAGCTATCATTCATAGTTTGATCAAACTATGAAGTGGACTTTACAGTCCATTTGGACTTTGCATGATCAGTATAAGCCTTTTACTTTAAAGTATGCTCCAACAAAAATTCTTAGCATTGAAGTGGTTTATTTTCTTTGTAGTGTTTACCTCATTTCTACTCAACACTACAGGGCACGACCAATATATGAGATGGATTTCCAAATGATAGACAACTTTTCTCTCCCCAGAATAAACATGTCATGTGTTTGGCTCTAAGGGTTTAACTCTTTCTTCTTTTTTTGGATAAATTCTTGGAAATGGCTGGAATTATTAACTTTGATTAATATAGGTTGCTTCTGTTCTTGAGAGGTACAGCAAATCAGACATACTCAAAGCGTATGTATATATTCTTGGAGCTCATTGCCATCAATCAAAGTGCAGAAACCTGCTCCTGTGACTTGTAATGTGTAGACAGTAATGGTTTCCAACATGTTCCAGCTGCATTTTTTTCCCTTTAATGATCATTGTCTTGTAATATTTCTGGAACTGGAGCAGTGCTGGCTCAAACCTAATATCAGTACAGTATATGATTTTCAACCTTCTCACCCCACATACTACAAGTCCTATTGCAATTTATAGGAATGACGCTAACTTTGCCTCATCTTGTTTTGATTCATACGTCTAATTTCAAGTGTGAACATGCCTGCATAGCTCTTTGATATATGATCTGTGGTAAGTGGTAACATTAATCAAACTGAAGGTAACTCCCACCCTTTGATAAAATCCCTTGACAGCTAGGTATTTCCTTCCTGAAGCTGCACCCAAAGCAATAGGCCCAAGCTTTTCAGTTACCACATTACTGTTCCCAAGGCAGCAATGACCCTGGACAACAGTGATTAGCCAAAGCCTTGACTTCACTCTTCAAAGTCAAACATCTCTCTTGAGAAATTTGAATGATGTAGTACTATTGAGCAAATTCAGTGGCATCAGAAAAATGGTGGACTTTGTATGCAGTCTCACTGGATGGGGGAGTTAAAGGTAAAACAGAAGAACAGATCATTTTTGCAGTCAGTGCATAAGAAAAACAGATATAGCTTAACAGAAAGAGCAAAGCAAATGGATAACGATGTCTGGTTTTACAGAGTAGTCTATTCAGAAGGATCTTGTCATAGCTAGAGAGTGAATTAGTTCTCTCAGATGTGAAACAGCCTCTCATATTCAGGAGTTCACAGTTCACAGCCTCTATTAACTATGTTGCACTCTCAACTCCACACTGGGAAAAGTACATTATACAGGCCACCTGGTTTGTGTCCAAGACTCTGCCTTTCGTACGATGCCTCTGAAGCTGGCCAACCCTAAGAAGAGCTTTACAGGGTCAAATACTCTCCTCTGTAAAACTGTAAAGTAGGTGCCATCTAAAATGTAGACACCTACTCCCAGAGGGTGGCTCTGCCCACCTAACCTGCCTACCTGCTCAACAAGTACCAGTGGAAGGACACAATCCTCCTGAAGATGCTTCTGAGCAATTGGAAGTGGCATTTCCTTTCACTTTATAGGGACCGGATGCCTTTCTAGAGTATGCTTAGTTCTCCACTTAGTAGGAAAGAAGTTATGTAGGAGTAAATCATGAGGCAGGGAGCTGTGTGTGCACACGTATTTGATGCAGGACTCAACAGCTATTGCCTTCATCCTAGAAGTCAGTTGTGTGAGGAAATCTGAGTACTTCCCCAGAGTATTGCTTGGGCCACCACACTGCTGATGCACAATTTTTTGAGGCCAGAGAAAGAAGCTGAAGCTTCTTGATTGAAAGCATGTCTCTACATAGTGCAACGTGTTGTCGTATAGAGGCATCAAAGCTAGTTCAAACTGAGGAGGCATTCTGCAGGGCACAATGCCGTGAAAGAAGAGATACTGGTGTGGCCTAACTCTGCCTTTCAGAAGACCTCATTCCCTGGCTACAGTGCTGCACAGATGGGGCTTATACTGTTCCCAGACATAACTCCAGTATCTCTGGATGCTGTCAGGCTGAGCAGACGACAAGAACCTGAACAGGAGAATAAAAGAAGCCTCACCACATGTGATGTTTACCTCTTCGCAAGTAATTTTGTAGTTGAAGGAGACTTATTGGCATAGGAGTGTACGGCTCCATGAACACAACTATGAAGCAAGCTGAGGTGAAGGTTTGCAACACATTAGCTACTCTGTGGTAATGATGAGCAGGGACTTCTTCTGCAATAAATGCAAAGCAACTTTAGCTCTCAGTGAAAGAGGATTAGCGATCAAAACGTTGCTAGTGTGGTACAAAACCAGTGTTTTGCCCTGCGCCGTACTGGAACCATACACTGTGTCTTTTGGAAAAGTGAAACCAAATCCAGATTTTAAGTCACAAAGACACAAACCATACTGGAAATATTAACCATTTATCACAGAGTCAGCACAGAATGACATCAGGAACTGTCATACTCAGACTAAGAGAAAAAATGTCACCAAAGGTCCCTGACAGTTGAGGATTTTAGGAAAACTTATCTATGCAGAGAAGTTTTTTATTTTAAATCTTGGTTCTGCCTCAGATCCTATGAAAGATGTTCGTAATCAGAGCTGATCAAGAAACAGTACCTTTTCCTCTGGAAAACGTGGATGTCAAAGAAACAGTTTTTGAGCAGGAATGCATTTTTATCTAAAATGTTCGCAGAGTTTATTTTTAACTGATTTCTTTGCTATCAGTGCAGAGCTGGACATTTTCACACATTTAGCAAGCCTATTAGCCATGTTGCCATTTATGACCTGCATCAAAAGACTCAGTTCCTCAAACTTCTCTGATCCGCTTCAGACAGCGTCTGATCTTTCTGCTTTTAAAGTGAGGGCTCTGCACCTTCACTCGGTGCAATTTTCCCACTGACATACTTCCCTGGAAAGGAGATGTAAAAGGCTATAATGTTAGGATGGCAGCAAGTGTTACAGCCATGACATGGCACAGACAGTGTAAAAGCCAGGCACAGGGTAGGCTAAATACAACTAATAAAGGTTTTTTACTTCTCACAGGGGAACGCAGAAGACATCAGAAAATCATTAGCAAAAAGAGGATAAAATACAAACTATTTTATACATGGTATCAGCTCTTGGCGTTTACACATTTGGTGAAACTTCAGTCACATATTTACTTTCCTAGCTTGGCCATACAAGGCATCTTTTGTTACTACCAAAGGAAGATTTGCCCTCTGAGAAAATCAGTTGTTTGAAAGGAGTATTGCAGCTAGCAGCCTTGGACTTCATCTTGGCGTCTTTAAAATCCTCTGATACCGAGATTGGTATATAGAGGATTATAACTTCATGGAGACTTTTTCTTGCTTGTTTTTGGAGGAGGGAGGAAGGACCAACCAGTGCTAGTGGGCTTTTAATGAAAAAAAGTTAGATTCCCACACTCCTTGGAAGTTAATTTACAATTGTACAATTAGAGGAGCTGTAGAACTGGCAGTAAGGCCTGTTCTGCTTTCCTGGGTTTTGAGAAATCAGTGATATAACTAAATGCAAAATTAATTCAGTTCATAAACTATTTTCTCTAACTGAAATGACAACTTAAAGCATAGAAGGGAAAAAATGAGAAAATAATTTCTTACTGAAGAGAATTCCGCACTACATTTTAAGGGGAGAAAACTGGGCTCTGTCATTTCTTTTCTTCTTCTGCATGTAGTATTGATGCAGCATTGGTGACTTTCTGCTATGGGATGAGAAGAAGGGAATCACATAACAGCTGAGTGTCCTTAAATAAATTAATATAAATTTTAGGTCTAATCACTTAGAGTCTTTTTACCTACAGGAGATGAAAATAAATATGCATTAAAAAAACACGTGCTTTGAAGAGCACTGTTGTTTCAAATTTTATTTTAGCTTTGTGACAAGTGAGCAGGAAAGTGGCCCTCTGAAATACCCCTGATTTTCCATTTGAAGATTTTATTTTCTGAAGAATATAGGAGACAACAGCTTTTTAAATGTGCCTGAAGCAGAGGGACAAAACAAGCCCACACAGAGAGGGATAATTCCATGTCAAGGAGACTTGGATATGCCAGACATTCTACTCCCGTGCAAAGTATAAGGCAACCATGCCCCAGCCAGCAATGTGCCTGCCTGCTCAGCTGGCCTTCAGCACCACAGGACCACCACAACTGGGAGTTGACCCATGGGGTTGATTTGCCAGCCTCGCAGACCTCTGCAGCTCTGGATGCCCTGGGTACAGGGAAGATGGGAAACTTGCTTTCATCCAATATACCTGTCTTTTCAATCCCCACCTAGCCGTCAGGCCAACCAGGAAAGGATCTGATGGGTCAAAACCTGTAATGAGTTGGATCGCGCTCTCAGTCAACCAGCCAGCTATCCACTGGATGCTTGACAAAATGCAGCCATCTTTACCAAAAAACATCCTCCACTGAAAAGCTTTCAGGCCCTAGTGCAAAAGGCCTGCATGTGAGACAAATTGAGATAGTGCAACAGAAAGAAGTACAGGGACTTGCACTTCATCACAGGGTGACAAAGGTTCATGAATGCCCCAGCTGCCACCGGGGGCCCATGGATGCTACAGGAAGCTCAGCACTGCAGTGGCTTTTCATCTGGTTCTGACAAAACTTCTGGCCGTATGAGTCAGGTTTATCTCTGTTGTCTTTAGCAGAATGGTATTGTATTTTTGTGAGTGACGACAAAATTAAGCCCACAAAAGTCAAGCCCACAGAAGTCTACCAGGTGGTATGCTACAATAGAAAATCTTCCATCTGTGGGTCCTAGCAACTAGTAAAAGCCAGACATGGGGAAAAAGTTAGGTTTGGTTCCTATTTATCTATTCTTCAAGGTGAATAACACTGGTAAGATCCTACCCTATCAAAATTCCTACCAAAATCAAACTTACATACACTGATATGCTACTCACTTATTGCAAGAATCAGCTCTCGCCTCTGTGCAAATCCAATAAGTCTCTCTGAGTCTTTTGAAACCACTACTGGAAAGCCATTGTAGTCCGTCTCCTTGATTAGTGTCTCAACATCCTCCACCGTCATGCTGTCCTGTGTCAGAACAGAGAGGGGAGCTTCACCACGCCTTGGTCTCATAACGTCAGTTGCCAGGGTTCGGTGGGTGAATTCATCCTTCACATCCAGGAACGGGTAGCCATTCAGATGAATGTGAGCTTCATAGATCCCTTCTTTCCCAAAGGCGTCTGCTACCCACTTGCTTGTGACAGCTGCAGCCATAAGAGGTACGATGTACTCCAAGCCTCCAGTTAGCTCAAACATAATCACCACCAGAGAGACTGTCATTCGATTAACACCACCTGCCAACAAGGAAAGCAGTCAAGTTTCCCTCAGTGCTCTTGAAGTATCCGTACTAAGCAAGTAATTTATATTTTCGAGTCTCACTCAAAGAGGCATGAGATTATTCATGCTGAGAACTTTGCCCTTATACTTTGTGAAGTATTTTTGGGCTTATTTCACCGAAGAAAGAGATTTTTCATCTACTACAATTTTCATCAAAAAGATTGAGTGAACTTGCTCAAGCCAAAGATGCTAACATTGAAAAAGCAAATGATGAATGCTAAAAACCTGAGCTATCAAACCAGAAAGCATGCCAAAAAATCAGCTATACTGGATACTTGAGAAATTAAAACTGATTCCTGGCATTAGCCTTCTAAAATGGCTCCAAGAATCAGCTAAGTATCATGGCTGGGGCAGGTAGGAGCATTAAGAGCTGGCCTTCACATTGGTTTACCTATCGCATTCATACTGAAGGGAAAGCTAAACATTATCTTTGGGCATGACATGGTTACAAAATCCTACGTAAGGATGGTTTAGGGCCACTGCAAGAGCTATGCTACACCTTAAACCCTAGCTTTTTGTATCAGTATAACATACAGTTTGAACTGTATACAACTTGGTTTGAGGCCATCTAGGCATGCAGCTGTAGACAGGGTTGTAGCTGTATTTTTCAATCTAGTCTTTCTGTATTAATTTCATAAGCAAGCTCCTTACTCCTTCAGTTTATATTAAAGGATAAAAATAACCATATAACTGCAGACAAGTGTGTATGTATCACTGAATTATTAGGTAACATTTCTTTGCCTCTGTTCAAAAGGTAAATGTAATAAATCTGCTATTTTTAGACCTCAAAATACAGCACCATTTTAGATGAGAGAAATCAGAAACAGGTCATTAAAAGATGCTTTTAATCTAGGAACATACAGGAAAATTAAATTGTTGATTATTTAACACAATGATCCGGATATGACTTTCATCTGAGGAATGCCTTAAACTTCTGATTCTGAAAAGCTGAGAGCAGATACCAGAGTAAGGATCATTTAATACTTACTCTGTATCTCTTACTCTAAGCGAGTCAGCTCTTGGGCTTAAGAATGAGCAGTGACCATTCTGCTCGATGTCTCACCATATTATTAAAATTACTGCACCTTGATGTGGACCTTTTAAAAGAGGAATTGGTTGCTGACTAGCAGATCAACTGGAATATCAGAGCAAAATTTTCGTGTTATCACTTGTTTTATGAACATTAATATTATTTACGGATAAGAGGAGGTGTTTCACTCTTTTTGACAGTAAGATTTACCCTAGCTATTTTATTGTGTCTACACTGCTGTAGGTGTTCACATCCAAAGGAGTGATCCAGATTGCCTTTATAATCTGTGGAGAAAAACAGGCACTTTCGAGGCCAAATTCATTGGTTCATTTGCCTGGTTTTAGATGTCTATTGCCAGATGAGACTGATCTTTCCAGTATCTCATTTTTCTGTTTTGACTGTGAAGGGTATCAACACAGCTAGCTCAGATGTTGATGTCTACATTACAGATGTTAAATTTAGACAGGCAAATCCCACCCTTCCTTCCTCTATAACTGATTGCACAAATGATCCTACTTTTCTAACACGAGACTCCAGAACTGCAACTTTTCCAGCTCTTTCCTGAGTATATCTTTCATTTCAAATCTACCCATTTACATTAACCATGTGTTATGCCTACCCACTATTATTTAATCATCTAGTGATGGTGTCAACAACAACAACAACAACAAAAGGAGGCAGAACATACAAATACAGAAGGGGAAAGACATGATCAAGGAAAATTGTTTTCAGTTGGTATGCTTGTAAAATTCCTGTTGCATCTATGACTAGAAATTTGATATGTGAGGTATTATTCAATGTTCTTGCTTTAATAGTTAACAGATCATTCCTGTTATATCCAATAAATCCTATTGATCAAATGTAATCAGATACTAGCCTATGGTCAAAACAAAAACCAAAAGACTGCCCAGCTGACCGTAGTGTGACACACAGCCAAATTAAGACCCAGAATTTTTACCTCTGTGTAGCTTAAAATTTGGCCAGAACTGGGAAGTCTGTTCCCTGCACTGATAGAGAGCACAGTCTAAACAAGGAAGTAGCGTTAGTCCAGCTACAGTAGATTTCATTAAATCAAAAGGGAATAAAACCAAGCAAAAAAACCACTCCTTTTTGGAAACCTGTAGCCTAACTTTGATTTTTTCTTTCCTTCTCTGTGCTCTTTGGCAGATTACGAGGAGTAGGCACTGGTGACTGCAAGCCTCTCTTTTGTTGACTACCTGGCAGATCACTGGAGAGACCATTTGAGGGAGCTGCCCATGCTTTAGCCCATCACATCTAGTATGTCCAGAAATGCCAGCATAGCACCTAACACAAACCCCTCATAAACAATTTGTAGGTCCCCAAACATCAGTGTTATCCATGCACAAAGCAATGATCAGCAGGTACTGTACCCAAGCAAGCTGCTGCTCCCACCATAGCATAAAGTCCTGGCGTGACGCAGTCTGCCCCAGGTCTGCACCAGTTCCTGAAGATAATCCAGTCATGATGGTGATATGCCAGCTGCTCTACTCCAATCCCAACCATCCTGCCAGCCATGGCTCCAACAGCCATGCTGGGAATGAAAAGACCTGAAGGGATCTTGAATAAAATATAGACACATGAGCACTTTGACAGAAATGACTAGTAATGAACTTACTGATCAAACAATTTATTATTAGTGGTAAAAGAAGGTAGTTTCCTTATTAAATGGCTCAGAAGGCCATAGCCTTTTGGCAGCCAACAGTGATATGTCCCATCATCTTACACAGGTTTCTGCAGTGACTGAGTTTGTGTGGCTACATGTGTATTAATAGCTTTATAAAATTTTAATGCATTTTTTAAAGTAATTTTGAATCCTACCTGCTGCATCATACTGAAATTGATAGATAAATGGTGCTTCTCAATAACAGTCTGCTTTTAAAGTCAAGATGCTCCTGTTTTTGCCTTTATTGCTTGCTCATCAGGAAGTCAGGAGCTGCTGATGGTTCTGTCATGGGCTTGAGAATCAGCTTAACTGAAAATAACATCTTGATTTCAACCTCTATCACACAGGATACTTTACAGTCTTATTACTATGCTTTCAGGCTAAATCAGACCAGATTTTAAATTAAATGTCAAACACAGAATAAAAATTTAGAGAAAGGAGGCTTACTGCTCAGAGACAACTATTTCTTCAGCTCGGTTTGCTATATATTTTCCAGGAAGTTCTGTGAATCATTACCTTGTTGTCTGCTACACAGACAAGTCACAAATCATTAAAAAAAAGTATTGAAATGGAAAAAAAAAAAAATAAAATGAAAATTCACTTTGCCTTCACTAAGTGCATTTCCTTTCAGGTGTCAAGTGCACCCCTCAAGTTGAAGACAAATTTCCTAGTGGATAAGACAACTCAGATCTGTTGCAAGGGCTTGCATGGAAGTATTTTGTTGTTTTTAGAGAGGAAAGGTTGTTATATATTTTTAATTCTGAAAATATACCTTAAGCTTCCTAGACAACTAAACTAACAACCTCGGCATAGCCCAGGGGCATTAGGGCTGATAACAGCAGGAGCTATCTTCCCCACTGTACAGTGTTAATTTTGTTGATGCAGTCGGATTGGGCCTTTTAGATTTGATGACTAAAGCTATTTTGTCTGTTCTTTTCCAGAATAGTTGAAACTGTCAATTGCTTCTAACAAATTTAAAATATATAGAATAAATAAAGAATAAAGAACCACATAGCAAACAAAGAACCAAGCTCAGAAGTTTTTAAACAAATGAACAAGCATCACAGAAACTGGCTGCCAGCCCCCAGCACAAATCACTTTCTGCAGTGAAGGGCATCTCATTTCAAATTCTCCTCCAGAAATATTACACCTGTGCTCTTAGACTCCCCCTCATTCTCCCTGCTCAGGAAATCAGCAGGACTCAGTCACTGGTCCTAAGTGACCTTCTACCATTCAGTAGTTCTTGTCATCAAGGGCATCCCAAATGGAAAAGACACAAAAGAAAAGCAAAACTCCAACAACTATTTTTGGGGTAACAGACCTTTTAAAAGATAGATCCTCAGTTCCAGCTCAGTTTTTAAGAGAAATATGAGATGCTTTAGCTTTGAGTGTGGCATAACATAGAGTGCATAACTCAGAAAAACTTCCCATCATCTGCTACAATCAGATCCAGAACTAAATGCTCAGATAATGGGAACTGTAGACAGACAGATATGTTTTGTATGGGCTCGAGCAGTCAGATATATAAAACTCACCACAAACAGCTTTGTATATATTGAAAGCTTGGACGAATTGTTCTTGGACCTTTCATCACCCACTTATGGGGAGGAGAAGGAATGGAAGGAAAAAGTTGCAAATCCAGAAAAATCAAATTATACATCTGTCAGTCCTCCCACTCATTCCTTCTTTTTTTCCAAGCTGCAGTGCTTAAAAAGATTCAAAAATAGAACTTTTTGGGTACTTTCATATTTTTGTGAGGTTTTGAACGTATAAATTGGTAAATTCAAAGCTATTACTTCCCTGAGCATAGATACCTTGAGGCACAGTAAGACATTGACCCAACAAGACAAACAACAATGTAAATGGTCCATATCCCTGTGAGAGCTGAAGGACAGCTGCAGTGGGAATCATCCTGAATTTGCTTATTGGCAAGAATTTAAATTCACACCCAGATTTCTTTTTCACTTAATAAAACTGCAGATGACTAGAAGGTGGAAAAGCAGGACTCATCCCTTTGCTTTGACAGGGGCCCGCAGAGCAAGGTGCTGGTGGGTGGGTGAACCAGCAGCCACATCAACTACACCTGTGTGGCTAGGTGTAAGTCAGAGGCACTCAAACCCTGCCAGATAGACCACAGCTGCTGATGGCAACCCATCTGTGCCACATGCTCATGACAGCTTTTGCGCCTGTCCCCGATTTACCTTCATGCCGAAAGTGAATATCGTGATGACAATTTTAAACACCAAAGCCAAGGCGAGCTGCCACATGGCGGTGTAGACTCCAGGGCCAGCAGGTCTGTCAGGAATGTCATCCACCGGCCGGGTCATGTTTGGGTCATTGATATAGTCGCAGAGCTGCGAGGACTCCAGGGCACCACAGTCATTGAAGAGCTCTGAGATCAGCTCACTGGTGCTCCTCCGGGTGTAGGGGTTGGGGTAGGCGATGATGGCCGTGATAGCCGTTATCACTATAACCTCCAGGACTGGGTATTTCCCGAGTCTGGTGGTTTTTCGCCTCCTGCACCAGGCAATGTTGCATCGGATAAAGAGGGTCCCCCAGAGGCCACCGAAGACGCCAAGCAGGATGAAGGGGAAGAGCTCAGCCATGTACCAGGGGGTGTGGTACTCCACATAGAACAGGACCAGCCGGCTGTTTCCAAAAGGATTGATTGACCTCAGTGTGAAGGCAGCAACAAGAGCAGCAAAAAATGACCTCCAGAGGGTTTTTAGAGGAAAATAGTAGCTGACCTAAAACAAAGCAAAGACTGTAAACACTTCACTGACAGAGGGGGTTTGCTTTAATTATTCTCTGGAGCACTGTGCACAGTAAGCCATCGCTGTGTGTTTCATCAGTGACTCTACATCTGGCTTTACTGGGAACACAAGTCCTTACCACAGCTAGAACGTGTTCACAAAGGTATCAGAAAAGGCATTTTCAGATTTCAGATAGGGAGCAGCAACCAGTGAAAAAATCAATAAATCTAAATCCAAAGTTGCTGGCTCGAGACAATAGGACGGGTGCTCAGCAGCTCAGCCCATGCAGCAGCAAGCTGAAAGCTGAAGAAAGCTCAGCACAGTGATACATTTCCAGATTAAATATTTTTGTTTGTTTCCAGAAAGCCAGTGCTGCTCTTTTACTCAAATTATGCTAAAATAGTTATTTCTTATTACTAGAAAGCAGACATTTTTGCTTTAGAATAAAAATAAGCATAAAAATTTTTGAAAAATAAAGAGGAATATTATAAGAAGGCATCAAGTGAAAGTATATTTATTGAAGCAAGTGAACTGCCGGGTCTCACCTCTTCCAGACTAAAAAGCACGCCTCCAATCGGAGCCCCAAAGGCAACAGAAACTCCTGCGGCAGCTGCAGCCGAGAGCACCTACAAAGCAAATATTTATGTACAAGGCATGAGTCCTTTGAAACACCAGTTATCTGGACAGGGAAATTAGAGATTATTTGAGCCAACCTCACCTCTCTCCTCTTTCCTTCATTCTTGCTGTACTTTGAGAAAAGGCTGCTGAAGAAGTTTCCACAGCAACAGGCCACGTGGACTAACGGCCCCTCTTTCCCAAGGCTGAGGCCTGAAGATACCACCAGAACCAAGGTGACTGTTTTGATTAAAAGTGTCCACTTTCCCAGGTAGCCCCTAATAATGAACCCACTCAAGATGGTTTTTATCTGGAAAGCAGGAAGAACATGTTGAAGAGCTGAAGAAACCTTTTCTACTCTGAACTTGCAAATGGAGTTAAAACCCCAGTGGAGTTAAAAAAAAAAATAAATTGTAGACTGCTCGAAAAGACATAGTGATGGAGGAAAAAAAATGTAGGTAGGGCAACTTTCCCACAGCAATAGTTGAGCAGGGGTTAAGCAGACCACACTTTTACTGTTCTTATGGGTGGTCTCCTGCATCGGTAAGGAGTCTTACAGAGATCAATAGAAATACGAAACTGTTACATATCTCCTTGGCTTACAGGATCAGAGTTAAACTAGACCCAATGTTAACAAAGCAGAAAAAAAGCAAATAAACAATCACAGACTTTTCCCAGTTAAAACAAGAAAAAAAAAAAGTTCTAAATATTTGGAATGGCCATGCCATAAAGGCGTGCAAGTATTATGAAATGAGAAAGTCCAAGAGATCTTATTTTTACACATTTATTCTTAATTTTGCATGTGAGTGGCTAGAATAGAGCACAATGCATGTGCATGACACAGAGGCTGCAGGGTGGGGATTTAGGTTTGGACTCCAGCCCCGGAAACGGACTGGAGCTGAGCATCACCTCACATGAGAGATTTATCACTCGGAAACTAGATTTACAGTTAACTATGAAAACTTTTTAAAAACACTTTCAGATATATCCAATATGTAACAAACACACATGTAACTACTTTGAAACATGGAAATGATTTAAATATTTCAAATCATTTGTGGTGGGGTTTTTTCTTGATTGGCAATGAAACATCGGGATGCTTCTCCTAGAGATGAAGAAAAAAATGTATGCCAAGATTTCTAAAATTTGGGCTGTTGATTCTGTCTGCCAGATTCCTAAGCAATAATCCCAGTGGTTCTATAGCACTTTTAACCAAAGACTGCCCTCATTTCAAAAATTTTGAGTAGCTATGCTGCTTGAATTACAAGGTTCCTCATTTTAAGAGCTTAAATAGGGACTGAAGCTCAATATGTAAAATATTGAAAACCAAGAAGAGATTTTTGCTGCCTTAATGCTGTCATGCCAGCATAATATGGTGTACAAGGACACAATTTGCAGAAGATGGACAGCCAGTCACTTTTCAGGCATCCCAAATGATGGGCAACTCGCATCTTCAGTCGCTTAGAAAACCTTAGCTTTGTAGCCCTCCTTCTTTATTTTATTTTGCTTTTATTTAAAAACCTAAACTAGCCTAGAAAATGACTGGTTTTGTAACTGGCCCAAGTAATTTCATCCAAGGAAAATTCTATATAATCTTCTAGTGAGTATGTGCTTCAGCCACAAGAAGTTGGAGTCCATAAAGTGATGACTGGGAGCTGTTGATTTTTAATTCAAGCTCTGGCAATGAAGAATTATGTATATTAACCTGTCACAGTGGCATTTGAATATTTTCTACTATGGAAAATTTAAATAGGCATCAAAAATGCACGTTAGACAAAGGAATGAAGGCAGATGAGATGGAAAGACAATTTTCTTGTTCCTATGCTATCTCATAGTAAAATTCTGGAACGGGAAAAGGTGGCAAATTATCTTTTCTTTGTTTGGTTTGGTTTTTGGATATTCATCCGCAAAGAGAAACTCACCTCTGGGATCCCAGAGCCACAGGCATAGGGAGCAAACACTCTCACCAGGGAGACTGCCAGGAAAGCAAAACATAGAGCCCACATAATGTATAGAAAATAGTTTAGAATGTAAGCACTTGCACCCTAGAAAAATAACAGTAACAAACATTGTTAGACAAATGCAGGTTGGTAAATCTTATGCTTCTACTAGGGATCATGATGGTATGGAGCCTGATCTTTTCATTTACATGCTAGCTGCTGCTTTTACTCAGGAAGGACAAATGACTTTATATACTCCAACAATTTTATTACTCATGCAAAGAAGCAGCATACTAATATAGGCCTAACCCAGTCTGTACAGTGTGTTTGCAAGGGATCCAAACACCTCAAACAGAACATCTTTCAAGCACTAAAAAATTAAGCCAACCACAAAAAGTTCCAAAACATCAAACAAATCTGTCATAAGGGCAAAAGTAATTGGTGATAAAAAAGCACCTGATGAAGGAATCTGCCGTTTCATCCCATGGTGGCTGACAGGGGATGAGACCCTGATACATCTTTTTCTGAGGGCTTGTATTCAAAGGTCAGCTCTCCATGCAGATGATCTTTTCAAATGACATCCATGTGTATATCAGTAGCCAGTTCAGTTCACAAACAGGAAGGGTAAAACCGTAAATAAATTCTTTCCTTCTGTATCATGCCAGCTATGATAGGGTTGAAAACCATTTGAAAACACAATAGTTTGGTAGATCCCACTCAGACACATCTCAATCATTTTTTTCCCTGATATTTTAAAAGCATTCCAGTCAATAACAAAACCTATCTTCAAACTGAATAGCTTTACTTTACTGACAGAATGGAAATGCTAATGATCATTAGCAACAGTTGACTGTGCAGTGCCATAGTGAAAGCATAGTCAGTAGTGACCTTCATGCTTTCTACCTGTCTCCAATGGTCAAGTCAAAACTTAAAATCTGCCTTAGAATACCCCTCCCTCTTCGCAAGCATAATTTTCAGATTAATTTCCAAAACGCCACCTACACAGACAAAAGAGAATCTAGTCAGAGGCATTGAATTGATAGAAGGGGCTCAAGCCTTCAGACAATCTCCTCTAGCAACATGACATTACAGAATAAAAAACAAGATGAACCTCAGTGCATGAATTGGTATGAATCCTTCACCTCTAAGTGAACTCTTCCTACCGGATGCAATCCCAGCTGCTCAAGAACATCGGGGCCCCTGTCTTTGCTCTGCAGGACAGCAGCCTGGATATCAACATTATGATAAATCAAGTAGGAAAACAGGCATTAATCAGTTGTATCATGTCTTCAGTTAACAGAGCTGGCCAGGCCTAGTTCCCAGTCATAAAAAAACCTAGAGCTGAGATGTCTCCCTGTTTGCAAGCCTGCAAGGAATCAGCCTTTAACAGTATGAATGCTTGCTAGCCTCATTTTCCAGGTCTCTGTCCATCTGAAAAGACAGTAAGGGAACCACTGCCCTTATCCTTATGGATATATTTGGAAGAAGGGCAATTAGTTAAGGAGTATTTGAACCTGGAGTAACTCCAAAGACCAATGCCATTACAGCAATTTGGCCCTACAATGTTGAGCGAAAGCTGTAACTTTGCTTCTAAATTCACTGGAGTCAAATTAACTTTGTTTCTTTTTACTTCCACTTCTTTCACATCACAGAAGTCATATGAAAACTATGTCAGCTCGTTACTGCAATCACACGCACACCTATAGCACTGTGGAAGGACCCCAAAGAGTCTATATGGCCAGTTCAGACTTATCCTTTGGGACAATATTAATTGTTAAATTTTCCAGATATCTGGCATTCTGCAGGTCCAATTGCAGGAGTTTCTAATGATTAATAGTGAGAAAACCTTTGGGAAGTGAAATAGTAGTAATTCAGTATAGCAAATGGCTCATTTCTCATTCATTACATGCCATTACGAAGGCCCCGAATAAAAAGTCTTAAGCACGTACACTGGAATCAGAGACCAAAAACGCTCATCAGCAGAGATGATTCTGCTAAGACCTTTTCCACTAGTGGCTTGTAGGACTCACTCTGGCAGCAATAGTGATGAAGCATGGAGGGGAACTGAGCAAAACTTCGTATTTTGGTTTGCAAGACCTAGCAGTATTTCAGATCCGGCGTCAGTCCAATTTAGGTACAAATGGAGCACAACTGACAACAACCCTCACAAACTCAGAATTCTGAAATAAAACACATCCCTCAGGATGCCATCCATGGCTGACCAATGCTTGTCTTCTCCAGAGGTTGAGCTCTACTCTGACTTGACTTGGGATCTCACGGCTTGCAGACTCCCCCCAGTGGAGGTTGCAAATTGGGAAGTGGGGTCCAGGTGTAGAGGGGTTTACTTGTCTTGCAGGTCTCAGATTCATGACAGGAGATCCGGAAGCCCTGGGATGGGAATACAGTCTATTGCTGGATCCAGTGTCACGAGCCATGGAAGACATGGGGCCCTTTCCACTGCTTTGGATAGATGTGAGGCACCAGAGATGGGGTCCTCAGCTCCAGTGAAGTTGAGGTTAGGACCAGTCTGAATCTGCAGAATAGGGAAGCTCCGGGTCACCAGGTACTGGCTGGAGACCTAGCTGAGGGGGATGGCATCTAATGTGCTTTAACACACCCACTCCTCCAATGAATTTGAGGTTTTGAAACTCTCTTGCATCAAAAAACCCTTCATCTGCTCTTTAGAAGCAGTTCAGGACCAGAGGGATGAAAGTTATCATTGGTCTATAAAACAGTGATTAGGGAAGAAAACATAGCCTGGTACGTTTCGGATGTGCTATTCTGTTTTCCATAATAATTTATATCATGACTCTGCTTTAGGCTCATTTTATAGGAGGGCTACAATGAAAACATTTTTCAAGAGATGCCATAGGAAATGTCACAATTATCAGTAAGAACATATGTACAGGATTTATCACAGCCATAAATCGGCAAAACCACAAGGAAGATCTGATCTAAATTTTAGTCCTCACAATGTCAAATTTAGTTGTCTATGATGAAAAAGAGTCACAGTCATGCCTAAAAAAGAAGACAGGTCTGACAAAAGTACCTTTAGGGAAACTGTTCCAAGTACTTTCTGTCTAAAATGCGCTTCAAATTAGTCCTTCTGCACGCTGTGCATTTTATAGGGCTGTTACCCAAATATCAGGCACAAAAAGAAGCAACATAAAAAAAAAAAAAAATTATCCTGAAAGGCAGTCAAATTCACTGTATTTTGATCCGTCCTGGAGTCCTCTACAGCTACAGGAATCATGCAAAACTCGCCCATATCATAAGCCTTTTGCTGCAAAACAGAACTTTTACTTTCCATATTCACATTTTTGTTGGGCTTTGCCTGGGATTTCAATGGAACAGTAATAGACAGCTATATTATTAATATTTACAGCATCCCTCAGGCCATGGCAGCCAGAAACCCACAGATCTTAGAGGCCCGTTTGCTTTGAGAAAGACCCTAAAACTAAGCCAAGATTAAAGGGTTTTTTTTTTACACTGTGGCAGTATACTAAGGGGCAAGAAGCTCAATTTGAATAGAAAGTGAGTAAAGTTTCACAGTGCCCACCTAGCTGATACTTTTCTTACCGGCCCCAGCATACAAGTCATGACCGCTGATATCGAGTAGCAGGTGAAAGCAATAAATTCTCTCAAGGATATGCTCTGTCCATATATCCCAGCCTTTCAGAGTAACAGCATGTCAAACACATGCGCAGGATTTCCAAATCCCATAACAATTGTAACATTCTACTCTATTTTCCTTTCCCACATTTTTTTGTTCTCTTAAATTACAAGATCGTCCCCAGTCCTGCAACTTTATACCAGGGTAATATTTCTTCACTGCTACAAAGACACAACCACCCAAACCATCAGCTGATGAAGATAAGTGTGAATCTAGCAAACCTCTGGCAAAGGGAAGCTTGGCACTGTGGACTAGCAACTGTGCAGAGAGACTTCTGCCTGCAATCAAATGGTGGGAATATTCAGGAAGAGTGAGCAACCCCGCTACTTTCACTGCAGTTAATTAGAACTATGGAAAATTGGGCTATACATATTCAGAGATGCTCTCACCTCGTACTACTGGTACTGTAAACCTAAAGCAGCACTGAAGGGAACGTGGATGACAAACTTGTACAGCGATAAAGGTGCCCTCAAATGCTTTCTGCAGGACCAGACCACCTCCACATTAGGGGAAGATCCAAGACAATCTCACCAAGTCACCCATTTTTTAATTGCCTGACTGGAGATGATTTCTTCCACAGAAGTATGTATTTTTCTATTATTGACCAAACTACATTACCAGATATGTTTTTAAAAGTCCCACTACATACTTAAGCCAGTTCTCTTCAAAGCCACATTCATCACATCTCCATATCATATTCAATTTTTGTCATATTCAAGTCACCTGCAGAAATGGGGGGCAGGAAGGATTCAAGACAATTATTCTGCCCAAAAACTCAAGCTGTGAAGGGATCAATATCATTCAATACATCGAGTAGCTTAGGCTGAAAATAAAATGTCCTTTTCATATTTTCTCTAAAAGTATCATCTGCTAAAAGGAGTATAGAAAGGCTTCTTCTGACATCTTCAAAACAAAACTTTCATCTGCTTTGCTTTGAAACACCATTCTTTGTATTTTGAATTACTACAAATTAAAAAAAAAGGATAGGAAAAAAGTTCTTAAAATATAAGTTTCGTGTCAAGCCAGATCAGCTTTTTCCCTTCCTGTCCTCTCCCCCTGCAAATTTTTCACTTTGGCCATCTCCCAGGGAGCCCGTTATTTCCCCAGCTTTCGGCACTAGCTAAATATTTTGCTATCTGATAGGGAAACTGATTGCAAGGGCATAACAAGCAGTTCTAACACAGCTTCCACTGCTACTCACAGCATTTGAATATATTAAAAATTTTGCAACCCTGAAAATTTCCTCTTAAATGTATTTCTCAGGCATCATCCTTTTTTTCCCATAAAATTATGTTTAAAAGAAAAAGAATGGATAGCAGCTCAGGTCCCCAGGTGATTATGTTATGAGTGTTATGAAACACTTCTGGTTTAATACTGATAGAAAGAGAGAGCGATCTCGCAGTTTTCCAATTTCCATCACATGAGACACTGAAACAATAGGACCTCTCCCAGGTTAAGCAGATATTGCTTGTAGAAATGTCTTTTTTTTTTCAGCATTCTGAGTTCATTACTTTCTCTTTCAGAGAAACTCTCTGGAGGGAACATCAGCAAGTATGAAAAATGGGCATTCTTTGGCCTGCTGTGACCCCAGCCTAATCAGGTCTCCCATACCTCAGACTGGCTTACAAGAAGTTCAGACCATTTCTGCCACTGGGGACATTTGTCCCTGTCATCGAATGTAGTTTCATTAGACGTCCAGCAGCACTGCTCGTGGCTGTACCAGAAGGCAGACAGGCAGACACCCTCTTTCAGGTCTGTCATCCAATCCACAGCTAAATCTATCACTCCGGCTAATGTTCCTGGAAAACGAAATGCAGAAAAAGAAACCATGGCATTAAAAAATATCAAATCACAAGGAAAATATATCTAATTATAACAACAGCAAAAACTCTTGATTTGGGGAAGCAGCTACAATGTGAGCACTAATATACCAAACAACTGAGGGAAACAGTGAGTTTGCAAAGAAACGACCACACCGATATGTTGTCTGACCTTCAATGTTCTCCTGAAAAGCTTTAATTTAAATATTATCATTTTCATACTGACTGATTGCCAAATAGGGAAGGCATAACTGACGTAGGGCCTGATCCTGCAGTCTGTCCCAGGCGGTGCGCCATTTGACTGAGGTAAGCAGGACTTCATGCGGGGTCTCTATACACATACTAAGCTGCAGGTCTCAAACCATACTGTATTTCAGGGGTAGGGGAAGAGGATATGTATTTTTTTCCTATGGCCTTACTGGTCCCAACGCAGCAACCTTTTAGAAGGATGATTTCAGTACAGAAACAATATGGATGCCAATTCTGACTTATGAATTTAACAGAATCAGACTCTTGATGTGTACGTTCATAAGCAATTCAAACACACAGAATAAAATTATCCTTCCAATCCTCTCTGTACCAAACTAACCTTTATTTGTTTTTCCCCAGTAATTACACAGAGCTACAGTGACACCCGGTGGCCACCGGACCCAGACAAGAGTAAAACTGATGTGGCCAGACACAAAAAAGAAAATCCTGCATTTCTAGACATTTGCTCATCTGCGATAATAACCTGCCCCAGCACCAGCACCCTCAGCGCAGATGTGTCCTCAGGAATGCAACACCAGCAGGAACAGGGAGGCTGGGAACAGTCAGAACACAGAAAGGCCTGCATTTTGTCCCTATGTCCATAGTTTCCAGAAAGCATTAAACCACCAACTGATAAAAAAGTCATTTAGCATTTTCCAAACCCCTCTCGCACACAATGGAAAGTAGAAGTCAACAGCAATTTTACTGGTAATCATTAATACAATTTCAGGAAACCGGTAATGAATTTGAACAGAATTCATCAGTGTATTTCAGTAGGACTAAAACACTGAAAAAATGTTTTGGAAAATGCAAAATGGTTTGGTTTTTTGTTTCCAAAACTTTTAGCTTTGTGGCTGCTGCTAAGAATGCAATTACATTAAGCAGGGGTGGGGGCTGCCCCCCTTTCCCCTAGCAGCTGGGGCACACAGGTGGGCTCAAGAGCCAGTTTATTTGAGCTGGAACTAAAGTTTTCTGTTTTTCATTTCTGTGAAAGAGGAAAAAAACAAAAATTCAAATAATTCAGGCATATGTAACCTGTCTTTTATTCCACAGAACAGAAAAACCCCACAAGTGTAAAAGCCTACACAGAAGGATATCTTCTCACTCCCTTAAGAAGGATACTTGTCACCACACTGACAAGCAATGTGACTTTGGTAGCAGTGAAGAATTTTTGTGGTATAGGAATAGTCTGAAGAAATATACAGATACACTAGACAAGATCACAAAAAAAGGCTGCAGCAGGGAGTAACGATGTCTGTACCAACTATTTTCTTTCATGAATACCTTGGTTTTCTCTTGCTTACTCTTTTCCATTTTCCCAAGTTTCTATGGAAACAAGGAACCGTATTCTTTGACAATGCTAAATCACTGCGTGGCTACGAATGTCAGCATGCGTAGCTTACTGAGTTTTGCAGTAAACTCTAAATTTCTCTCTAATAGGAAATAGTACAAAGAATCCTCAGCCCTTGGCCATGAGCACCAAACGCTGTGCCTTTTGCGTCTCTTGATGGACCTTTATCATCCTTTGCATTTACCCCAATCTTCAAAGCTCTAATCACACTTAATCAGCCAACTGATTATTAATGCTACCTAGCAGAAGGTGCAAAGGAAGGCAGGCTTTTGAATGTTTTTCCCCAATAAAGTTAATAAACAGAGTGAGGAACAAACATTCAGTTCTCTAATACAACAAACTCACATGTACCACAGGGCCTCTAGGAAAATGTGCCTCTAGAAAAACAAATCCCTTTTGCCAAATGCTTTGGAATCCACATAATAAGGAAAGCACTACATGCTTTACAGAGAAGAAAATCTTACAGGATAATAGTGCAATAGTTAATGCTTCACAAGCCAAGTGACCATGGCTAGAATTTTTCCAAGTTCTGAATCTCTGCAACTTGAAGTGAAATTAATGGAAGTTGCAGAGTATTCAGCATCTCAGAGAGCCAAGCCTTTAATTTCTGGTGCTTACCACGGCTGTCTAGACACGTCACTGCACCTCTGCAATATAGCAAGAGTTTATTTCCCTACTTCTCCATCACAGGAACTGAACTTCTTCCCTCTTCTATGTAACCTCCTGCCCAGATTAAAAAATAATGAAGCACTCCAAAGCCAAGAAATCCTGAACTTCATTTTAGATATTACCCTTTTACCTCTCTCCTTTTCCTTTGGTTGATGATGGCCAATACTCATCCTTTACAATGCCCTAATGAGAATGCTAAAAACTTGCTGTGAAAACGTGTTTTTCCCAATGCACCTGTGCCAGAAAACTGCATCACACAAATGGCATGACACTGAATTACAGAGGGGATTTTTGCACCTCCAGCTCCAGTACCAGAGCATTCCAGTATTAGTACAATAGTACTTTTTGTCACATAACTTTAGAAAACACAGACTCTTTTGTTGATCTGCTGTAAATAGCACATACCTTCAGTTGGCTAGTAATGGCTAGGTTGAGGGAAGGCCGCTGGTTTGCAGACAGGATGGGCAAAGTAAAATCTCAGAATTCCTTAAAAACGAGTGCCTAAAAATTCGGCACTCACACCCAAAATTTTTAGGCTCATTTCCCCAAACATTGCTTTGTATTTCTCCAGAAAATGTGCAAACTTTCTGTCTGAGACAGGCCTGGGTAGTACTCTGTATCTTTTTCTGGAGCATCTTTTGAGCAGTTTTAGTCCGATCTCCACGCCAAACAGCATTCGTGGGCATTACATGTCAGACTGTGGAGACAGCGAGGGGCTCCACTTAGGCTAGTTTAGGTGTGCACACTCAACTCGTGAAACTTTGGTCTGATCCCAAATGGCTGCTGTTACATTCTTAATATACTTTGGTGTTACTCAAAACATACAGCTTTAACTCTGAAGCTGGCTCTGCTGTGAGCAGGAAGCCAGCGCAGGCCCCCTCCAGAGGTCCCTTTCCCACCTACACTTTTTCTGGGACTAATGAAGGATGCGGGTCCAATGACACTCCAAAAATGACATGAGTGAGGCCTACTGCCAAACGGGATGGTCCTCTCCTCCCTCTCTCCATCAGCTCCTTTCTGTCAGCAATATTTTGATTGCTTGCATGCAATCAGTGCAATGGTCCTGTGGTGACCAACCCTGCTGAGCCCACTGATGAACTGAAAACTAATCTGGCCAAACCCCATTTTTTCCACCAGGCCAGTTGCCAGATCCAACCCCCCCATGCAACTGCACACGCACAAGGCAACAGGCCCTGATGGCAGGGACACCAGAGGGCAGAGATTATTACTTTTGGCCACATCAGCTTGCGCTGTCTGTGGAGGTGCAGCCTTTGAAATGCTGCAAAACCTGAAAGATTCAGTTGACCAGATCAGTGGTATTTAGGCTTCTAGATCAGTCAAGCTCACTGTAAACTCTTGGGCTTGAGTAACTCTTCTAAGGGCCTTTGGAAACACATGGAGGCCACTGCCATCCCCTTCCTCAATAGTGCCACCTCACTGCCCTCCATCCCCAGCAATGAGGCAGCAGGGTCAGGGTGCTCCACAAGACCTTCATGCCTGGATAGTAATCCTGCTGTTTTCCTCCTCCTCTCCCACTCCTTCCCACCCCCTCTCCTTGCCTCTGGTAATGCCTGGACTCAGCTGCCCAAAAGCTCACCCAGCATCTGTGCAGCTGAGCCAGGCTGCTCTCCTTGGAGCAGTGGTAGCTTCTGCCTGATCAGCAGGAGAAGAGGGACCATGTTGGAGCCAGGCTGGTCCACGCAACCCTGTGTGACCATGCAAGTGCCCTCGTGACAGGCCGGCTTCTCCGAGCAGGCAATATTTCAAGCAGAGAGGGAAATGACATGAAGTGCCTCTTGACTGCACCACCAACCTCACCTCCTCCCTCCCCAAACCTGGTTAAGAAACTTTATCCACTCATCAATAATCCCCCCACTCATCAAAGAAGTGTTGACCCCTCGCTGAGGCTGAGATGGTGACTCTCCATCTTTGCCCTGTCTCAGAAACACTGGAGGCACTGAGCACATGTGTCACTTCAATGGCAGGCAGAAAAAGCCTAGAGTTCAGCCCAAATCATGAGCACACAGGTAATTTTTGTTTTCCAGCTGATTCAGAAGTCTTTGCCCTAATTTAAAAACAGACTAATTTGATTTGACTCCGAGGTAAAATACATCGCTCTGCACCCTTGTCATTAAAAAGGTTGCAAAAGCTAACACATCTCAGCTGCAGCTTACCCTCCACCTCTGTTCCCAAACCAGATGTACCAGCATTAGGGATTATCAGAGGTCAGCAACTCTGGCTTTCAACACCCTTGAGGATTTCAGAGTGAGGTTTCATTGCAAACTGGAACTGAAAAAAACCTTACTGGATATTTTTGCTGAAATGGGAGTGAGTGTATACCACATTCTCTGTGTGAGTGAGGGGATTACTGACTAGCTTGCAGGGGGTCACTAGAGCCCTCAAGGGCTTGCTCTAACTTTATTTGCAAGCAGAATTCTTCATCCCAGATGAGGCCAAGCCTGGCCTTCAGACAGGGTTCAGCAGCCCTGGCAGTACACAGTCTATCAGACTCTCTTCCCGTCTCACTCTCCCATCAAAGCTTTCGTGGAAACAAGTATACCTCTAAGAAATAACAATTTGCCAAAAATGTCACTTCAGCAACATTTTCTCAAGAACTTCACCACTACTTCTGAGGCTCCTGAACAAACTGTAATAAACATGTTAACTTGACAGTTGGTAAGCAGGAAATTCACACCATTTGGAAACTGTGAAACTTTACATCATGTTTTTACCAAGCAGCATGATACAAGAGCACCCTGACATCACTGAAAAAGCATAAAAAATGGCAGCTGTTTCAGCTTGCTAATAGAAGTGCAGCTTTCCAAGTTGGAAGATGTGCTAAACTGAGCAGAAGACAGGAGCGATTTGGGAAATTAATGAATTTGCCATCTGAGTTTGAGCAGGCTGTTAAATATGTAATGTCTGTCTGGCCTGGAAGCAGATCTGAAGCTGAGTCTGAAACTGTATTTTCACACAGTTCATACATATATAAAGAAGATAACCCAGTGGATATTGCAATTTGCAAAGCTCCCCTCTAAGTGTCCACAACCAACATTTTCCCTGCATCATAGTACCTACTTTCAGAATTAAAGTGAAGAGAAGAAAAAAAAATCCTACCAATAAAATTGACTTCTGTGAATCAAAGATTCAGAAAGTCAAAGTAGTCCATCGAGCATAAAGCGTTCAGATGCGTATTTCCAAAAGCAATAGAAAAATCCCTCTACTGGTGAATAGCATTTTTTCTAGGTCAGCACTCAGCAGGAGACTTTACAAGTGGGTATTTTTATTAAGCATTACAACTGCATGGATGCATAGCTGTCTTTTTAGCCTGAAACATCACTGGAGAGACAATGAAGTAAAAAGAGAAGCAGATGGCACTGCAGCAAACGTGGGTGAGATGGTTCCAGGCGTAACTGTAACATTAACATGCACATACCTGCCAGTAGTCCTATGAGAAGCATTACAACCCATCCTGACCAGGCGTCCAGCAAACTCTTGATGAACTCCCATATGGATTCCTTACTTTTGCTTGTAATCTGAAATTTAACATATATATGGACATGATGCTGATTCAGGTTGACAAGGTTTTAGTGTATAATGGTTAAAACAAAAAATATTTAACGTCCTCGAAAGTGTATGCAATCTCTCTACTCTCTACTCCCCCCAGTTCAAATAATTTTTCAGAGGTGCTCTGCTGAGTAAATTGCTGGAAGCCCTTTCATATTTACAAACTCCATATCCATATCACATCCATATTTTTAGAAGTTCTCCTCAAGTCATACAAGAAAGTAGGAAGCTATAACTTTGGAAAACTGCTTCTTTTTCTCACCACCAGGATGGCTGTAACCCAGGGGTTCCATCAAAGCTGGACACCTTTACCTTTCTATGGCGGTCAGTGTCGCGTGATTTCTCCCGCAGCCAGTCGATGGTGTGGAAATCTTCATAAGTCCCAACATCGGGGAAAGGCTCATCCAGAAAATCCATCAGGTTGCCAGAACCATTCATGTCTCCTGCATTGACCATATTAGGGTCTGTATGTAGAGGAAAAACAAGTATGTCAATAAATTCACGGAGCTTTGCCAGACATTTCAGAATCAAGTTTTCCAAAATACCTCCACAAACTACAAAGTCAAGAAAGCCTGAGTCAGCAGTCCTGGTGGGCACTTACTGAAATCTGTTCATTGCCTCTAGAAGAAGTATTTTGCTGAAGACTACTTCAACGGCTTACATAGAAAAAGCACAGTGTCCCTGTGCAGAAATACCATCTTTCCTGAAAACGGAGCCCCAGAACCCAGGATGTTTCTGGACTTCTTCTGCAACGATACATCCTGATCACATGCCAGAAGTTCCCTGCCTGCACAGAGATTATCAAGTAGGCAAAGTCACCAGCTCAGAAAACAAATGATAATACACTAGAATTTACCATTCATCATGAACTGCAGATTTTACACAGCACCATTAGTCATAACACTGCAGCATTGCCTAGTTTTGCATGCTCAAAGCTCCCTGCATTGATCTGCTTTCCTTCCACTGCTCAGAGAAGGCAAAACTCGAGACCACAGTATGTCTAACACTGCATCAGGTCTGGAAATGCAGTATCTTCTTCAAGTTTGCTCCTCAAGGGCTAGGAGCAGGACTATCCTTCAAAGAACCTGAGTGGTTACCTTCTGTCCCATATACCAACTTGCCAAACTTGCTTTTAAGAAAGCAGGGGGAGAAACAGCCACCGCCTGTCCTGCTAGAGCACAAGAGGAAATACAAAGCTACCTATCCCCAAACTCTAACAAGCAGTTACGAGAAGCATTTGATAGTTGAAAAGGAAATCAAAGTAGGTTGTGAAATAATATACACTCTAGAGTGTGGCAGACAGGCTGAGTGGACATTTTCAGCCCAGAATTTTTTGGGGACATGCTCTCTGGTTTTACAGACTACGGATATGAAAGCAGAGAAACATCCATGCCCATCATTTTGAAGCCCTGGAAACTATACCTTGTTCATGCAAGCCACACAAGCAAAGCATGAAGAAGTTAGCTCAAAACCACCGTACCTTTCTTTCCCACAGAGAGCTCAGCAACCCCTGCCTAGGTGCAAAAATTACTGTTACCTCCTTTAAAGGTGAGGTCCCAAAGCAGTCACCAATGTGACAAGCTCCAGAAACAGCTGACATCATTCCTGATGAGAGGAGCCTTTAGTAGCATAAGAATCTATTAAAGTATTTTAGGCACATAGGGTTGGATTCATCCAACGTAACTTCAGCCATCTGAAAGTTTGGCGTCTGGACTACAAAACCATCTAGGCTGCCTCCAGAGAGAGAGAAAGATGGTATAAGGGTGTGTGGCAGGAAAGTGCCTGCTCCTTGAAAGGTATCTGGTCAAGGACCTTTTTCAGTACAACAAGGGATAATAAGAAAAGGAGGAAGTCATGAACAAGAACATATGGGGACACAAACCTGATGCAAATGATAAGGGAGGTGGTGATGGAAACCAAACCTCGTCAGTCACACTCACTGGTGAGGGCACGCGGGAGTGTGAGAATGTCTATTCCAGTGAGGCTGTCCGATCGGGGTCCTTGTCAATTGGGAAACTACAGGAAAAAGGGGAAACCAGAAACAAAATATACAGAGACACAGACCTGACAAAGCAAACATGGAGACAATGTCAAGAAAGAAACCTCGCCACTCACGCTGATTGAAGAGCTATTAATTGTGTGTGTGTCTCTGGGATACATGCTCAGCTTTGCCACTGGTTGAACCTGCACACAGGAAAGTGCCAGCCATGTCCCCCAGCATGGGCAGAGACCCTGGGTCTGTGGGCTGGGCTCCAGTGGCTGGGCAGGAGGGTCCTGGGCCGGGGCGGCTGGAGGAGGCAGCTGTGTGCTTCTACATCACTTAAAGTGTTGCTCTAAAGAGTGATTAATCCCATCCATCCTAAAATATGTGCCTAGGAAACAGGGTCTTCCAGAGAGTACCTAGGGTTTGTAATCTGAAATGGCAAGCCTAAAAAAAAAAACCAGCTAACAGAGGGTTACAGGAAAAAGCCCACATGTAAACACATAAGAGAAAACAGGGACAGATACAGACTTTAGAGGTTTTACAGAACTGATTCTGCAGAGCCTGTAGCTCCTTCACAGGTAACTTTTGTGGGTTACTGATGAGGCCAGCACAGTACTAACAATTGCTACCCACTTTCCTCCATCTGGTACGGAAACGGGGATTTCACGAGTAAAGAATTCGGATCTTCAAATCTGTGAAGAAATCTCCCAATTCTGAATTGGAGCAGGCAAAAACATGGCAGATAAGCTTTTAATTATCTGTCCATACACCCTGCTGTTCTGCTCAGCCCCCTTTATTTCCTCTCCATTTTCAGCTGTTTTACTTGAATCCTCTCCATTTAATTTTTTTCCCCCAGTGCTGACTGCAGGGATGTAACAAGCGTGAATACTCAGCTTTGCCAGTGTCCGCTCTTTGCACTCCACCGGGTAGGACTCTTTGGATGACACAAACGATACGCTCAGCACAAGCAGCTGAGAAAAGCATTATCTTACAGGCAACCAGCAGGTCACCATTATAATTCTATAGAAGCACTTTTAAGTGCGGAAATCAAGTAGTCTCCAAGCACCGTGGCATGTTTGTCTGAAAAAGAATCAAGCAAGGGAGTCGCAGGCCAGGGAAGGAAATCAAATGAAGAGCAGGTGTCCCACATGGCACTGCTGAGCACAAATAAGCTGCCACAGGATTGAGGTGATTTAAAAAGCAGCAGTTAAGAGGAGTGACAATTGAGAATAGCAATACTTAGCCAAACAGATGAGAGCATGCTCCTATATTTGCTAAGGGAAATGAGAGTCTGAAGGTGGGATGCTGTGGCTGACACCAGGGAGCTGAAGTTCCGAGTGGACCTTGAGTTCAGCGGCTTGCAAACCACAACCGAGGACTGGAATGGGAAGATGAAATGAGGTGAAAGGATTAGATCGTGCTATTATCTGTAACGCTGTGATATTCTGCAGATCATTTACCTCAACCTATTCTTCCCATACAGTGAAGAAGATCCTGTAAAGAACATGCAGTTCAGACTGCCTGCCTGCACAAGGCAGCCCCCCCTGCAACACAAACAAACTTCTGGGAACTCTTATGCTGAAAGCGTTGGCAAGTTTTCCTTAACACTAGAAGAAAACTACCCAACATGCTAGTTATATCACATAAAAAATAGCTTTTTAAGTATGTTGTCAATGCCCAGCACATGACAGTATTGTGATGGATAATACCAGAATAGACCACAAATACGCAGGATAATTACAATCTCAGCCTGAATCTACCCCAAAAATACGTGCTACACAACATGTCCAGGGAGAGAAAAATGTGCTAGAAACCACAGGGCTATGGAAGACTAAGAAAACAAACACACTTTGAACTCTAGGTAGCGTACCAATACCTGGAAATTGCAGCTAGCAGGATGATTATCAGCCTTAAAGTTCACTTCAGGTACACGCTCTTGAAAGCGGAGATGTGATATCAGATTATGCAAATCCCAATTATAGTAAATAAAACCTGGCTACAGCACTTCTGGACTGAGTACTATAGAGTTCCCATCTTATTTCCTAGCACTAAGCACCATAAGTATCACTTTCTTTATTTTGCATTTATCTATCTCACCTTACTTTGGCATCTGAAACAATCTCCAAAGCTTATTTCAGGATAAGATAACTTGCCCTCTTAGAGATGCCAGCAGAACTGGAGCCTTGCACAATTAACTCAGTTACAGATATTTTAATTTAGTACACAGGTTAAGGGCAAATTAATCTCATCCAAGCATGAATTGTAGCCAGATGTACTGCCGCAATCCACTCTGACGACGGCAATCATCATCCGTGGTGCGAGTTGTCTCATCTGGCATGAGAAATCTGTACTAGACTCTGGACACTAAAATCTAGACTCCTTTCATAGCTGATGAGGGGAGGTAAACTCTATTCAGATGCAATTTATCTAATGTATTTTAGACATCTACATTAAAATGAGACAGATTGTTTCCCCAGAATTGCTAGTTTCTGTTCACTGATTACAAAGAGATGTCAGAGGTAGGCATCCACATCTCATCAAATCAGTCCGACATTACCAATTCAAAAGAAAACATTGCTATATCATTACATGAAGAATTAGTAACAAATGCAACTCACAGCTACCCCAACCCCTGAACATCTAAGAGTTTTGGGTACTCTGACAGAGCTTATATACACTGAAAGGTATTGAATCTTGCCGAGTAACTGTATTTTGTCCCTTTGTTTTTTTATGTCTTAGACATCCTTGCTGTCCTCTCCACCACTTTTCCAGATGCTGATGCAACATAATTTGTGTAAGGGCAAGCATTTCCTGCCTGTCCCCTATTCTTTTCCTGATAATTCCTGGCATTCCACCAGTTTTCCCTAGGGCAGACATCCAACATTTTCACTGAGCAGTCTGCTGTGACTCCAGGCTATGCTTCATGAAAGGCAGCGGTGGGTTTGGAGCCCATCATTCTGTGGTCTCTTAGGGACTTTTTTCCACATTGCTTTGCCTCTATTGACTTTGAATTGCATCTGCCATTTTATTCCCTGCAATTCAGTAGAGTGCCTTCTTCAGCTCTTCACAGTGAGCACTCACTTTTACTGAACAGCTTAGCATACCTACAACTGAACATTTTTGTCAACTCTCTGCTTTAATAATTTTAAACAGGTTCTTGTAAAAGCTGAATCAGGAAACAAAGAAATCTGACTGAACTACGTACCTCCTGAACTCAAAAGAGTTCTTTCCTGGAGTCTGGTTAGCAGATTTCCCTGGATTTAGACCCATGCCAGACTACTGTGGTCCTGTAGGTGGAGCAAGGCCCGGCAGGGATCGATTCACAAATCGAGAGTTCACAGTGCTAGCCTGGCAATTGTGCCTCTCGATGGAGGCTCTCCTGGTTGCCATATAACCCTAGACATCTTCCAGAAAGCTTGTGCCAGGCCACCCTGATGTTCAGTCCCAGATCTCCCAGCTAGGCATGCTTGGTGTGCAATATCCTGAAGCCAGCCAGCCAGAGATGCTGCCCTCCAAACATCTGAGGTGTTGCATGAGAGCTGCAAAAGGTAAGGATCAAAAGAGCTAGTCCAAAGATTAGCCTGTGAGGCCTGCAGGAAGCCAGATAATTTTTAAGTAAGTAATCACTGAAGCCTGCTATGTAAAGAAAGCAAAGAAAGGATTAGTGCAAACAACCTACAGAAGCTGGGGTGCAAACACAATGAGCTTCCTGGCGGGCTGGGACACGCTGACAAGCACAGCAGGTATTGCATGGACTGCAGGTCTCTTCTGTTATGTCTACTAACTTTTTGTTTTTAAAGAACCAAAAGGTAGTATTATTATCATATTTAAGGTCATGTTCTTTCTGCAGGTCTCACAGAGAGTAAACTCATTGTGTGATTCAGACCAGTTGTATGATACAGTGCAGCTTGGATCTAAGTTTTATAGAAGAGCGATAAATTACCCTTACAATGGAAATGCTGACAACCTCTCAGCTTTATAGCGTTGTTACGGCATGTGCAAATGTAAAAGCCTCAGCTCGAAGAGCTCTATCAGTGAACTGACATTCTAGGTATTATGTTGACTGACTGATTGGATCTGAAACATATTTGACATGGCAAGCACAGACCAAAACATCCCATGGTTCAAAGAAGCTGAAAAGTATACCAATGGGAAACAACTAGCTGAACAGCCATCAAAGGAAAAGTCTTGGCCCTGGCCTACTGCTACTAGACATGCTAGTTCCATGCTATGTTCTCCTCATCCTGTTTTCTGTTTTAATTGGACACGTTGCACTGAGGCAGGCAGTACGGTTTTTAATGTGATTCCAACAAGTTTCAAGTTACTTTCAACAGATCACAGTTACTGAATTACTTCAACACTTCAAATGTTTCTAGCAGATAAACATTCACCTACATGCTTTCATCTTTATGCTGTTTTCCTTGAAGGCAGTAGGGGCGGGGGGTTACTATGTGAAACATAACAGTATGCAGGCAGCAAAACATACCTCTCTTCAGTGACTCCTCTGCTATAGCATAAGGTAGAAGTGAACCTGGCAAGAGGCTGGGGGAAGAAAGTAGAAGCCTAAAGGCCTGTTGCAAGTTCCTCAATTCACATTTGTTTGGAATAACTTTTCCAGGGCGTCCAAAGCATCATCTGTTCCATCTCTCCCAAATGTGGCGTGAGTTAGCCGACACACAAAAGCAGAATACAGTGCGTCTCAGAGCTTTTCTACTCTCTGGTACCAATACACATGCAATGAGAAAACAGGGAGATACTACTCCAGACACAGTGCTTTTTAAATGATTCACGGTCATTTCAATCATGACTCCACTGGAGTTGAGCATGGCACCGATCTGAATCGTTGGTCAGATTAGCTGCACTCATACGATGTGACATGACAGCAGGTACTTCACAAACGAAGGAGCATGGGGGCTGTGAAAATCCCTGGAATTTATTTTCCATAGTATCCAGTAATGAACAATGCAAACTTACTGGTTTACTAACTGGAAATCATCACAAGACTCCTTCATGCTGATGGATGATTTGCCACTCTCCATGCCCTTAGCACTTGTATTGACCCCTCCTAGTACCGTATTCTCAAAACAGCCAAGTGCGGTGCTCCAGCCTCGTGGCCATTAACTGCTCAACATGACATGTCGAGCAAAGGCACCTCATCTTGAGAGCCAGGTGCTCTGCCAGCATCCATCCACCCCCCGTCCCAAGGGACTGAGACCTAGTTGCAGAGATGGGTGCAGAACACTCTCCACGTAGGCCTTGAAGCAAGATTATTAACCGGGTCACCTTTAAAGAGAAGAATGAAAAATACAGAGAGATGATTAGGGGTATATGCCTTTCGGGGAGGGGTCGGAGAATGAGGTCTATTTAGCCTGGAGCCAAGAAGACAAAGCAGGGTGGATGTAATTTCCCTTCCACCACCTGCCACACCTTGTAGAAGACGATCTAGAAACGGTGATGTGGGATTGTACCCTACAGGATATAGGCTGCAGGTAAACGGTTATGAAACATTCTTCTGAACATGAAGTAAGATGCTGTTGGGTGATGATTTCATGTGGAAGATGTCTTCAGCAAAAGGAAGCAGGCTGAATGACTGGGTTTCTGCAGGTTAAAAAATATCCATGGGCAATTTAAAACTATCCACCTTAGAAGCCTCAGACTGAACGAGCCGATTGATTTATTGACCTTCTGTCTTAACGATAGCGTTTAAAAAAAAAAAGTTAAAATGGCCTTGGATCAGAGCAAGGTTGAGACTCCTGGAAAAATGAGAAAACACTGAACCCAGTTACAGGCCTTTTTTGGAAACACAATATGGCACATAAAAAGTGGAGAATAGTTAAACTAGGAAAATACAGAGGGAAGATGGGATATTAAAATTGGCAAATGCTTTTCTTCCAATTCAAGGACTAATTGTGCAGCCCCCATATATGAGTAAATAGCACTCGTGTAACCCTCAGCCTCCCGCCACACGAACACAGGCAGGCTGCAGTATCGGAAACACTGTAAAATATTGCAGTATTCTACTATATGGCCCCACCACCACATATTAAAGAGTTTCCTGCTATGACAGTGTGGGCAAGCTAAATACAGTCACATCTTTGATGTGCAGCTTTACCCTGAGTAACCTCGACGGAAAGAATCATGAAGCCACAGCAGAGCTCAAAACACACAGGGCAGCAGATCACAAGGGAGAGGGCCTGGGAGAGAAGGGGAAGGCGGGAGGGAACATTTGGGATAAATGGCAGAAAACTGAGGCACAAAAGGCTCCTCCAGACCAAACCACAGCCTCCGACCTCCCCTCCTCAGCCACCACACGTGCTCACGGGGCAAGCGCAGAGGAGATAACAGAGCTGGTGGGGAGCGCAGGCAAAGGGAGGCACGGGGGGGACATGGGGCGCACTGGTGCACCCTGGGAGCTGGTAACCAACCATCAGGGCTTCCCAACCCTTTGGTGACAGCCTGACTCCCTCTTCTCCTTTTCTCCTCCTGGGAGGCCCCTGGCTCACCACGCTTCTCTTCCCCTGAGGAGCACACCCACCGAGGGAGCGCACCTCACCCCGGCGTCCCGCTGCCCACTCCTTCCTGGGACGACTCTCCCTTTTGAAGCCAGTTCCTTTCAGTATGAAGTATCATATGTCTGGTCTCCATTTGAGTTTTCTTGGAAAGTCTGAGCAAACTTAGTTCAGCTGCTGAGTTATGTCAGAAAAGGAAGGGGGAAAAAAGAAATCCCAGCTCTTTCCCCGTGAGTTCCAAGTGGAATTTTTGTACTCACATAACTCATAATCGGCTCCCTATTAAAAAATGCTAAACTCACTTCTCTGTTTCCAGGGAGTCTTAAAGGTCCCTCCAATAAATTTAGTTGTTAGCGTTGATGTCGGGGCTGTGGAAAAAGCAGGAGGGAAGCATTGTTGGCTCTGGGACATCCAGCTGCGTTTTTCAAACTGAGCTGAAACATCTTTCTTAACAGATGCCACTCTGCTAAGAGCCCATCAGCTTGGGCAGAGGAGTCCCGTGGGCCTGCATCGATCCTGCACACCCTTGCTTCTTGAAGGACACAAAAATTGATTAGATAACACTCAGAAACCCTTCAGCATCTGGGGTAAGGAATGAAGCTTCAGAGGACAGGACAGACTGGAAATCAGGCTACCGGTGTAGCAGTATGTATAGTTTCTATTCTTCATTTTGCTCTAGTCCCCTTCCTCACAAAAAAAGAGATGGAATTTCCCTCCTGGAGCAGCTGTTTCTACTGTCACAGAGCTCCAACCCAGGGCTGAAGGATCAGGGGCGCTGTACAGTTCTCTTCTCTGTGCCATACATGGCCGAGCTTTGCAGCACCAGGTTTGGGTTTCCAGCCCTGCTCTTTGTCTCCTCACTCAGAAAACGAAAGGATTGGGGGCGGGGGAATGGTCCTCAGACTGCAAAAAAGGCAAAATACATTCAGAGAGAACAGAGTTGCGCTGTCAGAAAGGAAATGCCCTGGTATATAGTTACTCCTAAAAAGCTCTCCCCTTAAATGGGCTGTTCAATAGCATTAAACGCACCTCTTGCCGAATACCTTTTTAAGCCTTCAGCTTGAAATAAAGCTGATAAACCTGCAGTAGAAAAGCCATTCAGCTGTTCTAGCATGTCACTTCTCACGATTTGAGTGGAGGCAGTGAGTCACTTTCCCACAGATGGAGGGTAATGTTTTCCTGTTCGCAGAGCACTGTTTTTTACTCTTGTGTTTGGTGCCAATGGGCTGCCCAGTTACAGATAGGTTACTTCATACCGCTGAGAAGCAGCTCCTCCACCTGCAAGATGGGGAACCTTTTTCTTTGGGGTGATGTTTGAGAGCAACATGTTAAAAGTGTTTTAGGAATAGCAGCCTACTGTAACCCTGCCAGAGTTTCTCTTTTGGCATTAACGACCATGTGTGATTTTTTTGGTTTTGCTGGACTACAGATGAAGAGATCACAGAAAACCCGATACCTGGTGTGTATGCATGCACACATACACACATACACACAAATGAGTCAGAGTCCTACTCTATAACCTGATTCCATTTCACTAAATGGAAAAGTCAACACACACCCCCCACTTGGGCACCCTGCAAGTTGTAGCAAATGGGAAAAGGACTGATACCTACGGGCATTACATC
Organism: Morus bassanus; assembly: GCA_031468815.1. Lineage (NCBI taxonomy): Eukaryota > Metazoa > Chordata > Aves > Suliformes > Sulidae > Morus > Morus bassanus. Next base: position 82,634,632 of record CM062568.1, on the reverse strand, counting down.
GCTGTTTCAGGGTCGTGCACCGTGCCGAGCTGAGAGCAGGTCAGACCTGAGAGGGGCTCACGCGACACAACGCCAACCACCAACGCACACGAGATGGTTCTGAACCGTGGGTGAGGTGGGGGGGTGGGAGCCTCTCCCTTCCCCCTGCACAAGTGCTGGGCTACAGTCACGATCCCGCTCGCTTTCCCCTCCAGCCCAACAGAAAATGGCTTCGCGATGAAGCAGCTCCCAGACAGGGGAGGTTGTGGCACTCCAGAGCCTGTTCGCTTCAGGCAGACACGAAGGACCAAATCCTGGGGCAAACGCTCCTGTCCAACGCCGCTCCCTTCCCCTCCTCCAGTCCTTCTAAAAAGTCCTTCTAAAAGTCCTCCTAAAAGCCACCAGCCACTACGTTTGAAAAGGCAGACCCTGACCTGCGCAGGGGCTTAGCACCCGGTGCTGCCATGCAGAGAGCTCTCCAGCTGGGGATGTTTCCAGGGCCACCCTTTTATACTAAATAACTGTTAAAGGACTTAAGTCCTGAATTTCTGACTTGCCCCAGCATACACGTAGGGCTGGTACCTTGTCTTTTGTTGCACAAAAGATGCCTGACTCAAATCAGGAGACCAGGAGAACCACTGCCCCGCACATATTTCCATAGGGCATTCAAATACGATCCAGGGGGAAACCCACTGTGCTTGTAAAACCCATGTGTGGAAGCCCCGCTGTGCACTTCACGTGGGCAAAGAGCCAAGCCTCCGTGCGCCTGGTGAGCAAGAGCACGGCTCAACTCACACCCAGTGCTGGAGAGAGTTGACCCAGCCTTGACTTCAGAGGGAGTCAGGAGAACAAACCCAGGACGGGCACCGTCAGGATGCAACCCCCCTGCCACCTCACACAGTGCCAGGTTTGTGTTTCTCTCGCTTTTGAGGCTCAGTCTTGGGGAAAAAACCAAAGGTTCTGTTGGAGAAAAATGAAGTTAGAATTTATTTTTCTTTTTGGTTTTGAAGAACTGTTGTCCTTTCTTACTTCATTTCAATAATTCATTACATACTTCTCCCCCCCCCCCCCCTATTTTCTGATCATGACACTACTGCATACATGATCACTGGAAACCATAATTCATCTTTCACTAGTATGTACAACCTCCTTCAGCACAGGAGATCCAAAATCTCCCCCACAAGTGTATGGGTGAGCACACAGAGACCCTAGGCCTGCCAAATTTTCAGATTTTTCCAATAGTGGGAAAAATTTATTTGAACAAAGAACAGGATTTTCAAAAGTAAGTTACTTCCTGCAGACTAGGAGTGAAAAGTCACCTGACACTGTCTGATGAAGCTGCAGCTGAGTCATCTCATCCTCCGTTCTCTGGCAAAGGCACAGAATTATTTATCAGAATTCTTAAAAAAGCAAAAAGAAAAAAGGTGTAATTTTATTTTCCTGACTAGTATAAACTCAAAAATTAATTTAGCTTCCTGCATTCTAACATTTGTATTAGAATAATTTTTAAAAGAAATAAAATATTTAAAAAAACCCTAAGTTATATTAATAAAGCAATACAGAAAAACCTCACCACAGAAGGGTCATCATTTTTTCTCCACAAATATGTGTCTTCATATATTTGTATAAAGTGCATAAACAAACACCCACATCAGGAAAAGAAAACAGACTCTGGACATTGCTTATATAAATACCAACAGTCAAAAGCAGTCTAGCGTGGATTTTTCAGCCTTTTGGTGATTGGCATTTTGTGTAAGAAGTAAAAATCTGCGTGTCATCTTGTACGTCCATTCTGGAAAAAAATTTTTCATGCTTATGTTGGGTGACAAGCAAAACCTACCTCACACTACAGCAAATTCTGCAGGAAACCTGCTGGACTGGGTACTTTCAAACCCCGTCAGCAAAAATTAACAATAAAGGAAAAGCCCCAAATATATCTATTAACCCCCTAAACAAGTTAATCCTCATTCCTTTATAAGCTCAGACACATTTATCTGTACAACAACTTCCCTTAGGCATCCAGGAAAAAAAAGCAGGGAATGCAAGCAAAACAGTATTACTGCTTTCTCTCCACACGACTGGGTGATGATGGCTGCTCACGTAAATACAGAATTCAGCAGACACCCGAAGGAGCCATAGCAAAAGAGGGACAAAGGGCCTTCTTCAGCTTTAAAGCTCCATCTGGCAGCATTTCTGCTGGAGATGTCAGCCGGGAGATCAGCGCAGAGCCAGCGGGCAGCCTCTGCACCTGCAAACCCTCTGCTTGCAGAGAAACTGTGCCGCTTTATTTTCCTGCAGAAACTCTGCCTGACAGAGCTGGAGCTCTGGGACGGCAGCACGAGAGCAACTGGCAAATCAATTTTCTGAAGAATTATGTTGCTTACCTGCAACGCAACATCATTTAGCCCAGTCCCAAAGATTTTAATAGCATCCTTTCTTGGGTGGTATGGCTGCAACAGCAGTGATGTCATGGGGAGGAAGCAGTAACAATCATGTGACTGCGTCCTCCGTCTATAGCATATCTGATAGGGGACGGGGCCAGGGGGAGACGGACCGGTCTGTAATCCCGCAGGATTAAGCCACAAGCCTCTTTACCCTGCCCTACCTATTTGGTCACCATTAGAACACATGCTGCTTTTTTCTCCCCCTAACCTGAGCTAATTATTTTTAAAAGCGTTTGTGGATTTTTTTTTGCAACAACGATCACATTTTTCACAAGAAAAAGCATAGTAAGTATGCTGCGTGCAAACCAAGAAGTATTCCTGTTGGCTCTGCAGCAATGCCCAGGTGTCATTATTTTCTTTCATCTCTATGAAATAGGTAATCACAGCAGCTTGGAAATGAAACAAACCACAATTTCACCATCCCTTGCATTTTTCCTTCTACCGGTGCTCCATTTCAAGCTCATCCAGACTGACTTCCCTTCATCTTCTGTGTCGTATTCAAGCTTTGCAAGCTTACCTCAAAGGTTTCGCCCCTGTTACCTTCACTGCTCCATTCTCCCCACCCTCCATCCATCCATCGCTCCACTTGCAGCCTTCTGCCTTTTCTTCAATGCAACTGTCTCTGCTTGAAAGATCCTCTCCTATATGTCAGCTTTTTTTTTTTTCAAACCATCTGCTTAAGTTTTCCCATCAAATATTTAAAAACAAGAACATTCTAAAATATTTTATTGAAAAAAAAAAAGGCAAAAAAGCAATTAGCCTGACTGTCACATCTCAGAACCATATATTTGGGGAATTTGGCGGGGGGGGGCGTGTTGTTTTTTTTTGGTTTGTTTTTTTTTTTTTTAAGCATTTTATTGTACTCTACAACGTATTTGAGTTCTACAACAAAATAATAATTTCCTAAGTTCTGACTGTACAAATTTTGTACAAGCCACTAGGATCGCATTCCCCAAGGCAGAGCTTGTAACCATTCTTTGTGAAGATCTCGTACATGTTTGTACATGTGCAACATGTTTTATTTCAGGGCATTCACCTTACTGCTCACTTTCCCATATTTGAATATTGTGCATATTGGTTTTACCCTTCAGGGTATCCAGGGATGTGTTTTGTATTACCAAGCAGATGCAACAGCTAGGTAGAGGGAGATCTTGCACAAGCACACATGAAAACATCTACGGGTGACTGACTGAAGGCATACGCGTGGCTTCCGCTCACTTCAAAGGCTAAGGAAGGCAGTTCTGGATGACCTTTCTGTCCCCTTATGTCTGAGCTGGTATTTATGGATGCGCTAAGCAGGCAGCCCGACCTAGCAAAGCAAGCCAGATGACAGAGGTTGTACAAAACCCTTCTTCAGAATGGCTACCCAACTTCTCCAAATCTTGTCTATGAGCGGAAGAAAGTTCTGGTACTCCTTATTTCTGATATGGACTCCCCATACAGAAGCCACAGGTTTGGGATTTTATTATTAAATTTGAACAATTACCTTGCTTCACCTGAAGTTCCCACACCTTTCTGGAGCGAGAAGCATGTCTTTAGAGAAGCGCGCTTTGATGATGCCCTTCATACACAGCACTGCAGATCACAGTTCTCCATCATTCATAGATCAGTAACAGCCTACCCTAACCATGTCAATGAAGTGGGGAAAAGTGACAGGAGCCCTTACTTCCAGCAGTGTCTGCTCTTTGCACCCATTAAAATCACTATTTATAGGGCAACTGAATTCTGCGGAGAAAGTTAAACAAACGCGGAGCACTTAATTTATTTTCTTGATAATGCCATCTGCAATTTTCCTTAATCAGTTCATGAGAGGGGAAATATGGGAAACGGCAAGCAGCACTTAGTTGGTCAGACAAACATCTATACCTGGGAACTTCCCTGCCACAAGACGCCCTCTGTAACACAAACACCATGTCCTAGACACCGAACAGTAATTTGTGCACTAACCAAACGCACACGAGGGTCTCAATCTCCCATTTTTTCCTGAACAGTTTTTCCTAAATTCAATTCCTAGTTTTCTCTTCTCTATTACCACAGCTGAACTCATCGAGTCACTGCCGAATGTGTGTTTTTAGTTGACAGTCTAACTGCAAACAAACTAAAAGGGACAGAATACCTAATTCTCGATAGAAAATGTGATTCTGTAACCTCGATAGATATGCGTAAATTTGAGAGATTATTAGAAATCATAAGCAGCCAGAAACAGCTCCTAAGAAGCTTTTAACCCCAAGAATACTGAGAATTTCCAGAGTGCAAGCAAATCACTTAACTGACATTTGCAGATTCCAAAAGCAAATCACCTTTACTCTTTGGTATTTGCTTCCAATGATACTTAATGAATTGAGCGGTCTCGGGAAAAAGAAAATACTCTTCACATGATGCTTTGGAAAAGATTGTTCTTGCTTTCGCTAGCCTGCAATTTCTCAAGTCTCTCTGTAAAATACATTTTTTCCTCCTCTCAAAACATAAATGACTCTATAGCTAAAAAGGAGACTGGATGCAAAAGAAGCTGTAAAGTGCCTTGTTCCCTAAAAATTCAAACTTAAGTTTTACATCCGCTGAAAACAAAATACAGAGTTCATCTAATTCCTAAAAAAAAAAAAAAAAAATTGCTTTTTGTAAAACACTTACCTTTAAGTCTTGCAAAGTGCTTACAAAAACTGCAGCAAGAAACACGCATAAGACTTCATTCTTATAACTGAAAACCCATACCGACATACCCATTATAGCTTTTGTTGTTGATCCTGATGGTAGTGAGACAGAGACGTTGGTATTCCAAATGACTATTTCTAGCAGACCATTTAAAAATAACCTAAACTCTGTCATACCCTTAACGCCTTACAAATACTGGACAGGGACAGGAGTCATATGTCAGTACGATGATTTTGCCTGTGCTCCTGCAGCTTCGGGCTGCCCAGAGACTGAGAAATGGCCGTTCTGCAATTATGCAGGTTTAACGTTTCCTTTATGAAAACAGCAGTAAAGTTCAGCCTAAAAAAGTTAACTTGTATTCTTCTGAGTGGCTTCCACCTTGGAATTACTCATAAGTAACATATTAGAGAACTAATAATGCCAACTTACTTCCAATACAAATCTACAAAGTACGAACTTCTGTTAGGAAGAAAAAAAGGCAGTTCAACGTGCTACAAGTGGAGCTACCCACAAATTCTGGGACTATTCCATTACGAGCCTCTGATACAGCTGTCAGCTCCTCGTGAGCGATAAGCACATGGGAGAACATACCTGCCATTCCTTATACCCTGCATCCCTTTCAGGTCTTCAGTGTAACCTCTCTAGGATCTCTGATTTCACAGATTCCCTCTCTTTTATTTGAAAACTCATTCGTTCACCTAAATGACAGCGTTATTCGAAATACAAAATTTCTTTATGAAAGCATCACAAATGTGGCAAATATAAAACCATTCAAAAAAAGTCTTATACTTTGATATATAACAAAACTCTATTTCTGTTTATGGCAAATTATTTTATTTTGTAGAAGAAATACTTTCAAATAATACAAAAATGACACAATCATACAGAACTGTGACAAAAACAAGAGAGATGAATACTGAATATGATAACTCATTACCACATCAAGACAGAACTCATTACAGTAGTCAGAATCACTGACCCACGAGATACACCGACGATGTCTCACAGCAGTCACTGTTTAAAAACAACTGAATCCCCTGACAGAGAGGCCACCAGGCATCGCCCCTTCGTTACACAGTCACAGAACAAGTCAGGGCGTAAGGGAGATGCCTACCCCAGCCCCTGCTCAAAGCAGACCTAATGCCGCTGGGATGCTCTGGCCTACGTCCAGTCAAGTCCTCAATCCCTCCATAGACAGAGAGCTCCACCTCTCTGGGCAACCTCTTCCACCACCTGACCACCCTCATGGGAACACGGTGTTGTCTGTTCTTAGCATACAGCAAGTACTTCTGGTGTCACTGGATGGTAATTCTTGATAAACACCACTACGGAAGGGCCTCCACTGAAAACGAGACGTGAAATTCCGACTAACCGGTCTTTTCAAGTAATGAGCACTGCAAAGCTTGCTGTCCCTAGACTTTTACCCAAACACTAAACGTTTCTTACATGATTTGACTTTTATCTGCATAGTTTCTGAGTAAGTCTAGTTGCGCCCAAGGAACCCTCTACACACCCACCGAAGCTTACTGGCGAAAACAGATTTCAGGATGGTTAGCATGATAAATGCTAAATATCCTTTAATTTCACATATATTGCTATACGATCGAATCGCTTGATGCCTGTAATGATTACAGGCCATACTAGGAAACAGGGAATACTAACACAGACATTTAATTTTAAGGTAATCTTCCTCATCGATTAATGATTTAGGTTTACAATCTTTTTTCCTATTACTTTTTACCTCAGCTCGGACAAGTAAAAACAATTCAGTTTCACTTTCAGGTTTTCCTGATCTTTGACAGGGTAACAGAGTACAAGCTCTTGAAACTCAGAAGGAACATGTACTAACAAGATAGATTAAAATATTCTGATTGGCTCCGATAAGTCTCTCTCAGTTTTGGCTGTTGTTGTTTTGATTTCCTGACTTATAAAAATCTGGAACCAATCTGACCTTTACTTTAATTAAGAGACAGCATCATCCTCCTTCTAGGAGATTCCAGCAATTTGCAAAGTCAGTCTTGTGTTGGGCACCTCTCTTTGTAGGTAATGTATAATTAGAAAAATATGAGAAACTCTATTATAGTAGCTTAGTAAAGAAGTATTTTTACATACTTGCAGGATGCAAGGACACAGAACTGGCATTCTCGGGAATTTAGGGTGACAGTCTTTTGTTAAAAGGAATGGTCGCAAGTAAAATTATTTCTTACCAGATTTTAGCTGGTCCAACTAGCAATCAAGTGAGCTGTACCTTCCCAAATTATACACCTTCCTCCTGGAAAGTGTCACTGTTCAGCAGAACTTGCATGCAGTAACCTCAAAGCACATCCTTTAGGACGAACGTGTGTTTAAGCACCCTTACTTCATGTAGCTGCTCTCCGAAATCAGCACATACGTACTTTCCTGAATCAGATCAGAATCTTTAAACCTGTACAAATTACTATAATATTCCTTTAGCGGTCTTTCCACACAGCTAGCTCGCATTGCTCTTTTAACTCCCTTTTCATGAAATGGCAAAACAAAGACCTGTCACCCTTTTCCTTCCTCCGTTTAAACTGAGAATCTAGTTAAGAATATCAAGATACTTTAGACACAACTGAAATGAAAACAATCTATTAGTGCACAGTAAGAACATGCAAATGAATTCTGCAACGGTTAACATCACTTCTAATCAGTGTTACACACATTGCAGGTGATAATATTTTGCTATAACACAGACAGTGCTAAAGGATACAATGTACATAATAAGCTACAGATAATAAAGCTGAAAAAAGTGACAATTTTAGAACATAGTATTTTCATTTCAGGTATCAGAAACAAAACCAGCTCAATGGTTCCATTCTACTGTATGACAAATACTGAAGAACAAAATTTCAGTCTTAAAATACATCTTAAAGTAGGTATTTTCCTTCAAGGAAAAAAGGCACTATAAATAAATTACACTACAGTGAATTTGCCTGAACTCACTTTGTTTCTGTCTTCCAGCCTTTAAGTCAAATAAAACAGCATAAAAACTGTACACGCTCTTAACAGGATAGTCGATCTTTTATAAAATAAGTTGTCTTCAGAGATGTCAGTTTCACAACAAGGAAAAACCAAGCCTTGTTGCAGTCGCTATTATAAAATATATATGTATATATATTTATATATATGTTTTTGTTTACTTTTACTTTTTTTACTTTTTTTATTTTTTACAAAACGTGTATATTAGCTTTTGCACAATTTTTTTAAAGAAACTTGGCTAACCTAATAACTTCATTAAAATAAAAGCGATAAATACTTCATGTTTACAATGCAACATGTCATACATCATCAGCTGGCAGAGGAGGTATGTTAATCCTTGGTCTTGTAAAAAAAGCTATCTTCTCTCTGTGATCAAAACAAGATAAAAAGGAAGTCAATCAAATAGATGCCTACATTTTTCTGACCCCAAGAACACGGTTTCTTTACTCTGGTTAGTGGTTAGTATTTGTTACTTACATACAGAACTGATGGTTTAGTTGAGTACAAGAAACTTACAGAAACTATCAAACCTCACTGTATATTTCTGGCAACATTCCGTTGAGCACAATTACTATTTTGAAAATTTAGGTGGAAGCTGTATACAACTCATTGAACATCAGTCATAGTTGACTGTAAAAAGGTTTCGCAGGACAAGCCCTGCATAAGCCCCTTCTGCAATGCACAGTTCACCCTTGTACATTTTGCAATAACGCCTACAAAAAAAGGAAAAAAAAAAAGACGGCATTCAAAGTCATCTTTTTGCTCTTTATTGAGCAAACAGTACACGCTGTAAAGTAAGTGTCGTAAGAAATGGATGTGTGCATAAAAAAGGCAAGAATTTAAACAAGACAGCTTTTGCTTCATTTTCTACATCTCATTTTATTCAACTCCCCATATCTTTTTACATCTCAGTAGACAAAGCATAAACCCCCTTTTTCTTATCACCAGAAATGTAAGATGTAAGAACAACCCTAAAATTCCTATTCCTCCTACTTCTTCCCCACCTTTGTGAGAAAGGCCCTCCCAACATAATTCAGGCAAAAAAATTACATCAAAGGACGGACAGATTTTCTATTTCACTTAGCTATTCCCTGCAAAAAAAGTTCTAAAAATCTAAGCACTGGACAAAATAGTATAACGTAATATTGTAGCTGAGCTGTCCTCCACATCGATGCTGCACTAACATTTTTTTACTCTTATTGTTACTCTCCCAATAAAAATTATAAAAATTTTAATGATGGAGTAATAAAGTCTTTGTGAAATGCACAGTTTATCAATGCCACTTGTACACAAAATAAACTGTCAGGAAAAAAAAATAAAGCTAAAAGAGGACATATACCATGTGAACACAGATGAAACAGGGAAAAAAAAGTCCAAAGAAAAGGTTTCTTGAGAGAAAGCTGGAATATTATTGAGTAATTTTTAGGGAGAGAGTGTTACAAGTAATGTGTATCTATTACATTAAACAAACTATTTATGCCCACAGGCTTGCACTGAAGAACTGACAAATCATTTGAACTTAACAGTGACTAGGCTAAGTTGAAAGAATCACCTAAGTTACTTGAAGACTTTTTTTTTTTTTAAATTCCGTGTGTTTTAGAATTTTAACACTGCGATTTTACCTTCGGTTTGCCTCTTTGCACTACAAATAATGCAAAGGAAACTCATGTGTCCAAATCAATATACAGTTAAAAATTACTGGCTATAAAGAAGACATACAGAATTTAAGCTAAATGCTTCAGAGAGGTTTAACCTCTCTAATGAACTGTTGCTATGCTATTTCAGTACACATTACCACTTACCTAAAGGTCTGCACCTGAATAGGCTCCTTCTGATTTTGCCCACGCAACTGGTATATTTCTTTTGATGCTTTCTTCAGCATCTTTTCAGCTGCTTGCTCCTGGTGATGTTCAAATTTGGTCTGTCTGGTCTGAAAACAAGAATATAATGCTTAAAATGGTCACATGAATAAATAACACAAGAATACCCAGATTAAAATAATGGATTTTTCCCCACTCACCACAGGAAAAGCACACAAGTACACTGTCTGGAATAGCCGGTCATCTAAGAACTATAAATTCAAAAGACTGACGAGTGTTGTTTCATTTCTTAATGCTTTTCAGACAGAGATGTATTAATGAAATTTACTGCACATAAATCTGTCAAACAAGACCTTAAAATAAATTTTGGCTCACTCTTCCTCTCTGATAATCCAATGACAATTTTCTTTGTTGTGCAGTTTTAGCCTTCTCCAAGAACAAGGAAAAAAAAAAATTCACTCAGGAAACATTCCAAATACTTGTAAAAAATGAAATATCACATCAGCAAAATTTCTTTCGAAGGTCAGTAGTAAGGAAATTATTAAAGTTCTAATAATAAATATCTAAAACAAAAAAAACCCAAACCAAAACAGTAAGTGCCATTGACAAATAGTGCCATCCTCCAGTAACTATCCTCAAATAAATACAGTTTGGTAATAATCAAGGCAATCATTTTTATTCTGCTAACGTCAAGAATATAGAAGCAACATTCATTGTTTGAAGTTCTCTAAAAAGAACTCCTTATACATCTTGTCACAATCAAGAAATTTTGAAACCAGAACCTTCTGAACATGTTGAGTGCTCATCTCATGTTACCATACCTGCCTTTCCGCTTCCTTCAACAAGTTTCGGAATCGCTCATCCCGAAGGACCCAGTGGGGTAGATCTGTCTGCCCTCTGAGTTGGGCATCTTCCAGACGCTGTCTCAACTCTCTTAAAACACATATCTCCTCGTTCAGCTGTCTCTGTCTAGTTCTGGATGCCTGGAGATCCAGCTCCAGGTCTAAGGACGTCCTTGCCATAAGCTCAGCCAAAGATGATCTGCAGGACTGCTGAGTCATTCGGATTCAAATAAAATGCACAATATATTACTCTCAACGTGGTATACTGGTCTCTCTTTAGCTACACAGAGCATACATTTTCTGTTCCTCACACAAAAAGTCTTTCTTGACACTAAGTTTTGTAGAGATGATTTGGACAGTGAAAGGCTAATGAGCTGTAGGGGTATTCTGCACCATACATAAACTTTTTCAAATTAATGCTTTCTACTACCTCCTTTTACAGCCTCATTTTGGCTTATAAATATATAACTAATTTAAGTTTATGGACTGAACTTTCATGCTATGATGATAATAAAAGGGATGGAGCATGAAAAACTCATAATGGAGTCATGACGTCTGAAAATACTGTACTGAGCAAGTTCCCCTTAAAGGGCTTTATTTAATACTGGTTTTACAATACATTCTGAATCAAAATGGGAGGCATGGCTGTCTACTTGCCTACACCAGCAAGAAATTAACTTCTGCTGACCAGGCTAAGTTGTATGTAATCTATATACAAGGCGTTAACACCTTACCTGTCCTTCTCGGCCCACTTGTTCTGCAGCATGCAGGGTGGCATGGCGGCGAAAGGAGAGCTTAACCTACTCATTCCTGAACACTTGGGCCTCAAATACTATGGTTTGCTAGGCTGCATGGGAGGGGAGCTGGATGTTTTACTATCACATTCACACAACATTTCTCCAGGCCTGCACAAACTAGATTTTAAAGATTTAACCAAGTTTACATCTAAATCAATACAAATTCAGTCCCTGTTAAACTGATTTTTGTCTGCCATACTCTTTTTTCCCCCTCCTCAATAATTTTTCACAACTATATTTCACTTGTCTATGTCTACCTTTTAGCTTAAAATACCCAAACCAAACCAAAACATGCACCCCTCTCCCAATTACATTACAGAAGCCTTATACATTTCCTAACAACATCATAATGTACCTGTAGACATCTAAGGCTTCGGTAAAAATGTACCAGTGTTCTAGCAACTTAGTGAAAAGTAAACACCAACTTCCTCGGTATACCTGCTTATACCGTAGAGTACGCCTCTCCAACGTATTCCGGACAAAAGGGGACTTCCGTGGCAGAGTTGAACTGTCACTGTCACTGCGATACAGCTAATTAGAAAAGATATTGAAAATACAGGCTGCTTACAAGGTCGTCTACAGTAAGAAATCTGGATTTTTTTTTCTCTTTTGCTTTTGAGATTTATTTTTAAAAATGCCCTAAAACTGTCTTGTTTTAAGCAACTGATTTTTTTCAGCTTTAGTTATTTATAAAAATTTATAATATAATAGTGCAAACACTGTATATTTACAATAATTCAAGAAAACTTCAAAACCATCAATGTTTTACAGCTGAGTTTCATCAAGCATTCTACTAAATATCCAAGGCAATGTAACCTAAAAAAAGGGGGAGGGCGGAGTTGAATATTCTTCTAGTCCTTATAAAGCATTTACTGTCATGGGCAAAACCAATACAGTCTCCCATTTTTTCTCCCTCTCTGATTTTAAGTAAATGCAGATTAAGTGAGGGTGTTTAACAACCTTTTCCTTTTTGCACTGTCTACGTTCTGGTGTGTGAGGGTGTTTTACTCATATTCCCTGTATCATAAACAGATATGGAGTCTAGAAATCAAACTGAAGAATTTGAAGGGGTCCACAGATGCACTGTGTGCAATGTAAATAAGAGAGCAAAAAGCAGAAGATCCTTGATTTAGGAAAAAGCATAAAATCTAAAAATCATTACTGCATTTTCAAACTCAAGCTCTCAAAAGCTTATGAAAGAGTACAATTAAAGCTACGTGCATTCCAACAATATTGCAAAATCAATACCCGTGCATTGATCTGCAGCACCATGAGCCAACTGCTTATAAGCCTTTTGGCACTGAACATAGCAACCAGCTAACGTGAGCTTGAAAACTGTTGTGCCGATCCTCAATTACTTGCACCAGTGCACCCAGGAATCCTAGGTCCCACTGTAGCAGGCATCCTATGACAGACATTCATGACAGCAACCAAAGTCATAGAATATTTATGCAATAACCCTAAGATTATGCATTCAGTCCCCTTTCCCAAACTTTTAGGTACCTGAAAGTTAAACATTACTTCTAAGCTAACTGTTTATACACCTCATTAGACAGCACTGTACCTCTGTAATATCAGTCACCCCAGCCTAACATCTAAGGGTGCCAGGGAAAAGAGCTTAATATCTAATTTGCATAGATTCTTAAGTTTTAAATGAAATAAATTCAGGTTTAAACTCTTAAAAATAACCAGGGGACCTCTTCCCCACTGCAATGTTTAAATTCAATGAAAGATTATTCACTAGTATTAAAGCGTAGGATATGTCTCTTATAAACGTAATGAAGCCTTAAGAAGAAATTTTTGGTACAAAAATGTACAACGTACTTGTGTGGAGCCCCCCCCCCCTTCTTTTTAAGCCTTACTCACTCTGCAAACATATTGACTTCGTGCTCCAGGCGAGAAGGTCTGGGAACGAACAATAGTGCTACTGCGAACAAAAGCAGAACCCCGTGGCCTGCGGCTAGTTCTCTCTTTTGGAAGCATAGCAACTTCTTCAGGAAACAGATCCTCAGTGTTAGTTTCCTTATCCACCTAAAATTTCAATGAAGGAAAAATTTTTATTTTTTCCTTATTTTCTCTCTCTCACCAAAAACAATCAAACATTTCAACAATATCAAGAGTAAACAATTTGCCTTGCTAGCTAGGTTCAGGTTTTAATGAGCACTGAGAACGCAGGATGAATCACCTCATTTTTTAAAAAGTTTTAAAACTAGGTCATTTGAAATTATAAGATTACCTTTCAGAACCCTTTGCTGGAACAGTAACAATTATGAGATGCAGTTATAACGTGAATCATAGCTGCAGAGCACAAAGACTGCATTCAGCATCGGCAATTTAGCATTAACCAAGCTACCACCTGATCTCCAGCCTCAACAGATGAAAATCGAATCACCTTTCAATAAGCAAGGCGACTCTGAAGCAAGCAACCACCTTAAAACTAGAGGGGGTCAAATGAAGAGAAGGAACTCAACAAAAGGGAACTGAAAGACTGTTGAATCAATGATACAAGAACACTAAAATATTCGGAAATACAGAAAACATATGCTACTCTAGCAAATCTTCCAAACTTTAAGATAACTCACTCCTCAATAGGAGGTATGATCTTCCCTAAAGGCAACACAACTGGCTTATGTTCCTCTACTTCAGTGGAAGTGTGCTGATTTCAGCTTGTTCAGGATTATTTTCTATGTCTCATATCTTGAATACAAGAGATCTTAAATACATCAATTTCAGCACAATTGTTCTGAAATTTTCAGCTGTATTTATTGTAACACTGAAACAGCAGTGCAAGTCTTAAAACATTAAGCTTCTTTCTTCGCAATTCCTTCAAAAATTCCTATTGCTAAAAGCACTGTGATTTGATTGTGATCTTTTCTGTTACAATTTCAGGTCAACACAGACATTGATATGAGTGCATATTTACAGATTAGATAACGGTCACAGTGAAAATAGCTTGCCTTCTGATGTAGAAGGCCTGACTTTGTCCATAAATAACGAGGAAGTGAACAAAAAAACCCCAGCCCTAAAGAGGGCATTTTTAACAACTCAGAAGGCACACTGCTGTCATGAAGGCAGTGCTCGTACAGGGTTGTTAATGTAGTTTCTGACTCTTTTCTCTCCTGATCAATACAGACTCAAACCCAAGGAGCGGCAGTAACACACACTGTGTGCACCAGGCAGTGCGGCAGTTTCCGTACTGCAGTGTCTTCTCTCATTACCTTTAGTGGTGGAGGCTGCATTTTTCCAGAACCGTACTGGCCTGCTTGAGTTGCAAACATGTGTCCAGCTAACGAATCCCCGCAAAATGGCTCTGGATAAGGAGGACTAGTCTGGGTGCAATTACTGCATCCACTGTCAACAGATTCTGCTTGCCAACTCCTAAAGTCAGAACATCACAAGAATTTTGTAGTTTTTAAAAAAACTCATGCAATTATGCATCACATGTATATATTTCATTATACAGGTCAGTTTGTCATTTTAGACTATTATTTCTCCAATAAAAATACAGAATTTTCAAAGGGAGAACATGTCCCACTTGCATTTCTGCAGATGCACAGACAAGCAAACACATTTCATGTCAAAAACAAAAAAATCACCCCACCCTAATTTTCATAAAGCATATGTTCTGGTCCTTATAACAATACTAAGAAAACAATAACAAAAAGAAAAACGCAACTCATTGAACAAACTAGGGAGTATTAACGATGAAATAGCATTGTAATAAACCCTGAAATAGTAAGAGCTATACTGCATGTTCACTCCACAAGCATTGCAATGCGTATCTTTCTTTGACGATTTCCCATGTCACCACAAAAATGTTATTTTTGGGGGGTTTTTTTTGGCTTGCTTTTTTTTTTTAGTACAGTGCTGTTTGCAAACCCACTACAGTTGCCTCCTCAGCAACGTTTCCGTTTGATATAACGTTTTCCCCACTCCCCAAATTGCAAGTCCTCTAAACTCAGCCAGCTATTCAAATAAGGTTTTCTCCTATTTGCATATCATCACGTAATAACAGAATTTTCTACTCGTGACACTAACAGGGGGCAGATCTCAGAATAAGGACCTGCTGTTTCTCCTGCTGTATTTCCAACTATACCCATAGTGTAAATATAACTCAGCTGTTTGATGAGGTATTTAAACTACTCTTTTTACCTTTCTGATATGGCTTCTGCCTGATCTTCCTTTCTTTCCATCTCTAGGATTTCCTCCTCTGTGTACTCCAGTTTGACTCTCTCTTCTGCCAACTCTCTCTCAACTGCTTCCAGCTGGGCAGTTGTCCTAGCTAATAGGGCTGTCACAGCATCCTGAAAGGTAAACTAGACTTCACATAAAACTGTTTGAACAAGCCATTGCGTTTAATGTATACTATTCAGCCAAAATAAAATAAAAATATAGCCATTCTATGCTCCTTAAAAACAAACAAAAAACCCCAACAGAAACCCCACAAATCTTTTCTGACTCTTAGTGATCAAAACATATGTGGTGTTCCATGAACACAACTTCTCACAGAAACTGCAGACTTCATCTCACTGTGGAGCATCATCCAGCAAGTTAGATCCGAAGAGACCTCCAGAGGTCACCTAGTCTGATGTGCTGCCCAAAGCAAGGACAGCTTCATAGCCACATCAGGTTGCCCAGGGCCCAGTGAAGGGCTGAAAAATCTCAAAGGATGGAAATTGCACTTTCTTGACAACTTCTTGAAGTGCAGTGGCAGAAATTTTTAATGAGTTTTAGTTAGTTAGACTAGAAGTGTGCATACAAATATACACAGAGTACTACTTCAAGCACCTGTCCAGATGTGATCTAGCTTTTAATTATTCTTTTAAAATCTAGCTCTTGCCACAAGACCTAAATGAAGGTATCGCCTTCTGTGCACCTCAAAAACAAACTGCACCCGAGATAAGATCACAAACAACCACCCAGCAGGTCAAATAAAGTAAACAAATCACTTCTTCAGAGCCATACTGTTTTAACTGTAGTTACATTTCCAGAAGACCGGGGGATACTTTCTTCACACTGGTTTTTGTTCTTCGTTCTTTGGGGGTCTGAACCAGTGAAGATCTGAACAGAATACCAGTGAAGCTGCATCTCACCAGAACTCTCTGCATCTGTCAGGTTTATCTGAGCAATGCCCTGTAAACAACAAAAAGCATCGACCACAATAAGATTAACAAACACCGGAGCACAGACACCTTCTCATTTAAAGAATATTTCACTTATAATGTAAAAACCCCATTTTATCAAATACTGTCTCTTAAAAAGAGGTAGTTTTGTTCTGTTGTGTTATGATGTCTAAGATACTGAATTTCTTGCCTCTTCCTTACTACCAGAAAGGATCAGAGTAGATATTCAATTTTTTTAAGTTGAAAAATAAGAATTCTACGACTGATGTAGGTATGATTGTTACAGCTGACAACTCTTAATATTTTATTAAAAAAACCCTCTCAACTACATATCTGATTTCTACATTTGCCTGAATTAATATTACTTTAACGATATTACTTTAACCTGTTTTCTTTTGAGAGAACTATATTCTGAGATACCCTTCTGTTCTCTGGTCCTCAGAGGCATCTCCCAAAGGGGCAAAAAATGTCATGTAAAACAATTTATTTTTTTCTGCCTATTTATATCATAAGGTAGTCAAATGGGTCGTAAAGCCATTTTTCCACTTTCCAAGGCATCCTTACATCTCCCAGAATCAGGTGAAAACAGGTTTAATGGAGGCTTCCCACTAAAAGTATTCCTAACTTTAAAGTAGCCCTTCTCCATCAGACAGTGCTTATGTAAGAAACTTTCATTTAGGTCAACACTACTCAGAAAAGAGCTGTGAGCAAATCCATGCCTTTTTTTTTTTTTTTTAATCAGTTCACTAGCTGGACCTAGCAGTGATTTTATATTAGCTAGCTGTAATTACGGCTTTTGGCTTTATCTGGCTATCTCTACAACCTGTTCATTTCCATGCTAATGGACCACATGCTAAGAATATTTTCATTTATACCACTGGAAAAATCATGTAAAAATTGTTTTCATCTCTCACAAAAAAAAACAGCTGGATGCAATGATTCTAACTGTAAAGGCAGTAGGAAATGTATACAGAAACTGCATTCATCTTGAAGCAGGCAAAGAAACAGTTAATTAGAAAATAATAATTGAAAAAATATCTGTATTGTTTTTCCAAGACAAATGGTCCCTAGGGCTCTGTTTAAACAGGTGTATAAAGGACGATGGAGAGAAGTTTTTGAGACTAACAAAAGAATGTCATCTCAGGATACAACATGTTACTGAGAATGTCATTTTATCTCAGTATATCAGATGGTATAAACAGAGATGCCTTTTCTTTTATATATAAAACAGAGATGTCTTCTACTTTGCTACTTGTTCTGACACAGTGTAAGAAAGAAACATGTATCGAATACTCACACTTTTGCATCAGAGTTGGAAAATGTTTAAGACATGCTGGGTTTGGTTTTAGAGGTAGAGGGTAAAGCTGTTTTCCTGTCATCAATAATGGAAAAAAAAACTTAGGTTGACTCTTAAGGTGTCTGACACTGCCCTACACACTGCATTTATTAAACAGCTAAAAAAGCATGCCAAAGAAGCTGTTACTACAAAATGAATGACTAACTGGGTAGAAAATCACCATCAAACCCAATTAATAATTATCAGTTCTGAAAGGATTAATTAATATTTCACCTCCACCTCAAGATTTGGAGCTCGCTAAAAAGGATGAAGAAACCAAGGTGGGCCTGCTACCAGTCTGTCACGTGCTGCTCTGATGCATTTGTTAACAGCTTGGATGGCAGACTACTAAAAGCATTTATGAATCTCTCAGTGATGTCAAACAGAGAGATTGAAAAATTTATGAGAAAAGGATCAGAATTTAAAATTATATTAAAAAATAAAACAGATGTTCTGAAATAAAAACATGAAATGCAAAAAGACAAATGTTACACTCAAGAAGAAGAATTCAAATAAATTAAGACATGGGGAATAATTGGTTAGTCAGGGCTGTAAAAGATCATAAACTGGGCCTGAAACAGCGATGCCATGTGACTGCAAGAAAGGCAATCGCATTGCTTTGATGTTTTAACATGAGCTATATATGCTAATCATGGAAAATCACAACTCCCTTATCTCAACACTGAGGAAGCCAACAGTGAAGAAACGAGCCAACTTAAGGAAGCACAGTTTCATAAAGCTGTAGGAAACCAGAAAAAGATCTTTCAGCAAGGCAGGGCATATAAAGAAAAGGTTGAGGGAATGGAAAGACCATCCCACAAGTTTAGCAGATTTACTTCTCTATGTAAGTGAAGCTTAGAACTATTTGCAGCATATTTCTTTTTTTTGTTTTGGTTTGGTTTTTTTTCATTCCCTGTTATGTACAAATATATGTATAACTTAGGATAAACTCTAGCCTGGCTTCTGCATTTAGGAAAGCATTAAACTGGCATAACCTAACTGAAAAGAAAGTAATCATCAAGAACTTCAGAAATATATGGATGATTAAATAGATGGAAAAAACTGTAATCTCAGTGGAAGAGATTTTGAAAGACAGAGGCCTTGTTGATAGACGCCATCACAGCAGTTCCAAAGAGAGGTAGCAAATGATTTCTCAATTTGACAAAATGCTTATTTTCAATTTATAGCAAAAGAGGGTAACAATCATAACGTTTAAATACATACTTCAATGCACCTACCTTAAGAAATCGTGGCATTGCTTCTCTCTTTTTGAGTAACATTAACTTACCCTAAAGTATGCTACCAACTGCTGTGGACAAAGATATTTCTGACAAAACTACACTAAGACTTTGAAAGACAAAAAATTTCTACCAACGTAACCTGAAGACCTATCCTTTTTTTGCTAATTCAGTAATAGCAGTTAAAATAAAAGCTCCCTAAACTTAGGAGCAGTTGTGTCAATATAAAGATGCTTTACACTGAAATAGGTATTTAGCTTCCCAGAGGAACAGGCTATACCAGTATAAAGCATTTTACACCAATATATCCAGCCCGTTCTTGAGATGCTTTCTCTTGGAAAGTGGAAAGTGGACCTTGAGTCCACTTCTGTCAACATTAAGACCACTGTTTATATAAGATGCTACCTCGTTTTAAAGGTGGACTAACAAACATGCATTCTTGACCAGATTTGCTCAAATAAACACCTCTTATCCATAGTCCAGCATGACAGTGAGATAGATGCCTGTACCTCTTAACTACTTTGATAGGCTTAAAAAAAAATTTCACTAACCCATTCAAACCCCTGACTGAAATGGCAGCCCACGCACTTCAAAACAGTCAGGACATCAGCCCCAAGGCAGATATATTTAAGCATATTTACATTTGGCAATAGCTAAATGAAGCTAACATCTAACACATCCAAAGTTAACACAGTGAACACATGTAACCTATTTAAACAATCGCTACATCTACTTGAATGCCTGTGCATCAGTTATCTCAATCAGTTTGAAGTAAAAGGCTGGTGTAACAGAAACCTGCCTGGACCACTATTATCCTGCAACAAAGTTAAGACTGATATAATAGTACTCTTCTTCGCCCACCCTTATATAACATATACAAACCCCTTGTTGCTATCTTTTTATTAGGAAACTACTTTAATGATACTGATTCATCATGTGCGTGTTACAGTGCCGAGTGGAAACAGAAGTCTTGAGCACACTGTAGTCTAAAAGCTGTCAGATGAAGTCTTTGGGGAAAAGTTTAATTTTTTACACAATGCTTTCCTTCTTGCACCAAAATTTAGCAACAGCAGGTTTTTCAACTTTCTCCAAAGCAGACATTTGTAAGAAATGTATTAAATAAATAAAAAATTAACTCCTTATCTACTAAATCCCATAGCAAGGAATGTAAACCTTATATCAATTTCCAGCACGCCTCTGCAAGGTAACAGTAAACAGTAGTACAGATAACATTACTTTCAACACTGCTTAAAATGCTCCAATTCTCAACCTCTGCTAATTTTGCTAATCATTTCCAAGTCTTTATGTAACCTAAAATGCACACATTTAAGCTTTTTAAAAATCCCACCTTTTTTATTAGCAGAACTATACTTACGTACATGAACAAATGGACACATTAACATGTAACTGTATCAGCACTTCTTATGGAACAATAAAGTCTTCACTTTCTCTTTTTAATCTTAAAAAATTATTCCTCAAGTAACTTTAGTTTCCCACATCACGTGGCTTTTAAGAAAAAGGACCACTTACCAATAATTCTTCTTGTTGCTGATGGTCAACTGAACAGATATACAGCTGCAGTGATTTTAATTTCAAAACACTTGAATGCATGGGGATTCGGAAAACTTCATTAAATATTAACGGAGTTTGGAATTCCAAAGCTCTAGAGCAGTAAGTGGTTGGTGTGCCTGACTCAAGTGGTGGCAAATAAACTCTCACATGACTGGGAACAGCAAAATAGACAAATAGCACAATTCAGACAAAGAAAGCTGTTTTGCATTTCTCAAAATCAAGCTAAGCAAAAACATCAGTGTAACTTCTACATTAAAAATCTGCTCTGGGATCTCCTCGTTACAGGAATTTACTTTGTGTTGTTAACACAGAAGAACTGCAAAGCTGATTTGGAAACACTATCTTTTTCTAACTAAAACTATTTTTTTTTACTTGGTGCTTAAGCAGAGGCACCAAGTGGCACTTGAGATGCCCTGAGGTATCCAAGGCATCTACATCGGGCTAGCAAATATGACATAGGATCTATGTGAGAGCTACAGCCTTCCCCTGAGCAGCAGCAGCTGGAGGCCAGGTGCTATGCTATGCTATTTCAAATGGAAACACATGCTTATGTTTAGGCAATTGAATTGCCCCGTAAGGGTCACTGATCCATTTCTCTCTTCCATCCACTAAGCATACCTTTCCCCTGCACCTTAAGAAACTCAGCACAAAAGGATGGCAAAAGAAAGCTGCAATCATTGCATCCGTCCATCTGCCATCTAAAATAACAAATTTAAATATCTGGTTCCATCTCATTTGAGACTCCAAGCCAAAAACAAATCCACAACCATTTTAATCTGACAAAAAGTAGCAGAGTTACTTAGAGAAGTGTTTCTGTGTTCTCCCTGTCCTGAATGCTCGTCCAGCCCCTGCAATATCCTATTTTTTGCCATACCTTTCCTTGTTCCAGCGAACAGCTTCATGCAACTGTGTTGTGAACCAGATTAGAAAACTTATCTGGGTTAAAAAGTTAACCTATCAAAAATAAAGCTTAAGGATTAAAAAAATCCAGCTCAGAAGCTCACTCAGGTTGACTACATAGCTGCATGAAAGTCTTATGCCACCACCAGAGAGGGGTTGACACTGACAGGCAAGTAAATGGTTAGAGGACAACTGGGAGAGCTCACTGTGGTGGAAATGCAGCACTGCCGTGTGGAGCATCAGTGAGCTAAACAGCTTTACATGTTGGAAAAAGAGAGCAATCCAACTCCTCCGTTCATCAGCTGCTGCAGGTAACTTCACCCCCACTGCCCTCAGTAACTCCGATTCAATGAACGTACAGTTGCATGGAGGAATTCATTAAACTGGTTAAAAGCTTTTCTGGTTTTGGTAAGATAAACTTCTTTTTTGACCAGTCAAACCAATTGATTTACCCTGCAGCCATGCAATTGACTGATTCCAGCACAAGTGGTTAACAGAGAAGGATGGGGAACAGAATTGCCTTTTTGAGAGCCGCTTAGACACCCGATTGCCTTGATGACAACGTCCAACAAACCCTCTGGAGTCTTTCTTTACCTTGCTGACTCTAATTGACTTTCTTCAGATGACACTTAATTATTTTTTTAATTACAAGGCAACATGGCTGAGTACTACTCAATAATCACTTTTTTTTCTCTATAGCATGCTCTTGCACTCACACTAAAAACAAAGCAAAAGACTGACACTGATGCACTCACTGATCGGAAGAATTTCCACTAGAGGTTTGCAGAGTTAGCAAGATCAAGTGTTCTCAATAAAGATCAACTCATTTAGTGAGATGTATGTAAATTTAACAAGTCCCACAGAATGACTTATATTACAATACAACAATGTTATCACACCTCCATTTTCCACAGTTTTCAAACAACCTCTCCCAGAGATAAAGATCAACAATTTTCACAGGTCAAATCTCTTTAAAATATGTTAAGATACATATCACTAGATAAGACTGTGTTTTATGGTGTCCTGGTTTCGTCTGGGATAGACATTGCCACTATTTAAGAAACATTTATTAGAATAAACTAAGCAACATTCTATATAATGCAATATGGAATTTGAAGAAGTAGCACAGGCCGACAGAGGTTAAAAAATTCAATTGTTTGTACTGATTCTCAGCTCATATTTGTGTTAAAATTATCTTCAAAAGGTGTTTCACAGATATTCAAGGAGACCTGTAATGGCCACAAAAGCCTTGCAGATGTCCCGGTTTATTTATTTATTTATTCTTTTTTGGTTACGATAAAGGGCAAGGTATCTCTCTCACTGATTAGTATAGATGCTACAGTAGGAATCTGAGAAAATTACAGTACGCTTATTCTGGGATGCATCATAGATAAGGTGTAGAGAAGTTGTACAGGAAATAATATTTCTGGAATACTGCAAATAATGTAGACAGCTTTTGGGCCAGAAGGCATGGGGTGATGGAAGCAAGACATTGATGTTTTTGAACACACTTCCTTGTGCATAATAAACACATAAGAACATGGGTCACTAGAGACTACGCTTGTTACCTGACCATTATGACAGAGGTTCTATAAAGGGACACTTAGTGTCCATAAAATTAACCCTATCCTCATGTAAACTAAGACATAACATCTTCTCCAGAAATGGCTTAATTTTGCACGAAAGCAAATAAATTTATGGTATTTACAACTGTGGCACCAAACAAGCAATAATCAGACTTTGGGTGAAATTTAAGCTTACATTTTGCAGTTTTCTTTAACAACTAGACTAGTAAAGTTCTTCAGCTGTAATACATGGACTAACAGACATTCACTTCCACTGTCATGCCTGGAAAATAAATTTCCTGTGTTAGTAACCAAGCATCAATACTTCGCTTAAGAGATAGAGATGAGAGACTAGAAAGATTTTAAGAATGTAAAAGCACCTTTTGCTGTTAAACATCTCTTCAATCAGTTTGAATCAAAAGCAATGACAGATACCACACCGATAACAGATTATTGATAATATTAGCTAGAGTAACAAAGCTATCAGAACTAAGAGAATTAAACACTATTCAATTTGAAAAGAAGAATATTCCATACTGTGACTCTTGATAGTGAATAGGTTTTATCAAATACACTCCTTGGTTTAAACAGTTACACCATATGCATACATACGTGTATGTGTGTGTATGCATGCACATGTGTAACACATCAATTACATTAGACAAATCAGTCAGAATTATTTTCATGGGTTAATGAAAATAAATAAAAGTTCTACTTTTTCACATCAGCATGAATTTTGAAATAGAACTAACAAACCTGGTTGAGATTTGAAAACTCCCAGTCTTGGAAATTAGTTTTCCAAGGGGTAGAGATGATTCTGGAGGGCTAAGATAGGACATCCTGTCTTGCACTGCTATAATCTGCCCTTCCCCACACTACTCCCACTGACTAACAATAGCATGCCCTAAGGACAGGACTTCAAAGCTATATTTGGGAGCTGTATTTGTATTTGCGCCTCTTCACCTGTGACTTTCCGAAGGTAATCCCCCTTTATCTGGCACAAAAAGTCAGATCTCACACATAGAGATGTATCCCTAAATCCATACACTCATTAATGGCCCAGACAACGAAAACGCTACTGAAAGAAGTAACGAAGACCCTTTTATCAGCCAGTATTGAAAGGACACTGAATGAACCGCGGTTAAGGCAAATCTCCAGCAGAAAGTGGCATGTGATGACTAATCTTTACATCCACTAAACCTTGGCTTTCAATTCAGAAACTTTTTAGAACTATCCACTGCAGTTAAGTTTATTAAAAAGTTAAAAACCAAAACCAAGAAAACTAGTGAGCAATTCCTGCTGAGTTGTCAGGGGGAAAGAGGAGTAACACTACTCACAGAAAACCAACGTGTATTTGTGGTTCTTCACTACTGGCAGCATCACTGTAAACAGGCTCTTCCAGATCTTCATTCCTGCAGGAACAGAAAGTACTGTAAACTACATACTGACCTAAGCTGCTAAAACATAATGAAGTGAGCATTTATTTTGTGGTTTATGAATATAAGCAATTGTTTGGTCATACAGGAAGGACTGGTAATACAGAAGGGATTAAGAAGGGATTACGGTCGGACTCGATGATCTTAAAGGTCTTTTTCAACCTAAATGATTCTGTGATTCTATAAGATATCTATTTAAAAACACAGAAGTAGTAATTCACAATTTAAAAAGATTAGTTTTCAGAATACCTCTTTCAAGATATTTAGGGTAGTTTAGTATTTAGTCTGTCTTCCATTTCTCTTTACAATCCTCAAAATCTTATCTTCTTCCCAGTTACTGGTAATTATGTTAAAACAATTGTATAAAGTAACAAGTCTTTACCCATCCTTAATCGCTTGGTCAACCTACACATTTTTAGATTTTCAGCAGTTCATACATTTCTTCCTTGCAGTTATACTTTTATCACATGCTACTCAGAACTGTAAGTCACACTCTGTAAAATATTCTTTTGTTACAGATGGTTGAAATAAAGTTACTGATTTATGACTGATAAGCTGAGAAAACTATCTTTTTAGGGAGAAGTGTATGGTGTTAAAATGTTAGCGACAATAAAGTGAAAGGGTCTTGACACTTGTGAAAATGACAGTGGAACTGGATGTAAAAAGCTTCTTTGCTTAAAACATGCAACCTAATATTCTTATGTTACTAAGAATTAGCAATTTTGAAAGCGTATTCAGAAATTTACAATGAATTCTTTCAGACCGTGTGGTAGAACAGGAATATTTCCAGCTTACTATGCATTTATACACCTGACCTTTTGCTTAAAGCTTCAAACACGCCACTGTCACTAGCCAGTGAATGATCTGAGAGACATGCTGAAACTCGCCTGGCTCTCCTCTCCGATCTTCTACCACTGTCTCCTCGCAGAGTTACAGCTGTCATTGAGAAAAAGTGAAAACAACATCAGCTCAAGGCAATCTCTTAAAAATTAAACAAGAAACAGTTATTGTATCAAAACTAGTGGCAAAACAGATGGCAGAAACACAGTTCATTGCTTTTTCATCTAACTTTAACTTAAAAACCTAGAATACAATGGACCGGAGATTTTCTGTGGGAGAATTAAAGAAGGAAGTTTGTGGCTAATTTCTCTCTGACAAGACCAAGTATAAACCAATTGCATTGTTATTAAATGCCTTTCTGGTAGAATAATCCCTCCTGGAGGAAGACTTACATTAATTCAACATATGTACACATGATATCCTGAAATTTTAGGATTTAACTACTGAATATACAATAGGCTGAAAACAAACACAGAGACTAATTCTTTTAAGACATTTTCTGATAACACAATGTGAGGTTTTGTTCTCATCTGTTTTCTAATACAAGGTCTCAAAGCATACTGTTTATACCATCGCATAATAGCAGCTTTTATTTACAGTCTGAGAGGCATTATCAAAAAGAACCAGCGCTTTCGAACTCACTCAGACCACTGTTTTTTCAAATTCTTGGTGAATGACTTTGACTTTCTTTGACTGGGGGAGGAGGAAGCAATATTCAGCCCCCTCCTTCCACCCTTCCCCGAATCACCAGCAACACCATAAATAGCAACTCAGCAATCATTTTCATGTTGTAAGCGTATCAACAAAAAAGATTTTATACATCAGGTTTTGCACTGACAAGCAGGTATAGCAGCTACCAACCCTTTAAGGTACATGCACAAGTGGTAATGCTTAAAAATTGTATAGGTAAGGTTTTGACACTTCAATGACAGCTCCTAACTGGAGGTTGTTTTGTTTTGTGTCCTCGAAAGAACCACTGAACAGACTTGTGGGAGTGCAGTTTCTTCACTGGGCAGTGAAGAACTTTTGCCAATTTTCCCCCCTTTTGCTTAAGACTTAATGACTGTTCTCAAAGCAGAAGAGCCATGGCAAAGAGGTGCCACTTCAGAGGTAGGGAGAACACCTTATTTGTTTCTACCCATGCTCAGAAACTTAGACAGCATGGAAGCATTCCCAGTTTTAGCAGACAGCATTTGGAGTGACAGTAGCACTGTGCACATCACGTTGGAGGCAAGCACCAGCTGATGTTTACTGCCTACTACCCCTGACTAAGGATGAAACATGCCTCACTCAAAGTAACCACTTGTTAAGTATCTCTGTTACATGTTACCTTAAGGCATCAAAAAATAAAAGGCTAGTACCTAATCAGTAAGTTTCCTTCAGCAGAGCACCAGCCAACAGCCTGAGCTCCACCTGCAGAGGCCAGCTGAGGTACAGACAACCGAGCCACCCCTCTGCATGGGACCCATCTCACCTCGCCACCCAAGCACCACCAGGACAGGACATCAGGACTTGAAGCTTGATTAAAAATCCCACAAATTAATACAACCACACTGCTGCTGTCAACAGAAGTGTCTGGCTAATGTTAGCTTTCACCCACAGTGGGACTGGCAGACAGGATGCACTGAGCCCGGCACAGAATCCCTAGAGATATTCCAAAACCCACATAGTCCTGTTTGGAGCTAAAATTCCCTGTTTCTGTCCCAGAATGTCCTGAAACACAAAAATGATGTCCCCTAAACTGGACAGAGCCAGCTCTCTGTCCTTACGGATTCATAAGTAGCCCTACAGACCTCCTCTCCAAAATCAATGAAGAATTTAGTCATCTTCAGCTATGCAGTAAATTTACCTGCTGACCAGGACATCCCGATCTGCATTTGTCTCTGTGCCTGGAGAAAGAACCCCCTTTCCCCCCCAGCCCCAATTACAGCATCCCATCCTTACTGTACATCACACATCATGTAGTGTTAATCATTTCATCCTCACCAAAAATGAGAACCAAGTTCGAGCTACCTCACAGAAAGCAAAGAAACTGTATTTGGACCATTCTCTCCTCCATATCACTTGTACAGAGTGCTGGGGTTTGTTTTGGGGGTTTTTTGTTTTCTTTGGGTTTTTTGTTTTGTTTTGGTTTGGTTTTGTGGGTTTTTTTGTTGTTGTTGGGTTTTTTTGTTTTTAAGAACTTTTAATTTGGTGAGCCCACCCCTGTGTTCTGTCACTGCCATTTATGTAGAATCAAAACTAGCACTCTGTAGAGACATCTTTTAATATGCAAGTTTCACAATAATTTTACATCACTGGAAAGAGGCTGGACTTCACAAAAGTATATAAATTCTGTTTGAAAGTACTTCTATAATTTCTGTACTAATTTCAACAAGTTACACTAGGATGACTTCTTTTTGTAAATAAGCCTTTGGCTCACCCTTCTATGTGAGCACTTTGTATAGATGTAGCAGACAAAAGACCTCATGGGCTCTCTCCTTTGGAGGTTCATGTTCCCAATTTGTCTGGAAGGAAAAATTGGTCTGAAGCACCAACATAATGTCACGAAAAAGTGACATGTTACAACAATATTGTAACTTGACAATGATTTGCCTGCTGCCTGCAGGCCATGGAAGCATTCGATAACATCTGGACAATCCCAGCTAACTTGGGAGAGATGCAAACACCAAAACATGCCTTTGACTGGGGGGGGTGGGGTGGGTGGGAATCAGCAGGAAAAATTGGTCAAGATGACAGAAACATCAGATTTTGGTTTAAACAGAACAAGTTTTAGCACAGGTTGCAGATCTTCCAATGCTGGAAGCTAAAGAATTGTTTAAAAATAAACTTTCTAAGATAGACAATTATCTTTCATTTTCTTATTTAAATAACAAAATCAGTGAACAATATATATGATTTTCCAGAACTACTGGGTGCCAAAGCTTGATAAACAGAAGACAGCCCTGAATAAAAGAATATTCTCAGGTGTCATTAGTTGAAAAAGTGAACTTCAAAGGAAATTTTGGTATCCAAGATTTCATTAGCTAAAAAAACTACATAAATAAATCTAAAGCATGTTTCACAAGCTTAGGAGACTAGAAATACCGCACATCAACTCAAAACGCACTAATAATAGTCAAACATTCTCATAACAACTAAATCAGAGACACAAACAACCCCTACCTACCATAATGCTGTCAGGCATTACTATGATGTAATAAAGCTGAAGCTCGCAGAACACTTTTTTGAGGAATTTAACTACAGCCATGAATATATTGTTTAGTTGACATAGCAAAAAATTAAGTATGCCATAACGATTAAACAGATAGAGCACAATATCAAACAAAAACAAATGTGGCACAATCTCCCATTTTTTCACATGCAACTCAGAAATAAAAAAAAAAACACCAACCAACACTTCACACAGAAAAACACACTGGGAATTACAGGCAAAAACAGCAGCAATAAGTAATTTCAAGTTCACTTACAGTGAATTTTTCTGTTGTGCCGCATGAGAAACAAGACAAAATGAAAAGCACACAATGATAAATCATCTTTTAGATCTATGACAATATTTTGCAAACAAGAGATTATTTACACATTAAAGGAAACTTAGCACTTGAAAGATTATTTTAGGATGGAGAGGAAGACATAGTGAAGATATTAAAGCCCAGTATTTTATTAACATGTCTTCTCCCACTCCCAGCTTTATAAATACGATGGATTTAACCTCTCAGGCATATTCCCTCCATTCACACATGCTAACATATTTCACAGTGTGACCCTGAGACAGATGCAGAACAATAAAACAGCAGATCAGCAATGCAACATCAAAACTGCAGTTCCTGAAGAACTCCTTGCTCAAGTGCTGCTTCAGTGCAAAGTATGTGCAGTTTATTCAGTGTTAAACCCCCTGGCCCCCAAAATTTGCAAAAATTACCTCATATTTTGTCTAGTGAAGGAACAGGCAAAAGAGTTGTCCAAGCTGAGACTTACTGGTTTTCCAGCGTCCCATTATGCTGCCAGACCATTGGGTGGCAGCAGCAAAGCACACTGCATAGCACCTGAGTGAATACCAAACACCACACCACCCCCAACATCTGGGGGTTCCCAAACTGCGATACCCGAGCTTGATGCTCCATCAAATTCTTCAAGAAAAGAGTACAAAACCAAAATAATTTCTAAACTTCAACTGCTACTTGCAATCAATTGCATCACAATAGCAAACCCACCAGCTAGTGAGAGTGGAGCTCAAAGCAGTTATGACTCCAGCCAAAAATCAGAAAGGTTAAACAAATTTTTCTTAAGCAATTGTTTTCAAAATCAAATATTAAAAAAAACAAAACAAAACAAAACTTGAAAAAAAAGACAGCCTGGCTACCTTTTAACCACACAGTCTTCCTCAAAAAGCAACACAAAGCACTCTGTGGTATACAGAGAAAAGTTGTAACCCCTGGACTAGTAGCTGGAGCTGGACACTGCAGCAGTGACAGCAGGTAGCACAGGCATGTTCTGCCAGAGGTTTTCAGAAAAACGTGAAATGTATAGAAACGTGACAGAGAAGGGAGAAAAGGAAAACCAAAGCAGGAACGTGACCCTCATCCCATTGCTCCCTAGGCTCTCAGACCAGGCCTTCACTTCTAGGAAACACGTACGAGCTATAAATGAACTACTAACATAGTTTCACTTACCACAATGGGTGAAGACATGCTGTGGTCTGATCTGAGGTTTAAAGTAAGCCTCAGGAAGCCTCTTCATGGCACTAATTTAAGCATAAGCTTACATGCTGGACTCTGGAATTCTGTTTATTTTGGTCTGAAAGCTGCAATATGGGCACTAAAAATGTTTACATCTAGTAAATGTAAATTCTGCAGCAGTTCCTTCTGGCAATGCTAGCTGCGTTAAGGAAAGTAGGTGAGTCTAGACTCAAATGCTGATTGGGCAATACAGGCTTTTTAGAAAAGTGGTGACATTTTCTTTTTAAAAATAAAAAGCTGAAAGCTTTTCCTTAGATACTGTCAATGTTCCTTCTCATTATCACTTGACAAATAAGATTTTGGCAGGATAATATGATACGTCCTCTGGTTATATTTCACGTTACTCCCGATGTCTAAGTCCTGAGAATGCAACAGTTGCTAACACAGAATTCTGGATATAGAAATGGGATGGGAATTACAACTTTTAATACTAAAACTATTCTCTAAAAGCCCCTTCTTTACTGGTATGGTTTTATTAGATATACAAGCAAGGCAACACACAAACACATCATCATGAAGGAATAATCTTTTTCATTTTAACAGCAGTTCCTCATTTGATTGATTAAAACAGGAGAAGGCATTTCTCATGTGGCCTGTACGTTCAGGTTTTTAATTTTTTTTTCTTTTTTTGTCAAAAAGGTTTCTGTTTCTTCTTTTGATCTAATTCATGTTTCTCAACTGTAGTGCCTCAGAAGCTTCCATCAATGCAAGCTAAAGCAAGTCCACCAACTGCAGTCAAGCAGGAAAAGAAAACTCAACAGTACGTGTGCCGTGGTAACTGCACGTTGCTCCTCTGCGAAGCACAGCTTCTCTGAGACAAACACTCAAGCGGATGCTTAACTTCTCACACTCCCCCTACAAAAGATGTTCCTTGGCTGATGAAGCACTCCACTTGTGAGAACAGTGCACCATGCACTCATGACCACCATGCCACTCCGGCTTCTGCTCCATCACAGAACTTTGACATGGGAACCTGGTCTGGGGTGTGTACAAATTCAGCACGGAGTCAGCCAGCCTTCACACACTGTCAGCAGCATCACCTTGTGCCTGGTTTTGTGTTCACATTTTTTCCAGGGGAGTTGGTGTTTGGTCCCCCCCTCCCCCCCATCTCCCCTGAGTTTGTGTTGCTTTAAATTATCAGAATAATGGCAACATGGGCATGATTGGGGGCCTCAGAAGTAACTAAACCGTGCTTTTTTTAACTGATTTCCACTCCAAGACCAAAATATTTACTCTTTGATGCACTACACTCCAAAGCAAGTCCATATTCCGTTCCCTTTCTTCCACCCAATTCACCACTATTTTAAGATCTATTTACAAGGATTTCTCTACTCTTTCACCTCTTTGCCTTATAACTAAAGTCAGTGGTGGGGGTGGATTTTGTTTGTTTGCTTGGTTGTTTTTTTTAACAGCTAACATCTACCATTTAATTTTTAACTGATGGAAGTCAAATAAGCCAAACTGAGGGACAATCTCTACTGTGCTAGTATGCTTAGGTCTGTGTGACATTTTCTGTGATAATGTGATAATGTGACAAAATAATAACGTCCAGAAACTCACCTCCACCAGTTTGGACAGCAGTCAGCTGTGGTCCCATTTCTCGCAGCCCTTCATTGTCCACAGGGTAAGTGGATGTTTGAGATAAGCTCGTTCCTTGTGTATCATCGTCACCCAACGCTGTGGTCTGAGCCCTGAGCATTTCCAGGGCTCCTATGCTTGCCATCTCCTCAAAACCTTCTGACATCTGAGCTAAGGGAGAATCTCGAGACGCAGAGAGAAACGGGGTGTCCAGAGGAGAGCTTGGTGGGGACAGGGATGACAAGGAGGACCGCGATGACAAGGATGCCAAGGACTGCGGGGTATCCAGAGACCTCCGCTGCTTATTGAAATTTGAGTGTCCAATGGGATCAGCATATGGCACATCCTTTGTGAGAGACTCGAAGGGAATTATGTCAAAGCGTAAATGCTGCCCGTAGTCTGTAATGCTGTCTGATTTGTCGTACTGCGGAAGGCCGTAGATGTCCGTAAAGCTGACCGAGCTGAGGGAGCCTCTGCTGGAGGCCAGCGATCCTCTGCTGGAGGCCAGGGATCCCCTGCTGCTGCCAGAGGACATTGTGAGGGTGCTAGCTGACAGACTATGGCAGGCAAAGAAAGAAAACAAAAAAGGCCCTTTCAAATATAATCAGAAACACCAGCACAAACATAAAAATGTTGATCCAGATTACACAAGTAATTTTACATACATTCAGTACAGTGACATGGAGAGATGATTTGGCATTTTAAGGTCTAGCTTGTGTCTCTTGCCCTTGTCTCAAGTACAACCATAACTGGAACAGTGCAAGTGACAATTAAATCAGGACCAAGTGCCTAAAGACAAACGGTCCAACAGGACAAGCCTCCTCTTTCCTGCAACGTGTAAGCAGGCACAATTTGGCAGAGAAGAGGCCAGAGCAGGATCAGGATCAGTGGACTCGATGTAAAGCCAGGAAGGGTAGATTACCACGACCCAGCTTGAATTTGCATTAATGATGGGTCATAAATATATCAGGGAGAACTGCGAAGGGATTTGGAACATCCTAACAAACTGCTGTGTAAGCCTCGCCCTCACAGGTTTTCCCAGTGCAAAATAAAAAAGACTTTGGGATGAATCCTATTCCAGTTCCTCTTACCACTCTCAGACACTTAGGGAGAGAAGAATGTAAGTGACAGAGAGAGATGAAGTGAGGCCCAGCAGGAACTGAGCTTTTGATGTTGGTGTTGTGTTGAGCCGAGGAATCCCCAAGAGCTGCATCTAAAAAGGCAGCTGCAAGTGTGAATATGCAAAACACCCTGGGCTTCTGTGTGGGTCTTAGCACATTCTCATATTCAAATGGCAAAATTTTGTCATCTCACCAGGGATCAAAAACCCCTTCTTTGAAGAAGGTATCAGAATATTAAAAATCTCACAGAACTTAAAAGAATGCTATCTTCATATTAGTAAAACTGTAACAATATTACAATGGGTTTTAAGTACATATCTTCTTTTCAGAAAATGAGATAACATAAAATTCCCAAATACACAAAATAATCTAGCCCAAATAGCCATCACTAATACTATTTATAAAACTCCATCCAAATCATCACATTCCATAGACCAAACTGTATAAATTTAGGAAAAAATTAATTTAGTTGGCACACATACATAAAAGTATATTAAAAGGTAAACTTCACAGATTATTAATGTTCTTCTCTGCTGCAGTTAAACTTCAAAACTTGCTGGTTTTACATAACTCACCTTTTTAACTGGGAGTGTAAATATGAGGTTAAACGTGTAGCTTCTTCTAGTTGCATAAGCAAACAATTTTTCTTTTCCTGTAACAGTATCCTATAATTAAACAGATACATATTACTATTTTTCCTCATCACAGTAGTGCTCAGGAAATGCTAGGAGCTTTCCAAGCACCGGAAAACATTATTGCATTGCAGTTTGGAATATAAAAAGAAGTTTCACTGTTTAATCAGAAGTCTTAATTTATGCAGCTCATATGCAGCGATGGTAATTCCAGTGAGAACACAAGAACCAAGACTCCAGTAGAATTCCCGGACAAGAAAAGCAATTGAGGCACAATGTAAGAGTCATGATGTTGAAAATACATACAGCAATTAGCAAAGTCATAAAAAGTCCTAGGTAAAAACAT
Organism: Morus bassanus; assembly: GCA_031468815.1. NCBI lineage: Eukaryota > Metazoa > Chordata > Aves > Suliformes > Sulidae > Morus > Morus bassanus. Next base: position 82,600,672 of record CM062568.1, on the reverse strand, counting down.
CAGACTCTACAAGATTTTTTTCCCCCTTGCATCAGCCTGATTGTGCCAGTAAAATGCAGAGAACTACTATGACTTTCATCGCCTTGGCAGGAAAAAAAATATTCCCAATAGCCCTATTATCCAAGCTAATTAGTGTCTAATTTCAACGACAAAAAGACAATTTTTGGAAGACTTCTGTTAAGCGGTAACCATAAAACTCAACTTTAAGCTCTAATTCTAGGTGTTTCAAGTACATTCATATACCATTATATTTAAGCAGGTGATACAGCATTTTGAATACTAAGCTATGACAAAAATGTCTCGCTACGATTTATTTTTTGCCCATTCTAATAACAAGCAGCTGAATTACTCAGTACCACTGCCACAACACAAATAGAATGTACCTATAATGCTGTCAGTCTCATACACCTATAAAATATCTTAAATTCTGTATTTTGAGATAATTAAAACTTTGAAGAATAGATTTTATCTAATGATATCACATTTATTCTTTTCCTGAATCCAGAATTATAAGTATTCCTGGTGCTTTGTTTCTCCAAGCCCAATCACTGACTGAACTTCAAAATAAAATCAGGGTGGTAGTCTGTTTTGTGTTGTACATTTGTATGTCCAGGAAAGTTACCACTCCAGCCCTGCAATCACAAGTTGGCTAGAAATTGGGATTCTGACAGACAGTTTGGAGAAAGCAGATGAAACTTATTTGAATGCTTCAGATCTTCCTCAAGTGCAGAAGACAGCTGTTAGAATTCAACATAAGCAGGATAAAAAAAAAAAAAAAAATCACCAAAAAGGGAGTCCTTCTGGATAAAACAAAATGGCAGCATTAGTTTCAATAAACTTTGGATGGTTAACATATAAAAAAATATGTTTTTGTTAGCAGTGAAAACATAAATCTTCCAACTTCTTTGGCCTCCAACTTCATCAATTCATATGCTGGCAAGGGGCTGTAGCACTACGCTCCAGCAACCCCACCGCCCTCCTGGGAGGTTCCTTCATTGCGACCACACGACCACACGGTAGAAGCTGTGCAAGGCTGAAGCTTCTCTCCAGCTTCTGTGGACCCCAGAGCAGGTTAACCAAGTGGTGCAAGGAAGGCTGCAGCTCAGCTATGTATTTACATGATAAAGGCTCTGCACGCAGGAACCAAACCGAAAGAAAGAGACAAATGGATGTAAGAAACTTAACTGATTCAAAAGCTTGCAGGGGAAAGAAGGGGTATCCACACCATCTACTTTAAAAAATAAACAAATGTAGGAACCTACACTCCCCAGTCATCAATGCTGTAATGTAGGTACCTGCCATAAAGGGGAAGAGATGCCAACTAAGGCTGCCAGCCAATCTTAAAAAAACAAACAAACAAACAAAAAAACACACAACCCAAACCCACAAACACAAAAAAACAAAACCCACACACAAACAAAAAACGACACAAAAATCCCCAACCAACAACAAAACAACAATAACAAAAACCCAACAAAAACCTGCCACCTCTGTCATACAGATTTTAAGTTAGTTCTGATCTGTGCATAACTCAGTGCCTTTAAAACTCAGTAAACAGAACAGAACTGGTAATTGTTTGAAGAGGAAACTTCTTTGTATTTCATGATTAGGAGAAAGTGGAAATAAAAAAGCAGAACTAGGAATGGTTTTGGTTATTGTTGAGGCTAAAAACCAAATAAATTAGGGCTACTAATAGTTAAGCTTTCCTCTCCAATTTGTTATATAGAAATAGAGTGCCCTTCAATATTATTCTAACTTCTACTCAACTTCTTGCTAGCATTTGAAACATCAAGTATCACACTGGAATTCTGGTTTCCACAGCATGAACTACACGGAAAAATAGCTTGTCCTTCTTGCCAACGTAGTATGCACTACCTAACATGAGAGCCCAAAAACAACAAATAAAACTTACTACACTGCAGTGTAAAGTGAACTCCCTTTTCTGTCAGTTTAAGCTGGAAAGCCAATGTAATGATATTGCAAAAATTGCAAAATATATAACACTGAACTGTAGGTTGGTTGTGAATTTTCTATTTATTGCTTGAATTTACTGTCTGAAGTAAGCTTTTTCAAAGGAACTGAAGTTCTCAAAATCTGTATATGGAAAGCACTTCCAAATATTTTAGAAGTGTCTTAATTATGTAAATATTAACTGTTACACAGATGACATTAAAGCTGGTTCATGTAGTTTTCCTCAAGTGTCAAACCTGGGGTTTTACTGCTGTTTAAGAGAAGCAAGTCTGGGAAACAAGAATAAGTACTTTCTCACTTTCACTGGAAGCAGTCTATGGTAACAAGAAGAGGTTAAGAGCTTTCGTCCATTTCTTTGGCTACAGAAAAAGACTCAGCAACTTTGAAATAAACACAGTGTTTCCATTAATATGTTCTGGGGGATTGTTTTTACATATAACCTGATATTTAATTTAAGTTTTCAAGAATGACTCTGTTTACTATTTTCTCTGAACGTCACAGTTGGGAAGTGCTCCCACTGCTGAGATTGCAAATTAAAAGGAAAAAATGTATACAAAAGGCAGTAAAAACTTAATCACTTAACTTTCCTGTTATGAGGCAGAAACCAAATATAGGGAAGCATCTTTGTGCTGATCACAGAATCACAGAACAGCAGGGGTTGGAAGGGACCCCTGGAGATCATCTCCTCCAACCCCCTCTGCTTGGGCAGGTACACCTAGAGCAGGGTGCACAGGACTGCGGCCAGGCAGGTTTTGAATATTTCAGGAGAAGGAGACTCCACAACCTCTCTGGGCAGCCTCTCCCAGTGCTCTGTCACCCTCACAGGAAAGAAGTTTTTCCTCATATTCTGGTGGAACTTCCTGTGGTCCAACTTGTGCCCATTGCCCCTTGTCCTGTTGTTGGGCACCACTGAAAAGAGTCTGGCCCCATCCCCCTGACACCCACCCTTTAGATATTTATAAGCATTGATAAGATGCCCCCTCAGTCTTCTCTTCTCCAGGCTAAACAAACCCAGAAATGCTTTTAGATGACGCTTTTGGAGGTGAAAATTACTCCACTGCAGATTAACACAAAAATCTTTCACTATCCAGGTACCGTTATTCAGGTCTCTACTATTACACAGTATCACTCAGACTTTTTCCAAGCATCTTTTGTGACTCTATTCTGATCTCTTCTTCCTATTCAGACTTTTTAGATGAATGAAAGGAGAACTAGTCAACATCACTCTAAAGTCTCCTTCAGAAAACTTCAAAACAGACAGAATTAAATAACGGCAGTCAGCAGCAGTCTCTTCCTTTTTTGAAAACAAATTAGTAACTTTTTTTTTGTTTGTTTCTTAAACACAGTAAAATTCCCTACTCTTCCTTTTGAAACTACCTATATGGATCTTACAGTAGATAAGAAAACAAGTTCCCAAACCTTTCAGTGGCCCCATGAGCAGATGTTGCTCGAGCCCGTTGAATTTCATCCTCCAAGCGTCTTTTTTCTTCCTCCAAACGTGCAATGTCTTCTGGGGATCGTCTCTGCTGACTGATGAGCTGCAACTCCTGAAGAAGAGCCTCCTTCTCTTTGATGAGCTGAAGACGGTCCCTGTCTGCTTCAGCCATTCCTGGCCAAGATTCATTGTCTAGCAAGGCCAGCTGCTGTTGTATATTTGAAACTCTTTAAAAGAGGATAAATATATTTTAAAATGCAGAAGAGACAAAGACGACAATTAAAAGGAACATACCAAAAGGTGAAGCTTGTTGACTGCTGTGACTTTTTTCTTCTAAATTTCAAAACAAGAAAATTTAGAGAAGCCTGGAAGGATTATTTATTTCTGCAGTTGGGGGGTGGGTGTTGGTTTTTTTTTTTGTTTTGTTTTGTTTGTATGTTGTTTTTTGTTTGTTTGTTAGTTTTGGCTATTTTTAAAACACTAAAAAACCGCAAGTGCTCCCAAGTGTGTAGCTGCATAAGAACTACAGCACTTTTATCTATCACATGGACAATATCTGTCCTCACAGATTTCTCATTTTGTAATAAATTAATTCATATTTTAGAGGTCTTGAGTTTGCTGCTTGTACAGCTGATGAAGCTGAACTTCCTTTCATTCCTGATTATTCCACTATCGGATCTTAACCTGAGATTTCCAAAGGGCAGTGAGAAGTTGAAGGGGATGAAGGGGAGATGCTTATCTACTGACAATAGGTCCGTATATTCATGTCCCACCTGGTAGAGGAATGGTTCAAGGGGCTGAAAACATTGGGTGATCCTGACTGACAACAAAATTTTAAGAATAAGCAAGCTGTTACTAAAACAAAAACATAGGTCTGGAAAAAAGATCTACTGGTTACAAAATACAGGTGGCTTTAGATGGATGCATCATCAAGTTAAGCAATTAAATAAGCTAATTTGATTTGTCTTGTAGTAGTAGGCTTTATAGCCAAAAGTTGTTTCCTGTATCTCAATATGCTGAACCACTACACGAAACAACAGTTGTAAGAATAAATACACAGTTGACATTTTAAGAAAATGTTCTGCTAAAAACAAATTTTGAACTCTTATCAATATTACAAAGAACCCTAAAGCTAGAAATTTCACAAATGTTTCTTTTGGCAAAATCAAAAGGTATATAAGCAGAACAGGGAGAGCACTCTTTTACTACTAGGTGTTTATGCTTGTCTTACAGTGGGCAATTTAGACACTTTAGAATGTTACAGTTAAGATGAAAAGTAAATAAGAGAAAAATCTAGCTTTCTGATTTTTGAACATTTGAAACTAAAGAACTGTACAACAGTTATGCAGTTGTACACCTCAGTTTCATCTTCAGTTTGAAATGGTAGCATTCCAAGTTCAGTGCACCATAAACGATTATCACTCTTTAAATAAATAAAAGCGCATTTAAAGCCAGCCATAAAAGTGGGATATGAGTTCATTCTTTTCGTAAGTTAGTTTAAGAAATCTTTTTTCCAAAATATCTGGTAAGAAAGAAAAGATAATAACAAACAAAGCAAGGTAAAAGCACGTAACAAGCAAGCAGAAGATCCACAGTGTGATAATGTTGTGCTTAACAATGAAAGAAAAGGCATAGAGGTGACAAAGGTAAGGTTTTGCCCATCTGAAAACAAAACCTCACGCAATGTTTATTTCATACTGACATCTGGAAAGTATTTGGCCATCTTAGTATCAGGGGAAGGAAAATAAAGTATCAATATAAGTCATTTTGCAATGACTACATTCATATATGAATAGGAATTTTACTGTGAATTTTGTCAAATAGATTTCCACACACACCCCCCAGCTTAGATTTGATTTACAGCAAGTAGAGAACTTGGGTATTATGTTACATTTTAGTCTAAAGCAGAATACTTTATCAAGCCCTTCAATACCATTTCCTCCTCCTTGCGTTAATAACCAACTTCCTGCCAATAGCTACTAAAAGCACCATTGTGAATTGATACATATAGTCTACATATTTCATGCCTCAGCTATCGTGCATGAATTCCAGATGCAGCTTCCTGAAGAACACCTCGCACCATCGACCAAACATCAGGGCCAGGAAGAGAGAGCAGAGTCAGGACTCCTCCTCTCCCCTACCTGGCTGCTACGCTGTTAAAGATTCAGTAAACACTCTTTCCTGAAGGCATATACAGCTTGATTTTCAAGTGTCCAGTGCCAAATGAAACAAATGGGGACTCAAGGTCCTTTCAATAGAATTACAGAATTCGGGTACAATTGGTTTATCATAGCTTGGCAAGCAAGTGTGAACCAGATGAGCCCTGGCTATGTATTTGAGTGACCATGTTCATAAGTTCTTAAACAGCTTGTGGATCAAAGAAGATGAGATGTGTCTGGTGAATTCTCTGGGTTGTTTTGTAAGACAGCTGAAGGACTGGCCCTCTCCTTCATTTTAACACTCACAATTGTTTTGCCAGCTATTTTTCTAATGCAGGGTGAGCTAGTTAAGAAGCTGACCATAGGAGCAAATAAATGCTAATGGAGGCAACAAGGAGGAGAGAAGAACCAGCATGCAAGAGGGGAAGGTGGGAACCCCCCTTTCAGCACTAGTTAACCACTGAATCCGCTTGGCTGTAGAGTAAAACACCACCCTCAATACAAGAGGTTTTAATTTAGACTCTTGAGCTTGCTGAGAGCACGTAACTCCCTTTGTCTATGACATTCCAGTTTAGATTTTGGGTTTTCCCCTCACTGTCTGTTATGATAACCCTTTGAAAATACAAAGTTGTCATACAGTAACTTAATTATACTGTTATTAAAGGGAAAAAAAGTACTGCTGTGGACAAGGTTTGTATCGCCAAAGTATTCAAAAATTTGATTAGGTATTTACTTTGATTCCCTTGACACTCTTCACATCTCAGCTAGCTCTTCGTCTCTCTGTTTTCCCTTTAAGCAAACAAAAAGCACTTGCAAAACACTACATAATGCAGGATTCTGTTGGGAGGGGAACTTCAGCACCAATAAGCCAGTTTTCTGCAAATGAACTGAAGTTTCTGGGGAATTTTGCTGCTTGCTGTCCACTGAGGACTCCCTCTGTATGGTAAGGTGTTCCAAAAAGCTTCCAATGATAAACTTTTTAAAATTTGTCTCCTTCGCTAAAAAACATCCCTAAGGCTTTTATGGTCTCACCCACTCAAACCTAAGAAAAATATCTGAGAAGTCATGTTCAGTTCTCCTAAAAACGTAATAAAAAAATCCTCCTAAGCATGTTCCATAACTGCAATTTGTCTCCTCCCAACACAAGCTTTTCTTCCCAAACACAATAAATGCATAAATAAGCAATTTTTCTGTGCTGGTCCATGCCAGATTTTATACCTATACTACACCAGCCATCCTCACTGCTGTTATGTAACCAAAAAGTAGCTTTTTTCATTTTCAGACTCAGTGCATATATTCACCTACCTTACACACCCATTTAAATAAGTCAATGACTCGAAACAGATTGCAATTTAAAGGAAAAAAAATATTTAGGATCCTTTATGAAGCATCCTCTGTTTTTCAAACACATTTTTCCTTCCTACGGGCTGTTTTTTAAGATACTACTTCTTAAGTGTAGTCACTGTTCGAGTACTTTTATCTGGCCTAATGCCAGATACTGAGGTCCCTACTCATATAGTAATTTAACATATTCCTGGGGAAAAAACAGTTAATTTTGAGCCATCAACATTCCAGGCATTTTGCCCATTCCCATCCTTGCATAACAAGTGCTGAGGAGCTTGCATTCCACATTCGAGTAGGTGGTATCAAATGACTGGTTTCCTAGGTAGGCAGACCAACTTGCTGCTTATTTCAGTATTTAAAAATTTCAAATGGAGATGAATATAACAGCTCCCATTAAGCAGAAAAACAGGAGGGGCACAGACAGGATGACAAAGGTTTAACCTGGTGATCTTAAGTAAACACTAATTAAAAATTGCCCTGAAATGGCCATACTAATGTAGCTAGAATGATGCCTAGCCCAAGATAATGTAGACATAAGCATGAGGGTGGAGATCAGTACAGCCAGTAGTTTACTACACAAACAACATCATGGGTGTAAAAAAGCATGTATTTTCAGAATTTACAGCATGTCTGAATCATTATATAGCTACACAGAGCATGAGAAGTGAGATTAAAGTAAAAATCACTTTTTGTGAGATGAAAGAGTCTGATTTACAATTACAATTAACCCCATGTTTAGACCATTACTCAGATTATGAACAAGGCAGGTGTCTTGGGAAGGGAAATACTCTCAAGCAATACAAAGGCCCTAACTCATGCTCATAAAAGGGACAAATTATGGATATCCTACAGCTTCCTAACCTACAAGCTCTGGTCTTTCTAGCTTAAAGAAGTTCTTTGAACTTACTTTGTTTGAATTTTCCAAGTAAATAAATTTACTAAATTTAAATGCCTAGAATTTTGGGTGACATATCAGAGGCCTTTGTTACCTGTGGAATGGGAAGACTGGTGGGGATAAAAGAAAGAAAAAAAACCACAGTTATTATTTAGAGGAGAACAGTGGCTAAGATCACAAAAATATGCAGACGATCAACATAAATCAGCCCAGCTTACTCTTTTACTTAGGTTTATAAATGGACCCAGTTCTCTGCCGCTTCAGGTAACGGGGAACTTCTCGCACATGCAATACCCAGAGGAGGTGGCTGTGGGACTGAAGACACATAATGAAGGCTGTAACAACTTGGTGATTTCTGGATTTATGGACCCTCTTGAGAGTGGATTATGATTTCTATCCAAAGAGGGGAAGGCTAGAGAAAGGGAGAGAAAAAAAATGGAAAGACCAAGAAGCTGGGGAACTCGGCCAAATGCTCACAAAATTTCTCCACTGTGTCTATTTGTGTCTCCAGTTCTGTTTAATATCTTTATCAATGATCTGGACGAGGGGATCAAGTGCACCCTCAATAAGTTTGCAGATGACACCAAGCTGGGCGGGAGTGTTGATCTGCTCGAGGGTAGGAAGGCTCTGCAGACGGATCTGGACAGGCTGGATCGATGGGCCGAGGCCAACTGTATGAGGTTCAACAAGGCCAAGTGCTGGGTCCTGCACTTGGGTCACAACAACCCCATGCAACGCTACAGGCTTGGGGAAGAGTGGCTGGAGAGCTGCCTGGCGGAGAAGGACCTGGGGGTGCTGGTCAACAGCCGGCTGAACATGAGCCAGCAGTGTGCCCAGGTGGCCAAGAAGGCCAACAGCATCCTGGCTTGTATCAGGAATAGTGTGGGCAGCACGAGCAGGGAAGTGATCATGCCCCTGTACTCGGCACTGGTGAGGCCACACCTCGAATACTGTGTTCAGTTTTGGGCCCCTCAGTACAAGAAAGACATTGAGGTGCTGGAGCGTGTCCAAGAAGGGTCTAGAGCACAAGTCCTATGAGGAGCAGCTGAGGGAACTGGGGTTGTTTAGCCTGGAGAAAAGAAGGCTGAGGGGAGACCTTATCGCTCTCTACTAGTACCTGAAAGGAGGTTGTAGAGAGGTGGGTGTTGGTCACTTCTCCCAAGTAACTTGTGACAGGACAAGAGGAACGGCATCAAGTTCTGCCAGGGGAGGTTTAGATTGGATATTAGGAAAAATTTCTTCACCAAAAGGGTTGTCAAGCATTGGAACAGGCTTCCCAGAGAGGTGGTTGAGTCACCATGCTTGGAGGTGTTTAAAAGACACGTAGATGTGGTGCTTAGGGCCCTGGTTTAGTGGTGGACTTGGCAGTGCTAGGTTAATGGTTGGACTGGATGATCTTAAAGGTCTTTTCCAATCTAAACGATTCTATGATTCTACTTTGGCTGTTCCTGCAAGTATGTGCCACTGTGGCTTTGGTGGACAACATGAGTACGCTCTGTAGAATATCCAGCCTTCCTGGTAGCCTGATTCAATAACAAGGAGGTCTTAAATTGGCTTAAGACACTCACAAAACCTTTAGAGTCCACTGGCATTTTGCAGATAAAAAAACCTAGGTATTCACCTTTAGGAAAATTGCAAAGCCTCCTAAAACCAATGGAGAAGAGGAATTAGTATCTTCCCCAATTCACAGGTAAACTGGTATAATGAAAACTTTAAAGACAGTTAAAAGCATGGCTTAGCTCCCTTTATAATCCAAAGAAAATTTTTGTGTTTAAAATCTGACACTGGGAGGTTTAGGTTTAGCTGACATGCCTGAGCCAGATATTTATGTGGTATCAGACAAATTACTTCATCCCTAGATCAGATTTTCAGATTAGTTTAGCAGAATAAAGCATACAAATCCATTGAATTTCACTAGAAATTAGACAATTACACCTTGAAACCTGCCTACAAAAGATTAATTTTAAGAGGAAAATACTTGACTATGTTGTAGTATCAGTACTGGAATGTTGCTATCAATATCCAACCAACATGTATTTTGCAGTACAAGCACAAATTGCACTGACACACTTCTGCTTGTGCTAGTGCTTTTAAAAACCCAACTGAAAATTAATTTTGGTAATGAGACAACAAGTTTGCAACGAAGTAACTATTCAGCAACTCTACTGAAAAGAAAGAAGTAACATTCTTAAAAGGAATGTGGAAATATTAAGCATAGCTGAGGAGGAGGCTTTTTCGAGGCTAAAATACATCTGTTGACAGCTACTGTATGATTTAAACAATTGAATTGAAAAATAACGTGTTTGAATGCAAATTTACAGAAGGCGTAAACAAACTGCTGCTTTTGCATGCAAATTGGATAAGCTGGTTGAATATGCTTGGATGTATTAGTTCACTGAAGTCAGCTACCATCAGACTGGATTATTTAAAAAAAATTTTTAAAAAATCACAGTTAAAAGTTTTGGTGCTTCTTATTGGAGGGATCATTTTTCATCTATTGATCAATACACTTCACAGGATATGAGGCACTGCAGCAATGACATTTCATGATCATTTGTTAATACACTTCATGTAGTCATTATACTGAACTGCGCAACTTAAAGAGTTATCAAAGAAAAACAATTTGCTTTTGATTTCTCTTTCTATGAAACAGTCTATTCAGAAAAGCGCTCTAGGGGTACACTTTCCAGTGTGCAAATGCTTTCATGAGAGGTGGTCTCACTGAAATAGCAACTGAAACTAAAAACGGTATTTATCCAGGCAGCTTGGGGCTGTCTGTTCAAAAACACCATCCTCCCTCCCTCCTGCTTCTCTGGAGGGCCACACTGACAGATCTGAGAGAAGAAATTTCATGGAAATAGGGTACAGTTTATTTAAAAATAATGGGGGGAAGAGAAGAGTAAATAGCAGGAGAAAAGTGATTGAGCCTCTCTTTAGCATGATTGGTGAGTTAAGAAGTAGAATTTACATGCCTCCTCCCAGAGCCTGGATCAGACACAGGAGAGAGGACCTCTTCCCCAGCATGCTGAAGATGTCAGAACCCACAGCTCACAACAACATCTGAGATACCCACGGGAAAAATTAAATTGCAAATTATCCAACTTCCTTCCAGTGGGAAACTGAAGGGGGTGGGGTGGGGGGGAAGCTATGTGAATATCTTAATTTATGCAAAGGCCAAACCACTCAGTAGTTAGAGAGATTTCTGAAAGAGGAATTAAAATCAAATTATCTTTTATGAGGGAGTAGAGATATTTTGGGAGTATAAGCCAACATTTCTACTATCACTGGGTCTCATCTCCTGAATTCCTCAAGGCAGTTCATTCAGAAATCCCAACACTGCATTTCGTTGCTAAGACGCCATATACAGAGAACATATTTTTATTTTTAAAAGCTTCTTTACTACATATGGCAAATATTCTGCTCATATCTAGAGCTGTATGATCTTCTGGCTAGATTCACAAGAGTGACTAAAATGCAACACACTGCCCTTCAGTTTGTGGGGCTTTTTTCCTGCTTTCCATTAAGGGAAAAGACATACTTTTCTCCTACAGCGTATTTTAGAAGTCCCCCATTAAAACTTGGAAATAAGATAGTTTGTCTGTTCTAGTTATTTGCTATATGTTTTCACACCCCGTTTGACAAGCAAGTAGTCATAATATACTGCTTTACAGTTGTGACATACTGTAGCATTTTAATTTTCTACTTTGTAGATTTTAATCCATCGCAGCACATTCCGTCACCCACACTGTGCAGTAACAGTAGATATTTCACCAGCCAAGGGAGAACGAACACAAAGATATTTAGTAGAGACAAAAGCCCTACAGAAATGCCAGCAAGCTAAGAGGAAGGAATGCATGATAAATGAAGAATGCAACCACAGAGATAACTGGTAGGGGCAATGAGCTTTGTGCAGTTCCACTCAAAAGCTGAAAGCCGATTACTTCCGTACAACATACTGGGCAGAATAAGGCTACTATTTTAAAGCAACTGACATGCTTTTGCTAAATAACAGACCACTGTCTGAGCTGCTGTCCCGGCACAGCAAAACTACCCTTACTGCAATTACTATTCTCTAGTTGAAGGTTAGTTACAGATTTTCTACACTTAATTAACACCAAACCCCAGCTCACTGATGTTCAGAAATACTGAATACCATGCACAAACAAATGTTCGGCATTTCCAGCTGAGAAATGCTTCTGCTACTAAAAATAAAACAAAACAAAAACACAAAAAAAAGAAAAAAACCAACCCCCTAAACTCTCACCACTCTTATCTTTTCCCTGCAATAACACACAAGAGAATTGTTTTGAAAAACACATAGACAAGATATGTCAAAAAAACAAACTAAAAACATTTAATACAATCTTCACAGCACCAGTGGCCATGCTAAACTGAACAGTATAAAACCAAATTCTATACTCCTCCTTTCAGCAACTGTCATGAACCCCTGAATTATCACTGGACTACTAAGTGCTAAGGGTTAAGCCTGTGACCAAACAGGACACTGACAGGTTTTTGTTTTGCCCTTTTTTTTTTTGCCTAATTATTTAACCTTTATTAGGTAATAGTCACTGGTATTCACATGCGATATTTCACAATGCAGACTTTCATTCCAGTTACAAATCCTGAAGATTTAGCTGTGTCTCTCTAACATGCTTGTACCAATTTAATTTTTTTTAAGCCTGTATTGCATCCAAATGTGGGTAAATTTTCCAAGAACAACAAAATGGCAAATTGCCTATAAAGCTTCCAATCCCTGCCAAGACATATGACAGCATTACGGTTTCCCCCAAAGAAAAAGCCACCATAATATGAAAAAAAGGAGGAAAAAAGTATTGAACTTTTTTTTAACCCTTGTTCTGAGAGATGTAAAAAACATGGCAAAATAGACACAGTTGAAAAAAGAAAAATCCAAACTTAAAAAAAAATTTAAAACTAAGGTTTTTGAAGTTAACTATACAGAATCTTTTAACTGTCAGTCAATTTTAATAAGAGAATGTTCAATCAGCACAAATTAAAATAATCATAAATGCATAAAATTACTGTGTTCAAGTCATCACCTATACCTACACTATTACCCTGAATAAGCAGCAAATAGCTTGAAAACAATGAGGTTAAATGAGGATCCACTAAGCTATACCAGTAGATAGTATTTTTAAAATAGTACTAAATAAGAGTAGGTTACTTTCACAAAGCCATGAAAAAAACTGCAAGACTGACCTTCACAGAAGAAACACTTACAGTAAGCAATTAGATTGAAGGATTTAGTGAAGAATTAATCTACTTCAAGTAATGTGTTTTTAATCAGGTTTTTTTTCAAACGCAACATTTATTTTTATGTACTCTTTTATTCAGCTCTGAACATCTTAATTTATCTCACAGGGAGTTAGTTCTGCATTCTTTCTTCACACTGACTTCACAAATTCAGTACATTGAACTTAGGACACAGGTATGCAGAGCTCCAAATGTACTGACAGACCAGGCTGATAAGTGTAAATTTAAAGACAGTTTATATTGAGGGTTTCAAAGAAGGGGGGGGGGGAGGGGGGGGAATGTAAACCAGTTCAATTAAACTACTGCAATTTTGTGTTTATACAAGTGTAGAACAAGGCTGACATTTAATTTTATTTCTGCAAACAAATACAATAATCTTATGATAAAGTCTTATGTTTACCTAAGCATTTTTTATCTGTGAACTACTCAACAGTGAGCAAATCAGTCTTCCTAAAGACATTTCAGCTAGGAGGCTGGTTGCAGTTCTACTCTGAAAACTTTAATCACAAGAATAAAAATAAAAATCAACAAATTTATCTGTAATTACCTTTTCTTGGCCTCTTCATATTGCCAGTTCAGTCTTACTTTGTCTACAAGTCTTGTTTTGTCATCAAACCCAAGCTTTTGAAGAGTTGAAGAGCAAGGAGAAGGGAAAAAAGAGAGGGAGAAATGTGATTTTAAAAACACTCTCGCAATAAAGGGATAAATCAGTCTCACTTACTGGACTCACTAAAAAACCTCAATGCTTTAAGTAATAACACAATAAAAATTAATTTTATGCTTTAAAAATAGAAAACAGGTTTTTGCTAAAAATACAGAAGATAAATGAGCCCCTTCAATAAATTATTTTCCTGGAAATCAAGGGTTAGCAAATAGAATCACTGATGAACGGTCAAAGCTTTTAAACTTTATCCAAGCCTAAAACACAGAGAGTATTTTTAATTGAAGTATTTTACTACTACTTGATACAGCTATTTTATGGGTAGTTTAATTAGAAGGAATTCAGATTACATTCCCTGTACTGTGATGTGTTACCCAGCACTTAGATCATTAGTGTGTTTTAAACACTACCACAAAAACATCACCTGATCTTTGAACCAGTTGTAGAATGCGCATTTATGCTATAAGTCCTACTGTATACATTCTAGCTTCTACAGCAACTTCTCTCCATCCTAGGGCATCAGCAATTCCCCTCTTGAGAAGTCTGAGTATGGTCTAATAGTTAAAACCAGAATCCCTATGTAAGTGCATTGTTGCACCTCTGGATTTCTCATCTAACTGCTGCTTTTGCTCTCTTCATCATCACATTTGTAAAAAATCCACTACTAATAATTCAGGAAAGCAATTAACATCATTATGTATTTTGTTCTCCTAACAAAAAATCTATACCCAATAAACACAATTTTCAGACTGTATTTGGCTTGTCTTGGATGGCACTCAATGTGTATTATGAATGGGAAAACGATGCTATTTTCCTTTTGGTAATTCATTTTGGAATTCAATAATCGCATCCACCACTAGTCCGAAAAATGACATCCCAAAGGCACCATCTACCTAACACACTGAAAGACAGCCTTATGTTAGCTAAGTTTTCTTAGATGCTTTAGGAGTATATCTTCTTAAAAACACAGATTTCCTCTTCTGTAGAGGCTCTCTGGAGACATCCAATCTAGCAACTAGTCATCAGTGGAAGACAACAGTAAAGGAGAAATGGGATGATAAAAGCCTATAATTAAAAAGTTACATAGTTCAATAAAAATTTCTAACGTGGAGTAACATTCGAACTATAGTACTACCAAACCACAAACAGGTTGCCTTCTTGCTGTGTTGTCAATCTCATCCACAGAAGCAAATGTTTTATTGCTCAAGAACAGCTAGGCTGCCATAGTGCAGGCCAAAACTTTTATTATTTGGAATACACAATTTCATTCACACAGAACTATTTCCAAGGAATGATATGTTCCTCTCAAATACCACATTTAAAGGCACATTTGAACATAAAGGTATGACAGACTAGATCAGAAGTGTTGTTAGTTTTTAAGAAACATATTTTGGGACTCTAACAAATACTTCCCTTGTCTTCAACAGGAGAAAGGAACACAGGTCTACCCTATATCTTTGATATGCATGAAGGATGATGACAAGCATGGTAAAAACAGGATTTAAAAAAAAAATTTATATATATCCATCACTACTAATACAGCACACTATTGCACAATCAGGTCTCTACTGCAACTTCAAGCTGGCCAAAGCGTCTTCTTGCTTCCTGCATCGTTACAAGCACCAGTAAGTCAGAGCTGGTGACGAGAGGAAAAGAGGTCTGTGGACACCTCAGCAAGAGCTGTTACTCAGAGATGAAACTGCGGCCACCAAAGTGATGACACAAGAAGTGCTCTGCCGGGCTAGCTGAGTCTGGGAGCCGATTTTACCTGTCACTGACCTGTGAGCACATCGCTATGCCCCTGTGCCACGCTCAAGTAGCAGAACCACAAAGCCCACCACTCATGAGTGCCGCTCACATGCTCTAGAAATAGTAAGCAAATGCAACTCCCTCGCCACCAGAACTGCTTTGGATTTTCCATTCTGCTACAGCCAACACCTCTTAAATTAAAACGGGACATAACGATGTATCACTATAGTACAAAAGCAGCTTATTTTCTACAGCAAACGTCTCGCTTTAAGAATGCATACCTCTCCAGTGATGTCAGTCTGAGAACAAGCATCACAGTGTTGTTGAGGTAAACAGGAGTCGCTGAGCGAACTAGAATTGTGCTGGAGATCCTGCAGGGAATCTGTAATACAACAGCTATTCCTGAATCCATCTGTTAACTTGGCCAGGCTCTACAGGAGAAGAGATTTAAAAAAATAATAAAAATTGGTTTTTCTTAATTATTATAATTCTTTTATTAATACAGAAGAAATCTATTTAAAAATATGATAGGTACCTTGCTTATAAAGAGCTACCTACAGAAAGTAAAATTCATCATAGTGTTACTAACATGCAGAAGCTTTGCTTTGAAATAAACCTATCTTTTTAAAAGATGCATCTAACAGTAAACAGATTTTTTTTAATTATTATTTCTTTTAGATCTATGAATGCTTTAGCTTTTGTATGGCTTACAGTTCCTTAAATGCAGCAGCTGTCAACTTTCATGTTAGCTGATAAGGAGGACAAATGTGATTCACCTGCCCTTTTGCTATCTTCTGCACAGGTTACATTCCTTAGCCACTAATGCTATCACATCCAACTTGATGAATACCTTGTGTTGATTGTATTTTTATGACAGCTGATTTCACCCTTGTGCTCCCTTACTCAAGGTTCACATAGTTAGAAATATTTTACACTTTGGGTTAAGCAAGGAACATCTCTCAGATGTCTAGACAGTGACACAAACTGTGAGGGTAAAGCAGAGTCCTCAAGTAGTCTGCAAGGGGAAAAGATGACAGAATCACACAAAACAATAACGAGAACTTGTTTGACAATCAGAGCTGTGTTGACAGGCTAATTCCTTTCAAAAAAAGAGACAAAAATTGTTAATATTGCTTTTATTTTCTGACTGTGCATTCTCTACTTTTCAAAACTTAGAGATAATGTAGTCTTAATAACAAAACCATGGTGCAGGCTCTCACTTACGACTGAGGCCTCTAGCATTCTGCATCAGACTAGAAAAAAAAAAATCAGTTCTACCCCCTCACCAGAAGATAAAGGACAATCAAGTGATGTAAAAAGAATTTATCAGAAATTTGAAGAGCTGTATCAATTTATAAATCATAACATATTCAAACCATTCAGTTCTGAAAATAAACCTAAAAACTCTCAAAACTGCTTACTCCAGTGTCTGAACTACAGAATCAGAAATTAATCTGAAGCACTGCAATGGGAAAAGGCTGGCCCTCAGGAATCTCAGTGGCTCTGACAACTGATGATTTGCAACAACCACAGTTATTGAGAAATCTCCTGGTAACTGGATATGCACAATCTTCAAAGTGCAGTTTAAAATGTATAAGACAGCTATGCTGCCTTTTCTTACAACAAATTCAACTAATGGAGTCAAGAAGATGAACCTGTATAACAGCAACTCATTGCTGCTCACAGAATGGCAAGACCACCTTGAAGATGAAAGTGTCCAGATTCGGAGCCTAGGAAGCATCCATAGGAACTACAGCAGGCCTGAAACCGGCCAGAAAAACCAGCTTTTTCTGGTGGCCTCCACTTCCGTCATACATAGTCTGTCCCTTTGTTCTCATTATATCACACCTGCCTCCACTAGAGATAAAAAAAGACAGAAAATATCCAGCCTGGTGCAGTACGAAAGAACATGCAGGCTCCCCAGACACAAGAGCGGAGGACCTCTGCTCCTCCCTGCCACCTCCCTGAGCACACACACTTTGTCTTCTTCCTACTGAGGAAAGGCAGGGAGATATGTAGGTACCTAGTATGTCTTCCTTAGTATGAAAGAAAAAAAAAATAGTTTCTTAGTCCTGAGAAAGCAAAATTCAATTTCAGGTTACATTGCTGAGAAGTCCCTAGCAAATGTCTCTCTATCCTCCAAGACTTGCTGCAAAATGAACTGCTCCACAATGTGGGAAAAAAGAAAACCAAAGTGTCTTCCATGTTATGAAAACTGAAAATTGCAGAATCCCATCCAATGATCTTCTTCAAAACTCAGTGGAAATCATCCAGTCCTGTCAGTCTCCTGCTGTCTGGAGGATCAAGATGGATCCCTAATGGGTTTATGACATGGAAATAGTAATTTCAAATCATAGCCACACAAACATCAAACATCTATCTTGTCCTCTTCCCAGTAAAGCTGAGCCAGTGACATGAACAAAAAGTGAGGATACAGAAAGCCTGAGGTTTCTCCCAAATAAACCTTGTCCCATTTGGCACTTTTGGCTAACATGTATTATGTTACAGACATATGTAACACCAAAGGTCTTGATGCCAGAACTTAAATCTAAACTTCTTCCCGTATTTCAGCTACTTCATGCACTCCTGCTGTGCTCCTGACACCCTCCGGCATCTCCCTGGCAGGTAACGAAGGGCTGCTTGGCTGCTGGCATGGCTTCCTACCCAGGCACTGTTGCTGAACCCTGGATACTACTTAAAAATTACATAGCATTTGGCAGGTGGCAATCACCAAGTAGCATCACCTTAACTTATATCTACGTGCATAGGTGACTATGCTCTAGAATAAACACGTATGCTTTGAGTCCTTCTAGTTGGGTGAGTAAAAGCACAGCCTCCAGCAATCCTAACATGGAAAATTACAACCTGAGTTAGCATACTTTTAGATAGAAACAATTTACATGAACAGCTAGGAGTAATATCCTCCCCAGCTATATGGAGGAATCCATCTTTCATCTGGGGTTTATGGATTGTTTATGGCAATCACATAAAAACTGCCAGACCAGCCTATCATATGGATGTGAAGTTCTCGGCACACTAGCCCAAACCTACCCAAAAAGAGAAGTGAGTACTGTCATTTCATCATTGATCTGCTGCTATCTCATTTGAGAGCTCTCTGCCACGTACAATTTCAGTGCAGTTCCTATCTAACCTATTTAGTCTATTCAACTTGTAAAGAAAAGAAAGGAAAAGAAAAAAGAAAGGAAAAACCCCACAAAAAAACAAACTCCAATGCCTCCTAAGGATAAAGGACAATATTATAAAAGCATATGTACATACTGGAACAGAAACAGAAGTATGAAAGGGACGGAGGCAGGGAGAGACACACACGTTGCTTTCAGGAATCTAACCACGCACCTTAATTACTCAATTTCATATAAGAAGTTCACCCACTTTTTTTGAGCAGTGACACTGCATTGGGCTTTATTTGTAACCACAGCACCCAGTTTAAATCTGACCACCCTCTCCTTCCCTCGTCAGCCTTCTCTCCCACACAACTCAATCCAATTATCATATTTCTACGACAGCTACAATTTTCCAAGCACCTACACAAGACTGAGTCACTTCCACTATGTTTAGTTCTGTTGCTTACACTGGCCAGATTTAAATTAAGAAATAGTATGAAATTGTCTCTTTCCTTTCTCTGAAACAAATCCCCAGCTGTTTACACAATACTTCGAACTCCTCTATAAACAGCTTTCAAAATAAAAAAAGAAGCTTTTCATAAGAAAGCTTGTCTTACCAACAACAGCTTTAAAAAGGAGCATTTTCAAGGACAAATCAATTTAAAAAATTAATAGGAAATTAAACATAAAATTCTGAACTTATTAGGAAGATACTTAAAATAGACTTGCACTTGTTTGACAAAGCTAAATAAATCCATAACAATAATCTTCAACTCATTATAAAAAGGCAAAGCACAGAAATGTTTGGTGACAACAAAAATAACGATTTTTTTTTTTTTGGTCAAAATTTTAAAAAAATCAGGCAGAAAGCTGGATATTTTTGCAGAGCACAATAAGTTGGCAGAAAAACACAATTTTTACAACTGTAGATCTTGTAAACTATGGCATTTAATCCCTTATTACAATTGCAACAAGGCATGCAGAACTGTTTTGCACGCTAGGCCTGCGTGGAACAACTATTTTCTAGATTCTCCTAGACTATGTGTCTATTATTGGATGTTATCACAACAGATTGTCATTAATCACAAAAATGATACCTCCTAGGCTGATATTTCCTGTATGTCACATAGACCCATGAAGAAGGATGGTAACACTTTCCCTTTTTGCTTCTGTCTTGTGCAACACCTACATTCTGGTGCTGCCAGCATTGCCCAATCCTTGATGCTAAGCTTGATCCTAGATGTCTAACTCCCTCAACTCTGTATTTAAAGAAACCGCAAGTGCACTTAAAGTTGGTTTAACAGATATGATTTTCAAGGCATCTCAATGAGCTGGATTTAGCGCCACTGAGGACTGAAAATGCAAGGAAAGGCATGGGGAGGGTGGGGGGTGGTGAGGAATCTAGTGTGGGAGTCAAAACAAGGCCAGTAGTTAAGCTGCTCCAAGATCTCACACACAAGTTTTTAAATTACCAGTTAGTTTCCTAAAATGTGCGTCACTGCATCCATGAAGAACTGCCTTTCTAATCATTTCTTGCTAGCCAGGCATGTAGAAGACTAAGAATCACTTTAAAACTTGGCCAACACAAAAAATCAAATGTGTTAAAAGTTGCCAAGGCAGAAACTTTTCATAGTGACTTAAGTGTTCGGTCTACTTGAACAAGGACTTGTGGTCCATCAGCTGACCTTTGGGTAATGCTTTAGATACTGAATAATTGTATAACTATGGAAATTCATTAGATGTACATCACAAGCTACCCATATCATTTAACAATAAAAAAAATACCTGAGAAACACTATTGCAGAGAAAACTGAAAGAAAATGTCTGAATGGTAACATTAATTTTAGTACAGTCCCAAAAATGTAGCTAATAAATACACCTTTTTCCATATAGCAGCTTGAAGACTGGGTGAAGAGAATTGTCCTTGTCACCCCTTTATATCTGCAGCATATTTGGGCAAGTCTATGCTGAAGTCCCTGTGGTGGCAGAGGCTCGTAGCTCTTCGATCAAGTTCTCATCAGGTTAATAATGCAGACACAGCAACTGAGAGTTTGGAGCAGGATGCAGAATCCATTCAAAAGTTAGACCACTACTCAGGCATGTATCTCCCCTCAATCCTCCTGCTCCAATTCATTAAATAATCTAAAGGTTGCACGATGGTTCCTGTATACTCTGTATTTAATCACACCCTTTGAGGGTTTTGTGAGAACACTTGACATTAACGTGTGTCCTGATATGGGTACTTAAGAGGAGAGTTTGGGGCAAAAAAAGAACTGCCAAACTGTGGCATAGCGACATGGAGATCCAGTTTTGTGAAATGGTTAGAAAAGGAAAAACATGGTAGACGAACTGGTAAACATTTTAGCACATGAATTCTCAGTCCTACTTCATTATAGGTAATACAAGACGACATTAAACAAAATGAAAGACAAATAGAGTAAACCTTAAAGATTTTTTTTAAATGCAGCCTAATTACTCCATAGCAATCTTTGATATAGTCAACAGCAATGGAAAGCTATAGTCAATGAAGACATTGATCTAAATGTAAGGATAGTACATTATCTAAGACAAAAATAGGAAACATATGAAGTCTTATGTTCACAGCATAGACAATGACTACTTACGGCTTTCAAGCTGCCTGCTATTGGCAATTATCAAACAGAAAAATCAGTTTAGGCCACCCCGCTTTCTTATTTAAACTTGGTACCCCCAATGCAATCAAAAAAAAGAAAATAGAGGAAGGTTATTACTTTTTAGCAGCTATTTGTTCAGTAGCATATTTTTTACCTGCATAAGGTCCTGCCTTTCTTTTTCACCTGTGCATATAGCTTTCTTTATGGTTCGAAGCTCACTCATTATAGCCTGTGCTTCATCCAGCCTATAATTTGTATGAGCACTTGACATCTTACGATCAATCCTGTTGAAAAGATTAAGACAAATTAAGGAATTTTCACATAATTAGAAAGAGCACAAACATTTTAAGACCTCTGGTTTATTAATGTACAACTTTATTTCCAGGAATAAAACAATACTCCACTTGGCCTTAACACAGCACTCAGTGCCTAGTACACTCTAAAGACAAAGCAATGCAATTATCTACCCAGGTTCTGCAAAATCAACGAATTTCCTGTTTTTAATGTCCTAATACAGAGCTTGCTTATAGGCAATGTCTGTGGGCTATTTCATGCAACAACAGTAAAATCAACCTAAAACTAACCAACACAGTAATAACTCAAAAGATAAAGATAATCAGCAGTCTAGCTGTCACATTTCCCGTGCAGCACTACACATTGCAACATCTCTTTCAGGACTTCGATCTCATCTTGTTTTTAGAGGTTTCTAAAAACGGCATTTCATTTTCTTGGGAAGAAATTTTTAATTCCTAAAATTTGATTGCAAATGCATTCCTGCCATTATGGGCATCTTTGAGTATATTTCTAGAAGACATCATTGTTCCACGTTAAGGAACATCATGTGAGACCATCCCAGAAGATTTCAAATGCAAACTCAGCAAGGAGCAAGAGCACTACCCGCTACATCAGGCTGAAGTACTACTAACACTTCCATCTTGACATAAAGATCTCTCATCTTCTCTTATGTGGGACATCCACTGTCTGAGTTTTCAACTTTTTTTCCAACAGTTCTCAATAGTAATGCACAACAGATCAGGATGCAGTAGCCTAGTCCAGTGTATCATCTTGATAATTTGCTTTGATTTATAGATAAACAGGACCAGAGACTCCGCAGAACTTACTAGAAGAACCACTTCATCTTGGATTTATAACAAACAGCTGTAGGACTTTAACAGGCTACCAACAGCAATTAGTGAAAATTGTGTTAAATTCCTATTAAAATATGAAAACCTCAATTTTCCTGTTAACCTAGGATAGAAGTGTGTACATAGAAAAAAGGTGTTACGTGTAATGGATCCCACACCAATGCTAAGAACCAACATCTCCAAGAGGTGTCTCTGGTTAACAGAATTAAAGATAAAACATACACCAGTCATTACACAGGACATCAATTTATAAAAAGGTGTAGTAAGAGAGGGCATGCTACACCTGTTTCACAAGAACACTCTATTTAAGATATTGAGAATACCTACAAGTTTCAAGATAGGTATTATATTAAGCTAAAAGTGTCACTAACACTCACTCAGCATGTTCTGCCAGTTAAACAAAATCAGTGAGGTTCCACTTACAGCAAATTACTTGCTTTAAAATTAAAGTATTAAAATGAAAAATCAAAAAGCTTAAGGAAAATCCTGTGGTTTTGTTGTGCAGCTCACAATATTTACGAGAAAAAGAGGTCGGGTTTCTATAGTTTTGGTTCTTTTGCTTGTTTCTGACTGTTCCTGCTTTTGGAGACAACACAAAATAAGTCTACTTAAACACAATTTTCCCCAGATTACATAAGAAAATACATAAGTCTTTACTATTTTTGGTTCAAGAACCAGAAAGGACTTAAACATGATGTGGATTAAAGTTGGTTTTTTTTTTTCTGTTTGGTTGATTTTGTTTTCCTTTTAAGATGTTAATTTGAGTCTTCCCTAATCTTTAGCTAAAATCCTGAGAAGATTAGATAAAACCATGGTAAAACAACTAATCCAATTCACAATAAGACTGATAAAAAAGATAATGTGGTTTTATCTGAAGGTTACATTAATGTTAAGAACATAGATTGCACAAAAATATTAGTCCAGAAAATGCCTCCAACAGAACTGTTCATTATACTGTTTGCCAGATCCAAGGTGGCATTTCAGGAAAGGGAAAATATTTAATTTCAACCAGATTTCTGTCCAGTTACCCACATATTCGTGTTCCTGGACATCACTTTAGACCCAACTTATAAATTGATGATTGTTTAAGGAAAGAATGAGAAAAGTTTCTACTGCCAGAAATATTTAAGCTTAAATCAGTATTGCTGTCAACCCAAACTGACTTAAGCATCTTACAAAATAATTAGTTATTGATTGTCTCAGGGTTTGTTTTTTTTTTTTTTCTCCTTTCATAAAGCTCTAGTTTTGAAAGCCACGAAGTTAACAGGAATCTTCCATTCTATTAATGGAACATACACAGACTCAAAGAACGGTAAGGGATGGAAGGGACCCCTGGAGATCATCTCCTCCAACCCCCTCTGCTTGGGCAGGTACACCTAGAGCAGGGTGCACAGGACTGCGGCCAGGCGGGTTTTGAATATTTCAGGAGAAGGAGACTCCACAACCTCTCTGGGCAGCCTCTCCCAGTGCTCTGCCACCCTCACAGGAAAGAAGTTTTTCCTCATATTCTGGTGGAACTTCCTGTGGTCCAACTTGTGCCCATTGCCCCTTGTCCTGTTGTTGGGCACCACTGAAAAGAGTCTGGCCCCATCCCCCTGACACCCACCCTTTAGATATTTATAAGCATTGATAAGATGCCCCCTCAGTCTTCTCTTCTCCAGGCTAAACAAACCCAAGTCTCTCAGCCTTCCCTCATGAGAGAGAGGCTCCAGTCCGCTGATCATCTTCATAGCTCTCCGCTGGACTCTCTCCAGTAGTTCCCGGTCTTTCTTGAACTCGGGAGCCCAGGACTGGACGCAGTACTCCAGATGCGGCCTCACTAGGGCAGAGTAGAGGGGGAGGATAATCTCCCTCGACCTGCTGGCCACACTCCTTTTAATGCACCGCAGGATACTGTTGGCCTTCTTGGCCACAAGGGCACAGTGCTGGCTCATGGTCAACTTGTTGCCCACCAGCACTCCCAGGTCCTCCTCAGCAGAGCTGCTTTCCAGCAGGTCAGCCCCCAACCTGTACTGGTGCATGCGGTTGTTCCTCCCCAGGTGCAGGACCTTACACTTGCTCTTGTTGAATTTCATGAGGTTCCCCTCGGCCCAGCTCTCCAGCCTGCCCAGGTCTCACTGAATGGCAGCACAGCCTTCTGGTGTATCAGCCACCCCTCCCAGTTTGGTATCATCAGCAAACTTGCTGAGGGTACACTCTGTCCCTTTGTCCAGATCACTGATGAATATGTTGAACAGGACGGGACCCAGCGCAGACCCCTGGGGAACACCGCTGGTTACAGGCCTCCAAGCAGACTCTGCCCCATTGATCACAACCCTTTGAGCTCTGCTGTTCAGCCAGTTCTCAACCCACCTCACTGTCCACTCACCTAGCCCATACTTCCTAAGCTTACCTATGAGGATCTTATGGGAGACAGTGTCAAAAGCCTTGCTGAAGGCAAGGTAAACAACATCCACTGCTCTCCCTTCCTCTACCCAGCCAGTCATGCCACCACAGAAAGCTATCAGGTTGGTCAAGCATCATCTCCCCTTGGTGAATCCATGGTGACTACTTCTGATAACCTTCTTTTCCTCTACATGCCTGGAGATGACCTCCAGAATGAACTGCTCCATCACCTTCCTGGGGATGGAGGTGAAGCTGACTGGCCTATAGTTTCCCAGGTCCTCCTTCTTGCCCTTTTTGAGACTGCAGTGACAGTGGCTACCCTCCAGTCCTCAGGCACCTCCCCTGTCCTCCAGGACCTTTCAAAGATGATGGAGAGTGGCTCAGCAGCAGCATCCACCAGCTCCCTCAGCACTCGTGGGTGCATCCCATCGGGGCCCATGGATTTGTGAGGATCCACTTTGCCTAGGTGATCTCTAACCCAATTCTCCTCAACCAAGGGGAAGTCTTCCTTTCTCCAGATTTTGTCTCTCTCACCTCTGGGGGCTGGGATGCCTGAGGGCCAGCCTTAGCAGTAAAGACAGAAGCAAAGGCAGCATTCAGGAACTCTGCCTTCTCTGCATCCTGCGTCACCAGGGCACCCACCTCGGTCAGCAGCAGGCCCACAGTTTCCCCAGTCTTTCTTTTACTACTGATGTATTTGAAGAAGCCCTTCTTGTTATCCTTGACTTCCCTTGCCAGAGTTAGTTCCAAGTGGGCCTTGGCCTTCCTCGTTGCATCGCTGCATACCCTGACAGCGTTCCTATATTCCTCCCAAGTGGCCAGTCCCTTTTTCCACATACTGTAAACCTCCTTCTGCCATTTGAGTTTTCTAGAAGCTCTTTGCTCATCCATGTGGGTCTCCTGGTTCCTCTGCCTGACTTCTTCCTCACAGGGATGCACCGATCTTGAGCTTGGAGGAAGGGGTACTTGAATAATGACCAGCTCTCTTGGACCCCCCTACCTTCCAGAGCCCTAACCTGTGGGATTCCTCCAAGCAGGTCTTTGAAGAGAATACCATGATACAAATACATGACACAAATACAGATTAGACCTTTGTATGAACAGAAAGAACATTCAACTAATACACAAAAGTATGAATAAAGCATACATTTTCTGAGGAATATGTCTCCAGGATACAGACTATTAATAAACTTGCAATAGTTTCAGTCCTATAGGGCAATTTCTGTGTTCCTCTATTTTCCTCCATGTGCTTTCAAATACACAAGACCCCCCGTCACCATCCTCACCAAAACACAGATCTGTAGTTGAGTTAAGATCTAATTTTAAAGCTTTTGTCAGGTCTCTCATCCTCTAAATTAGTCTGTAGCTACAAACTGTTTAGTCAGTCCTAATTTCCCGTCTCTCCCAACTTCTCTCAGCATTCCCTCCACTCTCACAGCCAACTGGCCGAGTTTTCATTTCCTTTGTTGCTAAACGCCTTCTTCCTCCAAAATTCCTGCTGGCAAGCAGAAGGGTCACTGAAAACACAGGGGAGGAGGCACCGCTCCTCGCTCTCATTCCACAATGCCTGCCGGATCAGAAGAAGGGATTCATTCCAGGAAAGGCTCATCTTTAACCCTGTAACTCTGGACTGCGACTCCTCGGGGAGAAGGCGCCTGTGGAGGCTGAGGAACACCATTGTGCAGGGTGGGATCTTTGCATGCTTTAAACAGTGAGCTCTAGAAATTCTCCAGTGGGCAAAGGCAGACTGTGATGTCCAAAGGCTTATCATAACACTGCCAAATTCAGGTGAGACTGTAGAAAATCAGCCCTAAGAAAAAGCTGCAGCACTACAAAATTTGAAATACTGACTGTATTGGAGTAGTAGAGCTATGAAAAAAAACCACCTCAATCCTCTCTCCCCCCATGACCCCCACTTTTCTCTAATTGTTTTGTGTTGGTTTTTTTTTTTTAATTTTTATTTTTTTATTCTCCTTAAAGATGGCTAGGCCATTTTACTAAAATTAAAAAGAACAGAAAACAAAACACAGTCCAAGGCAGACACTGTATGTGGAAAATGTCAACACAAGAGATTTGCATTTAACAAAGGCATCTGAATCAGACAACAACATAAAATGATGGAAATGCTGAGCAACCTAACCACCCTCACCGTAAAATTTGTCTCTGCTCTGAGAACTATACCCCGCAGAGGTTGCACAGGGAGTCGCACAGCAGCAGGTTGTGATACCTGCTCATAATGCCATTCTGGTCAGACTTTCAAAGCAAACATTCAGCCAGATGTAAAGCCCGAAGTGTGACAGTTGCTAATATTGTTCTTGGCTTGTACTTGAAATAAGTGAAGAACATGGCTTTAAAAACAGCTGAACAGGATGCATGCCATTCTAGTTTGGCAGTTACTTGATGATTTGACCTTGCACAAGAAGGGAAAAAAAGTTATGCAGACCAAAAATTTAGAAAAGGTAACAAAAAGGGGAAATGTCTGACATGTCAGAAACTTTAAAAAAAAAGGGGGAGGGGGGGCAGATGACACAGAAATCCCAGAGTTTTTGTTTTAAAGAAGGAGCAATGAGTTTCTTTTCAGACAGTACACTTACTTTGTAGATATACAAAAGCTAAAATACTTCAGCTTTGGTACTTGGCTTGAGTGACCCTTTTCTCCCAAATACAAGGAACAGGGGAGAGATCACCCAGGGACAACCTAGAGCAGTTAAGCTTTTAGCCTGATTTGTCTGCTGACTACACGAGGAGGCCAGAAAAACTTCTCTTCAGTTGTTAGATAGTGCAAGTACTCTCCAAATCTGCTCACTTCATACTAGAGGGAAAATACTCAAAAGTAAGCACATATCTTACCAGAAAGGCAATTCAAAAATTACTTAAACACACAAAACAAAACCAAACCCACAAGCCTCTAGTTCACAAGTGAAAAAGTCACTGCAGAGAGCAGAGCTCAGCAAGGCACTGACAGAAATTCACTGCAATTTTGGACAATGCATGGGCAAAAATGTCCTCCCCAGCTTCAGCAAGTAACAACAAATGCCACCCAGGGCACCAACGGGATGGAGGGTGACTCTAGCAACAGCAGTGATGAACAGCACCAAAGCACTGAGTTGTTATGCTTGAACTTTTAAACTAATGATTAAAGTGATCACTGACTAATCAGATATGCTTTAAAATCATTCGTCTCTTGAATGCCTCTCCTATACCCCCATCCTGGAGTATGGGCAACTTCACTTGGGCTAAAATCCAAAACTAACACTTGTATTCTTAATCATTCACAGACTTTACTTTTCAAAAAGTTGCACTACTTTGCTGGAATATCTTAAATGAATTACATTAATTAAAACAATCTTGAGTTTCAAATGGCCTTCAAATACTTTCATCATCCTAGTCAAGTGGTTAGTCCTTTTATAAAACAATTGAACCTAGACCCTTAAAATAACCCAATAACCAGGAGAAGGAAAACAAATAATATAGAAAAGCATGGTAATTCTTACTCACCTAAAGAAAATATGATTAAGAATCTTAAGACAAAATTGCTTTTGTTCTGTTACTGCTTATATATCTAGGCCACCATCCTAAAATGTTGAATAAACTTAAAATATTACTTAAAATATTTGCTCTTTCAATATACTGAGTGCTTTATTCTACTCATTTTCAGTTAGTATCATACATTAACAACTGCCCTAACCTGTAAATGCTTCATGTAATCAATAAAAATATATTTATGCCTGAAAATGATTACATTATATCTGCCAATGAAGGATTTTGGTTGAACAAGTTTTCTTCTCTGAAGCTTTTAAAATGCATTATAAAACAAAAGAACCTTGTAAGCTTAAAAAAACAAAAACAAAAACCAAAAACCAAACAAAGCACAATATGAAGTGTATGGGCTACTCCTCTCCTTTACAAGTAAAATCTGAGTATATTCCTTTATATCATTTCGTTAATGTAATACAAATCAAAATCAAAGTTGGAAAATA
Organism: Morus bassanus; assembly: GCA_031468815.1. Lineage (NCBI taxonomy): Eukaryota > Metazoa > Chordata > Aves > Suliformes > Sulidae > Morus > Morus bassanus. The sequence continues at coordinate 82,571,916 of CM062568.1, read as the reverse complement.
AGTACTCTAATTGCTCTTGGACCCCTGGAAATGTGCCAGAATTCTTGAAGTGAAAGCGTGCGCCCATGCTTTGTAGCACCAACGCAATAAATCCAAAGCTTCAAAATATATCCACAGATACTGTACTTACGCTGCAAAATGTATTAGACATGCAACAGTTCCAACGTTTTCAGGAAGTGCCTGCATTAGGCAGTTCGTTCATATGCATGCTGGAAAAATGACCAAGATTTCTAAATTCATGGCCACATGTCCAAGGCAAATCCAAGAGCTGTTCAACATATGGTCTCACCTCTGGCCTTGTTGAACAGATCTGGAAGTTGCAACAACCTGTGTTTACCTGCCATCTTTTCCACAGCCTGGAAACCTCTCTCCCTATCCCACTGGGCATCCCACGTATATGCTATGTGTGTAAGTGACTAAGCAGCACACCGATGGAAGTCACTCAGTTCCCATCTGCTGGCCTGCTGGAAGAGTGGCAGGGAGGTCACCACAACAATTCACAACCTTTGCCACTACTGAGCATAAAGGAAACTGAGCGCAGGCTGCCTAATAACCCTGGGGGCAGTGGCAAATTGCCCTGAGCTACCTTTCCTCACAGGGAGGAGACAAGCAGTCACATTTACATGCACTCACTCTGCACACAACAAAATCCAAGGTCTCACAGACCATCAGATTTACAATGCATATACAAATCGGCTATGCTGTGCAGAATGAGATGGCCTGACTCTCAGGTAAAAAGAATAAGCAGCGTTGTGGTGTACAGCCTCCCCCCCAGGAGAAGTACTGTGCCCAGCCAGAAAGCCTAGGTACTGTTCACAGAAAAACTACTTCACTGCCTGGTGCTTCTGGCTGTGCTCCAGGCAGTAAGTATCTCCAGATAATGTTTGAAAAATATTAAAAAAAAAAAATCAAATTCCATCTCAACAACATTTTCTGGATGAGTTAAAGAACAGGGCCTATAAATCTGTTTTTGCATGTGGATCTATGAAATCACCATTCCAATCAATTCTGTCCAACCCTTCTTCCGTCATTTCACACTGTTTTCACCCCGCATCACTATCATAGCAGAAACTCTGAAGCAAAGCAATTAAGAGATTTCAAACCTTTTTTTTTGGCAACGGTTTTCTAAGAAATTCATTCCAAGGTGAACAGAGTAAAGAAAAAAATATCCTCCCACAAACTCTTAACTTACTCTTGCAGAGTTTCCACTCCTTTTTCCTTATATTGCAGCTCCTGCTTCATCTGTGCCAATTCTCGTTTTAGCCTAGAAAGCTGAATATAACAAAATAATTTAAAAGTAATAATATGTAATAGAAACTTTCATAACAGAAACAAAGTGTTTTTCAAATACAAAATCTTAAGTTTAAGAAATTCTAAGGGACAATCTCAGTTGTTTTTTTTTGCTTTAAAATTTGTATTAAAATAATAGAAGTTTCTGAAATATCGTAAGACCCAATCAAACAGCAGTCACAACATTCAGCTTTCAAAGTATCAATTTCCTCATCTATTCTATTGGTTTTCTATCTCCAATAGCTTATGCTAACAGCTAGCAAGTTTCAAATCAGTACTATTTTTCTTCTCCCCTTGAGGCAGACAGACACCTCTCAGCTGTCTTCAACTCTTCAGTCAACTTAAAGACTGAACATCCAATGCTGTTAATTTTTTGATCTGGGAAAACAAAATCACTGGCAACAAAACTGGCCTCTCCCCCAGAAATGGCAGCACGATTTCCTACAGTTATTTTCATATTGTCCTGCCCTCTCCATCCCCCTGCCAATTACATCAATCCAACTAGCGAGCATAAATCAGAAGTGACAAAGCAGATATGTCTCCATAAAACATATTTTTGTGGTTTTATGAAAACAGTTACCTGAGTAGGTTAGGCCCACCTTAGAAAATTGCTATCAGCACCAAGAATGATCTGCAAAGAAATAGCTCCTTGCCCTCCAGAGCTGACAGAAACCTGAGGGCAACGTGGGGAGGAAGGTTCAAGGGACTACAGACAGATGGGGGGAATGGAGGTGTTTCACCGTGTGGTGGTGAGGCGTAAGACTGAAATGAGAGCCCAAAGAGGGGCAGTGATGGAAGAAAAAAAGCTCTCTTCTCAAGCTGTCAAACTTGGTAGTTCTTCTAAGATTTATCCAGAGTGCTCTTGATTTTCACACGTACATCAGTAAATTACAAATAAATGACAAAATGTTACTAAAAAAGAGTAAAAGAAAATGCCTACATATCCAGGCATAGATTAATTTCGTCAGCTCTACTCCAGGAGTGAGGGGCTTCACAGCAGTTCCAGGGATGCAAACCAGGTCTGCCAGAGCCCCACCATCCTGCGTGGCCCTCCCTTCCCCATGTGTTCTTGCCCTTTCCTGAAAACTCATCACACTAGCCCCCCAAAAACTCCTATACCATCACCAACTCTTTCAACAGTCACCAAAAGTAAAAATGAAAAAAATCCATCACGTACACAAACACTTTATAGTGCATATTTTATTCTGTTACCTGAGACAACTAAATGCCTATGCATACATTCAGTTCAACGGGTTATCCTATGCACTTCGGAGACCATTTTGTTTTAAAGATGCAGGAACAGAGAGAAACAGTCATATAAGTGAAGACCTTGTTTATTTTCTTTAAATGTTATTCAAATAAATAAGCCTTATTTTCTTGTTTAGAATATGCTGACATTTAGAGTATGTAAAACAAGCAAACACTAGTCAGCACGTAGTAAACATATACAGATAGAATAAATGCCTTTGAAGGGTGGTGAGAGGGATTTATTTTCAGAGGCACTCATGTGAAAAGTGGTCACTACAACAAAAATGGAACACTATCCTGCAAAGATAAGTATTTTTTATTTATTTTGTGAGCTGAGTGCTTGGCATGCTAAATCCCATTCTATCCATTAATAAAAAGAAACATACAATTTAGAAATAAGTTCTAGAGCTTAATACTATAAACTGCTTTTTATATTTGTTTATGACAGCTATATCGATTTGCTTGAAACCAACATGCAGACTAACTCTTTGCTAAAGCAGCATGGGAGAAATTCAAGAAGTCAGTACCATAACCATGAGTCTAGTTTAAAAAAAAAAAATTATATATAAAAATGGAACATTTTTATTACAGAACTGCCTATCACTGTCAGAATGTTTGACCTCCCCTCCTCTCATAGAGGAGCTCTGGCCAAATTAGCTAAAAAGTTCTATTTGGCCAACATGTCTACTGAATTGTGAACAGATTTCCAAAAAAACAGCTAAATCTAGAGTTCAATGACATCCATGGAACCCCACTGAAAATGGGTAAATGGGAAAATATAAAGACGGTGGGTTTGAACTGCTCTTAATCAAGAAAGAATTTGGCTGCACAGTATTTACTACTTGTGGCAGTTTGCACAGAGAAAGCAATTTCTGAAAGCCTGGCTGAGTTTGCCTCTGACATCCATGACAAAAGTCTTTACACTTGTAACATGGAAAAAGCATTACTTTGCAAGTCACTCGCAATATAGACTCATTTTAATAGAACAATAGGTCAGGATAGAAAAGCATTTTCTAATATTGTATTCCCAAAACTGCAAGCAACACCTAGTGTAAATGCTAAGGTTAAAGACAAGCACATAGTCCCCCTCCCTTCCTCATGCCTAATTCATATTTTTACAAAATTGAAAAAGATTACTCACTCTGTCACGGCGGCTGGCTATTTCTGCTTTAATCTGATATGGGTCATACTTGGTATTAGCTGAAAATCCAGAGAATGCTAAACAGATGGAAGACAGTATTTTACATTATTTTTTTTTTCTTAATACACTTGTTAAGATGTGGCACTATTTAATAACTACTGCATTCATTCTTTGTTACAAGTCACTAGGTTTTAAAATAAACTTCTGTGCTAAAGTACAACCGAGTAATTATCTTTGGCCTGCCTGAATTGTTTTTTGTCCTGAACAACAACAAAAATTGTATATAGGAGGACTGCATGCATACAGCCTAAAATCAACCAGCTTCCATGACAGGATGGTGGCATTTACTGATGCAAGCAATTTGTGTAACTAACAATTGCTAATTGCTTCCTAGGCATGTTGACATAACAGTATGATAGGGACTAAAGTAACAAAACTATTGTCAGAACAAAATTCAATCAGCTACAGAGAGAAGTTGCCTCCTAAAGCAACAGTGTAGGGAACCAACACACAGCTCAACCTCTGGCAAGCGAGCTCTTAACACAGTGTATCTAGAGTCAGGCAATGATTTCAAGCTGTGCCATTACAAGCTAAAGCCTAGACAGATGAAGTAAAGGTCCTAGAGGACAGGCTGGGCAAGACCAACCATGATTTACTGAGTGAGTCATTCACTGCAGCACTGGCCCACTGAAAAATGCCTGGTATGTGAGCGGATGGGGTTGTGCTGTTAGACCTACCATCATTTTGTAGAGCTGAAGGCTGCTGCTTTGAAACCCACATCCATGTCTGCACTGCACTGAGCCTTTCGACTCTCAAAAGAATACTGCAACGCCAAGGTCATGTCAAGCATGCGGGAACTTGCCAAAATGAGTAGTCATGCCTGGACTAATTCTCTAAATCCAGGATTTTCTATGGATTCCCCCCCCCCCACCACCAAACAGTGCTGATCACAACTGAGTCACAAAACTGCTGCATGGGCACCTCCCTGCCAACCCACAACCGCTGAGCTCACACTACCTCCCACTCATGAGCACACGACACTGAGTCAATGGCAGCACCCACAAGCAAAGAGAAGGAAAAGAGTTTGTAAAGTTTTAGTTCTTTTAATGCAACGGATTGAAACAAGTCGTGGTGGAGGCAGCAATACTCGTAACATAAGGGCCCAGCTTTGGCCATCTAATTGTACTTGAATTAGGAGCCTAAGATTTCTGTACAATAAATGGAAAAGCAAGCATCTCAAAGTAGAGTGGAGGAGTTGAATTAAGAAAAACAAGTGGAGAAGCCTTGGGGAATTTTGAGTTGACAGCATGATTAAACCCTAAAGGGATTTTTTTTTTTTTTTTTAAATATATCATCTGACTAATCAGCCCATCCTATTTTCTTAAAACAGATGCATATATTAACACATCCATAGAAAATTAAAAATATTTTTTCACCTCAAAACAAGTGAAAGGTTTTGTTTCAATGATTTTACAGTATCTCAATTCCACAGATATACCTAAAAAACCCCCAACCTATCAGAAGATTGAGAAACATAAAAGTCAATCAACATAGCATTTGTATTCATGCTACAGATAACCTCCAATTTTGTCATTTTCAGTCATATTTTGTTGCCGTTTCAAGCAACTTGTTTTTCCAAGAGCTAGACTCTTCTGACTGTTAAGCAAAGGCACCTTTTCTGGTTGCACCAGCCGACAGCCATGACAGCAGTACAACAACTTCAGATATCAGAAAAAGTGTATGATCTACTCCAAGCTACCAGACACATCTGAAGAATGAAAAGAACAGGAAATCAAGGCTCTACGACCTACACCACCAGCATTAGGATGAGAGGCTGGCATTCAAGAATGAGGTGCACTAATGAAACACCACTTCCTGCTTTGTGGTCAGAGGTACTTTTGACCACAACACCTTGTCCCTAACTCTGTGAAGTCGATAAACCGACCATGGATCTGCAGAAGGCTTCCCCTAAGCTGATGGTTCCCCCCCATGCTGAGGGTGGAATAATCTATGAATTTAGGAGTGCAAGTAGGTGGCTGGTCCAGCAATATTCAGTCTCGTCTTTGTTGCCTTGCATGAAGCATCACTAGAGCTGGCTCCGAGATAGCTAGAGATGCTAGCTGGGATATATCCCTGTTTAATGTTAAAAAGGCATATTCTAATAGACCTAACAGGAAATTAAAGTCCCTGAAGAGCAGAGTCAAAAGACAGCACCTCACTTCTGTAGTCAGGATCTTCATTCAGAGGAGAATCGGGTGATGGAAACACTTCACACTATTTCTTACACCACATGTTGTGAGAGACAGGTGGGTAAATCAAGAAAAGACTAGTAAACTCACAGCTGGCATAAGAGCGGCTGTCATCCTCACACATTTTGTGCAATTGTTGATATTCTTCTTGGGCTAGTTCAAAACGCTGCTGCTTTATTTGGTAAATCTCTTTCTTGGCATTGAGTGCCTCCTGGGCAACTATTAAATACTCCTTTAGCATGCGTTCCTGCTCCCTTCTCCATTGCTCCCTTGGGTCCTCAATTTGTGTGAGCTCTAAGGAGAAAAGCATAAAAAAAAAAATTTGTAAGACACTATCCCACAAAGTACAAATTGTTAAGCTCTGTTCTCAACTAGCACACCTAATGCTACAGTGCTCAAAATCACTCCAGTCTGAATGAGAAGAAGGAAGGATGCAGTGGAAGAACAGGAAAAGCCCTTTCAAATATAGAAAGTATTTAAATTTGATTCTTTTCTTTACAAACTACAGCAAACCCAAAGAAAACAGTGTTTTGGCTCTAACCTTCCCTCATAGCCAACTTGAAAATTCTAACTACCTAAAATTCCAGAACCACATTGGAGAGTGAAAGGTATCTCAATGCTTAATCCATAACTCTATAAATGTTTGGAACAACCTTAAGATACTACATACAATTTCCCAAGTATAATATCCGGAAAGGTCAGTGACTACACCTGCATAATTAAGAAGAATAAGATCATTCAACAGAAAAGTTAGCATTTTAATCGCATAGCCATAAAAGCGTTTAAATAGCTTTTTTTTGTCTTAAGAAACACCACTCTCATGCTTTCCCTTTCCAGGGTTTAAAAACAGTTTGTATTCAAACACAAATAAAAAATAGGTTTCCAGTATAAAATCTTTCCCATATATACTGTTTTTCAAAGTTATTACCATACAGCAATCTCTCTGCAGTTGCAAAGACATTTGAGGAGGACACGTATTAAAATCACCAAAAATTATTGGTTCGTTTGCTTTCTTTTTGCAGTGATGCTCAAGCTTGCGAATATGTTTTACATGAGGATGTCCATGTAAAGTCTCATGTTTAAGTGAATGTTAATTTCTGATGATTGACGCTCTACCGGTAAGAAATTGCTGCAGATGCAATGTCAGTGTTCAAAGTAGTGGCAGAACCTGCAGCACAGTCAGGAGGTAAGCACCTAGTCACTTTTTCCAAACTTTGCTTCTCATGAGAGATGAAAAGCAGTTATGTTTTGTATTAATCTTGTGTACGTAATTCAGTATATTGGTGTCAGTGATGAAATAAGAAACTATATAAGATTCAGCCCAACACATCAAGAACTCTAATGGTGTCAAGGTCATACTAGCAGCTCTACCATTTGAGAGCCATCTGAAAAGTACATAAAACACGAAGCTCATCTAGGAAGAGTACTTCCAACAGATTTGTATACTAGGTTCCTAACAGCCTTTTCTCTCAACAGAAAGAAAACTGTAACTTTTCTCTCCCCAGAACTCCTCACATTGCAACAGTATAAAGATCGTGCCTATGGTTCTGCAATTTCTCCCCATATCCCAGGGACCCTCGGTTCCCAGCAGCACCTTCTGGCTCCAGTGCCCCCAACTACCTCTGCAGCCCAGGACAGCATGTGTTGCAGCTTGTTGCAGTCTCCATAAATCCTTCCCTCCATGCAGGGCAAGCAGAAGAAAATAGATTTCACACTGCAGCCCATCCTTTACTGAGGGCATGATAACGGGCAACGCTATCTCCTCTGCTCCTAAGTATTCCTGAAATCTGTGCTAATTTGATATTCCTAAAACTGCTAATTGCCTATGGAAACTATGCAGAAATTAATAACTATTTATGAGACAGAAAAGGTGGTTCCTAGTAGGTGTCTCTTTTTGAGGAGGAAATTAATAGTTCTAAACTCAATAATCAGCCACAGCTAAAATGTTATGTTGGATCACACATTAAGCTTCTATGGTCCTATACTACAGGGCACTGCATTTCTCATCAAATTATTTCACAAGCCTTCCCAAAAGCTAGCAGCATTCTTCTGAGGCAGAAAACTTCTTCAGTACAGTAGTGACGTTCTCTTCTGTTTTATAAAGTACAGAGGCTTCACTTTGCCCTGGATTTCTACACAAGTTTGCCACGTAACAACAAAACTAAAGCTATGTTGTATGATAAAATTCACTTCCTTAATTTCTTTATAACAAATTTAAAAAAAAAAAAAAGAAGAAGAATACTACAGTAATTCAAGAACAGCCCCAGACAAATGCAGAGAATATATTATTCCCTCACTGGGGAATGCCCAACTGGTTAAAGGAGACTTCAAAGGCTCCCGAGACTCTGAGGAGGAGGGAAAGGAATTCTGCGGCTGGCAGCCACCGAGGTTTTTAAGCAATGGTTGGACAAGAGCCAAGAGCAGCTTAGTAAGGGTGTCAACAAAGTACTGAATTTACAGAACAAGATGGAGATCAGGGTTGGAAGCACCATTGAGATTTACAGAAGATTCCTCTGTTCCTGGGGTTTTTCAATATAAATGGAAAGTCATTGCTTAGAAATCTTTTATTACTTTCTGGGTAAACAAACATAGCAAGAGGCTTGGAAAAAAAAATCAGATGTATTACTGTTTTCTTTTAAAAGGTGCAACGGCAAAAAGCTTCAGACAGTGCACAAAGCGTGAGAAGTCCTTGCTAAGTACAACTTTAGAAAAACTGTCTTTGATTACCCCTTGCATTTTCTCACAGTATTTCTTGAAACTGAAGCACGTCTAGCTGTTTCGTCGATTAACACAGAACTCCAGTGCTGTATAAAGCATTTAACCTGGTCAGCCACAAAAGGCAGTCTGAATGTTTTCAAGTAGAAGTTGCCATTCCAAGTATTTTAGACATAGTTCAGAATACAATATAAGGGACTCATTTCAGAAAAACATTTCTTCAGTTCCTACACCACCCCTGCCACTTGCCTGACATCATCTCATGATGCCCGACTGTCTACTCATTAGTTTTCACTTCTACAAAGGAGGTTAATGCAGTCTTGATTGGTACCTTTGCTGTCCACAGTTTAAGATTGGACCGAGTATCCTACTAATTTTTGAATAATGATTATCCAGCTATAATATCAACTCTGTCTTCCCTCTGAATATAAATCTTGCTTGTATATGCAAGCACTGTATTAGCCTAAGGGTGACAAACCCATTTTGCTGTGATGGCTGAATTACCGTTTAGGATAATATCTGTGGGCTGCAAGTAATTAGTTATCATGAAAGAGACAAATTTTGCAACCTTGTTAAGTGCAGAATGATTCCTTTCACTCAGTTCAGCACTGGCCTGATGAAGTTTCTATCCCTCTGTTCATATATTACCTTTATTTAATTCTTAATACGATTAGCTTTACTTTCCCAGACCCATTTTTATTCATCTCTCTCTGTGCCTTCCCGTTGAGCATTTGGGAATTCCATTTCTCTCTGCAAATACTCTCTTCTACAGTTTTTGCTCTCAACTGCACAGAAAAAAATGTAAGCCAAATCCAACATGCCTACAATGATTAATATCCTTTCCATAAGTTCAAACTTGATGTCTCTGGTAAAGCAGCTAATAACAAAGTCTGAAAAGCAAAAGGGAGTGATTTCTCTTGCATGTGATGGTGATTGTTGTTCCTATCAAAGGTGCCTATCGGTAGGATGCTTTAGTAGCTTTTTTAGTCACAGCATTGCAATGGAGTTCATGTGCTACTCATTACCTATAGGGACTCCTAAAGCCTTTTACAGAGTTCAAGAAAAAAAAAAAAAAGATGACTTTCCAATATCCTCAGGGTTTTTTTTAATATGTGCATTCACACACACATATATATGTTGGTGCAAGTGCACTCCATTACTGTACTCCGATGTAAACCTCACTTTTCATTATTAAACTTCAAATTAACTAAAGTTACCATGACAGTTTAAACAGCAATCATTAATCTACTACTTCTTTCAAACAGAGTTATTGCAAGAATTACCTAACAGTCTGTATTTATTGCCTTTCAATTGTCTCGGCTATCTATCCTTGTGATCAGTGCATTAACAGCTCTTTAAAGTTTATTATTTAATTTGCGATCTTTGTTAATTTCACAACAATAAGTGCCTGTTTGGGTCAAACAATATAATGGGAACATTAGGTTTTTTTTTTTGTTGTTGTGTTTTTTTGTTGTTGTTGGTTTTTTGTTTTTTGTTTTTTGTTTTTTTTTAAATAAGTAATTGTGAAACTACAATATACAAGTAATTCCAATGATGGCAGGAAGCCAAAAAACTATTTCTACACTTTTATTTTTTAATTGACTAGATTTCATGTAGATAGTATTGAGGTTGTTTTTGCAGATTATACTATTTACCATTGCTGTGACAGCCCATATAACTACTTCTTTTCTCCCTCCCTGCCAACTGCCAATTCCCACAATATTGAAAGCATTTACTCATTGGTGATAAGAAGCTTAATGATAGCAGCACAACAGTAACAGCAGCAGTAGTACAAAGCTGTAAAGATAAGACTTTTTTTAAAATTAGAGCTGGCAAATGTGCCAGACAGTGGTAATACAAAGCTCAGCAATAGTCCAAAAGGGAAAACGTTGGAAATTTCTCCCTCTTCATTTCCAGAAAGGACATCTGTTGTCTTTTTGACTCTGTACTGTATTAAAGCATAAAACATACATTACTTAAGAGAGGATGAGATTATTTTACTTCCTAGTGCTTCCAATTAAAAATCAGCACTTTTCTCTCAGAATGTGTTTTGGTTTTCAATATACAAGAGTGAACTATGGATGACTGGAAAAAAAGGAAACACAAGAGTACAGCATGAAAATCTTAACTGACATATGACAAAAAGCAACAACAAAATTACTGTTATTCCACAGTATGACAAAACAAAACAAAATATTTTTATACACTATAACTCAATCACAGGTTGTAAAATTCTTTACAAATGGAAGAAGGATTGTGCCCCCCATTTGAAAGATGAGAAAACAGATACTGCAAGAAATTACTTGCATGCGTTTTTTCACTGTAGCATAAAGTGTGTAAATGGTATCGGAAACGAAGTCAGTGCCATCAGTTAACATGAGCTTGCGAGGATTCCTAAAAACAATCATACATCTACTCACGATTTATGTGGTCCATGTAATAAACTCCAATCTGTTGATCGTAAACAGTTTCCCATCCTAAAGGAAGCTCATCACCGACACAGTCAGCAAATGTCAATGGCTTTGTAATCCTGTAAAAATAAAAATAACACAAATACATACTGAAGGTGCAGAGTTTACAGTGCAATAAATGTTATTACATGTTTTGAAGATACCTCCATCATTTGATCACAAACTAGTTATGCTGCTTAGGAATGTGCTAATAATTGCAAACGTAGTTTCAAAATAAAATTTCATTTAAATATGCTGACAGATACTCCCCAAACAGGTAAGACAAGCTTCTCTCTTCAAGTTTCTATGTTTAACAGTTTAATTACAATGGCATGTAGTCCTGCCAGTTTTTCTCCCATATTGCAAAGAACACAAACATGAAGCTGGAGTTCACCACTGATAAAAGTTACTAGAAGCTTTATAGGCTTTAACTTTTTTTAAGGTGTCAAAGCAGTAGAATTGTTTGTATTTAAAAAAAAAAAAAAAAATTTAAGAAAGCACTACATAATAGATTTCTCCTCTTTTTAGTTATACATTTCCAACTATTAATGATATTCTCTTGGTCCTGACCGGTCCAAATTACTTCCTCTCCCTCAAAAAGAGAGACAAACAAATCTCTCTAAAGAATTCTGAAGCTGTTAGAGCAGAAATAGTAACTAATAAGTAACAGCATTACTATCTATCAGCTTAAAATACCACACCCCTTGCTAGGCAAACTCTTGATAGACTAGTGGTAATAGAAAACCAAAACAAACCAAAAAATTTCAGTATTGACAGGAATGCTGAAAATACCAGATTACAAATTCTACAGAAAGACTCTAAACCAACACTGTTCTAGAATATCGAGGTATATAAAAAAACCTAGGAGAGAATAAATGATGCAAAAAAAATCCTTAACATTCATTTGAATCATGTCTATTTCCCAAATCATAATTTTAATCATTATTTAACCCCTAAGATAATGTTTTCCTCTAAAAGCTGCCAAAAATTCCTTTTCAGAAAAGCCATTAATATAGTAATTTCAATTATACGTGGGACATAGATCCAACACCTTCAATGTTTATTTATTGAGGCATCTGTAATACCTAGAATGATGATAGCTTTGCAAAGATTAAATACATGCATTAATTTAGGGACTGACTTAAGTTCAGCAAAACCTATGGCATAATACTGTTTGGCATAAAATGGAAATTCCATCTGTATGTTTTAATACCCAGAGAAGGTTTCCTGACACCAGATTTGGACTATGCTTACAAATACACTCCAGAACAGAGAGATCATTAGGACCAGTAATTGAACTTCATCTGATAACACCTGTATAAAACAATAACTCTGAACTAAAACATGTCTGTCTTTGAACTAGAAGTCCTTCCCCACCCCAAAACAAAACCAACCAGAAGAATCCAATGGTAAAGACTATATCTTTCAAATGATAGAAATGTTACTACAGCTACATTCGAGCTATTGTAGTGGTCCAGTCAGCACACCATTCAACCACTAAAAAAAGCACATAACTTAGCACACAGCAAAACAGAAAGATTGCATTTACCTGCCTCCTAAAACTATTTTAGTATTCTTGAGATTAAAGTGTTTGAAATTAACTGTAGTAGAATAGAAAAAAAAATATCCTCACTAGCTTAAATGCAATGTTCGAACAACTCTGTACAACAGTACAAAGATCAAGTTATTTAGGTCAAATAATAAAGAACTTCATCATATGCTACAGATTCTCAAACATGTATAAACAGTTTAATAAGATGAAGATGTACATAAACTTGCGCACCACTATTTCAAGTAAAAATTTTCCATTACTGAAAACTATGTAGTTTACATCATGTAATCATGCAAACCAAAAGCTTCTGTATTCAAGAAAGAAAATGTTACTATGGACTGGCATATGCACTCTTTCAGTAATTCATCTAGCAGTCAGGCAGACCAAATATTGCCAAGATACTTCTGATTTCTCTGGAATTCAGTCAGTTATTAAAAATATAACGTGCAGCATTTTTTCTTAAACTCTCATGGTTTTGTTCTGAAGACATCATGTTTACAATTTCTCAAAGTAGTCTAGACTTCGGCTCCTAAATTACCACACTATAGACAAGATTTTCTTTGGAATGAGTTTTGAGACATGCTTGCCTGTTATACAAACACACCCTCACCCTTTATTCGTAAATAAAACCCACACATGATACTCTAACCTTTCACACTACAAGAACTTTAATTCAATGCTCTCCATGATCCCACCAGGGTTCAGACTTCTAGGACATGGACAACGCTCACTTTCTGGAAAAGGGAGACTGAAGAAAGCCAACGCATCTGGTCTAACCACTTTTCATTCCAATGTTATAAAGCATGCATGAACAGTTTAATTAATGGTTTTGAAGGCAACCTCGTAAGAAAAAGAACTCATAAAAAGCTGTCTTCCAGATATTCAGACCATTATTAACTTGATGTTGCTCATTTTAAACTATATTCAAAGTTGCTCCAAATTGGATTCCCTTCAGACAAAGCACAACGTCACATTGATTCTCAGTTCAGTCACATGTATATCTACGTAGCTTGAATCTTCTTCATCCAATTCATCTAGGTCAAAACATGCAAAGCTTAAACTAAGAATTGGAAGTTTCTCCCTGTGTTTTGCACTGGTTTAACTAAGTCACTGAAAAAATACATTTCTGGTTTAACCAGCAGAACTCTGAGGACAAGATTATTTTTTTTTCCAGTTAGGGAAACTAAGGGTTTCCAGAATAGCAAAGAAAATGGAATAGATGCAGATATGAATACTGGAGGTCAGCCACAAATTACAGCAGTAGACTCCTGAAATTAAGTATCTTCTGGAAATACTGCTTTACCCTCTGGGTTTTTTTAATTAGCTTAAGCACTGTAAAATAGGACAGATCTTTTCTGCCTCTATATAAAGAATTGTACAAGGTACAAGCACATGTTAAAACATTTCAAAGTATTAAAATAAAGACAAAACACTCTTCGAAGCATTATAAAGACAGACAGAGACAGAATAAAAATGCTGCCATCTTTAAATAAAAAACAGGGCTGCCCTGAACTATGCTATTCACAGTAGTAAAGAATAACTAAGGCATTCTATCTGTCACGAGCGATCATCTCCTGTCCCTCCTGCAACAGCTGGTAGACACTAGTAAGAAGGTTCTGAACTTCCAGCTGAAGACAGAATTCCTCTGGGACCAGTTTACAACATTAACTGGTTGCAGCCACTGGATCTACAGCTGAGGTATAAGTGACCGTCATCCACAGGGGCCAATTTTGCATATATCAAAGAGCAACCATAACTTCAGATTAACCGATTTGCCAATTCTTCATTATCTTGAGACGTTTATCCTTTCCAAAAGTAGTGATGCTCTTTAGTCATGAGGCACCCAATCTTTTGTGACTCTGAAACCCTTCAAAAGCAAATACAGAAACACATCAGGAAGCTTCCATAACCCAAATCCTGCACACCAAGCTGAGAGAAAAATCTTTGAGCACTGTCACACGCCTTGCATCTGTCACCTCTAGCTCTGCCCGAATTAAATGTTTTCATTAAGAAGAAATGGGAGTCTGGTATTCGCATGCAGTAAAACAGACTTATCTGGAAACCCAAGTTTTATTCATATTTTCTCTGCATCAATTATCAAGCTAAACAGTTAGAGTACAGAAATCAAACTACAAAATAAAACTGAAACAGTTTTATTCAACTGTTTGAAGAGGTGGTGTTCTTCCTCCTTGCATACTTCTTTCAGATGTTTACCCATTACCCGTACACAGAAGGATTCCAGAATACATTACTACAGCTTTCTGAATATGCAGCAGCAACAGATATTTCTTGAATGCATCAGTTCATGGCGGGGAGTGGGTGGGAAGGAAAGACGACAGCAAAAGGCAATGGCTAAATACCATTTTGATAAATTACTGCAAAACTGCTCTCAGCTTTAGCATACTTTGTAAACAGAATCTAATTTCAACCCCCAAAAAACCCACAGAAAACCTCAACCTTTAAAATAATAATGGAAAACTTCTGGGTTCAAAGAAAAGGCATACTTGAACTCTCCAAAACACAGTTTGACCGACAGCGTGGGGCAGCAATTTCATTGTCATGGATTTTCAAAAACAGAACCAGATCACTAAAAACACAAGGCATCAGAAAATATTAGATAAGATCCTCAGTCTTCCCATGGCCCTGATGCCACATCAGAGGGCCCTGGCTGCCTGAAATCCCTAGGTCTAACTGAGCAAAACTTCCCCTGGGAGGAACTAAATTAAGACAAGCAGAGCCTGTTTTTGCAAGATCTTGAACAGGAAATCGAAAAAGGTGTTTCCAAAGCAGAAACACTGCTGCAAACTAGCTGCCATCTCTCAGACAACGTCTAGATGCCTTAATTACATCCAGGGTCACCTTACCTTCCAAAGTGGGCTTGAATTAAGAGGAAAGCACTAACCACAAGGGCTAATTATGAAAAAGAACCACCAAGTTCTGAAGAAAAGACACCATTTGTAGGGGAAACAGAGGGAAGGATGCAGGAACAGTAACTGCCAACAGTAGTTTTTATTTTTGTTCCCGATTTTGGTCAGGTCCAAACAGCAGAGGCAGAAAATGTCTAATAAAACTTCATACTCCTCAACGGACAACTAGTAGAAGCACTCTTAAATCTGATCTCAGTCTGAATAGCCGTCTGATGGGGTAGATGGTTTTGCCTGACAAATGCGAATTACAGGCTAGGAAACTGTATTAACTCACATTACGGATCTGAAGAATACCAAGCAATTTAAAAATGAGTGACAGTATGACTAGAAAAGAATTAAACATTCTGATAAATCTAGCAATAGGTTATCCAAAGTAAACTATTATGCTGACTATATTACTGAAGTGTGACAAGGCAAGAAAGAGAGAAGGCAAAATGAGGAATCATGAACACACTTAAAAGCTTTCAGCCAGACATTTTTCTCTTACCTCCTTTCAAACATGAATTTAAGTTACAGCCATTGTTCTAAAATTCAACTAATCCTCCTGTCTTGTATCACGGCTTTTATTCCCTCCAACTGCACAGGGAAAAAAAAAAAAAAAAAGGAAAAAAAAATACCAAAAAAACCCACCAAGAAATTGAGCAGGAATGGAAGACTATTTTTTTGTTATTTCACAGACACAGACAAGAAGAGCTGTTCACACTGGGGGGGGTCGGGGTGGGGTGGGGTGGGGGTGTTATTTTACTTTTATAAGTCACACTGCAGTCCCGGAGGCACTTCACGGACATCCTCCGCCACCACAGCTCGGGCCTGGGCAGCAGTGCGCTCCGGGCCTGCAGAACCTTGTCTGTGAGACTCGGAGAGGGTCTGCAGCCACCCAGCTGTGCCGTGACCCCCAAGCAGCCCCAACCCACCCGGCTCCCCAAGCAGGCTGCCCTGAAGAGAGCACCCCCTCCTCAGCAGCCACTGCCTCCCACCCCACCAAGCAGGGCAGGGACACGTCCCGCACACGCTGCCCCGGCTGCTGAAGCAAGGAGCTTCCCGCACGGTTCGGAAAGAGCCGCGCAGCAGCGAGACCCACGCAGCCTCACCTCGTGGCAGCACGTGCCAGCCATGCACCGGCCGTGGTTTTTCTCACTGGCCTTCCTCTATTATGGACTCAGCTCTCCTCAAGTAGCCGAGTCATAAAAACAAGCTGGATTTTGAAATAAGGTTTGGCAAATTACGTACTGACTGCTTAGTCAAAAGTACAAAGTTCACCAAACTGTAGGTATATTTTCAAGATAAAAATACCTTATAACTTTCTTCTTAATCCAAATGACGCATCTTCATTTTACAGCACAATTTAACCTCGAGTTTTGAATAAAATAACTTACTGAACATTTACTGAATCTTTCATTAAAATAAATCCACAAAACAGATGGCCAGACAGAAACTTGCACAAATGAGATTCTGTGCTCAGGACAAAGACTTAAAGAAGGTAACTTGTATTCAGAGTCATCGCTGGCATACATTTCCCTTAGAAATAAAATGCTACCCTACAGCAAGGAAATAACAGCACCAGCTCTTCTAAAGGTCACTTGAAATCCAGTCTTTTTAAGATCACACTGTATTTTGCAGTACTTTTCCTTTTTTTAAAATGACTGCAAATAAGCACACGAAAGAGTGCTGATAGTGTCAAATCAGTGTATTTGCTTCAATTAATTTTACAGCAACATTAGCCAACACAGCATACACCAATGTGCAAAACAGAAGGCGCAGGATGGCATTAGCCAGCTACAGTAATGAATCAACATCTTCAAGTGTGGGGAAAAATGTGTGTGGGTTATTAGACGATTTTTTAGTCGTTTTTTTTTTTTTCAGTGGAAAAAACTGATAGCTGCCTTCAACACATGGTATTGCAAACCAGGACAACCTATGCTGAGATGGCTGACAAGCATGTCACTCCCACAAATATTTGAGTTATTTGTCGGTCACCACCTCCTGAGCCATGGTTTGCCACCGTTTACAGCGTAGCAAACAAGCTGGTGGCAGTTCCTTTTAACCTCACTCTGTAAGCTACAGTGCTTCAGGAGCTGGTTAAAAAGCAGCTTTAACACCTGTGGAACAGGGCAGCATAGACGGTAACTTCATGAGCCATCCTATTCCTCAGCCTGTAACTGCCCTTGTTTTACAGCCAGTGGTATCAGCTATCTACCTCTCCTGTGACCTCGTGACGAAGAAAAACATGCAGGAAAAACAGAAATAACATCACAAAAACTCACCAGATTGACCAGAATGCACCAGCACTTTATTTTGCACCCAAAACCTGAATGGAATGATTTTGTTTCGTACAGCGTTTCAGATCATTACATCCTGTGTTGTGCACTACATTGAATCAATTGACTCCAAACCAAAAAGAATTCACTTCTTCGTGCTAGCCAGTCCCTTTACATTTTTTTAAATCTCACTAACACTTTTCTGATGGGCAGGGTAACTGTTCATCATAGGCAACATATTTGCTGCTACATGTAATGCTAATAGGGCAGGTGGCCATGAAAACCCGGAACAATTAGATTTTGTCATGCAAAACGTATGTGAAGCTACATGTATGAGTAAGAGATAACCCATATGATTTGTTGACTTAGAAGTAACGGAAGTTTATATTGTCTACAAACGCCTACGAGAAATGTACCTGAGGATACCCGCTAATCTTGTTTCACTATTCCAGAAATAATAAACATTTACTAACAAGCAACAGAGAAATTATATACTTCTGTTTTTATCCTTTATCATACTCCCAAAAACCAAAACAGCTAAGAAATATTGGCTTAGTATGTTGAAACATAAAATAAAATGCTATGTCCAATTGCAGCTCTCGCATGACTTGTCTGGCTGCTCAGGAACTGCTGAAACAGTTCCACACAAGCAGCCAAGCCTTCCAAGCAGCTATCCATTTCTTAACAGCAGCTGTGATCCACATCCAAATTCAGAACACAAATATTATGGGAAACTCTTGCTGAAAATATACCCCCATTTCATCAAGATGACCGAAATTCCTCCTTCAAAAATCATAGCCAGGTTAAAAGTCAGTGCTTTTAAGAAAACTTTTGTTTCTACTATTTACATATTCTACTACAGTCTACTATTTATTATTTTTTTTACAGAGGATAGACAATGAAAAAAACAGGAAGCAGGGTGTTAAGACTGTCCATAAGCACTTTAAAATATGTTTTGTTTGTGTGTGCACAGATAGCCCAAAGTTACAGGCAACTGTACAAAGCCACCACCCAGAACCTTAGATTAGCAGCAGGGCAGAGGCAACTGCTGGAGGGGCTGGCTGAAGCAAGGCCATAAGAGGAGGACAGCAGGAATAAGCAGCAGATAAGACAGTTAAGGGGGGGAAATTGGGAGACTACAATTTTACTAAACTGATGTCAAATTGGACCTTTGTATTGAATATGTTCTTAGCTAGAAACAGTAACATGCAAGATATTTATGCCTTTTATTTCGCCAATCCTAATAAAGCTGCCTTCGTTACTCAAAATCTCTAAATATTTACAAGATCTTCTCAAGAACTTGCATATTGGGAGAGACTTCAAAAAAACCCAAACAGATAAAAATCAAAAGCATAAACAAAAAGATAAAGAAAATTTAATGGGGAACTTCAGAATCTGAGAAGCAAGCTGAATTCTTCCACCTGTGTAGGAAGCCTAACATGACACTACACCTGTCCAGACACAGCAGAGCCTTACAGCAGGCAATTACAGCAGTGTTCTAGTTTCACTGATTCTGCATTTACATTTACAACTTTTTCACCAATTTCTGTGAATAACAGTGTTTTCCAAATACATGGTATTGGTAATCAAGGTCCTAGTTAGTAAAGGCCAGCCCTGCAGTTACCTGTTTATTTCTTCTATCCTCCAAACCACAACTCTGCAACCTTCTGCTGGAGAAGAGCAAGTCACGCAGGTCTCGGATTTCTACGTCCTCAGTACACATTAAAGCCTATTTCTATGTTCAGTTCAGCCTAGCAAACTGCTTGGCAGTTGTACCCTTAGTTTTGCAATGACTCTTCTGCTTTGAGAACTCAAATTTCTGACTAGCTTACTTGGCCACAATCCTGCCCACCAGTTAACAAAACCATCGCAGAAGAGTCACTGGGAGAGGCGATGAGTTGCTACACCCTTTCAGAGGACTGTGTATGTGCTTATGTGTAAGCATATGCATACGCCCACAAAATTGTTCTCTTCTGACTTCTGGTCACAACTTCTGTATGCAACTACCAGATGAGGAGGAAACACCTGTACTTTCCTAATGGAAGTCAGCTGAGCAAGGGTGAAAAGGTGCATCTCCGAGACCTTACCAGCAAGCCCTCTGCACATGAACAAGAATAACAGGAGGAGTTCAAAGCAGGAAGAAAATTAAGCAGACCGGAAAAGGGAGGTTTCCAGCAGACAAGGGGGAACAAAAATGGGGCATAAAACTCCAAATTCCAGTCCATGCAGTTCCACACATTAGAAGGAAAGAAGGCATCAAAAGAAGTCTTACATCTCAATAACAACTAAAACGGTCTTAAATGCTGCACGACACTGTCACGCAGTGGAATACTCCCTGTAGACTCTTGCAGGACCACTTCAAGTTTATGTCAAAAAAGATTAGCACATCCTCACCATTGCATTGCCTCTTTCATTTCTAGTTTATTAAGGCATCCTGGCTATCTCTCGAGTAGTACAAAAGCAAAAGGGTAAAAGTTCTTCAAAACTGTCTTCCCATGCACTATGTTCTCCTGCTAACCTTGTATAACCTATGTCCAGACAGATTATGCCAGCATTTGCTGACTAGCTTATTACCCTTAAGTCTGACCTTGCTAGACTAAACTTTTATTCAAAATTTTGAAGTCTGTGTGATTATCCCAAATGTTATGGCAGAGATTTTTCTAAAACATTCTAATAGCTACTGGTAATTCAAGTTTCTGTACATTTGTAATGGTTAGCTCTGCACTGCTGAATGCCTCCCCCCTCTTCAATTTATCATTCTTCTTTACCAACTAGCCAGATTGGAAATAACTAAATTTATATATGTGTATATACACACATACACACACGTGATTTATTGATTTGTCAAAACACCATTAAAGAGTCAAACAACAGATGCTTAACTTAAACTTTCTTCAATAAAGAAAGCACTGTAAAACACTTTTGTGAACACTTTAAATCACTTTAGACAAGTCTCAGTCAGCAAAATTGAGAATCTTATGTTAACTGGTAATCTTTGGGCCGACTAGAAGGTAAGGAAGTAGTTGAAGATGCACAGAGGTTAACACCAGAATCTAGAGGTATATATGCAATTACATCCAGATGTGGTCTACAACTGCTTATTAACTGAAGAAAACTCTTCTCATACACTGAGAAGGCCCATCATGCTAGAAAACATGCCAACGAACATGATGCTGAAGGGATTTTATACTTCTGTAGTCTGGGAGAAACAATGCTTTAGAATAGGCTACAGCCAAACTATATTTTACTAGTGTTCCCCTAGAGGTAAATTGAAGTTTAATGAGTTTAGAAACGGACATCTGTCATGTCTATGCGCACAAACAAGCTCAGCACTACCATCGGCGAAAAATTAAGTAATTTGATGTTTTAAAATATTTTAAGCCCCAATCCTCCAAAAACTTACTATACTTGGAGTATATTCAATTAAATTTTACCGAAATTCATTTCATGAAACTATTTCCACCAATAAGTATTACTCAATGATACTAATGAAAGAGAAAACACATGTTAAAAGTTACCAGAAACCATTTTTAGAGAAATGAAGCAGAAAGTGACGAACAATGGGAGGAAAAAGTAAATGCAACTGGACTGAATATAAAACAATGGTTGGAAAAAATATATATTCAAGAGACCATTCTTTTCAAGTCTCAGAACAAAGTCATGTGTAGTTAAGTGCCAAAAGAATATGCATACCACGACTTCACATACATCCTATTAAAAACAAATTGTGAGGTAAAAGAGTAAACAAATGCCTCACGCCCAGAAAAGTCTACACTGGCAGCTAATATTAGAAATTCAAGACAAGAGTTTCTCATTTAACCTTTCAGAACAGCTTTGCTTCTCCTTCTCCTCCAGCCCACTTGAAAACAGTGTTACACTTGTCCCGTATTTTTCCTAAGAGTACCACGTATGGCATTTCTCAAACATGTTGAATGATCACATTCCTGGAAGTTTTACGGACTCTTGTATCCTTTCTGTGTAATGTCTTCTAACATACTACGGCGCTGTCATGCACCGACTTCGCCTGTGCAGCACAGAAATTCTGCCTTGTAAAAGGCCACAGCCCTGGCCCCAAGCCCCGCTTAGTGGAGTGGGTGCCCACGGGCTCAGAGGGAAACCTGCGACCCGAGAGGGCATTACACTGCGCTCCAGCAGACCTCTGCCCAAACTGTGCAACAGATGTCTAAGGCAGGCTTTCCAGACTGCTTCTCTTCTTAAGTTTCTGAACTACGTTAATAAAGCAATACTTCATGTTGGAGTGAAAGGGTGCAACTAATGTGACACACACACACTCTCACACAATCCAAAGGCACCGTTTCAATCACTTGCCTGAAGTGCTAGTAAGCTTGACTTAGCTCTAAGCAACTGAAGTGGAAATATGTTGACAGGATCTTTGATGCTTTTGGTTTCAGAGTCCATTTCTTGCAAGCGGTGATCTATGGCGGTCACCTCATTATTTAAGGCTTTTCCGCTCTTCCAGGAGTTAGAGACCCTTAGTCAAGCACATATGGGTGCGTGTTTCAGCTGCCTAGAAGTGGCGATGGACAAGTCATTAGTGAATATTGTATACATCAGCATACACATACAGACATCCTCAATCTACCTACTTATTTAAAAGTTCCATATTTTAACTGGTAGTACAAAAACAGGTAACGGTTACCTTTAAGGTATTAAAAGTGGTCTAAAAATAAACCCGATTAAACAAAAATGTGCTTAAAATGTGTCTTTTATTTTCCAAACATATCAAGAGATCTAACAAAAGAAACTATCTCCCTAAAATCTTTTCTGCTTTTATACCGCTGGAGTGGCAACCCCCCCACTAAGTAAAACAGTTTAAGGCCCAGTAACTACCTAAGGAAAAAGCAATGGTTCTGCAATGATTTGCTACGTTTTCTTCTCCACAGCTCACTCTTTGACTTGACTTTAAATTTACAGATGTAGCTGCCAAATCATTTACACTTTATGACATGCCAGTTTATATAATTTCTAAGCTTTTGATTCTCAACATTCTCAACCTACCAGTCACAAATACAAATTCACGTAAGCTACAAATATACAATGTTAATGCAGGTGTTGGAGAGAAGATTCTCTAAAATATGTACTTAAAACCTTACAACTGCTTCCACACTCCAAGCTGAAAATTACTGGCTGACAAGGGGGTCAGGCTTTTAGAAGAACTTAGCCCGTTTTCCCGATATTTAATTATCCGGATATTATTACCCCGTCCCAAATACATTTGCCTCCTACAGTCCTCCTTAATGCTGACTTTGCGAACTAACGCAGTGTATTCCCCAAGCAATATCAGTAATATACCCTAATGAAAAAGACAGTTTCCCAGATTTATGTTCATCTGAAATTTTTTACAAGGTTGAAGTTATGAAGTTTGATGGTATTACTTCTATGGTTGCCAGTAGTTGTGCAATATATTATATTTAAGCTTCAAGCTAGACCAATAAAGTACTTCCAAGTAATACGGGGAATTACTCATAATTTCACTGTCACGCTTTTGCTAAAATACAGGAATAAAAAAATATTTTGTGAAAAATCCACAGAAATCCAGCCAGATAACGTACTTTTTATGAATAGTAATAGTACAATAAGGAAAAAAATTCTTAAGACAACCTGCTCAAACACAATATAAAAAATATTTAGAACTATTAGAAAAATTCATTTTCAGTATAAGAAACTAAATCAAAGAGTAAGGCAGCACAAGTGATGTGTGTGTTTGGGTTTGGTTTTGTGGTTTGTTCTTTTTGGGGTTTTTTTTTTTGGTTGGGTTTTTGTTTTTTTGTTTTTTTGTTTTTTTGTTTTTTTTACAGTATAAAATTTCAGCTCTACCAAAAAAATGGGAAAGTAAAAAACAATCAACAGGAGATAAAGCACAATTATAGAAGACACACCACGCCATCAAACCTACACTGATCTTAATCTGAACATAACTGAACATCCACAAGTGACAAGCACCTCTTCACTAAATCAACAGTGGAAAGTACATTAAATTTATACAGTATCATACTGAAGAGACTTCAACAGTAGATGGCCTCCTCTTCTTTCTCCCCATCTCCCATGACTGAGACAGTTAAAAATAGAGGCTTCCGTTTCCTTAGATTATTTCGCTTTAAACTTTTCTAGAGCACTGAAATTAGCTACTTTACCAGCTTCCTACATTTGTGTTAGAAAAGAAGGAGTGTTAAAAACACGCTTCCATTTACAGCAACTCAGGAAACTGACTTCTGTGGCTTGCTTTATTATTATCATTTGCAAATGAGAAGTCCCTCTAGAAGTTGTAGCATTTTTTCCTAAGCTTCCCTTCGGGTATTGCTCATCCAAAGGCCTCCTGCACCACACAGTAACATATTTTGGGGGTAATCTTCTGTACTTGCGTATTTTTCTATATTTATGCATTCTTTTGCAGTTAGTAAATGCAGATATTTCAGTGCGCAGCTTTCAATTCCCAAATCCAAGACAGGTCCAGTACTAGGAAGGAGAGCTTAAGAGTCGCAGAAAGCCAGCTTCAGCTCCCTCCTTCCCCGCCCTGAGCCTTCGAGGAAGTCGGAGCTGCAGGAAGCATCTATCTTCCACCATGGCAGCAGAGAGTGGCCCCAGCTGCCCAGGTCCATGTTTTACGGTCAGAAGGAACCACTGTCATCATCTAATTGACCTCCTGCATAATACAGGCCACAAAACTTTAGCTAGTAATTTTTCCATGTAGCCCAACAACTCATGGTTGACTTAGAGCATATTTTCCATAAAAGCAGCGTTTGTTTATATTGAAAGATGTACATTGCAGAATAAGTATCTGAACTGGAAGTATTGCATATCAACAAACAAAAAGTAGCAGGTATCCAAATACTGCTGTACTACAAAGTTGCACCATCTACATGTTACTCTAATGCAGTGCCACTCATTCATTAGGAAGTCTGGCATGCTTCGTTAGGCAATTTTTTGATTGCTTCTAATTTTGCTAGACTAGAGTTCTGGCTGAAGTTCTCCGTCCTGAGGGCGTGCCTCATTCTCATTTCTTGTGAGAAGTTTCAATTAAAACAGCTCCGCCATTTGAAACAAGAAAGCAGAGGAAAGTATGCTGTCCCTCCCCACCCCTGTGCTAGATTTTCTACAGCAGTCTCCCAGATAATCTCGGCGTTACTAACACCAGGACCCGAATTCTTCAGGTCTTCTACTATCCCCATGGAAAAACGTTCAAATTTGGTCAAGACACAGGGGAGTGGAAGAGGGAGAGTATCGTTGCGCATGCTCAACATAACTCTGAAGTACGGAAGCCCTGTTCTTTGCAGATTTAATCTCCACTGAGTATGTGCCAGCTTCTCAGGACCTCTCCTGGCTACACACCCACCCAACCCCAGAGTGTGCCAGGACATTGCAAGGCTTGCTCCAGCTGCACAGAGCAGCTCCAGAAAAACATTTCCAGTACAACCCTGCTCCTTCTATTCCAGGAACAGAGACTAGGAAGCCCGTTTCTTCTTCCAGTCTCAATGCAATCTCTGTTAGCACCTGAACACCATGGAAGAAAAGAAGGAAGCAGGCAGACACACCATTATATAGAAGGATGAGGAGAACAGGAACCAGGTGCTGGAAGAAGAGAAGGTGGCAATCAGAAAGCAGGAAGTGGTGCAGGGAGGCACACACGGAGAAGGAGGACAAGCGCAGTGAGAAGGTCTAACGGCAGAGCTGGAGCAGTTGGGAATGGCTGGGAGTAGTATGAACAGACCACAGCCTAAACAGCAGGACGAGGAAAGACAGGACTACCCAATGTATCAGGTGCTGCCCTCTACACCCCTCTGCTCTGAGACTCTGAAAGCCCAAAGCAGAACATGGCTCTATTCTCCCTTGTCCACTCCACTCAACATAGTTACCAACCTCCAACTCCACCATAAACTCCACCTGCAGTTTCACAGGAAAGCTGGATGAACAGCTTGGTACCATCAAACTGGAGAGATCCCTGTTGAATTCAAATGCATCACCCTCTGCTGCCCTAAACTGCACAATCCCATCATTTCATAGCACTACTTCTGACACTCATCTGATCATACAGTAAGCTAGTAGTAGGTAAGCTTCAACTCACTAGAACCTCAAAAAAAGTAATAGGGAAGAGGGAAAGTAGTAATTTGGGGTTTTTCCCATGGTTACTGAATAGAATCAGTTTACTTTGCTATCAGATGAGCAAAAAAGGCAACATAGAGGCAAGACATGAGCAATCTCCTCCTATTCATAAAAAGCTGTTAATCCAACTTACAGTGTCCTAAGGGTACACTAAGCCTCACTCCTTTGGTGGGGTGAGGGGGCCAAAAAAACCCACCCAAATAAAACCAGAATGCAGCCACGTAAATAAGACAATTTCACAATAATGACAATGCCAACCTCAATTCTGGCGTTTCAGAACGTGTCTAGGTTTGGCTATGCAACTTTAATAAACATGAAAAAATCCTTACATGTGCATCACAAAAATATCTCAGTTAGGAAGAGTACATTTAGGCACCAGGATCCATATCTTAAAGAGCCTTCTAAAGATTGAGGGAAGAGCAAAGCCTATTTAAAAAAATCTCATTCTTTTCTGAGAAAGTCAAGTAGACAGCAAATGAAAAACCATCAATGGGACCCTCTCAGTCTTTGAAGTGAGGATGGTTGGTGGAACTGTCTCCTGGACTTAGGAGTCGATCAGCAAAATTTGAGACAGGTGGCAAACTTTTCCCAACATTACCAGCTATTTCAAATCACTGAAAAATCTACTGATTCAATCTCTGAATAGCTTGAAAGAGGAAAAATCCAGAGTTTTCAGAGATGTTGTAAGCCTTCTTGCTTAGTTGGGCTGATGAGCAATGCTTCAGGAGATCCAGGAAAAGGAGGGCGTGAAGCAGACTGAACCACGATTACTATTCCAGACAGCAGATGCCTAACGTGTGCTGAAAACTTTGTGACTAAAGTCTGTTTAAGAGACCAGGACGACTTCAAAGAACTTACCATCAGCTCCTCAAAGGCTATTAGGAAACCTGAGTGAAGTGAAAGGGAAACGATGGCGCATGTGAAGGCAGGAGAGCGTACAAGCATGACAGGAAATTCCCAGAAAAATGTGGTAATGACTCTTACGCACTTACTCTGCTCCACACATTTTCATGTTGTATTGTTTTCTAAAAACCTTTTACTATTGCCCATTAAGCAAGAAGACAGCCTCTCATAAGACAGCTATGGAAAAAAGAAACAGGAGTACTCCTTCTTTGATCCCCCATCTTATACTTATGCCACAACTGAACAACTAATTTGAAGAAATTTTCTCACCGTTTCCTAGACCGCTGCTGCTGCCAGGAAAGCCTGCCTTCTGCCATCTCCTTTCATCTACCTTCCTTCTGCAGGTCTTACTTCCCATAAGTGAACTCAGATCTTTACATACATACATACTCTTGGCTCTTCCCAGTGTTAAATCCACAGGATTCTAATTCATGGGATTTAGATTTTCTGATTTCATACTGCTGCAGCACAAGGAATTACTGAAGATGGAAGCTGTCAGAAGAGCAAAGGTCTTCAGTCCATCCTTCCCTACTCATCATCATAGTTGAAAGTCTGATCCTAAATTTTTAACATACTCAAGAAGTTAATTTCCTTGACAATTTTGTCCTCGAATTCTAAATAGAGTACAATGAAGATACCATGGGTTAAATAAATTGTTATCATATTGCATTAAATCTATTACCCCCCCCAAATTAACAAGGTGTTTCTAATCACCATTCAGCAGCACTGCTTTTCAGCCTATCTGATCATCTTCAATCTCTTTTCAGATCAGCCTTCAGATGCAAGGAGCCTCACTGCATGCCCTGTTACTGTGCTACATTTTAATGGAAGCCTAAGTTTTACAGATGTGACTGGTCTAGACCCCCTCCTTTCCTCTGGCCATATATTGAGCAATGCATCTTACTCACAATGAGTTAATGCTTCTAATTCCTGCAAAAGCTAATTTTATGGAGATGATTAATTTCCCCTAACTCCTCCCAACAAAGAAGCAGTAATAAATACACTCATTTAAGACATCAGTCAGGTCTCAAGTGGAATGCTGATTTGGGGAAGAACACCGATTTCCCCCACCCCCACCCCCCAAAAAAAAAAAAAAAACACCACACAAAAAAAACCCAACAAACCCAAAAAAAAGCCCAAACTCTCTAAAACAGAGAGCAGCATGCAAGGCAGCATATCAACTATCCAAGACACCTCTAAACCACACTGCTTTCTGAGGTGGCACTACAGCGATGCTAAGGGTGAACATCCATGGACGCAAGCACATTTCTACTAACTGAATAATCTGTACTTCTCAAAATTCTAGCAAACACATACAAGGGGCACTATTCAGCGTTTATGTCTTCCCAGAAAATGAATGCTGACAGAAGCAAAGGACGTGATGGCATTGCTGTTGCCATAATATAAATCCAGAATACTTAGAAGGATAACACACAATTTATTGACAACTGAGCCAAAACAATTTCACAATGTAACATTTTATGCAATCCAAGAACAGTATAAAAGTAACCAAAAATGTTTAAAGGGCTCTTGTGTATGGTCTCTAATTGCTTTTAAAAGGAAAACAAATTACACAAATGCCATTTTCAATAACAGCTTGTCTAACACATGCTTTAATTTAACAGGTATTAAAGATATTGTAAGATATTGTAAGCATGGACAAGTTCTTCTGGCAACTTTTAACATCCAAACTTTAATGCTGAGAAGAAAAAAAAAAAATCATTGTCTTCAGAGATCCAAGATTAATTTTAATTTCTTGCTCCCTTCAAAAGTAGCCGTGAAAATGAACTCACCTTGTCCTCAATAAACTGCTCATCCTCATGTACTTCGTACAATTAAGCCCAGCACATTCTTCCATGGTTTTGAACCTACACCGCTTTGATCTCCCATTTCCAAAACAGGAGAACTACAAAAGCGTTCTCAAACACACCTTCCAGATCAGACGTGTGCTTCCCCATATACACACACATTAACAGCATAAATTACTGTTCCCTTTACACTGCTGTTAATCACAGGCTTTATAAAAGTGTAAATTTTGACTGTACAAAATACATAGCTATCCGAACAACGACAAAAATACTCCTTTCTTAGTACTGTCTCCACCTCTCTTTCCTGGAAGCATACAAGTGCCTTCTGACAGCACCAGGGGCCACCCCAGCCCTCCAGAGGTGAGGGCAGCTGGTTCCTAGGCAAGGATGGCCCGCTCCAGCAGCGCCTCTGCAAGTGCCACGCCGGCATCACTGCGCTGCCTCATGGCACGCTCTCCTCGAGCTCATTTCAGTGCGCAGGAACGGGACGCAGCTCCCATCTCAGGAACTGGCACAGGAGCAGAACATCCACACAGCTTCACGGTGCAGTGTTGTGGAGGAGAAACTGGACGGGTACTTGATACTCATTTATAAATACAGTTTTTCCTATCACATGATGTCAACAGTCACACGCATCTTATTGATTTCTAAAGTATTCCGATGACCTTATGGCTACTGCTTTCCCCAAACAAAACCGCTACAGGCTAAGTTGCCAACCATCCTGTACTGCGGTGGACACCTATTACTCGGACACCTATTACTCGCCCCCATCAAACTAATACAAAGACAACTTTTAACTCAAGTACATCGCTAGAAGACACAGCTTAACACATCAGAGAAAGTCCACTTGCAGAAAATGAAAGACATCTACATTTATCGTATTGTGCTTGGCAAGCACAACTGTAATATGAAGATCAATAAACCTCAACCATTTTTAATGCTCCTTAAAAAACATTATACCTACTGCCTTTGATAGCAAGGTACAAAGGAGGGGGGGAGAGACCACACCATTCTATCCTCAAATCAAGCTTGCCCACTGCTACATTTCTTCCTGGTGTCATCAGCAAAACTTTATTTCAAGTATCTAGGCAAAGTAACACAAGATTCAGGAACTGAGGTCTTCTGCCTTTGGAAGGCTCTAACTGAATGTGTTGGAGTATCACCGATTATTGAATCTTCACATTACTCTTGTTTTATTTGTATTCGTACAGTCACATTATTCATTTATAATCAGAACACCATCGTAAAGTTAAGAAATACCATCATTAGTACCCACCTGAACACCAGACACGAGGAGTTTAAAAATAACAGTACACAAAAAAAAACATGTGGTAGAGCAGAGAACTGCACCCCAATCTCCCAAATCCCAAACCAGTACCAGTGAACCATACCCTCTCTTGCTTTGGAGAGGCATGATTAAAATAGGCAAACAACAATTTTAGGACTGATATTTCACAACAACTAGGAGGAGGTCAGAAAAGGCATTGCAGTAATACAGCTGGGAGATAGGGCAATGAATCTAAAGCAGGATTTTGGAAGACTGGGAAGAAAAACTTAAAGGCGCTTTTTTGTTTCTATCAAGTATTTGAAGAGAGTAATTTGATTGTCTACTTTGAAGATTCAACTTATCCTTCAAAGTAGCTATTGTGACTGGATTGTATCAGAAATCTTCCTGAAGTCATGGCTTTATTTCAAAGATCTTTGCTGAAGATAACTTTATTATATACAAAATGCTATACTACTGCAAATCAACAGGTAAGAATGTTATGAATCCATTTAACTAACACTGGTGATATGTCCTACAATAATACACATTTTACGCATGCTTTATAAATACAACCCTACGAGAAATAACTAGCACCTACAACTTGTACAAAAATAATGTTAATTGATCTCTGTAAAGAAAGTAACACTACAGTAAAGGTACTGTAAATTCATATAGTAAATCAGTTACTCCCCACGAACACTTTTAGAGTTTGTCTACACAGGATGTTTCCAGCAGACCCAAAGGAGCTCTGCCCTGGCTCCCACGCGTACCGCTTCCAGCTACTTCAGCATGGCATGGAGCTCCGTCTAATATAACCTAGCCTACACAGGGCTTGTTAGCTCAGGTTCGGTGATGAGTTAACCACAGCCACCTGGCTCCCAACCAGCTCAAAGCACGAGCCGAATTTGCAACATAGCATTTAGAGACAACTGAGAGCGTCTCATAATGAAATTGCTTACTCACCTCTTCACCTCACTTACTTCATCTAGTGGAATAAACTACTCACCCATATTGCTACACGAAAAGCATTCACACGGAAGATCGAGGGCCCTGTTTATTCACACCCAAGCTTACCGAACTCCAGCTTTTCCAGGTAGAAAAATATGTTCTTAATGAAGGTCAAAACCAAAGCGGACAATCTTTGCCGACAGCGAAACCAATGGCACCTACTAGCCTTGACAGTATTTCACGCAATAATTCTCTGATCCTTACGAACAAAAAAACGACTGCTAACAGCTCCAGGAGGAACATTAATAGCAGGTATCTCACTGATAAACCCCTTGCAGGTCTCTGGATCTCTGCTCAAGATTGCACTGTTTGTTCACACGTAGAGGAAACCAAACCTAACAGCCAGGCAGCATACCACAAGCAACACAGCCTAAGAGCTACACTGGAAACTTAAATCTGTCTAATGCTTTGTTTTGTTTGGGGGAACAGTGCATCCATTGCGCACATACACCACAGAACAATTATAGTCCAAGCCTGTACCATAAAATCTGGCACACTAATCTCAAAATGTATTTCTGTTACTTGCTAGGTAAAAACAACACTTGATTTTTAGGAATTGGCTTCTCTTTCAATGAGCTGGCTACTAGAAGCTAGCAGACAGCAGGGGCATGAAAAGAAAAAAAAAAATCAAGGGTTTGTACGTCCATCTCCTATAAAAATATGGATATGTGATTTTTATTAATAGCAATATTAATTAATAGACCTAAGTCTATTTGGTTTTTATTCCATTGATGAGTTTCAAATTTTAGGGAAACCCCCTAGATAATTCAAATACCTATGAAAGTTTATGAAATTTGGAGGCCCAGTAGAACGCAAGAAGTCCACGTTTACACCTAATGAGGTATCAGAAATCTCCTCAGCAGCAAGTGGATGCAAATACCCCAAAGGCAAGGCAAAAAGCATCCAGCAGAACTTTCACCTTCCCAGACACCAAAGTCAATCAGCCGTAAGACACAAACCCACAGGAAACCAGACTTCATTAGTTCCGGTACTCACGGAAATACCTGATTTCTATAAATGGTAACATTTTCCACACAACATCTACTGCAAGCTTCTTTAGCACATCAAGCTTGGTACCCTGCAAGGCATCTCCCTGCCCTACCCTAGACATTCACGTGCAAGCTACCCAAATATTTTCCCTTCCAAATGTTATTTTCTTTAAAAATACATTAAATATTTCCTTTAAAAATCCACAGCTAGTCCTATTTATGTGACTTTGCTGGGTGGAACGAAGTTAGACGCTAAGCTGGAAATACCGTAACAGCTGAGTATTTTAACTGGCAACACCCTTGTAATGACATGCCTGTGTGTCATATCAGCTATAGACTCCACAACCTTACAAATCTGACATCTCCTGGCTGGAAAAATTAATTTTGCAGGTTTATCAGAATTTCAAATGCACATTTTCACAGACATTCTTGCATTAAAAATACCCTAGAAGACTGTAAAAAGTGTATATTCACAAGTTTGATGCTTGTCAGTAACAATCTCAGTAGCCAGCTCAGGCAGGTCAATATGCCATCCCTCCAAAACTGGATAAACTTTTGTGCCACACCATAATACAATTTATGTTACAGGAATTTTTCTGTAAAATAAAAACCCAAAGTGGAAGTCATATATTGTTTTTAAACACTTAAACTTTATTTCTTTCCAGATAAAAATCTTATTACCTGTACTGTTCCATCAGCACGGATGTGCACTATTTACACAGATGAGCAGTGAAGGAACTTGTCCTAAATAAACCCACTGTGTAATAAAGATGCTGCAAGTCCTTGTGCATCTAACACTGCTGGGCTTGGGAGATTTTTTTTTTCCCCCAAAATTTGAAAGCAAACATATGGCAATACAGATGACGACTATGCTACTTTTTCCTTAACACAGGCACCAGATGTATTGAGAAAAAAGACAGGTTTATTCCCAATTTGAGTATTTCCTGACAGTTTGTTGCCACATTTTATAACTTGAACTTTGCTGAGGTTTCTTTTGTTGCACTTTGTACATGTAACAACGGGAGGAGAGTGGAGAATGGAGGTAACGCTAGATTCAATAATCCAGTAGATATTGAAGTCTGGATTAAAAATATTTCTCCTGATTAAAAGCAACCCACCCATGAGAATCAAAGAGAGAGGAATTTGGAGACATGCCAGTTCATACAATAACTATGTTTATTTGTCTTAATAAATATTTAAGAAACATGACTTGTGGTATTTGATATAACTGAGCCCATGGTTAAATGGCCTCTCTCCATGACATAAGCAAATACAGTCATCCTCTTTATTTGTCCGACTTCTCTTCGACATTCAAGGCTAATCTAGTTTTAGGTCAGGAAAAAGACTGCGGTCTATCATTTTAAACAAACCATTGTAGTAAAACGTGAACAGGAAATTCCTAACTACGCTGTTCAAAGAACAATGATTAGAAAAACAACGCTAGCTCACAAAGTACCAGGAGCCTACGAGTTTGGGTGGAAAATAAAAATAAAAATCAAAACCACACATATACAGTTACCTTGTACATGTTTTCTTTCCCCCCCACTGCCCCCCAGTCCCCACCGGGGCCAGGGGTCCTTCAGACCTTTCCGAGGGAGAAACCTTGGGATCTGAAGGGGGAAGAGAACAGTATATACAGCTCTGTCTGATACCTTGGAAATATCCGGCCTGCAGGAGTTAGCGCAGGCATGCCATTCATTCCACAACATATAAATGCCCTCTTTAGAGCCTCATCTAACCAGCAGTTTCATTTGGATTTTGAGGCACAGGTCTGCCTTGTTTTTCAATAAGCTGCAAGCTATTTTTACCATGGAAAAAAAAAAAACAAACCCAACATTTTAAAAGCGTGCCTGCTAGCATACAGAGAATATATAAAATGGGTAAGATGTGGACTCAAGGAAAATCCCCTGTATTAGCATTCTATTCATAGCACAGATTTCCCTCTCCTAAAAAAAACAAACAACCACAAAAAACCCACAACAACAAAACCTAAACCCCAAAACCCACCAAAATTCAAGTATTTTAAATTCTGCTAGGTATAGTATCTTAAAACATTTAGAAACTCTTTAACCAAAGTGCTCTGACAACTATTTGGAATTTATTCTCGTAAAAGTCTGGACATCTGACCATCTTCACTAATGGAGAGAAAAAAAAAAAAGATGTATTCTTAATTTGAGTCAGAAGTCACAGTAAAGGGGAACCATATAATTTTTTACATAATGTACTAACATTATGTAAAGAGCCTATTAATAATCTGTATAACATCTCAGGAAAACTTTTTTTTCTTTACAGGAGACATATCCTAAAAACGTCTGGATACAGGTATTAGTATTAAAATCTTCATCCACTCTGAAAAATAAGCTTCAGAGCAAATATATAAAAGGCCAAAGACATAAAAATGAACATATGATCTCAAAAGACTTGCATTTTAAAGAACACCATTCATGGACTGGAGGGTGGGGAGAAAACTTCCACAGCCAGGACACTATCCACAGTTTTGGGGTGTTCCTAATGAAACCAGAGTTTTGGACACAGGGTAATTTATTTTTTAAAGAGGACAGACAAGCCTTTTATAAATGTTCCATAGAGTCTAAATGTAAAGAAAATAAACTTACGGTTGTGATTAAGGTAAAAAATAAACATGATTATCTACTGACTTCAGAGAGAATAAAACAAATATCTGAAGAACAGCATGGGTAAACCGTCATATGTGCAAAACTTCAAAAACCCCAGATGTTCACATGCTGTACATAATTACACAAAGGAGATATTCCAGAAATTTATTACAGTAAGTTTTAACGATAAAATGACGCAGATGTATTTTAAAACAAGAACAACAAAACTTTTTAAAAATCCTGAACCCCTTACATGTAAGGCATTAGAAGGAAAAAAAAAAATATCAATATCCTCTTTCAGATACTATTTCCAAAAGAATCAGGTAATGGTCAAAAGAGAAAGTCTTTAACTCACGGATCCAAAGTGAGTCCTGGTCAACAGTCATGAAAGCTATTATCGCCTGAAGAGTTGTTTGGCAGATATTATGAAACAGAACATCTCCTAGCAGGCAGATGTCCAGAGAACAAGATCAGCTACTTCATCCTGTTACCGAACAGAAGCCCTGAACAGGCACAGACAGATCTACAAGATTACTCCCAGACGTACAAGAGAGTTCACTCTGTACCTGTAACAAGGTCTACGTACAAGGCACTTCATATTTCAGTGGAAGGGAGAAGTTTACAAAAATGGACTGTTTTCCATAATCACTGGAGCTTTACCTAGTCTGTCAGATTTCCAGAATATTGTGACAAGTTTTGTGAACGTTTGTTTAAAATAAATATATATATACACATATATATATCTCTCTTCCTCCATATGAACCATCTGGTTTTTTGCCTTTTATTAAGACATAGGAAGACATCCTATGACCTGGCTTAGCATGAAAAAAGATTTACATCTAAGCTCAAAGCAATATTCAAGTTTTTTTTTAGATGCCCTTCTGAAAAAACTTAAGATTTTTTTTTCCTAAGCATATGACATACTCCTAGAAAAGAAAAAGTTGGGATATCAAAATTTTCCCAATTTGTCCATTCCCAAACTGTTTCTGAAAATGCATTAAAAATTACTGTAACTGATAATTCCTTAAGAACAGATTCAGTACAAAGAATTAGGAGGTTCTGAGTGCCACTTCCAGCCCATGATAGGAAACATTATTGTGTTTTTTCTTATTAAAAAAAAAAAAAAAAACAACCACCAAACAAACAAAAAAAAAAAAAACAAACGACCAAACCAGAAACAAACTGATCATGGCTCAGCAAATCTTCCACAGATCATTTCCCACAAACATTTCTCAACTCCAATTTTCCAAATTGTAAAGTCAGAATAATGTTTACCGACAGAAGCATTGAGGCTACAGCTGTAAGAAAGCTTGTAGGCAAGTTGCTTGAAATTTCAGTTGATTAAATGACATTGCACAAAACATCCACATACTCCTTCCTACATACTTGTGTTTGGATGCCCTTTTAGTCCATGAGCAGGTTTTTTGCTCTGAAAGCCTTCTATCATGTTTAACTGAAGAAATTTGTAACAATTCTCCAAAATGTCATATAAGTGCATACAGAAATTTTTTAAAATGACAACCAGGAATTTGCAAAGCAGCTTATTTTACAATAGGAAAATAATTCCTGGAACTGGAAATACCATATCTTCATAGTACTGTCAATCAGTCAGAATCCAAGAGTCAGCCTGATCATAAACATCTTGACATTTTACTCTAAAAATAGGCTAAAGGAAAAGATTTTTTTAAAAGCAAAAATTAAAGGGTTCATTTCTTGGAAAAATGTTTGTAGCTATACCCTATTCAAAAAAAAAAACCCACCCCAAAACCAACCCAAACAAAACAAAAAAATCCCAACCTACCACTTTAACACTGCTTAAGACAAGTATGCAGGGTTCAGCAGTTAATTTTTTTCCTTCATCCTCTTCCTGAATAGAAGGCACTTAACTAACACACACTTCAAGAGCAGTAATCATGCTCCACACTGCAGATCAATTTAAAGGGACTTACCTGAAACTAGCCATTCATTAAGATCAAAAAAAATGCTTCTTAAATTCAGTGCATTACACGGTGTTATAAGAAATAAAGAAGTTTAGCTGAATCAGTACGGAAGACTCTCAAAGTGCAGAGAACTACTAAATACAAACAACGCGAAAGGAAGGATCAGGCCAAGCCCTAGGATCTCTTGTTCCGTCTCTGTGCATGCTCCCCTTGACTAAGGCAAAAGGCTTATGAAATCTGTTATTTCTTGGACTCCTATATAAGTATGTTGTAGATACTTTTAATGAACACAGGTAACCGGAGAGTCGCTTCTTTCTGAAGTCCTGGCTATAAACAAATACATTAAAACACTGGACCATGTGTGCATTAAGCTGCAGTTTCCAAGGGTTGAGAACTGAGAGAAATCAAAAAGAAGTTTTCATAATAGTTCTTCCTCTTGATGACATCAGATTTACTCCCAAAGTTCCCATAGAGCCAACACAAATTTATGGCTAACCAGTCCAGATGCAAAATAAAGCTGATCCAAAACTAACTGACTATTTTTAATTAAAACGCTTTTGCTTTCCTTTTGAGGAAAATAATTTTTTTACAACCTCTGTGAAACATGGAGACTTAGCCAAAAGTATGTCTTTTGCTATACAGACGAGATAGAAGCATCAAAAAACCAAACTACGATTAAGAAGTAGGTTACACTGGATTACCAAAGTACTTCTTTTAGAGGAATTCACTGTCTGAAGCATTATCAAATGAAGAAACTGGAAGCTCACACATGTAGGTGTATTTAGGGAAGGACTGTATTTGATTACTCAGAGGAATCTCCAGACACACGAGAAATTAGACCATCATTTCAAAGGACAGCATTTTTAACCGTCTGTTCTGCAAGCTGGTACTAGTAAACATTTTTCTAAACAAATACTTCTGTAATTTAGTTGGCCCAACCGAGTAGCTACATTAAACACAGAAGTGGAATTCAAATGCCCATGCAGAGTCTTGAGCACATGGTGCCTATTTATCACAAATCTCAGTACACCCATAACCACAAGAGCACGGCTAGGTTTCTCCTTGAATAAACTATGAGCTGGCAGAAAAGCAAAGATAAGACAACTCAAACCAACACAAAGTAGCATACCCTTTTTTTTTTTTAATGTCATCACTCAGTACACTGCATACAGTTGGAAATATGCATATGAATATGCAATATGAATATACATGTTCTTTAACTGAATTTTGACAAATTATCTATTGTACTTCCAGTCTCTACATGCATTTCCAACTTTTTTTTTTTTATTATATAAAGTCGAGGTCAGTTATACTTTCTCTAGTTCATAACCTGATTATCAATAATTTGTGTCAGTCATCAATTATAGTGTTAGAGACTATTTAAATACCACTAAAATTGATCTGTGATCCAACAGCCATGATGTTCATTAAATCAAATTTTCTTGGGTTTTATTCTGAAGTTTGGGGTTCAGGGATTTTTACCTATGTGCCGTACCATATCTTTCATGCTGCGAGTCTAAAGTATTATCCAAAAGATGTAATCTGGGGAAAGCAGAAGACACACAAGTGTTAAAACAGTAATTTCTGAACACATGCAATACTTTCTCCAACTAATTATCCCTACGTTGCCAAAAAAAAAACCAAACCCAAACGCCAATGGTAATTTATTTTTTATTCTGAAACTCCTTTTTAAGCATGCACGGAATTGCTGTTCAAGTCAAGTAACTTTGGACTGTATCCTCCTTTGAGAAATGTGTCACAATTTGTTTATGCTATAGAATTAGAAAATTATGCAGTACTTCAGCTGCCTTCCCAAACATGGATAAGCCACTCTTTCTAAGAATGTGTTGTATATTAAGGTCTTATTTTTAGCTGTTTAAACTGTAATCCAAGATTAAATAAATCAATTGTGAAATAATATGCATTTTCACCTTTGATACCACACTGCATTTTGCCATAAAGAATCTTAATTGCTGTGTGTGTGAAAGAGCTTCAGCCTAAGTACAATATAAATCAAAATAGTTTCAACAAGATTCTCCATAGATGTTTCATCTTGAAAATAACTCTTTCAGAAAGCTATGAAAGATAGCCTTTGATTCTCCATTGCTGGTTCAAGGGTGTTGATATCACTGTACTTTATTTTTGTCCCATTGCCAATTAAGTATACTGAAATAGAAAAGCCTTTGAAAACAAAAACAAAAAAACAAGTCGCTTCAGTTTTTGATATTCACTAATTCAGCCCTTGATGGCAATCAGCTCCTTCAGCCAAGAGAGCTAACAGTACAGCAGAGAATCGCCTCCATCCTGCAAAGCATGGGGAGACCACCAAGCTCAACACTGGATGCAAGAGCCTTTCGTACTCCAGCAAACGCCCACAGAAAGACAGGCAGAGAAACAAACTGAGAAATACTCCAGCTTATTTGATCATGCAACATACATCTAGAGCAAGCCTCGCCAGGAGGCTAGCCGTATTAAATGGCTGACTCAAACGATTCAATGGGCCATTAAAAGTGACAGATCATGTCTCGCCATGCTTTTAGCACACCCTAATTGTACTAAGTCCAAATTAATTTTCCTACCTGGAACAGAATCAAGAAATGGTCGAGACCCTTGTAGCATGGCAGAACAAAGCCTACATCCCTGCCATCGATGACTAGTTAAGAACTGAGGGATTTATCTCCGTGAAATCGGCTTGGGATTGGTAGCAAGGCAAAAATACCACATCAAAGTCCCTCCTCTCCTCTGCAGGCAGAGACAAAAATCTTGTTAATGTAACATTTGAATTAGAATCTCCCCCTCTACGACCTGGCAATTTCAACCTTGACCCATTCAGGTCCCTTAAAAAATTCCCCAGTCACACTGTCACAATCTTTTGATGAGTTATAGCTCCAAACACTGGTGACAGAGCCACCTTCCAAGTCCCCCCAGTAGCTGCTCTGTGGTTTTTGTTATTACCTCAACATGTTTTTTCACGCTCCACCCTTCCCCAGATACACCCTATGCTTCTACGCTCCACTGAGATCCTCCTTGGAGGTGCTCCACTGTCAAGACCCTCCCCACATCTAGCTGACCTTACACCCAATTTCCTCTCACATACAGCCTCCGAGGTACCACAGTGCCAATACCCTCCCCAGACACCCATCTGGTCCTAGATTCGATTCTCTCATGCACCAACTTTGCTCCCCGCCAGCAACAGCAACACTCACCACTGACTTCCCCAAACCTCTCATGAGTGTTTCCAAGCTGTTGCTGATACCCCAAATCGGTTCTGCTGCTTGTAACCCTCTCACTTCTTCATAGCCACTTCAGTGCTGCTGCTCAACTGAGAAACTGACCCGGACACCTATTTAATCAACTTCTCTTCGGTCTTATACATCCGTTTTACGTCTGAAAAGTGAATCCTTCCTTTTAAACGTAACTTGAAGCTTACTTAGAGATGTGATGCTTTACTATGGGGGTATTTTAAAAATCAGTAGTCAGGACTGCCATTCACAAAGAGGATTTATTCAAAGAAGGTTTTAAACTGACGCATCACTTTTGCCTAAGCCAATTCCTTATTGAATTAAACTTAACTGACATAAGCCACTTAAATACCCATCTGCCCTGAAGGTAAGTCAGCTTAGGAAACTAAACCAGCTGAAAACTACCCTCCCCAAAAAGGGGCAAATGAAATACTGCATAGGATTTTTTTTTTTTGCTACTTCATCTTACCGTAAGGTTGGATAAGCACCAGTACCAGTGCAAGAGAAGGGCAAGACCATGTGGCTGGCATGGAGGAAACTGCTGCTTTTGGCAGCAGCTAACCAGCGGCTCAAGGGTGCTGTATTGCAAAACCTTGCTGAGCACGCACGCTGCTCTGCCACGGCAGGCAGAGAGGTAAGAAAAGTACCTAGTGCGTGTTTTCTTTAGCTAGATTCTTTCAACCAGAAATAAGTTGAATATTACTTAGAAACTGCAGTACTGGCTGGATTTGCTGGTGAACGTGAACTGTCACATCTGCAGCAGATAAGATATTCAGGAAGTTCTATTTTTAACTGTAGGCAGAAAAGTATTAGTTTTACTTTGTTTCACCAAAATATCAACTAAATACTTCTGTTCAGCCTCACATACAACTTTACAAAGCTCTACCTTTCGGTAGACAACACAAAATTATAAACCGACGTTACATTTAACAGGCACCTCTATGAAGCCTGTTAGCAGGACTTTGCTATAGATAAGTTTCTAATTTTTTTTTATTGCCTACAAGTCATTTGTTCTTATGTCTGCACCGTGCTGTCACTATATTTACATTCACTAAAAACACTAAGTTGTTATCTCTCAAACTAAACTTATCACTAGCATCCAAGCCTAACAAGGAATTTTTTTCTCCAGATAATAGAACTTAAAAAACCAGCCCCAGCCATGTGACTTTTCAAATTTTGCATTCTCACATGTGCAGATTATAGATCCTGAAAAGCAGACGCTCCCCCCCCCTTTGAAAATAGGTTAACGCAAACACCCAATTTTCTTTTAACAATGCTTGGTGCTGTTTAATGACAATAAATACAACCATTATGCCTATACTGACTCAGATATACATTGATTTATACGTACAAGAAATTGGAAAGTACCTTCTCTGACAGTTTCAAGCACTGACAACATCCAACAGATCATGGTTTCTCAGTTTGTAAGATGCAATTCAGATGTGAGGCAGTCAATACCATCTCACAGAACCCTTCCAAGAAAAAAAAACCATAACATCTGCCAACACACTGAAGTCACAAGTGCTAATTTAGTCCTTTCTAGTATGCACACAAATACAATAAGGCAGGTGTCTGCATTCCTTATCTAATTGCTGAAAATACCTCCATTTAGAGGTAGAAACCACACATGCACACAAAAAACCCCTTCACCTTTAACAAAACATTAAGAAGCTTAACAGCATTTTTTTTGTTAATGAGCTTACTGTGGCTCAATAGCTGTTTTGATGCTTTAGCACACATGCATTGTGTCTTGCAGTTTTATGCTATCTAAGATAGATTTTCAAAGTATATGTGTTTTAGCCACGAAAAAACAATTAAATAAACCATAACTCACTACTATTGTACTGTAAGGAAAACCTTTCACCTTCAGGAAGAAGGAGTGGATACCTCCCACTTCTACTTTCTGAGACACTGAAACACTACGAAAAACATTTATAACCCTCAATGATTGGAGATGTAGCGCTCATTTTTAACAATGTTGAATTATAATAGTTTAATCAGAAAACGTCAATGTTCACTTCATACAGGCATTGCTTCTTCCCAAGCAACATAAATCTGACAAGAAATTAAAAGCTACTTTTTTAAAACATTTAAATCAGAGAGCTGAGACAGAAAAAAAAAAAGCAATAGTTTAAAATTATTTACCATGAATCAGCTGATTAACATTGATTGATATATTCCGATAACAAGTAAAACGAAAGACTCCACTTGAAAAACTTACCTACTCCCAACTAACATTAATTCTAGGATGCATGCACCTACATTCATTTTTAATCATAAACATTTTCATGGAAGTCGCTCACAATATGAAGTTAAATATCTGCCTCGTTGAAGACCTACCGGCCTGGATGAAAAAAATTATGAATGCATTCCCCTCCTGAAAGGCAGAGAAGTAGATTTATCATGGCATATATATATGTGAAACTTTCAAAACAAATGTCAGCTACAGCATGCCTTTAACAATATTACTGAATTATTCTGAAGAACTGAAGTACAAATATGTGCAGATTGCCCAGGGAGGCTTAGGGCACCGCAGCCCTTTCTTAACACCATGTGCTGCAGCATGTATTCCCAGTCACATGCCAGGAGAGCAGCCGCACAGCTGCACAGCTTTCCCATCTACACTGGGGCTGTATCCAGGCTTGACATTTGCACAGAAAATTCGAAACATCTGGATCTCAAGTACTACTTTATATGCAATGCTTTAAATATAAAGTCTCTCAAGTCCACTGTATTTACTGCTACCTTGAGGTAATCAAAGGATGTAACTGCAGTGACCCAGATGCCTCAAGTGACGGGGATCAACTGGATTTCTTCCTTGCTGTGTTACGAGGAACAACCAGATAGAGAAGCCCTCCACTTTCTAATGAAAGGATGGCTGCTCTGCCAATTCTTATGAGATATATTTAGCTATATATATTACATATAGGTCAAATGATATATCATGCAATGGAGACAGTAAAAATAGACAGTCATAGA
Source organism: Morus bassanus (assembly GCA_031468815.1). Taxonomy (NCBI): domain Eukaryota; kingdom Metazoa; phylum Chordata; class Aves; order Suliformes; family Sulidae; genus Morus; species Morus bassanus. The sequence goes on along the minus strand of CM062568.1, from coordinate 82,529,214 downwards.
CAATGGGACTTCAAGCGATAGCTGACTTAAGCAAAAAAAAAAAGATCTAGATAATTTCATCTAGAGAGCTAAAGGAGTGGAAAAACTACTCCGACATTTAATATCTCTTACTATTAAAAACATATCGTATCTCTGGTTTCAACTTCTGACTATCAGATATTATTATAAAACTACTTAACAAAGAAGCTCTAAAGTCTCTGGTATCATCTTTTTTTATGAACAGTACTCAAACCACTTCTTAAACACCTCTTCAACCAAATAAATTCAGCTCTTTTGCTTTCATGCGAGCGCATGTTTTCCAGATCCATACTCATCCAATTTTTTTTTTTTTCTTTACAGCCATCTCCATCTCGTGAGCTTGGCACTGACAGCCTAGAGAGCCAATTTATAAAATCACAACCAAATTAGTATTTCAGTAGTTCTGCTTCCCTTTAAACATCTTCAAAACATCACTTCCAAAAATACATTTCTATACCCTACAGGTTGTATTTTATGTTTTACATTAACAGTCTGCATCACAGTCAAATAAAGCATGTGATTTAAATCTGTCCAGTCACCATAATATTTTCAAAGGGAACGTTAAAATAACGATAAATAATCACTGTTTTCTTCCCATCCCACAAATAGTATTAGTTCAAAACAAAAACACAGCTGATAATCAAAATACAACAAAAAGGAAGCAGATGAGAAAAGTCTGAAAACACATAAGAACTTGAAGCAGACTTTCAAAAATGGCAGTGGCACTATCCTGTTGCCTTCATTTTTCTGATGCTTTGGAACAGAAGTATTTGAATTCTGATACTGAATGACAGTTAATTGTGACTCTCAGTGCAGGGGTTTAAGCCAGGCCCAGAAAAATGTTATTTATGAAAAATCTTTATTTAAATGCTTCTTCTTATTGTCTTTGCGTCACTGAGTAAAGTCAACTACATTCCAATACTCTAGGAGATATTCTCTTGCCTTGACAAAGAGGCCACTCTGCCTTTCTAACTGTATCACGTGCTGGTGTGCCAAAAGATCCTTTGCCTTACTAGTGAGAGACACATCTTCCACTTCTGGCAAAACACTTTAGAAGCGATTCTCACCTACTTCACTTCACAGCCCTCTGATCTGGCCTCAGAGTTCCTACTCTCCATGTATCAAATAAGGCAAGAAAACATATGAAAAAGTAGCTTGTCACTAAAAACGCCCTCTTAATACAAAAGAAGTAAAGTGACTTAAGTCTGTAATTTTCTAGCTTTGAATATTTGACATTAATATTCTCTTGATTTAAGCTTCTTACTTGCCATCTCCTATTCCTTTATAAAACCAAACTGGGGGAAGAGAAATCGCATCATGCAGCATCACACCCACACATGGGTTTAACACCTTGCTTTGCCACCTGCCATAACAGAGGAAACAATAGTAGTAATGGACTGCCTTTGTCCTACCCCACAAAGAGGGGGTAGGTATTGTATGGGTTGTATGTATTGTCCGGGTAATACAGACGTTTGCTAAAAGCAAATAAATGATAAGAACCAGGAGCCCTGAAACAGTTCAGCAAAAACCAGCCAGCACTTCTGGACTTCTCTGCCCATTACTCACTTGAGCATTTCTACTCCGCACCCCTAACAACATAGATACCTGCCTAGTGACTTTCTCAAGCTGACTCCTTGTTTCAAGCCCATTTAGCCATTCCTGCTTATTTCCAATCTCTACAATTCCAATTTTTCTTCAGTCTCCTTGTCCAGCACATCTTACACTTCCTGACCCCGATTCTCACATTTCACACATAGTTCTTGTATTTCACCTTCCATCTGTCTTCCCTCCTTCCCCTAGACTTTGCATGCTGCCCCACATGAGTATTTTCTGACTCTGAAGATTCCTCATCCAAACTCAGTGCTCCTTCTTTTCCCTCGGGGTTCCCTGTACAGCCAAGAAAAGAGCTGACACCCTCAACCCTCACCAGACCGGTTTCTTCTTACCTGTTTTTCCCTGCCCTACTGGTTTTCAGTCCAGTTCCCCTACTTTTTTCTTCCCAGGCTTCAGGTGCCATCCTCCTTCTCCCTACCCCCAACTCCTGATTGCTTTGCTTTCCACAACCTACTGAAATTTCCCCCACTCTGGCAAATTCCAAGGCCAACCCCACTTGTTCCCATACTCCTTGTTCCAACCCACCTCCTCTACAAGGCCAGGGTTTTTCTCATGTGCTCAAACTAAGCAGCTTTTAGGCCTCAGAATTAAGATGCTGATGAGGACACAGGACAGAAGAACTCCGACAGTCCAGCTTGCAGGAAGTTTCTGCAAACGCAGCTGCTAAAACCTAAGTCTTTACCCAGCCCATGCTGATTTTTCAGTGCCTCCCAAACGGATGATTTCTCCATGCAAAAACACTGCTTATGAGTTTAAAACCCTCACTCCAAGATGATTTAAATCTGCAAGCAAACAACTCGTATTAAGAAGCTGAAAGAAACACTCCCGCTCCCCTAGCATTGTTCAAAAAAAACCAAAAAAAAACCAAAAAACAAAAACAAAAAACCCAACACTATTTTAGCTGAAGTTTCCATAAGACTCACCAGCTTGGAAAGTTTTTGCCAGCTCCAACAGTTTTGGCTAAGCACTAATCACTTGAAAACACAGTCTTGTAACAAACAGCAACAGTAAAAAGATCCTTGGTGCCATGAGGATGATCATTACCAACCAGAAACATAGTCAAACTTTTGTAAGATCATTTACAATCGTCAGTTATTGACCAGCATCTCAATATAGCAAGTATTGAGCAAACACAAGATAAAAAGGCGGTTCGTTGCCTTGAAGAACTTACAACCTATTACAGTGGAAGACGACTACTACCACGAGATGAAAACATGCACTGAATGTGTCCATTCTCAGACATACAGGATCTGCTAGACAACCGTCCGCAATCTATTCCTTACACACAATCCACGCAGATCAACAGAGTATCTTTCCCAAACTAACCACTGATTTAATACCAAAGATAAGACGCTTCTCAAAACTGCTCATTTTATCACTCTTCTACTATTGCCCCTCTTTTTTCTTCACTTATTCCACTTTTTCTTACTGTAGAAAACCATACAGTATCCACTTCCAAGTCCTTTACCCCCTCTTACTCCGTACTGTTTTGACTTACCTCCCTTGCCCTCATCATCTTCTCTTTCCCGAACTCAAAAATCCTTTACAGAGCACATTTCTCCTTCCTCAACTTCTCCAATTAGTATTTCCTTCTCTTCTTGGCTTCAACAGGAAAAACACGGGGGGCGGGGGGAGATTTTTGGTTTGGGTTTTTTTAATCAAATAACTGCTTCAAATTGAATTCACTAGCCAAACTATACAAAAGGCTGAGAAATCTCAGGGGGAATGCTGAAAAGAAAAACAAACTGCTAAGTGCCAGCTACAGGGAAAGAGGAGCCTGTGGGGATGCTTATGAGACTACTGCCCATAGGAAAGCTTGGAGGTGCTGATTCTCAGAGCCCTAAGGCCTGAGGTCCCATAGTTTTGACCAGTTCCTCCTGGGCACAAACAAAACCACTCAAACACAGAAATGGGGAGCTGATCTCTGTCACTCTACGCCAAACTCAAAATGCTGAGGCACATATGATACAAGTAGGTTATTCTGCCCCCCACTTCTTCAACTTCTTTTTGCAAAAACACAGCTTTGCTACCATTTCCCTGCTGCTCTGACCTTTCTTTTCCAAACTTTGGCAGAACACAACTAACCTAATCCTTCCCTACTTCGCTGCTGCCCACGGGCATCTAAATAGCTGCAATGAAAACCAAAAAGACTGGTCACCTTCCGCTATGCAGAAGAATGCGGACGTCTCACTGAAGTAACAACGGTAGTCTGTCCTCAACCAGAGATTAACTCTGCAATCATAAACCTAGCTCCTGCTACTTGAGTTCTGTAGAAACGACTGATACATGCTCACGAAAACATCTCTTTTCTATCTGCCCCAGTGTAAATGTCTCAATCTCTGCTCTACAGACTGTTCTTACCCAATGGGAAAAATAAACCCAAGTTTTAAACACTGGTGTGAAATATTTAGACAAATTTTCAAGTATCGTGTGGCATTTCAATTATTTCTTCAAAACATGAAGTCATAATTTTAGCAATACTATTTAAGTTGAACGGTAACTGAATTTAAACACCGTAGTAAATGGCTAAATCTTTTTCGCCATTGTCTGTATGCAAGATATTCCGAAAGACAAAACCGCACACCCTCTGAAATTTAACGGAAAGGATGTCATGTGGAGAAGCCACAGACACATTGTTATGTCATCTGTCACCTTTAAAACAGCGTATTACAAGTAAGCTAACATTAAAATGCATACAGGCTGTAGAAAAATATGCCATCTAAAGCATACTAACAAATACTTAATGCCTCAGCAAAAAAAAAAATATGTGCATGCGTAAGTACGTCTAAATAACGAGACAAAAGATCTTGATCTGGTAGGTAAATATTTAGGCTATTTAAACAGTTATGTATCATTGTGCAAGACGGGCAGGAATCGCTCAAATTACTACAGTCTTTATCCCAGACTGTGCTTAAATGTTTCTGTGGCCTGCCTGACATTCCAGTCATACTTCTGGCAAGGTAGCTCTGGCGGAGGTTCAAACTGTCCTTGTCCAACTTTCACTTACTATAAAAACATTGTTTAATATAGAAAAGTATACACAGAGACATATGTTTCTTATTTCGCGGACACCTAGAATACTGACACTTGTGTTCACTAACTCCGCGTGGAAATTTTTAGGCGAACGCTTTCAAGCGAGGTTGCGTTTCCTGGGCAGTACCCGCTACGGGTAGCCCACGCTCCCACCGGTTTTAAGCTATAACGCTTAAATATCGCCCGTAACGCAATGCAACCGAAACACGCAAACCCTGTCCCGATTTCTTCCGCTAATTAAAACGAAAAGGCCTAACCCCATCTTACCACGCACCGCCAGGCCCGAGAGCTGGGAAAACGCTGTCCCGAAACAACGCAGCAGACGGGTAATTTGTAGCAGACCGCGTATTTGTCAAATTAACTGCAGGAATTTACCGGTTTGCTTACCTCCACGCAGCGTTATCTTTTATGAGGAGGTAATCTACCAAATTACTTCAGCATGCCTCCAGCCTGCTGCTGCCAATTAGTTCAGCCCGGCTAATAAATCAGGATGGCCGAGCCACTGGATTACAGTGGGGATAGCCCAATCTCTGAGGCGTACGAACACGGGCGGTGGGTCCCTGCCTTTCCCCCCCCACACACTCCCAAGACAAGGCTTGGTGCGAGCACCCACCACGGGCAAAAAAAAAAAAAAAAAAAAAAAAAAAAAAAAGAAAAAAAAAAGGCAAAATTCCCGTTTTGTTTGCTTTAATTTAACATTAACGCCGGCGGCAGGCTCGTCAGCCGCCGGGGCGGGGGGCTGCCCCTCAGGTCGCCACACGCGTCGGGCGAGGAGGGTCGGTGTGACAGGACTCTCCCCGACCCCGGCCCGCCTTCCCGCCTCGGGGGGAAGAGAGGCGAGGCGGAGCGCCCCGCCGGCGGCGGCAGCGGCACCGGCGGCCCCGCCGCCCACACCCTCCTCCCGGCGGCCGCAGCCGGCGGAAGGCAAAATGTCGCCGACGGGCCCGGCCCCGCCGCCGCCGCCGAGGGGGGAGAGGGCGCGGAGAGAGGGGGACGGGGAGGCCTCCCCGTCCCCCTCTCTCCGCGCCCTCTCCCCCCTCGGCGGGGCCGGCGCCCAGCGGGGGGAAGCGGGCTCGGGCCCTCCTTCCCCCGGGATCTCCCTCGCCCGCCGGCGGCTCCCGCCCCTTACCTGTCCCGGGGGTCGATCCACGAGGTCTGCCGGGTGTTATGGTCGATGTAAAAGACTCGCCCGTCAAAGTCCCTCGCTTCCTCCCAGCCTGCGGGCAGCGGCAGCTCCGAGCTCTCCCGGCCCCGCTGCCCGCCCGCCGGCGGCCCGCCGCCCTGTCCCGCCGCCACTTGCTGTTGCCGCCGCCGCCGCCCTCCGCTCAACCACGGCATGGCCGCTCCGCCGCCGGGCCGCCGCCGCCCAGCTCCGGTCGAAACCCGCTCCCCGCCCGCCGCCGGGGCAGCTCCCGTCCCGCGGCCGCCCGCCTCCTCCTCCTCCTCCTCCTCCTCCTCCTCCTCCTCCAGCACTAACAGGCGGCCCCGCAGGGAGCGGGACTCGGGCGGCTCCGGCTGCGCCGCGCCGGACTCATCCTCCTCCGCGCCGGGACCAGCCCCGCCGCGCTTCCTAACCCCGCCCGGGACCTGCCCCGCTCCGCCGCGGCTCCCAGCCCCCGAGCTCAGCCCGCCGGCCCGAGCGCCCCCGCCCCGCCGCTCAGCAGCGCCCCGCCGTCGCCTCCCCCAGCTCCCGCCCGGCGCCTGCCCCGGCCATCTTCCCTCCTCCCTCCGCCGGGGCCCGGCCCCCGCCCCCGCCCCGCTGTTCCCACGCCGCGGAGGGCCGGGCCGGGCCGGGGGAAGGTTCCCTCCCGCCCCGGCCCCTTCCCCCGGCCCGGGCCGGCTCTGCGTGGGAGGAAGAGGGAAGCGGCGGGTCCCGGCCGGGCGGCCGCACCCCGCGGCGCGGAAACCGGGCCCCAAACCCAGACACGTCGGCTACGGAGAGAGGGCGGCAGCCCTCCGGCCTGGGCCCGGGTCGGGGGACGGCGGCTGCGGGGCCCGACGTGTCCCGCCCCGGGGCTTGTGCTCGGCTACGGCCCGCTGGGGACACGGGGCGGGGGGGGATGGAAAACGCGCCCCGCGGTGCCCACCCGAAAAGCCTTGCGGGTGCTGAGCAAACTGGATGTGCGTAGGGATGCGGGGAAGGGGCAGGGTCCGCTGCAGAGCCAGGAAAGGTGATGGAAGAGAGGCGTTGGAGACCACGCGAGTCACAGCGATCATGCTGTATTGATGCTCGGATAATGTACGGTGGAAAATTATACATCCGACTTGCCTGACATCCCGGCCCTTAACCTCGTCCTGTAGGAGCAGAAAGCAGCTGTGTCTGATTTGACCTGAGACCACAATCCAGAGTTCCAGCCACCACCTAGAATTAAATGCCCCAAAACTTAAACTTGACCTGTGGCACTCTGCGCCTTTCCAGGACGCCAACTTCAGCCAAACCTTTGAAAAACCTGGAAACAGAGAGTTAAGGTAATGCAGGCTAAGCTTCTGAAAACTAGGAAAGGAGTTAACAATATATTCTCAAAACAACCTTAACTCAGCCCCCTGAAATTGGCAATACCCTGCCAGGGATTATATTGCAATTCCAATTATGTTCCACTTGCATTCACCGTTTTAAGTTACAGCTCTATGAACATTAATTGCTGCAGTGTGGTTATAAATGCAGGAAATTAGAGGACTTTTGCTCCTGACTTCTTAGGCCTTTCTCTCTTTATTTCTGCCCCCCGCCCCCCGACCATTAGTTATCAAAGAACAGAGCAGTGCATGAGAGAGGCAGTATAGATAATAGGACAGTTCAGGCGTTTTACCTATGTTTCATAGGTTATTTCAGTAGTAGTAGGCTGGAGTTTTCTTACCAGGGCTATCATCAGCAGGGAGGTGTGATACATGAGCAATATGTGGGTTTAGCAATGAAAACAAAGCAGCATATGAAACTCTGAGGGCAATGGTGAAGTAAATTAAAAATGTGGTAAAGGTGTAAAATTTAGCAAATGCGAGGTTGTAGATCTGATCTTCAAAAGCACAACAGCTTATGTTTGGATCAGCTCATCTCAACGGAGGGTTTGCTTCAGCAAACACTGGGTGTTTGGCTGTCTCGTGTGGTCCCGAGAGTTCAGCAGTATCTCTGGGAGCAAGGTGCTGCTTGTGTGCTACGGATGTTTTTGAGGCATATTTCAAAGAGGGCAGAGTTAAGGCATGGTACAAACTCTCTATTTTTCAGTGGTTGCTGTGTTTCTATTATTTTTAAGAATGTCTCCCAGATTTTCAGGGGTTTTATTTTAGCAGAGGTAGGCATTCTCCAATGGCCCAGGTCTATAATAACAATGTTTTGGGACATTGGATTTAAAAAAAGCCCCTGTCCTCTGTGCACCACAGCTCAACTCTCCCTTCATTGCTTTTAACGTCCTTGCAGCAATTACCTTAGCACAATGTCTGCACAGCACAGCACCATGCCAAGACACTGGACTAGTTCATAATACCTGGAAGCTGTAGAGCCAGGTTGCTATAATAATCCACCAAGACTAATTAGCCCTGCAGAGGATACGTGCAGCGTCACCCTCCAGCGTGGGCCGGTTCTTCCTCATCAGTCCCCAGAGTCCCAAGAGAGGGTCAAGCTTCAGTGAAGAACCTGTAGATGGAGGTTACAGAAACAGTGTGCGGGACTGACCACGGAGGCGGCAAAAAGGTTTCAAATAGGGGTGGAGAGCTCAACACGGCAGTGGGCAAGAGGGGAAATGACAAGATTGAGTGTGGAACATTTCGTTCAGCTCACAGTCCTTCGACTAAATTCTTGTCTTAACTTTGGCAAATCGCTCCTGGTTAGAGCCAGAAAAGGACTTGGCTGGGTTGTGGTTTCTCAGGCAGAATTATGATGCACATGTTCCATGTAAAGCATGAGCTGTATATCCAGTGGGGCCCGGATCTCATGGATTCATTATAAATGCAGTCGAGGATGCATATGCTGCTATGTAAAGGACAGGTCCAAGATTCTCAGGTGAACTGTAGCTGCTTCTGCAACTGATAGGTTACATCTCCCTACATCTTGAACAAACGTGAAAAAAATCTTTAGATTCTGCCTGGGCAAAGTTTGCAGGCTAAACACAAGAACGTGTCCTAAAACCCTCAGATTTAAAATTGTCCTAGACTCCAGATTTAATTTTTAGGCTCTCTGTGTTTAGAAAAATCATTAGCTTCAGTTAGGAGCTGAAGCTTCTTAAATGCGCATGAATAAAGGTGTTGAAAAACCTGATTCCAAGAATTCAGCCAACTGTGCACAGAGCTGCCTACAGTAACCAGTAGGAAATGATAGGGCTAGCGGTTGCCTCACAAGAATAGAAACTCCCTCTGTCTGCAGCATGCTTGTGCCAAGATGCCAGGCAGGAACCCTCAATTATTTTTCAGGCCAGAATGGTACCCTCGGATGTTACCTCATCCTGCTGCCTGTTCCTCGGGAGGAAATGAACAAAGCGTTCAGGAGCCAAGGATTATTTTTGAGTAACGTGAAGAGGCAAGAAGAGAAGAACCTGAAAAAGTCACTGTAGTTTTCATGCCAAAGCACTAATTTGCAATGTGTTCTGTGCCATCCTTACTCTACAATGAAACCCTCCTGAGCCTGTCTCCCTGCTCCCTCCCTTTTCTTTTCCTTCCCCTTGCATGTCTGCCATATTTCATTAGAGTAAAGGGAAAGAGAGGGATGGAGGACCTGATGCAACACAGCATCTCTCTGTTTTGGGTTGCAGAAAGAAACCCCTCTGCCAAACAAAGACAACCTGCATGATATGGAACAGGTAATAACATGGAAGGCTTAGAAGAGACTGAAGTCTGCGACAGGAAATTAAATGCTTGCAGTGCGTATTTTAATCAGTCTGCACAAATGCCAATATATCATATTTCATATAAAGGTATATCTATGTAAATTTACATCAGTCTCTTGTCTCACTTATCTTTTCCTTATACACATCATACACATCTCAATTCTCATGTACTTCACACACCTTCATTCCACACCTGTGTTCCCTTCCTTCCATTTTTTTCCACCCACAAACATTGCTCACACATTCACTCATTCCTCAGGCACACCTATTCCCATTAACTCAAAATTACATAAGTAGCTTTTCTTCATGTACCCTCCCTTGCCATCTTCAGTGTTTATAATCACAGATTCTACCTACACATCTTCTCAGTTATACATGCGCTCATACCCAGGTCCGTAACTGATATCAAAACATTTTCCATAGAAAATGTAGATAACATTTCCTGCTGTAGGTTGTCGGTAACGAGTTCCAACTTTCCTACTGTCCACAGGAAAAGCCCCTTAATTCTGCACAAAAATCCCAGCCTCATTTTGGCACTCCACTTCTTTCTCACAATTGCTTGGAAACAGCAGCTAGTCAGAACTGTTATCTCCTTGTGTATAATAACAACTTCATCCCCATCTGCTAGTTGTGAGCGCTTATTTGCAGTTTATTTCCCATTTCCCATATCTTCCAGCCTGTGTGGGTCCTTTATATGCCCTCACACCTAACTAAAAATTGTCACTCCTCTGTGGTCATAGAGGTCTTCTGGAACGGCAAAGTGAAGGCTCCTTCGTCACCACTGTCCTTCTGATGGTCAGCTATCACACTTCTGCAAGCTGCCGCTTGCTACTTTTCCCATATCCAACAGAATAAAAGGTTCATAAGAGACTGGGACATATTAGCTCTGTTTCTCTAGGTCCCTTCTGTTCAACAACACACATGTATGGAAAAATATAAAGATAAATTAGAGGTAGAGAAAGATGCACACACATATACATGTACATATATCTCCAAAACAAATAAATATACATGCTGTATATGACAACCTATTAGCTGGTTGAATTGCTTTACTGCTGAGAAATCTGTCTTGGGAGAAGGCTCTCCTTGGGCTGCCATACAGAGATTCAAGCATCCTCTGGCATGGAAGAAAGCAGGCAGGCTGCCCGGCTTTTGCAGCCACAAGCTGGTGCGGCATCTGAAGTTCCTTTAGAGGCTCGCTGGGCAAAGGAGAGATCTGACACTTGGGTTTAAGTATGTGGAACGAGGAGGGACATTGGCCCTTCCGTACGGTACGTAGTAGGAAGTGTGATCAACAGTTGCCCACTTCAGAGGAAAGAAGAATAGCAAACCCTCAACGCGCACTTGCTGTCAGCAGCCAAGAGCAGGGCTCCGAGAATAGAGGGTCTGTCGAGGATCATTCTCTGGCTCAGCTACAGGTGTGAAGGGTGCTGAGATAGAAAGCAGAAATGTAAAATCCCTGAGGGCTTTCAGGGTGAGAGACAGAGGAGGGAGCTGTGTCTGTGTACATGTGAAGGAAGCAAGTCTTTCCCTCTACACACTGAGCAGGCGTGGTAAGATACTCTTAGTGAGGCAGGGTATTTCCACATAGAAAATAGACTGAAAATCGCAAATCAGTGGGAAAAAAACCAGAGAAGTCTGAATCTAACATGAAGTGCAACTGAAAGATTTCATAAACAAGGGTGTTTCATCAAGAGGCATGTATATAGAGGAAGATTTATTCATTCTGCAGCAGCAAGTCCATCTGGGAAAAGGAGAAGTAGTCCTACAAGCCTTTTGTAGTCATTGATATTTTTCCCCCTGCTTCTTTTCTTCATAATAATTCCAGTTAAATGGACCACGGAAGGTCTGTAGTCATGGTCTTTGGGTCAGTAGTCCATATCCAGCCAAGGAAATAATAACAAGCTATTGTTTGGTGCTTCACTTCCTGGTAGGAAAATAGCATAGAGTTGCATTGCTGTAGTGCACAGTATGCGTAGATGACATGTGAGGTAGACGACAAATAGGGGAGTACATCTGGGCACAAGAAGAGAATAGGGCCTTACCGTATTTTTAGTCCAAGTGTTAAGGGTGTGGTTAGCCTTTGAATGAATGCAAATCAAGTGCTCAGAGACTCACTGCAATGAAATGTATACACAACTATTTGTTCTTATATAATTATACCCATAAAACATTGAAATATGTATATAATGTGCTTTTATAATGCACATTTGAAATTCCATGGCATGCCAAAATTCTTCATTTATGACATTGATTTAATACACAGTATATAGCTGGAATTATTGAACAGAAAATTTTAAAGAAACCAAATTATGTAGAAACAGTAAGATATACTCCTCTAGGCTTCACAGCTTCATAAGACTATATTAGCTGCAAACTGAAAAGTTATGAAATATACAGAAGTCAGATATTAGATAACTGTACCAATAGATTTAAATATAGATCAATTTCTCTGAGTATGCAAGCCTGCTTATGTCCAGCTTATATATCCCTTTTTAATTCTTCATTTCATGGCACCTACTCATTTGTCTCTAAAAGGCCTGGGATAAAGGCAATGTGAATTTCTCTTTATCATTCCTAATATAACGTTTCACTTGACTTATTTATCAGCTGTCAGCAGTATTTGCTTTGAACAGTGTAAGTGCTCGTACTCAGGAAATCCCACTGACCACGTTACCCTGGACAAATCCCATTCTTCATGCTACACCCCAGCTTGCTAACCATTTAAATGCCCACATTTGGCATTTTATCTATCACAACATTTAGGATGTTTATAATTATGAAAAGTTTTAAAATTTTTTGCTCATGGAAACACGAGAAGTTTTTCATGTTCCTTCCTGGGGTATGTTCCATCCCAGTCAAATTTCAAGTCTGAGGGTCATCATGAAGTGCTGTGCATAAATTGCACAACATTTAAAATTTTAGATTTTTAAAATTCTCTTTAGGGATCTGATGAGTCATCAAGCTAGTTTGGTCAATATAAAACTCCTGCTCTAACATCCCACCAGAGGGCTTGGGGGGGGGTAGTTACTCCACAGCTGCCTCCCTCTCATCTCTGTCTTCACTGTGAATACTCACCCACTTAACTCTATTTGCAAACTTAAGCCTATTTCACTTAAGTGCTTTCCCAGACAACTATAAATAGGCTCTTGGAAGTGGTAATTAAGACAGGACCACATTCACTCACAGGAATTTAACAGCTTCTCCTGGCAGAATACAATTGTTTTTTCCTCCTCCATCCAGGTCTTTGCAATTGGCCACAGAGGACCTGGAATGCTTTAATGGTTCAAACCATTTGCAGTATGATTGTATACTGGCACGTTATTATTCCTGCTGCCTCATTATTCATGCTGCTATTAATTTTTATTAAAAAAATAATGTTGAGAAACAGATTCAGGCTGAGCTCAGACTTGTCATGCGCCCAAAATAAAATGGGATGGTGGAAGAGAGGGTGGAACTGACCTAGAGGACCCAAAGGTTGGAGGACGAGATGGTGGGTGCTAGGGAGAACCTGTGGAGATGTGAGCAGAGAAAACTGTGAACTCCAGTGTACAAAAATGTATTCCACTGACTGAGATTATAATTTAAGGCTTATTGTACTATAATTACCCCACATTATACTAACTTCATTGACTGCAATGACAATTTTGTGTTACATGTGTCATCGTAACAAGTTGCTGTAAGGCAACTCAGCTAAAAAAAATTTGCTGAAGTTAGCTTGATTTTTTTCAGATGTTAGTTAATTGAAACGTGGAGGAAAAAAGTTATCTTCCGGAGGTTCGTTTCACTTTATACTTAAAGTAAGGCAGAGTTATTTGTCCGTTCAGATTTTACAAAGAAATCTCTCATGCCAGCATGCTTTTATACACCCGGTGACCACAGCCCACCGCATTTCAGTCCCAACAGGACATGGATTTTTGCCTCCTGGCCTCAGAGCCAGCATGTGTGCTGTGCCACCCCACGGCGAGGAGGCCCCCTCCCTGCTGCTGGTGCTGCTTGCCGCTCGGATGGGGTGCTCGGTGGAAGGCCTGAAGACTGGCATGTGTCTTCTGTCGCTTTGAAAGATGGTAAATGTATTCACTCTCCTGCATAAAGCTTTTAAAAAACAGAAATAGAGAACCTTCTAGATAAATTACCATATATAGGCTTTCTGCAGGATTCCCCAGCACATTCGCTTAGTGACTCCCAATTACTTCAATGACACTGTTGTGCTTGTTCTCACATTGGCATCACCGGAGAGATATTTATTCCAACACAAGATGTTTGCTGTGCAGAATGTGCCCAGCTTTGTTTTACAAAAGCACATTATTACAGCTCATTTTTCATTTTCATCCAAAGATGTATTGTCTGTGGTACTGCATACTATTAGGGAAAGGAACAACACAAAACAACGCCCCGCACCCCCCCCCCCCCCCCCCCCTTTTTTTGTCATCTAAAGAAACATGCCAGTTCACATGCATTCCAGTAAGTATACATTCCAGCTCAGCAATATGAGAACAACACTGGCAATGTGTGTTGTGATTCAGATACTGGAAACATGCTATAGAACCTCTGTAACGTGAGAGTGATTCTGTCAAGTCAAACCAAAGTCCATCCAGCCCCGTACTGTGTTTCTAATGGTGGCCACTACAAGCTGCCCAGAGGTATATAAGAACAAATCAGACATATAGCGACGTTTTTCAAGAATCGTCTTCCAATCTCCAGCAAATTCCAGCTCAGGATGTTCTGGCCCAGAGCTGCCACCCGTGTATGCAACAGCTCCCGAGGGATTTTCTTTATCGAATTCATCCAATTGTTTTAGCATCCTCAATAGATATGGCCAAGATCTTTATCTATGCATTTTGAGAAGTATTACCTTTTGATTTGAACCTTCATGCTATTACCAGTTGATGCCTCCTATCTGCCATGCTAAAGGAGGTTGTGATTATTCTGTCTTCCCCATGCAGACGCATCACATCCCCCCTTACGGAGGAAGAAATCTCTTCTTTATTTCACTCAGCTTGGACTGAAGTGATCATTGCCACTCATTCACCATGATGACTGACCAATAAATTAGAAAACAGGGTTGGATAATAGTCCCCACTAGTCTGTCCTATCTGAAATGAAGGCAAAAATACAATTCAATGGTTTACTTTGCCCTTCTGTGCATGTTTCATGTGTGGTGGATGTGCATGCAAGTGCTGAATCTCAAAACCCACAAAGGCTATACCAGTTCAGAAAAGCAGAATTCCTTGCAGAATTCCTTACCGATCTCTCCAGTATGCCCAGATCAGAAAAACACAGCCATAGTACTATTACATTAAAGTTATAGGAGTATTGCATTCATAACCAGAATAGTTCCTCTTATATAGCAGTCATTGATATTTGTTCGGGGATTTTTTTTTTCTTTTTTCTTTTTTGTTGGATTTTTGGTTTTGGTTTCTTTTTTTAATTTATACTGGACAGCACTGCCAACCCAGCTGGATGGACACTGTTCTTTTAAGCCAGCAACACCCTCAGAAATCAAGTCAATATTTTATAGTGGTGTAACAGATCATAGTTAGATGCAGGATATATGCAAAGAATTTCTAATTTCTTTAATGTCTAATGTTCAAAACAGCAAAATAAAAATAAGCAAAATTCGTTTGATGCTTGTCCTTTGTAATTTTTGTCCTCCGTCATCCCTCAGTGAACATCATCTCACCAAAACTACCCGGACAAATTACCTTGGCAGAAGACTTTTATGTGCTGAGAGCTTTTAAAGTTCAGATATCCTCAAGTTCTTGTTACATTTACATTAACATTTACATTTAAACAGATGTCCAGAGGTTGTTTTTTAAATATAGTTGGATTAATATTCTCAGTGGATCACATACAATGTTAAAGAAAGTTTAAATGATCATTTTGGCTGCTTAGAATTGTTTCCAGTGTTTAAAAACCTGTAATTGGCTTTTAAAGTTTAATTCTAAGATCTCTCAGCTCTTTAAAATCAAACTTGTAAAATCAAGGCTCTTTTTCTTCATTTTACCTTTACTATAGGAAAATCTGCAAGTTTCTGTAATGCCTTCTATTTTAAAAACCATATTGCTATACTTGGTATAGCAATAATACAGACTAAGGAAAAGCATCTGCTGAGCTCACTATATTGAATTAAGATCAGTATCCAGCAGTGCGCTTCTGTCACTAAACAGAGCAATCTGGCACAAAGTTAAAAACCTAGTTTTTTTATTCATTACTTGATCCAATACCTCATCTGCACAGAGAAATCCTTATGTTGAGGTCAGTACCTTCAGAACAGTGTGATGCTGGGGAGATCCATGCTGAGTTACTCCTTGTTTCATGCCAATATAACATTGAAGATTTGGTCCGGCTCCAAGCACAGAGAGCTTCTCTTCTGTGCCCCTCTAGAAAAGTGAATGTATTTTCCTCTCTGTTGACTCTACCAGCAATGTCGGCATCTCGCTTTGGAAGCTCTGCATTTTTATGTCCAAGTTACACACTTTGAATTGCCTGAAGCGGATGATGAAGATACTACCCTTTTGTAATATCTGTTGTAAACAGCTGCCCATCATCACAAAGAATGAAGAATTTTGTGGCAAAGGCAAGGCCGCAAGACGGTTCTCTGGGGCAGGAGGCAGCTGATTTAATTGCCAGACTTTCTCTTTGCGCCGTGTCTTGCCTCATTCACTAAACACTTCCAGCTTTTGGAACGCAAAAGTGAGAAATGCAAAGTTCTGTCAAAACCAAAGTTGAAGGGTTTAAAACGACACCAAGTATGCAGCTGAAGAGACCTTCCTGGACGACCAGCATGGCACTGACCGGTGCCGCTGACGTTAGACTCTGCGGGCCCAAGGGCCACGAGCATTTCCTTCGCAAGCTCTGACACTGGGATTGCCAGGTGGACATTTTCATGGGGGAAAGTTGAGGGTCTGCAGCTTTTTCCTTTTAGCAGTTGCTATTATCCTGCAGATATCCAGTCGAAAGATGGAAAGGGGGCTGCCATGCCCAGCTTCCAGGTCTGGCTGTCCTAAAAAGGTGAGCTGCCTGCTAAATTATTCCTTGGTTTGTAGGTCTCAGACACCACTTCTGCCAATCGCTGACATGACTGCAGGCCATTAAATGATTCATGGAATTGAATCAACACAAAACCCAAACCAAACCAAAAAATCCCCAAACCAAACAGTATGTGTCATGTGCCTTAAGTCTGGTGAGATGTAATTTTAATTTATGTCTGAACTGAAGATTATGAATTGTACTAGTTTAGTTTCATTATCAGATCTGA
The DNA here is from genome assembly GCA_031468815.1 of Morus bassanus. NCBI lineage: Eukaryota > Metazoa > Chordata > Aves > Suliformes > Sulidae > Morus > Morus bassanus. The sequence continues at coordinate 82,512,474 of CM062568.1, read as the reverse complement.
TAGAACAATAGGGAGGTCACACAGAAAAAAAAAAAGGAAAAAAAGAAAGCATTAATTTACAGTGTTATTCAGAATGTGATAATTGCGTGCATGAAAGCTGTGGTAGCCCATTAGATCTTCCTGTTGCCATCCAGCTGGCATACATTGTTAGTATGCCGTCTTCCATAACCACTAGCTCTGCTGAAGTTTTGGTCAGCGTATTTAAGATATCCTATATTCTGCTGTGAGAATAAAGGAAAGTCTCGAAAATGAGCCATGACCATTTCAGGTGGCGTTCTCTTTTCCGTTGTGAGACTCCTGACTGCGGTTTCTTTGTTTGCCATGGCTGTCAACATTATGATGAAGTTTAGGACCGTGCTGTACTAAATATGCCCCTTGAAGCATATGTCAGTGGTATCCTTTAGGGCTGAAATAGTAGAATTTTGCTTTTGGCTGGAAAAACTTATAAATGACATTTTCCTTTCCACAGACGTTATTCCAACGCATTATGTTTTTTCTGTGAGACAGACTGTATATGAACTAGGTTAATAGCAGCTAATTTTCCTAATGTCATTACTCTTCGGGAGTATCATTTTACTAGAAGTAAAATGACATATAATCCTCCCCCCTAACACCACCACTATTTATTACTACTCTATGAATAGATCCTGTAACTTCTTGATTTTATTAAGAAAAGATACGACTGCATATTTGGTTGTAACTCTCTTGATATCAAGGCAAAAAGCCACAAGATTAGAATCATATTTTCTCAAAAACACTTTCTAACAATAGATAGAATTCACACCAAAGAACATCTTGCTAAGAATAGATGGAATTATTGTGTAAAAATGCTTCATGCACAATGGAAAAAATTCCAATAATTTTGGCTGGGAGGCTATGACAATTTGTGACAAAAAGAAAATGACACTGTCACAAGCACAGAAAAATGTTTTAGCTCTACTAGGGTGCTGCTTGATTGCTCACCCCCAGATGAGCATTTCACACTCTTTTGGAAGAACTTAACCTTTTTAAAAATTTGCCACTTTTAGGTGGTTGTCTATCTCCTGCATTAAAAATGTAGTTGTGACTACCATATGTGAACAAAAATTGAGATTACTTTTTCTTTGGAGCATTCGTTTTCTGAATGTGTATCATCCCAGTGTAAGTTGCCCGGAAGAGGAGGACTGCTTCAGTAATATCTTCAAAGCTGCCCCACTAATCCTCAAAACACAATTTGATGATATCTGCACAAAGTCTGACTGCAGTTGGACTGCCAATGTGCTATGACTGTGTATTACACTGACTAATACTGTATCACACAGACATGTAAACATGCCTGTCCTGACTTTTCAAGCTCCTTCTTCAGCAGAACAGGATCCTACCATTCTTAAACGCTAGCCCGTAATTAGTATAATTAGCAACAGCAGTTTCTTCATTCTCATTTATAGCATCCCCCTTATACCTGGGAGAAGAAAAGTCCAGTGCCTTTAGTTTAGAGCTACGCTGTGTTTTTCAAGGGCGACATAAATCACGTCATCCCATTGCAACTACCATGAGAAAGGACAGTCCATTGTTAGGCTGTAGTCAACATACGTGAAACATGCGTGTTTCACATCATGTGAACACGTGACTTGAACAAATCACCCCTCGATGCAGCTGTTATATCCCAACCAAAGCGAACAGGCTCACCTCCAGCTCCAGCAAATGAAGCAGGCGCGAGCAAGAGCCTGCTACCCGCACCGTGCAGAAAGGCGACGCTCCCCGCTGCCGTGTGCCCCCGCAAGCAAGGTGGGGAACCGAAAGCCCGGCAAGCCCATCGGGATTGTGAGAGTGGGACCTGAGCTGCAAGTCTCCGACCCAGCCATCTGGCTGTGGGGCAGCACCGGACGGCAGCCAGCTGGGTGAATCTCAGTCTCAGCAGGTACTTGGTGGATTGAAAAGCAGGGAGGCCTGATTCTGATTTAGTAAGCCTTTCCTCTGCCAAAGCAGCTACAGGTAAATGTCTCTGTGTACCCCATTCAGAGAAATTTAAAACCTCCTGTAGAAAAAAGGGTACCTTTTATTAATACGTTCTTGTTTAGATGTATTTTATTTAAATGCTTTCTTAATTTAATTTTGGACTTGTCTATCCAGAAATTTGAAATGATCTAATGAAATCTGTTCCTAAGAGTTCGAACAAAATGGGTAGTTTTGAGTGTAGACAGGGCCACGGCATCAGAAGTCCTGCTGTGTTATACAGCTGATAGGAAGGTTAAGTTTAAAGCTCTCCGGAGGGCACACCTTCAGAAGGTAGCTTAATTCCCCTTTTCCACAAATCACTGTGGTTTTTTCCATGCGAATTTCTTGGTCTTCAATATCTTCTCTCATCCTGTGTGAAAAGCACTCCTGCGTTGCAAAAGCTTTTTAAAGAGTCATGTCTGGAAGCCAAATTTCCCTCTGTTAGTTTGTGGCTTCAACCTTCACTTCCCGTATTAGCCACAAAATGCAGAACTGCCTCTTTAAAAAGAAAAAAAAAAGTTAGTGAGTGTAGCTTGCAGTGATTTTTATGTTCTTTCACATTTTCCTGCCACACTTCCTTTATTTTTGTCTGTCATGAGGTTAATTGTAATTTCATCTGGCGTAGGCATCTGTCATTTTGTTTATCTTTTCTGCACCATGCATACCAATGGCACTGTATAAGTAACAGTATGAGTGTGTTTATGTTAATAACAACAAGCATACAAGGAATTGTTCTATGTCAGGTGGTATCTTACAGCATCCCATTAAAAGAACAGATTACCAGTGAACACTGAACACCTGTTTTTTTACATTCTTTAGTAAATGACTAATGTTTATATACAAAGAGAAGGTGACATCAATTGCAAGCTGTAGCAGCTGGCAATCACATTGCCAAATCCTTGCAAATGTTAGCCAGTTAGCAAAAACAACAGTTTTCTTTCTGTGACTTGCAACCGTCAGCTTTATTTGTTTGCAGCTAACTCAGATATTCCCTACAGGTATAGGATCGCAGGCCAAAGAGCTTCCTGCAACCAGCTGCTGGCACCGAGTGTGCCCCATTGATCGATAGCTAAGGTGGCACAATCACAGGATTTATCCTGACAGAAGACTTCACAGATTATCAGAGAAAGAGGAGAAAGATCCCGTATGTAAGCAATGCAAAGCCGTACAGGGTCCCTAGAGGAGGAGCAAACCGGATTTCCTGCCTGGCTGGGATGGAGGGCAGGCGGAAAGGAGGAGGAAAGGAGATACTTCCATTGTTTACAACAGAATAGAAATTCCAGCTCGCAGAGACCGAGAAGCAGAGGCCTGAAAAGACGTAATGACATTCCTCCTGCCTCACGTGTTCACCTCCAACTGCTCTTTGAGAAATGTTTCCATAAATACCTTCCATGGGGAGAAGGTGAAAAGTATTCCTAATCTTCCCAGAACCATGCACGGAACACAAGCATCTGAACAACAAACGTTTCTAGAGGGAAGAATATTTCACTGAAATTAAAATCAAGGCAGCACACTATATTATAGTCAACAGACACCTCTAGTTTGGATTTTCCATATTCCTACCCAAGCAATGCCAGAGGCAGAGATAGTGGTATGATTCACAAACCACAGCCTCCAGTTTGCCGGCTCCTGGCACTGCAGATTAAAAGCTAGCACAGTAACCAAAAGAGAAACCAGCTAACTTTCCAAAGGAAATTGCTTGTATTAGAAGGAAACATTGAATTGCAGTCTTCAGAAGTCTTTAAAAAAGCTAAATAGCCAAACAGATTCTTATGGCAGCACTGAAGTTAAACACAATGCATTAATTATTATCATTATGTATATGCCAATTTAAAATAAACCAATTTAATTATTAATATTGATTACGGGGTTTTTATTTCCCGGTTGTAAGACAATAAAATCTTTTGAATGTGTTTGCAATATTGGCCACAGTCCTAGAAATTGTTCAGTAGGACCTTTACTCATTCTTATCCATGAAGCTGCTCACTCACATGGCATGTGCATTTTGGTGATCAACTGTCCTGGTTTCAGCTGGGATAGAGTTAATTTTTTTTCACAGTAGCTAGTGTGGGGCTGTGGTTTGGATTTATGCTGAAAACAGTGCTGATAATGCAGAGATGTTTTAGTTGTTGCTAAGTAGTGCTTACACTAGTCACGGACTTTTTCTGCTTCCCATGCTCTGCTGGGTGCACAAGAAGCTGGGAGGGGGCACAGCCATGATAGCTGACCCAAACTGACCAAAGGGATATTCCATACCATATGACATCACGCTCAGTATATAAAGCTGGGGGAAGAAGAAGGAAGGGGGGGACATTTGGAGTTATGGCATTTGTCTTCCCAAGTAACCGTTACGCGTGATGGAGCCCTGCTTTCCTGGGGATGGCTGAACACCTGCCTGCTCATGGGAAGTGGTGAATGAATTCCTTCTTTTGCTTTGCTTGTGCGCGTGGCTTTTGCTTTGCCTGTTAAACTGTCTTTATCTCAACCCAGGAGTTTCCTCACTTTTACTTTTCTGATTCTCTCCCCCATCCCACCAGCGGGGAGTGAGCGAGTGGCTGCGTGGTGCTTGGTTGCTGACTGGGGTTAAACCACGACATCAACCAATCTGAAAATTATGAACAAAGAATAGAAGTTCTACCTATTTCACAGTTCTGTCTGTTGTTTTAATTCAGTAATGTTTTCGTATAATTGTATTTACTGAAAGCTGCCTATATATAGGTCTAAGATCTTTTTCCCCAAATTAATGTTACTTTAAGTTCTTTCTTTCCATCTCAAGTTTTTTCGGAACCCAGACCAAGCCTGCAAATTTCCAGCCTGAAAGATGTTTATACCACTAGGCAGGGCACAACACATGCCTATATACACGCAAACACTCCCTCACGCTGCACAGTATTGCAATTTCTTTCCAGCTTTGTAGATCTTTATTAGAAAGTAGATATATGGGTAATGATTATCCAAATGAGAGCTGTCATGACAGCATCTGAGTTAAATTAGGTATAGCACCATTCATTTTTGGGGCAGCATTAGTCTTGCATAGCCTAGCTATGCCTTCTGCCTTCTGTCTTGTATTACCTATCAATGTCACCTGCTAAGGAGTTTCCCTTTTCCATCCCAAGTGAGTTTTCAGTTTTTCATTCCAATAAAACCTGAAAGCTGGAACAGAAGCGAACTTAAAGCTTTAGGTGTCCAATACTGACCTCCAGTCAAAGAAAAAGCAAAGCTTCTGGTCAAAAGCAGCTGAGCACCAATCACCCTTAAATCTTTTGAAAAATCCCAGCCCAAACAGCATGTGAGGTACAGTGCACTGTGCAGCTAGCCTCCTCTCCCAGCTTCCTTAAATCAATGTGGAATGACAGCAGCTCAAGTAGCATGTGTTTAAATGGTAGAGCAAAGGGCAACTCATTAGCCGTCTTTGATCGTTACAAGAGTTCTGCACTGTTGTGTTATTGTAGTTCTGTAATATCTAATTATATAAATCCTTCTGAATGTTTATCATACAGTTTAAAGTGGATGTCATACCCTGCTACCCACATGCCTTAATGACAGATTTAAAAGTAGAGAGAATATTAAAAATCAGATGCTTCCTACCTGGCCAAGGCTCTTTCTACTTGTGTCTTTGAGAGAACCACAAGTTATTTTTAAATAAAAAACTTTTTTTTTTTTTTTTTCCGTAAATTCTCCAAAGAAAGGAAGTCTTTACCAGAAGGGTCCTCAGGTTGGTTTCCTTTTACTGGCATAAGAAATGTCATTTGATGGTTTGCCTTGAAACTGAATCCAAACATCTCATCACCGCCTGTCCAGGCCCTCCTCCAGATAGACTTCATCGGTCAGATTAAAATGCAAACAACCTGAAACACTCGTAAGAGTTTGGCATGTGATATGCAGTGTGTTTCTCAGGGCTCATTCTTTGTAATGTCTGCTTTCCTGAGCTGTCAGAGATGTGGCAGCGCCGTGGAGGGGAGATTACCAAACAATGTCAAGCACCAGGAAAATCAAAGAGAGAAAGGAGAAAGATCTCTCCAGCAGTAGGAAACTGAGGTCTTCAGAAGACAAAGATTGTCGTTCTGCCTTAAAAACTGAAAAAGAAAAAAGCCTTTCAGAATAATCGTCATTAGTTTTGAAAAAAGAGTTGCTGTAAAACAAACATATCCTTTGTAGCTACATCAATAAATTATCATGCAAGTGACTCTCAGCCCAGGCTGCAGTATCCAGAGTGGTCTACCATGTTGCCATACTCAACTGCAGTCTCCAGGAGAACTAAAACAAAACTACGGTACAGTGCTGTTCCTGTGCTAGACCTGTGCCTCTAAGCTTCATTCTCAGTGTAACAAAGCAGAACCCTGGAAATGTTACATGGAAATTCAATTCTGCCCTGTGGTATACACATAGCAGTACCTTCTCTTGTAATATGGGAACATATGTTTTTCAAGTAACACTAGCATCCTTCTACCACACCAGAGCAGCACTGTGCAGCGTGGGAACAGAGCAAGCACCCTAGGAGGGCTCCAGCTCAGTACAGCACGCCAATATTGCACGGTTCAGCAAGCTTTATGGTCTCAGTCCTCTATAACTGGAGTCAGATGAATTTCTGACATTTATTTTCTAGAAGTGCTAGAACTTCAAAGTCAGTAGAATAAGACAAAATGTATTGAAATTTCAGAAAAAAAAAAAAATGTTAAGGGCATCTTTATTCCCCTTTCCTGCAAATTCTACATTTGACCTCAAGAAACTTGTGAACATCAATAGTAAAAAATGGCCCTGTGTTCAAAAGCAAAACAAACAACAACAAAAAAAAGGCTCAAGTTTGTTAAACTATGTATTATTTTGGGGGAAAAAAGTTTCTTGAATGAATACAAGTAATACACCTTGCACCACATACTGCAAAAATTCAATGAAACTACACAAGGAATGAAAATTAAAAGAGGTATTAATGACTGGAATGATGAGAAAAAGGGCTGAAGGGGCGTAGAGGGTTTATCACACCCGTCCTGCATCAAAACCCCTTCTCCAGCGCCCAGGCCACGCATCTTCCGAGAAACACTTAGGAGACCCGCTGAGGGACACCTCCAGCGACGCAGGCTTGCGCGCTGCCTCGCCTTGCCTCCTCCACGGGTGTGCTGCGGGGTGTGTGTGTGTGTGTGTGTGTACAATAAATCGCCTCAAAACCCCGCTCTGCCTGGACAAGCAGCCTGCTCTCCCCTTGTCGCGTCTGTAGGCAGCGGACAGAGGCAGCCTTCTGAGGAAAACCATTTGGGGCCGGGCTTCCAGACGAAGCCCTGTCTCTTTGTCAGCCCAGAGGCAGCGAGGCCCGGGCGGCCGGCGCCCCCTGGAGCAGCCCCACCTGCCCACCGGGGCCGGCGCCTCCCTCCCTCCTTCGCCACCTGACAACGAGACGCTTTCCTGACAGACCACACAGCTCTGCCAGGCCGCAGGAGGGAGAGAGGCATCGCTTTAAAGGCGTTTATTTGCTCTCCGCGGTGCGTGCTGCAGGCTTCCCGCTTCGTTAAAACGCCCGCCTGAGGGTCCGCATGCGAACGGCCAAGCCCACCTTCCTGCCCCCGAGAGCCTTCGCGGCCGGGGGACGCGGGAGGGGGCACCAGCGGCGGAAACACCGGCGCTGGGCGGGCAGGGCGGGGCTGCGCCTTCCCGCCGCCCCGCTCGCCGCCGGCGGGGCCCCGGGCCCGGCCCGCCCCGGCCCGGCGCCTCCCGCGCGCGCCCTCTGCCGCCTCACGGCGGCGCGGCTCTGGGGGCTGCTCGCCCCCGGCCTCCCCCAGGGCCGCCGTCAGGCTGGGGTGCGCTCGGTTCTGACAGTTTCCGGTAGCTTTTTGGGGTTTTTTTGGGGGTAGGGAGGGGGCAAGAAGCCACGTACCTCCTCCGGAGAGCTCTGCAGTGTTGGGGTGCCAAGCCCACCTTAGCAAGTCACGGCGCTCAACGGGAGGAGAGCAGTCGATTGAAGCCAAGGGTGCTGAGGACCCTGAGCACGGACTAGACTAGACTAGACTAGACTAGACTAGACTAGACTAGAATAGAATAGAATAGAACAGAACAGAACTACTTCAGTTGGAAGGGACCTACAACGGTCATCTGGTCCAACAGCCTGACCACTTCAGGGCTAACCAAAAGTTAAAGCATGTTATTAAGGGCATTGTCCAAATGCCTCTTAAGCACTGACAGGCTTGGGGCATCGACCACCTCTCCGTGAAGCCTGTTCCAGCGTTTGACCTCCCTCTCAGTACAGAAATGCTTCCTCACGTCCAGTCTACACCTCCCCTGGCACAGCTTTGAACCATTCCCATGCGTCCTGTCACTGGATCCCAGGGAGAAGAGCTCAGCACCTCCCTCTCCACTTCCCCTCCTCAGGAAGCTGTAGGCAGCCATGAGGTCGCCCCTCAGCACCCTTTTCTCCCAACTAGACAAGCCCAAAGTCCTCAGCTGCTCCTCACAGGCCATGTTTCCAGCCCTTTCCCCAGCTTTGTTGCCCACCTCTGCACACGTTCAAAGACCTTCACATCCTTCTTAAATGGTGGGGCCCAGAACTGCACGCAGTACTCAAGGTGAGGCCGCACCTACACTGAATACAGCGGGATGATCACCTCTTTTGACCGGCTGGTTATGCTGTGTTTGATGCACCCCAGGATGCGGTTTGCCCTCTTGGCTGCCAGGGCACGCTGCTGACTCATATTGAGCCTGCTGTTGGCCACCACCCCCAGATCCATTTCTGTGGGGCAGCTCTCCTGCCACTCCTCTCCCCGTTTATACTTGTGCCTGGCATGACTCCGTCCTAGGTGCAGAATCTGGCATTTTGACTTGTTAAATTTCATCCCATTAATCACTGCCCAATGCTCCAATCTATCTAGATCCCTCTGCAAGACCTCTTGTCCCTCAAGAGAGTCAACAGCACCTCCTGGTTTGGTATCATCAGCAAACTTGCTAATGGTGCATTCAACTCCTGCATCCAGATCATTTATAAATATATTGAACCAAACTGGCCCTAGAATTGAACCTGAGGAGTCCCTGACATTTACACTACATACATTTCATAGGCTTCTCTCTCAGATGTATCTATTTTTCCTGGACTGAACATCCCAATTATTAACCATATATATGGTTTGAAGCTGTTTAAAGGAAAACTTTGCTTTCTTAACTGTAGACCCCTCAGCAGACCACCCTAGGATGCCCCGTGTAGTCCTTTTGTTTGACTTTCACAAGTGATGTTACTGGCTTGCTGCCGCTGCCACCATTGCTTGTATAAAGCTGTGCATGTGACAGCAACCTTTAATTCTGTTGCTGCTGATACGCCTGCCTTGTTTCTGCTTTGGCTCATTCATAGATGAGCATGGTGCAGGCTGTCCACACCTTTTTGTGACCCTGAGTCTGGTTATTGTTCAAAATAGAAGTACCATAGGGAATTAACTGTGGGTTTACTGCCACCCCACCATCAGCTCCCAGACAAACCCTGGAGGGACATCCCAAATGAACTGACCCTCTTGGGAGTCCTTTTGTCTAAGGATGAAGGCCCAGATAATGACTTTTGGGAAACGCGTATCACCACAACTGCTTTCCCACAGAGTACATTGGGACCACATTACCCTTGGGATAGCTGGGAGTAGGTGCAAAACTTTCAGATGCAGAAGTGCACAGTGGAGACCGCTGGCCATCAGCTGGAGCCACAGCATCGTAGTCAGTGAACAAGCTGTTGATGGGCCACATGGGAGCTCTGAAGTGCAGTTATGCCCTGTGGAGAACTGCCACCACTCCATGTCTACCAGCGTGGCTGGTCAGTGCAGGCAAAGCTGTGGTTGTAAAGCCAAACTCCAAATGCTCTGCATTCAGATAACACAAGTGGGATATGCTGATGATATCACAACACTTTTGCTTTCCATGGCTGCCCATGAGGATGAATCCCTTTTAAAGGCATTAACAGCCCTCACCAACAGAATGGTGATACCCACTGCTTCTCTGGATCATTGGGTGTATCACCTGGTGCATATTTAGAGTGACTTTTCTGATTTAACTTTCTCAAAAATGAAGCAAGTTCACACTTAGCAAAACCTCTCTGCAATACAAAACAATGGTGCTAGTCATACACGACGTATGTGACTTTTCATTGCCCTGCACATTTACAATAAAGTTTGCCATGTTCTAGGTACGTCGGGGTAATTACTCATGCATCCCGTTGTCCACCCACTGAACTCCCAGCTGGTTTTCTTAGTGAGTCGTTGGCAGGTGTGTACCTCCCCTTACAAGTTCAGTGAAAGGCAAGAAAATGGAGCACTAAACCTACCTCTCCTTCCTTTACTATGAAGACCAGGGTTGTGACTTAGCTGCAAAGAGAAGTAAGGCAGGTACAATGGGCTCACAGCAGTGCTGCCTAAGGTTCCTTGTACCCTCTTCTGCAGCCCCCTTGCACACGCACTTGGGGCAGGCCCGAAGAAACCGCAGAATCTTAGCAGCAATGCAGAAAACCACTCTAGGACAATCCCTTTCCAGACAGATTTTCTAATCCTCATACATTCTGAAAGGTGAAAATAAACACAAAGTTGTGGTGTGGACATGTATATCATTTAAGCCATGGAAAGTAAAGCTAGCCTAAAAACCTGCAAATATTTGACATGGACGTTATGGACAATATTTCCCCATCCCAGTCCTGGCAAGTTTGCCCACTCGATAACATTTCTCAGATTTGCAGGCCATGCCGTTAAAGAGCACTCTCTACTAATTTCTTGTGCTTTTACATGTAGGATTTCCTTACTTCTATGCAGTGCCACAACAAATTTATACATCAAGTTTTGCTTCCCAATGTGTGAGACTTTAAGAGGTAGAAAGTCTGCACATCAAGAAAACAAACACTTACCCTTTCTTTCACTTTTTAAGACCTCTTTAATTTCAGTAAAAGAATAACTTGACAGAGAAAGCAACAGCTGAAAGTAAATACCAGCTGTAGAGCTAAACAATTCCTCACATCCCTATAGCTTGTAACTTTGTCAATCAATAATAATGTTATTTTCAAAGACAGTTTAATGAGATGCCAAGTCTAAAATGTAAAATATCACCATCATCTCATCACATCAACTTTAATGATGTAAAGGCATTCAGTCTTCAGTGTTTGTACATGCCCACGGGTATCAGATTGGAATTCGGTGAGGTCAGGCCAATGCGTGGCCTCGATAAGCGACGACATCCTGCAGGAGGCAGTAGGAGACACAGCACACTAGAGGACACCCAAAGTTGTTTTCTCTTCCCACTTATACAGGTGCAACACCTGTGTTACAAGTGACAGAATTTGTTTACCCACACAGTAGATATATTTAAGTGCGTAATGTATAGAACTTTAATGAAAGCAACAGATAAGAGGCCAAAACTTTTTAAAGCCTCAAAACAACATAACGTATGAGGTGCCAGTCCATCTTCTGCCAAGCACTAATATCCTTCACTTTGTTATTCCATTTCCAGAGATTTAATGAAACTTCTGTTTTAAAGATGTGGTTTGAAACTGGCAGGCCAAACTAAAAATAACGATTTTCTCCATGAATTGCTGAAAAGTCTGTGATAGCCCTTACAGACGTACAATTTTGTCATGGAATATATCCAACAGCAATGTGAGAGAGGTTGGTCTCAGGTTTTTGTTGCAAAAGTTCTTTTAAAAATGCAAGATATTTCACACAGACAGTCCCAGAGCAACTATCGGTAACACATACTTTCTCTGAGCACCATGAATCAATTGATAACCCAGAGCTACAAGGAGGACAGGTTTGTTCTGAGAGGACAGAAAGAATTTTCTTTTTTTCTTGTTTGCAAGACCCAAATTTAGACTTTTATTTTATTGGTAGGATGTACCCTATAAAAAATATCTGCCAAAGATTATTAAGACCCCACTTAAGACTGGCATAACAGCAAAAGTGAAATCAATAGAAACAGCATCCCCAGCTTCCTGAGAAGGACCCCCCCTCATGGGTTGGAGGAGAATTTGAATTCAGGAGAAAAAAAAATGCCCTGATTTTTAACTACGAATTGAACTCAAGATTACTGGCATTAAAACAGCATTGCTGGGAATGGTGTTTAGGATTCCTCCCACTAGACAAAATGTGATACATTTTTTAAATCCTTTGTTGGAGATATTCACAGAGCAAAGAGGCCCAAGCGTATCGCTGCTATCTCCATGGCAGCAGCTAGCATAGGGCAATCTTGGTTGGCAGTAATTTCTGTGGAGGCAGGAGGATTATAACACAAATGACAAAAACTTTTAGAAGAGTTCTTTCAAATATTGTGGGGCTTTCCAGAGTCTGAACCATAAAATGTCCACAGATGAGCTGAAAGTAGCATCCTCAGTATACCACAGTTTCCATTCTATAGGAAGCATTAATGCTATACACAAACCCCATCGGAACATACAGAAAGCAATTCCAATTAGGCGACGTAAAAAATGATGGACAAGAAATTTTTAACCTGAAGGTGATCAGCTGTTGTCACATTTTTGTTGGGTACGATATTGGCCATGCAGAAAACTAAACATTCACTGAAAAACCCAGTGTGTGCGATGAGTATGAATTTACAGAAGGAAATGCCTGAGTTCTGGGGTGGTCCAAAGTCTAAGTTGTGCTTTTTGTGTTCTGCAAAGCTTTAATGATTCTTGAAGTTCTGTAATGAGCAACAAAGTCTTTCGTGGCCACGTGGGTAACTCCTGCTAAAGCCCTGTTAGACTCTAGAAACATGATCCATCCACACCTCCGGAATACCCTAAAACCCAGCAGCTGCAGACAGAGCATGTTTGACTCTCATCAGGATGATCCAGCCCCACAACATGCAGTGACAGCTGCTTTAAAAAATGTCTGCAAGGATGTTAATCACCATTTTCTGTCATAATAGCACATTTCTTTTAAAAGTGACTGACCTGTGTTCAAGGCCCTCCTTATCTTGAGCAATGAGACAGGTTCTGTGGTTAGCACTGCTGAGCCCCTAGCTGTGCAGCCAAGCTTTTCTCTATGATCAAAGTCTTGCTTTTTTGTTTTGCTACCGGGTGACCCAGATTCAGCAGAAGGAACAGAGGAGTAGGATGTCCCCAGAGTTTCCAGTCATTTAACTCTGAGTGGTATTTTGCGCCGCACATAAGGCTTGAAGTTTGTTTTTTTTAAATCCCATTGAAGAAAAATATTGATTTTTATTTCCATTCACTGTGCTGGGAACAAAGCTGAAAAACTCAGGTTTCTGAGCTTCTAAAATTTGCATGTTAGAGCATGTTAACATGTGGGCATCCAAACTTTTGTCTGAAATAGGCATCAAGACATTCCTCATCCCAATCCAGGTCTCCAGTAGGTAAACCAAAAGAGTAATTTCAGGAGCTTGTAGCAATGATGAATTATTGCTTTATTTCATTCTAGTGGGCTGCATCTATAAAAAATCCTGAAATTACTGTCCTAATGTTTTAATTTAGATATTTAACCTTTATCAATGATCTGGACGAGGGGATCAAGTGCACCCTCAGTAAGTTTGCAGATGACACCAAGCTGGGCGGGAGTGTTGATCTGCGCGAGGGTAGGAAGGCTCTGCAGACAGATCTGGACAGGCTGGATCGACGGGCCGAGGCCAACTGTATGAGGTTCAACAAGGCCAAGTGCTGGGTCCTGCACTTGGGTCACAACAACCCCATGCAACGCTACAGGCTTGGGGAAGAGTGGCTGGAAAGCTGCCTGGCGGAGAAGGACCTGGGGGTGTTGGTGACAGCCAGCTGAACATGAGCCAGCAGTGTGCCCAGGTGGCCAAGAAGGCCAACAGCATCCTGGCTTGTATCAGGAATAGCGTGGCAGCACGAGCAGGGAAATGATCATGCCCCTGTACTCAGCACTGGTGAGGCCACACCTCGAACACTGTGTTCAGTTTTGGGCCCCTCAGTACAAGAAAGATATTGAGGTGCTGGAGCGTGTCCAGAGAAGAGCAACGAAGCTGGTGAAGGGTCTAGAGCACAAGCCTTAAAAGGTGTGGCTGAGGGAACTGGGGTTGTTCAGCCTGGAGAAAAGGAGGCTGAGGGGAGACCTTAGTGCTTTCTACAACTACCTGAAAGGAGGTTGTAGAGAGGTGGGTGTTGGTCTCTTCTTTCCAGAAACAAGAGATAAGACAAGAGGAAATGGCCTCAAGCTGTGCTGGAGGAGGTTTAGGTTGGATATTAGGAAAATTTTCTTCACTGAAAGAGTTGTCAACCATTGGAACAGGCTGCTCAGGGAAGTGGTTGAGTCACCATGCTTGGAGGTGTTTAAGAGACGTGTAGATGTGGTGCTTAGGGCCATGGTTTAGTGGTGGACTTGGCAGTGCTAGGTTAATGGTTGGACTGGATGATCTTAAAGGTCTTTTCCAACCTAAATGATTCTATTCGATTCTAAAATGATAAACTAATTTATTTAATCAACATTGAAATTGTTAAAGGAGGTAGATTTCCATTAAACAAATGTGGCAAGGAGCCATGGATGACAGTTGCAAGTCAAGACCACTGCAATTGTGTCTGTGGTCTAAAACACTTGACCAAATTATTTTAAGAGGAATCTTTCTCTTTTAACAATTTTGCCTAAATACATAAGAAGGAAACTTTTTTTTATGCCTTTCATGGGAGTAGAGAGTTTCTCAGTCAAGATCAACTCCTTTCAGTTTTTACAATTTCCTTCTGCAAGAATCCCCAGGCTTGAATCAGTTAGTTCTCTCAATAATAACCTTCTAGCCTTTCAGTCTAAAGAAACAAAATTTACCCCATCAGAAATACCTATAAAAAAAGAGGAAAAAGAATTGATGCAAAATAAGTAAAGTATTATTTGACAAGTAATCAAAAAAGGGGTTTCAAATAACTAGCACAGAAATCACAAATTACATGTGGTTTTTTTTTTTTTCATTATCCAATTGCCAGGTGGTTACTCCACGAAGGCTGAACTAAGGTTAGTGGAGTTTTTAAGCATGTTTAATCTTTGTGTATGTCTATTATAGGACAAGACCCAGTTTCTCAACTAATGTTAATTGGTTTCATTTTATGATGTCAGCTGATAATCTTTTTCCCAGTGATGATTTGGCAAAAAGGCAGCATGTCCTAAAACCAAGCTGGTATCTGTAGCTTCTTGCTTACTGCTCACTCTGAATGCTATTAAATCACTGAGCCTTAGTTCAGCCGTCCAGGTGTTGTCTGAGCAATGCAAACAATTTTCTGAGTACTTTACAGCCATGAATGCATCTCCCAACAGTTGTGCGTCTAGCCATCCCACAGTGATTAGATAACTTACCACAGGAGCTGGGTAACAGCATTTTTGTGGTTCCTAATCCAGACTTTGGTCACCAACACCAATCTGCCAAAGTGGACTGATATTAAAACTTTTGTTATTTGTAAAAGCTTGAAAGCAGAAGCTACTCCTATCAAGCCTGTCCACTCTGCTGTAAACTATTGCTTCTTTAAAAGACAAAACGCTCTTTTTCTTTGGGAGTTTCTGCTTTTTTTGTTTACTCACCAGCACTGAATTCATCAGAGAGAGCCTTTGTAAAAGTCTGTGGTAACATGGGCTTCCTCTGCTGGCTTTCTAGTAACTGAGCACAATTTCTAAGATTTTGTGTAAACAATGGATTAAACTGGCTTTGGGGTTAAATCTTCCTCTTGAAGCATCATTTGTCAGACTGCAGTGAATGGACGGAAAAAGCTATTATTTGAGAGAAACTAACATGGATATACTTGCTCAGGATGAAGGCGTTGGTCATCCCAAACAAGATGTTGGCCATCCATTTACAAACCCCTGTAATTCCAAAAGTTAATTCCTGAGAAGGACTTGGGCAGATCAATACTAGTATGAGGACAGGAACTGCCAAGACTCATGTATGCTGCAAAATATATTTTAGGTGTGTTATATAAATCTGCAGTCATTTGCATTCTCCACTGCCAGATGAACCAACTCTAAGCTCTCCTGATTTGAGTGCTAGACCCTCTGTCAACCATGAAATCACAGGCCAGCTAAGTTATCTCTGTGTAACTTATTCTTTTTGTCTTCCTTCTGAATCTGAATTCCTAAAGTAAAAGTGTGTGTTCTCATTTTCTGAGTAGAAGACCATTTCAGGCTGAATTCTGCACAGGCAAAAACTATCTTCTGAACCCTCAACCAAATTTTATCCTCTACTCTTCCCTGTCATTGTTAAATCACCTTCCACTCACTTCTCCTTTCTGCTTCTCTGTTCTTCGTTTGCATATTCCTGCCTCTCTCACAGTTTTGTCCTCAGTCACTCACTCTACTTTCTTCTCCCTTACCCCTCACAACCTTTTTTTTATAGTTCTTCTGTTCAGTGTTGCCCTTCTCCTGTGCCTCCCATGATTTGTCCTTCATTGCTCAAATGCTTGTGTGTTCTTTTGTCTCACTCTTGATCTTCAGTTTGCACTGGTTGTTTAGACAAGAAAAAAATCTGTTTGATCTCTTAAGGCATTGGAGTGGCCATGATGATAAGGGTGGTTTTAATTTAGGTAATTTAAAAAGACTTGGAGTTCCTTGTCAGATTTTCTAGAACAACATGATTTGCAAATAGAATAATGGGGTAATTTAGGTGGTATGGACTTCTGAAAGTTTTCTTCAACCATCTAGTTTTTCTTTAGCTTAAATTAAGAAGTTTCAACAGCATGTCCTTAGGCAGTTAGATTGCATATCAGAGCTTAGCCTTTTTAGAGTAAAATTAAAGAGCAATCCTGCAAGATGCTGAGTTCTTTCCTAAATTCCCCTTGACTTCCATGACTCCTGTAAGACTCACTTTTCAGGCTAAAAGCCTTAGTTATCTTTTCACACTCAGGTTCATTTTGGTTGTACCTGCTCCAGAGTACTTTGTATTTGCTGCCGCAAATACGAAATTTCACTAATGAAAAAGATTTTCACAAGTACTGCTTGGTCTCTGAGAAGCAAGCAATGCTTTTGTCAGAAGCAAGTTTTTCTGACCGATAATAACAATCTTCATATGACTGCTGTTTAAATGTTCATGTCAAAGCTTGTGAAATTTGTGGACAAAACTCCACCTGGACTAGGGTATGGGTGATGACAATGCTGTCTTTGATGGGGTTGATGACCAGCCTTTCAAAAGAGAGAGCAGCACCTGACAGCAACATCAGAGGCCTGGACTGAGCATGGCTGCCAGAAGGACCCTGGAGGCACTGAAGACTGCCACCAACTTCTGTGTCTGTCTGCATCAGCTTTGAATGTCACAAGGACCATCTGGGAATTCTGGACTATTAGACTATTCTGGACTACATACAGCTGCAAAATGTAAGTCTCAGAACTCCTGAGTTTTCACTGGAAATGAAGCTATTTATAGAGAGAACTCCTGGCGGATACAAACATTTCTGAGAAACAGCAGCAAGAAGATAAGGTATTAATGCTCTTGCAACTAATCACATTGATAGGTTCATGGGGTATGCTTTCATGGTCTGCGCTCAGAGAAAGACAGGATGAACTGGCATGTGCTAAGTGCCTTCCTGCCAGAGGGGTATTATACCAGTTAGTTTGAAACCTTAACATTAAAAAGTACAGTTGCTTCGACAATCTCATTTTATTCCTACCATAGGTTATAATGGTTAAAGCTACACTTAACCATAGCAAATATCGTGTCTGTCCTCCTGCATAATGCAGGCCATGATCTCTGTGTAAACTAGTGCAGGTCAGTTCTAAAACAATGTTATTAAAAAAAGCATCCTTTCTGTGCCTTCTGGTAAAGAGTCCATTGATACAGCATTTGATTACAGTAGGCAATATTCAATTAAACGAACACTGAATTTACATATCTCTGAAAAACAAACAAAACGAAGTCCACCTATGCAGAAGGTCACTTTAGAAATAATACTCATCAGCAACATTGAAGTGAACTCAGCTACCCAACCAAAACATAGCATTTTTTCCCAGTTAGTTAATAAGAAATAATTCTTAGGGTGAGAGTCATTTGTCACATAGTTTGTTTCTGTTTCCCCTGAATTCGAAAGGCAAATTATGACTGCCACTGAAGAGTCACAGCTGAACCCAGAGAGCTCCTTGAGCAGATGAAGTCACTGGGTTGCTATGTTTATCCTGTAGCCCTGCCTCACATTTCTCACAGGCATCTGAAGCCTGTATTATCAGAAGGAGCCTTGGCATCCAGCACAATAGCATGTTTATGTTAAAGAGAAAGGGTCCCACTCATGAGTGGCAGGACAAGGGCTGTAATCCCAGTAGGAGCGGCAGCACTGGCTTCCTGTCCCCAGGCTGGCGTGGGGAGACAGGGAAATGAGACACCATGGCTGCACGCTGCAGAACAGAAATTGCAGCTCATGGGGATTAACACATAGCGAACATTTTCAGCATCCCCCCAGCTAGGAAAAAGCTGATACGTGGATTTTGAGCACAACCCTTATAAATATTTCTTAGAGCAAAGCTTGTAGATTTTTCCTGGTGCTCCCCAGATTGTAGCAGCCAGTGAAAGCGTCTGAGCAAACAAGGTTTCCAGGGGGGTAACAACTTCACTGAGTCTGACTCTCTGACAGACTTTCATTCAAAAGTCCCTGGAGACTCCGCAGCAACTGCTCATGTTTCCCAGTTCCCACCCAAGCAGTGCTGGAGGAGATGACAGAGGTGTCGTTGGTATGCCATGCTCGGCGCTGCTCGGGAGGTGACACCCAGCATCCAGCCCAGCATACCTGACACCGATCAGCTGAAGGTGCTGCCAAACAGGGCATGGCCCAGACACCTCTGCAGACTGCCACAGCCATGCCATAGGCAAATGTGGCACAGGATGGATGCATTGGGGGGAAAAAAATAAGTACAGTATGTTATTTTGCTGCCTGGCCTGAGCAGCACAGTGGGGTTCAGCACATGCGTCTGCTGCCTGCACTTGGTCGGTGGGGTCCCTGGGATCCTCAGTCCTGCAATAGGACGTTGTTCCCACCTGAGTCACTGCCATCGAGGAGGACTTTGCCAAAGCCAGTGTAGTTAGATGGGAGCATGGTGGACCCCCTCCCTGCTCTTTTGCAGTGTTGCCTTCTGTATCATCTACCTCTTTTTTCCTCTGCTTTTCTTCAGTTCATTTTCACTTCTCTTCAAAACACGTGATTCCTGCTTTCTTCTTCATCATTTTTTCCATATCTGACCCACCACTTGTTAGTCAGCTCTTCTGCCTGTTGTTGAAATTTTTATTAAATATTTATTATCATGATGTGAAATAATGATAATATTTTGTATAGTATTAATAGCATCCTGAAATTTGGCTCTTTTTCCTTTTCTCTCCCTCCTTTTCTTCCTTCTTTTCCCTTGCTGTCCCTCTCTCCCCCGCCCCTTTCCCTTGCTTGACACCATTCTTCTTCTGCCTCTGCTCTGTTAGTAACAGCAAGGCAGCTTCACACACCTAAGGGACTTCTGCATCCCTGAGATTGGCTTTGGAGTACAAACAAGACCCAGTGGTTCAGCAGATCTATTTCAGTGCCTTCTGTGGCTCCCATCATGCTAATCTTTAAAGTATTTATTGCCATAATATTTTGTGAGTTGCTACTATCTTTATTTTACAAATGGGAAACTGTCGTATGGAAAGACTATAGGTCAGACTTTACACATATTTGTAATACTAAAGATCAGATGTAAATAAGGCTCTGATGTCCACTGACATTAGTTATTTCAAAAGTTGCATATGGACAGCTTAAGCTTTTCAGTAGGACTGATATTTCCAGTCTCTTCCCCAAGCTGTGAATGCTTCATTTCCAGTTCCGTAGCCTTCAGGGGTTTTTAAGCACTTCAACAAGTGCAAGGGATTTTTCTCCCCACTCAATTCCAGTCAGCCAGCAGCTGTGATATACCTACGTAGTGGGTGCAATGTCTCTGGTTTCCAATTGCCCATATGCTTTCTCTCCTACTTGCAATGTCTTCCCTGAGGCCATGTGGGGCAGGCTGGATGGGCAGGTACAAATTGTTCCCATCAGCTGATCTCAGGTATCTGTTAATATATTGGCAATGTTAATTCTAAAGTGAGATCTATTTTTTTACCTTTTTCAATTTATTCCATAATGGGTCTGCATATTCAGCTGCTGGAAACCAGCCTGCACATGCAGTAACCTCAGACGGTGCTGGGTATAAAATCCCACCCACAATGTATATGCTTCTTCAAAATATCATTTTGGGAATTATCCTCACACTTGGTCTTTTCCACATATATCCCAAGAGAAAGGGGGTGACATGACGTTCTGTGTATTGGATCTTAACAGTGTGTACTGTACCCTATTCGCAATTATGAGCTGGTATTTATTGGTTTTATAATGCTGAGATGGGATTCACTTACATTTTCTTGATTGGCATCTAGTTGGTTTTGACACAGTAATTGAGAGCCAGTACACTCCAAACCACTGTGCTAATTATTGTACAATCTCACCTCTCTCAAGCAAGGGAAGTAGAGTGAATTATTTGAGTAGTAGAAAGGGAATATGTCAGTTGAAAAATATGTTTTTATCAGCCGATACTGGATCTGACAATACAGATGTTGGCAAGAATGAAAGGAATCCCAGTTCAGTTTTCAAAAAAGATATATTTTCTCAGAGAACATGTCTCTTCTGGGAACCTTTAATTTAAGGTACATTGGTTTCCTATTTTAAGAAAACAATTTGCTGTTAAACACCATGCCAGCCAGACTTACCTTTTTTAAGCAAAAACTCTTTGTCCTGAAGTATTTTAATGGCCTAAAGAGCAGGAAATTGCCTGTGACATTTCAGGTTTTCCATTCTAAGGGAAAAATAGTCCAAGGTCTAAAAATAGCTCTCTCCTGAAAACCACCCTCCCTCTCATCATTGTAATATACCGTAAGCCATGTGACAGCAAAGACATTTCTTTCTGACACTAGCATTGTTTTTAATCAGCTAAAGAACTCACAATCAACAATTAAGACTCTCTTCATGTAAAACTGCTGACTGGAATAAAAATTTTGTTTACTAACTTAACTCAAATAATTTGGTGACCTACTCTGCAGTACATCTCCAGTTCCTCCCTCTTCCTTTACCTGAACACGAATGATGTTGGTCAGAACTGCATATTCACCTGGGAAGAAAATCTCAGTAGACTTTGTGCTATCGGCTTATTTTACTATTAGGCACTTTTCAGCTCCATCTGCTATTTGAGCACTCATCTTTGAGAAGACTATTGAATATATATTCCTACACATTTTGGTCTGCAGCCATGAATGGACAGGTGAGGTAGATGGTACGCATAAATAAGGTTAATAAAACACATCATGTGGTAGATTAATGCCAACGGGTATGTTATGGAGGTCAAAGACAGATGCCTTACCATTATGACTAGATACCCAGCAGAACTCTGTTTGAGTCTTGGTATTCAGATCATTCACCCAGCAGTGAATTCAGACATGTGAGTGAATCACAAGATGCTTGTTTATTGTCAACTCAGAAAAAATAAAGTGAGACTGGTTTATGTGTAGACTGAGGCCAGCGTGGAGACATTCCTAGACAGGGTGGAGCCCACAAGGCGAGCGGTGCTGTCACTGGGGAGGGAGCAGGTCCCAGTCTGCACTGAGGCTGGAGAGAGAGCTGCGCGATATGATCTCTTCAGTGGTGAAATTTGTTTAAGAGGTTCTTGCCCCTTATCTTTCTACCTCAAGGCCCCAACCACTCAATCCTGCCTTTGCACTACAGCTCGCTGCCTGTCCTCAACTGTGCTATTACAAATGAATGCAGGGCCAGGCTACAGCGTAGCTCCCTTAAGTAATCTAGGTTAAAAATAGCCTTCCAGAAAAGTTTTACATTTTTGAGTTTTAAATTGAAATAATTTGAGCTGCCTGATTTTGCAGACAACATTAAAAATAGCTGTATAAGCACAACTGAAATGGTAATAAACTGACCCACTGAAAGGTAACTTCGCTTCTTAAATTCTGAAACAAATGTGTCATGAAAATATGCACAAAGAAACTCTGCCTCCTCGCTGGTGAAGTAAAAGCACAGGAGCTTTACTTTCCTCCAGTACCAAAATCTTAATGAACACAAACATCCACTAAAATTTAATGAATCACGCAGCCTTGAGGAATCAAGATTAGACAGGCTTGATCCCATTGAAATCAGTGGAAGTTTTGCCCCTCCCTTGTTTTGAGCTAAGATTTTTTTTCCTCCTATCTTTTCTTCAGGGATGGACTGGGAGTTTTAATATAGCCTGCTATTTGACCATAGACTACTTTTTATTATTTATCAACACATCCGTGTGACTATTCATAGACTTCTGTATTAAAGACCTAGGAAGTACAGTAGGAAAGGATGCCAAGAGCTCCATCTAGATCACCCTGATATAGGCTCACTCATACCTACAGTATTCATGGCACTATTTGTCTAAACTTATTTTTGACAAAATGTTATTTTAAAAACCCACACATGTCCTTAGGTAATCTATTCCAGTGTTTAGATGGGGAATTTCCTCACCGTCTAGTCTGACACACCACCAGCGTTTTATAGCCATGCATCAGGACACATTAACAGAATCCCAGGTGGAAACAGCTGTGGCAGCAACACAGAAACTTGGTGTGTGTCTGATGTTGTTTGTTGCTTTTCCTTTTAGCCAAGAAGAATAAATGTAAATTAAACCAAATCATTTAGCGAATATAGCTGAGAAACACAGTTGCTGTTATTGACATTTCTGTGCATACATGAACTCAAAAAAAGTTGAAGAATCAGTCATTTTCTGTTACAGTTCAAATTCCTTGCCAGGGAATATGGGTGGTTTATTAGCATGGGGAAATGCTGGCATAAACACATGGATAGATCTCTTTTTTTCCTTACAACTACAATAAGATAAAATCTAACATTATTTAGGCCCTGTGGGAAGAGATAACAGTTCTATTGACTTGCACATTGAAAAACAAAACCTACCAACTTTGTAAAGGATGTATAGTAGAAATTAAGCTAGAAACAATATGTAATAAACAAGCTATTAAATCACTTGCCTTCATTGAAACACCACTTGAATGTGCTTTACAGCATTGTAAACAGTCAAAAGATAAACCCTTGCAGCAGATGAAAAAATTACCAATGATAAGATAAGCTGCTGTTTCAGAAGAGGCTGGGAGACTGGAGATGAAATAAAGGTGCTATAGGGACTCTGTATAGACAGTACAGCAAAGTTGAGAACACGTGGAGGAAAAATTGGACTGCTAGGACATGTTGAGGTAGTAACAGCCACAAGCAACAAGACCTGGTTTGCTGGCATTTTACCTTTTCTTGTAATGTACAAGAATTATTACATTTTTGTTGCATTTTTTTTCTTATTTCTCTGAATCCATGATTATTTTAGAAATTGGAGGACAATTAAAAGAGTAAAACTAAATTACTTAGATTCCTGTAGCATTTCTTTAAAAGTGTAATAACTTTTTGAGGAACCTGTTTTCAAGAGATCATCACTTTGTCAACACTGTTTACTCATTCCTCCCAACCTCTTTTTTTTTTTTTTTTAATTGCCCTTATTGCAGCATTTGGGACATTATTTTTTTTTTTTTTTTAATGGCACTGGCATATGAAATGCCTCTTAAATAACAGATTCATTTCACCTAACTTTATCTAGCTTAGGTGAAGTTTGGTTGTGTATGCCAGAGTTAGCAACTGTAGTTATTACAGCCATTACAGTGGGTTAAAAGAAACAGGTTTTTAGGGAGCATGTCTTCTTCCAGCCATGCTAGGCACCTATTTTGGACAAAGACTGTCTTTGTCAGTACGTTGGCTATAAATGGAGCCTGAAGTGACCGGTTTATGTATAGATGTCTACATCAGGTCAAATGAATCATACCCTCTAAATTGTACTGAATATTCCTGGTTACCGAGAACACTGATTTTGACAGCAGTTTTGTAATGACTTGTAGAAGTTGTTTCCATCTTTTGCAATACCTTTGGATTTGGTGAAGTGTCTGATGAAGATGCAAACACTTGCAGACTTTTTGGCTCTGCCTAAGTGAGGAACTAGGAGCGCACCTTGCCCACAGGCAAATGTGTTGCAACATAAAATGCAAATAGCTTGAAAGAAAAAAAGAAGCATTAGAGACACAGCTCTTCATGTGCCCTGGAGAAAGAGGAGAAACTGGCAAGACCTTTGTAAGACAATTCAGAGAAGACTCATTTGACCCAACCATGATGACACTCATATTATTGGTATTAAAAGTCTTGACTTGTCACAAAGCATACTTTGCTACAGATGTAATTAAATAGTGGACAAAACAGTTTAGTACCAACAAGGAAACAAGTTCACATTTAACACATGTTATTTCACATTTTTCTAACAGGACAGTTAATTCAGAGTCAGCTCTTTGAGCATGGCAAATATCTTACACAAAAAATAATCAATAACGTCTGTGTGTACAAAAGAGGACAACTGGTAAAACTTAATCACAGTTGCTGCTCAACAGCAATTACGTCAAAAATGAACCTCTGATCATATGTGACAACTAAGATGGTTATTCACCTGGTTCATATAACAAAATAGTGTGGCTACTATAGACTAAAATTAAATTCTGTAGTTCCTTGGCTATAAAATCACTCGTGCTGCTGACCTTTTCTCTTGACTATGCTCTTGTTCTGAAACAGCACAGAGGGGGATTTATCCTGTCAGGAGTTCGTGATAGTGTTTGCAGTCACCGGAAATCTGTATGAGAGACAAAAAGTCCCACTTAGCAGCAGGAGGATGACAGCCACAATCCCGATAGGAATGGCAGCACCAGCTTCCTGCACTGCTGGGCTGGACGGCATGTAGTAAGAAGGAGGAAAAGCAATGCTCTGGTTGTGTGTTACCGAATAGAAATTCCAGCTCACAGGAATCAGGACGCACAGACCAGCCAATATGTACAAGAAACCACCCACCAGAAAGAAATGGGTAATGAGAGTTTTGTGAGTGATTCCCATATAAACATTTCTCAGAGCAAATATTGTGGCAGTGAGTCCCAGCAAGCCCACGCACATGGCGATCAATAGGAGACCCTGAGCAGCATAAATTTCATGGGGGATGGAGGAGTCATAGCCACTGAATTTATGGCAGAACTGTTCTTTATAGCCAGGCGAGATGTGAAGGTAACTGATGAAGCAGACTTTCCAAATCCCCACCCAGGCAATGCCAGAGGAGATGATGGTGGTGTTGTCCACATGCCACACTCTCCATTCCACAATTCCCATTGAAACGGTGCACAGGATCCAGCCCACTGTACCGAGAGCAAAGGCGGCTAGCTGGAGGTGTGAGGTGCTGACCAGGGAGCTCATCCTCTGGAGGTCTACTCTGTCGCAGACCCAGTTGCCATGTGAAAAGAGAGGTGCTGGAAAGAAACACAGCATAAAATTACAAAGGCAATTATTTATGTGAACAGGTGAACCTGTTAGTGAAAAAGCAGGAGAGAATATGTGTACAGAGGGAGGATGGTAGCCATCTTTCACCAACTGTAGTGATTTGTTGACGTTTAATACCCGTAGACAAATAACATCTAAGCTTCAATTCTGTATATTTCATTGTATCACAAGGAGAAGAAAGCATCTCTGATTAGCTCTCTTTACAGCTCCATTTTACATTCCCAAAAGGGAAATTCACATCTTTTTCCAAGTTATTCTCTTCCTCGGTAATTAGCTGTTATGTTCAAAGGTCCTGATATGCATTACATGTCATCAGGAGCCCTAGTCTTACTGGCTAGTAGAAACTAAACCTGACAAAATCCTCAGGATCCTGGCTGTTGCAAGAGATCCTGCAAAGCAGCTGCAGAAGCCATGCTCCTCTCACCTGGCAGCTGTGTTTTCAGTGCAGCAGTCCAACCTGAGCAGATGTCTGCTTTTGTGCTGCCCTCACTGACTGTCGTTGGGACCAGTGTTGGGCAGAAATGCCATAGTTCAGAGGGTTGAGCAAATCCAGGCCACAAAGTCTAATAAAGACCACTGAACTTTAACCATTTTTAGATTATTTAGCTGTGAATGCATTTGCAGAAATATTTGAATTAATCAGAAATATAACACTCAGTGCAGGGGCCAGAGCCTGGATGTGCTGCTGTTTGTTGCTTTTGCAGCCTCAAACTTTAACCAAGGTTTCTTTAGCGTCTTACCTTCACAAATCACACTTGTTCATAACCTGCCTGACTTCTCCAGTTCAAATCATCCTAACGCTGTGGTGGAAAAGATTTTAGTCATTTAGCCTACCAGAAGATTTTAGGTTTGTTTGCTGACTCTATGTTCTGAGCACAAATTAGGTTTTTATTCTAATGTAAAAAAAAAAAACCCTGTTAATTTCCCACGTCTTTCATACAACCTTCTGAACAATTATAGGAATAATTTGTGATCAGAGAGGATGTGGCCTTGATTTTATTGTATAGATCTCAAAGGTTCTAGGGATCTTTATATTTTATGAGTTATCTAAAATACCTTTTCTCCTGCTCCCATTGCATTCAAGACAGAAGAAATACTGTACCAAGTTCACTCAAATAACAGGAAGATAGATCTGCAACTAGTTTTGTTATTAAAGCAATAACTTTTTGATTTACTTATCTTAACCTAACAGATTTCAGTGATGCAATCTAGTTGCAAAAATCCAGCTGTGCAAATATTAAATAAAAAATATTTTCATAACAATGTGACCTTAAGCACACACTTTCCATCTTCTCATACCAGTGCCCACTATATACTTACTTCAGTCTCGAAGCTGATGCCAGTGATAAGAGGATGGGTCAGAGTGGTTTTTGATGCCAGCCAAACACGGCAACATCTGCAATTTTGTCATTGTGGCCTCCCAGTTCATCTATGTATCTCTGATAGGACTGATTTCCTGTGGGACATGTTAATCTCCATTATTGCAAATGTACATTTAACCCTTTCTTGCATGGAGGAAATTGCTCCAAAATAGCCTCCTGTATTTTTATCTACTTAAAATGAAACCAATTTATAAATGCTATCTCAGTCCGCTACGTTATTTACAAAGTGATTATAACCCCCATTATCTAATTAACAGTTGTTACCAGCCGTACAGCATAGTAGCCCCACAAGAAATGATGAACGGCTTGCTTTCTGTCCCAGTTCCACATCAAAACAGCGTAGTTTCTTTACATGTCTAGTGATGGGAAGATGATAGACAGAAAAGAGCATGATCAAAGGAGTCCTGCACTGACTCCCTTCTGCTTCTGTTTGAATCAGCTGAGCACACAGAGGCCAAACCTGAACCATATTAAAATACCATTTTGTGCAGAGCCCATATTTCTGAAACACTTTTTGTACACATCATAAACATTCATTTAAACAACTTGCTGATATCAAAGTCATAAAAGATAGGCAGGCAAGCAGGCTGATCCGTGTCACTGAGAGCTGTTGAGAGTATGATATCAGTGTATATCTTTGTGGATTGAATTTACTCACCTGTCTTCCCACAGAATTAAATGAGATCATACCCATGATTACTGAGCCCTCTATCAAACCTTCATGTGCTAAATTACTTAGAATGGTGTCCAGAATTGAATTATAAAATTAAAAATTAGGACAAGACCTTTTCTCCCCATGAGATTCACAAAAAACGCAGACCAAGCAAACACGCAGTTTGAAAGAATTCAAAGCTTGTACAAAAATTCTGAAAACACTGGAGAATAACCAGCTAACAAAGATGAGCTTTAGATGAGGTACCAGATGTCTAGACACAAAAAATTGCTTAGGTAGGAAATGATTCATTTTGGCTCATTTCTCCACACCCTGCCCACTGAAATTTATTTGATTTAACCTGATAGTACTGACTGACTTAGAGAAAAATCGAGGTGAAAAAGAAGTACTTTTGAGATCAATTATGAAATTGAATTACAGTTATAATACTTGCCTATTTCGGAAAATCAGACAGAAGCCTCTACTTATGACCTGTTGGTATTAAGATTCAGCAGGAAAATAAGGAACAAAATACCAAGGTGAAACAGTTACAGGAATTTGCTTGCCATGTGAAAAATATGTCAAAATTAAAACAAAGATCTAGCTCCTGATTCCAGTCTCTATCATTATGAATATTAATAAACACACTATAGGTTTTTGCTGGTATCATCAAATGAGAACAGATACGTATCACTTGCCAGAAGAATTGATTTTTTAAGGGAAGACTTTGGATAAGAACATATTTAGGCTCAAGTTTCTGACATAAACCCTAAGCCTGAGCAGTGCCGCAGGTCGCAGGATCCACGGCACCTCAGGTGTGCCGTGGGACATCCCATGAGGCGCTTCAGCCGTGGCACCAGCTGCGGTCACGCTGTGTGCCTGCCAGCAGGCGAAGAGCATCAGGGAAACTAGTTTTCTCCCAAATGTGGCGAGATACGTTTACTTTTCAGGACTACTGTGGCAAGCATTTCCAATAAAAAGACATTTCGCTTGCAGATGCCAAGTAAAACCGGGAGTGAGCTGCAGAGGGCGTCTCCCTCCAGGGTTTTGCCCATCTGAGCGGCTCACTTGCTGTGAGACCTCAAGGAAGAAGGAAGGGAGGAAGAAGGACCAACTTATCGCTTCGGAAAGGAAGAATATGATCCATAACTAACTTGCTATTCGCATAAAAAAGCGAAGAAATAATTTTTCTTTAATAAAACGTTTTGGTTTCTGTGCAAATGCCCTTTCCAGCCTTCGAGAGAAAAATGTGAAATTTCAGTCCCTGCATGTTTAAAGCTGTATTGGATAAAGTATGGTTCAAAGCCCAGATCATATGGCAGTCTGTGCTAACACAGACAGCATTGGCATAATCTATTGGCTGGTTTCATGTTTTAGTAATTATATAAATATTTTGAATTAATTTAATTAGTATAGTAAGATTACCTGTATGGTCTGAATAATAAAATGATGCAACACGATCACTTTTTGAAATTTCCTAAGGCAAGTGAACTCATATTCAGTCAGCTACAGGAGGTCTGCTGTGTAATTAGCTGGTGTTACTGGCATGCCGTTCTTGATTCGGAAGCCCACTCAGAGCTGCAGATTTCAGCATTCAAAGTGTGCATGTCAGCTATTTCATGGGATGGAGGTAGCCTACAAAGGCAATCCTGCCAGGAGGAACAAGCTAGGTCTACATGGTGTGTATGCCAGCAGAGGAAAAGCATGACTGAAAACCCTTTTCACCCAAAGAAGCAAGAGAAGTGCATTAAGAGGTGGCTAGGGTTCCATCTCTCACTGTCCCATGACTTCATCAACATTTTCATTTAAAATTGATTCCATCCAAGCCAACAAGCATTCCAGCAGCTTCTGGGGACAGTCTTTGGAAAGTCTAGAAACAATAGCAAAAAAAGGAGAGCCGCTTCTACAGGCTTCCCACCTGATAGTCCCTTGCTATCATTTCCTCTCTTAATACATCTTTTGTTTCCTTCATTTGGAAGGCCTTTCCTTCATGGATGTATTTTTAACTAAATACCCTACCTGAGTAAAAGCAAAATGTAAACTTGCTAGCATTCAATGGAAATCTGCACAGAGAAGACAGAAGCTGTCAAGACAGTAAAAGATGATACATGCTAGTGAATTCATTCAAATACAGAAACCTGAAGGATCCTTTTATCTTTATTGCTTATTTTTATTTAAATGAAGCATTGCACAGTGAGTAGCTGTTTATGAAAAGTGAGTTGAGCCATTGCCCATATACTTCAGGAACAGAATGAGACATGACTTACTCCCTCTTAGTTACAGGAAAAAGATGAGGGTGCCCAGGAGATGTATTGACTTTCTTACAGCTGCAAGCTTGCTTCTAGGAGAAAAAATGGAAGCAAGCTGCTCTTTCAACTGCCAAGTGGTTTCACAGAGTCTTTTTGGGGTCATCTGTGCATCAGGCTTACCTTTAAAAACACTAAAATGAAATGCTGCAGTCGAAGAGAATCATAGAATCACAGAATTACTAAGGTTGGAAAAGACCTCTAGGATCATCAAGTCCAACCATCAACCCAACACCACCACACCTCCTAAACCATGTCCTGAAGTGCCATGTCTATAAGTTTTTTGAACACCTCCAGGGATGGTGACTCCACCACCTCTCTGGGCAGCCTGTTCCAGTGCCTGACCACTCTTTCAGTAAAGAAATTTTTCCTAATATCCATTCTAAACCTCCCCTGGCACAGCTTGAGGCCATTTCCTCTCATCCTATCGCTAGTTACTTGGGAGAAGAGACCAACACCCACCTCTCTGCAACCTCCTTTCAGGTGGTTATAGAGAGCACTAAGGTCTCCCCTCAGCTTCCTCTTCTCCAGACTAAACAACCCCAGTTCCCTCAGCTGCTCCTCATAAGACCTGCTCTCCAGACCCTTCACCAGCTTCGTTGCCCTTCTCTGGACATGCTCCAGCACCTCAATGTCCTTCTTTTAGTGAGAGGCCAAAAACTGAACACAATATTCAAGGTGTGGCCTCACCAGTGCTGAGTACAGGGGCACGATCATTTCCCTACTCCTGCTGGCCACACTATTCCTGATACAAGCCAGGATGCTGTTGGCCTTCTTGGCCACCTGGGTACACTGCTGGCTCATGTTCAGCTGGCTGTCACCAACACCCCCAGGTCCTTCTCCTCTGGGCAGCTTTAAAGGTCAGTTCTCTGTGGTCACAGTCCCTCCTCCTGATGTTTTCAGCAGCAAGAGCAAACAGAAATGGAGCTATACTTGAAATTTTGTCACCACTTCTTTTACTTCCAGTAGCTGCTAGTGACAAAAGGCTGGGGCTATGATAACAGTTCTCAGAGCAGAAAACAAATGCATTTCGTTTCTGGAATTAATACTAGGTCCTCTGAAAAGCTGTTTTAATTACATTCAGCAGTCTATATGACTCAGCTGGGTTTCACATCCGCTTCTAAAACTCAACCTGCCATAAGCTCCTGAAACAAGGATTTTAAAAAACCTGCAGGTAAATAAGGAAAGGAAAAAAAGCTAGCATACTTTCTTAATTAGTGCATTTATATATAATTGGGCCTTTCAAGTTACTGGGTCTCAGACTCCCTCATGGGGTGAAGGCCTGTGCCAGGGGTGATGTCCTACTTATAGGGTGGCATAAGAGAGTGCCCCCAACCATGCAGTCACCTGCAAGACTTGTCTTTAAATGCATCATTTCATAAGATAGGTTGAGGGCCAGGTGGCACTAGTTTGCAGTGGCATGGAGGGAGTTTGCCATTTAGTAGAGGTCCTGTAGAGGTTGGAGATGCTAGGTAATACATTCCCAGCAGCAGCATCCCCTCTGCTGTATCTCTCCCTCTCTGGGACCTCAAGCACCAGGCAGAGCTTAATGGGCCAGTCATAAACCCCTGGCACAGAAGATCTCAGACACAGACAGAGGCTGCAGAGAAGTGTGAGATGGAGCTGAGGCTTGTCATGTGAATTTGTGAAAGTCTTACACAAATTGCACAATCCTTGACATAATACTCAAAGACTGTACTGATGCTCTAGACCCTTGAGTTCAGATGTGTCTGGAAGAGAACTTCAGAAATGTTTTTTATCCTTCTGTCATCACTGTTTCATCACAGCTCTGGTTGAAGTGTGGCTTTATCTCTAAGGTTATCTTTTTACTGTGGTCCCTGCCAAAAGGGTTCCCAGCAGTGGCTGCTAAATCAGCCTATTCCTAGCTTCTTCAAAAGGTATTTAAATAAACACTCAGCATGGCAATTCTTTTGCTCCTATTTTCCTAGACACAAAATTAGCTCCATTTACGACCTCTTCTTTGAATACAGTCTCCTTGATATTCATGACATTTTGAGCCCTGATCTCTCATGTTTAGGTTTCAGCTGTCACTAACGTACTCATTTTCAATTTGAAAAGACAAATTAGTAGGGCATAAAGTCTTAAAAGTCATTACAGAGTATCTTCAGATTTAACACACCTTATGTAACCTCTTCCTCCCAAATGCCAGTATCCAGTCCTATGAACTCTGATGCTTCAACTTTCTCTTCGTTGTTTCAAAACAAGTGGACCAAAGCAATCTTCACTTCTGTTCCACCAAGTAAGAACACATAGAAATTTACCTGTGTAAAAGTTCTTTGCCCATTTCAGGAAAAGATTTAGTCTGATTTGCTTTGTTGGTGGGATAAAGAGAAACTGATAACTTCTATATTTTCCTTGCTGTTTTTTCAGGCTCAAATTTACTTTTCTGTGGTTGAGCCCACCTCAAGCTTTTGTTAAATAAGGAAATGTTGTAGGCTTGTATGGATTGGGGCAGCAGTATTCTTGACCCAGGACCCAGATGACCCCATATTATCATAGTTTCTACAGATTGTTTTGCCTCTGCCTTGAAAGGAGCTTCGTTTAGAGCCTAAGTAGAACAGTTTAGGGACATGCCAGGAATTACAGCCCCTGAAAAACCAGGACAGCCACACTGGCTATGTTGAGATCGGATTCTGTTAGGAAGCTTCAGAGAGCAGGGAGAAGCTCAAAAGTGTCTGGCACAGAGGAAAGAGCACGAAGAGGTCAGGAGTGTGACTAAGGCAACCTCATCGAGGTCCCAGAGAGCTCACACACGACTGGGAAGATGAGACCACTGAATCATGCTTGGGGCATGGGAAGATATCACCCAGGAGGAGTCACTTCCCAACCAAACGAATGGGAATTAATGCTGCCTGGTGCCTGCAGGAGAAATGAAGAACACCTAAAGCACCCAGACCATCAGCCTGGACCTGTTGCACGGGCATCCGGTCAGGAGGAGTGAGCATTGCCTGTGCTGACAGTGCGTAAGAAACTGCCTACAGAAGGGGGAATCGGAGAGCACACAACCTGCACACAGCAACCTGATGACGAGATTTTCTTTGTAGACATTGGGTGGGTGGTTGAAAGGAGAGCTTTTGAAAAGGATAGGAGACAAGACTTGTTTCTTTGTAAGTGATAGCACAGCTAAAATAAAATACACTGAAAAAAAAAGTAACAATAGAGGAGCAAATTGTGAGTCTCCCTGTCTGCAGCCCATCTGCCTATTGAAAGATGGTTTTGCTTTAGGAATTCTACTACAACTTGTAACCACCATGAAGAGAAAGTTCATGCAAAACTCTTCCTATATAAAATATGCACAAAGTTATTTTTCCCAGCCTGTGTAAGCAGGAATTCATTTATTTCCATTTATTTAATGTTTTAAGCAAATATTTTTGCTTTGGATGTTGCCAGGCACTGCATGCATTTTGAAATTAACATTCAAATCCTGCTTTTGTGAAGTTTTATAGCCTAGATGCAGCTTTATTGGTCTATACTGGACACGGCTTACTAACTGAATCCTTTGTTCAATCTAAGTCTTGCAGCAGAAAGGAAGTTTAAAAAAACCCAACAGCATAGTAATTAAGAAGGTCTCTTCTTAGCAATATTGCCGTGATTTAATGCTTGAAATCTTAATTCTTCAATTCCCAGTTGGGAAAACATTCTTTATAGGAAACAAGTAAATATTTAAATCTCTCTCCATCTGTTCTCTATCAGCACTTCATAAAATAAGTCATATTAAAAAAAAGGAGACTTACTTCTGTGAGTCTGAGAGTTGCCTAAGGCTTTGAAGCAGTGTCAGCTGGATGAAGCAAGTTCCAGAAGGGAGGTGGAAAAAAATGCCAGTGCAAATTGTCTGACTTGTTACACTACCAAATAGGTACCTCGCCGTTCCTTGTCACTCTCCCACTAAGTCAACAAAGATGTAGGAAGTCAGTTAATCATTAACATATTATAAAAATATGAAAGCTTTACCATATGCTGTTTTTTCTAATTGTTCTAAAACACTTACTGAAGTTATATAGATAACTCCCATGGAAAATTCAGTTTTCTGTACGACACTCTTTCAGAAAATCTGCCTTTGTGATTACATGATTTTCCAGCCTGAGACCACCACGATGTGCCAGCCTGACAGCCTGAAGGACACAGAATTCTCATCTGAAAGAGAATGAAGTGATTTCATAACCCTTTCTTCTTTGTTAGAATTTTCTTCCTGTGTTTATGCAACCCAAATTAGTGCAGCTCTGCAGTGGGAAGAAATGTAGGGGAGAAGGAGAAGATTTCCAAGGAATAAACTCAAGCTGAACTGTTCTCATGTTGGACTGTGGTATAGCAGTACCCATACTTAAGTACAAATAGTACCATGCTTGCCATTTTGGATGCTTTTAAGAAAAAAAAAAAGAAAACACTTTTTTATTTATATTATGTTTGCCTTGCTTTGTGGTTTTCCCATGAATGTAAATAGTGGTTTTTACAATTGTAAGAGAGTTCTTAACTCTGTTCTGGTTTCTCCTCTTTGAAACAAAGAAGGTCTGGTTGAGGATGTGAGGGTTGCGGGTAGCCTTGGCTGCAGTGACCACGAGATGGTGGAGTTCAGGATCCTGTGTGGTAGAAGCAGGGCAACAAGTAGGATTACAACCCTGGATTCAGGAGAGCTAACTTTGGCCTCTTCAGAGACCTGCTTGGAGGAGTCCCATGGGTTAGGGCTCTAGAAGGTAGGGGGGTCCAAGAGAGCTGGTCAGTATTCAAGTACTACTTCCTCAAGCTTAAGATCAATGCACAGATTTGTGGATCCTGCCAACTTACGCCAATTTGTTGCAAAAGAGAGAGAGTGAGTACACTTCACTCGTAAGAGAGAGAGAAGCAAAAGTAGATATTTTATTAATATATTACAATGAGTTAACAAAATTTGTTAGTAAATGTGACAGTGGTTCAACAAGATTTGATGGCAAGGTTCACTTTATTATTTACTGCACAGAGGACAGGGTCAGACAAACTGTCAGGGAGACCCTCCCATTGAGTCACGAGGTTCAGAAAGGACCCCCTTGCTTTCTAAACTTCTCAGAGAGGAGTCTAGGGGTGGCTGGATCCAATCCTAGTCCCAGACTTGTTCAACAGTTTATATCTAAAGGATTTTGTGTACACAACCAATTCTTTATATCACTTAGCTAAGATTTCAAAGTTCAGCATGCTATTACCCACTTACCGAGCATCTGTTGTGGCAAGGAATCTCTCAACCTCGAGGAGTAACCTTGAGAGGCATCCCTACTGAAGGGGAGATCCCACCGTGCAGCTCGCTGCCATGCAGGAGAGCTCAAAGGTCTCTTGGGCGGCTCACTATTTATGGGGGTAAGATGATTGGCTCATAGTCATACCCACATACCAGCTGCAGATGTTAGTTTCTGCCAAGTGTGGCCTAAGTCAGATATTAATTAGAACTCTGGTTAGGTGGACAAGGACACACATCCATAAAGTAGCTCTCAGCTATTGTGTGGTTATTTGTTTCCTGGGACTCCACTTTGAGCTGGATGCAGCCATCATGACCAGGTGCATCTTATCACAACTGTCACTGGTACTTACCACTTGAGCAGAGCCAGGGGCAAAAGATCAGGTGAGGGGGAGCACACCAGCACACATCCCTGTGAGGAAGAAGTCAAGCAGAGGAACCAGGAGAGCAGCATGAATAAGCAAAGAGCTTCTAGAAAAACTCAAATGGAAGAAGGAGGTTTACAGTATGTGGAAAAAGGGATTGGCCACTTGGGAGGAATATAGGAACGCTGTCAGGGTATGCAGCGATGCAACGAGGAAGGCCAAGGCCCACTTGGAACTAACTCTGGCAAGGGAAGTCAAGGATAACAAGAAGGGCTTCTTCAAATACATCATCAGTAAAAGAAAGACTGGGGAAACTGTGGGCCTGCTGCTGACCGAGGTGGGTGCCCTGGTGACGCAGGATGCAGAGAAGGCAGAGTTCCTGAATGCTGCCTTTGCTTCTGTCTTTACTGCTAAGGCTGGTCCTCAGGCATCCCAGCCCCCAGAGGTGAGAGAGACAAAATCTGGAGAAAGGAAGACTTCCCCTTGGTTGAGGAGAATTGGGTTAGAGATCACCTAGGCAAAGTGGATCCTCACAAATCCATGGGCCCCGATGGGATGCACCCACGAGTGCTGAGGGAGCTGGTGGATGCTGCTGCTGAGCCACTCTCCATCATCTTTGAAAGGTCCTGGAGGACAGGGGAGGTGCCTGAGGACTGGAGGGTAGCCACTGTCACTGCAGTCTCAAAAAGGACAAGAAGGAGGACCTGGGAAACTATAGGCCAGTCAGCTTCACCTCCATCCCCAGGAAGGTGATGGAGCAGTTCATTCTGGAGGTCATCTCCAGGCATGTAGAGGAAAAGAAGGTTATCAGAAGTAGTCACCATGGATTCACCAAGGGGAGATGATGCTTGACCAACCTGATAGCTTTCTGTGGTGGCATGACTGGCTGGGTAGAGGAAGGGAGAGCAGTGGATGTTGTTTACCTTGCCTTCAGCAAGGCTTTTGACACTGTCTCCCATAAGATCCTCATAGGTAAGCTTAGGAAGTGTGGGCTAGGTGAGTGGACAGTGAGGTGGGTTGAGAACTGGCTGAACAGCAGAGCTCAAAGGGTTGTGATCAATGGGGCAGAGTCTGCTTGGAGGCCTGTAACCAGCGGTGTTCCCCAGGGGTCTGTGCTGGGTCCAGTCCTGTTCAACATATTCATCAGTGATCTGGACAAAGGGACAGAGTGTACCCTCAGCAAGTTTGCTGATGATACCAAACTGGGAGGGGTGGCTGATACACCAGAAGGCTGTGCTGCCATTCAGTGAGACCTGGGCAGGCTGGAGAGCTGGGCCGAGGGGAACCTCATGAAATTCAACAAGAGCAAGTGTAAGGTCCTGCACCTGGGGAGGAACAACCGCATGCACCAGTACAGGCTGGGGGCTGACCTGCTGGAAAGCAGCTCTGCTGAGGAGGACCTGGGAGTGCTGGTGGGCAGCAAGTTGACCATGAGCCAGCACTGTGCCCTTGTGGCCAAGAAGGCCAACAGTATCCTGCGGTGCATTCAAAGGAGTGTGGCCAGCAGGTCGAGGGAGATTATCCTCCCCCTCTACTCTGCCCTAGTGAGGCCGCATCTGGAGTACTGCATCCAGTCCTGGGCTCCCGAGTTCAAGAAAGACCGGGAACTACTGGAGAGAGTCCAGCGGAGAGCTATGAAGATGATCAGCGGACTGGAGCCTCTCTCTCATGAGGGAAGGCTGAGAGACCTGGGTTTGTTTAGCCTGGAGAAGAGAAGACTGAGGGGGCATCTTATCAATGCTTATAAATATCTAGAGGATGGATGTCAAGAGGATGGGGCCAGACTCTTTTCAGTGGTGCCCAACAACAGGACAAGGGGCAATGGGCACAAGTTGGACCACAGGAAGTTCCACCAGAATATGAGGAAAAACTTCTTTCCTGTGAGGGTGACAGAGCACTGGGAGAGGCTGCCCAGAGAGGTTGTGGAGTTTCCTTCTCCTGAAATATTCAAAACCTGCCTGGATGCAGTCCTGTGCACCCTGCTCTAGGTGTACCTGCCCAAGCGGGGGGGATTGGACAAGATGATCTCCAGAGGTCCCCTCCAACCCCTGCCGTTCTGTGATTCTGTGAAACCTAGAATAACTATGCTATTCTCCAAACGATGCACTCACTCCTACAGTGGGAGGACATTTCAAAGGCTGATGTTGAAACACGAGGAATTTTATTTCATGGAAGTATCCTGAAGTGGGAAGCCCTCATTGAACAATTCTTCTCAGCTGTAACACACACCATGGCTGGTCATTGCCACCACTAAAGAAGGCTGCAAAATGTCATTATTACGTATCTTTTAATTTTCTGCATCACTTTTAATCCAGTTCCCCGCTTCTCTTGCTGTATCTTCCAGCTGATGCTTATTCACTGGTTTCACCTGCAGGTAATGCAGGCTGGCTATGGCAATACAGTTCTGTCTTCCTCTGCAGCTCACCAGGCTGGGATCTCATCTCTGGCTGGTGACAGCTAGATGGTGTTTGTTGCACAGGCAAACTCAGCTACTCAGGCTTTGCTGTTGCGTGCCAAAAAGCCCCAACACATATGATCCCGATGGGCTTGTTGTCATGCGTTAGACTTGAGTACGGCCTTTTGACATGGTGATGGGTCTGCTGATTCAGGACAGCGTACTTGTGCAGTAGGCAGCTGGCAGATAGATTCCTTTTCTTGGATTTAATAACCGTGTGAGACAATATTTGCAGGCAAACCTATTACTGATTTTACATATGAAGCTGCTGCACGCAACCTATTTGACTAACCATGCAATAGGAGTGGCAACCCCTACACTGCTCCCAGAACAACACTTCTTTGCCCCCCAAATTCTGTATCTTTGACCTATTTGTTCTCAGTCACAAAATAACACTGTGATGTTTTAAAGATTAAATTGTACCAAAAAATAATTTTGATATATTTGTCAACCACCATCAGTGCAGTGAAGTTTAATTCAGCTGGAAATCTACAGCGCATAGTCTGTAATAACATAGCCAGCAGCATAAGCACCATTATGTTAATGCGAAATACAATACACACAAAACAGAAAGGAAGCAAGATAGGAAGCAAACGACAGCATTAAGTGTTTTTTCTTCTCAGTATATGATGGCTTCTATAAGCATGTTCCTTTTTAGTGTATTAGTGAGAAATTATTAGGAAGCAGATGGAAATTAAATAAGTTTCTGACTGCCTTATTGAAAGGAACACATTTTACACATCAGACTTTATTGTTCTTTGAGTGCCAATGGTTAATAATTTTTTGGGCAGAAAACATTTGCTTTCTTCCTCCTGTGGCCTTGACCCAAAGAGCATTGAAATCAATGGGAATAGTTCTGCTGACTTCAAAGACCTTTAGATCAAGCCCAGTCCCTTCTGTGGTTTACAATTTCATTGTTAAATACCACAGAACAGGAAATATTTGTTTCAAGTTATTTTTCCTTTCATTTGCCATGGTGAAAAAACCAGCCTGAAATCAATATGCTGTGCAAGATACATTGCCCAAAAAGTGGTACCAAATAGGGAGCAGACAGAGCCCTGTAAACAGCTCAGAGGCTCAGGTACCAGTACTTTCTTGCTTTTTGTTTCAAGACAAAGGTGACTTCTCCTAGGAAACACAGCAGCCTCCCTGCATGCAGTTTGCCCATCTGTGATCGGTGAACGGGGGATTAGAGTTGTTGCATCCTCACTCTTTGTCGCCAGTTGTCCTCAGCAGATCACCAGAACAACACCTCTCCAGATCCAACACTGAACCTAAGTACGGGCCTCTAAAACCACAGCTTGAGGCTGAGAAAAGTATTTATGTAAACACCTTTCCTAACTGTATATCTTTATGGCCAAACTAAGTTGTCCTTTGAAACCTGGGAAGTTCAGAGATGAGACAAACAACTCTACCAAATGACATAACTCACATGACAAAGTCCTTCATAGCCCGGCAGCAGTAGTCTCTCTGCCCGCTTTGCCTGTGCCTCTTTGAATGTGGATCACAAATATATTATCAACAGTATGTTAAATGACACTGAAAAGCAGGACACTTAAAAGATGAGGATGCATTTTCAGAGAGCACACAATGGCCTCGTCACGATCGTTGCCCCACTGTTGAGGGCAATCCCATAGACAGCCCACCGGACACCTGCATAGATAAACTCTACAGCTGTTGCAATAATAAACACCCAAAAGCAAGGTGGGCTTTTGAAGGGGTTAAAACCCCTTGCACTTCATTCTGCATGCCTTAGGAAGGGGGAAGAAAGCTTCCAGGTGAGAGGATTGGGAGCCCTCCAAGTGGGTAGGCTCCATGTTCCTCTGCAGATGGAGGTGGCCAGCAGTGGTGGGATGGACGGGCCACAGCAGGATCCTCCCTGTGTTGCTAAACATGACCTTGGGGCAGGGATACTCTTGTTATAGCATGGCAAAGGGCTCAGTTGTTAAACAGCTTGACTTCAGCTTTTAGAATGGTTGTCACTCTCTTTGTCCTGTGAAGCCTGGCTAAGGCTGGGAGCGTGCAGCGGTCGGACTGCCCAAAGCTTACCTCTAAAGAGAGGCACCCATTGCCAAGCTCAACAGACTACATGGGGAAACACTACACATTATCAGATACTCAACACAATCCCAAACTACATTCACCCTGTTCATAGTTGTCAGTGGATGCTGCTTAATTTTATAGTTGATCCCATCAGTTGGGACGTTCTCTGACTCCAGAGAAATTGGTAATAGTTTCGTTATGCTACTGCCATTATGTCATTGCATTTTGCTGGCTTTGATTTCTCTTCTATTTTGTGAAGTCCCAAATAAGTGTCCAAAATGCTCAGTCCTTACCATCCTCTGTGATAGTTCTGTTTGTATTTTTTCTGTCCAGTGTGGGTGAGATTTAAACACATTTTAGTCTAACACTCCAGTGGATTCTGACATTATATGAGGGACATTTTATGTTGTCCCTCCTCGCAAGAGAGCAGGTGTTCAATGTCCACTTTAGGCATTGGAAGCTGGGAAGCCTGTACTTCACCCATGTCTGGACCTGCATCCCTCCAAACAATCTTGCACAACACTAATAACCCTATCAATGGTCAAATACTTGTTTAGTGCTTCTTCTATTCAATCTATGTCAGAGATCTTTAGTCCACCATCAATGCCACCAGTAGTGTCCTCAGACTCCCTGCTGACACACTAACAACTCCTTGTTTTGTTCTTAACTTTTCTTGGATTGCCCTTATAACTGAGCTAGACGACTTGCAGAAACTTCCTGTGAAGAAGTCTACCCTTTTACTATCGGTCAATTAAAACCAAGGGGGAAATGGAAACAAACAGAACACAGCTACCCAGATTGTCTCCAGGATGAGTTGTTTAGACTTTTTCTTGAGAGACCAGCAGCCGTAGAACCTTTGGAATGGGGTCAGTATTAGTTTTTGAAGCAAAATTGAAATGACAGTTACAGACTCAATAATTTCAAGAGATGATTTGACTGTGACCGTGACTCAACATGGGGCTGATTTAAAACCAATAAAATTTGTCTTTGGCTGAGCAAGAAATCCATGTTTTTTTCCTGGAGATGCAGAACACAAATGCTCACATGTACAAAATGAAGGGCTGCTAAAATTAGATGCACTGTTGTAGTCTTCTGCTTATTCCCAGATATCCAAAAGGAGGTCATTCAAAACTTAACAAAGACATTTTCCTCAGACTTGTTGACATTTCAGTGCTAGTGGAAAGGACCACCTGATGAGAGGATGTTATCAACATGTCACACTCGGGTTTTGCTCCGCCTTGGCAGCGTTTCTGCACTGCGGGAGCACCGTAGTGTTACAACGCCAGGCTTTTTTCACTTCATTGGAGCTGCCTTGGCAGCTTGTTCTTATCAGCCGTTAGAAGTCACAAGAAAATCAAATTCCTATAAATTTCCATTAAAGGCAACAGAAGTAAGAGATTGATAGAAACCTTTAGCTGGTAAATATCATGGGGGTTTTAAAGCTTTACAAAGCAACTTCCTGCACAAATTATGGGACACTTCTAAAATACTGCTTTAGGAGAAATGTCTGAATCACTGGTTGCTCATTAGCTGATCATGGCTATGACCTTGGCTACAAGAAAATCTTCAGGATCTTTAATGACACCCTAAAAGGGTTTCTGTGCCTTTACCCCCCTTTCTGGTTATCATCATGGCTGAACAATGACTGTGATCTTTCAACTGATCAATACCCTATTAAGACTGATGCAGTAGGAAATAGATAAAAACACTCTAGTGAGACAGAACACAAATACAATAGGATTCTGCAGAAAACAAAATAGATTTCTTATAACTATTTTATCATCAAGAGCAGGGTACCGATGGGGAGCAGAAGGGAGCAGTTCCGTAAAGAGTTCCAGACAGGGCATATTCCTTAAATACGTGAAGGGCAGCTGCTTTTCAAGAGCATTTTATTGCAGCAACTTTGCCTCAAAGGTAAGACAGCTCTACTTTTTATCCTTGTGCTACTCTGTTATTTGCCTGGGCACTGGGGGAAAGAGGTGTCAAACTGCCCCTGCTTTCCCTCAAAGCACTACGTAGCCAGCTTACAAACTACAAGGCAAAGGAGATGCAAGGCCATTGATCCTCCAATGATGTGTGCTCCAGCACAGCGGGAGACAGTTTCTAAAAGCAAGGGCAACCAGCTGGAAGGAGCTGACGAAGTAAGATGTTTTTATGGACAGCTAAGTTTGTCAGTACGGCATCACTGGTAGGAGACTTGCCCATGTACAATGCATTATCTCAGAAGACACAAGGAAAAACGAAAGCAAACTTAGCAACTAACCGAACTAGTATATGGAGAAGAGTTTGTGGCAATTCCTGTAGGTGCATGCATGGAGAGGGTCTGTAATGGAAGAAGAAAGATCACCTGACTGAGACATGCTGCCTGAAGCACTCAAGCCCCATTTCCAAGCTGAGGGCTTGCAAACTCCCACCTATTTTCCTGACCTGTCAGTCTACAAAAGCCACGTGTTATAATTACCTCTGCTCTTCTAAGGCCCCAGTTATAAAAATGCTGGCAATATAAATATTTACCAAAGTAGTCACACCTTGGTATGTGACCATGTAATGTAAGAACTTCAAACACAAAAGGCGGATTTATGGTGACCATAAAATTTTCATTCTGAGTTTCCTGATTTCCAGAGACTTAATGCCTGACCTTCACACTGCACACCTGCCCCGCCGTTCACGACACCAGTGCTGTACTCCTGACACCCTTGAACATTTGCACCTAATTTTTATTTTCCTGTGTCCGTCTTGTGCTTGCTGGTTCTTGATAGGACTTTCTCTACTAAATGAATCTCATTTTGTATGTGATGCTGGGTAGCACATGCACAGCAATATTTACATCTCAGTACTGATAGACTCTCTACTCTCTAATAATTTAGATGAGTCTTTTCTCATGTTTTCCAGTTTTTCAACGCCTTTGCATTGGGTATGGATAGTAGAATTAGACACAATATTTTAGGTACTACCCTCCCCATGTTTCCCTTCTCTTCCAAGGCACTATTTCAGCCATTTTCCTAGAGCATAGAGTTTATATGAGCTGTCCATTCACTGTGACCCCACACCGTTTTTGAGAGTCACTGCTTTTTGGTCTATATTCCATCACCCCATTTATATGATCTCCATCACTTGCCCCTTGATTAATTGCTTTGCATGTCACTGTATGAAATGGTCATTTGTTTGAACACACCCAGACTACCAATCTTGCGCTATACAACTTGTTTGCCATGTATTGGGCAAGTGGTGACCATACCACTGTGCCTCTTTTGTAATCATCTCTCTTATTTGCGTGGTGGAACTGCCCATGGCATAAAAATGCTAGTCTAAATAACTCCACCTTTGCAAAACTAGTGCGACAATAGAGTGTACTCACCTAGTTCTTTTTTCCCCCATTGCAGTAAAAATAGGAGGAAAAGCTATTTTGTTTACTTCTCAAACTATAAATGGATACAAACAGACACAGAGTACTTGGAGAACAGAGTGACTGAGCAGAGTTTTGTAAGAATTCCTAGATCTCAAACACCAGAGGCATACAGTCTATATTCAAATTAAAAGGATTCAGTATGTGCAGGCATTTGACAAATGGACCTGCAATGAATGCTGGGTACTGCAATACCTGGGCTTTTAGAATTTAATGCTGTTAGGCACCTAAGGCATGGATTAATCTCACATTTTATTTCAATGCCTAAATTAGGAGCTTTGTCTTCCTAGAGAAAGAGAAGGAGGTGGGGAAGGGAGAGGTATCCAGGTTGAAACAAGCTCTTTTGGTAACCTTATCCCTTGCCTATAGAGGGAATCAAGGACAGTTAGGCTCCTAATTTAGGCCCCCAGCTACGTACCTAAATGGCAATCCAGATCTAGCAGTCCATACACACTGAAGAGTTAGACTTCAATACTGATATTAGTATCAGTGTCTGCACCCAGGCACCACAG
Organism: Morus bassanus; assembly: GCA_031468815.1. Taxonomy (NCBI): domain Eukaryota; kingdom Metazoa; phylum Chordata; class Aves; order Suliformes; family Sulidae; genus Morus; species Morus bassanus. The sequence continues at coordinate 82,468,832 of CM062568.1, read as the reverse complement.
ACTAGAAAAAAAAAAAAAACATGAGAAAGGTGTATCTGTAGCTGTATCCTCAACAGCCTTTGGCATTTACCTTAATGCTGCAGTTAGCCAGCACTTTAAGCTTGGATTCAGAGCCTGACATCTGGAGGGTAGATAGGGCAGCGGGGCAGATTCTGGTCGCCTTTCTCCCTGGACTATTTCTGATTTTTAATTCACTGACTGCCTACCATGAACTATGTAAGTAGTCCTAGGTACAGAAACACAAGATCCTTCACTTCCTATTGATACCCAAAAGCCTGGGCTGAATACTTAGGCCTGCTTTGCTTCTGGCTTTCTAAATCATGCTTTCCTGGCAGCACATGATGGTCCAGCTTAAGCAGGAATCAGACATTGTTCTGCCCTCAACCTTTTGATTGGTAAAGCAAGCTCTTAAGAGGTGGCAATTGTGGAAGCAAAACCTTGGAGAACAAGCCAGGTTGGTCACTTGGTAAATGTGCAGAGTGCTGTACAAGATGGAAAACACCCTCATCTCACAGCCCAGGTGACTTAAGTGTCTCAGCACACCTAGCCAGCCAGGCTGTTTAGAGAATTTAAGATGACTAGAGCAAAAGGATGGCTTCTTCCTCAATGCCAAGTGCTCATTAGTGCCAGTCTCCTGAGCCAAGAAAGGGGCGTTACTGAGTGCATTTAACAGCATGATGGTCTCCTCCTAACACAATGAGACCTGAGAATCTGAAATTCTGAGTTGTTCCCCAGAAGTTTAAATTTCAAATATGCTTTAAGGTTTTTTTTGTTATGCTACAGTAATGAAAAATGCCTGCCCTAGCATATGGAGACAGTATGGTTTTGCTGTATCAGGTATGGAGAAAGAGAAAAGCAGGAAATTCACAGCCCTTATGCACTTTCCTGCTTGTTTGGTTTTTCTTCCTTCAGGGCACTGATCCTTCCAGGTTTTCTTAGTTTTCACTGCCTTGAGATCTGTATCACCCCATTACTAATAAAAAGAACTTGACCTGCTCCACCCCTTTCAGGTCAGTGTTGGCCACGTGGACCATCACAGCTTGATTTCCCTTTTTATCTCTGGAGAAACCATACCTGCGTGTGAAGGCTGCTGAAGCTGTAACTCTTGGGAGCAGCTATGAATGGTACTCACAAGACTCATGCTTTTCTATTTAGATACTGAGATAAACAATCTTATCTTTCATTGCTTATTATTTAGTCTGCAATTGCTCATTGTATTTATATTTCTCTGAGGCTGTTAGATGAGACACAAGCCTAATTTATGAGTAACAAACACTTTCTGAAGACAGCTGGGAAGTGAAAGAGATGCTGAAACTAAATGCTTGCAACAGTCTTCATCGGGAGGATTTTGTTAGTTCCTCTCAGGCTTTTGGACTTTACAGCTCTACCAGAATAACTTTTTGGTAAAACTCTTGCAACTGTACATCCGTGACCCTGTTTACAGAGTATGCTCTCCATCAGGAGGCTAGCAAATGATGCTATTGCAAGGAACAGCAGCAAAATAACAACTCTTGGTAGAGCATGTCAGACCACAGCTTTTTCAGAGCTAATATTGGCTCTTCTTATGAAATTTGCTTGGAGTGAATAAAGTCTAGTTAACATAGCTGCAACTTAGTATGTGCTTAAGAAAAGCCTTTCTTTCACTAACTCCATGAACACAGTTCTAGAATTCTTGAGTATTCTCACCTGTGACTTGTGGCATGCAGGCTTCATTTAGATACCATTTTGCTGGAGAATTATATTACCGAAAATAAGTATGATTATTCCTCTGTATCTTTCAACACCACGTAAATCTTCGGCTCCCCTGTCGCAAACCTATTTCCTTTAATTAATTTTCTCCTATGTCAAGACAGGCAATCACAAATAGCAAATAAAAGTATTTCAATAGAAGTGGATATGTGGTGGGAATCTGGTTCTTGTCTCAAGATACTATTGTGTTTTAGGTTAACAACTCACACCTAGCAAGCAGGAGATTCACAGAATTCCTCCTCCTGCTTTATCCCAGAAGAGATGCCAGAAACCACCGCATTAGTAGTCCAGATACTCTCGGTACCCCACCCATGGCAGCAGCCAGCACCAGGCAAGGTCTTCAAAAGAAGCAGCAGGCAATAGGTAATACCAGTTAGTGGGTAAGTTCCTTGTTAACCCTACCAGTTAGCAGTTTATTGCGTGCAGAAGAATTAGAGGAGGTGAGAATTAGATCTGTAGCAACAGACTCCACCAATACTGACGTGTTTTGCAGTAGCGGAAGGCCCAGCCTAGTCACACGGCCATCTCCCTCTGCCAAATTTAGGAGACTGCCTCCAAGGCAGAGATATCAAAGCACCTAAAAATGAAGCTGTTGTGAGAATTTTTAACATAGGAGAAAAACAAAAAGCATTTTACTAGCCTTGTTCTCAGGAAAGGCTCAACTGCTTTGACTGAAACAAAACTCTTAGCCTAAGATAAACAATAGCCATGTAAAGCATCTACCCACATGGCTACAACTGAGAAACACGTCCTAACCATGGGCCATCTTGAACAGATTATACCTGCTCTGCCTTGTAAGTGTGCTGTTGTAGTCTCGGAGAGCATTTACCTTCTGCTTTTGCATTGAATTTACTTCAATTTAAATTTTCTCCAGAGGTGTTGTCCTGGTTTCAGCTGGGATAGAGTTAATTTTCTTTCTAGTAGCTAGTATAGTTCTGTGCTTTGGATTTAGCATGAGAATAACATTGATAACACACTGATGTTTTAGTTGTTGCTAAGTAGTGCTTACACTAGTCAAGGACTTTTCAGCTTCCCATGCTCTGCGAGGTGCACAAGAAGCTGGGAGGGGGCACAGCCAGGAAAGCTGATCCAAACTGACCAAAGGGATATTCCATACCATATGATGTCATGCTTGGTATATTAACTGGGGAGAGTTGGCTGGGTAAAGCAGCGATCGCGGCTTGGGGACTGGTGGCGTCGGTCGGCGGGTGGTGAGTGGTTGCAGCACTTGTTTAGTTCCCCCCCCCCACTAGGTTTCGCCTCTGTCTCTCTCCCATTGTTTTCCTTCTCATTATATTACTATTACTATTACTATTACTATTACTATTACTATTACTATTACTATTACTATTACTATTTTATTTTAATTATTAAACTGGATTCTTATCTCAACCCATGAGTTTTCTTACTTTTCCTCTTCCAATTCTCTCCCCCGTCCCACTGGGGTGGGGGGAGTGAGCGAGCGGCTGTGTGGTGCTTGGTTGCTGACTGGGGCTAAACCATGACAGTCTTTTTTTGTGCCCAACGTGGGGCACGAAGGGTTTGAGATAATAACGGTTGCTGGTCACAGCATTGATTCATCTGTTCTCAATACTAGTTTAGCTAATCTGCACCATGCTCTTGTTTTTGCTGTACATGTTAAAGATTGGTGTTGGTTTTCATAGTTCACTGTGCTCTGCAGTGATTAGCGATGTTTTGTACAGGAGATTTGTTATTAAAACGCTGGCCTTGAGCTTTATCTGGTATTTGGATTTTGTACTGAAGCTGTTACTGTACTTCAGGTACCATCTCACGGAGACAATTAACAATTATACTTCTTCCTCTGAGAGGTTTATTTTATGGAGGAAATACAGAATGGCACCTTTGCTACCTTCTTCTATGATGTTTTCTCCCTCATTACAATAACTTTTCAGTATCTTGAACATCCTTGGGTAGTTAAGATACATCTACTGGTATTTCTTAGGAATATTGTTTCAGTTATGTCTAAGGTTAATAAGCAATTTAAGAATATCATCCAGACATCTGCCCCAAGGCTTGATAGTTACAGGTGGCAGGGTATGTGGGATAGTATGGGCAAATACCTAGGACAGTGGGCACCTCCAGTATCTTGGAACTTCACCCCTGAACAAGTGCAGAATCCTGAAAAACTAGTAGAGTATCTGGAGGAAGTATGTTGTCACCTCGGCAACTCCAGAGAGACACAGATCACTGCAATGTGTGGGGGCCTGGCCCATGCCTACCGAGCCCTGTTCAAGAGTATTCAGTACCCCCAAGTGGAAGAGAAGGCCTCTGGATCTGAAGACAAAATGACAGGCACTGCAGCCACTCTAACCCCCATGAAAGACACTGCAGCTGAACCAGAGAACCAACCCTTGCAGGTATCAGTTGCCCCTATACACAAGAAGAAATCTTGGAAGCAAAAGTCAGCTTATTTAGAAAGAGATGATGGAAGAGCAGGGTCATCATAAGGAGAGGAGGAGGAAGAGGAAGAACTTGTACATGAGACAGAAACCAAGCAATCCCTGTCCTTGAGTGAGTTGTGAGATATGCGAAAAGATTTTGGCTGTTTTCCAGGTGAGCACATTGTCACCTGGCTGCTCCGATGCTGGGATAACAGGGCCAGTAGCCTGGAATTAGAGGGTAAGGAAGCCAAACAACTGGGATCCATTTCTAGGGATGGGAGCATTGACAAGGCAATTGGAAAAGGGACACAAGGCCTCAGCCTCTGGAGGCGACTCCTGTCTGCTGCGAAAGAAAGATATCCCTTCAAGGAAGATGTTATATATCGCCCTGGAAAATGGACCGCCGTGGAGAAAGGTATCCAGTACCTGAGGGAATTAGCTGTGCTTGAGGTGATTTATGGTGACCTGGGTAGTGAACAGTCATCCAAAGATCCAGATGAAGCCCAGTGCACACGACCCATGTGGTGGAAGTTTGTACACAGCGCACCATCGTCCCATGTAAATTCATTGGCAGTAATGGCCTGGAAAGATGAAGAGGCACCAACGGTGGGGGATGTGACTGATAAACTCTGGGATTACGAAGCACATGTCTCTTCCTCCCTCGTCTCAGCTGTGGAGAAACTGTCCCGGAAGGTTCAGCAACTTGAAGAGGATATGTCCTACTCCCTACCTGTACGGACCAGTATCTCGGCCATTAGGAGTAAGCGTCCTTCTGCTCAAGAGAGAGGATACACACCACGGGCCACCCCATGGTTTTACCTGCATGACCATGGAGAGTACATGAGGAAGTGGGATGGAAAACCTACCTCGAACCTAGAGGCACGGGTACATGAGTTGCAAGGAAAAACAACCACTCAGGGGGGTTCTTCCAGGAAAGCTGCTGCTCCAGTTTTCAGTAAGCAGTTCCCCAGACAGAGGAGTAGAAGCGCTGATTCTATTTCTCATCTTAATAAAGGGACTTCTGATTTGCATTTACAAGAAGTGAGTAATGGATACTATGATCAGGACTAGAGAGGCCCTGCCTCCAGCCAGGTGGAGGAAAGGGACAACCAGGTTTACTGGACTGTGTGGATCCGATGGCCTGGCACATCTGACCCACAGGAGTATAAGGCTCTAGTGGACACCGGTGCACAGTGCACCCTAATGCCATCAAGCTGTGTAGGGGCAGAACCCATCTGTATTGCTGGAGTGACAGGGGGATCCCAAGAGCTAACTATATTGGAGGCTGAAGTGAGCCTAACTGGGAATGAGTGGCAAAAGCACCCCATTGTGACTGGCCCAGAGGCTCCGTGCATCCTTGGCACAGACAACCTCAGGAGAGGGTATTTCAAGGACCCAAAAGGGTACAGGTGGGCTTTTAGTATAGCTGCCTTGGAGACGGAGGGAATTACACAGTTGTCTACCCTTCTGTTGTGGGGTTGCTGAAGGTCAAAGAACAACAGGTGCCAATTGCCACCACAACAATGCACTGGCGGCAATACCGCACCAACCGAGACTCCCTGATTCCCATCCATGAGCTCATTCGTCAACTGGAGAGCCAAGGAGTGATCAGTAAGACCCGTTCACCCTTTAACAGTCCCATATGGCCAGTGCAGAAGTCTAATGGAGAGTGGAGACTAACAGTAGACTATCGTGGCCTGAACGAAGTCACTCCGCCACTGAGTGCTGCTGTGCCGGACATGCTAGAACTTCAGTAGCAACTGGAGTCAAAGGCAGCCAAGTGGTATGCCACAACTGATATCGCTAATGCATTCTACTCAATCCCGTTGGCAGCAGAGTGCAGGCCACAGTTTGCTTTCACTTGGAGGGGCGTCCAGTACACCTGGAATCGACTGCCCCAGGGGTGGAAACACAGCCCTACCATTTGCCATGGACTGATCCATACTGCACTGGAACAGGGTGGAGCTCCGGAACACCTTCAGTACATTGATGCCATCATCGTGTGGGGCAACACAGCAGAAGATGTTTTTGAGAAAGGGAAGAAAATAGTCCAAATCCTTCTGAAGGCTGGTTTTTCTGTAAAACAAAGTAAAGTGAAGGGACCTGCACAGGAGATCCAGTTTTTAGGAATAAAATGGCAAGATGGACCTTGTCATATCCCAATGGATGTGATTCAACAAAATAACAGCCGTGTCTCCACCAACTAGGAAGAAGGAAACACAAGCTTTCTTAGGCATTGTGGGTTTTTGAAGGATGCATATTCCAAATTATAGTCTGATTGTAAGCCCTCTCTATCAAGTGACCCAGAAGAAGAATGATTTCAAATGGGGCCCTGAGCAACGACAGGCCTTTGAACAGATAAAGCAGGAGATAGTTCATGCAGTAGCCCTTGGGCCAGTCCGAGCAGGACAAGACGTAAAAAACGTGCTCAACACTGCAGCTGGGGAGAATGGCCCTACCTGGAGCCTCTGGCAGAAAGCACTAGGGGAGACCCAAGGTCAGCCCCTAGGGTTTTGGAGTCGGGGATACAGAGGGTCCGAAGCGCGCTACACTCCAACTGAAAAAGAGATATTGGCAGCATATGAAGGGGTTCGAGCTGCTTCAGAAGTGGTGGGTACTGAAGCACAGCTCCTCCTGGCACCCCAACTGCTGGTGCTGGGCTGGATGTTCAAAGGGAGGGTCCCCTCTACACATCATGCAACTGATGCTACATGGAGTAAATGGGTCACACTGATCACCCAACGGGCTCGAATAGGAAACCCCAGTCGCCCAGGAATCTTGGAAGTGATCATGGACTGGCCAGAAGGCAAAGATTTCAGAATATCGCCAGAAGAGGATGTGACATGTGCTGAAGAGGCCCCACTGTATAACAAACTACCAGAAAATGAGGAGCAATATGCCCTGTTCACTGATGGGTCCTGTCGTCTGGTGGGAAAGCATCGGAGATGGAAGGCTGCTGTATGGAGTCCTATACGACAAGTCGCAGAAACTGCTGAAGGAGAAGGTGAATTGAGTCAGTTTGCAGAAGTAAAGGCCATCCAGCTGGCTTTAGACATTGCTGAACGAGAAAAATGGCCAGTGCTCTATTTTTATACTGACTCATGGATGGTGGCAAATGCCCTGTGGGGGTGGTTACAGCAACGGAAGCAGAACAACTGGCAGCGCAGAGGCAAACCCATCTGGGCTGCTGCATTGTGGCAAGATATTGCTGCCTGGGTAGAGAACCTGGTTGTGAAGGTACGTCATGTGGATGCTCACGTACCCAAGAGTCGGGCCACTGAAGAACATCAGAACAACCAGCAGGTGGATCAGGCTGCTAAGATTGAAGTGGCTTAAGTAGATCTAGACTGGCAACATAAAGGTGAACTATTTATAGCTCGGTGGGCCCATGACACCTCAGGCCATCAAGGAAGAGATGCAACATACAGATGGGCTCGTGATCGAGGGGTGGACTTGGCCATGGACACTATTGCACAGGTCATCCATGAATGTGAAACATGCGCTGCAATCAAGCAAGCCAAGCGGGTAAAACCTCTGTGGTATGGAGGACAATGGCTGCAGTATAAATATGGGGAGGCCTGGCAGATTGATTATATCACACTGCCACAAACCCGCCAAGGCAAACGCCATGTGCTTGCAATGGGGGAAGCAACCACCGGATGGCTGGAAACATGTCCCACGCCCCATGCCACCGCCCGGAACACTATGCTGGGCCTGGAAAAACAAGTTTTATGGCGACATGGCACCCCAGAGAGAACTGAGTCAGACAATGGGACTCATTTCCGAAACAACCTCATAGACACCTGGGCCAAAGAGCATGGCATTGAGTGGGTGTATCGCATCCCCTATCATGCACCAGCCTCTGGGAAAATTGAACGATACAATGGACTGTTAAAGACTACACTGAGAGCAATGGGGGGTGGGACATTCAAACGCTGGGATACACATTTAGCAAAAGCCACCTGGTTAGTCAACACTAGGGGATCTGCCAATGGAGCTGGCCCTGCCCAGTCAGAACTCTTACGTACTGTGGAAGGGGATAAAGTCCCTGTAGTGCGTGTAAAAAATATGCTGGGGAAAACAGTCTGGGTTATTCCTGCCTTGGACAAAGGCAAACCCATCCATGGAATCACTTTTGCTTGAGGACCTGGGTGCACTTGGTGGAAGATGCAGGAGGATGGAGGAGTCCAGTGTGTACCTCAAGGGGTTTTGATTTTGGCTGAAAACAGCCAATGAACTGAAGGGTATGCTGTTAATTGCTATGTAATACTGTATGTCATCACTTCTGTGGTTGCAATATGCCATATCAATGGTATCATAGTAGGAATCTCCCAGATTAATGAAGAATGAACTTTGATTAAACCAAGCAAAGTGCAGCAGTGATGGAACAAGGACTGACTTCAGCATGCAACAATCCAACACCACACACAGCATCTCTCCTGCCTCGAAAGACTGTTACGACAGATGGAGCCCAAAAAGCACAGACTAAATGAACTCAACGAACATTTTAGAGGGATGGCCCATAGACTAAGGGAATGATACCTGTGTGTATACATATATATATACATCAGAAGACAGGGAAAGTGGTGGTGATTAATTGGAATGTACTAGAAAGGGTAGGACCTGGGCATGACGTAAATGGCACAGAATAAGGGGTGGATACTGTGCTGGTGTCAGCTGGGATAGAAAGAAAATTAACTCTAATAGCTGGTATAGTGCTGTGTTTTGGATTTAGCATGAGAATAACATTGATAACACACCAATGTTTTAGTTGTTGCTAAGTAGTGCTTATACTAGTCAAGGACTCTTCCAGCTTCCCATGCTCTGCCGAGTGCACAAGAAGCTGGGAGGGGGCACAGCCAGGAGAGCTGATCCAAACTGACCGAAGGGATATTCCATACCATATGATGTCATGCTTGGTATATAAACTGGGGGGCAGCTGGCTGGGGGAAGCAGCGATCACAGCTCGGGGACTGGTGGCGTCAGTCAGTGGGTGGTGAGCAGTTGCAGCACTTGTGGTTTGGTCCCGTCCCCACCCCTCCCCCCCTCCCCGGTTTCACCTCTCTCTCTTTCTCTCTCTCATTTTCCTTTTCATTATATTATTACTACTACTATCACTATTTTATTTTAATTATTAAACTGTTCTTATCTCAACCCAGGAGTTTTCTTGCTTTTGCTCTTCTGATTCTCTCCCCCATCCCACTGGGGTGAGGGGAGTGAGCGAGCAGCCGCATGGTGCTGAGTTGCTGACTGGGTCTAAACCACGACAGGTGTATTAAATTACAATTAACCTTCTTCAAATGGAACAACTTTATTCTTAGAAACATTATCAAAACAGTAGGTTGGGAGAATGAAACCCAGGATTTCAGAGGTGAACTGCTAAACCACATGGGTAACCCATTGTACAATTTGTGGATCATTATAATTAGTTAAGCTGCAGCCTGGAACTGTGGTAAGTGAATGTGATGTCCAATTTACCACTGCTGACAATTAACAATATATAGTTCAGCACTTTTAAGATGTAATTATTAATTTTTATAACATCTACTCTGTGGGCATGTTCCACCCCAGTATGTAGAAAAAACAATTTATACTTCATAACCCCCCCAACTGAGAAGCTCTTACTTAGGACAAACCTATGAACCTATGAACTTCTGCAGTAAATGACTGGACACCGTTAAAACAGCAGTTACTATTCTACTGCACACCCATCGTAACGCCTTGCTATCTACTGGATTGCCAACAGATAACTTCAGCTGTAAAAACTGAGACAATAAAGTACATTAGAATTAATCAATGAAGCTTGATTAGGAAAGAACGCTGTGGAAACAGTGACTCCTCTGAAATCTGAGGGTCTCAAATACCCCAAACCAGAAAACAGAGCCTAATTTCAGTTTAAAGAAAAGCAATTTTTTCCAGTTCAAACAGTACACAAAAACTAGACTGTTATCCCCCCTGTAGCTGCCACCCTGGATTATACCACATGCCCAGGAAAGCAGGCGCAAAGAGGTAGGTCCGTGTGCAGGCAGAGGAAGAGAAGAAAGGGGTGAGAAGCATTGTTAGGAGTTTAGAAAAATCCTGCAAACAGCCAAGTATTTTTCCTTCCCTAACTTCCTTTTCCCAGACTGTTTCTATGATAGAGACCTTCACAGACAATTTCCAGGATGATTTATCAAACCATAAAACATTGTCTGTGGTCACCTCTACAACAAATTTGGGCACGCTTGACAGTGTTTCCCAATAAGGCAGAAGATCCTGCAGTTAATCTGAGAACCCCCAATTAAACTGAAACGAAACAGTTTCTGTGGAAGTCTGCTGGAGAGTTCACAGTGATCTGCGCCTGCAAAAAATCTTGAGAACCACTGACTTCAGATATTTCCATATGAAGTATCATTCTAAACACAGGATGAAGCCAAACCAGTGTAACTGCCCAAGCAGAAAAATCTTAACTCCTTCCCTGGTATATACTCTCTAAGTCATGAGAGACTGATTTATTTTATCCACCTCATAACACATCTTCCTTTCTGCCCTCTCATAGTCACACACTTAAAATAGTGAATAGGCATGAACACAGTTCTGGTACTTACTTACACTGGGAACTTGAGAATGATTTACTAAGTCAACGTGTTAAATAATCTGTGAAAAGACAACAAGCTACTTCAGACCATCAGATAACTGGCCTGGCCTTTAAAAGCTACAGGCAGTGTTGATGGGCACGAGATGACTAACACTGCACAGCAAAACAGTAGGTTTCGACAGTTAAAACTGCACACAAAAACTAACTCTACATTGAAATATACAGTTTATTTTCTCAAAGTCAAGCAATACCATTTGTCAGTAGGTAAGTGTTAAGTGTCAGGCGGGAAAACTGTACATTTTCACTCTGGGCTGCAGGATCCAAACAGTTGGAGAAACACAGTGGAAATCTTTCACTATACAAAGAGATCTAGAACTGAGAACAACATAAGGTGAAGAAACAGCCATCCCCAGGACGCCAAAGGCAAAACATTAGCACCAGATTTTTTCAAAAAGCAACAGTATAGCTATTTACAGATTTACATATAACATCAGGAGGCAACCATCTTCAGGCTCCCAGGGTGAGAGATCTTCAACACAGCTTTGAAAAAAGAAAGGAGAGAATGGGGTCTATGCAACTGTTCTGTGAAAAGGATAATATATATATATAGCATTCACAATATTGCTACCTTTTATCGGAAAGATCTAAATCAAAGTACTGTATACAAACACATTGTAATTATATTATTATTCACATTTCACATACACATTTCAGAGTAACCACAATATGTAAAATTTTTAAAATGCCACAGATAAAACAACGCACACTTTTCTCCAAGCTAAAAGACAAGCATAATTTATTTGGGAATTGTTTAGTTTTGGGTTTGTTATGGTTAAGGGATAAGTTTCAGGACAAAGGGATCACTTGTCCTAGGAACATAGCAGCAAATAACTGTGAGATGCCAGAGACTACATTTCTGAACTAGGAGGAAGAAACTAAGGTCAGCTGTAGGTCCTGTAAAACGGTAGCTCCATTTGACCTCAGCTGATACACATCAATATAATTTCGTTAAAGATTTGGTCCAGGTATACAAAGTAGTGCACTATAAGGGGGGGCAACAGTCCTTTTAACATTTGCACCTGTCTGTAAAGGAACTGGTTTCAGAAGATTTTTGCTCCCCAGTTCCCCAACTCGCAAGAAATTCACCAATCAGCACCTCTCCGGTTCTCTCCCCGCAAAAGAGCAGATTCAGGGAAGAAAGACAAAAAATCTTTTGTGAATGCTGCCACTGCAGGAATAGTGGGAAGAATTATTTTCTCTCTTTTTCCAACACCTAGCTACTTGTATTTTCAGCCTGCTTAGCTACAGACTGGCATTCACATCCGCCTCAAAAATGGCTTCTTGTTGGGCAACCTGTTTGCCTACGGAGAGATAAACGTTTTCGGTACTACAATGTAAATGGCATATACACAAAGTCATCCAAGACTTTCCTTTGCCCGCAAAACTTTATCTTAACATAGACCTTGACGTTTAGACACTACAGAATTTCTCTGACGGTATCTGAGCAAGTCAGCATAACCTATTACTGCGCTAAAACATGAGATAGCACCTCTTCTTAGAGCTACTGGAAACCGTCCGTTACAAGTCAATGGCAGTATTGCTAGAACACAACCAGTAACCTGATACTGTGAACTAGCATCCTCTCATTTAGCGTTGTGCAACGGGAAAAACAAACAAACAAACCCCACTTACGTTCACAGTTACAAAGCAGAGCTGCTCTGAGTAATGCACAGTATTTACATGGCAGAAGTGTTTATATTGCATTTGGTAGTCTGAGAAAGAGGAAGGAACGAACAGCATTATGTAGGTCAGCTTCAGTATAACTTAACTGTCTATATAAAACCATCACAACGTTGAGCAGTCAGAAGAAAAACAGAAGCAGTGTCCTTAGGTGACATTTATTTTCATAAAGTGTAGCGGTTTTGGGGGAGGAAGAATAAAAACATGCATAAAAAGCACAAGAAAGAGCAAATGAGCCTTCTAAATAATTTAGATGAGAAATGTTTTGAACAAAATCAGCGCAGTACTCCCAGCTTGTTTCTTAAATCAAGTACAACTTGGTAAAGAAAATCGCTTGCGTTGCAGTAAGAGGGTGTACAAATACGTCTTGCAAAATAATTTTAAAAAAAAATCTTCAGCAAGGTAGCCACTAGGTGATTTGCAAGCTGGTTTAAAAAGTGTTTAACTGAGATTGATTTTAAAGTTATTTTCTGCAAGGGGAAAGTGCCATCCTATATACAGTATTACAAAAAAAGCATCTGATGCCACAGGATCAGAGTGACACTACATTTCAGGAATCTGAATATATTAGCTGTAAGATGCACGCTTCCCCTATTTAATGTGTCCTTAAAAAAAAAATAAAAAGCCACCAAATTTAGAGCTTCTAAATTTGTGTGCATTCATAAATTGCTGTTGGGTTTCTTCCCAGCAGTCTGTACAGCTTCTGAACATAAAGAATACAACTATTCCGAAAAATGCTGCTGTTTGCATGCACAACTGCCACCAACTTTCTTTCAACTTACTGAGCAGAAAGGTTAAGAGTCTATCCTGTTCTGTGGAGCTTTCTGTAAGTTAAGCAATGAGAAACAGCTGTAGAGTCCAGCAATAAAAATGTGTTCTAAAAAAATTAAATACATCATCCCAAAAAAATGAAAGAGCGCATTATTGCTGTTGTGAGAACTATTTTTCTCTTGTGCACTTGTTTCTCTACTGGACACTCAGACAAGCCAAGATACTCATTTGTATACTTGGAAACTCCCCCATCCCTTCCTTCTTTCCCATTTTTCACATCCTTGGTCAAACTCAGTCCTCTTATTTGAGCCGTTCGGGTTGGAGGCTATCGGTCAGACACTTCAGTTGCTCTTCCCCCAGCTTGATCTTGTCCTCAAGTTCTCGCTGCTCAATGATGAGGGCTGACTTCATTTTTACAAAGTGCTCATAGTCTGCTAAGTTCTCCTCGCTTAAGTAGTTCGCCAAAATGTCAAAGACAATACGCTCTCGACGATCCAGGTTTTCCTTCAGTTCTTTCGCATCTTCGTGTTGCTGGGTCAGCAGCTTCTGCTTCTCTACCAATGTCCGCTTAGGAGAAAAGAAAGAGAGTTAAAAATTCACTGGGTTCACTAGGTTGGGACAAGAGCTTCAGTGTTTAAGTCTCAAGTCTGTTTTATCTGCAAAGACAAACATTTTCCTGAATACTTAAGAGAGGTGGAAAAAGATTGCTCCTTAAAGTTTATTCTATTAAAATACATTAACAAACAGGAAAAAAAATGTAGCAAATCAATTAAAGATGCACCATTAATTTCTACTGGCCTCAACAGCAAAAACTTCAAAGACTACTTTACTATTTAATAGTTCAAAATAGTTACATAAAATACAGTTGCCTTTGAGAAGCATCCAAGTTCTCCAAATTAAGACTTCACTCAGCAACGTCTTACATCTTCAATACATAGCACCGAACTTCCACACTGAAACAGCTGTGGTTAGAGAATCCAGAAACAGACTAATTAACGGAGCAATTTGTTTTTACACAGCTCCTGACACTGTGGTATTTCACAGTTCTGCTGCAATCCACATGTCTTCTCCATGAGACGTGAAGTTATGTGGTCTTAAGACATGAGGCAAGAGCGAGAGCTGGGGCAAGACATCAGGAGGGAAGTAAAAAATAATAAAAAAAAGCATTATTTTCTCAAAATGGCTGTAAACTTTCTGCTTTGTGCCCTCACCAGAGACAAAATAGGAAAAAGGAAGGTTGAATGGAGAAACACACAAAGAAAGGGGACAGGAGCTATATCCCAATCACACATATGTATGAGCTAGAAGAGTGAGGTTCGTCTCATCCAACTTCACCTGTCTACGCAGTAGACAGCCACACCTGAATCACTCAGCTACACTCCTTTAGCAATACATGGAAAGAAACAGGAGCATTATTAATCTGACCTATTTCAGATGTCTGCCTAGAAGTGATTGCCTTTTTCCAGCAACAGAGTATGGCTGGCCTACTCCGACATCAAGAATTCCTGTACAGGCTTCTGGACTTAATTTAAAAGTGCCCCTAAGAGGCACCACTCCATAACTTTTAGCTTTGCTTCAGAGATGAATTTTCTTTAGAACCTGTGTCTTCAAATAAACCAGTCTGTTCAAATGTGTCCATTTTTTTCATTTGGACTTTATGCTAAATCATGCATGCTATAATAAACCTAAAAGATTTACAGAAAAGTGTTTTTGTAGACTACAAAATAGTGTCTTTTCAAGATGGAACTATGAGACAAAGGGGGATACAGACCAGCAAGCTTTAATAGACCTATCTGTCAGAGTTGCACACGTATCCTATGCTGCCTCTTTTTCTATAGACAGCAGAAAGCTCAGAGGGTGAAACACTTTCAGACTTGCGCTCGCAATGTACTTAAAATACACAGCCTAGATTAACTCAGGATCCAAGACAGCTATGGAAAACAAGTCACAGAAATCACACGTTATTAGAAAAACCACAGTTTAATCTTCCTTTGAGCTTATGCCAGGGGAAAAAAAAATCCCACTGCAAGTTGCAAGCAGAACTACCTGCTGCAAAGAGATGGAACTAGCCTTCCAAATTCACCAGGGGAACTAGCAGCCAAGCCCAAACTCAGGAGCGTGGCTAGACCGCTCCTCAGGGCAGCCTTGCAGCTTGTGAGTACATCGAGCAGCAGCAGAATTAGACAGAATTTGGTGAACACAAGAGGGCATATATCAACCAGCTGGAAGCTCAGTTGTAGAGTTACCTGCCTAACCTTGGGATGAAATAGCTCTGTTTTTCAAGCCATTTGCTATCATTGTCAACGGACACAAGAACAATCAAATGTTTAGCCCTTCACAACACTTCCTGAGATTTAAGTTGTATGGTTTTTTCTTACCAAGCCTATAGCATGACTTTAAGATGAACATGAGTAACCTGACAGTTTAAGGAAAGTAAACGCTACTTTCGTTATGAACTTTGCATGACACCTTAGTGCCTCTGCCCTTGTGGAGGTTTAGAGAATACCTAAGAGAAGTAGGATGCAGAGAGGTAGAAGGCAAATGAGAAACCTTTTGAATTTGCTTTTACCTCTGTCAAAGCTGACTGACACCAGAAAGCCTGTTTTGAAGGGTAAAGTGAAACACACTGTAGCAGGTTCAAGACACCATTCTTGAGGAGGTTCTCTGAGCAACAGGTAAATGGCTCACCAGGCCTAAAGGTGCAAGTGATGGCAGATGGTTTCATCTGACCGACTTCAATCAACCAGAGCCAAGCAGAGTGCAGAAGGGTTTTTTACAGTTAGCAGTGATCTGAAGCCCCAGCCAAACACAGACCATCTGAAGCTCCTCTGATGGAACAATCTCTGACTCTTTCTACTGAGAGTCTTTCTCAAGAATTGCTTGCTGTCTTAAAAACACAGCCATATGAAAAGGGACTTCCTCCATGTATTTGAATTCCTAGCATCCAATTCCTAAATTACTATCCCTGGTACTTGTCCCTAGTCTTGCAATAACAGGACTTGTGGGGTCTAGGCATCTGATCACATCTGTGGACTGCTGGTTCTGTGCTTTACGGTTCTCAACACACTCTGGCTTTGATTGATAGGGGAAGCAATAGGAAGACACTGGCCTCACTGTATGGAAGGAAGGGGGCTGGTAGCTATTTCAGATGAAGCCCCTTTCAGAAGCTAAAGTTGAAATAGCTGATACTGTTCCTTGTGGCAAGAGACCTATTACAAAGCATCTAACAGAGTATTAATTCAGCAGTGCTTATTTGCCTGCTGACAGACTGTTTATTTAGAAACCCTGCTGAGCTGTTGGTGGTTCCTAAAAAGTGGAAAACTATCAGAGTAATGTTTATTAGACAACAAACTTAAAAAAAAATTAAAAAAATCAGTGATCACGAAGGATATGATCCCCAGGGATGGAAGTAAGTCTCCCCCATTTCATTTACGTGGTACATTAGTAGTACACCAAATATCATCATGTGACCTACAAAATACCAAAGAACAAACAAAAAAGCCACATGCGCCAGTCTAAATTCAAAGAAACGCATATGTAACCCTACATGCATTGTATTTATAGTCAAAGTACCTGGGGACTTGATCCATCTGAGAAGCATCTCTGACCAACACTTTTAGATGTATTTCTGATGTTACTATGGCAAGACTTTGGTGTCAGTGCACGAGAAGATGAATGGGGATTAAAATATGTTAGGGACTTGGACTTCTATCAGTCTAAATTTGACAGCAGAGCACACAATTTCTGACTGCCTTTACTACACCACTTACCTTCTTCCTTTTCCACACCTAGCCAATAAGCTGTTTTTATCACAGCTCTCAAACTGCATTTCCTACATGCTCATATCATCTGGTAGCTCTTTCCCCAGCTCACACTCCCATCTTTGAGCCCAACTGCAACCACATTTAGAAAAAAGAAGTCTAAAGAAGGATTAAATTTCTTTAAGTTTCAGAACCTTTGATGTGCCTTCTAATAAGCTGTCAAATACCTTCCCTTCACCTCAGTCAGAGAGGGGTCTGGACAGCCATTAAACAAGTACGTTTGGCAGCAGCTAGAGCCAAACAGCAAAAACACAGCTTCAGACTAGTCCCAGCACTTACTGGTTCTTATTGGTGAAACAACGGAGCATGTTGAAGAAATAACATGAATCCACAACCCGTGGAAAAAATTCTGTTACATCACTTAGGTGGACTGCTGGCATTTCAGTCTACAGCTACAAGCCAAAAATCCCACTTCACATTCATTTAACTGTAGAAGCTAAACTCACTTGACACATACCTGCCCCCCCCCCACCCTCTCTCTTCATTTATTTTGTTTATTTTTGCCTTTAAGTTTCATGCATGTCTACATGTCTCCTTTGGTGCATATCTATATCGCTAGGTTATCTGCTTCCCAGCTAAGGCCTGTTGGGATTTGGAGCTAAACAAAGTGCTGCCAGCAGAGATGGGATCCAACAGGTAAGAGCACCTCGAATGCTCCTGAAATTTTCACATCTTCTGGGATTCCTCCACATCACTACTGGGCTATTCTGGTTTGGTAAAACATGTTTTCTATTGAAAATTATTTTTGCAATGTCTCCCTCCTGCCCACCCACTCCCCCCTCCTGCCCTTACTTTTTAAAGACTTTTCCTTCTGTCATTTCTTGCTCTTGTTCCTTGCTAAGCATTGTGGAGGAAACTGTAGCAGATGAGAAACGTTTTCTTTGTAACAACCTTATAGATTTTTATCAAGATCCTTGCTGAGTGTAAAGAAGTCTGTAAGCTTTCTGCATTACAGCCCAAAGCGACACTCCTTTTTCCACCCTGAATTGTTAGAATATTTTTGTTTGTCTCCTTTTTACACTCTTACCAGTAGTTCCCCTCCTCCTTTAAACTTTTGCTAAGTCTGTTTTCCAGTATGTTGCACCCCAAAACACCACTTTTTCTCACCAAGCCACTTGCAGTTTTAGTATTCCATGCAAAAGCAAAGCAAAGAGAAATCTAAAGAAAATGGCCTTATGAGATTTATCCATTTGCTATCCCTAATCTTGAGCTCTGTGATTTAGATAAACAAAACCAAGGAAAAACCCCCACACGAGGTTCACTAAATGCAGTGATATTATTATTGGCCTTTCTCACCCGTTCTTCTGGAGAGGTATTTTCATCCAGGTTATTAAGGGCATTTTCCACCCGGGCCAGACGACCTGATAGTGACAGCAGGAGGTTGACCACTTT
Source organism: Morus bassanus (assembly GCA_031468815.1). NCBI lineage: Eukaryota > Metazoa > Chordata > Aves > Suliformes > Sulidae > Morus > Morus bassanus. The sequence goes on along the minus strand of CM062568.1, from coordinate 82,450,380 downwards.
GTCAAGGTCGCCGATAAACATCTTGAATTTGTCGTACTCATTTGGTTTGCAAACTTCTTTCACAATGGCCTCTACCTCCTCTCCCAGTATATTGTTTGCTTGGATGTCTTCCAGAAGCGTCTCCCGTGCTTCCCTCAGCACCTGCAGCTTCCTACTAATGCTGTCAATAAGTTCTTGCTGTGGAAAATAAAGGGAATGAGGATTTATTAGCACTACTGCATTTTTCCTCACTTCTAAAAGTCCTGTCAGAAATCTAGCATTTTAATACACTGAAACTCCCATGTGGCTTTGACAGTGAGTGCATTACAAATAAATATACCTCTAAGGTCTATACCTCTGGATTCAAAGGTTCAGGATGTTGGTCTACGATGCTCAGCTTGAGACCTGTGTTAAAGCAATTTATCCTTGTGGCAAAAGATGAAGGACTCCCCTGGCCCCAGCCAGCATTCCTGCTTCTTCTTTGAACAGCTTCAAAGCCTGCTACGGAACAGCATAAAGTACGGCACATCCTTTTCTCTCTAAATACCAGGTCCATAATACCTTTCTGAAGAGCTACACTTAGGAAGATAAACAGTACCAGGAAAACAATCTTGTATTTTCCACATGACGCAGTTAAAACTAGGGCACTCCCTAGCTTTTTCTTCCTTTCTGCGTAATATTAGCATCCTTCCAATAACAGTCCTTCCACACTCAGAAAATCTTAGCGTTAACACTGCCTTACAACGTTTCTGTAGGGAAGTCATAATCCCTGTGGCACAGAACAGGGAACAAAATCTACTTCTGTATCGTGCAAAGCAGCCCTGTGCAAAGCTGTACAAAGTGGCTCTGCCAAAGGACCAGACAAGCATCTCTGGCTGTCACTGTCCTATGCCAGGAGAATATATCACCTCATCTGCAGTTTGTTGCGGTTTCTCTAGTATAATCCCCCCATTGCCAGGGATGCACATGCCCTGGCTTAGAAAAAGCATGTCAGGTGCATCACCAGCAGAGCCAGGCTGACAACCCAGATCTCCTCCCTCAGTGACCTGTGTTCCATCTTTGCTGCCTGGCTACTGCCCTGTGTTTGGGCAAGAGGGCTCATTTCTTACACGTCCATTAGCCTTCACTCGTGCACAAAGGGTGGAAGTCAGTTCACCTAGTCGTCTACCCTAACACGGGATGAATCACACGTTAATTTAAATGTAGATGCCTATTTAGTATTCAGCTAATTTCAGGTAAGAAAAATTTCCAAAGCATTCTTTAAACATACACCTCAGTGCAATTCCTAAATGAAAATTACATCCTTCAAAAAAAGTTATTATTTCACAGTATCCCTTCAATTTTTTTTGAAAAAATTACTCATTACATTCTTTAGGAACCCTGCTTTCTAAATGCAAGTCTGATTACAAGCCTTCGTGATTACTGAGAAACATACTGATAGCAGCTACCACTCTCAGACGCTACTGAACAGCCATTGCCAATTTATTTTGGGAACAAAAAAACCCCGACAACAACAGCAAAAGTCTGCCATCTTAAGCGAAAGCAACTACACCCTGAAAATTTAAAAGCCTTTTTGAAGGTAGAAATTCAACACATGGATTATCTGGGCTGATTTTCTCCTTTTTGATTTAATATACTCAGGCCAGGTTAATCTGGATTTGGGTTATCTGTTAGTCTGGGTGCCCAAAAGATTAAGGTAGTAAGCAGTTCTACAGATGCCTGCTTTACTGACTGATTAATCTGCAGGATTTGATTTCCCGTCCCCGCCCCCCCCAATGCAAATGCAGTTTGATTTGGATTATGTAGGTCACAGTGCTACGCTCTCGTTTGCCTCAGATGACAGGCACATGCACAACGCCGCTGTTTTACCATATGAAACACAACAGGATACTGTTGTGCTCTCTGTTACTATCTCGAGTTTTTCACTTCTGCAGCCATGCTGTGGCTTTCTCGAATGAAAAAGCACCAAACGAGCACTCAACGTTTACCGATCTGGTCTGACAATCCAGATCAGCTCTCAAAGTTTCTTTACACAACAAACAAACAAAAAGCGCCATTTTCCCACTAGCATCCTATTTAGATGTCCCCAAGCAGCTGAAGCTAGCCTCTAAAGGACCGCTTCTGCAGGCAAGGAGGCCATAAGTACTCGCCCCTCTTTAAGACTGTCATATCTATTAAGAATTGGATTATGATCACTGATTCCTTCCTACCCATGTGGAGCAGCCTTTGGTTGCAGCAACTGTGAGCTCACTACATACTTTAGCTAACCAGCAGAAAACCTGTATTGCATGCAATATCTACTAAGCCTGAAGAGCTCCACTCTACATCTTGAAACTGGCAGATGAATAATTTATAAGCTGCGAATTCTGCACCAGTAAACAAGAAAACAATAAAACCTCATCTTTTTCCAGTAATTCTTGCTGATCTGACTAGCAACACAAAGTAGCTCAGCAGAGTGCTGCTCAGGTGGTTCACTGCTTGGCATGCGTTATGTAAAGTACTCTGCTCTCAGCTCACCACCCCATTCCGCATGGTTCAGGCCCGAAAGCAGAAGAAACTTGGTATTCTTCAGTTATTTTCACACTCTTCAGGAGATGCTGAAACTTTCCTAAAGGCAAAGAAGACACTTCCTGCTCAGCCACTTCTGGCTTTTCCTTACTACAAAACCCACTCCTGTAGTGTCTTCAACATCTGTTCAATATTTTATAATTGTGGTAAACCTACATTCAATTCAGTACATGAGACACACACATTCTGTAGCTGCTAGCTGGGAATACAGGGATCATCCCAAATTTAAAAAAAAAATAAAATTAACGACTCTGTATGAAATTCCTATACTTATTTCAAAAGGGGGAAAAAAGGCACCACACATTTCTGGTTTGCAGAGCAGAGAATGACAAATATTACAATCATTCCACAGTGGACTGCAATTAAGATATCTCATAACAGAACTGACCAATTTCTAGGAATCAAGGAACAGGTTCTGGGCGTATGCCTCCTCTAAAATAACTGAAGTCGTAAAGTGTGCTATTAAAGTGTTCAGGTCCTTAATGATCCCTTGTTAAACTGTTGCCAAATATGTGAAGCTGGGCCAAGTTATATATTCTGGCTGTTTTATAAAGAAGCCTTGACCCACTTAGCGTAAGTTTTATACATTTTCTGACAAGATCCAAGATGAAAGCTCACTGAACTGAGTGCTCGCATCCTAACGCGTGTGGAGCAGCAGGGAGAGAAGTAAGCTGCAACGTGTGCGGAGCTACAGCAATATGTACATTCAGGGAAGAAGATGGGGGAGCTCTGCTAAAAGCTCTTCATGAAATACTCGTATGATTAGTGGTGCATACTGGAGCTGGGGGGATGGAGGGAGGAGTACGTAAAGGGTGAATATGATTTCCCTGGTAACAGACACCAGCGCAAATAAATGGCACTTTTGCTTAGAAAAAGTTCTAGTATTTAGTCTGCTGGGCAAACAAGAAATTTTAACACTCCCCCCCCACCATATACTCCATAATTAATGGGAAGAAAACTAATTCTAGCAAAAACGATGAATGTGACTGTCATGTGTGGCACCAGATTATTTCAAATGCAGTGAAATCCTTAATTTGTCTAAGTAGTACAGCTGTTGGATTCAGCAGCTCTCTGGTGAGAGGGTAAGGGCAGCTCTCCCACTGTGGCCATGCCATGGCCCTGGCAGCGCACGCCGTATTGAACTGAGCGATGCAGTGGGGGCAGAGGGAGGGAGGGAAGGCGGGGGGGCGGGGGGGGGGGGGGGAGGGGGGAATAAACAGAGCAGTAACAAAAAACACTACAGCCCCCTCAAATGCAGTGGCATCCACTCCTGCACTGAACCAGAGGTGGGAATCTCCTATGGAATCTCTTCTTCTTAGTGACTAAATATATTCCTAATATTTAATTAAAAGACATTTCTTTGGGACTGGATTACCAAATGCACCCTGGCAGTTGATTATTAAACAGAGAGCTGACTTTAACAAAAAAGATTTGCACACCGTTGCATTACTGGCTTCGGTAAACAGAGTTAAACTACCTCACTTTAACTGATCAAACAGACCATTTCCTCCAGCTTACCCGTACTGGAAACTATGATTAAAATATTTTGTGCCAAATCACTAATGAGACGAGTGCGATGATTTGAACGTAGGACAACACTTTCTCAAACAACAGAAATGCCATTATATAATCATTTTAATACCTAGGGGATTGTGTTTACCTTAGACCAGAAATAAAACACCAAAGGATGGGGATGAACAAGAGTGGAAGAGACTGCCTCCCTTGTGATGAGTAACTTCTACTGAATCCACCAAGCTGATTAGCTATCTCCCACCACTACTGTTATTAATTTGGGAGGTAGGAGAAATAGAGGGCAAAGTGGTTTGTTGCTCATGAAAACAAATCGAAAAAAAGAATGGGGTGTGGGTGGGGGTATTTTTTCCCCCTCTGTCAGGATAAACCCAAATCCTGGACCTAAATTTCAAAAATACGGAGCAACTAAAACCACCACCAGTTACAGTGGGATACATAAGCACTACTGTTTCTTTATACATACCAAGTGAGAGAAATACACTAAAATCTCAAATGGAAATCAATACTTTAAAATAATCTCCCCAAAACTTTTCCCCTTGGGACCTTCCAAAATATGTATCAAGCTGCAAAAAGCACCTAATGTGAAGTTCCTAAATTCACAGTCGGACAGTTAACAATCCCCCCGCCCTTAAAAAAAACGAGGCCGATTTTCCAAGTGATCCTGTACATGTAGAAGGCCTTTTATTTAGGGCTGTTTACCTAGCAAATTCAGAGTTAATAAAATGCACACAACCAAGAGCCTCCCATTACACTTTCAGAAACGTCTTTTACCTTCTTTTCTGACAAGTCATGATCCAGCTCATCTTCAGAATCATCCTCGCTCTGCTGCTGTTGCTGCTGCTCCTGCATGTCCTTCATTTTAATCAGCAGCTCTGCCTTTGGTGCAGATGTGCTGTAGTAAGTAGAATTGGTTGTCAGGGAGATGGCAGATGGCGTGCTCTGCTCCTCTTTCCTGGTAAAAAGTCAAAACTTTCATTAACTGCCTTGACACCCTCATCACTGAAAAGAAAAGACAATCTTCTAAAGACATCATTTCACCAAGCAAGCAGGGGGTTCAACAGAAAGCCGTTACTTGTGGAAATAGGATAAATAAATATTGGTTGTGAAGAAAGTTTGTATGAACTCAGCACATGCCCACCAAAAGCTAAAACTGAAGTAGTGCAGAAGACATTTCACCATTACAATGAGTGAAACAAAATGTAAAGTTACATTTTACTAAGCAGTGCAAAGATCTCAGTGTCAGAGAGAGCATTCTTTCAGACTGCCGAATGTGGGAAACTGCAGCATAAGTCTTTATCTTTTTGATTATGGAATTATCTGTGACCTTCTTGAGAAGGCTACAACTTAATTTGATAACTCATATCAGGAAAACAAAAGACCCACAGAACATCAACATGGATAGAATTCAAATCTTTTCTGACTCTGTTCTCATTCACTTCCAGGAAACACCTCATGCCCACTTCAAGTTGTCTTTGTAAATTTTCATCACACAAAAAAGGCTAAAATATTGTTCCTTCTTTATCCAGTTACTAGACTGCATGATCTTGGCAAAACATCTAATCACTATGAAATAGGAGAAGTTAATTATTCCTTAAGTTCTCAAACAAACAGTTTTCAACCAGGTCTTGGGAAACTTTTCACATTGTACAACCCTGTTCCTTTTCTGTCATTAATGGTATCATTAGCAGTATTATGCTTGACTCCTATTCTAACAGAGAAGTCTTAGTAAAGCCCCAAACCTCAACAGCACTAAGATCGTCACCTTCAGTCCCCTAGGAAACTTGACACACTTTGGACAGCAGCTTACAAGGAACCACTGGCCTACAGAAAGTAATACTCACTTCTCCTCTGAAATTTTTGGAGAAGGGACTTTTGGCAGGAGCTTCCTGCGCTGCTGAGCTTCTTCTAGGAGGTGTTCATCTTTAGGGAATATTCCAACCATCAGATCCATTGTAGTTTTTATTTTCACGTTGGGATCTAGTATGTCTGCTAGAGATTTATCCCTTCCCACAATCTCTCTGGCTAGTTCCTCTGACTTCCAGTCTTCAAAGGTCTTCTCTTTGGCCTTTACATAGCTGACTGCTGGCATGGCAGCACTGCTGTCCTTCAAGTTGCTCCCAGGTTCTTCAGCTGGTTGAGGGTCAGCTGGTTTGGTTCTGGCTTCTGGCTCTGGCTCTACACCTTGCCTGGTGTAAGCGCAGAACCGTGAATAGGACTGCTCAGAAGTGCTGAGTGTTTTAATTTGGTCCTTTTCTAAACCACTGGGTAAAGCAGGAGGCTCCATAGTACTGACAAGACTTTGCCGACTCTCCTTCTCTGCGCTGCTCTCAGAATGAACTATCTTGATGGGAACCATTTTCACCGTAGTATTGTTGTCTATAACCCTTTCAATTCTGGAAAATAAGCAAGATTCATCTTTAGAAATGGAACAACCTTACATCTCAGTTCTTATGTGCAAATCAGAGGGGAAGCCCAAATATGAAAAAAGGAAGATAAGAGATCTAGGTAATGGAATACTCCTTGCACTGTATTTCAAACCCTAAATCTACACGTTTTCTTTTCTGCCCACACATTTTAAGTAGCATTAGTTCATTTCTAAGTAACCCTAACATCAGCCTTGCGCAAAACTCACGGTACCCATTTGTTTCCATGAACGTGAGGGTCCAATCACAGCAGCCAGGCCCCAGATTTGAGACAGTGCTGCTGAACCACCTTTTACCCCTTTGCTGCCACACATACAGAGAAAAAACACGCTTTAAGCTCAACTTCATTGCCCAACACAGATTTTGGCCTGACAGGCAGCTTCGCTGCCTGGGGAGTTTGTGATGCCCTCACATCAGTTCTCAGCTCTTCCAAGGGAAGAGACAACAGACAGATGGAAGCATCCTGCAGGCTAGGTCTTTGCTGAGCTACAAGAATAACAAATAATCACACATGGAAAACCTGGAAATTATTCAAAACTTAATTACATGATTAAAAAAAAAAAATCTGTATTTGTAAAACTTTCACACAAGATACGTTAGTTTAATAAATAGATCCCACCGCAGTGTCCTAGTTTTCTACTTAAAGGAGAAAAAACAGCCACTGAAGAGGATAACACACAGTTCTGGATACTCCTTTTAAAGGAAGCTTATAGCAAAAATTCTGTACTGCATTGTACAAAGGGTCACCTTGGACATTCAGTAAGGCAAGCTATTTAAAGAGAAGGCTAACTTAGATTTTTAAATTGGACAATAACATGTTAAATAACAGTACTGAAACATCTGTACTGTATGTAAACCATCTAAGAAACTGAAGTCTAGCTTGGTGGTTTTGAGTTTGCAGAAAGTTTAAAATTATTGTCATAATGTGGGTTTGGAAGCTCTACAGCAAGTAAAGGAACATTGCCTACTAGCTAAAATATCTGGTTTCATCTGGCTGGGTTGCTTGCTGCCTTTCAGATAACTGAGCAAGACATACTACAGCTCTTTTCCTCTAAGTGTGGGTGTGTCACTTTCCTCAAAAATAAACTTATACCTTATTGTGCTGCACTTTTCTTTTGTAGGGAATAGCAAAATCTGCTTGACTTTGTTTTTCAGAAGTTGTACCTTATATTTTAAAGGCATATTTGCTTCTGAATGAATGTGCAGCCTCCCAATAGGAATTTACTTTCCTCAAGTGCTTTGCAGACGTGCTTTGGCATACTGATCCAACTTTTGGGGCAGGTTTTCCAGCCCATGCTGAACCCCCCCCACTCCCATTCAGTCGGGGTGTTTTCATTCAAGGCGACTGTCATTTAAAAGAGCTCGCTCCCGCGTCCGCCGCCCAGCCCTAGCTCCCTGTCTGCAGACATGGGCTCTCCTCCTGGCTGCAGTGGAGCTGGGCAGAGGCTTGCCACTGCCCCTGACCCTTTCTTTTGTTTGTTTTTAAATAAAGCCCACACCTTCTGGACTCCACTAGACTGTGAAGAGGAACACATTTTTGACTTTGGGGGAAATACAAGATGCATGCTAAGTGTGTGTCGGGCAACTGGAGAAGTGCGCTGACTGCAGTTCTTCACCTAAAATGCCCGGCCTCTGTTTTGAGATTCTGAGTACATTCCTCTCAGCCTAGTAAAAGATTTTCCAGATACTTAGGCATCATCAACTCAACTGATTTCAGTCAGAGCAAAGACAGTTCAACACCAGGTGCTTCAGAAATTCTGTTTCTGCAATCACTATCCACCTGATTTCTGAAGGTGTTCCAACTGTGGAACCGTGGCATGAAATTTTGACTTGCAGCAACTCTGCTTGGGGCCATTATGAAGCTTTACTCCAACCACAAACACAGTGACTCCTCGACCTGAGTGCATGTTTACTGGAAATCTTTTAATGAACATCTACCGATGCACTCTTTTAATCTTTATTATTGCTAAACAGTTGTCTTTGGAAGTAGCTGGGTTCTGCACACCGCCAATATTTCCCCACACTACATTGTTCTACCTAAAACACTGCAGGAAACCTACACACTCACTCAGTTTATCCTGTTGATAAACAGGACACCTTTCTTAAAAAAAGAGTAATCAGCTACATGCTGACATCATCAAACATTAGCTGTCCACAGCATGCAAACTGGCATGTCCAAGAGCTCATGTGCAAGGAGCCAACAGAAGTAATAAGCCAAATCTAACTAATTGCATATTAAGATAAATCTGCTTGACGTATTTTACTCATATGAAATAAATACGATATAGCAAATACGATCTAGAAGGTTCAGAGGTATAGCTTACATAACTTTCCTTTTTTGTCATACCTGTTTTATTGAGTAATTATTAACTAAGGACAATGTACATTGTGCACAAACAAGAGCTGTCTGGGCTTAAGAATTTTAAATGTTAACAAAAGATTTGCAGGGTAAGTGCATTATCATTCAGATATGGGCATATAATTAGGCACACCTCAGTGCTCATTTCAACACTAAAGCTTAGTAAGAAGGAAGGACAAACACAATTAGCTTTCTATGCATCCCTGGTATCTAGTCATAAAGCAATATATTAAGGAAGTCATTACTGTCATCTACCTTTGCACGTGGATGCTAGGGTTCGCATGACATGTTGCACTTTTCTCAGTAAACTGTATTATTACTTCATGTTAAAAACACTGCAGGATGAAATCCCATTTTTTTTTTCCTCCGGTTACAAGAAGAAAAATATCAATGCATGTTTAGGAAAAAAAGTGATTCATGATTTCTATATCATAAAGCATACTGGAAAACAGCATGATTGAGTCTAGTCAACTATTTACATTACAGTAAAGAAAAGCTATTTCAACTACTTTTGCTCAGAGAAGCAACCTCTGCATTCATTCAGCTTGGAGGTTTTGTTTTCATTCTTTAACCATGAATTATAGTGCTGAAGGATTTATGAAAACTAAGATTCCTGAGCTTCCTGGAAGAGTTTGTTATCTTGTGGGAGAATAACCTTTTATGATGTTAGCAGCATATGACAGACACAGCAATCAATTAATTTCAGTCGGTTTATCTAATTCTGCGTTTATCTAGCCTGGAAAGGACTGACTTTCTACTGCTGAATCTTCGGCCCACCTCAACACAAGCAGTGCTGTGGACCCCTCCACAGAATACCTGGAGTGCCATGTTTCATCATAAAAGCAACGTGAAAACAGTCACAATTTGGCAGTGTACCTTACTGTGTGCGCTTTCAAAACAGATGTTCTCACAAAGGATACAGCTTCCCTTCCCACATCTGCTTTGTCCCTACACCAATTCACATTCATATACAGACTTGGGTGGGGGAAAATGACGACAGGGAATAATCTGATTTCGCTCAGACTTACAGTGGAAAATCCATTTGCATCCACCCCTTTAATTTTCTACTACCAGCTGTAACACCTGAGCAGCATCAGTCAACTAAAAGAAACCACAGGCCAGCTGAAGGACTTTAATGGTGCCACCTGGAATTTCACATAAGTCTTGGGTGTCTTTAGGACATGCTGCAATGGCTCATGCTTAGTGAACCCAAAGGATGTGTTTTTAGTAAAGAAAATGAACAGTCAACCATTAATAAGGTCTAACTGGGCAAAAAGTGTTAATAAAAGAGTAAAGGAGTTACATCTAGTACCTGGCTGGGTTCTCATCCTGTACGGACACGGGAGGTTTATCTGTGAGCTTCTGTGGTGCAAACTGAGGAGAAGGGGACCTTGAAGTCTCCATGCCGGGTTTTTGAAGATACTGATACTTAGAAGACAATACAGACTCAGACCTAAGGTGCGTTTTTTCTTCTAAGTGCTGACAAACATTCTCCGTGGATGATGCTTGCTGGAGCTGCTGTGGATTAGCACTCTTCAGTTTTCCATTGAAAGCTGCAGGACTCTGACAGAGAGAGGAGTGACTGGGAAATACTTCAGCAGAGCTTGGGGACGACGATGGAAAGGGCCGGCTGGATGCTACCAGCAGAGATTCAGAAGAGGTGTCGAGCGACAGCGCCGAATTATCCGGTCGCCTGTATTTATCTCTTTTAGGCGGTGGTGGCCTCTGAGGAGCAGGTCCACGCTTCTTGTTCAGCAGCACTGGCTCTACCCTGTGGTTTTCCTCTCCTTTGCCCTGGGACAGACAGGAGTGGCTCTCGTTCAAGGTCTGTGGCTCAGAGCAGGGGAGATGAGGCAGGCTGCAATCCTTGCTCTTCTCGTTCACGTTTTCCTGAGAGTATCGGTAATCACTAGGCAGCGTCCCAGACCTCCCCCGGCTCTCGTGAGGCAGAACCGTAGGCTCTCGCACATGCAAAGGTCTGACAGATGCCTTCCACTTGTGGCCTAAATTCTGGTCCAGCTGATCCCTCTTCTCCAGTGGGTTTTCCCTTAGGACCCCTGTGTCAGCTTGCCTAGAGAGAAGAACATGTCGTTAGTGAGCTGCTGATTTACTTCCTTCAGCGCGAGGCCACTGTACCGATCCAGGAAGCTTGAACACCAAGATCACATCCAACATTTAACATCAACTCCTCCAAATCTATGGTAACTGTATGGCACAAAAACATCCTCTCATGTATGGGCACCTAATGTAACGTGATGAGTCAAAGCATAACGTCAGACTAAATTAGGGTATGGAGTGCCACAGGATGTGACAAATCTTTGGGTAACCCGAGGCGCCGCGGTCTGTACAGCATAGTTAAATGCACAGCACACCTCCAGTGCTGATGTACGGGGCACAGCCAAATGTGCAAATGCTGGAGAAAACCAAACTGTCTTGAGAAGAGGAATCCTAATACTAAAATTTAATTCTCCTCTTGCTTCATTCAGTAATGAATTGTGGAAAACAAGTTTTTTCTTTATGTGCAAAATTAATACTTAAGTGTCATTTTAAATGTGAATTGGATACCACGAACTTTAATTATAAATCTGGAGGTCGAATTTTTGCATAACTGGTGAAAAACAAAATGACTGCAAAGAAAATGTTTGCCGAAGCTAAAAAACTGGGAAAGGGAAAATGAACATCTCCTGAAAAAAAGGCAGAAGAGGAAATTTAGAAAGGATAGTATTTTCCAGTCAGGCTTATTTTAAACTGGAACTTCTTTTGCCCTGTCAGCACAAATGACAAACAATGGCCAAAAAGGCCTTATCTTAGACAGGAATATCTTTGGGTTTATTCCAATCTTAAACTCTCTATTTCCCTAGCCAGGAAAAAGGCTTTCGCAGCTTCAGGCTTGTGCTTTGCCACAAGACATGCAGTTCATTTGTGCTCACCAGATAAAGACAAATTGGGAAAGAAACACAAGGCAGAAAAAAAAAGTACCTCTGGAGCCCCGAGAGGAGACAGGTTTGCTCTCTGCTTAAAGAAGGCTGAAGAGACACTGTGAGCTTAGAAAAGAAGCTGCAACAGAGAAGTAAAAGGCTTCAGAGAGCTGCTAATATCGTTTGTGCTACTGATAGCACTGGTCTCTGTATTTTGAAAGAGTAACCCTGTAGATGTGCACTGCCCGAGCTTTCTTTCGAGGGGACTGTGAAAGAGGCACCTTTCTCAGCCTATTTGTAAAGTAAGGTTAACCTGAATTTTCAACATAAACAAGTTATCAACCTTCCTGTACCAGTTTTGAGAATAAGTCTATAGGTATTTAACATCAGTGTGTACGAAAACAAAGTTTGAGATAAAAGCACATAAAAATAAGTAGTAGGATAAGTCCATTATGAATTCAAGAAGAAAAAAGTAAGGAGCAGTTACACACTGCATTACTATTTTAATTTAAAGTTAAAACAAAGTTAAAAAAAGTTAAAGTTAAAACAAATCTTTAAAATGAAGTATTGTGGGAAGACAACTGATTAAATATGGGTTCTACTTTCACACCTCTACGATCAAATTACATTCTCAAAATTATTGTTTTTTTAGTCCTTGGATCTGTGATGTCTTAGCACTTATGGAAAAAAGTTCAAAAACAAATCTGGACATTGTTATTAAACTGCCTGATGTATGGGATTTTTTAAATAATTGTACTTCATACTGATTTTTACATGTCAGTAATAAAACAGCATTGTACTTCCAAGAGGGATGGCTTTTTCACAATTTAATTCCTGAACAGTCATATATACAATCTCTGTCTCTCATGTGAAGTGTTAAATTTTAAAATTAAATTTTAATGGGTAAATTTTCAATTTAACATGAATGAGGAGCTCAATATTGTTTAAACTCAGATCTCTTCATATTGCTCTTAACTAAGAGCAGTTGGTTCAGACAACTTTGAGTTGTCTGGCAAATTCAGTCAATTCTGTGTTACAAAACAGTATTTATTGACTCCTATTTTAACACTAGATGAAGGGCAGTTTTGTTAAGTAAAATGATGTAAGGCCAGAAAGACCAATGCCATTCAGATTTGGTTACATGGCGTCTCTAGAGTCAGCTGGTTTTCCCTAGTAAGTTCAATGTAAGCAGAACTGGGCCTGTAAATAGTTCCAGTAATTTTAATGAAAATATTTACCAAATGAAGACTCCCGGCCTTCAGTATGAAATATCACGTTTAAATCAGTGCTTTTCATTGTCTAGATAACCCATGTAGAGCACAGTTTTCTCCTAGTTAACCTGTGCCAAAAAATTCTTCAGGCCTCTCTATTCATCTTCACATACATAAGCCACAACATAAGACAGTGTAACAGCTGCGCTTAGGTGCACGAAGAATCAAGGGCACAGCACAAAATGTTGCGAAGACATAAATTACATGCACTACTTCAGCCAGTCTGGCAAGTATACATTGAACTTTGCATGCACATCAGGAGTGGGTGTGCTGGTGGAAGCAAACAGGACAGAGCATACCACCGACCTGACACGTTTACATATCCAAAGCATGTAACCAAATTTCTTTAATTTTACCCTGACTCAGAATGAGTGCTTTAGTAGTCCTGTCACTTTCCAAAATAGAGTAAAAGGAAATAAAGAATCACACCACAGAGAAGTTTAGAGATGCAACATTTGCAAACATGGAGATAAAATTCAGAGATCACATACATACATACAGCTTCCACAAATTAATCAAACATTTTGCAATGCCACAGAAACTGGGTCTGAGGAAAGGTGGTTACATCCAACACTGAGGCTAGTTTGCATTCAGTGTGAGTTGGTCCTCATGCAAAACATGCTTATCACATTATTTTGGAGAGATTTGAGCTTACTGTTCAGAAAGGAAGAAAAGAAAGCAAGCTTCAAGCCCCAGGAGAACACAGTGGCAAGAACCTGCAAAGGTGTTACATTATTATCAATACCAAGAAGTCCACTAGGCTACTTTAAATCTGTTGGTGCTTCATGTAACGATATGCCTGGAATACAGCTCTTTTGGAAGTGAGGCCCATAGGATTATGCAAGGATAATGTGCCACTGAAAGGAACTTATCATTTACAACCAAACACCACAAAGTGAGAGAGAGAGAGAGAGAGAGAGAGAGCAGATTTAAATCATCTGAAAACAAGACAATTGACTTAATTACCACTTTCATTCTAGATAACAAACCAGTCATCATCAAAAATGTTAAACTAAATTACCTTCAAACCCAAAGCTCCCCCATCCCCATGATACAATGCCACAACTATTCCAATGCAAGAGCCTTCCTGATGTGACAGAATCAGGAAAGCTCACACGACGTTCCCCATCCCTGGCACGCGATGATATTACAAGCTTTGACTGTCAGACGACTTACACTGCTCACTTAACCTGAACTACAAAGGAAGTGTCATCAACAGTCTTACGTTGTGGATACAAAGTGGTATTCAGTAAGGGTGAGTCTCTTACAGGAGGCTAACATGAGCCTTTTTAGTGTACCTGCTCTTGGTATTTAAGGTCTATAAAGGGAATTAAGTGTAGGAGCCTTCATATCTAAATGGTGGGGGGCAGAAACCCAAAATATGCTTCTAAATGAAAACAGAAGAAATTGCTTCATTACAATAGCCAGTCCTCCAGATTTTTAAGAAGCTCTCATTTAGAAGAGGGCTCAGCTCTCCCAGAGGAGGTGTGTGCGGAGAGACAAGAGGCTGCGCACTCGTTAGCCAGGTGAGTTCGGGAGGAGCTCTGCTCTGTGGCTTGCACCTTCCACATCATGGCCATAGCCACCGAACACTACACCACCGCTTACCCATTTCCAGCCCCATGATGGTATCTCCATAACGGCACTACGTATCTTCTACCCAGAAGGAAAAGTACATCCCTCTGTTTCCTTCTGGCTCCGTTACCTTGGAGCATACATACTCATGACTGAAATGTAAAGGCCGAGTAAACACGAAGCCAGGGAAATCAACCAAGCCTCCTCCCCAGTCCAGAGACCCTAGCCCCCCAACAATGACACAACAGGACATTCTAACAAACCAGAGACAGGTAACACTAGCGTAAGCCATTACAAGTAAGTTAAACCATGGAAAGATATATATACACACACACGCGCATTAACAGGAGCCTGCCAGTGGAGTCAAAGAGCAATTACCAAAATGAATCATTATGTATAGATGCCTATCAGAAGGATAACATTTTTGGTTGCCATAAAAAACAACCCCAAACCACTTCCTTCATTTGCCCCATACTCAGGATTTGGCTAAATCTGGACACAGAGGTAGAATGATCCGATTGAATGTTGTATCTCAATAACTGAAAGTCACTTCGATCAACTCTATGTGTCTGATTTTTATCTGTCTGATTTACAGTTTCTTGAGAACGCTTCAGGCCAAGCCAAACAGTGCCACAAGACACTCCAGCTTTAAAATCCCAGACTAGATAAGCTTTGCAAAAATGCATTAGCCAATATTTGAAAAATGCATTGTTTGTTAAACACCTGACCTCTGTGCAAAAGTTTCACCATAAAACCTAAGCACTGGTATGTAAGCAACAACGTGCCCTGCACTAACTTATGGACAAGAGACAGCAAATGGAGTGGCTGTTTCTGATTTAGCTTAAACTCCTTCTCAAACACTACAAGCTACACTGGAAAAAGACCTTCATACCTGACTAAGACTTCTCTGTAAGAGTCCTCACCCTACAATAGCAACAACCCCCTCATAATCAAGGTCATAGTTTTGCAGTCCCTTTACACTGATCTAAATGCAGATATTTTGCCAAAAGAGGCAGCCTCCTTCTTAGTCCACTCTGATTTTGTTTTCCCGCTCTCTCCATTGTATTAGCAGTAGGAATAGTACAGCCCCACAGAAAATTTGATCGAGGAACTGACCTGGCTCAAAACGTATAATTACGTGGCTTAAAGCAATTGTGAAACGCAGCCTTTGCTTATGCCAAAACTGTTTACAGGCAGAGCCCTCACCGATATGCTACTTTTCCAGCTGTGAACTTTATGTGCTGAAGCTATGTTTTCATTGTGTATTTGCCTGGCACTTGGCACAGTGGGATCCAAAAGCACTTCTGCAACAGTCAGCAAATAAAGAGTACTTTCTTCTACCCAGTACGGTTTTGCTTGAGACCACAACGGGATGCTACACAGTTGGAACGGGTTGCACAGGGTAAGACTGTTGGCAATTTAGGAAAAAGTTTGAGGTCTAATACCACGTTTTAATCCAAATTGATATGATCAGTGCAATCTAATAGATTCAGCTCACCCTAAAGTAGTCTCTACAAGCAAATCACGCATTGATTTCACTGACTAGGGGATCAGTTTCGTTACCCAAACATAGCTGTCTTATACCATTACAGAAACTTCAAAGATTCAGAGGCATCAGTTCCCCTAAGAGGTGGCAGCTGGAAGCCAAGTGGGATACGCTGGGCTATCTCAGGTCTCACTAGACACCTATGTTTAGCCAACTGAATCAGGACCAAGATCTCTATGGATTATAACTTGAGTCAGCACTTCACTTGCATGCAGACATCTTTCTTCTATTAGGTATCTGAATCCTCATCTGAGTCCCACATGCTTTTACTTTCAAAGGCTCCAGTGCCTCAAAGGTTTTGAAATCCTCAAATTGGTTTTACTATTGCAATGCCAAGGAGACACTGACAGCAGAACACCACAACTTGGACATCCAATACAAATGCAATTATGCTACCAGTAGTCCATTTTTCTGATGAGCACTGTATCTGCTATTACTACTGAGTCAGTACAGCATGCACTACCTACCACCATATTGTGACACACGAAGCATACTTCAAAGATGCCAAATGAGAGCTTGGACTACAAAACTACTTAGAAATCTTTAAAGACAAATGCATAGAATAAAGGATCCTCCAGAAAACAGATCATTTAATGACCATGATGACTGTACCATAAGGGTCACTCCAGGAAAAGGCACAGCACGTAAGTCACTACCAAGAAGTAGAGCTGTTCACTGCCTTGGTCTGAATAGACAGATGATGGCAACTAGCATCCCAGAAGCACTACTGAAGCAAACAGTCTTAAAACCAAAGCATGCATTAAGACAAAAAGAATAATGAATGCTGAATGCTGAATGAGAGAATGTTCTCTCTCAAAAAAAAAAAAAAAAAGAAGAGAAAGATATGCCCTGATATACTTTCTGAAGACAACTGAAGGTACAAAACCAGTGAGATATTTCACAAAGTATACCCCATGGCACATCATTGTTACACTACAACCCATTTATCATGATGTGAGTCTTTGTTTTCCAATTCTGTCTCTGAATGCCTGTTAACATTATCTGCACCTTGATGGCGGCTATCTGTTTAGTCAGTCACACTAAATACAGCTTAGTTGTTGCACCCAATGTGATAAAGCAAAATGTCACTCTAGCTTAACAACCCTTGCATTATCACCTAGCTTTATCACAGAATGAAACATGGCAACAGACACTGCTCGCCAGTCCGCCGATCCCACCAGAATCTCTCTCCCATCCTGCCTGTGTGGCAACATACGCAGCAATGGGTTTTCATCTCACATTCTTTCTCTTTCTAAAAACATTACCTCTCTCCCCATGAAAATCAGAAATAAATTTAACAGACCCACTCTAATTCTGGAGCATATGAGCAAAGACATGTTGATGGATGAAATGTAGGCCAGTCAGTCATGGGTAACAGCACAACACGTAGGCCCACAGTAAAAAAATCAAATCCGATTAAAATTACATTTCTTGTAACAGCATAGGGGCCTTTATGCAGAAAGGAAGATTCTTGTGGGAAAGGGCCAAGGGGGGGATGTTTTTATTTCCTTAGTTCAGAAAATAAAAGCCCCTCCTCCATTCTGCTGCACATCAAAAATCAATGATAAAAATATTATTTTTATGGCTGTATTCTTATTTGCTTTATCTATCGCATGCCTGTCCTAGCTCACAGGGGATTGCCTGCATGGAAATAAAATGACTTCTGCTCACTTAAGTCAACCAGTTAATATGTTCTGTACTTACACAGTGAATTCAATCATCAGAATACCCCAACAGTATTACAAGAGCCATCATATTACACAAATGGCAACCACTGCAGAGACAAAAGACAATACTTTCCAACACTGCTAACAAGGAAATCATAGTCACGTTAAAAAAAGCTCAAAGAAAAATGATTGTTTTGTCAATTTATTAAAAAGCCCCTACATTCCAGTTGCCACTCCTTTATTTTTTTTACATCTACACTTTTTTCCCCTGATATGCTGTTGCTATTTTCTTGTTGCTATTATTATCAAAAACAGCTGCTTGCAGCTGAACAAAAATTCAGTAACAGAACAGAAGCTATAAAATTAAACGCTTTGTGAATAATAGCTAGGTCACCTGGGTTTCTCAGGCAGGGACCAAAAGGAGCACGTAGCTCATCTCTAAAGGAAAAAAAAACCCACCCCTAAACCAGTTATTTAAATTAATTAGCATGCATATGCACACATTTCAATAGCCATCTTTTCACTCAGAGCCGCACTCACCGCTTGCTTCCAGTAGTCACATCCAATTCTCTTACACTCCCAGCTAGTATCTCCTGCTGCTGTGGAAAAGGTCTTCGTGCGAGCCTGCACTCACAGTAACAGGCTTGCCAGGAAAATAACAAGATGAAAAGCTCTCGCACCACCCCTAGCCGAGAGGAACCCCGAGCCTGGCACCCTGAGCCACAACAACGGCACTGCAGCCCTCAGTCCAGAAAACAAGTATTTTCGAAAGGCACTGCCTTCTAATTCCAGTGTGCATGATGCCAACTGTGAAAACAAAAGCTGCTAAAAACAGCGCGCGTGTGCGAGCATATGCACACAGAGCATCTTAGCTGGAATTAACTCACGTTTTCCTCCTATTCTCCCAACCCATCAGTGAACAGAGCAGTCGATTACGCTAAGCAAAATAAAATTCTGTACCAAGCATTGCATCGTTCCCAATTTGCTACTGTAGCTTCTGCTGATAAGGACAGAAGACGCAGCCTGTACTCAAAGACCTGGAGAACAAAAGAAATACTGTATGAATTAATACTGCAAATTTCTGTTCAGAACTGACAGAAAAAGGTAATTAAGGCGCGCGCCTCTAGCTGTTTCTCTCACGCTTTAACACTAAAGACAACACAATCTTACCAGGATTTACAGCTGTTTACCCATATTCACTGGATACGTGAGCTTTGCATCCTTGCAAACGTGCCAGCCAGTTTGAAAGCCTCGCAGAACTCAATCTGTCTCAACCTCTGCGTCTCATTTACTGTAACGCAGAGGATTTTCAAAGCCATGCCTCACAACAGCTGGCTTGTTTTTGCCTGCTTCCTATGATTGACAAGTTCATACAAGCTCCATCAACTTTAACCTTGATAAGTGAAGGCTTGGTCTGTATTGTATGTTACATCATCAGAAACTTCTGACCTCAGGGAAAAGATCTCAGAGACTTCAAAGCTTTTCCTTTCCCCCACCCCCATCCCCTGGATTTGGTTATTTAAAAAAAAAAAAAAAAGGATTTTAGAAGTCCTTTAATTTTTTAAGGGTTTTTCATTTGTGAAAATCATGATCCGCATATCAGCAACAACAGTTCCACAAGTTTTAAATATTTAAAACGATTTAAAAAGATCAGTGTGTTACTAGACTCCTTTCTGAACAACGTTCAAATAACCGTGTCTTTAATTTTAGAGGAGAGTCTTCATGAACAGCCCTCCAGCTTGAATTTTTTTGCATGTGTTGTGTGTACAGGCGCTCTCTCTTGCAGGAGATTCTGCAGGGAAAGAACTAAATGCTTTCATGCTGCATGAGCAAATTACCACCCCCACGCTCCATCTTTAGAAACCAAAGGCATCGTGGCCTTCATCAGAGCAAAGCTCAAGCTCCTTTCAATTTTTCTACACGAACACATTAAAGACAATAGAGAAACTGTGTCTCAGGCTTTAATATGTATTAAAAGATCATTTTAAAGATGACCACTTTAAGAGGAAAATGTTATTTAAACTGCATGCAAAACCACATACAGCGGTTAGATATTATGATACAGCACTGATATCCAGTTAATATCCTCCCCTAAATTTTTTCTATCTTCCCTGAATTGTTTATGTCTCCCAAAGCTGTCTACCTGATTTCAAGATAGAGAGAGAATGGCTTCAAGAAAACTTACCCGTTTACATAATATAACATAACTGGTTAACAGACTGCAGCAAGTCTGGTTGGCCCATGCAGAAAAATGGAAGTTATAGCTGTCACGTTACTTTTTAGCACAAAACTTTACTCAAATTTACTGGCATAAACAGTCTCCTGCATGACAGCAAATCATAATCCATGTTGCCTAAGGGCTTATAGCAGAAGGTGAACATTTCACAGGCTAGCTTTTAGTACCAGAACACCATAAAGCCACTCCATATGTTAGAAATATATGAACTGCTGCACTGAAGAGACAAATCAGTCACCTATTTCCAAAGATGCTTTTCATCAAGTAACTTAGGGGAAAATAAGATCTATAATACATCAGCATATGATGCTTTTACGAGTATAACCACTGGAGACTATATCTTATATTATCTCTAATCTCCCTACTCAACTGTTATCATTAAAATAGCCACAAGACGACAGCTGGATTTCAAGCGATGCAATGAAAACTCGGTCTTTAGATAGTTTTCATTCTAATCCTCTTTCCAGAGAAAGTAGTGAAACTAAACCAGAACACAAAAATGGACTAATGCTTACAAAATGATCTCTCATGCTTTCTCCACAAACTTTTTTGTGTGCCATTCCTCTCGCCCGCCCCCAAATCCAGTATCTTCAGAATCAGCTAGGACTTCTGTCAGCTTCTCACGCTTGGTAACGCTCACCTTTGGGGGCAGGGAAGGAAACTTGCCATAAGAAGAAGCTACCCCCCGACACTTCCTTTTATCAGACCACAGTGGCCTTGCACACCCCTAGCTGTCACTGCACGCACAATGGAGAACAGATGTGCCAGCAGCAATTAAGTGAAAGGAACTTCACTCAGTAATAAGAAGCTGGAAGTAGAAAAAAAGGGGGTATGTGAGGTGGGGTAGCTACCCTCAAGTTTAGGAACAGGGATTCAAAATTCACCTAACAAAGGTAGAGGGAGAAGCCACACTTTCAAGGGGTGTGGGGAATGAGCAAATTGGATGGGGGAGAAACAGGGCTACATTACTGTAACATACTGTAAACCAAATGTGGGCTTTGGAGACAGTCCAGCACCCATTTAATGGCATCCAGCAGCTGCTGGTGAGCCAGAGCGGAGCATCACACCGACCTGCAGGCCATGCACCTGACAGCCGCTGGGCTGAGCACCGCTAGGAGAGTGAGGGATGGGAAGGCAATGGGAGGACACTGCCTGGTTTAGCGCTTTTAGCCACAACCAATCCTAGATCCCAAAATAATGCATTTGGGATCCTCTTGAAGAACCATGTATCTCGGCTCAAGCAGCCTTAAAGTTTTGAAATGGACAGCAGGAGGAAGAAAAAGACTACAAGTGGGACAACTTATTATGCAACTCCTGCCTTGATCCTGAGGTATGAGAAGAATCTGGTTCAAAACGTTGCTACTTGAAGAGCTACCCTGTGCCAGTGGCCATATGTATTTAGATTAATCATTCTTGAAAGATCAAGAATCCACACTGTGGTATTTAATTTTGAAAAGGGCACTTACATACATGAGAGGAATATTTTTAAAAGGAACAAGCCAGATGGTATAATGCTAAGAGAACATGTGACAGAAGATACAATATATGAAACTCAGAAAATGTGTAACACCTACCAAAAACCCCAGAAGACCACCCTTTTTCTTCTCCTCTCTCTGTCCCCTCCAAAGGCTGAATTCAGCACTAATTAAAAGGACACCCACCAGAGAACTAAAGTCCTACCCAAACGAGGAAAATCCAGAACTATTCTAGCAAAACAGATGTATAAACACAATAAGGTTAAAAAAAAAGAAAAAAAAGGCTGAGGTACAAATTCTTAAAGATGTAAGAACAAAAAAAGGCGGGGGGTGGAGGCACTTTTTCAAACACGGGTATCTGCCAGACAGATTATAGGGCTAAAAGTACAATAGTAAGTATACAAAGAAGAGAAGGCCGCAGCAGAAAATTGACATGGACTCCACTTCACATCTCTACAAGCAAAGAACAACCTATGCAGGAATTATTCTCAGATGCTGTCCACCATTAAGTGGGTAGTCATGAGTTACCTGGACTATATGATAATCACCTGAAACTCCCACAGGAAACTGCTGAAATAGTAGCTGTGATGCACAACTACCCATTCCTCTGATACCTGGGCAACTGCTTGAGCAAAGTGATACATGCAATGTTTGGGGAGGGAAGGTATGGGAGTGTTGGGGAGAAAATGAGAGAAACAGAGAAAGAGTAAAAAAAAATATTCATTATGAATCTGGAGAACTTCAGAACCATAAACTTAATTAAGCAAACAGGTAGAAATTATACAAAGAAATTCAGCAGCTGCACTAACTAGTGTGTTAAAATAACAAAGAAAAGCCGTGTCTCGGATGCATTACTATTCTTAGAAGGAGTCACTACACACATGGACAACAGTGATCTGGATGACAGAGACTATCTGGATTTTTAGAAGATTCTAAAACAAACAAAAAAAATCACCCTCACCAGAAGCTTTTAGAAATTTGACTGCCATGGGACAGTCCTCACTTGCATCATCACATGATTAACAGAACTGGTTAGATCTAGCTGATTTACAAAAGGGGTGAAAAAGAACGTGGCAACAGTTGCTGCTGTGAGGAAATGATTCTGAGTAATAAAGACAAGCCAAAGATTTCCTATCATTGAATGAATGGGCCATTAAACAACAGATGAAATTCAGATTTAATAAATGCAGAGTAAGACACAGGACAGCTTTTCCTATACCTCAAGTAACATATACAATGATATATAACTGAAATTACTGCTACGCAGGAAGGAAAAGCTGGATTTCACAGACCATTCTATGAACACATCTCTGTACTCCAGAGCAGTAAAAAAAAAAATCATTATGTTACTTTATGAATTCATAGTGCACCCTAATGTTGTTGCAGTTCTCCCACTGCTCCAAGACGAACATATGAGAATGTGGAAAGACACAGAAGAAAATAAGGATGGGCAAAGCCATACAACAGATTTCACAGAGGAGACACCCCATCCAACCCCCGCAGAAGAGGTGCTTTTTCTCATGACACATCAGCACAAAAACCTAGGGATGTCAAAAGTCGACATTGGTCCAAAACCAGTTAGACACTTCTCTGAAAGAAAAAGTCACCAAGGGCTGTTAACCACAAATACTTAAGATTGCACCTAGCATGACTGTTCTTAAGAATCAACTTAATTCATGTATCAGTGCTTCAAGGTTACACTGTCTCAAAGCATATTTATTTAGCTGTTATTAGTCAGTCACACACACTAGTACACTGGAAAGACACAGTGGTTCATGGCAATGAAACTTCTACTAATTTACAAGTATGTTACAGAAATCTAAGGAAGATAAAAGGTGGCAGGGGACTCCTAATCATGAATAGATGCTGTTGAACTCTCTCCCCTTTGTTGCCTCTGTATGCATGGGAAGAGCCACATGAGTGTTTTCCCAGTTTCAGACAAAATATAAACTTTGAAACAGCCCAGACTGTACTGCATCATCCATTAGTCCATATGATACATACAATGACATCACTGGCAAAAAAAGTGGTCTGACAGATGCCTTAATAATCCATATCTTAATGATAAAGAAATGCTAATGTAAATAGGAGGGCTTCAGCAGCTCATGTTCTTGAAGTCTTTGTTAACAGCTAAGAGCCTGTGAGGATGCATGTTGGCTCTCCTGCACTTCCTCCAGATGACAACAAATGGCTGCACACAGCTTGCTGGAAAAGGGAAAAATGCAATTTATTTTTTATTTTTAACTTTAAGCAAGAAGGCATTTTCACAAGGAAATTCATTATCATTAGGAATTCAGATATCTGAAGCATTACTTCAACCAAACTGGTATGTTCTAGCTGCATGAAAAGCATGTTTTCTTCTCCCTTTAACTGAATAATTAATCTCCCTCAAAAAAGAGCACTTAAACCTTTGTAACAGTCCTTATTATGCTTAAATTGGTTTTAAAAAGAGGACACTTCACTTTATAAGCTCTTGAATAAAATGAATGTAGAAATTGTTAGTACACTGCACATTAGATAAAAAAGTAATCATGCATATTTTATAATTCATTTACTATAAAATACTACTTGTTAGGTCATTCTATACTTAGCAAACTGATAGGATAGATTTCTTTCATTTAGAAGAATTTACGTGAAAAATTACAACAGCTGTAGGTGAAGTGTAGAACAGAGAACGTCAACCTCTTTTGCACCATAAAATGTTGAAGCTTGTTAATACATGCATGAAATGTTTGCCGAAGTGATTTTTCACGGATTTGTAAGGAAGCAGTTGCCCAGGATTATACCATTTCTTCCTCCAGAGGAAAAGCAAGGAAGGTGAAAACATAGTTTTGGTTAGAACATTAAACTTGGGCATTTAGGTCAACTTAGGCATCAAGAATGACTTTTACTTTGGTTTTGTACAGTAAAGGCTGTTTCTCTGTCTTCAAGAGCTGAGACAAGAGCAACTAGAAAGGCACAAAAGGTCTAAAGGAAATGTCTTACAGTGTTTAGAGTTGAGTCATGCTGTGGTCCCATACTTGACAGGCACATGCTCTTGTACTTGACACCTATTAAATGTTGAAAGATTTTCTGCGACCTGTGATCTCAAAAATCCTTTTTCCACTTTTTGAAATTATGTAATTTTCAGAGATATTGCAGAAACAAATTAATAGAGAAACGAGTCAAATGTTCTTAGAAAGTAAATAAGAGCAATGGCTGTGAACATCACTAGTAGATGACAATCTTAAGAATTAGATCATAAAGCACTATTCTTTTGATGCAGATTGACTTGTATGTGTGCTATGTCGTCCTGCAGGAAGCCACAGATTACAGGCCAGAGCACCCATTTCCATCCTTAACCTTCTGAAGGGCTATGTCGGTGTAGAAATTGTGGAGCCATCAACAGGGAAATTAATTATATAACCAGCACATGTCATTCAACAAACACAGAGAGACCCATTACACTCTTAAAACAGTCCTAAAGTTAAAAACATATTTAAAATTACATCAAGGCTCAGTATAAAAATATTTAGCTCATGTCAGATGACTGTTTACATGCCTCTAAGTTCACCAGAAGAGTGGCTTGGTTCATGCATGAGAGATGGTAGTGACTACTATGGACCACTGCTTTCTCCTCCTATAAAAATAATAGTCCAAGCTATTGAATACTGCAATTTGGAACAACATGTTGTAGCTTTTCTGAAAAGGGAGATGAAAGAAGCTGAATTCATTGGAAGCACTTGCTTATCTCAGAGGGGAAAAATATTGCCCAAAGATGAAAGGAATTCACAAATTATCTTCATCAACTTTAAAAAAAACCCCAACTTTTAGAAGCAATGTCATTTTAGGTTTTGCAATTGTGTGCTAAAAAAGAGCACCAAAAAAATACTGCAGCAAAATGAACCAGCAGCAAAAAGCCCAGGAGAAAACAATTGCTTATCAAGCACTTTTTTTTTTTTAACCATTTGCTGTTACAATACTCCAACCCTTTTTCATTCTAGACCTAGTGCATTCAAAAGACTCATACTTCTCCAGAAAATAATCAGGGAAGCTGTAACAGTAAACATACAAGGTTTACTTAAAATCCAAATTATTCATTTTTTGGCAAAACAACTGGAGGGGAGGGAGGCCAGAGGCACCCCGTAGCATTGGACAGTCTCTAACCCAGAGAAGGCATCCATGGACTCCACAGCTGGATCTCAGCTGGGGTCCCTGCACATCTAACCCACACAAATGCTGTAGGGCTGTTCCTGTGTCCAGCACGGTCACGCTGCCTTTGGTAGCACAAAGGCAACTGTAGCACACAGCCCTCAGCAGCACAAAATAAGGGCCATCAGCAATATAATCCAAACCCAAATTTTCAAAGAAAATATTAAATGTGACCACAAGGAAGACTTTAGGTTTGGTTAATATTCATGTTCTAGAATATACCACGGATGAGGTAGATTTGCTAGCCATTTACAGATTGCTAGCTTTTAAAAGTCGGAAACTAAATGCCTGTAGGGCAGCTCAAAAATAATAAAATCAATTCATGTCATCATGAATCCAGTTCCTTTTGAGCACAGGCTCAAAAGGAAAAAAGAACACATGGAAATGCATATTCTTTCCCATAGGACAGCTATTCATCATCATGTAGTGGTAGCTCACAACATAGGAATTAAATACCCAAATGAGAGATTTTATTTAGTCAGTTTTTTTGAATACAGAAGACATACAAGCCCTCTGCATAACATAAGCACTGGGGGAAAGACTGCAAAAGAGATGGTTTTACAAAACCTCCTGTAATGTGATGAAATGGCCGAATAAGACATCTGAAATAGTATGTCAAAATAGGCATTGGCTTAAAAAAAAAAAGAAGGAGAAAAAAATAAATAAGAAGTTATTGCAGCTGGTGCCCAGTCATGTGATTTTCATGGATGCCATGATTATAAAGCAAGAATTGTGCTGCACAAACACTGCTAAAATGCTGGCGTAGGAGTATTATTCAAATGCTTTTGTGACTAGGGTTCAGCACTGGTGGATGGAAATCATTTTACTTGTCCAGAGATGCTGTCTGCCTAGAGAAGCACGTCTGCTCCCGGCTGATTGTGCTGCCGCCTCTCCCCCTCTCCCTCCCCTCCCCTCCAGCCCAATCTCCCCTTCATGCGCGTGCGCACACGGCCGCGCACATTCACACCCTCGTGGGCTATTCATTTTGAAACCACTACGGTGAGTACAAAGGGCTGCAAAGAATTAGAAAAATAGCAGATGGTCTCTTCAGCTGGGCCATAAGCAATGCAAAACACAACCGTATAAAACCACAAATAAATACTGATTTTGTACAAGCTTTTACGGTCATGACTAGAGTATGTGCTTGCTGAGTTCATAATTTTCTCTCCCCTTGAGAGATTAATACCACTTATAGAACTGAGGAAAGCCCATAGAAATTATTTTTCCTATACATGTGTTTCTTCTGTTACAAAAGAATGGAGCTATCAAACCTGGCAACAGCAGTGTGTGCACAATCTCAGTTCAGCTGCCACTTAAGCAGCCGCAATATCAGCAATCACTAAAATCACTGCTTACACTACAACGGCTCCAGCAAACTGTGGGCCAGGAAGAGGGCACCCCCTGTGTCCTAGACACTTAAAGACTTGAACTGCATTGTGCATACAGTCATACATTTGAAAAGAGTCTGAAAATATTGTACAGTTTAATTAAAACATGAATTAACAGAGAAAAGTGGAGCTGATCAAATGGGAAAACAACTTTTGGTGGCTTCTGTTCATGTACTGCATTCTGTAAA
Source organism: Morus bassanus (assembly GCA_031468815.1). NCBI lineage: Eukaryota > Metazoa > Chordata > Aves > Suliformes > Sulidae > Morus > Morus bassanus. Next base: position 82,423,063 of record CM062568.1, on the reverse strand, counting down.
GGCACAAGTAAACAAAAGTCAAATTCACAGCACTACTGTGTTCCCGTAGCATGCTGTCTTTGCCAAGGAGAAAACTGGAAAACTCAGGTTTGGGAAACCTCAAAGGCATTCCCTCCCCGCCGCCTTCTCCCACCAAAAACCTGTAACTGATAAATATGAAAAATATCTGAATCGTTTCATGCACACTAATAAGAATCATCTGGCTCCAAACAAACTGTAATACACTCAACACTTGACAATTTCTTCAAGCTCACCCTAGAGTCCCCATAAATTTCAGCCCCAGCATTAATTCTATCATGCACATTGAAGTATGTGGGGAGAAAGAGGGAAACAAGGGAAAAAGGCATTGCAGAAACTCTGAAATCATCATAGCAAAACTTCCAGTTTGTGTCAGGAAAAAATCAGATCAGAGTTGTCATAAGAAATCTCTTAAAGCCAGAAATCAAGAAATACTTACCTTACAGCACAGTTCCTTTCATCTAGATTGTTAACATTAGAGAAAATACGCTTCCCATCTTCCTTTAAATCTTCTGCTTCCCTCCTTACTTCAACTGAGACTTCCTAAAAGTGGTTTATAGCACAAGTAAGACACCAAGTCATCATGTTTCAGACTCCCGAAAAATCTATGATTATGGAACCTCTTATTTGTGGGTTTGCTCTGTTTGAATATACATGAAGTCAACAGCATAGCATGTCTTAAGCTTGTTTGGTTTTAAGTGGTACAGTATGCTATGTGACCTCTTGCGCAGCACTACCGACCTGGCTGTGCTCGACTTTGCTGATCTACAGAAGAGCTTAACATTTATATAAACCTTCGCAACTTCCATTTGGCAAAGATGGGGAGAAAAAAAAAAGCAGCAAAGAAGTTACAGAAGAGTTGCTTGCATTTTAGAAGAGGCAAGTACGCACCAGCTTTTGAATCCCTGAGCGCGTACTTCAGTTTCTCAGTAAAACACACAACATAGCTGTTCCAGAATTTTATTATCTCACTATCTTCAAACAACCACACCCAAAGCATAGCTTTGCATTACAAACACTGAACCTACAGGAAATTTAATTGCGCATTAGCACTGGAATCATCTGAATCATATATGCAAAAGAACATCTTTATTTACTTCAGTCTGTTGTAAGCATCTTCAATGCACTTATCACCATATTTTCCAGGTGCCTAAACAGGTGTCTGCTTTTTGCCCCAGGAGGCCTATACTGAACTTAAAGGCACTGACTAATAAACCAGAAATGCATACATGGAATAGATTATATGATGATTTTTCTGCTGGGTAGGCAATTATTTAATAATTTAGTTAATTTAATTTTCAAAATAACTTCCAGGTGAATATTTCCAGTGCTTGGAATCTCTACCCTAGTAAATTATCCGCATAGCTAAGTCTGCACATAGAGTTCAAAAATAACTTTTGCAAAACTTACAGACAAAAAACCTTAAAGAAAAAGAATCCACAACTTTTAGAGATCAACATATTTTGTTTCTTTTTCAGCTATTCTCATTCTACTCCCTGTATGTATGTATACACACACACACACAGAGGTGCTGTCTGGATGTGTATGTATATATGTACGCAATGTTTTACCAAGAGGAAAAAATAATATAGAACTACATTGCCTCAGTTCTTTTCTTGCATAAGGTGAAGTTCAACACAGGTTGAACACACTGTGAGTCCTTTTATATATCAGGCAATCTTGTAGCAGCTTGAACAACATCTTTTAAACAGAGAACTTAAGAGACTTCGTTTCTCTGTTTACTTCCCCTGCCACCTGCCAACCATTCCCTGGCCCTGCTCAGTTAAAAATTAACTTAATATTTACTTGCAAGTTGAACAGACACTTGGCATATCTCTAAGGAATAAATTTATACATCTTAAATCAAGCAAACTGACATAAAATAAAACACTAAGCAGTTTCATTTGTTGCTGTAGTGTAGCTTTAACATTAGCAGGCATATTTTTAATCTCTAAACTTTCTTAGGCAGTTTTGTCCTACGTAGCTTTTGCATCAAGCAAGTTCAGAAGTAAAGAGGAAATCCACAGAAAATGGTTAGACCATGAACAAAATTGGAGAAACGTAGATATTATTCTCCCTTGGAGCATTTTTCTTCATCATTTAAGAGAACTGAAAGCCTTAAAACGGAGAAGGCAGCCACACCAACGAAGAAATAACTCTGGGTGAAGATTGCTTTGATCCTCCTATACCTCTACTGTAAAGAAGAGGATATTATCAAATCAACCAGGTCGTTTTCTTCCATCTGGCTACAACACACAAGAAATTACTTGATCCAATTGCTCATTGCTACACTCAATTCCTGTGCAATAGAAATTTTCATCTTTTTCATTTTACTTGAGAGCTACCTATAACAATTATTCCCTTATTGACAAAAGGCAAACACCATGCTACATTGTGTTCCTAAACTAGAAATTTTCATAAAAATTATCTCTTTCCTCCTCAACCACTCTCCTGCCCCCCTGTTTTGGGCAATTCAAAGGATAATGCGGAAGACACTTGTACCTGTTTGTAGAAATCAGTAGAAGGGGATGATCTAGACCTCTCATGGGTGTACTGGGGTTTCTCATGCTGTTCATGGCCTGCATCAAGGATATTATCGGCTGAATGGTACCTTCCTGAGCTCCTTGGCTCTATTGGCTTCCGCTGCTCCTTCCATGACGCCTGATACTCTGCAAAGGTTCCCAGGCGCTGTGGCTGTTCAGATTTCACAATCCTATCAGCAGCCTTATTGCTGCTACTATGGTGGACGTTATCTTTTGAAGCATGTGCAGTTTCAAGTCCAACAGAGGCTGCCCGACCTCTTCTCTCATACCATGACTCCTCTCCCTCTTGTCCACTGTGAGCTTTCCTATCTGGCCTCTCAGCTAGACTGTGGGGAGCTGCTTTCTGTGCAGATTTCCTATATGCAGGCTTACTTGTTTCTTCAAAAAATTTCCACCTGTCTGCAAATGAGCCCAGGGCTTCTTCAGATGTATTTGCACGGCAACGAGCACGGCACTCATCCTCTGACATCCCCACCTCATTTATCTTCTCCGGTTCAGAGTAAGACTTCAGTTTTTGCTCTGTTGTGAACCTCTTCCTGGCTCCGATGCGAGAAATGTGATGACTGCCACTCCCTATAGGGTTCGGTTTAGCTTGTGTAGCCTCGAGGAATCCAGACACATCTTCAGAAACCAAAGCCAATAACGAAGAGTTGTAACTACCAGTTTTCCGCTCGGGTGACCTGGGGAGATATTCAGCAGGGCTGGGCTCTAAGTCCCGCCGTTTGAAGGACGTCGCCCTCAGAACCCTGGCCTGTGCTTCCTTGAGGTGATCTTTGTAGGTGCTGGTAAAGTTAGTGTCTGGGGAGGCGGTGACATTTTCTGCTGAATCTGGCTTCCAGGTCTCATTGCACTCCTCCGTTTCAGATGACCCTGCTAACGTAGCAGTGCTTCTACTTTTCTGCAGCTTCGCTCTTCTCATTTGAATTTCATTTCTCAGGGTTGTTGCAAAACGATCGCTCCTCCGTGCCTGTTTAGACAAGTGAGTGTCAAATGGGGCCTGTCGCTCTGTTACTGCTTCTGGGCTGTTGTCAGACCGTTTTTTCCCTTCCTGAGCTAAAGAGTGCAACATTGGGGTCTTCTGAGGAGAAATCTTGCTACTCTCGTCTTTCCCCCACCTAAAATCTTTCTGAGCAGATCTGTTTTCAGTGGTAAGGACACAGCCCTTTACATACTCCTGTTGACCATACCTAGTTTCACTTTCCTCAGAGCTGCTCTGAAAGTTTTTCTTTTGTCCAGACTTTTCAGTATGATGGGGTTTTTTAGCTTCTTCCACTACAGCACACCTAGCATCCCCCTCTCTGTCCACTGGGTAGTGACCACTGTTCTCACACCCTTTCAGTGAAGATTCAACAGATAGTTGAGGTAGATAGCATTTTGGTTTTTGGACCATTGTGACAACTGCAGGATTTTCGTGAGGTCCAAGCGATGCGTCAGTCCCCACCGCAGGTTTCCAGTTGTCGTCCTTGAGTTGTAGTGGCTTTGAGCTTCCCTGAGCAGGCTGTTTTGCTGTCACACAATAATAGCGACTCTGTCCAGTGTTGTCCACCTTCTGTTCAGCAGCACTGTTCGAAGAAGAGGAAGTGTTGAGCAGACTGGCTTGGTTTGGACTGTAGCCATGAAAATGATCTGTAGGTAACTCCTGAACGCCACTATAGGACAGATAATGTTGCTGATCTTTAGGCGCAGCTAAGATTCTTGCATTGTTAAAAAAAGTGCTTTCATCACTGTACTGGTGCTGGTGGTGGTAACTGTAAGTAGGCTGTGCAAACCGAACATCAGTGCTGGACAAGGACAACTGCAGTTTGTTCACAGTTCCTGCATTACTATTGTACCTTTCACCAGTCGAAGAAAAAGTGTGTTCTGAACTAAGATCACATTTATAATTTGAGCTGCTGACCCTCCTGTCACATGCTCTGGAGGGCCACCGCTGCTGCTCCACAGTTTCCAAGTTCCAGTCACTCCTGGGCTGAGACCGGTTCAGGGCTGTAAAGTGCTGCAGGTTGGCACCCTCTGAGTACACAGGGCCATGGGCTTTCTCATGGCCTTTGGTAGCAGCAAAGCTGTCACTACGAAGAGGTGGAGGTGGCGGGGGAGGAGATGAAGACTTCTTCTTATCAGGAACATACCAGACAGGTCCAAAACTGGATCTTGCAGAGCTAGTGAGCTTGCCATCAGGCTGTTCCTCTATTCTAAGACTTTTGTTGTTCTCGTATTGGATGGGAGGTGGCAAATACCCAGGTTTGTCCTCTATTCCACTGCTGTCATTCAAGAACTGCCCAGACTTGTTTCCATGCTTAGCAGTATCCCAGTGGCCTACTTTGTATAGCATGTTCTCTGTTGAGGAAGTGTCTGCATTGGATAGAGTGTGGTCAGGGGTGCTAGAGCTTGTGGAGAAAGACCCATAGGCTGAATCCCGCTTACTTTGGCTCCCTAGATGATCAATGCTACTATTAGACCTTGCAGAAGAAAGTCTTCCGTACTGGGCTACTTGTGGAGTGTGGTCCCAGCTGTCCATACTTCCCAAAGAGCTGAATTGGTCAGAAGTGCGATGCAGACTTGACTGATCCCATGAGTTTGACAGGTCATGAGAAGAACAACTATGGTAGGAAACAAACAAAAAGCCTCAGCATAAATATACCAGTCAAAAAATGCCACAACATAATTATAAATATTTATAGCCACCAATTTTACTAATATTGGTTAAGATCCATCTGCACAGCAGTTACTCAAGACAAACAATTGGAAGTCTGAACACAAAGGTAGGACTTTATCTATATACTCTGCCACTGATTTAAAGCTTGAAACCTTAATAACTAACGCAACTTCCCTTTGTAAGTTTACCAATAAGTAATAAACATTTATCTCCTTGAAGGCTCCCCTCTCCCTCTGCAAATCATTGATTTTGCTGACTTTACTTTTAGACAAATTTAGTTTGAGCTCAGTTAGTTCCCTCTTTCCCAGGACAAACACCAACTTATTTTCCAGGCACCCCAATTCTTCCAGCTATTAAACTCACTTACTTCCCTGTTCACCTCATGATGTTCATCATGTTTGATCTCACTCTAAACTTCTTCAGCCCATAAAGTTATTCCCTTGTCCTGCTTATCCAAATCTGCCCATTCATTTAGTATTTTAATTTCTAAATGGAGGTTCACTAAAAACATTTGCCTCAAATGCCACCATTTTAGTTCTGAGCCTCCACATGCACCTTGCCAATAAGGTTTCAAACCACTCTCAGGTTGACACCCTTAAAACAATGCCATTCAATTCCACCCACTTCCATAAAACACTGACAGGAAAAAGTCAGGAGGGGATGCCAGAGCAACGTAAGCTCTGCATGGTCAAAACTAAACTTCTGACCTTCCTTCAAGAGTCCTTACCGTCACCAGTTCCTCTCTGCCACTCATTCCTCTATAGAAACATCATCTTTGACACTGTACTTTGTCTGGATCATTTGCCTAAGACACTATTTAAAAATCTTGCTGCTTCTGTTGTTTTCCTACCCAATCAGTTTTGTTCTCTTTCTTTTCTTTTGTACCTTTCACAGCACCCACCTCCTGTCAATCCAACGCACTGACGCTGAGATGGTAAGTCTTTCCAATTATTCTCAATGCATCTCCCTGTTTGAACTTCACTGGCAGCCCCTCCTGCTTTTATATACCAAATTCAAATTCTTGCCCTTGCATGCAAAGCCCCTTGGTAGAAATCCCAGAATTATTCCACTTCCCTGTAGCTATAATTATACGAAGCATCTATCAAATCTTGTACAGTAAAGAAACCCGTGAAAGCTAGCAATGAAATTAGATTAGTCCACATAAAAAATACAAAGAGCGATATAAATCTTTTTTTCTGTCAAAAATATTGCAAAGGTAAACTAAACAGTTCTCTGGAATTCAGTATTAACATAAGAATTGTTTTCCCCCCCACCCCCATTACTATAGCCTTTGTAACTTTTTTTATGCAACATGGTCAAAGTGATTTATGTGAAATAAGAAGAGGTGCTTATTATTTGTGCTTATTTTCTAAAAGCATTTTATTAACAAGATACACTAGCATTGGCCTCATCTTGTGGGTTTTTTGTTCTTTCATTCTTCTATTTTCAGCATTTTAAAACGTCTTGCTGAATACTTAAAAAGGTCTTAATTATCTTCGGCAGATACAGTGGTTCATGTAAAAAGTGTCTTGGTCATTATTAGGACCTCCTTTATTAATGAAGAATGTAAGCCAGATATTGCTATGAATTGCTGATATTTTTCCCCTCTTCACCACTAAGGAGATACTTGACATCAATTAAAATAAAGATGCCACTTGTACAGGAAAGCCTCAATTTACAATTTACAAGCCTCATGTATCTGGTATCAAATGTGAAACAGAGGTCATCAGCATAAGAGGTCAAAGCCCTGTTAGAAAATACCTAAAGGAAACCCAGCAGATGCAGCAAAAGCTGCAAAGAAAGGACAGGAAAGTTTCTGATGGTGTGCTACTGCAAAGCGTGGCCTCCTGTGGTCCTTAACTGCAAGGCAAACCTCCCATGAAACCTAACGTGGAAGAGAGACCAAAAGCCATTTCTCTGCCCGAGCCTGACATCCCAGGACATCCTTCTCTCAATGGCTTTTTCAGAGTGGATTCACAAAAGCACCGACACTGCTGGTCAAAGTCTGGCAGGTAAAGTCCAGGAATAATCTACAAACACCATCCTTGGCCACTTTGGGTAATAAGCATCCCCCCCCAACCCTGGGCATGAGTTTCTGCTTCTGGACTCTCCCAGAAATGACAATATCTCAGCAAATCAGACCACGTGGGATCACAGACCAGATGTGCCTAACCCTAATTGCCCCAAAAACTCAGTTTAAGCAGCCTTCTCAAAGCATACTTGCCTCACACCCACACCTGTAAGGCTAGAACAAAGTAGATGATGATGTTGTTTCAACTACACACCCAGGGGCACAAAAAAAAAAAATTTAAGTATTATACTATTACAATATATCCTACTGGAAGAAAATGCAGGGTCTAAACTTTCAGCAACTTAAGGTAGTTCATATCCACTGCTCCCAGAAAAGTGCACTCAGCCTTAGTCTAGGGTGGGCTAGGAAAAAATTCTGCATCCATGTTGTTAAGGTATGAATTGTGAAAAAGACAGCAGAAGACTCACAGGCAGAAATTAAAGCACCAAAAGTTTACACGGTCTAACTCTCTAGCCTTCCGTGAGGGGCACTTAGACCTGGCCTAGTGCTCCCAAGATAGCTTACAGTTTTTGAATGAAAGTCACATGATACAAAAATACACATATAGTGGGGGATGTGGAAAGCTAGGCTCCAGAACTACCCTCTCTCCTATCTACAATGGCACAGTCTCTTCTGGTCTGTCTTCCTCTAGCTTCATGCACCTTCTCAAAGACCCAAATTCAGTAGGCTGGCAAAAACTCCCACCAAAACCAACCAAAACAACCCCCCAACCCGAATGAAATCAAATTACTCCAGCTTAATCTAGCATCTACCTAGTAGTAAGGACAACTTTCAGCAAGTTGTTTTGTCCAGCTGTGTCCCGCCCCCTCAACACACAAAATGCAGGTATATCCTGCTTGGAAGAGCAAAAGCATCTCTCCCCATGATTGAACTCTCCAGGTTTTACAAGTGATTTAGTTTTCACACTCACAGAGAGAATGCAGGCAGGCATATTCAGAAGAGATTTTAGGCTGTGAATACCAAATCTCAGATGCTTAGCTCAAGGAAGGACCAGAAATTCCAGAAATAGCCCAAGGATGGGATCCTTGGGCTAGAAACATACCCTCCTGGGGCTATTTCTATTATTCTATTTTTGCATACTGCTGCTTTCAGCTACTGATTGCTGTGCATCCCATTCAGCTTTATGCTTTAGAGTACAGGGTGCTTCTCAGTTTTGTGAATTGTACTTTGAAAGTGGGGAATCTCTGAAGCTGCTCACCTTCTCTTTTTGCAGACAAGCAAGCCCAAAGAACCCCCCTCTGCAACTGGGATCCTCAAAATATCCCAGTCCTTGGGCTGGCACTCTGGGAATGCTGGGCCCTCCAGCAGCCGCAGTCTGAAGTCAGCTCTGCCACTGAAACTGTCTTGGGCAACAGACACCAGGATTGACAGGTCTCCCAAATACATCACCTTTCAAGTGGGCAGCACAGGAAGACAAGGGGTCCAGGATGGCAGTGCCCTAGGAACCCTGGTACTAGCCTGTGCTGAAGCCACTAAATTTTTCAGCAGCATCTGAGAAAGCAGAATTTGCCCTTTTTATTAAAATTTTTGCCTACCAGCAGTTGCTGCTATTTCTGATATGTGGGGAGAAAGGATTGCTCTGCTCCCCTCCCCCTTTTCCTTTACAGCCACAATTCCCTGACCAAAGCTCATTTCAAACTGGCCTTGAACCAAATTAATTTTTTTTTCTTTTTAAAATATTGTGATTCATCCAGCTCCTAATCAAATCACACTTTGAGACACGTGCCTTGTAATATTTTTCTTTCACAAGGTACAAGGACAACTATCAGGAAGAACAGGGAACATATATTGATTTACAGCTCCATCAGAAGACTCAGGAGACCGAAAGTAGAAATACTCTTGAGTTAGCATTGCAACCAGGAACTCTATGAAGATTTTAGAATTTCTATGTACAAAGACTTTTACTGTCTTCAAATCTATAAATCTAATTCTATAAATCTAATACAGCCCATCTATTTGAAATTTAAACACAAACTCTCTAAATCAGTGTAAGACAACAATTATAATTGAGGATTTGAGAAATATAATGCGCTAAAACTTCTGTTAATGAAGTATTACAAAATGCATTTAAAAAACCTGTCTAAATGTTAACATTTATACTTTATTCAAGAGCAGATAGCAAGTTATTTTAAAAACAGTAGGGAGCTTCTAAAGTAAACAAACAATGTAAAAACGATTGTAAAAGTTACATGAAAAATAAAATACAATCTTAAAGTATTAATGTTCTTCTGTTTAGACTACCACAATAAATTAACATCAAGAAGTAACGACAGAGAATGTACAGCAGTAAGTACAGAAAAACACATGCCTACTTTCCAAACTGGGATTGCATACTAGACTAATTTTCTTTAATGCTCAGTGTAACTATGGTCCAATGAGAACTGGGAAGAAAAAAGCATCAAAACAAAAACCAAACAAAAACCCCTCCTGAAAATGCTTAAGAATGTCACCTACGAGCAGGAAATAAACAAGAACCTGTAACCAGACACAAACAGGCTTTACCTAAAAGTTTAAAGTCTCACAACTAAAATGGCATGGGTGCCAGCCTTTCTCCCCTAGTGCTGGATGAGACCTAAAGAATATTAAGGTGCTTTAAACAGGGACTGAAAATCATTGGTCTTATTACCTCTCCACACAAGCAAGAGCACAGCTGTAGGGAAGATCAGATTACAGAAAGACAGTCTAACTAATAAAACCTTAAAACCTTAAATAACACCTGAAAAGTCCAAGAGAAAAACATTCTGCACCCTCCCTTCAGGAGAAGACTTTTTAATAGTCTGAAACAGTATTTTTCAGTTTCTTCTCACTTTAATGTTTCACTTTAAGTCTGTTAATTTTGATGGTTTCTTTTTGCTTACAAAGGTTTAGAATTTTACCAGTGGACACTGAAAGGAAATGCAGAGCAAGAAACACAATTTTCTGAGTGCCATTAAAGCCAGTTTCTTACCTTTCAGTCACACGCACATATCACATACTGTTTCTGAAATCCACTCATCCATATGTCAAACTTCCCATGCTCCCCCTTCAAACATTGAAAGTACAGGCAATACTAAAGATGCACAATACAATCATTCTGCATTCGTGGTTTTAAAAAACACTCAATGTCATGACCTACAATTATTACTGTCTCACTGTCGGAGCTTAATGTGCGTAACTTAAAACAGAGACTCACCTTGCATGATAGCGCGAGTGCCAGGAAGCGCAGGCATTGGCCGAGGAAAGGTGTGACGTGGCTGTCTCAGGTTGACTTTCTGTAAATTTGGTTGCGTGCCAGGAGTGAGGCCTGCAGGCTAGGTCACTTCTTCTGAAAACGAGAGAGAGCACGCATACTAGTTTAATGCTAACAGTTCAGTAAGGTGACATGCAGCAAAAAATCTACCAGGGCAGCAGTCAAACGCTATTCAGATAGGACAGAGGCATAATGACTTTAAATGACAGCAAATGAGACAACGTTCTACATGCATGCCAGTTTTGAAAAGACACCAGCATTCCTTTAAAATGCTCGAGATGCAGTGAAAGGTCAACAGTTTCCAAGGTCTGTGCTTGGGTCTTTTGGTTTTGTTTTTTTAAATTTATTTTGGGGGTGGGGTGGTTTTTATGAGGGGCAGAGACAGGCAAACAAATTTTAAAGTACCTGACACATATCCAGAGCTTTAACAGTTAAAGCTAGCACTGAGACTTACGACTCTTTTACAACATGTCAACAGTACAGTAGGGCTTTCGCAAGTTTTTACTGTAGGTATGTGCTTGTGGGAGGAGGTGGGAAGAAAAGAGTTAATGACAGGAAGGAATAAAGCCATGTACTTTGTTTCATACACGTTAGTAAAAGTGATATAACTAATAATTTTAACTCCAGCCACGTTCTGCTTCAGCTCTTGAAATGTTTGGCACCCCATGTATGCAGGGGCTTTTTTTTTTTGTTTTGTTTTGGGGTTTTTTTTGTTTGTGTTTTTGTTTTTTGTTTTTAAAGAATACACCTCAAAAACAGTTCAACAATTCAAAGTCCCCAAACATCTACTTGGATATCACCTCCAAAAGTATATGCTCATGTAACTGAAGAGATCCCTTCTTAGAAGTACAACAATAAACTGTTAAGAGCTTTGTACCTTCCAAACCTTTCTGCAAAACTGCTCTATGCTCCTCTGCCCCTTCCTTCTGTTCAGGAATTAGTAACAACAGCTTGCACTTCCTTCCAAGGACTTGCTGTGGTGTAACACCTCTTGGCACTCATGAAATAAGTGCATCCTTTTTCCCCAACATTAAATAAGCCTTCTGGGTGGAATTCAGCTACTTCTGTTTCAGTGAGCAGATGCCGAGCACGGCCGTTTGTGTAGACCCTCTCAGTTTTCCAGGAACGAAGCACGCACTTCTTGAAGGTAATTCATCCTGCCCTTCTCTTTGGCTCATCTTGAGGGAAGTGTAATTTAAAATTTAGACAAGGTTTAAGGTGAGACAAATCCCATCCTTCCAAGCCACAGTCTGAAACAAAAGCTTACAGGACCTTAGCTCTTGAGGGCTTTTTTAATGCACTTATATATCTCACCTCTGTATTTATGAAGTTTATTACTGCAAGGTTAAGAAATTTGTATAAGTTACGAAGTAATTTGCTAAGCTGAGAAAGTGTTCCCTATTTTCAGCTTGAACTCTAAATGCAGTTCTACTTTTTTTTCACTTATTCCCCTTTTTATAAATTTGGATTATCAGACAACCACTGAATTTAGGGAACAAAACTAAAGCTCATTATAAACACAGTATCTTCAAAACAGGTCAAATTTGAGTACACGGCTTTTTGCAGTACATTCAGGAGAATCTGATGAATTCAGTGATGAATTGCCTTTCCAAACTCTGCATGCAGGACTACAAAAGGAGAATAATAGTTCTACAGGGAAGCTGTAATTTCACTAAGAAGTGTAGCATCATTACTGTCACTAAAAAATGAAGTAATTGTTTCCATAAACAAAAGCCTACTCTTCCCAGCATGACAAAAGAGAAAACAGTTAAGCAGAGCATCACGATGTTGTTCCTTCTTAGTAGAATATGAAATTCAGAGAGTCAGTGGAGGAGCCCAAATACTCTCTCTGCAAACAAGTGCAAAAGATTCTGCTCAGCCATGCGATGGTGGGCTCCAGATGGTCCTTGGGGACTCCAAGGGCCCCAGGCCTGTGTTCAGGTATAGAAAAAAAAAAACAAAACAAACAAACAAAAAAAAACAACAAACCGTTGCACTGTTCAGCTACATAGAACATCGAAGGGTTTTTTTCCCCCCACAGCTCACCTGTGATGGTATTGATACCAGCTCGGCAGACCACGAATACCTATTTAGGCAAATTCAATAGACCTCCTAGGCACCAATTCAGCAAAAAGATTTATCTATGATGAGACAATTACTATTCTATGATGCACCACTAAGGAAACACAAGACTAGAAAATACAAGCAATGTTTGGACCGTGAGGAAACGAAGGTTGGGAAAGAGGACTTCTGCAATGGTTTGCTATGGGTTTGGCAAGTGGTAGAGGCATTCAATCACTGGGAAGGAACAGAAGGGATGCACTTATAAAGTTAGTACTGTACCTCATGGAACTTCTCAAGATCTTCATAAGATAGTTTCTCGCCACATGAACATCATTTTCAGATGGCATTTTCTGTGCTACAATATCCACCACCACTTTCATCTTCCTGAGCAGCCAAGCAAGGGGAGGAACAGACTGGACTGAGTTGTGACATGAGGCAAGTCAAGTGGACAAGAATTTACAATTCTGTTTCATTTTTCGTATTTGTGGTGACACATATATTTTTGAGTGGTCCTTTTTTTTTTCTTTAGACATAATAGTCTGAACAGCCTAAAAATAATGGTGGGATACCTGGAGGGTGGAATCACATAGACACCTGCTTTCGCTGAAGTCCACTACATGGCTAAACATCAATTTACTGTGCATAGTCAACAATGTTTTCTGCTGGATTCTCACCATTTAATTACATTTACTATTTCAAGAAACAAATTTTTCTAACAATAAATGGAGCACAGCATGACTGTTGATTCCAAAACTCAGCACAAATGGGTAGAAGGACTGGAAAGAAAAGATTAAAAGACTCAAAACAGGAATATTTTGCAGGCAACTAAAGATGCCGGAAGCTGAGCATTTATATTCTAATGTAATACCTCTGTATTAATTCTGAGTGACAGAATGAGATCATCTGAACCTACAACCCAGAAAACCTCTAACATTAATGGAAGCATTAATAAAAGCATTTCACTGAGAACGTCTTTCTACCAGTGCTTTTACAAAAGCTGCTGGAAGGAAAATGCTGATAAGCTTTGAAGATATGACACAAAGGGAAAAAAACAATTTCTATTGACTATAAGCAATCTGTTAGATAGTGGTCTCGATGACATGTGAGTGCAAATACTTTAGCAATAAAACCACCTTTCCAATCCAGTTTTTCAGAATAAAGCTGTCCTTTTATAGTTACTGCTTGGAAATCATTACAAAAGACATTCTGAATTTCACAGGCTGTAGAGATTAGAGATGCTGGCTTAGATTGCTGCAGCAATACTGAGGAGGTTGACGGGGGAGGGGGTGGGGGAAATGTACCTCCTTGACCAAGAGATAAATATAATTAAACTAGACAAGCAGATTTATCTGTAACCAACAAAAGTCAGAAGAATGTCTTAAAAACGAAAAGTAGACAGGAAATTGATTAAAGTAACTGAACTACCTCAGCATACAACAAAAATATCAAGGAATACGAGCCATTTCCTCTGTTTTCAGACACATTCTGAATTTCTGTAGGTACCGTTCAGATAAAAGGCCAGCAGATACAGCAACAGAGGTGTGTATTCCCCCCAACAGAATTTCTGTTTTATTCCCATCTACCAAAGAGCACCCTTATTGTAACCCTACCACACAGGCTTTTGCATTTGTACCCCCCCCAAGGCAAACGGAGGACAGGCTGTTCCAGGCGCCTGCATCCAGGTGGAAAGCAATCGCTAGGATTTATTTGCCTGTTACTGTCTCGTTCCAGCCCTCTGCTGAATCAACAAAGACGGAAGGCCTGACTGCTGGCTCACACGTAGGCTGCAAATCTTTCACTGGAAGTGGCAGCAGCTACACGACAGAGGCTGTACAGTATTTCGGAAAAAGAAAACTGGCTGTCATTCTTCTCGTTACTGGCCCCTTCTCTATAGCTCAAAGGAGTGTTTTTTAGTACCAGCAGCGCTGACATACCTGCACAAAGACGCTCTGACCTATCTCAAGAACAAGATAACGCACAGTTCCTACAGGGATTTTTCAGGTAAAACTTTGGAAATGTGAAAATGAACCAAGAGTCATACTGATGGGGCATGTTAACCAGGACTGCCCAGGCACCTCCCTTTTTAAAGGCTAGCTTCTATTCTTTCATGTCCTTATGCTGCCGCCCATGATTTACCGATCCGTATGATTACCTTTCACATTAAATCGCAATAATTATTCAAAATGGCTGAGCTCATCTGGGGCAGGGGGAAACCCAAAACTCCTTTCCAGTTCACAAAAAGCCCCCCACCGCCGGGTTCTGCCTATGCTAACAAGGGTGGCACAAAGCTGCCGTACGGAGGTTGTTAAATCTCCACGTAAACACGCAGTAGCGTATCGCCTGCGACCACCGGGAAGGACCCGCCAGGAAGTACCCCGGCCCCGCCCCCTGCCGGGCCAGGCCCCGCCCCCGGCCCCGCCCCCGGCCCCTGGCAGCTCACCACGCTCTCCACCACGAAGGCACCTACTCCGAAAATCAAACACAACTCGCCTTCAGCTCTCCTGTTTGGTTTTTTATTGTTATTTCTCACGATAATTAATGCTTCCTCAGGACACCGAAGTGGCACACTGTTCTCCTGTGACCCTGAAACCCAGTGCCTGGCAGTATTCTTTTTTTTCTGGCGGCTGCAGCCCTTGGGCTGCACTATTCACAGCACATCTCCGAATCTGTAGGAATTATTTTACAGTCAGGGTTCCCCCGACGGCACATCTAAGCAGAAGTGGGCATTTGATGCCACTCCTTGTGAATTCAATGCTTCCTGCTATTCATCTGTATCAGCTGCACCAGGAACTAGAACCTGGGTTTAGACAAAAATTCCCAGCTTTTCTAATTTAAAAGGGAGGGCGAGTCAGCAGCCTCCGTCAGAACTGAGCTGTATCCACAGGGAACTGTTACACAGTCAGCATTAATTCTCCAAGTTAAAACTGGTATAGTGGTTATATTAAAGATTCTTTAAAATACTCAGTTTTCAGTCGCTTTAGTTTCTACAGCACTTTTTTGTTTGCAAAGCTGCAGACCACTGTTTCGCAGTATAGCCCCCGTGTTTCAAGGTACAACTTCCCTGCAAGCCCCAGAATTTGGGAACCAGCCAATGTAGTTAAGTCAAACAGCAGCTACCCAAATAAAATTCTTCTCCCTCCGTTCACCAAGGTGCAACTCAGACTTTTCAGTAGTGAAGCAAAGCCTCTCTCCAACTCTTTGTGTTTAATATAGCCGAAGCCCACATTTTGACAGTTGCAGCAGGAGGTCCGAACTGCTTACAGCTGTTTTAACCCCTGCCTGTAACCAGGAATTTGTCCCGATTCCAGTGTAAGGTAAATGACTACAAGACTGCCCTGCCTGCATACCATGATGCAACGCTAAGGAAATGCAGAAAGGTGCAGCACTGAGATAAAACAGAAACCTACACGTGCTTAAAGGTCAAATGCACAATTCGTTGGCATTCTCAAACAAGAAGCATGCTTAGACACTGCATGTACAGAATGGTACGTCTCACAAGGTGCCCTCGGGTTGTTTCAAAGCCAAATAAACTGAATCATGCCACAGTAGTTAGTCCTGTGGAAAAAAATCCTCTCATACATCATTAAGATGGCTAGTTACAAACCGTGTTGCCCTGCACTAGCCAGGCAAGTAACTATGAGAAGTTCAGCCTTTGGGATCTCCTCAGCAAGCCACTCATCCGTTGTTTTTCATTCCACAGAGAAATTTCAAGAATCTGTAGTGACAGCACAGGTGTCCTTGCTTGTCCCCTTATAAATCCCAAATGACTTCATAGTTCCCAGCTTTCTCACCTCACCTCCTTTAAAATAACATGCGTACACTGGGCCACACATACCAACACTTTGTTAACAGATTTTATAAATCTGTGTGTGCTGGGGAAAAAAAAGTCCTTCCAAGCCATTTTTTTTTCCAGTTCACCAGTCTTGTACTCAATGGATTAAAATACACTAGAAGAGCAACATATAACGCAATTAAATGGGTATGCATAAAGCCACTGTAAATAAACTACCAAATCACTTATTCAATTTATGAGAAAACATTCTTCAGTTATTTTTAGTCTTCTGAATCCTTGGGGGGGGCAGGGGGAAAGGAGGCTGAAAACCACCATGAAGCTCCAGTTACCCACAGGGGCCTCAAATAGTAAGAAATAACAATGTCACCAATTTTCCTTCCAAAAATAGTTCAATATATTTTTGCCTTCAAATTGCAAAGGCATCACCCAACTGCCTAACCCGGGAGCTCACAACTAGAACAGGATGATTTTCCTAAAAAGAAAAAAGATAAAAGTGCTACGTGAACAAATCAAGTATTCTTTTGAATGAGCACTTATTTGGTCAAAATATCGTATCTTTCTTCTTACCCTCCCTTCAAATAGACAAACAACATTCCTTTCTATAGAGTACTGAAGGAGTCATGACCCTCCACAAACAGACATTAGGTGTTTTCCCTCTCAGGCAACTATATTCGTAGAATTCAAATTACTTCATGTAATGTTAGTCACCGCTGGCAGATCTGCCTGCCAGGGTAATACAAGAATGAAGTACCTAAAATCTGGCAAAAGATGAAGGTCCAGCAGCAAAGCTATATAAGGAATGAGAACAGCTTCTTGTGTCACTCTCAATAATTCAGTACAACCATGAGTTATCTAATCTAGGCTCCAACAGTTGTATCAATTCCATAAAGAAGCTTTAGGTTAAGTACAACACAATCCCCTCCTCCTTTCCCCTTGCCATTCTCAGTGTTGTCCTGCCTCCCGACATACCTGTCTATATCTTGGATGTAACAGAAACCCAAGCAGTGGGTAAAAAAGTGTTTTTAAAAGGTGAATGAAGCATCCAAAACTTGAGATTGAACACTTTTCCTGAACACAGTTACTCTCCCGCTTTATTTCTTCCTCATTTTCTTTGAAAATGGAGAAAGGAAGGGGGGATGGTGTTTATGTGTGAAAGAATACGAGAAGGAAGAAAAATGCAGAATACCCCCTGAAAATTTTCATGCAACAATCCCAATTAAAGGACCCCCCCCAATTAAAAAACTCCCACAATATATTTTGAAGTAAACCTTCACTGTCATTCATAACCAATATAGATGGTTCCAAAAAGTTATACACACACACATCTCTATACGTAAATGCAAAGTGACTTTTTAGGTTTTTCAAAACTCAAAATGTGCCCGCAGCTTCTCTGTCCAGGTTGACGGTTTTGCACTTCAACCACTGGTTTTTGGCATTCCCAATATACCTAAGCCCTGCTAAAACCTGACCCACAGTCCACTTCTGAATTTGTCTCCCTGCTTCTTTCTGGAGCATCACAGCCTGAATCGCTTTGTTCCCTTTTTGTAAGGGTGTCCTACTGCATTTCACTCAGATTCAACCTCGGATGCCCCAACTTTCCGCTGTCCCGAGCTTAGGCAGCAGTGATTTAAATGCTTTTTCTGAAGTACACTCTATGCCAGCATTCACACCATCTATCCAGCAGACCCTTAAATGTCCTTCCAAAGAGGGACAGTAAATTTAGGCTTTGTTGGGGTGAGCTACAGACTGCATGAACCCCTCTCAAAAGCCAACAAACAGGGGGCCTTCCTAGCTCAGGCAGAAACATCAGGACCTGAAATTTTAAGTTAACGGCGTGGAGACATCACACCCTCACGTTCATAGAGGTTAAACTTAAAATGCGTAAAATGCCTGTTCATGGTGAGCAACAAACCTGAAAAACTACTGGTAAACATCATCACAGTAAGTATTTTAAGGCAATGCCTTTCACATCTGCAGTACCTAATGATCTCACTGATCTACAGTGAGCTTTATAACACCACGACACACCATCCCCTCTCTTTCACACTAACTCCCTGCATAAAAAAAAAATAATGCCTGAATGGAACTGTATTTGGGATGAAAATTTGTTGAAGGTTGTTATATTAAGTATCTGCAGAAGATTAAATGGAAATGCTTTCACATCATAATTGATCAAATGCTGCATATTATACAAGACTTAAACTAGTATGCCAGCTCAACAGCCTAGGAAAGTGAAGGTGAAGCTCTTAATATCAGAAATTGTCAACAGCAACATTACTGTTAGTTTGCCAGCTGTGCACTGTTTTCCAAAATAAGTACAGGAGGGCCGACATATACAAATTCAAATTACTACCGGCAACACTCAAGCCATACCAGAGTTTGTTTCAAGACTCTGCTTCTCTCCATTAACAGCAGCACGCACCCCATCTGTTGTCAGAACCACCTCTCCTTGCATATTAGCATCTATTCTTTTGGGAAAATCCCCTGTGACATACTTCACTGCTATGGGATGAAAACTAATCAGCCTGGTATATGAAAAAACTCTTCTCTGACCTCAGACAGCTGAGCCCCACTGCCTACGTCCCCTTGTCCAGTGACAGCAGGATTAGTCACAGGCGAAAAAACCCAGACATCCAAGACTGCGCACATAACATGCACAGACACACAAACTGCAGAAGATGAACAGCTGAGAGAGAGAACAGTTGGTAGTCTCAAGCAATATCAAAACCCATGTATAGAGATTAAAAATAAAGAATAAAATTTTCATGAAAAAAAAGTCATTAGCGGCCTTGTCATCCTAAGACAAATCTATGACTGCCCTAGCATACTCAACTCTTTTCAAAGTGTAAATGATTTCGATAAGCAGAAAAAACTAAATGAAAGTTGGGCTCCTAATCAACTCTGTGAATCCCTCTAACTTACCAAATAGTAAACTATTATCCTTTCTGATTAAAATGTATTGAAAACACATTATAGTTGAAGAAAATTGTGTCTTAATGAAGGAAAGCTGTTAACAACTGAATAACCATGAAGCAATGAACAAGCCTGCTCTAACAGAGGTCCACCCTATTCCTAATTCCTAGCAATTACAGAAGCTCCTTGCAACAAGTTTTCGCATCCTCACCTTCTGCGCTGGCAGCTCTTTGCTCAGCTCAGCCACCTCCCGGGATGGAATCACCAGCACGATCCCCCTGGAGTGCTGTTACTGCCTCCGTCTTTGTGTCCTTTCCCCTCTCCAGCCCCTGTCCCATACTGGTTTGGGGTTGGCTACTCCCACCTTCCCCTCTCCAAGAACACGGCAAACTCGCACTCCCTTTGTGGGCCCGTTCCTACACAGTCTTTTCCCACCTGCGTCTTTACGTTGGCAGCCAGACAGGCTTTAAGATTTAAGAGCTCTATCAATCACTGGTAAGAATTATTTAATGGTTTAGATAAACTGCCTTCAAAATCTATTTAGTTTAGGGACAATCTGCGGGCCTAAATTCAAATTATGCTTCAGAGCTGAACCTTCCAAAACCTACAAAATTTCAACATATCTTTGTGCAAACCCCCCCACATTATCTATGAGCTAATGATAATCAAAATACTATGCCTAAAAAAGAAAAAGAAATACATACCCCCACCACCGTGTGTGGATGTGTGTATTGACTGACCTTCAACATGAATGAAGAAAACACAGGAAGACAAGGATCTGCCTTTTGTTCCTTTTGATCAGAATCCACAGGACATTTCAGAAGTACATAGACAACATCACCAAACAAAATACTCTTCTCAAAAAGAAATCTCTGATTGTCTCAGCTCCCTCTGCACTAGTCCACCCAACCCTGATTTACTCCTGACATACCCCACACTGGCAATTGAGCTTTCCCCAGCCTGCAGACCTCAAAAGCAGTATCTTGCGCTCTATAAAAATCTCACTCTCAACACCTCTGGATTCACAATACCATAACTATAAATTCCCATGCATAAAAATTAAACCCAGTACCTGTCCTTCCTTAATGTGGGAATTATTTATCCAACTTCTGAAACGCAGAAGCTGGAATATGCAGCACTACCTAATAACGAACCATCTTATTCCTAACGTAAAACCAGCGCAAACTGGCCACAAACACCTGTTTTCTTCAGGGAATGATTACTATCCCGTCTTGTCCATTCTGAAGCTGTAATATCAAGATCCCCACCACACTAAAAAGGAGGTATTGATGTCCTGCTGTTACAAGACCAACAGTGCCGTACCAGGCACAACTCAAGTTTCCCGTTTCTTGAACTTCTGCATCAGTATTCTAACTCAACCTTCCAACTATTTCTACATCAGAGCAACAGTCAAATTCTGGCTTTCCCACAGCTGTTCTGAAACTTTTTCAAGTGCCATAGCACATTTGTTTTCCCCCCAAATACAGCAGCAGAAATTACTTGGGTTCAGCAAAATCTAAGAGAATGAATACCGAAAATAATACCAGCCAACAGGACCAGTAAGGCGATTCATACATAATGACAAACTTGTGGCCCAATATAGACTTCCCTACCCAAAAGCCTTTTCTAAACCTCTGTTGAAACCACGCTGGCAGTGGTGGCATAGAAATGCAGAGGATAATGCAACCTCAATGATACATTATGTATCAAAATTGTTCACAAAAAGGAATGGCTAAAGCAGATGTACTGCAGGAATGGTATTTAATGAAATAAATACTACGAACCAACTCAAACAGGCCCACATGAAGTCTTTTTGCTCATCTATTTAAGAACTTGCATTTCTTAAGTATTCAAATATTGCTTCTCAGCCTATCCTCAACAACACTTGGGATTCTCAAGTAATCTTCCAAGTAAATATTGGTAACATCACACAACATCCAGGACCCATTTGTTCCAGCTTAGCCGTAACTGAGACAAAAGATGACTGCAATACTCATCTCATACCCTATACTCATAGAAAAAAATTACAATATTTTTCACATTAATAAAGAACTGAATAAGTTTTTTATGCAGAAACTTTCCCTTGAGGCATCTCAGCCTCAGAAGGACAAGAGAGATTTGAAAGGAAAGACTGCTGCTTAAAAAAATAAAGCGGGGGGGTGGGGAAAGAAGGAAGAAAAGAAAACCCTGTTCTGGAGGAGCCCCTTCTGGACTACACATACAAGTGTACATAAAAATTTATAGTGCTTCCACTGACTGTGACATTTGGAGATAGCTGTGCAACTGTAAATCACTGTGATTCATGGCATTGTTTTTAAAAAAGGATTTTAATTGTCATAGTAACTATTTCCAGATTAAAACAGACATTAGAGTTTTGGCACGTTACAGAGCTCATAATTTGGGCATGAAAACTCAGCTGCCTTAACGTGTTGGAAGCCTGAGGCATAAGGTGGTTATAGTTGCACAATCATCTTCTGAGGTAACCTCTCCCTCCTTACCTCCCAGGGGCAGCTCAAGTTTCAGGTGGAGAAGCTAATTGTTCAGTTCCAAGTTATATCCCCTTGTTAATCTCCAACTGATGACTGCAGCTGTAACAGCATTATAACAAAAAGCAGTACAATTTGAAACACTTACGCATCCATCTACAGTTTCTCCGTTGGCAAAAGGCAGATATTTTCCTGCAACTTCCTGGAGCATGAGCTCCTCTCCTCCTATGCCTACATTAATCTGGGCCCAGTTTCTTCAACACTGCATGTAGAGACTATTCATTGAAGTAGAGATCATCTGCCTGGGCAGGTATAACATTGTCACCGCTGTCACCAAGTGAGAGCTCCTACCAGCCTGCAGGGCTGCAGATCTGTGCCTTACCCTGAGAAAGGCAAGGCCACCACCGTCCATCCCTAGAGTGGAGATGGGGGCTGCAATGAACCAAGTGAAAGAAGCTGGCCCCTCTGCCATGGCTGGCTCTATGTCCTGCTTCGTCTCCTGCCATTTTATTCTGTCAGAAACAGAGCTGGACCCCAGTTTCAACCCTCCCTGCTACAAGACAGTGCTGATCCTTATCACACGGTACTTAAGCAAGAGTAAGATCAAGCTGATGGCCACAGAAGCATGAACAGCTAAGAACGACCTTTCTTCCCCTGCATTGTCTCTCTTACGGATGAGTATCTGGGTCACCCAGAGACAGTGATACTCTCCTTCCTATTGCAAAGGGGCTAGCAGTCATGCCTGGAGAAGATGGGTCCCTCCCTGCATGCAGTACCGTATCTACAGGATGCGCAGACTTGTGCCTGTCTCCACCCCTGCCCAAACCTTCCTTCCTCCATCACACATACACAGAAACAGAGGGGTATGTCTGAATCCTGAAAAGAGAGAGCCTGATTTCTTCACTCCTCTCAGTAATGTGAGACCCTTCCAGAAATGCAGACACAAACAGAGTTCATAAAAAGGAAATGCAATGAATGCAAGGATATCAAACTGGCAATAACTCTGCCACCCACGAGAGCCATCTCAACCCCTGCCCCAGAGAAACAGAGGTGGACGCGGACAAGTTGCCCGTCCCCTGTACCACCCCTGTGGCTCAGCCCCTCAGGCAGCAGCTCCCAGAGCCACTGGTCCAGGTGAAGAACCCGCTCCAGTCCAGCCACTGAATAAAAACACTCAAGTCTTAAGTAAATTTATACTGAACAAAAAAAATAAAACCCTACTTAACCTATTAACTGCAACAATGCTGTTTTCCTTGATTTGGATGCCCTGAGAACACATACAGGCCTTATTTTGAGCAGATGTATGGCAGCCTTAAAATACTTAAAATCCTTTAGAGGTGGAAGTTTAAAGGTGACCAGACAACTCTGATTTCTGGGATTCCCAGAGCAGAGCTGATTTTGTTTAGTGGATAATATTCTTGCAGGCTTTGGGGCTTATTCCGCAGA
This sequence comes from Morus bassanus, assembly GCA_031468815.1. Lineage (NCBI taxonomy): Eukaryota > Metazoa > Chordata > Aves > Suliformes > Sulidae > Morus > Morus bassanus. The sequence goes on along the minus strand of CM062568.1, from coordinate 82,399,826 downwards.
AACTGAACGTGCCAAGATATGCACCCAATTTAACATCATTAGACTTGAAAGCTGGGTTCAGTCACTTCACAGCAAAATAAAAGCTATTTTCCAAGCAAGATTGAAAACAGAATCACTTTACAGCAATAACACCACAAATCTTCAATAGATTATTCCGCTTCCAGGCCACATCACACCACTCCTTCAGATCTCAATCTTTAGTCACCCTAATTATCACCAAGAATAAGTTTTACGAGACAGTCAATCTGGCAAAAATAAAACTAAAAAACCACAAGTTGAAATATATGCTTGGATGCAAAGGAATCAAATCGGAAACTACCTCAATGATTTTCCAAGGCCAGTTCAGTTAAAACAGATGACAAAATACAGGAAAAAAGCTCTAGCTAATATTCATAAATAGTTACTCCTGCTGCTAAAGCTTGTGTGTTAAAACCCATAGGGGCTACCAGCATCCCTCTGAAGTGACTTAGCAGTTTAATAACTGAATTCACCTGCGCACTCTTCCCGCATAAACCAGGGTATGGCTCCTAATGCAAGGTATACATGGACAATCTCACAATAAATAACAATACTATACCCACATGCAAGTTGTGATTACATCACTATTTTTAAACCCAGAACAGTGAACGTGGCTCTGTCTAACACTGAATACTCAGCTGTTTGCATTATATGTACTAGATTTAGTCTTCTTGAGCTGGAAAACAAGATTGGGTTGTAACACTGGCAGTAGGGTGGCATAGAGCTCCCTCAAGGAAGTTTAAACAACCTCAAAGAAGAGAAAAGATGTGTTTCTTATATAAAAGATGATCACTGAAAGAGACACACTGAGCACTACACATGAGTTCCAAGTGATTAATGAAAGTCCAATACTTCATTGCCTTACTTGAAGTTCAGTGAGGTCAGCAGAAACGTGTGATATGTTTTATGTGCCAATGCTCTGCTATGTATTATTATGCTTTATTATAAACCAACAGTAACCCGCAGAAGTTGGCCACAACTCTTCTGGGATCCTGCCCCACAAACACAATGGGCAGTTCCTATCTGAGCAGCTGCCACTGTGGGGAAGCTCCATTAGCCTCACTAGATTAAGGGTTTCCCTAATGGAGCTGGCTGCTTTGTCTGGTCACCACTAAGCAGATAGCGACAGGAACACATCCTGAGCCCACGCTGCTTCGGCACCCCACCTTCACAGCATATGTTCTTGAAGAGCAGGAAGCAGCGACTGGACTGCCAGTAAGAAAAAAAAATCCCATTCTGCCAAATTTATCCTTTAAAACCCTCCCTCTTCCCAAAACTGCATAAGACAAGTGTATTTAAAAGGGTGGGGGTGGGGTTTGGGTTCCCCCCCCCCCCCCCCCCAGTTTTGCTCACTACTTCATATACCTCTCCTTCCCAAAAACAAATCCCACCATCCCTTCTTTAGATTTACAGGGAAGAACAAGCAAATTTGGTCTCACACGTTTATCAGCATACTCGTTTCCTCTTGCACTGTTCTGTAAAAATCCCCTTGCATCCTTGCGTAACCTCTGCGCATGTTGGCAAATTGCTCACAGCCTGGGAAACTTTTTCCATTCGATTTTCTTCTCAGACCAATAAAAGCTCAAGACTGAAAAACTCTCAGGCCTTGACACTTTACGTTTCACTAATGGACTACCTCTGCTACTCCATTTGTCCTGATGATACACACTGGGATGAAGAGACCTGTCCAAGAAAACCAGTTGCAGACCTCTTAGAAAGTAGCACCTGCAAGCCACCCCAGTGCATGGCCTCATTGGGAGATGAGTGGTTTTGCTCAGCAACACAAAGCATGCCAAAGCCAGGTCTGCGTGAGAAACGGGAGGCAAATTGGCAAGTAAACCACAAAATACCTCCCCTCTTCAACTGCCGACTCCACTTCAACAATCCTATTATGAAATTTTAATCAGAGGCATTCAAGACAACGCTGCATGGCTTCCCCCCCTCCTCCTCCACGGTCAAGTTAATAAGATACAAAAAAGCCAAGAGAAAGGCACCCCAAGCGCTTGATGATCCCAGCAATGGGCCGTAGGGGTGAGGAGCTGCTGGAGCTGCTGGGATACCGGTGCCCTGCCTCCTGGCCAGCCCAGCAGGAGCCTCTCCCTCCCCGGTGCAGCCCCAGGTACCTACCCAGGCACCGTGCTGGGCAGCGCCTTCTCCCCAAACCCCTTCCTCAGGGACCAGGCATGGATCCCGGCCAGCAGGCAAGCCTCCACATCAGGCAGCGGGAGCAGGCTGGGGGAGAATCAATGGGGCCCCAGCTGTGGGCCAGGGCAGCACATGTGGGGTGCAGGCAGCACCCACCTGGGCTCCATCCCTGGCAAAAGCGGGCGATGCTGGCAGAGCAGAGTATGGGACCCCAGAGCCCTCAGCGACCGACCGTCATCCTCCTGTGCTAATCCGTGCTGCTGTGCCAGCTTAGGGGATATAATTAGACTCACAAAGGAGCCTTGTTACCGCTCTCTGCTAAGAGGCCGAAGCAGTTTTGATTAGTCATGCCAGCAACTCCGCTGCCCGACTCCGGTGAACACCGCCTGCGGAGCTTGGCCGGGAAAAGCTGAGCAAAGCCTGAAAAATGAAACCAGAGGACTATTCCTCGATGAGGGAGGGGGGATTTTTATTTTTAATTTGAAGTGGTGTTTGACATGGCACGTGGAAAATACACTGAGATTATGCTGCTGAAACTTTTTTTCAGCTGCTCCATCCTTGGCTTTTGCAATCTTCTAAGCAAATACATGGGTAAACAGTGCAGTCTGGGGCGCTACATTGTAAAGAAGTTCACGTCACCTATGAGATGACAAATCTGCTCAAAGGGAAAAGCTAAAACACAATCTCCAGAACAACACGGGCCTCTTACGATCTGATGGGCTGTCAACAGCATTTGAGAGTTACAGACTTTTTTCCTATACATTAAAACCAACCAGCCAGTCTTCTCAGGGAGCAGCACTTCCCCAAAAGAAAGGCAGCCTGTGATATCCCTAGAAATAAGTAACCTCAGTACTCAGAAAGGCATTGGAAGTCATCGCCTATGGAGAAAAGTGGCAGGTACATCCTTCCATCCCCGAGGGAGACTGATGTTACAAATCCTGGGGAATTCTTTCAAAGGACAATTTATTTTAATAATCTTTTGAAAAAATAAGCTTTATTCCATAGTCACACCATTAACCCCCTGCCGCTGGCCAGATTTGCATATGTAAGCTTGCTACGGTTGCGGATTATCATATGTGACAATGTAAAGGATACAGTAACAGGCTACATAGAGTTTATGTAACCTAAAGTTTGGGGGAAAATGAAAAAGATTGGTTCTGCTGTATCCTTAAGGATCAGCCCAGGAGAATGAGAAGGAGAAACCTTCTTCTTATATACTGGTATATGTGCCAAGATCAAGTTTTCCTTAGGTTCACTGACCCATCACACCTGAACACACAATGACCATAACCTTTTTTATTGGTTCTGTGCTGTAACACAGCAGACTGGTTGCCACAAGAAGCCAACTGCACCGCAGCATCCTTACCAACTCACTGACTCACATCCTGCATATGAAAAATGAACAGCTTTTCACAGGTCAAAGGAGGATGCGTTTAGAGTCGCAAAGGAAATGCTGGAAGTACCATGGATTTACAGAAATCCTCAAACTTCAGGAGGGAGAAGGAGGTTGGCAAAAGGGCAAGAAAGTGGTCTTACTTTATGCAGGCATATCTGAATTTTAATGAGAAATCTAGTTAAGACAGCATGTGGCAGAATTACACAATTACAAAGAAGTCCAATTAGCTCCGCTGCGTGAACTTGCTGGAAGTTAGATGGCGTATGGCTAAAACTTTCCCAGCCAGACTGCAATATTCTGTCAAAAAATGACTGCACTTTTATATAAAATGAGAGTATTGATTTCTTGCAGATGTTAAAGCTAATTAACAAGGGGTTTTTGGAAGTAATCTGAATAAAGGTAACCTAGCATGATCCCTTGCTTATCAACATTAACGCATAAGCATGCATGTGCATGTGTACCCTCAGTCCAGAGAAAGACAGACTTTTCTTTGATGGGTCACTTTTCTAACATTGTTTGAGAGTCTGAAAAACATCAAGTTATTGTTGCGTGAATGAGGATGCAAAATCCAGCTGACAAATACAATTCTATACTTAGTGACTTATTTGGCAAAACAGAGAAGTAAAAATCAAGTGGAAAAAAGAGCTTTTTCCCCCTGAATTTCCAGCAGCAAGTCCATCTTCACTCTACATAACAGAAGAATAAATTGCATAGAGCAAGTACTATTGAATCTACTGCCTGAAATGTATTAGAATTACATTGGTACAGTGGTTAAAAAAAAAGGAGAAACAAGTTAAAAAGCAAGTATCTCCTTAATTTTAAAGGAACGGAAAACTTGAACCTCAAAATATAGTTGGCTAATAGGATTTTTAATTTGGCTCTAAAAAAATTTTTTTCCAGTCTTAATCTGCAATCAGATACCGATGAGCTGTCCTGCTAGACTGCAGCCAGAACAGTAAACAGACAAAGCAAGCTCATCTTACCTTTACTACAAGGGCTGTGGGAGATGGCACCACATTTCCTGGAAAACAGCTGTACATGAACAGTTGCTTTCATAGCAATTATGCATTTATAAAAGACTACTTGAAACTTTAAAAATATCCCTGAAAGGACTGGGATTATTACTGTGCATATTTTACACATGGGATCCAAAGATCAGAGAAGGTGGGTGACCAGACAAATGCCACGCACAAAGATTTCAGCCTATTGAAGAACAGAGACTTTTCAGCCAAGTATTTTGAGGGCAAAGACCCCTCTCACTCAAGGCCTTATCTCAAGTGTAAACCTGCCTCTCTCCAAAAGAGTACAACTAAGTAAATAACCTGGGATCATTACTCTAGTTGCTGTTGCATTACAGTGTAAAAGGAAAAAGGAGCCTACAGCCAACTTCACACCCTTGATATTAATGCAGATGTGCTTATAAAGCTATGACGCTGGATTTGTAATCACGATGGTATCAAGTCTATGTAGTACCAAACAACTTTTCATTAATAACCGCTCTTTTCTTGAGAGGAAATTGTATGTTCCTAGGTCAAAGGAAACCCCTGCACGCCACAATCTGAGCTTCCAGAAGACTTTACCTCCTTACTGAAAAATAAAACACTAGCTAAGAGCTTTGTAATTCGAAAACAGAATGGGTCAAGAGTTACCCCACCCCCACACCTTCTCCTCTCCCATCCCTGGAATCAGAAAACAGCGATTCAGGGTGAAAAGCTTTCACTGGGAACACACATATCAGTTTCACTGGGGAAGGTTTCCCAGATCCCTTTTTCATTCACTTTAATAACCAAAGTTGTGGGGAGTAACCCGCTCGTCACTGAGAGCAGCGCCACAGGAAAAGCAGCACCTGTGATCAAGCCTGTTGCCGAAGGTGCCCGTCCCAGTCTCTCCTCCACCTGACTCTGGCTGCCAACACCGACTTCACTCCCCTCCAAGCCTCTCACCTGTCCTTCCTCAGGGATACACCTTTTTGCCAAAAATACAAAGAGAAAAAACGGTTACAAACCTGAACGCTCAATACGCGTGCCCCCTTCGAGATCTTCTGGGGAGCACTTTTGGGATGCTTTTGTCTAGACTGACCTTCTGGCATCATTAAAATATATATTACCACATTTAATTTAGGAACGCTTATCCAAAAGAGACTGTGTGTTCTAAGGCAGAAATCTCTAAATTATATACATATTTTTGAAATCCCTTTTAAGTCATTTAATGAAAATAATAGCCACAAGAGAGCGCTACCAGCAAAGGATTCAACCACGGGGAAAACTACAGACTTGAAGCTATTCAGAACTTTTTTAAAAAAAAGCGAGCATCTGTTGTGGTCAGGCGGTCTTATTTGCACATATAAAAAGTTCTCAGACATTTAACTGCTATAGCTATGATTTTCAGAAGGCATGAGAGATTCTGGGTGTCTCCATTTTTGAATCTGGACTTTGAGACACCTTCATTGCTCTTTTTGTTTTCAAAGGGAGATTGATTACTCAGCAGTTTTTGGATTTTAGGCACCTCTAAAATGGTCTCAACTCCAACTGAGACATCCGAAATTAACAGGTTGTTTTCTGAAATCACCATATTTTTAACGTTTGTAACTCACTAAAACTCAATGCAGTGAGCTAAAACATCAAAACTGTGTTTGCGGCTTTGCTGTTTGTTTTTGGTATCTATGCACTGAGTATCTGAATACCTTGTATCTCTTCTTACCTTTCCAAGAAAAGTGCTGACAAATTCTAACATCATCATCACCATCAGCCTATTTTTCTGGAAGCAAGAAATGGAACTGCAGCATTTTTTTTCCATGCAAAACAGGAGGAGTTCCTGTTTTTACGTTTTCAGCTTCTAGTATCTTATCATAAAAGGAAGTGACTCCCAAAAGGTATCCCTAAAAAAGAACTGACCTATAATTTAAAAACAATAAAAATATAACCATGTGCTTAATTTACAGATTTCTGAAGGGGAAGGAGAGGTTCTAAAAGATAGAAAAGTAGTAATAAAAGCAACCTATTAATATTCAGATGTCTTAGAATGGCAAATTGAACCAGTATTTTGACAGGCAGGTTACCGACAGAGTTCTGTGACGTAGGTTTCTGTCCAAATCCCTGAAATTTTAGCAAAGCAGCATAACCTACCCTAAATACCTACTCTCACCTGCCAAAATTCACACAAAGATCTACACAATTGTCTTTTGCCTTGCTCTCAATCATAGCAAGACCTATAAAGTCTGTAGTATTGCCCTTTGTTTTCTTCTCCCGTGTATTGGCATTGGGTAACCAGTTGGTCTGACCTCCCATCTGCCAGTCACACTGTGTCTGAAAATGGAGCAAACATCAATGCTGCGCTACAGTCAACAATGCCTCTTTTAAAAGAAGCCGTGCTGGAAGGAGTATTACCTTGTCGCAGCACAGTGGAATAGCTCCTTTCCCATCCCACGACCTAGTAAGTTGCATTTTACATAAAAAGAAACGAAAGAGATGTGCAAAATGCTCTGCTTCAGTCTATGAAAACAAATAAATGCAAATAAATTATCAAGTCTTAGTGCCCTTAAAGAGTTCAGTCATTAACTTGAGCAAATCAGTATTTCACCATTGCAGTTTGCTCCGGTTTTCCTTGTACCTCAGCCCAACCGTGCAGGCTTGAGCAGGATGAAACAGCAATCTCATTTATAAGTAAGATATGCACTGTCAACAATGAGGTATTAAGTTGTATGACATCATCAATCTTCCTGCCTGCTAAATTCCCAACAGACTACCATGATAAAGCTTTCATATTCTGGAACTGTTTTTCCTCGCTCTGCCTTGGGGAAACTAGACAGGCACATCTGGATGTCTGAGATAAAAGTGTTGATCTTGGGATCTATGGTATATTATATAAGCTACATAAATACTTTTTTGCCATCCTTATTTTGTGTATATTCCACTACCTTTTGATGGCTAGATAGCATTAAACTCCTGATGTCATTCTCTTACCTCAGTTTTTGCCATGACTTATCAGAATTCCACTAAAGGATAATAAAACATCTTTTTAATGAGTATTTATCTGAAATAATCTCAAATGCTTCACATATTGAAAAACCAGCTATAAACACTGGTTCCAGCAGGGTTCACTTTCAAATATTTCGGAAATTATCACACTATGTAAGTAAGGTGCTAAAGAAATCAACCTTTAACATAAATACAAAAAAGGCTTCATTCACCAGTAACACTGAAGGAAAATGCAGCCTCTGACAGGGCAAACGCTAACAGCGGCAGCAGGAGTCAAAATACACAGGGGATTTTAGGCTGTCTCACCATGGCTGAGGTGAAGGATCAGGAGCGAGGAACAGGAATCAGAGCAACCTTTGGACACACTCCCCACCACCACCTTTGCCCACGATGGAGTTAGCAAGCACAGTGGCATGCAGCTGCCTACACCGGTCCAACACGCTGCCTTCAGCAAGAAGGAACTTGCCATGTCCTTGGAGCATGCGGCCGTGGAAACCCTTGCATTGCTTGTGGCCAGAAACAACGGGTGTGTTTTGCCTCCCAGCCACTTACTGCAATGTGCTTACCATTCCATAGCTGTCCCAAACGAACTGAGTTTCCTCAGAAACCACATTCCAAATACCAGCTGGTGTTTCTACACAGGTGTGGTGCATTCCAACACCGATTTCAGCTGTGATTTACCTAACCACGTCCAAGGTGACCCAAAAATGGGAGTGGGGAGTCAGAGTTCCTCTAGTCCCAGGGCATTTCAGGAGATGACCCAGCCTTGGTTCATCTCACTCCTGGTTAAAACGCTATAGCCACATGATGCAAATTACTGAGCCTCCTACAAAGAACAATGCCACAAGCTGAGATGCTTCAAGTTTTATTTGGGAAAGCTCTTTTGCTCTGGCATGTCCTATGCCAGATCAGATTTTCAAGACGTTACCATCCCCCAGAGCGCTTTCTTCCCCATCAGATGCCACCCCTGATTTGGTTGCCCACCTGCTGGCAAGGCTGCTCCATAAGCCAGACCAAAGAACTGACTCTGATTTCAATTGCAACCCAGCAGAAATTTCCCAAAACTCTCGCTGTCATTACTCTGCCATTCCTCTGCACTGAGCATGAAACTGGAATAAAAGCGTAAGGGCTGTATAACTCAGCAGTGTGGTAACTGTGTCTCTGTGCCAGACTTTGTTTTGTCAGGTGATCCAGTATTATGCAAATTCAGCAGCAATGACCATAAAATAACGGATTTCTTGTGTAAGAGATAAGATGCAAATTTGTTCAGTTATTCAGTAACTAAAGCTGCTACTCTTGCATTCCCGCCCTTCTTTGAAGTGGTCCTATTTCCGGAGTTAAGGGTTGGTTTCAGAAGTTATTTTAAAACTTTTTTATAATCTTTTTAAGTTGGAAGGTGTTACTTGACCAAGAAGAGCATAAAATCTCTACACTCAACATGGTAGGCTACTTGGCACTGAAACATTTAAGAAGCATCCAAATTCTCAATCTCTTCGGTCATTTAATCCTCAGGAGGTGAAATATATAACCTAAAATAAAAGTACCACAAGGAGAACTGCACCACACTGAAGCCGGAGTATTATTACTACTCTCCTGAAGTTGTACATGTGCATGTCAAAGTTCTTGACTAGTGTTTAAAAAACCCAATGCTCTTAAGTGCTTAAAAACAATTCAGTATTTCAAAATGCATACAACATATACAGAAGCATTCCTTCCAAATGCAAAGAAGATTCCTGACATAAAAATATTATTTATTTGGTATTTAATGGATGGGGTTACCTGTTTCAGTCAGGAGTCTGCAGAGATCTACAGTATTACCAAACACAAAAAAATATCCTGTGTGTGCATGTGAAAGTACTATGTGAAATCTTCAGACCCCCAAATTTTAGAAGGCGCACCTGTTTCCCCCTCTCACCCAAGGGGCTACATATTACGGTTTCTACCACCTACATTGAAGTTCACCAGTGGAAAGCAGTTTTAAGAATAAATCTGATGTAGTGCCTTGGTAAAAAGTTATGGTTAAATGCTGTAAGCACTTGTATACGTTTTCATCTTAAGTCATGTGAGTGTTCTCACTAAATTGGATGAGACTACTCATGCTCAAAATTAACCATTTCAACAAGTGCTTGCAGGACTGAAGAAAAACCAAACAAAACCAAACAAAACCCTAAAAACCAGTCATGACTCATGGGTTATTACTGTCTGATGCATATTCCATTCCACAAAAAAAGCAACATTGCTCAATTTTGGTAATTACTTCACAAAACTGAATATCATTGCCACAAGTAACCTTTTGAATAAACATATTCAAATTATAGAGGATTCATTTTACCCACAAAGAAATGTTTATGCCCTTCCTAGTACTCCAAACATCACCCTAACGGAGTTGACTTGGCAAAACACAGTGACGTCTGTTGTGCTTTTGGGCTTTCTGTTATTAAAGCTTTACAGGCTGGATTTTTTTAGATTTGTAAAGAAATAAATTATGGAAGTCGCCACAACATAAAAACATGTCAGTCACAACATTCGTATCGAGAGAGTCCTGACAGTTGTACAAGACAAACATCCAAAAACACCAGACAGTTTGCTCTTTGAAACCAGGGACAATACACCACCAACTGGAGAAGCTGAAGCTTATGTTCGCCTCAAGCATCCATTAGTGGGTCACTAACAGCATGAATCAAATCATGTTAATGCAACTAAGAAATGAGTGGGGTGGGCAGAAAATTAAGAAATAAAAGCGCTTTTTAGATGTACACCCCACCAAAAAGACAGCTGGCACAGAAAACATCTGAACACCTGGGTGGTATTGCTAGGGTCATGGTGAAGGGAACATGGATTGACACTTGTTTCCTTGTCAATTAAGCGACTGCACCAACAGTTAGGCAACCAGGGGAAATGGTCCTCATCGGGGCTCTTCCAAGGTATAATTTGTTGAAAATACAAGATGAAAGTGTGTGCTCCTCCTTTTGGCATGTCTATTCCTTCCATCAGTAGCACAGGCCCACACCACTGAAGGAGGAGGAGCAGCACAGCGGAGGCCTGGCCAGCCCCGAGTTTACCGTGAAGGAGGCAGGGGGCAAGCCTGAGCAGGAGGGGAGCTCCGCACCAGCCCGCCTCCTCTGCGGGCCCCCACCGAGCACGCACATACAGAGTGGCTTATTTGGCAATTGCTCCATTAAGCACTCCTTCACGAAGGGATCCTGCTGGGATTGCTAGGCACTCCTTAAAACACAGGACATATACCCCAAGGACTCCTGAACCAGGCCTGTAGGTGCTGTGCAATTCGCGCGACACACACACTTTATGTTTGTTCTTATCTGGTTCCTGCCATCCCCCCCGTGAGCCATAGTAGCTCACTGGCAGCACCAAAGGAGAGAAATAGAGGCCCTGCCCTGGTGACACCCTGTCACACATCCCGACACATGCGGCTTGCTCCTCTCTCCATGAGAAGTCCTGGCTAGGAGCAGGGGCTGGTAGACATCCTATCTGGTACACATTTAAAACTGGCCATCCTGCTTTGTGCAGAAGAGTGAGCCTACAGCAATGCCCTGGCCCATTTATCAGTGAATTTACAAAACAGGAATATAACAGCCCAGCCCTTCCACCAAATGCAGCCACACAAAAACATTCAAGCCTTACACTTGAAAGCTGTGTGCATCTCTTACAAATACCTACCTGCAAAGTATCTATACCGAAGATCTGCAGAGGCACATGCTGTTCCACACCCTGTCAATTCCAAGAAACATGGGTAGCGAGGGGCTATCACGCCTGCTGATTTCTTACAGCAGTGGTATGTGCATGCAGATACAGCCCTGGAAAGCCCTACTGCAGTTTCCTACCTATTTCCAAAGTCTGGCTGAAAATACAGATATTAAAAAAAAGGAAAAATCCCCAAAAAGCCCCACCAAACAAAAAAAAACCAAACCAACAACAACCAAAAAAAACCCCAAAAACCCAACATCTGCTCTTGGTCAGTCACAGCCAAGGACAATCTTCCTTTTTGAAGAATTATGGCTACTGCGCAACAACAGAGAGAGAAATCACTGATATTTGTTCTGCCGTAACAAACCCTAGTTCCAGAAGCAATGGAATCAAACTTAATGGCAAAAGATATTTTACTCCTACTCAACAGTGCTTCTCTGCAAATGTATTTGGTTTATTGAGCAATACTCAACCATAACCGTGGACTAAAGATGTGTAATACTTGCTTAAAATCTGCAAAACTACACGTATTTTTCTATTTGTTTCCTATACTATCTTGGTATCTACAAAACCAGAATTATCAAGTGGCCAAACACAGGTCAGAGACAGAATCTGCAGTCCTCCATCCATGTCTTGTAATTGTACAGAAAAAACAAATGCCTCATCTTCCCAAGCCATCTCACAAACTGATATTTGCTTAGTTTGACAGTAGTCCCACAGCCACAAGGAGCTACGAAGTGCACAGCTAGCAGCTCCACAAGTCATCAACGGGTAAGAGTAGATCCCCTTGGTAAGCTACACAAAACCCACTACAGAAAGGTCACTGGTGGTGTTGAACGTGTTTCCACTCAGAACACGACAAAATTTCAGTAATCTCCCATCCGAACACTGTAAATGACTCTCAGATTTTTATTCCCAGATTTCTGCTCAAGTCTCAGGCCTCTGAGGCAGTACTGTACAATCTCAGAGCCCTTGGGACAATCATTAAAACCTCTCTTTCTGCTGTGCTTCAATTAAAGGGCTGGCTGTCTTCATGAAGTGCCATAAAAATAAAGATTACCTCCTAACTTTCCATGTCTAGGTGTTTATAGTTCACGTATCATGACATTCACTTCCCTTATTAGGATTTTGCACAGTAAATTTCAGCATTCAGACCATGCTTCTGATGGCATGTGTTTGCTCTCACTCCCCAGCATTGCAAGACCAGCTTGCACTTTCGCCACATAAAGGCACCAGAACAAAATCCTATATAAAGGAAAAGAAAACATGCCTGCCCACACGCGTACGAAAACGTGGCCAGAACTGCTCCGTAACTTCAAGGCTGGTTCTCAGGCACTGGCAGTACCTGCAGAGCTGCTCAAGTTAAACTGAAAGTCCAGCTTCCCATAACCAGCAGACCCTGAGGAAAAGAAGTCCACAGCCACTCCCTCCCTTGCCCACCTGTTACCACTACCACTAATAAACGATTCAAGCAGCCAACAGGACAACCCCACATAACTTCTTAGGGTGGCTCCCAAAGGCCATATAATCCCACCCTCCCTTTAACATTAATAAACCACTAATGGAAGCATCACCTGTGTGTCAATTTTTAATAGTTTAATGTGTTTCATGAATTCATAGTGAAAAATTATTGCAAACTTTCATGGATTTGTGATATACACTTAAGTCTAACACATGCAAAGGAATGGTGATTATATTTAATCACTAGAAGGGAGTTTAAATTAGAAGTGTATGCAGAACAGTTAAGTTACACATAATATGGTAACCACCTCAGTATCAACACTCAGAACAATTTTACATGTGTATATACAGACATCCACAGATCTTTTCCAAAACAAGAGAAATTCACATACAATTCCTGTAAGAAATATCCTAAGCACACTTCCGTTTTCCTAAGAATCTACTCAAGAAATGACTCAGTACTACACTGAAGAACTAGCACGTAATTAAGATGTGTTTTTTTGACAAATCCACTTGAGAAAACATAAAGCCTCCTGAGTCCTCTTTTAAACCAAGACCAAAAGTATACCACACTTATTCAACCATCAATATATGTAAGCTACTTAAACATCATATTTGTTGTTGAGGCAGTTGCACAGTCCTGATTTGGTTTAGACCACAACTGTACAATGTTTCCAAAGAAATACAGCAAAGCGTGGATGCTGAGAGCCAGCACATTTATGCTGAGTATTTGGTACTGCTGGCACTTTTATTTGGAGACCAATGTTATTTTCCCTATGCAAGTCAAACATTAGATTCTTTAAAAATAGTGGGTAAAAATAATTTTGTGGAAGCCAGCTACCACTGCTGAACAGTGGTGACTTGTGACTGTGGCAAAAGTTTCTCAAGTTAATTGTTGTGAATGACACATATTACTCACTATGGCAAAACTTCTTCACTTGGTCTTGGCTGTAGGTACATTAGACTTCTAAACCAAAAATAGCATGCCCTACTGCTTCCCAGGTACAGAAATAGTTAGATCAATATAAGATCAGAATGTGGCATTACTGCATGAAGGAGTGACCCATATGGACGAATTTCACATGGACACGCTTCTCAACAGTGGCAAATAAAACCTGATTTTTCTAGATTAATACTACTGACATTAACAGGAAGTTAGTTCTCTACTTCCCAGAAGAATTTTGTTGAAAAGTAATTTTTCCACATCAAGATAGTTTTCTTTTCTTTTCTTTTTTTTTTTTAAGTTTGCTTTTCAATTCTGTATCAGTCTAGAAGTAGATAACCACAAACAACCCTAGGGAAAAAAAGTTTTCAACACAAAATCTATACCTTGGCTTCCCAAAATAACTCTCACAGATATCAAGGATAAAACGTGATTAAAACAAGGATTCTTTTAACCTTCAGGACTGGGTTGTTGAACTTCAAACCATTTGTCTATTTTGTGCTTCAGGTTATCACACTGACACCCACAGGAAATAAAATGTTCAATCAACACTATAGAGAAGCATCACAGTGCTAGACAAAGGACACAGGGCAAGCAGACAAAAAGCTGCTAAGATGACCTGCAGATCAATACTTCATCTTACATGTAACTCAATGAAACAGAATTGTGGGACTATCCCCAGTCTCCCCAGAGAACAGTAAGGGTGGATCTAAAGAAGACTGAAATAGCCTAAAAATGCTAAGGCAGCCATTTCAAGATTGCTGTAATTAATTGAAGTGCAGACTGCCTCTGAAAGTGGTGGTCCTGTCCAGCTGAAAACCTACTTCCCAAAGTAATTTTACAGTCAGATCAGTTCCCTGATCCAATTCAATCCTGCAGACCTGCAGGAGTGCTCATACAAAGACTAAACAACTGGTTTCCTTAAAGACAGGACTGTTTAAAGCACTCATAAAAATTCAGCCTAAGATTTAGGGCAAACAGAACAAAACAATACTGTTGTTCAAACCATAATTTCTGGAAGAAAGCATGCAACAAGGCTTTTACAACAACCTGCATCATTTGAACTTCCAACAGGAAAAGAAAAGCTGTTTCAGCACACAGACAGCAGTGCATGAGAACAAGTTGGCCAAGAATAAAATGAGACTGGGTGTTAAAAGGTTTCTGACGGTCAAAGGACTGATGTCCTAAGGCAACTTTCCAAGAGAAAGAGCAAAGTTGAAAAAACACAGACAAAAAACCCTAGCTAATTTCATTCAGTAAGTTTTATGAAATTTTATCTAATATTATGCAGGCTTGTCAATGACCCAAAAGGCTCTTGCCGCTTTTGGGAGCTATGTAAATCTTCATGAATTTAAGACAGAAATGTTTTCCCTAACAACAGCCACTATTTCAGCCTCTTGGCTAGAACAGTGAGGTTGCTTTTGCCCATTGCACATGTGCTAGGGAAGGAAAAAGAGAGAAGGGATGAGAAAGGACTGATGAAAATCCATCAGCTTTGCACCAAACTGCATGCAGGCATGCATAGCAATGGGGCTCTGCTGCCTGCAGAGAATGGCCACAAATCCCCAGCAGCAAACCAGCGCTTGATTAGCTGCACGAAAGTTCTCCAATATCACATGCATGGAGCAAAGTACTTGTGAATGACAAGAATGGCATAGCTTTATCTTATGAGGGTATTTCAGCATCAAACTTCCTGCCATTTCCAAAGATAGACCAGAATTCTGATTTCTGATCAGAAAACTGAAAAGCACCAAGAAAGAAGGAATCTTTCCACTTGGTCTGAAGCTTTTCACAGTAATTAAGACTTGCTGTCTTGGCAGATTCTCCAATGTCCACAAAACTCCCTCAACCCTGAAGTTCTCCCTTTCTGTGACAGAAACAGCTGATGTAACCTCTGCTAGCAAAAGTACTTTTACCAGAATAGCCAGCGCAAGTTGAAACTGCTGAATATCAACATGATTTATAATAGTTGTGAATGCATTTTATTTTGCTTTTATTAGCTTTAGTGCTACAAAAATTTTGGGAGAGCTTCCAGAACTAGCTATTGGCGAGGATATAAACTATCACCTGTGAAAGAGATTCAGGTTCCCATAATTCCTTCTGTCAAAAACACCTTCTTAAACCAAAGGTGAAAAGCATGCTTTTGTACCTCTCTTACCTATCAGTGCTGTTTCACAAATGATAGTCCTCAGTTAAGACAGCCTCAAACAGTGGTTATATTTACAGAGTAGTTCACCATACCTGTCAAACCCCAATTCTCAGCATTTTCAGTGTTGCAACAAAATTCTTTTTTGATTCTCACAAAGACACCCAAAATTCTCTCAGGAAAGACTGGTTAGTGTAATTTGATAAAAGTAATTAATTAGAAAGTTCTTATTCATCAAAGTAAGAAATAAATGAGAAAGATTGTCGCTCAAATTTCCTGGTTTGAATTTTTTTCAGAAGTTTAACCTACTTTTACTTCTTTTCACTTTTGTCAAAATTTTATGAAACTTCTTTTTAATTCAAGTTAGTAAAAAAGTGCGAACCTAAGTCCTAAGTCAAAATGTCAAAATAAGAAGTTTCCATATCATGGTCTGTTTTGATAAGCTGTTTCATTTTTACCCCAATAACTAACTGAAAGTACTGTTTACGTAAACCACAAAAGAAATGCTTGAGACCTCAAATATTCTCACAAAGCGGGAAAAAGCTTTTCCAAAAGCTTCCCTTGTAACCCGCTCCTCGCATCGCAGCCCAACTGGCCTGCACAGCAAATGTACTAAAAAGCATTCCCCATGTCCACGCACCAAAGGCAGGGAAGCAGGGCAGGATGGACAGCCTGCTTTGGGCCACGCGCTTCAGGAAGACAGAAAGGAAGTGTCTCTTGACTCATCACATCACAACAGTATTCACAGTCTATTGCCTCAGTTTTTGCTCTGATCAGTAGGCTGCCTTCTCCCTACATCTTCATCCATAACGAGTCTGTGTTCAAGGAGGAGGTAACACAGCATAATATGTGCGTTAATAACACTGAATGAACATCATTATCCTGCCAAGTCTTGGCAAATCTAGCTGCCCAGCAGCTTATAGCCTGAAACACATTTGGTTTTCCAGCTGAACAACACAAGCTTACCTTTTTACTACAAGCTTCAGTGTCTTGTGTGAACCTTTCACCAGACAGATTGCTTCTTGTCGGAAGCCAGAGAGGCCCACATCATTGATGCCTACAATTTCATCGCCAGCCAGTAACTTGTCCACAGATGCAGCTTTGCTCCCATCTTCAATCTGAAGAAAAAGCATATATAATGGCAGAATTATCCAGGTTGCATAG
Source organism: Morus bassanus (assembly GCA_031468815.1). Classification (NCBI taxonomy): domain Eukaryota; kingdom Metazoa; phylum Chordata; class Aves; order Suliformes; family Sulidae; genus Morus; species Morus bassanus. Next base: position 82,382,871 of record CM062568.1, on the reverse strand, counting down.
TGACACCTTTAAAATAAGTTAATGAGCTTCCAATATTGGCTTCACACAATACAGTAATTAAGTGGTTAAAATTATTTTTAAAAATACATTTAAAAACGCTATAAAGAGAGTAATAATATGGAGACAATCAGAACAGGAAAGAAATGGAAGAGGCGAAACCTGAGAAAACCAGAAAGCTCAATGGAAATTTGGAAGTCAAAAGCATCTGTGATCTTGAGCCCCATTCAATACATGACAGGTAATCATACTTGCAAATAGAGCTTTGGGCAGGCATCTTAATATCTGGTTCTCTAGAGAAGGTAACCAATAATATTAACTATATAGTCAATAATGTTAACTACAGAGTCAACTCCAAAAATATGGCATGTTGTGAAACACCAAAATATGGCATAACAAGCTGGTCTGGAAAATAAAGTTATTTTCATCAGGCACATAACATTTAGGAAAATAGCTGAGAATTTACAATCCATGCAGTTAACTGACAGCTCTGGTTAGAAGAAGAAATGATGGTCTGAGACCAAGGAAGAAAAACAGTATGTCACACTGCCAAAGAACACAGCAATACTAAGGGAAATTCACTGGAAGGTTATTTTGCTGCCACAGGCATCTCTTGCATGCACTGAATTTGTACACAATTATTCGTAACACATGACAAAACACACATAAGATTAATTAAAGAGTCAGTTTCTGGCAATTCCCACCCGGATAAAGGAAACAAACCCATTACGAGTTACCCATTTTTAAAATTTAAAACAAATCCCAAAAGCTCGATCAGCCAGACTAGCAAGTATGAACAGTTTGAACTGATTTCAAATACAGCTGTAGGTGTTGAACACTTTGCAATTCAGGCCCTCGGCTTTCTCAGTTTTTTCCCACCTCCTTTGCTGTCGATGCAGCCTCTGGTCTCTCAGTTGCTTGGGCTCATGATCTACGCATTGAATTTTATTCCTCCCTCACTTGCTCACAATCCGTATCCCACCTCATCTTGAGATCTGACATTTTGTCTTCGAAGCAAAGACTTTCATTTATGTCTTCATTATATTGTGCCTTGACTACAGTACCTCTGAGTCTCACATTACTAAATGCCAGTAAACCTATGAAGAAGAAATCCTTGTCACTGCCCCAGCTGCAGAAAGCTTCATAAAGAACTGCCATCTTCTGAGACACCAAAGTCAATCAACAATGAGAAAAATCCAGAGGAAACTTAACTTCATGAATTCTGAAGCTCACGGTACAGGTTTTAGAGACACTCCAGCAACCAAAGTATAAATTAAATAACCTAATAAAATAAAGCAGTATCTTTTGATGAAAGTACATTAGGATTATCTCACACACTGCAGCAATCTCACTGCAGATACATAAAAGCTCTCTTTATTTAAATTTAGGATACGTGTTCTTAAAAATCTTCAGACCTGTAAATCTAAGCCAAAAAGAATGCCATATAAAATAGCCTTATACCCCACTCTAAAATGCTAATTATTAATACTAATGAAACAATTTAATTTCCAGAACGTCTTATCTTAATAAAAACACAGATAATTGAAGACAGAGCAAGTTTCTACATCCCAATACATCTAGTTCTCAAGCTATGACCTGCCTCTGACCTGCTTGCGTATCCTCTGAACATCAAGAATTTACCAGAATACCGAATTATCACTGTAAATCTTCAGTAAAGTTGAAAAGAAGGGAGCAGCAGTGGAAATCACTTATATGTGAGAAAGATCTCAGTTCAGGGATGTCAAGTACAGAGTAGCTGCCATACAAGGGACTCTGGATTCAGGCAGAGCTGAACAAGAGGCACCTGGGGACTCATGAATCTCAAGCCTCCTAACAGGCAATTGCAAGTCTTTCAAGTGTTCAGATGCATTTCTGGGTTATTACTAAATAAACTGCATTTAAAACACAAAAACAAAAAAAAAGGGGGGGGGGGGAACATCTTGTAGGGTTTTAAACTCCAAAATGTAGATGCCAACCAGTTGTGGTCCTTACGCCCTGAGCAAGGCACCAACCGAATGACAAGGGATGAGAAGCAGCCCCTGGGCCCTGCCACCTGGGCCTGAAGACCTCAACAGGGTCTTTTTTTGTCTTTAAAAAGAAAAAAGGCAAAAAAATCTGTCTCCTAGGGTTTCAAGGAATGTTCATTGTTCTCAGTAAGTGTGTTTGTTTTTTCTTCAGGCTGGCAATGCACTGACAGCAGGGAGTATTCAGTTACCCCCTCTGAGTTTTCATTTCAGCAGGGAGACTACACATTCCACACAGTGCAGGCTTTCCAAAGAGACTTTGTCTGTCCAAAACAACATTAATCAAAAAAACCTCAAAAAAATATTTTAAAAATCAAAACCTAAGCACAAAGCTGAACCCGTCCTCATGAAACCTAGAAGTGGCTTTCTTTAATACCTCGCCTCCAGATCAGCTGCAGCTAGGAAGAATAAAAACTACACATCCATTCACAGTAAAAGTCTCCCTGAGCTGAACAAATTTAACATAAACCTTTTGTACTCAGATCCCCGAATGGCTGCATGAATGCAATTCCACTTGACAATGCACTTTAAGTGGAAATGGGAAAGTGAACTAGACAGGAAAAATACAATTTCTTCAGTTACACTAGAAGTCCTTTAGTTATAATGACAAAAAAAAAAAAGCATTAGGCTTTTCACACATCTAAACAAACATAGCCAAAAAAAAAATCCATGAGGATGACCTCTTCAAAAATACTGCCTTACTAATCTACCTCCTCTGCTCAAACTTGTACAGTGCCATTCATTCCAGCTCTTCCTTCAGGTTTTCTGTTTTTCTGTTTACTAGTCTTACCATTTATTGTTCTTATTTATTCACCCCTTGATAAACTGTCCATCTCATCAGACCTTCACTAGAAGTGTAAATCCCAACAAAAATACATAAACATTTTAGAACTAGCAACTGCACTTGAAAATTTCACAACTATTTTTCACACCTCAAACACAAATGTATTTCAGTCATCCACCTACAGAGTTAACTATGCTATGCTGTGTTCAGTATTTAAGCCCATATTATTTATCTAACTAACATCCATTTCTTTCCGAATTTCAGGTGCCCAGAAAAACTAAGTCAATAGCTGAAAATAAAGCCTTGAAAATGCAGAGGGAGGTGTTAAGATGAAGTCTTTCAACAATAGTCAACAAGAAGAGATCTGCCTCAGTCACTGTCAACGGGCAGGTGCGACTGGACATAACCCTGAACAATCCCTCCGCTCAGCCTGGAGTACTTGCAGGAACTGAATGCCCATAAAATATACACCTTAACATTTTTGTAGCAATAGCAGGAAACAAAAAAGACACATACAAGAAAAACAATCAACACTATTTTCTTATAAATAAGAAGACATAAGCCTTCAAAAGCCAGGTATAGTTACACTGCCTATCTTGGATGAGTAAAAAGTTCTAGAAATGCCCTCAGCCATGCTTTTGATATGTATTAAAAAATCATATCCCTCTTACTATGCTTAATTAACAAGAGTAAACACCATGAATTCCTATCCTTAGCAGGGATGTTGATATTGCTACCAAAAAAAGTGTCTTCAAAAGGAGATGAAAAGGATGTTTGTTGGCGAAAAGCATCTGTTTAGATAGTCTCCAACTCTCACCCTGCTGTCCCTGATGACCTCCCTATAGCCAAGAGCAAAGGCAAACTTTGGGATCTGTGCATGAGGGAGGACTGGAACTGCAGTTTTCTGCGGTCATAACAGTATCTACATTAATTGTTGTATCTTCCCAAATTTATTTTTGTTTATAAAATATCATATCCACAAAACAGGAAGAGACACTGATACAAGATGCAGATGTAGATAATAGGGTAACAAGAAGTTATTGAAAAAACAACACACGTGTAACTCTGGTATGTGAAATTCTTCCTGTGAAAAGGAGAGAGCGCCTTGAAATGGGAGAAGAGGCGACCCATGGAGAAAAGTCTAACAGCTAGATACACAAACACATTCAAACATTACACTGTTGGTAATGCATGAGAGGGAAAACAATGGCCTAAATTCGCAGCTTTAAAATGCTGCAGTGTTGATGAGGAGCAGCACTTCTAGAATGTGACCCCTTCGCTTCTGTGTTTATCAGGTCTGACGCTTTACTTAAAATACCCGCATTCCTCTATAGGCACCTGTATAAACAAGCAGGAGACAGGTTGGGGAAATGCCATGTCACACTAGAGATCTCATTTTGTTTACAATGACGACAGCTTCTTGTCCATGCTGTCTTTGGACAGGGTGGGAGACGGGATGGAAAACCAAACCCAGAGACAAACACAGGAAAAAACAGCGCCATTTATCAGCATTCTGCTATCGGCCGTGATAAGCTGGTTTAGCATAATGCAGTTCTTGTACAGCCAAGAAATGATTCTGTGGTTGTTTCTCTTATGAGCATCTAATACAGGTTTTTTTCAAAAAATTAACCATCTTGGTATGGTATCTTCAGAACAAGTAAAATGGAGGAAGTGTTAATTATTTTGACTTGCACAGAGTTAAACAAAGAATTACCTTTACAGTTCAAGCCTGGCATTTGTGTAACTTTGAGGAATTAACATAAAAGTAACAGAACTGACCTAACTCCAGCTATATATTCTGCAAATGAAGCCTTCAGTGGCAAGGGCTGCATTCACCAGCAAGACTCACGGGTCAAACTGAGGCAGGATAAAACGGGTGCAAACTGCAACAGGACCAAATGGGTCAAAAGAGAATGCGTGTGCATACGTAAGGCATCTCCCACAGGCATGCATGCACTAGAAGCTGGGCAAGGCTAATGTGTTTGATTTTACATTCTTTCACATCCTTTCTCTCTCACTTCTGATTTAGTACTTGGACATTAAAGAGAGTGTTGGAAGGACACCTGGCAGGGTACTAACTCTAACCCCCTTTTACAGACAGACTCAGAAAAATATATGGAAACAAGGCCCAAAACGATGCAGGATGTCTGCAGCAAAGCATGGAATTGCACACAAACCTTCAAGTCACTGGACGGTACCCATAACCCCGAACCACCTCTCCCCCACAGACTGCGGGTCTGCCAACCACCATTAACCAACCCAACACAAATTTCAAGAAACACCATACAAAGAAAAGAAAGCTTAACTATGTGCTATCAACTTGCAAAATCTGGGTCTGTGCAGTACTATCCAATACTATTAACCTGGCAGTCACTGCACTTTGATCAGGCAGGTAAGTGTCTGCTGTGTTTGGTGACACTCCACTTTAATACAGGTGCCAGAACTTCCCTTTTGCCTGGTATCATCATTTCACACCCCACCAGCCTTCGCCCATACTTGCTCTTCCCCAGATTATGTTTAAACATCACAGCAAACAGCACTAAATTTTAGGAACATTTAGTCCAGGGCCATGTATTTCCCTAACAGCAGTTTCTTTCTTCCCTAGACCTGAGGGCAATGGCTCACGGTCACTGTCACAGACCCTCTAACAGGCAGAGAAACCCACCTTGGGCAGCTCTCTCAAAGTGTCCCCCATCATGCCGGGCAGACCGCCAGTTGCCAGGAGCACTACCTTCTGTCAACAGGGGGTTCTTAAAAACCAATCTGGAAACATTTTTTTAAAGGGTAGAGTTCAGTAGTAGGACACAGTCTGTCATGGCCCTTTCTAACTGCTCTTTATTTGGTGTATTTAAACATTTGGATATTTACCCAGCAATCTTTTTCTTTTTTTTTTTTTTGTTTTAAAGAAAGCATCATATTTTGAAAAGCTGTCACTTGGTACAGTTCTTGAAGTAGTTATTCAATTTTTATAATTGTGTCTACTCCACTGTTTTGATTAAGGGCTTGCTGTCACTTCCACCAGAACAGGCCATTTTTGTGGGGGATTTATTACAGCTGTAAAAACTGACTCCAGGCTGAAACCTAACTTCAGAGTTCCTCAAACCAGAAGTGTTTAAAAAGTATGGTAAAACAATCACCATTTCCCTTTTCAAAAATTAATACATATACATAAACTGATTAATACTTGATTCCAACCTACGTTCAAAACAATACCTGCCATTAGCCTGTGATAAGACCTTTCTAACTGTAAATAATCAGTTACTATTTCTAAGAGGATACTGTTATTATATCTTAGTCTATTTAAATCACAGGGCCATTATGAGCTCTGCAAATTGAGGACCAATTAAAGTACTTGAAGTTAAAAATCTAATGAATCTTTGCGCCAAGAAAATAACGATAACAATTTCCAAATGAAAAGTATCAGGAAGAGAGAATTCATGTAGATTTTTAGGTTTTAATAACTGAACGACAGATGTTTCAAGTTTTTTTTCTGAAGTGATTCCACTGTTTCAGCAACAGAAGCTGGAAACATTTCATCACTGCTGAACACCTGTACTAGAATTACAAAAAACCCAAACCCCAAACTAAAAACCACCTTGATGCTTTGAAAGCATGGAGGTAATGTATCAGGAAAAGGAAGGTGGGGCTGCTTAGTGTCACAGATGGTTTTTTTGCTATTAGTAGCTAAGCTTTGCCAGACACATTTTACAGCTTCCAAATAAAATTTGTTTTTTCCAACTCAGTGAGATTTACCACAATAGCATTTAGAAGCACGTATAGGCCTTTTCAGCCCGCATAATCCCCACCAGCAGGCCTGCGTATATTCTACCTCCACAGAGCAAATGAAAAGGTACAAATTGTTGTCTTTGGGGGTCTTTCTATGCAAGAGCTCCTCCTGGGCAGCACAAGTCTGGCAGAGAAGCTTCCCAGCCCTTACGCTCCTGACAACCCCAGGCTGGCACCCAGGCAAGAGCAAAGCAAAAATGGACCCAGCTTACTTGGAGTAAGAATAAGGCCAAGACAAGAGTGGAAAAGATGGAGATGCTGGAAGCTGGGGCAGTAGAAGAAGCCTGCTGTCGGTGCTGATCCTGAACCTGGGGAAACCCAGTCCCATTCCTCCCTCACACCCACGTAACACTTCCAAAGCACAGCTCAAGTTTTGATTTTTTTCTAGCACCTCATCAACATCTAGACACCATCCTACTGCTGTTACTTAGTACAGCATTCGTCCAGACAAGCTGTACGCATCTTATTCAAGAATTACTGAGAAAGAACTCCCATTTACTTTTAGCCAAGAGTTTGGTTTTGCATTTTACAGAAGCTAGTGGCATCCAATCCAGAGGAATCTATCTGAACTCAAGGATATCTTACATTGTTCTTAAACATACTTTCCTTTTTTCCAAAATGACAAAATAACCTGTATAAGAAAGGAGCACACACCTGTGCTATGAAAAAAAATAGCCAGAAGGCCAAAAGAGAACTTCTTTCTCTATATGCAGTTTACTTATTCTAACAAACCTTCTACCAGAGAAGTTTGAAAGGGTTAGCTTATCCGTATTTATTTGTGCAAATTTACTTATGGATGATTGTATATATATAGGCTGTTCATATATGTAATCTGTGCAGTTAACAAGCATTTTTTATAGGTCTACATTTTTGTACTTTCAGCTACTATGAAGGATGATAAGAATGGTTAAAAAAGAGGTTATGCATAGAAACAACTCACATTTTATCTTTTTGAACTGATAACAGGAACAGACTTCCAAGAGGAAAAATACGACCTGACAAAGTAATCTTTACAATCGTAAGGTTCAAGGTTTTTTACTTTGTGACTACCATACACTTCCAGCAAAGTTGGCTTATCTTTCTGCCTTCCTGTCTATCCCAGGAAAATAATGTCACAGCTTGCCAATGTGCCCTTGACAATAACGTACTGAATGCAATCCAACAGCCTGTAAAATCACTGTGTAACCAGGGAAAGGGTAGGACCTACTGAGAAATCAAAGAAAAAAAACGGAGTCTGTCCATATGATCATGTAGGTATGGCTGTGCATTAATTACAAAGGAAAAGTCTAGTTTTGTCAACTTAATAGTTTGTTTGTGAAGAACTTTGACATGCCTCAAAGGAAGACATTGAAAGACCTAGCAGATAGCAATAGAATACTTACTGAAAATAAATTTCACCTATTTCATTCAGTCAATCAGTCTAAATATAACCTTTTACATGAAATTTAAGTTGCATCTATGCCTATGTCTACAGACTGCTGTGGTTTCTAGGAAAAAGCAACACTTCTAAACACAGGTAGCACTGATTAAGACCCAGCAACAATAAAAACAGCTTCATTGCCTGTTAGTTTCAAAAAGCACTGTGATGGGTCTGCCAAAAGCCACAGGAATTTTTACAAACAGTGTTAGGTTTCTATTTTAAATACTTTCTCTCAAACAGCCCATTTTTAACAGAATACTTATCTTGACAAATTCATACCATCATTGGATTATACTTACACCTGCTATTTGGGACCTTCCATTTTTGTCATAGCACAGATGCTCATTTTTCAGACAGTGAGCAAGTATAACATTCCCCAATAATTCTTGTAAAAATATTCTCATCAACCCCTGAAAACTTGATTTTATCACAAAAGTAATTTTTAATAGTTACTGCTGAAGTATTCATTTAGGAACCCACTGCTATGCAGTGGAGTGAGCAGAACATAACGTTACACGTCTAAGCAACAATCCAGCAGACATAAGCATTAAAGAGGGGAGAATGACCTGCTCTCATAATAACTGATCACAATTTCTTCAAGAAGAGTTCCCCTTTGCAGTATTACTCAACTTCAAAGAAAATAAAAAAGGTTCACTAAGGTGCTGAATTTTAAAACATGTTCTTATTTGTTGATTTCCTTACCCATTCTTCTGCAAAGAAAACAAAACAAACAAACACAACCAAAAAACTTCAAAAGAAGGGTCAGGCTACTCCTAAGATTTGAGGATTTTAAAATTTCACAACAGATTTTGTTCCTTACATTAACTTTGGCTCCCTATTCAGAATTGATACTCAGCCTCACAGATCACCCAAATTAGAGACTGAAGCCTTCCTTTGCCAGCATCTTCCTCAACAATCCCAATATTTAAAGCAAAGTTCAAACAAGAAGACACATTTATTCCTTCCTCCCCCACCTCAGTGTTAAAATAGGCAACAAACGCTAAAGTTGTCTTAATTCATCATTATATAATTTGTACAAACCCATTTTCTGTATATATGTAGTACTTCAAACAGAATAGATGTAGATATGTGTTGCCACTCCACTAAACCCATGTTTCTGCGGTGCACTCTGTATGCAATTTCAATTCTCCTTTCTTAAAGCAATAAAAACTCAGAAGCTAGTGGGATGACCCTCAAGAAAACAAAAATGCATATTATTATAGAAACAAAAAAGGTCTGGGTAACCTTGCCCTTAAGTTTCTCCTCTGTTTGTGTTTATTAGTGTCCCAGCAAGGGAAGAGTTTCCCTGACTCCACTTTCACCCAGAATTCAAACATGAAAAGATGAAGAAAGCAAATGCTAAATGCAGCATTAAATATATTTTTCTAGGGCAGGAACTGCAATGCAATCGCTTCTAAAATAATCAAACAAGGTTCACAAAACAAGCTGCAGGAAGGACTGCATGGCAGTTTCTGCCCAAGCTGTTCCACCTTGTCAACTTGCAGTATCTGAGCTGACTGGTACGGTCAGACACCAGAGGGTCGCTCTTACAGAGACAGACTGCTAACACAACCAATGTAAATCTCTCATGATGCCAGAGTAATACAAGCATGTCAATAAAAAGCCTACCAGTGTTTTTATGCAGTTTATTGACATGATGAAATAATATCCATCTACCTTTCTAGGGCACACACTCACTGGAGCAGGGCATGAAACATTCATGTAGCCAGAATTAAGCACCAACTTCTTAAGTCTGTTCTGAGTCAGGAACCTGAAAAAAGCAAAATCCAATTCTGTGGAGAGGGATTAATCTACAGCAATTTATTACCCCAGGCAATATTCACATTTTGGTATCCTGTCCTTTTTCCCCTAACCATCAGTACTCTGTTGCCACATATTTCAGACAAAAACAAAACAAAACAAAAAAAAACACACCCAAAAAAACCCCACAAACTTTCTTAAAAAAAGAAATTTTCCTTTCTTCCAAACAGACCTAGGTGTTCATAATTTCAGGTTCTTCATTTTGTGTAGTTGTTCTATATACCATTCCTTACAACTCCATTACTTAATATCATCACAGAACATTAGAAGAAATTCCTTTCTCATGAAAAATTTACCATAGGAATTAGATATGCAAGCATTTTTGGCATCTCTGTGAGTATCTTTGCCACCTTTTCTCTACTTTGGAGGTCTAATTCTTCCTAGGATTAATGAGATAATTAACCAGTAAGATAATTATACTGGGTCATGTAATTCATACTCACATGACAAAGGTTATTTTTTTCTCAAGAAATTATATGTTCATGCTATGAATTAGCAACTAGTGCACTAAAATCACCATGGATTAAAATAATGGAAATTTACACAAAACATACAAACAAGACCTTCAAAAAGCTGCATGGATTTAGCAGTAAAATGTGATGTAGCACAGGAAAATTCTTATACCCTGAAATTAGAGTATGCTTACTACTCTAAATGGACATTTTTCCAAGTTGGCTTTCATTCGTAGCTCTTTTTCAAAAGCTTCATTGTATAACACGTTGCTGACATAATTAGCTCTAAAAGTAGGCACATTACTCCAAAGAGTTAAAAAAAAAGGTTTAAAGAAATATCAAAACATTACACACACAATTAGCTGCTTTTCCTGAGTAAGGTATATATTTAATTATGACAAAGCTACTCAGTTTAACAAACATCTGTATTTGTTTGGCAACACTATCTGTCATATGTGCAGATGCACTTACTAAAAGACACATTCTGTTCACGCAGCACAAGTCACAACTCCACTGCACAGCACTTGCTCAAATATGAGTGGAATTCTGGGGAAGAATGTTTGTACAATAATTCTTGCACAACAGGAGAAAATTTATAATTATACCTCTATTTTCCCACGTTGGTGGTGGGACCACCATATGTGCACATGTGCACGTTATCATATGTACGGCTTATGTCTCCCACTGCTGCCTATGCTGGTGAACATGAATACTTCTCAGAAGCATGTACACCAGCAGTATGCAACCATCCTAATGAAAAATTCATGTCTTAGCACGCCAGTTTAGGATGTCAGCGTTGCCAGGAGGTTGACTGTTTTAAATAACCACACTGCACAGGAGATTTTGAACTTGCACATCTTGGTAACTGACAGACCATTAAAGACTGCCTGTACTTACATTCTGAAATGAGTCTGTAACATGGTTAAGGAAACCAAGTATTTTGTGGAACCCACAAGACACTGTCTGTATTATTTAAGAACGCCATGAAACAGCTGTTTTCCTTTGAGACAAGGCAGGTCTTAAAAGCCTAACGCTGAAGTACGCAAGAGCTGGGAGCAAAGCACTATTTTAACCCACTGTTTGATAGTCCTGACAATTTCCCACAGGCATATTGTTATGACCACCTTCAGAGAAAAGCAACATGGTCTTTTTGAGAGGCTGCCCACTGTAGGTAGTACTTATATTCAAAACTTGCCTTTCATTCTCAAGCCTGTCACCACAGCCTACCTTTCCCGAAAGCATAATGTGAGCAGAGACCTGATTCATCAAATGGTGAAGTGCAAAGGATTCCCTAGACAAAAACCCTGAATTTTGTTTTATGCATAAGATCTATGCATGTAGGCTGAGATTCAATCACAAAGGAGGAGTATTTTTGTAAACACTGACTTGGAGGTTGAAATTTCAAAGGAAATCTTAAACTCACCCTGCAAAGATCATTAGGTCACAAAGTATTACAGAACCCAGCTACATATCAAGTTCAACAAAAACATTTATCATCACTAAAAAAGCAAAGAAAGTCTACTCTTCTGAATGAACTCAAATATTTAAACTGCATACTACATTACAACAGCTACATACTGCAAAATTTTGTTTGCACTGTATTTAAATTCACTCTAAATTCAGTAATTTTCACACTCTAAATTGTAGGAAAACCTTTTATTAAGATTTTATTTATGATGGTAAAAAAGTTGAAGGTTTGACTAAATCAGCAACTGGAAAGCCTTACGCTTTCCAAATTAAATAGGCAACATGTTTCTGCATTGTTTGTTTTGGGGACAGAGGCTGACCAGCCTTCTATAGTAAAATTTAACATTTTATGATTCAGGAAACTGTAGTATCTGGTGAAGATTCTGTTATGCATCTAAGACTACGATCAGCATTACATTAGTTGCATCACAAACTCAATCATGAGGATGAAAACTTTGTTTTTGTCTTTAAATAAAAACTGCATTCAGAGGCATGCAATTCTAATAATACTTTGGTTTCTCAATATGCCTGCCGCCTTTGCCTTATGCCTGCCTTCATTCTGGACCACTGGCCGTGCATGCTTAGACTTCACTGGTACACAGCTACCTGCAGGGCAGAACCATGTCACTTCCAGAAACTTGGGGTATGTCTTGCATTCTTAGGTAAATCCATCATCCAGCTGGGTCTTCTACTGTTTCCCAGCTGAAGCTTAAAACCTACACTACACTAGTCCATGCAATCTTTCCAGCAAGGCAGTTCGTTGCCTTCTTTTACTTTAGAAGTAACAGGCTGTTTCTCAAAATTTGGCTAAATGAATGCATTTTTACCCACCAGTAAATCCTTCCTGGGATTCCTCTTTCATAGTTGCTTGAAGAATAAGTGGGTGTACTTTAAGATGCTGAAAAAAAAATTAATTGGAGAGAGTGGTACATTGCTGAGTGGTTCTCTCTGTAGTTATGCTGAGGACTGGGCTGCAGCTGAATAGGTTGGGTTTTTAGGTGATGGAATATTTCACACCCTTTAAATGGTAATGACGCAGCAATACATTTTAATCTCAACTTACTAGGAAGGGGCTTTGGAAAAGACATTCTTTTAGCCAAACATCTGACAGATGTTGCATATTCATAGAGAAGAGTAATTGCAGGTTTCTTTCTCTGCTTCCACTAGTATTTATGCACATTACTCGTTATTGACGTAAATATTGGGAGCTAAAATCTGTACTTCAGACTGTCCACTCACCTCTCCTCCAAAAAGCATCCCAGTCATGGTCCACAAAAAAAGAAGGAAGGGAAGAAAAAAAGAAAAAATATATTCCCTTTGTACTCTCACCCCAGCCCTGTACGTCCGGGATTCCTTCGATGTGACAAGTGAGGAGCACTGCAGCATCCCAGCATCCAATCTGGTGGTTAGGGCAGTCTCCCAGCTGTAGGAGGTGTGGGTTCAAACCCTCCAGGCAGAGGAAGGAAACATCTCCCACTTTCTGGACAGGCATGCCAACATTTGGATAGAACATAAAAGATAAGCAAGCACCACTTTACTGCTGCCTTCTTTGGCTTAGTTTTAAAAGAAGAGTAATTAGTAGTCCCCAACTCAGAAAAAGGAAGGAAAAGAAGAGGGGTGAGGATGGAAGAAAGAGGAGTTCACCCTAAACTTGTGGTTTCTAAATTCACTTTGCTACTGCAGTCCTGACTCTCCTCTTTGAATGAAGTTAGGGGGGCGCACGGAATTCAGACTGTTTTTGTGTTCAGATGTTCCTGTTGGGATATTACTTTAAGTAGCTCCTTGCTTGACAGGGAGGTTTCTGGATTACCTATTTTAAGCACTTAATTACTATAAACTGTACATGGACTCTAGGAGCTAAAAGTCAGACACTGTAATGACCAACTTGTAAGCCTCTAGATTCTTTTGTCTGGCCTAGCTATGCACCTGAAGACCGGTGAATGTATTTTTTAAATACTTGTCATCTCAGCTCCTGAAGAACCACATTGCTATTTTTGCTAAGAACTACAATTCCTCTTTTAACAGGTAAAATAAATGGCATACCTAAGAGTAGATTTGAAGCTTTTGCTTGTGTTTGTTTTTAATATTAAAAGAGTATATTACTAATACGATCAAAGTTGAGGGCTGGTGAAAATAAGAAAATATTGCAAGCCTCTTACTAAGCAGGTCAGTACAAAACCACTTTTTTTTTATTGGACAGCTATCCCTATTTCCCGTGCTGTTCCTAGTTTTCTCTATCTCAAGAACAGCTAAGGACTATGAAAAGCGTGTGTTCAGATGGCTTAGTTCCTTCTGTTGACATACATCTAGTGTTTCAGAAACGCAGGTCTGTACCTTTAAAGGCACCTTGGCAAGAGAAAAGCACTACACAGACACACCAGGAAGACATGCCCGCTACGTGAATTTGGAGGAAAGTTGCACTGGTGCTCTTCATTTTTGTTCTTGTCTCTAGAGGTGCAGATGTGCCTTCTGGGAGTACATCCCAAAACTCACAGCTTCCCGGTAAGTTGAACAATACTCTCCTCTTCTAGTGAACTGTGAAAAAAACCACATTTGCTCTTCCTGAGATACAGGAAGGCAGAGATGGGCTACCAGTAGTCCACTTAAGTTCGTCTGGGTCCGTACCACATGGCAGATACTAGCAGCCACAGTATTGTGCCAATGTGGGCTGCGGTTGATACCTCTTGAGCCACTCAGAGGGAAGAACTGCTGCTGCTTTTTATGTTAGGGGATTTCCAGAGCATGAGTAAGACTGAAGTGCAGGAAGTTAGAAAACTGCGCAATGAAAGACCTAAAATCCCCATTTCATTATTTGAGGAAAGCTGCAGAGACTCCTCCTGTGTTCACACACTATTTTCCAAGCTCTACGATGTAACTGTAAAATGAAACATTCCATGAAGCACTCAAGTGCATGGACATTACCAGTTAAAGGAAGCATGGTATATCTACTAGACAGTACCTCTTATTTCCTGCATTTTCTAAGCCACTAGTTTATTTTTCTGTACAGAAAAAGCAGGAATTTTCTTACTCTAACTATTATCTAGTTTTTATTATCTATGAAGCTGGAGAGGCTGGTTGGCTACATACAGGATTTTAGAGTTACCACAGATCCATAACAGTTATCAGCCACAGGTCTTTCCTTGTCTGGACATCATCCAGTTTAAGTTTACAAATAAAATCTCACTGCATTTTCCATGTGGTTATCTGAACCACAAGTTTGTTTTTGTCTTCTATTCATAATTCTCTCATTACAAATACCAATCCCTCTCTCCTCCCTCCTTTACCAGATATCTACTAGAGTTACTATTTGCATTTCAAGACTGTTTCAAAATTTTAGTTAACTTTCTGAAAATACTATAGTACATACGCTTTGAATTCTTCACAGTTTTATTATTCATACTTTAGAACTTTTTCTGTACAGTGGTTTTTCCATGAAGTTTAAAGGCTGTGATCCAGAGGAATATCCATATGCTATTTCTGGAATATTATTGTACCTAATTTCATATTGGAGTAGTGTATTTCCTGTTTATCAGTAAGGTACAACATGCAAAGAAAAGGCCTCTTAGCTGGATAGTTTAGTTATTAACGAAAGTGACTGAAGCACTTTTGGGGTCCAATACACAGCTATGTTGTATAGCAACTTACAGGAATAGAAAAAAGAAAGTCTACAAAGAGCCTATTCGTTCTGCTTCAGAAGTTCACCCTCTCAGTCCTAACTGGCATAGCCACTACAGTGTTGACTGCATTACAGGCTACCAGTTTTCCCCATTCATTACTTCACTGTAAGCAAATCTGCAGAGGAATACAGGTAGCGTAAACTCCACTACACATACAAAGTTCTCTACAGTGATCTTCTCAAAGATACAGGACAAGTCAGACTGCTGCCACTGAGCCAGCAACATAATCTGACATCAGAACTATAGCTGGCTATCTCAGTATCAATTTTCCAAGAGCTTAGCACAAAACAGTGAACAAGCATGTAAGTTGGTGTACTTAATGATGCTATAGTTTACTCACTAAAATGGCTTAAAGGTGTAGAAATGTAATTTAAAGAAGTTTCCTACAAACAGGAAACTAAGAGTTCAATAAAAATGTCACATACTTCCCACTAAATCCTAATGTGCATTTTCAGGATTCTTGCACAGAGCCTGTCAAAACCAAATAATGAAAAATTGGCTGAGTTTTTAAAATTGTGCAACCTAAAAAATGGTCTCGTGATAAGGAATGGAAGCCTCCTTCTCCTGATAGTGTTATTAATTGGTAATGCTATTCCTCCGTGCCAGTAATATGTTGCACCTCAGCCTTTCACTCTCTTCTTTGCGAAAGGAAAACATTTTTTTTTCTTCAGGATGATAATCCAGATTAGGAGGCAATACAGGCAGCTTGTTAACTACACATATGCACAAGGAGCACAATAGTTGCTCTGCTTGTCAAGAGGATTTAGAATATAAGCAGCACAGGGACAGAAGAGATACTCATTTCAAAAACTGAGTCTTCTATCACAAGATTAGAAGTAAAAGAGTGCAGCTCATTTACTGATAAAAAAATCTTACGTAAGATTTATCAGCACATACTCAAATCCTGTGCAAAAGAAAAATACTAATTAAAGCCACATGTTAATCAACTTCAACATTGCAGATGTTTTCAGTACAGCAATGTTATATTAAAAAAAGCCCCTTTAAGGCAACTCCATTTTGCAACATGTCATAATTTTCTAAGAACACAGTGGAAGAAGTTACTCTAACTCCAAACCCCCAACAGTCAGCCTCCTTTCACAGAGGAGCATTGTCCTTAACCTACAAGGCCGTATCAGCTTTTTCCAAAGTAACAGCTATTTTCCATATTAAAAAAGAGAGACAAAAAATGGGGGGAAAAGAACACAAAGCTAAATAAAAATACACCCTTACTGAAATTCACTTGTTACATGGCTGCTTTTATGCTGCCCTATTACTGAAGGGGGAAAAACAAAGGGTAATTCCATCAGCTGGTGTACAACAACTCAAAGCAACCTCCTGGCACCGGACCAGAAAGCAAACCAGCCCTTGTGAGAGGCCGCGGCGAGGTTTGCTGGCCTCGCTGCACAGCACACCTCCCCTCCCAGAGCTCCTGGCCGCCCGCCGGCAGGAGAGACGGCTCCGAGTGGCCCTGAGGTTCCACAGGCACGCGGGTGCAAAAAGATCTACGCGATGCCTTCGTAAGCTGTGTTTTTATCTGTGCAAACACAGTGCTGTTCAGAAGGTCCTGAATGTGGCCTCGTGCCTACTTGAAGGCTCTCTCGCAACCGTCCCACCCCAGCCGTACCCATTGTGAAACACTCAGGCGCTAACACCAGCAAATTACCGCACAGAAAAATTAAACAACACTTGAAGTACCAGTTTTGCCCTTTCACCCTACAATAAAGACCCTTCCTTTTGTTTTCAAGCACACTGTTTTTACGCTGGAGCATTATTCTGCAGTGTAGTGAGTATTATCTTGATATAACTAGCTCAAGTATAAATTGCATTGAAAAATTTACAGTATTGCAATATTAATAGGGTTGAAATATTTACAGATTTGCCTATCAAATATGCAGCTTACCTTTGAGGAAAAAAGTTACAACATATAAAATTTGAGTTTGGGATTCCCTCTGTTGTCTTGTGGCTGACAAATTTACAATAGTTTGTACCAGGCTGTGCGTCGTTTGCAAATGATCACATCCCAGCAGCTGAACAAACCGATACATACAAGAGACGAAATACAGAGCCACCCTACAGCCTTCAGAATCCGCCTGTCTGCTCGGTCAATGTCACAGAAGTGCAGAAGAGAGTTTTAAGGAGCTTTGTAGAAAAAACAACACAGACAACATTTTTTTGTGGCATGTGAAGATATGTAGCGAAGTATGAATCTTACTGTAGACCAATTTGACATAAGTAGTGTGCCAAGCAAAAGTGATCCAAATCAATTAACTGGGGAGAAGGAAAGGAAGCAAAATAACCCAGCTAAGTAAGGTGTAGCCTTCAGTAGTTGTTCTGTGGCTGAAGACACAAAACACCTCTCTGTTAAATGGGCGCACTGGCAACGTTTGAGAGCATTAAGGAATTATTTTAGGGTAATGTCTAAACACGTTGACATTTAACAAGTTTCCTTTTAGACTAATGGAAACTGCCACACAACACCAGTCATGAAAAGCTTTTTTTTAAGGAAGTTGTACAGATCACACAAGACATGTACGAACACAATACTGCTGCAGAAGATATATCAAGCTCTGTCCCATAGTATGGAATAACGACAAATACCAAATACCTAGTGCTCAAATTGGCATGAAAACAATATTGTGATATATTTGCTATTTCTTTGTTGCATTGAGCAACAGCAAAATAGGATCCATTCCAAAGTATTTAATGCTAGAGCACATTTCTATGCAATTCATAGTTTGCCAAGATGCTGGGCAGGCAGAGTTGAGACACAGCAAGACCTAACCAGCTCATTTCTCTGGACTCAAGGAGAGTTTTAAGGGAATGTGTGCAGAATGACTAGGCTAGATAAGAAACAACTCAGCTAACTTTGGCCAGCTGCCAGCTGCCAAACTGAAATGGTTTAACATAGTAGTTTGAATTTGGAAAGTGGTTAAAAAAAAGTTATCTGGATCGTGACGTTTAACATCTGACTTGTGGAAAAAAACGAAAAAAAAAGTCATTCTGTTAAATATTTTCACTTTTAAGACAGAATTTATTAACCAAGCAAAGAAGAGGACAAATAAAAGCTCTTGGACTCTCTAGCAGCATGCCTAAAGCTCAAGGTTAAAGTACAACTGACCCCACACAGAGCCATTTGAACATGTGCCAAATGCATGAAGTGGGGAAGTTTCAAGCTCTGCTAAGGCGACTTTCACATCACTCATTGGCTTCATCTCAGATCAAAAGCACTAAAAGAAAAACTGTGCAGAGAATCTGATTACAGATGGCTTTTACTGATGCTTTCTACTTAATCTCCTCTGGAATGCGAGGTCGTAGCCCTCCTGTATTTTAAAAGGGATCTATATACTATATGCACACTCAGCTATTGTCACTGTACAAATAATATTTTGCTTTCTCATCTGAGCAATGTAACTTAAGGAGTTTATTGCAACCCAGATCCCCACCCACAAAACATGCATATGACTGTATGGCTTCGGATGCGACTGTACTTTCCATACGGCTCCTGTCTTGTAAATACAAGTAACAAAGATAATTTGTACATTGTAGTTATCTGTATTACAGCCTGTAAAGGCGCAAGGGCTGGGGTGGTATTCTCAGTGCTGTAAGGAACACATTAACCCTTCAGGACTTGCCTGCCCAGCGGAATATACATACGTTATGAAGGTACATTGTTCCCTCTGCTTTCTGTTTTGCCCATGGACCAAATCTATCTACATGCATCCTGGCAACATGTCATGGAACAGCTTACAATCAACAAAGTCCAGAAAGTCCAAGGTCTATCCACACTGGAGAAAAGACCTGTTCTCTTAGGTCTAAACCTCCAATCTGGCTTGCTTTAACCTCTCTTCTCCCAGAGATATTCTCCTTATTAAAAGCTGCTTTTGTCTCACATCCACACAACAAGTAACAAAAAAAAATATTCTGAACATCCTGCTCAAGGTTTCTTATCACACCTCTTTTGGCAGAGAAAAGGCTATGTATCATAATTAATGCACAAAACCCTAATAATTTGAAACCTGCTTTCTTCCTGTCATTAAAAATCTCAGCAACTGTGAAAGCATAAGACTAAAGCTGGTCAAAATAGTCTACTTGAAAATACATTAAAGCAAATATTCTTTGAAAATAAAAAGCCTTGCTGTTTACTAAAGTGTTGACCCTCTCTCTCTTTTCCAGTAGCCAAAGGAGAGGTGGTGAATAGAGAGGAAAAGTTTTTTTGCTTTCCTATTTTCAAACTCCAACTCAGTCCTTCAATTTTCAGTAACTGTCCTGTGTCTTCCAATCAGCACTTTCAAAAGTCACAACTAAATTTCTGTTATAACCAAGTAAATTGTGCCACACAGATTACGTTAATTTTATTTCTCAGTGCAACATACAGATGGTTTTAATAAAAGACACAGTGCTGGTTCACTGAATAAAATTTAAACTGTAGTCAGTGTAAAGACGTTTGAATTCTCATGTGAAAAGCACTACATTGGATGAAAGTAGATTAATAATCCTAGAAAAGTCAGCTATATAGCTCTTTTCTTCCTTAGTTTTTGAAGGGGTGAGGCTCTTGGACTTTGAGACCTCGTGTTTTTACATTATTTGCTTATTTGGTTAGAACTCCCTCGTCTAAGTAACTGTTTGATTCACAATTAGAAATATGAAGGGGTGATGAAGATATCCATGTAAAGGTAATCCTCACCTTAGGGGACCTTTTACCCCATTTGATACTATATGCACATACATGCATGCACTTGTATATACCATAAGTGTAGCAAACTGAAATAGTAAAAATATCTTCAGGTTCTAAAGTCAGTTCCCCCAAAGATTAGGAAATTGAGAACCACAGTTAACTGTACAAACAATGAAAAGCCTGCACCATCAGGGTCTTTTAGAGCCTTAGTCAAGTACCATGACCCACCTACTATGTGCTACAAGAATATAGTTCAAGGAGACTGTTTCCTCATCCGGAGAACTTACAATTGAAGTACACAAGAAAATGCACTGTGATTCATCAAAACACTAAGCACCAATTCAGTCCTCTGACGGGAGCATCTACTACAAGATAAGTAGAAAGCAAACAAACATTTTTGCTAAATTTTAGAATAAGCATGCACCTGAAATTAAAACTGCGGATCAAGAAGCAGCAGAAGTCAACTCAGTAACAGATCAGAGAAGATAAGCTGACTACCTTTCACACAAGAGCAGAGACAAAGAAGAATTGTAGAGAGGTAGTCTCACTCAAAGCAATGCTGCTTTCAGTTGTTTTACACCCTTCTTGACTCGACTCTACAGCTGAGCCACTAATCAGCAGGTTCAACTCTTAGACTTTCTGTACAGTCAACTCCCAAAGCTTCCTTTGCTACACCAGCAGTTGGGAACAGGCTGCCAAGCATGGATGCACATACACTATGAAGGTAAGAAACCACACTCCTGCTCTCAGATCAGGGACTCATAGCATAACTTGGATACAATTTCAGGCATTTCTCTAGTTTGCAGTCTCTTGTAATGCCCTACAATCCTAAATCACAGGTGGTGCCAAATGAACTGTGGCCAACTTTAATCTGAGAGTTGCTAGCTTGAATCATTTCCTTTCCTCTTACCCCAACCTAATTCTGGCTTAAGTTTCTGTCCTACACAGTCTCCTTCAAACAAATAAATATGTGGTCAGAGAGGAAACAGGCAGAACAATCAGATAACTTTCCTGAAGGAGATTTACTTCCAACATCCCAGCTTCCATTGCTTTGCTTACCTGTTTCATGGTAAGTAAATGTTGTTTGTACATATTGCTGGTGTGTCTCCAAAATCAGAGAAAAGTAGACAAACACTTTCTTAAAATCATATAAAAGCACATCTACCACTACAACAGTGCCACCCTCAAGCCCAGAGAGACCATGCAGCAATCCCACTGAAATGATTTGGGATAAACACAAGCAAAACAATCTAAATGCATTCATACCAGGGAAGAAGAATCTCATGCTCTGATACTCAATTCATAATCAACAAAATGAAAGATTTGGGAGCTTCTCCATCCAATTATTTAGCTTTGCAGTAAATAAAGATAATAATGCATACTTGCAAAGTGATTTTGAGAAAGTCATTCCAAACAATGTGAGCGGTTCAAAACACTCAGGCTCTCCTTATCCTGATGATTATACGTACAGGTGGACAATAAGAAATTAAAGCTCCTTGATTCTCAACTGCTTTGAGTTAATTAGTCCTACAGTAATTAGATTAACATTAGAAGGAAGATGTTGCTTGGTTATCACTAGTAAGTGCCTCCTTTGCAAGAAACATTATTTGTAACCTTCTCAGCAGTCTGAATGCAGAGGCCAAGAATTCAACACGTATAAAAGCAGAATCCAGCAGTCCATCACCCTTGGGGACAGAGCTCTCAAGGCCAGGCTTAAGATACATTTAGCAGAGTTGCATGAGGAAGTTTGACAGCTATCTCTTCATGCTATTTTTCTTCTACAGGCAGTGGACCAATCACCAAGGTTGTCAAAACAGCTTTTTACAATTACTTATTTATTTCATAAAGCCTGATTTCAAACATGAATGGGTAAAGGGAAATGGACATGTGAAGTCTTGCTGACCAGCTCATAAAGCTTCTTCCTTGAATGAGCAGTCCAGAGCACCCATTATAGGATACAGGGCTTGTTTGTTTTGGGGGAGGAGAGGGGCAAAAAGAGAAGGATGTAAATGAAATGTTAAATCTATCCCAAGCCTGCAGCACAGCTGTTAAGACACAGCAGGAGGGATCTGGATATTGTACTTACTGCATCAGCTAAAGAGGTCTAAGCAAACTGACATTCATAACGAAAGCTGTAGAATTCCATTCATACAATGGGTGGCAACTGGCCAAGGATAACTTGCTAAAAATAAGAGATCTAGAAAGATTAAATAGCAAAAACATTTATTGCAATATAGAACTAGAAGAGGGCCAGATAATCCTGCACATGTAACTGTAAAACTACTCCCTCTTCAGCAAGGGCCTTCTAAGAATATACCCTTTCCAATGACAAAAATGGGACCAAGTGGGGTAGCCCTCTACAGATGGATGAAAAATGTAAAAATTGACCATTTGGAAGTTTCAGAAATATGGTAGAATACTTATTTTACATTAATACTTCACCAGTATCACTAGTCAATTTGATAAAACTTGAAATAAAAAGGGCAATTTTAATAGTCTTTGTTAATCTCACCTAGATGCTAAATAAAAATAATACTATTTCTATGAATTTGTCTTCCTTGAATTTTTTTGAAAATTTAAATGGTCAAAATGATAAAGCCTCAAAATCAAGATACCTAGCACTCTGGAACAACAAAGGAGTTTTTTTAAAATTACAATTGCATGGATAGGATTTTGCAGAGATTGTTTTCAACATCCTTCATCTGCATAGGTAAGTTATTGTTAGAGTAAAGATGCAATATGAAACAACAGGTAAGAAAACTAAAAGGACAGGCTCTCATCAGTACAGGATGGTGTGCTTGGCCACAAAAAGTAGTTCTTTGCTATTCTCTGCCTTAAGGATGACTCTGGATAATAGCAAAGAAAGCATTCTCCTCCTTCCCCCCATCCTTCCCCTTCCTGCCTCCCCACTCAGAGCTAAAATCCCATTGATACGGAGTCTTTGGGTGGAGTAACCTAACTTCTTCAACAAAGAGGCTTGCCTTTTTCCCAGACAAATGACTTGGCTGAACTTAAGAATCTCCTTTCGCTATTAAAAAATTCCACAATAACTGCAGTTCTAAGAAAAATCCCAGAATCTAGAGCGGAAAACCCCTACTGAATCAGGCTTCCAAGAGTCAGCAAGTCTTAGGAGTTTATTTAGACAGAACTGTCACTCAGATATCAGCAAACTGCATGGACCACACTGAAAGGGAACCGAACAACATAAATCAGGTGACTATTGTAGCTTCCCCAACAAAATCTGAACTCTAGCTCTTCACAAAACGTCAAGACAGCTGAATCTCAGCCGAGCTGTTAAAAACGGCTGCATGCATTTAATTAAGTCAAAATCAAAGCCAGATGGCACATGCTGCTTTTCCAATAGACTGGATGCTGTCACAAGAGGCACTACTTAAGCATTCCTTGATGATTCCTGGCACCAGTGGCTACAAAATCTCTTTCTACCATCTACCATACACCCCTCCTTTTTTTTCCAGTCACCAAGCCTTTAAAGAGGGTGGGGAGGAGGAAAAAGAGAGCCCCTGAGATAAATTGACTCAGTGTGTGGAATGCAAGGCAAACATTCCTGTACAAATTCAGATTTGATTTATTTTCTTTAGAAGACTCCAGCTGCAGGAGAAACCCCCAATTGTTGGTCTTTGCCTTATACCCCCTAGGGTCATCATCTGTCTTTCAGGGAGAAAATAAAAATAGATAACTATACTTCTGAAGTACAGCATAGCAGACGATGTTAGCCAGTAATAAATGCAAGTGAACTGGCTAAAAAAGGCCTCAAGAATTTGGAAGTGTATGGCTGAAAGGAAACATTAACATTTCATCTCTGGACTGCGTAACCTCTCAGTGAAAAATGACAGTGTAGGCTTTTGCGGTCAGCATGCATGAAGTGAACCCCTCCTACTCATCAGGAAGACCAGGAAGTTATCGCCTGGTTGTTTTCAGCTGAAGTTATACTGGACTGAGCCAGAACTGAGTGGCAATATCATATTTTACTTCCAGTACTGCACCTTCCAGTACATGGAATTAAACAGAGAGGGCATGAGCCATATTGCTGGTCATGCTTCTCAGTGCTGGCACAAGCCAGACGGAGTGCCTAGCAAAGTGTGTCTGGAAGGCAGGCGATGGGGAAAAAACACCATCAGAAGTTAATTGATTACACATATGAGAAATATGCTACCGACAAAACACCTCTGCTTGATTTTTACTTTCAGATTTTTCTGTTCCAAAATCACTTAAGCATCTGCCATATCGCTCCCAAAAGCACTCCTGAAGATGTTTAGGGCAAAAGGTGGCATCCGTTACACCTTTTGAATAGACAACAAGGAGGGCTCAGAGGCCCTTCCTTGTATTCTCTCTCCATGTCTTCATCAAATCACTTGGAAAAGTGAACCATAGTCAGTGTATCTCACTGTTTGAGTAATCTAACAAAGCATACACACGGACAAAGGCAGAGGACTATAATTTCAGGTTATTTCCAACTGAATGATCCCCCACTGAGCAATACTATGGTCTAGGGTTTACTTAAGTTCTTAATTATGATTGCCATTTTTATACATATCCAATCTCACCTTTCATTAAAAAGCGAATTACATGCTTGCACTGAATATCTTACTGCTTGTGCAATCTGTTAAAAACTCATTTCCAGCACTACTGAGAAGAAAAACCTGTCTGCTGAAAAGGGTGGATGTGTTTAACAATTTCAGCAGAACAATCCTTCTCTCCTGGTTAGTTTAAAGCTCCATTAATCTTAATGCAAAACAAAACAGTTTCCTTTAACAGCCAGATTCTTGACCTTGAGCTGTTCCAGTGTTGGAGTTGGGGGCTGGGGTAGAAAGGACACGGACCGACCACAACTAAGATCTGGAGAGTAAAAATATACAGACAGAATAGCCAGCATAAAAAAAACCAAAACAAAACAAAAGTTATCTCTACAAAAGACTACCATCTCCACTTCTGCCACGGAAACCTGGACAATGTCACCTCAAAGTTTTTATTGCTCATTTTCAGATAAATTTTAAAAGAATAGCAGTGATGAAGATTATGAAGAGACAACCAAGAACACACAGGCTAATGGCTTCTAAGTCACCCATCCTAGCACTGACCCACATCATTACCCATTAGTGTATTTGCAGAGTAATGTTGCAAATAATGCTGCCTAGTAGACTGGATTTCATTTTCAGTGTGGAAAAAATAAGAGCTATGGACGCTTTCTTTGTAGACACTGGAGATATATCAAGAAAATTAAAGGTTCTAAATAAGTGACAAGATGGATTCGCTCAAAACATTGTTTCTATATGAACCCAACTCAGAGTTGGACAAAGTAAGGCCTTTAAATTTAAAAATACTCTTACCAGTCAACATTCACAGGGCTTCTTACATGCACGTTTTACACACCCCTAACCACTGCTTCTCCATTGCTCTACCTGTTTACATTACTGAATACGTGCCCAGCACAGCACAGTCCAGAGAATATAAATCTGTCCTTGTTACCAGGACACAAGTATATAAGTGACAGACCCAGGTGGCGGAACACATTTGAGTTGCTTCTAAAACAGCATTAAATTACCTGTGATTTATCTTAATACTTTAAGTTGTATTAAAGCATGATTTCCTCATTACATCTTGTAAGGCGCAAATTTAATCACTTGACAGTATTTGCCCAGCATTAACTGTGGCTAAGAAGGCTGCGTGCAGCAGTTTCGGTAGCATGATTTCTAGGTCTCCCACATCAGCACCACCTTACCCAGAAGAATAGTTCCTCGAGGCAGCTTTTAACTGAAATGCTGCTAGAGCCGACCTTCTTAAATGGCTCAAAGATTGGTGAGTCATTCTGTGTCAGTGCTTACAAATGTTTAAGAGGCCTTCTTGTACAGAGGACTGAACTAAGGACTGTACAGACTGGACTAAGGACAAGATCTCATTTTGCTTATGAACTCTGGAGGTTCCCGTTTGACTGCGCCTTTGGTTTAGTTGACAGTCACAAACACATCGTAAGGTAGAGAGACAATGCCATCATTTGGATTACGTTCCCAATGTGATTTTCTACCACAGGTGCAGAAGGCTGTTTGTAAAACTAGAGGTACACTGACCACCACTGTCCTCTCAGTACAAGGAAAGCCCTTATTTTTTTGCACAAGATGAAGGAATATTTCAGACCACCTTCTGTGCTGACTCAGATGCTTCTTGGCCAAAATCATTACTGTTTACCATACAGTTCTGCATGGTTTATTTAAAGTCTCATACCAAAGTGCTCGTTATTTCTGTAATATTAGTTACATGAAGACACTTCTAAAGCCTGAAGAATTTATTATTCTTAACAATTTGTTCATTAGCCAGCAGTAGTGCTGTGCCTAGACTGACAGAGCTAGCTTCATACACAGCCTCAACAGCTACTTCAGTGTTAATACCCAAGAATAATTACTGATGTGCCCAGGAAGCGACAGTCTCACGATCTCATCATTTCACGGGAAGCAGAAGCAGTTCAGCCTTGGTTCGGCTTTCTGTGGATCCAACCCAGCTTGGCGGGATCCACAGAACGATGGATCCATTGTTCTGCGGATCTAGAAGACTTTTACTCCAAGACAAGTCATTTGTCCAAAACTTTTTGTTTCAAAACCAGGGAAGTGGTGACCAGCATAAACACTTAATGCCAAGTAATACTTTAACCGAGTGGCCTCCTCCATCTTCCTCAACTGGCAGCGGAAGAAACTGTATAACAGAGCAATTGAAACAACAGAGCAAACACAGCAGGTGGTCCTGTCTTAGAAGACTTCCACCAATGGATTCTGAAATTTTACACTTAGCCTGGTACGCACCCAAATACATTAAAGAGCCTAAAATGTTAAACATCAGAAGCAAACCAAACATTTACAAAATACAAGGCCTATTATTTTGGACAAACCTTGCTGCAATCATGGAGGAATGTTTCCTTTGGCTGCTATTATGCTCACTTCCATTTATTTATACAGAGCAAAAAGCAAACAGTATTTTCTTACCTTGTTTTCTTAATTGTCTACAGATGGTACAAAATGGTAGAACGATAAGGCTGGACGACAGACTTCTGTCTTCTACTGAACAGATAAACATGAGAATTTTTTTAGCATGAGAATTTTACTGCTTATCTCTGTCACAGAAAAGAGGGGGTCCATCAACTACAAAATTCCTGAAAAGTTTCTTTTGTCATCCAAACAAACAGAAAAAAACCCCAAACAACCAAATACCAAAAGATACTGTTTTTACAATGACACCCTTAAGATAGCATAATTTACCTCAATCATATTAATACCAGAGACGACCGCTCTATTCTTTCTCTGAAAGTACTGGAATACTACACTTGCTATGAAAGAGTTAAAAAGCACAGAGCCTTCACCAATTAGTCTTTTTTTTAAGACTCTCCAGAACAACTGTAAGCACAAATCACAAATTCTTTCAGTTATTTAATAACAAAATACAAAAATCAGTTAGGTCTATACTTGAAAAAGATCTAGAAATGCTGAGCACAAACTCAGTAGCTCACAAAATACCAGCTTTGTCTTGCCTATTTCTTTACATTTTATTTCAAGTTTTGTTACACCAATGTTATCTCCTTATATTTAACTACAACAAATCCATTGATCAGTACTAGAAAACTGTAAGCAATTCCACATAAATGCTGCATAGCTTCCCTGGCCATAAACACCAGCAGGTTAATTAGCCCATTTACAGTAAATCAAACCCACAGCTCAGCTAAGAAGCCAGCCTGCTGTATTTTCCAATCAGCAAGCCCACACAGTATGTTGGGACTAATGAAATTTTCTCTCAAGTAAAGCATAGTTGAGTTCATACAGATGTAACTGAACAAGGGTGTGACAAAATAACAGAAGGAGATTACTAACGAAGCCTGAATCTTACA
The DNA here is from genome assembly GCA_031468815.1 of Morus bassanus. Taxonomy (NCBI): domain Eukaryota; kingdom Metazoa; phylum Chordata; class Aves; order Suliformes; family Sulidae; genus Morus; species Morus bassanus. The sequence goes on along the minus strand of CM062568.1, from coordinate 82,354,880 downwards.
CTGAAGTTTCTTTTGCCAAAATGGGATTTGAAGAGAGAAGTATTTTCTTTGAACAAATCCTGAAAGCAGGATCGACGTCCTTGGGTAAAACCTACTTCACAACATAACCTTACATGCCCTTGTTTTCCAGTAACCTCAATTTTGGCACAAGTTACCTTAAAAAAAAAAAGGGGGGGGGGGGGGGGGCAAAACACCAATTATTCAAAGACCCGTCATTTCAGAAAGTTCACTCACAGCTCAGAATTCTTCTTGAAATAAGGGAAGCAACATTATAACTATGGCTTTAATGCAGAAGAAAAGCTGCACAGCTTCCTAGAGCCTGAGAAAAGCAAATGATATCTGACATTGTCCATGGACGGACAAGCGAATTATGTTGTCTAAACACTTAGAGAAATGGAAGAAGACAAATACAGCCAGGTAATGCTACACCAGAGACAGAAAAAGAACATACTGAAAAACCACACAAAGCATTACTAATGTATGCAAGTGGTTTTGGGCCCAGCCATCCTCAAATGTCAAGCCTCAGTCAGAAGACGATCTGAAAAAAGCTTTTAGGATCAATGAGTCAGGGTGGTCCAACAAATCCAGGACAGGACTGGCTGGACAGGGGTCCAACAAATAGCACTGTCCTACTGAGAAACAGCTGGCTCCTAGAAGGAAGAGAGGGCCAATTATCTGATTCAGCAATAATTTAAAGAATGCTTAACTTGTAAAAAATAACTAGGCTATGGACTGTTACTACACAAGACTACACAAACTCTTCCTCCCACCCCCAAAGTAAAGCATGTTCAAATTTTGGTGGTAATTATCCCTGACCAGAAAACGGGACCAGGTTCTTGTCTTATAAACAAGGTATAGGAGCACTTATGGAAGGAAAAACAAAGTGGCTTGTTAAAACTGCTTTTGGCCAGGTGTCTATGAGATCAAGCACATCACTCACACTGCAAATCAGGTTTTATTTCAAGTCATTCTCTAAAGAGCAACAGGATCATGCAACTTTATTTTACATACAACCTTTCCCGCTCACTTAAAAATCACAATGCTGCTATTCTAATGAATGCCAAGAACCGAACTAGCAACTTTCTGAGATCAAGAAAGGAGCCTCAGTATTTGATCTGGGAAGCCAAAATCAATAATTTGGAGCTGCAGTCACGAACTCTGCAGATCCTGAGTAACAATCTGTGTATAACACATGCAGTCAGCAAGATGTTGCATCGCCACTAACAGTGAAGCATTCTGTAAAATTTGAGAAAAAAGTTTCAGAGGAAGTCCAAGAAATTCCCACATACCAGAGTAATTTCTTACAAAAGGAAGAATCAGTAGAACAGTCACAAACTGAAGTGTCAGCAAGAGGCAGGGAAAAAAAACCCAAAACCAAACCCAAACACACAGACTTCAAGAAATCAAGAGGACGCTGTGTTTTAAAGCAACTCATACTGCAGAGTATAATCTCTCATTTAAAACAACCTTGCTCCCTCACAAAATGAAGGCATTATATGAAAGTAATCTCTACAGTGGCCCCACAACGGTCCTGAAAAATTCAGGTAAGTACATGAGTACCATAGTTTCTACTGATTTATACCCTACAGAAGAGACAGCATTAGTAACACGCAGCAGACAGCAGCAGAGAGTGATTTCTGCAGGCTTCTGCCTCGCAGCTGTGTTAAAATTCTTTGAAAGACTCAACATGAAGAATTACCCAAGCAATACACCTTCCCCCCCAAAAGTGTTTCTTACCACAGCTTCTTAAAGAAACTATGCTGTCATGGGATTAAGAAAATTCCTCTCTAAAAGCCCAATTAGGAGAAAACAAGGGATAGAAATAAAAAGGCCAGTTTCACAATACAGAGAAGATACCAAAAGAGTCTCAACTAGCATCTACACTATGGCCTGTGCTGTTGAGGAGGTTTTGTGGTTTTGGTTTTTTTGTTTGTTTGTTTGTTTGTGGGGTTTTTGTTGTTTTTTTTTTTGTTTTTTTTGGGGTTTTTTTTTTTGTTGTTGTTGTTTGTTTGTTTGTTTTTTTGTTTTGAGAGGGTGTTTGTTTTTGAGGGGTTTTGGTTGGGGTTTTTTATTGTTTGTTTGTGGTTTTGGTTTTTTGTTTTTTTTTTTTTTGTTTTTTTTGGTTTTTTTGTTTTTTGTTTTTTAAATAAGTGATCTGCAAGAGGATCAACAACCAAAGTTTACTGATGGTGCAAGACTACCTGGATTAGTCAAAGCTGCACTGGCTGCAAAGAGCCACACAATAAAGACTGCATTGCTTAAAATCACTGTAGATAAGGCAATACACACAACACACACAAAAAAATTCTGCCACACACCCACAAGCAATAAACACAGACCCGCAGGCAAGCACTGGAGAGCCTGCCAGAGATCTTTACTTGCATCATGTTAGGCCATGCTCTGAGAACAGCAGTTCAGTGGTCGACAGCAGACAAGTAAATAAAACATCTGGAATTATTAGAAAGGGAACAGCTTTCCCTTTTCACTCATGCATGATGGTACTATGTCAATCCCCTACGTTGTTATAAACTGAAAGTTTCATGTAATTCCTGTAATCCCACCCAAACTAGAATCCAGCAGAATTTAGAAGTGTAAGGGAGAAGAACAGGCTGGTCAGATACTGACCAAAGTTTACATGAGGAGAATTTAATCAGGCCAGACTTGATCTTAGAAAAGATGTGGCAAGAAGAACTATTATACAGTATTATATATTAGTCTATAATACATGAATCTGTAACACATACTATCATGAATCCACAAAATGGAGATGGCCCGTTATTTTTCAGAAATATAATAAAGCCAGTTAGACAGCCGTGTAAAATAGCACCTTTGTCTTAAAAGCAGGTATGAATAATTCAGACAGCCCTAACTTGCTGACTATTAAAAGACTGTATCAAAAAAGGGGAAATAAAAATTAAAAAAAATTACACTGTACTTCTCCTGCTTCTTAGAACCATTCTTCAATTGCTAACTCCCAGCTACTTCCAAAAACAGGAAACAAGGTCCAGCAGACTTTGTCTCTACTTGCTACGGCTGTCCTCATGATCCTAGATACAGCAGACATGACTGCCCAGACAATATCCCAGTCTCACACGATGCTGAGGAGGAAAATGGGGGGAAGGAAGGAAGAAATCAATCCATAAAACAAAGAGCACATTAAACTGAATTTTAAGCCACTAAAACTGGCTATACAGTAGCTACCATGAAATGCATTATGTTAGCAAGTCAAGACTAATTAAAAGTAATTTCCTTTTTTATTTGAAAGTAAAGGATACTGTCAACAATAAGAGGTAAGGCATTTTTAGAAAGAGGTGCAAGGTCACTCTGTCTCTAAGCAATACTGTGAGTCAGGAGTAGCAGATGTTGTTTGCAAGAGTAAACAGGTTTTCGAAAACAGCACTGGAAGATGGCATCCATAAAACAGATATTCATAGGATGGATATCTCAAATGAAGGAGCTACAAAATCCAGAGCTCTGACTCTGGAGACAAGGACAAACACAACCAATAACGAAGGAAAAGAAATAAAGGCAATACACTTATTCTATAAAAATCCTTCAACTGTACAGTACCATTTAGCCTGTAAGCTTCATGGCAACACTGCCAAGTGGAGCAGTAAGACTGTTTTGAGCTTACTTAAATGCCAAAGTCAAACAGAAGCTTTTGAAAAATGCAATGGATTGATACAAGTTTGTATCATCAATCATTATTTATTGTATTTCTAAAAAAGGAAATGTTACTGACTTGAAAGCACAGCTAGCTTATCAGGCTCTGGCTTGGACTGGACAGTAGATGAATCACTATTCTGTACTGACAGAAGTTCATCACTGACAGACTCACCTGTGACAACAGTTATCATTTATGAAATATACTAACTTCAGCTGAGAGTTTTAAAGCTGCATGAGGAAAATGCAACTCCAATCCCTAAATAAGGCTGGCAAGTACTCAGTTCTTACAAAAGCTCAGAATACCAAGGCCAAGTTGTGACCAAATAAAATTAGTCCAGTCACATGAACTTATGACTAAATAAAATAGTTCACCTAAGTTTTCTTCTTACTTGCAGTGATTCCATAAATGCACACTTAAAGAAGATGAACAGGAATCTTCCTGGGCAACATAACTTTAATTGAAATTACTGACATCCTAAGTTTTCCAGAGCTACCCTATAACTATTTTTTCCCTCTGTGAACCAGCAGGGTATCTTCTCTTAGCATTGAAAATACTGGTTCTCTCTCAACGTATGAAATTTAAAATGTGAAACAAATTAGAAGCTGCTCTCTGGGAATACACAGAAATGTTCCTGCAACAGTCATATACAGAGACTGCAGCAAATCAGGAAAAAATATGTCTAGGCCTTGATGGAAATCTTTGATTGGCAAGACCAAGAGGTCTTCCTTATCCATGGGGATGCCCAATACATCATTATGGTTCATGACCTGCATGTAAAGAGCTCATCACATTTGCAAATGTATTAGCCACATTTATTTCCCGCAGACCTTTCGTTCTGAAACTACAAAGCAACCAGAATCCATGCCTTGATGCATTTCCCATGCTCAAGGAGTCACAAAGCTACCTCCAGCCAGGTTAGGACAGAGCGACCGTACATCAGTATAACACAGGCTCCTGTAGGAAGTTTTCCTTGTGAGAATTATGAGCACAAAACTGATACAGCCACCGAGATAACCACAAATTGCTGCTATTGTGATCCTGTGTAATTACCTCCAGTGCTGCTGCACACCCTCTCAGGTCTCCAACCCCAAGCAAATCATGGGATTGTCTTTAAGCGTGGCATGCCAAATCCCACAGCTATGTGGCTGAGCATTTCCAATGTGAGAGCACAGGTTTCCACCTTCAAGAAGTTACACCTTTGTAAAATTCCAGAAAGTTTGCTATTGTACTCTTCAGGCAGCTTGCACCACGTTGTTGGCCTGGCAGACAAGCAAAGTCATCTCAGAGAGGAATCTGACAGGATTCAGCAGAACAAACCAAAGTTTCTTGTTACCCGTGCCAGTGGTACAGCTCAGACTCAAGCTGAAGAAATCTACACTTCCGTCTTCAAAACATATATTAAAGGAACAAAGCACCTCATTTTCTTCAAGCACTTGTTTAATTTTCAATGTGAAGCCTACAGACTATAGAGTACATTGCTTAAACCAAGTCAAAGTGGACAACCTTATGCTTTAATCTTTCTGTTTATTTTATGATCCACATGGGTGGATCTTACAGGTGTAAGAGTGGAGGGGCTTACGTCTTGTTCTGCTAAAGGGAAGTATATTTCACATCACCAGAGAACACGCGGTGTGTCCACATGTTCCCTTGCTAGATCACCGCCTTTCAGAACGCCATGCCTTACTCTGTATGGTTACTTAAGAACTTGGCATTTCTTAGGAAAATGGGGAGCCACTGCTAGCAGATATAGTCACTAGTTACAAAAGGCTGCAAGTAGTTGCATAAGGGTTCAAATCCATAATCACGTCTAACGCTTACACCATTACCATCTTCAATGCAACTCTCAAAGATGGATCAACACTTGCAGGCTAATGAATATTACCATGTCACAGATTGCTTCCCCACATCTTCGGCCATTTTGCTTAAGTGATAGAAGCCACCCAGTCTTACAAAAGTGGTTGCTCTGTCCATCAATATTAAGAAGTAGAGGGCTCTAGAGCTATTTTCCACTCAGAATATATATTGCTGGCAGAAAAGACGGACAATATTTGACATTAAGTGCGCATGAACCCCAAGAACCAGATCTAGTTTTCACAAAAAAAAAGACGGTCTGCTTGCACTCTGCAATCCCCTGAAGTGTTTGCTTAGCTTACCTTTGAGCAATACTCCCTATGTTATTGCACTGATATCAAGTCTGCTTCAAATATTTTTTTCTACTGCCATGTCACTACTTGCTGTATCTTAGTTGAACTGTCTGCCAACATGCTTCAAGGAGTAAGATGAAGCTGCTCTACAGGTGGAAAAAAAGCTGGTGGCAATTCAACCCATACAAGCTCATCCTTACACACACTGTTGTATTGTTTTCAATATGCAATGAGTAGTTCCAACTTTTTCCAAGGAACACAAGCAGATAAATCAGTAACAATGGCACAGGAAAAATCCTGTGGCCAACAGAGATTTTTCAGACAGCTTTTTAGAGATTTAATTTGGCTCAACACCTAGCAAAAAAAAAAGTCAGCATCCTTTTAGGCATCTGTTTTTCAAAGGGAATTTATCATCCTTATTACATAGCTAATTTTCTAGGATCTGGAAATAATCTGAACTCAAAAGCAGGAATGAAATGCCTGACAGATACGAACAAGTGGATGTGCACCAACACAATTTCACAAAACTATAGGCCTCCACTGATGTGGGGAGTTTCTTGGAAGAAATAGTTACTGAGGTTTGTTATACCTTCATACCAAAGAACTTTTAACATGTTCCTACCTAGCGTACAGCACGTCATCTTTTGTTTTCATTAAAAACAGGTTATGATTCAAATATATTTACACATCATTAGAGACTGTGTGCCAAACTTTGAGAAGGAATTAAAACCACTGTACAAGTAATGAGAAAACTAAGGAATCCAAATAAATAAATGCAATTTCATCTTCAAACCTAAATATTTTAAAGAGCTTATTTTCACTGCTAACATGGGCCCTTTGAAAAGAGAATGGGCAGATTTAAGAATTTTCTGTATCTCAGAGAAAAATCTACAAAGAAAGCTTTACCTCCAAACACTAACACGACACTAAACATAAGGTTAAGAATCCCTGACAAGAGCAGGAATTAATACAAAATACAGAAGCATTATATAGAGATATGACATTAAGTAGAATCATTTAATTATAACTTGTATCTAAGTGATCTCAGTGATTTTTCCAGAACTACCAAAGAAATTGTTGCCCCTTAAAAATGAAAACAGGGATAAAATATAAGGAATGACCGGAGAAATTCAAAACACTACCCACTCTAATCTCAGAAGTCACCTGGAGTTTAACTGATAAATGAAAATACTGTACTATTTCAGAATAAGATCTGATCTCATATCTTATATAAACAATCTTGTGATCATGGAAAAAACCAGGGATTCAAAGCTGTGTTTAACTACCAACAAAGCCACATATTTTCATTTGAGTATCCTGCAAACACAATGCAATACAAAACAAAAGCCATTTCTTCCCCTACTTAACCTGAATGGTATCAGTCAAAAGTTGCACTGTTCAGTTCCTCTGTGACTAGTTAACGGCTTTATAGATTACAGATCTTACAATTTGCTAGCATTTACTCTGCCATCATACAACTCAAAGCTTTTTGGTTTGGAATCCCAATGTCCATTTCTCTTCCTTCAGAAACTAAATACCTAAGAATGGACAAAATACTAAAAGGATCTAACAGTTCACAGTCCAACTCTATTTCTGATCTGCTTTCTTCCAGATACATTGATACTGAGTCCAATAACTTGTTTTACATTAAGCAAGCATCTTTCAAAAAAAACCAAAACAAAACAAAAACAAAACAAAAACAGCCTAAAACAAACCAAAAACCACCAAGCAACAGAAAACATTAAGCGTTATGCCTTGGAACTTTGCTCTTCAAGGTTAGAAATTATTATTTCAAAGACAGCAAGTCTTCATGTTTGTTAGATTAAAAATCTACTTTGGTCCATGTTTCAATTTCCTCAAGTAAAAGACATTTTGTCAGTTTTTATGTAACTGTTTGCTACTTTCCAGCTCCTTACTCAATTTTCAACATCCTCTTAGTAAACTGGAAGCCTGTCTCAACAAAACCCACCTATTTATGGTGACTGCACCCTTGTTTAACACCCAAGACCACACTCTCTCTTTTTTGTGATGGCACTGCATCTTAAACTTCACATGGTTGCCTATTAAAAATCTTAGGCTCTTCTTGCCTTCTAAGAGAGTCCCCACCCCATGCACACAACTTGCACTGCATTACCATGAGAAGTGCTGTAATAGAAATACAGCTGGGGGGGGGGGAGGGGGGGCTGCAGTGATTTGAGACTGAGTTCCAGCATTCAGTAACTAAAGCTTTTGAACTTTGAGACTTAGTTTTAATTATATAACCTTGAAACCCTTGAAGACACTGGCATCCATCATCAGAATTTTGATCAGTTCAGGAAACGGATCTGTGAACGTAATCAGATAAGAACAAAATGCATTTGAAACTCACTCTTTTTTAAAAAAAAAAAGCAAACTCAAAAACAAAACACTGGAATATGTTGGAGGTCATAAGGTGTTCCTGCTTTCCTTCCAAAACTGCAAGCTTTGAATAATATGCGCTCAAGAATGGAAAATTCCTTTTCTGTCAGTGTACACTGAAGTTCGTTCTGCTTTTTAAAATGTGTAACTACTATATCACTCTCCTTCTGCCTCAACTCAGCCTAATCAGAGAGGGAAATATATCTCAGAATATCTCAAAAAGGAGATACATTCTTCTGGTGCTTTGCTACAATTTAATCATCACCTGGACAACTGTCATCAAACACTACAGAACATGCACGAACCTCACTAGACACTCTTGAAACCTAAAGCTGGATGAAAAGTATTAGCTGCATGAGTCACAGAGGTAGAGAAAAACGATGTGCTCTGTGGCATACCAATATTCAGGATACTCTTCCAGATCACAGTCTGTTATATGTACTCTGGCTTTGAATTAAAAATGCAGACTGATTAATTTCAAATACAACTACAAAAAATAAAAATCACCATTCTTCCTCTAAGTTTGACAGCTTCTTCATTGTACCGTAAATTTCAATACAAACAAGTGCAGAGATCTTTTTGTTGCTCTTATTTCCATGTTACACCTTTCTAATAAAGTAGTATCTAAGCCATGGTTTGACAAAAATCATCTTAAGTCTTACTCTAAGATCCATTTTGGTAATGAAGAAATAAACGCTTACATTAAAAAGCAAAACTGACAACTGAATTTGAAACAAGTGACCCCTCCATCAGTAAAAGGACTACATGTGACAGCATCCAGGATGTGCACATGGTTGTGTACGTGCATATATGCCTTGTGTTGCTTGAGTTAAATATGTTTGAAAAAGTCCAGCTATCAGAAGCGTCAACCAACAGCAAGCCCTGTGAGGAGATCCTCCCTGATAAACATTTTGTAGGCTTAGAGCTTTAAGCAGAGAGGTGCCAAGGAAAAAGGAAGGAGGCCATGTAAGTTAAACTGCACATGGCTGGAAAAGGCAAAACAACATTTGGAGCTAGGGATAGACATAGCAGAGCAAGAGAAAGTGGTAAAGAAAAAAGATTTTGTCTGTTGAACTGAGTCCAAAACCACTCAAGTGAGGAGAACGATAAGGGATAAAGACTTCTAGGTAAGAAAGAGGTAAAACTGGAACAGGTTAAAGGAAATTCAGAAAAGCCTGGAACCAAACACTGGAAAGAAGAGGCAACTACAACATGTTCCTTCCAGAAGCTGGAGGCGGCATTCCTGAATGCAACATACCTTTGACAGCAGAAAAACCTAAACCTGGTGGGCAAGGTACCCCACCTGCGTTCCCTTCTAGTGTTGACCCCCACAGGGAACAACAACCTATCATTGCTGCTGTTAGTTTGGAAAATTGCAGTTCAGCTGATAAAATTACACGGATGCCACTAGGGTGCCACATTTCTTTTGTCTTCTCTAAAAAAAAGGCAACTAAACACAAACTATTACAAGAATATAAAAATTAAAGAGCAAATCACTCTGTAGAATGATTTAAGAATACAACCCTAGCCCACACTCCTCACAAGCATACATGATAACATGCCAAATTTCATGGCCAAATAGCATGCTTAGTCCTTCCTCTCATTGATTTACTGTGAACGAGAATAATTACCGTCCAGTGCCAAGACTGATGGGTTTTGCAGGTGGAGGGGAACTGATTTTCAGGACACTGACTGCAACTGTGTTTTAGAAGGTGGAAACCAGTCTTATTAACAGAGTCAAACACATCCATGAAGAATTTTCCTTGAAATGTTTCATAAGTCTAGATCTAGGTGCAGCTTTCCAGTGACCAAGAAGTAGTTAAATTAGTACTGGAACTCCTACAAAAAAAGGTAAACAAATCAGAAATCTGAAAGCAAGCTTTTCAATCCAAAGTTCAAAAATACTTTAAAAAAGTAATAATCCGTAGTAATATGTTATTAAAAGGTATACAACCAATTTTTTCTTTTGTGTCAAAACAAGCTGCTCCAGAAAGTCCCCACAGAAACTTCTCTATAACTCAAAGAGAAGAAAACCTGGCCATAACAATCTGCAGCCAGCATCAATCAAGTATCCCAGAAAATTCCAAGCCTTTAGACAAAGAGGCACCCACAACAGATGCAGACCTAGTTATAATATGTCACAACTTAATTTAGTGTTGATTTAGTGAACATGCTCTCCTAGATTCTCAGATGTGAAGTATTTTTTGGTAACAAAAAATTCAAACAAGCAAAAATGTTCTGTTTTTACTCGGCTCTTAATAAGAGTTACCATCCATTTTGTCCTCAGAAGAGGGCTAGATGCATTTTTTGCATCTACAAGATGAAGAAAGAATACAGGTCTGGATTCAGACTGCTCGTTAATGAAAACTTAAAAGTACTAAATGCTTATCCCCTCTTTTCTAAAATTACTTCCAAACTTCAAATTAATTTTCACTGCAAGTCAGCTGGACTTCAGCCTGGAAGTCACTGTGGGGCGTGAGACTGTATGCCATGATGTTGCCACTCCCTGCTGCTCATCTCCACTCCCTCTAATCAGCTAATTAAATTGCTCATGCAACATTTCCCCAGTCAGCTTTCAGCAGAATAAACTAGGTTGTTAAAGACCTACTGTTTGCAGCACTGGATTTAGGATGGAAAGTCTATGCTAGCCCAACACCTTTAGGTTGAAGTGCAGGGCAATTGCTCCAATCATTGATAAAATATATTGGAGCAAACAGTAGCCTCCAGTTAGTGCTGGTGATGTGCACATGAAGAAACTAAATTTTTAAGTTTGTCTGCAGTTAGAAGAAAACATGTACGTGCTCCCTTCATTCTGCTGGAACTTGTATCTTATGTTATCACCTTAGACAATGAACCATAAATTCACTATCAGTCTTCTAGCCACAGACAGTATATTTCTATCAAGGAGCCATAAGTAGGTCAATATTCAGAAATTGAAGGAATTCAAGTGGTCAGCAAGGACATGTGTTTTGGCTACAAAATGTATTTCCTTATGAAGCTTTATTGCTAACAAATGTTTCAAATATCACAGATTCAAATGTCTGGTTGACCCTTCATGTAAGAAGTCCACATTACATTTTTTTTCCCCCCTCCCACTCAGGTGCCAAAAGCTTGTCTCACTCCATTCATGTCTTCTACTTTTCTGAGGCACTGAGAGCATCTGTGCATTTTGGGTATGTAGTGGGGTTTAATTTTGTGAAAAGAGATATAATTGTACACTTCAGTATATTATCTATGACGAATACTGGAGATATACAAGCACAAAGCATTGTTTTCTGTTGTGAAGAAGGATTTACTCAGACAGAATTTCACAACTATAGCCTTTTAAGTCAACTCCATTTATGTACTCCTAGGGTTCCATGTATTTGAGTTCTGGGTTTTACTAGAAAGAACTATAAAGTCTTTGTCACCATATTTCAGCACTTCAGTGTCAGGTCTGTTTCACGAGAAACAGAGTCCTGTGAAGTTGTGAAATATTGTTTACTCCTATTCAACACTAGAGACTGAGGCAAAGATGCCATACAACCCCACACAGGCACACGAGCACCCTGTGGCAAAACTGGTAATGTATTTACTAGATCTCCCAATTTCCAATTCACTAACATTTCCATTTCCTTGCTTTTCCCAGGGTTCTGTTGTTGAAGCTTTGCAAATTCAGACTCATCACTGGCTTCATGGAACCAAACTACCACCAAAGCGCCTCTCCACCCTCACATTTTAATCACCTACACCTTTGACATAATAGGTCACAGCTATGATACTTTTTAAGATGATGATTTCCTTAATTAGCCAGAAGAAATTCAGTTGAGCAACAAAAGACTTGCCTGACACCCCTCCCTAACATCAGATTGAGCAATCACAGAAACTCCTCAGGTCTCCAAAGGTGTCAGGAAAGGCACAGCCCTCCTCCCTGCTCTCGATAGCAATCTCCCCCAGCAGTCAGGAAAAACATCAAGTTCCCAGAAGGTAAAGACTGTGGAAATAAAATTTATTTTGCTAATAAATCCCCATAGTTAAAGGTTTAGAAGCAGGGGAGCAAATTGTTGAGTTTTACCTTTTACAAAACACAGGAAAGGGAAAAGAATAGGAAATACAAAAGTTCTTGCACATACTAAGAATACATAGTCTAAAAGGGGAAAAAAGTTTACTTTAGAGCTTTAAAGTTCTGCCCCACCAATTTTTTGGAAAGTAGAAATAACATTATGGCATTAGAGCTGCATTCAAGAGAATCCAGTATTTATATATCTTCCAGCCTCAGAACAAGACACTGCTTTTTAATTCTCCAGAAGCCTTTATATTTAGAAATAAAGGCACCTTACCAAAATAGTCATGTAAGAAACGGATTACAAGTTGTTTATAAAAGCTGATTTGGAAAGTGTTCCATTTCTCTTAAATCTTGACTTAACCATTAATTATATTTAACAGACACATAAAGCTTCAAGTTTTCCCTGTTATCTTCTTAACATTCTTTCCATCTATAAACACCCAACAAAACACTACCTTATGCCAACACAATGAGTTTCCACCTTTCTTTCATTCAAATGAATGACTGAAATGGATGCTCTGCTATGCCATTAAAGAAAAAGCAACTGCAAATGTCTCTAATGAAAAAATCTTAATGTCCTCCTTTCTTCTGGATCAACAAAATATGTATTTGTAGAGGAAAGAAAGCAATTTACAATACTGTAATGATTTCATTATCCAGAATCGAAATACTCATCAGGAGTTGGGGAATTTGTTATATCAGATATCAGCCCGCTAGACACCCACAAACTCATTTTTGCATCTAATTTGTTTAAGAAAATTAACACAGTGATGACTAACTGATACTGTGTAGGAAGTGTTTCACTTCCTTTACCATGAAATCATGTTTCTATGATACTGTCCTAAAAGATTATAGTATTTAATGGAAAAATACACAGCTTCCAAATGAATTATTGCTACCCCACAATGGTAACTTTTTACAGTATTCACTGAACCAAACCAGAGGTTTATTTCCTAAAGAATGCTGAATAGTTTATATGTTTTTGGGAAACTGGGAGATACTGCTTTGTTTCATAGTTTATGTTGGAAGCTTTCAACACAAGTGTATAACAAACTATGTTTTATCTCAAGAGACAGAAAAAAATACCCAAAATAATGTGTTTTTATAGCTTTGTGAAGGGATTTTGAGAACAATCGTCTATTTTACTGAAGAGGAAAAGTACTGAAGCTGCAATTTCGAGTACAGCAGCAGTTACCTGTGCTTCGCTTTTGAAAAAATTTATTGTGTTCTCGTGCTCCCCATTGACAGATCTCTCCCTGCTTCAGCTATTCAGACTTGACTGCAAGCCCATTACAGAGAGAATATAATAGAAGGACAGACGATGAAGAACTTGTTACTCTAAAATTGAAGAGTCTGGCCATTTTAAAAGGCTCTGGATTTTGTTTCAAGTAAGTTTCACTAACACTTGGATCTTTTTCCATTTAAAAGAAAAAGCACAACTTAGAAGTTAATGCATTTCCTTTAATAAAGCTCTGAATTAGTTTCATCAGGTTATGCTACAATTTCAACAAAACCAAACTGAATTCAACTTCACACATCAGCAAGAGCTTTCTTACAATCTCTGCCAAACTGCTCAGAGATAACTGCCTCTCTGCTATTATCAGAACATTAAATACCCTGTTGTTGTAGATGACAAACACGCAAAGGACTAGACTACTGTGAGTACGGAAGCGGTCTAGATCTCAGAAACAAGGTTGACAGAACAGCCTGTAGGAAAAAAAAGCATCAGATAAAGGCCACCTACATTCATAATAATGAGAGGACCCTTGATCATGATCCACCTGCCTTCTAAAAGGTCATTCAGCTAGAAAAATGACTGCAAGAACAGATGAAATTGCACTGTTACTAGCTATCCAAAGGGATACAGCCTCTCAAGCACTGCAGCAGAATTCCCCATATATTCCCTATTTCCAATTTTTGGTCACTGAGGCTATTTTTTTGCCCTTTGCACTACATTTGAACAGGCCACTCTACATCCTTCAAAAACCTCTTGACTAAGTACAATTCTTTAGAAACTCTGTATCTAAGAAACATGACAACATATTTCCTAACCCGTATATCAGAGTTGATGGATGTGGGGATAAGTAGAAGAATTTAAATATTTCAAAGAATCTAATAAACTTAGAAATGGAGAGAGAGCTTTAAAGGGGGAGAGAGCAGGCCTGGTGGCCGATGGGAAGGCTTCCTTTCTGTAAGGGGCAAGGCAGGACAAGTACAGGGACACAGGACCTGAAGCCTTCCCTTCACTGCCAATGCTACTGTGCCTTCGCCTAAACAGTTTAAAGCTTTCAACTGATTTTGCCATTTCATCGAGGTTCAGAAGAACTTTGAAATAACCACCTCTTTTCTATCCTCAAACACTCTACTCCATCTGTTTCTACTTTAAGAGCCAGCCAAGAATTGCGTACCTGACAAAAGCTATTTAGTTTCTCAAAGCAGCAATTTGCTGCATTTCCAGCACTTACCAGTCGGTTCTTTCTGCCTTGGGGAGTTCGGCACTCCACAATGACCCTCAGGTACACACAAAGGCCACTAAAAAGATCCCCCAATAAGCTGTCCTGTTGCAGAAGCCATTCTCTTATCTTCGTGACCTGACTTGTGCTTACCAAGAATGCTCTGAATTAAATAGAAACTGAATACTGACACTGTATTAATTTACAGGGAGGAGAAAGTTCCCTCCTAACTTCACAAACATTGTTCTCCTGGGTAGGTTACGATTCCCCCCCGATCAGCTCAATAAATCAAACTGAAAAGCTATGTTCTTGTGGTGTTCAGAAACAAAGCTCAGTCAGAGAAATAAAGAATTTCCCAGCAGTTTGGGGTACAACCACATACACTGCTAATACGCAATCTTGCTTGAGTATATTTCACCTTACTACAGGTACCCACATAGGCATCTAGGTATGTGTCAAGGAAGCACCAGTTTCCACAGCTTTCCACACAGCTGACAACAAATGGCTGGCACCTCCAGAAAGCAATTCAGAGCACTTAAGTCATGTCAAATTTAAACACTACAAATCACTTTCCAAAAACATCAACTTCTATTAAACATGTAGCTTAAGTCTGGGTGAACACCACTAGAAGTCTGCTGCTTGGCAAAGCATACTTAAGAGATACAAACACATTCTACAAGTACATTAAGATGAACTTAAAAACTGGTTACAGTTCAAAACTTGGTAGATGTTCCCTGTCACTGAATGAATGTATTTAAACAAAAAGCATTCAGTGACCCATTCCATAAAACTTAAATTCTGCCTTGCTCCAATTTGACCATATCTGTGAAGTTACAAGTAGTACAAAAATTAGAACTACTAAAAATCCATCACCAGAGTGGCGATGCTATTCTTAGGGGGCAGGAGGGGAATAGCACAGCATACCTGCTGCATAACCTTTAAGAAACTGAAAATATTGTGCTACATGGAATTAGAAAGCTTCCACCTTTGTTTCTTATCTTAAAGTTAAAACAAAAAAATCCCCTCAAAACTACAAAACCAAAACCCCAGAAAGACTTACATAAGTTTTACAGGGAGGCATCAGTATCTTTCTTTTTTTATATATACGCACACATATATTTAAAAAAAAAATTCAGTTGACCTTATATCAAATAGGCTCAAAACACAGACAATATGAAGCAAGTTCTGGGAATCTTGAGAGGTCCCAGTTGACTGGACGCTGGCAAATGTTGTCCCAATCTTCAAGAAGGGCAACAGGGATGACCCCAGTAACTACAGGCCTGTCAGTCTCACTTCTGTGCCTGGCAAAATTATGGAGAAGATTATTCTGGGAGTTACTGAAAAACACCTGAAAGACAATGCAGTCGTTGGTCCTAGCCAGCATGGGTCCATGAGGGGGAAGTCCTGCCTAACACACTTAATTTCTTTCTATGACAAGGTTACCCACCTAGTTGACCAAGGGAAGCCAGTCGATGTAATCCTTCTGGATTTCAGTCAAGCTTTTGATACTGTCTCTCACAGTAGCCTCCTAGACAAAATGTCCAGCATACAGCTGGGTAAACACATAATACAATGGGTGAGCAACTGGCTGATAGGTTGGGCTCAAAGGGTCATAGTAAATGGGGTTACATCGGGCTGGCGGACAGTCACTGCTGGGGTTCCGCAGGGATCTATCTTAGGGCCAGTGCTCTTTAATGTCTTCATAAATGATCTGGATGCAGGACTTGAAGGAATACTAATTAAGTTTGCTGATGACACAAAATTGGGAGGAGCTGTTGGCACTCTCGAGGGCAGAGAGGCCCTGCAGAGAGATCTAGACAAATTAGAGAGCTGGGCAATCACCAACTGTATGAAGTTTAACAAGGGCAACTGCCAGATTTTGCACCTGGGGCACGGCAACCCTGGATGCACGTACAGACTGGGGAATAAGAGGCTGGAGAGCAGCTCTGCAGAGAGGGACCTGGGGGTTCTGGTCGACAGCAAGTTGAACATGAGCCAACAGTGTGCCCTGGCAGCCAAGAGGGCCAACCGTGTCCTGGGGTGCATCAAGCACTGCATTGCTAGCTGGTCGAGGGAAGGGATTGTCCCGCTGTACTCTGTGCTGGTGTGGCCCCACCTCAAGTACTGTTTTGGGCGCCACACTACATCAAGGATATAAAGCTACTAGAGAATGTCCAGAGGAGGGCCACAAAGTTGGTGAAGGATTTAGAGGAGAAACTGTACAAGGAGCGGCTGAAGTCACTCGGTTTGTTCAGCCTGGAGAAGAGGAGACTGAGGGCAGACCTCATTGCAGTCTACAGCTTCCTCACAAGGGGAAGAGGAGGGGCAGGTGCTGATCTCTGGCAACCAATGACAGGACCCAGGGGAATGGCAGGAAGATGCGCCAGGGGAGGTTTAGGTTGGATATTAGGAAAAGGTTCTTCACCCAGAAGGTGGTGGAGCACTGGAACAGGCTCCCCAAGGAGGCAGTCACGGCACCAAGCCTGACGATATTCAAGAAGCACTTGGACAATGCCCTCAGACACACAGTATGAATTTCAGGGTTGTCCTGTGCAGGGACAGGAGTTGGACTCAATGATCCTTGTGGGTCCCTTCCAAATCAGGACATTCTATGACTCTAAGTTTGCATAGTTTAAATGGATGAAGTCTCAACATAACTGTGACAATTTTTACTTTACCTCTCTGAGACACTCTTCACGCACTGTATCACTTAAACATACAGCACGTAAAAAAACCTGCTTAATGGCTGGGATCTGTCTCAAACTTCTATAATAAAGTGACCCACAGAACTAGATCCATATATATACTAGGTATTCTCTATATAGATTACAAATATGTAAGAAGACTAGAACAAATGGTTTTCCTCAAGAAAAAAAAAAGCTGATGTATGTGATATAATATTGGCTTGGTTACTACTAAACAGTTGTTTAATCTATTCATGACCAGGTTTCATTTCCTATTTACCTTGTTCTTTCCACACTCCCATACTTTAAATATTCATTAAGCAGGAGAACACACAATGAATCAAGTTCCACAGGAAAAAATACATACAGTCCATTGAGTAAAGCATATGTAGTATATGCAGAAACACCACACAAGCCCACATTGTTTTTTCTTCTTAAAAAAAAACCACCCCACAAGCATGAGGGATATCTAGGTGATAAATGGCATTACTGGCAATCCTCTGACAACAGCAAGCAATAACTAGAGGTCTCTTGATGATCTTTTATTTTTATGCTAATGTCTATGGTAGCATCCAAAATTCATACTGAAAAGTAGCAACAGACACTAACAAGAGACATTTAAATTGTCCTTTAAATAGACCAAATGAATAAACATTCAAATAGGCAATCCCACTGTCTAACTCCTATTGCAGTAACTATTCCCACAAAACACACCAATTCCTCTGCCAAACTCCACAGACATGAATGTTTTTGTTTGTATTTTGTCTTAAACTGAAAAAATCATGATAGATTTGACAGTTTTTGCCCAAGTAGCTAAGTAGAAGGGGGGAATGCAGAGGAGAGAAAAAGCAAGCAATTTGGAAGCAACCAGCATTTCCAAAAGTTAAAAGTTTGCTTGTTACGAGGAAGTTTCTTAGTTCTGCTTTTAAACACAGCATTCTGACTCCTTCTCAGGAGGATTTTTGTCCTGAAATGTAGTGTGAAGTGCACAAAGGAGAACTGCAGCTTCAGGACTCCAAGAGCACACACCCCGTTTCTTAAATTGCACTCTCGCACTGTTGACTTCTAAGCATGTAACTCAACTGACTTGAAACTTCTCGGGTCACGAGCCTTTTAACCCATCTTCTCATTTGAACTCCCTACACAGTTTGTAGACCACCTGTAGCAATATCCAAGATAGTTTTAAAATGCAATTTCCAATACAGGTGGCATTTCAACTGCTAATGCCCTTGCAAGAAAACCCCACTCTTAAGCGTCAGACTTCCACAGCCAGACCATTTACACCACATATGAGTGTGGTGGGCTCCATTCTGCCACTAAATTAACAGTCATAATAAAGAGCTCATTTGAGAGCTGTTAAAGTGCTGAAGTTGAGAGCATCCCCTTCATCAATCAGCTTACCAAAGTGAAAAGCAATAATATCTTCTTGCATCAAAGCAAACCAACTCCTCTCTTCCAATAATCGAGACCAGGGATCCAGCAACCAGACACAAAGGTTTTCAAAACAGTCAAAAGAGTTTCTATAGCACTGAAAAAACCCAGCTTCTAACAAACTTAACAAGGAAAAAAGATAAATAGCTACATGATACTATTTTAGTTCTAAAACATTCATTCTAATATGTATTTCTCAACTGTCAAATTTAACAGTACAAAGAAAAGGTCTAACTCAGACCCGTCTTTCCCAAACAATAAACCCCTCCTGTAAGCTAAGAAGTTGAAAAAAGGTTTCAAAAGAAATATACAATGTGATCGATACATTCTTTTAAAATTGCTGGTTAAGATATGTGTTCAAATTATGGCCCGTACAGCTCAGTATTTTTGCTTGTTGTTTTTGATGACCAAGAGAATATGGATAGCAAACCAAATAGAATGAATATACCTTCATGTATTTTCTTTCTAGAACTGAAGGAAGCGAATAAAGTTTGTCCCGATACAGAGACCTAGATTAGAACTCTCCTTCTCAGCCACAGTACAATGGCTCCTAATAACTTACAAATCAGCTGTTTACACAAATGACTGCATTTACATTGAAGTGGTCGGTAATTTCCCAGGATTACCACTAAATGCTGGTTGTCTGGACATCAAGCTTCACAGCCAAGTTTAACAACTGTTAACGTCTAGGGGCAATGCAGCTCACCTCAAACACCTAACTTGAGGAAGGCAACTCGTATGTATGTTTGAAAATGTCTTTTTTTGATTCATTCGTATATAGCACCATTAGAGCTTTTCTTTTCCCCCCTCTAAATATTGTTGCAGTGTAGCAATGCAAGTAATTGCTTTTAGTTATATGTTTAAGACATATAGCATAAAGAATTACTTAAATGAAAAGAGTAATCACTTCACTTACTACTGAAATAATAAATTTATAGTAGTCACATGGAGAAGTCCTGCAGCCAATTAATAGAGAAGCATTCCTTTATATGATTTAAATAATTATTAGGTTAAACAAATTACAATTCACACCTAACCATAGACAGGAGCACATTAGGAAAGCGCAACAGAATAAAGAGAAATAAACAAAGGTTCGGAGTCTGTCTGATACTGCTGCTTCTTAAAAGACAGCACCTCCAGCTGAGGCACAAATTCAGCACTGATTCAGGAGACAAGAACTCTATCTACTAAATCAACAACACAACTTCTTGCAACAGTCCAGGTTTCACTTGGAAATCTTGCCGAAATACCAGCCAAGCCCAGCCTTGATTAGCCTGCAATGAGATCATAGCTTGAGGAGGTATGTCTGTAGGCCCTTGTAAAGCTGATACTAAAGAGGAATTTATTTAAATGATAGATCAATCTTTCTTGAAATGCATAATGTTTTCGTATTTATTACAGTAATACGAATAACGTTGACTGCGGAACAACTTCAGAGTTCCCAAGGATATTGTTAGTACAGGAAGTGAAATGACTTTCCATCCATCACCCACAATCAATGCTGTGACTGACACGACAAGTTGTGCACCTCAGATAAGAATCATTTTAAAGTAAAAGTAATCAAGATAATGCAGCTATGGGAGATTTTCACAAGATTCACACCTGAGTGTCTTGACTGTTCATTTTCATTATTTCCAGTAAGATCTTCCTCTTCACCATTTACTTTGTTTCGTTAAAAAGGAAAAAATAAAGTGAGGCTTGTGAGACTTCTAACTGAAGTTGTCATTTCACCTTCTGTTGAAATACACGTTGCTATAAAAAGCAAGTCCTTTCTTTCAAGATGTCAAATTAGGCACGAGCAAGCTGCCTTTGGGCAATTTTTTTGAATGTTATCGTACACGCATGCAGAGACCAAAAAAAAATTAAAGCTTTCTTTTAAAGGGACATTATAAAAATAATAGTAAGCAACACGACGACAACACTAAAAGACTTTTTTCTTAAACGTTAGCAACACCACTTGCACCTGGGTGGGGCAAGTTTTAGAAGACCAGCTATGTTTAAAGATCGAGCAAGCTGTATCATGTACCGTTTTTCTCTGTGCTTATTGCAGCAACAACTAAAAGGGCAAGGAAAAATAAATAAATAAATAAGAAGGCTTGCGCCTGGCAGGTGAACTTGATATTCTGCCTACCTGGTTCAGGGTTATACCTCCAAGTCTTATTTCAGTTACAGAAAGAAACTCTATCATGAAACAGGGAAGCCTGGGTACCCCATGAGAGCAGGGCCCACTACCGGGCACCAGCAGCACGACTGCGGGCTGACCTCTCCCTGGGCAAAGCGCTTTCCCTCCCGACATTCCAGCGGCTGAGCACACCCTTATCCCCCTGCTGAGACAGGACACATTTTCTCCTCTTTAGCATGCCTTCCCCTCCCTGATTATTGGTAGTTTGGTGGATCAAAGGACACTCTTGTTTTAGTTGACTAGATTTCCAGCTAATAAATTCCCAAATAGTGTTTGCAGCTCTTCTTGCCCTAGACTCCCCCTATGAGATCTCTTACAAAAAAGTTCCCTTCTGTCAGCAAGTGAAATAGCCACACAACCAGAGAAACTAACACCCGAGATGTGTGCTACACAGAAAGTGCTGCAAAATG
The DNA here is from genome assembly GCA_031468815.1 of Morus bassanus. Taxonomy (NCBI): domain Eukaryota; kingdom Metazoa; phylum Chordata; class Aves; order Suliformes; family Sulidae; genus Morus; species Morus bassanus. Next base: position 82,333,467 of record CM062568.1, on the reverse strand, counting down.
AACAACATACACTTGCTCACTAATTTTTCAATTACAGTATTTTCTGGTGCTATTTTTCAGCCAGTTATGGCAGTTGTCCCATACATGCTAAGGAAAGCAGGAGATACTTACGCTACAGGCTTCCCAGCATTTACATAAAGGTGCAAATTTCTTCCAAGGCTGACCTTGCTTTCAGAATGGTGGTAAGCGAGGAGACAGGCAGAATTTTAGAAATCCTCCTTAAGTAGCTGCTATCTGAGACTCCATTCACACCTTGTCACATTCCTCTCCTGTGGCACTTGGCATCATCCATCCTCACTTCCCCAGAGCTGCCCTGGACTAGAGCGAGACAGACAGAGCTCCACGGCCAGCTTGCCCTTGCACAGTTTGAATCCACAAACCCAAGAGTTTTTCCACTTGTATAGATATCCTGAAGGATTTGGTCCAGTGGGTTTTCTCAGATCCCCCGCTGCCCAGCCACCAGCCTACCTGACAAGGGACGGCACACACCACAGGGAGAGGAGAAGCGCAGGTGAAGCGGCATCCTCTCTTCCGTGGCAGCCCAGTGATCCCCACATGCACTCAGGAAGCGGACAACTTGAGTTCAGGGCCCTCTTCAGCTGAGAAGAGACAAACTTTACATCTCCTGCTGCAAGGAGGGACTCTTTTAACCAGCCGGTACTAAATTATTCTTCCCAATAGCTTTCCACCACTAGAAGCAGAAAAAAACAAAACCCAGCACCGAGATGGGTGAGCCAAACCAGGAGGAAGACTTTGCAGCTAAAGGATTGGAGTCCTGGGGACATGGGGGACATGAACTCCAATCCCTGGTTTCAAACCTAGTTCTATACGCTTGCATCCAACAACAGCAAATGAAGATACACTCTGAAATCTAGACCCAAGGATCCAGGTCGTCTCTTCTTCGTAAGTCAGCACCAATGGACCCAGATTTCTCTTCCACACAGCAGCACAGTTTCAGGAGGTATCAATGCTATGGTTCCACTTCATTATTCCTTTGCAACAGACCCAGTTTACAAGGTTCCCATCCTCAGACATTTCTCTCCACATACCACAGCCACATCCTCATGCCACAAATACTTAAGCCTGTTACTCAATACCTAGGTAACATTATGAATAAGTATCACTGATCAGTATTTAGATGTCGCACTTACTAGCCATTACCAGAAACGTGGAATTATTTGATTTGGCACTTGATAGCTAGTACATACATAGTAAGTAGCTCTTTTCTCCTTTCCTCAAACGCTCCTAGGTTTGATATTCTGTAATTCAGGGCACTGGTAGGAGAACAACAGATGTGCAGTCATTTTTCAGCATATACATCTGCTGACACTGACTGTTGCTCCTTGAAAAACAGCAGTAGAGAAGAGACCTAGAAAAAGATGGTTTCAAAAGTCCTAACTTGGCAAGTCCACAATGCAGTTGTTTCAAGGATGGGAGAAGGGAACCAGCTGGACAACTCACAATGAAACCAACCGAAAAATAAGATTAGAAGAATTTCTGCTGTGGATAAAACAGGAGTTGTTGACCTCTGACACTCTCTGTGAACTTTTAAAATGGGAACAGGCAGGATCCACAGGACCTGTAGATGAAGCAGATATATACTTTCCTACACATCCTGTGCAAAATGTGCTTTGCTAATGTGGACTTTTTTTTCCCCCAACTACATATGGATCTATTTTAATGTGTTTTCACTGTGCAACAAGAAAGCTGTCTTAACAGCAAAACCCAACAATTACTGGGCATGGGGGTTAAGTCAAAACGCACCCAGACAAAAGAACCTTTTCTAGAAAAGGTGATGCGTTTCTTTAACTCATGTCCAGTACACTGAAGTTAAAGCTGTCAGTGTACAAGGACACAGGGAAAAAGCAATGAGGGAAGAAAAAAAAAAGGGGGCAACCAGAAAGTGCCTGTACACACCCAGGAGCCTCCCCCTCCCCCGGCCCCGGGAGCGGGGATTTGGTCACTATCCACAAGACCTTTTGTTTAAAGAAGGAGGGAGGTACAAAAGGTTACCCTAATCATTTTGAATTTGCAAGTACAACACAGCACCGGAGGAAACCCAGCCCGAAAGCCGGGGCTGTTTCGGCCTCCGCACCCTCCGGGGCCGGCGGCCGGGGGGAGGCCGGCGGGGGCGGGCAGGGCCCGGCGCAGGGTGCCGGGCAGCGCTGGCCGCAGCGGGGACCCCCGGCCCGTCACCGCCCACCGCGCCGGGTCCCGAACGGGGCGCACGGGCGGCCAGCGGCAGCGGGCCGGGGCCGCCGCCGCCCGACAACCTGTTGCCCCCGGAGCCGCTCGGGTGCGCCCGGTGCCCCAGCGCCCACAGACCCCCGCTCCCCGCCCGCCGCGGGGCCCTCAGAGCGCCGCCCTCGGGGAGCCGGCCCGCCCGCCGCCACCTGCGCCGGGGCCGCCGGCACCGCCGCGGCCGCCCGGCCACGCCGTGCGCCCCGGGGCTGCGGGCGGGCCGCGCCGGGCCCGCGGCCACCGCCGGGCTGTCACGGCCGCCGGGGCGCCAAGATGGAGCCGGCCGGACCCACCGCCCCCGCCCCCCCCCCCCCCCCCGGCGCCTCTCACCTTGGTGATGATGAGGGGCTCCCCGTGCTCCCGTCCGCCCTTCAGGGTGAAGCCCCAGGGGGCCCCGCCGGTCAGCAGCACCTCCACCAGCTTGTAGCCCTCGGCCGCCCGCTGCTCCACCATCACCACCACCGGCCCCGGTTCCACCAGCACGCCGCCCAGCCGCGGGTCGCCGCCGGCCAGCCGCTCCCGCCCGCTCCGCAGCCCCACGTCCTCCATGGAGCCCCCCGCCACCCGCGCCGCCAGCGGCGCTCCGTCGCGGCCGGGGCTCGCCTGCCTCTGCCGGCCGCTCCCCGCGGCGCGCCAGCCGGCGGCAGCCCGCCGAGCCACCTACCCGCCCCGCAGCGCCCGCCGGCCCGGCCCCATCGGCGGCGAGAGGGCTGCTCCCGCCCCCCTGCCGCCTCCTCCTCCTCCTCCTCCTCCTCCTCAGCCCGCGGTATTGTCTCACGCCGAGGCCCGAACCCGGCGGGGGGGCGGCTCCAACTTGCGGCAACTTGGCGGCGGGGCAAACGCCGCCGAGCAACGCGGGACGCCGGGAGGAGCGCGGCGGGGCAGGGCGCCCCCGCCTCCCCCCCTCTCTGTCGCCCCCAAAAGAGGGCGAAACCCGCTTTCCACCGTGGGCTTTTCCTGGGGGGGAGCCGCTCGCCCCTCCCCAAAAGCGGGCTGCCCCCCGGGGCGAGGAAGAGGAGGGAGAGGGGAGGAAAGGAGCGGAGCGCAGCCGAGCCCCGGGCCGGCGGCCAGACAAAGGCGGCGGCGAGAGGGTCGGTGAGCCCCGAGTCACCCCGGGGCCGTGCCCGCCACACGCAGGGGCGGCCGCGCCTCTCCTTCCCCCCCGGCCCCGAACAAAAGCGGCAGCAGGTGGGGGGCGGCCGCGCCGCTCCGGCCCCACGGCGGCGGCGAGGGGGAGCAAGGGGGCAGCCGGCGGCTGCGGCCTGCCCCCGGCCGGGGACGCCCCGCCCTCGCGGTGCCAGGCGGCCGGGGAAGGGAGGCGAGAGGACGGGAGCGGAGGGGCGGCTCTTCCCGCCTGGCCGGGGGGCGACGGGGCGGGAGGAGGCCGGGCAACATGGAGGGCGGGCCGGGGGGCAGCCGCGGCGGGAGGCGCCCGCTGCCGGCCGCTCCCCACCTGTGGGTGGGGCGGGAGGGGCCCCCGTGCCCGCCCCGCCCCGCCCCGCCCGCCGCGCTCTGCCTCCATGGCCCGCGGGCGGCAGCCGGGGGCGAGGCGGGGCCGGGCCGGGCCGAGGTGAGGTGAGGTGAGGCGAAGCCCCGGCCTCGGCGCCGGAGGATCGCGGGGCCGGAGGCCTCAGGGGTCAGAAACCCGGCCGGGCCGGGCCGGGCCGGGCTTGGCGGCGGGCCGGAGCGGTGGTAAAGGCAGGTGAAGCCTACAGAAAAAAAAAAAAAAACCACAAAAAAAAAAGGCAAGAAAAACCCAAACAAATGGAAAACGGTTCGGCAGCACAGGCGGTCCCAGACATGGGTTCGTCAAAAAAGTTTGGCGGAGGAGCGTGAGGCAGGAGTAGAAGCGCTGATCTTCAGACAGATCTTGATTTTATGGACGGGAAATACATGCAGGTTTTGGGGTTGCCTGGTATCTTCGCTGAATAACTGGCTGGGGCTGGGAGTGAAATGCTGATTGCTTGTTGGGCATCATTCTCTCAGCTTAACTGCATCACTTCATAGCATGTTTCAGTGGCTTCTATCAGGACCAGGTTTGGCCTGGAGTACCTGAGTACCAGCATGCAATCGTCCTTTGCTGTTCACTACTGAGCAAGTGAAGTACTGCTTGATCTAAGACACAGGAAAATCTGTTTCTGAAAGACTAGTGAACCTCAGGGCACTTCCACATGTGACAAATAGTCTCAAGGAGGTGCCTGGTATATGCAGTGGATTTCAAGGTTTTGTGTACATGTGACAGTTGACATATTTTGCTTCTGAAGGTTGCCAGTATGCTTATGTAGTTTGAGTCTCTAACTCCTGGTTCAGATCATTTATTCCTCGGAAAACTCTCCGACCTTGATCTAAAGGCAGCAGTTTGTTTCTGTAATACCTTCAGCATTACCCACCGTACATTTCTCTAATACCCAAAGAAAACTTTGGTTTCAGGATTGAGAGCATCTGAGGTCATCAATCCCAGATTGGAGGACATACAGAAACAGGAAAAAATTGTTTAATGAGGATGATTCTTGTTCCCTCATGATTAAGGGACAGAAGGAACCATGGAGGTGGGACCCAAATGGTACCACCTTACACATAGAATCATAGAATCATTTAGGTTGGAAAAGACCTTTAAGATCATCTAGTCCAACCGTTAACCTAACACTGCCAAGTCCACCACTAAACCATGGCCCTAAGCACCACATCTTACGCGTCTTTTAAATGCTTCCAGGGATGGTGACTCAACCACTTCCCTGGGCAGCCTGTTCCAATGGTTGACAACTCTTTCAGTGAAGAAAATTTTCCTGATATCCAACCTAAACCTCCTCTAGCACAGCTTGAGGCCATTTCCTCTTGTCCTATCTCTTGTTTCTCGGGAGAAGTGACCAACACCCACCTCTCTACAACCTCCTTTCAGGTAGTTGTAGAAAGCTATAAGGTCTCCCCTCAGCCTCCTTTTCTCCAGGCTAAACAACCCCAGTTCCCTCAGCCACACCTTTTAAGGCTTGTGCTCTAGACCCTTCACCAGCTTCGTTGCCCTTCTCTGGACACGCTCCAGCACCTCAATATCTTTCTTGTACTGAGGGGCCCAAAACTGAACACAGTATTCGAGGTGTGGCCTCACCAGTGCCGAGTACAGGGGCATGATCACTTCCCTGCTCGTGCTGCCCACACTATTCCTGATACAAGGCAGGATGCCATTGGCCTTCTCGGCCACGTGGGCACACTGCTGGCTCATGTTCAGCCGGCTGTTGACCAACACCCCCAGGTCCTTCTGCACCAGGCAGCTTTCCAGCCACTCTTCCCCAAGCCTGTAGCGTTGCATGGGGTTGTTGTGACCCAAGTGCAGGACCCAGTACTTGGCCTTGTTGAACCTCATACAGTTGACCTCAGCCCATCAATCCAGCCTGTCCAGATCTGTCTGCAGAGCCTTCCTACCCTCGAGCAGATCAACACTCCTGCCCAACTTGGTGTCATCTGCAAACTTATTGAGGGTGCACTCGAGCCCCTCGTCCAGATAGTTGATAAAGATATTAAACAGAACCAGCCCCAATACTGAGCCCTGGGGAACACCACTTGTGACCGGCCGCCAACTGGATTTAACTCCACTGACCACCACTCTTTGGGCCCGGCCATCCAGCCAGTTTTTTACCCAGCGAAGCAGACGCCCATCCAAGCCATGAGCAGCCAGTTTCTCCAGGAGAATGCTGTGGGAAACGGTGTCAAAGGCTTTACTAAGAGGATCCTGCTAAATCCAAACCTTATACCAAAGCTATGTATTGCATCAAGTTTTGTAAGTCTTCAAATGACTTGCAGATCCTCAGTCAGATTTCTTCTCTAATTCTTTTCTATCATATAGACAGGTGCTAATTGTAAGACAAATAATAATAATTTTTAAAAAAGCCCAGGTAAAGGGAAATACAAATAGTTTTCTCCATATCCTGTCTCTAGTTGCTCTTGGAATCTGAGGCAAAGTGTTCAGTTATGCTTGTGTAACACATATCAGGTTGTCTACGCAGCAGTGTATACTCAATAACCTATAGCTGGAAGTTCTAAAGAGCTGCAGTATGCATTTTTTTTGTTTGTAAGCATGATAATAAAAGAAAGATCCTGAATAACAATTTTAACTTTAGTGTATCCCCAAGTATGCACATTGAAATGAAATGGAAGTAAAATAGCTTACGTTATTAATGAGAAAAGCAAATTTTGCTTCCAAAAATATCTTCTCGGCTTGTATCCCCTCTTTTTCAACTGCAAAACATTCTTCTTCCTCTTAAACTTTTTGTTGTCCATAAGAAATTGAAGATTTACGTTACTGTTCTGGCTTTTTAATTTGGTCTTATAAACCCAGTATTGAAGAATGGTGAAGAAATCTGAGCACAGATTTTTAAAACTGGGGTATCTAGAGCCAGGAATTGGCATCTATGTTAAGGAAGCCAAGAGAAAACCGTCAGACTCTGCTACTGTAATTACATCAGTGGAAGATGTGGACGTGTAGCTCTCGGGAAAGCAGGTGCCTAGAGAAAGAATATCTGAAAGCTTTCACACTCCTAATTAAGAGAGACCTCAGTAAAGAACAACTTTCTAGCTAATGCTTACTTAGAGCCTAATGGTCTGACAGAGTTGTCAAGCAGATCCTCAACCTGCGGCTGACAGTTCAGAAATCAGACTTCTTTATTTTGAATGGCACCTTTATTTGCCTTTTCTCCTTTAATGTTACCAATGGAAAAACTAAGAGGCCACTGTGTAAAGTTCCTCATACATGTAAGTTTGGCAAGCCAAAGCAAGACAGGAATTCTCTTTTGTCATATGGGTCAAATTTCTCTTCACATCTTTTATATCCTCTCTCTCTGTGGGTTTTGAAGCTTGTTCAGAACCCAGCTGGAGACTTGTACTCATGCTCTTCTTAAAATATTGTGATAATTTTATTACTTGAATTTCTGCAGCTTCTGCCAGCCTTCATAAGGTTTTGGATAGTCATAAAGAACAAAGGATTTAGTAAATGTATTCTAAAATATTACTTTTCTTCTGTGTGACAAGAAAACCAGTGATAACTGTATTTGTCTAACCAAACCTCAGTGACAAACCCTCAGTTTTCTCCCATACATCTTGTTTCACTTGTCAGTTGTTGTCTGAGTGTACAAAAGTTAGCAATACAAGGTAGAAATGCAAGATAAAATACATCGGAGTGCCATAAATGTATCAAAGGAAGTTGTAGACATTTCCACACTCAGGACAGAGAATGATGCAGCTACGACCAATGTGGTATAAGAGGTACTCCTTTCTGTAATAACATGTGCTGTTAATATTACCAAAGATACTTTACAGTGATACACAAAAGTTACCCAAACACCTCCTCCTGCCATGCAAAAGGAGCCCTCAAACTTTATTATGGGATTGTTCCCTCAAACTTTATTATGGGATTGTTCCCACAAATTCAGTTTGCGAGTCCCTGCCCTGTAACAACAAGAGCTTTCTGCAGTAAACCAGGCTCCTTCCACAGTACTTCCTCTGTCTTCCTACCTCAGTACTTGAAGCTTAATTAATAATTTCAAGTGAAATTTTGTTCTACAGAATTTACTCAGCCTTCATTCTTTCTGTTGCACAGATTGCATGCCTGTTCCCTACTTAGTCACTGAGATTACCAAAACTGTGAATAAATTCCTCTATGTCAGGATTTTGTTTAACAGCATCAGGCACAGTATGCTGTTAAGGCACAGCCTGTTTGACCCTTTGTGGCTATACACCACATATCTTTTCCTTAAGGCACCCTGCATTGAATTGGACAGGATACCTGCAGGATGACTCTAGAATAGGGTGTTTTACTCTCAGTCTTGAGAGCATTCATTGTGCTGGACTTTGCAATGCCAGCAGGGCTTTTTTTTCTCCAGCAGCTGAGAAATTTGAAAGAAGTAGAGGCTTCTGACTCATAGTCACAGAGTAAAGAACTGAGGTGAGTTAAGTCTTTACAACCTCCCACTGTTTGCCACCACTCCTTTCCTGGAGGTAACCACCAAACATCACAGTTCGGTGAAAAGACAAAGTGCCTCTGCCTCAGCCATTTGAAATAAAAAAATTCTGCCCTGGGGCATGTATAGTTCATCGACAATTTAGGTTAAGATGCTGGGCTATGAAACAGAGCAGCTGATCCATGGCACATGTTCTGCTTTGTCAGCTCAGTTACAGGGAGTGCAACCTCCAGCAAAGAGGCAGAGCGGATTCGTACACGTTCTCAGTGGCATTTGCCAAAATAACTGAGCTATTTGATAATTGTACCAATGCAGCTTCTTCTATGTAAGCAGTTGCCACAGTTGCTGAAGAAACATCATTTTAGTCACCAGTGGTGGAAGACATGTTGATAGACAGAAATGTATGTATAGGGTGATCTCTACAGTGAAGATGAAAAAACCCTTCCCTGATGGCTAGAATTTTGTGAGAATACTGTGAATCCAGTGAGGATACTGCCAGAACTCAGGGAAAAATGGATTACAAGATAGGAGTTATGGACTTGCATATCTTATTCCCGGAGAGCTCTCTATAGACATCAATTCCACTGGCACAGCGATCTGTAATATTACTGTTGAAATCTACACAGCATGTATGTGTATGTGGAGCAAAAGTTTATCCTATATAGTGTTTATGGTATATTTAGCAAAGTATACAGTGAATCACGGAATCACAGAATGGTTTAGATTGGAAGGGACCTTTGAAGATCATCTAGTCCACCCCCCTTGCCATGGGAAGGGACATCTTTCACTAGACCAGGTTGCTCAAAGCCCCATCCAACCTGACCTTGAACACTTCCAATGATGGGTGATCCAGAACTTCTCTGGAAAACCTGTTCCAGTGTCTCCACCCTTATAATAAAGAATTGCTTCCTTATGCCCAATCTATATCTACCTTCTTTCAGTTTAAAACTATTGCCCCTTGTCCTGTCACTACAGGTACAGGCCCTGGTAAAAAAATCTTTCTGTGTGTTTCTTATAAGCCCCCTTTAAGTATTGAAAGGCCACAATAATGTCTCCTTGGAGCCTTCTCTTCTCCAGGCTGAACAACCCCAACTCTCTCAGCCTTTCTTCAGAGGAGAGGTGTTCCAGCCCTCTGATCATTTTCGTGGCCCTCCTCTGGACCCGCTCGAACAGGTCCATGTCTTTCTTTTACTGGGGTCCCCTGGACTGGATGCAGTACTCCGGGGGGGGGGGTCTCATGAGAGCTGAGTAGAAGGGGAGAATCACATCCTTTGACCTGCTGGCCACGCTGCTTTTGATGCAGCCCAGGATGTGACTGGCGTTCTGGGCTGCGAGCACACATAGCCAGCTCATGTCCAATTTTTCATCTGCCACTATCCCCAAGTCCTTCTCCGTGGGTCTGCTCTCAAGCCATTCATCCCCCAGCCTGTATTGATACCGGGGGTTGCCCTGACCCAGGTGCAAGACCCTGCACTTGGCCTTGTTGTTTTTCATGAGGTTTGTGTGGGCCCACTCTTCAAGCCTGTCAAGGTCCTTCTGTATGGCATCCCTTCTCTCTAGTGAATCAGCTACACCACTCATCTTGGTGCCATCTGCGAACTTGCTGAGGGTGCACTCGATCCCACCGTCTATGTCACTCATGAAGATATCAAATAGTTTTGGTCCCAGTATTGACCCTTGAGGCATACCACATGTTACCGGTTTCCACTTGGACACTGAGCCATAAGTCTTTGGACGTAACCATACAGCCAATTTCTTGTCCATCTAACAGTCCATCCATCAAACCCATATTTCCAATTTAGAGGCAAGAATGTTCGGCGGGGGGCTGTATCTGTATCTGTAAGGCCTTTGCCTTACAGAAGTCCAGGCAGGTGACATCCGTAGCTCTTCCCTTGTCCACTGATGTAGTCACTCCATTGTGGAAGACCACCAGGTTAGTCAGGCAGGATTTGCCCTTGGTGAAGCCATGTTGGCTGTCCCTAATCACCTCCCTGTCTTCTATATGTTTTGACATATCTTCCAGGAGGATCTGTGTCATGACCTTGCTGGGCATGGAGGTGAGGCTGACTGGTCAGTAGTTCCCAGGGTCCACCTTTTTATCCTATCTAAATACGGGTGTGATGTTTCCCTTTTTTCAGTTGCTGGGGACTTCGCCTGACTGCCATGACTTTTCAAATATGATTGAGATTGGCTTGGCAGCTACATTAGCGAATTCCCTCAGGACCATGGGATGCATCTCGTCGCCATGGACTTAATATCTGTTCAGATTCCTCTGGTGATCTTCTCCTACAGTGGGAGGGACTTCATTCCCCTAGTCCATGCTTTGAGGTTCAGGGGCTTGAGAGATGTGAGAATAGAGATTACCATTGAAAACTGAGGCAAAAAAATTTGTTGAGTGCCTCAGCCTTCTCCATGCCGGTTGTTACCAGTTTTCCTGTCTCATTTATCGGGGAGGTACATTTTCTTTAATCTTCCTTTTCTGGCCAACATACCTGTAGAAACCCTCCTAGTCTTTGCATCCTTTGCCAAATTCAGCTCCAACTGTGTGTTAGCTTTCCTCATACCATCCCTACACATCCAGGCGGTGTCCCGATATTCCTCCCAGGATACACATCTCTGGTTCCACTCCCTGTGTGTTTTGTTGTTACACTTTAGTTTGACCAGAAGGTCCTTACTGAGCCATGCCAGTCTCCTGCCTTCTTTGCCTCATTTCTTAGACATGGGAATCAAGAGCTCTTGCACTATAAGAAAAATGTCCTTAAAGAGCTGCCAGCTCTGTTCAGCTCCTTTGTCCCTGAGGACAGTTTCCCAGGGGCTCCCATCCACTAATTCCTTAAACAACTGAAAGTTTGCTCTCCTAAAATTCAGCTTCCTGATTCTACTCTTCACCTAGCCCATATCCCTCAAGATAGTGAATTCTACCAGGGCATGACCACTGCAGCCCAGGCTGCCACCAATCTTGGCATCTCTAATTAGTTCGCCTGTGTTGGTGAGCAACAGGTCCAGTGATGCTTCTCTTCTGCCTGGGCTGTCTATCAACTGGATTAAGAAATTTTCCTCGATGTACTCTAAGAGTCTCCTGGACCACTTACAGCTTGCTGGGCTGCTTTTTTACCAGATGTCAGGGTGATTGAAGTCCCCCGGCAGGATCAGAGCCTGTGAATATGATGCTTCCTGTAGCTGAAGTAAGAACGCTTCATCAACAGTCTCCCCTTCATCAGGCAGCCTGTAGTTAATACCAACTAGGTTTCCTTTGTTGGCTTGGCCCCTAATTTTTACCCATAAGCTCTCAGCCTATTCATCACAATTTTTCAACTCCATTTGTTTACATAGAGGGCAAACTCCCCACACACACCATCCTCCTTCCTTGTCTGTCCCTTCTGAACAGTTTACAGCCATCAAGTGCAATTCGTCCCACCACGTTTCAGCGGTAGCAATTAGATCGTAGCTTTCTAGCTGCACAATGGCTTCCAGCTCCTTCCTGTTCTAGTGTCTTTGAAAATAACCTTCACAAAGACCAAAACAACTGAAATAGTGATAAGAAGTTCCTGTAGAAGAAGTGGATGGATTTTTTTGATCAAGTAATTCAAGGTTTGGCAAGCTGCTGAGAGTTTATGTGGAGTCTGAGAGTCCTGAGAACCTGGAGAAACAGGTTGGGTAGCAGCCCAAGAGACAGACATCCTGGCATAGCTGGGAACCAGGAGGCTTTACTTTGGAAACCTGCCATGTTTCTTCTGATGGATTCAGCATAATCATGCTCTTCTGCAAAACACTTTGATTTCAACAAATTATCCATTTTCCCAGAATGAAAAATACCATGTTGAAAAACTCCAGCAGGATGTCTCCTGTGTGATTTAGGCACTTTAAAAACCTTTCCCAAGTGTGTCTTGTTTCTCCGGTGTTGTACATAAGGCTTCATCAGCACATAATTAGTGCTGGAGAAACCCTTAGAAGTTCTCAACTTTTCAGATAGATACTCAAATATACGTTGACTTCTTCAGTTCTTTAGGACCAAAAAAAGTGCTTCTGTGTTCTTTGTTTAGGGATTTTTATAAAGCTGAAATTTTGGAAAGAATAGCATTTCATATGATACTCTGGTATGTCTATCCCCGTGAAGTTTTTGATTCAAACTTTGTTCAATTCTTAATGTATTCTCACAACATCGCATATGCTTTGTGAGCAATTTCCTGACGGTGTACTGTGCAAAAACTGTGGCTGTGAGTGGCCAAGAGAAAAAAGCCCATGATTTGATGACAATAATATTCTTGGCTCGGATCTCGAAACCTATTAGACCTGTAGACAGAGAAAAAGGAGATGAGTCCAACACAGACTCCTGTAATCCGTAGTCCACTTCAGGATTTATAATTTTCATGACTTTGCATGATAACAAGATTGAAAGTCAAAGAAAAGGGTAATAGTAAGTCCTTATGTGGTTGCAGAGTCAGAAGACAATATGCAACCTAACAAGAGGAGGTGAACTGGTGACCAGTTTTCCCTGGGGATGGGGTTTTCAGCTGGCAGTCAGGTGCAGTTAAGTCATGCCTTGGGCCATAGTCCCCCTGGTAGCCGTATACCTGTTCCTTTTCCAGTTCCTGCATTAAGGCCCTTTGTCAAATCATGTTACAACATCTCAGACTACCACTTTACAAAGAAACCAAAAAGCAGAGTGAGAGCACACAGGTTGAAGCACTGGTACGTGACAGTCCATACTGCTTCATTGTCAGCAGGCTGACTAGGCAATGTTTGGGCACAGTTGGGGGATACTGTGGGCCAGTGACTGTTACTATGAGGCAGTATGGATGAAGCCACCCTTTTTTGGTCATGGAAGACAGTTCAGCAGTATATGCATATATACAAATATATATATATACACACACACCCCCACACTATATAGTTATATTTGGTCATGTGTGTGTGTGTTGCAGTTTCATTAACCTGGGATTTTTTTTTGCTTCATGAAGTTCCATCATTTCAGTGAACCATCATTTGTAAGGTTTTTTTCTTGCTGCTGCATTTCTGATCATGGTACATTAGGGAGTGTTTTTCATTGTCCATCTTCTTTGGTAACACATGTTATGTGATAACATTCTTTATACAAACTGTGCTGTGCCACTTGCCCTTATGTGCCAAAAAGCAGGCGGTGGCCCATTTTGGTTACTTGAGGGACATAGCCTCAGAGGCTAACAAGCAGTCTTTAATGCATTTAAACTGATATCACAGCATGTTTTTACTAAATTCTGTACTTGATGAAGATGATCACTGGAGCAGGGATGATCAGGGAAAATGCCAAAGGGAGGGTTTCAAATCCTCCTTTTGCAGAGAATGCTGTGAAGGCTTTTAAAAGGGTAGATAAATAGCAAGAGGCCAGAGTATGCATGAGAGCTGACAAAAGCCTTGTAATCTGGAATTTTTCACTTGGACTTTGTCTTCATTTGCTAACTAACCCCAAACAGACCTTCCTTTTTTCTGCCTATCAGCAATGTGTAAATAAATCTCTCCATGCATTCTATAAATAGACACAATTCCTTCTTTACAAATGACCTTTCTACTCTCAGCTTGGTTGCACAGAACGTGAACCGTGTTCAGGTGGAGGTCCAGATCTTGTGAGAGTCCATCTAAGCCCTAAAGCATCGGATATGTAGGGGCTATGGTCCAGCAGTGCCAGACCTGTGATATTACATGAATTTGGTGATATTACGGTTGATACAAGGCTGGTTTGAGCATGCCCAGGAGCCCATGGGTGCCAGAACTTCTTTCTGTGCATGCTCCCTCTCTGTAGATTGCTGTGCCCCTTTATACTGAAGGCATAGATGTGGTCTCCTCTCTTGGGAGACCAAGGCAGAACAGTGAGCAATTGATGGCAAGTCTGAGGGAATCCTACCGAGTCATACAAATAAGAAAATGTGCCAACATTCAGGTCAGCTTTTCCTGGTTTGTGTTAGACTTGGAAAGAATAAGGCTGCTGTGGGAGGTACTGCTTTGCTAGCCTGAATTTTGTCTACAGTGCAGAGTGTACTCATGTCAGTGGGGCATTGTTCATAACATCCTGAGGAAACAGCTTCAGGGTGGGGTGTGGTTTTATTGCCCATCTTCTGTGATAACACAGATCCTATTACAACCCCCAAGGTCAATTTCTTTTGAAAGTCTGAATTATGTAGTATTAAAGGTACACAGAGGATTTCTTTCAGAACACTACATTTTCTGAAGCAGTTTTAGGGCCAAACAATTTCTTGGAGTCATGCTCCGGGAGGTTTACTAATGGAAGTAGGCAAGGTAGCCAAGCTATAATATAAGCCTATAGTGTAGCCGTATTGCTCGCCTGAAGAGTATACCCGGTAAACTACTTTGGGTGCTGAGGGGTTAGTCTCATTACTTTGCCCACCCTGGACTGTGAAGTCCACCTCTGACAATGAAGTCATGATCTTCGGTCTTGAAGAACAGAAAAGTCAAAAGAGTGGATCTTAAGTGCTTCCTACACTATAATGTTTCTGCTGTTATTACTGAGTTTCCTCTTGATTCCCCGAGCCAGCTAAGGCATGCTTTGGCACTTTCTGCTAATTTCAGAAACTACCAGACAACAATATGTGGAGCAGAAGGTTGCAACTTTCCTTCACCCAGTCCCATGATGCTGCAGGGCTGACTGCTGGCCATGCAGCCACTGGAGAGGGAAGAAACCCAGTGATGCTCATGGGATTTCAAAGCGGAGCGTCGGCTGGTCCCTGTGGAGACTGCACATTTTGTCAGAATTCCCTGCAATACTTGGTTACAGTGTTCAACAAGACCATCTAACTGCCCATGCTATACTGACATTTTTAGCATTTTAATGAACAGAGCATTGGAAGAGTTTTGAAATTAGTGCTGTAACATATTTTGATTTGGTTATGTAGACTGGCCTGGGAATAGAGGTTTTATGAGATAATTTGCTAGTGCTAATGGGCTTTGAAAATATAACTTCAGGGTGGTGGGAGATATAATCTAAGAAGGTCCCACAATCTAACAATCATAACAAGGATATAAGAGTATCTGACCTAATTTCTCCGGAGGGAACCAACTAACATAAGCTCTGAAAGAGAATGCAGAAGCAGTGGGGCCTAGGATACCTTCTGAAGATGACCAGGGTACCCTCTGCACACTTAAAAACATTAAGATCCAATTTTCAATATCACTGTGTGTGGAAAGGATAATGTTCTTTCTTTTCACAGTCTTTTTCATCAGTCAGTTCCTATGCAAACTGTGTCTCACGTAGTCTGTGTAGGTGTGGGACAAGGTCTCTCTATTACATGTGTGCTGAAAGGGAGGTATCTTTTTGTTCTGTGAACTAATGTAACAATGACAATGATTAATGGTGGAATTTGTCCAGAAATGTGGCCACAAAATCTGTCTTAATGCAGGTTCAAAGACTGTAGTATTTTCAGCATTGGCATAGAGAAGCAGGGATTTTGTTCTTCCAATCTCTAAGCAAAAGTTATTTTCTCCAGTTTATGGATGCATTTTTCTAATCAGTTATTTTGTACTTCACTCATATAAACCTTGTTTACTAATTTAAATGCATAGTAGGCACAGTTTCAATAACTAATTTTTGTATGGTTCTTCACAAAAGTCAGGTAGGGTAACATTTCCCTGGAGAAGGTATATAAGTCAATAAAATATGTGTAACATGGTTGCATCTGTCAAATACACACAATTACTGAGCTGTTCAAATGCACACCCATTTCATGTATTTATGTTTTCATTCTTAAAGAAAACAAAAAGAACTCAAACATTATTTTTATGCAAAGGAGATACATTCATTCTCATCCTTTTAAATTAATGTTCACCATCCTTAAATGTAAATTAATAATTTACAACTCTATAATTATATTCAAATCACTGAGGGAAGGGAAACGATACCTCTGGTTTTTTTCCCAGTTCTTTTTAATGCAGACTGTAGCTGTTATAATCGTGACAGTTGTTACACTTTGAATATTACTATTGTTCCAATATCCCTGCCTAAATTTACAGAAAACTTGAAATAGAAATAATGGGGTGTGAATTTCTCCATTCATTTCAGTTATGCATTAAGTGAAATGCCAGTTTAAAATTAGCTTTATAGTACTGATAGTTACGGGAAAGACATATCTTGTAGTTTCTTCCGAAGTAAATCTAATTGCAGGAGGTCTGTGTGGATAAAATGAAGCATTCTTCATGCTAAGCATATAGATGTTTTGTATGTTAAGGCCTTTAAGAACATATTGCAGGATCTGTTGGGGAGATCGTAAGTGGTTTTATTGCATCCATTTAGCTTGAAGACAGACCCAGCTTTCAGCAGTTTGGGAAATGTTCTGTCAGGTAACGTGTAAAAGACTATGAGATTATGAACCACTGACAAAATACAGTTTCTACATTTGTGAGATAGCTAAGATCTTCATTGGGAGCTCTAAATTCAGGCGGTGATGCATTGAACTGTACAAATAAAAAAAAAAAATTCTCCCCTGTCTCTGTATCCACAAATTTCCTTCTCCTTTGTAAACAGTGCTGTATTCCCAGGTTTAATTAAAACAGTGATTAAAGTATCTGTAACTGCCTACTCAATCATAAGCTACAGCACACTCACTCCTTAACAGCAGAAATGCATGCCTGTCATATTTTTGTAAACCTGTTGCTTTCCCTTAAAAGCAGTATTTCATCTTAATGATGAACATGGACTGGACTGAAACATTATGTCCCGGGTCCGAGGAGAGCGTGAGTAGGCATTTCTAAAAGCTGTGCATATGGAGTACCTGCCTGTTCTTCTTGCAAGGAGCACAGTGGTTTTCTATTCTTGAGCACAGCACTGCCAAAGTACAAAACCGGGACTGGAATTTTCAGTGTTGTGCAAAGTTGTACTTACACTGTGAGTTTGATTGATTGGTATTTGCAATGCCAAGTGGGGTTTTTTTTATGTTTCTTGTTTGTGTGCTAATGGTTGTCTCCAAGCTACACCATTTGCTTAATTGCGTTCCTGCCTTTGTGCCGAAATGAGAGACATACCATATTTGTGGGTCTGTTTTGTACCACTGGTGGCAGTGGGAACTGTGTCAATAATTTCAGAGGGAAGGGAATTAGGACCTGTAAAATGATGTAAGTTTTATTGAAATCTAAATAATGTTCCTTAACAAAGCAAAATAACTCTTCTTACTTTCTTTCATTACTTTTCTGTTTCCTTTGCCTTTGTCCCCAGATTTTATCTTCTTATTTTCCTAATCATAAGAAGCCAAAATAATCTCAGGTATAAGACTACCAAACGAGCTTTGAATTTCTTTGACTGTCGTGACTCTTTATACTTTGGGCCTAGCAACGAGGGCCAGAGACTAGCTAGATCCTACCAGTTAAGATGTTGGGTGGCTCATTAGTTTGGCAGATCCATCTACCGTTCAGCCTCAGATGTCCACATGTAAAGACACATCTACTTGTATCATGGCAGGTATCCATAAACTCATGAGTCACCTTATTTTCTTTTTGTATTAGGTGTGCTACAGGTCATATTCTTTACTACCAATTAAATACACGTATTCCCTCTGGAAGTAACTGTGTCACCAAATCCTGAGAGAGTAGGAGGGAAGGGACCCAGAAGAAGAGGTTAAAAAGCAACCCTCCACTCGAGAAGTAAAGCAATAAAAATAGGGTGCACAGGTGGCAAAACTGTGGAGAGAAAAGAAGAGAAGGATTAAAAAAAAAATTAATCTCCAGACTATAACTACAATTGAGGAATGAAAGTAGTTTCAATGTAGCTGAATAAAAGGGAGGGAGAAGTTAAAATAATGGCATGATAAATCCACATGGGCAAACTAGAAAACCACGGTTAGGATCAATGAAAACAGATGATAAGCAGAAAAAGCAAAACACACAAAGCATTCCTATCTGTAAGCTAGAACAAATGATCAGGATAACAACTTGACGTGCTTTTCAAATTTTTGAGGGAAGGGAAATGGCAAGAGGAATAGTGAGGGGAACAATTTTAGAAACGGAGAGTGGAAATGAAAGCCTTCTATTCAACAGTTTCTGGCTAATAATCTAAAAGTTTTGCTGTATAAACCAGGCAATATACATTTAACTTCAAATGAGAGCAAACATCATTTATTTTTGTTTTTCTATATTTGCATTGTTTATGTGGTATATGATGGCTTTATTTTAAAAATAATCTGTCTCTGTGGAATCATAATTTTTGTTCTTTAGTAGCCAGGTAGAGTGCAATGCCGTATCTTGACAGAGAGGTGGCAACTCTATGCACTGTTGCTCTAGCGGAGGTAAATGTTGTCTGAGGAGTCCCAACCTTGTACTGACAGCAGAGCCTTGTATTGACAACAGAGCATAGGTATTCTCCTGTACCTCAACAAGAATTTGTATTTCTGGAGCAGGGCAAACTGGTTCACAGCCTTGCTGTCCCCAGTATATTTTTGTATACATCGTAGTAATAAAAGATAGGATTGTCACATCCAGGTCACTCACCTGTCCTCATCAGGAAAATCTCTTTATGCTGGAAAGCAGCAAAAACATCCAGGTAACATTCAGCTTCAAACTCAGCTCCCTGGATTTCAGAGCCTTTAATGACGTGTATGCCTAAATTCCCATTGTAGAGTTCAGACACCTTTCCGATGTATGGACACCTGTGTGTAGGAGCTGGAATCTGCAAGCTAACATCCTGCCCTTACGGTGGCATGGCCCGGGGAAGAGCACTGGGAAGTCCCCTGGGAGCAGGCTGGCTGGACGCACAACGTGCCTGACAGCTTGGGCTCCAGCTGCCACCCAAGGCCTGCCACAGCCGTCCCGCACCGGGAGGCTGCACGGCAGCGGTCAGCTGGCTGATGAGCTTGATGGGGTTCATTCTTGCACTTGGATCAAGTGTATAAGGTGTCTTGTGTAATGAAGAACTCAGCAGGTACCATTTGACTCAGGACTGATGGCTGTTTTCTCCACTGAGGGCAAACGTACTGACTGAAGCCTCTGTGTTTTATAACCCCTGCACGCAAAACATCCCACTGTCATTCATCAGGCCTTCAAAATTATAAGCTGGGCCATTGGAAAAAAATAAAAGGTTAGGTCATTTGTTCTTACAAGGACTAATTATGAAATCCATGATTGTGTTATTTAACATCCAGTTCATTTCAAGTATGTTGGCAGTGGTCCCTCCTATATTTCCTGGACACATTCCTACAAACAAGTTTTCTGGAGGGGTGGAGGCTGATGCAAGGAGTTTGAAACTCAGCTGGGAGGGGAGAGTTAATTTTTGTATTTATGATTGCAAGTATTTGCTGCTCTGTCTAATAGGACTCCTGACTTAAAGGATATTGTCTAGCTTATAAAGTAAAAACAAATATTACAGGTCAAATTCCTGTTTTTATATTAAACCCCTACCAAATTAAAAAAAAATATTCTTGAGAAATCAAAAGTTCTGGAATTTTCCATGTCAAGCTGATCTGACACAGAGAGTACAGACTAAAGAGAAGACTTTTTGTCCTTGCGGTTTAAATAGGATGAGGTTAACATTGTCTTCCTCAATGTAATCTCTTTCTACAGTGATGGGATATCATATTTCTAATTTTAATTACAGGGATGGGTGGGTTGGATCACTAAAATTTAGATTTGGGTTAGGGTGTGGATTTATAGCCCTGCTCCTCCCTGTAAAAGCTGGGACTGCTTGTGTCTGGACTCATCTTTTTAATTAATTTGCAGTAATTAAAGGGTGCTGTGTGGGATGGGGCTAAAGAGAAACACAATTAAAATGTAATGTTTCTCCTTTGGTATCTGCATCCTTATTTATTTTAAACCATCTTCAATGCTCTGGTGAGTTTAAGTCTTCCTGTATCACATACTGTGCAAGCAGAAATATGTGAGTGAACTGTTGCCAATGGCTCTGAGCAAGCATGGGGCATGTTTCAGATTACACTGTGTTTTCTTGTTCAGATCTGATCTCCTTGCTAGGAGAGGCTGAGAAAGGCAGCTCTAGGGGATTTACTTCTAGCAGCAGCGGCAGCACATGATCCATCAATCGCGTGATTCTCACCACTGAGGACTAATGGGGAGGGTGAAGAAAAAGCGAATGCTGCTTTGGGGAAGCAACAGCATTTTCTTCTGCTTGTGGGGCCCCTCCAGCAGCCAGGTGCTTCATGGCTTCTCCCAGGTTAGAAACCTACTGCTGCCCAAACCGGGATGCAGCTACACAGCTAGTGATGACCTTCCAGCCTGAAGTCTTCTGCGGAGTTTGCATTGGCAGCGCCTCCATCAGTCTGCTCCTGACCATCCTGCAGCTCCTGCCGAAGAAGGGACAGAGCCTGCGGAAGATGCCCAAAGCCTCCTCCTCTTCCACCATCCTTCTTCTTATCTCCATTTGTGACATCCTTGGTGGCTTAGGTAAGCACCAGCTTGATGTCCCTCACCCTTGCTGTAGCAGGCTCTTGTTGCCCTGAGGTACCATAATGAAATGAAGCTGGTGAGTGGACGACAGAGATTTCTGAGGGAAACGTGCTGTCTGTACTCACAGGAAGATTTGGGCTAGGTTAGATCAGAAAATGATGGGCGTTTTGGGGAGAAAGACATTGTTTAAGTGTTGTATTTTAGAAGTAAAAGCTCTTGACAGATCTACACCAAAATCTCTGCTTTAAAACATATTAAAATCCAGAACAGTGGCTGGTTCTCAGAGTAAGGCATAAAAGCGGAGGCGAGGCAGCACATTTAAAACAAAAGCTGACATCAAATGCTTAGCCGATCGTTAGGACTACATTTGAAAAACACTTCCTATATGTCTTTAAATCCTCTCAGACCAAGTTTGCCATCTTGTTCATGTGCCAGCCACTTCTCTGGGCGCATCACATTGACAGCAAATGAGTTTGAGTTGCAGCTGTACACAGATCATACTGGACATAGGCTTTTGAAATGTAAGCGAAGCTCCCTTATCAAGGGCAACCTGCTGCCTAGCCCCTGGCTGATAGGCTGGAGGAATAAAACAACAGAGAATAAAACAAAACTCATGAGTCAAAATGAAACTTATGCGTCTAAATCTGTCCTGTCAGTCTATGGCATTTACTGCCAAATTAGGTATAAACTGCCATGACACATGCTATGAAAATACAGGATGAGTTTGTTTCTACAACACCATTTTTTCCCTCACATTAGATAACAGAAGTAGCTCTGTTTTGTAAGTCTCTCTTGCTGCCTGGGGAGGGAGTGGGATTTCAGGTCTTTTCCCATTTCATACCTAGCCAGGTTCTCTCATGGTACATTATAAGTACCAATATTAAAACAAACAGTAGAGGGGGAAATAAAGAAAGAGAGATGGAAAAAATGTGTGTGCATTCACCTGGAAAAGGTCCTCCCACTCAGATGAGGCCAGCAATAGATAAAGTTATTTTTCTCCCATTCTCTTTTCCTGGCAAGCTCAAACTATTTATCCATCATTGTCTTTGATTTAGACTCACTTTGGTGGGTGGCAAAGCATTCTCTCTTGGTGGGAACCCTGGTGGTTTTGTTCTGCTATATGTTGGTGCTATAATGCCTATTTCAAGCAAATCCAGAAAATCTCACTAACAAACTAAGTTCATTTAAAAAAATGGGTATTGTTGTCACCCAGTTCCAAAGCCCTGCTTTGTTCGGTCCTGTGACAGAGAGGAAAACAGCTGCTTGTAGAAATGAAGACAACAAAAAGTGGGAAATAACTTTTTTCTGCAATGAGGGATTATAGAGAAATGAACATTAGCATATGAATATATGCTGGTAAAAATTGTAAATAGTTGGTTACTGGTTTATGTCGCTCTGTTAAATGCTACCCAATTTATTTTAAGAGAAGTGCGTGACAGTATCTGTAAGTAAGTGATATTTGAATCTACATAACATTTCAGGTCCCAGCAGCTTCAGACTCTTGGGCCTACTTTCCCTGAGCGATTACACCAACATTTAAATAGCACAGTTGTTCTGTGTGTTCCTCTGCAGCCGTAGCCTTCCTGTGGACACACAAAATCTGGGCTGCGATGTGAAATATGTGGCCGGGGAGAAGCATGTGACTCAAATCACGCCAGCAGATTCAAAGCATTAATACATTTTTTTTCTTTAGGCATGATCTTCAGGTCAAGTGTATGGCTAGGCTTCCCAGGCTTCATAGCTAACATTTCTGTGGTGAATGGGACCGATGTGTGGCCTTCTGCTTTCTGCGTGGGGAGTGCGGTAGGTACAGAGATTGTCTCCCCTTCCTTCTGCTCCCGGTTGACAGTCACTCCACGTGGGGAGTCTGAAAGGCAAACCACTGTGTCCGAAAGGAAATTTGGCTGTGAGTCAGAGCCTGGATATGATGGTTTCAGCCTCTGCCACGCCTCTGCAAGTGCATTCATGCCTCCCTCCAAAAGCCTGGATCAGGGTGCCAGATTTCGCATGGTGCACATGAGGATGCAGGGCAGCACAGGTCAGACTGGTCCCAAGCATTTTGTAGTACTCGCTCGTCGCAGGAGTGCTGGCATAGTGGAATGCACACCTGTACCAAAGTCAGGGATATGGGGGCATAAGGGTATAGACATTCCCAAACGGGCTGCGAAACCACTGGTTTGGTTTGTGCTGGCACAGCGTCGCTAATGCCCTGGTGGCTCCATCACACCCGTAACACAAGGGTATCTGCCCACCTTCTCCAGCAGAAATTACAGCCTGCATGGTTGCAATGAGGACCAACTGAAACCAGCAACTTGGATAGCTCGAATTAGCTTTTGCGGCATGAGAGTGTGTGTTTTAGACACAGAGGGACTGCAGGATAAATACACCCAAAGACGCAAAGCTGCTGGCAGAAGGTCTGTCCCTGCCATGTAGGATTACAGCTCAGATTGCTGTTCATATGGCCATTCAATGACTGCATCTGGCCACATCTAAGTATCTTCTGGATTAAAACACAAGAATAAGAAAATGTAAATACATTCCAAAAGTGCAGATTAAAGCTCAGTTTCAACTATTACAATCACAGTATTGTCTGAGATATATAATTTGAGTTTACTGTACCAGAAAAAGCCATGTTTTTTACCAAAACATGGAGAATGACAATTAAGACACATCATCACTCTACCCAAATTCAGTAGGAACGCAGGGTGCCCAATGAATTCATGCATGAGCAATAACAGTATTAGCTTTACAATTCAAAGTTTACAATATACAAGAGGATGTGCTGCGTGTAAACAAAACTATTCAGCTCCAGTAGTTTTTAAATGAAAGAGTATGTGCAGATTGAACTCACTGTACCTTCTATGGCTATATAATGACAATTTCAGACATGATCGTGTTGTGCCATAGAAGCAAATATCAGTTGTACATATCTATCGATTCTCAGTTTCGTCATACATATTTAAGCTTTGCTTATTAGATGCAAATCTTGCTTTTTTTTCTTTGAGGAAGAGGAAACCAGCAACATCAATATCTTGTAGCAAGAATGTCCTATTCAAAAACCATGTTTCCCTATGTCTTAAATTTCACTTCCAGGCCCTTAACACAAAAAAAAAATAGTATTTTTAAACAGTGACAAAGATACTGTTTGCCGACTGTTTATTTTCATTTGGATCTCAGGTTAGATGGTGAGCAGCATAGCGGTCTACCACAGTTTTTATTTTCCCTTTCTTGGGCTCCAACAAAGTGCTGTAATTTGAGTCACTTGCTAAATTTAGATTTAATTATACTGGAATGAAAAATAACCTTCTTTCCACTCACTTCCCCTAACATATTCTTGTGTGAGTTAATAAAATGTTTCTGATTCTATTTTATTTTTCTTTTAGTACTATTGTTTTATTTCACTTAGCCACAAGCCAATACAAACTCCAAATAGTGAGGCCTTTAGGCATCTCCTTTGAATAACACCCTCTGGTTTGCAGAGGGGTACCCTCTCAAGTACTGTAGCAAGATGTGTCATTTTGCTAAAAAGTGAGATAGCATATGAAAATTTTGGTTTTAAGTGCATCTGACATATTATTTTTGGAGACAGTCTTGTCTATGTTGGATTTTCTGGGTGGGAAGACCCCACAGTTTATTTTTGTATATGTGTGTGTGTATGTATAGAAAATTGTGCATTTTTCAACCGCGGCAAATATGTAAAAGTGCAGATGAAGTTACATGCTGAGTGCTATGGGTAAAGTGCATTAGAAGGGAAACTGGAATTTTATTTTCTGGCTCCCATGCACTAGGAAAATGTCATGGTGTTTGAATTAAACACTGAATAATTCGTGCCGCAAATGACTAGAGGTAGGGTCTACACCCATGGTGAAAGGAAATATTTCCCAGCTTGATTTGCCTTTTGGAGGAAGGAACGGTAGATCTCTACTCACTGACGTTTGGCTCAGAAACAAGTACATTGGTTTCCAGCTGTAAAATGACGCTACTATGGAGCCGTGATAAAGGATATTCAGATAAGAACTGAAAGCAGGCTCAGAGGGAAGGTAATCTGAATATTAAAATAGTTTCAGTCTATTACAAAGAGCCATCTCCTGTGGGGAAGAAATTTGGAATTTATAAAGAGCAGCAAAGAAAGGTCACTTATCTTATATAGGCCCATGGGAAAAATGCATAGGGTCAGCTCATGAATGCTGTGGAATTTAACTTGACTTGAACCTGTTTCCTTTGGATTTTTATTGAAGAAATCAGTTAGGGAGTTCAGTATGGATAATTTTTCTGGAGGGTGAGTGATATTTTTTTAATGACCTTTTTTTCTTAATAACCATTCCCTGAATCGAGTTCTTGTGTATGGAGAAAATGCCCGTCACATGCAGATCCCATGATGCCTAGGCACACTGTGGTGATGGCTGACCTCACTTATATTTTCATGCCTCAGCTACTGAGAAACTACTCAAATTTTAACCTAAAATTAAAACATTGTCACCATAAATTTCTTTTGGCTGCACCCATTACATTGAGTGTTAGGACTGCAGAGGTAACAAACAGGTTTTTCTAAACAACAGAATAAGCTGTGAAAGCAATTGCTGTTCAATTTACCTATGACTTGACCTGTTGGCTACAGCAATGCGGTTCCTGTGATTTTGAGTAAGTTTTCATACCTCATAAACTCAGCTGGAAAATATACATGTTTAAAGAACAAATCACCAGGCTAAAGGTTTGAGTCCCTCCCCTGTCCCCGGTGGTACTTGAGAAGCAGCTGTGACATTTGGCATTTTTTTGCCTGCAGATGTGGATCCAGCTATTATATAGCGCTGGCTTCTGGTGGCTGTTTTGCTATGCCGTTGATTCTTACTTGGTGGTAAGAAGATCAGCTGGACTGAGGTACCAGAGTTAAAGCTCTGAATTTGTTATTTTCCTTCCAACACTGTATGTCCATGCTTGTCTGCAGCTATCTAAGTGTATAAGTGAAGCTTGTACAAGCATGTGATGTTCATGCGGTTGGCAGGTAATGATATAGACAAGCGGTGTGCTAAGTGCTTGAATTACGAGGGCAATACTCAGATATTGATTTGTTTATGTCCAACTGGAATTTAAATGTAACTGAATTAATTTAACCTTTGAAAAAATAGGGAGCAGATTGGACTCTAGAAACTTCATTGCAGTGAGATAACTATATTTGTCCCCGCTCCATACCTGAAATTGATTCTTGCTGCAAAAAAAGTGTTATCCTGAAAATAAAAAAGTGGTAGGGGGAAAGTGCTGAATTTCATATAGTTCATTCTCCAGTTTTTTTTCTCAGATTTTCTATTTTATCTGCTTCTCAGTGTTGTCATTATTACGCTTCTGATCATATTTGTAAAGTTTTTAAGAGAAACTATATGTATTTAGTACACATTTTTTCTGCAATGCCTATAACAGAAGAACCTAAACCCTTTGGAAAGTACCATGCTTTAATGCCAGACAGAAAATATAAGGTGTTTCTAAGTTGGTTGTTAGAAGGGCGATTTGACCTTCAGTTGCTACTGCTAAACATGGAATTATGTGACTCTTTCCAGGTGATACTGAGCAGTCAGGTACTGGAGACATGGTTCATCTGGCAGATATTATCAACATGGGGATTTCTGAGTTAACTTTAGCCTGTGGAGGACAAACCTGATTTTGTGAAGTCCCATAGTTCTAGTCTGAAACACCTGGGACCTACCTCCTTCCCCCATCCTTGTTAACCAAAAAAATCGCATGTGTTTGGGCTTGATTCTAAGATCAGAGTAAACAACAAAAGACTTTTTACACACACAGATCTGAATCTCCCTGAGATGGGAGCGGTACCCAACTCTGAAAGTTAAACAAAATTCTCTGCAAATTACGGAAGGGTTGTTTATTTGACTGTTTGGCTCCATTCTTAAGTTTTAATCCCCTAATTTGCTCTCTGCAGGAGAAATGAAGGATGCAGGGGTTCCTTCTGGAGATTTGGGGATAAGGGAAAGGCTTTCCACCCTACAGGTTGGAGGACACTGGACTTCTGTGTGGAAACCCGAACAACTGCTTTGGCTCAACCTTTTTCTGAATGGTCCCTGCCCCTCCCCACCTGCTTTCCTTAGTTTAATGTTCTGCCAGTGTTGTTCTGCACCATTTCATATCTGTAAAGCTCTGTTTCAGCAAGGGTCCTATTCTTAAGTTGCAATGTGGAAAGTGTAAGTTTTGGTATCTTTACTTATGCCTGTCCTGTTTGGCGCCTGCAGTACGATTGTGCTGTACCACATGATGACGTGGGGCCTTGCAGTGATGCTCTGCGTGGAGGGAATTGCACTGCTTTACTACCCTTCTCTCTCCAGGTAAGCAGGGCTCTGGGAACAGGCTGCGAAATCATAGCGCTCTCTGCTCATTTGAATGGCTTTCGGTCAGCTTCAGAGACAGACGTCCAAATGTTGGGCTTTTTTGATCTTTGACAAGCATGTCCCACTGAGTCAGTGAGTATTCTAGAAATACCTGCCTAGGCTTCAGGGGGGCCTGAAGAAGTATGCCGGGCAATACAGGCACTTGGGCATGCTGCAGGGCTGTGATACAGCTTCTGCTATGAGCCACTGTTCTCCCACTGTGGTTTTAGTTTTGTTCCTTTAAATTTGAGAAAAATGCACAGATAGCGCATGTTAAAAATCAGCTGTGTGTCCAGTGTGAACTGGTGGTGAAGGTCTGTGAATTAAAAGTTTAGCATGTATTTGCTTCATTCCTTTTATTTGTTTAAGTTAAAGGTGACACAGAATAGCCAGAACTGTCAGCTGTGAAAAAAATAAAATGTGTAAGCTGTTAATGATTTCTTCTCAGCTGTGAAAATGGCTTGGAGCATGCAGTCCCACATTACATCACAACCTATGCCCCACTCCTGCTAGTGCTGGTGGTCAACCCAATCCTGTTTAGGAGGACAGTATCGGCAGGTATGTTCCTAATGGCCAGCATCAATCACTATTTGTTATTTAGCAACATAACAATACTGTAAAAGGTCATGCCTGTGTATTCAGTGATGTGGGATAGCTCCTCATTAAATCATAAAGATACAGCAAAGGGTGGGAGGGAGTTACCTATTGAAATTAAGATACCATCTTGATGGGAAATTTGCCCATCAGAGACACACTCTGATGACGTACTCAAGCTATGCTGTTATAAACCTCTGCTGCAGATTGGCAAAGGTGTTTCTACGTTACTAAATTACTCTTGATTTGAAGTATTTGAGGCATTGTATAGTGCATGCTTATTGTAGTATTGGTACCAACCTGGACTTTGGAATGTAATTTATTCTGGTTTAAAGATAATGTTGGTGAGATCTGATAGTTGGTTTAACTTCTTGGCAGCCCTAGAGCTAAAAAAAATAATAAAATATGATCAGAATTTTTTCACTCCTGATTCTGAGATTATGAAACAAATGGGAATTGTACACAACTCAGATGGGATCTTGAAGTTCCCATTTAATTTATTATCCAGAGCTTTGAAAAAATGAGACTGAAAAAAAAACATAGATTCAATGCATTCTTTGCATGTAATATGACCGGTGCTAGATGTTTGCAGTACCTGAATTCATACATATCATCTACACATTGAATATACAAAAACAGCAACAGAAGACCTTGTATTCTCAGTTCAGTCTTCATTTCATCTCTCCTGCATCCCTCAGTAATACTAATTTTCAAAGGAACAGTTGTTCCTTTAAAAAGTTGCTCCTGTAAAAAGCTGCTTTTTATATGGGAAAATAT
Organism: Morus bassanus; assembly: GCA_031468815.1. Classification (NCBI taxonomy): domain Eukaryota; kingdom Metazoa; phylum Chordata; class Aves; order Suliformes; family Sulidae; genus Morus; species Morus bassanus. The sequence goes on along the minus strand of CM062568.1, from coordinate 82,305,161 downwards.
ACAAGGAGTATATTTGTGTTTGTGCATATGTATATTCCTTGTGATATCTGAACAGCATGGGGCATAAGTGTCTATATATTTGCTGACATTACACCTTCAAGTTTTAGAGGTGTAGCCAATGCTGTATCGATTGCACAATGAAATATAATGTGCATAATAGGATAGAATGTATTCTATTTTAGCCTAAACATCACATAATAGATCATTATATCACACACTATTTGTAAGCACTACCTTTTGTTATAAAATAAAAGTACGTTGACCATACTATTTTCTGTTTTCAGTGGGATTGAGAGAAGAAAAACCAGCTAGTGGGATATCACATAACGGATGTGCTTCTTTTCCTTTAGTATTAGGCTATATGTGAGATTCCTTGATGATGGTCCTTCCAGCTTCTGAACTGCTGCTGGAGACAAATCCATCCATTCTTTTGTTCCCTCTTTACAGACATCTATATTCTGGATCCTTGTGCCTAAACTAACAAGATACACATATATTAATGAACATAATTGTATACTTTCCAGTTGCATCCTTACTGAAAGGGAGGCAAGGGATTTACACAGAGAATGAAAGACGTCTGGGGACAGAGATCCAGATCCGCTACTTCAAAATTATGCTGGTATTCGTTATTTGGTAAGAGGTGCATTATTTTGTTTTAAACTGCCCTTTTCCCAGCTGGAGAGGGTTGGGGACAAGAACAGAGTCTGATAGGTTGCTTCATTTGTTTTTCTTTAGGCTTGGAAGGGAAGGTGTCTAAGGAAGAAGTGGTTCTAAACTAGTTCACAGAGTAGCCGAATCACTCATGTAGCATCACAAGGCTGTGAGGAAATGATAAAACTGTTTAACCAACAGGAAAACAATAACCCCAAGAAACAATAGCAAAAAAAAAAAAAAAAAAAAAAGGTTGGGCATAGACTAAAGCTGTCTGGAACAACAGCTCCCCAGCACTGTGGGCTGATAGATGGCTTTCTGTACTCAAGATTTCTCAGAGCCCCTTGTCACCAAACACATCACTGAAAACCTACCATAAATATGCTTCAAAGACTGGCTTCATGGCCCTGACTATGATTATATAATGCAGCCACCTCTGTAGTCTGCAGATCCCAAGTGTATGAAAAAAAGCATGGATATGGACTGGAAATGCAGGGTTATATGCCAGAAAAGAAACCTCCATACAACTTTGTGTGAAATTTCTGATCATTTAACCTTTTCTTTAGTATTCCATCTTCCTCCATGAAAATAGTACTTTGGGGTAGGACAGGAAAGAGATAGGGAGGAGAGGAGGGAGGGAACAAGGGAAACAGGGAAGGAGGGAGGTTGCACACCTCATCCCCAAATCCCTGCGCCTCTGCTCCAGCAGCACCATCCAGCGGAGTGGTGACTGGAACCAGAGGTACTGGGTGCACACAGCAAAACTGAGCTGAAATAGGACCTGCTTTTGGAGGAAACAGTTTTTACTGCAGTCTCACAATTATCACACAGCAATAAAGACACCAGAAGGGGTGGTGATCCACTCTACAAGGGTCTGTGCAGTGACCTAGCAAGAAGTGGTCACTGCTGTGAAGTGTTTATTACTTACGTGGGTAACACAAGTGACACAGGGAGGAAGGAAATGGTCCTGGAGTAGTGAGATGACTTGGAAAAACTTCACAGTCTCTACAGCTACTTAACTTTTTTATATGCAGGTACATTAATGCATGTTACATTGCTTTAAAAGGCTGAGCAGGGAGACAGACTGCCTTTTGACCTTCTCCTGGCTGCTGTACACTGGAGTTCTCTGGAGGGAAATTATTATCTTTTCTTGGGGAATAGCAGGGTCTACTTGGCTCGGAAGAGAGGTTTCTAGTGCGAAGGGTGGGGTAGCCAGTGAGAGAGGGGGAGAGAGCAAGCAGTGAACAAGCCTGCAGCATGGCTTCCTGGAAACTGTTGAAATAATGAGGAGCAGAGATTTACCCAGGCTTCCAGAGTTGTGGAAAGAGCGAGCCTTATTCTGGAGCCCAGAGGCACTACGGAAGTGCGTTGCAAACTGAGGAATGGTGGCCAGCTTGCTGGTCTGGGAGCAAGCATGAAAGAAAGGACCAATTCCCCAAGGACACAGTGGGGACGTTTGTTTATTTCCATTCTGTCTCATTCTGGGCTTTCCTATTAAAAAAAAGGAACACTACTGTAGTATGGGATCTTGTTTTCATGATAAAACATAAGCTTTAGAGTGTAAGAACTCTCTCAAACGTTACTGTAAGGAAAGACTGAGGCAGTCCCATCTCAGAAGCTTAGGGAAGACGCCCTTCCATCCCAGAGGTCAAGTATGAGATAAGTTAGTCAAAGACAGAAGGTTGGGGCAAAACGGGGTGGAGGAGATGCCTGCAGATTTGGGAGATGAGAGCAGGAGGTTTTACACTGTGATAAAAATATAATTGCAGGAAGAACATGTGTAAACCCCGTTAGAAAGTATGACCTAGATGCTGATGGTTTCTTTTCTGACACTGCAGTAGAACTCTAAAGAAACCCTGGTCTGACTGTTTAGAATTCGTAAGAAGTTACAGCCATTTACTATAACCTTTTTTTAGTGTAGAATATCCTCAATTTCTTTCACAGGAAGAGGTTTGATTATGCTTATTCTTCTTTGGAAACAGAAATAACCTTTATTCCATAAAGTTGATGGCTTTTTCAAGGATTTTAAGGTAGACTTTGGTTTTGTTTTGTAGTTTTTTTATGTACATTTTGAAAGTCTGCTGTAATCTAACCCTGAAATTCTAACTCCAGCTAGAGTTTCTGCAGCCTTTTACGATACCCGAGCATATGTTTGGTTTCCTTATCTGTGAGCAGTATCCTTTTATAGACACAAGCAAAAGAAGTCAGCATGCATGATGTTCCTGTTATGGATCACAGTTGTTTATCGCCTCAATTTTATCCTGCAATTTACTGTTCTGCAGCAAGCTCAAATGATCAGGTTCTTGTTTGCTTGATTGTTTGTTTGTTTGCTTGTTTGTTATATTGACTTCTTTGTCTAGGCCTGGGCTAGCAGATGTCTGGTTTTTGACCACAGGGACCTACTGGTCCCTTCAGATTGAGACTTAAGTTTAAAAAAAATCTCACTGTCCTTATTAGTGATCCTAATTTCTATAATTTGAAAGTAAAGCATATTTTACATGCACGTACACACATATATATATAACTGTCTTGTTGTCTTCCTTTTCTTTATTCCTGCAATAGCTGGTCACCCAATGTCATCAATGAGAGCCTTTTGTTCTACCTCGAAATGCAGCCAGATATCAATGAAGTGCTCCTGAAAAACATCAGAAGTGCTGCACTGATCACATGGATTATAATGGTACATCAGCAGCGACATTGCTTACTTCTAGAAATTACTTTTATAAGACTGGTGGAACAGCACCAGCGCAGTTGGTGGTTTATGATTTGGGGGGAATATAAACACTCTGAAAATCAAGGAAGAAAAGCAGAAAGTAAGACAGAGGAAGGAGCGGTCACTGGGAATGCTTTTCACATATAAACTTTGCCAAAAATGTGCCAAAGGCCAACTTTTTCTCCCATTTGCTGGAGTATGCATTTGCTCTGTGAGTGATTGCTACCCATTTTAAGATCCAGAACAGACCACTACAATGATTTCTAATCTAACCTTGCTAACCTCTGCCATAAAGCAAGCTACAAAGCTTTAGCTCATGATTCCTGAAGGTTCCCCAGTAAAATGGGCATTTTCTGGTAATTCTCTGTTTGTAACTAGGGTTTTCTTTATATAAAGAATAACTGTGTCTTATATCATGGAATTTGGGTAATTATTTGGGGACAAATACATGAAAAAACTTGAAAGCAATGCACCAAAAAATAGCTGTAAGATGCTGGCCTCTTAACTGTATCCTACACTCTTTTCTCCTATTGGAATATTTGACAAGGGATTTTACAGAGGTGATATTGCAGGTTCCTTTTCCAAGAGAGTTTATTCTGGAGCTGTTAAATACCTGTAAGGCCTGAGCATGCTTTGTGTAGGTAAGCCCTCGAGCAGTTTTGTACTGAAGGGTTAAGCGATGCAACTGATTTGATACAGCCTCCTCCTCTGACAAGGAGTGAACACATTCATATGACAGGGACCTTGCTCCTGCTCACCTGCAGAGCAAGAGTTCAGGTCTAGGATCTGAGTTATTTCTTATATTGGCTGTAAAAATAATTTGCTCTTTTCTCATGAGAAAAATGGAAACAGCTAATGCCATTTACTTGCTGAGCATCCCAGAGCACTGGGAACAGAGGCAATTTTTTTTGAAATCACTTGGGGTTTTCTTTTTCAGTGTCTCTCCCTGTTTTTCCATCCCACTTCGATGGACATTTTCACTGGCTCAGGAATCTGCAGCAATTCCAGACAGATCAATTGCTGCTATTTTTAAAAACTTGACTCTGTGTGCTAGTGTCTCTCATATATTTGACTTGGCTTCTAGTGAAAAATGTAATATTTGCTTTTGTGAATAAAAAAGTCTACAGCTTGTGGGGAATGTTAAAAACACACCAGGGGATTGACCAGCTAAAATTCATGCTAGAAAACCATTCGGTGTTTACTGTTCACTGGGATGGCCTCAGCATATTGGAACAACAGGTCGTGGTATTTCACTCCAACTTGTTTGTGTCAGCAATGGGAACAACATACACTTTTATTTGCATGCAGGTCACATCTTTTAAAGACAGCAGTTGTTCACTGAAAGGGAAATTGTAAATGCTTGCAAAGTGTTTTGCTGGAGTTCAAAATGAAGCCTTGCTGGTGTAAATCCTGTTGCACCTTTCTTTCCTAGGGGGTTCTTAATCCGATGCAAGGCTTCCTCTTCACGTTAGCTTTCTATGGCTGGACGGGATGGAGAGTGGACCTGAAATGGCGAAAGAGGGAAATACCCTGGGAATCGATGTCCTCATCAACTGTAGGTGAAAACACCTATCCCTCACCAGTGAACTACCAAAGCAACATCCATGATTCAAAGAAGATATCGACAACGGACAGCCAGCAGACCGATGAGGCTATAAGCATGTTGTCTGAAAGTAACACTAGTGGTGATGACAGGTTAACCAGGAGCTCTCCCATCTACCAGGGCTGGTAGTTTATAGGTGCAGAGCTGAAACCCACTTCTCAAGTTGTCAAGAGTCATAAAACTGTATGAACCGTTTCGTATTCTGGAATTAGGTTTGTGCCCAATGGCTTGATGGCATTGCCTGTAACGTGTGTGTTTGTGTGAGAGACAGCGTGTGAAATGGAGAGAAGTTATAGTTTATGTCTTCATTTGCCTTATGGGAGATGTGTTAAAAGGTATAAAAGCCTGATCATTTTTCAGCAGGAGGTTATCTCTGCAAAGATGTATGTTACTTATGACTCATTTTCATCCATTTTGTTTTAATCTCTCTTGTAACCTTCATATGGTAGAAGAGTCTTTTGTTCAAATAAACGGACTATTAATATGTTGGGTTTTTAAATGTGTTGCCTTGCTTGCCTTGCTCAGCATAAAATTCCTCACCCAGAATTACAGCTCTAAGATTTCTGAGACACCATTTCCAGCCTTGACATTGGTGAAACATTAGTGACAGCAAACGTTGACATAAGCACAAATATCCCGTTTGTGTAGAATCTCACTGAAATAGTCTTCTTTTAGCTTGTTTATATGAATTTTCAGTTTGGTTTTATATAGGGAGTTGAAAGGCTCTTTTTAAAAAAAAAAACAAGCCCAGTCTAGGCTCCGTAAACACTTCAGAATAGTGGCTCCAGTTCACTCCTCATTCAAGTAGAAATAACCCTTCAAACTATTCTTTAGTATGGATTCAGTTTGATCCTTATATGTACTTGTCTAACAGGACTGTGACTGTTAGGGGCAGATGCATTAAGAGATAACGTTTGCAAAAAAACACCTAGATGGTCTGAGTGCTCATCAAAAACCAGAACAAGTAGAATCAATAGCCCTTTCTCTGAGGTGTGCTCTATTTTATGTCTTCATCTGCTGAACGAAGAGATATGAAAGCCATGCTCCTTATCTTCTCAGATACATACCTCTTTTGTGCAATGCCCTAAGTACCTATATCCAAATGATTCCCCAGTTTGGTTGAAAGTTAAGAAAAAATTATGGTCGTGTCTACCCCAGGCTTTTAACATTATATCAAAAGTAGAAGTAGTACGAATTAAGTCTGGTTGTGCTGGAAGCTGTTTACAACACAGTTTGACTGATGGCACAGGGGGAGCCCCTTGACGCCAGGTAACCTCCCTCCCTTCCTTCAGCATGTGGCCAGGGCCGGGCATGAAACAAAACCTATTTTTTTTAAACACTGTTCACATCCATTTTGGCTGAACTTCACTGGCTGTCCACACCATTCTTTTCCAATCCAGTTCAGTCCCAGCTATTGTAAAAAAAAAAAAAAAAATATTATTAAAGACAGCTGAAAGGTTAGTGCAATAATAACATGAAGCTTAAGCTGCTGTGTTGCTCAGGGGAGTCCCAGGGTGGTTGGAGAAGCAGGCTCAGCAGAAACTACACAGAAAAATATTGATTTGCTATTTTAAATAAAACGCTGTCTTGAACCAATCATTTTATACAAAGGTGTTAAATAATGATCTGATAATTATTTAGGCAGATCATTACAGAGCTGTGGTTGGTTTGTAGCAAATCTTTCACATTGTGCCCAGTAGAAACCTTTCTGGTTTTATTTCTTTATATTGCTGTTTTAGTTGTCATAAATACTGGCAGATCACCAGATCCTTTCTTTTCATCACAGTCACTTCTTTCCTAGCCAAGTATGAAGAGAAAGCACAGCAACTTGGGAGCAGTTTAAATTGATCCTTGTGAAATAGAGACCACATTTTTGGTGCAGTACTCATCACAATAGGGTTCAAAAAAGCAGGAAAAAGGCAGAGGTGGAATTGTTGGTAAACCTTTTCAGATGCTAGGGTGTGGGCCAAGCTATGAAACCCTAAAACCAAATAATCAGCCTCTGGCTTCACAGGAATAATCTTGTGGCATGAAAGCACTTGGGAGGTGACAGGCTGCAGCAAGAGGCCCTGTGAGAGGGCTGAACAACTAATCCCTCCTTCCTTTTGCTACTGCAGGGCATACATGGGACAGGGGCAGATGAGCGGCCCCTGAGCAGTGCCGGGTGGCTGCTGGTGCTGGAGCTGCCCTGTGCTGGGGCAGCCTCCCACAAGGGCTGCACTTTTCTTCCCTCCTTTTCCTGTTCTTTCAAGGTTGCCCTTGGGATGTGTGTGGCATGTCTCTGTATTGGGATGTCATCATGAAAGATTATGATCAGTCACCATCCCTGGAGGCGTTGGAAAAAACTTGTAGACGTGGCACTTCAGGGCATGATTTAGGAGGCATGGTGGCGTTGGGTTGATGGTTGGACTTGATGATCCTAGAGGTCTTTTCCAACGTTAATAATTCTATGATTCTATGATTAGGACTTACCTGAGAGCTTAAAGACAACTAAGCTAATGGTGATACACTGAGAACACAAAATGGGGCATAGCAGAGCAAACCAGCATCAGTTTTTAACTTGCAAAAGAAGTAGGTGTGAGGAGAGTTTCCTTACCTGCTGTTCCCAGCCTCTGGTGAATGCACATGAGACATTCCTCCATGGCTTAAAAATGGAGTAATAATTGATTCTGCTCATGGGTAACCATGACCGTATTTGATTTCACCCCACACGGCCCTTGTTCTCACTTCACCAGTCAACAACTCAAGAAAAGCATTGCCTTCTCCAAGTTTTGCAGGGTGTGCCCGTCCCTTCCCATCAGGAGCATGCTTTTGAAGTGCATCTCCCAATTGCCCCCGCTGCCTGTGCTTGCTGCATGCACGGTGCGGGGCAGCCTCCACAGCTGGCTGCATTTTGGGGGAAGCTAAGTGTTTGTTCCAAGGGTCAGCGAGGGCATGCTATAGGCACCATGTCCTGGACAGTATAGCTGTAACACTGACCTGAACACTGCTTTCTTAAATGTGCCATCCACCTTCCCCTCATAGGAGCCTTGTGCTTATCAGCACATAGAAAAACATCCTAGTTTTCATTTGGGCAATGATTTGTATCTGCATAGTCATCACAGTGTGTTCATTTCTGCATCCAGATTTCTAGCCTACGATGGTACAAAGGGTTGCTTCAAAAATGTTTCTTTTTAGGAGCGTGCTGGCAGGCTGCTTCTGGTGAATATGGGAAGTGCTTGTTTTCTAAGGTGTGTTTCAAACATAGCTTGGATTAACAGGGGAAAGATCTTGTCAATACTGAAGTCCATAGATGCGGTCAGAATCTATTGTCTTCACCTTGCACTATCTGTGGGAGGGGAGTTGGGAACCTCTTCAGTTCATGAGCAGGAATGCAGCTGTTTATCTGGAACAGCAAAGTGTGACTGAGAGGAGAAGTAAATAGGGAATGAGATCAGATATTGTCTAATAAAATATGTGTAGCTAAAGTCTATGCTTTGAGAGTACAGCAATTGTCAGTTTTAGCTTGTTATATTTTGGGAATATCAGAGCACAACAAAGCCTTCCTGAATTTACTGAAGGGAAAAAAGGGTAAATTTAAAAAAAAAAAAAAAGTTGAATCCATGCACTGAAATAAAATTGTTGTAATGGAATCTCATATAAAGGATATCTACGTATACAGGGCAGTGCAGTGGAATTGCCTCTATTTAACACTCTCCTCACCTCCCAGCCAGTGTGTCAAATCCAACCATACACAGTAAGTGTTCTGTGTATTCACCAAAACTTATTTTTAAACCCTCAAAGATAAAATGAAAACTTCCAGGAAAAGTGTCCTCTCATATCCTGTAATACTTTCTTAACCACCCCTAGCTGTTCTCTGTTGGTGGAAGAGGACACATGGGACTGTATTTATTTGACCTGCCAGTCTCATACATTTAATTACTATTTTATTTGGCCAGATGTTCGGGCTAATTGCAAAGCTGAAATATGAGCACTAGTAAAATCATAAACTACTTGAATAGGCAGACTTTTTGCATACCAAAGCTCTGCATTTATGAGGTCCACCATATGTCTGAATACCAAAATTCTAACTATACCTCTCATTAAGCCCTTCCTCTGCTCTTGTAGACCAAATAAATGGAGAAAGCTAGAAAGTAAAATGCTAAATGTGATTCCTCCCCTCCTGCATCCCCTGTATAACAGGACTTGACTCGTAATTCAGAAGTTGTCCTTGTGTATTCGTGATGAAAGGTTATCTGATCTTCTTAATTTTTTTTTCTTAATTTTCATGTATTCCTCAAGTTTACAGTAATCCCAGATGGAAATCACTAAACCACGCGGTAGCTAACGTAATTTTAAGACAGGTCAGATGATGTCTGCGTCACTCATCCTTTAAGGAACAGACATGCCTCTTTGTGGACACTGAAGTTGGCAACTGAAGAAGAGGAAGTCTTATTGAGAGAAAAATAGGGAGCGCAGTCAAATCCAGGGATGCATTTGAATATGTTCTCCTGGGCAGTTTATATTGCCAAAGATAGGCTGTGAGCTGTATGGAAAGTTGGTTCTCTCACCTCACCTCTCTAAGCAAACTCTTAAACATTCAGACAGCTAAACTCCTTAGGGGATTTGTAGGTAAAGTTTTCAAAAGGCTGAGAAAATTAACTGAGTGATGGTAGCATTTGAGTTTACACCCAAAACAAAACCCCAAAGCCAACTAAAGCACTTTCTTCCATGCCGCTAACAAGAACGGGTGTCTTTCTCACTCTCTCCAGCTTCTGTGTGCTCACACTACACAAGATTGAGAGAGTCCTAGAAAAGAAGTCAAACCACCATACCTACAACGAGAACCACTGTCACCATCCCTAGACCTTTGAGATCCCTATGGTTTAGCGTGTGTTCCCAGCCAGCCTACCCTTGCCTCTGCTCCCTGTGTTTAAATGTGTGGTACAGCGAGGACCAGCTGGGCTGTGAACTTGCACAGCTCAATCCACAGAAAGGACCAGCATAGGGGGCGGGGGGAATGTTTCTGTATGTGCTGTGTGATTGAAAGCCTTGAGAAGAAGTTTTGCTGTTCACGGCATCGCTAGAGCGAGGGTTGAAAGGCTGAAGGGATGGGTGACCTTGCTGGAACCCACCACAGCCAACAGGACCGTGTGAGTTGGGTCAAACGCAATGTAATGGAAACATTGATGAGACCCAAAGGTGGCATCCACATGCAGAAAAGCGTGTGTTTCTAATTAATATAGAAACATTTATGTCTCAGAGGTAGAAAGCTCAGCTCTAACTCTTGATTTGAATGTCTTCAGTATTAGGGAGTTTTTAGAGCCCTGGAAATTAGTTCAGGTTTCTCTGTGTTTTGCAGGAGTGATTATTTTGTGAAGTGGTTAGCTGGTAAGAGAATGAAATAAATTTGATGGGTTCCTTCGATGTCTCATACATCATGTGTGTTTTCACCAGTCAGTATGGGATAGGGCAAGTTCAGGCCAATTGTATTTATTGGAGCATTAGTTAACATTTTCACTTAGAGTTGACTCTAATATGCTGTTAGCTGTATTTGCTTCTGCAGGACTGTGTGGCTGAGCCTACATTTATTTCAAATTTTATTTTGAGTACCTTTTACAAGCAGAATGAGGTGCAAATGCAATACTGTGTTAAAGAACTACTAGAAAAATATATCTGTTAGTTGTCTGTATTACAGTAGTTGCCTTCTGTGCCCAAATGACTATAATGCCCTTAGTTTTAGAAAAAGCTGTAATGTGTCTGGGAAGTTGGACTAACAGAAAACCAGTTAATGGAGTCAGGGCTGGAGTTTGGCTTTGTACAAGCCATAAGCTGCATGGTGCAGTGAAATAAATAAATGTGTAGGTCATGGGAATGCCAGCTTGTGTGGGTGTTCACATCGAGCATGTTAATTGATGTTAATATGGACTGAGGATAAGAGGGAGAATTCCCAGCAGGGAGTCACCTGAGAAGGGTGAGGAAACAAATACTTCAGACTGGAAGTGTCCTAACTTTCCCTTTCCTCACTCCAAAACAAATTAGCTTCTGATGAAGGTGAAATGAGCAATCCCACTGAAATAAAAATATCCTATGATGTTGAATGTGGGATATATTCTGGGCAACTTCCAGAGAAGATTAGGATTTTGCAGACAGAAACTCTCGGCCACAAGAAGCTGCAAGAGTCCCCTTAGTCAGAATGATTGCTGAAATGTATTTCAGTCCTGGTGAAGCATTAAGTGATTTGCTGCTGCTTGAGAGTTTGGTGGACAGTATATAGTATTTTGCAGTTCCTTAGCAGAGATGTAGAAGATAGTCCAAGTGATTGCTTTTCTCCCCAGCAGACACTAGCTTTCCACCCCACTTGGAGTTTCTCCTACTACTTTTTAATGGAAAACCTTCTGTGAAAAGAATGCAGCTTCTACTCAGGAAGCTGTACAGGGCTGGTTTGAATTCACATTTCCATTTTGTTTGGCTAAACAGGTTAAAAACCTGGTGGCTAGACCAAGGGAAGGCTCTGTTATAAAGGGCAATTGTGGCTTAAGAAGTGCTTCAGTTCTCCAGCACTGGTATGAATCCAGTTTTACTTTAGTGGGGGATTGAAACCTGTTGTCATCCAGTGACACTGTGTTGGGTTCTCTGAAAACAGTCTGTGGTCTTAATTCAGCTCCCAAAACGCAGGAGTCTGTTTTGCGGGAGCTTCACTAGGGGTCAAGCACTGGAAGCGCGTGGGCCTGATGTCTAGTTCGCATATCACCATCCTGGGCAACTGGCTCCAGGTGGCCCTGCTGGAGCAGGGGGGTTGAACCAAGTGACCTCCAGAGGTCCCTTCCCACCTCAACCAGTCTGTGAGTCACAGAATCACAGACTCACAGAAAGGTAGGGGTTGGAAGGGACCCCTGGAGATCATCTTGTCCAACCCCCCTGCTTGAGCAGGTACACCTAGAGCAGGGTGCACAGGACTGCATCCAGGTGGGTTTTGAATGTCTCCAGAGAAGGAGACTCCACAACCTCTCTGGGCAGCCTGTTCCAGTGCTCTGTCACCCTCAAAGGAAAGAAGTTTTTTCTCATGTTTAAGTGGAACTTCCTGTGTTCCAAGTTGTGCCCATTGCCCCTTGTCCTGTCATTGGGCACCACTGAAAAGAGTCTGGTCCCATCCTCTTGACACTCACTCTTTAGATATTTATAACCATTGATAAGATCCCCCCTCAGTCTTCTCCAGGCTAAAAAAACCCAGGGCTCTCAGCCTTTCCCCATGACAGAGATGCTCCAGTCCCCTGATCATCTTGGTAGCTCTCCGCTAGAGTTGCTCAAGCAGTTCCCTGTCCTTCTTGAACTGGGGAGTCCAGGACTGGATGCAGTACTCCACATGTGGCCTCTCCAGGGCGGAGTAGAGCGGGAGGATAACCTCCCTCAATCTGCTGGCCTTTTTATGCACCCCAGGATACCATTGGCCTTCTTGGCCACAAGGGCACGGTGCTGGCTCATGGTCAACTTGTTGCCCACCAGCACTCCCAGGTCCTCCTCAGCACAGCTGCTTTCCAGCAGGTCAGCCCCCAACCTGTACTGGTGCATGGGGTTGTTCCCCCCCAGGTGCAGGACCTTACACTTGCTTTTGTTGAATTTCATGAGGTTCCCCTCGGCCCAGCTCTCCAGCCTGTCCAGGTCTTGTTGTTGGCAGCACAGCCTTCTGGTGTATCAGCCACTCCTCTCAGCTTGGTATTCAAAGCCTCCTGTGATCTGGGCTCTCATCCTCACCCTGTTAGGTCTTTTGGTCAGGCATTGGGCACAGACTAATGGACATTAAAGAAGTTCGCGTTGCTGTTTCTGAGCTGGGAGCATGCACAGAGTGTTTTCCCCTCTTAGCCTTTTGAAGGATCTGGAGACTGAATTGACTCAGGAAAACAAGGGAGCAGGTGGTTTTGCTGTGCATCACACAATGGATGTCATCTCTGGAAAGGAAGGGAATTCCAGCTGGAGCTGTTAGTCTGCTGTGGTTAGAAACTATCATTTCTAACAGCCATGCATGTTAGCATGTCTCTTTACAAAGCCTCTGAACAAAAATCTTCCTGTCATTTAGATTTACAAATATGAGTACAGTATGATCTTAATCTGAATAAAAACTTACAACAGGTAAATTTGCCCTGTGAAGCTTGAATAGAAGAAATTGGGTATTCTTTGCTTGCCCAAAGGTAAAAATAGTATTTGTATAAAAATAACACAGTCAGTTTGAGAAATGATACCAGTCAGTTGAAAAAGAAAAGTCAGTATGCCAAAAAGCCCACCAAGTAATTTGTGCCACCTGAATGCAATAGGAAGACAGCCATGAAATCCACCTAAACATCCACTGGAGAAGACGTACGATGTGTAAAAGGAGACTCTTTATCATCTGTTTATAAATGAGAAGACCTACAGTTAAAAAAAGCCCGAGACAGCTTTGAAGACCAGACTTCCCTTTGTAATATCAGAAGGGGGGTCTTATTGAACTTTTTTCATCAGGCCTCATTACTTCGCCAGGGTTTATCAGCGGCAGTACTGCTTTCCCATCCCTGGCAGTAGGGAAGAGCACACTGACACTGCGGAAACCATCCAGTGATGAAAATGACGGGAAGACTTTGTGCTGCTCCTTCATCTCTTTGTTGCTGGGGCTTATCACATTTTGGGGTGGCAAGAATCCTTTTAAGCTTTCAGGCTTCTCCATAGGGGTCATTTATCTCTCGCAAAGCCAGGGCCTTGACCTGAGGAGGCTGGCCAGGTGGCAGCTCACTATTGCCTGTGGCTCTGTCCTGCTGTGGGTGGCAGTACCCAAGGGGACTGTGGGTCTCTCTTTGTGCCCTGGTGTCATATTGGGCTGAGATTCAGGCAATCTCTGCCCTCACTTCCATGGGAAGGAACCTGGGGCTTACGGCGTAGAAAAGAGGTGGCTTGAGATGGGTACCCTCCCTCTGAAGAACAGGATGACAGCATGTCTGTTAATGAAGACAACTTTTGTTGGCCAAGCCTTGTCCTAACCTAGTTTTTCACCAGCTTTCCTCTGCCTCTTGTGACCTACTGAACACTTTCACACAGCATAGCCGAGAGGAACGCCGAGGGTAAATGGAGGCCTTGGATCCTTGCTCTCCAGCTGCCTCTGGAGAGGTACCCACACACTGATTTGTCTGTGAGCTTCCTGAAAAGTCTTGAAAAAGTGTAAACCCAAACATGACTTCTTTTTCATGCTAATTAAAAAAGTACATTTTAAAGACATGGGTTTAAAACAGTGTGGTGAGTTTTTTTTGCACAGTGTGAGGAACCAGCTGTGTTGGCTGGGTTCTCCTTGCAAAGTCCTCCCTGCTCAGAGGACACCAAGGCTCAGGACAGCACGAAAACGCTGGCAGCCGTTCATCGCAGCTGTAGCTACATGATAGCGTCTGCTTCTGTTTTGCCTGCTACAGCAGATCTTGAGTGAATTTCCTTCAGAAAAAGGAAAAAAAAGACACACACACACCCCCCCCCCAAACAAGGCAACTCTCTCCTTAGGCTAAAGCACTCAACCAAGCACCACATTTTAGGTGGCAGTGAAGCAGCATCCCCCCACCCTGCCCCTAGTCATGCGCCTCCATGTGACGGGGAGCACAGCATTCTTCTCACCAGCCCTTTCCCCAAGGCACCAGACACAACTCGCTAAGGATCAGAGGCATTCCCCCAGCCATGCTAAGTGCTCTGGGTAACAACGCAGCTCTGCTAACCCTGTGTCAGGCAGTCAGCCATCCCCTAGGAATGCAGTTACACCCAGAACAATACGGTGGTGGCTAGATAAGGAGACTTTTTCCTTATTTCCCAAGGATTTTATAGTCTGAAACCTGGTATACCCAGATTCCTTCAGTATAATGTTTGAATTTCAATGAAAAAAACCTCATGTCTACATTAACAAAACACTTTTTGCTGAAGACAAAAGACTTTTTAATAAATATCTTTGAATGTAATAGAGGCCTTTCTCCTTTGTTTGCTGGGTTCTGACGCTAGCGAGCTCCATGACTTAAATGGCAATGAGGCCGATGTTGAATAACTGGAGACCTGTGACAGGCACGAGTGGGGGAGCTGAAGGCACAAAGGGCCTGAGAATTGATCCTCCCTTCTAGATGCATTTATCCACTCCTCAGGGAGCGGGGTGGTGGGACGTGCAGTGCCTGTGCTGCTGCTGCTGTCCCCAACGCCACGCCAGTCCCTCTCCTGCCTCTCGGAGCCCCTCCACCACGCTCATGAAATTAATTCTTCACTAGGACAAAAGGAGGGGAGAAAAGTGAGCAATGCTGTCCTTAGAGCTCAGCGGTAGGAGACCCCTTGCTCCAGTTTGGCACCATTTATTTTTACAGGGGGAGCCCAGGGCGCTGCGGGCCCGTGCTCTGGGCTCCCGCTGGGGCTGCGAGGGATGGTCCGGGTGCTGCCTGTCCCCGGCATCAGCACCTGTCAGCAGAGCTGCCTGAGCACCAGCCTGTTGGCTACAGGGCTGTAGAACCTTAAAAAAATGTTTTTTTTTTTTCATGACACCTGGTTTGGGTATTAGTTTTATAGGTACATTACTGGGAGACAAAACCGGTATGTATTGTTTTAGTTTAGTTTATGACGATATAACACTGTAGATACCCAGTTAATGGATTCATTTTATGCCAGGTGAGATTCTGATTATACCTATGAAACTGTGGGGTTGCCTCTTGTCCTGCCCATGCAGACACTTGCAAAAGAAACCGATAAATATTGAGGCACAATTACACAAACAACCCATATGTCAGCGCACACATACATAGAAACACACACACACATAGACATGTAAGTACTCCTTGGATTTTAACATTATACCTTTATAGCTTCTGATGATGGGCAAACTATTAAATTAAATGTCTTTCCTTTTTGAACATTTTTGGTGGTTCTCCCCCAAATGTTAATGCCTTTTATTAAAACCCAACAACAATAAGCTCCCCAGAAGACACTACTGAAACGATAAACAAGCTTTCTGTTTACCAAAACTTAAATTTTCATTGAAATAAAATTTTCAATGTGCAATTCGCTACTGCCCCCAAATATCCTTCAAAAACATCATCAAAAAAATCCAGCAACATTTTCTCATTAAATTGCCATTGCTTTGTCTTTTCAGTATTTTTTTTCAGGGCCATTTGCCAGTGACAGCTGGAGTGTTCGGTTGGTTTTGTTTTATTTCAACCAACTCAAGCAATAATCTATTACATGGGCCTCCAAGAGGTTACTGTAGGATATTTGCTCAGGTGAAGCAAGTCCAAAGGGCAAGTCCATCTTAGAAAAGAATCTGGATAAAAAGCTATTAGTGGGCAATAATGTCTGCCCCAGCCCAAGACATACGGGGCATAGCAAGGAGAAAGACAGTATTAATGAATGAGGCCAAAATTATCAATAAAGCAGAAAGCAAGATGTTCTTAATTCTCTTAAATTAATTTCATTTTGGGAACTGATCAGCTCATCTTTCCACCGAAGGAGGAATGAGCACCAAACCTTTTGTGGTGCAGAACGTGGAAAGGAGTGACCAGGTGGCAATATGTCGTAAGATGAAATGATTTCTTTTCTGCTGAAGGTGCTGTTGTGAGTTCAGTTCCTACTGAGCTGGAATATATTTGGCTCAAGAAATGGATCAGGGTGGGTTTTGGGTTTTTTTAAAGTAAATTTTATGTAAGGTTTGGCAGGGAAAACTGTGGGACATGTTCTCGGCTTGCACATAGACTAGTCCCTCTCTCCCCACCTGAACACTGATAATTTCTGCTCCCTTCACTGACGCTGCAGAAAGAAAAAAACAGGGAGAAATTTGCTGCTTTGTGTTGATAGAAATGTTTTTTTTCGTTGTAAGGGGTCTGCAGTGACGTATGCAGTTAACCTTCTCTTAGCTTCCCCAGTCTCAGGAGGGCTGGTGGAACTTCTGCAGAGATGAGGAATGGTGGTTATTCCCATACCAACACCTTCAGTTTCCAAATTTGCATCTGGAGAAATACACCTGAATCCATGGATCTTTTGCAGACTCTGACACAGAGTCCAGAGCATTTTTCGTACCAAGACACATTTTTTTTTTTAACCACTCTCTCTAGGAGACCTAGGATTTTCTGTTAAAAGTTGCTGTGACTTGTCTGTGAAAAGATTTTTATAGATCTTACTCCAGTCCTCAGCAATGTCCCTGTACTGAAGCAGGCCCAAGTAGGAATGCCATTCTAAAAGTTGGTAGATTAGAAAGGTTTAATCTTTTTTTTTTTTTTTTTAAATTGCTTTGATCTGTATTCCTTGATCGAGTCGTAAGACCTGGACCTTTAATGTGGATATGAAAAAAAATGTGTGTCTGTGTGGGCTGACCAAACCACAGGCTCTCTGCCTGTGTCATCCTCTGTGGAGGAAGGCGAGCGGGTGGGTGATTAGACATGGTCATCTCATTGCGCAGGAATTTCTCACGATTCTCCCCAAACTAGGCTGTGGTAAAGAAGCTGACAAACAGTCATTGTCCAGGACTTAAAAGATGGCAACACCACGCTGCGGATTTTCCCATCAGATTTCTGTTATTCTCAGGAGTCTGTGATCCTGCTCACCCTAAGTGTCCTCACTGACGGTACTCTCTGCAGGGACGCGACATCTCTTTCAGTCCATCTGGCAGGACACCGTGGCTGTAAGGACTGCAGAAAGCCTCAAAAACCCTTCTAAGGGTTTGACCTTTTTCTTTTGCCCTCAAAAAAAAAAAAAAAACACCTAGAGTTTTTCAGGAACTGCAACACGGCGTGATGCTCTCTTGATGCCACTGATTTTCAGAAGCCTAGCAAGAGAATTCTGAGTTTTGGAGCTGCAGAATGGCAGTGCTCTGCAACTACATCCTGTCTCATTTGTTGTGCATTTCTTACTGTGATGAATTGCTGTAGTGAAGGACAAGGATGCCAACTTTGTCCTGGTTTTTAATGGGAAGGACTTGGAAAGAGATGAGCAGAATCTTTTCTTGACCTTTTGTATTGAGATAGATACTCGTGATTTGCACAGTGAAGTCAAGGCTGCTTCTGTGAAGGTAGAAGGTGTTAGATCTTGCAGCAGGAAAAGAGGCTACAGCTGCTTTCCTGTGGTTATTAGATTTTGTATTCTTTTGGTTTTGTGAATATAATCAAAAGGAAGTAGACAAAAACTGTCTCTAAGGAAGCAAAGATCTTCCTTCCTGTTGGGAAAGGAGACAGCAAGGATGATAAATTCCTCGCCAAGTGAGTCATTTCTTCACTTAAGAGACTTCAAAGCTTTAAAAATTGCTTTTTGGAGCATGGAGCTCAGATATGAAATTGCGTGCGCTCTTAATGGATGATGCTGATCTTTCCCTTGACAGGAAATGATACATAGAAAGATGGCAGGGAAACAGGTGGTTTTGAGTGAGATGCTGCAATATTACATCTTCCCAGAGCAGCTCTAGAAAAAAAATACCCTTTTATTGTATTGCACGCTGACAGAAGCGAGAGACAAGTGTTCAGGACTGCTCAGTGCTTCCAGTGTTAGTTGTCAAATACTTTACAGGCTAAGTAAACATTTATAGGATAAATAAAGGAAAACTAAACTATGATTTTAGTTTGACAGTCGTACATTTTCTTGAAACATGCCTGGAAATTACTTGACTAAAATTAGGACCATCATATAGTATTTATTTAAGAAGCAGGTGGAGTGAGAGCTTTTATATAGCGCTACCTATTAAAGCTCTAGCCCCACCGTGGCTGCCTCCTTAGCTCTCATGGTCTTTATTTTGAGAAACTGTTACAAAGACTGCTGGTGGCTCCTGGGCGTGTTAGAGCTCAACAAACATATTTGTCCTACTGCTTTCAACTCGTACAATTACAGGGAATTAACTGTACATTAATGCTGTGCAAATTTTGGAGCACTGAGACAAGTGGCATGAAAGGGCATTACTCTCTCTTTTTTGAGTATTTGATGACGTGGTAATGTGCTCATCATCAGCATACCAGTTTTACTAGCACTCGAGTCTTCCCAAATGTTGTGTACCAATCCTAACCTAATGCTCTACGTCCTTAAACACCTGAATACTAGATGATGTGACACATAAGACTGTGTTTTTTTCTGAAGCGCTAATTCCTTTTGAAGGCTTTTGACAATCTTTGAGCCTTAGCTCAAGTGAATGGTCAGTGTGTTACATGGTCACAAAGCAAAAATCCCGTTTCATGTTGAATCCCCCCGCTAAGTACCGTGGGTATTGTTTTGTGGAATAAAACCCAGCAAAAAAACCACACAACATTCAGCCTGTTAAAGTTAAAAAGCTCCCACCATATCCTTTGAGGTGTCAGTGCTGCGAGTCCCAAGCAGAGAGAGGAGCTATGAGATGCGCCATGGGAGCTCCTGCCAGAGGGGACGACTGCGACTCCATTGCACGAGCTGGAATATTCTGAAGTTCTTCAAAAACCTCGAACTGCTCAAGCAAGGCTGAATTTAAGCCTTGCTAACTTAAAGAAAATATAACAATTTACTTTGATCAGAACTAGAGTCCAATTTATTTTAGGTGGAGAAACTTCCTTTTGAAGAAACTTTCTAAGGAAACTTTTTTAAGGAAGCTTTTTTGAAAGTACGTCAACCCAATCTTACAAAAATTGGTTCCTTACCAGCTGTATAGATTTCCAGTAAATGCGTCACGGCGGGGAAATAAAACTGAACAACACACATGATGTGAGCAGCCATAAAGGTGACCTGCTTAGAAGGGAAAAAGTACTGAGCAGAAGATGTCTACTGAAATACTGAAAGAGAAATTGCCTGCCAGCCTGGGAACTGTGAGCCTGGGAACCAAAAGCGTCCTTGAGAAGCACAGCCAGTGTCTCTGAAGTGCAGCTGGGTGCCTAGAAACCGGAGGCATCCTGAGATGCCCTCAATGAGCACAAAACCGAGGAGCTGTAATGGCAACTGGAAAGGTGAAAAGTAAACTGGAAAAGGGGGAACACATCCTGAGAAAGCAGAATTGGTGAACTGGTAACTGCCATGGGCTGGTCTATCTGCAAGAACAGGAAAAGTCCTCAAAAATTGGTCTGAGAGAATAGAAATCGTCATCATCTATTGGCTGTCCCTGGTGAAAAACAGGTATTAACAGCATCTATTGGCTGCTCGAAGCGGTGGTGTCCTATGGCCTCTTACGTCTCTCTGATACAAAAATGACTTTCTATCCACAATGGAGCTTCTCTCTCCCTTCCCGTGTTGCACATGCTTGTCCCTTTCCTAAAGCGGTCTGCAGGAACTTTCTACAAGACCTCGGGCCCTCGCTGGGGACGCCTGGCTGACTCCAAACTCTGTGACATGGATCACCTTTGAAGCGATACTCTGCCTGTTGTTTTGTTGTTCCCCCACTGAGCCCACGCTGGGGCCGGTCTCGTTTGTCCTCCCACCCCTGGGATGGTTGGGTCTCTTCTGAGACCTGCCTGATGCGCTTGGTGCCACATATATACATTTAAGTAATCTATCAGAAGTGTATCTGCTGTTACATTATTGATGTTTGCTTCACTAGTATTAACTCTGTTGTAACCTGTAACTTTATATAGATATACTTCATTGCTGCTATTATTGGATGCTGCTATAATTGATTGTTGCTATAATTGATAGCTGCTATATTATTGATTGTTGCTATACTATTGCTTGCCAATAATAATTTCTAATAGCTTGATATATATATTCGCTTTCTTAACCATAGGTACCCTTGCTAGTGGTGATTTGTGTGGTATTTGTGGCAATCTGTAATAAAGTTGAGAAATTTAGAGGAGGAAGACTCCATGCTCTTGTGCATTACAAAACTGTACGAACCCACGGTCTCGATCTTTATACACCCGCGGGCCGGGTAACCCCTTGGGTCGTGACATCACGTTACAACTTCAAGTCACCCAACGCCAGCTCTTAAGCGCAGGATGCAAAACAGCCAGGAAAGAATAAGGAACAACACGCACAGAATTCTCTAATATCAAAATATAGCAATTTATTCAAGACACTGAATATGATCTGTTGATTCTCTCCTTAAAACAAATGAGCTACAATACACAAGGTGAATTTGAAGAAAGTGTGGGTGGGGGAGAAACAAAATAAGGGTTGGTGTTGTTTCAACAGAACCTAGGAAATGCTGAAATGAGAACCAAGTCTGGCTGCAAGTCTGACACAGACAATAAAAACTGCAGAAGCCAGAATTCAGAATTTCAGTGAGTGGCTGAAAGAACATTTCTGCAATTGACAAAGAACCACATCTTTTTAAAAGGCAAAAGGAGGAAAAAAAAGGAGGAAAAATTAAAAAGGGAAGAAGAAAAAAGAAACCCAAAAACAAAGCAGACCCTTACATTTGACAAAGTGCACTTCACTTGGCTCTAAAATTAGCTATTTTTTTCTTTTTTTTAAACAAATTAAAAGGAAATTTCTAAGATGTAGCATGGGGTTAATGTGTGTATAACCCTGTAAGTCAGGCCCTTTAGTGCCCCAAAAGGGACCCAGTGTTTTCTACATAAAAGATTCAGTATCCTTCTAACCCACAGAGTCGAGTGGTTTTTCAGAAACTGTTTTGTTTTTTTTTTTTTTTTCACTTCAAGGCCAGTTCCAGACAGCCAGCAATGATAAAAATCCAGTAAGTCTCTCGATGCTTTCACAATCCTGTTTGGTCACTTGGGCTTTTCAATTTCTCTTCTGTTACAAAGAGCTAGAAAAAAAAAATCAAAAAATACTGTATGAAAAAAATGCAGTCTGCCAGCCCGTTGCTTCATGCTGTTCCATTGCAGGGGAGCTGCGGGGATGCCACCGTGGCAGTGGAGGAAAGCGAGAGCTCCCACGAGGGCAGTTCTGCAAGTCTAGGCTTAGATGTCCATGTTGAACTACAGCCTGGAAAATCCTCTCTCTCCCCACTGCCCACCCCCAAAAGAAACCGGCCCGCTAGGCTAGGATTAGCCTTTGCAACTACATCTTCTGCCTTCCTTAATAGCTGCCCTCATTGTAGCTGAAAACTATCTACTACAGTATCTTTGAGGACTTCCCACTCTTTAGGGTCTTGGGGAGGGGAAGAAAGGTGAATTTTCTTAGCGTTTCACATACGCTGCTTTCAAATCTGATGGTCTGTATGGAAAACTCTGGACCAGCAGCCTCTCTCACACATAGGCTTTGAAAACCAACTGATTTTCAAATTCTGTTTCTCTTGGCTTCTTACCTCCATGCAGGCAGGCAGAGGAAAGGTGGTGTTCTGACAAAGAAAAAAGAAACAGGCATCACGGACACTGCTGAGTTATCCACAGTCGCTCTGCCGGGAACAACCAGGAAACATTGTCTATGTAGCCAGCCAGCCATGTGGCCTTGCTGAACTCGGATTGAGCAACCTCATCTCTTTGAATCCTGAGGTCTGCCCTATTCAAGCATCACTCAAGGGACAAGGTCCCGTCCGCGCTGCCCTCCGCTGCCTGCAGACCGGGAGCTTCTGCGTGTTAGTCTCAGAAACGCCACCCAAAAGCAGCTTAGGAAGTTAACCGTGTACATGCAATGATTGTAATCAAATCATTGACCCAACCGTGCTTTATAAAACCACATTAAGCCTTTGTATTCAAATTCAAGTCTCTCTTCCAATAAGTACTTTGTTTTTTTCAAGTAGTGACTTCAAATCAGTAGGTACACGTGGTTATTATAAAACAGTGCAAAACTGCCACGTGATCATCTAGAGCCCATGCTCTTGGAGCAGAAAATGAAAACCAACACATGAATGCATTTAACACTGAAAATAATCCTTCATACCTTCCAGTGTCCAATTCTTTGATATAAATTATAAACAAGCATAACTGTCATTAATAACCAAAATCCCACATAACTGTTTTCACCTCAGGACTGAGTAACCCTTTTAGCAGTTATTTCTTTTCATTCATTTCTCCTTCCCAAATGTGTATCTTTAAGAAATACAGCCGAAGCTGGCAGTGGCTAGTTCCACTGGAATGACTAAGATACTGTGCAAATGCAAGTGTAAAGACAGGAAAATGCAGGAGAGAAAACGAGGTATGGATTCTACGGTGCCCTGATGATGCCATGATGCTTGGCGGGGCTTGCACCACCAGTTCAGCACTAGGGCTCTGGTTTTGGTTTTGCTCAGATGAAATCACCACTTCAGCAGCCGTGGTTAAATCACAGGGAAGACCCTGTGCTACAGAAATAGCAACTTTGGGCGGGATGGTACTGCGTGATGTTAAGGGGGTTCTCTGCTTGTTTGTTTTTCTCTCTTACAAATCCTAGCCTAGCCTGTGGGCTAGAGAGGACACCTGCTTGACTCGGCCAGTTCTGAGGACTTGTCTAAATAACGGCTGCCACCGCCCCACAGTTGCCCTATAGTTTACAGCACTTTCAATAAACTCTGCCTGTGCATCCTTCTTTGCATCCATCATTTGCTCTTAGAGGAACGTAGTCTTCAGGAGGCATCCCGGCAGATGTTGAGCTTGCAGAGGAAATCATGTCCAAAGCAGATAGGTGGTGCTCCAGAAGCTTTCATTGTCATCCTCATCATTTCATCCACTGTAACTTTACAGTAGCATATACGTTGAGATATTATTTATGTATCCTTTGTCAAGTCCTCACCTAACGGAGAGTTCTATGTTGTCTTCTGAGCACCGCACTGAGGACGCCCTCAAGGCTAAACCTGCCTGGGCAGACAGCGAGCCTCCAAGCGCAGACCCAGAGCTTTCCTTGTAGCATGGAGAACACACACGGCTGAGGGTGACAGCAGCACCGCACACCGCCCGATGCAATGGGAGAGCTTGATTCTAGGTGTGTGCCAACCATGGATGGACAGGAGCTTGGCAAGAGTCTGTTCTTCAACAATGATAGATGCAGTCAATAGAACTTGGTCCAACTGGTCCCGTTAAGTCAGTGGTAAAATCCCATTGACTCACTGGAAGAGAAACAGCTGAGGGGGATGAATAGTGGAGGACAGCACTGCTCAGCAAGGCCACAGGCAGCCAAATCCACGCTCTGATGACATCTGAACTATTGCTAGAGGAAAGAAGATACACAATCGTCTTCCCCTGGTTAGCAAGGATAAACGAAAATACGGACTCAAGAAAATGAATGCTATATTTATAGTCTCAAACTTAGGAAACCCTTTTAATATTTGTACATCATCAAACAGCCACAAAAATGAAATGAGACTATATAAATGGCTGGCTGCTGGAAGAGGACTCTTAAAATGACTGGCATTTGTTGTATCAAATGGCATTTTTCCTTAGAGCACTTTCTGAGAGAGAGAAGAGAAAAAGGATACTGCACCTTTCATGTTCCTCGGACTGTGTGTCATTCTTTTTGCTTGAATTACACAACTGGTCTACATTTGGTGGCCATTTTAGGCTTTTAAAACTGTTTAACATAAAAAATATTTTTTTTCCAAAAATACACTGGGTTCTTTCTGTTAAAAGTCATCTTTCTCCTGTAAAAATCTTCCCCAGCACTGCATTCTTATATAAAGCACTTGTTACACAATTTGCTGAAAGTGCCCTTGAGACGCTAAGATCTGAAGCATGGAGGATTTTCTTTTTCTTTTAAACGGAGAGAAAGAAAGGAAAAGGAAGAGAGAAGAGAGGAGAAGCAGTCTGTCAAAAATTTTCATTGTCATGTCCACCTGGTTGCATCTACTATGGGCATACAGGGAAAAAAGAAAAAAAAAAAAAGGGCAAGAAGAAAGAGGAGAAAAAAAAGGCAGGAGAAGTTGGGAGTGGAAGGGAGAAATAAAAGGAAAACAAAAGTTTCATCCTAAGCCTGGGATCCTCCAGGCTGTAATATTCCAGCTGATAGAAAAACCACTGAACAAAAAAAGTAGTCTAGAAAATAGAAAGTGTTGTGATTACAAAGTTGAGCATTTCATCAGTACAAACTGGTCTTTGAACGTCCTTTGGGAGAGCAACTGTAGTGTCCAAATTGGAAGGAAAAAATACAACACCGCATGGAGGAGGATTTTTTTTCCCTTTTGGTTTATCACAGCATTTTTCTTTTTTTTTTTTTTTTTTATTAATTTTTTTGGCACAGCTTTTTTTTCCCAGCCATCAGAGCAAGTTCTCAGACGCAAACCAAACAGTGCAATGCCTAGCTGGTGGCTTCATGCTTCCAAGGCTGAATGTTCCAGGTGGAAACCATTCCCTCCCCCTCTGAAGTGACTGTGTTTTTACTCCTTGATGAAGGTTACGGACAAAATACTAGACACCTGTGGCCAGGGAGAGTTGGTTTCACGGTACACTCTAACTTTGTTCAAGTTCGTACAGTTCTGGAGCTGTTAAGAATAGTTTTGAAGAGTGCTTCTCCCCACACATTCACTGCTGGTCCATTTGAAATTTCTTCTAAAACATTTCACTTTTACTTCCGCAGATCTAGAACACAAACCTGGAGAGAAAAGACTCAGCATTAAGAACCATTTCTGAAGGTGACGTGGAAGTCCTATTCATATGCAGCTCCGTACATCAGCCAGCTGTACGTTACACTCCCCAGCTTCAAATCAGCCAGTCTCAAGTACCTGTTTACATGCACACAAGCAAGGGAACAACTTGGCATGGGAGGAAATCCAAGCAAAAACTGTGCATCTAACATTTAGCTGGGCTTTCATTGGATTATAAGCAAACATTTTGGTGGCACATCCCAGATAAGACTGTGGGCTCTATTTAGTTGCCTGAATACAGTGTCCACTTCCATTTCTGAAATATATCCAAAAGAGAGGCACAGGCCTGGCAGGCATGACACAGGACCTAGAACGGACACGCTCCCATTTGGGGCGGCTGTTGGAAGCCAGGCATGGCACCATCTCAAATGGCACAACTAAGCTCAAGCAACTCAGTCACGTCGTAGGTGTACCCTTTGTTAAAACCAGTTGAAAAATATTGCTCTAAAGTAGCTACGCCAGCCAGCCATGTAGAAAAGTTATTTTAAAAAGCTGTAGAGTGTGTTATAACCTCTGTGCGTCCTTCACAAGCTGATCATGCTACAACTGGAATTTTTTTAAAGTAACATTAACAGTAAAAATAGTAATGAATAATCAGTATCACTATGGCAATATTTCTCCTTTATCATGCGACGAAATCTTTGGGCATCATGCTGAAAACTTCCTCTTTTAGGAACTATTCAAGGGTAAACTTCATCAGTGGGATAAAACTTAGAAAGCCCCAGGACAACTGATTGTTAGAGAGTTGACTCCTCTGATCTGACCTTCATTAAAAATTGACAGATGAATTAATGATAGATGAATTAATGATAGAAACAACACTACTGTTGTTCTTACCAAATATGTATTTAAAAGTCATTCCCATCTTCAGTAATATTCACCTATTCCACAAGCATTCTTCACTTGCAATAGGAACACCACCTCCTAGTACTGAAAACCTTCCAAAGCAGGAGAGTTTTTACTATGTTCCACAGAACTACTTACTTCTGTCTTGAGCTGTTTACCCTTCAGCTCTGTCCAGAGAAGGCAGTATGGCATGTAAGGTTTTTTTTTGACACTCTCCAGAAAAGTAATCTCCACCCGACATTTACAACGTATAAAGCTTCTTACCGATCCGTCTGATGCGCTTGCTCCCACTTTGTCTCCTCTAGCATTCCAGCAGACTTCAAAGATGCCCCCGGTGCCTCGGTAGCTATGTACTAGAGTTCCACTCTACAAAGAAAGACAGCATGCAAACATTTGATACAGAAGTTCCCCTTCTTTTTCTCTGCCATGTGGAACTATATTAAAAAGAAGAGAGTGGTGATGAGGTGGGGGCTATTCACATCACCCAACTATGGTCATCTGCATAAAGTGCTGAAGTTAGGAAACTGGTCTTTGATAATGAAGAGAAACAGGCTTCTTCAGAAAGCAATTTAGAGTAGGACTCTCAGACTTCTGTTTTTGTCAACTTTGTAACAGTAGAGGCCTGGGGAGATAAGCTGAGGTGGTCTTTTCTAAAGTTTGTTGTTCAGGCTGTGAGGCATCAGTATCCAGAATTAAATCTGTGGAACTATGATGTCCCACTTTTCTCCAGAATACACCCAGTCCCCAGCCTATACACCCTTTGTATCCATCATCTGATCATCACAAAGTATAAGCCAGGTGCATCGGCCTCACAACTGGACTCAGCTTGTTACTAAATAAAAGTACCACTTATTTCTAAGAATCAATCCACACCTTTGCTTCACAAAGCTGACGGCACAAGATCATGTACCTATTTGCATGCATGCTAGTGTTCTAGCATACAATGAAGCCTGAGCAGAAACATTCTGGACAGTCACCTCACTCCACCTGAGCGACTCAACTGTTACGCTGGGATTTGTATCAGGCAATACAACCACGTTCACCTTGGCTGGCAGGTCATACGCTACAGAGGTACATAATTTTCCATTTAGGCTTTTGCTATTAATGTGTTATCTAAACCGGATGTGCTTCACGGTACCTGAGTATTCCATATATGGACACATTTGTCAAAGGACCCACTGGCTAGATATTTTCCATCAGGACTAAAAGCTACACTGTAGACAGGCTCTTGATGTTTTGTTAACGTATGGATGCAGACTCCTCGGTCAACGTCCCACAGCCGAACAGTGGAATCAAACGAAGCACTGCAAGAAGCATTCAAACACATGCATGTCTTAATTTGAGTGTTAATAGATTTGTAGTTTGATACTGTACACATTTTAAGAGAATACCACAGGTTTTTTCCCTTGGCTAAGCAAGGAATAATGTTTCAAACAGAAAAGCTAATGCTCACTACAGCCTTTATGTTTTTAATGACAAGAACTATATCTACAGAACTGGATTCTTGTATGCAGACCCTTTTGAGTTTACCTAGGGTGCTGGGTAGGATCAGATCAGTATCCCTAAGAGGGCCAAGCTCCCTCCTTTTGAGATTCTACCTGCTATTATTCAGGAAGGTCAAATATATACTGTCATTAATAGGATAAATGGTTCCAGAGATATCTTATTCCTAATGGATTTGCATTATTTAATGAATTAGCATTCTGTAATTCTCTAGAGTTGTGGTTCACTTTGTTTCATTGCTGGTTTTTTTGCTACAATCCATCTAAATCCCAAACTGTGGGTTTAGAGGAAGGCAAGGGAAATAATTGGTACTAAAAATATTAAAAGACAACTCCAAGAAAGTGAAGTTCTTCCCTGTCCACTCCCAGACTAAGGAGTAAAATAAATAAAACAGCTTTGATACAACTTCTCCTGAAACTGAATATACCATGAACAGATTTGATAATCCCGTGGTACTACCATCAACCGGCATTCTACAAGCAAACTCATTCCCTAAACTCAAAGAAGAACGTTGAACAGATTTTCAGGTGGAATCTTGAAGATTACCCAAGCTTTTTCTCTGTTAGTTAACAAGGCTATAAAAATTGTCAATATCTGCCCAGGTGAGTTGCATGACCCTGGTTACAACATGTTCCAACTGGCTGGATGGGCTGCCATCTGTCTCATTAAGTACCTTCATTCGTAACAACCGGATGCTGGATGTGAAGGTGCAATGCCGGATTTACAATCCTTTTATCAAGACAGCTGAAAAGTTAAATATCATATGACTCAATTTTCTTTCTTTTTCTTTTTCCTTTTTCAGATATGATTCCTTTCCCTTTGTATCCATCCCCCTGATTTACAAATGCAGGTAACTTTTTACTGGAATTGTCTGCAGGAAGACTGACGGTAAGGTGACAGCAGAGTTACACGTCAGAAAGACGATCCTTCTTCTTGGTAGGCAACAGAAAGAGGCATATTTTTACCTTGCTAACATGATGTTGGAGTTTGGGTTGCTGGTGCCTGGTCCTGTAGGACTCCATTTGATAGTATAAATCTCTTTGCTGTGAGCCTGAAGATCATGTACACAGGTATCTTGCTTCATGCTCCAAATCTAAGTCAGAGTAATTATGAAGGGGAAAAATGGCAACGTTACTAATCTCTTAGCTGAATTATTTCAATTCTGTGTTATTCTTACAATTTGTTTATTTAAGATCTCGACACACATGCGTACACATAAACATAACTTAAGTTTGTTAATGCAGCAGTTTGGCACTTACAATGCAAACACATTAGAATAAACCCATTAGGGGAAAGAGCTACACGTTCAATAGTACTTATTCAATAGATCACAAGAACTAAATAGTTGCTGTACTTGCCCCATAGCCTGTAGCTGTATTTTCATCCAGAAGCTTAAGTTACTGTTTAGAGAAGTTTAACTTGAAGTTTAAGTCACACATTGCAACAGCAGTCATTTTAAAGAGTGAAAATAAAGTTTCAGTAACTGCTTAGAACCTACTAATTTTCTCTTAAGCCAGTCAAGAGCCACATCAAATTTTCCTTTTCCTCCTGAACTCCATTTGTTTTCCTAATGTTTTTAACAGCACAGACAATGGAATAAGATCAGCTATTTATGCAGTGTTACATGGCCAAATACTTCAGCGTGAGATAAAGAATATGCTCAACAGAGATGACAGGTAATTTAGTACATCTTTTTTTCAGCTAACTGAGAAAACAAGATGAAGCTAATTCACAGGGAGGAAAATAACTCAAATTTAGTCAGTCAATTTCAGAGAGATACCATAAAGGTAGTAATGATTTAACTCACTTGTTGTAAGTCTGCACTACGAGGGAAATGATGTGCTCTTATGCTGAATTTTCACCAGCATACCTGAGTCTGCTTTTGGAAATGTTACACCAAGCTTAGCCATGTTCTATGGCTAACAGGCAACATATGTTCCAAGAAGTTGTAGGAAAATATCAAGATCTCCAAAATAAAGGAGGAAAAAAAAAAAAAAAAAAGAAGCCAGAAAGGACTGATTTCCAAAGGAAAAGGAAGAATAATAATAATTGCCTGAACAAGATTTGCAGCGTCCATCACTGATGGTTTTTAAAAACAGGCGAGGCCAGGGATAGCAAACCATCAGCTCTTGTGCCAAATTCAGTGGTCAGAAATTTGAACTGGCACCAACAACACTGAGCCACAGTGGTTTTAAAAGCACAGCACGCAACCGGGCACCAAAAAAATGTGCTACCACTGGGTCAGGATGTTTAAGCAGAGCAAACTGTTTACTACAGTACTGCTCTATGGCAGCATAACAGGCAAAACGGTTTCCTTCAGTGTCTTCTAGCCCTATTTTCTACACAGGTTGTGTGCATGCTAGAAACATCTCTCACTTCAGCTGTGTCAATCAGCAGTGAAAAGAGGTTATAGAGCCTTAATTAACACAACTATACTATCAGGAATCTGTATCACTGGTACAATTCTATCCATAAAACCAAATCTTTCCAGGGATGTTTGCTTTGCTCAAGGAACCAGCATAAATCAACGGTCCAGCAGGAGGGTGCTACTGTTACAACATACAGCTATTCCTATGTGAACACAGCCTTCATTCAACACAGCTGGGAAAGGAGAATGAGACCGCGAGGAGTTTGGGCTGGAAAAGCTCTATCACGGAAAGAATTTCTGCAAGCCCAGACTCCCCCTGTATTAGCAATACTTTGCTAGTACAGTGCAATGGTCCAGGTGTGCTGGTAAAGCAACCTACGCTGCCTGTGAGCCAGAACCCAAGATTCATTCCATCTCACTTCAGGCACTTAACAGAGAGGCATGTACATCAGCAGCATAGCTGCCTTAGGCTTCCTGTACAGTGAATGGATAAAGACAGGCATTTTCAGAGAACAATTCAGAATATTTGGTGGGCTCTGAATTTATATGTCCTGTCCCGTTGCTTAGTATTAAAAAAAAAATAAAGAAAAAAAAAATCAAACAGCTCCGATGAAATTACTTTCAGAAAAAAGACTGCAAAGGGAACACTCTTTTTATTCTTGTCAAAGTGTAACAAACAGACTGCTTCTTAGCATAGGGATCGTGCCTCTGTTGACATGCAAGCAGGTGTGTGTGTATATATTTTAAACTATGACTATTCTGTGACAGTGACATTATCAGTCACAATGCTTATTTGAACAGGATGTCTCAGTTTTCCCAGTGGCTGCTTTTCTGTGTTAAATCTTTCACGTTAGCTTTAAGAAATATGGGACAAAATGCAACTATTATTTGTGCAGAGTTTTCTGTGATACAGTAGTACCAGCATTCTGGAGAAGATTAAAAAATAGACGCAATATTTGCCTTTACTTTTTGAACATCAGGAATGGAAATTATATTACCTTTAATGTCATATCATCGGAGCAAGATGCTAGTAGCATGCCAGATGGGTCCCATTTGATTGCATTAACCTCGTTCTGAAATAAAGAGTGATTTTATTAAGTAAATATTCCTGTTACTTGCATTCTACTGGGCACCCGGCAGAGGGCACTCAAGGTTTACGCATGCAACAAGTTCAACCACGAATTACAGCCCTGGCTGCTTTGTGGGTGAAGAAAAGCAGCGAGGCTTCCGTAACACACTCAAGTGTCTTTTAGGAATGGTAACCATTTTGTGTTTGTGAACAATACACACAACCAGTCTTCTGATACATGTTCTGGCACAAAGTCTCTCATACTCTTTCTTCATATGCTAGGATTTAAATAAACCCTCAAACCAGACAGACTGATGATACAGCATTAACTTCTTTTTAAAATTGGGGTATTTCTCCGGTTAATATTCTGTAGATCTTGGAGGTACAAATTTTCAACAGAAAATATGGGTGAGGTGTAAAGTTTTGTGGAGTTTACAATTCTTAGTATTGCAGCTCTACAACAATGCTGGTCTCTCTAAAGACGGGTGTATGTGTAAATGAAATCCAGGATGGAATACTGAGTAGTTCACGATGCTTTCTCTATCAGTCTTTCTAGCACTTTGTAATTAACTAAGTCTAGTGAATCCCCTTGGCAATCAATGAGTTTCTGTGCTTTTTTGAGGTTCATACATATGGGGGAAAAAAACATTTAATAAGAAGAGAAAGATTTTTTTTTAAAAAACATAAATTGGGCTCATGGTCTCAGCGAAAATAATCCTGGAAAATACTTAGGTTTTGCTTTATCCATTTTACACGTTTCAGTCATAATTAAAAGGAACTGTACAGATACTTGAAGTAAAATTTGGATCATGTGCAAAATGTTGCATTTCAGGTAATCATAAAAAGCACGAGTCTGTTGGTAGGAATGCGCAACCTGTCATGAAATATCAGTTTAATATCAGTTTAACCACAGACGAGATACAGGTCTCCAAATGCACAATTCTTCCTCAGTGAGGAGAGAGCAAGTTCTGGAAGTTAGTATCTAAATTACAAGTCTGTATATGATAGCAGTTTTCTCATGAATGAAAGCTAGAAAAACTAGCCTTTGACAGTCATTAAATATCACCAGGAAAAGAGGGGGAAAATACATCCTAAACAGATCTTATTAGATTAAATTGATTCTAAAACTGAACAATGGCTGGAGGTAAATTGTTCTCTCCTTATTCATAGTTCTCATTTACTAAAGGAAATTAAGCCAGCAGAAAACCAAATCATATTTATTAATGTGCCCTTAGTCTGCAGCTCGTGCTACATATAAATAGTCTCACTGTTCAAGCTGCGGGTTTTGCCTCCTACGGTGATTTAGAACAGTTTATCCCCTCTCACAGGCAGTGAGTCACTCCTGAGGAATATGGTTTCAGGGAAGCAAGGGGATGTAACACCTTTGGTGCTAGAACACACCCTGCAAACACATCAGCTGCCATCATTGTTCCATGCTGTGGTGACTTTATCACTTAACGTTTTGGACTTCTTAAACTTACTGTGTGTCCTTGAAAGGTTTTAACAGGACGATCACAGCCAAGTCTGCATACGTGAATGCACATGTCAGTGCTGCAGGAGGCAAAAGTAGTGTTGTTCTGCCAGTCTACATCCAGAGCAGGAGCTGTGAAGTACAAACGGAAGGAACATCAGGGAACACGGCAAAGAAACAGCTATTCCAAATAATTTTCCTCCAGTCACCCATCTGGATCAAATGGAATAAAAGCTACTTCTTGGACTATCACCTACTACCAGTTACAGGGATGACAGGGACTGTCTGAAGGGAACAAATTATTTTTTCTCTTGCAGTGGATAATCTGGATGCTTTGCATAGCATCTATTTATGAGAATCTTTTGGGTTAAGTTACATAAGAGGGGGCAAAGCAATCTGCCTCCACCCTCCCTGCTCCCAGCTGCACGCTGCTCTGGGGCCATCTCTACCATTCATTCCTCTGTAAGCCAGCTCAGCAAAGAATCTGGAAGATAACTAATCCAGAAAAAATGTGCGTAATTTCAGCTGGGTTAGAAAAAAATGTTCCTGTGAATGCCTGACAGAACGCACGGGAGGGAGAAGAAGCAGGTGGCCATCTTCCTTTGCATTAGCTTTATGTAACCACCGATGCAAACCTATCATTCTGGGCAGACACTTGGATTAATAATACCTACATTCAGTTTAATTTGGTTGGGGATTGATTTAAGAAAGGTACATTGATCAAGCTGATCTGCAATGAGAGGAAGAGTTTGTGTAGAGGTGTGTTTGGCATTAACTAGGACTGAACTACTGAAACTTTGTACACAGATAGCACATGAACATGTAACTAGTGCCTGTGTGCAACACACACGCTTTGCAAAGCGTGTGGAAAAAACAAACAAAAAAACCTTTTACAGCTCGTCACTGCAGAATAAAAACTTGCACAGGAGTAGGGGGGAACTCCTGACATACAGCTTGCTTGTGTTTCTACGACTGCTGCATGGTTTTTTGCTCAGTAAAGAGTTTAGCTGCCCTCCAGAGGATGACATAAGACTTGCTAAAATATAGCAATCTTCATTCTCAGCACACTCCTGTGAGAAGCAAGTGTGTCAGAACGGGAGCAGCACGTAGGAAGCGAAGTCGAATCTCTTTCTGGCAACAATACAGTGCAAGTTTATCACTGAAATGAAACCAAGAAATGCCTTATTCAAATATGCTCAGAAAAATACTTTTGTAATACAGAGGTGAAAAGATACCTGTTCTGCCAAGCCTATTATATTCAAATATGTTTTTTCCTGTTACAATTTTTATGAACTGCAAAATAAGATTGATCCACGTCACCTTCCAAATCATCAGGTAGCTCTCTAAATGAGAATGGAGGGCTGAAATTGTTTCATATACAAGTATTTTGTAGATTATTAATGAAAAAGCTCAATAATTCTGTGTGACAGGTAAGGAATTTCTATGTTGCAGAAATATAAAGGAAATTTGTGTGAGGAAGGCAGGTTACTTCTGAGTTTTCCAATGAACATGAACGGGGATCAGGGAACAGTAAAGGATTTTGTTTCTTTAACTGCCCGTTTGTCTTTCTCTTTATGCTGCAAGCTTTGTATTACTGTTTCAGAGCAAACAAAAATCTGTCTTCATTACTAGCAATATGCCTTCAGGGCTAATATCTAGTACGAGCTGAAAAGTAATTTTCTGAGAGCTACTGGAACCTAAAGCGATGGATTTGCACTGCAGCATAATTTGAATCAGAGTGTTGATAATTGATACCGATTCATATATTGGTGTATTTAATCATATCTTTACTGGATAAGTAACTACATAAAATGGCCTGGAAAAACAACCAAATGTGTTTTTTGGTGCAAGTAATCAAATTGCCAAAGTGTCTCCAAAACCACGGGATACTAGCCAATTGCATGAAAACGATTAGAATGTCATCTAATAAAAGCTGTAACAAATCCTTAAGAAATGCAGCTAAAATAAATCCCAATAATAAAATCGTTACAATAATTATCAGTTAATTTAAGCTTTTTCTGAACAAATTTAGGTGTGATTCAGAATTAGAAGCTCAGAAGAGGACTGAGTTAAGTGTCTGCAGGGAGTGATTCAGAGCACTTAGTTGTCTAAAACTGGGTCACACAAATATCTCTTATGGTATCACTTAACCAATTTGTTCCTGCATGCATAGACATCAGTCCACATCTATCAGCAGATGTGAAAACTGGATTACTTCACTCCATTTTAAAGAAATAAGCTTTGTGAATACATATTTTGATCAAATGCCCTATGATGACTCATAGTTTTGCAAAGAATAATGAAACCCTAGAAGGTACTTGTCCACATACTTACACATTTTGACCATAAACCCTTAAAGTTACATGGGAACATTAATGATATAGAGGCCTTCAAGACCTAGACAAAGGAGCCTTCCTTATGTATTTTAATATGACAGTTTTGTCCATATGGGTGTAAACTAAACAAGTTGTTGTAAAGCAGCAGAGAGTAAAAAAAATTTATGTTATTCCCAGGCCAAATATCTCCAGACTTCAAAGAAGTATGCAAAGAAGTACGCCACACAAGTATGTGTTAAAGGAACTGCACTCTGTCTAGACTAGACTTTTAATTGTTAAAATTCCACCTTTAATCCTTATGTAGATAAGGTTTTCAGATCCCAGATATGGACAGGAATTTGCTGTTAGTTTGTTCTGGTGAATAAGTGATGCCAAGAGGACAAAGTGAGGTCTTGGTGGCTTTAGACTTATGTGAGGACAAAGATTCCAGCTGATTTTAAGGGTTTTTTTAGGACATATGCTTCTGTCCTATCAACAATTCCCTTAATAACTAACTGCTTTACTTCCCTATGAAAACATATTTGAAATAATGAAAAAAGCAAAAAGATTAGCCTCTTCACATCTCCACTTCAGTTGTGTCTTATGGCCCAAAGACAAACAGCATGCGTAAATAAGAATTTTTAAAAAATATCTATTAATGCAGATGGACATCGGCATATTGCATTGGAAGATGTAGTTAAGTTTTCAACTTGCTAGAAGGGGAATGGAGTGGTATGTCCTTGATGAACAACACTGCTAAGACAGCTACACGTCAGTGAACATGATTCTGAAGAGGCAACCAAGTTCTGAATCCGCAGCTACTTAGATCAAGAGTTAGAGATCAGAAGGCTTAAGAGTCTCATTAACTACATCACTATACAGTGCAAAGTTTGCTTTTATGGAACAGTTATGAGAGATAAATAAATGCCACAGTGAGAAAATCTGTCAGCAGAACTCCTCCAAACTGACAGTTGCATTAATAAGCGAGAAGATGAGCGACAAATATGCAGAGCATGGATCTGCTGTGCGCATGGACATACTTTTTGTCATCTGTTAAATAACCATTTCAATTGTACTGCATATTAAAAACATCTGTGAAAATGTGAGAATGAGAACAGCTAGAAATTGAGTTGAAAAGTATGCGCAAATTAATGTTTTAAAACTAGTAGTAAAATATGTGTTTTTAAACACCATTAAGTACCTTGTGAAAGCCTGCTGTATTTAAAAATGGATTAGTTACAGTGAACACACAGGAAAATGAACATTTCTAGCAGTGGAATCTGGAATATTTTGGTAGTTTTAAACTCAGTTTGACTACGCCCCTTAAAAATTCTTTATGACAACTTATCCAGTTTGTATCATGAATTCAGTCATCATTTTACAAATCTGGTCTCAGGTGAATTTAAGATGATGTCGACTGATTCCCTGTTATTCAAGACTACTTAGTATCTGTGACACCTTCCATCTTCTTCAAGCAGACCAGATCTACAAATGACCATCCAAGTAAGGTTTTGGTGCAGCAAGGTTTTGAAATTCCAGGTTGGCAACTGACTTCTGATAATCAGAGAAAGCAAATACTGAAGAACGTCAAGTCAAAATTAAAAGCTAAGAAATTTCTGAGGACCTTCATGCTTGCAGTGGCGAATGCAAGCTACATGAGAGATCCATCTGCTTCTGTCTCAAGTCAGCTTCATTGCACCAGGAGCAGTAAGAGTGGAAGAGATCCCAGACACTTCCACGGAAAAGTCTCTTCATAAATCACCACTTGGTACGGCTCAAGCACATAGATAAGGACAGAATCATTCAGCTAGGTAGACATGGCTGGTGTATAAATCCTCTCCTAGAATCAATCTGACTTTCAAAGCTGATTCTCACAGAACCCCATCTTTCTGAAAAAAGAATAAACCCACAAGCCATGATACTCAGGAGAGTTAAAGCACAAAAAACATGGTTCAAACGTCTCTCTGGCAGATAGGTTTTTACAAAAGGATAAGTTACATTGACAAAATTAAAAACTGCATTTCATTTTACTAACAGGAGTTACGCAGAAATTACCTGAATGGAAAGGAAACTGCTGTTTAGCTTCTCCTGTGTGAGCATCCCAAATTATTGTTGTCTGCATCCGAAGGGAGAGGGAAAAAAGGGTTAGTGACTGTTCAGCTCAGAGAAAACAAACAGAGCACCCTCACTGAGGGGCAATTCTAAAAGATGGACTGATAAAATTATTGACTGCAGAGAGCCTTGTGTGCTGAACAGCTGAAAAAACAGAGATCACTTCCAAACAGTACAGAATAGGAAACTAAGTGTAGATAAAGAATTATCACACATATGCAGGAAATAATATAACTACTGAGAATGGGTATATTCTCTGTGAATAATGCTAGAAGACAGCACTACGCATTTTTAATAAGCGTTTCGTTACAGCTGTTTCAGTTATCTTAGAAGACTTTTTCCCCTTTTCAAAGATACAAGTTGAATTCTATTCCAAAACTACGTGATACCACATTTCTAACAATTAAACCACCAAGTGAAATGTTTATCTAGCAGCAGAGTACATACCACTTCTTGCCACTGTGGTGGGACAGTCTAAAATGTAATTTGCTTACTACAGGTTTAATCCATACTCACAGAACACGTGAGCAACTCCCCTGTAGAGCTCAATACCACCTTCTGAGTGAATTGTCGATTTTTTGGGAGTATATACTTCCAGAAAATAGATTAAGGATGCCTCATCTTGCTGATAATGGATCACCTAAAGAATCACTGCTGTTATTGGGAACGTAAGTTTGCCAGAATAATGGAACTACCATTGAGAGACAAGTATAGCTGAATATAAGCCAGTATTAAAAGGAATAAAACTAAGTTTCCATTTTCACAAGTATGTGAAAATACAGGGATTCATCCAGCCTACAAATCAGATGTACAAGCCTGAGCTAGTTTCCCTAGACTCCCCTCTGTCAGCAGCTGGAGAGGAGCACTGTCAGGGAATCTCACTGCAACACAGGCCATGCAACCCATCACTTGGAAGTGTCATTTTTCTCTCCAAATTTTATAGAGGAAGCCAAAGATGACATACGCATCTAATTTTTAGACATCGAAAGTTAAGCAAGATGAATGCTGTGTACTTTCCAGTTTCGGTTTTAATGGATTTGTGCTCATCATCAGCAGTCATCTGTTCATTTTAATCTGTAATACGCACTCAGCTGAAACTACCATGTTTTGCTTGATTTGGAGCTCAGAACTACCATTTTTTGCATATTTGCAGAGGAAGCCATATATATTTTATTCAAATGCAAGTGTTTCAATAATTAGATGAGCTAAAAGGTCAAGAATCTTTAAGATCACTTCCCTCCTGGAAATAGTTACTTGATAAAACTATAAACGTAAGTAGTGGAAGCAGTTCTTTCCTGAACTGAGAAACATTTAAGATGCAATTTTACACAGGAGGCAAGTAGAGTTGGGTGGTTTTTTTAAGTAAAATCTTTTACGTAAAAATAGTACACATTCATGTAGCCTCAAATATGTAACCAACACGCACTAAAACATATTAAAGAAAAGTAAATTATCCAGGAGGTCTGAAGGAGAAGAAAATAATCTTATAGAATTCAGCAGCACAAGCTCACTGAGTCAGCACATTTATATGCTAGAATGATGTATTTTTAAAACTCACTTTATCAACACCAGCACTTAAAATATAATTCCCCTTTTTGTTCCATTTCAGGGCAAATATTGGACCTTTATGTTGACCTAAGGTGCTTGCAAGGTTACCTGGAATAAAGAAAAGGTTAATATTACAATGTGTTTACAAATTAGCCAAATTACAGTTCAGTGCTGTTCAATGCTTAAGAATAAATGTTGTTGGACTTACCATCTTCTGTCCATATTCTTGCAAAACCATCATATGAGCCTGTAGCCAATAGTGTTCCATCACTCTGTTAAGATATATATAAACAGCAAAGGTTGATACTAGATGAAATCTGTTTCAACCAACCTTTTTCCTTTTCTTTACTTTTTTTTTTTTTAAGCTTTGTGCACTGTGATTTATGGGAAATCTGAGTCCACACATTGAGACAGATTATACTATGATTTAAACTAAAGGTTATTACTGCAGACAGCAAAGAGGAAATAAAACCCTCTAACATACTGTGAAATACTAGGCTACGTCATCAGATAAGAGTAATTTAATCAAAAGGATTAGAAAAAGAAAACAAGATGTAACAAATTCTACTGGATTCTTCCAGATAACAAACAGATACTACTTCTTAGACATAAAGAGCCTATAAAACATCAACAGATCATTTAAATTCTGACTAAATCCCAGTTCAGTGAAATTCAGGCACCCCTACTTGAAAGAACGACCTAAACACCTAAGCCACCTACACTCACGGTTAACACCTTGAATGCTATCTACCACAAAGAAGCTGCTTCCTACTTGTCTGAACACAGACTCCCACACATGCTCAGAGGCACAGTACCGCGATGGACAGCCTGAGAAAAGTTGGATCCATAGGTCCCAGTTAAGAGGAAAAAAGCGCGGGAATCGTAATCAGCAAATTACATGTATTCTGCTGGAGGGAGCCCTTCACTGAAGGATATCTCCTGTGCAGCCAGCAATGATAGAATTATTGGGCCAGAATGAGAATAATTAAAAAGGAACTCGACTCTGCAACCTGGTGACACGGGTACTGTTGGAGCTGGACGTTTAGTCTTTAAACATTTCAGCACCTGGATTAGGAGTGAGATTCACTCCATGTATCTCCAGACATCCAGAAGTTAGGAGTTAAATTAAGAGAGTAACCTAGTCTCCCTCTATAACTAACAGCATCATCCACCTCTGGAGTGTAATTCATGATCCCATTTGCTTTAGACTCTGCCCAGACCAGCACAAAGGCACATGTCTCTGTTTCTGCTGACTTAGAGGGAGTCTAGATGACTAGTTTAGATGGTTAAATCTAAGGGTGATGAATCCTACCCTTGGTACCAAAGGACATGATCTGAATATGACCTCTAGAAATAACCTTTCTTATCATAACAGAAATCACATAAACCAGATAAGAACCAATTTAGTATCACCAGTGTGAAAATTTCACAGTGAAATATGATTAATATTGTGGTTCTAAATAAACAATAAAGGCAGATGGCATTTCTAGCATCATGAATAGAAAATTAAGAAAGAGCATAAAATAATCCTTTAAAACATATGTCCATTGCAACTCTCCAAAAACAGGGAGTTGTAGATTTAACTCACATGTATAATGATGTAAGGGGAAAAATATCAAAACCTAAGCCAGCTTCACTGTGATATACACTTATCTGGACCACTGATGAGAACAAAGGTGATAAGACCGAAACGGGAAAAGGGAAGGACAGCTAAGCAACTACATGTACAGTTTATTCAAATTTGTTGGTTGTAATTCACATTCTTTGGAAACTCCAAGCAAGTTGGAATCACTTCAAGTGTTTAAATTAGGAACATTTCCTTACATTAAGTAGTAGCACAATACAAGTGAAGCATCAATGATCAGTGAAGTCTTGAAAGGTAAGGAACTGCTACAGGAAATACCAGAGGATGCCCTATACATTTTGGACAACTTTTCTCATAACGGTTCTGCACCGTTGCTTATTTTCCTCTTTCAATTACTCTTTTCCTACCCCTCAATTCAGTTTTTCCTGACTATTTTTCTTCACTGTGATATCCACAGGAAACAAGTAATGAACATCCTTGGGTTTTATCTTTATTTGCTTTGTTAACCTACCTGTGCTTTCTGTACTATTCATCAACTTCTTTCTATGTATCAAATATACAATACATAAGGGAAGCTGATTTGTGCAGTGGCCTTAACTTTTACTTTCGTGAATCACCTAGCTCACCTGAAGGACAATAATACTGGTGATATAATAACACTGCTGGTCTCTGGTCAGCAACTGAGACTGTATGTAACTGCTGAGAATCCTTTCTGGCACTTAATTTTTAAATGCTTTTCCTAAGACAAACGTGATCACTCTGTACTGATATCAACAAAATGGACACAATTCAAGTGATCTCAAATTAATTAATGTTTCTGCAAGGTTTTTTAAGTTCTTTTTACAATGCTCAGTGGCAAAAAGGAGACATGAAGCAGCCTTA
Organism: Morus bassanus; assembly: GCA_031468815.1. Taxonomy (NCBI): domain Eukaryota; kingdom Metazoa; phylum Chordata; class Aves; order Suliformes; family Sulidae; genus Morus; species Morus bassanus. Next base: position 82,264,091 of record CM062568.1, on the reverse strand, counting down.
ATGCTGCCCAAAGATGCTGCCCAGACACTGGGGATTCTTAACAGTACCTGTCCTCTCTGCTCACTTCAGTCTTCTCTGTGCATGGCCATATTATCTAAGATAGAAGGTTTTGCAGGATGAAAGTGAAAAGGATCAGGCAAGACAGTTCCACCCAGAAGGTGGGTAGGTAAAGAGAGAATGACTACACATGCTCCTACCAAGATAAAAACAATGATGCGAGCATGTTTTGCTATGCACGACATAATTCAGTTGGGAGAGTGTGTTGATAGTCCAACCTCAGAAAGAGCTTCACTGGTGCTTATATATCCTCACGTGCCAAAATAAAGTAGCTATGAGATGCAAATACATTATTGATCAGGCTTCATTACTACATAGGTTGCTTGTTTAATCTTCATTCTTAAAGTTAGCTAAGTTTATTTTTACCCATGCTCCTAAAATAGAGATATAAATACATCATTATTAAGCTTGAAGATGGCAACAGTCCTGGAAAATTATAGCATACAGGGGAAAGTTCAGCCTATTATGAGTATTGGAAACAAGAGGTCACTGGGTTAGGACAGAGCTTCTGGTCACCTCAGATATAAAAGATATGGAGCAGCAGCTGTAACTGCCTCTGAATTAAATTTAGACAGTTAAAAAACACACAGAGTAGAAAGTTAGCTTACATTCCAATCCAATGAAGTCACATCCTTATTGCTGGGGACATCGTGTCCTCCTTCTCTTATGCAGTGCCTCAAAACTAGTTGAGTGGAACCACTGTTGCTGTTTTCATTGAGATTCCATATTCTGGCCGTTGAGTCTCCAGATCTATAAAAGCAATTGTGCAGAGATGAAAACTCCTCTTGGTGTCGACCCAGCAAACAAAGTAAAAGCCTCTGTTTCTGTTTTCATTGAGAGAACATCACAGCCTTTAAAATGTAATTTTTCTTTCCAATTCTGCCCTTCCTGCACTCCGTATACTTTTAAAAAAATGCTAACACATATTTAAATTATACATATCATCTGAATCCACATCATCATTTGCTTTACTCAGAAGTTTTACCTAAAAGACATTTGCTTGCTCTCTACGTTTTGCACTTGATACATGAAGTTGATATCACCGTAACTGAGATAGTCTGGGGGAACTCAACATTATAAACGTAACACTGTGGAGATCCAAGTAAGGACAGAAACACAAAGGCTGTGCCCACGTGCCTCCCATAAGAAGCGTGCATGATCCCGTTAGCTCCCAATGGCTCGCCGAATCCCCAGTGTTCCCCCAGAGCTGCAGTACACTCTGAACATGGCATGACGGGACCTGCAGGGTCACCACCTGCAGAAGTGCCAAGTGTCACCTTGGCAGCAGTCAGGGAAGGGAACTTCTAGCAGTGTCACAAAGGTGCTGTGGAGCCGGCTCCCTGGTCATGCCTGGGCTCCTCTGGCAGCTACTGCAGGAGCAGGAGGTGAACTTAAGGCTGCCTTTAATTTGGCCACGGCCCTTTCATAAGGTACTTCTGTTCAGGACAGACCAGAACATAGCCTCTGACAGAAGCTGTTTGCAAAACAGCCTGTCAGCATTAAATCAAGACACAGAACCTAAAGGTTAGCAGAAAGGTAATTTAAATTCATTTTGTCTTGTCTACAGTGTCCTTTGCTGTCTGTAGCTTGGCTGCTTAGCTCACATCGTCCAAAAAAGCGGCAAAATAGCTAGTGACATAATAGAGTATTTTTTCTTGGCGAGAGACTGCCAGCAAGACAAAGACTCCATCAGGATTTTAATCTATTTTATAGACCAAATATTTTCCAGGGAGATGTTTTTATTGCAGACTGAAACCCTGTTTTTGTCCAGAAAAAGTTGTGAGGAAGAAATGCAGAGTTTATCATAACCTGCTGGTAAATAATATATTTATTTTCACTTTGTATACATCTTTCTTCCAATGAAAAATGTCTCTGAGGTCAGAAATCAATTTGCAAGGGGGTGGAAGTTACTACACTTTCCAGTTTATCGGGATTTGTCTCTCGTTCCCCCTCCCCTCTTTTTTTAAACAATCAAATAACAACAACAACCAAAACAATCGAAGTACCCTAGATTGCTTGTTTTGTCCAGAGAGTAATTTTCATTTACATGCAGTAAGTAGAAACTTGGAGCAGAATTAGGATCTCTCTTATATTTCCAAGAATTCATACAGTCAAGATGAAATTTCACTGTCAATATACCTGATGCTTTTCCTTTTTTTAAACTAATGACTAAAACTTCCTTTCCTATACACTAACAAGGAGAAAAAGTCTTGGTTCGAAGACTAAAAAACCTGAGATCCATTTTTGCTTTGATAAGCCATGTTTTACTGAAAAGAAAATCCATCACAAGAGAATATTAAATTTTCTTCTGGCCTACTAATAAAACATTTTAATTACTTACACTAAAAGTACCGGACAAATTCTAAACACTTCACATGTCTTTCAGTGCAAATATTGACCAATCAAGTACCGAACTTGATTGAGCTTCGCACATTATTTTAGCAATAATTTAGTCAAATTTTTACATGAACAACAGTTCAACAGTAAAAGCAAAAATCTCTCTGCCTGTATCAGTGGCTCTGAGCTCTGCTGAGTCACGACATGCCTGGGGAATGTGCCCTCACCTCCTCTGAATCCTTTGTGTCAAGCTGAGATGCGATGGCTGGCCTGAGCTTTGCCACAAGCTACTGCTGTACAGCCATTCTTTAATTTTTGCCACTTCAGCGATTAAGAAATAGTTTGAATCAGGATAATTTTTGCCACCATACAGAGCTGTGACTGTAATATAACTCCACATTTCTTCAGAGGTCTGGAAAACTGAACAACAATTTTTCACATGTTGGCTAGAAAATTAACGAAGTTAGTCATGAGGCTCAGAAGTTAAGGAACATTTTTAGTTGTGATAATTTACAATAATGGGAACATAAGTCTTTCATAGGCTTTGGTTATTGGTTAACATGCTAAGTAGGAAATTCCTTCAGCATTGGCTTCTTCATTATATAGGACTCTGGGCCAGTCCTGCCCTCATTGTAATAATCCAGTTTGTTACTGGACCCTGTGAATAAAGTACTCAGCCACTTGGCTATCAAACACAATATCCTATTTGCTCATTCTAACAGGGTTATGTTTTGTTTTTCAACAGTTTTATTTAGTCAGTTTTCTGGCAATGCTTGGGCAATCTTATTTTCCAGTATTTTAATTTTGTTTTTCCATTTCCTTCTTCCTAGGGCTACATAAGCTATTATGTGTCCCTGCAGAGAGGCTTTATAAACCTACCAGTGTGTGGCAGGGGTATTTGTGTGTCTTCCCTTTTGTTGCCGGGGGGGAAAAAAAAAAAAAGAGTATTCTCTGCTCTGGAAAGTATTCTGATTTCTGTTGAATGATTCAGTGAACCCTGCCTTATTAGAGGACCACAGTTCAAGCACAATTCAGAAAGATATTTAATCTCTTTAGCCCACAGAAGCATTTCTATCTGCATGATAAAGCAGCTTATTCCAATATGCAAGTCATGAACACTTGAGTAATAGGTATACTGTTCTGCACTTGGTAGAGTACTGCCAAATTTTAGGAAGGCTTAGTTCTGAAAGGATTTTATTTCATGCCCTCCAGCCCCGGTATAATCATGAATCAAGGTGAACAAATGTTTGCAGAATTTTATTTGTGACATATAAAATCCCCGTTCCTTAACTGTCAGCAGAGAGGTTAAAACAGCTGCAGTTGGACAAAGAAACGTCCAAGACAGTTGTGGAACCTTGGTATTTCTAATTTTCAGCTGCAAGTCTTATAATCACTGTTATTTTGATATGCAATGTTGCTAATGTGTATTTAACACTTCTGGCTCAAACAGGTTAGACTTATTATTATGTTATTTTAAAAGAGATTATTAAAAGCATAAAGGGAAGGAAACTCCTCCTTCTAATTTACATACCTAATTTCTCCTTAATAAAGTAGGTCTCTTAAAGTAAGTGCTTACGTTTCCTAGGCAGTCAGCAGAAGCTTGGAAGTGCATCAGAAGTGGCTCAGAGGTATCCAGAAGGAAATGTCTGTCCTACTGACTCTACACCATTGCTACCTCCATCAGGTTATTCAAATGGGCCTCACCTAATAGCTGACTGCCCTGTGTTAATGGATTTGATGCAATGAGGAAATTGGCCCCAATAAAGTCACCTGCTAATGAATGAGCACTTACAGTTAGGCGAATTAACACCTGGCACTGTCTGGGGAGGTGAAATCAACTCCCTCAACCTGGTAATTCAAAAGGATTATTCAGAAAGGTAATTCATAATGGATCCTAAACCACTTATATGAGGAATACAGTAACTCAAAGCATTATATAAAACCCAGAGATGATGACAGAAGATGGCCTAGAAACATCCTTTTTTGTGTCTGAGAGACATAGCCATAACCGTAAGATCTTGGAAAACTACTTTTATGGCTAATTATTTCGCTGACTAGGGAGAGTGAAGGTGCATGGAGCACCCTGCAAGAGACAAAGTTCCCCTATGTGAAAGAGGCTGGTGTAGATCAGCAAAGATAAGCAAAGAAACCTACTGCTGGGTTTTGGGAACGAGGCCAAGTCCCTCTGCTGCATGGCTAAGACAATTACTTGAAGGGCATGGATGGATGTAACAGAACAGGGCACGCTCTTGAAAGCAGCAGCTGAACATGCGGACAGGGCTCTGGCAACCTTGACATTCACAGGTATACTTCCATACTGGGAAATTCAAGCACGTTCAGGCACATTTTCGGTTACTGGACCATTATCACCTATGCTAGCAAACTGATAGGTTATTCCCTGGCCAGACTCTGGCCTGTTTTAATTAGCACTCTTGCTCGGGGCCCTGTTGCTCTCTCTGAATAACCCCTGGGCATGGCTCGGTGGTTACAACAGTCCAGAGACAATTCCCAATGTGCAGGTTGTTTGGCAGCCAGGACAGTTTGCTAGCACAGACACTGGCCATTCTGTGCCAGCTGGCCTCAGTGCCTAGGAATATTCCCAGGCACGGTTAGTTTACTAATGTGGACATAGCTGTAATGGGTTTCTGCACTACCCAGGGAACATAACCATCTGTAATAATTTACATGTGTCATAAAACTAAAACTTAGATATTGAAAGATATCATGGAAGGAATCAGACTTTGAAGAGGAAATCAACTAGATTTTACGAGCAAAATTGGAATTATGGCTGGGAATGGCCAAATCTTCACATTTGGCCAAGGACCTACTCCCCCACCCCACCCCACCCCCAGTCCAAAACAATATATGCTATTATTTGTTTTGGAATGTTGATTTCCTTCATAAAGGGTAATTAATCCTCTCACACGGCTGTATGTACGCACTTTACTGTACTACTATAATGCAATGCTTTCGTTCATAACATCTAAGCATTCTTCACATAAGCATCTGGTGACAGTGATGCCTTTGACAGCCTTTACTGGTATCTCTAATCTTCTCCATCCTCTACTTTAAGTGTTATGGGTGTGGTGAAGGAGGAGGAGCAGCTGCAGAATATATTTTTTCTGGCTATTTGATCACAGAAACTCCTGTCTCCACTTCTCCATTTTTTTTTTTTTTAAATAGCCCTTTGCAAAGCCCAGAGAGTATGTATTCCTGTGCTAGCCTTCACACCCTAAAAAGTCATTGCAATTGAGTAGATGGGACACCAAATATCAAAATCCCTTCCTATCGGTGGGATACTCACTAAATCTGGAAACCAATGCTCTAGTGTTGGGTAATTCATTCTGCAAATGAACCTCCTTACACAGCTTGCTTCACCTGCATTATTCTTTTAGTGCTTTGAAGATTACATCAGGTTGCTGCCTAAACTGCTAATTGTTAGAAAAAATTGTTGCTTGTATAACAAGACTTGAAGAAAATACTTTCCCACGAATTGAGATTCAATTGTCCTAGGCACTGTATAAACAGAACAAATGCGTTATTTCCTTTATTTAATAGTTAGGTTTTTATATGTATTTTTTAAGAAGACAACAGATAGGTACAATCAGGCAGATGGGAAAACAGAAGAAAACTCCGGACTGGGCAGCACAATATGACTGCTACAGAATCTAACAATTCGGTGTTTGCATATCAGACTAACTGCAGTTTTCTTTTTTTTTTTTTTGAAGCATTATTTTTGTAAAGGACACAACTGCAGCATATGTAGATTTCAGGGAATTTCTCCTCCTTGTTTAATTGGTGCCAAAATACATAGTTTACCTGTAGATGATAGCTTGCGCTATTATTATACCAGACATCTCAAACACTTCTTCGTGCAATGGCATAATCAGACAATCAGCTCTCTTCCTTCAGTTTAATTTTTTTCTGTGCATTCTATGCCATTTCAATCATGTAAGCTTCATCAGGCACTTATTGCTGAAGGTATAACTCATTACTGAAGGCTAACTGCATCACATACTTTGTTTCTTATGAGCAGGCTAAAATCTGATCAAGATGGACATGAACCTAAATTATTTGCATTTTCGTTGCATTGCCATTAGTCTGCATGACATGCAGCACCTGACTGTACTTTCTAGCCATGCGTGTATTTATGTGCTTCCAAAATCTGTAGCAAAGCTTATTAATAAGACCTATTACACTGAAGGGTAGAGCTTAATTGAAGGGATATTGAGAGGATACTCCCCTATCTTAGACATCTGATTAAGGGTTCTGATTGTCGTCCTCCATGTTTACCTGAAGCTGTGTAAGATATCACTGCCCCAGGGATCCATCCACCAGTGCTTAGCACCCTGCAGCAAAGTTAAACACCCACTGGTTCCTCCATCACTGCAGTTCATACTCTGGTTTGTTAAATGGTCCACAATTTAAACTATGCACACAAGGACTGTGAACCACAGATCCTAGGGAAGCAGTACAATATGGCAAGCACTGGCAGAGAGGTGAAGTAGTTACCAATGCAAAAGCCAACAGATGAGGTCTGAGCACCTATACTTAGGAGTCTTAACTCCCTATGTAATGAGTTGAGAGATGTAGGTACCTGCAGAGGGACAGAGCACTTGAGTAGATGCCTAATTTCAGCTGTGCAGACATTCTCCAGAATAAAGCAGCATTCTTCACTTCATCTCAGGCGCCACCAGGTGTCCCTAAAGAATAATTCTGTATGGTATCCTTTCTCCCCACTGATTTTCCTTTAGATAGTAATGTGGGTGTGCTGACTGATCACCTGAAGACTGTTCTCCATATAATTCAAATAAATAACATAATGGATAAGTTCACTATTAAAAAGTATATTGTTTAGGATGACAGGTCTAAAGGACATCTATTGTATCAACAAATACAGTCCCTTCATTTGAATGATCCTGAATAAAGTACTTGTGAGCTGTTGATCTCAATACAGCCCATGAAATTCTAATTAAGTTTGCCCCCACTATGGGAAAGGTTTTCCAGATTTCATGAAACCTTCTCTAGATTTTCACCTTTAATAAGAAACAACCATGAAAACAATGTAATGAGATTAACTAAATTCTTCTTAGTTTTTGAGGTTTTCTTCACTATTAGGTCATGATTTAACATTTACGGGTAAGTCAAAGCATTTAGGCATACATGGAAAAGTTAAAGGAGTAGTACAGGAGCATGTTTGTTCAGTATCATTTGATATTGATTTACAAATTGCTATGTAGGCAGTAACATTTCATGAACATCACAGATTCTCTGCCTTCCCTTGATTCTTTTTTTCCTTGAAAACATCCTCTCCGATTTGGGCCAGGACGATTAAGTAATATCATATGCTACAGTTCTTCCATGTTTGTCAATCCTAATTTTTATTTTTTTACACATTAAATAAATCTCTTTTTATGGCTCACTCAACTGTATGCCAGGAAGAGGACAATCTGTGTGAAATAACTGTGTTATGCCTGCTTATTTTAACTGGTGACTGACCTTAATGATCAGGACTTCCCTTCTTAATAATAATCATTTGCTAGGGATAAGTAATACTGTCAAGCAATATTGCCTGAGACACTAGAAAACTGAGTGGGTAGAGGAATACAGTTAGCAGAAATACAGCAAATGCATGGCATTGGAGTGTGGCTGCTATTACTGCTCTTGTCTGTACCATGGCATCTCCCAGGGACCCTATCACAAACCAGAAGACCCACTGAGCCTACGGAAAAAAGAGCTGAAAACCAAAGTTCTTCATCCAAAACCCCTACGTACTGCTTTTGCAAATTCTACTGCTATACCCATTTAAAATTAATAAATGAAGATACTTAGTGCTACAGATGCTAAAAGTACTACCAGGTCTGGGCATTCCAGAAACAAAGTATATTCAGAAGGATTCTGTTTTCTAAAAAGTTTGCTGTCTGAAATTACTCTTTGGAAACTGCTGTCTTAGCTCTCTTAGAGATCTTGTGCTGTTTATTCAACCTGATATTTTTGTTAATCACTTTTATTTTTCCTATTTTTTCTGTCCCATTTGCACTTTGCACTTTCCTTGTTTGCATGTATTAAGTCAACAAAGATCTCGTAAGAAGACTACTCTGATGATCATGCAAAAAGTTGGAAATAAAATAAGGACTTTCCTCTTCCTTGTAATAAATGTGTTGATACCGTCAGGTAAGTGATGAAGACCCATTTCTCTCCTCTAACTTTTATCAGCTTTCCTCCACATTCCCAGTTAGACTTCTTAAATTTAGCCTTCATTTTAAGGTTTAACTTTAAGCATGAAAAAACACAGATTCCAACAGTGTCTCTACATAGCTCTTGTGGTACATTTACGTTAGCATTTTTTTTTGGTTCAAAAGCGCTTTTTGTAAGTCAATCTCCTGTTTGTCCCACTTACCATGCTCTGGTTGTCATTGCTAAGCAGTCCTTGACTAGACTCCTTTTCAATGACAATAAACCAAAACACGCCCTTATGATCAGCTCATTGGACAAAACTAGGTCTAGCCTGAAGCCTCTGCCCCGCAATACAAGCAGTGATGACGTAAGGTCCTCATACAACAGTTTTTTTGCTTTACAGATCTACTCCTGTTTGTGCTGCACCATGCCAATGAAGACATAGCCAAAGAGAACTCTGTTTTAGAGTCCCCATACTTTTAAAAAGAAAACATGGATGCCAAACACTTTCTGAGACCCCAGTGTGAACTACTAACTGAGAGCAGTAGGAGTAGATTACATAAACTTCAAATAGTCTGAGAATTATCCACAGTTATTTTAAAAACCTTTAAAAAAACTTATGAGTATTCAGGGCCACAGAGTGCACATCTTAAATGTGCAAATGCTTCATATTCTGCGTCACCTTGTAACTACTTAACACCTACATAGGTACAGTGCTTTTGAAAAAAACTGTTGCAGGCTGAAAAAAACAGTGAAGAGAATACTCGTTCATCTCTAGCATATACTCGCAAGTTCTTGCATCTCTAAATACACTCTAATTGCAGCAGCTGGTTTTCAGTCATGGTCTTACCCAGATGCTAGCAGGTCACTGACAGGGTTCCAGGCACAGATGAACACCTCTGATTCGTGGCCCCGAAGGACTGTTGCTTTGTTCGGAGGAATTTCAACATCCCCATCAATTTCCATTGGCTTTGAATGATTATCTGTAAGGAGATATATCAGAATAAGTAGTTTGCAAGATGCTGTTAGGTCTGCTTTAAAAACAAACTGGCTACCCATGGCCTAAAGCTTACAGCAACATATACACTCTAAATAATATTCTGTATTGTGTCACTGACCACATTGCTCTATTTTCATCCCTATGATGATTCAAATTTATAATATTTCCTCAAAATGTAGGGCTTTCCAAAATATTCTGTGCAAATGCACGTAGCTTTTCTTCAAAAAACAGTTAGCATTTATTTCAGTATAGTTTTTTTGAAGCTGACTTCATTAAAAATGACTTACAGATCTATTAAAATAGTAGGTTGCCACATTTGAGAAAAGCTTTACGCTGTTCTTTTAAAAAAATAAGATACAGCACATACATTTTCTTACACAGTGTCCTGTAAGTAATATGTGTGCTACTCACAGATTAAGAATATATGGAGTAAGGGCCTCATTCCCTGAGCAAGGCAGCGAAACAGTGTGTGATCACCTTCTCAAGGTTATCATAGTATATGCAAAATTACCACCTGAGGCATAGATATACTTAACCTGCATGCTGTCATTCTGGGGTTCTTTAGACCGCAGTCTAAGTAACTTTGTTTTTATAAAGCTCTTTTATTTCCTTATGGAAAAAAAGTGCATTTAAAATGATTTATTTCTCTTAGTGCCAGCAATTCATTCCAATTTGCATTATGAACAATGTCTTCATTCCGGACCTTCAATGCTTCAGCATACGTCTTCCTCATTCAGCTCAAACTACACTTCCTGGCAGCAACACAAGATTATTATGCTCTGCGAACAAGACACCAACCAAGGACAGGTAACACACTGAAACAGCAGACAGCAGATGGTACACTCGAAGTGTGCCATTTCGCAGAAAGCACATCCAAGAGCAGATAACTGGCAGGCTGGGGGAAAGGCAGCCTCGTGTTATCTAATCAATGTCTTGGCCAGCTGATCTGCTCTGATTGATCAAAATCCAAGTTCTCATTCTGGGTTAAGTCTTTTAGTTAGTCATTCTTTAATCACATATGCAGATCCATAGGTTCGCAAGTGGAATAATTATGCTCCTTTATTGCCACATGTTTATGGCATTTAAAATCAGCCATCTGTCCTGATACTCAGGCTCTGCCGAGCTGATGCCCATCAACTGGCAAAACAGACTGTGACGTTGCACAACTGCCATCAGAAGGAAGACCTCCAGACTTCTGCCCTTACCCAGACTTTCAAATGCCCCATCTTGCTCTGCCCAATTTATGCTGAGTCACACAAATAGCACTTCTCATTGCATATTTGGTACATTATTAACTACGTCTATGCCATACCTATGCCATAGATGGAATGGAATGGAATAGAATGGAAGTCACATGTAATTCAATGAGTTGCATAGCACAGAAGTGTCAAAATTAGAAAACAACTAACAGTAGTTTCATAGCTCACATTTCTAATTCAAAATATCTATATTTTTAATTACACTTACTACCTATGGACTTGTTGCATAAAACTAAACATATTACAAATGCCCGTTTGTAAAATCTACACCTATGCTGAGTCCCTATGTTAAGCATTGTCCTTGATAATTCCCTATGTATATAACTACTGAAATTAATACTGTCAAGATACACTAGTTCTCGAGATTTAGCCTTACACTAGGAGCTGGGAACTTTGGTATGATATTCTGAGCAATCAGGGCAATGAAGAGCAAAGCACTATTAAAACCCACCAGAATATATGAGTTTAGAACTTGCAATCCTCTATTTCTCAGCACAGCACAGAATCACCAGGTTTAAAGCATATTTTCATGAGAAAAACAGCAGCATGGTAATGGATATGCATTCATCTGTGTCCTGTTCACAGTGTGAGTTGGAAGCTGGGGGTAAATCAAGAAGTAAGATATTTCAGGTGTTTTATTTTGAAAAATTTAAATGAGAAGCTACTCCTACCACATACGATCCTGCTGTTACCTGCCTGGCTCTAAAGGCAGAGCTGCTTTTCACTCTTGAATAAAGCCAAGTGTCAGCTTGGAAGCAGCATTACTCCAAGGTCCCAGAGTTATGAGGTGCTGTCAGAGCAAGGCCATCTGATACTTAGAAATATTTTTCATTTGTACATGGCCAGTTGGAAGAAGCTAGATATACATTTTGAATGTTATTAACTGGTGTGAAAAAAAACACCAATAGTCGTGCTGTGAAAAAGAAACCTTGTTCGGTTGATAACTGCATTAGTACATGCAAGACTGACTGGCCTCTGGGAGCAACAAAATACTTGCAGGATTACTTTCTATTGTCTTCCAGTAATGATTTTGACAGCTTTGGTGGCTCAGGAGAAACGGGAGGGAAAGATGAGAAGTCCTTCAGAAATCATTCGCAAATGTTCACATTATACATGTCTTCTTCCTATTTTCATCAGTAACGCAGAACATTCAGATGTAGAGTGTTACTGTTAAGCACAAAACTTAAAATGCCCCATTGAACAAACAGGACAGTTCATGCTTCTGCGATACTGCTTCAGGCTCTTCTCAGATTCAGATAGATGCTAGCAGTATAAAATGGATACGATCATGATAACAACAAAAAACTGCAGAAACCCCTGAGCACAACCCTCGTAAGAGTGCTGAGTTCTTTACACAGCACGAGCTCTTCTGAGCCCTGGTCTCATCTGAAAATTTGGCTTTTCTATGGATGCAGCTACAATGTGTGCATGGGGAACAAGGATAAATAGATAAGTAAGATGCAGTAATCAAGAATAGGCTTCCTTTTTTTAAAGTATCTTCAGAGCAGAAAGCTCTCAGTTAAGACCTCATTTGTACAAAGAATGCTGCTGAGGGGGTCTCTGAGAGAGAGGGCAGTTCTACCTAGTGCAACAGACCCTCACAGGTGAAAAACTTAAGTCTGCAGGTCACATAGTGGAGGACTCTGCCCAAATGTTAACACAAACCATTTTCTAAAGGCCAGAGGATCTTTGGTTAAGTCTACACTATATTCTTCTAATTCTTCTTCCTCAAATGTATTAAGAATCCCAAATCACTGGAATTAAAAAAATATAATTCCAACATACCAGTGAGTAATATTAACTCTCTATTTCCTCCAAATTAAAAAAAGATATACTTTTAAGATCTTACCAGTGGTCACCCTATCTTTTCTCAGGAAATGCATTTTTTTACTTAGATCTTTGACAGGCCTTTCACTGAAGTTGTTCTTTATGGCTCTAGTTACAATAAAGGAACTGGGCTCAGTCTTTTTTCCAGAGCTTTATTTTTCTTAAACCCAGGCCAATCCTTGCAAATATTATGAAACAAATGACACTAAAAATATTTGAGTTGGAAAACAATCCAAAGTTTGGCTCCATTTATACATGCAGATTTTTATTTTTTCTACTAATTTTTAAAGTGACTCAAAGCTGAAAACATTACTCAGGAAGCAGCAAGAGAAGGCAGTGATTTTATTTATTTAGTATTTGAATCTGCACCTCAAACTTGTTACTGTTAGATTTTTTCCTGTCTCTTCCCTTTCTTAAATCCAATCACCCTATCACATTATATTGAAAACTCCACGTACAAAAATACATCGTATTATATTAAATATATTAACACTTTTTTTGGGAAGACTTATATGGAATTTCATATCAGAATAAATGTAATCTAAGTAACTTCCCAAAGACATTTTTTTCACCTGCTCCCCCCATCCTGCCTTTTTATGACAGGTTGATATATGGGTGACTTCCAGATTATGACTAAGGACTATCCAAACCCATCCCAGCATATGCTAGTTCTGTGGAATCCAACAACAGTGAAAATGAAGGTTTGAGAAGTTTCTCACACCTTTCCTATCAGCAGTCTTTTGTACCCAGTAGGTCTCCCAGCTTTTACCTTACCCATCTTACATCCTGTCCTAAACTTCTGTCCTATCCATCCTAAACCTTTTGTCCTTGTCTAAGCCATTTGACACCCTAGCCTAAACTTTTGTCCAATCCTACCCTAAACCTTTTGTCCTAAGCTAAGCTCTTGCCGGATCTTTCGTCTTAGTCTATCCTAGACTAAACAGACTCTCTGAACGTGGCGATAAGGGAAAAGGTAAGGCTGGATATACAGTTTGCCCTCCAAAAGCAATGAAAAGGAAGGGTATGACCCTTTTGTTATTTCATTAACATAACCATATTTTTCTAACTTTACCACAAGAGAGGGAAATACCATTGTAAGAGTGTTAATCAGACCCATGCAGTACATTGCCAGCTAGATTTGTTAGTCTTTATTTCTAGTGGTTTCTGATAATTACGGAGGCAGATCTCTTGGAGTTTATTTAAACAGGTCTGTTCAAGGGTGAGAATGCCAGTTTTGCAGTTCTGTGTGCATCTCCCATGTATAATCCTCAAATGCAGTTGTGCTACACCATCTTGCTGGTATCCTCCGAATGTCTCAGACAGAAAGGTTATAGTCCTTCCAAGGCAAGGGAGGCACACAGATCAGAGAGTCGGCCGTCCCTGGATTTCTCAGCAGCTTCCCTCCAAAGCCTCCTTCTCCTTAAATTGCCGAGCTTACCTCTTCACCCAGGATGACCAACTGGCACAAGAGCAGCTGCCAACAACACATGCCAGCTGGTCAGCTACTCTTCGAGGACTTTCTGTCTTCCCATTGCCACTGCTCACTTAATCTGTCTGCCTGGTAGGCTGCTTAGCCACAGTAATGCTTTGAAATTTGCTACCTCGTAGAGTATCTCATTGGTTGACATGTATCCTACCTCTGTGAAATTTTACTGGACAGCACAGTGTCATTGTCTTGCATCCTGCTTCAGACAGAGCTACCGGAGGATATGTAGTCATACAGGACTTCTCCTCAACACTCCAAGAAAGGTCTGCAACGGTTTGTGAAAATCCTTCTACTAAAAACTGCTGTGAGAATTACTATTTTTTAATAATAAACTCGCAGATCTGAAAAATCAAGGCTTAGAGTGTGGTCATACATCTGAATTGATCCGCAAGGCTTTCCTTTTATTAATACAAGAGTATGTGTGTTTCTTCAGATCGAAGGAAATAAGTCTGAGCGGTTCTGTATGAGTGATGAATCCATAATCAATTTTCTACCTTAAGAATTTGGTTTTTTTGGTCCTGAGACAGGAAGGCGTTCTCCCAAAATTTTCATAAATCAACTGAAGGAAAGTGTCAACAAACAAAATATTTGTCAGTGTTTGATACATTTAAAAGTGCTTTCATTTGTTTGCACCCCTTCATCTATGAAATAAGTTCAATTTCAAAACAAAGGGTCAGTTGAAAGTAAAACATAAGCAATCATATATAGTCAAAAAACAGATAAATATTTTCAAATGTTTCAGAACTTCTTTACAATTGTTTTCTCAAATGAAAAATGTAATTTAAATCATTGCAGTTTTATTGGGGGAAACTATCCTGTCTAACTGGAAATCTCTGAAGAAAAACCTGGCTTGAAAGCATTTTTCTCACTGACCCACAGAGGAATCCATTCAGATCAAAGAGAAGATGGGAGACTGATAAAGGTATCTACACTGCAGAACAAATAAAATCTGTTACATGACTACAGTCCTGACCTGTTACTTGGCTATGCCAAAGAGCTGTCGGAGCTTCCTACAAAACCTGCTGTGCATGTTCCTCTAGAATTTCCTCGGAAGGCAATCAGGCAGTAAGGTCTCATTTCAGAAGTTAGCCAGTGCCCTAATATGGTTTGCACACAGAAATCAGAACCATTAATCATATCTGCCCCACAATCTTAGCAGAGTCATCAAGATCTAGTTACACAAGCAGGTATGTCCACTCCTTGTTTTATATGCCTGACTTTAGATGTCTAAGATATGAGCGCAGTCTCCTTCTGTCGCTAATAAACAAAGGTGTATTCAGAGCTCTTGAGAACTGACTGTTTCCACAGACTAAAGAAATCTTGGGAAAGTAGGATCTTCAGTTAGATACCTGTACTGGACTGTATGGCTAAGCATGTACTATAAAATAAAAAGGTGAGGAACTCTTTCCTCTGTGCCTTCAAGACAGGTTGGCTGCATCCAAACTGTCTGCTGGGAACAGTCCTTGGCAGATGCGACTCCCTATCCTGTGCTTGGCCATGCTGTTCAAGAATGAATAGCTGGTATAATCCAAACTGGGCCTAGGACCATGCCAATAAGGATGATCCTGTGCTTGGCCATACTGTACAAGAATGGAAAGCTGGCATAGGCCAAACTGTGCCAAGGACCATGCCAAGGCTATGGAGGATAGTTAGTGCTCAGGGCTGTGCTCTGGCCATGCTTCATTTACACGGATACGGCTTGTAGGTCCCAGCCTCTCAACCCATCTCCCTCCTAGCCTGGCCAAAATGACCAACTGTGGCTACAGTTGTCAGCTCTTCTCAAACATCTAAAAGCACCTATTAAGCTGATAATATAATGAAGTGTAGGTAGCCTGCTCCAAGGAGAGAGCATACAGCTCCACTTCTTGATACTGTCTTCAAGTTGCAATTCTGAAGATATCTGAAGTTTTTGGATTCTGAGGGGATACCAGTAAAACAGCACTGTGACGTGAAATGTGATTTTTACTCAGCAGCCTTTCTAGAAATACCCTGCCCTCCTTGAAATGATTCCCCTGAGTTCTGCTGCCTTGCAGACACCAACTTACTACTCTAAGTACAAGAATATTTTCGAAGCTCAAATTGCCCAGTAGTGGCAAGCAGCTGCATGGGTTGGCTTACTTATTGCATGTGCCCCGTTCTCCTCTCCATTCACAGTGGCTTCTCCGTTCTTTGGTGTGTTCTGCTGGGAAACAGCAGTCGTCGTTGCTCCCGCTGTTGCTGCCGTTGCCGCCGCTGCCGCTGCTGCACTGGCTTGTTGCTGAGCTAGTTTCTCTCTGAATGCTTGCTGCCGGGTCTGAACAACATCAGGCATCACCGCGTCTATCAGAGACAGTGATTCTATTGGCCTGCCGTCAAATACTGTACCATCCTGCAGGGAAAATGAGCAGAAGTGAAACTGCAAGTTTAGGATTTCACCACTGAGGTTGGCAAAGAGCTAATGATACGAAGAAACAAAACTAGGTTGTGTGAAGATACTGCACTTTGACTTAACCAACAGTGCCACATTACTACGACCGTCTCTCTCAGATCCATGATGGTGGTACTCATGTTCCACTTAGAAATCTGTTCAGTGAATAAGTCGCTTTTTGGAATTTTACAGAAAATTCAGGCATATAAACTCTTTGGAGATGCAAAATAAATATGCTGTGGGAAAAAAAAAGGGCTGATGACAGAAAGTTTCTCTTTGTTTTGTACTTGCAAAAGAAGAGTCATGGCTAAAGCCATGACAAAGGCAAAGAGACTTTGGTTGAATTGTTTGTCCTCCTGCACTTCCAGGGGAATAGGAATGGAAGCAGCTGATGAATAATGAAACTCAGCCAAAACAAGATGTATGCACAAATTCAGTGGTTTCTTACACAGCGTTCACCAGCCCAGCACCACCAGCTGCAGCTGATTGTACAGGACTGCTTTACCATTATTTTTCCTTTATTCCACTAGTTTTATTCATAATAGTTATGGCTTTCATTTTGATTTCTGGAAATTAGGTTTCAGGTTTAACAACCAATTGAGTTAACCTTTAAGGGCTCTTTTTTAAGACTTAATACAGACTCAGGTCAACAACTGCTATATCTACTTATCTTTGCTTCACTTTCACTTTCCTGTTATCTTAAATATAGGACAAAGCTCTTAGTAGCCTCTGTAAAGTGCCATTTTACTGATCTTCTGCAAACTTCCTTTAATTCTTCGAAATAATCAAGACCAAGCAGTGAAAGATTTGTGTTTGAGGAACAGCAGATAAGATTAGGATATGGATAGATGAAGTAGCTGGGAAACAATATAATTTTCAATAGATAACAATAACGAATAAAGAAAAATAGCCATTTGGCTTCTGTTGGACTAGTCATTGAATTACCCCTTACAATTACAATATTAAGTTAATACATATTTGTTTCCTCATGGGGAAGAAAAATGAGGAAAGAGTCATTAGAGAAGAAAAATGTAAGCTTTCTCCTCAACATTTTTTATGTAAATGCCTCTACCAATATTTATTTGAATCCTGGCTGAAATCCTTGCTACACAATGAAAATAATGTTTGCCAATGGATTTTGGCATCTTATATTTTTAACCGCAAAACTGCTCACTGGACTTTTTCCATGACTGCCCTTTCACAGATGGGAAAAAATACTTAAATTTTACACACATTAGTTTACAGACTCACTGATTTCTTGTCGCTCTTAAGTAATACACATAGAGAAGTAACACATAAAGAAACATGTACATAGCCGTTACTGGCATTCAGACGTAGCAAGAATGACCTTTGCTTTGCTATAATGCACTTAAGAGTATGTATTTGAACAGAATCAAACCACGATGAGAGCAACATGAATCTTAATGGTGACAACACGCATATTTTTAGATTATTCCCTCAACTGAGGCCAAATCTGAAGCTGGATGCACAGGAGCAGACCCCTACAGCTGTCGTACGACCTGAACCAATAGGTGCTGTTTGTGGCTGAAAGTTTCTAACTGTGTAGCTCCAATTTCAGGAGCAGGGCAAGTGTTAAGTAGCAGCAAATTGGGACAGATTCCTAACACTTGTTTGTTATTACAACTGCATCAAAGTGCAGCTTGGCATGAATGTCAAATGTCATTGCCCCAATTAAAAAAATAACACATACACAACTCTTAAACGAGTCATAAAAAGAAAACCACACAGAACATTAGTGACAAAAACAAATGAGTTTCCAAACTACACATTGCAAACAACACCTTTTCTCTATTTTATATTCCTTTGCTCTCACCCATGCCGTTCCCATGCTACATTCAGCTATACAGGAAAAAGCAGTAGCTTTTTATGTATTAATATTTATTACAGATCTCTGTCAATTATGAATATCTATGGTAAATATTTTGTAATGCAGTACTTGCTTATGTCATGCTTCACTCCCTCTCGAAGCAGCACGCCTTTAAGGTTGGCAGGGCAAAAATGCGGGCTTTTCCCACACCCCCTCTTTGTTTCCCCTGGCAGTTCAAGGAAAACAGAGACACTTTGTGGCTGCTCATACAATCCCCACAGACAACCAGTGCCCCAGCCAGGGTCAGAATTTATACACAACTGTTTCGCCATGTACATGAGAGGATGATGCCTGGTCTTACGTGATCTGAGCCAAAGTCACTGAAATCAGAGAGAATCTCTCCAGTGACCCCTGTGGATTTTTGATCAGGCTTCTCATGGCTTGCAAGCAGTGCTGTCTGCTAGCAGGTGTCAGGGAGTGAAGTTTTAACCTATGCTGCAGGCTTTTCCTGCCAAATTCTGCTATGACCTTGAAAACGCAAGACTGTAAACAGAGACACATCTTCTTGTTTGCTGCAAGCATGTGTGCACCCCGGATTTGTTAACTGGGGTAGTGGCAACACCAAAAAATCCATTTAAGCAGAGCAAAGAAGGCCCCAATGACACAGCTTAAAATTGAAATACATTTCTAGCTCAGAGCTCTTCAGCTCTCTGCTGGGGGTGGGGCAAAGTATGATGAACAAAATGAAACCAGATCAACGGAAACCGCGGAGTGGTGGCTTGCATCGCTGGGCTGTTGGGACGCGTCGCTTCGCAAGCCCCAGCGTGCCAGTCAGGTCAGCTTTCAGGTCAGCGGTGCCGGCGGTAGTGGGGGTACCTACTTCGTTGATGCTGATCTCAGCCTCCACATACTGGAGCCCCTTCTGGAGGATGGAGATGAGTGCGGCAGGTGGCACTAGTGTTCCATTGATGTTGGACTGGCTGATGTGGCTCTCGATACCGAAGGTGAAGGCCGAGTGGGAGAAACCTGAGAGCAGGAAAAGGAAGCCATGACATGAAATCTAAATGCATGAGCCAGATACACCTTCGCGGTCTAAAAATAATTCTGCTCCGAGATCTGAGAGACGCTGCCGCGTAAGCATAAAGACGTGGGCTGGCTGCATGGAGCCAGGGAGGTTAACCAGAGCCATCCTGACCACCCTGCCACCACCCATCCCCCTCCCTTGCACATAGAGGGGAAGCCGTATAGAAATGGAAATGCACGCAGAGAAAAATATCCAGAGAACTGTACTAACTGAAAACGAAACCAAACACATAAAAACCCAGGAATCACCACAAGGGCAAGTCCAGCTAAAAAAAGTGCCTCAAATCTTAATTCCCCTTGCTGCATTTTAGTGTGGGTGTTTTCTGAAGATAAATACTTAAATCCCTATCAGCGTGCTGGTTGCATAAAACCAAGCCATAGATGCAGCTGACACAGGGGAGCCATTCCCTTACACCAGGGAGGAGATTTCAAATCCTCTGCTCATTTATTGCTGAGTACAATATGAAGTGCAGAGCATTGCCATTAAAACGTGAAACAACAGAAAGGCTGCTCCCGTAAACCTATTTTCTCAAAGAGAACAGTAATAGCAAAAGTAATCAGTTGGGATCTGCCAAACAGCAGACAACAAGCCAGTGCAGTGGCCCATCCTTCAACCAGAAGTCTTTCTCCTCCCCATTTCATTTTTGTCATTGTCCTAGAAATA
This sequence comes from Morus bassanus, assembly GCA_031468815.1. NCBI lineage: Eukaryota > Metazoa > Chordata > Aves > Suliformes > Sulidae > Morus > Morus bassanus. The sequence goes on along the minus strand of CM062568.1, from coordinate 82,243,966 downwards.
AGGGATAATGAAGGTGACAGCACTGAAAATGAAAGAATTTTGCTGGACACATTTTAAAGAAAGAGCTGTGCCTTAAATGCTGTCTGAAGCTGTTGAAAACTGTTGCTGGGTATGAAGGCGAGCGCTGCAGAGCGACTGTACGTAGGGGCAGACGCAGGAGGGGGAAGGGGGAACAGGATGTAGATATAACTGTAGGAACCCATTTATCACCACACTGTCTCCAGAGCATTAATCTAACATTAAAAGCCTTGGGGAAACCACCCATGCACTGTCTCAAACAGGAAGAGCCCTCGCAGTCTCCACCGACTAGACAAGAAAGAAGAAAAAAAAAAAAAGAAAAAGAAAGCAGCTCTCAAATGAAAATACTTCCGTTAAATATAGCTGTGCCTCTTCCCCTTGTCAACAGTAGTTTCATTTATAGTTTTGTCCGTTAAGGGATATCCCCCATATCACTGCAATGTCCAATTGTGTGTGGGCTGGAGGACAGGATTTTGGGCTCGCTCCACAATAATGCTTTCTCTCTCTCACTCAAATTGTTTTCAAGATCCTTTTTGCAGCTAGCTCAATTATGACTGTAGATAGATAGCAAAAACAAGCTGAGAAACAGAATGCCTCCCACATTTGAAACCGAGGTATGTATTTCTCTGTGATTCTCTCCCCCTACACATTTTACTTTGCCACTGTTTTTCTCCTCTTCCTGGTAACAGCCTCCTCTATCCTCTCCTTTCCCGACGCTACCTTCCCTTCATGGCACTCCCCCAGTTTGGGGGGGATGCGTGGGAAGCTTTGGATACTTTTTAGGAAGTGGCAGGTCCACTTATGAGCAGAATTACATAGGATGACAAGGCACGAAAATAAAGCACAGCAAAACCACCTGAAAAACTGCAGTATCATTTATCTAATCCCTGGTCCAATTCTTATCCTGTACTGCTCTTTATGTCCTGGTCTAGTTTACGAGCTGCTGGACCTCCTGCTGCATCCAAAATAGACTGCAAGATCTGCAGGGAAGTGTTTTTCCCTTGTTATTAGTTTTGTAGGACACCTAAGCACATTACTGGGCACCACAATGAGGAAGAAATCTAGCACTGAGCAGACACAGCCTCTATCTGAGAGACCTAGGGCTTGATCACCAAACACTGAAATCTCTATGTATATATAAATACATGTCATCCAACTAACCAGAATTAGAGAATCAGATCCCAGTTAATTAATATTTATGTGTATTTAAATTAATCAACAACAACAATAACAATACTTTCTTGAAAAGGAATAGACTTTAAAATGTATGATGGTTAAATCAGCAAATCTACTTAAGAATGGAGAAGAATGAGATAATTAAGCTGTTGTCCAGAAGCACGGAAGTTGACTGCTAAAAAAGCCAGCAGCTAGTTTCTGAGTCGACAGCTCAGAAAATTGTAACATGGTCTCTGATTCAGTCAAAAAGGTGGATGGCATAAAAATGGCAACCAACAAACATCGATAGAAAATGTAAAAAAGTGGAAAATCATTACTGTGGATCTACAGTAGGCTTAATTTTAATATGACTTTGTACCTCTCATTATTGCATTTGGTATGTTTCAGACTTTTTAGTTGGCTGCTGGCGTATATCAAGCCCCATCTTTGCCAGCAGAGAGATGACTGTGGCACACAGCTAACCTCTTCGTCCAGTACTGAGTGTCCACATCCCCAGTGAGCAACACATCTCACCTGGCTGCACACGAGAGAAGGAACTACTCAGGACAAAACCCAGTTGTGTTAGCACAATGAATCTTGTTATTTTACTGTTTCTCTCGATGCTAAGAAACTATTGCCAAAGCACCTGTTAAATAACAGAACACAAACCTCCTGGCGACTTTGACACTGACGAGCAATCTCACTCACACATCTCAAGCAGTTGTAACAAACTTTCCTAAAATCTTATCCGCTAAGTTCCAAATACTGAAGAGCAACAGAGTGAAACCCCTTAAGTGGGTGCTGCTGGACACTATGTTCTTTACCCCACTTGGAAAAATCCTCCCACACAATTGTAATTAAAAGAAAAACAAACACAACAGAACAACTCAACCAGACCACCGACCGATAGCTAATGACCTCCTGATTTCTTGCACTGCTACCATAGCATTTACATAAGGCTCATATGAAAGCAGACTGGTTTTAAAAGTAACACACACAGTTAACAAAATCCTGAATGAAGCTGTACCCACGTCAGGTTTCTGGTAATGCTGAAAAATCACTTGAGCTTTGCTTTTATAGTTACCAGATGTCATCAGTTCTCTTTGGGGCTCTGCATGTGAGTACACTGAATTATATAGCAATGTTGCAGCTCTATAGTTCAGTCTTATAAAAGGTGATTTCTATTAAACAAAGGCATGTTTTTTTTTAAATGTTAGCTTGTGTTACAAATGTTAACTTGGCCCTCCTTCTGAAGTTCATGAAACCACATTGGGGAACGCAAAGCCAAGACACGAGCACCACCCCCCCTCCAGTGCCCCTCTGCAGGCTGTCAACGCAGTTGGGGAGCAAGAGCAGAGACAGAAGGTGCTCTGCAAGTGGGGATCTGAAGAAAGGATGCAGTAGGGATGACATGAAATTACAATAGACCCAAATACAAAATGCTCTAGTAGCACTGAAATAAGTGAAAGTTGCAAATCTGTGTCCATATGTGTTATTTCTCATAAATTGTCATTTTGGTGACTGTAATAATCACTCTATGAAACAATAACTTCTATTCAAGTAACACCAATAAATGAAATCTTCATGTACTAAACCCTTCAAGGACACATGCAATGAAACTATGAGCTTTAAAGGCTAAAGACATGAACACAAAGGGCAAAAGGGGAGAGAGCGTGGCCACACACCAAACCAGTTTTGCACCAGTGAATGGGACAGTCACTGGTGCCGTGATGTGACCAGTGCCCTAAATGGCACCTTTCAGCGGACTTGAAAGAACAGCTTCCAGGTTTTTTCTACCTCAAAAAAGATGGGAAAACATAAACCGTCAAACTATGTACAATCAGTAAATACATTATCATACATGAAAAAAAAATATCCAAACGAACAGTGCAGAACTTGGTATGATCACCTTAAAGGGAGGTGACCTATCAACTGTGGAATAGTTGGTGTTAAAATATTTTATCGAGCATAAAAGCATAAAGGATATAATGAATACAGAAAAAATGACTTAAATGACCCCCCCCCCCCAAAAAAAAAAAATTGTTATGCAAGTGTTCTTGACTTGAAAATTGAGTGAAATTCCTCATTGAGAGATTCATGCACTTCTTTGTACTGACAGTGATAACAGGTCCTGGTTCTGTGCTGTATCTTTTCCCACACTGAGGTGTCTGTATATACTCTCAGTGGTACATACACAGCCATTTGGGAATTCTTGCCCCAGGCAGTGCCAAAAAATGCATATGTAGGGCTGTGTTTTGCAAAATTTCACTGATGGATTTTGCTGTAACTGCAAAAATGGAGATGATCGAGATTTTTTTCCCTTGGCTGCTCCTTTTTCAGTTAAAAATGGCCTCCCCTTAAAACAAGATTTGTCATCGATCATAATATGACTAGGTTTTATTTAATGAACTTAATCCTGCTCTTTGTGTGCTCATTTGATCTGCACACTATGTAATTTTAATTGTTTGCAATATGCCTGGCTCACAGCAGAAATGCCTGTCAAACGCAAGCGTAGGAAAGGGCACTGGGCAGCCACGCAGCCCCGGGAATGCCTTGTCTTCCCCAGAGATGAGTCTCACCTCTTCTGGGAGTGAAGCAGATTCTTCCTTTTAGGCACACAACTGGGGTGCTGCCAAGCATTCCCCGCTCATCTGGCAATCACAGATCCAGCTAACTGACGTTCACTAAGTGCTCCTTTCATTTTCCAATCCCTTTAGCACCGTAAAAAGCAGTCTTGATTAAATGGCAATCTTAAATTGTAACAGCTACAGCACCTACTGCTGTGTTGGTACAGGTGAGGGGAATGACAAAGAGGGGCCTGTGGAAGCAATAACTTCTGAAGTGTTTCAGTCTTTGCCGGTTACTCAGGAGTTACCTTGGGGATGTCCTGATTAGCAATAGTTAAGCCATCTGTTGAATACTGCGCAAGTTCTCTGTTGTGAACTAACTGGATTTAGTCTTCTCTGGTAAATCTAACTAGTATTCTGTTTAAATCATTTTTTAAATAACAGATGTGTCTAAGTTATTTGCAAACTACTCAGTTTAATTAGTCATACTGTATGATTCTTCACTGAAACATTGGTTACTGTAGAATGAAACAGAGAAGAATTATGAACATCAAATTGCCTTTCACACGTATCTCAGGTGTCTTTATGATGAACAGCCTCCATCCCAACACTGAGTACAAGTAACAACCCATTCCTACAAATCTTTGTATAACTAATGCCCAGTGTAGCCCTCTCTCCTGGAAAATAGTGAGATTTCATATGGAGTTCTGTGTCACTTCCTTTAATAAATTTTCCTATTTCTTTACCTCAAGCAGTCCAGATTGAGGGTTTCACAGAAATCAGTAAATTAGTGATGTTATTACCTCAATAGAAAGAGACGAAAAAAAACATGAGGAGGCATAAACTATCTGACGACCTCTTCTTTTTCTGTAACAATTTAACCATCTCCAGGTGGAAATAATCAACACTTCTTATTTCATTGATTTCTCTGACATTGTGTTGTCTTTCTTTTTGGAAATTCCCAATACTCGCTCTTCCAATCCTTACCTCTGAAGTAACACGCTGTTCTCTTTGGAAGTATTTGGCAGGTACAGGATACAAAAATGAGCAAGGTTTTAGAAATGATTAGAACTTCTGGCTCAGTAGAACTAACCTGGGATCCACTAGCATCCTCAAGTTTTCTGGCTGCGTGAGTGCCTGTTTTCTTAAGGTAGTATTGTACCTGGCACTACTGCTGAGACTTCGACTGATGTAAAATTCATGCAAGAATGGAAGGCATGTAAGAGCTGACTACAGCTGTACTGGCTGCAGGGAAAGAAAGATGGTTGTAAGGGGGTAAAGGTAAGTCACCTTTATGACCTTAAATGGGTATTATGGGCAAAAATCCTGGGAGATGTAGACACATCAAGTAGAAATGTTCTACAGTGTAATGAGTCAAAAGAAAATCACACACAGGAGGAAAAGATGTCCCCACACAGTCCCATTGCCTGCTTTACCATGTTACCAAACCCAAGTAACTCTAAAGCTGTATGCACAGCTGCTTGCCAAAGAAACCAGATGCAACCAGTAGAAAAACATCTTCCCAAGTGTGATGTCTGGGTCTTGGGAGTGCCATTTAAGCAGGAAGGCAAGAAGGGAAGAGTGGTGTAATGTGGTGATCTGAAATAAATTAAAGCTGTACCAATGCAGTTTAAAAAAATTCCACTAAAGAAGAGTGAACTAGGCCCATTAACAAAATAACTTCTTCCAAATACTAATGATGTACAAACAGCACAGTTAACAATAAATCAAGACTTCTGTAGGTCTAGATTTACCAGTGTAGAGAAGCAAGGGACACAGATCAGTAAGGGCATATTTGAACACAATTTCTGGCTGCAAAACCAGAAGCAGTTTAACTTAGAACAACTGTATTTTCTTGATCCTGGGCCTAACACTCGCTAATCTAGCTCCTGAGGTAAATGACATAATTTCTTGCCCATTGCCCAGGAGACTACAATGACATTCTTCACTGTACTTGACTGCAGCTGACATTTTAGAGTCTAGTATTTCCCCTTCTATGTGATGCACTGAGCGAGAACTGAGAATGTAACGCGGATCCCCATCCTTGCTTCTCCTTACATTTCTGTCTAAATGTAATTATGTACCCATAAAAATATGGCCATAAAACCCTGGTGTACACATGCAGAGGCTTCACAAAAAGGACACCAGTTTCTCTGAAATATGTTCGGTTGCAGATAATAGAGTCTGGTGCCTGAAGCCACTGATAAGATACTACAAATAGTTAACAAAGAAGGTGGGCAAAAATCCTACACTACAACTTGTTTATTATTCACAGCAGACTGAGGTTCTTCTCCTAGCTGAGCTTTTCTTTCTCAGTAATACATCCTAGAGTGCCTCTCTGGTTTTGGCAGTGTCTGCTTATTTTTGAAGACTTACCTTCAAAATTACATAAAGGGCTTAACAAGGACACACATTAGCAATTTAAAATAAGAACTGCAGTTGAAGTATATTTTTAGAAAAATCAGCTGAACAATAGGGCTTGTATATTTGTTTCAAGATTAGGATTGCTGGACGATTAAAATTATTTCCAGAACCCTGGGAAAAGTGTCCTGTATTACAAGCTCTTTCACAGTCCCCAGGAAAGATAAAGAAAGGATCCCTAGCTGTAGCGTATGTCCGTTGCCAAAATTATAGTGTGCCTGGTTACCCGAAGTTTTGTAGAAGCGATTATTCACTAATATTAAGCGTTACACCCTTTTTTCTTGGATACCTGACCTGTTCACCTTCTGCCAAGAATTCAGAGTAAATGTCTGCTACCCAAAATTATTTTATTACGTGCCAAAGAATTTTTTGGCAGTTTTTTTTTTCTTTTTCATGCAGGAAAATATGTTGGAAAAGATTAATACAACTTGGAAATGATCTTTTGATGAGCAGTACTTGGCACTCGCTGTTTAAGTCTTTCTGAAGGCTGCAAATTAACAAAAAGAGAAATACCATACAGACAGAAAACAGAACACGAGCAATGGAAAGAGGAACCTAAAAACAATTTTTTGAAAACAAGGTCTGAAATAATCCCCTTTTTCACTCACTCTGTGTAAATTAGACTGACAATTGTGAATAAATGTCAGCACAGATCTAGCAATTTAATGCATCTACAGGCAAGGTTTGAAATAACTTACAAAGGTCATGGCAATAAAAAAAAAACCACAAAACTTTTCTTTCTAAATTAATGGGATGCTATTATCTTTTAGCCCTGTCCGTGCAACCAAACATCCAAAGAGACGTGCATCATTTTAAGGATCACGTTTATAGAAGGGACTTTCACAGTCGTACATACTTCACTTTTTTTCCCTGTAAGCTATGTTCTTCTATCAGTTCTAATATACTCCTATAAGCAGTGGCAAGTAGGACACCACAGCTGACACTCAGAGGGCATTCAGGAACTTCAGCACCAGGATGGTTTCTGCTGATGGTGACTACAGAGTTCTAATACAGCTACTGGTTAGGTGTGAGGAGGGGTGATTTGTAACTGCCATAGCTGTGCAGGCAGAAAGTCCCCAGTGTGCAGGTTATTAGCAGAACTTGCAAAGCTGCAACATACAGCTTCTTTCACTGGGCTTGGAGAATCACAAAGAAAAGCAGTAAATTGATAAATGTGTAACACTTCACTGGTCTTACTAGCAAAGCCATCTTGACCTATAGATATCTGCCTTCCACCCAACATCCTATTTTCTTAATACCCCTCTAACACTGCCTTTATGCAAGCTTTAAAAAACAGGACATGAAGTGATCATAACCAAAATCCGTGTTACTGAATAAATTTGCAAAGGTGTCATCATTTATGTTTGTGTAGCTTAAAAATCACCATGTTTGTTCAGAGTCTGAGCTTCAATGCTGTATGGCAACTTTCAGGCCAAAGGAAAATTAAAATAGCCAAGTTTAGAAAACTGTGAAGAGACCTAGAAGAAAATACCAAGTAAGCAGGGTTTTGCAAATGGCAAAAGAACAAGATACTCAGTGTATTTTTTTTCCTTCACAGGAACTTACAAAATTCTGCACCAAGTATTGCTTTTCTTACATGGCATTTATACTGCTGTTGTTATGTAACAGGGGTAAAAGACACAGAGAAAGATGTTTTCAAAAGGACCTCTTGAACTGCACCGCAAAACATTTGAAACTATAGTTTACATGTATATATATAAATTTATATTTATTTACATATTATATATATTTATATAATGTTTAATATTTATATTTATATAAAGTAGATATCTGGTCACAAAACTCTAAGTCTGTGCATATAAACACACATAAAAATGGCCCCCATAGAGCTTATTACATTCTTTTGAAAATATAAACAGGACAAAGTATGACAAAACCAATAACTTCTGTAGCTGTAAAAATATTTTTTCCTCTCCATTGTGGAATTTGGATTTTAGGAAGCCGACCATCAAAGACTGCTAGTATATATTCACTGCTCTGTGAAAAAAGTGTACAATGTGGTTTTGACTCATACATTGTTTCACACGATTCAAAGGTGCTGTTGGCTTAGAAACCAATTTGCTTATCTTTAAAAGAAGCTGGGAAAAGTATTTACCTTTAACCTACCACCTTCATCCTTCTCAAGATCTATAGCTTTGATAAGTTTAAAAAAATGGTTTTGGAACTGCAGCCCAATAAAGCTTGTTGTCTGCTAATGCTGACCCTGATTTTCTTAAAATGTACTTAGTATTTGCAAAGAGAATAAATTACTACTAGCAGAGAGAGAAACAGTGCATAATAATACAGTTCTTATTTCAGAAACAGGTTTGTCTTTTCAGCAATCATCCATCCTCCAACTATGAAGTATAATTTCAAATTCAGAGTCAGTCTCACTGTTTCTGGATTCATACAGCCACTTCCTCCCCAGTTTAAAAGAAATACAGAAGGTAGGGAAGAGATCAAAAAAACAGGAGCAGCATAAGCCCCCTTATATACCTTTTTGATAGTACATTATTTTTACTACCTACGTATTATGCTGGGGGGGGCCTTGTATGTATTATGTTACACTATATGCAATACATATTGTTACAAATGGTTTCTCATGAGATAGGAATGTTCATTCTGGGGAGACTTTTAGGAAACACTTTTATCTAAATCAAAATGTTTTTTTGATCAAATCTCTCAAGTGTTCTTATCCAAGAGTCACTTTAACACATATTCCACTCCTAGAACAACACTGTGGCTTTATTTATGTCAAATAATTCATGAAAGGACACAAATGTTGGTTCTCTGTCCAACTGCCGGTATATCAGAGATCTGGATCATAAACTTAAGTCATTTAATTTTAATTGAATAGGCTGGCCCTAAAGAAGATAACACATCATATAAATAGGGCTGTGTGCCCACAAGTAAGATCTGTGTTAAATGTGAGAATTAAAAATGGATTTTGTATGGCTCCAAAGCCTAGCCATTTTACAGCTAAAAAAGTGAAAAAACCCTGCCTTCAGTCTTAACACCAGTTCCTGAATAATATAGTTAGCAACTCATTCATACTGCATTTAGATATATATATTCACCTATAAATTCACAAGTAGTACTTTGAAATAATAGAAAAATAATGTTAAATAGTGTCCCAGCACACCTGTAATAGTCCTTCCTCAGAGGATTTCAATACATTTTAGGACTAAATCCTTTTACCATTACTGTGAGGCAATACCATACGTAGTATTAACCTTGCTTTCAAACAGGAATACTGAAGTACAAAAATTCTAAAGCCAGGTTTAAACACCCAGTTTTTACATATTTCCTTAAAATGTGTATTGTTTTATTTACTTGGTAATACCTGCTCAGCACCCAGTTACACTAGCACAACAGTCACTGTGCAAATAGATGCTAAGCAAATACACAAGCGTCTTTATATCCGTGCAGCTGAGTTTGGTCTATGAACTACAGTTACTCTATACCACAAGAAGAACGCGTGCGGCCCAAGAACCAGCAATAACGTGTATGTAGACACAAATAACGCAGCCATAGATTGTTACTGAAACAACACTAAAACATGTTTTTTATCTTTGGCTGACAGGATGTCATTTCAAGGATGTATTTTTCCTTCAGCAAACAAAAGGTCTCCATCCTTACTATTAGAGCATAGCTATGCACACAGCTTCAAGAACATTCCAGTGACTATTGTATTTAACAGCACCTTTACGTATAGGTTCTTTAAAAGATCTTTGAGGCTCCTCAGTTTTCAGCAGGAGGCTGGACTAGTTGAACGTGAGCCAGCAATGTGCCCTTGCAGCAAGGAAGGCCAACAGCATCCTGAGCTGCACTATGAAAACTGTTGCCAGCAGGTCAATGGAGGGACCTTTGCCCTCTACTCAGCTCTGGTGAGATACATCTGGAATACTGTGTCCAGGTCTGGGCTTCCCAGTACAAGAGAAATGGGGACATACTGGAGTGAGTCCAGTGAAAAGATGACTAAGATGATCACTGTACTGGAGCACCTGGCACACAAGGAGAGACTGGGAGAGCTGGGACTCCTCAGCCTGGAGAACAGAAGGCTCACAGGGGACCTTATTCGTGTGCATAAATACCTGAGGAGCGTGCAAAGAGGACTAAGCCAGGCTCTTCTCAGAGGTGCCCAGTGATAGGACAAGGGCCAACGGGCACAAACTGAAACACACATCAAATGCCACTGAAACAAAATAAAACACTTTTTTTAACGTGAGAGTGGTCGAGTATTGGAACAGGCTGCCCAGGTTGTGGACTCTCTATCCTTGGGAGATATTCAAAACACGACTGGACACAGCCCTGAGCAACCTGCTGCAGCTGACCCTGCTGTGAGCAGGGGAGCTGGACTAGATGATCTCAAAAGGTCCCTGCCAACCTGAACTATTCTCTGATTCTGTCATCTATCTCCTAAGGTAACATCCAGCCTGAACTCTCCTATGATCCTAATGAGTCAAATTAGAAGAAAACATAAAAAAGGCAAAAGAAAAATCATTATCCACTGACTCTACCATCAGTGCGCACTATTGTTTTTACTGCCACACTGGACAAGTGCCTTTATTGACCAAGTCAATAATTGATGAATTATTCTTCAAGGTGTAGATTTTAATAATTTATGTGAAACCCAGGCACTGTACATTCCCTTTCTACCTAGCGGCAGCCTTCCTACGCAAAGGAAGCAGTTAGCTTTGAAGCAAATTTAGCTGACCTATATATGCCAATATTTTATGCTATGCTTAATCTGAACTATTTTCAACATACACTTTTCTCATCTGTTACTCAGGAACTCTATGCCATACACAGTTGTTCCAAATACTCTAAACGCACCTCACATGCAGAAAAAATAAGGGCTTCAGGGAAAAATTGCATAGGCTTATGTAAGTAAAGACCGTTGCATAAGGCACAAATTGAAAAAAACAGAATATTGACCTTCAGTTATTCCTTATTGCCTGAGAACTTACCCAAGCAAATGGCGATATTTATATTTTGTATAAAATTTCTTTGTTAAAAAGGAGAAGGAGTCATAAAGAAGATATTTTCCTTCAAATTTTGTTGCTTCCTTTTCAAAATATTGTAAATGGCATTGGAAAAATTGTAATTTAGTACTATTCCAACTACTAGTATCTAGTTGGACAACATCACAATGATGAAATCCCAGAAGCTTCAGAATATCCATATTTTGGATTATCTCATAATTTCCAAAGGTAGAATGAGAGAATGAGTGTAAGATGTCCTGGATGTGGTTAACAGGAAAGGCCCATGTTTACACATGCCTAACTCTATGAAGGATTTTGTGCTGTGATTCAGAGAAATGCTTCGTGATCTATGTGCCCTTGAGCCTACGCTTAAAACCTGAGAGAAAATCTTATCTTTTAGGAAAACGAGGAAAATCTGTCAACCATGAACCAAACAGACCAACATGCTGCTGTCATCCTGAATCTACAGATGGAAACCAACTACATTATTAGCTGCCTTAATTTGTATGGTTAGGAAGAAAACAAATGATAATTCTAAAGTATAATGGTAAATTGTCCCAAGTCAGCAGCTAAAAATTTCATTGACATCTTTTTTAGCAAAGCATCCAGCTAGTGTTTTTATTGTCTTGGACATGGTACGAATTGTACACTGGGGAATAGTTTATCAAGTGTATGTCATAAAACATGGAAAAATTCAAACCGAATAGTAAAAGCATGAACGAAAATGGAAACTGTTATACAACCTCAACTCTAACAAGTCATTGCCAGACATCTACTACAATAAATGCCCTACTAGAGAGCAGTCTAAGCCACAGACGGCTGGGGAGCTGATTTTCAGATAAGGATTCTATACTGCGACATGCATGGAAATGCTAGAAAAGGAACACAATTAAATTGATCAATGCATCAAAAATACCAAATTTCAAAAATAACTCACTTGACATGTTGGGCTGGGTAGGGAAGGTAATTTATTGTAACATTTGGACCTATGATAGGATTTGTCACTCACAACAGATGGCAGCAGTTAGATTAAAAGGTATGTAAGAGATTTGATTTCCCTTGGTTTTGCCATCCTCCCTCCCCCCTCCCCCCGCTTTTCAATTTTCCTTGGAATCTTTATTATTCCCACTGCATTGTACTGCTCTGACTTCATTCCAGAAGACAAATAATTATCTGCTTCTCTTTTGGGCAGACAAAGCAGAACAGGAAACTATATTCTGAATTCTATATGGTTTTGTAGAAACACAGCTCTTCACTCTGAAGAAAACCAATAGAAGGACTTAAGTCAGCAGTGAAGACGGCTGCTAGCAAACGTATGCTTCTCAGGAGTTTGAAGAGGTGCAAAGCTGCATCAATGTAATTTGGATGCCAGAACTGTAGCTTCTTTAGTAATGCTTGTTTCACTTTTGTCAGTGCACCTGCTTTGTTGGTATAACTACGTCCACCGCAGGAGTATTTTGTGTGCTTCTATCTGCACAGTGGTAGTACACTCATAGTGTAGACATAACCTAAGCCTGATTTTAGTAACTGAGGCCAACATTTTCATTTAAAGGTAGTCTTTAAATCAAGACACCTACAAATAAATGTAACCTGATTTTTAAAAGTTTGACTCCTGAGATGAACAAAGCCTAGAAGTACTCAGCACTTTGAAGAATTCAGCCACTTTAAATCGTGCACCAAAAAGCTCATATTCAAAAAGGAGCATACTGAACATTGCACGACTTGGCTTTTGGATAGGAAGTAACAATCTTAAACTGAAACTAAACACTTGATTTCTTGATACCTCAAGAAGGGGGGCATTCATGGTCCTCCAGCAGAAGTGACAACACCTAGCCGCCTTAGTGGTGGAATTCCTATGCCATCAACCCATGGAGCCTTAATGCAAATTATGCCTGACTGCTTTGTTTTTCTGGGCATAGATAAGCCCTGAGACAGTCACCTATGTGAAGAGGCAATTATCTACTTACTTATTTTAATACAGCTAAGCAATTGGAGCCTTAACTTGTCCAAGTTCTGGCTTGTACTGGAGGGATTTGACTGCACTGCCCCTGGACCAGGCATTTTCTCCAGCCTGCTTCTCCAGCAGCAGGCAACTCAAAGCAGTCTCTCTGGCTGTATTTTTTTCTGTTAAACCACATGATCAGTCAGTATAACTCATCAAGTGCCACAACTTACCATTTCGTTCCATCTGCAAATGTACTCTCAAATAATTTTATATTTCCTTCCAGGTAACTGATAGTATTACGCCAAGAACAGATTCCTCTGAGTTCCCACTAGAAGCAACCTTTGAGATGTATATTCCCCAACTCTAATCACTTTTCAAGATGTTTCTGTTAGCCCGTTTTTAATCCATTTGGTAACCCTGGATTACACTGCTTCTACACACTGTTATTTCATTTTGTTTTGAACCACAGTGTCAACAAGACTAAGTAAATGTCACAAAGTAGTCTAAGTGTATTACTGTCAGCACCGCTATCTCTGTCAACTTCATTTGTGATCCTGGAAAAAGCAGTATCAAGTTTGTTTGACAAGATCTATTATCCATAAAAACTTGCTGGCTGGCATTATGCATGACATCATCTCTTCATTTTTTGTTGGAGGTATCTAGTTTCAACCTTCCAGTGGTTTTGCTTGACCTATAGTTACCTGGATCATCTTGTTTAACCTTTAAAAATTCTGGCACAACACTTGCTTTTTCCAGTTCACTGGAACTCCCCTTGGTATGCCAAGATTTGTTAAAAAGCAACAATCATGGTTTAGACAGTTTAACTCTATTAATACTCTCCTATGCAAGTTTTCTAGTCTGACAAAGAATTAAGGAGGAAATATAATTACTGAATTTCACTCCTAACTTCAATTTTAGAAGAGCCGAACTTCTATAGAGTGACCTGCCAACATTTTCATAATGAAGTGTAAAGCACCCATCAGTAACTTTGCTGTGATGTTTCAAATAATCTCAAGTGCTTCTGTGCCTTGCAGCCACAAAATACTTGAAATATTATAGGGACATTTTGCTTTTTATATAGTTGTTCCGCCGAATGTATTTCCTTTTGTTGTTTCTCTCTTCCTCCCACCATTTGCCTACATTTTATGGGAAAGCCTGGAAGTTTTACAGGGTAAGATTAAAGGACAGATACGTGAAAAAAAATCGAACTTCTGTACGGTCTTGTAAGCAACCTTTATGGCTGTGTTTGATATAATTTTTAGAAGCTTTGGGTTCAGCTAATGTTAATAAATAATCAGGGTAATAACCTTCTTTTTGGCGAACTCCTTAAACTTTAGGGGTTTGAATTTAAACTGTATTTAAACACTAGCCCTCTAAATTTGGCATGCATTATTTCTGAAGCTACTGATTAAACGTCTGTCTTCTGCTTTTGCATCTTACGGCATTTATACTAGCAGGTGGAAAGGCAAGATGCTGTATAAAAATTTCTGTCTTATTACCCTACTTTATCTGAAAGTACAGATATAAAAATTTCTTTGGAAAAAACAATGACAGTTTGAAAGAAGGTTCAAACTAAATGTAAGAAGCTTTTAAAATAGATCATTGGTTATAGCTCTATTTGCGGAATGGAATTACTATCAAACTGTCAGGTATATCTACTAAATCAATACTTAGCATCCAGATTTTAATATGCTCAGTTTGAAGCATATTTGAATATTTCTGCAAATATTTAACCTCAACTTCTACTCTCTTATATGGGTAAAATACAACAGAATAGTGGAAATACAATGTTTTTGTGAATGCCTTTAGTATGTGTGGATTAAGTAAGAAAAACATTTGGCCCTTTGCATAAGAAGGTGAGAGCAATACAACTTACAATTAATATGAAAATTTATATGTGAAGTTCTCCCTAGAATGGCAAAAATGATTGCTTACTTGTGGGAGATGGGTTACCTAGAAGAACTTTTTCCTGACATTTGGCTGATACCACCATTCTTGATTGACTTTGTAAAGCCTTCTTCTGAATCATTATACAACACTAACCCACCTACTGATCTATCAAGAGGAATAAAAAAGGCTAGTTTTCTTTTTTCGCATCAGGAAGAGTTACTGTATTAACACACTGTTATGTAGAATCTCCTACAGTACAAGTATAACAACGTAAAACAATTTCAGGATTCTTTAGGCTTCGATTATGTCCACCTGCACACTGCTCTACTGTTCAAAAGCCCTTTCCAGTGTGGTACCCAATAGCTTATTTTTAAAAATAAACATTGTCTGGATGAAATTTTAGTTAGATAGTTCCCACCTTTCTTTCATCTGACTGCATGCCAGAACTAGACTATTTTTTCATAAGCTCTGTTATTAGAGAGAAGAATACAATGTGAGAAAACAGCTACTAACATGGGCCACAAATGGACTCTCAAAAAACTGTTTTAAAAGACCAAATTCTGAAAACGTATCATAAATCTTCTTCCCAATTTCAGTGGAGATTCCTTGCACAGGGATTTAGGTTCCTGGGATTGAAATAGTCTTGGAAGTAGAAGAAACAAATCAAACTAACATAGCTAATGAATGCTAGTTATAATGACCAGCAGAAGCAGGCTAACCCAGTTCTTCTACCTGCTGGGATTTTGGTCCCCTGTCCAAGACATCTCTCAAGTCTGCAGGGCTTATTTGAAAACTGGCTTCAAGTCTTCCGGCAGGAAGACATGTATTTTTCAAAGAATTTGTTTGTTTGTTTCAGCATATGAAACACCAAATATTTTTAGTCAATTCTACTTTTACCAACCCAGAACACAGGGCCAATACCAAGTAAACTGGGATCCTGGCTATAAATCATTTGTCAATGTTTCTCACCTCCCTTATCAACTCTGCACTAACAGAACATTTTCCATTAGTGAAGAGAACTTCTACTTCGTGCAGTCAAAGAGTGGAATCAAGACTATGAAAATAAAATAGACCTTATATTTAAGTTTCAATTTCAATTTTTTTTTTGAAGGAAAGACGAAACTTTCCTTCTAAAAGGAAAAGCCCTGTAAAGACATTATTTTCCGATATGAAAACATATAGAGGTGGAAGTGATACTAAGACAGAGCCACAGTGACACTCGCACAGCTCAGTTTACATACATAATTGCCCTGATGAATTTTAAAACATCAGAGGCTTGCACCCAAATTTCCATTTACAGCCAATATAAAACCAATTTAGACAATCCCGCTTCACTTAATAAGTGTCTGACAACTATTTCAAGTAGCTAAGAAAAAAGATACAAAATCCATGTGCTTTGTGCCTGTGCTGCCAAAAATTACTTTGGCTGAGATGATATAACTCTACAAAAACATTTGTTATCATAATGTTATTTATTTCCTTCTTTTCTCTAACTGCAACGTTTACTTTGTACCTGCATATGTTTGCATGATTTCAAAGGAGCATGGGTTTGTGCAAGAAATATTTAGTCTGAGTTTATCAGTCTGAAACACTCAATGCAACACTCCTAAAGCAACACCATGCAAAAAGCCAATTTTCCGATTTCATCTATGACCTGAAGTTGTGAGGAAAGACAGGAAATTTACCCGATTCCTGGAGATAGCGATACACCAAGAAATTCACTTCGTCACTGGTTATGCTCATCTTAGCCCAACCTCAATATGATGAGGTTTACGAGAAGTGTGATCCACGCTCTGTTCAAAGGGAAAGAAAAGAACAGGTTTTGTTTTATCTCAATTTAGTATGAAATTTGTTATCAAAATAGAGGTGGGAATTGTTAAGGTATTTAAAGATCTCATGTAGTTATTAGAGCTGTTACGTCGCAATGTGAGGCACCCATTAAATATTGTGAATCAAGTACTCAAGCTGTATTGTACCTTTTATTATAATTAAAGAGCAGTATTTAACATATGTGAGAATAGAGGGAGCATTTTAAATCTTCGAAGCCTGTGCAAATGTCAACTCTTTCACTTATGTGGCTTTACTACAGGTTCTTCGGACACTCCTTTTAACTGTGTGAGCATTTTCTTTTCAGAACTGCTGGCAATTACAGTCATGTGTAACACACCAAATCATAAAGTTTTTGCAGCCCTAAATTAGTAATCTAGTTTTCTGTCCAGTAGTTCATCCACTGAAAAGACAGGTTCTGTCCTTACAAAACTGTATTACGCAGAGAACTTAAATAAAGCTCCCATAAAATAGAAACAAATCTAAATCTAAGATGAAATTATAAATGTTACTACTGGGGGTGTGTGTGTGTGTGGGCAGAAAGAGTGAAAAAAAGAGCGAGAGTGCCATATACCTTGTGCCAACAAGGAATACAACTACTCTGGCATTATATAAATTTATAATGTTATAATGTCTCTGCTGATTAATGGCAAATGAGTTAAACTTCATTTATTCACTTAAGTAATCCTAACCTTTAGGATGACAGTTTTACATTACTATTTTGCGCATATACTCTGATCATGAAAACATTGTTTTTTAGATGATAAATTTGTTTTGAACATTTTCCATTAAATCTTGATGATTCATTTCTATTTGGGAATCTGACTTAAGTAGTTTGGTTTGAAAAGCCGTAAGTAATTCTCAGACATAAACTTTGCAGCTCTCTTAGCCACACCATACCTATAACTAATCATGTAAAGATTTGGACGCAGAAGCACACGCTACGCTCCCGTTGTGTATTACAAATGAAAGACCGTAGGTGTGTGCCGTTTGTTTCAATTTCCCGTATGTCTCTTCTTGGCAAGCGGAAAGGTCTTTGTTCATCGAAAACCTCTTCAGTAATTCCTGTTGCCTAAAGTAGCACCTGCTACTGCAGGCAATGCTGATCGACTACAAGTTTCCCCTGCTGATGATTTAAACCAGCAGGTCACTCATGACTGTAACAGATGTCTCTGCATATTTATGTAAATGGAGGTCTTTCGAACCCTAGTAAGCCTTTTATTCTCCTGGGCTGCTATATTTCATCAATGGCTTGGACGCTGGTTTTCCATAAGAACCCTTAGCTTGCTAATTCGGGAGACGTCTTCCTCAAGTATTCCAATCTTTATTATTACAGTTTGCTCTTCAAGTAGAACAAGAAGAAACAAAATACTGAAAACCATGCAGTCTCAGAGGGGAAAATTTCATCCACTTTGGAAAGGATGATCACTTTCTGCTCAGATTCTGGATGAGGACAACATCAGCTGTATCCAACATCCAGTTCTGTCACATATGCCACGTATCACCCTGGGAAGTCATTTGGTCTCTTTTCTCCTCAATCCCTCACCTGTAAAATGGGCTTAAACTTCTCTGCCACGGGGTCAGGAGACTGGAAGCACTGGTAGCTGTAAGGGCTTTAGTTACCAAGGCTGGCGACTGCAGGCAGTGAAAGCACCACTTTCAGTATAGCTTTACACACACTTCTTCCAGATAAACAGAATTGGTTCTGAATAATCAATAAATCTCTGTGCCCCTTTTTGCATAATCATCACCATACAATGAAGAACAAGACAGAAATTCACAGCAACAGTTAAGGCCATTTTCATCCCTCTCTGAGTACTTAAAATACACCCGTATCACTGCTATGGCCATGATAACAATAAATCAAGAAACTTTGATAGCTGTGGGTTTGAAAAAAAACCACCCAACATAACACTTCTAAAAGCATTTTAAAAATAGCTGTTTCAGTATTTGGTGGTAGGAAAGTTGGTAAAGATGAAACCTCTTACAAAAATTCAGTTTCAGCAATGACGTACTTTGTGGTAAAATGAACTTTATTAAAAAAAAAAAAAAATCAAGAAACGACAAATGCTGTTTCTGGATGCATCCTGCTAATTTAAGACATTAACATGCGATTTCCCACATACAGAGGGTTGCTTTGGGAAAGGGATGGGAAGGGAAAGGAGGAGTGTTGTTTTTTGTTTGTTTTTCTAAAGATGACTTTTCTTAAATGAATTAAAACCAGAGAAAATCAGCCTGACTGCAAAATAAATAGTCTGATAGCCCCAGAAAAACCTCCACAGCAGCTACATCTGTATCAGAATCCCAAGCACACCGCGTAGCTGGATTTACAATGCATTTTCCCTGAAGTCAGTCAACAGGAATTACTTTGACATATGTGTCGGATCATATCTTTATACACATTGTTACCATGCCATAAATAACCAGATGATCCCCACTCATACATTTAAGGTTTCTTCCCTCCCACAGATGCCAGTGCAGCAATCAGATACACAACTGTAAAGCTTTTACCCGTCCAAAACGATACACAGATCTTGGCTATGACCCAGAGAAATCTATTCATTAGAAATCTGGCTGAGCTATGAAAGACCATACTCGACTTCATTAACGCTCTTTTTGATTTCCTTCTTCTCCACAGATAAACACCCCAAATAAAAGAGGATACGGGAGACATGGTGGGGAGGAGAGGAATGTACTTATCTTTCGTGTATCTCCAAGTCTGATTTATAAGGAACAAACTGGCCTCCCCCTCAATAGATTTTTTTTTAATGTAGAAATGCAAACTTCTGTAGAAAATCGCAAAAACCTTTAGTTACCTTTGTGACAGATTTATTTCTACTAATTGATGGTCTCCTTTTGTTACTGGAGATCGGTATCACCTAGATTAATTGTTTTTTGAAAGTAGTAAATTATAGCTTATAAACAATACTGATGTGCCTTTGGAGACATTTCCCGTTTAAACCAGCAATAATATCTTAATCCTTCACAACGTCAAGAGGATTTACAAAAAGCATTCAAACATGTGTTTCAGCTTTCTTTACTCGCAGCATTTTTTCCTGCACCCAATTACACATAACAGAAAGTTCTATTTACTTCAACCTCGCCTTAAAAATTTGGGTTGTGATCCTGCAGATATTTGAGAATGTCCAAACATGTGAGCTGAGCCCACTAAGACTTCCCAAAGTATAATGGATCCCAAACATTCAAACCCCACCAGTGGATGGTTTGTCAAGATCATGCAAAATTAAATTTAACACTTCTTTTAAATAAACACTCAACTCTCAGTTCTGCTGGGATAGGTTTGCAGAAATGCTTCTCATACAGAGGTAAAAAGCTGGATTATTAGCTCAGATATGCTACCGTTGTGCTTCTAGGGCTGCTTGGCTTTTGCTGAACTAAGTCTTTCAGCTAGACTTGAGCTGGCTCCAGTGAAGCTAATGCTGCAGCACACTCCCCTGTGCTCTGGGCAACCAGGGCAGCTTATTTCCTGGAGTACACCACTGGACTCGATTTGGCTCTGTGCATCGACATACCACTGTTCTCAAATTAAACCTTCCTGGAGCACTGTGAATCTTGCTAATAGGCCATGGAAGTAGCTCTGGAGAAGGCAACCTCGTGCATAGCTATGGTTCAGCACAGTGCTCGCCAGGTCAACCAAGAATAGTTTATTTACATCCCAACCCCTTATTCAAGAATTGCTCTTCCTTTGTCCGGCATATTTTAGCACAGTTGCCATAAATAAGGGAGATCTGGCTGAAGAATCAAGGGAAAATAACTTTTTCAACTTTGAGATAGTATCTAAAGACACAACTCCCCTGCCCCTCTTCTAAATCATGCTCACAGTGTCCTCCAGGGCCATCCTGCCCTCCAGGCTAACCCCGAGGCAAGGGATGGCCAAGGATATTTCAGGAAAGGAGTTTACATTTGCTTCTTGTAGCAGCATTGCCATCCACAGGGACTGGGACTAGTCAATTTTCCCCTCAGGAAGGTGGAAACAGGCCAGACATTTAGGGAAAACACCTAAACTAAAACCTAAACCTGAAACCTAGATAGGAAACCGGGCACTTCCCATTTCTGCATCCCTGCTGACAGAAGTTCATCAGACGGCTAGTCTGGCCCTATTCTTACCCCCTGAAGAAATCTGCAAGCTCCAGGCTGCTTTAACTGAGTGCTGAGCAGTTGTCAGCTTCCTGGGAGGATTTTTTGGTGGGTAATTATTGTTAAATAAACACCCTCCTCTCAAAAAAAAAAAAAAACAAAACCAAAAACAAAACAACAAAACAAACAAAAACAAACCAACAAACCAAGAAAACCCCAAAATCCCCACAAATTTTCATTTATCTCCTGGAGGGATTGTACTATCTACCTACTTATTTGACAAGGCTAGGCCAAAATGTCTTTTCCCAACCAAAGTTTTAATGACAACATTGTCATTAAAATGATGGGGGGCAAAGAGAAATTGTGTATTTGCTTTGGGGAGAAAAAAAGGCAAAAATGAGAGGTTCCATAAAAATTAAAACGTTCCAGAAAGTTCAGATATTTAATGTTGTCAAATTGATGCCCTGCCGCATGGGAACCAGAGTTCACGTACTTGTGCTCCCATTTTATCGTCCAAGATGGCTCCGTGCATCACACTGTGTCTCTCAGGACCCACTACAGTCTCCCCATCTCAGAGAAGAGAATGTGAACACGAGAACTAAAATAGACTCTAGGAAGGCACCGTGACAGCATAGCCAAATCAATGTGTTACTGTTTTGCATATGCTCTGTAGTTTAATGAAAAACAACATTTCCCAAAGCCAGAAGCCACTTCTCACAAAACAAGTCACTTAGTCTATCTCAGTATTTTCTGTTGAAAAATACTTTCATCAGAAACTTTCAATGAGCCCTGTGCTTCTGTATTCTAGGCTGTGTCTTACCATAGAGCCAGAACAGTCAGCAAGCCAGCAGCTCTTCCCCAAAGGCTAATGAGCTCTGCTTGGCCCACACCATCGCATTCTTCAGTCTTGGCTTTTATCGCAGCTGACTCTTCTTGAGGAGGAACTCCAGTATGCTCCTTTCCCAGAATGCCAAAACCCAACTTCTGGAGAGGAAGAGAGCACACTCGGCCCGCTCTCCCCTCACAGCCTCTCCTGCCATTTCATGAAGCTAAAGAGTAAAACATCTTCTTTACAAGCATCCTGACAAGGGAATGAGACCATTTAATTCCTGCTGATTACAAGGTATGGAGCATGCAGGATGGTTCTTTCCAAACTCCACCTATGCCAGTGACCAAAATAACAGCTAGCCCTGTTCAAAATGCAGCTTGTGCATGCATGACTTCCAGACTCCTCCTTTGCAAGGCTTGAACTTGACAACTTGCTTTAAAAAACTAAACGTAAAATATAAACAGTTGCCCCTCCTAGAGATCATATACTTAAGAAGCCAAATCAAGATGTGCTCACAGTAAGACCTGCACCATATCTCCCTGGCTTTTCTTAGTGAGGAGGCCAATAGTTAACTATCCTCATTCTGTAATTGATCACCATAGGTCATCCAAACTATTTAATGACACAAATGAGACAATTCAAGCCTCTCAGAGCTGTTGTTCTAGGCTCTTTACAGATGCTCACAGATGTCTCTGCATCACTTGTACTGTTAATATTTTGAGGTTTTCTTCACAAGCACAGTAACAAATTTGTTGTTTTGGGGGAATGAAAGCTGAGATTCTGCAGAACAAGGTAATCTCATTCGAGAATAGTTATTGCATGGTACAGTATGCGCTGTCGCACTTAGAGCTCTGTCACCGACATTTATAGCAGTTTAATAAGGACAAGGACCTCAAAGAGAAAAGGCAACAGGCTTGTCAGAAAACCTGCATTACCAAATGTTAAGGCTGGCTCTTCTTTTGGTTTTGTTTGTAAGTCTATTTATTTACACTGACCTTCTGCTGATTTTTAAAAGGCCACAGTAAACCAAAACAAACCCAGGGAGCCCCAGCTCATCCCCATTCTTACTGCTTCCTCTTAGGACCACACTCTGATGAAAAGAAGTAACAACTGCATCTGTATCTGAGAGCTTCAGGAAAAACGACACGGATATAAAAAAGGTCTAGCTTGGATCCTGACATGTTAGGATATCTCATACAATTCATCACTGAACTCAACCATATCCATGTTCAAAATCTGGTGCCAACTGAAGAAAGAGGAGGTGGAAGGAATGACAACTATAGACACATGGCAGTGATCAATGAACCTATAATTCTGTCTTGAAGAGGTCACTCTTGATGAATCAAATGCTGTGTGGGCAAACCTGACAAAAACGGGGTTTTCATTTAAATAAAAACTTTTTTTCAGGTTCAGGAAGAAGGTCAGTTTACTATGCAACACCTATAAAGATGTGCTTCTGAACAGATGAATTCCTCTTTTTTAAAAGCATAACTGTGTCTATGGTATTTATCTTTTAAAAAATCTGCAATAAATTATCAAAATGGTTGCCCTATCCTGGAAAAAGTGTTAACAAAATAATATATCAAAATAATATATCATCCAGTAAAATATCAAAACTTTAAAAAAAAATGCACCAAGAGCCCTAATACAAAAATACTAATAAAAATAGCATGGCCAATTAAACACTTTGGTGGACATCATTGCAGAAAGTTTTATTTCATCATGAATATTACTTTTCTTTAAATTATAAATTACATTTCAAAGTGAAAAGCCATTTGGAACCAAACCCACATCTATTTATTTAAAAAAAAAGGGCAACAAGAGAGATTCCAGCAATTCACAAATGCTGTTCAAACATTTTTCAATTAATCCAACAATTCCCAGCGCAAAATAACTAATTTTCAACAAAAGACAAGCCTTTCATCACCAAATTCCCAGCTAACTCTGCTTCCTCCATCAAAAGATGCAGAACTGTGCATCAGCTCTTTCATACTTATCATCTCTTAGTTTGATCAGGTTATTTTTCCATTCTTAGCTGGTTTACTTAATTACATCAGCCTCCAGCATTTCAGTTCTCTAAGAGTTCAAGTGGATCTTTTCCAAACCCCTTTGCTGCAGAGTGAAATGGGTTTTCCTGTATTGATCTTTCCTTTTTGGCACTTTGCTAAGGGAAAAAAAAAGCAAACAAAACAAACCGCTCTTCTTAATTAGTGCAATTGTGTTATACCTCTTTCATAGCTTAGTTCTAAGAAAAGGCAACTTCAATTAATTTTTTTTTTTTTTTTATAAACAAAAATAATGTTTACACTAGTACATTGTATAGAAAGCTCAGGGAAGCCAAAAATAAGACTGATGGGAGTGTAAAGGTTGCTGGTAGTTCTAGAGCTTGCAAATGAAATGAAATGAATTGTTTTAAAATAAACAAAGGAAGGAATTACAGAGGCTTGAGAAATCAAAACACAAGATTGGATTTAGTTTGAGAATGAAGATACCTCATCACTTGGAACAACTGAAGTCACTTGGGAATGCTGTCACTAAACAGAACCAGGATTTTCTTCCTTACATGAGCACAAAATGGCAATTAGGACAAACTGGGGGACAATGGCATGTGTCCACCCATTTCAAACCAATTAGGCTAAAATACATGGTCATCAGATTGTGCAGTTACTTGTCTGTGCACACGTGCATTTCCATGTATCTAATGCAACAAGAAATGTGTTTTAAATCTTACAAGTAGTGCTACACACTCAAAAAAGTTAAGGAAGATTGCAACTTTAAACAGATGGCACAATTACTCTATCGACATTCACTTTTCTTGAATTTTGGCAAGAGGAACAGTGTACTAATATTACCTCAAATTTAACTTTTCACTTAATTTACCTGGATTTTTACTAAAACCTCAACCAAACCAAAAGGAGCAAACATCTACATTTTTCACCCATGCTTCACATTCACAGAGTATTGAGGTGAAAGAAATATGGTTGTACCAGCTGTTGAACTGGTTGTCCCTGTTTCATTTCCCTTCTGTGACTGCAGATATAAGTAAAATAACATAGCTGAACTTTTAGAATGAACATCCCACCAAATATTTAGAATAAAGCACAGTTTCTTTTTCAGCTGTCGACAATTTCTCTGACACCTAAAAATAAAGATCCATTAAAAGGTCAACGTGAAGTGTCTGAGTCCCAAGCTGGCCTGCTAGAATGAACGTAGACAGACATCCAACTGTTATGAGACAGGCCAAGGTCCAGTAGATAAACATTTGCTTTTGAGGTGACACCATGGAGCTTCCAGAAACCTCCAATAAGGCCCCGAGCCACCCGCTGCGTGGGCAGTGGGAGTTAGCAGGCATGATGCCCATTTTAAATGAGGCAACACCATAGCAAGGAATGCAAGAGCAATGGGCCTGGAAGGACAAGTGACAGAGAGCCTGAAGGTTTTGCCTGAGAGATGGAATATCTGAACCAGGCTTTTTTCGATGATTTCTGATTTTTATCCTGCAACTTTGCTGTTTAAAATGGTGCAACTCTGATAGCAGGGGCCAAATCCTGATTTCTTCCCAACACAGCTGAGTGCTTTAACTAGGCTGCAGAATTGGGTTGTGTCTTGCCTGCGCGCCTTACTTCTGAAGATGGAGATAAGGGTAGGACATCCATTTGTGGCTTTTACCATGCTCCTTCTATAAACTCCTTCCTATACCACCCTGAGGGTGAACCCTCATTTTAAAAACCACAGGGCTATCACCTTCCCAGTTGTAATGGCATCAGCGCCAGCTACAGCAGTAGGTATCTCCACTACCCAACATGTTATGGACAGGCACGGCAGGTGTGTCACATGAACACCTTGAGACCAGGGAGGTGACCTGCAATAAGGGCTTTGAGAACTTTTCACACCCCTAATCTTGTATTTTGATCCTTTGTCCCAGAGCCCTGGGGTGCAGGAAATGCTCTCCAGGCAAGGGGCAGCAACAAAAACACAGCAGTGATGACATGTAGAAGAGCCTGTTTGTCCACATACCTGTGCGTTACTCCTTCTCTCCCCCAAGGTCTACATACTCAGTAAAACCTGTGTTTCAATTCCATGTACATTTGAATTTCATGCTATTTTAATATCTTTCAGGACAGCTTGACACAGGTGCAGTTAGAGAAAGATTAAATGTAAAAGCCATTCTGGTACTGCCTCATGACACCACCTGTAACTTGCATGACAAAACCAACCATTGGACTTAGCAAAGCTCTATGTAGAAGATGACATAAAACAACAGGAGTCTGCTGGGCTAAAAAGCCTACATTTTTTAGCCATGCAGGCTGGTCCCACATGGCTGCAAAGCCCTAGAAGTTGTGGACTGGAAAAGCACCAGCATTGCTCATCACACGTGTGACAATGACAGGCACATCTCTGACCCCCACACGTTGGGGCCGCATAGCTGCCCAGTGAGCAAGAGCCATGCTAAGGATTTGCAAAGGTCTAGAGACCAGCCCGGAGCCGCAGCAGCCTGGCTAGTTCACGTCTGGATGGCCTCAGGCAAAGGGAACGTGCAGCAAAGGGAACGTGCAGCAACGTCATTAAAGGGGTGGGTTTTTATTAGTTTCTGCTAATAAGCCTAGCAGATGTTACTGGGAACATTTTGATGTTATTTTTCCATCATTTGTAAGTTTATTTTTAATTTTTCCCCTCAGAGCAAGCAAAGGCAGTAGATCTTACCACATATTTCGACCTTAACTTGTTTTCCCTGTAGTATTCTTAAAAGTGTAGCTGAGGATTTTCTTTATTTGTATTATTATTATTATTGTACAAAGGGAAAAAGTATTTTTCCCACTTGCCTATAATTCCAAAATAGCTGAAAAGATTATACTCTGAGTTAAAGAGGAAAAAATACTTTTCAGACTCACAACATGGAAAATTTCACCCCCCAAAGCAAGTATTTTGTAAATTTTAGAATATGTGAAAACAAAGAATTATAATGGAAACTATTTCAAACTTTTATTATGGAAGATCTTATTATAAACTATTTATAAAGATACTAACTATGGCTATAAATACTTAATGTTTTCTCTTGATTATTCCTAAGAGAATGCCATTACTGTCAGGACAAAGATTACATAGGATAGTGCAACGGAACAACAGAAAAATAAATACACAAATTCAGGATATTTCACTGCTGTATATTTCTACCTCCAACATTTAGCTCTTAGTTAAAATCTGCTGACATTTTTTTTTGGGGGGGTGGTGGTTTTTTTCAACACAAGCTTCACTAGGTTTACTCCTGGTGTTTATATTGGTTTGAGCTCTGGAGACGGGTCACTAAATGCCTCCATTTTTATGGAAGGTATGATACTACTTTCCTTGTTGGAAGGTGGAGGGGGAAGGAAGAAGGATAGAGAGAGATAATTTGCTTTCAAAGGATGTCTGCAGAAACTTCTAAGCAACCACTGAAGTAAAAGCTTATTTCTAAGTTAGTTTTCTGCATTCACACTGCTAAATATTTCATAGAGAAACTTCCTATAAAAATCAATACAAAGAATTAAGACTGAAAAATCTCCGTCTTATGAAAACCACCTCAAGCGGCAACTTCAGATACTGGGTTTTTTTTGTTTCTTCTAACTCTTCCTCTGTATGCTCTATACTGCAAATAGCAAAGTTCACGCACAGTGTATCCATTAGTATAATCCAAGTTGTACAACACTATCACACATACTATCTGCCTTTTCATCCATCCTCCTTCCTTTGCATGCTGTAATTTGCCATCAGGGGTGAGGCAGTCTCTCTGTCATTTTAGGTTTTCCTGGCTTTCTGTCTCAACTGGTAAGACCAGTGGAATAGTTTGTGCTTCTCCTCTTTAGCTGGAGGGCGTCTGCCCATTTTTATAAACACATCACTAGCCATGTATGGAGGTACCAAATGTACAAAGGCTTTTTCCCCTCCCAATCTTCTATGAATTTTTCGTACATTTCAATATGGTATTTTGCTGTTTTCTCCAGTCTAGGGATAGCAGGAGACGTAAGCAGCAGCACTTTGTAAGGTTTGTGTATTCAGACAGTATTTTAAGAGTGACTTGCCAGTCCTCACTAGGTGGTTTTTTTTCCATTTCTAGATGTGTGAAGAGTGTACAACACAGAAAGATAAAGCACATTTCTGGTGGCAGCATCATGAAGTCCTACACAGCGCTAATATAAATAGCAAAGTCTATAGATTAAAAGGCAACACTTTTTAACCTACTTTTTTCTAAAAGCTAAACAGCCTAGAAACGAAGATGAACTCAAAAATCCTTGGGGAGTCAGAGAAAGACATGACATAATCTCAGTTTTTCTTAAATTTCAGCTGAATACTTCTCAGGAAGGATTTTCATATATTATGACAGACTTATCTTAGCTCAAATTAAATAAAAAAGCACTCCCCTGCTTTAAAAAAATCAAGATACAGAGAATTGAAGCCTTAAATCCATACATATAGGGTTTGAGAAGCTTTTAAAGGTTTTAAGCCCTAGACAAGAATTGTTTCATCAGAGAATAAAAAGATTCTAAGTTTTTGGCCTTCCCTCCAAGAAGGGCTCTACAGAAGCTAGAGGTGATCAGAAGGGTTGAAGTAGATGTCAATCACATTTGTTATTACAAAAACATCATAAAAGCCACTGAAAATCAGTCAGATTTTGGGTGCCTAAAGGCTTGAGGGTCACAGGCTGGAAGGGACCTTGGGAGGTGCCTAGTCCAACCCCCTGCCCAAAGCAGGGCCAGCTCTGGGGTCAGACCAGGCTGCTCAGGGATTGAACCAGTCAGGGCTTTAAACCCTCCAAAGACGGAGACGGCACAGCCTCTCAGGCCGACCTGCTCCACTGCCTCACTCTCCATGGGAACACACAGGAAAAAACTTCTTGTTATACCCTGCCTGAACCTGTTGCAACTTGTACCTCGTCTCTCACCCTCCTGCCCTGCACCGCTGTGAGGAGCCCCACTCTGTCTCCTCTGTGATCCCTTGTGGGAGCTAGGGGGCTGTTAGGTACCCGTGAAGCCATCCCTTCTCCAGGCTGTCCCATCTCCCCCAGCCCCTCCTCACAGGGCAAGTGCTCCAGCCCCACTGCTTTGGGGTCCTCCCAAGCTCCCTCCAGTTTGTCCACATCTCTCCTGGGTTAGGTCCCAAAACAGGACGCAGTATCTAGATGTGGTCTGACAAGTGACATATAGAGGGGGACAATCCCTTCCCTTGATCGACTGGCTGTGCTCATACAGCCCAGATTATTTGTTTGTTCTAGTTCACACGAGAAATTACACTAGCGTTATAAAGCCGCAAAACCTCCATACAGCTTTAAAATGACCATCAGTATCAGCATTAATGGAAAGGAAGTAATTTTTCCAAGTTAGAACAGTCTCATTCATTGTCCTCTTTACTAATTTTATTTGGAAAAAGAATTTTTATTTGGAAAAGACATGCAGGAAGGTAGATGGGCTAACACTCCATACTGTCATGCCTACTGGATCTTTTAAGGATACGGTAACCAAGCAAGTATTTTAGTCATCCAGCTCCTGGAACATAATTCTCAAAGGCTAGTTAGCTATGAAATTCCCTCTGCAAGGAATGGGGAAAGTTATGTGCCTGTTGCAAAGATTTATGTGTTTTCCTGTAGCCGTGGATTAGACACTTGTCTGAGACTGGGATTCATTGTTTCAAATTTCCCCTCCAAATCTAGGCTCCAATTTGTATCTTTGGCTGGAGAGAACTGACTCAGTATTTTTATTTGGAAAAAGAAAAAAATAGGAGAAAGGTGGCAGTGGAGATGGTAGGAGAGATTTATGAGACTGAAGATTAAAGTATTAACTTAAGAATTAGCAGGTTCAAACTTGCATTTTCCAGCTCCCAGGAAAGCACACTTCACACCTGGTTAC
This sequence comes from Morus bassanus, assembly GCA_031468815.1. Taxonomy (NCBI): domain Eukaryota; kingdom Metazoa; phylum Chordata; class Aves; order Suliformes; family Sulidae; genus Morus; species Morus bassanus. The sequence continues at coordinate 82,214,351 of CM062568.1, read as the reverse complement.
AGGCTGCTGAAACAAAAGTTCTGCGGAGCAAAGAATGTGAGACTCACAAGCCAGAAGGATGGGGGTAAGAAAAAGAGATCTGTAACACGTTAATGATCCCTTGCTTATTGCAGGCATCTTGCAGCTGAATCATGAACCATATACGCTTCAATTTTTTCAGCATCAATGAAAAATACGCATAGTGAGTATGAGCATTTGTGTATTGTTTACTCAAAGATGAACTTCCATTAATTTTTTCACTCTTCACCACTATTTTTTACATATGTTTTACATTTCCTTATTAAGGGAAGATAATTTTGGTCCCTTCTTATTTCTACAGAAACTCAAGAGTGTTTGTAGTATTATGCAAGGAGCAGACATCAACACCTATATTTAAGTATGACACATTATAAGCTTATATTATCACTTATAATTTGACTCCATTTTAACTATTTGGACTGTAAAGCTCCTCGGTGAGTGTTTGCCTCAGGCGAAACTCCTTCTGGAAGGCATAACCAAAAATAGTTCAGTTGCTACAGGGGGAAGGTGGAGAAAACTCATTTTTGCCGATATTTATACAGCTGTTTCAATGAGAATCTCCAGTGCTTCCACACTTTGGAGCAGGGACTTGACGTCTGGCAGAGAGGTTACTCTCACGGAAAGTGCCTTTTCCGTCACAGTGAAAATTCTCACATATTTGACTAAAATAAAACCTCCTGAAAATACTACTTGTATACGCCCTGCACAGGTTTGTTAGAGGCCTCTAACTGAATTATCAAAATATTTTCCTTGCATTAACTTTGCTTCCTACTCAGGTGACAGGAGCTCAGGGTCTTTTTACACATGGGAAAGCAGACACATACTGATGTAGAAGAAAGGGTGAGGGATGAGACAGGGACTGGGAAAGGCAAAGGGCATCATGGGTACAGGCTGATGGACCACTGAGTTGGTAGCCTCTGGTGTCTCATCTCTTTCCATACAGCAGAGAATACTCTTTCTTCCCAACAAGTATTTCAGAGGAAAAATTATTATAGCCAAAATATAACACTGATTTTGAAATTTTATTCCTGCACATTTAGACCATGTGATCTTTAATGCCTTGTAGCTGTATTTATTAACATCTTACTTTTATTATTTTTATGAGTTAAGGATTTTTTCCCCCCAAACATTCAATTATGAGACTTAGCTAGTTTAGGGAATTATTTAAAAAAAAAAAAATAGAAGTGTAATTTTTTTTCAACAGCAAGTAGACTTTTTTTTTCTCTCTCCCATTTGTTTTTTCTCAGTTAAGAACAGCCTTAAATAGCATAGCTGTTTGCTTACAAAGACCTGTATTTTACTTTGGTCAAATTTAATTTGAAAATTGCAGAAATTTTTAGCTCTTAATAAACCTGTTAATGTTTAGTCAACTCCTTTGAACATCGGAAATGTGCACAAACACACACTATTCAATGCATACTTATTCTCAGGGATTGGACTCAAAGACAGAAAAGCAACAAAATGCTGGGTTTTGAGGAGGTACATTTTTAAGTCTTTTCAGCTGTCACTGAGCAATATTTTGGTACTATAAACTAGACAAAAAGCGATCAAATAAAATGCATTGGTGAACAGCCATCACTTAGATTTTTATTCACTACCAACTTGTACAAAGCAAGATTTACTCATAAGACTTTCACAATGATGCAAAAAAATGATTCCTTTCTCTCCTTTATTAATAGATGCCTTAAAATTTAACCTGATGTTTAAGAATGCTTACAACCCCCCAGGTCCAAAAGACATGTTTTCCCCACCAAATACATCGACACAGATGATCCTCCTTCCAATCGACACAGATGATCCTCCTTCCAATCAAATACCCTTGTGAAAGAAAGCTTAAAGAGAGGAAAAGGTTTGACCAATTCTACATTCCATACTAATGCATCACCATTACCTGATATGGTCGTAGCTTTTTGTTCTCTTTAAGAAAAGGGGAAAAAAAAATACCAAAGATATTTTGTAAAGAAATCTTACTTTTTAGCTGCTGATACTTTACATCCAGACCTATATGCAAGTCTTCCACAATTATTAAAAACTTGAAAACACTCTGGAAGACATGTAGTCACTAAGATGCAACGGTTATCTGTTTATATTAAATGAACCCCTTAAAATTTTTTTATTTGATTTGAGCTAACCAGTTAGAGGATAATAGCATGTCTCTTCTTTTTTTAACTTAAACTCTCAGCTTCCTTATTTTAAGACCTGACATGGGCACTTACCCAGAACCAAGCAACTTAGACTTTTTTTTTTTTTTTTTTTTTTTTGGGGGGGGGGGGGGGCAATAACAGGCACATCTCACTGACAAAGAAAACCAGTTATTATTAGTAATAAAATCTGCATTCCTTCTGGAAGGATTACAACACAAAAAGCAGGTAAATAAATTAAAACACAATATGGGGTGGTTTTATACAATCAACAGTGATAACAATACTCTAAGAAAAGCATAGTTTTATGCACACACAAACTCCAGTTCTGACATAAAGAGATTGATATCCTACCTCAGGAGTTAACAGTGTCACCATTAATGACTTTTTATTGCTCTGTATTTTCAAAGTGCTCGTAAAATATTAACTAATACATCTTAGATCTTTCTGCGTAGCTTTTGGTGTTACACAGAGCTTCTCAGGCTCTCATTAGATGTCAGCAATGGTTTAACCATTATGGTCATAAGTCCACATCCATTCTCTTCCAAAGTGAAGGACCACAATGCATCCGTGACAAACATAAATGTAAAGCACATTTCATGAATTCACATCTCCAACCTCTCTGATCATTTCAACTGTTAGTAACAAGCACAAAATCATTTCTACTGTTTCTCAAAAAGCAAAGCTAACCACAGTCTTTCTTTCTAGTTCTACCTCAAGTTATACCGTAACATAAACCTGCCAATAATGCTACTATGTAAGAATGGCTCTTAAAGAGATTTTGAGTAATCATTCTGACACAACATACTAAAAAAAGATCAGAAACATTCACATGTGTCAGCTGTTCACTTGCCCCCCCAGTCCTGCTCTAAGCTAGCTTTCAGCTCCTACAGACTGTCTGCCATTACAGCAGCAGCAACCAGCAGAGCTGCATCCATCCCCACCAGTGAACTTCCACAAAGCACCTCTTAATTGGTGCAGGTGGTGGCTGACATGCTCTGGGTGGAGGTTCAAGTGCTGGATCATGTCCAGATGACAGATCTCTCAACTGAGTTGCATATTTTTGACTACAAAAATCAAGGAGAGGTGCAAGAAAGAGAAGCCTGGGGACAAGAAGTCAAATAAAGTTCTACCAACGTGGAGGTAGAAGTAAATAACAAATAAATCACTGACTTTAAAATAATTCTAATGAATCAAACAGCCCTGTGAATGCACACACAGTGTTGCTACTTCGTCACTAAATATGGTGCAGTTCCTTATATTATTAAATTTGTAAAATATTCTGTAAGAAATACAGAGTCACTAAGATGCAATGGATATCTATTAGTATTAAATGAAACCCTTAAAACTGTTTTACTTCATGTGAGCTAACCAGTGAGAGAATAATAGCATGTCTCAATAGATCAACTCTTATAATCACTTTTCTAAATAAATACTCTGTTGCAGCAGCTTTATTTTTAAATTGGGGCAATTGTTTTATGTAAAGTGAAATGCACAACTTCAATTTAAATTTTTTATAAAGATCCTTTTTGCTTTTAAGGACACTTAGATTTTGTGCTCATGCAAAGTCATTTAAAACCAAATTGTTAGAATGCCTGTGAGGTGAAGCTGAAGGGGTAAACCATATACACTTGATGTCTACAATCACTTAATCCATAGGACGTAGGACCATATAACACACAAATTACCACAGACATAGCACCTCATCAAATCACCTTATAATAGGTGATTGTTAAAGATGCAAACACTACTGATATGGCCTCTCCTGCCACCAGTTGCTGGAGCAGTCACCTTTTCTTCTGCAAAGGCAAACCCATTCCCCGAGCTCCATTCTGGAACCAGCCAGCTGAGTCAGAGAAGAGGCATCAGGAACTTTCCCATGTGGAAAGGTCTGAGCAGAGTTTGAACCATGCGGCTTAAATTCAGGGGACTGGTCGCAAACTGCATGGTGAGAGAGCTGATGGGTAGGACCGCATACAAGTATCTGGGGACATGGAAGAAAAGCTTCAACAAAAGGGCAACGACGCACACACAGTGAAAAAGGAGGAGGCTGCCAAGTTGCAGGAAGCTGCCTAGTGAGAGCCGTGATGGGCGAGAGCACCCGCCGACGTGAGGCTCCATTCCAAGAGCAAAAAAATGGTTTCCTATTTAATTCCTGCTGTTTAATTTCACCTTCTAATGGCATTTAGGGAACACCATTTACTTTGATTACAGGTGAGGCTATAAAACAGAAAAGTTGCACAAATCCTTCTGCCTCAAGTCTGTATTCCAAAGACTTCACAACTCCTGAAACACCCACACCATGTTCCCCCACTGAAACCACTCAATGGTGCTCAGAAGACCTGGAAAAAGCCACATTAACTTCCCCCTCCCCCCAGGATCACACATGAAAAAAGGCTTGTATTCAGCAAGTGGAATAAATGGGTTTCATACTAGCGGAATTGGTGCCTGTAACTATGCCTTCAATGTAAAATGACATTTTCATAATTTCAAGAAATCATGCATATTCTTTAGGTATAAGCAGGATACTGGCTCATGCCACTTTCAGAAGTAAGGGATTACGCACAGAAGAATGGAAAACTATACTGTAAGCAAATATTCCCAAGACAGGATCTGAAATATTACTAATATCAGATGTGAATATACTATTTTGAAGACCTTGCTTCATTCAGATATAAGATCGAACTATGTGCACAAAGAACACAGTCTTGCATGCTAAATACTCTTGCACCTCTGGAAAAATAGGAAAAAAGTTCCTCATGGTACTGAGTATATATCCCCTATGTTCTTCTTCCATGTTTGAAAGAAGTGTATAATTCTTCTTTACACAATTTAAAATTGTATAAAATTTAAATTTAAATTGTATAATTTTATTTTTTTTTTTTTTAATAAAAAAAACCACACAGAGACTAAAGAGCTGTGAGTACCTCTCTAATCTTGTGTAAATTCAGAAATCAAACTCCCTCTAAAGTCTGAATTCACCAGCTGTTCCTGTTTCCCATACATCAGCTTAAATTTTGGCTTTATCTGGGGTAAGCTGACTGGCTGACCAACTCAGGTGGCGATGGCAGGGAACAGTTTGCAGACAAAATTTGCTACTGCGGGCACTGGGGACACAATGGCATGGACCTGTTGAATCACTGATCTCAATCCAAGTTCAGCTGTAAATGTGAAAGATAACACAGATGTAGTTAGTTTTTACTCAGCTAACATGGCACATCAGACTTTCTTACCTGTACACACCACTCTTCTGGTAGGTAATATAAATAAGAGACAGAATGAGCCATTAGAGGACTCACAAACTATTTCACTGAATAGCATACAGGTCCCTCACACTAATACTTTCTCTTCAATATAAAATGGCAGTTTTGAAGTATGTACACAAAGGTATGGTGATAATTAGATGCTCAGTGTTAAACAAACCAGATCAGGGAGGTGGTTTACAAATATTCTTTTAATAGCATCTCTTAGGTTTCCTGACAGCATCTAAAATACTGCTTGGACTGCCTGACATGGCTGGAGAACCTCAATCTAGCACATCCATTAACAATAAAAACTGGGAGACAGACTTGGCACAGGTTACAGTGTTGAGGTTAAGGACTTCAAGAGAAGTCATTTAGGTATGATACCTCATTAAAATTGAGCTCAAAACCTGCTATTGTGTCACCTGTGACACAGAAATGCTTGTCAGAAAACCAGTCATTAATATCTATTTTTTTTCTCCTGCAAGGAAAGGCTGCAATTGAGTTTCACTGTTTATGGCTATTTCTGTTAGTTTAGAATCATTCTTTCTAGACTGGGTTTTAAAAAAAAAAAAAAAGTCTGGCCAAAATTTAAGACAGATTTAAGTTGTATGTCCTGCACTCCTGCAGGTCAATTAAAAAATTTCAGTCTTGCTTTATAAACCATCTTCACATGAGATTATAACATAAACCATTTGCAAGGTGGCTGAATAAAGCTGACTGTCATGTGGTAGAATGTAGTAACTTGTATGACAAATTTGATATAATTTCATTTAAAAACTTTCAAAAAAACTTTCAAAAGTTTAAAAACTTTTTATAAATTCTTTAGATGTGAGTTAAGTTCTACTACCACTCTCAATCTGTTTCAGAAATACCAAACCTGAAATCCTAAAATATTAAGAAGAATCTTAACATTTCCACTGCCTGTACTGAACTGCTTCAGTTCACACGGACTCCTTCAGGGCATTCAGAAACCGTGTCGTCCAAAGCCTCCTTGTGGATTTCATTCCATGAGATACCAGGCCATTCCCAAGGATGAAAAGGAGGCTGGTTATTTCCCAACAAGCTTGACACTGTTTTGCCATTTCCTGAATGAGCATATCAGTCCTTGGCCACCACACAAATCATCTAGTCAGGACAGGCTATTTTTATAGTTCCCAGATGGTCTTTATGTACTTTCATGCATGACATGAGCTTCAGAGGATACAACCACTCTGGCGACCTTGGTACATGTGAAACTGTTCTCTCCAAGCAACGAAAGGTAGGAGCTGTGTCGTGCACATGGGTACATCTATTTATAGTTATGTCATGCACTTCAGCTAGCACTGCATCATTTTATTTTCACAATGTACCTTGGCATTTGTCATTGGCAGGAGTTCAATTTGTGTCATAAAAAATATACCGTCTCCAGTTTCAGTTCATTCTAGTTATCTGCTGCTTCCAAAGGGAAATCTGACAAGCCATTTGCATTCAGGAGTCGATTGGTACTTTTGACCCCAGCTCCATATTTAAACAATGAACACTCAGCAATATTACCCATTTCTGAAATTATATTGGAGATACTACTGATGTTCAGCATTGCTGAATAAACTCTTCCAAAAGATTCCCTTGAGGCTGCCTTCACATGGTCTTGGAACTAGCAAGAAAAAAAGTCCAGATTCAAATATTTTGACCTCAGCATTATTAAAACTATATGACTGAAACAAAACAACCAACTACCTCTAGAAAACCCAGAAGAAACCATGCCACAAATTACATTCCTTTCTGATGATAACCAGCTACTGATACAGACTGCTGCTTAACAAAACGGATAATTTACCAGCTGTACAGGAATTCACGTGAAGGGACATAAATGGTGTTAGTCCATGCAATAAACCAACAATTTTGATGCAGTCAAGATGCTCACAGTCTCCGAAGCCTCCTTCCACACTACTGAGACCCTAAAGCATAGCAAAGCGTGATTGCAGTTTGGGAGACCACAGAGAAGGTGGACCCTGTTGTACAAATGTAGAAATGGCTGTTTATCTGCCCAAGAATATTAGTTATGGGGGAAGAATTTTGAAAAGTGTCCCTGGTGCTTCAGCTGCCCTTTTTGGCTCATTACTGTGTAGCTCCGGGCCATAACTGAAACCAAACTACACATCAACGAAGGGTATTGACACATGACAGAAAAGGCTTGCGGACTTGAACTTGTAACTAAGACAGCAAATAACAACTTCTGTATGTCAAGTATTCCAGGCACTTGCTAGACTGGTTTTCATATTCTGCTCCACTCTGGGCGCTACATCAACTTGCAACAACTAAAAGAAAAGTTGCTCATGATGATGATGAACAGCATGTTGGTTTCAAATAGGTTTATATATAGGAGACGAGAAACTTTTTATGGAGCTGCAAATACAATGAAAAAGTGACAGTATGCATAAAGCCAAAGGACACACAACAGAAAAGATGCAATGTGCCTTTTTTCTCTCACTCGGAATAACCTCATAATTTTAGGACAGTGGTATAGCAAAATTCACCAAGGAACTTTGTTTTCTTTCTCCATTAGGGACTCAAGGAACAACTCTACTGTGGGTGCCTGAAGTTCAAATTACACCTTCCAGTATTAAACTCCTTGGTCTCTACTTTGACAGAGAATTGACAACTTCCTTCCTCGTGTTCAAAACTCTCTCCAGTTTTAAGAGCAAGTCTGGTACTCAATACAGTCACACATTAATCTCTCTGACCTCAAAAACTAAGGAAAATAAATGCCCCTGAACAAACTAAAAGAAGAAATGCCATTCTTGGATAGCTGAATTGTGCCTGTTAGGATGGCAATAGACTATTATTGGAACTGTAGAAACATTTTTGTTTGGTTGGCTTAGCTACAGAAACCAGGGCTAAAGGCAGAATGAAGTATGTGCCCCAGACATGTGCTCTAGGCGCACCCCAACTTGCAGCCTGGAAGAAGACGTGGATCTCGCTCCAGAGCTTCGCTCTGCCTCCTGAGCTCTCAGACGCTTTGGACAGAAATCTGCAGGGAAGGACCCTGGTGTGCAGCACCAGCAGGGCCCCCCGCTCACTAACTGCGGGAGCAGGCTGCGCCAGAGCTGCGCCTGCCCTGCACTCAGGACAAGGAGCTGTGACAAGCCTCCAGTCCATACCGGCTGCGGGTCAGCATCCCGGGGGCCCCTGGTCTCACCCCTCAGCTGGTAAGCCTGAGCGCTACATTAGATGCCACCTTAATAAGAACAGCAGCAACTGATAAAAAAAAAAAATGGATAAAAATCAGGATGTCTGGCTCTCAAGTCTGGCTCCATCACAGATTTGTTTTGCGACCTTGATTTGCACCTGAAAGGGGTGTTTTCTCAGCTTCAGTCAGCGAGAGGGTAAGGTGGCTTTGGTAGGTGAATGACAAAATGGAGGTATCATCTAGCAGCAGAAAAGACTTCTGCCATGGCCCTCTCCACTACAGCACCAGTCCCGCCGCTGGAAATGTCTCTGCGATATATGGATGCAGTGCAGAGGCAGCAATGCAGGTGTAACTCGTATCTGACAAAGCGAAAAATTGTGGGATATAGTAAGAGACCTATGCACACACTGAATTGTTTTTCCCTACTTTGCTAGAGAGAAAAATCCTTTTTTAGAAAGAGTTTCACTAGTGTTTTACAATCTCTACTCAGCTATCAGCGTAAATAATTAATTTGACCATCCTTACAAGTGAGTCGGATGGTAAACAGAGTTCATGGTAAATCCAGCGATTAATTACAAATTGTTAAAGTCTGTTTAGATTAGCTTAAAAACATGTGTTAAAAAGACACATATTTGTTTTCATATCCTACACAATCCCCCTTGCCTTAAAAGCTCGGAACTATCCCAAAATTTAGTAACAGCCACCTGCACCCATAGAGAAAAACAGTATTATCCAGAGATAAAATCCTTTGCTATGAAGTCTTATGTTTTCTCTTGTATAATCCCTAAGCCATTTTTGTGCCAGAGAAAGAAAAATGTCTGTAGTACTGAAAATTACTACATTTATTTGGAACCACAATGTGCTTGTGAATAAAATCGTTTGAACACTGAAATTAAGAGAAAATATTTCAAGCTTGTCCATATTGTCCTAATGAAGTATGTTTTATAATTCAAAATAATAAGAGAAACTAAGAAGTTTAAGCTGAAGACTGATTCCTGAAGATTACGTTTGATTCTCAATTCCAGCTCCACAACCCTGGGAAATACAACTTAATCTCTTTACTTACAGCCCACTGTAAAGTGCTTTGTAACAGTTCACTTAGGATTCATCCACCTCACCAGTGTTTTGTGGTAATTAGCTGGACAAAATTTACAGAAAAAATGAAACTAAAACCAAGATGATAATGCAAACCTTATCAAAGGATATAAACCTCCACACATCTTCACTTTAAAAATTCCCTTCAAGATACATCATCACAATAATAAAAAAAACAACCCTGACTTTGACTTCAAGGTTGATTGAATTTCGTCACACTCACAACCTTCCAGCTTCCTGTTAATTCAAATTATTAATTGGCAGATATCCAGATGAAGCAGGGGAGGGGAAATCTAATTTGTGCATGTACTCAGACAACTAAAAACTCCCTTTACAATTGCTTATCTCCATATTCCCCCTGTTCATCTTCCAGCAAAGCAACAAAATAAAAGCAGAAGCACTTTCTTAGTGGAAGAGCATAAACTGCTAAAAGTATAACCCATTTTTCAGCAAGTGCAGAAACACACATCCTTGCCTTTTTTGCTCCCCTTGTTTTCATAACTGGTATTAGTAGTTAATTTTTAACCTCTGCACAATATGGCAAGTCCCTTTGACAGGAGATGCAAAGGCAAAGCCTCTTTCCCAAAGAACTTGCAGTTAAAGCTCTTGACTAAACCCACTGGAGTTACTGAAGTAAAGGGTAAGTCTTTATGGCTCTGAAGTGAAGCAGGGGCATGACAGTGATCCTACAGTATTTACAGAACCTCATCTCTTGCAGGTCTAATGGAGACCAGTTTACAAGAAGAGGAGGAGGGATGCTGGGGTCTATATAGAATTCCACAAAAAAAAAAGGATTTCTCCACTTTCTCAGCTCGCTCTTTCTTATGTCACCTCCTACGATTATTTTTGTCTTTTGTCGTTTCTTTGTTATGCTTTTAGAATTTCCCTATTTCCCCTCAGGGTTTGGGGTATTCAGAACGAAGGTTATATTTACACTGGGGTGGCTGAAACTTTGCCGTTTTCTATTTCCAAGACACAGTTGACTAAACTTGGCAACATTTACAGTATCTCCTGAAATCAACACCTGACTTCCTCTATACCAAGCAGCATTAATTAGATAACTGACATTTAAAAAAAAAGAAAGAAGGTGATCACTGTCATCTGCCTTTTTTTTGTATCAGTCACTTTTTGCTGCCACCATTGAAAGACTGAATGGTTAAATCTGGAAATATTTGTAGCATACAAAATACAGAAAAATTCAAACTCAGTTGTGCCAAATTATGTAGGCAGCAGAAAGGCTGGAACTAACAGTAGTACACAGAATCATAGAACCATTTAGGTTGGAAAAGACGTTTAAGATCATCGAGTCCAACCGTACAATAATTGTATTCATATGCCCTGCAATTTTTTTCTTACTGAAACCCCTCTGAACGCCTGATGGCCAAAAGCAGAAAGCCTGGGGCGTTCCGGCTGCCACCAGCGGGTGATCCCAGGGGGCTGCAGGCCACTTACGGAGTAGAAGAACTCCACTGCAGGGATCTCAGCCACGGTCGGGCAGAATTAGCACAGCACCGTGGCCCCGCTGGCGAGGTTTTGCACTTCTTGCTCTGGGGCCTGCAAAGCATTTTGAACAAATGGCATTACGGACTTGGGATTTTATGTATTTCATATTATTCCCAGAGTCAATGGGAATAAAATTGACCTTGGGAAACCAAAAGTCAACCTGCAGAAATTTTTTCTTGCACTTCACTGCTATTAAGATGTCTCAAAGGGAAATTAGCTCAGATCTTTAGGGGCAATGCCCTGATACCTCTTTTTGCAGTGTTGTTGCCATAGATAGATACAAACAGCTGTAATTGACCGAAACTTATTCAACCATTCAACTGTTGCACAGGGAGGGCAGGTTACATGTGCTAATAGTCAAATCTGCAGTAAACAGTCACTTGTTACCATGTGCAACAGCACCAGTTCTCAGTACACAGTGAAGATACTCATGTCTGAAAGATATCTGAGCTACAAGCTATGCTGTTACTTTCCAGAACCTGCATGCAAATTAGAAGGTGTAATTCAGCCTTTAACATAATCAAATACCCTTTAAACATGAGGGGAGCAACAGTTTATTTCGGTAGGTTCAACACCCAATTCTAACATTTCAAAAGATGGTGCACCATTAAGCAAAGCACACAAAACCTAATTTTTCAGTTGCTCCCCCTTCCCAGATCTTTATGTATTCGGCAATACTTTCACTGTTCTGCCAGTTCCCATCAGTTGTGGTTTAAACTGACTTGGAAAAAACGATGCACCCTGTCATCCCTTCCCCAAGCCCCGGGGTGCTGCAAAATCCAGTCACATCTGCACTGCATACAGTAAGAAACCACATCTTGTTTTTAAGTCTTGACCACATCCTTTTACCTCCATTTCAGCTTGGTGGGCCTAATTTAAGTAGTGGTTTACTAATTAGATGAAAAAGCATTAAAAATGCCTGCAAAACCAATCAGGAATCAAGTCCCAGTGGCTATTTTGCCTTCAGTGGGGTAATTTCCTTAGCTGCCAGATCAAAGGTACTGCAGATGGCACAGATGCAAACAGCAGAATTCAAACTTGAGGATTATAGACAATCAAATGCCACCAATGAGCAAACCAAACCTAATAATTACAGCTTTTATAAAAGGCATAGGAAGTAAGAGGTTCGTAAGAATGCTACTGACAGTCCAGCTCCTTTTTGCTCCCAGGTCTGTTTACTTAACATTTACTATACCCATCAGGTATAACACAAATGGGGATGGGGAGAGCATAACATTGACTGGTTTTATTCCAATACTGGACTGAAAAGCCTATTAATTATGGGAGATTACACACCATCCACAAGGAAATCACTGTTGTTTTCAACTGATAAATTGAAATTACTAGGGAAAAAAAGTCTCTGTGCTTTTAAAGCAATGACCAAATAACTTTTTTGTCTTGTCTATGATCCAGAAGGGAAGGAGGTAATTTCTAAGGGCAGAATGTAATTTCTTTGTGCTGTATCAGTTAAAAACTCTACATGATAACCAAAACCTGCTCTGCATTGTTCAAAACAAAACTAAGAGTGGTTAAATTAATAGAACTATTCAGATTACAAGATATAGCATACAATAAATTGTCATTGGTTTTAGGGGTTTTTTTATGCCCAGACTTTAGGCTCAGATACTACAAAATACAGGAGAAGGAAAATGTGATCACAGATGCATGAATTTATCTGTTTTATCAGTTCAGTTCTAGTTTAAAGCAGTTTAAATGAGCTTTGATAATGAAAGGCGACGGGACCAGATCAAATGGTGCAAGTGATTTGATTAGCTCCACGCTAACCATCACGGGTAGATTTAATTTAGAACAGAGCGATCATGTCTGACTGTGGTAAGCAGCTCAGCATCTGCCTTCCAAGGTAACACCTTCATAGGAGAGAGATTGAAATCTGCTGTCTTCACAAAGTTTTTAGCTAAATCCCCCATTTCAAGTTTCTGGTAACTTCTCAAGACAAACAACTACAGTAAAGAAACGATGCAAGTTTCTAGAACACCAAGAAACCACTTGATGTATAAAATCTGCTGTGTGAACTCTCTCTAAATATACTGAAAAGTATAATTAATATTATGTAAACAAGCCCTGGGGCTGAGTTTAGCAGTCAACTAGAACAACTGGGACAAAGCCACAGCAAAAACCATATACCTAAGATATTTCATCAACACATCAACTCCAGTAGTAACGAACATGCCGCAGTACCAGAAATTTTATTTCCTCCAGCCCTATAAAAACAAGGCCACTCCTATTTTGCTCTCTCTTTCAAAGGGACATGCAATTCTTCCACTGCATAGCACAAGGGTTTAAACCAATACAAATGCAATCTCATTTGTCTCCAATATATTTGTGTCAAAATTTTAGGTACGCAAAATGTAATATTATGATGCAGACCATTACTTAGCAATGAGTTCTTAATATTCGCTCTCCTGTGAAATCCTAAACTAAACCTGACTTAAGAGTCAAGAGAAGAACATATGCAAAGAGGCTAGACTTCAGAAAATCTCCAGCAAAGTTAAGACACTCTTTGCTCACAGCACTACATGCAAGGTGAGAGAAGACATTGATTACAGGACAGGTGACCGCAGTAAGAAGAGAGGACTCTGAGAGATATGGCACCATGAAAGCTTTGGGGAACGACTGAAATAAGCACCGCAAGAGAAATGAAAATTCTACGTGAGGAGCCTTTGTAAATTCTCAGAACATTGACATTGGTGGAAAAGTTAATATAAAGGAAAGAAAGATGGTTGGTTTATAGAAAAAAAAAGGGAAAACAGCTGGCAGATTTGGATTTATACCTATCATAAAATTGGTAATAGGCAATAATAACAAGCTTAATCTACCTCAGATAGATACCAAGTTTTCCCTCATTTTTGGATTTTGGCTGCACTAGCTAATCAAGCATCTACGGAGTGGAGAAACTCAGAGGATCCCTAGGCTCCAGCCTCCCGGCTGGAGCTGTAAGACCATTCTTTCCTCCCCTTCCACTCAACCTCCCTGATCAAACTGCTTCTACTGATCCTCTTCCCCATCCCTCAGGGCACAGTCTTCAGATCCATGTCACTATGGATAGCTTGCTTCTTTGACTTTTGCTGGCCTGACCTTGGGTTGTTTTATTTAAAACTGATAATGTTACTCTTTTTTTCTTTAATAATCTTTGCATAGTTTTAGACATCTACTTATGAGGAGAATTTTCACTCTTTGAGCTTACAAAGACTGTATATATTAACAGACTTACAAAACGTTATCTAATTAGGATGAATTCAAAATATTTGGGCTTACTCTTGAGCAGATAATTTGGAAAGATCTATCAGCATCTATAGAGAAATCGAATGCATACATAAAAAGGGAAAACAGCTTTTCCAGTTTACTACTAAGCAGAGATTTCTCAACGCAAATTGTTTAAAACAGAATCATCCCACTATGATTAATAGTTTGATGTAAAGCTAGAGTTGTTTAAAAGAAGGAAATGAACAAAAACATTGGAATGATATTGTATAATCTGGAAAGGTTTGAAGCAATGTTTTGGGAAAACATGGCTGGAAAGACCTCCTGGCATATCAGATACCAAGTTTAGCCTTAGTCGTATTTTATCACAGCTGAACTTTTGGCTCAAAAAATAAAGAATCTGAAAAAAAATCATGAAACTGGCGGTGTAAAATGAGGTTATTGTGCTAAAACCTAAAGTAATATTTTTAAAACATGGAATTAATTTACATTTGAGGTCAAAACCTGAAGCAAATTGTTAAGCCTCAAATGACCAAAGATATTTAATATTTGTATTCATGGCATGGAATCACATAAGTAACAAGGAGACACAGTTTCATTTAAGGCCAAGATACAATGTTTATTCAAAAAGGTGCACTACACCCTTCTTTTGTGCCAGTAAAAGGATTATTGTTTTTGCATGGTGATGGCTCAATTTTTAATATAAAGGAGAAGACTCATCTCAATGTCAAAATGTATTCACGTCAAATCTTTTTTGGAACAAACTTCATAACTTGAAAGCTCAAAGGACAAATAAGCATGTTTTCTGCATTTCATTTCTCTACAGACATAAGAAGATATTCTAATATTAAGCAAGTCTTTAACACTGAACTTATTAATAATAAGGCAAGATGATTAACATGTTCGAAGTCTAGTTTGAGTTATACGGGCCATATGCTTCAATTCTTGTAAAAAAGCCAGCAGCTACACTTGAATTACACCAAGACTTCTCCAAACTAATTTTGTTTTGCTATCAGTGTTGAGCAGAAGAGTCAGGAACAGCAGCAGCATCCTGAAGCTAAAATAACAGAAGCACCATTTGACTGCTCAGGATGTATTTACATACCATTTTGAAGCAACTACTTGCTATACCTTGATCTGGAACAGTATTTCTGAGCTAGCAGTCCAGAAATTGCCATTAACTAGCATGATAGGAATACTTCTTAAGACAGTTTGCTATTTTTCTAATCTTGTCAGCTACACTTAATGGGACATATTCTGAATGGGCGTTTTTAGATAAACCAGCTAGAACGCGAGTTTGCCTTAATGCCTTTTGCAATTGCAAAAGGAAGAATTGGTTGGTAAAGGCAAAAGTACACTAAGAAGCTGTAAAATACTACTGCAAACAAACTCCAAGTTGATCTTTCATATACTATACATTTTTCATAATCGCTTACCTGGACAAAAGTTATTAAATGCGTGATACACTATATATGTATATAATTCAAAGGTCACAGATAATGAATATATAGTATAAATAGTTCAGCATAAAAGTAAAGGTATTATTTCATTTGCAGGCCAGCTCCAGTTCTGTGTAGGAATGAGGTATGTGTTGTAGCTAATCTGTTAAGGAG
This sequence comes from Morus bassanus, assembly GCA_031468815.1. Classification (NCBI taxonomy): domain Eukaryota; kingdom Metazoa; phylum Chordata; class Aves; order Suliformes; family Sulidae; genus Morus; species Morus bassanus. Next base: position 82,198,345 of record CM062568.1, on the reverse strand, counting down.
GCTCTCAAACAGTAACCTAAAGGAAAGCTTTAATTGTTCGTTTTTCTAGTATCTTCCACGTAGCTAACGTCAGGTTTTGCTTGGCACTTTATATTTCAATGAAGAGAGAAAATGCCTAGCCAGTCTTGGACTCACTGGAATCAGTAAGAAAGGTGCCACTGGCCTCAGACCAGCTATTACTAATAAGGACAAGTGTAGATCACTACAGTACAAACTCTTCAAAACATGGTATCGTTGCCTTTTTGTTTATGAATAATTCTCTGAGTCAGACTGGCATCTTTTCTGTGTTGTGGAGAATCAAAAATATCTTATACTTTTTAAATTCGTTTTACAATGTTGCATGTAATCATTCTTTAAACATACAAGCTAAAAAAAAAGGTGGGGGGAGGTTTCTCCCTATTTTCTATCAGTAAAAATGATCAAGATCAATCATTATATCCAGAGACCTTGATTATGGGGGGGGACTGAGTAGGGACTAGAGAGAAATTATTTTACATTTCCTTGATCAGAGATATACAATCATGCCATAGAAGGCTCCTATGAGTGATTATTCTGTTTATTAGGACTGGAAGAAGGCTAGATAAAAGGGAAATTAATCTGTGCATGCATCAGTTGAACTAAGCTTATTTAAACTGATTTAAGTTGACGATAAACACAATTCGTGTTATAGAGATATGGGATGCTTGCTAATTTATGTTGTAGCTCACAGAGTAACCAATAAAAAAACATTAACCATCTCAGATATAACAAAAAGTACAAAACCACTTTGTTTTATTCCAACAGACACATTGCTTGGAAGAGTGTCTTTCCTGTTTCCCATATATTTTCTGAGTAGGTAACAGCCATATTAACCCAATCTCTTGAACCACTTACTGGGAAAAGATACAGCACTACGCAACCCTGGGAAGCCATCTCACGTGTGAAGGTCTGAAAGCAATATGGATTATTCAAAGGGAATGGGTGTTGCCCAGGTCAATACAAAGACTGTTTTGAGACATACTGCACAAATGGTTGTACCGATGTAAAACTGGGTGCGCTGCAGTTGTTTGCCTCTGCTCCTTAACTGGAGTTTACTGTCCGTCATAGCTGAACCACAGCAAAAGACTCTCTGATCTCTCCTTGCATTCTTTAAAGTTAAAACATCCTAGTACATTTTAACAGACTTCAGCAAGAGCTGTCTGGAGATGGTCTTTGTGCTGAAACAGTCAGGGACACTCAAGTGCGCAGCTCTTTCAGTTCAGGTGCGGGCTCTGTAATAGCTTAAAACGCCACAGCTTTTTCTGTGGTGATCATTCACTCTCCAACTATACCGTTACAACTTTACTAAGTCAGAGTAATCACACTGATGAAAGAAAAGCTTGGGTACTCCATTACAAAGCCAAGTGTGAACCTGTGTAAAAACGTAGTATCAGTGATAACATTCTTGTAATTCCATTTTCACTACTTATACCTGAAACCTCACCAGTTCACACTGAAGAACTACATCTTAACTCTCACTACTACAGATAAGTAAACTGTTGAGAAAAAATAATTTTATTTCTTTTCACTTACAGCATTCAGAGTGAAGATTAGGCAGTAAAATATCAACTGAAAATGCTCACAGGCTGCGAGAAGATGGAAATTCTTCTGAAATTAACCTGTATACTGGGCACAAATCTTTAGCATGTACTATCTATATAATAGTATGATTATCCATAAATTATATTCATGTTCCATTAAATCAAAGCAGTTCTGCGATTCTGTGATTCAGGTAGGAACAGCTCATACAAATATGTAAATAGCAATACGGATCCTATACATCTCCAAGGCTTAATTTATAGAGAAACAACTTCTTGAAAGTACAATTATATTACATGTTCTGCTGCTGTGTGGGATGACTGCATGAGATATTTAGGAGTATGTTTAACTAGACTGCCTGCAGTAATTCCATTTCTATGGCATAATGTGAAAAAAGAATTCAGTTTAAAACAAAAGCTTCAAGTCAACCAACCTTTAAAAAGCAGAAAATCCTATTCTTCTTCAGAGAAAAACTGTCCTAATTCTGTCTGGGAAGTAGCAGATTTACTGCACATGCATAGTCCCTCCTTACAGGCAGTGTGCAGAAGACACTATGTCTCTGGAACGTGCTACACACAGAGTGTTTCCGCGGTACATGTACAAGGACATACCTGATTTTCCAAGAGTGCCGCAGCCTAAGCAGAATTCACTGACCCGGGCAAATTTCTGCAGTTCTGCCCAGACAGGTTAAGCAGACTTCATGTGGTTGAAGAACTGTTTACCTGTGTGAAGTCTCTGCTGAGCAAAGTCATGGGAGCAGTTTCAGGCAAGGCAGAGCTCTGCTCTCACCCACCCTGTGGCAGGGTGCTATGCTCACGGAGGTATGCACCTTTCGCTTAATCTGGCACTCCAGGTAAGCTACATATACATTAATTAACAATTACAAGAATTGTCTTTCTCCGCTCTGCATTTCTATTAATTGCACTTTCAAGTAACTGGCACGATGAATGTGGTACCCTAACATGCTCTACAAATCAAAGGACAAAGAGTACAGGATAGTCACAGCCCAGTCCTAAAAGGTCTGAATTATGCCTTAAATAATCACCAGCTTAGTTTAAAAATCAAAGGATAATGCATGTTACCATCTTATTTTGGAATGCTAGCATCCTCAAGACTCTCTTCACTATCATCGAAAACCTTCCTTGGAACCTTAGCTGTATTAAAGAGAAAAGATTTTAAAAAAAAAGGAAAAAAAAAAAAAGAGCAATAATCTTATTCCATTAGCAGTAGTTTAAAACGCTACCATACAAAAGGAAGGCTCAAAGCAAGTATCTCAGAAGTTGACCATGACCGGAATAGTACTTTCCTCATCTCTCCAGAACAACGTAAAGGCATAAAAATTGTCTCCTAGTAGACAAGTTAATGTTCTAGCTAGAAATACTTTCTTCTGACTTGGATGAAAGGTCAAAAAATACTGATTAAGTAATATTTCATGAATAAAACCAGAATTCAGTTAACTATGATTCACCAAGTAGCAAGAGAAGTATCATGGAATATATGAATAAAACTCTGCTTTAGGCTTGAAACAGCTGCAAATTTAAAGAATGTTTATTTTTATGCTATTTTAAAATACACCTATTTTTTTAAATATTATGTCAACAGTTCACTATTTTTCAGTGAACAGACACAATGCCATGTGACTTGTAAGAATTACACACATTAAAAAAAAACCCTCAGAATTTAATTCAGATAGGAAATTTTGGGCTAAAGACAACAAACAAGAAAGCAGAGGGCCTCCAACTTCTGATTCATGTTTTAAACGAATACATGCAAAAAACCCCAAACAACCAACATATATTTTCTTCTCTGTAAGTAGAAAAAAAAAATTTTTACAGGTAAGGAGGCCATTAGTAACCAAAATGAATGTCAAAAGACAACTTTAGATTAGCACACCCAGATAATTTGTGCCTTAGAGGCCTAAAAGTGTTTGCGCGAGTATCATTTCAACGATGCTAATTTTCAATACATTGTGGAACACCAGAGAAACTCAGTAAGACTGCTAGCATTTTCTGCCAATATTTGAAGATAGTAAGTGGTATGATCTCAGTAATTATAGAGCTCCAAGCCATTATTAATCTCAGGCAAAATAACCAGCAAACTGATAAAGGATAAATTCACTAGGAAAAGACACGAATAAAACTGATGCCAGCCAACACCATTTTATAGAAACTTGGTCAGTAAAAGAGAAAGTTTGATTTAATCATCTGATAAAGTTATGAACTGTGGTCAGTAGAAGTTACTCCATAAATGAAACACGCAGACTTTTGAACAGCATTTAGCTTACAGCCACACAACATTCAGAGTAAGAAGTTATTATCAGTATCATCAAATGCGATTAAGATACAGATATAAAATAGTAGCTGTTAACAGGAAATAATAATTGAAGAAGAGTGCTCTACATTACTCCAATAAAGTTATCCAGTACTAGCTCAATGCTATCTAAGAGTATCATCAGCGATATTGTTGATAGTAGTTACGGCACATAAAAATGTGAGATTGGTTAATAAAGGTAGCAGAGTGGTTATTCAGAGTAATATGGATTGGTTTGTAAGATGGGAATGGTGTATCACAGCCAAGTGGACTTATATAGCAAGCACAAAAGAAAGAATGCAGGTAATACCCAGAAAATGGTGCACAGAAACCAAGGACTTACAAAATAAATACAATCGCCATGGTACAGAAACGATTCAATACAAATGCCAGTGAAACCTTATGACAAAAAGGAGTAATAAAACCACCACACATGTAAGTGCAGAAGACCAGAGATACTACTTTCGTTCACAGCATTAGTGATACTGGAATAGTGATACAGCTGTACAGCCCCCACACTGATTTCCCAAGATGGCAAATAACTTGGTTTTTCTTGACGTCTTCTCCGTAATTCACCAAAAAAGGGGAAGAATTTGGTACCTCCTTAAGATGTTAACCAGAATGCCTGACAAACTGTTATTCGCACAGCATGGGATTTACAGAGTCATGTGAAAAGAGCACAACAGCAATTTCAAAAGGCCGGAGAGTACCAGTGAACGTTACATGAAAGCAGAAACAGTCTCTGGTCCATTCCAGGAGGGTAAAAGAGCTCAGGCCTCATGTTAGTGGCTGGGCAGTACTGACAGTGCTGTAGGTACAGTGGTAAGACAGACCCTACCACTGACGTGTTTTGGGGTTATTTCCTACCATAGCAATTACTTCACACCGAAGCCACTTAAAGAATCATACCGTACTTCTTCGCTTTGCTACACTGTAGCTCTTCAATCTGTAGCTTAAAAAACAACCCTGAATAAATGTAGACTTTTTGTCAAACGTCTCTATTTGAGAGAGCTGGACTGCCGTAGCCTTACATGACAACACTGGTAGAAGTACATCATCACATGTATGTATAGGAACTAACTGCATGCATGGCTTTACCAGGGAAAAACCTGAAAGGCAGTTGGATAGGAAACCGCATACCCGAGGTAAGGTCTTGTTTGGCAATTACTTTTGGCTTACCTGGTCGTGAGACCCTTGAGCTGCTGAATGCTGCTCCTCGCAGGCTGCTGTCAAGAGTCTGGGGGTTTGAGTTACCATGGAGATCACCGCATCTGACAGCTGAGAGGGCTGCAATGAGAGACAGAGGTATCCGTCAAGCGAGTTTCCATCACCTCATCAAAACACGTGCATTTGACTCCTTTTGCTTTTGGTGTTCGCGCAGGTACTAGCTCCCAAGTTAGGAGCTCTGGCAGAACCCTAAGGGGAAAAAACCCAACACCCATCACAGAAAGAATTACAGAGGCAAGGGCAAGCCCCAGTGACTCAGAGCATTCGAGTGCTTTGCAAGGCCATGCACTTTTTCAGGAACCTGAAAGAATCCTAATACACCCTGAGCTTGGCCTAACAATTTTCAGCCTCTTTGGTCAAGTATAACATCGGCAAGAAATTCATCCAGAACCACCACTGAGCATAGGACTGAAATGCCAGCGCGCTGCCTCAGAACAGTGGGGGGCACACAAAAGTGCTCCCTGAGAAAGCTTCCAGTGGGAACTGATTGAGTGTCACTTCTGTGCAAAAAGAAGTAGGCCAAAGAAATTACCTTCCTGTGTGTTTTTTGGGGGGAAGTCCAAATGAAAGCATTTATGAAAATCAAACATGAAAGACAGCCTGGCATTCTTCTGCGATAATAAACCTATTTGCAGACTTTTCCATGCCTGCCATTGACCATGATGAGTAAAGCCTTATTTCATATTTCCTCTGCCATTCGACAGCCATGTAACTTGACTAGTTTCCTACCCCTGCATTTCAAGCCTTAAGTCTTATGCTCAGTTTTTGTCTATATAATGTAATAATTAAATGCTGCAAAGTGAAATGAGATATTCATTGGAGGCTTTTTAAATTAATTATACTCTTCCACATAAATGTCTAACAGCTTTTAAAACTATACATTAAGGATCATTTCATGATATAATCAATTTAATAAATAACATATTTAAACACATCATCAGGAGAAGCTTTCATAAATCCAGTTCTAATTCTCAGTCTGTAGTACTACAACATGTTCTGGTTTACATCACTGTAAGACAAGTACACCATCTGAGCAAATACATCTACTCACCCGAGAAAGACTTACACCTATTCTAATCAGAGGTGAATGACTACACAAGGGACAAGAAATGAGTATTTAAGCATTATAAAGTATTACCAATACATCAGCCAGAAGTCTGTAGTTTTTCTGAGTTTGCCTACTGAATGCATATGAACCTCCATCTACCTGGCTACCAGGTTAATTACCTATCTAATTCTCAGATGGCATTCTGAGACGACTTGTCATCTCTCGATCTTATTCTCAAATTGTCTCCCATTTCATTTTTCTGTGGAGCATGTTATGTTTATGCAAAATATAATATACTCAAGAAGCATAACGCTCTGTAAATATAAAATCTGAAAATCCAAGTAACAATTAGAGGATTTTTCTGTTACAACTTCTCCACACCTTATGAGAAAAGAGTACTATTATGTTAAAATTATCTCTATACAGTACTCTTGTAACTAACGCATACTGAGGTTGCTCTGATGACAAATACCAGGAAAATAACTAGCTCATTTGTGCTGAAGGCTTCTGCAAGATTGATGGAGTTTGAAGGACACTGTAGAATACCAGACACTCATACTGTAGCACTGCAGATTGAAGTATTGTTATTGAAGAAATCGTAGTAATACTTTCTGTCATAATTACACTCATAAATCGGCTGGGCCATGTTTTCATTCGTTCTGTTTACAAATCTTCTATATTGGATCACTGGTAGCTTTTATCAGTGACGGGATCACTTAAAGGCCATTCATCTTACCACGTTGCTACAGAGCAGGCAGAGGGTATCAGTACAGGCAGCACTGGTCACACAGGCTGGAAGAGCTAATCAAATCCTGTTAAGACCGGCTTCGGTTACCGTGCCAGCCAACTTTTTGGTAAAAACATTCATACTGGCTCTCTACTTAAAAAGTTTTTTATGTGAAGACTAGAGCCAAGCAAATAAATGATTTTCAAGAATGAAGCAAGGGGAAGAAGACAAATTAGAGATGAAAAGATACGATTTCTTTATTATTATTTTATTACCCATAAGTGTCAGTCACCCTTAACATAGATATCCCTTACGACTGGGCGAGAGCGTACATGTGGATGGTTGTAATAATTTCTCATGCTAGCGGATGCACCTACCCACAAGGCTTTACTCCACAATAAAAGAGTTTCTTAAAATCTAGTTTCATACAGAAGTAAGTGCTAATATAAGCTTTGAAACAAACAGTATGCAAAGACAGAAAATGCTTTTTAAACTTTCATTTTTAAACTGTCATTGGTGATATTAACATTACAACCTATCACTACTTATAATAGCACTAAGGTCTCCACAATTTAGAAAGAAATTTAAAAAAAAAACCCACCAGAGATCACAGAATACAGCTGCAAAAGTGATTAGAGCGCTGTAGAAAATACTTTAATATGAAATATTTGGAGAGTTCAACTTGTACAGTTTATTAAAAGAAAAGACAGATGACCTGATTACAGCACCTAAATACTTTCATGGGGAGAAAATACCAAGTACCAACTGGCCTGTTAATCTAGCAAAGAAGGGTATACGTAAAACAAATCAGCATCTGGAAGCTCACGCCAAACTGAAATGAGAAATAAAGCACATGCTTCTCATCACCTGTGACTAACCATTAGTGCAGCTATCAAAAGGAGAATGGAGAGATTCTCCATTTTTTGATATCAAGGTTTAGTGGGACTTTTCTAGAAGATGAATTTTTGTGAAAATGCAAGTTTTCCTGTAGTCATATACAAGTTACTGGGTTTCACACAGATAGTCAAAGTTTGCAATATGGAGAAAGGGAGATCAGGTGATGTAGTCATCCCTTCCTGGTCATAAATTAAGTATATTATGCTCCGAAATGATTGTCTAGCTTTGTAACTAAAGCACTGGATGGTGATGAGCACTGTGCACGCTAAGCTGCTGGTGCTAGCACATACTTAGTGACACATATATGCATATACACACACATATAGTGAGAGAGCGGGGGTGTGTTCAGGCCATATGTGGAGTCAGAGAATTGCAACCATCCTTCCAGAGACAGGTGGACTAAATTCTGCTGCGAATAATACCCTGGCTTCTAATTTAGGAAGCCAGTTCTTTCCTCCATGAGCTGAAAGGATTCAGTCACAGGAAAGTGGTAGTGGGAGCTCTCTTCACACAGGTCATTCGGGGCATCAGTAAGATGACTGAAGACAGGCAATACAAACGCCGCTCTCTAAATCTGCACCCCCGCTCCACAGGCATAGAGCAATGAATAACAGTACTTCGTGATTTTAACTACTTGCCAGTCCCATCCCTGTGGGCAGTAAGCTTTCTGGGCAGAAAAAGCTTCCTACCAGGGTATTTCAGTGAATCAGACTAGCAGTTCCCCACCTCAGCTAAAATCCAGGTGCTGCCGTGACCCCGCAGCACGACACTTCCAGCTCCCTCCCTACAACAGCAGCCTTACTCCAGGCACATAAGCAACATGGGCTACTCACAGAAGGGGGAACGGGAGAAGAAATGGAAATAAGAACAAGAAATGGCCTAAACGTTACACTGAACTGCTCTTACAGTTAGCAACCTTAAAAATTTTGTCCCCTAAGCAAATATAAGGAAAGATATTGGAAGCGTCAATTTAGCTAGCGTTAGTGCTGTTGCAATGCCTTGGGCTGCTGGACTGCCAGGAAATTTAACCATGTTTAAATATCAACCAAAAATAACAGTTAAAAAATTTCATTCATTTTCACTAATTGTAAATCTGGTACACACAGACTTTGAATGTTGCACTTCTTTGGAAAATACAAAAGTCAGCCAAACAATGCAAATACATCCATCGATCTCCGTATCTCTCAGCTACACCATCGGACACTACCTCCGTGAAGCAAAACTGTGGAAAACCCTGACACCAACTCACACACAGGCAGTTGATACAAAAAACCCTGCTTATATCAGAAGTGCAAATTTAACTGAAGAATACTAATGTTACCTTTCACCCCTGTCCCCACACGCCAGTCGGAGAGCAGCTGCCTGCCAGGACACGGCAGAGTACAAGCTCGGTGCCCGCGCCAAGCTACACAGCACCATTTCCATTGAGAAGTCAATAAAGTGACGTTCACTTAAAGGAGACCTGAATTTGGGGCTGCCCTTAATAGGCCATAGATGAAATACTGCATTTAACCAATGCTTCATATGTAGATTTCCTTTTGCAGGCACCTGCGTGACTTTAGGAAACTGAAATTGGGGGCCAGATTTATAGGAGGCACTTGAAATTATCAGCTGTGCAGGTGGCTAGGGGTAAGAGCACCTAAATAGTACAGTAGATTTACTATTGATTTAAACGCAGAGTAATTAGTCACATCATTTAGGAAGATGTTTTTGTAAATCCTACTACATTCCTCTAAATAGATTTAAGATACTTAAAATATTTTTCCCAACCTGATTTATGTTTAAATACTATTTCTGCATAGTTTCAACAAATCATTTCATTTCTTTTTACTAAACATAGATGACGAGAAACAAAACCAGAGACATTACTATTCTGTTTCATCACATTTCTCTTAATGCTGTTCCATAATAAAAAACATTAATTGGCTGACTAGTTTATTATCTCCCTCCTTCCTGACTTGTAAAGGCACAGGAGAGTTTAAATGATAAACAGGCCATCTTCAACAGACACTAAACTACAAAAGTATTTTTGAGAGATTTCCCTGTATCTCTGGGAAAGAAATGCAGGATACCTAGTGCACAACATGAATATTTTGCTTTCTTTCAAATTGATAAACAGCTTTAATATTTTCAAACAACGCCTGGGGGATTCTACTTGTAGTAAACCAGGACTATATGGAAGATTCCAAAGGACATCAATAATTATGCCACCCTTCAGGAAAAAATAACCTAAAATGTATTTTTTAAAGCAATTCCTAAAAAGTGTACACATCAGTGAAGAGAACATTGAACATTTGCAAAACTTCTGCTACCGTGATGGGTTTTTAGTTTCTTTATGGATTAACATTGTATATAAATATGACAGCAGTAGAACCACGGCTGTGGCTACCCCTGGGGCATGACCTGCAATCAGTCTGTACAAGGATCATGCATAACACTGCAGTCACGTGGAGCCAAAACCAGGACCACCATTTTTAACACAACACAACGTGCTGGGTTTCTGTATTATGTTTCCACAGAGCATCTATGCACTGGAACTTCAATCTCTGTTCAGAACCCCACACAATGCCTGCATATTAATGTATTTGCCCTAAGGTCTGACAGAGTAAATAAATACTATTTAATGGCTTGCTGTGATAAAAAACTTCCTCTCTAGACACTTACTTATCTATCTTTCCCCCATAGCCGCCTCCTCTAAAGGAAATTAGGAGAGTTTTTTTATTTTAAATCTACCATAGATGAATGCTCAGCTTTGATGAAGGAAACAAAGTCATGAGTCAGTCAGAAATCAGAGTCAACTTTGAAATAAATATTCATTATAGTACTAGTGCAAGAAGATTTCCCATGGTAAAATCAGAGCCAAAGCAACAAAAAACCCCTCAGAAATAACCCCTGTCTTCCCAGAAAAACTTAAAATACTTAGACTTGAAAGCCTCTCCCCAGAATACAGCAGTCTTTCAGGTGCAGCTCACAGAGCCTGGGCTGGCACTTTGAAGCAAGTGTCTCAAGGGAACACAAAACTGCAAGTGGAAACTCTTTTCATGTTTCATCTTAACTAATTCTCTCAAAGCTAGTGGACATAATGAAATTAAGAATTTCGGAAGCACGGTCTCCTTAATTTGGCTATATTCTGCCACCCCTTTTATGCAGGCTCCTCCAGAGATAAATTAACTTTTAGCATCCCAAACAGTAACTCAAAACAACCCATCTTAGAGCCAGACTGGAAGCCACAGTTGCAGCATTGACCCTCAAAATTGTTTACCACAGCCAATGCTTTGCCTGCACAGATGCTTCAACAGCTTTAGCTTTTTTCTCCTTCAGCTGTGTATTTCAGTGTAGTAGATATTCTCTCTATCACGTGTAATAGTTTCGGAGATGGGAGATATACGAGCTATCTACTGTTATTTGATGGCCCAGTACTTTCAGCAATAATAATGCATTTATAGGAAGCTTAGCTGTCAGGAATCAAGGCAGGTACCAATACTGAAAATGCTTAGTACTGTAGGAGGATTTTTTTACAGTACATGGATTCATGGGTGCTGCAATTATGAAAATTCTTTCTCAGAAAGATATACACGTATCAAATAGCACAATATTTATTTTACCGACCCTCAGGCAAACCAAATGCTATTTTTCTAATTAACAAGTCCAGATTAAAAAGAATACTTCTCTCTTGACAGTAACTCATGAGATTTCTGCTGAACTTTATAAAACATGAAACAAAAAGCACAGCATGTCTAGGACTGTTGTGATGGAAACATTAAAAAAAAGCTCGTAATTATTAAATCTGTGATACTGCCAGCAGGTGGAAAAGAATTATCCCCTTCAGAAGCATTGAACTATAATCCTCTTGTTTGTCTATTTAGCTCTACCTCAGGCAAAAGCATAGAAGAAGAAACAGAAAAGAAGAAATATAAGTCTCCTCTGCATTGCCCTAACAATCACCATTAACCGATTTAAAAGTAAGTGCAAGCTTAAAAGGAAAACCACACAATTTAGTTTAATTCATGTGACTTTTGCCCAGAGTAGATCTGTCATTCTAACCTAAGAAATGAACTTTCAGTTTCAAGTCTTTGGCCCCCAGTTGTGCAAATACCTCATTGCTTTCAGCATGCACATCTTGGAGGTGCCCAACTGCAGAGCAGTACGTGAAAGGATTTGTTGTTTCCCACATTTGGACAATGCAGAGTGTGTACAGTTTCCTCGAGGTGCATCAGTAATGTGAATTGCAGCCCACGGCAAAGACAGAGCTAGTAAAATTTTCTTAAACAAGGTTTAATATGTGTAGCCAATATCATCAGCTTCATTTCGGATTAGCTGTAGTTCCCAAGAAATTTTGAAGGTGGGATACGATGGGCACTGTGGTAATATAATCTTGATGTTACGGAGGCATAAATAACCGTTGCAAGGTCAGGCTTTAGGAGAAATGACTACAATCAACTTCCTAGGAACAGAGATGGCAGGCACTCTGGGCATGCCACAGGGGATTTGGGGAGTGGCTTGTCCCCAGAGGACCTTTTTTAACTTCATCTTGGGTGGACCTTCAGCTACACTTCACTGTAACCAGATGCGTATATATGGTAATTAATACATTTAAGTCGCATTTTCCCCTTACATTGCAGCAATGGTATGAAACACTCTAGGCTAGAAGCTGCTGAATCAGGAAATGGATCAGAAGCTAACTAAAATGCCTTTCTAGTTATTGATTCCTGCTCTCTGTTTCATGTCAGCTTCCTAGAATCCATCCAATACAAGCACGAAAGGGTAATGAGTTTCTGAACACACACTCTAATAGTGCACACTGCATCAAAGCTTTCAGTAATTGCCTGGATGCTGCTTCCCAGCAGTACTAAACAACTTAAATATAATTAGCTGGAAGCCCTATGGGCTGCATTTCCCCACTGGAACACCTCTTACACTAATCCATTTATCAGGCTGACAGATGACTGAATCACTTGTACTTTGGACCCACTCTACTAATACTATTTCTCAGGCCAACATTTTGCTTTGTTCCTTATCTGGTACATTTTTGCAAAGAAAAAACCTGCATTATTTAGAGGGGGGACAGAACCAGACATAACACATTCATCTCTTCCCAGTACTGAACAATGTTATTTGTTTGATTAGCTCATGAAGTATAAAACGCTGGAGCTATCGGGCAGAAAATTGAAACGAAATGTATGTATTATGGAACTATACAATGCCAAAAATAATAGGGAAACATACAAACACTGAAAGGACTTTTGGAAGTTTTCCAGCCATTCAGAAGTTTTTGGAAGTTTGGATAAGAGGATAGTTTTCAGGGTATCCTTCCTGAAGATGGCCTCACTACAGCTGTCAAGTGAAAATTTCTCCATACTATTTACTTCTTGTACATCCTTCTGAACGACAGGTGACAAAAGAAATTTTAAGGCTGTTTGAATTATATGCAAATAGACATGAATTGAACATCATGCTGCCACGGAACTATGCACTTTGCAAGCTGCTAGAGAATTCTCATAGAAGTAGGAAGAAAATATTTCATTTCTTGGGCAGAGTCTTCTAATGTTGTAACGAAAACTGTTTTATCGTTGTATCCCCGTGGCTCTTCTTTCCAGACGGGTTCCAGTAAGTGGACCTCTGCAGGGGGCTGAAATTTTGAGGACCGCAGGCAAGGTCTTCTCAAATGTTGAAATGAAGTCATTGTAAAAATGCTAAATTCTCATCAAATTCTTTTAAACGATGAAAAAGATTACTCTAGGATGTTATACTCTTATGCTTCCTTTCTAACAGGTTGTGGGACAGGAAATAAAAAGGGACAAAGCTGGTAATGGCCAGTAAGAAGATCTAGAAAAACAGGGGTTTTAAAAGGTGCCCTTCTAGAGACTCATTATACTGCGGTCAATAATCCATATTCTGGTTTGGAATCACCAGAACCCAGCTAGAGTGGTAGCTTTGTTTCATCTGGTTATTTTCCCTGGATGTTCTCACTATGGGCACAGAAAATCTTAATGTTGCGAAACAATAAAACAACAAGAAATGACCCCTCAGACTACTTCTACATGAGCCAAACCAATATGCTTGTTGTAAAGCTGACAGTCAACATTCATGAATTCTCTTAAAAATAGTACTGCAAGTTAACCCATGGCCTCATCCTTTTACCTTGAAAGACTGCCAACAGTATGAATTCCATTCCAAAGAGTGACTACAAAAGCTATACTTAAATATTTAACAATGAAAGAGATAATTAAAATATATTCAGCGATCAGAAACTGATTTAGCTTGTGAATGAAGCAGCAGCAGCAAGATAAGGTACAGCCAGCACTTCCCTGGATCAAGACCAACCATCCGTCTCAGAACAGGGTCAAGGAACAGCAGCTACTTGGACATTACCAGACTTGGTTTTTGAAAATGCAATCACAGGTGTTTACACTGCCTCGTAAAGTACCTAGCAGGTTATTAAATACTGAGCTGTTTGAGATTTCTTCATGTGAACCCAGGAGCAGAAACCTCAGTTTCACATGCACTCCCCACCCACTCCTTCCCTCCGGCCTGAAACTGGAAAACTCATCCCAGAGACATCAACACTTGCACATCAGCCAGCCAACCTCCCTGTCATTCAAAGCCAGCCTCTTCCTTCCCAGCTTCATCTCCTCTTTTTAGTCTATTTTCCACTTCTACAAAAGAGCAGACAGTATCCTGAGCAAGGGCTGCCCCGAACCATACAAACCTCAACACTTGTCAGTCATACTTTCACATGAAATGCAGAATTTCACACTCCTGTTTCCACAGACTCCTTTGAAAGGCAGCAGTATTGAGCAGAACAACCATGAGATCTAATCAAAAGAACATTCTGAAGTAAAAAAATGTAGAAAAATCTCCTCCTGCTTTTAGCCATTTTTAATAAAACACAACATGGTCATGAATTTCCTAAGGAAGAAACTGTCTTTGCCAGGCAGGGAATGTAACATTACCTTCACTTGTATGCTTGACAAAAAAGCTTGCCATACTGTCAGTGAAGGTGAATTTCCTGGGTATTATTCCTCATTTAAGACAATTCTTTAATTCTTGAGGTAAATAATATCTCTTTCAAGCACTTCCAAAATTATTACATAAACAGATTATCCCCTTTATTTTAAGCCAGGGGCAACTATACAGTAGCTTTATAGTTAAACAGTTGCACTAAATTCTTGGGTTTTTTTAATAGAAGCAGAAAAAAGAGTTTGAGGAGAAGAGAGGAATCATTTAAGAATAAAACTTAGGCTGGAGTCATACTCCACTAACTACCATATGTTGTATGGTAGGTAGTGTACACTTGGAAGGACATGGCATGCTAAGCAGTCAGATACTGCAAAAATGCAGACGGTTTTATGAGTGCAAATAAATGGCTGTTCTAAAAAGCATGGCAGAAGTGACCTAATACATTGATCTGCAAACGGGACACTTACTTGGAATATCTATTTGAAAATTAGATTTTTATATTCAGTAGCTACTATCTCCAGCATGACAGCATTAGAAAGATAATGCATTTTCTTGCAAGATGACTTCTGTGCAGTCTCTATCTTTGGACTGACTCCTGACTGGACCAAACCCAGAACAGCCGGGTCTAACCCCAGAACTGGCCCTGCTTTGAGCCAGGTGTTGGACTAGTGACCCCCTGAAGTCCCTTCCAACCTGAATTATCTTATGATCCTACAATAATAATCTCTCCTTATTAAAATTACATATGCTCATGGTGCTATTTACAGAGAAAATAAGGAGCTTCATAAGAAACACAAGGGCACAAAGTTGCATATTGAATCCAGACAGATCCAAGGTCTTAGAAGTATCAAACATGAGATATTCTTTCTGATCATACAAAGTTTATGCTGGTTAAGCAACTACAACAAAGCTGAAGACTGATGACTAAAGACACAGAATGTTTTTGTTATAGTGCAGATTACCTTACCTTTTACCATTACCTTTTCCCTTTACCTAAATCACTTGTAGAGCTATAGGAGTAAAAACTATTTATATTAAATTAAATTACAGTTTAACTATGTGAATTGTAATCTTCCCCCAATTAAAATGCATGACATACAGTAATAGGTTATACTGTCTGGACAGGAAAAATGCAGCTGAGAATACTGGCTAGAGAAATACACTAAATGAAAAAAAGAGCAGGAACATGAATTTATCTGCAGCAAACAGGGCTGTGAAAAAACTGAGAATTTAAAAACATGCAGACAAAAAAACCCTCCAACAAATGTCACACAGACTCTGTGGTAAAGAGCACTGGTCTGGCACCTTCTTGGTCTGAGGAACTGGCCTCCTTTGAGCTGGCCAGCAATTTAGGTATTTCACCACATTAGAACTTTTTAATAAAATATTGTATGAGTCAGCAGTAGAAGTGAAATTCCAGAAAAAAACCTTCAAAATTATAATCTGCATGTTACAGAAAATAACTTCTCTAAATTTTGGTTCAGTTGATTGGTTAATCTGATTAACCTGATGGCTGATGCTAGCTGTCTCATCATTATATGCCTTATAGGAGTACATGGGTATCTATACCTCTACACTGAGACCAAATTCACCTCTTTTGACTAGCATATACGAGAGTTTTGACTAGTATATACGAGAAAAGTTTGTTTGTATAACAAGAATGGGATACACTCCTTTAATGAATTTCAATAAAATAATATCTCTCAATACATGTGATATTCTATGCTTTAATGCAATTCTGATACCATAAATAGTATGATCTAACCATCTTTGGTTTATTTCATTCTTCCATGTACTTTAAGAGGTATTTTAGCTAATAAAGCTTACAGATTTTTAATGACCCTCTAGTCTGTACTTATTAAAGGGACATGCAGAAAGAGTGGTCAAGATCTTAGTATTAGTAAACGGTTACCTAAATGATTTAGCCAATACATGGTTTATATTCTCTATCTCATGGTATGTTCAGACACAGTAGAGTTCATAAAGTATGTTCCAAAGCCGTTATGAAAAATCTTAATCAAGTGTCAAAACTTAACTTGAAAAATTAACCCAAACCAAATGCAAAACCACACCAAAGCTTGAAAATTCAACTAATTAGTTAAACTTGTTGAGGAGGGAGAAGGACTTTTGAAATGCAGAAAACTGCAAAGTTAAGTTGCTTTCCTTCTTCCTGAAGCTTCCTCCTCTTTGCTACTCCAGCATGAAAGCCCAGAGGTCCTGATTCTGTTGCTCCAAACATCATTTCTCGAAAGCTTGTAAGGACTAAAGAGCTTAAGAGTGGAAAGGGGAAAATGCTTCTGTTACTTCCAGCACCATGAAGTGTCTCGCAGTCTTTAATGCTTACCTGCACATCAATTTTTTTTTTAATAAATTCTTCTAGTTCTGTTCAATAAATAGTAGGCCTGTTTTTTCAAATGCTAAAGTAACAAATTAAGAACATCTGAAAGTCAAAGAGATCAGGACAATAATCTGAATTACAATGCAGACTGCTTAAATTCGTGTGTATGTACATGTATGTCCTAACATAACACTGCACCTTCACATACGTGTTACAGCACTGGATTTTATGCAGCCAGTATGTGATGTTACTTTTAGTCAGCATTAAAAGGTGATTTTTCCCAGGGCCTCAGAAGTACAACTACCATTCAAAACAAAAGGGAAGCGGCCTGCAGTTCTGGAAACCATGTCAGTCTTTTCATCTTGGAAACTAAACTCTCCTTCTGCAAATTGAGAAAACTACAAAAAGTGAGAGCAAGTATTTGCACAGAAAGATATCTCCTTTTTTTGTGCCGTATTGAATGAAACAGAACCTTTTTATTTCATGACAGTACATATCAGGGATGTTCGTGCCACTTAACTGTGATTCCAATTTAAGTATATGTATATGGATGCTGATGCCTAAAGCTGGGTTATATAATATTCAGTCTTCGTTACAATGAGTGGGTTTTTTGTATTACATTAGCAGGAAAAGAAGGACCTAATAGCAAAAGATTCACTGAAGTCAAAGAATTATAGCAATGATAGCAGCAGCAGAAAAAGGATCATTAAGAGTCTTTTTGCATCTCAGTTTACAGATGTTGTTTACTTTACATCTACATGTTTTAGTGAGATGCAAGGTGTTACAGTCATTTTTGCCCTAGCCTTTGAAATTATTTAGGAAAATTCTGAGGCACAGGCTAAGAGGCTTAGAAGCTCTGCTTAGAAATTTTGGAGGACAGGTATTAAAAAGTTCAATTTCATCAGGGAAGCAGTAAGTCTAGCCATATTCCCCATTCTATCCACTGTATTCCACTGTAGTGTGCAGTTTCAGGCTTCAGTCATGCTTCTTGTTCTGAGTGAAGTTTCACTGGTGTAGCCTTATTCCCTTGCTTCTCGTAATCACTCTTCCCTTACATTCCTGCCGAACATTGCTCCCACTCAGTATCTGTGGAATAACTGCTTATGTCAAAATGATTCTGATTAAAAGAGTTCAGAGTTGGTGTTAAAAAGTGCTTAAACTAACCTAGATTATAGCGAACAAATAAGTTTAGGGAGGGACTACATGATCGACTAAAGCTCGTGGGAGCAATATTTAACAGCTGTGAACTGTGGGGGACAGGCGCCTATCCAGCCGATTCAGCTGCTGCCAGAATAAAATGTGGGAGACACAGAGAACTGCCCTCATTCTTAGGCTTTGTTCCTTTCTTTTCTTTTCCCAATATCTAAAATCCTAAAATTCTTATTCCTGATTCAGGCTGCCAAGTTTCCTCAAAACAATTATGTCTCCAGCAGTACTCCTGTTCAGATTTTTAGGACACACCGATACGGTAGCTAAAAACCCCACCCAAACTAAACGCGCCTCCCCCCACCCCCACCACTTCAGTAAACCAGCAATGAGTTAAAACACAGTCATCTGGGCGTCCTCAATTCACCTTGTTATTGCACCTCCAGTTGCTGCAGCACAGACGGGATGCAACATCTCCCACTGTTTGGGGACTGCCCCTAAAGGTGAGCCATATGTTTTGCAATACCTAGAAACAGCAGGATAAGATAAGGAAATCTCTGCAGCCGTAAGGCAGAGTTGCTTTGATTTCACTGCTTGGTGTCCTGCCTTTTTTTTTTTTTTTTTAATCGAGAGCTTTTGCAATTTAATTTATCTGGGTTAAGCCTACAGAAAAAAAATACAAACATTATGTTTGCGCGCGTGTATGTGTATATGCGTGTGTGTGTAATGCCTAGGAAATCTCCTGTGTTATCTGTCTGTGTAACATTTTACCTTCCACTAGACAAATATATTTTTAAACAGTCTGGAATCAAAACAACATTCTCAGCATTCAAGACATTCTGTCATCACTGCCCATTTGTTGCCCTCTAGGTTTCTCTCAGCTGGCAAATTTCCCATTTAAGGAATTATCAGATTCATCTGCTTAGACAAGGCTGCAAAATAAAATGAAAAGCTGGATTATTCTGGAGAACTAGTATTTTTCTTTCAGGGCAGAAAATCTAGCGCATGAGGGATGAGCATTAACAGCAAATGGAACCAATCTCTCACACTTCACAATTCTACCTCACCATACTCTGCGAAATCTAATTTTAACTAAGATGCCATAACATTTATTTTACATTTACCCTTTACTTCTTTAAATATGTTTATTGCCACTTATTATGTTAACCTGTTTTGGTGCCCTAAATATTATGCTCATAAGGCGATGGGTTTTTTTTAACGGTAGTACTAGTAAGCACTCTGCTTGCGAATACTGCTGCTTCTATGCAATTTTTCATAAAGAATTACCGATTGCTTTGCTACCATTTTCCCTACATCATATTTTCTGCAGAGAGAAAGTGTAAGAAAAAAAGAAAGAAAACATGTAAAAGTGAATAAATTACCAGTTTTCCACAGCAAGATGGCTCAGGATTTACTTGAGTGATGGGAGTAGCTTTCACGTCAGAAGCTGTACTACAAAACCATGCTTGTGTTTCTGGGCCCACTGGCTGCTGCACCAAGATTTCTGGAGGCATATGCCATGGTTCTTAGTACTGTAATAAACTAAAACTCTGCACAACCCTTTCATACCGAAGTGTCAGAACACTACTTTCTTCCACACAGGTAGAAAGAAAACTGTGGGAAGGTCTGGAGAAATGTCTCAACATCAATTCTCCTTTCTAAACAGCTAAAGCAGGTTTCATTTTCTCGCCACAGATGAGTGAATAAACACTCTATCAAATTCAGGGTGGGGTTTCAGGCGCTGAGTGCGTATGCACATACACGTGCACCAAGTTAAGCAGAAGACAAACGTAAGAGAAAACCTAAGTGATCCTGAAGTGGTTACCAGAACAGCAAACCCATTACTGAGCCATAACTGCTTTATGGAGACTACTGCCTTCCAGTATTGGCACTAAACCACTATCTTATACTGTTCACCCAAGTAAAAGTCTGTTTCAGGTAGGTGTATTGTTATAACACAGTGATTAATCAATTTCTTTTTAGTGCCTCCTCTGAGACCTTAAAAATTCATGATACTTTTACTTTATACTAATACCTTGTACTAATACTAATATTTTATTAGTATTCTGTACAGCTTTCCATATTTTTTGAGTGGTATGATTAAATTTATCTGTAGTTGCTAATGGTTGCAGTTTGGTAAATGCCCCATATGAAAGTCACCATTCCACATACACCCAATGGATCTACTTAAAAGACATGGTGAATCCCAAACAAAAAGGACTGCAAGTGACTAGTCCTTTTCCTTTATTCTCAAACAGGCTAACCTGAATAGCCTGTTTGTGCAAAAGGCAGAGAGGACAGACTTGTGAAGAAATACTGCAAATGGAACAAATAAAGTAGTGCATTATATTTGTCACAGTTTAAGGTTGGAAATTAGTCCATAAACTCATTTGGGTTGAGGCCCCACCAACTCACATTTTACAGGATAAAACTCATCCAAGATTTGATGCTATGAAATGAGGACTACCAAAAAGCATGTTGAATGTGGAAATTTGATGTGTTCCAGTTCATCACTAAATTTAAAGATTTTCTACTAGGTTTCAAGGGTCTTCATACTGTCTTATTTATTTAGACTGCACGTTCTAGTAGTCCAGGCTTGGGCACCAAAAGATATTAAGTACTACACTTTGCCACTCTGGGCATAAAGTACTACAAATTTATTAAAGAAATCAAACCAACTGTTTAATAAGATTGAATCCATCATCCCTAATAATTGCCAGAGATACAGACCTACAAATACGTTTTGGTTTTATTGAATGTAGCAAGATATAATAGCATACAATCTTATTAAAGAGCCAACCGACAAATAATTTTGTGCCATCCAAAATGATAGTTCATTCTAAAACCTGAAGTCATGCACCAAAGAACAGTAAGATATACTGTAATGTAATAAAAAACAGTGTAAGAAGAGCAATGTATCACGGTATCTATCATTAAGTAATACTATTATGAGGTTCTAGCAACATAAACCATGGTTGATATCCGAATGGTTTCTGTTGTGCGCATTGCAGTGTACACTCTGGAAGAACAAAGTTTGTTATGTAGAAGTTAAATGATCTTCTTGTTTCTCCTTTATTTTTTGTGAGCTGCTGAGCTATTCAAAGTCATGTAACTGAAGGGTGTTTTCAGATGGGAAAAGTACCTTGGTTCCAAAAGAGGCACTGGTATGACTTTTCAGAAATATCACGTTAAAAATAAACCATCATAAAAATTGCATTGTATTGACTCTGTGACTCTAAAAATGCACTCTAGGCTGTCATTACCATTAAAGGTGATGAATATGTTCTAATTCACTGGTGATTTTTCGGGTACAGGCAACCCTCCACCAACGCACTTCACTTCTTCCTCCCCGTGAAAAGGGGGCTCAAGTATTATCATCAGGTGGCGATGCAGACCCACCACTGGGCTAGCGAAGGGGCGCTTCATTAGGAGTCTGCTGACAGATGCAAACATTCTGCAAAATTCTTTAAAGCAGAAGCATGCCATTAATTTCGATATTTATTACTTTCTATGAAAGATAAGTGACTCAATGTTGGGAAGGGCTTTACAAGGCTAATATTTCGTCCCTGTCTAATGCTTTTTTGCTTCGTGATGTGCCTGCCTATTATGAGACTAAACTTATTCCAAAGAATAAATTAAGCAATAAGACATGACAAGCAGTGCATTTGTAGGCAATTTACTTACCACCTGAGGCATGCTACAACGGCTCAAGGCCAAAGGCTGAGTAACTTTAACCATTCAATAAATGCAATAATAATCGAACTGAAATGCACAGCATTGGGAGACTTATTTCTATCATGATATGGAATTTATACATAGAACCGAGTGCTTCTGTGCATTTAGTGGCTGTTATTGAATAAGTGATATTGTTGAGAACCTTTTTCTAACCACTGTTCTGAAAATGCTGTCCAATACAAAGTAAATATAGAGGGTTTATGCGCGTTATTCTATGACCAGACGTTGCTCGTGAAATGACAGAACTATCCCCGCCCCGACTGTAGGTCCAGTATCAGTTTAAAAAAATGCATGCAGGCATGTATAAATATTAAAGGACTGGGCAGCATAGGACAGGACAGATAATCAGCCACTCTAGAGATTTAGCAACTGGCCTGTGCTATCCTGATCACACACCAATTAATTAAGGTCTAGTTGCGGAAGCAATAAAGAATTAATTTAAAATAATTTATTTTTTCTAACAGCACTACCTCATCTCATTCTGAAGAGACTGTACAGAGACCTGCGGCTGTGCTACTGGAACATTGTTTACTTCATTGCTCCAGCTTTAATGAGTAAAACAGTGACATTATTTAGGTTCGTGATCTATTCGCCAGTCACAGTAAAGTTCACCTCTTAAATACACAGTGCGACAAGCTGGCTTTAATTTGTACTTGGCATACCAACAATTGATTTTTCCCACAAACTAGCTCTCTTTCTGCTCTGCTTTGTAACTACGCAGTCTGATCTGTTTTAACCCTGGTGTGGAGAGCTGCCTTCCATCCACATCCCTAAAAACTCCAAAAAATTAACACAACGGAGAATAAAAGATGTGAAGATCTACTCGTGAGGTGGAAAGACAGGACAGTAAACTGTTTTACAAGAAAGCACAGCACCTGTTTGTTCTGTCATCTTCATTCTGCTCTGATGAGCCTTAATCTGTAAGGAGGGCTATTTTTAAAGACAAAGATAAGAACAGTAATTTCAAAAACTGAGAACTAGCTAGTGGATTCTCTTTTCCTGTCTCTTCCACCCTACTCCCCAAACATGGGGAAAAAAAAATCCATCCACAGTTGAACACTGAATATGAACACACATAAATAAAACAAAAACCCTTTAAACATCAGCACACTGGTGTCTTCTATGTTCACGAGTAAACGAATGATATCACATCCAAACTCTTGGATGTTAAAGACAGAAACATACAGCTCTGGGACAGGCTACCACTGCTCCTAATGCTGAACTGAAACATGCTAGCAAAAATCCAAACACGGCTATTGTTGTTTTCTGAGGTAAGAAATCATATTCTATACAGATGTTTCTTACAGTTCAGTCCAGGCAAAATGTGACGTATAGTCTCATACTGAAAGAAGTGTATTTGCGTTCCAATTTATGTAAGTCATTCTTTTTAAGCATTTTACATTTTTAATGTATTTTCCACAAAACACAATTCTGCATAATATACACAATATTTAAAATTATTTAAAATACAAATTTAAAATTAAAAGACCATAAAACCAGACTTACTACATGAAGTCAAACATTCACTTTAGCCAGTATCTCTTCTTTAACCATGACAAAAGTAGATACCTAATGAAGAATGTATGAACAAAGCTAAGACACAGTGGTACTCTCCCGGCACCCAACAGCCTGCAGCTCTGAGACCTCCTGATGGTTCCAGTATCGAGACACACCAGGACGTGTTTTGGTGGAACATTAATGCATACTCTTTGCAATTTATGACCACAGAAAAAAATCCTGCTGTAGATTCTAGCATTCGACTCCTTCTTTTGAACCCGGCCCAAATCCAAAACCAGACAAACACGCAAATACTTCTACAATGAATTTGCACGTTGAAGCCATGCATGAGAACTGGGGATTTTCACAAGCATTTCTTCAACAAATGTGAAACCTGCATGTACACGTACAAAAGTAGAATTTGTACAAGTGATAGACCTATCAAAAAATTAGCCAGAGAAACGTTCTTGCACGTTTCTTCCTTTTTGAAAATCTGACCTTAGGAATAGTGTGCCTCTGGTAAAATGGTGTTCTTTTCATGTGAGTGTATCACTTGGCATTGAGCCTAAGAACACACCCAAAGTATGCAGTGATCTTGAGGACAAGCCCATCACTCACTCACATTCTCCAAACATTCAGTCTTCAGACTTCTCTGAATTTCCTTCAAACCAGGGGGACAGAATTGCTGAGTTATTACTGAACAATTCTTATATTTTGGAGATGAAGTGCCAATGTCTTATGTTACAGCTGCTGCCGCTGCTGCACTGCCTTCTACTTCATTCTAGCTGAATAATTAAATACCCTTTACTCCTTCTGACAGTCCTAGACTCAGCATGGCTGTTAATCAATATCACATAAAAGGGAATTAGGCTTAGGCAACTGTTGCACAAGGCAGAATGGATAAGGCAAGAGGGAAAGAGATCTCCTCTTCAGAACAGAAGACTGATTTTCTGTATTTTAAAACATGCCCTCCCAAATGTGCACACATTCTCATGAAGACACGATACATACACAGATGTGCAGGGGAATCCAAATTAACCTCAGAGATTTGTTACATCATAATGGCAACCAACAGTCACTTCTCCTTCCATTCTTTCCTAAATTCCCTGTCTTCACATGTTTCGGGGATTGAAGCTCTTGGCACCAACATATGTAAAGTATTCAGTTTACAGGGAAAATTTGACTGCATTAAACCATTTCTGAAACTTTTACCATGTGATTGCAAAAGGGAAAGATAAACAAAAGAAAACATTTAATAAATACAATCTGAATTCTGCTCAATGAAAAACATTTAGGAAGACTTATGTTTCCAATAATTTGAGGAATTTTCTAGAACCTCAAAACTGGCCACAAGTTATGTATTTTTTCATTTTTCTCTTGTCCTGCAATGAATCAATAAGGTATTAAGAGCAATCGTAGGCTGAGGGTCCCAACGAATGAAAGATTCACATGAAGGGGTATAAATCTTCCCCATGCTGCCCTGCCACTCTGCTTACGCTCAGATCTACCCAGAGAAAAGGAGACACAGTTCCCAAGTCTCTTCAAGAACTCTTTTCTGATATTCAGGAAGCACTTGGACAACGCCCTCAGACACATGGTGTGAATTCTGGGGTTGTCCTGTGCAGGGACAGGAGTTGGACTCGATGATCCTTGCGGGTCCCTTCCAACTCAGGACACTCAATGATTCTGTTCTATGATTCCTTTCTGATTAAATACTCCAATATTGAATGTACAAACACTTCAAACTTCCTACCAGGCCAAGAAATGAACTTGCCAGTCAAACAGCAGCAATTTCAGGCGGTTAAATAAATAAATTAACAGTGATGATGACACCATCAAGCCACTGACATAGAGGTGGAAGACTCCGTGTACTCTTTACACTCCTCTGTTCTGGGTGGCCTCTTACATTTCATGTTTAAAGACCTGGTATTTATAAAACACACTAATTCAACTTCAACCCATGCACATTGTAAAAATAACAACTCTGAGTAATGAGGAATAGACAGCATTTCAAATGGAAAACATTTAAGAAGCAACTAATTATTCTTGATTTTATACTGTCTGAAGCATTCTGCTGAAATTCAATTTTGCAAGAAGCTAGAACAGTATTTTCCCCCCCAATACTATTGGTAACGTGAACAGAACCTGTATGTTCTACATCTAACTTAAAACTTATTTCAATTTTTTTGTCTCACCAGTATTTGCTTCAAGCTGTCGGAAGTGTGCTCCAGCTAGCACCTCCCTCAAAACAATCCAGAAAACATATTCCATACAGCATACAGTCCACACCCATGAATCACGGAAAGAATAGCAAAACAGCTTCAAACAAACCTCGGCTTTTTTAGTTTCTCCAGTCCCTTCCCTGGAACTGCTTAGCCTCAAGGAAGGCTAGCCAACTTCTGGCTCCCAAGCCGGAGAAGCGATGGTGGTGTGCCAGAGCTACGCCGCTGAATCGGCTGGGGAAGGCACTAGCAGAAGGGACAGGGTACCTTTGAGTGTGAAAGGAGGCAAAGCAGAAGAAGGGGCAGCCATGGCCTGAACGACCGTGGCCTTCGCTACGTGCCCTGAGCTTTAGCTGTATGTCCAGCCTAACCTCCTTCTGAAGGGTGCAAACAGTGCCTTGCTGCTGTTATCTCCCCCTCCCAGAGCTCACCCACTTCACTTCAGCCAACACCCTATGTGCTTTGTGGATCTTGGCCAAAAAGACTCTGGTGTGGCACAACCATTTACAACACTGACATTTTAGTAATTTTTTTCAGAATTTCTTAGTACACACTGATTAATATACATAATGAAATACAGTATTTACACCAACTCGATAGTGCAACTTGCTTACCATGAAGCTGTGCTACATACACACCTATGGGATAATTTGTGCTAACCCACATTTACTATTTTTACACACTATTTAGCTAGAAAGTAACGAATGACCCCTTCGTATATACAGGGTCCTATTTTTTTTTTTTAAATGGAAATTAAGCTTCAATTAAAATGTAAAAAACAATCCATCTTTTAAACACAAGAAATCTTGAAACAATGTTTTACCAGTTAATAAAAGTTTATGTAAAATATGCATGACATTTAATAAAACAGTTCTGCATTTTGAACCATTTTAATACATACAAGAGGAATTATCTAAAACTAGTGAAATTAACTGAGTATTTCTGGTCCCTATGTCCTCCAAGATTTTAAAACCAACAGATCTCAGCCTGTCTTTCTTAGTTTTCTAATGAAATTACTAATTGGGAGAAAGTAGGGGCTTTCCTGCTTAGTAATCTCCCAAGCAGTTTCTCATCTTTAAGCTATTCGCTAAATTGATAAGCGGAAATGAAGAAAAGCTCTTCACCTGCTGGAAAGGCTACAGGTGTCAAATGTGGGGTTACTACCTTGGCCAGGTCCAGGGGCATAGTTAGAGTCTTCTCACAGTTGAGTTGATGACTTTCTCTATCAATGAAAATAATACATTCAGGACTTAATAGGTCCCAATTTTGCTTAGGAGTTAATAGGACTTACAGGTCATGATTTTCCATTTCATATTAAATTGCAAAGAAAATCTGTTCCATTTCCAGTAAAAATTCAAAAATTTTATTTTTAAGAGATCCATATTGGCTTGTGATTCAGCAGAATCTCCTCATGATGCAGCAATCATCTGGAGTGAGTGCAGTGTGTCAGGCAATACTGCTGGACTTGTAGAACATTGATTAAAAAGCATGTCTTAAAAAATGGAAATAGTAAGTACAACTACAATGAAAGCATCCAGAGAAATCCAAACAAGAGACTAAAGACAAAGATACATAAATAAATGCACAGCTCAGTTCCCAAAATAGTTTACACTACCAAACTAATCTTCCCTTCTGTAGGGTCACAGCCAAGTGTCATTGTATTTGTAATCTAAACTGAAGCCAAAAATAAATACATACAGAAATAATATTTAAAGAGCACAAGTATTCTACCTTCAAAACTTGATTTTGTATGATTACTTTAGGAGATGTCTAAACACAAAGTAATTTTAAAAAACATTTGACAGAAATACTAATTCTTGCTTAAAATTGGATCTCCCCTAAATGCCTTTATTTAACCCAGCTGACCATAACGTCTAATAATTTAGCTCAGTGTACAAAGACCTTATTTCTCCCTTCCATCAAAACGGACTGTCACACAGAACGGTCTGTTAAATGGGCATCTTTGCCCCTTCTCCAGCCAGTTTTCCTCCGACACCTTCCTCTATTCTGTATTACAGAAGCTCTGGCTGGGATGGGAAACTGCTTGAGACAAACCTTCCTTTAATTAGAGTAGATTGCTGTGCCATGAATCAACAAATACATGCTACCAGTGCTACCACTACAGTTGGCTTTGTCTCGAAGGCCTATTTGTTTGCCTCCAGTTTCCACTAGAACTCAGCTGCCTTAATCCCCCATATGCCACTCACCTTCTTACTTCACCGTGTGCCAATTCTTCACGCTAAAAGGCAGACTGTACATGTATGGAATTTTTTTTTTAATTATGTCTCCAACCTACCAGCTGTCAAACTCTACTTGACATTTACAATAGTGTCTGCAGAGTAATCTGTATCTATTCCAGTTTTTTTCCACTGTGAACTACTCTTGCATCTTACTTTATGAATTCACTTTCATTGTATACTCCTCATATAAAGCTTATCCTTTTTTGGATACATCTATATTACGGTTGAATATGAAATTGGAAATAAAGAAACAGTACATTCTTTATGATGACAATGAATTGCATATTATGTATTGAACAACTCCTCTTCAGTGTGGCAGGCAGAACGCATATTCTTCTCAGTTCAGCCATTCAACCATCACTTCGGACTTTGGGAAAAAAAGCTAAATTAAGTTTTCAGTGAAGCTTTGCTATAGACCTCTGCTATGAAGTAAAAGCTATATCAAGCAACCAACAGCCAGCTTAAATCCCAAATGTTTTCATGTTTTGCATTTAAGGCTGGATGATAACTTTGCTCTTTTCTTTTACTGCAGCTCTCAACAACAATGAGCAGTCTCAAGAGATGAAAATAGCTTCTTAGTCTGAAAATCATATGGAAAAAATCAACTGCCCTTTAAAAAACTTATAAATGTCTGGACAAACTTTTCCCAGATTTTCATTCTTCAGTTATTTAATGAACATATGGCTATTTATTATGTGAGCTACACTTGTAGTATTTCAAAAATTAGTTATAAACATGCCTAAAGCTACTCGGCTCCTCCCAGGTCTATACTGACCTCACTCACTACCCTTCCAGTATTGTTTGCTTTGGGATCTCTTTGACAGTGAACCCATATCCTTACTTCAGTGTCTTCTCTCTGCCTTAAAACTTACCTTAGTTTTCTCCTCTTAGCAAGTACCTTATAGCAGGTTACTTTAATTTCAAGAAAGATCATAACATCAGATGCCAGTTATGACAAATAAAAACCACAGCCAGCAGGCATAGCTGATTAAAAAAATACATAAAATGAATGCAAGCTCAGCTATATTTTAAACTAAGTATTTAAGGAACAATAAGGAGTCAATCATTTAGGTTAGTGAAATGTAACAGAAGCTAATAGCTGGGTTGATGTCTTTTTGACAGGTACAATATAGGCACGTGTCCAAGTGAGGCTCCTCTAAAAGTAAGGAGACAGGCACTTCTGGAGTGTGATACAGCTGACGGGTGAGACTTTACCTGAGAAGGAGAAAGGCTGTGTGCTGGGAGCACCTACGCCTGGGTCAGGGGTGGCTTGGAGGTAGACAGACACCTCTGTTACCTGAGGTCTATGTAACCAGAGATGTTAGGTGAGATGATCCCACCCAAAAGATCCTATGTTAGTAAGTAACAGGGATACAGCTAAGAGACTAGAAATACAGTATTCTACTTTTCTTTCTCTTGTATGTATGTAAAAGTGGGTGTGGGTGTAAATTTTTTTTTCCAAACAAAAAGATTTAGGCAGCATCACCCTGAAAATTCAAATGAATCTGCTCCCATGTTTATTTTACTCACTGTTAGTATCTATGGGGTTTAATGGAACTTCTCATGTAAATATACTGGTTTGCTCAAAATTCCTTCCTGTTTAACAGAGATTTAATTCAATTCAGTGTATCATTTCACTCAATAAATGGTAAAATGACAGGTTTTTTCCTTTGCAATCAACATAAACTGCAGTAAATGTAAAATGTGTATCAGAAGATGGCAAGTTTTTTTACTCCATCTTCTAGCATTTCCTCAAGTACTCGAGTATACAGTTCTTTCTACTTTTGAAATTCGATCCTACTGTAAAAAAAATAAACCCAAACCCAAACCAAAACACTGACTGAGACATGCACGTTGCATGTAACCACAATTTCAGTTGAAAATGAAACTGCTCATTTCTTAAATGTCTTCTTGAAGTATATGGAATTACTCTTTGTTTTAAATGTTCCTATTCATGGTTAATTGCATTTTATACTTCATTTGGGGATTCCACAGAACTCGGTCCTTGACTCCCTTATTCACCACTCACACGGGAATCTCATTCAAAAGTGATTTTAATTATCATTTATGAAAAGATACTCTGTGCTCCAGACTTGACTCTTCTCCACTGAAGACCAGAATCCTCATCCATTTCCGATGAGATCAGGACTTTTGGCTGTCAACTCCACAATAATTTTGAACACTCTATACTCCTTCTCCCCTTGCTCTGCGGCCCTTCTTCCTCCCTGCTGCTTTTGTTAAGTACTGTCAACATCACAGTCATCTTGTTTATCACACAGACCTGTAACCGTTGATAACATTATCTTTAACCTATACATTACTCCAGATCTCCATCTGGAAAAATCTCCAAATTTATGTAAGTATGTTTGTTTTTCTACAGTATCATAGAATCACAGAATGGCTTGCATTGGAAAGGACCTTCAAAGATCATCTAGTCCCATATCCCTGCCATGGGGAGAGACGTCTTTCACTAGAAGAGGATGATTGAAGCCCCATCCAACCTGACCTTGAACACTTCCAGGGATGGGGCGTCCACAACTTCTCTGGGCAACCTGCTCCAGTGTCTATGTAACACCTGAATGCAACTCCAACTCTTATTAATCACAAAGTTCATGCGTAACATTTCTAAGTAACTTACCACCAAATCACACTATCACCTCAAATGCAAGCTTTTTTTTTTTTTCCATTTTTAAGGCCTTTCATAGTCCTTCTCTAACCTCCTTTATCTTATTTGCATGTTAGTGCCCTTGTCAACTGATTACATTTTCAAACAGTAATCTTCATGTTTCTTTTCATGCTGCCTCTTCTGTTGGGAAAATGTTTCCGATAAACATCCATCGAGCTACTTCACTAAGGTAATTCATGTTCTTCTTCAGAACTTTAGAAAAGATGAACATTTTCTATGAAAAATGTCGCTTTGATAAGAAAACCAAAATGTGCTATTCTAATGAGAAAAAAACCCACTTCTTAAATTCAAATAGAATTTTAAGCCATTTTATTCCGTCAGGTATGACTTCAAAAACGAATGGGAAGAATGGCTACAGTTAAGGGTCTCCAGTGACTTGCCACCGAATCTGTTCAGCCTAACAGTGTTATTCCAGGTTCTCATCCTGCAAATTCATTCTGGACTTGAATGCCAAAAAGACTTTCTCTGTTATGGCTAACCAAAGTAATCAAGATTGTCCATGTAAAAATTTTTGCCACCACACCTGTTGTAATTCCATTAACATTACAGAGGCAGCCAGGATAAAGTTTGGCTCTACACTTGGAATTTAGTTAACTATCTAGTTGATGTCTGAGCCAGAAAATAATTTAATTTACAATTCTGTAAGCATTTTTGCATGAATAAAAAAGCAGTACACAGGAACTCGGTACATTAAAATACAAAGAACGTGAGGATCTGATCCACAGAATAAGAGACAAACAAATTAATCTAGAGTATGGGCTTTCAGTTGTGTAAAATAAAAATTTAAGTGTTAAACGTTTTGTACTGTATGCTGTCCTGAACACAACACGATTCCTTGCTTGTTCATGTTCTTATTGTGTCTGACTTTAGTGTATGTTGTTAAAAAAAGCAAAAACTGTAATTATATCCGAGTGTATTCAGATGATGTTTTATGGCACAATGAAACCCTTTGAAAGCCTGGTCTCTCAAACACCTTCACATCCCCCTCAGATGCTGAACCCAGGTGACAACACTCCTGGTTATTTCACATTTACCCCACAAACCCACTACCACCAAGGAAGGAAATTCCAAGGTGTGCTTCAAGAAGCTTTCCAAACAAAGAGCTCTTCTGACAGATGTTTTATGTTTTAACATGTTTTCCTAAGAAAAGCTACGCAGTCTTGAAAGCTTTCTAACTTGGGCAGCTACGAGCCCTGGGTGGAATTTCTACGAACCCATGCGTGGCTTTGTGAGAAAGGCTTTTGATCACGGACATCAGAAATCCCAGGGCAAAGACAACAGCCTACTAACTTTTTGTTCTCTGCTGTTCCACAATAGCTAACAAAATCAAGATTAGTTAACCCTCCTCCTCCTCAAAAGAAAAAGAGAGGGGAAAAAAAAAAAAAAGGGCAAGACAGCGAGACAGGTCACAGTCAGAGAGTTTTATTTAGGTAAACCTCTGCAATGCTTTTATTAGGTTGCAGGGAAAACATCAAAGCAAGTGTTTAACATATGCACCATGCTTCTAAAAACTCTTTTGCCTCACTCTCAAATTTACAGCTTATCTAAAAGAAACGGGAGAAAAGGCTCCATAGGAGCAAGACTGAAACAACACATCAGACTGATAAAATGCTTAAAATAAATATGAAATATCCCAAGAAATCGCAGTTGATTAAGTAAATTTTCCTAATGTGGTTACTTATGTTTCTCTTTCCTCACAGAAGTTAGGGGTTTTTTTCCCCACCCTATTTGTGTACTTCTCCAAATTCAGGCAGAACTGATTAAGTGTTATAAAGATGCATTGTTTCTTCTACTCTTTCTCTCCATATATACTGATTTATTTGTAAGGAAAGTGTATTACTCAGCTGGCTTATGTCCTCCTAAAATACAGTGGCCAAGATGGAGAAATAAATCCTTTGAGAAGACTGGCAAATTTAATAAGTGTTGTGGATATTATTAAATACAGGAGCATATGACGAAGATTATCACATTCTCATAATTGTAACCCAGACACTTGGTTTGCTACAGGTTATCAGAAGATGTGTATGTGGGCAGGAGGACTGGGGGGAATTTTGTTTTATAGGGGGTCAGTTATGGGAGATTACACAGTGAGGATAAGCACTGGGATGAAAACTTTCCCTACAGTTACCCCCCCCCACACACCCACCCCCACACACCCCTCCAGGAGGGTTGTTCTGGGTTTTAAAGAGATCACTCAGGATTTATACATATGAAGACACAATAATTTGATGTTGAAAATTCTGCTTTAATTTAAATTAGCTCTTTGTTAATTTAGAGAAGATTATTTCTAACGTGAGTTTAAGCTTTTCTCTTATAACCAAGCTGTTTCTTGTTTTCAGTTGAAACAAATACTTTATCCTGTAAATTTACTTAAAAGAATTTTTCTTTCTCCTTCTAAAAAGGTGTGTGCCACGTTTTCAGTTCATGTGTAAGACTTTGGTTAACTGAATAGTAAGAGCTTTTAGCATATGAAAATCGAAGCTTTTTATGCACTGCAGTGTATTTCATGATATGATATATAACATACGTTGACAAAATAAAAGAAAAATTAACCATTTAGACCCTATATTGCCAACTAATGGTTTCTTAATGGCAACTAGAGAAAAGAGAAAAGAAAGTGCAGGTTTTAATGTTAAACTATGCATCAAAACCACTAAACAGCGATTGCTGTGGCCGTATTGGAAATGGGAAGACCAAGAGCTGATGACATTCCTTTTTCTCCTGCTCTGCCTCCAGTCCCCAGTGAGACCCACACACTCGTGTCAGATTCCTTTATTCTGGAAAGACAAGACCAGAAATGATGTGGTATCTCCAATACATGTGCTAAGAACACACTAAAAAAAGACTTATCAGGTTCTTTCTGAAAACCTGGGGGAACAGTGTTTTTCCAGAACAGAAATGTATTCTAGATATGAATTTTCCCAGGTTCAAATGGCATTGGTACCTTGTCCTGCTAATTCCTCACTGGCCATTAATATTTCTTCAACTGAGATGAACACAGTCTAGGAACAGTGTCTGAAACAGTGTCATTTAATCCTGGTACTAATAGACTACAACAGTAGCACTGGTCAACACTTCACAGCAGTTTGGGGCCACATTGTTTTGTTTATGTTGATACACACAAGCACATGCACACAGAGCCTCCCCGGCCCAGCACCACTTCAAAACAAAACAACAAAAACGCAAGGAAAAACAAAGACTACAAAAAGTCAAACACTCTAACAAAGTACCAATCAGTCTTATCCCTCAACAAAACAAAACCTTAATCAAATAATAAATAAGTAACCTAATATCTCCTTCTGCCTTAAATCCTTCCCCATTCCTCGCCGACCCCCACTTCCCTGGAAAACCAGATGGCCCTGGCAATATGCCCTGAAGGTCAACAGATGCACCATGTCTCTGGATGAAGAAAAGGTATATAGTATCTTTAATAATCTTTCCAGATGATAAAACTGGAAAACACACGGTGAAAAAAAGCACAAAAACATCTACAGCAAGAAAATAAATCAAGCACAGTTACTGTGTTAAAATATCCAAGACGCCAATGAAAATAAAAGCCAAGTAGTGAACTCTTAGTAATGCTATGAATAATAAATAACAAGTGAAAAGAAGATTGATTTTTTTTAAAAAATTACTGTAAGAAATTACATAATGAAAGGATACTAGACAACTCTGGGGACTGGTAATGGATATGACTGCTTATTTGTCATGGCCGTCAAAAGTTATGAACTTCGAGATTTCCATGTTTTTATAAAATGTGCCCGTCTTTTGGCTTCATAGAAGATTGTGTCAGTGGGTGAATAGATGAACGTGTGCATAGGTGAATAAACAGGTGAACAATTTAGCTTGGAGTGGCTTGGCTGAGTTTGTGCTTAGTTCCAGCGAAGTATGCCTGGAGAGAATCAAACAAATTACAGATTAAGCTATTCCAGATTTTCCCTGGTGAATCTGAGGTCCAAATCCAGGTCTGTGAATCTTAATGTGAAAACTGATTCTAGTGACAACATTATTGTGCTCCATGCTTTCCATGTTCTGCTACTTCCACATCAAATTTGTCCAGTTTACTGACCAAAAAAACTTCGTAACTGCTGACTCTATCAGAAAGTCAGGCAGATACCTTCCCTCAGAACATTGGTGATAAAATATTTTATTCTGCTCCCTGTCACAACTGGGAAATT
The DNA here is from genome assembly GCA_031468815.1 of Morus bassanus. Lineage (NCBI taxonomy): Eukaryota > Metazoa > Chordata > Aves > Suliformes > Sulidae > Morus > Morus bassanus. Next base: position 82,163,577 of record CM062568.1, on the reverse strand, counting down.
GTATATTCTCTACCTTTTGTGCGTGGGTACAGTTGTGATAATCACTGACTGCAGTATGACTCCCTGAGTTGGATCCCAAGACAGAACTGCATTTTAAGGCTCAGTAACTGAGGTTCTGTAGACATCCTATAACCTACTACTCATAGGAATAGAGAAGTGTACCTATGCAGATATTCTAAGCTCATGGCACATAAGAAGTAGTGCAAGTTAACTTCGCAGTCTTTCCTCAACAAGTAATAACTTGGTAGCCGACAGTAACTTGCTCATGTGTCCTTAGTTCAAAACTCTACGCTCCAGAAAAAATACAATTCAGTTTTATTTCCTCATAGGTTCGGGGCTAACAGAAGCACCAGCAAACAAACAAAACCTCTCCCAAGTGTATGCATCAATAAAGTACCCTGAGTAGCTACATTACAATACAACTGGCCTCTTTTTACTCCGAGTAGATTTATGCCGCCTTTTGAAATAAAACTTTTTGTACTTGTACACAAACAATATCATAAAGCCTAATCCTGTCTGAAACCACAATCATATGAGTCAAAAAGCCTTCAGCTACCTGCTGCTAATAGCACAGTGCTAACGTGGATATGCTGCTGGGGCCAAAAGATGTTAACAACCTTTAGCCTTGGACTGATATCAACAGTGCAAAGTAGCTTCCACCAAAGCAACCGATGAAAGCCAGACGGTACTTCACTGGCAAAACGGTCAGGCAAGCAGGAATAACATATCCACTTTAGCTCAAACTCTAGAGGTCAGACTTTCTAAAGTAGGTCTGACCTTCAGATCTGAGGACCTGTCTCTGTTAGAAAGCCTCTTCTGGCCTAGTGGAGATGTCATTCATGTGTGTAGAGAGTGTTTCTTCACCATCAAGGACCCACCAGCTTCCCCAGCAACACTAGGTACAATGATAGAAGCACCCACAGTTTGGCAGATAGAGCCTCTGCCAGCATTTTTTCTGGTCCTGAGGATGGCCCTTTCCCCCTTTTCCTGTCCTCTCCTCACCAGCAGGGCCCTATGGTGCAGACCAAGCCAGAAAGGGCAGCCATGCTTTCAAAGGACAGTGAACTGAATTGCAAAACAAGGCATCAAGACAACATTGGGGATGTGCTGTCAGTCTCAAAAGCTAGACTGAAGAATGTAACACACAGGCATACGAAATGAAGAGCAGCTGAAAAGCCCATAACCAAAAAAGAGAGAAAAACAAAACAAAACAAACCATGCCACACGTGCTTCATATTTTTTGCCATCAGTTTAAAGAGAGTAGAGTTCAAACTTGAAAAGAAGCTCTGTCTCCGGGATTCTCAATCTAGAACCGCTAGGTGAAATAGAAGAAGATCCATTTGCAGACTGCTTAGGCCTCATGCAGCCCTGGGCACACATGAGCATCACTATGGAATTTACTTGGTAACGTTAGCGAGAAAACCCATTTGTGTGAGAACATTATTTAGGACAAGTTCTGTTGTGTGTTGGAGCTGTCAACATCCTTGTGACTTTGGTCTTCCGAGTACACTTTAGACTCCCTCATTTAAACACTCCAGAAGTGGTACCAAATGCAGCAGAGAGGACAGTGAAATTTCCCTCCCTGTGAGGGGCTTCAGCATTGTGCTCGCAAACGCATTTTTCAACAAATCCTCGTAATTTAAATGTATTTGTTTTGTTTTCAGGTGGGCAAGCAAAGGCATCCTGACTTTCAGTATTACTGAAGATACAGTAATACTATACTCTTGAAGAGGGTTTAAAAGTCCTGAAGAAAGTTTTATTTTTCTCTTTGCGCCCTCTGTGGAAGCCAGAATGTGCGCAGTATACTACCACTTGAAAGCTCAGCTAACACAGAAGCCAGAGGGAGTATGTATCAGACAGGGAGACTCAATACATCCTAATGTAGTATTGTAAATGTGCATTCTACTTCAAGAAAAATTAGCATAAAATGCTGAGAAATTAAAGCTATCAATCTGAATAATTTTATTCATTTCCATAATCCCACTGTAAAGACTGTGGAGTCTGTAGAGAGACTTCATAGATTTTTTGGTGTGAATAAGGAGTAACATCATTATGTCAATGGAGCACCATTACAATCTGGGAAAAGCCTATTACTGATGAAATTGAAAAATAAAGCAGCGTGCATGTCAGCCCAGTAAAGCAAGCAGCCGATTTCTGTGTTTGATTGTGTGGAAAGGGAGAAGTTATACGAGAATAAAAGACTGTGAAAGCTGTTCCATTTTTAGAACACAGAGAATGCAGAATTGTAAACATTTTACAGTAGGTCAGGTTCAGGGCCTAACATTGGCAGCCTAGCATTCACATTGTGCAACAAAAATGCCAGCAGAGATGTCTCCAAAGCATTATTAATCCACTGAAATATTTATTTGGCAAGACAGAACATCAATAACATTATCTCATAAGTTTTCTATTTTTAAAATATTTGGAATTACATTAGATGGGCCTAATGTTCAAACCACTTTGTTGCAACATTTTTTTAAAAGATAAGCAAAAACTCATCTGAATTATTTATTCTTCTCTTCACAATTACAAGCCCATGAATGTCAGAATAAAGGAGCTCAGAAGCATCCAATCCAGCCAGCTGTTTTCAAGATGTTACAGGAGACAGGAAGCCTTAATCAATAATAATGTACCGTTATTCGTATTAAGCTGCTGCCATGAGTCTTATATGCAAGCTGATACTAAAATCTAGAAAAATCCAGATGAAAAAAAGAGACAAGATAATCCTTGTCCCAAAAGTTATAATGTAAGAATAAAATCAGAGATATGGGATGGATGTATTCTGGTAGATGGAAAGTATAACAAAACAATATGTGTGTCTCCAGGCCACACTGCAAAGGAGATACTTGTACTAGCTTGAGTACTGCAAGATGTGCTACATTCCATGTTATTTAATTTTTCCTATAGTAAAGTATAACTGGCCCAGGTAAAACACTGCCCTAAAGAAGCTACACTGTTCTGCTAACCACGCTAACTTGGGCTTCTGTACAAAACCCCAGACTGTGCAGTGCTGTAACAGCCAAAAAACAAACATTGCTCAGCATTTTCAATGCAATAATTTGTTCTTCTTTGTTTTAAAGTGGATACCTCTTAGAGTCACCTGATCAGACTGTCGCACTCTGCCCAAATTCATGTTGTCACGGACCTTGTGGGACCCATCCAAAACAAGGGACATAATGAAAGCAGGCAGTCGGGTAACAAACCTGCTCCAAAAAGCACTGCAGTGGATCCTTGCTCAGAGGGAAGGAGCAGCTCTGCCAGCTTCCATGCTGGCACAGCACTATGAAACAGGTATTCTTTCCAAAGGGCTTTTCAAAACAAAACCTGCAGTTTTCTTTCCAGTTCCATTTTCAGACTCCTCTGCTCCAGTTTTTAAAAAAGAAGTGACAGTGGCTGAAGAATAAACGTGAAGCAAACTGTAATATCTCCTACAAATAGTATACCTCCTATTCCTTTGATACACACAAAATTTGAATGCGTAGTTCCTTGAAAAAGCCTTTTTTTCCCCCAATACAAAAAAAAAGGTTATCTGGACAGCTGTAGAAAATACAAAGGAAACACAGTGAGGGTTTGATTCCTAAGAACACATCTTCTGTTTGACATCGGTACAGCTGCAGTGATCTCTGTGAAGCGTTTTCCCTGGGCTTGCAGCAACACTGAAGCACAGCCGACCTCTGGAAGAGGGAATCAGCTACATGGGCACTCTCGTGTTCCCAACCGATGTGCAGCGTAGCATCGACAGAATCAGAGGTGTTCTAGCATAGGTTTTGCAGTGCTATGTCTATGTTTAACTGAGAAAAAGGGAGCCAAGACATCTCTCTCCAGCTCTTCATTGTAAAATGAAGGGAGTATGCTACCTTTTGCTTTCAACTGATTTGGTCTGCATACGTTGTGATTATGCTCAAAAGCAACATCGGCCCTGCAGAAAAGGCTTACTGCACTATTGTGCTAAAGAGATGACAGGGAAGAAGAGGAAAAGCCTATTCAAGGGAAGAAATAAGACCTCAGAAACCAAGGTACATCAGTGCCACAATATTGATATTGCTAATAGTTACCTGAAAACACCACTTTTGAAACGTCGCTTGGAAGCTGGTAGGAAGACCACAGTTAAAGGCAACCTGCCTGGCTCTGTTTGTTTTTTTGTTTGAGGTTTTTTTTCCAACTCTTTTCTTTTTTCCTCTCCTATATGACTACAGACAGTTGCAGATGATTATGAGCCCAGCCGTTAAGAGCTCTGGTGGTTTCAGACCCCAGAGCCCCGCTGCACAACCCACCAGGCAGAAGAGGGTTACATGAGCCCAGGGCCACAGGGCTTCCAGAGGAGCTCACAGGCTAGCTGGCATTTGCATGAGCAGTCGATGAAGGATTAAGCCCAGCAGATGAGTACAACAGATAATTGTCACATCTTAAAGCACCACAGCTAAATCTACCAGAGTTTTAAGTCATTTACGTTAAAGGTCCAAATGCAAAAGCGGCTAAATACTCTTTTTAAAAGAATTCCCATGATATTCCAAATAAATTACTTTCTTGCTCTCCTAGAGTTTAGAATTCCTTACACAATTTCTGCCTTTTTCAACAGGATACCGAGAGAATTAATTCATTAAAGCATAAAGATCCTTTGAAGAATGGAAGGAAACAAACTGCTGTAAAAAGCTAGTACAATTCGCTAAAAATTGTTTTTATTATCCCACGTAACGATGGGATAATGCACTTGAACAGCAGAGAATTTTGCAGGGGTTTATTCAGAAGGAACTGTTTTGTGCAGATCACTTCTGCATTAATATTAAAAGCTTCTTGGCCTAGAGATACTTCAATGTAACGGTTATATGCTCTTCTATTTCACGTCACATGATGTCTGCTTATAATGCAATGTTATGTCACTCAAAAGGTGGGAAAATGAAGAAAGTAATTTTTAGAAGCACTAAATAATTTAGAAAACAACACTTCATTAATATAAACACTAAAAAGCGAGTGATTACAGTACCAGCACCTTAGAAGACAAATTTCAAGTCTAAAACCTCACATTTACATACATGCATATATGTAAAAAATATATAGACAGGCACACAAGCCTGTCTCGGAGGGTTTCCCAAGGAGCATTGATGAGGGTTTGGAACGGCTCCTTTCTGCCCTCCTCAGAAGGAGCCACCCTGGAAGCAGACCAGCCAGAGTCACAGTGCCGAATGGCAAATCTGCAAGGACTAAAGTCAGGCAGCTACCTGGAAAGAAAAAGGATCCTTCATAGTGTATTTATAAATGCTAAATGGCCCGGGAAACTGCTGAGAGATTTCTCATGCTCGGATCCTCATTTTCTCTTGCATGGTCATCCCTGGGACAGCTCTGGAAAACAAGGCAGCCATTTTCTCATAAGCTGTTACACTCAGCAAAGCAGATTGAAGTGCTTGATAAGCTGCTGTTCTCTTCCGTGCCTGCAGCGATTGGAGGGGAAAAACAACCCATCACCCACAAACAGGTACAACCACAGCCATTTCTGTACTTGCCTGGTATGAGTCAGGGCGCAGCAGCGCAGATGGGGCTGGGGGAGGGGAGGGATGGGGAGGCCTGGATGCAAACACATCAATATGCACGGCCAGCAACAGTCCTACCCCAGCTGCTGATCCCACGGTTGGTTCATCCCTGCAAAACCTTACAGACCTTACAGTTTCCAAAAATTAACTGCCACTGTTAGAAAATACGTTGCTTTTGCAGAACCTGTGTGTCTAAGATACTGCCTTGTGCATGCTGTGAAAACGCCTCCAAACCTTGGGGTCAGTGTGGGAAGAAAGTGATTTTAATGTGCAATTGGCAGACACGCGGACACACACGCAGGTATACATGCGCCTGTATGCACACACAAACATGACATCATTTTTACAAGCTACATGGCTGTAAGTAACCTCTCTCAAACAATTCGCTAGGGGACCAGACTGTCAAAACCACTGAGCACGCCACCTCTTTACAGTGTACAAATCTGGATATTCAAAATTGCTAATCGCTTGAGAATATAAAGGGCTGTCCCCACATGTAAAGCAAGAAGCTATGCCACCTATACTTAAGTTTGCTTCTATTTTCTATTATAATCCTCTTTCTTGTCATTTTTGCAAACGTCCCTATTTTGCAGCAGTGTTTGAAATCTGGCAGTGAGAAGCCCTGGGTGCAGGGAGATGCCTTTTCAGTCCCGTGCAAAATGTGTTCAGACTTAGCTATGCTCAAAGCTGCTAGGGAAAAAAATTCCCGCTTGGGTTTTGTCAGCAGAGACAGCTAAAAACCGGCTGCTAAAGTCCCCCACTAGCCCGTGCACACTGCCTGCCCAGCCCTGGCTCTTCATTTCAACACATGCAATGCGAAGTCAGGCTCCAGAAAGGCCCCAGCAGCCTGGGTGCCTCTTGCCCAGCTGGGCCTGAGGGAAGCCCAATTGTTGGGGAACACATGCCCCCCATCTGGCCACCTCCGATGGCTTCTGCTTGCCTGGCGTGAGCGTGCTGTGCCAGGCTCCTTCTCCACCTGGAGCACCTCTGATGGCTTCTGCTTGCCTGGCGTGAGCGTGCTGTGCCAGGCTCCTTCTCCACCTGGAGCACCTCTGATGGCTTCTGATTGCCTGGTGTGAGCGTGCTGTGCCAGGCTCCTTCTCCACCTGGAGGCTGCACAAACAGAAGGTGATTCCCCAAGGCCACCAAAGCCCCCACGCCCTGGGCCCCATATGACCCACAGAGGGTCTGGCAGACCCGCCTGGCTTGGCTCTGCTGGTGCAAGGCGCATGTAATTCACTACTTCCAGCTCAGACATCTCTCCGGTGGCTGGTCCACAAGAGATAGCAGTACAATTCTGCTACCTAAGGTACTCGTTTAGGTCAGCTTTAAGAGATTTTGTCATGCAAAATCCCAAAACTTGGACTGCTGACAATGCAAAGTGGTTTTAGCATTACACTTAGTAAGTTTCCTTTTCCTACAGAAAACAGTAGAGCAGCCAAGGAGATGACACATAAATGAAAATGCTGTTAAGACTGTGGAGACCCTAAATATGAGAAAAGCGCACCTGAGCTGTCAAAACATAAAGCACCTCCTCTCCCTGGCTTCCTCCAGCCAGAGGCACAAGCCTGCTGCAACCTCTCCCTTCCCACCACCTCCCTGGGCTCCGGGCAGCTCCCGCTACCACCCGCTGCTGCTCCCACATTGGGGAAAGGGCAGCAGCTCAACTCAGGCAACACTAACAAGGACATTTCTTGACCTTGACCTAGTGCCTGCTCCAGCTCTTGAGTGGAAGCATTAAGTTTGCCCCTGCAAGCTTTGCATTTGCGCTTTCACACATGCTTGCCAAGGCTGTTTTTAAATCAAGATGGTATGCAACCCGTCATTTCTAATGTTGCAAACTCTGTACCTGTTTCCCAAAGTTAGTACATTACTTTACAACACGCTTTGCAATTGGGCTACTGTAAAGGCTGGCGCTACACCAAAGGTGACTCTCACTAGCTTTGCAGAACCCCAGTAAGGCATAAAGTCCAAATAAATGCAAATAGAGCACGCACACTTCAAACATGTGATGCCCTCATCAGTCACCAAAACTACTGAAACGTAGCCACGTCCTACATGATTAGCTGGTGGAGAACACTTTCCTTCTGTGACCATTGATTTTTACTAGGTAAAGTAGTAAGTCTTGTTCTTCTGCCAAGTATACCCGCACCACGGCATTTTTTAGTATCTTGTATTTTGGAATGCAGGATAGTGTAAGTTTAAGAGCAGAAAGTCTCCTCACTCCACTAAAATTCAAAGTATGTAAAACCACAGCTCTATCAATCGTGCCATCTGTGCTAGAAAGGGCATTCTTTTCTTTTTTTTTTTGCCACAGCACTATTATATCATGTGCAGGTGGTAACATCTAAAAATATATCACAAAAGATACATGTAAAACCAGACTACTCCTTTTCTTGATCAAAACAGTAAGTAGAAATGAACCCGTGCTGATCTAGCTTGTACCTCTTGGCACTGGAGGTTTTCTCACTAGACCTGCAACCCTCGTGCTGAAACGCAGCTTTCAGAAGGGAAGCACACAGATCCTCACACCTGTTTCACACCATCAAACCAGATAAAATGGCTTGATCTCTTCCAGGAAGGAAGGAGTTCAGCAGTGGAGCGAGGAGTCAGACAAGCACCATATGGCCAGAAGGGAGGGAAGACAAAAGCGAGGGCTGAACCACCTCTCTCAGCGGCAGCAAGAGTTACGTTGGCTCAGCTGTGTTGTCTAATCAAGTATTCTAAATCAATTAAGACTGAAGCCAATTTGTACACATGAATCTTTGTATTTATAAGTGAACCTAAATATTCCACAGTAGTATTCCATACAGTTTAATTCCTGTAGTACATGGACAGAAACCAAAGACTGGCTCAGCTCATTAGCCATGAAAACAGTTATGCAGTTCTATCAGGCAAGCTTTTGTCCAGCAGTACAAAAAATGAACAGTGAATGAATGAACCCCTTCCCACCCTATAGAACAGTGGTCCCCAATGCAGGAATGTTGGTTAATGCCAGTTAACAGTCAAGATGCTCTCTCAGTTGTTTGGAACTGTCACCAGGTCTGAGCTCCAGCCTGCTGAGGTATTTCTAGAACAACAACAACTACAAGAAGAGAGTTTATTGACATCAGTCATCTGGGTGATAAGACCGCCAGTGTTTGTAAATAATTCTCACACATCTTCCCAGAATCCTAAACTTCCTCCAGGTTCTAAAGAAAACAGCTGCTTCCTCTGCCTGGAGAGCATTCCCCCGGGGCTTTTCTCTGGGCGGTGATGGTGGACTGGAGGCAGGGTGGCTGCAGACGCTGACTGAGGTAATTCTCCACACGTGCCTACCTCACCATGCTGCACAAACGGCTGAGCGGCTCATCATTCAGTTGACCAGGACAGCGACTTAGAGCTCATTCTAGGCAGACTGGATCTGGCAATGGTTGGCTTTAAAAAGGTGCCCAGCAAAGTAAAGCATTTCAGCAGTGACTCAGCGTTGTGTATTAATAGCCAGCCTAAGCTTATTTAAGACCCTACTGTTGCCATGTGTCAGGGACGGGGGCTCGATCAGACTGTTGATCTGACTGGAAGCTCACCTCACAAACAAAACCATTTTTCAGCACTGCGAAGCGGCACAATGACAGAGCTGACAGCGCCCAGGAAGCGGGAGCGCGGGGTCAAGGAGAGGAGGAGGGAGGGCAGGATGGGCCTTTCTGGAGCCGCTGCATTTGAATTGGCTCGGGTCACCTGCAGAGAGTCGGATTCCCTTGGCCCACAGGAGAAAGCGGAGGCCAAGAGGCTGCTGAAGTTGTGAAGAATTGGGCCCCACATAAGTTTTTATACCTACCACGCAAAGTAAATGGAAGATAAAACAGTGTTTAGAAGAATCTTGTATACTCATCCTGCACGCACATGAATACTTGCGTTCAGAAATGAAGTGAATCAGCTCCGGGTAAATGCTTTTGGTCATACTGGAAAGCACAGGGAGGTGAGAAATACAAAAAAATCACCATAATCTGATTAGCCGTGTAATTAAAACTACACTGGGAGATCGATAAGGGAAACTGTAAGGAGGGTTTTTTCAGCACAGTATGCTGGAGAGAAAATGGGAAATCTGGTGGAAATCTAATGGGATAAAGTAACAGATGGTGGGTAGACACCCAGGGGACACAGAATATGTTTAAAGATGATACTGGCTAACAGTATGATTAACAGTATATGCAATATCACAACACACTGAGTTGAACGAGAATGTAAATAGTAAGGCCATAAAAACCTTAATATTCTAGGTTAGATTACATACTTTTATAGATACCTACAAGACAAAAAGAAAGAACGCTTACGAAAAAGTGCTACATAATGCAAGTATCCGGGATATTTTAGGGAATGGTTCTTGACCTTGTCTTGAGAAACATGGCAAACAACTGTCTACAAATACGACACAGGATATCGCAAAGAGGACAAGCAATTAAATTAATCAGCAAAGATCTAACAAGAAATAATGGACTCAATGTACAGAAAATAAAATTTGAGTTACACTTCTGGAAACAACTTAGAGAGCAGAACAAGCCACCAGTGGAGCTGTGCAAACCACCGTCGTCTGGGTGACCTGAAGCCTACCTGACAGTACATCCTTCCACCAGGCCTGTAAGGACTCCGGAGAAAAAACTAGATTAGTTCCTATAGATTTTTTCGAACAGAAACACATTGGTAACTTCCCGCAAAATCTTCCACATAACCCACTCTTCTTCCAGTTGGTACCCATGCAGGAGTACGGCTTGCGGTCTGTAAGCTGAACACACAAGCAGGTCAACTCAAGGTGGCCTCTCTGTAAGCTGAACACACAAGCAGGTCAACTCAAGGTGGCCTCTCATGCTCAGGCAACACTTTTCAGTTTTCTCCTGGGTACAATCAAGTTTGCTATACCAGTCTTATGAAACTATGGTGGTCCTGTGCCTTCAAAATATTTGCCAGCAATTAAATAATGCCTATAAACAATACAGTCCAGCTGTAGAACTGCTTGTCTCCATAAATAAATAAACATTACATATATAAACTCCAGATATATACAGATAGATGGATACATACATACATAGAATAGAGAGTGTTAAATGGAGTAGATGTAAACAAATGATCTAAAAAAAGACATAAACCAATGCTGCATTATTATAAGGCAGCTATTTATGTAGATTTATTTTAAAATATGTCTGATTGCATTCATAGCACTGATGAAGAGAACAGTAATGCACTAAACATCATTAAACGCTTAAGCTAAAATTCCTCCTTGATCGTCCCTTCACAACCACTGTGATTCCACTTTGCCACCCAGGACAAGAAAAACCGTGTGACCTGAAGGTCAGAAAATTCCTACTCCAGTATGAGAGCAAACAAAATAATTTCCAAAATCAGAGCCCTCTCCCATGCACAACACTCGGCTTTCAGCTCTCCCATCTCTGACTGGCACTAATTTAAATTAGGAGACTGGTAGCTTTAGCACTTCAGCTGATATCAATTACGATTATATCATGCAAAGCACTCCCTGAAGTAATCAGGAACCAAGCTGCTTATGGAAATAGTGTAAAAACCGCACCAGAAATGAAATAGAAGCCAGTACACAGCAGAGACATAACCAGCCCCTCTGTAAGAAAAAGAGATTTAAATGGGCAGCTGCATTCTGCATCAGCAGAATTACAACCATTTCTGTGACGAGTTTTAAGGTGCATAGAGAGGTCACCGTCTTCCATAGATTGGGTTACTGCAAAGCCAATAGATAATAACTATAGCAAGGAAGCAACTGGGTACTGGACTGCCTTAAAACAGCTGAGGAGAAACAGAATAAGCCAGCATGATGCTGACTCTGACACAGCTTCTGAGCAGGCATCGTCCTCTAATTTACTCAAAGCTAGCTCATGAAAACTTCACGGTGTTTTTACAACCATAAAACACAATAAACCAAGCCCCAAAACAGAGATTTTTTTTATCCTAGTCCAGGAAAATGGTGAGAGGTAATGAGCTTGGGCCCAAGTAAATGTGATGTAAGGAACCAACAAGAAACACATGCTTAGGAAGCCAAAGTTGTAACAGCCATCTTGCATTGTTCTGCTTCTGTCTGTTCTTGGTATCCCACTTAAGTGGCTTTTGCCCAGGTACAAAGTATTTTGTTTTCACGATGCTTAAACCAGTACCCATGATTTGTCATATAGGGCAAACTTGCTCAACTGAGGAGCCAGCTAAAGTCATTCAGGGCCCACCTCACACGTACCGAAAGGGCAGATATAGATCGGCTTCCTGGCACCCTTCCATCCTACAATTTCCTACCGCTATTACACTGATGATTCAAATCTAATTTTAACAAGCAAGCAAGCCTTCTGCTGTCAGCAACCATTGTTCCAAGACAGAAGGAAAATACTTTAAACACATCTTCATGCCTTTCAACATCTGCATTTTTGTATTGCTTTTGTTCCTGGAGAGGGGCACAGAAAAGGAAAATAAGGGAAGCACTTCCCAAGGTAGGGAGCTACGATATCAGTGCTGTCACTTATCATTTCCTAAACAAGCCTAATTTTTCCAAACAATACATGGGTAGGAGAAGGGTATTATTAATTTAAGAACGAATGCTTTGAAAGCCTAAAAAACTTGCTACAGTAACAAAGCAAGTTTCAAAAACATATTCCCCTAAGATCACATAAAAATAATGGGGTTCGCTTCAAAAATACAAAAACATTTTCCACATCCTTTGGTAAAACTGAGTCCTATATAGCCAATAACTGACTATATGCATCTCTTTACCACTAAATTTGTGTGTAAATGAAACTTCACCGCCAGTTGAGAAAGAATCCAAACATTCCCTTGGTTATGTAATATCTCCCAAGAGGAGACCACTCACCATGTCTGTAAGTGTTGGCGTAAGAGATCAGAAAAAGCAAAAGAATTTGAATATTCTTTTACCTATTTTCAGATGGCCTTCAAAAGCAAATTCAACACAGAACAATGAAGAGCTGAGTTTGTTAGTTGTACAGGAAAAGAAGTCATCCCATATAATGTGCATTGGTAGTGAAAAGTTGCAAGGGGTAAGATACTCCCTGAACATAAGTAGTTCTGAAGATTATTGTAGAAGAAGAACATAAACAAGGTTCCAATAACCAAGGATAAGACAACAACAAGCATAGAAAAGTCTTCCCGACAAGAAGAAACAGCCCAGTTTGTTCTGAGTTACAGCACAATCACGTTAGCTATGTGGCACATCCCGCTGTTTATCTCATATGATTTTAATAACTTAAAACAGAAGATTAAAGCCCTCTGCAGGTCTCCTAAACAAAACAAATGCTATACTGTGGTGCTGAAATATGTAAGTGAATGAAATGAAATATGTAAGGTGCTTCCATTACCTAGAATTCATATCATAGAAGGTTATTTATACATTGGAATGGGAAATATTTAATAGCATTTAACAGTCTCACTGGTATAGAAAATACTACCTGTGTAACACACTGCCTTGTTTTTACAGCCTGTGTAAAATACACTGCTACACTGACTGAATGGCAGTCGTCAAAACATGGGGGATCAAGTGTTGCAGCCCTCTTGGACAGACATTATGGGACCTGCACAAGGTATTTAATTTGGTCTCCTTGTTGAAGTCAGTGGCATTTGCATTCATTCACATTCAGCAAGTTATTCATCTAAAAAAGCTAAGATTCTTTCATTTCTTCTTTTCCCTCAAACTCCATTTGTTCTTCTGTAGCATTATTGCCATAAATAAATTGTTGCATTTAGACCAGCCGTGATACTGCCAGCAAATTTCACTGCAGATAAAGGTCAAGGAAAAATTATTAAAAAACAAAATAACATTTTTTTCCAAATTCTCTACGTAAAACGTCAGTGCCAAGCATTCAAGCAAACTTTGAACATCGGTCAGTCCTTACAGGGCTCCTAAGTGGGCTGTATGTTTTATCTGCCATAACAGCAGCCCTGGGCAGAAGGCATCTGGTAACTTTTGGAGCGGGGCAAATTCCTGAACTATTTTTCCAGTTTCTTACAGAGTAACTACTGTGTTGCGACTGTCCTCCATAAATATATGACCATCATCTCAGCTAAATAATCTGCCTGTATGAAAGCCCTAATCTTAACTGAAGACCTTCATAAGCATGAAGACAAAAAGAGACCAGTACATTATCCAAATGAGTTTCCTCAGTAACACAAGTTCTGAAACTCAAACATGCAATTCTTGCATCAGACTTAACTTTGAAACATTGAAAGAAATCTGTATTTTAGAAACTCATCTGAACAGGATGGAAAAATTTCAGCTAAGGGACAATTCCTCATCTCAATTTCAACAATTTTTCAGCTTTAAAATAGGAATGAATACTGGGGGAATAACAAAATCTGTTTCCTGTTTGAATTCTTTTACCTTTAGCTTACTTCCATTGCACCTTTTTATTTCCATAACTTGTAAACAAAAGGGCCTTCTCATGTCATAAATCTTCACACACTTATTACCAGATGATGACCAACTCACAATTTCAGTCTCTATTTGACTAAACAGATTGGATTTTATCAGCCTCCTACCAGAAAGATGAGCTCCTCTAGAGCTCCCAAACTCTCTCCCCAATACGTCCAAACATTTTGAGCTTCAGGTATGAGTACTGCACCTCCACGCTGCACCTCCACTGCACCTCCATACTGGTTAAATATCATCCATTGCATATGGATAGTAAATACACTCTTTATTTGTTAGTCTTGTCATCTTACATCAAAACGTCATATCACTGAGTGGTAGACTTACATGCAAGCTGTACAGCATGGCCACAGTGCACCTCAATATACACAAATGACAACTTCTGAAGGAGCTTTAGATATTACGGGCTTGCACAAATCAAAAGAAAAAGACATCACTTTGCTATTCCTCATCACAATCTTTACACTTGAGTATTATACTGTGAAATAATAAACAGAAGAGCACAATAAGAAAACTAACATCTAAAATCGCCTGGAGATCTGAAGTAGGGAAACGAGAAAAACACTGGTATTTAGTTCAGAACGAGGATGTTCAGAAACAGCTCAACATAGCTTTTTCCAGTGACTACAACTGGAGCCAATAACTGCTGGATTTGCTTACAAATTCAGCCAGTGTTTTAGGGACAGGACACAGGACAGGCTTCTGCAAAAGTAGGCAAATACTTAAGCATGTGTTATTATCATACAGTATTAGCAGAGACACAGCCCTGAACATCTGGCTTCAAAGCACAGGAGATACTGTGATCTACATCCATTGCTTTCCTCATCGCAGATGTGCACACAAACCACTAGGCTATTTTGGATTGATGCTTAACATCTACTAGATAGATGAGAAGTTGCAGAGACAAGAAGGACTTGGGATTTAAAGTAATGAAAAGAAAACAGAAATACAAATGGAGAGTAACAAAAAGATATTGCTTGGCAAAATGCAAGATATAACAAGTTTAGTCAAAGAAAAATTAGTAATAAGGAAGGAAGGGAAGGAAGGGAAAAAGTGCACTGAGCCATAAATGAAGTAGAAGATATTATGGGCAGGCAAGCTACGTAGCAGAATTTAAAAAAAGAAAAGCATCAGAAAACCTACTAACCGAAAAAACATATAGCCTCTATAAATTTAGGAGGATCTGGACTTCTGAATCTCCTGGTTAAATGAAGTGGTGTCTCTGAAAAGCAAAAACTTGATGAACTGACTTTTGAGTAAAGACTGAGAGATAAATTTGTACAGGTGAAAAATGGCAAAGTGGGATAATAGTTTAGAAATATCTAAAGGAGGAATCTGCACAGCAGAAAAATGAAGACATTTTCTATCACATATGAAAACTCAAGAAGGAATAAAGGGAAGGATTTTTTTTTTTTTTTCTAAATGGAAAATACTGAGTGACTAACAGGAAAGGCTTTTTGGAGGGGAACAACTGTTGGCCAGTGAAAAAACTGCCAGGGAGAATACTGCACAGCTACTGCTGGACAAAGTAACATAAAATGCACAAATGGGAACAGTCCTGTACCAGCAAGGAGGAGTGCCTCGGATGATGTAAAAGACCACTTCTCAGTCTGCCTATCTATACACTGTGCATACTGTAACTAAGATATATTACCTGAAAATCTGTGCTCCCTTTTTAATATAATGCTAATGTACTTTATTACTGATTTTAACAGGCTTTAATAGGAGGAAGCATATATTCAATTATTTTATTACATGCTTTGAATATAAATGGCAAGCATCTGCACTCTAGTTTACTCCTTCCGTCCTCGCCCTCTCATAAAAAAGCACCGGCACATTTTAGAATTCAGAGCAGCGCCCGACCCCAGCCCAACCGCTTTCTTGGCTGGTTTGCCGGGATCTATATATCCAATCTAATTATTTTGATTCCCATTTCCAACCCTATCAGTGGTGCAGTGGTGCAAGAAATCAAAATGCCAGTCTCCCAAATGTGTTAGAACCTAAAAGCTAACAGCTACTCATTTGCAGAGGCATCACTGTGTGGCCCAAAGCCCCTGTCATCATGCAATTTATGTTCAGCGTTCTGGATGTGACTCGAGAGGGGTTTCCCAGTGCACCAATATTGAGCATTTCATATAACATTTCAGATATTCTACAGCTTGTTGCATCATCTTGTTCTGTCACAGGATAACCGACTAACAAAACGCAGCAATGCTTCGGTTTAGATTTTGTCTCTTTTTAAAGACTTTCTGAAGTCCTTCTTCTTTGTTATTTTTCCCTTTGTTTTCTTCAAAGAGAAAAAATAGGATCATACAAGCTTATCTTCCCTGAAGTGATCAGAAGAGAGAGTCAGCAATACTCCTGCCAAAACACCTACTATCCTCTCAAGTCAGGGGGATCATATGTTGCTTACTAGCTGAATTCCCTTGGGGGTCTTTTCCCTGACTATATGCTTTTCCCCTCTTGAATTACAGTCTTACTTAGATTTCTAATGCCTCAGCGCCACCAAAAATATTCCCATTCATTTCTGCAGCTTTTACAAATATGATAACATGATTTGTGTTTAAATATAAGCGTCACCGTTTTACTTTTTATTATGAATATCATATGTTTGGCAAGCTGTCTGACCTTCCTTATGATGATGAATGCCGCAGCAAACAATTTGCTGTATCTTTAAAGAAATGGCCAATTCAATTACATTATGCCAGAAGCTTTCAAATCCCTCTCTGCCAAACGTCTTTGCTATATCCTGCCACAGACAGCCCATTTGTATTCCAGCACAGTAGGACACTTGTTTTATTGAAGCATACAGTTCTAGTTAGGTACTATCAACAGAGCACTATTTCAGTTCTCCAGCTCTGTGTTCCTTCCCACCCCCTCTGGCCTCGGTTATTAGGATTTTCAATTTTACTGACCAAACGTGTATGCATTACTAATTACATGCATGAAATCCAGTAGTTATCGACTGCTACAACAAAATACATTAGTGACCAATTACAGGAGTTCTTGGCAGCAATGGTTATCATTTTAGTGGATTTAATCATTGCACTTAAAGTGAAGCTTGAGATTCCCTTTGAGATTACACCACTAATTGCTTCTGTTTTGCCAGTTACTGCATGAGCTGGTTTGCAAAAAGGATCACTAAAGATGCCTTCTAAATATCGAAGACCAGCAAACAGATGAAGCCTCCTGTAATGAGTACGTCCCCCCCCAATAAAACCGCAGCATCAATTCATTCATACCACAATGCCAATCTCCAATACATATCCCCCTTGTCGTCCGCTCTTTTCTTCTCACTTCTTGTTATTTGGGCAGACAAAAGCAATACAGCTGCATTGCTGTTCACGTGAATTGTGTGACACACTAGGATTTATTTATACAGATAGTGAGAATATTACACTTTTTAAAAAACAAAACAAAAAAAATCGTTTTCCCCCCAGCTTCTGTGTTTGCAGAGAGGATACTACTCGTTATTCTTACTATGACAGGATGTTTGAATGGTCTTAGACCTTTTAAAAAAAAAAAAAACAACACAACCTAGGCAAAGTACATGATTTATTACAGGCACAATACCACCATAATAGGCTTCCACTCTCCAGGAATCCCTAAAAACAAACATTCCCCCTCCAAAGGAATTTGTAATATAATATATTGTTCTTTAAAAGCTCATGTCTACTTCCAGATCCCCACTAGTGATGAATTATCTGGTTTACAGCCTCATAAAGTACAAGTGTCTATATATTTTAATGCTGAGGCCAACCACAGGACTTTGGTACCTTTCAAATTTAGTGATATACAACTTTCCGAACACCAATGAAAGGCTGTGACACTTGGCTTCAGGCAAAACAAGGAGATATAATTTCATCAACATTTTAGGTCTGATCAAAATAAGTTGTCTTTCAAAGGCAGAAAGTGTGGGGGAGGGTTGCAACTACAGTTCTGTAAGCTGTCTGAGAACAAGCTATTTTAATAAATAAAATTGTTTAAATAAACTTGTTTTGTTCTTTTTATTAAAATTTCAGCTACTAGAGCTTCCCATTACCCAAACACCGCTTTCTGAACAACAAAGAACCCCACTCAAAAATATAAAAAAACAGAAATCCTCAACCAAAAATTTCTCATAAAAGACCTTCTAGAATTGTCTCATCAAACATCAACTTCTTTAGGATTTCAGTAGATGCCAAGTTGATACAACTCTAATTAGAAACTTAATTGATCCCTGAGAGACAGATACTGTAGAGAAAGAGTTTTAAATCCCCAGAGACCTCTAGACTATGAACAGCAGAGTGTATGACATCTTTAAAAACTGTCAAAACCATACACTATGATTTAAAAAAATAATAACAATCTCCCTGAAACTGACTGCTAAAAGAAGTTGAAGAGCTTCGTCCTACAGTATCAACAGGCTGTAGCAACAGCACCGGTTGGCTTCACCTCAGCCTCCAAACTATCACACAGACTATTACCTGCTGATCCCTGAAAAAGAACATAATGCAGTACACAGAGGGTTGCATCATGGATACGTTTTACCTTGCTTCAAACCCAGATGTAGATTTGCACAAACGCGTCGAGCTTTTCAGAACACCAGGCACAAGAACTGCAACATGCAGGATGCTCTCAAAAACAAGCCTACTTCATTTCCGTGCTTAACTGAGAAAATCTTGCCCCAGGCCACTCCATTTCAAGTCTGAATGAGAAGATCTGGAGGTGATGATGCAGTAACTACAATAACTGACAAATAATAAACTGGATAAAACACCTAAGTTAGAGATCAATCCTCTATTCGTAAAGGAACAGACTACACAATTTAATTGGATTATCCCCATCTCTCAGTTCAATAGTTCTTGACTTCTGCCTTCCTCAAACAACAATTAAGGACAATTTTCAAGTAAAAGGTAACACTGACATGGTATCTTTGTCAAGGCAGAACCTACAAATCCTCAAGCCCAGCAGAATGACCACCTGTCTTTTGTATGGGCAAGTTCCTGTCTCATGTACACAAGCACAAAATTTAAACCATAATTCCAAAAAGATTGCAATTGCACCTGGAATTTCTAGCGCTGCCTTCCAAATGAAGAAATGGGAACAAGACAGGAGAAGAAAATATTCCCAAAATGAACAGCTGAGCTTATGTAGCACCCAAAATACAAAAGGTCAGGAAATACCTGTCTTTCATCACTGTCAAAAGCAACAGACTAAAATATGCAGAGTAGGACTGATAACACAGGAAATAAATGAAAACAGTTGCTGCACGTCAGTATAGAAGTTAAAAGAATCAAGGCAAAAACCTCTCTCAAAGGTCCCTGCTGGATTTAAAACAGAGCCGTTGAGCCAATTTTGATTTCAAAACATGCCATTATCATTTAAGAACACTGAACTTCTCTCCTTTAATAAAATTTACACCTGTTCGCTAGTCCACAGACCTAATTCCTAAAACCATGCACAATAAGTACAAGCATTACAAGGCACAGTATTTGCAGGAACCAGAACTTCAATGAGAACTACAAATGCACAGGAAAGCACCCAGTTACATATAATACAGTCTCAGGCATTATTTGTGATTCACTACCTAACTTACAAATCAAAGAACAATGGTAAATGCTGCCACGATGCATTTCTGAATGAATTAAAAGTCTTATGTGTGTATAGCTCACAAAGCCTGGCATGCTTTTAAGTTACATATTTAATTCTCTTTAATATCAAAAGCAATGAGAGACTTTTTTGTCTACTACTCCGTTGCAAAGAGATAAACACAGTAAATACTATGGCAAAATGAAATACACTTTTTTTATGCAGTGACGTGACAAATATCAATTTATAAGTTAATGCGTTCAGTACAAGAATATGATTAAACCACAGCACAGATTCCGAATAAAATGCACTGATAACAAGTTTAGACCAGATTAAATTGAGAGACTCTCAGCTGATAAGTAGAGTTTGTAAAATTTAATGTAGATACCAGTAAGGTTATTCAACTTATTGAAGCCTTCCAAAACTAAACTTAATTCTTTTAGCATGATAGATGCCAGCAGGAAGAAAGCCTCCAGCTCTGGCAATTGTTTGAGAAAACTCAATTAACTTGCCCATTATTAAAAATATGTTACCAGTAGAAAGAAGTTTCATGCCACACTATACTTATCTGCTCATTAATATTACATGCATTTCATATATGAATATGTATAAATAAATAGATACATTAAAATATATAACAAAGTACCTTTATGACGTGTAAAATAGTTTATTTTAACCAGAATAATGCTTGGATTGCCAGGAAAGGAAGCTAGGTGGATAACTGAAAAATATTATTCTTGCCTTTTCAGAAACCTGCATAGGCTGGGTTTGGGACTGATTGGGGCCCTTCAGACGCCTAGGAATGTCTGCCGCATGCCCTGTCAAAGCTGATGAAGAAAAGCTGTCCTTGTCCTATTTTAAGGGAAGCTAATCCAACTATTTCAATAGAAGCAAACCCAACCAAGACAATAGCTTTTGTGTCAAACAACGTGCAATGAGCATTCACCCTTTCCAAGACAACCATATTAGGCCACCACAAGGTTGTCTTCTCAGCCTTCATCCTCTGATGACCTCATACTTAACATGATCTCTTCTTCTTAGGACTTCAGTCCAGCTGAATCTCAGTCCCTTATGATCACAAACCAGCAAGATCAAGTTTAACTTTAAGAAACAGAGAGGTCGTTCCAACTCAGAAATTAGCCTCAAGATAAATAACTGAAAAGGCAAAACACCAAAATACCAAGAAATCCTGCATATAATCTATGTTTAATTTTATGGAGGCTTTAAGGGTACCAATAAAAAGCAAACCTACTGCAAAGCACTGAAGGCTCTATACAACATTCCCTTTAGCTAGCCCTAGTACCTCTAGTCTTTTTCAATTCAAAAGCCAAGGTATTGTCTCAAGTTACAGACTGCAATTAGGCACGGAGACACTGAAAATATTTAACAGTTTTAACATTTTCTAAAGCTGATTTCCAGCTAAGCATTCACTTACTCAGGTGCAAGGACAGTCAAGCTCCCCAGTTTCCCCCAGATTTTCCCTTCAGGCCAGTTTTATCCTTAGGTACCTGTGTACAATAAAAAACAAAAGAAAAATTTAATTTACATAACTCCTTTTAAGTTCATCTCTTGATTATATCAACTCAATTATATGGACTCTTACGGTCCCAAATCGTCAGCAATTTAAAAATTCAGATACCCAACTTTTCTAACAGCATTATTTCCCATCAATGTGCTTAACCAGAAGCAAACTCAAAGCTTTTTTTCCCTGCAAAAAGACTTGGTTTTATTTGACCAGTTCTACATATATATTTTTTCAGACTCAGCACAACCTTAAATGAAAGAGTTTTCTGTGAGAAACCTCATGTAAATTCAACCTAGTAGAAGGTGGAATTGCATGATTTAGGTATATTTCATCACTTGTTTTCAGGAGTACAGACAGACAGCAGCACAGTTAAGGCTTTGTTAGCCACAGATTTAAACTACCTTAAAACTGCTAACATGTGACAAGAAAATCCTACATACTCAATTACCACTTTAAAAATTGAAAGAAGGTTTGTGTACAGGTGCACTGTCACTTACTTAAGGAGGAGCTCAAAAAATAAAGTTATTCTACTTTCTCCTGGCACTAGTATGAATTAAAGAAACGTTTTCAAAATGTGCTATTCAACCATATGGAATCAATTTCTGCAGACATATGGAGCTCCAATTAAATAAGCATGGCTTTGCCGACAAAAAAGTCCACCTGCACATCTTCAAATTTTCCAGATTTAGACCATCTAATTTAGAGTAGCCCATCTAACAATAACAGAGTAGAAAAGCAATGCATTCGATATGACACAACCACTGAAACTAGTCTCTTTAAATAGTAATCGCAGCCTTACTTTAGACCGTGGTCAGAATATAACCAGATTAGAAAGAAAACAAAGATGGAATTAGTTCCCCTAAAAAATAATTACATCAGTTCAAAAGAAAATTATTTTTCATCTTCTCCATCACGCAAGCAAATATGTAATTGAAAAAGTAAACAAGGTACAGTTTTTCAAAGAAGATTTCTCCAGAAGCCAATGGAAATTAAAAAACTGACTGCAATTGTGTGTGCTGGGTTTTAGTTGGGATAGTTAATTTTCATCACAGTAGCTGGTATGGGGCTGTGTTTTGGATTTGTGCTGAAAACAGTGTTGACAACACAGGGATGTTTTTGTTACTGCTGAGCAGTGCTTACACAGAGCCAAGGCCTTTTCTGCTTCTCACCCCACCTCACCAGCGAGTGGGCTGGGGGTGCACAAGGAGTTGGGAGGGGGCACAGCCCGGACAGCTGACCCCAACTGACCAAAGGGATATCCCACACCATATGACATCATGCTCAGCACATAAAGCTGGGAGAAGAAGAAGGAAGGGAGGATGTTTGGAGTGATGGCATTTGTCTTCCCAAGTAACTGTTATGCATGATGGAGCCCTGCTTTCCTGGAGATGGCTGAGCACCCCTCTGCCCATGGGAAGTAGTGAATGAATTCCTTGTTTTGCTTTGCTTGCATGCGTGGCTTTTGCTTTAGCTATTGAACTGTCTTTATCTCAACCCACGAGTTTTCTCGCTTTTTCTCTTCTGATTCTCTCCCGCACCCCACCAGGGGGGAGTGAGCGAGTGGCTGTGTGGGGCTTAGTTGCCGGATGGGGCTAAACCACAACATTGAGCTTCCTAGTTTTTAAGTTTTCACATTGTGCATCCAGGATAAATATATGGAAGGCATGCATTTAGAAAAAAAACCAAAAGTCAACAAGCTATATATAAATGCTAACATCCTCACAAGTCTAAAATCTTAAAATAAGAAAGGCGTCCAATGGGGTGGAAACTAACAAATTTTTAAGATAAGCACTTCAGAAGCCCCAGTTTTTATTTTTAAACTATTTGGAATTAATTGGGCCCCCTAGTTCATATCTAGTCTGCCTGGCTTTTTATTAGGTGATGACATGCAATGTTTTTTCACAGGACCCTGACCTCATTCAGTGAGTACAGCAGCTAGAAGAAAAGAGAGTACTGAAAATCTACACTTTAACTGAATTACATATGGTCACAGCACAGATAACAACAGATTGCATTACAGTCCCCTGCAAGGTACGTCGTGTGATCCCCATAGATGAACTTAAAGAATGAATCTTTTGAATTAGGAGCATTACAGACTTTAGTGCTCAGCTACAGATTCCTAAAACTCATTTATCAGAATACCTAGCCTTATATAATACTTTAAACTAATTTCTGGGGAAGTTGTATTCATCTGCCCTAACTAGGTGATGCATCTTTCCTTTCTTGGAGCGCATTGCCCCATTCACTACCTGTCTTAAAGTTTCTACAAAAAATGAAAGCAAGTTTTCAAAGACCTGTCTCTTTTGCTGCACAGTCTTTGTATGCTTCTGGTCCATACAATTCCGAGATCATATAATTTAAAACTATATCATAACACATACATCCAAGGGAGCTCAATTCACGTGTTCTAGACAACCTTAATTCCTCACCTTCCCAGCTTTGCAGTCCTTGTTTGTAACTCTAACAACAGGCTTCAGGACAGCTTTCTGAGCTTGGTTTAATTTCCAGCTCTTTTAAAGACAGTAACTGTTGAAAAGGAGAAGCTCCATCTTGTTCAATCCAGACACCCAGAGTCTCCCTCAAAACTTGGCCACCTCTCCTTCTCATCCAAGCTGTATCATTGCCAATCCTGAGGACATGTGCCACCAGCCCCATCACACTCCTTGTCACCAGGCTCAGACTCCTCTTTCTGATCTCAGTCCTGTCTCCCTGCCTCTTTAGGGTAGCTGCTTCGTTCTCATCAACTTCATTATACAATATATTGCTCCCTCCCCACAGCCAAAATCCCATTTCCCATTAACTTCCAGCCCTCACACACTAGCTTTCCTTTTAATCTCAGCATTGTCTCTCAGCTTTCTGTCCCCTTCACAGATCTGTTAGCTTTTCTGCACCACTCTTCACCTTCCAATGGTTTTCCCACTGCTTTACTCTCCCACTCAGCCTCCTGTGTTTGCCTCTTGCCCTAGTAATTTTCAGATTTATTCTCAACAACCAACTCCCTATCTTTTCCATATTTCTTTACCTGGTTCCTACACGGTCTTTGTGATTAGTGTGCCATAGCCACGGCTGCTACACTTTGTGCTGAACTCACTTGCAATGATGGGCATTAAAGAGATCTGTACAAGGGCTAATGAGCAGGAACACCTCATTTCAGGATCCCAGAAGGACACGGGCAGAACACAAGCCAAACCAGCACTGCTGTCTGTGCAGAAGTAGAATTTTAGGCACTTAAATCCCTCGCTACTGAAAAACACTGACACCTATATATTTAGATGTCAAGGCAGCTGTATGAAGGCTTTGTGGACTGTAGGTACTTCAGCCTTGATGTTGGATTAACACCACCTACTCCTTTAATTATTTTTAAAAAATCATTCTACAAAGAACCCAAAGAAAGTTAGATAGAGTCTAAATTTCAGTCTAAACTCATTCTACATTTCAGTTAATACAGAGTTACTAGTACTTCTTTAATCCATTCTTTCTGAAGACAAAACAAGCCTCGATTCAGTCAAATATATATTAAGTATTGGGGGGAGGAGGGAGGAATGGTTTTTAATTAAGAACAGGGTTTTCTTGGCACTGTTTACCAAGGGTAGGTGTGCTTATCTTTATGCCACTGGACGAAAGTAGATGATGGCATACCTTCACCTATTTTTGCCAGAAAGTACGACCGACCAAAGACACCTTCCTGTCTTGTCTCAAACAGCCCCCCTTTTGTGGGGGAGGGGCTTACGAGGGTTAAGGCTGAATTTAAGATGATTTTATACAGCTGAGAGAGGTGGATTCCCCCAAGATGTAAAATAATAAAGCAAATGAAAAGACATTTGATTTATTGCATAAGTCCTGTTTTAGGATAGTTTCATCATTTGGCTTGGTAACTATAGAGTTTGTATCAACAGAATAGGAACTGAATCAATACAAAAAGAAGTCAGAATTATGTAATAAATTCAAATATGGTAAGAATTTAATTAAGAACATTCTTCCCACCTTTGAATACACAAAAATAGTTCTTCGGATTACCTCATGACATCACCCTTATTTGTAACAGGCATCTTTTGAAACGAAGAGTTAACACAAACCTTAATACAGATTAGGTGATCTCACCTTCTTGGTATCAACGAAAACTAACAGCTAGCCGTAGGGTTGTTCCTAGCATGGATTTACATATCAGTATCCTAAACCTGTCAGCTCTCCCACCAATCTGCCCTTCTACCTAATTTTTTCTTTTCCCACATTTTATACATTCTTCTATCTTACACAACTCCTCCTCTTCCATTCATCTCCCTACGTTTGTTCCTTCCTCTTCCCCATAATTTCCTCACCAAAATACAACCCAAGTTTCAAATAATGAAGAATGCAGTTGCCTTTCTGCACAGTATAATCAGTACTTCGGGGGCACAACCCACACCTCCTGCAAATGCTGCATCAGCTTCTCCTTAGCTTTAATACAATCCATGACTGGTGTATCACAGACATGAATGTAAAAGAAAATACTGAATTGGTGTAAGTGAAAATTTTAGATTAATCTTTCACATTACTTTTGCAATTAGCTTCCTAAGATTTATAATCTTGTTTGGTGTAACCTGTATGTTGATTGCCCAGAAGACAGTTCTGGAAAAATAAAGATCTAGAAGAGTCACACTAGATTTAAAACCAGATCTGTTGTTAACTGTTGTTCTCACCTTATTCTCAGCATTATTCCCTCTTCTTCCAGCCCCACCTCGTTCAAATACACACAGTATCACATTTTCATGGCACACTTAAGGCACCATTTTGCTGCACGTGCTGGAAAATTTCTCTGTGCTTAAGCCTTGTGTTTCTTTCCCAAGGACAGCATTTGCACTATTTCTAAATCGTGCAAAAAGTCACATAGCTTTTCTTCGTTTTTTTTTCTTCTGTCCCACTATACTTCCCCTTCTCATGATGATAAAACAGTAGTCAGTCACATCACCTGTTTCCCTAACAGAGCAGCAGATCCAGGCTCCTCTTCCACCAAGTACAAGCCCACCCCTTCAGGGTGACAACTGAGGGCTCAGTTCTCTCTTGTCTACCTTTGTGCTCTGCTGCCATCCAAAATCCTACTCCTCCCAAACAACTAAGGGGGTCTGTTTCTGAATCCGTCAACGTCCCACGCACTGAAATAGTCAGGAGGCTGACCAGTGCATGCATGTGTCTGCAAGCACATGTGAGAGAGAGGGAGCAAGCGCTCACTCAGGAGGGGAAGGAAGGCAGCCTCTCTTCATGGTGAAATTTTCACATGCAGCCTGGGAGATTAAGCTCTAGGATTCTCACAGCCTGTAATAAAACCTGTGCAACTGAATCTCTTTCTTGATTTCAAGATCTCAGCCTCCACTGAAATGACGTAGATTCAGTGAAGAAAGCACATATCCCTCCTATGCTGCTACTGTATCACTGAGTGGCCATTTAATAACAGCATATCTCACTTAATGAGCACAGATGAATGATTCAGTGCTAGAAGGTGTCTGCTAAAGAGGAATTTCTGATACATCTTGATTCTTCCAATATTGAAACTTAAAAGAAAAAATAACTTTCTGATTTATCCGAAATAAAGACAGCAGACTGAAGTTACTCTTTATATTTAAATAACAAATGATGGATAATATTTATGTACACTACAACAAGGCAGCCTTTCAACAAACGTTTTGTGTGTCCGATATATACAAATTAAGTATAAATGCAATATCATCAATGAATGTACTATTTACAAATAAATCACTCATGCCTCTGTTGAGCCACACTGTGTTAAGTACACTTCAATGCTGAAAGTGGTATCTAATTATCTTTATTATTTGACCCCAAATCCAACAGGGAAATAAAAATGTTTGAAATACTTGGATCTTGCTGATAAGCACTCAACATTAAAAGGTACCTGTCAGGATAACAAAAGATGGTATTTATTCTTATTTCTTCTGAAGAGGTCTCAAAGAGTTACACCAATATATTTAATGTTGTACTATCTCTTGGTCTTCAATTTGGTATATTGCCTGCTGGTGTTAAAGGTAGAATGAGGTTCAGGCATCAGTATGGCCTGACCCTGCAAATCCCCCACTGTCACGTCCCATGAAGGAAGCAGGGCTGTTAATATGAATCATGCCCTTGGAACTAGGCTTCAAAACCTAAATAATCCAATGGCTGTAACTCATACAGAAGCCGATTATCACTGGTGATCCTAGGCATTTCTCAAAAGTTGGCACTCTCAGTCTCTCGTATTCATCAGCATGGTCACATTTGTTTGCTAGTTAGGCTAACAGTAACATAAATATCTGTACCTATTAGTAGTAGATTGATGTTGATTCAAAAAAAACCAAACAAACAAACCCACTGGTAACTGACCAAAAAGACATAAAACGAATGTCAGTATTTGCCTCCACTCACTTTAGGGAACCCTTCTCCTCTGTATTTTCTCTTCCTGCTCACAAGCTCCTGCCACCCCTCCTACCGCAGCGTTTGCATTCTAATTTCCATCACCAGTGACATGAAAAAGACACTTCGTTCACCCACACATACCTCCTTGCCAGAAAGGTCAGAAGAATCATTTACAAATGAAGGTCCATCATTTTCCCCCACAAATTACTCATATGAAGCCAAGAATTGCCCCATCCTGTGCTACTGGCTGCATTCAAAAGCCGCACCTCATCATGTCAACAAGTGCCTGTGCCTCCCCAGGATTCGCATGACTGAAGGAAAATAATGATTCTTACCACCTAATGGTTTCCCAGCATGGAAAATTTACCAGTGAAATGGTTACAGAATCATATGCTGCAGTAGTTTAAATCTTCCATAAAGGAGTCTGGAGTGGGTTTTTTCTGGTAATTAAATAGTTTTTTGGCTTAACAACCTGCATCCAGAAGAAGCCCAGCTCACCCCAAAACATCTTTCTTACTAGAACAAGAGGATTTTAGTGTTATGGCTATAGTGATTATAGTCTGGCTGATGCTAGTTAACTTGCTCACACAGACAAGTCCTAGAACTTTTCAGCAAACAAGTGATGTGGGTTTATACTTTGTACAGCCTAAAGCCAATATAGTTAACATTTCTTTGATCCTTGAGCTTCACACTTCAGAGAGCTGCAGGAGAGAGGAAGTGCTGGAGGCCTGGTAGTTTCAGGAACCATTAATTATAGGAACTCATCATGAAGGGCATTGCTAGAAGTCCGCTTCAGACCATCCAAAAGTATTAGAGATAATCCGATGGTTTAAATATAAACAGTGCAGTTGCTGTCACACAGTTGTCCATGAAAGACAAACTCTCAGTACTTTTTTTTTTGTCCTAGATTGACGATCTGTAAGGTGTTGAACAGGAAAGAAATTTACCACAGTATAAGCCCCTTCCATTAAAATGTATCCCCTAGCATGTTTTTTGTGTTTGATCTTAAAGTAAATTATAAATCACATCCATTTTTTTAACTGTCTACTATTCTGTAAATATTATGGCTAAAATTTTCAAAAGACTGGCTATCAAATTTAGCCAGCAAAGTTAAAGTACACGCTTGTGAACTCATTTTTGAAACAGAATTCATCCTAAATGGCAGTTACAGTCGTTTTAGGGGAAAAACCAAAAGTGACATTCAGCTGGCCCCAATTATTAAAATCAATGAGCTATTCAACATTATTTGTCTCCTTTTCAAATAATATGTATAAAACCACACAGCAAGTTATTGGTAGAAGCAGGAATAATATCTTACTTAGTTCACTTTCTTAAGAGTTCTCCACTGCCTAACAATGTATTTTATAAACACTCAGGTTTATATTATAGTGATTCCCTATAAGAGTCAATTTTTTATTATGACAATAGTCACCTCAGGCACAGAGCCCTTTTCACAGTCAGCTGAACGCCTGGTGGCACAATATGGCCTGAGCCTAACAAACCCAATAATGTAAGAAGTTAGATTTTACTTTTTAATCTGGCCCTCCAGTGAAACACTGAAAAGAAACTTTCTCCTTAGATCCTGTCCAGAATAAAATCTAGCAAGCTGTAGCCTATCCTTTACCAGCTGCTTTTTCACTTACTAATTTAAGAACAACACTTCTTCCTGTTGCACGCTTACCAGGAAGCAGCTATGCCATGAATGTGTTATAAACACTACGCGTCTCTCAGGCTGCACGACTTTCTGAAAAACAAGACAACCCAATGGAAGCACTGCTCTTTATCATCCTCTACTTCCTGACCACATTCTGGTTACTTAATTCAACACCAAAGTTAGAGCCTGTGAAAGAATTTCACATCTCATTTTCCTTCCGTATTTCCCCTTTCAAACTGCGGTCTTTGATGATATGCTGATTTCCCTGGAAGTCCACTTTCTCACAGAAATGCAGCAAACGCAAAGGCAGACGGGTAACCAAACTGCAAGGCATCACTGAAAACAATCCTTCTGGGGCACAGGAGAAGACAAACACATATATTCTTCAGACAACATGACAGAAGAACTTCTCCACGCTGAACAGCAAAGTTTGGGTAGCAGAAAGAATGCAACACCTCGTCTGGATCACCAACACGGCATTTCAGTGTGTGCCTCTGCATAGTTCAGAAACACAGGATGGTCCCTTCGGGATGGATGTGCAATTGCAGGCGACCACGCAATGAATGTTCAGTTCTGATATTTCCACAGTATATCTGCCCTGTGTGCCCTAAACACCACAAAATGCTTCCCAATACCCTACAAAAGGCAAAACAGCTACAAGAAAGGCTATAATTATAGAATACCATAGAGGGAGAGATGGAGCTTGAGGGCACTGTCTATATCCTATGTCTTTGCAATAGCCGCATATTTTTTTTTAACAATTGCCAAGTAACAGCTTCGCCTAAACGATCACAGGAAGTGGACCATGCATCATACAACAAAAGAGGATAAAAATATCTATTTTATCCTCTATTTCCCCTGGGGGAGCCATCCATTCCTGATCCCAGATCTTGTAATCAGTTCCATGGTGAATGTGAGAAGATGGTGGGGGGTAGAACAGAGGACAAGTAAAATAAGTAGTTATTAAAGGGTTTGGGAGAAGAGCAGAAAAAACATACTTCATATCCACAAGCAACCACTGGAAATGCTGAAGCACATTGTTAGTGCCAAATAAATATAATGAAAACAAACAATTTCAGCCTCCCTTCAGACCCCTTAGAGACCTCAATACTTCAAATCCAGACTCGTCCCATAACTTTCTATAGTCATTCCAGAATAAAATCTCCTGTGCAGTTTACTAAAATCCGGTTTAAAACTGTTCAGGTTCTTTGCCCCACTGTTCTGTTCAGAAGAAATGGTAAGGGAAGTTCCTATAATTTCTTGTCTAAATTCATTCAGGACCAATTTATAGTATCAATACCAGAGATATTAGTTTTACTTTAGCTGAAACAGTTCTTCATTGCTGATGTTTACCCATAAATTTATTTACAAAGAATAACTTCATCCCTTCTCAACTTTCATTTGACTAAGCTAAACAACAAAAGCTTTCTAATTTGCTCTTTGAAAGACAAACACTGTAACTCCGCTCAGTCTAGTAGCCTGTCTTTGCACCTGCTCCAATTTAAGTCCATCCTTCTGTTCACTGTAAGGGAAGAGCGTTGGACATAATATTCCAAATGAGGTTTCAGGAAGGCTTTGTGAAATGCTATTAGCATTTCTCCCTCTCCCTACAAAAATACCATGCCTAATGCATCGTAGAGGCACATTAGCCTTTTTCTCAGCTGCATCATACTGGTGGCTTAGAGCCATCTTAGTGGCATTATCACAGCACTTTACCTAATTCAGACTGCTACAACCATTAAATCATCCACACAACATCGTATGATGTTAACAGATGTTCTTCTCATCTTAAATATTTGCATATCGAGATAAAAACTAGCAGGACCTGTCTGAGACCAGACACTGGGGGCTCTCAGAGCTGAACTAGCAACTGAGACTTTCTGATCCTTAATCCTAAATATACACCTCCAAACACTAGCAGCAAACAGATGAACTACACAGTGCACAGTAACAAGGGTACTCCTGTTACTCCATGCCAAATGCCTGTGCCTGCACCCAAAAGCCATTTCTAAATGGATGATTACAGACGGCCACGTCTCTCCTCTACCATGTAAGTGCATCAGCCTGCCGAGGAGCCACGCAGAAAATACCCAGAAAGGCCAAACCTCCACCCACCTTGACACGGGGGTGGCCTCCCCACTGCTTGCTCTCATCTTCCAGTCCTCAGCTGGCACTCCAAGTGCCTTTTTGTGGTGATCCCATCTAGATGATCCTCTAGGTGTCAGGCCACCTCCTCCCACACATACTTGCTCTTAGTTGCCCGAGCAAAAGCTTCTCAATTATAACTATTTCTAGCAAAGCTCATGTTTACACTGATCTACTCTCCTGAAAAGTGTTTTCAGGATTCTGAATTTATGATTTGAATACTCTTCTTATTGTAAAATTCAGATCATACTGAAAGTGACAGCTCACATAAATAAAAATCTAAAAATGCAGGAGCACAAATTCAAAGAATAATGACGGACAAAGGAGCTGACTGGTATCAAGCAAACAGCCTGGCAGTTTCTACACAACATAGTGTATTGTAGCTACTCACATGAGAGTGTTAATTTCACAATCACAATCAAATACTCCTAAGGCCACTAATAAAAACCCATTTTTGTGAAAAGTTTGCCTGAACCATGAACATCACTAGAACTAGACAGAGCATGAATAACTTTCCCTTAAAGCTCAGGATCTCTTAATTGCCTCAGAAATGCCACACATGTTTTGCAGTTGCATTCCAAAAAATACTTTTTCTTCCAGGGAACTAGCAGAGCCAGGACTGTCCCCCGAGCTAAGACATGGGAGTCTTTTTCTGTAAATAAAGCAAGCATTCTAGTCAAGCAACACACTACCTCTTCTTCTCAGAAAATAAATATCCTAGTTATACTTGAACGTGGTTTCTCTTTTTCGCCCATTATCACATGTATACCTTAACCATTTCCCGTTTAGATCTGTAGCACGAGCTGTCCTCCACAGATGAACATATTACTGGTAAGGGAAAAAGCTCACAAATATCTAAGGCAGATGGGATGACTTCTGCTAGTACCTTGTGGTGTAAAAGTCAGTGTCAATAACAGTGCTGCACTAAAATGAAAGAGCGTAGCTGTGCAAGTAAAGCCTCAAGCATTACCTCATAGAAATTGTAGGCTGATATAACTCACTACATCACTTCTACAGATGAAATATATATACCTTCCAGATATTTGTGTTTTCAGAGCACTTTCATGCATTGCTGAAGGAAGGTATGGACTAGAAACAACTGAATTGACATGACCTAGCATGTCACCGCTGGTCAGCCGAGCCCAGTCGGTTACAGGGAGGCGTAGATATTCTTCACAGTTAGCTAACTGCCCAGCAGTGGGGAAAAAAAATAACTCCAAGGTGGTTTAAGCGTGTGTCGTTTACTTTATAACTGAAGGGGTGAAAAAGCCATCATACAGCCAGTTATGTCAAGCCTGATGATGACCCATCTCATACAAAGCTGCAGCAACACCCAGCATTTTATTAATCTGCAGTAGCGCAATTTGCCCCGGGCTGTAAAGATGGTTTTCTGTCCTCTGTGCCACATGCACTCATTAGCTAGACGTGAATGTATCAGTTTGGCCCTTTTGTTTTTGGTAATGGAAAAGGTTATCCTTCACTGAAATTGCAGATAAACATCAGGCACAGTTCTGGTTAAGTTCTTGGTCTATGACACATGGAATATAAAATACACTTCTGACTGAGTGTATGCTTGACTTTTTCTGACAAAAAGTAAGTAATGTGAAAACAAGGACAACTATCTCCTGATGTTTGCAGTTGGGATCTATGCAAATAATATTTATATATTAAAATTTCAGAGTCCATAAATCTGGTAAAACGGAAGTGTATTTTTTCTTTCTAATATGGAATCTCCATGCAGAAAACCAGCATGATTTCAAGAAGATTTCAAAAATTACTTTTATTTGAATACAAATGCATGTATCTCTTGTAAACTACCAGCATAATCCACTCACGTTCCTACTTGGAAAATACATATGCCAAGACACATTTGCAAATAAGGCATATAGTTTGTGTGTATACAAATACATACTGAAATCTTTGTATGTATACATGGTAAAAGAAACATTGCAGTTCGCAAGCAAAAATGAGCAGGCAGCGTTTCAAATTGACGGTGTGGCACAGTGTTATCAGGAAGGACAAGAATTAAAGTGATTTACAGTAAATTACCCGTGCTGGCCAGAGATGATACACAGTTACGAGACTAAATTAAAGAAGTTTGCATCGCTGCCTTATGGTTCTTGATCTTTCAATTAATGTCTCAAGAATACTGAATTATCTATATCTGAGCACTGTTTGGTTTTGAAGTTAGCACGAAAGAAAGGTTTTTTAAATCACAACACACTTGAACAGATTCAATTATTGTCAGTACTTCCATTTCTAGTCATTAAGTCCCACTCATCCCTTCTGACTGACCTCACCACTTTACCTTTTACTCTTTAGAATCTTATATATATCAAAACTATTAGAGTAAGAAAAAAATAAAGCATAAGCCCAACACTGAGCCTGTGCCTACATTAAAGAGCAGAACTCCCTTCAAATTCAGGGAATCTAAAGCTCCTAAATGTATGTTTATCTACAGCATGCTCCTTTCTAATGGAGAGTGAAGACTATTTTGCAATGAATGTATTTTGTGAATGCTGCATGGATATATTTGTATGATGTAAGACAAAGTATAGGTATAACACAGGACAGGGACTCAGCATATGCAAATGTCAGGTGGGATAACCACCTGCAAACCAGAAACAATACAGTGTAGTTAATGGCCATAAAAAGGAAGCAAGAAACTACAGCAAGAGTGCTCAAAAATTTTACAGGTGGTATTTTACCAGGTTTGCTAGGGGCATCACTTCAGCGACACTTTTTCCTTGAGTTTCCTAACTTTGATCAATTTACAGTAAATTTAAATTTGTTCAGAAGATCAAAAGGAAAACACACAAGACCAGAATTACTTCCTTCAGTTTATTGTCTTGCATTTTGCATCAAAGCAACAGCAGAGGCAATTAAGATTTCTTAAAACTACTCATGCCAGACATACCCATTGAAGTTCTCCATACAGAGTAACCAGCCGGCCACTCAGATGCTGAGTAGTGGACTATAGCTGGTCTCCAGTCCATTTCTTTTAGGACACCCCAGCGAAAATATCCAGCATTACCAATAAAATTAATATCACAGGTAACATTTGGCAAGGTTGCCCACATTCAGAGTTTTAAACCAAAGCATGCTGAACTTCTACACCATGTAGATCTAGAGGATACGGAAATACACCGAAAGTACAGGGATGTTTCCACAGAATAGAATACCTGATATTTAACATGCAAAGTTGGATGTTCAGATACAAAGTTACAGCTTTGTTGAAAGATCAGTAGAAATATTTGCATAGCTTAGAAACTGAGTAACTCCTAATATAAATTGGTTGGACCTAAATACCTGCTGAGGTAGTTCTAGCCAAATGGTGCAGTATTTTTTGTCAGTGCCTGACAGCCAGAGTATTGAACTAGGCTAATCTAATGAAAAGCAGAAAGTATCAGTGTGGAAGAATAAACATTTTTAAAATACAATTTTATATTATTAACGTAGGACCTACTGATGAAGAAATAAAATAATAAAAAGGTAATTCCATAGGAATTTTAATCTATGTATATTTTATTTAATAGACTCCTGTGGTGCATGTCAGACTAAACAGCCCAGGCAAGACCTCTGAAAATTAGTCTAGACATGAGAAGAGGCATACTCTGCATAGTAAGAAAGACTTCTGAAAGGCTTTGAAAAGGAACACTTTGGAGAATTCTTATTGTTTCTGATAAGGCACACAGGATTGCCTTCTCCTGAAGTAATTCTTTATATAAAGATAAAATAGATTTTAAAGCATAACTGTTGGACACCTTCACACTTCTGAGAGCCAACCATTCTGCGAATGGATTTCTTACTACATGCAAATGAGTCACTATTCACCTCAGCAATCTCCATGTCAGTAAAAATGCTTATCTGAGCAAGTTTCACGCATGCTTTGGTGTTTGCAGGATTAGGTTTTTGGTTTGCGGTTACATGGCATAGGGGTCAAACATCTATTCAAAAAAATATTAGCCAGAAAAGGTTATGTTATCTAGTTACAGCAACAGAAAAAGGACACCAGAAACAGTTATTTACTTCAGGACCTCTATGCCTCCCTGATGACCAAGCATGCTAATGGCAGTCTACATCACAATTATCCTAAACATCAATATACGACAATCAAACAACCAACGCTGCCTGAAAGAGCTACGATTTAGTGCAATTAACGCTAAAGCATCTCTTATAGGTATTAAGTTCCCTGAAAACATCGGTAAATAACTTAAGATACTTACATGCAGAAGAGCTTGAAAAAGGAGAGATTTCTAATTTCCCTGAAATGTCACCTGCACTAGAGACTACTGGCCAGACGCTGCTCTGAGTCAATTCCACCCAATCCGATACTAAGTCAATCTCAGAATACTAATGTAGTCACAAAAGATAGTAAAAACCCAAGTCAATGTATCGCTTTCAGGTAAGTCCTGTCAAGATTGGGAAAGGCAAATGTGAAAAAAAGAGAGCAGAAATACTCACTCCAAATTACTTCACTGCGGGATACCCACATTTATTTCAACATAGACAGAACACTGAAATTTTTCAAGGGAAACTTATTGAAGTAAAAGCAATTACCAAGATATGACGTTTTTTCCATTAAAATTTCTTCTTTTAAAACCTTTGAATATTTTTAGTGCATTATTTTTAATTTATTTTTAATAGATTTTTTTTTTCAGCTTTGGATTCCCATCTTCTAAGTTTCCTCCTCTCAAAGACACAGAGAAAAGAGAAAGTAAGCAAAATGCTTAAAAACAGAGTAAGATAGAAATTTTAATCAAGGGTTTAAAATTTCTCTATTAAGTCCCAAGGAAATTACATTTTTTTTTTCTATCTTCAGCTATTTTATCCTTTGCAGGAAGTATTTTTGCATGTTGTCCAAACAGCCCCTATTGAAATATTTGCAGTCTAACAGTCATGTTGACCCTGTTGGAAGGAAAGAATGGGCAAGTTGACTTGTGTGCAACACACAAGCAGAGACCCTAACTACGCCTGCAAAAAGCCAATCAAAGAAAGAAACCCCCTTATTAAAGTGATGGTATTACCATGTGACATTATAGTTGCAACTGTAATCAGTTTCAAAATAACAGGGGGATCTTCCTCACCTCAAAGAGTGCAATTATTGTGGTTAAGATCTTACTGGGCAAGTAGAAACAGAGAATTCCCCATGGTCTCTGAAGCTCAGCTTTCCACACAATTTCACTAGTACTGCATCAAAGTCTATGTCAGCTAAATCCTTCTCCAGAGCTGCCGCAGAACTCCCCTGACTTCAGGATTCACCTCTTCCTAATGTGGCCCAGATATATAGAGGACACTCTCGCAAAGAGCCACAGTTTCTCCAGTGACCTACTCTGACAGCAGGTGGTTGAGCCCTGCAGGACACTGTCCACCGTTCATTACTTATTGGCTCTTCAGAACAACAGAAGTACAGCCAGGGAGAGTATTTGGAGAGAAAATGCAAGCTTAGTCAGTGGTCAAGAATTAAGAATCAACAGTTTACTAAGAAAGGCAACCTCCCAGAAAAAGGAGTGAGATTTGGAATACTATGTATGAAATAAGCACTGCTTTACATATTGCATCACCGTTGTTTATCAAGACACAGTATATGTTTATATGGGACCAGTTTAATCCCAAATGCAAAGGGAAAAAGGGAAGTCTGAGGTACCTGTAAACCTCATTAATACTAGGGGCTGCAGCATAGTGATTATACACTTCAAAAAAGCAATAGGGATTCTGGCCAAAAGAGCTATCCTGACAGAAAAGCTTTTATTTTCAGATCAGGCCGAGTTAAGAGCATATCTTTGCCTCACAGCAACATAAATATTGCATGTGCATTCCTATATTTAGCCATCCCATGTACTATAAATTAAAAGAAGCAGCCAGATATTAAGTCTATAAAAGAGTAATTTTCTTGACCATAACATAAAAATAAACCAAAACAAGCCACGGTGGAGAAGAGCAGGAGAGAAGTTTTCCTCTTCCAATCATTTACTCCTTTGTCTCCTCTTTTCCTAGTACAAGCCTCGACAAAGGCTGTGTATTAACCCATCACTTTGAGTGCAGGCTCTCAATTGTTTTGGTAATGAATTACATGCCAAGGGTTCAGGGAATCTTGGAAACTGAAAGGCACAGGTGAGGTTTTTCCACTGATCTTCTCTAATTAGCAACTCTTGATGGACCAACAGCACACAATTTCAGGACGGTAAGAGCCTACAATATATACATGATACACTAAAGTGACACAGGGATACTGAAACTGCTAGCCCTCCAGGGCAGAAACTAAAATACGACCTGATCCTGACATGGAGTTCAAATAGCAGGTAACAGACAGATTTCTAAGGCAAGCAGGCAGCTGAAAACTGCTTTTTGCTGAGGGATGACCCTGCCATTCCCCGGGAATATATGGAAGCCAGGGGCAGAGATCCCCCAGGCCACTATCTTTCTCTACACTGTGCTATCTAAGAAACGTATCCTAGGGGGATAAATGAGAGTAAACCTTAGGCCACTGTGAGTTAAAATCACTAAAGAAACTGGACACGAGGAGTTAGCTGCCCGCAGTCGTGACTCTGCGTGGTACATCTACTCCTCCAGCTAGGCATGCCCCAGCGGCAGGAAAGCACCTTACATCTATCACACTCATTTTAAAGGGGAGATTAGAAACAAAAAAAAAAAACCAAACAAACAAACTTGAATGATTCTCATTACGAGAATCAATCTGTATTCAAACTACTGAAATTTACATTAAAAAATAAAGGTAATAAAGCCACATTTCTTTTTAGGAAGCTCAGCCAGTGAAGAAATAGCATGTCTCCCAACTTTAACCTCCAGTTTCACTCCGTGACATTTGGAAGTTCTGATTTAATTGTAAAAAATGCTGCTGTCAAATCTGTTTTCAGTAACTGCTGGAAGCTTACTTGTGTACAGAGGGCAACTTGTCTTAGATCCCTCAGTGGAGCAAAAACAATTCTTCATTTAGTTGCTTCTTTGTACTTCTCCAATTTTCACTTTGCTAGTGCTGGCCCAGCGTGGGGATGTTGTGTTTATTCTGGGGTGACAGTACTGTTCCCACATCACATGTAACTCCCCTTTGGGCCCACAACCCATAGCAGCAAATGCAGCTAAACAGCAATTGCTGTGCCAAAGCATTCCCCACCCCAAGATCTCTCTACAGCTCCGGAGGGAGAGGTTAGGTTTGGTATTCCCATACCTCTGTCAGCAAGCAACAGAAGGTAAGTGCTTGTCCATGTATCACCGATGGGGGGGCCCAACCACACTCACAAAAGTTCCAGCACTTTCACCGGAGTTTCCTTAGTGTGGAAATCAGGTGAAAAAGCTGGTGTACGTTTAGTTCCCATCGAATACAGGTCAGGAGGTAGCTGGCACATGAACCCGGCTACCACCTCATGGCTTGGAAACACTCCTGGGTCCGCTGTCTTATTGCAAGAATTTCTTTCCTTTATAGTCCATGGCTGCATGCTCTGTTTACTTATATTTTCACTCCTGTTTCCTCCCTAAATACACATCTTTTTTTGTGTCTAACTTCTTGATTGTCTCTTTTAGTTCATCACCTTGATTTCCTGTTCCTTGCCAACAGGAATGATTATTCCTGCCCAGTGTCCTTAGCTTTCATCACAAGCCTAAATTTCAAGTAAGCATCACTGAAGTACATTTGATTTGCTGAAGAAATAGTCCTTTTCGGTCACTGAATTCAATCTCTCCTGTCAGAGGCAACCACATCATATATTCACTTTCTTAAACTGATCAGTTCCATCATTACCAATGGTAAGAAGTCAAAACCTGAAAGGGGAGGACAGATGGACGGCCGGCTCTTTTTTTTTTTTTTAAAACTCAACACTTTTATTTTCAAGATTTTCATCTAGAGGTGACTGAAAATGCATTGTGTCCAAAGGCATCTAATATTCAGTCTGTGAGCTCTCTGCACTGTCTCCATTTCAGTGTCTCACTGTCAGTAGCAACAAGAGAATTGAGAAATGTCAAGAAAACATCTCAGAGCGGAGACTGTCAAAAGAACTCTTTATTAATGAAGGTTGCTCACATGAGTAAAGCTGTAAGGTATTCAGAAGCCAGGACAGAAGGAGGTAACACATACATACTCTGAACACTTCCCAGTTAGAACACCAATTACAGCTATTTCATAAATGCAAATGGATCCATCCCACAAACTCTTAGAAGCAAGTATTACTAGCAAAATTCTAATCCAATTATCAGCAGCAACAAAATATACGTATGTGCTGCACATTTTCAATTCATCAGATGCAAAAGTGAATTTTATAGCCCATCAAATACAAAAAACAGGTTATCAGCCATGTAGTTGAAAATGGAAGATAAACAGAGGCTTAACAGACACGAATTTGAATTCGTCTAGAAAAGTATTTCCCTTGCTTTTTCACAACTGTTTGTTTTGAGAGGCGATAAATATTTAAATATCATTAATAAAAAGCCATTATTTAACTGACAGTTATGAAATCATACTCTGAATGTAAACTCTTTGAGACAAAATAATTCTGTCCTAGCATGGCAAATGCTTAGTTACTAGTGAACACATAGAGAAACAGCAGAACACTTCACACTCAGCAAAGTTTGGAATAATATCATTCTGCTTCAGTAAGAACCTAGAAGTAAAAAATGGTATATTTAACAAGCTATGCAGGATTTATTACCTTCGAGTTGTTACTCTAATTTGCAAGATATAATCAGGTTTCCAAGGAACAATGCTAAAATGTAATAAAGGATCCAGATCTGATTCCTTAGCAACTCCTTCCATTTAATCATAAAAACAAGATAATCCATTTTACCAAAAATGAAAAGATGGTCTAGGCAGATAGGAAACAAATCAGTTAAGTACAGATATCAGAAACTAAAGTATGAGATGGCATACAAATCCTGTGGTTGACAGAGATAAATCTGTCAGATAAATTCAGAAGAATTAGAACTGACACTAAAACTAGGGCCTGAGCAGAAGCTAGTACCAGTGCACAACAGGAAGACTGAAGGAGAGATGTTTCAGACTTGTCTCCGCTTTGAAAATCCCCTAGCTTTATTGATTTCTGTCACCACTTCATCATCGTTTTTAAAAGAGCGTATTTCAGAAAATACTATGTTCCTATAAACCGGGATTTTGAGAACTGATATTATTTGCATGGCCTGACGGTGCATTCTGAAACATAACAATATTCCAGTGTTCCTGTGAAATATCACACATATCATGTTCAAAGGAGCCCTTACATAACATACAATAAGCAAATGCAGTACTTACTGAACACAAACTTACTTTCTAGCAAGGGATGACAGTATAGTTTTCCCGTAGCTCAAAATAAGGCCTTATCAAATAAGGGTAATACTTTTTGTGTCAGAAGTGCTAAGCAAATCAGGAGTAATACACAAATTAATTGTTAATGAAATGATTGTTGCTCTTTTTTTTCTTCCCAGGAGAGCAACGAGGTCAGAGAGTCTTGGACAGCTGCTGCTGGTAGTGGTTGCCAAAGAGGTGTTTCTCCACTCTCTGAGGACCACTGACAGGAACCATCCTCCAGCCACCCCTTTTCCCACCAAGCCTTCACAGATGGTAGTGCACGCATCAGCCAGTCCTCACTCACTCTCACACATGAAGTATAACTAACTATTCCCCTTAGACTTGGAGAGCGAGAGGGCAAAAATTAACAAAGCAAGGAACTTAACAACAAATTACGCTAATTCAAAAAAGTCTTTCTTGTAGCATGCTTAATCATCCCAAGGAATACAATACAGTGGCTACCATAGTTACTAACTCACTTCGTCATTCAATAACACCCTATAATGCCTAAGGACAAAGACATAAAAGATTAAACATCTAAAACAGTTCCTCTCGATACAGTCTGATGATCAGGGGAGATGAAGGGAAGGGAATTTAAGAAAGACCCATTAACAGTTATTCAGCAAAAGGGGAAAACCATCAATGCATGCAAAAAAGAGTGAAAAACTAGATGCTATGTTGATACACCTGGTGTGATTACAAATGAAGATTATACATTCAGCATCTTCTACCTCCTCCTAAACACCACAATTTTGTCACAAACGATGAGGTATTACAACCTCAGCATTTCAGTGTACCAGAGGGACTAATTAAGACAGCAGTATGTAAACCTGTGCGATTTGCCAGACCAAAACAGGTACCTCTATATTGGACAGTTTCTTCAACTATCCTTCAGGTGGACCCATTCATTAATTTCTTTGCACACAGCTGGTTGCAGTATGATCAGGTGATATAAAGCAGCACTGAACATAAGTATTATTTATCAAATATTTAAAAGGCCAAAAATTGTGCAATAGCATTAGCGGATATACTGAAGCACGAATGTGTCACATGAAGAGTTCACGCACTCCTCCCCAATACCTCAATGTATTATTTGAAGCAACAGCCTTCTGATTATTGTAATATTTAATTCAGACTCAGAAGAAAAAAAAAAAACCTACCAAGTCCTGAGATTTTTATGTGGTGAAATTCCTCCTGGTACCAGCGATAATCTTTAATTCAGTTTGACATACTGTTTTCATTACAACAAGCTACAAATTACTTCCAGCGTGATCATAACAGGTAAGGATTATGTTAAATCATATTCTCAGCTGACAGCCTAGCCTTTCTTTAAGTGATGTCATGACTTTCGCCAAATAAGTTAACTCGTCCAGTACACATGTTGAGATTTTATATCAAGAGAGAGAATCACACTGTAAAGAAAGTGTTATAGAAACACGGGTCAGCAATGACTCGGCAAAGGTTTAATATAGATGCAAATATTTCTGGTATGAAAAACTGAAGAATGCTGTAGGTGTGAAGAACGTTTCTGTGAAGAGGAAACAGGGCAGGCCGATACCCGAACACTTAGGCAAATGTTGCATTTGATAATGTAAAAAATGGATACAATTGGGTTAAAACCTTTGAGGCTACTCCTTTTTAGAAAGCGAAGCAGCAAGAGAATACAGAAGAAAACCAATTTCTTAAAGAGTTTGGTCTAGGGTGCTTACATATGTTTGTTTATATGTGTCTGCATGCGTGCACGTACATGTGTCTGCACACACATGTATATGTGCACGTTTGAGTGTATGTAGAGAAAACACCACTGGCTAATCCGTTTAAAATAGCTCACAGAAAAAATAAAGTACCTTCCATTCTCTCAGATACATACTTCAAAGAACAAGAAGAAAAAAAAAAATAAAAGCTGATCAAAACCAATATATAGAAGTATGAGCTTGTGTCCTCCCACTCTCCCTAACACACTAAAAACGCAGAAGGAAAAAAACAAAGTTTAAGTATTCACAACATGTGGCAAAAATACAAAAATTCCGTGTTACATAAAATTCAGGCTAACACAGTACACCAAACAGTCACAGTAGACTTTACTTAAAAGATCCTAGTAAAATAAACAATAGATCTGAAGCATCATTATTAGTGAGACCTATTAGACACATAACCCAGTCTTCTGCCTTGGGAGCTCGGGGGGAGAGTGACTGGGCCTTTCCATCGTTCCCTCTCTTGGCTTTCTGCAGGAGAAAGGGATCCAACCAAGGGAGCCGAGGAGCTACCAGCAAGGTCACCTAGAGAGCTGTGGGCAGACACCTACGCCACCGCCCTACAATGCCCAGGGAAAGTCCACAGTGTAGGATGGAGATGAAGGCTAAGGAGCAGAAGAGGAAGGCTGCCTAACCTAAAATGACTCAGGTTAAAACATCAGGAAATACACTGGGGAGTACGTTTCCAGCTAGCAGCCCAAACCCAACCTATTACAAAATCCCAAAGCTGCAGCTGAACAAATGCTTTAAAATCCAAACTGTTCTGCGTACTTCAAGGCCATTTCAGCTAAGTTAACTGACCACCTCAAACACAAAGAAAAATACAGAGCACATAGAGAAAAGATGCAGCTATAGGGTTTAAGAATAGAAAAGCAAGAGATTTTCATTCTGCATCTAATTCAGTTAACCGGCGATTGCCACAACTGACACAGCCCCAGTTGGTTGCTCGGTTCTTCCTCGCTTGCCTCACAGCCCGTGACCCCATGGCTGAGCGCGGGGGAGTGGGGAGGGAGAGGAGAAGTGCAAGGCAGATCAATCAGTCTAACAGAAAACTACTCCCTCCTCCCACGCACACACCGAATAGCTTTCTGTTGTAACAGTGCTTCTAATAGGACTCTCTGTTGTGCTGTGTGACCACCAGGGCTTGTGAGTTAAAGTCATTGAGAAGATAGCGACAAGGACATCTCCTTTAGTACCAGCCTACAGTGACAGCAGGTAACGTGAAATCACAAACCGAGAACACACCACCTTTCGTCCCTGTTCTACAGCCAGGCCAAATTGCTAAGGACTGTAAAGCTAACTGGGAATTAGCAACGGCAAAATGGAGTCTAGTTATTCCCCTTCTGACGCAGAAAGGTTGGCAATTCCCTCACAGTCCCAACCAAAGGAGGGGGGCACTTGCA
The DNA here is from genome assembly GCA_031468815.1 of Morus bassanus. Lineage (NCBI taxonomy): Eukaryota > Metazoa > Chordata > Aves > Suliformes > Sulidae > Morus > Morus bassanus. The sequence goes on along the minus strand of CM062568.1, from coordinate 82,119,893 downwards.
CACAACTTTCCTGCCTTTTAGAGTAACCAGTCATGTTTCTAAAATCTGCTAGCACCTTGAAGCCTGCAAGCCTCGAGTGATGCACAAAAAAGGGCAGGGTTGGAGGGAGGAAGGCAGAGCGATCACTGTCTGTGTTTCCTCCATTCACTACCCCAGTCCCAGGTTAGCTGGGGTTAGGTTTCCTTCTCTCCTTAAACGCACAGGAGGTCAAGACCGACAGTGGCACGTAAATGAGGATTAGAATGGATTACAGCTACCCAACCCTCAACCCCAAGAAAGCAATCTGGATTAGCCAAACTCCAACTACTTAATCTCAGGCCTGTCTTCCTCTTCAATCTATAAATTCTGCCTGTACTTAAAAGGCGTGATTAAACATGCAGCAGTAGGGCTGGGGAGGCTAGCGCCCCTTCCATCCAAGAGCAGAGACCAAACCTTCTGTGGCTCAGTGCTTCCCATTGCCTGGTCCTAAGTGGCTGCTTCGGCAGTAGGTGAGCTTTTCATGGGTCACTCTTTGGAGACAGTTAACACTTCTCCACAACAGCAAAAATAGGCTCACCATTTACATGAGGTATGATGAGCAAATTTGTGAGGGACAAGCAACTAAATTTTTAGATGATGCAACACCTACAAGGGAAGGGAGCTGACTATATTATCTGGATAGAAGGAAGTGGTCTTATTAACCTTCTAATTGGAATAAGACAGTACGAGTGACTAAATTATACTCTGAACTTTATCTCTGAAGAAAAGGGGGGCTACTAATTTAATTTTAAAAAGTCACTTGCACATCTTTGATCACTGATTTGATATTCCTTGACAACACAATTATATCAAAATGTAATTAATTCTTTACATTAGGTGTAGATTAATTAATTGCCAGGTTTGGTTAGGCAGCTTCTGCTACAGGAGTTCTCCTCTGGGATTTATTTATCATTGGTCAATAAAAGTATTATTCCCAAATTCTTCTAAAACATCTATTATAAGTGACTTGTATCAGAAACTTTCTTGGATTCACTTCAAAGCAGAGAACTGAAGTTGAGCTTATTTCTATTTTATCTTCTGGGAAGCCGACAGGGCATTTTTTCCTGGATGAAAAGTTCTTAACTATGGAAGTGAGAGGCACTGAATTTTAGAGTAGCAAGGGAAAAAAATTATACTGTCCATATATTCTTCCACACCTGTAAATCTGTTCTATTATCAGCATAAAGAAAACCTTACCGAATGAGTAGAGCTCTGAAACAAAACTGCATTACCAGCTGAGAGACACTGCCTAGTCTCATAGAGAGCTTCCTATTGAAGGAGAATATAGTCTTAACAATAGTTGAGACCATTGCAATATTTGGAAAGTGTCTTCGTTCCTGTTTTCACTGAGAATTTCTTTGTCCTATTTTCACTGAGATATCTTGTTGCTAAATTATCCACCAAAAAAAAGAAAAATGGAGTTAAACGGGTGACATAACTGGCACATAACTAGAGCTCAGCATTGGTAAACAGCCTCCCAAGGATGTAAGAAAAGAGTTTATGTGAATCATCCTGCTATTTTTTTATTAAAGACATGATCCATATCTTTGCTAGAGATGGGAGGAAGGTGCGTTGCCTCCAGTTTTACTGGAGCTGGGAAGCTCAATATTGCCTCTGTAGTGAAACACAGCTCCAGATTCAGTACAGGCTGTTGATTTAGCTACAGAAAGAAGCTGAAGCTTGTGTGGGTTTCCAGAGCCCCAGTCTTCGCAGTGGCAGTGATGTTTTGGGGTTGGTTTTTTGTTTTTGTTTTTGTTTTTTTTAAATATAGTCATTTAGCATTTAGCTGTGGTAACACTGTGCCATACAACTTTGTGGACCTACTTCTGTAGAGGTTTAAATAGGATTTACAAAACACACTGCAGAATATTCTAACAAAGCCTGTAACTTCAGAGGTCACCGACATCGTTCCCATCATTCCAGCTAAACGTGTGCAAGTTTCTCAAGGGCCACATCAGAGCCTGTGTGAAAGTTACGGACAGCATGTGTTGTACCAGCCCGGACTCTGGCAACACACCTCTCCACACACCACTACCTCATGCAGTACAAAGGCAGGCACCACAAATTCACAGGGCTAGGGCCGTGGACAGCGGAGGTAGAGTGCTCACAGGCAGAACTGATTAAGCGTAAGTCTTGCTGATTTTACTTGGCGGGGGGGGCGGAATCTGCAGTAATTTTTGGTTTTGTCTTTCACACAGCTATTTGCATAACTGTTAAGATTACAGAACAGTTGCAAAACTTCTTCTCATACAAATATTTTTAAGTGGTTTAATTGTGAACATTATCTTGACACATATTAAGATATTATCGCTGCTGCATTGTCACTGCTGTGAAAATCCTTTCCATCATTATACAGTTTTTCATTGTCATCGTATAGACCCTAAATATTTCCTTTTTCCACTGAGTTTCGCATATGTGGTCTCTTGCAAAATGGTACTTTATTTATCTTTCATAATGAAGTACTAACTGGGAGAAGCTGGGGGGCCTCAAAATTTTGTAAAATCAGATTGGGCCAGAAATGAGAGATTTGTTTTATCAAATGATCTTAGTTTTGGTTCAATGGATGAGATAAACATGGGGTTTCTACTAGACTGACAGATTTTGTAAATATCAGCAGCTTGTATGAATTTAAATGTATTTGGCTAAAAAAGTCAACACAGATCCAATTGCACAGGAATTTTAGGCAGCACTGTTACAGTGATAATTTCAGAAAACGCGTATAACATTTTCAATAGAAGTCCTGAGTATCCTGCTTCTGAAAGGCTTTTCTTCATTAGCTCTTCTTTCCAGGTTTTTTTTTTTTTTAAGTCGTATCTGTTTCTATCTTGATTTGTCTAGATCTGAAAACCCCACTGTAACTGTGAAGCATACGTATTTTAATCAAAAAAGTAACTGACTGATCATTCTAAAGGTAGAAGGAGCAGATCGTAACAGCATGATGTTACCTAAAAAGATCAGACATCTTTTCTATCTTAACCAAAGCGAAATGCAATTCTCATCAGCAGTGAACAAACCAACTGTATGTAAAAAAATTGTTTGTTCAAACACGACAAGATGTGCTTACCATTAAGCATGTGCACAAGTCTTTCCCTTCTAGTGCTAACTCTATTAAAAAATCAGAAACATTTGGCTTAAAAATTCACCTCTTTTTTCTGAGAATACACTTCAGTTTTCTTCTAAACCTCTGATTTTTGAACTCTTCCTGTGCATCTATAATAGACACAGCAGTTACAGGGCTGCCATTTTAGAGTGCAGTAACCTTGCTTCCTGCTGCAGCTGTACTCTCTGGCTACGCAGCAGTGCAGCACAGCTCCCCGTTATTCCCCAAATTTCTCACTGGGTACCTGTTTTACCAACCTTATATTTCCCTGTAGCTTGGATCAGCAGCTAACTGCACCAACATGCATCTCTTGCCTCTCAAACCATTTCTGTTCCTCCTGCTATGGCAAAATCTACCCAAGCCCCTTTTTTCAGATCAAGGGCAGATGAAGTAAGGTCAGCTCCTCCTCCTTTCTAGATTTGGAAGATGAAGGCGAGGCATAGCACAGGTCCAAAGCTTGTTTATCCATCCTCCTATGTCTGCAATCAGGCCTGAGGAGGTAAGGATCGGATGGGGAGAGGAGAATGGAGCAGAAATGAAGAAACTTATTTTTCATAAAAAAGAAAGAGTAAGAACTCCATTTTACCACGTAGCTCAGACCAGCTGTTCTCCCTCTAGTCAGTGAACAAATCGGACATAACAGCTAAATCAGAGAGGCACCTTCACCCTTCTTGCTCCATCTGTAGGGATGGCTGAAATTCACAGGAAGCCTGGAGCATCTTGTACCATGGCAACACTGCCAGCTTCTGCAAAGACGCAACATCAGATAGTTTGCCAAGAGGTAAAGACCGATTTCCATGCATGATGTTTTAGTGTGCTTCACATTTCACTCAACTAATTTCTGCATTCATAGATTGAAAACAACTTGATATAAGCATACTTTTTTTTTTTTGGTGTGGTAGAACATCTTCATTCAAATACCCATTTGTAAAAAGACTGCAAAAAGATCTCCCAGATTGCTGCACGCGGCCACGTACAGTAGCCTTTTTACAGGTAAATCGGACGATTGGAAAGATCAGGTTCTTCACGAGCATTTAAACCTGTTCTGCCAGTGACACTTCTCTTCAGCACTCAGAGGATGTCATAGTGCTGAAAGTGCAGTCCTTCAGTTCAGCCTCTATTACTATTACTATGCAAGGATGCATGTACGGCACATTACTCTCCATTTTGGGATGAATGGATCTAGAGTACGGGAAGCTTTAGGCTTCTGTAATAGCCAGGCTCTGATGGCCTGTGTTATGTAATGCTTACACCATAGTACTTTCAAATTTAAAAATGAGCTTTCCATGTCATAACTATGGAAGTTTTACATGTTGCTATAATCATATAGATCTTTATAATATTAAGTCAAATGACTTTCTATGGAAGCAGTCAATGCATTACAGGATATGACTTTATATTCAATTGTACATCACGGATATATTTGGGAGTAAGGATACATTTGAGAGACTATTTTGGACTAAGGAGACAGACAAAACTGCAGCAAGCGGAAGTTTACAATGCTCTGCCATTGCCACACTGTTATTTTTTAGTAAGTTCTCTTGTTATATTAGCCCTCTCTGCTTTAACAGGACCTCCTGCTAGAAGGAGCTGACGAACTTGTGAACAAGCTGGAATAATTTTCCTAGTGATTCCTGATAACTCAACTGCACCTATACAACCAGCAAGGATGAATGGCCTAAAGCCACTTCCAGAATTAATATCGTTCACTGTTCAATCTACTGCGCACAGATAATAGCGTGCCTGAGACCAGACAAACAAAATTAGAAGTCAGATTTTTCTTAAAGTGCTGCCTACGGCAATAACATCCACAGCTGTGTGAAAGCTAAGCATGTAATACAAAACAATCTATTTTTCTCTGTAATGCATTTTAACATGTAGGACACACAGAAATCACAGGACAACTTTATTTCCTTGTGAACACTTATCTACAGCACTAATAAACATACCAAGCTCCATGGTATCTCAGTCCATAATGGAAGCAGATAGGTTTTAGGAAAAGGTATAAAGGTGGATGGTATGTGGTACCTTTTGCTGCCAGGAATATCTCTTTTTATATTATTTCTGGTATAAATGCAAAGTAGTTATTCAACACCCACAAAATTAAAAAAATCATTTAATCATTTTGCTGGTAAAACGATTGTAAGTATATCTGGTTAGAAATTTTGACAGAAGAAAATTTTCCATCAATACATAGGAAAATAAATGTTTTTTGGAACATATCCTACAGAAATTTGATGGAAGAAATGCAAAAATAATTGCAAAGAGGTATGATGCAAATTAAGTTGAAATATATATATTACAAAACATATTGTATTTTAAATAATTTACTTTAAATTAGTATCATACATGCTTAATATTGTAGAAATGGTCCAAGCAAAGTAATCAACATGATAATTGAAACTGATAACTTGAACAAAATGAAACATTTTGGTTGTCTCATTTTTAGTGTGGAATTTTAAAATACCAGCTTTACATTTCAATTCATAATAATAAAAGAAAAATCCAAAAATAAAACATTAGCATTCCCTGTGGTCGGTGTCTGACTGAATTTGATTTAAGAAAAGCCACTTGAATTTTAAAATAAAGGCTGGGGGGAGGGCATTACTGTCCCTGGCCCCATCCCTGCTCCTCCAAAAAAGTAAGGATGGGCAGGAAGTCACAGGATAACATTCTGTATAATAAATCATTACTTAATCTCCAAGCACCTTGAAATTTAGGATAGAGATCTTCAAGGAAATAACGTGGTTAAAAATGGGCTTCATTTCATCTATGAGGATAGACAGCTGAGAGGGGCAAAATTAGACTAACAGCTAAATTTTGAAAATGGAAGAGAAAGAACACCAAGAGGAAAGATGACAACAATTATATATGTTGCAGTATCATTGGGTCCTGCCATTTTCTTCATGCACTGCTATAAATCACAGGAGAGTTGAGAAGGTACATCACCCTCCCTTCCCCCAGGCACACATCTCAACGAAGGATGCAGACTGAAAGAGACAGGTTTGTGCTGAACAGAAGTAGGACAGAAGCAAAACTGTCAACATTAAAATACAACTGCATGTGAGAAGTTTTGTTTCAAAATACATACAACATCAAATGAATTATTTACATCCAAAACCCCGCTGTGGTCTGAGAACATAAAAAAAGGGGGAGAAAAAAAGGATTCCTTTCTGGATTTTTTTTTCCTACTTCCCTTCGAATAATGATACAGGCTCTATGGAAGCTCCCTGGTATGACTCAATTTAAAAATCTGTGGTTGTTTGCTTATATTGTTCAGATGTAAAAAAATACTCCTGAGTAGGAAATAAAGAAGCGCCATATTAATTCAGAAGTATTATGCAACTGAATATGGCATTTTAGAACAGACTTGTGCAACCACAGTCATAAATATATTTACACGTTCCACCTCTTACCTGTAATACTAATGAACACTGACTGTTGTGACAAGCACACAACATACACAACGTTTAGAGCAAAATTCAGTCACATCCTAAAGAACTTCTACATACCCAATCATCTACCATCTGTACACGAGTACACGAGTGAGAAAATTTTCCCTGTTGATCACATCAGACAACAGCATTACTGTAGAGTTCTTATTTTTTAAAGTAACAACGGCTAGAAAAGAAAAAGGGAGCCCTGTTTCACCTAGAACGAGTTAGGAAGGCTCTGAGCAATGACATAATTCTGACATGGCAGCTAAGTTAGTTGACGTTTAATCAGCCACAACTTCTGTGTCAGGCTGCAGGGATGAACCCACAAACTTCAGCACTGAACTGGACCATCTGCCAAACATTTTTTATAAACATGTGATCTCAATATTCTTATAATTTGAAAGACTACTACCATTCATAATTTGCTTGGAACTTTTTTGCTTGGCTGTTAAGAGTTCAGAAGAGGTTGAAGGCAGGACCTGGTGTTACTTGTTTGTTGGTATCATAAACAGTTCTGGTTTTACAGCTCTTAGAACACTGAAGTTCCAAGAGTTCACATATAAGCACACAGCACTGGGATTAGTGGGTTTAATTTCTTGTCATGCATCTGTTGGGACAGTGAAAGGCTTGAGGGCTTTGACATTAAAAGACTGACCTAATTAAAGTTGATTCACTCTTCCCAGGTATAGAGTAGCCAAGTTTTGAAGCACCACACCCCATCATATCATGAGGGTGGAAGCAGACTGGATCCTTGGAACATCTGCTGACAAGTTTATACCTGAAAAATAATTCATTTAACATAGGATAGCAAGTACTCAGATATCCTTGAGAAAATTCAAATTGAGAAGGATCAGTCAAACTCTGTTTAGATATATATATATACACGTACTAATATGAAAATTGCTTACATATGAACTTTCAGGTCTTATTTCCATGCCTTGTTCCTTTGGTTCCAGTCTTCTTTTTTTTTTTTCCACATTTTTGGGTTTCACTTGTACTTTTCCTGCTTTATGTAACCGTAAGCACTTTGCTTGAAAATGCTACACTGTGTACGCATTAATTATTTAGTTCATTATTTGCCTCCTGCTACTTATATAGGAAAAGACAGTGCATAATGAACATTTATGCAAAATCTACAATAATAATTCAGGGGTTGTATTACTACTTCTTTAATATATATTTTAATGGTAAGAAATGGCAATAAAACTTTTCTCCAACGTCAGCATATGGCAACTCTTAATACAGAAAAAAAAAATTCTTTTCATTTCCACAGAAATAACACACATTTATATATACATATATATATATACTGGGTGATATACTGATTCCATTATAAGTAAGAGGATGCATTTTTAAAAGTTAAGAGCAGAACTACTTGTTCTTCCTTGAGTATACTTCCAATATGTTTCACCCTATCGCACATTTCTTGACTTTGCAGTCTTTCCCTATAATCTGCTAGAGTCCATACCAGTCTCATCTGTTTGATTTTTCCAAGTAACCCATATATGTCTATGTATGTGTGTCACTGAATTATTAAATATTGTAATATATTTTTCATTATGCATACTACTGTTCACTTTTTGCAGTTATCAGATAATTATCAAACCCCCTAGCTTTCACCTTCATCTTAGTTTCCACCGAATTTCTGTTTTAGGATCACAGGTACTAATACAATTCCTCAAGATCAGAGCTCATATAACAAATGTAAATTCTCTTTAAAAAAAATAACCTCATTACCCAGAATTTGCAAAGTTCACAGAACCATTTCAATGGAAAACACAATTAGAAAATATCCCTACCCTGAGATTTCTGTAAAAGTACTCCATAAAAAATCCAGAGGCAGAACTAAAGCATGTGACTTTATCCCAGTTTCTCCATCTATAAAATCAGGTAATTATATTTAACTACTTCGTTGAATACTCTTAAGCCCTTATTATATATAAAATTTGTGAAGCTTTTAAAACTGTCAAGACATGACAGAACTGGAATCAGAACAGAGGGGCTCCATTATTCTCCCAGTTAGAATTAAACACCAGAAGTTCAGAGATTTATACATCATGAAGGCTCAAAGAGAATACCTTTTAGCTTTTTGTTAAGCTCAATACCTTAAGCTCAAAGAATCTTTTTACTTAAGGCTTGTTTCCACCCTTTAATCATCTTTGTGACTCTTCTTTGAACCTTCATCTTATTTTCTTCTTACTTACGGACACTAGTACTAGAGAAAACAATCCAGCCTTAGTCCTCTCAGTGCCCGACAGAGTATCATCTCCCTTCCCATTCCCAAACTTTCTAGCTTATGTACCCAGAGATCTTGTCAGCCCTATGGCCACAGATGTTTTATGCAGGATGGAGTCTATTGCTCTAAAAAGAAATCATGTGTATTTGTCTCTTGGTGCACAATGTTACATTTGCTCTATTAAAGCAACTATCTTGTTTTGTCCAGTCTGACAAGCACAGTCACCCAGCAATTTGCTCCATTCGTTCTTATTTTCTCAATCTTTGAATCACCTATAAACTTTTCTAAGTAATTATTTTTACAAGGGCACGGATAAAAAAAGTTAAAGTGTAGAGAACTGGCAATCCACTGGTACACGCAAATATTCAAGGACCTCAAACATAACTGTAATCATCTTCCTCTAGGTCCGATTCAGCTACTGTGTGTCCTCACTGTGCACCATTCTTGTTTCTTCATGAAAATGCCAAAGAGCACCAAGGGAGTGACCTCATAGAAGTCTAAATGTGTATTTTCACACTACTTCTTTGTCAACAGCCCAATGTACAAGCACCGTGAAAACACGGCACGGGTAGTAGTGTAACAAGACCTATTTTTAACAAACTCATGCTGACAAGCATTAGCAATTCTCCTCTGACCTTTATTAACCAAGCTCTACACCTGTTATGTCCTACACCAGCTATTCCATCATTTTACCTGGATCAGTATCTGGGCTATACTACTTCGGTTACCTGGTCTACGACACTGGCGCTCATCCAGGTTTCTACTACCTTCCTGGTATGCCAAGACTTTTGTAAATCAACAGTGAGAGTTCAACATTAACTCCTTTGTCAGTTCTTTTTGGATTAAACCACCTTTGGATTTTAAAACAGCCATGCTGAAAACTGGACTTCCATCTAGGTACCTGTTGTCCCGGGCTATATGCCTCTGGGAGGCAACAACATTTTTATTTCCCATTATTCTACATTTTAAACAAAACATACACTTCCTATACCAACCATTAAGCTGCTCCCAAGTAGGAAAATCCAATACAACCAACAATATGTGCTTTTCCTTCTCACCCAAACATTTTAGCCTACATAAGCAAAGGTACCTGAACAGAAAGCCCTACCTGTGCATGTAAGAAAATAACTGCAACATTGATATTCTTCACACTGGTTTATTGCTTGGTTTATTCCTTTTGTACACATGTGATTGCAACACAGGCCAATAAAAATATTAACTGGACAAACAGAAGAAGGAGGTGCTTTAATTTATTTGTAAAACTATGAAAAACTATAAGTGTTTCTGATCGGGGAGTATGTATGCCAAAATTCAGATAGAAGACTTTGTTTAAAATATGTATAAGGAAATGTAAGAGAGGAATAGGCTGTTGCTTTTCCATCTGAATTACTGGAGGTACCATAAATAACCAGGCAGAAAATTCATCTCCCCTTCTCTGTAGTGTTCAGCTTATCTGAGAAATAAAGGTTCAAAATGATCAGCTTTGGTATCCAAAGCAGCCAATCTTTTGTGCTGGCAAGCATCAACAGTTTAAAAATGAGGAAAAAAAAACCATCTCAGAACAAATATTGATTGATCATTCTGTCAAGCTGATGCTGAACCAATTATCCACTTGGTCTCAGAAACATGTACGTCGAAATGCTCTGCTTCTGACGGTTCTCTTGGATATTTATTTTGCAGATAATAAGGAGTTTTGTTTTATTAGTGAGTGAGTTTAGTTGCTGGGGACTGGGATGGAGGGTGAGGGAAAAGAGAGAAGGGGGGAGACTTCATGCCTATAAAAGAGCAATTGAAGATCAGACTAAAGCTCATTTAAAGACTTCCAGTAAGAAACTGTGACCAAGGCTTAAAACACTCTAAAGAAGCAGCTTCATCTTGAACTTTGGGAGCAGCTGTGCTCTCATTCCCCTTCCCCCAACACAGGAAACAGACCTAGAAACAAAAATAAGACAGGAATGCTCCTGTGCAAGCTAATGTTGTTGGCTTCTTAAACATCCACTACTCTTGTGCCAAAAAAAATGAAACCTAGGAGGATTTAACACTTCAAAGGATAGTGGGAGACTGCTTGAAACATAGAATTTTCTACCAGAGACAGATATTCTTTCATTTTGTAAACAAGCTGGAAAAATGTTATCATGAGTGCATGTCAAGACAGATTTCATTTATATTCCTGTACTACTTAAGCACAAATACACTATTGCATATTACATTTTTACCTGTTTTAGACTACAGTTAATGCTGTAGCAATGTTATCTCTCATCAGGAAAAAATTGCAGTTGAATCTTCTGATACCTTCCAAAACATTCTATTACAATATGCAGTTCGAAAGCTTAACACTACAGAGAAATGTTTGACAAAGAAGCTCTCTCCTTATTAAGCAATGATACATAATTATATGTTCAAGGAGATTGTGAATAACATCTTGCCAAAGGAATGTACGGCCACATATGCTACTCACAGTATTCCCAACTACAAATTATAGTGATGCTTTCACTTGTGTTATTAAGATCTTGGCCTTTGTTCAGTGTATTTCATTTTCTGAACAAAGGTAAAGAGAAGGGAAAGAAAATGAGTGGTAGGCTAAGTTCTCTAACTTTAAAAAAAAAAATCTTTATCTACTTTTGATGAGTACAAATCATCTCAGTGGCTTCACTCACCAAAAACCACTCAAGTTTTCAACACTTAATTTAATATTTTGCAGGCTAATGGAAACTTTACATAATGCATTCTCCCTCATAAAGCTAAAATGTCAGCGCAGATGGAACTGAGATCTTGATATGGAGAGAAATCAAATGTTATCTTTTCAAAATCTTCAGCCTAACAAACATGATGTGGAGGATGGGATGAGCACTGATGTGAAGAAAAAAAAGAGAGGAAAATAATCCTACTTATTTTAGAGCAGTGTCTGTATCTTTCTGAGTGCAGCACCCCCAGCCACACCTCTCTCAACAGTGCTTCATGTTTGATTAAAATAGTTTCTTGATCCCTCCTCATTCTGCTAGTGTCCTCCCTGTGGCAGGACATGAAAAACAGATTGAAAAACAACAATTGATGTGATTGTTAACAGTTATATTTCACTCTCACTTAAAATCTAGGAAGTATTGTCAGATTAGTCCTCGGTCACAACGAATTCCAACATTCCAACTCCAATGGCTTCCTTCTTAAAAAAAAAAAAAAAGAAAAAGTATGTTTGATCTTTTCTTTGTGCATTGAGAGTTCAGGGCCATGCAGCACTCGTGCCTTCAGCACCTGTTAATAATTCCTCAGAGAAATAGAGAGAGAGTGAACACTGGTGAAGGGAGGCTTTCAAGTTTTAACCATTCCATCCAGGGATCACATCCCATCCAACCACACAGTGTGGTCACTTACAGCACCATTTTTTCACTGCTATACCTAGCAAGAGGGAAATAACTTGCTCTGGCTGTAGCATTTCAAAAAGGCTACAAAGTAATGTAAATGATTTTTCAGTTTTAAGGGATTTCATTCTAAATACAGATAATTAAATCTGAGCATGATGAGAAAACAAAAGCAAGCACTGGTCACACCCTGGATGTGTCAGTCCAGGAAAGATCATTATCACAGATGGTGAGCTTAATCCTGGACAACCCATTTTTCTCTTGAGCTCTCTTCCAGTTACCAATATAATCTCGTCTCCAGAATAAAAGTTTGGCAGAAAGATCTGCATGCTTGCAGAATGCACTGCTTATTGTACTTGAAATGGAACAAAAATAGCTGCTCAATTTTCCACTGTATTGTCACTTCACAAACCCTTTTGCCCCGTTCTGCGTAAAGTCATATATTTCTGTCTATTACCTTTTCTGTAATCACTGCTAAGAATAAGCACCTCATTACTAGCTAAGTGTTTTATAATCCAATATAACGTGGTTCAAACCACTTGATATTTGCTGGCTTACAGCAAGGGGACAGGTAAACGGACCAAGCTTTAAACAGATTACAACTGAATTTAAAAAAAAAAAAAAAAAAAAAGAAAAAAAACCAAACGAAACAAACAAAAAACCCCAAAACAAACAAACAAACAAACAAACAAACAAACAAACAAAACAAAAACCAACAAACCCCACAACATAAAACTAAAACCAACCAAACACAGCAGCACGTCTATCTAGCAGAACAGCCCCATCTACACAGGTGGTACTAGGCCATCACACCATCACACTGGTTTTTATGCTGTCATCATTACTGGAGCATAAAGCTTCTTATGGCTGGAAAACAATATTGAGAACAGACTGTAACAAACTCTTTGACTTGACTGCCAAGAGAGGATGTTCCAAAATGCCTGAACCGTCACGTCCCCACACTCAAAGCAAGCTTTCTATCAAGTCCCAGTCTAAAGGAACACCTGGGTATTTTTGTACTTTCTTCTACGTTTTGCATGGTTATAGGATATATGTTCAGCCTGATCTATGAGATACTAAGCTCCACAGGTCTAGTAACAAAATTAACAGGAGTACCACAGCTAAGGAATGAAAGAGGAAGGGGAAGGGGAAGAGTTCCAGGTGGAAGGGACCTACAAAAATCATCTAGTCCAACAGCCTGACCACTTCAGGGCTGACCAAAAGTTAAAGCATGTTATTAAGGGCATTGTCCAAATGCCTCTTAAGCACTGACAGGCTTGGGGCATCGACCACCTTTCTAGGAAGCCTGTTCCAGTGTTTGACCACCCTCTCAGAAAAGAAATGCTTCCTCACGTCCAGTCTACGCCTCCCTGGGCACAGCTTTGAAGCATTCCCATGTGTCCTATCACTGGATCCCAGGGAGAAGAGCTCAGCACCTCCCTCTCCACTTCCCCTCCTCAGGAAGCTGTAGGCAGCCATGAGGTCGCCCCTCAGCACCCTTTTCTCCCAACTAGACAAGCCCAAAGTCCTCAGCTGCTCCTCACAGGCCATGTTTCCAGCCCTTTCCCCAGCTTTGTTGCCCTCCTCTGCACACATTCAAGGACCTTCACATCCTTCTTAAATGGTGGGGCCCAGAACTGCACGCAGTACTCAAGGTGAGGCCGCACCTACACTGAATACAGTGGGATGATCACCTCTTTTGACCGGCTGGTTATGCTGTGTTTGATGCACCCCAGGACGCAGCTTGCCCTCTTAGGACCAATCTGGATGAGAACCATATCACAATTAATTTCAAAGAATGTACATACTGATGGAGGCGGACATTTTTTTACATACGAGCTATATTTTGAAGTGCCAGCTGGGCCATAATAAAAAAACAAACAAAATAAAAATGTAAAGAAAATTCACATTCCTATTGTGGGCTAGGGTGAAAATGTGGTCTAAAAACCAAGAAGTCTTTATGTATTGCACATCACACACCAATATCTCAAAGGAATTTATACATGTTTTTGTATATAGCTTAGTAACAAAAAGTCCTCATGCAAGTGTTGCAGAAATTAACTACATAAGAAGTCTTAATTAACATTATAAATTTTCTGGTTGCTTGGCAAACAATAAATTTATCTGACAATTCTTCACTTCAGCACAGCAATTCTGCAAACATTTAGAACTGTGTTACATTTCTATAATGATATACTACATGACAAATACTGTACACCATTAGATTTCAAAACATCATATTGTAAACAGAAAGCTTTAAACTTACAACTTATAAAGCTGCTTCATACCTCTAGCATGTGGTATATGCTCATTTCATCTAAAAATATCTCATTTGTAAAAATCTAATCTCTGGAAACATGACTAGATGGGCTTAAAATAGTCAGCTCGCTGATGGATTTGTAACTTCATCTGCACTTCACAATTAGAGTCAAAAGCATATTTGAAAAAGAGTAAGTTCATACTCCTGCAAACAGGCATTTGCAACAGGCTTTGAATTAAGTTCATACCAGACTGTAGCCCACAAAATGAATAAATATGTTGCTCTATAAGCAGCAGAACTAAAGCAACCTGCCTTTTTATACTTTCACATCCCATGTCTGCTGAAGAGCCTCACATATTTCTGCTATAACCCAGACGATTATGCCACGTACTGCCTGGCCAGTCAGCATACACACACTCGACTGCTACGTTGGTTGCTGCCCCACAGAATGAACCAAGAGCTGCGCTCTTCCTGTCTTGGGAGGGAGTGGCATTGACTTTGGTTTCCTTCATCTCCTCAGCCACTAATTCTAATAACACCTGTAGGAATCCCCTATCTTTGAGCGCATTAACACTCTGTTGAACGTGCTTAATGTTTGTTAACAGAGCCAAGTGTTCTATTACAGGAGGGATGGACAGACAGAGACCATGCCAGATTGGACAGCAGAAAAAGGTTCTTCACTGAGATGGTGGTCGGTCACTGGCACAGGCTCCCCAAGGAAGTGGTCATAGCACCAAGCCCGTCAGGGTTCAAGGAGCATCTGGACAACACTCAGTCTTATGGTTTAGTTTTAGGTATCTGCGAGGAGCAGGGAGTTGGACTTGATGATCCTTCTGGGTCCCTTCCAACTTGAGATATTCTGTGATTCTACGAATGCAAACCACACAAATTTTTTCTCTTAGGAAAACTTCAGTAATGCTTAGACAGGCGATGCATACCAACCCAAGATCCTCAAGCTCATTAGTACTGCCCAAGGGAAGTTTCTGGACATTTAGTTTTCACCATGCGAACTCTGGCTTCTGCTTTTAAGCGCTGAAATCAGGCAGAAGTCACTCTAGCCGTAGACATCAACATGCCCAGGGCACACAAATTGATGATTTCACTTCCTTTTTCATCTCAACCTTTTCATACTCTTACATTCAGGAGTCCAAGTTAAGATCCAGTGAAATGGCTGTACTTGTCAGCTGAGCAAAACACCTAAATAACATGACATTTCACACCACTATAGCCAGTCAGGCCACTTCACGAGGGAAAAGCATGGTGCTTTATGTGTATTTCCTCACTGAGAGGTAATAAACAGTCATTGTCCTCTAGACTTAACTTCGGCTATTCGGTTTCTACCACTGGTTAGCTGGGAACTGGTTGTGCAGAAATCGTAAATTCAAACCAATGGGCAAGAAACAAATTTCAGAGACATCCATACTAGCATTCCGCTCTAAACAGCTCTACTTTTAATAGACAATTGGATTTTTAATTTTAAAGGCATAATACTGAGATTTTAATCAATGCTTAGATAGGATGAATCCATACAAATGTGACTTATTTGAACTGAACACCATATTGTGCTGGTGACCCTAATACGTCTGTCCCTCAATCTACTGTAATTTTGAAGTCACAAAAATATACAGTAAATGAAGCTCTAGATGATGATATTTAGCTGTCTTGAAATTTCCTTTATGTTCTGCCAACTTCAATTCTGATTTTGACTGGAATGGTAACTGGTAAATGATAATCTGGCATGCACTTATTAGCAGAAAAACAACATCTTTTTAGAAGTACAGTAAACCAGATAAATTTTTATCTCACACCAGACGAGTTCAGCTTCTAGCCCAATGTACTGTCTTTAGTCTTTTGTTGCTGATTGCACAAATGGCAGAAAAACATTCTATTACACATTAGGCTTTTAGCTATAAGGTCTTCCATTTAGCTATTGCTATTTCTTCTCTCTCCCGTTTCCCACATTTTAAGAGATACCATCAGTGGGAAATCTGCTCAATTTCAAACAAGTGGGGTAGAATAGTTTCACAAAGTAAATCAGTCCCAATTCTTATGTTTGCTTTTATGGATTTGAAAGTGCATTTCATGTTATTTTTACTATTTAAAAAAATATCTTCACTATTGGGTAAAACATCCAACAGAGTGGATGGGAGAAACAGTGACTTTGGATGGAGGACTGCAATGAAACTGACTGTGAAAACAGTGTCTCAAATATGCAAAATAAACAAAAAGGGAAGGAAAAAGAGAATTACATAGATTTCTTTTTTATAGTAACCTCAGCTATCACTTGTCAAAACATTTTAGCTGTTTTAAGACTCCAGGATTGAAGGTGTAGTTTTAAATGCATACATGCATTAAAAGATAAAGAAAGAAAATAAAGTATTGTTTTAAAGCTTACGTTCCTTTTAACTTCTAATTAATAGTATCTTTGTTATTTTAGGAGCCTCCTGGGTATTTAGAGGGCTAAACTGCAATAAAACCAAGGCACATAAATGAAACCTATTAAGGTCGTCTTAGTCAATAAAAACTAATTGCATCGAACAATAGCCGCAGCAGAGGGACAGCCCTTGCCGGTGAGCAGGAGGGGAGGAGGGCACCTCGTGCAGTCCCCACCACACAGAGAAGGCTGCTCCCCCCTGAAGTGTGACACCTCCAACCCTGCCCTCCTGCAGGGCGCACCCCAGCCCTCTTCACCCACCCACAGGAAGCGATTTGACAGTACTATTTCAACAGCCATATGGCTGTGCCACGCAAATTTGGCCTTGCTGCCTCACACTGTTGCTGTTAACCTCCTCCCCGACTTCCCAAAACATCTCCTGACAGATGCATTTTGCCACAGCAAACACCCGTGGTAAAGTATTCCTCCTCATGCTCTTCGGGCAGAGGCACAGAGGCCCCATCAAACGTGTTACACTGTCCCAGAAGGCGCTTTATCTGAGTCAGAGGGGATTTGTGTGCACCAACTTGCACATGTACTTTACAGGCTGAGCCGCAAGGAGCCAGCCGTGACACCGACGGGTGGCCCGCGATGCCCAGTGCCTTGCGAACGTGGCTTCTGTCAGGGCAGGTCAGCAGGGCCCCGGGACGGGGGGGACACTGCCCCGAGAGACGGAGCCCAAGGGACAGAACTCAGAGCAATTTTGGAAGATATGGTAAACAATCTATCTTAACAATATGGAAAACATCTACATTGTTTCTCAAAACAGGTTGATAAATGAAATCCAATGCCTACCTTAGACAGAAAGCCTTTGAAAAACCCTCTATTCAATGCATGAGGGAAAAAGCAGCCCAAATATTTATAAACCACTCAAATTCTACCTATACGCTCTCTGAGGACATGAGTTCCCTTTTCTCCTATGTTATGAGCTAGACTGAGTATTTACAACAGTTTCCTTCATCTGACTAAAGTTTCATCTGTGATCTCCACACCTGTCTTTTTATTTTATCCATTGAATATCACTAAAATTTATTTTGTTCCTTTGGTGACAGACCTCCTTCATCTCGGAAGGGGAGCACTAACTTCTCTAAGGTCTATAACAGGAGCAACTAACTGTGAACTAGACAATGTTAGGAACACACATTTTTTGCGTTTCTTTGCAGAATGAGTCTGCATTGCTAGTGGATAGATAAAATTCAATCTGCTAGATGGGGAGATTGCTTGAAAGAAACTTTCAAAGCACAATTCTGCATAGGTATGTCTCATGAGCAATCAACAGAGTTGCTAACTTTCTCATTACTAAATGCCATGTTATTTACATAGAAGCCTCACAGACACATTCTTCCTTAAAAGCATTGCGGGTGGCAGGCAAAAATCCTTTCATCCAGTCTTCGCTGAGAAGGGACTGGAGGTACACGAACAGTGATAAAACATGAACCACAAAGACAAACCAGAAGGCCCAGCCACTAGTTGTTCACTGCTCATTGAAAGCTTTTAGTTTCTGGGTATTTTATTTAAAATCCACAAAGTAGAAGTAAGATGTGCTTTAAAACATTTCTACTCCAGAGAGGAAATTCTTAGAGATTATAAACTAGGAATTAAGGCCAAGTCCTAAACATACACATATACGCTAAACTTTCTGCACGTGAGAACTGCTGTTTACTTCCGCGAAACTACTGTGAGTGTAATTAAGCACAGGCATAAATATTTAATACCTATGGCCATATGCTATATGGAGGAAATGTCTGCTCTACAATAAAGATGCACATTTAACAAAAATATTCTTTAAGTATATAAATATATTTGGAAGGAAAGATTTTTTTTTCCCCCTTTTTAAGTCAAACTCTTTAAGATCTGACTTAAACATCAAAACCAAAGTGCTGATAGCTGCATTTTGATTAACAGGTTTAAGAACTGGAAAGCTAGATATTAGGGGAGAAATGGCTTCATTAAGTTTACTTCTACACTGAGGCAAGTTCAAGGAGGAAAGAGTCATATTTGTAACTGGTAAAAATATCAGTTCTTGGCTCTAAACACAGCTCCTTATTAGATCAGTGTCAACCTGTACAGTACTAGCAATCATACAACACCTGAAACTGTCTGCAAACTATTACCGAAACAACTGGAATAAAGGCATACATGACTATGTAAAGAAGAATGATGGAGAACATCAAAATTTTGGCCTAATTTTGATCTTGTATCATCAGGCATAATCAACCCCTTTATATAAATACTCTTTTTATCATCAGCAGTTTAATTAAAATGCTTGCAATTATAATGACGAAATTACAGTTTTGTAAAATAGGAAAACTGTATTTACTGGAAAATTAAGTATATCCTTCCAGAAGCCAAACAACTGGATATGATCTAAAGATGTGTTGCTTCAAAAAAGTGAAGCAATTCTTTGATTTAGAAGACTTGAAAACACTAATATGTCATTTCCCTTCTCCCCAAACATACACGTAAGCATACCAGAAGAACCATGAATAGCAACTGTTCTTATGAGAATGTTTTTCATGAAAAGTTCACTTTACCTCCCACACGCATCAAGCTGACAACTGCGAATCAATTCAAAATGTAAGCACCTACGTCCTAAGACAACCCGCAGCACTCAGTTAACAAGTCTGTCATCTGCTTAATTTTGGTTTGGTTAGGGATGTTGAGGGGGGTTTTCAATTGGTTTTGTTTTTTTTTTTTTTTTTTTTTTTTTTTTTTTGCTTTGGCTTACTTTCACTTGTTTATTTTTTTAAAGATTCATCAACATGACGATTTGTAGCAATTTATTAACACTTGCAGAACCAATTTCCTCTTTCAGAAAGGCCACTTCTCAACTTAAGGTTGAAAGCCAGTGCTGTGTAAATGCTTACCTTCCAAGAGATCACAGCCTCTTTAAGCTACTGTTTTGCTACCAGCCCCAACCAGTCCTACCACTGATAAGAACGCCCAAGAAGATCAAACCTGGGGGAAAGCTGGCATGCATGCCTCTCTCTCCAATAAAAGTACGCCGGATCAGCACTGCTGTTTCCTTCTCTCTCTTGCTCCCTCCCAACCCCCACAAAGGAACATAAAATCTAGTAAGTGAAGCAAGATCTGCAGGATCAAAACACAATTTATTTCCCACCAGCGTGATGTGGCATACACAAACACCTCACTAAACATCACTCCTCACAGGAAGCAGACTAGCCTAGAACAGGCTTTGAAACTATCGGGTTCAAAAACTGTGAAACCAATCGTGAGAGAAACCTTTCTGAAACAGCAATTGCAAAAGACCAACAAAAATCTGTCAGTTGGGGGGGGTGGGGGGTGGGGTGTTCCTCCTGCAAGGACCAAATTATACTCCTTTCCTTTAACTTATTATAATTTAACTATTAAAGGTCTCTTGAAACAGTAGCTTGCTGATGTACGACAAACTGTCTTTACGTTTTCACATATTCTGGGAAGGTGGGGTTCCTCCCTAACTTGAACAGAGACCCATAAAGATACAAAGTTAGATGCTGGTACAACTACGTAAAGGCACGTATTATTGATTGGCTGGGGTTGAAGAAATAAAAGAAGCACTAAAATGGCCTCTTTCCATCACAAGCTGCATGCGCCTGTGACAGGGCCCTACTGTTCACTTTAATTTTTTTACTGCATCAGCCAGATTCGTAACTAAGATTTCCAGGAAAGTCCATGAAAGAAAAAAATAATAAGTACTAATTAACTATTCTAAAGAAAGTAATTAAGTAGTATCTGTAGTGTTGAACAATTAACCCCAGACTGTTTTGCTAGGTCAACAACACAAACTTGTTATACTGCAACCAGCTGTCAAAGACTGTTGTTGCTAGCAAAAAAGATGACAATCGAAACTTTAAATGTACATCTAAAACTTCATTTCATAGTTTCTGTGGCTTGAAATTAATTGTCAATATTTAAACAGCCAAGAGTATGCTTCATATGGGCCCACATTCTCAACCTAAACAAAAAGGAGAAAGAAATGAGAAGGAAGTCTAAGCTACTATTTTACTCCTCTGTGGACAGGAACAGTTCATCACATTTCTTCTTCACATCAAGTTTCTTTTAGTAAATACCTTCACTAAACTCTCCTCAATCAGCATGCTGTTAGTTCTAAGCTGCTGAGAAGGAAAAAAAAGAAGAAAACCAACCTCCAAGCCTGTGCAATCTGCATGTAATTCTGATAGAGTAAAGTTCATCACTTGATACTACTCACTTCTAGATATTCATACACATAATTAATACGTAAATCTGTTTCATTTTGAGAAGCATTTGGGGTTTTTTTGCATTAGGTCACTATATCTCTTATTCTTGTTTCTTCAGGGTTTTTGTTTGTTTAAAAAAGAACAAGGTTCCCAGTTCCTACTATTTCAACCGCAAAACATCTTTTTATGTTTTTTAAAGTAGGAAATATTTGTAATAAATACCAAATCAAACCACCACTACAATAATAGTACATCTTCCCACTACATACCAAATATTACATGAAATAAAACTAAACACATATGGGAGATAAACTCGTTACCAGTTTACAGTAAAGACCCCCTAACTTCAATACAAACCATAGACCACCTTGACAGAGTCACCTGTATTTTAAATGCAAGGAGCTGCTTCTGAGTATCAGGACCATATTTTGCCCTTTCAAGAAGCATATGAAGATGGAAAAAAAAAAACCCCACCTATATACAGACTGGCACTAGTCACTTGGTAGGATCTTTTTCTCTAAAATATTTTTTAAAACACTACTTTATTTAACTTGGGGCGAAAAGAGGGACGTGATTTTCTCTTGTCAGAGTGCTATGATTAACCCCTGTATTAAGACTAATTACTTATCCAGGCGCTAAGCAGCCACTAATTCCTCTGATTTCAGTTGGAGCCCCAAAGCTTCTGAAAACCAAGCCACTTATTTAGATATCTATATTCAAAAGCGTTGGCCTCTTAAAGCACCCAGCTAGTACACATGCTGGAGACACAAATTATTAACAACATGATCAGCATGAGCCATAGCCAGTATACAAACAGTCTTGAGTGTCTGTCATAAAAGCACAGAAATAATGAGGTGCAGGTAACCTTAGTGTTTACTTCCATTTAGGTTAAACTCAACAGTCTGATCTCGCCTGACAGCAACCCCAAACAACCTCTGGCTTTAGATCCAGGCCGCTACATGAGGAGAACAGTACTTTGTTCCTAAAAATGTAGTCGAGAGAGATACTACCATGTGTTTATTCAAGCTGCTGGTGGTCTAGCTGAAGTAGCCTACAGCTTTTCCAAAAGCGGTTAAACGCCGATTAGATGACAGTCACAGCTATGCAAGAAAGTTTTAAGCAATTAACTGCCTTTGGAAAAAAACTGCATAGTCTGAATTACCTTTTCAACTGCATGTGCTAGGACGGTCTTAGGACTGAAGATAACAGCTGTTATCTCAGTGGGATTGTCTTGTTTTTTGTCATAATTATACGGTAATATTTCTGGAGGGCAACAAATTTTGTTTAGAAAGCAGAAACAGTAAGGAGTTGAGCCACGTCAAGTCCCAGTGACAAAGCAAGTTGCTGGAGTGACAAAGTGGAATTACTGCACCATTTGGGAAAAACCAATTATGGCACACATAGCATATAGCTTTAAGAAACCCAAGAAAGCAAGCTTCAGGGAAGGAAATCACATGTATACAAACACTGATAATAAATAATAATAAACAGAAGGTCTGTTCATTACATTATGCAGAACCTGGAAGAAATCATTATTCATCTGCTTGCCTGCTCAGTCTGTATTTTAGTGCAGGCTGCAGGAAATAACTTCCAATATTCAAAAAAAAAAAAAAAAAAAAAAAAAAGACATGCAGGTGGATGGCTTTGTGTATCTGATTTCATCAGAACTCTGAAACACAAGTGCTGGAAACCAGAATAATCAAATGAAAGACTACAAAGCAGACTAAACCCACCTCAAAAGAAATTAAAAAAAAAAAAAAAAAATGCATGTATGTACATGCATTACATGGAAATCAGAAAGAGGGACTCGTCGTCAGCTCCTTGAGCTAAAGGTTATCATGCTGAAAACAGAAAATCAAGTTAGCAAAAACATTTTGATTATGCAACTTTCCCTTTAGAATAAACTAGCAAGAAGGAAGGAGTCAAATTTACTTTGCCCTTTTAAAGGCAATTCTCAAAGAAAGTATAGCAATAGTCACAATTTTCAGTATTTCTAAAAATGTCATATTCTCATTACAAAGCGCTGTTAATCTTTATTTTTATGCACACACACAAAGGTAAAATACAGTTTATTACATTTCAATCTAAGAGATTAACACATTAGTATTTATTTTTATTGGCAGTGTGCCCAAATACCCCAGATCTGCAAGACTGATAGTGGAAAGGAAAATATTTCAGGCCTCAAAGAGCAGATCTATGGTTGCTTGGAATGTGTAAACAGACAGAGCCTGTTTTACTTCCCACCCCCACTCTCACCATACACACCTCCTCTACCTAACCCCTCCTAACATTACCAAGGAGTGCTGCTCTCAAGCAGAGGAGAGAACAGAAATGTAGTAACATCAAATAACAAAATTCCTGACATTTTAAGATGCAAGAATTTGGATTTGCTGAAATGCGATGGTACCACATAAATGGCTGGAGTCTAAACCAAAACCAGTACTGCATAAGACCCCAAAAAAAAGGAAAGAAAAGAAAAATCAGTTGAGCAGGCTTGCTATGTGACAGACCTGAAAACACAAACGAAAGGAATCCAAATGCTCCTCTCTAGATTATTCTTTGTGGAACAACTAAAGATCAGCCAGATCTGTGTTCTATCAGAGAATACTGATCAAAGCACTACAAAAGAGAAGGGGTATTTTCATGAAAATCTACACGTTGTAACAAAACCGATGCCAAAATTTAATGTTGGTATAAATTACCTTCTGTGAAAACAAAGATTATTACTCGCATAATGATATATACACCCACAAAGCAGTAATTCATAAAAATAGATATCATCGCATCCTAAGAAGTTTACAATATAATTAGATCAGTGGTTTTTAATCTCTTTAAATTTGTGGACCTATAAAGATACCTTGTACAGTGAATTTGAACAGAATGACAATAGACTTCCTTTTTTTTCCCCCCATAGATCTCTAAAAAAACAGCCATGTGTCCCCTAGCAGCTTGCAAGCCACAGTTTCAAACTACAGAATTAGAGAATTGGTAAATATTACTGCTGTTATTTACCTAGTAGCTTTAGTCTTCAAAAACAAAAACAAACAAGAAGGTACCAAAAAAAAAAAAAAAAAAGGCAATTAAAACATCTGAGCAAATGGCTGTGTATGATTGGAAGCTCAGAAAACCTGAGAAAATAAAAAGGGAAAACTTGAAAACAAAATATATAGAGTCAAACACTGAAAGGCAGTATCATAATGTTGTTTACAAATAACAGGTCACACAGCTCTCGTACTTTTCCTTTCTTTTAATTTTACCATTTTTATGAATGCATTTGGCTAACATTCAAAAGAACACATCCATAGACTAATGAGGGTAAAATGCTGGCTGAAAGGAGACACAAGCAAACAGTCTGTCAGTAGAATATTTGCAAACAGTTGAAATCAATAATAAATTCAGCCTAACCAAATGCAATGCATACAAACAGAAATTAAAAGACTAAGGCAATTGGCAAATACATAAATGATGTTTCAGGCCACAGGGCATACTTTCTCACATACGTTAGCACGTTAAATAGGCTGGCAAGACATTTGCTCCACTTGAGACACCAGAGAAATAACCATATGTATTTCCAAAGACAAAAATAACAATTAAGACAATGCTAACAGCATAAATAATTATATATTTATGTAAAACAACTATTTGTAGAATGTTTGAGTCATCAAATGAAAAAAATCTGAATCAGAAAGTTTATTTTTAAGGTTAGAAAAATAAACTTAACGCTCCCTCTGTGTAATTTTCCTTATCCACTGTTGACAAACACAGAGCAACCACCCCAGAGAAAAACAGTAAATTATTAAAATAAAACACATACGCTACATCACCAGTACACAGACATACCCATTCTAGCGGGGTGGGGGGGGTGGTTTGCATTTAGGAGCAGTGAAACCTTCACATTTATTTCTACAGCCAGCATCTAATGTGAGGGATGAGGCATTGCGCTATGCACTGTCAGGCTTCTGCTTTCCAACTGAGCCTCCCTGGGCAGGACTCGTACCTCCAGAAGGCTTTGCTTAGCTGGCATTAACCAGTCGGCTGAGGTAGGCTTGGGGCTGCGGTCTGTACAACGTAATGAGAGCCAGACTGCTGAGATTCATCGCAGAACGGATTAGAGAAAGCACAGCTCCAGCCTCTGGCCAGTGTAAAATGTGCAGGGTATACCTATCACTGCATGGGAAGGCTGGCACGTGGTCTCAACAGAGGGTACGGCATTTATAACCCTTACGCAAAAGACAAGCATCAGGTGCCGGACCTGCCGTGTCGGGCTTCTTACACGATAGGTCACAGTTGGCAAATAGCTTTGAGACTAAACATGACCTAGACGGGCAACGACGAGAACGTCCTGCCACTGCTTGCCAGTTGCTTTTTGGGTGGCTGCTGGTAGAGTTTCTTAGACCTTTTGATGTGGGCTGGCCTGAAGAACTAAGGGCACTTGACTGAAAAAAGTCACAGGTTCCAACCACCCACCTAAGCTGGTCACTTTTCAGTGTATGTGTTTGCAACCTCAAATTGCTAAGTCTTACACTTTATACTGCAAAATATTAAGCCTAAGTAAATTTCAACATAGCCAACAGAGCTCCTGCACATTTTAAAGAAACTGGGCTCTAAATCTCAGCTTCATGTTTGTCAGCTACAGAAACTTCAAAGAACATTGTGAGGGTTCAGATAAGAATGGTATTCAAAATAGATCACGGAAGTTATGCCATACAAAAAAGACTACTTATGTGGGCTACGGGAAAGGAGAGGGACGCCACAGTCTCTGTTTCATTACGAGAACACTGACTGTCAGGACTAAAACTCAAATCACACGTGTC
Source organism: Morus bassanus (assembly GCA_031468815.1). Taxonomy (NCBI): domain Eukaryota; kingdom Metazoa; phylum Chordata; class Aves; order Suliformes; family Sulidae; genus Morus; species Morus bassanus. The sequence continues at coordinate 82,094,039 of CM062568.1, read as the reverse complement.
ATCCGTCGCTTTAAAAAAAGGCTCAAAAGTGTTGACTTCATCAGTCAAGAATCCATGCTGCCATCATATAAGGCCTGATCCTAGAAGTCTCCTCCACACGCCAAAGATATTTTTGCAACATCAGGCCATAGCTATAACAGGATTTGTTGAATGTTCAGAACACAAATCTATCATCAACTCTGTCCTTGTTGGTGTTACCTGTGTATCGTGGAGCTGACAAAAAGAAAAAGTATGAAACACAGAAAATATCCATTAAAATGAAACCTCTTAAACTTCATGGGAAACTCCAATAGTTTGGGGGGGTGGGGCGGGGGAGGTGTTTAAAAAAAAGTTTAACAGCAATTACAAAAAGGTTGGAAAAACCCCACAGAGGCTTGTTCAGAGGCGACCTAATACCCTAAACCCAACTCTGTTAGCCAAGAAACTAACTTACAGATTAACAGAAGATTAACAAATTAAAGCAATCATTACTTCTAACTCTAAACTGACCACCGAAAGGGAGATAAAACTTTTTTTTCATAATTTTCTTTTGATACTTTGTTATCCTAATTTATAATTTGATGGAAAATGGGACTGTACTTTAGTAAGTAGAATTTTACATTCACACTTTTTAATAAACTAGCAACAAAATAAATTGACAATGCGTTTTCATCTTTAAAAATCTTCAAAACCAGTCATTAATAAAATCTTCATAATAGTTCTGTAGGATGGTAGGCAAATAAATCATTTACATTCCATCAGAAGTGGAATGTAAATGATTTATCCAGCTGTGGAAAGGAGTGCCCTATCAATTGCCTCGTAAAGATGTTAAGGAACAGGTCTTTTCTTTTAATAGATATATATATATTCAAATTTACTTGGAAAAAAAAAAGAAAAATGTCGTTACTTCAAAATAATCTCATGGCAATACGAATATAGGAGCAAACAACAACAAAAGTATTCACTGTAATTATCTGAACATTTTTTAAATATGTACAGGATACAGGTCACTATATATTTTAAGTAAGAGGAAATTCAATTTCTTTCTTTCACACTGGACTCCATGTCCATAAACACCTGCTACGCACAACAAACCTTATCTACAAAGCCACCGTTCACTGGGCATGATCAAACTGACAATGTATAATTGCATTTAACATGTTGCCATTAGAGGACACAGAACTCTTCCATGTTTCAAGTGCTTTTTTTAACCCAAAATATATGCTGTTGGTAACGTAATAGATACCATGAAGAATATACTGTTTACCCTAAGCAAAATTTAAAATAAAAAATTTAATCCAGCAGTGAGCACATACACATACAAACACGCAAAACATTAGAAAAAACAGACGCACACAAAAAGCCATTGCTGTAACCACAAAATAACAGCAACATGTTAGAAAATACCCACATACCACATACATTACCGTCGTAACACTGAAGAAATGCACAGGAGTAAGTGTTTTGAAGGCATGTCATCTTAGCCAAGAAAAAAAATACAGTTCAGAAAATTCCTAAAGAATACTTGTTAGTTACTTGTCGGTCACCAGGTTAAACCCAGGGGAGCCTAGCTTTGGAGGTAACCTACTCCCACGCTTCTTCCTCCTTCTTGTAAACTGCCCATAAGGGCCTACGCTACATTCTGTTTTCTACCTAACCTCTACCCAGCATTACCAGACCAGGTAGTAAAGATATGACGGTGGTCTCCCAGAAAAGTTGATTTCATTCATCAGCAGTGAGAGTAATCGTTATGCTAATGCTTTAGTAAATTTGAGCTGTATGTAATAAATAGGTTCTTTCCTTCCCCTCTAATATTGTATTTATTTAGGGCCATCCTTTCAGCTTGTCTTATGTTTTTTTCCAAGCACATAAAATCCTGTGAGAACGAAGCTGGATGAATTTTTACGATACACTGTCATGCACTACTTTTGAACTAATTGGCTCATTTAAACTAACTGGTTACATAAGATACTTATTAATACAAGCGGAAGTATCAGAGCTGAGCATGTTTGGGTTTTTTAAATATAAAAATAGATTCCTACAAATACCAATGAGCATTGTTAGTGAGTTGTAACACCATCAACCCCAAAACACAGTAATAGTCAAAATGGAAATAAAGAAACCTTGAATACCTTTCAGAGAATGACACAATATCTGTCTTGTGAACACCACGCAATGTTATTAAAAATGTACCTGCTTCTGTTCTTTACTTTCATTTTTGAGAACTGGGATAGGAAGGAAGATGCGTTCCTCCTCAGAATAATCCTTGGGCCTGCCTTTTATCTGTGCCTTCCAGATTACATTATTTTAGTTTAAAAGTCAACAGATTAAAAAGTAAACTGTATTAACTACATAAAACTACAGAAGCCCTTACATTAAGAAAGGACAAAACTCAATCCAAAAAGTAAAAAAAACCAGCAAAGTTAAGCTACAACGAAAGAGAGCTTGAATGCATATAATTGGCAGCATTACCAATATCTTCTGAAAAAATTAGGAAAGATTTGGTGTGTTTCAATCAACCCTGTAACCAAATTAATTCCTAGAGGTCCAATTCACATGTGCGTGTAAACGGGCACGAGAAGAGTTAAGTTTGTTTTGTGACTGTAAAAAGCACCAGATAGATATCCTTGGAAACTAATCCCCACAATATGAACAGGCACCGTCTGTGCTTGGATTCTCTGTCCTACCCCGCCAGCAAAGCTCGACCCTATCTACGGAGAACGCTAGGCAAGAGAATAATTTCACCTCGATCCCTCTGTTGAGATCAGGGTTTAAATTTTACTTCTAAAAGCAACTAAAAACTAAACAGAATTTAAAAAAAAAAAAAAGGAAGCAATTATGATTTTGAAGTTTGAATGCATCCCTCAGCCACATACAGTACCCCAGTTGTCACCTCCTGGTCTCACAATTCTCAGTTAGACGTATACGCACAGTATCCACTCCTGACTTTGCCACATTTCAGCAAGCACATAACTAAAAGGTGCTGCACCTCTGTCTTCTCCCAAAACTTGGCATCCAGCCTGGCCCAGTCCTACATTCATTTCACTGGCTCTGCACCACTTCAGATGCTGCTGACTGGAGCTTGAAACCTGAGTATAACCTAGCTCAGGGTTTGAGAGCCTATCCATTGCACTCCAGCACCATTCTCCAATGTCAGGGTGACTCCTTTTTATTCCAGAGCTACTTTTCGGGCTACCTCAAAGCGATCTACATATGTATACACGCGTGTGCATACGGCAATTAGCGTAGTTCATTTTAAACAATTACTATTTGTGAAACTGATTACTTGTCAACTATCCCAACTGAGACTACAAAAGTCTTTGTACTAATGGGTCTCTGGAACCACCTATCCTCTGCCAGTAGCAACCAGACTAAACACACTGGCATAGACAACAAGCAACCTGTAGCTGCTAAATGACACTGAAACTATCATATGGTTATAACAATTCCTAATTGTAAGTTACCAACATACGTGGATTTGCAACAAATACACATTCTCATTTCACTTCATAAAAATCTCATGTATGTACTAACTGTACACCATGAAGGTCAATTCTTTTCGAAGAACATCTTCCAACGATTTTGCTGTCAGCCACGGGGTTGTGTTCAAATCGGTACAAACTCATAGACACTTCTAAGTCCATGGACACTCCTGGACACTTCTAAGCATGAAACACAACAACAGCTGTATACATGTGAATCATAACAATGCAACAGCTTCCTTCCAGCGGTGCTATTACAGCACGATTATTCTGTTCAGAAATATAAATCATAAATAGTTGGCTTCACTCTTGAACTACGGAGAATATTCTGCAGAGTCTCTATCCAATGGCCGAGGATTAGTGAAGAGCTGATAGCCCTACACAGCAAAACACAGCAGAAGCCAAAGTTGTACATCCAGTGCGCTTTGCTGCCTTCAAAAAGGAGCACAACAAATGTATTATTCTGCAGAATGACAAAGGGGATCTATCCACCAAACGAAAATCCTCTTTGTTTTCTTGAAGATAACGTCAAAGAATATCTTCCAAGTATTTTTAATGCCTAAGGGAAAAGCGCTGCTGCTTTGCTGTATCAATAATTTATTGCAGCTATGGGAAAGTTGTGTTTCAACTGGAAAAAAAAATAAAATCACATTTCATGTTACCCCATCTTTCCATGTAACAAAATTATGATTTTATGCGAGAAAGTGCGTTCTAACCCCCCTAAATAGTAGTAAGGGGTTAAACTGTAACTAAGAATTAGGAGATCAAATGAAATTTAGGTCAGTAAATGCAATCACATTTTGAATGGCAGCGGAGCAATGTATAGAGTAACAGTTACATATTAATGGAGAACACTGCTTTTTAAAAAGCCTTGTTTCACCCTCCAATGGCAGAGAAAGGCAATAAAACTCAGAACTTAATTAGACAAAAGTATTTTGATGAGTATATATATATGCAATTATTACACATTATTAGTGCTACTCGTCTGTTCATAAATAGGCCACAAGCCGTGTCATCTAAGCATCGAGAGCCACTGTTTTGTCCAGGTGTTCAGTGTACTGTGTAACTTCTCACAGCAAATGAGTAAGATTCAACACCCAAGCCAAACTGTATTTATGCGATGCTCTTAGCTAAAATATTAAAATAATTGCTTCTTCACACTACAGTACTATTATCACAATTTTATACTGAATGGATACCAGAGGGTTCTTGGCATAAAAGTCTGTTATAACTTCATATAAAATTACAAATCTCTACATGCACTCCAATTTAAACAGGACGAGCAGACGTGTGTTGACTGTCCGTACTACAAACAGAGAAGGTCAAGAAATGGGGTTGATCACTGTGATGCCCCTTTTATCGCATAAAGGCAATAAAATGGTAACAACGGAAGCCAAATCATCAGATGCGCCTAACCCCAAGCCTCTTTTCCTACTGCAGTCATACCAGTAACCCAGACTAAAGAAAGGGACCGGTGGCTGGGACCCGGACAGAGGATTACAGAGGCAACACACAGACTGCATGTCCACCCATATGCTCTCCTCTCCTCAAACAACAAACGAAGAAATCTGATACCTGCTACTAGAGCCCAATATTTTTAAAGCATCGACATCACTTAAACTAAATACAAACATGCAACATGCACGAGTAAAGCCATGCAAGATGCCTGTGCTCCTTAACCTTCAAAACAGCCATGTATCCATAGTTAAACTCGCTTTCAGTTAAGCTTGCAGAAGCAATTTTTTATATTTCTATGGAATTACTAAATATTAGTAACTATTATTTACATATTTCTGCCTATGGCAAGATCTCTACACAAGAGGAAAACTGGCAAGAAATTATGACCTTTTCTTACGAGATTGAACATCCTTCTTTGATTCTGCCTACTTTTTACACAGTCCCAACTTCAGAGGGCTTGTGTTTGTAAAACAAAACACCGTCAGTCATTCTGAAATGAAACTCCATGACATTAATGACCAGACTGCCACACAAAAAAAAAAAAAAAAAAAAAAAACCCCAAACCTTGAAATATTCTCTTGTCTACCAAAGGGAAGAAAAACAACCTAAACTCTGTTTTTAACCTTTGGATGTTTGTTTCAGTATCATTAAAATGACAGATTTTGTATTGACAGGAAGGCCGCTATTCCTATGTAGAGCTGTAGTTCCAATGTTTTTGTTTAATTTCAACCAACTTGTCCAAGTAGGCCATTTGGTAGAAACCTATAAATGGCACCCAGGGGGTCTGGGTTCTTGCTGTAAAGAGGTCAGCTATTTCCTCCTAACTAAAAATAGGCAAGAGGAGGGAAGGGAAGAGGGAACGGAGTTTTAATTTAGCAGCTGAAAAGGAGTTTACAAAATTACTTCCATCTTGCCTCATAATGAAGATTATGAAAAAAAGGAATCTGCCCTCAAGAGTTACAAAACCTTCATCATTTTACAGGCAGGCTGGTGTACATTATCTAAAGTAACGTTAAAGTAACGCAGTAATAGTAAAGAGAGTGCAGGGTACGGATCACACGTTGCGAAGGAAAAGGGATGCCCACACCCTCTTTGCGCAGAGCAGCCCAACTGATTGGCAGGGGTGCTGCCAGGTGTTAACAACTCTCCTCTCTCCTACCAGCTAAGGTCATGCTGTTGTCCCACAGATAAGGCACTACAATCAGCTGCCATTCCCTGAGTCAGGTTTTTTCCACCATTTCCCCTCCTGGCTTTTTGTCTCCCTTACTTACTCACATTACAACCTTTCTGGGGCAAGAACCGTCACCTACGATATTCCCAAAATGGCCCTGATTTGAATGGGGGCCCCTTGGCACTACTAAAATATAAACAACATCGGTTCAATGCCGACTACAGCGTGAATTCTAACACTGGACTCTAACAGAAGCCAACAGAAAACAGCAAGACCCAATGGCACTGAAGCACGCACCCACGCGCCACGTACAGTGATCGCGAGGCTAAAGCCCTGAGATGGGTCCTCCAGCCTCATCTCCACGAGGAACTGAACTGAGCGTATCGCTAAACCCTAAGCGCATCATGCTGCTGACTTATCTCAGCTACCGAGAAACAACATCCCATCCGCGCTGAAGGACATTCTCCTCTACTCCTTCCAAGCTTGGGGATGTAGGCATTTAATGACTGCCGCTGCCAGAGGAGTCTCCGTGCGGGAAGCTCTTCCGGGAGGCACGGCACATCTCGTGGTCAACAGGTCTACTTCCGGCCCCCTTGGCAGGGAAATGGGAAAAGCCCACCTGTAAATAAATGGGAGGGCCAAAACTGGACAAACTGGCGGAGCAGAAGCCTTACAATTCCAGGCGCAGACACTTTCCCACTTCCCTAACGAGATTTAATTTATTTTTGCTCTTTCTATACTCTTATTGTTGAGCATGGAGGACGCTTGCCACCCGCTGAAAAGAACAAGCAGCGGCATAATTCACAACAGTGGCACTACAGAGGACATAGGAGTTACTTAATCGGGTGGGGGAAGGGCAGAGGATGTATTCAGATGACAACTTATCTGCAGAGGGGGGTTTTTTTTGGTCCTATGAGACTTGGCCAGCTGTGTAGTTGCCAGTGCTTACATGTATGTGTAATTTTTAATCCTCTCTGCTTCTGAAACACCACACTTTTTCGTATTGGGGGGAAGAAAAACAACCTCGGTCGTTGCTTAGCTTGCTGAAGGTGTTAAACTGAGACGACTACAGCAGCTCTGCTCAAATATCCACCGGTTTTGCCATTATTGCATGTAGCCTAAGAAAGGTTTAATGTATTTTTAATGTGATAGCATCCTCCCCCTCTCGCTTTCCTTTTTCCTCCCACCCCCTCTACAAACCTTCTGTGGGAAAGCTTCCCTTTTTTACTATCACTGTCGTTGAGATGTTGCAATTATTATCTGTAATCGTTTAAAACAAAACAAAACAAAAAACCCAAAAAACCAAACCAACACCGAAACACACTAGGACAATCCTGCTCTCTTGCCCACATAATCTGCTATCACAGAATGAACGTATTTGCTTCAAAACCTGCCCAGGATCTCTGTATTTGACAGTACGCTCACCGTAGGACAGGAGGAGGCCTAAATCCAGCATGTGCAGCCACATGGTAAGCAAGGTATATTATGTTAAAATGTGTTCATGCCGCACTAGCAGTCTCAGTTAAAGAATTGCTAATAAACGGGCTAAGGAAGAAAGATATGATGTTATATTTGTCACGAGGAAAGACCTTGTATTTATTACCTACAATCAGATTTCCCTCTGGCACGGTGTATTTGTTTTCATACTGTTAGCCTAAAACGCCAGTCCCGAAATTTTAATTTTACACTCCATTTTATTCAAATCATCACTTGAGGAGCGCTCTTTTCAACGGAGTATTTCAGTTTTCTGCAACATTATGCTGCAATATTTTCTTTTTGCGTGAAACACTCAATGAGCTCCACCAAACAGACCACCTCCCCTCCCCCACCCCACCCCCCCTCCATCCACACTTTAAAGACTTGTGCGTCAGGAAAGGAAAAACGCCGCACAAATGCTGGCGGAGAACAGCCAGAGACATGTTAAGACAGCATAAAGGAAAGCTTTTATTCAGTCGAAACACCGACTTTGAGAAATTAATATGCGAGCCTAACTTTTAGGGTGTGGCTTTGTGGTTTGTTCCCCCCCCCCTTTTTGTGCCGTGCAGGATGCCTACTCGAGAACCCAACAACATATAATTAAATAGGTCAAGGGTCATTCGCTTTACACATCACACCACACCAACATTCAGCCGCGCACCGCACCGAACCGAACGATCCGACCGACCGCCGCGACGCAACCCCGGCACCACAAAATGGGGAACGGGCCGGGCGAGGTGACAGCAGCCGAGGGAAAGGTGTGCACCGCCTTCCCCCTGCAAGGAACCGGGCCGGCCCGCAACAAACCCCCCGTGCAACAGGTCTGCAACCCGGCGGGCTCCCGCCTCCGGCCCCCGCTCCCCCGGGGGGCTCCCGGCCGGCCCGCCTGCAGCCCCGGTAACGGGGCCGGCGGCGGCACCAGCCTGCATCGCCGGGGGGGGGGGGGGCCGGGGGGGTGGGGATGGGGGGCGGGGGGTAACTTGTTTACCTACTTGGAAGTAAACTTCGATGTACTGGAGCGATCGGCCCCTCCGCCCGCTGCTGATTCAAGCCCTGGCGATGAATGGGATCCCCTCCCCCACCCGGGCTCTGCAAACTCCACACTTGAGCGTGAATACCTCGCATTTTTCCCCCCCCAACACTTCTCTTTTTTTGTTTTGTTTTCTTGTTTTGTTTTGTTTTTAAAGAAAAAAAATACATTAAAACACCATCTCAGAAGTAGGGGGCCGCTCCAGAAGCCGTGTCCGTCCCCCCCCGCCCCCCGGGTCGGTGTGCTCGGGGGCAGACGAGAGCACACACACCCCCCCCCACCCCCCCGGCCCCGGGCGGCAGCCCCGCACACACCTCCCCGGCCCGCCGCTCCCGCAAAAACACCCAAATACGACCCGAAACGCCCGGGTTCCAAAAACTTCGTCATAACAGCCAGGGCCTGAGGGACACGACACCCCCCCCCCCCCGTCCCCGTCCCCGTCGCCGGGCGGGTCGGCCCGCCGAGCCAGGGCAGGCTGCCGGGGGGACGCCGGGGGGGCGGCGGGCCCCGGGCCGGCCTCGGGGGGCTGCTGCGACGGGGAAGGACGTTTGTCACCTCGGCGCGCGCGAGAGGGAGAGCGAGCGAGCGCAAAAAAAAAAAAAAAAAAAAAAAAAAAAAGAAAAAAAAAAAAGAGAGAAAAAAAAAAAAAGAAAGGGTCCCCAGGATGAATAATCCGCCTCGGAAACTCACCTCGCTCAGCGGGCGTTAAAGGCACAGCTCCCGCTCCGGCGGGCGGCGGGGGAAAGCCTCAACTTCTGCGGGCGGCGCTGGCGGAGACTTTCCCCTCACTTGCCGCGCATGGTGCAACTCCTCTTCCCCCGGGGTCCCGGCCAGCCTGCGAGGAGACTGTAAATCCCCCCTCGCCGCCGCCGCCGCCGCCGCCGCCGCCGCACACGCCTCCTCCTCCCCCTCCGCGCGCACAGGCGGCACAAGGAAGTCCCGGAGAGTGGGAAGGGGAAAACGGAAAGTTTTGGGGCGGAATGGCGGTCGGGAGGTGCCGCCGCGCGGCGCGGCTCCGCCGGCGGGGGGCGGGGGGCGGTTGGCGGGGCCGGTGCGGGCGCGCGGCGGCGGCGGCGGCGGGAGCGGCGCTGAGGGGAGGCCGGCCGCGCCCGGGGCCCGCCGCCGCCGCCGCCGCCGCCGCCGCCGGGCGGGAGGGAGGGGAGGGCGGGCGGGCGAGCGGCGGGGAAGGGGGGGGTGGGGGGGCACCGGGGGGCGAGCGGCGGAGCCCGGTGGGGTGAGGACGGCCCGGGGGGGGGGTGTGTGTGGGGGGGTGAACCTGCCGCGCCCGCCCCCGCCCGGGCCCCGCGCACCCCCACGCACACGCGGGGAGACGCAACTTCAGAGGGCGGCGGGTATCCCCGGCGCCGCCAACGCCCCTCGGGGTGCCCTCGGGTAACTCCCGCCGCTCGCTTCCACGCGTTATTTTCAGTACTGTTGGGCTTTCACGCCCCACGCCCCCCCCCCCCCCGTAACGGAAGCCCGGTGACAAACCGAGCGCGCGCACACACACGCGCCGCGCCACCGCCCCCTCCCCCCCCCCACGCACACGGAGGACAACCTCCACCCTCCCCGCCCCCACCCCGCGGAGGAGCGCGGCGTTAACCTTGTGCGAGGCCGGCAGGGAGGAGCAGGGCCGCCCCGCGCGGCCGGGGACACGCGCTGCCCACGGCCGCCCTCCCCCACGCACGTAGAGCGCCCGCAGGCACCCCCCCCGGCCCCTCGCACGCGCTCCCGCCGGCCCGGCGGTTGGCGGCGGTTATGACCGCCGCCGCTACTATTATTACTACGAAGTTTCGGGCCGGTGGGGGTGCGGGGAGCGGTGCCGTGCGGGTGGGGGGGGGGGGGATGTGCGCGCATCGAGGCGCATTGTCTGAGCCCTCGCGCAGATAAACAAGAGGAACGCGTCACTATTATCAACTCGTACGACGCTGCGCCTCGCGCACCGGAGCGGGCAGGGCGCGGTGAGCCGCGCTCCGCTCCCCGGGGCGCTGCCCCGCCGGTGCTGGGGGGGGGGGGGGGGGGGGGGGCAGCGGTGCTCTCCCGCCCGCTCCCCCCCGGCCCCCGGTGATGCGAAGGCCGGGCTGACACGGCCTCCATAGCTGTGAATCAGCAGAAACGGGTTTTTATTGCTTACGGGTGGAAACGCAACACCCGGGGGCACAAACGCCGCCGCTCTTCAGCCCGCGGCGCGACCCTCCCGTGTCGTCCCCCCCCCCCACCCCGTGTCTGCCCCCCCGCCCCCGGTCGGCGGGAGCGGCGCGCAACCCCGCGGCGGGCGGATGATGCAACGCGGGCCGGCTCCATGTGCTTCCCCTCCCCCGCCGCGGCGGGCGCCGGGCTCCCGGGTTTTTTTTCCGCCTGGAGGGTCACCCGGCGGCTGATTGATTCTCCTTTCGCCCTGCTCAGTCATTCGGGCTTGGAAAGTAAATAACACGCTGACATCATTACCGCGCTCCGCAGTGCCCCGCCGCGCCGCGCCGCTACCGCGCGGCGACGAGTAGCTGCGCACGCGGAATCGCCGCCGCGCCGGCACCGGCACCGAGCCCCCTCCGCCGCCGCCCCCCCCTGCCCCCCCCCCCCCCGCCTCGTACCGGAGCGGAGCCGGCCGGTCGCAGGGGGCCGCCGCGGTTGGTTTTTTGGGGGTTTTTTTTGGCGGTCGCGGCCCCGCGACCCACCCCCACCCGCCCCACCCCCACCGGCCTCATGGCTAATGTCATGCAAATAATAAGATTATCTGGATGTTGCCTGGGTGTCTGCCTCGGTGGGCTCGTCCTGGTGACAGCGAGACTCACGCAGCCCCGAAAGTCATATTTATTATTGGGTTTTTTTTTTTCCCAAATGACCTTTCCCCTTTTTTTCCCCTTTGGTCCTACTTTGACATTAAAGGGAAATTTCATGCTCGTTATACATTTAGCCCAAAACCTATGTATGTGCCATCACCACAAGTTCTTAGGAAAAATATGACGTCATCCAAGGCAACACAACAAAGATCGTTGCTACATACATCCATGGATGTGCTGAAATGAGAGCTCTCGAAACACTGGGAAATGCTGTTGCGGGCTGATACGCGATTCATCGTCATACTGAGAGCCTAGAAATCGCAGCACAAGGCCATCAGCGCTTAGACAGGCAGGTCTCCCCTTCCAAATGAGCCCCTATTTGACTTACTTTTTTTCAAAAGCAAAACCTACATTAGGTTTTTATTACTTAACAACGTAAAAAAACAAAACCCCCTCCAGATTTATAGTGAGATGGCACTGAATTTTTAGTTCCTGTGCTTTTCATTTGTTTGTTTGCCTTTTTTTTGAAGTCCTATGAGCTTACGAACAAGGCAAACTCATCAGAAAATGGTCCCAAGTCAAGACTTGCATAGCTTCCGAGGCTTGGTTGCCCAGCAAGGAGGCTGGGGCCGATGCCACTCCTGCGTTCTGTGGAGAGGGACTCAGCTTTGGTAAAGTCAGGCAAAGCTCTCACCCCCTTCATTAGGCCCGGTCCTGACCGCTAGGCCTGGCTAGGCTAGCTCAGCGCCGGGGGCTGTGCGGCAGCAGCACAGGAGAGCTGCGAGGCAGGGGAGGACAAGGCAGGGGGACGACCTGAGCAGCAGGCTCCGTGGGGGGCAGCATCACAAGTCTGTCCCCAGCCCAGCCTTCCAAGCCGCGTGGTTGATTTTTCACTGCTGAGGAGCAGCACGTGCTTGTCCTACGCCGCCCGGATGCTCTGGCCTTACAACTACCACAGTGTTTGAACCTCCAGCTCAGAAAGCCACCGGGTCCCAGCCGGGCACCTGGCCAGCTTGTCCCAGGCTGAGCGGGCAGGGAGGCAGAGCTAGGCAAGGAAAGCCGGCGTGGTGGGGGACTGAAGGTACTGCCATGGCAGGGAAATTAAATTGCAACCTTATACAGATACAGTGAAGCGGCTCTTTTTTAACAGGGCACAACCGCTGCCCATTACCAAAGCAGCGTAAGTCCTGCAGGAAGCAGGACAGGCAGAAGAGGGCCAGTCTGAAGGGCCATGGCTGCCTACCTCTTCCTCGCTTTCTGAACTGGTTCCTATGGCCGGTTGGAATCGTCTGTATATAGCTGTGTCTGAGCAGCAGCAATGGCTGGCGTGGTCTTAGCTACGCTGGGAAGCCAGGCAGGCTGCAGCTAGCCCCTAGGGAGACGAGGTTAAATATTGATGTAATGCTTGCCGAGAACTTAAAATGAAGTCTATCAAGGAAGGCAGTTTTTTCAAGCTATGCTTGGCTGAGGGGAGCAGCACAGAACCCATGAGAAAGACTTGGGTTTCTTTTTTCAATTAAAATTAAAAAATCCCACCCAACTATAAAGTGATGGTAGAGTAAAAGATAGGGCAGTGAATGGCTGCTCTGGCCATTACAATAATTTTGGCCTTTGTGTAGCAGAAGACCCCAAAATGACCACATATAAAAGAAATCACCAGGGTTTTAAGAGTCTTGGTTTTTTCGGTTTCGTAACTCACGACGCAGCAACGGTGATCGGTGGCAATGCTGTGGCCCTGCAGCTCCAAACGAAGGAAGCCAGAGCTGTGGTTTCTTACCCTCATTAAAATGGAAACCCAAACCTGAAACAATCAAAGTCAAGGGCTAGCAGGGCTAACCTACTGTGGAGATAATGGGATCATAAGACAAAATATTTTGCATTTTAAAAGATGAAAGCCATTATTATTTTTCTAGTGCTTTATCATCATGTATTGTGTTGGTAGCTGTTTCTAACTATGTTTTCCCCCCACACCATGTTTTTCTGTTCTCTGACTATACAGATGAAAGTAATTTCTCTTGAATAAGCGAATCATTCAAAAATAAATAATTGGTTCTACTTTTACACAGTTGTAGTTAAACAATTCTCACAAAAGAAGCCTGGATTACAGATTAATTATTTACTCCTGTTATGAAATGTAAAAAATGTGGATCTGCTGATCTCATTACGTTTTTAAGAGAACTAATATAAAAACTTCTGACATTATAGTGAAAACTGAACTGGTGTTTCACCTTGCTTAGATGCCTCCAGACTATTTGGATACAGTTGCAGTTTGCAATTCTTATGTTGCAATACACAGCTATTCTATAAACTGAAATGTGACACGTTAGGCACTAGTTCTGCAACACTCAGAAACATGCTAAACATAAAACATATTATGAGTTGTCCCGCCAGACAATTCATGGTGGGAAAGTAAAGACTTTCAGCACATCATTATTATTATTATTATTATTGTTGTTGTTGTTGTTGTTGTTATTATTATTATTTAGCACATCTGCGGCAGCAAGCTTTGATTTCTGTTTCGTGAGCATCTTTACAGTATTTGATATTTTTCAGATAAATGTTCTCATAGAGTCACTCGTGAGCAACTGCTCTGCAGCATCAAAAAACAATTTCTCATTTAGCCACTTGTTAATACCAAGAGTTTCAATTTTAAAAGGAAATTCTGATTGACTAAGATGTTTTCAGGAACTGAGACCATCACTGGTATTTTTTTCCTTCACATATTACTTCATTGATATCTTTGGACTAGACTGAAAGCTTTTGCTTAATTCATGAGCACTTGTGCAAGCAGACCTCTTCAGTAGAACAACATTATCAAAAATCAAAAAGCCAAGTGGGAGACCTCGTCTCAAAGTTTTTGGAAAGCAAAACCATCAAAAATGTTTTGATTTTGCAAAGCAAGCATGGACTGGTCTGATCTTTTTTCCATCCCCTCTACCCTTTTTCTCTCCATAGTTTGCTTCATGTGGCTTGTAATACCTGCACAAATTTGTAGTGATGTTTTTTCATCCTCCCGTTTGAGATGTGAAGATCCAGGTTCCTTGGGCTCTAACAGGAATTTGTTCTAATCTAAGAGGAATCTAATCGTTTCTAATAAGAATTTTGATGCTATTACGCTGTTGCAGAGGTTGCAAACCAGGATGTGTTATTCCCGGTTTCTTCCTGTGCCAGTATATAAACAATGCACATCTTCCAGTGCTCAGGGACACTGCATATTAGGTAAGCATTACGCCAAGTGTATTTTTGCTTCTTTATATAAGATGATAAGAACATATTCAGTGATTCTTCCAAAGTGCAGTTGCAAAAATCTAAATAAGTTAGGGAGACACTCCTATTTACTGTATGGAAGTATTGTTTAGTATGTGGAACATGTGTAATTGTTATTACTTAAGGTAAAATAAATCAGAAACTTTGATGTATGTAATCTACACTCCTCTGATCTATTTAGTGGGCTGACACGAAGGGCTGAGCTAGCTATATGGGTCCCTTAGGATCCTCAGATGGAACAGAGATTTTTTATGTTGCTCTAATTTACTCTCAGAGACAGTTTGGCCTCCTGCCAGTCTGGGATAGAAAGAGGGAGGTGATCGTCTCTTTCCTTGTCTTCCCTCATCCATGCAGTGTTGCATGTCCCCAGCTGTGCTGAATTAATGCCTGGGACAGCTTATCATTTCAAGCCTTTTTTTCCACCCATGAAAGATTTTAGAAGAGAAGGTGGTTCTACCTAGGAGCTGGCTGCAGAGAGTGAATCACCTAGAGAATCAGCAGAATCAGATCTCCTGGGGAGAAGCCAGACTTACGCAGAGGCTGTGCTGTGGACGTGAGAGATGTTAGCCATGTATCATGTCCCTTAGTTTCTCAGGTTTTCTGGAGATATATGAGTCCTGATCATTGTGATGGTGCTGGCAGATGTCTCCCCTTGTCCTGTGAGGATAATCTTACCCTCTGAGGCCAGCAGCTGGAGCAGCCCTGCTAGCATACTTCTCAGAATGGCTAAAGTATGGTGGGAACTGGGAGCCTTCCCCCAGAGAAGACCTAATCTTCCTGAAGAGTTCTTGTTAATATAGATTATAGAAAGAGCCCAGCGGGGACTTTGTCAGGAGGGCCTCAAGGAGTCCCTTGCATGGGGAGTACATGCACGGAGCAAGCAAACAAGTTTCATGGAACAAGGCATGGCTGTGTCTACATAAGCAAGTAGCTCGGCGCAGGTGGTTAGGATGAAACAGTGGTTGTAGGGACCCAACATCTGCATCGCACCAACATCAGCCTCCAGATGCCTCTTGGGGCTGGGGGTGTCTAGCCCCAGCCTGGTCCCGCAGACTGCCTGGCAGTGGTTGGCTGGAGCACCTTGGACACGCTCCTGAGGCGCACCAACTGCGTTAGTTTCACCCAAGGGGAAAGCAGTTCTCATGGTCGGAAACTGCTCTGCTCTGCATACCAAAGCACAGCACGGGGTGGGGGGAGAGTCAAGAGATTCATTTCAGAAGTGCACTCCTGATTCAGACTAAGACTGGTGTAGATGCAGTCTGCGATAGTTCCCTGTTTCTATTGACATTGCATTGTATAATATTTTACATTTTAAAAGGTTCCTCTTAATTCAGTGGGATTACTCAGGATTTAAAGCATGATTCACTGTTGGAAAATGCAATGCAAGACATATGGATTACTTTCCTTGCCAAATGCAAAATTTTTGGTTCAAGAATTCTAAAATGGCTTTTCTTTACACAATCTCTATGGCTACTGAAGCACGCAAGGTATGCTGTATCACTTCTAGATGCAAGCTGCCGTTTTGGGGAACAATGAATAGAAGGGTGAAGGTTTCTAAAGAAACTCATATATGCTAATGCTGGCAGAAAACTAACCCGACTGGGAGTGTCTCTTGTGGTGCCACGGCCGAAAGAGCTGCTGTGATTACTGGGTACACAGAAGGGGACATGTAAGGAAGGAGAACAAAGGTTATACTACCCCTCTGCTTGGCACTGGTGGTGTGGCTACTACTGAAGTAGTCTCATTCAATTATCTGCACTTCAAGAAGGATGATGATAAATTGGAGGGACTACAGAGAAGAGTACTGATAATAGTGAAAGGATTGGGAAATGGCTTATTTTTAGGGATAGTGATCTCTTTATCAGTGAAGTAACTAGCTCAACCCTCTAGAAGAACCAACGTGTGGGGACAAAAACTAGCGGAGGACTCTTCAATCTATCACACAAATGTAGGGAGGTCTACAGCTCAAAGTTACAGACAAAGTAGCAGGTTTTTAATGACAGAGAAAATTAACCAGTGAAACAACTGCTGTGGATATTCTTTAACTGGAATCTTAAATCAAGCACTGCTACTGAGTTTCAAAAGGCACCAACAAGTCCTATGGCCTATGTTATGATGTTATATGCTTGGTGTAAACTATCACAATGGTGCTTTCCAGCCTTAAAATCTTCAAATACAAACTTCTGAGAAGAGGTATCTTTGAGAAGCCAAAAGTCTGGTTGGTTACTGACAACAGAGAAGTTTTACTTTGCCTACCCAATTTGCACATGCATTATTTCTACAGGCCTGTCTCTATTTTTAACAGGAATAGCTTTATAGAAAATAAACATTTTCCCTGAAGTCTTGGGATTTTTTTTTTTTTTTTTTTCCATATCCCAAAAGTTTTCTCTGGGGCCTTATCCAAGAAAGAGAAGAAACAAAGAAAAGTGTAATAACCAAACCCTTCGTTCTAGCAGTAAACCAAACTATTACAAGGGTAATGACTCAGACCTGCTTTTCAGTCTTAATTTCCATGTGGCTGTAGTTGACTTCATACAGTTTACAGCCCCTGTTCACAGGGTCCAATGCTCTACATAGACATGAATAAAAATGCACGAGAGGGAGAAGAAACTCAGATCATTTTCTGTCATTAAATTTCTAATACGGTACTAGTAAATGTTTAAAAGACAGTATTATGGTATTCAAAATGCAGTAAAAATTAATATTTAAAAATTCAAGATATACTTCCTAATTCCACACTTTAGCCAGCTGTATTTAAAAACAGGGTATTTAAATTAAGACATTCAGGTACCAAATCTATTTTTAGTGTCCATCTTGTTCCCCTTGAAATCAACAGTGGTTTTGCCACTACTTCAATGGGAGCATAATAAGGCCCTTTACTTTCAATACCTTATAACTACTGGAAAAACAGTGGATACAATAGGGATGAATGCACCTCTAATAAGTAATCTTTTTTTTTTTTTTTACTATTGCAGTTCCTAAATAACACAGAAAGTCATTTGAAAGACTGAGCAATGATGGAGAAACAGGTTCAATAAATCAGTAGAAATCTCCATTACAACCAAAACGATTCCTTAATTCTTTACTGTCCTTATTCTCAAATCAAGGTTTCCTACTTCATGTCAGTGCTGCTAAGCGAGACGTTTTCCCTCCTTCCTTCCTTCCTTCCTTCCTTCCTGCCTGCCTGCCTGTCTCCCTTCCTCTCTCCCTCCAAGCCACAGAGTAAAACTCATTGCATTAGCCCCCCCATTTTGCAATGCCCATATTTGCTGCAGCCCCGCACCACAGAGATGCTACGGTTCCTCCTTTTCATTGAATCCTATAGTGAGGCTTTTTTCTCACTAATTTGAGCATTTCCCTTAATGTTGGTGTTAGAAACATGACTTAGGAAAGATAATAGGAAAAAGGTAGTTCCTGTATGCCTCTTAGCCATCTCCCTTGAATGTCTTCCTGACATGGCTAAGTTTAACTATGCCTTTTGAGACTTCCAAAATCAGACTTGACAGCTTGGGCTTCAAACTACAGTTTCCTCTGCATTGTATCATGGTAAATTTGTGACTGGCAATATTTTCACAAGCTGCAGTTGCTTATGATTCCTCTGTGTAATTGGCTCTGTGTAGGCTGCTGGCTTTTTTTCTTTTTTTCTTGATGAAGAGCGGAAATATTAAGAGGACATAACAGATTACCTTGCTTTGTATTTTCTGTACCAAGTTCTTTTGTTCTCTTATTTTCAAGACTTTAAACATTTCATTTAAATTAAATTAAAATTTTGTAATGAAGGATGCAAATCTGAGTCAACTTGAAATATTTTGACTCATTTACATAAAATTCCTCATTGTAAAATTATTTCTTTATTTACCCTTAGAATAGAATTAGCTCATCAACCCCAAGTTTTTTCTTTTTTTAAGGATGCTAACCATCTATTGCTAACTAACTTATGTAAGTTACATCTCTAATTCTGTCAGCCATGAAAGACTGGAGAAAACATAGCTGATATATGCAAGGTAAGCCCAGAATTTTCATAAATACACCAAAAGTGGAACTGAAAGTACCTTCGGTATATAGTGATTAAACTGGCTATGTTTCTTCTTCTTTTTTTTACAAAGGAAAACTTTGAATTGAAAATAACCATTGTGTACATTATAAAAAATCAAATGCTTTTGAAAGAAAGGTTATATGGAAAATCAACATTTTTATACGAGTTCTAGGGTAACACTAATTGCAGTGTTTTCCATTTCTGTCTGTTAACAAATTTAGATTGAGCCTTTTGTGGTAAGAATAGAGGCAGTGTCTTTACATACTTATCACGGCATATTTGTACAACTATTCACTTTCTTCCCTATTAGAACTTGAAGGGGCCTGATACTGAAATTACCCTGAAGCAAAAATACTTAAACCAATATGCAATATACAAAGGATTTTTGCAGCACAGGGATACTGTCAGGTTTAAAAGATACCAACTAAAATGGTGTCTAATTTCAGCATTAAGTGTTCACAGAATCAGCTTCAAGATTAAGGTGAGACCATGTTGTTGTTCAAGCTGATTGCTGTGTAACTTTCCAGATAGAAAAAAGACTGTTTTTTTCTTTTTAAGTCTTATGGACTCTCAGTTCTACAAATCCCAGTCCCTTCAGATGAACTTCTACTTAATTTGGGGTAAGAGCAGCTGCAAGATTGTCAGATATCACACAATTTCCGTAACAGTCAACATTTGCACTCATCAATGTTTATATTTACTGTTGTAAGAGTAATGAGTAGCCCAGCTAGAAAGATTTACCTGCAAGCTCGAGCCATGTGAGTGTTTGCAACTGGAGTGTGGTCACTAAATAGAATTACTTTTTATCTCTTTCCTTCACCTAGTGCCAGGTGACGCTAACCAGCTTGCTTTCCATGAGGGTAAGCTTTTGTGGAAGGTTACCGATTGCTTGCAAAGGCACAGATTGCCCGAATCTCTCTGGTAGGGTATATGTTAACTTTGCTTGTTATCTTCTTTTACTAAGTCTACAACTTGCTGTAAACCAGCAAAGCAATCATCAGATTTAACAACTAAAACAAAGTCGTGAAATTACTTATTTTTCAGTATTATTTGAGGGCTCACAACCATAAATGACTATTTCTGTATATGTAGTTGCACACATCAATAAACACAGACACAATATGCAAACATGCTTCATTTCATACCTTGGACCTAACACTTTAGCCTTTACCCTCACACAGTCCAGCTGAAATCAACAGGACCAATGTGCCAACAGTCCTTTACTACATCCTAACAGTTCAAAAAGAAAGGCTTTGTTGTTCCAGTTGCACTGCAAGATTTCTATTGTTTAGTGATATACGAAGACCCTTATTAACATCCATCCAGTTATCACCACGTACTCTTTACTTCTCAGTAGTAATCAGAGCTTGAAACTTGGGGTTAATCTGTGTTCAGTTCCCGATCTACCCAAACCCAGGAACAGAACAACAATCATTTCTTTACGTTTTTCCTTCATTTTGAGGGTAGCAAATAAATTTTATCTTCAAGTTTCTTTTTTTCTCGGAAGATGCTGTAGTGACAGAATTGTAGAGAAGCAATTTCCCTTTTTTATTTCTAAAACTAAAGAAAAAAACCTTCACCTTGTCATCAGTTTACTGTACTTTAAAAACCCCCACAGTCATCAGCTTACTTTATTAAAAAACAAAACAAAACAAAACAAACTTGAAATGTAGCTACACACTCCAATCCATATTTTAGCATTGCCGATGATATAATTTTGTTGCCAAACCCAGAAAACACTGGGTGGGGGTGGGGATGTGTGTGTGTGTGTGCATGTGTGTACATACGTGTCTGCCTCAGAGAAAGATGTGTTTCCACAAGGATCCTCTCATGGAGGATCAAACAGTAGAAAGAACCCTCCAGCTTGGTAGATGTGCTGGAGTGAGTAAGACAGGATGAGTTTCCTGAAGGCCTGGGCCACCGGCGTGGAAAGCTTTGCCACCACCCTGCACCCATGCCCCTCTCTGTTGGTCAGCATAAGGTTTTGTGCAGGTACTTGTGAACAGCATTCACAGACCTGAGTTCATGCAACAGTACGACATCCCTTTCAGATGAAATACTATCCTACTCATCCCTCAAAGGTATGCTGAAGCAAAGATAAACAAGGGGCTTGCCTATACTAGAATGGTTACAGGTTTAGTTTTAGGTGAAACTTCCACTGTGTAGAGGTTGTTCCAGCAGTATGCCTTCCCGTCAACAAGAGAGCAAAATAAACTGTATTTGGATGAGGAACAAGAATTTATGGTGGTTTGAAAAATATACTAAAAAATCACATTTCTATGACTGTAATTAAAGCAATGTTTTTCTAATGTGGATCAATCTGAAGTGGCTGCTCAGGGGCAGCAAAGAGAACAGGTACCCAAATGATGTCCCAGACCTTCTTCTCCAGCTGCTGGAAAATCCCTCCTCCCTTTCCCTCTGTGTCAGAAATGTTTTAACATGCAGGGAGAATGTCCAGAAGTGCAGTACAACATTGGCTCCATTGGCTCCAATGGAGTTCTCTCCATTTACAGCAGCCACGGGGCTCATTCCTAATTTCTTTCTCCAGAATAACATGCAAAGCAGATTTTAGATATTTATTATGAAGTGGTGGACAGGTTGCAGGCTTGACGTACTGCCTGGAGATGGTCCCAGAGTACGAAAGAATGACCAAGAGAGAAAAAGGCATCTTGTAGGTGATACCTAATTTGGTTTTTCCTCCCCTAAACTGAATTTTGCACTTTTTTGCAGTGAATGTAAGCATCTCTTTGGCACGATTGTATTATTCCTAAAATGGGTTGCTAATACTTGAGAAATGCTGTCAACAAAAAATGGAGTCACATAAAATGCTTGTAATTATCTCTAAAATTAGTACCCCTTTTAAGAGTGTATTTACATGACCCATCAGAGATCAGTTAAGTACTTTCAGTACATTTTACTTGTATTTGGCAGAACAATTTCCTTGTAGTACACCTTGAAGTACACCAATGAGTGGAAGAGATTGCAGTTAACAGAGTAAATTAGAAAGACATGTTTTGGGAATTATTTTTTTTCCTATACTTTGTGTAGGATTTGGAAAGAAAGAAAAGTCTTAGATTCCAAGTTCAAAAAGACCTCACTTACCTTACTCACACTAGCTGCCTTTCTGTTTTAAACCACAAGCCTCTACAGCTGTGAAAGAGCATGAGCATGAGAAGGAAAACAATATAAAGTCCAGTGGGTTCCAAATTCTCCGTTATAGACATTCCCCCAGTTTCTGAAAGTTTTAGGGTGGAGTTCTAGCTTTATTAAAATCCATGGTAAAATTACCATAGGCAAAATTACCACAGGCATAACAATACACATTTAATCTTAAAGGGTTGGTTGGTTTGTTTTTTTTAATTAATGAAAGTTGACACATTAGGGAATGTATGAGATTTCATTTCACCAAAAAAATCAATAAACAAAGAAAATAGATTAATAAATGAACTTACCAAAGTAAAACTAGATATGCATAGGCATATATCATAAGAAATGAGCACTTTTTTCCCTAAAATGATGGACAAAGTCACTATTAAAGTAAAAGCGACATGTGGGCAAATTTTGTCAGTAAGGTATTTAAAAGTATTTTAATTTGTAGTTACATTTTTGTTTATGTTTTAGGTTTTAATTTTTTTTTTCCTCTCTAGTTAGGAATCAGTAAGCTCAGTAGGGCCAAACCCTATGATTTCCTTTGTGAGAAAGACATATAGTTGCTGAATAATTTATACTGTATTCATAAGATAATTCATAAGTGCTGGTGCTTCTCACCCCCCCAAATCTGAATGCTTTCCGAATTAATAATGCATTCATCCTCCTGATCCCCTGTGAAATAAGGTGAGGGTATTATCTTACATAGAAAGTGGCAAGCACATAAAGCAATAGGGTTTTTGACTGTAGTTACAACAATTGGATCTTGGTCAGGACATTCTGATAGCAAATCATTAAGTTTAAAGCAGGGTACATGTGGTGTGTATGTGTAGGCCGTTACTGTGGATGCAGGTGGCATGAGCGACCATTTGGGAACAAGTCATAGAAGTATAGACTCATCTCACTCATGTGGATGAGATCTTTTACCCCTCAGCAAAGCTAATTTGGATTTTAGTGGCCCTTCCTATCTACCTGCCTGTAGAACAGGCAAAGAAATTGAGCTGGTGTGGGATGAAGTGGGTAGGATGGAGGTGATGGCTGACAGGCCAGTGGGCAGGGCTGGGGTTCAGGGGGACCTGGGCAGGTTGGAGAAATGGGCCAACAGTAGCAATGTGAAGTTCCACAGAGGCAAAAGCAAAGCCCTGCCCCAGGGCTGGAGTGAGCCCCTGCAGCAGAAACCAGAGGGGCACGAGAAAGTCGACGGCAGACAGGCGCGGGTCTGGCAAGGGCGCGCAGGGGGCTGGAGACCACCTCGCTCGAGGCGAGGACAGAGGCACAGCATTAGTTTGGCTTGCAGAAGGGGAGACCCCATGACTCCCTGCAAACACCTGGTGGGAGAGGAGGGAAAAAACAGTGTCCCAACTTTGAATTTGGCCCCGTGCCAGGCAGGGGCTGGGACAGACGACCCCCTTTCCACTCAAATTTGTCTGAGTCCATGATTCAAAGTTCACAGGCTGACTCTGCTGGAGCACAGGGACTGGGGTGAGAGCAGTGCCTCTGTTACAACAGAATATCCTCAGGAGCCTAATTTCTGAGACTCTTACGTGATGGCAAAGTGTTTGTTTTACTTTGCCCTAAAAGTCTGCTGAAAGGCAAAACCATCCTACACATGCCATAGGGGAAGGCAGGAGTTCAACACTTCCAACAACAATAAAAAAGGAGAATGTTTGTTTAGAAACCTAAGCATGATTTTAATGGCCTAATATTAATCAGCCAGGTTTGAAAATGATGGTCAAATTATAAATAGAGCTGAGAGGCACGGCATACAAAAATACAGTTGTATTTGCGTTATAAATTTTATATAAACAGAGGGAAAAAAAAGCCCTGACATTTTTCAGGCTTGAATTCCAGCCGCTCTGTTAACGTGAAACCTGTTCCTTCCCTTGTTATTTTTCATTCCTGTGCCTGTGAAACCTGGGTTGGGACAGGCCACCTCTCTCCCCAACTCAAGCCACTGCTGGCGTCTCCCTCTCCAGCCTTGACAGCCTTGTAACTGCTAATTTGCTTTGCATAAGAGAGATCAAGAACAGGTTCAATGTTTCTAATTGCAATCTGCCCCCTTCCATGCTGAAACCTAGTGAGGGTTCATTAACAGGCAGGTTCCTGCAGAGGTATTTGGGTCTAGCATGGCCGCAGCTGCCTGGACAAATATATTATTTGGTTAAATTTTTTAAGCATCCCTTTTCCAGCCTGTGCTCGCCTGTGTGTAAACTGCAACCGCTCAGATCCCCTGGTAGTTTGGAGACAGCTACCATGACTGGCAGTAAGACCCTGATTTTGCTCTGCAGTTGCTGTTCTGTGCAACACTTTACACCAGCTGAATTCATAGCCTGCTCATTACTTAATCAGCCTCTGAAGAAACAAGCATGGAAACTATTTTTTTGTCTTCTGGAACTTTTTTCACTGAGTTTTAGAGGCTATTTTTTAAAGAAAACTTATCAGGCACGGTATGAGCTATGCTGCCTACATATACCTTCCTTTCCATCCTCTGGCTTGCGTTTTCCTTCTTGTCTCTCTCTGCTACTGCTAACCTACTGTTTTCTGCTCCTATGTTCTTCCTAAGGTGCCTTGACATATGCATATTTATTCCCTAAATTGTACCGGCATGTCCCCATTAAAAATAAAGTACTATGTCATATTATTCCTGATATTACTTAGAGTTTACTTAGCTTTTGTTGTAGCTCTAAGAGTCAGTAGCACTGAGGTGCATAGGTGCCCTGGAGATCAGGATCCTGCTGGGTGCTGGGCAGCTCTGGGGGAAGCCCTCGGGGTGCCCTGGTGTTGTTGGGTACGCAGGGGTTCAGCTGCGGTGAGCAGCTGGTGCTGGGCTTCTCGCTTCTTGGTGAAATGTTTGACCGCTGACACCACCGGACGTTATTGCTTTGATTTCAATAAGAGTCAGTCTGGATCTGCATAGGCTTTGGTGAAAATGTAATTCAGCGCACAGAAAGTTTTTCTTACTTCTGGGAGGTTTCTTACTCCAACAGGTTGTGAAGCAAATGGCCTGACTGTAAATTTATTTGTCAGCCCTAAGTAAGAATATTCTGACTTGAAATTCCTGACTTGGGCAAGAGGGAAATGCGCTACAAAGTGGGTCATAATAAAACATAGCATCTTTTCCTTGAGGTTTGCATCCATTCAGCTGCTCTTAAGGGTACAGTTATAGATTGGATTCCTCCTTGCTCTTCCTATCACTATGGTCACCCTTTCCTGCCTTATTTTGCTCACGGTGGGGGCATCCGATCCAGTTTTCCTACACACTCAAACATATGGATTCAAGATGTGGGCTGGTCTTGCAGAAGCATATTGCATTTTTTACTTTCTCTGAAACTGAATAAGCAATTGTCAAAATCCAAGCTATTGTGTTGAATTAAAAAAAAAAAAAAAGGTTATAAAATGGGAGACTGTGTATGGGTGGCAAAACCGGGCGCTAGGTAAATGTGCAGAGCAAGAATATGCCCATTAAATAGGCAACAGAGAATTAGAGGAAACTATTTCAGTTTACATTCAGGTATATTATGGGACTGTTTACAGGGCCCAAAAGAACTTCCTGAGCATTAACACATGCAGTATGAGACATAAAGGTGGTAGAATCTATATAAAGGTGAATAGACATGTAAAACCAGAATAACTTGTTAGCATTTACATTGTTGCTGCCTTGAGGCTATGGCAACTATTTCACCCACCTTTTAGAAATTCATTCAGGATTTTTTTCTGTGGGGTGGATTAAAAGACAGCATTTTTTTAGGGTCGAGGAACAATGTCAATGATAAATCAAGCTAATCTTATGCTATTCTTTCAGAATAATGAAGGACACATGTGAGAACCCCATAGAAAAAGGTACTGTTACTAATAATAGATTATGAAAGGAGGAGAGGAAGGTCGGGTTTATGTTCTTTTTCCTCTCTTTCATTCTAAAGATCAGATGACGTATAGATCGCTGGATCTATACATTTGTGTTGTGGTAGAAATTAATCTCTTATCACCCTTTCCTAGGTGACTCCTCGGAGTCTCCAGACTACTGGTCAAGGAAGAAGAGGAGGAGAAAATTATGACAGCAGAAAAATCTGTGGAAATAAATCCTGAGTAGTGAGAGGGAAGGTGAGTTTTATTCACACTGTTTGGTTTTGACTTTTAACTCAAGTACTGAAAAACACTCAGGAGAAAGTTTATCTCTCTGTCTTTCTTCGGGGCAGAAAAAGTTCAAAGCAAACATGTGAGGTCTCCAATGACTCCTCGAACAAAGTTATGAGAGAATTAGCCTTCCTGGTAGCTTTAAGGTGGAAAAACAAGAAGATCCCTTCCTCTTACACATTTTATCATGCATTTAACCTTGTTCATAAATTATTGAGAAACATGCCAATTAATAGTTTATCTTTTAAAACATTCCTTTCTAGATTTTTGAACAAATAGAGAATTGGATGGGCATTCATCTGTCTTTTTATTACTTTTTTTCCCACATTAGGGAGTGCTATACATTTCCATAAGCCATAACAAATGGTCCCATTTGCTGTGGGATTTGCTTTCAGCTGGGACACAGACTGTGGTATGTCTTTACTACCAAAAAGATGTCTGTTTTAAAGCAGGGGAATCAGTATGCATTACTATCCTACTCTAAAATCCCAGTAGTGTCAAATACAGTTTTTACTACGCTGTACCTCAGCGAAGCCAGCACTGAACTTTACAACAAGAGGTGACTTTACCCGAGTGTTTCAGGATAAAACCAAGAATGATTTGTTTCCTTGAGGGTTTTACTGGGGGGTGGGGGGTGGGGGTTGGGCAGGGGCAGGAAGAAGAAAAAAGAAAAAAAAAATCTCTTTTATTTATAACAACAAGATAACCTTCTTTTGTGGGGAGTGGTGGGATCTAAGGTAGATCAGAAATAGAGGGAGGAAAAAAAGATATGTCTGTTGACTCATCCTGTACACCACTGCATCCTGACTGTCATGATGTACCCATTGAATGGATTCTGTAATTTTAAGATAAGCCCAGGTTTTCAACAAGTGTGTGTTGCTATGAATCCCCTGCAGTCCATGGAGCTATAGTACTTACCATATTTGAAACCTTGACCTTTTAAACTTTTGCCTTTGTCTATCTATATCACTGTTTTTCCCTTTTTAGCTGCCTATGGAAATACAATAAAATGAATTTTTAATAGCATTTTATTACTGCTTACATCGACATCCTCCAAGAAAGCCTCAACAGTTGGGTTTTATTCACATATAGGATTTATTCAACATCTAGGGTTTATTAATTTTATCATTAAACCTTAATGGCTACTAGAATTTAGTCTATACCTGAAGGGACATGCCTATGAAATTAAAATGGCAAACCCTGTTGCTGGAGGTGTTCTTTGTGCCACAGAAAGGGTTCTGCTTCCAGTATATTTAAACCAACTCTCCAAACCAAGATGTGTGGATAAAAGGCATGCATTTTCCTTGAACAAAAGTGTCTATATTTGGGTTTTGCTAGCTGTATCAGTTGAAGGTAAACCAACAAAATGCTTTCATAGATCAGCTTCTTGCTTCAATCTTAAAGCAAATCCTCTGTAACATATTTAAACTTGAAAAAAAAAAAAGAAGAGAAAGGAGATATTAATGATATCTGAGTTTGGTTGCTGTCATGCAAGTCAAGTAAAAAGAAATTACACCTACTCTGGGTACGGTGATTGAGATCGTTCACCTTTAAGTTGAAGAGCCTCTAAAAGGAAATTCGGTTCTGTTTCTAAGTGGATGTGTGTGGGAGACTGACGTTAACACCTTGCACTGAAGAAACTATTCTCTTGGTCCCTTTTCACAGCTGACTAAACACAAACAGTGCTGGTTTAACAAAGAACCACAGACGGCAAGACTGATTATAGCCCACGCTGAATGAGGAGCTTGATTCAACAAGGTAAATGAAGGTCAGATTAATCACGGATCATATTTCCCCTACCCACCAAAGCCCTTACATTACATTATGGATGTCATTGTGCTACGTTTCTAGAACGTCAGCCCAAAGCCTGGATCTCCACCAGCCTCATTAGTCCTTGGAGCAGACTCTGCTGACTTTGAGGTCCATACCCGTGCCACATCTACTGCATGAGTGGTCAGCGTAAAAATACATTAAAAGGGCAAGAGAGCAGCACAATTTTAAAGGCGTCAGCATCTCTTTCTCAGCTACATTACCGAACCATATTAACCACAACATGAAAGATTCCTTTATTTGACAGGGCAGGCATGTACTTTAAAAGATCACTTGACAGTTACCTTTGATAGATGTTCTAGTAGCTTAGGTCACCTAATTTGGGCTCCAAGTTGGAGACAATGGCTAGCATAAATCTCTAATTTCCCTGCTCTGGTATTGCTTTAAGATAACCCTATCTGCTCCACTACATTTTTTCCCAATTACTCTACGAGGTTTGACTGCATGTAAGGAGATAAGGACCTCAGGATAAGCTCTTGACATTCAAGACTTCAAGCCAAATATTTTTATTAAGATCTTTTTCACACCATGAATATTAAGTATTTACAGCTGTACTGGGCCAAGAAGAAGGCAGCACTCAGGTAATTCAGATGGATTGTTTCTAGAAAGTTGGCAGACCTTCTGACTTTTAATGACAGCATAACACCGTTCACTTAACATGATTCAGAAAAAATATGACAAGTGGCCATTTAAACTCTATTTCTCTGTTTCCCAAATCTGCCTGAAAACTCTTGGAAATCATAGTAATATACCTGAAAGCAGCCAAGGGGTGCATGCCTGCATGCCATGACGGGGTGCTCTGTAGAACCTCTCACAGGGCTAGAGAGAGCAACTGCTGCAGAGGAGGGGGACACCATTTGTACTACTTCCAGCAGTCAAACTGCCTTTGATACCTTTGTCTGACTCTGCAGTGTTCAGGGTAGATACATCTATATGTTTTCTTGGCAGGCACTTTATGTACATTGCCCATTTAAGTCAGAATGGAAATTTAACTTCAGGCTAACAAATGTAGGGAAAGTTTGAGGAAAAAGGTTGGAAACCTCTAACATGACTGCTACCTGAGCAGCGGCCACCCCAGCCAACCTTCCCCCTAGTTTTATTGCTGAGCATGATGTCATATGGTATGGAATATCCCTTTGGTCAGTTGGGGTCAGCTGTCCCGGCTGTGTCCCCTCCCAACTCCTTTGCACCCCCAGCCCACTCGCTGGTGGGTGGAGTGAGAAGCAGAAAAGGCCTTGGCTCTGTGTAAGCACTGCTCAGCAGTAATGGAAACATCCCCATGTTTTCAACACTGTTTTCAACGCAAATCCAAAACACAGCCCCTTACTAGCTACTATGAAGAAAACTGACTCTATCCCAGCCAAAACCAGCACATTCTCCACCCCTTATTCCATACCATTTACGTCATGCTCAGGTCCCACACTATCCAATACATCCTCATTAACCACCACCTACCTCCCTTTCCATCCTTTGATATAGTACACAGATTTCATTCCCTTAGTCTATGGACCACCATTGTAAAATGTCCGTAAAATGTCCATAAAATGTCCACAAATGTCCACAAAATGTCCACTGAGTTCATTTAGTCCAAGCCTTTGGGCTCCATCTGTTATGGTGGTCACTCAAGGCAGGAGAGGTGGTGTGTTGTGTGGAGTCATTGGGCACCAAAGCCAGCTCGGGTCGTGTCACTGCTGCACTCGCACTGCTTCTTGTAAGGCTTCTCCCCCATTGGTTCAGGTGGTTCCTGCTATAGTAATTCCCTTAACATGCAACTCAAATCATGGATTATTTTCACCCATGATTAAATCCTTTTGAGGTACACACTGGAGTCCTCCATCCTTCTGCATTACCCACCAAGTGCACCCAGGTCTTTGAGCAAAAACAATCCCACAAATAGGTTTACCCTTTCCTGAGGAAGGAATAACCCAGACTGTTTTTCCAACAAGTCCTTATATGTACTATGGGGATCCTATCTCTTTCCACAGTGCGCAGGAGTTTTGATTGGGCAGGGCCAGGTCAACTGGCAGATCCCCTAGTGTTTACTAGCCAAGTGGCTTCTGCTAAATGTGTATCCCAATGCTTGAATGTCCCAGCGCCCATTGCTCTCAGTGTAGTTTTTAACAGTCCATTGTATTGTCCAATTTTCCCATAGGCTGGTGCATAATAGGGGATGTGAAACACCCAGTCAATGCCATGCTCCTTGGCCTAGGTGTTTATGAGGTTGTTTCGGAAATGAGTCCCATTGTTTAATTAAATTCTTTCTGGGGTGCCCTGTCACCATAAAACTTGCTTTTCAAGGCCCAGGATAGAGTTCCATGCTGTGGCATGGGTCACAGGGTATGCTTCCAGCCATCTAGTAGTCGCTTCCACCATTGTAAGCACATGGTGCATGGCTGGTTTGTGGTAGTGTGATATAATCAATCTGCTAGGCTTCCTCATGTTTATATTTCAGCCATCGTCCTCCATACCAGAGAGGCTTTAACCACTTGGCTTGTTTGATTATGGCAAACGTTTGACATTCATGGATAACCTGTGCAATAGCATCCATGGTCAAGTCCACCCCTCGATCATGAGCCCATTTGTATGTTGCATCTCTTCTTTGATGGCCTGAGGTGTCATGGACCCACTAAGCTATAAATAGCTCACTGTTATGTTACCAGTCCAGATGCACCTGAGCCACTTCAATTCTAGCAGCCTGATCCACCTGTTGGTTGTTCTGATGTTCTTCAGTGGCCCAGCTCTTGGGTACGTAAGCATCTACGTGACGTACTTTTACAACCAGGTTCTCTGCCCAGGCAGCAATATCTTGCCACAGTGTGGCAGACCACATGGGTTTGCCTCTGCGCTGCCAGTTGTTCTGCTTCCATTGCTGTAACCACCTCCACAGGGCATTTGCCACCATCCATGAGTCAGTATAAAGATAGAGCACTGGCCATTTTTCTCGTTCAGCAATGTCTAAAGCCAGCTGGATGGCCTTTACTTCTGCAAACTGACTCGATTCACCTTCTCCTTCAGCAGTTTCTGTGACTTGTCGTGTAGGACTCCACACAGCAGCTTTCCACCTTCGATGATTTTCCACAATGCGACAGGATCCATCAGTGAACAGGGCATATTGCTTTTAATTTTCTGGTAGTTTATTGTAGAGGGGTCTCTTCAGCATGAGTCACCTCCTCTGGTGACACTCTAGAGTTTCAGCCCTCTGGCCAGTCCATGATCACTTCCAAGATTGCTGGGAGACTGGGGTTTCCTATATGAGCCCATTGTGTGTGACCCACTTATTCCACGTAGCATCAGTTGCATGATGTGTAGAGGGGACCCTCCCTTTGAACATCCAGCCCAGCACCGGCAATCGAGGTGCCAGGAGGAGCTGTGCTTCAGTACCGGTCACTTCTGAAGCAGCTCGAACCCCTTCACATGCTGCCAATATCTCTTTTTCAGTTGAAATATAGCACACTTCGGATGCTCTGCATCAAAACCCTAGGGGCTGACCTTGGGTCTCCCCTGGTGCTTTCTGCCACAGGCTCCAGGTAGGGCCATTCTCCCTGGCTGCGGTGTAGAGCACATTTTTTACATCTTGCCCTGCCTGGGCTGGCCCAAGGGCTACTGTATGAACTAGCTCCTGCTTAATCTGTTCAAAGGCTTGTTGTTGCTCAGGGCCCCATTTGAAATCATTTTTCTTCCCGGTCACTTGATAGAGAGGGCTTACAATCAGACTGTAATTTGGAATATACATCCTCCAAAAAACCACGTCTAAGAAAGCTTGTGTTTCCTTTTTGCTGGTTGGTGGAGACACGGCTGTTATTTTGTTGATCACATCCATTGGGATCTGCCGACGTCCATCTTGCCATTTTATTCCTAAAAACTGGATCTCCTGTGCAGGTCCCTTGACCTTACTTTGTTTTATGGCAAAACCAGCTTTCAAAAGAATCTGGATTGTTCTTCTACCCTTATCAAACACTTCCTCCACTGTGTTGCTCCACACAATGATGTCATCAATGTACTGTAGGTGTTCTGGAGCTCCACCCTGTTCCAGTGCAGTATGGATCAGTCCATGGCAAATGGTAGGGCTGCGTTTCCACCCCTGGGGAAGTCGTTTCCATGTGTGCTGGACACCCCTCGAAGTGAAAGCAAACTGTGGCCTGCACTCTGCTGCCAGAGGGATTGAGAAAAACGCATTGGTGATATCAACTGTGGCATACCATTTGGTGGCCTTTGACTCCAGTTCATATTGGAGAGCTAGCATGTCTGGTACAGCAGCACTCAGTGGCAGCGTGACTTCTTTTAGGCCTCAATAGTCCACTGTTAGCCTTCATTCTCCGTTAGATTTTTGGCACTGGCCATATGGGACTATTAAAGGGTGAATGAGTCTTACTGATCACTCTTTGATGCTCCAGTCACTGGATCAGCTTATGGATGGGAACCAGGGAGCCTCAACTGGTGCGATATTGTTGCTGGTGCACCATTGTGGTAGCAATTAGCACCTGCTGTTCTTTAACCCGCAGCAACCTGACCACAGACAAGTCCTCTGAGAGACCAGGCAAGCTAGATAGCTGTTTAATTTCTTCTGTCTCCAAGACAGCTATACCAAAAGCCCATCAGTACCATTTTGGGTATTTGGATGCCTGGTTGTCATCCAGGTTGCTATAAATCACCTCCAACACAGCTGATTCCCTCAAATACTGCATACCTCCCTCAGTGTTGGTCTGTTTGCTTTGGGAATTTGCAACTTCCTCCTTGAAGCGATACCTGCCCTTCACACTTGACAGGAGTCACTGCCAAAGACGGAGGACTCCTGCCTTTTTTCCAATCACGTTGTCAATGGCCTTATCCTTAGCAAGGGATCCTAGCTGCTGGGCTTCCTTATCCTCTAATTCCTGACTACTGGCCCCAATACACCAGCATTGAAGTAACCAGCTGAGAATTAGCTCACCTGGTTGACGGCTAAAATCTTTTTTGCATATCTCGCAGCTCACTTAGGGATAGGGATAGGGATTGTGTGGTTTCTGTCTCATTTATGATTTCAGTCTCTTCCTTATCCTCTTCTTGTGACTGCTCTGCTGCAGAACTGGCTGCCTCTTCTGATTCTTTCTCCTGCTCCCTCTTAGGAGAAGCTTCTTCACATCTCATTTAGAGCTGACTTCTGCTTCCATTGTTTCTTTTTAGTTATAGGGGCGACTGATATAGTGTCTGGTTGAGCCGTAGTTCTGTGGTTTGTCTTCCCTCTCTTCTCCCTGAGGGTGCTGCATAGTATCAAGCAGAGTTTGGTAGATGCTGGCCAGGGCCCAGCACAGTGCAGTAAGTTGTGCCTCTCTGGAACAGCCACAGCATTTTTTTTCAAACATTCTATCATTTCATCAGGATTCTGTAGTTGTTTGAGAGTGAAGTTCCAGACCATTGGAGGTGAGAAGTTCTCTAGATACCTGCCCATATTCTCCCACATGCTGTGCCACCCATGACCATAGTCTCGCGGAACCTGGATCATATTCCCAAATTGCTTGTTAACCTTAGACAAAAATGAAGTAATATTCCCAAGAAATATCAATAGAAGTATTTTAGCTACCCAAGGACATTCGAGATACTGAAAAGTAACGCAAGAGAAGACATCACAGAAGAAGGTAGCAAAGGTACCATTCTATATTTCCTCCACAAAAAACCTCTTGGAGGAAGAACTATAATTGTTATTGTCTCCATGAGGTGGTACCCAAAGTACAGTAATGGCTTCATACAGAGCCCAAATACCACATTAAGCTCAAGGTCAGTGTTTTAATAACAAACCTCTCAGGCAAAACATTGCTAATCACTGCAGAGCACAGCAAACTGCAAAAACCAACACCAATCTTTAACATGTACAGCAACAAAAAGAGAATGGTGTAGATCAGATGAACTAATATTGAGAACAGATAAATCTGTATTGTGACCTGCAACTGTTAACAGATATAAATACCTTCTAATATGCTGTGGTCAATCTATTATTGTCTCAAACCCTTCGAGCCCCATGTTGTGTGCCAAAAAGTACTGTCATGGTTTAACCCCAGCTGGCAACTAAGCACCACATAGCCACTCGCTCACTCCTCCACCAGTGGGATGGGGGGAAGAGAACTGGAAGGGTAAAAGTGAGAAAACTTGTGGGCTGAGATAAGAACAATTTATTAATTGAAATTAAATATAATAACAACAACAACTTGTAATGAAAAGCAAAAATAACTAAGAGAGAGAAATAAAACCCAAGAAGGCCAAGTGATGCAAATGAAAACAATTGCTCACCACCAAGTGCCTGATGCCCAGCTAGTCCCTGAGCAGTGGTCCCCCCAGCCAACCTCCCCCCTAGTTTTATTGCTGAGCATGACACCGTATGGTGTGGGATATCCCTTTGGTCAGTTGGGGTCAGCTGTCCCGGCTGTGTCCCCTCCCAACTCCTTGTGCACCCCCAGCCCTCTCGCTGGTGGGGTGGGGTGGGGTGAGAGGCAGAAAAGGCCTTGGCTCTGTGTAAGCACTGCTCAGCAGTAATGGAAACATCCCCATGTTTTCAACACTGTTTTCAACACAAATCCAAAACACAACCCCTTACTAGCTACTATGAAGAAAACTAACTCTATCCCAGCCAAAACCAGCACACCATTATAAAGGTTTTTAAAATATTTACTGAAGTCCCTTGGTTTGGCCTAAAATAATCGTAGATTAAGTGTATCAAAAAGAGTCCAGGGATGACCACAATGAAACGTGCATTTTGGAACGGGTCTTTTGGAAGCACTTGCCTAGGAGTAGAGGAAGGGAAGAGAAAGAGGCCAGAGAAAATGAAACAAAAGCAGAAGGTTGAGCATGGCCAGCTTTCAAATCAGGATGGTTTAAGGTGCATGAAGAGACAGGGGTCAGGTTTGTAGCCAGGATATGAATGGCTTAAAAATATAACATAAAGTGCAAAACATAATAGCTCTCTCCAAAAGTGAGCTGACAAAAAAATACAGGGAAGGTAATTGGGATGTGTCACAGGTAAAAACAATAATTACAAGATGGCTGGGAGACTGTTTCTTGGCACAATTTTCTAGGACAATTTTGATTTGCAGACATCCTTTCAGTGGCTGTAGGCATTTCCTGCTTTGGCTGCAGTTTACTCAGATGTGTAATGGAAACAGGAAAAGATATTCAATGAAGTTAAATGCAGTCTTTTGAAAAGCGTGAATGTAAGTATGCATAAACCATTGGCTGTTTTTAAAGTCCAATGGAAAAATGCATAAATTCAGGAAATGGTAGAAATTGGCATAACTCTATTTGATGGTAATATAGCCATTTACCTTAGGTGAGTATTTGGCTCTTTTTTGCTCATGTTGTGCCAAGACTTTCACACTCTCAGGGTGATTTTATTAATATACTGCTAGCTATTTATTGACTCCCACCTGGCAAGGTTCAAACACTTCTGCAGAGATGCTGAAAGTCCTGAGTTGACACTGGAAACAATGTACCTTGGAGGCTTTCGGAATTGGCCAGAGCATATAGAAGACTAGACCTTTTGTGTCTATCTTAAATAAAGTTGATGTCTTGCATTTTGTTTGATAGCTTCACATGTAATGACCTTGAAGCATTAAAGTGCAAGAGTACTAATGAGAAATATTATGAAGAGCTGAGAGTACTAGAAATCATATGTGGAACAACACAACTTTGGGGCAATATAAGTCCCTTTGGACAAGGACTACTTCTTCTATTTTTATTTGATTAACAACTAGCATGCTTAGGCCTGGGTCTGCGGCTGCAGCATTTATCAGTTTTCACCACTCAAATAATATAATGCAACATGTGTACACATATGAAACTTCTGGCCACCTCTTAAACCAGTATCTAATTTAGGGCATAAAAGTAAATCCTAGTAAATGAATGGAACTAACTATGTGTTTTTGAGCAGAATGATTGAGGAAGGAGGTATTAACGACCCTCTGAATTCATTAATATTCAGGTTGGTCCCTACAGACAGACCGCATATTGTGGCATGAAGGGATGAATATGGGAAACTCTTGATCTGCTGTTGAGCCAGGACAGTTCTCCTGGACCTCCCCAGCACGGAGTGAAGGAGGAAGCTGCAGTAAGGTGATATCAATCCCCATCAGTCCCCACCTACACTGCATTTATAGGAAAGCTTACTTCCCAGAAGACAGGGTTTTGTCTGAGATTGCAACACTAAGAATCGCATCATGATTTAATTAAAAAGCTTGTACTACATGGAATTAATATGGAAAGGATTGAAACTTGGGTTACTTATAGACACAAAATGGAATTATTATTAGGAACATATAAATAAAGCCTGGCCTTTTTAGTGGGCTCACTAGAGAGTGCTTCCCTCTGATGAAAGATCATTCTAGACACTGACATTGCATCTGTGCTAATAATGTGTGCAGATGACATAGAAATTGGCAGGGTAGTAAATAAGGAAAAAAAGTTACCTGTGCTGTGCAAGCTGAATGGCTTAATTATGTTGTCACCACAAGCACAACGTATTTTAATAAAACTAAATAGAAAATAATACACATGGAGCAAAATTGCAAGTTCTGGTTTGAGGATGGCAGACCACTTTGATAAGCAGTCACACAGGGATGTATTTAGTAATCTGTTGTAATCGCCTTGAGGTGAGTGCTCAGAGGAACTCCATGGACAAGAAAGCAAATGTCCCGCAGGCATCTGTGGATATCTTGGATCTTGGTGGTACAAATCAGGGCACCAAGCAGCAAAGTGGCTGTGCCAATACATGTAATTCTGACTGTAAAATGTTATGTCCAGATATTTGCACTTCAGGAGGAAATTGGAAATTTGAGAAAAAGATAAAAACAGAATAAAATTAAGTAAAAACTACTAGGCAAGTCTCATTATATGCGAGGAATTAAACTTACAAGTTTAGAAGAGACGATCACTATGGATAGACATTTAAACACTGAACAGCTACTTGGTGGTGTGAGTTTTTGACCTTTCCATAAAGGCATAATAAAATTTAATCACTGGGAAGTGGAGTGTGAGAAATGGAACTTCAGAATAAGATGTAATTAAGATGATTAACTCCTGGTATCATATCTACTGGATGCTCCATTCTGCCATCATGGTTTTGCACCTCAAGAAATTATGAGAAATTTATGTCTAGCCTCAATTTCAAATTTGACTTTAATTTATGGACAAAAATCTGCATGTTCTGATTAAACAAAGACAAAGAAGCCAACAAAACTAGCTAAGAACTGCCTCTGCATTAATTAAACAGTATAGGTCCTTATCTACTTGTTGATTTTATATTAATGATTATGTTAAGAAGTTAATGCAAAGAATCACACAATTGCAAGAATCAAAGTATTACTCTTTAAATCATAAAAAACCTAAAAGTAAACATGAGCAAAGCCTACAATAATATTCTATTACAAATCCATTACTGGTCCAAACTATAATGCTCATTTAATGAACAGAAATATCTAACCACATTAACTGTTTGGATGTATTTTGCTTTCTTTGTGATAGAGCATATTTCACCCCTCGAACGGATCCATCAACTGTTTACTTCAGAATGCCAGGCTTATTATGTCCACTGCTTTTTTACCAGCCTATAAAATCTGTTTGTCTTTTACATTTTAAAGAAACAGAGTTTCATAAATGCCCTATGCACTACTGAAGACAAAACTTTCCACATTGTTAGGAGTCTTTTTTTCTTGCCGTTGAAATAGATCTTGGGTCAAAATTCCTAAAAAAAAAACCCTCCCTAGAAATACATCAAGGATGGATTAACCTTTGCAGATAACTTTTGTGGAGGTGTATGAGAATTTCTTTACAAGGTATGACCCAGCTAGTAGGCCATTTACCCTTTTAGCAGAGCAATCATTACAAAAACTGTTGTGCTGATATGGTAGATACTAGTTAATATGTTGTTACCATGTAGGTCACAGTATTAAACTTACTCTTTAGCATCTGTGTGAATCTAAACAAAGGGTATGAAGCCAATGTGATATTTCATTCACTGCTGGGAGCCAGGTTGCTGAAGGAAGTAGCTTTAGCAATAACAACGTAGAGAACAGGCGGTACTGGTGATGCCAGCAGGAGGGTTACCTCTCCATTTGTCACCCAGCTCCCCTGCATCCCTACTATGTCTGCTCCTGATGGGAGATGTAAGATCCACATAGACCTGAAATTCCTGGTTTTGAAATTAACACTTCTATTGAGCACCTTCAGTGAGAGTTAGATAAGCTGGTTGACTCTTCCTCTAGCTGAATACTAATTTAAATTCTTTGGATATTAACCTGACTTCTGAGATGAAAATTACTTGAGTCACCACCATGACATCTGTTCTATAATTGTGCACAGGGACAAAAAAGATAAAACATATTTTTTCAGATAAAAGTACTCCTGTGTGGTTGCTGTGTGTGCCGTTATTGTGGTTTGATAGTCTGTATTTTTGTGAACAACAAAATATGGTATTTGTCATAGTAAAATACAGAAAAATCTGTCCTTGAAAGTTATAAATCATTAGATTAGTTTAGCTTGGTAAGGAGGGTTAAAGAAAAACTAAATGCCTGTGTGTGCATGAGTCTATGCACATGCACACAAGCATGTGCATCTGTGATTGTAGGGGACTTGTGCGTTAACATTTCTGATAGAGGGATATTTATCTAACAAACCACAATCAGACAAATCTCTGCTTTAAATAGAACTGTGACCATAAGATAAGGCACGTAAAAAGCTATCTTGCTATCTGGTTCTATCAGGGCAGAAACGTGAAATTCTTTTGGTGAATTGCTCCAACAAACACCTTCTTAGCAAAACGCAGTGTCAGAGAGCTAGAGCCAGAAGAATTTAGAATAAAAATAAGAGGCAGAGTTTGTGTAGTAAGGTTAATTAACTACTGAAACTACTTAATAAAGTGTAGTTGAGTCTTCAGAACTTGAAAATTGTAATCAGGATGTACAGCATTCTCTACAATATATCCTAGCTTGGATATATTGTAGCTCAGGATTATGACTCATGTCCTGGTTTGTGATGCCTTGCTGAACTCACACAAAGGGGCTGATCTCATCCCATGATGTGGAGAAGCAACCCAACCAAAACTTCAGATGTGCCCGTTTACATCTTTTTTGAGAGGAAGTTCTGTATTCTCTTCATCAAGCATAGGCATCCAGAAGGAAGCAACTTGCTGGCTCTGAGTGGGAGGGAGGACTTGATGACCTCCAGAGGTCCCTTCCAGTCAACACTTTTATGCATCTGTGAGTTTTTGCTTGCTTGGTATTACTTAAAATATATACATTCTTAGACCAGTCACTAAATCAGAGTACAGTCACTGAAGTGTTTTTGTTGCTTATAACCTCCATGAGTAGAAGTTAGTCTTACATAATTAGTACTTTACATGACATTCCCAAGTAAGATAATTCCAACTTTGGTGACAAAAGGTTGGCAGTTTCCTCCACACTTACGTTGAGCTTCCTCATACGGTCTTGGAAAATATCAGACATACCTGAAATGAATGGTGGATACAGGTTTTTTATAAACTCTGGAATGGAGATTTTTAATAAAATTATTTATGTGTCTAATTCTGGACATTAAAATTATAAAAGAGTTTACTTTGAAGTGCCGTACTTGACACTGGTTTTAAGTTTTTCTTATTAAAGTTATTTTTAATGTTTTGTTGAAAACACGAACTAACTTTTCCTGCCTGTAAATAAAGTTATGAAAATATTTAAAATGAAATCTTACAGTCCAAATAGCTGGCACAGCATAGTACTTTCAGCATCTGTATTTCCAGTTTTGCTTTGTGTGTCCTTATACTCACAGAGCAGAAGAACAACAATGCAATGTGGTCATTCTTTGATGGGCAGATCTTCCAAGAAGCACAATCAAATTCAGATTTTTTGAATCATCATTGTTTAAAAAAACACTAGTTGTAGAATGGATTAAGTAGGAAATCAAAGGCAAAACAGGACACGTTCTTGCATGAGGAAACACACAGGATATTAAGTTAATTCCATACTAAAATAGTCAGTCTTTCTACATAAGAAAGAAATACAAATAGTAGGACTTTTCTGTAATTGTCGAAAAATATTTTCTTTTTTATATATGTATATATTTAAAACTCTCACTCTTTTAATATCTATGAGAGAACTAAAGGTGCCTGGGAAAATAAATCATGTGAGAATTTCAGTACTGGCTGCTGCAGAGCCCAGAGGAGGTTTGGACAATGCTTTGGAAAAGTGAAGTGTTGTGGAAAATATTACAGTGTTGTGGAAGAAGTAATAGTTTATTAAACATAAGGGCTGCAAAAATGAAATGATGTGTGGTCTGGCAAATGTTTTCTTTTTAAAGTTATGCATCCTGCTCATCCAAAAATATGCTACAAGAACCCAGAGCTAGTTGAGGACCAGCAGCTGTACAGGCCTGCTGAGCACAATGGTCAGAGGGAGTTAATGCAGATCTGCCCTTAGCGCTTTTCTGATGCAGATCAGAGCCATTTTTTTCTACAAGTAGAATAATAGCAATAAAGAAACCATTTTCAGAAAAATACTATATACCTTTTAGGATTTATTTTAGAAAGATTTACCAGTATTTACTGCTCTGTGGAAAAATGAAAATTATGTTCTTAAGTTACAGGTAGTCACAAAACCAATGCTTTGTGTTATTACCTTGTTTCAGGATAACAATCTGTGCCCCAAAGCCTGCATATATGCTGTTGTGGTCCACTGACCTCAGGCATGTATCACTGGAGCTAGGACTAAAGACCCTGTAAAGTAAAACCAGAAACTGGGGCCACTGTGAGCACTCGTCCCCTGAATTGCACATCTGAAGTATGAGCCCACAGGATGAGTATGTAAAACAAATCCATAGCTGTGGTACCACAGAGTTAGCATGCAGTCAGTTTTGGAGTTGGGAGCTGATAGCATCATGGCAGAAGAGCAGGAAACATTCTCTATTCCTGTAGCTCTTCATGAAACAACTACTGTCACCGGTCCTTTGCAAAAGCTACTTTTATTTAGATACTAGTTGCTATGAATGTGCATTGGTTTTTTAAGTCGAAACATTTCATGTAAAGTAATTGTCAATTTATAATTGGAAGAATTTCCTCCTAAAATTCCATGAATTAAAAAGATGTGGTCCTTGTTTGGTTTTGAACAAACTTGTCAAAAATAGTTTTAGATTGCTTCAGAAGTCTTTGTTGCAGGTTTGTGTAGATCTTCACAATGATTATACTACGGCAAAGTCAGTTGGTGTGCTGGTGCAACTGAATTTTGAACACCTCATTAAACAAATAGGAACGTGTGATGAAAAGAAAGGAATGACGCATTTCCAGAGCCTGAATTCCAGAGCTAGAGCTCCTTGGGGTATCTCACCAGCATAGAAAGCCGTCTGTTCCTTATTTCTTGACCTCTCCAGCACAAACAGCTGTGGTAGGAGTTTGAGATGAGAATCTGATAAACACTGAATGAGGGCAGAAGGGGATTCTGAAGGGGAAGAACTGCTCTTCAGACCCTAAAGGGGAACCCTAAATAATTGACATAAATGGCTGGTGTGTCTGAAGACAGCAGGTGCTGAGTGGGCTAGCTATATATCATTGCCTAAATAAAATGCATGTCAAGAAATAAAATTAGACTGTCATCCTGAAAGTATATTCTTCTAGTGTTGGTATTAAAAAGCCAGTTGTATCTTTTCTGTCATCCAGTGTTAATAAAAAAAGATTAAATCCATGAGCAAAATAATAAAAAATATCCAAAACTTTTAGACAAGCATCAGCTTCTTTCTCTCTGCTTTGCAAAAGACAGTTGTTTCAAAGCTGCAATTGTAAATGCAGCACTTCTGACTTCAGCTAAGTCTCTTAGTCAGGGTAAGTAACATCATAGCTGAATTGCAAATCTTAAATCTTTTTCCAGAAGTGAAGACTTTGTAAAGGAAGTACCAGAGGTTTTTGGGATGGCTGTTGTCATCTGCTTTTGACACCAGCTTAGGCCTGGCATTGCAAAACAGTCTAAACTAGCACAGCAATCCTTCATATATTGTGTTGGAAAAGGGTTTTCCCCAGGAAAGGAAGACAAAGAAAGAATTCAGCCATTCCCTTCTAGACTTATTTGTCCTCTGTATCACTGAATAATTAATGAAGATAGTTGAACAAAATCATCTCCAGCTGAAGCTTCAAGAGCAAATAAAAAATGGCAAGATTTTCTTTAAACTAAGGAGTAGCTCCTTTTTTATTAAGCAATGCTTAAACAACATCAGTGGGATCCTAGAGGGTGCATTTGTCCTCGTTATGAACTGCGATGCTTTGGGGTCTTTGCAGGCAGTTCTGGCTGCAGGCGTTGCCTGCTGGCACTTCACTTGCTCAAGAGCAGTAGGCAAAATTCAGTCAGCATTACAAAGCTACGCCCCCAGGTACAGTTGAAAATGAATGGGAGTGGCCACAGTCATGCTGTAACCCACCCCTGCGTGCAAAATTATGAGGACCACTTGATCCTAATACAGAGATATCTATACAGAAATGGCATCACTCCAAACATTTTGGTGACAATCCCGTTGACAAAGGCCTCATGCTTTTCATAGCCTGGATGCACCCTGACACGTGGCGTTGCCTCTCCAGTCTGCCCTGTCTTCTTCAGCATCATGCATGTTCATTTGTGTAAGAGTTTGGGACCGTCTTACAACAGATCTAAGGCTTGAGTGCCCTTTACTTCAGAGATATTTAAAACATAACAGAACATTCAAGATGTTGCAATCAACAATTTTGTAATCGTCAATCATTACAGCAATGGACTTCAAGACACAGTGAGAGGCATTTTTTCAACACCAAATTATCACAATTTAGGCAAGGAAAAAGAGTGACTATGCCATGTTTCCCAAAATCCCCAGTCACAGTCGTTTGGGTTATGGCCAATCAATTCATTTAAGCATGCTGTGAGAATCTGAGTTGCAGGCCCATCTGTAGGAAGAATTTTTTTGTTTCTTTAAGTAAAATTTTGACTTCAGTGCATTAGAAAGACACATTATTGTGGCAAATTGTTAGTGTCCTTCGTTTGCCTGTTTTTCAGGTAGTTATAATGCTGCATGCAGGGTATTGTATCTGCTATTCTCCCCCTTTATGATTCACCATTTCCTGCACTACTTCCTTGTTGCAAACCTACATGTTTTACAGACAGTAATTAGCTAGATTTCATATAATTTTTTTGTATTCCTTTCAAGTCTTTCTCTCCATTTTATTTATGGTGAAACTGTAAACATCTTTCATTTTATACCGATTTTAGGTCTAATAAAAACATGGAGCAATAAGGCTATTGTTATAAAATTAATGACAAGAGATCATCCTG
This sequence comes from Morus bassanus, assembly GCA_031468815.1. Classification (NCBI taxonomy): domain Eukaryota; kingdom Metazoa; phylum Chordata; class Aves; order Suliformes; family Sulidae; genus Morus; species Morus bassanus. Next base: position 82,050,953 of record CM062568.1, on the reverse strand, counting down.
TAGATAGCAATGAAGTGGAAGAAATTAACATAAAACTCTCATGAAAAGAATTATTTTACTGTATAAAACTTCTATTTTGCAGCACCTACAATTGTAATAGCACTTCAGAGTGCAAGCCCAAAGAGTTTACTATTTCATTTTAGATGCATTGCAATTTAGAGCTTGCTTCCAAGACGAAAAGGCTTTTGAGGGATGCAGTTAGGTGACATGTTACTCACTAATGCCAGGGGGTCAGGTTGCACTCTGGAGTTCAGTAGTCTGTCAGCTTGCTGCAGATAAGCTCTGTTGGGAAAATTGAATTTTAGGTTGCCCATATTTGCATTGCTCTGCCACAGCAGTAGTAATGTAGGACACCTGGATAACATTTTGAGAGATGAAGAATCATGGAGAAGCAGAAACGAATGGTGAATTTTTCTGAGCTGGGGACAGATCTGATATCAAACAGAAAATTTTCCAGCTCTTTAGAGGAGGTGTGGGATAGTGACATAGCAAGCACTGGCCTATCAAGCACCTCTGCTCTTCTGGTGGAAACACAGCTTGAAAATTACTTTAATAATTCCCAATGTCTGCATCCTCTGTCCTTGTTGCCACAGTCTCCAAAAAGAGTGACTAGCTGATACAGGGAGTTGTCAGGAGTGCATGGCTAAGCTCTGAAAATACAAAGAGATTAAAGGGCAACCAGGACTGTTTGCTCAGTCAGAATTTCTGCTGATGACAAACAGGAGTTTTTGCCTATGTGAGGCCGTCAGGGTTTGGCCTAGTAATTTACAGAAAGAATTAAGCGGATGAGATCAGAATCCACTCCCAGTTACACAGCAGTAAATTCAGAGTAACTTTATTCACTGACATCATTGGAGCTACTCTGGATTTACACCAACTTCAGTGAGAGCTTATAATAGTCTACTGAGAATTTAAACGTCATGCCTGAATGTGCAGGAGTGAGAATTGGCTGAGTTATGTGGAGCTCGGCACAGATGATTGTGTCCAAAGATAACACTGAAGAGGAGCTTTTTGCTGCCGTTCTTATTGTGCTTCTTGCACTATTAAATTCTGCTCCTGTTCCAAATGTATCTGTAAGAATGAAAGACTTGCAACTACAAATGGACTATAAATTATTTATTGTTCCTGAGCTTATCCTCAGGATAATATCCAAGGGCCCATAGTTATTAATTCTGCATATTCCATGGATGGGTTAGATGACCCACTAGGCTCTTCAAATGTCATTTTGCTCTTTCCTAGAATCTATTATAGCAAAGATGTACAGGATAGTCCATAATATATTATCAGGACACTTTGTATTGCTGTGTTAAATACTTCTTTAATAATCAGTGGGCACACCACCTCTGCTTCCCATGCTTAAAGATAAACCATCCATAAGTGTTTGAAAATCAAGCTCTCCAGAGAAGCAATGAAGAACCTATTTGGAATCACCTGTATTCTTCAGCTCAATGCCAGCTGAGGATGCAAGGAATTCAAAATCAAGTCCATTATGGCTGGATGTTCACATGCGTGTGTGTCATACGAGATGTGAGCCAAGAAAGGATCATCCAGTGAGGTAGCCTTGTGAAATAAGATAACTCTATCTCTATAACATGTGTCTGATTTCCATACATCTATTTTTTCCTCCTGTTATCTCTAATATGTAGAGGCAGCTGTAAACTCTCCAACTAAGAATCTGAGCAGAGGACACTTTTTTTAGACAATGCTATTTGTGCCTTAGCAATTATTATCCTGCATTGAAAACCTGATTTATATGATTTTTTTTTGTTAGCTGATGACCATCAGAATATTACTGCAATCACATGCTGAATTTATATGTGTATTTAGGTATGTATTTTTGATAGGCAAGGCACCTAGTAAGATAAGATAACTTCAAAAGAAGTTAGGCACAGCACCCGTTTAGATTTCTTTCTGAATTTCACTAAGCATGTATGCACCTTAGGCAACACTGTAAATCCTTTCCCTGACCTGTTCTTAACCATTAAGAGAAAGTATGTTTTCCCTAAGGAACTTAAAGTCTATATTAATAGACATTCCTGAAGAGGTAGAAAACAGCTGAGATTTCTTCCTACAGAGTCACTAAAATTAAGGACGGGCTGTTGGGGGCAGGGTGGAAACTCAAAGAAGCATCTCCTCCTTTTCTTGTTCCAGTGTGGCTCAGCAGTTGACTTGGTTTCCCTAACAAGCTCTGCTTCATTTTCCAGCTTGCATGATATAGTGAAAGTTTGCTTTTATTTTTAATAAATATTTTCTTTGAGAAAAATGATTTTTGGCTCAAGTTCCAGTCCTTTGCATTCTGAAGCAGCAATTAAGCAATTAAATTAAAGCCTGTAAATAGCAAATGTTTCCATTATAAAACCACTAGCAGGTTTTAAACCTCTTTAAAAAGTAGTGTGATAAAAATGCCTCAGAAATTCTTTGAAATCAGATCTCTGACAAGTATCTAATCTTCATCTTTAAGATAGTGGGAAGAACAGAGATTATGCAAAATCCATGTATTCCTTCCAAACCAGAAAGCGCTCCAGTTTCCCAGCTACCTAAATTACCTTTGCAAAGTTTTATTTAGTATTACTGTACTTAAGGCAATACTAATATTCAGGTGATTCAGAGCCATCAACTTTGATTTTGATCACTTGAAGAAGATACATGTTAATTTCTCTTGTTTCATCCCATGTACTTTGTGGTCTTCACCATCTCTTTCATTATACTCCAGATGTAAACAGATTCTAGCTGCACAGCTTCTCTTCTTTTGGTTCTGCTTTTTTAAAACAGCAGCATTTTTGGCTTTGGCATCGGCATGAGGATAATTACCATGTGCTCTCCATTTGCTTGTAGGTTGAAGACCCCCACCCTAGATCAAAAACAATTTCAGTTGACTGAAACAGCATTTCCCAGCAAATGGAAATTATGCCTATCTGGCAAATTTTCAGTGTAAAATGAGTCATCAAAACACACTGAGTGTAAGCATCTTCACCCTTCCTTCCCCCAGCTCTTAATCCAATAATGGCTAAGCATGGAATAAAGCTTCATCTTCAGTATGTATACAAAATACATAGGGGTACAAAGATAAACACTTGATTGCGAGGCAGTCATATAATGCAAAAGCATATAATTTGAATCAGATCAGACTGAAATTAAAATTGCAGCAAACTGTTTGCCAGAGATTCAAACTGTGGAGAGTAAATTCACTCTTTTCCTAATTTTTTTTTCATTTTCTCTCCCTCTCTCTCCCTCTCCCTTCTCTCAGTGTAGGAGTTCTGCATTGTCACTTGTTTATTTGGCTTCTGATAAAATAAAAAAGATTGAAGAAATCCACTGCCAGTCATACTTCAAATGAAAAGCAAAATTTAAAAAAGAAAATGTTGTCAGTGTTTCTCTAAAAATCTCAATGATGAAATATAATCTGCTCTAGAAGCAGAAGTCAGAGGTGGTTCTGTGACTGCAAAGTGATATTTGGGGCAGTATATGGAATCCTTATATGAAAAAGGGAAAGGGGAGAGAAGGGGAGGAAGGGGAAGGGAGGATGCAAGAAGCTTTGAGGCTCAGAAAGAGAAATTATGAACATACATGTGCCACTTGAAAAGCTAAAATTTATAAAAAAAGAATTCTTGGCATGGGTGCCTTATTCTCTGGGCAAGCACATGACTACTACTGCGTAGGACTCACATAAAGGTTCATTACTGAAAGCCAGCAGAGCAGTGCCATCCCTGCAGATGACTCTCAGTTCCTAAGGAAGGACTGGGTGGGTGTCAGCTAGTAGTAAAAAAAGTGATCATTAGAGCCATACTCAACAAAGAAGCCACAGTCATGGATGATGTTTCTGGCTTCCAGCTTTGGATGAGCTCGTTATCAAGTTTGTGATGAACCAGTTCTGTAACTCTTCAGATCCCTGAAAGCTCTGGTAGTTACTCAGGCAGACAGGTGTGCAGAACCTGCAATGGTTGTGGTCTGCTCCTGGTGAAGGAGGAGAACCACTGGTCCTGGCTGATCCTTAGCTCTGTCAGCCACACTTATACCTTTGGTCTATTTGACATGCCTACTGACTTCAGTCTTTTTTAAAGGGGTCTATGATGCTCTCATTCTGCTTTGCATCAGAAGTCCTATTGCCTTATTCAATGTATACATGAATCTGCAGCACTGTCTGAAAGGAAGGCTTAGTTGTGGAGTCTTGGGCATGGGATGATTTCTTCTTATTTTTTTTTACACTTGGTCAACATAATAATACAACTTACTAAAACTCAGTAATGATTGGGGAAAGCAGAAAAAAGGCATTGCTGTATAATTTGCTCTCTCCTTTAGAGCACATTGGCAAGTGTGGGGAAACTATTTGGTAAGCGACCTCAGTATGCTGCACATACATATATACTTCGGTATTATCCAGCATCCACAACAACAGTACGCACCCAGAAACTTGTGGCGGTGGACAAAGAGTATAAGAAAGCTGAGGCTACTGCTTCTCCATCTCTGACTTACATCTCCTTTTGCAGACCAAGGTGCTCTTTCCTGGCACTGTCTCTGAGGGGAAGAGAAGCCATGTAGCTGCATTAGCGTGGTGCCAGTCTCAAGCTGATGCGCTTGCACTCTGCCTCTCAGCTAGATCTTCAGATGGTGTTGTTGGCCCGGTGCCACTGAAGCCAATAGAGCAGTGCCAGCAAGCAGAGCATGGGATTTGGCCTTGCATTTTTAATGTGTGTAATTGGTTTAGACTACAAGATAGGAGCTGATGATCACCTGAATTGAGAAGCTGAGCATCTTAAAAGATGCAGGAGTGCAGAAAGTGTATCTGTACAATTTTTAAAAAAGAGAGAGGATTGTTTTGTTTTCTAATCCCCTCTTGTCTTCACTCTTTCCCAATCTGTAAGCTTCTTTCCCTTTAGCTTGCAAGTCTGAGTTTACAGGCACTTTGATTTTTTTATTTAAATCTCTGCACTTTGTTTTGAAATTCAAGATATATTTTTAATATGTATATCTCCTTACAAAGCATAATTTTGCCTCAGAGTACACTGGCATTTCATGTTTGCTCTTGTTATGGCTCACACTCAGTGTCAGAGCAATAAAAGCTGCTACTGTTAATTCACATTTGAGGAAGGAACAAAGGGAGCTTTCTGCAGCCCGTGCACCTGGAATGTGAAGTGAGAATGGTGACTTCTGCAGCCTGCTTCTGCCAGGTGGCAGTCCCTCGCTACATCACAAAACCAAGAAAAAAACCTGGGAAAATGTTAAAGGTTTGGCTACATTATATTTTAAGGCAATAACCTTGTTTTATGTGGATTGCATATTTCATTTTTAGATTTAAAAGCCATACTGTTTTGAATTGCTTAGCCATCCATCAACACAAAGCATCAGAATTGTCAGCTCATGTAGGATTTTGCAGCAATGCTAAGCTACACTAATTGCAAAGTTTCTGCAGAATTTGTGTTATCATGATGCAAAATGCAGACTGTACTTTTAACAGACAGAAAAGGAAAAGCTCCCTTAATGGGTTCAGATGAAACAAAAAGATATTAAAAATGCATTTGTGTTTCTGCCAAAGCTAAATACAACAGTTACTTGTTTCCTCTAACAATACTTAACATTCATCTTTTTTCAAGGACTCTGTAATATTACATAGCCATCATTTAGACAGTACTCAGAGCAGATTAGGTAACAGGAATATGTAGAGACCAGTTGCCCTTGCTTACCCCCAAGAATTAGTGCAACAGTAAAATCTGAGGCTAAAATATTTTCAAATGTGTTGAAATTTATTCAAGTTTTATCTTCTCTTACAGAAGGGTTGTACAGTTGAGCTGATGGTTTTGCACTACAATATTGGAAATAGCATCTAGCTCATGCTTCTGTTGAACTGGTATTGAAAAGAGCTTGCATGCCAAAAAAAAGGCCAGAAAAACTTGCTATGTGGTTTTAGAAAGCACAGTTGAGATGTGGCAGATACGAAGACCTAAGAACAGTCCTGGAAGCTCTAGCAAAAGACTTTTACTTCAGTTCTGAGGAGACTGATGACTACAAAAAAATTAGAAAATAAAGTATTTGGATAAATACAACTTCAGCATTGGCTCCCCAACAGCTTTTTGGAACCAAAGTCACACAAACTTCTGAATTCCCAGGATTAACGTTTCATGTTATGTTTAAAAAGTTGTGCCAGTGACTTTTATGTCTCCATGATCTGTTGTTTTTTAATATTGTAAATCCCCTTTCAGGCAATAAGACTCTCACAGTAATTCAAGTGGAAGCAAAATTTGCCTAAAACTGAATACATCTCATCAGTATCTTGAGCTTTATTTCCTCCAAATCATCAGACAAATATAATCTTTCTCTGTTTACTTTCTGTACTTGAATATCTAGAGTTGCTTAGATCTTCTACCAAGGCTTGATTCTGATTGCCTTTGAAAGACGGATTAAGGCTTCTCCTCATTGTCTTCTACTTGACAGAAACACAGATGTGTTATTTCAACAGCCTTTTTTGCCCTTCTGGACACATAAAGCCCACCTGCTCTTCTGGGACTCTCCTGTTTTGCAGAGGCTCTAATTTGCACCTGGACTGAAATAGTCCCTGGGGGATAATCAGGTGGCTGGGAGTAGATCAAGTACCATGTGCTTTGGCTGTACCTATTCATGAGCATCTTCATCTCCAACAGGCTAGTGAATACAGGATAACTAGCCTTGTGTCCTCATTAGGATGGGAAATCTTTTGTTAGGAGATCTGTCTGTCTTCTTATCCTTTTATATAGCAGGGACAATGTAAAGCGTGTGAAATTCTATATGCAACTGGTTAATATATTTTAAAACAGTCTGAGCAACATACAGTTTGTACCACAATTTACAAAATTCTCTTTACAAACAGTTTCATTTCTCCCTCCCCCTTTCCATCTACTTCTGTCTCTTTGAAAGTGTCAGTCTTCACACTTAGCTGCCAAGTTTGGTATCTTCAGTATGGTCTGGTCCAGTCTGATCAGATGTGATGTGATGTTGAGATCCTCTCTGGATTCATATGTTTTTATTTCTCCTATTTTCTTTGTCCCACTGCATGCATTTATAGTACATCTAAAAGTCCCTCCAGTGAACTCATTACTTGATATTTTTTTAAACATTCTACCATATACTTCCCTTTTGACCGTACACTGCCTGTTTCACCACTTAAAATTACTTCCTGCTTATCTCCTAATTTTAGCAGCTTCCTTTCCTGCCTGTTGTTCACTTCTCTATGACATGCCTCATACTCCACGGTCACCATGTTCTCCTTTGTCTTAAAAATAAGTAAAGCTCCATGAATTGGCTTAGTCAACCTGTCCAGCTAGAGCCAGGCGGTCCTTTAATTCAGTGTAGTAATTCATGTGGGAACAGACATAGCCCCATTGTGAAAAAGGTCCTCTGCCACACGGCCCATCCCAGCACCACTCTTTGGTTGCCGCTACGTTGGTTACAAATTTTTCTCTTTGTCCATTTGGATTTCACCACAATTTGTTGAATATGTTTTCATGTAATTCCAGTTGCCTGTCTTCTCATTATCACCGTTCTGATTTTCTATGCCCTGGACTCTTTTGTTCATCCATTACTCCTACACCGCTTCCTCTTTTACATGTGTTTGTCTCTTCAACATTCATATTTCATGCACTGTCCCTGAAAAGATTTTGCCTCAAGCAAAAAGCTTGAGCCATGATCACACGAAGCCTAAGTATGCTTATGGTCTTGCTGTTATTATTTTTGGTTCACCGTCCCTTCAGTGCAAATCCTATTGGCTATGCAATGTCTATATATAATGTGTATACTCTTTCTGGAAAGTGTCTACAGAGTACCCAGCATACCTTCAGGCACTGTGTAATTTACAGATCAGTATAAATGAGAACAAGCTAAAAAGTAATACCATATTGCCTTCTATTCCTACTTAGTGATTATATCATCTTGCCTTTCTTGTCACCAGTAGCCCGTTTATTTTTGCTAATCTTTCCTCTCTACTATGCATAGCAGAGGCTCTCCCACTGTGAGGCTACTTTTCTGACTAACACTGGCCACAAAACATCTCAGGGGTCAGCATTTCATCCTCTATGTTCTGCTCTTGCAATTTACAATACTGCTTTCCAGGCCCTACACAAATTCAGTGTACACATGCATGTTTTATATATACATATATGTATATGTACTGGAAGACAGATGCGTGTCCGTGCACACACATGCACACACACACATATGCACAAAAGAAGGATGGAAGGTGCAAAGTAATAAGATTGGAAGCAAGACCTGTCAGACACCTGACACAAAGCGACACAGCCATCTATGCTGTTTCAGTCCACAGCACATGAGGCATCTATCCAGCACAACAAAGAACCTACTGGGTAAGAAAAGGAAGGAGCCATAACACAAAAAGAGCAGGTGAGATAACCTTCACCAGCTACTTCTCACCACATTCTTACCCAGCTGTTGTCCAAAAAGTCAGGCAACAAAATCAGATTACAAAACAATAAACATAATTTACCCCTGTTAATCCAGTCCTTCCCTAAGGGCGGGCTACGGAAAGTCCATGCAGCTTTAGCACGGAAACCTATTTCTTCGACTGCCAGACGTATTAAATCACATGTTTTCATGCAAGTGACCACATTTACAACTGTCACATAATTTAATCATGAGAAGATAATGATTTATTCTGGTCTTGAAAAAACAATTGGAACCTCTTTGTAAATGGATTTAATTTTTGGATCTTTGTTGTAAAGCCAACAGAAACCAGTGTCTTTAATTTTAGGTCTAGTCAGAATGGTGGAAACTAGTATCAGACTGGACTACAGCCTTATTACATTTAGTCGGAAAACATTGATATTTGTATTAGCAGTTTTCTTAGCAAATCATGCATTTTAATTTAAAAATGTTTTACTCCTTGGACTAGAAATGTATTATGCAGAACCATAGAAAAGCTCAATCCACCAACACAACAGTCGGCAGGCTAAACAGACTGGCACAAAATTAGAGTAAGAGACAGAAAGTAATAATTGCTTGACCTGCAGGTTAAAGAGTAAAGAATAAGAGATCAGCTCCAGTTATATGCTGTAAATCTTCAAAAGCTTCCAATTGAATCTTAAGATTCATAGGTTATTTTAAAAAATCAAATTTAGTTTATAAGACTTATTAGCTTGGAAATAGAGTGGTAATAAATACAGACTTGCAGTAGACCAGAGGTGAACTGGGACTGAATACATTTCCCTTAATATATATCAGTCAAAGGTGGTATTAAGCAGAGCTTTTGTCACCTCTGTGGTTATTAAGATATAGGAAAAAATTTGAAGGGAAGCAGAGGAAGCTGTAAGCTTCAAGAGTTTAAAGCGGGAATGCATGTGCGTCTGGCTATACATTGGTTTTCTTGGCTCATCTGCTGAAAGAAAGGGCACCTCTAAGTCCTGCTGAAGGACAGAGGGCAGGTTAATAGGCCGAAAGCTTCCTACAGGCTCCTCCTCAGCCCCTTTCAACTTTGCTCAAAAATTCAGTTGATTTGCATACTACTCCTGTACCTGAAAAGTATTTTACCCCCAAAGGTGAGAACATTCAGACCAAAGTAGACATGCTTTCATTTTTACTAGTGAACATAAATTTACCTCATTTACAAATACCGGTGAGAGATGTGAAACTTTAGTAGAGATTTACCCCATGAATAACATGGACAACTTGTGGCGTTCATCTCCTCCGCCTTGGCAACCTGAGAAGGATCATGACTAAACTATACATTTGTGCAATAAATTCCCCTTAAAAAGTAGAGAGCTCAAACAATTGAGGAGGAAGAGGGAACAAAGGAAAACCAATACTGAACATTTTTGAAATAAAGACCTCTCCCCCCGACCTTCAACCTCTTTGTGGATGTTTCCCTCGCAGATGCCAGGGTATAAACCTCTTCCTGCGTATGACTTCCTGGGCACCCTCCATGGGCCAACACTGCAGGTTCAGGTGTTTCCACGTGGCCAGGACACACCGCTGCCATCACATGCATGCGGCAGCCAGTGGCCCCGGGGGGCAGGCAGGTGGGCAGGGGGTCAGCAGGCGCCCTCTGCACCAGTGCCACCCTCCAGCCCCAGCCCCCATTTCAAACAGGACGTGTCTCAGCCCCACTCGTGAGCGTCCTGAGGCATCCCATCTCTCAGCACAATGAAGAAGCACACGAAAGGCCATGTCCCATGCCGGTCTGATCTACAGGCCTGCCATTAGCTTACGTGGTGGTAGGGTCATTTCCACACTAGGCACAGTCAAGGGGAAAGGCGCTAATTTAAAGGTATGATATTCTTAACTCCAAGATCTGGACACACTTAACAGTCCCTGCACATCATTCCACAGAAGAACTGGACTGAAGATTGATAGTAATTTAAGTGGAAGAATGGCCTACTAAGTTATACTCCTGGCATCTCTCTAGCAACAAATTTCAAAACACTATTCAGATGCTATAGTGGACTGCTCAGCATCAACTCTTATTAGTCAGGGCATGCAATCACGTGGCTACTCTTAAATTAGGAAAGACCAGTCTGGATCCAGCCTTCAAACAGTTTCTCTGGGCCTTGCCAAAGTTCCAGATATGTCATGTCTTCTGCTCTTCTGCACGATATACCCTACACAGTTACAGCCCCTTAGGAGCATCTACAGGCTGTACTCATGAAGGTGGTGTGCAAGCCACTGATACACTCTTTTCCTACAAGCAGATTTCCATAAAAATGGAGTAGTTCTGTAGCAGTTGTTCTAGTGATAGGAAACTCTCCAGATAATGGCTACAGTGATGCCCAGTTAAGAAACATAATCCCTTTTTCCTGGGAAACCTTCAGGTTAGGAAAAACAGGTTACTGAGCTCATGCATCTGGAGCTCATTTACAGCTCAGCTGCAACATATATAAAGAAAGAAGGCAAGAGGGGTGTCTTCTATGGTGGGAGAAGGAAATGGTAATACAGGTGCTAAAGTAGGTGGCTAAGCTTTCATCTGGGTAAGAGGAGAGCTTTGTAGTGCTTTTGTTTGAATGCTGGAGACAGGGAAAAGTGCAGGTTGCTTTTTTTTCAGGTTTTATTCCAGTAAACAGAAGAAAGAAGCTGTATCAAAACAAGAAAACATTCAGGCTAACATTAAACTGCACAAGAAGGAAGCAAATGCTATTTTCTGTTTCTGAGTAAAGAGCTCACCCAGTGCCATTATACATTTTTTTGGATCAAAGATATATGCTTTGTCTGGAGTCCTGCAATATATTATTAAGAGTTTGGCTCTGTTGGTAGTGTACTCTTAGGATGGAAAGATTGAGACAGTTTTCAAAGACATCATAGCTGGGTGAAGTAAGGTTGACTTTGCTTTCACTTGAATGAAATACTCAAGTAAGACTTGTAAAGTCTGCACTAGAAGTTTACAAAAAGAATGAAAGATATAACTGATGTACCCCTTCTATTTCTTCTTAATATATAAAATAATCTGTAGATTCACATTTTTAGTGTAATCTCAGTCTCCATGTGCATGTTTCTACACCCCTGTTCCATCTAATGTATGGGAATTCCTCTCACTGCTATGCTTTTATGTGCATAGACAAAGACCCATTTGCTCTTGTTCTGTGCGCCAACAAGGGTTTTGGTTGCTGCATTCTCCTGGATCAAGTAACACACCAGGAAAAGGAAATCTGAGGGAATAGATTTAAATGTGATGTGCATATTCACAAATAACTTGAGATTGAAATGTTAACCTTAGATAACCAAGTTTACATAAATGGTATTTTTTGATGTGGTTTTATTACGGACCTGAATTGTCCCTTAGAGAAGTGTTAGGGTCGTGCTTATGCTTGGTGACCAGAGACATGCCCAGGTTCTGCGGCTCTAGAAATCTGAGATGTTTCTCTCCTCTTTAGCCCCTGCCCCCTGCTTTGTTTTCTGCCTCCTGCCTCAGCCTACTACATATACCTGCCCTTCGTTTTTCTCTTTTTTTGCCCATTTTGACCTGGTTCGTGCATCCAGCTACACATCCTTCCATTAAATCTCCACTTGTTATCAGCGTATTTCTGTTCCTCGTGCCTCCTCAAGAGTTTTTTCCTTCTTGCCTCACATCTTTCTTTTCCTTTGTTCTTAACTACCTGTGTTTCTCACCCTCTGCATTTAATCAAGTTACCACCTTCCTCCACCGACTTAGTTGCCTGAAGCACAGAGGTATGATAAGCCCAAGAGACAAATCTTACTCTTAGTTTCAACATTAAGCATGACAGTAGTGGTAGTAGCTGTTGACAGCTAAAAAAAATGAGTTGCTGGGAAGGTACTTATGGGGCACTCCTCTGTTTCTAAAGTGAAGGTCTGTGAGTTTTCATGTAGCCAAGCTGGATCAGCATTTTTGTTGGAATGATCAGAGATATCTCAGGCCCATCTCTGTGACCCATTTTTAAGTCACTTCTCCACAGCATGGAAGTGCAATGGGTTTCAATGAAACAGCGATAAGAACATATCTTACATGGAAAAAATAAAGAGATTGCTTTGTATTTCATTCTTGGGAAAGGAGAAGTTATGTTAGGTGAAACTTTCCAAGAAAATTCAACTGAACTAAAGTTGAACTAATGTTTTTGGCAAAAATTTTAAAAAGTGAAAATAAAATCTTAACGCATGAAATGATGCATTACTTCCATGCACATTCTGCAGTAAAAGGGACACTGGTGCTGCACAGTGCAGTGCTGTAGAGGTAGTCAAGACAGCTCAGACTAGGTTTTGGTGGCAGAAGCAAAACAGCCACAGAAGCACATCTCTCTGCCTGGACCTACACTCCTTGCTTCCTGATGTCATGAGTCCTGAAGAACAAAAAGCTTTTGCTCAACTATAAATTGTTTCTGTGTGAACATTATGCAGTATAGAAACAGGACACTGTGGGTGAGATTTATTTGATCAAATGCAGGTATTTATGACTGAGCTCCTGTATGGATTTCCTTTATGGTTAGCGAGAAATATTATCACTTCTAGAGTGTGACTCACCCCATCCTACTGTAGATATCAACATCACAGTGTAGAACTGCCTCTATTTTTTCATTGACTTTAAAGGAAGCTTCTGGTGACTAGCTTAGATGCAGACACCTAAAGCGAAAAGAGATAGACCCCACCTTCTATCCACAATATCGCGGTTCAAACTGGAAGACTTTACTTTCTGCAAACACATAGGAATCATGAAACCATGCTGAGGCACCATTGTGCAACAGGAGTCAGCTACAATCTTTGAGCATTCAAACAGCATGGATACACTTCATAAGAGCCCCCCAAATGCTGAATAAGGAAAGAGTTACATCCTGAAATCAAAGAGCACATCTGCAACACCAGTGTCCCCTCTTCTTTGTGTGAAATCAACAATACTTCTTAACAGAGAGAAAAACCAAAGTATCCTTTACGTCGTCATCATAGATGGCCAGATTTCAGAGGGACCAGCTTTCAAGACCAGTTCACACAGAACAGCAGCAGAATTTTAGCATTTGGTTCTGCACAGCTCTCAACTCCGAGCTGTGACCTCTGGGGAAACACAGTGGGAGGAGTTTGCCATGGTATCTCATGGTATGTCTACTACTTTGGCTTGCTGCATTTTGTATATGAAAGTACTATGTAAAAACAAATCGCATTCTTACTCTGTTGTTTTTTTTTTTTTTTAATCCTTAGTGCAAGAGCATTCTTACTGGCTCTAGTAAAAAGGTTTTCAAGTGCATTGTAGGCAGAAGCAGGAAATTTGCTCTCCTCATGGATCAAACAGAGTCGGCACTAATGATACAGCACAGGGAAAGGAAAAAAAAAGAAAAGAGAAAAAGAAATGTTTAACACTCAGCACTAGAGGAGAGTGAAAACAGAACACACTTTGAAGAATTTCCTTGCTGCAGCATAGCCCCACATAGGAGAGGCTCCACAGTCAGACTCAACATGTTTTGAAGTTTCTCTGTTTGTTTAATCTTCGGGTCAGATTTTGGCACTGTGCTATGATTGACACAATATAAAAGAATAAAGGCCCAACCAAGGCAAGGTGGAAAAAAAAACCTTATGAAAGTATGAGACTTAGTAAATTAGACCGTCTAAGAAGCAAAGTAGGTGCTTTAAGGACAGGTACAGAGTTGTGTCAGACTGGAAGAGCAGTATCTAGAGATAGTTCTCTTTCTAATAACCAAATGTCATGGCCTAGCTGGGAGCTAAGAAATGATCTCCTTAAAACCAATCCTAATTGCAGGGCCTGCGCAACGTGGGAAAACAGTACTTTCCATGAAAAATAGAAAACAGAGCTAGAATGCTAAAAATCTCACAAGTAGTCAGTGTAAACTATCATTCTGAAAGTTTGTTACCACAATAATAATTTAATTAATGTGGCTATGTCACTGCAGATGCCTCTCCCTCAACTGTGACTCTCTGAGGAGGATGTGAAAAACTGTGAAAATGCAAAATCTTCTCCATTTCTTGGTAACAGAGACTCCCTTTATTACTGTTTCGGACTGCACATAGTCTGACAACTTGTAAACAAATTCTAAGGAACACTTGGACTAAATAAAGAGTGCTTCCCTACAAAAGCATAGATGTACGTTATAATTGGAGCCCAAGCCCATTGTGTAAGGTGAACAATCCACCCCTTGTGAGTACAAGGAATGAGCATCCCAGAAGGGCACTATCTCCCTGGGGAGGCATTGCAGTGCTCGCTCTAAGGCGGATTGCCAGGCACTCTCTCATTTAAAAGGAGATGGTGTGAGAGAAGACAGGAGTGGGTAGACCGGATCAGGTGGAAACTTCACTGTTTCCAGTGACAGCAGCCTACAGCAGATGCCTAGGGAAGAATATATGAATGGCCAAAATATGCTCATGTTCTTTCAGTGCAGAGAGACCTGCACCTCAGAAACTTCCTAAACCATAGGCAGTAGCTTTGATGTAAGAACAACAGCTTAAACAGTGTATGCTGCAGAGATCCCACCTAAGGTTGTTCTCTCTGGTGTAGCCCCAGAGGCTGCTGTAATGCAGACTGGCCCAAAGCTGTGTCATCTGAACATGCCCTAGATACCAGAGCAGGACAGCTCAGGAAAGTGTAATGCACAGAAGACAAAATTTTATTCATTAAGCAACAGGCTGAATCATTATATATGACTAACGTCCCATATCCTAAATCAGAAATCAAATATTCAATACTAGCATTATCAAAGAGAAGATGAAACCTCCCATTGTCTTCAGGGTATATAGAATTTTATTACAAGCCTTAAGTAAATAATAATAATAAAAAGTAAGCCTGCCTCATTTACAGAATTTAATATGTATCTTATTTCACCAGTGCAAAGAATTCTGGCTTTAGCTAAAGGCCATTCTTTGTTAATAATTATTTTTGACCATTGCATTACTCACTAAATGTAGTTGTTAGTGTATCTGTAAACGAGATTAAAAAGGTAGTGCAGCAGATAAAATATACAGAGATGGAACCTGTTAAACATATATGTATCTACTGTTTTACAAGGAAACACTTTGGATTAAGTACTATCAGGGTTGTTCACTGCATGAAGAATGTTAAATTAAAAGTGAAAAGGAAAAGTGAGGGTCAGCTCTGTTCGTTTGTTATTTATTTATTTTTTTTTAAGGGGGGTAACTTAGTTTCTAGTGTATCCAGTATATTATATTTCAAAGTCTAATAAAATAGGTTTTACATTTTATTTAAATCACTTATATGCTTTTTTTACTCTTACCATATATTTCTGACCTTATCAGATCAGAAACATTTTTTTAAAATCAAAATACCATTACATAATCCAGAAGCTATAACAAAGCTGCTGAACTCTGAAGTCACTACTGACATAAATAGATTTAATATGAATTTACATCAGTGTGGCATTGGGATTTGGCCCAATGTGTACATGTGGGGAGCTTTATTCTATAATCCGAGCATTCAAAGAATCGATATGTTGTAAAAAAACAGATTCCAGTTTCCAGACTGAAAAGACTGGAATGAATTATAACCGGACTAGGACACTAAAAACCTTATTAGTGTGGTTCCAGGCAGTAGCAGGTTCTTTTTCCAGCCACTTCACAGAACGACCCTCACCTTTTTATGGCTCAGTTGCAGTTCAGCTCGGGATTTGCACACGATGAGGCTGTTTTCACCAACAGGGTGATGGCTTTCTACATCTCTGTTGTGTCAGCCTTGAGGTTGATGACTAGCGGTGAGGAAATTATTATCTTAAGGTGGGGTAGGTTTGATGGATTTCCTTTCAGCAAAACAAACTCATATGGTGACACAGCTTTCACTTAGGAGGAGGTATGCCAGGTAACAAGGGGAATGCCAGGAAATGGTGACGAAGAAACGTCCCCAGACACCTGGCTTACTTGTTTGCACTGCCCCAACCGATTGCTGCAGCAACCTCGCAGGGCCTACTTGCTCTTCAGGAGGACAAAATGAGGCAGAATTATTTATTGCTCTGATGATCCTTGGTGAGGAACAGCTGTGTAACAGCTGAGCATGTCACTCCTGGTCCAAAAAAGGTCAAACCGAACATTTTGAGCTCTTGGTCACTAAGATAACAGCAAAATTCCCAGCTAGAACCATTTTACAAAACCGTGTGTTTTGGAGGACAGGGCAGTCCCTGTTTGCATGTGATCTCACACATACTGGTATGACCGAAACATAACCCTTGAACTAATTTGCCAACACTACCCCCAACAGAGAAAATGTGTGGCAACAGCAAGAACTGGAATAATTTCTATGAATTAAGAAAGCAATTCGATGTAGAGGCTATAACATTGTAAATCATAAAATACACTTTATACTGTACAAATTAAATAAACCACCTTTTTAAAATTACAGAGACAATAAATGTTACATGCCAGTCAAAAGTTTTCACCCTCCATTAAGAAGGCTAGTAACTCATTTCAAATCCTAAATCTTCTAGTTTTTACCTGTTGACTGCATGTAACCAAACTATAGAAACAATCTCTTTTGATATTGTCCCTTCACATGACAGCTGCTTATGTCCATTTGCCTTCAAATTTACACAACCTTTTCTTTTTGACAGGAGTCAATGGGGAGTATATTCCTGACTGTATTTTGGTTTCTACTAAAGGTTATAGTATAGTCACTCCATGATAGGGTGATCATGCAAGATATATGTCTTACACATCTGCTTGAAAGGCTGAATGAACATAATCTACGGGGAAATTGATCCTCAGCCATAATTCTATTGAAATAAACAGATTGCAATTGAAATTTATGCTAGCAGAGGATTTTTATTCTTCATTGCCTTCCCATTTCTGCCTAAAATGATCATATGCAAACTTTCTTTAACTTATTTTTAAGGTAGGAATGAACAAGACAGAAAGGAATGGTGTTTGTATGGCTGGGGTTTGTAATTTAGGCTCTAAAATA
Organism: Morus bassanus; assembly: GCA_031468815.1. NCBI lineage: Eukaryota > Metazoa > Chordata > Aves > Suliformes > Sulidae > Morus > Morus bassanus. The sequence continues at coordinate 82,033,624 of CM062568.1, read as the reverse complement.
GATTATGAACTCCAGAGAAATACATACAATGCAGTCAGGAATGCATCAAAGAGGGGAGACTGTCAAAAGAGATGAGAGAGAGAGAGAGAGAAGGAGTCATTTAGTCACATCATCTACTGCAGTTGGATTACTACAAAGCTGGCAAAAGAGGTGGTAAAAAAATCTCTATATAATAGAATATGAATTTACAATTCCTTACCTCACAGCTTAAAGTACAGCCCCACAGCTACTGCTTCAGGGTATTGAAGAAAGAGAAATAGCTGTGGTACCTATGAAACATTGCCTGCCTTTTTGGAGCAGCCAGCTGGACTTGGCTAAAATGCAGAATGTCACATCAAATCTCATACAGATGAGAGGTTTGCTTGCTTTCCAGTAGAGATAACAATCGTGATGAGCCAGCAGAACTTAGTCTGCAGCAATATGAAAGACTCGGCATATGAACATTTACTAACTCTGAATAACAGGATGAACCAACCTGTAAGTGCACCACACCTTTGTAGGGCCATGAATTTATTCATTCACGTATATTTCCTTTATAAAACAATGCTAAGAGCATGGCCTCTTTCTTCTCATCTTTTGTGCACTCAATTCCTAGTCTGGGTCCTAACAACCACAGTTTCCAGAGAATATGGTGTGCTGGCACCATGACAGTTTTTTTCTCTACAGCCTTGGAGAGCCTGAAAATTCCCGTTGTGTTTTTTTTTTTTTTTTTTTTTGGTTTTGTTTTGTTTGTTTGGGTTTTTTTGTTGTCTTTTTTTTTTTTTTTTTTTTCCTGAAACAGCTAGCTGGAGTGCAAGCAAAATCCTCCACAGATGGGGGACAAGCTTGAGAAACAGCAGTATGAGAGGTAATATTTTATAAAGAAAATGATGAATGATTCCAAGAAAGAAATTAGGAAGCAGAAATCATCTCTGGTGAGCGTGGAGCAACACTGTGATGTAATGGAAAATGAACCACATTACGGCCAGTCGTTTGATAACGAAGGAAAGCCGTGAATCTCATTTGTGACAATTCAAACAAATAAAAAAGACAGAGCATGTTGATAATGAGCCCTGAATATTCTTTCTTTTCTCTTTCCCCCTATTTTGTCACCTTTGGTCTGCTTGGCATTCACCCAAATTAGAAGACTGACAGTCATTTCTCTTTAATAATCACTCTTGGAAACTCAAGAAGCACTCCCTTTTCAGCTCTGTCAACAGGGAATCATTAACACTGAAAAAAAAATATATATGCTTAATTGTTTTTACTGAAATAAACACTCTGGGTACCCCCTGCCGTTTAATGAACATGTACCGGGTTAACTACAAGGGCTGCTACCACTGCCATCTTTGATTACTTGCTAGTGGCAGATGAAAGCTTAAAGCACACGTATTTTTTTGACAGTAAAGATGATTTCACTTTTTTGGCTTCCACATCAACCCACCCCTTTCAAAGTAGGGCAGACTAGCAAAGACTGTCAAAATAAGGCTAGCAAGTAAGTGGAGTAGCAGCTCTCTACAGAGTTTGATTATTCTTCTGTGAAAGAGTCTGTAAACAAAACCTTTAGGCTTTTGTCTGCTAAACAGTGCTTAGAAATTCTTCCAGCCTAGCATTTTTAATATGTGGGAACATGACTGCAGTAGGATTCAAGAGCACTCAACATTTTTGAAAGGAAGGCAATTTATTTTTATAACTAAATGTGGTCTCAGAAGCCAAAATGCAGGCAAAAGACCACTTTTTCTTAAAGAAAAGAAATGCTCTGTGCGCATGGATCCTCTGAGCTGTCTGAAAGATGTCTTTCTTTTGCCTTGACTATACATACCAAAATAATAAGAGCAAAAATTATTTTTGAGTATCAAAAGGTTTTAATATCAATTTTGAGTTTGGAAGTGAAACTTAATTGAAAACACATATTCAGGTCTTATTTTTCACTTTCATGCTTTGTGCTGTGATAATAAGCCAGCTAGTCTGAGGCTCGATGTCCCTTCAACTAACAATCAGTTCTTTGAGATGGCCGGAACCTTTGGAATGAGCTACCTGCACTATGGGGCACAAAGACTCAAGTCTCTTCCCTCCCCGGGAAAATATTTGATCTAGGGTTGGGGGATGCTTCTCTTCACCAGATCAATCCACCAGTTTCTGAACATGGGCAGGAACTGGGTGCAAATTTATGCATGCCTCAAAGCAGAAACCGATGGGATATTTCCATTGGAATTTCCCTCCCATATGCTTAGGCCATGTCTATAAAAGTAAGTTAAATGTTCCCTGAACCATCCTTTGACCCTGTGCCATACCCAAATCCATCCCATTAAGCTCTTCTAGCCTCCAATGCTATCATGTGGAGAGAGTCTCTGGTTTGTGCAAAGTCCTGAACTAAGCCAGGGAAATGTCTGGGATGGCGATGGTGCATCCAGAGCCAAAACAAGCCAAAGACCACTCTGACTGTGTAAGAGAATAGATTTGAGTTTCAGTGCCTGGGAACTTTCCCTGGCACAGTTAAAGTTATTAGTATGGATGTAGCCATATGTGTCAAAGCGATTTAGACAGCAGCTGAGCCTGGAAGTTTTAACTGCTAGCTTTGCCTAAATATCAGCCTTAAATGTCTAAAAGAGAAACCACTTGCTTAACAGCACTTCTCAAATTTAGCTCCAAGCGGCTGAGTAGTGGATATTGGTCCTACAAGTTTTTTGGATAGGTTTTTGCTTGAGGCTGTAGAAGTTATTGCCAGTGTGATTTTAGTTTGCCTCCTACTATCTGAGATCTGCTGATCGCTTTACCTCTAACATTAATAGCTATCTTTCAATCATCTTTTTAATACATTTTTCCCCTTATTTATTATGCAATTAAGTGTTAGATATGCAATTACAGAAAGCAAGGCAGAATGAAATCTTTAAAAGTACTCACATTTGGACTCTTAGAAGGGACAAGATTTTATAATCTGGGTAGCTCTTCTTCACTTCAGGGACTTGCTGCAAATTAGGGATTACTGTATCTTCCCAGTGTTAGTCATCAATCCTTATAAACATCACTAGTGTTACACCCACCTACTAGGGACAGTTTTAAGTGTCTCTCATAAAAATGTAAATATCAGCCAAACAATTTTTGCAGACTATAAATGCTGGTGACAATGAGCCCCCTCCCCACTTCAGCTGTTTCACCCCACCTTCTCAATGCTGCCAGACTGCTTCTGGCTTCGTAGAAGAGTAATTCTAAAGAAAGATATCGGTATGATCAAAGAAACTTGCATAACACAGGAAGAAGGAGAGCAATACATGTGTCTTGCTTATGGCCATGGCAACACCTAAGTTTTAGCTGCCTTGCCACCTACTACAAGTGACTTCAACTCATGTGACTGGGCAGCGGATGACTCTACGTTCACACCCACATACACACATGCACACACACACACACAAACCCATCCATTCCCCATCACTGGAAAAGAGTGACTTCTAGGATGAAACATAACTAACAATGCACATCTATGTTAAGAAAACTCTTGGAAAGTAAAGATTTATATCATAGATATCTTCTTGGGTAAATAAGTAAAAAGTAAAGTATACAGGTTTTGAATATTCTTTAGTCGTAATATATTTTGAAAACGTCCTACATATTTCCCTTTTAAATATGCAGGGATAAAATCTCTTGGATTTTATTGAAAGGACCAGGATTTTACTCTGAGATTTTCCATGCAAATGTTGATGCAGCATGATTCTGTGTGATCTGAAGAAAAGCTCATGCTGTTGATTTCTGGTGTGTATGTTACTATTAGAGCTGCTTGAAAATAGCTTTTTGATGTAAAGTGGAATTTTACATTTTGGTGATTTTTTAAATTTGATTTTTCATTGGAAAATCAAATGAACCCAAATTTTCCTGGTTTTTTCCCCAAATTTTCCAGTTTCAACTTCTTTTCAGAGCAGTGTAAGCAAATGAAGACTTGACTTTACTCATATAGTTAAACACTGAAATAGGCCTTGAACATCTCATACTTTAAAATAATAATTAAAGAAGATTACTGTTAGATTTTTGTGAGGGTACCAGGAGCTCACAGTTTGAAAAATAATATCAAAATGGAGGCTGAAGTGAAAACCCTCCCTTGCCAAAAGGAAAGTAAACTGCAGTAAACTATCAGAGTCAGAAGAGCAGGTCTGCAGTTTGTAGTGCTCCTCAAAGCAGTGCAACACTCTTCCTTCTGGATGGGAAGATCTCTGGGGTGAAAGAGACATTTTTAAGACTATCTTGTGGATAAATGAGACAATTATTTCACCTTTAATAAAATGAAAGTTTTTGCAAAAGCTGCACCATGTTATTTGAATATTCCCCATATTCTTATTCAATTCAGGACAAAAACATATTATTGGAACGAGCAGAGAAGAGTTACATGAACACTAAGCAGTTCCTTCCTTCCTTTCCATCTCCCAGTACGATGTGGATCTCATGTACATTTCACATACAGTAGTTCTCCTGTTCATTGTGATAGAGAGTGTATTTATTTTGAAGATCCATTTCTTGGACATATTATTAGAGATCTAAACTCTCATCCAAAATGTCCTTTGTCTTATTTTATTGCAACAGAACATGCCATGGACCTGAATCGTATTGTTAGTTGAGCCTCCTTTGCATCATGCAGGTGTTTTAACCAGGTGTTTTGCAAAGGATTCCTTACTGTCTTACTCTGCATCTGCTTTGTGTTATTTAGTCATAGCACAATTAAGAGTTGCAAAGAGAGATGTTTTACATTTCCAGTTTCCAGCTGCAAGGCTTAGTATATAGAGACACTTACTAACTGTAAGATCACGCAACCTTTGTCTTAATTGGGTAAACAGGGTGTTTGGAGTATCACACAGCAGGACTGGGCTAATTAAATATTGTTCAGATTTCTCACTGGGGAGTTTATGCAACGACTGAACTGTAAGCTGTAGTGTTACAGCTCAGAAACCATGTAATTAAGGTAGATATTTTGGGGAATGACTGCCCTTCGTTCCCTAAAGAAATGTTGTAATCAACCTGCGGCATTTTGTTGAGATGGAGTAAAGACAATCTGATTGATCTGAGCTGTTTGAAGAAAACTGCTGTGAATACAGATATTTTTGAAGAAGCAAGTGAGCTTTTAACTTACTAGGTCTTCAAGTGACAGCCTTTTGAAAAAGCACATTTAAAATTGTCATTTTGGGCTAAATTGCCAGGTGAGTGAATTTCATCACTTCAGTTGTGTTTCTCTATGCCTGTGTTAGGAACCCTCAATGCCCCAGTTAGGCTGGAGAACCCCAGGAAGATTCACAATGATATTATCATGCAGGGGCAGACATGTCTGTGCTAGATGTTCATGCAGGAGGACAGAGGCAATGACAGAGAGTAACTCCCTCCTACAAGAACAGAACCAGGAAACAAGAGGGCCACCAAAGGTAAGACTGAGAGAATGAGCACTTCTAGTGACGTGCGGTTCTTCATTGCCTCATATATGTTACTCTGCAGGTTTTTCCTGGCCTTTATTAGTTCAGATAAGATAACTTAACATACAGGAGAAGGACTCAGAATATCAGACTGAAGACCTTGACAAGAAATCCTCCTACGGTGAGTCATTTAGGCTACGACTGAACTATGGAACTCATAAAAACATCCCAACTGCTCAGGTACGTGAGTATCCTCCAGCTGCATTCTGTGTGCATACTGGGAGAGACTGGCATGCTCACCATCCCATTCTGCTTCCCAGTTCTCCCCTTCTGTGTTTAAAATCATCTGTCCATGCTCCATATATCCATCTGGGACTGCAGATACACAGTAGAAACTACCTGTGGTGCAACTGAGATGTAACTTTACAGACTGACTTGGCCCTTGGGGCCAAGCCACAGATGACACTAGAAGTGGGACCATCTGGGCCTAAAATGGGGTGCAGACCTTCCTGACCCTTCAGTGGACAATATCTTCATAGTAAATCTGAATCAAAAGATATAATGATAAACAAAGACATAATCCCACCAATGTGAGGATGTCTCTGCCTCTCCTGATTTCTTTTTCCTATCACTGACTTGCTAATTGATTTTGATGTTGGAACCTCACCTCAGAAGACAATCAAATGAAATGGGGATAAATTACTGGAAAGGAGGTAGCAGGAGCCTTGAAGAACTAAGCCTAAAGTACCTGTGCAGACTTCAGATGACCAAGTTTTGAGATGGGACTTTACACAACAACCATATCTATTTTTCACACAGCAGCAAAGTGCTTACAGAAATACAGGTTTCTTGAGAGAAGTGGTCACTTCTTAGGAAGTGTTATATGACAGAGATCTTTTCAGAGGGGCCATTTGAGGCCTCCCAAACATTATCATTATGTAGGCATACCTGTGCTTAACGCTACACGTGGATAGTAGAAACAAATTTAACTTATCAGCTAGAGTAACTCCCAGATAACTAGATATAAGATCTGAAAGAAACATCTGGATTTATAAGTCTTTACTTTGTCTTTGCATATGGTTATTTCCAGGGCTCTGTGATAGCTTTATCTTAGATCAAGTGGGTGGGAAAAAAGCAGGACAAGAGGCCATCCATTTCATATCAAGCTGTCAAAGCTTGATATGGCACTCAAGGCTAAGTCATAGAGGCCAAGCTCAGCACTTGAATTCTTTGCAGAATTCATTGGAATTATCCTAATGTCACAAATACGATAAATTTCTGTTTGAATATACTGAAAGTTGCTATTTTCTTCATTTCAGCAACAGAGAAGAGAGATAGGATGTATATCTAAATCCCTAGAATAGCTTCTCAGTTTTCACATTCAGATGCCTTCCAAAAGCATTCTGTCATGACACCTGAATGCACATCACTCTCCCTTCTCCCAACCAGATATTGAATTGGAAAAAAACCTGAGTGCTTGGCTGGGGATACAGCCACGGAGTTTTCTAACAGATCCACTGGTCTGGATGCTTTGCAGGGCAGGACTGTGGGTCATATCACATGGCTTTTATCTGCTCTAGAGTTTAGATGCATCCTGGAGATGCTTCAACTCAGTCCTCAAAGGGGCTTAGTCATGATGATTCTCAGGTGACTCTTAGAATACAAATAAAAAGCCAAAATTTTATGCCAAAGTTTCACAGTACTTATGAATGGCTAAGGGCCTGGGAGTGAGAGTCACCCAGACAACATGGTAGGTGCAGGGATGCTTAAGCTGTCCAACAGGACATACTGAAGTCCTGTCCTGAAGTCTCCAAGTTTAGGCATGTCTGTATAGGTCTGAGTTAGGTGCCAGAGTAGCATTAGCATTCACAGCCTGTGCTTTGGTGTCTGAATGTACCTTTGGGAAGGAATTTCTATTCCATTCTTCTATTGTAACACATGTCCTGAAAGAAATGAAATGTAGATGCCTAACGAGTTCTGTAAGCTGAGCTTTAATCCTTTACAGGTCTCACAGGCAATGAGTGGCAGAGGAAGTCCTTGAATCTGTCTTCTGTGAATGCAGGGGAGCTTCTTAACTAACCTGTAGACACTTTACCTTTGCTCACTCAGGATGATGACCTAATGGGACAGCCATTGGAATGGAGAACTGCTATTCTGTAGTGCAGGACTGGTTATCTTGTCCTCAGTTCCTTAGTGTTGCCATCTGTTTCTGGAGGCTCCTAAACAGAAAAGGAGAAAAAAGCAATAGGATAATTTGCCTATAGCAACTTCAGAATTGTCAATGAACAATTTTATGGCTGCAAGAGAACATCTGGAAAAGAGAAGACATCTCTTGCAGTGACTGCTGATAAGACCAAAAGTGATGACAGTACCAAATCCGTGTAACAGAAATTAAAGGTTTTTAACAAAGGTGGATCTTCATCTGCACTTGAAGCAACAAGTAAACGTTTACTTGTAAATGAAAACATTAAAACAAACTTTTGTTTTCATGCATTTTTAATAACCACGAACGGTTCAGATCTTTAGAGATGTGCCATTGCCCTAGCTGAGATACTGCTATTTCCGCAAATACAAAACTGCTTAAGAAATGGTATCAGGTACAGACTACGGATGGCTGATGCATAGCCCAGATGACTGACAGAGCAGTGTGGATACTATTTATTTTTTTATAAAATCTTATTCGCATGCAGATATGTAACTTCATCATTTCAACTCCAGGATTGTGGACATTGTAAACTTTTCTGTTTCCTAAAAAAATAGTAATTTTTATTACAGTTATTGTTGTTGATCATGTTTTTGTTCTCCTTTATAGTTTCTCAGTTCTTATTCAAAGCAAACCTCAAAGCTAGTCTAAATAGGAGACCACAAGCCAAATTATGATCTCAGTTCAGTGTAAGTCTGCTTTATTTGCCTCTGGTAGACAGACTTCAGGTTAATTTTGAGATAACTGTATGAGTGAATCTGAGCCAAACCCTACAACTTAAACTCTTTCTGTGAGATCCACAGTACCCTGTAACCCCCAAGTTCAGATTCACCCGGAGAAGTTGCTTTGCCTGGTGATCTCTTGTGCATTTAGATCATAATGAAAAAACTGTTCTTTGTTAACCTAGGTCTAGCTAATGCATAGTCTGGTAGTTGAGGGAAGATCTTCCTCCATGTTTTTTACTTTTAGAACATTTCTGTCTGCCCTTGAATTAGTTCGCTCTCTGAACTGTAATCTCTCTTTTATCTGGAGAATACCTGAAACGTCTTTCAGGTTTAGCAGTGTATCTTGAATCCAGCAGAGACTTCTTAATATACAGAATAGATGAGAATTTTTTTCTACCAATTTATTATACCTGGAGCATACCTCAACAATCCCTTGACATTTCCTGTTTTGCTGACTCAAAGTACTAACAGAAAGTATCAAAAGAAATACAAGTAATTTGAGCTATTCTGGGACTCTAGAGCCTAAAAGCAAGAAGTTCCTCCAGCTTGGAAAAAATGTGAACTTTGAATTTGTTGTCCACTACTGCTAGAAAGAGAGTTAAAGTATGAAAAGTAATTGCCTGTAGGGATGTTAGCTATGTGTTCAACAACTGGAGATCACAATGAGGTCAGTGTGAAATTCGTGGAAAATCCGTATTTTTTCATTTTCCCAGAATTTATAAAAACACTTTTCTAAGTTACTGCATTTTTAAATGCCATTCTGAGAGTGTGTCTACACTTCCCAACATGTTTTCCAATTGAATTTTGAATGTATTTCAAAATTTTGTTTTAACAGAGATGAAAAAAATCCAGTAATAATAAATATAGATGAACTCTGAAAAATGTGCTGAGCTTGTATAAGTAGAATCCATTGCTATGAAAACTAGAAAGGGCACGGAATAGAATTAGATGGAGCTCTTACTGCTGGTAAAAAAAAAAAAAAAAAAAAAAAGCAGTATGCAAAGAGACCAAAGGACGACTTTGCAATAAAAAATATGCAAGCAGCTGCTATCAACACTGACAGAAATTAAATGCCAGCCTAAGTGGGATTTTCAAAGGCACTCGGCACTGTTTTAATTTACTTTCTGCTGCGGTAGACGGGACTTTTGGTGAAACCATGCCTCTGGAAATACCGCCTTGAAATCACCCCTACCTCTCCTGCTCCTTGATCCTGGAAAATATCCGTATCATCTTTACAATAAAAACTTCAGGATGGAAAATGTTCCTTTGCTCTGTGACCTTGCAGCAGCAACTGTGCTGACACAAGCGTGGGGTTCTTTTTGGAACTTGGCCTCATGGGTCATTCCCTCTCTGCCCCTCCAGCAGACACAATTAACTTTGTTTCACCTAAATCCTGCAAGCACAGTCCGTCGGGCTGAGACTCTGGACCGGAAGAGAGTTGTTCATCTTTGACAGAACAAAATGTGTGCAGCTGAGCTGAAACTGTGACTTGAGTTTCATTTTCTCTTTGCTCTGACCCTCTAAGCTAGTTCTGACCTGACCCCGTCCCCTAAGGGTGCCAGGCAGTCTCTCCCTTCTCCTCTCCTCGGCCATGTGGTGGTCCAGCAGAGATCTTCTCTGCGGTTCTTCTCAGTTCTTCCCAGTTGCTTGAACCAGAACTTCTCCCCAGTTGCCTGAGCCATGCGGTGTCCCAGCAGAAGTGAGGAGAGGTGGGCTGTCGAAGGAGGCATGCTAGCAGAGATGCGGGCAGGTTTATAACCATATAACTCCTTTTTTGTGGCAGTGGGGCACTATCGGGATTTTGACTTTCCCACCAAGCCTTCCTCTTCCAAACCAAGTGTGATCAGACTGCTCACCTGATCCCATCCCCACGTATAATTACTAGTGTGTGTAGCTACCACTCAGGACACCCTGCAGTGTGGGAAAACAGCTGGGGGGTGCCAGAGATGAGGACTCACGAGAAGCAGGAGCACCAAGTGACATCCTTGATTATGTTACTGTACACTCTAGAAGGGCTTGATTGAAATATGCGTCAGCTGCATGGGGTGGCAGGGGAGCAACTTGGCCACCTTGAACAGTTGTGGCAACAGACATAGTGTTTCCCAGACCGTGGGAGCTCTCTGAAGCCGAATGCCGCCTGGCCTTGCTCTCCACACAACAGCAGCCCTCGGTCCATCACCTCTAGCAGATCTCCTTGTGAACTTCAGCGTTAATTTCCCTCCGAGTAGGATTACGCCACCGCAATGCGAGCAGGCTTTCAGCTCCCTGATCCAGAGCAGGCAGACGTGGCGAGGGTAAGGACTCTTCTCCTCCAAAACACTGGGAGAGAAGAGTCTCGTGTTTTTCACTCCCTGCCTGAATCTAAGAATGGCAGAAAGCCAGGGAATAGCACGGTGTGTACACCTCTGCAAACTGCAGCTGTGGGATATAATTTTCTAACCTTCACAGCAGCCTTTTACACGAGCCGAGGAGACTGCAGCTCGGCAGCTGGTAACAGTGTTTTCTCAAATACTCACCAGTATAAAACCACACACTCTGCATTTAAGCTCAAACTCACAGAAACGGTACTAATACAGAGCCTTCCATTTTTACTCATTTTTTAAAGAAGACTCACACACATTTTGATTCGGGTAATGTGAGTTCTTTTTTCACGCCCGCACCTCTGAAACTGTGGTTAGCAACAGCGTGATTTCACATTCAATACTTCTCTCTTATGGTTTCCTCTTACCATCTGTATCACGAATTAGTCCTTTTTTCTCCATTTGCTAAGAGAAGAAAGCATTCTTAAGGAGAGGTTAAAATTGAAACCAAAAAACTCCCTTCCTCTTTCCTACTCCACAAATCTAATAGTGAAAATTTATTCTGTTTCAGTGCAACAGGTCAGTACTGTGATGATGTCACTAAGCATGCTCATGATGTTGCATAAAATTAGAGATATGTTACTAATTCTAACCTTAAGAAGAAACAGTTATAAAATTATCACAGACTTGTCATACAAGGTGGATCCTGGAAAAACAATAAAAAAAATTTTCTATTTCCCCTCAAGTGAAAACCAAAAAATGCCCTGATTTAAACATGTGACTCAATCATATTTGAAAAATAAGCAGCTTTTCTCCACAGGGATGTCATGACTTTTGTGCTGCAGTAGCTTCCTGCATGTAGGCTGTTGAAAATGTGGCCCACCTACTACAAAGAATTAAGGTGACAGAGTAACTGCATCAAGAAATCAGTTGCGCCATTATAGAATACATGTGTATGCTTAAAGTCCAAGTGTCTTAAGGAAAATGCATTAAGGATCAGAGTTGGGCACAAAAGCAAATCAATTGGGAGGTATCAAATATAAGTCACCAGTGCTGAAAGTAACAAATTGACTCTGACTTGTGCAAGTAGTCCACACCATATGCCTCTTTATTCTAACATTTCAATGAATTGCTTGAGTAAATAAATTAATTGCACCATCATGAGGAAATACACATGGAATTTGCTTTACCGCAAGGCAGAATGTAACTCGGTAGGTGACCCAAATGGATGAGCAACAGAGCTGTGGGGAGCTTCAGCAGAGTTCTTGGAAAGCCACCGTATTTGCTGCAACAGTAATTAGACAAGAGCTGGCAAAAGCTGATGGTGGTGCAGTTTTAAATAAAACTTGGTATTTGTTAAAATGCTTTAGATAATGGTTGATACTCTTTGCTCAATATTCTTCATTGTTCCAACAGCCCTGAAAGAAGAGTTACAAGAACTCCGAAAAAGTTCCCATAGCAACAGCAAGGAGACAGGACTATTTTTCTCCTGGCCCTGGTTGAGCAGCAGCTACACGCAGTTGTGGTAGATGGTCCCTTCCTGCGCCAAGCAGATCTGCTCTGTTTTGCAATTTCACACAGAGGGGCAATATTTTCACTGCACACAACCCCCCCCCCCCGAAAGATGCCTGCCTTCTCTGTTAAAATTATTATATTATTTTGCCTCTAAGGAGGACAAAGAACCTCTTTTTATGCTCAGGAACAAGAACGATAAAACAACAGCCAGCACCATGCACATCCTAGACTGCAAATAAGGCCAGCAATGAGGCTCAATGACCACCTCCTCATGGAATCTCCCTGAAATCCACGCCTAAGCAGGTGGGGTCTACCCACCCGTGAGCCTCAGTTCTGCTCCCAGCCTTTGGAATATTCCCAAGGGGCTTTGTGTCTCTGCGGGGACTCTGGGGCACCCTCCCACCCTCTTGTCGCTGCTGCCGTCAGCAGTGTGCGACTTCCTCAGAGGATTCCCAGCACGTGGACTTACTCTTTTATACAGAAACAGAGATGATGGGCCAGGCTACGAGATGAAGTGAAATGGCCTGTTTGGACCTCCCTAGTTTAAGATGAGCCTACCCAATCTTTTGTAGTTGCCTTCAGGAATGTACTGGCAAATTGCAAAATCTGCAAAAGTTGTCAGAACAGTCCTGAGGTTAGCACACTTCCCTGGGTATCGTGAAAGTTTTATTTACAACAGGCTTTTATGCATGAGTGTAGCAATACTTTCTAACACAGACATGTCGTAACAGCAAAACACAGAGAACCAGCAATTCATGTACCCATACTTCAAGAAAGCGTTTCAGAATACTGGCCTCTATTATTTCAGGATTGCCCAGTAGATGTAAACAAAATACTCTCTTCTTAAGAGGAAAATTTACTAAAAATATAAATGTACGTATTACAGTTTATGTGATCTGTATGCACTGGATCTACACTCAGGCATTAGAGGTACCTTCAGTGCTCTACTTCATTTTCACTGTTATCCAAAAAGATCATTGATTTAATCAACTTTTTAATTAAGTAAGCACAGTTTCTGTGTACTTGATGTATCAGTTCTTGCAGCTCTTCCTTCATTCAATAATTCCAACTGATTCCCAACCTCAACAGGGCTTTTTTAGTTGAGGTTACCAGCCATTTAGAACTGTACTCACAACCCCAGTATGAATTCTTACACATGCAAATGTAGGAAATTGTTGGTCCCAGTATGTGTGTATTACATTAGGTCTGCCAGACGGGCGTACACTGGCCTATTTCGACCAGGGGCTATAACTATGTCTACACAAGGTCTCTTGCCCACATAGCTTGTTTTTTTTTCCATCGTGCTAACCGGTACAACTGGTAGATCAGGCCCTCACTCAAGTGCAGAGAAGATGGCAAAGTGGTAAGAGTCTCCTGTGCTCTGGGGGTTTCCCTTACACCAACACTGCCTGGACGGTGTCGCTGCCGTGCACCCCCAGCAGGAAAGATTGACAGCAATGGCCGGTGCCTGTTAGAACTGCCTGACCACACTGAGTGGTTTTCTTGGTGCAGTTTTGCAAGTATTTGGGGGTTTGTCCACAATTTCTTACCTACAAGGAAAAAAGAACAAAGATTTAGATGAAAAACTGATTGAAAAAAGTGACAATTTTGTGCCCTAGGAAACTGAAGCTTTTTGAAAAATTCCCTTTGTTTTAAAATTCTAAAAAATTAAACATGAGAAATATTTTGTAGCATTTTTTAAAAACTCTTTTTTTTCTTTAAAAAGCTCTGAAGAATTTTCAGCCATGTGAAAGAGACTCATTCCTCAACAAAGGTGCCTGCCTGCCAGTTTACACTGCAAAAATTAGAACAGTGTAGGACCAACAAAACATACTTATAGTGAAACCTTTCAAAGAAAGTTCTAGCACCTATGACTACCAGGCAGGTATCGACAGTAAACTATTATTTTATACAGAGCTAGGGAAACGTTTGCTCTCGTATGCAGCAGTAACTTCATTAGTAAATGGAGTCACAGTGGTGCACTGTGTGTAAAGAGCAAGCCTGACCCATATTCTTTCTCCTTGATTTTAAACACCACCGTTATAGATTAGAAATGATTAAAAGATGAAGCAGTCAATGTATTAGCTGACAAATTTCAGGGAAGCTCGCAAGAGTTAATCCGGGCTGCAGAGCCCTCCTCTTCCTCCTCCCTTGTATTTCTGTGTCCTCAAACAAGGGTGCTGAGAAGAGCTCAGGCACTGCCGCCCCCTCCTCCCAAAATAATTGAGCATGCCCTCAGCTCCCATAAAGTCAGCCTGCACAATCCCGAGGGAGGTTGAAATTCCCATAAAAGGATCATTCCAAATCCCTGGGATAAGTTTATTTGGCATGCTATTCAAGCAAAAGGAGCCTTGCAATTGTTTTCCTTGACCTTTTAACCTGCTTTTCTTATCCCAACAGAGGTCAAAGGACAAGAAGCGGGCTCCCCTCCCCCAGGCTCTCCCTGCCCTGGCCCCTGAGCACACCAGGGCTCAAAGGGAAGAGTTGAACCCAGGCAGCCAGAAACAGATGTCTGCAATGCGAGGGCTGGGGGAGGGAAGGGAAAGGAAGTATAGGGAAGGTGACTCGAAGCTGGTATTTATTTAATTGATCATTAAGCCTGGAAAGGAGAGAAAAATCGAAGGAAGTTTTCCTGCGGGCAAAGAAAGTAACAGGGATTAGGGCACTTCGTGTATCGATGCCGATACAATAGTATTTTTTCTCCACTAGTTTCAGTGGGTCAAGTCTTTGCAATGCTTCAAGCGATCACATCTGACTGCGCTGCTCTCCAGGAGACAGAGGAGAGGGAAACACCTTCGAAGGGCTTTCATCATGTTTGCATTCCCCTACGGAAGCCAGAAATAATCCCGTGCTCTGTTTACATTTTGAAGCCCCCTCAGTTTCAGCTCCCCGCAGAGCCGCAAACCCCTGAAGAGGAGGGGGAAGAGGAGGAGGAGGAGGAAGGCTGCTGTGAAACGGGGGCAATCCCTGGAGGGGCGAAAGGCAGTGGCTCCAGCCCACCCCAAGGGCTTGCTGCTGGGGACAGCCCCTCATCCCCAGACCTTGCACGGGCGAGGCCGAGCCCGCCGCGCCGGCCCATGTGCCCGGTGTGCTGCAGGCGCCCTCCTTCCCCAAAACGGAGGCAGCGGGCGGTAGCCGGTGTGGCAGGGGGCTCCCGGGCACCGGCAGGGCCCGAGGGCTGCCACGGCTGTTCGCCCCACACCTGCTTGTAGCGTGCCCCGAGCAGTGTGAGGGGCTGCGCGTGGGGGCCGCGCTGGCCCAGGCCCAGGCCCGGGCCCAGGCCCAGGCGCGGGCCCAGGCTCGCTAAGCCACCGCCCCCCTGCCACCGGCCACACACCTCAGCCCCCCCCGGGGCGTCTCCCACCCGGCGGCAGGCGCGGGCCGCCGGGCAGTGCCCCTCTTTTCGAGGGTTGCCGGTACCCGCCCGCCGCGGCGGGAGCCGCCGCTGACCCCGCCGCCCCTCCCCCGCGCGCCCAGCCCGGCCTGCGGGCAGCACGTGACCCCGCCGGGGTGGGGGAGGGGCGCGCGCCGGGCCGCGGGGTGGGGGAGGGGCCGCCTCGTCGGGAGGCGTATGTGTTTTTTCGACCCGACTGCTTGAATTTACAGTTTC
Source organism: Morus bassanus (assembly GCA_031468815.1). NCBI lineage: Eukaryota > Metazoa > Chordata > Aves > Suliformes > Sulidae > Morus > Morus bassanus. The sequence continues at coordinate 82,017,902 of CM062568.1, read as the reverse complement.
CTTTTGCGGCCGGGGCGGGCGGCGTTAAAGCACGTTGTCGGGAAAGCCGGTGACGGCCCCCCCCCGCCCCGCCCGGGGGCGGCGGGGAAATTAAACCAGCGCCTTAATAAAGAGGCGCCGAGGCCCCCTGGGGGGTGGGGCAGGGGGAGGGGGAGGGGGAGGTGGCCGCGGCCGCCATCTTCCCTGCCTGCCCTGCCACAGGGCTTCCCTGTAAGCCCCTGCGCCTTGCTCTGCTGTGAGGAGGGTTTGTGGGCGGCAGGGAAAGCTCTACAAAAATTTACAAAATTTGCAAAATATTACAAAAAAAAAAAAAAAAAAGGAGGAAACGGGCGAGGGGGTGGCCTGTCATTGGCTTTGGCCCTGTAAGGCCGCGCTCAGCGGGCGCCCCGGGGCTCCCTCGCAGCCCGAGCCACTTCTCCCGCCATGGCGCGGGACTGCCTTTCGCCAGTCAAGCCCGTTGTATTCAGGTTTTCCTGTTCAATGTTCCGGCGGCTGGCGCTGAGGGGTGGTTGGCGTGCTGGGGCGTCGCTGGCAATCTCCTTTGGTTCAAAACCAAACCAAAACAGGAGAAGCGCGGGTTTCTGTCACTAGCAGCTCTTTCCACATCCCAGTAACCTATTGCTTACGTTGTGGGTGCTGCAAAAATAGCCCGAAGTGTGCGTTTTGAAGCCAAGAAAACCATGCGTTCAGTAGGTTACATTTATGTTCACAAAACGCTGCTTATATGTTAGGGTATTTCCCTCTAAATTTTGGAGCAGGATAAGGAGGTGGGTAAAAGGAAAGGTGCTCTAGAAACCTGGATTTAAGGCCTGGGAGGCAACCCATGAACGCCCCTTCAGTCTGGATGGCGATGGTGTGTAGGTACTGCACCGTTTCGTGCGCTGAGGACAGGGAAAATCCCTCATGGGACAGCTTCACCTAAATTATTTGGGGGTTTTAAGCAGTGGGACCTTAAAAGTGTTTGGACCAGGTGAGGTCCCATCCTTTCCTCACCAGATCACGGCAAGGACCGTAGCCCATTGTCCTCCGAGGTGACTCCTCTGACGCATAGCTGTGAAACAGCGATCTCACCCTCCTTATGACAGTTGCCCTGTGCAGCACCAAAATCTGTGAACCCCGCTCCAGCTTTTCTGCACCGTGATCTTCCACATCAGCCCAGAAGGAGCTGGCAGAAGAAACAGTGCACTGAGCTGCCCGTCATCACGGGACCTCCTGGGAGTGATACAGCTGCAGTGTCCTCTGCAACCTCAGTCAAAATGACACAAAAAGGAATATTTGTTTGTGATACCAATGCATCACCTCTTGCCTTCCCTGAATTTTTTCCTAAATATTCACTAAACTGAAACAAAAAAAAGTAAAGAAAAGAAGCCAAAGTCTGTCAAATGCTGCCTGGAGTGAACGGATTCAAGAAGGTCTCTCCAGAGACCCTGGGACAGATTACGCAACAGAGTCAATGATGGTTTGAAGCTGTGCTGCAAGAGTGCGCTGTGAAACTCATTCCAAGGGTAAAAGTCAGACTGATGTGAGTGATGTGGTATTTCATGGGGATGTAAAATTAGGATACACGTAGAGGGCCGATTTCTCTGCTGACCTACTCTAATGCCATTCCAGTAATCTCAGAAAATTGCACTGATTAATACAAGAAGTGAGACTGATCCTGGAACGATGAGAGCAATTTTTCAGCAAAAGCAAATAAAGGAGACTCTAAAGTTCAGGCTTGGTGTAAACTGATGTTTACTTAAAGCAATAATCATGTCCATAATTAACATAGGGTCAATTCAGCCCGTGAGAAGTTACCACCATGATTTAAAAGCTTTTGGAATTAGCTTTGAGTGTTAGAGTAGCACCCGTGGAAAAGCACTAACATCTACCCCATTTCTTACTAATTTAAACTTGCTATGCAGACTCAACTCCAACTTGCATCACAGCTGAATTTGGCACGTTAGCTTTTGTTGGGCTGTTTTAACACATTTCAAGAGTCCTAAATATAAATCTAGTATCTCTATCGACTCTTTTTAAGAAGAAAATAAGGAAAAGCAAAGCTTTTTTGTGTGCTTGAGAAAAGTAAAATGGCTATCATGAGTCTAGCATTCATATTATACATTCTGATAAACCATCTTTTGTGGAAATAATTATTAAAACATATTTTTATTTTTATAGACTGTTTGATTTCCTTTGCTGCTGGAGGTATGTTGCCCAGTCTGTTGTCTGAAAGAAACTCATGACAAAACGGGCAAACTGACAGGAAAATAAGACCTAATGATGGAGAAAATCCAAATGGAAAGCCTGCTGCAATTTGACAAGGATCCACCAGAATCACTGGACACATTACAAACACCACTGATGCCTGCAATCTCAACCAAAGTCATAAAATACTTCTTTTTAAAGGGCTATTGAAAATTCCTTGTATACCTAAAGAAAATACAATTATTCTACCCTGCATTGTTTGGGATTTTATTATTCAGTTTGCCTCACTAATGCATATGCAGTCTTGTTTATCTAAGCTAGAATATCAATAAGCTTCAGTTTTTGCCCAGGATTTTTTTCTGAGCGGTTACTGTGTAATGGAATGAAGTGGGGCAGCCAGAACCACAGGGTCCTAGGCGTCCTCTCCCTGCTCAAGTAAAATAAAGCACTCTGAGTAGGCTATCAGGAAAACTAAAAAGAAAAATATGCAACTGCATCAGTCATGGTTATAGATCAAATTGTGTTTGTATGCATGTGTATGTAAGCGCGTACTGGCATTAAGTATTAGCATGTTTAGTTCTGTAAAGAATGTTCCTGCTACGCTGTTACAGGGAAGAGCTTCACATTTGGTACTGGAATTGGCCTGATAGCAAAAACCAGAAGCTGTCCCAGTAGCCGATCACTTCTTTTAAAAATGTATCAATTGCTATTCCCTTTAAATGAGAAATGTTTTTTATCACAGGGGAGATACACGTTCTTGTAGAGTTGCTGGGCTTGGTTACATAAAGTCCATAGTGCCCTTGGTGGACGTTTATTCCAAGGGAAGGTAAGAAATGTAATTATTGTTTTCCCTTTGGGTTTTGTTGTGCGGATGTGAGCATCCATAAATAGTTTAAGATCCCATTTATTCCATAATATACTGGGTAGTTACGGTGGGATATGCTGAATCATCTGATCTTTGGTCACCTTGCCATCTTCCTTTTCCCAAATAGCTCCTTGTTTTAAAGGCTGTCCTAGCCCATCTCTCCCTTTTCTCCTGTACTCCACATGAGAGAGGTTTTGATTTTATTTCGCCGCAGGCTGTATATTGCAACTCATCCGCTTGCATTGACGCTGAAGCAGAGTATCAAAAAGTTGGGGTGCAGCTGGCTCTTGGTGTGAACACTACCTGATGTGCAGTGGTGCCTGACTTCTAACTATATGCTGAAATCTCGCATACAAAAGGTAGAGCTAATATTTCTTTCTGTTTACGACTGAAATTAAATCCTGCTTGTTTTCAACAAGCATTCCTCATTTCTTCTTTTCAAAGCCGTAAGGGTTGTTGACCTACTTTTCAGGTGGAAAAAAGAGACACAGAGGCAGCAAGCTGTTTTGTAATACACTGTAAAATCATTTCCCTCCACAAGTACATAAACGGTTATTTACATTCAAATATGACTGGCCTTCCAAATCTGAGTATCTCCTTTGATTCCTCAGATGTTGCTTTTTAAAGAGAGTGGTCACAGTTTTAGGGGAATGCAGCATTTGCTCCTGTAAAGCAAATCTTTACCATGTCTGTTTTTTCCTGCTTATTTGAAAGCAGATTTGTCGTTGTTTTTCTGGGCTCGTATTTTGGGGGGGATTCAGACAGGGGCTCAGATATGTATGTGATCCTTCAGCCTTCAGGCCAAGAGGAATTTAACTGTAGTGCATTTATGAGACCTGTGGGTGTGATCAAGAAGCGGGTTTTCAGGATCAATTAAACGATGGCGTGGTGTGCTGGAGAGGGAGGCAGAGGATCTGAGCGGAGTCTCTGTGTGGCTGATAACGTTTGGAAGGGGTCTCTGCTGCAGAGGATCAGCAGCTTGTCATTCGCTGCCTCCCACTTCTACCCCATCAGTAGAGAAGTCAGCCTGGAACGCAAAGCTCCTTTCTCAGATTTCCCTCTGACATCTAGTACTGAATGTACCTTCTGTGTCTGAACTGAAAATTTCATCACCTTTTTTATTCCTCTGATTTCATTCTCCCTGTTTTGTTCCTTACATAAAGCAGAAAACACACACAAGGAAAAGCAGCCAGAAGGTCCCTCAGTCTAGAGGGGGGCTGGGACATTGTTCAAGACAATTACTCTGGGAGACTGTGTAGCTATGCAATAGCAAAGCCAAAGGAGCCCTGGGGAATTACATCAGCTTTTTTTTTTCTCCTAAGGGGAAAAATCCTGAATAGGGTTATGAGCTGTCTAACTCTAATCAGCACTGTCCTAGTTCACAGCAAAGCATGCAGAATGAACCTGGAGCAGAGCACACAGAGCTTCTGCAGCACGCTGTTTTCAAAAACCAAGGCACTTAATTTCCTGTGAAGCCCTAAAGAATGGAAGGGATAATGTGAAATGCAGGCTTTCGCCTCATAATCCTCTCTGTGTATACTCTGTTTCACCTTCAGTCTCCCTTTGTCTCCTTGCTGCATTCATGACTCAGCACCGCCTTTCATAAAAACCCTGTGCCTCTCTCTGACATGCTGGCAGCCTCGTGCTCCTCTTGCAGGACTGCAGATCTGCTTCTTTTGTCTGCCCACATAACCTGACTCATCTCCTCTTGGACACTGGCCTTTGCCACTCACTTCCTGACAGTCCAAAATATCACACTGGGTCCAAAAAAAACCCCAACAAATTTCCACACAAGGACATTAATGTTGTAGGATTACTCAGCTAATTGCAATGCCAACAGAGTGGCAGGTTTCAGCCACACCAGGAGCTAGTACCTCCTGGCCGCATCTCCCAGGGCCCTGCAAGAGGGTTGCTTGCTTCACGGCGCTTCAGCCCGTGCTAAAAGCTCAGTCCTGCTTCCTGCGGCATTGTGCCACCTGCACAGCTGGACATAAAAGCCAAAACTCCCTTCATCTCTCCGGCTGTGCAGTGGCAGCACCCGCTGCTAGTACTTTCTTTTGCTTCCACATCACTTGGAGCGCTGTCTCTGCAGGGCAGACATTTTGCTTTGCTTTGTGATTATCCAGCACACCCCCCAACCTGTGACAATAACGAAAGATTTAAGCAGTTGTCAGCCTAATGGTTCTGACACGCAGACAAAATGAAATATCTCAGAGCGGAGCTGGCAACCAGGAAACTTCAGAAACAAATTGATCTGGCAAGGAGTTTTCATTATGCTTCAGGGAACAGGTTGATCTGACAAAAATAGAAGTTGGCAAATAGATTGCCTCTTGGAAAACGGCACACCGAGGTGGCGCAGCGAGGTGAGGGGTGGTGTCTGATCTGGCTCCAGGAGGTGGGGTTGGCTGGCTTGGTGGAAACGAGGAGATCGAGCCCTGTTTGGAACAGAGATTTTGTCATTTGTGTGTTTCATAAAGCACCGTGCACGCTCGCGGCTGTTTCCCGTGGCTCCGGTCACAGTCAGGAGGCTCTGCCAGTGCACATCAGTTGACTTTCTGCAACTCGTTCTGCTCTCACTCGACACTGTCGTGGTGTCTGCGTGCTTCTGACCTTTCCCCCCTCTGTCTCCCGGGCCTCTGCTCCATCTCAGCTTGCCTCCTGAACGTGGCCAGGGAGGGTGAGGAAGGAACCCTGGAGGAGATTTTGCCCAAGTTGCCCAATTGCGGTAGCTGCTGTCACATACACCATATGCTTTATGCCTGCAAAGCATCCAGATGTCTAACGCTGGGAGAGAAGAAGCTGTTTATAATCTGATATATAGGCCTCTTGTATTGCTGATGGGGACACCAGGCCTCCAAGATGGTTTAAAAGATTTCTACTGTGCACAAAAATGTTTTGCCATCAGTATCAAACATGCAAACCATTCATTCTCTTAAAAAGAAAAAATCCCCTTACATTTCTAGTAATTAAAAATAAATTCTCTGTCTCCACCTGTGAATATAATCTTCTAAAAAGTGGCCTGTTCTTCCTGTACATTCTTCCTGTCAACTCACTCTCATGGTTGTTTTTTTTTTTTTTTTTTTTATTTTTTAACGATTCATCTTTCAGCTACTCACTGTTGCCTTATATGGTCTCCCTATACGTCTGAATTTTTTCTTAATGAATGGTGTTGTCCGTAGCCTGTTTTGATGCTTGGTGAGAATAACAGCTTCTTACTATTTTATAAGAGTATAGGCATGAAGGGTTTTTAAAAAATTTGAGCCAGTATGTTGTTTTCCACAGAATAAGTAGCGTCAACTAAATGATTTAGCTAAGTTATATAAAAAGAATAAAACTGGGTCTCAAAAGCTGATCAGAAGTCCTTGAATATACTTTGGGAAAAATGCTAAATGCTTATGTCATGGCACATACAGACATGTTCCTACATATCTAAAGATGGAAAAATAGGAAATAAAAAAATTATTACAAAAATATTACCTTGTTTATCTTTTACTATGGTCATAATGATGTATCACAGTTAGCATTAATGCACTATAATAAAAACTGGTGCACATCACAGTCACTGTATTGCTGCAGGTCCCTTATTCAGGATTTGGGAAGCCCTGTGGGCCCTTATACTTTCCTGCTAGGATAAGAATATACTTTTCCAGGAGAATAAGCATTCACAAGGATGACAGAAGAGTAGTATAGTAGATCAAACACACACAGACTATATATAGGAAGTCTTGCAATTTTTGCGTTTTCTCCTTTTCTTGCTGTCTTTCTGACAATTTCATAGTTTCCTGCTGGCAATCCATCTGTTGCACTTTAAGTTAAGGTAATGTATAAATCCCGCAGTAGTTATGAAAGCATTACAAGGGAAAAGTTTATTTTTGATCTTTTATGTTATAAAGTGGTTTGGAAAATACACAGATAAAAATGCCTAGCAGATAATGATGACAAGCTGTTATAATAATAAACACAAACACATTATTCTACCAGGAAAACTTCACAAACGTATTTCAGTTGTGTGCTACTGTTAGTTGTCCAGGTCAATGACATCTAGATTTTTTTGTGTTAGAATTCGTAAGTAATCCCATCATGGTTCTGAACACTTTGAACTGTTTCTTTTAATTCACATTGTCTTTCACTAGTCGACATTGAGTGCTACTATATTTTTGCCCAAACTGTAGTTTCTAGAATTCCTCATGAATTTGGGGTGATGAATCTAAATAGTTTTGTATGATTTGGGAGAAAATATGCCACATTTTTCTTTTGTTTAAAAATGCCATCTTATGCTTGGGTTTAGGCTTTCATTCAAATCAAGCTGGATTGCGTCTAACCAGTGCATTGATTGTATTTAAAAGGTTTGTCATAGAGAATTTTCTAGGTCTCGGGATGCTTAATGTATTACATGCCACAGTTTAACTCAAGGTTTATTAGCCAGCCTGTGAAAACAGATGAAGTTAGCCTAAAAAATTGTTGATTCAACTTTGGCTTTGATGGGTAACTAAAGAACAATTATATACTTGCAGCCTGTTGAGTTTTAAGCTAGGCTGTAGTTACATATTTCATGAAAAACACCTCATGACCTTATGAACGTAAATTCCTATGGGTGATGAGGGCTGCAGTATGGTTTAGAGTTTGAAAGACATTGCAAAAGCTTGATGAAGAGACTTATATTTTGTAAGGTAGCTTTGCCTTTTGCCTGTCGTCTTTAAAGCCAATCTGAAGAATCACTGAATAAAAAAAAGGAACTCTTCATTTTCTCTCTTTTTGCCATTTGTTCTTCATTTCTCCCTTCCCCTTCCCATTTCCCTTCCCTATTTCCTATTTCCGTTTTCCTTCACCAAAAGTGAAAAAAACCTGCTTTTTATGTAAAAGGAAGTACATCCTTCTTCCTCTCTGACTGAAACAAGACCAGTAAAAGATTATCTGAGCTAGTTTCTGTAGCGTCAGTAGATACAATGTAGTATGAGTAGGTGGAGGGTGAACAAACCAGGGGGAAGAAGAGAGTCAAGCCATTCCTGCAGTGGACTCCACCAGCTAAGAACTGGGTGAGCTGGGGACTCTTTCCATTCTTAAACCACCTTTCCTGAGAAAAAAGAAAGCACGTGAGGTTTAAACAGAGATGCATATTTTTAAATAATTACCTTGACTATTTTCTCTGCTCCAATTGTTCATTACCCAGGTCTTTCTGAGATAAAAAGGAAGTGTTTCATTGCTATATTCTCTCTTTTGGCAGTTTTTACAGCCTGTTCTTTGCAGTATCACTATCATTTTCACATTGCTGAGGAAAGACATTTCAGTTTCCTTTGCCCCAAAATTTTAAAGGTATATTTTGCAGAAGCATGAATTTGTGTTCAGTCATAAGGGAAAAAGAGCCTGAAATGTTATGCTTTCATGAAAATGTGAAGAAAAGATTTCTTTTTTTTATTTTGATTCTCCTGAAATTTCTCAGGCAAACCTCATTGTGTGATTACTGCTACTAACAAAGGATTGAAGCAGTATGAAAAGAACAAGGCAGGAGGGGAGGGAAGGAAGAGGAGGTGGTTGATTATGAATGCGAAAGCTTTATTTACACACACATGAACAATCAGCAGCTTTGAAAAAAAGAATGCACAAAAAAGCACACACACACATTTTTTACATTTCTGTATGTATAATGGCCCTCTGAAAGAATCAACCAATTTGGTAATTTCACTCCACAGAGGGTTTGTTATACTTGTAAATAGGCAGTGTTTTGAATGACGCTATGTTTTTTCTTCTTTATGCTTAATGCTCATGAGATTAAGCTGAACGAAGGGGGATTTTTCTCCTGTAGTCATTCGGCACTCAGCATGATGCAAGCCTGGTTTTGAGGGATGGCACAGGAGAGCGACCTCGTTTTCCGCAAAGCGTCGACACAAGATAGGTTAAACATGGCTCCGCTGACAGATCTCAGAAGAAGCCCGCAGAGGGGAGACATAAGGGAGCGGAGGTGGAAGTAGAGCAACGCGTGCTGTGGTTTTGCTGTCGGGAGCAGGTCACCCCTCACCGACCCTGATCGTCCTGCGCCCACAGATTTGGAGGTTGATCCTTTGTGGGTGGCTGTGGTGGCAGTGCCCTCTGTCATATTTAGCACACAGCAGCTTCCCCTCAGGTCTTAGAGGTGCTGTGGGCTAAAGTGGAGTCCTCCAGGGCTTGGTCCCCGCTATGCACTTTGTCCTGCAAGTTAAGCAACAGCTGGCAATTGGCAGAAAAGACCACGGTGTAGTGAATTATGATCAGTGACTTTGCTGCATTGTCTAAATCACTCGGGTCAGCAAAGAGAGTTGACTACTGGGCAATGAGCATCCATATAACAGTATGTTAAAATCATTAGTAAGAGATGATGATGAGGATTATGTCTGTGCTTTTTTTTTCTTTTTTTTTTCTGAAGAAACTTCATGGTTTTGCCAGTCTTGATGCTGCTTTGTCACTGGTGGTGGCAGGGTGGCTGATGTAGGCCGATGCAGGCTTTTTAATTTCTACAGTAGTCAAGGCTGGCAGTACATCTATGCCAGCAGCACAACTGCGATGAAGAAACCTAGCATAGGCATTATTTAATGCCAGTAGATCAACATTTTCAGCTTGCATATTAAATGCAAGCTGAAGGAAGGAGATGATTGAGATTAAGAGTTGAAAAATCCCTATCTCTATTCTCCTTTTGCCCCACTTGGCTGAGGGAAAAACCTCCTTGGAAAGATTTCCAAAGAATCCCCTCACGAATATATGCATGCGTGTGTATGCGTGGGTGTGGGGGATGTGCAGGTGCACGCGCATATGCATAGAGGGATGTTCACCTGCCAGATTCTTGCTTCCTTCCTCGTGGGTTGGGAGTCAGGGGGAGACCAAGACGATTGTTCATTAAATTCGGCAGGAAGTCTTTTGGAAAGACCCTTCTTCAACCTGCTGTGGACCCTTTCGAAATTAGGAGGGTCAGGCTAGAGCAGGCCCAGAAGCCTGACTTTTGGAAATTTCTGCTAGGGAAGGGGAAAGGCTGGAGGAACCAAGAATGGCTATGCATACGTGCGTGTGCGCATGCGTGCGTGTGTGAGCGCTCGGAGCTGTGTTCCTCAGTACGAGATTTCTCATTAGAGGCAGGCTTCCTTCTGTTCTGCCTGTCTGTCTGCTTTCACCTTGGTTTGTAGTGAGGGCGGGAAGATCTACACATGTGTAGCGAGGTGCGGGTAGGTGTTGTGTAGGGCACAGTACTATCAGTAATGATGCGCTGTTAATTTGGTGGGTGTCTGTGTAAGGTTAGACCTGCTGCTGCTGCTTGCCTGTGGCAAGGCCTTGCCATAGGTCCGAGGCAGCCTGTGACCTGTACTCCAAAGTTGCAGGACCCTCTTCCAGAGTGTCAAAGGGCAGGCTGTAATTCTTTTGTGCCAAACACCTTGCTAGGCTTCTAGGTAATCCCAGGGCACATTGGGATGTTATTTTTCAATGGCTGAGTGCAAGAGTTTTTTCTTGCTCGTAGTTCTTATGAGCAACGGGACCAAAGGCCTGGGCTGTGCTGGCTGCATTGCATCCCTGGGTTTCCGCTTTCCTGTGAGAAACAGAATTTATTTAGAGCAAAAGAAGCTGGAAAAATCCATTACAATTTCAGTGAAATTTAGCTGTATTCATGTCGCTGCTTTAGATACTGCCAAATATACAACATATTTATTAATTGCTGCAACACTATGCACATTTAGGAAGTAAGTGGTTAAAATAAAATGAGTTAATATTTGCCTTTGTCTAAAAATGCTGTGTTGCTATTGGGATGCAGTTGGAGTTGTATGCATCTCCAGAGGGAATCTAACCTTTTATTTAAAAATGCTTTCTACACAATATTTTAAGTCCTCTCTATTGATTTGTCTAGAATGTTAAAAAATAATATAATGCTGTGTTAGATCCAGCAAGTAATCTTTATTTTAAAATTTGTTATATTATGGTGAAGACACATGGTACTCTAGTGGTATATAGCCGAAGAAAATACGTATTATGCAAAATACACTGTGAAGGGTGAATGCTAAGAATACTAAACATTTTCTACTGTAATTCCTGTTGTGACAAAACATCTCTTTTACTGATGAGGTTTGGATAAATATTTAAAACCAAAATGTTTTCCATGGAAAGATGCAGATTCAGTGGCATGAAAATAGTCTATGGACTTGCAAGACTTTGTTGAATTTCATGTTGAAAAAAATCCAACACATGCCAAAATAATCTGAATATTTTGCCTTGACTTTCAAAATGAAACTTCAGTTTTTTATTTCAAGCGGATTTCCTGCCTGGAACTCTGCTTTTGTTAAAAAAAAAAAGCTCAAAATTGAAATGATGTGTGCAACACTGACAGGATTTTCAGTTCAGTGACAACTGCATTTTCTGTCCTCGTTCCCTTCTCTTCCCCCAGTGGATTTTTCAGACTTGCCATCAACTAAAAATATCCATGATATTTGTAGGTCTGTGTCTGTACTTGCTTTACAGATCTTTCTCTTTGCACTGTGTCACTTCCACAGCTATCCCGCACTTCTTAAACATTGATTTTCAAAATTTTCATGATTGCCAGTTGTCTGTCTTGCCTCCATCACACTGAGGTTCCTTTTCTCTGTACCTTACATCAAGTGACAAGAGTCGGAGAAACTTATTTCCATCAGTTTGTTTAAGTTTTTCTCTACCTTCCCGAGGCTTTGGGTTTCAGATACTGCCCACTGTGAACTGTGCTGTGTCTTGGCAAGTTTCCCCATGTGTTTCATAATATCAGAAGGCTGGGATGGTACGTCCAAAATATCAGAAGTCCCTTTCCAGTGTTTGAAACACAGGAAGCTTTTTTTGTCACTGAAGGACCACTTCCCTTCTCCTTTCCATCCCAAAATATGGGGCTGTTACAGGGATGGGGGGCAGCATTCCCGGCTGCTTCAGCTGGTGGCAGAGTTTGAAGGTGCTGGAAGCCTGGCTGTCCGTTTCTACACAGCAGGTATAAATGTTGTGACTAAATGGCTTGACAGAGCAAGCGCAGTTCTACTGCAGGTCCCCTGCATAGCTGTGCCACGCAGCAGAGCAATTTTGCAATCAAAAGTAGTTTAAACAGTGCAGGGGTCGGAGCCATCAGCAAATCTGCAGTGTGACGGGGACCTACCTGTCACTGTCTGCCTCAGGCATTATTTCACTCTCCATCTCACCTGTTGGTAGGATGCACTGATTGAACAGTGCATTGTACCTAAGCAGGACAGCCTCAGCTGACAGCTAATTGTCAGATTAGATCTGACAATGACTGATCTGGCAACATCTGATCTGAATCTTGAGAGGGGAGGTGATGAAAAAATGCAGGAAAGGGGTTCTTCATATATGCATTAAAGTTCACAAAAGGTGATTCATTGCAGCTTCATGATGTGGAAGTCCCAAGACCTTCTCACTGTAAAGCAGAGTCAGCTCACTGATTCCAGTAGGAAAATGCTTATTTTCACCTCACTGGAATTTCATCACTAACAGAGACTTGAAGTGGCAGTCTAGATCCCAAACCTCGCACTCCAGTGAGAACAAATTTCAATCACAAATGTAGAATAGCAGTCAATAAATCACCGTGTAAGGGCTAAGAAACAGCAGGAGGATGGGCCACCTCTGGATAGGGGGATGACTGTAGTTTGTTTACCGTTGTACACTGCAATTCTGATGTGGGGCCATTCCCTGAATAGGAAAATTGTGGCTTTTTACATGAACACAAGCCAGCCTTTTAGTCTCGGACATGTCTCCTTTGCAGAGAACCAAGAAATGGCTGTGTCAGTCCTGATGTGTTTGGAGATTTCTTCAGAAAAAGTGCTTTTTGAAGCTGGCTTGTGCTGCCCAGGTGCACTGAAGCGGCGACGTCAGACCAGAGGGGCCGATGTGTGGGCCCGTGGGAGCTTCCATTAGGGACACTCAACATATGCCCCGTCCCCACGGTCAGCTCTGGCACCCAACTCAAAGCCTAAAGCGCTGGTAGCCGCTGTGGAGACCTGGGTGACTGATCTCTAAGCTGGCTGGGAGGACTACACAGCCTCTGAAACATGCTGCTGCCTTTAATCCTAGGAATAATTTTGGCAGTGGACACCCACCCATAGCTGTACTCCCTAATTTGCCATCACTTTGCATCCCTGCGCACAACCTTCACTCACACCTTCAGACTGTAGCATGAACCTGCCCAAAGGTATCTTTATCACAAAACCACCAAGGCACCATGCAGGAGGGCTGGGGTCTCCCCATGGCGGGCCAGGGCAGGGCCTGGCAGCCGGGGCCCGTCCCAGCCCGGCCGGGCGCAGGGCAGCCGGGGGGCACCGGGGCAGCCCCGGCACCGGCACCGGGCACCTCCCTGGGGACGGGGACGGGGACGGGGACGGGGATGGGGACGGGACGTGGGCCCGCGGGTGGGCCCGGCTCGGCGGGGCCCATGGCCGGGCAGGGCAGGGCTGTGGGGAGCCGGAGCCCGGCCCCGCTGCGGCGTCGCTGGGGCAGGGGCTGACGGCCCCGGGGGGCTGGTGGCGGGTCCTGGGCCCTGGGCACGGTGCGGGGAGCACCGGGGGCTGGTGGTGCCCTCGGGGACATGTCAGAAAGCAGGCATGGTTGTCTCCTGTACATGATTTAGTGATAGGCTTATAGTAGCAGATAGAAAGAGCAAATAGCAAGTCTCAGAAGGCTTTTAATATATAATGGCTTATTTAGTCATTTTAGTTAAATCATTTATTTATGTGAACTGAAATTTGGCCCTTTAACTGTAATGTGTAGGTCTGGCACATGATCTGCTGTGCGGAGTATCTGACTCTCCAGGCAGAGCTGTTTATATTCCAGGATTTTCTAGGTTTCTCTAAGCTGTTTCTAACATATCTTTGTGAGATGGATTATGCATTTTATTTCTCATTCCTAACAGTGAAATACAAACCTCATACTTAGGCATTTCCCACAAAGCAAAAACCCTCTGCAACTTAGCAGTGTTGAACGCTGATTTACTGTTCATGTGTGAACAAATAAATTCCCCAGAAATCTGTTGTTTGGAGCGCAGGGCGCACAGCTTGCCTCTGCAGCTGTGTGGCGTGCAGATGAGGTCATCCCCGCCAGAGAGCCAGCTCTGTCTGCAGGCCTGCTGCCAAAAAAAGCCCCAGACAGCCTGGAAGAGGAAGGGAAAGCGTGCATGGAGGGTCGAGCACGGCGGTTTTTGTTATGATAAAATTCTGACTCGCAAGCTGTGGGATTTGTAGCGTGGTTCTCCTCAGCAGCGGCAGTTCCAAAGTACTTCCTCACCTACCTAAAGAGAGGGTGTGCAGTGGTATACACTTCTGTTAGACAGATAGAAAAACAGATCAAAGCAAATAATTCGAATGTGTACGTTAGGAAAATGCATGTGAAAACGCAAATAGAGATATGTTGTCATTACTCTTACTCTGTAATGGGCTTTCTAGCCCAGTTCTAGAAACAGAATGTTTTTTTGGTGGCATTTTTCTGAGTGGTACTTAAAGAAGGTCCACAAGACCCTGCTGGGGGACCTGGGCTGAAGTCTGAGACTTAGCAAACTTTGCATCTTTTGACAAGAAGCAATATGTCAACATATGAACATACAGATGTTAATATCTTAGCGTAAAGACGTTAACACATTTAACATTTTGTGCAACTTTATGTAGCCTTTTTTACACATTATAACCATATAATTATGATAAACATTTTTATCTGCCCAGAAGCTTTGGGTACAAGCTCACTGAATGGTGGTTTAGTGAATGTTTGAACTCTCTTAAGGCAGAATATGATAAATTATTAGTAAAAAATGAAATCCTTTTATGATGTTAGTGCTACTGTCACTCTGGGAAGCTTTAGTTTCTTGGGCATGCCAACTGAAAAAGAGAAGAGAGATTTTCCCTCTGTCTCTCCCTCTTCATTTTTAAGCCCAAAACACAAAGTAAAATTACTTGTAAAGCTGAATAAAAATACTGTCCATGAAGCCCAAAGAATAAAAAAAAAAGAACAAGTAAAAAAAGGTTAGTAAAGTGCTCTATTGCAAATGAAAAAAATCAATGAATGAGCAAACCTACTGAAATAGATTTAGACATGCCAGAGTAAAGGAAAAACTAAAGAAAAAATGAGATCCCAAAGAATCTGCCAGTGTGTCAAGTCATGTCAAACAAAGCACTGTGGGTGAGGCTGGCATTAAGAAAGGATTTTATGTGCTGCTGTCAATAAAGCAGCATCTAAATTATGCTGCAAACTCCTCCCCTGTTTATCAGGGGAGAGAAAAAAATCTTTAAACAAATAAGCAGCCTTATATAGGAATTTTGACCTCAGACACATTCAATCTCACAGAACGGAAGCCTGTTAAAGGAGGCTGTGTTACATTAGAGACAAATTTGATATATCAGGTTTAACCCAGTTGCTGTAAAGACTGGGATCCCATGGCATGCAGAATGCTATGGCTGTAGTAACAGAAGAAGAGATGTTTCCAGGATATCATGGTTCCCAGGGCTTTACATTTAAATAATCACCGAAGAACAAAGTATCATCAGTTGTGAATGATGTTCTGTCCAGTAATGCAATTGGAAGAAAATCCACCATTTCCTGGAAATATATTGGTCTTCGTGAAAATGTTAGTTTCTTTTTTGCAGGATGGATAGCTGGTCATAACAAAAGCAACTGAAATAGCTGATAGCTTGATGGCTGTAGCACTTATATATAATATGAAAACTTATGGTTCTTCATTTCTCATTATTCTGGGCTTGCCTTTCTTGCTTCTGTACAAAAAATTACGCCTCCTTTTTGTTGCATGATGGAATGAAAATGCTTTCTAACACTTATTTTACCTGAAAGTTTTCTCTTTGCAGTGGCCCACTTATCACCTTTTAATTACACAAATTGTCAAATCACATCCTATTTGTTGTCTCATTAAAATATTAAAACCATCTTATTATAAGGAAAAAGATGGGTAAATAAATTTTACATTTTCATGGTCAAATATTTTTCTCTTTCTGAACTGTTGCCTCCCATGTTTATTCACAATAATACATGAGGTTGCTTCTTGGAGAGTTAGGAGTCTGCAGAGCTGTGGAGAACAAGCTTGTTTAATTTAGTTCACAGCTCCATGTACATTAATCCTGGATCTGTGCACTGTCAGACTAGACAGCAAATATAAATTAATCTGGATGAGGTATGAGCACACCATCATATTTTTGCTAAATTATCCAACACAAGCAACATGGTGTTTATGCCACAGTTAGGCTTTATTGTGACTCAGGGAAGGCAAAAGGTATCTGATCCGTAATTAATCTGCCAGGACAAATCTATTTCTAAAAAAAAAACCCCGAAAGAACTGAACAAATATGAACTTTGACTTTAGCAAAGCCTGGGACATCGTCTACTATAGCATCCTCCTAGACAAACTGGCAAAAGATGAACTGGCTAAGCGGACAAAAAGATGGGTGGAAGATTGGTTATACCGTCAGGCTAAAAGGATAGAGACAGTGATATGAAGTCCAACTGACTATCGGTTCCTAATGGAGTCTCATGGGCGTTGACGCTGGCACCACTACTGTTTAATGTCTTTGTTAGTGAACTGAATGGTGGGAACTGTTTTGCAGATGATTCCAAACTGGGGGGAGTGGCTGGTACATTGGAGGGTGGGGGATGCCACTCAGAGAGACCTTGGCAGGATGGAGAAATGGTCTGAGAGGAACTGAATGAAGTTCAGAAAGCCAAGTGGAAAATCCTGCATCTGGAATGGAGCAATCCCATGCACCAGTACTGGCTGGGGACTGACCAGCTGGAAGGCAGCTTTGCAAAAAAAGGCCCGGTGGTCCTGGTGGATGACAACTTGAACATGAGTCAGCAATGTGACTTTACAGCAAAGATGGCCAACCCCACCTTGGGCTGAAGGAGTTTAGCCAGCAGGTCAAGTGATTTTTCCCCTCTATTCAGCACTTGTGAAACTGCACCTGGAGAACTGTGTCCTGGTTTGGGATTGCTGGTACATGAAGGACATTGACATACTGGAGTGAGTCCACTGAAGGCTGACCAAGCTGAGGGTCAGCTCTCCTAACTGGCTCTGCTTGGGCTGGGGGCTTGGACCAGGTGACCTCCAACCTGCATGGGTCTGCAGTTCTGTCCAGCAGAGTTTGCTCCAGTTCAGCACTTGGTGTCATGTGTGTGCAAACCCTTACACTGGATTTGCTGTGCCATGGAACCATGGCCTCATTTTCTTTAGCTGTGCTGCTATGAGTATTTTCCCAGGGTTTTAGAGGAAGTGGAAATCCTATGCATTCATGCATGTCGGCTCTGCCAGTTGTACAGGCTGGAGGATTTATTGCAACCTGAAGAATGTGCTGCCTTTCATTTCTGAGCTAAGGACCAAATCTGCATGAACATGTGCTTGCACATTTCCTGGATAGTGAAAAATAAGTATGTATGTGGAATTAAAGGGAGTTCAGGAAGGCTTATCAACACTGTCTTCAAGGCAAGCTAAGAAAAATACTTCAAAATTACAGAGGAAATCTACATATTATAACTTCCTCTGTTGTTACCTTTAATTAGAGTGCATTATCTTAGAAATTGTTATGGATTTTCAAAAATGTTATATTGGACATGATTATGGTGTACAGAATGCACAACCTGTTCATACATGGCCGTAGTTTTGCAGGGAGTTGTTAACTGTTACCGTTGAAATTCTTTCAATATTAGGCAAGGGAGTGTTTCCCACAGTGACCTATAGGATGCAACTTACTGAACAGGTGAGTATCTCCAATTTTGTTGGTGTATTTTACTGCAGGATGATGAAGGGATCATCTGCATTGTCTTTCCTGTGTGCTGACTTGGGGACAGTTTTCCCTATCAGATGGATGTATTCTCTGAGTGCAGATGGGGACTGATTTTGACAATATGAAAATTCAATTTCCTTTTTCATCCCGTGTATTTAGTTGTCATGTGTTGTCTTACAATATGTTTCTTCTTGTTTTTTCCCGTCTGTGCAGTGTTGGACTTGCCCTCAGGAACTGGCAGTGTGTCAGACATCGGTAACAATAAATAGGTAGATTTACCAATACAAATCAGACAGGTAGATATTTTAGATATAGTTATTCTAGAGCTACTTATAATGTAGCTCAGTGAAAGTCCTCTTTTATACAGCACTCTTTCTTTTATTAATTCTGTCAGTAGAGAGGAAAAAAGGAACGTTATCTTTTAATACCACCCAACAATTCAGTTTTTGGTGAGAAAAGATTAAAATCGAGATGTGGATCTGGACTTTGATATCCAGACCTGAAGACACTTTATTCTGTGATGAACCTGCATGTAATTATAGGAAATGGTTTAGGAAAATAGGCCCATTTTCATTTTTCCAAGACTGAAACTTCACAGTATTGAGGCATTCCTGAAGGATATTTATATCCTAACAAGGACAAGCATGTTTATTTTCTTTGCAACACATTTATTGTGAATATTCAAGTTCAAGATTTTTAATTATTTGCTCACTGGAGTATTTCTCACTGAATGTTCTTTTGGTATACAAATATTCAGAATTACTCAAGGGAAAAGGAGTATTACATGAAATATCATGATGGAATTCCTTGAAATGTTTTGACTACTGCTCAAGGTATTTTTTTAAATAATCAGAGAATCACCTGATTTGGAAAAGCTTCCTCCTGAGCCATGGAGTCCATGTTCCCATGCTGTGTCAGAGCTGGATAATTCTGTGCGGAATGTGATGGAGGAAACGTGGGCCAACACTTGCCAGTGAGTTTCCTGTGATTATCCCAGCTGTGCAGAGCTGCGGTCACTGCACATGCTGTCATAGGAAAAGCCTTTTTATGTAATGATATAACAGTATGCTGCGTGATTAGCAAAGAGGAGTCTGTCCACTCTGAGCCATTAAATCCCTCCCAGTCCTATAAGGGTCCACTCCCATAAGCCTGACTCCTGGTGTAAAAATTTCAATGCGAAAAGTATTCCCCTTGCTTTCTAATTCCATTGCAAATTCACCTAAGTATTCCTGTGGTTTCCATCACGCTACTAAATGAGTGGGCATGAATTACTGTGAGAAGAAGAAGAGGACACAAATCTATTTTTGGTGATAAGGAAATCAATTAATTTAATCTGATATGGCTCCTCCTGACAAACACATACTGGCTACCATTTCACATCACCTCATCAAAGCATAGAGATGTTTACAAATGGGCAGAATCATTAACAATTTGCCAGCTGGCTAGCTAGGCTGCTTAGACTTTAACTGTTGAAGGTCTTTTTTTGTGTGTGGCTTTATTACATATATTAGAAAGGGTATATTGATATTAACTATAACAGAGAGCAATTTTAGCTTATATTAGTATTACAAGGTGTGTGCAAATCTCTCCTGCCTGAGGATGTGGCTGGGGTGGAGTTCTACTGGTACACAGAAATGTTTACTGTAGGAAACAAAAAGAAGCGTAGCTTATAGTATTTACCATTTATCCATTGACAAGCAGGAGCAGTTGAAAAGTTTTAGGAGACGTGACATATTTTTTAAGTCATGAGCTGGTTTTATTCTGCATGGACAACACCACCCTAATCAGCTCTTACGTGCCGAGTAGATAAAGGCTTTGCTGGCCTGGCAGCCATGTGTCTGTGCTTATTCTGTGCAGGAATTTGAACTACAGCAGTTTACCAATAACCTCACACGCTATACAGGGATCATTACGCTGATTCTGAATTACCTAGGGCTTCACACCAGTGAGTTGGCGAGTTTGTATGAGATCCATTTGGTCTCCACTATGGTAAAGCTGCTGGAATGACATCAGTGACTATTTCCTAGTAATCTGTTGAAAGTGCATGCTGGAAGGGGAAATGTTTATTGCAAGTACAGCTCAAGTAAGGAACAGTTTTTGGAAGATATTCAAACTTGGAGGACTGGATTCAGAATAAGTGTGCAGAGAGGCTGATTAATCTTCTGACACTGGAGAACATTAATAGCTCTATGAATTAAGAGTTTCTTTGAGCTGAGACTGTTTATTGCTTTGGAAAATAAAAATTCTCTTTCAGCAGCAGGAGAGTTTTGAGTCCTAACACCTTTTTTTTTCCCGGTGTTGGATTGTTTGTTTTTAACTTAGACTGTTTCTGTCTGAACTGACTCATCTGGAAATTGAGTTGTGAGGTTGCTTTGTACCTTGGAGATTTTGTTGTGAGAAGGAATTTACGTTATAACAAGGAAATATGTGGAGACAGGGAAACACAATGAAATCCTAAATGTTCTTTTGATGGATTTAATGAGGAGTTTTCTTTAAGGAACCACACAATAAGATGATCTTGGGATAGACAAACTCGTAACTTACTTTTTTTAACAGAGTTTGTTTTGATTTGATTGATTTTGGATGAATGCCTCTCTGCTGGAGGCTTTCATATTGTTTAGACTTGGCTTTCAAAACTGATTTGGGAAGGTTTTTTTCCTCAGAGTATAGCAAATATGTTATGTGTATATTTGGGCTAAATTCTTTCTGTGTATTTATCTCCTTTTTTAACTGTTGATTTTTCAGTCTTCAGAATGACATTAGAAGACCTGTATGTGCATGTGTTTGTGTGCATGTGTGTGGAGTCTCTATTTGTCATTCTTACAAAGCAAACATCATTTATAAGTAGGGTTTCATATGAACCAGTACTGTAATTTGAATGTTGCCCTGTGGTAAACCAAGTTAGGTCTTTTTTTGCCACACTATCCACAAAGTTTCACATTGTTTTGGGTCTAGCATAAAGAACTGCCATTGTACTTGTCAGTACTTTATTTAGTTTCATCTTTGAATATATTCTCATCTCAATATATTGATACAGGGCTTGCACTGCCAGTTCTTGTCTTGCTCTGTGCGGTTCATTTATTTGCAAGAACAGAGTGGAGAAATGGGCATAGCTAAAGACAGCTGGGAAACAACAGAACCCCTGTGCAGTATTAGATGGATTAATGATCCATTCAGTGTAAGATCCAGACTTTGGCAACAACTAAAACTGAATTAATTAGAAAAAAGTAAAAGTGCTTCCCTTCAGTCCTGATAAGCACAATGAAGCCTTGTGGTGTCATCCCACTAGTTGCTATTACAGACAACTTCCATGCTGAAATCAGGTAAGGATACCCAGGTAACCTATCATGAAGGCAGATGTGTGAGGAACAGTGAGAGAAAGGAGGAGAGACTGAGAGATCAGAACACCAGTGGGGAGGAGTTGAAGGGCACTTTTGGCTGTTGGGCCAGTGTCCCATTTGTTGCAAGTATTAGATAGTGTGTTATGAAAGAGACAGGGAACTGAAGAAAGGTAAAGATTACTGGTTCTGGCAGGGCAAGTGAATGTCACCACACAGAGCTGATTTTTAACGTATTTGGGACACTATTCTGACCATGTCAGTTGAATCTGGTTTCATTCTTTGATAGGTCTATTTGGTACGTGTCTTCAGTAAGACTATTGATACTATCCAGCTTGAAATTTTTTGTAAGTGATTTCATGAAATTGGATCTTGAAGAGATAGCCCAGGCTGGAAAAACCTTACAGCAGCGTTATCAATGTTTCATTGCAAAATATGGAATGATGCTTCAAACGAGGTCTTGCCAGGGTTTGCTCCAGACTATGTTCTTTTGAATAGAAATTCATCAATAACATGCCTGGTGGAACAGAGTTCACTCACTTAAAATGTGGAAACTTGTTCAGGTAAATTATAAACTTAGAGGAAAGATCAGAATTCAAACCCTGTTTGGAAAATAGGAGAGATGGCCCAAGTCGTTGCAGTGGAATTTGATAAGGAAAAGTCCCCAATGTTCTATTTAGGAGGATGAAATTAAATCACAGATACAATGGGAAATAACTGATGATATAACAACTAAATCACAGCAAAATGCTATGAATTCAGAGTCCCTTAGAGAATCTGGAGAAGAGCTTAGATGGCACAAAATGGGTTGTACCTGGCTGCGAGTCTCCTGCAGGGAAATGCTCCCTGGCATCCGAGTTCTCATGCTACTGCAAGCAAGAAGTGAGAGTTGGTTTAGAAATGGAGTAGAAAAGGTTAGAACTGGGATGTGTGGGTGTACAGAGACTATAGCTCTCCATGGTTAGAAACATCCCTTCCATGAAAACATTATGATTGCATCCATCCTTTTCAGCTGTCCCCAAATGCCAAGGCACTCTTTGCTAGCCCCAGTGACTGGAAGAAGCAGGGATACTTTCATGATTTCATGATTAATTGTTGGACTCAATGATCTTAAAGGTCTTTTCCAACCTAACCGATTCTATGATTCTATGATGTTGCCTTTACAGCACACAGTTCACTGTAATGGTGGGCACAGCTTTATGAGCAGCTTCTTCACCTCCATATAACCAGACCAGTGTGTATGTCTCCAGGTTCATGTCTGTTCTCTGGAAAAGGGGAAGGAAAGGCAGAGTGGTTGTCATGAGAACAGTGAGTTGTGCTTTTTCTTTGCTATTCTTTTCCTTAGGATCACAGAAGGGCCATCAATGAAAGTATGATGGGGGAAAACTATAGGACACTGTGGAAGGGATTGCCATTCATTTCCCAAATGCAGCCTGGACAGGTGTGTTCGTGGAAGAGAATTGCAAACAAGATGGATTTTCCTGGTTGTCTTTATGTAACTTATAAGCCACAGACAGAGTACCAAGCTATGGCTTAATGCCTGGGAAACTCATCTAATGATTTTCTTTCTACAGTGGTCCTTTTCCAGTAAGCTGGGCAAATGCTATTAGACCTGTTCTGTGAGATACACCTTGGGCCGCAAATCCATCTGTGAAACTGGGTGAATAGTTAAGCAACTAAAAAGTCATCTCTGTCTTGACTAAAAAAACCTAAAAGACTTAATTTAAAATGAGGTTAGAGCATGTCTGCAAGAATTTCAGTGACAGCAGTTTGGACAGAGACAATGCTAGGGTTTGCTTGCAGGCTTATGGCCAAAATTTACACTTTTCTGGAATTCTCCAAAAGTATAAAGCAAATGTGTGCACATACTTGGAAATATGTGTAACATAGACGACTGAACCCCTCTTGGCTCCCTTTTCCTAAGTGAGACAATGTAGTCAAGAAAAAAAAAAAGACATAAGTTTTTCTTCTTGTATAGATATTATTTACGGAGTTGTTGCTCCCCAGTGGAATTATAAACAAAATGAATAGATGTAAAGGGTTCTTTTGTTATTTCTCGTAACTGCAGAAGCAGAAGAATTTCTGTATTTAGGAAGAGAGAGTTATCTTGATGGGAGTTCAGCTGTTAAATTCACCCATCTAAACTTACAGCTCCCTTTTTTGTTCACTTTGTACTTAGGGTTTTATGAGAGAGTATTCTCTCACATTTCTCCTAACACCCTCCTGCACACAGACATTCACAGACTGTCTGACTTAGTGGTATAGCACTAGACAAGAATGGGGCTTAACATTAGCACTGACATTGTGTTATCTTCAAAATGCGGTCTTTCTATCTTCCACTTGAGATATTAATAAACTTCAAAAGCTACTTTCAATCTGAAATAAAAAGCTCCAGGGATATCCTTAACTATGTCGACACTGCTGCTGCATCTTGATGATAATCTTATCATGCAAAGGTGGAAAAAAAAGCTGATCTATAAAACATGTGCAGCACAAGCCACTGCAATTTCAAATTACAGATGTCTGGGTATTGACCCATGGATCATTTCAATTACTTGCTTCTGTAGATATGCATGATCCACCACCAGCCTACCACAATTTGATTCAGATAGTGGATAGGCAAGCGGAGAGGAATGCTTCCTTTAAACTGTTGACATGCTGTCTGATAAGGAAATGCTTAAATGATGTCATATTGAATTGCTACGATGTGATGGAAAGTAACAGTATGAACAGTGTACGCAATAGAAAAACCGACAAGGTCATTTCTGTGATATCATCGTGCCCTCAGCAGGAAGTGTTGGTGCAGCGGAGTTGAGTCATCAGTACTGGAGTTCATCCATCAACAGCCTGGAGGGAAAAAGGGGACAGGCATTGAAGGCAGCTAATTTGCAGAATTTGTGCTCCTAAATTTCTGTGAGGCAGGGGATGAATTCAATAGAAAGAAGAACTACTGTGTATTTAAATAATTAAACATGCTTTGGGAAATAATTACTCCTTTTTGGGGAAATTGTAAGTGATGACTGTAAGTGATGACGCTTGCCTTAATGCAAGCCTGTGTTTTAAGCCATGGTGCAACCGTGATGTGATGGAAATGGAAATGAAGACAAAATAAGCAATTCTCTTTCAAAATTTTGATTCAAGTTGTGTACTTATTTGAAGAGAAGTTCAAACACTTTTCCATTTGTTTTCAAATGGCCTATGCACAGTCATGAATTGGGGTTAAAAGTCCCATCATTCCAGCCATCGTAGTTAAAGGTCCAGGCTGGTGCTGACAGTAGTTTATCTTTAAATGCTGATAAAAATTCCAGTGGCCATTCCTACTGCTGCTGATCGGAGTTAACCCCTGTTCCACATGACAATTGCCCCTAATTAAGTAAATGTCTGATGAAGGTTCTGTCTGCTTTATAATGACAGAAAAGACCTAGTCAGTGGCAATACAAAAGATAGTACAGGCTTGCCTTCAGAGATGTGGAAAAAAACCCCAAAACCCTTGCACAGTTACAATGAAGAGTACAAAGCAAAGTGTTAGATATATGTAGAACAACACTTACACATACATATATAAATATACCCCCTCTGCTTGTATACATTTGTATAATGAAACCCCTTATGTCTTCCTCCTTTCAGTTCAGCTAAGCCAGTTGCTGAAATGGGGCTGTTTCCAAGTGCAGACAGGGCTGAGGCATGCATTATTGACTAAAACGCTCCATTCTGGTCTCCTGGGGCATATAAGCATTTCAAAACCATTCATAATAACGGGAGACCAATCCTATGCTGCAGGGCAAATGACTCTGCATCAAATGGCCAGCACAAAGCAGCCAGCCATGGCGCATCATATTACCTCCAACTGCTCCTCCCCCATGCTGTTTGTGTAGGAAGTGTGGTCCAACATTTTTTATGCAAAATCCAACTGTGTAAAACTTGGCACATCTGTATTCTGAGCTACGTTATGTGGTCCTTAGCCATAGTGAAAGATTTGGTCAAAAATATGTGAATTCAGCTTAGAAAAGTGTCTAAAACCAGCTCATGTACTTGTTTAGATTTCCTATTGAGTTGCCCTCCCCCAAAACAGAGGTTTATAGGAAATCCTGGTAAAGCCATAATTGTAATCATAAACAAATGGCTTTCTGCAATGCTGACCTCCTTCTCTAGAGCTCATGTTAATGGCAGGGCTAGAGATCTATATCAGGCACTGTGACAGCAGGAAGAAATCTGGCAGTCTTACAGTGTCATTTTGTGGAAAATACATTGGAGCTGCTTCTGGAATAAATTTGCATGAGAGCAAAGAGGAATTAAATAGAGACGAAAGCACAGATTTGCTTGCAATGATGTGGATGGGGATGGCAATTGCACAGAATGTTTAGTTGCATGTCTCCCTTCTGTTATTGTGCTTCTGAGTGATCAGCAGATGTCACTGGTGATGGGTGACATGAAGCCTGTCTCCATTCTTTGAATCAAAAAAGAATTGTCACAGCATTTCTGTTCCTCGGTGGCTTGGGAGGGAGACAGCTAAATGCCAGAAGTTTCATTGCAAATGACCACATACCTTCAGCTAATAACACGCGCTGTGTAGCTAATGTGCTGGAAGATTGATACCTCACAATCGGATCTTCCTGTACTAAAATTGTTCCCAGAACATTTAAGCAGACTACATGCAAATATGCATACATACACACACACAGACAGACATACAGATACATATATATGTAGATATATGTTTATATATAAATACCCAGGTACTGGTGTGTGTGTGAAACAGAGAGACTATGTGTGCATCTCATCATGGCATCTTACTGCTGTTTATGAGCTTCTCCTGCTGTCTTACATCCTCTGAAGTGCTCCAGGCTGGTACAACCATGGAGACCTCTACCTACACACTAGGAAAAAAGATAACTTTTTACTTCTAGGATCAAAAAGAAGATACAGTTGTTGTCTGAAAAAATAATTGTGTTTGTTTCCTGATAAAAAGCCAAGTATTCAGTTGATTAAAGCAAATCTGAAAATACCTGGGGGACACCAGGTCTTGCATTACAGGATATTCCCTTGTATTAGGGAATAAAAACTCCCACCAGTCTGTGTCAGACGAAACTAAAAGCCAGGTAAACATAAAGACTATGTCAAAGAAAGAGAAAAACATAACAGTGTATGTACTTTCCAGAAATTACAGAAAGCCAAATAACCAGAGGCTTCATGTCATAGGGATGTGAGTAAAAGAACCATCTTTGCAAACAAATGGAAGGTTTTCAAACCAACCCTTGTCCAGATACAGAACCATTCTGCTGCTTGTATGAAATAGAAGGAAACACCTAAAATATGGCTGTCGTTAAATTCCTGTTTCTGAAAAGTTTTGTAAATGGTGATGTGAAGGGATTCGAAGTATTACCACCTTATGTAACACTCTTTGCAAAGCGCTAAGCATTATCTCAGTTTTAAACCTTTTGCAGTACTTTAAAATCTACAGGCCAAAATGTTTTTCTTTGATCAGTCTGCAGTGATGTGTATAAGATCACAGACTTCATAGAGACAGCTCTCAATGTACTGGTTCAGAAACACTTAGAAAGATCTTGACTTATTACTGTGTTTATTTATTGCTGGATTAACTAACAGGTCTGTAGCCAAACTGAGATAGACCAGCATAAAAATTCTGCAAAACAGGAGAGGTGCTGCTATTCAGTTGATTTTTGAATCTGTGTCAAGTCCTGGCTATGTACAAAAAACACAGATTCGGGACTTTTTAGGCTTCGAGACAAAAAAACCCTAAACTGAAGATAACTGGTTTGTAATTCTGCAGTGAAGCCATGAGCACACACTGTTCCAGAGCTTGGGTTGTTGTGGATCAATAACCTCTGGGTCTGAAAAATAATCACCATAGAGAATTTGAGTTTACTCACATTAAGTCTTAGAAAGCATAGATAACTACTTTTTTTACTAATGCCTTTGAGACTGCAGCCTGCTTTGTTTGGAAAAAATTTCGTTACTAGAGACAAGGAAGGAAGTGAAGGCAAAAATCTGAAATTAACTGTGCCTTAAATCAGTCCTCTAAATAGGGAAGAGTCTATTATTACTGATAATGCTTTTACAGAGATCCAGCCAGGGAAAATTTATGTGAATATAACACAGCTGTGCTGAAGTCCTTTCAAGGAGAGGATAGATTGTTGTTTGGAGCAGAAAGCTTAGAAAATGCAATGATCTAAGTCACAGCAATTAAAAACATTTCCAGTCCCTTTGTCCAAATTTTAATGTTAAGGCTAGCAGGTCCAAAGATAAATATTTCTGAGCTCTTGGAGGCAAAGATGAAGAGAAATCTTATCTATTCACTAGAAACTGCCACTACAGGTTTGGATGTCAGATTGGTTTTAAGCTATTGCAGCCTTTTTTCATGGGACTTTAGCACCTTGCCTCAACATAGTGGCTTAGTGGTGAAAAAAGAAGTTCCATTACGGCAATGTAAAAAGCGACACTTTGCTAGCGCATTTTTACAGTAGTATTGAGTGGAGAGGAAAAGCACAATGTCCTAAAATCAGTAGATGCTTCTAAAATTACACATAAGTGCTATCAAATCTACAACACATGATAGCGCAACAGGTTAGCTTAACAAAGCTTTTAACCAACAGGCAACCTGCTTTTCAGGTTACATTGCTTTGGGTGGAGAGACTGTCTCCTGCCTTTGGGTTCTGCAGCCTGGAATGTGGGCTTTTAGTCATGATGGAAAGAAAACAAAATCTTATGTTACAATGCATTATGTGACGCTGTGTTTTGGGGAATTGCTTCAGTTCATTGTAAAAATACAGTTATTAAAATATGCAGAACTCAAGGACAGTAAAACAGCTTAGAGTGTCTTAATGTGAACACACAGACACACATGCACATGGCAACTCAAATAAATGTCCAGGCTATTCTAAATTTGGGGAAATGTAAGTTCTCATTAAATATAAAAAAAAGTAGTGTGAGGAGGGTCTGAAAACCAGTCAGGCTCTGAATCAACAAAAATGAAGTTACAGGTTTATGTGTGGTTTTCCAGAAGTCCCTTGGCACCAAGAACATAACCTCCACTTTAGTTAGGACTCTCCTGTAGTTTTTCATATAGAATCATGGAATCATTCAGGTCAGAGGCAATCTCTGGAGATTTTCTGGTGCCACTCGCTCTTTGAAGCACTATCACTATTGTCTTCAGGACTTCCTTTCTTTCTTCCCAGACCGGAGAGTTCAGCATTACCTTTGTCAAATTCTTTCCTAGCAGTGCTGAAACTTTATTTCTGTTACTTTTTTTCCCATCATGTAGTACTGATAATATGTCTGTAAATGACATAATTTCTGTGTGCTCTTCCTCAGCCTTATATTAATTTGTGTCTGCTCTCTAAACCTAGATCCCTTCTCATGGTCTGAGAGTGGAGGATATGAAAAACCTAGTAGTTATTGTATATTCTCACCTGAAATTCATTCTTTTCAGGAGGAGGAGGACATCTGGGGAGTAGGCATGGATCTGCTGCTTCTTGCAACAAAATGAAGAATTGATTTACCTTTGTGATTCATGTGTCTTAAGAGAAAGCCTTAAGGGACGATGCAGGTTTTGGCATTCTTTAAGAACCTTACTCCTTCTACTTCACCTGTTGCTCCCTAAACCCAATGAAGTTTTGAGAAACTTTCTTACTGTTACTCCCCCATCATAAGACAAGTAAGCAGTAGAAAGCTCTTTTCTGTGGAAAATGTGCATTGAAATTGGAGTAGCTTTATTATTCTGACTAAGACTCTTACACCATACTCATTACTATAGTATGTGAGTACCTTCCATCAGCATTTTAAAGAACATGACTAACATCTGTCAGACACTTATCTACTCCTTGGGTGGGGCAGAGAAGCACTTGTGGTAAAGTTTCTGGTGTTTTTTTAACACATATGCTATGCATTACTGTTAGTGAGGGCAAGGTCAAAGAAATGTGCCTTGCATTTGGGAGGCGTTGAGGATTGTGAATGTCCATAGTTTCTTAGGAATCCATTCCACAACTCTAGATCAGCTCCTGAAATGATCTTTGCCCTCCTTGTAGAACACAGCTACTAAATTTATTTTTACAAATAATTGGTTACTTTCTGAGGTTCACTGGTTTTTATAGAGGTCTGCTTAGTAATTTTCACGAGAGTTACAGAGCAGGAACCAGGGGATTGCTTCCACGTTTACAGAGATAGCACTTTTCTCTGGAAACAGGGAGTAGTTCTTGCCAGTGACCTGGGGAATGGTGAGCAATACAGGCTCTGCCACAGGAACATGAAGCTATCAAATATGTGAGATCGTGGCAACATCTGCTGAAAACTTAACCAGTGTCACAAATCTGGAGTTGTGTGCCTCTGCTACAGATAGTTCTTCTATGGCAAAGAAGCAAATATTAAATCATTATCCTGAAACTTTAGGTGATTTTTTTCTGGTTGTCTGCAACCTGGAGAATTCTTACAATAACAACCATAAAGATAGCTGTGATTCCAAATATTCTGGGAAGCTAAGGTAGGGGAGATAAAGTTTTATGTGTTTGTGGTCGTGTAAGTGGTTGAAGACATGTTCCAGCACTTTGTTTTAGATGGATTTCCATAGGCACTGGTGTTTTATGCTGGGATATATTGTGTATTGCTGTAATTGAGAAACACTGAGTTACTGCAATTGTCTTATTCACCAGAAAGAGCTAGAGTTTTCTTGCCAAGCTGATACAACAGTCTTATTTGAGGATGACATTACCACATTCTTCCGTATTAGTGAGAAATCGCAAATTATTTAAATATAGATGTCTAAATGTTATAAGTCTTAGCCTGAGCTAATCATTTAGGTTCTTTTTATATAATCTATGAAGAGAGATAGGTACCTCCACATGGTGATTTATCTGACCTGTAGATGAAATTAATTGCTCTCAGGAGGTGAACATCTCTCACTTTTGATTATATAAAGGGAATTAATGACTAATGAAGGCCCCCCCAAAATCTTTAGCATGTTTTTTTTATTTTTTGCTCACTAGCAATTTCTTCTGTGCTGAGGCTCATCTTCAGCAACGTGCTTCACCCATGAAGCATTTCACCTTACCCTATACAAAAGGGCATGACTGCATGTATGAAAGATAGCTCTCTGTGTCATTACAGATTATTGGCATTTACATTATTACCATCTAATAGTCCATATAATAAGCAGTAAAGAAAAACTCATCATCATATGGTACACTAAAATAATAAATGCCAGTTGAAAGTGAGGTTTCCCCATCAGGTTTTGGTGGAATCACTCCAGAAAGACTCAAAACATTTTAGTAAATTACCTTTTGCTCCTGTCATCTCTTTTAGCAAATGTCTCATAATCTCCATAAGACCATGTAACTCACAGTCAAATGCTGCAGATATGCCCCAGATGAGAAACCATCTTCTGTGTTCCCTCTGTGGATAGAGGATCATCTGTGCTGCTAAAAAGGCTCCATTCTGTGTTCTGGCATGATTTCACACTGTTCCAAGTTTAGATTATGAGCATCAATTAGATGAGGCTGTAGTTGGCCTTTGTTTAATTATGCTATGAGCTTACTCAGGAATGGTAGGGCAGGTTGGAGGGGAGAGAGCTGGTGTCCAGAAGTGGTTTCTCGAAGATTGAAATGTGTGGTTTGGAGTTATTCCAAGCTGTCTTTCACAGGTTAGGAAATGCATAGATTGAGTTAAACCTTAGACCTAGACCTTCTTATGGTGAATTAATGCTGTGAAATTTGGTAATACCGTAAGTTTCAGTAGATGTGTATGGAATGCATATTGTTTGCTAGCAAGTGTGAACTTTTCAGTGCAGCAAAGCTACCATGACTGTTCTCTTTGGGTATGAAACAGGCTTTTAAAAATATCTCATGCTTCTTTTTGTCTGTGTCAGACGTTTTAAGTACTGGCAGCATTTCATTGGCCATCCTTCTTCCTGCATAAGGTATCAGAGAACCCAAAAAGTACATGATCAGTAATGAGGAACCATCTTTTTGCTAGCCAAGCTGTGACAAGTGGTCAGTGACAATGAATCATAATTTCCTTCACCCCCATCCTGTAGATGGAGTAATGTTGACTTTACCATTCTTTGCATGTAATTTGTTGGACGGCAAGAATTTTGGTCAAGGGAAGAACCTGATCCTTTTGATGTCTGAGGTCTGGAAGATGTGAACGATGTAATGTAGATAATGAAGATTATGACGCTTTGGTCTTTAAATCCAGGTAATGTCTGGACTTCAGATAACCTTTCAGAGTTTTACAGACAATGAGTTCTTTCATATATATTTCCTTGCAAAACATTTGTGACCTTCCTGATAAATTTATTTAAATCTTCAAAAGTGATACATCTATTTCACAGTAGACTCTGACAATGTACTATGAGACTCTTGAGATATGACAACGATCTATAAAATACCATGAAATTTTTGAAAATTAATCTTGCTTTCTTTATTGTGAAATTATTTGCACTGTTTAGAGCAGTGAAAAAAACTCAAATGGCATTAAAACTCGTATCAAAGCTGTTGTTCTAGGCATGGGAGGGCCATGACTATAAGGAGATTCAATTGCTGCCATGTCTTCTTCTTGAACAGTCAGACTTTGTAATCATGATAGCAGAAATTTTCAGCAATGGTGATTCCACTTAAGTCAAGATGAGTTTTGTCATTTATTTTTATTTAGACATTGACTTCAAGAGGTGAACTTCCCTGTTTTTTTGTTGGTTTGTGTCTGGCCCCCTACCGCACCCTTTCCTGGGAAATCTTTACTAAGGACTCATCTATAGGACTGTGGAAATGTCCAACAGAATCTGCAATCCTTATTACCCAGATCACTTACAAGCAGTATACAGTTCAGGAAAATTCATTTCTGCTGGTGCTGTCACTTCACAGTGGAAGTTTAAAAATAACTGTGAATTGATAACATGAATGTATGCATTTTTTATTTTCCCTCCTGTGAGGTCTGTTTCCTTACATTTTGAACCAAATTAGTTTCTATTGATATTGTTGCCTTCATTTGTATGAGGCATTTTGCTGCACAAACCACTAGCAATTATTTCACGTTTGCTTTGATCATAAATCTTGTTAGGCAGTTTAACTGCTATGTGTATTCAAATGGGGTTTCCTTTAAAAGAGCACAAAAGATTTTCAGGTCCTTAAGAAAATGCTATGAAGCCAGTCATGTTTGAGAGTTATCAGCTGATTTTGCTGTTCTAAATATAAATGATCTTCTGTGTTCCTTGCTTTTTAGTATTTTCAGGCAAAGGCGGCGATTTATTTGCTGATAAATTTAAGATAATCCCATGTCATAGGGTGTTGGCTGGCTAAAGGGTTTGATAATGGGATAATAATCTGATAATGAAAGGGATATTGAGCTTTTCAATTCTAGATTCTTTAACTCTTATGCTTTACAAGAGTAATTGCAGAGAATCTGGTATCTAAGTGGCCTTACAGACTGTTTGACAACTTCAGTTTGTGGTAAACCAGTGCCTGCCTTGCTCAAGAGAGATGAGCTTTTCCTCCACACTTTCTGATTGATATTTTACTATAGCATGTCTTCTTTCTTCTGATGAGAGAAATGCTTGAGTTAGCTGGGGTGAGTGGGAATGAGAAAGTATAAGGGGAAAGCAAAACCAATGAAATGAGTTAAGTTCAGAAATTGCTGATTCTTTTTCTCTGCAGCGGCATGCTCCATTGTACAGGTCCTGTTTAAGTTTTGAGGCTTCCCTTGTTAGGTGACAATTTCAGTTCCATTTGTTCCATCAATGTGTAACTGTTGTGGGACATACTGGTTGCTTCACAAGAAATGAGTTTGCAAAGTCCTGAGTCCTTTAGCTAAAGACTTTGGAGCCAGTTTCAGTTGCTTGTAATGACTTAACACATTTCAGGGTGTTTATTTTCTCTGTTGCAGATTCTTGGAAATGTATAAAGACTTCTGAGGGACAACCTCAGGAGATGTCCCTAAATGACCGAAAACAAATGAGTATGAAAATCAAATTACACTTTTTTTGTCAAAGATGAACATTTCAGACCATGTTCTGAGGCAGAGACCTTAGTGGTGTTTCTTCCTGTCTTCTCTTGTGACAGGTCAAGAAATCCATTTTCCACTGTTACCTCTTATCATATTTTTCATAAGCTCTGCAACTGCAGCATTACCTTAACTACTGGCAAAACTTCCAGTGATCCTACGTGATTCTGCATGAATTATACCAAATCCAGTGGCATAGTAACACATATAAAATGCAGAAGCATGCCTGAAAAACATCTTAGAACATTCTCTTAAACAAGGGAATAGATTTATACAATTTCTAGGCACACATTTAGTACTTCTTTATGTCTATCCAGCCCAAGTCAAGAGTTGGATGTCTGAAGGCTGAGAGCTCAAAATATGTGCATGTGTCTGCTTTAGCAATATATTTCCCTTGCTTTGGATTTAACAATTTAGAATAGAGAATGGAACTGTTATAAAGAAAACAGACAAGTGTGCATCTTACAGAGATTTAACAGTTGCTATAGCTTCTGCTTTTCAGATCAAAACAGAGTAAAACCTCTCCTAACCACAAGATTGAAAATATGTCTAAATTACTGAAAATTCAACCGTCAGTATTTAGGCATCTGTGCTATTTTCAATATTAATCAATAAGATATATAGGTAATATTATTTGGGTCTGAGAACCATGTATTAGCCAACATCATACTGCAGGAAAAGGATCATCAGTTCAGTCAGCACCTCTTTCCAATTGATTTTCAGCCCCAGAAGGAAACAGACCTGCAGCTGTTAGTGCAGTCAAGAGTCATGGGGCCAAATTTTCATCCAGATTCTGTGGATAACTTGCAGGATTTGTACAGATATTTCTGTCTCTTTTCCTCACAGGTAACCTCTTTATTTGCACAATATGTATATGATTACAAGGCTCCCCAGAAAAGCCCAGAAGTCACAAATGTGGAACTATGTGGAACACTGAGAAAGGAGAGGAAAAACAAAAGCAAGAGAACCTAGATGAAGGGTCCAGCGCTACATGCAGGATTCTGAAGGGTATTTTTAAATGCTGTGTCTGGAAAGTTCAACAGCCGGAGGGATAGCACATGGTTTGATAAACTCCTCTGAAAATTCAGTTCTTATGATGTCAAAAGGGAAAGAGAAATCTTTGGAAAATTTGGCTCCATGTAGCCCAACCCTGAATGAAAAATAGCCTTGTGGTGGCCATCACCATGTTTCCTGAAAGCTGCCTTGTAGATCAGTTTCTTGGCTGACTCCAAGATGGGAGGTATTTTCTACTATCTTCCCAAATGTAACACTCCTTGGAAATTTTTTAACTGAAGTCATTTTGGGAAATAGCAATTCTGTGAGCCAAAAACATGCCTCAGGTTTACCTCTGTTTTGTGGATGGCAGGGCAGGTTCTTCATAAAGCCCTGTCTGGACTTATGGCAGATAGTGCCGGCGTCAGGGCCTGGATGCTTCCTGGACACACCTGCCAGGCAAGCTGCTCCACAGGCACTGTGAGCTTGGGACTGTCTTAAATCCAGATTTTCCCTTCAACCACTTCTGGTGTGTAAGATCCATCTTCCAGGACTGCCAGGAGTAGGAAACCAGAGCCCTTGCTTAGCACAGACTTCTGCATTCATCTTCCTACATACCATGAAGATGTGCTTACCTTTCATTTTTCCTTAAACAACAATAATGGCTTTTCAAAGAAGGCACCCCCATCCTCTTGTCTGTGTCACAGTCAAGAAATAGAGTGAAATATAAATATTGTAAAACATGCAGCACAACTCTGAGTGGAAACAGACTTTCAGAAAAGCTAAAAACAATGAAAGGAAGAGTGTGAATTTGCTCATCTATGACATTTATTCTTCCCTGAATATATTTTTTAAAGCTCAGGATTCTGATTTCCTGCTTCCAGCATACAAAAAAGCAACGGCTTGGATTGACCTCATTGACCTTGGTAAACTGGACAGGTTTCTGACCAAGCTGAAAAAATACATCAGAAGCAGATTAAGCTTATTTAGAGTCTGGGAGAAGGAAATCTGCTGAAACTTCTCCCCATATGTTGAGGGAGAGATATGTTCTTCTGTGTGGAAACCCCTACCCCTGACATCGATTTGATTCTGCTCTCATTTGTGGATAAGGAGACTCGAACTGTTGAAATCAGTTAAATTACAGTGGTGTCAATCATTGGAGAATTGGGCCCTCTGGGTGAACAGATTTAGAGGAAAAAAAAAGCATTGGTTACTTACAATCAGGCAGTACAGCTGTGGCAAAAGTCTGTTGTTTATATTTACACCTTTCAGAAAGGAGACTGTGTTTAGTGGTGTGTTGCTACAGCAGCATTTGGCTGCTTATTGCAACATATAATTAGAGATTTTACAATTTGATGTGCCAAGCAGTGCATCCTCTCCACAGAATTTTTAGGATGATAATCATTTTTATTGCTTGAATTTCATTCACGGAAATAGTGAAAAAGCCCAAATACCATTTAGAAAGAACCTATCTAAACTCCGTTCAGGTTAGTATTCACACCACAAATTAACTGGAAGATTAAAGGGTCGAACTTTAACTACACTCCAAGTCCCATCTTGGTCCCTAGATCTGTTGGGGTAATGCAGTTTGTAAGTCATGTGCCTTTCTCCAGTTGAAGTCAGTGCTGAAAACAGTCATTGGCTGGAGCATAATTAAAATTGGAATTTCTTCTTAGTAGGGTTCTGTAATTATGCATTAACTGGTTATCTGTTGTGTTTGGGGCACTAAAAACACAACAAAATTTATTTCTCTTCCCTGTATTTTTGTGTGAAGGCCAAGGGAAATTTTTGAAGCAGACCTCCTATTCAAAAATCCGTAAATCCATGCTGTGTTTTCATATATGACATCTGTACGGCTCCATGTACACTATGAAAATTATCCAAATATGAGCAGTCAAGCCATTCCAGTAACCTGGAAATATCCCTCAAGAGAGGAGGGAAGGTATTTTTTCTCCTACTATATTTTACCATCGTAATGGACATCTAAAAGTATAATAAAATAAATGGTTGACTTCTCTATTTTTTTTTAGCCTGACAGTCAATAAATTTATCAGTGGTTGGCAGCTCGAAATATTGTAACACGAATGGTATTTTGGATCATGCTGAGACTCCTCAGCAGTGTTCTAGATGGAGTTAGTAACCCTGTTGGACCTGGTCCCACAAAGTCTACGGCATGTTATCCTTGTCCGTCCTCCCTGCCATACCCACAGGGCTCTGATGATGTCATTGCTGGGCTTCACACAAGCTAAAGCTCATAAAGCTGAAATTTTGCTACATATGAAGGCAATAGTCACAGTCAATGAGTTTAACAGATGCAGTGGGCCCTCTTGGTGCAGTCAGGGAGCTTAAGGAATCAGATTTTTTTCCAAGATAGAAAGCAACAAAGTGTTACATGAAACTTCTTTTTTTTTTCTTTTTTTTTTTTGGCTGTTTTGCAGGATGGAATTTTAGAGCATACACAGATGGCTGGAAATTTCATTTGTGATGTTAATTTTAGGATGCTGTCCCCAGCCCTGTGGACTGAAAGGAGCTGGGCAGAGATGGGATTTGGAAATTGTCTGCACTAATCTGATGTAAAACAAAGAGGCAAAGGCAAAAGGCTCATGATTGCTTTTAAATAATCAACATTGATATTGTAACATTTTTTATTAAAGTAATATTGTGATTCATTACACTAATACAAATCAACAGGAAAAGAGAAAGAGAAATGACTGGTTGTTTCAAGGTAATATGGTCACCTCAGCTCTTCCAAATCAGTAGCTCTGTAGAGGTTAGTGCAGCTCCTTGTCACGTGCCCAGAGAGATGGTAGATGCCCCATCCCTAGAAACATTCAAGATCAGGTTGGATGGGGCTCTGAGCAACCTGATCTTGTTGAAGATGTCCCTGCTCACTGCAGGGGGGTTGGACTAGATGACCTCTAAAGCTCCCTTCCAACCTAAACCATTCTGTGATTCTGTGAATGTGTATATGGTGCAGGATCATTTTAAAAGGGGCCTTTTGAAGCCCAATCAGAAGACCAAATTGTGGTATAGTTTCTGCGTTTGCCATTTTGCTTTGGGAGATTGAACTGTCGAAGTGGTACTGCAACAAGACAGATACTGCTAAGCTGAAATTCTCCTCTGCCTAACTGGTGCATCGCTTTAATGCCTCTCGTATGACATCTCATTCCTATGGGACTTTGAGTAGGAATGATGTAGGAGTACTGTTATGTATACCCTATATGAAATAGCTCTGCAAATATGTATGTAGCAGAAGAAATATAACCACATGCATAGATCACAGTGCAAGCGATCAGCTCAGCAATCAAGAACATTCAGTTGCATCTGATTGGCATTTGGGCAAAATATTTTATTAGAAAAAACCCCTTCAGCTACTGAAAGTGAAGTATTAAATTGCCCCAAAATCTTTAGGTGCCTCAGTGAATAATTTTGGCCTAAAAAAATGAAAAACAAAAGAAAGCAACTTAAAGATTTGGTACTGAAAAAAGTCAACTTTAAACTAATTTATATTGAAAATGAAAATAATAATTAGCAACATCACTCTGGTTGTTGAGATGACCTTAAAGAAAATACAATTTCTGGTTCACCAAACCAATTCCATCTTGGAGGAATGATAATATTTCACTCTTTCTGCCCAAAGTCTACTTATTTTTCCTCTGTGCCATTCCACACTAGAGAAAAAGAAAAAAACTGAGGGATACGAAAGATCTTTATTCAGCTCTTCAGAAGCATGTTCCCCTCACCCACAGAATAATCTGAATGTAGGTGAAACAAAAGCAGCAATCACCCTTCCTTTTCCCAGAAGCAAAGTTACTGCAGTCCCTTAGTGAGTACAAGAAACAAATTTCTGCAGAAGTCTTGGTATAAAGCAGGTACTATGCTGTAAAGATAGAGTTACATATTTTGGTTTTCCCCTGTGTGGATAAATTTTTTCTCTCCTGGTGCGGGTACAGTTTTACTGTACAACTGCCTTTATTTACATATGTTCCTGGAACTGTGAAAAATTCTTTGCCTAGATTTATAAGTTGGTATGTATACAGTGGTTTGGCTAACGTTTTTGTCCCACAACAAACTTGGTTCCTCTTGGTACATGAGGTGTATGTGGCAGCAGTGCTGCCATCTGAGTTTTGTAGCCCAGCCTGTACTTTAGCGTTTCTTCCGTGTATTCCTCTTCCATCCTACCACCTGGAAGCCATGGAGAGGTGCAGGGTGTGCACAAAAAGCAGATAAATAACTGCATTTTTTTCTCAGGTCCAGGTAATTAGTGGTGGTGGTTTTGAAGCAGGAGGACTACCAACAGAGTCTTCCAGATAGACTTTGTGTTTACAGAAGTTAGGCAAACCATCAGCTGCATAAGATGTGGTGTTAAGAAATGTACCTATGGGGAGGGAGGGTGGAAACAAAGCTGACAAGGAAAGAAGATTGATCAGATTCTTGTTTTTAAAGAAATGTTCATTATAACAGGGTGTAAAGCAGCTTTTAGCTATTTACTGGAAACGGTCAAAATGCACGTAGCTTTGTGGGGGTGGGTGCAGTTTCTTTAAAGCTATGATAAAAGGCAACTCTGGAAAGAAGTCGTACTTAGCCATGAAATGGAGAGGGTTTGTGCATATGTGAATGCAGTGCATTTTCTCTCTTATGTATGTTCCTTTTTCAATTCTGAGAAAAGTTACTCCTCCTGTGGCTTTTGCTGTCAGCAATAGATGGGAAAACCCTCACCCAAACCTTTAGCTCCACTTAGGTGAAAGTTCCTCCTGCTTCATCTCTTAGATGAAAGATACCTCTTACAGCTTTTTTTTTCTGAATCAAAGGGAACAGGCTCTCTCCCTCTCTCTCTCCCACTCGCTCCTTCCCCCCCTCCTCCCCTCTTCTCAGCTTAGAAGCTGACAAGAGGTGGATAAGACCGTAAGTTATTTAAAATAATAATTGGCTTATTTTCAAGGTATTGGTAATAAGGATAAAGCAGATATACACCACACGTTCTTAACTTTAAACACATTAGTAGTCTGAGCCATTTAATGGAGACTCATTTCTGGCTTCATCCTCATTTGAAAGAGTCCTAATTAGGTAGGCAGTAGCTAGTGAGAAACAGTGGCCTGAATTTACTGAGTGCATAATTCTGAATTTGGCTCTGACTTCAGATCTGTCTGAATAAGATTAGTCTGAGAAATTCAGAGCTTTCTGTTCTTGAGGTTTTCCTTCAGCAGCTTACAAATGTCACTGTTTATGACACTGGCAACATTTGGAAGCTATAAAGATTTTTCTCCAGAAATTATTTTTATAACATACAGCCATTCAGTTTCAGACAGCGTAAATCAAAAAGAAAAACAGTTGGGTAAATTCTAACTCTACCTTGAATATAAAAAATGTCCATATTTTTTTTGTTTTACTGAATTCTAGGAGCTAAACTTCAGTCCAAGCAATTTTATTTTCAGCTAACCCTCCCTGCCTGCAATTAATCTGAATAGTTTTCAAATACGTTTGAAATTATCCCAGATCCATTTCTTTTGATTTAAATTTAACCATTTGTCTAGTGGATTAAAGGGCTCAGTTTCCGACAGGCTGACCTCCATTTATCATGTGAATTTCTTGGTCTTCTTGCAAATGTCAATTTGTATAAGAATGCTTTAAGAGAAACAAATGATCCAGCCAGTTAAACTGACTCAGGAAAATAAAATATCGGCCAGAATTTTTTCTCCCAGAATGTGGGAGTGGCTGGAATACTCTGGGGCAACACTGCACAGGAGCATTTAAAGTGAGCAAGAACAAAATTTTAAAGTGAAAGGGGAACCCAGTGGTTTGATCAAGTCACCCAGTGAAAATAAAAACAAAATACTTAATCTGTCTTTAAAATATATGAAGTGAATCAGTCTCTGTAAGTAACCTTGCTGAGCAGAGCTGTTAAATGACTGAGCACTCACTTAATGGTCCATCACATGTTGTTTAACAGATTTGCCCAAAGAACCAAACCTGTGAGCGGGAGGGATGAGCTGCGTGCACGGGCTGTTCCTGTAGTTCCCCCATGAGCCGTATGAGAACTGGGGGTGCAAAATTTCATGTTTTGAACTATCACTATTTAACTTTTACACGGCAGTAGGGCCAAAAGTTAAAAACCTGATGTTAATTGCTCCCAGGTGCTAGATACTCCACAAATAATTCGTAAATGATTGTCCCCGCTCCAAAGTAAGACTGTCAGACTGATGAACATTTTATAATAATTAATTAAAAAGTTTGACACCCTTGAAGTATTTAGTAAAATCAGATGACCCAAATTCTGGATTTTCATTTTTGAGCTATCTACAGGTACAGTATTCCTACTTATTTGCGCAGGTTTGTTTCTTTCCCATTCTCTCTTCTGTCATTATTGACTTTATGTCTTTAGACTTTAGGAGCATCTCCCTGCCCATTTTGCTGAGCATGAAGGTAGATTTTAGCTTCAATAAGTGAAGATAGGCATTGCAGATTGATTGTAAGAAGTAGTCAGTTTTGTAGGACAAAAGAAATCCAAAGAAGAGTATAATTTGTAATGGAACAGAATTGTGCTCTCTTTGAACTGTATGTTTTGCATTTCATGTTCTCTTTATGGCCTTTCTCAAAGAATTAATAGAAGTTTATTTTGGACTGAAGGGGTGTTTAACCTTGGCATTAGGAGTAAATTGCTGAGCTCCTGTGTAATCTTTCCCATTCACTGTCTTGAATGGCCAAATGAGTATAATGCTGAACTAGGAATGCAATAGTGAGAGCACATTTTAGATAGTCCTCTTTGATGGAGCAGTGGTACAGTAGAAAAAAAACTAGGAGATAAAAAAATCCTTTGGCAGTTCAAGTTCGAAAATAAAAAATTAATACCATCTTGCAAACTTTAATCATCTATAATGTAGATGTCCGCATCTGAGCTAATTTTCCAACTCTCTGTTAGTCAGGGGAAATATGTTTAACATGGTCAACTGAGTGATTAATCTGCCCAAATGTAGGTGGCGACTTCAGGAATGAGATAAACCCCATCTAATCTATGAAGATTGATTATATTGGCAACATCTCTTAGCCTAGACGTAGACATTATAAGTACCCATATTTAGTCATGCAAAATCACCTTTTTTTTGTGAGATCTCATTGAACAGTTTCTGGAAAATTTGAAGTTAACACCATTTTAGAAAATGTTTCTGCTTATCTTCCTTTCTTGCAGTTTTATAAGCAGTAAATGTGTATATAAAAATCCAAATCTCTACCCACACAGAAACGATCCTTTCCAGGGAACTGTTGTGTTGGCTTCAGATTATCACAAACTGGTTAAATGTCTGCCTGCGTGTTTCTCCCTGTTCTAGGCAAAGCACTGAACAAAACTGATCAACAGCAAATAATCATCATCCATCTAAGAGTATTCCTTTAGCTGCCTTGCTGGCAGTTAATCCTCAAAACATGAGATCTTCACTTGGTTTGGGTACCCTCTCAGACATAAAGGGAGTGGGATGCAGAAAAGCTTTGGTCCTCTTTCAAGGGGAGTGAAAGTCCTGCGTGTGTTATTACTGACATACTAAAATTGAAATATTGGAACAAATTTCTTTTGCTACTCTGGTGAATATTCTGACGTGCTGGTTTTGTTGCAGAGTTCCCAGCCTGCTGGTGAAAAGCCACCAGGACACTTTTGGCTGATGACTGTAGGAGTTTGTTTTAACTAGGTGGGAATATGGCTTTCCTGTTACGAGGTGCAGAGCCCACCAGAGCACTCAGCTGAAGGAGGAGGGTGCCTGACCCCTCCCTTGTACTGCCCTGGGACTACAGAAGGATGCTGCAGCTTCCTAGCCAGCTAGACACAACTATAAAAAGAAAGCATATACATGCATACAGTCTGTATCGCTCTTCCCCCCCCCCCCCCCCCCCCAATTACTTAAAAAATAAAATTTTAAAACAAATGTGTTTTACAATTTAATCTCTTTATTGCAATAGGTCAATGTAGTACATACAGAATTAAGATGAAAAAGACATCTGAAGTTAAGACTTTCAAATGAAAAATCATTTAAGCAAAGATTTTATTACAGTAGCAGATATGGGGATAAGTCTTTAATATGATTATGTCTAGGACAAAGGGCTGCCTGCAGTAGGTGTATGTCCTTTTTTCTCCAAAATTCAACAGAAGAGGTATGTTCCAACCACAGGTTATAAAAGCAGTGTTATTCTTGCAATGTGGATTTTAATTTGGACATCATGGCTTCAGCCCCAGGCTCCCTGTCAGCTGCTATTCCAACTTAACCCCCAAGTTACCTTGCTACTTTAGCCCAAATTAGTCAAATTGGTTGAGGCAGCCCAAAATGAGAACATGCTTTGTTTTTGGACTAGATGTCCTCATTCTGAACCAACTAAAAGTTACTGAATACCACCAAGACATTCTCAGTTTTATTTTAGTCTCTAAATCCAGCTTGGACAGTTGTAGCCTTCAGAGAATTTTTCACTTGCAATTTTTTTTCTTCTGTAGGCAGACAACAAAGGAAAACAGAAACTCCCACTAGCCACTTCAAAAGTGTGCTAGTAAGAAAATCTGTTAACTGCTCTTCTTATCTCACTCCTTTGGAATCAGATACATTCCTGGGAATTTCTGTGCTGTATGTACAGCAGAAGTTTAATCACAGGAACTGGAAGATTGTAACAGGTAATGCTATACCAGAGTTAGAAAGGCAAAAACTGGGGTGAAGTTGGAATTCAGCATAACAATATCTATTTTTATGAATGTTACTTAGCTCTCATCTGAAGTCAGAAACCACACAAATGAGAATTTTTATGTTGGTTCATATGATTACATTCCAGTGAGGAGTGATTACAGTGTGATTTCAGCCAGCCTATGGTGGTATTGCCAAATGGAGTACTTCCCTTCACCCCTGCTTTCATCTGCGTGTTCCCATGCCCTTCCTTGTTTGGACAGGAGCAATTACGTGATTGCATGAAGATGCAGATCAGGGATCAGATCTGATCTGGCTGAGAAGTTTTTGGTGGGGGAATGGATTAAGTCTTGATTCTCAGCTGGATCTGAGTTGCTGCAGCTCCCTGCACTGCTGGATGAATGATGGTGCTGACACAGAGCAGGGGCTCAAGTCTATAGCTCGGGTTTAGGAGAAGAGTGAGAAGAAACTCTTTGTTTTGGTAGGTGGTAGAATCTGGATTGGCTTAAGTTAACTACAAAACCATACTTGTAGAACACGACTTGAGGGTAGAAGAGGCAAAAACATCCTTCATTTATGGTACATGCTGTTGGTACATACTCTTCCCAGGGTTGGTTGAGAAGACATGCAAAAGAAGTAACTGTTTTACCCTCTGTTAACTGAAGACCCCCACTGCTGGGTCTGAGGCTGCTGCTGATTCAGAGATCATTGCTGTGTAAGGTAGCAACGAATGAAGCCTGACATGAAAGCCTTAGTCTTTTAGGTGAAATCTAAAAATCTAAAATCTATTAATTAACTAGATTACTTCTTTAGAGCAAATCAGACTCATAATGTACAGATATAGAGAAACTGATTACTTTAGGTATGTGCCAGTGCTGGTGGGATAGGAGAGAAAGTGATTTACAGTATGGAAGCAAACATTATTTTAATTTCCATTTCCCTCCCATTTATCTACCATTAATTTTGGGGTTGGGGAAAGAAAGGAAATTCCAAAAACATCTTCCAGTCCCTTCAAAACCCCTAACCCACTATCCC
Organism: Morus bassanus; assembly: GCA_031468815.1. Classification (NCBI taxonomy): domain Eukaryota; kingdom Metazoa; phylum Chordata; class Aves; order Suliformes; family Sulidae; genus Morus; species Morus bassanus. The sequence goes on along the minus strand of CM062568.1, from coordinate 81,974,074 downwards.
ACCTGCCATTTACCTAAGAAAAAACACAATGAAATGTCTGTGCTATGTGCTGTTTGTAGGCTGGTTAAAACAATCATCTATAGCTAGTTTGATATGACTGTGTCTGTGGGTCCCACGTAGCAAGAATAGATGTAAGGCCAAAGACCTTACAAACTATTGGAAGATAGGTGGCTGAATAGAGTAGAGAGCTTCTCTCATTCTGTTTCAGAGAAAAACTGCAGCGTGAGCTTTTAGAAGGCATCAGAGAAGCTGATACTGGCTGGGAGGGTGCTTTCTGAATGCCACCACTTGAGGAGAAGCTGCAGTTGAGGCTTGTCCTCAGCTACCTGACACAAATCTGTGGGAAATCAGCTTTCTTTGGTTTCTCATAACTGCTTCTCAATACAATATCTTTTCTAGTTCTTAAGTGGCTTCTTTTGATGGGTAGAATAAATGTTACCACAACTTCTGTCCAAGCTGACTGTGAAAAGCTATACAGATAGTGAATTTTGGTTTGACATAAGTTCCTCAAATGACCCTGGGTTCTGTAATGACATTAAATAATATTTAGATGCAGGGTTAGGCTTACATCTGAACAAATTGACCTTTTTTCTTTCTTTTTTTTTTTTTTTTCCTGGGTGACCTTTTTGACATGTTTGTTTAACAGATCTGTCCTTTAACTTAACCAAAATAACGATATTCCCTTTTCCTCTCTGTCCCTTATCTTTCAACATAAATACATTACCCACAAGAAAGTTACTCCCCAATTGCAGCGGAGAGCAATGAGCTCCAGTGGGCTGGGTGTTTGTCTCAAGTCTGGTTTTTTGGTATTGCTGACAAAGCTGGTGGACTCTGCTAATTTTACCTCAATGTGAATCTGAGACACAAGCTGAACTTGCAGATACCAGTCCAGTCTAAGCTGTACCAGCACATGCTGCAGCACACCTGGAGAAGCCAGGCTTACAATTCATGCCACCAATACAGGTACAGGCTATCTGCTCTACTTAAAAAAGATGGTGGCCTACAAAATTACATTTTATTCCTCTTCCCTATCTGTGTGTATGCACATATTTGTGCTAATTTATGGGCTGCATGTTTAATAACATTTTATTTTGGCCCTCTGGGGACTGCATATGCATTTTCTCCACCCCCCCCCCCCCCCCCCCCCCCTTCCCCCGCAATTCAGGCTCTCAGCAGGATTTAAAGCACCCGCCTGGGAGCGGGACTCAGCCCGCTGGGAGGGAGGTGGGAGGCTGAGGCTGCAGTGGCCTCTAGCTGGGTGGCCTTTGCCATCAGGGTGGGCAGGCAACGTGGGCTGCTCCACCAGCTGGGCGTTGCCTGTGGGAGACTGTCTTCAGAGAAGAAAAGCACATATGACACTTTCAACTGGTCAGGTTTTACATTTTCATTTACTGGCTCTCAGTTTTCCATCTAATTTTCTGATGATACTGAACAAACACATTTTGGTAGAAATATCTGTTGGAAAGGTGGAGCAGTTTGGTGCCTAGGATAAAATTTGTTTCCACATACATCTGCCTTCCTCAGAAGGTCTTAGCTCACTTTATGACCAGGAATCAATGATATTTAAAAGTATCTCAGGTAGCAGATCTAAAAAAATGTTACAAACTCCTAAAAGCAACACTTATTGACCAATATTGACATTTAATGTCTGCCAGAATTGATCCTTCAAAGTTCAGTGAGATATTATTTTTGTCATAAGTATCCCCACATACAGAAACCTGGAATTTTCCCCTGAAGGAGGTAGGAGGTGTTCCTACTGATGCTGAAGAGTCAAAAAATATAGAAAACCCTGTCTTTTTTTTGGGAATGATTCTGTGCCTTGTGGCTCAGTGAATTTTGTACTGGAGAAGTGGTTGTTTTTCCTTGCTATTTTCAACTCTCCTCTCTTGTGGCTGGAATTGCAGCCGGAAGGAAGTTCCTCAGCTAAACTGCTAAACTTTTACTGACAATTCCAAACAATTAAGAAATGTCCTAATTTACAGCGGGGAAAAAACCTGGTGCTGTGAATAATTAATTGCTCCTATGAAAAATTATATTTATTAATAAGGATACCTTCACATATTAATTACCTAATTTTAGACTATTTTTCTTTTCTGGGATATAACATATTGATGAATATAATTGAAACACATAATACACAGAATATCAGAAGTTATTGCTATGCTGGTTAGAAGGCAGAGTATCTTGGATGGATGGAAGCAAGCATCCATTTCCATGGAAGTATGGAAAAAGTAATTTTTGTACACAAGCAAAAAAATCTCTCAATTTGCTTTTTCTCTTGCTTATGAAACACTTATCACTGGATACAGAATTTTCTTAGGAGCATATTGTGCAAAATTGTTGGTGATTCTTCAACTCAATTTGTAGTCTACAGGGCCTAGAAAAGATTTCTAATGAGAGAGAAATTTAGTTCCATTCAAAGAGAAACACTGAAAAGGGCTGTTCAAAGTTTTGGTAGCCCGAGTGTTATTCCTTTAGGCATTTCTGTTAATAAAATATACTCATGTTGCATTCCTTTCATTTCCAGGGTAGACTGGAACTCTCCCTTCAGAGGTGATGCTCTACCAAACACTTCTGTAGTCCTTAACATGGATCTGACTCTTCCTGCTGATTATCCTGCTCAGAGCTTTAAGACCAAGGCACATAGCCCAGCTGTGATCATCCAGAAGCTGAACCATTTCTTTTGACTTGGACATCATCAGTGTAACTTGAAATATTGCAGCTGAATTCAGTGGATATTGAAGCAGATTCTAAATATCCAGGAAAGCATCTAGCCCAAAGTTGTCTTTGCTGAGATATGTTGATATGGGCTGAATGCTTACTAAAGCACTAGGCAATAACACAAATAATCAGCAGGGAATAAGGGCAGATGCACAGGCAATTAGGATCAGTCTTACAAATTTATTAATGTAATTTGCAGATTATACCAATTTGTGAGAAATAGAAATACTAGTGAGGAAAAAAAAATGTTAAAATACAACTGGTTCCCAGAGAAAATTTCTAACAATAAAGGCCTCGGGGGGAAATAGACAGAAAATAGATCAAGGATTTAACTTAAAAAATAAGTATATACACAAAGAGGGAAACAGTTCAGTAGTAAAAGCTCAGATGAAGGGAAAGCCCAAGATGCTGCCTTGCAAAGAACTGGAGGTAACAGATCTAGAGGTGACACTGAACAGCAAATGAGACATGACTTTACCTCTCATTTATATATTATGTGGTATGGCAATAAAAGAGATGAGAATTCCCTTTAGGCTATCTGAAGATATGAGGGGGAAGTGAGAGTCTCTCTCCCTGTGTGACAAAACAGAAACAATTTCATTAAGCTCTGAGCATCTTGTTACCCAAAATACGTTATCAGAATTTGATCGAAAGAGAAAGAAAAAAAGAGCAAAAACAGTGAACAAAGAGAATAGAGCATACCAAGCTTGACTGAATCATAATTAAATGAGTTTCATAGTAATCTGTATTGGAAAGGGTTAAGTGCTGAGAAGGAATGTGATGAGAAGTAATGACATGAAATTAAAGAAAGAAAAATTAGATGTAGTATTATGAATAATTTAAACTGAACAGACTGAGCAATTGTGGGTAAAAGAGAGATTTTGGCCAAAGACACCAGGGAAAACCCTCATTTTTACACATTTTTAATGTCCACGGAACAGACGGAGTCAGGCTTTTAATGTTTCACTTAAAAGATGCATGCAGATGGTGTTTTTTCATGCATTTGAAAAATGAATTTCTACATTTTGATTATGTTGTCATTAGCAGTAGCCTTACTCGGTAATTAGGAAGCTGGTTCCTAGCATGTGTGAGAGAGAGATATATTGAGAAAGGATGATGTTATCTCTTTGTTTCCACGGGGATATAATTAAATGCAACCAACAACATCATCAAAACAGTAGAAGAAATTCAAACAATAACTATGCTAACTGGAAATGGCTTATTGTTCAGTGAAAAACAGCTAATCTTCATCAGAAAAAGCCCCATTATTTGCCAGTTCTCACTCTGGCCCAGAAAGAAAAGGAAATTCCATGAGAAAAGGGTTTTCACTGTAGTAAATGTGGAGTCTTTCCTAGGTAAGTAACTTTGAATTAGTATTGATTTAGAAATAAAGATATATGTAACGGAGTAGTCCAGGTGAGTTTTTCTTTCATTCCTAAGTAACTTTTTAAATCAAGGGAAAAAAAGCCACATATTATGAAACCTGCTGTGTGGCATCAGAGGAGAAAGCAAGAGCGAGAGCCCTGCGAGAATATTTCCTTGCTGGAAAGCAGCTGCTGCTTCAGCAATGGCATGTTCAAGCGTCAGCAAGGAACAAGGCCTGCCTGCTGCCCACTCTTTCCACTGAACAATCTTTTTGGTTCTCAGAAAAGAAAAAAAAAACAAAGCAAAACCAACCCTGAACTCCTAGGCACTTTTGGAAAGTCAAACAATAAGTTTCTCTCCATGACACATTTGTTCCAAGCCACAGATTGTGCATGCGTGATTTCTGCTATTGTCATTCTCAGCTTTAGGACTACACAGGTTTTATGGTAGGTGAGTGCCTGTATCTTTTATAGCCTGTGTTAAATATGCAGTTATACTGCTAAATGTTTCAAATGTACCAAAACATGTCCAGGGCTTTGCCCACCACGCTTTCATTCAGCCAGGGGAGCTCCCATTTTGGGAGGTGGAGCGCCACAGCTTCTGCTCATACCTCTCTGGAGCTATTACTCTTAGTGCCTGGAGGATGAGTCTCCAGGCCAGATACCGAGCATGCCTGCAGAGACTGGTCCTATAAACAAGAAATCATCAAAGCATGCAAGTCTCTGTCTTCGCTACCTCTTCCTGAATTGCTGTGGTCCTTTCCGTACATCCTCATTGGTTTCTAGTTATCTTTCCTTCAATATATGAAAGAGCTGCTGACAAGGATCTCTGTACTTCCTGCCCTAACCTTTTTACCTCTCAATTCACCAAATCCCTTTAGTAGTTTTTCAATCTTTTTCATCAAATTCAAAAACCTGTCTTCACATTGTCTAGGCTATCTGTGATATGATCCGTACATCTCTCTTCTAATTTGCTTGAAAATTCTGTTTCTTTCTGACTTCCCATTTTCATCCTTGTCCTTTCACCCTGCTCCTCCCTGCATCCACTTTTTTCACTTTCAGACTTTCTTTATCATCAAAACCCATTTTTTTTGTACTGATCAGTGGGATACCATCTCTACCCCTTAAAGTCTACCCTTTAATTGGTCCCTTGTGTAGTTAACTGAGAGTTTTCTATACTTCTCCAGTTACAGCCATTTGTACTGTGGGCTCCTTACAACCCCCATTCTCTGGGGAAAGAACTGCCTTTTCCTCCATTTCTGGGTTTAATACTGATTTGGTTACAGCTTACTTAGGGGAGGAGGTCTTTGGCAGGCTGAAGTTCAGCCATAGGGAGAAAAAAGGATTGGACTGTGCTGAAATATAAAGAGAATGGTGGAATTTCTCAGCATTTTTCATGGGCTACTGGTTGGATCAAGAGGTAAATGTTTGAAGTAAATCTAATAATATTGTCCACTCACCAAGATCATGTGCATCAGCCAGATGCACATTGGTTCCTCTTTTGAAAAGCCTCAAGTAATTGCGCTGGAGAAGAGCTTTGTTTTAGTTTGAACTTTTAACGCCGTGGGGTTGGGAAGCAGAAGTCGTCTTCTATAAAATTGGCTGATTGCTTTCCTTCACTGAGGAAATGAATGTTATTTTAAAAGTAAACTGCGCTGAACATAGGTGTTGCAGCATGAATCTCTTTTTTTTCGCTCGAGTTGCCACAGCAACATAAAATTTCCTTTCCCCCACATTAGCTTCCCTAAAATATACTTCACAAATTGTCTTAAAAAAAAAAAAAAAGCCTTCTATCATGCTGACAAATTGTGCTGTTTGCTCTCTTAGTATTTGGTCTTCTGTGGAGTTAGGATTATTAGAGCAAAGCTACCTGATGCGCAGTGAATGCAGCTTTTACAAATTCAACCTTAAGTAAGGGGATGGAAATGAAAAGCCAAAGCTGAATTAGTTACTGTCTCTAGACAGGCTGAGGACCTAGCAAAACCTCTGAATAGTCTGGCGGTACTACTTAGGGTCTGGTGTGACTGTGGGTTAGACAGCCTGCCTACTACGAGCATTCAGAGGACAAGCAATGGCCTATTGGATGTATTATTAGGGGATATGCAGTGGCTTTAAGAAGGGTTTCTTTCATACTTTTCTCTCACATCTTTGCAAGAGTGATAGCAGCTCTAGCAGGCTTTGAATTAAATATCAAGTGCATATGCGTTATCCTATGAGAGAAAAAATATTGAAAAGATCCAGGTGAAAAGGTATTTTTCTTAGCCATCCTTTGTTGAAGGAGTTACTAGGCTTAGAGTGATTGTTAAAATAATTTTAATTTGTAAAGTTTCAGAGTAGATGTGTAAATCAAATAGTTCCAATTTGTTGAAAAATTAAAAATCCATGTCTGTCAATAGTGTCACATTTACCAACACCACTCTTTCCTGTGCCCCTCGTCATGGGGTGCATCTCGAGAGGTGAGAATAGTTTTGCACTTTGCCAGCTGGTGTGTGCAGATTTAGCAGTGATGGCTATGCTCCACAGTGTTAGGGTTTAGCTGCAATCACATATGTCCATGTACATCAAAAGGGCAATGTTGTTTCAGTATTTAAATAGGAGCATGGACTATGCTGACTGTTGGGCCTCAGCAAACTTTTCTGCACACCCCTTTTTGAGAAAGTGTTGGTAAGGAGTCCCTTCACTTGTTACGAGGTTAGGTGGGGATGCCAATGTGAATATGCGGAAAGGCGGGTGACCAAGGGAAGGGTTTGTGAAAGTAACCATCATCTTCTATGAGAAGCTTGTAACAGCTTGTGGTTGTGTCTATTTCTGAACCACAGAAACTGTAACTAAAGCCTAGCTTAGCCTTGAAAAAGGTAGATCTGCTGACTTGGAACAATAACAAAAACCACAAAACAAACCTCATTACCTATATAGAAAACTTGGTAAATAAAATTGACGTTCCCCACTACTGCCGTTGTTTCTGCTTACCTTCTTATCATGCTGTACATGAGTATCTCTAGCAGCAGTAAGGACACGGGAGGAAAGGTTGATTTTATTCTCTCTGGTGAAAAATAGAACATTTAATAGATGACAAATTGGGGAATATTGAATCTCTAGAGACCTAATCAAACGTGAATCAAGTCAGCCCCCAGCAAGCATGGGATAAAATGCCAGCTGGTGTGGGGCCTTTCTGTTCCAGCTGGTATTTTATCCTCTGTAATGGATTGTGACCAGTTATAATGCAGCTAATGCTTGCACTTAAATAAATAAAAAAACTCCCAACAACACCAAACCATGGGTTTTAGTGTAATAAATGCTGTTCCTTGTGGAAAAGTACTATAACATCGAGTAGAAGTGGAATTGATAATCATTTAGCTATCCTAAAGAACTGAAGAGAGAATTACAGCACCTATCTTGCATCTGAATTTCTCTGGGACCTTTATGCCTGTACCATAATGAGTTAATTTTGACGGAATCCAGCATGGAAGGCAGATTCTATAGTCAGGGTAGAAAAATTCTATTAAGCAAGTATTTTCTATCTTTTTTTCTCAAGGGAAATAAATTTCAAGAGAATTATGATTTTTCATATAGTCTTACCATACCATGTTGGCTTAGATAAGTTATAGAAAAATTGGTGTAATGTTGGATAATATGTCTTGTGTGGTAAAAAACCCCTAAGTGCAGGCACAGACACCTGCATGTACGCATACTCAATCTTTCTGTATAACACTTGCCTAACAAAGCTTTTCTCTTGGGATTTTATTTTAATTCATGAAAATGAAGGTGTTACATGTGTAACACCTGTAAAGGAATAGAAACTACCATTTTTTGTGAAAGCAGATAAACAGTCCCATGGAAATAAAAGCCAGTGTTGTTGTTGCAAGCACAATAGAAACAAAGAAAGCTTTTCTTTAAAATCTGTTGGAAAAAGCCAGTGTCAGCCCTTAGCAAGACATTTTCCTAGTTCCTTTCATCACTGACTGACTTATAGTTAGCTTTTCTAAGAAGCATTAGATTTTTGATGAAATCTTTCCAGATTTTCTTTTTTATACCATGGTAAACTATTTCAGAACAGCGTCTTTACATGTAGCTGTACAGTTATCTGCTCTGCTCTAAAAATATTGTAGATCTGAGGTACCAATTTTGCATTCCCTGAAACCATCTCTAAGCCACACAGAACCTCACAGAAGTTAATAGGTTTGACCTAGAATTTCAGGAGCCAAGAGTGGAAAATGAATATCATTAGAAAGTCTTGAAAAACACATATGTCATTTCAGAACAATGAAAACATTTTTATTGTTTTGGAGCTGGCTAGAAAGGGAAAGAATTATTAATATATTGTAGTGATTTTTGGGACCTTTTGCTTTTTCCAGTGTATTGGGTTTGCATAGCAAGGTTTTGGTAGCAGGAGGGCTGCAGGGGTGGCTTCTGTGAGAAGCTGCTAGAAGCTTCCCCCATGTCCAAGAGAGCCAGTGCCAGCCGGCTCCAAGATGGACCTGCTGCTGGCCAAGTCTGAGCCCATCAGCGACGGTGGTAGTGCCTCTGGGATAACATATTTAAGAAGGGGGGAAAAAAAACTTGTGCAACTGCAGCCGGAGAGATGAGTGAGAATATGTGAGAGAAACAACTCTGCAGACACCAAGGTCAGTGAAAAAGGAGGGGGAGGAGGTGCTCCAGGTGCCAGAGCACAGATTCCCCTGTAGCCCCTGGAGGAGACCCTGGTGAGGCAGGCTGTCCCCCTGCAGCCCATGGAGGTCCACGGTGGAGCAGATATCCACCTGCAGCCTGTGGAGGACCCCACACCGGAGCATGTGGATGCGCCTGAAGGGGGCTGTGACCCCATGGGAAGCCCTGTGGGGGAAGGAGCAGTGAGGGGAAGGTATTCTGAAATTTAGTTTTTATTTTCTCGTTATCCTACTCTGATTTGATTGGTAATAAATTAAATTAATTTTCCCCAAGTTAAGTCTGTTTTGCCCATGACAGTAATTGGTGAATGATCTCTCCCTGTCCTTATCTTGACCCATATATTTTCTCTCCACTGTCCAGCTGAGGAGGGGGAGTGATAGAGTGGCTTTGGTGGGCAGCTGGTGTCTAGCCAGGGTCAATCCACCACATCCAACATATAAAACTGTTTTATTCTTTTAATAAGAAATAAATTCCCAAATGCACTTACAAAAAAAGCTTTACAGGTGACTACTCATGCAGATGGATCCCCCACTGACAACCCTCCCTCCTCCATCTGAAGGTGGGCTCTCTTATTGCTTATTTCTTAAATGCTAATGATGTCATTTGTGCTGCTCACCACAAATGGGGTGCAGAGTGAAATCCTGGCCCCTTTCAAGCCAATATCAGAAGACCCCATGGACATATCTAAGTGGTACAAACAGAAAACCTAATATAAATGGCAAAGCTAGTTCTTATAGAAGACTAAATCAAAAGAATTGTTTTTAAATCTAAAGAAAGTACACAATGAGGATCACCTGGTTCTTTGACAAATGTTAATTTGTTATTTTTCACAAGCTGCATTTGGGGTCACTGGACCCAGTTTTTTTGGCCAACACCACAAAAGACACACTTCTCACAGATGCCCTCTTCAAAGAGCTGAAGTTAAATAAATTGAACTCAAAGAGAGAATGCTAGATAAAACACTAATGCTGCTACTAAATGGTGGTCTCAAAATAGCAATATTGTTTTGTAATCTAGGAAAATAATTTCTGACTTTCCTTCACGTGTGATGTCCATAGGGCAAATACATTGACTTCTGACAGTGCAGCATGTGGGACTTCGCAGGCATTTCGAGTGTACATCCTGACATGCTAAAGTGACTCTTGGCAGCATCTTAGAGGGGAAGCTAAAAAAAGAAATGCTGTAGGTTGTCTAAGTAGTACTTGGCTTATTACAGTCTTCTTTAAACTCATATTAAAGTGATGCAATAATATGCTATTGGAGAGATTTTCTTGCTGTCTGTGGTAATCTTAAGATTTCTCAGGGGAAAAAAAGAGGCTGAGATGGTTATTGTGCTGGTTTTAGCTGGGATAGAGTTAATTTTCATCACAGTAGCTAGTATGGGGCTGTGTTGTGGATTTGTGCTGAAAACAGTGTTGACAACACAGGGATGTTTTAGTTACTGCTGAGCAGGGCTTACACAGAGCCAAGGCCTTTTCTGCTTCTCACCCCACCCCACCAGCGAGTGGGCTGGGGGTGCACAAGGAGTTGGGAGGGGACACGGCCAGAACAGCTGACCCAAACTGGCCTAAGGGATATTCCATACCATATGGCGTCATGCTCAGCATATAAAGCTGGGGTAAGAAGAAGGAAGGGAGGGACATTCAGAGTGATGGTGTTTGTCTTCCCAAGTAACCGTTACATGTGATGGAGCCCTGCTTTCCTGGAGATGGCTGAACACCTGCCTGCCCATGGGAAGCAGTGAATGAATTCCTTGTTTTGCTTTGCTTGTGTGTGCTATTGCTTTGCCTATTAAACTGTCTTTATCTCAGCCGACAAGTTTTCTCACTTCTGATTCTCTCCCCCATCCCACTGTAAGGGGAGTGAGTGAGTAGCTGTGTGGATCTTAGTTGCTGGCTGGGGTTAAACCACGACAGTGAGACAGAGATGGAGCACCATGTGTTTTTACAACGCGGCATCCATTATACATGAGTAAAATAGCAGCTGCTCAGCTGCAATCATGGTAGGCATGACTGCTTCTCTTATAAACTCATATTTCATTTATTCATTTCATCTTTCATTCCAAGACCCTGAGCCTCCACACATTTCTCTGTAAGTATAACTATGCACCTGAATAGTTACAGTGGCTTCAGTAGGGATTACTCACATGAAGAAATTTAAGCATGAGGATGGAGTGTTTACAGGACTGAGGCCAAAAGCTGTAGATAGCTGAGTTGGGAAAATTGGCAATAGTATAGTAACGTAAACATTTAAATGCAGAAGCAGAAATGCAGACTACAGCATTCCTTTATATATTCCTTTCGCAATTCCTGACTTCCTTTGCCTTTTTCATGCTGCAAACTAAATGCTGGATGAAAGTTTTGGTCCTGGTTCGTGGATAGGGGGTAAAATACTCCCATTGCTTACAATGGCAGTTCAAGGAATTCTTGTCTTTTTTCTCTAGATAAATTGTGTATCTATTAATAAATATACTTTTTCTATGGAAGCAAGTTTGCCCAGTACATTTATTAGAAGGCTGAAGCTTAGCCTGTTGTTTTGCGTTCCTTTTTTTCTCTCACCACCGTTCAAAAAGTACATTAAAAAACATACAAGAAGCCCAGCATGTCACGCTGTACAACTCCCTTGACCACCAGCAGATCATAGACTGGATGCTATGTACCACTGTGTTCGCTTTCCCTTCCCCATGTTTATTAACATTAACAAATAATATGTTAGTAAGATTGTCCTCATCCTAAGTTATGGGATAACTATTCAGTAAAAGAGAGATGGAATATTTCTTTATGCTTTTATTAAATCCTGAAGTCTCCAACACTGTTAAGAGAACTACACATGCTCAGTGAGCAGCATTTGGAAAGCTGGAATTTACTCCTTTGCGCTACAGTTCTGGTTTTTTTGCCCATATTGGAAGAGTGGGAGCCTCTGAAAGCACCAGAGTTTTATATTGTTTCTGTCAGCTTAATTGCTGGAACATGCGTTTGGTTTCAGATCAATTGCTATAAGGAGTAAATGTCACAAGAAAATTGATATACATGACAATTTATTTCCTTAGACATCTGTAAAATACTACATGCTTTGCAGATTGAGATGTAACATTTGGCTCACATTAGGACTGGAAAGCCAAGGTGTAACAAGCATTGGTTCAGTTGTTCAATAATAATTTTTTCCACGCAATGAATCCTCCTTATCTTTCATTAACCGCCAATCAGGCCCTCCAGCTGCCATGTGCCAAAATATATTCTTGGTTATTAGCATTAAAGCTACTATTAAAACTCAGACTGAGACATGAAGGAAAATGCCCTTTCACAGAAAAACACATTTTTGCTTCTTCCTGCTGGAAAAACTATTTAGGAAAGTGTACTCACATTTCAAAGATATGTGAAGTGCTATAAGACTAATCAGACTAAAGCCCAATGGCTACAAGGCTGCTACACACAGAACAGAGCAGTATGAAATGCTTATGCTTGTCCTATAGAAACAGCTGAGAGTTTGGCATGTTATGTATATCTCTGAATCTGTTCAATACTCCAGTAGAGTGCTTATTTAATGTCATTTGATAGGACTTAGTACTAAATTTTTATGATCTAATTGTTTTCCAATAAGGTTTGAGTACTTTTAACTTTCACAAACTGTTTCTCTTATTGGTGAAGGAAGAGGAGTCTGGATTCAAAGAACAAGAAGCAGATCTTGTCAGAAGACATGTCTATCTCCCCTGCCTCCTATTTGCTGCAGACATTTATCTCTCCCCTGTATCAGACATACATATTATTACACTGTGATTCTGTGATTAACATCAGCGTGTGGGAAGCTAGACATGTAGCAGTGGTCTGGAGCTCCTGAGATGTTTGACCTGCAGCATCCCTTGGAGGGGGGATGCCAGAAGCATGAAGCAGTAAGACTGTAAGAGATGTGCGGACGCTTCCCGTGCCTAAGTGCCCACATTTCCCACTCTTTGACCTGCCCTGAAAACAAGCTGTAAAAGGCTGCTGAAGCTAGGACAGAGCTTATTCTGTCTGAAAGACATGAAGGGTTAAGACTAAACCCTACAGAAGAGTCCAGGTTCACAGTGAAGCAAAGGAAACCTCACTTTAAATAAAGCTTGGGGCAACTGTGCAAGGTGAAAGTAAGGTTGAGCTAACCTTTTCTTCTGGTCAGTTCTGTTTCTCCAAAGTATAATAATTAAAATTGGCATTCCTGTGGCTCTGTGGAAGGAAACACTGATAAATTTCTTGGAACACAAAGTTCTGTTTTATCATTGTATTGCATTAACTGACTCCATTTTTTGAAACAGAGGAAGAGAAATGTAATTACTTCAAGCATCAAAAATAAGTTAGTGGTGATATTCATAGATGTTTTTGTTAAGAATTTCTCTGACAGATCTGTTATCTGTTGTGAATACTGAGTTATGAAGAGGAGGGGCAGAGAGGGAGAAACTTATATTTGGGTGTCCCTTTTAAATCTTAAATACAGTCCTCTTCATGCTGATTTTCGTGTTTAACAAACTGCCTCATTCATCAGAGCTCTCTGGTGAAAGTGGGAAAGGAAAATCATTTAACAAACACAAGAGAGGATCAGAATCAACAACAGCACACAAGAAGAAAATGATTGCTGAATGCTTTTATGCCTGAAGTTTCTAGCTTCCTTTGGCTTACAGAAATTTGGACCACAAATCCCATTGTTTGAATGTTGAACACTATTTCATGGAGCTTCTGCACCCACTCTGCTTCCTTTACGTTAGACCTTTGAAAACTGGGAAGGATGGGGAGACACAACATTATAGAAAGGCTTGGAAAGTTTTTAAATCTGCCTTTATAGGCTTGTTCTGAATTAGTTATTTCCACAACATGACTCTTTGAGGAGTGCAGAGCATAAATAACACTGCCTTGTGCATCAGTAGTCATTTTAAATGCCAAAACCAAAGTTCAGCTTCTCAAGATATTTACCGGGCAGCTGATTACATTGTTAAAATGCTCAGTGGGAAGCAAGAATCTGTATTTCCTTCTGCACTGTAGATGTAACTGACTGAGGACATTGTTATGCCAAGATTACCAAAATGCTTTTAGTTTGGAGTATGAGTTTTAGTAGGTAAGGAGAAAATTATTCAAAATTTTTGGTTTCTGAAATGTGAAGCTTCAGTAGAGGTAAGGGATGGGATTCATGCTGCTAGACATTAAATATCTGCAATATAGATGTCATCATGTAAGTTAATCTCCCTTGTATCTCTTTCAAGTCAGCTGACAGAAAGAGACTTTCTCAGGGCTCAGCATCTATGTTAGCATGACGTAAGTCGGACTGTTATAGTATCTGCCTCTCTCCCTTGATCATTGAAAGAACTTAGGTTAACCTGTTCAGTCAATGCCATAGACATCTTTTTTGGCCAAATGAATACCACCTGAGGTATCAGTAATAAAAGTAGCTTAACATTTTGAAAGCAAAATGTGACAAATTCATGAAAAAGGAGTGATTAATAAAACAAGACACAATTCTATTCAGCAAGCATGAGCCAACATTCTGGACTATACCTTTAAGTATGAGCAAATATTACAAGCAAGGATAAATTAAGCAGCTTTAAAAATTTTAAAGGGATTCACTAAAGAGAAAGGGTAGAGCTGGTTCTGAATGAAATAGTTAAGTGTTTTTAAAACTGGAAAGTAAATCTTGCAAAGAAGTTCCAAATGATGTGTATTTTTGCCAGGATTCAGGAAAAAAAAGGTTTGTGCTGTATGACAATGTTAGTTTAATGTAAAAAAAGAACTTTCTAGATGAACTCACAAGGGTGAAACAATAAATCCACATTCAAGCTGTGACAAAAAGCAAAGCCACTTCCCAAGATTAGAAAAAAATTCATGTATTTTTTAGCTGCAAGTAGAACACTTGGAGATTTTAAAACAAAAAACAGTAAGAAAAACTCCAAGAAATCTTGATAGACTCTAGTCTAACTTCACTGAATAAGTTAAAGCAGAAGAAGTGACTCTCTTGCTCATTTTCCCTTTACCTCTGATTTTTTTGAGAGTCTTGCCATGTCTCCACCTTGGAGTTGGGAGGCTGCTGGTACAATGGGTGTTCAGGGACATCCATCCTAGAGAATCACCACTGCGTATAGCACAGCACCAGATATATCTCATCTTGTTTTGACACTTATGCCAAAGGAGAATAAGTAGGTGTCCCTAAATCACCTCTCATGGTGGAATTCACATGTGTTCAACAGACAATGGAGTGGGAAGCAGCCATTGCCTTTATATACAGGATTACTCCCATACATTAAGCCATGCTTTTTGGAGTTCTTTGTGTCAAGGACTCACTTGTTATGCTTCTGTCTTAAGAATTTATAGAGAGCTGCGATTATAAGATTATCAAGCACTTCACAACCTTTGGTTGTCATAAAACCTGTCTAGCAGATGACAAATGGAGGAATGGTGGGTAAGTGTCTTGCCCACGATCACAGCAGGTTGTGGTGAGCAAAGCAATTGAGCCTGCCTGTCCTGAACACCAGGCACCATTTTAGCCTTGTTCTCAGTTTCTAGACTGTCCCTGGAACCCAGCCTCTTGTCCTTTAAGAGCTTCTATAATACAACATAGAATAATACGGACAATAATAAATGTTTGGAGTTGCACTATTATTAAAAAAATAATGAATGCAAACACTGCCAAGTGATAAGTGAAGAATGTTACTTCTCTCTCGGCAAGGAAAGTGACTGTTTTAAAATGCAGCGTTCTTGCACATAGCCACATCTGCGTGCAGTTCTGGTGCAAAAGGGGGAAAGATTTTCTCAGTCAATCCTCCCTGTCATTCTGCTCTGTGGGAAATACAAAGGCTCACTTAACATATCTGTTCCATCGGGCACTGTCTTTACAGAAAGGATATGCTCTTCAGTACAGAACAAAAATAAAAGGAATCCCAGGGGAATCTTATAGTGAATAATGATAATAAGTTAATACCAGTAAATCAATGGCAATGCAGGCAGATGAACACAATATAATTCACAGTGTAGCACCTGAAATGAATATTAAATAGAATATTCAGTAACTAGTTGTGAAAAACATAGCTTTTTGAAGTGTCACTTGTCTTGTGAGCTAGTTGTGAACAGGAAAAAATGGTTAGGTTTGTCAGGTATGTTCAACATGGTTCCACCTCCATTCCGGTACCTCCAGATGTAAGGTGTCCTGGAAACTGTAATGGAAATCAAAAGATTCAGTTTAATTTAAGGCATCACAAACTGGAGTATTTGGGAAAGCAACAGTGCATTTGCAAAGGAACAGACAGTGTCTGCTTATAGGTTTGTTATCTAGGTTGAATTTATGCAGTAATATCTACAGTACTTATCCTTGTCTTATTAAGAGGTTTGGCCAAAAGCGAATCCACATTATAAAGGCTGAACTTCATTCATATTAACACCAATTTCAAACAATATTGAACATATTTTCCCCAATATATAGTAAGGCAAAAGGGTAAGAGAAAGCTTAATTTTATGTAATGGGAATATGCAGCTATGTTTAACAGACTTCACCTTTTATGTTAACAGTTTTCATGAAAGTGAGGGATCTTAATAAATGGGGTTTGTGTAGACCTCAAGGGCCAAACTCTGCAGCCATTTAGGCTATTTCATATTCATAGAATTCAATAGAGTTGCATCAGGGTAACTGAAAGAAGACGTGGCCTTAGGTATTTAAACTGTGATTCAAAGTATATTCAGTGAGAACTAAGGATAATTTTTTCTCCTTAATTCCCAAAGCAATAAAGTTTTCTATTATAGAAGCCATCCTCGGTTCTTAGGATGTGCTGCTGAACTTTAACATATTGGATAGTATATGTTAAATATTTCAAGTACTTAAAAATCTATGTATTTGAACTTAGTATTTTCCGTAACTGCCATTTGGCATGACATCACACCATGTTAATGTTTATGGCTGAGATAGCAGATGACTATAATTAGTATTATAATTAAGGATTAGTATTATAATTAAGGTGTATAATTAGTGTAGGTTACCTGCTAATGTGGAAAGTGCAACACATGGAAGGAATTCCACACAAGAGGTAACAATGATCATCAGAAGGAAAAAAAAAATACTAAAACACAGGGTAGGTTCATCTTGAATTTTAAGAAAGATCCTGCAATGCACCCTTAAGAAATGCAGCCCAGATACTTCTAGCCCTCTCACTTCACCAGCCCTGGGCATCAGATCGAAACTGTATGTGTGTACACATACACACATACCAATATATATGCATATGACCACACACACAAAGAGACGTGCACACAGAATTTTGAACGGTGCTTAAATGTTGCACTTAATTTTACTGCAAATAAGTAAAGGCAGTGGACGGGATGCTTTCCAGTGTAACAAATACAATCCAATGGAATGAAAGCCATGGTGTCTGTAAGACACTGTTTGCCTTTCTGGTCCCAGGCTGCATTAGGTCTGGAGAAATACCGGCATGATGTCCCAGCTAAGACACTGCAGTGGCCGCAGCTGCCATGTGGACAACAGCCCTGACTGGAGCATCATGGTACCAGCTTCTGCTTTGTCACCAATAAACTTTTTTTTCTGACCCCACATGCTATGTATTTACTCTGGGGTGTTTTGTGAACATCCTGACAACTGCCTCAATGCTGCCTGTGATAGACAGCTAAGGGAACTCCCACAGGGAATTAAGTTTCTTGGCCCTTTTGCTGCAACTTTGCCCATCTATGGGACATAAAGAAAAAACTTCTGCTGCATGACAACCCTATAAACTTAAGAAGACTGCCCTGCAGCCATTCAAGTTAGTAGAAGTCATTCCTCACAGAATTTGGCTGTTTGTGAAATTAATATTACATCTGGTCACCTCAAAGCTGCAAGCTGGTTGTACAACACTCTAAGAGAAGGAATTCCACATCTTCATGCTCACATATCCCTAAATCCCATGTCTAGCACAGAAGAAGTCCCTAAAATGTTTCTTAAAATAAAAAAAAAAAAAAAAGAAAAAGGAAAGATGAACTGCAATAAAATGCAGTAAAACACTCTGTGTTGCTGTATTAGCAGTGGTGGGTACTTTTCTTTGGTCATCATTTTCTGTTAGGATTTTCTTCCATGTATGTGCTTCATACCAGGCTATAACTACAGTAAGACTGTGACAGGATTGTCACGTGAATTTTCTTCCATTTTTGTCCAGCTAGAAACTCTTCCAAATTATTATATGGCCAAGAACTGGCTAGACTAGAAACAACAAGGCCATGCAACCCAACTTCCAGAAAAAAATCACTAGTCATGTTAAGCTTATGAAGAATGCTTCTGAGACTTCATCAGCAAATCCTGAAGTCTTGCATGGTGAGAAACTAGTGAGTATAGCAAGTAAATTATCAAAATAATATCACTTCTCTATACAATGACACCTATTCAGGCTGCGAGATCAGTTTCTAATCTTGTCTACCAAAATATAGAACGAATTTAAATATGAAACTTTTCTCTATGTGGTTCTGAAATAAGTGAATAAATTGTTATACAAAGATAGGCTGAAACTGGTCTGTTTGGCTAGCGGCTTTTCTTTTTTTTTGCTTTTAATTTGAACTTAAAAGGAGAAAAGAAGACAATAATGAAAAAGGGGGTTTCAGAGAACTGGTGTCCTTTCCTTTGGGAACCAAGATCAGATCATATTTGATTAATCATCTGAAAAATGATCTTTGCAGTTATAGGAGGAGGGATAAAAATAGTGACATAAACTTAAGAATAGCAAGTTTTAAAAAGTACAGTGTTTGGAAATATTAATTGGCTTTGTGTGATCACATTTTACAGCTCATTCGAGCAGTGTATCTGCTGAAGTGCATACCAGCAACGAAGTCTTCAATACTACTTGAACATCCTGTCATCTGATACAAAATCTTTACAAATTAATGGAGGAGCTGGACAAAAACTTTGAGGAGAATACTATCAGTTATATTATTTTTCAATTATACAAATTTATGGAAGGAGGTCCAAGACAAGTTACTGCCAACAATAACTTAACTCTCCTTGTACTACTGCAGCATTAGTACACCTATTAGCCCTATTTGACTGTGTAAAAACAGACAAAGGGAATAAATAATGTTATCTGTCACTTTCATAGCCGGCACAGAAAGCAAAGAAAGTGGTTTGGTTTTTTTTTTTTTTTTTCCTCCAACACTTGTTTTGATTTTGTTTGGACCAAAGTATTTTAACAAAGATGAACCGACCCCAATAATGGTAGCACCATCCAGCTCTGCAGCTCAAGACGGCATGGGCACTCTAACAACAGACAGCTACGCTCTCCTTTACAATTTCAGTCCTTCTCTGAATGGCACCATTCCTGCTAATATTATGCTCTGCACTTGTTATGATTCCCTAATATAGCTTATACTCACAGAAGCCCTTAACAATTTGCCCAAGGTCAGTCAACAAGTCAATTGAGGAGGTGGAAAAATCAGTGCTTTTGATTTCCTCTCCCCTTCTTCCACTAAGTATTGGACTATCATAAAACACAGACCATTTCAGGTTTTTTGCGGGGGAAGGGGAACATGACAGCTTCCTTTTCAGACATCAGAAAATACTTTAAAGAATTGGTTTCTCTAGCAACAGGAACAGGAGAAAAAAGAAGCTATCATAAGTTTTTTTCCCACCTACTCACTTTTTTAGTGTGGTAAAGCAGATGGCTTGGATAATGCAGGTACTACCGATTCTGATTTATTGATTGTAGACAGAAATATAAGTACAGAAGCATATGCACTCTGCTGTGCTCAGTAACACGGGAAGACTTAATGACTTCAAAGTTCATACTTCTTTTAAGTTCTATGCATCTGTATTGACAAACACCATTGTTTATTGCTAGGGAAACACTGATGGCAGAGCTTGCTGCATGTGGAAACCAAGCGCTGGCCAGCCAACTACTTCCCGTATCCTCTACCTTCCCTGACAGCAGTGCTGGCTCCATGAAGTCTCAATTTACATCTTTGACAGTCATACAGTTTATTGACCTGGCCAAATACTTTCTGTTAAGGTGTTGTAAATCGGTCAGTACCGCAGATATATAATGTCAGAGGACTCAACCTTTTGCCTTTGCCAAGAAAATTAAAAATGGCTTAGTGATTTCTGCTTAGTGATGATAGGAAGGATATTATTCTTTTTATGACTGTACTTGGCCCGTGGCTAAAATAGGGAAGTACTCCCAATATTTCTTCCACTGTCACAACTTTGAGTGTTACGTGAACAGAAACCAAAAAGGTTCTCTTTGATAAAATGCTGATAACCACATGCCCCTTTTCCGCTGAAATTGCTGACACTGGTAGAGACAAGACGATAGTCTTGTCTGCTCTACAGTAATTCAGTCAGTGCTTCCAAACTGCAGGAACAGTCTCGGCAGTATTTGCTTGGTTTTGACTCAATGCACTTGACACTTTGGAGAGCATGCGCAGAAGTCAAGTTGAAGGAGTGACTTTATCAGGATCTGGGCTGTTCTCAGGATTCAGTTTCCATCATTTATGGTTCCTGCATTTGCAAGAAAATAATGCCAACTCCATTATCAGGCAATTTTTCATGACAGCAGTGCCACCAGTATCTCTGCAGCAGACCTAATGAGAGAACAGTCATGGAGAGGAAGAAGACATAAAGGAATATAAAGCCACTTTTCTGGCACAGTTTCAGTCAGGGCAGTACTGTTTCCAGGCTTTCCAGACTTCATCCTGGTTGTTATGAGATGACTGTGCTGCAGAGGCTGGGTGGCTGGTCATGGCTGGTGACAACAGGCATTTTCTCAGGAAGCTGTGTGAAGCTCCCACAGATCTGCTGAGTCAGCACTTTAGCATAGGCCATGCCAGGCAGAAGTGTGCGGACAGTGTCACCTGCAAGTCATCAGTCAGCAGCTTTTTTAGTATGAACAGTTGTGTTTTTTTGGGCCATTGAGATAGATGTATATTTTCAACCTTTTGCTGTCCTCAGAAGGCTGTGGAAGACTGCATGCGTGGAGCTTTCCCCCTTGCCCTTGGCCAGGCAGTGCGGCCCATCCCATGCTCATGGGACCTTCTCAGAAAAGGCTACTCAATTTATGAACAGAAAGGGATACTTTTCTGTTTTGTTCCCATGTCCAGTTCACCATCCTGGTAGATTTGCCAACTTTTATCATGGTCAATATTATAAGAACTTGCAACCTTTTTCTGTCTAATGAAAAATACTGGTTTTGTTCCAGTAATTTTGACTGTAATGAACATCAGGGGAGCTAAAAAATCACAGGATTTCAGAAAAAAAAAAAAAAAAGATACATTCTCTTGACAGATGAAGAATTTCACTGAACAATTGGATAGAAAAAAATGAACTCTTTATTGTCAGAGCAGCTGCAGAACAACTGCAATGTGTACTTTGGGGAGATCGAAGGGCAGATGGTGAAGTTCTGTGACAAGGGTAGAGGTTACTGAGCAGAGTCTGGCTCAGATCATAACTGCACAGTGTGCACAGCACACCATCTGCCAAAGAAATGGAGAGAGCCTCCCAGTGGACCGGAAAACGGTTCTTTTAGGGTTCTGGGAACAGCCAGTGATGAGTAAGGTATTTGTTAAATGTGTGCCAGTGGGACTCCATGGAGGCTTCTGGGCAGTAGACCCTCTAGAGCCAGGCTAGAGTGTATGAGCAAGGTGGAAGTGAACTTAGGAGAGGACTGGAGAAGGTTCCTTTTCACTCCTGGAAGCACATTTGCTCCAGAATGGCTGCTAGGTAAGAGATGTCTTCTAATGGGATGACAGGAGATAATTTTAAAATGTTTACTGTGACATTATGTGCATTGTTTATTTTATATTTTGTGTAGATTTTCATGCTTTTTTTAAAAGAAAATATAAAAAATAATTTAATTAAATAATTCATGTAATCATTTAAACATATGATGTGTCTCCTCATGGAGTATATTTTACTTTTTAGTCTTAATAAAACTTTTCCAGATGAATTTTAAGGACAGAGGCAATGTTTCAACTGATCTTGTTTCTTGCTAAAAATACTGAAGCTTAAAAATTTTTGAAGTCTTTTTCTGAAGTTCTGAAGACTTTCACCATGTCAGGCTTGTTTAGGAGAAGTTTTAAAAAAATATATTTCCACTGGGGAAAGCCATTTTTTTAGCAAAAGTTCAAGATCAGTGGTGTCATGAACTGCACATAAGAAAATGTTAGAAGCAAAATTAAGGCTAAAGGAAATTTGAGACAACAGTGAAATAATTTGAAATGATAATTTCAAACTCCTGTGCTGTTATTCTTGTCCTTTAGACTATTTTATTAAAAATGCATGTAATTTTCTACCTTAAAGCTTGGAACTATATGATTGGAAAAATTTTAAGTCTAATTATCCTTTAGAAAGTTTGAGAGCTGTAACATCTGGACAGCAACCCAGCTGGAGCAGGATTGCTCAAAGAGGGGCTCTCAGAAACTATTTTTGATTCCTGATGGATGGAGGCACTGTGACACTTCGACACTGGAGACACAGCAGCACAAGTAAAGTTATTTTTTTTCAGTCCACCACCTCCCTCTCTGTGCCCTGCTCTCTCTGCCATAACTTCAAGCAGCAATTCCTTAGTGTGCTGAGAACACATAAAGATGATAAATATTTTTCTATGTTGCTTCATGTGCTTCTTGACACCATGATGCACTGTCCCTCAGTGCACTTCAGCAGCATCTTACTGAGGTTATTGGTTTGGATGGTGTGACAATATTCTCTTAGGCCCCTCAAGATGCGCTGCGTTAGTGCTCCCCAATCCCCTCGCCTTTCATTGCTGGGCACATATGGAGTGTGGGTGGCATGGTAGCTCTGTGCTGAAATGCTAGCACCCCCGTGGGGCACTTTTACCTCGAATTCTATTTCCTTTTATCCCTGCAGACATGCACAAAGTTCACAACTTTAAAGGCTGACAATATATTTCTGACTTACTGATATGATGTAACATATTTATTTCCTAATGGCATTCAGCCAGCTTTTTTGTCCATAAAAATGAATTAAAATAGCATGGCATGGCTGAAAGTGCTTAGTACTTGAAAAGTTGATTGCAAAATATGCCATGTATGTTATGGTGGAATGCTTTTAAAGGCAGTTAATAAAATGACATGAAAACTATAGTGTCCAAAAAAGGTAAAACTATGAGACAGATAGTAGCCGTTCACGCTGTATCTGGCATTCATCATATTTAACATTTTTCCCCCATGGCCCGACACAGACATGTTTCCATGATAAGGCTTTCTAGTGGGAACGTGTGTGCAAAGGCTGAGGGAGTCTTGGGACTAAGTTCAAAGGGAAGGCTTGCAAGGTGGGCTGGGGCCTGTGATGATCTCTGGTGGGGGGCTGAGGGTGTTCAAACACACACATGGAAACTGATTTGAGATAGAGTCCCTCACTGCAGTCAGTATTTTTGCTACATGGGAACAGGCATGAAACTCAGAAATGGCAGCTCCTCAGATGCAATGATGCCTAGTGTGCACAAAAAAAATAAATAAAGCCACAACATACAGTACCAATTTTAAACGAACATTGAGACTCCAATGAACAGAGATCAAATGAACAGTTCACCATTTCATACACTCTTCTGTGAACTGCTGGTGCTGCTATCTACAGAGCTGGATGCCCATGCTACCCAGAGGCTGGGTATCCAAAGCTGTGTCTGGTCTTCCCCTCTGTCCTCAGTCTGCCTTGGTTCTTCTGCTGCTTTCAGGTTTTAATTCTTCATCTCTGTCAGTAGAGGTCTTGATTTCCTGAACTCCCACCAGCTTTGAAGGCTGAAGCTATGTCTGCTTCTCCTTACTGCTGTGGGACTGCATTCTGGTCAATGCCTTTAATATTGACACATCAAATAATAATTTCTTGTAATCCTGGACTTTCCTGGAGAGGACATATGAAAATTTTTTTCTGTGTTGGATGAGCTGGATTTCTGGTTTCAAGGTCAAGCAGCTATTCCAGGAGTGATGACTTCCAGAAATGCCTTTGTGACAACAGTATATCCTTGGGAATTCCTGAACCTTCATTTCTTCTTCCTGGGCAAAGAGATCCTTATGCTGCAGAAGACCTCAGTAACACTGGCTGCAGTTTACAGATGTGAATGCAAGAGCAGGCGACCATACAGGGAGTGACAGCAGCTCTTTGCCAGCACTTAAAATGGGAAGAGTTTTTGGGATGGCACAACAGTAGTAAAGCAGTGGGTAAGGCCAGCCAGGCAGGGGGTCTTCCCTTGTGTATAAGGCAGACAGAACATAACTATACCAATACATCACTTGTATAATGGAGAAATTATGTCTTCCCACCATCCATAGGGAATTTTATAAAACCACGCCAGAAATGGTGTAAACATGACTTCCTGAGACTCAGGAAAACATTTGCTTAGTCTCTGAATTTCATTGCTCGTGCACACAGATTATTTCAGGACAAGAAATAATATGGGCCTGATTTTTAATATGTAAGAAAAAAAATTAGTCACAGAGTATGCATATATATATATATGTACACACACACTAAATGCAGCAATAATTTCTTTCCTGTTGAGTAAATCCAAATTGACTTAAACTTTCAAACAAAGCCAAAAATAAAATATATGCTAAATGATTAAAAAAAGGACAAATACTGCATAATGGGAGGAAAATTCTGCAGTGTAATATTTTCCTCCTATTCACTTCTCCTGCAAAGCAATCTGTTGAAATGTATGTGAAAATGTTATATCAGGCACTCTAAGAAAATAAACATAAAATTCCTTGTTATATTAATCATTTCCCAAGCGAGAGAAATCAGCTTGTCTTGCAAGTAACACATACAATACACCTGTTTGACTTAAAAGTTTATTAAGATGATAGTAGGTTACAGTTACAAAAATGATGCTGCCTAATTGTGTTTTGAATAGCTTTTTAAGAGTCAGAAAAAGGAGGAAAACACTTTAACACATCTTCTATTTGGAAACTGATTGTTTTTATAAAATGTAACTTATATTAGCTGCAACTACAACTGTCACTGGCTTTTTTTTTTTTTTTTAAGTATATATTTAATCTTTTCTCTTCCCTGCCTCAGCATGAAATACCCACAAACACAGCCTGGGGAACTGACTGACTAATTATTTAGTGAAAGCAGTAAAGTAGAGAATGGGTAGAATATTATCAAATGAACAGGGTGAGCAGCTTTAAAGATGGGACTATTTTTATTTAAGTTATATTACAGTTGGTTGTCTTTATGAACTGCACAAAGTACAATATGTTCAGACAGAATGTCACTCTAAAGCAGACAATAGCCTTTTAATAATTCAGTCTCTATCAGAAGAACTCAAGATCAAACCTGACCCTATTTCTCAGATTAGAGATATATTTCATGGACTCTCTACATGCTTGTTAGCCAATCACCCCTTTCTCCTTTCCAAAAAGAAGGCATTGTAGGAAAAGGATGGAAGGAGAGTACATAACAGGGAATGTTAGAAATATATTGTTTATTACACTTGAGACATATTTTTTTAGCTTGACTTCCCAATAAAATAAGGCTTATGCAATTGTGTCTGTAATTTTGAAACCCATTAGATGATAACTTCAGTTGCAGGCTCCTACTAATTTTATATATATATAAAAATCCACAGTGGAGTAGAGGAAAAGGAACAAATTTCAATCAGGAAAGAGATCAGTATGGGTTGAAGAATAGTGCTTTCGGTTCAGTGTGCCAGTTGCCTAACAACATGCTTGTACTGGCTGGCCAGTCGGTACGTACGGATCGTGGTGCAAGATGTGGTGTGGGCTGCCTTTCATTCAGTTAGGGAAAAAGAGACAGAGAGAGGGATAGGGTGGAGCAGTTAAGAGGGCACTGGAGGAAGATATGTGGGGACACAGAGCAGCACGCACCGGTATTAGAGCTGCTGCTTTTACTGCAAATTGTGCTTTAAGAGGATGCTATTATATCTCCAGTGGTATTTCTTCCACTGTGGACATATATGGTGAGATTCATTGCACTACTTATCTAAAGTTTAGTCTTCTAATCAAATTACCTGGATCCTTTTATTTCAATGAAGATGGATAGGAACTGTACTTCCATGGGGTCATTCATAATGTCTATCAAAGGGTGAAATGAATTACCTTCTGAAGAAGCCATTCTCCATCCTGATGATAGAGGACATCTAAATGACTGGTTTAGACTTGACACTTTTGGACAGCTGACTTTAGCTGACGTAAGTGTGATATAAAATATTCTAGCTACCAATGAGCATCTTCTGTTCTCACTCAATATGGCTGGAAACAGAAGCTCCCTGCACTTGCAAGAAGGCAACCAAAGGACTTTGACCTTCTGCAATCTTTCCTTAAGGAAGCAAAAAGCCTCCTAGACGTCTAGTGAATAGTTACAAGGAAACATAATGATGACAGCTCATCATGTTTGATTTCTATGCTGGTTATACTGCCAGAAAATGCAGTGTGGGAAAGTAGTTAAATTAGGAGATTATATGATTGGCTGCAAATTAAACAGCCAGTCTTGCAAATGGAAGGAGGATTCTCTCCACATATTTTCCTTTTTTCCATAAGAGAGGCTGAACAGTGAGATGATAAAGTTTGCTGTTAGTACAAAAGTATCAGCGCAGTCACAAAATACTAGGCCAGTCAACTATAAAAGTGATTCAGAGAGTAACAGAAGGATAATAGCATGCAATGAAGTGCATGTACACTTTACTGATCAGTGAGATGACATAAAATAAAATTTTATGTCTGTAAGTGTAAAAGAAAAGCATGTAGATAATTGTTGAAAAAACTCAGAAATAGGCCCTGTCCATACCTGAATGGGGGGAGTCCTAGAAGAAGGACTTCTGGGCTTGGGAAAAGGCAACTGCAAGGGGAATGTGACAGGGCAGGAAGAGGGTTAACAAGCATCAACGATTCACTTTTTCTCATAGAAGAAGTATTATGATGTCTCTTGAGACGGAACACTTTTTTTGCTGAGCCAGTCTAATGAAGCCGTGCAACTCTTCCATGGGATCTGTGGAGGCCAAAAGCATGAACAGTTATTAAACATAACAGCAGCTATTAAACAAAACATGCCCAACATGGTTTCTTAAACACTGACTGCTGCAAGCTGAGGGGCTACATCCTGACCGTCTTAGCCTTTCTTGTGTGATGCAGATTTTTCCTAGTTACTCACTGCTGCTTACTGCCAGAGACAGGCCACCAGACTAGATAACACTGTGGGCTGATCTGCCACAGCCGTTCTTATGCTCTGTACATTAATTTAGCTGGAGGTATCATACAGTGACAACACCAGCTACCCAGAATTATTCTAAGAAATCCTGCTACAACTCACCAGATGCATGTCATCGCTCTTCAGCATTTGTTATTGTAACCTGAGTCAGATTTTCCAATCTGAGTACCCAAGTTACTGAAGGCGAATGCAGTACTGCCTGGGGAAGCAAACAAATAAACCAACCTGAATATCTGAATATCTGCAGGGTAAATAGATTCAGGAATGCTTTAGCTTTCACCTCTGCAAGCCAAGAAACTGATTTTTATGGGTAATAAACTTAGTAGTGGAGTGGGTGTTTATATAAGCTCCGGGAACATCTGTGAATGGGAACATATCCATGCAAATGTTAGAAGTGACAAATAATGTAAAAATCTATTTTGCCTTTTAAATTTTCAGCTATTTAATCAATAGCTCTTCTCCTCTTTTTGTATTTGGCAGTGAATTGTTAGATTCACTTTCCAGTACAAAATTATAATAGAAAGCCTTATGATCGATATGGCATTGTCTAAATGGTGAGATTGTTTTTTTACACCTAGCGATCATCATGTTTCTATGTCCCTGTTATTAGACACCATATTGCTATTGTTGCATCTTAAAATTTCTAAGCATGTACAGTTTCTGATTTCTTTCCAATTTTATATATTGTAGGCAGAATGAAATAATATGAAAGGGATGAAAGGATTGATCGAGCACATAAATGAGATTGTCTGCGTGCTGTATAGTCTTTCACCTTCATGGCTTTTTCAAAAAAGTACCTAGTTCCCCTGGTCAAAGACTACATAAATGAACTACATGCTGCTTTTAATAGCCCTGGGGTAGATAAGACTGTTGAGGCAATCATAGGCCTGAAGATGCCTAGATTACATGCTGGAGATTCCCAATTAAGAGAAATGAGTGACTGTTCCTTCTCTGGAGAAAAAAAAATACATTGCAGAAGAACACATTATTTCTTCCCTTACTGGGTGTTCTCCAGGTATCTGAGTGCAGTATGTCTAATGGGGCTCTTAACAGCTGGGACCAGTCTGATTCATGTGCTTTCACAGGTTTTTCACATCCTTCCAGCAGGGCGTTTTTGTAGGTATATTAAATTGCAGGAAGAAGGGTATAAATACAACTTGATACATTTCAAATGTATTCACAATGACAAGATGATGTGCATTTACAGAGTGGCTGTGAAGAAAAAAAAAAAAATGCAAGTTTAGTTCCAATAATTATACCTGCACCTATGAAGGAGAAATTCTAATAATAGGGTAGAGTTTTCCATCCTGTTTTCAAAGAAAAATAGACAGCAGGATGACATAAAGCATGTAGTCTTGGGAAATATTTTTTTAATATATTGTCCAAGCAACAGTGACACTGTAGCAGTAAACATACTCCCACTGTGTAATGTGAATTTCTGCCTGGGATCACTACTAATTTTCACAAATGACAGGTGAGAACTTGTTTTTCTTAGTATTGCTGAAGTATGCAGGTTGCACTACGGAACAGGGTATTATTTTACTCATCCATACTAGTGAGGTTTAGAGTGGTTTCTGTATCATTTAATTCTTAACAGCTCCATGAGTAGCAGTTGTGTGAAGTTGTAACAGCCTTTCAGCTCTGCTCTCTTTTGCACTGATGTATCTTTTCCTTGTCGACATGGTCAAAATTCGATAACCTGTCCCCCCCCCCCAATTGAAGAACCTCTACCTTTTGTTATGAAATTTTAAAATGCACTGAGTAATGTAGCTTTAATTGGGACTACGAGCACATAATACATCTGAAACTCCTTTAAGCTCTCAAAAGTGAACCATACACATTCAGATGCCAGTCTCTGTCTAAGTCTCTCTCTGAGTCCAAGACCTTCAGGAGATCTATTTCCTTGTAGGCATCTGTGCAGTGTCTGAGATGCTGAGGCTGTACTCTGAGATGGTGTCTCTTAGCATAGTGGTCATATAGGTATTGACAGACAAATATTTGTAAGACATTTCCAGCAGCCAAGCTGGATTCTGTTCCCAGGCTTTTGCATGTTCTCCTGTCACTTAGCAGCAAGACTATGGCATGGGGGTCAGCGTTTTTTAACCATATACTTTAAATTAGACTGCTAAAGCCATATTTCAGCTTGGAAGTCTACGTTGCATTTCTGAGATACCTCGATGTTTTTGAAAATTCTCAGTGCCTATTCTGTCATGAGCTGTAACCTGACCAAAGTATCTCATAAAACTGTAATATTATTCTTTAATGATACTCACAAACTTCAATGCCTCTCTTCCTTGCACTTTAAATTTCTACCATTTTTATTTGATTTCAAAGTTTCTAATAAAAAAGCCCATTAGTAATAATGGTCCCTTGAAGCATTCAGCTTCAGATTTCACTCAGCTACGGTCTGGTATTGTTAGGGATTTTGAGTGCTGCTGAGTAACAGTGCAAAGTGCATTTCTCAGCATCAAATGTCTGAGAGCATCTGATAGGGCTCACAAAAGAGGGAATAGGGATGAGTGAAATTGTTTTAGTTCAATTACTCTTAGGGGCAGAGTCAATACAAATATCCTTTTTGCTGAGACAATGAGATAGAGAGTGACCTGCCCCCTCCAGATCTTTGATGTGGTTTCTGCTCTTTCATTTCATCTGTCTGCGTAACTGTAAGAGTGAGATGTGTCACTTCTTGACTGGGAGCATTAAGCCATGAAAGTATTTGACATGAAAAAAAGGCATCTATGCTTCTTCAGACTAAAAT
Source organism: Morus bassanus (assembly GCA_031468815.1). NCBI lineage: Eukaryota > Metazoa > Chordata > Aves > Suliformes > Sulidae > Morus > Morus bassanus. The sequence continues at coordinate 81,944,407 of CM062568.1, read as the reverse complement.
TAGGGATCTGGTTAGGCTGATTTTAAAGTTTGCAGCCTAGTCCAAAATGCTTGTAGGGACTTGGAAATTTTGGAAATTTACTACCAGAAAGAGAAAAGGGATCGAAAAAACCCAGCTAACTGATTGCAGAGATCAGGGAGGAAATCTTAGCCCTAATAAAGCCAGTGACTTCTGTGGGATCAGGCCTTCAGGCCTTCATACTCCTTGTGGGAAACATGCTCAGGGTCAGTTCTCCAGGGCTTTTCTCAGATGCTCACCTTTGGGCAGCTCGAGCAGTTTCAGCCTGTACTCTGAGCTGGTTTCAGACGGGTTCACTGATCTCTCAAGGGAATCAAAAACCCATGAATGCTCTGTTGAAGGAAACCACTTAATGTTTTTATATATAAGCATGGAATGCTGTGTACATATTTTTAAATTCTTTTTTTTTTTTGCATTTTTATAAATGAAAGGAAAATCCTTTCGGACTCCCTTCTCAAAGGATGTAAATCTACAGCTCTTCAGATGAACTGTTGCCTTTCAGCTGTACATGCCATGTCATACTTCTGACAACAGTCATATCAACATTGCAAGATATTGGTGTGACACATGGTAGAGCAATGTGTCAACAGGGGAGTCTGAGCAAATGCCTGTAGAAGTATTTCATCCTTCAAAGAGGTAAAAAAATGAGAAGGTAGAATAAACTCATTTATGTCCAGATAGCTTGGTGTTTAAATAAAGGGCTTCACCTGGGTAGATGAGTTTAGCTCAGGTGAGTATTTATGTCTGTGATGTAAGAAGTAAGCGGCATCATTAGGATAAATGCCTGTTTGGATAGGGATTTGAAGGCTGAGCCAGGCTGGAGTAGGCAGTGTGCAGGGTGAGCCACCAAGGGAAGCACTGACTCCTCCTACCCCATCACTGACATTTAATTAAAACCTTAATGGCAGGGCTGCAATTAGCACTGGGCTGGGGAAATGGGGCAGCCCAAGCCCTTGTGGCTGATCTGTCCTTGTCCATTTGAAAATCAATCATGTAAACCTACAGCATTTTATAGTTCTACAGATCAGCTCCAAATTTGAGCCCTCATACTGATTCTGATTTACTTATTCAAATATCATTGCTAATAATTTATCTAACTTTGTTAGGGTTGATGTGACTAGCAGGAGATTAACTATTTAGTTTAATGAGACAAATGAAATGGGAGGATGCTCATTCAGGTACCTATTGTCTGATGCTAGTCCCTGCTGCTCTTTGGTTTTCCAACTTTTCACTCCAATTGTGATGATGTTAATGATACTAATTTTATAATTTAAGTGAGTTTGCTCTAGCATCCTTTGTATATATGGCACACCATCAATAGTGTTTTCTTCTGTTTTTTCTATTTTGTTTGTAAGGTTTTGGTGTTAATTCTATTTTAACATCATCACAGTGTCAGTGTGTTTTTCATATGTTTGTAGTAATTGTCTTTTTAGCTCCCTACTCAGATTGCTTCCCATGCATCAGTGTCAAACTCACTTAAAGAGCAGTACATGCAGCATGACAGCAGATTACCGATTGCAGTGTCCTTTGTGAAAGCAGCAAATCCTTGTGACCCCACTGACCTCCCTCTGCAACCCCGTGATTTAGTCTTTGACCTTTCTGTATTTCCCTCCCTCCCCCCAAAAAGCAAAGCTACCACTAATACTGCTGATGGTGTATGATATAGTTCTCCAAACTTTGTATATCTCACAGGGTTAACTTTAGTTGCTTGGTATTTTAAACTATCCCTTATTTATATTTATAAAATCAGCAGGTAGGCTTATAAACTGGATGATACTGAAATGATTCCTACAACACTACTGACCACAGAACATGTACCTGAAAAATCTCATCATGTATTTGTCTATACAGAGGTGGAAAAAGGATTGGTCCCTTTGAAAATTAAAGATCATGCACTGATGCTGCCAGTTCTGTCAATATTCTCATTTCTGTAGGGAAAAGCATGAAAAAGGCAGATCCAATGGAAATGGACACAACTCTCGGGTCTAAGGGAGAGGCACAGATCTACAGGCAGGACAGTATCAGGCTCAAAGAGTTTGATTTCATAATTGGCCTGATGGATACATCTGGAAGTTTTTTATCAAGAATTACACAGAATCTTAACGAATGTTATAAAATTACACCCTTTGATAACTGCAATACTAAAAAATAAAAAAGAGAGCATGATTTTCTCAGATTGCCCCTGATACATGGTGATAGCAGCATTACAGCTGTACATGAGACATTTTCCACAGGATGAAAAACTAGTTTAGGCTTCAAAACTAATATTTGATTAAATTTTAAGGACTGAAGCCCAAAATTCCAGACTTCTTTGCCAAGGATCAAAAAAGGTATTAGAAACTCATTAAAAATTGAAAAGCTAAAAAGTTTGCTGAGGAGTTGTATATTGCCAGACTGGCAGAATCAGAACCATGGAACTAAAGAGTTTAAAGACCATAATAAGAAAATATGTATTGACTTCCTGCGAATATCCATTCCAAAACTAGTGAAGGATAAATTAAGTTAAATGAACTCATGTTGATGTGTCAGGTTATGCGACAACACGAGACAAAATAAAATCTAATTCTGTGAGGCACATTGTAGCCTGCTGTCACAGCTGAAGATAATGATCATCTAAAGGTATCTGACGCGTCTATGCCTGAATGGGGAGAATTGCTTGAGACATTAAAATTGAGCACAAAAAGGACTGGCAGAACTGTGGAGGGAGACCCCATGACATCTTACAAACTGAAAGACCATTTATTCTCTAAATGTACACTTTGTTGGTGGGAATTTGAAGAAGTCTTCATAAGGCAGATTCTTCATTGGCAGACACTTTGGTTTTGAAATACCATCTTTCTTTTGATTATCTGTCAAGGACATACGAGCTTACAATAAAACACCATATCCACTGGTCTGGATTCCCAGTGGATCTGATTTGTTTGTTGAAAAGGGTAAAACCCCCTCCAATCCAGATGTAGGAAAAGCTTTCCTTTATTGCCTCTGGGAGACAGACTGAAGTGCATTCACATTTCTTCTAAACCAGTAAATATACATGTTTTTGACCCGAATAATTAGATGAATAAATTTTTGCAAACACAAATGTTATTTTATTCTCAAATTAACTTCTTAAAGTTCTGTTGAGATTTTTTTTTTAGTTCATAAATTGGCATGAAAGGCTTTTGAAACAGAACACAGGGAACTCACAGTCATATTAGTGTGAACCTGGCTCTGCTCCTAAACTATTAAAGTATGCCTGGATTTTGCCCTTTGGGTGTTGGAAACCTCTTTATTTATTTCTTTTTAAAAGATGAAACCTGCACATGGTTTTGTTTTATCTCTCTTAGCCAACTTCAGGGGGTAAATATTCAGAATGACACAGATGGATTTAGATTCTTGATTCCTTCTAGTTGAATTGTGAGGTTAAATTCCCTAGACAGTGAGCTGAAAATGTCCTCCTAGGATTTTTTTGTTCTGCCGCATCATGGGCATTTTTTGGAACTGGAAATTTTCTTTGAGTTGGAGATGTCATACAGGTAATTAATACTCTGAATGATTTCCAGCTTTGATGCCCTTCTTTCTCTTCTTTCATTCATACTGATGCCAGTCACAGAAGAAAAAAGATTGCACCAGAGTGCGAGTGAAACATCTAATACTTCTGGCATTCTTCAAACAATCCATACACATGGCCAAACCTAGTTACTGGGTACTGCTTTGGTTTCTATTGTTATTTTAGCAGTACTTGCTCAAAAACAGAACTGTTGGCAATCTATTATATTTAGTCAACTTTTGTGGTTCAGACTGTAGTATTTTAAAACAATGTTTGGGTGGACCTTATTTACTGTCTCTGACAGAGAGGAAAAAAACCCTAGAGAGATAGGTGATATTTCAAGTTTTTTTAATTTGACATAGGGAAAGGCAAGACAAATTGTTATGCTAAAATACATAAGATAAAACTTAATCATAGTAGATGGCAGTACAGTCTGCATACCCAATATCTCCAATACCCCCCTGTGGCCATCCATCATTCTTCCTGACTGACAAAATAGACAGTTGATATCAGTTAATATTAGAAACTCATTCATCTATTAATAAGTTTTCTTCAATTGTATTTAATAGCAGAACAGATTACACTGAATGACAGTGTGCAAACTCACAGGGCTTATCTTAAAACAAACAGCATTAAAATGCAGCAATTAATATAGGAAGTTGTTTTCAGCCACATGCCTTTCTGAATTTCTTTAAAGAGTTTGGAAAAAATTACTGAGTTCAGTGTTACTAGTTATAAATATTCTATTTATGTCACATTTAATGCTAAGCAAAAATTTCAGCTGAACTACAGACAGCATCCAGGAACCCTGTAAACTCCAAGGTAAAGGCAACCCCTCTGGTGCAGGATAGATCTGTGCTTTTCAAGCTACCTGTAACACATCTCTCCCAAAGCATGTAGGCATCTGCACCTCTTCTCTGTGCACTTGTCCTCCAGGTGAGGGGAATTTGGGGATGGGGTGTGGAGCAGGTAGAGGAGGCAGGTGTGAAGGCAGCGAGGGTGGAAGGGGTTGGATGGGGACAGGGATGGGGGCAGCACACAGAACCAGCACAGAAGGGATCTGCTGGGTCCTGGGAACATTTGTGAAGTTACAGACTCATAGAATCGCAGAATGATTTTGTTTGGAAGGGACCTTTAAAAATCATCTAGTCCACCCCCCCTGCTGTGGGCAGAGACTTCTTTCACTAGGTCAGGTTGCTCAAAGCACCATCCAGCCTGACCTTGAACACTTCCAATGATGGAGCATCCACAGCTTCTCTATTCCAGTGTCTCACCACCCTCATAGTCCCTGGCACCCCTGTGACTGGGGTAGTCACCTGTCCTGGGGAACCTGCTAGGATGTAGCTGTAGGACCAGTGGAAACCCAAACTACCCCAGCAAAGCCTTCTCATAGCTGTTCCTTCCTCCACCTTGCCCCTGCCCCAGATGTATGATCTTGGGGATGCTTTTCCCGTCTCCACTTTAAGGAAATCTTCTGAGTGTGCTTCTCCCAGACCTGGCCTTGAAGAAGTAAGTCTGGTAGAAAGTATGTAGTCCTTAGAGAATCTCTGGGACAAAGTAATATATTTGCTTATGGCAAATTTACACAGGAATTGGCTTTCTACCAACCCTAGTGGAAGTTGAATCATCCCCTTGACAATAAAAATTGTAAATGTAAGAGGAATTTATATACGCAGAACGTAATGACCTTATCTGAGAGCAAAATCCTGGCCTCAAGGAACACAGTGGCAGCTTTACCATTGATCTCAGTGGAGACAGGATTATACTTGTAGTTTTGTCAAGAATCTATCATTAGTGTTGTTGTTTTTAAAGTGTCATTGGATATTTAATTACAGCAAGTGTGAGAGCTTTTATCGTATAATGAAAAAAGAAGGAAAATGTCATTAGGCTGAGAGTTCTGTTAGGGTTGAATAGTTATATTCCACATGTGCCCAAGAGGTAAATCCTATGGGAGAGTGATATTTAATAATGTTTAGGAGGTATTATCTTTTGGAAAATCTAGCTGCTACAGAATCTTCCAACAAATCCTTTCAGCACTGTATCCAGAATATTCTTGTTTTTACTGAGCATGGAAGTGTTAGATGTAAAGAGCCAAGTCAAAGAAGAGTATCTTAAATATATTGGCATAAGCTCATATTTAAGGCCTGATCTGACAAACCACTTAAGTGTATTTTCAACCTCAAGCATGTTAATTATCTTAGCAACTTCATGCCTGGCTGAAAGGAATATTTAGGCAGTTTAAAAGCCAGCCTGATTTGCAAAAATAATGACCTCTCAGCGTGCCATGTTTCATTAGAATGAAAGATATAAAGAAATGAAATGGAAGTGGGAAAATTGGAGGACTTCAGCTCATAAAGTAAAAATATAATCAAAAAAGTGTTTGAACTGTACTGTTCAAGGGGTAAAACACAATTAAAAAGTGACATTTAAACAAAGATATATTTTTGTCCACTGTAAATATTTATACATATTTGATAACTAAAACCATAAGAGGAAATATAATGAGTGATGACCATCTGGATGGTATGTCAGGAACACCAAAGAATTGTTATTTTTTGCTCTTATCACCTCCTCCCAGATTAAGTTCCAGTCATCTTCTTCTGACCACTTGACCCAGCTCATTTCACTTCATCCTTCAAGCCTTTAGTCCCGTACTTCCAGTAAGGAAACAGAAAAGGTTTGCTCCAGAGCCTGACAGTGCCATTCTTGATGTGCCCTTAACATTTGGTGTTCAATCATGTACAAAATCTCCCTCCTGACACAGCACTTTGAGGGTTTGCCAGCTTTGGGGAAAAGCCACAAGGATTAGGCATCAGACCAGATCTCAAAATTTGACATTTTATCCTCCCTTCTTTTATAGCAAAATGTGCATTTTATACAAGTTATTGTCCATCATAATACATCTAGATACAGAAAATAATTGCCTTCAGTGGAGGTATTCAGGAGCAGCCTTTTGGAAATCCTGCACAAAGATGTTGGGTTTCTCTGCATTTAGGGACGGGGACAATAAGGCACAGTCTAAGTTTTTATTGTAGAAGTCCTTAAATGTCATTATTAGCTATCACCTTTTTGGACTCCTCTTATTCCTACACATCAAGGTATTCTTTCTGACAGCATGTTTAACTCTAAGAAGCTGTGCATGCAATCTCTTTATGTTGCATTGTAAGTAATTACTGGGCATATAATGAATTCTCCTTTATGTCTCTAAGCAGATGGGTTCCTATTATCAGGGTTTCAGAACAAACTGATTGTGTTAAGGTGTTGTGTCACATCTAATTCCAAGAGTCAAGGAGGAAAATAACCTCATTTATTAATGATCAGGCAAAGTAAGAGAAATTCATTATCTCAAACTTATTTTCTGTACCTGATTTTTACCCCACTAGAATGAAGGTGAGATTGCGTTGCTCTGAAAGCTGGTAGGAAAAGGATATGCAATTTAAAATTAGTTTATGCTTGGTTGTCAGTCTTTGGAGCTCATAGAGGCAGCAGTTCAAGAACAGAAAGAATTTCAAACATTCAAAAGTCATCACTGATTTATTTACCTAAATTCTGACTATAAAACACATGTTGACAATAGTTTATATCTGCTATGGTCCAAATTTATGCCTAGTAAAATTTAACTAATCTCAGTAGAATTGCAATAGTAATGTGTATAACTCAATGGATTTTCTCCTGGGAATATTCAGGAAATTCTAGCAGTTTTATGAGTATCAGTTGATAAGTGGCTATACGGATATATATTTATTGACTGCTTGGGGTAGTACTCTGCAGAGCTGGCAGGTAGGGGAAAGGTAAGTAGCTTTGGCAGCCCTCTCTTCCAAACACAATCCTCAGCTCCCTAGAAATGGCACAACTTCAGACAAAGCAATTTAAAGATCAATCTAGTTGAACTGATGCAATCTGCTAATGCATGTACATTTAAATTAGCTAAATTGACACAGGCAACATTACAATCGATTTGAATGTGTCTACATTAGCCTTAGCCTTAGTTCAAGATAGATCCAAGTTAAAATAAGATCAATTGTAGTTAAAATGCTGCAGCTTTCCAATGTGGACAAAGCCTGCCCCCTCCTTAAAGTTGTCAGAATGCTAACAAACTTGAGGAAGACTATTTTAGCTTATTTAAAATTTTTCTCCTAACTAAGTTCATTTCATCTATTAAAGCACAATGTTGTAGTCATTTGTGTGATCCAAGAGATTCTTTAAAAACAGAAGCCTAAAGGTAGGGCTCAAAAATCTGCATTCAGACCTTTAAATTAATGGTCTGATTTTCAAATAAAATGATCACTCTCTGGGTGACCTCAGTAGGACTGTAGGTGCTCAGCACTTATAAAAGACCCAAATAACTCTCAAACCGGATCACTTACTTAGGGGCTTAGCTTTGCATTTAAGAGGCTATTCTTTATTCTGTTTTTAGAAGTTTTGGATGCGAGATTTGTTCCATTTTCTGTTTTCTGCATTGTAATTCCTTTACATGTTACCACCCTTCCATTTTTCAACAATAATTTTAACAACTCTTAAAAAAGAGTTCTAAATATATTCTCCAAATTTTATTTCTTTTGACATTTGATACACATGGAAGCTAAACAATACACAGTTTAGCAAGCTGTATATTTTTGTACACCCATTCTCAGCTGCAGTCATCACTTTGCTGACAACCATCTGTGTCAACCTGCTTTTTCATTCCCATTTTGCTCAGCTGAAATGAAAATAAATTGACAGAAGCAACTTCTGCAGGGAAAGTGCAAAAAAGTTAATAGAGTGGTGGGGCATGTCTGGGCATCTGCAAGCACATTTTTTTCTATGTTAAGTTTTATTTGTATTCAAAATTAAAATGCTATTTATTTCAAATCAAAAAAGGAAAAGCAAGCACAGCTTGTTTGCTTACAAAGCAAAAAGCTATTGCCAGCCCAAGCGGTCCAGGAGAGCACAACGTCTTTACTGTTGAGCAGCACAAGGTGAGGACTGTTGAGAGGAGTGGAGGATGCCACGGCCTGTCTCCCAGGACTGGCACTAGGAAAGGGCTTGGAGAACCAGACCAGCTTAAGAAATGTCTCATTTCCTTTCTACACAATCCTCCCTCTCAGACCATGCTCTTCTCTGCATTCCCCAGACTCCTCTTAGCCCACTCTCACCTTCTGTTTAGGGTTTCCTTGTAAGGTTATTTATCTGTGAAGCCAGGGGTTGGAGAAAAGGGACACAAGAGAGGAGCTAGAAATGTTGCCTTGAGGCTTGAAATCAAGCCAGACTTGTTGGAATGTGGGTTTGGTTTCAGAGGTGTTTTCTGAAGACAACTGAAAAATGTTTTTGTGACTTAGAGAGTCATATATTATCCAGCAAACCTTATAATTATGGTCTAAGCTAACAGTTCCTATTAAAAATATTTTTCAAATCTTGTTATTATTATTATAGTCAGTACCTGTGAATCTCTTCAGTTTGAATCAGCCTTGCAGAAAGGAGCTCACTGGGAGAGATACCATGGAAATAATCTTGTATAGCACTGTTATTGGAGACTGCATCAGAGGGTGTTTGCATAAAAGAACAGAACTAAGGTTGCACAGGACTCTCACTTTTGATTTGCCCAAATTCTGTAAGCTAGAATTGTAAATTTAATACATTTTTTTTCAATAAGCATACGCGTATTAATATGTAGGATGACGTTCTAGTCCTATTTAATTCAGTTGGAATTTTGCCAGTGATTTCAGAGAATCAGAGTTTGACATATTCCTGTGTGTATCTTCCTTTTACACCCATACTGCAAGACTACACCCCTGCATCATCTATCTGAAATATTCTTGCCAGTCTATCAGAGCCTTGTCAAACCTCTGTCAAACCTTGCAGCAGTGTTTAGTCACTTTTTAACGGTCCACAGCACTGATTTTTCTGTTTCCAATATAAACAAGCATGACCCACAGAAATTCCATTAGTCCAAATCAGACATGTTCAGCACCAATTCAGAAATATGTTTAGGATCTATTCTAGTCATCTAAATAGAACTAAGTTTAGAAATCTATACATTAGGAATCCATGTGATTATGACAGATTTATAAAATGTGCTAAAGTTGTTCTTTCTGCCTTAGAAAATTTCATCGTCTTAAAGATACTAAAACCATATCTATCTCAGGGTCTCTTAGCCAGTTGTGTTTAAACTTTAGACTTGGTGCTAAGAGCAATCCTGAGACAACAGAATTTGAGTCATGAACAACCAAAGAAATCTGTGCATTAGAGTGCAGATTTCTCTAACTCAGCTACCATTAAGCTAATAAGACATGGCATACCTTAATCCAGCTATAATTCACAGAGGTCAAAAGGCAGAAGTGTGCGAGCTTGTGGCCAACTCCAATGTTTTGTCAAAAGATAGAATAACCATCCAAGTCTGTGGCAGGCTTTATGGGGCAAGGCTTAGGCCCAGTATAAACATAATTAAAAAGTGAAAGAAAAAGAAGTAGAATGAAACCACTAAACAGAAGCTCTGGACATCTCTGCAAAAATCTATACAACATTGTTTTAAATTTATACCATGAAGAGTTTAATGCATTGAGTCAAACTAGCACTTTTGCTGGTAACCCTCTATAACTTTTTACACCTTTTTGTCCTCTTTATATTCACGGTATTCATGTCATTTGTAAAAAGACCCAAAGTCTGTGGGGCAAAAATAAGAAGGACCTCTTTACAAATGAAGAATGACAGAGAAGACATACATAGAAGCATAGATGCCACCAGCACTACCTCACTTTATTATACACTTGGTCATATTGTAGGATATATTCCACATAATGCAGCTTTAGTAGAAACTGTAGTCATTCTGCAGCTGCCATTGATACTATTACTGTTTTTATGGCTAGACGTGGATTTAATGCAGAAGAAATGTGTCAGTTCACTTGCTATTAGCATTAGTGGGTAAAAGACTGGGCTACATGGCAAAGGACTGTCTGCAGAGTACACTGCTCCATCCATGAACATCAGGATTGGTTATAGGCCTCAATTCCAGGCTGGCCGCTACTGTACTGAATATGGTATAAGCAAATAAAATAATAAAAGTCACTCTTTGCTGCAGAGTGATAGAAAGAAGCCAGTACTAGTCCCACTTTTGACTCTGGAATGGGATTGCAAAGAGTTGATGTTATTTAGGAATGGGTCCAACACACATAAACAAATTGTCACAAGCAACAGACACTTTGACTGAAAGGCTTGGTTGTGCTTTCACCCAAGAGGTCTAAAACAAAGATCTTCAGCAATCAAATATAGAACCAGTGTTTAGTCAGTTGGCGCAATTTCAAGAGTCAACTGACTAATGAAAGTCAATATACAATTATATGGGATGTCAACAGTCTACAGCTCAACTTTTGCCATTCACCTTTTTACCATGTTCATTATAAATGAATGCAGAAAATGAGCTACCTATAAATATTAAAGAAACCCATAGTACTAGTGGCAAATTTTAAAATATCAAGGAAATTTTGGTTTGGATTTTCTTTCATCATTGAAGTGTTTGCTTGCAGACCAGTATTATTCAGCACAGTAAATATGTGTGTGTATATATATATACACACACACACACACACACACACACACACTTAATATACTTAACTTCAAACTCTATTACCTGTGTTATATTCTTGCTACTAAAAATAACCCTATTACTTCATGGTAAGCCTCTAAAAACTTCCATATCATGATTGCTGTGAGGGAAATCCCTGCTGTGGTATTTTGTGCTCAGCACATCTGGTTCACGTTTTTCTGGCATTCTGAAAAGATAACATCATAAGGGGGCTGCAAATGCACGTGGCAGTGAAAATGCATTCAGATGACATTTACATAATTATTTCAAGAGCATTCTCGGAAGCAAAACTGCAGGAAGGAAAGCAGGTCAAATGTTTAAAATATTGAAAGGGTAAAAAGGTCAGAACAGTTCTGTGCAGGTGGACTGTAATCCAGCAAAACATTTAAAACACATGCTGGGGAGGAAGCCACTTGCTGCTGAAAGCTTCAAAGAGCAGCTCCAAAGCACATCACTTCACCACATTCCCATACAGCTTCTTGCCATAAAATAATTATGGAAAAAATCTCAGAGGAGAATCTTTCATGTATTTCTTCTACTTTTCCTTTCTCTGGGATTTTCTCATAAAATCATATTATGATCTATCAACATAAATTTTTTTTGGAGGGAGTGGGAGTTTTTTTGCTGAAAAGATTTGTTTAAAAAAACCAGGTTTATCCATCAAACACTGCTTATTCTCTTTCTTAACCACAGAAACTTGGTTTCATAAATGTTTATTGCTCACTAATTCTTTAACTACTTAGCTAGGCTTTCTGCTCAAAATTAAAGTATTGGAAGAGCTGTATAGGGGACCTTCTCAGTCATTAATGTTAATTTTAAAATACCTTAGAAAAAAATCCAGTTAATATTGTGCCTGAATTTCAGAGAATAAATGTGATGCCAAGGCAGTTGTAAACCTTTCAGCTATCTCAGGCAAAATAGTGGAGTGGCCAGTATAAATGTGTCTTAATAAATGATAAAGGAGAGCAATTTATAATGGCAATCAAATTAGCATTAACTAATTTGATGTATTCTTGAGCTTATTACTTGCTGTGTTAACATCAGTGTAATATACTGACTTCCAAAACATTTGACATGACATCACACAACATTTAAAGGAAGAAATTAGAGTGGAGCAGAATCAGTAGTCACAATAGCTACTTTAAAAATGTCCAGTTATTCAGCCTCAAAATATGACTGTGATTGGGCATTGCAGGGTTCTTGAATGGGTCTTGCAGACTGGAGGGAATGGACTCAACTTGTGCTGTTTAACCATTTTTCTTAAATTTTATGTCATGGATTCAAACAAAGTTTTGGGTGAAAGATTACTGTTCTTTTGCCATTCGGGAGAAATGAGCAGTTAAGCTGATCCATGATTATATGGGGAATGACATTTTGATAATAGGACCCTCCGCAGAATGTAACAAGATAGATACAGATGCAGAAAATGGAAAGTGGACAAATTTAGAGTGAAAATAAGGCATGCAAGACCCCCTTAGGCAGCTGGGTGTTGGTCATGCAGTACTGCTACAGACATGGGCAGAGAGGTGGTGCCTTCCAAGGCTGGGTCTTGTCCTAGCCCATGCAAGTCAAGCCGAGGTTTTCCCAAGCGTAACTAAAGGGTTGTCCCAGAGCTGCCCCAAAGGCTCTGTAACAGACAAATGATAAGGATGGGTAGTGAATCTGGCTTTCATTTCAAGAGTATCGTTGGAGATACTCTTATGAAGAAGGTAGGTTCAGCTGGTGATTCTTTCTTGCCTTATAAGTGCTCTATCCATGTTACAAATGTGCTTTTATAAAGATGAAAGCTGTGGATACAGATCATCTAAATTTGGAACATCACAAAAACACAATAAGGAAAATGTTTTTTTTTTCTTTTCATGGAGATAGTTGTTCGAAATCTATAAGTTAAGCTTCAGTTAAGATATGTTAAGTTCATCAAGGCTGATATGGTTTAAAAATGCACTAAGTAAGTGAGACAGAAGAATTTTCGCAATCTCAATTTATTTTGAAATCAGGAAAAATAGCAAAAGCTGATATTAACACAAACGTTTTTTCTCTCTACATACTTGCTGCTGTAGTTGTTACCTGCTTGTTCAAATAATTTCAGGGACTTCTGTCAGATAATCTTTCACTAACGTATTTAGTTTCCTTTTTTTTAAATGGAAATGAAAGTACATGTTCCTCTGATAGTTATATAACAACATCACTTTTTATTTGATTATTTAGTGCTCTCTAGCAACAGTCATTTTTTCAGCATGCTGGATGGTGGACTCTGATTTCCCTGGGTTTCCACTTAGAGGCTGTTCCTGCTTGCAGTGGTGACTTACCAAATGAACACTGTGGAGTTTTTTGCTGGTACAGAAATCCAGGGCATTTCTTTAGCTTTTATAGAATTATTCTTTAGTTAAATCTTATTAATGGGTTTTAAATTGCACTTTAGATACCACATAATTCCAACCACATTTCATGCATGCCCTCCCTCCCAGACATTATGTAATATAAATAGCTTTGCTTTGGAATACTAAGTTTGCAACTGTTTCTTTTTTTTTTTTTTTTTTCCCAAAAGGTTACCATACATTAAAATTTCCATTTTAATTAATCTAAGCAGCTAATTAGGAACATTGCCTGCCATATTTTTTGTACTTTCTTATTTTCACCAAAAGCTGCTTGCAAAATTTTTATGCCACTGTCATGTATTCTGCAGTGATTCAGCCCTTCCTTTCAACCGTCATTTCTCCAGCAGTGCGCACAAATAATTAAAACGTGACAACAAACACTGTCTGGGGAGGTTGTTATCTGCTGCTTCTTGACTGATAGATTTTTAGGTATTTTAACTGGACAATAAAAAAGGAATTGTGAGAGGTCTCTGTCAATGGCTGGTAGAAATGCAGGGAATGTTATGTAAGTGAACTCTGGGCAGATGTGAGATATAAAGTAATACCTAGAAGGCAGAGTAAAGGGTTAAGAAAAAAGTGATGTGCGCATGCACCTAATGAGGAGAGGTGGAGGATGATGAATGAAACAACATGCAGGCAGCTAGAGGGTGCCTGAGGCCAGGCCAGGCCAGGCCAGGCCAGTGGCAGCTCTGTCAGGCTTCGGACTGCCACGCTGACTCCATGCCTGGCTGACTCTCATCTTGCAGCCAGCTCTCTAGCCAGCTCTTCCTGAAAATGGAAGAACAAAGTCTGAGTGCTTCCTAGGACAATGTTATAAGGCCTTACACGATAACTAGAGTTCTGAACTATGTTAAAGTATAATTCTAAATCCGTGGTAATGAGATTGGTCCCTTGGCTCCCATCCCCAGGACCTTCCACACAATTATTTTTGGTAAGTGCGTTTCTTTATTGTTCATGGTACATTGCCCAACTCAGAGGTGCAGCAAAAACAAAGCATCTGATTCAGCATAAATGCTTAATATTGAACAGCATCCAGTATACTTCAAAGGTCTGGACCGAGCATCAAGTCAATACCATTTAGTTTAATGTACCATGCAAATCCACTTAGGGGAAAAATATTAGAGAAAGGTTGAAGCATTTCCATCTCCTCACCTCCTTCTCAAGAACACATATGTACTCTTTAAGGGACCTTAAGGAACTTTAAGTTCCTTAAGGAACTTCTGAATCTTGGATTTTTGCAAACAAGAAAATCATCACAGAAATGTTGCTATGAGAGTCCACAGAATTATCAATAAACTCTTTCCAGGTAATTTTTAAGCCCAAGAATATAACCTTAATAATTAAGACCTGTCACATTTACAGGTGACTGAAAATCGTATCAAGAAGCATTACACAAATAAATATAGGAGTTTTTACCAATGACATAGACTGTAATTATTAGCTTCCAGTATAGGACCTGAGTGGTTCCTAAATGTGTTTGATTTGTATTTTATTGTGCAAGTGCAGCTCCCTGAAGTCACTGGGGACTTTTGTAGCCTCAGGTGACTCTGAAAGAGTGGGGAGCACAGCTCCACTCACATCCATTGTCGTGACTTCTTCAGGAGTTGCTGTGAAGTACCCTTCAGCTGGAGGAGTGAGCCACACGGCAGGTGAAAAGTTCTGCTTAGGACAAAGAAGGGATGAGATACTGACAATATCAATAACATATAGTATGAAAAGACTACTTACAGTACTTTTTGTTTACTGACCCTTTGTTTATTTTCTATGTCCCCTCCCAAAATTGTACCTTTTTGGAAATATTAAAAAATCCAGGTTTACGATGGCAAGTTGCTAAGGCAACAGTTTGCTATTTCGTTGAAGAGCTGTCTCCCCAATCTCATCTCAGTATTCATATCATATCTCTATGTATATTATGAAAGCTTTCTGCAGATTTGCTCCAGAAAAGGGTATGAACTTAGTAAATTTGAAAAAGACATAAAGAAAAGGAGTGTTATTTTCTAGACACATTCAGAACAAGTACAGACATTTGCCAGTTAAAGAAATTTGGGGGAGCCACTGAACCCAGAAACAGAAAAAGGGGTCGTTAAAAATAATACTGTCTCTAGACTTTAGCTTGTCAGGATGATACACTGTTTCAAATTAAACTGCAAAAGCTATGCATGCCTCCTTCTTCCATGATGAAGTGAAAACAATGTTCATACTGTTTCATCTATAATCAACCATTGCTGTACTTCTGACACGAATGGAAGCAAATTGTCCTGGATGTTTCATGCTTTTTTTTTTTTTTTTTGTTTGTTTGTTTTGTTTACTGCAGTTTATTTCAAATCCCAGCAAAGTAGAAAATATTCCCTTCCTTCAACCTTTAATCAGCTTTTGGAATAAATCATGCTAGCAAATTCTGATGGTGGACCTTCTTGCTTATTTCGAAGATCTGAAATATATACTTGGAAGAAAATAATCACAGGATTGAATCGTTCTTCAATGACTTCAGCATAATCTTTGCCCTACACTGTAAGCACCCTTGTATTTTCAGCACTTTTGGAAAGGACTGCTGTTTGAAGTTTATATGCACTGAGCTGTTTCAAGGATCTGTAGGAAATGTGAAGTGGAGGTTCAGAAGTCAAAGAGATCTGATTACAGCCAGTCCCCAAGAAAGAGGGCTTGAGAGGAAGTCTGTGTTCTTCTTCTTGAAAACATCAGAATTGTAATTACTTTCATTTCCCCAGCTCAGCAGCTAGCATTTCATCTCTGATAAAACCTCTAGTTATTATTTACCATGCTGGGTTAAAGCAAATTGCTTGGATTTAATTCTATATATATTTGGTGTCTTCATATAATTGAGTGAAAAGTCTATAAGGGAATATTTATAATCTGTAAGCAGTACCTAATTAACAACTAAAGTTCTTGTCAAGATAATCACCAGGGGGTTATCAAACTGTTATGATACTCTTTAGAAATATAAATAAATTGGAGAAGATGGCAACAAACAAAAGCAACTATGTTATGCTTTGTCAATATTATTTGAGCTCCAAATATAATCATGTTTACTTTCAAGACAAAGACTGGGGAGAAGACCAAAACCAAACAGAAGCATGATAAAAGGCACACTGAGTATGTTACACCAAGTCATTGCTCTGTTTAGTCAAACATCTTGACCCCAACAGGATAAGAGATAGTGGGAATGCCTATATGAATAATTTAAGGGATTTATTATTCATGAGAAAGATTTTCTGGAACTATTTCTGTATGAAGCATTGCCCAACAGAAGATTGGATCGGTGAATTTAGAGGTACAGCCAGGGAAGTTCAGATGAATATTTAGAGATACGGTGGGAGAGAGGAAGTTAAATACAGGAAACTCAAGATTTTCTGGCCTCCTTGCCTAACTCAGGGCTCCCTGATTTGGGATACAATGCCTCGATGAGTGTGACTGGATGAAACAGAAGGAGAGGTTGACTGCAGGAGAAAAATGAAGCTGAGGAACAGTGCGCTCCATGAGGAAGCAAGAAGGAAGAAAAGGAAAGAAAAAGAGAGAAGCAAAGGAAAGCTATTCCCATCCATCGCAAGTGCTGGTGGAAGGAGTCAGGAGTCCCAAGGGGTGGTGAGGCAGAGCAGGAGACAGATGTCCGTATGCGGCTCTGCAGATTACAGCAGATGAAATGGGAGATTCATATAATTCCTGGTTATTTGACTAGGAACATCTTAAAAATGATGTCTGGCAGGCTAGAGTTATGAAACAGAAAGGTGAGTCATTTCCTGGCCACAAGGACAGAAGAAACGAGTACAGCACTTTTCACAATCACAGCTGATGGCAGCCAGGGTGCCCACTCATAAAAATGCCTCATTTTCTCTGCCCAGACACCGCTCAGTCTGAAACAGGCACACATAGTGTCAAAGGAGTCAGTGTGCCTGATGGCCCCTCAGATGAATGGTGCTTTTTGGTGGCGAAAGGAAGAGGCGTCTTTCCAGTACGGCAGATTATCCCACAGTATCAGGACTCCCAGAGAAAAAATGAAAAATCTGGGCCCTTCCTTCCCTGCCCTTGAGGATATTTGCTCTCCTCCCTTCTTCAGCTTTCTTAGGGAATTACCTCAGTATCCTGGGAGGTGGGATGGGTCATGCATGTTGGGAAGGGTTGGTGGCAGAGGGTGGTGCTGATCCAGACCTCAAAAGAAACGGTGGAATCGGGGAAAAGCTGGGGGGGGCAGGGAATAAAAGTAGTTCGGTTAGACTTTTAAGGTTGATACAATTAATGGCATTATTTGGCTAGCTGTGCGTCAGAATGTTTCCTTCTCATTACCCTTGTTGCATGAAGAGCAAAAAGCACAAGAGGGGTAGAAATGTTGGAAAAGGGTTATTTTGCAAAGTGAACACAGTTTCCCAAAGGTGATTCAAGCCTCTGCTTATCAAATACAGCAAGGAATCCCCCACTACTAGCTCTCCCCTCCAGCCCTAATAACATGGCAAAACCCCCAAACAAATGCTGCATTATTTCCTCTCGACAGAGTAGTAACTGGGCTGTAAAACACCACTATGATATATTCTATACCAAAAGTACTGCGAAGTACACACACCATTATTTTTAACCAGGAAAACAGTAAAAGGGATATATAAAGGCAAAGCTGTAGTTAATACATTCCTTACGTTTGTTGCAATGCATTCTGTTTCAGGGCGTGGAGAAGGCAGGTACAGTATAACCACCGTATTTCTTAGGTATCATCATGTGAAGTCTTACTTGCCTACATCAGCTGAAAGGCCTTTTGAGGCTTCATTTAAAACTGTCTCTTTCCTGCCTTCCTCTTGTGTACTCTGAGCAGTGGAAGCTGTTTTCCTACCAGTACTGGTTTCATCAAAACGGAACTGCTACTCTTGCTTTTGTGCAGATGAGCGTACATGGCTGATAGCTGTAAACACTCTTCTGACATCCTTAATATCTCTCTTTGTACTTTATTGCCTCTCCAGCCTGACAGGTGGCATCTCTACCAATATGATCGGCAGTGCGAGTGCAGGATTTGAGTGAGCTAATCAAAAAAGGGTTTTTTCACTTCACTTCTGCTGTTAACTTTTCTGTTCTTTCTGTAAACAATTTTTTTTTTTTTTTAGCTTTTAGACATAGTCATTATTTAGGAGAAAGTGACATCTGTTAGATCCATGCTTCTTTTTTAATTATATCTTTAGGAAAAGAAACAAAATTATGGTGGCTGATCTATGTGGACATAAAACATCATCAAGGTCACTGCACTGAAGGGCTTGTAATCTAAATCTAAGCTGCCAGACAGTGACGACAGCAGTCTTTCTGTCTATAGGAATCAGCTTGCAATCCAGCCCCAAGTGACTTATGCCACTGTAAAAATGCTAAAGGGCATTTGAAAACAATCTTAAGGATACCTAAAAGATAATCCTGCTTCAAAAGAAGTTAATATATAACAGCATTCTATTTATGTTTTTCCTTCTTTATTTATTGTTATAAAACAAAAAGAAATGACCGCAGTAGTGGCATAGCTATTTTTTCCCCATAATGTTTTTCTCTTTTTGTCTTATATTCTGTAGCTAGCTGGGTGTGCTGCAGTAATGGGAAATGCTTTGCAGGTATCCTGGCTGGTTATTTCTACCAGCTCATGTCCCTTTCTATGAGACTTTCATGTCCTAATGAGGCAAGAAGCATCTTTTGCAGTGATTCAGCCTCTCCCTCTGGTGTAATAGGAAGAGATGCGGGATACCTTTGGTACAGCTCTTGGCATTTTCTAAAGGACTAGTGAGAATACTAAACCAATCAAAAAGCCCCACTAATAGTATGATTAAAAAAGTAAAATCCTGCCCAACAACAAGAACTGAAAAATACTTTTTTTTTTTCCTCCCTTACATCTTTGCATTGTAGCTTACATTAGGGATTTTTTGGGCTATTTTTTTCTCTTACAGCTGCACTGCCATCCTTCTCCTTTTCTTCCTTTTATACTCTAAAATACAATTTTCTGGGTAGAAAAGCATGAAGAAATTCTTTTTCTGGTTTAAGGCACTGGGCATATCAGAAATGAAGTGGTAACAGAGAAGATGCTCATTAGCATATACACTGTCTCTGTAAATTCCTAATTGCAATGGGACATCCCTGGGTTAGGTTATTTCCCCCTGGCTTCCCTCAGGCCCTTTCTGTGCCTAATTATTTCTCATAAAGAATCTATATTGTAACAGAAAGCTCTCTTCATATATATCCACAGGAAAAACAGAGGAAACCACTTAGCAGCTCTCTGGCAATGTGGTTGTGTGTAATGCAGCACATACATCTTTTCACCCTGAAGAGAAACTTTCCCCCAGTTGTGCTGCCCTGCTTTGGGAGCCCACCTGGCACCCAGCCCCTTTTTTAGGAATGGATTGGTGAGTTGTCGGCACTGCTCGCACAGCCAGGTATGCTCTGAGGAGAGCAGAAAGTGACTGCAATAAGCAATGGTGGTTGGGCAGTTGGCCTGTCTTCCCCACAAGAGGCTATCAGAAACCTCTTTATGGAGGTTAAAACAAAGCCTCTTTCTCAGAGAAGCCTTGTGTTTTGAGGCAGTGTCAGAAAGGATCAACATCTTCTTGTCTTTTCTTCTTTGATTGCAAAATCCAACCAAATTATGCATATGACAAAGCAGTTTTCTCTGTGTTCCTGGATGTGCTCTGGATGCTCTTCAGTCTCCCAGAGAAATGCATATAAATACTCTCAGCCACCTCTTGAGCAGAATAATAACACAGAATAGCTGCCTCTTTTACAGGCAGTTGTGTTCATGCAATCCCTCTCAATTTGCCTGACTTACAAAAAATCAGAATCAAAAATAAAAAAAAATCAGAATGAAACAAGTCCAGAAAAAGCCTTCTTTTCTAGGTTGTAGCTTGTCCTGGAGTTACTTTCTCTCACCTTCTTGGCTACTGAAAGGATATATTTTTTACATCTGTAATGCTTTTTTTTGACAGTTTCCAGTTACTAGACCTGTCCCACTGCTGGTGATTCCTGCTTCTCCATCAGGGACAGCAGAAACATTCAGCTCATACTCTCATTAGCAATCTGATTTCCCAGTTCAAATGCCCATGTGCGTGATGGCTAATACCCAGCTGATGAACTGTGGCCACAGAAGTCCAGACTCGTGCCTTGCTGCACCATTTCTCCCAGGAGTTTCTGGCAGAAGGCTGGCTGACAGCTGGGAACACACACCATGCTTTCCATGTGAGTGTTGCAGCTCAGATGAGCTGTGCTCTTCTGAGACATTTACTAGGCTCTGGTTCAAACTGTAGACCGGTTCAGGAGTGCACGAACTGGACGTCTTTCAGATGAAACTGAGCTGGAAGAGGTCCTCCAGAAAATCACATCCAGAAGGTGCTCCAGCTGATAATGGGCATTATCATGGAGCTACCGAGGTGAGACAAGAGCTACTCTGAAATAGCACCCCTTTCCCTGTACTGGATCTGACTGTGATAGAGCTAACTTTCTCCATAGCAGCCATTAAGGTGCTGTATTTTGGGCTTGTGCCTAAACCACTCTTGATAACACATCAATATTTTGGCTATTGCTGAAGAGTTGCTGAACACCATGCCAAAGCTTACTTTTTTCACTCTGTCCTCCCAGCAAGTAGGCTGGGGTTGGGCAGAAGATTGGGAGGGAACACAGCCAGGACAGCTGACCTGAATTGATCAAAGAGGTATCCCATACCATATAATGACATGCTCAGCAATAAAAACTGGGGTAGGGGAAGAAGAAAAGGGTTTTTGGCTTCCATGGTGGCCATTGCTTGGAGACTGGCTTGCCTTTGGGAGGTGATGAGTGACTGCTTTTGCATAATTATTTTTTCTTTCATCTATTAAACTGTTTTTGTCTTGACTCACAAATTTAATTGGTTTTGCTCTTCCTATTCTCTCTGCTGTCCCACTGGGGGTGGGAAGTGAGCAAGCAGCTGTGTGGGTGCTTGGCTGCTGGCTGGGGTCAAACTTCCATCCCCTGCCCCCACATGCATATAGAGTGGATAAGGAATCCTCAGCACCAGCTGCTACTGTTGATGAACTTCTTTTGTGCTGGACTTCTTGCTGACAGAGACACAGCTAATGTCAGACCACTGCCAGAAATTGGCTCTCTGAACCTTAAGATTCATCTCAGAATGACATGAATAAAACTGGGGAATAAAGGGACATACTAATCTTATCGCTTTTAGAACACTCCAAGGCCTGTGTGTTCCTTGTAATATTAATATCCTAAACAATGTGATTTTTTTCAAGATAATATGCTTGGCAAGAAAAATTTCAGTATATCAGACTTTTTTTGTCATGGTGCCCCACAGAAAGTGCTCAATGGGTATAAATGATCACCCAAATTTTGAGGGCAAAGATAATGACCAATAATTTTTCCTGATGGAGCTTTCTTCAGGTAAGGCCAATCAGAAGAGACAGAGGATTGACTCCCACTGGAGTCCCAGAGGCTGTGAAATAACTCCCATACGATTACCATCACCTACCCCGTGTCATTCATGCACAAATGTTAGTTGCCTGTGCTGATCTTAAAGCAATGTATGTTTATGAACAGAAAGCATTTGTGTATAGCTATTGAAATATAAAGCCAAATATCTTCACTCAACAAACATCTTTCAGAAAAAATATGAAAGAAGACAAAACTGACAGCTGTCACTCAAGTTGCTCAATGCACTGTTTGAAGGGATTCAAGTAATAATGTGATGACCATGATACAAGAGACTCTGTGTAAGAGACACAGGTAGACAAACCATGAAAAACTAGTGCATCTGATGTTCTTGTCTCCAAATGAAGCATAAATAATCAGAGTACAGCTTGAACTAAAAAAAAAAAAGCCCCCAAAGCATCTATATACACTAAGAATACTATAGAAAAATACCTGAAAGTCCAGGACTGTGCTCAGTCTCACCCAATAATTTCACGCAGTGAAGGCTTTTCTTGTCTGAAAGCAAAAGCTAGGATAAAACCACCCACCTCTGTAAATTACTCAGACAGATTTAGTTTTTTAATTTCTGATCTGATATGCTATTTTCTGTCAGGTACCATTGTTTATGTTTTATCTGATAGTCACCCTGGAGGCCCAGCTGACACTCAGTAATGCAACATTCAGTTTGTAGCCTGAGGGTCAGCACAGATTTCACTTCTCCAGCTCTCACCCTCCGTATAACAGTGGCAGCTTTGACTGTGTGCATTAATAGGGTAAATTTGTCCCTCATTCCACCTTATTTGGTGAATCAAGCAAGACAAATCCTAGGTGAGATTGCAGGGACCTGATGGTAGGGAGGGAGGCAGCAAGAGGGAGAGAAGGGTACACAGTAGGAATTCAGTTCTCTTATTTCTTGTCCTATTCGTCATGGTTGTGGAGCACAGATTATTCCTTCTGACTCTGTGGCAGCCTTTTATGTTTTATTGTGCGTTCTCTTGGGGGTTGTTTTTTTTTTCTGTTTTTCTTTTTTTTCTTTCTGAGAAAAAATATCCCCACTTCTTTCAATCTTTGTAGATGATTTTTAAATTCTGACTTCTCTTATGACTCTGCTATGCTGAAGGAGAACAAACCTCCTGGTCAGCCCTCTGCCTCTGTTACGTGCCTGCACCTAACCCAAGGAACAGCAATGGAGAGTTTTTAACAGCAAAGCTGCTCGACAGTATATTGGTGCATAAAAATACTGCAGGAAGGCCATAACATAAATGTGGCTGCTGCTGTAGGAATAGTGTCTTCTGAGTCGTTCGACTAATTTGATAATACAAATTAACATATTTTAGTGCCTTTTTCAGCTAAAATATGTAAGGCAGAAATAGTCACTGTATGATGTGAGAACATGCCTTAATAAGTATTTCCCAGGTCTGCACTAAAATGTCAGAGGCAGAAGCTGAATCTCCATATTATTTCCTTATTCTTTCAGGGGCAAAGTGAATTGTTAATACATAACTATTAGCACTAACAATATATAAAAAGATTAAGAGATTTGATGAAGCATACTGAAATAATGCAGTGAATTATTAGAATAATAATATAAGTACATGCCTCTGTTTTTAACTGCCCTCCATTTCTTACTTTGCCTGTTTATTCCAGCCTGTATATCATGAGGTGAGCTCTCAGGAAAGGATCTGCTTTTCTGCTGCTGTTCACAGAGCGTCTGGTGCAATGAAATGGGTATTGATCCCTGTTTGGTAGCCTAAGTACCACCACAGGTGAAGTAAAAAACAACAGCAGCTCTGTTGAATGGATTTCTATTTCCTTTCTTATGACAGAAAGACATACTCTATATGATAATGTTGAAAATGTCAGTGCTGAAAGGAAAATAATGAGCTGGATGAAGACACAAAATAGACAATAATGGACAATTTTGAAAGTTTAGATATTTAACGAAAGAATCAAAATTTCAGTGAGGTATCACCTTAATTTTTATTGCTGCAAATTCTAAGTATTATACCATTGTTATAGCATAGTCAGAATGTAGTATTTGTTCTATAAATATTACCGGATATCCTTAGCATATGATCCCATTTCAGGTTTTGAAAAAATTTCATTGTACCAAAGTCCTTAGAGAAAAAGGACTTAGCAATTGCAATTAGTAGAAATTTCTTTCCTATATTTAGAAATATTAGAATAGGAGCAGGTCATTAAGATGACTGTGGGCTGATATTTTCTGGAAAGTTTCAGAAAGAAAACTTGCTGAGAGCTTGAGCTATGAATTTCCCATGAGTAAGAACCATAGTATTTTACTTCTCTTTTTTTACCATAATAAATGAATGTAACAAGGCAGCAGAAGACCATGGCAAATCTTAAGAGTTGGAATATGGAAAGTCTTCTGAAATGCTAATCTTGTCCTCTGCTATGCAGAAACCCATGTTACAGAGTCCAAACATGAAACTATGCTCAGTCTTCTCACAGTGCTTTACCTGGCCGCCACTGCTTCTGTTAGCAGGAGCACACTAAACTCACTGTCAGTGTTCAGCCTAAATTAATATATGGGCACATATTTGCTCTTATGCTCATGTTCATGTTCCTCCCTATATTTGTTCCTGTCTTAATTTTTCCTCAGCAATGGTAACCAGAACTTCACATGATTTCCTAGATGACATCTCACTACGAGCTATATGGCACTATTCATCACTCCCTGTCTGCACTAGAAATGCTTCCCCACTGTACTGTAGGATTTAATTTATCCCGTTCATTGCCACATCCCACTGATGGTCATATGCATCCAGTGATCAACAGATGTGCACAGTTATTTTCCTCTCAGCATTGCTCTTAACTAACAAGTTCTCTATTCACGATAGCTAATCCTGAGGTTAAAATCCTACTTTTTATGTTATTCATTATTTCATTATTAAGCCATTCTCACTCTGAATATTCTAGTCCACTTCTCCCTGAATGATTTCCCAATTGTCCTCTGTATTAACAACAAAACATTTCCCAATTTTACATTGTCCATTCATTTCACTAGCATTTTCTGCTAATGCCACTAAGGGAGCAGTTGACTCTTTTCCAGGATACATCCTTGAGGAACTCTGCTAATAAACTGGCTTCAGCTGAGCAGTTCCCCTGTTAGCATAACATATTGTATCCACCTTAGTACGTTCCATGACTGTTTCAGACTTGTTAAAATAAACATCATCTTTTCTAGTAAAACATACAATATCATTTTGGTTATCATATCAAATATTTCATCTAAGTCCAAAGATGGAATAGCCAATACAGCATTTATTTTATTAAAGGTTAATCTGGCACAAATGAACATTGTGAGACCCATCACGCATTCTTTTTCATTTTCTGTTCACATTACAGATTTCATGTTTCCTCCAAATCCTCACTCCTCATTGAGGTAAGACTAATGGACTGTAGTTTTGCAGATGGTTTTGTTACAAAAATATAGGTACAATTTTTGTGATTTTTCTGTTCATTTGGTTCTCCCTGCCTCAGTTGTATTGCAACCCTTGCTTATGAATTGGCAGTCCATATTCTGGAAATTATTTCACAGTTCTGGAAGGAGGCTTAGCTAAACTAACTGAATGCACTTTGAGTACTAGCATCTATTTCCATTATTTATGCATTCTCCCATAATACATACCTGGCTATCTTCCTATCTTCTCACTTAAACACCTAATGTGTGCAAGTATGCTTTTGGCACTCTCTCCTAGATAAGGGAACAGATTTTTTTTTTTTTCTTGTTTGTTTGTTTGTTTGTTTTAATAAAGTTTTTTTTCAGAACTATACTGAAGCTGGTCTTATCCAGTGTATGAAGATGTGCAACATTGCTATGTTATAAAACTTCTCAATTCACTGCTCATGCACTGTGTTAGTTGGATGCCATGTATCTCTCCCCATGAAGGAGTAGGCTTCAGCTCTCATCAAGATGATGAATGAACCAAGGTGACGTTCTTCCACTTCCAATAGCAAAGCTACCTTGCATTTGTGCCTCATTCTGAGTAGTACCCCACTTCTAACTTTCTGCTTTTTCTAATTGCCTGTCTAAAATCCTGTCTGCTTAATTTTCTTTGCAAGAACTAATTCAAATGGATTTTTTGGCAATTATTCACTTTCTCCTTACACTTGCTGGCTTTTAAGATAGAGCTTTCATTGTTGACTAGTCATTTTAGAACCAGAACTCCCTCGTTAAATACTACCCAGGCTGAAAGGACTCTATAGTACTCATGTAACAGCATGAAAACAAGGGGGAGAACTCTTGTAATGAGAAATAGGGGTCTCCACGGAAATGAGGTCATGGAAATAGGATGAAAAATAATTCACTGGAATCAGTAGACTGCTAATGCTCCTCAGATGTATCTCATGACAAATGACAAATGCTACAAGTGTTGTAAGAGCTGAGCTGCAGTATTAGCTCATCTGTGGGAATACCCTCTTTTCACAAAACAAACAAAACAAAGAGTCAGCCTCTTGCCAAGACAGTCTAGAATTAGATGAATCATGTCCACAACTGACTTCACAGCATGCACCAGAAGAAGACATAAAAAGTTAGGCAGAGAATACCAGTAAACTAGAATCTAGATAATTGTAACTAGTTGTTCTTGACAACACCAGTGATATGAGGAAATCTTTTTTTTTTTCCTAGAAAATATACTGTTAACAAACCTTTATAGAATTCACAAAATTCCAGATGTATTTATTTGCTTAAATGAACTATGCCATTATAAATATGACAATTCTTTGTGAACCACATTCAGATTTAAGAACATGACTTGTCTAAATGCTGGTGTAGATATGATATATCTAAATATTAGTCTAGGCCATACAGCCTTTATCTTATAAGTCTCTGGCGTTACTGGAATCTTCTGCCAAGTAGGAAGGATACTGGAGAGGAGCAGAATCTGGCAAAGCATCATATGTACCTATAGCATACTGCAATAGGTGATTCACAAAGGTCTATTTCTAAAGGGTTTCAAGATACTGTATATTACAGGATACTGTATATTAATTAGGTCTTTTGGGAGTCATGTCAGATTTTAGAAATTTGATTCTTTATGCAATTTATCACCACAGAAAAAAGAAAAAGTAAGAATGAGAAAGAAAACATATGGCAAAATTGGAAAGTTAGAGCTATGTCGAAATTTGGGGATCCTCTGAGCATAACATATTTCTATTTTGCATATTATCCTGTTTTTGCGAAGAACTTCAACCCTTTGATGTGTAGCTAATTCAATTGTAGATTAACACATACTAAGTGGATGAACACTTTTTATGAACATTTTGTTCTGTGGGTATACATATGAATGAACATGTTTTAAGTAGTCATCAGAAAAATGCTCCTTATGACAGCACTGCAAATTATGCTTTGTCTATGTGTCTGTACTTAAATCATGGGAAAGGCTGTACCATGACAGCTCTGTGGGACTTGAAAATATCTGGCTGATACATATATTAGTAAAATCCTCCTCAAACTAGTCTCTGCTTCTGCGGACAGTGCAGAGGCAAAGGCCCTACTTACTTTCTGGCAATGATGCTTTCAGTTAGGTGGGACAGGTCCTCACCATCACAAGAAGCTGGTTAAAGTGCCTTTGAGGCGTTCCTGTTTACTGGCTTGAACTCCTTGCTTACGGTTCACCAGCTATCATTTAATCTATGAATTTTCACTTTCAGTCTTTTTGGACAGTGTTTGTAACTTGTTTTCACTATATTCCCACTTATCCTGCTTTCTGAGCTCTTCCTCCTACTTCTCTCATACCAGTGATTTCCAGCAATGATTTTAACCTTACCATGGAGTTGCTGTATCAGACTCTTTGGCATTCATGGCCTAGCATCTGTTCATTGTTGCCTTACTAAACGGACCGTCATTTAACTGCTTCCTTGGGCAGTTGGATTTGTTATCAGTGCAATTGCTAGGCCCACCAGTTTCAGTGAGTTTTGCCCCCAGTGATAGCTGGAAGGATCACTGGGAGCAAAGACAGGCATAAAACCAGCCTGTTTTGCATAGTAGGGCATGGTGCCAGGCCTAGGAGATTCCCTTTAGTCCTGGGCTACATGATACCATTTTTGCCAGCTTTGCAGATGACAGCTGTTAAGAAGGAGGGATGAGAACTGATCAGCCATGCATTTTCTTAACTCTTCCATCTCTGGCTATTCTGCTTCCTGAGTCCTTGAGATGCAGAGAACAGGCTAAACTACAGCCAAAAGAACAGATCAGCCAAAGCCACAACCTGTGTTTTCCTGGAGAAGGAGGTTTTTCAGAAAAAAACCATCACCCAAAACAGCCACCATCTATGTGCTTGTAATGTTAATATAGGTACAAGTTCTCATTTTGGAGGGTTTATAGATTTAAATGCTTTTCATGAATTCAGGAAAAAATGTCCTTTTTACTATACCCAGAGTAGCACCTTCGTTTCTCCTGCAGAAGTGGAGGGAAAATGGCTCTCTGCCACATTTTGCCTGAAGACCAGACATACATCACTGAAGATCTGGGGAACAGATGACACTCACTAGCATCAGGCAGGATTTACGGACAGCTGCTCCTGTGACAGTCGTCTCCTTCATGACCTCTTGCAGTCCCTTCGAAGGCAGCTTTCTATTATTCTGTGTAAAGATTCCTGGTGCAGAGGTGTTGCCTACATGACAAGAAATATTTGTATACTCATAAGGCAGATGGATGTGCTAATTTCTCCACAAGGAGATAATTAAAAGTGCTGTCTCCTCTCCCAGAGCATGGAACAAGTTCTAGCATTTGTTATCTAAAATAATATTTCTATAAAAATAATTTTTTATTTAAATAAAATCCATATTTCCTATGCCTATGCTGTGCAGTATTTTTAAAATAACTGCAACAAATACATAGACAGCAATGAGATATTACATTGTTTTTAGAAGGTACCTATGTTCATTTGAGAGGTGGGAACACTTAGCAGCTCTGACTGAGAGAATATTTTTTAAAAATTATAAAAAGAGCCAAATACATTTCCCCCCCATCTTAGACTGGATGAAATCTGTACTTTTTATGGAACAAAAAAATGAAGAAGTAATTTGTCTGTGTTATTTGTACAGTAGGTGTTAATGACATTCTGGGTTTAAAAAGATGAAACCAAGAAATCCATTTTTATGTTTTTTAAAGGCTAATCCTTTATTGTTATGATTTGGAGTTGTTAGTACATTTGATATGCTGCAACTGTTAGATGAAACTGATTTCTTCTCATGATGCTAATCTGGGATCAGCACAATTTTTCACTAAAAACTTGATGGTCAGAAAGGAAGTTACTCCGGCACCAGTGTAAGGTCAAGATACTGTGTCTTTCTGGGTAAAACCAAATAGGACTTGTGAGGAAGTGCTTGGGATTGTAAAAAAGAGATGCTGTACCAATGCTCCAGCCCCAAACTTTATCTTTAAAAATGACTCATTTACCCAAGAAAGAACTCCTGCCTGCCATACTTCCAGTTAAATAAAAGTGCTTTAGTTCAAAATGGATTTAATGCACAAAGTTGTATACCCTGTGATATACAGCAAATCAGATTAGTGTACCAGAGTAATTTTTTTATGCCTTCAAAATCTCCAAATTAAGCTCAAGAGATTCAATAATGCTAGATTGTTCTACTGATTGCAAAGTACTGCTTTGGTCGGGCTGTTCCCCCAACTCTCCCCGTCCATTAACCACACTTGCCGAGGTTTCCCCTCCAGCCAAAAACCTGCAAACAGTGAGGGAAAATCACTGCAGCAGGAGGGAAATGCTCACTGGTTCGTGTGTCACTTCAGCCAGAGGTAAAATGCTGCAGCCAGCTGTTTTCTCAGGGAGAGGGAGACAACGGCTGGCTTGAGACAGCACTGCCAGTCGAGGCAAAGGTGGGAAGGAGGAGGTGGGAACCTTACAGCCCTCCTTGCTGCCAGGAGGGGTTTCTCCTGGAGATCCACATGACTAATCTCTGCGGGGCTTTTCCTGCAATAGAGACCTCTCTTTTCGTCCTATAAATATAACTGCAATAAATCTCTCTGAAAAGCCCGCAGCATAACTGCCTGCTATATCCCCTACAATAACTGCCATGAAACATTTCTGCTGCCATGGAGCAATAAAGCTCTGATGGGACACGGGACTGAGGGATCAGTAATTCCTGTAATACTTTAATCTAACACCTGCATTTTCAGAGTTTTCCAGGACTGTAACTGCGCAGATTCATGTGACAACTTTTAGACAAAATGAACGGCCAAATTGATTCACAATTCTGAGCATATCTGAGCTACAAGGATCTCCAGATTGTGTTTACTGTGGATTTATTAAAACAATTAAATACCTATCAGTGGGCTAACAATGAACATATTTTATAACAGCCATTAAGATCTCCTGATGTCCTAGCAATCCACAATCAATATTCCTCTATGATCAGTTGCTAAACGGTACCACTCCTATTACATATAAAAGATAAATAGCATGTAGAAGGCCATGATATGACCCTTTCAGATCTGCTCCACATAGCAAAGGCATGAAGCAGCAGTTACCTTCACCTGTAGGGCTGGATGACCCCCATGCAGGGGCCTTCTCAGGTGATGCTAAATTATTGGTAAGGAAAAAAACCATGCTGCTAGAGCAGAGATGCTTGCCTGGCACTGCTCATTGGGCTTTACTCCAAGCAGGAAGATTTCTTCCAGTCGTGATGCTGCTCTGTCTGCATTGTGCAGGTATCTGGGTTTTAGGTTTTGACCTAGCAGGTCATGCCATCAGGAGAGCCAGGCATGTGTCTCCCTCCCAAAACGCTTACCTTACCACTTTCTCACTCCTTTCTGCTTGGGTGTTAGGGCATCAGACAGGGTATCAGAGCCCCAGGGTAAGGCTTCAGCTGGGACACAATAACCTGTGGATGAAGACACAGAGCCAGGCTTGGGTAACAGTGACACACACAGGGACTACAGTCCTTTTTATCTCAGACCCACACCCGCTTCTTGGAAAAGCCCCAGTTTGTATGAATTTCTTGAACCACTGTGGGGCTCATGCTTTTGATAGGGACAGATCTGGCCTAGGACCTGCTTCAAGTCACTTCTGCAAATCTTGCCCTCACAGTGAGAATCCCGGGACTGCTACGGAATCCTTATTCCAGTAGGCTAAACACATGCCACTTGATTCTGCCCATCCAGCATCTAATAAATAGTTTATACATATTCATTTTTAAGCCTGACTGAATAAGCTGATTTAAAAAATGAGGTTAGATTTAAATTAGTCTTCTGCACAATAAACTGTTTTAAAAGGCTTTAAATTATGAATATTTATATTGCTATTAATTTGTGGTGCTACTAGTATTTTTCTTTAATGGTTAATTATCACAACTAATGTGTTTGAATTATTCTAGAAATCTTTCCATTATTTTTTCTGTAAATATTCATTCCTGCACTTACACCTTCTTATTTAATGCTGAGGCTGAAGTGAAACATGATTAGAGCCTTTTAAAGAAAAAAAAACCCTCAAAACCAACATTCTGTCTCCTCAAGCACTAGGCTGTTTGGGTTTTTTTTTTTAATCAGCTTAACACTAAATGATACTCAGGTTTTTCACCTTGTAAGTAGATTTTGGTATGGGTCATGCATTCAATGATCTGCTGCCAGATAACAAAAAGAGCCAGACTGTGTGCTAGAAAATTCCATAAGGCATAAAAAAAGAAGC
Organism: Morus bassanus; assembly: GCA_031468815.1. Taxonomy (NCBI): domain Eukaryota; kingdom Metazoa; phylum Chordata; class Aves; order Suliformes; family Sulidae; genus Morus; species Morus bassanus. The sequence continues at coordinate 81,912,838 of CM062568.1, read as the reverse complement.
AATACTTTCCACAAGCTGCTGCCTAGCAGCTCTTCCAGCTTCAAGGACGTTATTGGACAGCTACCATTACTACCACTACAGGGTTTGCTCTTAGATCATTCAGTTAAAGATAGGGCATGAGTTTAAAATAGAACTATACCTACAAACAAACAAACAAACAAACAAACAAACAAACCCCTTTCATGGGAACAGTCTTATTCCCAAATATAAATGCTTTCAAATTTCTCTTTCTGATGGGATTAAATCTCATTAAAACTGATGGCTGCAGCCACTATTTTTAAAGTACATGTAAGAAAGTATTGTATTCTCTAACAAATTAATGTGTTCTCTTCCCAGCAGTTGAATTACCATCTTTCATCCCTGGCCTTTCCACCTGTGAGTGAAATGTCAAAGTTTTAGATAACCATTTTAGATTAAATCGGGGCATAATACTCTCAAATGATAGGAAGATAACATCTTTGTACACCAGTCATATCTGAAGTGGAAGAATATCACATGAACTGGTTCCAAACTATGGTACAGGAAAATGAACAGAAATTAGTGTACAAGTAAGATGGTGGGGAAAACCCCCTTCTATCAAAACCAGAGTCCCACAGGATGGTTACCATTCACAAAAAGCAGACCAGAGTCAATATTTCAAAGCTACAAAAAATGTCTCATGCTAGAACCATCCAAAACCCCAGTATACAGTGATAACTATAAGGTTTTGAATAATGAAGTTGGGATAGTTCCAGCAGTTTATAAAGTCTTGCACATTAAAATGTCTATGAGTTTAAAAAAAAAAAAAAAGTTATATTTTATTTATGCCCCTTGTATTTTTGTTGCTTCCCTTAGTCTGGACACACTCTTACCTGCATTTTTCAGTCTTTGCCACTGAGGACCAATTCTGGATTGGCATCCCAATACTGGTTGTCACTTTACTTGTTTGTGGGTAAAGGACCAGAAAGCTGCTTTGAGTGAGAAGGAGTAAGCAAACAAGGTCTGCCACATCTATTTGCCTGTCTTATTGGCAGCTAACTAAATTTGGAAAAAAACCTAATCCTGCGATGTCGTATGTTACTGTGACATGTCCAGAAAACATGACCCATGAGCAAAAAAAAAAAAAAAAAGTAGGTATTGCGAGAAGTGATTTGGGAAAGAAGCCAGGCTACTGTGTATAGGAAGGAATAAAGCATTTTGGAAAAGAAAGTAAAGGGTTTAAGTTGTGGTAAGGGAGATCCTAATTAGACATTAGGAGAACTTTCCAGTTGTAAAAATAGACATAAGCACTAGAATAGGCTGCCTGAGGATGTCATTAAAATATGATTGATCTTACTTTTAAGCAGAAGTTTGAGCTAGCTGTCTCATGAGGTGTATTGAAAATACAGGACTCGGGAATGCTTCCCCTGCTGAGGCTGGGTGATGCTGCATGAGCCCCAGTGCTGCTGAAATGTGGCACAGGTGAGGGCAGGGAAGTGGAGGGCTCCATCAGCATCCCTGCTCCAGAGTGGCAGGAGACAGGGACTGTGGCACCCTGACATTTAAATGCCAGTCATGATCCTTTCTCTTCTGTATTGCTTTCTGTAAACCTATACTCCTGAAAGGCAGAACCACAAAGAGAAGTAATTTGCAAAGCTTTGAAAGGAGAATTGACTAGAAGGAAAGGAAAAAATATTCATCGTTCAAATCAACAATAGTGTTGGATCACTTCTAACAAACCTAATGATCCTTAGCTAAATATTCATCAGAATATTTAAGCTTAATTTCAAAATGGCCTGAAACATATCTGAGTCTTGATCTCCTGTTCAGATTTCAGTGTGATCTTAATATCCTGAGGGGAAAATGAAATACTTGCACATAAAACTGTGTGGAAAAGCTTTTCCCCACTCTGACAAAGTTGTTAAGATAAAAAAAATAAAATCCTATCCCACACTGGGATGAACCTCTAAAGGCTTTTGGTAAGGAAAAAATAAAAAAAAGACAAAGGCAGAGAGACTGATTCTTGTATCATTTCAGAATCGTCAGCTGAGACCAAAGCTCACCACAGGGTCTTGCACATCACAGACGAGCGCACGGGCATAAGGATTTGACTGATTTGGCTTGCCCTTCCCAAGCTGTCCTTTATACAGGGGGAGACTGATTGAGTACAACCAACTAACATGGGAAATCCAAGTTCAAACCTATTTGAACCAAAAGACCAAAGACTTGAACCTTGGTCTGTCATGCCTCAGATGAGTGTCTCTTCCATTAGTCTCTTGTGGATTCAGCGTTGAGTTTGATGCCCACCCCCGCACTCAACATTTTTCCTTTCCCCTCATCTTCCCCATGTGTGCCTACCTTTTATCTAGCCTGTCCTCCTGAAACTGGTGCCTACATGCTGCAGCAGGTTTTATTTATAACAAGGTCACTTTTCTTATGGAAAAAAAAAATATTTATTTTACAAAACTCCAGTTACCTGTGTATGTATGCTAACAATGTGATAACTTTAGCTGTTTAGATATATTTAAATAGGTGGACAGATAGCTCTGCAGTGCGTTACACACACTCACTCTGCATGCCTTCTGCTGTTACAACATGGTGACTGCTGCTAGGTAGATCCAGTTCAAAGTCGTCTCATCAATCACCTTAAAAGCCATGAAAACTAATTTCTAAACTAAAGCATTTTCAATTCATCTTTCATGTGTCATAAAGATACTTTGAGTTGGAATTTCTTATTATCTGTCTCTTACCTCCCACCTCTGCAATCACAGCACTCGTCACTCAGAGAGGGAAAGCTGCAGAAGGCTACATTTTCATAAAGCTATTTGGGATTTTTTCCAGATAGCTCTCACTAAGAAGTCAATGGAAAAGACACAGCTGAAACCGTGGCAAAACAGTTTGAAAATTCAGTGCTGTCTATGAATTACCTTGTAAATGAAAAGACTAAGGAAATAAGGGCTGTAAAAGCAATTGGATGGAGACAAAGTTAAAATATTACGTCTTGTTTTCAATTGTGTATTTCCATAATATCTTAAGCAGTGTATGTCTTATAATAAGCAGATTTTCTAACTGACCTATCTTTAGGGACTTCAGACCTATCAGCATCTTCACAGTATACTGTAGGAGACATCTTCTTTTGTCTTTTGCATGACCATAAAAAGCTTCAAAATATTTGGAAGTGAATGTATTGCAAAAGAAGGATAATTTTTTAATGCTGAAAGCACAATTGGCTAAAACTATTCAGAGATTATGTCTTCTGTTTATTTTACTCAGCTAATGAAGTAAAAAATAAAAAGTCTGGTTGTTGATAGTCCAGGTCTATAAAACTAGCCTCTGGATATGAGTCAAAGCTTTACAGCTCTACAAGGTGCCCCTGTTTTATGAGAGAGTACTCATGCCTTCACATTATCCCTGAGTTTTACACAGCATGTAAAGGCCAAGACTGTAAAAGAAGAGGGTTTTCTGTTTTGTTTGTCAATATTATGAGGTATTTTTTGGGGGAGGTTCTTTCATACCTTACTATTTTGTTTTCCTTCCCACTTGCACTAATTTTTGTTTTCAGTTCTCTTATGCCATGGTACATCAAAGCACTCCAACTTCTTGGTAATTCAGACCAAATAGTATCTAATATCTAACGAGAATGGGATACGCTTGATAACATGAAGTTTGATAACCTCTCAGTAAGAAACCAAAAGCAAACACCTGCCAGGATAATCCTGACTACAGAGAATCCTAAACTACAGCTGACCTAATTTTGCAGAATGATATGTGTTATAAGATTTTTTAATAAGTAAAATAATTCAAATATGCTTAAAAATTTCAAACAGGAAAAATTAAAAAGACACACTGGTTTCTCTGCATTTTATGTATCACCCTCTGGTAGGCTGAAAGTAGTTATCCTCTCTTCTAAGGCATATACCTTTAATTCAGAGATTCTCATGTTCTTCATACATAAACCCAATCCCCTGCAGATGCAATTATTTCAACTAATAGTTGAACTGAGCAGCCTGTGCTGATTCCGAACATTGACCTGTCCTTTGTCTGGTAGAAAATCTTGCTTCTTCTTCACAGACAGAGATAAAGCAATTTTTCACATGGATCAATATTTAATTTTTGGTTTCGGGTTTATTTTGCTTTTTTTTCTCCATAAGTTGAACTGAACAGCAAGAAGCAGGGAAAACGAGGAAAAGATGATCTACAGATTTCAGCTGAGCATTGGTGGGTTATACGCCAGAGTTTTAGAACTTCTTTCCTTTTTCTGGCAAATACTTACTTTTGCAGTTAGAAAAATATGGAGCTGAACATGACCCTAAAGAATTCTTGGGCAAAATGCATGTGGTATGAGTGTATGTTATTAGTAGAAATTATGCTGCTAAACTTCATTAAGCTTTCTGGTAGCGTTCTGTAATTTAAATTGCTTATCAAAAAAGAATGATTTTTGAAAATGGCTTTCCCAGATTCCCCTAAATAAGAAGAACCTACCTCCCAATGTAAACTAGAAAATCTTTTGTTCTGAAGTGGAGACTCTAAGGAGAAATATAAAGTAACATAACGTAACGTAATACGATATAACATAGTATAATATAACATAGCAGAATAGAGTAGAATAGAATAGAATAGAATAGAATAGATTTGTGACATTTATACTTAAAAGAAAAACAGTACAAAAACAGAAGCCAAAAAAAGAACACCGGAAGCCATTTATTTTCTAAAGATATTCCTGAATTTTCCTATATTAGCTTTACATTTATCTTCCCATTTTAATTTTAAAATTATGTTCCATCATTTAATTTTGGATTAGATTTTTAAGAAGGCCAAATTTTATCATTTTGTGTGCTATTTGCTCTGTTGCACTCTGCAGGAAGATAGAAAAGAAATAAGTAAAACGTATTCGTATCTACTTTGGATCTATTAAAATGTATAACCCATAGAGTGGATAGTATCTGACACTGAAAAAAATCCTGCAAGACATCTGATATAAGCCAGTGTGATACAATCACTTCTGTAAAGCTGAAAGCGAGAATTATTACTCATACATTAATGAGTCTATATTTTTTATTCTGAGATAGATATCAATACATCTTGTGGCTCAAGAGATAGTGCAGCTCATGGGGAACAAAAAGTATCTCAGTCTCCTCCCCACCACCTCCCCTAAAAACCAGCATGAATGATTAAGGTACAAGTGCTCCTGGCTGCCATCGCAGGAACTCCTGCTCTGTGGACAACAGCAGACAGTGCTGACGTTCACTGACACTGTGTGAAATGTCCCATGCAGGATGACAGCTGACACCATGGGAGGCTGGCAGCAAAGACACTGAGCTCCCCGACGCACCCATGGCCGTGGTGCAAGGACACCAAGCATTTGGCAGCTCAGCTTGAGACTTTCCTGCCTCCCACCTGTGCGAGGCTGTGGCAGCTGGAGGGGTAGCCAGGACATGAGACACTCTGGGGGACTGCTGGGGAGGGAAGGAAAAGGAAAGTTCAGGGATATTATTTTAAATCAGATCAAGTTATTCAGTGGCATTCATGTCTTGGGTGTGCAAGGGGCTGTGCCACCCCAGAGGATGGGGTGGTGCAGAGCAGCGCAGGGAGGAACGAGGGAAGGGAGGTGGGAAGGCTTTCAGGCAGCATCTCTTTGGATATTTGGGTGTTTTTTCTCTTTGGACAGTGGACCCATGGTGTAAATGAAACTGGACCAGTCTTACCTGAAGAATTTTTGTTGAATTAGACCACATAGGCAGTGAGTACAGAGACCGACTGACATCAGGTGGTATGAGCTTGGTCTTGGAAACTACAAGAAGTTAATTCACTTTTTACTTCTGCTTGTTTCTACTAGGTTTGAGAAAATAAGATTTGTAAACAGCTTTCGAACAAGCAGGATGCTCACAGATATGGTGGTTTCCTTCAGGATATGCCCCTTTGCCCCAGCAGCACCTGAAGGCTTCTAGCCCCACAGGAAGCCTAGTCAACTCTTCCCAACCCAAGGACAGCTCTTTCTTAGGTGACCACAAAAGGTGGCTACTGAGCCTCTTTCCAAACCCATTTCTTCCACAGATGAGATGTGCTTAACACTCCTTAGCAGCAAAATTTACCTCATCACTGCCTCATTTTTATCCAGGTTATTTTTATTCAGAGCAGTGTTGTGACTGACAAGCATAATGCTATTGACAAGGCACACAGTAGGGTCTAACTACTCAACCCAAGCTACGTGCCTCTCCTTTATGGGAGTGCAATCAGTGCCATATACAGTATACCATGCATTCTCTATTAGCTATCATCTTTTGTCATGCACATTTTAACTTGCTAATTACCCTATCCATATGTTACACATGCTCCTAAGCTTCAATTAGTAGCAGCACCTGTTCAATTCCTGCCATATACTTTTAAATATTACGTTTGGACATTCCTGGGTGGGGGCAGGATTCAGTTCCAGACTAAGACACATTTGGGGTCTACTTGTGTCCAGGTTTGTGCTATATTAAGACAAGATCTGGGCAATGAAAATCAATGGAGCAATTCAATTCAATTCACCATAAAATAGACATCCAGAGAGAAATTCAGTTGCCTAAACAAAGGTATCTATTTCCATTTTAGCTGCCCTGAAATGCCTAAGCACTAGCATTTTAATTTGGCTATACTTTTGAGGATAATTTCCCTTTTCTTCCCTTTCCAACATTTGGTTCACATCCTGGAGCAGTCCTGGAGAACGAGGAACAAGATTTCTTTCAAATAGGACTCAGCCAGACCATGAGCCCCAGGAACACTCCCACTGAGCTTTGATCATTAATGGATGAAGTCCTCATGTCCTCACTAGAGCTCATGAGAGTTGTACCCCCGATAATTTTACAGTTTATATAGCTGGGTTGTCAGTGCAACTCTTTCAACTGATAGGTCTGTTATATTGCATCGCACTACTTGGCTGGAGATAGCTCTCTGTTGGGACTGGCGGGTATGACACTGGAGCTAAAGGTGCTTCAGACCCTTTTGGGGTGGGAGTGTGAGGCCAGGCGGCATTTCCCAGAGTACAGATAAGGATGCTTGGCGTCTGCGTTGTGAGAGCTGAGTCCTGCTACTGGTGGATATCATCAGTGGAACTGTTTTCTAGCTCTGCTGCCTGGCACTCCACAGACTATACTGTGAACTTAGATGCCAACACATAAACCTTTTAAGTTCAGAGTCTAAGTTCTGTACTGAATTCTTCCATTCCCAGATTGCATTTCTCCTTTATGCAACAGCACTTGAGACTTACGTGGATGTTTGCTAGACCTCTGATGGGTCACAATGTGAAGCTCCTTAATTTCTTTCTACTTGCTTTTCAGTCACAATCTCACTCAGCTGCACCACTTTTGTATTTGGATTATGTGGTTTAGGCCTTCATAGCATTGCTTCAGACTGTGAGAATAATGTATTTACAATTTACTTAGTACAAAATCCTCACCTCTCAGTGTCCTAAATAAGGACTGAAAGGTCAGAAGAAAGCCAAAAGGTTTTGTTCTTTTCATCTGCAATTTTAGCAGCCCAGCCTGTGTTTTCTGATATATTTGTTAGTATTTTTTAAAATACTATAGCTCCTGGTAACACTGTCTTTATATTCTGTATATCAAAACTTCTCATTCTTATCACACTCCTTAGGGGTTGATAATATTTATTGGGCTGGCAGAGCAGAATGCTTAAATTTCAGTTAAATCTTTGATAAGATATTCTGAACTCTGTTCCTGACTAAAAAGGTGAAAAGAGGAAAATACATTTTTTTTTTCCATTTGGTTTTTTATATGGGCCCTTGACTAAGGAGCATGTTTCGAAAGGTATCCTGCATATTGGAAAATCATATTCCTGTGCAGTTTAATTATGTGTTTTCAATTTATTTTCTCTGACTCTCCAAAGGCAAGTGCATTATTGTGTGTTGTTACATAATACCCAGCCATGTGGAAAAGTAGCAGACACACCTTTGGCAAGTGCCTGCGCAAGTCTCCAAGGTTTTCACCCATGTTTTCACAGATGTCCTCTTAGAACCCGTCTAATCCCCCACATCAAGGTTTTATAGATTATTTGCACTCATTGGGACTGGTGTAGTATAGAGCCAAGTATGCAAAGACTGCCAGCTGGCCAGAATATTTGATAAATGTGAGAACAAAAAAAAAACCCCACTCATAGCAGCAAAGTGATCTATTCCTGGAACACCAGCTGGATTGCTGTAATAAGCTATTAAACCAGTGTAGTAAAATGAAACCCAGATTCACTATGCAGATTATATAGCAGATCTATTTCCTTGTACAGTGTGGTTTCATTGCTTTATTTGTAGATCATTGGTCACTTGCAATGATTAAAAGATATATAATAGTTTGACCTTTTCATTCACAAGTTTTGAACTAGAATGCCCCAAATTAAAGTTGTATAAGACTGTGCCCCTGGCACCCTCAAATATCTGCTTCCATTTCAAATGACTCAGTGAGGCAGACTCCCTGGCAGACTTACTCTACTAAGAAATTATATTCCAGATCTGGAACTGAGATAAGTGGTTACAAAAGACCATCTGAGAAAAACAAAATCTCAAATGCACACTAACATAACAAGGTATTTCTTTTTGCAATAAAGAAGAATCTGAATGTCTGAAAAAGACATGAGGATTGATCTTCATGGCCATGTGTAATAGCACCATCTTGTGATCCCTGCCAAAAAATTAAAAAGAAATATTTCAACTGGAAGCTGTGCTCTCTGATAACTCAGTCTTTTCATTTGTGACTCTAATAAGCTTGGGACTTGATATATAACAATAAACTAAACATTCAACCATAGAGAGTATAGTAACTGAACTTAGTGAAACACTGCGTTAAAGAACTAGCAAGGTTGAGATGTGTGATTTTTGTTTTCGTTATCTTTCTTTCCAGTGACAAAAGAAGAAAAACACCAAAGAGGTTCTGGTCCTACTATCATACAAGAACAACCAAGTTGCTTGTCTAGTTAGACATAATATTTGTTCTCATAAAATACTATTGCAAAGGATATCTCAGGAATTGCAACAGAACAGTATCACCACCAGTAAAAGTATACTGATCATCTGGCCCATTAGCTCTTGCTTTCAGTTTTACACAATGAGGACTTTGATATTTTGGTACTCTGGGGACTGAGAAACTGTAGGAGTGGCAAATAGAAGAACGCCATCCAGTCTGTTGGTTATTACACCTGTCTGAAATCCAGATGAAGTAGGGGGAGAATAGACATTTGAGGGTAAAAACAGAAAACAAAAACCACATCAGGCTGACAAAGCACTACATTTCCGAATGAGAAATGACTAACATAAGAAGGGTCAGTTGCAGATATATCTGTTCCAAGCTAGTTAGGAATACATGTCTCAGATGACACAACCTATGGTAAATTTAAGCTATGGTTACAGGAAATTAGTGTCACCAATGGGAAAAGAAAGCAGGCTACAGATGATTTCCTTACTACACCTGATTAACTTTCAGAGTATGGGGAATGGAAACAGACCAGTGGCCAGCAGAATTTTCCTTTAAGGCTGGATATAGCCAGGGGTTATCCATCTGGTGCCCTTGCTTTATAACGCTGTCAGCCCTTAACAGTGGCACAGGCAGCATTTCACATATAGGCCTTATCCTGGCAATCAAGGCAATTTCTAGTTGAGTTCAGTGGATTTGAGAATGCTCAATATTTGGCCAAAACCAACCAGTAAAATGTCTAAGAACTAAAAAACATAATTCCAGCTTTCACATCCCATGTGAGATTTTGGGGAGACTAATTAGAGATAAGGAAGGCTGAATTTTGAGTCAAATTTCTCTGCTTGATATTTTAAACATAGCATATATTGAAACAAATACTATCAGGGTTTTATTTATTGTGTTCTCTGTTTCCCCCAATGAGTGATATGTGACACCTTTACTAACAGACACAGAAACTAGCCATCATTTTTGGTGGGACCAGCCACAGGTCCTCTGTGTTAGTGATCTGCTACAGAGTTTGCATAAGCCTTGCTAAGCCTTCTCAGTTGCAGTGGTAAGGAAAGAAATTTTTTTTTTCATTACTTAAAAAATGCTGATTTTCTGGCTTGGTAAATGAAAGTAATTCATCTGTTACAGCTGCCTATAACATAAATCAAAAGCATTATTTATGTGAATTAACCTGGGGACCTTACCACTCAGGGGAGAGAGGTTTGTAGAGATGGCATTTGTCCCTGTAGAAGCCCTCCCTCCAGTTGAAACAGGCTATGTTTAGCACAGGTTAACAAGATTTCAGTTTTTCCTGATGCAAAGAGATTTGGGGAGGGGTGGATGGGAAGTTTGCTGAAGCTATCTCATTATGAATTTCTGAAGAGAGGCAAATCTGGTCTTTGAGAAATAGAAGGTACACTCACTATATGTTTCTTTGTGTTGCAAAACTCCAACTAAGTTGCCAGGCACTTCTTTTATTTCCTTTTTTATTGTTGTTGAGGTGTTTGCTGCAGTTGCAGCCACTGAATATATATTCCTCCTCTGGCCTTCAGAGCAGACAGCCTCTGTTTTGTTAGTGCTTACAAATAATTTAATAACTGATTACAGATGTTTTTGAAAATAAGGTTTTGTAGCTAACAAACAAAGAAAAAAGCAGGTTGTTATATCACCAGTGTTAGTGTGTGTATTAATAAGGTTGGTTAGTGGTCACATATGTTAATATATAGCAATTTTTTTTTCTAGCTACTTATCATTCCCACAAATGATTTACTTTAAGTCCTGAGGTTATTAAATTAGATTTAGTACACTTATCTGTGCATAAATAGATACATAAAACATGAAAAGATCATAACAAACCACATCAGAAGACAGAAATACAAATTTCTGGTGCCCTGGGTTATGGTTATTGGTACCATTAAGCCAGAGTGCACCCCAACCAGTTGCCCGGCATGGCATTCTTCATGACATTCTGCAGATGTTACTGAGATGAACAAAGGTACTATAAATCATACTCACACTTATATTTAGAATTTATTCACAGCTACTGTGGCTCATTGGTGCTTGGCATCCTTTCTGTTTTTGATCTGGCGTGGCCTGAGCTAGCTCAAGTCCCAAAGCACTGCTGCCATGTATGCATGGCTCTGGGTCTATGCCAACAAGCTCTGCTTTTTAGCTGTGCTGTTTCTTGACCAGAAGGCAGTGCCTTGTGGAAATACTAGCTTGGGTTGATGCTAATTTGAGGATTCCTGCACTTTTGCCTCATTATATACTGTGGGTAAGCTTGAAAGATTATGAAGACTTTGGAATCACATGAAACAGATGTAAAAGTCAGTAGCAAAGTATAGAAGCAGTCATGCTAACTGAGGCTCATGACAGCAAAATCCACAAAGCTCAAATAATAATTCATGGTGCATCTTGAAGAATGAAAAAAGAAAGCTCTTACAAATAGGCACAGGCATGTGATACCCTCTAGCAACTTGCAAAGATTCAATCCAGATAATTGACTTAACCTAAAGGTTACCAATATGCAGATTAAATTCTGGTTTTGTCATTTTTCAAGGCTTATGAGTTTAAAAACCAAGTTGGCCGGCATTACTTGGCACGTTTTAAATTCCTTGGCTGATTTAAGATCAGCCAGTACTAGCAAATGCTCTTTTCCTTTCCTGGATGCATCCCCTTCAGGGAAATCTCTCATTTTTCTGGCTTTTTTTGTTTATTTGAAACAGAGGTCTACAGAAAGCCTGTCTGAAGAGTTAGCGAATATGTTTCAGTGTACAAGAGTCTTGAAGTAATCTTATGTACTCCTCAGACTGGCATCGATGCCTGGCAGTGGCTTATGGCACATATGGCAGTTCATTTTACAGCTTCTAGATTTCCACTGTGGGCAAATTGAAGGTGAATGAATTTTATGATAACACATAAAACAACCACATTATTTCACAATTTTCTTTGAAGATGTAGAGTAGAAGAGTCAACCACCTTCATAAAGAATCTTACAAACTATCACTTTTTTATTTTTATAGCCATTCCTATACTGCAAGGCAATAAGAAAAGAAAACCCTTCAAACAGATAGTTATCTCTATTAGCAATAGAAGGCAATTGCCCATTGAGGTTATCATAAACCTGTGTTTAAATTCTGGACAGAAACATGCAGAAAAGAAAAGAGAAGCCAACAAGAAAATGCCATACCCTTGAGACAGAAATTGGTTGAAAAACATCTGGGAATAAACATTTTAAATTTTATTTGATCTGACCTATTTACTGTGCTTTTCTACTATTATTTCAGTTGATTACTGCAATTGTTCAGTGAAAAACAGATTCATTAACTATGTTCCATAAATAAAATCACACTAAGCTTATTTTCTAATCACTGATCATTGTTTTTAGACTTGCAGGGTGGAGATGAATACATTAAATATCAGTACTCTGTGTTTATCAGGCTGTACTTATCACTTATCATTTAAGCCTGGTATCACATTATAAAATTAAATCACCCTCTATCACAAGCCTAGAAAAGAATTAAAAATTGGAAATACGCAAAACAGTTCAGAAGGATGGAGACAACTGAATATTTTCTGGCTAGAGCTGGATAGCTGTTAAAATACTTAAGCGATTGGGCTGCCCAAAGGGACTTTAATAGCAGGGTTGGGAAGGAGGCTGAAAGTTGGGCTCTCCCTGAACAGAACTGCCCCCAGCTCAATGGCTGAAAACAGCAGATCTGTGTCTTCTCTAACAATATTACTGGCAGTAGCCCAATTAGAAAAGCATGAGATAGCTTGTTGCCTTTCTGTTAATACAAGCATTCATATGGAGTGCAATTAATGCAAGTCTACATTTTCTGACTACATTTTTTTTTGCCTTGTTGTTAGAACTGATGGTGAGCAAAACTAACATCAATCATTAAGAAATGGTGTGTATAAATAGTTTCTATAACAAGGGAATTACCTGTCCTGAGCATGAAAGAATGAAGAATGCAGACATCCTAGAAGCTCTTGCTCTTCTTGAGAATGTCATCCTACTTATTTTTTCAAGTGGGGAAAATAAAGTCTTAGAAAAAATCATACAACACTTTATAGAGGAGAGCTGAGATGCCTTTTTATTGTCACATTTTAAGAACTCATTTAACCAACATTTGGGATATTGCAGGCTACTGCAGAAAAAAATGCCATTGGAGTGGCATGTTCCTGACACTCTTCTGCTCAGTTTAGAAGAATATATAAAGTTCTGCCATGTCACAGGAAAAATCAAGCTACCAGCAACAATTCTAGCTGCAAGTCTTCTGTAGCTGACATCATGAGCTAAAAGCTGACTCCCTAGGCTCCTTTCATTGTGTCACACCGAAGTTTGGTTGAGTTTTCTTTTCAGTTGTGTTTCCTTTGTATTTTCAAACAACCTTTCTCAGATCCTAGCTGAAAAAGCTCAACCTCTGCCTGGAGAGCCTTTAAATTGCTGAGCAATATTATACTCATATGCAGGGAGCTGGGGATGAAGGGAAAGGGAAAGGAAAAGGAAAAGGAGCAGAAATATGTGTTGAGCAGCCTTAGAAAATTATCCTAAATGACAGGCAGCAGTTAAGCTCCATCTCAGAGAGGCTCAATACCAGCCAGATGAGTTCTCTATTTCCACAGAGCATTGGATGGAAGGAGCTGTTGTACACCAGCCCTGGTCCAAGTCCTCTCTCTTGTAGGAGACAAATGAATTGAGGTGGTACCAATGCGAGCTGCTCACAGAATATTTTTGCCTGCATTATTGTCTTCACCGTTTGGTAACTGGCAATTCTGCCAAAGCAAATTTACATGATGCTAGGGTAAGCATGAACTGCAGTCTGTCTACAGCCTGTTTATGCTATTCTCTTTCTTTACAAGATTTCAATCCCAAATTACCCTTATAGAAGCCTTTCTATCTCCCCGGCTCAGTTAGTTCATTGCTCAGGGTTATATTTAGAAGCAGATACCTTGTTTTTGTGACAGTACAGGTGAAAGGGACATTACTGTATTGATTGAAAGTCCATCTAAAGAAGTACCATAAACAGTGATAGGCATTTAATCAATCATTTAGATCCAAAGAATATGTTCTGCTTAGCAAAGAAAGTGGGAAAAGCCTCTCACCACATCTTTTCTTTATTCTAAGATGAAATTACTCTGGTGATTAAAAGAAGCTGCTGTTAAATTCTCTGCAGTTCATAGAATTAAAGTGAAGACGTGACTTGGTGAAGAAGGATTGAGTTCAGAGCATGGTTTATACAAATTAATTGTATATGATGGAGGAATACCTTAGTGTAATAAGGAGCAGTTTTGTACTTCCTAAGAATTTAAGTGATTCTCACTTGCAACTTGCTATCTGTATGTGTGTACATGCACAGTACCGTAGGTAGGCATTCTAGATTAGTGTAGCCTTCAAATGCATGTAGAAATGCTAAAAAGTGCCATTCAGGCTCAGTTTGCCTGAAGCATATGAAAACTATAAGTAAATGCTTTCTTCATCCCATCAGCTTTGATATACAGTGTCCAGAGAAAGTGGTGGGAGGAATGTGATAGCCCATTGTGGGAGAGCTTTCTCAGACATTTTAAGGATTGCATGCATATCTCAAGGGATAAATTTTCACTTCATAAACCAAATAGTACTTACCTGGACCTCCCATAGGCTACAGTTTAGAGAAATAGGCACTAGACAGAGATTGTAAATGTTACCACTGGAATCACTCAGTCTGTAACACAGATAATGGATTTTGAATTAATCAATATTCACAACGCAAAGAAAATTAAAAATCCAGTATAGAGATAAGAAATACTGCTGTTGCTGAGTTTTCAAAAAAATGGGAAATCACTTTTACTTTCACTGTTAAAAACAAAAGAGAGATGAACAAAATTCTGTTCCCAGAGTAGGGAATGCTGTCACCCCTTAATCTTCTCTTTAAAGCGACTAAATAAAATAATGTGTTTGTTCTCTAGGGTGTGTTTCCCAGTTGTGCTTCTCCTCTGTGAACCCCCTTCACTGTTTTAGCATCTTTTCTGAACAGTGGATATCATGACTAGGCAGAACAATTCAGTAGTGATACCAGCGTCAACCAGGATGCATTACGTCGGAAGTAGACTGGGTAACTGTGACGGAAATTATACGGACTTTAAAAATCTCTAGATTCTGTAGAATGCATGCTTGAGAAATATGCAATATAAATTAGAGTAGATGTACTTATTTTGCTATTTTTTTTTCACTTTTAACGTCCAACACAAAGTCCTGTTGATAAACCCTTATTATGATGTCGCTGCTGGTAAATTCTGCATATGATGCATATGATGAGAGTTGTGCTGCATATGCGACATTTTCCTTTTGTATATTCCCATAGAATGTACATAGAAACAGAAATTACAATACATACACATACAAACAAAGACAGCAATGGGAAAGAGTGTCCTTACTTATGTTATTGTAGTACTGGGATGGTAAACAAAAACCTGAACTTGAGAAGCACATAAACGTTGTGAACTTTGTTAGGGGAAAAGGATCTCTAAAAAGCTCATATAATCTTACATTAGCTATAATTTAATTTGAATGCTGAATTGCTTGACTGGATTCTAACAAAGCCCTTATAAAATGTCAAATGCAGCTGATTCTTTGGGAGTACAAAGCAACACATTTATGTTTAACACACACTGAGAGCATTTAAATAACTTATGAAGTGTACCTGTTAGTCATATTTTGAATTTATGTAAATCCTTTTAATTCTTTCCAGGCTTCTTTTTTTATATCAGTGAAAGAATAAAATCTGGCATTTGAAACAAGCTATTATAATGAACAAGGCAGAAAATTCAACTATTCAAATCTAATGATATTTTTATCCTCATTTTTTCTTTTGTAATTTCATGGAAACATAAAATTTCCTAATAAGTGACCTTACTGATGTAGTTTCCTCTATTGGAGGGTAGATAATATTCATAGATAATTTGCAAAGTAATTACTGACCTCTTGGGTTGCCTGTCAAAAGAGAGAAACTCTTCTCTTTTGTCTGCAGTTCCTCAGTATTTCTTATTCTGTATTAACTTCACACAGGCAAAAAAGCAAGGGCAATTGACAGAGATGCCACTAGGAGATATTTACTCTGCTGGCTTAAATAGGTTGCCAGCTTTCCACCCCATTACTTTAGTAAATACCTGTACAACAATCTACTCCTACCCAGAGAAAAATGGAAAGAACATAGAGTGAGAGGTAACAGCAGTAGACAACAGTGGAAACTTATTTCAGCAGGTGTGACTCAGAAATTTTAGTTAAGTGTATGTCATTTTTGTAGCCATTTTTCAGATAAATTAGAACATAATGCTTGAAAGAATTTTTGTGATATTTACCACTATTCACATAGAGCAGCTTTGCAAGAATGAGTCAGTCTCTACTTCTTCTTATGCACTGAGCAAAATTATTTCCTGAAGGTACATTGATTGGCCCTAGATCTAAAAGGCTTTACGACGAAAAGCTGGTGGAGTGGACATGATTGTGAGTTAGTGGTAGGATACAGAAGGAAATCATCTAACTTGATTTTCAGATTGCTGATTTTTCAGGATACTGCAATATTTGTATGTACATATTTTCATATATGAAATTGCAGAGACAGAAACAAACATGAAACATGTTATTATGTGGTGCTGTTTTTCTCCACAGGCTAAAATACTAAATACATCATTAGCTAAACTGTGAACTCTAGTATCGCCTCATCAGCTAATTTACATCCACTAGATATAGAAAAATTTCATAAATATTTGCATTTGAATAATGATGATCACATTCAAAATAATTTGTAAGCCAGTGAAAGGAGACCTGCCTCAGAGCCTAGTCTCTTTGGAGTTAATGGTACTGACTTCGACAAATACAGCATATTATCCTCCCTTTTAAGAAAATAGAACTTGACTTATGGCAAGGCTTCCTTTTCAGAAAATAGCAAGCTGTACAAATTTTTTATCTGTGAGGTATTTTAATACAAACCACAAATCTCATGTATCAACTCCGCCCCCCCCCCCCGCCTCCAGACATCTATACCTTCATTTAACCTTTTTTAATTTTTACCTCCTTACCCTCTGTTTTTTTAATCTCCCTAACCCACAAATTAACCAGAAAGAGCCCCAAGATGACTAATTCCTGGGATGGACTACATCATGGTATAAAACTTGTGGATTAATTGGCAGTTTATGCACCATTCTTCCCACATCATGTTTTCTTCTTCCTTTGCATTCTTTTCTAACCTGTGGTATTGTGATATTTCCCACATATTTTTCAGAGAAAACTCTGCTTATTTTCTTTCTCCTATCCAATTTTCTTTCTCTTCCTGTCCTTAGCATGAATATTGCTAATTCCTGTTTGGTTATATGTATGGCGACTTTTCCTGGCCTGAAAGTTTTTAGATGGATCGGAGGCTTTTCTTATTCGTAAAATGAAGGAATGCAGAATAACCAGACCTCTCAGATCAGTAGAAACCTTTAAAGCTTCTGCTTGTATCTGTGACTTAAGTATTCCTTAGTAGCCTTTGTAAGTGCTTATGTTTTAGGATACAAGACAGCAAAGAGATAATAGAGATTGAATGGGAAAATATTTTTTCAGAAAAAAAAAAACAAAACCCCAAACCTGTTGAAAAAATATATTTGATCTGGATGTTAGAGCCATCAGGATTGAAGAGGATGCAACAGGACAGAGGGACATTGAGCATAAGATTCATCCAAATCAGCAGAACACCTTTGTTTTGCCAGCTTTGCCCTTTCTGGAATAGACAATTGATCTACACTGCAGACACTTAACTTGACAGTGAAGAAGCTGAACATCCATTTAGATATGGGACACTGTGGTCAATAGTGAGGGGTATCATGAGTGGAAGAGAGAAAAATCAGTAAGTATGATCAGTCCATTCACTTAGTAGACAATAGATGTGCTGTTATGTGTAAACTTCACCTGCTAGGTGCAACTATTTTCCAAGTTTCTAGTCAGAGATCAGTAACTAATACAGTTAATTTAAAAATATTGACAAGACGTTGTAAGACATTCTTTTAATCTAGGAGAAATGTAGCTTTAATAATCTTAAGAACTTTATTCATGGTAGAAAATGAGAACAGTTTAATTAAAAGCACCTAATTCTTATATGAAATCTGATTGTACACATGTGCACATGGGATCTATTTCCCAAGCTCCAGTCCAGGCTAGAGCTGTGAAAAATTTCTCTAAATCAGCATACTGATATATGGTCCATAACTGTTCTGAGTGACTATGATTAGAAAAACTTTAACATAAGATCTCTTACATGAGCTGTACAATCTGAATTGTACCTTTTTACATCTATTTTTAAAGAAAGACTTTAGATACTTCTAAATGAAGGATAAAAGCAAGTAAAATTCTCTCCCCTCCAACCCACACATTTCTGTTCTCCTCAGAAAACTAAAATTGTTTACAAATTCTGTACATATGCTTGATTCCTTCTGGCTTCCCAAAATTCTACTCCTGCATTTCTGTAAAATAACAGCCTGTAGAGGTTGCTGAGGTGTTGCACTTGTTTTTAAGCATTCAAAAAGCAGCAAAACCAGAATGCATCTTTTCCTAGGGGACAGATTGAACAATGGATGACAAGTAGTATAATCAGCTGCTACAGCCAGCCAGTCCATTGTGCTAGTGTCTGTTGCTATATTTTGATTGTGTCTAAAGCATTTTTCATCCTTCCAGCATCATCCCAATGGAAGCTTAATGAAAAAAATGGGAACACCTTTCCATCTTGTAAATAAACATCAGTCATTATCTTGTTTTGTCTGGTTGGACCCAAATTATGAGAATTCAATTGACTCTTTTAAATGAGTTTCACGCCAATCTGACAAGGTATTTCAAATGTCATTAGAAGATAAAAATGAAAGCTTGATGCTGGCACAAGAAATAACTTACTTAGAACAGGGTTCTCTTAACATCTGGAGAGGATTAAATGTGAACTTGATTTTTAAAGCTGGACCTACATGAGTTCAGGAATCTACAAAAATTAGTTATTGTCACCTCAAATGTTAAGTCTTAGAAACTGCAGACAACTTGGTTACAGGGTGGAACATTTTTCCAATGCAAGTTCAACAAACCACCTATTTGTTCCACCTTCCTGCAGCTAGAGTCTCTGACACAAACTTTTTGTTAACAACCTTTTGTATTAATTGTATGGGAACAGTGTAACTGAAATGAGAATATCAGTTGTAATTATGTGCTTTTCATCCTTTAAAATGATACAGAAAGTCCGTTATAATATCTTCTCCTTCACTAACACAATAGATTCATTGGCTGTAACAGCCGATTACATTGTTTTTCAGCCATCATTCAAGATGCCCCGTGATGGGCTGCACTCTGTTATTTCTGCTCGCTTTGTTTATGTCTCTGAAATTTATAAAAGTGAAAGAGGTCAGAAACTTATACAAATTCTTATTTTCTTGAAGAGAAAGTAGGACATGTAATACAGGTATTTCACACCCACCATCCATATGCCAGTCCAGCCAGTTAGTCTTTCAATGGAACAAGGCACTATTTAATACAAATAAGAGAACTTGTTCCTAAGATGGCTTCATTCTTCATATTAAGTATGAGAACATCCAATAACCATGGACACCCAAACAGAATTATCTTTAAAACTTCTAAGGAGGACACTTTGGTCAAAACTTCCCAAATGTAAATATTAAAATGGAAAAAGATCAGACCCAGATCTTAATTATGGTTTTTGTTGTGGGTTTTTTTTCGGTTTGGTAATTTGATTTTATTTTTTTTTTAAGCAGCAAACTACTTAAAATGTTATAGAAAGCCAATGAGTGATTCCCTCTATCTATACCTAAGTCCATTCAGTAGCTTTTGTTGCAGACAGAATCACAGATGCCCTCATATGAGAGAAAAGGCACTTTTTTGCTTTTGGCAATATTCTGTGGAGAGAGAAAAAAAAGTAAAGAGAAGTCACTATACTTCATGTACTCCATTTTAGGTACTTTATGGTTTTATTCCTCTTATGTTTAAAGCCAGCTTATATAACTTTTTTAAGACCGAAGTTTAAATCACATGGGACATGCTAGTTTTTTCAGACAGAGACAATCCATAAATAAAACCTCATGGTACAGCCTTGTCTTTTTCTTCTTTCCTTCTCTACTCTGCTACTTTATTGATTGTTATAGTAATCCATAAATATATGTACCACTGTTTTAATAATGCAAAAGATTTACTTTGTAGCTAAGCCATTAATATACATCATCAGCTGGTTTTCAAGAACATGACTAATACATCAACAATAGTGGGTTTTATAACCTTGTCATTCATAGTGAACCAATATTCAAAGAAACTTGACTTGCCAGAGACTCACCTTTATTGTAACGATTTGGGGGCTTTCAAAATCCTGAGTAGCTCTCAGTATATAGAAATTACTGCTGCAGAAGATCAGAGGAAAAAGAAAATTCAGACATGCTTTTTTTAAACAGCTGGATATCTCCATGATCAACTGTAATGCCACATTGTCAAGGTATGGGTAAACAAATATGCTCCAAGGTATAAATTAGTGAGCAGAGAACCATAAAGGAATTTCTTACTCATGGACCACATTAACTACTTCCCTAGTTTCTTCTGAAGTGATGTGTGTCCAAGTATGCCCCTCCTTGTAACATCATGTGTTGGACAATCCCAGGGCACATGATACAGAACATGGCAGAACATGGGTAGGATGCAACACTTCTCATTGTTAGAGAAACATGGTATTTCCTATGGTTTTGTTCAATGTTTGAAACTTGTATTTGTTCTCTGATAACTTCACAATGGCACTCTGAGATGATCTACACAATAAGGAAAGCTAGTGCTGAAGCAGGACCACAGTATTGTTATTTCCTGAAGGAGCTAGGAACTGTGAGCAAAGATTAGACCCTACTGCATTCCCATCCAAATCTGCAAATCTAGAGAGCAACGCTGCATTAGATGTATTACTGATGTTGAGGCATAAAAGAGAGATAAAAACAAGTATGGGTGGGAGTGACTCTACTTTTAGGAATATGATCTAGAAAAGACTGGTCTTAATACAGGTGAAAAACATGAGCTTTTGCGGAATGCCATTTATTATTTTCAAATGATAAGCTTTCATACGTCATCAGGAATACAAATGGGTTAAGACTATTTTGGTTCTGTAACTAAATAGAGAAAATGATGGGGACGATGCAAAAAGCAACTTGTTCAAAAAGAAGATTAAGTTTTGGTGAGATAAAAAAGTTGTAAAGCCTGTTATCAAGTTAGAACCCTCTCTCTTTTGTTTATTTAACTTGAAATAGTTATTTAACTTAAAATATCTTTAATTTAACTTAAAATAGACACTTTCAAAAGAAGAACATCACTTTCAAATGGAAAATTGAAAGAAAACAATGTAGAATTCAGCTGTGTTTTTTCTAAAGACATCTGGCCAAGGAGAATTCCCTGTAATGTTTAACAACAGGCACACTATTAACCGGTGATGACCGGTATGCTCCATTTCCTTCTAGGGTACATACATTTTCTCATCACATGACATGAAGTGATACAATTAATCTTTTTATGTTCCTACAAATCAATCTTCAGTAGTGGAAACAGAATTAAACACATCAACTCTACAAAATTTGTGGTGTTTTTTCCTGTGACTTGATTATCCTGCTGAGATGCCATCACTATCTCATGAGGCACAAAGACAGATTTCCACATGGGAATATAATGTTTCATTCGTTGGAGGGAAAGGCATTACTTAAAGGCACAGTAAGCAAAGGAATTTTTCCACTCTGCAGGTGGTCAGGAGAGGGAAAGGAAGAAGATATAAGTTTTTTTTCAGAAGCATTTTGTAACAATAATGACTTTCTAGAAGCCAGTGTGCCAATACCAAGGCTGACTATTTAGGAAACCTAGCGCTATAACCCATGGCTTTGAAAATATAAACTGCAATCTACCTCTCTGTACTCTCTAGAAATTGAAGGCAGTGGGAAATCTCAGCAGCTGATGTGAAATAAATATCTTCTAGAGGATTGGAAGATATAGGAGAAAACTGATGAAGCCACTTAAAATTTTAAAAGTAGGTATTTTACTATAAATGTATTTTTTTAAAGATCACAGGAGAGGATAACCTTTTCAAGGCGGCAACTTGCTCTGAGCTGAGAGCTTAAAAATAATAGCTTTGTTTTTCTGCCTTATCATGCACCATCTCACTGCTTTAAGCAATACAAGGTCTGAGATTGGCGTATAATATGTTAAAATGAAACAGGCAGCATGAAAGATTTCCCCTAGCAACAGAGTTATAACATTTAAAAGCTGTCACACCTGAAAATGGTGTGACAAAAACATGGGGTGGTGAATCTGAAGTTATTGCATAAAACTTTGCTTTATCTCCAGATGTAACCAGTTCATGAGCAGAGGGCAGCTGCTGAACTGTCTACCGCTATGTTGTCGTTCCACCATACCACTGCAGCAATGTGATAGCTGCTCATGCTTGAAAATTCCTACAATATAGTACTAAGCATGTGTATCATTGTAACCAGGACAACACTATGGTTGCTAGGGGAATTAAAAGAAAACAAAGAACCAAACACCAAACTTCAGAGTCAACAAAAAAGTTCTGCTGCAAAATTAGAAACAAAAAGGGATGACTGACCATGTTACACATATTCTCCAATTCATCATTATTTATCCTTCAGTGTTATTCACAGGACAAAGCAAAATTCAACAAAGCAAAAACCCCTGCCAGCCAGCCTCAATGTTCAGTGTCTGATATGTGTCTTAGAAGTACAAGTATCACATAATTCATCATCACCACTTTTTTTCAAATAGCATTGTTCTTTAATGCTAAACCTCCTAAATTCACAACACAGTTTTGAGTTGTTAAAATCTTATACTGAGTAAAATGAGAGTATGAGAACACCACAGGAAATATTGCTTTGAGAGATCCTGCTCTCCCTTGGGTCTACCTCTATTAGCGTCTTTGGTCAGATCAGATGGGCTCTTTGGAAGCAAATGTCCTGGTTGTCTCCACTGACCACACTTCAGTTCACATTATAGAGTGGTCTCTGAGGCCTTTCAGATGAATTTGGATGGGAAGATGCACCCCATTATCATACCTAACACCCTCCAGACACTAGCAGGAACTCAGTCCATGGGACCAAATGAAAGCAAATGTGAAATAAAATCCCCTGACATGCCTCCAGTATGGAGGGCACGTCCTCGGCAGCAACTGCTTTGCTCTGCAGATCTCTCCTCTTGGTGTCCTCTACTTGCTGATGTAGCTAAGCTCTAGACAACTTTGACACATCAGTAGTATTTCAGATAGCACGCTCTTTAATGTTACATGTGTTATGCTGCTGGTACTTAACCACATGCGATGTCTGGTAAGCAGCTAATAGAAAATATTTTGCCAGAAGAAGTAACCCTATTAAAACCAGAACTATCAGTCAGTTGGCAAATGCATTGTAGTAAAATCCAGCATCAGCCAGCTTAAAAAAAAACAAAAAATATTGAAAACTGTAACAATCACCTCTCCCCTCTGTGGCCTATGATAAAGGAGCTGATGGTTGACCCCATCCAAATTACAGATTGGAGGGAAGCATGTTATAATTAGTCCTAAACTAGAGATAGGATGCCTAAAAAGCAGGACAACTATCTGTGTGCTGCTGAAGGTGCAGACACAGGATATATTCTGAAATGAAAACAACAAAACCACCAGTAACAGACAGTTCTTATTTAGAAATACAGCTAGAATCATAGAAAATCTCAGGTTGGAAGGGACTCAGCAGGATCATGAAGTCCAATTCCCTGCTCCTCACAGGACTACCTAAAAATAAACCATATAGCTAAAAAAATTATCCAGACATTCCTTGAACTCTGACAAGCTTGGTGCCATGACCACTTCCCTGGGGAGCCCGTTCTAGTGGCCAACCACTGTCTCAGTGAAGAACCTTTTCCTAATGTCCAATCTGAATTTCCCCGATGCAGCTCCATACCATTTCCTTGTGTCCTATCGCTGGTCACCAGAGAGAGGAGATCAGCACCTCTCCTCTGCTGCCCCACATGGGGAAGTTGTAGACTGCGATGAGGTCACCCCTCAGCCTTCTCTTCTCCAGGTTGAACAAACCAAGTGACCTCAGCTGCTCCTTGTAGATCTTTGTCGTGGTTTAACCCCAGTCAGCAACCAAGCACCACGCAGCCGCTCGCTCACTCCTCCTCGGTGGGATGGGAGAGAGAATCAGAAGAGTAAAAGTGAGGAAACTCCTGGGTTGAGATAAAGACCATTTAATAGGCAAAGCAAAAGCCATGTGCGCACAAGCAAAGCAAAAGAAGGAATTCATTCACCACTTCCCATGAGCAGGCAGGTGTTCAGCCATCCCCAGGAAAGCAGGGCTCCATCACGCGTAACGGTTACTTGGGAAGACAAATGCCATAACTCCAAACGTCCCCCCCTTCCTTCTTCTTCCCCCAGCTTTATATACTGAGCGTGATGTCATATGGTATGGAATATCCCTTTGGTCAGTTTGGGTCAGCTGTCCTGGCTGTGCCCGCTCCCAGCTTCTTGTGCACCCAGCAGAGCATGGGAAGCTGGAAGAGTATTTGACTAGTATAAGCACTACTTAGCAACAACTAAAACATTTCCACATTATCAGCACTGTTTTCAGCATAAATCCAAAACATAGCCCTACACTAGCTACTATGAAAAAAAAAAAAATTTAACTCTATCCCAGCTGAAACCATGACAATCTTGCCTTTGAGACCTCTCACCATCTTGTTCACCCTCCTCTGGACACACTCTAATAGTAAGATATCCTACTTATATTGAGGCACTGTGGTGGGTTGACCCTGGCTGGATACAAGCTGCCCACCAAAGCCACTCTATCACTTCCTCTCAGCTGGACAGGGAAGAGAAAATATAATGAAAGGCTCATGGGTCGAGAAAAGGATAGGGAGATCACTCACCAGTTACTGTCATGGGCAAAACAGACTCAAATTGGGGAAAATTAATTTAATTTATTACCAATCAGAACAGAGCAAGATAATGAGAAAATAAAAACTAAATCTTTAAACACCTTCCCCCACCCCTCCCTTCTTCCTGGACTTAACTTTACTCCTGAATTCTCTACCTCCTCCCCCTCGGTGGTGCAGGGGGATGGGGCATGGGGGTTGCGCTCAGTTCACCACGTGCTGTTTCTGCCACTCCTTCCTCAGCAGGGGAAGGACTCTTCACACTCTTCCCCTCCTCTAGTGTGGGGTCCTTCCTACAGGAGACAGTCCTCCATCAACTTCTCCAACGTGAGTCCTTCCCAAGGGCTACAGTTCTTCATTAACTCCTCCAGCGTGGGTCCCCTGTGGGGTCACACATCCTGCCAGCCAACCCGCTCCAGCGTGGGCTCCTCTCTCCACGGGTCCACAGGTCCCGCCAGGAGCCTGCTCCAGCATGGGCATCCCATGGGGTCACAGCCTCCTTTGGGCATCCACTTGCTCCAGCGGGGGTCCTCCACAGGCTGCAGTTGGATATCTGCTGCACTGTTAACCTCCATGGGCTGCAGGGGGACAGCCTGCCTCACCATGGTCTTCACCAGGGGCTGTAGGGGTATCTCTGCTCTGGCACCTGGATCACCTCCTCCCCCTCCTTCTTCACTGACCTTGGTGTCTGCAGAGTTGTTTCTCCCACATATTCTTACTCCTCTCTCCAGCTGCAGTTGTGCAAATATGTTTCCCCTTTTTAAATATGTTATCCCAGATGTGCTACCACCATCTCTGATGGGCTCAGACTTGGCCAGTGTTGGGTCCATATTGGAGCCAGCTGGCATTAGCTCTGTTGGACACAGGGGAAGCTTCTAGCAGCTTCTCATAGAAGCCACCCCTGTAGTCCCCCTACTACCAAAACCTTGCCAGGCAAACCCAATACAGGCACCCAAAACTGCACACAGTACTCAAGGTGGGTCCGCACCAGTGCAGTGTAGGGTGGGACAATTGCCTCCCTTGACTGGCTAGCTAGGCTGTGCTTCATGCACCCCAGGACATAGTTTTGACTTCCAGGGTACACTATTGTCTCAATTCAACTTGTCATCAGCCCAAATCCCCAGATCTCTTTCAGTGGGGCTACTCTCCGGCCTTTTGTCCCCCAATTTGTATGTATAGCCAGGATTGGCCATCCCAGGTGGAGAATCCAGCCCTTGCTCTTGTTAAATTTAATACAGCTGGTGATTTCCCAGCTCTCTAGTCTATTCATATCTCTCTTTAAGTCCTCTCTACCCTTGAGGGAGTCCACAGTTCCTCCTAGTTTAGTATTGTCAGCAAACTTACTTAATGTACATTTGATTCCTGTGTCCAGATCATTTATAAAAACATTGAAGAGAACTGGCCCTAAAATCAAGCCCTGGGGAACTCTACTGGCAACTGGCCACCAGCCTGATGTAATCCCATTTACTATAACACTTTGAGTCCAACCTGTCAGCCATTTGCTCACCCCATGTATTCTGGACTTGTCTATCTGTATTGCTGGACATTTTATCCAGAAGGATACTGTGAGACAGTATCAATAGCTTTGCTAAAATCCAAAATCACCACATCTACTGGCTTTCTGTGGTCAACTAGATGGGTGATCTTGTCATAAAAGGAAATTAAGTTGGTTAAGCAGGACTTTCCCCTCATGAACTCGTGCTGGCTATGACCAATGTCTGTGTTGTCTTTCAAGTGTTTTTCAACAACTCCCAGAATAACCTTCTCCATAATTTTACCAGGCACTGAAGTGAGACTGACAGGCCTGTAATTACCAGGGTCTTCCTTCTTACCCTTCTTGAAATTGGGACAATATTTCCCAGCTTCCAGTTGACTGGGACCTCTCCAAACTCCCAAGACCATTGAAAATTAGTGGAGAAAGGTCCCATGATGAAGCTATGTGACAGTAACTACCTACACACTAGTAGTAAAAATATTACAAAGGTGTAGCATTGCTTGAGCTTCAGTGTGACAGAAACAGTCCCCAAATGGAAAACCCATGATTTTTCAAAAGCAACCAAAACAAAATGAAAATATCAAAACACAGAGGCAATAAGGCACACAGATAAATATATAGTCTTTTTTCTTTCTTGTAGAAATACTATGGAATAGAATTAGGACATTTTGCCTTTTGTGATCTCACTTGATGTATATATAATTAAACTTTAACCCCATGGACTTTTATCTTAGAATGTCCTCTACTCTTTTTAATACCACAAATGATCTTGAGACATAAAACTAAACAGAATTTTGGTTTGTTTTCTTTTTTTTTTTGAGAAACTGAAAGTTCAAAATGAAAATGGCTACTTCCTGTGTGGGTTTCTGTTTCAATAGAAAGTATTTTCTATTATAAGTTTGACAGATCTTTCTTTTGGATTAGCTCCTGTTGTAATGTGGATTTTTCATTAAATCTTATGTTATTTACTCAGAGGGGAATGGCAATCTGGCTGCTGTTCAGTGACGGAGAAATAATGTTCAGGCAATCAAATACCACAGAGATATGTCTGGTCTAAGAATAAAACAGAGAGGCTGGGGGAAAAAAAAGTATCAGTCTCCTTACGAGACAGGGACCTAAATGGAGGAAGTCCTAGCCTAAACAGGTGTGCATGACAGAGGTTATCACCACAGGTGGGCAGATTTCTTACAAAGCAATTCAGTTCAAAACTCCAGATCTCTTTAACTGTGTGTGTGTGTGTGTGTTTGTGTGTGTATGTAAAAAAAGAAAACTCAAAATCAAAGACTAGTTTTCTAGTTAGATCATGGGAGCACTTCAGGCCATTTGGAAAGGAAATTCAAATGAAATGATTCTCTGTCTCTGTTAATGGTATGGGACCTCGTATGTCAGCTGCAATCAGTTTGAAAAACTCTCTTAACTTCATGGGGGCTTTGCTGAGCAGCTGTCTAGGAATGACATATTTTTCTGGCTCTGTTCTTGGACAAGTACACTTAGAGGTTTAGGAAAGGGGCAGATGATGTCTGTCAAAATACTTGCTCTCAGAGATCCTATTTAGAGTTTCACATCTTTTGTGATGGGATGCTCTTCAGTGCAGTGTGCAAGACATGGAAGGTGTCCTGCATCAGTAGGGTCAGCAAAGTAATTTTAAAATCCATTCAAAACTGAGTGCTCCATGAAAATTATCCCTTGGAAGTAACTTGTAATCAGCAGTAAAAATGCAGTATCAGAGCACAGCATAAAGGCACTGTCATTTGCAGCAACTTGAGAGATTTGTATTATGAGGAATACAACTTACCCTTTGCCACAAGAGTCTCATGGGTGAAAAAAAAGCAGCATTTCACCCTTTCACCCTACAGTTTGCTTGTAAAAAGGACTGGTGGGACAAAAATGTTGACTGATTTCATAGGCATTTTAACATAGTTTTTTTGCCTCACAGCTGAACTGAATGCATGCTCACAAATGGCTCTGCTTCAGAACTGGCCAACAGAAGAGACAATAAACAAAGTGACTGTGGCCATCTCCTCCTGGGTGCAACCATGTGTTTCACTTGCTTACAAGATGGAGTCTGTTTCTATTTCATATAAGGCCAGTGAACCTCATTCATTTATGCAAAAGTGGAGTTGTCTGTGGATTTCATCATAATGTGGGAAAGTTGAGCCAAAAAGAGCCACTGGTGCTGCCTTGCCTGATACTTCATTGAATGAACATCCAGTTATGGGTATAGAGGACAAAATATGGGGAAGATGTCAAAGGTGACTTTACAATTGCTTCCTCTGAAAGGAATCCACACAATGGTCAAGTCCAAACCAGAGTTAATGCTCTCCAATCTTCCCTGGTTGGGCCCTTTCCAACCTTGGGATACCAATTGCCTGTGGAGGTGCTGAGAAGCTCCTTGTAAGAGCATCACAGGATTTTATTTTTCAGTCAAGTTCAGGAATCTTATGTCTGCTCACTTTGACTTGAGGGTGATG
The DNA here is from genome assembly GCA_031468815.1 of Morus bassanus. Lineage (NCBI taxonomy): Eukaryota > Metazoa > Chordata > Aves > Suliformes > Sulidae > Morus > Morus bassanus. The sequence continues at coordinate 81,884,023 of CM062568.1, read as the reverse complement.
CCATAAAATGTGAACTATTTTATTTTATTTTAAAAATACCTCACATACTCAAGTAACGTAGAGTTCTTTATTATTCAAGAGTAATGACTTGTCAGCTTCCTCCCCACTCTTTCCTTTACAGAATGAGATACATACATCACCTTTCAAAAGAAGCAGTGCTGCTGTGACATTTAGAAAATGTTGTTCTAGTCTATGTGCATATATTTTTAAAGGGACTACAATTTATGAACTAAGATTGCTTAAGCAATATGAACAAAGCTCATTTCTTTATGCATGCTTTATACAGCAACAGTGATGTGTCTAAAGATTATACTTCATTTCACTATAACAGGTAGATGACAGAAAGTATAGTCTGTTTTCACCACTGGCACTGGCTGGAGTTACTTTTCCCGGTCACACGGAGAAGCACTGTACCTCAGTGCTGAAAGGTTGTCTTAAATTCTTGATGTAGAGCCATGGCATGAAGAGCAGACTCATAGCAAAGTGAGTGCCTGGGGAGAGTATTTGGAAACTCCAAGGAGAGGACTGTGAACTTCTCACATACTGTCAGACAAAGTCTGAATTACTCATTGCACATCAGTATGCAAGGCAGGGGGATAATAGGGGACAGCAGGGGCCCAGCAAACAAACTGGAAAGAACCATTTTTGAGTGGCTATGACTCTGATAGCCCCCAAGCCACCAGGGACAATGGGGGCAGATGCAAGCCAGAGGAGCAGAGTCTTTGGTGGGGCAGCTCTGGAAGGAGCAGATGACTTTAAGACATAATTAACTTTCCTCCAGCTCAGGGATCATGAAGATATTCCTCTGCACTTGCCAGGCTGATACACTGTAGGCGTGAATTTTTTTTTGAACCAATTCTCTGTGTGGCAAATGACATTACATGTTAGGCGGTTGCCTTGTATCATGTGCTTAAGTTCCTCTCTGTTAAATTCAGAACTGAAGGATAGGGCTGGAAATTGGTCTCCTCCCACACAGGGTCCAGAGCAATGCCTGACACACAATTTTCTTCTCTTTGTACCTGCAGAACAAAGCTGCTTAAAAAAGTAAAATGACATACAGCCCCCAAGCTCTATAGACATATCCCACCATTAAATGATGCAAATAAACCTATCTGTTTACATTGCAAATATAACTGAACTGGTAGGGCAATAGGGAATTAATTGAAGAACTTACTCGACAATGAAGACTCTTATGAAAAGGAACTCAACCATTAAATTACTTGCAAAAGAGAACTGTAATGGTGATTGGAGCCCTACTGAAAATAAAGGCCAAATGAGATGGAATGAATAATTTCCAGGATTTGCGTACAGCGCCTTATACTCCAGATTTTCTTGCATAACTAAACCAACTTAAAGGGAAAAAGAATTACAAAAGGAAATAATGTGTTAAAAGAAAAAAAAAAAAAGAGGGAAAAAGATATAAACATCTCAAAGATAAAAGCAGGAATGACAGCAGCAAACCAAACAGCATTTTTCATGGCTATTGCTACTTAAATACCTGACAGCTCAAATACATCACATCTTACCTCTGAACCTAAAATTTTTCCTCTCCTTCTCCATACAGATAAATTTTGCTATCTGCCATTTCATGGGAGAAGAAACTGAGGCAAAGGAAGAAAGCTAAATTGTCCAGTGTTGCCCCCTTCTTTGGATGCGAGCCCATAAAAAAGTACAGGCATCTTGACTGCCTGGAAAAGATGCTTAGATCATACTACCCTGTTTTGTGAGCGGAGAAAAGCAAGTAAAGAAGGGACAAAATCCTGCTGCATTGACATACTCTTGTCTAGGAAGGGCTATGGGACCGATGTGGTTGTGTGGTTCAGGGCTGCTTACAGGACACAGATAGTCTGTGCTTCCACTATGCTGCTTTTTTGCAGGGTACCACAGTCTGTTCCTGGCTTGAAGGAAGGATGACTGCATGTAAATGTGGTTGCAAGAGCCAAATATCCTTGCAGAAACAGGGTGTTGTGTTTTAGCCCCTGCTGGCAACTAAGCCCCACCCAGCTGCTCACTCACTCCCCCACCGGCAGGATGGGGGAGAGAATCAGAAGGGTAAACACTTGTGAGTTGAGATAAGAGTAGTTTAATAATTAAAATAAAACAATAATAACAACAACAATAATAATATAATGAAAAGGAAAAATAATGGGGGGGGGGCAAAAACCCAGGAGGGGGCGGGGTAAACAACCAACACAAACCACAAGTCCTGCAACCTCTCACGACCCCCCGACTGACACCACCAGTCCCCAGCCCCGATTGCTTCCCTGCCCCAGCCAGCTCTCCCAGTTAATATACTGGTCATGACGTCATACGATATGGAATAGCCCATTGGCCAGTTTGGGCCAGCTGACTTGTCTGTGGCCCCTCCCCTCCCGGCTTCCTGTGCACGTGGCAGAGCATGGGAAGCTGGAGAAGTCCCTGACTAGTGTAGGCACTGCTTAGCATCACTTAGGTGCTACTTAACAACAACTAAAACGTCAGTGTGCCATCAGCACTATATCAGCTACAGGGAAGAAAATTAACTCTATCCCAGCTAAAACCAGCAGAAAGGGGAAAAGCCCTACTGAAGCCACAAAAAGAAGAGGTTTGCAGATTGCAGCTCTTCCCCGACCTTTTCTCAGCACTCACAGTACAAAACCTTGGAAATAGGGAAAGACTTGGAAAGGAACTTTGTCTACTCTGAATCTGACAAAATAAGATGATTGAGGACAAAGACAAAAGAAAAACAATTTTTGTCCCTCATTTTTGAACATTAGAAAAATACTTTACTTCATCTGTAAGGTATTCAGAAAGTCAGACTTTGCCTGGGGCTTTCATTAAAACATTGCTTGAGGGAAGGATGAACAAGACGAATAATTAACACGTCTGCATGTTACTTTGGCTTGAGAGCAATGCTCCACATAATAGATGTTTGACAGCATGAATTCAGTCAGATATTCAGAATGCAAGTATTGCCACTTGGTTGAAACAGGCTTATTTGCTGGAGCTGGTTGAACTTACTAGGAGATTTGTTTGCAGATAGATTAACTAGAAAAAAAATGCAGCGGGCTCAGTTGGTATTTGATGTGATGGTGATTTATTACCCGTGACTACACACATGCATACATACCTACAGATCTTTCTGAATAATGCTATAGGAAGAGATGTCAGAAAACCAACTCCTTTTACAGATTCTGGAGCTACTTTTTAACCATGTTTATACTAAAGTTGTTCTGTGACAGACCTTTCTGATATACACAGTTACTGCCTGATACTCCTTCTCAAGACAAAGCCTTTCACAGGACGTGGCTTGTCTTGAGGTCCCACTTATCTGTGTACTGAAAAGTTGAGATACTGATGAGAAATGAGATCAAAGAAGAGGATCTGAATTTCTATTCACTAAATAGGTGTGAAAAAATAAAAGCTGTCAGACTGAACCAAACTAACCTATGCCTTTTCCCTGAAGGTGTCCACTGGTATATGCTACATTGGAAATGACAGGCATAAGCCTTCCAGCAGGTGATAGTTTAGGGACTTGAGACAAAGATTGTACCTCATGTTCAGCAGTACCTTGGTGACCATATCCATTCTGAATTTGACTAATCCCTTTTAAAACTCATTGTATTGGTCTCTCTAATATGATTTCCACATATTTCTCTTTACACACTGCAAAAACACTCTGAAAACACAATTATTTTTTGTAACCTTGCTATCTAGTGAGTAATAAGCTCTCCACTGGTTCTTGTTTTATGAATGCTGCAAGTTTCTCATTTTATAGGCCTCTGTCACTGTAAATTTCACTCCCAGTCATCTCTTTTCCAAGCTAAAGAGCTAATCTTGCTTAGTTTGTCCTTGTAGTGGAAGTTGCCACATTCCTCCTATTGTGCCTGTTGTGCACACATTATCCTCTGTAGTTCCAGGACCCTTCCCAGCAATGAAGCAGAACTGCACACGTGCCAGTTGGGATGTGGGAGAACCACACAATTAGTGTATAATGTCATAACAATACTTTTCTCTTTTGCTATTATTTCTAACAAGTCCCAAAACCTGATATGTTTTTTAATCACTGAACAGATGTCAGTGCCCTGAGGACACCACCAGCCCTGACTGTCCCTGCCCACCCCGTCTGGGGCTTCCCCCATGCTGCCCACAGCCCAGGATCCATTTCAATCCCCCCGGGTCTCCCCCCAGCCTTCCCACAGGGAGTAGCCATCTCTCACTGCTCTCTGAGAGCTGATTCTTTTGGACACTATCTACAATTATTCCAAGACCTCTTTCCTAGAGTGGTAGCTAACTTAGTGACCATGGTTGCACTTAGAGTTATTTCCCCTAGCCCCTATGCATTATTCTGCATGGATCTTAAATAATTTGCCAGGTCTTAAATTGTTTTTCCCAAGTCTTTTTGATAAAATCATAAGCCTTTAACTTTTTAGCAACCTAAGTCATCACAGTTTCACTGTTTATGTTGCAGTTCCTCAGTCAGTTATAAATGTAGACCAAATAATTTTGTACGAGCCACCAGCTCTGACACTGCACTGGTTTCTCCCTTTCCTGAGTCTTGTCTTATTCTCTCCTCAGGGGACCCACTATTTTCCTTCCACAGATGAAGAAAATAAAGGAAATCCCAACCATTCACACCTTTTTTCTTTTGCCTTCTGTGATCCAAGGAGTCTCACTGCTGGGAAAAAAGTGAGATTGAAATCTCACAACCCAGCAAAGAAAAAGGTAACATCTTTGTGCTCATGAGGAACACGAGTCACTGGAGCATGTTGTTTTGCTTTTTAGCAGTATACTTAACCTTCTACACAATTTAACTTAAGTAATACATTAGATAAAATATACAGTTGAACATTGCCCATAATCCCAATTTAGATGTGCATTACACTATTTAAGTAGCTGACAGAATTTGACAATGCCTACCAAGTTTCCTTAAAGGAATGAAATAGGTTTCAGCACTTATGTAATCAGTAATAATGTGCAAAACATTATTTGTGTCTGGTATTTTTGTGGATATGGCTTTTTTCAAGTTTCATTGCAGCTGTGTGAAGATTATAGCAATTCACATTCCCTGATCTTTGACATGTTTTCCAATACTTCCATGGCAATTTTAGCAAAATTCTCTTTCAGGTATTTCCTCTGCTATGTATACTCCTTTCTGAAAGCAAGGAACTAAACAGGTATGTCAGCTGTCCTGTGGAGCACGAAAAGATTGTTAATATTAAGAAAAAGTATTGAAATTAAATCTGAGGCACTGCATTTTGTGACTGAGCAGTACTTAATAAAATCTCAATACCGGAACAACTCCATCTTATACTTTGAAAACATTCCCTTCCCTCCAGCATTTAAAGGCTATTACCTGAAGTTACTCCTAACCTTTGTGTGCATGAGACCTAGAAATCAACTCACTCCAGCTGAGTAAGAATGGACAATAATATCACATACAAAGTCCATTGAAAATGAAAGCCTTTTATAGCACACAAGACAGGAAATTTGGTCTGTACAATCAAGAGGGAGATAACATCCTTTGATTGCTTGTGTAGAGGAGAAGTTATTCTAAATAATCCACTATTTTCTATTTAAAGAAATTAAATTGTATCCAACAGGAATTTTTACTCATTTAATATACATATACATATATATGTACTTGCACACACACATAGATAGGTGATGAAAAGCAGCTTGAAAAGTTTTCCCAAAGGATTTCAAGAGCTGAGTTTTTATTTCTGCACCACAACTTCACCTCTGAAGCGTAGCATGGAGCACAGAAACACTGAACACAGGAGTGATTCAAGAACGCAAAGATACAAATCATTGGAAAAAAAATCTTTATGTCATATAAGCAGTTATCTTTTAGCGCAGAAGATCTAGGAAAGTCTAAGTAAAAAAAAAAAAAAAGGTCTCTTTTCTTTGGTTTAGCTCCAAGAGGTTAGGGTAGATGAATAAAATAAGGACCTTGACTAACAGGTATGGAACCCAGCAACATCATCAGACCATTTCTTGAAACATCATAAAGGTAGAAGCAAAACCAAAGTTAATGACATTAGAATAAGGAAAATGGCCAAACTGTGTTGAAAGGCAAACAAACAAGGAAGCAGGTACAGAAGCTTGAGTGAAAGTAGTGTTAAAATGGAGAAAAGAGGGGGAAAAGAGCAGTTTTCAGGTGGAAATTTAGTTTGTAGATTACTAGCAATAATCTAGGCTGGATCTTTGAGTGATACATTTCCTTTTGTACAGGCTGCCTTACAGTGCAGTGTAAAATTAAGAGGGAAAAGGGAGAGTAGTGGTCATTTTGTTACTGGCTCTTCCTCTTCAGTGTTTGTTGGAGAAATAGCAAAAGGAATAGCTAGCTGAGTCCCCAGGGTGTCTCCCTTCAAATCCCGTCAACTGGCTAAAGACAGTGTATGGCACAAACTGAAAATCCATGTTGGGATAGGTTAAATAGAAGTGGCTGAAGTAGGCTTGAAGGGCATTTTCACCCATCTTGTCCTTCATCACTTGCAGTATTCCCATATGGACTCTGCTGATTAATCTCCTAATACAATATAATATCAACTCTAATCTAGAAAAGATGCAGAAGCCATACAAGTTGAGAAGGGAATGAGAGGTTAATAGAGATAAATATCACACCTTTTAGTTAGACTTTTGCTTCTAAAGCCACATCAATGCTTTAAACATGACTTTTACTGTTAACAAAAAACCAACCAGACAAAACACTCCACAAAACAATATAGCCTGCAAGGTTTTCTAAGATCAACAAACTATGTGAAGCCTGATTGCACAGATATTTGCATGTGTGGACACCTCTGTGTGCCCAGCTGCCCTGCAGTCCTTGTTGGGCTGGCTGCCCCTCAGAGCGAGAAATTGCTGGCTGCTGGCTGCTGTCACTTGAGAAGGGCCACAACTTTAGGACTGGCTCCTCTTCTCGGCTGGGGATTCAACACCTTCCTCTTAACTTGTTTAAAATTGGTGGTGGTTTAATGTCACTGGATAGAAGAGGCAGACTGGCAGGCAGACCAAATAGCTAGAAAATGGATTTTTTGGGCCATTCAGCTTTGACAAACTCTTTAGCCCTGGCGTAGCTGGGTGCATGTGAGTTAGTGTTTTAGTTCAAATCAGTTGAAGCGAATCCCCTGTTTGTCCCCCTGTCCTGGGCGCTGATTTGCACTGCAGCAGCATCTTTGAGCATGCAGAGTAGTGTTTTTTTTTTTGGATGAAACAAAATGGGAAGATGTACTCAAGGAGGGCATCCATTGCACTACATGCTAAAGAGAGGTGCATTCGGATCACATGTGAGACTAGAGCTCACCCAAAGTAAAAGTCCCTCAAATCTGTACAGTGTTGACTTCAGGTCCTCAGCGCCAAAGCACTGTCTGGCTGTCCTGATGGGTTTCTGCTGTGCCACACTACTTGCTAGTGAAAACACAGCTACCGCAGTTCAAACCACCCAGGGACTAAGATCTGCCCAGCTGCCAGTTCAGTTAGCCTAGCGTATGGAAAAAAATAAGAATAAAAATGCAACGTTTTTCCTCTTAGTTGTGCCTTTAGGCATCAGAGAAAAATTAGTATGGGAAAGCCTGAAAACAGATGTTCTCCACCCCCTCATTCATACCATTTATAGAGTCCTGTTTACTCCTAATAGCTCCACTCACACACGTCAGCTTACTGTAAGCAATTAAATCATAATATGTATTTTAAATTAAATTGAGCCATGACAATCATTCCTTTTGGTATCCAGTGCTAATCACCTCTTAGAGAGTTTACATTGCCAACGGATGGAAAATATGTGCGTAATTTTGATAACACTTTTGCTGACAAAGTCATTTAACTGATGGCAGTGAAATCTAAGATTGGAAGCAAACCATGCCAGGCAAAATAATTATTGCCTGCTATAATTCCCCCCCGCCCCAAAGGCCACCTGCATTATTTATATGAACTATTAAACTGTGCATATTTTTAAAGATTTTAGTTACGTTTTCAGAGTGACCTATACAAATCAAAACAACATTTTTCTAACTCTGGATTATAAATGTCATATAAAATGTATTTTAATAATTTAAAATGAAAACTATGAATGGCAGTCACCTAGAATGAGAGAAAGGAAACAGAGATACACTGGGACTTAAAGGGCTCTGTTCTGACTTGATTATTCCTGTGTTTGGCTTGGATGGTCTGTCTGGCTTAAGGGGTATACTTCAGCAGCTTTTTTAGCTTAATTTTCCCTGATGGCCTTTTAGGCAGTACAGTTTTGCTACACAATTTTATAGACTCTCATGTGAGAAGTGCTGCTCTGCATCAATATACAGTCCTGCTCACTTAACCCGAGTTTAATTTTACAGGGATGTGGAGTTATTCGAAGTAGGGCACTCTGCAGAGGCCTCCTCTGCAAGGACAGTTACTAAGTGGGCAGTAATAAAAAGTGAAAGCGAGTGTTCAAATCCTGCCATGAGCTTTCACTGACATTCCTTACAATATTTAAAATGTCTGTCTTCTATTCTCCTTAGAGCGTATTCCTAGAGTTGCTTCAAATTGGGCTTCTGTTTTTGATCTAAGACAGATTGCTCTTGCTGTTTCTTTGTACTGATGATGTCTCAGATGCTATTCCCATAGAAACTTCAGCAATAAAAATTCTTCTGTATGCAACAGGAGTGATACTGAATTTTAGTTGCAACAGATATAATAACTACATATTAAAAAAACTTTTTTTGATGATGGTACTTAATATGGCTGTTGTACAGAACTATTAAAATTTGTGGTTGCCATTTTCAAATTAGTTTCTCAAAACTAATGCATCTAAATCTCATTGATACTATTCTCAGTCTAATTATTTTCTGTTGTAGTGGCTTTAATGCAACCCAGAGGTGCTCAGCATTTTTGGAACAAAAGACCATAGCTAAAGATGGATTTAAGAATTTGGTGTAGCTATCAGGAACCTTCTGTACCCTCATAGGTTATTTTATACATTATGTAGTTGAATAAAAGGAAGGTCTTGAGATACAAGTACAATTCAGTGAATATTGCAGTGAAGCCCAGTCTGTCAATATATGTGAGAGAATGTTTGCATTTTTGTGGTTTAGATTATCAGTTATTTGTCACTGGAAAATTGATATGAGAAAGCAAAAAGATCATTGCCTGATTAAAAGTGTAAGGATCAGGAAAAACAAAGAAAAAACAATGATCCTCTTAATTTCTTTAATTAAACAGAGAAATTTTTTATAAGGGTGTATGACTCTCTGAGATAAAGTCTGAATTTTAAAGTATTAAATCCAAATAAATTTATTTCCAAACTGAAATCAGCTACATTGTCACATGCCTTGCCTACCACTGTGTGTTGGTTTTGGCTGGGATAGAGTTAATTTTCTTCATAGTAGCTAGTATGGGGCTGTGTTTTGGATTTGTGCTGAGAACAGTGTTGATAACACGGGGATGTTTTAGTTACTGCTGAGCAGGGCTTACACAGAGCCAAGGCCTTTTCTGCTTCTCACCCCACCCCACCAGCGAGGGGGCTGGGGGTGCACAAGGAGTTGGGAGGGGGCACAGCCAGGACAGCTGACCCAAACTGACCAAAGGGATATTCCTACACCGTATGGCATCATGGTCAGCATATAGAGCTGGGGGAAGAAGAAGGAAGGAGGACATTCAGAGTGATGGCGTTTGTCTTCCCAGGTAACGGTTATGCGTGATGGAGCCCTGCTTTCCTGGAGATGGCTGAACACCTGCCTGCTGATAGGAAGCAGTAAATGAATTCCTTGTTTTATTTTGCTTGTGTGCATGGCTTTTGCTTTACTTATTAATCTGTCTTTATCTCGACCCATGAGTCTTCTCACTTTTACTCTTGCAATTCTCTCCCCCATCCCACTGGTGGGGAATGAGTGAGTGGCTGTGTGGGGCTTAGCTGCTGGCTTGGGTTAAACCACGACAGACTGAAATCCTGGAATGGGCTCACAGGTATTTGTGAGTTGAGCACTTGGAGGACAATGATCTCTACGTGGCTGGGGAAACTCAGCCCAGCAATAGTGAATAACAAAGCAGAACCACAGTACTCATGAGTCACTACTGTAAAACTGAGACATAAGAGTATATTTTTTTTTAACCAGAGACGTTTGTTCTCTACTTCTGAAATTCAAGGGGTTTTGTATTCTTACACCTTGTCCACATCCAGGCTCATGCCCAGTGGAGAGCTGTAAATCTTTCTCTATGAGTTATGATGCCTCTTTTTGAATAAGAAAGGACTAAAATCCAAATAATTTGGCCTTCTGCTTCACGGTAGAAGTCAAAACATGTGACAGCTGTCCAGGGAGATTTTATATTTTATTTTTCATGTTCAGCCAATTTTATGGATCATTGATGTATTTATCCTACAGCTTAGCCATACAGTACCCTACCTCATCGTCTTTCTTATGAGAATTGACTGTTAATGTCTTCTTTTCATTTCCTTACTCTTGGGCTAGCTTTTGAGTCATAATAGAAATTATCCATGACCTGATGGTCATCAACTTTCCTTGATAACTTTTTGAAGAATTTTAAAAAAAGCCCAACCTCAAAAGGTTAAAAAAGCAGTAGTTTGTCTTCATACATTGTATGGTTAGCTTTAGGAAGAGTTTCAAGGAAAGTTGGAGAACAGCATTCACTTTTGCATAATTTGTGCAGCATGATGGCATGAACTCAAGATGGAAGTCTTCTCTTAACTTTTTTGTCTTCTTGAGTTTAGACCTTTAACATGACTTTTTGGTGGTGGTTTTTTTTTTTGGGTTTTTTTTTTTGATGTGCAAAAACCTGAGAGAAAGAGCAACTCATTGTATTATTGCAATTTATATAATTGAAAATAGGTTTGTCCTTGACCCAAAGGCAGCTTAACTTATTGTAAGAAATGGACAGTTATCATCTTTTCCAATCCTTCCTTAGCACTATATAAGTAATTTTAGACACTCAGATTCATTCATAGTGTGAATGAATTTGGAACACTGAGGCTGTGTCTGAAGACTTGAAAAATAACATTACTGTAATCTTAATTTCAACTAAAACTAATCAGACAAGAGGATGATTGCCATTTGCAAACAGTAATGAAGCAGTGAATTAATTTTATGAAGGTACGATGGACTAAACTATTTGAAAATGATCATTATCAGTGGTTCTTAATCTATATTTTGGATATATCTTTATTTAACCAGGATAAAAAAGCTGCCTAAAGTTCCTTTTGACATAGAACATAATGAGATAACAATCTCTGCAAAACTCATAATTCTCAGGGAAATTGTTAACCAATTATAAACATAACACAAAATATCAATGGCTATGATGTATTTTAAACACAATTATGATAATAAAGTATAATCAAATATGTGCAAGCAGTAGCAATTACTAGTGCATATCATTAAGCCATCTGCTAATTAATCCAAAGCAGTAATATGGTTTATTTAATAAGTTCCAGCATTTCTTTTTGAAGATGTGTACAGAAAAATAAGTGGTTTATGTCTGATGAAGCAGGAAATGATTCTATGAGACTAGAGCTTTGCTGTAATAACTTGGAACCTCTCAGATATTTTTATTTAATTGTTGTCACTACTGCAATAATTTTAAATATCACCAGGCTGCTGGGAGCAAAACCTGCAAGGAGAGAACAAGAATGCAGGAGCTGCCTTTGAGTAGAAAACCGTTCATAACAACCAACAAATTGTTTACAGAAGAGAAGAGGTCATCTCCAAAGCCTGAAATGATAGGAGAAACTCCTATTGATTTCAGAGGACTGCATATGGGATGGGAACACTCAGTACCAACAGATCTGAACTTGTTTAGTTTTACTACAGAATTCAGTAGATTTATGTAACTGCTCCATCTGGCTAAATACCTTGTAGATAGTGTCTGGTATTTTAAGTGTCTATCAAACATTTTCCCCTGTCATCATTAAGTTTGCTGCTACACATACAGAATGTGTTTTGCTCTTATCCTCTCATGTGAATATCTCTTATCAGTTTCCTTATTTCCTCTGTGAAAAAGTCCATTCTGCCAAGTACAAAGGCCTATACTTGCTGTAATGAAATAAAATATTTAAAGTATATTGTATTATAAGTGTAGCATTCCCTAAAGATTTGGAAAACATCCTTCAAACCCCACATTAATACACCCAGTGCCAAATCTTTTGACACAGCTTCATTTTCCCCTTAAAGAAGGAAAGATGTTGCAATTTAGTGCTTTATGAATTTTGTAGTGTTTGAACTGCTACTTGTATAAATGCTAAATTAGAAATATTTGTTTCAAAAAGGGACAGCTTGTGCAAACCTTAGGGAGAAGGAGGATTAAATGATATTTCCACCAACCAAGATGACAGTGTTTTTCCAGAGGGGGACTGTGGGGAGGCAAGGCGGGGAACAGCCAACTTCCATTTCTCTTGGAAGTACTGGAGGGATTTATGAGCTGGCAAGTCAAATGCAGAAAATATCATCTGATAAAAGGCTGTGGTCTGATCCACCAAATCCTCTGAAACTCTACAGAAGAAAGTATGGTGCAAAGAGAATCATTTCAGATTTAAACCACTGTAAGAGTAGAAGCATTTCATATGGATTTTATCTGATTTTATCTTCTTTTAAGATTAAATCAGCTAAGTTAAAAAAAAGGAGTGCTTGAGTTTTCATAGTCCTTAATTTTTCAAATAAAGGAAAAATATGACCTTGTGTGTCTTCTTCATTTGGACAAGAGAGCCGGAACAGCCAGGGTTTCAGGCTGAATTTAAAGGAAAGAGCATTTTACAGTGGAAAGGGGGCTGATTTTGCATTCCTCATAGTGATGTATGCTTCTGCTGCCTGAAAGGGCAGGCTGTAGATTGCCCAGCTTGTTGCTTGCCACTGACAGCTTCTGTGAAATGTGTCACTCCTACTTGGCATACAAGTCCAGCTGTTGTTTTTAAACCCACTTGATTTGATCACAAGCGTAAGGCAACCTTGACGTTTGCAGGGCTGCCATGGTCCCACCACAGTGGCCTGGTCTGTGGTATCAGCCTGTGAAGCAGAGGCAGGCTGAACCAAGCCCCCGGTGACCAGCTCACAGACCTCTCAAAACAGGTAAGACTCTTGGATTCATCTTCTCATCTTCCTCAACAACCTGGCTGCCACAAGCAAGCTCCTTCCAACAGTCAGTCAAGCACTGAGACCAACACACAGGTCTCCTCTGGGTGCACAAGCCAACAACCAGGATACAGGAGACATAGGGCAAGCCAAGTCTTTGGTGGGTGGCAATCTGGAGACAAGTCCTTGTTGGGTTTGCAAGAGTAGCCCCTGTGCACTTCCACTCAGCTCCCTGCTCACCCCTTTGTTCCTCGTCTGGCAATGGCTCACCTCCTGTAGCAGGCAGAATAACTGCATAGCAGTGTGTCCAGGGTAGGACAACAGCCCCATGCTAGATGTCTCATTTTTTTCCTGTTTGTGAGTTAATAGTGTTAATCCACTTTATTTCTCTCATGTCTCACATGAGATGATGAAGTGCAATTGGAAGCAGAACATGCACTGTTCGTGCACATGACTTACACTTAAACACCATTATGTATGCTTATTCTTATTACTTCAATAAAATTTTTCATCTGGCCTTGAATCCTTCACAGTTACATGAAGCCACCTTTAACAAAAAGTAAGAGAGAACACAAATAGCTTAGAGATGTCAAATGAGCTTACCGCAGAAGAGTCAATGTGAGCTAGCAATTAAAGCAGGAGAAAAAAATGCTTTATACAAATATAAGGAAAAGCATTTGTCTTTGTGAGTAATAGAGGTCTAGGAATAACAAAAAAAAAGTCTCAATCATTTGATGTCTTGGTCAAAATAAATAATACCATTAAAAATATGATTTTACTGCTGTCTAAGACTTAAAAAGACCTCAGCTTCCACAGTTCCTAGGGAAATCAAACAGGACATTTTTAAACTGCAGGTTACTAGATTAAAACAAAATATTGCCACTGGCACTTTATGCAAATCAGAAAAAGAGAGTTTGTTCTGTAAATAAAGCTAAAACAGACAAATTATTAAATGCAACTACAATATGTTCATAGCTCTTCATGGCAAAAATCTACAAAATCATACAACTTAATCTATACATAGGAATTTTGGCAAGAATTTCATGCAATGGAAAGATTTTTTGAGGGGGGTGAGGTGGAGGAAAATCTTTTGTGTCATGAGCTGTTATTCAGACTTGAAAGCATACAGGCTTGACAATTTATAAAGACGAGGATATTATGCCCATCCAAGGCTTCCACTCATCTCCTAGGCCACTCGTTGTTTTCTGCACCTACATCTGTAACAACTAGCTCAGGCAAGTTAGATAAAATATGCTGTCAGCCAGTATCCAAAGTAAATACATGGATAAATAAGTGTTTGGGTTTCTTGGTTCCCTAATGGATGTAGGCATGTGTAGGAGTCTAACTTTTCGTCTTAATTTCCCACAGTAGTTGAAATATCCTTGCGAACAGTGAAGACATTTTTTGGGAGCTGTTACTCTGTGGGAGAGATGAGCCAATGTTCAAATCTGGATTTGGAGGCTCAGACATTTGGGGCACATTTGGGACTTGTGAGCAGGTTTTGCGCATTCCAAAGGCAGAAGCGAACTCTAGAATTTAGGTTTAAGTTTGGGCTTCAATGCCAAGCATGGCTTAGAGGGGGAAGGGAATGGGTTGTCTGCATAGATGATTACACTGATTACAGAGATAGTATAGTTATGAAAGAAGCTTTCACACCTCCCTTCAGCTTTCCTCTGTCCTCTTCTTTCCCCCATTTCTCTTCCACTTTTAAAATATAACAGTGGACAAATACAATTTTTTCAAATTGTCCATAGAGCCCAATATGCAGGCAAATACATTTATATGCAAATCAGTTATATTAAAAACGCTGTGCGCTATCTCCAAGACCCTATCAGAAATGAAGCATTTATGCCTCAGCAGGTAATACTCAGTTAAATATTCCAGTGATTTTTGTATTGTGAATGAAGTGAATTATGGAGAATTGTTGAGGGTGAGAAATGACCTTTAAGCCCATTAAGTACATTAGAGGCTGATTGTTGCATAGCCTTCCAGGATAATAACTAATTGCTTCCAAAGCAACCCTAGCGCTTCTGCATTTTT
Organism: Morus bassanus; assembly: GCA_031468815.1. Taxonomy (NCBI): domain Eukaryota; kingdom Metazoa; phylum Chordata; class Aves; order Suliformes; family Sulidae; genus Morus; species Morus bassanus. The sequence continues at coordinate 81,868,946 of CM062568.1, read as the reverse complement.
TTTATTAATCTTGTAATTTTACGAGTTCCTTATTCTTTGATTAAAACTTTTGTTCCCATTTTCAATTAACATTCTTTTTTCATGTTCTATGTTTCCGCTTTAGACCCATCATCCACGCTAAGATTAAAGATGATGCATTATCAACATTAACTTATACATCATTTAACACTCAAGACAGTTTTCTTCCCTTTTTTATGTGTTTCCCCCCCCCCCCCAGCTTTTCCCTTTTTTTTGTTAAACTCTATGAATACATGAATTTTCAGTTTGGCCTTATTTCTTTCTAAAAAACAAACAAATAAATTTAGTCTATCACTTTTTTTTCTTTGAATACTGCATTATCACCACTGACAATGAAAAGATAAGAACAGAAATCATCTTTAAAAAGATTTATGCATGGTTGGAAAAAAAGTCAGTATGCATTATATGACAGGCATTTTACTTCATTGTGAATTTAATGGTTTATTTCCTCATTTTTCAATGAATGTTTAACTCTCAAAAAAAAGTAGAAATTCAGGTATCTCAAACTCTGTCAGATCTATCTGCTTAGAGATATTTTGTAGTCCTCTGGTGTAACCACAGGGTGGAGGAGGCACTCTGGATTCCAGGTGAGCTGGAAGAGGAAGGGAAAGCGTTAACTGTCAGTAATTGGTAAGCTGTGATGGTGCCATGAAGTGCCTCTCAGGACCCACTCAGGAAGGAACAAGTCCAAGTTCATTTATCAGAGCTGATGGAAATAATTGTGCCGGCACCAGCCTGATTCACCAACATTCACGTGGAAGGAAGGAGCAAGCTTTCTCTCCTTTCTCTCATGCTGGGACGTGACTGGCACAAGAATCCCTATCCCATGTTAAGTATTACCATATTCTGCCTATATCTATGAAAAAAACTGTGGGTGCTACTTGAGCAGGAAAGCATTGCTTAGCATAAATGAATTTATAATTCCTCCTTGCCTGTGCTTGGTGAAACATGACAGGAGACAGCTCTGAAACAGCTTATAACAGCTAATTCAGAGTCACCAGTACAGCACACTATTAAGCAAATTTCAGATATGAAAACAATAGAAAAACAAAGGAATAAATATTTAAAGATGTCTAAGTGAAGAGGGAAAAAATATACTCTATGGGACTTTAAAAAGCATAAATGCCTACAATCTGCCCTGCAGAGAAAAAAAGATTTCCAAAAACACTCATCATTAGAGCCGCAGGTTCTGCAAACCTCTGAAAACACTGTAAATTTTATCTGGACTCATAAATATTAATTTTGATGTGTTTCACTGGGAACCACTTCATCTGATTTTAGATGTCTAGGTCAGATCCTTGGTTTAGGAATACTAATATGTGGAAAAGAGAACTTTTAGATGTGATTACAAGCCACTGTGTTTACACCCTGAAAGACTATACCAAGCTCTAAAGAGACACCAGTTAAAGACATCACTTCTGACTGATGAAATATTTGAACTGAAGTATTTGCCATTGAATCTGAAGAAATTCACATCTGCCTTGCTCTCAAATACTCTCCCAGGCCATTGCCAGTTAAATCAGGATTCTGAGTCTGGCACTTGGTCTGGTCCTGTACAGCAGTTCTTACATTATGGTCTAACTTGTGGAATTCGACTCAGTCAAATTTCAATCTTTATTTTTGTCAGTTCAAATAAAGGGTTTACCAGGGCCAGGGTTTGATAAGTAACAAGCTTTGTAACAGGACTTACTTGTTTTCTTATGAGTTGTGATCAAAGTGGCCGAGTGTCCTGGAGAACTCTATAGTTTGGACACCATGTGTTGTAAGAAGTTAAATTTTATGAAGTGCCTTTGGTGCCAGTTTTATTGTTGGGAAAATAAGCCATCATGTTCAGCTTTGTTACTAAGGTATTTTTTACAGGGACACAAAATTCTCCAAAAGCAAGTAAGCTCTGCAGCTTCCTGGGGTGCCTAGCTGCCATGCCTAGCTCCCCCCTAAAACAACACTTCATTGTAAAAATAAAGTTAATATATATCCTACCAAATAAAGTTTCAATTAGTCAAAAAGAAGATCTGATTTCATCATTGGAGTGAGAGTAGAGTCAACAGTTTTCTTCTACAGCATCCACCATTATTCCTCTCTATGTCCTCACCCCCTAAAAAGAAAACATTTAAAATAGATAGTCTTTTATGATATTTTCTAGCTATATGTTTGGGCATAGTAGGTGTGAGTGCTTAAAAAGCATGATTCATATTAAAAAGATGTTCCTTGTATGACATTCAGCAATAACATAAGACTGAGATAAGAATGAAAATAGTCACCTAACGAAATGCTGCAGAGGGCTGTTGAAGGGAATATTTATCACCATGCAGGGAACTTCAGCAAGACTAAAATAAGTTACAAAAGGCTCAGGAACCCTACTGTGAATTCTGTTTTTCTCAAATGCCACTTCTCAAGGTACAACACTGGAGGCATATTTCAGTCTCTCTGATCATACTTTTTCTATGTGCCAATATTAAATTCCACATGCTGGCCTTGTTTTTGCATCCTCATAAAATTCTTTTGTAATCCATTCATGTCTTCCAAGTATCAACTTTAAAAATCCTCCTGCTTTTGTCACCTGTAAATTTTGATGCACTCCATATCAAATCAATTTCTAAATCACTAATATAAATGTTAAATAGAAAATAGCTCCAGGCAACCTCGTCTGTCACATTCTGCCAGAAGGATTCTTTATTATTTATTATGATCCTTCAGGGGCCTGCTTACTAGCATTATTAATCCATTTTCCCTGACCAGCCTTCATATCTCCCTCATGACTTTCCTTACTAGTTTCTTATGATCTATGTTTGGAAAAGTGCTGCTAATATATATGCAAATCCACTTCACACTGTTAACCTGTTAACCATATCAGATAAAGATCACATTAGTCTCTATGATATGTTTCCAGTTTCATGCTGACACCAGCTAACAACTCTTTGCCTTCACATACCCTACTATATTCTTTAAATATGAAAATACTATCCCAACTCAGACAATATTAAACATTGGCAACATCTGCTTTCTTAGCCTTTGTGAAAACAACAGGGTTGGTCCTCTAGTTTTTGGTAACAGGATGTTTTTTTGTTATTCAAAATGGAACTTCAGTGACTTCTCTCAGGCAGCTCAAGTAATTCCTTCTCTAAACCAAAGCAATTTCCTTGTTTCTCAGCTGCATCATACTTTCTAACCTGCTATGGGTGTTGCTTATACCATGATGTTCCAGGAAACAATAAGGATCAGCTAACTGTTCTCCCTCTTTCAACAACTGCAGAGATAAGGCATATGAAGTAGGTGTTTAATTATCCTGCCATTATCCCATCACCACAAAATGATTGCTTTATCATGTTAGTGGGAAATTGTAGTCCTCACCTCTTAAAAATATTCATTACTCTTACATCTTCTGCTAGTTAGGTTGGCTTTTGATGTCTTCAAAAGGACTGTATAGAGGGTGAAAAGAATAGCCATATCAACTGCTTTGGGATGTTCAGGAATTCAAATTCGAGTTCTAAATTAATGCAGAATAAAGATTTCACTCTTGTCTTGAAGCAACGGCCAACACTCCTTAGCTAAGGTCAAGGTACAGTTGCAGAGCTACGGAGGTGTTTGGTGGGTTTGGGATTTTGCAGTGAGAAAAGGGAAGCAGGCAGCAGCTGGAACAGGTTGGTCCTACAGGATATGCTAAGGTGGGTTTCCTGCTGGGACAGGTAAGCAACAGTCTGCTGCACTGTACATGGCTGGACAGCCAGGGGTACAATGCTGCACTAGCTCTAGGGAGGAGGAGGAGGGAGAAGCTATGTGCAGGTGCAAGAATGGGAGGTCTTTCAATGGAATGAAGAAAAGTTATATTTCTTCCTTCAAGCCCATGGGAGATTTTCTTCAGATTAAAACAGCTCAAGACCCAAGGGGCAACTGAGCAGCAGACTGATGCTTGGGGTGATGTGACCCCTGAAAGAGGGAAGGGAGTGGCTAAATGCAGAGCCCCCCTCTGTCCAAAGCCAATAGGGACATGAAGAATTTTCTACAGTGAGCGAATGTGCGTTTGATCTACCCCCACTTCCTCTTGCTATATATAGTTATAGTACCTCTTTCTGGTACTGTAACATATGCCTATTTGAAGTATAGTACAGCTGTTAGTTTAAGAAGAAAAGCTGTTTAACTGGGTAATTAAACAGAATATTGTTTCTACCACTTACAGAAGCTTTTTTAATATTTGAGGAAAATGAAGGCAAGTCACAATACGTGTAATCTCCAGCCAAAGTGGTGCATGCTTATTCTCTAGTAAGAAAAGCTGGCTGATTTTTCAAGAACTTACTGAAATCTCAGGAGTTAACCATCTTGTTGTGCAGGAAGGCTGGGAATTTTGGCAGAAGCTATGCTTGTCTAAGCAGGCAGCATCTTATTGAACTAAAACACAAAAAGGAAACATACAAGAAGTAGAAAAAGGAACAGGTAACAAAAACGAGAGTAAAAAAGCATTGCCTGGGTACTTAGGGATGAAACCAGGAAGGTCTGAGCCTGTCTGGAGCTAAGATGGGTGAGGGACATTTAGGACAACCATAAGGGACTTTACATTCATACTATTTGCAAAAGGAAACTCTGGAAAAATATGGACTCACTGATGGCTAGAGGGGACAACCATGAACAATGTGGAAAATATTGAAGCACTGAATGCCTACTTATATTGCTAAGCAAAGCCTCCTCCCAGACCTCTGTGTTTACCAGCACAGTTTGAGAAGGTGGAGTGCAGAAAGCAGTGGGGGAACAACAGGTTAGGGACTCTTTAGAGAAGCTGAACTCATTGCGATCTGTGTAGATAATGGGATTCACATAAGTCTGCCAGCAGAGCTTGTGGATATGATAGTGATATTATTATCATCATCTGTGAAAAACAGTGGCAAACAGGGCAGGTCTTTCTTAAGTGGAAAAAAGCTAACACTATGCTTGTTCTCAAAAAAGGCAAGATGGAGGACCCAGGAGCTATAAGCCAGTCAGCCTCGCTTCAGTCCCTAGAAAAATCATGAAGCACATTCTCTTGAAACCCCTTTCCAAGCATGTGAAGGACAGGAAAGTAATTAGGAACATCAACACAGATTGACCAGGGCAAGTCTTGTTTAACCAACCTGATGGCCTTCTGTAGAAGAATAACTGGCGATGGATGTGGATAAGGAGAGAGTGGTGATTTTAATAAGCATTGATTTCAATGAGGCTTTTGACACTGTCTCACAATACTCTTGTCTGTAAGCTCAGGAGGTGTGAGCAGGATAAATGGGCTGCTAGAAACCTGGCTGGACTGGCAGACATGGAGGATAGTGATCAGTGGCTTGATGTCCGGCTGGTGGAGGGTGATAAGCAGAGTAGTCTTGTACTCTGTATATCAACACTGGGGTCCACGTTGTTCATTGTCCTCATCAGTGACCTGGATGGTGACACACAAAGCATTCTCAGCAAATTCACAGATTAGGGGCAGTGACTGACACAATGAATGGCAGAGTTGCAACCTAGAGAGACCTTGGGAAATTTGAGAACTGGGCCAACAGACACCTCATGAAGTTCACCAAGAAATACAACGGCCTGCACCCAGGATGGGAATTCCCATGCATCAGTATGGGCTGAGACATGATGGGCTGGCCAGCAGCCCTGCTGGAAAGGCCCTGAAATACCCTGCTGAAAACGTCATTACAGTGGACTCCTGGGTGAATAAGAGCCAAGAAAATGCTCTCATCACAAATAAAGGAAACTATGCAATGAGTTTCATTAGGGGGATTATGGCCAGCAGACTGGAGAAAATTAGTATCCCCCTCTATGTGGCCCTGGTGAAGCTACCTCTGCAATAATGGGTTCAGTTTTGATTGTCCCATTTCAAAAGACATGGTGGGGAAACTGGAGAGTGTTCAACAGTGGGTTACCAAGATGTTTAGGGACCTAGGACGTATGACCTACAGAGATAGTTTGAGGGAATTTGGTTTATTGAGTCTGCTGAAGAGGCAGCTACGGGGCAATCTAATGGCAGCCTACAGAACTTGGAGGGTAGTGACAAAGATAGTGGAGCCAATGTATTCTTGGTAGTGCAGGATGGTACAGAGGGGTTCTGTGGTCACAAATTGTGGCTTGGTAGGTTCAGTCTGAACATTAGGAAAACCTGCTTGACCAGGAGGATGGTGCAACACTGGAACAGGGGCCCGTTCTCTTCCTTGGAGATTTTCAAGATTTGACTAGACAAGGCAAGGGCCTACTGATGTTGGCAATAGCCACTAGTTTGAGAGGGAGGTTGGACTAGGAGACCTCTAGAGATACCTTTCAACCAACATTTCCATGATGAAAATCGCTTATGGCCATGAGTTTTGTGTAAGTATATTACAGGAAACTGAAACATGATGACAACAGTGATCTCTAGATTAGGCAGATGTACAACTTCTGCTCTCTCTCCTCATGTTGCACAATAGTCTTGGGGTCCTGAAAATCTGAAGAGGTCATGACAGATGGGTCCTGGCTGTCGAACGACCCCATCTTAAGGGAATCAGGTTGGAAGTCTTGGCCTCATTCAAGCAAATGGCAAAACTCCCTTTAAAAATATTTTTATATAAACATATAAAAATAAATCTAACAAAAAAAAGAGGAACTAAAAGGTAACAAGATGTGGTAAGACAGACTCCCTGTTAGTATATGGAAAAAGGTAGCTTCAAATATTGTCTGCATTTTTCAGAATATGAAAGAAAGATACACAGTATGTGCCCCATGTAACAACCCTAGGAGGGTCTTGGCCATCTGTATAGTGTGTGAAGGAAAAATGACTGGCAGTAGACAGAAACTCTATCCTGGCAGATGATGATTTAGCTTGAGCGGTTCACTCTTTCATTGTTACTGCTGCTGATGACGATAACCCTCTGTGGATGCAAAGCCATTGGAGATCAGGGAACTGCAGCTGATGCAGCATGTTGTAATACCTTTCCAGAGTGACTATGGCTTGCATGCCTTATGGCAATTTACCTGTCCTCTGTGCTCCCCCATAAAGCAGAATCAGAAATACTGTCTTTGTTCTGAATGCGGTCAGTGCTCAGAGTGAGTGGGTGTCCAAATGTACATCTACAGTGCATGTGGGTGAAATTGAACTGATTTCTAAATGCACTATATAACAGTTAGCAACCAAACTAGATGAGAAAAGGGAAAATTAGCTGATGTGGAGATTTGTGATAAGGCAGCCAGATTAATTCAACTTCCTAAACTACCTCAAGATCTGCTACGTTATACTGCAGTTTAGATCTGCAACATAGCCCCTGACTGTCCACAGTTTCGGTGGAGAGCTCTGAGACTGGGTTACCAAGGACAGACTTATCATAAGGCTTCAGCCTGCAACCAAGTCTTCCCAAAAGCAGACCACCAGATATTTTCAAGCTGGTCAATCTGTTAAATGCTGAGTTATTCTGAAAATGACTATGGATGAAATAATCAATAGCAAATACAAGATGAGGTCCCCATCGGATCAAAAAGTACCTTTCACCAGTGATCAAATCTCACTACAGCTGCATTCAAATTGCATGACTCATTATGAGGCGTACTGTTGTGAGGATGAAATCATTGGGAGCTTGTCAGGCTTCAATTGGATTCAAACATTCTCCTGGGAAGGACAGGTTGCTATAATCCTGAATTTATAACGTTGCCATCCACAACAGTGTGACAGCTATTGTTGTAACGTCACCTCTGGGGAATAAAAATGTAAACATATCTCAATCATGCTGTTTAGATTTTAAAAGGGAGTAAGAATATGAAATACAGAAATATCTGGATGTCTCTGACTATGGCATCACTGGTATTTGATGAGCAATATTAGTCTAAGGCTCATATTCAGATGGAGAAAAAAATTGTCTTCAAAATGGTATTTAAATAGATGAATAACTAAACCACCTGAATCAGGTGTTGTTTATAGGGAGATTGACTGTCCTAGCCTTGGAAAACACATTTGCTTTCTTTGTCTTTGGGACTGTCAGGAGGGAGACCAGAAGAAAATCATGCTTCTGGTCTGCCTCCACTGTCATTCCCCAGAATGACTTCCAAAGCAGTTGCCAAACCCAGAAGGATACTCAAGATATGTGGACTTCAAATTATTTTAGGACCACAAGCCCCAAGTATAGTTACATCAGTACAATGCACACCAGTAATAGAGTTGGCCAATAATCCATGTTCTGTACAAGGATTTCCCCCTTTCAGGGTTTGTTTTGGATCCAATGAAAAATGGAGCTGTGATGCCTCCTACTGGCTTTGTATCTCTGAGTCTTATCTGCCATGTTTCAGGAAAGTTGCCCTTAGATCTTTGAAATATTAGTGGTGATGTAATGATGGTGAAGACTGCCTCAGGTAAAGTCTCTGATGTGAAGACTAGGAGCTATTTAAATTTAAAAGAAACTGAAAGAGATGAAAGCAGTAAGTGACTCACAAATATATGTCCAACAGGAGCCATGCATACATTTTATCCTACAATTCTGCTTACCGAATGGATAAGGAAGGTTTTTTGACAGGTTATTTCATTTGATGTTATAACAAAACAGAATATGCTTTTTACATTGATACAACTCTAACACCCAAAAAGGTTCTTTGATTCAAATGTTGATCTGATCCAAAACTAACAAAGCACGATCATAAGAACAATTCATTTTTCTCGTGCCACCTCTTTTCCACAGGCTATAAATTGTACCAGACATAATTTTAAATTGCTCTTGGGATGAAGAGTCTGATAAGTCATTAAGTTTGTAGCAAGAATTTATGTCTTAGTACTACTGCATATATCTAGCCTTCTCATGCAATCTAGAGAGAACACTATAAATCAACACGTTCAAAATATTTAACAAAATATATCTCATTATTTAGGAAAAAAAATCAGTGTTATCTTCATTGTTAAAATTATAGCTTTTAATAAAAGGATTGAACTAATAATTGCAACAGCACTGTTCATCTGCCACATACTAGATGTTGATGGAGCTTTCCCTTTGGCCACTGTGTTAGACAGGAACATCCCTGAACAGGTATCACGCAAGTTTTCAGAGTTTTCTGAAAACTCCAGGCACGATCACTGCTTTGTGATTACTAAGCATACTCTTGGACTGTGCATTCTCAGCCCAGCAGTGATCCACCAGTCTGTCCTGTAATTTAAACACTCTCTTCAACAGCCCCACACGCTCCTCTCTTTGCAAATTCTCTCCTCAAAGATAATTTTCATTTTCATTCAGATGGACTTACTTAACACAGGACAGCACATGATCATTATATTTAACCTTGGACTATCTGTCCCTGAGGAAAACATGAGAAAACCATTGTAGACAATACTGGATTTGTATTTAGATAAATGTGTAGAACAAAATAGCAGCTATAGAGCAACCATATAGATAGGTTTAAGGGGGACTCAGCTTTCAAATCATTGTAAACTTAAAAAGCAGAATTACTATGTAATAATATTTGCTGGTATTTCAAACTAAGCACAACCAGTAGAACTGGATGGGAAGATTCAGGACACACAGAAAGCAGTTTTCACAGCTAGCAGCTGCCACACAGAAGGAAAGAACTTTCAATGGGAACTTGAAATGCACAAAAAATATAAACAGGAACCAATAAGGGAAATCACAGCACAGATGTACAAGTGATCATAACGCTCCTTGTCTGAGCTGACAAGATGAAAGAAAAAAACTACTAATTCATAATCTAGCTTCTTGAACTCATTCAAAATTTGGTGGACACAAATAAACACAGTAAAACGAAGGTCACAAATGCTAGGCAGAACTTGAACAAGTTTCTAGCCCAGCAAGAAAAAGGACAAAACCCAGGACCAAACAAGTATAAAATGCCCATAGTGTTTGGTACTGAACTTTATCCAAAGTTCCTCTCAGGCTCTGGTTCCAACTTTTATGGAGACCTGACTTTTACTACAGCTAATATTTCTTCAGAAACATGATAAATTACTTGGCAGGTTGAAGAGTCTAGGCAAGCAAAGGTGAAGTGACTCATAGGCTAACTGTAGCTCATCTGTCCACAACAAAAAATATATTTTTCTCATGGAACACCCCTGCTTGCTGTTGCACAGATACCCTGCATTTACAGTCGTTATTCACACCCATGTTTTCTGAGGACAACATCAATATCAGATACTACCACAGACGGAAATAACTTCATGGAAGTGTGAAAAGCCAGGTCTTTTATTTAGGAAAATGGACAAAAATATTTTAAAATGTGTGTATGAAACAGAAAGTACGTAGAGGTTCTTTATCAGACTTATGAAGTTATTCCTCTTTTTTCAACCACGTTTTTGTCATTGTAAGTACTTGTGTCATCTCAGCCCTCCTCTTAGCCTAGAAGATCAACTCAGCTGATAAGGTATTCTGAACAGAAGTTACTTCAAATGAACTTTTTTTACAGCACCTGTTAAAATGGTTACTTGATTTTAATAGCAGATTCTGGGCACTCTGTCAACAAAAATAACTTATACTACTGTTAAACACAGCCCGGAAAACTACTCCAGTTCCTTCTAGTTTGAGTTTAGTTTTACACAGAGCAAACATTATGTTGCAAATTGGTAAAATTTTTGGCTAGTTGCTGTCTAGAATGGATTGTATTAAGAAGTGTATTGCATTACACCACGTAACGTGTCAATAACCATATAGAATGAGCACTGTCTTTTAGATGTTTTCTATAGTATTATATTGAACTGTTTAGTGTAGTTCTCATACCACCAGTATAATTAACATATTTAAGTTATTGATGCCATTTGTTTGTCATTTTTTTGACAAAACCCACATAATATATTTTATAAAAAATTCATGAAAAAATATTACTGACATATTTGAAGACACATGGTTTTGGAAGCATTACTTTAATCCCCATGAAGTTATTTAATAAAAATGGATTTTTCTATCTCCAGTAGATACCTGAAAAAAGACTTTCTCATAAATATTGGATATAGAAATGTCCTTACAGTAACAACTGCCAAAGCTCCATCTTAAGTCATAAAAAACTTAATAAAGTTCACCTTTGGTTAATGATGTTTTTCCTCCCTCTGATTTTTTACTAAATGCCAGCTGTTAATAGCATAATCAAGCGTGCCCCTACCTTATTTCTATAAATATCCATGTTTTCCCTGTAGAATGCCACCAGAATTGCACCAGATGTGAGATTGACACGATGCTCTTTAGATGCAGATTATACAGTTTAAGTAAGTCTGATCCTCCAAAGACCTACCCACTCCCTTTATTTTTGTTCACCCCAGCAAATGCCATTGAAGTCAATGGAACATAAATACATGTACATCTTTGGAGGGTAATACTAGCTGAATAGAATGACCAGTAACTGATGCTCAGAAAAGTGAAATTGGGCCAGTAGAGCTGGTTTGCTGGAAAAGTTAAATTGCCCATTATCCAGGCACACCTGGTAAATATCAAAATGCCAAAGGCCTAATGCACTACTGTGTTACGCCAGGTTTATGTCAGGGAAACTCTATATGGCTAAGAAGGGGGCTTTATAAGCCCAAGGGTCTAAAGGTCAAATTCCAACCCTCTGGAGCCCCTCCCCTTTTAAACCCAACTATTTTAACATATTTACTGATTTATTTCCTATTTTAGTGCCCCACCACCTTTCAAGTCATCCCAAACACCTAAAAGGAATTCAAATCTCATTTACTCAAAAAGGAAATGAATCTTAAGCTTCCAATTTCTACTGCTCAGATGATCTTTCATAGGTGCTGGGAAACTGGAGTAAGAGAGAGAGACCAGCTCCTCCTTCCTGAAGAGCAGAGGAAGTCCTGCCACACTCTTAAAAGCAAGGGTTTAGACAGCTATCTTGGGAAGATTGGTTTTGGCTTATGAACCCTTTGTGAACAGAAATACTTCATGATTGCAGCATCCAGACATCAGAAAATGTGGGATTTAAAAGATGAACTTTTATTTCAGTTTTTCCTACTGATGCCTGTGTGCCATCTTAAAGCTGCTCTTCTTTCAGTCTCTCAGTTGCTGTGTGCCCTACTCCTGCAGTGCCCACCCCTTTGGACTTTACCTGTAGTGTGTGAGCGTTACCTAGCTATAGCTATGCCGTGCTATCGAATTTGTTAATCACATTTTAAATGGTCTGATATTAGTGGATTCCTGACTGATATACAAATATTTTCACTTTCAGGAATTGGGATTGTTCCCCAGAACTGTTACTCCCTTTCATAGCTAATGATTTTCTGGGACAGGTCAAACCTCTATATTTTCTACGAAAGGAAAGAAGTCACCTTGGTTTATGGCATTAATTGCATCAAATATACAGTGACTCGTAGCTTTTTCCTTCTTTCTTCTTCATTTTGATATCCGGATATTCCTCATTCTCCCTTTGGGCAATTCCTGTCACAAACAAAATTGTTCTTCGATAGTGATATAGCCACAGTCTGCCAATGTGTAGCAAAATGTCACTGACTGCAGTTGCGGTTACATGGAGCCTTTCCCAAGGCTACAGATCTGGTAAGCCTAACTAATGTAAATCTTATTCACAGTCATTGCCCTGCTGCAATTAACAGAGGTAACGTTTGCTGGTCTGAGCTTACAATTTTATGTTTTATAGCCCTGTGAGCAGCATTTCAAGGCTTTCCTCAAATATATTCCTTCAAAGTGTGTATACCCCTTTAGAAACCATTTCGCTGACACATACCCTTACCCCAGATTTTGTATAGTCCCATAATGAAAGTGAGCATGGAAGCAGATTTAGGATTGAGTTTGCCTAGCTAACATACAAAAGGAATTTGGCAGCTGGGGCTCTATGGGGAAGCATGTAGGCAGAAAAAACACTGTCTGGTTCATAATGAATGTTTTTGAAATCCTCACAAGCCTAGGTATTTACTGACAAGCCCAGAAACCAATGCATCTTATTATGAAAATGTTTCTTCCCCTCTGCCCCCCCCCCCCCCCCCCAAGAATCTGTTTTTAAGCATCCATCGGTAATATTGCAAATAATCAATGGCAGTTAGTCTTATTAGGTCACAACAGAATAAGATATATTTTGCAATATAAAATATTATTTAAATGTTATTAAGTAGCATTAGCTCTATGGTAACAAGCAATGGCACATTCTGTACAAACAGATAAGCCTGATCTTCCTACGCCTGTATCTGGGGTGTTGTGCTGAGTTTGTTCTCAGAGGGAGAAGGATATGATTACTGAGATAAAAAAAAATCGCACATTACAGTCATTATGGGGAAGAGGGAGGGAGAATGTTAAATGTATTTAAACTGCAGGAGGTTAAAACAGTGTGTGCCAAAAATCTCTGAACATGTCAGGATTAATAACAGCTGGAAGCAGGAGCAGAGCTGACTCTCCATTCCTAATGCACAGTTCAGCATTTAAGGTGCCAGGATGCTGAGCTTATCTCTGATTTATCAAGCTTTTTCTTTCTATCCCAACACCCATCCCACATAATGGGTATCACTGATGATAAAAAGGGTACACAAATGCTAAACAATAAATTCATTTCTTACCTCTGGTGTAGACAAGGAACAATGTTTCAATACACTGGATTATGCCTCCAAACTCTTGAGGAATAACTGAGGTGTAGCAATTAAGGATAAGCCAATTAAAAAAAAAAAATCCCAATCCAGGGGCACACTATTAATGAAATAAAAATCCAAAATCAATCTCAGTAATGTGAGAGAACAGGAAACTCAGAACAAGCACGTGGCTTTCAAATAAAAACATAGTGCTTTTGAACAAAACCTCCTGCAATAAGATCAGAAAGCAAATCCTTTAGATCCATGAAGTGTAAAATCTGAGGGAAGTGGCATGTGAGCGACATTGACTGATTGCATTTCAAGCTGCATTTGAAGTCAGGACCTTCAACACTCAAATGTATGTGTATTCTACTCCAAATAGTCAAATTTCGCTAATCGGCATGATGGTATGTTTTCATCTTTTGACAGCCAGTGGGGCGACTTCTTTGATGGTGTTTATAAACCTCTTATATGGGTAAGGCAGCATATTCTAAGCATTTGAAAGCCACCAGTGTTATGTTAATGAGCAAAGTTTTATGATAAATGCTTTCTTGGGTTATGAATTCTAAAAGCATGAACTAAAAGGAATACCATCCATAGCTGGTATGCATTAGTATCTTTTAATGGATGTATGCTAGAAGAGGATGAAACCTGCTATTTTCTGGCAGGCTTCTTAGATCTTTCTTGTATCAATGGTACTATCAGTGCAAGTCAGTGCAACAGCTTCTTGCACTATAAGTGTCCAGAGGTAGGAAGCAGAGCTATTAGTTTCTGAAAATATAATATTAGTCCCTCTAATTAATAATATTTTCTACATAAAAATCCCAGTTATTTTGATATTGTATCTGTTCTACAACAGAAAGACTGAGTCACAGTTTGACAAAGCATCTTGTTCCAAGATTAAGTAGTGGGTCTACAGCAGATGCAGGAAAGCACCCTAATGTCTGACCCAGTCTATGGTCCCTGCAGGGGCTTAAACTGACACCGTGCTGGAGTCAGCCTTAACCAGACTCTAAGCCTACAATTTAGTAATAAGAAAGTTTAAAACAGAAAAATCTCCAAATTCTATCCCACCACATGCATGAATAAATGCCATAAAAATAGCAAAGATGGTAAATGCAATAGTATGTTTTGTAACCTAAATGCTATGTTTTGTTTTATGGGGAAAGACACAGAGTTAATCTGCTAGTTGTGCATGGGCCAAGCAGTCATCAGCCTTTAATTTGTATGACGTAGTGGTGTAAGACTTTCTATCTTTTCTGCAGCCAATCATTCATGTTAGATATAATGGGAGCTATATATGGTTACCCTAGCAAGAATAATTCCTATAAATTATTCTGCAATAAAAACAGTAAAAGAACAATGAGATTTTTTTCCCACAAGACAAGCCAGATACTTAAGAATTTTTCTTTAAGCCAAATCACATTTTGTAATTAAGCACAACTCAAAGCCAGAGCCAGCACAAAATCAGTCACAAACTGGGACCGAAACTGTGACTAACTAACAGCTGGATGGAGGATAGCTGATCATATGGGTTTGCCATCAGGATGCCACTGTCTCAGTGGAAACTGGGTGGCCAGGGAAGACTGGGTCTCAGGCTTATAAGGCACTACTGGAGATGCTTGTCAGTTCAAAATGAAGCCAGCACACTGCAATGTGTGTTTTAAGGGTTGGCTGTCACTTCAAAACCAGAGCGGGGGTCTCTGGTTGATGGTGGGCTTGGGCTGCTTTTAGTGGGAAGGCTTGACAGGGAGCTGCTGCAGACCAGGGACTGTGGTTTGTGCACTAGAAGTGCTCTGGGGGCTCGGAGTGAGGAGTCTGGAAGAGCTGCTGACTGGTGAAAAGTTTAGACTGGTCTCAATTTCTCGTGCATCATGGCTTCTGGCACAGATGGAATGTATTGGGGACAAGACAACAATACTCTAAACCCAGCACGCAGTGAGCACGGCAGTGCCTACACAAAGTCAGTTCCTGTCTTGCACGGGACACTTGGAGGTTGGATTCATTAGAGGCTCTAATGAAACTATTCATATGGATCAGAGAGTGTGTGTGTGTGGATACTCAGGACGCTGTGAGAAATGCAATGTCACTTTAGTGTAACTTCCTATAGGTGTCTTCTGTTTTCCCTTGCATGATCTGAGGGCTTTCCTGGATTTACTTTTTTACAACCTAAAATAAGTTAGCTATGCTACTTTAGAGGGTGGATTGGGAGGTTGGCATTTCCTCAGTCAGTCCTATCCCGCGTTGTCCTGAAGCGGCATAAATGAGAAAAGGTCAAGAAAAAATCTGATTATAGAACTGCAAGCTACACTCAGGAGGGGAAAGAGGGAAAAGAGGAAAGGTACAATAGCATCTGCTGTTACTGCATCATTTCTAGCCAGGTCAAGGCAAAAAATCTTGCTTCCTACCTTGATAAATCATTAGTAATAGGTCAGGAGTCAGCTGCTTCCCTTATCAGCACCAGGAGCTTAAATGTCAACGATTAAATGTTTCCATGGAGATCCCCTGAGCTTCACTAATGTAGGCACATTATTTATACCCACACACTGCTGGAGAAATGATAATGACAGTGCGTTTAGTTGTGCCCCAGCATATCTGAAGCAAACGGTGCAGCTGGACTCTGAAACAGCATCTCGGAGCACAGAGCCAGATCTTGGAGATGTGAGAGACACCTGTTCATCTGATTTTCAGAAACAGCTCTTGCTTGAAAGAAGCAGTCAGCGTTTTTAGTGTTACATTCTGGACAGATGACTCCAGTGTGGGGGGACTGTCACAGCTGCTCAGTATTAACAAATGAATTCTTGCAGGAGGCTGCAGTAGGTAGTACATCAACTGTGTGACCTACATAGACTGCGCACAGTTTAGTTGTTAATTTATTTCAGCTGGGGAAAGAGCAGATAA
The DNA here is from genome assembly GCA_031468815.1 of Morus bassanus. Lineage (NCBI taxonomy): Eukaryota > Metazoa > Chordata > Aves > Suliformes > Sulidae > Morus > Morus bassanus. The sequence continues at coordinate 81,852,550 of CM062568.1, read as the reverse complement.
ATTCATGATCAGAGAAGTGGGGGAATATCTTGTTTGTTCCAAATTGGTTCAGCCTGGTTCAAGCCGATTATCTCACAGGGGAGTCACTCCAGCGTGACTTTCTCCATTAGTATTAATCACTGAAGTGTGAAAATTATTGGTGCTATTTTGAGGAATACTTAATCTGCCATTTAAATAAACTCATTTTCACTCCTTTCCACAAGCATGCAAATCACCAAGTTATGAAGATATAGCTGTAAGTGAATTTTGCCATCATGTACACAACATTTGTATAGCATGTCCCCGAATATTTACTTTCCGTCTATGGTGATGTGGAAGGGAGACATTTTTAGGCAAAACAGAAAGCAGTGCCATGGGACTTGCTACAGCATGTTTGCAGCCCAAGCAACTGCATACAAGCAGCTGCCAAAATATTTTGTTAGGTAATCTAGTCAAATAATTTGATGTATGATAACCTGATAGAATATAAAAATGTATATTTTAAAGCAGTACAGGCATGTTTACTGATAACCAATAATAAACTATACACTTTTTCCATTAAAGAAAGCTTCATAGTGAAATCACCCTTACACACTGATTGTTGTGCAGATCAGGTAGGTTATTCCATGGGCTGTCCTTTTTTCCTCCCAAGATGCAAAAACCACTGGAGTATACAATTGGCAAATGTATATGACAGAAATGTCTGAAGTTTATATCAAGTCAGATCAGATATACCATAAGCAACTTAAATTTCCATCTCTTTCACTAGCACTAGCTTTCACATAAAGTGGCCCAGTCCCAAAGTCACACAGCTTTCTCCCAATCCCTGGACTTGTTGGCTTATACTATGGAGCATATCCCTGGATTTGCTGTAGATGCAATGTGGACTAGATGAAAAGCTTTTCCCTTCCTTCCCAGACACCATCCCCAAGCCCTAGAGGAAGCAAAGGTTTGTTTTCTGGGGAGAGATGATAGGGGTTTCTAGGTTGGTGTAGGCAGGACTGGAGAAAGGAGCAGGACCTGTTGCAGCACTGGAAGCTGGCAGACGTGTGTCCTGAGTGCTGGATGCTCAGCAAGGCTCCACTGTGCTGAGAGTTTTCCTTTGATTAGAGAAAAGCTGAATCTAGACCTGGCTTTTTACTGAACATCTGGGTTGTGGCCATGCTTTTGCAATAATATTACTGGAAGTACCACTCCGTATGATGGCATTTCTGGGAAGGTAGCACAGCACTACTAGTTCTGACTTAGTGTACAGCTTAAATTAAATCCTCCCTGGAAGTGTGGCTGATCTGTAGGAAGAAGGAAAAATCTTCCTTGTATCAGATCTGTTAAAGCTATTTGTTTGTTATTTTGGAAAAGAGAGGACAGTTTTCTGGATGTAGGAAGGACTGTATGGTCAAGTTCATTAAAAAACAGACTTGGATTGGTTGTTGCTGATCTTGCTTCAAACATGCTATGCTTTGAACAAATGCAAGGCAGAAAAAGTTAATTAGGTTCACAGTGAATTTCAGAAGAGAATTCTTCTGTTATCAGAGATGCTAATGAACTTAACAGCTACAAAGTGGATTTTTGATGTGGGCACCCTTTTCAATGCTGAACTTGAAAAAGATCTGGCTTATTAAACATTGAAAAAAAATTAGCACTGGGAATCTCTGAGTATTTTAAATAGGAAGCTGAGCTGGTTGCATCTTGGTCACTAGTTTTATTCTGGTTCAGGCTAGGAAAAAGAGGAAGTCATGCCATTTCATGGCTGTAGATGGAGGTAGCTCTCTCAGCCTAGAAGTTAGTGGGCTATTGTCCACAAGTATAAAAGGGATATTGATAGTTCTTATCAATTCCCACATAGAGCTGAAATCTCCATGGAGAGGTGGCTGGCTGAATGGGTGAGAATCCAGTGAATCTGTGAAACACAAGCTTAGGTCATAGAAATCTTGTTCAGTACATTGGGGAAATCTATAGTGTTGTTTCCTAAGTTATTCTTCTTCAGAGGGCCTTGGCCCTTTTCACCTCAGTTGAATCCGATCCAGCTGATCAGGCAGCTCACATGCGCTTGGTAATGTGATCTGCAGAAACCTAGAGGTGGAGCAAGGAAATGCTGAAGCTAACTCTAATCAACTCACTTTTGATGTATCTCGGTTGGAGGTCGGTCATGCCATATAAGCAGAGACCACACACAGGCTCCATTCATAATTAGTTCAGGTCCAGCTTGGTAACTGGCTTATAGCTGATAAGCAATGCTGTTTGATGTACTCTGATGCACCTGACAGACGTACCACATCCCCAGAATCAGGAGTACTGAATGTGAGGAATTGTGTAAAGAGCATCTCTTTCCACAGGTCCCTTGCTTGTCTCTCCTACCCCTGCACTCACACCCGCACCTTTTTATTTTAGTCATGACCACCAGTGGTGAGAAGGACATATCTTTTCTAACCTGTATAAAGATTAAAGACAAAGCATTAAGTGCAGCAAGGAACAAAAACAAAGAGATGTGGCTAAGAAAGCTGAGATTTAGGAACCAAATTCCAAGGTCCTGACCACATCCCAGGGTGCAAGGTCCCTGGCCAGGACACTGCCTGTGACTTTGCACAGAATGCAGGAGATAATGCTGCTTCATCCTCCCTGCAGGCCAACGGTTAAATACTCTCCCAGGGAGACCTTTGGAGGACTCATTTTCCTGGAGAACATCAGCCCACTTTGCTCATCCCTCAGATGAATGGTCTAACTACCAAGCAGCCAGACTTCCTGGAGCTGATATGTCATTTTTCACTAAGGTCCAGGACTGATGTCACTATTTTGACTTCCTCCCCACTTTAAAATGGTAAATCTGTATAACAAGGAGTGAGAGAAGCATGTCAGATACTCATTTTAAATCTAGACATCCAACAGAGAGAAAGACTGCCATATATGCTTTGCAAAAGAACATTCAGTACTTTTTTAAGAACATAGAAGAATACAATGTAGATATCTGTATTTTTTTCTTCAACAAAGAAAAAGTAAAACACAAAGAAAATATCTTGCACTGTGACTCAGGCTTTAACATCTTTTTTGTTTATTCATGTTTTTTTACACTGATGCTCAGTTTTTCTGTAAGCAGCATGTACCCTTTTAGTCACCCACAGGAATTGCTTCAAATCTTCAGTGTAATATTTTATATCATATTTTGCTTTATATTGTACTTCTGCCAATATGGCAGGTTTTATGGCTGTTCCACGTTGCATACTGAACTGTGAAGAACAGCCTAGTTCCTTTAGATCCCTAACGTGGAAAGGATTTTAACTATTGATCCTTGTCAGGAGATACATGAAAATCTAACACTTCAATTAAACTACAACTTTTACAAAATGAATTTCAACAAGTTTTGAGACAGGGAAAATCATTAGTATTTTTAGTTCAATAAACTGACTGCAGCAGTAGCTAGCATCTGATAGCACAGAGAAAGAAAGTATTCTTTCCCACCACCTTGTCTTAACTGTATCCTTCCTTTCACACTAAATGTAGTTTAGTTAAAGCTCTTTTTCTGTAAATATCTTTTTTTTTTTGATCTGTGAGGCAACAGATTTTGTCTGGGTCTGGGAAGGAAATAGGGTGATGGTATGTTTAAAAAGTTGCAGGACTTAACACAGTAATTACAGAATTATTATAAACATATGCACACACAGAAAATCTTTTGAACTCTTTGCTGCTGCTACTTAACACATAAATGAATTTTCAGTCTGTGGGAACACAGGAACAAAATAGTATTAACTCTGTGATTTGAAGTAAGTATTCCCTTTGATCTGAATCAGTGTTGGCACTTCATTGCTGCATTAAAATAAAATCTGTCTTGACTTCTTGCCAGATAAACGTGAAATAAAATGATGAGTAACACTACCTTTTGGCTGCAGTGTGCTTTTCAGAGTAGCTGGAATAACACACAACCCAAGACCATTAATAAATACGCAACTTCTGTTCTTCAGGCCTCCTCAATTCAAGACCTTCCCTATTCAATCTTTCACATTTACAGAAGAAGGAACTAGGTAGATAATGCACCTGAGGCTTCTATCCAGTAGAATAAATAGCTTGCCCATGCTTCCCTTTTCCTCATGCCTGTGTGTTATTTCTGCTTGCTCTTACACTAAGGGCAATGCTGTATTTTGCAGCAGTCTGTGCAGGAGAGCTGTGCTGACTTTCAGAGTATCATGAGCTAGGACAGATCCCCAGGGCTAGTCTGTGTCTTCTGAATTGCTCAGGAATACAAGACAGACAGTAAGGCTGAAGCAGCCAGTCTGCAATGCCCTGTATAAAGAAATTCATGTGTAGTAACAAGCTTCCTGGTTTTATTACTAATGCTACCATGTAGTAAGAGGTAAAGAGGCAATTTGTTTGAATTCTGTGAAAAATGCATAGTCTCTGTCCCTAGTTTATTTTCTTCAGGGTGTGTCCATACAGATGTGTGCAGATAGATCCAGGTTCCTGGCTGGAAGTGATGCAGTCATGTCTGGGTGATGCTGTGCCTGAAAACACTAGAACTGAATGGAGCTTGTATCTCACAGAGCATGTGTGGGCCTGTCTGCATACCGTATCACTGTACATGTGCCCTTTGCTGACCCTGAATTTATTATAGATAAGTAGGACCAGGGTCACCAAAGTGTTCCATAGAAACAGTTATGCCCATCCCAGTAAGTTACCAAGTGTTGTTTATGAGTATTAAGAACAGAATTTGACTCTGATACTTGCTGTCAGGAAAAGAGCTTTTGCTGCAACCTGCCAATGCTCCTATTGAACCTGATGTGAAAGGTGAGATGTTCATGGGAGGAAATTCCCATTCCCCCTCTTTCCCTAATCTCTACTCATACAGAAGTGCAAGAATTGATATAATTTACACAACAGAAAACATTCTCCAAACAAACCTCTTAGCCTCTTGCTATCACTCTTTACCATTAGCTTGTATGATGGTATATCACAAAGGTCACACCATCTCCTAAAGTTTACTTTGAAATATATTCTAGAAGTGAAGCAGAATAGATCTAGCTTGCAGCAGTCAACTTTAACATGAAAAATATCATCGTGAATTTCATAAACTTCTAATGTATGCACCAACCTAGATTATGCCCAGAAGTTTTAACACTGAAAATATAAATCTGCAAAAATCTTCCCTTTCTCTCTCTCTCTTTTTAAAAAAAAAATAACAATTATGTCATGACTAGGTTGTAAATTTAACTTTTCTTTTTCTCAAGGTTCTTCTGCTATGCACAAGGCATAATTATTCAGGCATAATTCTCAATCTGCCACTCTGGAGGGATTAAAGACCTCTTGGTTTGTACAGGTTATTTGGATGATGCCATGCTGGAGAGTCTGTGCTGGTTGCTGTGACAGACTAGTGTTACTGCCCATCCTGCATCTCAGTCTCAGACAAATGTGTACTTCCCTGTCTGTATTTCTGTCTTCTATTAGGGATGGAATAATAAATCCTCATTTTTATAAGATATATATCCATCTTCTGCCACGATATATAAATGACTACGTAGCTATTATTTGTTTAATGCACTGCTTCTTTCCAAGTACATGTTTTTTTCCTAAAAAACAGAAAAAACAACCCCTGCAATTTTGGCAGGTTTTACATACACTGACAGTAGGTTTTGACCTTTCAGCATCTCTTTTTGTTATGCCTAGATCTAGTAAGGTAAATTCTGTAACAATAAGGCAGATGCACATTTTGACATCCAACATTATACAGAGGTGCTGTTAAAACCGTCACTGAGAGTGCTATCTCATCAGAGAATAGCTTACCACGTATTTTCTTTGATTTTTTTTAATATAACTGCCCCGCTGCCCAGTGATTTGATATTGTTGAATGTGGCCATTAGACTGGCTATTGTTTGCTGTGATGCTGCTGGAATTGCACTCCTAGGCAATCTGCAGAGACTTACTGCAATTAAAACTTGCAAATAAAAATTATGCAGTTTGGCACTGTATGCCTAAAATGTTTCATTCCTAGGTCTAAAATGGTCACTATGGTTGTGTCTGGGAGCTTGCCTGGTTTCCAGAAATCTAAATAGCAGTCTATACTTAAGAGGTTTTTTCTGCTGTGTACAAGATTTTTTGACAGCTTTTTGGATTCATGTGCTCAAGTTTGTTAGAGTTATTTCAATGGGAATGCATTTGACAGCAAATTTCCACTGAAGTTAATGAAATTGATAAACCATGTTGATTTCATCTGATTTTTTTCCAGTAGAAAGGAATTGAGAAAAAATGTGTACTATCAGAATGGAGGATATGCATATATGTAAAGAAAGATAAATAAAGGTATTCTGTTTCAAGGTTGTTTTTTTTCTAAATGATCCCATTGAAGTCTGAAATTTAAGTTAAATGAGGTAGTCCTGCTACAATACAAATTGAAACTTTTGTAAAGAGAAATTTTCCTACAAAAATGTCATGGATTTGAATTTGTGATTGTTTCTAAAGGAGCTCAGATCCAAAATGGAGAATCCAGTGTGAAAATGAAATCTGTTCTCCACACCTCTTGAGTCCTAGTGAGCTACCCTAGATGCCACCAGTTCTCTGGACAGAGGTGTCTATTCCAGAGGGGAATCCAATATTCTTGAGGAAGTTTCTGTTCTCAGTGATCTGATATTATGAATGGGCTGTTTTATATGCACGTCTATCAGAAGTGAAGTGAAACTTTTCCCTTGCTGTCCAAATCCTCTGAGAGAGGTAAGTTTTTACCTTAAGCTAGTCCTTGCTTTTTTTGTGTTTTAAAGACCCTGTATTGGAACTGGTACATACCTACTTATTGGTTTTTTTCATGTATTTCTCTACTCTGATCTGTTTGAGGATCTCTCTGTTTTCATACTGTGGGGCTCCTTCACACAGGAAATCAGTGATCTCACTCACAGCATTCTTCTTTCACTAGCATGTTTTAATGATGTTTGGGAGTATCCTTTAAAATGCTTTTTGATGGTTGGTTCTTGTTTTCTGCCAAAATGGTTTCTTATCCTTGAATGCATGTATGAATTTCATACATGCAAACACAGTTGCCTGATGTCCTTTTTCAGTTTGTGTGTATTTCTGTTCAGATGGTCATAGGGACATTGAAGTGAAAGCCATCAGCTGTTCCTTTCATATAACAAAGCCCCAAGCATTGACTCATTGGCATCACACTGCAAATTTGCCTATTTATTCGCATCATGGCATAGGACAGGGGAGTTGGTGACCAACAGCTAGACTTACAGATCCTGGCTGGGGTAACCACAGCTCTTGCTTATTTGTCTGCTACATGCCTCAAAGCATTTGCATGCATCTGAGAAGAAGTATTATCGCTGTCGCTGAATTTATTTCACATTTTTAGGCACAGGTATCTGCTGCATTGTCTTCACTGGTTTTTTTTTAGATTCATATTACAGTGGGAGATTAACAAGTGTCCTGAATACAATACTGTAGCTAAATACAATTCCAGCTTACTTCTATTTTATTTTATATTTACTTCCCTAATGCCTTCTAAAAGATTGGGGACATCGTAGTCCTCATCTGCAATGGTTTTGTCATGTCTCTCCACGAATATTTCCTAAAGCCAGCAGGACACTCACTGTCTTGTAATATAGGTATCACTTTATTTTGGTAGTGTTACTGAGAGTCTTCTCTCATGATTTCTTTTCTTCCTGAACATCAGTGTTTACTTTGTAATGTTCAAATTATAGCAAGGCAATTTGATTTCTCACACAATATAACTTGTCAAAAATTGGTCGTTTTGCACTGAAGTGCTGAAGTGTATTCCACCATCCTTCTTACTACTTCCTTGGTAGTAAGATTTAATCACTACTTTGTTTAAACAATTTGAACCTATGCCTCTGAATATTTACTGTGCCACGTACCCAACTTCTGGTTTCTCTGACTTCAGCAATGTCTTTTGCTTTCTTTGAGTCTTGTCTTTCCTTTTCCTTCTGAATTTATAGAAACATTATTAAGATCTAAGCCCCTGAAGCACCAAGAGGAGGCTCCTGCAGTCGAAAGCAACCAGACCATCAGCTGACGGAGCTGCCAGTCTGTGCCCCGCAAGCCACCAAACACCTCCCACTCTCTGAGGCAGGGACTGCAGTACTCAACATGCTCAAAATGCTGTCATAAGACATGTTGTCAAAGACATGCTGTCAGTATTTGGCTTTTTAAAAATTTTAATTTAGCTCTTCTACCTATTAATATAAATTTTCTTCTCCCATGCCCACTGTCACTAAGGTCATGTATTCACTGTTAGTTTAGCTGAAGGCTACGGCACTTCTGAATTTTAAACCCAGATAGTTTTGCTTGGTAGTCTACTTGTAATTCATATTTTCCTAATTGTGTTTTGTCTATATAATTTAAATTTGTCTGGGTTTTAGTTTTCTTTTTTTCTTTTCCACAATGCTGTGGAAGTCTCTGTAGTCTGGTGCATTCACTGATGTCCCGCTGTCTATTTGGCATGCCATTTCCTATTTGCATGCTGCTTTGTCTTTGCATCTGGTGCTTCTCTGAGCTTTCCAAATCTTTTCATTTTTTGCCTTTTTACGCTGCATTAATACCCTCGATGCACAGTCTCGTTCTCTCAGTTCCTGCTTGTTTCCTTGATATAATGCAATATGATTGTTTTGATTTGTTTTTAAGTTTTGGCATAATGATATCTCTTGTTGCAGTTATGGTTAGTAACTCAGGATACTTCATTTCAAGGCTAGATTTACCAGAAATGATACAGAAGGTACAGATACATTTCTACCACTACTGGTTGGGCACTGAGATAGAGCTGTATCTAACCTTGTACTTTCATCAGGATTTTACCACCATATCCCCATATCTGCCCTTCCAATATCTTTTCCTGCTTCTTTGCAGTATGCATTTGGTATAGTAACTTCTTGCCTTGCTTTTTTGTGCACAGCAGATAAAGACTGCTGTGATTCACATTCTGGACTGAACTCGGCATATTCTCTAACTTTCGACTTGTCCAAAGCATTTAGTTATTAGCATGAAAGCTAAAAATATTCTCAGCTATGCTCCTGAACCTTTGATCCCTGTTTCTAGTCACAAATTACTGCATCTTTTAAGAACTGCTAGTTGCATGGGTCAGCTACTTTTTGCAATGTAGCAGTATCCCAACTAATTGCTTATTCAATGGTGGTTGTTGAAAAGGTACCTTTTTATTATCTCCTTTGGGAAACAAAATTCTTCTGGAGTAGTTCTTGTACTGCACTTGGGTCCTCCTGTTTGGATGCTGAAATATCTAGCTGATAATAGGATATGCATAATATGAATATTGCATTGTTACATTTGTTTTCTTTTTCCTTTTATCTAAACCTATTACTGTTAATTAGTTTTAACATAGTTAACTGAAGAATGTCTATCTGCAGTGAGTATTGCTTCCTCTTTTCGTCTGTGAGTAATATTGCTATGCCTTTAGGAACTGACTCAATTTAGCCATCATGGTCAGGGCAAAACACCAACGTAGGGGGAACCAGGACATCACCAGTACTCAGGCTTTTCTTCTTCCTCCATAAACACTGTCTTCTCTCCTCAAACACTGTAAATAAATCCCTAAGTTAACATGTCTCTCCTCTCCCTGTGTCACTTTCACTCTTTAGCTAATTATTTTTGAAGGCTTCCGTTCAGTGTCATCAGGGTTTGCACTAGATGACAGCTCTCAATTAGCACTCCTGTAGGCACAACCAAACCAAAGAGGAAAGAAAAAAAGAAGGGAAAAAATAAAACAGGGAGAGAGAAGGAAATTAAAGTCTGATCCCTCCCACTTTCACAAAACAGATGGGATCAGAGCTACACAATCATAAGGTATATATGTGGGATTTTAATTTTCTAAGAATAGAAAATTCTGTGTTTCAAGAGGTTCCTGTGCAGGGGCTGTGAATCTACACCATATTTAAAGAAAAGTAGCATAGAAAATAGTAAATGTAAAATATATTTTAGAAAGAATGAAACATTATTTTCTGTGCAATTACAAATATGAGTTAGGAGCAAAATCATCTGCTGGTTATATTCATGACTTCCAGTGGCATGAGTCCACAAAAAGCTTAGCGTCGTAGCTATCAGTAAGGAATAACCTCATGTTTTAAGGATAAAGGCCAGGAAAAAGAAACAATTAGAGGCCCTTGTCTCAGCTTCTTTAAATTAACATTTACCACTGTCTGTAATTATTATTTACTTGTAATGAGTCAGTAAGCCATTAAAACTAAGCAGGAGGCTTATTTCTGCTATGCACACTCATGAAATGATGTTCAACAGAATTCCTTATGTTTTTACAGTTATGCAAGCATGAAATCAATGATCAATGATTTTTTAACCTCTCAATACAGCTTTATTTTCAAAATCACTCTTCCATCCCAGTCTTCCTATTCATTTTCTATCATGACTAACAATTCCTTAAAAATAAAATATCACTAGTTGCACATCAATATAAATATAGAAATATGACTACATTCTGCCAGAGGTAAGCATGAATTTTCCATTCAAACTGGTTTTGAAGTTTCCCTTAGTTCATGCATCTTAACTTTACTCACCCTGAAAAGTTGAATTATGCAAAATTTCAAGCAGCTTTGGGGAAGCATGAATAAAGTCTAAAAAATCCATTGCAGTTGGGGAGTTCATGGTGAAAAGTCATGTGGCTTAGTGAAATCTCTGACTTCTGCTTGGATGCTCCAAATTATTGAGGTCTATGACTGTCACAATATATAAAATTCTGGAGCTTCTGCCTCTACTCCTATTTATAGAGGACAGGCTATTTTGACTGGACAGTCACACATTTATTTCTCTGAAACATATCTGCCAACTTTGGTTACAAACTTTACAGTCAGCTGTAATCTTTATGATGAACTCACTTGGCCACCTGCTTAGTGCTTAATTTTAAATCCCTCATAACACTTTAAGAGAACCCTGAGAGGAGGTATGCTCATGAAAACTGCAAAACTGCATTTTGCTTTTTGTTTTCAGCTAGCGTGAGGTGCAGTGAGTCCTCAAATTGCATGGTTTAGACACAGCCTCTAACTCTTTTTGCAAGGTAATAAATAGCTTGCATTTAGACGTACCTATTGTTGGGATATGTTGATTATCACCTGGGACATATGGTTTCTAAGGTCATTCTGCTAAGGGCATACTGAAATGCATAGTGCCTCCTGTCCAGCTTGCACAGTTGGGTTGTCATTCTATAGAGCTCTACTGTGAAGATGAGAAGTAGCAAAGGCAGGTGCCCGGAAGTCATCTAAATTTAGCTGTATCAATTCTTGAGTTGTCAAGTCTTGCAAACAGCCTTACAGTAATGATGAGTTTAAAGAGGCTCATGGAAGATTTGCTTCAGATACTACAGTCAAAAATCCATTTGCCAATAAGGTTTAATAAACTAAAGCCCTGTAGTAAAAGACTGAAAGCTAGACAATGTGCCTTGAGAGGAAACTAGAAAAAGCTGACAGCTTAGTGCCCAATGTCCCTGAAATAGCATTTTTAGAGGGAACAATTCTGAAAGACAAACTCCCAAGCTGTCCCTTAGAAAGTAAGGAATAACTGTATTAATGAAGAGGAGAAAAGTGTCCAAAAAATATCAACCTAAAATTAAAAGTAAAAATAATAACAGTTGAAGAGAAGGCCCTAGAAATGTGACCTAGGAAAAACAAATCCCTTCTCCTAAGGGTATATTTTGTAAATAAACTTAAACCAGAGCACGAGCAGGATAACCAAATCAGCCACTTGAGATGTGAATGCCCCAAGAAACTTCTCTATTCCCTGTCTACATCTTATTCCTAGCTGTAGAAAATACTTGAAGAAATGAGACGCCCAACCCAAAAGGCCAAACTGAGTGCCTAACACATCCCTGTTTAGGTATCAAACTCCAGTCTTTACATATATGACAGGCTGCCTTATTCTTCTCTTCCTGTAGTTATTATTGACTAAACCCATTCCTCACATAAAATCCCTTTGTACTTGATTACCCCAGCACACCTAGAGCTGCTTTTTAATTACAGACTCCATCCCCAAACTGTCCCTATTTTTTCTGCTTCCTTGTCCCATTGGAAATCAAAGTTCTCTGGTTTTCTGGGGCAGGCACTCCCATAGCTGCAGCTCAGTGTTTCTTGCCCTTCTTCTCTCTCTCTCTATCCTCATTTCCTTTCGCTCTTAGCTGTGGACAGACACTGACTCTCCTGTTGGCTATGGTAGTCAGCCAGACAGAAGAGGTCCGCATACTGTGGGTGCCACAGATACTCATAGAAGTTGTCATTGTGGCCAAGACTCAAGCCTGCTTATGTGTCCTAAGATTGCACCCAGGAGAGGACTAGAGGGATGTACCAAGCATAAGGCATGGAAATGCCACCTTTACCTGGATTCAGCTCTTGTATTTTCACTCTTTCCTGCTAATGGGGAACACTGCAGCTGGACGCAGGAACCTACTGTCTGACTGCCTGGGAACCAGAATACTTTGTGTGTCTTCCAGGGATAAGTTTTAGTGAGTTTTCCCTTGTGCTCTTTTCTCCTCCCTTCCCCTTACTTGGTCACATAGAAGAACTAATCTTACAGGTTTGGAGTGATGATTTTTATCTTAAACTAATGGATTAAAAAAAAAAAAAATTACATCTACCAGTAATTGTAATACAAAAATGCTGTGTACTATAAACTGTCATGTCACACATAAAAGGAATGTTAATGCTGAACTAAAATTCTAGCTGTGCTCATAAGCTCCATAAATCACAACTATAAATAGACCTGAGTTAGTGCCATGGGGAAAGCCTCTGAATATTCATAAGACTTGTTTCATATTTTGTCACCAGAATAAGCCTTGAAACAGTAAGCAGTTTGCATCCAGTGAATCAGTGGCAAGGTAATGGCATTATGATAACAAAATACATCAGTGTGATAAAGAACTGATATCTGCAGATCATCTATATTGTCCTTGTGTGTAAAGTGAAAGCCATTTATTCAAATGTCATAAATAGCTACTTTCATTAATAACATTAGTTGCCCTTGATAAGATGCTGGTTTTGTGAGGATATCTGGAGGCTAAATATATTACGATATTCAGCAAAGAAGAAGAAAATATTTTTTCATATTTCTTACACATTCTGTAATTATTATTCATTATTTTGACAGCATCATAAAGGCAAATGATTCACTATAAAAATAAAACCCTTTCTCTGAAGATTTTATAATTTAAAGGACCCCAAATTCTTCCTTCAGAAACATCTACTTATGTCTGAACAATTTTTTTTTCAACAAATGGTAAATCCCCTGAAAAAAAGTGCTTTAGAACAATCACACTAATCATGTTTATAAAGTGCATTTAGTAATTATATTAAGCAGAAAAGCTGATGGAACAAATATAAAAATTAAATTAGCATTTCATTTCACCCTTTCAAGGAATCATTTTCCATTGCCATTTATAGAAGAGAAAACTCTTCAAAATACATTTATTTTTAAATATCTAAAAGGAGGGAACAAATATTTTAAAAAAGGGCAAAGTAACAAAGGGAAAACAAATTTTAGCTCAGGTGGAAAGAGCTGGAGAGGAAAATTCATGTGTGTAAAAGAGAGCAGATTTTGTCTCTAATTTATGATACAAACAACAGGCAGAAGTAATATGCAAGCAGTGTAGATAAGAAGAACAAATATTGATAAGCAGTTTAGTTACGTGAAAATTGAAAGGAAAACAAATGCCAATTGCCTGCAGTTATAAAAAGATTTGCTTGGAGGCAAAATGCACTTTTCAGGCCATTTCTGGTTGGTTACATTGCTACAAGCAACATGGTGATGTGGTTGAATAGCTCAGGAGAACTCCTGAACATATATTTGAATTTTGCAGTGGGAATCAATTCAACCGTATCAAAATTAAGTTGAAGTGTATTAATTAGTAAGTGTGAGGAAATTTCTAATATCACTCCTTGGCTTGCAATGCTCTACAGTCACATGGAGGATAAAGTTCTTCAAGAATGTTACTTACCTGTGTATACTGTTTTATTCAAAAGATTACTATAAAAAGATATCTTCTTACTAAATCCCTTTTTTGCATATTGGATATAATGAATTTTATTCACTTATTTGATGTCAGATTTTCTATTGATGCTTATTTCTGTGAGTTCTGAAGATCAAATGTGTAATGGATACTGACCTGCTGAGATGGGGAGGGGAAACAAGGTCACCCACCTGCCACGTCATTCATTGTCTGGGTATGGACCCCAGTCATGACTTAAAGTCCAGTCAGTCTGTGTGAAGTCATGCAGTTTTTCACCAAGGGCACAATCTGAGTTGCTGAAAGCTTATTGGAGACTGAAAAACCTTTACTGCAAGCAAGAAAATAGAAGGCGGCAGGAATCCAACATGAACCCAAGATTTTTAACTCATGGGTTGTTTTTGCAGAGGTGGCTGTGAAGAGAGAAATATGTAGTGGTTAATTGAGCACATTTACATTGGTATCATTAAAAAATAAGACCATGGTTACTATGGTACCAGTACTGTGAGAAACACATTTGACAATATTCATTTTTATTTGAATCATTCATTCTAACTGGGACTCCAAGAAGTCCCAAATATGAGTTTCTATTTCCAAGTACACACAAGGGAAAATCTGAAATCCAGACCAATAAAAACAATTTCATCATATGTACAAGGAATGCTGAATAATATTAAAATACACAGTTCAGTATTGTAAGAGATGTATTGGATATTGTATCATGTTGCTCAGTGCCTAACACATGTAGTGGAATTTTTATTTTGCATTTTCAAAGCTAATAACTCTCTATCTCCTATGAAGGTAAAGGTTTTCAATGCATTATTCTCTTGGACCCTCTGAAATCAGCATTTCTATATCATACACTGATTTACTGCATCAGTATTCCTCCTAGCTTCAAAAACTCAGTGCCTGCTATATTTCTTTCAAAGGCAGTAAGCCCTGATACAGAAAATGCAACAAGACACAAAGATTTATAAAAAAAAAAAAAGCAGAAAATAAGTCATGGCAACTTGGGATGAGCCTGCTCAAATAAATTAGCAATGACCCATCATAAAACTGACTTTGGCATTTGCAACTGAAACAGCCTCATGTATTAACTGATGGACCCACTCCTACTCATTTGGACTCAGCTAAGTGAGCACATAAGGGTAAGAATTTTGGGGTTCGTTTAGCCACCCTGGCACAAATTATGGCCTGAGTTTAATCCCTTTCTCTCTGCAGGTTTGCTCCATTGGTAAACTGAGATGAGGCTGTTTTATTTCACAGAAGTGTTGTGTTGGTTGGTATCTGTGAGGCATTCATGCTCCTCAGCAATAAGGAGTGTGAGAAGTTTCATGAGAAGAAATGCCTTCCCTCAAGCTCTTATGCAAGCTACAACAGCAAAACAATTGCACAATATCAGAATATCTGCACAAGAAAACAGTTATCTAAGGATTAATGTGCTATTGGGGAAAATAGTTGAAGGCTTTCCCATGAGTGTGCAGAAAACATCTAAGAGAACTTCCTATCTTGAAGACCCAGTTGTTCGGAGAGAAAGAAATGCAAAAGTGTATGATACACCCCTAGTGTCCCTAGGTACAAAGACGCCCAGAGCAAGGCAGAATTAAGGTCAATGAAATTCTTTTAGCAAATTCTGTACTGCTATTTGACAAAGTATGTTAGAAGACTTAAGTTATTCTCGGATTTAATAGGAAAGTAAATCCACCAGACAAGCTCTTCTAAAGAAAAATAATTACATAATTCTGGTTTAAGTCTTTTTTGAGTAGAGTCTACCAGTAATTCTAATTATATTTCACAGTTTCTTGCCACTTGACAGGGATTGCTCTGCTTTTGAAGCTCAACCTGGACTTGAGCTATGACTATAATGAAAATAATTTATCTTAAACTGCTGTCATTAAAAACAGCATTACATTAGTCCTAAGACAGTCATGAGGAAAATAATATATTTTTTGAGTATTGTAACTGAAAGCCTCAGGCATCTAGGAGAATAAGCACTTTCCCACACTTGACCTACACTCTGGTTTCACACTTCCCTCTGGCAGTAAGTAAAGATCAGAGATTAGCATGGATTTCGAATAAAAATGGCTAAATTGACTCAGGTGTAGCAAGAAAGTGTTCACGCGTTCCTCCTCAAGCTCAAAACAGATCTGAAGTTGCGATACATGGCATATGTGTGTACCTGCTACCGCAGGGGTTTGGAAGCCTGGATTAATGGTTAGAAATTCCACCAGGCTGGGGTTTTTTCAGCCCAAATAGAAAACAGGAACTACTGACAAATTTGACATGGAAATGTTATTAACTTGTTCTTTGTTGCCTTTTTTTAAAGGTTTCTGGCATATTAAAAATTACATTCAAATTTTTAAGACTGCCAGCCTCTGAATAATTAGACATGAACCCAAACAAAAACTGTGCAACATCAGTTCTAGCCAGAAAACAGAAATAATTTGGAACAGTTAATATTTTTGATAGAAAATATGAGAAAAGGAAAAGAAGTCTTTTAATTCCTAAGTCATAAGAAAGCAACATCATCTTGTTTACCAAACAAATATAATAAAATTTGAATAATATTTCCTGATAATACCAAGCCTGTTGGTGACAATTTAACATATACTGCTGTGATACATGACTAGAGATGTAGTTTTGACCTGGCCTGCTAAATTTCTCCAAGATTTATCAATCTTAAGAAATATGTCCATATTGAACACACCAATACCACTTTCCACAAAAAAGAGTACAGATCAACAAATAAACAATGCTCCCCTCTTTCAGTCTTCACATTGTGTAGTTTCCCATATTAGTCAGTTCATACCTTTCACCTTACTTTAGTAGTTTGTAATAGGACCATTTCTGAGTACATCATTGTAGTTAACAAAACCAAGTAAACATAGCTATTTTAAGGGCAAAAAATTGTCCCAACCTTAAACTCACACATATTACCTAAAGCTCAGAACAAAAAAGATAAAAAAGGCACCTGTCCCCCATTGAAAGTCAATAATCTGCCATAATCAGAAACCCCAATGTATTATCATTTCCATTAGGTCAGTCTTTTGCTACAGGAATTAGAAGACTCTTATAATAGAAAATAGTCCTGGGATTTAATTCACAGAGATTTTAAGCTGTAGCCTTAGATCTCCTTGGGTGCTTCCTCTATACTCTCTGCATTTTCCATATGGCACTATTTTTTGTGTCATTATACCAAAGGCTATTATAGCACTCCCAAAAGAATGTTAGCAATGATGAGGTCTTGACTCCAGAATTATGAAATTTTGTTTCTTATGTAAGGAATAAAATGCTTTACAATCAAAGGATTAAAAATGTAAAGCAACTTTGTGATCAGGCTGCCATATATGCTGTTCAATAGCTCCCTGAGGAGTTAAGGAATTCTTTACATACAAAGTGAAGAGCAGATTGTAGAATTACAATGCTATGCCTTGGGCAATGAGGAGCTCAATTAAAATGGTTAGGGCATGCATGGAAAAACAGGTCAGTAGATAATATCAAATGAAATATGAAAATCTGTCATGAGTAAAGGAGATTTCAATGAAAGAAAGTTTTGAATTTTCCCCTTAGTAAATATACATCTTATTCAAATATTATCCCAACACAGCTAACACATTCATTTTGAGATGATACTTATGGAGCAATTAGAAAATGGTGTTACATGTAGGGTGGGTTTGACCATTTGGGTTAGTGCTTTATTCCATGTAGGTAGGAGATGGTGGATTGATAGAAACAAGTGTTTGCAAATGACAGTAAAGAATTCCAAAGCACAAGTTGTTTCAAAATTATGCCGTGAAAAGACGTTGAGCAATACTATTTCTGCAAAACCCCTCTCCATGGAGCAGCACAAAGGATATCAGTAAAACTGATATAGCAGATGTTGTGTAAAAGGCACTTGACAGGCCCTGGTCCTGCACAGGTTGAATATATGGAATAAGCTGCTGACTTCTGCGGTTTTTGCCGTCTAGGAAAAAAGTCAGTCACTATAACGAAGGTCAAAAGAAATATCTGAAACTAGCATTTTTACAGTTTTCAGCATCGTTGAGCAATGTCAAAAGCAGACTTCAGCTATCATTCTGGCACCTATAAATGCAGCTGTCATTCTCTACTCCTTGGTTATGTGTTTCTTCAGTTTTCTTGACATCCTTGTAGAGTTTGGTGGGTGAATGAAGAAAAACTGTAGGTGGAGAATAGGGGGTGGCAAAGGCAAAAGCAGTCTGGTATTTTTCTATACAGATATATTTTAGCTTGCACTTCTACTGATATACGGATGTGCCTGAAGAATATGTGGCAAGAATGTAAGACACACTCAGATCAGAAGTCCATATAGCCCATCTTGCCTCTAGCAACAGTTAATAAAGGATTCTTAGAGGAAAGAGGGTAAGTACAGACTGATCCTTTCCCTAGCATAACCTACCATATTCCAGTAGTTTACTGGATGGGGAGCAGCTCTGCAGGAAAGTCCCTGGGGTGGTGGTGGGCAGCGAGCTGAACGTGAATTCTGCACTAAGTTACAGTGAATGTGCAGAGCCACTCCCCAACACTTAATAACCGAAAGCTTTCCACTAACTTTAATTACCCATCTCCCTCATCTGAGGCTTGGAGAACTAATATACAACTGTAGGAATCCTGTGGATTCTTTTTTTTTTACTTCTGCTTTGCAAGATGGTAAGATTTTGAAAGCAAAACAGAAAAAGTTTGTATAGATATTAAGCATTGGCTGCAGCACTGTACTCCAAATTTAATCAAATTTTAGCATTATTATTTTATTTGGGCCCATTTTGTACATATAAATATACGCACATACATCTGTCTCTCTCTCCATGCATATTCTAGGTGAGAAAAATACATGGTTTAAAAAGTACCATTAGTAAGTTATTTTACAAGACATACATGGTTTATACAGATAATATGTTATCAGTTGAAGAGTTACAATACATTGTCCTAGGGCAGGGGTCAGAAATATCCATTTAATCTGTATTATTCTTGATGATGACTATTATCTGGGCTCTTTCCAGATATAAGGAACCAGTCAAGAGATTTTACTGGATTGGGGGAGGGATGGGAAAAAGGGAGTTACCTACTGCACAGGAAATACCAGAAGGAATTGTCTCTTGTGTAATGCAATATTACTAAGAGCTGTGAGGGCTTCCAAAGGCATGCTGTTAAGCTTTACCTGTACCATTTTGATTTGCTGTTGTTAGAAGGTGTATCCTAAACCAGAGTTTGATACACCAGCTTCCCAAAATTACTGAAACTCTTTCCTTATAGAGTAAATAGCACTTTAGTTTGGGAGGACCTTAGACTGGCTAGTAGATTGCTAGTAGTAATCCATCCACAAATGGTCATGACCTACAGACAGAAAAATCCTTGGAGATGACCATCCCCAGGTCCAACTCTGAGCTGATTTGGGGCATCATCCCAGCAAGGACACAGAACTTTTTATTCTATTTAATTAGGGTGGGTTTTTTCCCTATAACTGTGCAAGGCTTGATTTGCCAGGCAAAATTCCACAAATTTTATCAGAGCTAGGTCATTTCACACTCATCCAGACTCTGGCAGAAGGTTTCATTTTTGGAATATTTTTGCTGGGGCACTGTAATAGAAAAACTTATAGACTACAGTTAACTTTATAATAGCAGATAAATTAACTGTTACTTTCAAATATGACCTTCACTAGCAGTCCAATGAAAAATGATAAAGACTCAAAATCTTTGGGGAAAATTCTTTGCTGAGGACCTCCAGTTCCTTCAGAAACTAAGGGAGCTTGTGCATATCTGGTATCTCTTATCTCTTATGAATAAGTCAAGAGCATCTTGAATACTGCTTTGTGTGTTAGCAATTTGCATGGATTTGGAAGATAATAGCAAGTCAGCAGGCCAAAAGGAATGTCTGAGCTGCTTCTGATTTTCATCTTGCAGTGCTTAACAATATCTTTCATAATATGGGGAGAAGAGAGGAATGTTTAAATTACATTGCTAAGAAATTATCTTATTTCCATGGTCAGGTTCCTTTTCATGGGCCTGAAGGCAAAAAGGGTTGACATGTGTTCCTTATTCCACATTGAATTTAGCAGTTCAAGCACTATTCTTACTGAATCGAAACAGGTTCACTGCATGCAAGGATATCTTACATGAAAATTGCACCAGAAACAAGGCAATGGTTGGCTGGCTCAGCGAGAGATGATTTTGCCTATAGGCATAATACATTCCTTAATACTTCTCTATATATGGAATAAAGATCTGGTTTACATCTTGTTAAAATTGCACAGCTTTCCAGCATATCTGTACCTGTTCATTTGAATTCTGAGATTTTATTGGAGATTTTGCCTTATCTTACAGTGGAAGCTTAGAAAGCCTTTTGTCAGACACCTTCCCAAGAAAAGCCGGGCATTTTTTTTATTGCAAGACTGAGCCTTCTTGTCTGGAGAACTTATCTGATTATGAATTGCACTATAAAAGCTGATTTCACTATCATCTTGCTCTTCTGTTGCTATAACAGGGAAGCATCTATGGAAATCAGTGAAGGAAGTTACATGTTCACTGAAGTCACCATGCAAGCTTTGCTGGTGACTTCATGACAGGAGGGTGTTAATCCAAATTTTCAGGGACAATATGAGGAGGGAAGGCTCAAGAAAAAGGACAAAGAGAAGTAAACGACAAGAAATATTAAGATCCCACAGACGAGAGAGAGAAGAAGTGCCAGAAGAAAGAAACAAGAGGGAGAAGAAATTAAAAATTAGAAATTAGATTAGATGGGGTAAGATGGGGTCTATTTGAATGCATATTTGCTAGTCATCTCTCCAAGAGCGCTCCAAGCAAAAGTTTGGAAACACTGTGTTACAGATAAAAAAAAGTTTTAATGAGACAGCTGCTTTCCCCCTACATTTAAGTTTTTGATTTTGTAAGCAGGATTTCCTATGCAACTGCCTATTACCTAATGAAACTAGTGTTTTAGATACTGCAATTGATGCTTAGCAATTTTTAAGTCTTTTTGATAACACATGCATTATTTATATTACAGTACTGCTGAGAGAGCTGTACCCCATTTTTCTAGGTGGCAAGCATAAACATAACCCTTCTCCAAAAATGCATATCATTTATCTAGACAACATAGAGAAATTGTAGAACGCAGAAAATCATAATGTTTTACTTAGGAAAGAGAGACTCAATAGTGAACTGGGGGTAGGATTCATCTCTATCTATTTACAGACATGTTTTAAATGCCTAATCTGCCTTCTCTTTGTAGGTGGTGGAGAGAAGGTGCAAATTATCTGATCTAGTTTAGAATACTGTTGTAAGGTTTAATGAACAGTACTGTAGAGTTGTCCATTTCTGTGTGTTATCTGTAGCTGATATTGAGACAAGTAGCTCAGATGGGACTTTTTTTTTGCAAATTTAAAAAAAAATATGTCAAAAAGCATTATTTTTAGAAGACTTCGATATGTATCTGTTTTACCATGGACAGGATATTTCTCTGAAAAACAAACAAAAAGCATGAATAACACTTAACATTAGAATAATCAGTCCTTTGTTAGGAAGAACACTTATATGGATCTTGGGAAAACATGACTTAAGCTTTTAGTCTTCCTGCTTCAGATTCTGAGTGTCAGTGTACTAGGTAGGCAGTCTGAGATGTGCTTTCTTTCTCATCTTGATGCTCCTCCATTTTATAAAAATAAAAATTCATAAGTACACCTAAATAATGTCCAATACCATTTGGCCCATATACAATGCTATTCATGTTATACATTGGAATCATAAAATCATAGAATGGTTTGTGTCGGAAGGGACTCTTAAAGTTCATCTAGTCCAACTCCCTGCCATGGGCAGGCACATCTTTCACTATTTCAGGTTGCTCAAAGCCCCATCCAACCTGACTGAACACTTCCAGTGGTGGAGCATCCACAACTTCTCTGGGCAACCTGTTCCAGCTACCTGTTCCACCACCCTCATTGTAAAAAAAATTCTTCCTTATATCCAATCTAAACCTACCTTCTTTCAGCTTAAAACCATTGCCCCTAGTCCTGTCACTGCAGGCCCTGGTAAAAAGTCTCTCTCCAACTTTCTTATAAGCCCCCTTTAAGTACTGAAAGGCTGCAATAAGGTCTCCCCAAAGCCTTCTCTTCTCCAGGCTGAACAACCCCAACTCTCTCAGCCTTTCTTCAAAGGAGAGGTGCTCCAGCCCTCTGATCATTTTTGTGACCCTCCTCTGGACTTGCTCTAACAGGTCTAAGTCTTTCCTGTGCTGGGGACCCCAAAGCTGGATGCAGTACTCTGGGTGGGGTCTCACAAGAGTAGAGTAGGGGGGAGAATCACCTCCCTTGACCTGCTGGCCACACTTCTTTTGATGCAGCCCAGGATATGGCTGGCTTTCTGGGCTGTAAGCACACACTGCTGGCTCATGTCCAGCTTTTCTTCCACCAGTACCGCCAAGTCCTTCTCTGCAGGGCTGCTCTCAATCCTTTCATCCCCCAGCCTCTATTGATACCAGGGGTTGCCCCAACCCAGGTGCAGGGTCTTGCACTTGGCCTCGTTGAACTTAATGAGTTTCACCTTGGCCCACTCCTGAAGCTTGCCAAGGTCCCTCTGGATGGCATCCCTTCCCTCAAGCATATCAACTACACCATTCATCTTGGTGTCATCCACCACTTGATGAAAACATATTTGGTATAGCCTTGGCTGAATCTGGTATAGCCTAGTTACTGGTTTCCACTTGGACATTGAGCCGTTGACAATAACTCTATGGATGCAGCCATTCAGGCAATTTCTTATCCATCTAACAGTCCATCCATCAAACCCATATCTCTCCAATTTAGCGGCAAGAATGCTGTAGGGGACTGTATCAAAGGCCTTACAGAAGTCCAGGTAGATGACATCCATAGCTCTTCCCTGGTCCACAGATGCAGTCACTCCATCATAGAAGGCCACTAGATTAGTCAGGCATGATTTGCGCTTGGTGAATCCATGTTGGCTGTCTCTAATCACCTCTTTGTCTTCCGTATGTTTCAATATATCTTCCAGGAGGATCTGTTCCATGATCTTACTGGGCACGGAGATGAGGCTAACTGGTCGGTAGTTCCCAGGGTCCTCCTTTATATCCCATTTAAAAATGGGTGCAATGTTTCCTTTTTTCCAGTTGCTGGGGACTTTGCCTGACTGTCATGACTTTTCAAATATGATTGTGATTGGCTTGGCAACTACATCAGCCAATTCCCTCAGGCCCCTGGGATGCATCTCATTGGGTCCCATGGACGTATGTATGTGCAGGTTCTTCAGATGATCTCGAATCCAATCTTTACCTACAGTGGGAGGGACTTCATTCCCTCAGTCCCTGCTTTGAGGTTCAGGGGCTTGAGAGATGTGGGAAGAGAGATTACCATTGAAAACTGAGGCATCAGTTCTCCATGCCAGTTGTCACTAGTTCTCCTGTCTCATTTTTTGGGGGGTTACATTTTTTTAAATTTTTCTTTTCTGGCCCATGTACCTATGGAAGCCCTTCTTATTATCCTTTGCATCCTTTGCCAATGTATAAAACATTGCTTGTCAATGTATATAACATTGTTATATATGTTATGTACATTGTTATATACAATGTTATATACATGTCATACACTGAGGTCTTAGTATTGGCTATTCTGAGACCTCTCACTCTTTCATTTTCCACATCAAATATTATTGTTGCAAAACATGAGGAATTTTTTAAAACTTGGAAAAAAATCAAACCACTCTAGTAAGAGAGATTCTTTGTGTGCCGGAACTTGCTTATTGCAAAGAGTGAACAGGGCTGCATGTTCTCAAATACAGAACTGCACAAAAGATTAAGTGGATGGTGACTGCCTGTGCCACTGGCTGTGGGAGACAGCTGAGTGTGTCTAGAGAGCAGTTCCTCCTGGGCTGGGGGTTCTCACTGTAACCAGACATGATTTATCAATACAATTACTTGACAGGATAGAAACAAATGTACGTTCCTCTGGAGTTTTGGCTCTTTTCACTAGCAATACAGGCAGCCGTTTAAGTGTTGTGATTCTTTCAACTGCTTTCTTACTTGCCCTGTAGCCATTCCTTCACATTTGTAACTTCCACATGCAAACTGCTGTTGTCTTATTTAGCAGTCTTTTCTTCTCCCTCTGCCTTCAGAAGTACTACTTTTAAAAGTCCAGCTGGATTTATCACATGAGAAATTTATCACAATTAGAAGCTCGCTGCAGAAGCTGTTTGAATGTGTGTTACAGAAATCATAATGCTGCTGATTGAGCTGAGGGCAGCTTTATGCAGCCTGTGCCATTTTTTGAGAACTTACTGTCATAATCTTTTTTTTTTTTTTTTTTTTTTTTCCAGGAAAAGGAGTATATGCTACCTTTCTCAAAATCCTGACATTGCTTTCCATTATCAAATACTTCTTTCAAGTTAGGCTTTGCTTGTGCACTCTCTCTAGTTTAAAAGCATCTGTATGTGGTGAGCACAAATGACACAGAGTTTCTGGTTCAGAAGGTATATTTGCTTTTTAAGTTTTAAGGAATTTAAGGATTAACTTAATAAATTACCTGATTTACTGTGATTATTCAGTGCAGTACTGCACATGGTCTCTGATCATACTTTGCCTATGAGACTTGGAAAACATGTCCTTCCACAAACAGCAACTGATTTTGCAAGGAGCTTGTAGAAATATTTTAAACAGTGGACATCTAATTCAAAGATTTTGCACAAAAAGGAAGGAAGGGAAGGCAGGCATGATAGATACTTCAGTGAGTCAAGGAATGTTCCCATAGGAGAGTCAATTTTTACATTATTTATGTCTCTTTTCAGCAGTGAATGTTTAACAGTGTGGATCAAGCAATGAATTCTCTGGTATGTGCTCCCTTCTCTGACAGCAAGGCAATATCAAAGCTAAATTTTTCTACACAATTTTTCCTGAGAAGCACTTCTAATTTTTACCAATACCCATTTAGCAAGACAATAAGAACAGCTTCAGCTCTCCCCAGCTGCTTAGGTGCTGTATATTACATTCAGGGCTGAATATGGTGCGGTTGCTTTCCAAAACAAACAGGGAAAATCATTAGAAATATGAGATCTCCTATAGAGATGAAGATAACATCACATGTCTGGGACCTTGACAAGGTTAGGGTAAGGTTTAACTTAAGATCGTACTTTGACAATTCAGTAATCCTGTTTTCTACTAATATGGCTTGTGACATCCCTGTGAACCCGGCTTGTATGGTTGGGTTCTTCAAGTAAAAAAATTTTCTCCTGAAAGAGGTGTTATCTTCCTTTTCTGCCTTTGCATTCACTAGGGAGACATCATACAGCCAGGACAAACTGCTGCTGCCAGATCCCTCTGGCACTTTCTGAAACAATTGGAGGAGCTAACAATCCAAAATTATCCTGAACATCTAGAAGCCAGTGACTTGGTGTAAATGCGAGTGTGGTTCCAGTGATGCTGGTACCTGATACTCCCAGAAGCCCCCCAAAAGGGCAGAACATCAAACAAGTAATAAAACAGATGTGCTGGATATGTGCTTACAGACTGATAACACTACTGCACCTGAACCCCTTGTCCGTAGGTTAGCCTTTAACGCATGGATGTTGTCCAGCAGGATGAGCAATACCATTTACACACAGAAGAGAAACTGACAACTCTATCTTCCTCTGGCTGAAAGGATTTTTTTTTTTTTATTCAGATCACAAGATCAACAAATGCGTCTTGAAGGGTCTGGCAGTAAATCTGGGCTCCCAGATATGTCAGTACTAAACTGGAAGAGCCTCAGAAAATAGAGATTTAAAGGAGCAAGTGAAGTGGATATGAAAGGGCAAAAAGCAGCTGCAGACAAAATGCTGGTAGCTTTAAGGAGAGGAGGGGAAGAAGGGGATTAAATGGCGCCCATCCATGGCTGTTTTCCACTGTGGTTCTCCTCAACCGGCAGGTCCAGAGGTGGGAGGTGGGAAAGAAATGGTGCTTGACTCATGGTCAGTCACCTAGATATTACAGCGGTGGTGGTGGGGGAAACTACATTAGCTGCAGCAGCTGCAGTACCTTCAGAAGTATTTTAAGCCAGAGCAACGATAATGTCTTGGCCCTTCAGTCCAAGCTTCCTTGCTTTTTTAAAAAAGAAATTGTCAATTGCATGTTTTAAATTTCTTTTATCCCTCACTCCTCATTTTACAAAGTCTTCAGGCTTCCTTCCTAGTTTTTCCCTTCTCTTCTCGTCTAATTTAATGCACCTTAAAGTAAAACTGTAAAATGAACATGACATTTGACAGCCTTCCACTAGCCATTTCCCTTGTGTCCCATATGCCTTTTCCGCAGCTTTTCTCAATATAGTTGGCGACTCTTCGGGGCAGGATGCTCTCTTTGGGGGTGCATGGAATGCAGCATAAAGAATACCCAGTACTGTTTGGTCTCAAGGTAGTATGATAACATATAAATATTAATAAACCAAATTTAATGAGTCACAAATTCTTCTGAGCAACAGCTAATGAACTAACACTGCTTGTGTTTATCTTTCTCAGAGTGCATGAAAAAGTTCTGCTTCAGTCTGCTGGTGTTCAGAAAGAACCAAACCAAGCACAAAAAACTGGGGAGACCTTTGGAAAAAAGAAGGAATATAGCAATCATGGTTGTGGTAGGCAGGACTGTGAGATATCTGCTGGCAAATTCAAGACAAGAGAGCACATAACACAAAGGTGCTAAAGCACTTCCTTGCCATAGAAATGACCCAAAAAGTGATTGGAAGAGAAAGTAAAATGGAGGGTTGTGGGGAGGCAAGGAGAATTACTCTCTTCTCACATTTTTGCAAAACTGTACAGCAGCAGTCAGTGACCTGCTTCATCTCTCAGGCTAACAGCAGCTTGGCAGAGGTGGCATAGTAGCTACTACAGCACTGATTACTGCTGTATGAAGAGAAGTCCATTGATGGTACCGCAAATACTAACACTTGGTAAATAGCCAGTGTTGTGCAGAAGTGATGGCGGGCAAGTTAAACTTATTTATGAGAAGTGGTAGTTCTCAAGGGTTATGCTGGTACATAGTCAGCCACTTGCCAACTTCTTAATAACAATAAAAAAATAAGAATTAGATAAATATATAAACAGACACACACAGAAATGCAGGCAATGTTCTGCACCAATCTGTTTTGGTTTTTGTTTTTTGTTTTGTTTTTTTTTTTTTAATGCAGCACTCAAGACTGGAAGCCAGGGAAGTCCAGGCTTTTGTCTTACATTATAATACAAATTCAGCTTGGAAGAAATTGTTAAGAGGGAAGAATTAATGTTCCAATATCAATTAAGAAGGCAAAAATAATTTTGGAGTTGCACTGCATAATTTAAATATTTCAGAGGTTAATGAACAGGAAGGTGTTCTTCTGCTACAAAATTCTTGTTGGCTCAGTTGATACGTAGGTTGCTGCCAACCTCACTGTCTCAGGATGCTGAATGTGGCATTCAGCTTTTTTCTGTTACACTAGCTAAAGGTTTGCATTAGTCTCACAGAACTGCAAATGGTCTGTGCACATAATTTATGCTTATATGCACACAACACTCACACTTCATGATCTGTAGGTGTTAAAAGTATGCTTTCCTCCTGGCCTTCATTCTCTTAGTTCTGTATTAGCACAGCACTAGTGTTCTAACCATATGTAGCTGCAGCTAAAGTCTGTATTTATCTGTAATATGGCTATGCTATATGCAGCCTGCTTTTAATACGGTTGAGATTTTTATTAAGGAATTCTGAAAGTTTGAAATATCACCATACAACACAAAGTTACAAATATTGTAATGACAATTATACAAATATTGCGAAGTGGTGCTCTGTTCTAACAAACATGATCTACTGGCCAGCCATTAAAATCTGGCTGCTCCTTCATAAGTTTCAATCTTAGATGGAGAGATTAGCAAATTAGATTAGAGTATATTAATTGTGTTTTATTTCTTTTTAATCCAAGGAACAGACTACTAGTAACACACATGGCATGGCTACTCATAGGAATGCTTGTTCTTGGGTCTTGCAGTTAAAATGCTAAGTTCAAATTTGCCCATCAAGATATTCTGGTTGATGGTCATACTTGTCATTGGGAATGGCAGTTAATATTGATAGAGTGTACTTGAGCATATTTTGAAAGCTATGAATTCAAACTTCACTAGTGTAGGTTACAGCTTTAAAACTAAAACTAGTTCATGCACTAGCTAAATCATATGTTACCATGGTGAGTGACTCTTTAGGTACAAGCAGTCATCCCCAGCTTCATTTGCTCATACAACAGATCACACCAAACATGCCTCAGGTGCAGCACCACCATATTCCGGTCTACTTTAGGCAAAAAATTATGTGAAGGCCTGTTGGAACCTGTAGAAATGCACACTTGTGGTGGTAGCTGGGGTTTTACAGACACTTAAAGGAAATGCAAAGTAATGTCAAGATTGGAAACATGTGAATTGTATGCCTAAGCAGGTTCCTTGAATTCTTGGGAATGGCCAGCTACTCATTTGCAGCAAATCCATGCAACTGTTTCAGGGCCTTCTTAGCTATATGTCTTTGATACTATGGATCCAGGGCATTTTACACACCTCAAGTATTTTTAAAAATATACAGGAGATGCAGTGTTAAATCCCTTGTTCTCAAGGAAAGGAATACCTGTAATGTTTGTGAAAGACAATTTACATGGATAGAGTTCCTATTGTTTTCTAAATTAGCCAGTATCAAATATGCTGCATCAATTCTTATTGTCCTGCCACAGAGTAGAGGAAATTTTATTTAGATGTTGAAATGAGCAGTCTGTGCTCTGGGTAAAGGTAGTGTCTAGGTAAAGACAGCTTACATTGCAGGACTGAATTTTTCTTAAATTCACCTATGGGCTCACTTTGCATGCTAATACAAATCAGATACAACTGATCAGCCTGGGCTGATGTTTCCATTAGGGATTGTACTGATTTTGGTAGCCCGACTAGTTCATTTCTAGCAAACTCATTTATCCCCTCATGATGCTGCATGGTGCCACAGAGGCAGACTCCCTCTTTTCAGGAAAAGGCAACCACATAGCTATTTGTAGTCTTTTGGTCTGAGTGTTTGTAACAAATGATAAGGCTCTGATGAGTCAGGTGAGACATTCATTTGCATGTCATAAACCAACATCAGTCTTCTTTAATTTGCATTAGCATGCAAAGCATGCATATATGCAAATATATATGCATATAAAATATATATGCATATAAAATGCATAATTTATAACACATTAATATCTAAATATGATGGCATATAGACATTTAATTTTTTGCACTGGACATTTAAACTAGCAAGAATATAGTATGAATGGGTTGGTTAACAAAATACCCATTCACTTCTTGCATATTTGCCATAGGGAATACATATGTGCAGAATATAAAGGAGTATCAGTTGTTGCTCTGTTTTGCTAAGACTCCTTTTTGTTGTTTTGTGCCATCATACCCAGTGTGGTGTTTTGAGAGGACTACATCAGTGTATTTATTTCATACAGCACCACGTGCCTATAGAACACTGCCTATTCCCAAGGTGGTAAATGGTTAAAGAGGTAATAACCAGAGTGGGAGAAGATAGGGGCACAAAGTATGGAACAAGAAAGACTATTTAAATGCAGAGCAGAGAGTTATAACTTTTTTTCGTCTATCCTTTAGATATTTCTGTGCTTTTGTCTTAAACAGCTGTGAACTTGAGTTCACTTTTACTGGGTCAAGTAATTTAAAAGTGACCCCTTCTAACGCTGATGATTTGCTGGCATATTAATTCATGCTTTCTTGTGTTAATGGCAAAAGATGTCTTCACTGCAGAGAAGAAGGATTTCAAATTTATGACAAATTACATTTCAAAATTTGATTTCAATCTAAATCATCTGACCAAGTGAAACTGTTTAAAAATTTCCTGTGAACTACAAATTTGTTGGAAGCTGCATTTTGAAACAGCAGCAAATGTTACTTCACTGACCACATGTGCCCCAGGACCTACAGCAGTGCAACTGACTTTCTTTAGATGTAGATAAACTTCATTAAAAAGCTGGATGCATCCCAAGGGTCCGTGGGTTAAAGCTAGGGCTGCTGTGGCCCTGGCTCCATGGTAGAGCATGACTGTAGCTGACCAGGCTGCCCTGCATCCTGCCTTGCCTCTCCTTGGAGCTGGGTGCACTCAGGGCTCCTGGGCTCCTTGCTGAATTTTGTAGACCCCCTGGCCTCCAGCGATGGAAGGTCACTCAGCCAAAGACAGACCAAACAAAGGATGTTGAGCTTGATTCTGCAAATGTTAGTGAAAAATGTCAGCCAACTCTATTTTTACTTTTGAGAAGCAAGTAGAGCTTATTATGCTTTACCCATTCCTATGAGAATAATTTAGTTAGCTGCCTCCGGTGAACCTACTTAAACTCACCAGCTTGACAATGGGCTGTACTGGTCCCCTTGTGACAATAATCTTTAGTGTCTTGTGTTCTCTTACTTCAGACAGCCAGGAAATCAGTCTGGACCATAGATGAGTTTGCAGAAATATCAGTTAGAAAAAGCAAACAGCTTGGAAAGTAACAATATTTTATAGTGGAGCTACTGAAAGACAGTAAACATGAAACCTACGGGTATCGGTTTCACAGGGTCACTTTTCAGAGGGAAACTGTGTGATAAACAGTGTTTTTTAGAAAGGGAGCTTTTTCTTGATTTGAATTATTCATTTTTACTCTTGACCATTATTCCTATGTTGGTTGATGATAAAGCATATCATATCAAATAATAATATGGTATCATAGCAACATAAAGGAAACCAGTCTCACAGATTCTGGAGATGCTGATATCATTGCATTTGGTTAAAGCAAAACAATTGTTGAGCTGACGTCTTCAAATAGGTTTATTTTCCAGTTAAAGAAGTGTTTCTACTATCTGTTATGACATTGTGCCTCTATGTTGCTTCAGGCTTCTTTTAAAAAGTCTCTAAAAGTCAATTCTTTTTTGTAATAACTGTACTGTTAAACAACTTTGTCATGGCCTTGGCTCTTGAACTAGCTGTGCTGGAAAATATTTTTCTTTCATTTTAATGTCAACCACCAACCCAAAGCTGTCATTGTAATAACACTGAAAAAGTTGTGTACCAGCTAACATCCCCTGCTGTGCAATCTTTTTTTACAGAGTGGATGGGAGAACAGCTATTTCAAAAAACAGCTCACTAAGTTGTGTAAGATCAACTAGGGTCATATTAACACGAACTCAAATAGTATTTTTGATATATGCAAGTGTTTCAAAGCTCATCTTCCCAACCTGAAATACTGTAGTGCTAGAGCTGGATGGAGAAAAAAAAAAATCCTAGATATAAGCTTTCCATCTTTCAAGAAGCTGCAAAAATTACCAGAAGTTCAAGCTGTGTAATTATGTTTGCCTGCAGAATACCCACAAGCATGTTCACATTCTCAATTTTTAGCAAACTGACAGCTATGGAATAAATTATTATTTCCAGAAAGCAGCCCTTCCTCCCTAACACAGTCATCTCAAAATTACATTGAGGTAGAGAGGATACAAAATTCATGGACTAGAAATGAGACATACTTTTTACAAGGCATCTCTAAGAACTCCAGAACATTTGCAAGCATTTTTTCCACTGTCATTTTAGGTTTTCTTCAGAAATTTGTATTGTTTTTACATTATATCAAAAGCTGCTTTTGTCTCTAATAATGTACATCAGAGTGCCATCTAGCGTGGGAAGAGAAGAATATGGAGAAGAAAATGGATGTTTTGAGCTTCAGTTTGTGTGAAAGCAAAATCAATGCCATGCACAGCCCTAACTGAAGAGGATTATGCCTGACTTTAACAACTATGTCTCTAATTTCAGTAGCTCATCATTAGACTCTGTGCAGCACCAAAGACAGAAATATGACCTGTTCTGTATTTTCCTGTGTGATTGCGTTAGTTGTGGTGTCATACTTTATGAAACAGAATTCTTTATTTAGTGTTTGATTATCAGAAACTGCCCACCTTGAACTCTGGCTACATAAAATGGGCTAAAAATGCAAAGAGAAATATGAGAGAAATGGTGTTTTAAAAATTGATTATTTTGCAGTGAAAATTTCTCATTAAAAAGACTGTACGTATCCATAACTAGTTCTTTGGAGACAGGTAAGCTCCTACTGTCTAGATGAGACAATATATTGCAATGCCACAAACAGAAGAAACTTGAAAGGTAAATTCAAATACTGAGAAAAACAGTTTTCTCTTTTTCACCAAATCTCATCACGGCAATGGAGATTGGCCACCACAAGTACAAAGGTCTGTCAATCTGCAGCTACAGGGAACAAGGTCCTACACAAGAGCTAGAACAGCCTTTGAAGTGCTTCTTGACCTGATGTGTATTATAATACACTTGAGCTCTGTTTTGTGCCTGAGAGATACATCCCTGAAAATTTTTCCTCATGGGTGGACTCGCATTCGCCTTTATGTTTGGACTGACTTGAGGAGGAAGGAACAGCTGTCCTGGTTTAACAGGCAATGTTGACTCAAATTGGATGGCCTGTAATCTTCCAAAGATATACCAGAAGGCCTTGTGAGCTCACCCGCTGCTTTCCCAGCTACACATCTTGGGTTTAGCATGCAGCTGTAAAACCCTGTACATATTGTATGTTTCTGGACTTGGCACCATGTCCAGTGCTTAAGGGAGATCTGTGGGGCCATTGTGCCACTGTCCACTGCAGCGAGACCTCTCCTGGGCCAGTGGCTGGTAAGGTGGGAGCTGGAGCCTCTCCACTTGGTGTTGCCCCCTCCACACTCCAGCCAACTAAAGCAAAACCAAAACAGGGATGCTCAGACATGACACAGACGAGTGGTTCCTCTGCTGTGAGAAGCACACCGATCCCCCGCCAGGACTTCCAAGGCACCCAGATGTGATTGTACAGCTAGCCAGGGTCAGGCACATCCCACCAGTCCCACCCTGCAGAGCTCCTGGCCACTGCTGGCACAGTCTGCTGGCTGCCCACTGCCGCAGAGAGGTTTTACCTGGAGGGTGCAGGACAGGCACGCTGGGTTCTGAACACATCATTTTAACTCTTGAGAAGTCGGAATTTCAGAGCAGCTTCAGGACACGTTGCCACAAAATAATAAGTGCTAAGGAAATTAGAAAATGGACGTACACCTGAAAAAGCCAAATAAAGAGGACGTGAGCTCCATGGATTAGTATCTACAGCTGCCGGAATGCTGGTGTTGGCTTCTTTGTAAACAACTTTTCAAAGAACTGAGTCTAATATATAGCACAGCTCCGTTTTCTCCTTTCTTTCATAGGGCTGGTTAATTACACATTAATGAGGACACTGCATGCCTTAAAAAGAACATTAGTGATATGTGTAATTCCTATAGGTAACTCAGCTTTCATATGACTAGGTTGCATTAGGAGGTACGATGTTTTCCCCGGGTGTATTGCAAACCAAGTCTCCTTTGGAATGTTCTCTGTACTTTTCAGACAAACCATTTCTTAGTGATATGATATACCTCTGTATATACACCTGGATTCATGTCAGAAAACAAATTCCTGCTCCTCTGACTTCAGTGGAGACAGTATTGCACTCACACTTTCACATTTCCAAGAACAATGAATAAATACACCAACACAGAAGCCTGATAGCAATTTTACACATTCTCATCTTCAATACTTTCCTAAATGTTTCTTGATTCTCTGCAAACTTCCATTCTGTGTTTACCCTCCTCCTCTCTACAGATATTCTCTCTAAATGTGAGGTTCATAGACTATTTATTCAGAACCAGCTTCTGTGCTTAAACAAAATTATTACTTTGAATGTTCTGATTGTAAAGATTTTGACAAAATAAGAACTTTTAAAGCTAGGCATGAAGAGAAGATATATGCACTGAAGAACAAGGTTTTAGCAAATCCAAATGCTAGGCAAGCACCTGCAAATTAAAGGAAACAATTTATATAAAATATGTTACTTGTGTAATGGTTCAATGGAAAGCCATGTATTCTTATGCTTTATGCTTCCTGCTGTCAGCTTAAATGCAACAGCAAAATTATTTGGGGAATTTTTTTTGATCCAGATGATGTAAAGGACTTTAGAGGAAGCATATATTAAAAAAGCACATTTTTTCTCTTTATCTAAAGACACAGGTACGTGATTTCTATATCAAACACTGTCAAGATTAAAACATGTTTAGAATTTAAATTACCTCTTTATTTAATATTGATAAATCTAATTTACAGCATTTCTGCTCCTTCTTTAACCTAGAGTCAGGATTAATATTAATGAGATTGCTTTTGGTGATGTGCAAGCAATTCCGTAAGTCAAACTCACTCAATCTGTATTTGCATGGAATATTTACCTTTTCCATAATATCTTTAATTTTTGTCAACACTGAAAGCAGATCATGACTTTGTTTTTAAGGTTGCTAAAAAAATCATCAAACTGTTTTGACATTCAGCAGAGTGCTATCCTTGCCCCCTTCCAAGAAAATAACAAAAAACCTCCAACCAAACACAACAATAAATAATTTTGTTCTGTCCTGGCAAGCAAATTCTTGGTATCTAGTAACTTTTGAAACTGTAGCACTACCTGCTGTATTTCTATGGTGATAATGGTAAACAGAGAGGATACCAACTACATTCCTTTGTGACTTAATGCAAGTATGCCTGGCCAAAACTAAAGGGTTTTATTAGTCAAATTTTTTAGCTCATACTGAAATATTTTAAAAGATGATTTTGTTAAAAAAGGTCTAGACCATTTCTGTTGTTCAATTATTAGGTAAATGGTTTGCTACGTTCCAGCTCTGCTAGCTGTCACTGGGGGTAGCTTAGCAAATGGTGATTCAGCCTTTGGTCAGAAGCTCATTGTACTGAGCCTGCTCCAGATGTCATAAATACGTCTTGTTGGGATGTTTTTTTTCTCTCACTTCCCTGCAGGCAGCCCAGACTGGAATGGATTTATGTAGTTTTATTTTGGGACTGTTTTTGCTGGAAGGCCTGCAAAAAAAAGCAGGCTTTGCATTTTGAGAGAGCTGAAGTTGCACACCCTGTACATCTTAATTTAGCTATTGAG
The DNA here is from genome assembly GCA_031468815.1 of Morus bassanus. NCBI lineage: Eukaryota > Metazoa > Chordata > Aves > Suliformes > Sulidae > Morus > Morus bassanus. The sequence continues at coordinate 81,817,598 of CM062568.1, read as the reverse complement.
TTGATTTATGTTCAGAAATATCTGAAGTGGTCTCCACTCAATACCCTTCAGATCCTGAGATATTTTCTTTCCTTTTCTTGTCCAGCTCCAAACAAGAACAGTTTGGATAAGTATCAGCCTTAGATTTTTGCTATTAAATTTTTATTATCTTTTTGAATGTACAGTTCTACTGAGGCTGCCTGGAGAGTATTCTGGGACCCTTTACTGCTTGTCTACCAAATTTGACAATCACTACTGGACTTTTGCAAGGTGGACGGGCCACCTATACTTAACCCGGGAAAGGAACATGTATACATGTATATATGTTCGACAAACAGCTAAAGGTATCAATTCTGTGCAATATAATTATCTCTGTAAATGTGAGTGTATCCATTGCAAAAAAAAAAAACCCCGGTTTATTTACTGCAAGGATTCTTTTAACAGAATACATTCATTAGAATATTCCTATCACATCATCTAGGAGGTGTCTACAGCCTCCAGCTGAGTAGAAGGTACTGAGATCCCTCTGAATGGACTGACATACTTAGATATACCAATCAAACAAAGCAGCATCAGGTAGAGTCCTCACTGGGCATCAGAAAGAAATATGGTTGCATTACTATAGTGCTGTGTCTACAGTAATTAGTCACAGCATAGAACTGGGTGACAAACTTGTGCATAGTGCTGTGTGGTGCTGAGGCTGTCATACAGGCTGGCGTTAGCTTTGCACCACCACTGTTTTGGCAGCATCCCCGCTGCGCTCCTTCACCTGTGAGGGACCTGCCCTGGTGGTGCAGGTTTGCTCTTGGGCATTTGCCGGCTCATGATACCAGCTGCAGAAGTCAGGGGCCAACCCTGCTCTGAGCTGCTCATTTTGCCACTTGGATGGGTGGGACAGAGATGTCTGCTCTGCCGTATAGCAGCTTTGAATTGCTGGCACATTCAGTAGTGTAAGCTGAGTCCAGTGTAAACTGCACTTAAAGGTGAGGAAATTCAGGAATGGCTCTACCTCAGGATACTTTTAATAATCCAGTGTCTTTTGCTGTCCAAATATGATTTAGCCACAAGCTGAGTCAGAGCCCTTGGCTTGCATTTTACAATGAAGTTTTTGTCTCGCTTCTTATAAAGACATACCCATTAAGACCTTATTTTCTCCTTCGTTACCCACTGGTGGTACCAAAGGAGGGTAGTGCCTTAGTACATGATCCTCTCCTTTTCTAGCATACTTCATAAGAAAATCAACAGAAAACATCTAAATCATCCTCAAACATTGCTAAAGCAAGTTAACCTAAGTAGGGACATGTGCATCTCCAAAACACTGCTTCACATTCTCTTCAGATGAAAGTAATCATCTGTTTCAATTCTCATTAAAAATGTTAGAAAGTGAAAGTAAGAACCATTATAGAGAAGAAATCAAAACAAATTCCAATTCTTCAGAACAAGGTGATCATCTCAGAAATACCTGTGTGTGATGTTCTTGGGAGAGCAGAAGAATGTAAGGGAGAAACGCGATACTTTTATTTCTTATTCCTAGTCACATGGTGAATATCACTATGACATTTGCTAACATACCTTCTATTACTTATTTTTTTATGCTGTGACAGCAAAGAGGCAGCACAGCCTGATATGTATATTAGGCATATGTAAAGAAAAGTCCATTTTCTTAAAAGAAATGTAATAACTTGGCTCTCTCTTGCAGGAAAGTAACTTTGAACATCTGCAAATGGTCCGTTGAACCGCAGTGAGAGGAGAGAAGAGACCATCATTAAAGAGGTAACATTTGTTTGACCCTGAGACGTGGGTGGAAGTATGGAACAAACTTGAGACTGTCAACTAATAAGTCAGATCCATGAGCTCATAACTTATTTTGAGGTGAGTGCTGTCAGATGTTATAACATACTCCACTATGGCTTTATTACTGTCCTGTGCAGCTTTCTGAACAAACGCTGTCAGCCTGTCATTTGTTCCATCTGTGCTCAAGTATAATACCGTTAATGTCTTTTATGGGTAAATCAGAAGGTTTTTTTAAACTATTGAAAACTAAAATTAAATGCTAATCTTACAAAGTTGGATGTTTCTCTCTAAGTTTCTCTTTAAAACTATTTCTTTATATGCCTGCTTAACTTATCAGGGCAACTGAGGCTGACATTTATAATAACTAAGGCAAATGTTGCTTTTATATGACATAATTAGATTTTGGTGCCAACTTTTCTTATGCTGGCAACATTGTGCCAGCTCCTCTAAACAAACTGTTTCATAATAAATATAAAGAGACCACATGCAAGTAAATTAAGGAGCTCAGTTCCTGAATGCAGCAGAGCAATATTTGTTACTTGATGTGCCATAGCTTATAATGTGTTATATGCTGAAACAGACAGAAAAGATAAAAGGTATTAGGGAGCTACTTCAAGGAGGGACAAGAGTTCAGCTGGTCTTAAGATGGGGCTTGATAAGCTCAGAGGGAGATGCTATGGACGTGGTTCTGGGGGTGGATGGCCCAGGAGAACTGAGTTCTGTGTGACTCCAGGACATAACACAATGCGGACTGGCTGCATTCATCATCCTGGTCATCTACAATCTACTTCAGCCTCAGCATTGTCAATAGGGGAGTAAGATCAAGTTTGTTGGTGCATAGGTGCTCATCAGAAAGGTATGTTTCTATGCAGGTTTCTACTTTATTACATAATGCGTATGTACCATGTGTTTGTGGCTAAGTGGTCTTAGGGGCTGATGCAGCCTTAAGACTAGAAGACTTAGAGTTTATTAGCAAAGACATATAATTACAGGTAAGCCTAAAATGTGTATATCATCGCCAGTTCCTCCATTTGAGTAACTGCCAGAATACATATCTTCTCTGAAGTGACTGATTTGTAAATTCTGTTTTTAACCTTCCTTTTCTTAAGTCTTTAAATTCTAGAAGTAGTATGTGTTTTTTACTTTTTTGCTGCGGATTCTGCATAATTCTAAAGCATGAAATCTTATGAAAATTATATATTTTTTTCATTCCAAGGTAACTACTGTAAAGGAATTGTAAAGTTTTCTTCATGCAAATTATTCTGGTTTTGTCTTCTGGAAAATATGTAGAAGCACACTTTTCTGAGTAAGTTTGTATCTTGTTATTGTCAGCATCTAAGAAACCCCACTAAAGTGCCTTAGTAGTTTATCCCTAATCTTTAATCACATTTTTCCTCAATTTTTTTTTTTTTTTTTTTTACTTCACACTAGCAGCTAAATTAAACCATATCATCTTGGAACTGATGAAAGTTTTTATTGATTAACTAGATGATAATAGTGTATGCTCTAAATTTACAGACAGCATCAAAATGGAAGGAACTATTGGCAGCTCAGGAGACAGAATTAATGTTCAGAGTAACATTGACAAATGGAAAAATGAAAAAAAAAGATGCTATTTAATAGACATAAAATTACACACTTAGGCAGCAATAACCAGCTGCACTGAGAGCCTAAGAAATAGCTGGCTATGGAACAGCTGTGCAGAGAATGCTCTAGGTGTCATAGTGGATCACAAGCCAATAAGGAGATGAATCAGCTGAGTGATGGCTTTCTTATGCAACATGTACAATGTGTAAATAAACATGTAGTCTGTAAAATACCTTTTTCATTCTGTTGGGCACAGATAAACAGATTTTTTTTGTGATTCTATGCTTTAATTTTTAGCTTTAAGTAACTTAATCCAAATTCTTCCCATCACATCTGCCAGAAACCTGGCCTCACCATCCCATATACAGGTGGCTTCAGTAACTGATGTACTGTAATCCCTGAATGACCACTGAGCTTCATGCAGCCTCTTAACCTTCAGTACAGCCCTCCCCTTACCCCAAAGCATGATGATGACCTCAGGAGATTCATATAAGCTTTCTTCTTCTCACACTTGATTTATCAAAAACCTGGTTTGGCTAACCTTGTTAAGGAATAAAAAAATGTCAGGGATTAAAGTCATGGCCATTTTCCATTGACGTAACTTGGGCCAGGGTTTCACCCAGGGATATAAAGCGATTAATCACATGTCACACAACCGCACAAAGCTGTTGTGAAACCCAGACTGTCCGACCCATGATCTGTCCAATCACATGTCCGTGCTCCCACATTTTGACACCCTGTATCAGAAAATCCTCCAAACTGAAGCAGTAGTACAGAACAGGAAGATTTTACAACAGCTCCATAAATAGATCATTCACAAACAGAGCTCTTTGTCTTAGTAAAGAGGGAACTTGAGACTCTTTTCTCAGTCCATAAGGTAAAGTTTGGAGCATCCTGGATTAGACAGCTATGTCCAAGAATGAGAGGGTGAAAGGAAATTAATTGTACACACCAATGCGGAGTTTGTGAGGAGCGCAGTGGAACAGACAGAAATCTGAAAACAATTGAAGGTTCCCAGTGTCCACCTCTTAGGTCACTCCAGGTACAGAAAGAGCATGAGGAAAGCCACAGAAATGTGATTAGAAAGAGCAGGAAGGAGCATCCAGGCAGGACGAGTCCTGCAGGGCTTGGGCACGCAGTAGTCGGCAGAAACGGGCTCTGAAATACAATCAGGAGCACAGTGGCACAACACCTTGAAAGCAAGGTTGGGAAGTTCAAATGAGGACGGACGTCTGTAGCTGGGCCAGGTTGAGGTCTCGGTGCTTTATTCTGAGCTGACAAACAAGACAAACAAGAATTCTTTCGTGGTGTTCAGGACTGTGATATACATCCCTACTTTGTTGCTTCATTATGCAGCTGTGTAAAGATAATTGGGAGAACTATGCTAGATTTTTCATCAACAAGCAATAAAATGTGATAAATATGTTACATGGAATGGCAAATGTTAGAATTAATAAGCTGAAATGTTGATGAATTACTGTTTATATACTTGACATGTAATAATTGCTTCATTTATCATCTGAATCTGGAAAACTTAAATAGCAGGCATTTATAATTAATTTTCTCCCCTTGCAAACTGCAATTCATTCCACACTCAAAAGAGTCAGTGTTAATTTCTTTTCTATCAGCCACAGGCCATAAGTTAATGCATTAAAAATATCAGAACATTTAAAATAACAGTCTAATTAAATTATATCCTCTACTGTTGGAGAAAAACACATGATTCTTCAGGAGATAATCAGTCACCACAATAAACACCATTTAGTTCTTCTCACAAATCTGCGACTACCCACTGGCAATCTTAGACTGTCAAGATGAAGAATTCATTTTACTGAACAGATGAAGGATATTGACTTCAGACTCATTAGCAACTTCAAATGAGAATGACAATGGGAGTTCATTAAATAATAATATTTTTCCATATACTGAGTTTCCTTCATCATGCAGAAGAGTATGCTTTATGCATAGTCTGACAAAGCCCGCATTTCTGATTCATGCTTCCCCATTGATCACCTAGATAATGCCCTTTCCTTAGGGTCTTTCTGGTTTAAGCAGCAAAGGCTTGCTACTGCCTCACTGAAACCAGTAAGGCAGATGGTGCCCACCTCAGCTCAGAATGCTGTAAGTGCCTTGTTCTAGGCTGGATCGATCCAAGTCCCTGCGAAGATGTGGAGACTTCTAGGAGGACCATGTCAGTTGAAGCAGCTACACACAAAGCACTCTTCTCAAACAGCAGTTGCTGTCCTATGGAGTGGAGTGGAAGAGTCTCATTAAAGACCTGCGGGCTTTTATTCATACAGCTTTGCTAGTCAAAGAACGTCCGAACAGATATAAGAGACCCACTTAATGTATACATCTGTGAATAACTGTCAGAGAAAGGCTGTTACTAGACTAGCTACTTTTCCACAGCAAAATGAACTCAGGTATCCCACAAATAGCTACCCATTTAACTATGCATAGTCCCTTAGGCAGTGTGGTGCCTGTGAACATCACCCATGTAGCTACTCCAAGGGCTATTTTATTACAGAATTGTTAGGGCTGAAAAATAATAAAGTTGTTTTTTCCAGATGGTAGTCATTCTTATGTCATAAATATCATTAAGTTCTGGCAAGAGATTGAGTACCTCATGTTAAAAAATTCACCTCTGTATAATCTATTTACTTTTAATGATGTTTTTCCATCTAAGTACTAACAAGAATCTTGAAATACTAAAGATAAGGATATTTCACAAGATGAAAATAATGAAAGCTTCCTTGTGTACAGCCACTACCAATTAATTCTCAGTTCTATGTTAAGAATGGCTTCTCAAGTATTTTTAATTTCAAGATCTTCAGGGCGAAAGAACATGTGACTTCTCTTACTGCTCCCTACCCCAATTAGTAACTTAATTCCACGTACAAAGAACTAAGTAGAACTGACAGTCTACAGCTTCTCCTGCATTCTCGCAATTCTCTTTTTCACAAGATACCATTGAGGTCAGGGGCTTTAGAAAAGGATAGAAACCCATCTCTTTCAAGATGCATTCCAGCACCTTTCTCACAGAAACTTAGGAAGGTCATTAATTTATGCAGGTTATTCCATAGTCCTCCCTTTGGCATTTAAACTTTCCAGAGAGTGCTCCCATACTTGCTGTCTCTAAGAAAATGCAGACTACTCTCCAGCAAGGTGCACTGGAGGTGTATGTAATCCATAAAGTTCTGGCCCCTGCTCCCACAACTGTTTAGGCATTTTGCACTAAAAGGTCATGGGAAACAGTCTACAGAAGCCTCTCAGAGGGCTTTACTGCTTTCTCTTCCCAGCAGAGTGCCTTTGCCAATGAGCAGTTGGATCAGACTCCTTTGGTGCTCTCTTGCCCTGCCTGACAGGGCAGTGGACAGAGGAGGGGAATTCTTCCTTCTTGGCAGCACTGAGGATGTTCACCTGGGACAAAAGTAATGGGCATTTCAGCTCATTCTGGCTCAGCCCAAATCAAGTTAAGACACTGTGTTTAAAGGTGAGTGGCAGTAACTCCTCTTACATGACTGCAGGAAAAAAAGACCAAGCCAATTGTCTGTACTGAAAGGGATATGTTCAGCATCTAAACCCCAGAGATCATTTTAGGCATGAAATCTAATTTTACCTAAGTACATTCTTGTATCCCTGAGTTAGCTCTATGGTTAAATAAGAGATAGTATGCTAGCATTTCTTTGTAGTCAGCAGAGGTGCCCTCCTCTCTCCTGGCCCCCCTCCCCTAGCAGACTGACTGACCACTGTCTGCAGCTGTGACTTTGGCCCCTGGAACTGAGCACCTAAGAGAAATGTGGTGCTTAGCACTGGCACATCCTTGTCCCTTTGCTGGTCATGTCAGGAATCACCTAAGGTTGTGTTAAGGAGTCAACATAACCTAGACTCACTAAATCTGAAGACATTGTATACAATAGAAGGGAAAGTCAATCCAAATCCCTTTCTCATAACAAAAACACTGGTTACATATGAACAGACATCCTGATCATGCAGTTGACTGGACATCTTTATTGCAGCTGGAATACTAGGGATTTTTGCCCAGTGGCTGTTTATAAAGCTTCAGAGAAACAACAACAGCAACAATTTGAGACAGCTGAAGCAATGAACAAGCAATTTCTCTAGTGTTATACGGAAAATGAAACTATCAAGTCAAACTTCTAAGTACACTTCATAATTCAGATACCTTAGCAATAATTATTTTTAACAAATTGTAACTGCATTATAATTACACTGCAATTACACTAATTGTATTGAAGTTAATGTGCCTGTACTATAATGTGCATTTGTTTTCTTTCCTTAAACCCAAGTAATCAGGTGAACTAATTACAAAGAAGTGTTTGAGCTACAAGATAACCACTCTTTGCTGGCACAAGTCTAGCCATGTTCATATTAGCTAATTACAACTTGTCCTGTTCACTGCAGAAGAAGGTCTTTGGCCTTCTTCAATAAGCAGCATGAAAAATGCTGCAGAAGGTAATTTGGGAAGTAGGGCAACATTTTAAAACATTGGAAATCACATTGAGGGAGAGGATTTTATCCCAATGTGAGATAAAATCACATACCTTCATTACTGATGATCCAGTGTAAATTTTTTGTTCTTCTCGAGATATAGCAAGTACCTAAACTTATACCTCCTTATTCATTCAAAGTTAGTTCAAATAAATAATGTCATTAATGGGCTCTTCTGAGGTTATTTGAGGTCACTCTGACAAGGTCTTCCATATTGGACCAATGAAATTCTTGTCCAAATTGAGGCAATTCTTCAAGAAATCTTGTATCTAATAAAAATGTTTTTATTTGATTAAAAGGTAGTTTTTCCAGATCTGAACAAAAAAAAAAAAAAAAAAAAAAAAACAAACGCCAAAACTCAGAATTACCAACATCATTGGTAAGGCTCCCATGCTCAAGACTAACATGTTCTTCAGTTTTTGAAAGCACTTTGAGATCAAATCTATATAAGAATGGAGTTCTGCTGATCACCAAAATCTAGCCATTTAATTTTAGCCCTGAGATTTGTGGTAAAATTTCATCAGAACACAGTTATTTAAAGAATAATAGTAAAAATTTCTTTTTTCTGGGCTTATTTTAAATCAGTGGTGTAAAGTAACTAAGAAAAAGCAAGTTGAGACAGGAACTGTTGGATCTTTCTGAGACCATCAGTCATGGAACCATGCTGGATACAGCAGTGGGTCACAAAAAGTAGCAAGAAGTGTTTTACTGATTGCTGCTTCTTGAATACTGCTGCAGTTGCTCTTAGATTACCTGGGTATATATAAAGCAAGTATCTCTTAGACACGTCAATGCTTTTCCAAAACTTGAAGCTGGAAAGAACCCTCCTTAGGGAAAGAGGAGAAAACCAATTTCTTTTAAATAAAATACTCTGTATACTTCAAGAATGCTCATTCTCCAAAAGACTCCTGTTGCTCCTAGGTAACCTCATCACACTGAATTTTCCTTGTTTTGCTTATAGGTCTTTGCCAAAAAAGAAGAAATTTGAATTAGTTCTTTTAACTCAGCACGACTGTTCCTCATGTTGTTTGGTGTCTGGATCCCATTGTTCATGTCCTTACAGGTGTTCTTCTGTGACACTTGTTCCTCTCCTCTCCTCTCCTCTCCTCTCCTCTCCTCTCCTCTCCTCTCCTCTCCTCTCCTCTCCTCTCCTCTCCTCTCCTCTCCTCTCCTCACCTCGCCTCTCCCTCTTCTCTAGGTGGTTTCTTTTTCGCCTATGAATCACTGTTCTGTTCTAACTCAATTTTCCTTTTACATGATTTATTCCTACTTCTTGTCCCCTCCCCTCCTCATATTATCTTCTTTTTCCTTTACTTTTAAATTCATGGTAATGTTGTTTGGTTTTGGGTTGGGTTTTTTTGTTTTTTTGTTTGGTTTTTTTTACTTAATAAAATGAGGCAATTAATATCAGTCTAAAAAAGAATTAATTTGTCAACTCCTAAGAGTTGCCAGGCAACAACCTATAATATCACCAGTCAGTTGATGGTTGGCTTAATTACTGTCTAAATAGTACTGTTTAGGCTTCAATTGTCTCCTATAACATGGTTCTAAGGTGAAGTCCACTAGGCTAGAGGTTTCAGGTCTCCACACAGGAAGGATAGCAAGCACTAGGATTGCTAATTGCCCCACATAATACAAACTCTCTTCTATTATCTAATAAAATAATCTGTGCCCCATATTTTTATACAGGATGCAAACTCTCATTGCAACAATAGCTTTTCCAAAGGTACCCGGACACCTGACAGGGGGATGAAGAAGCTCATGTGCAGAAGCCGTGCGTAAGTTTTGCTGCTGGTCTGCACAAATACAATTTTGTCTTTCTGGGACAATAGAGGCCTATTGCTCACATTAATCGACTAGTATGAAACAATCACCTTAACCTGCACACTTAACCTGGATAGTAGGAGAGGATAAACTGAAATCCCAGCAGGCATTGTTGAAAATAAAAGAGCTGGACCATTCAGTAAGAAAGCAGAGCAGATGGACTTTCTCAAGCTTTTCCTAATCCACTACTTTATGTGAAGAGAAATGAAGAAATTCAGACAAGATCTGAAACAGGATGTTAAGCTGGACTGTGGGAACTTAGTCAAAATTACTGTTCAAAATATATCAATGATATACATCAGTCACCTAAGTTTGGTGTGTGCTTGCATTTGACCTGCACTTCAGATGTTTCTAGTTCTTCCTTTGCAGGCTTATAACTGCTTTGACCTGAACACTTGTGCATCTGTGCTGGTCTGAGGTCCTAAATCTCCTACTTTTGCTAACATGCTTAGAGATGACCACCACTTGTGAGTGGGCATGGTCCCTCATCACAGAACTGTGGCCAAGAGGTTTTAAAACATGGCCAGGAAAAAGCCTGTCCCTCCACATACAAATATTTTGACTTCTAGACTACTACCGAAAAAGTGGGGGACTCCTGAGATTTTGGTGCAACAGAGTCAAATCTTTCTTTTTCCACTTCCTGCTTAGTGGTCTTCCAGGCTATTAGCTAGTTAGATTATCTGGGTTAATGTAATGAGCAGAAAAGCTACTTGGATAGAGAGGCAAGATTCCTGTGACCAGAAACAGGGAGACCAGAGGATGCTTTGACCTCTGTGAAAGCAGGAAAGGCACATGAGGAAAATGGGAAAGACAGACATATTTTTCAGCATGCTGGCCATAGGAGCCACATCTCAATATGGGAACTATCTTGTAGTGCAGGGTTATCAGAGTGTCCAAAAATACTTTAAAAGTCTCTTCTCATTATTACTGAGTACTCAGTTGGAGCCAAGTACCAGGTCCAGTAAAACTTGCAGAAAATAAAAGCACACAGTTCAATTTTCAGTATTTCTCAGGTTTGATGGTGATAATGCAAATGCTTTTAACTAGAAGAAAAAATCCTGAGTTATTGCTGAAGAGGTAGACTATAAATTGATGAAAAAAATCATTAAAGTAAATTCTCACATTTCTCTCAAGATTTCACCTGTCAAAGGATATGAGTTTCATGTTAATAATGCTATTCTACACTTTCCTTTTTTGTTTCTTTAGCAATAATATTTTGTATTTCACAATTGGAGTTCATAGATAGTTAAAGTCTCACTGCCCAGAGATAATAGGAATCAAAGTCATTAAAACAGTAAAGACCTAAGTTTCTTCTCTGATCACAAAGAATTTAATACTGACATACTCTTTTACCATTTTAAAAAATTAACTGTAGGTTCAAATTCTCACATTCCTTTGCTCTGATACAGTTTTTCCCCACTTTGATATGAAGTTTTATTTATTTTGAATTCAATAGTCAAGTTTGTACTAAAAGGCAACTTTTAAAGACATTTGAATATCTCATTACTTATGCTGTTTTGTAAATAACCACCTATGCTCCTATGTACAATTAAACATCATGACATTTGGTAATAATTCTCTCCTTTTGTGATATTCAGCTACCATTTCTAGCTATATAGCTTCATAAGTAAGTACTCTGAAGTGCAAATCTAAAAGTATCAGTTCTGGATTAGAAAAATAGTTGGCCTTTTTTCCATTTAATATTACACTTTCCATATTTAATTTTTTTAGCAAAAGTATGTTTGTCTCTGTAAACTAAATGTGCAATCACAAAAAATAAAGATGTGGTTTTAATAAGTACCTTTAAAAAGCCAGGCCTATTACAAATACAAGGAAACCAGAGGAAATGAAATCATACTCAGATACTTAACAAAATTTCAGCTATTAATGACTAAGTCACTTTTCTTCATGGCCTGTGTCCATTAATGTGCATGTCTGGTGCAGTAAAGTGCTTCATTTATTTCACACTTGAAGATAATATTTGAAGATATAATAAGAACAAGTTGAAGATGTATTAAATCCAAAGTGAGGAAAGTGAGTCCATGCTGTTAAATCAGAGAGCTTTATGTAGTTATGGCAATTCGATAAATAACTTTTGACAGACTTCAACTCATGAACAATAAACCCACTACAGTCTTCAAATTTTTACATGTGATATTTTTTATTAATCATTTTGCTGATGTTATTGAGACATCTTTGACTTACCAAAACTGACTTTGTCTGAGTGTATCAATTAGTACATAGATTTTAATACATGATAAGGCCTATAGTCCATGCAAACACATTGTAATATAAATTGTCTCAAGGCAGTGCTGTTGAGAAGGAGTGACTGTTGTGCTACAGAGCAGCATAATTCTTAATGTCTTTTAGCAGAAAATCTACTCTACTGTCTAGATAGTGCCAAAATAAAGATTCTACAACCAGAGATAAACAATGACATTGAAGTATGCCACTGGTTGCTCAGGAACTGTTATGGGACAGGTACTGAACATAGGAAGGGAAGAGATGAGACATTGTTAAGGTGAACTTGAGAGACTTTTACCTCTTTAATGCTTGGCCAACAGTAATCTCATGATCTTATATTTACAGATGAATGAAAAAGAGCTCTGATCATCACTGGAAGACAGCTGTAGCAGCTGCAGGATGAATCACAGTCATTTACTATGTGAGGCTATAAGCTGAAGAGGCTGAGGAGAGGATAAGCATGCCATTCAACCGAAGTCATTAAGTAGGGTGGTAATCCTCAACACACATATAAAGGAGGCACCTGGAAGAGTAACAAAATATAGCTGACATTAATGGATCAGATCAGAGACACAAGAGTTTGGAAGAAACCTCTAGTCCCACCTCTGCTGAAGGCAGGGTCAATTAGAGCAGGATGTTCTAATTCCTTAAGATAAGAAATCAAGATCTCACCATTAGTAGCCTAGCAATCTAAATAGCATTTTGTAACTGACAAAATTAATCTTGTCAGTGCAGGAGTAGCTCAGTTCAGCTCAAGACAAAAATTTGTTTCATCTTTTACATAAGAGATTTGCAGATATTCAAGTCTGGGGGTTGGGACTATTTCAGAAATGGCTTCAATCAATACATTAAATTGATTGAAGAAATTCTGACTGAAAAGCCACTAATGTTTGCAGATAAATTTTGTCTCCTATTAGTTTTTTTTTTATTTGATGGTATAAATGTACACTTGATGTTTAAAAAACTTAGAGGAGTTTTCTTCTGATTTAATTAACTGAGGAAGGTAATATGGGTTAAGATGATATGTAGGACAGAGAGGCTAGTGTAATGCTTACAAGAACGTCTTGTGAGACAATCTTGTCCATTTTACGGTAAGGTGAATTAAGGGTCAAATTTGGTCCTCACATTGGCGAATGGCAACAGATTTGAGAGAAAACTATTCAGGCCGTATTTGCATGATACCTGTTTTTATTTTAAATGTCAAATAAATCAAAACTTAAAATCATAATTGAAGTTAGCTGCTTCATTTGATCCCTAACAGTTTCAATATAAAGTGTTGAATGAGACCAAAAAAGGAGGGTTTTTAGGGGTTTGAGTTCCCGCAGGTCAGAGAAGGTGAATTTTGTCCAGATGCATTAAGAAATAATGTTAGGTCCTAAAAGAGTGTTACTCTTTTATACAATCATTTTTGCAGTGGTTTTACTTCCCTTTATGCACTCACTAGTTTGTCTGTACATTATTTCTGATTTAAATAATTGATTAAGGGTCAAGTTCAGATACTGAAAAAATTGGGGTAAGAGCCAAAAGGATGTTCTCAAAGTCCAAAATTGGGGACTTCACACACAACCTGTCTTCCCTTCTTATTGTTAGTCTGTGCGTACTTCCACTTACAACCATCAGCTGATTTGAATAATTTTTCCCTATTTACAAATTTTGCTCATTACTGACATGGCTAAAACCATTGCTTTAATTTTCTTGACAAGCATTTTCCTTTCTGTCAGATCTAAGGTTGGGAATGGGTCAGTGCTGTTCTATATTTCAACCTTCATGTGTCTTTGAAGGAAAACTAATAATTAGAAATCACTTCAATTTAAGGGAAGCACAATATCTATAATTAGAGTGGAAATTTTGTCCAATGGAGGAACAACATATTTAAACATACTGTAATGGAAGAAAGTTCACTGGTAATGCTCGCTCTAGAATGAATAAACAAGCAGAGTATTGCTTCACATTTGCTGTGAGTGAACTGAAATTCCATCTCACTGAAAAGCTTGGTTACATTTTAAATAGAAACAGAACACAGATTTAGCATTTACTAATGCAGCGGGTTATTTCTTTCCAGAGGAATGTTCTTTTTTTATCTCTTTGTCACAGGATACCCAGTCATGGTTTTGAAATATGAACAATTTGGGACTTTAGTGACTTCTTTTTTTTAACCCTTATGCAGTTGTGTCATCCAGATGCACCCTAGTACGTCACATAGGAATTAAGACAGTAACAATTTTAAGTTCATTAACTGAACAAAAACATCTCCAAAAATCAAAGGAAGAGTGGTTTAATATGAACTGATTTCCTTTGCTAAAAACATACAACCAAATATGCTTGCTTCCTCTCCCCATTTTTTACAAAGCTCCTCTGAAGTTCCTACCCTCCAGGCTGTATCATAAACCCTTCCCCAACCATTGCCCGACTATTTTCATTCCAACAAAACAATTTTCCACCACTTGTTTGTCTCTTGAACCTTAGGAACAGTAATCTGCATTCCTGCTCTCTTTAACTGCTAGCCACCTCTCTGCCATTTGAGCACAATCCTTTTCTGAAAAACATCAGACTTCCTGGACACCCATAACTGCTACTTCCTATACTCCTCGATTTACCTTTCCTAATTACTCTTTCAGTGTGTTTTTTGGAGGATCCCCAAAGCAGACAGTCATAATCTGGACAATGGGACAGAGCGCACCCTCAGAAGGACAATGCCAAATTAGGGGTGGTGGTTGATATACCAGCAGGCAGGGCTGCTGGAATGGGTTGAGAGGAACCACATGAAGTTCAGCACAGGCAACTGCAAGTCCTGCCCTGGCTGGCATGGAGCAAGCCCCTGCACCAGCACAGGCTGGGGACTGGCAGGGAAGCAACTTTGCCAAAGAAGAACTGGTGCACAAGGCTGAACATGAGTCAGCCCTATACCCTTGTAGCAAAGAAGGACATAGAACTATTTCAGATTGAAATGTTATAGCATCACTAGCTACAGAGAGATTAATATCTCTAATATAAAAATTAGAAGAGGAAGCTACTGTATCTTTTTTCTCTTTCCTCTTTATTATTATCCCCTTGTATTCTTTTCTGGGCTACTGCCCTGAAACAATGGCCTGCCAGTCTGCTGGAAGTTAAGGAGCTCAGAAGATTCTGAATTTGTGCTTATATTCTTCTGTAATCATAAATGAATGAAATGACATATCTATGTATCAATGTAATGAGTCAAATAGGGTCTTGAATCTTGTCTGTTGAGCAAACTGAAGAGAGAGGGAGGGCAGGGACAAAGACGGCTGCATTCTGCTTACTCCTTAGCATCAGTGCTTAGACCATGCACCACTCACATGAGCCATCTGTTCTTTCACTCAGCTACTGATCTCCGGTGAACATTAGGGCTGCCTTAAGATGAAAATGGTTGCATACGTGCAAAACGGAACACACAGCTATGGCACCGACATATTTGGGCCTACCATGTTTACACCCTCTCTCAACTACTCACAAATAGGCTACTCACAAATTGCCAGGCTAGAGTTGCTTTTGTTGCTCCCGAGGAGCGCGGCCGGAGAGCAGGCGCGCAAAGGCAACAGTGCCACCTCCTGTCCCCGCTGCCACCGCACGTCCCCCGGCGCAGCCTCCCGGGAAACGCTCCTGCCCGCTTGCCTCCGCATTCAGCCCGTGCAGGGACGCCCACAGATTTAGAATACGCAGGAAATACTGTACATAGAGTAATCACAGCATTGAATATAAGAACGTGAAGATTTAATATTCCCTTTTAGCACGCAAGGTGTTCGCCCGCTTCTGTATGTACATAGGACTGCCGCCCCCAGATAAGTCAGTTGCCGCAACTATAGCCTTAAGCTTGTCACTTAAAAAAAATTCTTATGTTTTTATTGAAAAGAGAGCCTTATCTGAACGTGGTGAACTTATTTCAGCAGAAATGTCACTGTGTTAAAATTTGAGATAATGCTCCAAAATACATTTGAGCTGTGCAGACATCCTACAAATTTTAACATATAGGTAATTTATTAAATTTTTTAAATGTTAAATAAACTATTGCACAGAATGTATGAAATCAGTTTCACTGAAAAAAGTATGATTAAATGATTGTAGTTTGCAAATAAAGGTAGCAAAAATTTGTTTATTTTGCCATGTAAACTAAAGTGTTCCTTTATGGCAGTGGTTCCACAAGCAGTGTACTTCAGAGAAGGTAAACAGGAAAGATTAAATCATGTCTTTTTAGTGACTCAGCTTTATTCAGCCTAGCAGTTACAGTCACAGTAGCCTTCAAAGTGTTTTACTGCTCTAAGCATGCACTAAGCCAGCTCCTAGTTTTCCAGTTAACTGCACTGGGACCATTAATGCATATCTAATTTGGACATGAATTATTCAGCTCCCATTACTTTGGGCATTATTAAAAACCTTTAGCAAGTCAGGTAAGTGGGTAAGAGAAGATAAATGCGTTTGCCACTGTAAATGCACCACATTTGCAACAGTGTAATTACATTGCTAGGGGAGATGGAATATTTGCTGATGACTTACATTATAAAAACATTATAAAAATATTTGAGGATGTATCATCACTACAGTTGCATTTAAGGTCAACCCTGACATTTACCTGGGCTTGTCGTTCTGTCAAAGCTTGACTCTACTACAAAGCTTGTTCTACTAGCAAACCCTTCAAGAAACCCCCTCCTTTCCTTCTTGAAAATCTATGGTTTCAAGCAAAGGTGGCAGAAATTGAATTACTGAATAGATGAACGAGAGCAGCCATGAGGATTAATGACAGGAACCCTGTGGGCTATGGAAGATTTTGTCTGAAAGACCTGCTAGATACAGAGAGGCTCTGAACCCACCTTAGGAGTGAGTAGGGTTAGGGCCTTGGGCACTGACCTTCAGAAAGATTCTGCCTGTCCTGCACTGAAGGCAAACTTAGGGGTCAGTGGGAGAGATGTTAGGGCAACTATGGGATGGCACTGAGCTTGGTTTTCGATATCACTTCACAGTCTGCATAAGCAGATCCATAGGGCATGACATTCAGCCACGGTGTGGCGGAAGTGGCATACCATTAAAGAGCCAGAAAGCCTTCCTGGCTCACAGGAGACTGCTTCTGGACAGAAACTGTTCACATAATGAGTTTATACAGTAATTCTTGAGGGAACAGGGAGCTTGTGGTTTTTTGCATCATAGCTGCTGCAGTCCAATAAAACATTTAGCCACTTACTTAAGTAAGCTGTAACTTAAATGTTTAAGTTAAACACTTTTAGTGATGTCTGTTGACATGTTCTTAAATACTTTGCAAAGTTACTGTTCTCTGGAACTCTGCCACCAGCATCGCATATGACTGCCTTTAGCAAAAATACGTTTTAATAGGAAATCCTGAACTGTGCTGGCAACTGGTAGATCTTGTGTGGTGTATAGAAGAGCCTATTAACAGCACAGATATGGGTACAGGTAAGCTGCAGAAGCTTAAAAAGATTATCCCATTTATTTAACTCTAGTAATAAATAATTGGAGAGAGTCAGCTTGAGGGAACTGAAGTTCTTTACAGTACAATTCAAAAAAGTAGGGATTATTTTGGCAATATTATTTGGAAAAGCGTACTGCCATTTGACTTCATTTATTCATATCACGTGGCAGGGAATGGTAAAATGGTAAAATATATCCAAACACTTCTTTATGTAAGTGCCTTTCTCAGTACTAAGCACTAACATTAGCTTAGCTGTATGGTATCTACTAGCAGAAATATTACCCATTATTGTAAATAGAGATATTTATTCTCCATTATGTATAAATGAAATTCATTTATTCATCATAGTTGTAGGAATCACATTTTAGTGCCATAGTCCAGTACTAGTCACAGGAGAAAGGCTGGTAAAGAATGCGTAGATTATTGAATACTAAAGTGAGATTCATCTCACCTAATTTCAGCCTTTTTCTTCTGCTTACCTAGGTTTTCTTTATTGACTATAATGGAAGATAAACACCTCCAGAGGGCAAGTCATTAGAGAGAACCAAGGCAGAAAAATCAATTCAACCCTAGATGTTTGATAATAGAGAAGTTTTACCTAACACTTAAGTCTTCTATCTGGGACCTTGTTTGCCTTGACTTTCCTGATAATTACTTGTCAAGTCAGCTTTCCTGTGCATTGTACTTCTTTCTTTCCCTGTTGATAAGAGCTGATCTACCCCACATCTTTTGCCAAAGGAAAATTAGGAAAGAAAGTTTGATCTTTCTTAGGGATATTGCCAGGCTTTTTATCTTTCATAACTGGCATGAAATATGCCAATTCAGAGCTGGTTCTATTATGACTTACACAAATCATGTCTAATTCATTTAGCCCTTACATTACTCTCTCTTGTAAAAAAAAGCAACATATATCTCAGTAATTAGTACTTGTCTGGCAGCTTTAAGGTAAGTTAAAATGAAGCTGCCATTTTCATTATGACTTCCTTTTGACAATGTAATAGGAACTGATTATTATGGACTAGATAGGCCAAGATGTCTATGAAAAATGTGAAGGGTCATTAATAATTCTTTCGAGGTCCCATTTACTCTAGAAACTTCTGTCAATAGCATATATTTGCTGTAATGTACTGGTTCATCTGCTATGTCTACCAATAGCAAGAATGATATCAAGACTTTACTTATTTCCTTGCTTGACCCACACATTGAGAGCAAACCTCAGTATGCAGGCTGTGCCAACAGAATTTTCCAGAGGAACATGTCTTGTGTAGATCCTCTTCTAGAAACAGGGCTGGAGAACCTCAGTCTTTCAGGAATTTTTGAAGTGCTATGTTAGAGTTTCTTCACAAGGCCTTTGTGATGTGGTGTACCTTTTATCCTAGGAAAGAACAGGGAGAAAACAGAGGTCACACTGTCCTGAAGACAGTGCATAGAAAATTTTGATAGCATGTAGAAGATTTATTACAGGTCTCCCCTGCACACTGAAGTGGACAATTTCCATCTGCCCACTCCAAGAGTTCCTGAAATGGGAATAGCTGTAGTAAAGAGTCCCAAAAGGTCTGAAAGGTCAGTAGAATTTTACACTTCTTTAACAGAACTGCAGCTCATTTCTCAATCTGTTGGGATGTGCCACGGAAAAAACACAGCCTCTGTGTGTGTGCAGTTAAATGGCTTCAAACTGTATTTCTTGACATTTTGTTGGCTGATAAGAAGATACACCTAAGAATAAAATGCACATATGGGACATTTATTTGTCATATCATCCTTGACAAGTGAAATTTCCCATTAGACTATAAATACGGAACAGCTGTGAAAACCTAGACTACTTATTATAAGCAAGTATAGGCTGAACTAGAAAATGGAAAAGCAGTTATTTTGGAAATTGAGTCTTAAGGCTCTAAATAACCTCATAGAAAATTTAATGAAGTTCTTTATACTAATGTTTTTCTAAAATGAGAAATATGGACTTTTTTTTTTTGTGGCACTGGTGTCTTCAGCTTTTTTAATTTCTTCATTAGACAGAAAAGACAATCAGCAGTAATACGCTATTATCTCACACTGATATAAGTTCAAATGTGAGATCAGATCTTTCCTAAACATTTAAAGTATGCTTGTAAGCAGCATGCAAGTTGTAACATGGTTTTCATGGTTTTGGCCATGTCAAAATACAGAGTTTAAAAACAAGTTCAGGTAAAATCTGCTGTCTGTGAAACAATATTAATCAAGATACTTGTTCTAAAGTTCACTAGATTGTGTGAGTGTCCTATGCAAACACAATGGAAGGTATACATCAAACATTTTATAACCAAGTTACAGTGCAGCACTCTCTATTAGTTGCTTGAAAGTAGGATTTTAGAAGCTTTTATTTTCAAAATATAGCTTCCATATAAAAAATTAAATGGTTAGATGGAAGCTTTATGTGGTCATCTTATGTCAACAGAGAGGGATATATTTCAGGCACTGAAATCAACATAATTCCTCAGGCACATACTACAGAATAATTTAACACAACTGGCAGTCTGTGCTTAAGAAAAGCCAAACACTGTAGCAGCAGGGATTCTGCAGGTCAGGAAACAGCGTGGGAAAGCCTGCTGGTACTATGGATGGTGTCCTCATTTCAGTGAACAGCAATTTTAAACAGTCTCTTAATGGCATCAGTAAAAACATAAAAACTTTCAGATAAATTTTCACTTTAGTCAGTTAGCAGCAAAGATGAGAGATAATGGTTTACTTTATCTCTCACCTTAAGTCATTTGTGACTTCCAGTGCTAGTGTTCCAGGATATATAACAGCATCTGGATACTTAAGAAACAAAATGTGTTGAAATCTTTTTTATTAATAAAGATCTGCAGTGATAGGTCATATTCTTAATGATGCTAGAATTAACTCTTTGTCACCATAACAGTTATCAAAAATGGGCTTTGAAGCTGTATCATATTTTGAGGTTCTTTGTAGTCAAATTGCGTAAAATGTCAAGGTAACATTTTGCGTCCCTCTGTGTGAAAATTAATTTTAATTAAATACATTCTAAATCAGTAATTATGGTAGTTTGGTCTGATTAACATGAGTTAAAGCAAGACAGAGATGATGTTAATCACATTAAATACCTGAAGTATAATTTTGCTTACAAGCAAAAATATTTCAGAAACTGATAGAAAAGCATTAAATAGCCTACGTTAAGAATTTCTATGGAAATGTGCTAATTTTTCACATGCATTTTCAACTTTCCCTTTAATATCCAGACAGAATAGGGTTTCCTCTTCTCTTCTCTACCTCTGTTCATTTAAAAAAGCATGTCATCACAACAGGAGCAGAAGTTGATCATCAAAAGATGATCATCAAAAGAAAACAGGAGAAATAAGGGAAGACATTCTACTCCTGTTTCAGTACAATAGCAATCTCTTACCTTGCATCTTTATTAAGTAGAGATCCACAAATTCTTTTCAGATCTGGCACTTGAACCCAGGAAGTTAGAAGGCCTTTATTCCTTTCAGTAAGTCCAAGCCTGGGTCTAATACGTCAAACTAACATTGAAATATAGCACCACATTACCTTTGCCCAGTAATATCATTAATAGACAAAACCCGTCTTTTTGACTGTACTTTTTTTGGATGGGAGGTTTAGTCTGAATCTCTAAAATAACATATATAGTTGACTCAAACTATCCCACAGGGCTGTCTGTATTCTTGCCAGAATTTGACATTTATAAGTTTATGTAAGGTCATCTTTCTCCACAGGCTAAGAATTACAGCAATGTCAATTTTCCTGCTTAACAAAGCCAGTTCCCAAAAGGGCAAGTGACTACAAGATTCAATTGCTTGCAAATTATTTCCAAAAACCTGAGAGAGAGCAAAGAGAAGATGAGATTTAATAATACCTCACAATTATCCAGGAATTTAAAATTCTGAAATTATTTTATCTGTTAAGAATGATGATATGTATCAGTACTTTTAGTAAGCATAGACTGGTCAAAGGACTGAGCTAACGCTGAAGTCAATGGAAAAAAACGGTACATGAGCTAAGGGACTTACCCAAGGTCACAATCATGTCAGCTGTAGTGACAGCAATCAAGTGTGTGTTGACGGAGGGCAGTGTTGTGTGCCTAGAAAAGAAAGGTATTTTCACCGTTTCAGGGCTCTGCAATTCATTACCCACAAGGGACTGTATGAGGTTCTGATGCAACTCCATTCTCAATCTGTTGACAACTGCAGGGACTAATTTTCTCTGGCATTTGTTTTTACAGTACAACACTTCCCCCCTCACACACTTAGTAGCAGTATACACTATTTGAAATTTTCCACTAGTTTGAACCTTCAAGAGTGCAAATGCAATTCACTTTTATGTAAAAAAAAAAAAAAAAAAAAAAAAAAGAATGCCTTCTGTTTCTTTCGGTTGTATTTATGCCATCAGGAACACCTTCCTCCTCCCTCTTTTCTTTCCTCCTCCTTCCCACTTAAGATTAAATAAAAAAAAAAAACAACCCAGACCTAACCAAAGAACTTTGTACAACAATAATTCTTTATTTTTTTACCTTGATTTATTATTAAATTGTCACTTACCTCTTTTTAATTGCAGAAGTATGTTGGTTTCTTTCACTTGGCACAACATGGTAGCTTTTCAGTTTTAGAGTAGATAAGACAGCGTTGTAGTTCCTTATGCTGTAGGATATTTTGACTTATACATGATCTGTACTTGCAACTCCCAGTTCCTCCTGATCTATCTCCCTTGATTATTGCTGTTTCCTAGCACAGAACCACATAAAATACTGCTCTGTTCTCTGCTACAGTCTTATTTACAAACTATCTTTCCTACCACTAAAATAAAAGAAAAAAAACCACCACCACCACCACCACCACAAAAAAATCTCCAACAAAAACCCCACCAGATTTGCATGTGGCAAAAGCCCTGGTGAGCATGTATGTAGGGTTTTTTTTTTACCTAGATTTTATTTTGTTCTCAGAATGTTGACTCCCTAACTTCCACATAGAAGAAAAACTATAATCTTCAGTTATTATTAAACAAGAGGACACTTCTCATTAAACTCTTATAAATTGAATCTGCCTATGAATGTGTATGCTTAAGTGAGCAAACATGGTACTGACACTCCAACAGGACGGGCCCCTCTGTCCTGTTGTCTGTCCTGTCTGTCACTACAAGACAGATATTGAGGTGCTGGAGCATGTCCAAAGAAGGGCAATGAAGCTGGGGGAGGGTTTAGAGCACAAGTCTTATGAGGAGCAGCTGAGGGAACTGGAGTTGTTTAGCCTGGAGAAAAGGAGGCTGAGGGGAGACCTTATCATTCTCCACAACTACCTGAAAGGAGGTTGTAGTGACGTGGGTGTTGGTCTCTTCTCCCAAGCAGCAAGCAATAGAGTGAGAGGAAACAGCCTCAAGTTGCACCAGGGGAGGTTTAGATTGGATATTAGGAAAAATCTCTTCACTGAAAGGGTTGTCAAGCATTGGAACAGGCTGCCCAGGGAAGTGCTTGAGTCACCATCCCTGGAGGTATTTAAAAGACCTGTAGATGTGATGCTTAGGGACATGGTTTAGCGGTGGACTTGGCAGTGTCAGGTTTATGATTGGTCTTGATGATCTTAAAGGGCTTTTCCAACCTAAATGATTTTATGATTCTATGATTCTACCTTCTCTGTTTTCAGTTATGCCCTTGCTTTACTTTTTTTCCTACTCTGATCAGCTGCCTGTGTTTTCCAGGTGGTCCTTCAGCTCTCAGTGCTTTTGAATCCCTAATACTGTAGTAGCAGTGGTGCCGATCTATACCACACAAGGTGTTTGTCATTGTGTGCTATGATCCCTGCCTCTGGTTACCCAGATGAGGGAAATGATCAGAGTACTCCATATCATTCCATATTTACATTTTCTTTCTGTGGAAACCAAGATGTGGAAGTGCTCTTAGCTTCACCAGTTAAGATATAATCCAACACAACTGTGTTATAAAGCTGAGTTAAACATGACCACTTTTGCTTTAACTCCTGAAGAAGAGTAACTACCAGTATCATGCTGAACCTACAGTCCATCAGTTCTATCAGAGCCACAGAATTCATCATTT
Source organism: Morus bassanus (assembly GCA_031468815.1). Taxonomy (NCBI): domain Eukaryota; kingdom Metazoa; phylum Chordata; class Aves; order Suliformes; family Sulidae; genus Morus; species Morus bassanus. The sequence continues at coordinate 81,794,154 of CM062568.1, read as the reverse complement.
AAGACATTTAAAATCTTCTTGACCAGGGGCATCATACAGAAATATACCTATCCCATCATACAAAGTTTTCACCTGGAGAACCTTAGGAAGTAGGGAGGATAAGCCCCCAAGATTTTCTACTTCACTCCCTTGAATTATCCTCAAATCAGCTCCTATATAGTGTAGGTCTTCTGGATAACTCTTTCCAGGTTAGGCCACTTTAATCACTCTCTTCCATTGTGGTAAAGTATCTCACAGCAGTTCCCAACACTGACTTGTGCCCAAAGCAAGCTTTCCCCTTCCACTCAAATCAAGCAGCAACCTGGTTGCTTATTCATTGACACTAACTTCCTTTCTCTGGTAAAATACATCTTCTGCTCTTCTGGAGCACAGTCCTACACCTGGAAAGATCCCTAAGAAGGCACAGGTGAACTCCCTTGAATGGTTAACCTGCCTTCTGATATTTCTGTGGAGTACTAATGAAATTTCTATGACTTATGCACACATTATTGGTCTACTTCCCATTTTCAGTCTTTTACTATGTGGGATATGGGACACTTCAAACATTAAATATGTCATATGTCTGATGTAAAAACATGAAGGGATAACTTGTACTATACACTGCACTTCTTTTACATACCACAATTGAGATATGCAGATATTAACAAAAATATATTTCATTCTTTCCACATATTATGTATGAAATTGATACAATCTACCTTTTTTAGGGAAAAAAATATCTCAAATTGCTATACTTAACATCACTATTACCTAAATAATTCATTAAAAGCTTTAATGATGAAAAACTTTAAGTAGAATCTGACTGGAAGCCAAATGAATAGAATTAAAACCACAGTTACCACACAAAACACCATCGCAAAAAAGTGAATCTTCAGTGACAACTATATTTAGAGTTACTTAATGGTTGCTTTCCTGGTATTGTATACCACAAATTCTAATGTAGCACTAAGTCAAGGGCTTGTCAAAAGTCAGTATCAGATCCACATACCCCTACAAAAATAATAAAATCTGCCCATTTGACAAGATATATTTTTCACAGTATTTAGAAATGTTGTGATATATATCTGTCCTTAGCCCAAATTACTTAACATAAATATCCATCTGTATTATCGGGACCGGTGTTATGAAAAAAAACTTAAAAAAACATCTTAGCTCACAAAGTGAACCTCTGAGATGCCTAGGTAAACAACAGCATTCACACTCATAAGATCATTAATGTTAATGGTAGTTGTAAATATGCAAAGCAGTATTAGTTTCATCTGTTCACCTGCATGTATTCATACAGATATTAGAAAGTGTGTATGAGGTATGCAGTCCCGAAACCAACAACTGTTGTACTTCAACCTCAATACAGTTTTGCTATGTAGCTATGCTACCATTTTTGTCTACAGGGAAGCTGCAAGTCAGGTGTTTTCCTCGTGGTGCTGTTTTGAGAACTAAAGGGGGAAATGAAGAGGAAATAAGAAAAGTTAGGTGGCCTTTTAGAGTCTATTCCCTAGGTTTGCTGACAATCCCCCATTGACACCAGTGCCAAAATGGAAAGTTGACATTTTATACCAAGACAGCTGTCTTTGCTCCTCAGGTTTTTAGAAGACGGTTCTGAGAGGCACCTAAAATAACCTATATGGGAGATTTGCTTTGAATAAGAAAACTCAACATATTTCACTTGCAGAAATAATATTCTAATTTCTCTCACACAACAGTGCCTTCTCTCGACTCCTAACCTTCAAACATATACTAGATCACCATCTCAAAGAAATTTTTTTTCTCTCAGGGTGGCATTGTTGACCTTTCTACTTTTTTTTTGCTTTGAAGTAGATCTTTTCAGCAGTAACTGTGGTTAACAGGGTTAAAATAATAAACTGGAAAAGTACAGCTGATCCAAAATGGACACAGTCATTGGCTCAGTTGGTAACTATGAGAAACTTTCTGAACCTTCTGAAGATAGTGAACACACTGTTTCTGTCAGTGTACTTTACTGAATAGAATCATAGAATAATTTAGGTTGGAAAAACCCTTTAAGATCATCAAGACCAATCATAAACCTGACACTGCCAAGTCCACCGCTAAACCATGTCCCTAAGCATCACATCTACAGGTCTTTTAAATACCTCCAGGGATGGTGACTCAAGCACTTCCCTGGGCAGCCTGTTCCAATGCTTGACAACCCTTTCAGTGAAGAGATTTTTCCTAATATCCAATCTAAACCTCCCCTGGTGCAACTTGAGGCTGTTTCCTCTCACTCTATTGCTTGCTGCTTGGGAGAAGGGACCAACACCCACGTCACTACAACCTCCTTTCAGGTAGTTGTGGAGAATGATAAGGTCTCCCCTCAGCCTCCTTTTCTCCAGGCTAAACAACTCCAGTTCCCTCAGCTGCTCCTCATAAGACTTGTGCTCTAAACCCTCCCCCGGCTTCATTGCCCTTCTTTGGACATGCTCCAGCAACTCAATGTCTTTCTTGTAGTGAGGGGCCAAAGGTAAAATAGGTAAAGCTAGTAAATGTTAGTTGTCACATGTAATTGTGACTCAGGCCTCCTGATTCTTGTTTGCATGCTTATCTATATATTAATAGGGGAAACCCAGTATTTTCTTTGGCTGCGTGGTATTTGCTTTGTTTTGTTGTGATATCAATAGACATACAGTGACAAGACAGAAAAAAATAAGAATGAATGCCCCAACTTACAAAAGACCCTGAATAAGACAGTGTATGTTTGTTTCTGGCATGACAGAAACAGAACCCTGTAGTGGAACTCCCAAGTATCTAACATCCTTTCATTTCAACAGTGTTGTTACTATCTGCTTTCCAGTGATGTAGTCAGTGACTTTTATAGATTCACCTACATCTGTCTTTTAGCAGTGTAAAATGATTGAGCTGAGGATCAACTCTATAAGCTCCTATCATCTCCCTTTGTAATTTCCTAATTATTAAAAATAGATAAAAAGAAGAGGGTGTTCAAGGTGTCAAAAATGAAATAGTTTCTGTTTTCAATACCTACAAAAAGAATAATTTTCATAACTGAAAGCCCATGGGTTAGAAAAACTGAAATGGAATCAGGGTTTACTGGTTGTTTTCATTATGCTATTAAAATGCTGTGGGATGATAAAGGAATTTAGTTACTGACCTACTGCTGTAAATGGAAGCAAGAAAACATGGATTTTTTTATGAAGGAAAAGAGAAAAGTTTTCTTCTTTATTAGGGAGCTATGAAGTGTAGTTATTGTTTGAAATGTGCAAGGAAATGCATGGCAATGGCAAACCATCTCTATGCTTTTAATGCACATCATGAAAATATATTTGACGGATAAACTATATGAAGAGCATGAAAGTGGTACTTGTGTTGAATTTCTAAACTCTTACTTTGAATAAGCTTTGGTTACATTTGAAATACATGAAATACTTTAAAATATAAAGTATCTAATATACAAGCATTAACATTCTTTTGACCCATATGATTTTGGTTTTGTTATTAAAATAGCTTACGTGATTGTGATCAATACACAAGAGAAAAGGATTCACTAGGGAAACAACAGTTAAGAAATGTGTAAGTCTTTTAGTCTTAGGACAGAAAGAGGAGGAATGCAGTGAGGTTGAAAATTATCATACACAGATAGAAAGGGGAAATTTCAACCTAAAAAGAATTCTTCTGACACAATTTTTTTTTTAAATATAGAAAGTATTAAACTATACTTGACAACACTTTTTAACTTGCTGCAGAAGCTGACTCTGAGTCTTTCCATAGGACTCAAAAGCTGCTGGTCCTAATAAAAAAAGAGACAAACACTCATTTAAAGAAGTTTCCCACAAAAATTCTCTCTATACTCTCCAACATAATCTGTGTGAATTGAGACCTGAGGGGTTTAGAGACAAAATGCCCTGGAGTCTGAATGTTCAGTCAGAAAAAACTTCATAAACATAAAAGTTCATAACATAAAACTTCATAAAACTTCATTTCACCTTTGGGATTATGCTTCCATTAAGGTCGCTGTTTCCTATCCACTCTTTCATTCACTCATTCATTCCTCATGTTATAATGAGCTACTTCTGAGGAGTAATATAAATGTCTCTTCTCTTAATCTGCCCTGTGATAGAAGAAACAGAAGGAAAATAACTCTGCATAATGCAATCCATTTTCAGTATTTTCTTCTACTACCATCCTTCTCCCATCTTACGTGAATTTCATGTGAGAAAAGAAATACAACAGCTGCCTTCCCTTAATCTTGATGTCCTGGCAGTTTCAGATTAGTGAAAAACTCCGCAAACTGCTCAATTTTACATTATCACACAATGACTCCAAAGTTATTTTGTCTTTTTGTAGGCAATACATATAAGAAACAAAAGACCAAATAGACAGTGGAAACTAAGTATAATTTCTTAAAAAAGATTAAGTTGAGAAACTCTGGTGTAACAGTAGAGGGTATGCTGAACTAATCATTCCCATTCTGCAGCTTGTCTGGGGTATCAGAGCCCACAGTTCAGAGCCATAGGATATCAAAGCAAAAACCCAAGAAAACAGAAAAAGAACATCAGTGAGTGGGGCTAAGGCTATAGATTACATAGTTAGTAGACATTAGTTATAATTATGCATTGAGTATTCTCTCCAATCAACTACAGACAAGAACTGCTAAAAATTGCATTAAGGCATATAAAAGCTTTACATAACATGGACCTGTTCCCACTTCAATTCAAATGAAAATATGCCCCATCAACTCAAGTGCATTTTAGAGCATGCCTTCCCTACTATGAAATGATTCAGAGAAAGCACTAACTAGAGTCTACTTTCTGCAGATATTTTAACAGATTTCCTTTAATTTTTTTTTCTTACATTGAAGATCACAAAACCACAAAATATGTGCTTGGGTATGTCTAATACTACACACGGAGTGAAAACAGCTCAGAAAGACAAAGACACATATGATACAGACTCTTCTGAAATTTAATTAACCAGTGCTTAAATTCTGCAAACTGTAGGCAGATACCAATGGAACTGGTAAGTTTGCATCACTGTTTCAAGTAGCTCAAAGACTGTATGAATTAGGTGCCATTGCTTACAACAGACTCTGAGGCAGACCTTGCTGCAAGCCAATGCTCTTCATAGAGAGTGAGATATATTTCCTGCTGGCATGAATATCTACAGTATTTTGAATTTGCTTTTCCTTTCCTTTTAGTAGTACTAACCTAGGGTTTAACATCTTTGTACATTATTCATATGCTGTCAATGATTTTGCCCTGACAGGTTATTTCACCCAGTGCAACCTTTTCTCCTGTAACCACTGCTTTAATTTGTTGCCTTTGCAGAGGTATTTATGTGCTGTTAATGTAGTTAACTATTACTGCTAGTTCTTCCTCATTTTCACTACAGAATATTAATGCGGTTCAAGGGAAAACTGATTTAATAGCATTAGGTATTTTGGGAATGTAGAAATAATTGAAGGATAAAATAACTTAAAAAATGGATCTGGAGTGCATGGGTAATTAATACAAGACTTTTTTTTTTCTCATCTGGGAGAAGGATTGGTGCTGAGAATGTCACTGCAGTTTATGTATTAGTAAATCCTATTTTTCCTCTGGCTGAGGGGAATCCCTGCTTTTCACAAAAATGATGAGCAGTTAAATCCAATAAGGAGATAATAGATATGAAGGTATTTCAACACTCGGTTCACATCTCCCTATTATTCTTGGCAATAACTGCTTCTATAATTAGGGACACTTGCAAGGTGTTATATAAAGGAGTATAGGAACATTTTCCTATTTTAGTTTCCATGGCCCCTGGATTCCACTGAAGGCTTGTGAATTCCTGGAAGTTTAAGAAAGATTAAAATTCTCTGAAAATACCAACACAGAGTCCCAAGTTTTTCCACTGATGTCAATGAGAGATTTTATTCAACATCTTGAAATCCCAAGACCCTTCAAAGGTCCATACTTCTCAACAAGCTGACAGCATTCATTATTCTAAATATGTCTGTAAATCTAAAACCTCTGATAAGGGAATTCCTTAGTCTTGAAATCCATGTGGCAGGATCCATTCAATGGATACAATCTATGCCTGAGTTCAAGTTCAATTCAGAGTAACATTTTCCATATACATGTTCATGAAGGAAGGGTGTGGATTACTTCATTCTGTAATTACCTTGAAAGTCTATTTTTTCACAGACAGCTAGCTTGGTTATCGTTTCCTTCATGATGTTCATGAATATTTCTCATTTAAGCAGATTCAGTGTCTCATAATTTTGTGTTATTATTTACATTTTTTTCTCAGGTGTTTCTAATCTAGTTTTTACAGAAGACAGAACCTCCTCAAAAGCTTATATGTCTTCAGAGATTTTTCCCAATTTAACTGCAGGAAGTCTTTAGGACCTGAGGTTGTGGAGAGAGAACTGGCTGCTGCATTGCTGAATCTATTCTGAGACTCCTTTAGGTCAGTTTGCTTGAAATTTTAGTTGCTATCTAATCTTTTTTCAGCTATGAGTTTTGTTCAGTCACAAATTAGGAATTACTGTTTTTGCCAAACTAGACAATGTCATGTAGGATCTAAGATGTGTTGAAGCAAGAATAAATTTTACTTACATTTCACTGAATCCAGATAGTAACAATTCATAAATAAAATAACAAAAGTGAAGGAAAAAATAGTTAAAATGTTGCCTGTGAGAAAAGGGTTTTCATTATATGCAAATTATTTTCATTCTACCGACAAATAGCATAGAAACACTTTGAAATGAGACACACAAAAACATTATAAAATATTGTTTAAATTTTACTTATGAATTGTATCAGTTAAAACCTTGAGGTAATAGAGCAACAACAATAATAACAATAACAGTAATAATTCAGTTTTGCCTCATGTTTTAAATCTTTCAGAGAAAATAATTTAGGGAAAATTCCAACCTAAAAAGTGTAACATGATCTAAATAAAAGCTGTTCCAGCAAGTGCAATCATGGGCTCAAGCATCACTTTTACATCATAGAGCTGAAGATGGCAAGGGCATCCAAGTTTGAACAGTGCAGATGACGATTAGGCTGAGGCTCGTGATATAGCCTCTGATATGGCCTATATGATATATTGTATATATGGTATAGCCTATGATAAACATATTTATCTACCTATATATTCCTGCAGAAATACATGACTGCACAGTATCACATCTTATTACCTTAAAGGTAAAACGCAGAGAATGTAATGTGTATGTTTACATGTTTACATTATGTTTACATAACCATTCTGTATGTACAGAATGTTTACATGTCTGTGTTTAAAATCCACTCTTGGTTTTAAATGGGCAATGATGTTAAAAACACCATGTTCTGCTGAGACATTAGGAGGGACTGGCACATACATATGAATCAATGAGAGAATGGTCATGACCTTTTAGACTAAACAAGTTTGTGGGGGCGGATGAATTACTGATATACTGCTAAATGCACGTAGTGCATATATGTTTTGTGTGTTACCATTAAAATATTAAGTTGTGCTTTTCCTCTTTTTTCAAACATATATGATTCTAGCTTTCTAAGTCATATCTATTGGTTACGGACTGAAGGCCCAGCTAGTCTGTACATATGGATTAAATTATATATTGAGACACCAGTCAGATCTTAACTGTGATGTGATGATCATCAGATGGGTTTTACCCTTTTTGGGCACAAAGGCCTGAAGTATACATTAAACCATAAAAACCCTGTTTAGAGTAGTGTTAAAGGTCTGATATATTCCCAGCAGTATTCAAGAAGATGAAAGCTGAAGCTGTTGATGACCAGAAATTATCATGAGAGTGGAATCCTTACTTCACAAAAGCAGTATCTTAGAAGAAAATCTGGCAAACTGACTGCTAAGAATGGACCTCACAAACTTCATGAACTTCATACATAAGCAGTTCCATGGATACCAAGTACTTATATGTAATTTGCCTGCCATGTTGTGAAATAATCCTGTGAGCATTATTTTTAAATTGTTAATTGTAACTGTTCATGAGTTGATTTTATATTTTATTGAAAGAGATTATTTCCTGTCATAATTTTGAAGAAGAATAAATTTTTTTATTTTTTTTTAAAGAAAATATGTTTTCCCTCAAAGATTTGTTGGATCAGTTTTTTCCCACAGAAAGGTGTAATTAATCTCACTGGAGTTAAAATTTGTACAGAAGGAAAATAGTTTTTGCTAGACCCATGATGTAGCTAGAAAAAAAAAAAACAAAACCCACAACGAAAAGCTCTTACACATTCAAACCTTTATTCAGATTTTTTATTTTGTTTCATTATTATTTTTCATTTCAGTCTTTTAAACAATCCTGGTTTGTATTTGCTCTTAGCTAAAATTTATGTTTTATTTCTCAGTGACAATATAAAATCTAAACTTGCAGCATTTATGCCATCAATCTTCCTTTTTATTGCTGTAAGTTCATTGATATCTAAGTTATTTTACTCAGCTCTTTTATATTTATGTTTTTGGTCCTTTTTCCCTGCTCTATAATATTGCAAAATATCCTCAATATCAGAACTTTTATAAAGAATAAAGTACACTCATCCATTTTTCAATGTCTAATCCTACAGATTTTTTAAAAATTAAATCCAGTGTCAACCAAGGAAAAAAAAGAAAAATGAATACAGATCAAAAATACTCTTTAGTGATTAAAAGAAATTTAGGAACTGTTCTATTTCAAATCTCTGAGGGAAACTGTACTGAAGAGAATTGAAATGCTTTTATAAAATTAAATTTTGTATTAACTTGTTTCATTTTTCCCCAAAAGCTCCATGCAAAAGTTTCCAGGTTTTGTGTTTAGTTGAAAAGCTCTAGTCACAATCATCCTCAGCTTGGGTCTATGGAACTACTGAAATCAGAGAAGAAATATGAATTAGGCTTAATTTAGTTTCAGTGGAAGTAGGCTGATGGTGGTCTTTCATATTAGAGAGGGAAAACTTGTCATTTTGTAAGACTTAAAGTTTGGAAAAGGAAACAATAGGAAACCCACTTGTTTCCTCCAAGTGATATTTTGATACTTTTTGGGCCTCAGTCTGTTCACTGCTAGCCCACTTAACTTTAGTGTTGCCAGAAATTTATGGCTTCACATACTTAAAATCTTAAACTTTGGCTACCCAAATAAGAAATAAGTGTATTAAGAACTTGCTGGGTTTGGGTTTGGTTTTTTTTTGTCTGGTGAAATCAGAGAAGAAAATAATCGGTAAAACACCCAAAAAAGCAAACCCACCCATTTCAGCACACATCTAGAGAATGAGTGATCAAAGATTGTTTACACATTAAATTATTTATTCATTTCTTCTTACTGCTTATTTTTTATACAATCTGTTCTATTTAAGGCATTAGCAAGATAAGCATTTACAATATTTAATACGGTTTTTTGTCTTTTGGATTAGATGTCACCAAATGTAATTTACATCTTTTCCAACATATTTATGATGATAAATTTTAGTCTATGCACTACTACTTTAAGCTATTCATGCAAAACTGTCCAGCATTTTATGTCATCCTTACCTGTAAGTAGACTAATGCATCAGCTGCACATATGCGGGCTGCAAAGAATATAATTTTGGTGAGCCTTCAATGTTTTACAAATTAGAAGTCTATGAAAGGAAATTCATTCTTGAGATATTCTTGAAGAACCTATAGATCTATTTTGAAAACCTATGAGATACTTGTACTTACAGTAAAACTTATTTTACTATTCATATCCACTTAGATGTGGCTTTGTTGGCTATTGTAATGATTGTCTCAGAAATGGCTGCTTCTCTGTTACATAAAGATAATCCAATCCCTTATCAGGTATGAGGTGCATTTGCGGACTGAAACTTCCTGAAAAGGTCAGAAAAGGACCACCCCTTTAGCAATTGCATCTTCTAAGAGTGTATTTTGTCTAAGCAGTGGATATCATAGCAGTGAAAATTGCTATGTTAATCCAGGGCAAATATGATCTGATATGATTTATGTTAACATATAGCAGTCATAAAACAACTTCATTCTAAGTGGCCTACAGCTGCATCATGCTTTGTAAGTACGTACATCTTAAAGTTACTGTAATTGGGTATGTATTTCTGGTTGCTCAGTTTGTCTAACTCATAAAGGTCATGACTCAAGATGTTTGGCAGAATGACATTTGGAGGGAAAAGCAAGTGTTTGTTATGGAAAGCAAAAACAGATAAACAGGAATGTAGAATAAAGCACTAAATGTCAAGCACTTCAACACCATGCCACTTTTCATGTTTTTTATGTTGAAGTATTTACATACAAATTCATAACATAGTTTGGAGAAGTGGCTCAACAGTAGATAAATAGATAAGGTATAATTTAAAAACAAATATTGGAGAAGAGTCTACATTTACTTTCATTACATGAGAAGATCTAAAATATGGAATGGATGTTACCAGTAACAGGGGGAGAAGAGGAGAGAAAAGAGGGTTTACCGCACCTCCTTATCCACTGGGGATGAGGTTAACCATCAGCTTGCTTTACAGGCAAAACAATATCCATCAAAAGGTCAGAACTCCCTGGTCCCTGGTCAGGACCAGCTGTAGGTGGATTTCAGAGACTGCTGTAGAAGTACTTTAACAAAATGCAGAAGACAATATAGTAACCCATAAGGCACTTTACAGAAAAGGAGAATATATGACTTTCATCTTGAAGATGGATTATTCTTTCCTCCACTATTTCTGTGTCTTTTCTTTTTCTAATAGTTACAGACATAACTTTGAACATAACTTCATTTAGTTTTGAGGCTAGACTTTAATAGTAACTGTATGAGATACAGTAACAGACTCTTTGTACAGATGATTTGATACAAAATAGATTCAGCATTTCTTTTAATAATTCAGCCTGACCTTTGGAAAAAAACTCGATCAGCACTTAGGAGTACATTATATTTTCATCACTCAGAACAACCAGCTGGAGTAGGATGACAAAAATTTTCCTCAAATACCATGGGTTTGCTCCCTTACTAGAAATCTTAGTTTCCATGTCCAGAATATTTCTGATCCATTAAATGTGAGATTTCCAGCTCTTGCCACATGCCTTCTTCCTTCACTTGGACTGTAAAGAATTGTGTGCAGCAATGCAGGAATGGCAATTTCTGATTGTCTGCATTGCCTATGGCATTGTAGAATTTGCCCCATTTATCCTATGAAGGGCATAACAATCATGCTTTACCTAACTTCTTATCTATTACAAAAATCTTTCTAAAAAGATGGCTCTTATCCTTTGCTGTTTGTGGTCTTCTGGTTCTAACTGCATTATGGGTTGAAGACCATTTAAGTGTTAAGTTAGCTAAGTAAGTTAAGACCATTTAAGCATTTAAGTGTGAGCCTATCAAAGAGAAAACAATCTTTTTAGGGGAAATTACCTCAGTAACCTCCCACATGTCTTTTCTGCCTTACCAGAGAACATTGTACCTAACCATAGTAATCCCAACTGTCTAGGTAAGACATTTTTCAGGTCTTCCTGCAGGCTGTAGTAGCCTCCAAGGCCAGCTACACCCACAGCCTCAAAGGAGAGACTGAGGGTTGTTGCCTCTGAGCACCTCAGCTCCCGTTCTGGCATCTTCCCAAAACTGCGAGAGAGGAATGATTTGTTGCACAGTGTCTGCATTAGAAGTGCTCTTTCTCTGTACACACAAGTTTAGCTCCATTTAATAACTCAGAGAATCTGAATATACTTTCTTATCAGAACAAAGGACAAAAGGTACCTAACAATGCGAACCATCTCATTTCATTGAGTGCACATCGTAGCTCTAAAATATCAAAAGTAATGAAGAAAAAAACATACTAGGTAGCATCAATGCATATTCGTAAGTTAATTTTGGTCTCCAGTGTGCTACTGGAAATGCAGCTGTCTGAACTGTAAAATAAAATGCCAGTGATCACCATTCAAAAGTCTGGCTTTACTCCAAAGCATTGCGGCAGAAGTGATATTGTTATTCTGTATTTGCAGCGTAGGCAAACTTCGCAGAATCTTAAATGCCATTGCAAAGGCTGACTTTTAATGGATATTTCAATAACAGAACAGACAATTATGTATACAACAGGAAAAACAGAAGGGATAGTCACACTAGAAGAAGGAATTGAAAAAAACAAATGTGTGCAAAAGGTAGATCAGAAAGAGTGCTCGAGTATTTTACTATGGTATGCAACTTCTTTGCACAATTTATGTTAAAGGAAAGATTGACAAAAGGAAAAATACTAACTTAGAATATAGACACTATGCATATGTTTAAAGGATTATTATGCATAGATCTATTAACATGGCTGGAAAGGAATATAAAATATGGTATGAAATAGCTGGAAATAGCATGTAGTGGAGTGCTCTGAAAGAAACATGAAGAGATCAATTATCACTGTACCCACAACAAAATTTACAGAACAAGAGCATAAGTATATTAGCTAATTCTTACCTTATTATGTTATGTTGAAGTATATAAAGCTAGAAAGCTAGATGTTGGCTATAATAAAAGAATAAAGGACCATGCCACATCAAAAACTTTTCCATTTGACAGGAAATTTCACTTGACATGCAGAAAGCACTGATGGATATGAACTAGACCAGAAAACTTGGAGAACAAAAAGCAAAACTTTAATTCCAGTGCTTTACATTGGTTTGAATCTCATGATGTGGCTATGATAGCCATAACATAGAGTACTGTTTCCATTAGAAGATACTGAGTCCTTCTGAAAGTGAAATCCATGGGCATTCCTAAATACCGCAGAAGCCCATTTCAAAGTCATAGAGTCTTAATGTAATCAGTGGTTGCATTAGCAATGTTATCTTTGACAGTCCAGGTAATACGTAAGTAACCTGTTAATCAACAGATTAATAGTTTTTACACATATTTCTCAGAAGGGCTTTCCAGGATAAAGAAATATTGTTGTCCTTGTGCAAACAGCAATCCAAAGCACTGAGAGAACATCAGATCTGATTATGGTTGCACAGTAAATCTGAAGCATAGCTGGGAAAAGAGCACGAGATTACTAACTCCCAGCCTGGGACTCTAACCGCATACAGACATAACCGTTGGCTGAGATCATATTACTAAGTTACACTGTACTGAGAGCATTGGAACAGTAGCCATCAGACAACCATTATATTTGTACAACACTTGAATTTATAAGATCTGGTCTAAATCTTCTTTATGGACTTGAAATAGAGTGAAGTTAGAGTCCCAGTGGAGCCTGTGAAAGTGCCATTAGATCAGAGCATGGCAGAGAACCATGATATGTATGCTTGAGGTAGAACACGGCTTTCTGAAGTTGGACAGGATGACGACATAATTTGTTGTGGAATGAATTCTCTGAGACAATATGTTGATTGCTTGGAATGATTCCAAAAAAGCAAAGCTTTTTCTTTTGTGATAAAAACAAAAATCCTACCATAAAACTTTCATTAAGAGTTTCACTATTATTTGTTATATAATTTAACCTTCGGCACACTTTAATATCATGCTCCTTGATGCTCTTCTCCTGTGATAGTCAAGCAAAAGTTACATAATATTGCAGCAAACCAAAAAAAGGCCTTGAAACCAACACCAAATCCTTGTATGCACTCATTTCAAGCCTAAACTTACACTTCAGTATGCAGAACCTCTCAGACTACACCTGCTGTCTAATAGAAAAAAAACCAGGCTATAGCAGGTTCAGTCAAGGCTATAGCAAATATGTTTTCATCAAGTGGTGGATGACACCAAGATGAGAGGTGTAGTTGATATCTTTGAGGGAAGGGATGCCCTTGATGGGCTTGAGAAGTGCGACAATGTAAACCTCATGAATTTCAGTAAGGCCAAGTGCAAAGTCCTGCACCTGTGTCAGAGCATTCACCAGCATCAGTGCAGACTGGGTGATGAATGGATTGAGAGCAGCCCTGCAGAGAAGGAATTGGGGATAATGGTGGATGAAAAATTGGACAAGAGCTGTGTATTGGGTTTGCGTGGCAAGGTTGTGGTAGCAGGGGAGGATGCAGGGGTGGCTTCTGTGAGAAGATGCTAGAAGCTTCACCCATGTCCAACAAAGCCAGTGCCAGCTGGCTACAAGACAGACCCACTGCTGGCCAAGGCTGAGCCTATCAGTGACGGTGGTTGCACCTCTGGGATAACATATTTAAGAAGGGTAAAAAAACCTGCACAACACCTGTCAGAAGACAGGAATGAGAATATGTGAGAGAAGCAGCTCTGCAGACACCAAGATCAGTGAAGAAGGAGGGGGAGGAGGTGCTCCAGGCACCGGAGCAGAGATTCCCCTGCAGCCCCTGCTGAAGACCATGGTGAGGCAGGCTGTCCCCCTGCAGCCCATGGAGGTTAACAGTGCAGCAGATATCCACCTGCAGCCCATGGAGGATCCCACACTGGAGCAGGTGGATGCAATTGAAGGAGGCTGTGACCCTGTGGAGAGTCCATGCTGGAGCAGGCTCCTGGCAGGACTTGTAACCCCGTGGGAAACCCACGCTGGAGCAGTCTGTTCCCGAAGGGCTCCACCCCGTGGGAGGGACCCACGCTGGAGCAGTTCATGAAGATCTGCAGCCTGTGGGAAGGACCCACATTGGAGAAGTTGGTGGAGGACTGTCTCCCGTGGGAAGAACCCCACGCTGGAGCAGGGGAAGAGTGTGAGGAGGAAGGAGTGGCAGAGATGTGTGATGAACTGACCGCAACCCCCATTCCTCATCCCTCTGCACCACTCGGGGAGAGGAGGTAGAGAATTTGGGAGTAAAGTTGAGCCCAGAAGGAAGGGAGGGGTGGGGGGAAGGTGTTTTAAGATTTGTTTTTATTCCTTATTGTCCTACTCTGACATTTGATTGGCAATAAATTAAATTAATTTCCCCAAGTCAAGTCCGTTTTGCCTGTGAAGGTAGTTGGTGAGTGATCTCCCTGTCCTTATCTCGAGCCAAGAACCTTTCATCATATTTTCTCTCCCCTGTCCAGCTGAGGAGGGGGACTGATAGAGTGACTTGGTGGGCACCTGGCATCCAGTTAGGGTCAACCCACCACAAGCTGGCAATGTGTGATGCAGCACAGAAAGCCAATCATATCCTGGGCTGGATAAAAAGAAGCATGGCCAGCAGGTCAAGGGAGGTGATTCTCCCCCTCTACTCTGCTCTTGTGAGACCCCACCTGGAGTATTGCATCCAGCTCCGAGGTCCCCAACATATGAAAGACATGGACCTGTTGGATTACATCCAGAGGAGGACCACAAAAATGGACAGAGGGCTGGAATACCTCTCCGCCAAAAAAAGGCCGAAAGAGCTGGGATGGTTCAGCCTGGAGAAGAAAAGGCTCCAGGGACACATTTTTGTGGCCTTTCAATATATAAAGGGGTCTTATAAGAAAGATGGAGAGAGACTTTTTACAGGGCCTGTAGTGACAGGGCAAGGGGCAATGGTTTTAAACCGAAAGAGAGTAGCTGTATACTGGACATAAGGGAGAAATTTTTTATGATGAGGGTAGTGAGACACTGGAGCATGTTTCACAGAGAATTTGTGGATGCTCCATCATTGGAAGTGTTCAAAGTCAGGCTGGACGGGGCTTTGAGCAATCTGACCTCATGAAGGATGTCCCCAGGGCAGGGAGATTGGACTAGACAATCTTTAACAGTCCCTTCCAACCCAAAACGTTCCATGGTTCTATGAAGTGGTGACTGTATCACCACCAGAAAACAAACAGAACAGCCTGGCCCTTCTTTGAGTTTTTAGAACACATTTCAATAGACTGATGCTGGGATTTAGACAGAAATTATGTCACAGATCTTGTTCATCATCTGTTTCTTGAGAAAATGGCTTATTCTAACTGCCCCCTCTGCTATACTTTTTACTTTAATCAGTACCACAGTTCCTAGCTTGCCATAAGTAGCTTACAAGAAAGAATCTTTGTTCCACTTTTTTTCACTGTAAATCTATCACCTTTCTCAATACTATCACACTGAAGTAAGTAGAGCCAGAAACCCATGAATGCACATATTAATTCATAAAACCCAACCACACTAATTATGAAGTATGAATTATGTAGTCCAATTCCCTATCTGTTATATGGAATCTCAATATATTTCTAAGATAAAATGCTTAGAAAGAACTTCATATTTAAAGCATCATTTTAGACTCTGAAGTCATATTGAAAGATATGAATGAAGGCTGACTGCTTTTCAAAGAAAATTTTGATACCATTATCATTATAAACAAATTTCTTTCTGGCTTAAAATTTTGTAATTTCTTGCTAAAATAATTAAAGCAATAAAGTAAAAATATAAAACCCCCACTGTTTTGAACATTTTCAGTTTCTTACTAGGATGGAATGACAACTTAGTTAATTGACACTTCTGAATTAACATAATTCATCAGAAATGGAACCATAAGGAGCGTGGGCTGGATTTTTAATACAGTTTTTAGTAAGGGCTGATTTTTCTCAAGTAAAAATACATAGCATTTTTATTTAGATTCTTGCAGGTGAAATCATTGAGGATCTGAAGTTTTAGAGTTTTAGATGGTTGTTTGACATTTTTGTGTTCTGCATAGGAAAGTCAGAAAGTCTAGTTGTTGAATACTATTTTGTAATTTTTTGAAGTATGGAGTTTGAGATAGAAAGATAGGATAGGAAAGGACTTGTTATGTGACTTCCTTATTTTCATTTATTTTCATTCTTTACATTAAATATGTAAAATATATTTAAAAAGCAGGAAAAAAATGTTTAATATAAATGATTATCCTGTAGGCGGAATGTGGTGGGTTGACCTTGTGTAGCTGCCAGACACCCACCCAGATGCTCTCTCACTCCCTTTCCTTAATAGGACAGGGGAGTAAATAAGATTAAAAAAAGCTAATGGGTGGAGATAAAGACAATGAGATTACTTACCAGTTAATGTTACAAGCAAAACAGACTCAACTTTGGGAAAATTAATTTAATTTATTGCCAACAAAAAGTTGAACTGGATGGTGAGAAACAAAGACAAAATCTAAAACACCTTCCCCCCAGCCACCTTTTTTCCTCAGACTCAACTTCACTCCCTCATTCCTGACACCTTGACATCCTCTCTCATGAAGTGGTGCAGGGGGGGATGGGGAATGGGGGACTGTGGTCAGTCCATAATGGTTCCTCTCTGCTGCTCCTTCCTCCTCACACTTTTCCCCTGTTTCAGCATGGGTCCTCCCCATGGGCTGCAGTCCTTCAGGATATACCTGCTCCAGAATTGGGTCCTCCATGGGCTGCTGTGTGAACATCTGCTCCACCATGGTCTCTTACACAGGCTACAGGGGAATCTGCTCCAGTGCCTGGAGCACCTGTTTCCCCTCCTTCTTGACCTTGCTGTTTGCAGGACTATTTCTCATGCCTTTTTTCCTCACTCCTCACTGCTGTGCAGTGTTTTGCTCTTTCTTAAATATGCTTTCCCAGAGGCAACACCAGCTTGCCTAATGGGCTCAGCTGTGTTCTCTGGTAAGTCCATTGTAGAGCCAGCTGGAAACAGCTGTGTCCACCATGGAGCACCCCCTGGTCACCCCTGTAGCTCCCTTCTCACTACCAAAACCATGCAACCTACTCCCAATACACACTAACATTGGAAGGAGGCCCTTACATCTCCTATTTAAAACATGTACAAATGCCAGATTTCTGCTGTAAATTAGTATGGCTCCTATTATATGACAGATTATTGAGGTCAAAGTGTTGTCTCACAAAAATATTTGTTAATCTACTGTGGGAGCAGGTGGAATTTAGGTTCCTGAAGATGAACAAGTGTGGCTTTCTTTTTTTTTGTTCTATGACCACAGCAGTTACTCAAGCATCAGCTCAGCTGAAGAAGTTTGAAACATGTTTCCACCCCTCTCAGTGGGGAGGACAGATAAGGAGCATAACCTGGTCTGAACTGTTTTGGGACAGGGGTTCTCCATGCCTCCTATCGAAAATGCACCACTTCCCAAAGAAGACATCACTTTTCCATTTGACAGAGAGCTAGAACAAAATAACTTAGCCTGGTATTAATACATTCCTTCTGGACAACTGCACCCTTGCATTCTCGCCTGCTCTCCTCAACTTGATTATGAAATATGTATATGGTTCTGAATCCAAGACTCTTTTCTCTTGAATGCCCAACAGAGACTTGGTGACCTTGTTATTTCTTCAGCCTCAAAATCATGGATGCTTTTGTATGGAAGAGCCTTCCACAGGAGAGAGGGTGATTTCTGCCCATCCTAAGCTATATGACACAAACCTTTTTGGAGGGAAGTAAGAAAGTGGGGTTTGATGTTAGTCATCAAAATTCCTGATGTGTAAAACATATTCTGTGTTCAGCATTGGTTACTGGGGAGCTCAGGTATCTACCTACAATATGCTGGCAGCTCTAAATTTCATACTGTGGTAGCTAACTCTACCTGGACTTCATGTATTAGGTGCCTAAAACTCAGTTGTTACAACTCAGCCTCACAGTGGTGCTTGAAGGTAAGAAACCTATTTTAAAACTACTCTTCTGCCACGTTTGAAGCAAAGACTTGAATCCAGATTGTTTAAATCCTGAAAGAGCACTCCAGTCACTAATCTACTGGATATTATCTTTGTTTTCTCCTAGATCTGTGGTATTTTGTATAAATGATGAACTGTTAATTGCAGCAGGAAGTTTCATCTGTCTCTCCTAAATCCTAAAGAAATGCCCTCATCCCTTAACCATAGCACTTGAATCTCTGTGATTTCTTCTTTGGCCACATGAATACTTAATTCATTTATAGAGAAAATTCAACAGCAGATATTAAGTGATTGTCTTGAATAGCCAACATACATTTAAGATATAGGTATGCTGGCCTAAGCAGCTCTCAAATAAGATAAATTAAAAAACTATTGCTTTAAGAAGCTTCCTAGAATTAAAGCACCCAAACTTTGGAAATATTAGAGGAAAGGAAATTTTGTGCAGTTCTGCTGTCAAGAAGATAGGTCTGTATAGGATTGGTGATATGTAACAATGATTAATGTGTCTCAGAAGATCAAAATGTTCTAGTTGTCTAAGTTGGAAGTTGAGTAACTAAGACTTTTTATGACTCTAGGCTTCATCAAAGCGTATGCAGAGTGGTATAAAACTTCCTTAAAAGTGTGTAACATTTATCTACTGCTGCCACAGGAGATTATTAATTTTTGGACTTTTTTGAACTGTTACCAGGATATATCCTCCTAATGTTTCTAAATAAATGGCTATACTAAAACTTTTTTTTTTGGTACATTCTGCCTAACTACTCTTCCCCTTGAATACTCACATCATTCAGATGCTAGGATAAAAAGAATTATCAGACTTCTATGTTTGTCATCTAGTCTGTATGCCAGGTAATGGACATCACTTGCAATGTTGTGATCGCACACCCCTTCCTCTTTAACACTTGCTAAAAATTTTCATTTTCTGATTTATGTCCTATATAAATCAGGTTTATCTAACAAAAACAGGTGCATTCAGTCTTACTAAGGCCATCTCTGAAGCTTAAGGAAGTTGGAAAAGATCTATTTTTTGCAGGTAGAATTATCATTTGGTCTAACTGAAAAGAACAATGAAAATAACTGGACTTTCAAAAAAAAAAAAACCAACAAAAACTAAACAAAAAACAACCCTCAGGAATGAGGACTGAAAAAGTGTACTAATAGGAATGCTTCAGGAAAAACAGAAAAAAGAGGCATTGTTATGATCTGCAAGTACGTAAAATGCTTCTGGAATGAAGAAAGAAAGATTATGTAGACATCTATCAGAGTTGACAGGTACAGTTGATTTTGCCTCCAGGCAAAAGCATAGAGTAGATGACCTCCTGAGGTCTCTTTCAGCATATTTGTCTCTGATTTTGTGATAGGCAGTGGTTTAGTCTACAAATACCCTCATGACTTCAATAGGGGTATTTATAGAAGAAAGTACTCTTCAAAAAGACATTTGCAGAGATGTCAATATTTTTTCTGAAAGTAAGTAGGTATGCATAAAAGGAGTAGACCTCCTGGCTGAAAATGTCATCCACAACATTTTTTCCATCAAAAAAATCACGTATTAAATAGGTTTTCTCAAGACTACAGATAACAGTTGGATTTGAATTTTCAAGAAGGTGTGCATGGAAAGCCACATTGCCTCCCTCAGCATTAGAAGTAAGCAAGATAATGAAACACATTTAAATGTCTATCCTCTATATGCTCTACAGGATACGACTTCTGAAGAGCTAATTCCTTTAGTATTGGGCACTTAACTGACACTGAGGAGATGGTATATCTTTGCCTGACTAACTTCCTCAGGCTTAGTCTGTATGGATAGTATAAGGAACTCAGCATTCTTAAGCGTGAGTAATCTGACCAAATATCTGCAGTTACAGGCATTAGCACATCTACACTTGAGACTGCCTTTGAAGTCAGTGGAGAGGAACAGGCATTCAGAACATTGTTCAGCTGACTTATTTTCGATGTTTCCTTTAGGATGAGATGATTTGTGCCCTGGAAGTACTTATTTATTTCCAGTGACTATGAAGAAAACAAGAAGTGAGCAGTTGAAAAGTGGACATCTGTATTAAACAGATAAGTAAATTAATATCACTCTTCCCTGGATAGATTTTCACATTGTATATAACCACTTCATAGTCTTTCACATACTTTTTCCTCACACAGCTTCTGTGGAATAGCAAGAGCTCTTGGCTTCTTTTTGAAGATGTGTGTTGTGGTTTAGCCCCAGTCAGCAACTAAGCACCACACAGCCGCTCGCTCACTCCCCCACCCTTGTGGGATGGGGGAGAGAATCGGAAGGGCCAAAGTAAGAAAACTCGTGGGTTGAGATAAGAACAGTTTAATAATTAGAATAAAACAGCAATAATACTAATATAATGAAAAAGAAAATAATGAGCGAGAGAGAGATGAAACACTAGAAGGAGAGGGAAAGGGAAAAAAAACAAAACCAAAACTGAACAACAAGTGCTGCAACCGCTCACCACCCGCCGACCGACGCTGCCGGTCCCCGAGCCGCGATCGCTGCCTCCCCCAGCCAATTCCCCCAGTTAATATACTGGGCATGACGTCACATGATATGGAATACCCTCTGGCCAATTCGAATCAGCTCTCCTGGTTGCATCCCCTCCCCTCCCGGCTTCTTGTGCATCTGGCAGAGCATGGGAAGCTAGAAAGTCCTTGACTAGTATAAACACTACCCAGCAACAACTAAAACACCAGGGTGTTATCAACATTATTTACATGCCAAGTCTAAAACACAGCACTATGCTAGCTACAGTGAAGAAGATCAACTATCCCAGCTAAAACCATGACAGTATCCACCCCTTATTCCATACCATTTCCGTCATGCTCAGGTCTCATACTATCCAATATGACCTCAATAACCACCACCCGCCTCCCCATCCTTTGATGACATACGTAGATATCATTTATCATTCCCGTAGTCTATGGACCATCCCTGTAGAACATCTGTAGAGGGTCCACACATGTCCATTGAGTTCATTCAGTCCATAACTTTGGGCTCCATCTACCGTAACAGTCCTTCAAGGCTGGAGAGATGGTCTGCGTGGTGTTGGATTGTTGCATGCTGAAGCCAGTCTTTGTTCCACCACCGCTACACGTTGCTTGGTTTAATCAAAGTTCATTCTTCATTAATTTTGGAAATTCTTACTATGATACCATTGATACAGCATATAGCAACCATAGGAGTGATGACATACAATATCATATAGCAATTAACAGCATACTGTTCAGTTCATTGGCTATTTTCACCCAAAATCAAATCCCCTTGAGGCACACATCGAACTCCTCCATCCTCCCGCATTACCCACCAAGTGCACCCAGGTCCTCGAGCAAAAGCAATCCCACGAATGGGTTTGCCTTTGCCTGAGACAGGAATAACCCAGACGGTTTTCCCCAGCATATTTTTTACATGCACTACAGGGACTTTATCCCCTTCCACAGTACGTAAGAGTCCTGACTGGGCAGGGCCAGCTCGATTGGCAGATCCCCTAGTGTTGACTAACCAGGTGGCTTTTGCTAAATGTGTATCCCAGTGTTTGAATGTCCCACCCCCCATTGCTCTCAGTGTAGTCTTTAACAGTCCATTGTATCGTTCAATTTTTCCAGAGGCTGGTGCATGATAGGGGATGTGATACACCCACTCAATGCCATGCTCTTTGGCCCAGGTGTCTATGAGGTTATTTCGGAAATGAGTCCCGTTGTCTGACTCAATTCTTTCTGGGGTGCCATGTCGCCATAAAACTTGTTTTTCAAGGCCCAGGATAGTGTTCCGGGCGGTGGCATGGGGCACGGGATATGTTTCCAGCCATCCGGTGGTTGCTTCCACCATTGTAAGCACATGGCGTTTGCCTTGGCGGGTTTGTGGCAGTGGGATATAATCAATCTGCCAGGCCTCCCCATATTTATACTTCAGCCATCGTCCTCCATACCACAGAGGTTTTACCTGCTTGGCTTGCTTGATTGCAGCGCATGTTTCACATTCATGGATGACCTGTGCAATAGCGTCCATGGTCAAGTCCACCCCTCGGTCACGAGCCCATCTGTATGTTGCATCTCTTCCTTGATGGCCTGAGGTGTCGTGGGCCCACCGAGCTATAAATAGTTCACCTTTATGTTGCCAGTCTAGATCTACCTGAGCCGCTTCAATCTTAGCAGCCTGATCCACCTGCTGGTTGTTCTGATGTTCTTCAGTGGCCCGACTCTTGGGAACGTGAGCATCCACATGACGTACATTCACAACCAGTTTCTCCACCCGGGCAGCAATATCTTGCCACAATGCAGCAGCCCAGATGGGTTTGCCTCTGCGCTGCCAGTTGTTCTGCTTCCATTGCTGTAACCACCCCCACAGGGCATTTGCCACCATCCATGAGTCAGTATAAAGATAGAGCACTGGCCATTTTTCTCGTTCAGCAATGTCTAAAGCCAGCTGGATGGCCTTTACTTCTGCAAACTGACTCGATTCACCTTCTCCTTCAGCAGTTTCTGCGACTTGCCGTATAGGACTCCATACAGCAGCCTTCCATCTCCGATGCTTTCCCACCAGACGACAAGACCCATCAGTGAACAGGGCATATTGCTTCTCATTTTCTGGCAGTTTATTATACAGTGGGGCCTCTTCAGCACGTGTCACCTCCTCCTCTGGTGACATTCCAAAATCTTTGCCTTCTGGCCAGTCCATGATCACTTCCAAGATTCCTGGGCGGCTGGGGTTTCCTATTCGAGCCCGTTGGGTGATCAGTGCGACCCACTTACTCCATGTAGCATCAGTTGCGTGATGTATAGAGGGGACCCTCCCTTTGAACATCCAGCCCAGCACCGGCAGTCGAGGTGCCAGGAGGAGCTGTGCTTCAGTACCGATCACTTCTGAAGCAGCTCGAACCCCTTCATATGCTGCCAATATCTCTTTTTCAGTTGGAGTGTAGCATGCTTCGGACCCTCTGTATCCCCGACTCCAAAACCCTAGGGGCCGACCTCGGGTCTCCCCTGGTGCTTTCTGCCACAGGCTCCAGGTAGGGCCATTCTCCCCGGCTGCAGTGTAGAGCACGTTTTTTACATCTTGTCCTGCCCGGACTGGCCCAAGGGCTACTGCATGAACTATCTCCTGCTTTATCTGTTCAAAGGCCTGTCGTTGCTCAGGGCCCCATTTGAAATCATTCTTCTTCCGGGTCACTTGATAGAGAGGGCTTACAATCAGACTGTAATTTGGAATATGCATTCTCCAAAAACCCACAACGCCTAAAAAAGCTTGTGTTTCCTTTTTGCTAGTTGGTGGAGACATGGCGGTTATTTTGTTGATCACATCCATTGGGATCTGCCGACGTCCATCTTGCCATTTTATTCCCAAAAACTGAATCTCCTGTGCAGGTCCCTTCACTTTACTTTGTTTTATGGCAAAACCAGCCTTCAGAAGGATTTGGACAATTTTCTTCCCTTTCTCGAAAACATCTTCTGCTGTGTTGCCCCACACGATGATGATGTCATCAATGTACTGAAGGTGTTCCGGAGCTCCACCCTGTTCCAGTGCAGTATGGATCAGTCCATGGCAAATGGTAGGGCTGTGTTTCCACCCCTGGGGCAGTCGATTCCAGGTGTACTGGACACCCCTCCAAGTGAAAGCAAACTGTGGCCTGCACTCTGCTGCCAACGGGATTGAGAAGAATGCATTAGCGATATCAATTGTGGCATACCACTTGGCTGCCTTTGACTCCAGTTCGTATTGAAGTTCTAGCATGTCCGGCACGGCAGCACTCAGTGGCGGAGTGACTTCATTCAGGCCACGATAGTCCACTGTTAGTCTCCACTCCCCATTAGACTTCCGCACTGGCCATATGGGACTGTTAAAGGGTGAACGGGTCTTACTGATTACTCCTTGGCTCTCCAGTCGCCGAATGAGCTCACGGATGGGAATCAGGGAGTCTCGGTTGGTGCGGTATTGCCGCCGGTGCACTGTTGTGGTGGCAATTGGCACCTGTTGTTCTTTGACCTTCAGCAACCCCACAACAGAAGGGTCCTTCGAAAGACCGGGCAAAGTAGACAGCTGTTTAATTTCCTCCGTCTCCAAGGCAGCTATACCAAAAGCCCACCTGTATCCTTTTGGGTCCTTGAAATACCCTCTCCTGAGGTAGTCTATGCCAAGGATGCACGGAGCCTCTGGGCCAGTCACAATGGGGTGCTTTTGCCACTCATTCCCGGTTAGGCTCACTTCAGCCTCCAATACAGTTAGCTCTTGGGATCCCCCTGTCACTCCAGCAATACAAATGGGTTCTGCCCCTACATAGTTTGATGGCATTAGGGTGCACTGTGCACCGGTGTCCACTAGAGCCTTATACTCCTGTGGGTCAGATGTGCCAGGCCATCGGATCCACACAGTCCAGTAAACCCGGTTGTCCCTTTCCTCCACCTGGCTGGAGGCAGGGCCCCTCTAATTCCAATTGCGGGTTTCCCACTCCAGATCTTGTGAACGGGAATCAGAAGTCTCTCTATTAAGATCACAGATAGAATCAGCGCTTCTACTCCTCTGTCTGGGGAACTGCCTACTGGAAACTGGAGCAGCAACTCTCCTGGAGGTCCCCCCTTGAGTGGTTGTTTTTCCTTGCAACTCATGTACCCGTGCCTCCAGGGTCGAGGTAGGTTTTCCATCCCACTTCCTCATGTCCTCTCCATGGTCACGCAGGTAAAACCATAGGGTGCCCCGTGGTGTGTATCTTCTCTCTTGAGCAGAAGGACGCTTACTCCTAATGGCCGAGATACTGGTCCGTACAGGTAGGGAGTAGGACATATCTTCTTTGAATTGCTGGAACTCCCGGGACAATTTCTCCACAGCTGAGACGAGGGAGGAAGAGACATGTGCTTCATAATCCCGGAGTTTATCAATCACATCCTCTACCGTTGGTGCCTCTTCATCTTTCCAGGACATTACTGCCAGGGAGTTTACATGGGATGATGGTGCGCTCCGTACAAACTTCCGCCACATGGGTCGTGTGCACTGGGCTTCATCTGGATCTTTGGATGACTGTTCACTACCCAGGTCACCATAAATCACCTCAAGCACAGCTAATTCTCTCAGGTACTGGATACCTTTCTCCATAGTGGTCCATTTTCCAGGGCGATATATAACATCTTCCTTGAAGGGGTACCTTTCTTTCACAGCAGACAGGAGTCGCCTCCAGAGGCTGAGGCCTTGTGTCCCTTTTCCAATTGCTTTGTCAATGCCCCCGTCCCTAGAAAGGGATCCCGGTTGTTTGGCTTCCTTACCCTCTAATTCCAGGCTACTGGCCCCGTTATCCCAGCATCGGAGCAGCCAGGTGACAACATGCTCACCTACACGACGGCTGAAATCTTTTCGTATATCTCGTAGCTCACTTAAGGATAGGGATCGGGTAGTTTCCGTCTCTTGTACAAGTTCTTCCTCTTCCTTCTCCTCTCTTAGTAACGGCGCTGCTTCTCCATCATCCTTTTCTATACGAGTTGACTTTCTCTTTAAAGATTTCTTCTTTTGTATAGGGGCAACTGATACTGGCACGGGTTGATTCTCCGATTCAGCTTCAGTGTCCGTCATGGGTGTTTGAGTGGTCACAGTGCCTGTCATCGGGCTTGGAGCAGCCGCAGTGCCTGTTGTGGGGGTTTGAGTGGCCACAGTGCCTGTCGTCGGGCTTGGAGCTGCTGCAGCGCCTGTTGTGGGGGTTTGAGTGGCCACAGTGCCTGTCGTCAGGCTTGGAGCTGCTGCAGCGCCTGTTGTGGGGGTTTGAGTGGCCACAGTGCTTGTCGTTGGGCTTGGAGTATCCGCAGGGCCTGTCGTTTTCCCTTGGTGGTACTGAATACTGTTGAACAGGGCTCGGTAGGCATGGGCCAGGCCCCAACACATTGCAATGATTTGTATCTCTCTGGAATTGCTAGGGTGACAACATACTTCCTCCAAATATTCTACTAATTTTTCAGGATTCTGCACTTGTTCAGGGGTGAAGTCCCAAAACACTGGGGGTGCCCACCGTCTCATGCATTTGCCCATACTATCCCACATACCCTGCCACCCATAATTATCGAGCCTTGGAGCAGATCTCTGGATGATATTCTTGAATTGCTTATTAACCTTAGACAAAACCGAAACAATCTGCCATAGGAATATCAACAGATATATCTTAACCACCCAAGGATGTTCAAGATACTGAAAAGTTGTTGTAATGAAGGAGGAGACATTACAGAAGACGGTAGCTAAGGTGCCATTCTGTATTTCCTCCATAAAGAACCTTTCAGAAGAGGAGGTATAATTGCTAATTGTCTCCATGAGGTGGTACCCGAAGTACAGTAACGGCTTCCATGCAAGACCCAAATAACCGATAAAACTCAAGGCCAGTGTTTTAATAACAAATCTCCTAGGCAAAACATCTCTAACCACTGCAGAGCACAGCAAACTACAAAACCCAATGCCAATCTTTAACATGTACTTCAAAATCAGCATGGTGTAGATCTAACTACTAATATCGAGAACAGATGAATCAATGCTGTGACCAGCAACTGTTATTATCTCAAACCCTTCGTGCCCCACGTTGGGCGCCAAAAAAGGACTGTTGTGGTTTAGCCCCGGTCAGCAACTAAGCACCACACAGCCGCTCGCTCACTCCCCCACCCTTGTGGGATGGGGGAGAGAATCGGAAGGGCCAAAGTAAGAAAACTCGTGGGTTGAGATAAGAACAGTTTAATAATTAGAATAAAACAGCAATAATACTAATATAATGAAAAAGAAAATAATGAGCGAGAGAGAGATGAAACACTAGAAGGAGAAGGAAAGGAAAAAAAAACAAAACCAAAACTGAACAACAAGTGCCGCAACCGCTCACCACCCGCCGACCGACGCTGCCGGTCCCCGAGCCGCGATCGCTGCCTCCCCCAGCCAATTCCCCCAGTTAATATACTGGGCATGACGTCACATGATATGGAATACCCTCTGGCCAATTCGAATCAGCTCTCCTGGTTGCATCCCCTCCCCTCCCGGCTTCTTGTGCATCTGGCAGAGCATGGGAAGCTAGAAAGTCCTTGACTAGTGTAAACACTACCCAGCAACAACTAAAACACCAGGGTGTTATCAACATTATTTACATACCAAGTCTAAAACACAGCACTATGCTAGCTACAGTGAAGAAGATCAACTATCCCAGCTAAAATCATGACAATGTGGAAATGAAGCACAGGACAGTTAGGAGACTTGCCCAAGGTCACACCAGAAAATTCACAGAATCACAGAATCACAGAATGGCAGGGGTTGGGAGGGACCTCTGGAGATCATCTTGTCCAACCCCCCTGCTTGAGCAGGTACACCTAGAGAAGTGTGCACAGGACTGCGTCCAGGTGGGTTTTGAATATTTCCAGAGAAGGAGACTCCACAATCTCTCTGGGAAGCCTGTTCCAGTGCTCTGCCACCCTCAGAGGAAAGAATTTTTTTCTCATGTTTAAGTGGAACTTCCTGTATTCCAATTTGTGCCCATTGCCCCTTGTCCTGTTGTTGGGCACCACTGAAAAGAGTCTGACCCCATCCTCTTGACACCCACCCTTCTGAGAGTTATAAGTATTGATGAGATCTTCCCTCAGACTTCTCTTCTCCAGGCTGAACAAACCCAGGGCTCTCAGCCTTTCCTCATAAGGGAGGTGCTCCAGTTGAAGCATCCAGTTCAAGCATTCAATAGAAGAGAGGCCTGTATCTAAGTTTGTAAAGTCTCTGACTTGTTCCACCGGATTTTCTTTTTTTTTTTTTTTAAAATAGCAAAAATGAATTTTCTAAAAAAGCATGTGTTTCTCAGACAGTCATCGTCACAGGCCTGTCACTCTTCCCACTTTTGACTTTATCCCCCCAAATAAACACTAGTTTCCTTAGCTAGATTATTAAATGAAAAAAAAATTATAATTGCTGTGTGTAAGCAGGGATGAGAAGTCTTTCTAATTAGGATGCTGTGAAGCATTCTAGAATTACATAATAGAAAATGGCCTGGTGGTACAAGGATGGTAAATCTGCAAAAATACAAATCTTCAGAATAAGCATAATCTTGCAAACATCCATATGGTAAAACTTTTTTTTTTCTGATTTGGAAATGAATAAATTATCTTCCAGGGCTAAAATACATACATACACATACTTGTATTCAAGTACTATGTGTGTACTCATACTTATATGATATATATAACCATATCTTAGTTTTCATTAGTTTGATCCAAGGACAGATCAAACTGTTTTCTTCAGAATGCCTAGCAAAAGGGAAACAGAAGTATGGAATACTAGAGTTGATAAATGCCTAGTGCTTTAAATAGTTTTTGATCAAGAAGAATTGCCAAGCAAATTCTTAGTGGGAAAATCATGGTTTATCTTCAGCTATGTGGCAAGTGGTACCATTCCTATGAGAGAAAGTACCAAAGAAGAATAAGCTCTAAAAAAGTATTTCAGAATCTAACTTTTCACTAAATTTGTGAATATCTACAATTGCCTTGATAGTCACAGTTTTGCCATAAATATTTGAGGTAAAATCCTGGTCTCATTTGAGCTGAATAACAACAACCCCTTGGTGTGAATGACAGAAACATTTCCTTCTTGGTTCAGATGGAGATTGGAGCTCTAGAAGCTAATGTCTGAAATGTATATTTAGTGCTTGAAATGGAGAGGTGGGAAGAGAGTGGAGGAAAGAAATAAGAGAGTAGAGAGAATAACTTTTCACAGTGTAGAAAAAACATGCAATGAAGAATATCTAGGACACACAGAAGTACTTTGTGAAACACAGTAAAGCCCTAGCTTCTTTTCCAGCTCCCATGATATTACCTCCAAAAGTACTTCTGCATACAGCCAGCTCTTATATTAAATTCATTACTCTCATATTGGGAATAAATCTCACATGGGCTAATACACCCTGCTTCTCAATACACTGAGACTTCAAAGAGCATCAGGTTTCAGTCCCTTGGTAATTCTGATCATCTAATGTTTACTATGTACCTTGAGCAAGGTGAAAAGATCTTGTAAGGTGTGAAGAAGTACAAATCAGAAATATTATTGAATGTTTCTGAATAATCCAGAAAATGTCACTGGTAAGGTTCTTAGAAATTCTATTTAGAGTTGGCATATTTGGTTTTAAACTATCCAGCACAGGAATCTCCAGATCAGGGATAATGCTGGCAAAGACAAGAAGTGGCTACAATGCACAGGTTATATTTTTCTTATTGATATGTGTAAAACCATATATACATTAGCAGCAATATTTTGTTCAAACTATAAATCTTACCCAATGAAATTAGTGAGAAAAGTGGCTACATGCAAATTCTAATTCATCTTTTCAGCAAAACTGAAGACAGAGGACCAAGGAAAACTGAATTATGCTTCCTTATGTTAGTAGTTCCGGGGACACATTTGGGCTTTAGCACAGGCTGGAACAAGTCCTTAGTGAAGTACAGATGGTGCCTCTGTGATGTGGTCTTTAAATGCATTACACAATGATTACAGCTCCTGATTTTTCTTCTAATACAACATATGTGAACCTTTTATGTATCCTCAGTGGGCTAAGCAAAACTATATTCTCCTGGTAAACTTCATGCAGAAGTTCTCCACAGAGGAGGAAACTTGTTCTCAACAACAAATTTACAGCAGAATATTATTCTTCATAAAAGTAATACTTTAAAAATAAATGTATAGAATACTGGTCTTTCTTGAACAGAGCTGTTTTCAGTTATCTGGGCTAAAATCCAACTAATTTAATTTGTAAGCTTTTTTTCTAAAGTAAGCTAAGATAGAATTCTAAAATATCTCTACTTAAAATCAATTTCTTGTTGATAAATACTATGGTAAGTGTAAAATGGTAAAATCAGTATGTGTTCAAAAATATATCAATAAATGTAAGGATTGTAGCAAACAAAACAGACGAAATTCATAGTTTTGTTTCATTTCTGCAGATTCTTCCCATGATACAGAAATTTTAAACAGAATTGCAGATAATAACATTATTTTATTTTTCAATGTAAGTTGTCTGCACAGGAATTCTTAGCTCTATTATGTTTTATATATGCCAGGTCATGTGGCAAGAGGAGGCCCTGCAACATGTAACTGCACAGGCCACATGGCTGGTCCTCAGGAAGACTGGGACCCCGTGGTTGGTGTTTGGCATCATCAGCTGTATTGAAAATTGAAGCACACCATGCATATTGTTTTAGAGCGACACTAACAAAATCTTACATTTTATTACTATCTCCACCTTTGTATCATAAGATTTACTTTGTCATTTTTTTTTATAATTCTAGTTAAATGTACTGTTTAATGTATTTAAATATCTTTTGCAAGGCTTTATTTATTTTTCTTATTAAAGAATAAAAATATCAATAATAATAATAATAATAAATTATTATTCTACCCCTACTCTTTCTATCACCAAATAAAATCAATCCTTTTTTTTTCTTTTTACCAATTTCTCTTTTTATATCCACTACAATTTTGAAGGTAGTTTTACTCTAAGAGTCCTGGGATGTTGTTCACAACCTTTTCTTCTTTGCTTAGCCTGCAAGTTCCAGACAGAGTTTCCTCATTTGAATTAATGTGTACGGGTCTTCTATATTAAAATACTTAAACTCTCAATCCAGTCATCGTCTCTAATTGGTTCTCATAATTTCTCAAAGTTTGCCCTTTCAAAATCAAAATCCTTACTTACAGACATACTTTTGTTTATCCTACTGTTTCATTTAAACTGGATCAGCTAGGGTTCATTAGATTCAAGATTGTTTTCTGCAGAAAGCTCTTTTATAATATGACTCTTTTGTTGTCATGTACTTCATATTACATCCATGTTTTAAAATTTCTATTAAAAATGGTTATTGATGATACAGGACAACTACTGAGCAAAGGAATTTTATATATTAATATATTGTATGCCATAAAGCCCCTTCTAAACCCAATGGTATTAAAATCACAAGTTCAAGCATTCCGAAACAGGAATTACGATGCAAAATCTAAATTATCCTGACAATTAATTGTGCCCATTTTGCATGTACATCGTGTTAAGGTATTTAGTTATGTGACCAAATCTCACTTATATTTTCCACAGGATTTCTCCCTCAGTTGGTGCACAAAAAGCATGAAGATGAAGCTGTCTTCTTCTATTGGAAATAGGTACACCCCAGTTTTGAAAAAGCTGAATCCTTTACCCAAATCTTTACAGAAATGTATCACAAGAATGGCAGAAATACCATATTTCAAGAGACTGGTTCACTTCTTAGATTCAGTCATAGCAGCCTATATCTTTGTCACATCAGGACGGAATCCTCCTGGGTTCAGCAGGAAGCAACATGCCAAGTACAACTAATTAAATATCTCAAATTTGGTGCAGCAAATTAGCATGAAAACACCATTCCATTATTTGGCAAAGTAAATGTGTAAGTGTCTCATTCAAAACTCTAGCCTCACAGACAGTTTTGGGCTACACTGGTAGATGTTTCTCATGGCAACTAAGGACCATACAGACCATTACAGCTCAAGTTTCTATATGTTTAGGACAGTCTCCCTACAGTTTCTTTTATCTCAAAATGAAAGCATATTCCAAATACTCTGAATGTGACTCTTGAAGACTTTCTTCAATAGAGACAAAATGGTACCCTTATTTAGCAGTTGCATAGATTTTTCATCTGTCCATTTCCAGGAAGTTTTTGGAGATGGGAAGACAGAGGCAATAGAGAATAAAATGGTATGGCTGCATGTGTAATAAATGTACTACTCCAATTTGATTACTTTAAAAAAAATCTTTCCTCAGATGGAAGAGAAGCTTTTTGACACTGTCTCCCACAGCATTGTCCTAGAGAAGCTGGCGGCTCATGGCTTAGACAGGTGTACTCTTCAGTGGCTGAATGGCTGGGCCCAGAGAGTTGTGGTGAATGGAGCTAAATTCAGTTGGCAGCCGGTCACAAGTGGTGTTCCCCAGGGCTCAGTTTTGGGGGCAGTCTTGTTTAATATCTTTATCAATGATCTGGATAGGGGGATTGAGTGCACCCTCAGTAAGTTTGCAGATGATACCAAATTGGGTAGGAGCGTCAGTCTGCTCAAGGGTAGGAAGGCTCTACAGAGGGATCTGGACAGGCTGGATCAATGGGCTGAGGCCAATTGTATGAGAATTAACAAGGCCAAGTGCCGAGTCTTGCACTTCAGTCACAACAACCCCAGGCAACGCTACAGGCTTGAGAAAAAGTGTCTGGAGAGCTGCCCGGCAGAAAAGGACCTGGGGGTGCTGTTTGACAGCCAGCTGAATATGAGCCAACAGTGTTCCCAGGTGGCCAAAAAGGCCAACAGCATCCTGGCTTGTACCAGGAATAGTGTGGCCAGCAGGTGTAGGGAAATGATTGTGCCCCTGTACTCGGCACTGGTGGGGCTGCACCTCAAATACTGTGTTCAGTTTTGGGCCCCTCAGTACAAGGACACTGAGTTGCTGGAGTGTGTCTAGAGAAGGGCAACGAAGCTGGTGAAGGGTCTGGAGAGCAGGTCTTATGAGGAGTGTCTGAGGGAACTGGATTTGTTCAGCCTGGAGAAGAGGAAGCTGGGGGGAGACCTTAGTGCTCTCTACAACTACCTGAAAGGAGGTTGTAGCAAGGTGGGTGTTGGTCTCTTCTCCCAAGTAACTTGTGACAGGATGAGAGGAAATGGCTTAAAGCTGCATCAGGGGAGGTTTAGATTAGATATTAGGAAAAATTTCTTTACTGAAAGAGTGGTCAGGCACTGGAACAGGCTGCCCAGAGAGGTGGTGGAGTCACCATGCCTGGAGGAGTTCAAAAAATGTGTAGATGTGGCACTTCAGGGCATGGTTTAGGGGACATGGTAGTGTTGCGTTGACAGTTGGACTTGATGTTCTTAGAGGTGTTTTCCAACCTTAATGATTCTATGATTCTAAGCAACCTTTTTCTTTTATACTCTGATCCTACCACTTACTTTCACATTGACTAGGTTTATTTTTAAATAACTAGGTGAATTAGGTTATTTGCGGTGATTTGCTCAATTCTGAGAAAAGAATCT
Source organism: Morus bassanus (assembly GCA_031468815.1). Lineage (NCBI taxonomy): Eukaryota > Metazoa > Chordata > Aves > Suliformes > Sulidae > Morus > Morus bassanus. The sequence continues at coordinate 81,760,702 of CM062568.1, read as the reverse complement.
TTAGTAAAATCAGTGGGCTTTTAGGATGGTTAGTCTTCTAAACTGTTATGCAGCACTTCACCACAATGCCATTTGTAACTACGAAATGACCTTGCTTCCTCAGTCATGAAATTTTATTTTAGGAGGGTGAACAATCTCACCCTTATGATGATGACATGATAAGGAAGGTGGGTGTTGTTGTTTAACTGCAGCCAGCAACTAAGCACCACCCAGCCGCTCACTCATTCCCCCCCAGTGGGATGGGGGAGAGAATTGGAAGGGTGAAAGTGAGAAAATTTGGGGGTTGAGACAAAACCAGATTAATAAGTAAAGCAAAAGCCACACGCGCAAGCAGAGCAAAACAAGGAATTCACTCACTACTTCCCATTGGCAGGGAGGTGTTCAGCCATCTCCAGGAAAGCAGGGCTCCATCATGCATAACAGTTACTTGGGAAGACAAATGCCATCACTCCAAACATCCTCCCTTCCTTCTTCTTCTCCCAGCTTTATGTGCTGAGCATGATGTCACATGGTGTGGGATATCCCTTTGGTCAGTTGGGGTCAGCTTTCCCGGCTGTGTCCCCTCCCAGCTTCTTGTGCACCCCCAGCCCACTTGCTGGTGGGGTGGGGTGAGAAGCAGAAAAGGCCTTGGCTCTGTGTAAGCCCTGCTCAGCAGTAACTGAAACATCCCTGTGTTGTCAACACTGTTTTCAGCACAAATCCAAAACACAGCCCCATACCAGCTACTGTGATGAAAATTAACTCTAACCGAGCCAAAACCAGCACAGTGGGCAAACTCTGTAATTAAAGAGGTCTCAGAAACTGTAATGTTCATGAATGGTTTTACTGCTGTTAAAACACACAGGTTGAATTCAGTTTTGTTATTTTGTCAGGAATGCCCTGGGCTAGGAGGACTGAAATGAAAAAGAAGACTTTATGTCATTTCTAACAAACAGAGAACATTGATTTTTTTTATTTGTAAAAATTAAGTACCGTTCTCTGTATCCTGTCTTATAGAGCAACAGAGAACTACAGTATTTTCTCATTATTTTATTTCTAATGGCCATGAAAAACTATATTTTAAGAAAGCCACAAACTGCTTTTTCTTTTTCCTCCCCCCCCAGTTACCATGACAATAGAATTTTGGTAGGGATAAAAGATTTGACAAGCACGTTATGTTTCTTCTTTTAAAGTCTTCATGGCAATATAGATGATCAGACAAACATTATTAAACAAGGCTGAGCATTATACAAGTGTGAAAGCTACACATATGACTTGAGGAGGTCAAGAAAAATGGTATTTCCTGTCAAGACCATGATATAAAACAACACAAGTATTCATCATTGTAGTAACAAACCTTAAAACTGTCATTTGCGTTTTTGCAAGGGTGGAGGGAAGGATATTTTTGGCTAGGGTAAATGGACTTGATACAAGTGGGAAAAGGTATACAAAGAACAGCGCAAGATCAAGACCAGTTTAATATCAGTCCAACCTCTCGATTAAATTAGAGAAGTTAAAATAGTAGTACAAAAAGCAAACATTCTCTGAGAATCCATATCTTGCTACAGATCACCAAGATATCAGAGACATGCACATTTTTTTTCTAGATATTAAAACTATTAAAGAGCTTTTGATAAGACTGAAGACAGGCCTTTTCAATTCTTGGCATTTTAATTCAAATCGAAAATGCAGCACTTCAGAAAAGATTTCATTCTGATTTGGAACTAAAACTAAACTTTAAAAAAGTCTCCTGGAAATGAAAATGTTGAAAACATATCACTTTGGCGTGATTTTTGCTTAGCTAAAATAAAAAAACAAACTGTAAGAATCAATTTTTTTTGTTAAGTTGGTAGATCTGCAAAATTTATACTGTGTGTTGTTTTTATAGTTATTAGTTCATGGCATGTCATCAGCAGCATATTCATGTACAGCACTACTACCAGCATGTTACAGTAAGAAAAAATACTGAAATATTTTATTATTCTTAAGATCAGTACCAACAACTGATTTTGGCACATTTGGAACACAGTTTTTTTTTTTCCTGTATCAAAAGGCTTCATTACAAACACAAACAGAAGATGGTGCTTTAATGTAAGTATCAAACTGCTTCACTTTTTCTTTTCAAAGCATTCTTCACCTGTGAGAATTTCAATGAAATCTTTTTAAAACACTTCCATTCTATATTAAAAACATGTTTTTAATGACAAACATTGAGATGGAAGAATTCTGATCAGTTCAGTTGACTGTAAATAACTATCTGGGTTCCCTGTTTAACTTGTGTATGGAGTGGCATTAACTGTGCACGAAAAGTTAAGTATGTTGAAATGTATATTGTGGGAGAGCCACCACACTGTATCACTGCTTCACTATTAAGCTCTGACTACTTCAAATTCTGAACTAAATTTTCAGAGTTTTTATGAAAGAGTAAGTTTTTTTCTCTTAGCCAAGAGAAAATGGGTATTTCCTATAACTACTAGTTCTTGCTAGTGAAGGCCTTATGAGTATCCAATACCATAAATACATAAACTGATACTGGGCAAGTTGCCAAACTTCATTTGCTCAGTAACATTTGTAAAGACAAATCAGACAAATCAACTATGTTGCGTAAGATACACAGTTCAACATTAGCCTTGAAGGTAATCAGAAGGAATTCTTCTTACTAGTGTAGGGGATAGATTAGTCCACATTTTGACAGACTCATTTTGCTTATCTAGCTAAGCCATAATTAATTACCTCTTTTAGCCAAATTAGACCATCACAGTCTGGATGGCTGGACAACTAGATGGTAAAAAGCTAGTGGGTGGGCAGGGTCAGAGAGAGGTGGCTAGTGGGTAGCACTCTACGTGGATGCCTGTGATAAGTGGATACCACAGGGGTCTGCACTGGGACCTGTCAGTTTTAACATATTTATAAGTGATCTGGAGGCAGTAATGGAGCATACTCTTGCCAGGTTTGCAGATGACTTCAAATTGGGGAGAACAGTAAATATGCTGGAGGGCAGGGCTGCCATCCAAAGGGACCCAGGCAGGCTGGAGGAAGGGGCCAACAGGAACCACATGAAAAAAACAACAAGAATTGCACCTGAACAGGAAGAATCCCAGGCACCAATACGTCCTGAGGACTGATAGCCTAGCACAGTTCACTGAAGCATTTTTATATGAAGACATCATATTTGCAGACATGGGAAGACGGATATTAGTACTGATATCCCCATTTGTGTTGTCTGGCTGGTCATATCCTCCTAAGCTTTGGTATTGCAGGGAGTGATATAACTGTCACCAGCCTCTCTGCTCTTCTGAGTGGCACAAGGAACAGCACCATTCTGAAGTTTATTGCCAAGTGAACAGAGGCAAACAAAACAACTTACCTGGGGTCATTCAATACTCTCATGAGTTTCCACATATGTGTCTGTCTGCACATGCAAAAAGCATAGGTACATACTTAACTATTTTTAGTACAATTAGTAAAAGATTGGGGATAAAGACAAATATATTGCTATGGATTTTCATTCTGTTCATTTCAAAATTAATTAACCTTGAAGAGAGAGCTGTGAACAATAGAAGTCTGAATTATTCTGTATTTTAAATCTTAGCATTTGCAACACAGAGCACGAAAATCCATAAAAGCAAATTTGCAGGTTCAGCTTCTTCTTAATTGTTGTCATTTTTCATTCTATCACTTTCAGTGTTATTTTAAGTTGAAGGACACTGTGCGCAAACAACAACCTCTTGAGCACATCAAAAGGTTTCAGCTTAATTCAAGGGAGCACAGAATGTTTTTATACATCATGCCTTACATCTACCTTTTTTTTTTTTACAAAAAATGCTATTGTAGTCATTGAACAGGAATATTAAGACTTCATAGTTATTAGCTAGATACATTTATAAAGGATCAATTCATTATGCTGTAGTTGTGTCATCCTGAATGCTGTTTTCTTAAATATTTTGCAAATAAATCTTAAAGGATATAATATATTAAAATTATGCAGTAATGTGAGTTGAGAAGAACTGACATGCATTGTGTAACAGGCTGTGTAGTTGCATAAGATTGACGCTAATTAAAAAGAATTATTATAATGAAGTCACATATTCCTTTCAGACGCCGTACACATTGGCTGACTCTTTGTACAGCCTAGTCCAAGAGGGCCTTCATCTTGATAGGTCTGCCTCTCCTTAGCAAAAGCAACAATGGCAAGTATAGTGGCAAATTAAATTAATAAATGCATGAAAACACTTTTCAGACATATATACAAAGCAAATCCAACATTGTCTTTTGAGGTGATTACAAATCCGATTGGCAAAGACAATGTCAAAAGCATGTCACTTGGCTTATTATGTGACTTTCTAACTAAAATTTGACACTCAGCAATAATTAATGTAAAACATTTGTGTTATCCAGATTGAAAAAAAAAAATCTTGATAACTATACTATCTCCAAAACTAACTGTAAATGGTAAATCATAACAGAAAGTAATGAGTTCAGTGCTGTCTGTTCTTGACTCAGTGTTATTTAGTTTGTGTATTGGAAATCTAGAAAAAAATAATAAAATCACTTCTTATAAATTTCCATATGACATGATTATTGACCTAAGTGATAAATAATATATAGAGAATTCTGAATCACTCAGTAATCGAATTCATTTTTAAACATCATGCATTTTAATGCTACCATATGCAAGATTGTACATCTAGGAACATAGAAAGTAGGTCACACTCACAAGACACAAAAATGTTTCTTGGACAGCCTGTATTTATCAAAGCCTTTGGGGTCTGGTGAGTAACCAACAGAACATGAGCTCCCAGTGTAATACAGTGACTAAGACTACTGTAGCTCTTAACTATATAAGGTGAAGACAAATAAGACAGACCACAGGTATCATATTACATCTGTATGGTATTCTTGACATCATTCCTAGAATACCATGTCCAGTCCTAAGGTATACACTGCAAGGTTGGAAAGTTTCTGAAAAAAACAGGTTTACAAAATCTGCAATACAGCAAAACTTCACAAAGAAATCTCAGTCTGGTTAATTTATAAAAGAAGCTAATCATGGTCTGCAAATAGCCTCCCCTTATATCCCAGATTTGTCTTCAGATGGATATCGATCTATCTTCAGGTGGATTTCAACATGAAAGGCAGTCTTCATCTATCCACAAGTTGGGAAAAAGTTCAATGTCTAAACATTAATAAACACTGCAGTCAGGATAGAAATAAGGTACACATTTTTAAAGACAACCACAAAAAACTTCTCCAAAGATGTGTTGATATCTACATGGTTTTCTCTCCTGATATAAAGAGTGGGTGCCTGTTTAAAAACATGTTCTAGTTCAATCAGAAGATAAGTATGGGAAATACAAAGCACAAGACAAAGAATTATGGTTTGTTTGAAACAAGAAATCAGAGCAAATGACTGGAGTGACAAAAGTCAGCTGGGATACATGCCAGTAAGATATATTTTTATTGGAAAACTTATTTTGCAAACTAGTTGAAGACACAGACTTGAAGCAAGTGAGGCCTTGGCTTTGCCCGATTTAATGTGACCCTGAAGAAGATAGAGTCCCTGGGAGGAAATAAGTATTTTCATTCAGCTAATAGCCTTGTTTGCCTCTGACCTTTCTCTATGGGTGTCTCAAGTTCAATATGTTCATAATTTGTCTCATTTTGTCTCCTTTCTTTAGTGTTGTGGACGAAACCTCATTCAGGAGTATCATTTGGGCACCATCTTTGATTCTAAGGGTTTTGATCTCCACATCTTGAAAATCAGTTTGTTTAAATCTGCATTCTTTGGCATAATGTCTCTAATAGTCAGTCCTTTCTACCCACTCATGCAGCTAAACTCTTGCCATTTTCCGTCCTAAACACCGTGACTTCTTTTCTCTGCTCTTGATACAAAAGCAAATTTTAATTTGTCAACACCAGATCAAAAGGTGCTTTCCCAGCCTTCTGTTTTAGTGATCTTTTCTCTCTTTGTATTTCTGAATTTGCTTCTCTTCTGCACTGCATTAAGACACAGAACATTAAGTTCTAGTTCAACACTGAAAAATCCAATCCTTCTTACAGTCAACCGATTATGTTAGCATTTATTTTTAATTTCTTACCTTTTAAAATAAGCACCTTCATGCTTTCTGTTTCTTCTTATGTTTGGGAAGAGTGCCCAGTGAATCTCTCTAAAGCTATCCCATCATTTTGTTTCAAACCCTTCCTCAGACCTCACTGCTCTTGTGTTTCTTACACATGCAGTGAGGCCTACCACATAGTTCAAAATTACCTAATTGGTTTCCTGCATTTCCCCAGCAATCTTTGGACAGGCATCTGTTGTCTCTTGCTTTACACACAGATATTGAGATTTTTGGAACAGTGATCCATTTTTTTCATCCTGCCTTCCACTGTGACTGCTAACTGCACTACTAATATACCTACTACCTGCTACTGATTTCCCTTGTACAAGAGAAAACGGTGACTCAGAAAATTCCTATTGATTTGATTCTAGGAGAAAGTATTATTATAAGGACTGCAATTCCACATCTACAAATGAAGAATATCAGCTATATGAGACATAGAAGTAGATTTCTGGATTTTACTCATAGGCTTGAGTTAGGACTATGCAAAATCCCATTCCTCAAAAGGAGTTTGACAAGGTCATTAACTTCAGGGATCCCATGTGGAAGGAATGCTATAGGCCACCTATAAGAGCCCAGGGAAAGAAAAGAGTTACTATGTGGCCCTTACCACAGGAATGGAGTTGTTTTTGGTCCCTGAAGGAACGTTCAAAGCCATAAGGAAGCCTATTTCATCCTCCCATTCACAGGCATGAGGGTTTGTCCGCAGATGGCGTAATTTCTGGCACAAATTCATTCTTCTTTCAATGTCAGGTCTGGCTTCCATTGTTTTACTTGCAGAAAGAAATTATTTTGTGGAAGCATCTTTCAAAATCACTTCATTTTCCATGGTAAATGCTTTCAGCTTCCCTTCAGCAGTAGCAAACTACAGCAGACACAGGCTGGATTCAAAGCTTAGACACAAAATTAAAGACCAGTGTCTAGCAGAGTTCTAGTTATTGCAGTTTCTTTGGTGAACTGCTGCTAGCAAGAAATCACAATCAAGAAATCACAGGCAAGCCAGCCGTCTCCCAAACCTTCGTAAGTCTATAAGTACAGGTAAAATAGATTAAAAATGTATCCAATATTACATCTAAATTATTGTACATCTCATTTAAATTACCTTCCTCATGTATTTCCTGAATAAAAGTGAACTAAACATACAGTGTAGGTGGGACATAGAATCATAGAATCATAGAATGGTTTGGGTTGGAAGGAAACTTTAAAGGTCATCTAGTCCAACCCCCCTGCAATGAGCAGGGACATCTCAACAAGATCAGGTTGCTCAGAGCCCCATCCAACCTGACCTTGAATGTTTCCAGGGATGAGGCATCTACCACCTCTCTGTGCATCCTGTTCCAGTGTTTTGCTACCCTCATTGTAAATAATTTCTTCCTTATATCTAGTCTGAATCTACCCTCTTTTAGTTTAAAACCATTATGCCTTGTCCTATCACAACAGGCACTACTAAAAAGTCTGTCCCCATCTTCCTTATAAGCCCCCTTTAAGTACTGAAAGGCTGCAATAAGGTCTCCCCAAAGCCTTCTCTTCTCCAGGCTGAACAACCCCAACTCTCTCAGCGCAGGAGAGGTGTTCCATCCCTCTGATCATTTCCATGGCCCTCCTCTGGACCCACTCCAACAGGTCCATGTCTTTCCTGTGCTGGGGACTCCAGAGCTGGATGCAGTACCCCAGGTGGGGTCTCACGAGAGTGGAGTAGAGGGGCAGAATCACCTCCCTTGACCTGCTGGCCACACTTCTTTTGATGCAGCCCAGGATACAGTTGGCTTTCTGGGCTGCGAGCGCACACTGCTGGCTCATGTCCAGCTTTTCATCCACCAGTATCCCCAAGTCCTTCTCTGCAGAGCTGCTCTAAATCCCTTCATTCCCCAGCCTGTATTGATACCAGGGGTTGCCCCGACCCAAGTGCAGGACCTTGCACTTGGCCTTGTTGAACCTCATGAGGTTCACATTGGCCCACTTCTCCAGCTTGTCCATATCCCTCTGCATGCCATCCCTTCCCTCAAGTGTGTCAGTCACACCACTCAGCTTGGTGTCGTCTGCAAACTTGCTGAGAGTGCACTCGATCCCACTGTCTATGTCATCGATGAAGATATTAAACAATACTGGTCGCAATATGGATCTCTGAGGGACACCACTTGTCACTGATCTTTGAACTGTTGACCACTACCCCCTGGATGGGACCATCCAACCAATTCCTCATCCACCGAACAGTCCACCCATCAAATCCTTATCTCTCCAATTTAGAGAGAAGGATGTTGTGGGGGACTGTGTCAAAGGCCTTATGGAATTCCAGATAGATGACGTCCATAGCTCTTCCCTTGTCCACTGATGTAGTCACTCCACCATAGAAGGCCACTCAGTTGGTCACGCAGGACTTGCCCTTGGTGAAGCCATGCTGGCTGTCTTGAATCACCCCCCTGTCCTCCATGTGCCTTAGCCTAGGTTCTAGCAGGATCTGTTCCATGATCTTCCCAGGCACAGAGGTGAGGCTGACAGGTTGGTAGTTCCCAGGGTCCTCCTTTGTACTCCTTATAAAAATGGGTGCAATGCTTCCCTTTTTCCAGTCACTGGAGTGTTCACCTGACTACCATGACTTTACAAATATCATGGAGAGTGGCTTGGTAACTAATTAGCCAATTCCCTCAGGACTCTGGAATGCATCTTGTCAGGTCCCATAGACTTATGTATGTTCAGGTTCCTCAGGTGGTCACGAACCTGATCTTCTCTTACAGTGGAAGGGACTTTGCCCCCACCACGCCCCCCCCAACCCCTGTCTTGCGGTCCATCCATTCAAGAGGTATGGGAAGAGAGGTTGCCAGTGAAGAATGAGGCAAAGAAATTGTTGAGTACCTCAGCCTTCTCTTAATCTGTTGCTACTGTTTTGCCAGTCTTGGTCATCAAGGCGGGGTATGCTTTCTTTGGCCTTCCTTTTCTGGCTGACATACCTGTAGAAGCCCTTCTTAATCCCTCGCAATGAATTCACAAATAGACTACTGCTCTTCAAAAAGTCCATATAGTTTAAATAGATGATGCACAGATGCATTAAATAAGTGCCTCTGAGAAACTACCTGCAGACTTCAATGAAGACTATGACAAGCAATTAGTTTTTAAGGTAAACATTTAAGGTAATGATTTGCTATTTAGCTTTCTTTATTATTTGTGAAATGGACTTGAAAATACATTACTTGTTTGTTCAAGTTATTGCATTGTTCAAATCAGAGAATGGATACATTAACATGCACTGTAACTAAGCCAACTAGACCAGTTTCTCAAAACCGCAGTACTCTATTCGGATCTCAGCAAAGCTTATAAGCTTGAATCCAGTGGCTTGCTACCACTGCTATGAAGCCTATGCTTTGAAGCTCGATCCCTCTTAGCAAAGGTTTGAGGAGATCATGTTTGTGCATGTCTTCATACAAGTATGTAGCCACACCTTCACACAAGATCCAAAGATGTGGCCACTAGGTCAAGGGAAGTGACAGTCCCCCTCTACTCCACTCTCGTGAGACCCACCTGAACTACTCCATCCAGCTCTAGGGTCACCAGTACAAGAAAGACATGGACCTGTTAGACCAGGTCCAGAGGAGGTGATCAGAGGGCTGAAACACCTCTCCTCTGAGGAAAGGCTGAGTGAGTTGGGGTTGTTCAGCCTGGAGAAGAGAAGGCTCCGGGGACACCTCATTGCAGCCTTTCAACATATGAAGGAGGCTTATAAGAAAGACAGAGAAAGACTTGTTACCAGGGCCTGGAGTGACAGGATAAGAGGCAGTGGTTTTAAACTGAAAGAGGGTAGATATGAAGTGGTCATGAGGAAGAAATTGTTTACAGTAAGGGTGGTGAGACACTGCAACAGCTTGCCCAGGGAAGTAGTGGATGCCCTGTCGCTGGAAGTGTTCAAAGTCAGGTTGGATGGGGCTTTGAGCAACCTGATCTAGTGAAAGATGTCCCTTCCCATGGCAGGGGGTGTGGACTAGATGATCTTTGAAGGTCCTCTTCCAACCCAAACCATTCCATGATTCTACAATTCTATGACTATGAAGATTGTTCAAGTCACACTCACAGAATGGCTGAGGTTGGAAGGGACCTCAAGGTCATCTGGTCCAACACCCCTGCTCAAGCCAGTTGCCCAGGACCAGGTCCAGACAGCTTTTGAATATCTCCAAGGATGGAGACTCCACAACCTCTATGGGCAACTTGTGCCGGTGCTCGCTCACCCTCACAGTAAAAAAAAGTGTTTCCTCATGTTCAGAGGGAACCTCCTGAGTTTCAGTTTGTGCCCATTGCCTCTGGTCTTGCCACTGAGCACCACTGAAGAGAGCCTGGCTCTGCCCGCTTTACATCCTCCTTCCAGCTCTTTCTAGACATCGATGACATTAGCCCCTCAGCCTTCTCTTCTCTAGGCTAAACAGCTTCAGCTCTCTCCGCCTTTCTTCGTAGGAGAGATGCTCCAGTCCCTTCAGCATCTTCATGGCCCTTCACTGGACTCTCTCCGGTATGTCCTTGACTCTCTTATACTGAGGAGACCCAGAACTGGACACAGCACTTCAGCTGTGGCCTCACCAGTGCTCAAGAGAGGGAAAGGACCACCCCTCTCCACCTGCTGACAATACTTTGCCTAATGCAGACCAGGATACCATTATCCTTTGCTGCCAGTGCACATTGCTCGCTCATCTTCAACTCGGTGTCCAGCGGGACTCTCAGGACCTTTTCCACCAAGCTGCTTTCCAGATGGGTGGCCCCCAGCATACATTGGTGCACGGGGATATTCCTCCCCACATGCAGGACTCTGCACTTCCCCTTCTTGAACTTCAGGAAGTTCCTGTCAGCCCATTTCTCCAGCCTCTCAAGGTCCCTCTGGATGGCAGCATCACCCACTGGCAGATCAGCCACTCCTCCCTCTTTTGTGTCATCAGCAAACTTGCTGAGGGTACACTCTGCCCCATCAACCAGGTCATTAATGAGGATGTTAAACAGCACTGGACCCACTATTGATCCCTGGGGCACACTGCTAGTCACTGGCCTCCAACAACACTTTGCACCGCTCATCGCCACACTCGGGGCCTGGCCATTCGCTTAGTTTTCAGTCTACCACACTGTCTGCTCATCCAGCCTGCACATCAACAGCTTCTCTGTAAGGATCTTACAGGAGACAGTGTCAAAGACCTTGCTGAAGTCCACGTAGACAACATCCACAGCTCTACCCTTGCCCACTGGGCCAGTCACTTCATCATAGAAGGTTATCAAGTTGATCAAGCAAGACTTCCCCGTGGCATAGGCCACGCTGACTACTCCTGGTGATTTCCTTGTCCTTAATGTGCCTGGAAACGGTTTTCTGGATTAGCTGCTCCATCACCTTCCCATGGCTGGAAGTGAGGCTGACTGGCCCGCAGTTCCCATGCTCCTCCTTCTTTCCCTTCCTGAAGATAGGAGTAACATTTGCTTTCCTCCAGTCTTTGGGCGTTTCTCCCAATGGACATGATCGAACAAAGATTATCAAGAGCAGCTCACAACAACATCTGCCAGCTCCCTCAGCACTTGTGGGTGCATCCCATCAGGGCCCATGGACTTAGTCATGTCCAGTTTCCTTACATATTCCCTGACATGGTCCTCTTCCAACAAGGCTACGTCTTTCTTGCTCCAACCCTTCCTCCGGTCTCTGGCACCTGGCATTCCTGAAGGCCGGTCATGCTAATAAACTCTGAAGCAAAGGTGGCCATCAGTACCTCAGCCTTTTCTATGTCCTGTGTAACCAGGTCCCCTGTCTCGTTGGGCAACGAGCTTCCCCAGTCTTCCTTTTGTCTCCCATGTACTTACAGAAGCCCTTCTTGTTGTCTTTGTCGTCCACGGCCAGATTCAATCCCCTTTGGGCTTTAGCTTTCCTAACTTCATCCCTGCATGCCTGGACAATGTTTCTGTATTCTTCCCAGTTTACCCATCCTTGGTTCCACCCTCTGTATGGTATGCATTTCTTCTTGCGTTTGAGTATTGCTAGGACCTCCTTGCTCATCCACACAGGCCTCCTGGCATTTTTGCCTGACTTCCTATTCATTGGGATGGACTGCTCTTGAGCTTGGAGGAGGTGATCCTTGAATATTAACCAGCTTTCTTGGGCCCGCCTTCCCTCCAAGGCCTTATCCCATGGGCCTCTTCCAAGCAGATCTTTTGAGAAGCCAAAGGTTGCTCTCCTGAAGTCCTGGCTTGTGAGCTTGGTATTCACTCTGCTCCCTGCCCTCAGGATTCTGAACTCCACCATCTCATGGTCACTGCTGCCAAGGCTGCCTTTGACCTTCACATCCCCATGAGTCACTCTGTGTTGGTATGAAGTCCAGCAGACCACCTCTCCTTCTTGCCTTCTCTGTCATTAGAGGACGAAATTATCAGTCATGCACTCCAGGAACCTCCTGGATTGCTTATGCCCTGCTGTGTTGTCCCTCCACCAATATTGGGGTGGTTGAAATGCCTCATGAGGACCAGGGCCTGTGAACATGAGGCTGCTCCCATCTGTCCATAGAGTGCCTCATCCACCTGTTCTTCCTGGTCAGGTGGCCTATAGCAGACACCCACTATAATACTACCGTTACCTGTCCTCTCTTTAACCTTAACCCGTAAGTGCTCAGTTGGCTCCTCATCCATCTCCAGGCAGAGCTCTGTGCACTCCAGCTGCTCTCTCACATAAAGGGCAACCCCCCCCCCCCCCCTCCCTGTTTTCTCATCCTGTCCTTCCTAAAGGGTTTGTATCCTTCTGTTGCAACACTCCAGTCATGGGAGCCATCCCACCATGTTCTGTGATCCTGACAATATCGCAGCCCTGCAGCTGCACACAGTTCTCTGACTCATCATGTTTATTCCCCATACTGCCTGCATTAGTATGTAGGCACTTCAGAAATGCACCCCAGCGAGTTGAGTTCCTGGAGAGGTTTTGGGGGATTATGTTGTACCCAGACTAATAATAATTTTTGACATAACATAATTGAAGCCAAAGAGAATTGAGTAAAGGATGGCACATTAGGGTGATTTAATATAATAAACTAAATCAGTGAGCTAGAATGCAGTGGTTTATATGAAAACAATAAATATTTTTAATATTAACAACATCTCGTTTATTTGTTTACCTGAAATTAGAACCTGATGTTGGTAATTCCTTTGAAATAAAAGTAATTACTTAAGATGCAGTCAGCTTAATTTAAAATCGATTAAAACCAACTCATTAAACAGAAGTAAATCGATACAGCGCCCAGCAGCTCTCACCTCACAAAACCAGCATGTGGCGCTGTCTCCTGTGAAAAAAACAGCCCCGAGCTTCGCAAAGCTGGTCTTCAAAAAACCTCGTTTTCACATTGTCAGACGACTCTAAAGCACAGGCAGGATAATATCTGTATTTTTAACATAAGATCAATGCTCTGCATTTGCAAGAATTTATTGATACTGATTCTACTATTTCTAATTCAAAAAGATTATTTAATATCATTTAATGACAAAAAAAATGTTAGCGAGCAAAATGCACGAATGTGTCTATTATGTCTATTTATGTAGCTACGGATTATGGTTATCTTTAAAAACTGGCTCATTTGTATAATCATTTATTTCCAAATTTCTGTATTCTTTAACCAATTTATTAACCTCTTTAAAATGAGTGTATTTACAAAGTTGTGTATCTTGTCTTTTGGTCTGTCAGATATTTAGCCCCTAGTGGGTTTTAATTACCTACTAAATTCTTGAGCTACCAAGCCTGTTTCTTAATCTCCATGTAAGGGAACAGGACCTGTGTGAATACAGTTTTACTGGAACTGAACAGCCAGTCTTTTGTGTGCTTACCAAGTCAGCCCTCACTAAAAAGGAATTCACAGACAACACTGATGATCTCCGTAACCATGACCTTTCAAACAAAAGCAACTGACTAAACTGTGTATTCACGAACTTTTTAATTACTAAGAGCTCTGTGCCCTTTGCTACCAGACTTTATAAAGCAAAAGAAACAGGATTCGTACCCTTTTACTTAAAGCTGGGGTTTATAATATACAACATAAATTGCATTAGTAGTAACACAGAGGGGATATATCTATAGAACCATCTGCCCTCTCTAGATTTGCATCTGATTTACAGATAGTTATATATTTTTTCTGGCTGTTCTTATTATCTGCTAAAACATGGCAAAAGTTGAAAGCATTTGGTGTACCTGTAAACACTATGAATCAGTGAAGCAATTTTCTTTTCCTGACTCAAGGCAAAAAATGTTGTGACATTTTCAGTGAAGACTTAAGAAAACCAACTTGAAAGTCGGTTAGAAACTGGGAAGCCCTGAACTTAGTATTGAGGCCTGAATGGGCTCACCACTATTTGTCACAATATTGCTAGGACTGTGCATTTATTTCTGTGCTGTTCTGCAATGTGGTTGCTTTTTCGTTTTAAATAGGGAGATGCTGGATTAGGTGAAGTAACTGCTTCCCTAGTGGTGAGAAATCAGTCAGAACTGGGAAATGCATTTCTGAGCCACTTACGACCTCTGGTCACTGCAAGAGGTAGGCAGTCACTCCAGCTCCAAAGATGGGGAAGACTTCTGGAGGTGTAGCTGAGACAGTCGTCCTTGCCTAACCAGGGCACTTCCAAAATAGCTGTTGGAAAATGCTTACACAGTGCAAGCAGCGGGGCAACTTCTGTGCCAGGACATGGCAGGTGACCTCGTCTTCTGGCAGCTGTGCTCCCTCAAGCATCCAAGGGTGCAAACTGTCATTTCAATTTGCTAACACTTGCAGAAGTGAATCTAGCCTACTGGCTTCTTTCAAGTGAAGATTTCTGGTGAGCTGACAAGAGACACTGTAAGCTGCAAAGTAATATCTAAACTAAAATTTGTCTCGCTTCCTATCATATTTGTACATTACCAATCATTGTGACAAGAACATTCTTCTCTTTTTAATTTGTGCCTTTTGCAGTAAGCTAGTAAAAGTGTAGCTAGAATCTAAAGCTAGAACGTAACTACTGATTTATTAGTTTGGATGTAGCAAACCTTTCTATACTTTGGTTTTCTGATATATATGGGTGTATGGAAGGCATATAAAGATAGTCTGGTAAGAATAATGACATTGGGGAATATACTTTATTTCACATTTGTGTACATAGGAACAGCCATGAAGAGCAGAATTATAGCCATGTAAAATTAGTGCAAGCCAGACTGGTCGAAGACCTTGCTGTCTTCTGATGAGATTTTAGGTGACTTTCCTAATGATCACTTAACTTATGCTAAAACTTGTTTCAGTAGACTCCTGCGGTCTGCTTAACATAGGGTTTGAGAACCACATTAAACTACTACTTATAGTAGTAACTAATCTAGTATTAAGTCCTGAAACAGCCTAAAGACTACTTATTTCAGCTCATACAGCCTTGGGATTTTCAAGTTTGGGAGGCTCAATCCACAGGCTCCAGTGAGAAAAGATCCAGTTGCTCTTTCTAGTAGCAGATACTCGCAACGGGAGGAGTTCATATAGCGCACGCACGGAGAGGAATGTAGTACGTAACCTCTGTGCTACATACTGCGGCGTGGGCTCCCAGCCCTGGAACTGAAGGTGCTGAGAGAAAGGACGTTAGGCTGATGTGTACTGTACGGTAGCCATTTTAAAGCTCAAGGTGCCGTTTTAATTTTGAGATATTACCCAGAGGCATTTGGACTAACGACTTGTAGGTTTTAATTTTTAAATAACTCTTCAGAGGAGCCGTTACGGGTTTCACCTTGGGACAAATGCTCACCGCAGCGTTTCTCTGTGAGAAACACTGAGTTTCAGAAAGTAATTTCCGTGCGTTCTTACCTCCCCGTCCTTTTTTTTAAAAAAAAAAGGTATAAAACACCCTCACACGGACAAGGCTTTAAGGACCGGCCCCTCAGCAGGGCTGCCTCAGCAGGGCTGCCGACGCACAAGGCCACGGGCGGGCCGCGCCGCTCCCCTGCGCCAGCGCAAGGCCCAGGGGCTGCGCGGTGCGACAGGGCAGTGCCAGGCCGCCGCGACCGGCCCTGCGCGGACAGCGGGCCGGGAC
The DNA here is from genome assembly GCA_031468815.1 of Morus bassanus. Lineage (NCBI taxonomy): Eukaryota > Metazoa > Chordata > Aves > Suliformes > Sulidae > Morus > Morus bassanus. Next base: position 81,744,575 of record CM062568.1, on the reverse strand, counting down.
CGACACCGCCGGCTGCCAGCGCCGACCCATCGGCCGGGCGCCCACAACGGCCGGGCGCCATCGGCCGGGCGCCCACAACGGCCGGGCAGGTGGCGGCAGCGCGGCGACGGCACCGCCGAGCCGAGCCGAGCCGAGCCGCTCCGCTCCGAGCCGACCTGCCCGCGGCCGCCCGGCCCGCCCGCCCCGCCACTGGCGCTCGGCGCAGCCAATGGCGCGGCCGCTGTCAGGCTCGGCCCGCCCGCCGCCGGGCGGGGGAGGGCTGTGGGCCGGGGCGGGCGGGGGTGAGGAGAGTTGAATGATTGAACTTTCTTGTGTAGTTTGTGCGGCGCGGAGGTGCCTGCCCCCAGCGCAGCCCGGCACCAGCCCGCCGAGCGGGAGCTTCTCCCGGCGCCTGCCGCCCCCCTGCCCTCCTCTCCCGCAGAGCGATGGTGCGGAGGGCGCCCGGCGCCTCCCTCGCCCTGCTCCTCTGGGTAACGGCCGCCTGCGGCAGCCCCGCCGGGCCGGGGGCCGCCGCCGCCCGCAGGCAGGACGAGGCTTTCTCCACCGCCCGATGCACCTCCAGGTGCCTGAGCCTCCAGATCACCCGCATCTCCGCCTTCTTCAAGCATTTCCAGGTAGGGGCGCGGCGCCGCGCAGGGGGGACCCGCACCGGCCCGCTGCCGCCGCCCGGCCCGCCGGGGGGGGCGTCCCCCGGCACCGGCACCGGCACCGGCGCGGCGGGCGCGGGGTTGGCGTGGAACGGACGGCCGGGGCCGCAACGCCTCTCGGCCACCTCGCGGGGGCCGTTTCCCCAAGGGACGGCGGGCGCGTTGCGGGGGCCGCCGCCAGCGCCCGGAGGCGGCGGACAGGTGGGCAGGGCCCCGCGGCAGCGCCGACACCCGCCGGTGCGCGTGGGTGCCGGCCGCCGGGAGGCGGCGGCGGATGGCGGGGCTGCCGGCACGCCGCGCCCCGCCGCACGCCTGTCAGCCGCCGGCCGGCCGGGCTGAGCCCGCGGCGGGGCGAGGCGAGAGGCGGCACGGCTCTGCCCCGGCTCCGCGCAGGTGCTGGGGGCGCGGCGGGACGGGCCCCGGCCGCTGCCTCCGGTGGCGTCCGAGGCCGCGGTGCGGGCGGTGCGGCCGCAGCAGGGCGCCCCCGGGCCGGGGGTGCGCTTGTGCGCCGGGCGGCGGGCGGTGCGGGGCGGTGGTGCGCGGGCGGTGCGCTCTGCCGCCCGCCGCTGGTTCGCTTCTCCGGGCGGGTGGGAAAGTTCGAGCTTATTTTTTTTAAGAGCGGTGATCGGGAACATGTAATACTTGGTTCTGACCTCCTGGAAGGTGAGGGTGGGGGCAACGCTTTTTTTTTTTTCTTTTTTTTTCTTTTTTTTTTTTTTTTCCTGAAAGAGAGGGGCACTGCTCTGACTAACGGGAGCTGGGGAGGTGGGGCTGAAGTGGCGGCAGACCCGCGGGGTATACAACGAAATGAGGGGCGGTGAGCCCCGAAGGCGACCGCGCTGGGAGCAGCGCGGGAGGCGGGGTAACAGCAGCGGGTGTCTGCCCGTCCTTTCCCGTCTTCCAGTTACGCACGCACCTTTCCCTTCTCCCTTCCCCACCTGTTCTACACTGTGCAGGTATCAAACCGAGGCGACTCCATCCAGAGGGTGGAAACCCTCCGGAACGGCCAGCCCTTCTCCCTCCCTAGCCCCTTTTAGGAGGGGCTGGCCAGCCCGCCGGTGGGAAGGGGGCCGCCTCCGCCTTTCGGGGCGCAGCGCGCAGGGACCAGGGGGGGCGCGCCGCCCGCCCGGGGCCATCCTGTCAGTCGGAAAGGGGAACCCCCTCGGGCAGACGCTTGGGGTGACGCGGCGTGCGGGGCCGGGCGCTGGCACAAAGGGTGCTGCGAGGGAGGTGTAAGGGTGACCCGAGTTAAAAAGAAGCCGGGGCGAAAGGGGAGCTGAGTGGGTTGGTTTCAAGGGCAGCAGGAGGTGTTCGGTGCCCGTGACCGGATCCGGGCTGCGGGGGCCGGGGAAGCCCCCCGGGCCAGGCTGCGGGGGCTTCCCCCCGGGAAGGCACGCGCCAGGCTGCGTAGGCGGCTGGGCCGGGGGCGCGGGGTGTCCGCTCCCGCCCCGGCCGCCGCTCCGCCGGGTGGCTCGAGAGGAGGCTACCCGTTAAAATAGTTCGTTATCTTGGAGAGGGATTAGTATTTTTTATTGCGTTGTCAGGCGGTTGTAACTTACTTGTTTTACAGTTTCAGTGACTAAGGAGGCAGTTTAGATGGAGCCAATTCCCGGTGAAAGGCTTTTCTTGTGTTTTCTTGGCAAGATTTCTTTTCCGACGTAAAACTGCTGACAGAATGCACATTGCCAAACAATAGTGATTACATTTTAATTAGCCAGGGCGAAATAAGCTGCAGATTACTCAGTTAGAACTTGATAACTGGCTGTTTTTTTGTAATCAGTTGAAAATCTCAGAGTTTTAACCCCAACCTGCTAAAGCACAGGGTAATTTATCTAAATTAGCAGAGATTAAACTCCCGCTAGACATGAAACAACTGTAATGTTTGGAAGATAAAGTGCTCTCGTTTATAAAAGTTAAGCTTTCCATTGTCTTTTAATGAGGGAAAGGAGGAGAGTTTGAGAGTACAGCAAGCATCCGATGTTCTCACTGGAGACTGATAATACACAGTGGACTGTAGGACACGCAGGTCCGGGCAATGTTATTCCATGAGGGCTAAAGGATACGATCCTCCTTTCATTCCCCTCTTTTCTCCCTCCTTTTATACACGCCCCCCTCTCCCCCTTTCATCTCAACTGGTAGCAATTTCTGGAGTTCTTTTCGTTTCAGAGATGCCCACTTATCTTGTAATCTGATTCAGCCTTTGAAGGGAACTAAACACTAGCTCCTCCCAACTGGAGCAGGAATGAACTCCAGCATCTCCTAGTTAGGACAAGAATTGAAAGAAGACTGACCCACTCATTTCCCAGCCCAGCTTTAGATACAGCCTCAGCGGTGGGGGTCAGGGAGACAGCAGCTGGATGCTTCATGGGAGGTGGACTCCCCAACACTTCAGAGCGAGTGCGTATCACGTAGTTCATGGTATGAAAACCACATTGCTAACAACCTTTTACAGGGAATGAGGGCCAACGTTTATGAACAGGAAATGAGGATTAATTCTATACCTGCTGGCTCCCTTATTTGAATGCCAGCTGACACTTTTCAAATTTCCAAAATGCTTGCAAGAGATTTTCATTTGTCCCCCCACAGAATTTTCACCCATTTTTCTTCACCATCCCTATTCGTGAAAGGGTCAAGAGAGGTGTTCCTTTTTTAAAAAAATCTATTTGTTAACTTATATTTGGGAAGCAGTTCTGAACCTATTTTGAAGGTGCATTCTCAGTAGTAAATTATTTTAAGTGATGCACAGGTCAAATAATTTACTTTTTTTTTTTTTTTTCCATGTAAGCTATTGGTGTGGGCTAGAAGAAGAAATGGTCACTAAATCAAAAGTCTGAGATCTTCAGAACACCTGTTGAAGAGGCATAGATGCCTGCTTTTTGCTATAAAATTCCCATGGCCGGGGGAGTTTTTCAGTTTTGGGAATGTTGGGGAATTCTGGGTAGAGGTTACACCAAGGGACATTTGCCATCAATATGAGAAATACTGCACCGTATGGGTCTTAGAGCCCAATGAAATGTGTATGTTTTATATCTATCTGTGGCCTATCTACAGGCTGGGAAGTTTCACATAGAAAATGCTGGCACAAAGTCCTTCCATAAAAAAGCAAACAAACAAAAAATGTAAGTGAAATGGGTCATAGTGGTTTCTTCTTTTATATAACAGCATATTAATTACATACCCATCCACAGTAGAGAATGATGTTCAATCTATGAATGAAGGGGCTCCAACATATCTGTTCTGACTTCCTGAACTGTGTGCAGCATTGAGCTTTAGCTTGCTTTGGACTTTTGCAGATGACAGGAAACATTCTTATCCCAACTGTGTAACTTGGGCCACTGGACAGCACTGAATGAAGCATTCATTGACCTGTGACCAGAAAGAGTAGGGAAAAGGGAATATGGCTCTCTACCCTAATGTTTAGGATACTCACTTTCAGCTGTCTTGGGTGTTGGGACCTGGGTTTTACAATGACTGTTGCGTAACATGTATAAGGGAGTAATTGGAGCATTACTGGAACCCATCCATGCTCCCGGGTGACTGCATTGATGGGTAGAGTTCCTACTGCTGTGCTTTGTTTCTGGCAAAATTCTCTGCAAATCACCTGAACAGGGGACGATGCCAAGTGTTCTTTCAGCAACCAAGAGCACAACAATCAAGTGACCTGTCTACAGTGGAGAAGATGTAGATTTGAACCTGAAAGTCCTGTATCATAATCAGTGTTGTACCCATTGGGCTGTTGTCTAAAAGAGCATGTCTCTGTGTTAGTGAGGAACCCAAAAGCTGCTCTTATAAGAAGGGAAGGGAGATTCCTCCTCTATTTTGGAATGAAAGGAAGGGGTAAGGGTGCCTGGCTCCGCAAGAAACATCGAGATTGTGAATCCAGTGTGGAAGAAAGCACACTGTTTTAGGGACTGAGGTTGTAAAGAAAGGTGATACCATTGGATATTTGGTTCTTTCCCTCAACATTTTCACACTACAGCAGTTCCCTTCCTAGTGTTTTAGCTGATGTACAAGAAAAATTCAGGGATTCTAACTTGGTGTATCCAAAGTTTATTTACGAGTCTAGCTTTATGGTAACATAGTACAGTAGGTAATACCCTCACGAAAATGAGGTCACAGTTACTGTACAAGCTTTTGCATTCCTGAAAAGCGTATGGTTATAAATAGGGATGACACATAGCTAGCTGGAAAAGAGGCTTGAATACTTAGATTAGTTTAGCTAAAGCTTTTCTGCATAACCTACCTGTTTTAGTGGAGTGAGACTAAATTCCTTGCATTGCTGCCTATGGGTGTAGCCTTTGCCATCTGTGATATTAGTTGTGGATGAACTCATTCCATTTTAGAGGAGCAGGCATGGCAGTGACCTTTAGCGTTCTGTTTTCAAGTTGAGTGAAAACACAGTTTGGATTTTAACCTCTACTGCCAGCCATCTGAGCCATGTTCAGAAAACAGCACGATTAAAAGTTTTCTTTGTGAATAAGAGCCTGAACATCAGTGTAAGCACACAGGCTAAAGGTACAGCATAAAAATAGTATGGAGAGCAGTGTTTACTTGGACCTGTGAACTCATGGATCCTTTGTCTTAGATACCATCTGTTACAGACCTCTCAAGTGTCTTCCTGCTTAATATGTGAAACTTGACAAGTTAGCTAAGGTAGAGGAGGTGTCAATCTTGTCTACTGGGTCAGAAGCCAAGAGGGTGGTAGAACATGCCAGAGGATAGAAGAATGGTGGCAGCAAGAGGGTGGCAGTAGTTACCAGTTGGACTGACCAGCTGTGTTTGCTGCACGGAGATGCAGGAAAAGAGAAGGGCCACAGCCACATGTGCGCAGAGTGATAGAGTAGTTGAGGCTGGATGGCACTTCTTGGCAACCTGTTCTAGTATTCAACCACCCTCACTGAAAAAAAAAAAGTGTTTTCTTACGTTGAGATGGAATTTCCTGTGTTTCAATTTCCCCCCCTTGCCTATTGTCCTGTTGGCACCACTGAGAAGAGTCTGGCTCCATCTTCTTTACTCCCTCCTATCAGATAGTTATAAACATTGATGAGAACCCCTGAGCCTTTTCTATTCCAGGCTAAACAATCCCAGTTCTCTCAGCCTCTTCTCATATGAGGGTTGCTACAATCCCTTAACCTTAGTGGCCCTTTGCTGTACTTCCTCCACTAAGTCCATGCCTGTCATGTACTGGGGAGCCCAGCACTGGACCCAGCTCTCCAGATGCAGAGGAGTGACTAGAGCAGAGAATAGGAGTAGTTACATTAAAAAGATACATGTATGCTAAATATTGGTACTCAGTTCTAAATTCATTTTCACTATTTACATTTTTCTTACATTAATTTATATATGACCATTTATGGTCCATATTTTTAGATATTGGTACATCTCACTCTGGTTTTTTGTTTGGTTTTTGTGGGTGGTTTTTTTTTTTTTCTTTCGGTGTTTGGATAGTCCTCAATAGTAAATTGAATCTTAGCAAATCCAATTCTTTATTCTTAATAGGGAGGTACATTGGGATGTATACATGTAGCGTGATCCAGAATTGTGATTGCTGCTTGAATAGGTGCATGAGCAGTTGCTTTAAATTTGTTCAGATGGGTACTGTTTAAAAGCATATCAGCAACAGTGCGGATGAGCTTGGTCACATAGGGGTTCTGTATTCATACCTAAGCTAACTTCTTTGAGTAGTGCTTGAGTTACAGTTGAAACTTTTGATACAATGTAGACATCTGTCAAGTGGTAAGCCAGTTTTGTGCTATATGAAGGGAAATTATTGAGAGAATTTGCCTTGTAAGTGTGATTTAGTACAAATCTAATAGTAATGTATTAGAAATTAGTACTGAGGAATTAGTGCTAAGCTAGATCAGCTAAGGCTAACTCAATTGTTTTTGAAAGGATGGGAAAATATTCTTTTAAGCTAATAGATCTTATATGTTGCACAATGTTTAATAGCTTTAAGAGGGAACAATAAGGTGTTAAAAGTTTGTTATATTGAATGACTGATAACTATATGGTGGTAGGAGGTTGTTTTCACTGCTATAGATGGACAGTTGCCTGTCAGAAGAGCTGAAGTTTTTGAGGAAAAACAGGCAATTCTTTTAAATAATAAAAGGTTCTCAGATTTTATAGCTGCAAGCAAATAGTGTGCAAGTGACTACCTCTAGATACCCAATACCAGATTTTACCTACAAATCAGGCAGCTAGTTGTCTAAATGCCAGCACATCTGCCTTCAAATTGCTCGTAACTCCAAAGTGACTGCACCTGCGAAAATCTGCAATTGATTCCAGATGTAGGCCAGGCCATAGACTAGGCTGAAATTCTAGGATGCATGTGCCTCTTTGTGCTCTGCTGTAGAGAAGACAGAGATCATAAAGAAACCATTTATTGTAACTGTCTTGAATAATTCCAAAACCTTAAATTTTCATGAAGTCTTTTGAAAAGTTATGTAGTACTTGTGTAACAAAATGTAGTAGATATGTAGTGTGTTATTCCTGGAATGTTTCAGTTCCAATGGATAGGATGCCCAGGCATTGAGTTTGCTTAGATCTTTTGGGACATGTTCACAATCTTTTCTTCGTGTTGCTACTTAGGAAATGTGTGCCATCTGCTTGTGTTGCCATTTCAGTACTCATCTCCTTTCTGGAAATAGTCCTTGTGTTAAATAATTCTTACTTTCATATGTCTCAAAGCACACTGCTGTTAATTTCTTTTCACAGACAAATTTAAACATTTGTCATTACTTTATGATTTTTCTCAAAACCTGTTAAAATTCCCAGTCATTCTTCTGTCTTTACTGTTCATATGGTGTATGAACTGGATAATTATTCTGGCATTTGGTGTGTTCTTATTATTGAGATTTGCTGTTGTGAACAAGAGGTGCGCAGATCTTCTAACATGTTTTTATGTAAAAACTTCGAAGACGAAAAGTTCATTTTGGATAATGATGGTTGTGTCTAGTGAAAATACCTGCATTATTCACCATTTTGTGGAATTGAGCCACAGTTAGTCTTTGAAGTTGTGTCCTGGTCTGGTATGAACCTCCCTGATTTCAGTGTGAGTTATGTTAACTTTCTTGCAATCAAACTCAAATCTCTTTGGCATCAGTGAAGTCTTGCACAGTTGATATGAGTGCAGGGGTTACAGAGCCTGCTCATTGTTTTGATTACTCAGATTTGGGACCTTAACCTTGACCACTGCTTTCCCAAATTAGAATGTTTGGCTGTGCCCCCAGTGTAAGTTTTAAATACAAATCAGATGAACTGTATGAAAATGTAAGCAAATGGTGAGCAATTGTATTGAACAATAAGAGTTGCCAAGATACTTTTCTTGCATTTCACTTGTGGATGCTTACGTATTAGAAAAATACTCTTTATGCTATCTTCCTTTTGTTCATAAAATTGCTGTTAATTTGGTAAATGTGCCTGGTACCAAATGCAATAAAACCAATGGGAATGTTACTAATATGTTTTGAGGCCAAAGTTTTATGTATAGAAAATATTGACAAAGCATAGTTTGAATGTCACAGGCGTGTGTAGGGGAGGAGAAGGAGATGTTGTTTTTGAAAATCATTAGAAAACTTTTGAAAAAAAAACCCAGTGGGAGTTCTAGAATGTAAATCCTTTTACCATTTCAATGTATGTCTACTTACTACAGAGTGAAAGGTTATAAGCTAGGTAGTGTTCATATTAAAACTATTATTAAAACATTATTCATGCATATGGGTTGTCTCTGTGATTAACTAGTGCTCTGAACTGTATTTAAATGTGTTTGGTTTACTAAGTATCCTATAAGAAAAAAAAAACCCAATACATTTCTGAGACAGCTTGGGAACCAGACTGATTTCCCAGATGCTGAACATTTGTCATTTTGCAAAAGCCAAACTTCTTAAGACTGAGTGCTGAATTTATGTGTGTCTACAAATGGAGGTTATTATTCACAAGCTGGTCTACACCTCCATTGACTATTCTGTGTGAATGCCCAAAAAATGTGAATTTTGCCTTCTGTGATTACCTGGATTTGAGTACACCTCCAACTCCTGCAAACAGAAGAAGAAAGTGCTGTTGTTTAGCATCCATATTTTTAAAGATTGAAAATACAATCGAAGACCGAGCATCAGGAATATGATACAGAAGAAAAACACATTCATTTTGATATTAAGTATTTTGTGCCTAGCAAAGGTAAACCTTGCACCAAAAAAGCACTTGCCTAGGAGATTACACCAAGAATCTTCATTTTTTGACCTTTCCCATAGCTGAGCCTTAAGGCCTTATATTTCAAAAACCTTTGAAGTCCATGAAAAGCCTTCTGTTGATTTCAGCTGGATCAGGTCCGTGTATGAGCACTAGGTCCATGCAGCCTTTGTCCACAAAGAAGAGGAGTGCTGTGAACTTGGTATTCCAACTCTAGTTGTATCCCTTTTTTAGTCTTTTAATTTCCAAGAGATCACAGGACATGAAGATGGAGAGCTGGGGGTGTTGCAAGGTAAGTGGACCCTTTAAACTTGAAAGTAGAGTACTGTTCCTTTCATCTCTGATTAAAAAGAATCACACATTCATTTCCATCCACTGGAAAGAATATCAGATACTTCCAGATTTGGGGAACAACCCCAGCCTGAAGTTTTTATCAAATTTCCATTGACTTCTGTGAACCATATTTTCACCAACGTGTCTCTAGACTGTCAAAGAGGTATGACATCGAAGTTATGTAAAAATATTAACGTATGGAAAACATAGTACAGGAAGATACACGCATCTTTCAGCAGAAAAAAACCCTTTGGTGTATTATACCTTTATAGACACTGCGTGTTTTGCTTTGTTTTTTTCTTGGTTTGTATGTTACATTATGTTCCTTTAAAACAGAAGTGACTTGACTCAAGCTTGCAAAGGGAGTGTCTCCCCTGGTAAGCAGCTGAGATTCCTGAGGAAGGCATGGCTCCAGAACTTGCAGGAGAAGCAAAAGAAGAGACAGAGAGGCTCAGAAGGGAGAAAGCTGGAGATAAGTGACCTCCAGCAGGCACACAATGCTGGGAAGAGAAATTGTCTAGGAGTAGAGGGGACTGTAGATTTTACTGTGACACAATTAATTGAAACTAAGGCTGGAAACAGAACAGAGTGGGCGTAGGAAGAGTTGTTTGTAAATATTTTTTCTTTTGTTCTTTCTCAGCTGCATGGAGTTTTACTTTGTTTAAAAAGGTTAATTTTTCTTATTTGTAGTTTAGTAAAAATGTGGCTTGAAAATCCTTTTGTCTTCATTGAAAAGTCCAGTTACAGGTAAAACCTCCAAGAAAATTCACCGCAAAGTTCTACCTAATTTGTGGTCCTGTCATGTATACCAATGCAGGCAAATAAACATTGTTCGTTCTAAACCATGGGTGCTCAAGTGTGGAGCCTGCCCAGGTAATGCTGCTGACCTGTGGCTGGCTTCTTATCAGCATGTTTTCATTCATTTCTTTCCTAAGAGTAAGTTGTGAGTCTGGAGGCAGTTTGTGGGCTGTGTGTGTCCTAGTAGTGGCAGCTTGCTCCTCATTTCTGTCTTTTCCTAAAGACTTTAACCACATTGATGGATTGTGAGAAAAGAGGAACAAAGGAACAGGCTACTTTGGCTTTCTGAACAATTCCTGTTCTCCAAACATTACGAACTTACTCTCTGGAGAGTTTTCAAACAGAAATATGTTCTGGTGATGGCAGCCTGCTCTCTTGAGTCAATACTGTGATTTACTTACTATTTAATTCAGAATACATGTAATCCCAAATCTTCAGGAAAAACTTTGAACCTTCTTATGCATATGTTCTGTGCATTTTCAGAAGTGCTGGATTTACCCTATTGCACATATATAGTAAAGTTTGGTCATGTAGTGGGAGAAGAGCTGTACATATGTTTTATTCCCATTCAGTCGGGAAAGTGAAGTGGCCTCCCCAGGCAGTATGTTGGGCACTGTCTACTACAAGGATGTTGTCTTTCAAGTCAGAAGTTTGACAAACTGCCTCCACTGTAATTTTTCAAGTGGTCACAACTCAAACGGCAAACATAGCTGAGGTGTTGAAGACTTTGTTTTTTCTACCCGTGAGGGTTGCAACCCAGCTGCCATGGATCCTGTAATAAGATAATATGAGAGAAATAATAAGATTGCTTCAGAACAAATTCCTTCTGTACAGACAGTCAGAGATTTTGTTTGATGGTGAAGATTGGGTGAGAATAATGTACTCATTTAATCCAGTGCAAACATAGTTCAAACTTTCTTGCTATTCTTCTAAGAATTTATAAGCATAGTTCTGCTTTTCTTTTTTATGGATTACTCTTTAGAGGAGTTACCTTCACATTAACTTATATGAAGAAAAAGAACACAAGTAATCACTGTTCACATACAGGAACATGGTTTCTCATCTCGTGATTTAGGCCCTAGATCTAGGGCTATACATCATTTGTAGTTAATTGATAATGCTTTTTAACTGTTAATGATTTCTTTGTACTACTGGCACATTCCAGTAAGGCCTCAGGGCATTTTTGGACCTAGACACTATAAATTAATTTCTTAATCTCACTTGCTGGAAGACTTTGGGTTTTGTTGGAATTTAGTACATGGATGAACAGATATGTGAGGCAGCAAACAGCTGAATGCTGAGGAAGGGGTAATAATTATAATAATGTGTCCTAATACAGTTACTGTCAATTTTTTTCCAAAATTTGTGTTCCTACACAGAAACTAATTCAACAGCGTTGTGTGGGGTTTTTTTGTTGTTGTTGTTTTGGTTTTTTTTAAATTGGTGATGGTTATAGCTCCTTTGGAAACAGTGAAATCATGTTACTGTGTAACTACAGCTAGACAATAATGAATCACATCATTACCTGCCTCTATTTTTCTTAGTCACAAAGAGTGTATAATAGGTTGATATTTGATTCATACCTAGCAATTTTGGGATGGGAACTGGAACTAGGAGAGCTGGAGGCTTTCTTCTGTTTTGAGATTTCTTTCTCTGCAACTGTGAACTGAGAGATCATGAATTACCCAAGTGTTGGTCAGTTTGGATCTGCAGTAGGTGGAAGGAACTTTTGCGTTTAGGCAAACTGACACAAAGAGGTAAAAATTATCCAGTTAACGAGGTGTGTATCACTCTTCGTATAGTACTTAGTAGCAGTTATGGAACATGATTGTCAGAATAAATAAGGAAAGATGATGTAGATTTTTGAGGTAGCAGCTTAGTGTTGGATTTTTTCTTTGAGTTAAAAAATTGAATAAACAGTGTGAAAGACAGTAGGCTTTTAGTAAATGCCTTGCATTTTCTATCCAATGGATCCCCATTGACGAAGTAGAGTAGGAATCCATTTGACACTGCACATGCAGCATATTAGCTTATGTTGTAAAAGATTTAGTTTAATCCTATGATTAAATTATAGCATCACACACATACTTGAGCACTGGACAGCACCAAAGCTGTAATTACAATGGCAATAAATGTGCAACAGCAAGTAATAATTATTTCAAGCCTCCTTCTGGTGTTCAAAACCTTCCTTTTCTTAAGCAGAAGAAAAGAGCAGCAATGTGGACTAACCTTGAAAGTTAAACCTATCCTCAGCCATTTTCCAAATTGTAGAAAGAAATGAACATTTAGAGTTTCCTAAAGAATATACTGGCTGCCTTTGTTTTGGGATGGGAAGCATGACTCACAGGTAATTTTAATGTGTAAAGCTTTTTAGTCTTCAATGTAGTGTAAGCTCATATTGTTTTCTTCAGCTGGTCATCTTTCAGGCTTTTGAGTGATACTTATCAGTTCTCCCATTTATATGATTAATAGTTTAATACAGGATGTTTCTGGAGCTTTCATTGCTGGCCTGAGTCTTATATCCCTACAGTTGATAGTAATGTATCCAGTAGTTTCAATGGAAATAAGCTTAGGCCAGCGCAAATGTACTGGAAATGTCTGTTCAGAATTTATAGATAAAAACAAGAAAATTCCCAGTATGCTGTTTAAAGAAAATTAACCTGAATTTGTTAAATACCATGCTACTGCATCTTGACATCATTCTTTACAATTCAGATTGGTAGTAAATGCTACTATGTCATTAGGACAAAGTAAAACTGAATTGCCAGTTATTTGCTGGATGCAGAGAACTTTGACTTCTAATTAAGATATTTTTAGAAGAGATTCCTTCAGGTGGTAAGGGAAAGTAGAAGCAATTTTTGATGTAGCCAGAGCTGAGTACCACTAAAGACAGTAAATAAATATTTTTTTTTTTAATGAGATATTGTCCAGTGACTCATTGTTACTCTATGTACCCAGGTACCCTCAGGGGTAGGTAAGTTTCATCAACAGGCATGGCTTATCCACTTAATAATAGGAGCAGATGTCAAATTTTCATGCCCCTAAGATGCTTACTCATACCTAGTAGATCCATCTGGTATAGATCGAGCCTCAGTCAAGTTGTTCTCATCCATGACATTCCCACTGAGAAAGCAAATCAAGCAGAGCTCCTCAGTCCAATGAAAAAGAAACTTGAATATTATCAACATATTTGTAGTACCACAACCCACTTCACTTCACTGTCTTTCTTAATTGCTTTACACAGGTGAGAAGGCTGGTAAAATGGAAGGAAACATTATAATTGGGATAGAATTCCTGGAGCATGCGACCAGTATCTGAGACTTTCCAAAGATGGAACAACTAAAATATTTGTCATTTCTGCAAAAATAGATGATTTAAGAAAGAGAAACAAAATTTTAATATAAAAAGCCTGCTGATAATTCAAGATGTTGACAACTGGTATTAACCTCACTTGTCCACATTTTATGAGCTTAAGGCTATAAATGATGTTTTTCTTCTGTGACTGTTAATTTAGATCCAAGATATAAAAGAAAATGCTAGGCTTTAGAACTTGTGTGATCCCTGCAGTGGAATTACGTGAAAATTCCATATCCAATTGTTTACATTAGCTGGAGGTTTTAAAATACTGTGGCTTGGGTAGGGACTTAGGCTGAGCTTTGACATGTCTCATATTACAAGCCTTTCAATAACTTCAATGCAAATTAACCTGTCTTAATTTTTAACTCTTTCAGCTGATGCTAGAAATGTCTGAAATGTGATGGACCTGTCAGGAAATAATTGCATAACATCTATATCTGGTAACCATACGTGTTAATGACAAATGCTTTGGTCCTGCCTTGAAGAGAGATTTATTTTCTTTTTATGGGATGTCTTCATTAGCTAATAATCAGACTGTATTCTAGAAAGCTGACACATGAAAGGCTTTTATGTTTGTGGAAAGTTTTATGACAACATGATGAGGCAATGCAAATCTTCCACTGAAGGTTGTTACTGTAGTAAGATCCAGTTAATATTGCTGTAGTTCAAACTGTCTAAGTAGTTTTAGTATGTTATTTCTTTCTCAAATAATAGAATTTCATGTTGATTTCCTCTCCCTCTCACCTGTTCTTTCACAGTCTTAGGTTGGTTGCAGGGTGGTCTAGAAGACTGGACTACAGCAATTGTCCTGTGTAATATATGTTTCTTGTGGCATACAGTTCTTAAACTGGGAAAAGCTCCTAAGAAAACTGGAAGAAATGGATTGTATCTATTGTAACCTGCATTAAAAGGCTGGCTCTTCTGTCAGGAATATACTACCAGTGTTGCAGGGCCGAAGGATCCCAGCTGGGATCAGGTTAGCAGGCATGTTAAGTTTCAAGTGGAAAGGGAAAGACTCACCCACCCTTCTATGTGCTCCTTCACTTGATGCCTGGTTTTCATCCACTGTCAACACAATGCAGTCTTTGCTGTTTTGAGAGCTGTTGCAGTTCCTTAAAATAGGATAGGAGTAAAAATGTGCTCTGGAGAGAAATATGTACAGGGTTTACAGGTCTGTGAGCTGAGGAAAGAAAGCAGCACTGAGCTAAAGTCAAGGGAAGGGGGCCATGACTACCTCTTTGTTACGTGATACAGCTAGGAGGAGGACATTCATTACGTGATGTGATATGTGGTACCTGACCAGTACGCAACTGGCATCTGCCAGTCTTTGTTATTGGCTTAATGTGGCAGTCATGTGTGGTGGCTTTCTGCAGAAGTGAGAGCTGGGTTGGGAAGGGACAGTCTGAGGGCCAGACTGATAGGAGCAATGGAGAGAAGAGTGGTAACTTGCACAGTGTGATTTGTTTTTGGGCTGTGCTTCAGAGATGAGACAATGAAGTTTTGGCCTAATTAAACTGTACCCATTGCATCTTGTCCATCTTTCTGTAACATCTACAATGAAGGCAGATGTATGGGAAGACTGTAGCAATTAAAATGTCTGGGAAATAAGACTTCTTCCTGAAATGCTGCTTTAACTGTTGTGGTGAAAGCTTTTTTTGTGTGGCTGACATATGTTTCTTTGAATTAGTGCTTTCTGAGTGTATGTTAACATTATTATGTTGGGTTTTGTTCAGATTGAAGATAGGCTATTCTGTTTGAGTCCAAGGGTCATTTTAATTTGGGCAGTTCTTTAATTCCTGAAAGACCACAGAACTCTTTTGCAAACATTTCTAGGAAATCCCAGGTCTGTTGAGGTGCACTTCACTCACTGAGCCAGGTCTTCTGTGGAAAAAGGAAAATATCCCCAAAGACTGTTTTAAACAACTGTTACAGCTCCAAGGACTGTGTTAATTTTGACACTTGGTACTTTTGAGAGCTTTTCTATGCACTTCAATAATTCTTCTAAAATAGGATTTTTGTATAGAAAACTTTGATTTATAAATATAAATGTGTCTGTTGAACTACCCATGTGTAATTATAGTCAAACTTTAGAACTCATATTTCATCTATAGGATCATTATTTGTGCTGGTTTTTACTGCTGAGATTACACTTTTCTACCTGCTTTTACAATATTAAAAGAACTTGGGGTAGTGAAACAAAGTATTTATACTGGCAATGACGTTTATTGAGCTTCTTGCCTTTTACAGATCAAAGAGGAGAAATTTTATAGTAATAGATCAAGACAACTGGAATAAGAAAGGGGATATTTGACACAAGTATTTTCTGTTGAGAAAGGTACTGCATGGAATTTATTAATTTCTGTTTGTTTTAAAGGGAAATGAAAATATATGTATGCATCAGCTTGTGGTGAATATGGCACCTATTACTGCTTGAAATATTTAGTATCTTGTAAACTAATAACACATGCCAAAGAGAGAGGAAATACATTCCAGAAATTTATCATGTGAATTTCATGCAATTATATTGGAAATAATTAGTATGTTAAGTACAGGAGTCTGAACATACAATTTGATGGTGCCTGATGTTGAGTTGTAATAACACGGGTACTGAAGAGCTGTTAAGTTTTAAGGGCAGGTGTGTATGCATACTCTTGCCAAGATACAAGTATAATATATTAATGAAGATGCCTCCATAGATAGCGGAACAGAACAGGAGAAAATACAGTAAAACATCACATGGCCAGTGTGTAGTACAGTGCATTTAGCAGTTTTGTAATCAGAAATGACTCCATGACAATGCAACCTGCATGGAGAATCCTGTGTTCACATAGTTAATAGCTAGACTATTGATAATGGACATTTTAGATGATCTAAAAATATGTGGTTGGTGGTGAGTATTTTTTTTGTTTGTCTTTTTTTTTAAATGCTTAGTTTCTTAAGAACATGAGACATCAGAACCCTAAGTGTTTTGCAAGTCTAGAAAGCAATGCTGCCCTGAATGGCCCTGAAACTGTGGCTTCTGAGGAAAATCTAGTCTAGCAGGAAGCACTGAAATACTGCTCTTGTGTGTTTGTGGGAGATGGTAGAAGTGTCTGAAGTGCATCTACACATTAGTGTGTTAACGTGGATCAGAGTTTGCTTTTGGAGTGAGTCTCCTGAGCATCATGATTGTCTTTTTGTTTCACATCGTGGACCAGTGTAAGAATTCATGCAGTGGATTTCTTCTGGATGAACATAACTGGAACAGATGGTCCAGGCGGACCTAATGTGCTTTAGCGACTAATGGGCATCATGTCTGTGGGACCAGGCTAGAACTAGTTGAAGAAAAAGGGAAAGAGGAAGTTGGCATATGTGTAGTGCAGACATCAAGTCCATCAACCCCAGTTGTTTTGCTCAACAGATGTGTTACTGTGGTTCACACGACTTCCTGGTGTGGAGACACCCTGGGGTGTTTGTAGCTGATTCTGGAATAATCAACTGGTAGGCAGTGCAGGCGAGCACAGGTGAATGCAGCCTGTGGTAAATGTACCACATCACATGCTGTTGGGAATCACCCAACTAACCAATAATCTTATAATTATACAGAATAGTAATATGGACTCTGATTTTCAGTTATAAAGTCAAATCAGCATTAAAAGCAGCATGCACGCATTTCCGAAACCTGGAATATTACTGGGTTTTGGTAAATCTGTTGTGTTTTTTCAAGTAGACTAAAATAAGTCACGTATGTCTACATTTATATTGTATTTTGCATAAATAAACATATTTTTAGAATGTATTTTGTTCTTTTCGGTGTTAATTTCCCAGTGGGCTACACTTCTGTTACATCCATGAGGTGGCATATACTTTTATTGTCTCATTATTTCATTTGTATAGCAAGTCTACTTTATGACATGACAAAAAAGGCACATTAGCATTTTGGAAGGATGAGGGTTTTGAAGTAGAGCCTACAAACAAATAGTCAACAAGCCGTCTTTTGCTTCCCATATTAATGCTATTAGATTAGTTTCTGTTCACTTCAACTGGATTACTTAACCCCAAGAAACCTGTGCAGGATTTGGCCCAAAGTATGTGCCTTAGTGTGACATTCCATATTAGTTAGTGTGAGTGTATTTAATTCCTCCTATTGCTTAGTGAAGTGAAGTTTATTTCATCTGGATTCTTTTACAGATTGATAGAAACTTCTGCTAAGTAGAATAAGATCTCAGTTGAGATCAGTCTTAGAAGTGGTATGAGTGAAGTCTGTGAAACCACAAGAAGGCAGTCATAACTCACAAGTGCAGTGAAGACATAAGGATTCCTGTGGCTCACTTGTTTTTACAGCTTGTATTTATCTAATAGTTTTTCTATCCATTTGAGAAGACACTGCTGTAAAAAGAGAAAAGGTGTTCCATACTTGAGATGCAAATTTAATCCAAGCGATGCATAGTCTGTATTTTCAAAACTACTGATCTCTTGCTCTTTCATTGGTAATGACCTTTGGATTTTGATGACTGTCTTTCTAGGAACCTAATGATGAGAGAGATGATGAGCCAGAGAACAAATACAGTTGTCTCACAATTTAGGTGACGGTTGTTGATTTTACTTAATTTCTTTTGTAATTACTCTGATTGTAATGTTTTTATTTTTTTTCTGTGTTTTCATTTCGGTGCATGTAATGTTGTGGCTTTAAGTATTTCAGTGTAAACTCTAATGAAAACAGTCTGTAATAGAAACGAAGGTTGAAGATGACTTTGCATGAACTCTTCAGGAACTATCAAAACAAGGTTTAGGCCAATACAGTTCTATTTGTACCCATTCATCTACAGGAGGACCCACCATATCATTGAGATAGGAGTTAGCACATTACAGGTGATGGCAGCATTAGTGTAAATCCAAAAGAAAACATGACTAAGACTTTCTGAAAATTATTTGTGATATGCATTTCCTGGTGTTAAATCCAGATGTTTAAAATTAGACTGCAATGTTAGTCAAGCTGTCACCCATGAAAATGTAATTTTGGTTGATATTTACAAACTGCAGTTATGTCACCAGACGAATTATTAGGCTGGTAGTTCTATAACTATTTCTTATATTGAGTCACCTCTTTAACTTAATTACTTTGGGTTAACCAGTAACCAACATTTACTTTTCTACAGTTTAAACATCTGTGGTATAGAAATGGCTTCTGCTAATGAGGATGTATGTTTGATTTAGCTGTGAGGGATCGCAGTGGCTAGTTAGAGTAAGAGAGGAACTCCAGGTGTATGCTCCAAAATGCGTTCTTCCCTTTGGCTTCCTTTTCAGAATACTGTTGCTCAAGTTAATTTTTTTATAAAAATGATTATAAGTACCTAGTTAAGCTTAATGTTGTATTTCTACATAAGTTTTTATATAACACACATCAAGTTATTCAAGTGTCTGATAGTCATATATTAAACAATGTGACTAATATCTGCTAAGTACTGTTTTTTCTCTTACCTTTTCTCATGTCAGAGTCCTATGCAGTGATTTTTTTGTTTGTTTTTGGTAGGTTTTATATGTTTTGTGGTTTTGCCTGGTTTGGGTCATCTTTATTTGGTTCTGTTGTTGAAATTTTGCTTTGTGCTTTTGTTAACTAGGGCAAAGTCTAAGGACATTTCTTATACATCAGGAAGAAATGAAGATGATGTTATAGACCCCAAAGCACAGTCCCCTGCTGTCAGGCTCAATGAGGACTGGCTGCTCCCAGGGGATGGGGAGCCGGGGGCCAAGGGTCACCCCATCACAGGCCGTGGCCTCTCTGAGGGGAGCAGCCCCACAGGGTGAGCAGAGCTGGGTGCTAGTAACAGGGTCATCAACAGCCCCAGGCATGGCAAGTGATGAGCCAGTGTCAGGGCTAACTGTGGGATGAGTGGGTTCATGCTGCACTGGTGAAGAACTGGCTGAACGGCAGGGCTCAAAGGGGTGTAATGAATGGAGGCTACATCTGGCTGGCAGCTGGTCACCAGTGGTGTTCCTCAGGGTTCAATGCTAGGGCCAGTTCTGTTCCATATGTCTATCAACAATCTGGATGCAGGAGTTCAATGTGTCATTAGCAAGTTCGCTGATGATACCAAACCAGGAGGTGCTGTTGACTCTCTTGAGGGACAGGAGGCCTTGCAGAGGGATCTAGATAGATTGGAGCATTGGGCAGTGATTAATGGGATGAAATTTAACAAGTCCAAATGTGGGATTCTGCACCTAGGACGGACTCACACCAGGAAGACGTATAAACTGGGAGAGGAGTGGCAGGAGAGCTGTCCTGCAGAAATGGATCTGGGGGTGGTGGCCAACAGCAGGCTCAATATGAGTCAGCAGCGTGCCCTGGCAGCCAAGAGGGCAAACCGCGTCCTGGGGTGCATCAAACACAGCATAACCAGCCGGTCAAAAGAGGTGATCATCCCGCTGTATTCAGTGTAGGTGCGGCCTCACCTTGAGTACTGCGTGCAGTTCTGGGCCCCACCATTTAAGAAGGATGTGAAGGTCTTTGAACGTGTGCAGAGGTGGGCAACAAAGCTGGGGAAAGGGCTGGAAACATGGCCTGTGAGGAGCAGCTGAGGACTTTGGGCTTGTCTAGTTGGGAGAAAAGGGTGCTGAGGGGCGACCTCATGGCTGCCTACAGCTTCCTGAGGAGGGGAAGTGGAGAGGGAGGTGCTGAGCTCTTCTCCCTGGGATCCAGTGATAGGACACATGGGAATGCTTCAAAGCTGTGCCCAGGGAGGCGTAGACTGGACGTGAGGAAGCATTTCTTTTCTGAGAGGGTGGTCAAACACTGGAACAGGCTTCATGGAGAGGTGGTCGATGCCCCAAGCCTGTCAGTGCTTAAGAGGCATTTGGACAATGCCCTTAATAATACACTTTAACTTTTGGTCAGCCCTGAAGTGGTCAGGCAGTTGGACGACATGATTGTTGTAGGTCCCTCCCAACTGAAATAGTCTATTCTAGTCTAAAAGGAGACAGGACCAGAGACAGGGCTGGAGATGAGGCCTCAGCAAGGGGTCATAGGTCCAGCCACAAGAGAGGGCCAGGGACAAGCTACAGGGTACACCCAGGAGATGAGCAGCCTACAGCATAGGTGAGAAGTCTATCCAGGAGGCAGGGCCAGAGAGAGGCACAGCTACAGCATAGCTCACTGTGCTGGTTTTGGCTCGGTTAGAGTTAATTTTCATCACAGTAGCTGGTATGGGGCTGTGTTTTGGATTTGTGCTGAAAACAGTGTTGACAACACAGGGATGTTTTAGTTACTGCTGAGCAGTGCTTACACAGAGCCAAGGCCTTTTCTGCTTCTCACCCCACCCCACCAGCAAGTGGGCTGGGGGTGCACAAGGAGCTGGGAGGGGACACAGCCAGGACAGCTGACCCAAACTGGCCTAAGGGATATTCCATACCATAAGACATCACGCTCAGCATATAAAGCTGGGAGAAGAAAGAAAGGGGGACATTTGGAGTGATGGCGTTTGTCTTCCCAGGTAACTCTTACGTGTAATGGAGCCCTGCTTTCCTGGAGATGGCTGAGCACCTCCCTGCCAATGGGAAGTGGTGAATGAATTCCTTGTTTTGCTTTGTTTGTGTGTGTGGCTTTTGCTTTAGCTATTGAACTGTCTTTATCTCAACCCACGAGTCTTCTCACTTTTACTCTTGCGATTCTCTCCCCCATCCCATTGTGAGGAGAGTGAGTGAGTGGCTGTTTGGTGCTTAGTTGTTGGCTAGGGTTAAACCACAACACTCACGCAAGGACTGACAGCCCCAGCTGGGCTGCAGTGGGACTTCTGGGCCCATGGGCAGGAGGTGAGTGTGGAGACCCCAGGTGAGGCAGGTCAGGGCTGCTAAGGCCTACTCATGTCTTCAGGGCTCTGACAGCTGCACACACAATGTTGAAACATGTGACAAAGGTGAAAATATCAGCTAACTTCTCTGGAGGAATCAAAACTATAAACTGGAAGTTATGGAGTTTTGAAAAACAGCAGTGAAAAAAAATTAAAGATATTATGATAGTGTATAAATTATGCCATGATCCATTTTGAACGTTGCATGCTGTTACTGTCCTTCCATCTCAAAAAGAAGTGTAGTAGCAGTAGGAAAATTACAGAGAAGAATAACAAGAAGGGCCAAAAATGTGGAATAAGCCCTTAGTTGCTTGTCCAGTTCTTACACTTTTGCTTCAGGAACCATTTTTTGCCACTCTTGGATACATGACATTGGGCTATCTGGAATTTGTTTCAGTTCTCTATGACTGGTATTAAATATTTAGGCATGAACTGTTAGGTTGTATGATAAAAGTTGTTCTGCAGACCCATGAAAGGGCTCAGAGAGGTGACGGCAGGTGGGGGATCCCAAATCACACCCTGCGTGGCTCCTCCCAGGCCCAGCACAGGAGCTGTCAGCCCATCAGAGGCCCCTCTCCACAAGGCCAGGGGAGCACAGAATAAGGACTCAGAGGCAGGGACAGCCTGTCCCAGGAGAGCCTCAGCCCCACTCTCCAGCCATGGGACCCATCAAGGTGAATCAAAACCAGGTTCCCTTTTGGACTGAGGGGAGATGCTGCCTGGGGTATGGGATGTATTATGGGGTGCAGAGGAAGAACATTTTTGGATCACACAGGACTTACTATGGGGAAATAAAGGGATAAGGGGATAAAAGGGCTGTATGCGTGTAAATAGGTGACACGCTTCTCTGGCCATGCCCTGCTCCTGACAGTGCAGTCTGTCCTATCTTATTAAATTCCACTTCTAACTCTTTTCCTGGCTGAAGGGCATCTGTTGTGTGTGTGCGTATGGGGGCTTGAGTGCCAGCAACCAGAGTCAGAGCCCGGGGCAGAGGGCCCGTGTGTCTGTGGTGCCAGCGGGGGTCTAGGTGCCAGTGGCAGGGCTGGGACCGTGGGGCAGAGGGCCTGTGTGCTGAGAGCCGGCGGCTGGAGGGACCGGAGCGAGTGAAGCCACGTGCCAGCCCCTGGTGTGGGATTGTGGGTCACAGGGACCCGTGTGTCTGTGGTGCCAGCAGCTGGACCGAGTGTGGGTGAGTGTGTGAGCACTAGTGAAGAGCCAGCTGGACAAGCCCATGGGTAGGTGAGGTGGCCTGGGAGCTGCGTATGAGTGTGTGCCTCCAGGGATGAGAGGACAGCAGGTTGGATACTGCGGGACCAGGGGAGTCCTGCCAGCTCTGGGTGTGTCACGGTGTGTCACTGTGTGTCTCTAAGAGCAAGACCACAGGGGCCTTGGCTACTGGGGGCTAGAGTAAAGCCCCCAGCCACAGGGGTGTTGGCCACTGGAGCCCCAGTCTGCTTTGTCAGTGTGTGTGAGATGGGCTGTACCAGCAGCTGTAGTGGGGCTGTGTTCTTGGGGGCTCGTATCCAGGTGCTAGCAACTGTGGAGACTTGGATCCAGGGGCACCTATTGGGTGGACTTGCTTTTTCTGCAGTATATGACAATGTTTTATATTAGCTGGAACTTCCTAGTAGTAATTAGGGTTGTCACATGGTTTAATATAGGTTAGAGTTGATGAAAGCATAACTAACCAAGGTCTGATCATTTTCTGTCAGGATGGGATGAAGTATCCCAATCAAATGTTTATAATGGAAACTGCTGCTATACATGCAAATGCCATTCCTGTTTATGTAAGTATCAGAAATGGTTCTGCTCAATAACATTCAACTTATAATTTGTCAATGCTTTCTTTATTCCATTTCATTCCTTATTAGAACCATTATAAGGCAACAGAAATCCCCTACTAATGAATTAATTATTTCCTTAAGACATAATTTACAATGAAATAAGAAACTTCATAAAATGAACAAAATGTATGTTTTCAGTTGTTTGTATGTCTTCTTGTCTTCCCTGGATGAAAGCCAAGGAACAAGAATATTTCTGGGGTTCTGTTGTGTTTTATGGATCTCATACTGATCCTCTTCTATCCATGGCTTCTCTAGTGGATGGTCTTCAAACTTGCCCTACGTTGGACAAGCACACAGAAGTTGAAGACACTAAAAACATATTTGCAGAAATTGTCCTTGAAGGAGCAGTCTTGTTTCCCAGAGGTAGACCTCATCATTGGGCCGTATGATTTTGCTTGTTCACCATCTCTAACCCCAATGTATCTCCTGTTCATTTCTACAGAGTGATTCAGTTTTTCTGGCCAGGTTTCAGTCCACCCTAGCCTGTTGCTAAGAGTAATTTCAAAGTGTGTAAGGGCTTAAATTTGCTCTACCTTGGTGAAAGACTTCTGAGGCAAGTGTTCAAGCTCTTGTACAAAAAGGTATCTTCTTTTCATTTTTCTGCCATATTTTCAAAGAAAAATGCGTTCTGGTTATTTATATGCAAAAGGATAACTAAATATCAGAGCCCAGGAGAGGTGGGACTGCAGTTCCCCTGTCCATACATCTACTACAATCTCAAGAGAAAGGCTTTGAGAAATAAATTTTTCTTTGGTATTTCCTACCTGCTGGGTTTGGTATCTCTCCCCACTAAGTGTACAGGCTTTTCTGAAATTCATTCCTAGGTGCATGCTTTGGTATTTGGGAACTGGAATTTGTTGATTCCATTCTGCACCTTAATTCCATACTTTATAGAGTTGGGCCTGGGCACACACAGCACTGCCATAGATAAGTCCCTATATTAATTTGTGTTTTAGTGAGCATGCAGTCAGGAAATGTATGTCAGGCATAGTATAAATTACATTTTACCATTACATATAATTTCATGCTATTGAGATTTTTGAAAGGTTAAGGAAAATGTTGGGAACATGTCTCTTTAAATTCATCATTGCAGCAGTTATTTATTTGTGTACTCAGTACCCACTGATGTGAAACAGAGCATTTGTTATTTGAAGGGCTTATTTCTATGCTTTTTTGTCACTTTGAAAGAATCAGCGAGGTCATCAGGAGAGGCCACTTCTGAGAGATAGCAGTTTCACTCAAAAGTGAATTGAAGATTGGGCAGGGGAGAAAAGACTTCCAAAACTCATAATAGGTATACAGGTATTGTCATAGTAGATTAAATGGCTAGTTCATTTTTCACAGCTGATCTCTGGCATTTCAAAAGAAGGGTTGTATCTCCTAACATAATTATGGACAAAGATGCAAATGAAGGAAATTATTTTTTTTTCCATTGCACCAATGAAAGGCCAGTTTTTACTTGCTTATGAAGGTTATTAATTTTTTTTTTTCCCTGGGGAACACTGTAGATAGATGAAGATTGATTCTTCATTGCCTCTTTACATGCATTTTTTCTTAGAAGAGATGCTGCACAGCTTTTCTTTTTTCAAGGCATAAGAGGGCAGAGAGCACAGATATTTCTGTCTTAACTGTTTAGTCCCAAGGACATTTGTGGTTTACAGAGGAAAGCAAGCGTGCACATATACTTGCTGAAATGAAGACTAGTAAGACTAATTAAGGATGCCAATTTATCAGTTTCACTGAAAAAACTTGTGGCTTATATTTTCATGAAAAATTTGAATGATAAATCTTGTAATATTTGTCTGATCCCCTCTTCCCCTCCCCCCCCCCCCCCCGCCTTTGCTTTTGTAAACTCTAGCCTTATATGTGTCAAACAGTCCTAGTCTTTGAAGGTCTGATTCTGTTTGTCTACAGTTTCCTTTCTGGCTGACTGAAAGTGTGTGGGGCTCAGGCAGTGGCCTGAGTTCCTGTTGTCTCCATCTACTCTGTGATGTTGGAGACTGTTTTAGTCTCGTCTGCCAGACATCTTTCATATGACGTGTCAGTGCTGGGAAGATAGAATATTTGGAGTTTGCCCCATTGAGTGCAGTTTCATCTCCTCTTCAATATACAAATTAAGATACTTTAAGGTTGCCCTGAAGGTACACTGGTGGAAGGCTTATGGATGGGCAGAAACAGTGGTATTTAACTCTTCCTTGAGGCCATTTCTGCACAGCACAGTTTAAGCCACTGCTAAAGACAAAGTCAGAACTCTCATTGGCATGTCAGATCAGGATTGTGTTTGAAGAAAAACAGATTTGAGGGAACTGAGGATGTAATCTGGGAGCATGTAAAATGCTACAGATAAAACACAAATTTCTGATAGTTTGAAAGTACAGTGACAGCCAGGTACACTAGATTAAAAGCAGAAAAAAAATCACAGCTGAATGTTTGTGTAACTTAGATTAACCATTTGCTAAGATGCAGAGTGGAGGAAGAGAGTGTTCATTTAGCATTCCTGCTTCCTCTGATGCCCTGTTGTTCTAAGGAAGCCTGTAGGATTTGCTTTCACCTTGTACAATGAAAGATCATTCACATCATGTTAGTTTGTATGAAGCTGAATTTGCTAAACAATACTTTTATGTTTTGCTAAACTTACTTTTTAATTCAAGTGGTAATAGTTTTCAGTAGAAAAATGAAAACATTTGTAGACATTAAAATTATGAAGTAGGAAAGGCACACTCTGGACATTATGGCATTATTGTCTCAAGTAACAGGTAAAATTCAAAAGCAGGAGTGCTTTTTCTAGTTCAATGGAAAGCAGCAGCATAACTGAAACAAAGTGGTGAGCTGCTACTAATCTGTTATTTGAATCAGCTACCTCTGTCACATTTTATATGAAGAAGAAAGGGGGGATAAATTGAAGGTAGCACATAAAATATTGTTTTAACATTGCTGCTGGCTAGATCTGTAAATGGAAATAATAAATCCTTACACAGCATTGAGGGTAATACTAAAGTATTCCCACTAGCATATGTTATTTACAGCTGTTCTAAAGTTTTATTTCTTCTATTTACTTCTCTCTTTTTTGAAGGGGTTGGACCTGACATGTTGCTCATATGTAGCTATTCTTATGCTAGCAAATCTCAAGTTTAGCTGAATTCTACAGTAATGACAGATAAAAGTGGTATTATAAAGTCAAATGATGATTGCATTGTAACCTGCTGGGAAGTTAAGACGAAATAAATGTTCATAAAATATTGAAATTAAATTGTAGAAACTAAAATTCTTAATTTGCTCCTAAATAAGCTAACAAGTGGATAGAAGTGAATATATCTTTACATTTATAATCCCCAGAGCTCCTTAGGTAATGCAGAAATAGAAATTTTTAGCATTACAGCTCATCTGAAGAAAAAAAAAGCATACATAAAAGTTTTTGAAGTTCAGATTAGAAGTTGAGGGGAAAGAATAACTATAATTTGCATTAGTTTGGTTCTTAAGGTACAAGAGTAACATGCAAGTTCAATACTTTAGTTTCAGTTCCTGAATTTCCCAATGTATCTAATCCAAATCTGTGTTACTGACATGTCTTTGCATTGTATCAGATTGAAAGTACGCTTAATGCTCAAAATGAGGAAGGCAGTGATTTATCTTGTGTGGCTGAAACACAAAAGTTTGTAGCCTAATTATCTTATCCTCCTTCTTTTTGTCTTTCCTCCTAACAGAGACTTAACTAAAATTTGGAAGGTGATTCTGAATTGTCCTTGGAAGTGACTTGCCATTGGTATTTTTACAGAACCATCTTAGTGAGCTGTGCTCATCTCTTTAAATACAGAAAGGAAATGCCCTCAGCTAAATGACTGATCTAACCAATTTTTTTTTTCCTCCTACTGATCTTGAGGTAGATCTGGATTTATTTATTTATTTATTTATTTATGTTGGTCCATCAGTGCATAGAGTGTGCTTACCTTAAAGCACAAGTAGAAACAATGTCCTGTTGATGTTGTTACAATAACTTGTGTTTAGTTTAAAGGCAGATTTATGTTCTTTGCTGTATGAAGGCTTTAGCTTTCACAAACTATCTGATGGGAACTTCTGAGTCAAAATCCATACTGTTTCTGTCGTTTTACTTGCTGTGCTTTCTTCTTTTGGTGTTCAGAATCTTGGATAAAAAGGGATTCTAGTCCTTTTTGCTATGTTTTTGTGTTGGGACCAAGCTCCTGTAATAGCTAGAAAGATTACTGGAACAATTTCAGGAGAGCAACCTTTGACTTCTCAAAAGATCTGCTTGGAAGAGTCCCGTGGGATAAGGCCTTGGAGGGAAGGCGGGCCCAAGAAAGCTGGTTAATATTCAAGGATCACCTCCTCCAAGCTCAAGAGCAGTCCATCCCAATGAATAGGAAGTCAGGCAAAAATGCCAGGAGGCCTGTGTGGATGAGCAAGGAGGTCCTAGCAATACTCAAACGCAAGAAGAAATGCATACCATACAGAGGGTGGAACCAAGGATGGGTAAACTGGGAAGAATACAGAAACATTGTCCAGGCATGCAGGGATGAAGTTAGGAAAGCTAAAGCCCAAAGGGGATTGAATCTGGCCGTGGACGACAAAGACAACAAGAAGGGCTTCTGTAAGTACATGGGAGACAAAAGGAAGACTGGGGAAGCTCGTTGCCCAACGAGACAGGGGACCTGGTTACACAGGACATAGAAAAGGCTGAGGTACTGATGGCCACCTTTGCTTCAGAGTTTATTAGCATGACCGGCCTTCAGGAATGCCAGGTGCCAGAGACCGGAGGAAGGGTTGGAGCAAGAAAGACGTAGCCTTGTTGGAAGAGGACCATGTCAGGGAATATGTAAGGAAACTGGACATGACTAAGTCCATGGGCCCTGATGGGATGCACCCACAAGTGCTGAGGGAGCTGGCAGATGTTGTTGTGAGCTGCTCTTGATAATCTTTGTTCGATCATGTCCATTGGGAGAAACGCGCAAAGACTGGAGGAAAGCAAATGTTACTCCTATCTTCAGGAAGGGAAAGAAGGAGGAGCATGGGAACTGCGGGCCAGTCAGCCTCACTTCCAGCCATGGGAAGGTGATGGAGCAGCTAATCCAGAAAACCGTTTCTAGGCACATTAAGGACAAGGAAATCACCAGGAGTAGTCAGCGTGGCCTATGCCACGGGGAAGTCTTGCTTGATCAACTTGATAACCTTCTATGATGAAGTGACTGGCCCAGTGGGCAAGGGTAGAGCTGTGGATGTTGTCTACGTGGACTTCAGCAAGGTCTTTGACACTGTCTCCTGTAAGATCCTTACAGAGAAGCTGTTGATGTGCAGGCTGGATGAGCAGACAGTGTGGTAGACTGAAAACTAAGCGAATGGCCAGGCCCCGAGTGTGGCGATGAGCGGTGCAAAGTGTTGTTGGAGGCCAGTGACTAGCAGTGTGCCCCAGGGATCAATAGTGGGTCCAGTGCTGTTTAACATCCTCATTAATGACCTGGTTGATGGGGCAGAGTGTACCCTCAGCAAGTTTGCTGATGACACAAAAGAGGGAGGACTGGCTGATCTGCCAGTGGGTGATGCTGCCATCCAGAGGGACCTTGAGAGGCTGGAGAAATGGGCTGACAGGAACTTCCTGAAGTTCAAGAAGGGGAAGTGCAAAGTCCTGCACGTGGGGAGGAATATCCCTGTGCACCAATGTATGCTGGGGGCCACCCATCTGGAAAGCAGCTTGGTGGAAAAGGTCCTGAGAGTCCCGCTGGACACCGAGTTGAAGATGAGCGAGCAATGTGCACTGGCAGCAAAGGATAATGGTATCCTGGTCTGCATTAGGCAAAGTATTGCCAGCAGGTGGAGAGGGGTGGTCCTTTCCCTCTCTTGAGCACTGGTGAGGCCACAGCTGAAGTGCTGTGTCCAGTTCTGGGTCTCCTCAGTATAAGAGAGTCAAGGACATACCGGAGAGAGTCCAGTGAAGGGCCATGAAGATGCTGAAGGGACTGGAGCATCTCTCCTACGAAGAAAGGCGGAGAGAGCTGAAGCTGTTTAGCCTAGAGAAGAGAAGGCTGAGGGGCTAATGTCATCGATGTCTAGAAAGAGCTGGAAGGAGGATGTAAAGCGGGCAGAGCCAGGCTCTCTTCAGTGGTGCTCAGTGGCAAGACCAGAGGCAATGGGCACAAACTGAAACTCAGGAGGTTCCCTCTGAACATGAGGAAACACTTTTTTTTACTGTGAGGGTGAGCGAGCACCGGCACAAGTTGCCCATAGAGGTTGTGGAGTCTCCATCCTTGGAGATATTCAAAAGCTGTCTGGACCTGGTCCTGGCCAAATTGCTGTAGGTCTCCCTGCTTGAGCGGGGGTGTTGGATCAGATGACCTGCAGAGGTCCCTTCCAACATAAAATCTTAGCATGATAGAATGGTTTGGGTTGGAAGGGACCCACATGGATCATGGAGTCCAAATCCTGTCCCTGCACAGGACAGCCCTGAAATTCACACCATGTGTCTGAGGGCATTGTCCAAGTGCTTCTTGAATATCATCAGGCTTGGTGCCGTAACTATCTCCCCAGGGAGCCTGTTTCAGTGTTCCAACACCCTCTGGGTGAAGAACCTTTTCCTAATATCGAGCCTAAACCACCCCTGCATATCTTCCTGCCATTCCCTCGTGTCCTATCATTGGTCACCAGAGAGAAGAGATCAGCGGCTGGCCCTCCTCCTCCCCTTGTGAGGAAGCTGTCGACCACATTGAGGTCTCCCCTCAGTCTCCTCTTCTCCAGGCTGCACATACCATGTAGCTTTAGCCACTCCTCATGTGGTTTCTCCTCTAAACCCTTCACCAACTTTGTGGCCCTCCTCTGGACACTCTTTATTAGCTTTATATCCCTGATGTACTGTGGCACCCAAAAGTGCACACAGTACTCGAGGTGAGGCCGTACCAACGCAGAGTAGAGAGTGACAATCACCTCCCTCGACCGGCTAGCAATGCAGTGCTTGATGCACCCCAGGACACGGTTGGCCCTCTTGGCTGCCAGGGCACACTGTTGGCTCATGTTCAACTTGCCGTTGACGAGAATCCCCAGATCCGTCTCTTTGGGGCTGCTCTCCAGCCTCTCATTCCCCAGGCTGTACATACATCCAGGGTTGCCGTGCCCCAGGTGCAAAATCTGGCACTTGCCCTTTTTAAACTTCATACAGTTGGTGATTGCCCAGCTCTCTAATTTGTCTAGATCTCTCTTTAGGGCCTCTCTGCCCTCGAGAGTGTCAACAGCTCCTCCCAATTTTGTGTCGTCAGCAAGCTTAATTAGTATTCCTTCCAGTCCTGCATCCAAGTCATTTATGAAGAGATTAAAGAGTACTGGCCCTAAGATGGATCCCTGTGGAACCCCACCAATGACTGGCTGCCAGCCTGATGGAACCCCTTTTACTATGACCCTCTGAGCCCAGCCCGTCAGCCAATTGCTTACCCATTGCATTTTGTGAGTGTGTGACTTGAACAATCTTCATATTCATAGAATTGTAGAATCATGGAATGGTTTGGGTTGGAAGAGGACCTTCAAAGATCATCTAGTCCACGCCCCCTGCCATGGGAAGGGACATCTTTCACTAGATCAGGTTGCTCAAAGCCCCATCCAACCTGACTTTGAACACTTCCAGCGACAGGGCATCCACTACTTCCCTGGGCAAGCTGTTGCAGTGTCTCACCACCCTTACTGTAAACAATTTCTTCCTCATGACCACTTCATATCTACCCTCTTTCAGTTTAAAACCACTGCCTCTTATCCTGTCACTCCAGGCCCTGGTAACAAGTCTTTCTCTGTCTTTCTTATAAGCCTCCTTCATATGTTGAAAGGCTGCAATGAGGTGTCCCCGGAGCCTTCTCTTCTCCAGGCTGAACAACCCCAACTCACTCAGCCTTTCCTCAGAGGAGAGGTGTTTCAGCCCTCTGATCACCTCCTCTGGACCTGGTCTAACAGGTCCATGTCTTTCTTGTACTGGTGACCCTAGAGCTGGATGGAGTAGTTCAGGTGGGTCTCACGAGAGTGGAGTAGAGGGGGACTGTCACTTCCCTTGACCTAGTGGCCACATCTTTGGATCTTGTGTGAAGGTGTGGCTACATACTTGTATGAAGACATGCACAAACATGATCTCCTCAAACCTTTGCTAAGAGGGATCGAGCTTCAAAGCATAGGCTTCATAGCAGTGGTAGCAAGCCACTGGATTCAAGCTTATAAGTTTTGCTGAGATCCGAATAGAGTACTGCGGTTTTGAGAAACTGGTCTAGTTGGCTTAGTTACAATGCATGTTAATGTATCTATTTCTGCTTCTTAATTTTAGTTGTTTTATATCCAGAGAATAATTTTGGCTTTATCTGTGTGATTTTGTGCCTAAGAAGTTATGTATGTATATTATTGTTATTTGAATCTCTCCTTATTAAAACAAACAAACAAACAAACAACAACCAGGAAAAAAAAAAAAAAGAAAGTGTAGTCCTGCTAGTGCTTTGCATTCCGGACTACCTGAATTCCTCTTCCCTGGAGAATGATTTCGAGATCGATAGTCAGTGCCAAAGTGAAGGCATAGGAGAATCACATTAATTCATCCCTGCGGGGATACCATGCCTAATTCATATGAAAGGACGTCCTACTACTCCCTCATAGACTCACCGTTGTAGTCAAATTGAGAACAACAAATTTAGCAGAATCTTCATCTCTTCTGTTTTCAGAGTATTAGCTTATAAATTATGGAAGAAATGTATACATAGAAGTTCCTAAGTGCATGAACGTGCACTCTGTGTTGCAAAGTTTTACACCATTTCTCATGTTCAGTCCACAGAGTCACTTAAGATCTTTCTGATATTCTACTATACAGAAAGTGAGTCAATATTTTGTCTCATCTGTTAACCCCACAAACATACACTTTTGTTTTCTGAGCTGTGTTTTTTTAACTGGGAAATATTGTCTCCACAGTTGACCCTTCAGAATCTCCTCTAGTAGAACAGCAGGTTGCTGTTTGTCCTTGTGCAAGTTTCATATTTATCTTTCTGTTCTCATCATGTTCTCTTTTCCTTTAACTTAAATTATTATTTTGCATGTGATACTGTATTGGTTGTTTTACTGCAGTCAAGACAAATGAGAAGTACAGTTTTTCCTCATCTGGGAAAAGCACCTTATTATCAAAAGTGTAAAATAAAACTGGCATTGTTGACTTTTGGTAAACTCATGTTGCATTTAATTGAATTTTCCATTTACTACAAGGCCGTTCATTGTCTTTCCTTGATAATTTAAGTATTGTGCAATACTGGAATGTGGTTAATAGGCTTTCCATTAATGAATCACTACCAATCCCCATCAATTTCTTAATTACAAGTGTTAACCTTTGTTTGCTTCCTAGCAAGTCTAGATAGTGTTTACAAAGATGGACTAAAAGGTGCCTTCAGTGAGTTTTCCACCAGCCTTGCTTCATGAAATGCTTTCCTAAATTTTCTCTGGTCACTTTACACTTGCTTGAGCCTTTTACTCAACACAAGGGAGTTGAAGTCAGGATTGGTACTAATGTTGTGACACAACATTGTTCTCTGAACAGAACTGGAAGGTGAATTCTGTTTACACCTGTTAGGGTAATCATGTCTAGTCTTAAAGAAATATTAATATTCATGTATTTTTTCTTTGCTTTTCAGAACAATGGGTCACTTGCTTGGTGCCAGAATCATAAACAGTGTTCAAAGGTATGTCCTTTTTTTCCCCCTCTCACTTAAATTACCTAGTTGCTTTCAATCTCTTGTCTGTAGATTTAGTACTTTTCATTTTAGCCTGTTTTCAGAAGCATCTGCTTATATTTTATTTGGAAACCTCAACCTATAATAAAATATTCAAAATTAAAACGAAATTATTTACTCTTTCAGGACAAAGGAATCATGTTTGAGGGTATCAAGCTTAGATAAACCAATATAATTCTGTGGTTATCAACAAAATTTACACTGGCAAAAATCTGGTGTATCATTTGCGTTCTTTCAGTATTTTTGGTCATAAGAAAGTAAAAATGTTAGTCACTTTCAAATCTTCCTCCAACAGCACTGAGGTATGCCAACATTCAACATTTCATTCAGTTTGGGTATTTAATTTTTAGCCTGATACTGAATTTCTTTGAAAAAATTCTTGATACAAACCCAGTGGCTCTACTGATGTCCTGTCCTATCCTAGCACTTTACCCCTGAAAGCTTAGAGAGTAAGTAAGCTAATTGTCAACTGATTCTCCTGTGCAAGAGGCTTTCTTTGGTGCCTGGACAGAAGCAAGAGTGATTTGGGAGCTTTGGTGGGTCAAAGTGGAATTACACACACTAGTGCTGACTGTTCGTAAACGTCATGGAAGATGCATCCATTGGAAATTTACCTGAAAATAGTGAAGGTAGTATTTTTGTCTAATCTTTGTGAAAATGTATTTCTACAGTAACTTAGCCTTTTTAACTTCAATATTTATTCTTTATTCTGTGAAGGTTGTACTGCAAATGGAATTAAATCCAAGTAGCATTGTTCTGTATTGTTTTAATAACGTAATCTATGTAAATGCTGGTGCTAACCCTTGATTTTAACACATGAAAATTTCTTCTTTACATTTAAAGAGTGAGATTACTGATTCACTGAACTGGTTTCTGTTGAAATGAATGGAATTGGAAATGGATCAATTTTTTATTGACTGTTCCATCGCAGGAAAATAAAACAAAATTAATAGCTTTTCTTGTATTAAAACTACAGTATAACTACATCAGTACAGGAAGAGAGTGCAACAATTCCTGTTACCTGTGCCACGCTGCTAAGGGTTGCCCTCTGCAATGAAGTCTCATCATTCTTAAAAAAACCCAAACAGAGGTGCAGAGAATGTGGCTCATCATAACTGAAGTGCCTTTTAAGGAAAGTGTGGGTGTCTTGCCCAGTACCACAGTGATCCTGATGTAATTTTCTTTTTTATTCATTTATGAAGGCTGCCATGGTATCTAATCTGAAAAGTTTCCCAGTGGTTTGTGTCTGCCCTACAAAGAAGGAATCATACAATAAAAGTTTTCCAGATTTTAAAGCAAGGCTAAGGTTATAGGAACATTTCTCTGAGTCACTCCCAAGTTCATAGAATCCACTGAAAATGGATATAACCTATTATGAATTTAAGGTTTACCTTAAGATTGTATTGCTCTCTTGAAATCAGTGTAAGACTGCTACAAATTAATATTATTTTATAATACAAAATGCAACAACAGTTTAAGTTTTAAATTACTTAACATATACTGTACAGTCATGTTACCTTACCTTTTCATTCTTTCTTAGGAAGGTAATACATTTTATGTAAGAAAGCAGCTTTGCCATATTTAGAAAATAAAAATAAATATAAACTTGGTCAAATTGTTACAGAGCTGAACATGAGCAGAATGTTCTCTTATTTCAAGCAAGCTTCGGTCTTCTGTGTTTTGCAGTGCAAAGTCAAGCAATTGCATTACCTAACTGAAACTTTTAAATCAATGCAGGGGACTGAGTTAACCTTTTAAAAATGCAAATTCCTTTCACTGCTTGTCAGCACCTCAGTGGAGGAGTGTTATGAGTGTGATTCTGCTGAATATCTCAGACAACATTTTTTCTAGTGGATTCTCCCAGTGTCCACCTTTATTTTGTGGCTGTGGTGTTAAGTGACTCAGCTTTTTGAGGTGACTTGTGGCCACAATTTTGTACGTAGAATAACTGGGGAAAATATTGTAATACTAGCATACAATGAAAATTTTTTTTTCCTCATGAAAGTCTGTGGTCTTTTTATTTAAGGATACTTCTGTAGTTGAAGAAAGCTGTTGATAAGATATTGTTCAAGTTCGTTTGGTCAGTGAAGTACCTCTAAAGTTAATACAAGCTATTATACCATTGCCCTCTAATACAAGTTTAGACAACAACTGTTAGTTTGAAGATGAATACATTTGAGAACTACTGCTTTTTCAAAGAGCTGCAAATCTAATGAACTAAAATGGTTTTAGCTCTCACAGGAGCAGTTGTAGATTGCTATCTACATCCCAAACAGCTATTTACTTTTGTTATTCTAATGGCGCAAGTCACAAAATCATGACTGTGAGCAGCAAAATATGCACCAATGATTTTATATGTCATTTGATTTAATAAGATCTCTCTAGAGGTCTAGTTTACAAGATAAAACACAAAAAAGCTCTTGAAAGCTTGCCCTGTTTTGACATGAGGTGGGTAATTTCAGTATATTAAAAATACTCTATTAAAATTAGGACAGCTATAGGATCATTAAATAAATTGCCATTTTTGGTCATAGTAGTTATTTATTAGCTGCCATCCTGCACTCCTACTTGTCTGCTTGTACAGAGTTGAGGCAGTCTGAGGGCTTCTTTGGGATCCTGTCAATAGCCTGGTTGGCTTCCAGTGCGAATATGAGTATTGAGGTAAAATTGTCACTGAAGTCAGTGAAGTTTGCTGTGAATTTCTTTGGAAATAGATTTGAAAGATAATTTTTATTTGTCTGACTTTGTCCATAGTTCTATTGTTGTGTTTGAGCCTATGCTTTTCGTATTATTTTATAGTTTTGTCTTTATTTTTTCTCATATTTTGCTCTTTTTCTACTGTGTTTAGTCTTCTTGTTACTACTTTATGGCGGGTATTAGGTTTCCTTTTATTCTTGAGACCATGAGATTTAAAAAAAAAGAATTTTTAGTAGAAATGGAATGGAGCAATCTCTTTTTTTTTTTTTTTTTTTTTTTTTG
Source organism: Morus bassanus (assembly GCA_031468815.1). NCBI lineage: Eukaryota > Metazoa > Chordata > Aves > Suliformes > Sulidae > Morus > Morus bassanus. The sequence continues at coordinate 81,708,861 of CM062568.1, read as the reverse complement.
GCCCCCTAATTAAAGTAGGGGGTGTGTTTCACTTTCTTATAGTCCCTTAAAAATGTACTTTGGCATTAAAGTTTATTTTAAGGTTTAGACAATTTTCTACAACTTATCCAGGATAAAAGTGTTTGATACTGTTCGTTAGAATTAAACTAATGCTTGAGAATTATTGTACACACAAACTAATGTATTTTTATGTGACAACATCCTTATGTTGTTTATATATAGATAAAAACAGTGAATATTAATCCAGTAACTATTTGGTCCTGAAACTGGTTCTTTTAATCTTAAATATATTAAGCATGAAGCTGAGTCTTGAAAAAGTGCTGGGTTCTTATTTGGAAATCAGAGGAATAAAACAGAATAATCTCAGTTGGGAGGGACCTACAACAATCATGTCGTCCAACTGCCTGACCACTTCAGGGCTGACCAAAAGTTAAAGTGTATTATTAAGGGCATTGTCCAAATGCCTCTTAAGCACTGACAGGCTTGGGGCATCGACCACCTCTCCATGAAGCCTGTTCCAGTGTTTGACCACCCTCTCAGAAAAGAAATGCTTCCTCACGTCCAGTCTACGCCTCCCTGGGCACAGCTTTGAAGCATTCCCATGTGTCCTATCACTGGATCCCAGGGAGAAGAGCTCAGCACCTCCCTCTCCACTTCCCCTCCTCAGGAAGCTGTAGGCAGCCATGAGGTCGCCCCTCAGCACCCTTTTCTCCCAACTAGACAAGCCCAAAGTCCTCAGCTGCTCCTCACAGGCCATGTTTCCAGCCCTTTCCCCAGCTTTGTTGCCCACCTCTGCACACGTTCAAAGACCTTCACATCCTTCTTAAATGGTGGGGCCCAGAACTGCACGCAGTACTCAAGGTGAGGCCGCACCTACACTGAATACAGCGGGATGATCACCTCTTTTGACCGGCTGGTTATGCTGTGTTTGATGCACCCCAGGACGCGGTTTGCCCTCTTGGCTGCCAAGGCACGCTGCTGACTCATATTGAGCCTGCTGTTGGCCACCACCCCCAGATCCATTTCTGCAGGACAGCTCTCCTGCCACTCCTCTCCCAGTTTATACGTCTTCCTGGTGTGAGTCCGTCCTAGGTGCAGAATCCCACATTTGGACTTGTTAAATTTCATCCCATTAATCACTGCCCAATGCTCCAATCTATCTAGATCCCTCTGCAAGGCCTCCTGTCCCTCAAGAGAGTCAACAGCACCTCCTGGTTTGGTATCATCAGCGAACTTGCTAATGACACATTGAACTCCTGCATCCAGATTGTTGATAGACATATGGAACAGAACTGGCCCTAGCATTGAACCCTGAGGAACACCACTGGTGACCAGCTGCCAGCCAGATGTAGCCTCCATTCATTACACCCCTTTGAGCCCTGCTGTTCAGCCAGTTCTTCACCCAGTGCAGCATGAACTCCCTCATGTCACAGTTGGACAACTTGTCTGGAAGGATGCTGTGAGGGACAGTATCAAAAACCTTAATAAAATCCAGAAAAACTATGTCCCCTACATTCCTTCTATCCACTAGGCAGATGACTTTGGCATGGAAGGACGTCAAAATAGTTAAACAGGACTTTCCTTTTGTGAACCTTTGTTGGCTGTGTCTGATGATTGTATTATTCTTTAAATGACTTTCAGTAGTACCCAGTATGATTTCCTCTGTAATTTTTCCAGGAACTGAGGTTAAACTAACAGGTCTATAGTTTCCTGGGTCTTTCCTCACACCCTTTTTGGAAATTGGAATAACATTGGCTAGCTTCCAGTCATCAGGGACGTCCCAAACTCCCAGTACCTTTGGTAGGTGGTTGAGATGGGTCCTTCCATAACATCCAGTATCTCCTTCAGAACTCTGGGATGAATCCCATCAGGCCCCATGGACTTGTGAACATTCAGCTGATGTATCTGGTCCCTTACAATTTCAGTGTCCGCAAATGGAACGTCACTGTTCCTGTACTTGTGGTCTTCTGACTGAGAGGACTGGCCAGCCCAAGGTCTATCAGCATTATTAAAGACTGAGACAAAAAAAGCATTGAATGCCTCCACCTTTTCTTCATCCCTATTTGTCAGGTGACCATCTTCAACTAGTATCGGTCCAATGGGGTTTTTTTTTGTACATCTTCTTGCTATTAATGTACTTAAAAAAGCCTTTCTTGTTCTCTGACACAACACTAGCTGGTTTCAACTCTGAGCTTTGGCCTTTCCTGTCTTCTCCCTGCATATATGAACCACAGCTCTGTCATCTACCTGCGAAGCCTGACCTGGCTTCCAGAGATCATACCATTTCTTTCTCCTATTGAGCTCCATGAGGAGTTCCCTGTTCAGCCAAGCTGGTCTTCTGCCCCCCTTGCTTGACTTAAAACACAGTGGAATTGCCTTTTCCTGTGTTTCTAAAACGTAGTTTGTAAAAACTGACCAACACTTGTGGACTCCTAAGCCCTCAAATGCACATTCCCAGGGTCCTTGCTAAGTAGCTCCCTGAATAGTTTAAAGTTTGCTCTCTTGAAGTCCAGGGTAGCAACTCTGCTCACCTTTTTTCTCATTACATTGAAAATTTTAAACTCAACCATTTCATGATCACTGTGGCCAAGACAGCCAGCTACCATCACATCCCCCGCAAGTCCTTCTTTATTCACAAAGAGCAAGTCTAGGAGGGCATCTTTCCTAAAGGGTTCGCTGAGTACCTGTCACAAGAAATTATCTCCCACAGGCTTCAAGAATTTCCCAGATCTCCTTGTCACAGCAGTATGATATTCCCAGTTCATGTCTGGGAAGTTGAAATCTCCCATAAGGACAAGGACTACCAATCCAAAAATTTCTCCTAGTTGCCTACAGAATAACCCATCAGTGCTATCATCCTGGCTGGGTGATCAGTAGTAGACACCCACTACATCATCTCCTTTGCTTTCCATCCTCATAATCCTCACCCAGTGGCTCTCAGCCACATCATCACCAACTGTAAGGGCTTTACAGTCAAACCTCTCCCTTACATGTAGTGCAGCTACTCCACCCTACCTGCCCTACCTATCGCTCCATCCCAGCACTCCAATCATGGGTCTCATTCCATAAGGACCCACTAATACCAATGATATCATAGCTCTGGGAGCTGATCAACACTTCCAGTTCATCCTGTTTGTTTCTCATACTGCGTGTGTTGGTGTACATGCATTTCAGATACACTCCTGAGCCCTTCATGCTCCCAGGAGCAGCATAAATGTTCCCACTAGCATTGCCACCCGCATTAGGATTGATACTACATGGTATAGAACTTAATTTATGTCCTGAGGTTCCATTCAGATTTGGCCTAGATAATGAAAGTTAAAATTTAGCATTTCTTTTCTTTTACTTTATCAGTAGATTACTGGCAGCCTGTCAGACTTGCTGAGTAATGCAAAGGTAGGCTCATAAACAACAGCATGAGAAAGTGGAGCCGCAAAGTGGAGGGACTGAGAAAAAACAAAATGGGGTGGGGTGAGTTGGGCTGTATTTCTTGACACACAGTCATTGGACCAGCACCTGGATTTCAGTCATCTCTACTCACTCCTGGACAACACATGGATGAAAAGCTTGTTCGGGCAGAGAACCAGGCAATTAGACACTCCCTTCTTTTATTCCACGTACATGACTACATAAAACCCTAGCTCCTGTTGCCAACAGCTGGCCCAGCAGAGAAATGCAAAATAGAAGCTCTGCAAAGTATATTGTCTGGTTGGGGGAAGACAGTTAAAATTGGAATCTCGTAGATCCAGTATACTTATGCAAGTTGGACTTTAGTCTTACACAATAGCAAAGTGTTTGGCTTTCATATTGCAGTTGAAAATATTTTCATGCCTGTCATCTGTATTTGGTCTTTGAAAAAAAAATATTTTGACATGTGTTACATGTGTACTTACGCAAATAAAATTTACTTTGGGCTTGTTCCTTCTTTTCCTCTCTGATTAGTTATATTTTCTATGATATCTCATACTCTGACTTACCTAAGTAATTATTTTAAAGCATTATGAGGTACAGGTTAAATACATGAAGAAGTTGTGAAGAAGTTGTGTCTGTAATGTATTGATCTCACGTAACATATAATAATCTAATCTGTTCTTTCAGTTTGAAAAATTCAACTTGTTTCCAACACAGGTAGTCAGTTGGCTTTGATACACATTTGTAACCCTTACTAAAACTGAAAAAGTTCCCTCTAAATGACATGTAGAAAAAAACCTTAATGTTTTTTGTTTTTTAGTATAATGGCACCTGCTAGGGAGGGAAAGGTAGGATAGGTCAGTATTTAAAATCCCGTTGGTTGAATATACAGAGCGCCTAAACCAGAATGTCAAGTTCTGCTGTTGAGAAATATTCATGACACTTTTTGTCAGAGATTTGTTTATCATTTGTTAAAGTGATAGGTCTCAGAACATTTTTGCTTTTTCTTTTCTAAGAACTATTTTATAAATAGAAGTCACATAAGGAAATCTGTATGGATTCTAGCTCTTTCTACAAGCATAATTCTCATTGACATTAATGAGAAATTCTGAGTAGAGAGATGTGTGTTCAGTGTTGAGAGAAGAATTTTGCCCAGATATGGTTGTTATTAGAGTTGTGTTTTCCCGAGCTGATCTTATGCATCTTTACTTGCAATTCCCAATGTTCATGAGGGTAGAAAATAGTATTCTTCTTTTCATCCTGTGCACAGATGTTGTTATCTGGCAATTTCATTATATTGCTTTTTAAAATGAAATACAGTTTACTTAGTGGGTTCAGGAGAAAAGCAGAAAACATCCACCCATTTTCTCAACTGTATTTTTTTCTTATGCATATTAACCCACTGACTATATATATATAGTCACTGCATGCAGGGGAAGGGTCTGTTTCACTCCTCTTGTTTATTTTGACCAGTAGCTTCTCCTTTATGTAATCCAGTTGAGCTAAAGCATTACAGTAACCATTAAATTTGTTGATCAACCTCCCGCTAACAACTGTGTGTGGATTAAGGTACTACTTGGTGTGTGAAACACTATCAGAGTCTGGCCCAATAAAACAGTCTGCAAGGATGACTCAAGTACTTCAAGGATAACAAAGTCACACCGGAGGTTTGCTCTTTTTGTACAATGTCAATAAACTGGTTTATGTTGTGTTTTGAATTCCCCCACTGACTTCACCTTTGGTATTGGATTTAACTTTCAAATCTTTACATAATTCTTGTTTAAAACTTCACCTCTCCTTAACTTATCCTCTGAAAATCTTTATGTGGTATTTTGCCTCTCTCCACTAGTGTCCCTATTCTGTATGCCCATCTACCTGTTTCTTACAAATCTACCAAAGAATGAGTGAATTGTTTAGGTTGGAAGGAACCTCTTGAGGTCTTCTAGTGCAACCCCCCTACTCAAGCAGGGTCATCTAGAGCAGGTTGTCCAGAGCCATGTCCAGTTGGGTTTTGAGTTACCTCCACAGATGAAAACCACAACCTCTCTGGGCAACCTGTTCCAGTGTTTGACCACCTGCGCAGTAAAAAAGTTTTTGTATCTCCTGTTTTTTAATTTGTGCCCATTGCCTCTTATGTGGTCCATGGGCACGACTGAGAAGAGTTTGGCTCCCTCTTCTTCATTGCTTCCCATCAGGTATTTATAAACAAGGGTACGATCCCCCTGAACCTTCTTCTCTTCAGGCTGAACAGTCCCAGCTCTCTGAGCTTCTTCATATATGGCAGATGCTCCAGTCCCTTAATCATATTCATGGCCCTATGATTTCTTCTTCTCTACTTTTGCTTTCTAAGCCCAAAATGACTCCTCTCTACTGTCATTCACAAAGCTCCTGTCCTGTCCTTAAAATTCCACTGCCTTCTGTTGTCTTATTAACAGTGAGTCTTGCTAAACTGTATGTAAATGCATGGCATCTGCTGTTCCTGCTCCATTTTGCCAGTTTGCTTTTACAGTGTAAGCTCCATAGTGCCGAGGCTGTTCTCAAGTACTTGGAAGTGCTGAGCACATAGGTGCTTCCCTATAAAAACAACAATAAAAGTTGAACACTGGTGAGAGTAACATGAAATGACAATGTGCCCTACATTGATGCTGGTTTAGTGAAAAATGTATTTTAGCTCTAAGGGGGGGCAAAATGACTGGGGAAGGCATTTCAAGAGGGTTTGTGAGGTAGAGATCATTTTTTTTTACAGCTCCTTACACAAGCTTTTGTTTTGTAAGCAACTGAAAGTCAAAAGACCAGCAGGCATAATTTAAAGCTGCATGTGCAGTGGCATTTACAAGGACTGGAGATAAATGCGGATCATCATAATGCACTGTGAATTGCAATAGAACTTTCTTGTTCTTAGCAGCCAAGGCAGTGGTCCCTGATTGATTGATTCTGTAGAAAGGCTGAAAGGCTATTTTCTGAGTTTTCAGAACTGAGAGGAAAATGTGAAAATAAAGATAAATAAGTTTGAAAATGCTGCAGCCAAATAAACAGACTGTTTCAAAAAGACAACTCTTTTTTAGAATAATACACACTCCTGAATTGAGTCTGTGAGCAATTGTTTCAGGCTTCCAGCTGAGCTCTTTCCAAAGATAATGCAGGTGGAAAGATGAGTTAATGGTTTAAACAATTAGAGATTTGATGCAGTCTTCCATCTGTCAAAGCCCACTGAAATGAAAGCTCACAGTTTTAATTTGTGCCTCCAGCATCTAACTCAGTCTGAAATGGTGTCAGCAATTTGCCCTGCCCACAGTACTGTCATTCTTATGGTAAGCATTCTGTGCACACATGCTGGGAGACTTTTATCAAACATATTAGTGTGCATTTGAGAGATCATTAGCCTGACGTAGCTGGAACATTCCAGGTTTCTTAGCCTGGAAACTCTCATCTCTGCTGGAAAGTGTGTTGAGCCACTGTTATTTACAAAAGAAGGCTACAGCAGGATAACTTTGTAAAATTTAAGAATAGTGGTTCTTGGTATTGTCAATCTATTGTGATTTAAGTACCACCCATGAGAGGGTGAGATAATGGATGTTTTGATTTTGGCTAAAAAGAAAGAATGAATAAAGATATCTTTCTTGATCTGCTAAACTGTGTTTTTCTTTCATCTAGTAAAAGATAAGGTAAAACCATTTAGTAGAACAGAATTCATAAGAATTGGTTGGATTACTGATGTGCAAAATAGATAAAATAATCCTGAGCATATGAGAAATAAGAAGGCAGATGTAATACTGCTTGAATTCTTATGGATGATTTGATTTTTTTATTATATTCATCTATGACAAGGTAGAATGGGCTGAGAGAACCATAGTGGTTAGATGATTAAAGCTGAACTAGCTAAGAAATGGGTTGTCTAAAGTTTCTGGATATTTGTGTTTGGGGAAATAGAAGAAAGAGCTTTGTGATTCAGTGTTTATGTTTGTACAAAAGCATTAGTGTATAAATGTGCTGTGATGACAGGAATCCCTTTGTTCTCTAAGGGCTTTGAGAACTGACAAATGAACGGAGTTAAAATCCAAACAATGTTTACAGTACTTTGTAATCCTCTGATGTATCACTCTGTATTTGTAAATATCAAGTTTTGTTTTTCGGGTATAAAAAACCCAATTGTATTAGAACATGGGACACTGAAATAAGTGGAAATGAAGAAAGTTCATATTCTAAACAGTTGCCATGTTGGATCACATCAGTCATCCTTACAGTCTAATACTGTGTTACTAGCTAGATTCTCCATAGACAAGTAAACCTGCAGGTGTGGAATAACCTGCTGCTAGAAAAAACTTACTTAAGCCCTACTACTTATTTTTGGGTGGTACTGTGAAACATAAAGGATATGTCCTTTCCCAGAAACTAGTTTTGGTTTCACAGCTCTTACTGTTTATTGGTTTGTTCAACTTATGTGTTTTTGTCTTGAAGAACAGACCTCAGGGCTTGACGGAAGTTGTTTTACTTGGCCTTCACTCTGAATGGTCTTGCTGATCACTTTCTGTCTCTAGGACAAATAGTTAGAATCAAGTTATTTTCATTTTTCACAGAGTCATAGAATCATAGAATGATAGAATAGTTTGGGTTTGAAGGGACCTTTAAAGGTCATCCAGTCCAACACACTTGCAATGAGCAGGGACATCTTCAACAAGAATAGGTTGCTCAGAGCCCCGTCCAGCCTGACCTTGAACGTTTCTAGGGATGAGGCATCTACCACCTTTCTGAGCAACCTGTTCCAGTGTTTCACCACCCTCATTGTAAAAAATTTCTTCCTTATATCTAGTCTGAATCTACCTTCTTTTAGTTTAAAACCATTATGCCTTGTCCTATTGCAACAGGCCCTACTACGAAGTCTGTTCCCATCTTATAAGCCCCCTTCAAGTACTGAAAGGCTGTAATAAGGTCTCCCCAGAGCCTTCTCTTCTCCAGGCTGAACAAGCCCAACTCTCTCAGCCTTTCCTCACAGGAGAGGTGTTCCATCCCTCTGATCATTTTTTTGGCCATTTTGTGTGATCATTTTTCTTCTGCTGAAAGATTATCACTACTGCTACAGCCCTTGCGATGGGTAGGGAGGAAAGTACCATACTGGTTGTCAGTCCCTGTGCCCCAGGTTTTCATTTATGCAGAATTATGCTGCATTTCTCATTGATCTTCATTGTGGGTTTATAGAAAAGGTTGACTCTTTTGGAGCTTGCTTTTCCAGGCAGTTTTATCTTGTCCTCTTGCTAATGGATGTAAGCAAGTCTGATCACTGTGCTGCTTGACATTTGAACTACTGAATACTGAGCAAACTGAGCCAATGCCGAGCATAACCAGCCAAAGATTAAGTAGTCCTCTTTCATGGGGAAAGGACACAAAATTGTCATTAATGACTGAATTGTGCCAACACTGGCTTTGAGGATAATAGCATAGCAGTCTCAACTCCAGTCTCAAAAATGCAAATGCTGGCTTTAGACCTTAAGTCTGCATACTCTACGCTATATACAGACATACACTACAGCTGAAGGGGGAAATGTGTGCATGACCGCGCGCGCACACACACACATACTCGACAGATATTTATTGAAGCTGGCATGCTGAAGCGCTAAATGCTTCTTTAACTTAACTTTATCTGCTTCAGTGAACACTGTTCAGAATCCAGGGATATTCAGACTGCAGAACCCTTTATTTAGAGGTATTTGAGCACAAAAATAATCCTTTCCTAGAAACTTTGAAATAGCAACGGAGCTATGCAGCCTAATCAAGTGTAAATTTTTGTCCTCTAGAAAACAGTTGATTAAGTAACATCTAGCAGAAGGTCAATCATCAATGGAGCAACACTAGTCAGACAGTAAAAACAGACAGTACTACTAAGACTAAGGAAAATTAGCAGTAAATCTGAAAGCAAGCAACAGATTAATCATTTTAAATCTTTAGTTTTCCCAGGTCTCTCACCACTCAGTTTACTCAAACCTTGTACACATTTTTTTTCTCATCTTTCAGTAACTTTGCATTCTCTGTACAGAGGGAAATATGTGACATGGAAGTGTATTTGAGGTTTTTACTTCCCAAATACAATCTTAGTTCCCTAAACTCAGCTCCGTGAATTGCTATTTGGGAATTTTAATAGCTCACATAAGTCAGACAATCTGTACAAAATTTATAACTTTGCAGTTGAGATCAGAATCTTATTAAATTACATTTCATTAACCTAATTAATTCTTGGTGCAAAACAGGCTGTAATAGTCTGTTTAAATGTATGGTCCTTTTCTCCTCTTGTGGGAGACAACTTCAGAGTTAGATCAAATATAGCTCTAGTTAAGTGACAAAGACAAAATGTACTTGCATTGGCCTTTAATGTAGTAACAAAGTATATTCAGGCCACTCTGAAGGGACAGAGCCTGAAAACCGTGCATATCTGTATCTTAGCCCTGACTTTATAAGGAGTTTTGCTTGACTAGACCCAGGGCATTATTCAAGACCCACTGGAGTAAGGAATACTGACTTTAAACAAGCTTTATACCACCCATAAGGCAAGACTGTGCTTTTTCAAGTGACCTACCTTGGAGTTTCTCCATTACCATAATAGTGAAGGAGATATAAAAATGTGCTTAGGTAGATGAGCATGCTGTGTTGAGAGGAAGACAACTGTCTTTGAGGCACACAGACAAGGACGTAAGTGCACTTTTCTCCACACACTCATTAAGTTGTAAGGAAAGCATTGAGCTGGAAGTGGGACCTATGACTGTTTTCCACTTTTGAGTGCCTGCAAAGAATTGGGAAGCTATCTGAGCACAGAAGCGTGGTCTGTCCTAAAACAGAAATCGGAGATTTTGTTTTGTAACACTAGGTGTGATATTTAATCAGGCATTAAAGAGTTAATTGCCTTCTAGCACTGTCTGTATATTAGAATAAGTCTCTATGCACAACAGACAAAATGTTTCTGAGAGGATGTAGTGTTAAAGAGCTGTGTTTGTGCCATGGACTTTAAGGAGATCTCCTCCTTGGGTTTCCTTAGAAAGTTCTGCTTAAAGTTGGCTCGGGGCATATTCTCAGGTTAACAGGTCAAAAAGGTAACTGGTTTTGACAGTTCTTCCATAACAATCACACCTACTATATGGATTACAAACATGCATTCTGATTTTAGTCAAATCAAATGTTTTTAGCTATTTCAATGGCCTGAAGAATTTAAACACACAGAGGCAGCATAGAACTATACAGATACAAATCCCCAAAACTGAGACAGTGGCAGGAGAGCACTCAGGCCTGTTTTCCAATACTGTAACGTTTCTGAAATCACTTCAGTATCTGCAATTGGGTCTAAAGGCTACTTTTTGCAGTCTAATTTAAAATTGGTTTGCATCCTCATTTTATACAAGCGAAAAATTACATGAGGTGTGAATTGAAGAGGAAAATCATAACCATATTTCTTGAATGTTGACATAGGTATGTAATGTGTATAGGAAATGTGAAGAGGTATTTTGGGTTCATGTTCAACTTAAGGAGTTCCCCATGCAGGAATACCAGCAGGTTCCACTGCACTGAAATGAAAGAAGACAAAGGATAACTATTCAGCATTGTACTATTTTGATGCTGGTGCATGTATGCATAAAAGGGATTTCCTTTCTCAGGAAGGTGTTTTCAGCTTATGCATTTAGGAATGAAAGGATTGCCTTAATTAATTCTGGAAAGGGATTTTTCCTTTGTAGTGTGAACCAGGACAATGAGTTATGAACAAGGATCTTTACCCCAGAATATCTAATGTTGTGCTTGCTTTAATATGTAAAGCCTGTGGATTCCAACAAATGTCAGAGTTTGCAACCTCTGACTTCGGATGAAGAAAACAGGTGGCTATGTATTTTTCTCACAGAGGTGATATTGTTGTATCCAAAATATATTGAATATAAATATCCACAATAAATCAAGGCATGAGCAGGAAAAGAAAATTCAGTTACAGCACTTGGGATTTGAACTGCACCCTCTGATGATAGTAGGAATTTTCCAGAGTTAGGAATGCAGAATAATTTTTTAAAGCACTTTCATATTGGGAATGAAATATCTCCAATTTTATGGTTCATGTAAAACATTTAGCTATATTGTTACTAACTGAATTGTAACTCCTTTGGGAGGAAAATAGACTTATTTTTGTTTTATGTAAATATGAACACCCTGTTAGCCCTAGTAAACAGCAAAGATACTGGCTAAACAGTTTGCCACTTTATCATTGTTTTCAACTTATGTCCGCTTGAATCAGGCCTTAGCATCATGTGGATTCTGATGTGTTGGTCTTCCTAATGTCTGGAATTCTTTCAGTTTGGCCTGAGAATACAATACAGAGCCCTGACCACCTCCCTGGCCTGGTCCATGCAGCTGTTGTTAGGAGGAGAACTAATCATGCTTGCTTCTGGGTGGCAGGAGTGCTCATGGGAGGTATGGTTAGACCCAGCAGGCAGAGATCAGTCTGGCTACAGTTAATTTCTGTTTGGATCTGGACCATATTGTTGAGTGATATCTGAGGGTATCATTATTCACTCACCGAGCGGCAGGTATAAAGCTCCTAAAGGGCTATGAGCAAAAGAGGGAACTGGAGTTTTTTGGGTGAGATTTTTGGAAGGTTAGGAGTTGTAGCTGTAAAGAAGCACTGAGACAATGAGAGCTGATGAGTAACTATTTAAATCAATGAAAACATTACTGAACTTGTCTTTGCTATTTTGGAAGATCATCAGCTCAACAAATATTTCTTAAAGAACTGCTGGTGTCTCAGAGAAAACCTCCAACATCTTTCTACCATTATTTATCGTTGAAGGTATCTGCATGACAGAAGTATTGTGTTTCTTTAGAGTTCACCTGTTTCTGCTGCACAATTTCCTTATCCAAAGTAATCTTTCACTTTGTGTCATCATACACAACTCCTACAATAACTGTGACCTACGTTTTTTGGTGGGGTCATGATACAGAAAGTAATCACCTTTTAATTGCTCGTTTTCTTCAAAAGATGAATTAAATTTTTCAGTTTCATAACTGAATATTTTAAAGTTAATCTATAGTTACATAATACATTTAAATAACAAATTAGTGTTTTAAAAAAGAAGAGATTTGGTTCGTTGGTTCTTGCCTTGTTTTTTCCTTTTAATTTCTACCCCTACCATTAAATAAACTGAAACCAGGAGAACTAAAATAATGTAGCTTTATTGTCTGGAAATACATTTTTTGTTAAAGGATAATAGTGGTGCATAAAATCATACTACGTATTTCATTCAAAGTAGTATCTGGCTGTAGGGGAAATCATCTGATTTTCATGTTTCCTAGGTTTAATAAGGATTTGAAAGTATTGCAGAAAGAAGAACGTATTTCCTTAAATGGCAAATAAGTAGGTCATCACCATCTTCAGGGAAAGGCTTATTTGTCCTCATTATTCCTCATTATTCCTAGGTCCAACATTACACAAATTCATTTTATAATACACTTGAAAGTAGTTATTGTAAGGAAGTGGGTGTATATATATGCAATTCTTTAAAGATGTCCTTTTAATTCTTTTTATCTTGGCAACATCAACAGCAAAATACATTTGCAAACAGTATTCATATACATGAATGTTTTTAATCACTAATACAGGAAGACTGAGTTAATTAGAAATTCATCTCTTCTTCCCCTGATTTTACTGCTTCAGTGGTAGAAAGATTGTCAGATGTAATACTGATTTGGAAGTGTTTGTGAAGTGTATAATGCACTTAATGGCTATTTAAACTTCTACTTTTGGCAGATCATATCAAAATGTTAAAGGCATTGGTGTTATTTTGTAAAAGAAATAGTAAGAGGACAGTGTGGTGGTGAAAGAGAGGTGCACAGGCAGCATAGTACTGTAGGCAGATCACATACCCACACCTTTGTTGAAAAATGACAGGGATCATTCCTGCCCTGCCAGCAGGATCCTTCCAGTGGAGGCTTCTTGCACCTCTGCCATCTGCCTACAAAATCTTCCCCTTGATGGAAAATGAGCTGTGGTTTTACTTCTCTAACTTACCTTTCATTAAAGAAATGAAGTTGTTCACCATGGAATCAAAAAAAGAGAGAAGAGCTTATATCGTAATAATTTGAAGGGGTTTTCTCTCCTGAGTTGTCCAGTTTTCTGGGTAGATCAGTGCAATTCAAAGAGATGCATGTGTGGCAAGTGTGTTTTGTGTTTGCACAGAAACTTACTTGATTGATCTGTTAGTTCAGAGTGACATTTTAAGTGCATTACAGTTTGGTTTTTGCCTTTTTTCTGGGAAAAGGCTGAAATTCCTCAATACAGTTGTACTTTTTATTGTAGTTTTATCAAATAGTGAATTTAGAGAAAAGCTCTTGAGTATGTTTTATAGTGCTGTCATGGAAAGCTAGTGCATTTTTTCTTTATTACTAACATTTGTTGGGTGTTGACAGGTTATCAAACAGTACAGAGCTATTTAACACCTTGGAAGAAGACAATAAACTTGTGACACTTGCTTAACAAGAAGCACCCTGTGTTTTGGGAAATCTGTCAGTGAGAAGACAGGCCTGTATAGATGTCAGGCCTATTTTGACCTTTCCGCCCCTTGTTTGTATTCTACTTTTTCAGCTTTGCAAATGTCTCCACATTTGGCACTTGAATTGAAAGTAGACATCATATAACCTGCAAAGGATATGAGTAAGTTTCAGAAATGTTTTATTGTGCAATGGAAAAAAAACCCCAGTTTTTGTAATGTCTGCAATTGCACTGAAAAAGTGATTACACTTTCTGTTCATGGCTCCAGAATATTATTAAAGGAAGTAAAAATATTTTCTTATTCAAATAAATTATATATGTAGTTATTTTGGGGTGTTCTGTCAAAGTGGTAAATGTTGCATCAAATCCAGGTACTACTGATGCTTGGTACTCTATGCCTACAGTAATCTGAGCTCCTCTGTAATGATATATGACATTCACTTTGCATGCTCCGTGCTATATTTTATCCAGCATTTGGATAGCGTGATATTCTGACCTTGTCTGATTGGTGATCTCATTTACTGTGAATGTTGCAAGAACTGTAAACAAAGCCTGGAAGAATTGTCAAGCTGCCAAGTTGTATTGTTCTGTATCTTTTCAAGACAAAGCCATAGAAATTTATCTGTCTTGACACCTTTGTCTCTTGTATTAAGAAAGCCTTAACTAACTTCTCTTTAGTTCTATGGTCTACTGTCTAAAAATGCCACATCTTATAAAGAGAACAGGTGGAAAGGCTTTTAAGGAGAGGCCTCAGGGAGATGGAATAAGTTAGGAAAAAATAACAGCAGCTAAGTTGTCTAAGGGATTCCAAGACTGACAAAAGTGCATCATAAGAAAATGTATGAAACATTTAAATAACGCTTCTATATTATAATTTATAAATAACTATGAATTAAGCTAATGTGTAAATACATTGTACAAATATGTTGAGTAGAAGAATACTTTTCTTGCATGAATCTCACAGCCATTTACAAATGTCAGTGGTTACAGGAATTCTGAAATAGTTTTGTTTTATTGTGTTTTCCTTTCACCTTCCTCTCACTCCCTCAAGAAACCTATAAAAGAGAAATGTTCCACTCTTCAAACCAGGTGGGGGTTTTGCATCTAACTCATGGAGTCTCTCTGGAAAATCTGAACCTAAATCTGTATGTAATTTACTCTCAGTTGAGTATTGAACTTGTTTTATTTGGATTATTTAAATTTTATGTGTGAAAGATAAGCATTGGGATATAGAATCACATCTTGATGATGTGGTTGTACCTCAATCTAATTGCTTAAACTGGCTTTTGTAACTACTTTTGCTTTTAATGGGAAGTTGCTATCAACAGTACACATCTTCAGTAGGTATTTATAAACAATGAGAACTTCAAAAGTGAAGGAAGTATATAACAAAGTGGCAGTCCAGAAAGTGTGATTCTAGCATACTTTTACTGGGATTGGGATGTAAGGTCTCTAATTTATTTGTAACAAAGTTAATCATCTTCTAGTTGAACAGTTAAATATTGAGGACATCTCTTTTTTGAGTCGTCTTATGCTTCAGCCAATTGACAGAAGATAAGCTGCTGTACCCATCCCTCCCAGCACTTTCAAAGTGCAGTGGAGCTTATTATAAATGAATGACTCATAGATAGGGTGGAACAAATGCACCATTGGTAGCCTACAGAGATAATAACACTGACCTCCGGTCATTTTACAAGAGAACTCTCTTGTGTAGGTCGACTTCCCACTGCTTTAAACCCAACCTAAATAGACTATTCATGGGGAACTGGATTGACAGATTAGAGATTTATATGCACAAATATAGGCATTAGCAACATGGTCTCTGCACTTCAGGACACGAGAGGTAGTTTAAATATCTGACCACTAAAAGCAAAGGGACATTTTTCTGTAAAGAAGTAGGTTTGTAAACTTCCTTCAGACTTACTGAAATATGTAGGACAGTCATAAAAGTCCAACGTTGCAGTCTGTGTTTATGCAGAACTTACAATAATGTGAAATTGTTCAGAAATAGGGGTTACGATAGCACTGCCACTTCATAGGTGACGATGGGGTAGGTGAGAAGAGACAAGATTTTAGGTTCTAAGTCAACATATGCTTAAGAATTCATTTTTTTGCTTTCTCCCTTTTAGTACATACAAAATGAGTAGGCAAGAATAAGTTTGTAAAAGTAAAAAGTTTAACATTTCTCAATTGATTTCCATTTTAGGAGGATCTTAAGATACCAGATTTAAGCTTTAGAATATGAAAGTGATAATGAGAACTAGTTCAAATTTTTAGTCCACAAAGTATGATCTAAGTGTGTCAAATATCTTCATCTTCCAACTATAAATATTAATGCTGATGTAATGCAATTTGTCCGTAGAACTTGTCCACCCAGTGTGTACTAGGAAGAAATTTAATATGTGCCTTTCTGCAGAAAGAGATGTGCTTTTCTGCCTGATTTTAACAAAAGGTTATATTGAAAGGAATGATTTCAAAGCAGATGACAAATTACTGAAAAGACATTTTTATTGTATAGTAGTATTCTCCCACAGAGGAAAGAAAAACAAAGAAAGAGCAAGAGAGAGTGGCGGGGGGTGTGTGTGGAGAAACTCCCCCCCTCAACATTCCCAACACTAATTTAACGAAAAACACATGAAGAGACAACCTTCTGTTATTTTCTTCTTCTTCTGTTCTTTTAATTTTTTTCAAAGGATGAGAATCTTAACAGGTTCTTTACTTTTCCCTAGGCCTTTTAATACAGAACACTATGACATGCAGTCAGATCTCTCAAAAAAGGTTGGGTTTGGAAATGATTATTCCAGTTATAGTCTAACTGCAGAATATATGGCAAGGGCATTAGTGATACTTTATTTATAGAGAGAGAAACAGTAAAAATGTGTTGGAAATTTGTATGAAAGAAAATTGTAAAACTATGAATGGGAGTTTCAATCCAAATGTGTGTATACCAGCCTGACCCCCTTAGCCAGCCTTTTTGTGGAATATAAGAATTTTTTATTATATCTTGTAAGCTACTGTGACATATTTTCAAGTTGTTAATTATCTGAATCTGGTTTTATACCATAGTTTTTGACTTTTATTGAAAGCACTGAAAGTATTCCTTGTTTTTTGCCTGTTTCTATGCTCTGAACCTGTTCATTTAACCTCTGAGAAAATAGTTCTTGTTGATTAGTGATACAGTATGTCTATATATCTATATATATTTGCAAATAAACAGTTTTTACTCTCACTGAAGCAGATGAATTGATGTTGGCAATGACATTCAATTAGGAGGCTTTTTTTGAGACCTGAATCCAGGGATCCTTACTTGGTCGCGCCTGCCACAGGACAAATCCAGCATAGCAGTTTCCTAGGGTTTTCCTCACTTTGTACCCAGGCAAAATGTCAGTGAAAGTGAAGACACTGCAGTGATAGAAGGTCTTCTTCCAGCAACAAGTGCCTTCAAGTTGAAGATTTGGCAACTGCGCTCCAAACTTGCAATGATTTTCTATTTGGAAGTTTGAGAAGACAACTGCAAAAACACACACAGAATCACAGACTCACAGAATGGTAGGGGTTGGGAGGGACCCCTGGAAATCATCTTGTCCAACCCCCCCCTGCTCGGGCAGGTACACCTAGAGCAGGGTGCACAGGACTGCGGCCAGGCGGGTTTTGAATATTTCAGGAGAAGGAGACTCCACAACCTCTCTGGGCAGCCTCTCCCAGTGCTCTGTCACCCCCACAGGAAAGAAGTTTTTCCTCATATTTAAGTGGAACTTCCTGTGTTCCAAGTTGTGCCCATTGCCCCTTGTCCTGTTGTTGGGCACCACTGAAAAGAGTCTGGCCCCATCCCCCTGACACCCACCCTTTAGATATTTATAAGCATTGATAAGATCCCCCCTCAGTCTTCTCTTCTCCAGGCTAAACAAACCCAGGGCTCTCAGCCTTTCTTCATATGAGAGATGCTCCAGTCCCCTGATCATCTTGGTAGCTCTCTGCTGGACTCTCTCCAGTAGTTCCCTGTCCTTCTTGAACTGGGGAGCCCAGAACTGGACACAGTACTCCAGATGTGGCTTCACTAGGGTGGAGTAGAGGGGGAGGATAATCTCCCTCGACCTGCTGGCCACACTCCTTTTAATGCACCGCAGGATACCGTTGGCCTTCTTGGCCACAAGGGCACAGTGCTGGCTTATGGTCAACTTGCTGCCCACCAGCACTCCCAGGTCCTCCTCAGCAGAGCTGCTTTCCAGCAGGTCAGCCCCCAGCCTGTACTGGTGCATGCGGTTGTTCCTCCCCAGGTGCAGGACCTTACACTTGCTCTTGTTGCATTTCATGAGGTTCCCCTCGGCCCAGCTCTCCAGCCTGTCCAGGTCTCACTGAATGGCAGCACAGCCTTCTGGCGTATCAGCCACTCCTCCCAGTTTGGACTCATCAGCAAACTTGCTGAGGGTACAGTCTGTCCCTTCGCCCAGGTCATTGATGAATATGTTGAACAGGACTGGACCCAGCACAGACCCCTGAGGAACATGGCTAGTTACAGGCCTCCAGCCAGACTCTGCCCCATTGATCACGACCTTCTGAGCTCTGCTGTTCAGCCAGTTCTCAATCCACCTCACTGTCCACGCATCTAACCCACACTTCCTAATCTTACCTATGAGGATCTTATGGGAGACAGTGTCAAAAGCCTTGCTGAAGGCGAGGTAAACAACACCCACTGTTCTTCCTTCATCTACCCAGCCAGTCATGCCATCATAGACGGCTATCAGGTTGGTCAAGCCTGATCCCCCCTTGGTGAATCCATGTTGACTACTTCTGATAACCTTCTTTTCCTCTACATGGCTGGAGATGACCTCCAGAACAAACTGTTCCATCACCTTCCCAGGGATGGAGGTGAGGCTGACTGGCCTATAGTTTCCCAGGTCCTCCTTCTTGCCCTTTTTGAGACTGCAGTGACAGTGGCTACCCTCCAGTCCTCAGGCACCTCCCCTGTCCTCCAGGACCTTTCAAAGATGATGGAGAGTGGCTCAGCAGCAGCATCCACCAGCTCCCTCAGCACTCGTGGGTGCATCCCGTCAGGGCCCATGGATTTGTGAGGATCCACTTTGCCTAAATGATCTCTAACCCAATCCTCCTCAACCAAGGGGAAGTC
The DNA here is from genome assembly GCA_031468815.1 of Morus bassanus. Taxonomy (NCBI): domain Eukaryota; kingdom Metazoa; phylum Chordata; class Aves; order Suliformes; family Sulidae; genus Morus; species Morus bassanus. The sequence continues at coordinate 81,689,812 of CM062568.1, read as the reverse complement.
TTCCTTTCTCCAGATTTTCTCTCTCGCATATTTGTTCTTTGTGACAGGGTAATGATGGAGGTTTTTATTAAACCACCTTGGTTAGGGAAATATCAGTTTTTATACAGAATTCGTATTTCAAATCTATTTGTCTTCCCATATCTGGGCTTTTAAAAAATAATGTAAGGTAGAAACTGGTGTCTGGGAGAGAGAGAACATTTTTACTTGTCATTTCTGCTGCATTATCTATGTAAACCAGCATCTACCTATGGAGAAATGCACAATTCTTAAATATGCTAATTTCTCTTGCTTTTTAAATTCTACTTGCTTAAACTCTGTTTTTAAAGTGCTATGTGCTTGTAGAGCATTTTGAGTCTTCAAATATGTGGATTAGGCTTAACCTTTGTCATGACTTTTGCTAGCATTTACAAGGATGTGACTTTGATTATTAGAGGGAGTTGCAATGAAAAGGCAGAAGAGAAGCACAAACATTTGACATCTTGTGCTTCCAGATGTCCTACACATCATCTCATCTCATCTTTCAGCTTCCATCCTGAAATGTCATTTCCCTGGGAAAACTTATCTGCCTTCCTTTGGGTCCAGTAGTCCATTCAGATAAGTAAGACATCCTCCCCTCCATAAGGGAAGAATTTGGGAAGAATTTCTGTTTGAAACCTGTAAGATTCAGTTGGATCTAAGTGCAGATTTAAAATTTTACATCTATATCTGTTCTTGTTTTTCCTCTTTCACAAAATGTTACTTTTATACTAGCAGGGAACATAGGCTATGCCACACCGAGAAAATTGTGGCTTGACACAGATGCTGAAATGTGTTTGGGACTGTTGCCTCTCTTTGAGCTAATGAAATAATGAAGATGAGCTGTTCATCTTAGTGAATACTTTAGTTCCTGTGAGCTTTTTGTCTGTTTGTTTCTTTAACATTACACAATATTTAAAAAAATTTTTTTTTGCTTGAAATCCAGTTTGAGAGAGAGTCATCCTGATTTTCATATTTGGTTTACATTATATGTTTTTATAAAGTATGGCCAGTCAAGCTTATGTTCAAAATGTCCATGTTTGCTCTTGAACATAACCAGGCTTCCAAAATAACAGCAACCATCAGGATACTTTGAGAGACAATTATTTTTTTAGGCATTTAAAAAGAGACTGTGCAATGAGAGGTTCCAGTGGAAAGCTAGAAATCTGTTAAAGGAGGTTTGTGATTGTCCATCATAAATTTCTCCACTTGGGCCCCAATTTAGAGACACTTGTACGTGTTTTCTCTGCTATGTTTTTCAGTCCCCAAGGAAGTCAGTGAAATTTTCTCTGAAAGTGTCAGTGTGGTAAGGAACAGCACTGAAGTTCATTGAACTTGGAGTGCCATCATTGCAGATAGTGTCTGAAGCTAAACAGTGGTACTCTACTTATGACAGTTCAAATGACTTCAGGATTTGTTTTTCCTTGTTAGTGCAGAAATCTTTACAGATGATTACAGCCTGAGCTCCTAGAACCTATACAGTGCTATTTACAAGAATGTCTACATAAAATGTCTATCTGCATCTACTCTACTGTAGGATTATGTCTGTCTAAAATACTGGGATGATTCTAAACTTCCTGTCACTATTTATAAAATAGATGAAATCTCTGTTAGTGATTGATATGTTTAGTTAGGCTGAAATTACAAGAAAAAAATTACTAAAACCCTAATATTTCTTTAGTTATCTTTTTGTCCAGTAGCAAGTTCATATCTGAAAGTGCATTCTCAAGTGGTGCCTGTGCCCAAGCCTACCCACACTGAAGCATACTCAAACCATGCACTTGGCCAACCCTTAAAATGAAGCAGTTATGTAGCTTGTTATGACAGTATCATTTAATTTATCTCTAGTGCTGCTTCTATTCAAAAGAATGAAATAAATATTCTGTGAAGGCTAAGCATTTTGGTAATTGCAGTTACCTTTATTCTATATATTGTGGTTGAATCATTTTTATTTGTATGGGAAACTTGTCAGGCCACAAAAGTATTTATTAAAAAGCTTTTGTACATATAGTTACACAGGATCCTAATGTAACCAGAGCATGGGTCTGCTGTTGTAGCATAAAAGAATATATAATAACAACAGCCTTTTCTCTCTGTATAGATGTTGAACAACTTGTTTTAGTGGTCTCTGCTTTGAGCAGAGGGCATTGGACCAGATGATCTCCAGAGGCCACTTCCAACTTAAACTATTCTGTGATACAGATACAGGTATCATCATGAAGTAACACTCCAAGAAAAAAATTAGACCCTCTGATTGTTTGTAATATGTGCTTCTTTAGACAGTGCGTTTCTTACAAGCCAAATGAGGTGTTTTAAGATGCAAAATTGAAAAGGGGACATATGAAACATGAAACACAAAAGGAAGAGTTGTCAGATACTGTCTTCATTATTCAACATAAAATTGTCTATTTCCTTTGAAATGCAGATTTCTTTTTAAAGAGGAAAAAGAAGAGAAGCATCATTCAATTCATATTCAGGTTGATGTGAATTTTTTTAAAGGAACAGATAAAAAGCCTTGGAGGAGGGGTATGTGCTAATTTTAGACTTGCACAGGCTGTCCTTTGAGCTGCAAGAAAGTATCATTGCTTCATTTTCAGCAATCTTCATCACTCAGGAGTATTGCGGCTGGGATAAATGGTCATTTGGTCACTTTATAATTGCAGCTGACTTTAATCACAAGGGGGGCATGGCTTGTACTTCTTGTGTAATTCACAATTATAAGAGGAATGCAGAAAAAAATATACATTATTCTAAACTGAGTTGTGATATAACCATATTGTCATTAAATAGAGTTATGCCAGTGTTTAATTTGGGACACTAGCTAATTGGCTAAATAGTTTCCTTTTTTTTTTTTTTAATTTATGTTCACTCTTATTGCTGCTGAGAGTGGGAAATCAGGCTACTCTAAGTCAGTGGATGAGAATTAAATCCATTCCTTTTTCTCCTCTCCTTTGGAGCTTGTAATCATCCTCTCTGCTCTTACTGTTCCTCAGGTACAGTTGGTTGGGCTTTCTCACTGTGAACATTCGTTTAATGATCATTCAGAGTTCAGGTTAGTATGGTGCTAAGTAAGTAAATTCTCTGGCTAGCACAATACATATATTTCCTTCAAGCTGGGCTGCAGATTCTGGTTTGTGTACTATACTTTTTTTAGTTCTTATAGTACCACTGAAGAGGTTATTGTCCCCAGCTGTTTATCACTTCTTTCCTCTCCACAGTATCCCTGTGATTACTGCTTTCCACTCTGCTACTCTAGTGGGTGCATCCTAACCTGCTTCAGTAAAAACAAGTTAAGCCAGATGGATTTACAGTTGTTGCTAACCAGCCTCATTTTGAACTGCAAAAAGTCACAGACCCACCTGCCAGAGGAAATCTCAGGGTGCAGTATTCTCTGGTGTGAAGGGAGCACAACAGAAGTCGAGAGGTGGGATATGGGGATCATCACAGCAAAATCTAAACATTGTACTTAGGCTTGGGGGTATCTATGCTGTCACCCAGGGACAGAAAGTGATTTTAAACAGTAAATTGCTTATAGGTGACTGTAACTTAGGTAGGAGCAACATTCTTTTGATTTAGCTGGAGTTGAGAGACACATGTTCTTATTGCTGATATACTTTAAGTAGTCTCATCAAATTCTGTGCCGTCTCTCTTCTCTAATTTCCCCATCTGTAAAACGAAATGGTAATTACCTCCTATGGACTTCGTTGGAAATAGTTTTTCAGGGTTAATAAAGTACCTAGATATCACTAGATCTGCTGTTGTACTGAAAAATAATTCTGTTCCATAAGTCTGGCATTACATACATGGCTTTATCAAAGAATTGAAATTTTTCTTGAGAAGAAAGTTGTAATAGTGTTAAAATTAAAATATTACTTGTCTCCTACATCTATCTTTGTAGAATGAAGTATTTCAGTGAATATAGGAAACATTTGCTGTCCTGTGTCTTTGCTAGGTGTCTGCACCAACTCAAATCTAAGCGTCATGATATTATGTAAATCAATGATGAGAGATGGGGAAGAAAGAAATATGAGTACATGACTCGTTAACAGAATAGCAGCCAAGGGCAACTCTGGTGGAGGGGAGGCTTGCTGTCTTCTAAAATTTTAGTCCTTGTTTTGTATTGCTTTTTTTTTTCAACTAAGAACAAGATAGGAAAGTTATTTTTAGGATACACATGCAGGCATGTGGGGTGCCTGGTCACTAGTGTCTGCTTGGATAATACTACTGAATTCTATAATAATTTTTCATGACATCTGATCTCAGTACAATAAAGAAAGTGTAGCAAACAACACAACGATGAAAAGGACTCATTATATTCCCTACCAAGGAAATTATGAACCCTTTTCACAGATTATTCTAGTTATAACTATGTGTTGATTACATTTCTTTGTGTTAAGTAGGAAAATGATTATATTGTATTAGTATAAATGGCTTTGCCAAAGTGGAAGCTTTACTGGGATATTTATGAAATAATCAATGTGTCATAATGTAATATATGTTCCCTTTAGCTCGACTTACATTTTAGATTAATTCTGATCTTTTTAATTTCTTTTGGATGATAACTGACATCATGATAAACTGATAGGTGTGAAATAATTCTACCATACTTCAGCTCCCTATTTCCAGCACCACAGATAAACAGGTAAAGAGCTTGATTCTTCTTATACATCAGAAACTACTCTAATAGATTGGCTTAAATTAATGTCCTCTAAAGATAATAATGGTTGATGAAATACTTTAAAGTTATTAATATATACTGGTCTGTTGTGAACATTTACTGTGTTGATTGTAGTGAGCTCCTACATGGCTAGCAATAGAGAGTAAAGTCTTAGCAGTGTACTTGTGTAATGTCCTGTGATAACAGTTGGCGCAATGGAGCCAGGAAATGATGAGTAAATAGGTGGCCTACTTAGTATTTCCCCTACTTCTTGCACCTCCACTTAACTCCTTGCTATCCTACTAGGCACAGTTTGGTCTTTCCAGAAATGTTCAGAAGTTATTACAAAGAGTTAAGCACAAGATCTATTATACATACATATTAACTTTTGAAGTCAGACTAACTTAGAATTTCTTGTTAAAGCAAGTATTGTATGCAGAGCTACCATAAAATGTAGTAAAAGGTATTTGCGATGCTATGAGGGATCTCAGAACTGAAATTAAATCTATTGTCAATCCCTAATCAGAAATCCCTGTTTTCTTGCATACACTTATTGTTCTATACATTTCTTTTTATATACATTTGCAAATCTAAATTTGCATATAACCATTACACTTTGGTACATTCATATAACCAGGTTCATGCTGATGAGCTTTCAGAGTGAGTGTTAGCATAGGCCAGGTGGGTCAGAGTGCAGCATCTCAACATTTGTCCCAAAGAGAGGAAGAAAGAAGGAGAGAGATGAATTCTAGCTTCCTCTTCTGAATCAACAGAATTCATAAACCTACCATATGCTGGTAAATATTAAGATGGGGGCTTGTCAAGTAAGGAAGATGAGCACTGAAGATGTGTCCTTTTCTGGAGTCTTTTCCGAGGAGCAGGTAGCCTGTATGACGGAAATAGAGCAACCAAAATCCTCATCAGCTTCAGTTTGCTGCTGCAAAACCAACATCATTCATGATATGACCATCAAAGCAGCATAGCCACAAAAAGAACCTCTCAAAAAGCTTCAGAAACACCAGTCTAATGCATTTGTCCATCACACCAGTATTTCTGCATGTTTATATGCAGAATCAAAACTAAAAATCATGTCTCATCCCCTCCTCTACCCACTTATTCTCTTGCTTTCTTTGACTAAAGCTGTCGCTGCTGTATAAATCATCTCCGTCTTTTTAGTGATGATGGTTGAAGTTTGATGACAGAGATGTGAAATGTTATGGAATTGTAATATTTATGTCCTATATTGTGACCCAGAATATAAAAGATAGTAATCTGGTTCATAGGAAATCAAATGCTTTACCTTCTCTTATTCTGTGAAAGTAAAACTTTTATACTGTTTTATGTTGCTTTTCTGTATTTTTTCAGCTTCAGAAAAAAACTGGCTTTCATTTATATTATTTAAATCATATGTAAGAGACAAAAGAGTGACAGGGTGAGTCTGAGACAAATTTAATTTTGTGTTCTGACTGAATAATTTCATAGTGAAGCATCTAGTGTGTCAGCTGAGTGTGGGAAACAATCACAGCTAACTTTTTTGTATGTGTGGGGTGTGGGGATGGAGGAAGCATTTGGATAAACCCATAATGATCATACTTCTAATCTTATTCAAAAGAAATACAGGTCTGGCTGGACATTCTTTAAGCTGTCAGTCGTTCTAATGTGTCTTACAACTACAATGAAGAAAAATTGCCATCAGAAGCTATCTGTAGCAGCTCTTTTGCTTTTGTGGTTAGCACAGAAGGGCAGTTACATAATGAAATAATGTACAAAGTTGTGTGCCAAGTCTTTGATCTGTGGATCTTGCTTTTTCCTAGATGGCACGTCTCCTAAAATCATGACAATATGCAAAACATATTGTATGGCTCAGAAAATAAGAAGTGAAATTGGTGTAAATATTGTTTCAGTCACAGAGAATTTTTATTAAAATTGTCTTCAAAATTCCTTTACATGATTTCCCATGTTTTTTCACTCAACAGGCTGAATTATCACAACACTGGTGGCCTACCTAAGAAAAATATGCAAGGTGACAAACAAACATGAAACAAAAATGTGAATGAAACCTGTGTGCCCCGTGATACACATAAAAAGCTATAGCTGTGATGAAGTATAGTTACAGCTTTAAGATTTCAGGGAGTTCTTGCTGTGTCCTAAATCCCCAGTGGACTAGTATGTTACCTTCATTTGTTCTCATGGCTGACATAATACTTGAATCTGTTTCAACGTGCTCAGGAACTTATCTGGAACACTTCTACTCTTCAGGACAAAATACTTTGTCTGGGAGCTGTACATAAGGCAATCTTCCTCCAGTCTTCTGGAGTCTTGTTCCCCATGTGGAATTGGTGCTGTTCTCTAAGAATACAGTTTCTTTGTAGACACACATAAGCATGTCTGTATCTAGGTATACATTTTCATTGTTGCACCATGGTTCTGTTGCCTTAAAATGTTAGATTCTCTCCACCACTTATATAAATCTTGTTAGCAAGCTCTTCCAACTGGCCAGATACAGTTGCAGAAATTGATAGGTGTACAGATGTATCAGATGAGGGCATCATGCTAGAGGGGTAGGCTTGAGGGGGAAGGGGGAGGGAAAGAGGACAAGGTGAAGGGCAAAATGGTGAGCATCTCTTTTGTCATAGTAGACTTGACAGTTCCATTATTTTGTTCTTCTCTGTTCCTTTTCTCCAATGCAAATAAAAGGAAGGCATATATTGCCCAAATCGTGAACAGAACTCATAGGGGAAGTCACATTTTAAATTCTGTGAGAACTATTTCAGAAGTTTCTTCAGCACTCTTATAAACGTGCAGTGCAGTGCAGAAATACTAATACTGCATATTACTTCCATCGTATCATGTCTACATATTTCAAACTTCCAAAGACAACCAGATATAGAAAAATATAAACAGTTGTGCATGTGCTTTTCTGTTTTTGTATTAGGAGAGTACTGTCCAGTTTTTTTAAATTTCATGATTTGTTATGCACCATAAATCCTCATAAAAATGTAATTGCATGTAATTTATACCCATTCAGTACTAGATGTTGCACACAACTTAACTATATAATTAATCAACAAATCAGCCTGATATTTTCTGCATGTTATTTGAGTAAACATATTGCAGCAGTATAGTTATAATTTGTACATATGTACAGACAAATATTTTGAAGAGGAGGCTGGTGCATTTCAAATTTACATAAGAGATTATTTTTCTCAAGATCTTTTCCTGTTTATTAAACCATAAGGACATTACATCATTTGGAGTCAAAGTAAAGAACTGTTTTAAATATAGATTAAGATTTCATCAGATATTAGCAATAAACATAGTCTAAACTGAATGTCTGGGAATAATTCCAATTTTTATCAAATCATACACCCATTTCATAATGTTTTACTGAAAAATAACAGGAAACAAGAAAATGTAAACTCATAAGTTAAGTTTTCAACAGGTCTTGGAATTTTTAAGTGCCAAAAATGTTTTGCATGCTCAGAATCTATTGACCAAAATCCTTTTTGAATTACAAATTCTTTTCAGCTTGAAAGCCTGTTGTTAGGGAAATGCAGGCTGTGAATGCTAATTAGGATTTGGTTTAGCAATTAAGAACTGTATTTTGAGCTGGACACATTTTCTTTGAACAATTCTTTATTATAAATGTGTGAATGCAACACCTATGAGCTATGCTAATGAAGTTACTATCAAGTTTAACAGACAAGGTTAGTAATTAGACACAATATTTTTGAAACTGATAAAAAGCTCTAGAAAATTGGTACAGCTGCAAGGTTGTGTAGAAATTAATGTCTTCTGTTTTGTAGAAAAGCTTCAGGAGACAAGTTTTGCTGTAAAATCCTGTACAACAATTTGGCTGCTCTTTCAAAGTGATAGACAAGAACTACTAGGGCAGATTAATAAAATCACCACTTTATAGACATTTTTACAACAAAATGTAAAAATTTGCATACAATGTTTATTGCTATAAGATTGCTGAATTTCAGTAAACAAAGTTTTAAATGTTTCATGTTTTGACATTGCACTGAAAATGTGCTCAACTGGAAACAACGATCAGCTAATTTTTCATTGTTAAAATGAAAAATGAGTTACACTGGAAGGAAATGGTAGGACAGAATTGCAACTTTTCTTCAAAAGGCAAGCTGCTTCACACCTTGAATAAACAGTAATACATAAAGATGTTTGAACAATGTAAAACTTTTACTTTCGAAGTTAATGGTGAAAAAAATACAAATGAATAAATATTTACAAAAAATGTGTTCGTTCAAACTACAGAGATGGTAAACAAGTGGGGAAAAAAGGCCTTTTGTGATTAACATTCTCAGTTTTCAACTATCTATTATTATAATGTACATGATATGATCACGGGTTATCTTTCAAGACTCAATTAAAGCAATTATAGCCCTACTGAAAGCCTGCTGACATAAATGCAAAGGTATCATTGAGTTCAGTTGACTTCAATTTGAAGCCTTATTGGCTACTTGTTTTTATTGTTTTCAGTTTTAAAAATATTATTTCTTATGATAGAATTTTCAGAATGCAATTCCTTGCCCTTCCTCTATTTATTTTTCATTATCATTAATTTGGCCAGTATTATATCTTAATTTCTTCCATTTTAAGCTTTTCAGGGTTTGGTAAAGATCTGTTCATTTCCATTTTTACTATCTACTAAAATATCAGTTTCAGGAAAGGTAAGAAATATTTATCTCTCTCCTCCAGCCTGAATTCTTCATGTTGCTGAGAAGCACTTGAGAAGCCCCTGGGCTTTTTCAGGAGAATTTCTCCAGAATAAGCACTGCAAAAAGTTGCATGTGCTCAAGGCTCTTGTGAAGATCCAGGGCAAAGAATATGTAGCTGGGATAGAAGGTGAGACATTCTAGAGTGGGAAAAGGGAAGGGCAGTATGCAGCTCTGCTGAGGTCTGGGAATGCTTGCTGCAGGCAGCTGGGAGTCCAGAATTGCAACCTGGTAAATTCTTCAAATCCCATAACCTGTTGCTTTAAGAGGGTGCATATGAAATGAGAAAAAAAAAGCTGTATTCTGCTTCTTAACACCTGTGCCAGTTTGACAGTGAAGTAAGAAGGCCAGAATACATGATTGCAAATATTATCGTCCAGCCTAAAAGTGTATGAGCTTTCTGCCTGAATTAGTAACAAATTATCTCTGTCAAAGATGATTTAATGACCAAATTTTAATTTCAGTGTGAGAATTTGGTCACTGGACCAGTGATAGAGCAGCATGGTGACATAACTGTCATCTTTGTGAGTACGTTTTCTAACGCTCAGGTTGCTCAAATTTATGTCTCTGTATATGAGACCTTGAACATACAAATAAGGCTTTATTATTTTAGAATGCAATACTCCTTTCTTTGAGGATCATGGGAACAATTCACATCTTCTAAATGCAGAAGCAGAAGAAAAAAATTTAGCACTTCATCTTTTTTTCATCTGGTGGTCATTTTAAAATCCAAAAGTTTTTTCAGTTTAGTAAAAGGATGAGGAAAAAAGACATTTTCAAAACAGAATACATTTTGAGGTGGACTGGCCATCAGGCTGTTTTATATATCGGTTGATGTGGCAAGGGGCAGTCTTCCCCCAGCCACTTGTTCCATCCCACTATCTTATCATGACTTTGCAGTGAGCAACGTCAGCTCACATGTCTGGTGGAAAACTCGGGGTGGAGGAGATGAGCAAAGGGAGAGTTTTCAGCATTGCCAGCCCAAAAATGCGTTCACTTTTCCAGTTGAAGTGCAAAAGAGCAAACACAATGGGCAGCCCAGACAGAGCGGGAGGGCAGAACAAGGACATCTGCCTATAGCTGATTTGGCTTATGCTGTTCTTGGAACCTCACCTGCTCATCTCTGCAAAAGTGCTTGCTCTGTCATTATAAAGGGCAATGGGACTTGAGTCTCCTCTCATTTGCACTACTCAATAGCAGTGGGGGACAATGCCATTTCTCAACTACATCTTGACTAATACTTTTGTATGCCTCTCACTTAACCTTCACTGATTGCTTTGTAAAGACACTATCTCTAATTTCCAAACTGGATCCAGTGAGTTGGAAAACACTGTTTTCATATCACTTGATTTGTGCTTGGTTTGAATGGCTCTACAAAAAACAATGCACTGGAAGGTAAAGCCCACAATGGGTCTTGTATTACGTATAATCTGCATAAAGTTGAATAAAGCTTTTGTCAGGAACTGGCATAACTGGGTGGGGGAACAAAACCAAAAACACCCTGAAAAGCTTTAGGATATACAGACCCTCAAGCATATTTATGTGTAGGGAGAGGATGGTGAGTATTTTGGACTGATGAAATGTTCCTTGTGTCAATTTTGGAAGTAGATGCCACTATTTAGTCTGCTTCTATTTTGTTTATGTTTTGAAGTCACTGTTTCAAACATCAAATGTCCCGATCTTCTAGACTGTATATTGTGTCGTAGTAGTCAAAGTTATACTTTTAAAGCTACATTTTTACTTTTTTTTTAAAGCAAATCTGACTGTAAGATGCTATGTCATTTAGAAAAATCAGTAAAATGCTTTCATGAAGGAAATAACTTCTGGAGACGCATATAGCAAATGTTGTGATTGATTGTCCTTCCTGGGAGCAACTGGAGCAGTTTGGATTATTAATATGACAAATAACAAATGTCAGAGTATTCTCTCTTTCTTCTGAGATATTACATGGAGATTTTCAGAGTACATGAAATTTAGCCCTACTTTGCAGTGGGAAACGGCAAAATGTGCCAAAACAATCCATGAAGCAAATAAAATAAAGCTCTTAAATGAAAGCTTTAGCTAATAGTATTTGCAGGGCAAGTCAGTTACTTGAGAACAGTTAGTGGCAATAAATTAGTTTAAAATGTGTTACGGATGGGGCTGGCATGTTTTTTCTCTTTGACTTCTTGGATTGGATTTGTGCCTGGAGAGATAGTAACATTTTTCAAGAACTGAGTTATAATGGTCTTTGGCTAGAATTCTTCTCTTTTAACAAATACTTTAATTGTCTTAACACCTCACCTTTGTTATGCTGTTGTCAGATCCAAGAGAGGAGAAAAATATAAAACTCTAGAGGCAGCTAGTTTGGCAGTATAGATTGGAGAGGTAGAGCTTTTTGATACTCTAACAAAAAACTCATAGGGGTGCAATTATAGTGGTGTAAAAGGGCTTTTACAGGCACAGAATAATTTGTGTTAACTGTGATAGGCTGTATCTTTAAAAGCACATTATATGATACTGTAAGCTTCATCTAAATTAGAATGATTTTGTATGTACCATGAGTCTTAGTAACCAAAGCAAAGCCTGAAATACACTGAAGAAGTGTAAATTTTCTAACATGGATGAAGTCCATCTTTGCCTACAGTGATGCCCCTTTTCTGGAAAGGTTCTTATATCTAAAGTGTCTTGATATAGCCATCTCTGTTGGTCATCTTCAGGCCCGGAAAGGATTTCTGTAGTTACACTGAACAAGAAAAAGATGCATGAAAGGACTGAGGAAGAGGTAAATAAATCAACTCTAATGGCCACAATTTAGAAGAATGTCCTTTTCAAGCTACTTTTTAATGTCTGAAAGAAAACTGTATTCATAGAAGAGCTGAAAAAGTCATAATTTGAAATTAGTTTCTTAAAAATGCAGATGCAGATTAGTCTAAGAGGTTAAAATTAAAAAGAGGAAGATGTATTTGGACAATGAGCTGTGACAGCTGTTGTTGCTGTTGCCTTTTTTTAAGAATATGAATAGAAAGATTGTTTATGTAAGTGGCTTGGCCTAAGTGTTGTTCCAGAATTTGTGCCAAATACATAAATTATTCTTAAGATACTTTGGGCCAAACTCTGTCTCCTTGGTTGCCTGGGTGGCTCCTATTGATTTTAATGAGCATTGCATATGTTAATTCAGGAACAAAATTGGCCCTGTGATACTGAATCATTGAGGTTAAACCATAAACCAGGTCATTTCTCTATGAATGTGTAAGCAATTTTAGGATACTTGAAGAATACATTTGTCAGATGCATGCAAACTTTTATGGCCATTCCATTAGGCAATTGTAAAATGCAGGAGAAAGGTATTATATTTCTTCTAAGTCAGACATTATTAAGATGTTTTTAATAGTCAAATCCTGAAATATTCTTCATTCTGTAGTGTATAAAAAATACTATTCAAAAAATTTTGCACTGTTGCCAAAAAAGGGTAGTTTTCGTGATTTGACTTCTAACAACTGGCATGTACAATAAAGACTATATGTCTATTTTATGTTACAAGTAATTGTGTAAACAATTTCAGTATACTGGCAGTTTTGCCGGTGGGCAGTGGCAATTTTACACGGTGGTAGAAAAATTTTATCTAACTGTCTTGTGGAGGTTAGGGAAAAGAGAGAATTGTTTTTTTATTATACAACATCAATTGATGCATTCATTCAGACAAATATAAGATGGTTACCCTAAGGTGCTTACATATTAATCTCTAGCCACTTGCCCAAAGAAACACTGTGGAAAATATAAAATGACTAAGGCAGATTGTTTGAATAAGCAAAAAATAGTACTTTGATGGTTTCATACATAGGCCTAAACATATTTGAGAAGTTACAGGAATTGAAAGTTATATAAATTCAAATTGGGTTGAGGGAGTAAAAAAGATTAAAATCATGTAGCAAATGTGACTGGTGGTGAAACGAACCAGATTATATCTTATGTCTTGTTCAGAAGTCTCTTCATGAATACTTTTCTATCTACTTCTATGACTGAGTGTTCTTAAATATAAAAATACAGCCACAAGATTATAAATGTCTGCCTGAAATACTTTTTACAGAAGTATTCTACTTCCAGGAGTATTCTGGAATATTACAGTTCTTGGGTAAGAAATTGTTTCTCAGGATGATAATCCCACCATGCTAAGCAAATTAACAGTACTTTGACCACTGGTGGGACTTAACTTGAGATTCAAACACCTGAATTTTGGATCCTATACAATTTATACAGGATGGAGGTATCCAGGCTCCCTCCATTGTCAACAGGAATCCAGTTAGCACAGTCAGTAACCTCCAGACAGCTAATTATTCCACCCTGTAGGAGGCACCTATATTTGGTCCTCTGAGTGGTTCTCCACATGCCATTGACTGTATTGGCTAGATCTAGATCTAGATCTTCACCTAAAGGGAAATTGGATCCTTGTCTCACATGTAGACATGCAGCTTAATGTCTGAAGCTGAATCCCACAGTAGGGCTGTGTATTGGGTTTGCGTGGTAAGGTTTTGGCAGTTGGGGTGCTATGGGGGTGGCTTCTGTGAGAAGATGTCAGAAGCTTCCCCCATGTCTGATAGAGCGAGCACCAGCCGGCTTCAGGACAGACTCACTGGCCGAGGCCGACCCTGTCAGAGACAGTGGTAGCTCCTCTGGGATAACATATTTAAGAAGGGGAAAAAAACAAAAAACTGCTACACAACAGCAGCCAGGAGAGAGGAGTGAGAACATATGAGAGGAACAACCCTGCAGACACCGATGTCAGTGAAGAAAGATGGGGAGGAGGTGCTCCAGGCACTGGAGCAGAGATTCCCCTGCAGCCCCTGGTGAAGACTGTGGTGAGGCAGGCTGTCCGCCTGCAGCCCATGGAGGTCCACAATGGAGCAGATATCCACCTGCAGCCCGTGGAACACCCCATGCCAGAGCAGGTGGATGTGCCAAAAGGAGGCTGCAACCCCATGGGAAGCTCATGCTGGAGCAGGCTCCTGGCGGGACCTGTGAACCCATGGAGAGAGGAGCCTATGCTGGAGCAGGTTTACTGGCAGGACTTGTGGCCCCGTAGGAGACCCATGCTGGAGCAGTCTGTTCCTGAAGGGCTGCAGCCTGTGGGAGGGACCCACGCTGGAGCAGTTTGTGAAGAACTGCAGCCTGTGGGAAGGACCCACATTGGAGAAGTTGGTGGAGGACTGTCTCCTGTGGGAGGGAGCACACGCTGGAGCGGAGGAAGAGTGTGAGGAGTCCTACACCTGTGGAGGAAGGAGTAGCAGAAACAATGTGCGATGAACGGACCCCAACCCCCATTCCCCGTCCCTCTGCACCACTGAGGGAGAGGTAGAGAAAATCGGGAGTAAAGTTTAGCCTGGGAAGAAAGGAGGGGTGGGGGGAAGATGTTTTAAGATTTGGGTTTATTTTCTCATTACCCTACTCTGACCTTTGATTGTTAATAAATTAAGCTAATTTTCCCAAGTTGAGTCTGGTTTGCCCGTGACAGTAATTGGTGAGTGATCTCTCTCTGTCCTTATCTCAACCCATGAGCCTTTCATTGTAATTTTCTCCTGCTGTCCAGCTGAGGAGGGGGAGTGATAGAGCAGCTTGATGAGCACCTGGTGTCCAGCCAAGGTCAACCCACCACAGGCTGTATTGTTCATTTACATATGAACACTTGGTTCCATTTGAGCTTCTCTAGAGTCCTGGAGCCATCTGTGTGGGGCTGGCAGATGTGACAGATACCTAAGAAAAAGGTGTTTGCCTTTCAGGAGTGGCAGCTGGCGGCCATTTGCCATATTGTGCGTTATACTGGATATCGGTACCTGTAAATGGGCAACTGAATTAAGCCTTAGATACCTTTCTGTCTGGGGAAATAACTTGCTTTGCCCTGGACATTCAAAGCACAGTTCCTAGTGCGTTTTGTGGCCACAGAGAGTAATACATTTCCTGAAATAGATGTCTGATGTTCCTTTGAACTTTGAAGATAATGTTTGCACAGTTTCCTGTCTCCTTAGATTAGGGTATCTGGGATTGCTGTAGGGGCTGCTTAGACCTCAAGAAGATTCTTTATCTTTCAAGAAAGGCAGGTTGGCTCCCCACTGTTGGTTGATCTTCTAGCAAAAGTAAATTTTGATGGGACCATAAAAGAAAGCAGACCTGTTTTATCTTAATTTTTCAGTTATTTCATGAGGTAAGACTCGGGCAATTGGGCCTAAATCCTACCAAGGCAGGGAAAACCACCTAGTTAACTACACAAAATAATGATCTTTTTTTTGTAGATTTTAAAATACAGTGTTGTTCTTTTTCTGTAGTAAAATCATGGGGTATACTACATTTTCAGTGGTGTATAAGCCCTGAGGGAAAGGGTGGGATGACAGGGAGACAGAGGTAACATAATCCATGGAGAATACAAACGCTTCTCTTCATATCTGGAGACCCATGAGATTCTATGTATAAAGCTGGCACAAGTTCCTACCTAGCTTTCCTCTCTTTGATAAATAGCAAGAGGTTCTTAATTTCTGCCGTTAGCCTGTGGTCACTCTGTCTGTCTGTGCATGACCAGCAAAAGCCTTCTCCTTTTAGCTGTCTACCTGCTTCAGCTTTCATAGTGAATTGTAAGGTAGCTGGGTGGAGGATGGTCTAGGATGAATGATTCAGGAGAAAACCAGCTGTTGGGGCAAGAGATAGAGCTGTCTTATGTACTTCCTTTCCTGATGTTTGCTTTGTTTTAAGTTTAACAAAGTTTAACTTTTAAAATAAAATCCCTAAAACATTTCATTAAAAGAGGTAGATATACAAAAACCAGAAAACTTGGAAGTATCCTGACTGAATGAAAATCTACAGTATTTGATTACACATTAATATACTCTCAAGGATGTACTACAGTCCTTACAGATGACTTCACATGGAGCGCTTTGCAGGACTATTTTTTCTCCACACCCCCTTTTCTGTTCCCTCATCCAGTGCCATTTTTTAACTTCTTCCTTTTGCACACAGTCCTCCAACATGCCATCATACCACTACTGCCCAACCTAACCCTGTTTGTATTGAGATGAGTGGTAAAAGATGACATCCAGTTAGAGCTGCTGCAGCTCCAGGGCCCTCAGTGAAGATTTTCAAGTCAGGATTGTCAAGTTTTGCAGTTTACAATGACAGTAACTACAGAACAGCTCACAGGTATGTGCTTGCTGTACAAAACTGAGCATTCTAGTACCCTTATCTAGATATAAGTTACCATGAGATTTAGGATGCCTCTGAGGAATCACAGGGAGTCAGTTCCTGAGATTGCTGGGCACCTGCAACCTGTGCTGATTTAATCTGGAATTATGACTTCTGGTTGTGACCCTATGGCTATACTTCATTAACTAGTGTTCATTTCCTTGCATATATTTACATAAAAAGGCAAGCTATCCATTTCATCTGTCAGCTTGCAGAGTGCTATGCAAAGAGCTGCTTTTCAGACAGTTGTTCTCTGGGGACTTAATACCAACATACTTCCATAATTTTACTCTCTTTGATTCCTCTGAGAGTTTGCTCAAGAGTCCCATTAAGATGAATGGCAGAAAACTAGATGAAGCATTACATATCCCAAATTTCCACTTTACGATTTTGCTGTGCTATAGCATCACCTTTATCACAATTATATTCCATTTCATTGTCTTAACATCTGCACACTACAGTAGGTTACTTTAGGATGACTAGAAGTATATTACTATCAGTCTTTCACTTTTTGTATTGTAGTCCATGACTGGAAGGATCAGTATGTTTTAATAATGTTATAAATCCGTGGATAATTAATCAAATACTCAGATTTCAAGCTAAAGTTAAAAAAAAAAAAAAAAAAGCTACATATTCGGTGACAATCCTAGAATTCTTTTAGAAGTAATATCTACCAGCCAAATTTCATATTTAAGGAAAATTTTGCTTGCCCAATTAACATCCTATATTTATACTGTAAAGTAATGCAGTGATGCCTGTTTGGTCTGCAGAGGTGAACTACCATATTCATGAATGCTGAAAGCAGTATGTGTTCCTGGGGCACAGTCTGGACAGCCGAATCGCCTTCCCCTCTGCCCTGGAAGTAGAAATGTACAGTGATCTGGCCCAGACCTCTTGCCAGGGAAAATGTATCCAGCTTGATTCTTCCAGCACAAGAGTGAGGATTGATTTAACAGTTTATTACATTCTATGATAGTTTAATCAGAACTATTTATTTATTAACTCAGCTGCCAGTTTGTCCCACTTACCTCACAACACCATAATGTCAACCTTTATTACTCAGCCTTGGAGGGAAAATACAATAGTAGTTTTTTTTTAGACTGTGGTTTTATGACTGGCTTAAGGTGCTGTAAGTGCAGGCTATCAATTAAAGAGGTGTTTACACACTCCTCTCTCCTTCCCTTTTGCTCACGTCCCCGAACCAGTCAGCTAATTTTTATGAGGCTACTGAGCGAGCTGAAAGGGGAAGTTTACTTGGCTAAAAACTGGTCACTTTTTCTTCTAGGGTGCCAGTTTCAGCACATTTACATCCGAAAGAGTGCTAGTCCCAGTTCAGGACTGCTCCTTTTCTGGTGGCATTGTAGATTTAGATTCACTTATGCCCATCACGTAACCATAACCTAAAAAATATAACAACTAGAGAGACTTACCAAGAAATTTAGCATGTAAGCGTAGTCTTTCTTGCCTATGTATAGCATGCATTGAAAAATAATAGGAGGGAAGTCATTTATTTAATAACCTTTGAAAGAAATTCCTTTGAAACAAGATAGCTATTTTAGGTTACTTTGTTTGAATTTTTTAAGGTATTCAGACACTTTATTATTTAAATCACAATTTTATTTTTTTTTTTTTTTTTTTTTACAAATAATATGTGACGCTATCTAACTTTTAAAGTGTTATCCAGCAGTGTTTATTCTATGAATTGTCATGTAAACGGATAGAATTTTACTCATTTTAGTGTTTCAGTAGACTGTTAAGAGACATGAAGATCTTATTGTGAAAAGGAATCACTATCTCTTTTTACAAAAGATGCAATAGATACAATAGGGTTGCTAAACATGGGACAGAAAAACATTCTTTGTGTAGTGGGAATATATTTAAAGCTAAGTTTAGAACACAGTTTACTGTTACATTTTGGGTTTTTGTTTCTGTTGTACTTGGGATTAACAGAATTCTAACTTCTAATTTCATAGAATGAAGCAATATTTTTTCTACTTATGATGCTGGTACTTTTTAGAAACACCATATTTGTTTGTTATTGCTAATCACCTTCACTGGGTTTTTTTTGTGAATTTGTTTACTCTGAAATTAATAAAAATCCAAATTTATTTTCTTTAGAACCCTTTTTTTCCCCCTTCCTCTCACCTACTCAAATTTGTATCATCAGTCTACTTTAGGTCAATAGATTTTTCCATTAATGCAACAAGTGTAACTCTGAGTAAACTGAAAACTTTCTAGACATGATATTGTTAGATTGACCAGTTTATCAATGAGGCAGACAGCAGATATATTTAAAAATATTTAGGCCAAGCAATAGAATGTAGATTGCTTGCTTCAGAGGAGGGGTTGAATATTTTTTTCAAGACAAACTCCTTTTCATTTTTCTGTTCTTTTTCCTCCCCCCCACCATAACTGCATGAAGAGGCATGCACAGATCCCTGCTGCCAGAGTGTGATACTTAACCTGACCGTCAAACAAGCCTCACAAAGGAAGGCTTTTCAGGTCCCCCAGTGAAAAAACCACTGCATTTTATTATGGCGTGAAATTAGAAGTGAAAAGCCCTATGGCTCTTGCTGTTTAGTAATGCGGAATATGTCGTTTCTGCTGGTGATGGTAGTGCTGGGAGGGAAATAGAAAGCCAGGGAAAAGAAACAAAGTAATGATTTAGACAAAGAGGGCCCCCCTTTTTTGGTCGTCTCTGATTGTTAGGTGGTCTATAAAACGATAGTACTGTGGTGGATACAAGCAAAAAGAACATTTAGTTGCGGCTCTTTCATTCAGAAATGTATGTGTGAATTTGCAGGGTGATGTATAAGGAGAGTCATCTGCTATAAGAAGAGTTCACTAATTTAACTCATTTATAAAACAGCAACAAAAACTTGACTTTCCTTGGAGAGAGCAGTGCCGCTCTGACAGACACTAAGTTGCATAGCAAGATGGTGTTTATAACAAGACTGTGTGTGGTTGTCTAAAGCTGCCTTGTAACAGATTGGAAGGGGAAAGTGCCAGCTTGAAGAGGCTTTCCCTTGTCTGTTTGAGATTAAAAGAATCATGTTTTCTCAATGAAGATTCTGGGCATATATAAAATGTCAAAATATTTATGCTCACTTTTATTTTAAAAGTATTATGTAATCACTAAAGCAAATAGTCAAGTATTAGGAAACGAAAAGACAGTTTATGAGAGAGACATTTTAGAACATAAGATGGACTTCTTTTCATAGAATCATAGAATGATTTAGGTTGGAAAAGACCTTTAACATCATCGAGTCCAACTGTAAAGTTATCCATCAGCTGATCACTATCGCTACTGCTGGAAACAGATTGTGAAAGCCCATCTGCAGTTCTAATATCTGGAAGGGAAAAGCTGTTACATTTTGCAGACCTATATTGTTAGAAGTAAATATTACTGTTATTTTTACTAGATTACCTTCTTTGGACCCTATCCGCCTGAAAAGGGTGGCAGGGAACAGTGATTTGGAAACAGTAGGGATGTACAAGTGGAAAGTCTCTACCATGTTGCTTACTCTCTAGGTTATAGATGGAATCTTGGAGAAGCCTTAAAAGTGGAAAGAAGGAGTTGACCTGACTGATCCGTGATAGATTGGTGGGACAGACGCAAACATTTATTGGTACACTGCACTGCGGGACTGTAGCCTGAAGGAAGAAAATTCATATAGAGAAGCAAAACTGCTACAGTTTTTTAATTCAGGTAGTTAATTTCATTATTCATTAATATGGTAGCTACATTACCAAAGAATTCCATACATAAGCAATAGTACAGAAAGGAGCAGGAGGCACTAAGAAATGAAAGCTATTATCACTATCAGAAAGAAGTCTATTAGAGAAGAGCTTCTTAAACTTTTTAGACTGTGTCACTCTTTATTTGATTTAAAATAATTTATGCGCTTTGCCACAGTATATACCTTGTGTGCACGCTAGTGCTCCAGGCTTGACTTGCTACTTCAGAGCATTTTGCCAATGCTACGCTTCATATCTTGACAGGTGAAAGAAACCTCAGAATGTGGAGATTTAGAATAAGGGCTAGGAAGAGTTTTGAAAAAAGAGAACCAATTGGCACTTGATGCAGCACATGAAAGCAAGGTGATAGAAGAATAGGAACATGATCTTTAAGGCAACAGATTGAATGGGGATAATTGGAACAAGAACTTTAAGGCCAGGGTGGGTTGGTAGAGGAAACAAAGATATGAAAAAAGGAGAGCATGGAAAAGAATATTACCTCTATAGCAAAGAAGTGGTGGTGGAATAGCTACTGCACTGAGACATAACCAAAATATTTGTACCTGTTATAAGCATTTCAGAAGAACTCCAGGAAGATCAGAAAGTGCTGCTAGGGCATACCGCTTCAAGGCGAGAGGTTCCCATTTAAGGCTCTCCTCTAGAGAAGAACTCATTGCTTATACAAGACGAAAGAGCTTCAACAGGAGAGAGAAAGCTCCATCAAATACTTTATGTTTAGGGGATTCGTCTTGAACGTAGGAGGTTTAAGTACAATTCCATGTTTCAAAATCAGGCAAAATAAGAACACAAAGTTGTTTTTTGGTGACTGTGTTAAGCTCTAGGCTTTAAGGCAGGAAAAGAGAAGAAAGCACGTGTCCCAGTTTCATCTGCTGGTACAAAACCCTGTAAACAAACTTTGAAAAGAACTGGTAAAATGAACTAATATTTGGGAGCCAATTTTCTGTTGACATCGATGGCCATGATTTTGATTTGGTAACAAAGAATAGAAACATGGAAAGCATCCTAAGATAGTTCTTCTTCCCTTTCAAACAAACATTTGTGCTGGCAAAGTTTGACATGCCAGACAACTAAGCCATACAGATAGATATCAAGCTGTCAGTGTTGAAAGTTATTTTCACTCTAAAAGGATTAGAGTTGAAACTGCTGCATTTCAGCTACGCTATGATGATATAACTTCTCCTCTTTTTCTTTTTTTTGAATAGTAGTTTACTTTCCAAATATTTTATGCCAAAACAGTTCCTTAATTTTCAACAGTTTCAATGATTCTCACCTTCAGTACATGTACAACTTTTCTGGTAGCTTTCACTTTCTATTTAATTCTGGGAATTTACAGCAAAGGCTATGTGGACTTCCAGAAAATTTGACCTGAAGTTCTTGGTAAGGGTCTTGGTCTTTCTGCTGTTCTAATGCAGGGTGTTGGAGCATATGGAGATTTGAAATGGTGGATTTTCAGAGATAAATGCAGTCAGAACAGCTTTTTTATCCAAATTTTTGAAACAGAGCCTCCATTTTAGGAACGAAGCCTGTAATGCTACTCTGTATATGCAAAGGTCTGGACAGACTTAACCAATATACTGTGACTAGCCCTTTCCTTATCTCTATTCCAGGAAATATTGATACTGATCCTAAGTCATAGGGTTTCCTTTATTTGCTTAGGGTATTGAAAGCATTCAGTAACTCAAATTGCTAACACCTAAAATTGTGGTATTCACATCCCTGATGTTGTCTACTGAAATGAACTGGACAATTAAGAAAAGGAGATTATTTTTTCAAGCTCATGTTTTTGTTAGATATCCAACATTTGTACTTCTGAAAATTTCCTTTACCATAGGTCCTGATTTGATATTAGCAAGTTTGCATAACTGTGGAGAGTACTAATACCTGGCCATGTGTGTGCTTTTAGTCCCTCCACACCCAAGTAAAATAAATACACATCGAATGCAGCTATTTGCTATAGCATTTTAAAGTATGCTGCTTGACTTTGCAGCCAGTAAAGCTTCTCAAAAATGTTCCATTCTGCTCTGAAATAACCATTTGAATGACTAGACCACTCTCCAAAGTGCTGGTAACAGATATAAGACAGTTGCACCTGAAACTGCTGTAGTTTGCTTCAATAACTGTATGTCTAAGTCTTGTAAAGGGCTGAGTAAACAGAGCAGAAACCAAGGGTTTGTCCACCTCTCTGCTCAAGTAGTAAAATAGTTTCAAAGAAACCTGTCAGTATGCTGTCCTTCTCTTACTGATTTCGAAATTATTTTGAATAATAATATTTTATTTTTTTCTATGTTCTTCAGAATTTGTAACTGGAAGATACTGTAGCTATGTTCTGTGTCATTTGGTGAAGTGAAGGTTTTAGTGGTCTGTTATGAGACATATAGTCCCATCTGCAGAAACAATTTACATTTATTGAGACCACACTGCTTGGATGTGAAACCAGAAGTAATATCGTTTAATACTGGTTTTGAAACATAATTTTAAAAAGTATTTCAGTATTAACACCATTTTGAGGTGAATAAGGGTTGTTCATGTCTTTCAAGATTTCAGTTCAAGGTGCCAGACAGGGAAGGCCTCACTTTGTAGGTTTATATTTAGCATATATTTGGAAAACATAATTTACCATCTTTTTCTTAAAATATAAAAACAGTGACAAAAATAGAAAGAATCAATTTCCTGGAAAATTGTCTAAAGCAAGTGATGTGTCATAAGTTCCATATTTCACCTGCAGTTTGTATACATCATCCTACTTAGTTAAGAATTATTAAAAATAAATCTTAGTTGCATATGTAAAGATATGTTTTGGATCTCTGTTATACAGCTTTTGCTAGTCTTTCCATAAGGGGTATACCAAATTCTGCCAGGAAATATGGCTCTCATTCCTGTTGACTAAGACCACTGCTGGATGGCTTATATTCCCTCTTACATTCTGACGTTAGATCTCAACACAAAATGCTGTATTCTCATAACAACCCTTAGTACTTTAATGCCAAATTGCTCTGGATGAGGTCACATGTGAATTAACCAGAAAAGTGTCTTAGGGTGTTAGCCTTAGATTAATCCAAACCACTGCAGGTACACCCTTGTGTGATGTGATATAATAAAATGTGATGGTGGCTATGTGGTTGCTCTTCCCTATCCCTATCTGTCCCTACTTGCTCCTGTTGGACCCTGGAGGTTTGTGCTGTACTGTTTTACCTTAAAATAGAAGAGGACCCAGAATAGTTAAAGTAGCTGTAACTACATCTCCAATAGAGACACCATTCCCTTAGTTTCAGTGCCAGCCCCAGGTATTTTGTTGTTACTTTTTTCTGAGCAGTTGACTTCTGATACAAAGCAGTCATCTGTCCTAAAACATAAGGATGCAGTCTGAATGTTGATTACAAATGAAGGATTTTTTTTCTTTTTATATATGTACTTCTATTAATTAGAATAAATTAGTACTTGCAGATGATAACAAATTCCACATTAGTAACCTATTCCTTGTCCTCTGTCCCATCACAGTACATGTCATGATGTCATCAGTATAGAACAACAAAAACTATTATTTCAAGAAAGACTGAAAAGCGCTCCTTAAAGGGATTTTAAAGACCCAGATCATACTAACCAAGTAGCACATTCTTTGGTGACCATTTAAAATCTAAGACCTGGCTTTCATTCAAAACCAGCTCTACAATTAGCAATACTTTCAGACAGTATCAGCTGGGTTCCCAGTGTACATGATAATATCACAGAATAAACCCAACTGTAACTAATTTAATTAAGACTTGATCCTCGAATACAAAATCACTCCTTTTCACCAAATCATGATGCTCACTGACCTACAAGAGAGAAAACAGGCAACACAGACAGTGAACCTTTCTCTGTCATTTAACCCATTTGTTTATTCACTTACAAGGGAAATATATTATAGTGTTAATTCTCATGAGAATCTCTTTAACATGAACAGAGCAACTCCAGGTAGCCATATGAAACTGCTATTTTACATAAAAGAATAGATTTCACAGTTGTTCCTATCAGAATTTCAAAGTTTTAAAGATACTTAAACCTCTCTCAGTCTACATTAAATGTAACTGAATTTTAGGAGCCAAAATGTCAAACCGAGTTTCCGGAAAGTTGATGACTAAGTGCTCTTATGGTTCAGTCTGTTAATGGGAGAGGAGAGGCAGAGAAGCAAGAGACTGACTCGGCTTAAAATGGATCTCACAAAATGGTCAGAGGCTTCTCGAGCAGCATGTATCAACCTACAAGCTAATATGACAGCTACTGATTCTGCAGTTGAAAATTCCTCTCTGGGCTCGTGGATTTTTTTTGCCTGAGGAACTGACTGATTTGTAAGTGCATCTTTACCTCTAATGGTTTGTTCTAAACAAGATACAGTGGGTGCCTGACCTGATAGGGTGCACTAGCACCTGAAATTGCTCATACTTGAAGTGCTGCAGTGCCTCATCTTGGGCACTTGATCACTAGGAAAGGTGCCCACAAGCTTGAGTGCAATACCCTGATACCATGAAACACTCACATGGAGAATTACTCACATTAAGCCTCCAAATCGATCAAACTATCGAGCATGGACTTTGGAGAGCATTGAGAATGATCCACCGTGGAAATGAGAAAAGGTTTTTTTGCATCACAATTCTGGGTTCACTTACCTGCCTCTGTAGGATTCCTCACTCTAAGTGCCTGAGAATTTTGTAACATACATTTTCATTTTGTAACATACATTATGAAACAGTCACACCTGTGCATTCTGGGTGGGTAGGCAGTCCATGCTGGTCAAAGATTTGAAGTGGAGATTTAAAAAAAAAATAGAACAGGGATCTTTAAAAGAGTGTGTCTAACTTCAATTTCATAACCAAAAACTTCTTTCATTTTAATATGCAGAATTCAAGTAAGCTGCCTTGAATCTATAGAAGGAAATTACCCATCTTAAAGTTTATGAGGATGTGCATTACCACAGGAAGTTGAGAGACAAATGTATAAATAGGCTTTTATAGAACAATTTGACAAAAATTATGTACATTCCTGAAGCAGGCAGCCAAGGTCCTTGAGGTGGATTCATTGGTCTCATCCCAGGATGCTTTTCTTATGTTCCATTGCAAATTGTTAGAGTTGTGATTCTTAACTACTTTTATGCATAATTAATATTCTGCTAAATTATTTCCTTATAGGTACAGCTTTTAGAATTACACCATGTCCTCCTAAGGGCAGAAGTACCAAATCAGGCTCATGAATCAAGTTGGAGAATCTAATTTGGTCTTTGATTCAAACAGTAATGTAAATATTGATATTTCTTTTTGGCATTAATAAATGAGATGTATCTTCTAGGAAGATAATGTTTGAGGATTGTTTTTTGTGTGTATGGATCTTTTGGGAAAATATAATCCAGAACTAATGAGAGGGTTTTTTTTCAATTGATGTGCCAAAATTTTTAAAATTATACTCTTCCTGATGAGTCTCCTCAGTTTTATCATGAGAAATAGCTTCAGTAAATCCATCCTGCATCTCATGACTCCTGTAGCAAAGAAGAAAAGTAGTTGTTCAAACTGTTCAAGAGATAGTAGTATGTTCTATGATGTGATATTGCTAATACCTAATATTGTTCTACCAAGCTAGCATGCTATTAATTGATTTGGACTGGGTAGATATTCAACTGTGCATTTACTGTTCTGAAACAAAAAAATTATGTTCTTCAGACAACTCACAGTCCAATTTTTGAGACACAGAAAGTAACAATTTCTATTCCTATTGATAAAGAGCAGATGTAGATTAAAAAAAAAATCTCAAAATCAGTTATTTCTCTCTCAATGCCTGTTTATGTCTTGCATTGTGTTTACTGCCACTGTGCTAAGATTTACAGATTAAAAATCACTTTTCTCGTGGTTCCTTTGGGCGCATTCATATATTAAGTGTACTCATCACAAAATTATTCTTTCTAAGAGTGATGAACCCTATATTCTCCTCTGAATTTGGTTAAATTCCTGACCCCAAAAATGTTCTATGCTCAGTGTCTGATAGTGAGTACATGCATTTTTGATGTACTTGTCTTCATGGTATGGCAGGCTCTTAGGAGACTGTACACTGAAGGTTGTTTTTTTCCTTTTTTTAACCATCTAGGTTCTGTTTAATTAAATACCTTAGGACAGCAAAACACTTAAATATTTATTGTAAACATAAATCATTAATTTCTGACCTTGCTGCTATGAGCAACTGGAATGGTGAATGATAATGAAAAGACTAATTGTATTCCAGCTATAACACTTTGATTCCATTCTTTTTACAACAGTTTGCATGTGACTGGGTTCCACTTTGGTGAAGGAGGAAGCCTTATTAGACAAAAATACTGTGGGTAGACTCTTCTACTCTAAAATAAATAATTGTTTGCTGTTTAAAGAGTTATAAAAGTATAATATTCAGCTATTTAATTTAAATATAATATTTGAATAAATATACAGCATTTGAATAAATATTTATTTCAATACTTAAATGATGTTTTGTAATTCATTAGACTTTCAAAATTGCTGTGTTGGTGTAACTCTCTCCCATTCAGGTCAAAGGCAACATTTCCTAAGCAAAAGTGTTGGTGGACTATTTTGAAAATCCCTGTACTAACTAATATAAATGGGTATCATCATATGCTAATCTCATAGTTGCTTTATTTGTAGTTTAAAAATTAAAACAAAAAAGACTTCTCTAACAGGGCCCTTAACCGCAAATTTTTAAAAAATGAAATAAAAAATATAAACCAAAATATTTTAAAGCAATAGTAATCCTTCTTCCTTGAATGAAACAGTACTTTGTCCTTGTTCCTCATTTTATACAGTCTGAATATTAACAGTTCTATAGTGGTATCTGATGTTTATATTTAAACCTATGTGTGTGTGCCCACACGCACAAATTTTGAAGGATGACAAATGCTGGGCTGCTCTTTATTAGCACTCCTTTTGGCTTTTGATGCAATTGTTTAGTACTGAATAACAACTCTACAGCAGTCTGGATGAAGAAAGCAAGCCTACAACTTCCAGATTTAACAACAGGAGGTGATAAAACAGGTGCTGTAGGAGAATTCAATTTAGCAAGGCCAGTGTGATTAACACCCATGATCCTCTGAAGAGTGCCACTGGCCTATAATGACTGGTTCAATGCTGTGTTTCATACCTCTTCCTGCCCCAGCAGTAGAGCAACCTTTATGTTGGTGCCAGGGCAGCAGTCAGTGGTGGCTCCAAGGGACCTGTGACATCTGCCAAATGGACTGCAGGGACGCTTCCCGTGCTGCTGCCCTCCTGCCTGCTGGTGGTCTGCCATCTACATACCTAAGCTTAGCTTCTGAGTGTGGGTGGTAATGTCTGCAAGGTATTTTTTATTACATAAAGTAGAGCCAAAACCATCTCCCAGCTGCTGCTTGGCCTAGATTCCTCCTTATCCTGGATAGAGGATTTCAGTATCCTTTTAACAGGCACACACATTTATACTAATCCAGAAAACCTGGATGTGTTTACCTGCTGGGTGGGAATAGTTTTCTCATGGGTATTTTAGGTATTTGCTTGAAACTCTTCTTATTGGTGAGAAATGCTGTATGCTTTCCTTTCAGACATCAAGGCTAAGCTAAACACCAGTGAAGTAACTCCTGTTGGTCTGGGGGAGCTTTGGGTCAGGCCTTTGCTGAGTTGCACTGAAATTATTAGAAATGTATTATCCAAATTTTAAATTTTAAGATGTATGCTTTTTTTTTTTTTTATATTCCCTGAAGACCTGGATTTAAGAAAACAGACGTTATTGCCACTAGTTCTGACTCATATTTTCTTGATTTTAATTTTTGTTATGCATGGAGCAATACCTGTCAGAAAACCTTCAGCTGCTGTCGATGTAAGGCCTGATTCTGCTTTTTCTTGAGAGAATTTTCGACTTAGTGCTTGCCGTGGCTAGATGGACTAAAAATGGGGGAGATCATAGTGGAGGGAGGAATGTTTTACTACATGCTGTGCAGAGCACTGCAAAATGTATTTTCTTCAGTAGAGTCATCTTGATAAACATCCATAGCAAAGCATGCAAAAGATGAGAAAAAACCCACAACCCTTTACAAATAAAAGATACAGCTCAGAGTGACACTTGTAAAAGGGATGAAAAAGTTTAACAGAACCAGGCAGGCTAAAGTTTATGAGGACAGAGAGTTTACTGGAAAGCTGAGATGTCTGGAAAAATACAAATTTATGTACAGAATAGCCCTTCTTCAGAGCTAGCATGTATATAACACATTGGATCTGGAAGACATTTCCCTCTTCATATAAGAAACATCAGGAGAAACTTCATGGGGGAAAAAAGGTATCTCTCTACCTGAGATTATTGCCATTCAGAGGATAAAGCTCACTAGACAGTGGGGGAGGGGGGATATCAAGATCTCAGCTGATTTACAGTTTAAGTCAAGGACTCAAAGGTGAGACCTGGATCCAAGCTTCCAGCTTTTCCACCTTCCCACTTTACGGGAACCTCATAACAGTAGCTAAGAGGGTAAATGCGCAAACCTCGGTGTTTGTGAACTGTCATCTTTGTTTAATAACTACCTTTTTAGAAGGACAGTCCCAAACTCTTACAGTGCAAAGCTATTAGCAACATTTCTGTCTGCTAGCACTTTTTCTCCAGCCTACAGAATGGTACAGCTCCACTAAAGCTGGGCAATGGGCTTCTGCAACAGCCCATGGTGCTAGGCTAAGCCCAATGCTCTGAGGACTCCTCATACAGCAGGAGTAGGAAGATTCTTTTGTTTGTGTATAGGTAACAGCGTGTACTTTAATCAGAGCCTATAAAGCTTATGATGGAGGCCTTATGTATTACTACATCATCTGTTTTCCTTGGAGTATTCTGAGAGCAGTCGGATTGCAGGGTACTGCTCAGCCCTGCTTCATTTTGTCCATCTTTCCTTTGAAGTGTCTGAGATGAGATGCCCATCATCTCTGCCTGCCCTGATGGCTGGACACGCTGGGGCTCAACTGAAAGTAGCCTGGGCTTGTCCTGAGTGATAATTGAGACAGAGCGGCAGCCAAACAAGGCATCAAGTGCTGGAGCCTGCTTACATTGCAGGTAAAGACATCCTGGTACAAATGCCTTGAACAAACCCCCTGAAGCATACAGCATCCTGGTATTTCCTTCCAGGAGTACCAACTGTTTTGCTCTAGAGCCTGCAAGGAAGGTGGTCCAGTCAGCATGAACTTGGTCCTAGTTGTCATCTCAAGATTGTGGATGTGCTGGTTTAAATATGCTCTGTGTGGCTGTGCAGCAGTGAAGCAAGATTTCAGAGAAGGCAAGGATACGGCAATCCTGACAGCTTTGGGGATCACTGTCAAAGTCCCAGTGTGGTCAAAATGTTTCCCATTTTGTCTTCACACCATTTATAGCTCTCTAATTTGGGGCTGAATCCATCAGACAGTTAAGAGAGTTGTAAAATCAGCATGACAGTGGAATTGGGCTCAAATATGCAGTAACTATACTACAGGAGGAACAACACTCTGGAATTAATTAAACTTACTGACTTCAGTCACATTTTATAATGTATCCTTCTAATTACTCTGTATACAGCACATTGTGAATTTTTAAGAACCAGAAATTGAGTCTAAAATACCAAAACATATATAGAGAAAAGGTTTGAGTGGTATTTTTCATTCGTGAAATATATAACCTCTATGACTAATGGTTTTATTATATTTTTCAGGCTTTGTTGCTAGTAAGAAAAATGCTTAACTTTTAAAAGACTGATTTTTTTAGTACATTAATGATACAGGTGGACAGCTGAGATACAGCCTATAGGTATTCATGCTTGTTTTTTGAATAGCATAAATGTATATGAATCCAAACTAGGAGCATGTATGAGAGAAACAAATTACATAAATAATAAATTTCACATCAAAGGTCTTTCTTTTTGGTGCAATAAGTATCTTTCCACTATTACTAGAAGGAATAGGTGTTAACTCCCAACAATGTCAGTATTTTCTAAGATCATATGTCTAACAAAGGAAGAGAAAAGGTTTCTGGATGTGAGTCTAAATTTATGTTTCATCTGCAGTAAATGCTCCTAATAGTGTGATTTTTCTTCATGTTATGCTGTGAAGCTTGACTCTGGTTTGCAGTTTAAATCTCAACTCTCTGTATAACCATTGCAGTAGAGGTTGAAGGTGAAGAAATGATAATATGGTACTTGAAATAAAGTGGTTTTGCTAACAGACCAGTGAACATTGTCTATTTATACAGGTTAAACCTCTGCTGGGTTTACTCTATAGCTTGATGAAGTAGTTTCTTGCTTGGGAAAGCAATGTGCCCATCTAATCTTAAGGCTGGTCAGTGAGGAGATTTAACTTTCTGTAGTTTAGAGTAGTGGTTTTGACATTGTCTCTCTGATCCAGTGACACAGTGTTAAATGGTATTAGGACCTAGATTCAGTAAGTCGGAAAATAGGATGACATATAAACAAGTGAGGCAATTGCCTTGTACAGTAAGAAATACTGAAAATATTTCTTGTAATCTAACCATGGCTTGGCATGACCTTGCTCTGACACCATGACTCAACGACACAATCTTATCCTCAGGAGAAGTGGATTTTTAAAGCCTATTATTAACTTCCTTTGGGCCAAACAAACAACTGGAGAAGAAATGGGGTCATTTGTGGTTGTTTATTTCTTTCTCTTCCTGACGCTTCTCTGCCTCCTGATTCTTCCTAGTGCCTGGAGCCCTGCAAAGAGTCCTGGGACCTGAAGAAGAATCATTGCCAAAGCTTCTGTGAGGTACGTCAGCCCAAGGGCACTCTCTCTCACTTTGTTCTAGCTCTCTCTTTCATTTAAATTATTAGCTTCAAGGAGACAGCTAACAAACATGGGATTTTTACAGCATTTGCCTTCATTTGAATGGATACACATACAACAATTTAGCCTTATTGAGTTTAAAAGAAAAGATTTTTTTTTCTGACCAAATGATTTATCTCAACTTGAAGTTTTAAGACTTGATCCAGCCACACTTACATAGCTTCTCTCAGAAGGTGCTGTTAAATCCCTCTTGCAAGATGCTATTTCTACCACACGCCCTTCTGTCTTTTCTGGCCATGTGTAAGAAAGAATATCTTTATTTAAAATGTAAAATGTCATTGTTAGAAAATCCTTGTGCAGGGTAGCTAGAAAAGATGGCTTTCCTGTATGTGAAAATCAATCTGATTTCTAAAAGAATACCTCTCCAGGAGTAACTGGACTCCTAGTTCAGAAGACTACTATCAAAAATACATAATTATTCAGTAGCAAGTGTTTGGAAAACTGTTTCTGAATCATGTGTCAGAATAACCTTGTGAATAAGCAAACCTAGATCAGTTAAACTAGTACAAAAAATGACATGGTTTCCTTGGATTTAAAACATGGCTCTGCTGAGTTGGTGGAATTCAGCTGTTACAGTTCTTAAGTGTTTTTAGTACAAAATGGAAATATCATCTCAATAGAAAGTTGCTTTATTATAACTAAACCAATATAATGGTACAACTTTATTCAAGTCTATGAAAGTGTATGTTTATGAAGATTTTCAGCTTTTCCTATAAAAAAATAGAAGTGACCTTAATTGATATGTTGATCTTACTGATATACTGATTTAACTCCTCTCTCATCACTGTGGACACTCTTTTTCTGGTACAAGAGCATGTCTTATGTTTAAATGATTTTAAGCATCGTGAAGATGATTAGGAAAGGCTGTAATTTCAACTAAAAAAATTTAGATTCAGCTATGTGTAAATATGGATTACTGGATTATTGATCTGTGTAGCTACATTAGAAGACAAAGTAAAAATTTCTCATGAAAACCAATCCTTGTAAGAGTTCTTTAACTCAGATTAATTGCTGCTTCCTCATATGCAAAACTCTAGGGTAGTATAATAAAGCTGTTTTAGTGGATCTAATTTAAGTCATTCTCATATATCACTTCTCACTCAGGCTGTATGTTTCCAGGTATGGGTGAAAATACGTATAAAATTGGTTTAAAAGGAAAACATTTGTAGAACACTGTTCTATTGTAGTTAGAAACAGTGAGCATCCCCCTTTGATTAGTATTTTGTGGTTGAAGCTAAATTTAGAACTTCAAAGGCCCATAATGAAGAGCAGCACATTTAGCAGCTAACTGAAAAATGAGCTGTGAAATAGAGTGAGGAAGAGAAGCCTTGAGGACGTATTATGCCTCAGGGAGCTATAAAGTTTTTAATTAAGTAGCTGCAAATTTGTGATGTTTTAGGATGTGAAATTAGCTTCACACACACACACACACACACACACAAAAGCCTGGGACCACTTTCCTTTCTCTCAGAATCATGTATGCTCCATAGGCATTGTTTGATTGAATTAAACAAGGCTGTTTTCCTTTGAGAGTGTTTTAAATCTTTTTCCATTTTGTAAAAAATCTGGAAGCAACAATTTAGCTTTGTGTTTCTCAAGGTCCCTCCTTGGTATATTACTTCTTATGTACTGAATGAGTGTACTAATGTTAAAGGACTCTTATGTGTGAAGAAGAAAAGGACACAGTTTACCTGACTCCTTTTTTTCCATAAATTCAGTTTCCTGCTGGTTTAGCTTCTTAACCGACTAACCATGGGATCAGGTGCATTCCAATGGGAGGAACAGCAGGAGTGTGTGTCCAAGGGTCACTGGGGTCAGTAGGAGATATAAGGACTCTCATTTTGGCAGCCTTTAGGCTGGTTAAGCCGTAACAGCCAAATGCATCCTTAAAAGCCTGATTAAAAAATTCTGGACTGTTCTGTAGGACAAGATGGGAGAGGTAACGTAGTGGCACATTCTTGGACCACAGTGACTTTGGAGAATAAACTGACACATAGTCTGTGAAACACCTGGGCCTCCATGATAGTGAAGTCTTTCTCATTTTGCCAGAAATATGAGAGCAGTAAAAATAAGAAAGTAAAACATTTAAATATGGAAGGAAGTTGCAGAAGTTACATGAATAGTTAGATGGAGAGTGGGTTATAATTCCTGTGTAGGTTTAGGAATCTGTAAATCAGATCTGTCAGAGTGGAAGGTTTTTGGTTGCTCTGAGATGGAAAGGGAGGCCCAGTGTGTAAGTGGATCACTACCCAGTGGGTAACCCCAGTTACATGGGTTGCCCATCTACAGTCCCAGCAATCACTTTGAGGGAATCACTTTAGCTGTTTTTGCACCAAACCAAATAAAGCACCAGATAAAAGAGGAGACGAAATCACCATGTCACACACATTATTCTCCACAGGGTGCTAGATGCTATTTTTCATACAGTTTAAAGTGAAAGTTGCAAACCTCTGAGTAGTACACATGCTATAATATGTCTATGTGTTGAAGCAACCTCTCATATATCTAGGACTTGATTTCTCAAAGAAGTAGCACTTACTTTGATCTTTAATCAAGATATTTAAGGCTTATTTTAATCTGTGTTTTCTGCTGATCATTTTATCAGAAATTTAGTTCCAGTTCCATGAAGAGTTATAGAATTACTAATATGCTGGCAATAAAATAAAATGCTGCAAAATCTTCTCTTAGCCAACTCAGTTCAAACAGTATAATGAAACAAGATTTCACTTATTTATCTAAAGGGGCATTACCTCAGATATTGTGGGTAAAGTGTTATGAAATAGAAAGGGAGGAATGTGGGGTAGTCAAAAAAAAAAAAACTGTCTGACCATTGCTTCCCCTTTGTTTTAGGAATGTTTCTGATCTGTCATTGAGCAACTTTGTAGCCAGTGAATGTGAGGAAAACAAGGGAAAGCTGGCAGATATAAACAACTTTATTCCATTAAAGATGGTGGTCTTTCTTGAGGGAATTCATCATTCTGTACTTGTAATGTTTTCTTAGAAGTGGCTTGAATATATAAATATTCAGGGATAGTCTTGCAAAAAGATGAAAATCTGAATTTTCCTTTAGGAGGTCTAGGAAAACGTATAACATTTTCTCCTTTTTTTTTCTTTTTTCCCTGTTGAAAACTTCATACAATTTTTTTGTTTCCCCTTTAGCCTCTTTTCCCCAAGAAGAATTATGAATGCCTAACTAGCTGTGAATTCCTTAAGTACATCCTGTCTGTGAAGCAAGGAGACTGCCCAGCACCTGAGAAGGCCAGTGGTTTTGCAGCTGCCTGTGTTGAAAGCTGTGAAGCTGATAGTGAATGTTCTGGAGTGAAGAAATGCTGTTCCAATGGATGTGGTCATACGTGCCAAGTTCCAAAAAATCTGTACAAAGGTAGAGAATATGTACTCATACTGGGCTAATAACTTCAGGCCATAATAAAGTCTCCTAGAAAACTAGGACTTTCATTTCATAGGAGTTTGTATGGATGGGAAGAA
Source organism: Morus bassanus (assembly GCA_031468815.1). NCBI lineage: Eukaryota > Metazoa > Chordata > Aves > Suliformes > Sulidae > Morus > Morus bassanus. The sequence continues at coordinate 81,655,109 of CM062568.1, read as the reverse complement.
AAAGGAGCAGTGCCTGTAGAGATGTGGCTGGACACTGAAAGAGTGGAAAGCCAGAGAAAAATGTTGCTCAAGTTTCTGAATTTTTCTCCCCTTGTGAAGCCCATGTCTGGAAATCTGTGGAATGTAAACATGTGGCTATTATGAACCATCTTAAGCAGAACAAACTTGCCAGTTTAGGTGAAATCTCACTTAATTTGATGCAGATGAGAGAGAATGCAGCAGAAAAATATTTAATGATAAATAGTTCAATGCCTATTAATCACAAATTTATGTTTATAAGCCAAGCAGGTAGGACTACCAAATAGGAGGTGTGAGATAATCTGGTAAAAGAATATATCAATGCAGTATACTTAGCATTGGTGTTCTTGATGACCTAAGAACAAAATAGTGAAAGATTATACTATCCACATATACATATATTAATTCATTATTTAAATCTAATTGAGTCCTGAGATTCTGTGAAAAAAGGTTTTCCTTGATATCTATTGGCAAGAACACACAGACTAAGAAATGGTTTGCTTAGACGAACTCCAGATTTTAATTTGTTGGAACTAAAAAAAATTTATACATGGAAATATTCTGAAAATGTGCTCCTAATGCAGAACAATGAGCATTTATGAAAGGCATTTTCTTGTTCCACAGAGTTGGAATGTTTTGTAAGAAATCCATTCTCCTTACTTCACTGATAAAAAATAAATATTAATCAGTTATTCTTCTGATAGCATGGACTTTCTGTGGATAGCCTAATCAGCAGAACTATGAACTAAGCTCCACGCTTATGTCTGAACCTGGACTTATTTCCATCTGTGGATGGAAAAATGGTAAAATATGTGAAGGAGGTGGTGATTTTATTTTTAAGTTTGTTTCTTTAACTGAAATGTTGATGCATCTTTTTGAATGTCCCTAGTGATGAAAATATATGTCAGAAATAATATGCTTTGACTTTTGAATCATATCTTTGAGTGTACAGGATGGGCCACCAGGAAGCACTGTCTTATTTAGTTACATAAATGGAGAAAATTTGGTCTAGAAGCCATAGAGGTTGAGTAAGCATAAAACTGATGAAGATAGTACTGAAAGTATTTTGAACAGCAGGCAATACTGTAATCCAGATTTCCAGTGCAGAAGGGAAATTCTCTTGCTTTCAAGATACCTCAGAGCAGCCCCTTTAAAATAATAAGGAATTAATACACTGTTTTATACAGCACCTTTCAAAATGAAAATTATTAAACTGGACCACTTAGTTAGTTCTTTTGTCTTCTTGAGACAAATGACCAGAGTGTTAAACTGGCATTTGTATTGTATATGTAATGATTTACATGATCAGGCTCCATACCAGAACTACAAAGCATTCCAGTAAATGCAGCAGCTAGAAAAGGTAAAAACAAAACAAACAAGCAAACAAACAAACAAATGAAATAACACTACATGCTTTTGAAGCGGACACAGGATATGACAGGTTACGATACAACGTATAACTGCACACTGGAAAGTCTACTGCTGTTCAGCCTAATTATATAGGAACAGAGCTAACCTTCTGTAACATCTTATCACCTATCTGCAGGAGGTGCTTGCTTTAAGAGCATATATGTCTTGCCGAGGAAGGGCAAGCCCAATACTGTACTGCCTTCTCAGCTGATGAATTCAGCTAATTAGGCTCTTCAACCTATCTTTCTGCAACAAAGGACAAATAGAAGCAGAACAGGCTTGCTATACATTTCCTCCAGTGGTAAATGACCTTCCTGTCACTAAGGAAGAGCAAACTCTGCAAGCGTGACTAGGATCTAGTGAAGAAGTTTAGTACTTACCATTTTGACAGCAATCACAGCTAGAAAATAAACTCAGAGTGAATCTAAGAGTCTACAGAAGTTAGAATCATAGACTCACAGAATAGTTCGGGTTAGAAGGTCATCTAGTTCACCCCCCTGCAATAAGGAGGGACATCTTCAACTAGATCAGGTTGCTCAGAGCCCTGTCCAGCCTGACCTTGAATGTTTCCAGGGAGGGAAACGTTTTTATATCTAGTCTGAATCTACCCTCTTTTAGTTTCAGACCATTAGCCCTTGTCTTATTGCAACAGGCCCTACTAAAAAGTCTCTCTCCAACTTTCTTATAAGCCCCCTTTAAGTACTGAAAGGCTGCAATAAGGTCTCCCCAGAGCCTTCTCTTCTCCAGGCTGAACAACCCCAACTCTCTCAGCCTTTCCTTATAGGAGAGGTGTTCCATTCCTCTGATCATTTCCGTGGTTCTCTTCTGGACCCACTCCAACAGGTCCATGTCTTTCCTGTGCTGAGGACTCCAGAGCTGGACGCAGCACTCCAGGTGGGGTCTCACCAGAGCAGAGTAGAGGGGCAGAATCACCTCCCTTGACCTGCTGGCCACACTTCTTTTGATGCAGCCCAGGATACAGTTGGCTTTCTGGGCTGCGAGCACACATTGTTGGCTCATGTCCAGCTTTTCATCCATCAGTACCCCCAAGTCCTTCTCCACAGGGCTGCTCTCAATCTTTTCATCCCCTAGTCTGTATTGATACCAGGGGTTGCCCCGACCCAAGTGCAGGACCTTGCACTTGGCCTTGTTGAACCTCATGAGGTTCACATTGGCCCACTTCTCCAGCTTGTCCAGGTCCCTCTGGATGGCACCCCATCCCTCAGGTGTATCAGCCACACCACTCAGCTTGGTGTCGTCTGCAAACTTGCTGAGAGTGCACTCAATCCCACCGTCTATGTCATCGATGAAGATATTAAACAGTACTGGTCCCAGTATGGATCTCTGAGGAACACCACTTGTCACTGATCTCCATCTGGACATTGAACTGTTGACCACTACCCTCTGGATGGGACCATCCAACCAATTCCTCATCCACTGAGCAGTCCACCCGTCAAATCCTTATCTCTCCAATTTAGAGAGAAGGATGTTGTGGGGGCCTGTGTCAAAGGCCTTATGGAATTCCAGATAGATGACGTCCATAGCTCTTCTCTTGTCCAATGATGTAGTCACTCCATCGTAGAAGGCCACTCAGTTGGTCACGCAGGACTTGCCCTTGGTGAAGCCATGCTGGCTGTCTTGAATCACCTCCTGTCCTTCATCTGCCTTAGCCTAGCTTCTAGGAGGGTCTGTTCCATGATCTTCCCAGGCACAGAGGTGAGGCTGACAGGTTGGTAGTTCCTACGGTCTGCCTTTGTACCCTTTTTAAAAATGGGTGCAATGCTTCCCTTTTTCCAGTCACTGGAGTGTTCACCTGATTGCCATGACTTTACAAATATCATGGAGAGTGGCTTGGTATCAGCTGATTCCCTCAGGACTCTGGAATGCATCTTGTCAGGTCCCATAGACTTATGTATGTTCAGGTTCCTCAGGTGGTCACGAACCTGATCTTCTCTTACAGTGGAAGGGACTTTGCCCCCTACCCAGCCCCTGTCTTGTGGTGCATCCACTTGAGAGGTGTGGGAAAAGAAGTTGCCAATGAAGAGTGAGGCAAAGAAGTTGTTGAGTACCTCAGCCTTCTCCTAATCCATTGGTACCGGTATGCCAGTCTTGTTCATCAAGGTGGGGTATGCTTTCTTTGACCTTCCTTTTCTGCCTGACATACCTGTAGAAGCCCTCCTTATTATTCTTTGCATCCCTTGCCAAGTTCAACTCCAGCTGGACCTTGGCCTTCCTGAACCCATCCCTACACGAATGGGCACCATCCCTATACTCTTCCCAGGATACCTGTCCCTGCTTCCACTGCCTGTGCATTTCCTTCTTGCCCTTTAGTTTGACCAGCAGGTCTCGAGTCAGCCATGCCGGTCTCTTGCCTTCCTTTCCTGATTTCTTACATGTGAGGATTGAGAGCTCTTGTGCTCTATGTAAAGTGTCCTTAAAGATCTGCCAGCTCTGTTCTGCTCCCTTCACCTTGAGGTCTCTTTCCTAGGGGGTCCTATTGACTAACTCCTTGAACAGCTGGAAGTTTGCTTTCCTAAAATTCAGGGTCCTGACTTTACTTTTATCCTGACCCATATCCCTCAGGACTGCGAACTCTTAGTGATCACTTAGCTCACTTAAGTTCCTGTAGTTTCGCTGTTGATCAAGCTCTGGAGATTGGCTACAACAGCAGATATAAAATACCCTTCTGCTTTTCTGGATTTACAAACTGGATTTGCCCTCTAGTACTAAGTGCTAAAGCCCAGACCTGAAAGAATATTAATGTAAGTACACTTGCACCAAAGTCATATATTGTAAATGTTGGATTAACATGACAAGTCCAGTTACTTGTTATCCTAATTGTTTATTTTTTATTGGCTTGCATTCGCTATAATCTTCAAATTGTCCATTATCATTGCATTTTTTTATCTCTGTTGGGAGTATTGCTAATCAGTTGCACCATCTTCACATTTTTACTTCCCTTTACTGGAGACATCAAATGTTCTCTGCTACACTTCTGTCACCTGCCTCATCCACCTCCTTTACATTGACTCAACTAGTGAAGGACTTCAGAAAGTGTACCTTCTCCACAGCCTACCTCATTTTTTTCTATGTGGACATAATGATGTTATAAATAACAGTAAGTGCCTAAAGTAGATTTGGTACTTCAGAGATAGAAATGGGGGCAATATCTCTGCTTAGAAGTAAAACAGTTTAAAAATGCAGAAAAAAAGGAAGAAGAGAAAGGGATGGAAAATACTTGATCAGGTTTGCTTTGTCTAGCCTGCACGCATGCATCCCCAAGTAATGACAAGGACATGTCTCTTTTTCTACAAAAAATTACCTTTTTCCTGTTCAAAAGTTAGTGGTCTCTAAGATGTGATGATACACCTACTTGTGTGAACTTTCCAGGACCCCTTTTAACAAAGGTTTAGGGTTCATGCTGTCTAAACCAGCCTAACTAATTGTCATGTAGCCCCAGCTGGCTACTAAGCCTCACGCGGCCGCGCGCTTACTGCCACCCGTGTCGGTATGGGGGAGAGAATTGGAAGAGTAAATGTGAGATCACTTGTGGGTTAAGAACAGTTTAATAATTGAAATAAAAAACAATAGTAATAGTAATAAATTGTAATGAAAAATAAAATAACAAAAAGAGAGAGAAATAAAATCCAACAAAGACAAGTGATGCAAATGAAAAACAATTGCTCACCACCAACTGACTGATGCCCAGCCTGTCCCCAAGCTGCAGCCATGCCCCACCCAAGTCCCCCCAGTTTATATACTGAGCATGACATCATATGGTATGGAATATCCCTTTGGCCAGTTTGGGTCAGCTGTCCTGGCTGTGCCCCCTCCCAGTTTCTTGTGCACCTCCAGCCTTCTCGTTGGCTGGTCAATGTGAGAAGCTGAAAAGCCCTTGACTGCTTAGCAACAACTAAGACATCAGTATGTTATCAACATTATTCTCATCCTAAATCCAAAACACAGCACTATACCAGCTACTAGACAGAAAATTAACTCTATCCCAGCCGAAACCAGGACGCTAATTTTGTCTGAAACATTAAGAGAGCAATCCATACAGCAGACCAAACTGCAGATCTGGGCAAGGTACATTGTGAAGAGAAGATTATGACATTTAAAGGATATGATGGTATGACAATATCATAATAGGGTAGCTGGAGCCAGACTGCCGTCCACAGTTTAAAGGCTTTTTTAATGCTTAAAGAAAAACAGTTTTGTATTAAAAAAAAAGTGTACAGTTTTAAAGATGCCCACCTCTAAGTCTTTGAACAACTGTGTTTACAATTGTACTGATGTCATGAATGTACCCTTTACCATCCAAAACCATTCCATGGAAACTCTTTGAATTCCTGGGGAACCGACAGTTATGATACAGATTCTTATGATGGACCAGTGTGCATTTATTTTTCATGGCACAGAGATGCGTGTACCATCTGAAAGACACCTTTAGCAACATTTTTCCTGGCTCTGGTATTGCACACGTACAGCAATCAGTGATTTGAATTCTTCAGTTAAGCACTGCAGACTTCAGAGGACTCATTTGTGCCAGGATGATGAAAGGGCTGACCATTTACATAATAAAAAGCACATTGAAGAGTGATTGGATCTACACATCTGGATATGAAATTGATGGTGCTGGTTCTACAAAAGTATTTTAAAATGAACTTGTGCTGTGCTCTTGTTGTTTGTGCTGCTGCGCTCCATCTGCACGCAATTACGTAACAGTGGAGAGGCTGAGATACTTGCAATCAAGTGAATCCAACTGACCCTAACGCAAAGCAGATGGAAGTTTTCTTAACATGCAAATTGTAGGATTATTGTACATCATAATTAAAGAAGGATTCTCAAATGTGGTAATCCGAACTGACATGTTCTGTGACATTCGTTATATTAGACTAAGACTGATGGCTGTTGAAGGATATCCAGGGGTTAAACTGCTGTGATAACCAGATTTAAGTACTGGATTTTCCTCAGGTTGATTTTTGGTTTCTTCAAGAGCTACAATATAAATTTTTATTTCCTTATAGCTAATTGTATAATCAGATTTAGAAGACCTCTTAAAATATAAAAGTGGTTTGTTCACCTAAAGAAATTTTGGTACTCAGTCATCTGTGGCAGACTGAGTAGGAAACAATCTATTGAACCAACACATACAGCTGGACTTATGTGGACACCCACTGAAATGACAAAATAACTAAAGTGCATATGATGACTTGCTAAGAAGGTTTATATGTCAGCACAGAAATCTTATTTGTGACATATCCTGAAGTGACAAAATGCTGCGTACTCAGATATATGAGTTCCTAAAGTCTGTCTAGAGAAATGTATCTTAACACTTGATTTGTTGATTTAAGTAAAAGATGCCAAATTTGAAGAGTTGTTTTGTCCTTCAAGCTACTGCAGATGTTTTCAAAAAGGTGATGTTACCAGTGGTAGAAACAACAGAAATAACTGTCCTTCAGTGTCCCTGTGTAATGAGAAATTACTGTAAAATTTTAGAAAGACATCTTTGTCTCTGAAATGTAACAGTTGGACAGTATACATTAGATATATATATTCCAAGATGCCTTGCAATTACCTTTCCTAGATCTTTAGGGAAGAGTGGAGAGTTACACATCGTACAATACAGTGCATGTGAGTCAATAAGATCATGCTGCCATGGAGAAGGCAAACAGCTTTCTTAAGTATATCAGACTAATGTAAGATGTGTGAAATAATCCTGCTTCTCTACTCCACACTGGTAAGAGCTTAGACACAGCCTAGTTTTAGGCTTGACTCTGGAGAAGTGCTGTGGGCCAATGGCAGAGTTTCCAGAGACAACTGCAAGAATGATCAGAGGTCTAGGAACACTGATTTAAAAGGAAAATGGAGTGCGCTATGGTTATTAGACTGAAGAAGAAAACATTCAGAGCCATGATAACAGTCTTGCAGTACATAAAAGGCTCCTGCATAGATGAAAGAAAGAATCTGTTCTCCACAATTCATGAACATCATGGACAAGTATTGAGTTTAAGATACAGAGGAGGAGACTAAACAAGGTAATGAGAAAGCTTTCTAACGGTAAAGATAGAGAAGTAGTGGAACAGATTACTATGTGATGCTGTGGAAATTCTGTCATTAGATGGAAAGCGTTTTCTGTGAGATCGGTTTTAGCTTACAACTTTCAGATCCTTTAGTTTTTAAATGAAATAAATTTGAAATTTTTTTCAAAAACAGGTTTTACTGTTAGCAGAGATAGGTCAGTTATGAGCACTTCTGAAACTCCCATGCTCATCAGCCTATCCATTCCACCCTTTTTTCATTCTGTCTGACCAAAAATCTCCGTTTTTTTTTAAATTATTTTTTATACAGCTTCATCTACATATGATTTAACCGCATCTTGTAAATTACTCACGTATTTTTGTCTGCACGTTCCTATTACAGGTGTTCCACTGAAACCCCGGAAAGAATTAAAATTCATAGAACTTCAGTCTGGAGACCTGGAGGTGAAGTGGTCTTCAAAATTCAATATTTCCATTGAGCCTGTGATTTATGTTGTTCAGAGGAGGTGGAATCAAGGAATCCATCCAAGTGAGGATGATGCTACTAACTGGCAAACTGTGGCACAGGTCAGTTCTTTGTAAAGTGATATGGATCCCTAGCTTCCAGACCATGATCTAAAAGCCCTCTTCAGATCAGAGAAGAGTTAGATCACTTACAGATGGGGAGGCTCGTGCAGAGGGATCCCTTTATAGGGTCTCTCTCCAGGTCACGACAGAGCTGCAAACAGAATCCAAATCTCCAAGTCCTTACTTCACTGCTCAGTGAACTGTTTTCTAGTTTTACTCAGGAGAAATGAACTTCAGTAATTTCACTTCCAGTTTTTCAGTTATAGAAACATCAGATGCTTTTGGTGTGTATTGAAAATGACTTCATAAAAACTCTGTGAATATATCAGTAAAGAAGTAAATAGTGGTTTCCTTGTCCCCAAAAGAAAAAATACTCAGAGGTTTATGTTTTCAAAATAAGTTTATTTTGTGGGTTTGCTCTCTATAGATAAAAATCTATAGAACTAGCTGGAGGCTTGATTTTCATAAGGCCAGTGAGTGGCACTTTCTTGTAAGCACATACTTATGATCTATTCAGGTGGGAATTCCGAAGTCCCTGAAAGCCACGAATCTCTTGAAAAATGTAGAGTTAGATACCAAAATCCATTGAAGAAAGCATGTAAGATACATAGTCCTTCTGAGCTCAGTGGGACTCGGTGCACAGTCTCCAAGGCATGGCTTGGGTCTTGTAAATTATAAGATAAGAGATGCAATTGGTGAAAAGGCTATTTAATTTTTTAAAATAAAACAAAGAGTGAAAAAAAGACTAAAAACTTTATTCTTCATAAAGATGTTTTTTTCAGATGTTACCCTCCCAATTCAGAAAAGAGTATGATGTCATGCTCTTATCACTCAGTGCAATCCAGACTGAAAATGTAAGATTCATGAGCAAATGTTTCTTACTGAGAAGCAGCCAACAGAGCATAAATTTTCACTTAGTTCTTTCCCAGTTTCAATCTGTTTTTTAACATGCTGACAGTCCACCTGGATGGCAGAGTTCCAATCGTTTATCTTAACTACTTCACCCTCATCCCTGCTGACAAGAAAAGTAGAATGCTGATTTTGAAAAGACCTGCGAAATGTCATTATAGCTAGGCAAGAAAGGAAAGAGAATAAATAGAACCATCCACAAAATAAAGTAAGGCGTTTAAATTCTGTGACAATCTGTGTTCATTCTCAATTCAGATTGTGTAGGAAAAAGCTATCTTAAAATAACGTCAAGCTTGTGAAACTGAACACTCAGAAGTGAGGTTCTGAGTTTCAATGTGGTGCTATAGGGGGCTGTGACTGTGTTAGAGCCTCGCTCAGAAAAAGTCACCTGCAGTAGAGCCTGGCATGAAACCCTGCTTGTGCAAGCCCAAGGGAACGTGCACACCTCCAAACCTGATAAAGTTGCGCTGACTTATTTATTGTCTCTCAGCTGAGGTGCATGTCTTCAATCTGCATTCTCCATATTCAGCAAACAACGTTCTGCCTTTGCTACTAGGAAAATACCGTGTGGCAAAAATGAGCCAGATCTGAATTACTCTTCACTCTTATTGTGGCATGTGTATGTGCTAGACTGTAGAGGCCTAGCTTTTCTGGCTGGTGGATCCAGACTGCAAAGGTAGCACACTGCTGTGCTTTTTCTCATCCTAGAAACAGACCTCATGTACATTTCTGGAAGCATGTACTATATATGTACTATATATCCACAGTAGTGGATGTACAGCAGAGAGTGTTTCAGAAATGTGTTCCTGTACAAGAGTGATAAGAATCCTGACAGCTGCCTTTCCTGGGGGTCTGTTACATGCGGGCAGAAGGGGCTAAGATAATATCTGTGGCAGAAGTCTCCTCCAACTGACATCTTTCTGAGAACTCCACTGTCCCTTCTGCATCGCAAGAGACACGTGTTTGATTGTGTGATGGACCCCACTGGGGATGTCAGTTCAGAACAAGCTTCAGGATGCCTGACTGGCTTTGTGAACTGTATATACCTTATGGGACATATGGGCTGGGCACCCTTGAGGGGTGCTAGTAATCAGAATTTCTGTCTCTATAGAGTAATGTACCTCCATGGTGTTTGTAGTTTTAGACATTCCGCCAGGCAGTCAAATTTGTTAAGTGTGGCCGCATGCAATAGAATTTACTTTGTAATATCAGCAAGAAGGATGGATATCCAGTTTGACTACAGTGACTGTGCATAGCATCCAGGCTTTTCTTGCCTATATAACGGAGATTTTTTTCTTGTATGATTCCAAAACATTGGGCTATGAGACCTCAATTACAGGCAAAGGCTGCGAAGAGCTCAGCCATTTGGCTGAGAACTCCTGGGGCATCTCAGTCCAGGGGAGATGATGCTGGCTCTTTCATTACTCTGTGACTTAAGCTAGGGAGCATGTAAAAAGCAGTTGAAGATCAAAAAGACTGTGGGTGAGGATCTGAATTTCTCTATGCCTATGCCCATATGTATTGTAATTATGCAAAGTTATTGTTTGCATCTTCTCATAAGAAATTTCATATTATTTTATCAGAGTTCCTCATCCAATATTCTGTTTTTATTATCTGTCCAAGAAGAAATGGGGTTTTAACTTTCAATAACTTCATTATAAGGTGTTTACTTTTCAAAAAAACTTGCTGTTTTCTGTTGCCTTTACATGAGATAATTTGCAAGTAATTTCTCATGTCTCATACAAATGTTTACTTGGTATTGAAAAAATAATTTTGACAAAGTATTGTGGTACTATCAGGTCTTCTTTGATGTTTTGTTTTTAAGGAAGAAGGCTCAATCTATTAATACGTTATTTATTTAACTCTCCAAGCATATAAAGAAAGCAAACACATTGAAAACAATTTTTGTTATTTTTCACTTCAGGAAGAAGTGTTTTTGTTAACTTCAGTTTTTTACTGCATATTTTTGGGAAAACTTGAGATAACTAACCATTTGACTAATTTCCATTGGTTAATATAAAAACTGCAGGAGCTATGATACTAGTTAGCCTAGTTAGCTATGATGTACAGTGTCCTAAGTGCTTATGTCAAGTTTCTTACACTACTGGTTTTTAAGGTTTAACAAGCTGAGCAGAACCTGTGGCACTATCCCATGAGAATACTGTATATCTTCTGAACAAACTTACAATTCCATTTTTTGCTAATGCTTTCTAAAAATAACAGTATTGCTGTTTAAACTGGAAACTTAGATAGTTAATAATATTAAGTTAATTAATGAATTTAATTCAAATATGCCAGGTCAGTTATTTTCAGACAGAACACGTCTGTGTTGTGTGAATGGATGACAAGTATGTGTGTGTGTGTATATATGTATATACACACACACATATATATATGTATACTTATGGTCAGACAATAATGAAGTTTACCTATTAATTTATTCCTTTATTAAAACAAATATGGAGCTGTATTTACTGCTAGCTTGATTGTGGAAAATCTTAGTGCTTCACCTTGGAATTGTCTAATCTCTGTGGACTCTGAACTTAAAATTTCTGAGACACCTAAAGTTCTGCTTCTGAGGATCACAAAAAGTTTCTCAGCTCTTGACAGCAAGAAATCCCTGCTGGAGCTAACCACCAGTGCTGTACAGTAAAGGTTTATTTCTCCATCTCCCAGGATAGGGCTTGCTTTGGTAAGCATTCTTAGAGAGTGCCCAACTTGTGTGGGGTTGCAATCACTCAAAATAGGAGAGGTCTGCTGTCCTTTGATAGAGTAGTGGATGCAGCGCTGTCAGGTTTCTTCTGTATCAAAGGAAACATAAACTCAGCTCTTCTGATACTCTGGATGGTATCCCTTCACTCTCTGAACTGCAAATTCTTTTATCACTGTGCGTTGTTTCAGAAGAAGGTGTAGAGCTACTAACTCAGCAGGGTAAGGCTGTCCTCCCCAGTTTCCATTAAACCTTTGCACTACAGAAAGGAACCCAGGAATAACAGGGTGAAAGAAAGGGAATAAACACAGTGAAACAGTCCATTGATTACTGTAATACCACTCAGCATACCGTTTAGTGGGCTTACATTAATATAAGACAGATATTGAAAGGACTCTCAATATTATGATCTCAGCTTCAAACATACTTAAGTAGTGAGAACTAACTGAACCAATTAAACAAAAATTCAATTTACCGTTAAGGTAGTGTAAGATATCTCAGTAGTATTTAGCTCTTTCTTGAAATTTATTAAATCTAAAGGTTGCTTAGAGGTGCCAATGTAGTTTATACTCTTTAATGCAGGAGTTACACCTCCTGCATGCTATTGAGTTTAACAGGAGCTTTGCCAACAAAATGAATGATAAAAGTAACAGGCCCAAGGCATGTTCATAAATTAATATAATTTTGGTGACATCGATTGACAGATTATTTGATCTTACAGTATTTCACAGTTGCCATGGAAGACTGACACAACTGAAATCCTTTCTTTTAATCAGTCCTAGCAGAATAACTGAGCTGATGCAAATGACAAACAAGATTCCTTAACTGAGGAATTTGAGATCAAGTCTATTCAGATTATGTTTGCCTTGTAACTAAATTCAGCAAATCTGCTTTTAAAAAACCCCAGTGTTTTAACTAGTTAATTACAATTAGATATTGATCCTGACCTGATCTCAGTTGCAGCAGTAGCCTGAATACATCCTTGTTTTATCTTCCATTAATATAATTTATTTTACTCTAATTCACTGTCATGTCTTATCTGTAAGTTCTTGAGTATGTGGGCCTGCATGCTGGAGAAAACTAGCACATTTGAATGCTCCATAAAATGAAAATAATAGTAAAAGTTGGTTTGGGTAGGTTCTTGCTTCCCTAGCAGAACCCCTTCATTGGATGAGATAATTCACTCTTCAGGTAACGTAAAAGCTAGAAAAAGGAAAGACGATGAGGCAGACAATGAAAACATCTGGACTCTTACCCCTGCTTAAGCTAAAAAGACAAATACAGCAGTCTGAATGGAGAAGGACTTCAAGTAGCAGCAATATGTGAGGGTCTCAAAGTCTGCAACACTTACCAGTCTGAGAGCAGTCTATAGTGCAATTTAGAAAGGCTCTTTTTCCTTTACATGCACACACAAATGAGATACACATTTCCCTAAATTTTGCTTGTCACCATATGAAGAGATTAAGTGTAGAATAACACCTACAAATTTTATTGGTCAAGGCTCTAAAAATACTATTGCTGGAGAGCTGAAGCAACTTCCTCTGGTTCTAGCTATCTGAGTTAGGTCAGCAGCTGCTACTTTCTTACACAGATTGGAAAAAGCAAAAATTAGAAATGATGCTGTGCCTTTTTTGGGAAGTGCTTGGCATCATTGCAAGTAACATTGAAACCTATACAGGGAAGGTGGATTTTTGAAGTTACAGAAAACAGAACTCGTGAAAATAAATTGATGTCACTACATTTTTAATGACCTTGCATGTTTGGTCAGTAATGATAATCAGTAATGACTGTATAGTATGTTTAGACATATACAGGACATTTAGTTCAGGTTCTTGCGTTATTTTGATTAAAGAATTAAATTAAAATGCAATAAACATGACATCCTAAAATAAATTGAAAACTGGATAATTGAGAGGTAATTGCAAAAGTAAAATCCGCAACACGTGGATGAGTTTCTGATGAGTTCTACAAAAATGCTACATCTTCTGTACTTGGCAGTGATTCAGGGGTTACCAGGAGGCTGTGTTCAGTTCTGGTGTTTGTTCCTTAGGAAAAATAAGAAACAGTGCAGGAGATATCTGTTTAAAAGCTTAAAGGGAAAAGAAAGCGGAAAGCACCTCCTACTGAAAGGGTTCATAGCGCATCTATGCTTATTCCATATTTCAGTGGTTAAGGCACTTCCCACAGAAGGTGGAAATTGAACTCATGACACTGGCAGTCTCAGTGGGTGTTGTTGGAGAAAAGGTCATATTCTATGACCTGAGAAAGGACTGCAGGGAAGAGTTAAGGCTCTGAGTGTCTTTTTCACATAAGTGCCAAAGATCTGAAGAAGGCTTACATTCATTACCTGAGGGTTTCATGTTTCCTATGAACCAGAAAAGGCAGCTCTCACAGCACTGGATTTCATGAAGCCATTTTGGACCCCTAATTCTCTTAGAATTGAGAATTGGAGAAATGAGTCCTGTGACCTGGGGCAATGAGTTACCTGAAACATCAACACCTGAACAGCTAGGCCCTATACACTGGTGAAGGTTGTGATAACTGGAAAACTAATTTAGTGAATTTAACACTTCAGCAGTCTTCTAAAGGTTACTTTTTTCCAGAAGAGACCTGCAATGCAATGTAAAATTGGGTGGTTATATGATTTTTTTTCACAGCTGTAAATGCTTTGCAGTGCAGAATGATGCTCGGAGTCAGGTGAGGTGGTTGCACACAGCCTGCTGACATTGGTGCATATTAAAGAAATGCATCCCCTACCCTTTCGTCTGACTAACCAGTGTTGCATGGGAGATGATAGCACAAGTAGCCATGTCAGAATGAGTGTAAGCGTGACATTTTCCCCACCAGACTACAGACGAGCGGGTTCGGCTGCCGGACATCCGAGCAAGCAGGTGGTACCAGTTCCGCGTGGCAGCTGTGAATGTGCACGGGACGAGAGGCTTCACAGCACCCAGCAAACACTTCCGATCCTCAAAAGGTTAGTTTTCATTTGCTATGTCTGGTGCTCACCTTCCACTCACTCACACATGGAGCGCAACATGATCTGCCTACTTTTGTGGCAGAAGGTTTTTAACAGATGGGTTTTTGGGTAGTTTTGCCACCGGCTTTAGAAATGGTGTGAGATTTGTTTGAAGTTGGCAAAGGAATTAAAGGTTAAAGATGTCATTATTCTTTTATCAGTAAGGGGTCTCAATGAGTAAACCTCCTTTTAAACATTTTCCACACGGTTGGTACCAAACAACATGACCCTGACCATGAAACATGAAGGAACTGGGGTTTCAGTGTGTTATTCCGAGAGGTTTCTCTTATTTTTCTTTTTTGCTATGAGAAATGTGTCACTGCCATATGTTTAGCAGAGTATTGAAATATTTTGTGGCCTGTATCTAAATAATTGTAGCAGCATTGTTTTGATGGAACTGCAGGCTCTTTTAATATGTTCCCTCTCGTAGCACTAATCATAAGAGCTTAAGAATAAAAAGTGTATAAATGCTAAGTAGCATGTTTCTGTTCATTAGAAAGGCATGCTGGACAATCCACAAAGTATTGTAGGAATTTTTCTTGCCGTTTCTGGTTTTGCAAGGCTTTGGGTAATAAAATAACTTTGAAAATTTTTTCTGTACCAGTGAATGGTACTTGGGGGATGGGGGAGATGGAAATGGATCTCTCATCCTGTGAAGTTGCTGGCATTGCCCCTGGTGTGCCTTTGACCCACACGAAGCAGAGTTTTCGTGGATGACTCTCAGGCGTAGTATAGGAGTTAGCACAGGCCAGAAACTATTCCTGACAGACAGATGGTCTGGATGTGGTCACTCTCTTTTAAAGGCAGTTGATCATGTGGGCATAGTTAAACCATGCTAGTTGACTTTAGTGCCAAAGAATGAGATCTATTACTCTTCATTCTACTAATAGAGGTAGTTTCTAACAGAAAGTCTTGTCTTTGTTTTAGTAGTGACAGAATCTTTACACTGGTATAACGTATTTTGAGGAATACATTTCCTCCTCTTTCTGCAGATAGAATTATCCTGCAATACAGGCAGTTGCCATCTATGGGTTCCCATGCTAGCTTTTAGCTTGCTGTTTGACCATAGTCAGTCATAGATAAAATCTTATTGTAGATGCAGCTATAGAGGCATGCAAGTGCTTTTGCTGGTATGGATGGTTTAATTACTTACTGAATAAGTATGCATTAGAGTCAATAATTTTTTGGTGCTATAACCACATTTGTGGTAGGAAGGTTGGCTGGTATAGCTATCCCATTACTGCTGTGACCACAAACCTTTTCAAGTATAAAAGAAGTATTATTTTAATAATTTATTTTACTTAAGTAGCATATGTTTTCAGTCACATCAAAAATACAGTTCCTTCAAGCTGTGTTGAGCTTACTGCAAGGACTCAGCAGCAGCAGTAGCTTTCTGTTTGCTTTTCTTCATGAGCAGCACTTCAGCAGATACAGCACTGTGTTGCTGAATCTGGCACCAATTTTCTTTTAAATTCAGATCATTGTCAGTTGTTTTACTGTGTTTGTAAAAATTTTCCAACTATTCTGCTTGGAACCACTATAATTGCAATTACATGAAGGTATATCATGATATTAGTGAGGATTTGGCTTGAGCATAACGTTTTCAGGCAGGATTTGTATTACTCTCTGAAAAATTCATCTCCTACTGAGTGTGCTAGCCACAGGAGTATATTGTTCAAAATACCTACATTGGTAATGAATATAAGAACATCCATGGTAAGTCACACTGAAGGTCTCTTTAGTCCAGTATCTGACTCCAGCCAAAAGTGGATTTTTGGAGAACAGCGTAAGAGCAGGATAAGCACATAGGGTTATTTCTTCAGAATAGGCCCCCAACTGGCAGTGATTTGTGTTTCAGGAGCTTGTGGTTTTGAAATGATTACATGTAAGATACCAGAGTCCTCTTTTTCTGTGGTCTCTGCAGCTACCCCTGAAGCACTTGCTCTCCTTGAGTGCTGCTCACAGATGTCTGGTGGAGGTGGGGAGCACTTTTAGAACTTTTTGACAAGGACAGCAAGAGCCAGTAGTACCTCTGCATGTTCTTACCTAATAAACCAAAATAACGGGATCTTGATAATGGCAGAAAGTACGTAGCCAACATTATAGAGGCTTCTATAACCCTCAGAACAACAATTTTCAAATCTAAACTCCAGCCCTTGGCAGAGAATTGTGAATTGCCAGACAAACAGCAAGGAGTTCAGCTAGCTATCAGCTTTGTAGCCAAAATCATCCTGCTCTGGCAGCTCATTTGACTATTTTAGAGGCTTTAATATTGTCCGTGGTTATTATAAAGATACCATGTTCACCAGATAAAATGTGTAGAAGCACTAGGTGACACAGGTGAAAATGCTGCTAGGAGGTGACTGTCGGGAGTGATACTGGGATGCTTCAGTTGGTATCTTTTAGCCTCCATGTCCCCATGTAAGTGCTTATAGCACTTACAGTTATAGTGTCATATAGACATTTAATTACCACTTTGGAGATCAGTGGGAAGTGGCAGCCCCTGCCTGGCAGACAGGCAAGAAACTGCTGCTCAGATGTGTCTAGTTTTTTGAGTGTCAGCATCTACTGGCCCCTGCTGAGCTCCTACAGGCACATTTAACCTCCAGTTTGGAAAACGAAAGCAGACTTTGGCACATCACCTTTGGAAGGATGCTGACTGTCTGTGCTATGTTTGTGTGAAGTGTGGACAGAAATTCACTTTAGTTTCTTGTACTGTTTCAATTCACCCTGTTGTGCCAAGACCAAGAGAAGATTATTATCTTCATCAGACTTAACAGAAGTTTTCTTCAAAAAGAAATGCTTTGATCAGGAAACATGACAACAATTCCTAAGACAGTTTCTGACACAAGATGCTGAACTTTTACCAATTGCTCATAAGTTATAACGAATAGCAAATTATTTGGGTTTGTTTTTTCTTTGAAGGAGGACAAACATGATATATAATCTGAATCTAGGGAGGAGTATGGCACCACAAAGTCTCTGTCACTAAATATTTTAAGCTGTTAAAAAGAACATTCAAAAACATTGGTGCTGTAACTACTTGGAGAGAGACTTTTTGTCTGGTTACCACAATACTGTTTTATACTATTTTGCGTTTTTTGAAAATGCAAAAAATATGATCTCTAAGTAGACACAGAGAAGTAAAGTTTTGTTTAATTCAAAATAATGTTAAGTCTTCTGAGGTATGTAATTTCCATTAACTCTCCTATCACTAAATAGAGCTTCTTATTATCCAAATTAGTTTAATTTCCCAGTCACAAAAAAGTCAAAAACAGGAAAACAAGAGTATTTCATTAAGCATTCCATCTTGCCATTCTTCATCTAGTTGTGTTTTGAGGTTTTATCTACTGCAGCTTTTGATGCTCTTATACTGTAAACATTTGAGGTGAAGATTTATTAGCTGTTTTACACTGCCTCATGTGTTCATTTATGGCATTAATCTGTAAATAATAAATAATCAAAGTGACACAGCTGAGATAATTTATGAAATATTCAGAGCTTAAGCAGAGAGAATTTTTTAATGCTGTTTATTTCTCTTTTGTAAAGGAAATGAAGGATTTGCATGTGCTTGTCTGGCACGGCCCTTCACAGGGAATGAAGTGATGCTTCATTTTGCCAAAATGTGATACCAAAATTACAAGAAACACAGATTAGACTATACCTATCTGTTTGGAGTGGAGTGGCTACAAGACGAAGTGAATACTGCACCTAGGAGAGTGGGTTCTTTTGAGAAGTAGAACTCTGCACATGGATTTTCGGATTGATACTGTCAGCTAAAATTGATCAAAACTTTCTGCTAATTTGACTGTGGTTTCCACTTCACTTTTCAGGGTTTTTCAGTTGTCTGTGCTTTCCTTTTCATCTTCAACTGAGTGGCAACAATATGCAATAACAGCAATAAATAAATCTAACAAATGCCTGACAGAACATTTTTGATCCCCAAAGGTACAAACATTTCTCTTCATATTTTGACTGGCTCTCTCCAAGCTGCTTCATTTTCTCTGGAAGCAGGAGAGGAGTGTTCCTACAACCCATCAATGAGTCTCCTTGGATGAAAAGCTACTTGTGCTTTTCTTCCATTAAGCAGGCACCGAATAGCCTAACCCAACTGGTCAGAAGCTGCTCAGCACTAGTATTACAACTTTTAATTTATTGTAGTGGAGTAACAGTTTTTAAGCTATTTTTTTTCTAGCTTTTTATGATTTATGATGAGAATGAACTCTATTACTAAGAGACTGCAGTTAACTAAAGGGATCAGTGTTAGGCATTTCCATATAATATATTATCTTGCTGGTCTGTAGCTAGATACTCTGCCATTTTCTGAGACAAAAAGAGGCTATAAGATGAACACAACGAGCCCAAATCATCCGATCCTTCTACCACTGCTAAAGGTTTTTATCTTCATCATGAAGGCAGTTGCTAGCACACACAGGATAAATCGTCAAGCAAAAGGAAGCAGACAACATTGTTTTCACAGCACATAAGTACTATGCTGGATGTGATTTCATGCATACATTACTGAGTGTTAGTAAAACCAGAACAGACACCCACTCCCGGCAATAAAATTCTTTCCGTTGCTCCTTTGGGACCAATGATTTTTTTATACTGTTGCACAGCTGGTTTATGTGTGCCATTTCCATTGGGCAAAGCCAGTCCCCTGCTTGTGCCTTGGAATTGTTTAATGGTTGGAAACTTGTCTGTAGAGCAGCTTCAGCAGATTTTTAGGGTTGGAAGGTCTAACCTTTAAAAGATAGCAATGGGAGATCCATTTTAAATCAGAAAAAAAAAGCTTGATAAAAAGGTGTTTAAATTGGAGTCAAACTTGCCATCACTTTTGCAGCTTAGAATGGGAATACCACCAGTTCCAATGTCATTATTTTCTTCTCCGACATAAATTCCAAATCATTTACTGTTTTCATTACAGCTGCCACATTTAAAGCCAAAGTGGATGCATTGCAGAAGTGTATGATGTGACTCTTGTGTATAGCTTGCCCATACTGTTTTGTTAAGGTTGCAAAGTTGCAAAGAATTTTGTAAAATATAAATTGTCTAACACTATGTTTACAAATATGAGTATGGGAAGATGTGCATTTTGAAATGGTGATGACGTGAGGTTTGGGTTTTTTTTCTTTTATTTGCGGCAAGAAATCCTCCCTTTTGGGACTGGAAACAGAGTTTTCCTTGTGATGGCTAAGTAGCCAGCAAGACAAGAATTTAAGTCCTTTGGGAATACTCAAGCCAGATACAATCCAGACAAATGCAGTACTTACTCCATGTGCTGGAACAGCAGCTTCAGCCTTGACCTAATGAAGCTATCATTTCTAGCAGCAAGAAGTGATTTACTTGTCAGGCTGCTGAGACTAGAATTTTTTCAGATTTGAGGACAGCTGTCTGTGCCAAATTCTAGTATATATATATAAAATGACTTTTATTTTTTTTGAGTTGTAGCATAAACTGCAAAGGAAAAGCTGCAACTAGCATCACTCTCTCTGCAAACCAAATAATTTGATTTAACACTCAGATAAATTCATGTATATAAAATTTCAGAACTTTACATTTGAAAAACTGGCAGTAGTTTCCGTTTCAGTAATTTAATGTTCATGTATCTGAATTATACATGTGGGCAGTCAGTCAAAGGGATCACAGATATATGAAGACTGTTAGCTTTATAGTCAGCAGAATGCCAGTTTAGCTTCATTGTCAGGTTAACAGACACCTCATGGATATAGGCTTTATAATCCAGTACCAGTTATTAGACCTTTAAGTATTTCAGCAGGAGTTATACACTGCTTTTAATGTCTGCATAGACATAAGCATAACAGAGCACCTGGTAAAAGCATGACTTTTCCATTCAATAATGCAGTACTGAAGGCTTAAAAAAAATCAGAAAAAAACAACTAATGTTATCTGGCAACTGGCAGGCATGCATTATGGAGGAGCACGCTCTTATACTTAACAGTTTTTTGGAGTTTTTTTTTGTTTTGTTTTTGGTTGTGGGGTTTTTTTGAGAAGGGGCTTTGGAGAGGTCTGAGGGGTTTTTTGCTGGTGGTTTTTTTGTTTGTTTTTGAGGGTGGGGTTTGGGTCATTTTGGGGTTTTTTCCTGTTAATAACAGAGATCACAATATCTTGCCTTGCTGCTATACTTTCTCACCTGTTTGTTTTGCTGGTGAATCTCAATCCTTTCAAATGAAAGAAATTATTAATATTCTTGGTTTTTTGGCTTACAAAATGACAGTTGTGTCAGTTGTAATAGTGATGAGTATCACAGAAATATACAGAAATGGATTAATAAATTATATAGTTGTATTGAAATACTTAATATGGAATGGATCCTCAGCTGGTTAAGTGGCTTCATATTTCAGGTAATACACCCCAAATCCAAGAAATATTTTACTGTTGTGTCTGTACAATCAGGCAGGTTTTTTTCAGATGATGAATTGCAAAACTGTAATAAATTTTGTTCATCTTTGACATCTTACGTCCTTCTATTTTATTGTTTTCTCCAGCTAAGTCTACTAGTTTCAGAAAAGTCCTTACAGAAAATGTGGTGCTTTCAAATGTCTTGACTTTTCATGTCTGCCAACCGCAGATTTCATTCCTTTTCTGTCTTCTGCTGCTACCACCACCACTCTTCCTCCTGTTCAAAGGCATTTTTGTGGATGAGATTTGCATCTAAGGCTTGCAAAAGAGAGACTTTGAAGAAAGGGGGCACTCAGGAAGATGTTTCTGCTATTGCTGTATTATTTCACATGTATATTCCCTTTAAGAGGACGTTCTTTCTTTCCTTAACTGTAGTTACACAACGATTTTTAATACAATGTTTACATTCTTCCATAGCAAAGGAGAAACACTACCAGGTTTTCTTTTAAATATGGATCAGCGTTTTGTCTGCTGACTGGACTTTTCTAGTGAACACAGAAGAAATGCTGCTGATAAAGTAATGTTTTCAATAAACTGTGCAATCATAAAAAGTACAGGGTGAAATGCTAGTGCTATAGAAGTCAGAAGAAATGATCTATTGGTTTCAGTGTGCACATAGTTCTTCCTTACTATTTTCTTTTTCTGTTTATGTTACTGGGAAAAACAGGGATGTCTGAAGTTACCTTAAAAGAAAAACAAATTCCTGTGATTCTGAGAGATCTAAAACCTCCGTTCTGATCAATCACTATCTTTATACAAGGAAAATTGCATACTACCTTGCATTCTTATGGGGACAGAAACATTTGAAAAGGAAGAATATAAATTTGGTCATTTACTTTTAGACCTATGAAAAATTGGTGAATAGAACTTTAAAATATTTTTAATTATGTAATACACTTTGTCCAGAAGAGGTATTTCATTTAACTTTTAGATTTTTTTAAATGACTCTCAGAGTCTTTTACAGATGTAGAATGAATGCAAACATGTTTTATGGTTAGAATTGTTTTCGCTTATATCTGACCATTTGTGAAGACATTCTCTGAAACATTTTAATTTTATCCAATATGTTATGTATACATAATACATGATGCATAGTACTTCTGGGAGATAACCTGAGTGATTCACCTACAGTAATACGATCATGTTGCACTTCAGGTTATAAATGTTTTATTGCCATAATGCATTGTCGTATAACATAAAAAAACCCTAACATTTTGAATCAGTGAAGGTGAAAGATTTTGGATTTATGAATCATGATTCTCTTTATGTTTATTGTACCTAAATTTCATTTTTTATCTACCTATTTTATTAAAATATAGAAGTAAATGAAAAGTTGTGTTAGAGAACAGTACAAACCATTTATCTGAATAAATCTTAAATTTATACCCTCCAATATGAATAGCTTTGTATACTTTAAGATGGAGTTGTTGGCTGCTTCACAGGTAAGGAAATAAGGGTAAGGACAGTGCTTCCCCAAAGCCAGTAAAAAAAAAGTGGAACTGGCTTGCAAGCTGATTAAAAAAACAAGTGAGAAAAAATAAGGATTTTTCATTATTTTGAAAATTAAGTTAAAATTCCAGAATTCTTAAACTCAAGTCTGCTTTGTAACTTTTATAGCCAAAAGTTAGGTTGAATTATATGTGTGAGGAAACAGGGGCATCCATTACTATTTAACTAAAATGGCATGTGTGAGGAAACAGGAGCATCCATTGTTATTTAACGAAGAGTCCTGTTAAATAACAGGAATAAGCCATTATTTCACATCTGCTGATCTTTAAAAAGGAAATGCTGTCTTTATTAATTCTGAATGTGTCAGTTTGCATGACCTAAATGATGGAATTTTCCACTGAGACTGTTTCTCATAGGGATTATCTGATGAACTTAGTATGCCTGGAAAGTTTATTTAACAGCTCATTTACCATTATAAAAAGATGTAGGTGAACCATACGGTAAATGAATGTCTGGTGTCCCCTCTGAACACCTCCAGTTTTATTTCTGGCAAATAAGTGGTGGCTCATCTGGCTAAAAGGTGATATGAAAATGGTTTTCTTTGGTCAGATTGTTTTTTCTTGGCTAGAGGTTCATAACATGCCTTAATTACTATGAATTTCCTTTATTCTGCCTGACATACTTTTAATTTTTTTTTTTTTTTGGGTCACACTGTTTACTTATACTTAAATTTTGGTTTTGCAGTTTCCTCATTTTATCACCAATGTTTGGCTACCACCAATGTTTGGAGTTAAAAACTAGGATTAAAAAGTAGGAGTTAGTAAATAGCAAATTGGACTTTCAGAAGCTCAGTTGCAAAATTTCCATTGATTCACATTATTCAGGGCCAGGATATTATATTGTAGGTCCACAAGGAGGACCTAACATTCAGTATTGGAAAAGGTTCAATATTGGAACCTCTGACTGTCAGGTGTCCTTCTTAACTCTAGGGTCAGCACAAAGACAACTGAAGAAATAATATCTCTGTTGATATTGACCAGAAGTTAAACCAGAATAGGGAAATAAATCACAGGGGTAGCTAATTGCTTTTTGTTGTTCTAAAAAAACTCTATAGACTTCTATGACATCATCATATATCATTACATCTTAATTATATTTATTCTAAGGAACTGTTTATGTCCTATGGTGGTAGATATCAATACTAGAATTTTGAAGAAAGATTCAACATACAGGAACATAATTATATCATCTGGGAATTGTCTGGCAACACTGAAAAAATATTCAGTGTTTCCACCATACAGTTCTGTGATGACTACACAAAGCCACTTGTAAAACACGAATGTTTTACAATCACTATGTATTTAAAGTAGTGAATGACAGAAGTAAAACTGATAGTCTAGTACATTTTGATAAAGCTTCATAATATTTGTGAACTATCAGCAACACGGAATAATGACAGAACTAGATGCTAACCCAATATTTTTATTTCAGTAGAGCTTGAATTTCTAGACTTTACAAGAAGTCATATCACTTATGGGAGATTTTTGCTGGAATTTTCTTCAGTGTATTGTGTTTAATCCAGCTTGTTTATGGCTGGTAAATACATAAGATGAAGGTGATCTTTACCTTATTGAAGATAATCTTTACTTTAGAATCTTTTTGTTTATTTTAAATTCCAGATCCGTCTGCTCCACCAGCTCCAGCTAATATCAGAATTGCAAATATCAGTACAAACAATGATGGCAGTGTAAATGTAATTATTACTTGGGATCTTCCAGAAGAGCCTGATATCCCAGTGCACCACTACAAAGTCTTCTGGAGCTGGACATATAGCAAATATGTAATCCCAGCTAAAAAAAAGAGAAGGAAGATTACCGATGGGGTAAGAAAGAAAATAGTAAATGGACAGAAATATGGCTTATTTTTGACACAAAATAGAGTTTAAGTATAAAATGTGTGATAAATTGCAATGATTTCAGCAGCTGGTAAAGTAGTGGTCTTAATTTTTAATATCACCAACCCCAGAGACAATTTTGATCTCTCAGTCTGTATCTTTCACTGAACTCAGGGAGAGAAGTAGAATTCTGCCTTAAAATGCACGTAAATACTATAAGATTTTGCAGGAGAGATGAATAGAAAGTTAAATGCTGTTTGTCATCTAAATTAAGGTTTATTTTATTAGTGCTTCTTAAAGATACAGTGCTTGTTTTATTGAAAAAGCCTAACATCGTCTGTCACATTGTTTTTTCACTATGCAAATAAAACTTGTGACAACATCAGATAGAATAACCATTAAATAGTCAGTATAAGTCCAATGAAAAAACAAACCCAAAACTCTTTAAATAAGCTGCTGTGCCAAAGATCTGACATATTTCCATAGCGGCAAGTTCCTCTGAGTTTCTTGAATGATGTATGAAATATTGCTTTACTGGAAAACTATCTGTTGTGATATCCTTAAGCATATTGCATATTATTTTAAAGTAATTAATGGAAATAGAAATCAATTGTAGATAACAGGTTGAACTTGATTCTCAGTGCTTTTAATAAACATATTGTGAGAATTTGGTCCCATGTCTATGTTAACACTGTGTTTTGGCTCTGGCTGCCCACTTGCACTGTGATGAATGACTGCCAGAGGGTTATAGTTCCCTCTCTGTCCCTCAGTCACCAAACCCTGAAAGAAATAAAGGTAATGAAGGCTTTGTGCTGAGTTCATCTACAGCAGATTGGACACAGCAGAGATGCCACCATGGGAACATGCTGGACCCATGCCCTTCTCATGGGAACTGGTGGGTGATCAGAGTCTGGAGGCTGTAGAGCCACCATCACCAGCTCTGTGCTGGGCAGGCAGGAAAAGGAGATTTCCCCACAAATGTAGACAAGATGGAGTAATTTCAGGGGCTGAGATAACTTGGTTCATTGTTTCTACTTCAGTTAAATACTTTTTATTTTTTTAAAGTAAACATGCATATAAAAGAAAGTTAGTTCTTTCATGTACTTTTAAAAAATCACTTTGGCAATATAGGAGTAGGGTTGGACTGTGCTAGGTAGAAGAGTTTGTGTTTCTCAGGAAAGCTGCCATTGGCTAGAGATCTTCATGGCAGAGGCTACAGCCTAAAGATACAGGGGAGCTTTCTCTCCACAAGCTGGTCCTTAAATCAGAAAACCCAGAGAATTTCAAAATTAAGCTGGGTCCTTAATGTCGTGTTGGCACTTCGCATAGGGTACATCCTATGTATAAATATGTTAAAACAGATCCAATATAGAACATTACAGTAATTGGGACCAAGTTTCTGACTGTGAATATAGGGAAATCCAGAAAAACCAAGGCATATTTTAGAGAAAAGGCAGGCTTTTAGAATATCTTTCATATTCCTCCTGGCTCATTGTACTTTTTCTTCTGCAGCACATCATGAAACTGTACAGCAGTGCCAGTGAGATTCAGACTTCCCCCACAGGACACTCCTGAGGCTATTGCTAATCAATGGTCCTTTGAATGGTCTAGGTGTACTTGCTCAACCAGTGGGGTTGGGTGAGATGATCTCCAGAGGTCCCTTCCAACCCCTACCATTCTGTGATTCTGTGAATATTATAGCAACTCTTCCATCTAAAAATTGAAACTGCAGAAAACTTAAAAAAATAAATTAAAGGTGGAAATACTTATTTTTTAAAGATCATTGAAGATTTTTTTTTTACCCAGTTTTTACCTTTAGATGTAGTCTAGTCCAAATAATTTTATAATGATTTCCATATGAAATCATTCCAGGTAGACACTCAAATAATTTGACTACAATATTAACACTGTTAATTGAGCATTATAGTCAATGTTATAAATATCTCAGCACAAAACAAGTAAAGGTAATTGATATGAAATGCTTTTGACGATCCTTGAAGTGTTAAATATGGCAGAATGTGGTTATCATTTTCACTCTGGATTGACCGTCAAACTTCAGAGGCATAAAGTATTCTAATGAAAACATGGAGTAATGACATCTGTCTGAGATATGGACTAGAAGGCCATTTTTATAAATACATTAAAAAAAGATGTTAAAAAAATTTAGAAATGTAAGAATACTGAGAAGCCTTAGCTCTTCTTTGTAATATCATGGGACTTGCCTTGATTTATGGATTATTGACTGGAGAATGATAATCCTGCTCTGGTGTTTCCCCATTTAAGACACTTCCATGACAATGGAAACTATTTTTTCTTTTCTGTTTACCATTCTGTAGCAGAAAAGTGTTCTTACAAATAAGAGAGTATTTTTGGTGGTGGGTTTTGGTTTTTGTTTTTTTGTTTGGGTTTTTTTTTTCATTTTTGCTTTCAACAGTTGAAAGAAAATATTGACAAATGTACTGAATGTTGGATTTTAGCTATCTTCAGACTTACTGGCTCTAGAAAAAGTTTTCAATTGCTTTGCTAACACAGAAATCAGGGAATAAATAGTTTAAATTTCTTTGGCTAAAATAATTTTGGCATAAGAAAAAAACTTGTTATCTGTTAAAAAAAACCTTTAGTTTTGACCTAAACAATAGGTGTCTGTATTTGCCAAGTAATTGCCAAAATTATGTAAACATAAGAAGGTTAGTATTTTAAAAATGACACAGAAAAACAGAGTCCAATAAAATATGTTTTTTAAAGAAAGGAAATTTTCCTCTGTTTAAATTTATACATGAGTTTTCTAATTTCAAAAGAGTAGTGTGCCTAAGGTAACAGGACTGCTTTTAATAAGGGCCTGTGTTTCAGTAATACTATAATACTGTAATACAGTAATACTATAATATACTTTGTATATTTATTTTTCTCTATTATAGGCCCAAAATTATGTGGTCCTGGAGGGACTCCAACCCAACAGCAACTACAATGTAGAACTGCAGGCAGTAACACGTTGGGGTCAGATACGTCTAAAAAGTGCTAAGGTTTCTCTCCATTTTAGCACAACTCAGGACACCAGGAATAATAGTGAGTAATTTTTTTCAAACATGTGAATGCTTTATCTTTTCTTTATCTGGCATTTGAATGTTTTATATAATGATTTCTCAAATAAAAAAAATTCTTAAAGCTTTCTGGTTTTGATATTATAATGATCCTATCTTGGTGAAGTTGAGTAACCTTTTAATGTTAAATTTTGTATCTAAAAATTGGTGACAGTTTTTGCCTAAGTCTTTATATTAGATCCTACTCACCTGAAATAAAGAAATGTAATGACAATGGAAGCATTTGCATGACTGTGGTGTTAATAATTTTTAAATGCAATACAGGTATAAATACTTATATTTGTCAGTGGCTGGAATAAAACTATTTCTGTGTCTTTGTCTTAACTGGAAAGTTTTAGCTTGCAATGCTTTTCAAAATCCTGAATGTTTTGAGTAGCCCACTAATTCAGATTCTTGGACCACAAAAATATGTGTCTGCTATGAACTGATATAAAAAATTAACTCTTCTATTAGGGAATCTAAAATGTTCCATGCCTGACAAGCAATGAATTCTCAAGAAATTATTGCACACATAGGACACACATTCAAATTAGCATCTTGAGATCTTTAGATGTCAAGTTATTTCTTGTTAAGATCTTCTTTAAAACCTCACACGCTAAGGACTATAATTGAAAAATGTATCTGAATATGAAAGTAAACCATGATTCTTAGTCTTAGTTAAATGCTATTTGTATAATTACAGTGCAATACCAAGTTACTGCCCCAACTGCTGATATGTCTCTGATTAACCAATACAGCAAAATTCTGATAATATTTTAAATAATATAATTTTAAATATCTTGTCCTGACTCCATTTCATTTTCCATCCATTTACATTATTTTTTTAAAGTACACTCAAATTTTAAACTTTACTTGTCACCATTTTCATAACAAAACTGTAATCACTTTCACCCTAACCTAATCAATTGATATTGTTGCTGGGCCCTTCTGCAAGCATATTCAGTTTGGATATACATAAAATATTTTAAAGTAGTTGTTAGCTATGACAGACCTTCATATCTACAGTTCCGCCCCATTTTAATGTACCAAGAAGATAAAATAGATCTAAAGATCCTTCTTTTTCCCATATTAAACTCATTTTTACTACCTTTTCGGTCCATCTGAAGAGACAGCAGAGGGCCAAGTTTTTATCTCTTCAATACAATCTCTTCTTTGCTTGAAATCCATACCAGAATATGAGCTTGAATCTCCACAGTGAGTACATAAGGCAAGTTTGGATTAAATCCTCAGTGAAGCCCAGTGTAAGTGAATATGAGAGTTCTGCCCTTTTCCATACTGACTTTCCTGGATTGTACCTGTGCTTTCTGTCATAAACCCTGGTCTTATTATCTCTTCTGATCAGAAGTTTCTGTGAATTTCTGGATCTCAGTGCTAAACTTTAAGGTGCTTACTTTTCAGTTCAATCATCTTGACTGGCATGTCACCAGATTATGTCATAGCTCTGAGAAAGAACATGTAACTGAGTTTACTTTACACCAGATCAAAGGAGAAGGCTGGTGCATGGATTTCGCCTGAGTCTGAGGCTGAGCTGTGTCCTGGTAACCGGGACAAAATTCTAGATGCCATTATACACACCTAACCAAAGTGAGATTGGGCAAACTGTTGAATTTCTTTCTCTCATTTTACTATGAGAATAGCTTCATAAACTTTCCCCTCTTTGGAGCAGAGATAATTAATCAGCTGATGTTTGTCAGGCTTTATTGCTGGTCCTGACATTAGGTCAGATCATCATGGTCTTTAAACATGATGGTAAATAAAGACTTTTTATATAACAAAAACCCTCTAAACTGAAGCTGAGTAACTGAGATTGGACTGTGTCATTTTGGGTACCATTTTATACTTACTGTGAGAAACCCTTTAACTGGTAGTGCTGTATGAGCTCTCCATGGTCTCACCAATGGCCAGTCTCTCATGGTCTTATATCACCAACGGGTTTGTGCTGGGAGAGGAAGATTTTTGTTTCACTTTTGCCTCTCCAGAACATTGCGTTTCTCAGAACCTGATGCTGATCACATCTGATTTATTACTTACAAATCCTCTACCAAATGGAGTTCATTTACCCTGTACCTCACGTGTGACTTTGGTGGTTTCATCATTTTCTGTCCACTCCAGCGGCACCTATTTCCAGTCATCATCACAGCTAGATTTAAATTCCTTCCACAATTTTGTTTGGATAATCTGCTTTCTCCTTGATTGTTTTGCTTCAGAAACCAGTTCATCAGTAGTTTCTGTGAAAGTCTGCTATCTACTAATGCCTAATTTTGGACATTTTTTTAAAATAGCTAAATTATAGCTTACATAGAAAAGCAAATAAAAACTACTCCTGGAGGAGATGCAAATTCATGTTCTGAATCTCACTGAAGTTAGTTAGGTACAGAGCCAGTCCTGCTTGAGGTACTTTTGAGAATACTCAGAAGCAGATGGAGAAATATGAAAAAGAAAAAAAATATTGCCTGAAATATTATCTAGGACATGATATTCATGCCCCCTCTTTATTTGGGGACTTCCATGGCCTTTGGGAAGTAGTTCCAGAAGCAACATGCCAATTTTGCTGAAGTCCCACTGTCAGTTGCTCTGTGGAATTAAGCTCTGGGGTTTTTTTGGTGTCTGTTCCTATTGTCAGAATAGAGAGTAGTCTATAACCCGCTGAAGTAATTTAGTCCTACAGACCCCTGCGAGCTTTGACCCTGGCCCTCTGGCATTATATTCCCCCCCACTCAGAAATACGTTGCCTCACTATATTTGTATGCTTCACCTCTGGGAAATGCAGCAAGGCTCTCTCGCTCTTCATCTTTATATAGAAACATTCTAAATTGGTGTCCTGGTTTTTCTGGAAGTGGACCAGACAGAGAACAGCAAAGCAGAGATTTAGTAAAATTAAAATACTTTAAATTGAGGTATACCTAATAGATTTAAGTCTGTACTTCTCTCTATCACTTTTTGATTTCCTTTTAGGTAGTCTAAACATTATGGTTACCTTGAGAAAGTATTTGCTTAAGTTTGGTAGTTTCACTTTAATTTAAAACAAGCAAAAAAACATGTAAAATTGTATCAGATTAAGCAAAGGATTGACAAAGCAGAGTTCGGCCAAAAAGCAAGTGGGTTTCAGCTGACGCTACATGTAGGGCACAATGCTCAAGCTACTCCCGGTAATTATTGAAAACTGAGTCTTTCCCTCTTTCTCTCAAGAACGTATTTAATAATTTGCCACATCCTAGTTATTAGAATCTTTACTTTTCATTTAGGTGAAATATTGAATTAAATACAGATTTTTTTGTTAATCTGATGCAAATACTGTCTCTTAATCAGAACTGATATATTTGCAAGTGTGCAATGAAAATGCAGTTTGAATCAGCATTGCTGCCTTTTCAAATTAAAATATCTAGAAATACTGTCAGCCCTGCTAAATGTTGACGAACTGTTGGCAGATGAAATGCTTGATGAAGGACATCCCGTTACCATTGCTTGTCGGAAGCTAGGCACATAAAACCAAGGGAATTGCCCAAAGTTAATTCTGCTCTTACAATGTTTTCCTAAGCATTCACTGTTCACTGTTGGAAAGAGGAAAGTGGGAAAGAAAGATCTTTAATCTGACCAGAGTGTTCTTATACAGCATACCAAAGGACTATATTTACTTTGATGTAATAACCACATGTGGCACTCTGTGGGTTACACTCAATGCTATCCTTGTTTTTTTGGATATATTCAAACACTGCACAAATATAAAGACCATGAATGATTATACAGAACTACTGCTAGATACTATGCCTGTTTAAAAAGTCAATATGTTAACATTTCTTGTTCTTGGGGATATGAATACGCTCCCTTTCCTTATTATTAGTTTGAAAATTTAAAGAGCATTTTCATATTAAAATATATTTATCTTTTTCTCTCTCTGTCAAGAATTTTTTTTTTACTGATTTTCAAACAAATTATATGCTTTTCAGCCATTATGGACAGTTTGTTCTTTATATTAAATTAATTTAGGTAAGATATTGAAAAAAGATGATTTGGATTAAAGATAGTATTATTTTCTGAATTTCAGCACTGTTAACATAGTCATTATATGACACTGTACTTAAATAAATAATTCCTGATTGTTCTGTGTATTGCAGAGGAGCAGACATCTGCTGGGAAACCCCAGAAAGGACTGGTAGATCCTTACCCAACATTTCAAAGAAGAAAAACCACTCGTTTTCTTAAAATTGGAACTCCTTTCTATCAGGACAATCAACTTCAGGTCAAAGTCTACTGGAAGAAGACAGGTTTGTCAAATTTTTATTTTGCTATTTTTTTCTAAGAGGGACCTCTCATCAACTGCCTCAGAGTTGTAGAACATTGATATAATATAATGAACCTTGTACAATCATTCGATGTTAAATCCTATAACCATGCTTCCTTCCCTTCACCTTCACGTTAGAAGGAAACATTGCCTCTCCTCTTTGTGTTATGAATGTGCAAATGTCTGGCAGAGGGAAATGATGTGAATCAACTATCCAAAAGTTACAGTCGTCATGTTGGGACACTGAATCTTCCCAGAGCTGAGATAATTTTTAGTTTGGTGGAAATTGCTTCTGTAAACTTTTAAATAGGGAAGCAGAATTTAGTCTTATGTTCAACAAAACTTTTGTGGCAATGAATGTTGTCTCCCTGGAGTGTGGTCGGATGGTCTCAAGCACATACAGTTCCCGGGGGGATTTTCTGCTGATGACACTGCAGTATCACTTGTTGGACTTTGTCAGTTGAGAAATGAGTCAGGAAATGAATGTATATGGAAATCACGCAGTGGTGTCACAAAAACTAAACTGTAGTTTGAACTGCAAAATTTAGAGTTACACTGGCTCACGCTAAGGCCACAATAGGCTTTATGCCAAACTTTATCAGTCACCTTGAATTAGAACAGGATGAATAGTTGGCCACAACCACTGGAAAATTCTTTAAGCTGCTTTTCTGCTACGCTTCATGCACCCTTCTGTTTTTCAGAAAAATCTATCAACAACTTCATGTCTAAGTCTCCCAGTCTAAAGGAAAATGACATACATTTTAAGTGTCTAATCAGATTCAGAAATCAAAAAAGGGATTTTCCTTTCTTGCCCTCTAGGAGCATATAGATTGTTACACATTCCTCCAGCTTAGCCATAACAGCTTCATATGCTGTTATTTGAAGATGTGCTAACACTGTTAGTGCTTTACCGTGGAGCAATCTACATGTGTAGCAGCAGCACATGTATAAAATTACAATTAAAAGTTTTTGTGTTTGAAATAAAGGGCTACAAAATGGATAATCACCCTTTTTTCTGGAATTTTTAAAAGAATTTTAGAAATATTTAAGTTTTTTTGGGTTTAGGTGTATGCAGCACCACCCTGAACGAGGAAAGGCTGTATAACCATTCAATTATGCTATGTAACGTAAGAATATGTCACACTGGATGGTGTGGATTGTGAGAGGTATCTTTTGCTTCTTAAAAAATGCCTGTCTGTTTGAATGGTTACCTTTCTAGCCCTGCTGTATCAAATACTTTCAAATCAAATGCTTATTCTTCCATAAAATCTGCAAGCTTTGGCTCAGCCTGACTACATACACATTTTAAATGTTTGTTCCTATCCTGGCTATGCTAGTTTTCTTTTTTCTAGTTTTCCCCATTATATTTCATTTTTGCCTAAGTTCATAGAAAGCTGGGATAATTTAAAGTTTAAATAAAAATTGAGGCATTTTTAATTGTGAATACTAAGTTTACCCAACAGTATACTTTTGGTTATCCAAAGTGAGATTTATATATTCTGAGCTTGGGACTGATCTCCTTAAGCTTTAGCCTTCTGGAAGTGAGATGTCAACTCATTGTCCAAGCTCCTTTTATAATAAAAAAAGAAAAGCAAGTGACTTCTGAAGCAATTCACCCCACACAGCAGCTGAATTCCCTGAAGATGCGTCTCTTCCTTACTGAGTACAGAAGGGAGCCTAGACAACTCATTTGTAGAAGGCTTAGAGATGCCTAACATGTCTCTGTGAGCTAAGGTTCAATTCTGAGCAGTTTGAACTGAAAAAATTGAGGGACAAGATTCAAAGATGAGGAGACTATGATGTCTCCTACAGCTGTAAGGCTGGGTTGTCTACACAGGCAAGTGTACACTGTCACAGTCTACAGGCAAGATTCAGCCCAGTGGAACAATCAATCCAGCTGCAGCCCTTTTCCTGCCAGCCTGTTTCCAGAAGAAAGATTATGTGTCCTATGACCAAAATGCCAGCTCCCCTAATGATATTCACCTTACAAGTAGTTTTCCAAATTCACTGTTATAGTTAATGGAGGAAAAATTATGACCAGTACAGCAATATTCATCTTGTTGCAAAGTAGATATCTTGAACTAGGTGTCCACTAATTATAACTGTAACTTGGATATCGAGCTTATAAGTAGATGCTACACAGTGGTTTCTTAAATGTTGACATCTAAATCTGGAGCTGAATCCTACACTGTGTTACACACCTGGAAGTAATATTTGTAGTAAAAGTTATAAATGCCTAAAAAAGAAATAAGGTAGTCAGCATTCTCTTAGTGGCTGAGGTGAGGTAATTAAGATTAAATGAAACCAGAGAATATTTTATAGGTTGGAAAAAACAGTGTTTGGAAGTGGTGTAATCACAACTGGAGGTCTTCAAAGACAGATATGGCACAGATCTACTAGAAATTACATGGATTTACATACTGTCACCTTATGCCAGGGATGGACCAGCTGAGTTCCTGAGTTGCCGACTGTACAGCTGACTCATCTTGTGTGAATCTGTGTACATCCAGTTGTACAAGGGGGACACCCAGAGGTCCATTTTGGTCACATGGTGGGAGCAAGCTTTGTCACATGCACTAGGGTCTTTAGGTATATGCCCCAGTGGAAGTTGCCTTCATTTTTCTCACATAACGAACAGTGATAGCAAAGGTATGTGAAGAGGGGCAGTTTGTCACACTTACTTTTTTCTTTTCTTTTTTAAAAAGAAAATATCTGTATTCTGAGTGATAGCATATGCAGTAACTCAGCAGGAGCCATTGCCTGATGTGGAACTGAAATATAGCCGGTTACCTGCTCCTGAGAAGCTAGCAGCTTCTATAAGCTCTTAAGGAGTTTGGAGGTTATGTAGTATATGGATGAGGTACTGATTGTAAATTTACTAGCGACAATTTACAGCAGAGCAAGTCTTTTTCACCATGCAAGGTGCACAGCAGGAGAAACATATTGGCTGCATCTTGCCTTTATGAAAGGCAGGAGTTACTGGAGCCAGATACGTTGGGAACTGTACTCACATGTCTTTCTCCTTTATGAACTGCACTGTCTCAACTCATGTTTAGGGAGTTGTAGGAGGTATAAGAGTGCAGCAACTATAATAGGAAACACTGAGAGAGAATTTACCTCAGCCTATTCTATGGCCTAGCATCTAGGCTATTTTCATCGCAGATGGGCAATCAGAGTTCAAATCCTTCCTGATAGGGAGTTGACGTCTTTGTCTTCTACATGGTGGATGAAAACAGGAGTCCCTTTTGATTGCTCTAAAGTTCTCATTGTTTTGTAGTTTGCTATTAAAAACAACACTTATTTTTTGGTACAGGAACACAGCCATTCTATAGTCCGAAATTAGGATGTGTGACTTTAAAACAAATTAAAATTAAGAATATATGAAACCATGTGAAATAAGTATATTGATAATGATAAGAATTTCCATGACATAAAAAATAAATAAAGAAATATGAGTCTCAAGCTTGAGTATGTTGGACATTTGTAAATTAAGCAAAATTCCAATTGGTTGTAGCAATCTGCTTTGTCTGGTTTGATTTTCAAGTTTTTTTGTACTTTCTGTGATGGACTTCATGGTGCTAACAAAAGGTGGTTGCAGTGGTGATGAAATAAATACATTCTTTAGATTTTGGATTTTTTTAAGATGAAGACATTTAAACTGGTATGATATGTTGATACAGAGTGCCTTTTATCTGTAAAGAGGACTTTAACAACTACTAAAACAGCAGTCTTTCACTTTGTAAGAACGTTACTCATTTTCTATAGTAATAGCTGCTGAGAAATTTTTGTGGTATTCCTGAATTCAGTGTCCCTACCATTCTACTTAGATCTGAGAGTATTTTTTTTTTAATTCTGTCCAAAACCATGATGGCTCTATAGAAGAATTTTGTACTGCCTCCCAGCACTGTAGCAGCACAGCACACCACAGATTACAGAAACAAACAGAAGGAAAGACTTGTGTGGATTTCTTTCAGTCTCAGACCACTTAAGAAACACAAATGTGTTCCTAAGGTTGTTTTAGATTATTACTTTACTTTCACTGGTCCTTTTGTTAGCTAGAGAAATTGTTTTGATTTTGAATTTGAACCATTCTACTCTCTATAAAAGGGACAAAATAGAACAGAATCATAGAATAATTTAAATGAATTGAAAGGGACCTCTGGAGGTCAGCTGGGCCAACCATTTGCTCAAAGTGGAACTCTGAAGTTAAATCAAGTTGTTCATTCCTACCTGTAAGGCCCTATAACAGATGTTGTTTTCTGAATGTCAAGGAATTTGTCCTTTATGAATATCAGACTGCAGAGGCCACCTAGCAGTTTCTTGCAATGTACCTTACGACTTCCAGAATGTATGGTGATGTCTCTTGACATTCAAAGATAATTCTTCCATTACTATGATGAAGATGTATTCCTCAGTGTCATTTGCAGATGTGCCTCTAGGAAGCCAGTGAAAGACCACAATCATGACATCAGTGCTGAAGCTCTTGGTTTTATATCATCCCTCCAGATAGAATTCATCAGACCTCTATCTTGTGCAACAACTGCAATGGAGGGGGTGTTGCAAACTATTACAGAACAGACTTTATTATACAGTAAAGAAGTGATTGCTTGTCAGTACTCAGAAACTGAACACAGTACTTGAGTTAAAGTCTGAGTAAGTGGGTGGAAGATCCTATTTCCATATATATGCATCATAATGCACCAGAGTTTGGTAGCAGCAAAGACTTATTTAGGCCAGTTCTTCAAGTGTCATTTCTTAAGTCCCATTAGCTTCGGTAAGCATAAGGCATGAATGGAATGTAGGATCTGGACTTTACATTAAAATAAATCTCTTTCTGAAATAATCTTTCAGTTTGAATGCTTTGGTATGATGGCAATAATAGCTTTACTTCAGGATGTATGCTAGCAAAAATAACTCCACACTTCAAGCAGTACAAGGTGCTTAGCAAATGCACATAATTTTGCTAGACAGAGTCATCAGAAAAGCATATTGTAATTATATGAGTACAATAGCTTCTTTCTGAAAGAAGAAAATGTCTTTCACTTGCTGCCTCTGACTTAGGCCTGGGATTAGAGAAACACAGTACATTCCTTAAACAGCATGAATCCCACTTTTGTAAATGAAAAGAAGAACTTGCTTGAGGCCAGATTTTTTGGCCATCTCAACTGTGTGAAATTAGAAATTATGTGCTATTTATGTGAAATACTGAAATCAACTTAAACAAATCATTTTTAACTCCTTGGTGCTGGAGCACAGCGTACCATCCATTACCAAGAATGGATGCACTCTGAACCCCGTACTTAAAAGGATTAGCTACTTAGAATAATTAAGATACTCAGTATCTTGTGTAGTAATCAAGACTGAAAGTGTGAAAATAAAAAGATCCTTATGTTTCCTCTGTTCCTCAGTGGTTTGGCAACTAGGGAGCTGAGGTTTTGGACTTCAGCTAAAAAGCCTTCAAGCTGCTGCACATTCATGTATCTTCAGGATATGAAAATAAGATATTTCCCATAGACAGAAGGAAAATAAAAATTATTCTTTATGAGCTCACTGCATCAATTCTCATCACTTGCTGCAATAATTATAATGCATTAAAATATTAGAATGTAATTTAGTATTATGATTTCTTTCCAAAGCAACATGTCACAATAATATTTTCTAACCCATTACTCTGCCTCCACTACTGTTTTCTTAGTGCCTGTTATTTGAGCATAATGTAACTCTCCTTGCTCAGGTAAAGCTTTAGTTTCCTTCACTTTTCTTTGAATGAAGTCTATAAGCTTTTATGTCCTCTGTTTAAATTAAATATTTAAAGTACTTCTAGATACTTCAAATCAATATATCTGCCCCTTGGTTTTGCTTAAAAAGACAAATATTTAAAATATATTAAGACTTGGCTTCAGGCTTCTTTGTGTTTCTATTAAATGCTAAAGCAGAAGGAAAAAAGAACACTTAAGGCAGGGAGAGACAAAGAATCCTCCATTGTCTGATAATTCAACCAAACACGAATAATGAATTAAATTACAGGGAAAAATAAAATGCAATGCAAGGCAAAGCAAACAGAAAGCTGCCATGAATGCTTTTAAAACCAGATCTTAGGAAAACAAAATTAACTTTCAGTTAGTTCAGGGAGATAAATGAAGTGACTCTATGTGCTGACTCTTTGTTTGCAATAAGGTATTTCATATGTCAGGTTTTAAAATAATTGAAAGCTTTCCCCCTGTTATCCTATGGTCCTTTCTCATGGAACTAGTGACATTGAAGCTAATGAAACCCTTCAATGCCAGCTGGAGTTTCTAGCTGTTATTGTAAAGAATTCAGCAGTAGTTGTTTAACACTGAGGAATTATTTAGTTTGGTACTAACTAGGAAGATCAGTGTTTGAGCAGCTGGCCATTTTCTAATTATAGACATTTAAGCAGTAAAATATTTGTACTTGAAGGTATCACTGTGGTCCAGATGGTTCTTTCAGCAAGAAGACCTTGCTGTTAATTATAGTGAAGTGTACACCAAAATATTTCTCTCATATTTCTATATGAATACGGAGACATTGGCTCAGAAGAGACTGATTGTGTGGGTACACATAATGTGCATTTGTATTTAGGGATTTAATTAGTGAAGCTGGCACCAAGCAAAGGAATCTTTGACTAGATCAACTCTTTAGAAATTCACCGGTAGACATTACATAATTTTGCTTTTCCATATGTGCTACAGCTGACTGAGATGCCTGTATCCTATGGGCTTCCCCAGCATCCTGCCTGGGGAGGTAGGTAATGCTGTCAGCTTTAACTGTTGTGGGAACTTGTTCCAGAGTTAAAAGAATATCCTGACAGAAGTATCCTCTGTGTGATTCCTACTCCTCCCTATACTTTGTCTTACGTAGGCCCAATGTAGTTCCAGGAATAAAAATTTTGTTATCCCACTGCTGTTTTTTAAAATCTCTGCCTTTTTGCTGCCTGGAGAGACTGAAAAGGAGAGCATCTGACCATCTCCAGTTGTACTTTATAAACTGACTACAGGACTCTGACTATGTGGTTTATGTCCAAATGTGACAAACTAACAATACGTAAAATGTTGCTGGTGGGAGTCATGAAAAACACCAATAATACGATTTGGTAGAGCAGATAGTGTACAACTTCTCAAATAGTATGCAGTTGATCAGTGGGACAAATAGTAAAGTTTTAAAATCACTTTTACAATAGGGGCAACCTCAGTGGCATCTCCCCTGCAAATGGGACAATATTGGTGAGTCTTTTCAAGGGCACAGTTTACTGCATTTCTTCATGTTTCCACAGGAACAACAGAAAACCATTACTGAATGCCTTTCACTCACTTCCAAACCTCCATACCTTTCAGAGTAGGTGGTTAAAGCTCTTCGCATGAGAGACTTAAGGGCAAGTCTGTCCAATGATTATTCCCAGGAATGTAGTTGGAACTAATTCAATGTCTGCCAGGAAATCAAATATCAGAAGCCAAATCAGAACTGGTTCCAGAGCTCATACAGCACAGGAGACTGATTTTGCTTAGCAGGCACCCACTGATGTCTGCTGAAGGCTGTACTGGACTTTGCATGGTTGATCCACTTATTGCTTCATTTTAAAATTTACATAGTGTATGCTGTTCACAAGCTCTCAGTATGACCTGAATCATGCTCCAGAACACCTTTAGTAATTGTGAAAGTCTATTTAATTTGCCTTAATTTATGCATTTAAAAGAAGTCTTTACTCTTAAACTTAGTAACTGAATACAAATTTTAGCTGGATTTCTTTTGAACTTACATTAAAAGATGAAATAGAAATGCAATTGCAAATTACCTGGTCCATGAGTGCAGTCCAAAGATAGACCATCATTATGTGGGATGAGTACCTGCAGTCAGACTGCAGATACACATTCAATATTGCATTGTGAAATCATTTATCAATACTTAACTTACCTGAAGGCATTGAAAAAATTAACTGGCCAACTAATAGATAAACTATTACCTGATTTTTAATTGTTCAGGAAAAAATATGTTTTCAAAACAAGCATCTTTGTGTTCCTTCAGTACTATCTGTATACACAGCACACAGTTTTCTACATTTCTTATTACTTCTTGAGTGTTACCACCACCTATAAAGTTAATTATTTTAACAACAAATACAGACATTTATATATATGTATTTATATATATAGTCTCACTAAGATTTAAGATTATCAGTGGCAATGTCTGTTGTTAGGCAGTCTGAATAACTGAGGGATAAAGTGGCAAGCTTTTTACTGTCCGATTCTTCCCCCCCTTTCCCCAAACTGTATCACTAGGTCACATTCAGTCAAAGTTTTGTCTTATATGTTTACACTGCCATACCTGGAGCAATCCTACCATTCCTACTGTGAGTAAAAAATACTGAGGTACTGCAGTTTAGCAAGATATCTTTCAACAGCTATGGGGTAATAACTGCTCATGAGTGCTCTTTTAGCCTGCCTAAATTCTGAAGTAAAATATTTAGCTTATGATCCAGGGAAGGTTAAACTATCAGCAGCGAGTCATCATGCTCATGGTGAAGCTAATTTAAACTAGCGAGTGTCCTCTTGTAAACTGGGTCAATTTTCCTCCACACGCCTCTTTTTAACCTGTATTGTTTAATTAGCCTAGTTTATAAGGTGGCCATAAAACCAGTTGCATAAACACTACAGACAGGGAAGGAAACTGGACTGTTTGAATGAGTAGCTAGAGTTGGAGGGAAAGACACCAAAAAAGGGTATCTGACACTGAAATTATAATCTAAATTTAAAGATGTCACATGTATGCTGCTGATGAATAATGAGTTCTTAAGCACCAGTTTCTTTTTACTCCTACGACCCTAAGCTGAATATAAAAATATCCATAGTAGTCTAGACCAAAGGTCCATCCCACCAGGTATTCTGTTCTTGTCAGTGGCCAAAAGCAAATCCAAACGAACATAAGAATAGGGCAAGGATGTAATGATACTTCTGCAGATTATTGTCCCAGCTTCAGACAACTTTTA
This sequence comes from Morus bassanus, assembly GCA_031468815.1. Taxonomy (NCBI): domain Eukaryota; kingdom Metazoa; phylum Chordata; class Aves; order Suliformes; family Sulidae; genus Morus; species Morus bassanus. The sequence continues at coordinate 81,614,282 of CM062568.1, read as the reverse complement.
GTTCATGGGATTTCCTGAGCCCAATATGATTTCATTGTATTTATTCACTTTTGATGCCTTTCTTTTCCATGATAATATCCAGTGTCCCATCAGGGTCACATAAATTTTGGGCATCTGAGAAACATCCTGGGTTATGGGGTTCCAGAGTTTTAAGTGCTTGTCCTATGAAGAACCACATTTTTTTATTCATTTTGAAGCCACTTATTCTAGCTTAATTTGAATACTAATTCTTACATTGGAGACACAGAACACAGTCAAGCTCTGTTCTCCTTCTCTGTACGCACATGATTTTATAGGTATTTAACCTGTTTTTGCTCTGTTCTTTTTCTCATAGACTCAGTAGTCTTAAACTGCAGATTTAGAAACTACATATTAATGCCGTTAACTTTATGAATAACAGTTCAGCAAAGCAACATCCTGATATGGCATGCCATGATGCATCCCCAGTTGCATGTCCATAATGCATGCCATGATGCAAGTCCAGTTTTGGAACTTGATGGAGCATCGTACATGCATGCAAACCCACCCGTATGACTTTTTCATAGGGTATGAGAGAGAAGGGAGTAGCAGGTGCATCTCTGCATGTCCCCCCATTGTGGAGTTAGGGGTAAGCTGGGTCTGTACCTTGACTCTGGAACTGGGAAGGACTCCCAGATTACCTACCCTCAAGATAGCCTCCCCACCTAAATTAATGTCCAGATTTGTCAAAGTTACACAAAAGGCTAAAGTTAATGATAGAGTACCTAGTGACATTTTCAATAGATGTATAACCATAGCGAGCCTTGGACTAGTTTGTTAGGGTTTTTTTTCTTTTTCATTAAATTCAGTTTTTGGATGCTTAGATACATTTGAAAATCTGGCTATGAGGGAGTAATGTAGGAAGCTTCTATTCAGGCTACAAGCAGCTATTGTGAGACTTGGAGCTTACAAGAGGCAAATTTCCTTGTAATAGAAAACCAGAATGAGATACTGTTGAACTCACTTCATATAGGATATTGTGTGTGGGAAAAGGAGTGAGGGTAGAGGTAATCCGGCTTAGAGATGATCCCAAACTTAAATCCCTCAATGTAAACATCTTTAAACCTTGAGGCTTCCTAGGTCTAGATATGGACACAAATACTGTGGCTCAGGCCTGTCTTTAAATTACACACTAACTGTTAATATAATTTGTGGAAAGGCTTATCATTATATTATACAAAGCATGTGTTCTATAGAAAGAAAGTTTGTTTTAAATGGCATAATGTGAGAAACAAAATTGTTGTGCTTTAGATGATACTGCTTATGTTCCATGTAAAAGCAGGAAACAGTATAGTTTGCCTTGTTAGGAAGTGTTTATTGAATGAAGTTTAAATGTCAGCTGAGGGTTTTGGTGTCTATTTTAATCATACTGCTTGAATAGATGATTATCAAAAAGTTATTTTTCTCAGAGGTATCATGAATACCATGAATTTCATAACCAAACATTTGGGTTTTTTTTCTTTTTTTATAACAACGGGTGAATCAATGCACAGGCAGCTAAAGAGCCAGAGCTGTTTTCATTTCACTTTTTTATGAGAACTTACCTAAAATACCTGAGACAGAACACATCGGCATCATAGTTTTTACAGGGAAAAGAGGAATGCAGAGAGGCTTGCAATGCACTAGCACATCAATGCAGCATTTTATCATTAGTTGAAGGTAAATTCTGTTTACCTGTCTATCCTAAGACTGATAACTGGCTTTGAATTTGCTAAACTACCACAAGTAAAATAACACTTGTTATTCTATCTTTATTTCTTGTCCTATCGTTACCTTGAGATTTCAAATGTTGGTAAGAAACGCCATGATTCAGAGAAGCATAGAATGGCTCATGAAACAGTATGTGAAGAAATAAATAGGTGTTATGATCAAGTACTGATTGAGATCATGTTTTGCTTCTCTGCAGTATGCTGAAGTATTCCTTCTCAAACTGCTCTTCAGTCATGCTGTTATTACAGTGCAATAAATACCATGTGGATCACTTTACACTAATCATGACTTCAAAACTGAAGGAACTAGTAGTAAATAACACTGCTTCGTTTATTCACTGGGATTTTGCCCATATTTAAGCCTTCCCTGCATATTTTTCAGGACCTCTCCAGCAACTGAGTTTTAGCAGAAAAAGTGTTTATGGAAACTTGCATATTGTAGAACTCTGTGTTGGCATGGAAAAGAATGGTGGCCTGATAAGCAGATGAATACAAGCCTGAGAGAGCAGAAGACACTTCCTTATATTCAATCTCAGCTGCTTGCATAATAGTTCTTGGTGTGGAAATACAGGCAGGTTATGCTGCAGAGCAAACACTGCTGCTTATCCTTCTGCCAGAATGGTGGGCTGGAAGCAGTGCTGTGTTGCATTAGATCCACAGCTGTAAAGGTGTGTCAGGGGTTGCATACTCGGAGAAGATAGGGCAGGAACATTTCTTCAGGAAGCCTTTGACTTGTACACATCTTTGGGCACTTCAGAGATGACAAAATGTTCTTCTGTCTGCAAGGCATCATAAATTTCACCATTTACCATTGTTACTTTTACATTCACCATAGCATAGCTTCACCATTCAATACAATGAAATAAATAATTTTTGTCCTGGATGGTGTGTTGTTTGACACAGGATTTATACAAAGCTCCTGAAAAATCATACTATAAGTTTGCCATAGAAAGAATTAATCAAGCTTGTAGATACTGAGACATGCTCTTCATGTGCCATGGGCAGATTCTGCCCTGTGCTGTGATATTAAATATAAAATCTTTACCCCTTGCTGTAGCGTATTTTTTGAGCAGTAATGCTGCAAGACACATGATCCAGAAAGGAAATTACTTAATTTTGCTATATTTCCTTGTTCCTATTAGTCTAAGACAATCAAAGACACATTCAAGACCATCTTTTAGCTATAGTTTGTATGGTCATTAGTGTCTTAGTCTTGGTGGGTACTAAACTTTCTGGCCTGATCCATTAGCTATTCTTAACTATTGAAGTCAACACGCCTGTTCGTATGCTTAAGTGCTTTCTTGAATCAGAGCCAGAGTGCTCAGAAGCTTGTGAGATCAACCCCCAGTATGAGAAGAAAAGGAAAAACCATGTGGCCAGTCACAAATAATCATTGCAGTTTGCTCTATGAAATATCAGATATAACAATATATAATAAATCCAAAGGTTTAGCTACATTCAGAACAAATTCTTTCAGTAATTTTCTTACTGAATAGCTTCACAGAAATTTCAGTCTCCTTATGGTGTTCTGTTTGAAGAAAGATTAGGTTTGAATGAAGACAGCAGGTTTACATACAGCTAATTTTCTTCCAATCTTTGATAACAACTACTTTTGATATAGAGTTAGCATATTAATTATATGTATATATTTTGAGGGGAGTCCTGAGTGCTGAGGTAACTTGACAAAAAATTCAGAACACCATTTCATTTTTTACTGAAATACGTATTTGACATATGCTTGTTATTTGTATTAAATTAATACTTTTATGCTGCCAGGTAAAGGTTTTCATATAAGTATGTCTTATTTTATAATCTGTACTTTTTTACCATGTTTTATTCCAGTTGGAAAATCTATCAGACATTGCTTGTTAATTACTTCAAATTGTGTCACAACACAGAAATCAGGTTGATGTTACTGTGTTTATTGATGCCAGACATTTTTATTTTAATTAAACCTTAATTTGAGCTGCTGTTGTTGAACACTTCTGCTCTGAAATCTTGTTTTCCAGCAAATACCATTTGATTTTTCTTTCTAAGAAATTCTTATAACTTGTTTGCCTGCATAATAGTGCCGTCACAGCTGGCATTAATTGGCATTTTTATACCAAGTTGTAGAGACCCATCATCCCACAACCACCCATCAGACAGAGTAATATGCAACTCTAAAGCTGAAATACTTCTACAGAAGAGACCATTATCATTATCGCCACTTCACAGGGGTGGAACAGAGGTAAGGAGCCATGAAGTACTCTGCCTAAAGGCCTCCAGCAAACCAGCAGCAGAACTAGTCCGAGTTCCCAAAACAAACTGCTGCAATTTTCTTGCTGTGGATCACAGGAATTCAAAGAAATACATACCTCTTAAATCTGTTTACCTGGTCTCCTGGAGTGATAGTAGGTTGTTGTCCTATTTGTGGCGTTGGCTTGTGTGAACAAACTTCACTGCTGTTCCTGCCTATGCTATGCTGGTTTTCTAGCTACAAAGCAGTCTTCAGTTCCTCATGATTGTCAAGCTGGCACCCTTTTACAACAATAAATGTAATATAAAGCAGAAAAAAGTATGTTTGCTTTCACAGTACATAGTAGAAAGAAAACACATTAGATGAAATTATTCACATGGCTGGCAATAATGGGAATGTACAGCAGAACAGAAATGTGGAAAACATTGGCAAAGACGAGGAAAAGAGATTACTTTTTTATTTAGTTTATTTTTAATAAACTGTAGAACTATTTAAACCAGAAATTCCAGCTAGGAAAAGTTGCAGATTTACCTGGCATTGTGTTGGGTGATTTTTCTGAATAGGTCTTGAGCTTCAAATTCTGTGGGGAGATGATGAGATTTAGCAAATGTAGAATGTAGGTCTAGGGTATTCCTATTAATGATCGTGCAGCCATGACTTAGGATATGTTGCAGTACTTTAAGCAAAACTTTTTAATCTAAGATGCTTAAATTGTGCATATGAACCTGAACTTTTCAGAGCAGCAAACAGAAGTATTTGGCATTGGCATTAATGGGATTTTGAGCTGCTTTTACAGCTTAAAGCTACAGAATAAATGTGCATTTCCCCCAAAAAATAACCCCTGAAATATATTTATTTATTTTAGTTGAAATTGAACTAAACAGTTTAGGTGGGGAGGGGCAGAAAGAAGATAAATCTGACGAAGAACCTCTTCATAAACACAATCAATAGAGAGTGAGCTTTGTGGAGATACTTCTGGAGTTAAAGGCTTTTTTGGGTGAAACATAGGAGGAAGGGAATCAAAACAGGTATCTTTTCAACATGCTTTAGAGCAGCTCCTAATCAATACGTTTCTAGATAGAGATTTAATATTTAAGATTTCTGTCCAACAAAGTTGGCTGAATACCCTTGTTCAGTAAAACAGCTAAGTATATATGGAATTTTAAGAACATGCTCATGTGATGTCTGCATAGGAATGTTTTCTTAAGGCTAGGAACTCATTTTATATTTCAGAAAATTTACTTTAAAAATCATAGCCAAAATAATTACCATTAGCTATTAGTTTATTTGGGAAGATTAGTTTTGTGCAACTTTCTGAAACATCAAGAAATCTTTAGCTTGAGTAGCTGAAGGTCATGTCCATGACAGTAACTTCACAGGGTTTTTTAAAGTAGTTTTTCTGGTTTGCTTCCCCACCACCACCACCTTTTTTAAAGAAGCTTGAGAATAAAAGTAATTGTTTGAATAAGCTGTCTGCTCTAACAGTCCTTTAAGGAGTTCTTACTTAAATGATTATTATGTTGACTAATTTCACAAGCTTAGAGCTGCTCGAATGAGTGCTAGCACTTAGTATGTCCTTTAAGTTCAGTGTTTCTATACAAATATTTTGAGTTCTGGGAAAGATAAATGCTTGCTGTTTGTGCAAGCATCAGTCTTTTTAGTGTTAAATGGTGTACTTTCTAACCATGAGAACAATGAAGTTATAAAGTTTTATAAAGACTTACAGTACAGGCTCAAGAAAACTCCAAACTGTTAAGAAGGAGATTGATTATATACAAAAAAGGCTTTATAATGTGACATCTGAAGTATCAGGGAAACAGACTGAAGGAGTCTGGCGCTTTCTTTTCAGTGTTATTTACCTATTCTAGAAGGGATGGCAGAGCTTTCTGATAAAACCGGCCAAAATCAGTCCCATTAGATACTGGATATTCTGTTAATATTAACTACTCAAATGACTTTTCAGAAAAAGGTGTGGCTGTGGGTTACAATGTATTAACTTCAGCTGGGCTTAATTCAGAACCATTATCTTCAGTGGTAGTGGCTGACATTCAGCTAGACTGCAGCTTGGATCACTTGTCCAGTACCTACCACTAAGTTTGTAATGGACAGCTGAAAACAAAAATCTAAGTAAAATTATAGTACCAATCTCACTAGGAGAATGTATATTGCTGAAAGGAAGGCTAGGAGAAGCTTTTCTTCTGCATGTGCTGTAAACACAAAATCAGATGTATAAAGTTGCATAAAAATGAAACTCTAGAGCCATGAGTTTTATGAGAAACTTTATAAAACAAATGCATATTTTCATCTTTTTTTTTAAGTGGCTTTTTAGATCATTCCATACATCTTGTCTCCTTTTGCTTTTAAAAAATTTAAAGATAATTTCTAAACCAGTCTTGTTATTTAATATGCATACTTCATGCATGCACATACACTTTGAGTTTTTCATGCTTCTAGCTTTATTTAATCACAAAATGTCTCACCTTTCCCTATTTTTTAAAAACTTTCTGTCTCAGGTAGGAGCTACCCCTATTATATTTTGGTTTTGCAACCCAAATTACTCAGGCTTTAGACCGTGACAGGACAGATTTTTTAAAAGGAGAAAATTGTTTTTATAGTTGTCAATTGTTTTTAGATTCTTCTTTCTAACAAAAAGCAGTTAACATGCTTCTGTTCAAATCTTTTAGAAAACAGCAATCACAAATGTGGAGATGAGAACTGAAGAAGTTTTAGTTTTGAAAATGATAGTTTAGGAAAGTCAAAAAGGCCTGTTCTAATGAAAAGTTTTGGATAAACTTAGCTGGTGCTGTCCTGATGCATTCCAGTTTATAGCAATTGAAGTACTTTACATATGTATGCAAAAACCTTTTTGAAATAGCTTTAATTACATAGTCACTGCAAAGAAAGAAAATCCTGCCTTTTCAATATAGGTTGTTACCAGAAAATCAGATGTGAGCACTATCAAATACAAGATTCATTTGTTCACGTTCATTTTGTTGACATAAAAAATAATATTAAATTATGTTTATTAAAAACCTTCATCCTACATTTACCATCCAAGTTGATAGGAAGTGAAATAACATTTTTTTAACCTCTTCCTGATTTTCTAGCTCAAATAGAGAGGTTATCAGAAACCACAGCTGTTTATGAATGGGTTACTAAGGGTTTGCTAATGCAGGAGAGAAGTAGGAAGGAAGAACTGCTTGAGAGCTGAAGCTCACATAAGGAATGGAGGAGGGGCTGCAAAAAAACCTAAATAGAATTCTACTGTGTGAGGAGCTGGAAATACCAAATATCTTGGGTTACAACCTGTTTAATTACATTTCTGAACAGAGGCTTAGTAAACCTCTACACTGATATATCTGGATGCTGAGCTGTTGTAAGCTCTTGATGCTTGGGATTTATCTTTCCCCAGTTGCCCATGTAGTGATATTCAGTGACCTACCTGAGGTATGTGTCTTATGTTCTTGATGGCTGGATAATGGCAAGGCTTAATGGGCTTGGATAATCTCTACCAAAGAAAGAGTGATTTATTTATGGATTGCAGGTGAAAGTTATTATAAGTAAAAATAGCCAGTTTGTAGCTCTACAAAGAGCAGTCCACCTTACATGCAGATCCTTTAAAATAATAAATTGTGATTATCAGATAATATACAATCAATAATAGATTCATGGTGGTTAATTGGCACAGAGTGTACATCATTAATATAACATGATTAATATAGCAGCACAAAGTTTTCAGGTCCCAAGAAGCTAGGTGTTTTGTTTGTTTGTCCCAGAAGAGGGGTGCAAGCAGGTGATAGGCAATAATTGAGAGAAATGGAAGAGACGAAATCAGATGAAACCTACTAACAAATGCACTGTGAGTTTGTGTCTTCATCCAATAGGCACATCAAGTGCCCAACAACTAAGAGGCAAGTGAAAGCACCTCCATTTCTTTATTTATTTTTAAATGAGAGGGAACAATCACAAGGCAGCAAGTTATTTCTTTATAGATTTCTTTTTGAAAAAAAGAAGTTGGGTTTCCAAAGGGATCACACAAATAATTAGTATACAAGTTGTTATGAAGATAGCTGCTGCAAAAATCTATTTCAAGGAGCTCTTAATCAGTCTTTTTACCAGAATACCATTTGAGCTAGTTTCAGACACTATTTATTTTCTCTTTAGTTTACAATCCTTCCCTTCTGCGTCCAAATTGCTCATAGCAGTCTAATGCCAGATCAGTCCTTGAGGCATCACAGATATTTGTTTTCCCTCCTGAAATCCATAGTCAGGCACTTGGCATTAGTGGCTATGTCATACCAAGCTGATTGATAACAGGCGTAATTTTGCATCCCCTATATAAAGATAGAAGAGAACTAAATCCGTAAAAATGACAGGATGTATGTGCACTACCTGATGAGTTTTCTTTCTTTTATCTAATACTTTATTCCCCTTTGTTTTGTTTCTTTGTGCAATCAGTATTAACTAGAATAGCTTATTGCTTGGTTGAAAGCTTATACTATTGATACTGCGGTAAGTTTTGTCATTTTGTCATAGGTTTAAATGGGAGTAAACTCAAGCCTTTGGTATTACTCCTAAGAGTCAAGACTAGAATTTTATTTGGACAGATACTGAATAGGTCTTATGATATATTCTGAAAGGAGAAAGCTCAGGGATTTACAGACATTTTCACATATCTTCAGACACAGATTTCTCGAGCAATGCCAGGCAGCAGTATTGCAATGCTCTGAAAATATAAACAGTCCTCAGGCAGTTGACACAAAGTCATTCCCGTCATTTGCAGGATATTTAGAATTAGGAGCATTGAGATTTTTTTTTTAATGCTCAATTTAAATGTTTGATTTTTTTTTTAAATGTAAGCAGCATATGCTTACATATCTGAAAATGCCAATTCACTATTTTTAAAGTTATCTGAATTAGCTGATAGAAGGTCTAAATTACATAAGTGTATAATAATTTCTCCATTCTCTTGAAGGATGCTTAGGAACAAGTGAGGAACTACCAGCTCTATAATACTTAAAACTCATTCTATTTTTATCCAGAGAAGCCAGAAAAGTTGCAATGGTGAAATCATTATTTTAATATATATCTTTTCCTCTCTTTTTATATCATTTAGATATCAGCATGAATCAATTCCAAGTCCACTGGTTACTGGAGTCCTGTGCACACAATGACACCAAAGGACTTGGGAAAGTAACTGAGCTGACTTATGTAAGTCTCCATTCAGCCTTCTGCTTGGCTCTGAATAGTTTCTAAGCAGCAAGAGAAAGGATGGTTCTGTAACATAACACAGTATGCTTTATACCATGTTTCACAGATAAGTAAAAATGCTTCTTTTTTATATTCCTCTTCAGCAAAAGATAATAATGATGCATCTGGACTGTTTTGGGTTTTGGTTTGTTGGTTTTTTGTTAAATCCACATTAGGCTAAAATCATATTTCTTTTGTCAATTTATTCAGAAAACAAGAGCAGGCAAACAGACTCCTTAGCTAAGTACTTATATCTTTCTACAGCACATAGAACATGGAGCTTTAACTATAATTCGTACTGTAGGACTCTAGCACAGAGCAAATACTGAACAGTAATAATAGTAATTAATAAACTAGGCTTTCTTCTGGACGTGCAGGTGGGTTTCACAACCCTGAGGAGAATAATAGAATAAGAAAAAAGGACTGTAGGTGAAAAATACTAGACATTAAATCTGGAAGTCAGACAGATATCAGATAAGGAGAAAAGCTTTATGTAAGTACATGTCAGCCCAAATATATATTGCAGTGGCAGTTCTTCATACTCCATTTGTTGGCAATCTAGTGTCATCCGTCTCTGTAAAACATTATTTGAACAACACAGTAATGTGATTGGTGCATTGCAATTGATTTAGTGGGTTATGGAGAATGGAAGAAATCACAATTCACCTTTTCTTCTTGCCCTGACCTATACTACTGGATCAGTTCAGTGGAGTTAATGGCATGTAAAAGTAGAGTAAATCAAAAGCCATAATTTCTCATACAGAAGACTGTTAGCTTGTAAGATTTACTGCTTTGTGTGGTCAGCAAAGCAAATATTAGAGGTGGATTAAAAAAATGATTGTAACATAACGTTATGATCAGTCCTGATATTTCAAGTTATACACGTTGAAGATAGGAGAAAGTTAATATTTAAGAAGTTTATTTCCACTAGAGGTCACAAAGGACTCTTTCTACATCTACCCAAAAGCATTGTGGGATTAGTTCATTTATTTCCTCTCAATCATCCTAAGGTAATTGGTCCAATCTACTTTGGGAAACTCTGTGTTTCTTTTGAGGAAGAAAATAATTACTAGCAAATAGAAGAAGGTTGATGCTACAAAAGACTTGGTACTGGATATGATAGGTCAAGGTAGATAAAGGCCTTATGTTTCAAGTGTTGAGCATTTAGGCCCTGTCACAATAAATGAAAATAGTCCTGTCACAATTTTAAGCAGGAATCAAGGCTATTGGAGCACTTTCCCGGCAGGTGGAAGGCGGGGCATCAAGTCCATTCTCAGCCCAATCTCTATGTCCCGTAGAAAATGACCTTCCAAGTGAAGGTTAGACTAATCCAGTTTGGGATTAGGAAAAAGAGGGAGTTATGCAGAGGAATCCTGGAAATAAGTGTTTCTGAAGGGAAGTAAAGATCTAAAAGGCAGGGAAAGACTTTTCGCCATAGCCAGTAAGGTATTATTGGACATTTTCCCAGAAAAAAAGAAAGCCAAACAGTTTTTTCCTCATATATGATTTGTGCTAAAGCTTTCAGGCTGTGATTTTCAGAAGTACTTTAGACAACAGTAAGAATTTAGCAGGACACTTACACTTTGTGTAAGGTTTTCTTCTCCAGTCATTGTCTTTAAACAGAGAAGTGTGCTTTGTAGTTCAGCTGTGGAGCTTTTCTTCCTGATAAGAAGGTAGAAGCAGCTAATGTACTAAAGCAGAAAAAAACAGATCCGTAATGCCATGCTGGACTTTGCATGCACTTTTTAAAAGTTAAATGTAGATAAAGCCTGTCATTTACAGCAGCTTAACTCAGCTTTCTTATATTTATTTAATTTGATGAGAATTTACATCCTCACATTGCTACCCCCATTGCCATCATGTCAGAGAGACTGTTCTAAATGCTAGAAGCCACCTGCTTTGATGCAGTGTAGCAAAGGAACTCTGTAGAATTGAAGGACATATTCAAATACCATGCTAATATATTTTACTACTGAAAATTATCATAACATACGCAATGTTTGCTTTGTTCTCTGGGTAAGAGCCATGTTGGCATGTGTTAAGCGTATCAGGAAAATATTTTATTCGAAAAACTTTTCATCTTCTGCCAACCTTATTTTTCAATTTTTATTTTTTTTTTTTTCTAGAGGTCTATTTGCAGCATGTGATCTTTTTGTTTTTCTTTTAGGAAAACTACATGATTCTGAAGGACCTGTCATTTTCATGCAAATATAAAGTAACTGTTTTGCCTGCAAAATCTAAAGGTCGTTTTAAGGCTGAGAGTGTTTTCTTTGTTACCCCACCTTGCTCTGCATTTAAAGAAAAAAACCACAAGCACATTAATTGTCCTGCTGAAGGAGGTAAGGCATGATCTGGATAAGTAGCCAAATAGTTTCAAGTACATTTATAATCACCAAAAAAAGGTCTTTAGAAGCAATTCTAAAATGGGAAATGAAAGATTCAGAATAAATAATACTATGACTAATGCTTACATGAAAAATTAACTAAAATACAGAGCAGCATAGATTTTGGCTACCACATTACTCTTTTGTCAATTAGGTGATAGTTTTAGTGGACTGTTTATAAACATATGATGACATTTGTTATTACACAGTTTTTATTTTTATAAGGAGAAAGTTTCCCAGTTATGTTTATTATAATGACAGATGATAACTGTAAATGTAATTATGCTGGCATGACCCACCTTTTGAATGATTTGCTACGGATGGAAGCTGCTTTTTCAGTTTGATTTTGTTTAGGTTAATTTTGCTCTCAAATAAAAAATAAAAGCACTCATACCTTTTATAGTTGCCACGATGGTAGGTATAGCTACACGGTTATGGAAAATTGCAGAATCATGGAGAAGTTGGTTGGTAAGGACCCCTGGGATTCAGCTAGTCCAGCCACCCGCTTGAAGCAGGGCTGTTGTCAGCACTAGGTCAGGTCAGCCTTGGCTTTGCACAGCCAAGTCTGGAAACACCTCTCTTCAGCGAGAAGTTGGCCCTTTCACTTTGAGTCCCTAGTGTTCCCAAGGGTACTCCTGTGCTTTGTGGGTCACCTCAGAGTCCTGCTGACCACCATTGCCATTTTCTGGCCGGCCCTCCTGACAGTTTCCAGCATTACAGCCTTATTCCTGGGCAACTGCAACTCAGGCATATGTTTCCCCTAATTAGAGTGCCCCTATTAACTTTTACTACATTTTTAGAGCATGAATTTTACTTTTTGCCTGCATCATGGAGTTCTGTGCTATCCTGTGGATTTTCTTGTGGTCCCAAAATTGAAAACTGGAGCTCAGGTATTCTGAAATACAGGGGAGCAGCAGGATGGTTGCCTGTGAATGAGGCACTTATGCTTTTACATGCCATAGGCTTTCCTTTCTCTTGCCTGCAGCTGGCAGGATTTGATTTGAAGTTTAAATTTGGCACAAAATGCCAATGAAATATATCAAAGAAAGGCTTTGGTTTACACTGAAAATGCAGTGGCAGAAAGCTGGCAGGATCCTGGGTAACACCAGAAAGAGAGCTCCGTCTGACCTTGATTTGTGGAACAAAATGAACATTATTGAACATTACATCTCAAAGTTTAGCTTATCTTTTTGCTTTCCAAATTTGTAGTGCCAGTTCTACCCAAAGTGTTGGCCAAACCCGAGAATCTATCTGCGTCTTTCGTTGTCCAGGAAGGTAACATCACTGGTCATTTTTCCTGGAAGATATCTAAGGCAGACCTTCATCAGCCCATGACAGGGTTTCAAGTCACTTGGGCAGAAGTAACCACAGAAAGCCGGCAGAACAGCTTACCCAACAGCATCATTTCGCAGTCACAGATACTGCCAGCAGTAAGTTGTTTGTTACTTGCCTTTGCTAGCAGCTTCATAAGTGTGTGTGTATGTGGCCTATTTTTAATGTTTAGTGCTGATGCAGTTGTCACACATAGCATTCTCTGGCTCTGCAGGCAAGTTGGAGCAGGAAGTGCTTAATTTTTCCTCCTTGCCGGAGAAACAAAGCACAGCTACTCTTCTTGATGACACATCCAACATTTTAATATTCACAATTGTCAAATTAGCAACCATTGTCTGAGAAATGCCTGAAGGGAGGAAAAGATCATCTGTGTGGCAATAGATAGTTTTTATTTTCTTTTGATGATCAGGCTGTTCAACTTGGTGGTTATTATAGTTTTACTAATTATTTGGTGTCCAAGTTGGTGGATTTAAGAGAATTTTCTCTTCTGTCGAGTCACTCATTACTCTAAGAAAAATAAAAATCATTTCTCCCTCTACCAATATGCACCATTCTCTGACAGATAAATAATTTAAAGGAGAACTAGATTTCACTGTTTATTGAAAGTGTGAGACTTAAAAATTTGAATTCTTCCCCCTATTTGCTTTAAGATAGCCTTTGCTATTTCAGTTCCTTTTCTGGCAGAGGCAGGTGAAGAGCACTTCATTCAGACTCTGTTGCCAGATCCACCAAAGTCAACAAAAGAGCTTAAGCAGCTGGCCTTGCTCCAAAGTCAGCTAACAATGTTGGGAGTCTTTCCATTCACTTCAGGGAAGTGGATCAAGGCGATTGTGTCTGGAGCAGAGCTGGCTGAAAATCTTTTCACAACATTTCATCAAAGAATGCGTAAAATGTTTTGTTGGATACATCTTGCATTCAACGCATTTTCCACAAATCCAAGGCAAAGTTCTCACTGTTCTGTCTTAATTCCTAGCAGACTGCCCTAAGGCTAGGGCACCCGTGTTTCAAAGCCTGTTGCTCTGGGGGAGAGCAACAAAGTTGATCACGGATTCTCTAAAACTATGGGCAAACTTCCACAAAGTGTGTGGAGCTTTTTTGTTACAGCTTAGTACAGACTCGGTGTGGTCTGCACCAGTTCACTCAAAGCTTGACCCACAGTCCAGAGCAGAAGCATGGTGCAGATACAGCCTTGGTCTCTTCAGCAAAGCCACGTTGCAAGATGACCTGAAGTGGGTACTCAGTCACAGACCTTTGGCTGCAAACAGCCACTTTAGCACAACAATAAGCAAAGTTACAGAAAATGAGATGTTACTTTTCACTTCAGTTTTCATCTTTTTTTTTAGGAGTAGGTGTATGTTTTATTCAGAATTTCTGTTCTTTTTTTTTTTAAGCTTTTGGTCCAGTTAGGTCTGAAATAGATGTATAAAGTTTTATTTAAAACACTCCTTTGCATTGTGTTATGCTTTAATTTTTTATCTTTGTTTTCCTCTGTTTTCACTACTGTAGAGCCTGGAGATTCCTTTTATTTAATTATATATCACTGTATGTATCTCTCTGTCTATTTATGGCAACTGGTTAAGAAAACTCTGGTTTAAGCTGAAACAGTATCTCCTACCTGTCAGAAACCACCAGAATGTAGGTTATTTTACGGTGAGGATCATTCACTCATTCTTGTTGGTAACCTCTGACTGATGAAAATTTAATATTTACACAACAGGGGCTGAAGCCCACAGGTCCCAACTGCTGGAGGAGTGCCTGAATGGGCACAGTGAGTGTATGAGTGCAATATATGGACTCCTCTCTCTCCCCTACCCATTCAGTATGTTATACAAGATGGAATAGTTTCAGCAAGGCCTATTAAGAGCAGCCCCATCTCAGAATATGTGCTAATTTGGCAGTAAAACTACATGTTTCCCCCCACCTTTTCTCTCTCTCCTTTCCACTTTATTGTCTGCTCTGGCAGTAAAAGCAAATTATCAGTGATTCCCACAGCCTGCTTAGGTCCCCCCGCATGGTGCTGCATGCAGTGCTAGCCAGAGGAACTTGCACTGCAAATTCCTGGCCAGCCCAGCCTGGCTGGTCACAGGAGCACACCGTGCCCGCAATGTCTGACGTCACTGCCCCGCTGTCCCCTTCCTGGGACTGGTCCCTTTCAGCTTGGAATAAGGTGAATCAGGATTTTTGATTCCTTAATGCCCTTCAGTCTTTAGTCAGATGTACTCCCATTTGGGAGCATTTATAAACTTACTCTGAAATTATTTTTCACGGGTGTAAGTGACCACACAAGGTATGGAGCAGTGAAAATTGAGGCCATCATGCCAAAAATGGGATTAAGAACAGAAGGGCAGATTCTCATGGTGTAATTGGGACAAGTATGCTGAAATCTGTGTAGCCACACTTATTTTCAATAGCTGCAGCAGGGGGCCAGACCTGCGAATTGCCATGAATTAATTTACCAATTAGTGGAATTCACAGACAGATCCAAAATAAAAACAAGTTTATATAATGAACATGTTTGTTAAAAAGAATGATTATGAGGTTAAAATTTTATTATTTTTTTTTAGTGATGAGTACATCATCCATTTTCAAGAACACTAAGAAATATCTTGGACCTCTCAGACATGAAACCATAACATTATGGTAAAAAAGTATGCTCAAAGGCAATGGCAAGCAAAAAATTCAAAACAAACCCTGTCAACAAAGTGATGTATACTTTAAATGCTTTTTACAGAATTCTAAGAAGATAATCTGTGGATGCTGAGAGTGACAGAACCTTTTTAAACCTCTGCTTTGAGTGAATAGATCAACTATGTTTTGGTTTTAGATGCTCCAAGAATTAACACGATTTATTTATTTTTAGGATCATTATGTACTTACCGTGCCCAATCTGAGGCCATCGATGCTGTACCGCTTGGAAGTTCAAGTGCTGACGACTGGTGGGGAAGGGCCAGCTACAATAAAATCATTCCGAACACCTGACCTTCCTCCATTTTCACCGCACAGTAAGTAGTACCCCGTTTTGATGTGTGGTTCTGTGTTGTAGAATTTCAGTCCTCTACATGTAAACAGTTAGCTCAAGCCTTAAGAGTCTTTATTGGTTCCAGTAGCATTCCATGAATTTAAGATGCCTGAAAATATTGGGTTTTTTTCCCCCCATAACTGTCCATCAGCAACGATGTAAGCAAATGCAGTCTTTCTGTCACTCACTTTGTGGTCTGACATTTGCCATTCATTCCACCACAGCTCTTTGGCTTATGCCTGTAGCACCTGGGGTTCAAAGATGGTCTGTCCTCCAAGTACTACCTAGGCCTGGGAGTGCTTAACTTTCAAGATTAGATTTTTCTGGTTTCATTCAGTCCAGCATAGCTAAAGCCTGATCATATTTCTAAAGCAGTGCAGACCTCGTAATGGCCATGTCCAGCATTTTGTAAGTTTCTGAAAACTACAGCTCAATGTTGCGAAGCTCAACAAAAAATACAATTAATTAGTCCAAGATTCATCTGCTCAAATCCTTTTATCCTTTCACAGTCACTAAAGTTGTCTGGACTGAATATGCACATAGTTGTCAGCACAGGCAGTTCACTTACAAGCTGAAGGATTGCAGGCTGAAGGCCTCATAAAGACTTTTTAATACAGATAAACAATGGTGTTGCATATTCAGGGTTTGATATGTGCATATTTTCCTATTCTTTTGTTTAGGACCTCATCTGAAGCAACATCATCCACATCACTACAAGCCACCCCCAGAAAAATATTAGACTGTTTCAGATGATTATACGAATAACTAAGAGAAAAACTGAGCTCCCAAATGGAGGCTAGGAAAAGGCACATCTGTAGGAGCAATGAACCCAGTTTTCCAGTGGAAGTTACCATCATGTACTAGATATGTATCTACTTTGTATTTTAGCCATGACAAATTGTATTTGCACCAAGGCCAGGATGAAACATACAGCAAGTATCATTTCAGTACCACCACTATTCAACAAACTGAAGATCACATCCAACTCAACACCTGTGGGAAAATCAAAAGTGTATTCATGATAATGGTTTTGTATTTCTATGTTTAAAGTAGATTGAAATGGTGCGGTGTATACAGCTTTTTCTCTTAGTGACTTCAGTGTTAATATTTGCAAGGTTGTCCTGTGATGTATACATACTTTTGAACACTGGAGGCCATGTTCTCATCAGCGTGTTTAAATGATCTATTTTACTTAAAGCTCTGCCTGTCACCAGTTTAAGCCCTAGTATATTTTGCTATTAAAGAACATCTCCATATTTCTGAAATAAGGATATAAGTAAAATAAATACCAGTAGCAGAAACCCTAAAGTAGTCAGTATTTAATTGCAGTATCACCACAGAGGAGAATGATGATACATTTGCATCACCCATCTGTTCTGAAATGGTAATGTTTTAGCATGTAGATCTTCTATTAACATAGTTAATAGCTAAAAAATGTACAGGGTAGATGTACCATTGTAAAGAAACAAATGGCAATTAATATAATTGTTGAAAATCTATGGCAAGTAATACAATTAATTGATAGGGCCTGGAAGAATGACTTTTAAAATCCCACTTATAATTTTTTGGTATATAATATTTCAAGGTATAATAATACCTTGAAAAGAAACACTAATTTTCTAGTTAAAAATCTAAATAGTTAACATGAACATTTTAGAAATTGAAATTCTGAGGCACATTTATTATTCAAGTAGCCGTAGAGCTACTTTTTGGCTTTGGCTTTTGATGCACGTATCTCTTTTCCCCATGGATCTTTTGAACAGAAGGATGGATGTATTGGCTCCATGCTATTCTGCTTACAGAATGAATTATGTGACAATATTCTGGCATCTGGAAAACATTGGCTTATAGTTTATTTGAATGCATTTTTCAAATTTAGACAGGAGGGTGCCCTTTTTAACCATAAGGGAATTAATATTGCCTCATTGTGCAATATAAACTGTCTAGAATAATTTGCCACACAGAGAGACATCCTTCGATAGTAAACAGAAACTGCTTGGATTTATTATTGAGAGGGTGGAAAGTATCTGCCAATAAATGTCCATACAAATACTCATAAACAGCTTCTCATGTTCAAGATGTTCAAAGTGCTCCTGCATTCTTTGGCAGAGTTTCCATTGCTCCCTGAACCATCATATGTTGAGGCTAACAGAGCTCAGAAACCAAGTAGGCAAACTTGACAAGGTGGCCACTTTTTCTACCAGCAGATGCTACAGACTCAGTTGTACTTCATTTTTGCCTGAGATACTCAGTGAAAGGAGCTTAGACATTAGTGGTAAATATATTTTCCTTCTCTTGATGACAAACTGTTTTGTGGGAAGCAAATATGGAGAAAAGAAATACATACCTGAAACTGAAGATCAGAGTTATGTTTATCGTAGCAGAACATTCATAAAATATTCAAATACAGTTTGTCTGTACTGAAGTTTATAGCTTTTTGTTTCATGTGGGTTGATACCACAGGGGATTAAGGAGACAATTAATTTCTGGTCACTTGCTTATTCCAGTTTTCCTACATTTCTACCTTTGGTTTTAAAGGGCTCTTTTTTGCCATTCTCTTTCTACTTTAATTGTTGTCTTTTTTGATAGGCACTCAGTGGCCAAGAACTTTTCCAGAAAATTTCTGTTGCTGCATGGTTTGGGCCTTGAACAGTAGTTTTAAAAATATTAAAAGCTATGCTGCTTTTAATTCCTTCCTCTATCATTCTGTCATCTCCCCTTTCCCAAAATACACTAGCAAATAAACAGATGAACTCTTCTTCATAAAATCTGTAGTATAAAGGTTTATTTTCAATTTTGGTAGAAGGCCAGAGTCTCAGAGACTTTTGTTGGGATGGAAATGTTTTGTCTGTGCAAGTCTTTACAAAGAAAACACAATTTGAATGAGACTAGTGTGCAGCACTGCTTTTGACATTTAGATCACACAGGGCATCAGTAAGGCTAGAGGTGATCTCCGTGGTGTTTGTTGAGAGCAGGAGTCAGTGGGATCAGGGAAAGTAATTACCTCAGGCTTCTCTGAAAACTTCTGTCCAAACCTTTCAATCACAGTCTATTGTAGTTGTGCTGGAGCAAATCTGTAGTGACTTGATTAATGTTAATGAAATTACGTTTTGTTCATAGTGACATGGTAAAGCATAGAACACAGATGTCAGTCTTTATTACAATGATGCCAAATCTGGCTTGGAGATAAACTGGAAGTTAGCAGCCCTGAGTGATCATACCCTTAGTCTCGGTTCCTGAGGGGGAAACCTAATTCTTCTGAAATGAATCAAAATAGTTACTGTTTGCTGATGCCAGACTCTTTGAAGCATTCAACTTTTAAAAGTAACAATGTACTTTTGAAGAACATGGTGGAGTTTTCCCTTTTAAAGTAAATTCTGGAAGTACAAAGAAAAGTTGATAAAGTAGAACTGTATTGAACAAGTGTATCTTACAGAGTCCACTAAGATGTAATGATTTTTTTCCTTCTACAATTCAGCTTACCAACTCACCTTTCAAGTCACCCTCCAAATCAAAAATGAAAAATACAAGGTCAACAAAGCTCATGCATGGATGTTAAATTCCCAACTATGAGCGATTTCCTGATTATTCTTTGAATTTAGCAGTACAGATTTGAAGTTGTTAGTGCCTAATTCATAAAGCCTTGTTTGCTAAATTGTACAGGGTATTGTCCTAATTTACTAGCCTAAGTCACATTAAACATTTAATTCAGTAATAGAGTTGTAATTCACTACTTGATTCACTAGTTAAAGATTTATTTTCTCTAATGATGCTGTGTAATACCGAGTTAATATAGATACTGGAAAGTTTTTAGGTACTCTGCACCTTTACACTAATGTATTATTTGCTATGTACGATTCTGATGGATTTGTCAGTTGACTTCAGGATGCATTTTGTTTATCTCTATTTCTTAAAGGAGAATTATAAGATTATGCCATTTTTGCTAACTGCTTTGTGAAGTGGATTTTTTTTGTTCATCGGTAATTTTTGTTTAAGAAGAGAATGGTTTGTTCTTGTTATATCTTTTTAAGTTGTTTATAGAGCAGGAGAAATTCAAATAAGACAGAGCTTGTGATGTACTACTATGTCTATCATCTTGAATGTTCATTAAGGATATAGCACGTGAACAATAAATAACAAGTCTGACTTCTGAAATGCTGAACGTCCTCAACTTAGTGGCCTCAGAAAGAGCTGACGACATGGTGTGGCAATGCTAACATTGACATTAATGTTTAGCATGGTCACACACAAAATCAAAGAAATACTTATTGCTAATGTGAATGGGAATTTTACCGTTGGCATTAGCAGAACTCTATAGAAACCTAAATACTGTGTCAATTTATTCCACAATACTTTCATCTCCATACTCCCAACTGGAGTCAGGGAGAGTTTCAGATAGGCAAGCTCTGATTCAGGAAGGTATGCAGAAGAGGAAACTTCCATACGCACAAAAGAAGTCAGTGGGATGGAAGTAAACCTTTGCAGTTAAGAATGAGTTTTGGCAATGTCTCGCATAAAGCATGGATGTCAAAATTTGCTTGAATACTGTCTTAAATCAGGGCCTTATAGAACAAAGTATGGGACCCAGGCAGTTCTAAATTCTGTGTACAACACCATAAAAAAATTATTTTTGTCTTGTGTATATGTAAATGTAGTTGTGATATTGACTTATTTATTAATTCATTTTCTTATACTATGTGCCAAGTATATTCCTACCCTTTTGATCAGTACCTGTGAACATCAATTACTAAAAATAATGTTATGCAAACTTGTGCATTGTAACCAGGAATATGATGCTAATAAGCTGTTGCATGTAGTTTTAAATAATTAAGAAAACCCTTTATTTAAAAAAATGTAAATGAATACCTGCAGATGTTGATGGTTAAATATGGTTTTGCATGCCAAAACTCATTGTTCAGTTGTGGGCATGAAATGTAACGACTGTATTACCTCTACTGAATATATTAGTAAGGTACAATTTACAAAGTAATTAACAGAGCTCTATATGTAAAATTTTTCCTTTTTACTTAAATATATTGTAGGAGAGGTAACAGAATTTCTTCTCTGTTACCCAAATTGGCTGTAGAAATTATGTTCCTATAACACTCATTTAAAGTCAATATTTATTTATGTATGTAATACAAGAAGATTGGTCTTATGTGTCTGTCCTGTTATTTAGAGAAAAAAATACACTTCTTGTAAAAAATAATTTGTAAAAAAATGTAAATAGAGTCCGATTTCTTTTGCTCATTATTTTCATGTTTAGAGTTTGTACATACTGTTTAGGTAATAAACTGTCCTACATCAAAATCTTGCTACATTATCTCCTCCATACAGAATTTATAGTTTTGTTTTTCTTAAGTTGAAGACAGTCATCTAAGAAAAATCAGTGTCACACCAAGTACCTTTACTACATCTATATTTCATTGTGTATAAAGTCACACCATTTTATCCTCCACTTACTACAGCATTTTGTTTTCATTAGAAAGTGATCAAAATAAACTGAAAATAAATTTAGATATAATTTGAGTCTTTTACATTGAAAAGCAATCCTTGAAGTAAAAAATTAGACACAAGAACTTGCCATCCCTTTCTCTGTTTTAATGGAGTAGTGAAGAATTGTTCACCCTTTGTAATACTAACTTAAAATAAATAAAATATTGCTGGATCTATGTCAGTGGCCTGATCCTGCAAGTCAAGATTTTAATGATTGAAAATCGTGGTGAAATCTATGTATACATCAGATTTGGGGTATTTTCTATTTTAAAGTGCCATATCCCATCTTTTAAATTCTGTATTTTTAATAAATATAAATATCTGTCTTAGTACAAACATTTAACTGTTTCAAATTGTCATAGATGTGCTATCATTCTCAGATGCGATATCTTTAGTTTGGGGATGCACCTTTGACTCATTCTTGACTTACCTAATAAACATTTAGATTTTGTTAACTTAAACATAAACTCCAAAATTTCCTGGTATTGCTTTCTCATTAGAATAACTGCTTAAATTTTGGGGTTTTGTTTTCCTTTTATATAACTGAAAAACTCATATAGTTAAATTTCTTTGCAAGTTGGACTATTTCAATGATATTTGCCATTATGGTTTAGTAAACCTAGACAAGAATGATTTATCACCGTGGATAAGTAAGTTGTCATAATAAACAGTTGAAGTGTTCTATATGCTGTAATTTGAAATATTCATTCATTATTTTCTTCCATAACTTCAAATAAACGTGCGTCTCTCTTAATTCAGTGTTGAATAAAACATTATTTGGCCTTGAGCCAAAACACCGGTTGTTAGCCCATCGGTGGCAATGCAGCACCTGTAAGGGTAAAGAAATCACAGGGGAGAACACTGAGACCGTAAGCTTTGAAATAGAGCCAACGTGCAAGATTTCTGCAGATTTGAAAGGGTTGTGGTTCAGCAGAAGTCAATTGCTCTGTCTCCTTTTGGATTGTGCTTAAGAGCCTTCCTACTTCCACTCAAGGTGCTGCCAGGAGCATAGATTGATATTTAATATATGCCTTGCTATAAACATTTACTGAGAGTGCTGTGTGGCACAGAAACTAAAGAATTTATGCATGCTTGCTGTACCCAGTTCCTCACCTGTGATGGTGATTTACTCATGTCATTTAATAATAAACTACATTCAGGAGGTCTGTTTCTTCTCAAAGGAAGATCAACTTTGGAAATAGTGGGCTGTCATTTTTCAGGAGAGTTAGGCAAATATGCTACAAGCAAATACTCCTTCATATTTGTGTGCAAATTTATTTATACACCAAATAGAGCTTGCTTGTCTTTTTCACAAGCTGTCCAGTAATACATATGTCCAATAGGTTCAAAACTGTCAATGTTTAAAAGTAACTCTGGGTTTGCTGATTAGTATGGATTAGCCAACATATTTTTCATATTTTTATAATTTTATTTAGAAAATGTTGCCTGATTTAAATGGTTCAGACTGCATAGTTATTAGTAAATGCAGAGTGATAGGCTGTAATTTCCACCCTGTCATTTCTATCTAAGTGAAATTAGAGGAGGCAGACTGGGGACAGAAGAGCATAGGTGGCACATAAAGAAGCTAATAATTTGTTTCTTTGCAGACATCCAATTTCCAGTATTAGTAGTTATCTGCAAACATTCAAAATAATCTTTTAAATTTCTTTTCTGAGGTGTGCTGCAATACTTGCTTGAAATAGAAATATTTCAGACTTTCAGTGAGCATACTTGCAAGCCAAAATCAATTAGACCAGGAATACAGAAAACAGCAATATAGAAGAATAAATAAGCTGGTGGATGCTAATGGTTCTCTCAGAGCACTTAGGGACAACTATTCTTTTTGCTTGGTGTTTATTGAATCATACTGAAGACAAAGAAGATCCATATGGATTTTTCTTGCTTTGAGTGAAATACCTCTTATCACAAAGGATCCCATTTAATTGGCTAAAGGTGCTTCATGAATGGCTGAGTTACCGAAGGTATACAGTAGCTTAACACTGTAATGATGCACTAGTGAATGAACCCTGTATTTTTACATTTTTCTGAAGATTTTATTAATTTGTCGTATCTTTTTGCCTAATTTCAATTTGTTTTGTTTTGTTTTTTTTTATAATGGATTGCTGTTCATTGCTTTTGTTGTATGTTCAGTGTGAGAACTTGTCTCATTTATTAATCTTAGTCATACATGACACACTCAAAGCCTGTTTCTCTCCACTGCTCATTGCTATAAAGATTTAGGTTTGTGATATTTTTCCAATAAAAAATAAAGCCATTAAGAAAATATATATACATTAATGTATTTAGAGCTGATTTCAATAAAGTGCTCCTTGACAACAAAGCAATATTAGTTTTTAGATATAAAGTATATCTGCAGCTGTATCTCATTTAAATTATTATGTACATAATATAGTTTTGGAGAATAGGAACCCTTACATTCTTTTTAAACAACAGCCATGCTAGCCACAGGAAACTGTAGCAAGCATACATATTAAACTGACAGATATCATTCATATGTGCAGCTTGATAAATGCTGTTAAGACAATAATTATGTTCAGGTTAGCTAATTACATCAGTTAGACTGAGCAGAACTGATCCCAATTCATCTGCAAAGCAGGAGATGTGGATGAATACCAGAAGTCTGGAGAAAGATGTAGCAGCAACAGTATAAACTTCTGTGCCTGAAGAATATCAAAAAGCCCAAAACTGACACAGCTTAAATTACCTTTATATGTGTTTTTCCCAATCAGTAATAGAGAATACTCAGTACTTTAATAAAATCCTAAGATCATCCCACATTTATTTGGTAGGTGATTTGGTAACTTTTGTAAGTAATTTTATGAAACATGTGGAATCAATAACAATAAATTAATCCTTTTATTTCATTAAATTTCATTTAAAAATTAATATTTACCTAACATCATTCTCAGAATCACTCAACAGAAAACTTGCATAGAGCAGAGTAATTCAATTGAGTGAACAGTTAAGTTTGGGATTCTCTCCCTGAAATTCAACCTTTGACTGAAAAAAACTTCCTATTTTTAAAAATTATATATACAGGTATTGGGAAACTATGAGTTGAATAATGTAGTCAGTGTTTTTGATAGCAGTGTTCAGACTTTATCTAGGAAACTTTTTCTCTTAGCTAACCTCAGAATCTCTGGAATATCTTATTGCATGCTACCATCCATAGATGACAGGTTGCACAGGAACTTGCCCCTTCATGTTTTGGAGATAATCAAGGATGGGGCTTCCACATCCTCTCTTACTAATTACTTGTGAAACAATAGTAAAGCAAACAGTGCCATCTTAACTATCAAGGAAATTGTATGGGAAAACCCACATGGTATAAACAATGTCAATTTATCATGTGATAGTTTATCATATTAACATTCATATTAAATTGACAATGGCAATGGCCCATTTGTTTTGCCTCTTTTGTATGCCATGGTTTGTTGGTTTGAGGAGCTACAGCTACCAAAATTATCAGTCCTCCTTGGTCAGGTAACACGTTACTCTTAACAGGGTATGAGCTTCTGAGGAGACCACCAAGGGCTCTGGAGAGCTGAGCCAAGATGAGCAGGTCAGGTTGCTGTGGCTGTGGCAGAGTGTGCCTGGCACCCAGCTGGCTCTGCTGGTGCTGCAGGTATTGAAACCCGCATTCTTGGGGATGGCAGAGGGAGAGGAAGTGGTCGCCTGGGAGTGGAAAGAAAGGAGTGCCTTCAGTGCAAATGCTGTGAAAAGGCCTTTCATCCCACTGCAAAACTGTAGGCTGAGTAGGGAAGAAAGATTCAACACAGAGGTGCCCACTGATCTGAGCTGGGAGAGAAGTGTAACTGATTGCATGAACATAGCCTCGACAAGAGAAGGAGCAAATGGAGCATACAGAGCCATGCCGATCAGGGGGAGATGCCCCTGCTGTTGAAGCAGACTGGTCCTGAGCTCCTGTGTCCAGAGCAAGGGGAGAGAGGAGCACCTCACACCTTCAGTACACTGCCTTTCGGAGGGGACTACATGAGAGTGGGGAGGGTGGGCAAGATGCAAAGAAGACTGGCACAAAGACCGTTGTGCTGGAATCCACACAGACCTACTTCCATTGAACTTTGGTTTGCAGAAGACTCATAGAAATACCTCCATGTACTGTTAGCCTAGACATCTGCAGATGCAGAGCTGAAACTCTGGGGCCTCAATGCAAAGTATCACCATGGCTGGCATACTAGCTGGGACTGCCACTGCCTGCTGCTCTCACACAGTTTGTGTCTACTGCTGGCATTGTGTAAGGAGCTTAGCTCCTCCAAGATGGAGAGTAGAGAAAAACTCTGAGATGTGGGATTTGGACCTGTGTGGGAGCACACCTCTGGACTCAACTAGCCTTCACTCTTTCGTCACTGTGGTGAACACATTTATCGCTGTTCCTTCTCTTCCTTTTATCCCTTGGGTTTCTATGCACTCAGGGAAATTCACACTGACCTGTCCTAAGCAAGTCTTCCCCTGCATGTGGTCCTCACATCCATGGGTTTGTGGTCTACCCCGTCTCAGATGGACACCCAAATATCAGCTAGTGTCAGAGGGCTAGCTGTGTGAGTTTCATCACTGTCAAACGCTGTTGCTGAAAGGAGAGGGACTGAGTTGGATCATAAGAAAAGGTGAGTAAATCAAGACCCTACTAGTTAGAAAGGATAAACCTTGGCACTGCATGCAAAGAGGCTGTAGCTCTTGAGCTGGGTAGAGGAAGGGAGCCTCCGAGGAGGAAACCACAAGCAGGATTCCCCTTGTGTTGTTTCAGCAGTGACTGCAAATGAGTGAGCTCAGCTTTTACACACCATGAGAGCACCTGCAGTAATGAGGTCCTGAGCTGCTAAAAGCAGGATCTGCACTAGGTGTCAGTTGAAAGAAAAGAACATCCCTCCTAAAGGCAGGGTTTGAGCCCACCGGGAGGCTCATCAGACATCAGAGCTGAAATCCAGAGCTTCACATGCTCAGTCCTTCTGGCAAGGCATTAGGTGTCAAGCATAAGTTTTTCTCTCTCTGTAGAAGTCCTGCTATAGACAGAGTAGTGAGAGTCAAACATTAAGAGGCAATTTGCGTACAAGAGAAGACAGGCAATGAAGAAACCTAGAGACTTTATGATAATTCCTGAACTGTCCTAACTATGGGGAAACTGTGATGCAGGTAAAGCATTTCTGCATAATCATCAGTGTCCAGTTTTGCCTATTGAACCAGTTAGCTTCAGATGAAAGAAAGGGGTGCTGCTCCAGTTTTTAGCAACTTATAGTGAGGCTATAGCAACAGTTACTGTGACATACTCTGAAGCTTAGTCTTCTGAAATCAATGGGTTTCCTTTATATTTGAAAGACAAGCCTAAATGCATGACTTGCTGCATTAAAATTGAAAGAAAGCCATTTCTACGCATTGTGAAGCATATGTTACAATCATCTTGAATATGGAAATATTGAAACACTTATAGATCAAGTAAATGTTTGTCTTCCTTCTTAGATAGTTCGTGATGACTCAGAAACAAGAAAAAGGGTCACCTTTTAAATGAGCCCACAGTCAGAGAGAAAAAAATAAAACTTATGGCATTTCTTAAGGACTTGTGAAGGAGACGATAAAGATCAGCAAGTATAGCCCACCAGAGGTTTGATGCCAGAAATAAAAGGAAGCCAGATGTGAATACTTGTCTCCCTGCACATCTGTGCTGTGCATTTTGGCTGCTCGGCGGCTCCAGGTATAGTTAGTCTGCCAGCAAATTCAATAGCTGTGTCACTGCCATGGAGGCAGCACACTGTAAAGAAGAGCAAAGAAAGCTTCTTCTGGTCTCTGGCAGGCTGCTATCATTATCCTAGTAAACTTTCCCATGGTAGGAGAATACTTAGCTTTCCCTTAAATGAACAGATCCATAGCTTGAAAAAATTTGATAGGGCACTGTGGGAAGAAAACCATCAAAAAAAAGGACTTAGAGAGGAACAAGAAAGAATTTAATGAGGTGAAGAGTGACAAAAAAAATAATAAATATGATTCAAAAATCCTTATTTTTCTCTGAAATATCACCTAGACATTCTCAGAAATGATATAAAAATATAAAAAACAAGTGACTAACTCAGAAAATGTTGGAGAGAACATTTCTGCAAATTCTATAGCATCAATCCATGAAATATCTTTCTAATGTGTCATGGGAATAAAAAAAAAAAAAAAAAAAAAGCCTGTGCAATGTTGGGAAAGCTTTAGTTGCAGCATTTCAGTGAGGCTGGACATCTTGGAATACTGCATTTAGTTATTATCATCATATTACTCTTGACACATGTTAATGTTGTTAAAAAAATGTATGTATGGCTTCGCTAAGTGATGGCTAGCATCAGCACTGTAAGGACACACCACACTGTCAGTTTAATAATGACTACTACTTTGTTTTTTGCCATGTTCTTTAGTCTTCCTGCAGTATGAGCAGCAAGAATGGCAAAAATGCATAAGCAAAAGGCATGAAGTAAGGTCCTTTTTTTCAGTAAATTCTACACTGATTTTAAGCCATTAGTACCAAATTTAGGCCAAGCTTCTTCCAATTGCTTTTAATCTCCTTCCTAATGACTGTGGTTTAGTTATGCATTTTAGTGTTTGGAATCCCATTAATGCCAACTTTGCCGAATGCACATGCCTTCCCTGTGTCGCTAAGGTAGACTTTGCACTAAACAAGGCAAATTATACGTCCCCAGGGCTATTGAGCACTATCTCCAACCGTTCCATCTGGTTCCAGGGATCATCTCTTGTAAAGTCTCTTTACAAATCACAGTCACCTCTGCCCTTAAACCCATTCTAAATTTAATAGTAGTACTGCTGGATTTGGGATTAACAAACCCAACCTGCTCACCATTGTTGGCTTTGAAAACAGATCCTAGTTTATGTGAAGCACTTACCCTTGATTAAGTGATTTCTCTAATTCTTTCTTTTTTGACAAACAATCCTTCTGACTTCTTTACACATCCTGGATATACTTCTGTTGTCTGAACCTCTCTCCTCTCTGCTGTGTTCTGCCTTGTCCCTAACAGCCATAATTCTGCCATGGGAAATCCACTCTTCTAAAAAGCATTTTTATGGACTTCCTTGTTTCACTAGGGATTTTGCCTTTGCTTGTTCTTGACCACTGTCCCCCTATTTTTTCATTGGATATCTTGAATTTTGCCTGAGTTGGACAGTGATGCTTCTCCATCACTCATTTAAGAGGAAACTCAATTATTAGCTGCAAGATGTTTTTTACAATTCTAATTATTAAACACTATTATATGTTCCTCAGTCTCAAAATTTCACTTCTTGTTTATATGTCAGCTTTACAAAGATTTTATATTCTCCTGATCACCGACTATTTTGTGGCAAAAAATGGTCTGTTTGGGCATAATATTCATTTTAGGTTGCTCACATTTTTTAAAGAATAACATCACCATTACCTTTTATAGAGATGATCTAGCAGTATTATCACATTTCTCATTGCATATATTATGATATCATTTGTGTTTCACAGATTTGTGTGAAGTTTCCTTTTTCCAATAGTGTCTTGTCCTTTGCTCCCAGGTGATTCAATAAGTGAGCTATGAGATATCTTTTAAAAGGCTAGATTGCAGCTGATTGTTCTTCTTATTGAGTCTTCTTTAAAATGAGTCCATTTCTCTCATAAAGGATCTAAAAATGACCAAAAAGAGTAAATGTTTATAATGATGAGCAATTTTTTTCCATAATATGTCACTATTTGCATCACAGAATGTTTATACTTTTAGCTTCATTTCAGATATTTTTCCTAAATTTTCTTATCCCCACCTGCTTTCTTGTTACAAATTTAAAGAAAGGGAAGGATGTAACCTCACAGCAGCTAATAACTATGTCACAAAATATTGACTGATTTGATATTATATTAGGTGTCCCTCAAAATATTTCAGAAGTATTTTTTACAAAAGTATATTTCAGGAAGTATTTCAAGAATGCAGTCAGAGATTTAGCTAAGGCAAAAGCTTATTAGTAAAGATATTTATCTTCTCTTCAACCACTTACCCCTAAGGATGGACGAGTTTGTATTCTTTTATTCTACTGTACTTTTAATTGTGGTTGGCAAAATAATCCCTGGAATTACCAAACTCATATAAACTATAAAAATCATAGGCTTCTCTAAAGAGAAAAAATATGTGGTTTTGTTTTGTTTTGTTTCATTTTAAGTTGCCTTCTGGTCTCTTTCCAGTCAGGACTTATGTTTTTGAGCTTTTCTCTGTAAATAAAAAAGTTACAATTTTACAAGAGTGACAGTAACAGAGGGGGAGAGGTTGGAAGAGGAGAATGTGAAATTTTCATGAAGTTAAGAATTTAAAGGATCAGGTTGCATGAAAAACACCAAGTAACACCACTTTTGTGACAAGATTATAAGATTTGTCAATGGCAGTGGTGATGAGAGTGACAGTGGGACCCATCTGTTGACAAGACTTGACATTCTGGGAGGCATACTGCCTCTGAGGAACCCAAATCCCTGGTGTTACTGAAATGTTGCCAAGGCTCCTCCAACCCTCTGAACACTACCCTATGCTTATGTTCCATGTGGTTGTTAATAACACTACTGGGAATGAGTTTACACAGATTAAAAGCTACTGTAAGGCTCTAGGAATGGGGAGGTGAAGGGGTCAGGAGCTCAGGTGGCTTTTTTGTCAATTTTGCTGATCAAAGGTCAAGGCTTAGGGACAGATGTGGCATGGAGATAAATACGTGAGTGAGCAGATGGTGCTGCCAGCAGAACGTCAGCTGCCTTGACCATGGAATAATGTTCCATAAACGCTATGGCACAAGGAAAAACTGCACTTCTCTCACACCAATTTACTGATTTATTGAGACAGGTTCACAAAACCCACCAGATCAGTATGAACAATTCCGCCCTTAACAAAAGTCTAAATATAGACAAGAAAAGAAGTATTTACTGTATGGTCAGAGGAGAGACAAAAAGGAGAATGGTGGGTTGGTCCACCAAACATATTAGATGAAGTAGGAGGGACTGGAGGCTTTATTACATGGCCAACATTTTGCTGTAAATGACATTTGGTTGATTAAAAACTTGTCAGATGATTCACACGTGTCACAGCATTAATATTGAAGGATATAGGTTGCTCAGAAAAGGCTAGCAGCAGACTAAAGAATGCAAGAAAATATTCTTAAATGTGAAGGGTGCTTACATCTACTTTTAGACCCAGATTGCAGAGTAGCATGTATTTCCTGTAGGTGTTCAGATCCCTCTTTATACTGCTTGCAGTTAAAGGAGAAAGAAGATGGACACTAGCATGGTGATGGTCCTGGAGAGGAAAATCAGAATAATCCAAGCACAGGACTTGGTAGTAATATCATAATTACTTGGTAGTCACTGGCCACTACTCAAGCATAATCTATGGAAAGAATGCAGCAAGACATGGAGTTAGGAACTTACCTGAGCGTAGACATCTTCAGAGAGGACATCTGTATTTGTGCTGGCTATTCTTTAGTCAATGAGGCACTGAGGTGCTGAGATCTGAACAACTGTGCATTAAAAATGTCTATTTTTTTTTTACATAGTCAAAAAGAACTTTCAATGAAAACCTAAAACACAGATGTCTTTGCAGCAGATACTTAAAGTAAGATGATATGAATCCCATCCAGGCAGTCCAACAAGTTTTTGGAACATGGTGGAGTTACCACTTAATAGACTCAGGAGGCAAAATCCTGCAGAGGAGGGTGTTATAAAGAAGATGGAGTCTGTTAGAGAAACAATACCAAGCTGCAGTTGCAACTTGACTAACTTGCAAGGTATTGATGTCATATACCAGAAAGCTACTGCCTGTGGGCAGGTCAGTAAAGATGGATGTGGGAACAGGAATAAATAAGCAGAAGTATAAAGGAAGTTCATCTCAACAAAGGATGGAAAAAAATAACAAGGCCCAAACTGTGAAAACTTAGGTAATATAGGCAACAAAATAATGGTCAACATGAATTTGTAAAGATCAAACTGTAACAGTAACATAATTTCTTCATATAACATAGCAACAAGGCTTCAAGATAGAAAAGAAAAGCATTTCTGTGCATCTTGATTTTATCAGAGATTTTGGCTTTGTCTTCTACTCTTAGGATCAAATTAAAAAAATGTTTTTCAGATGGAAGTATTACAGTACATGTAAACTTTGTTTCAAAAAAATATATAAAGAGTAATTACTAATAGTACATGTCAATTTTGAAGAATGTATCCACTAACGTACTACAGGGACTCTTGCTCTGTCCAGGTTTATGTGCTGTTTTCATTGACATTCTGGAGAATGAAACAGGGAGCTTTTATCAAATTTGCAGACTTGATAAAGGAAGTACATCTTAAAGAAAGATTAGAATTTGAAGTAATCTCAAGTTAATGGTATGGTCTATTTCAAAATGCTAGCTATAACAGGGGTAAGCAAAAAGTACCTTGCTAGACCTAGAATAATCTGCTGGACACTACAGATTGGGGAACAATTAGCTAAGTAGTCATCTAACAGACAAGAATTCATGGATTGAAGAAAAACTGTCCATAAGCCAACAATATTGTATTGTTGCAAAATAAAATAAGGCAAACTATACTGAATTATTTAGACAGGAATGTGACATTCAACATTAAAATAATTTTTCCTTCTACTTGGCACTACTACGGCTTCTGTGGGAGTATTACTCCAAGAATGAACCTCACTTTAAGAAAGACTGTAGAAAAATTACAGAGCAAGGAGAATGATCAGAGTTCAGAAAACATGGTCGATGGTAAAAGAATAAAGGACTTCTGGAGTGAGGTAATTTAGAGAATAGAAAGAGCAAAGAAGTGTTATTTACTTCCAACTATGTAGAAATGTGCTGCAGTGAGAAGCAGGATGATGAATATTTAATGGACTCAGATTTAAGTATTTGGAAAATATTTTGTCTTAGTGAGGACAATAAAGTACTAGAAAACCTTGCCTGAAGAGATTTTATGTGGTTTCCAGGGCTTAAGAGCCATTGAAATAAACTTCTGTCTTAGGCACAATTCATTTTGCTTTCAGGCATGTGGATGTTTAAAGGTCTCAGCTAGCTTTGAATATGTGAGGACCAGGGTCCTACTTCATTACTGAAGGAGAAAGCCTTGTCTTCATGAGAGCTGGATATCTGGGTAAGTGCAGCACAAGCAGAGTGGACAATGCCAAAATCTCCAAGAATTGCCACCAGGTACTCTGAACTTAAGGGTGCATATTGCCGCTGGTTATATTGGTAGAAGAATGAGGTTCCGAAGAAAGCTCTTTCCTCCCAGCTAGTTGCTGAAGTGGTGATGGCAGAATTCATGACAAGGAACAGGGATGTGGACAGTCTCCCACCTTATATACAACGCCCTGTATTGACATCATGCATAAAACTTTTTAAAAAAAAAATCACTCCTAGATTTTTTCAGAAGTTTATTAGATTTTTAGAGGTTTTCACTTATCTGTGACAGGCTTTGAAAGTTATGAAGTTACTCTGGTTAATTTCTTTTTAATTGTTTAAAGTTGATGGAGAGTTGTGATCATGTGTTTTTTTGAAAAAACATGAGTCTTACTAACACTTTGTAAAATGCTTTAAAACATTAAATGTCTTTAAAATATTAAATGAAAGAGGAAAATTTACATAAGAAAAAAGCACAAGTTATCACAAGTTTCAACAAAAGGAAATTCAAATTTCACATCTTTCTATGTTGTTATAGCTTAAAAAATGATGGATTCTTCTAATATAGAAGTAATACTTTCTCAGTAGAAGTTTTGTTAAGACATTCCATGACATGTACAGTAATTATAAAATTATTAGCTGATGCAATATTTCATGAGATTAAATCAATTTCTGTAAAAAACCTACTACTGTAGAGTTACCATCTGATTTTAACTTATTAGGCCTATGTGCAGTGTATGTTATAATACAGGACCAGGAAAATTATTAGAAAGATAAGAAAAGAAGAATGTGAGTTGTATCTCAGCAAGTGTGAATATTGATACTGGCAGTTTATGTCTGCTTCATTAGTAAGGGTAATAGATGTCCAGAAAACACTGGAGGAAGAACACTGGAATGAGACAAGGCTTGGTTCGGGCAAACAGCCAGAATAACCAATTTGGACATAATCTAGTGGGCAGGCATCATTTCACCTCATTTCATTTGCCAGTCTGTTACTGTTCCTCTAACATGCAATGGTCATTATATGTTTACATTCCAAAAAGCTCCTGGCAAGATGAAAGTTATAGAAAAACCTTTCTGCTTTATTACTATTTTGACCATCTCTATTTTTGCTTTACAATTACTGCAATGACTTTCATTTTGCATTCAGTTTTGGTTTTCATTGTGAAACAGCAAAGTTATCAGCTGCACACATTTTATGTCATTGTAATGCATGCTTTTTCTATGTCCATTCATGACACATCGTTCTTCATTCAATCATTGTGCTGCATGTTCAAAACTTTAAGAAAAAATATTTTTCTCTCTCACTCTTAAAACTCAACGTCTTTGAAGAGCATGTTCTGATTCCCAGTTGAAGCCTGTGTGCCACCATTATCTACTATAATTAGTTTAGGATATCAGAGTTCGAGGAAAGTTTCACTGTGAATTATCTACTTAAATTCCTACTGTGTCCTTAGAAAACTGGGTGGGTATGCTCAGCATATGTGTAGGCAAGCCTCAGCAAATGCTTCTGAAACAGTTTTAGAGCTGGCATAGGGCAAGATGCCACAGAGCAAGGCAGATGCTTTAGTCAGGGACACCAGCAGCTGGTGTTCCAGGGCAGTGGAGCACCATTTCTCAGTTCAGTACCCAAGCAAATCACTATGTCAACTTCACTTAGAAGAGAAAGTGAACACAGCTTAACACCCTGCATGAAAGGAGCTTCACCAGTTCTTCTCATTAATGTTTATATATCTTTTCTGCAACGTTTCTGTTCATCCTTCAAAAAACTAGGAAGCTATTCTCATTTGTTCTCAAATGACCTCATAGGGAAATAGCGGGATGGAAAATACAATTTGTCAAATTTGGAGTGATAACAATCCTTTAATGGAAAATGGTGATAACTTTATATTGAATTTAATGTGGGCAGGACTTGACCATAATGTAAGAAAATTTCTGAAAATTGCCATTTTTAAGATGAATACCAAATGCTTTGGAACTGGCACTGGAAAAAAATATAACTCAAATATATTTCTAAACTGGAGCAAGATGGCTGCAGAATTGGCCATTCTTTAAGGAGCTAAATCAATTATTCTCTTCAATTTTCCAACATTATTCATTACTTTTTACTGGGATAATACTTAAAACAAAGAAGCTGTTACTGGTTAAATTGAAAACTACTGACTTTCAACATGAGTGGCTTATATTATCATTTTATATAGAACTTGAACTCCTAGCTCTGGATACACTATTATACTTTTCTGGAAAATATGTGAAGCAGTATACAATACAAACAATACTGTATTGCTAATACAGGAATGTTTCTGATTGCTTTTTAAAGAGTCTTTTTTCTAAAAGATGGCTGCTGTTAAAATTAAAAAGGGCTAATAGTATCACATTACTTATAAGAGCCGCTCCTTTGAATTCAGTGAATATAGAGTACTTATGTAAAAGGGTTCATAGTAGGAAATGGAGATCTCAGGAATAATCTGTCACATGTATGGTAGCTTTTTTAAATTGAGTTTTGTCTGCATTATTAATGCATTGGTGTTATACAAGTGCAACAGTACAAGACTAAAGGCTTGTTTGGCATTTCTCATAAGTTCCAAAGATCATTTTTACATATGTAAACCTAGGTACATCTAGGTATACTTCTTATGTTCATGAGTAATCCTATTAATAAATTAATAAATCCTATTTAAAAGGTCACTAGTAAAGTTAGTATAGATTAATGGTCACTGAAACAAACACTCAAAATAACAGAACTGTGACAGATACCTTTATGATTTATAAGAATCTTGTTGAAAAGAGACTAGTTAGTTGTCATTTGAAAGTGAAGAAAAAGAAACGTATTTGTCTTATATTTTAGCTATATAGGATTTCTTGTTCCAGGATATACATCTACTGTGGAGGAAAAATAAATAAAATAAATAAATAAAAAGAAACTAACAACATAGATCAATTCAATTTTATTTCAATCATATTATCAGTTACATCTCATTTATGTCTAAATTGATGGTCTTTTTGACTGCTCCTTATGTCTGGAGTCTAAAGATATCTTTTGGCCCTTCCTCCTGCCTGTATGGCCTTGGACGACAGAAGGCAGCTTGGACCTGCAGAACAGAGGGGAACTGTAGAGCGCTATGAAAATATTCCCAGTCTCCCCTCTGGAGGGCAGGGCCAAGAAAACACTACAGGATGCCACTCTTCCTACAGCCTTAGCACACGTGCTGACTTTTCCAGTCATGCACAACCTACCAGTACACTCAGAGTAAGACAATAAACACTACTTTCTATATCATTTCCAATTTTAGAATGCAAGAAAAAAAACCTATTTCTATAGAAAATCTTCCATTCAAATGAAAACATGGATTGTAAACATGATGTGTTCCCTGTTAATTCACAGAATTAGATATCTTACTGCAGCAGAGTTCACCACTAGTTCAAGAGTAGTTCTGAGAATGTTTTTAGTTAATGAGATAAAAATTGCAGCAATGAATACATGCAGCTGGTGCAAATATGTAATGTGATTTACTTGGACTTATGGCAAAAATTGTCATTAAACTTTTGTGCAATTAGAAAATCATTCAATGACAGTTCTGTTCTGTTGCCTTTAGTCAACTCTGAGTTATACCATACTCTTCGATGAATGTCATCAAAGCTGGTCATAGTATATTCTCACTGTTTTTGAAGCACACTTATAACTGATAGGTGAAAGGTACCAGCTGTATTTTAAAATCTGTTTGTCATCTCATGGTATCTGCCATTGCAGAAGGTCATACATTAACATTTACTTTCAATAAAAAATGTCTTGAAATTGCTAATAAAATAAGTAAAGCTTTGAAAAAATATTGAATTGCTTTCATTCTGATGTCTTTTAATGGACAAATACAGTAGAGGAAGAATAAATATTGGCTAAATAGACAAAAACCACATAGAAAGATGAAGATTCAGAAAGGCATATATGCACTGTGTGTATATCTGCAATTATTCATCACCTAGAAAAATTGCCACTTGGTCAGTATTGACTAGAAGTTTCTGCTCTTACCAAGTAATTCTCCATGTTTCATAACTTCTGTGCAATTTATTTCTATTAGCTCTGCATATGACATTTGCTTTAATGCTGTTTAGTGTATGTAAAAAAGAATGACAAAGTGACTGTGCATTGCATTGTCTTTTGGGGTATACCCATGTAAGTGGATATAGGCAAAGGAGCTTGAGTCCTGACATAGTCCAGTACAGTCTTATTGCAGAGGTCTAAACAGAACTTCTGCTAGACACCCATCTTGTCAGCAGGGAAGGCTAATCTCTTTCTCAGGACTAGAAGACAGAAGAGTTGGGGCTGAATTCAGAGTGTCACAATTTGCTGTATAACCTTTGGCAAATCATTGAATTTTGCTGTTTCCAGATTTTTGTCCTAGTGAAATATAGAAAACAGCAATTTCTTGGTTATCTATTTAGGTAATAAATTCTTCTGGTTAGAGATTTATTTTTTACCTAACATCCCATAATGCATAGATAAATATACCCTCAAGCTGCTAGGTGTTTCTTTGGTAGAAAATAAGTAAAGACAGTGAATTTCAAGAGAAAAATGTTCACTCTGTACTCTAGAATTTCTGACTTCATTCAGTACTTCAAAAAAACCTCCAACTTTAGTTAGTTCAATAACGTAATTGAAGCCTGCTGCTAGGACAAACCATCTATATTGCAAGACAAATTATTCCCTTCTGGTCTTCTCTTCTCTGTCTTCTGCTTGCTGCCTCTCCTCGCTTTGCGAATACTATTATTACTGATACAGTACGGCTGGTGTCCTCCCACAAATGCTACTATCCAGTTGCATACCTTCAGGAGGAGGAGAAGTAGATGTGCTGACAAAATTTTAAGTGTATGAAGTAAATGTACAATCCTAAATTGCTTTTTCTGAGCCAGCAACAGCTAGAAGATCAACGCATAGAGAACATTACATGTTTGAGAATGTTGGATTGACTAGCTTTTTATGTAGCATAACTGTGTTTGAAAAAAGAAAGTAAAAATGAGGGCAGCATTGTTTATTCAGATCTTTAATAGACACATGGCTAGACTGCAAAATTTTGATCTGAGTCCTGATTTAACTTTTGTGTAATGTCACAGATATTTGCAACTCTGTCAGTTCTGCTGCTCCATGTGGAAGTCCAGTGCCTGGGATGCAGATGGTTTTAGTAATCTCCTCACTTCTACTACAGTGTCTCCAAATCTGTGTAGACTAAATCCTTCTTTTAATTAATATTAATTTTCACCTAAAGTAATGTTATTAAGATAACAAAGTATTTTATGTCAGAGATTTGCACAAACTGAGTTGTTTCTGTACAACCAAAGAGGAGTGCAAGTATACCTGGCCTGAACATAGAATCATAGAATCATATAATCATTAAGGTTGGAAAAGACCTCTAGGATCATCAAGTCCAACTGTCAACGCAACACTACCATGTCCCCTAAACCATGTCCCAAAGTGCCACGTCTACATGTTTTTTGAACTCCTCCAGGGATAGGGACTCCACCACCTCTCTGGGCAGCCTGCTCCAGTGCCTGACCACTCTTTCAGTAAAGAAATCTTTCCTAATATCCAGTCTAAACCTCCCCTGGCACAGCTTTAAGCCATTTCCTTGCGTTCTATCGCTAGTTACCTGGGAGAAGAGACCAACCCCCACCTCACTGCAACCTCCTTTCAGGTAGTTGTAGAAAGCGATAAGGTTTCCCCTCAGCCTCCTTTTCTGCAGACTAACAACCGCAGTTCCCTCAGCCTCTCCTCATAAGACCTGCTCTCCAGACCCTTCACCAGCTTTGTTGTCCTTCTCTGGACACACTCCAGCAACTCAATGTCCTTCTTGTACTGAGGGGTCCAAACCTGAACACCGTATTCGAGGTGCGGCCTCACCAGTGCTGAGTACAGGGGGACAATCACTTCCCTACTCCTGCTGGCCACACTATTCCTGGTACAAGCCAGGATGCTGTTGGCCTTTTTGGCCACCTGGGCACACTGCTGGCTCATGTTCAGCTGGCTGTCTACCAGCACCCCCAGGTCCTTTTCCACCGGGCAGCTTTCCAGACACTTTTTCCCAAGCCTGTAGCGTTGCATGGGGTTGTTGTGACCCAAGTGCAAGACCCGGCACTTGGCCTTGTTAATTCTCATACAATTGGCCTCAGCCCATTGATCCAGCCTGTCCAGATGCCTCTGTAGAGCCTTCCTACCCTCGAGCAGATCGACACTCCCACCCAATTTGGTGTTGTCTGTAAACTTACTGAGGGTGCACTCGATCCCCTCATCCAGGTCTTTGATAAAGATATTAAACAAGACTGCCCCAACACTGAGCCCTGGGAACACTGCTCATGACAAGCTGCCAGCTGGATTTAGCTCCATTCACCACAACTCTCTGGGCTCGGCCACCCAGCTAGTTTTTAACCCAGCGAAGAGTACACCTGTCTAAGCCATGAGCCACCAGCTTCTCTAGGAGGATGCTGTGGGAGACTGTGTCAAAGGTCTTGCTAAATTCCAGGTAGATAACATCCACAGCCTTTCCCTCATCCACTAGGTGGGTCACCTGGTCATAGAAGGAGATCTAAACTAAACACCTAAAACTATAGCTAGACTAACTGCTAAAGGTAGAAAAGGGCACATCCTTCCTGCCACAACCTTGTCAGGGAAGAGTTTGTACTCTTGTCAGAAATAAGAAAAGCATGAGAAATATTAAGCTACTTAAGGGGGACAATGTCTTTCATGACAGTTATCCCTCAAGGTCAAGAGCAAATTAATAAGTTTCTCTGTCATTCCACAAGGCAGGAACACTGAAGTTGAAATCCTTAAAACTGAGCTAGCAATCTGAGAAAATACAGTGTATTTTCCTTTTGGTCAGTAGCATCAAAAGATGCAATCAATAAATTCATCCTGTAGCAACATCCCCATACTGAGAAACTGTCTTGAGGGAAATAATATTACTTCAGCCATATATGATTCAAAGCTCCTTTAGTTGGAGTTCTTTGAAGATAAAAGGCTACATTCTCAGCTACTATAAATAAACATAGCTACCAATTAAAGTGTATTTTTGCAAGACTCCATTATCTCCTTGCTCAATAGTGACATTAATAATGGTTTATTTAGTCTCTATTGGTTTATGCTATCTAGTCACACCATAAACAGTGAGGCGGTTCTGTTCCTCCCAAGTGTTACTTTCCTTGGTGAAGGTCTTCAGCCACAAGTTAATTTTATTGTAAGGTTGTCTTATAGGAACTGATTCTCACAAATCCTTACTAGGATTGCACTGTTATGCTGCAGTTATATCATTTCAGTCTTAGCAGGGTTATTTTGCAGTTGGCTCTGGCTTGCTAAATTACATTGCCTTAATTGGTAAGCATTCTTAGTTTTTCTCTTTCCATGCTGAAAGAGCTGGCATACCACCACATTCCTCAGAAACCAAACTTTTCCACAGCAGACAGTTTCTCCGAATATATTTTTTAAATCTTTTCTAAGACTGAAATCAACATAATGAGAAGGAATGTGTAGGAGGTTAATAAAGGTTCATTAAACAAGAACCTTTGACTACCTCATGTTCTTTCATTTCAGTTCTCTCAGTGTCCCAGAGTGGCTCAGTTTCATTAGAGCATACAGACAAATAGGTAGGTCAAAGGAAAAAAAAAGGTGAATGTTGCTGACAGATGGTTAGAGCAGAAATAATAATTCAGAATTTCCCTATTTTTCTTCATAAGCAATGTACACATGGTGCAAAAGAATTAACCTTTTGCGTATGTTTTTTCAGAAGTCTGAATTATTTCCACTTTACAGATTCTTTAGATAAACTGCCTGTTCCCTGCGTGGGACCCAAGTAGGCAACACCTGAATTTTCCTCTTCAGAAAAAAAAAAGTTAAACTTTTCAGTAAAGGTTAAATTAAGGAAAAACTCACAATATTGGACTTGAAGATATTTATTCATTTATAATATACATATCGTGAAAGTGTGATCATATAGAGTTCAAATTTTTCATCTAAAACTTGTACACATGTAGCATTACAAGATGTCAATAACAACAAAATACTCTCAGTATTGAAAATTCAACATATTCTAAGATATCTAATAATGTAATACAACTACCAAATACAAAGTAGAATTCATTTGCATTCATAAAGTGATTATAAACAACACTCATATTTACCAAGATATTATAGAAGTCTCTTTGCAAAGAGAATTAATGAATTTCTAGCTTGAGTTTTACTAATGTAAATTCAAAGGCAATTGGATGAAATCAGAGATTCTAAGCAGTGCTATTTCAGAGTTCTATGTACATAAACATGCCTAAAATCTGGCATGATGATAATGCTTTATTTGGCTTGTAGTTTTATTAGCTTCATTTATTTAATTGATTTGAGGGGTATGCAAATAGTAATAGCATTCCATGTAATCTTAGCATTATACATTTGTCCCAAAGCTGCAACAGATTAACTTCTAACTCAGATAATGCAGCTGATAACATGAAAACCTAATTCAAAGCAAAGTAAGGAACTGTGAAAACCTTTTACAGCTGTTGCTCCTAAATATATTTCTCTATGTCAGTTAATAGATACATATGCAAAAGTTGTTTAGCACCAACAGTGTACTTGATTCTACATTTCTACACAAGACTAATTTATATTTCCCACCCTGCAAAATGGAGACTGAGAAGAAGTAATCCCTTCAGGTAATTTTTCCTTTTTCTTTGATAGCAAATTAACTTATGAACAAACCAACAGTAAGAGCTCTTCATCTGCAAACCATGTGAACATAGACAGGTTTTTAAGCGAGATGTAAATGGGTAGCAAGAAGATGGTAACAGTTGAAAAAAAGGGCTGAAAAAAAAGGGTTGAAAAAAATATTTCCAAAAAAAAAAAACCCAACAAAAAGCTCTGACTGCTGTCGGTCTCACATTGCTGGGAAAGTAGTATTCTGATGCTATCATGAAATGAGAACAGCAGGTGTTTAACTATGATCACATCTTATTTGTAACAAACAAAGGGTGGTGAAAGATGGGAGCAGAACAGCACCAAAAGCAGGGCTGAGGAGGTGGGGGATTTAAACAGCAGTGGGTAAATAGGATATTGAGATGGGAGGGAGTAAAGAGCCAGGTAATAAGAAGAACGGGAGACAGGGACAAAAAAAACCCACAAACCATAAAGGCAGATAATTTAATCCCTACTGTAGAAAAACTCTGCTTTTTAAATCCTTGATTATTAAACCAACCAAGCAATGAGCATTCCTTTTAAATAAATAGTCAAATTACTCCATTAATATGCACACATGCATGGGTGAAGCAAATGCACAACTTCGACAGTCATAATCCCTGTGTTGCTACGGCTGTCTTTTGGGCAGACCCTCCCAAAAGGATTTTTTCCATCCAACCACCTAGTAAAAAAACAGCTGCTGGGACCTTAGTGACATTCCAACACTGGCTTCACTGGAATACAGAGAAAATGATGAGCTATTCCTACAAAGAATTTCACTTCTTAGCACAACTATAGAGTGCACAGCACTGGCAAGTTTTTTGTGTGAGGGAGAATTCTGAAGCTTTGCAATTCTGAGAAACCAAAGGTCTACCAGAATACAGTTAGACCTCCCAAGAATTTCCAGAAAAATTAACATTAACTTCTTTCACTTCTTAAATGCAACCCTTACTTCCCCAGCATGTGTTTACATTATCCTGCTGAGTTGCTGCTTCTTTCCTGTTGTAAACTTCTGCGGTAGACAACGATACTGAGAATTTGGTCCTATGTGCTTAAAAACTCTGTCCTGAGCTTTTACTCATCACAAAAGAAAAAGTTTTTCCTTTTTGCCCCAAGCACAAGCAGAGCTTTCATCCTTCAAGAGTTCTTTACTTGTATGTCTGAAATAGAGCAATCTGTAGTAAGGGCAAACAGGGTCTTGGAATTTGAGAAACTCCAGTGATAATTTAATGCTTATGGAAAGACCAAAGAATTTGGCTCCCCTCTGATCTTTCCACTCCAGTTGGAGTGAAAGTATCTAGCTGAGTGTCTACACTTTATAGGGATATAATTAATTAAGACTGTTAAATTGAATTATTTGTTACGCATATATGGACCAACCTTTGTGAAAACTCAATGAGCAAAACTTCAGCAACCACAGATGACTCCAGGTACCTCAGACTTCAGTTGCAAATTGTAGCATTAGTATTAGTGTTAATTACCACATCAGTATTCCAGGTGTTTCAGCGTGACTGCATATTGATCTCATTCCAACTAGAGGGGCTGCTACCTCAAGTATTGCACATCAACTCTGTGACATGTTGGATAAAGAGCTTCCCCATCTCTGCCAGGGCTTTTGCAGAGTTTCTTCTGAAAGGCTGGTTTCATGTTGCATGGCTCTCCATAGCTGAAACCAAAACTATCTGGGATCCCAAGCACAAAGGTCTTTCTGCTCAGGATGACCTTGGTGAGTGTTCCCTTTTTCCTTGTCTCTTGGTCTTGACCTGTCACCTCCCTACCAGAACCACAGTCTGGCATCGTTAGGGTGTTTTCTAGCTGTGACTGGGAATGGTGTATAAGAAGTGTATGAAAATAAGGCTGTCTAAATCCATGTTTTTCCTTGCCTCCTGAAGGAATGAAGATTATTTTTTACCCTGAAGTTTCTACTGGCAACTTACATATAGTTTATTTTTCACCGCTTTTCTTTCTTCCTTCCTTAGTTCCTTTATAT
The DNA here is from genome assembly GCA_031468815.1 of Morus bassanus. Taxonomy (NCBI): domain Eukaryota; kingdom Metazoa; phylum Chordata; class Aves; order Suliformes; family Sulidae; genus Morus; species Morus bassanus. The sequence continues at coordinate 81,570,960 of CM062568.1, read as the reverse complement.
TTGTCACTGCAACCCCCACAGATAATAAACTCCAACAACAAAAATGCCTTTCTTTCTGTTGTCCCTTCTAACACATAGCTGAGGAGCCAAGAAAGCCACTGACAGTCTGCTCTGTTAATGGGGGCAACATGGATCACTGCAGGTATGTCAGGTTCAAGAATAAAAGTTTTATAATTATCCACAAAGTCACTGTAGTCTTGAGCCATGGAACTGCTAAAATACCTTTTTTTATCACTTGATCCCCACTAGGTTTTCTCCTCCCATTTCCCATAACCCTTTCACCCATCTCAGAACAATTAGGAGAATTAGTACCATTAGAGTGGCTGAGCATATAAGTAAACTTATCTTCTACTGGTGAAGGGCATGGCTCTTCTTGTAAAAGATAAAGAGAGATCTAAAGTATTTTTTTCATAGCAAAATAGGGACCACAAAATTCTTCAATGTTTGTATCTAAGATAATTTTGTGGCTGATTTAAAGATTTCTTACTTCTGCTGAAGTGATTCTATTATCTATAGTATAAAGTAAGCCTAAAGCAATACATTCTTTGCAATTAATGAAAATATGAACAGAACAAGCCTAGAGATATATACATTTGCCTCTGGCTTAGAATGCAAGACTTTGAGTCTGCCAAACTTACCTCCACAGTCTTTAATGGCAAAAAAATTAGGGCTTTGATGTAAATGCTTTGAACTACTCCTACCTAAAGTAACCTTCAGGCACATGCGACTACCCCCCCTCCACACACACCCCACCCCGTAAAACTTTCTAGGCATGCATAGTGAATGATTTTAGTGGACTAAAAATTGTCAACTGAATTTGCTTAAAAATACACATCACTGAATATAAATGCTGAGTTCCTCACAGATAATAGGAAGCTTGCCTTCAGTAGGCAAATGAACTGTAGAAGTGGGAAACAGCCCCTTCTAATTAAAGCTGCACTATTAAGTGTATATTCAGCAAAAGGTAAGCAAAAGGCAGATATGCTAAATGATAAAGGTGTGTTCATTGATCACGTCAAAATAATAAGACTGGAAGTCAGTTTTGCTATTATAAAAATGGTATTCAAATGGTTGCAAAAAATTGAGACAGATGTTTGCAGAACTGCAGATGCTATCTTTGAGCAGGATCACTGCCACTGCTCACAAAACAGTATTTTAACAGTAAAAAATAATTCTAGAGTGACAAACATAGTATTGAGTGTAGCAGCATTTCAGTGTGTTCCTATAGCATAATTAGTTAAGCATGTCTAAATGTTATTATACTTTATAAGTCTTTTACAGGATACTTTTAAAGAATGAGCAGAGACATTCATTCCATAATGGATTAATATATTAATCATATAATGAAACATTTACAAAAATTGCTACTTCAGAAGAAGTACGTGACTGTTGTGGTTTAACCCTGGTCAGCAACTAAGCACCACACAGCCACTCGCTCACTCCCCCCACCCCTGTGGGATGGGGGAGAGAATCGGAAGGGCCAAAGTAAGAAAACTCGTGGGTTGAGATAAGAACAGTTTAATAATTAAAATAAAACAGAAATAATAATAATAATAATATAATGAAAAGAAAAATAATGAGCGAGAGAGAGATGAAACCTTGGAAGAAGAAAAAAAAACAAACCCAAAACTAAACAACAAGTGCTGCAACTGCTCACCACCCACCGACCGACGCTGCCGGTCCCTGAGCTGTGATCGCTGCTTCCCCTGGCCAACTCCCCCCAGTTAATATACTGGGCATGACGTCACATGATATGGAATACCCTTTGGCCAACTCGGATCAGCTCTCCGGGTTGTATCCCCTCCCTTCCTGGCTTCTTGTGCACCCGGCAGAGCATGGGAAGCTGGAAAAATCCTTGACTAATGTAAGCACTACCTAGCAACAACTAAAGCATTAGTGTGTTATCAACATTATTTTCATATTAAGTCTAAAATACAGCACTATACCAGCTACAGTGAAGAAAATTAACTATCCCAGCTAAAACCATGACAGTAACATAAATATTTCTGGGCATTAACAATATGTTGGTACTTCAGAGCTATTATCCTTGGTGATCTGGATAATTTCCAGAGCAGTTTAATTCAGTTTCTGTTACAATATGTTACTTTGCATAACCCAAGAGAGGAAAACAAAACAAGAAAGTGCTAATCAGTCATTGTTCTCCCCTGAATCCTTGAAGCAGCCTCTAAATTGCATCAGCCTGCGGTGGAATCTGGGGATTTTATAATGCAAGGGAAGATTTTTGGAGTGATTTGCAAGCGAGTCACATTTTCTCCCTGAATATTTCCCAGGTTATTCATAGAGTCCTCTACACTGGGAGGACTGGCTAACACTCAGGTTTTGTATGATCAGCTGAGAGGTTAATGAAGTTTTCTAGTTCCACTTCACAAATTGGTAAAATAGGACCATGTAGGGGTTAGGATTTAATGCTCTGAATGGCATTGAAGGAGCTTCGAAGTTGTAATAAAATGTTGGTATTTCTGCACTAGCTAATATATTCAGAAAAAGAAAAGAAAAAGAGAAGTGGTAAGAGAAACAATTTGATTCTGAAGATAAATACTTACCTTTATTCTTCTAGCTTTTTGGCTTAAATACCTAGGGAAAATATACTAAGTTTCTGACTGAGATCAATGAAAATTTTATCACACTAAAGGTGGATGGCCAAATATGAAGAGCATGAAGACTCAACTATAGATGAGGGGTTTAGTAGAATATTTTTATGGAGATTTGAGTTCATATCTGAAGTGAAAGCTAAACCTTTCTGGTGTTCCTGAAGCACTCCCTGCACTACAAGGACCAGATTGCTAAATATGGTTTCATCAGATATAAAATATTAAGGAGCTTTGAAAAGGCCATCAAGGGTCTTTTAACTCCAGGGTCACTTAATCTAGAAACAAATAAACAAGGATATTGCTGATGCTTCAGTGTTCTTTTGAGGAGTGTGTCTGTTGTATTTTATAGTAGGAAAAGGAAGTATTCAACTTTAGAGTAATAAAATAATGCAATGAGATTGTGCACCAGAGCACAAAAAAAAAATCAATTAATCGTAATAAACCCAGAAAAGTTACTTGTGTCTTATTATGAGATCTCTGTAATACACTCAGCATCAAAGTTTGTGTGATATGAATACAACTTCAAAAAATTCCCTGTAAATATCTATTTCTATGTATTTCTATCAGAAAAAAATCATTAGTAGTGGAGAGATTCACCAGAACTTCACTGCAAGTCATGACCTCTGGATTCAAACAGCAGCACACTGATATATTAGCATTAATCAACACAGAGCAATTGCTGCATTGTGCTTCATAATTGCTAAGGTTACATCCCTTCACTGTTGGTGTTTTAGTAAAAAATCTAAACAGCATTAAATGTGCACACCTGGAGGTGTTAAGGTTTTTTGGTCTAGCATATAAAAAAAGTTAACTTTGAAAGAAACCACTTTGATTAGTTTAGTTTCTCAAATGCCTACCTTTCCCCCCTCTTTTTTCCTGCGTATTTGTTTATTAATCCAAGGACTGGACACACAGTGCTTTGGAATACTTCTGGAAGAAATGGATTGATCACATTATTGAACAATTCATTAACATTAGCCAAATCATATTACATTATAGTTAATGGAAAACTATACTTTATTTCCTTTTTGGAAAGGCAACCAAGATTAAGGAGATACTGAGTGATTTAATTAATATTAATTCAAGATACAACAAACAGCTTGGTCTAGAGAAGAGCTGAATACTTTTCCAAAATTGGCTTCTTATCAGGTAGATAAATATTTGATTTGAAGAACGCTTTGATCCATCAGTCATTACACTGCTACAGTATACAGTATCTTCTGTCTTGCTTTGCATCTGAAAGACATTTTTTTTCATTTTTTTGGTCTGGAAAACCTGCAGAGATGGGAGTATTATCCTTTCTTCACCTCTTTCCCCCAGTTAAATAGCTGTTTAGCTCTCAAGTGCCATTTGGGAGTAATTAGCATTTACTTTTCATCCAGAAGTGGGTAGATTGACATAAAATCTCAGAAACACCTGAGACTTTGTCTATTTCACACTAAAATATGTGATGGATTTTTATTACATGTTTGTAAAACAGTAAACTTTATTAGTGTCATGCACATCATTTGCTACAGATGAGAAAGCTTTAACTACTAACTGTATTACTCTTCACAGACCCTGGTAGCTCTGATGTTATCAGCACTATAATGAAAGCAGAAAATATGTGGTTTCTGACATCTTTGAAATTCACAAGTGCAGCTGAGGCTTTTGTTGGTACTACTCTTAGAAGAAAACATCATTGGGACTATGTTTTCAATATCTTTTGTAATTAACCTAGTAGCTGGAAAACTTACTACCTCTTATAATTCACCAAGTCAGGGCTCAATGAATCAATGGGACTGGAATGGATATGTTCCTACTAGCACAGCCCATATTCTGTCACTTCTGGGTTTTGTAAAATTCTAGCTCCAAGACTGTAAAGACAACATATTTACATACAAAAATTAACATCAAGATGAATGGAATATTATACTGTGTTATTATAAAAAAGACATTTTTGGAGGACCAGCACAATTGAAGCAGTACAGTACAGTTTATCTGGCTTTGAAACAGGGACAAAAAAAGAACTGTGATTGAAAGTTGATAAAGTCAGTATTTGTGTAAAGAACTGAACAGAAAGAAATATTTCCTTGTGACATGCTCCCAGTAGAAAAAGAAAAAGGAAAAGCGTTGAAGCAGAAATTGCTATATCTTCCCAAAATAATTCTGATGTGTAAAAGTACATGGAAGTGGTGATTCAGTCTCAGTTAAAATGTAAGTACACACACTATGTGCAAAGAGAAATATGAATCTTTTTAATGATGATAATTAATTAGATGCTTTCAGCCTTTCATTCTGTCATCAAATTTGTGCTTTCTGTCACTAAAGCCAACACCTAAAACAGGAAGCTGGGACATCAAATGAAAGAACAGATTGTGTTTCTAAAGATCTACAACTTATAATGACATATGCACTGTTTTCATTTTAAATGATTAAAAAAATGTAGGCAGACTGCTCATATACTTTAATGATACTTCGCACTGCTGTTTGTCTGGAACTTGTGAGGATTTTAAGAGAGAAATAACAATCTTTCATTCTTTTCTCAAGCTAATAGGAAGAATAATAATTCTTTTCATAATACAAAGTTAAAAAAAAAGGAAAATACTATCTGTAAAGATCTTTTACAATGATAAAACTCAGAATTCATAATGCCACCAACTATGTTTAGAACATTTATTTTCTCTCTGCTCCTGACTACTATGCCTAACAAATACCACAAGGTTAAAAAATTACTCCCATTCATGGGGAAAAATGCATGGAGCAAATGGTATTTTTTAAGGATGTAGTTAACCAAGGTCAAAAGGTCAAAAGAGGTCAATAATCCTGCTGCATTAGTCTTTGCAATAAAACATTGGCAAGGACTGTTATAAGCCACTCTGTCTCTCTCCCCATGTTGTGGGAAAGAAGTTATTTTTTTACTTCAGTGTAGCTAGTAAAGTGCAGCCCAAACTGAAGATCCCACAGGGAATACGTCTGTCTCTTTCTCTTTATCAGACCCTCTGCCTAAAAAAAGTAAGGATTGTTCAGAGAATCTCCATACTTTATTCTGCATGGGAATAAACCTGACCATGGAAAAGCAGACATCCAGCCCATAGAAAGTAAAATTTTATTGTTAAAATATCTCCTTGCAATGATGGAGACCCAGCCGCAAGTCTGCTCTGTGAGACAGTCCTTTGTGTTGCTCCTCCTCTTATTGGCAATTGTATTCTGGTTTTGATAAACATTTTCATCCTAGTTACATAGAAATGCAAAGCTTTTAATCAAAGATTTTAGTTTAGATTAACTCATGTTTTCAGGTGCAGAAATGTTGACAAAATGTCCTTTTTTAGGCAAAATATACTCCCTAAATTTCCATTGTGAGTAACTTGCTGAGGTACAGGACAAAGAAAAAGAAAAATTGGAATGGGGTGGATATGGAGGTGTTTTGTGAGGCTTTTTCATGGTTCTGCTTTAGTTTTGTTTGTGCACTAAATGTTTGCATATAGATGAGAAACTGAGATCTAAGCCAAGCACAAGTTTTTTGTTGTGCTCTGAAAAACTCTTTCAATCTAATTTGTTGTATTATAAAAATCCAAAGCCTAAAGCCTGCTCTGGTTGAAATATAGTCTCTCCCTCTTATGAGCATCACTGTACTCTTTCTTGTGGACACAGCTGTTAAGGGATGCTAATTTCATGGATGTAACATCGGCCACTTTAGAAAACTGGTGAAGAACTAGATTCTTTTTTTCAAAGAAGCAGTAACTTATCTTGTGAGCCCTTACTGTGGCCAGTGCCCTATGCTATTTAGAGGGACAGAACGGCTCCAAAGCTTTACAGAGCTTTGGAGTTCAGATTTCTTCCAGGTACCTACACACAACCACTCTTCTTCTCTTGCACAAGAGGCACCATCTATTTTACCTGCTCTGACCTTTCACTTTTCGTTCTCCAGGCCTTAAGCCATAAGGCATTCACTGTTATTGAAGCACACAACCATCAGTAAAGTACTTTTGCTTATAACCAGGGCTCTTCTTCATGAATCTTCCCCTATGAAAGAAGGAAGCATATTTCAACTGGTGTCTCACACCACAGCTGGTCTTGCTTCCAACAGACAGGTCCTGGACCAGGAACTCACTCACTGGGAAAGATGATCTCCAGATTGCCTTGATCCTGAGCAGAGGCAGAGACAGCTGCAGAGACTGGAGGCTACTCTTCAAGGGTCATAATGTCTTGAGGGAGAAACACAGGGAGAAAGCCAGCGTTCAGAGGTGATCCGCTTGTAGCAATCTGTGCACCTAAACATACAGACTGATGAATTTTGCAGCAGTGATTATGTAGTTTTGAGATTTCATAACTTAACATTGAAGCCAGGATAACACAAATATCCTTGTGACCTAAGCTGTAGCTGCTAATAGAGGTGCAATTTTCTGATCAAGCCAGGTTAGAATTGAAAGTTGTGCTCCTGTATGCTTGGTAGCTGCACTCCTGCGTGTACCCAGCTACAGTGCACCTAAAGTCCGAAAGTGCTCTACAGTATTAAGAGCCACTTTAGTAGTCTAAGGCCATCTGTCAGCCTAAGTGGAACATGATAATCGCGAAGAGGCAAATCTTTCAAAACATTCCCACTTTTCCAGTTCTCTTGTCTCTTGTTTTCTTTTCCTTTTTGCATAGGAGGGAAACAAAATTTTATTAACCAAGGGGTACTAGTGGAGAAAGGAGTAAAACAAATCTTCTGAGCCCTAATTCAGTGAAAACGCCATTGTGGTCTGCTTGCTCAGAAATATTTATAAATGTTGGCATTATGAACATACATATACTCTCTTAAATGAAATTGAGATGCTGATGAATGTTGAAAAGGTAGACAGATTAGCCATAAAAAAAAACTAGTTATGGTGCCAGATTGAATAAATTTATAACTAATGCATCAATAATATGCATTTCTTTAAAATTTATTGTCTGTTAATGATTTTAAAGACTACCTGTATTTTCCTCATTGGTTAGCATTCTTCTCATTCGTTGACGTCAATGCTTTTTGGATCAAGGCCTATAGGTACTCCTTTAGTGAAATGTTAGCACTCTTGCCCCTCATTCTGAAGCCTTGAAGGGAGATTTGTCTGACTAATGACAGTATTTTGGCTGTAATTTATTGCTTAGAAACTGAAATTTATGTAGTTAAAAGTATTTTCAAGTATCAGTATTTATCATCTTACAGGTAACAGACTGTAGTAGTATACTGTAAATTTCACTCATAATTACTTCAATGTCTAATTGCTAATAGACACATAATTAATCCACCTTGGCACATCTAACACAGTAATTACCTAATGTCATTCACATGGTGTGGGGTTAATTGAAAGAGGTCTTGACCTTCATGACCTATCAGTTTTGCCTCATCAGCTTGACCCAGGTCAGAGATTCTCCCTGATAACTTTTGCTTATCAATAAAACTTCACTGCATCTAGAAACACCATGTGTATATATATGTGTATGCATGCGTATCATAAGGGTGTGTATGTATATGCACAATAACAACCAAATAATAGAGATAATAAATATTTGCGCCACTGATTTTTATCTTATATTTTTCTTTTCAAGTAAAATAGGAATTACGTAAATTGAAAAGTAAAGGCTGTATACTTTCCAGTTTGTACCTTAAACATGATACAAAAGTTGATTTTCCAGGTGAGGCTAGAGCAAATTTATTGTTGTTTATGTTATCACAAACGCTTTTGAGAAAGGAATTTGGCTGACACAAGGTTTTCAAATGGTAATTTATGCTAAAATAAGTCCTCTTTAATGTAGAGATATAATTAGTCAAACACAGTTCTTAGTGACTGATGAACCTAACTCTGTAGGTGAGCGCAAAAACTGAGATACTGGTTGAATTTTATGCTGTGCTGTAACTGGAGAGAAATATACATTCCATTACATCCCCCAAACTTATTAAAGTATATTTAAGTTGAAAAGTTGTGTACTTGAATATTAGGAAATACCAGAGTTAAAGTTACTTCTGAAGTTAGAGCAAGAAGTCAGTTGTTTTGTCATCAACCTCATGCTGTGTCTTTAATTCATTACCACAGAAGCTATCACTGCCTCTGCTTCTCTCTTTCAAAACCCAAAGCCACAGTAGGTGCGAATGTGTCCGAATACCTGAAGAGTGAGTGTAAAGAAGACAGAGCCAGGGTCTTTTCAGTGGTGCTCAGTGACAGGACTAGACGCACAAACTGAAACACAGGAGGTTCCTCCTAAACATCAGGAAACACTTTTTCACTGTGAGGGTGACTGAGTACTGGCACAGGCTGCCCAGGGAGGTTGTGCGGTCTCCATCCTTGGAGATATTTAAAAGCTGTCTGGACATGGTCTGAGCAACTGGCTCTAGATGGTCCTACTTTAGCAGCGGTGTTGGACCAGATGACCTTCAGAGGTCACTTCCAACCTCAACCATCCTGTGATGCTGTGATAGGTAAAGCAGAGCTAGGAAAAGCAACATAAATTCTCAGGCAGGATATGCTCAGTTGCTTTGTGTAATTAAGGTGTATGCGCTGCCTCCGTGAGTCTGTGCAAAAGAGGTCCAGGTAGCGACCTTCAGTACCAGATGCCTGACCAGTCACATTGCTTAATTCTTGGTTTGTTTCCTGCCCTAGATAGGACCACTCCAACTAGTGAGACCCAGGACAAAGCCCAGAGTTTGGATAACTTTCTCTTGGTCACTCAGATGAGTCACTCTCCAGAGGCAGTGTGGAAAAGATGGAACCAGGGTATTCTGTTAAACCACACCTTTCAGGTCCCACTGCCTGATCATCAGCACCCCTTCATATGGCAGCTCAGACAGTGTCACTTATCCCCCACTTTCATTTTATGGTAAAACCACTTTAGTGGGCTACAGCACAGTCCTCTCATGATTCCAGAGAGTTTAGTGCAAAAAAACACGTTAGTAATGATGACACAGGAAGCAGGGAGAATAGGTTCCATGACAGTCCCTCAGCAGTGTGGTCATGAGCCAGACACCTGGGGGGATGATGTGGGATCCTGGGCCCTGGACAGGGTGAGGGGAACCCCAGGGAGCTGGTCGTACCCTCAGGTCCCACAAGCAGCCAGCAAGATCACCCCTACTGATCAATCGCTCCCAGGCTGTGTGGGGCTGTATGTCTCCTCACAGCCATCAAGTCCTCCATTAGCTTACCTACATCTAATTCTGTATTAATCACACTTTAAAGATGCAGCTCTCAATATGAAATATATAATGCTTCTAAGATGAACCACAATACAAGCAGAGTTAATAATGCATTTTCAGCGAAGATTTGCTAGTAGGTTACTCTGCCTTCAGAGAAAAGGAGCACATCCGGCAAGCTGACCCAGCGGAGACCCCGTGCATACTTAACCCTCAGTTCTTTATGCATCACATGCACTGTAATCTTGTTTTCTTTGACATTTCTCAGATGCACTAATCCTTTCATCCTGCGAGATCAAATCTGAACCCTCACTGATTTTATGCTAAGGCAATCCATGGGCCCCTCGACAGTAACTTCTGTACCCTGACCATAGTAGGTCAGTTGTGTTTTCTGTCTATTGCCTCAGTGTAAAAGTACATTTTACTGGTTAGTTCACCTACTAAATCTGACTCAGACATGCTGCTTTACATCTGTTTCCACCTATTGACCTGTGTGTAGTTATTCTGAATTCACATTAAACTAAATCACACAACTAAAGGGACGTACTTTTCCCCATCAAAGTGCTAAAGGGAAGAATGTGCTGCCAATCCTGTCACCAGAGGATATATCCCCATAACTACTTTGTGAACTAGACAAGAGAACAAGAGAATGTTGTCAATAATGCTAGTGTGTTGTGGCTGTCTGTCACCCATGAAGGCAAAGTATCTTCCAGGGCTGAGAGTCTTCATAGGCTGAATGAGTTAAAGAGCAAAAGACGCTTTGTAGTCCACAGGAACATATCAGCTATTGGCAAGGTATTAACAAAATCTTTCTAATCAGATACAACTGATACAACCTTCAATATTCTTTTTTCTTTGTATACAACAATGTCCCCAGTTCACTCTGTTAACTGGTATGGTAAAGCTTTAGAAGAAGGCAGCATGTGTGGCTGGTTGTGTAAAATGATTATTAGGGAGGATTTGGGAAGCAAGTTCCTGCCAGTAATATTTATTTATGAAAAGAATTGTTATGGAATTAATTCTGTTGAGTTTCCTGAAATTGTACAACACTTAATCCTGTGAGTGGCCCCAGGAAAGTAGATTGTGTTTCTGAGACATCCTGGTTTTGATTTCTAACAGATATTATTGGGCTGTGTGAATTTTATTTTGTAATAACTGCATATTACATTGAATTTGTAGAAATGGGATATTTTGTTACTGATGTCTGCTTGTTATCTCCAGCTGCTCTGAAAATTTGTCACAAAAAACTACTAATTTGTCTTCTGTTTGTCTTTTTTCTGCAGCTTTCACTTCTCAGTTCACCACAGCCCTCTCTTTTTCTCACTCACATGTTTTATCTCCGTGGTATTTTTGAACTATGATACATTAGATATAAAAATGATCTGAAACTGTCAGCAGCTGAAATAAAATATCTTATGAGTATCAGAATATGATGCTTGTTGGTGTAGATTTATACTCCCCACTTAGTCAATGAGATACATGTGTCTCTGGTGTTTGGGTATTTTCTGAACATGTAGTAACTATTATTCCTGGCACGTGTGTGCCTGATTGTTTCCAGAATGAACAAAACATAAGGCAGCATCATTATGCCTGGTAGATGCAGGCCACACTCTCAACAGTGGTCTTGTTTTTATGAATTAGTTAAATGGTTCCCAGAGAATGATGTGCTGAACTATTTGGGACACATTTCTTTTAAGCAAATGATGAAAGGGTTTCCAAGTAGTTCCAAATGGTCTATATTTGCTTTGTTTAACAGTCAGGCATACTAGTCACCTGGAAAGTATCTATAAAAGATTGAGGCTGTGACAGAGTCGTTTACTTTTACTTAATCTTTACTTTGATTCTAAGCACTAAATTTATACTTAATAGGACATTACCATATTACTGAGAAGTTAATATAAAATCATGAATAGAATAATTTTGTTTACAGCTTAAATCTATATGGGGTGTTTCTTTCTTTACATATATTTGCATTTTAAAATAGTGCATCACCTATTGTTCACAGATAAAATTGTTGCCTCATTCTAACACAGAATACAGAATTTTTTTGTAAAATGGTAAATTTTAGACTTAACTTCATCCTAGTAAAAAGTAAAGTTCTCTAAGGAATGTTAGTTTTTTGGTGTAATGAGGAGCTGATGGTATAAAGTAGCTAACAGAAGACATCTGATTACTCAAAATTACTTTACTTTCCACCAGCTTATGAAAGGAATAAGAACAAAGTGTTTCAGAAATATTACAAAATTATCAAGGTTCCCAAGATTGCCTAGGGCAACATATCAAATACAGAAAAAGCATAGCCCTTGTTTTCATCTTTCATTTTGTATCCTGGAAATAATTTCATTGTAAGATACCTTCAAAATAAACATTTTGTGTCCCAGAGGAAACTGGTTTTCATTGCACTGGTAATATCTGATCAGATGAGATTGAGATCTATCACTATTTGTGATGATTATAATGGTCCTTATTGGAATCTGAAGAATAAACTGAAGAGAGATTTCTTTGAGCAGCATGAATTACTGTGTGTTTGAGCAGAACAGTTTTTAAAAAAAGCCATAAACAATACAATTCTCGAAGATTTTAACTTCTGTCTAAATGCTCTTGAAAGAAAAAAATCTACTTCTGCCTTGTTGGTGTACCCTATCTTCTTCGCATCCTATTCCCTCATAGTAGTATAGCTGATAACAGTATTTAAATAACAATAAATGTTTTCAAAGGAAAGTATTACTAAATCTAAGTCGTGTCATCATTTGTGCTTATAGGAATTTGTATGACATCCTGTAGAAGAAAATACGAATACTCTGAAAACAGCATTTTTGCTTTAATCTGGACAGATGGAATGAAGCAATGACAAACATCCTTGTCTAATGTTTAGTCCTTAGTTTCTGATGATCTAGTATTTCTTATTATCCTTAAGGTAGGGATTCCTTAGTACTCCTTAGCTCTGCAGTGAATGTATAGCAATGTATCTCCTGTGAATTAGTGCATCCCATCTAAATTCAGAAATTGCTTTATGCAAGCTTAATTCAATTTCAAAATCTATTTTTCAATATGTATTTGTGCTTAGACAGCTGCATAAAATGTTAACAGAAAAAACAAAAACAGAAGCAAAAAGTTGCTGATTCTGAGTGTGATTCACTTACATTGTCCTCACGAACTGCTTCACTCATATTAATGATTATTGCCCTGATAAAACCTGTACCTGGTAACTCAGACCTTGTGCTCCGAAAGGCTTGCTGATTACCAAATATTTCTCATATATCTAAGTTAACAAGTGACAAAATTAAAAACTTCATTTTCTCTGAGGAGAGGAGAAAGTCAACAGTTCATGCAAACTCCAAAGAGAAAACAAAATATGAGAGAATCAGGAAATGGATTGAGACACATCTCCAGGAATCAACATACACTTTTGAAATTCTCTTTCAAGCAAAAATTGCCAAATTTCTCAGAGGTGCATTTTGAACCTCTTTTGGGTTTATTTTGTTCTATTTCTTTTGCAAAGGAAAAGATTCAGTTGTTTCACAAGATCATAGATGAACTAGCTGTTGTTCAAAGCCATACTTTCAGGTAAAAACTCAGTATAAAGCAGATCTAACAATTTTGCATTTCTCAAGGTATATTTCTTTTGTTGTTCTTGCCACCAACATGGAGTTTCATTATAAATCTGCTTCATAAAGTAAACCTTTTTTTTCCAAACTAATAATCCAATAGCCTTTCATTAAAATCCCCCTTTAAAAACACAACACTGAAATGATAATGATCAGCAATGCCAAAGGCTGACTTAATCCCTAAACAGTGCCAGCAGCTTTCAGAACAGCTCAATGTGCTAATTACTTCATACACTTTTCACAATATAGTCTTTCATTTCTGATTTTTTTTTTACAGTAAAATCCTGTCATTTTAGTTTTCAATGACTACTTCCTTCTGCTTTATCTGGTATAATTTTAAAAGAACTGAAGAACTTGCTAGCTGAGAAAGGTAAAATTGTTGCAATTAAGCCTATGAAAGGGATTTGTTTTGTTTTATCATGCCAATATTTGTTAATGAAAAACAGTCTTTTCCATCAGTAAATGCCTCTTTTAACCTGAACATTTTCTAAAGGAGAAAAAAATAATTAAAACATATGTTCAAGTTTTAAAAACAAATATTGTTTTTAAAATAAAGTAAAAAGGAAGGATCACTTCAGTTGTCATGTGGGATGGGTTACTTTGTTGATGACTGAGGATCAAGTAGCTAATATGAAACTTGCATGTACTGCCAGAACCATTTTGGACGTCCAACATATTTACCTTGTTTTATACTCAAGGAGACAACTAGCCTCCTGACTGCTTGGACAGGAAGAAGACCTTTGCTACCTGATCATGTCAATGTTTACTCAGAAAGTTCTTATGTCTCTGGTCATATGTTAAAGTCCTAGAACCTAGCCTACTTCTGCCCAACTTTTAAAATTATTAAATTAAAGCCCCTTTAAGAACTTTTTCTTGGTCCTATATGAGCCCTTGAGTAACCTAAGAATAGATTCTGTTTTTCCCATTTCCCTACAATCCACCCTGAAGCAGAGTGGATAAAGTGGCAACCTGTCACAGAGGATGACTCCATCTGACCCGCTATGCTTCATGTAGCCAGAGAATTTATGCACAGAGAGATAAATGACATTATTAACACTGCTGGGTCAGTGCTTTCAATACGGAGATCAGAGACCCATCTTGGCCATCTGTCCTATGTGGCCTGTAAGATGGATCCCAGAACTGGCATCCAATTTTAACACAAAAAGGCTGGATTACTCAGAGTTACACAGAATAGATGAGGTTGGATTGTCTAGTCTCTTGTGATTGTCTAGACCATCTTCCCTGCTCAAGCAGGGTCAACTATAGCAGGTGGCTTAAGGAGGTGTCCAGTCAGGTTTTGAATATCTCCAAGGATGGAGACTCTACAAACTCCCTGGGCAACCTGTTCCAGTGCTGTGTCACACTCACTATAAAAAAATGTTTCCTGATGTTCAGACATAGTTTCATGTGTATCAGTTTGTGCCCTTGTCCTGCCAGTGGACACTACTGAGAAGTGTCTGGCTCACTCTTCTTTACTCTCCCCATCATATATTTACACTCATGGATAAGATCCCCTCTAAACCTTCTCTTCTCCAGGCTGAACAGTCCCAGCTCTCTCAGCCTCTCCTTGTGTTGAAGATGCTCCAGTCCCTTAATCACCTTTGTGGTCCTTTGCTGCCCTCACTCCACAATGTTCATGTTTCTCTTGTACTGGGGAGCCCAGAACCGGACCCAGCGCTCCAGATGTGTTTTACCAGGGCTGAGCAAAGAGGAAGGATCACTTTCCTTGACCTGCTGGCAGTGTTTTGCCCCATGCAGCCTAGGCTGCTGTTGGCTTTCATTGCTATGAAAACACACTACAGGCTGATGGTCAACACGGTGTCCATCTGGACCCAGAGGTCCTTCTCTGTTCAGCTGTTTTCCAGCTAGTTAGCCACCAGCCTGTACAAGCACAGGGCTTATTCCTCCTCAGGAGGAGGGCTTTGCTCTTCCCTTTGCTGAACTTTGTGCATTCTTCTCTGCCCATTTCTCCAGCCTTTTGAGGTTCCTCTGAATCATGGCACAGCCATCTGGTTTATGAAACACTCCTTCCAGTTTTGTATCATCTGCAAATTTGCTGAGGGTGCACTCTGTCCCGCCATCCAGGCCAGTAATGGAGATGTTGTACAGTATAGGAGCCAGTAGCGATCCCTCAGGTACACCCATAATGACAGGATTCTTCAATTCTAGACAATGGATGATTCTTCCACTAAAAAGAAAAAAAGAAAATTCTTTTTTTGGATCTGACGTGGATATAGATAAAGTTGGTTGTGCACTTTTGAGGTACTTGCTGTTCATTTATGTAATTTATATGTAGTGAATACACTTCCTGCAGACCATCTTAATTCTTTACTCCTGTATATGCCTATAAGACTAGAGATTAATTTGACAACGATAGTCTTTCTGTTATTTTTCTTAGGGATTTTCATCAGATAAAATTTACACTACACCCAATTCAGAGGTGGGAAGGAGGGGCATTAGCAGAGAACTGTCCTGCAATGGAATTTGCTGGGAACCTGTAAATCTGTCCTTTCTCAGATGTTTCTGTCCCTACATGCTCACAACCTTTCTAT
Organism: Morus bassanus; assembly: GCA_031468815.1. NCBI lineage: Eukaryota > Metazoa > Chordata > Aves > Suliformes > Sulidae > Morus > Morus bassanus. The sequence goes on along the minus strand of CM062568.1, from coordinate 81,555,059 downwards.
CAGAGTAAAGGAGTTTCCTAATTAAGTTAGAATTGTTCTCACAACAGAACAATAGGAAGAAAAATATAGGGACATTTAAAAGAAACCATGACTGTCTGGTGCATTAAAAACTGATCCGGAAAGCAACTTTCATAGAAGATAATAGAACTGAAGAAAATTTTCTTTAATGTTTTTTCCTCCTTCCATGACATTAAAGATTTGTTCAATACTGAAAACAAACTTATTTCATTTTCAAATTATATTGAGCGGGGTATCTTGAGCACCTGCAAGCAATTCTCAGACCTCGTGATCTTTTGTCATACCATGACAGTGCAACATGTTAAAATGAACCCATCTCTTGAGTCTACTACCTGTGCTACCCCACCCCTGTGCCTTAGATTAATTAGACTGAGATTTAGGAGCTAAACAGAGAGGGAACTTCAATATATTCAACACATCTCCCTGTCTGGGTCGGGCAGAGTACCAGCATTACAGGTGTTACAATAGAGGATGACTGGATAAATCCTAGTTTTTAAGAGATTTAGGAAAATATTTTGTCTGAGGAAATAAAGCTGGGCACTAAAGTTATGCTCTGCAACATTGCAATCTGCAGTACATAAATACATCTGGGAACCTAACTTCCAAACACTCAGGCTAACAAAGGGCAAGCTCTACCCATTTGAAGTCCTAGGGACCTTAGAGGTTTATCAGTCTTATTACAGTGAAAGGGATGGACTATGCTGTGCACTTTTTGCAGTAGAAAGAAGCAAAGAAAAAGTTGTTGCCAAATAGGAAAGATAAGCTTAGCAATGATCAGATAAGTGGTAAGAGCTAATGACTCAATTAGGATGCTCTAGATAACTAAGATTTATATTTGGCAAAGGCTCAGCAGAAAATCGTTTTACAAGTTTTGCACTGGAAAAAGAGTTATACTGTGTTTATAGCAAAGATATGTTGGATCTTATCTTGGGTAGTCTTTTTAGCTTAGCAGCATTGTTCCTTGATTTCAGTGTGACTTCAGGTCCTTAGCGAATGACAACTTTTAACTTCAGTAGATGTACTGCTCAGAATATAGCATGATTGCCCTACTTAGTAAGCTTACTTAATACACTATTAAAAAAAGCTCATATCTGACTAGATTGTCACAAAGCATAGACAGATGGTATAGAGCTGTGAGAACAAGTGCCATTTACTTCATTGTATGCACACATATAGACCCTGGTAGGTAGGGAGAAGTGACCCACAATGGTGTCAAAGGAGCTTTGTGAGCTCCCACAGCAGAACACTTTCCCAAGCAGGCTATGCTTCTGAAACAACCAAAATGGGTGGAATTACATACTGTTTTCCCCTCAGGAAGAACCCTCCTCCCTAACCAACCAAACCCCTTCTCCAAAACACCCTAAGGGTTGAAATATGATGTTATTCACAGCAGAGCTCCCAGTAAGCTTGAGAGACAAGACAGATCTGTGGGACTTTGTCTAGATGCTCTGGGGACTTATATATGACATCCTTACAGTGTCCTGGATTGTGCAAACTCTAAGAAAAAAACAGTTTTATTCAGGGATCTCAAATCACTGTATAAGCAGACATAAGTACTACTCTTACAAATGGAGAAATAGGAAAACAAAGGTTTTCTCTCCAAGCTTTTACAGTGGGGTTCCCCTCCACTAGGTATTCCAAATGGGTGCAAGTCCATAAGTAAAACGGAGAATAAAACCACTAAGCACATAAAGCATTAACATGCAACAGGCAAGTGGGCTGGTGTTTTTAAGAGGCTACATCAAGCTGAAGTATGAGGCTTGATCATACTAAGGCTGTAAAGGGTCAATATTTTAGTATTATAAATCATACTATCCTGAGCACTTTTAGTCTTGGCCTCCTTAAGAATCTTTGCAGAGCTATTGTAATCACAGGACTGTGGGCAGGCCAGTTCATTAAATTGCCGACTCTGCTGCTTGCAGATGTTTGAGGCAGGTGTTCTGTACAGACCAGGGAGTTTGCTTTCTTCTGCTGCATGTTGCACTGGAGGTCAGAGGTTACACCTCAATGGCAAGGTCTCAACTGCATGGCAAGTCTCAGAGGTCTTTGTTAGGGGAGAAAAAGAATTCAGTCTCCTTAAAATTTATGTACTGCAAAAGATAACTGCACCTGCAGACTGCTGCTCTTATTGAAAACACATGGTGGCTGTTGGAAGAAATATAAAATGCTACTCTGTATTTCCTGTTGAGAATATGCAGGGACTCCAAATGATCAGTATTAGACCAGAGATACTTGAATGATTCATTATCCAATAGTACACAGTTCTGGTACAAAGTGTATGTTTTTGTCATACACTTAGGGATTCGTGCAAATCCACATGCATTTAAAAATTGACTTTGGGCAGTGTTGTATTGCCATCAAACATTTGCCTCGCATAATATAATGTATGCCAGCAGGCATTCTCAATGACCCAGCTAGTTCATAATTGGAAAAGGTTAGTCCAGTCTTTCCTGGCCACCTGTGTGTTGGCTTTTTAACTTCCCAAATGCAAAGAGCAAAGATAGATTCTTCTAGATGCAGGAAATCCTATAAAACACACCACCCTTATTAGGGAATCTTCTGTCTTAAAAAGACCACAGTAGGTTTATAAGATAAAAATCTGCTTTGTTTTTGCTAGAAATAACCTCCAGTAAACATCAAGTTTTTGTCAGTTCATGTTATGTTAGTCAGGTATAAACAATACATTTATGGAAGGGGATGGAAATATCTTTGTATATCTTAACTTCTACTGACATATGTGGCTGCAGTACTGTTGAAAGAGTTTTCAGCAATGACTGTTGCGGCTGTAATGTTAATAATTGCTGAAAGTTCATAAAAAATTAAGACAAATGATAGAACAGCATCATTTACTAGAATCTCTAAGGCTGAGGCTTTCATTACCAGTTGTTCATCAGAAGGCACTGTTACAGATTAAGTTCTCGTTATTACCATGTAGGAAAAGTGAACATTCATTCCTGAGTTCATATGATGTTCAGAGTGTCCTTCATGGAAATTTTGTGTCAAATAATGATGCAGGTTATGATGTAATAAGAATTTTATTATGCCATTGTATTACATATGCCCCATACACTATATACAATTGCATAATCTAGGTACAGTAAAAGGTTAATAATATATAGGAGGAACCCGAATAGATTTTTTTATTCTGAAAAATCTGTATCACGAACATCCATATGTAGTTCCCTGACATCCAAATTTTTCATAGCTTAAGAGAGCAGAAATATGAAATAGAACATCTAATTTCATCATCTGAAATATTTCTAAACTTCTAACAACTAGAAGTTTTCCTATTGATTTCAGAGGTACAGCATTTTAATCTATTTTCTGTTTTCGTTTATTTTTGTCCTGAATATTGAACCTATATAATCACATCTAGAAATCCATTTTAAGTACTAGTGATGAGATAATTATTTTCAACTGGAGATGAATGGGACCAATGTTGCAGGCTGGAATGTTTTGCAAGAAAAACAGAGTATATATAATCTGAGTGCTGTTTTTCAGAACACTTAATATTCACTACAGCTGCATTCTGCTCATACAAGTTATGACTTACTGCCAACCTCTAAACCCTGATGGAGAAACAACAATGAATAGTATTTCACTGAGTTTTTGATAAAACATTTATACACATATCATACAGTGTATTGTTGAATGTTATTAAGACTTCTGTAGTCATATTTACTAACATAAAATCTTTCCTTATAATCATTTTTAGATTATGAAGCATAAATTCAGAAGAGGCAACAAGCATCCCTACACTGTTCTACTTCACCTACAAAGTTTCTGATGGAGGATAAACCACTACACAAATATGGTCTCTAATTAAAGTATTTGGGCAATGCAGTGCAGAATGGGATTCAGAATTGACAGTCAGCATGCTGAGTGAGGAGTCACCTAAACTAAGCTGACAGCAAAACTTGAGAATAGGGTTTATTTCTTAATCCTATTTCTTTCTGTAACTTCTGCTTTGAATCTATAATAATGAACCTTCTCCAGACTAAGGCGGCTTTTAAAAATTAACCAATATTGGTGTTTTTGCAAATAGCAATTTTTTAATATTTCTGACAAAAATAGAGAAGAGGAGTCTGGGTTTTTTTTACTGCACCTGTATTTGTAGCACTTGTCTAGGATTTGGGAAATCCAATTCTATTACCCTTTCTGCCTGAAACTATTCACACCCACATTTTTCAACATCATTCTCATTTGTGTTAGGTTTTAAAACAAGACGCTTTATAGATCTGAGTAATTTCAAAGACCATGAGTGATATAATTCTTGGCTACTCTTCTACATTTCCTCTGGTGAGTGTCTCTCTCCACTGTGTTAACAGCGGTGAAAGTACCAAGTTTCAGTTTCAACAAACCAGTATTTTCTGTTGAAACTCTGTTTTCTCAAAGCAATTACATCCACCTGTTTCCCCAAATCCTCTATCATATATATAAGCTTGCCATGGAAGCTGAGCAGAGTGGAAAATCACTTTTAGGTTTACAATCTGTAAACAGTGAGAATGGATAAAAAGGACAAGACAGAGACAAAAATTAGTGTTCTGCCACTAAGGTGAGAGAGTTAATGCACACTTAGAGCACATTTGCATTGCTTGCATTAAAAACTAGGGCATTAATTCATCCTGTTAACAGGTAAAGCAGTAAAATTGTGTTCACAATTTCAGAATGAGACATGTGGGACACATTTGCAGGCATAAATTCTTCAGTTAGCTTGCTATGCTCTGCTTATTATTGTTGTTGTGATGCTTATCTTCATTTAATGTTTTCCTGTGGATCATACAGAGTCTGTCTTAGGGAACATCTTTTCATGTTGCCCATCTTGTCTGTTTTGCTCAGATTGCTCAATCATTTCAGTCTTATTTTAGGACACACATATAGAAAAACTAGTATCAATCTGTCAGCACTTGCAGTTTGCATCTGAATGCTTTAAAGTTGTTTTTTTTTATGTCTCAGGTGTTTTAATTTGAATTGGGCTATGCAGCATTTCAAGCATCAAGAAACTTTCTCTTTTTCTGATTTCCTAATGTATAGAAGTATCATTCAGGGGTTTTAGTACATTACATTAATGCTATTTCTTCCTATTTTAAAAGAAAATGCAGTTGTACAATGCAACAATAAAAAATATTCTCAATGTTATTGTGTTGTTTTAATCACACCTTCTGCAGGTGGCTTTGAGTAATCTGCACTTCTAAACAGGGGGAGAGATATCCCTATGGATAAGATTTAGTGTTAAAGTAGGGCTTTTTTTCCTGCTAAATAAATGTAAAAGAAAAAAGAAAATGTTCTTTTTTTTAACTAAAAAAGACAGTGTTCAATGAACAGAAAAATTTGAACTATAATCTGTGTTAGAAAATACAGTGTAGGTGACTTCTATCACATAGGCTAGTGAATCAGGTCCTTGACTATTCTGAGAATGAGAGTGTGATTGGTACTTTTCAGTTTTCTACCTCAGGGCACAGCTGCTTCTTTGTAAATTGCTTGAGATCTATGGAAAAGAAGGAGCATTCCTCCTCAATGTTGCAAATAATAGCAAGGTGTATGTAGTGTATCGCATCCTGCAGATTAATTCTGTCTTGTGCAGAGCTCCATGTGCATTAACTTATCCTTCTAAGATATTATGGAAGATGCCCAGGTCAGTCAGTCAACAAGCTCCCCTTTATTTCTGGCAGTACTTTTGAATAAGTAGTTCCTTTTTTAACTTCTCTGTATATCTGGGCAGCCTCAGGCCTGCAGGATGAACTTGTGTTATGCCAATACAGTTGTCCCTCACCCTGTGCCTCATTTATTCATCATAGTTGCCATCAGTTCTTCATGCAAAAAAGACCTTGGATGTACGCCTGATGTTTTTAATTCTTTCCCTGACACCATGAAATAATGGCGTTGCTGAGCAAAGGTAGCAAAAAGTAATACCTCTCAGGTGCTGATGAAAATCTAGTCACATCTTAGATTTTCTGATCAAGGCCATGGCATGTAACAAACTACAGTCACCTTCCCAGACACTGGTTTTGAAGAGACAGATTTTTCATTCTTTCCCACAGTCTACTGCAAGATAGCAGGAACCTAGACGTGCTAAACTGTGAGCACCACACTCCACTAGCAGCAAGAGAGCTGTATCTGGCCAGTGAAGAGAGCTACCCATGACAGAGTAGAGTCAGGGGGAAGAGACCTTCATCAGGCATTTCCATCAGTTCTAAGACTACATACAAAATTCCCACACCTTCTTCTCTCTATTATTCAGTGGCACAGTCCCCTGGAAAGGTTTATGCCTCAGATGTCTGGTCACCAAGTTTCCACTAATTTGTTTACTACATTGGAAGTTAAGGTCAGGAAAAAAATGGACACACACAGGAAGTGTCCATATGGACACGTTTCCACACTGAGACAAAATTTTATCTGGCATGACATGACACATTCTCCTAACTTCTGTCTGTGGTTCTTTCCATCTGCAGCTCTACATCTCTCTCCAGTTTTTATTAGTGTCCAGGTCCTGACTAGCCTAGGAGGTCAGTGTCAAAGGCTCTTCATTTATCACAGCCAGCTACTTATACCAAAGCAGCCACAGACCAGTCTCATTCCTGTCTCTCTCTGCTCGATAATGAAGTTCCCATGCACGTGTCACTCATTATAACTCACCAGATTCAGGCTTTTGGTACCATAACATCTTTTACCAACAGTGGGAGAGAAGGAGGTAACCTCTCTTGAGTCTGGGTTGTGGAACACAAAAAATCCCCTTTCTTCTATCTCTGGAAGGTCTTCAGGTAAGCAGATCCCAGACCACAACTAGAACTAATGTTATGATCTCTGTGTAATTTCTAATATTTTTTACTGGCACAGTTTGGACCTCTCTATCTAATGCCCAGGGGATACTCATATGCTGTGGTAGCCCCTGTTCTTTCTAGCTCCAAAACATCATGAGAAAGTCTGGTTTGCTGGGTGACATCTAAGTTAGCTAACTGCACATGCAAAGCTAATCAAAGCCATGCTCAGACATACTGCTTCACACAAAGCTGTACAATGTAACCTGGAAAAAAAATGGCAATCTCTATCATGCTATCCTAGACAACAGATTTCTGGCCTATATGGAGTTGCTTAAACACTGGTGCAGAATTCACACTCAGCCTGAATAGATTAGATGGAGACATCTTCCCATATAGTTAGCCCCAAAATTTACTCTTCAGGCTGCAAAGGGTGGGAAGAGTCATGAGAAGGACACAGATGGCAAATGGTTCATACTGACAGCTTAATAGCAGTACACATTTGCTTTCTGATTGGTCTTCAGAAAAGATTGAAAATACTTTTGCGAGAGGTCAGATCTGACAGCAGCTGGCACAGTTGGTAGATGCTGGGAGTAAGGTTGTGGTTCAAAAGAAAACTTTGAAGATACCTAAGCAAAAAGATGTCACAGACACCTGAGGGGCTCAGGGATCAGCTATGTGGCACAACCTGATAATTAAGAGCTGTTTCCATATCTGAGATCAGCTGCTCACTTCCTCAAGCAGAAGGTGGTGACTGGGTTGCCAGAGCCAATCACCTGATTCTTTAAAGCAAAAAACCTAAGCAAATATGAAGCAAGAACCACAGACCTACTGTTTTTCTTATGTTTTATATGTTTTCTTGCAACAGTAGCAGAGGCAGCACAAAAGTATTTTCCCAGCACAGTAAAAAACCTGGTCAAAACCAGTTTGGGCCCCAAAAGATTAGTAACTTTTTGTCACCACCTTTGCACTATCATCTACATGCTGAAGGAATGTCTGTCTAGAAGTCACATATTAAAAATGTTTGCAGGAAACAGGTCTGTGTCAATCTATGAAAGAAAGATCAGAATAGCTCATCATTCTTCAGAAGAGCATTTGTCCAGGAAATGACACTGCAGTGACTATTTCTTGCTTTCTTTTTTACCTCTAAGGTAAAAAAAAAACAAACCACAAAGTAAAACAGGACAGCTGTTCACAGCTATCTCATGTCTGATCTATGTCCTCTCCCAAAACAGCCTTCCCCCTTTCCTGGGGCAAATGATATTCCATCACTAGTATGCATGCAGATTAGGTATTCTGGGGGACTTTTTTGGACTCCCTCCAGTTTCTTTAAATGGTGATATGCCATTGCATTACTCAATATATATGCTGGTTGATCAATTAATCTTACCTCTGGCATTAGCAGCTGATTTTGCATCTCTTTGTCTGTGTACTAACTCTCATTCTCTTCTCCTTATCTTGGTCTCTGCCAGTTTTTGAGTATTCATCAGTTATTATACATATTGCCTGACCATTATCCCTAGCCTAGCTTCTAGGCAGCAAATTATTCCCTAATTCACTTGGAGCATGATCTATTTTCCGTTTAAATCAATGATAGCTTGGGGAGGCTATTGATGACAACACTTTCCGAAAGACTCAACAATTTTAGTTTTTTTTCCAAACACCTCTTTTAAAATTCTTTTAAAATTAGATAGTTTTCAGCACCAGCTAATCAAGTCATCTGGACTAAAATAAATGAACACAAACACCATGAAGTGACTCCTGCTTGGACCTCTAAGTTGTTGGGTTTCTGCAGCTGAAGGACAGAATTCAGGTTTGATACGTTAGAAACTATTAGTTTAGTTCACACAATAGTCCAATGCTCTATCATGGAGTGTAAATGTGCTTGATCTGAATGCAGTTCAGAACAGCCTGCATTTGATTTCCTGAAATAAGGTTCTATAAAGGTAATAAGGATGAACATTGGCACTTTAAGAAACTTTGAGCCATAGATAGTTGCTTGTTGCAAAAAAGTAGTCCTTATATGGAAATAAGACCTGCATTTGGAAGATAAGTAAAATTATAATTAAGGCCTATTCACATCAGGTATCACAATGTAACACATAGTATGGTAATTTGCCAGGATAGGCTTCTAATATAACTAACTGCCTCACTGTTTAACTTTACATAGCATTATAACACAAAACAGCTGCTATTGACATTAATATTTTATCCCAAATCACAACAGGATTTCCAACATACCCAATTTCCCAGCAGCAGCCATTAGGGAAAGTAAGCTATGATTAATTTCAACAATATGTCAATCTGTGGTAAAAGAAATTGAGCCCCCAAACCCAACAAGCCTACATGTTATGAGTGAGTATGTGTGTAAAACCTGCTGAGACACATGATTTAGAAGAACTGACACATGGGTGTGCCAGTCAACTAGGAACTGTAGTGCAGGAGGTCTTTCTGAGAGCTTTCAACAAATGTTATTGTAATAGTGTTGTGCTGTCTTGGGGGTTTGGAAAAAGCTTAACATATCTTTGCAGAGTGAAAACAGTGACATGAACGAGATATAATAGAATCTTAAGATGGAAATTTTTCTCATTTTTGTTTCATAACTTAAAAAGGGTGTGATGGGGTCTTTCTGTAGCAATTTTTAGGTTAGAGGTCAAATATGCAAAATGCTAACAAAAGAAAAAAAAAGACCTTCTAGAAATGGGGTAAAGAAGTTTTGTTTGCCTGCTTAGGGCCAAAGGAAGTCCCAGTCTGTATGGGCTGTTCATGAGTTAAATATATAACTTCAGTAACTCTGGAATATGAAACTCCAGTAACGCTGATAATCCATACATGTGGCAAATGTGTTAAAATTTAGTTGCATTGCTACATTTATATGATATATATGTTTTGCTAAAATGAACTCAGGAAATCATAATGCATTTTCCTAGGTTATCAACTTTTTGTTCACGAGGTAAAACTCTTTCCTCTGCTTCATTCTCATTCTGCCCTCATCCTCTGTTTATTCTTATTTTGTGGTTACCTGACCACTTGATCAGCAATGCAAAAGACAACTAGAAGGAGACGGATAGAGCAACTTTGAGTCCACTTACCCTCCCGCCGCTGCCCTGTCCCGAACAGGAAACATGTTAATATATAAAAAGAATTGAGAAACTTGTTCAGCTTACTTTCGTTAAAGCGGCTGTGTGTCACTATGTCTTAAAAATACTTCTTAAAAATTCCTAAGAAAAAGAACAATTTAAAAACCTGAAAATGTTCCAGTAATCTGAGCTCTGGATTTCTGGACATGACATCTTCTCTTACATGTAGAAGCTGCATGCCACTGGCTTCACCCTGTGTGCATATGTGTTCTGACTGTTACAACATATCACAGAAGGACTGAAACTAACCTCAGCTACAGCCTCAGTTTCTGCTATCATCAGAATCTTTCTTTGTCATCTTGATCGCTCTGAAAAACCAATGATACAGGATCTGGCTAAACAGAGGCACTCCTGAATCAACTTCAGTGTTCTTTCTGTAAGGTGACATTTATCTTGCAGAGCTGAAATGGAATTATTGTTCTGTCTTGACTGAGATTAGAAACATTCACCTAAAGAACATTTTGAACGTGCTTATCTCTTACATTTGCTGCTTTGGTAGAGTTCCAAGATGATTAATAATTGTATATGTTCTCTGGTTTGACCTTGACTGAATACCAGACATTTCAATATCTGTTACTTTGAGGTAGCCTATGTAAGATTACTTTTTGTTTGCTGAATTTAGGCAGATTGATTCATCATTATCTCTTCATATTTCTTGGGAATTTTTGTTTTCTTTGGAAAGTCTGGCTTTCTCACGATATCTGACCTTAAACTTTTTTGATGACCTTCCTTCCAGAAGGAATTGTAGTTTCTATCTTTTCAGGTGGACTGAAGTAAATTGCCATGCCTTTGCAGTTTGAGATGGTAGGGTAGATAAGCCATGTTTATGTCTTTTTGACTTAGACCCTTGGAAAAATAAAACGTTTCTGTTAAGGTGACTGTCGGTAACATTACATATCATATTCTAGGATCCTTAGCAGACTCCCAAGTTGTACCTAATGCCAGATATTCTCAAAAAATGAAATCAGGGCTCCTCCTTGTCCATCCAATTAGGCAAGAGAAACACACATCCAGTGATGTGACTGATGCTTCATATTTTATGTCCTGACATATAAACTTTCATTTGGATACTTTATGAACAATTTCTGAAGTATGTATACACAATGTTATTTTTACTAGATTTGTGGCATTCGAAATCCATAGCAATGGAAATATTTATCTCTTGATTCCTTTAGCTGCAATTTTTGGTAACACTTGGCTATCAAGCCCATTATTATTAGCTGTATTATATAATGGTGTCTTTGACAATTGTTGATAGACATATTTAAAGCCAATATTATAACTTTCATGACTGGTATACTTCTGCCAATGTACAAGTTATCTTATAGAAGTCAATAAATTAAGGAAAATTAATGTCATCTCCCATATCTCTTAGCTGTAAAACCACTCTCCTTGTGTTAGAGAAATCTGTTTTATTTAATCTACCATAATCACATGTATCACTTCCCTGCAACTGTTCAAGAATAATCTCTCATGATTTTTCAGAGCCACTGTTACCATTATGTCATTTGAATGGCAAGAATTTATCTCAGCCTTCTTTCACTCACTTTCAATTTCACTGAAGTATCATAAACCTGTTATCCTGCCTACAAACCAATCAGTTAATTGAAGTGATAGCTGACTTCTCCATTTACTGAGATATTTTCAGTTTATTTAGGACACCATCTTGCAGTTCAAGTCCTTGCTTAGCAAGGTGATATAAACCATTTAGTGCATGCACTAAAAATCCTTGTTTTCTTGTTTTACTTTTTTTTCCTGAGAGCAATAATTTGGGGTTTGTTCTTTTCTTTTTTTTTTTTTCTTTGCTTAGAAATGTATCAGCTATTCCTTGGTATACTCCCTGCTCTTCAAACTATCCTTCCAATTATAATCAGACCAAGAGGATGCGTTCTATCTGTGCATAGTCAAAAGTAATTTGTGTCCAAAACTACAGCAGAATCTATTCACAAACTTCAAAACTACACAGTTTAGAGTACAAATGAATGTAGAGAGTATCTTTATTTTCAGTGTCTGGCACAAAAAAAAAAAATGAAGGTATCTGAGAATTTCTAACAGGTTGAGATAGCTAATATATGATTGTTGGAAATATCTTGAAGGAAATTATGTTGCATCTCATTAGGACATCCAGAGGACTTGTTTTGGAATTATTTTCCTTCTCATTGTTTAGCTGTGTTTTAAATGTTTCAAATCACTAAAAGAATACAAACATTGATTCTGTTCTTCAGTTGGTCATTACCCATTTGATAAGGCTAAACTGGGACTATAGCACGCAACACACAACATTCAACAAACTGACACATTTGTCTGGTGCTATGATCTGATTTAGGTCTTTGGGAGACAGTCAAGAATAAGACAAAGAATACAAACAACTTCTGAACTTTATGATACTATAAAACTTCTGATTTTAGGTTTTGGTTATGTAATCCCCTGTAATAGAGAAAGAACTACTTAAAACCTAAAATGGTCCTTTACAAAGTCCTTTCTCTGCAAGGTTTTCAGGAGCTCTGTCAAACCAGAGGCAGAGGAACAATAGCCTATTTTAGCTGCAGAAAGGCAGAGAGTCTGAGAAATCCATGTACAGAGTCAAAAAGATTTCACAACCTTTGCAGTAGAAGAGATCATGAAGAGAAAAAGTAGGGGAAGGATAGACATATGATCTTTAGCAAGGCACCTCACAAAGGGAGCTTAATTTTCTGAGCAATTTCCCAGCCATGGAGATTGAAGTTCCATCTATATTGCTAAATAAGAGTCCAGGGATTGATCTTTTGCTGAAAGGCTGAGTGCTGCCAGCTGGCTCTGGTCCACAGTGTTTAGGGCTAACCACCTCTGTAACAAATTTGTCTTGGAGAGACCAAGCTGGAGTAGTCCAAAAAAAGAGCCAGGAAGTGCTGTTAACAATTAGGCAGTAAGGATGCTATGGTCCAGTGCTGACCTCAGTCTCTGGCCCTTTTTTAATACAGTACAGGGGTACCCAGAGAGATCTTTAGCCTGGCTTTATCCATTGTGAGCCATCTGACTCTCCAGATGAAAGAGAGATGTTTTAAGCAAAAATGAGTATCAATAGTGTGTAACTACCTCTAGTTTAAGAGTCTGTGTTCAAGCTACATTAATTAGCATTAAAATGAAATTCATATAGTTGCAGTTTTAACTGAATCTCAAAAATGTCTCATATGCTCTTCTTGATTCAGAATGTCCAATTTTAATGTGTTCTTATTGTTTTCACTGTTATAACACAGATAATGTTGAAAGCATTGAGCTGACTCCATACTTAGGTATATGTTTGATTTTCAATTCTTCTGCTGAATGTAACACGAATATTAAGAAATATTAAGAGCTTTTCTGGATTGGGGCCAAGATTAACATTGCTAGATAGACTAAGCCATATTTTACAGAAGCTTTAACTGAATATTCATAGTCTTTGTAATGTTGAAAATGGACTAGATTAAGAGAAAACCAGATCAACAGGTACCCAGAAATCAGCCCCAGCTAAGTAGACTACAGACATTACACAGTGTACCGCAGCATGAAGGATAAGTTGAAGGCTGTCAGTTTGCCTAATGCTGAACAAAAACAAAAGGCTGCTCCTAAATGCTTGAAATAATGGACCATCATAGATCTCAAATCCAGTTTAATCCTCTTTGGCAGCATAATACATTTCTAAAGCCATATAATCAAAGGGTGGGGAAGAAAATGATCAGGTTTAACATATAGACTAGAATTTGGATTCTGTATGAAATCTATGTGTTTCATACAAATTTAGCAGACACATTTATACATACTCATATATAAGAAAATACACTATTTATTTATGACTTTCCTTTGGTGATTCAGTAATTTTCCTTGCTTTTGTGGTTGTTTATTTGTCCACAAAACACCTTCTTTTACCAGCATTTTCCTCCTGATGAAACACCCTTTCCAGTGTTTCTCCTGAAGGGCTGTGTTTTACAGTACTAGCTATTTCAAGCTGATCATAGGCTTATGTTGCAAAGCTGGAACCTTTGAAAGGAGGATTTTATTTCCAATCTTGAAAATAATACATTTGGTAAATGTTTATTAAGGGTCACAATTTTTATCATTAATTCCTGGTGACTTGTGATCAATCAGGAATGGGGCCACATTGCATTACGTGCTATAATGCCTTCCCTAACTTTACTGCAGTCCAAATAAACAAGAAAAGAAAGACCAAAAGAACAGAAGTAAAACACACTGAAAGTTTAATATTGTAGCAGACAACAAACACCATGCCAGGGGTATAATTTCAGGAAGGGAAATTGTAGGAATTGATTAGATAAGTGCTAAAGTGAAAGGAGGATAAGGGTATGCAAATTAATGAACAAATTGGTAGGGGAAAGGAATAGGTCAGAAAGGGACTGCTAGGTTGAAGCCAAACCAAAGATAGTCCGAGAATGGAGCTCAGGGGGAACTGGACCGAAGTGCCTCAGCACAGAGCAGAGCAGTCCCTACCAGACTCACAGCCTTTAAGTCTCTGCTTTAGCTGATCAAGTACTCTTTCTCCTAGGTCAAATTGGGAAGGAAATACTTCTTTAACTATTCAGCTTTTGAATCTCCTATGTGTGAAATCTTATTTTCAAATGTCTTTATATTAGAAGGGAAATCGTGGAGGTCAATACTCCATAATATCAGTTAACTTTTTTTGTTTAGCCATGAACAGTTCCAGTATTGGAAAACGTTTTGCTTGCCATCAGTATGTGGACTTGGCTCATTTGCAGAGCTGCAGATTAAGGACTTCATGTATGCATTGACAGGGTTCCTGTTTTAGTTTATTTTGCCAGTGATCCATGTGAGTAAGGTCCCTGTAAGCGTGAAGTGATATGATCATTAATAATTTTTGTACACTTTGTAAATGATCCATGGGTAAGGACAATTTATCATGATTTTGATTTGATCACAGAGTCCAGAAAGTGGTGGTAATAAACTTAATAGAAGAAATATATACATTTTGCTTAAATGTTTCTGTGCTTTTAATTATGTCATGCCATAGAAAAATAATACTAAAATCTGCATGAAAGAAATCTCAAGGCATAGAATTTATAACTTCACAGCAAATATACAGTATCTGTCCTTCTTTTAATGATATTTGTTCAACTCTTGCAAGAATTTGGAAATGTCTGCTTTGTTTTATATCTTTACAATCTAAATTATTATCATTGCAGTCAAAGGGAATCCATATTAAATCATTTTGTACAAATTCATTGTGATGAATCTGGTAGGGGGGAAATACGCAGACACACACACATACAGTTGTGCTACATAAAATGTATAAACCAATGGCCATATTGACTTCCAGTGGGAAATACTTACTAGGTGAGTTAGTTACTTTTGAAAATGGGTCATATTTTACAGCAGAATTTCAGGTATTTGAGAATAGTCTACTCAGTAAAATGAGGACCCCATCATACCAGTCTAATTTAAGTCACAATTTAAAAAGACTAAAAAAGTGTACATACCAAATTTCATGCATGACCCAGATCCTGTCTGTGCAGGTGTATTTTCTAGTGGTAGAGATGTTGTGAATTGGTCTTTATGGAGAGCTGTTCAGATCCTCTTCAGCTGCATTCAAGAGCATTGCTTACAGAGTTCAGTGGTTTTGGTAGAGCTTTTCTCATGTGTCTTCTCACATTTTTGCCAGATGTAATTCCTGTATTGATTGGATGTGTCTGTTAAGTGAATACACAAAGTTTTATTTTTTACCTTATGTAACATGATGCTCATGTCATCTTTCTATAATGGTCTTGTTTGGGATTCAAATTATGTGAATTACTGTCATAAAATAAATAGCAAATTCATCCATCTGATCCAGGGTGCCAATTTAAGAAGCTTTTCTTGGATGAAATTATCCTTACCCATGTGCACAGCCTTGTGTGGATTTTGAATCAGAACATGGATTGCAAAATCACAGAATAATTTGTGTTGGAAGGCACCACTGGAGGTCATTTAATCCTATTCCCCTCTCAAAGGAGATCAGGTTGTTCAGGGCTGTGTCAAATCTTGAAGACCACCAAGTAGGTAGACCCCACAGCCTCTCTGAGTAACCTGTGCCAACATTTGAACATTGTTATGATAAAAAGAAATTTTCCTTTTATCTAATCAGAATATCCCTGCTGCAAGATGTGTCTGTTGCAAGGTCTGTTTCTATCTTGGAAATTAGATGTGTTGGGGACTGTTCTCTAGTGCTGAAGACAGTTGATGTGGAACAGGCCACATTCATAACATTAAACAATCTTGTCCTGCAGAAGTGGGAGGCTGCATCCAAACTTTGTTGTGAACGGCTCCCAGTCCATATCAACTCTTGCCTAGTCCTAGAAATGGTTTGGAAGCAAAATATGAAGACCAAAAACATACAAAAGACATACCAGGGATTCTACTTGTTTAACAGCACAGATCAAGTTCCAGTGCTTGGAACTAGCACTGCTTAATTTAAGTAGCTGTTCCATAGATCCATTTAATTTAATAATGTAGACATGACCTATAATTCTATAAGAAATATAAGACTGTAGTGTGTAACCATTATGATGCTTCTACAATAGCACAGATCTGGCTATTGGCACTCCTCAGAATGAGAGGACAGTCTTCCAGTAGTATAGTCAACAGATATGGGCACACACCAAGCTTTCACTTTCTGAGAGTATGTGAAACATGGCTAGAACAAGGGAATAGAATGTTGCTTCTTTGTCCTTATCTTCATTTTCTGTGTCACATCATTAGTACCATTTGGTAGAACATATTACAGTTTCTCTGACTTGGAGACTGGGTCTTCACAGAGCAAACTCAAGATCTGTGGAGTTAAGATCATGCATTTTCAGCATCTCTGCTCTCTTTCAAGGTTTTTCTCAGCTGCTGCTGACTTGCCCCTGTATTTTGATCAGATTTTTTCAGGTTTCACAGAGAAAGTTGCTGCAGTTGGGCTATGTTTTCAGTGTTTGCACAGCTTTACCTATAGCTTCTATCAGACACTCTTCCCATGTAGATGTATTATGTTTACAAAACTATTCCCATACAACGCTCTCTTCATGACCAGATGTGTGCACCAGATAAGGAACTTGGGACAAATTTCATGGACTTCCTCTTAGCACTTACCAAAACATTTATTGTAAATGTAGCTCTTTGAGTATTACCAAACATTAGTAGCTGAAAGTTGGCCAATCAACCAGACACAAATTGGTCTTTTTCAGAAATCAGCCAAATTGATACAACATATTTTCACTTAGTAGGAAATACATCATTTTTACCCGAAGCCTGGCTTTGAAGTCAGAGGAGTCATCATGAGGAAAGAGTGATTAAGATATACAATGCAATTTTCACTTCTTAGGGGACTACTCAGTTGTTCAGATCTCAACTAAATGAATAAGTGATTAATTCATTACAGTCTGTAGCTTTTCAATGACTGTTGTTACTGAAATGAACTGATGGAAATTATCTATTTCCTGGTAAGTTTGTTGAGACCAATGATAGGACCCAGGGGAATGGCAGGAAGATGCACCAGGGGAGGTTTAGGTTGGATATTAGGAAAAGGTTCTTCACCCAGAGGGTGGTGGAGCACTGGAACAGGCTCCCCAGGGAGGTAGTCACGGCACCAAGCCTGACGATATTCAAGAAGCACTTGGACAATGCCCTCAGACACACGGTATGAATTTCAGGGTTGTCCTGTGCAGGGACAGGAGTTGGACTCCATGATCCTTGTGGGTCCCTTCCAACTCAGGACATTCTATGATTCTATGGTAATGAGACCAACACCAGCTAGTGTTTTCATCAGCAGTTTTATGGGAGACAGACTTGAAGTGGAACTCCTATCTCAGAACAGAACTCATCTCAATTCCATCTACCTGAAAGACAGAGTTTTAGGTTTCCTCTTTCAATAATTTGCCCTTTAGGTCCCATTAGTAGGTGATTCCAATGACCTACAGTAAACACCTGTCCGAGTAGTCCAAAACAGGTTGTGCTGTAGAATTACCTCTTAAATAGTTTTAAGTTAGGCAGAATAAAGTCCATGCTTAGTTTCTATAGGTAAGCCACCCAAACCAGATTTTGTGGAGAAAAAAATCTGAAAATGTTTCCTCACTTTCCAGCATGTCAAGACAGTTTCCACAGTGGCAATCAGTAAATTTGCCTTAATACAGCTCTGAAGTTAATCAGGACTTGATTTTCATCATGGGAAAAACAGAATTAATTTAACTGTAGCTTATCATTCTTTATAATGATCCTTTTTTTCAAGTGAAAATATGCTCACAAGACCTAGAAAGTTTTTTTCTCCGAGTCTAAAAGTCAGAGCTCAGCATAGAGATGAAGTGTTTGTCACAAATAGTTTAATATTTATGTTTTAATATGAACAACTGTCTTTTAGTAATGCACTTAATGTTGCCTTCCATTTGATGTAATGTAACATCAGTCTAGCACTCTGTTGAGCATAGGTGCTCCAAATTACTCTGCTGTTGCACACAATCAAAAATGCATACTATTTAAGATTTATTTCACATATTTTCATTTAGGTCAAGTTCATGCAGAGTTTGTAACATAACGAATTTGGAAAGGCACCCAAATTCCCAAACTATCCAGAAAAACTTTATGTTTAAACTATCTCTAGCTATTCCTGGAAAAATATTTATTTTTCTTTTTTTTTTTTCCAGGGAGCATACATTACGAAAATAATATTAATACTAATATGTAGCTTGAGTTCATTTGACATTTTCAAATTTTTCAACTTCTCAAAAGTTTAATATGTGCCTCTTCCATTTTCATTACAAACTCATATTTGTTATAATGATTCAAAGAGCTTTAAGCAACATAAATACTAGAGCAGGGATGTTAATTTTTTACTTTCTAGAAAGTATAACATAGCTAAACTTGAAGATATTGGTGTAACAAAGAAATTACCAGCTAGGTTCTGTGGTCTATCCAATTATTATATTGTCTATTCGAAGTTTAAAATCTGTATACCTGTGGATCATTCCAAAGAGTAGAGCTCAAGGGCTTTTTATTTTAGCTTTTCTATGGAATTACATTCAGTTCCATGTTCCAGTTTTGTCCACAGCATGTATATGTGTTCTGGATCTAGAACTGATCCAGATCCTAAATTAAAGGAACTTGTATAAAAGCAGGAACCTATATAAAAGGAAGATTTAAATAGCTGACAACCTAATTTAATTTTTTCTGTTACTACCCAATTTAATAGTATTAACTCTAGGCACATGTGTATGTCTTTATCTCTGTGCGACTTCATTTTCTGTAGTACTAAGCTTTAATTTCTGATTACATTGTGCCATGTGTTATCTATTCATCTCACCAAGGAAAAATCTATACCACTTGAACATTCAGCAAAATTTCTTCAGATTTATATGTTGCAGAGACCCTCTATTGCCTTTCTGCCCTACAATCGGCTTCTCAAACGCTCTCAGATCTGAGGGCTGTACAGTCAGAATGTGTGTACACCCTTGAAACTTAATGACTGTTTTGTTAAAATGGGATTTTTTTCTTCCAGCATGATGGAATGTGTTTTAAGTTTGTAACTGATGCATTAATAATAACAATTGCTGCAATATGTTCAGTGAGTATGCTTAAAATATTAGTTCCTCTTCTAGAGTATTCTGTCTTTTTTGAAGTCTGGCAAATATAATTTAGTGTGCAAATCATTAATAACTTTAACCCATAATTAATTTCATATCTGTATATGCTGTTTGTACATAATGTGTAGGTAGATGAAACAATATCTACCTGTATGAATATAACTCCCAATATCCACTCTCTTCAGTGTTTTGTAAGCTTCTGGGTTTTAACATACAAAAGACATATGACTGAAAACAAGCAGTTCTTCATCTGTGCTCTTTTTCTTAGCATTCTTTGTGCTCCAAGTGTGCCCATTTGACCTGTAGGTTTTATTTTCTTAAAAGCACCTTTGATCCTCAGCTGTTTAGCTTCCTCAGAAGGAATCCCAAGCAGTTGGCCATCAAGAAACCTGGAATAAAAATTCCATTCACTAGTGTGTGTATTTGTGTGTGTGTATATATATATATGTGTATATGTATATATCTCTCTCCATATATATGTCCAAATATGTATACATAGATACATATATATATGTATATTTATATCAATCTCCAAATATATATCTATATCTATATATCTGTATACATATATATACACACACTCTTGGAGAGATATATATATTTTCCATTCATCAGTGTGTGTGTATATGTGTGTCTGTGTGTTTGTATATCTATAAAAAGTTATATTTGTACATACAAAATCTCTGTCTTAGGCTGATATAACTAACACAAGAAGCCATAATACTAGGGGTGTTAAAGGACCTTAAAAATTCCACCATATGGTCAATTATACCCCTAATCAGTGCTTCAAGATTTAAAATACTCCAGTCATGTGTGAGAGCTACAGATACTAGGTAAAAGAAGGGTGTTTTATTACTTTTTTCAATAAAATGCCACCTGACTCTAAAGGATAATGCACAATTTGTTCTAGCTAGTGTAAGCTCATTATTAGTTCCACAAATAAAGCTCTTTTGTATGTGCGATTTCAGAAGTTCAGCAATCTCTGTCTTACTACTCCCTTCATTTAAAGCCAAGATTCTTTGCCGAAATACACCAGAAAGAAGAGATATTATATATTTTTAAGACTTATTATGCATAGCAAAACTGTCATTATTGATGCAATACTGTGTCATTCCTTGTATAGGTGGGTACTAAGGAATCATCCAACAATATAGAGATATTGCAGATAAAACTGAACTGGAATATATGGGCTACAAAAATATATAAAGGAGGAGTTACATTCTTTTAGGCATTGTATTTTGATTTTACTATGGTTAAAAGATTACTTTGAACACCTGCCTTCCTCTTTGTCCAACCTACTTGTTTAGTCATTGCCTCATGAACATTAATTTGATCCTTAAAGTTATTTTCAAAGTACTGAGCTTTAGGAAACTTTGGAAAATTTGGGCAAATATTTAACATTTTGGCACAGACTCAGATCATTAATAGGAGGATTAAAGTAAGGGTTAGGTGGTAAACTTTTACTATGAGTATTACAATTCCTAGCATACAGCCTGAAATTCCATGATCAGCTGCTGCCTAAACTTGTTTTTTAAAGTGTGCATGTTTCACCTCAGAAATGGTGAGGTGTTCAATCATGTCTCACAGCACCCAACAAAGGGAATCTGAACCCATGTGAGTTAAGTTGTTACCAATAAACCATGCTCATGCTTTCATATGTGTTCGTCTCTCTGGCCCAATGAAAATTTCTTTTTTTCCCTCAAAATGGAACAATTCAGCATGAACAGTTTGGTGAGCCCATCTATTTCAGATCCATTTGGAGGGAGAAGTGAACTGGCTTGCTTAACTGCTAGTGATTCCCTAAGCTACTACCTAATAAGACGGCTGTACCTCCTTCCTATATGTACACTATATATGCACTTGAGATGTAAGTAAATTCACAATGGATGTGTATATACTCATACTGCCCATATTGTATTGTATTTGTATTTACAATTATTTCTTTCTGCATTTGTGAAAAAGGACTAACTGGAGGACGTTGATCAGGATTGTGCATTGCAGCTAGGGGTATGTCACTGTGTAACCAAAGAGTTGTAAAGGAGAAGAGTGAAAATTAAAGGCATCCTGATTTCTATTGACATGTCCTCCTGAGTGTTCTAGCTGTTCCCTGCTCAGCACTGTTACTGTGGATCCTCTTTCTCTCTGTCTTTCTGCATGCACTTAAGAAAAGCTTTTGTTACCTAAGTCAGACCTTGAGTTTTCATTTTGATATGTCCTCTCACACCTATCTTGAATCAGCAAAACTAGTCTCGTATCATCAGGTTACTTTTGAGTTGTACTGGAATAAACTGAAGAAGACTGAGCTTCTTAAATCTGTTATTTTGCCTGCAGAATCAGGTTACGTTAACCGAGAGATGAGGAAAACAAATACCTCAGTTATTACATGATGTATTGAGTAGACTCCAGTCAGAATATTATGAACCATATTAACTCCTATCTCATATTGATTTGGATGATTCAATCTGGAATGTAAATTCGTATCATTATAGTGAAAAAGTAGGCAAATGGTTATTTTCCCCTAGGGTATATGTTTTGTAAACTGGTATGAATATTAACCTCGAATATGAGTATGAATATTAACCTAGGCTTTGCATTATAAATGTGTAGATGGCTTCAAGGAAGAGATGGGTCTGTCTGGGCAAAAGAAGGAAATAGGTGCAGAACTGAAGGCAGAAAGGATGGAAGATATGGAAGCTGAGGATGGTTTCTTGCTGCTTTATTGTATATAATGGTGTGCTGGGAAATAAAAAAAAAAGGACGCCTATTTACTCTTTACTGTCTAGGCTTGTTTAAACCCATTACTGCTCTGCAAAGATGTTTTGGGTAATAGCTGTGCCCGTTGCTGTTTTAGAAGAGGTTCAGTTTTGGACAGTCAAGTCACTTTCTCCTAGAGCTACGATAGTCCTTATTCTGAGCCCTCTCAAAACCTTTGAAGTGAGCATACAACCAAGGTTAGAATATATGTCTGTGTATAATGATGATGATGCATGGTTGATTGGGAATAATTTTCAGTATTGATTAAATATAAATATGATTCATATGTCCTTCTACTTGACATAACACATGGTTAGGCTGCAGTCCTGCTAGGAAGGAAATAAATAACCAAAAGGAGAAAGCACACTGTGGATTTTGAGCGAGCTTATAATTTTTTGAATGAGTTTGTCATTTCTTAGATGTAATGTGATATACCATTGTTGTGGTTTAACCCAGCAGGCAGCTAAACACCACATAGCCATTAGCTCACAACTCCACCCCTCCCCGTGGGATGGGGGAGAGAATCTGAAGGGCAAAAGTAAGAAAACTTGTGGGTTGAGATAAGAAGAGTTTAATAATTAAAGTATTATTATAGTAATAACAACAACAACTATTATTATAATATACATTATAATATAGTAATATCAAAATATAAAAATATTATAATATATTATATAATACCTTATATTTATAACAATACATTATAATTATAATAATAATTAATATTGTAATAACAATAATAATAATAAATTGCAATGAAAAGGAAAACAATGGGGGGAGGGGAGAGAGAGAGACTCCAGGAAAAACAAGTGATGTAGCCACTAATCACCCACTGACCGATGCCCAGCTTGTCCCCAGGTAGCAGTTGCTGCCCCCCTGGCCAGCTCCCCCCAGTTTATATACCGAGCATGACATGATATGGTATGGAATATCCCTTTGGCCAGTTTGGGTCAGCTGTCCTGGCTGTGTCCCCCAGCTTCCTGTGCATGTGGCAGAGCATGGGAAGCTGAAAAGTCCTTTACTAGTGTAAGCACTGCTTAGCAAAAACTAAAACATCAGTGTGTTATCAACATTATTCTTATACTAAATCCAAAACCAGCTACTATGAAGAAATTTAACGCTATCCCAGCCGAAACCAGGACAATCATTTAATAAATATTAAGACAAAGTCTAAAATAAAGTGTCATATGAAGACTCCTATTATCTTTGAATATACTTATGTCTGTATTTAAGCTAACTCCATTTGTTATGCTGCAGACTGGGCATC
This sequence comes from Morus bassanus, assembly GCA_031468815.1. NCBI lineage: Eukaryota > Metazoa > Chordata > Aves > Suliformes > Sulidae > Morus > Morus bassanus. The sequence goes on along the minus strand of CM062568.1, from coordinate 81,531,541 downwards.
ACCACATGGACAGCCACTTGAAGAGGGTATTTTTCTCTCTCCTGAAACACCAAGTTGCAGATAGGACTATTTATCTTACTTTTCTCTCCCTTGGTCTATTATAAATTCATATTATCACAATTATTTTTATCATTTTGGCTGCTTTCATTACAGTTCTGTCATGTTTTTTCATCATGTTCTGGTTTAGCCCCGGTCAGCAACTAAGCACCACACAGCCGCTCGCTCACTCCCCCCACCCCTGTGGGACAGGGGAGAGAATCAGAAGGGCCAAAGTAAGAAAACTCGTGGGTTGTGATAAGAACAGTTTAATAATTAAAATAAAACAGCAATAATAATAATAATAATATAATGAAAAGAAAAATAATGAGCGAGAGAGAGATGAAACCTTGGAAGAAGAAAAAAAAAAACAAACCCCAAAACTAAACAACAAGTGCTGCAACCGCTCACCACCCACCGACCGACGCTGCCGGTCCCCAAGCCGCGATCGCTGCTTCCCCCGGCCAACTCCCCCCAGTTAATATACTGGGCATGACGCCACATGATATGGAATACCCTTTGGCCAATTCGGATCAGCTCTCCTGGTTGTATCCCCTCCCCTCCCGGCTTCTTGTGCACCCGGCAGAGCATGGGAAGGTGGAAAAGTCCTTGACTAGTGTAAGCACTACCTAGCAACAACTAAAACATTAGTGTGTTATCAACATTATTTTCATATTAAGTCTAAAACACAGAACTATACTAGCTACAGTGAAGAAAATTAACTATGCTGGCTAAAACCGTGACAGTATCCACCCCTTATTCCATACCATTTACGTCATGCTCAGGCCCCATACTATCCAATATGACCTCAATAACCACCACCCGCCTCCCCATCCTTTGATAACATACACAGATATCATTTATCATTCCTGTAGTCTATGGACCACCCCTGTAAAATATCTGTAGAGGGTCCACACATGTCCATTGAGTTCATTTAGTCCATAACTTTGGGCTCCATCTATCATAGCAGTCTTTCAAGGCCAGAGAGATGGTCTGTGTGGTGTTGCATTGTTGCATGCTGAAGCCAGTCTTTGTTCCACCACCGCTACACGCACGTTGCTTGGTTCAATCAAAGTTCATTCTTCATTAATTTTGGAAATTCTTACTATGATACCATTGATACGGCATATAGCAACCATAGGAGTGATGACATACAATATCATATAGCAATTAACAGCATACCATTCAGTTCATTGGCTATTTTCACCCAAAATCAAATCCCCTTGAGGCACACATTGAACTCCTCCATCTTCCCGCATCACCCACCAAGTGCACCCAGGTCCTCGAGCAAAAGCAATCCCACGAATGGGTTTGCCTTTGCCTGAGACAGGAATAACCCAGACGGTTTTCCCCAGCATATTTTTTACATGCACTACAGGGACTTTATCCCCTTCCACAGTACGTAAGAGCCAGCTCGATTGGCAGATCCCCTAGTATTGACTAACCAGGTGGCTTTTGCTAAATATGTATCCCAGCGTTTGAATGTCCCACCCCCCATTGCTCTCAGTGTAGTCTTTAACAGTCCATTATATTGTTCAATTTTCCCAGAGGCTGGTGCATGATAGGGGATGTGTTACACCCACTCAATGCCATGCTCTTTGGCCCAGGTGTCTATGAGGTTGTTTCGGAAATGAGTCCTGTTGTCTGACTCTGTTCTTTCTGGGGTGCCATGTTGCCATAAGACTTGTTTTTCCAGGCCCAGCATAATGTTCCGGGCAATGGCATGGGGCACGGGATATGTTTCCAGCCATCCGGTGGTTGCTTCCACCATTGCAAGCACATGGCGTTTTCCTTGGCGGGTTTGTGGCAGTGTGATATAATCAATCTGCCAGGCCTCCCCATATTTATACTGCAGCCATTGTCCTCCATACCACAGAGGTTTTACCTGCTTGGCTTGCTTGATTGCAGCACATGTTTCACATTCATGGATGACCTGTGCAATAGTGTCCATGGTCAAGTCCACCCCTCGGTCGCGAGCCCATCTGTATGTTGCATCTCTTCCTTGATGGCCTGAGGTGTCATGGGCCCACCGAGTTATAAATAGTTCACCTTTATGTTGCCAGTCTAGATCTACCTGAGCCGCTTCAATCTTAGCAGCCTGATCCACCTGCTGGTTGTTCTGATGTTCTTCAGTGGCCCGACTCTTGGGAACATGAGCATCCACATGACGTACATTCACAACCAGGTTCTCTACCCGGGCAGCAATATCTTGCCACAATGCAGCAGCCCAGATGGGTTTGCCTCTGCACTGCCAGTTGTTCTGCTTCCGTTGCTGTAACCACCCCCACAGGGCATTTGCCACCATCCATGAGTCAGTATAAAGATAGAGCACTGGCCATTTTTCTCGTTCAGCAATGTCTAAAGCCAGCTGGATGGCCTTTACTTCTGCAAACTGACTCAATTCACCTTCTCCTTCAGCAGTTTCTATGACTTGTCGTATAGGACTCCATACAGCAGCCTTCCATCTCCGATGTTTTCCCAAAAGATGGCAGGACCCATCAGTGAACAGGGCATATTGCTTCTCATTTTCTGGCAATTTATTATACAGTGGGGCCTCTTCAGCACGTGTCACCTCTTCCTCTGGCGATATTCCAAAGTCTTTGCCTTCTGGCCAGTCCATGATCACTTCCAAGATTCCTGGGCGACTGGGTTTCCTATTCGAGCCCGTTGGGTGATCAGTGTGACCCACTTACTCCATGTAGCATCAGTTGCATGTTGTGTAGAGGGGACCCTCCCTTTGAACATCCAGCCCAGCACCGGCAGTCGAGGTGCCAGGAGGAGCTGTGCTTCAGTACTGATCACTTCTGAAGCAGCTCGAACCCCTTCATATGCTGCCAATATCTCTTTTTCAGTTGGAGTGTAGCGTGCTTCGGACCCTCTGTATCCCCGACTCCAAAACCCTAGGGGCCGACCTCGGGTCTCCCCTGGTGCTTTCTGCCAGAGGCTCCACGTAGGGCCATTCTCCCCAGCTGCAGTGTAGAGCACGTTTTTTACGTCTTGTCCTGCTCAGACTGGCCCAAGGGCTACTGCATGAACTATCTCCTGCTTTATCTGTTCAAAGGCTTGTCGTCCCTCAAGGCCCCATTTGAAATCATTCTTCTTCTAGGTCACTTGATAGAGAGGGTTTACAATCAGACTGTAATTTGGAATATGCATTCTCCAAAAACCCACAACGCCTAAAAATGCTTGTGTTTCCTTTTTGCTAGTTGATGGAGACATGGCTGTTATTTTGTTGATCACACCCATTGGGATCTCCCGACGTCCATCTTGCCATTTTATTCCCAAAAACTGAATCTCCTGTGCAGGTCCCTTCACTTTACTTTGTTTTACGGAAAAAACAGCCTTCAGAAGGATTTGGACTATTTTCTTCCCTTTCTCAAAAACATCTTCTGCTGTATTGCCCCACACGATGATGTCATCAATGTACTGAAGGTGTTCCGGAGCTCCACCCTGTTCCAGTGCAGTATGGATCAGTCCATGGCAAATGGTAGGGCTGTGTTTCCACCCCTGGGGCAGTCGATTCCAGGTGTACTGGACACCCGTCCAAGTGAAAGCAAACTGTGGCCTGCACTCTGCTGCCAAACGGATTGAGAAGAATGCATTAGCGATATCAATTGTGGCATACCACTTGGCTGCCTTTGACTCCAGTTTGTGCTGAAGTTCTAGCATGTCCGGCACAGCAGCACTCAGTGGCGGAGTGACTTCATTCAAGCCACGATAGTCTACTGTTAGTCTCCACTCTCCATTAGACTTCTGCACTGGCCATATGGGACTGTTAAATGGTGAGTGGGTCTTGCTGATCACTCCTTGGCTCTCCAGTCAACGAATGAGCTCATGGATGGGGATCAGGGAGTCTCGGTTGGTGCGATATTGCTGCTGGTGCACTGTTGTGGTGGCAATTGGCACCTGTTGTTCTTTGACCTTCAGCAACCCCACAACAGAAGGCTCCTTTGAAAGACTGGGCAAAGTAGACAGCTGTTTAATTTCCTCTGTCTCCAAGGCAGCTCTACCAAAAGCCCACCTGTACCCTTTTGGCTCCTTGAAATACCCTCTCCTGAGGTCGTCTATGCCAAGGATGCATGGAGCCTCTGGGCCAGTCACAAGGGGGTGCTTTTGCCACTCATTCCCAGTTAGGCTCACTTCTGCCTCCAATATAGTTAGCTCTTGGGATCCCCCTGTCACTCCAGCAATACAAATGGGTTCTGCCCCTACATAGTTTGAAGGCATTAGGGTGCACTGTGCACCGGTGTCCACTAGAGCCTTATACTCCTGTGGGTCAGATGTGCCAGGCCATCGGACCCACACAGTCCAGTAAACTCGGTTGTCCCTTTCCTCCACCTGGCTGGAGGTAGGGCCCCTCTAATTCCAACTGCAGAATTCCCAACCCGCTTCTTGTGAATGGGAATCAGAAGTCTCTCTATTAAGATCACAAATAAAATCAGTGCTTCTACTCCTCTGTCTGGGGAACTGCTTACTGGAAACTGGAGCAGCAACTTTCCTGGAGGTCCCCCCTTGAGTGATTGTTTTTCCTTGCAACTCACGTACTCGTGCCTCTAGGGTCAAGGTAGGTTTTCCATCCCACTTCCTCATGTACTCTCCATGGTCACGCAGGTAAAACCATAGGGTGGCCCGTGGTGTGTATCCTCTCTCTTGAGCAGAAGGATGCTTACTCCTAATGGCTGAGATATTGGTCCATACAGGTAGGGAGTAGGACATATCCTCTTCAAGTTGCTGAACCTTCCGGGACAGTTTCTCCACAGCTGAGACGAGGGAGGAAGAGACATGTGCTTCGTAATCCCGGAGTTTATCAATCACATCCCCCACTGTTGGTGCCTCTTCATCTTTCCAGGACACTACTGCCAGTAGTTTACATGGGATGATGGTGCACTGTGTACAAACTTCCGCCACATGGGTCGTGTGCACTGGGCTTCATCTGGATCTTTGGGTGACTGTTCACTACCCAGGTCACCATAAATCACCTCAAGCACAGCTAATTCCCTCAGGTACTGGATACCTTTCCCCATGGTGGTCCATTTTCCTGGGCGATATAGAACATCTTCCTTGAAGGGATACCTTTCTTTCACAGCAGACAGGAGTCGCCTCCAGAGGCTGAGATCTTGTGTCCCTTTTCCAATCGCTTTGTCAATGCCCCCGTCCCTAGAAAGGGATCCCAGTTGTTTGGCTTCCTTCAACTGTAATTCCAGGCTACTGGCCCTCTTATCCCAGCATCGGAGCAGCCAGGTGACAACATGCTCACCTACATGATGGCCGAAATCTTTTCGTATATCTCGCAGCTCACTTAAGGATAGGGATCGGGTAGTTTCCGTCTCTTGTATGAGTTCTTCCTCTGCCTCCTCCTCTCCTTGTGATGGCCCTACTTTTCCATCATCTCTTTCTAAACGAGTTGACTTTCTCTTCCAAGATATCTTCTTGTGTATAGGGGCAACTGATATTGTCACGGGTTGATTCTCTGATTCAGCTGCAGTGTCTGTTGTGGGTGTTTGAGTGGTCACAGTGCCTGTCGTCAGGCTTGGAGTAGTCACAGCGCCTGTTGTGGGGTTTGAGTGGTCACAGTGCCTGTCGTCGGGCTTGGAGCAGCTGCAGGGCCTGTTGTTTTCACTTTCTTTTTCTTCTTAGATCCAGAGGCCTTCTCTTCCCCTTAAGGGTACTGAATACTCTTGAACAGGGCTCGGTAGGCATGGCCCAGGCCCCAACACATTGCAGTGATTTGTATCTCTCTGGAATTGCTAGGGTGACAACATACTTCCTCCAAATAGTCTACTAATTTTTCAGGATTGTGCACTTGTTCAGGGGTGAAGTCCCAAAACACTGCAGGTGCCCACCATCTCAGGCATTTGCCCATACTATCCCACATACCCTGCCACCCATAATTATTGAGCCTGGGGGCAGATCTCTGGATGATATTCTTGAATTGCTTATTAACCTTAGACAAAACCAAAACAATCTGCCATAGGAATATCAACAGATGTATCTTAACTACCCAAGGATGTTCAAGATACTGAAAAGTTGTTGTAATGAAGGAGGAGACATTACAGAAGACGGTAGCTAAGGTGCCATTCTGTATTTCCTCCATAAAAAACCTCTCAGAGGAGGAGGAGGTATAATTGCTAATTGTCTCCATGAGGTGGTACCCGAAGTACAGTAACGGCTTCCATGCAAGACCCAAATAACCAATAAAACTCAAGGCCAGTGTTTTAATAACAAATCTCCTAGGCAAAACATCTCTAACCACTGCAGAGCACAGCAAACTACAAAACCCAACGCCAATCTTTAACATGTACTTCAAAATCAGCATGGTGTAGGTCTGACTAACCAATATCGAGAACAGATGAATCAATGCTGTGACCAGCAACTGTTATTATTTCAAACCCTTCTGGCCCCACGTTGGGTGCCAAAAAGGACTGTTCTGGTTTAGCCCCGGTCAGCAACTAAGCACCACACAGCCGCTCGCTCACTCCCCCCACCCCTGTGGGACAGGGGAGAGAATCAGAAGGGCCAAAGTAAGAAAACTCGTGGGTTGAGATAAGAACAGTTTAATAATTAAAATAAAACAGCAATAATAATAATAATAATATAATGAAAAGAAAAATAATGAGCGAGAGAGAGATGAAACCTTGGAAGAAGAAAAAAAAAAACAAACCCCAAAACTAAACAAGTGCTGCAACCGCTCACCACCCACTGACTGACGCTGCCGGTCCCCAAGCCGCGATCGCTGCTTCCCCTGGCCAGTTCCCCCCAGTTAATATACTGGGCATGACGCCACATGATATGGAATACCCTTTGGCCAACTCGGATCAGCTCTCCTGGTTGTATCCCCTCCCCTCCCGGCTTCTTGTGCACCTCGCAGAGCATGGGAAGGTGGAAAAGTCCTTGACTAGTGTAAGCACTACCTAGCAACAACTAAAACATTAGTGTGTTATCAACATTATTTTCATACTAAGTCTAAAACACAGAACTATACTAGCTACAGTGAAGAAAATTAACTATCCCAGCTAAAACCATGACATGTTTCACTCAACTTATATGTAATGGTAAACTTCCTCTTTTAATTTTTGCATTATTATTCAGGCAAGAAAACATGATCAGTTCTGCAATTTGCATATTTTTATTCTGATAGAAATCTTAAAATAAATATTTTTTTCTGCAATTTATAGTTTAATGGAAATTTCTAACAAATGCTACCTGAGGTTTTTTAAATACACGACTTTCAATTTGTGGATGCATTACTTAGTGCAATATGCCCATGAGTGTACAAAGCAACATTTAAGAACATTAATAACAGTTAGGTAAAGACTCAAATTCTTCCTGTTATACTGATTACAAAAAACCGCAAAACAATCCTTGTCTATTTTATTGCTAAATCAAATAAAAGCAAGAAGAAAGACATTGAGATTTAGTCACTGATATTAAAGAGATTTACTAGAAAACTTTAAAATTCATGAAGTATGGTAAACTTTTTTTCATATTCATTCAATTTGTCAGGGCACCTCAGGGCTGTGGGGTCTCCCCATGGCGGGCCAGGGCAGGGCCTGGCAGCCGGGGCCCGTCCCACCCCGGCCGGGCGCAGGGCAGCCGGGGGGCACCGGGGCAGCCCCAGCCCCGGCACCGGGCACCTCCCTGGGGACGGGGACGGGGACGGGGACGGGGACGGGACGTGGGCCCGCGGGTGGGCCCGGCTCGGCGGGGCCCATGGCCGGGCAGGGCAGGGCTGTGGGGAGCCGGAGCCCGGCCCCGCTGCGGCGTCGCCGGGGCAGGGGCTGACGGCCCCGGGGGGCTGGTGGCGGGTCCTGGGCCCTGGGCACGGTGCGGGGAGCACCGGGGGGGGCTCGGCAGGGACAGGCAGGGCTGGGGGTGCCCGCAGGGACCCAGGCCAAATGCATGGCCTTTAACATTAACATGTTAAAAAAGAACAGTAAATTAATGTCATTTTCCAAAAATTTTTAAATCATATCTGTTTAATTATTTATACCATTGTATTCACTCTGAGTTTTGCTGTTGTCATATTGATTTAGATGAGGTTGCAGCAATATGGTATCTTAGAAAGGTTTTGGAATATTCCACATTTGTTTTGTCATTTTGCCCCTTATCAGCTGAAGCTTGCTTTCCGTTCCTCCTAAATTAGTCAATGAAAACAGTTAGTGATTAGCTCTCTAGGAGCAGGATTTCATTAATAATTTTAGCAAGTATGGACATGCTTTATATCTGTAAATGTACGAATGTGCATGAAGTTAAATTTAATGTATCCATCATAAAATAAGAATGGCATTTTCTTTGCATCACTGATTTTGAAGCAGAACCCTAGCTGAGGTGCTGTTCAGTCAGCATTATTTGCAGCTTTGGCAATAAAAATATACAAGGAAGTCTAGACATGGTCTATTTTGTTCATTCAGGTTTTTCTTTTCCCATAACAGAAAACCTTCCATTTTTGCTATTACATTAAAACATACAAAGTTGGCACATTCATCAAAGCTATTAACCAAGAATTGTCTTTGTCAGATTATCTTATGGAAATATTTGACATGAGAACAAAGTCTTGAACTGAGAGAGGAGTTATAAATTAAATGAGCTGAAGACTCGTGATCGGAGAGTGAATGTGAGACCACTCTGATCAAGTCAGAGATCCACACAGAACTCGGTATAATGCTTTGCAGGACCTCAGAAAACAGATGTCTCCACATTCCTGTGAGGAGGAGCAATCTCTCTGCTCAAACACTGCAACAGAATGGTAGTTGAGATAAATTGATCTTCTTGTAAAATGGTAAGAAGTCAGAGGGATGGCATTTAATGGCAGGGCTACAGAAGATGTGCTAATTACCAGGTTTTAAGACAAAAGGAACTTTTTTTTTCCCTTCTTAATTTTGCCTTTTCATGTATAATGCTAAGAATCTGACTGTTTGCTGTGTATATGGGGGATTGAAACCAAAGCCACCACTTCTATTTTAAAGGGATTAATAAGTACCTAGGAAAAACTAATGGTCTCAGGCTTTTAGAATATTACTGTCAGGAGGTTTAATTTCAAGATTTGTCTTTGTCTATATCATGATGCCCCTGACATGTAAGTCACATAATTTTTGTCTGTAGCTGTAATTTCTAGAGAATTAATGTGTAGTAGTTCTAGCATTTGTACATTAATTACCAGACTTCTATTTAGTTTATAGCATCTTTTGTACTAGTTTCCCCATGAATACCTACAGGAAAAAAGCTAGAAAGATGTTTAGGATATATAAAGGTTGATATGCTGAACCACTAAAGAATATTGATTAACAGTCTTTCCTGCAACTCTGTTAGATCTTGGGCCTTTCTTTAACAGCAAGCTAACAAATCAGCCTAATACAGATTTATTTCCTGGTACAGTGTAGTGGAATTTCAATGTTCTTAAAACCTCACTTTCTAATACATAGGGGTTTTTGCAGTTAAAACCATAGTATTTTAAGGATTTATAAAATAAATATATATCTAACCTGTCTAATTCTCTCTATATAAAGACATAAAGTTCTTTAAAGACATATATGTTAATGATCTAACATTTGGCCCAACAGGGTGTATTTTGAACTCCTTAGGAGATCAGAATGAGAATCCAGTCAAGTGGAAAGTGAAAACAGATTTGTTGTCTTCCTTCTATTTGCTCATATCAAACAAATTTTACAAGACTAATAGTCATGTAGCTGCTCAAAACTTGTCTAAATGTAGCGGGACATACTAAGAAAACAAGGAATGTGCAAAAGAATAGGAGCTACGTGTATTACGATAGTTTTCATCTGACCAGGTAAAAGTGTAGTTTACCTCTACATTTGAGTTTGTAATCTCTCCACAGTCAGTAAAGAGGAGTAAAGAGGTATATTTAGACACACACAAGTCTGTGGGGCTGGATGGGATCCACCCAGGGGTACTGAGGGAGCTGGAAGAAATGCTCACCAAGCTACTTTCAATCATTTACCAGCAGTCCTGGCTAACTGGGGAGGTCCCAGCTGACTGGAGGTTGGGAAATATGACACCCATCCACAAGAAGGGCTGGAAGGAGGATCCAGGGAACTACAGGCCTGTCAGTCTGACCTCGGTGCTGCGGAAGGTTATGGAGCAGATCATCTTGAGGGCCACCATGCAGCACATATAGGACAACCACATGATCAGGCACAGTCAGCATGGGTTTATGAAAGGCAGGTCCTGCTTGGCTAACCTGATCTCCTTCTGTGACAAGGTGACCTGCCTAGTGGATGAGGGAAAGGCTGTGGATGTTGTTTACCTGGACTTTAGTAAAGCCTTTGATTTAAATCAAGTTGGCAGCTGGTCACAAGTGGTGCTCTCCAGGGCTCAGTACTGGGGCCAGTTCTGTTTAATATCTTTATAAATGAACTGGATGAAGGGATCGAGTGCACCCTCAGTTAGTTTACAGACAACACCAAGCTGGGCAGGAGTGTTGATCTGCTCGAGGGTAGGAAGGCTCTGCAGAGGGATCTGGACAGGCTGGATCGAGGGGCTGAGGCCAATTGTATGAGATTCAACAAGGCTCAGTGCCGGGTCTTGCACTTGGGTCACAACAACCCCATGCAATGCTACAGGCTTGGGGAAGAGTGGCTGGAAAGCTGTCTGACAGAAAAGGACTTGGGTGTGTTGGTTTACAGCCAGCTGAACATAAGCCAGCAGTGTGCCCAGGTAGCCAAGAAGGCCAACAGCATCCTGGCTTGTATCAGGAATAGTGTGGCCAGCAGCAGTAGGGAAGTGATTGTGCCCCTGTACTCGGCACTGGTGAGGCCGCACCTCGAATACTGTGTTCAGTTTTGGGCCCCTCACTACAAGAATGACATTGATGTGCTGGAGTGTGTCCAGAGGAGGGCAACAAAGCTGGTGAAGGGTCTAGAGAACAAGTCTTATGAGGAGTGGCAGAGAGAACTAGGGTGGTTTAGTCTAGAGAAAAGGAGGCTGAGGGGAAGCCTTATCGCTTTCTATAACTACCTGAAAGGAGGTTGTAGTGAGGTGGGTGTCAGTCTCTTTTCCTAAGTAACAAGTGATAGGACAAGAGGAAGTGGCTTAAAGTTGCATCAGGGGAGGTTTAGATTGGATATTAAGAAAAATTTCTTCACTGAAAGAGTTATCAAGCATTGGAGCAGGCTGCCCAGGGAAGTGGTTGAGTCCCCATCCCTGGAGGTATTTAAAAGACATGTAGATGTGGTACTTAGTGACATGGTTTAATGACCCTGGTGGTGTCAGGTTTAAGGTTGGGCTCGATGACCTTAAGGGTCTTTTCCAACCTAAATGATTCTATGATTCTATATGAATTGATGTCTAAAACAGGTCAGAAGAAGCTATGCAGCTCCTTCCTTTCCTTTTTTGTCTGTACAGAGATCTAAATGTTGCTAGTGCGGATACAGATATTGTGTGAGCATGCAAAGATAAGTTGTGTTACAAGATTAAGTTTATTTCAATAATAATCAGAAAACTTTTGAAATGTTTAATGTCTTTCAACAGTGGTTAGTTTGTTGGATTTTTTCTTTCACAGTAGAGGCTTTTCATTTCTAGAACTCATTGCATTTGAACTTTTCAAAGAACACCACTAGCTTTGAACAAGATCCAGGGAGGAAACTTAGATGTTTGAACCGAAAATATCTAAAAATTACACACCTGGCCATAGCAAAGTGACTCAAGAAAATTTAGTCAAAGAGCTAATCATGATAGATAAAGAAGAGAGAATTCAATCCTCAGGTAGCATCTAAAAAGCCAGATCATGCATAGGGAGTCATTACAGTTGATAGGGAATATTAAACCCAAAAATGTGTTTGCTTTTTCAGCCACATCTAAGACACCAGAAGAAAGAAAAGATCTCTAAAGGAGCAAATAAACACAAACACAACTCTTTCTCTTTCATGAATAGGCACTGAGTTAAACAAGGGGACTTGTGTTTTCAGTTGTCTATTGCCAAGTTTGGCTTTGTTTATATCTTGTGACTGGAAAGAAAAAGTGGAAAATTCTGTGTGCGTTTAGGACATGGAGTCCTAGCAAATAACTGATCTGCCACTGCCAGCCCTCCTGTCCCTGTCCTGTTGGCCCTGTGTTCTTGGCTGATGGTTTACCAGGTTGACATCTGGCTCCTTCCAGATATTTTGTATGCAGGTAATTAAAGCATTCTGGGAAATGAGCCACGTGTATTTCAATATTCTTAGACTGCTTGCTGTCCAGGATCTAGATTTGCTTTTTCTGAATGCTTTTCTGCCCTCCATCACAATCATCTGATTCTCACTTGTTCTGCTCTATAAGCAGGAAAGCAGAAATATTTTTCTGTTTCTTTTTGAAATCAAAATAATTTAAGTGGCCTGATTTACACTGTGGCCTCATAAGCAATTGTATTAAGGATGGCAAAGACAGCATTAACGTGAGAATGAATGTTAGAATGGGGAGGGGGGAATGGGACTTCAGCTAACTTCTCCACCAGAGAGAATATATTGTGTAACTGCAGCCTTTGTTACAGTAAATGAAGATTTACCATGCCAAGGATTTGAAATATTTGGCTAATAATTGAATTGGTTAGCCATCTAAAATAATTAGCTGTTGGTAGATATAGAAGGATTATTTTACAAGAGATATAGTGCCTAGAATATTAGAATTCCCTACCAGATGTGTTTCTGACGCTATGGGATCTATTTTGACTGGACTAACACATCATTTATGGTCAATCAAATTATTACAACATGTAAATAGGAAATATCTTGTGGGGTTTGATTACCCATTTCATTTGTATAATAGTGGCTATTAGCAGAACTTTATTTGTGTATTTATTACTTTACAATGCAAAGCTCTAAAACAGGAGTAGACCATGCAAACTCCTTGAAGTGGATGATTTATTCAGTATGTTTAACCTTGTTAAAATTTATGAAATATCCACATGCAAGCTGTTTAAATTTGTTCATGATAGATTGGATCTTTTTGCCAAGAATATAGTTTAAAACACACGTCAACAATTTCCAACAGAAACAATGAACAACTTTCAACAGAAAAAAAAAATTAATTGTAATAACTATTACTCCTCCACTGGGTAGCTGAAACATTTGGAATGCAGAGGGAAATCAAAGTGAGTTCAAGATGGCTGATGCTAGTGAAGCTGCAACGCTTCATGCAGTTATTGTGTTATTGATACAATTATTCCATCAGAGTTCTCACAAGTAATGTCAACAAAACACACACATACAAACTCTTATACACATACATACATGTTTGTATTCACATCCCTAGTCACAGAAAATGAAAAAAGGGGTTATAGATACCATGGAAGTAAATTCACTCTGGCTGTTTTCACCAATGTTTACAAATGTTCTCATAGGTACTCGTATGATAAGAGCTACATAAGAAGGAACTAAGAAAATGAAACCCAGATTATTCCTTAATAGCTGATTGCAAATAAGCAGCGATCTGCAGGGATTCACTGAACCCCAGAAAATCCCATTTTATAAGGCTGATCACAAGATCAGAGATTTCTCCAAGCACCTTATCAATTTGCAGAACAAATATCAAGTGGTAAACATGCCAGGATCCCACAGAGCTTTAGAGGCAGAGCAGTTGCTACATATCGATGTGCAGAGTACTTTCTCAAAGTGGCCTATGCAGTGGGTTTGATATGTAGCCCTATGTGCTTTACCTCCATGAACTTATTTTTCTTTTGTGAGTATTTCTATTAAAGTTGAAAAGTACTGATTTTGGGGGAAACCCTTTGCTATTTAGGCTGGTTCACAGAGCCATAATGTGTCTCTTTTAATGTGGCAGTTTACATATATGCTTTGCCTAGGCATAAATGGCAGTCCTGGGATTTAATCTGCTGCCTTCTGTGTTCCTGTTGCTGGTGCACTGAGGGAGGCACGTCCTTAAATTTATTCCAAATTCACATCTGTTTCTCCAGTTGGATAGACTTTTAAGATTCAAATGTGATGGTGCAGCTGTTGGCCTTTTGCACATGTTGTCTCCTCCTTTGAGGACCAAGAATTAATTTTCTCCTTTTACAGAACAAAGATACAAATAGTTTTCTTCAGGGGCTAGTTTGCATTAGGCTCTTCGGCACTCTCAGCAGTGTGGAAAGGCAATTCGCAAAACACTTTTCCATCCCTGTGCAAGGTTCAGTCACTGTTCCCTAGCTTAATTTCCAAAAGAGGGAAGGCACCACAGAAGGTCAAAGCCACAACCATTCTTTCCCATAATTGTGGGGTAGGCCAGGTGCATTGGAGGGTGGAAGAGCAGAAAATAGTTTACATAGTCGCCTGCACATAGAGAACTGTGTATTTATGATGTGAACCTGAAGTTCATTTTGCAGACCATACTGCATTAAAATACTGTTGCAAGCATTCATGGTCGCAGAGAAAAATGTGTTTATATATGCCATTTTTTGTGTCAAGCCCTCTTGTATGTGTGCCTGATCCTTTAGCTTTCTTTACTTTCAAATATGTGGTGACTTGTGTGCATGTGGGAGGCACGGGGAGGCAATTTTCACAGTGACTCACTGGAAAACTGAAAACACGAGAGAAAGTTAATGACAGTAATTCCTTCATTGAAATGTTTTAAAGCAACAAAATAATATAAATGATGATTTCACCTTGTTTCAACTTATCGATAATACACAGTCATACTTTCCTATGAAAATTTATTCTAACAGTGCAGTTTGAGAGTGAAATTTTTTACTGCCCTTAATACTGTTTTATAACATTCCTTTGTGTTTTAGTGTGTATGCCAGGACATTGTTGGAATTAGGAATGGATGATTTCAGCACCCTGAGAGAACTAATGAAGATTAGTATAAGTAGTTCCATGAAGCATGAAAAATAGTGAGATTTTGGAGAGAAGAGGGTAAATCAAGGTTAAATTCTGCCTCCACAAAAGAATGAGGAATGTAGACAGATTATCTAGCAAGGGCTGTAGAATACTTTTTGGGGAAAAAAAAAGAAAAAGCAACTTCATTACATTCCTGTGATTTGTTCTAGTCCTCCTGACACAGGCTATTAAAAACCTTGTTTATGTTTTAGAGACTTTTTTAAAGAGCACTTTGGGGCTTTATAGTGTTTGTAGAATGTTCTTTATAGTTAAAATTACATGCTGAGGTGGCAGGCTGCTGAGCTAATATATTGTTACACTGATTAAATTGATTAAAAGCTTCATTTTTGACAGGCAAATTGTAGAGGCTGAGATCTCTTTATTGCACATTTCAGTAATTCAGCTCATGTCTTGTCCTATCTAATAATCACTTCTCTGCCTCCCTGTTTAGGAATCATCTCAGC
Organism: Morus bassanus; assembly: GCA_031468815.1. Taxonomy (NCBI): domain Eukaryota; kingdom Metazoa; phylum Chordata; class Aves; order Suliformes; family Sulidae; genus Morus; species Morus bassanus. The sequence goes on along the minus strand of CM062568.1, from coordinate 81,516,234 downwards.
AGCAGGTACATTTTCAAACAGCATATTAACTGCAGATCTGAAGTACATGAGTCACAGTGCATTGGCATTACAAAAGCCTTATTCAAGGTAATGGCTTATTCAGTGAAACACTTGAAATGTATTCCTTTCTTTTTTTTATTGGCTTGCTATATTGTGGACAAAGAAAGGGGCCCTTGATTTTTAGATTAGAAAATAAAAGATTGCTCTTACTATAGCTGTGGATTGATAGGAGAGGTCATACTGCAGAAGCATTTTATGTCCTATGCAGAACAACATATGCTTACTTACAAATGTGTAACAGAGCAGAACATAAAACCTTACAAGAAATCACTGAAGATAAGATATAAAGAAGAGGATTCAGCAACTTAAATCAGTTGTAGAAGAGATACTTTGCAATAAATGTGGAAATAAGGTGAGCTTTTTCAAAAAACTAAGGAAATCTTAAATTGCTTTAAATAAATGTAGATGCCTGCAGAAAAATCTGTAGGCTTCTGAGGGCTGTGCAAAGTACAAAGTGTTCACAACTTGCCAACAGGAGAGACTGAAGGCAGTCCAGAAATGTGAGTTGGCTGATAGTACTACACAGATATGGGTAGTCAGTGCCAGCCACAAACTGCACATTCCCAATTTGATACATGTATTAAGCATTTTTCAGGGTAAAAGCAGACTTGTTTAGCCAGAGATCAGTGCCCAGCCCAATGGCTCTATTAAATGAAGAACACACCACTTGCCTATCTTACAGCATGAAAGGTAAGAAGATGAAGTGCATCTACCTGGTTCAGACTGAAGTTCCATTAGCTCAGTACCCTGAATTGCAAATTCTATGCAATGGACCATACAACCCAGCTTCTGGCTATCAGAAGTTTAAAAACTTCTGGAGTTGTGGTGACATTCTTCCCCCTCCATTTGGATGCCACTGATGAAGGTTATCTTTGGATTTTACTTTTTGAAACTATATACAATATAGGCCATGTAGTATCCTGTGACAGTGAATCGAGTAACTGAATTATGTTCCATTTTAAACCTGTCATTTCATTTGGAGACCCATTTTTCTTTTATTGTGAGGAATGATAATTAATCATTTAATGTCTTACTTTCTTCCTACTATCCATTACATCAGAGAGGTCTGGCTGTCTCCATCCATTATGCTATTGAAACACCCCAGATACAGTAGTGTTTCCAAAACTGCTCTAACTACACTGGCAGAACTTAGTGCAGGTGTAAAGACAGTTTAAATGTTGGTATCTTTCCCTCTGCAGACAGGAATCTAAAAGGGTAAGTGTAAAGGAAAAATAGTTTGGGGCTGGCTTGGAAAGGGGTAAGGAAAGCATTGAGGGCACATGGGACTCTCAGCCACATGAAAATCTGGGAGACTGCATCTCCCGGCAGCTAGAAGTTGACATTCTTTGGTCTTAACATCTGTAAACACCTCTGAAAACAATGATAGGGAGGTGTAGTACCTGACCATACTTGGAAGAGCCTGCTGTGAAGCACAGGTCACTGGGATCTGATGTGCTTGCCTGACACTAGTAGAATAGACACTGCCTACAGTAAGTCAGGGTAGGAACTACAAAGCCTTCTGACTTTTTTTTTTTTTTAAAAAATTGTTTTCTAGTGGGCAATGCAAATTACAAATACCTGCAAAATTAAGGTGGGAATCCTATGTCATAAGTGTGCATTAGATGTGATACACAGGTCATAAGGGATAGCATAATGAAAGTAATCAGTTTAGATTTCATACAGGGAAGAAATGGGACCATGTAGAGATGTTGGTCATCCTAGCAGCATTTTGACTAGTACCAACAACATGTCACCAATCCCCAGAGATTTAGCATCTAAAATCATTTCCGCACAGTGCTGGGAATTGTTTATAGGAAGTTACATTATTTTTCAACCCCCTCTCTAATCTGTACGTCTGTGTGAACAAGCACATCAGATATTTTTGAGGCTATCTGCAAAAGATAGTCTCCACAGTCCACAAATTTAGAACTCCTTAAATCAGCCCAGCTCTCAGCCCAACAGTGAATGAAACACTTTTCTTTCCTGTATCCCTATGAAAGAACATGTTTTGTATCCTGTAAAGCAAATAAGGGGTTATTTTGGAATTACTTCATCCAACAGGTCTTCAGCAGGTCATTTTCTGGTAAGTCTGAGCCAGGATACTGGTGCGTACTCTCCTAATATATCTCCTTGAGCGAAGGACATTTAGGTGTTTCTAAGGGATAATTTGACCTGCTATATAGCCCTTGTCAGCAGCTAGGAAGGCCCTTACAGCATTTATCTATAGTTAGAAATACAGCACCATATAAGCCTAAGAGAAAAATATGAAGTGCAAACAAAATATATGTCCAGTAAGGCTAATTATTCCTTCACCATCCACTATAAAAGACTACACATTGAAGCTTTTTCATTTAAAGAGTTAGAGATTTCACTTATTACCTATGCTGGATCATCCTGTACACTGGGGATTTGTAATCCCTATTTGCTCTCCACCCTTCCCTTCTCATAATCCAGAGATTTTCTTCACCAAGGGTCTCCGCGTGAATAAGACATGGTGTTTAGCCAATATTTTAATTTCTACATTTTGTGCTGTTGCACACCTGTAAAAATACATTTATTATTTCATTAAGGAGACTCAAGGAGAGCCAGGGGAACCTTTAAATAACAATTGTTAGAAATTCTGTTCTTCTGTAGCCATTTAACCCTCCCCTGCCTTTTTCCATGTTTTGTATTATGACCTGTCAGTCTACCTTCAAATCGCAAAGTTTTCAGAAAATGCAGCCACTAAAGAATCAGGGACAGAAGGTTTGCTGTTATGTTCCTTACCAAAACTTTGGTACAGCAGCCAATTTTAAGATGAGTGGAGGCTCATATTCAACAATAAAATTATTCCAGATTTTGTTTTCTTTCAGTTTCACCCAATCTGATTTTTCTAAAATCAGAAATTTCAGCATTTTTGTTTTGCATATTCAAGCTATGTTCCTTCTGATTGCTGTGAGGGATCCCCACAGCCTAATTTTAGATGCCTAACTTTGGCTTTCCCTTGCTTTCCTCCAGATATGATGATTCAGGGCAGGAACACATTTGGAATAGTGTACCTCTTTTCAGTGTCTATGTATGGATACTGGTAAGCCGGACCTCCTGATTTAGACCTATTAATCATTTTTCTAAAGGTAGGTGGTGTTAATATCCCTTTCCACAAAGGACTGGCTGTCTAAACTAGTGCACAGTTACTCTGGGACTTCGGGACCTACTGAGGATCTCACTGGTATACAGTAATGTGTTTTGGATTTAGGCATGGGATAAGTGTATGTGTGTTTGGTTGATTGCACCTTGCTCTCTGTTGTGCTGATGTGCCCCTATTGGTACCCCCTAAAGTTTTGAAATCTGGACTCAAATGAAAAGATTTCCATAACTCCTATCCACTCATCTCATTCCTTACTGTTTGGGTCCTTGCCATTTTTAACTGATATTAGCCAATGCAGAAGAAATACTGCTTTGTCTCATGATCTTGATGATTGTTAATACTTATAGAATGATGAATATATTTTAACAAGTGTATATCCATCTGGCTCTGTACACCTTGGAAAATAACCACAGATGTGTGGAAAAATGAATGCAAAGATGAAAAAGAGCAGTAAATTGTGCATGACATTCTTCTGAAATGGTCTCGCTTTCTGAGGTCAACAAATTGGAAGTAATTGTTGGGACTAGGTATGGCAGAGCTGGGGAAGGATATGGGGAAATTCAAATGAAAGAGATAACATTCCTAGAGTTCTCTGGAGTTGAAGTGATATATTGTCTCAGCAATACTCTAAGATGTCATTATTAATAAGCCCAATGACCTGAACACTTACTAATCAGTTTGGAGTTCCTGGATGAGCTATTGGAACTGTCCTTAAAAAGATGTATTTCTTATTAAAAAGGGGCTGACACCCCTGGACCATGAAGCTTGCAAAGATACAAAAAAATAGTCAGTATCCCGGATTATTTTGGGTCACTGCTGGAATCCACGTACCTTCTCTTTACCTGCCTCTTTCTCAGCAGAGCTCAAAGGCTTAAGAAAATTCCCATTGCTGTATATTTATCAGTATTGAGGCAGAGGACTATGGAAGGTTCCAAGAGTTCATTCAGACTAGATATAAGGAAGACATTTTTTACAATGAGGGTGGTGACACACTGGAACAGATTGCCCAGAGAGGTGGTAGATGCCCCATCCCTAGAAATGTTCAAGGTCAAGCTGGCCAGAGCTCTGAGCAACCTGATCTAGTTAAAGATGTCCCAGCTCAGTGCAGGGGGGTTGGACTGGATGACCTCTAAAGGCCCCTTCCAACCCAAACTATTCTATGTTTCTATGATTCTATGATTATTTCCAGTAAGAAAATGAATTATGCTAGTAGAATTACTACGAATATTAATTTATGTTGTGATTCTTCTTCCCTTTCTGAAAGATGCAGTCAGTTTTCTGATTCTTGGCTAAAGAGCTCTGAAACATGGTAACAAGCTCAATTTATGTACCACACAGCTACCTCTGAGAGATTTTGGTGGATTTTTGGTGGAGGATCATCAGCCTATACTAAGGGCAGAAGCCCAGCCCTGAGAAGGCCCTGAGGTCTTGCATTGCTTGTGAATCCCAAGCCACTGAGAAAGATCTAGAAAGATGGTTTCAGAGACAGTGCTGAATAATTGGAGAAAGATATGGACTTCTATTAAAGTTCATTAGTACTTTCTCATCTGAAGCTATGTGGGTAAATAAGGATAGAGATTTCGTTGGATTTTGTACTACTGCTTCCAACCGAAAAACCTGGCCAGAATTAAGCAAAGATCTGGATTGAATACTGAGCCACTGAAATGTCTTTTCAATCATTTCAACAGAGTTGTCTTTGCTCAGTTCTTCACAAAAACACAGTTTGCATTTATAGAGTACTTGTAAAGCAAAGAGCCAATGTTTCTGAACAAACTCTATGAAGAAAAGAGTTCAACCATAAAAAAATTAAAAGAAATTGGAATGTGTTTTCAGATTAATGTAGTCTATCTAAAAGAAATACTGCAAATATTACCTACATACTCAGTTTGTTCCAAGTTTAATAATCATTTTATCCCATATACTTACTGCAGTCTTAACACTATCTCTGCAAAGACATTATGTGGTATTCATTAGCTTAACATATGACAAGTACAGAGTTGACAAGGTTGACAAGACGCAAAGTAGAATTATGTTTTTATGTGGGCAAAGTGTATCCCTGCATGGATCAGGAACTTCATGACAGTGACACTTCAGCAGCAAGTCACAATAACTGACTAAAAGATCTTAAAAAGTTTTCCAGAATGTATATAGTCATGATATGCATGGATCAGCTAGGTAGTAAGAATTAGCGTAAGGACAGCCATATGTAGAAGACTGTGAGATGCAAATTAGCATGTAAACAGAGAAAATCACGACTGCAAGTCTATCTTAACTTTCAAGAAAAGAAAAAAAGCTTTACTCCTTTTTCTATTTATACAGATAACTGTTCACACAAAAGAATAACAAGTGTTTTCTATGATTAACTTAAGGATAAAACTGATGTATGGCACTAAACCAAAATTTTCATGATTGGGAATCTATTCTTCAGTGACCGAGTACTGCTTACATTTCTTTTAGAACAGTGTTAGAACAAAGTTCGTTTTTTTTTTTTTTTTCATGATGCAGGCTAAAAATCAGAATTACCTGATCTCATACATGTTGAAGTTTATAACAGAATGCATAAGGGTAAACTATAAAAACAAAAATAAATGAACAGTTAGTGAATGTAAATCTTATCTAAAACTATCATGGCAAAGGATGCAATATGGAGGGATATGCCATATATTGGTTCTCATATTCCTGAGTTGATATTTTGATTTCAGCAGGCATAATTACTCTAACCAGATTTAGCTGTACCTCTGAAGAAAATGCTAAATTTACAAGAGATCATAAGCACTATTGAAGGGTTAAATGTTGACAAAAGCCAGGAATGAATGATTTATATGAGGAAAATTATATACTGAGATTTTGCACTGTGTGTGCACATGCATTTACATGCATTCACATGTTTGTGTGGTTCAGAAATCTTGCACAGGAAACAGAGCACAGGTCTATCTCCTAATCCAACTTTTCTGAATATTATTGAATTTACAGTATTTATTATGTACAGAATTTTTTATTATTAATTCAAATGCAGCATTGGATGAATATTGTAAAAACAGACTTGGGCAGATTGCAGAAACCTACTAAATATCAATTCTATTAGGGCTAGGCTTCAAATTCAAATCAATTTAATTATGATTTTTTTCTTTCTATTGCCATCATTTTGCTTATTTACTTGCAGCTAACAAAATGTGCTGCAGTGAAAAAAATAATTGCCTCTTTATGGCACTCATAATTCAGAAGATTTGTTTGAAGCAACTGTATGTGTAATGGATTATATAAATTAATGATAAAGTGTATTGAAATGTATTAACTTCAATATAATTTTCAATAAGAAGCTGAAGGTTATGATAATTGAAGTGTATGGTTGTTGGAAGTAAAAATGGACACTTATGATATACAAGTTTGAAACATACCAAGGGAAGTACTTTTTTTCCTGTAAGGTGCCATTTTATTTAAAGTGTTGCCATTTATTGTATTAATTTCTAATTTGCATTCAGGAAAACTTGGTCACACAGCTTCTGGTGACTTCTGAGGTGGAAGCTGACTACCCCTGTTTTGAGGAGAATGGTGGTCTCTGCTGGGTCATCATGACATGCTCTGCAAACAGTTGTCCTTGAGCTGTGTATGACAGTGAGATGGCACCTGACACCTGAAGATACAAAGAAGCAGGAACCAGACTGCACTTCTCTGACTTACCTATAAGCAGTGATTATGGAGAAAGCTGTTTTGGAGCCAGGTGGTATAACAGACCAGTAAAGGGATTTAAGCTCCTCAAAGCGTGGCAGATATCTGGAATAATCTTTCTAGATCATGTTGCCTTGACGAAAAAACCCTGGGATAGGAATTTCCCAAAATATAAACCTCAAGTGACTGAAAATAAGAAAAGACTTAAATTAATTGGATTTTTCTCAGGTCTTGAAAAGAGAAAGGCCACATCTTTTCTGCAAAATGAGAGAGGCCATGAACCATTCTCTGGCTATGAGGCTAAGTGGCAAACCTTGATTCACACCCACACACCTAAAATCTCTTCTGAAACATGGTAGAAACATTTGAATTGCCTGTCCAGAACAAACCCTGAATGCACAAACATTGTCTGGGACGTGGTTAGCTGTCAGAGAGGCCAGAAACATACCAGAAAGATAATCCAAAGGCAGGGTAAGCTGTAGTGTGTTAGAATTTTTCTAGATTAAGCTGATTGTATGAAGTTTGTTGCTGTCTGGCTTCAAAGAAATAAAACATCTGTAGAGATTACTCTTGATAAAAATCTCTCACTTTACATCATTTATTCCTTCTCTAAATGAGGAACAAATCTTTTAAGTCTGAAAAACATTCTACTTTGTTTTTATCTTAGCCTGATCCTACAAACAGAGCATAGTGACAGAAGAAGTGAAACCAGACTTACAGTGGGTTCCGATTTCCTACATTCTTTTCTTTGCTAAGTTTATGCCATTTTTCATTTTTGTAGCTTACCCTTATGCATTATGTAATAATTCATTCATAAAAATCCCTTCCAATTAAACATCAAAGGGTACCTTAAGCTAAAGAATGTATGTTTAATGGATTGTATATTTAGATCCAACTGCAGTTATTGGGAATCTCATGATTCAAAATAACAGCATAATCTTCTGCTTTGGTTTGTGGGGTGGTCTCATGTCTGTTTCAACAATGAGATGTTGATTCACAGCCTCAAGACAGACTGTGATGTTGTACACTACTAAGACGGAGTAACTGTTGATTAGTTCTCCCACCAGCAGAACGATATTGAATGGGTGGGACCTGAGACAAGGACTATGTTACAGCATAAGGTAGATGATATTTTTGTGGGACTGGAAAAGAATGAACTCAAGAGTCATTTGTGTTTCTAGACCAAGGCAATAATTAGTAATTGCCTACAACAAAAAGTCAAAACTATGATTGCAATTGTTATGGAGGAAATACCAAGTGTGTTTTTAGAAAGCTTATTTTCATCCAGGCCATTTAGCAATTCAGAACAGTTTGGAGCAAGGCTGTTTTAATACCTGGGATCATATAAATAGCAGATGCTGGAAGGAAATGTTGTCTCAGTTGACCAATGCTTTTCTTTTATTTAGCTTAGTTTACTTTCATTTCTTGCAGTATCTCATTCAAAGTGCAAGTCAGATGCAATCTCTTTGGGTACATTCCTATTCCTGCCAGCTGGGAAGAAACAAGCAAGATCTTCTCTGTAGCAGCCAGAGTAGTTATTGATAGAGTGTCACTCAGTTGCTATGCTCCCACTTCTAAAAGGTGGGAGGGGAGGCTTTCACGAATCAGACAGTGAGACACCACATTGGAAGAAAAGAAAGAAAAGAAAGGCAGAATAAATGAACTACAGGGGAAAAAAAAAAGAGAATTTGTGAAACTTCTTCAGAAAGTCTCTGGCTCAGAATTATTTGGAAATGGGAGCTCAGGGGACAGGGAATCATACTCTCTAAGCTGCTGGGAAGCACACAGAGCTCTCAGGGGAAAATAAGTTAAAAAGCTGGGAAATGTCACTAACAATATATCGGTCTGTTTTCCCTCTCTCACTCCTACTTTCTCCCCATTTCCAATGATTTAAAGTGAGCTGTGATTAGCCTGGTGACCCTGGTGGGTGATTTCCCTGAAGAGAAAGTAAACTACAATATTTAAATGTAGCATTTGATATAAGCATGAGCCAAGCCTTACCTTTTTATGGCTGGAAAAGAAGGAAACACAAGAGACTTATGATTTCACTTTAATGGTTCTGCTAATAGCCAGATTGGCTGGTGTCAGACTGTGCCTGAGACAGGCCTCAGCATTTTTCTGGTGTAAAGGAAGAAATCACAAGAGACGTTCTTTTTCCCTGTCATAACCAGGTGTTTGTTACTTGATCTCAGTAGTGGATAGAATTGTGTATCCTCTTTTTTTCCCCTCTTGCACGTATTGAATGTTTGATCTCTCTCCACTGAACTGTGTTCTTTAAGTTTTATTCTGGTGTCCATTGAAAGCTAGAAGAGAGCAAAAAGACTTTTAGCTGAATGCTAGCTATACTGATAAGTTGTAGTTTTGTGCTCCACAAAAATTAATTGCCAACAGACCTCAATAAACTTGTAAATTTTGAAAAATGAAGAGAAGTATTCAGAAATGTAGGGCTTGCCATACTGGGTCTGGCTTGAGATCCATATTGTCTAGTATTTTGTCTCTGGGAGCGGCCAGAAGTTAATTAAAGTAGTGTTTTTACAGAAAATTTAAATGTGTGATTCCCGGCTCTGTTGCCAATATAGCATCAGTTTTGGCAGAGGAAATACATGGCATCTGTTAATAGGCAAGCAAAAGGAGTTTTATAGAGGAAACTAAAATAATAGGTCTTTGGCTTTGTTTGTGTAAAGTAATTCATGACTAATTGTAAGCAGATACTACACTTAAATACTGGGTTACATCCTAAGCTGATGTAAATCTTATAGCCTCATTGTTATCAACAGGGGTATTCTGAGAGACATACACTAACGGTATGATTCATAGTGAGAAAGACCGGTTGTGATAACAGAAATTTCAATTCAGAGTTAAATTTTCTTCACTTTTTCCCTCTTTTGAAGTCTATTTTAATGTCCTTTTCTCTCTCAATTCAAAAAGTTATACTTCATTTGAATTTATAAAGTGAGCTAAATAGAAGCTTAATCTTGGTCTGATTCTCTGCTGTCCTGTACCCTTTGTAGCTGCCTCAGAATAAATGTGAAAGGTTTCCACTCGTATTTAATGGCATTTGGTATTCATTTCACCCAAGTATAAATGACAAAAAGGATAGAGAGCAACATATGATAGAAGTACAAAGCCCCAGTAGAACCAAAAGAAAGCAGTGGGTGTTTCTGTTTGTGACTCTTTGATGGCAGTAGATTAATCACAAAAAATAGATATGTGTTTTGTGAAAAAAAGATACACGGTATGTTCCACACTATGTCAGAATGCTCTCTGTATAGGATTGTTTACAAGAGATAACCAAAAGAGGAATAAAACTATATCAGCCTTGCATGTAAAATGTCAGTGTTAATTACATGTAAATCAGTAGGTACTTCCATTCAAATTATGCATCCAAAAGTCAGATCGGCTTCAAAATCCAGAAAAGAAGAGTTGTTCACAGTATAACCTCAAGTGCTTTGTCGTGGTTTAGCCCCAGCCAGCAACTAAGCACCACACAGCCTCTTGCTCACTCCCCCCACCCCAGTGGGAAGGGGGAGAATTGGAGGAGCAAAAGCAAGAAAACTTGAGATAAGAACAGTTTAATAATTAAAATAAAATAGTAATGGTAGTAATGGTAATAATAACAATAATGACTATGATAATAATAATAATAATGATAATGATAATATAGTAAAAAAAAAAGAAAATAATAAGAGAGAGAAATGAAACCTGGGGAAAAGAGGGAAAAGGGAAAAAAACCCCACAACTTCTGCAACAGCTCACCACCCGCTGACCGACACCGCCAGTCCCCGAGCTGCAATCGCTGCTTCCCCCGGCCTACTCCCCCTTGTTAATACTCTGGGCATGACGTCACATGATATGGAATATCCCTTTGGCCATTTTGAATCATCTGTCTTGGATGTGCCCCCTCCCCTCCTGGGTTCTTGTGCACCTGGCAGAGCATGGGAAGCTGGAAAAGTCCTTGACTAGTGTAAGCACTACCTAGCAACAGCTAAAGCATTAATGTGTTATCAACATTATTTTCATACTAAGTCCAAAACTCAGCACTATACTAGCTACAGTGAAGAAAATTAACTATCCCAGCTAAAACCGTGACAGTATCCACCCCTTATTCCATACCATTTACGTCATGCTCAGGCCCCATACTATCCAATACAACCTCAATAATCACCACCCACCTTCCCATTCTTTGATAAAATACACAGATATCATTTATCATCCCGTTAGTCTATGGATCACCCCTGTGCAGGTCCCTTCACTTTACTTTGTTTTATGGCAAAACCGGCCTTCAGAAGGATTTGGACTATTTTCTTCCCTTTCTCAAAAACATCTTCTGCTGTGTTGCCCCACACGATGATGTCATCAATGTACTGAAGGTGTTCCGGAGCTCCACCCTGTTCCAGTGCAGTATGGATCAGTCCATGGCAAATGGTAGGGCTGTGTTTCCACCCCTGGGGCAGTCGATTCCAGGTGTACCGGACGCCCCTCCAAGTGAAAGCAAACTGTGGCCTGCACTCTGCTGCCAAAAGGATTGAGAAGAATGCATTAGCGATATCAATAGTGGCATACCACTTGGCTGCCTTTGACTCCAGTTCGTACTGAAGTTCTAGCATGTTCGGCACGGCAGCACTCAGTGGCGGAGTGACTTCATTCAAGCCACGATAGTCTACTGTTAGTCTCCACTCTCCATTAGACTTCTGCACTGGCCATATGGGACTGTTAAATGATGAGTGGGTCTTGCTGATCACTCCTTGGCTCTCCAGTCAACGAATGAGCTCATGGATGGGAATCAGGGAGTCTCGGTTGGTGCAATGTTGCTGCTGGTGCCTGTCGCCAGAGTTGGAGTGGCCACGGTGCCTGTTACCTTCTTTTTCTTTATCTTATTAGATCCAGAGGCCTTCTCTTCCCCTTGGGGGTACTGAATACTGTTGAATAGGGCTCAGTAGGCATGGGCCAGGCCCCAGCATGTTGCAGTGATCTGTGTCTCTCTGCAGTTGCTGTTGTGACAACATACTTTCTCCAAATACTATACTAGTTTTTCACAATTGTGCACTTGTTCAGGGGTTAAGTTCCAAAACACTGGAGGTGCCCACTGTCCTAGGTATTTGCCCATGCAATCCCACATGCCCTGCCACTCATAACTATTGAGCCTTGGGGCAGATCTCTGGATGATATTCTTAAAGTGCATATTAACCTTAGACAAAATCAAAACAATCTCCAAAGGAATACCAACATATATATCTTAACTACCGAAGGATGTTCAAGTTGCTCAAAAGTTGTTGTAATGAAGGAGGAGATACTATAGACGAAGGTAACTACGGTGCCGTTCTCTATTTCCTCCATAAAACAACTCTAAGAGAAGGAGGTAAAATTGCTAAGTGTGTCCATGAGGTGGTGTCCAAAGTACAGTAACGGCTTCAATATGAACTTCAGATACCAAATAAAACTCAAGGCCAGTGTTTTAATAACAACTCTCCCAGGCAAAACATGGCTAATCACTGCAGAACAGAGCAGACCACAAAAACAAACACCAATCTTTAACAGGTCCAGCAAAAACAAGAGCATGGTGCAGATCAGATAAACTAATATTGAGAACAGAGTCAATGCTGTGACCAGCAACTGTTATTATCTCAAACCCTTCATGCCCCACTTTGGGCACCAAAAAGCACTGTCGTGGTTTAGCCAGTACCAGCTACGGTAAAGAAAATTAACTATCCCAGCTAAAACCATGACAGGTTTAATACATTTAAGAAGACTTTCAGCTATATTTATGTTACGTCTGACTTTAAAGATATATTCTAGCAATGCCACACAGAAAACCCCCACCAAAATATGAGATACAAATATTCATGTAGATGAGACACAAAGTTAACCTTTGATTTCTTGGTGTCTTAAGCAGATTATGGTTTCTATCAAGGCTGAGGATTTCTAACAAAACAAGCAGTTTATCTGTTGTCAGCTTTCAAACTATAATTTTTTATTGCTTTTTGCATTGTGTATCAAGCATATCAGATATTGCACCACATGCTAACACTATGAATTGGTTATTTCAAACCTGTTAAGATACGTATACTTTGGCAAAGGAAGAGAATACTGCTAGTAAAAGACTCAGCAAATATGGAGAACATTTTTCATAAGTTCCAAAGAAAAGTTAATTAGCAGACCATATGGGAGTAAATAGGAAAGAAAAAAAGATGCTGTGCTAGCGTGAAGACAGCAGACTGAATAAAGGCAATCATATGTGCATTCCAGAGGAGAAATAAAAGCAATATCTTTTCACTCAGAACGCACCTCTGAGCCTGATACAGTAACTTTGGTAATAATATCTTAGTGACCTATGACCAAATCCAAAACAGTGTTAGGCTTTTGCATTGAAAAGTATGATCTGGAGAAACCTGCCTCAGTAACTCCCTGATGATGGAGACCCCCTGTCAACTGAGTTCCCCCTGCACCTGCAGCTCAAATCTATATACATTACCAGGGCTGCCTGGCCTCAAAGGCTGGTTTCCCTGCATTCACCTAAATCTGCCTAGATCTAAATGGAAACCTCTAAATCAAACTCAGTCTGGTCACTTGAATAAACATCACCAATATCTGTGACATTATGCCCTGCAATTGAAAGCTCACAAAAAAAAAGGATTCTTCTCAGCAAAATACAAAAGAGAGGGGAATATATGTCATTACACAGCTCATACTAGTAAGCTGCTGCTAGAGGATCAGTGTGCAACAAGGGATACGATGCCCCATCCAGTTAGAGCACTCTCACCAGAGCTGGGACATCTAGCATCAACAGCGTTGTAATAGTGTTCAGCTCAGGTACAAGAGTGCTTGAGTCTGGTTCCTCCTGCCAAAGTTGTGGGAGTTTTGTTGTTGTTGGTGGTGGGTTTTTTGGTGTGGTCTTTTGTTTGTTTGTTTGTTTTTAATTAACGCAATGTCTAATTCAGGAAAAAATCACGGAACTGGGAGGTGGGAGATCTGAGTATCCTTAGGCTGAATCAGGAACTAAACCCAGATTTTTTACTTTCTGGACAAAAGGTCTGAAAACCAATCTATATATAAGAAAGGTTTCTGTAAAGCTGCATTTTAAGTGAAGGAGACAATAATAAGTATGGGAGTCTTTTATGTTTTGTTTTTTTTTTTTTTTTACAAGGAGTAACTTGAACACTTACACACAGCTTCTCACATGTGGCTAGGAGCCCAACTACCTTTGATTAATTTCCACTAAGTCCTTAAATACTTTTGAGGACTAAAGACTGGAGTTCTCAGGTCCTATTAAAAGTCAGTACAATGTAGCTTCCTAAATATACATCAGTTCTGTAGATGGGATTGCTGTTACCCACCAGAGACACCAAAGCCTTCCATGTGCTCATTCCTTACAAGTGACAAGTGAATTTCAGCACAAAGATTCACCTGGAAACACAGACAACATTTGCAGTATTATATTACAGCAATTACTGAAAAGACTTAGTGAGTCATATGGTACTCATTTATGGTGTTGTTACCTATGTGGATATGGAAAGGAGCTCATATAAATATTTAACATATACCATTAACTAAACCTATAGAAACTCCATAAAGCATATGTTTTACCTGATTCAGTTATGAGTAATTAGAGTAGTGCCTAGCAACCGTAATTGAAATCAGGTCTTGTTTGTGTGAAGCAGTGTGCAAGCACATAATAAGAGATGGTCCTGACCTCAAAAGAAATGATAGAAGGCATTATGTATCAACATTCTTGTTACATATTATAATGTCTTACACAAACTTCTCAAGGGCCTCTTTGAAATTTCAGGAAAGACAGGAGAGAGTATTTTAGAATTTTTAAAACTATTCTATCCTATGCCAAATCTTAGCTGGGGCATAATTAAAGTAAGTTCTACACCATGACATTTATGAGTTAAGTGCAAAATTTAGTGTTAATATTCTCTGGCACATTCACACAAGGTAAAAATATGTTCATTTGCAGCTGTGTCTATGAAATATGTAAGTCAAATCTCTTTTTGGAGCCTGAGACTGTCTTTGAGACAGTGCACTAAAAAAGTGTTTTGGGTACAGTGGTCAACAACCTGTTTGATGTAATCTGTAGCATCTTTGTGCAAGTGTTTGAAGTCAGTAGTTTAATGTTCCAAATCTTCAGGAACTATTAGGGGAACTTGAAATTTATTTCCTGGAAACATTACTACAGGAGAAACTTACCTAATGTTGAAGCAAAAAACCCAGGTCAGGTTAATTTTTAAGTTCAAAGACATGTAGAATATTTTGCAGTTCCAAATCAGCTCCAAAATTGTATCACAAAGTCCCCCAAAACTTTGATATAGGGAAGATTTTTCTTGGTGTGGTTTGGAAGGGAAATGAAAATTCCTGTGCCTTTTTTTTTTTTTTTCCTTCTTACCACCTAATTCAACCATGCATGTTAGAAGGAAATAAACATTTGCTACTGCAGGATCAAAGATGAGACAGAAAACACATGAATGTTTAAATTACGTATTGAGGGAGCATGAGGGAAGAAACCTTTGAAAAACTGGGGCAGATACTCACTTTGGGAACTGCTGTTAGTGTTGCTCAGTGAACATTGCAAGAGCAAGCAGGGGTCTAGTTGGGAAGGTCTGTAGAAAGGCCAAAACAGAAGCCATTCCTGCCCAGAGCAATTGCTACAAGAGAAGGTATCACATCATGTGGCTGGAGTACTGTAGCCACCTCCTGCACCCCTGGGTACCTGTGCTACTTTGGCTGGGATAGAGTTAATTTTCTTCATAGTAGCTAGTATGGGTCTATGTTTTGGATTTGTGCTGAAAACAGTGTTGGTAATGTGGAGATGTTTCAGTTGTTGCTAAGTAGTGCTTACACGACTAGTCAAGGACTTTTTCAGCTCCCCGTGCTCTGCCGGGGACACAAGAAGCTGGGAGGGGACACAGCCAGGACAGCTGACCCAAACTGGCCAAAGGGATATTCCATACCATATGACATCATGCTCAGCATATAAAGCTGGGGGACGAAGAAGGAAGCGGGGGGACATTCAGAGTGATGGCATTTTTCTTCCCAAGTAACTCTTACGTGTAATGGAGCCCTGCTTTCCTGGAGATGGCTGAACACCTGCCTGCTGATGGGAAGTAGTGAATGAATTCCTTATTTTGCTTTGCTTGCGCATGCGGCTTTTGCTTTACCTGTTAAAGGCTCTTTATCTCAACCCATGAGTTTTCTCACTTTTACTCTTCTGATTCTCTCCCCCATCCCACCAGGGGTGAGTGAGTGAGGGGCTGTGTGGGGCTTAGCTGCCAGCTGGAGTTAAACCATGGCAGTACAGTACCATGCTTGGGTAGCAACCCAGCACAGCCCAGGGGGAGTGAGAAAGAACTTCTCATTAGGCCAGCAAGGCACTCTACTTCTCATCCAGCCCACACCCAGAGACTGCAAGAGGCAGAGTCTAAGCTACTGGTAAACTGGAACAGAGGCAGATGTATGTGCAATTCACATCTCTGTCAGGTTTTGCTAAGCTGTGGGATGGGGAAACACTGTGCTGTACAGCTAGCATTCAAAGAATTTTATAGCCATGTATGTAAAAAGCAAGGACAAGGCACAGCAAGGGTTGCAGCAAGATTACAAATGCAAAACCCTCCCTAGCATTTCTCTGTACTCCACTGCCGTGTCTGTGCAGCAGTTCTTTTTGTCCAGCTCCAGTGTTAAAATATCACATATCGCAGCATCAGGAAGGGGGCAGGAAACCTGCAAGTCACATAATTGAAAAGAATCTGATCATCCCAGGTCTCTGTGTTTCTCCCATCGTCTTGGCATGTCTTGAATCTTGGAGGCTTGTCAGAAGGCCTGGGGTTAAAGAGGCACACGGGTGCCACTGTGTCTCCTTGACTCTGAACTGCAGCTTTCACAGCAAAACAGAGCTCAGAGGAGAAGGATTTATCCTTGTGAACTAGATATTTCAGTTTAGGTTGAGCAGCAGTTGACTGCCCCCTAATTTGAAGTTTTAAACAAACTAGTTTGAATATATCTGCACTATTGTAACCACCTGGGAGGGTAATTTGGGAAGATAACAGTGTACCACAATTACGTAATTCTGTCTCATTTTTACTCAGTTTAGGTAAATGCTGATCTAATTCTTCTGAATGTCATAAGTATTTAAAAATGCTGAGTGGCACATTAAAATGGTTTTTAAGGCCCAATTACAGATAAGACTTTCACCTCATTTAAAGATCAAAATTTAAACCTTGAATTAATCTTAAATTAAATTTTGATGAATATGGTTGGCCTTCTGGATAAGTGGCTAAAAGACTTGACTGAGGAGTCAGGTGATTAATTCCTTCGGATGCTTCAGCATGACTTATGCTGGCAGCAGTGCTGCCAGACCAGTGCTCTGCTGCTGTTGAAGGCGGAAGGCAGGATCAACACCAGAGGTACCAATGCAGCATCATTTCAAGATGAGCAGCAGAAACACAACCTAGGAGTGCTCTGGACGGGAATGCCAGGGAGCATCAAATGCAGACAGAACACTTCAATCTTGTCACATCGAGGAGTAGTAATGCAAGCCACTTCCCAGACAATAACATGGTATCCAACCTGGCAGAAAAAATAAAGAGTAAAATAGGTTTGGAGACAAGGAATTCACAGGAAATTGTAGTCCAGCAGGTTTGTAAGAAATTATTTCTGTCCGAGGTGTCCTGAAGGAAAGGCAATCTCATGTGGAATTTCTGGACCCAGAAGTCAATGGTGAGATGGCTACTGATTATATTGGGCTCTGTCTGAGAACCTAGGCATAGTATTTGCTCAAAATAAACAAAAAGCTGCTTAGAAGATTTTAGACCTTAACTTCAATAGTTAAAGGATCTAAAATAATAATAGGAGATGATTAAACAAGAAAATAACTCCCAAATTTCCAAATCATTCCCTCTGAAGTATCATATTTTTTGTCTTGAAAAGTCAGCATTTTCTGCATATACTAAAATGCTGAATAGCCAGAAGAAATTCAACACATAAATATAATAAATGGGAAGTCAGTTGGTGCTAGATTATAAATCGTGACAGAATTCGAAGGCAGCAATGACATCTCCACTGGGGCTGTAAAGTTAAATCTTTATTTAAGATTCTAACTTGAGGTAGCAAAAACATATGCATGATGAAATCCAATCAAACAATATTGCTGAAGAATATTTATTATAGAACCAAAACGTCAGGGTAAGTGGTTCAACTTCACAGTAACTCTTTTTTTCTTATTAGTTTTTTCCTTCTGTATGATTAATATGTTGCTAGCACTTATTACTTTTCCAGACGGATTACTGGTATGATTTGTTAAGCCTTATTTGTATTGTATTTTCTCATAAAGCTTAAGTAAAACTGAGAAATGAAGACTGCAGATAAATCTATAACTTGCTGTCCACTGCTGATGTTCTAGGAAGTATGACCTTAATAGTGGCCAGCTACAACAATTACAATTGCACTTTTTATTAGCTCTGCTATTCTCATTTTGCACCTATGGCACTGCCAGGCCTTCCATGTTGTTAGGAAATTGAGGAAGCAATGCACATTGGAGTCAATTAGAGCTTTTTGGCATGTGTTTCTACAATACATGCACTTCTTAAGCTCAGATTTGGGTTATTTTTCAGGCAGAAAAATACCGAAAAGAAAAAAAATAATAATTGAACCTCTGTAGAACAGACAGAAATATTCAGTAAGAAGAGCGAGAATAAGTCAAAAGGTCACTGGGAGATGAAGTGGGATACAAAAAAAAAAAAAAAAAAGAAAGGAGATGGAAGGTCATGATAAAAGAAGTTTCAATAAAATTGCAATGTGTTAGCAGAGGGAGTTTGTTAGCATCAACACCCAGTCCCCCAGCAGCTCAGTAACTGTGAAGCTTATAGGAGATCTCTATGAATTCATTCCTTCAGCTATGTGGTGTGTAATCTTGCTGGTTTATTTTCCATGAGTGCCAAGACAAACGTTGTGAATAACATGGCAGTTTAAAAGCCCATCTGGTCAAAAGATAAAAAAAGATGTGTTATGTGGAGTGTTAGCATACACTAACCCATTCAGAGAAGGTATGTATTGTTACTGCTCTGTGCTTACATAATCATTCCTCATTATGGTTATGGCCAAGCTTTTTCTAGGAAATACAACTTTCTGCTACACTTACACTTCAAATTTACTCAGAACTGAGTAGCAGGTATCCTGGAGCAGATGCATACGCAACTCTGCTGGGAACTTCCCTCCACTGTAGCCATCTATAAATCGGTGCATAAATTTGATTCTCATTTTTTAACTACTCAGTTTCTATAATGACCTTTAATACAGGTCTGACAAATGACTTTTGGACACTCACGTAAGCTATATAAACTGGGTTTTTCTTATAAGCACTGATATTGACCTCACTGAAGAATGACAGTACATTTTTGAGGTAGGACTGTCAAAAATGAATGAGAACAACTGTGCTCATGATTGCCAAGGAAATTATGTTTTTTCTGTGTCAATCATTTCATATTTGTCAGAGGTTTATTTGAATTGGAGCTTGCTAAATTTCTTCATAATCCTTTTTTATTAATATTATTTAATTACATTTTTGTTTAGTAATCATCCAGTAAAAATTTGCTTCCAGATTTCAATTGTAAGGTATGAGGATATATTTTAGGATAAATTTCCATGGTTTTCTTTCCATGTATTTCATTTTCATGATAATAACCTCATCCCACTATGTTTTAGTAAAGAACCATGTAAGTATTGTAACTTCAATTTCTATTATGCTTTTCCAACAATAGGAAATTAGTTTTGAATCTAAACAAAACATTGTTTACAACATTTAAGTAACACCAGTTGACACACTGGTCATAATTATTTCTGTTGATGAATCTGAGGATTAGAACTCCTATTAAAATCACACCAATTTAACAGGCTACAGCTAAAGCCTAAAGCTTGCAAAAGGAGTATGTGCCATAATTTAACCTAAGGTTTTCTATTAATAGTCATGTCATGTGTGATATGCAATGACCCATTAATAGCTACTGGTTCTTTTTCTCTTGAACACATTAGTTAATGTTTTTTCCCAGAAAAGTGGCTTTTTTTTAAACTGGATTTTGGCATAATATATAATAATAATTTCCTAGCACATTTGGGAGCTGCTATTGATTTTTAAGGTCATTGGCATAGGGATGTTCCATATTTTCCAATACTTGATAATGCTATTAATAATGTGAATATTCTAATATTTGTTTATTTTAGTACAGTGTTGTTTTAACATATAGGATAAAGATATTTTTTCCTCTTTCTGTCATTCAACTTTAAAAGAATGACCTGCATTTGTCCAGTTTTGGATATAATTTCTGTATCTTAAGTTTTTTTCATCAAGACATCCCAAAGAGATAAAACTATCAGATTCTTTATGAAAACTGAATTTTTATATCATACAATTCCATTAAGAATAGATCCAACAAAACCAGACTTGATACTAAGCCCACCAACAGCCAGCTTCCTTTTCCTGAAAATGAGATCTGAGATTTTGATACATTTTTTTGAAAAAGTGAAAACATAGATCTTGCCAGCCCTATAGTGTACTATGAATACAAGAGCAATGCATTTACCAAGGTGTATCTCCTCACAGGTCAGAACAGACTTAAATATTTACAAATGCATTAATCAAAATGTTTCTTTGCAAATACCTTTCAACCCATGGGTTATTTGAAAACTCTTTACTACAGTAATTTGTGTCATCCTGAAGCTTATTCCTGAAGCTTGGTGAAGTGAGGTGTCTTCAGTGATGATAGCCTTAAAACCTTTTTGTGACAGAGTGTCAGTGACATACAGGTCAGTCTCTGGCTATATAAATTCTGAAATCATATAGTGATTCCTAGGTTGTCAGCAGTGTGATTGCCATAGGAGGAATGGTGTGCCTTCAGATTATCCTAACCTGGAGAAATGGAACAGCACAGATAATCTCTCAAAACCTTTTTTGGCTTTCTTTTTGTGATTCTAGGTATCTACCTGTGCAGTGTACCTAAATACACATTCACACAAATATCACTGATTCTTTTTTTTTCTACAAATATTCTTGGGGAAGAAGAAAAAATAAACAGAGAGAAAATGTTAAACAAATATTTTTTCAGCCTCAGAAAATGTGAATAATATTTTGTGCGTATTTCAGATTCATTCGTACTTCAGTAAAACAAATTCAGTTTTTTAAAACAGGAGTTATTATTTTAACTCTGTTTCTTCACTTCTACTATTTATTTTTTTGAGACTTTGACACACTCTCTTCTTGCCATCTTTTGAATTGTGATTAACTGCTTTATGGTGTTCTGTGCTGACAAATGTAATATTATAGAGAATCTCTTTAGAGTTATCCAAAACAGCTTTTCAGAACAAGGTCTGAAAAGCATGTGTCATACAACAATTCATTTGAGCATTATTAAACATTAATTTAATTAAAATTTACTGACAAGAGTGGGTTTGTGTTGGTGTACTGCTTTGAAGAGCACAGTAAATGTTTTTGAAAAATGTGTCATAACCAATAGGATAACTTGTTCATTACATGCAATTCCAAAAAGATGTGTTTTAAGGAAGCATATGTCTTGTTCCTTTCACCTACTAAAATGTCATATTCGAGTATGCAATAAATATGTCATTAGAAAATTCACATTTTTATGAAGAAATAGAAGAATCATGCTTGAAATTCTGGGCTACTTTATTCCAGCAAGAAATGATCCCCTGACTTTGATGGAGTGGGTCATATAATTGATAGAGCATTTTGATAATTTATCATGTGTGCTTTTTTCAGGTGTTTATTTAGATGAAATAAGTCCTAAAAAGAATTTAAATGGATTTTTTTTTTCTTTTTTTCCAGAAAAGAGCTCTAATCTAGGGTAGCTTCATGGGCACCATCACTTTAAGTAAAAACATCAGTAATAGCTGTTGTAGGTATTACACAAATTAACCTATTGCAAATCTGGAAAGGTCCTGAAGGCATGCCAAAGTAAAAGAAAGAACTAAATTTTTTTCCTGACAATAATCCAATGATGAGAAATTTAATTCTATTTCTAAACAAGATATTGCTTTAAAATGTGAAGTTGAACTTCTCCATATTTTTCAGAGAGAAAAACTGCCTTCAAATAAGGTTAAACTGAATGACCTATTCCAAGTACTTTCTATCAAGGACTTGAGATAGGACCAGAAAATAATAAGACACTGTATTGTAAACAAAGACAGCAAGTGAGATGCCATTTAAAAACCCGAGTGTATCAAAACACTATACCATTATATATAGTGACCACAATATAATATTGTTTTAATTTTTATTGCATCTTCTAATTTGCCCATCTAAATTGCAGGCTTCTTTTAATGGACTTATTTCAAGAGCTGTGAACATCAGAATGAAGTATTTGTTATTATCTAGATACTTTTAATCATAGAACTTAATTTACTGCTAAGAGTAAGAATTTCTGAAAATACTGTTATTATAGTTGTGCTGGAATAGAGGGATTCATATTCCTCTTACTGATTCTCTTTTTCACAGATTGTCTTATAATGATGAGATTCAAGATATTATTCTTATACTTGAATGCTTATTACACAGAATTTCTCAGCCTAGCTAAAATTTCTGAAGTTGATTATCAGAATCGGAGCTGTCTGATCTCACTGGTCACTTCTGTGAGGGAAAGAAACTTGGGTAAGGTGCAGAATTTACTGTCTCTGAGAGAGTATTCTGAAAGACCATTTGAGACCTTTGCTGCTGCCTGAAGACAGTCTTCCATGTTTATCACCAGTTACAAGGACTGGAGATAAGATTAGCTTAGATTCTCCCATCTGCTCTTTCCTCTTCGAACTGCAAAAGCGATTCACGGCCATGTTGTCCCAGAGCTTTGTAGCTTCTTGCTTAAGCCTAAACTTCTTGATTTCCCACTGCATCATTAATTTTCCATGCAAGTAAACTCTCTAAAAAGATGTTACTGGCTCACACTCAAGGTCAGGTAGTGTGCACTTCACAGGGTAAATGTAGGTGATGCTGAAGACTGAAGCTCACCCTCAACACAGCTAACAAGGATAGCAGCAGCACAGCCAAGAGAGCAGAGGCCATCCACAGATCCCCTAATATTTCCATATTCAGTTTTTATGTTAGGGATAAAGAAAGGTGCTTTAGCTCCCTCCCAACATTTGTCTGCTAACTGGTCTGGAAGGAGGATGAGAGACACACAACAAGCAACACCCTGGCCTGCTGAGTTCTACGCAACGTTGCAGTAAAGGGCTGCAGGTCCATTGAGAAAGAGAAGAGACTCCTGCTCTTGGCACAGCACCAAATCTTGTGACCTTCATTCTTGTAAATGTTTCCATTAACAGCAGTGCTCTCTGACCTCTGGTAATAAATCAGTGTTAGTCTTTGCCCTGCAAGATCGTTATTGCTTGCATATGTATGCCCCTGAAAAAAGACTGCTAGGTGAATCAATATATACCCAACCATGGGAATTCTTTAGAATTTTGACAGCAAACAACAAAATTTTGCTCTTATTTCCTGTTACCATTAATTACTGAAAAATTACTTTTGATGATAAGGGTCTGTACTGATAATAGTAACCATTCACTTTATTTAACTATTTTTTTTGTTACATGAGTTTTCCATTTTTCTCAAGTGAGATTTCTATTCTGGATCCTTAAATATATTCCACAGTAATGTGCTACCATATAGCTCCCCAGTGACTGAATTCATATACACAAGTGGCGTTGATTACACCATCCAGGGTTTTTCTCATTTTAACTGTATCCCACGAGCGCTGATGTTGTGTCAGCATTTTCACAGTAAGCTCAACTACCAGCTATTTAAAACTGAGTGGCAAAAATTCTCTGAAGATTCAGAACTGAAGGGAAGAGCTTCAGAGTAGAGTTAACTGTGAGAAATACCAATGAAATAATGTTGCATCTTAAACTGTTTTGAGGGAATGCACTGTGTATGTATATGTGTGTAATTTGCAATTGCAGCCATTTTCTTATGTAGTTTTATACTTGGAATGGAATGTATGTAGTTTTGAAGTTTATGGTTGTTTATATGGTAAAACTATACTTTAAAGATTTTGTATATTTTAGTTGGATATTTAATTATTCTGGGTACATCTACAGTCCCTTGACTTTGAGTGACCTGAGTGAATGAAGTTGGACTCATAGAAATTTAGACAACTTCTGAAAGAAGTTTTCTATAGGGAAAGGAAAGATTCAACTTCCTCAAGAGAACTTTTTTGATCAACAGAAATTATGTGGTCCAGAGGAAGACCCCCAATGGGGTGGGGCTGGAGGACTTCTCTTGTGAGGAAAGGCTGGGAAAGCTGGGCTGGGTCTTTGTCCTGGTTTCAGCTGGGATAGAGTTAATTTTCTTCATAGTAGCTAGTATGGGTCTATGTTTTGGATTTGTGCTGAAAACAGTGTTGGTATTGTGGAGATGTTTCAGTTGTTGCTAAGTAGTGCTTACACGACTAGTCAAGGACTTTTTCAGCTCCCCGTGCTCTGCCGGGGACACAAGAAGCTGGGAGGGGACACAGCCAGGACAGCTGACCCAAACTGGCCAAAGGGATATTCCATACCATATGACATCATGCTCAGCATATAAAGCTGGGGGACGAAGAAGGAAGCGGGGGGACATTCAGAGTGATGGCATTTTTCTTCCCAAGTAACTCTTACGTGTAATGGAGCCCTGCTTTCCTGGAGATGGCTGAACACCTGCCTGCTGATGGGAAGTAGTGAATGAATTCCTTATTTTGCTTTGCTTGCGCATGCGGCTTTTGCTTTACCTGTTAAAGGCTCTTTATCTCAACCCATGAGTTTTCTCACTTTTACTCTTCTGATTCTCTCCCCCATCCCACCAGGGGTGAGTGAGTGAGGGGCTGTGTGGGGCTTAGTTGCTGGCTGGGGTTAAACGACGACAGTCTTCCTAGGGAAGGGATGGCTTCGGGAGTACCTAACAGCCCCAGCACCTATGAGGGGTCATCGAAGAGACGGAGCTGGGCTCCTCACATCGGTGCAGGACAGGAGGGTGAGAGACAAAAGCAACAAGCTGCAACAGGTTCAGGCTGGGTATAAGAGGAAAGTGTTTCCCCATGAGGACAGTAAGGTAGTGGAGCAGTTCATCCCGAGATGCTGTGCCATCTCCATCCTTGGAGGGTTTCATGCCCCGGCTGGTCCAAACCCTGAGCAGCCTGGTTTGACCCCAGAGCTGGCCCTGCGTTGGGCAGGGGGTTGGATTAGAGACCTCCTGAGGTCCCTTCCAACCTAAAAGGTTCTGTGATCCTTTGTGATCTTTCAAGACAATCGATGAGTTTGTCTATGAACAGTTATTTGGTAATGGCTGAAAATTAAAGCTTCTTGGTTTTGTCAGACTTTTTTTTTTAAAGAATGGATGTAATCAGGAGAAAATATAATACCTTATCTGTGACTGTTTCCCCAAACTATATTGGAAAGCCTGAAGTGAAGTAAAGAACATGAAATGAAAATTTAAAAAGACAACTGATTTGTCCAAAAAAACCCCACTTTTATAATCGTACGTAACATGTCCTTTTCAGGATAATAACCTAATATTTTATCTTCCAGTAATAGTAGACAAGACCTTTAAATGAAGTAAATAGTTGTAGTGCTATTCAAATTCATAGAACTCTGCCAATTTATACAGACAGAAGATTAACAGAGATTTATTTAGGGCTCTTAGTTGTTACTACTTCAGCACCAATTGTAAAGTAGCATGCAAAAAGGCACAAAAAGTTCCATTATGTGATTTTTTTTTTAATGACTCAAATATATCCAAACATCTTCTGATAAAAATGGTACAAAATACTGCCCTGATAACTTTTTATTTTTTTTCTCAAATTTTTTTTTCTTGACTTACATTTCTGATAGTGTACGCATTTATTCAGAGAGAGCAGCATATTTTAATTATTTGTCTGTCATTTCTATGAATTTTGCTTTAGGTCTAGAACCATTTTTACTGAAGGGTGCTATACAGACACAAAGGTTTACTGACGTAAATGTGAATACATTGGAATACTCAATGCCTCTGAAATTAAGTCGTGACCCCGTTAAAGTGAATGTCCAAGCAGAAGTTGAAGCAAGGCAGGCCATCATGGGCCTTACATACTGCGTGGGTATGTATCACTTGGTCTGAGAAATTAAATGCAGTGACTGTTTGTGGC
Organism: Morus bassanus; assembly: GCA_031468815.1. Lineage (NCBI taxonomy): Eukaryota > Metazoa > Chordata > Aves > Suliformes > Sulidae > Morus > Morus bassanus. The sequence goes on along the minus strand of CM062568.1, from coordinate 81,490,227 downwards.
AGCCCTGTGATGTATTTATTTCTTTTCTCAGTCCCTTGTTATGAAATTCATATTTCTGTCCTGAGGAACAGACCAAATTTTCAAAAACTTGGGGAGTTCCCAGTGGACCCTTGACTAATTTGATTACCAGTATTTTACCTTGAGTTGATGAGTGCGAGGCAGCAGCCACACAGTGTTCTGTTATAATGGAAGGATGGGTAACAAAGGAAATAACTTTATTTGTAGATTTAATACAAAGCAATTTCAAAATGTCCACAGCTTTTTCACTTTAATACTAGATATCTGATGAGAGGGGTGGTGTCTGTGCCTGAAATGTGAGTATACAGATAAACTTATATAATCTTTTAAGAGTGTTTCAGGTTTTGTGTGAATTACCTGGCCATAGTGAAATATCTAACATTGGTTTTTCATTTACTTCTTAGATACAAATTTAAACATTGTAGTAGCTTTTTAACTGCGTGATACAAGACTCTGTGTCCCAGCTATAGGCCATTGAAATGTGAATCAGAACTTCATGGGGATATATTTTTTCTCTCAAATTTCATTATTTTCCCCTGGTTATCTAATATTAATTATGCCTTATAAGTTTTCAGTCAGGGAAAAATACCCAATATAAATACTGTAAGTAATGTAATGGACACAGTCCCGGTTACTGCTAGTTGGCTTGGCCTCATAACCCTAGCAGAACTGTACTTGTTATCATTTGACAGGTCCATCTAGTCACTGCTAGAGTGGTTATCAGGAGAAGCAAACCAAGCACAGAGTAGTTTAATTCTTCCAGGATTTAAGCTATGCTAGCTGCTACCAGGAAAAATGCCAAATCACTGTCAGTCCTTGTAGTATGCCATGACAGCAAGCTCTTAATAGTTTTTCTGTCCCCTTTATTCTTCAAGGGCTGATACATAGATACTGAGGAGGGGGAACTTTTCCCAAAAAGAAGCACGGGTCCACAGGTCCTGATCTCTAATCCTCAGGGACACACCCAAGAAATTAACAGCAATGTTGCCTCTGATTTCCATGGATATTGGATCAAGCTTAGGATAAATTTGAGATTTATTTCTCATCCCATTTCATGCTAAAACCAGTGAGGAAAGAAACATTCTCATATAGGACAACAATCTTGCTAACTTTTTTCTTTCCCTTTCATTGTTCTAACTGCAATGTTTGAATCACCCTTAGACAAAGCAATTTGTGACATCTCACAATGACTCTGTTGGTTAAAATTACATTTTCCAAATATTTCAAATGTGACACTGCTATCAAGTTATTATGGTAAACCACTTCCCTTAAGAAATCTGTCCTGACTGACCTATGACTTATATCCTTGTTCAGGGACAGTGTTTTAAGTGAACTTGGACTCTGATCAAGGTTGTGGTCTTCAGATTCTTCTGTAGAACAAGGCCTTTTGCTACCTAGGCATTTTAATATGCCCCTGCCTGTGAAATCTAATGAGGTAGTCATAGCCACTAATGCCTGCATCCTTCCAGTCTCCCAAGAAGGAAGAAAGCTCCCTTAAGGTTTTGCATAGCTAGCATTACAAAGTAATCGTTGCTTAATTTATCTTTTTAGGAAGAGGGGTGAAACTCTCATGGGCAATACAGATAACTAAATTGCTCACTTTAAGGGAGATCACCAAGAAACCTTTCTGCCACCACTTTTGTCATTCTGCTAACGTGACCAGCAGGATACATAATTAGTGAATCATCAAAGTACAATATAAATGCCGCTGTATTTGCTTTTCTTACTTGCAACAGATAGAACAAATAGAAATTAGTTCCCTCCTAGAAGAGCTTCAGGCTCTCTATTCACAGCACTCCTAGCACTGCCAGTGAGAGATTTGGATGACTAGAGAAGTTTAAAACTATCCAAAAATGTCCCACACTGAGAACAATTGGAATACAGATTGACCTCAAACAAAAAGTTGTTTTATACTATCAGAAACACAGAGGGTGGAATAGTACAGTAAATGCCAGTTTTTCATTGCAACTAAGTACCTAGGTGATTTACATCTTTGTGATCAGTTCTGATTTTGTGAAAGTTTATCTGATCCTTCTCAGAAAACTTCTGCAGAAGAATAGACTTATTTGACAACCATAATACTTAATCAATGAACTTAGACCTGATGTTTTTGACCACAGAAGGTGGCATTTATCTCACCTAAACCTGGCTCTAAATTTGAATCAGTCATCAAATAAACCTTTAACAGAGGCAACCTCTCAGTTGCCTGACTTTATCTGACCTCAGTGTTTTCTTGAAGGCTTTTTTTTTTATTTTCCAGGGGCATTTTTAAGATAGGTCATGTCCTGAAACTTTTTTTTCTCTCCATTGGTTGTGAAGAAGTCCTGAAGGGACTAGCTCAGACTCAGATGATTAGATGAGTGTCAGCAGCACTGTCCTTTCAGGGGAAAACAATATATTCACAGAATTTTCCATAAGAATGTTTATCAGATACCATTTATTTTAGTCTGAAACTCTGAAGTATTGAGTTCTGCCTTTTTGTGGCAGGCTTGTTAATGTCTCAAAGCACTGTAGGATGTCCTAGAGTACTGCAGAATGATGCAGAATGGTACCAATGCTACAGAGTTACATATATCTTCCATTTGGAGTCTGATCTCAAATGCAGAGTAGGATTTACATCCTGTGCTGATGAGTACTTTGTGTCATTCCCAGTGTATGTCTTCTTTTTGGTGGCTGCCAGCTGCATTTAAATAGCTTGAAAACTGCTTACCTCTTTTGATATTAAACCTTTCAAATATCTATTCTAAGTGTGTGAAAATGTGCAGAGCATTTCCTGCAACATGCTGAGAATCACCTGCTGTAAATATGAATTTGTATTTTTCCATGTGGATGGAACTATAAATGTATTCCATTCCACTTTTTTTAAAAGATTAAAAAGACCAAAAGAATTCTTTTAATAAGTGAAATTTGCACACTACTTCCAACCAAAATATAGTTTGTTTGTCCTTTTAAGAAACCACTGAATAAGCACATTTTGCCTTTTGCTCTACTGATTGAATTATTTTTCTCATGGTCTTTTTAGTTCAAGCCCAGATTGCATCAGCTTCAGAACATAGCTCTAATGAAATACAGTATTGTGAAAGTGTTCTACATAGCTCTCTGTAATACATTTCTTAAATAAATACAAATTAAAATCATAAGAGTAGACTGTGTATCAAAAGCCTTCTTTTTCAGTTCTTGGCATCTGTGGGACTTGGCTGGTATTCTGTTTTGCCAGTTGAACCAAGTAAGAGTTGGTATAATGATCCTACTCAGTCTGACCAACATCTTTTGTGTATCCTTGGAGGTTTTTCTCATCACTTATGACTTACATTTGAACAGGGAAGAATTTTACTCTTTGCAGCCTTCAGACACTGTGCAACACAGTGCTTGGATGAATAGTTCCCTTTAATAAAAAAGATCAGTGCAATTTTTTCTTCGTATTCATATCTCCCACATGAAAGCAAGAGCTCATGCTGTAACTCAATGCTCTTTCCCAGCATCAGAACTCCTCTCACTGATCAAAGGATTCATCTTATTTATTCTTCCCTACAAACACAACTTGTTGATGGGAAAGTTAAGGCTATATTGTGTCCTGTCATCATGTAAAACCTTAATTTACATTGCAGGAATTAAACAAGTAGCTAGATAGCAGAACATAGCTCATAGGTTATAAACATCCAAATTAATGCTTTTCAGTTTTTTAGAGAAAAGCTTTACTGGCTAAGCGATAACTATTTTGTCTAAGTAGCCCCATGAAATGCAATCAGATATAATTAATCAACTCAAATGACAATGACTTTAAAGCAGCCCCACTCCCTATTTTTTTTTTCCCAAAATAAATTCTCCCTGTTCTTGAAAAGAATTGAGCAAAGTTTGCTTCATTGCTGACTGTGGCAGCGCATTACTCATTTCACCTATGCACATGGCTGATGAACTCAGTACCATATCCCTTCATGAGACAAGGTGAACTCCCGCTGATCTTGTTGCAATGTCCTGATGGGCCAAACTTTTCTCTTCTGGATTCCAGAGGTAAATGCAAGGTTTTGTTCACTGACACTGGTATTGTTTAACAACATAGCAGGAGTTCATGGAGAAGATTCTATGAAGCATGAATATTGAGGAAGGAGGCTGAAAGGGGTCAAATTTCAGTAGGGATAGAAGTGGAGATAACATCTAAGTGGAGCAAAGGACAAGACAAGAAATAGTGCCTTTCTGGAACGATTTATTCTGAATCTGACCTGATCTGGGAATCATGAGGATCATTTTTATCAGCTCTGCAAATTATGGTTGGATTTGCATTTAAATTTTGTTAATATTATGGGGTTTAGGGGCATAATGCAGAAATTGAAACTGTAAGTATGTGTATGTTAACAGATGCTACAGCATAAGGAAAAGGAGTGCTCTCTGGTCTTTCAGAAGAGGACATCATGAACAAACTATCTCACCTGTCCTATCCTAGATGCAAACAGTAAGAATAAAAAAAAAAGGTAAAACAAATACGAAGAACTGGCATTAGGTCAAAAAATGCTCAAAGCAGGTTCAGAGCATGTCGAACTAATTTTTAAGATGGGCTATCCAAGAAATCAATTCAGAATGGCAGCAGGGAATTCAATGGTGGAGTCTGTTTTTCAAGCGATTAAAACCAAATGGAGTATGATACTCTTATGAAGAGCAGCTGATGATGGGTGCTGTCAAAAAAAACAGAGAACTTTTACAAAAAATAGCTTCTTAAAAATATATCAGTCAATATACCTGTCGAGGAAGAAAGTGTCTTGTAAAAGTGAAGACAGCTCCAAGTGGGTTGGATGTTATAGTTTCTATGGGCTTGACTCAGGAGCATACTTAAACTAGATGAGTAGATAAATCTAGTCTAGTTGAATAACAGCATGCAACTTTGTACATGACACAGTGCTTGAGCAAGTGACCTGGCGTCAAATGTATCCTTGCACTGGAAGGTTGGGAGTTCAATCCCCAGCTGGGGTTAAGGCTCAGCCTTGGCCCCTGACATGAATTTAACTGAAATCTGCCCTGTCTTCAAGGAGCTAAAAAAGTCTTGTCAGTTTGAGTAAATAATGGAAGATCAAAGCTAGCTACCTTTCTGTATGGAGGTTGCAGGGGAAGACTGATCATCATTTAGCATTATCTGACCTTTAGGTTGGATTTTCATACACAATCTGATATCACTTCAGATAAAAGGACATTTTAAATCTCTCCAGTTAATAGCAAATTTGAACTTTAAAATGCAATGCATTTTACGGGTACTTTACACAGAATTTAAATATATTCATACCTTTATGTGATGCACAAATCCGTAACTGGAAAAATTCCTCCCTCCTCTCGTCCCTGCACGACTATATATTTTTACTGCAGCAAATGTGGTATTTATGTAATTTAAAGCTGCATTCTGGAATACATTTTGTTTCATTATCATCAAAAATGCCTCTACCAACTTCCGTCTGAATCTCTGAAGCTAGAGAAAAGTTTTGGATTTTTGATCCACTGATAAAACACATCTTTTAATGGGTGAAAACTCAGAAAAATGCTTAACAATTTTGTAATTTCCCAGAAAGATTAGAAGACTTTGCTATGCAATATTCCCATCCAAAGCATTGGAAACAAATGTGAACCAAGTCAGAGTATTCTTTCTTCTTTTTGACCCCTGTTTGCCCACTCCAAGGTTGCTGCTACAGCTCAGCAGTGCATCTGAGAATTCACATCTAATTTAGATTGGATTCCACAGTTTCCTTTTTGTTATTTCAAAAGGGCTTCTGGCTGAAACACTGACGGGCACCTCTGGAATGCAAGCTATACTGTTTACTGAGTGCAAGACAGCACCTTGTCAACATACTAAATGTTAAAATAGTGCAGGTCCTTTGGTCTTGTACAGCATAACAGACTTCTCAGTGCAGTGGTTAATGCAGTTCATTTAGATAGCCCTGAGTCCTAATCCTGGCTCACAGGATAGTTCAAATATTTTGAAATTAAAAAAATACAACTGCTTTATAAGTTGGATAGCTCAGTGCATTAGGCTGCACATACTTCTACCTTCTTTTCCATCCACATAATGAATCTTTCATTTGTTTCTGTGCAACATTACAGACTCAAGAACTTACCTGGCTTGAATCAACATAAGCAGGGAATTTAGTGCATCTCTGCAGTTTGCCATGAGTGGTAGGAAGGACCTTTATCTACAACATCAACTCTTACTCTAGGGTTTGTTTCTTTTTTGTGAAGTGTGAGCCCTGATCAGTTTAAATTAAACAATGTAGAGCTACCTGGATGTGTATGCCAAGGCAATGAAGGTATTTCCCAGCTGCTCAGCAGGAGGGAGCAGAGCAGGAGGGAGCCTGGTCCTTCCCCAGGGACCAGCATGCACCACATTGAACAGCAAGTCCTCCGCCTGGCCTCTCACTCTGAGTACTCTTTGAGCAACATAAACTGTTTACTTGCTCAGTGTTGATACACTTGAAGGCTTTAGTAATTACTTGTTAATTCTTCTGTCATCTTGAAAATTGCAATGATTTTTTTTTTTACCCAGTGCCTCTCATTTAAAAAAATTTCACAGCTTCCCAGCCAAAGGTCTTTCCAGGCTAGCTGAATCTCATATCTTCCCTTCATCACCTAGCTTACAACTCCACAGAGAGCACTTCTTGGCTGCCACATTTTGAATAGTTTCATGTGCAACAGCACATTCGTGTGCACTATTGCTCAAAATCTCAACAATGTTTAATGAACACTGTTAAATGAACCGGCCTATGTACACCCTGCTAGGTTTTTGGAAATAGGGAAAACAAATACGTGAAATAATATGGAAAAGAAATTCTCCCAAGCACAGATAATGGAAGCCAGCTCCAATATATTCAATAACAAAATACTTGGTTTCACACTGTATCTGCCCAGCCAAAAACTTTGTTTATGAGCATGCCTGTAGCACTTCAGGGTTTGTGATCTGGAGTTAGGTCTGAACTCTGTGGAATGAAAAAAACAACATAAAACCCTAAAGAAAAAAAAATTCTTTCCTTTTAATTATTTTCACATTTTAAAGCTGTCAGGTAATTGAAAAATTCACCTTACTATTTCAGCACAAAAAACCAAGAAAATGCACACCCTAAACAAGGCGGGAGTTTCTGTACTGCAAAGTATCATATAACATCTTTCATCAATCTAATTCCTGGAATATTTTTAGAGCCTATCTTTAATAAAATATATTAAATAATAGAACACATTTTATCACTTATTACTGGTTTTGTTTTCTATTTCTAAGCAGATAGTTGAATAATCTTGAAAGGAAAACTCATATCATTCCTTGGTCTTGCTTGTTCTGGCTTGCTAGGAGAAAATACAATAAAAAAAATATGCTTTAAAAACTTATCCCAATTTCCCCTTCTTTTCTCAAAAAACGGCTCCTATAGTTTAATGAGAATAAAATTAGATTCATTCTGCAAAAATCATATACACATGCTTAACGTTCTGCACATGACTAGTTTCAAGGAAGTTAATGGATTTTAGTTGTTATCGGAGGTAAGCGAAAATTCATTATATGAGAAAGCTTCCTTTTTTTAGAAGAAATAAAGTTTAAACTACACAGTCTAGAAGTAATGAGTTTACTGTAAATCAGCTATTTTATTGTAATGCTATGGTTGAACAATTACATTAAAGCTAAGACCCAGAATCCACAGGAAATCAAATTTGATGAATCAGATCTTCAGCTAGTGCAAACTCATACGGGTTAAAGGAAGTCAGAGATGCAGTGTTTGAACCCTATGGCTCTTTAGTGAAACATTTCTACAGCAAAATAAACTAGCCTTTCCAGTTTCTTGAATATCTTGTAATTAGTACATAGTTACATGACTGTGATATCCCATTATTTATGCCTACTTTTTACATCTGGGTGAAAATCAGTAGAATTACTTGATCTGGAACCCATGCATGCCTTGATTATTTCTCTTGCATGCCATTTACTAATCTTTCCCCAAAGAGATTATTCTAATATGCAAAATTTTAAGTGACTCCAAATAGCTACAGTCATTTTTAAAAGACTATGAAATATAGTATCTTTCTTCACATTAGAAGACTATTAATTTCTCAACAGAATAAATCCGATCTTAAAGCTCCAGAGATTTTAAATTCATGGACAGTGACAAATATGGCCTTGAAAGCTTCTGAATTACCTAAAAAGCTATACTTTAATGAATAATTTTCCTTCAGACCTGCCAATGAACTCTGCCTATGTCCCACCAAATCCACATGCTGGAAGGTTGCTTATTATGAGATGCTTAATGGATCCATGTCCCTGACCAATTTCTATGAAAATCCTTTTTTTTTCCCTACAAAAATATCAATATCAATAAGTTTGATCATGTGTAAATCATTCTTGGTAGCCATAGAGATTAATAAAAATTCTGCATTTCTGAAAACAAAACCTTTAAGCATTGTACTAATAAAAATGTACTTGCCTTGTTCTGTTCATCTGTAGTGATTTTAGGATAAAATACAAAGATTATTTTTAAAATATTGATGGCTTCTAACATTGTAAACTCAGGTGAAAGCTCATAGCATGGAGTTTTACTATAGACAGAGGGTTATCAGAAATATTTGAAGTGTATCATGTGGCTATCACCTCTGGAAGTGAGGTGTATATGGTATGGATATATATGTGTGTGAGCACACACAGTTATGTGCAGACCCCAAACCTCAGACAGATATTGTTATTATTGGTTATGGAGAATGTTTGTGAATCAAACGCTTAGAATAACCACTCTTTCTGAGGTTGACCGCAGCATAAAATGAGAGGATTGATTTTTCAGAGTGTTAACGTTTCTTTAGAAAAAAAGCTGCAGAATATAGGGGAAGAAAAAAGGTTTGTAAAGAATGTGTGTATTTTGTCAGTCTGGATGTTGCCAAAGATTAAGGATCTTTGACAGCTGTTGTTTGCTCAGTTATTGATGAGAAATCAAAGTAAGCTCTGCCAGAGGAATGACAGCCAACATGCAATACAGATCCTGTGTGGTGCTGAGAGTACTCCACTGTTGTGACTCCATGAGGACAGAGGCAAGGCAAGGCAAGGCAAAGAAAGGCAAGGCAAGGCAAGGCAAGGCAGGAAAGGAAAGGAAAGGAAAGGAAAGGAAAGGAAAGGAAAGGAAAGGAAAGGAAAGGAAAGGAAAGGAAAGGAAAGGAAAGGAAAGGAAAGGAAAGGAAAGGAAAGGAAAGGAAAGGAAAGGAAAGGAAAGGAAAGGAAAGGAAAGGAAAGGAAAGGAAAGGAAATACCTTACCCAGATGACATAAGGTTAAATTTTCTGTATCCCTTGTATGAGTATTTACAGAAAAGAGGGACACCTCCCTCTGTCTTTCTCCCCCAAATGGTAATCATATCCTAGGAAGTATAGGGTGACCAGTGGTACTTATAGCTCCTAAAAGTAGCAATTGTTGTCCATAAGCACAGATCCCCAAAACCCCACCTAATATCTTCACTGGTGTGGTGATGAGTAGACAGGGTAGGTCACAGAAAGCTACCTCAGGGGTGATACAGTTGAAAGCTTCATGTTCAAGCAGACATCTAACAAAAGAGAGTGTTTCCATAGGTGTTTCCTTTCTTTGGTAGTCATTCAAAGGCTTTAGTCATTTTTTAGTACTCTCAATAACTACAAATGACATCATATGTGGTCTGGTAATTTAGAACAGTGTTGCATGGTTAGAGAGGTTCTACAATTTAACCACTGGAGCAATCGCTACGAAGGCATGAATCAAAGACTTCCAACAGATGTATCACTTTCCTGTGCCCCATCTAGCCATTAATAAAAAAATCTACATCATTATTAATAATAATAACAAAAACATTATGCTGTATTTTATTTTAATTATTGATTACACAAGCTAAGTTTTTTGGGTATGGCTCATTTCTTGTTGACATTTACATAAATGAAATCAAATTAACAGGGTACATACAAGTCCCTTATGTATACAACTAAGCTTGCTCTTTATAGTCATATTTATACCTTTGATAAGTGGAGAAGTCTTTCTTTACTTTCTTTACTGGATACCACTGTATGATAATTCTTTCTGCAGCATTCTTTCTTTCACTTCCTAACATAAAGATTTTTTTTTTTGACCATATGGAAAAGAAATCTACATAAACATAGACTTGATTTGTTTCAGAGAAATCACCAGATGCAGGCCACACAGGACTTTGTAACAGAGACATCACAGTGTTGCAACTGTATATATATGCTGTACAGCTTGTCTTTTTTACCTAAGGTAATGCCACTTCTCCCACCCCAAAAAGACACTGGGAACTTTCTCCCAGAAAGATAAGAGGCCCACCTTCGCTAGCATTTTGTTCTATCCTTTGTGTGTTAGTTAGAAGGCACTTAGTATTAATGCTTGTTAGCTGCCCTTGAAGACCTTACCTAACCTATGTTCCAGGGAACCCAACATATACTTGGATATCACAGAATGGTTATCTAAAATCTGTGGAGTTCATGTCCTTTACATTTAATTTCTGTGGGGATTCATTTAAAACTTATATTCAGCACTGTGATTCATTTAATATTGCTGCTCGGTATCCATTTATCTCCTCACTTTATCTGTTGTAGCGTAGTTGAAGCACTCATGAAATAGCAGGAAAAAAAGACATTTGGCTTATGTGACAGACTTCACATACTGTATCTATGCTACCTGTGATCTGGCCATAAAGGAGATTTAAAGATTTTCTGGAGCAGTGGATTAAGTCTGCCCCACCAGTGAGGGCTGTCCAATGCCCAGGAAGACAGGCAGATGGGCAGACGGGCAGCTGGTGCTGGTACCATCTCAGCTGGTTTCAGGGTTAGGCTGAGCAAGAGGAGACGGAATATGAATGGTTAACATATAAGCACAGATTATACAATCACATTTTTAAATTTAATGCCACAGTGATGATCACCAAAATACCGTGTCATTTAGGGTTATTAAATTTTTAATAACTTATTGCTTAGATTAAATTATAAGAAAGTTAAATTAAATTATAAGAAAGTCCTACCTTAATTTGAAATTATTTTTCTTCGCCTTTAAAGAAATTACCACTTGAAAAGGCCTCCATCAGGAGAGTGGAATGCATGTCAGTTTAGCAGAAACCAAAGGAAATAAAATAAAAAACATGTCTATCTGCATGTTGTAGAGTTTGGCACTGAACACAATAGTATCACTCCTGAGTGGTTAGTCATGAGGGTATCCAGCTGTAAAAAAAAAAAAAAAGTTCAGATTTGACTTTACGTCAGGACCTACTGTTTTTCAGCAGGACTGGAAATGTACAAAGCATAAAATGTTTTTGATAGTGCCGGAAAGGGTTTCATTTACACAGAACTCAGCACTACGGGTATGGACCCCTCTCCCCGCCCAGTTCTGAGAGGAGATGCAGTTGTGAAGACTAACAGTCTCGATGTTTGCAAAAGGTAAAAAAAAATAATTGGCTTCATCAACCAATGGGAATACTCTTATTTTTATTTTACATTATTCATTTAGCATGAAATGAGAATATGCTCGAATAAAACATATTGGAAGCAATATTCTCTCCATGAATTAGGTTGTTATTGTGAAGTAGGAAAACTTTTCCCTGAAGCAGGGAAAAAACCCACACTTTTTTATGTTTTTTTCACGTCTTTCTCCTTTTTATTATGCATCCTCCTAAGAATGCATAATAGTTTGCTATCAGCTGTATTTCTGTTTGTTTTCAAAGCTAATAATAATCTTCCTGTAAAAAGCTTACTGCTTTGTTTTTCTAGACTAGTTTATTGGAGAAGTACAAGAGAAATCCTTATGCATGTGTTTCCAAGAGGCAGTGGAATTTTTATTTTTCTTGTTGCTACTGCTGTTTTTAAATGGACAGATATATTTCTAAAACTAAAAATAAATCAGCTCTTTGTCCAGTCTTTTGGAGACCCTTTTTATTAAGACAGAAAACTACTAAACAAAAGCTTTAGTCAAAAGTTTTCTCTTGAGGCTCCCAGCCAAACACTCCTTAGCTGGCTAGCTCATTCCTACTTTATAACTTGGTAACTCCACTTCTTGGTAACTGCCACTTCTCCTCCTTCTGCAGATCAATTTGTTGCTAGCTCTGTCCCCTGTAATGCTCATTGCTGATACTCTTGTGTGAAATCAATCATGGGATATGTAGTCCCCTGGCCCTCTTTCTTACACTTTCTAAATTTACTGTCAGATTTGGTAATGGTCATTCAAAAAACTTTATTTTGTTCTTGATTTCTGCTTTTAAAGACAGTATTTATATATAAATTATATAAAATCTTTCTCCCTTTTTATGAAGTCTTGCTTTTCTTTGACCTTGCTTGTGAGAAAAAACTGACTACAAATGTACAGGTCATTTGAGTGTATTCATATGGGACCTTATTCTGCAAATACTGTTTGCCTGATAGCCACCCAGCTGTCTGACATTTAAAGAGGAACAAATTGTTTAGGAAATGATGCTTTTGGAAGGACATTGTAAAGGTAAGGAAAGATGATGAATGCAAAGCACATGAAAACAGACATTGACTCAAAACTGTCTGTGTTTTAGACTTTATAGAACACATTTTTGTGTTCCTGCACTAGTCTCTGTTCCTTTGTGCTTTGTCTCTTTCTAACATCTAGCTCAGGAAAAGAAAAAAGAGAAGCCAACATAGCTCATATGCTGTCACAACATAAAACCCATGTATTAAATATGGTTATAAGTTGCCATGGCCCAGTGCAAATTTACTCATTGTTCTGATCGTATACTCTAATGTCTACTCTTGATATCTGAGTGTGTTTGACAGCCACTTAAATTTTCCATTTCTGAGCCATGATTTTCCCACAATCTGTGACTATCATGCTTGGCTGGAGCAAGAGAAGTACTCAGGTGAGGCAGGAATTCAGTGGGGCAGCAGCAGCTTACAGCACATAGGGTAGCTGAGATTTTGAGCAGGGTTGGGAACTATTGTACAGCCCTGAAGCTGTGATAAATAAAGTAGAGCCATGTCACAGCCCCCAAAACTTTCTGGGATGGCTTGAGACTCAGTGGAGACTTGTTGTCAGAGCCCTTACTTGTTTTTTCTGTCAGGTTTGGCAGCATAGTGAGCCCTGCTGCATTATGATGCAAATTTGAGATTTCCCTTCTCTGTTTGTCTAAAGTTAATGCATTACATTTTTGTTGGCATAATCAGAATCCGTGCATTTCAGAACAGATAGAAACCATCTCTTTTTTCCCAGCTAATGATATCACATTGAACTTAGTTGTACGTAACATACTGTGAGAAAACATGAATTTGCTGGGAGTCATTTGATAAAAGCAAGTGAAGGATCAAGGGAAGAAGGGAAGATACTTATATGAAGATACCTATATAATGTTATTATTAATAATAAGGGAGCACAATGAGACTGAGTGGTAGAAAGAGGGACTAGGTAAACATAATGGAGGAATATAAGGAATCAGAAAATATTATATAGGTTATATATAAGGAATTTCCATACAAAGAAAATCTTCCTGCCTAATACTAATAAGTCTATATGTTTGCCTCCAAAGAGATTTACTAAAAGTGTGGCTGAAAAATTAAAGGAAAAGAACAAAAATATTTGAGATATATGATAGGGACATGCCAAAGTGCATTGGCTCAGCAAAACACATGGGGTCTTTTCCATTTCTTTCATTCATAGTCCAGATTGATAGACATGGACTTGTGCTTACCTCTTTCTTTCTCACCATGGCAATAATTTTTATTTCTTTCCTGCCATTCATTTCTTGCAGATTACTTTTCTCTCCAGATGTTACCTCTAGTGATATGTCTCTTAGGCTTCTATTTCTCTTATATCTATGTTCCCTCTGTTGACAAAGGCATTATTGCAGTTTTTACACTAGCTTTATGATTATTGCTCACTGGAAGCTTGTGTGAGGTAACAAACTGTTTAAGAATTCATGCTTTTTGAAACACTTTTCACTAGAAGGCCATGGTGTCCTAAACAAGCGAGTACGCTCATGATATGGAGATGTGCACTGCACATTTTAGGAAAGTCTTTTCCTCTCTTCTAAGACCTTTCTCCAATTTCATCTCTCTGTGCAACAAAACTACAGTTTTATCCTTTCTACACCTGTTTTCATTATCCTTTTCCTCCTTTTTCTCTCCCCACTTCTTCCAGTTAGTTTTTGCCTTCCGCAGTACTACTAAGCAAAGTGTGGTGCATTGCATCATTTAGCCAGAAAATAGTTTCACATGACAGTGATAATTAAAGTCAAACACTATGCTTGCCTCTGTTGCCAGGGAGAATATGTGATAACACCTGTACTCAAGGAACATCTTATTTTCCCACTCCAGCCCATACAAGGAGCTGTCATGGAGGAAGGTCAGAAGGAAGGCTAGAAGGTGTCCTTGAGCTTCTTCATCAGGCAGTTGTTGCTATCTTCCTGTGAAAAGTTTCTCCTAACTCCTTATCTCTTTGAGCACGGGCTATAATGATTTCTTTTCAGCTGGCTTTCTCACCTGAAAAAGTTCTGTGAGAGTGAATTGCTGATGAGGTAGCTTTAGCATGTTCTAAAGATCATGCATATCGCAGATTTCCGGTGAAACCCTCAAAATCTCAAAGCAGATTTGAAATATCCCCCAAAATACTTGACTCTCTATGTGGCAAAGGAGGAGATATACAAGTAATATTTGTGCATGCGTTTGCAGGAGTATAAAACATTTATTAATTTCAACATACATTAAAACATTAGGAAGAGGGAAAAATAAATCTAAAAAAAAAAACCATACTGGCTTTGGTAAGTGAAATAGACGTTTGCTTTTCTTTACTCACTGTAACTGAAGATCTTTTTAAGCTGATGTTATTCTGGCTGGTAGAACGTGGTGAAAAATTAAAGTGTTTAGACAGAATTCAGGTTGTCTTCTGACTTAATCTTAACCTGTTTAAAACCTGAAAGCTTCAAAGACTCCAAGAAAAAACAAGTATCGTGTACTATTGTCAGAGAAAAACTGATTGAATCCTTTAAAAACTCAGAACACTTAATGTTTCTCAATTATTTCTATTTATTACTTGTCCTTTAACATACATTTCTGAAAATAATAGATGAGTTGTTATTGGACCACAGCTTAGTAGTTACTGCTTTTGGTTCCCTATAATAAGAAAAAAAGAATTTTTTTTGTATAAAGAGACACTATTTCAAAAAGGCTAAAATATGATGTTGGGAAAGAATTCCTCCTCTGAAGCTTCTATTAATTTTTCATGACCTTACTTTTCATACAAAAAATACAAACTTTTCATTGTTTGTTTTGATGTTAGATCCATGCGGAATCAGTGACATTGCTGGGGATATAGTGTTAAATAGAAGTTAATACTTGGCTTTTTCAGGAGGTTTGAGGAGTAAGCCTCAGCAGAATAGTGCAACAGGTACCAGGCTCCTACAGAACAATCATCATCCTAAATTTGATTAAAATTTTTATCAAAACCGGCAGTGTCTCTATGGCTGTAAAGATGGGGTCAGATTAGGCCTCACTGCAAGTTGAATCCACACAAATGGTTTTATATTCCCTCTGTTAATGCCCCATCTTAATGCCTTTCTAAAGCACAAGCTCATCGGGTTGTTGAACTCTACAAATAAGAAAAATCTTCTTACATGAGCTTTTATTCATTTGGGTTAACCTCTTCTTATTGCAGTAACCTGAAACAAATGACAGATTGATAGGAATATGAAATGCTTCTTTAATGAACTCTTGCAACTTAGTATGATCTAGACCTTCAGGCTACTGACATGCAAAACCCTTTCATATTGTCTGAACAATTACGGTGGATGTGTGACTGACAACTGACTGCTGTGGATTAATATCTTGGATTGTAATGTGGTCAGACTCAGGTTTTGTGGTTGAGAAGTCCATTATGTCACCACACCAATTCCTCTTGTCTGTGCTTTTTTAAACTTTCAAGTCACAAAAGAGGTTGACATCCTTTGGATACCAAAATGTCAATGTGTGTATGTGATCTCTGAGTTTCTTGTTTACTGAGATTTAGTTAAACCAACTAGCTAATTTGCCTTTAACCCATTTGTCTTAACCAGTGGAGTACTGCAATATAAGATGGGAAAGGTAAGCTCCCTGGTTTTTTGTTTTTTTTTTTTATTGACTGGAACTTGGAAGTCATTCTTGTTTGGAATAAAAGGATATCCTCCCTAATACATTTTTAGAGATCTCAAGTCACATTTCATGGTGTTATTCAGAATGCATAGAGACTCAAACATAGTGTTTAATCTGATAAACATATTAATATTACTTGAGTGCTCCTGATTGCTGTCACTTCTAAGTCAGGCCTAACACACATGGGGTCTGCATCCATATTGGCTGCTCTGGAAAACTGTAACAAAATAATGAGAACTATTCTGTGAACAGCACAGTGGCTATATAAGTAAAGTTAACATACATCTTTTCCAGGGTTGCAATAAATAATGGAAGAAGAAAGAACAAATACCTCTCATGGCTGATACAGCTGCATGGTTCTTCCTATTCAGGAAGAATGCATAATCTAACTTTTAAATTCCTTCTGTAGTCAGACTAAAACGGAAACCACAAAGAACAGAAAGATAAAATCTTCTTTAGAAGTGAACCTCAGATATGCTCCTCTGAACAGGGGTGGATTAAAACTTCTTCAGCAAGTGCTTAGAAGAACTCTAGAAATAAGGGTTGGAGCTTGTCTTTCGAAACAAGAAAGTTTCATGATGTGTGTTTTGTAATGACAATTTGTTTACTAAAATAATACTTGATGGTTGACCAATGAGTCAGTTTGAAGGGAGTAAAAGATAGGCACAGCTAAATTACTCTAAGTCTGATCTTATGAACTGAAAAAAGCACACTCAGCTGAGGGCAATATAGCTCCTGTCCAAAATGGGATTGCTAGGATCCTGGGTGTACTTCAAGAACAAAACAAAACAACAAGCCAATAAACAAACAGAAACTGTGGGATTGCTCCCAATTTATTTGTATTCAATCTAAATTAAATGGAACATGCAAAGAAGAGGAGAAATGTATTACATATGTTCTGTGGGATGTGTAGCATTAACATGAAAACGTGGCTGTACTGTCAGACTAAAGAAATTTGTGGGTAAGGATTGTGCCTAAAATACATGAGCCACAAGGTTTCCGAGGAGTTTGGGTTTTTTTCTTTTGGTCCTCTTTCTCATCTACTAACATGGCACTTTTTGAGACAAATGGCCATTTTCTGAAGAAACTACCATCAATGGGGCTGCAGTGATGATTTGTCTCAACATTAGAGCTCCCAACAACACAGTCTGCCCGTCTCTTTCACAATGCCTTCCCAGTGGATTTAGTCTTGCATTAAAAAGCAGAACTTGTGTTAAATCCAC
This sequence comes from Morus bassanus, assembly GCA_031468815.1. Lineage (NCBI taxonomy): Eukaryota > Metazoa > Chordata > Aves > Suliformes > Sulidae > Morus > Morus bassanus. The sequence continues at coordinate 81,472,880 of CM062568.1, read as the reverse complement.
CAATTAAACATGTAATTAACAGAGAGAATTTAATTTTCCTGGCACTTTGAAAGAACAAATGGAAAATATTTGCCTCCTAGATTTGGATGAATGTTTCTAGCATTGCTTAAATTTTTCTGAGGGACATAGATATTTAAATATTATGAGAAGAGAGGAGCTTTGTGAAAAGAAAGTCTTTTTTTCAATTAGACTGTTTAGTTTTCTTTTCAGTGGTACAGGTATTGATGTGCACCTGAAATAAATATTTTCTTTGGTGAAAAGGAAGAACTTATGACCAAAATTCTTAATTCTGGATCTTACTCCTGATTTTAAGTATTTGCTTAAGTTTAAGCATGCAAATATGAATTCTGAAGACTTAATGCTGGCAATTAAAATTCTGCTTAAATTGAGACATGTATTTTGATTTGTAATTCATTGGTTCTGGGCTGAAGTACTCAGCTTCATAAGACAGCGTTAATTCCTAAAGGTCTCCAAAGACCTATTGTCTATCTGTCAATAGAATTTCAGACAATCTGCATTCTACTAAAAAAAAAAAAAAAAAATACAAAAAAGCTACCTGAATGTTCAAATCGCTTGAAAATGGAACTTTGCATCTAAGCATGTAACTATGCAATCATGACATCTGGAGCTTTGTTTCTGTCAGCATCACCCCCTACTTTGCTGTCATTCACCTCCCTTCTCTGTAGTAGGGAAAGATTTCTCAATAGAATGACATATAATTGCCATTGCTGATGAGGTGATGTGGTAGGTGATTTATGTTGCAGGATAACCAGATGCACATTTCCCATTTTTGAATCCAGATCCTAATCAGTTTTCACTGATGGATAAGTAAAATCTCTGGGCTTCTGAAACCTCACTTAGAAGAGGGCAGTGATACTTCTGGTCTTACTGCCAAACTAATGACACCTTTTTCAGGTGACAGTATTAGAAAATAGGAAATATAGTTTTTTAAGTAGTTACTGAAAGATGCTGTCCTAGGCTCAGGCAACATTAACATTTGGTTTCATTGTGAGGGAAAACTTGACTGTTTTCCTTTCCTTCTATTGTTGAAGAATGACATGGTCTCAATTATGCTTTATTTACAAAACTCCATTTCCAGAGATCAAAACTACACCCTGAGAGAAATATGGCTTCAATTTTTCCCTTGGATGAAATGGTTTTATCAACACACAGAATTTCTTGTAAAATATATCCTAGAAAGAATATTAAAAATAAAAGTTCAATGTTTTTCTAAGTGTTCCATCTGACTGATGTATTCCCAGCAGAGTGATTTAACTATTTCATTGCTGTGACCTATATGTTAATTCTTATAGTAGAAATTTTACACATTTGAAAAGTGAAATGGGAAAATTTAGAGTGAAGGAGCTGACATTTGGTACTGAAAACCAAAGGAAAAATTCTGTCCCCTCTAAAGCCAGTGCCAATTGGGCATTTGACAAAGCCAATTGGATATTTGCCGGGAAAACAGTAAGTAATTGTACATTTTACTGTGTATTGGAGTACGTTTTGTTCATTTTGTTCCTGCAGTGTTTCTTCTTTATCAATATGAAACTGTTTATAACCAATTTGCCTTGAGATTTATATTTTGAGTTGATTAAATCTATTCATAACACACTCTAGAGACTTAATTCAGTCTCCAGATTTGCTGTAATAGCTCCTTATGGACTTTTGGGAATCCTCAGATAAATTGTCCTAGCTCTACTTGTTTAAATGAAAAAATTAAAATTTACAGCTGAAGATCTGTACCCCAACAATTGTTAACTGTAGCACATGAAGACCAAAATCACTAAGAAAATAACCAATTCTAGACCTGAAAAAAAAAGCCAGCTGGCATCTGCAGTCATTTAAGGTTACTCATTTTACATGTGTTTATTTAAGAGTTCGAGGGGAACAGATTTGGGGAACAGATATACATACCATAAAGCCTGAGAAAGTTATACAAAAGAGGTTAAGTCAATTTGTTAGTTATTGGGATTCTTACATGGTGCATTCATGTCTTCTGTGTCTTCTTTTCCATTAATAATGTAGTTTTAGCTGATAATGTGTGTATTTCTTAACAAAGACCTTAATTTTATTTTCTGTTGCTTTGTTGTTTCTCATTTTCTTAAAATAGAAGTATTTTGAAATGTAAATATGTGGACTGTTTCTAGTGTATGGAAAACTAAACCAAGTGAGATGAAGCTGATCAAGTATGCAAACATATTCCAGCTTTGAATAAAGTAGAACTTGATTTTATGGCGTGTAGGTTAAATATAGTTGTGCCATGAAAAGCAGTCTTTAAGATTTTTCTTTCCATACTTGTCTTTCATCACACCAAGCCACTGTATTCCTGGAGAGCCAGACAGAAAATTAAACTGGAGTCTTGAACATGTGATTAAATAAGGGCTGGTTTTCTTAGCAATGAAAACCTAATTTGTTAGATCATATGTATGTAATCTGAAGCAGCAAAGAACAATAATATAGTAACATTTTGATTTGATATCACAGTGTAATTGGGAAATATGACATTTGTTGCCTTGTTACAAGCTTGTTACAAAAATCACAGCATATAATAATGGAATTAAAATTTTACCTATCTACTTTAAAATTTTACTCTCTATTCATCACCATAGTTTTTTATATATTCACAGGGAAGTAGAAGGAACACCAGATTATTTAGAAAAGTAGTTTTTATGACAGAAATGTTATTGTACTTGGAAAGTCTATTTTCCGTTGCAAGATATATAAATCACTACATGGAGCTTTTTCAAATCTTTCGTTCTATGTTATTCATTGCAGCCCTTCAGAAGGTAACTGGCCCCAAGATAGGGCCCCACTCTATGTAATGGCACAACACTATTTTTTAATGAACTGCCTGTGTCATAAGCTTTAGTGCCAACTGTTGAGCTTATTCAGACATGACTATATTCTAGAGTTTCTTCAGTCCTGCTGGGTTTTGTATAAACCTGCCTATTTTTTGACCTGATGATGGATACCCTGGCAAAACCTTGCACGTCCCCTGAAATCCACAGATAGCTACAGGGTGGGGCACTGCTGTTGCCTACTGTGCTGTTGAGCCTTGAACATGCTGTATATCTTCTTACTGTCCATGTGCTTGGGCTTTTGTCTAGGGTGAGAAAAAATATACAGTAAGGTCTTACACATGTCCTGCCTTTGTCAGACAAGCACCTGGGCACCCACACTGGGCTGCTGGGAACAAGGCAGGGGCGTCTGCCACATGTGTGACACAGACATTGTGAGCTGCAAGAGGGCGATGTGAAGTATGATGGATGAAGAGGCACTGGCTCAAGAGGTATGATGGAAAGATGGATATATTATGGTAGGAAAGGATGAAACAGAATTACATTCTGAGAGGGGTGGGGAGGAAGAATTTTTAGCTTTATTTTGGAATACAGAACTATTTTAACTATTTTACAGTGAAGATTTCACATGAACTGAAGGCTGATGCAAAGTGCTCTTTGTCAAAATCCTTTGCTAAAGCGATGCTGGAGGCTGTCTTGTACTCAACATTTTTGAGGCAACTCATGAGTAAAGTGGAATATAATTGTAATAACACCAGCACCAACAAAAATTTAGAAACATACAAAAAGAATTCAATTTGGAATGCTTTTTGACCATTTGCACTTTGGCAGAAAGAAAACAAGGAAAAGAATCAATATTGGAATAGGGATAGATACTTTGGTTGTACATTACATTGAAGTAATCTAAGAGGTAACCCAAGTAAGGACAGTGACTAAGGCAGTGTCTCTGCTGTTAAATAAAAAATGTCGGAGACTTATCGTTGACCCTAAAAATCAAATAGCAATGATTACTTTACCTCACGCTGTTTTGTTCTTCTCCAGAGCAGATTAGGCTTTTGTTTTTTTCTGGACCCTGTATGATGTTGTGTTTCTCTTAGCTGCTTTTATTTTCCATGTGCTTTTTACATTTGTAATGTCTGAAATAATGAGAGGGTTATATAGCTCTTTATCAGAGTGTCATTTTTTTGTAGTGTGAAGCACAGCATGTGTCACAAAACTGGGGGGCAGCAAAATGCTGTTTGAAAGACAAAACCTTTCTGGGATAGTGCTGTAGGGACTATGGAGGGCAGGAGGGCTAAATGTGAAGTGCAGTTGCTGAAAAAAGAAAACCTGGTAGGAGCAGTTCCAAAAAGAGACAGTATGTTAAATAAAGTGAAAAGGTTGCTCCTGGGCTCTCTTTTGCTTAGCAGTGCAGATGTACTCAGCGAGACAATTTGTTAGGTAAAACAGTGATTTGGATTCATTTCACTTAACCAAATATTAAATGGTTCCCTAAACCTGTTACATCAATGGAGAAAAACCTCTTGGAAGATATAATTTAAATCATCCTAACACAAATATCTAAAATAGTCAGATAAATCATGCCTTACAAATAAGGATTTCTCTCAGTTGGCTTTCAATTCAGCTAGATTTAGAGCTTGGGCCTAGGCAACTACATTGTAGATGCCTAAAAAAAGTTAGATGAACCCTACTGCACCAGAGGAATGTATCAGAAGCTTTCCTTCTGTAGTATCAGTTTTCACTATTGCGCGGATCATTTTTCTCCTGTTACATCGTGGGTTATTACTACTTCAAGTAGCATATAGCAAAGTGATTACCACAGAAAGTAGTTAATGTTCATTTCCATTTACAGTAGACCACAGGTACCTCAAAGAGCACAACTTGAACATCAGTTGTTGCCTCAGCCCATTGACTTGTCAACTGGTAAGACCTCCCTATATTCTGAGCAGAGGATATTTTCAGCATAATGCAAAATAAATAAACCAAAATGAAAAAAAAAGGAGCAGAAATACCAGACATATAAAAATTATTTAAAATGAAAACATCATCTCTGGGTCAATAGCTGAGGGAGAAGAGATGAAATTTGGTTGCTTACTCATATGCTTCCTGCCATGGAGACTGCAAGAACAGTCAGAAAACTACAGCATTAATAATGCATGCACAAAGATGCAGGCCAGGCTGTTTTATAACTGGAGATTTTATCTTTTTTCTTTGACCATTCTATTACGATATGGAAGTCCTATCTTATACTGTTATACTACTGCTACCATTAAATTTTGTATTATTCTGATCCCACAGACATTTAGTCCTTGTGATATGATTCACTTCACAGATATAAGTTGGTTGGTCTTTTCAGTTAACTTGCTTTAAAGATGAATTTTAATCTTTCTTTATCAACATATTTAAAAATCACATTGATCACAGTTTACCTTCATACTTTTTAGCATGCATATTGTAACCAGGTGCTTGAACTATAATTAAGGAAATAATTCTGTTGACCATTTGCTTTTCAAGCCTTGAGACATTTCAGATATTTATGGTTATATTTTCAGTTAGAATAAGAATGCCATTTGCCTTGTTCTGAGCTGTAAAATACTGGATGCTCATTGCACAGCTTGTGGGATTTTGAATTTTTTGGACTCTTTTTTCATAAAACCTTGTTCATTAAATCGGACTATAGCACATTAAAAATACCTGTTTCTGAATGGCTTTCAGAAGTATCTCCTGTAAAAATTTGAGATTAAATAGAATGGAAAATCAAAACAAACTCCCCCATACAAATTCCACAGTTTGGAAAGTCCCTTTCTGCTTTTCTCCTCCCACACAGTGGATTTGTGAGAGAAAAAAAAAATCCTCAGCATTTTCTGTTGTCTCTGCTTATAATTCCTGCAGATCCCTCATTATCATTCACATTTCATTTCCAGAATGTTATAATTTTGTTCACAGTTAATTAATGCAATGTTAGCTAAATATTATTTTACTTTATATATTATTGGAAGTCATACAGTTAATACAAGTACTCATCTAGAAATGACTTTCAGTCTTTCACAGTACTCATTAAACCACAAAAAGGGAATGTTCCTGTATTTTTAATTAGTTTCAGAGATGTTTTAACAACCAGCTACTTAAAATCATTACAGTTATTAATACAATTTAAATTAACCATGGTGTCACTTTACATACATTAGAAAAGTTCTGTTTATTCAAATTAATGATGATATGATTACAGCATCATTCATTTTAAGAAGATGATCAAAAATGCCAACTAACTGAAAAAAATTGCCAAGTGTTTTTTCTTTTGTTCATGCTAGAAGTTTGCTAGGATGCTTGGTTGAACCCTGCAACAGTTTTGCCTGTGAAAGTCCTATTGACAACAAGGAGAACAGGGTGTTTGCGGTGTCAGGTTCAAGACTGTGTGGTAAGTGAGAAGATGCTGAGCAGTAGGCAAATAAATTGGTTGTGAGTTCTCAAGACCAGGAATTGTCCATACAGAGGAAGTACCTGGCCCACAGAAATGAGCATCCCTCCATGTTGTAAAACTGGAGTTTTTACCACCATAAGTCTGAACCTTCATTCTCCAGGAACAGTAATAGTAGCAGCACATTTACTGTGCCTTTATGTAAATGTGCCTTTTCACCCCTGCTCATCAACCCACTGAAGAGGTACACAACAGACATGTCCACCACCTAAATGAAGGACAATCACTGTGTTACGTACAGTGGGAGCACACAGAGTCCTCACCAAGGAGGGAAACTGAAGTACCTGCACCTACCCTTAAGGTATCTGTTCCATTTTAGCAGCTACCTCCCTCCTCTGCTGATCTGCAGCCCTCATGCACAATCCTAAAAACTCCCAGAAACATTTCCATGGTCATATAGTAATAATTTTACTAAAAATTTTAAACTTACAATGATTTGTTTAGAAATTACATTGTGATTATTTGCTATTATTGACTTTGTCTCACTGATGTCACTGAGTGGTCCAGTATTTATAACTCCTTTGCATGAATGTCCTTTGAATTTACAGACCATGGCCTTTTCCTTACTGTGCATTTGACTGTAGTCCCACCTCCAAGAGACTGCAATTCCACCTCCCAAGGCATTGGTCCTTCTTTGTAGTATAAAAGACAGAATTGCTCTCAGTCACCTACATGAGTTCAGCTGGAAACCTTAGTAACAAGACCAATGAATCAACAAGTAACAAGATCAATGAATGTCAGCTAGTGCCTTCCCATGCACATAAGGGAGAGAAGACAGTTCAGGAAGAGAGTTTCCTGCAGCAGATGGTCTGTGTGGAGGTGCTTCTGAATGCATTTTCCCTGACCCATTAAATATCTATGAACATACATTGCCTGTATAAGAACTGAATTGAAATGTAGGTTCGGTCATGTTATTTGAATATCCTGCTATTCAGGACTTGACATTCTCTGTCCATTGCATCCTCTGACGGATGTTTCTAAAGTTTGTGCTGATTCTGTGTATTTTAGGTAGCTTTATATTAACTAGTCCTAGACGCTTAGTTATCTATACAAACCCTTATGTTAATGGAGGGTGGCCTTGTTCACATTATGATGGACTGTGAACCTGACTTTCATAATGCTCATGTTGGGCTTTTATGTTGAGTTTAGATTAATTTCGTATGGCTCCAATTTTGCACCACAATTTATTTATTTTGTTTAACAACTGTTTTTATTCATATAACAACCATTTAGGATTTGTGGTGGGACAGGAGTCTCACTTTATAATTCAGCTTTGAAGAATCTCAGACATAATAGATGAACTATTTTTTGTATGTGTACATAGGTTTTTAGTCCTTTTGTTTGTAAAATAAACAAGCAGAGATTAGATGATTTCTACAGAGCTATATGCTTCAAGTTTGTGGAAAATCAATGGAGTATACAAAACTCTTTGTTTTCTTCCTCTATATCAATTCCTGAAGCAACAAATAATTCCTGACAGGAATAGAGAGGATCCTGCAGCAAACTGTCAGTCAAAGGATTGGTGATATGTATCCTTAGTTAAAGTATGTGTATACTTTCATGTTTAGTTATGATCTTCATAGACTATTCAATATAATCGCCTGAGTTGATGTGGACATGGTTTACACAGAAATTCCTCATAGTCAACTGATGCAGAAAATCTTTTGGCTGTCTCAAAACACATCACAACCTGGCTAATTTACAAGAAACTATTTTCAAATTACTTCCTAATGTTAATAATCTCCAGGTCCACTGGATGTCCAAATGTCCAGATTGTTCATAGTCCACACTATGGACAGCAATGGAGATGCAGAAGAATTATTTTTTCCTGACCAAAAAAGGGCAATATTTTATACTATAAATATTTTTCTTTCCAACATTTCCTTTTAAAACGTAGATATTAGTGAGAAATTGATTTTTAAAAAAAACTAGCCCTTTTATTGTGTTCTTAGAGAATGGGTAGAGGTTACATAAAGGACTTGGCAAATACCATCACATCACCTCATCAAAGAAATATGTACCTTTATTTTCAGGTCTGTGCACAGTCTGAGTGGTCCTTTGAACTTTTTACTCCCCCAGAATTTCTCATCTAGAGAATGAGATTAATTAAAGAGCCAAACCCCATAAACCAGATGATTTTTTGGCTGTGGCAATCCTGTCTTTCAAATTCCCATCTGGAGTTCTGTAATTCTTTATATTTTGTGCCTGAGCACACAATCCTTGCAAAAGTTTCACTAAGTACAGAAACCAGCAGTAGTGTTTTTTTCCATGTAGTGTTGTACCTCTGCTCAGACCCTTCCATTAATCTTCAGACCTTCTGCAGAGTGACTTTGCCCATGCTGGAGATTTGCTAAGTTTCTTAATTCAACCAGCTCTTCTGAAAATTGTGTTCCATAGGAGCCAGGTGAACCTCAGAATATCATAGGATTTAAAGGTGAAATTATAACTGTGTGGGACAGGGCTATCTGACAAACAAATCCTAGGCTCTGAAGCATTACAAGAGGGAACATAACAGGATATTTTCAGACTCCCCATTCTCAAAATGAATGTAAAATTCACTGTTTGGTTCATTGCTCCTGTAGCTACACCTGGGAGTGTTAAGGAAGAAAGCACATTAAAAAAATGGAAAGAAAAGAAGATAAGAGTAAAGAAAGATTAAAATAAAAGTTTACTAAAATTGAAAGGAGCAATGGTGAAAGTAAGCAGAAAATAACAATAAAACCCACAGGAGTTGTATTGACTGTTTTTAGACCAGTATAGAAGAAAATGAGGCATCCTGGCGTAATTTTGTTATAGAGACATCCTGATGTGTGAGTTGAAGATATAGACAAATTAAGAGGTGAGGAAGGGGCATGAACAAATCTTCTTTGTGGTGCCACGATCCCTGTACACAAGATTTGTACTTAATTCTGCTATTTAAACTGTTCTCCTTATGGCAGATTTGCTGCACAAATACTTCAAGCTTGTAGCAAGTGTGTTACAAAGACAATCTCTTCTTTAATAGCCAAGATGCAGAAGATGGAATGTGTATACAGAAACAAAAAAAAAGTGCAATTTGCAAATTGTCAAGATAGGAAACCTAAAGTTCGCAACTTGCCCCATCTTTATTCAAATATGAATTGTAGGGTCCTTATTCCGATTTGTTGTGTTGATTCCCTGTAGGATTTTTTTCCCACAGCATCTCTTCAGCTAGAGCAACCCATTCATGCTATCAGTTCTACCAATGAGGCATAACTAGAGTAAGTTCAGCTCACTGACAGTAGACTTATCAAAAAAATTATAGATTTATACACAGGTCTGTTGTAAAAGCAACGTAGACAAACAAACTGACAAGAACACAGCAACTCTAACTGTTATAGTGCTCTGCAAGGTAAGTAATTACCATTGCCCACACTTTAGGGGGAGTATGTTAAGAAAGTGCTCAACACTTAAGTGACTTTTTCGGGGTGAAGATGGAGTAAACGTTATATGAGCAATACATAAAATACAGGAAATTTTGACTTCCATTTTCCAATTCCAATCTGAGCTAAATCCAGTGTCTTGTATTCTGTGTAGATAACCACATGAAAATATATTGTATATTATGGAGAGACATTTAAAAGTTCAATACCATTTTTCCAGCAAAATGACAGAATATCTTCAGTTTCCTTAACCTTTTTAATATGCTCTAGAAACAGAAGGTTTAGTCTTCAAAGGTGAAAATAAACCAACTGTAGCCTGAACAGCCCAAGGGATGATATAGGTTCACAGAAAAATAAACTGTGATTTAATGGCCTTGTCTGATCTTGTGTGAAAGAGCTACAGTATTTGGATATGTCTGGGCAAGATGCCGCCTTATAATTATGCATGAGAAACCCACATATTTCAGCTTAATCCATGCAGCACTAATACCTCCTTTTAAAATGTTTGGATTTTTCACTGCATTAAAATGTTCATTTCTGGAGGTAAAACAGAGAAATATAAATGCTTTTTTATCATAGACAAAGTAATAGTATGTGCTTAGTTCCAGCTGTTGTAAGTCATGAGAGTTCTCTGAATCAAGGGGCAAAGAGGTAAATAAGGCCTTAGAAGATTAAATATCTAAATGAATACAACAGAAACCTAAGCTGTGTGGTCCTGTAACATGCTTAAGTTATATACAGATTTTGTAACATTTGAAAAAGCTGTCACTTTCAGGAAGGAAATAAATGGGTTTTTTTTCCCACTTCGGAACCCCCTAGCACTTGCAGATGGTAACATGAAAAATGGAAGTCTAATCATGTTCTGACTTGAGATATTCTGTAACTTTGCTGGGACATGTTTTATCCTAGCAAGATAAACTGTTTATGGCCACTGGTATTTATATTGGAGTATATAATGGAGTTACACTTATCACTGATTCAAAGCTACCCAAGAGTTGGGGACAGCAGTCTCTCATCACACAAGATAAGTGACTCATTTGCCAAAGATTTGGGATGAGATTTCATGGGAGAAATATCAGATATGACAAATGGTGTCAGAAAGAGACTGTGAGATATTTGTAACTGTGCATTGGTTATACCATAATAAGAAAATATCCAAAATACTAAAGAAAGATCATCAATGTTGCTAATAGTTGCTGGAAGATCATATTACATCTGCAGATGGAAAATATTCACAACAAGGTGAGAGGTTCAACCACTATTCCACAGACCTTTACAACTGTAAAAAGGAAGAACAAGAATTTCATTTATAAAGTCCAGTAACAGGATGTTCACTTGCAGAGGTGAACCAATATACCAACTATTATTTATTCTAGCATCATTGAATTAAGCTGTGTTAGTGAGGAGTTAGAATGATGTGTGTGCTTGCAGAGCTATACACCTATGCTCAAACCTATCCTTTAATCTTTGGATTAGCTAATAAATGAAGTAAAATGCAAATGAGCAAAAGTCAAGAAAAACTTTTACACTCAAGACAAACGGCAGACCAAGAGGTATACACTCAAATCATACCTCATATCTTTTTCCATTCTTTGATTAATATAAGTTTATGAAAATTTGATTTAAATATCAGAACATTAAAATGAAAGTCCTTTGGCCTATATTATAGGTCAAACAAGGATTATCACAATGATCCATTCCATCTTTCCAATCCATGATTTTATTAACATTGCCATTGAAGAAGTTTCAAAAGTTTCAGATTCTTTGAAAGCATTTAATCTTTAAAGATAAATGAGACATCATATGAATGCATATCTTTTATTTTTGTGACTATATGACTGGTTAGGAGCAAAATTTCTGTATCTGTTGATTGCATCAAGAAATCTTTCAAAGATGCCACAATAACCCAATTTTGCCTAATTCTAGTGCTCTTCCTCTTTCTCCTCTCTATGTGTTTTCTTAAATCTAAATTTATTTCCCTATTTTTTCTTATACTTCATCTCTTATGATTCTTCATTTCCACCCATTTCTCACTTTCTATGAAACTTTCTATCACCTAACAGCAAAAATATAGTAGTATGAATTATATTGAGGGTAATCCACACTGTATCTAGCTCTTTGTCATCACTGTGTGTGTAAAACTAACACATCAACATTATCCCTTCCTGCATTCTCCCCTCCTTCTCTATGTTAAATTGTATAGGGAAGCATATTACATTGTATGAAAAATGGGTAAGGAATATCTTTCTCTGAGGTACAGGCACTTTCAGGGGTGTGAACCAAAATGTATTTTTAATTATATTCAGTGGACTGGAAAATAAATTTAAGGGAAAATAAATTTAATAAATTAAATAAATTTTATTATATTTGATTGCTAATGTTGCTAACAGTATGTTTCAGAAACTGCAAGAGACTTTATGGGAAAATTATCCTCCTTATTTGGGGACGCATTGTTTTGTTCAGTAAAAATTGCACTCACCGTTAAGCCAGTTTGGCTTTTTATCCTGTACTGATCTTTATCTATGCAGTAGTCTCAGATTCTCAGATCTTCCCTCTTTATTACTTCATTGCTGAAGTTACTATTAATGTCTGCTTCTTCATTTATGTACTTTTTTGTTGCTATAGTAAAGTAGAAGTGTTAGATTGTACAACTGTGGTATCAGATAATTAATGGAGAGGTATTGATTCATACTTAATGCTTTATAGACTTTTAACTGTTACATTAGATATTTATTGAGAAAGTGAGACATGTCTATAATATAATAGGAATAAAAATGTCATATGTCCTTCAAAATCAGTTAAGGAAAGACTTACTGTTGAAATAGGAGTGAAAAAAATTACCAGTACAAAAAATTATAAAAATCCCAAATGAAAAAAAACCCCTTATTATAATATGAAATATTATTTCTTGTCTTAGGGTACAATTACTGTGCTTTCATTATGATTTAATATGGAATATAGAATAAAAAAAAGCAATATTTATTGAAATGCTGTATAATTGCAGTGAGGAGAACTCATCCTAAATACGCTGCTAGGCCTGAGTCTTTGGAGCTTAGAAGAGCACCCAAAGCCACTTGCACCATGACCAGTAAGACTCCAGCCCAAGGTGCACCCAAAGTAGGTCCAGCCCTGGAAGGCAATGAAAAATTAAATAGTCAACACTGATCAAAATGCAACATGAGGTAATTTAGAGTCAGATCTCCAACAAAATGAACATGTAAGAAGGGAGTTCAAATCTCCAGGTTGTCTGAAAATGTCTAAACTATATGGCAAATCTCTTATCAGTGACAACTGGGATCCTTCTAAAAGCTCTTCTTCAAAGAGGAGGAGTAGGAACTTACTCATTTAGTGAAAACATGGTTTGTTTATCCTCTTAATGACATAGCTGGATCACATATGCAAGATCCAGCCCATGACAATGTAGCCTTGAGTTATGACTTGTTAAGCTTCTAATTTACTTGTCAAACTGCGAGCATGTCAGAATTGGTACATTTTCCCTATAAACAGCCACAGACAAAGTTCTAGTTGGGAGTTATGTTTTCACAGAACACAAATTACAAAGTACAAGCTGATTGCTCTTATCAGTAAAAGCTAATTCAACAGAAAAGAAATCATGTCCTACAGGGTGAAAAACAAATATTTCAGTGTCATCTTGGAAGAGAGCTCTGAAAAGTACTCTTCAATAATCTTTTCGTATTTAAATTAGCAAATATACTAATTAATTGATTATATATGTCATGCATAACCCCACAATAAACTAGGGAACCATATTCTATTGATTTAACAGTTTATTTGTATTCAAGACGTAAAGGCTACATATATCTTCCATTAAGTACCTTAAAATTTTTAAACTAACATATTCCATGTTTTATTATAGTACTGCTACATTACTAAAACCTATATATTCTTTGTGTCAAAGGTAAATTATTCTCCCCTTATCTGTGATAGAATATTCTGGTGGGTTGGGTCTTAGCCCTGTTAGCTCCAAACTCTTCCCTTACTTATCTAAAGAAAACTGCTAAAAAGAAGACATTTTTATGCAGGCAGTAGTTAAAATGGTCCTTATAATTACTTTATAAGTTAAAGTCTGAACGTGGTATTTTTTCATTAATAATTAATTAATAATTATCAGAGATCTTGAACAGCTGCTATATCAATGGTTTTTATCATTCCCCCTGAACAGTAGCTTTCTTCTTTATTTTGAATTTTGCTGAGAGTACTCTAGGAATTCTTAAATTTTTAGATTTTACACTTTCCTTTGAGGTTGATATAATAGTTATTTTCTTTAATTTTTGATTAAATAGTGAAACCGATGACTTGGATGTCATGGCAAAGCTAAAACTTTTTTGGTAGTTGTTTGCAGAAAATTTAAAACCTCAAACTTTAAAATGTTTGGTGGAATCAAATTCATTAGCCAAAACTATACAAATTAGAGTTTGTCCGGTATTTGATGCAATCATTTTTTCATTAAGAAAAGTGACAAGGAGCCTGTAGAGATATTCAGTCATTAGGAGCTATGTTTATACATCTCGTCTGAAATATCACTGCTCCACTACTGTGAATCATTGGATGTTTACTTACTCCATTCATGAGTTACAATATTTTTTTAAATTAGGTTCTTCTAATACATGACATTTCTCTGCTATCATTACCCATGTGGTGACAAGATCTAAATTTAATTTATTAATATAAAAAGATCTGAAAGACAGAGGAACAGCTTCAGCGTAAGAGATAAAAATAGAAAAGTTATTAAACTGCCCATTGTATTTGGTATTTGAAAAGATGGAATCAGAAATAAAAGGTGTTTTCAGGATTCTAAACTAGATGTTACACCAGGGGAAACCATCTGGCAAGTTCAGACTACAGGAAGCAATAGAAAGCAAAATGTATAAAACTGACTTCATTTGACCTTGAAGACATAAATACATATCACATTAATGCACTTACACATAATATGTTGTTTGACAGTAAAGAGAGTTTTTAATTTGTATTATGGTATTCAGTTGAGTCAAGATATGATTATGTGATTCCCTAAAACAAATTTTAATACTCTTATGCAGTGTAAAAAAAGAATATAGGTAGTTGAAAAATAGGGTTGAAAATAATTATGTTATTTCAATGGGATGGTACATTTGTGCTGTATCCCTACTTCAAAGATTTTGCTTTACAGTCATAACAGTTAAAAAACAGTGAAATAACTGTAAAGTAATACAATCTAGTCACTCTCAGACAATTAGAAAAACTGAATAATTATAATTCCTTCTTTAATTAAAAAATATAGAAAACATGTTTAATTGAAAAATTTTGCTTACTGTATTTTTTTCAAAATTTTATAAAATAAATGTTCAGTCCAAAATCCATCAAAATAAATCAAATATTTCACACTGATTTCAATTAACTTTATATCAGGTTCAGTATGACTTTATTTAGGAAACTAAGAGATAATCAAAATAAGCAATCTGAAGCTGAAAATATACAGTGGAGATATCTATAAATTCACCGCTTATTTGGAATATCAGTTTTAAATCAGAAAGTATGAAACAAAATTAATCCACTACTACCAGGTTTTTAAGTAATCCCAGGGGACATGAAAAATTTCTTAAAGAAGGAAAAACTATCCAGAGAATGTTATTTAGTAACAATTTTTTTTTTTAAATATATAAAGTCACTATGAAAAGTAAAGATATATTAACATAACTTGGTATTAAATACAAAATTATTAAATATACAATCATACTGAAAACAAAATACTTACCAGATTAACTGTCACCTATAATCCCTCTGTGCTTTTATGTCTGGAATCAGAGGTCTTACAGAAAAAGTACACTGGAGATTTAAAATGGAATCTCAGGATGAACCACAACTTGGCTCTAAGAAGCTTTGACTATTCTGAGATGAGTTTTTCAGATTAGCGAGGTAATTTATCTGAGATGAAAGAAAGTACTTGGTACTGACTCAAAATTTTATGGTGCTCAAACCAGAAAAAAATGTAAATTTTTTTAGAACAATGAAGACATTAGAGAGTACTGAAAAACTGTCTGTAGGCACAGTTTTCATAAGATTTCTACTTTCTGTGATTGATCAGAAGCAGTTTAAATTAAAAAAAATCCGAATAATTAAACAAAACTAAACTTTTTAGTCCTTTGAAGTTTGTCCAACTTAAGTTTTAGCTATTTCCTGTTTCTAATACTGTCTACAGAACTCAATCTGAGAACAGAATTTCTTGAAGATCAACCATTCCATCTGGTCCACCTAGGTCCATTAGTCCCTACTATGGTTATTCTTAGACATTGTGTTTTTCCACTGTACCCATACACAGATCTACAATAATAGGAGAATTATATAAAAGAGAGTGAGTTGATTTTTTTTTTTTTTTTTTTTTTTGCAAGCAATATCATCCATTATCCACATGCAGTGCATTATGTGGTACAAACATGTAAAAGTAAACTTCATCATTACCCCTTTACAGCTGTTTGAAAGATAAGAGATAGATAGGTACAAATAGTTGGTGGATGGAATTTCTAATCTTTCAGCCTATCTTATAATTACCATTGCCAGTGGCAATACTTTCAACGCATTTCTATTCTTTATATCAAGAAACCATTTTCTCTAAACTTTTAAAAATGAACTACTGGAATATTATGTTTGCCATATTTACTTACTAGGTAATCAACTGCAAATAATTTATAACACATAATAGAACTCTGAGGAAGTTCTAGACAAAATGTTTTGCCCTTAGAATATGTTGATTTTTAAAAAGTAAAAATTCCCATGAGAACCAAAGTGAAATTCAAAGGTATAAAATGGAATTTTTCATGAAAATAAGAAAAAAAAGGAGAGTAAGTCAAGGCAAGGGAAATTGCTTAGAACAAAGGAACATTGCCCACAGTTCTGGCAAACTGAATGAAACTTCTGATCTGCTTTTCAGGTATGCTGTATGTTTTGATTTCTGGAAAGAACACAAATGCATCACCCTTCTAAATGATACTGCTTTTCTCAGTGTAGAATGGGAATATTTTAAAAGTCTCTAATTTTTTCCTGGTGGCAAAAGTTTGTGCATTTCATAAGTTTTATATATTCTGTAAATCATTCAGAGCAACTTCTGCCCAAGGTTATCTGCAATATATGCCTTTCATCATTTAGTGTTCATAAAGAGGGGTGACACTTTCAGAAATAGGCAAAAATTCCCTTCAGATGTCAGGATACTAAAGAATTAAATCTCCACAGAATTTAGTGTGTGAATAAATATATCTTATGTGATAAATTTATTTTTTTGTGATTCTGTCATAAGAACAGTTATGCTAGCATACTTGCATTACTTGTTAGACTTGTAAACAACAGAAATGAATTCATTTGCCTTGAAACTAGAAAGATGTAAAAATTTAAATCCTGAGCATGCATAACCTCTGCCTTTCCTCTAAATGGAAGATAAATTTTAACTTCTTTCTATTGCAACCACACCTCATTCCTTGATTTTCATGTTGATCACTAATAGATGTGAATGCTGAAATAATATGTGGCTGTGTCAACAAAGGTTTATTTATGGGCAGACAATTAAAGGGCATGTGATAAAAATTGTCATTTCTAATGGAAATGTTGATATGGTTTTGGTACACTGTCTACAGTACATGGCAAGTACATCAAGTGTGTATCTGTAGTCCAAGAGGAAAGAATGAACTATTGTATGGCTTAACTTTGCAATTCTTTTTTTATAAATACCTGTGTGATAAGCATGATTGGAAATACAGTAGTTAAACTGTTTCACAATTACAGATTTTGGTGTTTCACCCCTTTTTAGATACATGCATTGTCTGCATATGAGCTGCAGAGACCTTTTAAATGCAACGGATCTGACCAATTCTGGACATCTCAGGAGAAGATGACTTCTACCCTTTCTTTGTCTTGACTAAAAAAAGGCACACTAATAAAGGTGAGTAGTACATCTATAGATCGCTAAATCATTGGTGACTGTTCTCAGATTAATTGCATACTTGACATTTTCACTGTTCTTGGGTTTCTATGTGTACACGTGTTCTTGTTAATGTATATATCAATGTGGACAGAGGGACAGTTATTTTTCCTGATAGAAACTGATTTATCTGTCAGTCATGACACCATCCCTATAGCAGGTAAAAACCAGATAGCAATGTGTAATTCCTGATGGAGGAGAATTTATCTATTTTCCAGTCAATTTATTAGGGCCTTTTGGTCCCACCATATTACTGAGATAACACTTGCACCTGGCACCAATCGATCAGTATTATGTGAAGTCATCTATCCTATGCAGGAGTACAGTGCATTTGTTATTGGTTATCACATGAATAGCAGCCCAAAATGACTTTATATCCAATGTGAAAACAGTAATTCCCTTCTGTACCGGTTTTCCTCAAGGATCAGTCCAGCACTGCGAATTTTTCTTGGAGAAGTTAAAGGTGATTATTTTAAATTTTAATATTTACTTGTTTATACTATGTCTAATTAAAAAACTTAAATATCTGACTAGAGTACTTTAAATACAGGATCTGCTGTAGTAAACCCATCATTCAAGTAGAAAATGAATGCTTAAGGCATTATTTATAAAATTCGGTGTTTATTTATACCTTTTTGAAAGTGAGCAATCTAAAAGAGAAATTGATTACGGAACGTTAATTTTGATTTTATTTCACTTTGCTCAGTAAACCAGCAAGTTAACTTTTTAATTACCTGAATCATAATAATTATTATGATTCAGAAAAATTGCAATTGCATTAAAATGATCTCAAGACCTGACACCAGTCAGGTACCATGCTGGCCTTTGTTATTCATCCTCTAATGGCAACATTATTCTACTTTTCTACTTAAACACATCTGTAGCAGTTTATCCTAGATCTTTTTGTCTACATGAAACACATTTATGGATGCTATTGCTGTTTTGCTGCCAAAATAAATGCCCAGCATTGTGTTTTTTCTCAGCTCATAGTAAGGCTGGTGGGACTAGCTGGTGCACCAGGAGATAACCCTTGGGATGGAATTGGGTTTAGCTTGTCATTTGGTGCATCCTCCCAATAAGTATTAATGTAAGCAATGACAAAGAAACAGTTTTGAGATTTTCGGCTTGGATGTGATTAATTCAGGAATTCAAGCTGACTCTGACTGATCTCTAGGCTTGAAGTCTCTCAGAGTTAGGAGAATACCATTTTGGTCTGAAGAATAAATTTAAAAAAGAGGCTTTTACTGTAATTATATTTATCATTTGATCTGAGTACAGTTCTAGTGGACTTTAGTGTCAATCTGGCTGAAATTGAGTTAGTTCAGGGGAATAAGATATATTTTTAAAACAAAATCAGAAGTAGTCAGTGGCTTGTCTGAGCCAAAGCAGTGTCGAAGGGTCTTCTGACAGTAACAGAGCTGGCAGTGGTGAAAAATGAAAACTGAATACTCGAAGAAGTTAAAGGTGACTAAAGCTGGCACAGATTAATGTCATTAGAAACTTAAAAATTAGCTGAAGGAAGGCATATTTTTTGGTCCTTACTTGTTTATGCTAATTTACATACTAAAAACTTAACATGCCCAATGATTTCAAGCAATGGGTTATGTGTAAAAACACATCACTTTTTGCTAGAAAAAAAATCCTTTTCCTTTTTTAGATCTATTTCTATATCTTCAGATTTCTATATCTTTGCAAGTGAAAGGTAACGTCTTTTTTGAGCTGAGTTTTTTGTTACTTTATTTTAATGTGACAGCTCTTAATAGGCCATCAAAGTTTAGCTTTTACTTTCAAGGGAAAGAATTAATGAGTAGTACACATGTGAAATGGTGAAATGCATTCCATCAGTCCATTTGTTATTCAGTTACACATTCCTGTTAATAGAAGTATTCACCCACTGTGTGTTTATGTATGTACCTTAAGTTTCCATTTATGGTATCATTGTTATTACAAACACCTTTAAAGTCTGTTTAAGCTAATTAAAATATATATTAAAGAGTCCAGACAGTAGGCAACAGCAGCAGAGGTAAGAGTAGGTATGGTTCCCTACATAGTTCAGCCAACATGTTTACAGTAAGACCACAGAACGCGCCTGCTGGAAGATGAAAATGCTCTCATAGAATTACATGTAATTCCATATAGACAAGCCAAATTTATAAGGGAAATATCATTCTCTGGGAAGTTCATATGAAGAAGAAATACTCTGTCCTGAAAAAGAATGCCAGCAACATAGTAACTCTACATTATTATATTGCCGTGGGAAGTGTAATACGATTCTGAAAGAAAATGGCTGGCATGGGAAATTCCTACACCAATTGCATAAATATTACAAATTCAGTATGGTCTTCTCATATAATGTCAATGGCAAAATCTAAGCACATAGCATGCCTCACTTTAATTTCAGATTTCTATTTAAAGGTTTGTATTAAATATCAATTTTATTTAAATTTTATTTATAGTAAAGTAAGTCACGGTATATGATGACACCTAAGCAATATGAAAATGAGACAACTGTAAACAAGAGCAGAACTTGATCATTTGAATTTGATGCTACAGATTCTTTGGAGAGTCTATGCTGATTTTTTCTTTATAACCAATTTTAGCTGCATTAGATGAAGACGAACTGAATCTAAAGAGTTCTATTTTCCTTTGCTATGAAAGTATATCAAGGCTGCATTAATCTTCTGATACTATAAGTGACTAGACATGCTGGAGTGTCCCAGTGAGTCAGGCTCCAGTTTTTGACCTTACATATTACAAATGTGAGCAATAACTCATGACCTATCTACCTAAGGATTTTTATAAGGAGTAGGAATGACGATTTATTGAGCAAGCATCACTCCATGGGTGGAAACTATTCTGAAATAAAGCTGAAGTAGTTTGGAGAATCTTATATAAAATATTAATAAAATAATAGAGGTTGTGACAAATGTGAGCAAATGGATTACTGTTATTACAATGTTCATTGAACTGAATGAAAACGTGGGAAAAAACCTATTGGCCACCTTCCATACATCTTTGATAGCTGTATCATTCAGCTGATATTAAGTATTATTTTTCTCCTTGCCATGGAAAGGTTCTGGTTTAATTGTTGCATTGTGCACTCACCGTCTTAGATGACAACATAGAGAACACAAAACTGAATGAAAAGTAGATAGTCTTAAAATTAGGAATAAGTATATATATGAACAGAAGAAAAAAAATAGAAGTGTAAAGAGGAAAGATTTTATTGGGTGGAAAGGGGAAGATGTCAAGAGTGAGGGGGAAAATAGTTTGCTTACAGTAACTTTGAAATAGTATTTTATAAAATGAAGAGTCAAAACATAGTGATTCATATTTTCCTAAATGATTTGTAGCTTTTTCTAGTACACAAATGCTCAGCAGTCTTTTGGGAAATACCTTAGTCACAAGCCAGTCTGGCAGATTCTGCTTTATGAAAACAGATTTTTTTTAAAAAAATGTAGTTGTCTGAAACTAAGTTTTGAATCACAAATAAATCTTAAGAAGTTCCAGGAGTCCAAAATGTTACTGAAGTAATGATAAACCATGTGTATTCAGCAGTTTTTTGCTAACTTGTGGATTTCACACACTGACTCCAGAGACAAGCCTGAAATATTTGGCTGAAGTATTTTTTCTCCTTAACTATACCATAAAACTGGAGAAGATGGGATTTTTCTGAGGTTAGTACAAACCTATCATCCCGAGAGAGTTGTATGCATTGTCAACAGCAAATTGCCAATTGCAGTACTTGCTAGTACACTGTTGAGAGAATTATCAGCACCTGGTGCCTCCAAAGATTAGCAGTCAAATTGCCTCATCAATTTGACTAGGAGAGAATCATTAGGAAAGGTAATCTGGTGTGCAGATATGTTCCAAGGGAAAGGAAGGAGAATATATAACCCTAGGGTAGATTTATTTAATTTATTTAATTTAGAGAAATATTCTGATGCTGATCCACCCACACAAAAGTAACGACGAGGTGAAGTTTACAGGGCAAACACGGTAGCACTGACATACTTGATAAATTCTTTTCAGTTATTTATTTTGTTTGTAAAGTTGTCTGGTAAAGTGAATTTCATAATTTTTCTCTGTCTTCAGCAAATATATTAATTCTGTATTTCTGGGAGTGCAAGGAAGAGGAACAGATGAATTACTGATTGTCAGGTTGATTGATAAATAACAAAGAAAATGTTCATAAGAATTATGAATAAATGTTAAAAGACAGATTTCTAGAATAAAAAAAAAAAGGAACCAGCCTTCCTCTGCTATAGGTGTTGCTAGTTCTGAACATATACATTTCATATTTAACTTAACAGCAGAAAAGAAAGCAAGTGACAGTATGCCAGTAGACGAGGCAAAGGCAACATAAACAGGCTGTTGATTTTTCCCTCCTGCATTTTCACCCTGAATTAGACAGGGTGAATCCCATATTATTTGCCCTGTGAACCGCGCAAATATTATGGGATTTACCCTGTCCCTTCAACAACAGACCAAGATGCCTCTGGCTTTTGCCATGTCTGCCTGGACTTTTTCTTTGGACTATCATAGAGGACTTTGCCACCTGAGATTGTGAGGCTGCTTTTCTTCTTCTCCTAGAATAAACATTACATTGATCCAATAAGTCACAAATTGACCAAATAAGTCACACAGAGATATATCTGTTCCTCTCCACTGACTGCAAGGAGACCAGTTGTAGTATGGATTAAAGCCATCCTAGACTCCTGGAGTTTGGAAATAACAGAGCAAGTCATTCTTGCACTTTATTGCTTATACTTAGTATGAGAAAATATTCCTTAAGGATAAAGTCATCTGCTGTGAATAACAACCTAAGACAGAAAAGTCAGAATATGTTTTCTAAGTCATGGAGGATGTTCTTAGGACATGGGTCCAAGCTGGGAGCTTCATAGCATCCTTTAGGCTATGACTTTATTTTTATTATCCCTTTGCTCATGCTAAAAGATACTATCTCTGTGCTTCTTCTGGCAGTCATTACAGAGGTTGCTGGTATAGATCCACAAAGTGGGAAGCTTTTTGTCTCTTTTTAACACATATTCATGACAGACCCAGCTCAGTTCTGGCCTGCAGAATTTTCTGATTTCCATATGTGATTCAGAAAATATCCTCTTTAACTTTTTGCTCACCATTAGCTCTGGACACTGACATTTGTGGAGAAAAAGCAATGAAGGACCCTTCTGTCAAGGTCATGTAATTTATAGCACTCTGTTTTCTGCTACAAATATCAGCCTCTCCTCCAACCAGGCTAGCTTTAACAAGAATAGAATTGACAGTGTGTCTAATGCCAAAGGGGATAGTGCTAACCCTTTTAGGAGTGTAGTTGTAACAAAATCCCTTAAAACCCACTTTTGTTAATTATCAGTGAAAATCATATGCTGGAAACCAGGCTTTTATTTTATTGGCAAAAGACCTTTGATTTTATAGCATTCACATCATTAAGTGAAGATATGTATTATACAAAAGTTAGGTAGTTTTAACTATAAAAATTCTATTGAATTTAACAATCAAACTGCTTTTTTCACTGTCATTATTTAAATGCTTTTATTTCAGACCTCCCTCAGAATTACAGGATGCCATGAGATAACTCAGTACTCAGATTATGTAACTAAACTGCCCCAGGAAGAATTCAGCCAAACTGTCAACATGGGACCACAGCTGCAGAAGATGGCTGCTATGCTCATCTACTGTCCCACTCTGAAAATTCAATCTTGTTCACTTCTTTGGTTGGACTCTGCAGTCCAAGTGTTTGTAGTTTGCAATTACCTTACAGGTTTCCTAGCAGCTTTTGCCTTTGGTTTCAGATCTTCTGTGGTTTTTTTTCCCTTTTTTCTTTTCTTCCCAGTTTAGCCCCAGCTAACATAAAAATGTAAGTGGTAATATATTCATCCCAAAACTTTTTAAAATCTTAATTCTTTAATAAGACTCTTTTTGTCTTTTAGCTATTTATCAAATCGTAACAGGAGTCAGGTATGGAAGACATAAAATTAGAGAGCTGGAAAGTAAGAAACTGAAGCAAGTCTTTACGTGACTGAGAATTAACTCTAACAAAAACTGTTTAAGCAGCCTTTTGGTAAGCTTGGTCACGAGATGTGTAGACAGAGTGAGTACTTGGGACTGAGACCTAATATTTGGGTTTGAATTAGTTGAATGAATACAGGACAACATTCTTCTGTTCAAATCTTCATTTTCTTCTTTTTCACAAGTTATGGTTATTCTACATTATCTAGGTAGCTATGTAAACAATTAATATACCATGTTAAATTATATTGTGTTTTCCAAATTTCAATGAAACAATTTTAACAAAATTATTTTTTATTGTTTCACATTTTAATAAGTACTTTTTTGTCAATCAACATTTAATATTGCTAAATAACTACATAACATTTTGGAGGATTTTATTTCAATACATAGACTGATGTATTTCCAGTTATTTCCTTTAGGTTGAACTGTTATCAGACAGACGTAAACTTGTGATAGATTAGGTCAAGAGCACAATTTTAATCTGAAATGCTGAACTGAATAATTTAATTATATATACATATATACAGAAAAATGTATACATGCCTACACATATAAGAAACAGTTCTATCCCTGCTTTATGCATACCATATATATGGCATACAAGACATGAAGTTTTTGCCTTAGTTACTGTCTGTTAAGAGTTAAGAATAAGAAAGTTTGTGGGGTTTTTCATAGTTATGTACCAGAACCTATAGAATATGCTTAAAATTGATTTGTGATGTGAAGATATGAAATGAGATCCAGATTCTATTTTTAATCTCTTTTGTTATATGCTGTTCTCTCATGGTCTGTTAATAATTTTTCCTGAGTAAGCAGATTTTTATCTTTGTGCCCCATGGTTGCAATTCAGAACAGCTTGACATACACCATAAATTTATCACTGAATTTCTAAAGATGGAGATAAAACCCACTATCCATTTCCCTGTCAAATCAACTTTTAATGGAAGTTTGAGGCTTTGTCCTGTGTGAGGTAAAAGAGAAAAAGAGCAGCAAATTAAGAGCAGGCTGAGATTTTTATTATTTTGGAGAAAACTTCTTAAAACAAGACCAACGAGACTATAACCAGAATGAAAAATTAATAAGACATTCTAAATAGAATCCATTTAAATGGCTTATATTCAAGAAAATATATTATCGTATTTGAAGAACAATTTATAGTTAAAACCATATGGAAACTTCTTTTACAATTCCTTAGGCATTGGCATGATGCATAATTCTTTCCTACAGTGAAAAAACATAGAAAGGTGATATGTTGTCGTCAGTAAAGCCTTTCAAGGTCATCCCTGTTTACACAGAAAGAAGGATATTCCCATATTTGAACTGGCACCAAACAGCATAATTTTGTCCAGATGCAGTTCTTAGAAGTGTGACAGATACAAAAATTGGTACAAAATCCTACACGTCCTTTTTCTAATGAGAACAACTCTGAAGAACAACAATGTAAAATTAAAGATGTTTTAGCTAAGGGCTGAATCATTCTCACTAGATTAATACAGCCCAGTGATCTAGAAAAGAAGAGTTGGATAATTAGGACAATGGATAAATATATAAATAACAGCAATTAAGTATTCCAACATGTGTTACCATTCCCATTTCACTACATTCTTTCTAATTAAAAGGATTATTTTGCCATTCTGTGTGTTTTGTTGTACCATGAAATCATAATGTATAATTGTCAGACCTGTGGCAACAGTGTAAAGTTACAAATCAGGTTAATAATTTTAATTTAAGATCAAATGCTGACTGGTGAGGGAAGATGATTTTTTATAAAATTTTACTATTATATTAAAGGAATTAACATGATGGCTTTTTCTAAAAACATCCCGTTATTTCACATGGCTTTAGGTAAGAACATGATACTTTCACTGGCATGTAGCTTTTGATTCTTTCAGCCTCATAGGTGTCACCTATGACTCTTATTTAGACTTAATTTCATGATCCTCTATAGGACGAAGTTGATCCTATCATATTTAAATGAGTCTAAAGCTATATTTTTTCCCAAGTTCCCATTTATTGCATACTCAAAATTTATACTTGTGAAAAGAGGATATATATTCTGGGGTTTAGGTTTTTGGTTTAGCTGAATATTGTGACTTGAATGTTGTTAATTTCTAGTAGAGTCCAGAATTTAAGCAGCAAGTTAATCTGCTTCTGCTGTGTCAGAGCACTGTAAAGCAGCTATTTCTTGTATAAAACACTTCCATTTAGAGAGAATTGCTTGGAGATTAGTGATGTTCAAAAATAGTGCTTCAATCTTTTAAGACTTTTTAAAACCCTTTTGACTCCTCTCGACACATCCACAAAATGACAAAGATAGCTCACTAGCTAAGCAGACATATAGATATACAGATTTCTGAAGAAATCAACCTGGCTAAGTTTGGCATTGCTTTAATATCTATCTTTAGCTCAATTTATTTTACATAGCCAAAGAGAAGATCGTAACATGGAACACAGCTTGTTAGGCTAATTCATTGATTTTTAAATTAAAAATAATTATAATAGCTGTGAAGCTGTGAAGTTGATAACATCTTGACATAATATTTGGTAGCAACTTGGATACAATCCGGCACAGAGGCTTCAATAGCAGCAAGTTTTCTTGCAAAAGTCAGATAGAATTTTACTGATGGATAAATACACTGCCATAAAGGAAGCTGCTAGTGTTTCAATATGAAGTTGTACTGTACATATAACTAATATGTATCAGGAAATTTTATTTCACTACACTTGAGATGATATTTTCTATGCTGCAATGCATTTCAAGTATAACTGAATGAATGCAATCCTTCTTAGAAAGCTATGTATGGTATATTTGGTAGAAAAAAGATTTTTTTTTTTTTTTTTTTTGTAAGGGTCACTTGAGATACCAAAGTGTCATATCAAAAGCCCAAAAACCAAACAGCGTTTCCATACTCAGCGTCACAGCACTCAACTTCAAATTAAAAAAATTTGATTACCATGCTGTCATGGTTTTAGCTGGGATAGTTAATTTTTTTCACTGTAGCTAGTATAGTGCTGTGTTTTAGACTTAGTATGAAAATAATGTTGATAACACACTAATGTTTTAGTTGTTGCTAGGTAGTGCTTACACTAGTCAAGGACTTTTCCAGCTTCCCATGCTCTGCCGGGTGCACAAGAAGCCAGGAGGGGAGGGGATACAACCCGGAGAGCTGATCCGAGTTGGCCAAAGGGTATTCCATATCATGTGACGTCATGCCCAGTATATTAACTGGGGGGAGTTGGCCAGGGGAAGCAGCGATCGCAGCTCAGGGACCGGCAGCATCGGTCGGCGGGTGGTGAGCGGTTGCAGCACTTGTTGTTTAGTTTTGTTTTTTTTTCCCTTCTTCCAAGGTTTCATCTCTCTCTCACTCATTATTTTTCTTTTCATTATATTATTATTATTATTATTGCTGTTTTATTTTAATTATTAAACTGTTCTTATCTCAACCCACGAGTTTTCTTACTTTGGCCCTTCTGATTCTCTCCCCCATCCCACAGGGGTGGGGGGAGTGAGCGAGTGGCTGTGTGGTGCTTAGTTGCTAAGTGGGGTTAAACCACAACACATGCACATACACACATGCCATAATAACTAGCACAACTGAATTGTCTTTTTCATCTATAATTTCAGGTAGCCTGTACAATTTTTGCATCCAGTTGCTGTAATATTTTAGTGTCATTATGAAATTATCAATAAATTTCAAAAAGTATCTTAGAAGATTAAAGATTAACTTATGTCATTTCTGTACTACATCCAGTATTGTTCCCTAAGTGGCAAAATAGTAGACCTGATTTTATATCCGCAGTAAATAAAAATGCCAATATTAGCTGATTGTGGTGGAAAAAAATCATTGTTATGACTTCTATTTCTGTCCTCTTGATGTCCTCATAGTCACTGCATTTTCTGCAAACCTGTCATTGTATATGCCATACACTGAACTTCCAAGTGGGATAAGGAGAAAAGCCCAGGAAGCAGATTTGAAAAATTGTTGTTCTATAAACTATACATATAAGGATTCCTGAACTTGCTTCACACTTACTGTTGTTATTGACATCACATCTCTTTAATTTAAAAATATATTTGACCAGTGTCTGGTACAGTGGTACAGGAACCAGTTCTGTGTGGCTGGGCTATTGTCCCACTGGCATGTGCAATGCCTCTTGCAAACATTCTGCTTGCACTGCAGTGTGGGAATTTATGGCACCTTCTGGCATGGCTATTTACGTATAGTTGACAGCTAGATAAGGTACTTAGCTCTGTGTGAATAACTGATTCTGTAGACAAAGTGAAAAATTGGAAAATAGATTTGGTTTGGGTCATACTGAAACAAATGAACCTCCTTTTTATTGCTGCAAAAATTTTAGTTTATATCAAATTAGCATTCAGTTATTTTATTGAATTCTTTTTTCTGCTGTTGTTGTTTTGTTTTCATTTCTGTTCTCTTTGCTTTGCTCCTTGAGAAGACAAAAGTTTTCTTATGAGCAATAAGAAGCACTAAGGAAGCTGGATTTGCTGTGTGGTTGGGCCCACTGTCCACCTCTTCTGCAACACATCCTGCCCCTTCCCAAGTCCCTGTAACACCTCCACTGAGCAAGAGTCAGCGATGCTATGATCAGTGGGGAGCTCTGCATATGCTGATTGGTAAGTTAATTGGTCCTGATTGCTCATCTGACGTGGGCTGAACTCAGCCCACTTCTCCCTCACTTCTCCTTCAGTCTCAGCCTATCAGTCATATTACCTTTTTCTCCTCTATCAAGCTGTTCTTTTTCTTAATCTGTAGAAACTTTATTATGCTTGGGACATCAGTCCGATGCTAAATTTGTTTGAAATCTGTCCATGGGTACAAAAGACTGTCAAAGATGGACTAAAAAAGGAATTATTGTATAGCCAGTTTAAGTTCAAGTAGATTCATTGTCATGGGGTCATCTTGAAATGAAAGGGCAAGATATTTTGTTTCCAAATTTCAGGATGAATATTTTGTTTAAACACACCTTTTTCAACTGAAATATTCACTGATTGCCTCATGTATTAAGCAATTATTTTGAAGCAAAATCTGGATCTTGATTGAATCTGATTTTTCAGGTTTAACTCTATCATTTCAGCATCTAGTCTGTTATACAGAGCTTTTCATCTGAACATCTTGAAACAAGTCTAGAAGTATAATAAGCATACACAGCAGAATCATTTACAGTAGTATTTCATGCCAGTTGAAAAAAAGTCCAAGGAAAAAGCATATAACTGATTGCTTGGTATAAAATGTTTGATGGTTCTTTAGAAGCGGAGGTAAATCCCCAATCTTTGGGTAAGTAGGCTTGAGGAGAATAACTGAAATCTTTCCTCACTCCCAACATTTAAATCTTGTGCAACTCAGTTCCACCAGCGACTATTTTGTACATGCAGTGTGATGCCTTAAATACACAAAATGCAAGAAATGGAACATATTAAGGTGCCTGTCCTGCACAGCAACAGAACCAGAGCTTGAACTGTCATAGGACTCTGCTTTAATGGCAGTCAAAGTTGACGAATTGACTGGCTGCTCTAGTCAGACTGTCTCAGCTATGATCCTGATGCTTGTGACAAGGTTGGGGTGGCTTATCAGCTTCCTTTTTCATGGTAGTGTATTTCTCCTTGTCATGTAAGTGTGGATGGGACACACGTCCCTACTATCAAGCTCTGCTTCTCCTATCTAGTGTTTGGCAGAAGGGGCTGTTAATCTTAGGTTTACTGGAAAGCTAAAGAAGAAAGAGAAAGGAATCTCTCAAGCTTTTGTACTGGTGGCAGAAATCAACATGATGCCTTGCTTTAGTGTTATTGCTGACGCACTGTCTACCTTTAATTTTTTAGCAAAGCCTAGAGATTAATATGCCTAACTTCTAGAAGGGAAGGGGACCCTCAGAGTGGAAAATAAAATGTGCTGCTCACTTGGAGGGTTAGGTGAATTCCTTCATGGAAAAAAAATAGAGAAGATTAGCACATCTAGTTGTCATGGTTTTAGCTGGGATAGAATTAATTTTCTTCACTGTAGCTGGTATAGTGCTGAGTTTCAGACTTAGTATGAAAATAATGTTGATAACACACTAATGCTTTAGTTGTTGCTAGGTAGTGCTTACACTAGTCAAGGACTTTTCCAGCTTTCCATGCTCTGTGAGGTGCACAAGAAGCTGGGAGGGGAGGGGGCGCAGTCAAGATAGTTGATCCAAAGTGGCCAAAGGGATATTCCATATCATATGATGTCATGCCCAGTATATTAACTGAGGGGAATTGGCCAGGGGAAGCAGCGATCACGGCTCAGCGACTGGCGTCGTTGGTTGCCAGGTGGTGAGCGGTTGCATCACTTGTGGTTTTTTTTTTTTCCCCTCTTCCCCTGGGTTTCATTTCTCTCTCTTGTTATTTTTCTTTTTATTATATTGTCATTATCATTATTATTATTATTATCATCATCATAATCATTATTATTATCATTACCATTACTATTATTACTATTTCATTTTAATTATTAAACTGTTCTTATCTCAACCCACGAGTTTTCTTGCTTTTGCTCTTCCGATTCTCTCCCTCATCGCACTGGGGTGGGGGGAGTGAGCAAGCGGCTGTGTGGTGCTTAGTTGCTGACTGGGGCTAAACCACTACGCTAACATTTGTCTTTTATATTGTATATTAGGCATATTACCTAAGGAAAGCTAAAAATTGGATATACAAGGACTTAAAAAATGTCTTCTTTGTGAGTTTTATAAATTAGACACCTAAGGTTCATTTAGTCAACTCTGTCTTTTCACCCTTTTCCTCTTAATCGCAAAACAATATTCCCAGGCCAGACAGCCACCTTCCCTGTACGCACAGTAACTATGTAGCTTGCCATGAATGGCTTGGCAGCCTTAGGCATGCAAGATGCTCACTAATGCTTCCTCAGTGCATGTTCCCCCCAATTCTCCTGTAAACACCTTTTTTTCTTGCTCCTGAACAAAATACTTTGTACATCTAAACTGTCACATCTCCATCTTGCAGAAGGGCTCTGAGTGCACAACTGCGCTCTGTTTCCACGAACTTTTTTATACCATGATGCCTGCGAGACATTGTTCTGGGAAACACTGAGGACAGACAGCAATTAGAAAATTCCTAGTACCCTGTGGTGAGTGCCAGATGTATATTTACCTTTAGGTACTATCAACCAAACCTAGCATGAAGTCCTTCTTCCAAAAGGGTAAATCATACAGATTTTCAGATACATGAGGAAGCTTGTAAGCAATTTTCTACAATCTCCAAAAATATTTGTGTGTTTCTTTGGAATTTTTAGCTTATTAAATAGCTAAATGTGATAAGAAATGCAGGCAGAAAGGAGCTGGTGGAGGTGGAGGCCATATTCCTGAAGAGAACATTCACAGATACTCCAGGGAAGCTATCTACACTGGGAATATTCTTTGGGATCAGCCTCTTCCAAAGCAGATTGCAAATCAATCTCCATGGTGAATGCAAAGAAGCTGAGTCACAGGTTGAAAGATTTCATATCTTATGGCCTTTTGGCCTCATACCTGTCAAGAATTAATCAGTGTAAGTATGAAAGCCTTAGGATAACTAAGCTTCTCCCCTGACTTTTTCCATGTGCTCCTCCAGCCCCTCAGTTCCCTTAGCTAATAACCTGGCTTTACTGAACCAGGATGTGCACCTTGTCTTTAACAACGTATCTTGTATGTTCCCTGTTTAGCCTCTCTCCTCACTATAATGTCCACTGAGCTTGTTACCTACCTATTCATCCTTGTCCAGCTTCATATATTCTTTAATCTAATTTATGCAATTTTCATTAAAATAATGGATGTATCCCCATCTCTCTTGCCTCCTTGTTTGCACTGTCCTTTAACCCCATGGCTGGGACAAGTGTTATAGACTCTTGGGCAGAGTTAAAATGATGGCAGAGAAAAATATCAACAGGATTTGGGCAGAAGTTACAAAGTTTTTTTGGATGAAGTGGTCACGGAAGCTTGTGTGCACGTATAAAGTAAGCAATTTAGACACCTGGGGATTTTGCATGTCTAAAGCTGCACAACTAGCAGATTAAGGTGTTAAGTGACTGCTGAGATCATGAGGAGGTTGCTGAGATAAATTGCAAAACCAGATTTGGTTGTGTAGTTCCGCCTGGACAACTAATTTAGTGAAGGCAAATCTAGATATAAATATATATCTGGTGGTGTTGCAATAGCTCTGAAACAGGCCCCAAAAGTTCATATGCCTTTAGAAATCAAGATTTTCCAGGAAGTTGTCTTCAATTGTGAAAAGTCATAGTAAAAATGAAAATAAAAAACTTGGATATGTAGGAAAGAATAAAATTTGCTATTCAAATTTAAGCTAATATGACAATACAGCTTGTGTTTTGTAAGTCTGAAATAGGATTTTTCCAACTCAGTTTTCCATTGAATCGTATTCATTAGTTTCTACTGTTACCCCCTCAAAGATTATTTTTTGTTTGTTGTTGATGTGACTTTTGCTTGTTTATGAATGGTAAAAATGGTGTTAGCCTTCAACTAGAAGTTATTTTCCTTCTGGCTGATGATGTGGCTTCCTACGGTTATGCTGAACATCACCAGGAGAGATTTAATTTTTCAAAATGCAAAATGTCTGTGCATCCTCATTCTCCATTATCGTAACAATATTCCTCTAATTCTGTCTGTAATTCCAAATATTTGGAGCAACTTCCTTATGTGATATTATCTCATCAGTAGCTCTCATATTAATGCTGTGTCACTAAATAAATCCTCCCAAAAGCTGAGATCTGTAAGACTAAACATGGAAATATTTTTTCCAAAACTGGTTTGTTCTTCACAATATTTGAAGTAGTGGTGAAGATTTGCATCAGC
The DNA here is from genome assembly GCA_031468815.1 of Morus bassanus. Taxonomy (NCBI): domain Eukaryota; kingdom Metazoa; phylum Chordata; class Aves; order Suliformes; family Sulidae; genus Morus; species Morus bassanus. The sequence continues at coordinate 81,440,354 of CM062568.1, read as the reverse complement.
ATGTGCAATGGCAATGTCTTCAATAAGATCACTGGCTGATTTTGTGCAGATTTCAAAATAGATTTATTATGCTTTTTCACAAACTTCAGGGCTGAATGGGAAGAAGGGAAGTGAATGTTCTCAGGAAACATCTGTTCTTTGTTGTTCCTAAAAAATTCAAAAGGATGGCATATTTTCATTCAAATTAAATATTGAAAATTTATGAACTACTACGTAAAAACTGATGGAATTATTGCTTTAATAGAAGGAGATCAGAGTCTCCTTAAACTTAAATCTTTGTTGTAATAGCTAAACAGAGACATAACTTGGAATACATTAAAGAAAAGGATAAATCACAATATCAAACCAACATTTTGTTTGGTAGAAGATGATCTCTTTCCTCATAAAACTATCTCCTGCAAAAAACCAAACTAAAAACGTAACGTGCAATCTTTTCACCTTCCTACTTTGACCACAGGGGTTGGGCATACAACTGAGGATATCTGAATGATGCTAGCTGCCATAAAGTATGAAAAAGACCCATGCAAATAGATACAGGAAAGTCATGACTCACAAACGGAGTGCGTACACCTCACAAAAACAACTGACTTCCCAACTGATGTCACTTGGGACACTCAACTGAAACCAGATTCATGACTATTTTCCAAAATCGTGGAACCAAAATAGTTGACTAAATCAAACAGAAAGTTAGGAAAAAATGTTTTAGGGCAGATGAACCTATATCAGTTTTAACTCTTTTGGTGTCAATAGAGGGAAAAAAATACCATCAGTCTTAAAATATAGCTGGAAAAAATATTATCTCCCCATCTTCTTGCAACAGTCTCCTTTGTTGGTTATCATTCTGTGAAGTAGTAGCTTCTATTCACAGCTTTGTAGGTAAGTTTTAAGTTGCAAAGAAAATTAGTGTCATGGCTTCATCGAAACCATCTACAAGGGATTTGTCTGATAGTTTATGTAATTTGTTAACAGGAATTTTATGAAAGTCCTAGCAGAAAGTGGTCCAACAGCATGCAGGGAAAGTTTTTTCATTCTGGGTTTTAGACCCACATCAGGGGGTGCATGTAGGGGTGCTTCACAGACAGCAATTCTTAGAATAAAATTGAAGCTTAAAATGGAAAACATGCTCCCCTGCAAATGGGAAAAAGAAAAAAGTTTCAGTAGTACCACATCTTCTCAAAATAAAAACTTGTTCCCTTGACAATTCCAAGCATCATTTCTAATACATTCCTTGTGACTGCACTGCGGATGTTTGTCTGATAAGAATATTCTATAAATCAAATATATATATTACAATTTAAATTTTTCCTACTGACATAATAAAGCTTAAAAAAAAAAGTTTCCTGGAAATTTAAAAAAAAAATAAAAAATGTTGGTAACTATTATAACTGTCATCTTGCCTGTATGGTAAGAATCTGTTTCTGGGGCAATAAAAGGTTACAAATTAGCATAATGAATACATCCGTTTGTTCTTACCTTGAATACTAAATGCAAAGTTGGCTTGTAAAACAGAAAAGTTGTCTTAATATGAACAATTTCCAAAAAAATTTGAATAAACTAGTATATTTTAAAATGGATTTTGCCATTAAAAAAGGAAAGCTTCACAGCAATGGGAACACTGTTAGAATTGATAATTTGTTGCAAAAAAAAGAAGTTTTATGTCTAAATAAATTATTTCTGCTGACACATTACACTATGACACTATTTCTTGTCTTTCAGCCATTTTGTATTTCATTTTATCTTTCATTCTTTGTGCTGAACTCACTCAGGCTTCACAGAAAATCATCACGCCTTTTTGAAAACAGAACTGTAACCCCAGGATCTCTTCATTCCTCAGTAATGGTAAAGGAACCATTAATGCAATTGCTGTCTTTGGATTTCATATGAAGTCATAGCTTAGATGTAGAGCTCTTGTATATGCTTACTTGGAAAAAATATTTTTTCAGGGATTCAGTTTTGAGAAATAGCAAAAACTGATCAAGTAAAATATATCAACCAACATAGCAGGTTAATATGTGGCAGGAGGAGGTTGAAGCTTATATAAAAATGAAATGCAAAATGAACTTTCTTTTCTGGAATTGTCTTGTGAGGCCTTGACGTCTGGTGCCTCTGCATCAATGGGCTATCACGAGTCCCTGCATATATGAGTACGGAGACAGCACTTACTGAAAATAATAAGATACTTATGTTTTGTAAACTTGTGGAGATATTACTTTAGCTGCTACACTTTGATCACATTTTCTAGGATATGTCAGCAATCATAAAAATGAACTAATTTTAAAAAAACTTGTAAAAAATCAAATAGCCAGAAAGACATCATGGCAATATTGTTGTATATTAACTGAACCCACAATTTGAAAAGCATTAGTTTTTTGTGCTCTTTTGTTTTATTTTCTGATAATTTGTAGATAAATAAAAACATCCATCACAGATTTATACAACACACTGGAATTCAATGACTTCTCTTTCAGTATACTGACTTTGGGTTTATGCATCTTGTTCAGAATAACTCTAAACCTAATTGTGTTTTAAATGGAAAAAAGTTTGAAACACGTTTCCTTCCTGTCTTAACTTTCTAATTTTTAAATGTGGGGGGGGGGGGAAAGAGGGAAAAAAATTATATTCTCTTGTTTAGGAGCCTGATACAGCCAAATGAAAGGGATTAGCTATATCTACAGATCAAGCACATACTTTAATACCATCCTTGATGGTCAGTAAATTATCTTGTAACCAATTCCCCTTAAAGTAATGAGAGGTATTTCACTCAACAGTGCCCAGACCTACAAGTGTAAATCCAAACTGCCAGATGAACAGAGAAGTCAAGAAATGGCCACATTTCATCTAATCTGTCTCAAAAAGGCAAGAAACTTAAAATTGCCAAAGAAACATCTATGAAAATAATCCAAATATTAATTATTCTGAATACATCAGAAATTTCTGGACTAAAGTCTACATTTTGCCCTAGTTTGTGGCTGTCTCAGTCTGGAATTTTGGACTGAGTTTATTCCTGTTAAGTCCATTGCAAATTGAAAATCATTAAAACATCAGTTTTAAAACTGAAAATGAATGTGTGTGTATATATATATCTATAACTAATTCTTTTATCTTTCTTCAAACATAAACTAACATGCCTTGAAGTAAAGTTTTTTTTTTCCAGTTTCCAAGAATCAGAAATGTACTGGGTAGTTATGCCTTGAAGTTCCTTATAGATACATTTGGCAGTTTCCTCAGAAATTCCTCAGATTCTCTAATGAGAAAAGGATCCATGTATGTATCAAATGCCAGTATTAGTCTGGGAAAAATATGCACACTCAAGTGACTGTTTCTTACATGGGGATATATTGATCTGTGGGGACGTATTTAAGAATAAAACTATAAAATAGCATAAGATAACATTTTAATTATATTTTAATTAATATAGAATGGTAGTATTTATACTTTTTTCCCAAAGCAGAAAAAAAATTCTTTAGCATATTTTCATTTGCCAAGGACCATGCAGCTGTCAATATAAGGAGCTGAGTTTAAAACAGATTCTTTTGTTGCTGGCCTTTTTGTTCCCTTCTTAGAAGAAAAACCACAATGTTTCTAACTCCTGGTATCACAAAAGATATTCATAGACTGCTTCATAACCAATAAGTCCCCATGTACTAAACAGAATTATCTCAAAGTTTTTGAAATACTTTAATTTTGGGACAATAAGTATAATACATAGGTTTTGGAGAAGTCTTCAGTACCTGTACACCTTTTGTATGGGCTACTTCTGTCATCTTGAACAGATATATGTGTATGAAGCTACAAAGAACAAGAACTACAAAGTCACTAAGAACAATAAGGAAAAGAAGGGATATTCCCTTTCGGGGGCATGTTGCACATGGAAGAATTTGGAAGGATGTTTCTGGAGCTACTTCCTGAGTTCCTGACCCTACCCAATGTGCCCAAATAGGTCATCTTCTGTTTGCTTTCTGTCTGGAACCCAGTCCAGCACTGGCTGAACATCTCTCCGTTGGAGGGGAAAGATTAAAAAAAATGCACTTAGCTGGGAGACCATGCAGTTTTGTAGTTATGGCAGTCCTTGGGGAGATGGAAATGTAATCCTCCTAAGTGGGACTGCAGCCTAGAGCTGTGCCTCCCCCACCTCCTGAGTGGGTATTCTGGCCATTGGACTCTTACTGAAAAATCGATAGTACCATATCTTACTTTTCAGCCTTCTTTGATCAGGGTCACAATACAGAAGTGTTCATCAGATTTTAAACATTATATGTAGACTTATCTCTATGGTTAGTGTGGGAAAATAGACATGCTGGACCACTGTCTAAATTTCAAGATCCTTTTAAACTTCTAAATCCTCCCTCAGGTAAGCTCTCAGTGTGCTGGCTGCTATTTCGTGTGTCCTCTACACATAAGACTGAGTAGTAATTCCTACCATGACAATGTTGTATATATTTGAACTATTATTTTTTGGATCTGAATTTTTCCAGAACTGAGCTCTGGGAAACAGAAAATTCTATCTGACATTTTGAGTAAAGACAGTTCAGCTGAACAGCATGCAAAAAAAATATGCTTGAAAAATTATGGAAGTGTTCTTGTAACTTGGAATTACTCAAAAGCAAGGAAAGTGCTTTCAGTGAGATGTATTCAAATTATGACTTAATGGATATCACATGCAGGGCATGGTTAGTGTATGCCTCACCGGATTTTTAACTTAGCACCTGAGGTGTTCCAATAAGCAAGGCTACATTGGGCATCCATAACTAATGTAGATGTCTAAAAAAAAAAAAATGCCAGTGGTGTACATGAGTTCTCTGCAACACTCTGCTCTCATTCCCTGCAGCTGTTCTTAAATGTTCACAGTTGTGAAGTCTCACACAGTTTTACTGTCAAAAGAGAGGGTTTCCCACTTGCCCTTCTGCAGATGGTCCCGATCCAAGGCAGACCATACTCTGTGACTCCAAGGCTGGGATACATTTGATCTAATTCAGATGTCTGCAATGAGATTCGTATGAGTCATCAGGATGAGGTAAATTCCACCCTACAAATACTTCTTTCATTCTGTTGACTATAAAGGATGTCTAATATAAATTGGCTCAGTGATAAATGTTTACTTAAGAAAGATGAATTTCATTGCTGCCGACTTCAGTACATTTGCATCAAGGACAAATGTCTACTACAGATGTCCATGTTTGTTTTCTGCAAAACAATTGAAAATATCATATGCAATAAAAATTAGTTTGATGTGGGTGTCCTATAAGCTACGACCAGACAGAAAGGAACTTCTTCATTAGAATGACAACATACTTGTAGGGTCAGATTCTCTTATTCTTACTAGTGTAAGGTGGAAGTAATCTTGCAAAATAGAGGAAAACTTCTATAAAACATGCGCAACAAAATGACAAATCAGATCTGTTGTAGTTCTGAGATGTGTGATAAATTTCTTGCAAGTCAAATTGCCTGTTATGATTAATACCTTATTTTTAATGCAGTGTTTTATTTAAAAAATGAAAACTAAACCGAGACATTTCCATTTAAATCAGGCATTATATCTATGGAGTCAAAAGTATATAGTTTCTCAAATATTCTGCTTTCTGCAATCTATTGATACAACCCTATACATTTACTATATAAGAAAACATTAATTTTTGTCAGTCATATATCAGTCTATTTTAAAGTTATATTTTGTATACCATTTTTCCTGAGGTCTTCAAATGTTTTAGGGTCTCATTCCTTTTGTTCTAAATGGGTCTGGAATTCAGTGAATATATTCAGGTTTGCACAGTGTCCTTCAGCCATCAAATTCACTAGTCAATTAATAGATAAGTCAGTATGTTCATTTTTTAATTATACAGATAAGTAAATTTCTCCTCTCCTCAGACTTGTGAAACCCAAAGGAAGTTCCATTTTAATGTTGTAAAACCTGATTAAGTGAAAGGAAAAGTAGATGCAGGTTTCTCCTTTCCTAGGTTCTCTCCAAAATTGTCTGTCTCTGCTTTGATTTTTACAACTACATTAAAAATACTGTTACAATGGAGTATAAACCAAAAAACTCTATTTCTAGTTCACTCTTAGGAAACAAGATTTTGAGAAAATGGAAACAGTCTAATCAAGACTCAGTTGTCTCTCAGTTTTACAAAATTTTAGAAAATTTAATAAAATTAGGAAATTAATAAAATTCAGCAGTTGCATGGATGGCCCAGTACCTGAAATAGTTTAGAACAAATAACATTTAATACTAACCTCTGTACATAAATGTTATGTTACATTATGAAAATAAAGGTTATATTACAAAATGCTTGCAAGCTTAGCAAAAAGTTTAGCTACACAGATGTCTTCCAAGTGAAGAAGACAATACAGGGTGTGTCAATGAAGAAGGATCAAGAAGAACATACATCTGCAAACCACAGACGCCACAGTACACCCAGCCATGAGTAGATTTACCCAGCTGGCAGAAAGCAAAGTTCAAATCAAGACCAAAACTGCCAAACAAAATTATTCTGGTTCAAATAGATGGTTCCAGACCTGAAGCTGTCCCCAAACTGTTCCCAGATGTCCTAATCCTAGTCAAACATTTCATTGTGGAGCCATGCTGTGAGTTCTCTCCGGCTTGTTTATTCAGGGCTCCAGTGGGGGAGATGAATTCCAGCAGCTTGGAAGGGTACGTCTGCAGAGGGAGATGAGGCACTGAGCTGCTCCGGGATTTTCCAGTTTAGATTTCACTAGAATGAAGGCAAGTTTTAGGGAAAGATAATAATTCTTAGGCATGTGTTCACATAAAGCATAGTTCCAAAAACGCTTAAATTACATTATTCCTGTGCATTTAAACTTCATTATACTTGTCAGGAGACAGCTAATGGGTGAGTTATGAAATACTTATCTGGCACATATATAGTGAAAATACCCTACACAATAAGATAAGAGTGTGTGTTACAGCACCAGTATTAATAACCATCCGTACCTTTATCACATTCAATCCGAAGCATGACTATTCTTTCCTGGTGAGAACTAGTCATTAAATCAGCGTAGCATTTCCTTCAAATAAATAAGCACACCTTAATTCAGGCAGTCCTTCTGCAATTGCTTGATGATGATCATATTGAAATAAGATTAAAATTTCTGAAGTACAGATAAATTCTGTCTAAAATTTTACTCAGTTCTCAAACTTGTAATAAAACAATGTTTTCAAATGGATCTGAACTACTAGTACAGGTAAAGACAAATCTGACAGAGAAATGAAAGGATCCAAAGTTAATTTGTGATTTTTAATTGAGAGAGATACATAAATGTTTGTCTGTCTGTCTGTCTGTCTGTCTGTCTGTCTTTCTATCTATGTATCTATCTCAGAAAATGTCTGTATTAAGTATTTCTGCAATACCTGTCCTGGTTGCTGTTTTGGTGACCGTCTGGAACAATGGTTGCTGTTACTGCTACTCAACAGTTGGACTTGATGATCCTAGAGGTCTTTTCCAACCTTAACGATTCTATGATTCTATGATTCTATACTGGGAGTTATCTCCTGAACATGCCCTCTTTCACAACTCTGCAAGGAAAATGCACAAAACCAAGCTGATTACTAATGTATAGAAAGATCTGCAGGACTTCAGTGGTACACAAACTTATGTTGCCTCAAAAATGATTGGACTGAATTTCAGTCAATAATGTTGGGTTTGGTATTTTTTTCCACAATGAACTTCTGTCCAAATAAGTGTTTTCTCAAAAAGAGTCAGATCTCAAGGTTTTTCGGAGGAATTGGAAAGACAGGCTAAAAAAAGTTCGGTATCTCACTATTCCAAAGTACTTCAGAGGCTTCAGCAAAAAAAAACTTTGCTATTTGTTTAATGCAACACCTGCATTCAAATATTTTTTGTAAAATATGTTCCCAAATGTAGGAGTATGAATTATTAAAATTATTGACCAGGGTGACACGGTCTTGTATTCTCAAGACTGTGAGATGCATAGATTGATTAACCTGGTTCAGAATGTCTACCTATACCTATAGGTATTGCTATTGTAAGTTTGAAAAAAATAAAAGTACAGTTATTAATATTTAACACAGTGAGAAAATTTGTTCTTTTTCAAAATGGATATGATTCCTTCTATTGTGAGCAAAGAAAAATAGCACAGTCAGTGCAAGTAGTGACTGAGATTTTAAGAGCAACTGCTACCATTAGGGTAGGGAAATTCAAACAATCACTACATGCATGACAGACAGCATCTGGTCTTACATGTCTATTGTCTTAGAAACCAGTGAGGTTTGCCAAACACCAGCATTTTGGTATTAAAATAAAAAGGGAAACTTGTGCAGAGATGGTGGATTGCACCATTGTTAACTACTAACTTAAAAACGCATCTCCTGAGATCCCAGGAGATTCAAGTGGCTACAATATTCATTCTTTACTGTACCACAGACACCATGGGGGCAGGGAGGAAGGGGTTATAAGGAGGATATCTGGGTCTGGATGCACATATAAGTTTGCATCCTGACAGTCTATCAGGTTGAGGCCATGGTGCATACTATTTCCCTGGGTACTCTTTTGTAAGGAGACCTGGTGCTGCAGGTTTGCAGGTAGCGGGCTGGCACTGTGTTAGATCCTAGTCTGAACAGCAGTGTACCGAGACAACAAAATAACCTGCAGTAAGCACCGGCTTTGCAGCCGAGGCTGAACTATGAAAATTAACCTTTATTTAAAGGAATTAAGGACTTTGTAAAGGCCCCTGCTAGGCTGGGAGCCTGATGTAATGATGTAGCCATATGTCTGGCTGTCATCGAGTCCCAAGTTCTGATCTGGGCTTTGATGCTCGTGGCCTCTGCGGTCTTGGGCAAGTTGCTTCTGTGCTCTGTGCCTGCAGACGGGAACAATGATACTCCTCCTCCTCCTCACAGAGAGGTTATGCAAATTCATTAGTGACTGTTTGTGAAAGGCTTTGAAGTAGAAAATCACTCCATAATTGCTAAGTATTATTTAATAGCTCTTTTATAGTAGGCATTTCCTTTTGAATTACCCTGCTTGATGTTTCATTAAAGTGACATCATGCTCACTTGCAAATTATAGTGGCAGGTCATGTGCTTGCCAGTATAATGAAGCATGAAGAATTATAGACATTCCCCCTAAATAAATTAATTCACAAGATGTTATCACTACTGGGGTCAGGCTGTAGGTCTTTAGATTCTTACATCCATGGCATTAGCCTTATACTGATTCTTATTTATTTTTATTGATTTTTGTAACATTAATTTGAAACTGCTCTTTTCATCAATACCATCCAGAGCTTTTTTTCTTCTCAGATTAAATAACATTATTAGACTGTATGTGATCTATAAATTAAATACCAGGGGTTGAAACAGAACTGTCATTTACAGTAACTGCACTCTGTGCAAGACCAACAAACAAAGAAGGAGAAAATTACGAGAAAGAAAAAAATAAAGTTGTGTGACTTCGCATTGTCATGGGGCAAGAACAACCTTTTGTCCGTTATCCTGTAATTTTATGAAGGTAGGCGTAGGAGTGCTGTGCAAGGACCATCTTGAACTGCTCCACTGTATTTCATGTTTTGGACTCTAGGGTTGTGTTTGCACTGCTGGACAAGAGTGTCTTGTGCTCTTATTTCCCAAATAGACCTCATCCAGGGAGCTGTAAGTCCTGCCATGTATAACCAGGTCTTCACCTGAAAGAGCACCTAGACAGTTAAGGGGTAGGACTCAGGCCTTGGCTTGATATGCAGCTATCTGGGGCCAGGGCAAGCATCTGGGAGCTGGGACATTGGAAAGCACCATGTATCCCACAGCTGGAGATATAGCATGATTCCAGTAGCACTGGGAGATGCACAGGCCCTTCTGTAATTCAGAGAACAACAATCTTTTCTTCTAAACTGCAAGCATGGCTATGCTGCTTTGATTCAATTATTTATTTCAAGATGTCCTACCTTACCTAGCGCTTTAAAAAAGTGAATATGATTTCTAGTTCATATCTCTCTAATACTTACACCACATCTTGGGATATTAACTCAATAGAACTGGCTATTAGGAAGCAAAAACCATTTATTGGACTCATAAAAATGGGCTTTTGGCATGTGAGTTTATTGCTACTTGGAATAATTTTTGGCTCATAAGTAGGAAGTATCTTCAAGTTATTGCTTTACAAACATGGGTTTTTATAAATAACTACAAAACTAGGAAACCTTTAAGGAGCAATATAACATAAAGATACAGAAATAAAGCATGTGCTTTTGCTTATTTTTCCTAGATTTTTTTTACTATTCCAGTATAAAGATTATATGTAGTGGGACAAAGAGTAACTGTCAATGCCTTTGTTCTCTACAAAAAGGAACATAACAGGGAAATAATTTCACTTTGGATGAAAAAGCACATACTTGGGACCTGCATTCCCCACATGAAAACTGATATTCAGGAGAGATAGCAACACTTAATGTTCTGGAGAGCAGAACATGCTGCTAAGTGTCTATGGCACCAGTGAAGTGGGAAAATGTCTGGACATGCTATTTGCCAAATAACTGTTATTTGTAAAGGAATAACTCCAAACTCATATCCTACTGCTTTGGCACAGTGAGTGATCCAATAAATGAAGACAGACGCTGACCCTGGTCTTGATCTACTGTATGTAATTAAAGAAAAGATCTTAAAGAACATTCTCCTAGTAAATTAAAAGATTTTTTTTTTAACTTTCAGTGTTACAATATATTATTCTTGCTATTCCAAGCTACTCTGTTTCATTTTTTTTTTTTAATGGAAACCCACTGAAGCCCAGAGAAAAATTGAAGAAGCAGTGAAGTTGGGAAACCTAAAAGTGAAATTTTTATATAATTTTTATATAATAGATTCAGGTAGTCATTCACATTCAGTTGCTACAATTAACTTTTGCTCACTCAGTCACAAAGGTGAATTGAGCATTACCCTCTTAGCAGGGGGTAAAACCAAAGACACAGAGAGAAAGAAGCAGCTCTGAGTGTTCAGATGAAAACATTGCTTCCTTGGATGGTCGAACATGGCTGGCTACTTTTCCTTCTCAGAGGAAAAGAGTCTTTCACATATGGCTCCTCTTGGAAATGAGTTTCCCTCCAATGATACATCTCTTCCATAGCCAAACAGACCACTCTCTCTCTCTGTGGGCTGCTGGCAGTGGTGTCATCCAGAGCCCTCAGGAGCCTGAGACTTCATTTGTCAGTCAGAAGTAAGAACTCATCAGATAAATCAGTGATACAGCCCCTAAGATATCCCAGTTTTCCTGTGTTATTGAATTCATGATAATTGCTAAATCTTGTAATTTAGAAATGGCAAAAGAAAAGTATATGTGTAGCCTGTTTAGAGTTGGCATTTCTTTGTTTGGCGCATGATTCTTCCTCTATAAAGTAAAGGGAAACCTGTTTGCCCATTAATGTTCTTCACCTAGTCTTCACATAGCAACAGAGGTTTTCTCTCTTTCTTTCTGTGTAAGTTTATTACACAATTTTTTGCTGAATAGCTGTTGCACTCATTATAAGGGAGAAAACAATAATTCTGGAGAATGTAAGCATTAATTCTTTTAAAGTTTTTTTGTTATGGATGTTAGAATACAAAGTCTGCTTTGCTTCTTAATGATATGCCCATGTTCCACACATCCCCCAGCCCATCAGTTATTCAAAATTATTTCAGGTCACGCTCAGTTTAAAATTTAATTGAAAAGAAATTAGTCCCACAAGGGTATAGCTGTGAGCTGTAATTTTGACTGACAGTGGGATAAAAGACTGGATTTAATCACGTCACTTTTAAAAGCATTTTATATATGTAAAATTTTTCAACTTGCCACAAGCAGATATGGCTTTAAATTGATCTTGGCATATATCTATTCATCTGTGTAATGCAGGAGCACTATAGGAAAAAAGAATTAATTTAGGAATTACTTTGAGATACCTGTCACTAACTATTATTTCATCAAATATGTAACTGCCATTCTGAAAAAAAAGACCAAACCCCAACCCAAAACCTAAACCCATACCCTCTCCCATTTTATAACTGAATTGATTTACTAGACTTACAGTCTTTCAATGGTCTGAGAAGTCATGGCACTGGATCTCTGATACATGGTATATCCACAGTATTCCTAATGATACAGAAAAGGAGACTGAAGAATCAGAAAGTCATGAATATTTAGCAACACTACATGAAGAAAACAAAAATTTCCCATGTGCTAGTTCATGGTTCATCAAAGATTGTTCAAATGTTGATCTTGACAAAAAAATGGGATTGTCAGGATTCAAAGGCGAGTGTGGCAGGACACTGACTGTGGGCCTTGCTGAACCATCAGACTCCTCACGGCAGCCGAGTCCCAGGTGTTTATAACATGAAGAAAAGGGTAAGGATGTGATTTTAGGTGTGGGTTAACATTTTAAAGTGAATAAGTATTTTCTTTCTGAAGTAATTTAAAAGGTTTGAATCCATTCCAAATCCATTTGGAACAATGTAAAGAAAGTATTTCTGTCATGTATAACTGTTTTGAAACATCAGCAGCCTGCAAAATTACTGCTAATGTGGCAACACTTTCTTACTTATCCAAAAGTAAGCTAGAACTTATTAAAATACAAACCCCTCCCTCCAGTCACAACCTGGTAGTGGCACTTTGTTCTAAGTTACTGATTCACTTCTGCTAAAGTGGTGATACATCCAGGTGATACTTTGCCCCTCTAAATTTATGATTTTGGGAAATAAGAGGAGAACCAAATGTGTTCCTCTGAAGCTTCCTTTCCTTATCTTTCAAAGGTGAGGTCACTAAGGTGAAGAATGGAAAAATCAGTAACTCCTTAGAAGAGTTACAAACACATTAATTGGACTCTCTTTTAATATTTTGTCCTATTGCTTTCCTTTGTCATCCTCTTCCTTTCTCAACATAATCTGCATTAAACTATCTCTAGTCCAGGCCTGAGGCTGTTTTAAAAATGCTCCACCAGCCTAAGTGTTTAGGGAGGGAGTTCTGCTTTATGTAAACAACTGCAGTGAAGAGTCAGGCTGACATATTCAAAAGTCAGTTTTTGACACTGATCTTGAAGGACAGTCAGGATCTCCTTTTAGCAATACTGGCAGGACTGACTGAGGAAAAATCTTTCTAATTTCAAGTTTAAGAACCTATGGTGTGAGCACCTAGAAATATGAGGTTAAATGAAGATGACAGTGAAGAAGTAGCACATAGGTGAGTACTTTACAATAGGACATTAGTATTCTGGCTAGGAGCCATCTGCCAATGGCTAGAAAGTGTTTTACAGACAAAGTTAACATACACATAGCACAAATGGTCATCTTTCCCATCTGTTTATGTCTGAGTCCAACAGGTGTATTATGCAATAAGTGTAGGTGCAAAAATGTGCTAAGCTGAATTTCCTATATAGGAAATAAAAATTAAATGTTAGAGACACATTTTAAATGCTGTTTGGCTTTATAGAGTAATAAGCTTCCTTAAAAAACATGATTTCTCAAAGAAGATCAGGAAAATATAAGGGTTTCCAGCAAGAAAATGGTTATCTTAGGAACACATAGGTATTCCAGATTTATCAAACGCAGGATGAAACTGTAGGCAAGTGTAGCTTTAAATGCCTAATAATAGGATTCATTTATTAATTTTTTTTTCCCTATTACCCACAACTCTCAGTTTAGTGCTGGAGTTTATCACAAAATCAGGGAAAAAAAAATCAGAAAATTAAATCAGGAGAAAAAAAATGAGTCTGGCAAAACCTTGGATAGAAAATGGGGTGACTGAACTTCATATTGGATTTCTATTTTGAAAAATTTTGGAAAAGAAAACAAAAAGTCATATGCAGAGAAATCACAAAAAGCCCCATTTCCATGGCCATCTGCTATAAGAATATGACTGTCCAGCTGTGCTATTGTGAGAGGTGAGAAAAATGACCACTCAAACAGGACCTGCAAAGAAGAAAAAAAATCCCTTGACAAGCTTGAAATCTTGTTTCACACCTCCTTCACCACAGGGGTTTTCTGTTCCTCCATACCGTTTATTAAAGCTGTGTCCCTGGACAAACCTAAGCTGTAAAGCATGGTGATTCATGGACAGCAAACGTAAGTTACGGTTGTCACAAGACACAAGGGAAAACAGATTAAGTGCCGGGCTGCAACCAAAGAGTTTCTCCTAATTTTAAAAGTTATCACAGATTCTGGAGGTGTCCCTGGCTCTTAAAAAGATACATGCTGGTTTTCAGTCAGTAAAACTGACAGTGCCAGAATTTCTTTACATCAGTTGATTGAAAATGCACTTAGGCAGAATGTCAGTAATTCTTATATAGTGATTGTTTAAAGTTACTTTTTACGCACTTCTGTAGATTCAGTGCTTAGTTAAAAAAGTGGGTAAAAGAAAATCTCCAAGATTGTGATTACAACACCACCAGGGGCTATCGCAGGGAGCAGCCTCAGGCCCCTTAATGGTGGTTCATCAAAATCAGAAAGATAAAGCTTCTCAGGCTTGATATTACTAAAGATGAGAATAAATGAATAAACCACACCTTTTCAGGACCCTTGTAAAAGGCAAATAAATAATATTAAGACTAAACAATCAGAAAAAAAGGAATGGCACAATTCAGTTTTGACTTAAAAACATACAGATACTTACAAGGCACCTTTAGTGAAAGTTGTTAGAAAAAACATGTAACCTGTGAGGATAAAGAGCAGTTCCTTTTTTAAGGTCTCCCCCACACTAAGGAAGGAAATTGCTGAGAGCTGCTGAATCAAGCTCCTGTCAGTACCTCTGAGGCTTTCTGTTAAAGCTTTGATTTTCCTGTCAAATCCACATGGAAAAAAGAAAAAAAAATCTCTACAAGTGTTGGGATTACACTTTGAGTTAGGAGTCATAGAGAGGAGAGATGAATTCAGTGGATGATCTGCCTTAGTGGAGCTGCAGGTCAAGCCCCACAGGACTCCTAACTAGCCAGGCATCTTCCGAAGAGTTCACATGGTAAGGAACTGAAGGAAACAGAAAAGGGTCATAAGCAGAAAAGAGAAGATGCTGGCCGAAGAGTTAATCACAGAAAGGAAAATTGTATAAGCCATTTATAGATCTGGAGCTTTTCATTTTATTGTGCTGTTTTGGAATTAGTGTGATTATTTGCTCTAATGTAATGTGCAAAGGCAGTTTTAGATAGCAGTAATAGGTTGACATGTTCTGAGAGTGCTGTATGTCACCATACAGCTAAGCACCCAGTTAATAGATATGGGAGATCCATGCTTGCTGAATAGGAACAATGTAATTATGGCAGTCATCCAAGAGCAAATGAAAGGATGGGGATATGGTTTTTAATGGCTTACATTTGAAATAGTTGGTTTCCAGCTCTCTGTTAAACAAAAGGGAAAGGGAACTGGAGAAGGCCATACTGGAGAAGACCTATGGTTGGTCCAATTCTTGTAATGTTCTTAAATCTTGACATTTCAATGAAAAAGGCATGGGGTGATTTGCAGTGCGCAGATATTTTCCCAGTGACTAATTTTGCCAGTGTAATAGTTATATCTCTCATTGGATTTTGTAGCTTCAATGAATGTGTTTTACTTCACAATTGACAGGAATAACTAAATGCACACATATTGTCTGATACAATGGCTCAGTTGATAAGCAGTCGCTCTTCACACTTCAGTGACTTGATTTCTTTAGACCACATGACCATGTCCTTAGAGTGGTAATTAATACCTCACAGGTAAAAACATTTGTGTGTTTTACTTCAAAGTGTTCATTTTAACCTTAGATATAAAAGAACTGCCATTTAGTATTGAATTCACAGGGAATATAAGAGTTTAGGCACTCAGATTTCTAAAGAGAGGGAAAAGCTGTGACTACATTTTGCCTGCATCCTTCTGTAAGTAGTCTGGGAACCTGATCCAACAGACGATAACTTGTTTGGTTTCCCTTTGGCTGCAGAAGCCACATTTCTTTTCAGTGTAAAACCGGACATGAAGAGGGAATGTTGGTGCATTCCCAGGTCATGCCCCATATGGAAACAGGAGGTAATTGGGGTATATTCCAGCCCAGAGCCAGGAATTCAGAAACACCTCTATCCCTGCTAGGATAGGCGTAGTCTCTGAGAATGAAAAGCACCATTGTTTCTTCTGAGACATTTGGCAGAGAACGGTGAATGTGGCTGAATGCTGTTTCCCCCACCACATAAAAGGAAGACAAACTTCCTAAGAAGTGGTATTGGAGAAATGCTGGGAAGTCAGTGACTGACTAGGGCAAGAACAGGCAAATTCATAGTTCAGTAAGCATGTAAAAACCAGAAAACTGACAACGAGCCACTTCTTTTACCTCAGCTGAAATGTACGAAGCGAGTGGAAACTTCAAAACTGTTAAAGAAAGAGTGATGCCAACAAAGAGGCATCATTGCATTGTAAAATCATGATTTAAATTAGCAATTGCTTTCTAGCTTGATGGTAGTATATCTTAGGCTTGGCTTCTCCTGAGAAGCAAAAAAAAGTTAACTATGTATCTAGATAATATGTATTTAAAAATGGGAATGAAAAAAATCCATGACTAGTGTAGCATGTTTTTATATTTTGATTTTTTTAAAATGCTGTCTTTAATTTTTCACTGAACTGTTTCCAAGATTTTTTATGAAAATCTGAAGGCGAATTTCAAGTGATATGGAGAGAACCCCTAATAGGTAGCTACACTTTATGATGTGGACAAACAGGAACAAGTGAGAATCTAAAAGCTGCATCATTGTCTTAATTTGATGCTGAATCCCAGGCCCTTAACTCTATATAGCCTTTCATTTAAATAACATTTTCTCCCCGCACCATATGCTCGCTGTTAAGTTAATATATTTTCCTTCACTAGTAATGATTTGGAATCTGACCTAAAGCCTGTCAGAAGCAATATGAGTCTTTTGATTGAAATCAGATCTTGGAGCTATAATTTTGACAATTTTATGTAAGGAAAATCGACAGGTAACCACTGTTGCAGGAGAAAACTACTCAACTCAAACAGTTTAAATCAAATCAGTATTGAAGTGGTTTATTGAATTATTAATGACATAGAATTAACCAGCAAACAGCAAGCTATGCATTCAGGATCAATATTAGGAATAGGACAGATAAATCACAATACTGGGGTTTTACCAAAGGTTAGTAAACAACTACAATTTTCTAAACACTCTTCCTCAACTAATCCTCACAAGTTCTAATGACACACACGTGCTCAAATGCATGCATAGAAATGCACACACATGCAAAGGTCAGTTTGCAACCCCCACCCAGGGCTGTGTGGGTCACCGTCACCCCTCATGGGGTTCATCCATTCTCCCTGTGGGAGTTGTGGCTGTTCCAGCATCAGGTAAGCCCCTACCACTCCTGACCTTTCACTGATGCATGAGGGAGGGAAACACACCCAGGGTATCCCTGTGGGGAGTCCTTCATGGATAGCCCCTGGCTGGGTGCGGGTGCCCATGGGATGGTGCTCTGTCTGGGCTGAACAGAGGGTGCAATGCCAGGGACTTGGTTTCCCACTTCCATCTCTCCAATTTTTGCAAACTCTTTTGCTTCTTTTACACTGCTTTACAAGCTAATATCTCTTACCTTCCTCTGCCCCTCTCCAAAAGTCTATGTAATCCCCAGCTGCAGTTTAATCTGACTGTTGGTCATCCTCTTGTTCAGCATTATCTGCTTAGGCAAAGCCCATCTTAGGCAGCGTGGTGTTTTCCACACAAGCATGCTTTATTCTCACTTCCAGGACACTCTTACACAGACTATTTTACCAAAAGGATGCTACATGAATACCCCAGCAAAACATATATATAATATGAAAAATCACTGCACACCGTCATTTACACCAAAGACACCATATGAGAAAAGCTCCACAAACTTCTTAAGCCCCATTTTAGTGATAGTTACTATTTTGCCTTCATTTATTTCAACTGAAAGACTGTACCAGAATCCCACCACTTTCATGGTTAAAAACTTTGTTCTAACTTTCAGCCTAAATGTATTTATAGAGAGTTAAAAAAAAATTTGCTTCTGGGTTAGTGTTGCCCTTTAGTATACACAGATGTTCTGCTCCTTGATGCTTTCTCTCTTCCTCACCATATATCCAGAGACAGCAATCTGTATCACAAAATTAATTATAGAAATGTTGAGGGGAAGGGACCTCTAGGGGCTCTTTTGCTCCAGCCTCTGGTGGAAATCAGGACAACTGTATGAGGGCAGATGGGGTTTTGCCTAGGCATACCTTTGAAAATCTCCCAGAAAGGAGATTCAACAGCGTGCTGTGGCTCAAGGGCCAGGAATGGTTCAGCCTTTGGGTTACCTACCAGGCTTGTTAAACCAGCTCCTTCACCTGTAATACAGAGCCCCTGTTCTCTTGAGGCTGCACAGATTCAATGCCTTCTGAAAATGCTGGCGATGAAGCATATTACAAAACACATTTATGTTTTGTTTAGTATGAAGTGTCCTGTGGCAAATCTTGACATTGCTTCATTCTGCTGAAAGGATTTTGAAGAAACTTCCATGCAGTATGAGCTTGTTCCTCAGCTGTAAGGAATATTGAATATAAATGATATATATTGATAGTGCAAAAGTGAGTTTCAATCACATTACATGTCTTCGTCCACTTGATAGATGTTCACAACGTCCTCAGTAGGTAGATGCCTGATTCACTGCCAGGGCAGACAGAAATCCCCTGAACAAGTCTTTGTATCTTTTTCTCATTCATGCACAAGACGTGCATCTTTTGGATGAAATATTCCCCTGTGTTGATATAAGCTTCCTGAGGGGACAGGTGTGCTAGGCTTAGGGTTGTGTTTGCTCGCAAGGGCAACATTCAACAGGCACAGCACATGAAAGTGTCTGGACGATCATGTCTCAGTCAGAAAGAAGGAATTCCGTTTCTGAGTTTAAAGGTTCAATATTTTTTTGTCCCATCCCAAAATTTACTTGCAAGTGCAGGCTGTTTCTGTCCAATTTTTAGAGCAAGGGGAGGAGAGGGTGGAATGAACATAATTATTTCAGTATAATACTTCTCCTATTTACAAGTTCAAAAGATGTATGTTAAGATTTAAGTAGGCATATTCACTATCAGAAAGTAAAGGGAAAACAAGCCAAGATCTAAATACCCTACTGTATAAAGTAGCATAAATTGCTTGTTTCCATTATATGTTTTTGTCACATAGACCATATCTTTGTCATTCTCTTAAACATCCCATATTTTTGCACTGCATATATTGAAATTTCCCATCACAGGCAGAAAAACTATCATTGATTTGGCAATGGTAGACCATGTAAAAAGACAAGATAGCATTTGTAATTAATAGAACTTTCCTCAGTGTGCTGAAGTGTTCTTCTACTGTGCTACATTATCAACCAGAAGTGGTAGAAAAGCCTCCTACTCCTATGAAACATAACTATTAATATTCTCCAAGCAGGATAGAAACACAATTAGTGAACAGCATACTGTGGAATTTGATTTGTTTGCTGACTGTGTGATGGTGTAGCAGCATAGTTTTAAAGTGTTCTAATGGAAGCCTCCAGCCACATATAACTGCTTGGTTTATGTTTCCTATGTCTTTCTGTGCTTTCTGTCTATCCAACTCTCATTCAGATGTTGCTCTAAGGCAACTTGAGTAAAAAGTCATTGATGTGCATCTTAGACTCATTTTTCTGACGTACATCCAATTGCTAGCAGTGGAGTTTCAAAGCATATGCTGAAGTCATCTGGGGGCAGCTAGCAGCAGCTCTCAAAAACCTCTCTCTTGTGGCCTATGGTCACATTGTGTTTGAAGGATTTCTCTCTCTCCCTCAAGTGTACCAGATGGACTTTTTTCGTATAACTTCTCAAGTTCTGTTACAAAATATTCCTATTCAACTGCAGCAGTATGGTATTCCACTGGCAATAGTGATTGGGACATTACAGTTTGCAGTACCATCTTTGGCAGGAATTAGGCTCAAACACTACCCTGCTGAATGACCTCTGTTCACCCCTAGTATCTCAGTATGTTGTAGCTGGGTGAGCTGTATCCTTGAAACAGATAATAAACGTGTTATGTTGCAGACCTTGTGTCACAGACACACTTTCCCTCTCTCTGTATTGCATGAGTTTCCAGGTACCTGGAAGGCGAGAGATTACTTTTTTCCCAGGGTTTTGCAGTCAGTCAGTGATCTCTGAACTTATCTAATATAACTGGCACAGGAATCAGGTACCTTTTCTTCTTGGGGAGGCTGGGGGGTGGGTTAGGGAGGGGATGATCTTATTTTTCTGGATAAAACCAAGTCTCCTGTGTATAGTCTGACTAACATAATTCCATTCTTCATTTAGTTTGCCTCCCCAGCTTTATACAAATGTTCTGAATTTAATGAGATTTAGTTTTTTTTCTTGAAAGTTCATGCTTTCTTTTTGCTATCTAGTTACTTATGTCTGTCTCATTCTCCACATTTGGGTATGGGTTTCCTCACCAGTTTTGTGAGGATCTTTAGCTTTCAACAGAGTTGCTATGGGCTCTCAGAGAATCTCTACCCCTATATTCCCAAGTCAACTCCTGAAGAAAAAATTTTCTGAGCATTAAAATGTGGTAGTACTTCAATTCAATGTGTGAAATGTTCTACTCAAAAGGTATTTTCATCCCAGCAGAGAAGGAAAAGTGGCTCCAAAGATCCTATGCACAAAGGTAACTAGTATCCCCACTGTACACAAACTTCTTCAAGGTGGTGTTTTACACCATTCCAACTGAGTTGATTTCCCTGGATGCCTCTCTCTTGAGCGGGCTCACGTTAGCTTTACTCCATAAACATCACCATTCTTGTCTCACTCTGTTTCTCCCCTAGGTTCTGGGAGGGCTCTTTAATATTTTCAGAAACAGGTCAGTAATTATCTGATAAACTGTATATTTGCTACACATTCAAGAATTAATTTGGAGAGTAGATCCTCCTCTTGTGTTAATTTCCATATTACTATTCTAATCAGGAGTCAATGCTAGCTTCTTTCAGCTGAAGAATCAGCCTTCAGACTGGAAGCTGTTATTATGATGTATAGGATCAAAACTTTATGTATCGGGTTATGGTAGTGCAGCAGAACTCTGATATTTTGTGGTACTGAGAAAAAGACTGTCAGAGCTGACACATTTTAAAAAAATATTTGTTTATTCCTATAATATGGAAGGATTGTGACTATGGTAAAGGTGAAATGGAAAATGACATGACCTTGTTAAAAAATCCACACGATGTTCATCATTACCTTCACTCATTTGCCACTGTAGTAAATGTTAATACTCACTTCGGTAAGGACAACAAAGAGACCAACATAGGCAGTGTGAGAAATCCAATCTCCACTGTTTAGATTTGACCACAAATATAAGAAGGCTCTATGAATTAATTTTTTTTTTTTTTTTAGTCACAAAGGACTAAGCCTAGGAAGCTGTCCCTGCATGAAGTGTATTATGGGAATACATTGAATAATGCACTGCCATTTCCACAGCTATCCTCTGCTGTGCCTCACAGCATATGCTGCTCTTGGACTACAGCAGACGTCCTTGCTGGCCAGTTCTGCACCCCTAGGGTGCTCTTTTCTCTCTCCTTAGTGACATCTGATTGCAGATGTGCTATCAAAATGTAGCTGTTTCTTCTAGATTTGTGCACCCAAAAGTCCAAGATTTGTATTTAGCTTAAAATATTCAATAGTATATTGTAAACTGACGTGCACAGTAGTTGACATTTGGGGACTGTGGATCACATTTAGAGCTGTGCCAGACTTGTTAATTTGGGAAACATCTGTTGCTTGGGGAAATGTGATGCAGTGCAATTGGATTTGCAGCAGAACCAAATGAAATTCCTATGAGTCTATGCTCTGAACTGTACAAATTTCAGTTCTGCTTATTTTGATCCACCCATATAAAATGAAGGAGTGGTATTTTAAAAATGCCTTGGACATTTCCTGCTCTTCTTCTGACTGAGGTCAACTGTAAAATTCTCTTTGTCTTCCACCGACACAGAGTTAAGTGCAGGCTGCGAATTTCTGAGAATTCTCCTTGTATGCTCACGTGCTAGAGAAAAAGGATGAATTTATCTCCCATTTTAAGAGCAGAGGATGTTCCTTCTAAAGCAATGCTACAAGATATCATAACTACATGTTTCTCAATCTAGAAGCAAAAAGTTTAGGTCCCAAAGTGAGGACTTTTTACATAGAGCAGAGAATTACAGCACTTCTACAAGTGGCTGGATTCTCCCATCTCACCCATGTACCATACATGTACACATAAGGCTCCACTCAGCATTCAGGTGCTTGGACTGGCATTACAGCAGTCTTCTATAAAAGGAGTGAACTCTACCAGGGAGTATTTACTTCTAGAGAAGCTGTACTATGGAAGAAACTTAATGTAAACACAAGACAGTTTAAATGTATATTACATTTATATACATATATATGTATACTAGTAGACTTTAGACTTTTTTTTTTTCCCCTCAAGAAAGACTCATTCACCCAGGGAACAATTCAGTATCATCAGCAAAAAAGAAACACACACTTTCTCCTTCTATTGTCGATGGAGGTCAGCTGCAGTGAAATCTGAAGCCAGTAGGATCCATACCCTTTTGCTCATAAAAAGTAACAGTGAAAGTCATCAAGAAGTAGAAGGTGGAGGAGGCCTCTGTAGGGAAATGGGTTCAACTGGATATTCCTAAAAACATTTCAAAATGGCAGGATCAGAAAGGGTTAGCTAAGCTATTAATCTCAGTTCAAAGAACATGCAAGTAAACTCCCTGGTGCACAGAGAACTAGATTGAATCCTTATGAGCATGCTGACCTGTTGGCTCTGAACATTATAGAGCAAGCAGAAACAATTAAAAATAGGATAAAAAGAAGTAGAATAAGTATATTATTTTCTATATAATAGCAGTTTCTTGCCAGCTGGACAAATTTGTATCTTTTTTCTAAAATAAACAGAATATAAGGGGCTTCGTTTTCCATTTCTAGTTTTCTCTTGGTAGTAATCTTTATCCATTTTGTTGAAAACTTTCCTGTCTGTCTGCAAGAACAAGAAATACATCTCAGGAAACTTTGATAGTTATTCTTTCTGGACAATCTTTCTTCTTATACAGAAGCTGTCTGCATCTGGGTGGTCAGATTAATATCTCACCATAAGTTCAAGTAGACTGGAAACAAAACAGTAGAAGGAAAATACAGTGTCAACCAAGAAACCCTAGAAAGTTTTAAAAAAAGTAACTTATTGGGTTAAATATAGATCTATTTAGTTATCACCCACTCAGACCTCCCCAAAATTGTCAGACTTGAACACCTTTTCTAAGTATTTTAGGTACAAACAAGTCAGAGTCTTCCACAGCTGGGAGAATTAATCCTTGGTCATGTCAACAACTTTGTGAGTATAGTCAAGAAAAATATTTTGTGAAACAGTGTGAAATACCTTTAGTTTAATATAACAGAAAGTAAGTAAAAATGGATGCAAAAGAAAATTTCTAAATATTTTATATGTTGGACAAAAAATATGATATATTATGGTTTAAGTACTAGTTGTCATTAACTGAAAATAAAGACAGTGTTAAAATATCTTAAACTTCAGAAATTACAGTTAAAAATATTGGATATTCTATATTCACTGTAATATGAAATTCTCTAGTATGAATCATTAAATTGAAGAATTCTTAACGCTCAACAGGCAGTAATGATAACTGCAACAAATTACAGTTCACTTCAACAGGAGGGCAGGGAAGCAAAGGAAAGTAAGCTGAATTTGTAAAAGACATAGAGTCAAGACATTTAACTTAAAACATGCTTAACTTTTCAACAGTTGCTTCCACGATCAAACTGAGTTAATTAAAACTATAGTTATAACTATAGAGTGGCAACAAGTCCAGCCTTCTGTGCCACAATATGTAGTAGGACATTTAAATGCAAAACGTACCTTAGTTTGTAGTTGCCAATTTTTGTCAAGTCGTACGAGGAAAGGTTGAAAGCCCTGGTATTATTCAACCTGGACAAAAGGAGACTCCTTGGGAATCTTATTCCTGCTTTTAATTGCCTGATGGATATTTAGGCCAAAGATAAAGTCAAACTCTTTGTGGATGGGCATAGCAAAAGGCAACAAACAAATGTTTTAGCAAAGAAAATTCCAGTTGACTGTATGAAAAAAAGTCCTCACCGTGAGGGTGGTCAAATACTGGAACAGGATGGTCAGAGAGGTTGTAGAGTCTTCATCCTTGGAGATACTCAACACCTGACTGGACAATGCCCTGGGAAATCTAATGTAGCTTTGAAGCTGACTATACTTTGAGCAGGAGATCTGACTAGATAGCCTCCAGTGGTCATCTAAATTATCTATATTCTAAATCTAAGATCTAAATTATTGTTTGATTTGATGATTTGTGAGCAGCCTGAAGGGCATATAGGCACAATCAGCTGTCTAAAATTCAGGTTTTCCCTTCATCATTCTCTCTCTGAACTGCAGAATATTTTATTACCATATTTACAGTGACGGTTGGAAAATAACCTGTTTGAGGCTGTGTAATGGATAACTCATCCTGGCTGAGAAACACAGCAAACTAATTTTCAGGACTGTCAGCTCTGTGAATATAGGTGGTCATTGAGAAAGAGGTTCATCTTATCCTACTTCAGATATTTACAGTGCAGAAATGAGCATTTGAGCTACTTATCAAGACTCCAAAGTAAATAAAAAGAAAAAAGATTCTGGTGAGCAATTCATCTGGACTATTTCAGATATCTGTCAGGAGTAATGAATGGTGCCTTCAAATGGCCTATTTTTCTGTCATTAACTAAAAATATAGAATAAAGAGCTAACTCAGTGGTAAAAGTATATTGTGTAGAGACTCAAATGAAATTATTTCCATCCTAGTTATCTCGTAGAAGGAGTCCTTCATCACCTGTTATATCTCATGTCTTTGTCAATTATTTCCTCATGTAGGCTTAGTGCTGGGTTACCAAAACTACGTGGTTCAGTTTGTGAGTCAAGGTGAGAAGAGTGACCAGTAATTGTCACATCCTGCTGGGATTTTGTTGCAGCTAAGACTGTCAAGATGTGTAGATGGATGAAGCCTTCTTTAAAAAACTTGAGAAGGTTTCTGAATCACAGAGCCTTGTTTTCATGGGGGATTTTCACTTCCCAGTCATCTGCTAGGACACAACACACTGAGACAAAAACAGTCCAGGAGGTTTATGGATGGCATTGGGATAATTTCTTTGTACAGGTACTGGGTGGACCAATCGGGGATATGTACAGCTGGATCTGCTATTCACTGGCAAACAAGAACTGATTTGGGATCAGGCAATCAGTGGCAGCCTTGGTTGTAGTGATGTTAAATATGGGAGCTGATGTTCTTGAGGTGAGTGAGGAAGGAGAGTTACAGAGTGCAGACTCTGCATTTCAGGCAAACAGATTTTGGTTTATTCACAAAACTGGTAGGTGTCATCCAGATGGATGCTGGCTCTGAAAGTCTAAGGAGCTTGGAAAAGCTGGAAGGCCTTTAAGGACAGCATTTTCGCACTGCAAGGATGGTCTACCCTGGTACTTGGGAAGACAAGTGTGGTATTTATAGCTTGCCCTAGATATCTCTTCTCCTTTGTGCTCTTTATTGACAGAACATCCTCATTTGTGCTTCAGATATATTAATTTAGGGCTTAATTTTATGCATAGCAATGTGGACACAGGTAATGTTTTACTAAGATGCCCAGGGATCTCACTGAAGACCTAAAGTTAAGCCGTGAAGAGAGAGTAGATTATTTTATCAGATTTGAATCCTATGAAATCAGGGAAATCTATGGCCGAAAAAATAGTGTGCATTTGCATTAAACAGAAAACAAAATCATTCCAGTCTGTAAAGAAATTTATTCTGTTGTTTTTTTTTTTTCTTGCATTTTTTCTTTTTCTCTGATGTGACAAACATATTCCTTGTAAATACTATAAGGACATTAATCTTAATCATTACTTCTCCTCGGCCCATATCAGGAGACTGGCTTGGCTAGGATGCCAGAGCCCTGACGCAGGAACACAACACATGGCCTGGAAGCAGGGACATACTGCACAAGAAGAATCTATAAATATTGCCCACACATATAGGGATGGTGTCAGAAAAGCTGAAGCTCCACTGGGGTTGAGCAGAAAGCCCCAAAGAGACCAAGCCATAAGCATCCTGGTCTGACCACAGAGCTGCCCCTACTTTGGGCAGGAGGTTGGACTAAAGACCTCCTGAGGTCCCTTGCAGCCTCAGTTATCCCCTTCAGCACTGAAATAAGCACTAGTCTGCATTATTTTCACCAGCCTGATTATTTTTACCTACCTTTGGCATCTGCTAGACCTCTGTCCCTGATTTGGTGCCATTGAGTCAGAGCAGGTGTTCACCTACATCTCTGTAGAGTTAACAGAAAAAGTTAGAGGTAATTGTATGATGCAGAAAAATAATAAAAGTTTTCAATACTATGTAAAAGATGATACTTAAGAGACTCAAACACATTTCAACTAAAACAAATAAAAATAAAAATAAATTTAGCTATTTTTCTGATATCTTCTCAATGTAGTTTGCTTTCTTGAAATGTCTACCATGTTTTCTTTCAGCAAATCTAATTCTGAAATACATGCCAGCATCAGCAGTGCAAAATAATATAAAACAAAATGTATTATATCCTCTATGAATACAAAGAGGTCCCACTGGGATCTTGTTTCATTTATAGCCAGATCAATCCAACTTCAGCTTGGCATGGGGTCATACTTCTGATATATCCTAATACAGAAAGCTAAACTTCTGTGCAGATTTTATTTTTACATAGTGATTCTAAGTATTCTCTTAAAACAATTATTTCCACTCATTTCATCCACAACTTATTATTTCTTGTGGTTTTTTTTCTGTCAGTTTTCTGGAAGAACAGAAGAGAAAAAAAGTATGTCTGTCTTTAAATTTTTCTCTTTGTATTCTTTCTCTTCCTGTTTTCTTCTGTCTCATTCTGTTATTTCAACTCCATACCTTTTTCCCTAATTCCTTGTCTTTGTCTCTTTTAAAAAAAAAAAAAAAAAAAAATCATTCTTCTACATATCCACGCCTTACACTTCCTTCCTTTGCAGTGTAGGTGTCATGGTTATCTAAGGAGGACAAGCATAGTAACTGTACATAAACGTTGTTTGGTACAGTTGTGAAATGGTAAAGAAGAGATGGTGTGTTAAATATGTTGCTTGGGTTGAAACTGAATTATCATTTTTATTTAAAATATTCACAAACCTAGTAGTTCCATTAAAGAATTTAGGATATATCCATCCAAAATTAATGTATAGCTAATCTAATGTCTTCCACTGCAGGAGTACTGATGTTTCAAAAGAAATTGAAAGAGCTCTTAGAGAGGTGTGAAATACTGTGTCATAGACAAGATAATTTAGTTTCATAGGGGCATGCAGAATTTAGCATTCTCCAGTAAGTGCTGAAGCAGGGTCATACTAGTCAACTAAATGTCAACACAGGCGCAGACACTGAGGATCTATTCTAAGTAGGTAATGCTGCTTTCTCTTACGATTCTCAGTTGTGTGTATGTGCTGGTTTCATCTGAGATAGAGTTAATTTTCTTCCTAGTAGCTGGTATGGTGCTGTGTTTTGGATTTAGGATGAGAATAATGTTGATAACACACCAATGATTTAGCTACTGCTGAGCAGTGCTCACACAGAATCAAGGCCTTTTCTACTTCTCACCCCACCCCACCAGTGAGTGGGCTGGTGGTGCACAAGGAGTTGGGAAGGGCCATGGCTGGGACAGCTGACCCAAACTGACCAAAGGGATATTCCATACCATATGATGTCATCCTCAGTATATGAATGAGGGAAAAATCTGACCAAGGGTCCACTGCTCTTGGGAACTGACTGGGCAGTGGTCAGCGGGTGGTGAGAAATTGCATTGTGCATCACTTGTTTTATATATTCTTTTATCATTATTATTATTATTATTATTATTATTTTCCCTTTCATTTCTGTCTTATTAAATTGTCTTTATCTCAACCCACAAGTTTTACCTTTTTTTTCTGATTCTCTCCCCCATCCCACTGAGGGGAGAGAGCGAGCGGCTGTGTGGTGCTTGGTTGCTGGTTGGTGTTAAACCATGACAGTGTATTGCATTGGGGATCCCATTGGGGAGTTTTTATTTCTCAGTCCTTTGAAAGCTCAGAGGAGTTTCAACCACACATGGGTCATGTATTTTATTATCTTCAGCTGCAGCTCTTTCCAATCTTTGCTGCACACATAACTGTTTTTATAAAGGTAATAGGTCTGCAGCCTCTAGTTTTATTTCTACATTGAATTGGACTTCACATTTGCAAAAGGATTCACTAGTATCAGGCTGGCACCTGTGACAAGATTTCTCTATCAGCTCAAGAAGAGCTTTATGCAATGCTAATAAATGTTTTACATTATTTTATTTTATTCCTACTGGACAGATAAGTATTATATGCTGGCTTTGAGGAGAATGCCGCTGCCTTTCTCTTGTCCTGTATGTTAATATCTGCCCAATTTTTTTGAAAAATATATTCTTGTTTTACCAAGATGGAAACCATATTTTGTTTTCTTGAAATGTGAGTGTTCTGGTTTCAGCTGGGATAGAGTTAATTTTCTTTGTAGTAGCTAACGTGGGGCTGCGTTTTGGATTTGTGCTGAAGACAGTGTTGGTAATGCAGAGATGGTTTAGTTGTTGCTAAGTAGTGTTTACACTAGTCAAGGACTTCTTCTGCTTCCCATGCTCTGCCAGGTGCACAAGAAGCTGGAAGGGGACACAGCCAGGACAGCTGACCCAAACTGACCAAAAGGATATTCCCTACCATATGACATCATGCTCAGCATATAAAGGTGGGGGAAGAAGAAGGAAGGGGGGGACATTCAGAGTGCTGGCGTTTTTTCTTCCCAGGTAACTGTTATGAGTGATAGAGCCTTGCTTTCCTGGACATGGCTGAACACCTGCCTGCCAATGGGAAGTAGTGAATGAATTCCTTGTTTTGCTTTGCTTGCGCACATGGCTTTTGCTTTGCCTATTAAACTGTCTTTATCTCAGTCCATGAGTTTTCTCTCTTTTACTTTTCTGATTCTCTCCCCCATCCCACCAGGAGTGAGTGAGTGAGCAGCTGTCTGGTGCTTAGTTGCTGACTGGGGCTAAACCATGACAGTGAGAATATTAAAATCCAAATTAAAAGCCTGTGTTGTAACCCACTGTGCTATGTGACATGGATTAAAAAAAAAGTGCTTATGCAGTTAGTAAAATTCTAGAAACTAAATCATATTAAGTACAGTTCTAGTCTGAATTTTGGATTAACTTTGGAGGTTTAAAAATACTGAAGCTGTTATAACAGTCCATCAAAACCCATTCAGAATCCACTGCAAGTGTCTCCTGAAACTCTGCATATGAAAGGATGAAAAGTTTACAGACTTTGTTTTAGTTAACATTTTGAAATAAATCTCCCAACATTTAGCAAAAAAATACTGAAATAAATAATATGATTTGAAGCATAACTGAAATTTAGAAATTCCCAAGTTCTCTCTAGGTTCCTGCTATTATTAAAACATATCACAAACTCTTGTTAGGTAGATAAAAACATATTACTCCACCAGGACTACAAAGACACACACTCCTGAGTGTTGGAAGGTAATACGGATCATTCATTCTCCTCTACAAATGGTGTCAGGTTTAACATTTTTATCATGGGTACTTTGCTAAACCTTTCCTGAATGGGTGAAACAATAAACATGTTAAACAATACTGTTGATCTAGAAATGATTCACTGTATCCCTATATTTAAATGTTCCAAATATAAGAGGTATTAGATGGTCCAGAGCCTTTTCAGCTTTAAGTCTGGATTCTTACTATGTCATAAAGTCATGAGTCATAAAGTCATGATGGCTGTTTGAAGTCCCAGGTAAACTTAAATAACCCAATGTACTGGTATTTCTGTCACTACAATCTGAAATGAAAAGGCTTTTGTGGTCATTTTGTTACTGCTGAAATGTTAGGGAATTATGATTATGACCAGATACAATCTATGCAGTGTCATTTTGAGCAACAGTAAGAGTGATACTAATGTTTCTACAATCATTCATAAATTAAAAGGCAGCTTCATTCTGTAGATTTCTTTTTGCCTTTTTTTTTTTTTTTTCCAATTAAGCATCAAACTAGCATACAGTATATTTTGGTCTGTGAATTTATACAACAACGAGAAAATGGAAAACATGGTACTAAGAAGAAAATGGATATATGACAAAAACCCAGGCCATCAGAAGTGGAAATGAAAAGTCTGAATATTTCTGCCCCTTTCAACTCTCAGACCAATATCAGGAGAATTTGGTTTAACTGTCACTCATGAGGAGAACAGAGATTTAATTCCTTTAAAGCAGCAAGTAAAAGGGACCCTTAGGAAAGCATTAGCAAGAAATTCCAAGGCATGGTGCTATTTTCCTTTTTTTAATAGTATGATTACATAGATGCTGAAAGAAGCAGCAGCTTCTGGGATTCCTTACACTGACACACAGACTGTTGTCACACACCTGTGATGTTAACAAATACCTTCAACATTTCTTCTCTGCTTCGCTGTCAGAAAATTGTAGCAGCATCAAGAGGAGCTGCCCCTGTTCTTCAGCACCATTTGACAAATCAGATCTCCGTCTGAGCATATATATTTCTGTAATTTATTATTTTCTCAGTGTGATAACAAGATAGTAACAAATGAACTACTGTATCTTCAAACTCATGTCCTCCCAGTAGAAAAATTTCCTTTTCACAATTTGTTGAAACATATTATTTTTTCTATCTTTTTAAGGTTACCGTAATTGCATTTTGGTATGTAATTTTTTGAGAGAAACATAACTGAAATCAGATGGACACTATCTGGAATAATAATTTATATAAGGCTTCACTGACATTATGCATTATTGAGTTTGCACTATATTAAAAATGCTTAGCTTATTTAATAAAATGGTGTTATAAAATTTACATATGGAACAGAAGATTCTTATCCACGAGACATTACAGAAACACAAGGTCAAATTCTGGTCACATTCATCTTTCTGTAAACTATAATTTCCCTAAGTCCAAACAAGGCCAGAGCTATTCTGATATATTCTCTGCTGTTCACATTTTTTTCATTTGTTTCAAGTAGCTTGTAATAATTTTCTACTTTCTCCCATGCTACGTTAAACTTTTGTTATATAATAAACATGTTTTGAGATTATCAGCCTGTTGTCTCAAAAATAAATTGTTTTGAACAGTTCTGGTATTATCAAAACAGTCACATTCCATCTTTTGGGTAGAAGATATTTCATCACAAATTTTCTACCTCAGCATCACTCCATGACAAGCAGTCATATTCTGAAGTTATTTATGGCTCTAGGTATGTCCATACACAAATGTGAAATCTGAAAAGAAAATCCTAGTTTTTGGCTGTGGGTTTCCTGGTTTATTTTTGATTTTACCTTTATACTGGGAACACCGAAATATAAATTCATGTTGTATCTACGCAATATTGGCATCAAATATCTCTTCTGGGAACCATGTGGACATTTTTTATCCTTTGTGTTTACTGGTTCATAGCTGAAGATGATCAGATTAGGAACAGGCGCTGGGGAACAAACCTCAGAAGAGAGAAGCCCTGGCTGGCACAGCACCTCCGGCTGGGTGACCTCGTGATCTCCCTTTCCACCTACATTTTTCCTTGCTTCTAGGAAAATGCTTCCATTTTCTACAGTCATGGGAAATCCACCCTGACTTGATTTTAGCCCTAAAGTTCAAAGGACCTTTCCTAAACATTCAAACTAACTGTACTGGGTCTGTTTGGGACAGAGTTAACTTTATTCATAGCAGCCCATATGCTGATGTGGTTTAGATTTATGACCACAACAGTGTTTTATCACAGCAATGGTTTATCTATTGCTGACCAGTGCCTGCACAGCATACAGGCCTTCTGTTTCTCACACTGCCACCCCAGTGAGTAGGCTGAGGATGTACAAGCAGTTGGGAGGGGATGCAGCAAACTAAAGCACAAAAAAGAGATATTCCACACTATATAACATCATGCTCGGCAATAACAATGGTGGTGAGGGGATGAATTTCTATAAAGTAGACGTTGCTTGGAGATTGGCTGGGCATAAGCCTGCTGGTGATGAGTGATTGCTTTTGCATAATTTCTTTCCCTTTTTTTCTTTTTCTTTTTCTTTTTCTTTTTCTTTTTCTTTTTCTTTTTCTTTTTCTTTTTCTTTTTCTTTTTCTTTTTCTTTTTCTTTTTCTTTTTCTTTTTCTTTTTCTTTTTCTTTTTCCCTTTCCTTTTCTTTTTCCTTTTCCTTTTCTTTTTAGTCTTTTTTTTTTCTTTTCTTATTAAACTGTCTTAATTTTGACCCATGAGGGTTTTTTTTTCACTTGTGTCCTTCAGATTCTCTCCACCATCCCACTGCAAGGGGGTGAGTGAATCGGGTGTAGACTTACCTGCCAGCTGGGATCAACCCACCACACTAATCTTGAGAGACACCTGGCATAGCTACCAACAGAGAATGAATGCCTTGAAAGGGGAAAAACAACAGAATCTGCCTCTGCAGATGCTCTTGGCTTCCAATGGACTGTTAGTAGCTGCCAAGCTTTTCAGTGAAATCTCCTCTTTCTTTGCAGGGAATCACAATTTTATTGTTCAAGAGTAAGCACTGAAGAGGAAGTTTTGAAAGGACAAAGTCGTGTCACTCTCTGACACTGCACATCATAAAATCTCAGCGAAGAATCTCTGCTCTGCCAAGCACACAAGAAATATGGCAGTGAGAAAGGATCAACTAAGAGTGCACAACAGAAAAAAAATATTGTGAGTTATAACCTTAAATCTGTGTTTATATATCAAAGAGCAGTTCTGTCTTGCTTCACAGTTACTGAAGTTCCAGGCACTATTGCCAGTAAATAATTGTGCTTCATTTGAGAAGTATTTTAGTTCTTTAATATGTAAGTCCTGACATAGTATATATGAATACTACACCATTCTAATGATATTAAATTGTGTCTGGCTTCTAGTGGATTTCTCAGGCTAGGTAATGTCTATCTAGGCCAATAAAATGCTCAGCTGGCTTAGATGGGAATTCTTGATGTAGCATGAAGGTGTTTCAAAGACCTCAGGTGATTATCAAGTAGCTTTCACTTTCCCTCTAAATTACAACTGAGTCAACATCTCCTTGTGGGGCTTCTACATCTTCTGCAAAAAGTAGCGTTTTAAAAGTTGGTTGGAAAAATAAAATTCCATCCTACACAGAAATCCCTTCCCCCAATAGTACTTATATATTCAGTTTTTTAATTATCAAAAGTTTGATTTTCAGAAACAAAACATATCAAACAACAATAAGGATCTTTATAAAATATCTTTCAATATATCTCATCTTTCAAGACAAAAACAAAATCTATTCCTTTTAAATGAAAACCAGTCTTTCCCACCTTCATTTTTTTCTCACTCCTGTATTTTGACTTTCATCTGTAGAATTAGCAGCTGATCTGAGCAGTGAAGCACATATATATTAATCTACAAATGGAACACCTTAAGGTATTGTTTCCAATTTGTGTTAATGTTTTCCAGCTGAATTTCTGCTGTTCTACGAAAAGTAAAAAGGAACTTTGCATGTCTCTCATTTGTTCCCATCAAAATCCCCAAATCACTCTTTGGTGAATAAAAATATATCAAAGACCACTATTGAGAAGATATTTAGTCCTAATTTTTTCCTCAGATTGTTTGGAATTTGATATTCTCCTAAGGCACTGACTGCAACTGCCTGCAAACAATTTATAAAATAAATGTACATTCTTCTTGAGAATAGATCTATAATTCCAAACAATGGATAAATTTTTCACCCTCTCTGTGACACTTGTCATCCTATAGCTATACTAACTTAATGCTTTTTCATCCTCCGTGCTCTCAAGAGTGAAATCAAGATGGACATGTTTGTCACCATGGCAGCAAAACACTACATGTATTTTAACCAAAGCAGATGCAGAGAGTGCAAATCTCCAGATTCTTTGGTTTTGGAGAGCTTTGAGGTGGCTTACTTAACTATAAGACCCTGCATAAAAAAGAAAGTGGAATATTTCCCTGCTTTTGAATGCTAAAGAAAGCTGCATATTCTGTACCTCAACTTGTATTTCCCCTGAGTGTTAGCGTATAGCTAGTTACTGTATTTTTTACCCCAGGGCAGAAAATGAAAGCTTGTTACAGTAAAGTTGTTATTTAGAAGATGAGATCATTTTTATAGGAAGCATTACTACACTACAAAGACTTTCAGCTTGGAATAATATCATAGTAGTTCACAAATAATTAATGGAAAGGAAGTTGATATGATTTATGAAAACCTGAAGAGTAAGACTGAATACCTCATAGTAGGTACCTTAAAAGGGTGGCACAGCTGCTGGTTAAGACAACTGTGTCAGGCAACAGGAATACTGAAGAGCAGTCTTTTTTGAAATACTGCCTCTTTCTTCATCTATGATGTCTCACAAAAGATAGGTGTCTCAGGTAGCGTTCACCTTCCTTTGTGGTCCTCTTCACTGCAGCATATCTTTCTTCTTAGAATCATAGAATCATTTAGGTTGGAAAAGATCCTTAGGATCATTAAGTCCAACAATAAACCTAACACTGACAACTCCAATAAACCATGACCTTAAGCACCACATCCAAACGTCTTCTAAATATGTCCAGGGATAGGGACTCAACCGCTTCCCTGGGCAGCTTGTTCCAATGTTTGACAACCCTTTCAGTGAAGAAATTTTTCCTAATATCCAAATTAAACCTCCTCTAGTACAACTTGAGGCTGTTTCCTCTCATCCTATTCGTAGTTACTTGGGAGAAGAGACCAATACCCACCTCACTACAACCTCCTTTCAGATAGTTGTAGAAAGTGATAAGGTCTCCCCTCAGCCTCCTTTTCTCCAGGCAAAACAAGCCCAGTTCCCTCTGCTGCTCCTCATAAGACTTTTTCTCTAGACCCTCCACCAGCTTCGTTGCCCTCCTCTGGACACACTCCAGCACCTTAATGTCTTTCTTGTACTGAGGAACCCAAATATGAACAAAGTATTCGAGGTGCAGCCTCACCAGTGCCGAGTACAGGGGCACGATCACTTCCCTACTCCTGCTGGCCACACTATTCCTGATACAAGCCAGGATGCTCTTGGCCTTCTTGGCCACCTGGGCACACTGCTGGCTCATATTCAGCTGGCTGTCGACCAATACCTCCAGGTCCTTTTTCCTCCAGGCAGCTTTCCAGCCAAAAAGGGTCACTCAGCCCCATTAAGAAAATGTGCACTTGACTTACAATAATACACAGCTGAGGCACCTAGGTATTAGGTGAAATCATCTGAAATCTGCTGACAATAAGGTGCAATCTGCCGAAACCATGAAGTCAGTTTTCCTTCAACTTACTCTTTCCCTTTCTCCCATACCTGAACTAGTACTCCCCTTCTGCAGGGTACAAAGTGAGTTTACAGCTCAGTGTGGCTCTGCTTTGCACTGCTTTCCTTCAGTTGGTTTAAGGTTGACTTGTCTGAATTGGAACAGCTCCCTTTTCTATTTTTATAATCCTATCACAACTCAGTATCCTATGGTCATGATTTGCACAATACTATTTTGCCATCAGGAAATGTAATTAGGCAATACCCTGTAGACAGGGCACTATCAAGGGCTGAATCCACCTGAATGGACAAGGACAGGATTCACCCCACTTCCTACTGCATTCAGCAAAACATGACAGGTGTACCCTGTCCAACAGACCGCAACTCCTGAAAGTCCCTACAGGCAATTTCTACAGTCTGTCCCTGGAGCTTTATCTGCAGGGAAGTGATGCTGTTCTGTACTGTTGCAGGATGAAAATACTGAGAAGACACAGTCTAGCTCATTATACATTTCTTTGGCAACCACTAAAGGCCTCTGTCAAATATCCCTCTAGCCTCCTCTCCCTTCTTCCTCCACCCCCAATATTGCAGGAAATAAAAGGATCTCATAAAATTGAGAGCAGCTTGTGGACTGAGTTTAGTAGTGATGAAGTATGCACTTTATTACTACCCACTCTGATATAAGTCAGCCTCAACTGCAAACAATTAGAAATGCTATAGATGGAGGACATAAAGATATTCAATCTTGAAAAACAGCTTAAAATTTGTACTTAAGGGGGAAATTTAATATAAAAGCAACATTCTCTGTGGTTTTTACTTCATTGCCAATATTTTTTGTTTTGGCAAATTGAGAACTAGCATTTTTTTAGTTAGCTATTATCTAGTACTGACTTTATTGCAAGCAACACTTGTTTACAAGAGCTTTAATATTATTGTTTATGGCGTAGTATTATTGCAGTGAATGGTATTTCCTAGCATAAAAAGATCTTAAAATAAAAGATGTATTAAATGAAATTCTGGAAATTAACATTAAAAATCCAGGCATTTTTACTCATACTGTGTGCTTGTTCTGTCCACTGACGATAACAGCTTATTAAAACTGTTAAAACAGAATAATCATATTCTTGGAGAATAAGCCTTTGTAAAACAGGTAGAGAAGAGACAGTCTTCCCTTGTTTGCATTACAAAGAGAGAGTAAGAGAGACTGGAACATTTAGCCGTCACTGTAGACTAACCACAGCAAATGCAAAGCTGACTGCTAACATTTGTATTATCTCATTGAAACCCTTTTAGTCCTCACTCCAAATATGAACAGCCCTGACCTGAGCTGAAATGGGGTCCTGGGCCATTAACAGTGTCAGGGGAGCCCTGGGGGGCTGAGACCTGGTGGTGTCCTCAAGGCCCTGCCAAGAAACTCTCCTGCCAGCAAGGCATGTGCTTACACTTTACAGGGTCTGGATTTGTAAGATACTCTCCATGAGTTCTTTCCAATATCTGGCTGTGAATAAGGTGATACTGTCTCAGAGTCCATAGCATCAGGAATCACGCTGTAGGACAAGTTAAACAGCCTGTGGGGCCAAGGGTGCTTCCTGAGGTGGATTAAGTGAGCTGTCTTGGTAAACATGTCAGCAGTGACCAAGCCATTGTATTTCCCTGCAAGGATGGCAGCTCTGCTGTGAAGTCAAAAAGTGCTGGAAGGTGGCTGGAGCACTGAGGAGACCAAGTGGCACCACAGGATACTTGCAGCATCCGTGCTTAGCACAGAAATCATTTTTTCACTCATTTCCTTGCTAGATTTGGAGTAAATTGTAAGCCCTTCACAGGTCCAGTTTGATGAATTGTCAAGCCCCTGAAGATATTCAAAGAGCTCTGAGGGCAGATACAGGGGATGCTGGTTCTTCACTGACATATCTGTAATTTTCTTCCAGGCTGAGATCCCTGTCTTTCTTTTTGATGAAAAATCTTGGGGGCTCAGCAGGAGAGGTGGAGGGATAGATAAGCCTCTGTGCCAGACTATTCTTGAGATACTTTTTGAGAGTGGCTAATTTAGAATGTGACAAGGCACAGATGTGCCCAAAGGGTACCTTCTCTCCTGGGATCAGGGCAATGGGCAGTTATGCAGGCAACAGGGCAGCAGGGTTTCTTCCCTTTTCATCAGCAAAGTTGCTGTACTCACCTGGGAGCATTGATTAGGAGCTAGCATGTTTGGCTGGGCTAAGGGTATGGTCTTGGGCAGGTCAGGGTTGCAGCCTGTGGGGCTGGGCAGAGCTGAAGGATCTCAGAGCTGGAGCTATGCTGGGGTGAAGACATGGCATGACCAGAAGATGTCACATTTGGTGTAATTTTGTGTAATTATATTCCTGGGCTGCAATCTTCAGGGTGGAGGAGGGCTGCCACACTCAGTAGGGCTCTTGGCAGCAGGCATCTTCAGGGACAGTCAGGCCACTGCTCATATGAGGCAGCACCAGGACCTGGGGCACTTGAGGGTTGCAGTGAGAGAAACAACCCCAAGAGGATCCTCGAGTTAGCTTTTGCCCTCAGGCTCTGGGAACCCCCTTCCACAGAGGGGCACAAGAATCCCACTTGGCAGTGAAGGAAGAGACTGTGCCAGCCAGGGCAGCCTGGGATAACAGGGAAGGGGCAGGTGGGTGTGATGGGGGATGCCTAGGTGCCAGGGTTAACCGAAAAGGAACCATTGCACAGTGGTGTTTCCTGGATGCTCCTCCTGTCTGCAGCAGTGATGGTGGTGGGATGGGTCAGGCTGCAGGGGACTCTGGGCCCATGGACTGAGGTGGGGACCCCTGGAGAAGCTGATCAGAAGGCTCACTGGTGCCATCAGGGTCACCCTGGCCAAAAGGTGACAATTAATTGTATGAAAATGATACTGGTACTGGGATGGAGCCCTGTTCTCAGGAACTGGACCCAGGGAAAGTAAAAAAAGTAAAATTTTATGATTATAGATGTCACTGGGCAAATAAGCAGAAACTGATCCGAATGAGGGCAAAAGTTATTATGGTTTTGCTATTGTCCCACTCTGAATATTTCACATTCATCAGTTCTGAGAAAATTCCCTCACATTTTTTAAGTGCAAACTGACTGAGCATTCAGGGGAGCCACTTAAATTGAAACCATTCTTTGGCTCATAATGTAACCAGATGATACATCAAACATTTTTGCTTATTAATGCAGGATTTTGAACATGAAGGCTTGCTCCATCTTCACCATTTATCAATCTGTCTGTTCAGTCTGAACATCCACACAGGATAACATTCTGTTCTGCCTTAAGTTTCTATGTCACCGCAGTAGAGGAAAGCACTGTAAAGACTTTTATTCTCATTCAGAAATGCTTTGATGTGCTTCAAAGATAAGAGAACTTCATTATGTTCATGAAGAGTAAAAGTGTCCTACTATGACAAGAACTCTTTTAATATGATGGTTAAGTGAAGCTTAACATTAGTTTCAAATGAATAAAAGCACTTGCTGATGTCAGGTCATTGTTCATATTTACCCTCTTCAAGTCCCTGCTTCTCACTGAAAATGCTTACATCTTTAAAAAAGAGTAGGTTTTGTTTCATTGCATGTCAGGATTAGACTGACTTGGATTTCTTGCAATAAGATGAAATATTTAAGTCATTAAGTTGACATTAGAGATAAAAGACTTTCAATTTACTATTCATAAAGTGACCCTCTTTTCTGTGTAGAGGACAGATTAGTGGCTGTCTTGAACCTTTCATTTTTAGAGTCTCTGGAACAGATTTGCAGTGACAGAGAACTTGTCTGGCAGGGTATCCTTTTCATTTATACTCATGAATTAAGTGAATCTTTCTTACAAAGGAAGCAAATTTCACTAAGCAGGAAAAAACAAAGCATAACACAGGTTTTCAACCTAACTAAATGGTGCTCATACTTTTTGTTACTATTTCAGTAACTCTCACACTCTAATAAGACGAAGTGAGAGAACATTTTTGGACTTAAAATAACTTTTTTATTCATACTCTACAAACTTACAAGAATTAATGACAAAATTGTTATTCCATTTGCTAGATATCATACGAACAAACAGTGAAGTTAACTGGGAAATAAGAAAACCTTG
This sequence comes from Morus bassanus, assembly GCA_031468815.1. NCBI lineage: Eukaryota > Metazoa > Chordata > Aves > Suliformes > Sulidae > Morus > Morus bassanus. The sequence goes on along the minus strand of CM062568.1, from coordinate 81,400,925 downwards.
CTCTTGCTCCTTGTTTTGCAGTGAGGACTGTAAAGACATAGTTATCTCTTTTCTTGGTTTTCCTTCTCTCCTTTTAACAATTTTCTCCCCTATTGTTCACTACCCTGACATTCACACATCTCCTGCTGTCCCCAGTCTCCCCCCCTAACAGCTGTGCTACAGCTGAGTCACTTAAACTGTTTCCGTTTCCCTTCTGCGTCATTCTTTAAAGAAGCACTTTGCCATATGGTACTTATGTCGTATAAACATGTCTGTTATAGTCATGTCTAAAAGGTAACTGAAAGGGATTCTGATCATACCAAAGCTAAAATTGTATGCAGTGTGAATATACCTACTGTTTTACACAAGGGCATTTATAATTACCTATTCTAACCGAATGTGCTAGATTTCACAGGATTAAGAACAAAGCCAAAGCACTAAGTTATTGATTAAAACACTAATATTTCCAGCCATCAGGTCACATGAAATAAAATGCTGTGGGATTGTATGTAGAAGTTGAGATAAATGGGATCCAAAGTAATCCTTTATTTATCTAGACTAAGCAAATCTATTTGAAAGTTCAAAATACTTTTTTTTAGTCTTAAACTACTTCAAAATAAAGTTTTAATATTTGGCATTTTTTTCTCAATTTTCTCCTTAATTCTTGACATTTTATGAAGTTTCTGTTTTCCGAAATCATATAGTAGTGAACTTCCAAGTGTTTCTTCCTTTGGCATAAAATACACAATCTTATAATTTCAGTGAATGGTCCTCTCTTACGACACAGAAAAGTCCTGACAAGCTTTCTGTATATACCTTTCATCATTTTATGTAACTCTATTGTGTCATTGTGTAAGAACTTCTTCTTTAGGTCAAAATTAAAAATAAAAATCTTCCAGTTTTTCCAGTCTCTTCAGATAGGAGTTTTCCTTGTTTAACTGGTGAAGTAATTTCTGAGGTGGAATGACCAGAAAATATGACATAGAACATCCCTGAGTGGCCCCAGTATATAATTTGCTCTTTATAAATGTTCCCTATGCTATTGTCTCTCTTATTCCTTATATAGGCCAACACATTATTTACTGTCAAGGTCATAGACATACACCAAGCAGAATGGGTAGTCTTTACAGACCTGACACAAGAGAGAGCAGTTCCAAGTAGCAACTGGAGTGTCCCTGTGTGCTCACCAAGAAGCCTTTGTACTCCCACCAGCATGTCTCTGAGATGTTACTTCTCTTTGGTGGTAGAAAATGAGAGCAAGGCATGCTATGGCCTCTCATTTCCTCTTTGACATCCCATCTTTCTTTCCTTCATTTCCTCATATGTATATGTGTTATGTATAGACACATATATTGTGTACTGTTAGGATAACTGCAGACAGCTAAAAATTCTTGGAAGAGTTCTCTGCCTTCCAGCTACTCTAAATGTATTTTTCATTCTGAGAGATGCACAGAAAAAAAATTGGGGAAGGGAAATCAATGAAAGAAGGAACTCGGTCAGTGAGTTTATTATATAAGGACGACTTGTCTACATTTAAATAAGGTGTTAACTCACAGGGCACTGGTAATAATTTAATTACATCAACAGTTAAAGCCAGACTCAGCTCACCTAATTTAGACACTTCTCTGTGGTATCTAGATGAGATGAACCTGAGTCTCAGTGCAGACTAGGTAGAAGGTAGCTTTTTTAATTTTCCAAGCTTGAGAGTTTATGCAGAAAAAAATGATATAATCGGTATATAAGTGTCCTGTATAACAAAATGTTATCCAAAAACCAACCATTTTGCCTTGAAACACCCAATCTACTCTAGAGCAGACTTTTGGAAGATTAATATACAGGGAAGAAGCTGATCTGCATTCTTCACTACATGGTTGCATATTTCTGGAGGATTCTGAATATTTCATATATCTCAGATAGATATATAAATATACTAACCTGGCATAAATATACAATGAAGAAAAACACTCTTCGGATAGGATTTATATGAATAAATGTAGATATCTGCTGCTTAAACATATATCTTCGCTAGCTGTCTATATTCCCTTTATGTACTATGAATCTCACTTTATGTATTATGAAAAGAATTAAGGATATACTCTCATTCTGAAAAAGGCATCCAAAATAGGTGAATCAGAGGTTATGGTGCCTGTACCTTTCTAGTGAATAAAATGGAAATCTAAGGAGACTAGTTCAGTTGGATTCAAGATCTACATGCAAGATGCCAATGGTTAGGTGAGATGAATTTTGCTGCCACTGACTTGGATCAGGTCCACCTCAGCAATCAAACTGAAACTTCTTATGAGGCTGTCTCATGAAATTTCAGGCTGTAGTATCTGCCAGTAATAGTTTCAACAAATCATGTCACTTTTATTTTGCTTTGACCTTGTCACAGCAATTCTGTGCTTATTAATCAGAGACATATAATGTTTGTTGTTTAAGTCAAATATTTTGATTGCATTGTTGCCCACGAAACCTACTTAGAGGCAAAAATGCCATTACATCTCTCTTGGGGTGAGGGGAAATAATGTTGTCTGTGTTGGATGTCTTTGTACATGAGGCTTTAATAAATGAATGCTCAAATGCCCATGTGCATAGAAAGGGTAGAATCAAATACTTGAAGGCATTTATTCTTGTAAATCATTTGAATAAATAGAATTTCTGTAAATTTAACAATAAACTTAGTTCAAAGGCTGTATTCTATGGTTCATATTAAATGCAAGCTAGCATGGAGCTAATACTCATGGAGCTGGAAGAATAAAAGCATGAAAACCAGTTAAGCCTGTGGAGTCTTTCTGGATTTAGAAACTCATAGTTTTGGGGGGGTATTTTTTTAGCTTCTCTCAGATTAAAATTTACTTCCATTTTATTGTGTTTGAAATAAGGCTGTCAAGGTACTGTCTTGTTGTGTTTTAACCCCAGTGGGCAGCTCAGCCCCTCAGAGACGCTCACTCACTCCCCTGCAGTGGGACGGGAGAGAGAATCAGAAAGGTAAAAGTGAGAAAACTTGTGGGTTGAGATAAGGAGTGTTTAATAGGTAAAGCAAAAACTACTTATGCAATCAAAGCAAAATCAGGAATTCATTCACTAATTCCCATTTGTAGGCAGTAATGGTTAATTGCGAAGACAAACACCTTAACTCCAAAGTTCCCTCATCCTCCTTCTTCCCCCAGCTTTTATTGCTGAGCACACTGTCTTATGGTATGGGATATCCCTTTGTCAGGTGGGATCAGCTGTCCCAACTGTGTCCCCTCCCAACTTCTTGTGCACCCCCAGCCTACTTGGTAGCAGGACAATGTGAGAAAGAGAAAAGGCCTTGATGCTGTTTAAGCACTGCTCAGCAATTACTAAAACATCCATGTATTATCTAAGAGATAGCACCATGCCAGCTACTATGAAGAAAATTAACTACCCCAGCCAAAACCAGTACACCTCTACAGTCATGTTTATGATGTGCTTCACACAGAGTTGCAGAAACTTGTCATGCTTTTACCTGTGAAAAGCAAAACAACAATGGAGGATAAATATAAGACTCTTACAATTGAAGTGTGAGATTATTATCTGTCAGGTCACCATGGACTAGAAAAACTGTACATAATGAGATGGATTTTGAAACAGACACTAAGGGAATTTTACTGGGTTTTGGCTGCTCCTTTTTTGTTTAGAACTACATATGAAACAGTTCAGAGAATAAGACCTATTGTTACAACGTGAAGGATATGCAGCATATGAAAACCAATATATGCTGTAACTCTAGGTACCAATTGTCATGCCAAGACTGCTAGATATTTGAACTCCCAGTTCTAGGCACAAGTTCTGAGTAAACACCATTTAAAAGCTAGATTGTGATGTGAAGAGGTGAAAGTGTGAAAAGAGAAGAATAAGAAAGGTTGTTGGAAGAGCTGTGAATAACCACAGGTCTCTTTGTCCTAGGCTACAAAGCCATAATGCCCACAGAGATATTGCTCTATATGCATATATATTTGTTTAAAAATGTTTAGTGAATAAAGATCAGTACCACACAGCTGTATTTTAGATTACAAATGTTGTATAAATACGTTCATGATCATGAATCATAAATGAAGCAATGGCTTCTGACTGTGCAATTAATGTGTCCTGTTGATTCAATATGTACTGCTTAAACAGTTTGGTTCCTCCTTGTGCCAAAAACACACTTTGTGTGTAATAAAGTTCACTGCATCAGAGAAAGCGATAAAACCAACTATGAAGCTGGGTACATCTACATTTCAGGGAAATTACAGTGATAGTTTTTGAACGGACAAAGGAATCTTTATCTGATTCAACACAATTGAAAAGCTCTATGTTCTCTGTTAGATGGGCTCAGGAAAATTTTGACTCAGATATACAAAGGTATTTACAATCCTAAATCCCACTGAAATCAAAGGAGCTGAAAATCTGAATGTCCTTGTGGTTCTTGCCAGTGGCCTCTCTTTGTCTGTAAACCCACAGACTGATCTTCAATTCTCCTTGAAATGCTCTGTGCATAAAGTACTTACCTATGCTTCTTCTGAAATCCTCAATGGTAATGTGAGATGACTTATATGTTCGGTGAAGCACGTCCTAGATATCTTCTGGTCTCTTATATTTGAAAATGTTGGTAGGAATAATTGCAGAATTAAATTTCCAGCCTTCAGTGGAAGGTCAAGAGAAACTGAGAGCAGTTTCATAGGGATAGCCTGCATTGGCCTTAGTCCATGGAATAAAACATGTATCAGCTCTAATGTCAGTAAGCAAAACTTTTAGCTAGCTTTCTCAAGGAATGAGAGAGTGCCTAGGGACTTTGAGCAATGACAAAGTCCAAGACTGAGCTGTGTGCTTAATTAATGCTATAGAGTACAATAGAAGATGTATTTGCTATTTGCTTTTAATTGGGACAAGGTTAGAACTGTCATATATGCAAATGATCACCTTGATTAATTGTCTAGATACTATTAAAATCTTCTTTTGTCGCTTCCAATTCCTGCCATTTAGTGTGGTAATATATGGGAATTAATTCATCTTCAGTTTCATTCACTCTAGCAGTGTGATAGTCTGTCCCTTAAAGATTGCGACAAAGGCTGTGCCCAATGTGGCAATGACCTTCCACGGCTACTGCTGGGGGGGGGGGCAAGCAGGGAGGAGGAGAAAGAGTTTTCTTACCTGAATCACAGCAAACTGAATAAAAGGACTACCATCATGGCTTCAAGCCTTGCAAATTGTCTTATGGCTTATTGTCTAAGTTTGTGTTTGATTCACTCAATCATTAATCCAGTTTCTTACTAATATAACTCCATTTATTTCAATGTCTTTATAACACCACAAAGTAGAAAAGAGTATGAAGAAGGAACAAGTATCCACACAGCATGAACTGAAGCAATTAAAATCAGATATACAACCTGGAGAATACATGCAGGTTTGTTTTTTCTTATTTAAAATTTCTTTTTTTTTTAGAGATTTGACACTTTAAACTTCTGCTAAAATTTAAACTGTTCTAGAAAATCAGATTTATTTAAACAACCACAATGGTTACAATATGTTGTATGTAAACCATTTAAGTTATGGTACAGCTGCACATAAGCTATAACATATATGTATATAGATAAATGTGATGGAACATTGTACAAGTACACTAAGTTGGCACTGGTGCAAGATACGGTGAAGTCTTTAAAGATAGAAAGCACCAGTGCTGAAATCACAGTATTACAGAATCACAGAATGGTAGGTGTTGGAAAGGACCTCTGGAGATCATCTCGTCCAACCCCCCTGCTTGAGCAGGTACACCTAGAGCAGGGTGCACAGGACTGCATCCAGGAGGGTTTTGAAAGCTTCTACTTCTAGGTACTTGCTATCTGATTGATGGTGATGATTGTTTTTCTCCATGTCTTCCTCACACAAATTCAATTTGTGAGATCTGAAGATTTTGAGGTCTGAAGATGATTATTTCAATACAGATAACTGCATGAGTACAGAACAAAACCCAAAATGGGATCAGAAGATTTTAGAATGAGTTTAATGGGGAAAAGGTTAGAAAAAACATAGGTAGTCCAAAGACTTAAATTAAGGCACAAGAATAACCTAAAAGAAATGTTCAAAAGGGGAGACAGAAGGTAATGTTGTGTTGTAGCTATAACATAGCTATAACTATAGTGTTGTAGCTGTAATTACTTATCAGGACCTACAAATAACTGACATTTTAGAATGAGATCATTGTGGATTTACAGAGGTATTGGATTTGAATCAAGCACTGTTAACATAGGTCTCCTAAGAAAGTCTTGTTAGCAGTTCTTCTGTGAAACTTTGTTAAAATTCATACAGTTCATGCTTGTCTGCTCTTCCAGCTTGTCGAGGTCTTTCTGTAAGATGGGTCTCCCTTCTGACATGTCCATCTCATGACCCAATTTAGTGCCATCAGCAAACTTGGTGAGGGTGCTTTCAGTCCTATCAACCAGATCATTTATGAAGGTGTTGAACAGCATTTATGAAGATGTTTGAGTTTAAGACTAGGTGTAAATGTATTCTTTGTGTGAGGAAACTCAGCTTAATACAGGTTTTGTTACGAAGAAGAAAAAGTTCATTTGTAACTTACAACTTCTAAATGAGACCATGTATGCAGAGATGGCATTCTATGTTTATGCCACTTTCTAAATGCTTTGCTTCATCAAACATGGCCAAAGATTTCTGCCTTATTATAAAAGCAATATAGCAATGTGTAAAGTTTCTATTTCCTTTGTCAGCAGTTGATGGTCATGTTAGACAAATAAAGAAAGAAAATAATTTGAAAGACTTCCAAATCTGTGTGTGTGTGATGTCACTACATGATATAAATTGTCTTAGTCGGGGGGGGGTGTTAATAATTTTTTTCTCTCTATTAAAACAAAAATAATTAGTCAAAATTACAACCCCTTTCCCCAGCAGACTGGGTTTCTCATATTCTTGTATTTTATTGTGAACCTTGTGGTATCATTTGGCAGCTTTGAAGAGTAATAGCCAAGATGCAAACACATGCCAGCTTCAGAATACACACCTACAGTATATTAATCTGCTGACCTTTGCACTGAGAAAATATCTAGTGCTCTTTATTTATAAATGCCTATCAACAGTACCCTGCTACACTGTTATATATAGTAAATGCTGTATATATCAGTTGATCTCTGTGTATAGTTTATGGCATCTAAGGTGTAGTAAAAGGATACATCAGGGTTTATCATCTGCACCCTGCTGGTAGCTTGACAGGCATTTCTGTTTAAGATATATGTCAAAGAGTAAAAAGTAAGTGTATTGAAAGAAGAAAGGTATCTATTAAAGCAGTACAACTGGCAACATCTGGGAAGGTCATCAATAGAATTTTATAGCTTGCATTTGCTTGAAGTTAAGGTTTATTACATGAAATGTGTGGTAAAAGAATTATGTCATTTCTCACCCAATTGTTATAGCAGAACACAAGGAGTATGTTGTATCCATCCCTACAATAAAAAAACACTTATTTTTTATATATATATACACATATATATATACACACACCAAGTGGTTCATCTGGTTTGTGTGTGCTAAGTAGTGAATAAAACCAGATATGAATCAAAGTTTAATGTCCATCTATACAAAATTATTTTTTAGAAAAGAGAGAGAGAAAAGAAAAAAATCTTTTACAGGAACATTATACATCAATATTATCAATATTCTTTGGGCTGTGTGTAGATTAGCACACAGTAATTGTTAGAAATACTGTAAATCTGATATTATTGTAGGGTTTTTTTAAAGGATGAATGAACAGAATGTATAGAGTAACATGGTTAGAAACAGAAAGCTGAAGATTCTTCTTGCATGCTAGGGGAAAAATATGAAGAGTTATAAAAGCTTGTTTTAAGGACAATCCCTCAGAAGTAAGAGTTCCTTAAAAAAGACTCAGAACCCCTTTATCACCTAATTTAACATTAGCAGCTTCTTTTCCAGCAGTGTCGTTCACACTACAACTTAGAAGTACACTTGAACTACGCTAAAAAGATGTAATAATTTCCTTTAATTTCAGCAGTCATCATCAAGACGCATTTTTTTCCTGCCTTGAATGTTCAAAGATGTAGAAGTTTGTCTCCTTCCTCTGTATGTAAACTGTCTGAGGCTTCCAAGGGATGGGGAAGTCTTTACTAGTTCCAGGACCCTTCCTTGCACTTTATAATTGGCCACATTTCAATATATAAAATTAACAATTTAATAAAACATAATATCATGAAGATTCAGGAAGAACTGCAAAGGAACAAAACTAAACCCTGAACAATGTTTCAGAAAACCCTTTTCCGATTCAGTTTTGGAGATTTTTGTCAGAAATGATGAGTAGACTGTTTTCCACCCTCTTAACTAAGTGATCTGTTATGGAGGTGCCATATTTAGTGCATCCCTTAACCACTGTGGTGAATATGAGTAAAAAGTTATTATAATGAGTTGTGTATAGAAAAAGGATGGCAAAACTACTACCCCTTTATGAAACTGCAGAAATTACTCTTTTCTCATCAAACATGAGAGCTACTCAATCCCATTTTATTCCAGGGGGAGCTGTTATCTACTCAGTATTTCATGGCTAGAAAAACTGGAAATCAGAACACTTATTTAGGTGTCTAACCATGTCTATATGGACCTAACTTTTTTATATTCTTTAGAAAATTTTTGTGAGAAGCCCTCTGGCACTTTTCTAAAAGTAGCATAGTTGGCTATTTGGGAAATGATTCAGCCTTATTGCTTATAATCTTTTCTAGGCAACCATTCCTCACTACTGACAGAGGCTTTTAACTGGGTTAAACTTAGTGTAGGTTTTTTACACAGTTGGATTAATTTGCTGAATTGTCCCATATGGCTAGAGCATTTGGTTCTTTTAAAAAAGGAATGATGTGTGACTGTGGACTATAAACAGAACAAAAAATAAACATTTTTTGTATGCATAAGAACAGAATATTATTCAATGATATCATCAGATAAAGCTATTATGTACCTGTTAAGAAAATTTTTTTACAATAATAGATATGAAGACTCCCTAAACTGTCCAGATGTAAAAAATCAGTATTGTAATAACTGAAATAAGAAGGACTGCTGTAAAATGGTCATGAATCCAAAAGGCAAACTGTAAACTCAGATTCATGTTTCTTTTCATTATAGAAAAATTGCTAAAGTCTTTTAAATTTAATTATTTTAGAAAAAGAAATTTCTCTCAATACCTGTGTAAGATATAAATGTCAAAATTTCAAGGCAGCAGTGAGTCTAAGACCATAATTAAAGTATAAAAAAGTTAAATGAATAGAAACTTATTTGTAGTCAGAAAGACACTTGCCTTGTGGGTAATCATTTTCTATCATTGTTTACTCAAAGTTGTTCTGTTTTTCTAGTTGTGTATGAAATACCTTATGGGTCTTATTCCATGCAGAGATGACTACAGGCAAAAGTGAAAACAGAAGAAAACAAATGGTTACTCTGATCTTGTTAAGCGTCTTCTTTATCAATGTCAACATTAACTCTTCCACCCCCAAATGAGCTAGCCATCCTCTTTTAAATACAATTTCTCAGCTACTTTTATCTTCTAGAAACTTCTTCATTACCAGAACATCTACAAATTTTATCAGTTAATTGACATGATATGTCATGCACATAAGACAATACAAAACAAAAATGCGTGTTGAGTCCAAAAGATGCAAAAAAGTTACATTAAGTAAGCTTAATTTATATCTTGTATAGTTATATAAAATACATATATTTCATTTTACAAACACACTTAAGAATAAAAACAGGAAATAATATTTTTCTAATTAAGTTTTTTAAGGGAGAACGGTGTAGACTTTAATCAAACAAACCTACCTCCTCTCTTCCTCCCCCCAGTCTTTCCATGTGTCCTGCAGGTGGAAGTACTTATGATCCCCTAGTTGCTGGCAATTATCTGACATGGTATTAGTTCTGTTTTGATTTATTGCCATAACGCCTTTCACAGTATGAAGCAATTTTAAGTTTATGGTGGGAGGGGCACAAAGATACAACATTTCAAATAGTAGCGTTCATGCTGTAGAGTAGTTCATGAGCTCTCTATTTCTGTCTGAAATTTCTTCTAGAATGATTTTTGGTACTCTTCACATCATAGCACTTCCTATATCATGTCTTAGTCACCTTAAGTTTTATCTTTAGCTTAATAGAGGGCTAGTTTGGTGTATTTTAAATGGAGGAGAAAATCTCATTATACAGTGAGACGATGAGCAGTGCTGAAATTAAAGATAATAAGCCAAAGGCATTAAGCTATCAGCTGTTAATGTCTGAACAGCTAAGATACTGACAGTTCTGAACATCAAAGCTTGGTCTAAATTGTCCCTATTGGTTCTAGGTTAAAAAAATAAAGAAGAAGAAAAATAAAAAAAGATACGCTCTGAAAATTATCTTTGTCAGGAAATTACCATATTATTCCACTTTTTGCATCTTCACACTATTGCTATGGATAGTGCTTGCTGAAATTGTTTGACTAGTAATACAGTCACTTTTTCCTGATTCTGTTAAATTATGTAAGAGTGGAAATAGTTTGATTATTTATTAAAAGGAAAAATGTATGCCTGAATGAATAATGGTGCACTATACTGTGAAACTTTGATTTTTGTTTTTATGAGCAGCAATAGGCATTATTTAACATCTTGAATGATCACAGAAACAGGAACTTTAAGGTATGTATTCCATTTGCTTGCTACCCAGTCTCTAGGCCCAAAAAAATGCATCGTTTAGCAACTGCTATGCATTACAGAGTAAGAGATCAGGGTTTGCAGAGTTTCCATCGTCAGCTTTCAAAAACTAACGCATATGGGTATGTATAAATATATGCAAAGAAGATCAGCATCTATATTCATGAAGGTGTTTTCCACAGATAACAACTGATGCTTTCCAGAAAATAGTAATAGCCATGTCAAAATGGAATTCAATCCAACACGCAAGACTAGCAATGATTCTTAGATTACATTTAGACTCTCATTTGCCCCTATCTCAGTAAGGGTACATGAAAAGTGTATTTTCATTTCACCCATCCATGATATCAAAAGTTTAATGGGATTTAAAATTTATTAGTTTTAGCAACTATTAGACATTTTGATACCTCAGAAATCAGGAGATCACTATATATACATATATTTATAGGAGAATATACCAGCTGAAATTTGAATGATTTTTATCAGTGGTTACTATAATTTTTAAAGGTCACCACTGGCATTACATGTTTCAGTGTCTTGGCAGTAGGTCATTTTCAGAAGGTTTCAAATTTTCATTCTACTTAAGCTTGTCATTACTTAAGGTGAAGAAATGACCTAACATTTTTGCTATGATATGGTGTGCAATACATCAGTTAGAAACAAACCAAACCAAACCCAAACCCGAAACTGAAACTAAAACAACAAAAAAAGAGGAAGGTATAATGGGTAAGATTCATCTCATCCAGGATGATGCTACCCTACTTTATTGATAGAAGGAATATGTATTAAGCTGCTTTAATTAGATATTAAATGAATCCTTCCCCCCTTGCCTTTTTTTATATAAACCAGCAGGATATCTAGCAAAGATTTCAAACAAGAATGAAAAAAGATGTGGAAGTGTAGTCCATTCTGTCTTTTACTTTCTGGAGTGACTGTTCATTAAATTGTCACAAACCTACCTGAAGACCTCCAATAATGGACTTGATTTTAAATGCAGAAGGACTGGTTAAAATCACAGATTAAAAATAACAACAATAAAAATAAAAATGGAAGAGAATGACACTTTTCTAAGACAATTTTCATGCTGTGAAATGTGTCCCAAATAGGAAACAGTATTTTGTACTTGCTGCAAAATCTCGCCTGTATCAGCAGGTTTGTTCATGGTTGAACTGGCAGTGAGAAAAGAAACAGATCCACCATGTTTCTCTTATGGAGACAGCAGATTGGCAGGTGCTATGCTGAACTGAAGAGTGCAGTGGAGCATTGTTTCAAATTCATGTAGACTGCCATTGAAATGTACATGATAGAAATTTATCCAAGATTGTTTTGTGAAGTATAAACCATTTAGCTCAATACAGGGATAAGTTAAAGAAGCCTAATGTCTTCTACTGCACCGGAAGTCAGACTAGACAATCCTAGCAGTCTCTTCTGAACTGAAATGAATTAAATTGAGTACCAACAGCAGTAACAAAAGGCTCAGCCAAAGGAGAGTCTAAGAAGGCCAGGAAGGGGGAAAGCTAAAAGGAAAAGAGCTACGAAGTTGCATTCCTAATCCAGTCACCCCTGCTGCCAGCTTCTCACAACTCCAAATGTACATTGCACCGGTTCAGAGGTGTCCGGCTACAGCTTTATGCAAAAGGACTTCTTACATGAATATACTTGCCTAAAAAGGGTAGAAATTCCTTAACTGGTGCACAGCATGTTTCTGCCTTTCCAGTTCACCAGTGTTATATTATTTCCTTGCTTAAAGTTTGTAAAAAACCACTTCTTTTCATTTTTCAAAATTTATGCAGATTTTTGGTATACCCTGAAACTATAACCACTTTGTCTTTCTTCAAATACATATTTAATAACAAGCTTCACCTTTAGAAGACAGCTTGTAATGACATTGGCTTAGTTTCTTTATCAATGGTAGTGTTACATCTCCAGTAATTTTAAGCATTTTTATTTAAAGCTTTTATCTTGGGCTTCAGGAGCTTTTGAAATTATTTTGAACGAGAAAGCCCTAGAGCTGATTTTGTATTAAAAAAAAAAGTTTGTTTCCAGTAATGGCATATCAGACAGCTTGAAGTGTATCATTTCTCAGAAATGTTATGTATGTTATTTCAGTTAGATGTGAATGGAATTTGAACTTGTATAGAAGATTACAGTAAGCAAACTATGTGATTGAAAAGACATTACAATAGAGCAGCGCAGCAATAACAGATTGTAAATAGCAGTTTGCTGATTATGGAATTCCAGATGAGATGTTGAAAGATAATCATTCAGGTCTGACTTGTTTCCAACCTTTTCATTGATACCTGTTTAAATATAATACATAAAGCCTAATCAAAGTAAAATGGGTTGCAATAAAGGCCCATGTACATAGTGAAGAATTTGATCAAAACAATGAGCTATCACATATTGGTAAAAAATCAAAATTTGTTCTAAAGCATGAAGACTATATATTTAGAGATTTATATTGCATTTTTAGTACTGAGAACTGCTCAAGGTGTGAGAGTAAAACATTAGAGGTTAAAATCAAATAAGTGTTCAAAAAATACCTGGAACTTAACACCCTCTACCATTTTTACAAAACGTTATATTCTAAGAGGAGACTACCTCATTGTTAGGATACCATTTCTGCCAGGAGACATGAGTACTAGCCTAATGTTAACTTGTAACCCAACTTTCATACTCTGCTGAGAAAATATAGTTCTGTTTACTATAAGGGCTCTCAAACACTTAACTTGCTCGATTCATTCTCCTATGCAGCTTTGGAGGAAGGCAAAGACATTGGAGAGAGGGTGTTGCTTTTCAACATATTCTACTAGGGCTAGCACAAAAAGAATGAATTTGAGATTATTAGCATATATAGATTATTTACATCCATGCCCTCTGTGTGTCATATAAGTATATATTGATATAAATGAACCCTGATATTTAAAGTTGTAGTGCTTTCCCTCTGTCCAAGAAATTTGGATTTCTTGATTAATTTAAACACCCATTATTCTGACTTTTTGTTTCAGCTTCAAAAGCTGAATATCCTCTCTGATACATACAGCCTCCCCTGAAACAGAAGTCCTACATAAGAAAAAGAATACAACATTTTATTTGTGATTATTCCAGTTTCTGGGAAGGAAACTGTTAATCTGTAATGGATTAATCTGTAATGGATTAATATAGTCAACAACTGATAAATGGTAGAAACTCCAGTTCTAATACTACATATTCATATGCAGTACAACTGCAAAGTTTTCTATTAGCTTGCTTTTTTGTCTCTCAGGATTTTTTGTTCACTTGGAAGGATTCTGGTCAGATTAGAGTTCACTGTTAAGTTAGGTATCTGCTCTTTAAATAGCACAATTGACTTACTCTTCAGCATCATTGGCCTGGCTGGTGAAAATCCCTTTGGAGTAATGAACAGAAGGTAAAGATGATATAATCATTTGTAATCATTGCTTGTATTAGGCTTTCTCTGCATAGAGAAACCTACATGAGAAATGTAGGTTGGTGGATTATGTAGCAGATAATATACCACACATCTTACATGAAGGCAATGAGAGAACTGTCATTTAGGAGCTTGTATCATTGAACTAACTGGCTAGTGCTCTGTTAAAAGTATTTTTAAGTATTTGTAATGCTTCCTGGCTTCACTGCTTGTCTATTTAGAAAAACACATGACAAACATTTGCAAATAATAATGAAATAAGAACCTCTGTGGGCCTACTTCTTCCATATCTTAATTTGAGAAACCTTCTCAACTTTCTCCCCAAAGAAATTAGGAACTTTTAATGTTATTTTTTCAGTGTAGGGTCACCTCGTTCTAACTCTCTATGAAGCTATGTCTAATCATCACATTGTGGTATATCACATTTTATTATAAAGTTTTCATCAGTCTACTACTACATAAAGTAACCCTCTGCCAGTTCTGGACTATTTCATTCTGTCATGTAATTATTCCTGTGTTCCTATCTTTTAGTCTGATTAGAGAAGCATACATTTAACTTCATCAAATACTAAGAATGGGAAAAGTTATTTTTAAAAATGGAAAATATAAGAAATTATAATTAGATACATCACCTGGGATAAAAATCTCTTACAAAAGTCAGAGAGATGGGTGTGTGACAGAGCCTGTTTTTCAATGTGCAGGCTTTTTTTGTTTGTTTGCTTTTTAATATTAACCAATTTTGCCTTTTCTTGATATTATTTTGGAAAGCAGAGCCTAAAATGTTCTTTTGAACATAGTGAATAATACTAGTGAATTTTTTAGAATCAAATATCCTGTTATGAATGTATTTAATGAATAATTACATTGAGATAGTCAAGAACTAGCTCACATACAAGCAAACAAAGAATCCAGGTATTGGCAGGGGGCGCTTAAGTTGTAATGTTCTGCCAACCATGGTCTTCAACTAAACTTCTCTGATTATCAGAAGGCATGAAGGAACAGGAAATTCTTAGCTGATGATCAAATAACATGAATAAAACAGGAGGGGGAAGAAATTGGGAGGGGAGTGGAATTAAAGAAAAAACTGTAATCCTGATTATAAACTTGATAGTTGGCTGGCTATTCATGTATTAAGTAAATCTATCATTCTGGTTTTAAACCAGGTTTTCTGTATTTGATACTGAAATTACATTCATAGTGTGTATATGTTAGAGGTTGATGAATGCATGAAGGCCTTTGATAGATTCGTTGGCTTTGGATGATATTTCAGGTATTCTAAGAGTGTGTGTGACAGGCACATAGGGCAGGTCAGGGTGAAAAAAGCAAGGTGCTCACAAATGTGTTTCAAGATTAGATAAAAACAATTTTAACGGTAAAAGTCTTTTTTCTTTTTAAAATATTCCTCAAATTTACATTCAACACCACTGAATGTTTACATTCAACATCTCTGAATGGATTTCTCTTGGGATGTCCATCCTGCACCACTGTACTCTTATAACATCATCTGAGATTGCATCATCTGCATATTTCCAAAATATACCTCACCTGAGTCCAGATAAGTCAAGAATTAAAACTATATCAAGCAACAAGAAGACCCCTCTCAGCTGGATCCATACTCTAGAACCAAACCTGCAAAAATAGACTTAGTTCCAGATTTTTACTGAACTCCAGAACGACAACTCTGGACTAGCTCAAGCTCTTACATTTTCAAGTTTAAATATTACACTCATTCAGTCTCTGTAGAAATGTTGCCTTTCTTACTCCCTTGATCACCTGAACAAACTAAACAAAGAACAACTACATTAAATCACTGTGCATTCAGAATTCATATTTTTATATGTTAACATTTTATAAATTGTAGCTTTCCATTTCTGCTGGTGGCTAAAATTAACAGTAATGCTTGCTGAAAACAGAATACTCATGCTGTTTATAAGAGGAACTACAGGCACTCGTATCTCAGAATGAAGTCATCTTTAAGCAGGCAAAAGCTTTACTTCAGTGTAAGTTTCTTATCATCATTGATACACAATTACACAGCTGACAATGGGCCAGGAACAAATATTTCCCTTAACTAATCAAGTGAAAGCTTGAATGTACCTCATAGTTTATACCACCCTTTGTTCTATTAATGGTATAGAATATAATTATGTTACTTGAAACATAGGATAGGTTTCTGGTAAGAATTCACTTAAAGATAAGTATTGCACATACCACGTTGTTTAGGCATCTTCACTAATGAGCTAATATTTCTCAAGCTATTCAAGCATATGGAGGTCATTACTTGCAGTTGAGTTTATAGAGGGGTTGCTGTTTTCCATCCATAGCTGTTGTAAAGTGAGATGGGCTGCGGAGGAGCCTCTGAAGTGTCTGTAGACTTTGCATGTACCAGCCAGAAAGTTTTCCCTGTTTTCTGGGTTTGCTTAATAGTCCCAGGGGGCAATAAAAGTAAAACAGGTAATAAAATACGACATATGGACAAATTTGCTGTTGCAGCAGGTATGGATTATGTAATGAAATACATCAAATATCTGAAATGAAAGGAGCATCAGCTAGATGCCCAGTCACCCTGTGACACAGGCTGTTAGAGTTTCTATGAGCTCTGTTTGAATAATTAACATTTAACCACAGACAAGAAACCTGTAAGTTTGTCCTTAGATTTGCAGTTGTCCTCATGGACTGATCTCCTACCTGCTATCCAAGTCTTCATTGTGCATTTGCAGCTACAGCCATTCACATCTCAGCATGTAAGTAAATAAAATGGCTAATACACAGTAAGTCTGGTGTCAGGAATAGTGTGAATATTTTAGTTTCCCAAGACAAGTTTGAAAAGTAGGGCAAACCTGGCTTGGTACAGGCTTAGGGTGTCATTTTACCAGTCTTCAACTTTAGCAAGTTAATCCAGTAATAATGTTGTGACCTTCCAGGTACTGCAATATTCTAGTGCTGTTGCTGTCTGTATTTTCCTGTGAAGTTTCAGAGCCAGTGTGCAACTGAAAATATTACTCATAAAACTAGCAATATTTGTGGTTTTTTTTTTCACTTGGAAGAAAACAATATGTCATATTATAGCTATGCCTTTTCTCTCCATAGAAAGACTTCTTCACCAAAAGGTCTGGCTGAAGTTTAATTTTTGACCAGCTGATGTTCCACAAACAGATCACTTCCATCAAAAATCAGTATATTTTGCAGGGTATTGAAAAAAAATTATAACAAAAAATTGATCCTGGCCTGATTCAAAATTTTGCCTTTAAATGTATCTGAGATTGTACTGCAACTTCGAATTGGAAATGGATTTTATGCTTAAAGTTAAGTCAACTTGGTGTGGAATCCAGACCTTTTTCTACTTTTTTTCAGCTTCTTTATCATATTCCTATAATCTACCATAGAGATCATGGAAAAAAAAAAAACCACAAAAAATACTCATGTAACCTTAGCTGTTTAGAGTTTTTTATTTGTACCTTGAGCAAGGCAGAAAAAATTAGGAAGTATTTGTTCTGTTCTGTTTCCTTTGTTTTCTGTTTTAGCTTCCTTGAAAGTATGTTACTATTTTACCATTTTGTAGCAATTATGCCATTATTTGTTTAGGCCCACAATTTTTTAACTTCAAAACCTATGCTTAAATCCCACTGGGGTCTATGGATTAAACACATGCTTAAAGTGAGTGTTTAATTAGATGTTTTGCTCAATTGGATCTTTAATTGTTAATCCTTTTTTTTTTTTTTTCAGTAAAGTTTTATTGACATCCCTATTTATTTAAAGGAGCTATTTAGGTTTTCATTGTAAGGTTTTAGTTGCAGGAGAATTTCTGAAGAATTACCTACATGAAAGCATTGAGGTAGGATTAATTATTAGGAACTTAGAAACAAAACTGAACAATAAAGCACAAAACCCATTTATTTCCTTTGGAGTTCTTCCTGTTCTAAGAAAGGTGAAGTGTACAAACAGTGCATTATTTCATCTGTGAAGTTCTTCCATATCTGTTTTCCCTCATGTACTGTGAAGTAACTTTATTGCTGGTAAAAGCAAGAAGGGGTGGGGTTTTTGTTGTTTCTGGGGGTGTTTTACAATCAAAGTCTGCTTTATCACAATGAAAATTACACTGTAAAAATAAAATAGACCTAAAGAAAAAATGAAAATTGAGAATTTACCCTTGTGGAAAAGCAACAATATATAAGTCTCCTTTCTAATAGAGAAGGAGAATGACTTGCAAACGTCTCAACTCAAATGAGATATTTTAGAGCTTTCACGAAGATGGAGTTTTTTTTAGCAGTATGGAAGAACAAATAACAAAGCATGTTACAGGAGAGAAACACTGGAATTTCACAAACAAAATTATTTGAAACTATGATCTGGTTTATTGACAACATAAAACAGACTTGACATAACAAAAACGTGTAATTGGTCATGGGACAAAAGCCAGGTAACTAGATACAGATATGAGTTCTGTCAAAATTCAGTAAGGCCACATGAACTCTGCATTTACAAGAGATCTTCTGCGTTAGTGGATAACCTGGTGGGAGTTACATGCAGTTGTGTGTGTTTAAAAGAAAAGATAAAAGTATTAATGAGAAAAAATATGTAGCCATCATTTAATCTGACCCTTTTTTTCACCCAGTTAATCTTCATGTAAGTCTATATTATTGCTTTTAGCATTGTGCTTTTTGGCCTAGACCTCACCCTGCTGATGCTGGGGGGATGTTGCTATTCCCCCTGGGAGCTGCCAAAGAGGCACAAGGTGGGACAGAAGTGGAGGCTGCAGGTCCAGGCAGGCAAGAGAGCCAGGCGCAGGGTGGGCAACCTGCAGTGCCCTCAAGGACTGCACTGGTGACGGACATGATGTCCCCTTCAGCATGTACTGCACTCAGCTAAGAAGGTGGCTCCCTCTGTGGCTCTATGTAAAATGAAGAGAGTAGCTTTGATATATTTTTGTGATTTATAATGTTTATATATTTTTATTTTTTGCTTCAGTTGTTCTAGCTAAAATAGCATATTTATTATCCTGAGTCAGACATCATTTTTTAGTGAAGGTCAAGAAGTTTTCATTGGCAATGAGGCAATGGCCTCTTTCTTAATTTATTTTCTATGGAAAAGTCCATTGGAATGAACACATGAGGCACCTTGAGTCTGTAGTAATCAAACTGGATACATTGCCAGCCATTTAAATTAAGGTTTTGTATATTGTTTACTTCATGCACTTCTATCTGACATTTTGCCTCTGCTTTTAGTTGAAAAGATGCTGCAAAACAGAAAACAGGCAAAGCCTCTGGAGCACCCAAGGCCATCAGATTAGTCTCAGTGCTGTGCTAGCGTCACCTTGTGGCTTCCTTTTTGTTGTGAGAGTAGGAATGATCTTCCCTTCACCTGTAACGTATGGATACATCCTATGCAAGTTGACAGCAAAAAATCCCTTCCTTCTTGGTACCTTCTCCAGGTTTCTCAATGAAATACCCTCCAGTCTGACCTTTCTCTGTTGTAGCCCTTTACACTAGGTCTGCAACACAAGAAAAAAAAATTGTAAATAGTCAAAATGAAAAAACACTCCATATTAATTTTGTACCAATGTAAATGCTTGCATAGGTATAATGGAAGGCCACAGAGAATCCAAGTGCTATACTTAAAAGCAAGATTAAAGTAACATCGTTCTGGGTTGCCTAAGATAAAATCAACCTCTTGGCACTATCAGGTATGAATACCTTGTAGGAGAGTTCCTTATCATTGGGCATTTCACATGAGCCTGCTGTCTCATTACGGAAACATATTAAAAAATCTTGTGCACATAAAACTTGTCCAGAAATTCCAGGTGAATTACTTGTTTATAATAAACTGAAGGGTTTATAAACATACATATAGAGATCAGAGTGGATTAAAGACAATCAAAATCTTACATTATATAAAAAATCCAGATTACACAGAAAAAAACAGTAGACTGCTCCCAAACTTTCTGGGAGCAGAGACTCATAAAAAACAGACATAATTCTCTGTCTAACTTGTAAATTCATAAAATTTTCTACTGCCAAAAGGAAATCTCCTGAGGAGTAATAGTATTTTTCTGAAATATTTAAGCTGGAAAACGTCATCCAAATAAGTAGCTGATTGTGCTAAAAATTGAAGAGTGGGACCCTGCTTATTTAGGGGAATAAGTTAGGTATTTAAAAATAATGGTCCAATGCTATTTCCTGTGAGACCCAAGGCAGCCACCCAAGGCTGGCAAGAATAAGACAAGCTCTGCAAGACCTGGAGCAGCACCTGGGGAACATGTAGGATACCACAGAGCCTCCCAAATGGCCTGTGTCTGTGATTTGCAGGAGCAGCTGAGCAGGTCTCTGGGTGTGCTGGTTGCATGAGTCAGGTCTGCCATTCCTCTTTGAGGGGCTCAGAAGTGAGCACTTACCTGTCAGACACCTCATGTCTGATCATAGAATCACAGAATCACAGAATGGTTTGGGTTGGAAGGGGCCTTAAGGATCATCTAGTTCCAACCCCCCCTGCTATGGGCAGGGACACCTTCCACCAGATCAGGTTGCTCAAGGCCACATCCAACCTGGCCTTAAACACTTCCAGGAAGGGGACATCCACAACTTCTCTAGGCAGCCTGTTCCAGCATCTCACTACCCTCACAATAAAGAATTTCTTCCTAATATCTAATCTAAATCTACCTTCTTTTAGTTTAGAACCATTACTCCTCATCCTATCACTACAATCCCTGATGTCTGAATCTGATGTCTGAATTGGATACCAAATAGACTGTATTTACAAGTGTATATCCTGTAGGTTCCTCTATGAGACCCTTTTTTGATTCTGTATCCACACAGACTATGTCCCTCTGTCAGCAACAGGAAATAATTCTGTTTTTGGACAATGTCCTAGTAACTCCTCTGCTGATGAGGCTGATAGAACACCACTCTCTCTTCTTCCCCAGAAATCATCTCCACCTTTTTTTTTTCTTCCCACAGCTTCCTATAGCTGGAAGATTTTCCAGAGACACTTTGAGCTGTTCACGGAAGGGTTAATAATCTAAAATCACAGCTCATCACCTGAGTATTACTTTAAAAATAATACTCTTCAGATGGTCTATGCTGTATGTATGAAAATATGACAGTTGTTCCTACCTGACAAGTGAGAGGTCTGACTTGTCACTCCTTGCAAGCAAGGGAAGCTAAGGAGTGATGGTCATGACATTCAGACCATGGTCAGGTCAAGACATGTGGGGGTTATGCTGATGAAGAGACAGTTGCTGGCAATTTCAGATGGACTGAATACACTGGGTAGAAAGAAAATTTTAAAGAAACTGCATTGTGGACCTGCTGTGTGACAGGATGAGCCTGAGCTGATATTCAGACTTAGCTGAAAAAGTGATAACCACACCATTTTTCACACTGAAGAAACTTGCTGCTTCAGTGAGGGAAGGAGAACTGGAGAGAGCAGAATCACCAGTCCCAGCCCACGTTATGCCAGGAATGGGCTCTTCCTCCCTTATGGGTTAGAAATCCGATGATGTGAAAGAGTACAAAGGAAATTAAAAAGAAGTTATATATCGGAATCCTTTAACATTTAACATTGAATGTTATATTTCACTTGGCCTGCTCTTGGCTCATCCAAAAAACAAGCCAATCATATCAAATTGAGGTTGTAGCAAATTTCATAGTGAATATTTTTCATAAAAAGTCTGAATCCAGAATAATCCAAAGCTAAAACAGCTTAGAGAGAGTTTTCTATAAAAACTTGGGAACTTAAAAAACTACTATCAAATTATGTAAAATATGAACCCAAGACAAAGCTAAAGTAAAGAATCTATTAGAATTCAACAAGAATGATGAATGGATATTTTCTTACCTATAGTTCCTGTCCTTAGCCTAGTAATCATGAACTCTCTATGAAGAAAATACCATGACATTTCTACATATACAGTTCACAAGAATAATCAGGACCAAAATAAATCAGTTTTGGATTTATGTGAACTTGTGCACAAGACAGAATGGGACAACTTGAAAATGAAGTTAACACTTTTCTAAACATGCTGTTGTATAGAAGTAAAAGATGGCAACTTTTCATAGAGGAGACAGGAAAATATCACATGCTATATTTGGTTGTGCTTTCACTTTTTGTAAGCCCTTGTCACTCCTTCTTTCACTAAGCATGAAGACTATTTTCTTCACTTTATTAATGAGCTGACAATCAGTTTGAAGAAAGTTATGAATAAAAGACTCCATTGCTTGCCGTGTTCATAAACAACCTACTAAGTTTGAAAAAAACCTTTCACAACAATTTTAACAACCAAATGTAACAGTTCATTTAAAGAGCTCTTTGGTGAGAGAATATTAATTTACTTGCATCCAAGAAGTTGATTCAGACTGATGAGGAATTCTGAAAATATTGTGGCAATTTCCTCTTTTATTCAATATACGAAGTACAGCCTGACTAGTTGCAAGGGAGTTGTGGATGAAATTTTCAAAGATGTCATGGATATACATGTACATCATTTCCAAATATTGTAATAAAAATTAGACAACAAACTTCCCTAAAAAATTTTGAAAATATCAGCTTTAAGTACTAACAGTGTTGACTGATCATCTCCCTTTCCCGAAGTAGCGTATTTCACATACGATACATATCACCTCAAGCTGGATAACACATGCATATTGAATAAAATACCTGCAGGATCTGAATCTGTAATTATATCCAGGACAGTAACAATATATAAGGATTATTTTTAATCATTCCATATTACTATTTTTAAGGCTTCATGTCTCCAATATTTTAAAATATTTGTGAGCTGTCATTTATTGAATAAGTTAGAATATAATAAATACTGAAAAATCCTGTTGCAGATATGAAAAATACACATCTACAGGTTTATTCCTTACTTCAAAGCCAGTTTCTGAATCTATATATTAACAATTTATTAAATTATACTTTACACATAAATATGTATATATGCATATGAAAATACAAATAAGAATATTCCAACAGCACAATAGGAGTCTAAAAAGTGATTAATATGTCAGGACAACTGGGATCTGAGGAGAGCGAAGTATGGCCATTTGACTTTTGGCTTACACTTCCAACCATATGTGACACTTCCAAGCATATGTTATAATGCATGTAAAAAATAAAATTTTACACTTGACTAAACAACATAATGGGAAAATTTGTAATCCAATTTGTTTCTTTAAACTTAAACTGATACCTGATTTCTAAATATGATGCCACTGCATAAGGTTTAAACTGATATGGAGTTAATTCCAGTTTCATCTTTGGCAAAACTTTCCCTGTGTACCCTATGACATAAGCTGCATTTGCCAATAGCAATAAAATTTCTTTACCATGTACAGAACAAGCCAGAGAGAGGAAGAAAAAAAGATAACTTCATATATTTTAAAATAAACAAATGTATTGACCAACTCGAGATGGAAATATGAGGTTTTCAGTTTCAGACTATCAGTTTGCTGGAAACCATTAACAAGGTCCATTACCTCAGAAAGCTGGAATTAAAAGTGTGTCTATGTCACAAACACAGGAATCAGACCAAGATTCAAAATTTGTGTATATTAGCCTCTGTCTTAATTGTTGAACAATCCTGAGAAACCCTTCAAGGATCAGTACCTTGAAAGGATTTACTGGTCCCCTAAAAACCCATTCATTTTGCATTTGTTTATATACAGTTTCAGTCAGATTTGAATGTATTAATAATTGAAAACAAATAACATTTGCTAGCTAATTCTTCGTAGCTGATTTACCCCACACAACTTGCTTAACAGTTACGATGTCTTCAGCTTTGGTTGCATTATAATCATGTTGGTAGTGAAGTAGTGTACTACCCCTTGACTAGAAGAGCAGTTAATATAGTGCACTGTAGAGACCTTAAGGCACTAAGTTAAGCTTTCTTTTTTTTTATTATATGAGCTGTTTTAGCCAAGTATTTTACAGCAGTTGTAGACTGACAGCCACTTTCCTAGTCAAGGACTGGAAAACATAATACTAAGGACAATAAATCTTACCATTTCTCAGGAATTAGTACGCCAAATCAAAAAATCTTATTCACCAAAAACAACCAACCAGCCAAGCAACCAACCAACCAAGCAAAAACCCAAGTATGAAAGAGAAAATAAAATCACCTCTACATTTTCACCTTCTTGACTCCTTCCACAAGTTTAAACAACTTTCTAGGAAAAAAAAAAAATGGAAGCTGCACTGGAATAGAAAATAGATTCATACTGTCCTTATTCCTACAGAGTCACAATGCAAATTCTTTTGGTAAATTAAGGGGAAAAAATACAAATACCACTGATTTTAACTGGAACTCTGGAGTAGTCAATGCCTTCAGTAGACAGCATACTTACTTTGGCATCTTTAAGGTCACCTCTGAAAAATTATTTTTTTAAAATGTTGGTCTTGGCCTATAGTATTTGGAAGATTATATAGCCTATTAAGCTGCATCAAAGGAGAACATTCTCAAAATTCAAAGAAACACATTGCCATGTATTTTTTGGAGATTTCTCTATCAAGAAGGCAGACTGACCCCAAAATGTTTCTGAAGAGAAAGGCACTTCCAGAATGGAGAATTAGTTTAATAGAAATAATCCTTTCGAGCACCATTCTGGGATGAAAAACTAGAAAGATTATGGGTCTGTCTACTTCAGCATTTCAGGTTAGGGTCAGGAGTGTAATTTTCAAGTGAATCTCCCAGTTGGTCTCTGATTACCTCTGTTTTCCTTGACATCACAAGTCATATCAAAGCACGTGAACAAGTTTGTTTTTGGAAGGCTCTTTCTTAATGCAATCCAACTGCTAACGGTCACTGAGCCCTTGGGACCAGATTTAGGACAAGTCCAAAGTAAATCCCCCTTCTTGACCTCAGTGTGTACATCCTCTGCAGTGATTGTTTCCCTCAGCTTTGTACTGAAGACAGCTATGATTAATTTTTCTTCCTGTGGGCATTCACTAGACTTACTTTTTGGTGACCCACAGCACTTCTTAACGGAAAAGTATCCAGAATTTGCACTTTCCCTACTTTTGGGTCCCATTACAGTAGCAACTTGCAACAGTTTAGAGTGAGACAAACTATTTTCAGTTCCCTAAGTAGTTTTTCACTCAATATGAAAACAAAATATATCAAACAAGCAAAGAAGCGAAAAGGAAGTTCATTCTGACACCGGCTTAGTTGTTAATTGTTCCACAGCTATATTTAAAGATCTAGAGGGGTTGTTATTCACACATTA
This sequence comes from Morus bassanus, assembly GCA_031468815.1. Lineage (NCBI taxonomy): Eukaryota > Metazoa > Chordata > Aves > Suliformes > Sulidae > Morus > Morus bassanus. The sequence continues at coordinate 81,375,603 of CM062568.1, read as the reverse complement.
TGATGAGTAAAATTTCTTACTAAACATTTAAATATGATTTCTACTGTTTTTAAACTTGCTTGGTTTAATAACCGTGTAGATGAATAGATAAATACCTATCTAAGTACTGCTTATACATACATATGTTCATTTTTATAACACAAATGTGACCACTTAGCTTTGTTTTAAAGGAAAAAATAACTGCAAGATACCATCGGGTGATAAAGTATCACACTCCCCTCAACTAAAACAACAGTAAAGCTCCAGTAGTTGAAGTGAGAAGCTCCAACTCATTAAAATGAACTGTTAAAGCAAGCAATTTGCAGACAAAGCAGATGTTACACTGGTCTCAGCTGAATAGATTTTGTTGCACTTCTTCAGTCTTTTTAATCAGTCAAAAAGGGAATTCATACTTACAGTTACTCCTTATATCAAGCAAACCAGGCAACTGAGCTTTTTAAACTAGAGACATGCAGTTCCGAAAAGATTCATAACATAACATGAGCAAGGTTTCTGGAAAAAAAAAGTCTTTGCTGATAACTTGCCTTTGGAACAACAGTGTTCTCTTTTTATGAACTCTGTCTTCCACATGTTTGGAAAAGAGTCAATGTTTCCTACATTAGTCTTTCATGTGACCTCATGAAGGAGCTGGTATTAATATTTTTATAACTTATCATCCTAATGACTTAGCACAATAAATTATACATACTGTGAAAAGCTCCCTTAACTGCATATACGTCATCTGCAAATGTTATAAAAACTATTATATTATTTGCTGCTGGAATTTCAGCTGACACCAGATTTCAGTTGTTGATGACAGTAAAAATTTTAAGTTTTTTGCATTTGTCCTCCTTAGGTACTTAAATGGTTTTCTTTACTGTCATCTGAGTGTCTCAGACATATCCTAACATCTTTCTTTTCCCAGCAGTCCTGAAAGATACAAAACTGTGACTATATCAGTACTACAAATGGGAAACGAAGCTACAGAGGAGACAAGTCATATATTTAAGTTACACATGTAGCAGTGAAGTGAGTTAAAATCTTGTAAATCTTATAGTAACACAGTAGCCACTGTACCATCTATTTTCTGGGGTGAAAAATAATGGTTTACATCAGCACTTCTCAGTTTGTAAGGACTACTTCTCTAGAGAGATGGTACAAACAGGGGAAAAAAAATCCCCAAGGCCAGAAAAAATGTATTTCAACACAAATCCCATATTTTATAAGGAGTTATGGAGAATACTTAATCCACTGTAGTAAGGCATAAGGTATGAAACTGGTGAAACATAGTTTTAGATATCCTTATTGATGCCATTCTTACTTTAAGCTATGGGAAACTATCTTTACAACAGAGATTAAATTAAGAAACCTAACAGTGTAAAAGAGAGTAGACACACTGTACTCAAAGTCCACTTTGAAATTATTGTTGTTCTTAATGGGGTTAAGTCACAGGTGAAGTCTACAGCAAATGGAAAGCACATACTACTAGCACAATTTGTTCTTTTTCCACAGGTGTCCCTCATACATATCTGCTGTTTTCAGATCAACACTTGTGCTCAGAAAACTATGCTATGTCATAAATTACAACACTTACTGTAACCCCTAGAGTTAGAAAACAGGTCTCACTGAACCACAGGATAATTCAGGCAAGAAGGAACCTCAGGAGGTTTCTAGTCCAAACCCCTGCCCAAAGAAGGGCAAGCTCTGGGGTCAGACCAGGTTGCTCAGGGATTGGTCCATTCAGGGCTTGAAACCCTCCAAGGGCAAGTGAGAATAGGCAAGATGTGGATCTATTCAACAAAGGGAAATGCAAGGTTTTCCACCTGGGGAGTAAAAAGCCCATGCACCCGTGCAGGATGAGAACCAATGGGCTGGAAAGCAGTTTGGCAGTAAAGGACCTCGGGGTCCTGGTGGATACCAAGTTGAACGCAAGCCAGCAATGTGCCCTTGTTGCAAAAGTGGCCAACAGCACCCTGGGCTGCATTAGGAAGAGTGTTGCCAGCAGATCGAGGGAGTTGATCCTTCCTCTGTACTCAACTCTGGTGAAACGCATCTGGAGCTCTGGGTCCAGTGCTGTTCTTCACAGTACAAGTAAGATGGGGACTTACTGCAGTGAGTCCAGCGCAAGGCCACAAAGACAATTAAGGAGCATCTGACATATGAGGAGAGGCTGAGAGAGCTGGGATTGTTCTGCCTGCATAAAAGAAAGCTCAGGAGGATCTTATCCATGTGCATAAATACCTGATGGGAGGAGTAAAAAAATTGAAGTCAGTCCCTTTTCTGTGGTGTCCAGTGACAGGACAAGAGACAATGGGTGCATGTAGAAATACAAGAACGAAAGATAAAAATACTTTACTGTATTGGTGATCAAACATTAGAACAGGCTGCCCTGACAGGCTGTGAAGTCTCCATGCTTGGAGATAATTAAAAACCTGACTGGACATAGACCTGAGCAACCTGCTCTACCTGACCCTGCTTGAGCAGGAGGGTTGGACTAAATGATCTCCAGGGGTGCTTTTCAGCCTCAACTGTTCTGTGATTCTGTCATGCAGAGATATTCTCAGGTTGTTTATAGAAGGATTCATCCCCCTCCTTACTCTGACCTGATGGTCTGTAGCAAAACTCCACTGGATATGACTCTTACTGATCTTTCCAGGAATGAAAAGGGGGGTGGGGTGTGGGGTGGGGAGGGATTATCCTATGGTAGTGTCAGGTAGTGTTTGGTATAAAACCAGTAATGCCTAAAAATCATGGGCTTGGCAGAATATACATGCAACCAGTGTCTTAGACAATATTTATTGTGTATATATTAGCTAGCTTTTTAAAGGGACCTTTTTATACTGGATAGAAAGCAGTTATCTTGCAGACAGGATAGAAATGAGAAAGAAATACTCTCAGTGTCCAGATCCAGGGGGTATCATCAGTCACATTCATATTTCTTGCATAACACCAGATGATTTGCTACTGGTGCAGGAAAGGAAACAACATCATTAAATGCTGGACATTGCTAGTTTCAAGCAGAGCTATCAAAGTAATTTACATACTTCAGCTATATCAATGTAATTGGAGAGCTAATTCCATAATAGAGATAGTCTTTGGAAGACTGTTGCCCTTGTAAGCCTCCCTCCTTGGTGCTTGGAACATATCTAAGGAACTGTAGTTGAGACAAATGTTGCATACTGGTATGAAGAATCACAGTCTGGTCACCTTGAGTACAAAGTCTCTGTTTACGTATATCTGCACATGCTGTCCAGTCTTGCCCAGTGATTCAATACCATGAAATATGACAGCGTAGTATTCTGAATATGGATGCTACAGTTCATTTCACAGAAACAGTACCAGTATTCACCCTACCTATTAGTCCTGAATTACAGTCAGCCACATCCAAACTATCCAAGGAAGTGGTAGAGAGATTTTCCATGTAGCGACTTGCGGTATTGTGATTGTCACGTACTCCAGTTTATCTTCTTTATTGTCAATAATTACAGAAAAAAAAATTAAAAAAAAATTTGTTTAAAAGACATGTAGGGGAATATTTTATTTTCTGAATGAATTAGTAATGTTAGCACAAATCTGGAAGCTGTTGTTACTTTTAAAATCTCATACATTAAAGAAATAAAACAAAATTTGACTGTTACTTTAATTCTTCTGTGTTTTACTGTTAAATATATACGATGCCAAAAGGCAGTTTGAATGTGGTTGAAAATTTTAAAACCAGGGTGGTCAGTTCTCAGAAAAACATGATATCCTGTGTGAAGTCAGCCCTCGTGAACTTGTACCTCAATGCCAGCAAACCCCAGGTAGGGTAATTATTCCCAGTGAGCTGTGAAGGATCAGTATGGGAATTTCACTGCTAAAAGCTGATTTTAGGAAACTCAAGCAGTCATAAACCATTCCCTTCTGGCTTTAGGTAAGCCCTGAATTGTTGAGTTAGGTTTGTAAAGTAGCCTACATTGGATACTACATGATATTGCATAATACTGTGTCCATAACTGAAGTCAACTAAATTAAACTACCCTTAAAAAAGCCCCTTTTAGAGGTAAGTCAAAAAAAAGGACATGTCCCTGAGATGTGGACTGCAACATATCTATAACCTCGTCCTAAAGATTTTCTTTTGACAATATGATTACATAAATAGTAATTAAATCTTAATTAAAGCTAGGCAGTTTCTTTCTCATGCTGTTAAAAACCCATCAAATTACAGAATAAATTGTAAACATTTGTTTTAAAGTCATAAAAAGTTCACATGACACAGAATTCTGTTATGCGATTGCTGTGATCATCTTCAATTGTGGAAGTTCTCCAGGATACTCAGTTCTTTCTCAGTTCTCCAGAGTGCTGAATCATGTGTCTTCTACCCCAGTTCAACATTTTCCACAACAGTTTTATTCTATGTCCATCAGTGTAAGCTTGCATAAATATGAGGCACTTTTTTTTCGGTAATAATGAGGGTTGCCTGAAAGAGATAAGGCTGCCCTTCCAGTTTTGTATTTGAGATAATTTAAGAGCTTGGTAGAAGTGGTCTGATAAAGTGTGGCCCTAATCAATGAAGTTGAGCATATATGGATGGAGCTGCAGTAATAGCTCAGCAGAGTTTACATGTGAATCTGTATTTCAATATCTTTTCAGCTCTCTGCCTTCTGCAAGCTGCGTTCAGTAATGTGCTCCACTGTGATGGACAGGAAACTTGAAACATTTTCATCTGAGTTATACTGCATTTCAAAATCTGATACTTAGAGCTGGTCAGTACTGAGATCTGTTTTCTAGTGGGTAAGCAGCATTTCATTAGTGATCTGGTTTCCTTAGTGACCTGATAATGGGGCAGGCAAAAGATTCTGATAGTTTTTCAATACTTGCATCATTCATTGCGGTATTGACAGTCCAAACCTAAGAAGGACAACATTTGAAGTGTTTGAATCTGCAGTGCTTGAATTTACTCCTGATGATTAGACTTTCCTGTGACCTTTGGAATATACCATCCCCAAAACCCCTATTAAGCCACAGAACCACTGGCATGGGTGCTAAGACTGTGAGCATGTTATAGTGCTTTGCTTTCACAGAAGACACAGACTGAAATGGGCCCCCCGATGAATGACTAGAGGCAGCTTGAAAATCCATAATAGTCCCACTGGCAACATTAATCAACTGTAATTTCTGTGGCAGTCTGGCACGCAACTAAGTGAACATTCATATATATTTTTGTAACACCACATGCTGCTGGCAAATCTACGTTATTAATAGAGCTCATTGTGAGGGAGTCATTCCACAGCAGATGCTTCCTTAGCACAACAGATTTAAATCTTATCAAACGCCACCTTGCCAACTATGCTTACCTAGATTGCCCATTTGTCAAGTTTTCTCATAAACACCATTATACTCTCTTCCAGCACAGTCTTTATGCACAGAAAGTACTCCCTGTAAGAAAATTAGAAGACCATACTATTAATCTTCTTGTAATCTCTTTTCAAAATACAGCTACATTATGATCAGTACTAAACACTCAGTGATGAGTACATGGTGAGTATAGAGGTTGCTGTAGTCACTGATTGCTAAGCTGTATTTAGTCCTTATTTCCTTTAACAATCTTCACATTATCTGTGCTAGGATGTATGCTCTTTTGGACAGTGACCATCTTTCTGTTACTTGCTCCAGCATGATATCCTGATGCTGTCTCAAAAAAAAAAAAAAGGTATTACTGTGCAGGTGGCCTACTGTCTTCCATGGGATCAAAATGAATAAATCATTCAGTCATTTTGTCATGTGGGTTATCTGTGGTTTTTTTTTCTTTATTTTCCTTTATAAAAAGAATTTGGCAGTGGTTATGGTATCTAAAGGAATCAACTGAATACGAATATTTCCAGTTCTATCAGAACTGTGGTATACTGCACTGTTGGATCAATACAATCTGTCATATCAGTCTTTCCCACCTTGTTCAGTTTATTCTTTTGTTTCAAATGGATTGGTTATGTCATTCTTAAAAAACATATTTTCATGACATTTTTAGAAGATTATGTCATGAGAACACTAACATGACATTGTAATTAAGCATAGCCCATATTTTACCTACCCTTTTTATCACCAGTTAAACTGAGAGATGAAGAAAGGAATAGACATAAGACAACCCTACATAGCAAACTAATGGTAAAAACACTAGCTTAACTCTTATATGAAGTCTTCAGAACAAAACCAGATTATGTGATATTAGGGAAAGGATTTGATACTTAATGCCCTTTGCACCTTCAGCAGGTATCATAAGATTGTACCAAAGGACTTAATTATATACACTAGTATTCAAAAGGGAACTGGAGACCTTGTAACACCCTAGGATCACATTCTGCAGCAGGGCTGATTGCTTTCTGCAGTAAATTTGTGGCAGTGATAACAAGGCTTCATAAAAGTCACCATTTGCTGTGAAAAATCAAAGACCCAGAAGAAATGTAGAGCAAGAATTACAGTGAGAAATGTATCAGTGTTATTAAAAGTAGAGCCATGGGGTCTTGGAAGAAATTGCCTGGCAAGAAAGCACATAAACCTTTTGGAGAACTTAATAGAAGCCAAGGGAAGTGTTAAAGAAATTAAGACAGTAAACTGAGGTTAAAAAAAGAGAGAAAGAGGCAATTAAAAAGAGAGCAAGAGAAATGACATGGAAAGCTATGTTCTCTAGTTTGTTCTAGAGGTTTCTTGAAAGACACGGAGTAAATTGGATGCTCAGCTGTACTGTGATATCTTCAGAAAACAAGCTTTAAGTCTTCTCTGTTGCAGTTTAGACCAGCTTTGATCACTGAGGCGATGGAAGAATTTGAGACTATATTAGCTTATGGCATGTGCTTTGGGCATTCATTTCTGTTAGCTAGTAAAAGTCTTTGGGGAGAGTTGACCTCAAGGATAATGCGAGTCATCAGTCTCCACTCCAGGATTAGAAGCTTCCAGTTTATGGGACTATATACCATCCAGTGTGAAGAAAATTAGAAGAAAGTATGAAGAAACATATAGATGGTTCTATAATTAATCAGATAATCTGCTACCTTTGGTTAAGATTACAAAAAATATTTTAGAGAACATTACTATTTTAGATGTCTTTGGTTCTGTCCAGGCTGGCTGTACCTTACATACGATGTCTGTAAAAAACACCCGTTCTTGGACAAAATTTCCATGCTGGTCTACCACTGCCATCAGTGTGATAATGTTATTTCCTGTTTTGAAGACCTCATTGGTAATGGTTGGGACTATACTCTACTGGTTTTATTTTGATCTCTTGGAGAAAATGTAAAGGAGAGGGAATACTTTCTGCTGTGGAGGCTGATGGTAGTAACAGATGAAGGGAAGCAACCTGAAACTGTAATAAAGACCGTTTTTAGTCCTTTTACTACAGGCATTTGCCTGTAAATTGTTGGTAGAGTTCAGTCTCAGAATGTTGTTTCATTAACCACAGTTTCTACATTTAGCAATACTATTGTGCAAGGATCATTTCAATTCTGTTATGTCTACTGACTGCAACATTATTGTCTGGGTTTACTATCATCACTTATATATTTACCATTTCAAATCCAAATTACTAGAGACCACTCTGCAGTAAGCCCTGTACTAAACAATTTCAGATCCTGCTGACAAGTGAGAATGCAGCAGCCTGTTATACAAGCCATTTGCTAGATGGGGAACTAGGGCAGGATTTGCTGAGTTGGGAGAGGAAGAAGAAGCTGGCTACAGACTATTAGCTGCCTGCAGTGCCTTGTGTGCTCAGTGTCACACTCTACAGGAGAGGATGCATCACTTCATGAGTCCTTTTTTAGTGCTGCAGCTGCATGTCACCCATGAATGGTACCAGCCACCTACTGCATTTTTGAAAGGAGTCTGGCTGAGTCATTGATTTCTCCTTGCCTCCTCAGAAAAAATCAGGAGCCGAAACTGTACATGCCCGGTCCTATGCACTTGAAAGACCACCTCTTTTTGTTAATGCAGTGGCAAGGGGGGTTCCTTGAGGTTAGCACCCAGCTCTCTTAAGGCATCTGCCTTTCAGAAGCTGTTCTCTGGCTTGCTGGCATTTAGATCATGATGTAAAAACCCATCTTTCCTCTAACAAGACAGGAAAAGGAATAATATAAAGGCTGTTATTTCTTCAGGTTGTACTTTTGATTCTTTTCAGGACAAACTTTATGATGTTCTGTTTTTAAACTGGGGTAAGGGTAGTTAGAAATGTGTACCTGCGTAATAACCTTTGAGTTTATAAATCATTTCAGAATCCTGATATGTAGCCTCATAGACCTAGCATTAATCTTATGCTCTTCTCTAAGGAACTGCTTCAGCTCTGGAATAACTGAATGGGCTTTAGACTTTAAGTCTCAGGAGAGCTTTGCTTTATGTCATTACATTGCATGTCCTGCCTGATGTGATTTTTTTCTGCTTGGGTTTTTCTTTTTTTCCCTTTGGGCTTAGAACAACCTTATACTAAACTAAAAATCTAAGATGACATTGAAGTACTGAGGTGAACACATGAAAACTACAGTGCCAGAAATAAACTGAGAATCCAAGTAACCAAATTGCTTCTTAATTCTTTTATAGCCCATTACTCCAATATTTAAACAACCTTTAGTCTTTAATAGAGTTGTAGCAAAATTCCTGCACAAAATATGGAAATAACTGTTAATCTATTTTACACAGAAGGAAGAGAAGCTAGGAAGGGAAAAAGGCTCAGTCATAATCACACCAGAAGTCAATGACAAATACTTGAAAAGAGTCTCCTCATGTACTGGACAATGCATCTCACACAACTGTCTGTACTTGGAATAACTGCAACGCAATTGCCTCAAAAAGTTTAAGATTTGCAGATTCTAAAACAAGATTAAAAACTGCAGCTGGAAGCTCCTTGAATATAAAACTTTTCCTGGAATGAGATTTTTTTTTAAAAAAAGAAGAATCCTGAAAAGAATAAAGCATTCTTACAAGCATATTTTTTAATATTTGCTTTAAATTCATAAAACTCCCTCTTTCTTTTCCTAGGAATACATTAACGCAAAGGAGAAATGCAAGACCCGCAATGTTAAAAAAGAAAAGATGCTTAAGTGTACTTGAATGACAAGTTTGGCACCTGGAAAAGGTGCAAGATTTTTTATTTGTTTCTTTTGGAGGATGAGATAAAGATGTGAAGTAAGAAAGAGAGCTTACTTGTAATAGGAAAAAATATTAACCTGTGTTTAATTTTCCCAGTAACTTTATTTTTTTTTTAATTCTCAGAGATTCTCATTTATCTCCATGGTTTTGGAGGTGCTAATAGAGGATAGCGGAGCAACACTTGGCAGAGATGCAGTCACACTGTGTTTTGCTATTGACATCAATGGGAACAGGAATAAGACTTTCAGGTTACATGCAGGTTAGGAATGGAAAAGCACTTGACAGTTCCCACCTTCATAACATGCCCTGATTGCCTCTGAACTGCAGTGTGGCAAGACCCACATCTGTACCAAATTCCTGTATGCTTTCCTGTCTTTCCTGGTTTCCAATGAAATGAAACCAGATGTAAAGACTGGAAGGGAACCAATCTGTACACTAAGTCACTGGTGAGACAAGTAATCAGATCTTTGAGATTGAGCAAATTCCGGCTGGTAAATCTGGATTCAGCTTTACCTTGTTTTCTGCTGATCTCAGAATGTGTATACAATACATAGATCAAAACACATTTTGCAGTGAAAATCCGAAGCTGTGAAACTGACAATTGATCAAAATCTAGCCCAATAAGATTTATTCCTCCTTCTCCTCCTCTTCCTTCTTCTTCTTCTTCGGGGAGGGAAGGGGGGGAAGAAAAACAAACAAATAACAAAACAGAAATAAACCTTAGCTGTTATTTGTTTGTAAGGATTGGGACAGGTTTTTCTGTTTAAGAGGTACACTTACCAGGAATGTTTAGAAGGCCAGTGTACACTATGCAATACGAAGTGCAGGAATGGAAAACTTTCCTCGTATTTTTTAGCCAGGCTGCCTAAAGAAAAGGAAGGACCAAGCTCCCTCACCACTCCTTGCTTTAATCCCCAGATTCCAAAGGATGCTATCCAATTAAAAATATAATCTTTCTCTCAAATCCCTTGCGTACAGATGTTTAGTTAAGGAACTAACCCCATAGAGGACATATAATTTACTCCCCCTTACCCTTGCCTATCAATAAGTTACTGTGCAGACAAGCTAATGAGGTTGTGAAACATGATAATTTATCATGCAAGGCAATAAACCAGAAATGCTCAGGAAAAGATTGAAACACATTTCTCCTCTTTATTTGTGTAAACCACTCCCAGCATTTCTTAGCACTGTTTCTACATAATGGCTTACTTATTCTTTGCCCAAATTTTATCAGAAAGTGTAAAAATAGGTCAAATATATAGTAAATGCTGATTTTATAGCTGTTTTTCAAATTTACATCACACTAATTTCCTAACAGCACTGAAAAGAAAACTACCTTAAAATTAAAGAAGAGACAAAAGTAAGAACTACATGTTATAAAAGGTAATTGAGGGTTACAACTGTTTCAGATTGCTGAATTCAAAGAGACAGTCCTTTACTCTTTTTTACTTATCTCAGGGCATGATGGGGAGAAACCAGAGAATTAGAGAGAGCAAGTTAGTATCCGTACTAAGAAAGAGAAAGGATGGGTATCTGTATATCATAATATGACAAAAATCTCTGGCTTACTTTCTGTGCATAATGAACTGATTATAACACTGTAGTCATTTGTTTCTTTCAAATTAGATGTAAAGCTGTAATATTTAGTTGCTGCTGAATAATTTCTGTGATAATTCTGAGTCCTGGGGTCCCACCTGAGTGCCTCTTAGCTGGAATGGCAGTGGAAGTGGGGATCAAAAGTTGTCTGAAATACACAGCTAGCCAGGTCAGTGAAAGGGGATGGAGCTACAAGCAGTGAAAGCACCAGTTGTCAAGCAGTACTGCTACTAATTGAGATGCCCTCGTTCCTCTCCCTTTAAATTGGTTAGAGGCAATTTCATTAACTGATATTTGGAATTATTCCTTCTTGGTGACAAAGGATGCTGCAAAGATCACATAGACACTTCCAAAAATATTGGGGATCTTTCCACAGCAGAAAAAGGAAACAGCCAGCCTTTTAGATGAGCTTAGTTTCCCAAAAGCTTGGATAATTTTCAAACCCTGTTTCATTATATTGTCATGCTAGGACAATAGTTTAAGACTAAAATCAAAATGATGTACTATTTAGACAAACATCCTCCACAGTGGTACAGCCACATATAGCTTGAAATAGACAAGTTCATAGCCATGAGATATCAGACCTGCAACACCAGCACACGAAAGACAGCAGGAACTAACTTTCAAAATAACCCCTTAAACAGGCTTAAGCCATTGAAAGTAATTCAGGTTGCGTCTAGATTTAGGCTGACTAAAACAATTAAAAAGTGATATGGGCAATGTGGAGAATGATTTGATAAATCTTTCCTGATGACTATTTCATTCTTCTGCTGTTGGCACCAGATACCGCTATATTTATATGCTGCTATTCAGCCCAGTTAATACTTACCCTATTCACCCAAATCTTCTCATAATCATGACTACCCACCAGATACTGCTTAGCTGCCTTCCATTTCTACAAATGTACACAAGTGTTCATTTCAAAGTTGTGATTACATTAATCATTTGTCTTGGAATAATAAATCTGATTTTCTAAGCTCTTATTACGCATACAGGGAAAGTCTACTTACCCCATGTGTGGGTATAGCTTCCCAAAATTACTCTTTAAGAACAGCTTAAATCACCTAAGAGTTCCAAAATTATGGCATTCAGAGTTTCTAACAGTTAATGATTCAGGAGGATTTGACAAAAATATGTACTCCATTGTTGCCTGCTGTAGTGCCTGTTTTATAAACTTTAAGTGTTAAACTGTTTTCAGATCTATGGATTTTTAGCTATGCTTTGGCAGAGTGTGGTGACATGTGAAATCGACTTTTGTTTGGAAAGCAAGCCAGCTGCCTTTTGAACTAAAAGACTAAAAAATAGCAGAAAATTTGGACTTATAAGCAGTCATTTGTTGTTGATGGTCTTCTCCACACAGGATAGGAAACCAGGTGTGAAGTAACAACTTCCTTATGAGAAACTCAGGAGTGTAAAGTGAAAATTGAAGAGAGAAAATACTCTTTTTGTCTTGTTTTCTTATTGTTTTTACAGCTAGTAGGTTATAATTTTCTTTTGTCTTTTCCCCTTTCATGTACTGTGAATTATTTTCAGGTGAGTGATAAAATAATATTTTCTACTTCTTTCTGTGCATTGTATTATTTGTGCCCTTGGGATTTCAGCATAAAAATTAAAATTCTTCCCAGGTAGAAGACAGAGTACTGTTCTCATAATTTATATTTTATAATTTATACTGCAATATTTTCTGTATGCAATACTTTATTTATTAAGAAGAAATAACTATAATGCAAGGCACTTTTCCTCACACGGTATTGATAGGAAAGTAAAAAACCCTTTCAAAATAACAAAACACTTGTTTTTCCCCCATCACCTCTTCTCTCTGCCAATAAAGAAGGAAAGTCTTATCCAAACTTTTGTTCAGAAATAGGAAACTAAATTCCAAAAAGTTTATGAAACTTACCCAAACATTATCAAAGTTGAAAGTTACTCACAAAATAAGAATTCCAAATCTGAGACAGGTTTTCTCATCCTTGGCAATCTTTCTTTTTACAGGGAACAATGAACCCAGAACAATCATGGAAACACTTTGCCAGGCTGGTATTACTAGACTGCCAAGGAGAAAAGAAACCACTGTGAAATGGCATACAGCAGTTCAGACTTCAATTCTAATCAGTCATATACAATATTCTAGATTTGTAGCAAACTATCCACTCCAAGACTATCATCCAGAGTAGGAAGCAAATAAAGTTAGCAGTAAGTAAGCAAAAAGAAGCACTAAATAAAATTCTGTTTTCCAAGAAAAATTGGGCTTTAACTATTCATCTGTTACTCTGATGTCTTTCTTTCCAAAATGTGCCATGCTCGCCAAACTGTGATCGACAGTTTTATTCTCACAGATTCAGCACTGTGTTTATTAAAGTTTTGATGCCAGCATTTCTCAATTCCATACCACCATAAAATCTGGTTCAGCTGAAACCCACATAATAGGCTGTATCTTAAGGGGAGGGAAGGTAAAGCCCTCCATGGAATTCAAACAAAGACATTTCTTCCTTTGTTTAAATGACCATTATGAAATCCCACTCACACATTCAACAGTGACTTTTCAAAAGTGCATCTTCTGTCTTTATTTATTTTTAGTGTTTTCTCCAGAAGATGTCTGGAAATAGTGCTTATATTAAACACAGATGTCAGGGGGCCGACGCTAGAGAATCTGTCTGTGAGCAAATCAAAAACTGTAAAGATCACAAGGTTTGCAACAAAGCTGAGCATAATATTGCAGCAATAAATCTTTATTTGCAAAGTTTATTTTTTCTTTTGACTCATATTCCGCTTCTCATTTTGCTCAAAAAAAAAAAAAAAAAAAAGACAGTATTATGCATCTACCCAGAAAATAGAGCCAACCCCAGAAGACTCCTTTGCTTTGTTGTGTGGATGAATCTGGGACAATATCATATCCTGGTAGCAATGAAAAATCGTATTTTCTTGATACATTTCCATAGCTAATTTTGGGAGTGTGATATAATCAATCTGCCAGGCCTCCCCATATTTATACTTCAGCCATTGTCCTCCATACCACAGAGGTTTTACCTGCTTGGCTTGCTTGATGGCAGCGCATGTTTCACATTCATGGATGACCTGTGCAATAGTGTCCGTGGCCAAGTCCACCCCTCGATCACGAGCCCATCTGTATGTTGCATCTCTTCCTTGATGGCCTGAGGCGTCATGGGCCCACCGAGCTATAAATAGTTCACCTTTATGTTGCCAGTCTAGATCTACCTAAGCCACTTCAAACTTACCAGCCTGATCCAACTGTTGGTTGTTCTGATGTTCTTCAGTGGCCCGACTCTTGGGTACGTGAGCATCCACATGACGTACATTCACAACCAGGTTCTCCACCCGGGCAGCAATATCTTGCCACAATGCAGCAGCCCAGATGGGTTTGCCTCTGCGCTGCCAGTTGTTCTGTTTCCGTTGCTGTAACCACCCCCACAGGGCATTTGCCACCATCCATGAGTCAGTATAAAGATAGAGCACTGGCCATTTTTCTCGTTCAGCAATGTCTAAAGCCAGCTGGATGGCCTTTACTTCTGCAAACTGACTCAATTCACCTTCTCCTTCAGCAGTTTCTATGACTTGCCGTATAGGACTCCATACAGCAGCCTTCCATCTCCGATGCTTTCCCACCAGACGGCAGGACCCATCAGTGAACAGGGCATATTGCTTCTCACTTTCTGGCAGTTTATTATACAGTGGGGCCTCTTCAGCACGTGTCACCTACTCCTCTGGTGATATTCCAAAATCTTTGCCTTCTGGCCAGTCCGTGATCACTTCCAAGATTCCTGGGCAACTGGGGTTTCCTATTCGAGTCCGTTGGGTGATCAGTGTGACCCACTTACCCCATGTAGCATCAGTTGCATGTTATGTAGAGGGGACCCTCCCTTTGAACATCCAGCCCAGCACCGGCAGTTGGGGTGCCAGGAGGAGCTGTGCTTCAGTACCGGTCACTTCTGAAGCAGCTCAAACCCCTTCATATGCTGCCAATATCTCTTTTTCAGTTGGAGTGTAGCATGCTTCGGACCCTCTGTATCCCCGACTCCAAAACCCTAGGGGCCGACCTCGGGTCTCCCCTGGTGCTTTCTGCCAGGGGATCCAGGTAGGGCCATTCTCCCTGGCTGCAGTGTTGAGCACGTTTTTTACGTCTTGTCCTGCTCGGACTGGCCCAAGGGCTACTGCATGAACTATCTCCTGCTTTATCTGTTCAAAGGCCTGTCGTCCCTCAGGGCCCCATTTGAAATCATTCTTCTTCTGGGTCACTTGATAGAGAGGGCTTACAATCAGACTATAATTTGGAATATGCATTCTCCAAAAACCCACAACGCCTAAAAATGCTTGTGTTTCCTTTTTGCTAGTTGGTGGAGACATGGCTGTTATTTTGTTGATCACATCCATTGGGATCTGCTGACATCCATCTTGCCATTTTATTCCTAAAAACTGAATCTCCTGTGCAGGTCCCTTCACTTTACTTTGTGTTATGGCAAAACCAGCCTTCAGAAGGATTTGGACTATTTTCTTCCCTTTCTCAAAAACATCTTCTGTTGTGTTGTCCCACATGATGATGTCATCAATGTACTGAAGGTGTTCCGGAGCTCCACCCTGTTCCAGTGCATTATGGATCAGTCCATGGCAAATGGTAGGGCTGTGTTTCCACCCCTGGGGCAGTCGATTCCAGGTGTACCGGACGCCCCTCCAAGTGAAAGCAAACTGTGGCCTGCACTCTGCTGCCAAAAGGATTGAGAAGAATGCATTAGCGATATCAATAGTGGCATACCACTTGGCTGCCTTTGACTCCAGTTTGTGCTGAAGTTCTAGCATGTTCGGCACGGCAGCATTCAGTGGCGGAGTGACTTCATTCAAGCCACGATAGTCTACTGTTAGTCTCCACTCTCCATTAGACTTCTGCACTGGCCATATGGGACTGTTAAATGGTGAGTGGGTCTTGCTGATCACTCCTTGGCTCTCCAGTCAACGAATGAGCTCATGGATGGGAATCAGGGAGTCTCGGTTGGTGCGGTATTGCCGCCGGTGCACTGTTGTGGTGGCAATTGGCACCTGTTGTTCTTTGACCTTCAGCAACCCCACAACAGAAGGCTCCTTTGAAAGAATGGGCAAAGTAGACAGCTGTTTAATTCCCTCTGTCTCCAAGGCAGCTCTAACAAAAGCCCACCTGTACCCTTTTGACTCCTTGAAATACCCTCTCCTGAGGTCGTCTATGCCAAGGATGCACGGAGCCTCTGGGCCAGTCACAATGGGGTGCTTTTGCCACTCATTCCCAGTTAGGCTCACTTCTGCCTCCAATACAGTGAGCTCTTGGGATCCCCCTGTCACTCCAGCAATACAGATGGGTTCTGCCCCTGCAGAGCTTGATGGCATTAGGGTGCACTGTGCACTGGTGTCCACTAGAGCCTTATACTCCTGTGGGTCAGATGTGCCAGGCCATCGGATCCACACCGTCCAGTAAACCCGGTTGTCCCTTTCCTCCACCTGGCTGGAGGCAGGGCCCCTCTAATTCCAACTGCAGAATTCCCAATCCAGTTCTTGTGAATGGGAATCAGAAGTCTCTCTATTAAGATCACAGATAGAATCAGTGCTTCTACTCCTCTGTCTGGGGAACTGCTTGCTGGAAACTGGAGCAGCAGCTTTCCTGGAGGTCCCCCCTTGAGTGATTGTTTTTCCTTGCAACTCACGTACCCGTGCCTCTAGGGTCGAGGTAGGTTTTCCATTCACTTCCTCATGTACTCTCCATGGTCACGCAGGTAAAACCATAGGGTGGCCCGTGGTGTGTATCCTCTCTCTTGAGCAGAGAGACGCCTACTCCTAATGGCCGAGATACTGGTCCGTACAGGTAGGGAGTAGGACATATCCTCTTCAAGTTGCTGAACTTTCCGGGACAGTTTCTCCACAGCTGAGACGAGGGAGGAAGAGACATGTGCTTCGTAATCCCGGAGTTTATCAATCACATCCTCTACCGTTGGTGCCTCTTCATCTTTCCAGGACATTACTGCCAGGGAGTTTACATGGGATGGTCGTGCACTCCATACAAACTTCCACCACATGGATCGTGTGCACTGGGCTTCATCTGGATCTTTGGATGACTGTTCACTACCCAGGTCACCATAAATCACCTCAAGCACAGCTAATTCTCTCAGGTACTGGATACCTTTCTCCATGGTGGTCCATTTTCCTGGGCGATATAGAACATCTTCCTTGAAGGGATACCTTTCTTTCACAGCAGACAGGAGTCGCCTCCAGAGGCTGAGGCCTTGTGTCCCTTTTCCAATTGCTTTGTCAATGCTCCTGTCCCTAGAAAGGGATCCCAGTTGTTTGGCTTCCTTACCCTCTAATTCCAGGCTACTGGCCCCGTTATCCCAGCATCGGAGCAGCCAGGTGACAACATGCTCACCTACATGATGGCCGAAATCTTTTCGTATATCTCGCAGCTCACTCAAGGATAGGGATCGGGTAGTTTCCGTCTCTTGTACGAGTTCTTCCTCTTCCTTCTCCTCTCCTCATGTTGGCCTTACTTTTCCATCATCTCTTTCTAAACGAGTTGACTTTCTCTTCCAAGATTTCTTCTTGTGTATAGGGGCAACTGATAGTGGCATGGGTTGATTCTCTGATTCAGCTGCAGTGTCTGTCGTGGGTGTTTGAGTGGTCACAGTTCCTGTCGTCGGGCTTGGAGTAGTCACAGCGCCTGTTGTGGGGTTTGAGGGGCCACAGTGCCTGTCGTCAGGCTTGGAGTAGTCACAGCGCCTGTTGTGGGGTTTGAGTGGTCACAGTGCTTGTTGTCGGGCTTGGAGTAGTCACAGCGCCCGTCGTGGGGGTTTGAGTGGTCACAGTGCCTGTCATCAGGCTTGGACTGGCCGCAGGGCCTGTTGTGGGGTTTTGAGGGGCCACAGTGCTTGTCGTTTTCCCTTTCTTTGTCTTTTTGGATCCAGAGGCCTTCTCTTCCTCTTGCGGGTACTGAATACTCTTGAGCAGGGCTCGGTAGACATGGCCCAGGCCCCAACACATTGCAGTGATTTGTATCTCTCTGGAATTGCTAGGGTGACAACATACTTCCTCCAAATAGTCTACTAATGTTTCAGGATTCTGCACTTGTTCAGGGGTGAAGTCCCAAAACACTGGAGGTGCCCACTGTCTCAGGCATTTGCCCATACTCTCCCACATACCCTGCCACCCATAATTATCGAGCCTGGGGGCAGATCTCTGGATGATATTCTTGAATTGCTTATTAACCTTAGACAAAACCAAAACAATCTGCCATAGGAATATCAACAGATATATCTTAACCACCCAAGGGTGTTCAAGATACTGAAAAGTTGTTGTAATGAAGGAGGAGACATTACAGAAGACGGTAGCTAAGGTGCCATTCTGTATTTCCTCCATAAAGAACCTTTCAGAAGAGGAGGTATAATTGCTAATTGTCTCCATGAGGTGGTACCCGAAGTACAGTAACGGCTTCCATGCAAGACCCAAATAACCAATAAAACTCAAGGCCAGTGTTTTAATAACAAATCTCCTAGGCAAAACATCTCTAACCACTGCAGAGCACAGCAAACTACAAAACCCAATGCCAATCTTTAACATGTACTTCAAAATCAGCATGGTGTAGGTCTGACTAACTAATATCGAGAACAGATGAATCAATGCTGTGACCAGCAACTGTTATTATCTTAAACCCTTCTGGCCCCACGTTGGGTGCCAAAAAGGACTGTTCTGGTTTAGCCCCGGTCAGCAACTAAGCACCACACAGCCGCTCGCTCACTCCCCCACCCCTGTGGGACAGGGGAGAGAATCGGAAGGGCCAAAGTAAGAAAACTCATGGGTTGAGATAAGAACAGTTTAATAATTAAAATAAAACAGCAATGATAATAACAACAATATAATGAAAAGAAAAATAATGAGCAAGAGAGAGATGAAACCTTGGAAGAAGGGAAAAAAAACCTAACCCCAAAACTAAACAACAAGTGCTGCAACAGCTCACCACTGGCCAACCGACACTGCCGGTCCCCGAGCCGCGATTGCTGCTTCCCCCGGCCAACTCCCCCCAGTTAATATACTGGGCATGACGTCACATGATATGGAATACCCTTTGGCCAATTCGAATCAGCTCTCCTGGTTGTATCCCCTCCCCTCCCGGCTTCTTGTGCACCCGGCAGAGCATGGGAAGCTGGAAAAGTCCTTGACTAGTGTAAGCACTACCTAGCAACAACTAAAACATTAGTGTGTTATCAACATTATTTTCATACTAAGTCTAAAGCACAGCACTATACTAGCTACAGTGAAGAAAATTAACTAACCCAGCTAAAACCATGACACTAATATAAAAAGGCAAACAATTCACAGTTAAATCTTCTGTGTTGTATATCCTTTGTGTACAAGAGTTTATGAGATATATACTTCGTATAATTTTTTTACAGTCAAAATCAAAATTCTCTGTCAGATGTTACATGAAGAGCCATACAAAAAAAGGTCAGATACTTACCCTGAAAAACCATAACAATCTGCTTTTTTTCTTATTCCATATGTCAACATTTTAAAGACAAAATGAGACATGTATTTATTGAGTACTGTTAAACTACCAGTTGATGAGCCTTTGGTGAAGGTATTTTTTGCTTATTTCCTTTTATGGTGGAGGCATTGTTTATGAAGAACATATCTCCTGAACTCACATAAATGAAATCCTTTGTGGGAGGATAGACTGCTTGTTTAAAAAAAATGCTCATTTGGGATCTTTGCCTACACTGTAATATTTTAACTGAGGCTAACCTTGAGTCCAATGCCCAGTTCATTATAATACTCCTCCTCTCATTTAAGTTAATGACAAAAAGCCTCCTTGACTTCACGAAAGTAAGGTCAGACCTTAGATGGGCTGCAAATCACTCAGACACATAATCCTTTCCTCAGTGCACTGAGTCACAGCAGACTTCCAAGTAGCTCATTACAGATCCAGGGACCATTCATGCTTTAGCATGTTATATGCTATGCAGGACAGCTAACTCACCTCCACCTGCTCTGTCCATGAGAAAGTTAAGAATCCTGTTCCCTCTTTTGAGCAATGAATCTTGAAGATTGACTTCAGTCTGATACAGGACATATTCTGTAACTACGGAGTCACAGAAATTGTCCAAAGTTGTAGAAAGTGCCTGATTTTGGTTTTTGATGTAAAAAATGTCTTTGGCTTGGCTTCTGAAGCTCTTTGAGTCCTGTTAGCAGAGTTTTATAATCAAACACATAACTTTCTCTTTGCTAATCACAAAGAAAACATGAAACAGAGAATGCTCCTATATTATAGAAATAGCTGGAAGTTGTTCCATCAGCTGATGCAGTGTTTTTTGCTTAAAATAAGGCAGACAAATCCTGACTGTGCCTAATGTGGCAGTAAGGGCCTCATTTAAGTCTTTTCACTCATATAGTATAACCCAAAATTAACATGATTTATCATACAGACAGTAAGATTTAGCTACCATTAAGCACCTATCAGACACATCTAAGTATAGTCACCCTAAGCTCATTACATAGTTAAATGTAATAATCATGTTCAGCACATAATAGTGCACATTCAGTTACAACATATTGGTCAGCCCCATTCATTTGTACCAGATATGAAGGCAACCGATACAGCAGGTGACACCCACATGAGTGCAAGTGAACCACAGCCTTACTTTCCACTGCCTGCAGTGGAAGCTTTGACATCTGGTTCATGTGTAGTAGACATTTATGTTTTACATACCCAAATTTCATCTAACTTGATTGAGAGCTGAATCTTAACATGTTTATATAGCTAAACTAGATCAGATTTTAAAATAGGTCAGTCCCTTAGCAATCACGTGGCAGATGAAGGTGGGGGTGGATATAGAACTCCACAGATTATTTCTAGACTAACACTGGAAATATACATACACCTGTACTTAATTCCATAGTTAGGAAATATGAGTCTTAGCCTGGACAAGCCTGGTTATGACCCTTAGGAATATATTTGCTCAGTTAGCCATCATTTCAAGTTTCACTCTTATTTAACAAGCCAAATTGAAGCCAGTGAGTTTGTCACATATGCTGCAACCCAGACTCTACATCAGTCTGAACAGGAGACAGACTTGCACCATGAAGTGCTAGAATATGACCTGGGGAGTGTTAAAGGCAGAAGACAGTGCTAACAGAGTCACTTTAAGCTTCTTAGTCCTGTTGTTAAATCAGTACATACCATAGTTCCTGATGCCTTTGCTGAACAGGTGGAAATATGAAAAGATATAAAAGTGGAGAACTCTTCACTGGACTCCATTAACCTCAAAAAGGTCTCTAATTTAAGAGCTACACTTCATAATCCCACACTTCTCTCATTATTGACATTACTGGCATATTGTTGCATCAAAAAAAATTTTGGTCCTACAAAGGTATCATCTATTTCTATTCTGGCTTGCTTGGTTTTACCCATTTATGAAAAATATTTTGGTTACTATGCCATTTCTTACAAAAAAAAAGGAAAATGCACAAGCAAGTATTGCATAAATATGTTTTGACTGCTTTGTGTGCAACTTACATGCTCCTCACCTAATTTCATCATTCTGTTGTTACTCTTGTCACAGTTCACTAGGCCAAGGTTCTAAATTCTTTTTAAAATTTTTTAAATTTTTTTAGCAACTCTATTATCGAGGTACTTTCTGAAGGTGAGATTTCAGGGGACAGACAGTTCTGTGTCTTAAATTTCAATTATAATCTGAGACTGGAAAAAATTGACTCCTTTTTTCAGTCCTTATTTTATTGTACAGTTTTTTGGTTAGACAAAAGTTGTTGGGTCATTTTAAATTATAGAATTGTAGAATATCTCGAGTTGGAAAGGACCCATAAGGATCTTTGATGGATTATTGCTTTTGATTGTTCCATTTGAAAGCCCTGAGAAAAGGATTTTTGTGAGGAAAATTTGTAAATGGAAGAAATTAGTGATTTCTTCCCTTGCTTAGAACAATAATACATCTAGGTATGGAACGTGCGAAAGACAATGTGCCTTTAAACACATCTTACAGAGCTCTGCCATACTTACTTTTACTTTTAAACTTTAATATCTTCCTTTTTTCCATATTATAAACATCAAGATAAGATCATAATGACACATCATTATTATTGCTATCATCACCTCTTATTTTTTATAGTAATACTGACTATATTCTTTCTGTGTATCTTTAACCTCTTGTAAATTATCCTCACTACAGTGTAGATATTAATACCATTGAATACTTGTAACTGAGTAAAGAAAAAAAAAACAAAGAAAACATGATTATGTATTTATAATGATTTTAAAACAAGAGCTTCTCATCTAAATATCAGATTTGCTTTCTTTAAGACCCTTTTGGATGAAATATTACTTTTAGGTACATGGTATTCTCTATTCTACTGAAATAATTTTAGCCAGCTTTTGCAAAAGCAAATTGTCTAGAGTAATTTTTTTGCTACACAGAAATGTATTTTGAGAATTAACAGAGAATATTCAGACATTCCTAAATCTTCAAAACAAATCTGAAATCTTCCTTAGTGTTTAAAACATGCAAAGAGAGGCATTCGTTCTCCATAAAGAGATTGAAAAAATGACAAATCAACCAGTCTTGAGGTTAAATACTGCAGCTCAGAAAGTTGAAAAAGGATGATCTATTCACCTGCAGATTCAACAAGCTTGATCTGGAAAGGCCCTTGGTTTTCTGCAAGGATACAGAAGAGATGCAGGTATTTTATTTAGGACATCCAAAATATGTTCTTCATTTTGCCTTTGCATTTTGCCTTTGCATATATGGGTCATATTGATTAAACTGCTGTGCTCTTCAGCTTGTCTGTGAGTCTTTCTGCTCCCATTATTTTTTTTTCAGTCTATAAGACACTTGAGGCCAGGAGGTTCAATTCTCATTATTACAGTCAGGACTTCCAGATAGTGCTGTGGTAAAATCTGTCATAACAACTCTGTTCCAGGGCTTTGGGCACACCCTCATGCTGAAAGGTTCCCTGCCTGTGGCTCCATGCTGGCCATAGCTGCAGCTGTGCAAGTCCCTGGCCACCCACCTCACCAGCCCTTATTCTCATCCCAACTTGTGGGCTGGATCCTGGCTAGACCTTGGTCCTCCCCGCCACTGCAGCTTTGCTGGGCAGTCGTGGGGCTCTGGGCTGGCCCCGGTCACCGTCCCCATCCCAGCCATGCTCCTTTGCTGGGTGGTACATGACAAGGTTTACCTGGGGAGGGCAAGGTCCTGCTGTCCCCATGGCTGCTCTTGGCTCCCAGCTCCCTCCCACAGGGCACCCTTTCCTCGCAGCACCCTGACACTCTGGGGTTTTTTTTAGAATCTCATCTTTACATAGAACTAGATGCCAAGTTACTTTTAACAGCTTCTCCAAAGCCATGCAGGGAATTAGAACAAAGTACTAGAAGATATTCAGACAGAAGTTATTCTTGCTTTTTCTTCAATTCTACTATAGAAAATAGATGCAGGTTATTTGGTCCCCTAGATATTTTGCTGTTACAGAAAGAATTATGAACATTGCAATTTTTATGTTCTTTTTAATAGAAAATGGAAGAAAAGTAGTCCTCGAGACCATATTGAAAATAATGAACATTGTGGTTAAGGATTCAAGTGGTCAGCATCATCTCTGTCTATGGCACGATCCACAGTGGGACTTCGTTTTTCAGGTGACAATAGCTAACATTAAGGATTCCAAATCATAGAGAAATGAATTTTTCATGTCCTTACTGGTGACTCAGTCTGCTTCCATAAGCCTTACTCTCCAAATCATTCATGCTGGAGACATGTCATTGCACTTCAGCCCTGATTTGCAATGAATGAAATGTATCCATTCATAGTGAAACCAAGGTATGGTAGAACCAACCCTGTACAGCAGCAGCTACTTTCTGCAAACACTGTGTGTACAAGCTGACAACTGCCTCTTAGCCAGGAGTCATGTTGTGCTCTCAGAAGGGGATAACTGGGTCACTTTCTATAGGTCTCAAATCATAGTCCAACAGACACCTCATATTACCAGCCCTTTCTGAATCCTGCTCTTACCTGAGTGGAATAGATTTATGTTCTAAGATACGGGTAAATCAGGAGTCCTTCTGCCTGTGTTCTGAGCCAAAGAATGTATGGTGTTCGCACTGGGCTCCACTAATCAATCTAAATTCCAGTTGAATTACTTAGCTCATTTTCAGTAGAGTGCTACAGCATTCACGTGGTTCTTTTTCATCTTAGGGAATGGGCAAAGCAAGCAGAAATAAACTCCTATCTTCTGGCAATATACAGTGACAATGCATCCTTACATCCATGGAAAACTTCAATTAAATCATCTGCAAAAGGATGTCATTTTCTCCATAAAAAAGTAAGTAACTTGTAAATCATAGACTGACTTTTTAAATTTGTTTTTAAATTATTTTCAAGTCTGGTCTTTTTAGAGTATTCCTAACTAATAAAACAACTGGTCCTGGTCCTCCAAGACCACTCGGGAAGAGCACCTAAGGCAAATTACCTCTTAATTGAAAACAAACCTTCAGCTCAACACCTAGTGTAAAGTTAAGAACCCCTATATTTAATAAAGCTGGAAAACTATACATATTACAGTATTTCCACTAAGCTTACTAGCTAGGAATTACCCTCTCAGCAGTACAGTCTTGATACAATCTGGCAGGTTTGCTTTTCACTTTCCATTTTCATAATTTGATCTGAGTTTCTGGACAATGTCAAGGCTCCAAGAATAGGTTTGTCCAGTCTAGTAGCCTTGTTTGCTGTAAGCAAATTTCTTAGTGTTGGCAACTTTGGGCATCATAATCTCCTGGAAGTACAGAAGAGGAAAATCAAAGGCTTCTCCTTGAAGGGTTGGTTTGTCAAACCGTTACTTTCCAAACAGTTCATACTTCGATCATGTCAGAGATTTATTCCATGAACAAGACAAATTGCAGCTATCCCTTGACATGGTTTCATGATTTGCAGGTCTGATCTGCATTATTTTGGACTCAGTGAATACTTTGGTATGCCTAAACTCCTTGTTATGACTTGAGAAGTCTATTTCTACAACATATAGCACCAACAGACAAAGAGAATCTCAGAAGATTTTTAATTGCTACAGGAAACCGCTTGCCATTCAGTCATTTACTACAATAGACTATCATTAGGACTTTTATATACATTAAGGATTTTAAATTTGTTTAGATTTGTGAAATGATGTTTGTGCCCTGAATAGAAAAATAAATAAATAAATAGAATAGGTGGTATAATCTTTCAGTTGAGGGTTTGCAACTCACTTTGTAACATTTAGCAAATATATTATCTGCACAATTTGTCTTATCATCTTCTGTGTTTTCTGTCTTTTGTCAACCTCACATATTTGTCCATGGCTTATCTGAGACAGCTCCATGAGTTGAACAGTCTAATACACCACCAACAGCTCTTTTGACATTGACTAGATGTTGAAAAGTGATGGGCCCAGCTCTTTCTTATGCCTACATACTTTTGTAAACAATACATCGGCTGAATTTAATAGTAATTAAATAAAATTATTATTAAAAATAAGCAAGATCCTCAAATCATTTCCTTTTTGGCATCAGCTATCATAATTATTTACTACAAGGTTGAGCATTACCCATTAAACTATTTAATCACAGTGTTTTGGCACCTATGGCAGAAGTAGTCAGGCATTATATGTGAAGCTCTCTTACGTCAGTGCCTGGAGGTAAGTAATCAATGTGGCAAAGATGATCTGGGTGCAGAAGATGTATATCTCTCATTCCAGTGATTAGTTTGTCAAAGCCACAAGGTCTACCAATATACTTATTTAACCTGTCAAAAGGATATAATACAGCCTGAAAAGTCATCATCAAACCTGATGTAGCAGAAAATTTCTAACTATTGATTAGATTCAGACATTCATTTTAATCTGAACATGTACTTTGGTGCATCAATAGGTCAAGTAGCCTATGAGTGCAACCTAATAATATTGGAATCTTGAGTCAGCAAGTTAATACACCCCTGAGTACCTCAAATTACTTTCTCCTGGGATGACTTATAGAATAATAGACTGAAGATGTGTTCAACTACATCATCTCTCTCCTCTTTTTTGGTCCAAGTCCTATGTGATGTACCAGGTGCAGACAGGTACTTCAAGTCTTATATTCATTATTTCTGAAATAAAATTAAACAAAAGTAAGACTCTAAACTCATTCATCCATTTAAAAAATAAGATTTGTAGTATTGGAATGACCTGTGGAGTGGGAGAGGTTAAAAAAAAGAAATAAAGCAAATTAAAATGGGATTTAGCTAAACCTGCTGTCACATCTGTCAAGAGAGGCTCAAATGAAGAAAGAAAAATAAATTAGACTCTCAACTCCCCGAAACAGCTATCACTTGGAGTATTTTATTTTGAAAGGAAGAAACCTTTTCTATAACCAATTTTTTTCTAAACAGTGGAATAGTGTACCTACTGAGTTCACTTTGTAAAGTGTCATATAATTCATCATGTATGTCATGATCATAAGGCTGGGTTTGTTGCTCTATTCCTTGTTGATGAAGTTATTAATAGGATTTTCAGCTATTTGGTTAGATAAAATTTTTTAGTGTATGTGATTTATTTTTATTTTACTTTTGCATTTTGCATTATTTATAACAATCTCCTGCAACTTTTCTGCCATATAGTTCCTCATAACCAAACAAAAAAGAATGCATCTCCTTTATTTCCCCACCAGCAGTAAAATCCTTTATATGTATTACACCAAAATTCCAGAAGCAATTGGAATAGAGTCTTTAGGGAACTTAAGAAAACCAGCATTTCAAAATCTTTACATACTTGATACTCACCAGGAAATACAGTGGTCATCAAAAACCTGAAAAACCTAACTTTTACTTATGATTTTATTAAACAGAATGATAAAATACAAGGAGTTATTTTGCTTAAGTTATGGATACTTGTTGCATTTTTTCTAACTACATCGAAGAACTACTTTACAGATTACATAATATGAAAATTCAATAATTAAACTAATTCAAATTAAACTGGACAATATGCATTAGGGAAAGAAAAGTCTACATGAATGTATAAAATATTATAAATCTACCTTTACAAGAAACAATTTTCATTTGCAGCAAAGTTGCCCATTTCTTATGCTGGATATAAAGGAAAAAATACAAGGCAGTGGATGTAATTAAATAAATGTACAGACTACTTATCTCACTCAGGAATGATAACTTGCACACTGTAGCTTATATTTCTTCTCTGTGGAAGGAGTGCAGAGAAGCATCCCCATGTACTATAGCTCACCTTCACACAAGTATGAGAACTCAGTGGATTTCCCCTTACCTGAAAACTCCAGTACTGGGGATACAGGGCAGTGCAGGCAACTGAAGGTAGAATTCATCTCATGCAGCTTTAGACATCTAAAAATCTTTGGTCTTTAGTCTACACATCCATTATCAGTTTCTCCTGCTAGAGACAACGCAAGGAAAGAGACATCTTCTGAGGATGGTTCTTCTCACTTATTTTAAGATGGGTTGACTTCAGTTGACCCCACCTATGAAGACACCTGGGTGTCTCCCTATTAACTATTGCGGGATCCTACTTCTAACATCTACAAATCTCATGTGAATAAAATGCCACTATAGTAGCTGAACCTTACTTAAGAAAGCTGAACGTTCCTTATGAAAGGCACTCCCTTAAATTAACTTCCAATTCAATTAATCAACAATCTAGACTGCCTTTAAATAGTTGTCAGACTGCAAGGGTTTAAATTTTCCCTGTCCTGCCATGGGAAAAGGTCAAGAAACCCATTCACAATGTCATCAGCTGGTGAGGGAATAATTCCCACAGCCCCAGAAAAAACCTTGAGGAGTAATGCAAGATACTCAGCAAGATCCTACTGTGTTAGTCAGGGTCAAAACCACCTGACATAAAATATACTTAGGCCACTACGGCTTCATTATCCTTTGTGCTTTAATTTTTGAAGTCTGCAACTATACATTTCATTATTCCAGATAAAGCCATTCCACTTCCAGGACTCAAAATGAAGCTATGTATATAAACAAAAGTATTTTATGTGTTAAAATATATTCATTTACAGGTATACATATATATATATATATATATACCCTTTTAGGGATACATACACATTTATAGTGTGGTGTATTTACAGATGAATATTTTTATTTGTCTTTTGCTACATAAATCCCTGTCTATTTGACATAGTGACTAAATGTTCTGTTCAGATCCTTTTCCACAGGTAAAAGCATAACAGACCTAAAGATGCTTTTTTCTTATTCTGTATAAATTTTAGGTAAGAAATAGCTCCCTTCTCCTTGCAGTTGTCTGTAAAGCCCTTATTCCTCAATTACTTTTGCTTTTATGCAATAACAATGCTAAAAATTGTTGAAGAGGGAAGCAATACATAGAGTGATCTTTTTTTTTTTCTTTTGATTATTGTTGACAATTACATGATTACCTTTCAGAGAAAATTTTTCAAACAACTTTTAAAAGTAGTTTTGTTTTTTCCTTAAAACTTTAACTGACTTTTACTTCCAAACTTGTTCTGTTATTTACCTAAACACACCAGTGAAAAAATGTTTTACTAATTCTAAGGAGCACAGTTTTTGGTAACACTCATTTCACTGACAGAAACTGAGTGGAAGGACCATCCTGTAACCACCAACCTTTATTCTTATTCAGCCCCATAACTTTAACTTGCAACTACTCAGGAATAAGCTGCCAAACTAAAACCAGACAGTTTGGGCTATACAAAAAGAGAGGGGAGGGGAAGAGGGAGGCCAAGGAGTCTCTCTACTTTGGTACAGAGAGGAGTTTTGCTATACCTTGTATTTGTGACGCATCTTCCAGGAAAAAGGAGGAAACTTTTGCTATACCATGTATTTGTGGTGCAGCTTCCAGGAAAGCAAGCAGTGGCAAAAGACTGTGGAGACTGCCGGAGGCATTTTGACACAGCCTGTTTGTGAATCAGCTGTGTCTTGCACAGTTGCTTCTGCAAAAGTGGACTGAGTTATCTCTGGCCCAAGTCTATACGCACCCATGAATGACAAAATAAAGGATAATGCTGTTCCATACGCATGTCTGAAGATCCTGTGGTCTGGTGACTCCCTCACAAAGGAGTCTGACAGCCATAATTTTGTGCCCTAGATGGATTGTAATGGAGCTGTTTGTTTTTTTATTTTGGGGAACAAATCCTTATAAAGCAGCTGTAGGCTAAACACTAAGATAAACCACAGGCAGAGGTAATGTTTACAGTAGCATCTGCACTAGCATATGTCAGAAGGGCTTAAAAAAAGAATTTATTTCAGCATTTCATTTAGACTAATAATGCCAGCAAAGGGACATTATTAAATAGAGAGAGAGAATATGGATTTCAGAGACCATCAGTTCAAGAGAATTATCAGACTGAGAATCTAAACGTATTTAGGTCAAGGTTGGATTATAAATTCAGAAACTTCTTCTTAATAGAGTATTTCCCTATTGATTTCTTTCCTTCTGACTCCTACTGAGTCTGCATCTGTTCCTTCTCTAAGTAGACAGAACATGGAATAGATGCAAATATGGTGCAGTTTGTTGATTATATTCTTGGCTGTGTTTATCTGCTGGAAGCCTCACCATCAGGCAGTCAATTTAATCAAACAATAATCTTCAGTCAATGGTGATCTTTTATAAAAAAATATGTCCATGGCACCTGCTGCGTCCTGTATTTATTGAAGATGCATCTCTTCATGGGTTTTAACAAAATTGTCTAAAAATTATAATCAAGAGGATTATTTGTAATAACAGGCAGTACCACATGTAAGTTTTTCGTCCTGGCCCAAGACAATATAGCTTTTCTTTGGGAACAGTTAACATCCTTCTGGTATGGGCCAGAATATTATTCATTACATCTCTGACATTCCCCATGGCTATGCAAAAGCATGAACAAATCAGCTCCTTTGCCAGTTCAGGGTTTTATTCTGAACACTGAGGTTTGTTAGTTGAGCCAACCTAAATCTCTTGGTTTAGACTCTCTCCTACACCCATGATTAAATGGAAAGGGAAGGCAAGGGAGGTTTCTGCCATTCCCTTTCCACTAAGAACATCTCTAATCTTAAATAACATAGAATTTTAGCTTCATAAAAGGTGTAGGAAAGTTGATGTTAAAAAAGAGTGAAAAATTAGAGCTGTTAGTATACTCACATTAGAGGTAAACAAACTGGTTTCGCACAGTAGTAACTATAAGAGCTAGGGATGAGAATGAGTGTGAATTATAGAACAGGTGTATTCTTTTTCTCAGGCACTTCTGTTTTTATTGTTATTTTGAGGGCTCCCATCCTCTGGAATGTCCTCCACCTTCTCCCCAGAAGCCACTACCCATAATGAAAGACTGGCTGATTTTCACCTTCCTGAGACTGAAAAGGC
Source organism: Morus bassanus (assembly GCA_031468815.1). Lineage (NCBI taxonomy): Eukaryota > Metazoa > Chordata > Aves > Suliformes > Sulidae > Morus > Morus bassanus. Next base: position 81,345,519 of record CM062568.1, on the reverse strand, counting down.
CAAACCCAAAATCTCAACTATCTCACTTTGTTCCATCAGGCAGGACATATGGCTGCCTAATCCCCACTTGAAAACCCCTCAGCAATGAAGCTCCACAATATGCCCCAGGCAATCTATTCTAATATTTCACTAGTTGTTAGGTGTTTTTGCTAATAGGCAGCTTTGGCTATATTTGCTATTATTTAGCCCATTGCTTTTTGTCCTATCCACACTGACATAGAGAGCAACTGTTCAGTTGTTCAGCACATCTTGTATCTGAACACCACTGTCACATCACACATTGGTGTTTTCATTTTTAATTTAAACATTCCAGTTTAATTCAATCTTTCATGTAGGTCGGGTTTTCTAGACCTCTCTGGAGTCTCTCCAGTGGTTTCAGAAGGTTCTTGAAGGGCTGCCAAAAACCAAAGAAATATTCAGCTGAGGTCTTGTCAGTGCAGAGTGGAGCAGAAAGATCATTTGTCTGTATAATACCTGCCCTTTTCACAGCAGCATGACGTTGGTGACTTACGTTGTTCTTGTGATCTACTGTAACCTGTAGGTCTTTTTCTAAACAACTGACAACAGCAGAGTTCGATTTTTAGACCAGATATTTTTTTCCCAGTGTAACTGATTATACATCCCTGAGTTCAGAGCAATGTATTCTCTGTACTGAGAGATTCACACCAATTTGCCAAGATTGTGTTAAAATCTGGGTACATATTCCTGGCAGTCTTCCCAACCTTGGTATGATCTCCAGATTTAATAATAACACTCTGTATCAGCCAGACATTAATAAATTTATTAAGTAGAGCTGGACCAGGACAAGTCCTGAAGAAACCAGGTTGGTATGCCCTTCAATATGACAGTGAAAACATGTTCTTGTACTGTGATAGAATAAATCTGATGGGCTCAACCTTTGCTTTTTTTACACTCAGGCCCCCAAAAAGCTGCTATTAGGCATCTAGCTTCACTAGGCTATACACTAAGCTACCTCAGATAACTGATATTTTCAATAACATTTATATCAGAATAAAATTTTCCAAGCATTCAAAAATGGGGCCTTTTTAACTATATTATAATATTTAATTTAAAAAAACACAGCAAAATATTCTCTTTTTAAAATTTGTTTTAGAGAAGACGAAATAAATGTAATTTCACTTTTTCTCAAGAACAGTAAAAAAAAATTATATTCACCTACTTCCTTTCTTCCTTTTATGTCTATGAAAGTGATACTTATAACGGATACTATGATTGCGCTAATACCATCAGACAGTGGATGTACCGAGACTATAGGTCCTAAATAAGTCACGGACTGCATTGCAAGAAGTGTAAATAGTACACAGTAGTAAACCTATTACTCTTGACAAAAGATGTTCAGGGAAAATTACTGCAAAATGTACTTCAGTAAGTTCCAAATGGTATTTGCAAATTCATATTATAAAAGAAGGATATTTTAAGCCATAAAACTTTGCATGCCTAACTCTGTGTTCACTCATTTTATACACACGCTCAACTGGAAGTATTAGTGTCCTGATTAAATGCCATTATCACCTCTTTTGCTCTAGTTGTAGAAATATGCCTTTGCAAAACTCAAGGACGGAATAGAAATAAACCAGCTGACTAAGTGCTTACCAGGGGTAAGGAAAACAAATATATCTGAAGTAGAATTTTTGTATCTCCAGTCTCTAACTCCAGATGATTTGTATGAAATCTCTGTCAGTAAAAGTATGCATGCTTAAAAGTTAGTTTTGAAAATCATTATTTATTTTAAAATTTTCTTCATTTACCAGAGCTGTTGTAGGGCCATGGAAATGTAAAATAAACAAAAAATCACTGAGATAAAATTAAAAACTGAAGTTCTATTTTCATACTGAGGACTTAAATGTGTTATATCAATGTAGATAATAATAGAATCATAAAATAATTTAGGTTGCTTTGAATGTTATCTGGGTCAACATGCTACTCAAGAGATAACAGGCAGACAAGGTTGCTCAGGGCATTGCCCTGTCACATTTTGAAAGTTTTCAAGGATGGTAATCCCGCAGCCTGTCTGTAAACCTGTTGCAGGGTCTGACCAACCTCACTATGAAGATTTTTTTCTTATATCTAATCCCAGTTCACCTTATTGCAGCTTGTGTCCATGGCATCTTGTGTTTTTTCTTGTGCATCTCCAAGAAGTGTCTTTCTTTTTCTTCCCTATGACTACCCACTATGTTGTTGAAGACAGCAACTGCCTCCCTGAGCCTTCTCCCAGCCTCTCCTTCCTTCTGCATCATGCAACTTCTCCCCCTACATTATTTAAGCCTGCTGTTTCAAAGGACTACTGGCTTTGTTCTTCAGCCCAGTGAAGCGAAAGGGACTTAACAAAGCTGTGCTTTTGTGGAATCATGGCCATAAACCAGAGAGCCATTTCAAAGGAGATACTTAATGAGCAATTAATAAATATTCTGGGCCAAGTTTTCTAGTTTTCTTGCAGCTAACAGCTTATACTGGCAGCTGTGTGAGGCTTTGCAGTGTAGTAACAAGAGCTGGTGACTCAAAGCCTAGCTCCATGTGCCTGTTTTGCAGAATTGGGAAAGGTGCACTCTCCAGTCTGCTGAGGACTAAATAGGTCTCTAGCTCAGTACAATGTACAGAAGGGATTGCTGACCTAAAAAGTTTTTTTATCCTTTAAAATTAAACAATACTTCATAGACATGACTGTATTTCAGCAACCTGTAGGACCACTGACACCTATTTAAAAAGATCTCAAAATTACATCTAGACCAGATTTTCAAAGCTTTTCAGGCATTTAGAGAGGCATTTTTAATTTTCTAGGATTTACCAAGCTGCCTACAGTCTTTGAAGAATATAAAATGCTAGCAGGTACCCAGTATCTGATTACTTAGGCAATTACATGCTTTGGTGCCAGTTCCATGTGGCCTTAATTCTGCTAGTACTGCTTAATGACAAGAAGTGTATAAAGTATCAGATCTAAACAGCACCGTAAAAATTCATATCCACGAACACTTTTTTTCTTTTACTTTTTAAAAAATACGTTACTCCTTTTTTGGGTTCTTTTGGTGTTGACAGTATTGATGAGAAAAATAGTTTCAGAGCTGTACATCTAAAGGAAATGTTATTTTTCTGAAACACGAATCACTTCATATTAGGTATACGTCCAGCTGATGAAAGAAAATGTGTTTAATGGCTGCTATTTGGCATTTCTGCTTGTAAAAGAATGAATTATCTGAAATATTTTCTTTACAACTTATCTGTTAGTAGTCACAGTTCACTGCCCTGTTGATCTAGTGAGTAAATCTATCTTCTGCAGAACTGGAAAACCTGCAATTCACACATCTGATCTTATTTCACTAATTGAGTGATCCCTTTTTTCTCTCAGATGACAACTTCTGGCTTCAAGCAAACATTGTGCTACTTTGTCAAAGCCTTTTTCAAATTTCTACTGAATGGCCTGTAGGTGTTTGATTCCCATTATAGCCTGGTAATGTATAGCAAGTACATGAAACAAAATTATTCAAAAAGCCAGTGTTGGGTTGTTACATTCTGTGACTAGCAGTAATGAAATGCATGTGCATGCATCTTCCTTCCTTTTTTTTTCCTCATTTGAATACATATTAGAAAATTATAAACGGTCTTCCTCTGAATGTTCAAAAACAATGTTAACATAGAATTTCATTCCCTTTCAGTCTGAGCTCTAGCAACAATTCCTGGCTGGTTTGGTACGTCTGTGAAGTGCTGTGGAATTAGTCAAGACCAGAATGGCTAGAAGATTTCAACTGGTCTAGCTAAATTTGCATAAAAGAGCTATCTGGTGTCCAGAGGGCTTTTGTTTGTTTGCTTGGTTTTTTGTTTGTTTTTTTTTTTTTTTTCCTTATTTGGGAAAATATTAAGTTTGATATTGGAAAGAAAGATATACCCAAATGTCTGCTTATGCTGAGCTTTAGAGAACTTCTCAAGGTAAGTGAGAGCCTTCTTCAGATGATCTGAATTTATCACTTAGATTCGATGTTATATGACCATATCCTGATGGGTTCAACAGACACTTGCAAAGAAGGCAGCTCAGAATCAATACCACTTGCTTTTGTACTGGAGCAGGGGTTTGAATCCTGATATCTCACATAACAATATATTCTTCTGGCTATAATATTTTCCTCTGCATTTTGAGTGCCTTCCTTCCATTTTTTTATATTTAAACTGTTTCACTTTGGATTGCAAATGCCATGACAGGTAGAACTTTAACTAGAGTCTCCCAGCTTAGTGCCCACCAGGCTGCAAAATCATTCTCCTACTTAACCTGGCACATTCAGTGCCAACTATCCCATTCATTTTTACTGAAAGTTTTTGTTAATATAACTACGGTAGTGAAGCTATAATGTTTATCATTTGTGAGTTCGTATCACATAGCTCCAGCTTAGCATTGGGCCAAGATTAGAAAGCAACAAGAAGCCTTTAGAAAATTTTCCCAATAAAATTGTAATTATTTTAATTTCATTGTTTAGAAGATACTGGATCATTCCTCATGGCTGAATTTAGCACTTTACTGCAATATGCATTATTAAAAGTTATAATTTTGCTGGAGAAGTAGTTGATTAACAAGTTAGAGTGATGTGAGTTACTATCAATTATGAAAAGAATGGTTTAAGTTTGCCTATGTATAAATGCAATCGAAACCTTCCATACTTCATCAGCTTTCTATTTGTGGCCTAATCTTGCACTAGATCAAAAATGCAAGCGCATCCCAATAAAACTAAATTGTGAGTCAGTCAAGTACTGGAATTTGATATGGAACATATTCTAACATTTTATAATTATTTTATCATATTCAAAATAAACAGTTGCCAGAGCAAAGACGCTATTCTGAGGAACTAAACAAAACATTAAGATATAAAAGGCAAATGCAACGGTTTGAGGCTTGTACTTCTCATTTAATTTCCATTTCTGTAAAGTGCAAAATGCCATTAATTTCAATTTTAATTGAAAATATGGAAGTTTGGCAGACTAATACATGTCTTTTTAATAAAATATAAGGAGCTTATTGCTTTGTGAGTTCACGATTTTTGCTTTCTTTTCAATTTATAGTAATATATAAATTCAGGTTTGATAGCCTGAGCTGGTGTTCTTGCAGCTTTTTATGTCGCTTGATGATATTTTTGGTTTTATTTCTAATTAACAAATAACATAATGCAAAAAGTATCATAGAAATATAATCTTCTCCTCTGAAATATATTTTTATATTTCCTCTACAGATTGCTTTTCCTGGTCCATTATAAAAAAGATACTTAAGTTGTATAGCTTACATTCATGAGTGATTCAATCCATATACGTCATTTATGATGTTTTCTTTTTTGTTTGATGTTGAGATTGCTAATACAAGGTTTCCATACGTATGGCTCAGGAAAACTGAAAAGTTCATTTGCAGTATTACCATTAAGAAAAAAAAAAAAAAAAACCAGAAAAAGTTGTAAAAGCAAAATATTCAGCTTCCATACTCTTGTTGCTAACTCATGGAATAAATATCTTTGTGAAGGGAACTGAGGAGACAGCATGCCATTTCATGTTATACAGGTTTTAACCTGGCAGAAAACCCAAGGATATCAGAAATGACAATACCTTTACCTAAAACCAGATTTTAGACAAATGATGTTTTGTTGTTATTGTACTTTCTCTACCTTTTGAATCGAATACTGCTTTGGATACTTAAACTCTTAAAGTAGGCTATCCAGATAAGCAAGTGAAGAAGATGATGACTAAGTATCAATATACTGTTATGAAAACTTCATTCTTGTTTGAAGGTTATTGTTGTCTGTAATAATATTTTCATTCTTTATCTATTTCTTCTGGCTTGATATGTTGAAATTTTTCTCTTTTAAAATTTAAGATAACAGCAGAGAGAAAAACTGATACAAATGCAGAATTTAAAGATCTTTGCACAAGTTTAAGTCTATCTGAACAGATGAATTAACTATAATACTCAAATTTGGTTTAGTTAACTGTTCACAATACAAAGGAGTGTGACAGATAAAGATTAATTCACAACAAACCAAATGTTATGCTAAAAAATGTCTCAACACAACAACAAAAAACACACCCCTCCTCCCAAAAATAGAGAAGGTATCATTATGTTTTAGTTTCCTGAACAATTAAAACAAATTATCGTTTTGTTGCGGGTCCTGAGAGTCAGTTGAGCTCAGACATTACATTTTATAAATTGTTAAAAGTTCTGCTAAAGTCCTGTTACAAACTACCTTTCATATTGGTATGCATCTGCTTCTATTTCTCATGTACATCAAGAAATATAATTTCCATGAATTTTTCATGTGGTTAAATGCAACAAATCTTTCCATTGTCAAACCACAGTAAAACTCTGTCAAGTATTGCTACAGTTTTTTGAATTAGAATGTTCTAAGCAAACATCGTCTGGAGCTTATAGGGGTTGGCAATGAACTGACTGAATAGGAAAAATCAACTAGATGGTTGACAGAGCAGACAAGGCAAAAGTGGGAGGAAAAAACCATAAGCTCCAACCATATATATCTTTCAGCTACCACTAAAAGATGGATGTATGTCAGAAAATTAGGACAGTCAGGGAATAAGCATACTGTTCTTGTTGCTTAAAGGAATTCACAAACACTTATTGATATATCTGAAAACCAGACTGATTCCTTGCTATGAATTCTCATCAAGATTGTTAATAAGTTCCTCACTGTGGTAGCACAATTTCTTACTGTGGTAATGTTGGCTAATTGCTAAATGTCCACCCAACCACTCACTCATTCCCACTCCTCAGCAGGATGGGGAAAGGAAAATGGGAAAAAAAACAAGAATGAGAAAGCTAGTGGGTTGAGATAAAGACAAGGACATTGCTTACCAGTCACCATAAAGGGCAAAACAGATTTGACTTGGGGAAAATGAATTTAATTTATTGCCAACTAAAATAGATTTGGCTAGTGAGAAACAAAGACAAATGTTAAAACATCACCTTTCCTCCCCCCTCTCCAGGCTCCACCTCACTCCTTCACTCCAAACATATCTACCCAGCCTCAGTGGTGCAGGGAGGGCTGGCACAAGGAGAGGGCTCATCTGTGTCCTGCAGTGGGTCCATTTTGGAGACAGCTGGAACAAACTGGGTCCAGCATAGGGCAGTCCCTCATCTCTTCTCACAGAGGCCATGCCTGCAGCCCACCCCCACTGCCAACACATTGACACCTGCATCCAATACATGCACTGAATTTGACTTTACATCACATTCTATTTCATACTATTTAACTTTTTTCCCAAAAAGTTTTTTGATATAGTAAGTATTATGCCATCAACACAAAAATAACTGTGAAGATGAGTAAGGTTTAATCCTAGAAAAAGATTAATTTTAAGATTTTGGAAGAATAATACTTCTAGTTATGTCAATGTAATTTTTCATTATATTGTACAAATATTTGTATGTCGGAATAAATCCCTTTTCAATAATGTCAGTAACGTAGATTACAACTCCTGAAGACTAAAACCAGAACTGCTATACTAAAACATAAATAAATCTGCATTGTTACTGTGAAACTAAAAGCTTTGTATATATGTATGCATTTATATACTCACAAAAACTAGTGAGTCAGTTAAAAGGGGTTTTCTTTTAGTGATTTCACAAAGTGGTATTTCAGAGTTTTACTAATATTTTGGTTTAAGCTTTGGATGAAAGTTTAAGGATGAGTTTGTGTTTTTTCACACCAGTTCACCCGCCGTCCCAAGTCACTGTCTACAAGCTTGGGAGTAAAATGGTCTATTGAGTAATATTCCCTGGTTCTCTGGTCTTATTTCAGTTCTTACGCTCAATGGATTTCATTCAATTTTAGGGTTGACTGCCAGTGCTCTATCATTTTAGCTGTTCAAGGGAATACCTCAAGAAAAATGTTGAAAAGGTCATTTCCATAGTTTCCCTGCAATCATATTGCTCTGCATGATAAAGTCTCAAACACTAAATCTGGACTTGCTAGTAACTGTTTTCTTTTGCCTCTGAGACAGATAATGAGGTAGGATAATTATAAAGAGGTTAGTTTGTCTTCAATACGTCTTGAAAAGTTTTAATTGTCTATTTGATGGGATTTTCTGGAAAGCTGAAAGAAAGAGAATTTTGCAGTATCTCTAGTTACAGTAGCAGACTCCTTGGAATGGTTTGAAGCTATGGTGGTAGAGCATTTCAAATTATCTTTGAGACAAGAATCACACAGCATTTAAAGTAACATGCAACAGGAAGATAAAATGAAAATTATAATTTATCTTTTTAGGTTTGGGTTTTTTTTGTCAGAAGATACTGGCATTACAGAAAACTCCAATTATGTTTACTGAGTAAACATAATTTCCTGACATGATTCCAGGAAGGACAGCAGGTATTTAACAAAAAGTTTAGGGATTTAGGAGTATGACAATTGACACTCAGTGCCAGAAGTAAGCCATCCAATTCTGGAAGAGAAATTCTACAGTCAGACATGCTCATAGGTTCTTGATTTCATGCTTTAAAAGAGAGAACAGATAGAACTTAGTGACTGTAGCTTTCCCTCATAAATATCTATCTCGAGGCCATAGCTGTGCACCTAAATGGAACTTGAACTAGAATCTGATCTTCCTCCAGCTGTTTTCTGTCCAGGTTCTCCTACTGAGTAATAAATGTAAATGCAGTGACATAGGAATCAAGAAGGTCAAATATGATTGCTTAATGGTTCTTTTTTGCCTTAAAGTCTGTAAATCTGGGAATCCATCTATCTATACTGGAAGCCATGACTGGCAGAAACTATTTTTTTTTTAAATTCCAGATCAGTGGTGCTGTTTTTCCAAAGAAGGATAGATAATCTATGGTGAAAGATAAAGTGGAAGGGCATAAACATAATTCTTCTCTTTTTCCATTTTCTTTTTGTCCCTTCAATACATCTGTAATGGATCTGGCTGGGATGGAGTTAACTTCCTCCTCAGCAGCCCACGTGGTGTTGTACTTTGCATTTGTGGCTAAAACAATGTTGATACACCAACATTTTGGCTGTCATTGAACAGTGCTTGCATGGCACTCTTTCTACCCCCTTGTCCAAAGCAGGCTGGGGTTGGGAGTGGACACAGCTGAGGCCTCTGACCCAAACTGACCAAAGGGATATTCTATGCTATATGAAGTCATGCTCATCAATGAAAGCTAAAGGAAAGGAGGAGGAAGAAGAGACATCTTTGGTTATGGCATTTGTCTTCCCAAGCAACAGTTACATGTGCTGAGGCCCGGGTTCTCCAAAAGAGGCTGGACTTTGCCTGCTGATGGGAAGTAGTGAATGAAATCCTTTTTTTGCTTTGCTTGTGTGGGCAGCTTTTGCTTCCTTTATTAAACTGTCATTATCTCGATTCATGAGTCTTTTAACTTTCCTTTTATTTTCTACCCATTCTGTGGGAGAGGGGACTAAGTGAGAGAGAGTGTGGGTGTTTGGCTGCTCGCTGGGGTCAACTCACCACAATTTGTAATTATGATTCATTTTCCCTCTTGTTAGACTTATTCAGCAGAATAAGCAGGGGATGCACAAACAAGGTTGCCTACTGAATTTAAATCCTAAGTTTGGTTGACTTTACTCAGTATGAAAATACGGTAAGTTACTATTAATCTGATAATATGGGCACTTAGAAGTTCAGGAGAATATATACATATCTCAATCCAATAATTTTACACAACTGTCTTTTTTAATGTAATATGAACAATGGAGTGAAGCACTCACCTGCCTATTTGTATTCTGTCAGGAAAACAAACTGCACAAGTCTTAGTCCTTCAAATTTAAAGGGATGTAGAAGCTGATAAGATTTTGTTTATATATAACAAGAGAGCATTTAAGACACCTGAACAGATTTTTTTAAAGCAAAGACAAAAAGTAATAGGAGAAAAGAAATAGAATCCTTCATGTCCTGTCATTTTTATAGTGTGCATTTGTGCAAAAAAAAAAAAAAAAGTGTTTATGAGTCTCTAGTATAGTATTTATTGCCAAGTCACCAGCAAAGCAGTTAAAGTAACGTCTCTAGGTTTTCTTTTCTTCTACAGCCAAACAAAAGAATACCTGGGAAACATTCTAAGTCAGTTCAAAATCTTTATACACTCTGGGTGAAAAAATGTTCTTTTAATGAAACCTAAGAATTGCCTTTGAGACAACACTGCAATTGCTATGAAATTTTCAAATGCTTATCTTAATAAAAAGTTTGTTAGGTTTACAAATGTAAACATATTTCTACAGAGGGAACTCATTCCCGATATTGAGGATATCATTAGAGTTATCTGTCATCAGCCTTGTTTCTTAATAAGACTACGATGGTCAAATATGTTCTAATCTTTTATTTTTATGGAGTGGGTAAGAAAGGTTGGAATTTTGGAATACACCCAAATAAGTAGAGGTATAGATAGATGAACACATGCAGCTAGATACAAGATCCAGGTAGACAAGAGATTTATCTACTGGAGGAAACAGACCAAATTCCTCTGGATCAGAGGAAACTAATGATTTTCTCATTTTTTTTTCCCTAATGTGTTCAAATTGCATTGTGAAGAACTGCTGCAATAACTTTTCTTTTTGCATCTTTGAGACAAATGCTTGATACACTGCATGACTGTTACTTTCTGTTCTAATTCACCGCACCTGACAGGTTGACAACTGAAACCTTGTTAGTTCTCCCATCACCCAGTATGGGAGGGGGTTTGTACATGACCAACCCATTACACTTTTATCCAGTAAACTCCTTGGATCAGAGCTAAATAATTTATTTGTTCTTTGGTTTTCTGAAAAGATTTAGCAAAGTGTAGAAGAGGCAGTAAAAAGAAGCAAGCGTTATGCACAAACAAAAAAGATTATTTACCCTATTTCAAAAGTTAGTTTGAATGATGTGCTTGAAAACTGTTTTTGTTTACATTGTCAGAGACTGAAGACTAATAAAACACACTTGTCCTTCTCTATCAGTCTGCCTCTATTCTCACCTTTAGTGATCTTTTCTATAAATCACCACTGGTCATTCTCTTTCACTGTTCATAGACATCCTGCTCTTGTGGTGAATTCACCTTTAGCCATCTAAGGGGATGCAGTAATATCATGAGTTTGCCCTGGCCAAGAGCTGGGCCAAATCCAAAAAGGAGCTGAGTTTGAGGAGTCATGGCGAAAAGAACAACAAAAACAAGAACTAAGAATAAGTGAATCCTGACATGGGCCATAGATGAGTGGCTAACTAGAAAACAGTGCCTGAAACTGCTGAAAAGGTATATCACAGTGTTTTTGTGGACTGATGTTATCTGCAGCCTCTGTCAACAGCTGGCTATAAAAACCCTCAGCAGTATAGAGCAAGGCAGGGTGTTGGGAGGGACATCCTTAAATGGATGTTCCATACCATGTAAAGAGAGGCAAGGGGCTGAGGTGGAATGTCTATGCATCAGTGTTGAGCTACTCACACTGGCTGTAGGGATTATGGTGTTCCCTGGGCTCAGTTGCACCATATTTTCAGAGATGCAGCCAAAGCAGGTCTCAGCAGGTGGCAGGTGTGCGAGAGTAAGTGTGACTGAGTCTAGAATACAGAAATGGAATTTCCAGTATTTCAGCTTGAGCCCATTGCCTTTTTTCCTGTCAATGAGCACCACTGAGAAGGGTCTGGCTTCATTTTCATTCCTTCGCATCAGGTATATATACACATGGATAAGATCCTTCTGATTCTTCTATTCTCCAGGCTAAACAGTCCCAGCTCTGTCAGCTTCATATGAAAGATGCTCCAGTCCCTTAATGATCTTTGTGGTTTTTCTCTGGACTTGTCCCAGAAAGTCCATATCTTTCTTGTATTGCGGAGTCAAGAATGTACCCAGTACTCCTGAAGCGTCTCATAAGTGACAAGCATCACCTTCCTCGACCTGCTGGCCACACTGCCCCTAATGTAGCCCAGGACACTGTTGGTCACATTTGCCAAGATGGCACATTGTTGGCTTATGTTCAACTTGTCAACCAGAACCCTGGTGGTGGTGAGGGCTGGAGCACTTGCCCCATGGGGAGGGGCTGGGAGAGCTAGGCTGAGTTAGGTTGGAGAAGGGAGGTCTTCAATGCCCCAAACAGACTTCCAGTGCCTACGAGAGGTCATCAAGGAAGTGGAGGTAGTCTTCTCACAACGGTGCAGGGCAAGAGAGTGAGAGACAATGGGCACAGGAGAAGTTCAGGCTGTGTATAAGGAGAAACTGTTTCCCTTTAAGGACAGTGAGGCAGTGGAGCAGGTTGCCCTGAGAGGCCTTGTCACCTCTGTCCTTGGTGGGTTTCAACCCCCAACTAGACCAAGCTGTGAGGAGCCCAGAGCTGCCCCTGCTGTAGGCAGGGGGTTGGACTAGAGACCTCCTGAGGTCCCTCCCAGCCTGAATTATCCTGTGATATGATAATTCTAAGTGCAGAAATGTATACAGGAGAAGAGGGTATATTTTTCCTTGCTTACAGGTTTATATACTTCATATAGGATTTACACCTTTTTCACATTCATTTAGGGCAGTCATTTTCATTCAATGCAAAAGAAGATTAGATATCAATATTTTGACTACCAGAAGGCATAAACTTTTTTGCATTATTGCTATTTACTATATTTACTTACTTGTCATTCAAACCTGTGTAATGAAAACCATTTGTTGAAATCTTTTCTGGCAGCATTTATTATATTCACTAAGCTTCAGAAAATAAAACTCCCTTAACAGCAACAGAAAGAAAATCTAAAACACAGTGACTTCGAGCTTGATTTGTAGATATTACAGCTATTTTGAAGACAACAGATTTGTTTGCATTATGTCATTTCCCAACCAGCACAGCGTGTGCCTTCATTACAAATATATTCATTGGGCTGTGCTGAAAATGTTCCCCAAGTCAAAATTAGATCCAAATGAGATCTCTTGAGTATATTGAGAATTAGAATGAAGGCCCCCAGCTATAAGGAATATGTATAACAATATCCTGACAAGAATATTCACCCTAGAAAGTGCTAAAAATTTAGGATTATTATGCCTCACTGGATTATAGAGGGGGACAGAAGAGAATATATCAGAAATGAAGACAAAACTGGAACAGAGATTAGAAAGCTACTGAAAAGGGAAAACATATGTTCTAACAAACCATTTATTGTGCAATATTAACTGTGCAATATTAGGTAAGAATGCTAAAATGACAAAGTCCTTGGAGTATATTTCCACGAAATTCAAGAATTGATGGGTACGTCCAAACCAAAATTCTGCATAGCAGATAGTCAGATAGATTTGTACCCTTTTGGGCTATTACCATAAAAATTCTCTCTTCCACTACATAATCTCAATAAACAAATTGCATGACTAAAAATAAAATCCAGAAAACCCTGAGCAAACCCCCAAGTCAAAGTTATAGTATATTATTACAAATATATACACTTCAGTCATTGATTAAGATTGGCATGAAGAAGTTTATGTTCTGCCAAACACACAGAATGGTTCCATAAAGAACTGCATGTATTTACATTCGTGAGGGGCCCACATTCATTTATTTAGAAGTATAAATCAATACAAGATCTTTGGACTGGTAACACCTTTTCTCACAAGCTATTAAAAAACCCCAGACTTTTACTTAGCAGCACCTTACACCTGGCAATATTAAAAAAAAAAAAAAAAAACAAAACAAAAGGGCAAAAACCCCACCTCAAAATGGGAATATACTAATATTTTCTGATAGCAACTCAGAAAGGATTATTTCTATAGAAAAAACAGTGTTATTAAAGAGGAAAAAAAGGAATTATTTTAAGGACCAGGCTGAAATAAATAAAATGAAAATCAGTAATACACAATGAAGTCACACACAAAATTTTGTTTCTTGTTGGGAGTAATTGATTGAAGAAAGTTAGTAGCTGTATTAGGTGATCACAAGGGGGCTATGTATTCCCGGGATAATACAAGTCTGAAGAAGGTAATACTGAAGAGGTGACAGAGAAGAGACTTCCTGTAATAAAAGGGAAGCATACATGCTACTGACAAGATATCAGAAATACCCACATACAATTCAAATAATATTTAAGAAAACTAATAGATGAAATGTGAAAATATAAAAAGAAGAATTACTCAGATGATAAGGGGGATGAAAACTCTAATTTAGAACAAGGAATTAAAAGCATGTTGTTTCTTCAGCCTACAAGAACAAAACCCAAGAGGGAAATGAATAATGTTTGCAATTTCTTAATGGAAGAACAATTAGAAAAGGAAAAGAAAACAAATCAAAACAACTTAAGGTATAGGGAATGTTGGAACAAAAGCTAGTACATAAAACCTATGAATATGTATATGAATAAATGAAAGCTGGACATTTGAATAAGCTTCCTAGCTCAGGGAGGTTATGAACAATTTTTCAGATGGAAAAGTCTTGGAAAGGATCATACAGTGTGAGGGTCTGCAAAACACAGGTACTTGCACCAGTAGTTTAAGAGGTCTTTTTCAGTTCCACAATCTTTAACACCTTTTTACTTAGTGTTTTGATACATAGTTAGAATTCCATGGGCTCAAGTAAAGAATGAACAAATGTGCCCTTTAGGACATGTCCAAAAGTATACAAGATAGAAAAAAAAAAAAAAAAAAAGGAAAAAATAGATTGTAAGGTATGGTTTCATTACAAATAATATTGACAACTGGAATCCTGGTGAGAATGTGAAGAGTTTAATATAAAATGAAGGTTAAATATAAGTTGGAAGCCTTCCATATTTTTCCTCTCTGTTTTTTAATCCGCAACCTTAAATTGCTGCTTCCTCTTCTTTCAGGTCCAGACTCCCAGCCTTTATTCAGTTAAAATCCACACTGATTTCAAAGAATGTTGACTATATCCTCTTAACACACAACATTCTTTGATTTTTTTTCTAGAAGTGATCAAAGATAAAGACAGCATCTCATTCTCCTGGCAGTTAAATTTGTACAAACTGAGAGTCAACCAACTGAAATATTATTATCAAATGTTCATTTAGTACTGGCCTAGTTTCCTTTCTATTTAAGTCATGGAAAATTTAATACTGGTTTCAATGAGAGAGTAATTAATCCAAGAAGGAATGATTTTGAAAATCATACCTTTGAACTACAGCAGTGTAAAAGCAACTTCAAAGATAGCTATGGACCTGCCAAAACTGAGTTCAAAATTCTAAGTAATATTAAGCTATGAATCACTGGTTTCTACATTTGGAGAGAGCTCATGAGAACTCAATGTCTCTGATTTTGAAGCCAATTTTCAACTATGTTACTCCATTTCAAAACCAGAGCAGCAGAACAGCAAATCTGCAGTGAATTCATGCCTTGGATAGATTGACAAAGGGGAAAAAGTGAAGGTTTTCTATGAACTATCAGCAAACCCTAACTTTCACATTTCCTAATTCCAATGAAAGCTATACAAATAAAGAAATTATGTATTTTTTCTGAAATGTGATTAGCTACTCGTGTTAATTAGCAAGTCGTTGCTGATAAGACCGTGGGTTCAGAATGTGGCAGTACTGTCCAAGGTGCTGTATTTCCGAGGAAGTACTTCATTGCTGGGTTGGGTTCTGTAGGGTTTTTGGGTATATCGCCTAAATATCCAATGATATATCAGGCAGAGATGACTGTGGTTTCTCAATAGATTCCTCACCCTTTTTTCTTTTAATCACTCTTTTTCTCTCACTCCAAAACCAGATTCTAATATCTTTATCTGTATGTTCAAATTTTCCTGAATATGTAACGTGTTTAGCTTGCTTCCATTATCAAGAAATCCCCTATGCTTTTTAACTTTACATTTTTCTTTTCAATTCCATGCATAAAGACATTTTTACATAGAACCAAACTTATTTAATTTTATCTTTAAAAAATGATCACCCAACAATTCTTATCAAGCAAACTGTGATTGACAGAATTTTGTATGTACTGCTCCAAAGTACAAGTTGTGTAAGAAACCTCATACAAACATTTCTGAAATAGCCTTCTCAAATTCTATTGTAATCACATAAACTGTGATAAAAGTACTTTGTTTTTATTATTTACTTGGTAATGTTAAAAAGGAACAAGAACATTTTGAATGTGGTTTAACACCACTTAACACCTTTTCAGAAGGGTTGTTTTATGACACATAGTACCTAATTTACATGCAGTAAAGGTGCAACTACAGAATAACCTACATAGATACTACAACAAAGAAATTCTAACACTAGGTAATCAGATTTATGTCTGCCTCAGGCATTTTTTATCTTTTGTTTAGTATCATTGGCAAATGTAATGCATTATTATTGACTAAAAACCATCTCAAACTGTCCATAAATAGGTTTCCTGGCCAAAAATACCACAATCAAATTCACAGCTGAATTAAGGTCCTGAAAGAATCAAAGATAAAAGTTAATTATGTAAGAGATTCAATTCAGCAGGAAGCTATGGAAAAACATCCTTTAGCTAGTGTTTGGAATTCATGAAAGCTTGTGTTAAGCATGTAAAATGGGCTAATTTTTCTCAACACTGAGTACTTTGTGAGTTTGAGATCATTAATGTGCAAAAGATATAGTTATTGGCAATATCTTAAAACACATTTTTCGAAGTGCCAGAAGATTTGATGAATCTATGTTAATTGGTATTGGTTTAGAGTCTGGGACGATATCTAATTTTTAAAAAGAGTTCCTTACAGTAATAAAGCTAGTGGATTTTTGCTACTAATTTGACTAGAGTCTATTCTTCTCCTTTATTGTTTTGTCTAAAGCATTTTTCCTTTCTCTTTCTTGTCACATCTGTTTAATTTCTGTTGCCTCTCCTACAACAGAAATGGTCTGGGCTATGAAGTGCAGACAGAGCATACCTTTGACCCTGAATTATGCTGTGTGTCACATAAAAGCCTTGGTTCTAGTGTACTTGACATTACACAGGATAGGAAAGTGATCTTAACTTCAATGAAATAAAATTCTGAGGATTAAAAAACCGAACACCTTGGGAGTTCTACTGATTAATTTGCAGCTGCTTATCAATCACAACTTTTTGACCAATTCAGTTTAAGAAATAATTTTTTTCAGAAGTATACAATAGTATTTTTCAATTATTCACTAATGCTTTTGAAAATTCTAAATAAGTTTTGCCTTTTCTTTGGTATAATTCTGTAAAGACATCTACAGATCAAAATGCAAGCAAATGTGTTTGCATGTCAGTCACTCATCTCATGGCAAAGGTAAACTTGTGTTTTTTCTTCCTACTGTTGCTGTTATGAACATCTATTCTACACTGTATTTTCAAATGTGTGAAGACCAAATCCCATATATTTAATTTTTCTAATTTGCTCTATGTTATGTTTTACAACATTTTCAATCTTCCTTTTTTTATTTTCTGTTTTTCAGATGAACTAGGGACAGGATTGGATTTGTCACAGGCCTGGGCCTTTATTAAAGTCCTTTAAAGTAGCAAGATATGCAGCATCTTGATTTATATTTGCTATATATGTATTAATTGTGAAATATATAATAAAGGACATGAAGGAAGTATTATTGCAATACATTCCTTCATTCAGAACAACTCAGTACAATTTTCATGTATATATTGCATAACATACCATGCATATACTACTTTTTATATGGTTGTGTAATTTTTTAAAACATTGATAACGTAATTCAAGCTCCACACAAAAAAACCCACCTTGAAGTGTTCTGTCAGTTGTGTCAAATGCCTTGACTTGTTAACTGCTGCAAATTATGGCTGTTATTTCTAACTTTTGTAAGTTAAATGATTGTGTGGAAAACATAGAAGTAAAGGATATTCAGTCATTTATCTCCACAAACCCCTGAACTTTTCTTTCTCATTACCTTATGCAGTTTGTAGCAACAGCTGTCTTCCTGCGTGATGGATAGCTTTTATATTGTCCTTTGTTTTAACCTGAATGAAATTATTTTGCTAGAAGTGAATATATACATGGGGGAAAAAATCAAATATTTCTGTCCTGATTTCATCCTCATGAGCATATAACAAGGATTCAAACTGTATATTAAAACACCTACCATAAAGGACAAAATCATGCTGACTTTGTCCTATTAATTCTAAAGAGGAAAACAGTGATAAATATATAAAGATATTATGGGTTTTGTTGTGATTTTTATCCAGTTCATTTTTTTTCAGACTAAGCTCTTTCATCATTCTGGGACTGAACTGTCTTGTCTTGCTTTTGTTATTGGCTATCTGACATTTTCACAAGGACAAAAGCATATCAGGTCTGAGAATTGCAGAAGTTCTTGCCAATCATCTGCTCACCGAAAACAAAACCTCATGTAACCACAGCAAAGTTCCAGGTAAACCTAATGTTCTCAACTAACATGGATGGGTACAGTATCTTTTTTTTTTTTTTTTTTTTTTTTTTTGAAAGGATGGTAATTTAAGTGCACCAAGCTCTTCATTTTACCTTAATGACTGTTTTCAGTTTTTCACAGAACACATCATCAGTACTGTTCTATAATTTGTCGGAGTTGAACAGAAGTAGGAATTTGTCTTTCTAACCTTTATTCAAGAGGATTTTTCAAAAATTATTTGAAACATAAGAGGTCAATGTTCTACACTCTACTTAAATACATTGCATATAGCACACACTATGAGAAATTACTGTATGTGGTACTACTTATCTAGTAAAAATAACCTACATATGCATATTCCCATTCAGTTTTCATACAGGAAATACAGTACAATTTAGGAATGCTGTCATATAGAGGAGGATTAGTTGTCCACAAATAACAAATAAAAAATATTTTTTCCTTCCAATATAAACCAATTCATGCTTACCTTAACAGAGTTTCTACTTCTGGTGACTCTAACAATGTCATGGTTTGATTAGTCTGTGCTATTGTTTTAAGCCAAAGTTTTTCCACTTTCATTATATGTCATATGTCATATTCTTTCATTATCTCCAGTCTCCCCCAAAATCCTCAGTTTTGGCAATACCAGCAAAGCTGAGCCCTTCCCTCACAGATATTGTAAGCAAGTCTTTTTTTTTTCTTTTTTTTTTTTTTTTCTTTGTCAGCCTAAACACCCCAATGAAATACTTTCAGAAGTGATATTAGCTTTCCTTGTTCACAGTGGCACACTCAGATTGCTCTTTCAAGCAGTTGTATAAAGCACAAAAATCCCATCCTAGACTCTAAAGAGGTTGTGATATTCATTCTTGTCCTATTGGGCTGAGCACAGCGATAATATAAGAAATGATAAATTGATCTTATTATGGTGCACCTATACATTTTTCTCTGTTGGATTCCCCTCAAGATGTCATTTCTTTTACACAGGTTTTTACCATTGGGCTTTTTTATACTTTAAGTCAAGGGCATTTGGCCTTTGGAAAGCTGTTAGGAACTTAGTCACTCTCTTACACTGATTTATTTTCTTAAATCAATATATTGCGTGATATACTCCTTACCACGAAAACTGTGTCTTTCATGACAAACAATGCCAAAGTTTGGCTGTGAAAATGCATAATCTGTTTTCTAATGATGTCTACTATAGTCTTGCTCATCTACTAATGTTAGTAAAATACTTGGTAACATAGCCCAGAAAGCCAACCGTATCCTGGTTTGCATCAAAAGCAGCGTGGCCAGCAGGTCAAGGGAGGTGATTCTGCCCCTCTACTCTGCTCTGGTGACACTCCACCTGCAGTACTGCGTCCAGCTCTGGGGTCCCCAGCACAGAAAAGAGATGGCCCTGTTAGAGTGAGTCCAGAGGAGGGCCACAAAAATGATCGGAAGACTAGAACACTTCTCCTATGAGGACAGGCTGAGAGAGTTGGGGTTGTTCAGCCTGGAGAAGAGAAGACTGCGGAGAGACCTTATTGCAGTCTTTTAGTATATAAAGGGGGGTTATAAGAAAGTCAGAGAGAGACATTTTACCAGACCCTGTGGAGATGGGATAAGGGGTAGCAGTTTTAAACTGAAAGAGGGTAGATTTAGATTGCACATTATGAAGAATTTGTTTACAATGAGGGTGGTGAAATGAAACACTGGAATAGGTTGCCCAGAGAAGTTGTGGATTCCCCATCACTGGAATTGTTCAAGGTCAGGTTGAACGGGGCTTTGAGCAACCTGATCTAGTGAAAGATGTCTTGCCTGTGGCAAAAGAGTTAGATTAGATGGTCTTTGAAGGTTCCTTCTAACTCAAACCATTCTGTGACTCCATAAAGCTTTCCAAAATAATTTTCTGTATTATAAATATATTTAATATATTGGGGTTTTTTTGTTCTATGAAAAACAGAGATTCCACACACACACACACACTCATCTCAAAATTGTCTATGAATGTGTTTATATTTAAGGACAGTACCTCAACATTTAGGGTTCATGCTTCATTCATCTTCTGCTACAACTCCATCCAGAGCTTCTATTTAGGAATTATCTTAATGTCTCCAGTTCCTTTGTCCATTTCACCAGGCAGCTGCATTATTCTACACTGGCAGTATACTTTTCCTGCATCTTTTTTAATGAACTTCATCTTGGTATTAGTTGTCTGTTTCAATGTACACTCCACAGCCTGCACTGAATTTTAATTGAAAACAAAACTGGAGATGAAAACCTGTTACTGGAAGAGCCTCTCGGAAAAGCTAAACTGCCTGCAACCATTTTTCAGACACTGTTCAGAGCCAAGGAATCAAATATATGCTTAATTTAGAGAACAAGTTTTGACAAATGTTTTGTACAAACCCACTACCAGGATAGTACAGCAGCAGGTTCCAGCTCAATCAAGTACCAATTTCTTGTACCAGGGCAGAGGAGAGCAATAAAGACATTTCCTACCTGCTACCTACCTTCTAGAACACACAGAATAATCAGTGTAGACACTGCCTTCAGAATTTCACCCCCAAAATATCTATTTCTTCATTAATTACAAAAGAAATCTCAGATGACCAGCTTACATAGATATATGGACAATACAGCTACTTAAAGTTTGTTAAAATATCTCCTTCCTCTTGATGTGGAAAAACTAAGACAGCCTGTCTGGAAGATGGTTACCTTTGGAGTGACTACTGGGAAACAGGCACTTCTAGGACACAGTCCATCCAGCTTGTTTCAGACTTCCATTCTATGATTTTTGTCCTAGAAGTGATTATGTTCCCTTTGAGTCTAAACGCACTCTAGATCAGTAACTCAGAAATGGACTTCTATACTTCAGATGAATCTTACCTGAAAAGACTTTGAAAGTGACTTTAAGGAGGCTTACTGGAATAGTTTCCAGTTACTATAGAAAACCTATGGGGAGGAAAAGATGGAAAAGAAAGAGGGAGAAAGAGAGATATGAGCAGAAAGAGGAATTTAAATTATTTAGCCTTATTCTGTATATAACAATATATTTGATGGTGTCCTCTCCAGCAAAGCACAGGAAAGCAAGTTCACCTGTCCAATTTAATTTGCCCAGTATCTTACTTGTATATTTCAAAAGAATAATCTGAAAGACTCAGTATATAATTCTGTTATGTTAATGAGGTTAAAATAATTTTTTGTAGTTAATGTGAAAAACACCTAATCCCCAAAAACTGCTTCTGAGAACTTTTTAAGACCAAAATACTTCAGGAAATTAAAAGTTTTCACTCTGATTGGTGAGTTAGCCTTTAGGTGTATGAATCAGTCCTGCTGGCTTGCTTTGCTGTTTTGTGTATTCTCACTTACAGTACTGTTCTTATTAGTTTGTAAGCTTCAAGGTCAATCCAAGTTCAAATTTTGTTGAGGACTATAAAAGAAGCATATAAGACAACAAAGTAATATGAATTTTCAATGTAATGACTATTATTTTGGGTAGAATATTATGAGAAAAATAGAAAGTCAAGCACTGGTCACAGCTGGGAAGCCTTTCATTGTTGTCTTCAGATGCATATGAACCTGTGGAGAGACTACTAACGTACATTAACAGTCACGTTTTCCAATCTGGATGCATTAAAATGTGTCACATATTTTTACAGTCTAGTTTATACAAATAAAATACAAGATATGCTGTAAGATACATCTATGAACTTAGTGGCACAAAATACTAATATGCAGATGAAAAATAGGTGCTTGAAATTGCAGGTACCAAATTAAAGTGGGTAAACTTTAAGTATCTGCTTTGCACAGTACCTTAAGTTGGGAGGCTACTTTTAGTATGTCTGCAGTACAGAGATAGAGATCCTTTCAGTGTAGCAGCTCTGAACTGCCTTCAGGAGGGATTTCCTTCCTGTATTGAACAAGGGAGGGCTAAGAAGTCTGGCTCTCAGTTTAGGAATGCAAATTAGGTGCCTAAAATTAAATTCTGTGAATAACTTCTTAAATGGTTGTGCATGCCAGAAATACCTCTTTGGTACCTGCACGCTAGCTTTTCAGCCTCTTAAAAAGATATGAATAAAATAGCATTCAAACAACACTGAATATCTGAATCAATAAAGAAAATTATTTAGAAACCTTATTTAAGAGAGTTGTGTTTGTTTTCTTTTTCCACTATAACTTTTTTTTTTTTTTTCCCAGGCAATGTTAGAGCAGTTGGAATACTCTAATCTTGTTTCCTCATAGCTCTCAGGAACTGCAATTTTTCATTTTCAACAGTCAGGAAAATCTATTTCTTACCATATTGCCTTTTTTGTGCTGAGAATGGCCCTTTGATAGAAGCAGTATTTAAATAAAATAAATATATCTTTTAGATACAGATGTTACTTTTAGCAACTGAAAGCTAGTCTGGGCTACATCATGTCATTTTTTCCTTCAGAGACTCTTTTATTGGTGATACACTTATTCTAATACTCTCTGGCAGTGTTAGGCATGGGAAGAGTTGGAGGGAAAGCAATGGATGTTATTCCAAGGGTGTTCACAGTAGTGTAAGCACACCAGCATGAGAGAGGAAGCAGAGTTCGAGCACTGCCGCAGAGGTCTGCAGTAGGAACATAATAAGCAAGAAGACGGGCTGTACCATAAAAGCAGGAAGGAGGTAGGATCCTGGGAAACTATGAAAGCAGATCAGGGTATCCCCTGTTCCCTAGAAGAACCACAGCCACAGGAGCAAAACGTAGTCCAACAGCTTTCTGTGCTTAAAGGCACCCAGAATGGGTGCTGTAGAGCTAGGTGAGATTTGGCCTGAGCAGCTGCAGATAACACTTAGGCAGCTGCTAGCTTTTACCTTTGTCAGATGTTACTGGCCTTATAGACACAGCTGAATGTACCTGTTCCTGAACTATTACATCTTATTGATTCACATGATAAACCCTAAGATACATGATCCATCCTACAGCACCCAATACAGGCCTTTGAGTCTACAGATGAACCAGCACCTACATTATGCAAGTTTTAGCTGTTGCAGTGTTTGTTTTACAAATCTCAAATATAGGCAGAAGTGATAAGATTTCCAAAGACATGAGAAGAACTGATAGTTATTTAGGTGTGTAAAACCAGCTGTTTTTAAGGGTGTCTTAAAGGGTCTGTATCTAAAGATTAAGGTTGCTCCCAAGAGCTAAGATATATAGCTGTTGTACTTCTCATAGCACTGAGGGTGGTGTTTTACAATGACCATTAATACTGTGCTTGATCTTTTAGTAATTAAAATTAAGATATTCCTAAAAATTGCCATGTTTTCTCCAAGGTTTAGGCACTTAAAGCCTGCCAATGCTGGGAGAAGTATTTTGAAGTTGCTGAAAAATGTACATTCATGTTCATTTCCCTATAGTACTTCTGTGGGGCAAAATCACACAATTGCTTCTTCATTTCTGTTCCATGAATCTTGTTATTCTCCAAAGGTACCAGCTATATTTACTTATTTAATAAAATAATGTGTGTACTAAATGATCAATTTTAGGGAAAAAAACGCCAACTTTTGTGAATGTATTAAATGTCCCAAAATTTGGCATTTTTTTGAAAATTATACATCAACTGTATATTTGAAAATTATACATCTCACCCCTCCCAAGCCAATGGACCACAGGATGGAGACCAGGGGGATAAAGTCCCTCCCACTGTTAGGGAAGACCAGGTTCATGACTGCCTGAAGAACCTGTGTATACATAAGTCTATGGGACCTGATGAGATGCATCAGGGAATTGGCTGATGTAGTTGCCAAGACACTCTCCATGATATCTGAAAAGTCATGGCAGTCAGGTGAAGTTCCTGGGGACTGGAGGAAGGGAAACATTGTGCCCATCTTTAAAAAGGGTAGAAAGGAGGACCCGGGGAACTACCATCCTGTCAGCCTCACCTCTGTGCCTGGGAAGATCATGGAACAGATCCTCCTAGAAGCTATGCTAAGGCACATGGGGGACAGGGATGTGATTCGACACAGCCAGCATGGCTTCACCAAGGGCAAGTCCTGCCTGACCAACCTAGTGGCCTTCTATGGTGGAGTGACTACATCAGTGGATGAGGGAAGAGCTATGGATGTCATCTACCTGGACTTCTGTAAGGCCTTTGACATGGTCCCCCACAGCACCCTTTTCTCTAAACTGGGGAGATAAGGATTTGATGGGTGGACTGTTCAGTGGATAAGGAATTGGTTGGATGGTCCCATCCAGAGGGCAGTGGTCAATGGCTCAATGTCCAGGTGGAGACCGGTGATGAGTGGTGTCCCTCAGTGGTCCGTACTGGGACCAGTACTATTTAATATCTTCATCAATGACATAGACAGTGGGATTGAGTGCACCCTCAGCAAGTTTGCAGATGACACCAAACTGAGCGGTGTAGTTGACACACCAGAAGGAAGGATGTCATCCAAAGAGACATATACAAGCTGGAGAGGTGGGCCTGTGGGAACCTCATGAGGTTCAACAAGGCCAAGTGCAAGGTCCTGCACCAGGGTCAGGGCAACCTCCAGCATCAATACAGGCTAGGGGATGAAAAGATTGAGAGCAGCTCTGCGGAGAAGGATTTGGGGGTACTCATGGACGAAAAGCTGGACATGAGCCAACAATGTGCGCTTGCAGCCCAGAAGGCCAGCTGTATCCTGGGCTACATCAAAAGAAGCATGGCCAGCAGGTCGAGGGAGGTGATTCTGCCCCTCTACTCTGCTCTGGTGAGACCCCACCTGGAGTACTGCGTCCAGCTCTGGAGCTCTCAACACAGGAAGGACATGGAACTGTTGGAACGGGTCCAGAGGAGGGCCACAGAAATGATCCGAGGGCCGGAGCATCTCTCCTATGAGGACAGACTGAGAGAGTTGGGGTTGTTCAGCCTGGAGAAGAGAAGGCTGCGGGGAGACCTTATTGCAGCCTTCCAGTACTTAAAGAGGGACTATAGGAAAGATGGGGGCAATCTCCTTAACAAGGCCTGTTGTGACAGGACAAGGTGTAACGGTTTTAAACTAAAGGAGGGTAGATTTAGACGGGATATAAGGAAAAATTTTTTTACAATGAGGGTGGTGAAACACTGGAACAGGTTGCCCAGAGAGGAGGTAGATGCCCTATCCCTAGAAACATTCAAGGACAGATTGGATGGGACTCTGAGCAACCTGATCTAGTTGAAGATGTCCCTGCTCATTGCAGGGGGATTGGACTAGATGACCTTTAAACATCCCTTCCAACTTAAACTCTTCTATGATTCTATGACTGATTAAAAAAGCAACAAAAAAACCCTAGGTATGTGTGCATTATTCTAGATTGGTATATGAATTAGTCCCAGTCACATAGAATCTCATATTTAATGGAGGTTGTCTGTTTAAAATAATAACCTTTTGACAATGATTTAAAAACTTAAAAATGTTTGCAAAAATTGAGTTATTTGCTCGGGTTCATGTTAAATAGTCTCTTCCAATGGCACCTGCATCTTTTCATTTAGCTACAGAGGAATCATCTTTTAAGCTGTCTCAAAGTGATTTATTTTCTTTTTCTAGGCTAAGGAACAACTATCTTACATTTCTTAACACAACCTATAAGATCTCATAAAGAATATCTATTTCATGAAACATACAAAAGCCCTTAGGAACATATTAATATTAAAGGATCCAGTCTCTGACCTTAAAAAAATGATTGTTTGTTCCATAAATAAAAATATGCTGAGATGTAAGGAAAATGACTAATATAAAAACCTATGTGCACTACAGCTCTGAATGATTTGCCACCTCCCTTTAAAAGTTAGACATTGGTACTTGTGTCCAGAAAGAGCTTTTGATCCCAGCTTCCTGCACAAATTAGAGAATGCAGATCTTAATAGCTGTATCATAGAAAAGAAGTAGAGCAGAATGTACATCAATACTTTAAAAGTCAGAAATGACCTGAGGCAATCAGCACAAGAAGATAGGGGAACAGTTAAATTTGTAAGTCTGCTTTGTTGTAGATATCATTTGGCAGGCTTTTACATTCCCTGGCTTTGTGCTTCCTCATGTAAGATGTGATCATGGAACTCCCCTACAGTTTTAGTCCTCAGGAAAAAGCAACAGCACATTGGGTCATATACCAGCCAGGATTTTAATCTCTTTCCTTGGAATCTAACAGGCAATGTCTGACTGACTGACAAGAAGACATACTCCAGAGGAAGAAATTGCTAATCAGAGAAGAAAATTAAACTCTGATAATGCCTCAAATAACACAAGAAAAAAAACTTCAAAGTGTAAAGATAAATACCACCTCAAATATCTACCCTCCAGACTATTATCAGAAGTGGGTGGATGAGCAAGAATCCTGCCAGACTGCTATTTTCAGAGAAGTATAATTATGAAGTGATTTCTTCTGCTCTTAAGATACCATCTGGGCAAACTTTTCGATCTTGAAAAGTAGTTCAAAGGACCTCTCCAAAGAAGTACAACACTTCAATGCAAGTTGAAAGAGCAGCAAAAACTAAACTGATTGCAAATATGTGAACAAGGTATTGTTAATAGGGATTTCTAAGCAATCAGAGAGGGTTAAATGCCTCTCTTGAAACTGGGTGAAACCTTGGTCACCATTGAACTCCATGAGAGCTTTGCAATTGCTTTTCAATGCAATGAGGATTTAACTCGTTAGTTTGATTCCTTGTTAATAGACTACAGAACATGATCAAAGGGAAATTCCAACGAATTGGTTAGTGCATTCAAGGAAAGCTGTGAAGGATATAAGGCTCCAGCCACTTGAGGGAGTCTCCTACTTTAGCAAGTTCTACAGGTTTATTAGATTGGAGAGTGCTACTTCCTTTGAGATTGAATTCCTGCAAAAGCACTTTCTAACTAAAAGATCCCAGTTTCAGAAGTCAAATAATCAAAATGGAATCAGTCTTGCTGGTTGAATGAGA
This sequence comes from Morus bassanus, assembly GCA_031468815.1. NCBI lineage: Eukaryota > Metazoa > Chordata > Aves > Suliformes > Sulidae > Morus > Morus bassanus. Next base: position 81,318,357 of record CM062568.1, on the reverse strand, counting down.
ATTGATTGAGGGACTTTCCAAAGACTATGTTGTTTCTTTTTATACATTATACTGCTTAAGTGTCATACTACATTTGCAGTATGATTGATACTGCTTGTAACATCGTTAAGTCTGAAAGATTGAATGAAATAAATCAGTGCAGCTACTACTGACTTTAAGAAAATATTAATACGTGTTTCTTTTCCCATGCTACATAAATTATCAAATACATTACAAGTGATGATAGACAAAAAATTTAGAAAATTTGGTTGGTTGGTTGGTTGGTTGGTTTTTGCTTCCCAAGTTGTTGTGGTTTAGCCCCGGTCAGCAACTAAGCACCACACAGCCGCTCGCTCACTCCCCCCACCCTTGTGGGATGGGAGAGAGAATCGGAAGGGCCAAAGTAAGAAAACTCATGGGTTGAGATAAGAACAGTTTAATAATTAGAATAAAACAGCAATAATACTAATATAATGAAAAGGAAAATAATGAGAGAGAGATGAAACACTGGAAGAAGAGGAAAAAAAAAGGAAAAAAAAAAACCAAACCCAAAACTAAACAACAAGTGCTGCAACCGCTCACCACCTGCCGACCGACGCTGCCGGTCCCTGAGCCGCGATCGCTGCCTCCCCCGGCCAACTCCCCCCAGTTAATATAGTAGGCATGACGTCACATGATATGGAATACCCTTTGGCCAATTCGAATCAGCTCTCCTGGTTGTATCCCCTCCCCTCCCGGCTTCTTGTACACCTCGCAGAGCATGGGAAGCTAGAAAGTCCTTGACTAGTGTAAACACTACCCAGGAACAACTAAAACACCAGTGTGTTATCAACATTATTTGCATACCAAGTCTAAAACACAGCACTATACTAGCTACAGTGAAGAAAATCAACTATCCCAGCTAAAACCGTGACACAAGTCCAGACATCTGAGGAAAAGGATAACACATAGTTACATCCATCAAGCATGGCCATTGTTTCAACACTGATTTCTGGTTGCAGTCTTCAGCTTTGTTTCCACCTATTGAAACTGGGTGACAAGGCATAAGTTCAGAAGGAAAAAAACCTCTGAATTCATCAGGAAAGAAACTTTGTAAAATTATGCAAGATTAGTACCTCTTGTAAGCTCTGGCACAACTAGAAAATCACAGAATCACAGAATAGTTGAGGCTGGAAAGCATCTCTGTACGTCATGCAGGCCAAACCTATTCAAAGCAGGTCCAGTTCAGGGCTGTGTCTGGCTGGGTTTTTAATATCTCCATGAAAGGAGACTCCACAACCTCCCTGGGCAGTCTGTTCCAGTGTTCAAACACCCTGCCAGATGTTGCTACCCATAAGTTTAGTGCATTTTCAAAAATTGTGGTGGGCAGCTCAAGAGCAGTGTTGGAGCATATGTAGGGTGGTTGAGAGTGCTGAAGGGTGAACTACTTCATTAAGGAACCAGATTTTCTTCCTCCTTTTCCTAGCTATCCATCTTCTGGGGACAGAACTATACTTTGGCCACTGGGCTATATCATAAGACTCAAATTACTTTGTATTTACCTGAACATCTGACTTATATCACATACAGACTGTTAGGAATTAAAAGGGGGAGATGGTTTGCAGGAAACAGAAATATTTCATTTTCTTCTTCTTTTGTTATTCATAAGGGTGTGAGATGATTCAGTTGGTACCAGCAGAAAGGAATTTCCTTGAGTTTTTAGAAAAAAATAGTTGCATGTAACAAAAGGTGGACAATATTGGTTTACTTTAAATTAATTTTATAATTGACTGTGATTTTGATTTAACGAACTAGATCATGTAACAGCTGTCTTTCATACTTGTTAAATGAAAACAAAACAAATTTTGGCCAGCATGCCAGACTTGGCAAGAGCCTGTTATGAATTATTGATATCCAGGCTTTGAGTTCTATCTTGAGTCTTTCAGAAATACTCTTCTTTTAACCTTTGTTTTCCAATTTATGGCCATCTATTGGGCATATGATACAGATACTATTACATTTTCCACTTTACAAACACCGTCCTTTAATAAAAAACCACTTGTTTCTTAAATCTGAAAGTCTTGGTTTTTGACCAATTACTCAGTGGAAATATCATGTCAACAACAAATAATTTTGGAATTTGCCATACTAAAACCTGCTAAAAATAGCCATACACTTTGCAGATACATATTTATTGTATAGGAGATTGTTAAAATAAAGAATCATTTATACGTTAGGCAATGAGCTTTCCTTTTCTCTGATCTTATTCTCCCTAGTCTCTTTAATAGGATTGAGTGCTTTCCTCCAAGTCTTTTTCTTTTCTCCTTTTAAACTTATGCAACCTTCTCTGCTGTCCCTATAGCTCTAAAAAATATAAAGATTGAAAAAGTAAGAGCTTGGGATGATATAACTGGGCTGGGGGGGCATGATTTGCAAGTAACTGACTGTAGCCCTTTACCTTCTCCCTGAACATAAGAATTTAATAACACAAAAGCTGATAAAAAAACCTTCACACTAAAATCCTCTCACCTCTTCTGTCTAAATTATTTAACTATGAATCTCATCACGACATTTAAATATCTGAGATCTTAGTTCCTATTTTTTTTTGTGGATACTTATATCCAGATACAAACTGTGTCAGGGAAGCCTCAAGTTAACTAGCAAAGTAAAGCTGTTAGATGCTAATTAAAAGAAATATGGAAATTATTCTATCTAGATATCCAGAGGGAGGAAGAGGAAAAGAAAAAAATAATAATAAGCTAATAGAATCTAATATTACATAGAAATCTACACATTTCAGAGGTATAGAATAATTAACTGTCACTTAGATATGAAAAAGGTGTATATAGAATTTATAGACAAAGCAGAAAACAAAAAATACTGTATATTGTATGTATATATATAGTGTACCCCGTACATATATAACTATAATTAATTGCATTTATATGCAGATATATAAACTTCACTTTATGTAAATAAAACCTAATGACCTCCATAAGAGTAATTTCTTAATTCATTGGAAACAATTAAGATACTTATTCCATTTTGGTATTCTTTATTCATATCAGCAGTCTCTCTGATACCACAGGAATTTTTTTATATTTAAGTATATAAGACCAGAAAATGGTCTTAGAGTTTATCTGAAGGTTTTATTATTTGGATTTACTAATATAACAGTAGTTTGACACCTGTTAGGTATGGAACTGAAGCAAGCATGACTCTCTACAACTGGCTTTAGGAAGAAGACTGCTTTCATTCTTGGCACTGGAGAAAATACAGAGAAGAAAGGCAATAAATTTTACAATTTTCTAAAGTGCTTGAGCACCTTCTAAACTAAAGATAAGTTGAAAGATAAGCAGCTACATATTTGAAGTACAACAGCATGAAGTGCGAGTGCTGTAGGAATCAGTGATGTTGAAGAGAGACATTGGAACAGATATTTCCAGTTCACCTTTGGGCTTGTTGCTTTTCCTCCTTCCCTCCGCTTTAGTGCAACATCTTTGTTCATTGTGTTTCCTTTCAGAACTAACCAGTAAAGGACAGAATATTTTTACAATTGTAAATTACTGGTACATTTTTCTATATTAATAGCAGCAAGTAATCACACTACATTTGGTGTGAAAAATACACATAAGCTAGGTTCAATTCATACTTCACAAAATTTTTTAAAGCTCTTATTTTACTCTACTAATTTATTTGCATACTGCGGCTTAATTTACAGTGGCCTTGACACTGTTAGAACACAGTAGGAGTTGCTTTGAATTACACTCTGTCTAGGAAAAAATGAAAGCACAGCCAAAGATTGACATAAACCGAAGAGAGCAGTCTCTTTTTTGCCTATTATCCTGGCAACAAGGAAAATATGAGAAGGAACGCCTTCTTTTAAACTGTCTGGATGATTGCTTTAATGTGAGGCAAACTGCCTCCTGTGAGATGATGTACTAAAACATGGTTATATTATCAGGCTGAAGCTTCCTGAAAACATCTGTATGTTAAAGTATTTGTCTCAGACAGCTTAAGTTCTATTTAGACATGCTGCAAGTGACAGTGACACACTACAAGAGAAATCAATAGGTACCTTATTTGTGGTTGACAGTCAGTTTCTTTGACATAGACAGATAGAGCTGTTTGGTGAGATCTAGCATATCTCCTCTAGTCTCCAGCTGCTACTCCAGAAATGCACATGTCACTTCTTCACCTCGTGTCCCTCCTATCAGCCCCTCAGCAGTGTCTTAGAGATTCTAGGCAGTGAGAAATATTTCTTCATGATGATGGTTAGATGACTGGTTCCTGCCCTCCTGAGTCCTAGGTGTAAAGGTGGGATACAGACAGTCCATTGTCCACACTCCTTTCATCAACAGAACAGATTTTTTCCAAAGCTGTCTTAATGGACAGACAGGAATCTCCCTGACACTGCAGTCTGTACAGTAGGTATTAATGACATCTGTAGAAATAATTTTTCTTTAGTGTGCATATAAGCAACATGAAAGAAAAACTAACTCAAAGCTTGTTAACACTTGCAACTCTGAATTTGTCTGCACTGAGGATGAAGGGCAAGGCCTGAGACAATGCTTGGGAGAGCTTTTCCTAGCAAGAGGATAGAAGAGGTATAAGCAGTGTTTCCCAGGAGCAGCTACCTGCCCTGGATTTTCAGGGCTGTGGCATAAACTAAGGACACCTAAAACTCACACCTGTAGGACCTACAACCCTGCATAACTAACTGCTTTTCTTTTGAGCAGATCCAGTCCAAGATCATAAAAATAAATAGGGTATTGACACAATTTCAGAAATCTGCTAACAGTAATAGTTTTGTTGATATATCTAATTTGAGAGAAATTAATTTTAGACTTTTATAATAAATGATTTCTTGTAGTGACTAGGCCAAACTGTATATGACTTGTTATTCCAACTCAGGGCTCAATAAAAAAGGTCTTCTGCGTGGAACTGTTAAAAGAGATAGGTTTAAAATAAAAGGCCTCTCTGAGAGTAGAATTGCTTTTAAACAATGTATCATATCCTAATACAAGTGTCATTTTCTGACACTGAAAGGAGCAAGGGTGTCAAGATTCAGAGCTGAGCTGCACAGCTCTGCTTCAAGTTTCCACTTCCACAGTTTCTCCAAGATCTGCCATGTGAAATATTAGGGTACTGAGAGGACTCATTCTCATTTTTTGTCTCAGGTCACTTGTCACTGAGTAGATCTACATGAGAACATGAGTCACATGCCAAAGGCAGGAGGCCCTTCATCTTGCCACCACCTACTATCCTTTTATCCTGCCACTGATAGACTGCTTTCATTTCCATTCACCCAAGGATTTAAAGTGGCCAGTGGGAGTGATGTTAGAACAGTGGAAAATTAATGCTCTATAGCTAAGGAGAAAAATGAGCATATTTGAAAAGCTGTAAAATACCGTTAAATTAAAGCAGACAAAAAAAACCCCACTAAACCTGAAAGAAATAAAAAATTGTAATATGCAGTTCACTGCTCCATCATGTCCAATCTGTCTCATAACATCATGTCTGAGTCATAACTCACTGATGGCAGTGCCTCACACCTACTGTTTCAGAAGGCAGTAAAAGTTCCTGGCGATATAAACAACAAGCTTTTAGACAAACCATTGCAAGTGCGTTACTTTGCTTAGGGAAAGATTTCTTCCCTGACCCTGGGAAGTGACCATTATATACAACAAAGCATGAGACTAGACTCTTATTACTTCTGTTATTGCAAATGTTGTTCATAGTCATAAAATTTTACAGACCTTTTTAAAATTTAGCTATCCAGTGAGTTAAGTGCTTGCTAACAAAAGTGATGCTTTCCTTTTCCTGTCACATGAAACAGGACAATCTTGTGGTTTTGGGGTTTTTTTATTTTATTTTAGCTTAATATTTTCCTCCACAATAGGTCCTGTAGAATTAAAAATATAGATTAAATCCATGTGATACAAAAGATCATCCTTTTATCCTTTATAATCTTCAACTACTACCCCATCAAACAAAGCTCTGCATTTTGAAGCCTTTGGTTGAAACAGCATCACCCTGTTAGTTTGTTACTATACAGACAGTCATGCAACACATACATCTAGGTAAAATAGAATACAATTAAGGGCATAAGTTACCATTGTTCTCTATATGGGGATCAAGCGGCATGTTGCAATCTAGTTACCCTTTAATGCACATCAAATGCTGGTGCTGTTCTACCTCAGCACTTTTACTGTTTAGAAAAACAGCTAAGTTAGTCTAATAGAACTTGCTTTTCATTTGCATCTGTTTTGAGCAGACGACATGAAAGAAAAATGCTGCCTTTTACTGATTTATTTTATAAGAACGTTATGGAACTTAGGAGGAAATAAACATATAATCAGGAAATCCACGATATAAACATTTAATGATCTCAGATAAGTGCATAAAACCCAAATATGTTGGGTTTTTAGAGAAGCTTACGCAAGGATTTTGCTGGTCATCAGTGTAAATTTCTTTTCAAGTTAAGAGCTACCATTTCCATTAAGCTTAAGGGTTTACAGATAAGTTAGACTGCCAGTCTCTAACTTTGTGATATATTTACTTTCCTTTATTTTATTTTAATGGGAATTTAATTTCATAGTTCACTGATTATTTCTTTGAAGGTCTGTCAGACCTTATGTTTGCTCAGTGCTTAAGAGTATCTATTTGACATTAAAGAAACTCAAAGGATCAAAATATTCACAAAACATATTCTTCAAGAGTAGACTGGGAGATCCATTTACAGTAGTTAGGTTTCTCTGGATCACTTTTCTATAAGCGGTGCAACCAACTTTCCTAATCATAAATTTTCATTATTAGTTATTGTATTTCCACAGTTCTGGTATTCATTGCATGCCTTTTGTACCCTATGAAACAAGCTGTAATGCAATTATTGCAACCTCAACTTGTTGGGCAAAGAAGTAGGCTAGTATGACCTTGCCCAAGATCCTCATTTTTTAAAGTCCTGGGTTTCTGTTTTAAAGGGTAAGACAGGATTTAATAAATTTTACTAGGGGTTTGTCAGAACTGCCCTTTTGCAGGGAAAGAAGGGTTATGGCTATAACAGTCATACTAGTTTAGAAATCATAACTTACCATGCTAGCAAATGTATAATACCTAATCTTGCTAGCACTGAAGATAATAGTGCAGAGACAGTACAAAAAAAGAATAGAAGTGTATTACAAGTGAAGAAGGGAAGGAAGGAGGAGGGGAAAGAGAAAATTGCTCATATTCTTTCAAGGGATTTAATTTTACGTGTTTGTGAGGGAAATACAAGCTAACAGCATTTAGTGGAGGTAATAAAACTCAAAGAACTATAATGGGAACAAATATAGTCATGTTTGCACATATATCTGCGTATACATCTTTATGCATACATATACATGAACCAAAAGAATAGTTAGCCAGACTTTTGAAATTATCTTTTCATTAAGAAATGCACACATGCTCAGATACACACATACTCTGAGACATGTTGAGTTGAAGCTGAGTTTGAAAGGGTGCATTTGTAAAAAACAAGCCTTTCCAAGGGCCTGGTATTGCAATCATTATCCATGACAAACACTTTGAGCTGGCATGGAAAAAAATTCTATTCCATATTTGTGGAGGTGCGAGACTACAAGTCTCCTATGTATTTTTAAATGAAGTGATGAGTGAAAAATTAGAGAAAACAGCATTTAACTATTTGCGTGTGCCATGCTTAGGGTGCAGCAGTAGAATATGAAGATGAAATGGTGCAACACTCTACAAAAGCTTTTGCTTGTGTTCAAAGGATGCAGAGTATATTGTACTTTTATTCTTTAGGTAGTGCATAGATGACAGAGAACTCTAATGGCAGTTGTTCTTTTCCCACCATCAGTTGTTTTAATGTCTGGGCGTAAAATGAAAATTCCACTGAGGATTTGACAGAGATGTTTGTATGGATCCTTAGTCCATACTGGCAATAAACAATTCTTTGGAAGCTCAGCTGCAGGTGAAGTGCAGCACTGTCAACCTAGTGTTTCCAGGTCAGATACTGTTGAAAGCACTTGGTGACTTCTCATTTGATAAAACAATAATTCAGAGATGACTGAACATGTCTAGCTGATGAAGACAGATCAAATATTCTCCTTATCTCTGAGATAATCTTTCCAACTGAAGAGTACAGTATTTGTACTAAATAATATTTTTCTTTAATGCTAATATGTCCTGGAAAATAGTGACCATTATTTGTTCTTATTCCATGAACTTAGTCTTCAGTATTACTCTAGCAACAGCTATTTGTCTGATTTTTCTTTTTATTTTTCTGAGATATGTATGCTTGTGAATGTCTGGTTTTGACTTTTCAAATGTCTTCCTTTAAAAAAAATAAAATTATTATTGTCACTTATCAGATGAGATAATTCATAGTACTGACTTACGTATAGCTGCTTATATGATACTTTTATTAAATGTGAGTGTTGTGGTTTAGCCCCTGTCAGCAACTAAGCACCACGCAGCCGCTCGCTCACTCCCCCACCCCTGTGGGATGGGAGAGAGAATCGGAAGGACCAAAGTAAGAAAACTCATGGGTTGAGATAAGAACAGTTTAATAATTAAAATAAAACAGCAATAATACTAATATAATGAAAAGGAAAATAATGAGAGAGAGAGAGATGAAAACTTGGAAGAAGAGAAAAAAACCCAAAACTGAACAACAAGTGCTGCAACCGCTCACCACCTGCCGACCGATGCTGCCGGTCCCCGAGCTGCGATCGCTGCTTCCCCCGGCCAACTCCCCCCAGTTAATATACTGGGCATGATGTCACATGATATGGAATACCCTTTGACCAATTCGGATCAGCTCTCCGGGTTGTATCCCCTCCCCTCCCAGCTTCTTGTGCACTTGGCAGAGCATGGGAAGCTAGAAAGTCCTTGACGAATGTAGGCACTACCTAGCAACAACTAAAGCATTAGTGTGTTATCAACATTATTTTCATACTAAGTCTAAAACACAGCACTATACTAGCTACAGTGAAGAAAATTAACTATCCCAGCTAAAACCATGACAGTGAGAGTGCTGTCAAATTTTAGATTGGCTCACCAAAGTACAGACACAAAGTACATACAAAGTACATCTTCATTCACCATCTTAAACTTGTATCACTACTGTTCTTCTGACAGCAGTTTGTTGTCTTCTAGTTTGTAGTTGTTTAAGAGCAAATGTCAGGAGCATCTATAATTATTTTGGGGCTACAGAAGGTAGGGAGAGAGCTGAGTGTCCCTGAACTGTCTTCTATGCAGCAGAAGGGAGATCCACGTGGAGCTGTGGAGGCGAGAGTTGCTTTCTAAGGTTTTCCCAGAAACATCTAGAACTTTGTTCTAAAAATGACAGAAGGTTCATAATCTCACAAATATTTTTCAGTCCTCCCATTTCTAATCTGGAGATTGGTCCAATTGAATGAAAGAGTTAAATTCTTTATTCTTTATTTAAAATCTATTCTGGTTTTACCTTGTGCCTTATTCCCAAGTATATGAGTGCAAAACTGTGAGAAAAACAGATTCAGAGAAACATGAAAGGGCTCCTAGTGTCTGTTGACAATAAGATGATAGTAGCACAAAATTTCTAAGTTTGAAAAGGACTGTCTCCAGAAGTATGGTCAAAGATTCAAGAACAGTATCAAGAAACAGCTAAAGTGAGAGAAACCATAAATGTTCCAATGTGTTACGTCTTTAAAAGAACTGAAATAATATATCCACACCTCTTCCCAACCTTCATACTTTAGTAGACATGCAAACAAATTTAAAAATTGAAAAGAAAAAGAGGTATAAACCATGTGTTTGGTTAAAAAGCCCCTCTCACCCCAAATGAGAAAGAAAAAAATTGAAATGTTTTATGGTGGGAGTGTCTTCAAATTAAAAGGAAACCTCTGAAAAGGAAATAATTCAAAATGGATTAAAAATGTGTTTTTCTGTCTATACAGATTGACCTATACTTTCATGGGAAAATGAGTAGATAAAAATACTGTATCAAACACACATCCTTGGCTAAATTAATACCTTGGGCTAGATTTCTTGGCTTGTATTTCTTCTTGGCTTGGCCTTTCCCTTCATGTTCCCCCAGTTTCATTAATCTCTCTCACTGGCTAACAAGGCTTTCACAGTGTTTGCATCATCTGAGCCAACTTGCCAAACAGAGACACCAGAGTCCTGGAGATGGAGCATGAAACTGGTGGTCAGGAGGAGGGCTGTACTTTGTCCTTTCTTTATGTCTTAAGACAACTCAGTCTATCAGATCCCTTTTTCTTTAGATATAGTAAAGGAGTGGCAATTATCTATTATTAGAAAATACTTTGGTGCTAGTAAGTTTAACAAGTAAATATAGGATTAATATTCTCATTACCCATCCTATTTAATTTATACTTTTTGTTCTGTTTTCAGATTTTCCTTTGCTCTTTTTACCCAAAACTATTTCAAGCCTTTGATTTTCCCTTGTTCTGTGAGAATTTATATTTTAATAACAACATAAAACTATTAAATAGTCTCACAGATGTGGAGGAGTGGCTAGCTAACAGAGGCCACGACGTATATATGAGCAACCCAAGCTGTCTCAGGGAGTATTGAGTGCCCGCCGTCCTTGAGGCAACCTTGAGAGCAAGGGGGAGGAGACTGGGTTTTGGCGGGCTGGCGAGCAGGAGCTTGAGGGGTGGGTCTGGGCGGTCCGAGGCGCGTGGTCGGCAACATCGAACGAATCGGAATGTCCTAAGGGGCGCGTGAACAGGAGCTCACCACCAATCAGATTGTTTGTTTAAGCGCGTGATCGTTTGTAGCTCTATATATTCTGTAACGACGGTTAATAAAGTGAGGCTGATGCTTGTACTCATATTGAGATTGTCATCAGTAACTCCGGACCGCCGCCCCGACTCCGACATCTGGTAGCAGAGGATGGTTGATTTCCGAAGCAGCGGATGGTTGATTTCCGAACCAGCGGATGGTTGATTTCCGAACCTCGAGACTGCGGTAAGAGCAGCGAGAGAGGGGGAGTCGGGAGAAAAAGGCGGCTGGGAGAGTACTACCGATACGGGGTAGATACAGAGCGCCTGGCCAGCGCCTCCCAGAGGGAGCGACTGCTATTATGGAAGGGGAAGCAGCCGCTATGTTGCTCGTAAGCATACTCTCTAAGAGAGGGATCGAGACAACGGTGAAACAGCTGACCAAGTTAATAAAGTTGGGACAGCGGATGGGACATTTTAAGGACACTCACACGTTGTTTTCCGTGCTTGAATGGCGAGAGTTAGGCGATCCGATGTGGCGAAAGACCATTGAAGGCGATGAGAAGGTGGAAAAGGAAGTAAAATCGGTGCGTGAGCTCTGGAAAGATGTTCTAGAGACGCTAAAAGCTATGAAAGCAGAAAGAGAGGTCGCCTGCGCAGCTGCGCAGATGCTCGCGCCTACGCCGGAAAAAACGAAGAGTGCGGAACCGAAGCATGGGTTAGTTGCTCGGTTGTTCGGACCCCCTCCTCTCACTTGTCGAGGGGTGGTGGTGACCCCCTGTAAAGATGCCATCGAACTGAGGGGAAGAGTGGAAGGAGAGACTCTTTCAAGGGAAGCTGGCGGGGTCTCTCCCCCGAATGTTCCAGCTCCGGCTCCCTTGCAGGGAGGGGCAGAAGTGGTAAGGGCGGAAATGACTCGGGCGGGTGAAAAGGAGGAGAGCTGCCGGTCAGCGCCTCCCTGTTCTCCGCCGGTAAAGCCAGAGGAAGAAAAAGCGGCGCCCTTCGCACCGCCTCTCTACCCTCCCCTACTGCCATCCGACACCACCTCTGCGTCGTCAACACCCCCAGCTGGAGAGGCAGAGAAGAGATCTACCGGAGAGACGAAAAAACTCCTCAAGGAGGTGGTTCGAGAGCTAAAGAACTTGACGACGACGCTTCAGCAAGAGACTCCGGTTAAGAAGCGAGCTGGGACGGAGGACTGTACCCCCCCCTGTCTTTCTGGGCCTCCAGCGGTAACTCGACCTGGCCGTTGGAGTGGTATTGTTAGAGACGCCCTCTTAGATGGGCAGTGGGAGGTGGCCTCGGGTCTTGGTCCGTTGGCTTGCCCCGTTGTACCAACACAGGGAGGGCAAAAATGGGAACCCCATGATTGGAAAATTTTACAGCAAGCAAAAAATACTATTTCACAGTATGGGGTAAAATCCGAAGCCGCACGGCAAATTGTAATTTGGCTTTTCAATGCAGATGTACTCTGTCCTTATGACTGCCAAGCGTTAATGCGATTATTGTTAACTCCTACCCAATTTTTGTTGTGGGGATCCTCTTGGTCTCAACGAGCGGCTGCCGCCGTTGCCCAACACCAACAATTGGGAGACCCTCTTTATGGGATAACGGTTGAGATGTTGGTGGGAGGAGGTCAATTTGCTGATCACCATGTTCAAATGACCTTTCCAACCAATATATTGCAGCTCTCTGCAAAAAATTGCTTTAGAAGCCTTTTTGAGCCTGCCAGGGTCGTCAGCCCCTTCTTTTAGCACTCTAACTCAAGGAGCAACAGAAAAATACAATCATTTTGCTGATAGGCTTTGGGATGCAGTAATGAATCACCCAGATCTGGGGGGCGAGAGTAAAGAGCAAATGTTTCGGATTTTGGCCTTTGATAATGCCAATAAGGCCACTAAAAGTATCTTGGCAAGCTTACCTAAGGGTGCGGGGGTGGATGAAATGCTATCCCGAGTAGAAAGGGCGGGAGCGCAGCGTCAAAATGAGGCTATGGCAGCCGCGGTACAGGGCGCGGTAAAGGAGGTAATACAGCCCTTGGCTGCTGCAGCACAACGAGTTAGATCCCCGGTAATAGATCAACCATTCAAAGGGAACTGCTATCGTTGCGGTGGGTCTGGGCACAGCCAACGCAATTGCCGAACACCTGTTTGGTGTGAACGATGTCAAAGGGATAGTCATTCTACAAAAGTCTGTTCGGGAAACTCCAGAAAGAGCGCGAGGAAAGGCCGTGCGCAGACAAAAATGGCCCCCCCGACTCACCCCAACGGTCAGTTTCAGGGTTCTTCGAACACGCTACTCGCGCAACAGCCGGGAGCCTGGGATTTGACCTGGAAACCGCAATAGAAGTGACCTTACTCTGTTCACAAGTTCAAAAAATTCCAAGCACGGCCTTTGGGCCATTAGTGAAGGGATCAAAAAGAATTGGGGGATTACTCGTGGGCCGATCCTCATCAGGGATTAAGGGACTAATTGTAATTCCGGGGGTAATCGATGCCGATTTTACCGGGCAGGTATGTATAATGGCATATACCATTAGCCCCCCACTATATATTCCGAAAGGTAGCAGGATTGCCCAACTGCTGGCCTTTGATAACATTCTAGGGGACTCACCCAGCGTACCTTGTTTTAGAGGTGATCGAGGTTTTGGATCTACTGGTCCCGCTGTCTGTTTCACACTAAGCATGGATCAGAGACCTTTAGAACGGGTAAGAATTACCCAGGACGGGCATTCTGTTTCATTAACGGCTATGCTAGATTCAGGTGCCGATGTGACCATAATTAATAACAACAGGTGGCCTCGTCAATGGCCTTGCGAAGCTATCAAAACCACAATTGCTGGAGTTGGGGGCAGCTCTATTCCCTACATTAGCAAACAGCCAGTAATTTTTCGATTTCCGGAGGGCCAACAAGTAGCTCTCAGGCCTCATGTGATGGCGTTGCCTGGTGGGCTACAAGCTCTCATAGGTCGCGACATTCTGGGACAGTTAGGGGTGGTAATGACTACAACACCTTTTCGGGACAGGGCCCTGGAGAGCAGCCGCCCAACCCTCCACTGACCTGGATATCAAACGATCCGGTCTGGGTTGACCAGTGGCCCCTGACTGAGGAGCGGTTGCAAATTGCGCGCCAGCTGGTGGCGGAACAGTTAGAAGCGGGGCATATTCGACCCTCTGTTAGCCCCTGGAACACCCCTATTTTTGTTATTCCTAAGAAAAGTGGGAAATGGAGATTGTTGCATGACTTAAGGAAAATTAATGAAACTATGCAACCCATGGGAGCTCTGCAACCAGGTATCCCATCACCAAATATGATACCACAGGGGTGGCATATCCTTATAGTAGATTTAAAAGATTGTTTTTTCACCATCCCTTTACATGAGCAAGATTGCTGCCGATTTGCATTTTCAGTGCCCGCTATCAATAAGGCGGAGCCAGCAAAGAGATACGAATGGGTTGTCTTGCCGCAAGGCATGAAAAACTCTCCCACTTTGTGCCAGTTATTTGTTGCCTGGGCTCTACAGCCAATAAGATTGGCGTGGCCAAAAACGATAATTTATCATTACATGGATGATATTCTCTGTGCACAGCAAGCCCCATGGTCCGAGGCCCATGTCGAAGAATTGTCTAAGGTACTGGGCATTAAAGGTTTACAAATTGCCCCTGAAAAAATTCAAAGGGCCGCACCTTGGAAAAATCTTGGGTGGATTATTGATCAAGCAAAAATTCGGCCCCAAAAAATACAACTAACTACTGAACTGGCGAATCTGAAAGATTTGCAGACCCTTCTCGGAGAGATTCAATGGATCAGAAATTGCGTTGGAATTACAAATACGGACCTTCAACCATTAGTACGTAGTTTACGGGGTACCCACCCTGCAAACCGCGTCGATATAGGGCCAGAACAGCTCCAAGCCATCTCTAAAATATGTGACAAGCTAACAAGGGCTTGGACTAGTCGGCGTATTTTAGAAATGCCAGTGTCATTGCTAATTTGCAATGCCACTGATTCCCCTTTCGCTGTGATTTGTCAATGGCAAAAAGAAATGGGGGGAGATTCCCCTTCCTTATCTAGCAATGCCACTGACAAGCACAGCAAAGAGGGAAGCAGGGAACAGAAAAATAAAAAGGCAACAAATAAGGCACCAGAGTTTATCATATTAGAATGGGTCTTTTCAAAAATACAGCCACGAAAAAGCGTACTAACACGACCAGAAGCAGTGGCTGAGCTAATTCAAAAGGGGAGAACAAGAATAATGGAGATAACGGGACGTGAACCACATGATATAAGCATACCTGTCACTGCAGCGGACCTGGAATGGTGGTTGCGCCATGTCATGGCATTGCAGGAAGCATTGCTAGGTTATGAAGGGACGGTGCATTCCAGGAAACCAGCAGGCCGATTACTGCAGGTACTGAAAAACAACACCTGGATGGAACGGCCTAAGGTGGTAGAAAAGCCTATTGTGAACGGAATAACAGTCTATACAGATGCGGGAAAGAAAAATAAGCATGCGGTGTGCGTCTGGCAGGAGGGAACGTGCTGGAACAAGCATTTTGTACAATGCGAAACAGGAGACAGTTTACAGACACTCGAACTAAAAGCAGTAGCCTGGGCGCTGTCGAATTGGCTAACGGTACCGTTAAATGTGGTCACAGACTCATTATATGTAGCAGGATTAGTGCCAAGACTACAAGACGCGCTGGTAAACGAGATACAGAATCCACAATTAGGAAAGCTGTTCTTAGCGATTCGGGGTCTGTTGACGCAGCGAACCGAACTGTGTTGTATCATTCACGTAAGGAGTCACAAGTTTGAAATAGGGTTAGGAAAAGGAAATCAGTTAGCTGATTCCCTGGTGAGCGCTGCCTGTCCTTTGCCTCCGTTGGATAAATTTGCTCAGGCTCGGCAGGGACATGAGACATTCCATACGAATGCGAGGAGTTTAAGGTGCCAGTATGAAATCTCCGAAGCTGAAGCGCGTTCTATTGTACAGGCATGCCCACGATGTGGAGGACAAGGGCCAGGATTGGCATGGGGGTAAATCCCCGGGGCCTCAAGGCCCTAGAAGTCTGGCAAATGGATGTTACACATGTGCCCGAATTTGGGAAGCTTAAATATGTCCACGTGTCAATTGATACTTTCTCTAAATGTCTCTGGGCCACGGCACTGCCTGGGGAGAAAGCTCAACATGTGTGTAAGCATCTTTTGGCCTGTTTTGCTGTTATGGGTGTACCTGAACAAGTAAAGACGGATAATGGCCCTTCATATACTAGTGAGAAAGTTCGAAAATTTATGCAAATGTGGGGTATTAAACACGTAACTGGAATCCCATATTCTCCTACAGGACAAGGGGTTATAGAAAGAGCCCATCAGGTGATCAAAGATTATCTGGCAAAACAAAAGGATGTGGAAAAAGATCCCCAAATGAGATTGTTGAAGGTTTTGTTTACTTTAAATGATCTCAGTATTATGGGAGATAGGGGAGAGCCCGCAATAGTTATTCACAACCGTCAACTTGCACTGAGCGATCACACAACTCTGCCAAGGCTAAGAGTAAATTATCGTGACCCGCGTACCGGGGAATGGAAGGGACCTGTGTCGGTCATATTTAATGGGAGAGGATATATGTGTGTCTCCACAGGTGAGGGACCAATATGGGTACCTAGTCGTGCAGTGAGACCAGCGCTGGGAAGGTGATGTCGGAATCAACCGGCGTGAACACAGAGTGTCCAGATTGTAAGCAATGTCATCCCTGGGTTCTTGTTGAATGTCAAGGTTGTGATCAACGTTCTTGGATAAATTCATCCATCTGTGTATGTAAGTGGTGTGAACTGTGCGTTAGACAACAGGGGCAGACGGTAAGACTTTTACGGGTCACTGGCCACGTAGCCCCTGACTCCGAGTCAGAAGTACTTTGGGGAATAGCGTGGCGACGACTTGTGTTAAGGGAACAATTCAACAACCCAACAGTACTAAAAATAGAGTGCCAAAGAGACTGTTTAGTCCCTATAAACTGGAAAGTAGCCCCTGAACGGTGGGAACAAACTAAGAGAAAATGTCAAAAGAGGTTTGCCTGGAAAACAAAACAAAAGAAGTGATGACGCTCACATTCTTGACTATTATGTTAATTACCGTAAGCGAAGGAATACATAGAATTGACCCTAGAGAGAATATGTGGGTTGCATGGGCAAATTACTCGGGGCAAAGTGCGTTTTGCTTGTCCATGAGTCGGCCAGAAAACCCTTTTCAGACGTGTCTGATTGGGATACCCGTTGTAATAGAGGATGTAATTAACGAGTATGCGAATTGGTGGAACGGAACCATAGAATACACTGGTCTCTACACTCAGTCCGGGGAATCAAATACACGACCTGTGTGTAACAATTCAGCCATTCAAAAGGGGTTTATAAAAGGTCTAAACCATACCTCCCCAATTCCCTTGCAAGAAATAGATCTAATGGCTAGCGTTCAACCATGGTTTGCTGAGGTTACTTGGAGTGACAATAGGACACTTCCTTTTAATGGATCTGGAGTTATTTCCTTTGGGGAGCCAGGGTATAATAACCCATATAACGCGAAGTTAATTCTGTGGCAAAACGTCAGTGGATACGACCAAGTCTGGCAAAAAGACGATCTCACTTGTCATGAATTGGTCAATACGAGTGGAGGCCACTTACTTCCCCCTGGTTTGTTTCTAATTTGTGGGGAACGTGCCTGGCCCGGCATTCCCCTGAATCCAGTGGGTGGACCTTGTTATATAGGAAAGCTCACTATGTTTACCCCAAGCGCCAGAGACCTTATCGGGCACCTAAACAGAACCTTTTCGAAACGACAAAAAAGGTCTGTATCGTGGTTTGGTGAAAACTGTCAGGATGAAGTTAAAATATGGGGCACAGGTACTCAGGCCCTAGTTTCGTTGTTATTTCCTCAACTAGCTTCTAAGCGAAATGCACAAAATATAAAGAATCTAGCCTGTTGGGCAGAAAAACAATTTAATTTAACATCAGAAATGATATCTGGTCTCCTGACCGATTTAGACAGTGTCCGACACGCGGTTTTACAAGACCGCGCTGCCATTGACTTTCTGCTTCTGGCACACGGACATGGATGTGAGGACTTTGAGGGAATGTGTTGTTTTAACCTCTCTGATCACTCCAGTTCCATACATGAAAAACTAAAACAGTTACAAGACAACTTCAATAAGATCACCATAACTGAATCAGGGCTTGATGCATGGCTAAAAGGGTTAGGCGTAACGGGATGGTTAATGGATGTTGTAAAAGCTCTTTTCATGTTAATCTTAGTTGGAGTATTAATTTTGCTCGTGTTAAGCTGTGTTTTTGGATGTGTAAAATCACTTGTAAACCGCCTTTTGACCCACGCTTGGCTTGCTCAAGAAGAAGAGAAGGGAATTGTGGAGGAGTGGCTAGCTAACAGAGGCCACGACGTATATATGAGCAACCCAAGCTGTCTCAGGGAGTATTGAGCGCCCGCCGTCCTTGAGGCAACCTTGAGAGCAAGGGGGAGGAGACTGGGTTTTGGCGGGCTGGCGAGCAGGAGCTTGAGGGGTGGGTCTGGGCGGTCCGAGGCGCATGGTCGGCAACGTCGAACGAATCGGAATGTCCTAAGGGGCGCGTGAACAGGAGCTCACCACCAATCAGATTGTTTGTTTAAGCGCGTGATCGTTTGTAGCTCTATATATTCTGTAACGACGGTTAATAAAGTGAGGCTGATGCTTGTACTCATATTGAGATTGTCATCAGTAACTCCGGACCGCCGCCCCGACTCCGACACACAGACATTCAAAAAATAAACAGTTGCCACTTAAAGTGAGCAGATGAGCAGAAGTGTTGAAGTTATTTATTTGTGCAAGTATAAGGTGCATTTCAGATTCCATGAAGCACTGAATGTTGGCAACTGTTGACTATTTAATGCAGAACAGCACACAATTCATACTACAAATATATAATTCAGCAGGCAGAAGAATCTAGGTACTCCAAACTACTCACGCTTGATCTGCTAAACTGTCGGCACTCAGGTTGGCTGTCTGAGCAGAGACTGAATGGTTCTGGAGACTGAATTATCCTTTCCATTTATGAGCTGGCCTACCTAACAATCTGCTATTAAAGCTGTTGAACACAGTGGAAAGGAGCTGATTTAACTGATGTGATGCTCCCCAGGACTTCTAGCTCAGCATAGACTTAGTAAAATCACGTTTGACATTACATAAAGCAACTACTGGTTGAAAGGCTAACCATGTGGTATTTTATTCTTGATTGGTTCATGGGAAAATAAACACAATTCACTTCATCATGCTGACCTCCAAGTGTAGCCAGACTATTCAATAGTATCTCACCTTATTTAAAAGTAACATGTAATATCTTAAAATAGAGATAAACTTGGTCAGCTTCCCCAAATGAAGGATAAATACCATGAGGAGAATAAGTTTCCATCAGCAGCATCTTAGTGTGTCTGATCTGTGAACTATAAATTACAGTATCATTGATGCAGTGTCATTCTTTTCCACAATAACTTAAATGTTTTTTTTTTTAAATAAGTAGTGGACAAACTTCCAAAGTCTAAGAAACATTGGACTAGAAAAAATAAGATGAAAGACATTTTAATATATACATGATTATTCTTTTTAAAGCAAAAATGTCTTTACTCTTAACTAATTAATGACTAGATCACCAATTTCAGACAATGATCAAACATGACTACATCCAGCTGCATTTCATGTTTACAGAGATTAATGTTTACATGGTGGAGTAAACAATGACACCCAGTGGCCATATTCATTCAAGGCCTGTTTGTGCTGTTTTGGATTTTCTCAGCACAACTATTTCTATTGTTTAAGTAAGTTAACATTCCTATTGTTTTGATGTGTTTTTGTTTTTGTTTTTGTTTTTCCTGTGGTACTAATGACCCAATAACTGAGTTTTATTTGGAGCCAAATGACATAGCAGGCTTGACATGTAGAGCTCCATCCCTCCAGCAAGAGAAATGATGACCAGTTCATCAGTGACAAGAGTCATACATAAAAATCCATACAAACTGTGCTTATTAAAGAAACTGACTGCCAAAAAGTGTTGGAGCACAAGATGTGCTAGATTGGTATGACAAGGACAGATAGTGGATATTTATGCCATTTTCCAAAGGTTGAAAGCTGTTGGATTGTTGTGTGGTATTATGTTAACCTCAGGGGGAAAAAAAACAAAAACCAAAACCAACCAACCAACCAAACAAAAAACCAAACCCTCCCATAAAAAAATCCAAACCCAAGCCAAACCCCAAACACCACCAAAGTGGAGCCTATATTAAGGATAAAAAGGATTTTAATGAGTAATGGTTTATCAGGAGATATGGGGTATCTGACTCCAACTGAGACCAAAGGAAAAGCCAAGAGCAACTGACTCTAATTAAATTGGCTAGAAGATGCAGATCTGGGATGCATTGTCTGTTTCTAACTTGTGTGGTATGAAACCACATATTTATTACTTATGGCTTCTGTGGTGCATCAGTCACTGAATTATCTCTTGTACCAAAGCTAGTATGCCATTTCTGTCATGAGCTGAACCCATGCCTGATCTTATTACAGGCCTTCTCATTGATCTAGAAATAATAAAGTAATTTTTAAAATAAAATTATCTCATAAAATACTGATTTTTGGAATGATATAATTTTAAATTGGGCTTTCCTCTTTTTCTTCCCTTACTCCCCTCTCTGTCTGAAACCACCATATGGACATCCAAAGATAGTGAAGCAATAAGATGAATATGAAAATTATTTTTTTTTCCACCTCAGTATTCAGGAAAAGCAATGCTCTAAATTCTCCTAATGATAAATGTAAGCCAATATCATGGTGCTTAGGCTGTGGTAAAAAGGCTTCAGTAAGAACTAAACAATGCCATGTGGAATTGTCGGTGGAAGGTTCAACCAGGATGATGATTTCCTAAAGCATTTTAAAACAGCAAAACTTCACGCCTCAGGACCACAGAGAAGATTGCAGTGGCTGCTATGTATGGGAAGGTAAAGATATCCTTCAACAGGTGATAGATGAGAGAGCCACAATGGAAAGTAGACCTCGTAATTCCTAAGAAGGAATGAAGAACTGTTGACAGGCAGAGCCTATTACAGACTCTGCTAGAAGTTAGTATCACTGGCAAAGAGCATGGCTGATCTGTGCAACCAATCCCCAGAGCATACTGCATGTGTCATCGTAAATACAATAAAAGCAAATAAAAAAATATCTGTGAGTATGAACAGTTGAGTGGGTATGAGGGAACAATTGTAGCTTGTGGGTGTTTCTGTGGTATAAATAATAAATTAATATTAGCCAGTAAAATGTCTTTAATGCTTTAATATACCTGTGTCTCAAATTTTCTTTTCAGACTGACTCTATCTTACCAAACTAATCTAGGTAATGTCAATACCATTCTCTGTTGTCAGAATTTCTGACTGTTTCATGCAACTTCTGTTGACTGACAATTTTTCCTAGAATTAGAGCATCAGGAATGCTCTCTCCATCATGTACCTTCCCAGCCATCAGTCTAAAAACCTGCAGTGGACTACAGTG
Organism: Morus bassanus; assembly: GCA_031468815.1. Classification (NCBI taxonomy): domain Eukaryota; kingdom Metazoa; phylum Chordata; class Aves; order Suliformes; family Sulidae; genus Morus; species Morus bassanus. The sequence continues at coordinate 81,297,090 of CM062568.1, read as the reverse complement.
AATTATAAAAAATCCACTAGATTCCAAGCTAATAGAACCAACATAGCTGTTAAGTATTGAAAATGGTGAAAGAGAAGAAAGGCTAAGACCTCCAATTCATGCTGGGAAACTGTTCCAGTGAGATGATTCCTGTGTCCTTATGAATATCTGTAAACTCATTACTAATGACTTCTGCTGAAAAAGCTCTGGTGATATTTCTATTGAGAAATATGATCACAGAATCATTCAAGCTGTGAAAGCACCTCAGGAGGTGTCTAGTCCAACCCACTGCTGAAAGCAGGGCCAGCTCTGTGGTCAGACCAGGCTGCCCTGGTCTTGGACCTTGAAACCCTCCAGCTCCACTGCCTCATTGTCGTCATGGAGAAATAGTTTCTCTTTCTACCCTGTCTTAAACTCTCTTACTTCAGTTTATGCATGTATACCAAATAGTACCCTTGGCTGACAAAGGAAGATCATGCTCCCACTTAAATCAGTGAAAATTTTGTGATTGGTTCCCCTAAGAACGTAATATTTCCCTTTTGCTTGTTTTCATTAATGTGATTTCCTGTTTCATATAGAGAGCGGGTCTCCATGGCCACAGTTTTTCTCAGAGAGAAAATGAGTCAGATAAGTCTCCAAATTCATATGCCATTATCTTTATTCTGCTTTCTTTACAGCCTACTTCTACAAATTAGACATGAAATACAACAGTAAAGACCAGGGAATTCTGTATCTTCAGATTCATTAAACTGTATCTCCTATGGGATACATTGGACAAGCTTTTCATTTAAAAGGCAAGTGAAATCAAACTGTCAGTTCTGTTCAATAAGAACAAATGAAGAACAGCAACAATTACAAGAAAAAGTAATCATAATGGCAACAGCCACTGTCTCTTCCTGGGGTGCTCATGAGACGCTGCACAGAATTTTTCTGGGGGGGAAAAAAAAAAAAAAAAAGAAAAAAACCTAATCCAACCCCAAAACCAGAAAAAGTTGTCTACAAAAGAGCCCTTATTTCCCCCCTGAATTGCTTAAAGGGATCTGTGAAACCTACTGCTGCTATAGATGTCACCTCCACTTACCTTTTCTCAGTTAGGGAACACAGCTGAGACCTTCATCTCTCTGTATGGCCCTTCCAGTCATGTTATGTGTTGATTTAATTATAGTATCACACTGACGTGTCCCACTAAAATGCTCTGCAACTGGACAGGGTAGCTTTCACTCTGGGAGTAGGAGAAAGCCTCATGTCTCACAAGGATGGCATTTTTTAACACATTATTAATTGCTTTTAAAGAATAGCCTAGAATTACACTAAGAGTAATACGTTATTGATTTCACAGTAATCCATATGTATGTGAGTGCACATTTAATATTTCTTCTAATGCACATTCTCACAGTTTTATTTTATTAATTTGAAGGAGCAGAAAGATGGGAATGTCATCCCTGAGTTTTCCCTTCTTTATTTTCTTATGATTCCCTTTTCTTGTTGTCCAAAGGGACACACCAAAAACCCTCTAGAACCTCTTATGGCAACCATTTTTACCAGCATAAGGGACAAATCTGAGGTTGAGTAGAAAAAATAAAAAAAAGAGCAATTTTTCATTAGATATTGTGAGGGAAAACCAAAAAAGGCAGAGGCTTGCAAGTAAGTTGCACAGGCTTCTGTGCAAAAGCTAATGTACTGCACGCAGGGAGTTTAATAAAAGTACTAAGAAGATGTGAGAGCAGCATGAACAGAACTGTATGTCTATCACCACTCCCAGCTGGATCTTCCAGCCAAACTAAATTTAAGAAGTACATGTTTTGGCCACAACAGTGAGTCATATGATAACTATTATTTTCTTATTACTCAATATTTGGAGGCTGAGAAGAGACAGGATAAACAAGAGATAGCAATTACCCTCTTTTGCCGCAAAGGAATGTCACATCTTTTGATAAAATGAATAGATCAGAATATAAATCTTGATGTTATTAAACTTCAGAAAATGCAGGAATAATTAGGATGTGAATTCTAAAGCTATCTGGGGTATTACTTTTTATTGTTCTTTTTTTGTTTCCCTGTGATGGTCACCATTTTTCTCTTCATTGGCACAAGTAGCGTATATAAGATGTGATATGTGCACTTCTACAACCTGGCCATAACAAATATTTTAGATTGCAGACCCTGCTCTATGACATCAGCCTACACAGCCTTATGATGTGTCACCAGCTCTTCTCCTTTTGAATGAGAAAATTCTAAGATTTTTTTTCCTCCAATAATTTAATATTTCCTTCCCCCATGTTTTGCATTAAAAAAGACCTAAAAGATAAGGTCAGTTTATAGCAGCTGGGCCTGAAATTCACACCATCTTGAATTCTAATATCTTTTTACTGCTAATTCTTTAACTATGATTTTGAAAGGCATGTTAAATCAACTTCCCAAATATGTTAATTAATTTCATTTTAAAAAAGTTTTGGATACCCAGCAGGAGAGGCTGAAGTTTCTCAAGATATTAACAGTTGTGGAAAATCATCTTTTAAAACACACCAGGATCTGATATCTCAAAAAATGAAGCATGCAAATAAGGGATCATTTTGGAAAATGTGGACTATAACCATTCTCAATCAGTAAAATGGAGACAATGATTTTTTGTCATGCTACAAGGATGATGTGAAAATTAATCTGCTAACAAGGAGAAGATAATGATTTTGTCAGTTAAGCATTAAGAAATACTGATATTATTTTGCCTGTAAATCTTTTCAGTAAGATCCTTATTCATTATCCTGAGATGGAAGACCAAATTTTTTGAGACAATAAATTTAAGATAATTATTCCAGGGGTTTATTGGACTTTTTCAGCAGAGTCCCTGCCCACTTGGCTAGGAAGAAATGCATTATCTTTGAAATGTTAAAGTAAACTTTTCAGAAATCTATGTCAAGGAAACTTTAGTCTCAATGAGATCAGAAGGAATATTGGTTCTATCAGCTGTAAATGTAGAAGATCAAGACTGAGCATTTCTGTAAGTCCCATTGTGACTAGCTTCCAGGCTGATATAAAAAAGAAAAAAACTGTTAGCTGTTTTTTCATTGGTCCCCATTCCCCCCCCCCAAGCTATGTAATTCCATGAAGTAAAAGATGGAAGAAAATATTTGTTTATAGGCTTTCTACAGGCACAGATACCTGTATGTACAAATACGTATATAAGCATTCATGGAAATGTGCACTCACACTTATATGCAAGATACTTTCTCAGTCCCTCCTCTTAATTTTGTTTAGTTTTAGAAATTCACTGTGGCAGTGGTGGAGTAGAAATGATGCAATAGTTCATCAGGGAGGAATAAGGTCCAGTTTTCAGTCCTTGCTCCACATGGGATGAAATTCTTAAGTGTTAAACAGGCACTAATGCTCACGTCTCTCAGGCCCAACAAGTACCATAACATCTACGTGCTGGAGTCTCTGCAGATCAGTGGTCATGTGAGAGCTGTGAATTTAAAGCCATCTCAGAGACAGTGACAAATAGAACACAAGTCTTCTGCACTTCAACCACTATGAAGTAAAGACCAGGACAAGGATATTTTCTCAAAGTCTGATGTAGCCGTGTTAAGTCCAGGGTCAAACCTGGAGATGTGAATACTGGAGAAAGACATTTCCATCTTTCCCACAGCCAGGAGTCTACACAAAGGAACTTGGGTAACCTGTGGCTACCCAGGTACTACTGGATAATTGTCAAAGGACCTGCCTACCCTCATAGGCGCTCTGTTGTCCTTAGCCACCCTAATACTTCACTTCAAGAAGACTGACCTGTAAAAACACTTCCTCTACAAGTGTTCAGACAAAACTCCCCTAGCTCTGAGGATCCTGCTCCATTAGGCAACTGCTGCCTTCTTAGATGTAGCGATGCTGAAATCCTTGAAGCATAACTCTTAATTGCGGATCCTCATGTCACTCCCTGAAAGGAACTTTAGTCAGTCACTGATCCCCACCATTTGCTTCCAGGTATTTTTAAGCAACTTGCTGCTCAATAGTTTGGCTCCCATGGATTCCAGTTTTGGTCATTATTCTCCCCATTCATTGTAGCCTGTTTATCCATCTCAAGCTAGGCAGCAAGTCATTTAAAAGTTAATCAGTGCAGCGCTCAGCATTTCAATAGCTGTCTCCTTTTATGTGTCTAGACATTAGTTGAGGAAACCAACTCAAAGAAATGAGCTGTAGTTGCTGTCTGGAACCTCATACCTCATCCCTTCTGAATTTCAGAAATGGATCATCAGGAAGCCTGCATTCCAGACCTTAAGTTTATTCTGACTCAAATGCAAAACCAAAGGAGATCATTTTCCATGCACTTCACAGAAATGCCAGTCTCAATAGGAGAGTTGAATTTGTAAATTTTCCATCACCCACATGAACTGATTGCATATTATTTTTTCCCATTTAGGATCAAAATTTTTTCAGAACTGCTGTATGTAGGCCCTTACCATTAGATTACTTATTAAACTGGAACTCTAAACTTTCGCCTATTCCTAATCAATATGTAGATGAGAGCATTGTCTTTCTGACCTATTTTTAAATAAAAGCAAACATTTCTACGGCTAACAGGGATCATTAAAGAGTAAATAAGCTCTAGAACTTTAGACCCACATACACATGAAATGTACTTAAAAAAACAGACGTATAAAACACAAACAGTAGTCTGTATGCCATGTCTAGTCTGAGCAAATAAATCCAGTTGACATCTTGGGGAGTTATGTAAGGTATAAAGAGAAATTTGATATAATTTGTTTTTGCCTGAAGTAGAAAAATGGTATTCTTGATGTACTTCACCTTTGTATTTCCTAAGCATTTATTAGTTATTGCTTGTTCCTTCATGTGTGATTGTTTCTGTAGCTCTTGCATAATTGGTATGATTGCTGCATTACATGTTCATTTATAACTGTTTCCAGGAAAATTAAGCCCTGGATTTCATTTTCTACATAAATATTTTATTAACCAAGGTAATTATGTCAGAAAGTATTAAATTCTCCAAAGAAGTGAAAGCCCCATTTCTTTAACCTCTCTTTCTCTTTTTATTTCTCTCTCTCTCTCTCTCTTTTTAAATGAACATGAATTAGAGCTGCAGCAGGGTGGAAAGAATGCAGTCTGGTGTGCAAAAGCTCTCTATTGAAAAAAAAGAAAACCCCAACAAAAAGGTCTCCAACTTCTCAGAACACAAGAAAACAGTATGCATAAAGTCAATGGAGGCATAAAACAAACAAACAAAAAAAGTATTTTAAATGCTAGTTTTGTAGAAGCTTACAATGTTTCTTTCTTTTTTAATTAGTTACTCTTACTAATGGAAAAATAATGAAAAAATTAATATTAAGTACTTCATTGTCAGTCCCTTAGTTAAGGGAATAATAAGTCAGTGTTAGTGCACTGTTACAGTTTTACTGGCTTAATCAACAGACCAAAACAACAAAACCCAACATTTTTGCTGTACTTAATTTAAGTGCATCTGGTTTTTTGGCTACGTCTCATTCTGAAAAGGAATGCTGCTACATAGGTTCCCTGATGATATTACATGATAAACTAAGCTTCTTCCATTCCCAGGCAGCCAGTTTCCCTTCCATATATTCCATCACATACAAGAAATACATGCAGATAATACAAAAAATAACCATTTATAATTACCGTGTCACCATTTTTATGAAACATTTATTTGGTTAAACATTTTATTTTTGTTTAATTTTGCCATTGTCTAGATGTGATTTTCCTATGATAGGAAAAAAAAGAAAAAAAGAACGTGACATTTGGCTATGCTTTAATTTTTCAAACTCTGAAGCAGGAAATGTTCAAAAATTTTCCATGAGAACTTTTTCATTTTGGGAAATGCTGCTTTCATGGAATAAAAGTAGTTCATCTGGAATATATTATCTGAAATACATTCTTCACTGAAACACTGAATCATAGTAGTTTCTAACATTGTAATCTAAAGCAAAATTGGTGACAAGTCTTTCAACAATTTGCATGGGTTTTTTTTGCTGTCAAAATGTGCTCTTTGTAAAATCTGAAATATTTCACATGCAAGTACAAATTTTGAGGAAAACAATTAACATTAAGAAAGGATGAAAAAAGTTAAGTAAAATGCCCAGCCTTTCAGAATGGAAATTCTACCACAATTCTTTGGGGAATCTTTCAAAAGGTTGTTTTTATTCCTCTACAACATAACTCCCCCTCTTTTTAATATTAATCTAAGATCTCTGGCCAGCTTTAGTGAAAATACTTTCTAAAAAAGCAAAGAAACAAACAAACCCTTCTGTATTACAAATATTTCACTAATATTTGAAATACTGTCTCAGAATGAGAGTTTAAATCCTTTTAATATTTTTAACTATTCCCACGTAGCTCTAAATCTGGATAAAGTTTGAGAGTCAGACTTCAGTTCTGCATGTATTTTATGACTTTGTCCTACTTTCTCTAAATTATTTCTAACTAACTTTTTTCTTTCTGGAGTGAGTTTATCTCAATCTGCTGTCCTTGGGAAAGAAGGACATTCAAACAAACACCCATGCCAAAGCTAATTAAAATGTAGAAATGTAGAATTTATTTACTAGTACCTGCATAAGTCTTGCCTGCACAGCATTTAACTTTACATTTAGTTGATAAAGTGCAAGACTGGCAAACAAGGACATTTAATCTTGATTTATCTAAAGGCACATGAAGAGTAACTGTTCTGGCTGCTTTTCCAGTATACCTCAGACAAGACCTGAAAGGACCACCTGTGAAGATGACATGAGAATGAAAATTGCTTAGTCAATTTAGTAATTGACTTTTCCATATGAAATTGCCAATTTCATTTAAAGGAACAATTACTGGTTTTTAAGGTGGTGGTTTTAGCACATAAACTATGTCTGCTAGGAAATGAGCCGAGCCCATGCAGTCATTTTTCCAAGGTATGATACAGCAATTAGATATAGCCAACCCTACATCATTCTTAACTTAAAATGGGTAACAGAGTGAGCAGACATGCAGAGAAGCTCTTTGCTAAGTTCAGTTGTTTGTCTTGGTGTCAGTGTAAGCATTGGTACAGAGCGGGCAACAGAGCAGCAAGACAAAGAAAAGCAGCACTGTGCAGCGTTCATTGGAAGAGTTAGTGATGATTTAAGAATGACATACCACTAACTCATAGAGGCTGCATAAAGGCAGCTCTACACTTGGCACTCAAGCCTGTCATGTAACATAAATAATCTCCCACCTTCTTCAAGTACCTGTTTGCTTAAAAAAAATAAAATAAAATAAAATAAAATTATTAACAATTTCAGGCAGAATTTTCAGCTCTGGATCTTGGGGAAATATCATGGACAGTTCAGATTTTCCAGAGAGATATAGAAAGTTGTGATTTTCATTATTCTACTTCCAGGCTGAAATTCTGGTACCAGTGAAGCCAGCTGCAATTTTGGCATTTGCTTCTTTAGGGTCAGATCTCATCCATAGCAAAAACATAATTCTTACTACAGTCTCTCTAGTCTTATTTCCCATTTAATTCCCTGTGCTTGTACTTCTACAGAAAAATGTAAATTTCAGACCATGAAATCTGTTCCTATCAACACCAGATAGGAGGTGAGAGGTAGAGGGATGCTGGGTCTTGCAGAGAGAATAGCTTGAATTTTAAAACAAACACAGCTGTAGAGAAGTAAGAGAATCTCCCATGCATTGGAAATGCTATCACTTCACATCTTATTTAGCTATACCCATTTATACAAAAAATTAAATAAATCTTTGTCAACTTCTAGATGAGCTCAAAAGGTTAAGAGCAACAATTTAATTTGCAACTTTTTCCTAAATCCATTTTCTGCCACATATTTTTACAAGCTGGTGCCTAACTCAATTTGTGAAAATGCCACTTAGCAATGGGAAAACTGAAGTTGCTTTTGGAAAATTCTATTTAATTAATTACATATGGTTTCTAATTTCTTTCTGGTATAGAATTCTAGTATATATTAGTCACTTCAAATGTGTTGCAATGAAACACAGTTTTTATTTTTTAGTATTTAAAAAAGAAAAATTAAAAACATAGCTTGGTACAGAAAAGATGTTCAGAAAAGATAGCTTTTTTTCTCTGACTTCATGGACAGAGCAGTGAAGACTGTGTTGGTATTACTATACTCTTAAAACCTGCAAACCAATATGTTAAGCATAGAACAAAAACTGAGGGAATAAACTGGACAACTGTTCTGTATTTTCAAGTGAAATTTCTTGAAATCATTCTTTTTTTCCTTAATAAACTAGAGGTTAGAAAAGGAATGCAAAACCCAGAAGCTGTGATATGGGGTATAAATAAACCCCATAAACTCCTCTGTTAGATTATTGGTTTCTCAATGTAAAACACTGTAACAAAAGTCCAAATAATGATCACTTCCAGTGCAGGATTTATGACATAAATTGAGATAACTTTTCACATGAGTGATGGCCAATGCTGGTTCTCTCCGCCGTCCCCCCCAACTCTGTTTTGGCTTTAGGATTGCTCATGAGTGATTTACAACGTGTTCGAAAAGGCAATCTTCAAAATAACAAAGTAGAGAGAACAAAACTACACAGAAAGCTCTGTCTTCAGATCTGCTCAGCCAAAACTGTTCCAAGGGAAGCGGTTTTCTGGTCACTGTATTGCTCCCTGGACCAGCCTCAAAGGCGCCCAGTCTTTCACCACATTCAACTTTAATATTCCTATATTCTTCTTTCTTCTGTTATGTCATCTGGAGGTGGCTAGAGAAGAGTAAGCTTATTCCATTCTTTTTATATTTTTTTTTACCTACATCCTAAGGAGCTGGTGAGAAGAGCAAAAACCTTTAAAGAACATTTTTTAGAGTTCTGGAAGTTCCCTTACAGGCACTCTGTAAACAGGAGGACATAGCCTAGCAACTTAGGCTAGAAAAGAAGATCCTTCCACAGAATCTTTCAGTTTTGAAAAATGTAAATATTCTTCCTGTTGTTTCTGACAATAATCCTGTGCATATTTCAGAACCTTTGACTATGGTACTTTCTGTACAAAGAATCACCTTTGTAGCTGATAACTTGAATTTTAAAGAAATTTTTTTAGCAAACATGATATTTTTCTCCACTTGCATATTTTCCCTTAGTTATAGTGCATGCACTGAAGTGGGGAAGTAGTATGAGCCAAAATATTTCTGACTGTTTAAAGTTGCCTTGTAATGTTAGCTTCTCAGAGAACATTAAGCCGTATTTTTGAACAGGCAAACTATATTTGCTTAATCATTTCTCTGTAGTTGCAGCAACATTTTGGAGATGTGTTTTACCCTGGTAGCTGAAATATGGAGCATTAACAACAGAAGTTATTTTTGCAGGATACTTCAGAGTGTTAATGATCTGATGAACCCAAAGACTTGGCATGAGTCTGACACTCTGGAAAATTATTAGAAGTTTAATGCGTTATTTCGTCTGTGTCTAAAACATCTGCAGAGTTCTTTGAAACCCAGAAACAATGCTGTGACCTCGGCCTGCATTTTATTGATATTCCTAGGAGAAAATGTTCCTTCACTTATTTCTGATTGCATTCACTTCAAATCAAATTTAAAATAAAAACAAAGATGAGAGAGAAAAACAGAAAGAAAAAGATCCTCTCCCGTCAAAAAAAAAAAAAAAAAAATTAGGAGCTAACAAAAAAAAACATTTTTCAAAGTCTGTCTGGAATATAAATTATATTTAAAGTCCTTAGGACTGTAGGATGTACATAAAGATTTGTTCATTGTTGTTAATGTATCTGAACAAAATATTTCTAGTTGGAAAATGGTTATTCAATGAGCCTGAAAGAGTTTGTGGGAAAGGGTTAGACTTACCCCATTTCTTAATGTAAGCAAGACAAATATGAAAAAAACAAATATTCAAAGCTGTCAGGACAATTTCAAAATGAAGAATACAGGAGGACAACTCCCATTAAGTAAAAACTTTTGATTTGAAGATGTAACAGAGCTACAATAAAAAATTCATCATTTAAGATTTTAAATTGTTTATCTATAGAGGCCTTATTTATTATACAGTAATTGTTTCTAGTAAATTGTACTTTATCTCTGGAACAGATAAAAATATTAAAATTAACAGCAATTAGATTTTGTAGTGAAAGTACATATTCTTTACGTATTTAACAAATGGTTTTGATAAAACTGTATGGTGCCACTCGTACTGCTTATGTCGTTCTTTAACTTGCAAGAATGGGCTCAGAATATTGGGCTAAAGTCTTTGGAAATGGCTGAAAAATAGTGCAGAGGGATCTGAGATGTGGTGAAAGGAAGATTAGTTTTAGAGAATATCTAACTTAAAGCAAAAACTGTTGAAGGAAGACAGAGACTCAGTCTCTTGTGTGTAGATAATATTTGGTTTATAAGACTCCAATTAGCCTTAATCCACCTCTTCATTTAAAATGAAAGGATGTTTTTAAATATTCATCATGTTTGTTCTGGAAGGCGATTAAATACATTAGTCACTAAGGAATGTGAATTTTATTTCAGTGTGAACCTGACATTATTTTTTGATTTCTGGAACAAAGGTGTATAAAACAAGCAACCAGATGCACTGTATATGATAGTTTGAGAACAGATGTGCATTTTATGTGTAAGGACTTCAATAGCTGTGAGCTCTAACAGCTTTACTTATGTGAAATAAAACTGTAAAAGCAGTTTTCAGCATCATGGCTGTTTTATGTCAAAGGAAAAACCAATGACTTTTTCTTCAGGTTTAGATGTGTAATTATACAACCCAGGGAATTTTGTTGCAGGTTATTACTTCTTTTTAAACTGATGCCAGCAAGATGCATTTCTGTGACCAACAACTCTTTCCAATAAAACCCTTTGAAAAATATCATGGTTTTACTATGTGTACTTCTTTTTATCATTGGCCTAGACATCTTATGCAAGACAGGGATTTTAGTTCTCACATGTCTCTGTTTAATTTCCATTATGAGACTGGATTTTTTGGTGTTCTGCTCTTGTTTCAGAGAGAGAATTTATTACAGGATATCTTGTTAAATTATGTAGTCATAAGTGCTTGAATGTTCATCACATGAACCGGAAGTAAACAATCACCTAAGACTATGATCTTCTGATCTATACTGTGAATGTTACTGAGTTGAGGAATTTAGGTGACACTAGTGACGAACATTATCCTTTATCATGGTGAAAAATTACATGAGGGACTCAAGATCTCCTGTTCTGAAGTTTCTTCTCTCTTTTCTTACTTTGTCAGATGAAAATCCATGGATTTCTGTTAACTTCACTGTAAGTTTTTTCCTTCCTGTGATTAAGTGCTGGAATTAAATTGGATTTTTAGGTCTCTGTAAGCTTTGAAAGGTTTTTTCTGAAGTTAAGAAATATCGAAATAGAGAGTGAGGAAGAACACATTTAGTACTCAAATCTTAGGAGCACTGTTCACAGCATAATTCACAGTTCAAATCATACTGGTGATTTCCTTTTAAAGCTTCATTCACTTTCCTTTCCAGGGGCTCAGGCACATTGCTTGGCACTCTGGTTTTGGCTTCCAGTAGAGCTTATTGCTGTAGCAGCTTTTGAAATTTTTTATCCTTTTGGAAATATTTCTTAAGATGGAGTTTAAAAAGACAGCTGCAAACTGCAGGGTGCCCTTCAGAACTTGATGCATAAGCAGGGAATTCAAGGTAGACTATGAGGAAGACTTCTGTGTTGAAATCGTGTTTTAGGCCATTATTGGTACTAAAAAAGGAGGGTCAGAAACTTCTTTGCAGGCAATAGAAAAAAAATCAGCACCATGAACTTCAGATAAGAACCATTATGTTTCTAAGCAATATTAAAAATATTCTAGTAATACTAGTTATTTAACAGTCCTAGTTAACTACTACTGTTATTTAATAGATGTATGAACAACACAGTTGTTTATGCTGTTACCTGGCAAATAGTCAATAAAATCAGAACTTGGCTGAAGCTTTCAGAAACTTACTCAGTGGTATATTTCCCTTCTTCCTGGTTGTAAAATTCTCCTGCTGGGCTGATGTTATGGATTGATGCTTTTTCCTCAGCTATCTTAAATAAAATCATTTCTGGATGCTTGGTGCCCCCAGGCTGGTTGTCTTTTCCTCTTGTTTCATTGCTGTCACTTGGCCAGCTAAAATGAATGTCTTCTCTGCTCTTCTTCTCTTGGACCTCTACTAGGCTCTGAGGGGTCACAAGTGGAACAAGACCACAAGGAAAATGGTAGGAATTATCTCAGTGAAAACACTGCTGTGTCTTTTAAGGGACAGTCAATTTTCAACATACACATAACAAAGATTCGTACTGGCAGAAAAAAAATTACTGTTAGCCTGGGACTACTCTCTATCTCAAACAGTCTAATCAATCTCAGGCAAAAATATTACCCGTAAAATATCCATATGATAATAATACCCATAGATATCCAGGATGTCATCGAGAGGACAAAATTGACATTTGTTGCATACAGTAATGGAAAAGAAGCAGATAAGTACATATAAAAGTGAAATCCTTTGTAAAAATAATGATTTTTATTTTGCATTTCAAAATTTCAGGTCTTATTCCCAAGTAAAGAAAAGAAATGTGAACTATCAGCAAAAATAGAAATGTTTGCTTGTTTTAACTTACAACTTTCACTTGCAAGATTTTCTGAGGTATTATTTATTAACACAAAAAGTAGGTACAAATTTAGGTCACAAACAAATACGTCGAGTTTCAAAATAATCTCCAAGACAACATTTTTAATCTATAATTAACCACCATAGAAGTTAGCTTCTAGACAATGTGTCTTCCTAGCAGAGATAGGTTGAATGTCAGATGAAAATAGAGTACTTGATTCTAATCAACAGCTTCACACCTCTGTGTTTTTTTTTTTTTTTGGGGGGGTACTTTTTTTTCCATCAAACATTCAAATTTACCTAGACTCTTTTTAGAGTAACTCCCTAAGAGCAATAGCCCATTCTCATTTTAAAGAAATCATTTTTTTTTTTTTTTTACAAAGCCACCAGTACTCTTAAAAAACTTTTGATCTTATATGAAGTATAATGTTGTTCTGGTTTATCTCAAGACTAAACTCTAGTTTAGTCTTTTGTTCCAAGGAGAAGTGAATTTTACTAGTATTTAATGAATTCTGGGACTCATCACCAGGCTCTGACCATAAATAAGTTTATGAACAGACTACTTGGTCTAAGATTTTAAACACCTGCCAGTCAATGTACTTGTTAGTGCAAATGTCAGAGAGTACTAAATTCTCTCTGATGCTGTTGGTATTTCCTGAAAATCTATGTGTTTGCAATTGTAACCTGAGAGTTTTTAAAGAAAACATATAGTCTTTAATAGGTATGGGATTGCAGGTCATTAAATTTTACATTCTGAAGTCATTGCTGTTTAATTATCAGCTAATACTGAGACTTCTCTGCCTATTTTAATAGGATGGAGTGGATTGAAATGGATTAAAACTTGGAACTAGCACTAAAAGCAATTTAAAAAGAACAATGATGAGAATGTGTAGCAATTTGCTATCAGAATTGCAAATAAATCACAAGATTTCTTTTTAACTAAGTAAAAAAATGGAATACTCAAAGTTATAATATTAAATTACTGATATTCTAAGATTCCTATACGGTGTCAGAAAAAGATGAGAAATTTGGTCTACATAGAGCATCTGATTTTGTTTTTTTTGACAGTTGCAATTAGATGTTTCAGATGTACACCAAAGTATGGAAACACAAAAAACTTGTTGATAGGGTTTTGTGGCATTCTACACCAAATAATACCCAATCTTATGTAAAGTAATTACCTCATCATCATATCTAAGCTCCTTCCTTTAGAAAGTTAAGCAAGATGGTTGACATCTGCCATGCAGTTTTGTTCTTGTCCTTCTTTTCTCTTATGGTCTGCACAGAGCAAAGTATTGCATTTTCCTGGCAGCAGTTTACTAAAGAGACAATGCAGACTGGACATAGACAAGTTTAAGATGTTCCTTTTATGTTCCATTTCATTGCTTTGAGACAAATCACAAGTAATTTTTTTATGTGCAGGTAAGCATTGCTTTTATGATAGAAAGTTTTGGTATGTTAGAAAAGTGGAATTGTTCCAGCACAGTGAACATAGTCAGCTTCTAGGTAAATGCTTAGGTAAGTGTTGTCAAAAACATGAACAAGTTGAAAATAACAAGTAACTGAAACAAAAAATATATTTGAATTTGTAGGTACAGTTTAAGCATCTATTTTACAACCTTTTTGAAGCAAATTAAGCAAAGGTATTTGAAGACCTTTGCTGTAGGCCTTGAATTTGAATAGTCTCTGTAAAAACACCGGGAGGAGCAGAGGTGCTCGCAGTATCCCACTCTCCCAAGCAACTATATTATTGCAAATTTGGACTCTCCTAACTCTGGTGGACTCAGTACCAAAATGTTACAAAATTAGAATACAGATTGGACAAAACAAAAGTGCATAGAACAGAAGCTACATTGTCAGTGTGAAAGGGAAGCTCCCAAACAAGAAGTTCTCCCAGCTTTCTTAGGGTCAAGGAACAGCAGTCCGGTCAGCATGAAAAAAACTTTGAAGACAGATTTCTTCCTTTTGGAAAAGTAATACTATGTGGATATGTGTCAAAATGTAAAAAGCTGTCATGGTTTAGCCCCAATCAGCAAACTCAGCACCACACAGCCGCTCCCCCAGTGGAATGGGGGAGAGAATCAGAAGAGCAAAACCAAGAAAAGTCATGGGTTGAGATAACAGTTTAATAATTAAAATAAAATAGTAATACTAATAATGGTCATGATAATAATAATAATGGTGGTAATAATAATAATACTAATAATAATAAAAATAGGAAAATAACGAGAGAGAGAAATGAAACCCAGGGGAAGAGGGGAAAAAAAAACCCACAAATTATTTACCTGCTCACCACCTGCTGACCAATGACGCCAGTCCCTGAGCCGTGATCACTGCTTCCCCCAGCCAACTCCCCACAGTTAATATACTGGGCATGATGTCACATGATATGGAATATCCCTTCTGTCAGTTCGGATCAGCTCTCTTGGCTGTGCCCCCTACCCTCCCGGCTTCTTGTGCACCTGGCAGAGCGTGGGAAGCTGGAAAAGGCCTTGACTAGTGTAAGCACTACCTAGCAACAACTAAAACATTACTGTGTGTTGTGGTTTAGCCCTGCTCAGCAACTAAGCACAACACAGCCGCTCGCTCACTCCCTCCATGCCAGTGGGATGGGGGGGAGAAGCAGGAGGGCCAAAGTAAGAAAACTCATGGGTTGAGATAAGAACAGTTTAATAATTAAAATAAAACAGCAATAATACTAATATAATGAAAAGGAAAATAATGAGCGAGAGAGAGATGAAAACTTGGAAGAAGAGAAAAAAAACAAAACTCAACAACAAGTGCTGCAACACTCACCACCCGCCGACCGACGCTGCCGGTCCCCGAGCTGCGATCGCTGCTTCCCCCGGCCAACTCCCCACAGTTAATATACTGGGCATGACGTCACATGATATGGAATATCCCTTTGGCCAATTTGAATCAGCTCTCCTGGTTGTATCCCCTCCCCTCCCGGCTTCTTGTACACCTGGCAGAGCATGGGAAGCTAGAAAGTCCTTGACTAGTGTAAGCACTACCCAGGAACAACTAAAACACCAGTGTGTTATCAACATTATTTGCATACCAAGTCTAAAACACAGTACTATACTAGCTACAGTGAAGAAAATCAACTATCCCAGCTAAAACCGTGACAGTATCCACCCCTTATTCCATACCATTTACGTCATGCTCAGGTCTCATACTATCCAATATGACCTCAATAACCACCACCCGCCTCCCCATCCTTTGATGACATACGCAGATATCATTTATCATCCCCTTAGTCTATGGACCACCCCTGTAAAATCTCTGTAGAGAGTCCACAAATGTCCACTGAGTTCATTTAGTCCATAACTTTGGGCTCCATCTATCGTAACAGTCTTTCAAGGCTGGAGAGATGGTCTGTGTGGTGTTGCATTGTTGCATGCCAAAGTCAGTCTTTGTTCCACCACCGCTACACGTTGCTTGGTTCAATCAAAGTTCATTCTTCATTAATTTTGGAAATTCTTACTATGATACCATTGATATGGCATATAGCAACCATAGGAGTGATGGCATACAATATCATATAGCAATTAACAGCATACCATTCAGTTCATTGACTATTTTCACCCAAAATCAAATCCCCTTGAGGCACGCATCAAACTCCTCCATCCTCCTGCATCACCCACCAAGTGCACCCAGGTCCTCGAGCAAAAGCAATCCCACAAATGGGTTTGCCTTTGCCTGAGACAGGAATAACCCAGACGGTTTTCCCCAGCATATTTTTTACATGCACTACAGGGACTTTATCCCCTTCCACAGTACGTAAGAGTTCTGACCGGGCAGGGCCAGCTCCATTGGCAGATCCCCTAGTATTGACTAACCAGTTGGTTTTTGCTAAATGTGTATCCCAGTGTTTGAATGTCCCACCCCCCATTGCTCTCAGTGTAGTCTTTAACGGTATATTATACTGTTCAATTTTCCCAGAGGCTGGTGCATGACAGAGGATGTGATACACCCACTCAATGCCATGCTCTTTGGCCCAGGTGTCTATGAGGTTATTTCGGAAATTAGTCCCATTGTCTGACTCAGTTCTCTCTGGGGTGCCATGTCACCATAAGGCTTGTTTTTCAAGGCCCAGGATAGTGTTCCGGGTGGTGGCATGGGGCACGGGATATGTTTCCAGCCATCTGGTGGTTGCTTCCACCATTGTAAGCACATGGTGCTTGCCTTGGCAGGTTTGTGGCAGTGTGATACAATCAATCTGCCAGGCCTCCCCATATTTATACTTCAGCCATCATCCCCCATACCACAGAGGTTTTACTCGCTTGGCTTGCTTGATGGCAGCGCATGTTTCACATTCATGGATGACCTGTGCAATAGCGTCCGTGGCCAAGTCCACCCCTCGGTCGCGAGCCCATCTGTATGTTGCATCTCTTCCTTGATGGCCTGAGGTGTCATGGGCCCACCGAGCTATAAATAGTTCACCCTTATGTTGCCAGTCTAGACCTACCTAAGCCACTTCAAACTTACCAGCCTGATCCACCTGCTGGTTGTTCTGATGTTCTTCAGTGGCCTGACTCGTGGGGACATGAGCATCCACATGACGTACCTTCACAACCAGGTTCTCCACCCGGGCAGCAATACCTTGCCACAATGCAGCAGCCCAGATGGGTTTGCCTCTGCACTGCCAGTTGTTCTGTTTCCGTTGCTGTAACCACCCCCACAGGGCATTTGCCACCATCCATGAGTCAGTATAAAAATAGAGCACTGGCCATTTTTCTCGTTCAGCAATGTCTAAAGCCAGCTGGATGGCCTTTACTTCTGCAAACTGATTCAATTCACCTTCTCCTTCAGCAGTTTCTATGACTTGCCGTATAGGAGTCCATACAGCAGCCTTCCATCTCCGATGCTTTCCCACCAGACGACAAGACCCATCAGTGAACAGGGCATATTGCTTCTCATTTTCTGGTAGTTTCTTATACAGTGGGGCCTCTTCAGCATCTGTCACCTCCTCCTCTGGTGATATTCCAAAATCTTTGCCTTCTGGCCAGTCCATGATCACTTCCAAGATTCCTGGGCGACTGGGGTTTCCTATTCGAGCCCGTTGGCTGATCAGTGCGACCCACTTACTCCATGTAGCATCAGTTGCATGTTGTGTAGAGGGGACCCTCCCTTTGAACATCCAGCCCAGCACCAGCAGTTGGGGTGTCAGGAGGAGCTGTGCTTCAGTACCGGTCACTTCTGAAGCAGCTCAAACCCCTTCATATGCTGCCAATATCTCTTTTTCAGTTGGAGTGTAGCGCGCTTCGGACCCTCCGTATCCCCGACTCCAAAACCCGAGGGGCCAACCTCGGGTCTCCCCTGGTGCTTTCTGCCAGAGGCTCCACGTAGGGCCATTCTCCCCGGCTGCAGTGTAGAGCACGTTTTTTACGTCTTGTCCTGCTCGGACTGGCCCAAGGGCTACTGCATGAACTATCTCCTGCTTTATCTGTTCAAAGGCCTGTCGTCCCTCAGGGCCCCATTTGAAATCATTCTTCTTCTGGGTCACTTGATAGAGAGGGCTTACAATCAGACTGTAATTTGGAATATGCATTCTCCAAAAACCCACAACGCCTAAAAATGCTTGTGTTTCCTTTTTGCTAGTTGGTGGAGACATGGCTGTTATTTTGTTGATCACATCCATTGGGATCTGCTGACATCCATCTTGCCATTTTATTCCCAAAAACTGAATCTCCTGTGCAGGTCCCTTCACTTTACTTTGTTTTATGGCAAAACCAGCCTTCAGAAGGATTTGGACTATTTTCTTCCCTTTCTCAAAAACGTCTTCTGCTGTGTTGCCCCACACGATGATGATATCATCAATGTATTGTAGGTGTTCCGGAGCTCCACCCTGTTCCAGTGCAGTACGGATCAGTCCATGGCAAATGGTAGGGCTGTGTTTCCACCCCTGGGGCAGTCGATTCCAGGTGTACTGGACGCCCCTCCAAGTGAAAGCAAACTGTGGTCTGCACTCTGCTGCCAAAAGGATTGAGAAGAATGCATTAGCGATATCAATTGTGGCATACCACTTGGCTGCCTTTGACTCCAGTTCGTACTGAAGTTCTAGCATGTCCGGCACAGCAGCAGTCAGTGGCAGAGTGACTTTGTTCAGGCCACGATAGTCTACTGTTAGTCTCCACTCTCCATTAGACTTCCGCACTGGCCATATGGGACTGTTAAAGGGTGAACGGGTCTTACTGATCACTCCTTGGCTCTCCAGTCGACAAATGAGCTCATGGATGGGAATCAGGGAGTCTCGGTTGGTGCGGTATTGCCGCCGGTGCACTGTTGTGGTGGCAATTGGCACCTGTTGTTCTTTGACCTTCAGCAACCCCACAACAGAAGGCTCCTTTGAAAGAATGGGCAAAGTAGACAGCTGTTTAATTCCCTCTGTCTCCAAGGCAGCTCTGCCAAAAGCCCACCTGTACCCTTTTGGCTCCTTGAAATACCCTCTCCTGAGGTCGTCTATGCCAAGGATGCACGGAGCCTCTGGGCCAGTCACAAGGGGGTGCTTTTGCCACTCATTCCCAGTTAGGCTCACTTCTGCCTCCAATACAGTGAGCTCTTGGGATCCCCCTGTCACTCCAGCAATACAGATGGGTTCTGCCCCTGCAGAGCTTGATGGCATTAGGGTGCACTGTGCACTGGTGTCCACTAGAGCCTTATACTCCTGTGGGTCAGATGTGCCAGGCCATCGGATCCACACCGTCCAGTAAACCCGGTTGTCCCTTTCCTCCACCTGGCTGGAGGCAGGGCCCCTCTAATTCCAACTGCAGAATTCCCAATCCAGTTCTTGTGAATGGGAATCAGAAGTCTCTCTATTAAGATCACGGATAGAATCAGCACTTCTACTCCTCTGTCTGGGGAACTGCTTGCTGGAAACTGGAGCAGCAACTCTCCTGGAGGTCCCCCCTTGAGTGATTGTTTTTCCTTGCAATTCACGTACCCGTGCCTCTAGGGTCGAGGTAGGTTTTCCATCCCACTTCCTCATGTACTCTCCATGGTCACGCAGGTAAAACCGTAGGGTGCCCCGTGGTGTGTATCTTCTCTCTTGAGCAGAAGGACGCTTACTCCTAATGGTCGAGATACTGGTCCGTACAGGTAGGGAGTAGGACATATCTTCTTTGAATTGCTGGAACTCCCGGGACAATTTCTCCACAGCTGAGACAAGGGAGGAAGAGACATGTGCTTCGTAATCCCGGAGTTTATCAATCACATCCTCTACCGTTGGTGCCTCTTCATCTTTCCAGGACATTACTGCCAGGGAGTTTACATGGGACGGTCGTGCACTCCATACAAACTTCCACCATATGGGTCGTGTGCACTGGGCTTCATCTGGATCTTTGGATGACTGTTCACTACCCAGGTCACCATAAATCACCTCAAGCACAGCTAATTCTCTCAGGTACTGGATACCTTTCTCCATGGTGGTCCATTTTCCTGGGCGATATAGAACATCTTCCTTGAAGAGATACCTTTCTTTCACAGCAGACAGGAGTCGCCTCCAGGGGCTGAGGCCTTGTGTCCCTTTTCCAATTGCTTTGTCAATGCCCCCACCCCTAGAAATGGATCCCAGTTGTTTGGCTTCCTTACCCTCTAATTCCAGGCTACTGGCCCCGTTATCCCAGCATCGGAGCAGCCGAGTGACAACATGCTCACCTACATGATGGCCGAAATCTTTTCGTATATCTCGCAGCTCACTTAAGGATAGGGATCAGGTAGTTTCCGTCTCTTGTATGAGTTCTTCCTCTTCCTTCTCCTCTCTTAGTAACGGCACTACTTCTCCATCATCCCTTTCTAAACGAGTTGACTTTCTCTTCCAAGATTTCTTCTTGTGTATAGGGGCAACTGATAGTGGCATGGGTTGATTCTCTGATTCAGCTGCAGTGTCTGTCGAGGGTGTTTGAGTGGTCACAGTTCCTGTCGTCGGGCTTGGAGCAGCCGCAGCGCCTGTTGTGGGGTTTGAGGGGCCACAGTGCCTGTCGTCGGGCTTGGAGCTGCTGCAGCGCCTGTTGTGGGGGTTTGAGGGGCCACAGTGCTTGTCGTTGGGCTTGGAGTAGCCGCGGGGCCTGTTGTTTTCCCTTGGGGGTACTGAATACTGTTGAATAGGGCTCGGTAGGCATGGGCCAGGCCCCAACACATTGCAGTGATTTATATCTCTCTGGAATTGCTAGGGTGACAACATACTTCCTCCAAATAGTCTACTAATTTTTCAGGATTGTGCACTTGTTCAGGGGTGAAGTCCCAAAACACTGCAGGTGCTCACCATCTCAGGCATTTGCCCATACTCTCCCACATACCCTGCCACCCATAATTATCGGGCCTGGGGGCAGATCTCTGGATGATATTCTTGAATTGCTTATTAACCTTAGACAAAACCAAAACAATCTGCCATAGGAATATCAACAGCTGTATCTTAACTACCCAAGGATGTTCAAGATACTGAAAAGTTGTTGTAATGAAGGAGGAGACATTACAGAAGATGGTAGCTAAGGTGCCATTCTGTATTTCCTCCATAAAAACCTCTCAGAGGAGGAGGAGGTATAATTGCTAATTGTCTCCATGAGGTGGTACCCAAAGTACAGTAACGGCTTCCATGCAAGACCCAAATAACCAATAAAACTCAAGGCCAGTGTTTTAATAACAAATCTCCTAGGCAAAACATCTCTAACCACTGCAGAGCACAGCAAACTTCAAAACCCAATGCCAATCTTTAACATGTACTTCAAAACCAGCATGGTGTAGGTCTGACTAACTAATATCGAGAACAGATGAATCAATGCTGTGACCAGCAACTGTTATTATCACAAACCCTTCTGGCCCCACATTGGGCGCCAAAAAGGACTGTTGTGGTTTAGCCCCAGTCAGCAACTAAGCACCACACAGCCGCTTGCTCACTCCCCCAGCCCTGTGGGATGGGGGAGAGAATCGGAAGGGCCAAAGTAAGAAAACTCATGGGTTGAGATAAGAACAGTTTAATAATTAAAATAAAACAGCAATAATACTAATATAATGAAAAGGAAAATAATGAGAGAGATGAAACACTGGAAGAAGAGGGGAAAAAAAAAAAAACAAAACCAAAACTAAACAACAAATGCTGCAACCACTCACCACCCGCCGACCGACGCTGCCGGTCCCCGAGCCGCGATCGCTGCCTCCCCTGGCCAACTCCCCACAGTTAATATACTGGGCATGACGCCACATGATATGGAATACCCTTTGGCCAATTCGAATCAGCTTTCCTGGTTGTATCCCCTCCCCTCCCGGCTTCTTGTACACCTGGCAGAGCATGGGAAGCTAGAAAGTCCTTGACTAGTGTAAGCACTACCCAGGAACAACTAAAACACCAGTGTGTTATCAACATTATTTGCATACTAAGTCTAAACCACAGCACTATACTAGCTACAGTGAAGAAAATTAACTATCCCAGCTAAAACCGTGACACTGTGTTATCAAAATTTTTTTAATACTAAATCCAAAATGCAGCACTATACCAGCTACAGTGAAGAAAATTAACTGTATCCCAGCTAAAACTATGACAAAAGCAAAAAAAAAAAAAAAAAGCAAGGATGAATTAATTCCTGCCTCACATCATTAATGAACTGATAATCTACAAAATAGTAGGACTATATGGGTGTCCATTCTCCTTGGTTTCAACACGTGATGATTTATACAAAATTGCATACACTGATATGGTGGGATTCAATTGTATCAGAAGAAAATTATAAGATTAAAACTGTTTATTTATTTCCTAAAATAATTGTGTAAAATCCATAAGAAGATTATAGAAGGTCAACTTATTCCTAAGTAAAGACTGAGAATTAACCATTTCTTCACAAGTAAGAGATATAATTTGGCTAACAATTAGTATCAACAATTAATACAACAAAAAAAACCTGAGCCAAGCTTTTATAGTTTTGATGAAATATGCTTATCAACAATATCGTTACTTATTTTCGGTACATATTCCAAATCCCTAAAATATTGCCTAAACAAAAATTTACTTAAGAGAATTGATATGTTAATGTGCAGTAAGGGGTAAGGTATGCATTACTTCATGTTACATAAATCAGTTAATACATATCTGTAACAAACAATGAGTAAAAGTTGTTCACCTCTAACAGCTAGAAACACTGTAAATTAATTCACATAACAGAGAAGTACTAGACCCGTATGCAACACGGTTTTCCGTGTCATACATACACCCAGCTTTATGTAATAAAAACACCATTCTGAGGAGGGGACTGTAGTAAAACCCAGAAATGATTTGGGGCACTCTGAAATGAAAAATCACACAAACCAGCAGTTTAGCTTTAGGGGCACAGAGCCACCAAATAGACTCAGTCAGCGGCTAAATGGTGTGGATTAAGCCAGTGTGCTCCAGAGTGACCTAGTTCAAAGCACTATGGTTGTAAATTATTTATGCCATTTGAGTTTTGGACTAGCAGCCTGTCCTTTGCCTTCTTTCTGTCAGCAGTATAACCTTAGGAGCCTATATGTATCTGCCCTTCATCTCTGACTTCCTGAAGGATGCTGAATTTTGAACAACTTCCCAGAACTTGTGCTATATCCCATGTGTCTGATGCTCTCTACTTAGCAGTTATAGGGCTGTATGTGAATGACTTGATGAGTTTGGGGCCTCGAGGTGCAAAAGAGACACTGATAAACTGGAAAGGGTCCAGTGAAGATCTGCTAACATGTCTGGGGGCTGGAGCACATAATGTGTGAAGAGAGGTTAAAGAAAATGGGCTTGTTGGAAAAGTAATTGTTTCTCATTTGCTCAAATACAATAGGGTATTAAATAAAGCTAGTCCAAAATAAATAAAATGAAGTAGTTTTTCACACAACATGTAATTATGCCATAAAGCTTCCTACCCCACAGTGTTGTGGATATTAAGACTATATCATTTCAAAAAATGATTGGAAGAAAATAAGAAAGAAATCTCTAAGAAGGCTGTTAAATGGAAAGACGCACTTTCTGTCTCAGAAAGAAATCCTGACTTTCAAGTTACTGTAGAGTGCAAGAATCCTGAAAAAGTATTCCTACATACTTGCTGAATCCTTTCACTCTTCCTCAGGCATCTGATGTCAGGGATCATCAGGAACTAAGCTAGATGGACCTTTAACCTGATGTGGTACAGTGATGGTGTCACATCTTTGATAACCAGAGTGTCACGTGAAGGAGGGGAGGGGCTCCAGATCATTCCCAGTGGCAAGATACACAACTTGTGTGTTTACGCTCTGCTCCATTCTGTGAAAACCCTGATCAGTTTGAGCAAAGGCAAAAAGAAGAAACATTCCCCTTGAATCAACCAGGCAGCTGAAGAGCCAAATATGTGGGTGAGCTCCAAAAACTGGAGTTATTTATTGAAGCACTTCATTACAACATACACAGTGTTGACTGCTGAAGTACTCCTGCTGGGTTGGGGCAGGAAATTCGGTTTTCCATTCTCCCACTGCAGAGATGTGTCACTGTTCTGAACTAATATTCTGATGTTTGAACCATCTAAGTTGGGGGCTAATGAAAAACTAAGGGCTGATAATCAGTGTTCTTAAAATGTAATGAATTAAAGAATGACAAATAGGACAGAAACAGTTGGAGATTCTTTGTATCATTCTTGGCTAAGAATTTGATTATCCAGCCAAGTTATGAAAGGAAAATAAAATATTTTTCTGACAATGTTAAACTGTTTAAGAGTATCTAGAGACTAAATACTAGACACAGTTAAGGAAATAACTGATTAAGTTTGGGTGGACTATTCGGAAGCTTAAAGCCAGGACCAGCATATTCCATTAAAATTTATACTTTGTATAAAATTTTATTTCCACATTTTCATTTACATTTAAGAATAGTTTAGAAAAAGCATTCAGAAATGTGGTGAGTTATAATGCTACACAGTTTCTATAATGTCTTCATGCTTAGCAGGAGACAAGGACTTTGCAAAAGAATTGCTGGCACTAATACAACACAATTGGGAGATAATAAATCCTAATGCTTTGGGAAAAGGAATAACATACATTACATAGGCATCAGCAAAAGTATCTCCCATTGTTTTTCCAAATCAACCCAGTTTATAAGGACATTGCTTTCTTGTTAGTAATAATAAGAGTAACTAGGGAGTTACTTGAGTTGAAGGATATTGTTAGATTGTTATTATGTTACTATTATTATTATATACTGATACCAATTCAAGCAGTGTGCTATAAGCTGGCCATTATTTCCTGAGTTCACTTTATTATTATTATTATTATTATTATTATTACTACCACTATTATAAACAGTATACTGCCATTTATCTAAAAAGCAAATGCTATTTGTTGTTAGAGATCCAAATACTGTTTTTAGAAAAAAAAATTTTGTTAATGATAGATCAAAGAACTTGCTGCTGGCTGATGAATTTGATATTTTTTTCTATAATCAATTAAATTTGAATGCTGGTTTTGGTTATGTTCATATAGAACATAGATAATTAACAGAATTCTGCCAACTCTTCACCATGTTGCATGCTTTTTCTGCTCTATATCCTATCTTTTCTTTCCAGCTTACTTTATCTATTTTTGTCTATTCAAACAAGTCCTGATTCTGATTAAAGGTTTGGGCATATAAAATTATCTGCCACCAGCTAAATGTGGTCTTATAAGATGTTTCTTTAGCAGTGAATTGCTGATGACCTTACTAAATTTTCTCTAATGAATCAAATCATATGGAAATCTCTGTCTCTAGCCTTAGCAATTTTTTAATGCCATTTCCCTTTCTAATTCTGCTCTGCATGAAGTCAAGGATAAAAAAAGCCCTTTCCATGAGATAGTGTAAATCGACTTGTATAACTGTGCATACCATACCTCCAAATCTCTCTATTCTTCTTCTCAACAATTAACTGGCTTACTGTTGAAGTTGCCTTTCCCCAAAATTGCCAGTCAACACAGCCAACAAGAATAAGAAAAGGAGTGGGCAAAGACAGTCTTAAAGTACTGAGTTGCTTAAATAACTTCTTACCATGTTCACTGTAACCACCTCCTGCCCCGTAGCACTTCCCAACTCTCTTTTCTTCAACACTGCCTTCCACCCTTCCTTCAATTAACAGTGCTCTCCAATTGCATGTCATTTTCACTAAATGAGATGCCACCCTGGAGGCAACAGGAGAACAGTGAGCTTTGCAAAATCATCCATTTAAAAAAAAAAAAACAAAACAAAAAAAACAAACAAACAAAACAGTTTTATCAGGTTTTTTGGTTTGGATCTTAATTAGTAGAATTGGAAGCCCATCTGGCATTTGATGAGATTGGAACATGAGTCATCAAGAGAATAATGAAAAAGCAGTTATAGTCTCAGGCCAATTTTTTTAGACTGGATAATGACAATCAGTACTGATTTAGGCTTTGTACTTTTTTACTTAGGCACCTGCATATGGACTTCAGACACAAAATTTTAGGCACCTGTTTTTAAAAATCCTGGCCTAAACCAATTCCTGTTTGTGACATACTGTTCACTAACATTGATCTGCTTCCTCAGTTTGAAAATTTCAGTTTACATGTTTGACATCCTGTCCAATTAGAATATAGCCCACTTGAAAAGCTAAGTACTTGACTGGTTGGAAAATTATATGGAACAGTATACCAAAGCAGTGATTTTGGAACTGTCAGACATGATCAGGAAAAAAGAAATATATTTTAAAACAGGATATAACATTTTGAAAAAAAATAACATTCTAATATATTTCTTTTCAAACATAACTCTTCTTATTTTATTCTTTATTTTATTTTTACTTGTGCTTGAAGCACAAATGAACATTTTTTTTTCCAGTATGGACGGAAAAGATGGGAGACCTGCTGATTTGGGTATTAGACCTCTAGACCTAGAATCCTACTGTAGCAGGTGGAAATCTGTTGGGGTTTAGGTGTGTGATAGGTAGGACTGCTTATTGTCTAGAAAACCTAAAACAGTGGCCACTAGATATGCACAGAAAAGCTAATTTGTGTATCACTGTGAATATGCTTATTTTATAGCCTGTGCAATGTTAAGTCAATCTGTATGTGTGTAGTAATGTGTTGAGACTTGCCTTCATCTGAGCAATCATGCTGTACTGGGCATGGCTTTCTAAAAATTATCAGTTTCATAAAATCAGAGGTAAAGCAAGGCAAGACAACCCCCCCACACACACACTATTGTTTTTAGAGTTGTTGGGTTAAGCAAACATGATATTTAAAAAAGGAAGAGAGAGAGCTCCAAGCAATGACATTCAGACCTGGACATAAGCCCCTTTGAAGGACAAGTTTTGGTTCAATTCATTTGGCACAGTTGTTCCTGCTTTGATTTTGAATCCTGTGACAAGACATGGCTTTCTTTAATTTCCCAGATCTCACACAGAAGTAATGTCAGCCACAGTGATCAATAGAGTGTTCACAAAATTACTTATCAGCTTAATAGCATCATAAGATTTAATTTTCACAAATGACCTGTAACTCCATGTACTCTTCTAGTTATTCTCTTTTTGAAAAGTCACTGATCACCCAACTTACGAAATTGAGTATTCTGAAGACAGCCATGTCTCAAAATGCCCAAATCGCTAGTTGCTAGAATAACACAGCTCAGACATTCAAAAAAAGGGAGAGGAATAAAAATCAAGAGCAGCCAAAGAAATTTTCCAATACCAATGAAAAAAAAGGCTTAAGATATTAAGCTTATTTTAGAAGCTCTGTGTGGTGCAATTTCTCATCCACAGTGAATATTGAGAAAAATATAGCATATAAAAGAGGAAATTAAACTACTATAAAAATTACAGATAAGTCATTTTCTGAATGGTCTCCCATTAATATTCTTTGTTTCATGCAGTAATAGTTAGATACAGTGAGTTTTGTTTTACTTTTATGGACTGTCTTACTACGGATTTCAGAATTACATAGCCAAGTTAAAAAAAAAAAAATAAAAAAAAAGATAATTTCTCATTCTTTTGACAGAAAAAGAGATAAAATGGTAAATGTAAAGAGGAAATCTTGGTAAATGTAAAGAGGAAACTAATTCAGGATTTCTGCTGAGTCTTTTTTTTTTTTTTAAGTCTTTATCTGTTTTTTACATTTAACACAAAATATACAATTTCTCCACAGCCTAATGTGACATGTACATTTCTGATACCAGTTTCTTTCTACCTGAGCAGATATGAGTTAATTTATTGCTTGTATAGCATAAGGACACCCACTAGATCAGAACTGCACAAGGTTGTGCCACACAGTGTTTCACTGGTTCCCTCTGCCCAGGCTAAATATTCCAGGCACTTCAGTTTTGTTCCAGACTTGGTCTCTCTAGAAAACAAATTGTCAGTCATGACAAATTTTGCCAAATTTAATCTTCCAGTTTCCCATCTCAAATAAAGGAAACATCAGAAGGCAAGAAGGTGTGTAAGAAATGACAACATATACATATATTTTTTTCCCAACATTATTTTCTATAATTCTTATCTATTTATTACTACAGTAGAATCTAAGTATCAAAACTGAGGGAGTCTGTATGAAGCTGAAGATTTTACAGCTATAAAACATAGCACAATTTATGCCTAGAACACCTCCAGCTGAATGCAGCTCCAGCTGATGTAAATGGGATCCATGTGTATGCATTTGCAGTCTAGATTTTTCCACTCCAGTCATGCTTCTGTAGTCAGACCTGTGTTTTTGAAACCTGGAGCTAGAATCAGTCTGTGCAGATCCAGTTGGAGAAACTGGATACCCTTACATTTCTTTAGTTTTTATCAAGATACTAATTTTGTGTCAGCAATTGCTTTTGCTACTGGCAATGCTTTTTTCTTTCTTATATTTTTTAAGAATCTAAAAGTATCAGTATCCTTGAAACCTACAGTAGGCAATAACTGGTTGTGCTCAGCACTTACATGAAAAGAGGATTTAAAACTTTTAGCCCATCAATCATGCCTTGTTCCCAGCCCTGAAAAAAAGAAAAGAAAAAATGAATGATGGCATAAGTCACACTAAGTTTCACCACTAAGAGGTACATTGAAAGCACAGGCATTTTTAAGGAAAACTTGCAAAGAATAAAGATGTTCATCTCCAGCAGTGTTGAAAATAAAGTGCAGTTGTGCACCAAATTATCCTGGTCAGAGTGATTGACCTTGGGACTGTAATGAGAACTTGAGTGACAGGTTGGACACAGTAGTCTGGGTCTCACCCTAAACCTGAAACCCTTTCAAAGTTCCTCTTCCTCCTCCTTTGGTACAGGGCTGTTTAATTCCTCCTGCTGATATGTTCAAAACTTTTACTTGCCTTAACGGTACATATAGCCTCAGGGGGCCTGTAATAAGATTAGGAGCAAACTAAAAGGTTAAATTGCCATCTTGTTGAGAAGTTTAAACTCATGCTTGCAATTTGCAAGTTGCAACCCTCCATTAAGCCTTGTGGCAGGCACTAATACAATCTACTATTTTTTATGAAGAATCAATAAACCTAAAAAATGTGATTTAATTTCTGGATGCTGGTAGGATACAGACAAAACTTAAAAATAAACTCAGAAGAATGAAAAATTACTGAAATTATAAATTGCACCCTGTGCACTATTCTTTGATATCCAAAGAGAAATAGAACTGCTGTGTGTTAGAGTGCAATAGTCCAAATAGAGGTACTAGAGACAAAGTTAAGGTAGAATAGTGGCATACAAATGCCTTAAAAATCAAGTAACCAATATTGGGGGAAAAAAGTATAGGCCATATCTTCAGTTCTAATCAAGGTTGCTAAGTGCTGGCTGTAGATTATCACTTCTTAAAATATATATAATATGATTTGTGATTTGCTTATATGTCACTATATAATACCAGGGATGTTGTCGTTACCTGCATAAGAAAAGCCAAGAAAGCTAAGAAAATGGGCAGTCAGATCTATCAATGTTCTTTCCACCCTTGTTTTATATACTTGTGTAGAAATAAACAACACTTTATAAACTTTTATAATCTTAATTTAGAATTTGATTCATCAATAGATCCCTGTCATATGTTGGTAGAGTTTAACTGAAGATAGTGGAGCTTTTTTGACATAAATATTGATCAATACAGTAACGAATAAAGCCTTTTAAGCCTTGTTTTCAAAAAACACTCTAGTGATTCACACCACAAACTTCCTTTTTTTTTTTTTAATGCTATTCTCTGAATATTTTTCTCCTTATCTTCTGAAGTCAAAGGACAGAGAAAACTCCTCAAGAGAATAAATCGGAGGACCTAAGCTTGGTCTTCTGCCCTGAACCATTCCTTTGGTGGAGGCTATTTTTCACCACTGGCCATAGATTTAATTTCTTCTCCTTAAAGTCAGTCTTTTCAAATGCACCAGCCTAGTCTTGCTACTAATAAAATCAATGGAAGCTTTGCACCAATGCCGAATACTTTTGAAAATCATACTTTTTGTATCCAGGTTACTTCTTTTGCATACATTCACAGATTTTTTTTCAGATTACATTACCTCCTGTTTATTTTCTTTAAAGCCTCTGCTTTTGTAGCTATACTACAAGCTTTTTATCCACTTGCGCTAGTTGCAGGGAGTGGCATCAGACCACAACTAATCCACCATGTCAGAGTGCAAATACCTCCTACAGATCAGTCAGATCCTGTTTACATAATGCTCTGTTGACTCTAAGTGTAAAAGATGGACAATTTGCATGAGTTTTACTCATGCAAAACTACTTGCAAACACTATAGGCATCAGAGCACACCAAGTCGACTACCTATCTCACTTACGACATTTAAATTTTATATAAAAGAATCCATTTCAAGAGCCTTACTGAAGTTCTGTGGATCTCTATTATTACTATTATTAGTGTTATTGTTGTTTTCAAATTTTCACAACACACAGTAAAACACAACATGTAAGAGTCTTTCACCATATTCCATCAATGTCCAGAAACATGTTTACAAGTCTCTTACGAAAAGTATCTTTCTGTGGATAGTGTCTATGTCAAGCAAGCTCAAGCCTGATGAAGTAGATGCCTCAGAGCATGAGGCAGTATGTGCTGGAAAGGCTTCTTGGCACTAAAATAGTCCCTGAAGCAAAAGCTTAGGATATTAGAAAATCTAAAAACTAAGGTAGATAGATCCTGTATGGATTTCCCTGTAGCCCTTAACTACTGATGAATTTTAGTGCAATGAGAATTCAATAATCACCTGATTAATATGAAGTTCCGTCAAGAGATATGAATCTACTAATGCTGGTAATGTTAAAAACATGCACAAATGTTTGCAGGGTCAGGACTATATCAAACCATGTAGCTTCTATTAGAAAGCAGAAATCAGTTTTGCAGACATGCATTAGACCGTGATTTCTGTTGGTCTCATCTCAATACAGTCACTTCAGTTGAAATCCCAGTGCTGTCTGAAACTACCCATGAAGTCTGCAGCTACAGCACAATGTGCTGCACTGAAAATGCCTGAACTACAACCAGCTCAAGCCCAAAAGCTGCTCCACTACAAACTGCCTCTCATTTTATTATGGGAATACTAAATTGCATCCTAACATTCTGTATAATGGAAAATATGAATGAAAGTACAGAAAATCAGTATGATACATTTCTGCTGCTATACTGTAAGACCATTCACCTATGTACTGAAGCTAGTTTCTCTAAATACTATAAGATGAAACAAGAAGGCTCCGGCACCAGTAGCTCTAGCTCAAATTCCACATCTGGAACTGCTTAGTAATGTATATGTGAAAATTGTCTTGATAGACAACACAATATAATCCCACTCAGACAGCATTACGCTCCTAAGTAACGTTGTTGGCTCAACTCAATAACTCTAACGCTATTGCTACATATAGATTTTCTACTGTTATATTTGCCATGTCTCTTAGTTAAGTTGCAGCTTTTAGTCAAAGACTGGAGACATTGATCACATAGAAGGATACATGTAATGTAGGAAGTGAATCTTTCCACAGATTAATTTCTCCTGCTGGTTTATGAATAGCTGATATCCCAGTATAGCAGAGAAATCCAAGCAGCTGTAGCAATTAGACATGACAAGATGTTTTCCACATACACTTTTGTCTAATGAACTGTCAGAAAGCACAGTTTCCCTGACTTTTAATTACTGCACCACCCACAGTTAGGACAAGTTCACCTACCTCATCTGTCTGAGACTTAATTCATCTTCTCAAATGCATCCATATTAAAAGTGGTGGGTCCCAGTTTGGACTTTTGCTAAACAGTGTAATATAACAAAAAGGCAATATTATAATAAGCAGTATCTTTCGGAGCAGCCATTCTTTTTCACTTAGAAAGAACATTCATTTTCACACACAGAATACACACACAGAATCATATAGGTTGGAAAAGACCTTTAAGATCAAGTCCAACCATAAACCTAACACTGCCAGTTAACCCCTAAACCACGACCCTAAGCACCACATCTACATGTCTTTTAAATACTTCCAGGGATGGGGACTCAACCACTTCCCTGGGCAGCCTGTTCCAAAGCTTGATAACCCTTTCAGTGAAGAATTTTTTCCTAATATCCATATCCTCATACTTGTGCTCATATACTTGTGCTCTAGACCCTTGACCAGCTTCATTGCCCTACTTTGCACATGCTCCAGCACATCAATGTCTTTCTTGTAGTGAGGGGCCCAAACCTGAACACAATATTTGAGGTGCGGCCTCAGCAGTGATGAGTACAGAGGGACGACTGCTTCCCTACTCCTGCTGGCCACACTATTTCTGGTACAAGCCAGGATGCTGTTGGCCTTCTTGGCCACCTCAGCACACTGCCAGCTCATATTCAGCTGGCTGTCGACCAACACCCCCAGGTCCTTTTCCACCGGGCAGCTTTCCAGCCATTCGTATCCAAGCCTGTAGCATTGCATGGGGTTGTTGTGGCCCAGGTGCAGGACCCGGCACTTGGCTTTGTTGAACCCCATACAATTGGCCTCAGCCCATTGATCCAGCCTGTCCAGATCCCTCTGTAGAGCCTTCCTACCCTCGAGCAGATCAACACTCCTGCCCAACTTGGTGTTGTGTGCAAACTTACTGAGGGTGCACTTGATCCCCTCGTCCAGATCATTGATAAAGATATTAAACAGAACTGGCCCCAAAACTGAGCCCTGGGGAACACCACTTGTGACCAGCTGCCAACTGGATTTAACTCCACTTACCACTACTCTTTAGGCCCAGCCATCCAGGCAGTTTTTTACCCAGTGAAGCGTATACTTGTCCAAGCCACGAGCAGCCAGTTTTTCTAGGAGGATGCTGTGGGAAACAGTGTCAAAAGCTTTACTAAAGTCTAGGTAGACAACATCCACAGGCTTTTCCTCATCTACTAAGCAGGTCACCTTGTCATAAAAGGAGATCAGGTTAGTTAAGCAGAACTTGCCTTTCCTAAACCCATGCTGACTGGGCCTGATCCCTTGGTTATCCTGTACGTGCCACATGATGTCATTCAAGATGCTTCCCAGGCATCGAGGTCAGGCTGACAGGCCTGTAGTTCCCTGGATCCTCCTTCCAGCCCTTCTTGTAGAGGGGCATCACATTTGCTAATCTCCAGTCAACTGGGACCTCCCCAGTTAGCCAGGATGGCTTGTAAATTATGGAAAGCGGCTTGGTGAGCACTTCTGCCGGTTCCTTCAGTACTCTCAGGTGAATCTCATCTGGCCCCATAGACTTGTGTGTGTCTAGGTGGTGTAGGAGGTAGCTAATTATTTCCCCTTGGTTTATTGGGGATCCTAATGGACTAAATTCTCTGCCTTCTCAAATCAATGAGAGTTTTCTCATTAAAAGTTCTAGTTTTATTTAACAAATGTTAAGTATTTTCCTTAGAATATCTTGGATAATACAGAACCCTGAAAAGGAAAAAGTCCTTGATACTTCCCTGTACCTAAGATCCTAAGGAAATTCTCCTAAATCATTCTGTTATATTTTATAAAGCTTAATTTTAACTATTAAAAAATAGGTATTTCATTGTGACTATGGCTTAATGTGCATTAGGGCTGAAACCTGGCAAGTGTGGAAAATACAACTTTTTAGGTAAAATGTTATTCTATGAATCTGACATACAAAGTTGTTTGCATTATACTTTTTTCAGAAATATTTTCATTGTTATCTTTTTCTGTATTTACTATTTTATTAACAGGATTCTCACCGAGATGAAAACCACAGGATTTTGTATTATTTTTGCCATCTATAAAAGTCTTACATGATGTGAAGGATGTTTTTATAGTAATGTTATAACATATACAATATGAACATAAATTAATGTTGAAACAAGGCACCTGCACACATAAGCTATAAGTATAAACTGAATATTTTTGGGGAACTACAGTGCTCCAATAAACATGAGACCAAAAAAATTAATTAAAAAAAAATCTTCATAGTACAAAACAAAAAAGTTCTCTGCTGGTCTCCCTTAGCATATATTTTAGTTTCAGGACTAAACCCAAAGCAGCATCAGTGCAAACCTTCACACTTAAATGATCTGTAGACGCTTACTGATAGCTACAGGTTAAGGAGAGTTTGGGGAAGCAAGCTCAGCTTTCCACACTTACGGGGAAGACTGATTATTCTCCAGGGTGGAAAGATGAATGATTCTGAGATAAACTAAAGTGCAATTAAAATTATAAACTGGAACATTAAGAGAGTGTGAGGTGTTCTCTGCAAGAGTATTTCAGGCCTGTGGAACACCCTCCAGAAATTCTTTATAAAGAAACACCTGTATCGCCTCAGACAAAGTTGCCAAATGATGACAGATATGAATATGTGTGTACTTTTGGATGAGTGGGAGGCTTGCATAGAGGTGGTGTGAACATCTGTGGTTGGTCATGGTGGGGAGGATAGTAAACAAAACCATGGTATGGGGAGTCAAGAGGAGCCCAGGAATTCCCACAGATAATGCAATGTGCTGAAGGAAATCAGTCTTCAGCCTGAGGAGTTCTTCTTACAGCTTCCTGAACCAATCCCTTAAGCCATATGAAACAGTGAAAACATTAATCTATTCTTTTAAGACTACACCAAGCAATGCTTGCTGAGGAAGTCTGGCATAGGGAAAGAAAAAAATATTTGGTGGCAGGAAGGCTGAGCAAGAAGCTTTATCCCTCTTCAGTTTTTATGTTTAAAAATTATTAGTCCTGAAGGAAAATAAGACTTTTTAAAAAGCAGTGCTTGAAGATGCATAGTTTTGCATTTTCCATGAGGTGACAATTTTATGTATATAATACAAAATTTAGAAAAGAGATCAGATCTGATATAAATTAACAGAAGTGCTCATATCCTACCTTGTGTTCAAGATGCAACTACTTACTTCTGCAGATAGGGACCTTCCAAAAATCCAGCAAAGCAAACACTAACCCATGTCATCTTGAAAAAGAAGGAAGAGTTTGCTGCATTGCCTTGCTATCATTTGGGATCATCAGTGCAGTGTGATTATCTAATGAGAGGAAAAACTAATGTAAATATTGTTTTTAGAGGGGCACTAATCCTATGACATCATATTTTATGAATCCAGAGAGGTTTTAAACAACAATATAAAAATCTTATTGTTCCTTATTTCAGTTTGGAAAAATATCCATTAAATTCTCAGTAAAATGAAAATCAGAATACTTGAGTGCCAAAATATCTTTCTTGCTCAAGGGAGACACTAGTAAAAGATGTAATGGGATTAAAGGATCTAAAATTCTGTGCACTGGTTGAGTGATCTTGGGTCTTTTTCACATATCATATACTGAAACATGGAAACATTTGTTAGAAGTTGTTCATTATAAACCACACAGTCTTGATCAGCAAAATTCTTCATAGCTGACAAAGAAAAATAATTCTGCAAACTATGTGGCAAACTGGGCTCTCAGCTACAGTAAATCTAGGCTAATTCCTCCGTGAAAACTCTCAAGACTATATTACTTTTTTAGTGTTGCTCTGTCAGTGTACAGGTTCTGTACTGAGGTTCCATTGTGAATACAAATAAAACTGTCCTAAAAATAACGCTAATTTATGAAGTTATTAATTCAATTTTCACAGTAACATCCATATAAACACAAAAATTCATATTTCATTAATTCTAGTGAAAGAGGAGACGATATAATTTACAGTGGGGGGGTTATTAGTAGGAAACTCCTTATGATACTAAGTTTCACACTTTCATATTCCAAAGAACTGAGCAAAATTTTGCCTTGTACTGTTAGTAAGTTTATCCAAAAAAACTTTTGCATATCTTTATGCAGAAAGCAGCTGTTATATATTTGCTCAATTTTTACCCCTCTGACTGTGCAGTTCTTCCAGAAATTAAAGCTATACCTTTGCAATAAAACAAACAAACAAACAAATAATCTAATATTTTATTCTGTTGGTTGGTTGTTTAATGAGGAAAGAAGACAAAGAAAAAAAATCAGATTTATAGATTTCCAGGACCATAGTTAAACAGGACTAGGAACCATTTGGCAAAGACAAAAGAATGCTGTGTTTTAGATTCATGGGACAGTTTTACAGTTATTCTTTGTTAAAATTCTGAGGGTTTTTTCCTTCATTCTGAGATGAACACTTTTTTTTTCTTGAATAGCAAGAACCTTAGATTTGTGCCAAAGTGATCTTAAGAGATGTTATTTTATCTTTTTACTGAATTCCATCATTTATCACACCTTCATAATTATATTTAAAAGGCAGAATGCACAGTTAATGTGCAGCACTGTTGCTGAAAAAAAACAAGCCCTGAAAATACATGTGGCTTGATAACTCACAAATCTTGAAGGACTCAGAAGTGATTTATTGTACTGTCTCTTTATTTTCCATGTATTTGGTGTTACATACAAATCTCACAGTTTATTTCCCAATATTAAATGAACTGTGGGAGTTGGGGGAGGGGTGGGAATAACAGCAAAAGGAAGGCTATCTTTCTGTTGTAGAAATATAACTCACTAACCCTGTATTAGAAATCACACATTAATAGTACTTTGGTTTATATTTTTTTTGTTATAGCTTATTACTCACCTGTATCTCCTTACGGGTGCTTATCACAACAAAAGCATGGTTTCCATACCTAATATTTTGCATACTAAATATAATTTGCATATCTAATTAATGCTATACAGATGAGGACTGCTATACAAATACTATTACACATCCCTAAGTGCTTGTTACGAGAACATAAAGCTGCTTTTCATAAGAAATACAAGTGATAGCTTGTTTGCATTTTCCCTCAAAAATATCAGTGCAAATCTGTGATATATTGCCATCAAAGGAAGCCATTTCATGGATTTTCCAGAACAACAGCAAAGGTCACATGGTATGAAAATGTATAGTGCTGGATCTGTTAAATCAGTAAGTTACTCTGATGACTGGTCTGCTGAATTCTCCCATCTTTTTTTCTGTCTTTAAGACCCTAACTCAGTTTCTATCACTAAATCTTTCATCAATGAGGTGAGAAGCCCATTGAGCACAGGTTTAGGGAACAGCAATAATCCTGAGTGAGATTTGACTACAAAGGGAGGGAGGGAGCAGACGACTTCCATCAAACTCGTGCCCCCAGAAGTGGTAAGCCCTCACCAAAGGTGCATTTTTTCCTTCAAAAGAGGATCACATTCACAAATCTCGGGGAAGACTTCAGTTAATGGCACCCTTGATAGATGTGAAGAGCAGTAGCAGATGAGACTATGCCAGTCCCATTGGAAATGGCCCACCTGCCTCCTTGAAAGCCCCCTGTGGAGCTGCCCCAGAGCAACCAGGCCCCCCACAGCCTGGGGCAGGGGCTGTGCTGCAGAAAACATCATAGCTGTGACTCACAGAACAAAGCCTGCTATAGATCACAACACAATAAAGTCTTCTTGGACGTGCTTCAGTTCCCACAAGTCCGAGGTTACTGCAGGTTGGAGGTGAGTGAAGGCAGACCCCATTAGGATAGTTTGGAGAAAGGAGACATCATCTGCATCCACAACAGATATATAGTTTTGAACTTCCATGTCCTCATGGCACAATCTGTGCTCCTCCTTTAGAGTAGCATGACTATTGTGAGTATGAGCTAGTCCTGGTTATAGTCTCCAAATGAAGCTATTAGGAGATGGTGCCACAAATGTGTAATAGAATGATACACTAATTCAAATCAAAGACATGCAAAAATGTAACTGTAAATACATTTTTAAAAGTCTTCATTAAAAAATGAATCTGCTTTTTAGTATAGAAGAAATTAGAATAGAAGAATGGAAAGAATTCAAATTAAAATAGAATAGAATAGAATAGAATAGAATAGAATAGAATAGAATAGAATAGAATAGAATAGAATAGAATAGAGCAGAGCAGAACAGAATATTTCAGTTGGAAGGGACCTACAATGATCAGCGAGTCCAACAGCCTGACCACTTCAGGGCTGACCAAAAGTTATTAAGTATGTTATTAAGGACATTGTCCAAATGCCTCTTAAACACTGACAGGCTTGGGGCATTGACCACCTCTCCAGGAAGCCTGTTCCAGTGTTTGACCACCCTCTCAGAAAAGAAATGCTTCCTAATGTCAAGTCTGAACCTCCCCTGGCGAAGCTTTGAACCATTCCCACGCATCCTGTCACTGGATATCAGGGAGAAGAGATCAGCACCTCCCTCTCCACTTTCCCTTCTCAGGAAGCTGTAGAGAGCAATGAGGCCACTCCTCAGCCTCCTTTTCTCCAAACTAGACAAATGGTTTTTAACAAATCGAGGCACTGACCCAGACTTCAGTGAAAATAATGGGCTGTCCTTCCCCCCTCACCCCACTCCAGGAACAATTAAGTTGTCTAATCATATAAACTTCCAATGACATTTCAGATCTTCAGGGTGTCAGACATTCACATAGGACCAACAGATGTGATGGGATTAGGGGAGACCCTTACTCTTCTGCAGATGGAGGCCAGGTAAGAGACCTGCAGTATGTAACGCAGCTTAGATACCTGTGGTAAGAGTATCAGATTCCAGCCACCTTGGGGAGAAGCCCATGATACACAATTTGCTGTGTTAAAATCTCAGGCTGGATGGAGGAGAAGCCAAGATATTATCTCCTTTTTGGAGAAGCCAAGATATTCTGATATTCAATCCTTAGGGGAAAAAAAATAAGCCCAACAATTCTGGATTTCTGTACAAGTTTAACTGTCTCTGACAGTTTTCATTTTAAATTCTTCCACAGATATGCATTTTCAAACCCATTTTGTGAAGTACTTTGTA
Source organism: Morus bassanus (assembly GCA_031468815.1). NCBI lineage: Eukaryota > Metazoa > Chordata > Aves > Suliformes > Sulidae > Morus > Morus bassanus. The sequence continues at coordinate 81,258,386 of CM062568.1, read as the reverse complement.
AGAACAGTGCACACAGTATCTAGCATATTTAATGATTTATTGTATACAGACTGTACAAACTATATAATCACAGAGCATGCAAGTACAGAATTTTGTTTTATGGATAAATCAGTCTAAAAATAATTTATTTTATAGAGATTTTGAAGACTAAGATTTCTGAAGAATTTTGGGAGAAAGTTGTCTGTTCAGAAAATGCAGTGATTTCAAATTATATTTGATCAAAAGATGCAGCATTCAAAATCAGATTTAACTAATCCTTAAGTGAGGGTTGTTCAAAGTTTAGAGTGGAAAGGAATCAGAGCTGCATTTGGAGGATGGGGCCACAGTGAATTCTTTTCATAGCAAGAACTTAGGTCTGGATTTCTGCCATCTGCCTCTGATTGATGTTTTTCATGTGATTTCAGCCTTGGGTGAAACAAGCAAAATAAATAAAAAAACCCCAGATCTCTAGGAGTAGATTAAAATCCAGAAATTTGTTTGACAGAGACTAAAATTTAAGACTATTGACAATGGACTATGCAGATTAGTTGGGAATATCCAAATTCCCTTTGTTCTAACTACACAAAGAAAGCACTTTCCTGATTACGGGGCTTTTGAGAACACTGTCTTCTGATGTTCTGCTCCTGGCTTGGGAAACAAAGTATATTGCTCAGTACTATGTGTGATCCTAGTGGCTGAAAAAAAACTCATTCAGTTTCAAATGACTAAGAATGGATGGTTGTTTTCCATTTATTTCCTCCAAATGCATTTAAATTATATTATTTGAAATTATGTTTTTATATAAGGCAAAGGGAAGACGCAGATAAAATCTACAATAAGCTTGTTCCTATACAGGTTCTCCATTAAAAGACTGCATGAAATAATAAACATATAGCTGAAGTTGAATATATTTTTGTAATCTTTGTATGGAAAGCCAAGGTAACATTAAGGTGAAAAACAACATAGAAATTGCGATGGAAACGTTTTAAGAGTTTAAATTAACATTATAGCCAAGAACAAAAATAGATTTAGGCTCCTTCATCTACAGTATCTGTATTTCAATCTTACATAGTGTTTTTCATCCAGAAGTGCCCCAGAAAAATTCTGTGGAAACACAGAGAAATAGGTAGAATTTTCATGCCCCTTTAGTAATTAAGGAAAGTCTTTGTCTTTCTAGTCTGTCTTTAGGTGATCATTTCTCAAATGGCTGGGGTGTCATGCTGCTCTTTAGGTTTACACTTAAGTCCCTGGACACAGGGTTCTAATGAATTCTAATGAGTCCTTAGGAATTTTTTAATATTAATCAGTAGTTTGTAGTGGTAGCACATATTGTGCATTAATAATAGACATTTTTCCATTTCCAAGCCAGCCATTGAATAGCATATGTTCTTCTTAAAAGAATAGATTGGGAAAAATTTTATACTAATTGCTCTGAAAATAATAATAAAAAAGGTACATATCAATGGCAATGAAGTTGAGTAAAAGGCAATTATTTACCAAAGCAGGGCCTTAATTCAGCAGTCCACTGGTAGAGAATTTCAAAGTCATTTGTACATGAGTGAGTATATGATGGATCAGACTTTATTTAGGTTACGGTCTAAAAAGAAGGGATGAGGAAAAGTGACATGTTGTTACAGAAGTGATAAGACTTATTGTTGTTCATTAGAGTGTCAGTCCTTCTCAGTTTAAAAGCAGACACAATCTATTGAATTTTAGTGAATGCATCTGGCCATGATCACTCTGACTGACTTTTGGCACTGAGTGAAGCAGTCAGAAGTCACCTGGAGAAATTCAGGCCCCATATCCAGTCACAGGCAGTGTTAGATGGTGAGCCCACTTTGTGGGGCTGAAAGTCCTTCAAGATATGACATTCCCTCTCCTTTGGTCACAGAGGACAATTTTAATTAGGACACCTGCAATGAAATCACCTAGTCTCCCAGTCTAGACAGGTGTCTCTTGTGAGAGAGAATGATACCAGTCTCACTTTAGACCCTGCAGTTGGGTAGCCCATGGGTTTTTCTCTAAGCAGGTCCAACTCTATTATCTGACATGAATTAGGGAAGACCTCTTCCTTCCTCTGTTCTGTTGTTTTTGTAAGAAAGATGACAAGAGTTTTAGGGACTATCTAGTTTTTGTCCTTTTTTCATTAATAAACTAGAAATAAATCAATGCAGAGTTTCACAGCTACACCACTATTATTATCCAATTTTTCTACATTCAGTAGGCTGGTATGCAAAAGACCTTCTGCTGACGTTCAATGACAATGATGTACTGGATCACTAATGAGAGCCCTGTCAGCTGTGGGGGATCCACATCCCGTGTGCTCTGGATCCCTGAGAGCCCCCAGGAGCAAGGCTGCTCTACGAGGTGGATAAATCGTGAGCCACAGTGACCCATCCAGGGGCAGGCCCTCACAGAAAAGAGCCCAGCCCCATGGGACCTGAGCAAGGCAAGCAGGGTAGGGCTGCTGACAATAACAGGTTGTGCCAGCAGTCCAGTGACATTCAGACAAATTCAGAGTGGCAAGTCAGGTCCAACATCCATCCAAGAAATCCATTCAACAAGTCAGGAACAGTGGAAGGCAGACATCAGTCTGGAGGCAGCAGCAGCACAGCCCAAGCAGGGAACGGGGGCCCAGCCTGAGCTGAAATAGGGCTCCTGGGCCACAGGCAAGGGAGTTGGGGAGGTCCCTGGTGAAGCCAGTCAGGGCCATTAGAATCTTCTACTGCACTGAGAAGCAGTCCATCCTTACTGTCTCCAGGCCCTGCACCTCATGCCTCTTAACTCAGGCATTGCTCAGAGTGAAAGGAGAGATGCAGAAGGTATAAATCAGTTAGTCTGCAGTGTAGAGAGCTAATGGTCATTATCACGATCTATTATTTCTACTACAGCAGTGGTTACGGACCAAGGCTTCACTGATCTTGGCACTGCAGACCAGAGCTCTTCCACACATGGGTCATGACTCCACTTCATAAGGAAGGTAAGGAAACAAGGCCATAAAGGGGGAGAAAGATGAGCGAAACATCTATAATTCTGTGCAATGAACAGCACGCTCACACCAGCTCCTGTTTAAATGGTTAATGAGAATTGTTCAGTGCTTCTTTGCTCCCTCCCCTGCCTGAGGTTCATAAAGCCAACTGTGGGAGCTCTGAACTGTTGAAAAGAATCCAATTAACTCTCATTTTTCTCATTTAACTTGACAATTTAAGTGGTTTCACTGTTTATAATGTATATGTTTATATACATATATGTGTTTATGTCTATGTACTGATGATGTCTTTAAACTGTACTGCGTTTTTTCTTTAGGGGTTTGGTTTTGATTACACACACACTCTTCTGCCCCCAGTAGATTGTCTTTCTGATTTCTGGCATGAGAAAACTTTTGGATCATACAACATAACAGCTCTTCTAGAATACTTTTTCTATCCTTGAGTGCTAAGATCCAGTAAGATTCTTAGTACAAGGTATTTCCAAGTTAGTCAGGAAGCGGGAGAGAGCAGTGATAATCAATTATCAGGACAAAGTAAATGTTGCCTTCTGACCTCTTAGTATAAGAACATAACTCACATCACCTACCTAATTTTTATGACTGACCCTCTTCTTTCTATACACAATTCAATTAATTGGATATGACTATTCCAGAATACTTCTGTATATCTTAGTGTTTTCTTATGACAGGTTCTGGGTTCAATTAAATTAAAATGACTGTGTTTGACTTGTTTCGTTTACTTTGCAATGCTCAATTAAGTTGACAGAGAAATAATGTCGGTCTGCATGAAAGGCATCTGCGTGAAAGATTGATACTTATCTATATTCTGTCCCTGTGAAGATATAATTTTTGAGTGCAAGCCTGCTATTAATTCTCAGCTTCAGTATGGGACAGATTGAAATCCACCCATGCTCAAAAAATTTTAGTCTATTGAAGCATTGGCAGCCAGACCCATTCTGAGATGAATTAATGGTAACACTATTACTTTTTAGAACACACAGAATCAGTTCTGAAATGAACAGGGAACAATGAATCCATTAAATTGTTAAGCTTTGTGTATTATTAAACATGGTTATCGGCCACGTGCCTGGGACAGCCAGAAATAACATTTTTTTCACCAAAGATATGCCAGGATTATTTATCTATATGCAAAAGGAGGGGGAAAAAAGGCAGACTAGGGACAAATTATAGGTGCAGTCTGTCACATACACACACAACTGTAAATCTCTTTGGTTGCCTCATATGTAGGTATGAGGATTGAGTGTAAAAAGACATTAAACTGATCATCCTTTGGCCTTAATTTGGGGAATTCCAGAGCTAGCAGAGAGAGCCAATGTAATACTAGCTATAGGACGAATTCATCTCAGTGGGAGCTGTAGCAGTAATATGCATCATAGATAAAGAACATGAGAACATATGAGATCTATCACTAAAATGAACTTTTATGTGACTTTTACAGTTTTCAAGTACTGTTGAATGAAAAAATGTGTTCATATGCATGTTCATGGATAATTAATAACAAAGATTGGAGGCATCATGCAGTGAACTGATAGTTACTAGCCAAATTAAATTTGCAGATACATTTTTTTCTAGAGACTAAACTACTTATTGCCAGCTAATAAAATTAGTTAAAGTACTGCTAGCAAAATATATTGTTAATTAATAACACAGAATTAAACTTCAGACCTTTAAAATGATGGCATAACTCATTTTGACTTCAGAATGGTTTAGTGCATACCTCTCCATGTAAGCAGCAATGAATCAAATAGAAAAATAAATAAATTTGCCATTATGTTGCCAAATCTTTGTAAAAATTCAGCTGCACTAAGCAATAATTTGTTATCAACTACTTTCTATATTGGAGGAGGCTTCTGTGTTCAAAAATGGGCAAATTGCTGAAGTCACTGACAGTAACTACTCATATTTCTTCACATTTCTTCATCAGGGAGTTTGGAAACTTATTTCACTTCTCAGTGGTCTGGCATTGAAACAAAAGTTTAAGCTGTAACCTTTATACAATCCTTTAAATGCATTGTTTTCACCAGACAGAAGGTTCTGCTATATGCCTCACAAAAAAAGGGGGGCGGGGGAGAATCACCCTTTTCCACCCCAATTTTTTTTCTGCTAACACATATGTGGTTGTATGTCATGGCCAACATATTTTGTATTTGACATTCATATAGATTTAACAGGCAAGAGGGACTAGCACATTGGTAAACCCTGCCTCATTTATACATAAATTTATTGATCTGAGAGGTCACCCAGCATATAAATTTAAAAGTGCTGCAGCATTAATTTCTCTAAAATGCACTGAAACCTCTCCCTTTGTGCTTAAGTAGCCATTTGAGGCCACACAGGAATGGTCATGATGTGGTTAAGTCTCCCATTATTCTAGCCTTGTAGAGGATGTCTTGTGCTAAATGGCTAATGCATTTGTTCCAACGCGATGGATTAAACAGATGGCATGGAGCTGGGAGCCTGCAGAAAGTGCTTCATTAGGCTAAACCCCTCACATTCTCACCCATGCCATAGGTAGCTTTGACAAAAGGTTAGAAGCACAAAGATTTAGGTGTTCCTTCAGGATGTGAACTTATTACCCGTCTCAGGAGAGAAATGCAGTAAGAATATAATACTTCCTAGAACAGCACTAGGTCAGCCAGCATGGCCTTGGGAGTTATGGTGAAATCTTAACCTCAGTGAGTGCAAAAGGAATGCTTTTAATAATAAACTCAGATACTGGTTTCAGTAGAGGAGCCTGATGCTCATTTCCTCAACTCCAGAGATCTTTTCCCCTTGCATGTAATCATATAGAGCAGATTGTACTGTCAATTTGCAGCTCCCTTCCTCCCTCTAAGACTAATCTCTGGTACTAGGAAGGGAGAAAGACAAATATTGATTTTCAGGAGGGTGGCTTGCCTCTTTCATACAGCCCATCACTGTCGTTTCCAACATCTTTCATCATATGATCTGACACCTGCCTGAAAATAGACCTATCCACTCCCATGTGTCAGACAGGGCATTAACAGAGACAGAGACTTTTAAGAGAAGAAAAAAAAAAAACAGAGGAAAAAGAATGATTAATGCTACAGACCTAGCAGAATCCATTCAGTCAGTCCATTAATTTCTTGTCAAATCTCATCAGGGAAGAGATTAGCCACTTCAGAAATCACAGCTGAAGAGTCTGAGTAACTATCACTCTCTTTCGAGAATCAAGGCACGACATTAATCTTTGTATGTGGGAAAGGACTGTACATATTGCCCACCCAGATCCACATAATGACCCATCTAATCCAGTATTCTCTCTCATAGTTCCCAGATATTCAGAGGCAACCCCCCGCAATGTTGGTAATTTTTAAATAGAATGCCTATAAGATCTTTTTTTCCTTAAAAATTCATTCATTTCCAGGAAAAGATTCTTCCAAATGAGCTGCTGCAGAAGCTGCATTACTATCGCTACTTTCCAGCAGCTGTATAAAAGCCTAGTACAGAAATAACAAGGAAAGGAAATGTTACTTGTTCATGACAAAAGAATGTTTAGACTTTTAAAATTTTCTTCATGAACAATTTGGAGGTAGCCAGCTGTTACTATATACTTCCTTATGCCTTGCTTTTAGTTTGCCTGGAGTTTAAGAAAGAATTATTGCAGTCAGACCTACTGAACACCACAAATCATTCTGTTTCATCCAGAAAGCTTGTATTATGTCCAAACAAGTTCACAAAGTCATTTTATTACTCAGTGGACTCAGTTTCACATCATTGTCACAGATGAGACCAGTGTTTGCCTGAAGTCTTAAAAGGCAGGCAATGGAGGTCTGAGGGACAGGTGAAGTGTACCCAGACAACCTCACCAAGACCTATGATATAAACAAAGCCAATCAAAAAACTTCTTAGCTTTCACAACCCTAAATCAGGTGATCAATAATCATTTAACACCAGTCAGCTGTCTGAAAATTAAAATTCTCTGTAACCTCTCAACACATAGGGCTATGCTGTTAATTATCTCATCTTTGACAATAGCTAATATTTCATTCTCCAGAGGGGAAAAAAAACCCCACTTTTCAGCAGATTTATGTAGGCTTCTCTGCATCTAGAGATGGAGAAGGGAATCACTGTTAAACTTTAGAGAATGAGGTTTAATTGTAATTGCTAACTTTAAGCAAAGAGTTATATGGCATGTTGAGTGCTATACAGGTGCCCTGGTCTTCATCAATGCCCATGGAGGCAGGGGATGAAACTCACAGATTTTAAAAACAAAGGGACTATCTCAATAAACCTCCCTTTCTTCCTCCCTCCCCTTTCTGCCCTGGATATACTCATGCAAACACAACCACCCAGAACATAAAAATTTGCTTTTAAATAAATTGTCTTCAGATTACATCAAATCTGATTCTAAAGTTCCTATTGGTGACTGTACTATCTCCCTCAATAAGATGTTTAGTGTTTAGTTGCATTTCTATTCCTATGCTGCTTCATCTATATAATTTTATTTCAAGTTTAATTTTTTGTAACTTCAATTTCCCGCAACTGTATTTTGTTACGTCATTATCACCAGACTTGGAAAAACCCTCCAACAGCAGATATGTCACGTTTCAGCCTCCTTTTCTACAAATGAAAAAACTAAGCTACTCTGAATTCAAATAATGTTGTGAGCATCCTTTGAATTCTCATTGTATTTTAATATTCTTCAAGACTGAGCATTAGACCTGGACAAAATGTTGCATAGAAAGGTAAGATAATTTCCCTCCTTATGCTCAAAATTACACTTATTTTAATCCCACGTTTGAATAAATCTTTCTGTTGCAACCTTACAAAAATATTTTCTCAAAATCTTTTATTGTACTCACTTCTAAAATACAGATAACTGCATCTTTGTTTCATAAGAACTTTCGAAAGCTGTAAAAATTACTATAAACTCACTCATTGACTTGTTTGTTTGAAACAATTTTTTTTTGTTATAGCAATTTCCCTACTAGGCCCAATGGTGAATGTGCAACCACTAATGGTCTTTTTACAACACTTTACATATTAACTTTTTTGTTATTTTATTCTAAAAAATTACAATATATGATCCAACCACACTGAATGAAGGTACACACATTGAAATATAGACATTAATATAGGACTAACATACTATACAATTCTCCACTCATATTTTAAAATGTCATTACAGGATATAGAGATTGAAAAACATGAAATGTGATCTGATCATTTTAAAGACTGTCTGGAACAAAGACTCCAATTTTAGACTCTGAGAAATTACGAGTTCATTATCTGTCCAGGTCAGAGAATAGTGAGAGATTACCTTTAACTCCAATACCTCCTTAATTCTTGCTGGATTGGCTGAGAGATGATATAAACACAGACTTTCTTTCTGATATCTTTGGGACTTTTTGAAAGTCAAAGTTTTTCAGAGAAAACATCCTTCATAATTATATATCTATAGGTATTTTAACATATACAGATACAAGTAACAGAATTAATATATCTGAAGAGCAGGATTTATCTTCCCTAATTAAGTATTCTAAAAGTTAGCTACCTCATCTAAATTGAGTAGTTAGTGCATAGCACCCAAAAGACAGGAAAACATCTAGTTTATTCATTCGCACCTCAATTAGTTAATTAATTCACACCATCTGCTTCTATTACCATTACCTCCTAGAAGTTTCACCTCTGAAGGTGCCCAAAGATGACTAGTTCTGAGTTAGCTAACATTTCAGTGTACACATCCCCATACCACTTTCCTAGGACGTAAGAGTGAAACAGGGGTGCAGACAGGTGCATTCTGCAAACTGCTGTTTCGGCTGAAAGGGTCAGCTCTTGCCAGCTGTTCTGCAGCTGTTGGACACACACTCTTGCCAGTTTGCTGATAATGCTCCTTTGCGCAGTTCAGGTGAAACAAGTTGGGTTGCTTGGATGAGCTATTTAAAATGTCTAATCTTATTTTCAGTGAAATACGTTAAGGATCCCCAGGGTAGGGGGAGCTAGTTTAATTTAGGCAGTTTAAAAAGTAAATCCTGAATAACTCAGCACATTTTGACTGACAAGGGGTGCATAAGCAGCACAGCTAGGTGATCAGTCACTGTTATATATTCCCATTTTAGTTGTAAATGAGACAGAATAAAGACTGAGGTAACTTATCATTGGCACTAAAGCAACATTGGTAATGCACCTCACACCTGTGAACTCCTCATCTCCCTAGTCTTACAGAGGTCAAACATTCATTGAAACACTCAGGTGCAGAGCTGACACTCACAGCATTTCAGTGTTTATTTACTATTAACCAGGTCAAGAATTTGGTCCTTCTTTTATTACCTCCTTGCTGTAAATCCCTCGCCTTTATACACCTCATCACAATAAAGGAAGTCTGGCATCATGTGGGTTTGTATCTCTCATCTGGATTCTCTGATGTCTCATATGTTTCAAGCACCAGTCAAGGTATTCCCAACTCCTCCCTCACGCATGGACCCTCAGGTATCAGATTGGACACTCCCCTCCAGAAGTGGCACCAGTAAGGTCTCCCTTTCCTCCTCCAGAGACCTTTGCCATGATGCGTATCTTTGAGACATCTGAGGCTGTCATATTCTGTTGCCAATTTGTTCAAAGAGCTTTGGGTTGTGGTAGGTGTGGAGACACTGACATAAATGGAGACACTTATGTAAGTACCAACAAAAGAATGATCACGTTTTGATCTCTTATGGAAGTCCTTATGCATGATCAGAAAACTAATACAATTCACTAAGAGCAAGAATTTAAGTTGTTGAAAGTGCTAAAAGAAGTACTTGATCTTTTGAACTAGCTACAAGTATGATATAAGCCTCTGCCTTTGTAATGACTTTTATTGGAAAAAAAACCAACACTTTAATCTTTAATCCAGGCAGGGTTTTTTCAGCTGGTTTTTTTTTTTTTTTTTTTTTTTTTAATCTTGGTGTGTGCAGCAATCCTTGCAAAGGATTAGTGTGTACGGTGTATTTAATATTCTGTACATATCAGCAACATTATCAGAAATATGTCTGGGGCAATACTACAAATTATGAAAGGACTGAAAGCAATTTTTAGTTTTCCGTTAACACTCATTTAATCTTTTAATGATACTATACTTTCACTTCATGGAATTCAGGAAAGAGAATACTGTAAGATATTCATTATAACCAAATGTTTGTCTCCATCCTCTGCAGCAATATGCAGTATGTCTACACTAGGTCTCACCTAGAAGTGAATAGTGCTCCTAAAGTGACTATTTTTCCCCATTGATTATCTATAAAATCTAGAAGAGTAGGTTAAATATTTACATGTAAGATTAGATGAGAGGAGTCTTGGCCATAGAGTCCTGAAAAACAATCACTTTTGTACATAGGCAAAGCTTTAACAGAAAGGTAATCTCTGAAGAAGTTCTTATTTTAGTCTGAAGTCATGTGAGCATTTTAGTATCAACTGTGAAATTGATGATCAACTTATAAAATCCTTGCCTGATTTTATGTTTATGTGTGTTTGTTTTGCAGGCTAATGAGTATAATGGACATGTCTATTCTGCCAAAACAGATAGTGAGCCTGGACACAGGAGCCCTGATCATCCACCTTGCTAGTTTTTATCTCCCTTGCTGCTTTGGACTACTCTGGTTAGCCCTCTCAAAGACAATTCCAGTTTATCGTGCTGGAAATAATTCTCTCTGGGAACTGATCCTAAAAGCCAGTATGGAAGAAGCAAGAGACAGAAACAGAGTTTGACTCTATGAGCCAGCAGGGTTTGCCCCTAGGTGCACTTACGCCACACTGGACTTCATGCAATACCACCCCTCAATCTCATGCTATAGGAATATCACTGCTACATATTCTTACATTACATCAGAAACTTTGAACTAAAAAAAAAAACAAACACAAAAAATAGTCTGACCAGAGGGAAATCCCAGAAGGAGACTCAGAATTAATTGCAAGGCAATTCAGCATAGAGGAGGCTAGCTGTCAGCAGAGTGCACACAAGCTTGTCTGTATCTCTTGGCTTCTGAGCTGGGGATCTTTTCCTGGTGCCGATTTGTTTCTCAGAGTAGATGCAGGCATTGGAAATGTGCCTGATAACACCAGTAAAGATGAAGATCTCCACAAACTCTACCCCAGTGCACAGGAAGCAAAGGTCTGTTGTGTGGAGAAGCCATGCCTCAGGGCCAAGCATGGATGTCTTCTCTGCCTCCCTCCACTCCAGTGCCTGCCAGAGTCTGCCCTGGCAACACCTGTTCTAGGTTTCCTTCCAGTGGCATGGTGATTAAAACCCTGAGGGGAGGCACACCTTTCCCCACTGATCTTACATGATGTAACCAGATTATCCACCCCTGGACCTTCGCATTTGTTCATGTTCCAATGAACAGAGATTTCTCTCAAGACCTGCAAAGAAGAAATCCTCCGTTTTCCTCTATTCTCTGTGCAATAAGGGAAGATCTTGTCTACAGTGCCTCTGAGCAAAACCCTTAGGCCCAAGAAGGATTCACAGATCTCTTGATCCTTTTCAGGGTGCAAATATATTTAGCTATTCAATGTTCTTTTCCTTACTGGCAACAGAGGGAAAGTATCTTGTGCCAAACTGGGATAAATGAAAACTGTTATTCCATTCATGCTCTGATTCTACTTATTGGGAAAATTCATATCTGTGCAACAGATCTCACAGTCTCTAAATTAAGTTTTCTAAAAATCTAAGGTTTTTGGGTTCTTTTTTAATATTTAGGGCAGGGTTCTAAGTCTCAAAATTTGCTCTAGCCTATAATCATGTATTATAATCAAGCTGTCAAATGTTTTCCTACAAGCTGTGGTAATTTGGGAAATCTTTCTATGCACCATTTGTGGTCTCCAGCTGATATCACGCTATTAAATTGACATATTATGAAATTACAGTGTATGGATGTGACTTTTGATGCTGTGATAAATACTTTTCCTTTCCACAGCAGGGCAGCCCACATGGATTTCTGTGCCTAGGCACTGAGCTATAAGGTTCTGACTGCACAGAAGGGTGTCAGATGTGAGCTGTGCAGTTGGGGGAACGTGCCTCAGAGCCCAGAGCTAGAAGCAGTGCTAGCACTGTGCTCAGGCTCCAGAGATTTACAGCATATAAGATTCCATAAAATGTAATGCTAACACAGCCGTCTGAAGAGCATCCAGTCAGGGAGGGAGCTCTTCTAGAGCTGTGAGCCTGACACAAACCAGAATCAAACCGCATACTAATTTTGGTAGAATTTGCATTTCTTTTCTTTTTTTTTTTTTACTTTATTGTGTATTATTAACACACTGCCTAAATAATTCCTTTAATTATCCTTAAGACATTGAAAAAAATGAAAGGTCCTTCAGCAAAGGGAAGACTGAGAACCACTTGACAGAGGTATTAACAGCAGGGCAGAACATAAGCTGTTTAAGCTAAATTGTAACATAGATACAACAGAGAGGTAACAGAGAGAAAGCTTTTGCACGGACATTATATGGACAAAATATATGCCAATTTTCAGATGATGCCGATGAACTTACAAAAGAGACTCTAGGACCTATGGACCTGTAATGACTCAGGTTCCTAGTCACATTTCTACATAAACTTACTGAGGAGTTGAACTGTTTAGTTATGTTTCCGCACAGCTAATTGTGCTTTTGACTCCTTTGACAAAATAAAGCAGAGTAATGTACTGATAATATTGAGGATTCTTTTGTGGGGACTGACAAACTAACCGCTTCACTAGTAACAGTTTCTCCTCTCTAATATAGCACATATCCCTCCTATTGCCTGGAACAATGAGTTGGTTGGGAAAAACACAACTGATTTATTTTTGTGAAACAAGCTATTCCTTTTCACATTTTGGAATTTTTGAAAACTTTCAGTTGTTCTATAAAGTGACTGGAAACTATGGCAGAAGTCATAAATCTTTTCTTTTTTCTTTTTTAATTTTTTTCCCCTTCCAAAATATCTGAAACACATGTGTTTCCACCAGGTCTAGAGAACTCACTGGAGGCTAGTAAGAAAAGATTCTCCTGAGTGTGCCTGGCCCCACTCCACAGTGTGCAGGCAGAAGGAGGAAAGCGAGGGAGGCCAAACTTTCACCCATCTATGCAGTGCTTGGTAAAATGTGCAGGATAAAGTATTTGCTCTCTATAGGTACTAGAAGGAGACAAGAAAGAGACCATACAAACATAGCTAAATAATATATCCTTGAAAAAAGCACTTCAGTATGCAGCTTAGCAGAGCCTTCAAATACTCTGTGTGGGAAATGCATGTGTTGCAAAACTTTCTAACACATAAACTGGCAGAATCTGGCCCACAGCTGGGAGCCTAAGTGTATTCAAAGTATCCTATATAAAAAATACATCTTTGGGACACTTTTCATTCATATAATACTTGTGAAATGTAATGTATTGCTACCTAAATGTTCACAGGTTGCATATTTTATCAGCAGAAAACTGGAAAACTCCGCAATACCTTTTTGGTCTTTAAATATTTTAACTCCTGTGTATCACCGTATTTACAGAGCACAATACTCATTTCTAAGCAGTATTTGCTTATTTAAGACCAGCTGCTTCCTGACCCAAAATGCCATTTAAACAAGTAATCCTAGCTCTCTGACAGCCTCACTATTTGCCCTTTCAGTACACTTTTTTCTCTTTCTGATATGTGAGCACTTGCACTCTCACCTGCAGTTCAGATCAGCTCCCAGTACCTCAGAAGGCTACTGCTTTGCTGTGAGGGGTGTGATTGTAAAAAACCCTAGCTTTTATTAGGAGTAGTGGTCCTATTCACACCTCCAATCAACCCTGAAATTGATATTCTTCATCTGATCTGCATAGGTCATCTGGCAGGTCACTGCCTGTGTTACATTACACCAGTGTTTTTCCACTAACCCAGTTAACAAGGTTAAGTAGAAACGTGACGGACAGAAAAGAGAAGCTGGACACATGGCACATATTATTTGGTTTAGAAACTAGTGAAGGTTTCTCTGTGGCAAGAACATAATAAATGATTTCTGACTCAGTCAAAATAATTTTAGTTTCTTGTTTTTATTCTGAATGTCAAAACTCTTGAGGGACCCAGTCATGTCCCTCTCTACCCTCTCTACTACAGCAAACTCATCTTGAAATAAACTGTTTGCCTGAAAGCAAAAGCAAAAAAAGAAAAAAAAAAAAGAAAAAAAAAGTGAAAAGATATTTCGCTTGCTGGTGAGACTTAAGAGAAGAGTTTTATAAATTTAACTGCCAATATACCATCTGCCTCTGCTGTTCCTTTAAGCCTAGTTCTTCTAATTGTCTCTTTAACAGATGACAAAAATGCTACATTCCTCTTGGGCACCATAAAATAATAACAATTAAAACATGAATAATAATAATTAATGAAGCACACATGGTGCAGTAACTCTACAGTCTGAATAGGCTGCTTATTCTGCAGGAAGTCTGTGCATATTTAGTCTTGAGAGATAACTTTAACAGGCGCTAAGTCAGATGCCTGGAGCTCTGGCCACCAGTCTTGGGAGGGCAACTTTGCTCAGTAAGTGATACACTGCAGCAAACTCTATGTTCTGCATCCCTTTATGCCTTTTAGTTTCTACTGACAATAAGCAATTTTAGTGGCTGGACCACCAACAAGCTGGCTGAGCAAGCTGTTTTAGACATGAGACTTTTCTGAGGATAGCTACCCTTTTTTCCACCTATTATGGTCGGCACCTCAAAAGTCAAAGTGAAAAGTCAGTTTGTTGCAGTTCTTAGCTGTGTTCCAGTTAATTTTTTTCAGCTCTGCTAGTTTAAAGCAGCATGTTACTTCACACACTTGGCAATGGAAGCATCAGCCTTATGTAACAGATCTGGGAAAAATCTGCTGGGAATAATTTGATGTCGCTTTTCCAAGCTGTAACGTGTGCTGAGGGAACTGGGGTTATGAACTCCAATGATCTCCAAGTGATCTTTGAGTCTTTAGGATAATTGGTACATCACATAAATAAGAATAAGCCTTAGGCTTCTTTAACATATAGAGGCAGGCTGGTCCAACTCAGTTAGACTCTGGGCTGTTGCTCGGAATTATTGACCCCTCCTCCAGTATATCCAGCATGGCCTGTTTGGGATATGAGTACAGCCAAGGACTAAGCTGTGTCCAGTGTTCAGGCCTGAAGCAGCAGAACCTGACAGTTCAACTTCACTGTTGTCCTAGCACCAGCACACAGGACACTCATGGAGTTTTTCTGAAGACTTTTCTGAACCTTTAGAGGCTTTTGTTTCTTAATTTGTATTTTTAGTTTGATCCTTTCAGAGTGTCCAGGAAGAACTTTTTTTGGGGAAGGTTAAAACTTGCATGCAAACTGCTGGAACTGTGAGTAAGAATACCCGTAACTTGTAATTAACTTCATGCAATAACCCATATGTTCATAAATTCAGTCCATTATTAATGTTTTCCATTTTGGCCACAGCTGCTCAGTAAAGATGCTGGCTGTTTTTCTTCTCCCTGGTGGAACAGTGGCTGTGCCCCAAAAGGCTTTTTGACGTTTTAGCACTGAAAACTGCTTTCAGCAAAATTACCCTCCCACAATATGGATTTCTTGTCTCTCTTTTATGTGAAATATGAAGCATGACTGTGAAATGCTTAGTTTTCTGCAAAATTGAAGATACTAATTTTTCCTAACTTTCCTGATCCCTGGTTCCTGTTCAGTCCTGTAGTAAGGTTCACAGATGAAAAGAATTTAAAAATATTGGTGTATGTAGCTGCATGTCCATTTGATCTCCTCTTATCGCTAATTGAGTTGTAAGCAGCCATGAAGTTAAAAACAACTGTTTAAAAAATCCTGTATTGATGGAGGAAATCAGATCAAATGCAACTCCAAAAGTGCCTCCAGATTACTAACACCCAGAATTCCCTCAGCTGGCATTAAAACAATGAACATTCAGGCATCGTGGTCGAATGCCTTTTCCTCATGTTTTTTTATTTTTCATGCTGACTGTAATCTAATAGTAGAGAGAAGCCCAGATGGATGATGATTATCTGCTTTCCAAGCCTACTCAGCAACTTTTGTCTGTTGCCTGAAGCTAATGACTTCTAAGTGAGTTCAAAACACTGGAAAATGCATTTTGTGTAAGAAGACCACTTCTTTTTTATATTTATTAGAACTTATCAAATATGTTGCAACAAAATGCAAGAGTTATCCTAAGTTGTTTGACAGCTTATTATCAGTGAAGTGGATCAATTACACCTCATGATTTTTATTGTAGATTCCCTGGTTTGATAATCAAGTGAAATTTGTAGTATGAATAAAGA
The DNA here is from genome assembly GCA_031468815.1 of Morus bassanus. Lineage (NCBI taxonomy): Eukaryota > Metazoa > Chordata > Aves > Suliformes > Sulidae > Morus > Morus bassanus. Next base: position 81,242,160 of record CM062568.1, on the reverse strand, counting down.
TAAAGGTAGAAACATATAATTTGCTTATAGAATTGTTCACAATGCAAATTTCTGTTGTCACATTCATAAAGCACTAAGAGCTACATGCTAAAATGGATTTCATTTAGATCCAGGATTTGCCATGGATTTCTTATCTTTCATAGTTCTAAACTTAATGACTTCCCCTAGTTACATAAAAATGAATTGGTCTGTATCAGCACTTCTCTTTATTACGTAAAGCAACTTTGCATCTCGTACAAATATTTAACAACCTTTTTTGTTAAATGATCATAATGTAATAACTACTTATTTAATAAATTTTTCTGAAGCTTGACTTGTATGGTGATGTTGGCGTGAGCTGTAGGCAGGTTTCTGCCCAGTGTTGTAATAGAACATTTGTTTTCAGGATAACTTTCTATCTACAGCTTTTAATGTCTCTATTTTATTTGGTGAAGAAAGCACATGCCTGCTTGCAGCCAATTTAACAACTAAATTTCCCATAAAAGGACTGTCATGGTTTAGCCCCAGCCAGCAATTGAGCACCACACAGCCGCTCGCTCACTCCCTCCACGCCAGTGGGATGGGGGGGAGAATCAGGAGGGCCAAAGTAAGAAAACTCATGGGTTGAGATAAGAACAGTTTAATAATTAAAATAAAATAGCACTGATATTAATGGTAATGATAACAACAATGATTATGATAATAATAATAATAATGATATAATAAAAAAGAAAATAATGAGAGAGAGGAATGAAACCTGGGGAAAAAAGGGGAAAAAAAAAAAAAACCACAAGTGCTGCAACCGCTCACCACCCACTGACCGACACCGCCAGTCCCCGAGCCGCGATCGCTGCTTCCCCCGGCCAACTCCCCACAGTTAATATACTGGGCATGACATCACATGATATGCAATATCCCTTTGGCCAATTTGGATCAGCTCTCCTGGATGTGACCCCTCCCCTCCCGGCTTCTTGTGCACCTGGCAGAGCATGGGAAGCTGGAAAAGTCCTTGACTAGTGTAAGCACTACCTAGCAACAACTAAAACATTAGTGTGTTATCAACATTATTTTCATACTAAGTCTAAAACACAGTACTATACTAGCTACAGTGAAGAAAATCAACTATCCCAGCTAAAATCGTGAGAGTATCCACCCCTTATTCCATACCATTTACGTCATGCTCAGGTCTCATACTATCCAATACAAGCTCAATAACCACCACCCGCCTCCCCATCCTTTGATGACATACGCAGATATCATTTATCATCCCCTTAGTCTATGGACCACCCCTGTAAAATCTCTGTAGAGAGTCCACAAATGTCCACTGAGTTCATTTAGTCCATAACTTTGGGCTCCATCTATCGTAACAGTCTTTCAAGGCTGGAGAGATGGTCTGTGTGGTGTTGCATTGTTGCATGCCAAAGTCAGTCTTTGTTCCACCACCGCTACACGTTGCTTGGTTCAATCAAAGTTCATTCTTCATTAATCTGGGGGATTCTTACTATGATACCATTGATATGGCATATAGCAACCATAGGAGTGATGACTTACAATGTTATTTAGCAATTAACATCATACCATTCAGTTCATTGGCTATTTTCACCCAAAATCAAATCCCCTTGAGGCACACATCGAACTCCTCCATCCTCCCGCATTACCCACCAAGTGCACCCAGGTCCTCGAGCAAAAGCAATCCCACAAATGGGTTTGCCTTTGCCCGAGACAGGAATAACCCAGACGGTTTTCCCCAGCATATTTTTTACATGCACTACAGGGACTTTATCCCCTTCCACAGTACGCAAGAGTCCTGACTGGGCAGGGCCAGCTCGATTGGCAGATCCCCTAGTATTGACTAACCAGGTGGCCTTTGCTAAATGTGTATCCCAGTGTTTGAATGTCCCACCCCCCATTGCTCTCAGTGTAGTCTTTAACAGTCCATTGTATCGTTCAATTTTCCCAGAGGCTGGTGCATGATAGGGGATGTGATACACCCACTCAATGCCATGCTCTTTGGCCCAGGTGTCTATGAGGTTATTTCGGAAATGAGTCCCATTGTCTGACTCAATTCTTTCTGGGGTGCCATGTCGCCATAAAACTTGTTTTTCAAGGCCCAGGATAGTGTTCCGGGCAATGGCATGGGGCACGGGATATGTTTCCAGCCATCTGGTGGTTGCTTCCACCATTGTAAGCACATGGCGCTTGCCTTGGCAGGTTTGTGGCAGTGTGATATAATCAATCTGCCAGGCCTCCCCATATTTATACTTCAGCCATCGTCCTCCATACCACAGAGGTTTTACCCGCTTGGCTTGCTTGATTGCAGCGCATGTTTCACATTCATGGATGACCTGTGCAATAGTGTCCATGGTCAAGTCCACCCCTCGATCACAAGCCCATCTGTATGTTGCATCTCTTCCTTGATGGCCTGAGGTGTCATGGGCCCACCAAGCTATAAATAGTTCACCTTTATGTTGCCAGTCTAGATCTACCTAAGCCACTTCAAACTTACCAGCCTGATCCACCTGCTGGTTGTTCTGATGTTCTTCAGTGGCCCGACTCTTGGGGACATGAGCATCCACATGACGTACATTCACAACCAGGTTCTCTACCCGGGCAGCAATACCTTGCCACAATGCAGCAGCCCAGATGGGTTTGCCTCTGTGCTGCCAGTTGTTCTGTTTCTGTTGCTGTAACCACCCCCACAGGGCATTTGCCACCATCCATGAGTCAGTATAAAGATAGAGCACTGGCCATTTTTCTCGTTCAGCAATGTCTAAAGCCAGCTGGATGGCCTTTACTTCTGCAAACTGATTCAATTCACCTTCTCCTTCAGCAGTTTCTGCAACTTGTCATATAGGACTCCATACAGCAGCCTTCCATCTCCAATGCTTTCCCACCAGACGACAGGACCCATCAGTGAACAGGGCATATTGCTTCTCATTTTCTGGTAGTTTCTTATACAGTGGGGCCTCTTCAGCACGTGTCACCTCCTCCTCTGGTGATATTCCAAAATCTTTGCCTTCTGGCCAGTCCATGATCACTTCCAAGATTCCTGGGCGACTGGCGTTTCCTATTCGAGCCCGTTGGGTGATCAGTGTGACCCACTTACTCCATGTAGCATCAGTTGTGTGATATGTAGAGGAGACCATCCCTTTGAACATCCAGCCCAGCACCGGCAGTTGGGGTGTCAGGAGGAGCTGTGCTTCAGTACTGATCACTCCTGAAGCAGCTCAAACCCCTTCACATGCTGCCAGTATCTCTTTTTCAGTTGGAGTGTAGCGTGCTTCGGACCCTCTGTATCCCCGACTCCAAAACCCGAGGGGCCAACCTTGGGTCTCCCCTGGTGCTTTCTGCCAGAGGATCCAGGTAGGGCCATTCTCCCCGGCTGCAGTGTAGAGCACGTTTTTTACGTCTTGTCCTGCTCGGACTGGCCCAAGGGCTACTGCATGAACTATCTCCTGCTTTATCTGTTCAAAGGCCTGTCGTTGCTCAGGGCCCCATTTGAAATCATTCTTCTTCCGGGTCACTTGATAGAGAGGGCTTACAATCAGACTGTAATTTGGAATATGCATTCTCCAAAAACCCACAACGCCTAAAAATGCTTGTGTTTCCTTTTTGCTAGTTGGTGGAGACATGGCTGTTATTTTGTTGATCACATCCATTGGGATCTGCTGACATCCATCTTGCCATTTTATTCCCAAAAACTGAATCTCCTGTGCAGGTCCCTTCACTTTACTTTGTTTTATGGCAAAACCAGCCTTCAGAAGGATTTGGACTATTTTCTTCCCTTTCTCAAAAATGTCTTCTGCTGTGTTGCCCCACACGATGATGATATCATCAATGTACTGAAGGTGTTCCGGAGCTCCACCCTGTTCCAGTGCAGTATGGATCAGTCCATGGCAAATGGTAGGGCTGTGTTTCCACCCCTGGGGCAGTCGATTCCAGGTGTACTGGAAGCCCCTCCAAGTGAAAGCAAACTGTGGTCTGCACTCTGCTGCCAAAAGGATTGAGAAGAATGCATTAGCGATATCAATAGTGGCATACCACTTGGCTACCTTTGACTCCAGTTCGTACTGAAGTTCTAGCATGTCCGGCACAGCAGCAGTCAGTGGCGGAGTGAATTCGTTCAGGCCACTATATTCTACTGTTAGTCTCCACTCTCCATTAGACTTCCGCACTGGCCATATGGGACTGTTAAAGGGTGAACGGGTCTTACTGATCACTCCTTGGCTCTCCAGTCGACAAATGAGCTCATGGATGGGAATCAGGGAGTCTCGGTTGGTGCGGTATTGCCGCCGGTGCACTGTTGTGGTGGCAATTGGCACCTGTTGTTCTTTGACCTTCAGCAACCCCACAACAGAAGGCTCCTTTGAAAGAATGGGCAAAGTAGACAGCTGTTTAATTCCCTCTGTCTCCAAGGCAGCTCTGCCAAAAGCCCACCTGTACCCTTTTGGCTCCTTGAAATACCCTCTCCTGAGGTCGTCTATGCCAAGGATGCACGGAGCCTCTGGGCCAGTCACAAGGGGGTGCTTTTGCCACTCATTCCCAGTTAGGCTCACTTCTGCCTCCAATACAGTTAGCTCTTGGGATCCCCCTGTCACTCCAGCAATACAGATGGGTTCTGCCCCTGCAGAGCTTGATGGCATTAGGGTGCACTGTGCACTGGTGTCCACTAGAGCCTTATACTCCTGTGGGTCAGATGTGCCAGGCCATTGGATCCACACAGTCCAGTAAACCCGGTTGTCCCTTTCCTCCACCTGGCTTGAGGCAGGGCCCCCCTAATTCCAACTGCAGAATTCCCAATCCAGTTCTTGTGAATGGGAATCAGAAGTCTCTCTATTAAGATCACAAATAAAATCAGTGCTTCTACTCCTCTGTCTGGGGAAAGGCTTACTGAAAACTGGATCAGCAACTTTCCTTGAAGAACCCCCCCGAGTGACTGTTTTTCCTTGCATCTCACATACTCGTGCCTCTAGGGTTCATGTAGATTTCCCATCCCACTTCCTCATGTCCTCTCCATGGTCACATAGGTAAAACCACAGGGTGGCCCGTGATGTGTATCCTCTCTCTTGAGCAGAGGGACGCTTACTCTTAATGGCTGATTCACTGGTCCGTACAGGTGGGGAGTAGGACATATCTTCTTTGAGTTGCTGAACTAAAACATCAGTGTGTTATCAACATTATTATCATACTAAGTCCAAAATACAGCACTATACCAGCTACAGTAAAGAAAATTAACTATCCCAGCTAAAACCATGACACACACTAATGTTTTAGTTGTTGCTAGGTAGTGCTTACACTAGTCAAGGACTTTTCCAGCTTCCCATGCTCTGCCAGGTGCACAAGAAGCCGGGAGGGGAGGGGTCACATCCAGAAGAGCTGATCCAAATTGGCCAAAGGGATATTGCATATCATGTGATGTCATGCCCAGTATATTAACTGTGGGGAGTTGACCAGGGGAAGCAGCGATCGCGGCTCAGGAACTGGCGGTGTCGGTCAGTGGGTGGTGAGCGGTTGCAGCACTAGTGGTTTTTTTTTTTCTTTTCCCTTTTTTCCCTAGGATTCATTCCTCTCTCTCGTTATTTTCTTTTTTATTATATTGTCATTATTATTATTATTATTATCATAATCATTGTTGTTATCATTACCATTAATACCAGTGCTATTTTATTTTAATTATTAAACTGTTCTTATCTCAACCCACGATCTTTCTTGTTTTTGCTCTTCCGATTCTCCCCCTTCCCACTGGGTTGTGGGGAGTGAGCGAGTGGCTGCGTGGTGCTTGGTTGCTGGCTGGGGTTAAACCACGACAGTGTGGTATCAACATTATTTTCATACTAAGTCCAAAACACAGCTCTATACCAGCTACAGTGAAGAAAATTAACTATCCCAGCTAAAATCATAACAAGCCTATGTAGAAATAGACTTAGAAAATCTTTGGAGATCATGGAAACACTGTGCCATGGTTTTAGCTGGGATAGTTGATTTTTCTTCACTGTAGCTAGCATAGTGCTGTGTTTTAGACTTGGTATGTAAATAATGTTGATAACACCCTGGTGTTTTAGTTGTTGCTGGGTAGTGTTTACACTAGTCAAGGACTTTCTAGCTTCCCATGCTCTGCCAGGTGCACAAGAAGCCGGGAGGGGAGGGGATACAACCAGGAAAGCTGATTCAAATTGGCCAAAGGGTATTCCATATCATGTGACGTCATGCCCAGTATATTAACTGGGGGAAATTGGCTGGGGGAGGCAGCGATCGCGGCTCGGGGACCGGCAGCGTCGGTCGGCGGGTGGTGAGCGGTTGCAGCACTTGTTGTTCAGTTTTGGTTTTGTTTTTTTCCTCTTTCCCTCTCCTTCTAGTGTTTCCTCTCTCTCTCGCCCATTATTTTCCTTTTCATTATATTAGTATTATTGCTGTTTTATTCTAATTATTAAACTCTTCTTATCTCAACCCACGAGTTTTCTTACTTTGGCCCTTCCGATTCTCTCCCCCATCCCACAAGGGTGGGGGAGTGAGCGAGCGGCTGTGTGGTGCTTAGTTGCTGACCGGGGCTAAACCACAACAGTCCTTTTTGGCGCCCAACGTGGGGCACGAAGGGTTTGAGATAATAACAGTTGCTGGTCACAGCATTGATTCATCTGTTCTCGATATTAGTAGTTAGATCTACACCATGCTGATTTTGAAGTACATGTTAAAGATTGGCATTGGGTTTTGTAGTTTGCTGTGCTCTGCAGTGGTTAGAGATGTTTTGCCTAGGAGATTTGTTATTAAAACACTGGCCTTGAGTTTTATCGGTTATTTGGGTCTTGCATGGAAGCCATTACTGTACTTCGGGTACCACCTCATGGAGACAATTAGCAATTATACCTCCTCTTCTGAGAGGTTCTTTATGGAGGAAATACAGAATGGCACCTTAGCTACCGTCTTCTGTAATGTCTCCTCCTTCATTACAACAACTTTTCAGTATCTTTAACACCCTTGGGTGGTTAAGGTATATCTGTTGATATTCCTATGGCAGATTGTTTCGGTTTTGTCTAAGGTTAATAAGCAATTCAAGAATATCATCCAGAGATCTGCTCCAAGGCTCGATAATTATGGGTGGCAGGGTATGTGGGATAGTATGGGCAAATGCCTGAGACGGTGGGCACCTCCAGTGTTTTGGGACTTCACCCCTGAACAAGTGCAGAATCCTGAAAAATTAGTAGAATATTTGGAGGAAGTATGTTGTCACCCTAGCAATTCCAGAGAGATACAAATCATTGCAATGTGTTGGGGCCTGGCCCATGCCTACCGAGCCCTGTTTAACAGTATTCAGTACCACCAAGGGAAAACGACAGGCCCTGCGGATACTCCAAGCCCAACGACAAGCACTGTGGCCACTCAAACCCCCACAACAGGCGCTGCAGCAGCTCCAAGCCCGACGACAGGCACTGTGGCCACTCAAACCCCCACAACAGGCGCTGCAGCAGCTCCAAGCCCGACGACAGGCACTGTGGCCACTCAAACCCCCACAACAGGCACTGCGGCTGCTCCAAGCCCGATGACAGGCACTGTGACCACTCAAACACCCATGACGGACACTGAAGCTGAATTAGAGAATCAACGCGTGCCAGTATCAGTTGCCCCTATACAAAAGAAGAAATCTTTAAAGAGAAAGTCAACTCGTATAGAAAAGGATGATGGAGAAGCAGCGCCGTTACTAAGAGAGGAGAAGGAAGAGGAAGAACTTGTACAAGAGACGGAAACTACCCGATCCCTATCCTTAAGTGAGCTACGAGATATACGAAAAGATTTCAGCCGTCGTGTAGGTGAGCTTGTTGTCACCTGGCTGCTCCGATGCTGGGATAACGGGGCCAGTAGCCTGGAATTAGAGGGTAAGGAAGCCAAACAACTGGGATCCCTTTCTAGGGATGGGGGCATTGACAAAGCAATTGGAAAAGGGACACAAGGCCTCAGCCTCTGGAGGCGACTCCTGTCTGCTGTGAAAGAAAGGTATCCCTTCAAGGAAGATGTTATATATCGCCCTGGAAAATGGACCACTATGGAGAAAGGTATCCAGTACCTGAGAGAATTAGCTGTGCTTGAGGTGATTTATGGTGACCTGGGTAGTGAACAGTCATCCAAAGATCCAGATGAAGCCCAGTGCACACGACCCATGTGGCGGAAGTTTGTACGGAGCGCACCATCATCCCATGTAAACTCCCTGGCAGTAATGTCCTGGAAAGATGAAGAGGCACCAACGGTAGAGGATGTGATTGATAAACTCCGGGATTACGAAGCACATGTCTCTTCCTCCCTCGTCTCAGCTGTGGAGAAATTGTCCCGGGAGTTCCAGCAATTCAAAGAAGATATGTCCTACTCCCTACCTGTACGGACCAGTATCTCGGCCATTAGGAGTAAGCATCCTTCTGCTCAAGAGAGAAGATACACACCACGGGGCACCCTATGGTTTTACCTATGTGACCATGGAGAGGACATGAAGAAGTGGGATGGAAAACCTACGTCGACCCTAGAGGCACGGGTACGTGAGTTGCAAGGAAAAACAACCACTCAAGGGGGGACCTCCAGGAGAGTTGCTGCTCCAGTTTCCAGTAGGCAGTTCCCCAGACAGAGGAGTAGAAGCGCTGATTCTGTCTGTGATCTTAATAGAGAGACTTCTGATTCCCGTTCACAAGATCTGGAGTGGGAAACCCGCAATTGGAATTAGAGGGGCCCTGCCTCCAGCCAGGTGGAGGAAAGGGACAACCGGGTTTACTGGACTGTGTGGATCCGATGGCCTGGCACATCTGACCCACAGGAGTATAAGGCTCTAGTGGACACCAGTGCACAGTGCACCCTAATGCCATCAAGCTCTGCAGGGGCAGAACCCATTTGTATTGCTGGAGTGACAGGGGGATCCCAAGAGCTCACTGTTTTGGAGGCAGAAGTGAGCCTAACTGGGAATGAGTGGCAAAAGCACCCCCTTGTGACTGGCCCAGAGGCTCCGTGCATCCTTGGCATAGACGACCTCAGGAGAGGGTATTTCAAGGAGCCAAAAGGGTACAGGTGGGCTTTTGGTAGAGCTGCCTTGGAGACGGAGGAAATTAAACAGCTGTCTACTTTGCCCGGTCTTTCGAAGGACCCTTCTGTTGTGGGGTTGCTGAAGGTCAAAGAACAACAGGTGCCAATTGCCACCACAACAGTGCACCGGCGGCAATACCGCACCAACCGAGACTCCCTGATTCCCATCCATGAGCTCATTTGTCGATTGGAGAGCCAAGGAGTGATCAGTAAGACCCGTTCACCCTTTAACAGTCCCATATGGCCAGTGCGGAAGTCTAATGGAGAGTGGAGACTAACAGTAGACTATCGTGGCCTGAATGAAGTCACTCCGCCACTGACTGCTGCTGTGCCGGACATGCTAGAACTTCAGTACGAACTGGAGTCAAAGGCAGCCAAGTGGTATGCCACTATTGATATCGCTAATGCATTCTTCTCAATCCCTTTGGCAGCAGAGTGCAGGCCACAGTTTGCTTTCACTTGGAGGGGTGTCCAGTACACCTGGAATCGACTGCCCCAGGGGTGGAAACACAGCCCTACCATTTGCCATGGACTGATCCATACTGCACTGGAACAGGGTGGAGCTCCGGAACACCTTCAGTACATTGATGATATCATCATCGTGTGGGGCAACACAGCAGAAGATGTTTTTGAGAAAGGGAAGAAAATAGTCCAAATCCTTCTGAAGGCTGGTTTTGCCATAAAACAAAGTAAAGTGAAGGGACCTGCACAGGAGATTCAGTTTTTGGGAATAAAATGGCAAGATGGACGTCGGCAGATCCCAATGGATGTGATCAACAAAATAACAGCCATGTCTCCACCAACTAGCAAAAAGGAAACACAAGCATTTTTAGGCGTTGTGGGTTTTTGGAGAATGCATATTCCAAATTACAGTCTGATTGTAAGCCCTCTCTATCAAGTGACCCGGAAGAAGAATGATTTCAAATGGGGCCCTGAGCAACGACAGGCCTTTGAACAGATAAAGCAGGAGATAGTTCATGCAGTAGCCCTTGGGCCAGTCCGGGCAGGACAAGACGTAAAAAACGTGCTCTACACTGCAGCCGGGGAGAATGGCCCTACCTGGATCCTCTGGCAGAAAGCACCAGGGGAGACCCGAGGTCGGCCCCTAGGGTTCTGGAGTCGGGGATACAGAGGGTCCGAAGCGCGCTACACTCCAACTGAAAAAGAGATATTGGCAGCATATGAAGGGGTTTGAGCTGCTTCAGAAGTGATCGGTACTGAAGCACAGCTCCTCCTGACACCTCAACTGCCGGTGCTGGGCTGGATGTTCAAAGGGATGGTCTCCTCTACATATCACACAACTGATGCTACATGGAGTAAGTGGGTCACACTGATCACCCAACGGGCTCGAATAGGAAACGCCAGTCGCCCAGGAATCTTGGAAGTGATCATGGACTGGCCAGAAGGCAAAGATTTTGGAATATCACCAGAGGAGGAGGTGACACGTGCTGAAGAGGCCCCACTGTATAATAAACTGCCAGAAAATGAGAAGCAATATGCCCTGTTCACTGATGGGTCCTGTCGTCTGGTGGGAAAGAATCGGAGATGGAAGGCTGCTGTATGGAGTCCTATACGGCAAGTCGCAGAAACTGCTGAAGGAGAAGGTGAATCAAGTCAGTTTGCAGAAGTAAAGGCCATCCAGCTGGCTTTAGACATTGCTGAACGAGAAAAATGGCCAGTGCTCTATCTTTATACTGACTCATGGATGGTGGCAAATGCCCTGTGGGGGTGGTTACAGCAACGGAAGCAGAACAAGTGGCAGCGCAGAGGCAAACCCATCTGGGCTGCTGCATTGTGGCAAGATATTGCTGCGCGGGTGGAGAACCTGGTTGTGAAGGTACGTCATGTGGATGCTCATGTCCCCAAGAGTCGGGCCACTGAAGAACATCAGAATAACCAACAGGTGGATCAGGCTGCTAAGATTGAGGTGGCTCAAGTAGATCTAGACTGGCAACATAAAGGTGAACTATTTATAGCTCGGTGGGCCCACGACACCTCAGGCCATCAAGGAAGAGATGCAACATACAGATGGGCTCGTGACCGAGGGGTGGACTTGACCATGGACACTATTGCACAGGTCATCCATGAATGTGAAACATGCGCTGCAATCAAGCAAGCCAAGCGGGTAAAACCTCTGTGGTATGGAGGACGATGGCTGAAGTATAAATATGGGGAGGCCTGGCAGATGGATTATATCACACTGCCACAAACCCGCCAAGGCAAACGCCATGTGCTTACAATGGTGGAAGCAACCACCGGATGGCTGGAAACATATCCCGTGCCCCATGCCACCGCCCGGAACACTATCCTGGGCCTTGAAAAACAAGTTTTATGGCGACATGGCACCCCAGAAAGAATTGAGTCAGACAACAGGACTCATTTCCGAAATAACCTCATAGACACCTGGGCCAAAGAGCATGGCATTGAGTGGGTGTATCACATCCCCTATCATGCACCAGCCTCTGGGAAAATTGAACGATACAATGGACTGTTAAAGACTACACTGAGAGCAATGGGGGGTGGGACATTCAAACACTGGGATACACATTTAGCAAAGGCCACCTGGTTAGTCAACACTAGGGGATCTGCCAATCGAGCTGGCCCTGCCCAGTCAGGACTCTTGCGTACTGTGGAAGGGGATAAAGTCCCTGTAGTGCATGTAAAAAATATGCTGGGGAAAACCGTCTGGGTTATTCCTGTCTCAGGCAAAGGCAAACCCATTTGTGGGATTGCTTTTGCTCGAGGACCTGGGTGCACTTGGTGGGTAATGCGGGAGGATGGAGGAGTTCGATGTGTGCCTCAAGGGGATTTGATTTTGGGTGAAAATAGCCAATGAACTGAACGGTATGCTGTTAATTGCTATATGATATTGTATGTCATCACTCCTATGGTTGCTATATGCTGTATCAATGGTATCATAGTAAGAATTTCCAAAATTAATGAAGAATGAACTTTGACTGAACCAAGCAACGTGTAGCGGTGGTGGAACAAAGACTGGCTTCAGCATGCAACAATCCAACACCACACAGACCATCTCTCCAGCCTTGAAAGACTGTTACGATAGATGGAGCCCAAAGTTATGGACTGAATGAACTCAATGGACATGTGTGGACCCTCTACAGATGTTCTACAGGGATGGTCCATAGACTACGGGAATGATAAATGATATCTACGTATGTCATCAAAGGATGGGGAGGCGGGTGGTGGTTATTGAGGTCATATTGGATAGTATGAGACCTGAGCATGACGTAAATGGTATGGAATAAGGGGTGGATACTGTCATGGTTTTAGCTGGGATAGTTGATTTTTCTTCACTGTAGCTAGCATAGTGCTGTGTTTTAGACTTGGTATGTAAATAATGTTGATAACACCCTGGTGTTTTAGTTGTTGCTGGGTAGTGTTTACACTAGTCAAGGACTTTCTAGCTTCCCATGCTCTGCCAGGTGCACAAGAAGCCGGGAGGGGAGGGGATACAACCAGGAAAGCTGATTCAAATTGGCCAAAGGGTATTCCATATCATGTGACGTCATGCCCAGTATATTAACTGGGGGAAATTGGCTGGGGGAGGCAGCGATCGCGGCTCGGGGACCGGCAGCGTCGGTCGGCGGGTGGTGAGCGGTTGCAGCACTTGTTGTTCAGTTTTGGTTTTGTTTTTTTCCTCTTTCCCTCTCCTTCTAGTGTTTCCTCTCTCTCTCGCCCATTATTTTCCTTTTCATTATATTAGTATTATTGCTGTTTTATTCTAATTATTAAACTCTTCTTATCTCAACCCACGAGTTTTCTTACTTTGGCCCTTCCGATTCTCTCCCCCATCCCACAAGGGTGGGGGAGTGAGCGAGCGGCTGTGTGGTGCTTAGTTGCTGACCGGGGCTAAACCACAACACACTGCTAGCTTGGTACCTGTATTAGAGTGTCTAAGAGCTCACTTCTTTCACTGTGATGAAGTTGCAGTAAAATACAGTATGTCTGACATATGGACTTTATCTTCCTTGCTTCAGATAAGTGAAGAGATTCACTAGATAAATGGTTTAGCTGGCAATATTCCCCATCTCATCCAGGGCATGAGAGAAGTAGCTCCCACATACAAGCAGTAAAGAATAACTGTCTGGTAAAAACTAAAAGTAAAGAACCCAAATGGCTTCCTCTAGGAGCCTTCACTGGTCGCTGGCCTAGGCAGGTAATAAGAATTTGTGATTGCAGGCCAGACAGCCAATGGACCAGTCAGGACAATCAGTTGTATCATGTTCTCCAAGCCTGTGTGTTGACTGGAGGAAACAAGTCTTACTGAAGAGCATCAGCTCATAAAAACAAAAGGTAATTTAGATCCCCAGTAATTCACTGAGGGAGGCAAAGCTAGCATGGTAAGAGCACAGGGCCCATTAATTTTACGGCAAGTCACAGAGTCACTGTAATGGGAAAAACTAAGAGGCTTTCTCTGGCCTTGGGAATTAAAGCTAGTCTAGAAGGATGTAGTAGGTATATTACATAAACAATATGTGCCAGAAGTCAGCTCTGGAATAGATCTATAAAACCTTGGCCATACAAACAGTTTAGCTAAATTAGGGGACTATTTGTGGCAGGATGTTCTCTAAGGGCTCGTATGAGCAGAGCCCTCATCAGCAGCCATCACGTGCATCTTGTTCTACCCAGGCAGCACAAGGGCTGGAGAGAACCATCATAGGGTTAAGTGATCTTGACCATTTAAAGACTAGTTCAGCTAAAGTTATGCTGTTAAACAAATGCTATGACAAAAAAAGAAATCTTTAATTTCTGTTTGTTTCTGGAGGGGTTTTTTTTTGCTTTGTTTTGTGGGATATTTTTCCCTATGTGTGCTACTTTGAATTTTTGTTTGATTGTGTAATAGCTACCCAAACTGTGACCTAACCTATGTGCTATAATAATGAAAATACCATTTCAAATGGCTGTAGAGTATTGTATCTTTTTTTGAGTTATTTACTTGCAGATTATATTCTTCCCAAAATCGATCTAATGTCTCAAGCTGGTAAGAAACTATCTGAACCTTCACCTTCATTCTTTTTCCAACTGTTTCATTAACCAAAGCAGAATGAATATACATATGGATTGCAGAAGTCCTTGAGGCTATTGGCCTATTGTTTTCATAATCTTATTTTTAAAGGTCAAAACATCCTGCAACGCAACAGAGGTGAATGCATGGGGGAAGTGAAAGATCCTTAATATTTCTCAAAATCTGGAAGTGTTGTACTTTTTCATTTGGGGAGAACAAATTTTGAAAGCTAGTGTCATGAGCAGGTTTTACACGGAACATTTAATGCCAGCCAGGCAAGGTGCTATGGAATCTGCCTTGTTTACCAGTCCCTCCCCAGTAAGAGCTTGCTGCAGAAGGACCCTTGTCCTTTCCAGTAACACTGAGGAAATCCCCCTCTGCCTAGAGCCTGCCACACTGGCAGCATCCTCTGTTGGGATGCGACCTGCAGAGGGGCGGCGCTGCACAGCAAATCTTGGGCAGCTGCCCATGACAGGCTCAATCAATGGCCTGATGTCTCCCCAGCTGACTTTTATGAGAAGAGGAAAAGAGTCAGTGGGAGAAAACAGACAAATGAGAGAATGAGAGGTCAAATATTTACAGCAGAGCTGTAAGACAAGAGGTCTGAAATCCTCGGGGCAAATGGTAAGAGGGTGGCAGGGAAAACGAAATATGGGTTAAAGTATAAACACACAATAATTCACTGTAGATTGCCATGCAACATGGTATCAAATAGCATAATTTACCATGCTCATAATTCATGGGTACAAGTTACAGTTTCCATCACTTTAGACTTTTGCTTCCAGTTGCAGAAACAGGCTTTAAATAGATGCCAGGTCACCATACAGGTCTTGTCAAGTACTTCGTATAGGATCTCAAAAGGAAATGGATCTGAGATTTACAAAGGTTTTCTTCCAAAAAGAAAAAGTAATAATTAAGATTTGTTATTTCTGGAAACATTTCTAGGTAAGACATGAAATTAATCTTTAGTTTTATTTCACATAAACTAACAGGTAGATATATGATGCATAAAGGGTGGATGCATCCTTTACTTTAGTTGCAATACAAAATTTCAATCACATTTTCAAAAGGAATTTAAAAAGAATAAATCTACAAATTGTCTCTGCCAGTATAAAAGAAAAAATCTTACAACTTAATATTTGAAAGCAAAAAGTCCTCTGATGATTTTCCAGCCAAAGAAACAAAAGTAAATTAATATCCAACAAACTAAAGATTGGAATGGAAAAAAAAAAAGTAATTGGATTCAAAATTTAATACCCCTGAATATACATAAAAAAATTACCAAATAAAATAACTCCTGTCTTTACAGCGATGATTTCATCTTCTGGTATATAATCTAGACCTAGACCTAGCAATCAAGGTTTGTGATCACCACTGTGCAAAGGAAGATGTAGGAAAATATAACCCCAGGCTGAGAAAGCTTGTCACTAAGTAGGACTCAACTGGATGAGGATCCCACACAAATCCAACCCAATGGGCACCAACTGCTGAACAACTCCATTTTTATTATTTAGCTTGTCTGGAGAAATGACTGGAATTCAGGTCAATGGCTTTACTGAAGAAAATTTTTTGCCTCTAAATGAACTGGGGAAAACAAAACTAAGCTACCACTGGACAGCAAAAAATAAAAAAATGTCTATTTTTATTTACAAGGGTGTTGAGTCCTCCTCTAAAGCACTTGGGCACTCCAGCAGGATTGAAAGGTTTTGGATGGAAGTGGTACTCGGGGCTGGCAGGACCTTCTGTCAGGCTAAGTGTGAATCCTCCTCAGACAAATGCTACCCAGGAAATTCTCTCCTCTCCTCTTCCCTCCACATCAGAAGTGTCAAGGTGATTTGTGTCACCTCCACAAAAGTGAAGACAAACTTTCCTGACCACTGCAGGCTGAACTGTGTCAGACACATTATGGACTTATTTTGATTAATCTGTTTTCTGTCCTCATTCTTGAAATTGGAAGACAAAACTAAGTGCAGCCGTTAGCAGCTTTGCTTCATTAGCAACACCTGGAGAAATCTAAACTGACCTCCTAGACACAAAATACTTTTCATAAAGGATAGCAAAATGCCTTCTTTTTAACAGCTCTATCAGGGCTTGAACAGTTTTTGGATGATTCTGATATTCTGGGTATTAATTTAAAAAAAGCACAAAAACCATAGTCTGATAACTAATTTCTCTGAGGGGTGGCATTTTCTCTGAAATTTATATTTTGGGAACAAATCCATATTTTGCAAGCCACTATGCATTTGATTTAATTAATTTAAAATCCATTCAGCTCTCTTTTGGGAAAAATATGATCTCTAGTTCTGCTTTTTATAACATTTTTTATAGATACAGTTTCCTAAAATGGAATGGAATATTATGAAAGAACCAAGACACTGCAAAATGGGATTAGAATATGGATTATTTAAAAATAATCATGTGTAGCACTTGCAAGTTTTTATAGTGCTTGGCTAAAAATACCTGCTAAATACTAACAGCCCATTGTTTCAGGTAAAGCATTCAACACTCAACACCCACAGAGGAAAACTTTTTAAAGTTTGTTATTTAAAGAGATAAGTGTTGAAACATACACATACACAACTTCCCCAGACAAAACCAATATATCCGTTTGCATTCTTCCAAGTCAATCACCAACCTCTGCTTTTTACTGACTGAAATTATTGTTTTGTAGAACTCATTTTTTAAGTTAGTTTTAAAGACAATATTAGGTTCTGTCTTTGCAGTACTGCAGCTATGTCTCTACTAGCAAACTAACTAATGCAGGAGCTCAGATTTGAGTTCTCTGACTTGATCAACTATTGATAGAAGAGTCCTGGCAGGCTTTTAAATTAAACAAATATTACTTTCCCAAACAACTTCTGTGCGAGGTTCAGGAATGAGTACATGCAAGGGACCATTCCCAATAATTATTTTGCCTGCCACCACTCTGTTTTGGAGGCTAACAGAGTTTAATTTTATGGACACAGACCATTTCACGCCAGCTGGCCTTGCTGCCAGAGACCGTGTTTCATCCTGTTTAGCTTATTGGTTAGACTAACAAAACTTCTTAGACTATATCAGTGAAAAGATTAATGCTGCCATCTGAGTTAAAACCTTCCTGGCTGAAGATACAAAAGGACACATAAGAATGCCTTTCTTTAAAACCCACTTTCTTTTTAGCATGTTTGTGACAAACTGAACCTTGTCACACCCTTACAAAAAGTCATGCTGAAATAAAGGCGTCTCCGCTGTTGACCTTAAAAAGAAAAATCCTTTAGAAAAGCAAGGAAATATGAAAAGCCATCAAAAAATGATGTCTGTGTGGTTCAAAGCAGCAACATTTTAACAAACTTTGGATTTTTAAACCCACTGGGTGAATTAACAGAAGTCTTCCAAAAGTAAAAATGTTCCCTTCACATCTGTTGTTTACAGTAACATATCCTAGCCTACAACTGCAAGAAGCTCAGTACATGTGGGGGTGGACACCTTGAAAGCTTGTTTACTCCCATCCCTGTGTCCCACCAAAAGTGTCCCACAGTACCCAGGATCTCCCCAGGAGCAGGGCGGCCTGTGTGGACCTCTGCAGAAACTCTCACCAGCCCCAGCGTTTTGGCTGTGCTCCATGCTGTGGTCCAGATGGATGTACAGCTCTTAACTCCTTCCCTGGAAGAGGGATTGAGGATAGCATTACATGTATGCAGCTCTCTTCCATTTATACATAGAAAAGGACTTTCTACACCTGGGTAAAGGCCTTCTAGAGCCATTTTATGCTGCTCAGCACTTTCCCTCATTTTGAATAGAAATAACTAGTGAATAACAAAGCAGTAAAGCATTGGCTGCTTCTGTAACTGCTGAGAAGCATTGACTACTACTAGCTAATAGATCCCATTCTGATACTTACCCTTGTTTATCTACAAGGGGTATTATATCCGAGGGAAAACACTTCATTTTCATTAAGAATCACACAAAAGTTAACAACAAAGGTTGAGTTATGAATGAGTCTGCTTTTCACCAAGAAAATTTTGCAGTCTAAAAGTCTCACACTGTTTTCTGCAATTAATTATAAGGACAGTTAAACACTCAGCTATGTATTTATCTACGTATATATATTTATATACACACCCACATATACATCTATACAGCTTCTCATGCACATACCATATATACACATACAATGGAAATATATATAAAGTACATATATAATGCATAATTAGTGTATACATATACATATATAATCACAATTACTGCATGCTATCAGTGTACAATTATATATGCATATATATGCACTAATTGCCATGTAATTAAATGTCCAAGTAGTGATACTGGTGCTAACAGGTTCAAGAAAGCATAAATACTCAGATAAATACTTACCTCTAAATGGATATTTTCTAGAAACAAGGCAACAGCAAGTGAGGAGATAAAAAATGCAGCTGCAGTCATGCAAGCTTATTCTGAAATTATAAGCGAATTAATAAAAAGTAGGACTTGTATATTACTTGTCCACAAAATTTGTCAACAACTTCATATCTCACATGACATAGCCTAGCTATGTCATGTTTTAAGCCTACTTATGTATTTCTCATTGTATACATATTTGAAAGAAAAATTCCAAATGAAAATATCCTGACAATTATTATATATATGTTACCTTTATAAAACTTACAAGTTGTGTAAATAAAAGCAAAAATTGGCTTTATGAAATAAAATAATTTACTTCCAAAAACATGTACATGAAAAAGTATGGTTTTAATTATGGATTTAGGCTGTAACATACTGCAGGTAATAATTTTGATATTTCTTTTAAACTTGTTTGGTTTTTTAATTTGAATTTCACAGAACAGTAATTTCTTAAACAGGTAATGTAGAGACACAGAAGTGAAAAGCGTTAGCTCTATAAACAAACTAAATAAGCCACAATCAGGTTTAAATTCCTCTCACACCCAAGGGATTATGAAATAACACATGGGAGACCTAAACTGAATGAGTGAAAATAAATAATCTAATAATGTCTTGGTTAACTTGCTAACAACATTTACCATCCAAAAGAATAATGTGCCATGCTTAAACTGACTGATTAATGATTGACGCTGTAACATTTTAAACATGACTGTCTGATCTACCAGGGTTTTACAGCCTTTGTTGTGCTTTACTCCTCTGTTGGGCTGGGGAAAAAGGTAACTTAGCAAGTTTCTTAGAGAGTCAGAATGCAGCTCGGAAGAGTTTATTAAGGTTGGGTTACATATTTTCCTTCATATATATACATATACATATATGACAAATAATATAAATAATATTTATAATTACTATTCCATAATTGAATGGAAGATGTTTAGCTCAGTTAACAAGCTGGATGTTTCACATGTTTTTGTTTGGATCCATCACAAAGTATTATGCTAATTTAGCAATCTAAACCAAAATTCAGCTGAGAAATATCTCAACTAATATCAGTATGATCTGGACCAAGCATTCATTCTTCACAAAGAGAAAAACAGAGGTGAATATGGAAAATCTTTGCTGTTAACTAGCACCAAAAAATAACTTTTATTGCACTCTGTTCAATAGCAGTTGACTCCAGAAGAAATTCACAGTTCCTGATTCTTCTCTTGTCTAACTTCTTTTGAAGAGTTCACTTCTTGAAATTTCAAACCTTCACTGTGATTCTTTATCTTAGCTTTAAGTCTAAGCTATCAGTTTCATATTCAAGGCTTCATACATTTTAAAATGTAGCTTCTACAACTTGCATTCAGAATTCTTGTTTAGTGAAAGCTTGAAATGTGACTCTCTTTTTCTAAGGCAGTATTTGTTACTTTAATGCTGGAAATTGAGATAAAATTCGGAGTTAAAATAATGCAGACTTTCAAAATGTCTTACCAAAAATTCTGGAAGAAATTACCTAAGTTATGGAATTAATTTTGCAGAATGAATATGACGTGACAGGCAATCATATAATTTTTTTTCATGTAAAGTCATCGTAAAAAGAATTAAGAACATTTATTAGAAAGTCAAACTCAAATGTAAGACAAACATGATGAAAACTAGTATTTTTAGTAATGTTTTCCTGATTATTCTTCATATTCCAATTTGACCTTGAATATTTATAGCATTGTTGATATTCTTATAGCATTACATAGTTCTCTGTGTGTGTGTGTGTGTTTGTAAATAAAAATGTGTATCATATCAAATATACATATAACACATAGCACATTTTATTGAATGTAAAAGTTCATATTAATTATGTGATATTCTCTACTTGTAAACTGTGGTCTAATACTGCTATATTTGTTGACTATTTTGGATGTCAGGGCAGGAAAATAAAGAAAAGGTACTCAGTGCAGAGCTGCTGGAAGGTGTTCAGTATTTTAGTGTGTGGACAGCCACAAGCAACAAGTTTCAGAAAGGTGCCAATCAAGAAACAAGTACAATAAAATATCATTCTATAACATATGCATAAATTATGTCTTACCCATACCAAGTTTTATTTATAGTAAGTCAAGATCACGAGGGGGTCTATAAGTTACAGAGCTAAGTATATCAAACAATTATGCAGTTGCACAGTAGAATGTGTTTGAAATTGTTAAGGTTCCTGGCTCCACTGCAACTCTAGCTCCTCTTTTGGACCATGCTTCTTATGATCAGCATCCATACACATCTTCAGAATAATGAGGCCACAGATCCCCTTTGCTTAATTTAGGAGTTGGCTCAGAACTTGATTCTGACCTGACAAAAAAGGGAGGAAAAAAGAGTGAAGTGCCAAAGCAGTGGCTGAAACAGACTGATTCCTGCACATGGTTCTTGATCTGTATTTTATATTATATATTAACACCTTATTCTCTTGAATGTGTATATTCCTGCTATCAGATCAGTCAAGAAATATATGTGGTTAAGCTGATTGTAAAATAATTAATATAAAAGATAACCATTAAGAAGGACTGAAATGGAGGCTATGGTCAGAGGTTACAATAAATCCAGATTTACTGGACAACATCAAAATTGCTGAGGCCATATGGGAAAAGCAGCCAACTGGGTCAAATTTGTTTAAGAAAATGTGAGGTAATAACTTTGAGTGGACAGATTTTCTTAAATTGTCCATTGCATTGGCATGGTTAGCCTGAAAGCACATCCTGCAGCCAGTGTGTATCTTTTTCCTGCCTCTTGCTTGTTCCTTTTCCATTTTCTAAGCCCAGAACCTGCAACTAGATTCTGGCCCACGCCATGTTCCTCTTTGCCAGAATCACTTCTCAGGGTCAGGCCTTTCTTCACCCACCACCACGTTCTTGAGGCAGAACCACTACTCAGAATGACCTTTTTATCCTGGTACTCAATCAAACCACTCATATGACTTCTCAAAGACACTTAAGAGATGACTCCCTTTATTTTTATTCCAGACTCTGTCTCTTGACCATCCTGACACCAAAGAACTTTATTCACCCACACCAAACGGCAATAAGAATTACACCTCAACCATGAGCCAGTCCTGACAGAGAGTTAGGATGTTAACTGCTCTGAGACTGATTGCACTCTACAATTTCTGTTTGCCATGTCCCCCACTGGACCCCTACAGAAGCACTGAACCTGTTAGAAAGAGAAAGAGGCAGCCCAGTAATCATACACTGAAGATAACAATAGTGTCTTCTATTTTCTTGCCAAAGTCTCAGCCACTATGTGTGAAGTCTGAAACCAGATTGACAGGTGTACTATATTCAATAGCTAAGACAGAGAAAGTGAACTGGAGGAGGTTTGTGATAGAATGGGTGACTGCAAAGCAAAAGGACAGAGTCTTGGAAGGGGAAATATGAACAAAACACTCAATGTAATAAGGTATAATTTGCCATCATGTAGGAAGTAGTCTGCAAGTGCACAGTCCACACTACAGAAGGAGCAGGAGCTGTTAAAAGCAATGCTGATGCTCACAGCTGATTCTAGCAGGTGCAACATCTGTAATTAATTAGTGTCTGCAATTTGAGCTGTGCTCAAAGTTTTGTTTTGCATTTTACATTTTAAATAAAGTTTTGCTCTTCTCTTTCATTTGCCTGTCAACTTTACCTTAGTATTTCTAAAGGAACAGATCTGTTAGCAGGGGTAGGAAGATGAAAGACTATGTGATGTCAAGAAAGGACAGGAAAGGATAGGGATGTCTGGAAAGTCAGGAAAGGGTGGAGGTAGATAGCAAAAAACGAAGATAGGAACAGGAGATAGAGCCTATAAGGGATTATTTATTTCAAATTAATAAGCATACATGTTCACAAAGGGCAATCAAGCTTTTTGCACAAAATTTTCAACAAAGCATCAAACATGAGTTAGATTTCCTTTGTGACATGGGAGAAATGAGGGAAAAAACTGTAGTAGACACTGCTCTTTGCATTTGTCTTTTTCTCACTCCCAAAATTCAACTACATGCTCTTCCATAGTCTAGCAAATACTGTGGATGTCACCCTAGGTAATGATGCCATTTACAGTCTCTGCTGAGATTTATGTTCTATAAGCACCACTTTCACTTCAGAAACTGGCAACGGAGGAATATGCAGACTTTGTTTTTCTTTCCTCTGTATGAAAGACCTTGGACAGCAAGAGATAGCAGAGATACAGAGTAAGCTTAAGAAGCCAGGACTAGCCATATCATTGTAGCAACACCTCAGTGAGACCTGATGGAAGGTGAAGGTAATTTTATTTTATAAAAATACTGAAACAAAATTGATTTCATGCACTCAGTTACACTGTCATACTCATGTTCTCACAAGCACCAAGAACACGTCTGCCCATGATGCAGATACCAAGACCTTTGAGCCCAGGAAGTCTGCCCAGGTTTCCTTGTGACTGCAGGGGGGACAAGGGATGCCAGCTATTGAGTCCTGCTGATGTTTTCTGGATCTTGCTTAGATATGCAAAACTGTGCTGGTTTTAGGTCGCTTTTTGTACCCTTGTATGGGCTGACTGTGATTGCATTTTTTGTATCTCCATCTGTGCCAGTCAGGGAGTCATTAGCATTTACTCTCTGTCCTTTGTCTACTATTCTAGGCGTATTTTGGCTCCTACCCTGTTCCCTGTCTTCTTTCCATCACATTTTAATGGCTCGAGTCTGTTTAGTATTGGTTTATGCTATTCCTTGTTTTAGGCTTTCCCTTTTCTTAGGCTGTTATTTTCAGAGCTGGGTGTCCTGAGAAGCTAGAATCTTGGTGACCTCCTATTCAAGAAGCCATTGGGACCTGTCCTGCTCACAGCCTTTTCTTGCCCTCTTCCTTCTGGTGCTTTGCTAGCCAGACATTTCCCTTCTTTCTTCATTCAGACCAGTCTTAAGTTTTCTATGACAGTTTTATACATTAACTTATATTGTTTCAAGAACCGTTTTGTACTTTTTGGACATATCCCCAGACAGAGAAGTAGTGTAGGAAACAGACTCAAGCTCTAAAAGGTTTTTGGTTACTAGGAGAAGACTCGCTGCAGTTACTTGCAGACCAGTATTGGCTATTTCACTCTGCTTTTTCAACAGTTCAAATGGTTGAAACACTGAGTGAAGCTGAATTAAATCTGGTCCTGAGTTATTTGCTTCTTTTGTTACAGTTAATAATAAAGGAGCAATAGTCTAAAATTATCTCAGGTATGTGATCCCCACCCTTTTGGCACAGTAGTGATTGCTCAGTAAATTACTCTTAAACCCAACTATGTGTGGAATGACATTGACAACAACAGAGAAAAAAAATTGAGAACTGAAAACATCGTATTTCTGAATTGTTTAACACAGAAACAGCCTCTAGATTTATTTCAAATTTTGTTTGACATTTCCCTTCATGCAAAATCTTCCATGAAATGTAGTTAAAAGGAGCTTTTAACTTAACAACTTCAACATGGAACTAACCTTTGCTGCAATTTCATAATTTACCAAATTGGCAGTCAAAAGGTCTACCAACTTAGCAAGCAGTAGCTATAGAGTTGTACGGTTTGTCTTTCACTGACAGAGTTGTATAATTTATATATGTTGTTCAAAAATCTATGTAAAGAGCCAGAGGTTATCTGGCAAAACTTCTGATGAGTTTGTTTTATTTTAAAAGCTGCCAGAGTAGCAACCATTAAATGCAGTAATTGATGTGCTACATCATTAGAACTTACAAAACAATGCTTTACTTCCAAATGTCCCTATAATCTTCTTCTTACTTTCTTTGGTATTGATCATCAGTCTCCATACTTCATATCAAAATTACTCTGTAGTCCACATACTTCTGACTAAACCACTTATATTTTGATTTCTCCCTTACCTACTTCTCTCTTACCCATCCTTTTTTTTGACCTGGCTTCCTCACAGTCCTCTTTTACAGAAAGCTCCATTAGAAATCTAATACAGAGAGCGATGGTGAAGGCTGTGAGTACAGCTTTAAAGTCTAAACAGCTCATCACTTCAATAATGTGGTTAGCCTTTGAAGCTTTATTAGGCCTGAGACACAAAGTCTGATCACTTTCACAGTTTTCCCATTTGGCAGCCATCAACTGTTAACACATCATTGAAACTGTTGCTTAAGAAACTTGTGTTTTATTGGTTTAAACACTTTTCAACATACTAGGAGTGAGGGTATGACTACAGATTAAAGGAGCTAAACTATTTTTTTACTGAATATTTTTGTCTCCATTTGATGAGTTCTTCCTGCAGTAATAACTTGGAGCAACGTCACCTGATTTTTTAAGTATTTAAATGAAAGACCAGAAAAAGTATTTGAATAACAAAAGGTTGATTTGGGTTCTACCAGAGAGTAACAAACAGGTATTTAAAATGGAACATCTCAGCCATGTAATGGCCACCTGTTAACTGTATACTAGGATGGCTGACACAGATATAAAATATTTATGAAAACAGCCTCTTAAATCTTCTTGGACAACTTTATTCTCCTCAGCATTGAAAGAACTGTGATTTAAATGAGGAAAATAAGTTTAATATTAAAGAAAATCTAAGAATATGAAATTAAAGGATAACCCCAAAAATATACAGTAGCTGAAATTTTTCAATCACTTTTACCTCCAACAATACAGCCTAAGAATCAAAACAGAAAATCTCCATTGGTGTAATTCATCATAATTGCACTGGAGCTGGTGGATTTATGCCCACTGGCTTTAGGCTCTGGATGCCTACTGTATAGATGTCCTTACTCCATTTGCCTCCATCCTCACACCCCACTCCTCCCAAAACTTCCTCTTACACATTCCCACTCACAATGAAAAGCAGTGGAAAACTTCAACTGTACACGACGGACCGAATTCCTCAGACATCAGCACCTGACTATTTTTTGCTCCTCAAAGAAATAGAAGACAGGATCAGGACAACATGGATATATCCCCTTCATATTCTGGAAAAACACCTTCAAGCATCTGTGTCTTCCGTCTTCTTCATTTTCCTGAAATGATTGAATCTCATTCTTCTGTGGACACTGACAACCTTAAAAGGTAGCTATTGCCTATCATTAACACAATAAACATTCAAGATCAGAAACTAGATGAAAGACTCTGTATGAAACACTACAGTGGCAGAAAACCAAACAACACTAATGAAAGAAAAACTAATGAACAAGATGCTTTTTCTACAATTAATATTTCACACAATGCTATTTTCAGATTCAGAGCTTCAGTATTCTTTTTGCTAAAGGTAAATAATACACTATAAAACTACCAGCATTCTCAAATAGAAGGTGATTTTCATTCCTGGACTTTCTCTCTGAAACAAGTGTGTTTCACAAACACACACATCTGTTTTCCTACACTGATAAGACAGTTGTAACTGATACTGCAATATTGCCAGATATAGCACTGAAGAATACAGTCCTATCTTTAATTCTCTTGCTTAATCCAACACACAGAACTTTTGTCTTGCAAACATAAATCAAACATCACCTGCCAGAACAAAACAATGCGTGCAAATATATCTGTTGGTAATAGCATTAGATTGGGTGAAACATGGGCCATAAAGGCCAGCTTAAATTTATACATTCCTTAATAACTAGATTAAAGAAACATAGTGATTGTTAACATCCAAAACTTTTTCTACAAATGGGAGTGGAGAAACAGTAAAGCTTAAGTCTACATATCAGGGTCAATAACCCAAAACAAATTCTTTTTGCCCTACCATAGTTTCATTGCATGGATATTGTGGTCTATAATTAATGCTGCAGGAGTGAAAATAAGCAATGAAATGGAGATAACTAACAGAACCTACAACCATTTGCAGATAGTATAAATACTTTGTGAAAAGTAGAGATCTTAAAATGACTTCCCTATAGACAGTGGATATGGTATAGCTCTCAGAATTTCTGTAAAAAAAGGTTTTGTTATTTCTTTAAAACTCTTCAACTTAAACATTCCCAAGACAGTAATATCTCTACATGAAAGTTTATTGAAAGTGTAGCATAGCTCATTCCCCATGTCATAATATTCACTAAGATGAGTGAAAAATTGGAAAGCAAGCAAATTATTTTCTTCTTTAATGCTTTACTCATGGTAGTATGCTTCTGAGTCTTATTTCTTCCAAACTGCAAGTTAATTTCTTCCCTCTCCTGCGAGGTAAGCAGGGATATTCAATGTTGCTTAAGAAAACACCAAACTTTTAGAATATGGATTGCCTTAAGTTCATCTTATATAATCAATGTGTTAAATATGATAAAATTAATCTTATCATTGTCATATAATTCTGTTTTGAAAGGCAAGTCAATACTCTGTATTGAACACATTATATTGCTCAACAGTACTCAGAGAAATCTTCTAGGCCAAATGTTGTGTGAGGATAACAGCCTATCAAGTTCCCATGGATACTCATAATGCATGAAGGCCCAAAGGTCATGAGAAAAAAGAGTTACCAACCTGAAGTGTACAGCTTCTGCATCTGTGAGCAAGTTCCCAAGAACAGCTGCAGTGCATGAGTGGCTGGAGGTCACGAGGGCATGAGAATTTGGGAGGTTCCTGCACAGTGAAGTCCACCCCTAGAGTCCACGAACTCCACTCTAACTAGGGCTCATGTAACCACATATTGCAACTAGATTAGCTCTTCACCAACTAGGATGGCAACAAAGACTCAACATACCATTGTTGCCTAGAAATGCCACTTCTTGAAAAATAAGAGATCTAATATATGGCTATCATGCAACCACACTTCTCTAAAATGGACAACATAATTTTCACAATGTATATAAAACATTTTTCAGAACAAATAGATGTAATATAAGTTTCAGGATGCATAAGCCCTGAAGGCATCACAGAATAATCCAAACATTTCTTATCTTTGCAAGAAAAAATAAACACCCAACAACAAAACTTTCTTGAAAAGCAGATGCCTTTTTTCTCCCCATAATAATTTGCTTCATCATTTGCTCATATAGCAAGTATACCTGAAGTGCCTGAAAATATTACCACGAGGTAAAGACTAATTCACAAAATTTAGAAAAGAACTCGGGTTAGAGAGTTGTAGTTGCCATTATACACACACACACACACACACATATTAATATATTCATTCATATATATACATATTCATATATTTATTCTTAGTTTCA
This sequence comes from Morus bassanus, assembly GCA_031468815.1. NCBI lineage: Eukaryota > Metazoa > Chordata > Aves > Suliformes > Sulidae > Morus > Morus bassanus. The sequence goes on along the minus strand of CM062568.1, from coordinate 81,214,596 downwards.
GGACAAAAAGATAACACACAGTATCTCACAGGAACCTCTAACTAATATACAGACAATATAGACACAAGTAAATAAGCAAGCAAAAATTTATTTCTGAGAGTGTGTCAGAGTAAATGTGCTGTGAAATGTACAGATGTACAACTAGCTTGGATGCCATATCAAATGGAAGAATTAGAAATATAAGAACTTAATTTGAAGGCATGAGCTTCTGGGGGATTATGAAAACGGTATCAAGGAAGAAAGCATTCCTTTTACTAAAGATAATGCAACAGAGGACAGTTGTATATTTAAATAGAGGTGATATGGATGGGGTCTGTTTACCTATTTAAAAAAACCCAATACCACAGCATTACTTTAATTTTATATTTGGCTCTGGTTTGGTGATGGGTGGTGGTCAGAAAAAAAGCAAGGAACATAACATTTTCCTCAGTGGGATATTCTTAAACAAAACATGATCAAACAACATCTTTGCTTACTTTCCCTTAAGACCTTTTGTAAAACAAAGAAACAGAGAAGATAATTTTTTTTTAAATGAAATTGAGTTGCATGATTATTCCAAGAATTTTTTTCATTATCACATTATGAAACAGGACATGACATTTTCTCATGCTTTTTGAAGACATAAAAAACCATCATTATTTAAAAGGATGAAAATTAAAAACAATACAGAGGAAATACATAACAGTGCAGGAGTTCTTTCATTATTCAACTTTGGATCTGAATTTTTCATATTTTATTATAGTAAGCATTCTTATTCATACAGTTCCTAAAATTTTTTACATTAAAAATATGGGGAAAAACATATATGGGTTTAATTCCCTCATGTATGTAATAGGCAGACATTACCAAGTTCAAATAATATGCTTTTCCCTAAAATAAAGGAAATTTTTTTAAAAAAACTGTTGGATCAGTTATTGGATGTCTGCCATACAACCTTAAAAAATAATGTGGACTTCTGGTTTCAGGACTGTAGTTCAATCAAGTTTACAAATTAGAAGTGAACTGTTCCTACTACAGTTATTGAACACTAGGAATAAATATTTTGTTTGATATAGTAATGAAGTGGGGAGGGAGAAGAAGACTGCAAGATTGAACTAGGCTTGGCAGAAGAAAGAAGACGTCAGGAAGGAATTATGACACTTAAAAAGTAAAAATTAGATTGAAAAATCAAATGAAAAATTGATTTTTCATTAATTAAAAACAGAACATCTAAATCTTAATCTCCACTCCTTATTAAGAAATCCATATAAACCAATATCTTCCCAAAAGTCAGATGCAGAGGACTGGCTTCTCTGTCTGCAACGACACTTATGTGCCAGGCCATGCCACAAAACTTCCTGGATCACAAGACCTGGTTCTCAGATCGTATGTAGGTAACAGCATGTGGCATGGATGCCTTGCTTTCTTTTCTAAGAAAACCAGAGCACGTGGTAATGAAAGCCTACTTATGTAGGTCTTTTTCAGATAGAGTCTGCACGTGGCTGAACTGCGTCTAGGGATGGAGATAGTTGGAGCTAGGAAACTGGCAATACTCCTGGATCCCACAATACATATTTAGCTTTTCATAATATCAATAAAGTTATAGTTAATAAGCTTGGATTCACTGGTTTTTGGCTGTAAGGCTGGATTATGACCAACAACCATGCCAAAGCTAAGCAATAAATGACATGCAGTAAGTTTCTGCCACTTAGACTGCTTCACGCTGTTTGCTTTGGTTCCTTACAGAGAATCCTAAATCTCTCAGTTGAGCTTCAGTGCTCTTGACAGTTTCATTTCTGGTTTTGGTGATAACCTCCTCAACAATTACATTTATCAGAATCAATGATAATTTCCTTAAAGGCTCACACTCTTGGCTTTTTGGGCACATTATCCAGTTATCTTATCACTAGAAGAAGAATTCACTTTTCGTTGAGAAACAAATCTCCCCATTCTTTGTTTTCAGAAACTGCAGCAGAAAACGTATCTTCAAAAGTACAATTGTCAAGTAAAGCACAACTGCAGCTAGATTTAAAATGTTTACCAGCTTTTGCTTCCAGTACTGAAAATCTTAATCTGCCCCATAATTCACAATTTGGTATTAATATTGAACATTCAAATTGAGAATTTTTTCTTACTTTTTCTCAGGTATCAATGGTTAGCAAAACAATCTTTGCCGAGACCATTCATAATAAACCAGTGTCAATTACTGTAGGAGGCCTTGACACTAACAGAAGTCCTCAAAGTTTGTTTCAAAAGTTCCCCATTACAGCTGTATAACTTTAATAGCAAGATAAGTAGAATCCCTAGGAAAAAGGTTCAGATTTGCCTTGATTAGTTGTTAGGACATTTATCTTAGATCTTTCAAAATTACCAATGTCAACAAACGGGAAAAAATTTCATGAAGGAGTAGCAGTGTGGTTCCTCTTTCCTATTACAACTCTTGGTGAATCACAGATTTTTTAATTTTCCTGTGAAAACTGTCACACCATCATATTGAAACTACATGTAGGGAAAGAGAGAACACTCTCGTGATGGAGGAGCTCAAATACACATGGATATCTGTGAAGGGGAAAAAAGCAGAGCTAGCTTTCAAGGCCTGGAGCATGGTCCTCCACTGTAGTTTTTCTCTCATTACTCAAGGCCATCTCTCTGAAAAGAGAGAGATGTTTGAGATGCCTCAGCCAGCTGGGGAGCTCTTACAGAAAAGCTGGAGGAAGCCTCAGTGAAGGATCCCTCACCTTCCCTTGTGAGCTACTCTTAAACTAAGGCTCTCCAGGTTGTTCGGTATCTGAGTTATATTGCAGCTGCACTGCAATCACTCCCATGCCCGGCATTGCACCCCATTGATCTTGACCCTAACTCACAGGTTTGACTTCCTGGCCTGACCTTGAACCTCAGCACCTTGGGCTCACTCTGGTTCCTGTTGCCAGACCTGATCCTGACCCTAACCTGCAGGCTGACTCCCTGTCTGGACCTCAGCCCTACCTGTCACCATGACCTTGCTGGGTGGACACATGGCTCTGGGCTGGTCCTAGTCACCACCCTCCTCCCAGCTCTCTCCCTCGCTGGGTTCTGTGGGATGGGGCTTTCCTCAGGGAGGGCCCAGGCCTGCTGGCCCTGTGGCCACCCTCAGCTCCTGGTTCTCTCCCTTGCCTGTACCCTGGCCATAAGATTCATTGACAAAAGAAAGTGGGGTAATACATCTTTTGACAATAGGAATTAATTGGTTTGGGTGTTTCAGGTACCACAGAAGTGGATGAGAGAGAACAGTCCACCAACCTCAGTGGGGTTCTTCAGATGATGGCCAGATAACTTCATTACTTTTTCTCAAGGACCAAAGCTATTGCATACGATACTGCCTTGAGAATCTAAGGCAGAGCTTTGGAAAAAGACTTCAGGTGGATGTAGGGGTTCTTAACATTGGTCATGTTAAACCACAGGTGATTGCTTGGTCAGATGCAGCCTTTATTTACCAATATTGTTTACTCCATATTGAGCAGAAATTATGTTAAGGATATGTCCATTTTAGTTTAAGATGGCAAAAAATTTTGTCGTATGACAGCCAATTCAAGAGATAATGTCACCTGAATACAGAAGTTTTAAGTCCCTAATATATATCAGATCCTTTACAGTTTCACTTTGTTAAATAGCAAAGCCTGTAAAGGCCAAAATGTCCACAAGAACCTAAGTTCTCCAGAATTTCACAGTATATTCATTTTGAAAAATAGTCTCAGAAAAGAAATACTCCTACAGTTTATACACCTTCTAAAGTTAATCAGCCATATCCTACCTAGAAGTTTCTTTCTCTGTTGTCATGTATGTATGACGTGTGTTCAACATTAATGAAGAATATTAATAGGTCATTAGACTTAGAAATCTGTTAGGAAGTTGGACAATGCAATGAAAATAAATACAAACAATTCTCTAAATTAATTTCTGTGTGTGAAAGACTTAAAACATGAATTGTTGTGAGATTCAAAAATAAGGATTTTTTTCTTCATTTCAACCTCAATTAATACAACTGATTGTTATTTTCATATTTTTATGCTCAAGAAATGCCATACATGAGTTTGTACTGCCAAAATGTCTGTCTCTAGTCATCAGTAAGCTTTAACTCCTTTCTGAAGACAAAATCTTACTGAAAACTAGATTTGAAATATGACACTGTTCATGCAAACAAGTGACTGTTGATCATCCTGTTTTTCTGAATACCCTATTCCTAATCCATAACCACAAACTGACTGCATTTTTCTGTGGCTGTCCCTCACCATCCAAGGAAATAGTTGTAGTTTTAATATATAACATCAAGTCATAGACAGGCAAACTTATTCATAATATGCCTGTCATAAGCCTGCTTTTAACTTATGAAAATTGTCACCAATTGCTAGCGCAGAAAATCTTTGCATACAAGACAAATATAAATTTTTTACAGTTTCCTGAGTTTTAAGAATATGTTTTGGAAATGTAATCATAATTTAGTTTTGCTTCTGGAGCAGGCTCTTAAGGCCAATAAGGGACTACGTATTCCAGGAAAGAGTGAAATCTCATTTTTCTCCTATGAGGTAGCTAGTAATATTTTTAAAAGGGAGTACTGCATGTCTCATGTTAAAGTATAAAATCTCCTTGCAATATACACATTAACTTTCTTGTCACAAGTTATTTTTTCTTTTGCTGTGCATGACATGGGATGGAGGAGTCACTACTACTCTGAAAAGAGGTTCATCAAACAGCCTTTCAATTTTCCTGGAAGTATGTTGTAGGTGCTTGGACCTGCACCTGACCAGTACTCTTCTGAAGAATTTCTACTGCTCTGTACTATGATAGTAGGCCCTTTCAGCAAGGTATACTTCATGGTGGAAGAAAAGGTCTTGCTTTATGTACACCGAGGAATGGACTAAATGAAAACTGAAAAGAAAAGCAGAGAAATGAATGAAGAGGGGTGGAGTTTTTTGGAAAAAAAAAAAGTAGGAATAATAGGAATAATCGATTTATTCTTCCCTTGAAAGAATTTGATGGACTGCAGGGCTTGGTTGCCCAGACATGAGTAGTCAAAGCTATGAAATCTGGGATTACCTTCTGTTGTGATCTAAGATATGAGGGGTTGGCTTGCCATAAATGTCTATACTTTGCTCTCTCATCAGCACCCCACTACAAAATAGCGCCTTTCTCCAAGAAACTTGTAACAACTATGTATCTGAGAGTCTCTGTGTGATTCACTTCCTGGTTTATCACTTCCTGTGATTCCACACCTGGTTTAAAGACTAGGAGGAAGAATTAATTTCTCTATTTCTCATGAGCTGACATGTCCTGTCCCTGTCAAGTCATTGGTAGTTCTCACCTTTCCTCATACCAGTTCCCCTGGCTTTATCACATGCTGAAGACCTCTTCTATTGCCAGTTTACAGAAGCAACGTGAAATCTTTCAGCAGAAATGCTGTGTGTGTTTTAAATGCTCTTTTTTTAATGTTCTTTCCGTTCAGCCAACTTATTAGGCTATTCTGTAATACAAAATGGAGAGAGAGAATATTTCTTCAGTTTCCACCACCACCTAGTGCAATCCAGTGTAATGAGGAAGTAAAATAGTGTGCTTACTGGATGAAGGCAGAGTCCCTTTGCCAGCATCAAGTCTGTCCTGAATTCTCAGAAAAGATGAAGAAAAGAAACAGGAGTTAAGTCCCTACCTCAGGAAGGCAGGTCACCTTCTATAGCATGTAGAAGACTGGCAGATCTAAAGATCTGACCAGATTGTGGGATTACCACTAAGGTAAGAGTTGTTGCTTCAAAGTGCCATTGGTAACAAACACTACAGAAAATCAGTGTTCTCCACTGTGGCTAATTCTTGGGTCCTTGGTAATAGCAATCGTATGGACACTGTGAAATAAGGTGTTTGAAACAATGACAGTGAGATTCACACCTCAACCTCACCTGAGACACAACAAAACACAATTTTTGAATGCAAGAGATCTTTCTGTGTGCTGGTACTAAAAACTCCTGTCCCAAAGCACCGGCAGTATTCAGGCTTTTTTATTATCGACTGGTTAACTCCAGGTTTAATTATTTAACCAATTTTTCCCAAAGTTGCCTTCTGACATTGCTATTCTAGGTATAGATCATACTAGACTAATATCTAGTAGTAATAAACTACTTCTCCCTAGAAAATTAAACCCACAACTGCCTTTATGCATCTACCATCCGAGAGTAGGGTGACGAATGCACATATTTGACTCTACATCAAGTGATCAATTATTTTATATCTAACCAAGGACATTATGATTTTATAATGTGAGCTTTCATATTCCTTTTGCATTCAGTAATAAAGGAATTATTCTGTAACTGTCTTGAGCCAGTCATCTTTCCTGATCTGTATATCTTTTAAATAGATGTCATTCTAGCTAAAGGGATTTGAATACTGAAGAATCTGTTATGTAACTTACAACTATAAATAAACACTATTGATAACAAGATGCATATTTTATATCTTCACTTTATTGTACCTGGTTTTGATATGCTTTTGTCTATGGTGAAGTGAAAGCCTTCAAAATGATACAAAATGGAAATAGACATATTTGTAGCTTTCTACTCCACCTTTGTTCATAAAATTTTATGTTTTGTATACTGTAAACTCCCCCTGAACAAAGAAATAATTATCTTATTCACATAACACTTGTAAATGGCTTCAGATTGTGGCAATGGTGGAAAATGTATTTTAAGCCAAAACTTCAAGTATGAATTCTTGGGATTCAGCCTGAATGCCAGAACTCTGACCTTTAACACTTCCTAAACCAAAAGGGAAAGTATAACAAATATGTGTCAAGAGGTGATGACTCTTCTTTCTGTCATCTGAAGAAACTTAGCACTATCTGTGCCCTTCCAAGTATAAGTATTATTACATCAATAACAAGTGATGTCCAGATGAAGCAAGTAAATCTTTAACTAATTAAGAATTAAGCTGTTTCATATTGTTTGCTATTTGGTTAGCTTTCATTTGGTGAATGCTATCAAGATCTTTCTCCTTCCTCAATTTTCTCATTTTGGAAATGGTACCTCAAAAATAATCGTAGAAACCTACTTTGATCATCATAACATTTACAACTATGAGACTTTCCAGTTGTTCTGTTAAGAATAAAAATATACATCTGCTTTCAGTCTAGAGGGCTATTAATGGAATATGGATGACTAAGTGAAGAGATACTTATACATAGAATACAGCCTTGCCTGAACAAACTGCTGAGGAAATCTGTAAGAAAACTCCACAACTGGCTTAAAAATGTGGAAGCTAAGTCAGTTAAGAAATTTGTGTAAATTAAATACACATTTGAAATAGATAATGTCACTATATTAGTGTGGATAATATATTTTCCTTTTTGTGGGGTTATATGAAGCTGGAGTGGTTTGCCATGCTTAACAGTAATGCAGCTCCAACACTGTTTTTTCTTTTTCCTAGAACAGTGTCAAAGAGAGAAGAAAATGGTAAAAAACAAATAATTGTTTTCTTCTTTACAATGTGACAGAAAGTGCAACCAAAAGTACTGAAATGGTAATGCAGGAAAAAAATGTAGTAAGTGAATTCTAATGGCCTATCATACAATCTTGACAAAGCTAAATATAGTGATCTGCTGCAAGAACACAATGGTTGTTGCAATGCAGAGAATCTATCAGAAAATGCAGAATATGAAGAACATGGTGTCAAATCTTTGCTTTAAGACTACAAAGGAGAAGCCAACAAATCAATAACATTTATAAGCAGTTTACCGATAAATCCTGGAAATAAAATGATCTCTCCTCAGCTAAGCTTCTAATCTGTGATTATTGTACCATCAAAACAGGTCTTTCATCTTCCCTGGCTGTAAATGGATGCAAACAAATTTGCAAAGATGACTGACTCCATTTTGAAAGAATAAGAGTCTATCATAAATCACACTGCAACTAAACCTTGTAAGTCATTATAATTTGACTGTTAGTGGGATAAAGGAAGAGAGATGAAAAATGTCATTTTAGGAGTGAAAGGGAGTAGTAAAATATGCTAAAATTGCATAGAACTACTGTCAATCATGCAGCTACCACTACAGCCATTCTACTGCACTTGCAGAGCTTGGATAGTCTTTTCCTTTTGAGTGGTTAGTAAATCCATCTAATCATCTTTTTCCTCCCAGTGACAGCTCTCAGTCTGGTCACCTTCCCTTTTTGCTGACAGCTGCGGCTTTTTTGTCAGCTTCTAAGGAGAAAGATTTTCCATAAGTGGAAGGAAAGAGAGTGGTTGACATAGTGTTGACAAATCAATGAAAACTGTATCAGGCCATTTGATCTTCATATTCTGCTTCTATACAGAATCATACGTACATATTTTGGCTATCATAGGAGCATAATTCCATAATTCCCAATGTTTATGTCTATAAGAGTCCATCCATTATCTGTGAAGTAGAAGTTACATATCAGCTGGTATACACTCATTATAGGTTATAAATCTGTAAAATTCTAGTACAGACAATGCTTAATGAAGGATATATTTAATGAATTCTATGAAGAGTGTTAAGTTATCTGTCAGCACTCTCATATATGTGTATAGCACGTTACTAACATATTATATTAGAACTCCTGGCCAGCTGAGATGCCATTTCTTGTTTCCTCTCTCTCTCTTGAAAACTATATGAATATAATTATAGCTATAAAAATTATAGCGAGAGATTAATAACATTTACAAACTAATTAGAATCACCAAATTAGTGAAGATGTTTGAAATGTTATTAATGGATCATTTGCAAACTCTTTTTCTATACTACAGAAACTATCATTTGCATTTTATGTCCCATTTTAATACCATCATCCCAATGTTCCTCATCAATATCAGTAAGTGCAAGAATACTAAAAAGTGTCCTTCAGAATGTAATTTAAGTCTTCTTCCTAATGTGACTTCAAAAGCACTAGAAAGAAGTTCATTAATGTCTTCAAAACAACTCACCACTTTTTGAAAAAGAAGACACACACACACACAAAAAAAAAAAAAAAAAAAAAGAAGAGAGAGTCTAAACCTTGCAGTCAAATGCCATAAAATGTGATCGGACAAATTGGTTGGAAAAAGCCTCAACAGCTGTCATTGCTCCTTTTCTTTGTATTGCAATGCCCCCTGCAGGTATAAAAGATCCTCTGTTTCTTCATAGCGTTTTCTTCAGTTAATTCAGTAGAGCATCTCATCTGAGAAACATTTGACTTCCAAAACCCTTGCTAATTGCAAAACATTGTTTGAATTACAGAACAGACTTATAAAGTAGAAAACGGAAGGTAGAGAGAAAAAAAGTTCATATATACTGTATCTTAGATGGAGAAGACTATATGTGTAAGACAGAGAAAAAAAAAAAAACCTTGCAGAGGTTAGTGAAAACTTGTGTCCTGGCATGTACTCTGTAGGTCTCAAGAGGTTTAAACTGGAGTGGAATATGATGGTCCTCTAATACAATTTGAATCAAAAAACTCTGGCCTCAGTCTTAAATGAACTGCTTGTTGTTATTATCTTTCTTAAATGAACACAAGACAAAAAGTAAATGAAGTCTCTATGGATGATAGATTTTGTGACCTCCCCAACCCCACAAATAAATGTTAAGCATGAACCAGACCACTGACTTTATGTGATTACCATTACATTGCAGAACATACTTTGACAAATAACGGATGCTCATACCTCTTTGACAGGTTTCAGATAGGGAGCTATGGAGCAGACTATCAAAAAGACTGAGGAGGTGATGTGGACCTCTGAAACCCAGGTGTGGGCCTGATGTCACTCAACAGCAGTTATGCTGGTATGATCATAGTGATTACTGGTCAATCCTAATGGCATGGTTAAAACTAGGTAAACTGAGGTATTTGTGGAAATTGTTCACAGACTAGTAACTTAATTAAGGAAGCATGTCAAAAAGGAGAGAAAGCAAGGAGATTTCACAGTTGTTGGCAGGTAATATTTGATTATATAAGTGTTACATTTCGTACTGTGTTAAACTCTGGAAGGAAGTTAAGCAGAAGTTCCATGAATTACAACATACTCACATAGGGCATAGCTGAGACAAGAAGGAGTGGATACAAGTGGATACAGTGGTTTCTCCATTTTTGTGGAACATATACAGTCTCAATGTAGGGACACATGAAGCTGCAACACCACCTGCAGTACATAAGAGTGACATAGAGGAGTCTATAGGCATGGTCCCTTGCCTGTCCCTCATCCACAAATTTGAAATATGTAACTAAAAATCAATAAATTAATGTCTTTACTCTGTAAATTGTTTTCCCAAAGAAGATGCTTCTATATAACTAGTACTAAGGTAAGGGAATAGTAATTCAGTTCTAGCTGAAGCTATGTAAATATATTATAGGTTATAAAAATGAATAAACAGTGTTCCAAAATACTTTTATATTTACAAGCAGTTTCCATTAATTTTAAATCGGCTTGGTCTTCAGCAATACTACATTATAATTTTGGAAGAGTAGAAGAGTGTATTCCAGTTCTAAGTCTTTGATTGTAAACTTTTTCTTCAATTATATAAATAGCTATTGCAGCTGATTAATTAGTAGTGCCTGATCAAGTTGGTCAAATTATACTTTTTTACGCATGAGACATATATTCCAGACTTTGGAACTGAAAATACAGGGCATTCATAAAACTAGATGACAGAAATCTCATTAAGGAAACATCTGCAAACAGATTTAGCTCAACCTCAATTAAGTGATCTCAGCTCATGAAGTGAGGGGTTACAGTGCAGCTACAGTGGTAAAATATATATATCTACCGAGCTATAGATGCACATAAATGCATATACATACATATATATGGGCATATCCTTCAGTTCAGAACTATTTAATACCTGTACTAGGCTGTATCTCTACCTTAAAAATCAAAACCAAAATGTCCATGTGGAATTTTATTTTCCTTAACCCTTCTGACAGTGACAGATTCACTCAGGATATATACTCCAGAAACAGAAGAGTGCAAGATTTAGGAAAGGGGGAGGGGGACAGTTGTCACATTTAAGTACTTTCCCTAACTTCTGGCTTCTTCTAGGATCACCTGCTTCATCTGCTTTTCTACTCACCTTTCTTTTATTTCTGTATTTCTTCCTATAGGTCTTAAGACGGTAGATGAGGACAATATTACATCAATATTTTTCTTTAGGCTCTATAAAGAGGTGGCCATTTCCTACACATACCTAGTACCCAAGGTTTTGGTGTGTCTTGGGATCAAATTACATACCTTGGTAACTAGTGAGTTCTTTGGTACAACTTAGTCCTTGCAAACTGGATGCCAGGAAAGGACCTGTTTAGTCACAGTTCAGTTTTCAGTACTGGTCAGTCCCTCTAATTAGTTAATTAAATGTGTATCATCTATAAGTTGTTTTTTTCAATTCAAATCCTAATCAGCATAATTAAAGAAAATAACATACTTGAAGTAGTGCATTCTTTGCTAAGAAAATACAGAAGTTTAAATCAAGAAGAAATTTTTGTTGGCCTGGAGAGAACCAGAAATTCTGGAAAGAACTGGCTGCAGACTTGGTTTAACAATGATATCTCATCTTATGGTTTATTTAAGTACTCTTACACAAGAATATAAAAGCACATTAAAAAACCCACAAGTACAAAAATTTCAGAATGAGATGTAAAGACTGCCCAACTATCCTTTCTGTTCAGTGCTGAAGAGACACAGGAGATTAGCAAGCAAAGCTTATTTTAATGCTTTTCGTGATTCAGGTCACTAAATTTCATTCTTCTTATTGAACTTTAGATACCTACTCAGACAAATACAATGCTAAGCATCTGAAAGGAAGGTGTTTAGTCGAAACTTGTTCAAGGCTCCCTCTGCAGTCTGCAGGATAAGGCAACCCATCCTGTGGCAGATGTCTAAAGGGCAATGGTATTGATTGTCACCTGGAGATGTCTATCCCCTTCTCCCCACAAAGCAATCCAGGAGAGTATAAAGTAAATAACAAACAAACAGTGTTGTTTTTCAGTGGAAATTTTGAGAAATAAAAGTGGATAAGTGGAATCTTCTCACACAGTGAGAAAAATGTATGAAAACAATTAGATATACAGAGCCTTAAGTGTTAAAGAAAATCACTGAATGATCAGAATTAATGGATATATGACGGATGTGTGGAAGGAGTTACACTGGGTTTGCAAAAGTTCCATGAGACTAAGAGGACAATCACAATCGGTACATAAAACACAGTCAAAATTGTTGCCTAAGAAATGACAGCATACGTACACTTTTGCTTAGGGAATTACTCATAGAAAAATTGAAAGGAAGATATTATATTAAAAATTCTTAGTCCATAGAAATAAACTACTACTATATTTATTTAAATATTTGTCGGGGTTTAGCCCCAGCCAGCAACCAAGCACCATGCAGCCGCTCACTCACTCCCCCCTGGTGGGATGGGGCAGAGAATCAGAAAAGTGAAAGTGAGAAAACTTGTGGATTGAGATAAAGAGCCTTTAATAGGTAAAGCAAAAGCCACATGTGCAAGCAAAGCAAAACAAGGTATTCATTCACTGCTTCCCATGGGCAGGCAGGTGTTCAGCCATCTCCAGGTAAGCAGGGCTCCATCACATGTAATGGTTACTTGGGAAGACAAACGCCATCACTCCGAACGTCCCCCCTTTCCTTCTTCTTCCCCCAGCTTTATATACTGAGCGTGATGTCATATAGTATGGAATATCCCTTTGGTCAGTTTGGGTCAGCTGTCCTGGCTGTGCCCCCTCCCAGCTTCTTGTGCACCCAGCAGAGCATGGGAAGCTGGAAGAGTCTTTGACTAGTATAAGCACTACTTCGCAACTACTTAGCACAACTAAAACATCAGTGTGCCATCAATTCTATTCTCATGCCAAATCCAAAACACACCATACCAGCTACAGTGAAGAAAATTAACTCTATCCCAGCCAAAACCAGGACAATATTGTAAAATGAAACATATAGAATAATTATGTGTGTTCAGGGACACGCAGTCATTTTAACCTGTGCCTCTGGAATGGGAAACAGCTTTTTTCTGGAAAAAAAATATTTTCTTTTCTTTTTTTTTTTTTTTTTTTTTTGGTTGGCAGGACTGGATTGTGAGTGATGGAGCAGTTGGGAAGAAGAGAAAGAGGGACTCCCTTTTAAACAGCAGCATAGATCTATGCAAGTTTTACAGAAACCTCTAACTATGGGCTACAGGTTGCAGAGAACTAGATTCAGAGAGCAAGAAGTCTCTCTGGTTTCCATATATCATTGGAAGTACTCAGAAACTGAGGACAAATAACTAACAGCTTATGGGGAAAAACAAAAGGTTGAAAGCAAAAGCATGATGAATCTACCCTAGACTAATATCCTTCTATAATCAGTGAACAAAAATGGACCAGAGGCTATGTTTGAGTTCAGCAACCACACATAATTAACCACAGCACCAATATTTTGTTGTAATCCTGGATGTCTTTGAAATGAAATCCCTTGAAGTTCATGTGGGTGAAAGTGAAATAGCTTCCCTGTGCAGCACTGACAATATCCATGTAAACTGTTGCCTAAGATTATAATGATTTTTGGATCATAAACACTTGCTTAAGGTTCTTAATGCTATAAATTAAACTCCAGAGTAATTTCGTTGTGTTTGATTTTCCTAACAGTCAAAATATTGTGGCTGTTACTGAAAGAAGAGCTGAACCAAACAAAATTAGTGACTTTTACTTTCATATGCTTGACTTATGGAGATCTGCTTCTCTACTGGTGCAGAAAAAGATACAGCCCATCTTTTTTCTTTTCAGAGAAATCCAAAAGCTAGGGTTATATTCATATCTCAGGCTAACCTCTGCTTTTACTCTGTAAAACATGTATGACATCAATGATGGTATTTGATGTTGACAGATGAGTGAATAAGGTGAATGTGCAACAACAAGGACTTTTATATGCTATCAGAACAAAGTTCTGTAAAGCTCCAATGGTTTTCTGAAAAACACTAGAAAAAGTTTCATCCAGGTAAGTTGTATGTGCTGATTTGTTGCTTACAAATACCTCAAAGGCTGTGTTGTTTCATTAGCTGTAAGATAGTTATATACATTTCTTTAAAACACTAGCAAAAAATGCAGCACTTGGTATTCTGCTTCTCACACATTCCCCTGGAGAAAACATCAATAATATTTGTCTGAATTCAGTCTGAAGGCATTTATCCATCCTTTCCAACTGAAAGTGCTAAAAATTAATCAAACACTTAAGAAGATGTTTTACTCCAGCTTTATAAATACTGAATATCGAGATTTGGCAGCTCAAAGATAATAACTGGTGTAAGTAGGACTTTTGCTCTAGAATGATCAAACAATATTGGCATTTTGGAGTTACTTTCTTAAAAATTAGAAATCTAGTTCCATAATACCCTTTCCTTGGTTTAAGTTAAAATTAGATCTATTTTTTATTCGAAATAGGAAAGCAGAGTGTTGTGGTTTAGCCCCGGTCAGCAACTAAGCACCACACAGCCGCTCGCTCACTCCCCCACCCTTGTGGGATGGGGGAGAGAATCGGAAGGGCCAAAGTAAGAAAACTCGTGGGTTGAGATAAGACCAGTTTAATAATTAGAATAAAACAGCAATAATACTAATATAATGAAAAGGAAAATAATGAGCGAGAGAGAGATGAAACAGTAGAAGGAGAGGGAAAGGAAAAAAAAACAAAACCAAAACTGAACAACAAGTGCTGCAACCGCTCACCACCCGCCGACCGACGCTGCCGGTCCCCGAGCCGCGATCGCTGCCCCCCCCAGCCAATTCCCCCAGTTAATATACTGGGCATGACGTCACATGATATGGAATACCCTCTGGCCAATTCGAATCAGCTCTCCTGGTTGCATCTCCTCCCCTCCCGGCTTCTTGTGCATCTGGCAGAGCATGGGAAGCTAGAAAGTCCTTGACTAGTGTAAACACTACCCAGCAACAACTAAAACACCAGGGTGTTATCAACATTATTTACATACCAAGTCTAAAACACAGCACTATGCTAGCTACAGCAAAGAAAATCAACTATCCCAGCTAAAACCATGACAGTATCCACCCCTTATTCCATATCATTTACGTCATGCTCAGGTCTCATACTATCCAATATGACCTCAATAATCACCACCCGCCTCCCCATCCTTTGATGACATACGTAGATATCATTTATCATTCCCGTAGTCTATGGACCATCCCTGTAGAACATCTGTAGAGGGTCCACACATGTCCATTGAGTTCATTCAGTCCATAACTTTGGGCTCCATCTACCGTAATAGTCCTTCAAGGCTGGAGAGATGGTCTGCGTGGTGTTGGATTGTTGCATGCTGAAGCCAGTCTTTGTCCCACCACCGCTACACGTTGCTTGGTTTAATCAAAGTTCATTCTTCATTAATTTTGGAAATTCTTACTATGATACCATTGATACAGCATATAGCAACCATAGGAGTGATGACATACAATATCATATAGCAATTAACAGCATACCATTCAGTTCATTGGCTATTTTCACCCAAAATCAAATCCCCTTGAGGCACACATCGAACTCCTCCATCCTCCCGCATCACCCACCAAGTGCACCCAGGTCCTCGAGCAAAAGCAATCCCACGAATGGGTTTGCCTTTGCCTGAGACAGGAATAACCCAGACGGTTTTCCCCAGCATATTTTTTACGTGCACGACAGGGACTTTACCCCCTTCCACAGTACGTAAGAGTTCTGACTGGGCAGGCCCAGCTCGATTGGCAGATCCCCTAGTGTTGACTAACCAGGTGGCTTTTGCTAAATGTGTATCCCAGTGTTTGAATGTCCCACCCCCCATTGCTCTCAGTGTAGTCTTTAACAGTCCATTGTATCGCTCAATTTTCCCAGAGGCTGGTGCATGATAGGGGATGTGATACACCCATTCAATGCCATGCTCTTTGGCCCAGGTGTCTATGAGGTTATTTCGGAAATGAGTCCCGTTGTCTGACTCAATTCTTTCTGGGGTGCCATGTCGCCATAAAACTTGTTTTTCAAGGCCCAGGATAGTGTTCCGGGCGGTGGCATGGGGCACGGGATATGTTTCCAGCCATCCGGTGGTTGCTTCCACCATTGTAAGCACATGGCGTTTGCCTTGGCGGGTTTGTGGCAGTGTGATATAATCAATCTGCCAGGCCTCCCCATATTTATACTTCAGCCATCGTCCTCCATACCACAGAGGCTTTACCCGCTTGGCTTGCTTGATTGCAGCGCATGTTTCACATTCATGGATGACCTGTGCAATAGTGTCCATGGTCAAGTCCACCCCTCGGTCGCGAGCCCATCTGTATGTTGCATCTCTTCCTTGATGGCCTGAGGTGTCGTGGGCCCACCGAGCTATAAATAGTTCACCTTTATGTTGCCAGTCTAGATCTACTTGAGCCACTTCAATTTTAGCAGCCTGATCTACCTGTTGGTTGTTCTGATGTTCTTCAGTGGCCCGACTCTTGGGGACATGAGCATCCACATGACGTACCTTCACAACCAAGTTCTCCACCCAGGCAGCAATACCTTGCCACAATGCAGCAGCCCAGATGGGTTTGCCTCTGCGCTGCCAGTTGTTCTGCTTCCACTGCTGTAACCACCCCCACAGGGCATTTGCCACCATCCATGAGTCAGTATAAAGATAGAGCACTGGCCATTTTTCTCGTTCAGCAATGTCTAAAGCCAGCTGGATGGCCTTTACTTCTGCAAACTGACTTGATTCACCTTCTCCTTCAGCAGTTTCTGCGACTTGCCGTATAGGACTCCATACAGCAGCCTTCCATCTCCGATGCTTTCCCACCAGACGACAAGACCCATCAGTGAACAGGGCATATTGCTTCTCATTTTCTGGCAGTTTATTATACAGTGGGGCCTCTTCAGCACGTGTCACCTCCTCCTCTGGTGACATTCCAAAATCTTTGCCTTCTGGCCAGTCCATGATCACTTCCAAGATTCCTGGGCGACTGGGGTTTCCTATTCGAGCCCGTTGGCTGATCAGTGCGACCCACTTACTCCATGTAGCATCAGTTGCGTGATGTGTAGAGGGGACCCTCCCTTTGAACATCCAGCCCAGCACCGGCAGTCGAGGTGCCAGGAGGAGCTGTGCTTCAGTACCGATCACTTCTGAAGCAGCTCGAACCCCTTCATATGCTGCCAATATCTCTTTTTCAGTTGGAGTGTAGCGTGCTTCGGACCCTCTGTATCCCCGACTCCAGAACCCTAGGGGCCGACCTCGGGTCTCCCCTGGTGCTTTCTGCCAGAGGATCCAGGTAGGGCCATTCTCCCCGGCTGCAGTGTAGAGCACGTTTTTTACGTCTTGTCCTGCCCGGACTGGCCCAAGGGCTACTGCATGAACTATCTCCTGCTTTATCTGTTCAAAGGCCTGTCGTTGCTCAGGGCCCCATTTGAAATCATTCTTCTTCCGGGTCACTTGATAGAGAGGGCTTACAATCAGACTGTAATTTGGAATATGCATTCTCCAAAAACCCACAACGCCTAAAAAAGCTTGTGTTTCCTTTTTGCTAGTTGGTGGAGACATGGCTGCTATTTTGTTGATCACATCCATTGGGATCTGCCGACGTCCATCTTGCCATTTTATTCCCAAAAACTGAATCTCCTGTGCAGGTCCCTTCACTTTACTTTGTTTTATGGCAAAACCAGCCTTCAGAAGGATTTGGACTATTTTCTTCCCTTTCTCAAAAACATCTTCTGCTGTGTTGCCCCACACGATGATGTCATCAATGTACTGAAGGTGTTCCGGAGCTCCACCCTGTTCCAGTGCAGTATGGATCAATCCATGGCAAATGGTAGGGCTGTGTTTCCACCCCTGGGGCAGTCGATTCCAGGTGTACTGGACACCCCTCCAAGTGAAAGCAAACTGTGGCCTGCACTCTGCTGCCAATGGGATTGAGAAGAATGCATTAGCGATATCAATTGTGGCATACCACTTGGCTGCCTTTGACTCCAGTTCGTATTGAAGTTCTAACATGTCCGGCACAGCAGCACTCAGTGGCGGAGTGACTTCGTTCAGGCCACGATAGTCCACTGTTAGTCTCCACTCCCCATTAGACTTCCGCACTGGCCATATGGGACTGTTAAAGGGTGAACGGGTCTTACTGATCACTCCTTGGCTCTCCAGTCGCCGAATGAGCTCATGGATGGGAATCAGGGAGTCTCGGTTGGTGCGGTATTGCCGCCGGTGCACTGTTGTGGTGGCAATTGGCACCTGTTGTTCTTTGACCTTCAGCAACCCCACAACAGAAGGGTCCTTCGAAAGACCGGGCAAAGTAGACAGCTGTTTAATTTCCTCCGTCTCCAAGGCAGCTATACCGAAAGCCCACCTGTACCCTTTTGGGTCCTTGAAATACCCTCTCCTGAGGTAGTCTATGCCAAGGATGCACGGAGCCTCTGGGCCAGTCACAATGGGGTGCTTTTGCCACTCATTCCCGGTTAGGCTCACTTCAGCCTCCAATACAGTTAGCTCTTGGGATCCCCCTGTCACTCCAGCAATACAAATGGGTTCCGCCCCTACATAGTTTGATGGCATTAGGGTGCACTGTGCACCAGTGTCCACTAGAGCCTTATACTCCTGTGGATCAGATGTGCCAGGCCATCGGATCCACACAGTCCAGTAAACCCGGTTGTCCCTTTCCTCCACCTGGCTGGAGGCAGGGCCCCTCTAATTCCAATTGCAGAATTCCCAACCCACTTCTTGTGAATGGGAATCAGAAGTCTCCCTATTAAGATCACGGATAGAATCAGCGCTTCTACTCCTCTGTCTGGGGAACTGCCTACTGGAAACTGGAGCAGCAACTCTCCTGGAGGTCCCCCCTTGAGTGGTTGTTTTTCCTTGCAACTCACGTACCCGTGCCTCCAGGGTCGAGGTAGGTTTTCCATCCCACTTCTTCATGTCCTCTCCATGGTCACGCAGGTAAAACCATAGGGTGCCCCGTGGTGTGTATCTTCTCTCTTGAGCAGAAGGACGCTTACTCCTAATGGCCGAGATACTGGTCCGTACAGGTAGGGAGTAGGACATATCCTCTTCAAGCTGCTGAACCTTCTGGGACAGTTTCTCCACAGCTGAGATGAGGGAGGAAGAGACATGTGCTTCATAATCCCGGAGTTTATCAATCACATCCTCTACCGTTGGTGCCTCTTCATCTTTCCAGGACATTACTGCCAGGGAGTTTACATGGGATGATGGTGCGCTCCGTACAAACTTCCGCCACATGGGTCGTGTGCACTGGGCTTCATCTGGATCTTTGGATGACTGTTCACTACCCAGGTCACCATAAATCACCTCAAGCACAGCTAATTCTCTCAGGTACTGGATACCTTTCTCCATAGTGGTCCATTTTCCAGGGCGATATATAACATCTTCCTTGAAGGGGTACCTTTCTTTCACAGCAGACAGGAGTCGCCTCCAGAGGCTGAGGCCTTGTGTCCCTTTTCCAATTGCTTTGTCAATGCCCCCGTCCCTAGAAAGGGATCCCAGTTGTTTGGCTTCCTTACCCTCTAATTCCAGGCTACTGGCCCCGTTATCCCAGCATCGGAGCAGCCAGGTGACAACATGCTCACCTACACGACGGCCGAAATCTTTTCGTATATCTCGTAGCTCACTTAAGGATAGGGATCGGGTAGTTTCCGTCTCTTGTACAAGTTCTTCCTCTTCCTTCTCCTCTCTTAGTAACGGCGCTGCTTCTCCATCATCCTTTTCTAAACGAGTTGACTTTCTCTTTGAAGATTTCTTCTTTTGTATAGGGGCAACTGATACTGGCACGGGTTGATTCTCTGATTCAGCTTCAGTGTCCGTCATGGGTGTTTGAGCGGTCACAGTGCCTGTCGTTGGGCTTGGAGCTGCTGCAGTGCCTGTTGTGGGGGTTTGAGGGGCCACAGTGCTTGTCGCTGGGCTTGGAGCTGCTGCAGCGCCTGTTGTGGGGGTTTGAGGGGCCACAGTGCTTGTCGTTGGGCTTGGAGCTACTGCAGCGCCTGTTGGGGGGGTTTGAGGGGCCACAGTGCTTGTCGCTGGGCTTGGAGTAGCCGCAGGGCCTGTCATTTTCCCTCGGTGGTACTGAATACTGTTGAATAGGGCTCGGTAGGCATGGGCCAGGCCCCAACACATTGCAGTGATTTGTATCTCTCTGGAATTGCTAGGGTGACAGCATACTTCCTCCAAATATTCTACTAATTTTTCAGGATTCTGCACTTGTTCAGGGGTAAAGTCCCAAAACACTGGGGGTGCCCACCGTCTCAGGCATTTGCCCATACTCTCCCACATACCCTGCCACCCATAATTATCGAGCCTTGGAGCAGATCTCTGGATGATATTCTTGAATTGCTTATTAACCTTAGACAAAACCGAAACAATCTGCCATAGGAATATCAACAGATGTATCTTAACTACCCAAGGATGTTCAAGAGACTGAAAAGTTGTTGTAATGAAGAAGGAGACATTACAGAATATGGTAGCTAAGGTGCCATTCTGTATTTCCTCCATAAAGAACCTCTCAGAAGAGGAGGTATAATTGCTAATTGTCTCCATGAGTTGGTAGCCGAAGTACAGTAACGGCTTCCATGCAAAACCCAAATAACCGATAAAACTCAAGGCCAGTGTTTTAATAACAAATCTCCTAGGCAAAACATCTCTAACCACTGCAGAGCACAGCAAACTACAAAACCCAATGCCAATCTTTAACATGTACTTCAAAATCAGCATGGTGTAGGTCTGACTACTAATATCGAGAACAGATGAATCAATGCTGTGACCAGCAACTGTTATTATCTCAAACCCTTCGTGCCCCACGTTGGGCGCCAAAAAGGACTGTTGTGGTTTAGCCCCGGTCAGCAACTAAGCACCACACAGCCGCTCGCTCACTCCCCCACCCTTGTGGGATGGGGGAGAGAATCGGAAGGGCCAAAGTAAGAAAACTCGTGGGTTGAGATAAGACCAGTTTAATAATTAGAATAAAACAGCAATAATACTAATATAATGAAAAGGAAAATAATGAGCGAGAGAGAGATGAAACAGTAGAAGGAGAGGGAAAGGAAAAAAAAACAAAACCAAAACTGAACAACAAGTGCTGCAACCGCTCACCACCCGCCGACCGACGCTGCCGGTCCCCGAGCCGCGATCGCTGCCCCCCCCAGCCAATTCCCCCAGTTAATATACTGGGCATGACGTCACATGATATGGAATACCCTCTGGCCAATTCGAATCAGCTCTCCTGGTTGCATCTCCTCCCCTCCCGGCTTCTTGTGCATCTGGCAGAGCATGGGAAGCTAGAAAGTCCTTGACTAGTGTAAACACTACCCAGCAACAACTAAAACACCAGGGTGTTATCAACATTATTTACATACCAAGTCTAAAACACAGCACTATGCTAGCTACAGCGAAGAAAATCAACTATCCCAGCTAAAACCATGACACAGAGAAAACTGGAACTTCAGTAAAGGTTATGCATAGGTATACCCTTTCAGAACATCCAGTGATATAGCCCTAAGGTCATATTTCTAAAATAAAACAGCCTTCCTTCCTACTACAGTGTAAGGTCCAAGCTACTACAGTCTTACAAGTGTGTCACACCCAGATCAATTTCTGACATCAAAAAATGAAGTAACTGCTGTTATTTCTGCTGTTAGTTGGCTTTCTTATTGAGAGAGTATTTTTTCTGATAGATACATATTGAATGTTACAACTTAATCTCAGTTCTGTTTTCCTTCGAAGTTTGGTTTTCTTTTGTCTTACAGCTTTACAGTGTCATGAAAGTTTTTCAATTCTAAACCACAGAAAAGAGGCAGGCAGAGATCAATTGTACAGAAAAGGGAAATATAATGGGAGATATGCAAAACTGCAATCAAGTTTGATAAATCAAATTTATCCCAAGAACATTACCACACAGATTGAACAATTCCAGGAGCAGGCTAAAATGATAGAGGTTTTTCCTGTTTGAGGATATTTGCACCTCACAGTTTGAGCCAACCATATGCAAATTTCTTCATCTTGTACAACTCATAATTACAAGATAAAAATTATTTCATCCTGTATTCACCTGATTTGAAAGCATAAATATCCAGAAACTGTCAAAATACAATCTGCTAATCTTAATTTAAAATTTAATAAATACGATTCCAAAGGATGATAAGCAAAATCCTTTTGTAGTAAAAAAGATCAAAGGAAAAAGTATTAAAATAACTTTTACTAAAAAAGGTAATACACGAGAAGAGAAGATTTTTGCCTTAGATAGTTGCAAGAATGTCACAGATTTTTGCTGAATTAACTGAACCTTTTGTAGAACAAAGTCTACATGGTCACATGGTGGATTTATACCATTTCACTACGTGACAGCTTGCACCTGAAAAACTTCCAGTTGCATGCATATTACCTGAACATGTCATAACTAAAGCTAATCAAAACAGAAAATGGGTCAAATGTATAGATCAAGACAACTATGAAATTGTAAACAAACAGCAACTGAAAAAATTAATTCCTTTTAGAGGTTTATCTAACTCCTATCAAAACATCAATCAGTGTATACACTGATTTAAACAGAGTGGCATCACAGCCTCTCTCCATGAAGGTTTCATTCAGATTACAACAGTACAATTGTTGCCTTCATTTCTGCGGTGACAAGTTTACCTTGTGGTTTCATTTGGTTGCAAGGGCAAAGAACTATTTTTGCCCTCAGATTCTTTAAGGTCAATTATTACTTCTGAAAGCACTAGAGCCAATTAAATGTAACTGAGGGTTTTTTTTATGTTTACACATTCATGCAAAAGTGCAAAGAATGATCACTGCATATAGTATAATTCCAAAGCTATAGCCTTCTAATTTATCAAAATCCTGAACTTTACATTGCTTAAAGAAACAGAATGTTTCAATGAGCCTTCAATATGCATTAGAAGGCCGCATACCTATTAAAGCATCTTAAAATGTACTTTTCCCTGCCAACTGCACCGACTGATCAGGAGGAAATAAAAATGCAACTCCTTTCTTCCTCAGGTTCTGTGGATTTCCATGAAGTCAGAGAGAAGCAGAGACTGCCTGTCTTCCTGCCTTCCAAAATCAGGAGCTATGTATTCACCTATTCTGTACATGAAAGGGGCATGTAAACCAAAACTCCTTATGCCTCTTTTAAAAATATACAAAAATACATTATTTTATTCCCAACCTGTACAAGATGTTCATCAGGGGTTCTAATGCTGAGCTGTCATTACTTCCTCTGTGTATTCTGTAAACAACTTCACCTGTAACTGGCTGCCACAAATGGGTGATTTAGATCACTTAAAGAACCACTGTCAAAGGTATTAGCAAAAGTGGTTTTAATATGATGTAAAAGTGAGACTTAACAAAGTTTGATGGCAATGTTCACTCTATTACTGTACAGCATAATCATTTGAACAATGACTCAAAACTACCAAGGCACAAATCAAAGTTAGCAAGACAAAAATCAAAGGTACTACGACAAAAATCAAAGTTACCATACTACAAGTTTATGTGCAATATTGGTCGCTTACCAAAGATCTGCCATTGGTAAAAGGTCTCTCTGCCTCGAGGGGCAACCTTCAGAGGCATCCCAGCTCAAGGGGAGATCACTACCATACAGCCAGGCTGCTGAGCCGCAGAGCTCAAAGATGGCTCGCTTAGGCTGTCATATTTACGGAATAAAGTGGTTGGCTTGTAGTCAAATTACATGCAATGGGAAAGGTATGCATGAGACTCCTTTACCCACAACTTTCTTTGTTCCTTGATAAATGAGTCCTGGAAAAGCCACCTGCTATTCTTGTGTTAATGGCATGATTGGTGATCCAAGCTCATATGCATCGATGTTCACTCTGCTCCTCTGTGGGTTTTCAGAGCAGGAATTGAAACTAGAGGAGTTCTTGGCCCATGTACAGCTTAGGCCTTTACCTCCTTTGCAGTCTGTATCAAACTACCACTAGTTTGGATAAGGGATCCAATGCATCCATCGCACTGGCATTTCTCATCAGGATTGTGATCATGAAGGTTGTCATGTATTTTAAAACTAGCAGGATTTATTTGTTCACAAAACAATGGTGACAGAAGAGAATTTTTTGTGTGTTTTGTCACTAACACTTTCAGCAAGGAGAAATGCTTTTTCCAGTAAGGACACAGAAAAAGCTTGAAATGAAATATTTCTGCTTAATGAGTTAGTTTCATGCTTATTTAACTATCTGAACTTATACAATGCTTTCAATAATTCATGCTCAAATTATTCATAAAGTGATTGTCACCCATCTCTAATGATCATTCCAGAAAAGTATTTGCACATTCCATTTAGTATTATTGCTCTGGTTCAAAAAATGCTCAGAGGAATTTATTCACTGACTTTTAAATTACAAAAGAAGGAATTTAAAATGCAGTTTTTACCAATTGATACATTTACTGTATATCTAGGGAGATATTTTTGTCATGACCAAAACCAATAGGAAACACCCTAAAATACAGTTTCTGAATTTTTGTTAATTTCTGGAAGATTATTATTATTCTACTTTATTTAATTTGTGATTTCTAGCACTGGACTTTCTTGTAACAAAAATTTAATAAATTAAATTGCTTGGAAATTAGTTTTCTATCAAATATGAAAACACTAAAAAAAAGAGTGAGTGCCAGTAACTCAGAGCAAAATATCCCAATATTAAGCCATATTTGGATACCATGAACTTAGAACACATTGTTGCCAAAAGTCGCCATGGCCTATATATAGCATTTTAAAAGTTGTCATAAAATAGCAAATTATATTGAAAGTTTTGTGATATTTTTAAGTGTGTTTGTATAAAGAAATAGGTGTTTTTAGTTTGAATTTCACCTGTAAGAATTCCTGCACTCTGAAATTATTTTGTTGTTCCCAAAGTGCTCTGGTCTCCCCCAGGCTCCCTAGAGGTGACAAGAAAAGGGTCTGGGCTGAGAACTGAGAAGTCTTTGCTCATGGGCAGACCTCTTTGCTCCTGCTTAGGATTCCTGAGAACCAGAGTCAGAGAATCCATCATCCGACGGCAGCTGCTGCTGCTGCTTGCTGCCACATGTAACCTGGATTCAGAAAGACTTGATCCTTTCCATGCTCTACAGTGGAAAACACTATAAGGTTCCTTATGCAATGTCTAGGAAGCCTGTGTAAAGGCTCCTGAGGATACATGGCAAGAGAAAATAGTCAGAGCAGATTGCCATGCAAAGACACAGGAATTTTTCAACAAATTGTTTTTACCTATAGCAGCAGAACCATTCAAATGAAGTCTTACTTAGAAAAAATTCTCAGGATGGCATTTCTGGTGGAAGAGTGTAGCCTCCCCCAAGAGTGACTTCATGTTTAGACAATGGTCTTCATTCTAAACCCAGCTCTGCCCCATCTGGAACAGATTTCAACTCAGATGAGCTTTTCATCACTTAGCTATTTCAGGACAGGTATATTTCCACAGTTTCTGTTGGAGCTAAGCTATTTAACTGCCTACTGAATTTAAGTATCAAGAAAAAAAATGTTAGGGAGATGGGAAACAATATGACCACAGAGGATTTTTTATGTCTAGAATTCACATCTTAGAAATATTTATAAAACATTAGCACTGACAACATAAGTTAACTGATGGAAGCAGAGAGTTCTTTTATCCTTTTCATACAAGCCTGATTTAGACAGTCATAACTTCTTCTTCCCTATATTCCCCAGCAGCAAGCTTTCCACTTTTTTCAGGATATCTTAAGTCACACAGAAAACAGTATTACTGGATAACATTTCTTCAAAAACCCTGCTTTGCCAGGTTAAAATCTTGATCTCCTGGTAGATAATGTTATCAAAATAATCACACTTTGTTCACCTTTACCTCTCAGGAAGATTCAGCAAATCTGTCAGAAAATGTTAGTACAGAAGTCACGGTTAGCAAAGATATTGCAGAGAGTAACAGATTCAATTTTCTATTTTTTTTAAGACACCAGACAGTTTAAAGTAAACATTACTAAACTGTTGATTTTTCACAATTTTTTCTGTCTGGCTTCAGTTCCTCACTAAATTTCTTTCAGTCTGGCAACTGTTATTATTTTGTAGTCATGTTTGGAAAATGGAGGACATACACAAAACATTCAGCACATGAACTTCATGCAGGTTGCTTTGAAGGACTGAAATTTTACATCTATTTTTGCCTCCTTTTTAAACTATTTTTTGCATGAATATTTGTATTTATACACATGTGTCTATTACAGGATCTCCAAGCTATTTAAGCAGATACTTACTATAAAAGTGCAGTCATTATATCAAACTGGTGGGAGAATCCTAGGAAAGGAAAGGTCCTGCAAACAAGTCATATTTATAGCTTTGTAATGTCTCTATCATAGAGTACAAATTAAATCTGACCTTGATATGCTACAGTAATGTAGAAAGAGCTTCAGTTAGCAAGTGTTTGTCTTATGCAAATGTTCAATAGCTTTTAATGATATTGCCAAGTATCATTACAATAACGTCTTTTGCTCATTTTACAGTGATGGAGATGATTTTAGCTAGTAAAGTTTACTGGCATAAAAATAAAGTGAAATATAGAGCTGAAGGAGCTGTGGAGCTAAAGCAGAACTCAGAACAGACAGATCTGATATTTTAAAAAATTACCCAAAACCATATGTGCCAAAATGGAACAAAATACAAACAGAAATTCAGATAATTTTGTCTTCTATCTCCTTCTGTCTACAGAATCTCCTGTTCAGTCTCACCAAGCCCTTTCCTATTGCCCTCCTCAGCAAATTTTCTCTTGCTTTGCACTGAACTTGCCACAATTCCTTGCAAACAGGTTATTTTTAGATAAAGAAGAATGTTTTGTCATAGTAAATCAACAAATAACTTTATTTTCTCAGTCTAGTACTGAGACAGCCAGAAAAGGAGACATTTAAGTTAAATGTTACTGTTGCTGTAGTTAATAGTATCTGTAGATAGTACAACAAGATCATGTGCTCTTGGGGTGTGTTACCTGGTGAAAGAGAGGACAAGTCACTTCCGTCACTAAATGCCATCTGTGAGCACTTTGAGGCTGTGTTGACCCATCACATACTGCCTGCATGGAAAGAGGAAGTTGTGTTTTCACAAGGAAGGGAGGCAACAGGTCATACAGAGATCAAAAGTGGCTTAAAAAAGCTGCGGTGATCATTTATGTCCTTATTCAGGGAATCTGGCTTTTTCCTCAATTACTTTTTTGTATTTTTACAAAGATCGAATTCCTGCCTAAGTACAGGAATCAAAGTCTTGTCTGTTCTTTTTGCCTTTCTATGCACAGAAACAGAAAACAGAGATGAAAATGCTTATGTATGTTTTAAGAGCTCTATTTTAACATCCAAACATTTTATATGTCTACAAACTCAGTTATGACCTTTTTAATTCTGAATCAGTATATACAAAGAATTAATGAGGCCTAACTAATCCAATTCATATTCACACCATTAGTTTATTTAGATAAATTTTCTTTAATGTTCCTATGTGGACAAAAGCTTAACGAAGACAAATAAATTGATAGAAAGCATATTACAAAAAATAAACCGAGTGGTAATTTGCTTAATTAGTCACTGAAAGACAAATGGTGTTACAAGCAATACTATTTTTAGAAATGCCACATGCAGAATGTAGTGGATACATGGGAAATACTTATGATGTAAGCATACTCATTAAGTTCACCACTGTACATGCTTTCAATTGGTTTAACACATGAAATATAAGACAAGATAAAACAATGGGAAGGTGAGATAAAGGGTCAAAAGAGTACAGATGGCATGAAGATGAAAAAAACAGATGAAAAATAATGACTTCTGGTAACTGCACATACAATACATTATGTAATACAGGGAAGTTATCAATAGTAAAAATATTTTGAAATCTTTTCCAATCCACATAAAAATTGTTTTTGCAAAGGTATTACAGGACTGGGGAAAAAAAAAATTCACAGAGAATCAGGCAAAAATGTAATAACTTAACAATCTGCTAAAGTTGAAATATTAGGGACTGTGAAAGATGCAAAAAACGTAACTACTTGCATATTGAACTGGAACTTGGAAAGGAATGGTAGCCTACACATCAACAGTGACGATTACAAGCTGCCACTGTTTACAAACACATCTCTTCTCATTCCTGTACCAAATCTCAGTTACTCACATTTAACAAAAGAAACAACAAACCAACATCTGCAGAAGGGTTTTCAGAGGAAGTGGTATGGAGAAGAACACAAAATCACAGAATCACAGAATGGTCTGGGTTGGAAGGGACCTTTAAAGATCACCTAGTCCACCCCCTGCTGCCATGGCCAGGGACATCTTTCACTAGATGATGTTGCTCAAAGCCCAGTCCAACCTGACCTTGAACACTTCCAGGGATGGGCCATCCACAACTTCTGTGGGCGACCTGTTCATGGGCATGGCAGCTGTGAACCTGAACATAGGCATCCATGCAGGCTGTGACAAGAGGAAAAAGATGGAGTGCAAAAGCAGGCACTTTTAATAACATGTTAGGAAATGAAATGAGACAAATTGTGAGCAGATGGAGTGATTTAATAGCAATGTGCCATACCCCTTCTATACTGTCCATTTCTCTGACTGAATTTTCCATTTAATGGATGACTTCAGGTTTTGCTCTCTGGCTTTCAGACACTAATTCATCTCACCTCAGAATTTCAAGTGATGGTGGACTCAGCATTTGGCAGCCAAGTGAATCTACACCGTTGCCAGGACAGAGGCTCCTTCTGCCAAACTTCAATCATTTACCTCTGAAGCAGTTTTCTTAGACCTTCCTCAATGTCAGTAAAGAAAAATAAGCAGTTTTAGAGCATGATTCACCAAACATATTTTAAAACTCTACTCTGGGTTGAAATAAATTTCTTTCCAAAAGTGTCTATTTCTCTTCACTGACCAATGAGGCAGTTTAGAATCACTAGCTCAAATATCCATGTCTAGACTATAGCCCATGCCTGCATTCCTTTGACAAATCCCACCCAAGATGTCAAAAACTGAGAGGGAAAACATGAAACTGTCTGGTTATGTGAAAACAAACAAGCAAAAAATCGCTGGGCCTTTTATGAACTACACGGACATTTATAAAAGATAACTCAATATCAAACAACATGCATACCTTTGGAATGCAAAAACCCCCTTTATTTGGTAAAGATTAAAGAACCCAGAGAAATTCTAGATTGCCTGACAAAAATCTTGATTGTCACTTAGGTCTTTGCTTCAGCTATAATAAAATCAAGCAAAAACAGAATAGAAAAAGAACAAAAAAGCAAGACCACTAACCCTGTTGTGACTGCTCCTAATTTCATTAAGTATTCCTATGTTTTGTTCAACAGGTCATAAGATTACCAGGAAATTTTTAAAGACAATTTGCAGCATATGACAAAGATCTGCTTTATATTTGCAGACTTATAATAATCTCTTGGGGTTTTTTAATTAATGTTTTCCCCAAATTAATCTCTTGGTGACATTGAACATATATTTTTATTATTTTTCTTTAGAAAAGATTTGCATTATATTTCTGCTTGACTTCTTGGCCAGATCAAGGGCACTATGGAAGTGGGAAGTGGAAAAGGCAAACGTCATTTAAGTTGACAAAATTGATCTATAAAGACTAGACAAACAGCAGTGCCACCTACCGTTTAGACTTTAAATACAGAAACTCCCGAGAGCTCTGTCCAGGTACCTTACATATGGTTTACAGCAGAAGGTTCACTTTGAGAAGGACTTTCTGTAACTGATACAGTGTAGCTTAAAAAAAAAAAAAAAGTTTAAAAGCAAAATTAAAACCAAATAGCTGTGCATGGGTGAGATCACTGTCTTCCATTTCTATCTTATTTTTTCATTAAAATTATTCCAGTCAGGGAAATAAAAAATTTAAAACCTTTTTAAATTAAGGGATAAAGTGGGAAGGAAACTGCTTTCACAGTCAAGTGGTCCTTCAATTTGTTACATGATTTTGGAATGTATCAGCAGCACTTGAGCTTCCTACACTCTCTTTCTCACACTCAACTCACAATACACACACATGAAATGGACTTGCAGGACTGAGGTATTCCTGAAATAAATAATTTGTTCTCATACAGACAACTTAGACAAAATAATGTCATTTTCAGATTACTTGTTAAAGGGCACATAAAATATAAGTAGATCTTATTTGGAAGAAATGTTTGCACTGACATGTTTAATAAGGTATCCAGGAGCAGCTCTTACCATAGGGGTAGTGGGATCCATCCACATGAGAACTTTATAACCCCTCAAGTAAATCTTTGAGTCCAATTTCACTCCTGTGTTAGGCCAAGGCATGGCATACACTAGGATGGAGGTCAGCACCATAGATGCCAGGATAGGAAGGGCGCGGAGCCCATGCACCAGCTCCTAGTGAGGATTTCCTTGCTATCCCCCCAAACCCCTACCCCCGCCAACAGGCATGGGGCAAGTGGGGCTGAGAATGAAAAGCAGCATGAACAAAAAAGTACTAGGTCCTTTGGAAAGTAATGGCCGTTTGTGGGGGTGGGGGTGTTTTTCTAACTTATAACAACTAACTCTCCTCCTCTTGTATTATCCAGGTAAAAAATAATCTGCAGTGCTTGTTTTGTCTGTTTGTTCTCTTAAACCTCAGTCATGTTACACACGAGTACACATAGACACACCAGCCCACTACAAAACTCTCTGCCGAGATCATCACCAGCAAAAAAAGCCTTAGAGGGACTCCTGGAGACATCATTCTAGAAAGTTGTGAGTTTTAGATTCCCAATCCCTCTTGTAAAATGATTACAATATTCCAGTAATGTGTGAGTCCCTAAATGTAGGATACATGCTAATAGTTGAAGCCACCTAACAGTGAGGCTTCTAATTCAACCACCTCGGGCACCTGAAAGAAGAGAGGCCATTCAGAGGGTGAGTCGCTTTGTCTTGAGATATGATATGACCTGATTTATCTTACTGCAAATGAATGTCAATGTTTACCTTACATTAAACAAATACATGAATACAAAAATTTGGCCAAAATTAATACAGAAGGAAAATCTTTAATATGGATCTTTCAAAATGAAGAATTTCAATCCTCGTTTCCAAGAAATGCTTTGTTTTAAAATTTATGACATTTATTTTTAATAGAATAAAGTATACCTTGACCTGCAATTTTTGGTTTTGGGTAGGAAACAGGAAGTGTCTCTATTCACTATCACTCCTTTTGAACAAAGTCCTCGGCACATTTGCCATGCGTGGCAAAGAAAAGCACTGATTAGCTTTACAGGCTAAGTGTCAGTGGAGACAAATTTTCTAGTCTGAAGTGGTCAACTGTATACCACAAAGGACAAGCAAACTCTTACCTTACTTCCTCTACCTGTGGTACAATGATAATCAGTATTGAAAACAACTTTTAATATTATAACTAGATGATAATATAAATATGTAAAGGCCTGACCTAAACTCTCAGAGACTGTTGGGAGAAGTAAAGCTGCTAAAAGGCTGGTCTAGTAGAGTATCTAGGTGGCAAAATCAGATCAAATGCATGATTTAAATAATGCTACTCTGTTCAGTCTAGACAGATGAGGCCTTTGGAAACTGAGGAAAAACTATCTTTTCTTTGATATTTAGAAGTAACTTGAACATGTCAGCTTTGGACTAGATAGCAGCTGTGAGTCAACCCAGGGGAAATCTCACCCTCAGTCTTTTTGTTAGCTGCAGTTACTGTTCTAATTAAAAGAATGTTCCAGATAAAGCGCAGACAGGTGCAAGGGAATAAAAAGGAAGAGTAACTTGTCTATGCAGCTTGATCAAAGTAAATTTAAGTGGCATCCAAGTGATAAACTGGAGGCAGAAAGGAACAGACAAAAATCAAGATAAAGAGAAACTTTAATCAATACAACCATGAAAAACTAGT
Organism: Morus bassanus; assembly: GCA_031468815.1. Taxonomy (NCBI): domain Eukaryota; kingdom Metazoa; phylum Chordata; class Aves; order Suliformes; family Sulidae; genus Morus; species Morus bassanus. The sequence continues at coordinate 81,182,752 of CM062568.1, read as the reverse complement.
GTTACATGTTCCTCGTAAACAATATTGTACCATTTTATTTAAGGAGGCTTAAATCACACAATGTCAGTTAGTCTTCACAATATTTATGTTTTGTTTAGTTAACTATGCCAATCATAGCCTCACTTGCTGCTCACACCAACTACAGGCTGGTCAGCCTGCAAGTTATATCATATAAAGTTAGTATGCAGTGTTGGATATGACTAAACCGAAACAAATTCCTTCAGGCTTGGACTGAACCTCTGGTAACGTTCAGCATATCTACCCAACTACTACGTACTACCTATATACTATATTGTACAGTGCCTTTTTGTTCAGAAAGGCTGAGACTGTCAGACTTCTGCCTTGAATTATTCTCTTGGCTCAAATCAACTAAATAGGAGAACTGTCTCACATTATATATATATATTTTGTTCTAATTCCAACTGATAGCCATATTACAGGGTTGCATCAGGGAAGTCCATTGTTCAATGGACTTTTGGTAACCTATGTTCCAGCTTTCTAAATTGCATCTTAAGAGAGGTTCTTATTTCATAGAATATGACAAATAAATGACTTCTTGAGCATTTCTAAGGACAATTTAAATTAGGTGGTTTAGGGGTTTTCCCCCTTTCCAGAACTCTATGATAAAGCCTTATTCATCAGTTACAGTTTTAGATTTAAAGGATAACAGAGATTTTAGAGTTCTAAAATTTATTCAAATTAATGATGCAATGTCTGTCCAGCTGATAATGATGGTTTTCTTCTGCTTACATACTGTTGAGAGACTTGGCTTCAAATACTGGGAGACACTGCAATTATTCAGCTTATAATCAAAAGAATAGTCAGAAACTGGTAAGTAGTAATTAATAACACAATGTCATTGTAATTACTATTGTAACTAAAGTTACTTGCTTTCTTGAGCAGCAGTTAAATCCACTTTCTTCTTCTTTGTCACTTTTGAGTGGTTTTCTGACATTGATATATCACATTTTCCTTTCCTTTTCACACTTTTGGATCAAAAGTGGCATAGCTTCTTGGCACTTTTAATTTCAAATACATGCATTTAGCTCTTCTTCCCAGTAATCAAAAATCTTTTGTTTTCTCTGGAATTTGACTCTTTTTTAATTTGCAATGACAAACCCGACAATTAACGCAAGCTGTACCTATTCTATAAAATTCAAGTCCACCCTGAACAGTGGACTACTTCTTAACTGTTGGCTTGGCTTTAGTAATGTTACCATTTACTAACAAAGTTCACTAGCAAAGATGTAGTCCCAGTGTTTTGTATTTGTTTGCCACAGACTTGAAAAGAAGCAGGACAGGAACTGGAAAAGGCAAATAATGAAAAAAATAACTGCACTCCCTGCTCTGAGAAATTATCTTCCCATTTGATGCCCCAAACTGCATTTCACCTTCACATTTATTTATATGCAAACTAAGTCTTTTTTTCTCTCTTGTAGACATCATTCACAAAATATATACTTTTAAAAAGTACTTTTTCCTGAAAATTCTCTTTGGAAGTACACCTTAGAAAGATCCCAGTCATGACTCGATGATGCACTGGATCTATTTTCACCTTGTCTTTCAAGAGGTGAACTTCATTTTGTTTTTATTTTTCCCTTTTTATTAAATATTTTAATATTACGTCTATATCATTTGGAGAAGATCTTTGCAAGAGGATGCTAACTCTAATGTCATAAAATTGGCCATTAGTGTCACAGCTGATTTCCAAGCCAACTGTTGAACTTTGCTTTCTGAAAGCCTTCTGCTACTGTTCTCTCTCACGAGCCAAATACAGCTTCAGCTTTATTAACACCTCCTTTCTCTCACAGTTCCTTTGCAGCTAGAGATTTCCACCCTAATTCCCCACCATCCTTCCACCCTACGAACTCACCAGTGTCCCTCCAAAACCAGCTGGTTTTTATTTGGAAGCACCTCTGTTCTTTTGAGCTCACTTTTTTGGGGGACAATTCCTACATTTCCTTTATCTGTGACCTTCTACCTCCTGTAATCATTCCCCTTTGGGTCACTGTTTGGACACCTTAGCCAAGCACAAAGTGATTCTGCAAGCAGGATATACCCAGCTTAGAAGTATAAAAACTATTTATTGGTCATCATACGCAAATGATCACTACTAGGTTAGGCATTAATATGCTCATCACCTTTTATAAGACACATGCAGAGTTTGCTAGCCAGGCAGGCAAGAGTCAGGAGAAGCAGGGGCAGCTCCTGCAGCTCCCTGGAGCACAGCTGCAGTTGTGCCATCTTCTGACAACCTGGTTTTACTTTATGATTTTATACTTGCCCCTGTCGGTGCTTTTCCTTGTCTCACCCAGCCTGCAATTTCAGCTTTCTCATCTCACATGAATCTCCTCTTCAGACTTTCTGACAGCTTTTTTTTTCCCCCACAACTCAGCAATTTCCTCAGAAGTCTGAGCCATGGTTATGTAGCTGTGCAGTATCAGCAATGGGCCTGGTATCCTTGGAGCACAGATGCCTGAACAGACTTCAAGACAGAGGGGGTCACACTCCCCTTTTTTAGCACCGAGATGCCTGTGACACAGGAGGTTAAGGACATGGATTAGTTCTAAGTGGCTACCAGTCAAACCTGTAGGTTTGAGTATCAGTTGCTCAACAGTAACATTCTATACGCCCATGCTTACCCCATAAGAAAAGATTATCCTTTTCCTTGTGATACACCATTAGACATTTCTTCAGATCTTAATATACTGCAATAAATCATTACATTTTCTTGAACTTTTCAATCCATGCGTCAGCATTTGGATCTAGGCCAATTTGAATTAATGTTGCAAAAACCTGCATTAAATCCTTTAATGACACCTATCCAGGACAAGAATCTTCCGTCCTACCCATGAAAATTTATTGTGCAGAGCTCATAGGAAAGAGGCATTCAGTAGGAGACATAATTTTTGAATATATACAATTCTGAATAATATGCATAACATCTTTGACAGTACTAAAAGAAGAGTTTCAAGTTAAGTTTTACTCTCAAAGACTTTCTTTATATGTCTCCTCATTTTCCACGTAGGACTCAATCCGTGAAGTAAGAATTCACAGTCTTACTGGCAGAGAGACGTTGTAGTAGTCACACCACTAACCAACTTAATTGTGCTGATCAAAAACGTAACAAAGTTAAAGTCATATTACCAAAAGCCCCTTTCACTGCTGTAGCTTAGCCCGTTCAGGGAACTGATCATACACACACCTCCAAATAACTTGTAACTTATCGGTGCTCAAAAATACCTATTCTGACAAACACCATGTAAAATCACTGAAATGTTTATATAACTCACTTAAGCCTTTTTTGGTGCATTTTATTCTTAAGAAAATGGCAGAGCATTACAAAGAACAACAAGTATTAAAAGAACAAAGAGTGAAAGATATATGTCATTATAAAAATGCTGAATATGGATAAATTTATCTAAACATGAACATGTAGCAGATAAAAGAAGCTTTGACACTTGAAGGATAAGGGTCTGATCAAGCCTAGCTACGGGAAAGGGAAAGAGAAAGGACTGAATTGAGATAGGGAGCAAAACAAGTCTTATTTATACTTTCTTCTAAAAGGGCAAAAGAGACATGAGTGCCACGTAGTACATTTTAGAGACACTACCTCCATTTGCCCTCCTTGGCAATGACTTGCTTTGCCTATACCTGGAACTATCCATGATTAAAGGTTTAATTCTCACCAACTCTGAAAGCTTAATCTACACCACTCATTTTCCTATTCATTAATAGATCAGACACAGTACAGAAGGAACACAAAGCTAACTAAAGTACTTGAGCCCACATCTGGAAGGATGGGAATCAAAAGGGTTCTCCTGCCATGCCTGTGACCTTTGCACTTGCCACAGGCATCAACCAAAGTATCAGTTTAGATGCAAGTGTGGTCCTAATGATGCCACTGCCCACTACAAATTAGATCTGTCTATAATTAAAGCATGATTTTTTTTCCATCACTAAGGCTCATCTGGCTTTCCCATCTAAAAGCTCAGCCTGTAAACATGGGGAAAGAGTGCAGGACGATGAAAAGAAACGGCAGTAACTCCACCACGAGACAGCTGGGGTGTTGTAGGACAATCCCAGGGCTCTGTTCTGCAACTATTTCTTTTTATTGTGCATTTGCTCTGCAAGTCAGTTGCTGCTACTGCTGCTTCCTCTTTCTGCCTATACAAAATATTTGCAGCAAATTCAGTTTAAGGAAATTCCAAACAACCAAACCCACTCACAACTCCTTTTGTAGAGTATTAAAGGACTATTCCTTACAGATGCTGAAAATTCAAAAGAAATAGTGCTTTATGCAGAAAGATTTTAGTATAACTTCTATCAATTCCATGGAATATGTTCCTGTTCCTTTGGAAACTGAAATTCAGTGACAACAGCGATTCAGATTTTACTGTCTTCGCTTCCGTCAAAAAGCTGGGTGCAGAACTTTCTACTTTTTGCAGAAAGACAGACAGCACTATATGCAAGCTTTTCAGTATAGTGATCTTTCTTTGGAGATGGGCCTATTTTATGAATGCACGTATGTCACAAATAGGCTTAACAGAAGTTAAATACAAGACTGTGGGAAACTTAATGACCTCAAGAAATTCAGTATTTGTCTACGATTACAATTGCATTAACACAGTGCAATGAAAAGAGGCTCCTTTGTTTCTGAAATATTTTCCATTTCCCATCCTGAACGATGAGAGAAACAATGTATTTTACTAATCAGCTGAAGTGGCATCTAATATTGCTAATCATGCCAATCATTTAAATTAGGGCAAGAATGAGATAAAAGCAATGGGTAACAGACATGTGGAAAAGGTAGAAAGGGAGGAAAAAAAGGGAATTATTTAATGGGAGACATACTCAGGTCTGTATTTTCATTTATTTTTTTGCCTAGCTTTTACAGATCACTGTTCATGTAGAAATGTCAGAGATCCACTTTGTGTTCTTGCAAAAAGTGAGGCTTGAAACCCCAGATACTTCTATATTGCCCTAATGAGAAGCATATTTAGGGTTATGCCATTGATTAATTTGTCTTCCCTCTTACTTAAAAGCAGTATTTTAACTTATAGACTGATAACACTCACTAGCTATCACACAGAAGAAAATCCAATTAGACTCACAGTAAGCAATTCCAAAGTCATGTTGAACAAGATGCCTGTAACACTTCAGATTTTGTAAATGTTGGTATTTCACTAGCATGAGTCACATTAAATGTGTTTTTTTCACACATTACACTGAAAAGTAATATGTAAATCAGTATCTTCCAATGTTCAGACCCATGGACATGTATCTGCTGTTCTCATTTCTAACCATCTTCAAGTAGCCCACAACATACATACATAACAGAAGTTAATTTTCCTATGATTCACCTTTTAAATATTACAAGTTTTTTTCTGTCAAAACTCTGCTGATTTATGCTTCATTATAGGCTAGGAAGTGCAATTGTGAATTATGCTACAGTAAGTTCTGTAGCCTTTACGTAACAAACATGTGCTTTGCATGATTCCATGCAGAAACTATCCCGCAAACTTTTATCGCAGTATATTCTATCTTAGGATACCATCACTGCAAACCTACATCCGTTAGTAAGATGTTGGGGTCAAAATAATTAGTGGAAAAAAAAGATATCAGTATTATCTGCATATTCTGTTTCCCACAGGCATAATTTGATAAGCAGCAAGTTAAAAGTCAAATTTAAGGACACTGAATTGTTCGGCTCTGTAAAGGAAATGTGGCTATTCTTTAATCCTATAAAGTCTACAGCAGACTACACTGAAGCACAAGTTAACTATTACTTATCAAAGCAAATACTTTAAGAGTAGGAAACTTAGCAACTGAAAAGATGACTAATTTAAACGGTACACAACCACTTTACACAACAGAAGCTGTCATGGTTGCCCCCCAAATCGGCCACACCCCCTTCTATCCCAAACCTGTACCAGACCCGCCCATATAGCAGTAAAAAGTAAGAGTAATAGATGCCAGAGGTGGAGGCTAATCTGTGTGAAATCTAAATTATTTTTTTTTTCCCCAGCTAGTTTAGTTTTAACCCCAGTCAGACCGCTGGGAGAGTTCACACATCCACACTTGTCTCTCACAGGCATCTTTGTTCTCTCTAGCTTTCTTCAGTCAATGTTGGCTACAGGATCCCTCTCCATCCCGAACCAGGACGCCGTGTCGACTCTGGTACTCGTCCGCCAAAAGGGTGAGCGGAGTCACCTCATTAAAACACACACACAGAGGGAAGAAAAAGAAAAACGGGGCGGGGGAGGGGGGGAGAGAAAATAATATAAACTGTATTGCCGCCCTGAGGTCGCCCCTCCCGCCGCAGTGCCCGGCCCGGTACAAGGGCGGTGCTCAGAGCCCGCGGGCACCGCCCGCGCGTCGCGTGCCGGTGATGGCGACAGCTCACGGGGCGGCGGCCTGAGGCGGGCCGAGCGGCGCCCAGCGGGCCTCTCTCTCGGGAGGAGGCGGAGGCGGCCAGCCCAGCCCCGCCCAGCCCCGCCCAGGCAGGCACGGAGGCACGCCGCCCCCCCCAGCACACCTGCCGGCCAGGCGGCGAGGGCGGAGCGAGCCCCCCTCACCCGGCGCCAGCCTCCCCTCGAGGGCAGCGCCCCGCGGAGGCGCCTCGGGACGCAGCGCCTCCCAGCGCTCGGGACGCGACTGCCCGCCCCCCGCCTTCCACCCCGTCCGCCCCGCAGCGGCTGCTGGGCCGTCCGCGGCTGCGCCCGCCGCCTCGCGGCGGGGGGCCCTCCCTCCACCCGGTCCCCGCCGGCGGGGGCGGGGGAGCCCGGCCGTCTCGCGAGCTTTGGCGCGAGGACAAGCCGCCCCGCGGGCGCGCGGCGGTTGGGCGGGCGCGGGCGCGGCCTGCAGCGGTGCCCGCCGCGGGTGCCTCCGTGGCTGTCCGCGAGCGAAGCGGGGCCGTGCCGCCGCCGCCGCCGCCCGGGAGCCGAGGCGGGCAGGGCGCCGCCGCTGTGTGGCCGGGGCCGCGCTGGGCCCCCGGGAGGGCCTGAGGCAGGAACCTGCGCGGAGGGAGACGGGGGAAGATTGCGGGGGCGGCGGTCTGGAGCTTAACGCTGGGAGGGATGCGGCCCCCTACAATATCGCCCTTCTGTGGCACGCCTACAAGTTTAAAAGACACCGTGACTTTCCTTAACGCTGTGATGGCTTCAGTTGTCACTTGGCTTTCTGTATGTGGTACATGTTACCTTCAAAAATTCTGTCTCGCTTCTTCAGCTCGGTTCTGCTTTTTTATATCGGTTGTTTACTGAGCAAAGTGGAGGGAGGAAAAAACAAACTGCATTGTAGGCCTCATTCCCATGGCACACGAGATGAAGCAGAAAACCTGAAACTCGCTTACTTGATTGGGGTTAAATTTGAAGTTGATTGTACACCTCTGAGACCTGCCTATGCAGAATCATGCTGGGTTTGTTTGCACTGGTAGGGCAATAACCTGTTTTTCTTCTCGTGTGAGCAAGTGCATTTCCATATGTTATTGTTTACAGTCAGTGTCTTGCTAGGTGTAAACCAGACTTCCATTTGATTTGTGTGTCGCTCCTACAATATCCTCATAACACAGAAGGTTACATGGCTTGCCTTGCACCCACCAGCATGCCTGAGTTTTTCTTAATGGGATCTTGATATCAGCGCTTCGTTTTTGTGAACAGTTGGTTTGAAGTTGCTGGAATGCTCCTTGCACATCTTTCAGCTGAGGTAGAAGGAACAGTGTATTCACGTTGTTAATTATAAGGGACGGTTTGTTCACTTGTTCTTTGCATTAACAATTTTAGTCCTTCCTGTTTCTGAAATGAACAATTGAGTTTATGGTTGGCGGTGAACAACACAGTGCCAGATAGAAGCTGGTGAGAGACAGTAGCTACTGAACAAAGGTTCTGACTAGAACTGTTTCACTGTCAAATGAATCAACTGTAAACTCATCTGTGTCTTAGGTTGTGATCCCTTGAAAGCTAAAGTTGAGAGGGTTGGGAAGAGGGCCTTGTTACAGTATCAGGGCCTTGATGTACAATTACTTTTCAACTACTCTTTTTTTTTTTTTTTTTTTCCTTTTTCCCTTAATGTTTTTGAACAGGTTATGTTTAGAAGAGAAAGTTTCTGCTGTGTACTTCTGTGGTGACCAAGCTCATCTGTTGATAATTCCTTTGTAACTCCATGGTAAAACAGCTTCCGAGAGTATCAGTTTGGTTACCACATCATCCGGATCCAGAGGTTACTTTTAAGAAAATGTGGACTGCTAAAAATCTTTGCAGTGCTCAAATACTGTTGCTCCGGTTGAAAGAAGGCAGATTATGTAGTTTCATGTTTCCAAAAACTCAGCAGTTCTGGATTGGAATTCTAAACTATTGTACCATAAGAGTGCCATGTAACAGAGTTAAATTCCAGGTAAGTATTTTTGTGGTGCTCTAGGTATAAGTGATGTGCATCAATACAGTGATAATAAAATTTATTTTAGAATCTTCAGAGCTAAGCCTTTGATCTTGAAGCTGTGTTTATGAATTGAAGATGCCTATCAGGGTAAACAGGCAGGCAGCAACTAGTTGTAAGACAACTAGTGTTTCAGAATGAACTTTTTGTGTCTGATAGTTCTAAGGTGGGGAGAAACATTAATTTTTTTCAGATTATACTTCAGACAATACTGCATGATAACTGACAGGCTTATTAGTTAAGAGTGACAGGTGTTTAATGAAGAATAGGACCGGAGTTGTCTGGAAAACTTTTTACTAATGCAATATGGCACACAAAAAAGGTGGGGGGGGAAAGGTTAATTTTTATTGTATTGGTAAGGGAGGATAAAAACATAAGAGTTTGATTATAAAAAAAAAAATAAAATATCTGTGAATATGAACAAAAATAGTGGGAAAGGAACACTGGTGGTTCCAAATGACAATGTTTTTCTAGGTGTCTAATTAAGTTAATCTTTAAAATATAAATTGCTGCATGCACTTTTTAAATACTAGGACATTGTGGTTTCAACTAGTTTCGGGGGCTGAGCAATTGAGAAATTCATCTAGATGCTTTTACAACTATTTTAATTGACTTTATTAATTTATTTAAGGATAAATAAAGTTCATCTTCTATTTGCCTGTTGTTTCTCTTTTAAATAGTAATATTTAACTGTATGATTGTAGATTTCCAAGATAAACGATAAACAATCGGTAGCAGATACAAGAATGACTACTAATGCAGAGAGAACTAAAATAGCTGCTGGAAAAAGTCCCAGTGGAGTATGTGATGGAAGCCAACATTCATTAGAAGGTATTGAACCTTTTGCCACCCTCTTAGGAAATCAGCCTTCCTTGTCCTTTCTAGACATCTTGTGTTAATGATCAAGGTGGTCTAAACTCTTAATTTGAAAGTTTTGTGTCATGTGATGTGAGTTGTTTTTTGGTTTTTTTTTTTTTAATTTTAAGGGGATTATGCACAATTTTTATAGTTTGCAAAGACTTATGTAATTTTCCTAGGTGTCTTAATGGCTGATTGAATTCTGTACTGATTATTTTGGATTATTGTTATTTTAATATTTTTTTTCTTCAACTTCATCAAACTCTTACAATGCTTGTTCCGTGTGACTGGATAGATGCAAAACTTAGTTTTCTCATTCTCTTGCTAGCAACTGTGGTGACTCTTAAGTAGAGTATAATCTGTTGGATGGGTTGTTGTTTTGGCAGAGCCTATTTTTGACTGGGAGAATCAATTTCTTGAATATTCACTGAAGGCCTTGAATGGTCTGTCATGCTAGCGAACTTTTTTCTGTTATAAACGTGAAAAAACAAACATTGCTGTGCGAGTGGCGATTTCTGACTCAGGTAAATCAGTAGTTAAAATTATGACGTTCATTTTAGCAGTGCTGCCTAGCTAAACAGTTCTTTCCATAACTTTGCTTGTTTTGTCATTCCTAGCTAATAACTAATCCTCAAATGTGCTGTTATGCATCATACATTTTTAGCTCCTGTGCTTCAGGGTGCTCAGTCATTCGCATTCTATGTATATTTAATTTTTGTTTGTAAAGGGTTTTTAGCCAGTTGCTTTGGGCATTTTCAACTTTTGTTTACAAATGGGATGACAGGGAGGGAGTTATGACTGGTTAAGGCACTAAGATTGTGGACTGTTTATATAATTATATTGCTCAGGAAACAGCAGTATGAGAAACTGTTGTGCTATTTCTTGTGCATGACAATTAGGAAGACAGTACCTATCCGAAAAAAGCTATATTGTGCTATATGATAATTCTGCTGTACAGGCTTGTCTCCTTACATACGTTCTCATGTAGGTTTGCATTACAAATGGATGAGATACTGCTGAGTAAACAGAAACACCACCCTCCCCCAGTATATTTTTAATCACGAGGGAATTTTTTTTTTTCCGCAGATGTGAGAATCTTTTAAATAGAACTCTTAGGTTTATGTTTATTCCTGAACGCTTCTGCATTATCTGTAAAGTAATGAGACTGAACAGTCCCAGTGTCCTTTGAGTTTCTTGTACTTATCTTTTCTTATGCTTCTCTTTTTTCTTGTAGACAACAGAAGCACACCCATCCCCTTAGCCAGTTAAAATCTTTATATTTTGCAATTTGCCAATCACGTAAGATGACAATGTTTTTGAAAAGCGGTGGCAAAAGCATTTGTTATGTCCTGTTTACACCATATCTCTACAGTGTGTGCGTTGTCCAGCTGAAGTGTACTTGCGGATCTTTTAAGGTTCACTGAAATTTTTTCTTAACGTGTGCCAATATGATAAGTTTAAGTTAATACATAATATCTTTAATGGTCAGAACTTAGGTCAAACCCTTTAAGAACATTTGTTCTGAAGTCTTGTTGGAACAGGTGTTTCATACCATATCTAAGATAGCAAGATTTCTGCAGTTTGGTCAGGCAGCTGAAAAAATGTCTATGTCCAGATGTGCCTGTGCTCCTATTTCTGGTACTCTGGAAGAAATTCCCAGGGAATAATCATACTGTAGACTTAATTGATTTTTCTCTGTATGTCTTCTTGGGAGTTGTTATAAACCTACTATTCTTTATGATCAAAAGAACAGTGATCTACCAGATCATCAAAGCAAAAGACATTTTTGAATCATACTGTCTCTGAAATACACCATTGTAACTTGCAAATCAGGTGTTGCTATGACATATTTGCAAGCATCAAAAGAAATTGGAAAGTTTATATTCTTATGAAAGTGAGTACCTCAGTTTCCTATTTCTTGCTTTTCTGATTTTACAGGACATTCATCTAATGAATACTTTATCTTTTCCTCTTACTCAGAGATTCCTGTGCAAGGTGAAACAACATTGTTTAACTGCATCTGTCAAGCAGATAGTTCCCTATAGAACTGTGATTCTTATTCATCTGTATGATCTTTGTAGGTTAAGTGCTTTGTTACAGATTTGTTGTAAGAGGCCTTCCATTCAATGTACAGAACCTCCCCACTGGTAGATGCATAGTGCTGAAGGAAGATATTAATGTTCTGTTGTTTCTTCTTTTTAATGCTGATTATGTGCAATAGTCTACTGATTCTAATATTCTGAACAAATGAAAGACCTGATTGTTTCACCCAGCAACAGGTACTCACTATCACTTAGGAGCTACAAAACAGTGCATGATTTTTCAGTTAACAATTGGATAAAGCCCTGACCAACCTGATTTGATCTGATAGCTGACCCTGTTTTGAGCAGAAGAAGGTTGAGTGAGAGACCTCCTGAATTATTCTGAGTCAATAATTATTTTTTCTCTCATTAATTACCCACTTGTAGGGTTGTTACTTGTATGTGCAAAACCCATTTCTCAGTCATGCAGCTAGATGTAACCACTGGGTCTGTCATTTGAACCTGAATGTCATCTGCCAATTAACATTTGTGTCATTTGAACCTGAATGTCATCTGCCAATTAACATTTGTACTGAAGTATTTTTAAATTTCATGTATATGTGACAAATACATAATGTAGTCCTGGGAACAGACCCTAATTAAAAAAAATGTAGTGACTTGATAACACGGCCATGCTGTTGCTACTTTTGATTTGAAGCTCTCTTGGGGAATCTGTAAAACAGTGCTGTATTGCATGCCATACAAATCCAGTGGATCAAGTACTTCTGTTTTTTAAAAAAAAAAAAAAAAAAAAGATTTCTTTTTAACTGCTTTTTGGATTGCACTCATTTAATCTTTTTGCACTTGAAATTAGTTTACTCTTAACAGAATGTGAGACTAGCAGCGTTCTTTAACAGTATTCCTTTACTTGAAATCTTAGTGTTCTTTTCTCTTTTTGCACGTTCGTCTCTCACTGAATCCTTTTGTCAGCCAAGAAACTGACTTATTCATTAATCAGTTTCTTGGGTAGGGGAATGAAGAGCAGGGAAGAGAAGGATGGGCTCTAAGTGTTAAGAAATTAACTCTCATCAAAGAGTGAACGCCATATATCCACTCAAGAGGACAGTGGTTACTCACAATAACTGATAATTAGATAGGACTAAAGCTCATATAAGAAAATAAAACTTGCTCGTGAAGCCTTGTAAGAGAAGGCATGGACATCTGATTTTAGTCAGTATATTTTCAGTAGGTTTTGATCTGACATTCAAATAAACTCTTCAGTTCCCATAACCTCCTTTTCTGTTCTTCTCACTTTAGAAAAAAATGTACGAGCCAATTCTTTATACATTGAATTGCGATTGTCTTCTACATTTGTAGGGATTTTTTTTCTTTTAACAAAAATCCTTTTATCTAAAAATTCTTGCTGTAACTATTCTCTAGATACTCTTTTGTTTTCATCTGTTTTTTTACTTAGGAATGTCTAAATATTTTGCAGCAGGGAGACATAACTTTCTTTTAGAATGCTTAGTAGATGAGCCTTGTAGAAGGTTTAGAAGATGTATATATACATGTACATAAGCATATATATGCTTGTTTTTATTTAAAGAAGCTTACCATCTTACACTTGTGTTTCTTACTTCCATTTCATAGGTCCCTTAGATGTAATTCTTGAACTCTTTGCTTGTTTATTTTCTGACCAATCAACTATGTAAATGTGGTCCTTATTTTATGTAATGTTTCACAATAGTAGTGTCTTGAGCCTGAAATCTCTTTTGGACAAAAATGGGAGTTATTTTTCCATGCTTGCTTTTCTCTTCCTACTTAATAGCAATTGCTTTAACTAACTTTACCTTCTTGTCAGAGTGGTGGGTGATGCAAATGCATCTTTCCTCCAAATTTGTAGAAGGCATGGAAACAGTTGCAGCAGTTGGGTAAGCTACTGAGATCTTAACTAGCCTGAAAGAAAGCACATCGTGGCATCATACTTCAAAGTCTATTTTAGTCTTTCTTTCCACTCTACTAAAAAAAAAAAAATCTTCAAAGTAGAATTGTGTTCATTGTTTTCCAGTAAAATCTTGAGTAAACTTTTATCTTCTGTGCAGTACAGTGGTTTTTCTTTGAATTAAAAGATACTTTCTTTTTAAAAGCAGTAACACTATTTATCATTGGCTTCATTGCCACAGCAAGAGTCAACCTGAAATCCTTTCTATCAGTACAATGTGTTAGATATGTTACACGTGTTCATACTTACAAGTAGATATGTAAGCGTTTTCAGTGTAGAGGGGGTAAAGCACAGCTGGTGTGCTTATGATGGCGTAGTGTTTTAGCAGCATGTATCAAACAGCATGCCCGAGCACTATGAGATGCACGCTCTCCTCTCCCCCCACCCCCCCTCCCCCTCTTTTTAGGAAAATAGTAAACCTAGCTAGTCCTATTCATGGTCTGATTTTAATCATGTTATGGGTACAGCAGTCGAGTTTAGCATGTCGTCTAATCTAGTGCTTTTGAAAGCTGTTTCTTATCCTCGTCTTTCCTGCTCTTCCCATTTCTGAGCTGAGGAGGCAACTTAAACCAAAATCTGTTGCTGTACATGTTTGCCTCTCTTCATCAGAACTGACACCACAGTGTCTGTAGATGATTTCCAAAAGAAACATCTCATCAGCTATCTCATTGTGAACCAGAAGAATCAAGTTATAGTCCTGAGTATACTGATTGTTTTTTTTTAGACCCATTCATATTGATGTGTACCCAAATATACTAAGAGTTTATTTTTAATTCAGTACTAAGATAATCTGTACGATATCTTGTATATCTGTACAATATAATCTGTGGAATAGCGAGCTCTCATAATTGTAGGTATTTGCAGAAACAGAAGAGCTAATAAAATGTGCAGAGTTTTTTTTTTCTCTTTTTTTTTTTAAATAAACCATCCCTAAGGATCTGAACTTACGCTTTATGTTCATGTATTCTGTTAGATTTAAATTCTATCCTTGACACCTTCAGAGTGTGTGTGTGTTTTCATACATTTAGTGCTTTGTGTTTTACTTCGGTGGTTTTTTATTCCTTCTTATTTTAATAGTAGCAAGGATATGTTGTGTGTTTTTCTATTCTAAATAAGAAATGACTTTAAATACGAATTTGTCTTTTAATGATTACTAATAGTACTAGTATGCAAATGAGTTCCAAAGGTGAAGGAAAAAATTGCTTTCTTAGAGAATCATACTGGGTTCAAGGCTGTGTGTGTGTAAGGGGAGTATGATGACACAATAGCCAGCAGTTTTGTAATTAATTTGATTTTTACTCTAGGTGACTAACAGTGTTCACTCTACAGCAGCATTCTTTTATCACTTTTTAGATGAAAATATGCAGTTATATTGTATATAGATATATATATTTCTTGATTGAAAAAGGTATTTGTGCTAAGGAGTATTTTAGAGTTGTTTTCAACTTTGGGGATGATAAACTAACTGCTACTTGTTTGATGTATTTGATAATCAAAAATTGTTACTGTTCTTAAATAAACTGCTTTTTGTTAGATAGATATATTATGTATTCTGTACCAAAAGAATAGATGTATATTATAAAGTTAACTGATCCTTTTTCTGACTGTGAAACTTTATTTCCACAGCAAAAATGAAACATATCAATCTGTCATTTGCAGCTTGTGGTTTTCTGGGTGTTTACCACTTGGGGGCAGCAGCTGCTTTTTACAGGCATGGTAAGAAGTTACTGAAAGTTGTGAAAGCTTTTGCGGGAGCTTCTGCGGGATCACTGGCTGCCACTGTCTTGTTAGCAGTACCAGAAAATATAGAGGTAAATTAATAAACTCGTAGGTATAGGACATGGTCATTTTCAAAGGATATTTTTGATATAATAATCTACGATTAAGTTTTTTCTTAAATATTTTTGTTCTTGTTTTTCTTCCTGCTTCTTGTAAAGGAACAGGACTCATGTATGTGTTTTCATTAAAAAAATCTGCAACTCATGGGCAGAAATGTTTATGAAGCAAGTATTTCTTTATGACAAAAGTCTGTCATACGAACTTCATATTTTAAGCTATGTAAATACAAATTTTATGTGTGTGAATGTTGAGTTGTATACAATCAGATTAATATACCAAAATGTAAATGCACTTAATCACTGTACATTACGAAGTTAATCATTGTTTTCTTGGCTAGAGGTAGGCTTTGTTAAGCAAATATGTAGCACCATCCTTTCATCCTTTTGTGAAGGGAGATGAAAACAGTAGATGGCCTGTATCTTCATAAAGTTGAAGAACACCACACACCGGCTCAAATTTTTTCCTTGCTGTCTGTGGTCCATTAGACAGTGCAGGAAGTGACTTGTGTACCTCCTTTAGAGTTCATGATTTAACAGCAGTAGTCCCACTGTATGCCAGGGAGGATTAACACTCACGGCGTTCTGTTCCGACATGCTGCATGTATGTGTGCTTGGGTTTTTTTCTCTGGAGATGCTACCCTTTTCTCACCATGAATATGGTGTCATGTAGAGACAGCAAAGTGATATTCCATGACTACTCTTACAGGTTCTGTAGGAGAGCATTAGCTTGTCTTTGTTTTTCTCCTTAGGTTAAAGCTGCTTTGCCCTCCTGAAGTGCCTGTAGTGACTTTGCCTTCATATATGTAGAGAACTAGGCCTTGCCAAAATTTTAATATTTCTTTAATATTTTGAATTATAATGAACAGCGTTACTGAGGGGGGGGAAAAAAAGACTCTTAGTTTTTTGTTCTAAGTACACTTAGATTTCAGTCCAGTGAGCATTAGGTAACTTTCTCTGGGCCTCGCTTGTTACAACTTTCATTGCATTTGATTCAAATGATAGTCCCAGCCAATACCATACTTTGCCACTGATCTTTCTGTTTGTTGTTTCTTTCTGCTGTGATACCAACATATCTTGCAGTTAGCTATAGTTCTGTTGCTTTCAGCAGTAAGTTCTTCCCTGGTCTCTTTCCACCCCACTACCCCCTAGATGCATTGTTTATATGATTAGGTATTAGGGAAGTTCCATTCTGTTGTGAAGAGAACCTTACTTCTATTCTGTTCGGGTGTTACTCCTTTTCTGTAGCCTCTGATTAGTAGTTCAGTTTCAAGTTTGCCTGGTATAATACATACCTCTGACTTTAATTTCCTATATGGTGAGCACAGCAGCTAGCCTTTTCTTAGCCCAAGGAAATTTTTCTGCTTATTCCAGGTTCTGGGTATGAGCATTTGGTCCCAGCCTGGTCCAACTTACAAAAATCTTTCTAAGTAAAAATATTAGAAGAGTTCTTATTTTTTATGTTTGTGGAAACTAAGCCTATATTACATTGAGTCTGGGGGATTTTTCCCTGAAAATGTCATTCTAATACAAACTGAAGAATGTTTCATGAACGTTTTAGTAGTTTTATTTCTTTTTTTTAATTATTTGCTTTTTAGTCATTTTGTTACATTGTTTAAATGGAAAATTGAGCACTATATTTTTTGGGGGAATAATTCTTCCTAATTCTCATGGAATTTAAGTAAAGGCAGTGTTGTGTACTGAATAGAATTAACTTTTCATATCAGGATAATTCTATTACTTTTATTACATTTCTAACTTGAAATATTTTATATCCACAGTTAATTTTTTTCTTTTTCCTCTCCCCAGAGATGGCTATGTTAGGCAGGCTGTAATTAGGACTTTCTCCATTTCCTAGTCTCAAAGCTCTAATACAACCTTTCCTTATCTTGGAGAGAATGTAACATTGTGGATATCTTGTTTTGACTGTTGCTGTTCTAATATGACAGTTTGTGAATGTTTTTCAGTAGTATCTTGGATTTTTGTCACGGTGGAAAAGGCACAGGACTTGAGAATTCTAGGGAGGCTTATAGAGTTATAGATAAGTATCTATTTCAAAAATACCTTGATCATGTTTGATGTCATTTGCTTACCTCAGTACAAGTACAATTCCTAAACATGTCCTCAGTCAGTATTTGAAATTTAGATGTATTTTTTAAAGCTTCAAGCACTAAAATTATAATCAATTCATAGCTATAAGAAATTGTCCCTTTTGGCAGGAAGAACTATATGGTCTATTCTTAGTACTTGTAATATGGAAGATAATTCTCTGTCATTCACCTAGGTTTGGATTCATCCAGCTCTCTCTTACTCTGATCTCCCTGACACTTTATTAAAGCATTTTAGATATAACGATAGTAGTTCTGAGGTGCTTCTGTGTAGGGTTTGTGGGTTTCTTCTCTATTTAGAGGGAGAGGTGGCTGAATGTGCCTCTTTCCAGCTGATTGACTACAGAAGAAGCTTAACTGCCTAATGTAGAATAAATTCAAGACTTGGTGCATATAACTAGTTTTATATCTTTGAATTGGCTTGGAACTGGCAATGGCCAGTACCTCCTAGGGTAAAGGTGCAAATATAATCTATGTGAAATGAATTAGCATGCATCTTTACAGTGATTGTTACTTTAAGAGGTATGGACCTCTTAACGAACTTTTTTGATACATTTATTCAAAGGCCCTATAGAGAAAGTGGATGCAAGAACTACATTTCTTGTCTTTCACTTGGGTGAGTGCTCTGTCATACAAGTTAGGTGAAAAATTTAAACTGCTCCAACCAGCTTGCTCCTGATCTCATGCTAATCCTCACCCCACTCTTTCCTGTTTTTCCTCTGTTAAGTCCTGTACCCTCATCCTCAATAGGACACATTCATTTCTCTGCTTATTTTTTTTTCCTTTCCCCAGTCACATCAATTATTTATTTTGTTACTATGAACATATTTGTTCTTCATGCAGGAAGCTAATAAGCCAGGAACCCCAAACTACCTATAGGTAGATCTTTATTCTGTAAACATGGTTATATAGGTGAATATAGGTATAATATATTTATTGAGTACCAATTTCAAAAAGTTGCATAAGATTGGATTTCGTTTTTTCCAACATCCCTAAAATCATTGGAGAAGTCTGCATGAAAGGATAAAAAAAAGGAATACTAATACTAAATACTGAGTCTTAAGCATTCAGAATCATAATTCATTGTTTCAGAATCTTTTTGCTGAAAAGTAAATGCTGCCTATTCCTTTAGTCTCCTTTTGGAGTTCTTGTGGTTCACACTTCAAGCTATTTTTCTGCAGTCATTAATGCTAGGCATTTCAGCTTGCAAAAAAGAGGTTCTCTGTGCAGTGGAATCTGTTGCCTGGTTTTCTCCAGTTGTCTTTCCTTCCTTTGTCTTCCATCACAATATTCCATTCATTAAATATTTCCATAGTATTTTATTCATTAAATATGTATGTTTGTTAGTAGCATGGTTTTTGCATTAGTGAGAAGAAATTGTAATAATTGTAATTTTTTAAATGCTTATAGGTATCTTAAGGTACTTGTGTCTGGTTTTAGTACTGAAATAGTCATTAAAATAAAAGGTGGTTTTACAGCTGAAATATAAATGATTGTTCTTGTATGACATGGTTCAGTGAAGTTGATTATTTAGCAATGGTAATACATAGAAAAATAGCCTTTAACTTTCCTTGATTGTTAAAGTGGTATTCTTGTGAGGGTTTATTATTATTGGTAATTTTTTTAATTAGGGATTTTGCTTGCTTACAAATTAGTTCTTCTAAAAGGATTTTGTTATGCGTATCTTGTTGCAAACTTAGCCCATATGGGAAAATATTTTAGTCGGATCTTATAGCCCTCTCTTGATTAAAGATTTAGCCACTAGTATGTTTTAGATACCACAGCTGAACATATTTCCCATAACTAAAAGATACTGAATGGTGAATATTTTCATTTGTAGAAATGCAAGCAGTTTGCCTATGGATTTGCAGAGGAAGTTAGAAAATTGGACTTCGGTGCTGTGACTCCTGGTTATGATTTTATGAAAACACTTAGGTACCTCTCTTAATGCATCTGTAAGATCATTTTTGTGTGAAGCTCTCTAAATGAAAATGAAGAGTGTGCATATTTTTTTCTGTACTGTAGGAAGCTCAGCACTCTTTCACCCCTAACATATTTGCAAGGTTTTTAAATAATGATCATGAATAATGTTTAGCATTTTCTTTACTCTAGGGAAGGCATAGAGTCTGTTCTTCCTTCTGATGCTCATGAGATAGCTGAGAACCGGCTCTATGTGTCAGTCACTAACACCAAAAATGGGGAAAATCACTTGATTTCAAGCTTTGCATCCAGAGAGGACCTCATTAAGGTAATGAAGTTGAATATTGCTGCTTGAAATAAAAATGCTTGAGTTTTTTCAAGGTTTAAGAGTATGTTATTAGCTGTACAATAAATCACTGTTTTACTCAAGTAATCACTCATACTATCAGTGGTGCTACAACTATAACATAAACAATGGAAGCAGAATTTGATGCTGTAGTTTGATAAATCTTGCTAAAATTTATTTTTGTGTGTGTTGCCTTCATCTGTTTTTAAAGTACTACCTTGTAGACGAAGTCAGTTTAAAAAGTAACAGGGTAACTAATGGTTACAGTAGATGAGAATACAATAGAGGATCTCCAAATTTTGTAACAGTTTGCTGAGTCTTTTTGCACCTCTTACTTAACTGACGCTATTTATAGTATGTTTTATCACAAAAGAAAGCAAAATAAAGTTCCTCTCTTTAAATAAAAAAAAAATCCAACACTTTCTACAGTCCTTGTAGGGAATAGATATAATGTAATGTTAAGTACCATATATAAACTCTATTTTAACTGTTTCTGGAAAGCATATCTTTTACTGCCCATCTCTTTTCTTTTGCATGTCACTTTTTAAATTTGGGACAGGTTTGTATACATAAGCTGATAGGAAATGGTAGGATGAATTCAGATGCTTGTAAAGGAAATGTTCTTTCTAGTAATTGATCATATCTTAGTGGAGGACTTCATAAGATAGAGCAGAAAAAAGGAGGAAATAGAATAAGAAGGAATTCCTTCCTTTCCCTATCCTTGTGGATGCTTAGAGTAAATAAGAGATCCCTTATAATTACCTTTGAGATCACAGGCGTGATTTTTTTTTTTCAAAGTATGCATTGGAAGTTTGCCTTCAGAGTATCACTTTTTAAAATCTTGACCCTGTTATATTCTACACAGTCAATCAGTTCTCAAAATTTGTAGGACTTAATCATGCAAAGATAATTATGCAAAAAAAGATCTCAAATTATGCAGTGTTATTTCTAGCTATGGTAGCCAGCAGTGACAAGCATTGATACTATTATTCTGTAGGTTTTGGGTTTTTTCCAGTGAAATCTTCTAACCTGAAGACAATTAGAAGCTTCAAGACAACCTTGGAAATACATATATTTTATTAGTATTTCAATAGTTCTTTCATTGACTTAACCATTTCTGTTCTATTCTTTTGTTCCATATGCTAGCAGTGGAATGGGTTGGAATAATAGTAATAAAATTCCAAAGAATTGTTCATTGGAATACTTTCATATTGTCTGCTCTTTCAGTGCATCTCGTAATACATATTTTTGTGCATACCTTCATCTATGCATGTATCTTTTCTAAACAGTCGGAATGTTGGTGGCTACCCCAGTAGCATGGAGGGTAGAGCTTGTTAGGTCACATAATCATATGACGCCTTTCCCAGACATGATCTACTGTATCCAAGGCATGGATGAAGATACTGCTGGACAAACAGTGTTTTATAACAGTGAAACTTCTGTACCCTCTGCCAGAAATCTTTGAACTTCCATATACAATTGGTTTCAATGCTTAACAAGCCTTATGGTGTCAAAGCTTTTCATAATGGGTAAACTGAATATATGTTGCTACAATTTTAAGGTTTTATTTTCTTTTACTCTTCCCAGTGGATGTGGAAAGGCAGTTAATAATCTCCCACTTTTGAAATAGTCTTTATGTATGTGAAGGCAATCATTACATAACAGTGTTGCTATATTTGCAGTTCTTAAATTGGAGGTGAGGGGGAAGAGAGGCATGATTTTTATGTTTATGAGGGAGCAGGGCACAGAACATTGTTGTATTTAGTTTGGAAAGGTGGGAACAGTTTATTGGTGCCCACGCTGGTCTGTTAGTGGTAGGGAAATACTGAAAGTGTTAGTTCTTCAAACTTGTCCTTCCTCACCTCACTCTTGAGATTTAAGTGACTTTATAAGGAAAGCCAACTGCTTTCTTCAGTCTTCTTGAAAAGAATTCACGCTTTGCAGGGATCACCTGTTTTTGACTCTGTTCCTTCGCTAAACCTTTTGTTCCCATTTCTCTTAGTTTAGAAGGGCCAAAGTTAATGAGATGGAGTTGAAGGAGAGAGGAGAAGGGGAGTTGGGCAGGGGAAGAAGCTGATGTTGGGAACCCTGTAGGATGTCACTTTTGAAAATCTGGAGAGGAATGGTTTCAAGGGCAACCATATCTTATGCTTTTGTGAGGGAAAGGCCTGTCTGGTAGAGAAATACAGCTATAACTTCCCATGGGCGGATACGTAAGTATAAGGCTACACACACTCGTAGATACTGCTGTGAGTGGATAGAAAGGTATGTGCGTGTGCACATCTGTACATGACAGAAGAGGTGTCCTGGTCTAAAAAAAAAATAAAAAAAAAAAAGAATTGAGAACTGCTGTAGACAGCAATGTAGGCTGTGTCCAATGCAGACAATACTCTATATGGCATTTTTTCAGCATATGCATATTTAGTTTTTGCAAAATCATAGGTTTACTTCACATTGTGTAAGACTAAGTTCATACTCTTCTGAATCACATTAATCAATGAGTTAATTTATGATATTTTGTTTTGAGAGTTGTCACTGTCAAGTCAAAAAAACCAAACCAAACTGAATAGTTTTAATCATATTTTAACATACCACAACAAGATATTTTGAGATGTCAGTGGTTTTATGAAAAACTAATATATTCACTGATTACTGCTATATTATTTAATATAGATAATTATGTATGAAAATACATATTGGTTCAGAATTACTCTGTTGCCTTTTCTTAACTTTTGTTCTCTGTTCTTTCTTCTTTCTTTTCTCTAGGTCCTGCTAGCAAGTAGTTTTGTACCAGTATATGCAGGAATTAAGCCAGTGGAATATAAAGGAGAGGTAATTTTTCATTATGTTTAACTACCAACTTTTTTTTTTGTAAGAGCATTCTTCATTTATGATGTAATTATTTTATCTTAGGGGAAAGATAGGTGGGAATTGCAGTGCTGTATTTTGTCAAATAGTTCCTGTTTCTGTTGATAATGTAGATTAACACCATGAAAGATGACATGAGTTTGTTCTCGTGTTGTTTCAAAAACTGTGGGTGCTGAGACCAAAATGATTTCTGTAGCATGAAGCTGTTTCCTAAAGATAATGTCTAATGCTTACTATGAGAAGAAGCTTCTTGTAGTAAAGATGCTTCTCAAGACAAGCTGTGTTACCAGTTCTAAAATGTTTTTTTGCAATTCTGCTTTTCTATTTAATGGAAGGAATGATAAGGGAGGTGTTGGCAGCTTGGACACTGCTGGAGTTCATGAGTGTGTCTACATATGTGTTGTAATTCTGTACAAAACATGAGAGCAGGCTTACCAGGCACCTTCAAATCTCCTATCTCTGGACAAATATTAAAGAATAAACTTTTTTCCCCCTATTACACACAGCCATGAAGTTTTCAGAGGTGTACGCTACTATAAGAAAACTTTTTCACAGTTGCCTGTACTTCGTTTAGCTTCAAGAACTTTGTCTTTCTTGCACAAATACCTTAACATTTTAAGAATAATTTTGACTGTTTAGTCTGTAATTACTAGAAGCATGAAAATAGCCATTTTTTTTCTTTCTGAGAAATATTACATGATACTCTTTCTTTTATTTCCTCATATGCATCCAAATGGTGCCTTTAGAACATCTGTAGTCCTCACAGCCACCCTGCCAAAAAAAACCCCCCACAAAACCATAATTCATTTGTCTCTAGCAAGAGGGAGTTGGAGTTCGTTATGTCAGAAAGCTTGTCAGCTTTAGAATTATATATACAGCAATACATACCAGCTAAAATGTTTGAAGGGTTTAAATCAGTATTGCCTGACTGCTTGTGTTAAATGGAGACTGCTTGCAGCTTCCTAGGGTCTGGAAATTTTGTTGATTGGCATCTTTATATGTTGCTTGTGCAGCTGAAGATCCATACATGGTTGTTTTAGGTTCATTCTGCCATTAGTTAAAGGGAAGGAAGTGTCTTTGTTTTTCATTCAATTAAGAAATTGAAAAGTTGGCTCAGAGTTTTGTCCAAAACTTATTTAAAACCCATTTTACTGGATGAACACTGCTATTATGATTTGCCTGGGTATTGTAGGATTTACTAAAACACCTGCAGCCTCTTCTTCGCGGACAGGTCTCCTTCCTGCCCAACTTTATTTTTTGCATTTGAATATGAACTCAATGCATGTTTCATGGAAACTGGTTCTTGTGTTACTTGAAAGCTTGTTGTCATTCCAAAGCTTCATACTACTCTCCTTAAGTGAGATTCAGAAAAGGCAGTTTCTGGGAAGGAGGTTGCTTTCATTTATTGTTATTTGTTGGAATGATTAGTTCTGCATGTCTGCACTGATTTTTCTCATACTCTGTAAAACAGTGCATTTGTGGTTTGGGGATTTTTTTTTTTCTGTGGAAACTGTTGCCTGTAAGTGAATGTGACTTCCATTCTTTAGGCTAAAATATTTAGAGCAGGGTGAGAGCAAAGACTGTAGGATTTCTATTGCAATAGTATTTCCATGGCTTGGCATAGTGGGTAATGAGGATATGTGGGTGGGTAATAGGGGCCCTAAAGCATGCAGTGTAGAGCCAGATACATGGCATGTAACCTTATGATCCAGATGTGGTAAGCACTGAAGTCAGTAAGATGGACTGGATATTGATTGGGCTCTGCGAGGCCACCTATCATATTAGCATCATATTCCAAGTTTCCTGAAAGCTTTACTGTAACAGACCAAAGTTCTCTCTGTCTGCATTTACACTAGTTTCGGGGAGTAAATTCCTTTAGGCAATATGGTCCATGGCAGCATGGAATTGAGCTTACTCCCTGCTAGCTGCTCGAGTCTACCGGCCTTATCTGTGCTTCAGAGCAGTTGGTCTGGATCTTCTCTGGGCTACATACATCACCTGCATACATATCACCAGGTCATCTGGGAATGTTTTTGAAATGTATTTCAGTGTGTTATCTGAGGTCTGTGTTGCACGATATGTAGGGGAGTATGGTGCAATTTTGCTGGAATTGTATCACAAAATAGCCAAACCTGTTGTGAGCCTGCTCATACTGCCTATATAGAGTGAACCCTAGGGTAACCTGTTCCCAGCATTTTACTTCAGTTTGCTTTTTAGGAAGAATGTTTTTTGGGAAGCATTTGGCTTACACTGGAATTAGCTAGCATATCTGCAATATGCTTGCATGGAGGCTAGACTTTCGGGGTGAATAAGCTAAATTGCATGGTAGCATGGGCATAATATCCGTCTGTTTATAGTATGTTTTCTTCTGGTTTCGTGAGCCTAAAAATAATCTGAAGGAAAAGGGAGTGTAAAATAACATCTGAGAATTTATAGTCGGTTAATGGCCAAAACTAACTTTATCTGGGTTTGGGGATTTAAGGTGCCCTTGGACTAGGCTTCCAGTAACAGCAGGGCAAACTTGCTCCGTGTGAAATTATCTTTCTTTGTGTTGGTTTGGTGTCCTTTGAATTTCTGGCAAGGTTAATCTTTAAGACAGATAAAGATCTGCAGATGATTGAGTTGACTGTATCAGATGATGAGGCTATAGTTTGTCACTGTAGTCTTTACAGAACAGCTTTGTAAAAACCATCTACTGGTAAATGGGTAGATTCTGTTAGGTCCAGCTCACATCCTTAATTTCATTGTCTGGTTTGGTTTTCATTGCACATTATTTCAGAACTTTCTTTGTGCTTACACTGTACTTACAAAAAAAGAAACTAATTCAGAAGTTACCAGGAATTTGCCTCATCAGCTAAGAAGCATTTTTCAAGAGTTGGTTAATGGAATTAAAAGAATCTGGGGTATTATATCTCTTTATTTGCAGCATATAAATATTTTATTTTAACTGTGTACAATGAGAGACTGTGGAGCCAAAATATTTTTGACTGAGAAGCAGTTTCTCCCAAATGTTTAAAAGAAAATAAAATGATGTAGGGCATGTCAGATAGGAATAGCAGAATCTACAAAAGATAGTGCTTAATAAAAAGTGTTGCCCTTGCCTTGGTAAATATTTTGACTTTTGAGTAAATATTGAAGTTATGTAAGAGGAGAGTGGGGGGGAAGCCTAAATAATCAGAGTTTTGTAAAGTGGGAGAACTTTTAAGTGGTAAAAGTACTAAGCTAGACTTGTGAAAAACGTTAATAATGTTGTCTGTTACAGTGCCTTTGACTTGGCTTAGAGAGGGACTCCACTCTTCTTGTCACTGTAGGAATTGCAACAAAAAGCCACTTAGTACTCCAAGGAGCATTGCATATAAATCAATAATAAATATCTATTTATAGACACACAGGAAAAAAAGCCTTGGTATTGGAAATGTTAAGGTATGTTGCAGCTTTACTCAGAGTTATCGCAGCGATGGTGTAATGAAGTCTGAGAAGTCTGAAAGATAGCTTTAAATGGTTTTGGAATTTTTTCTTTTGCCTCCTCTTCTAAGGCAAAACAATCTCAATCCTAAGCATTGAGAAATATGATTTTTGCGGAAAGTGAAGGAATTCAATGGTGTATTGTGGGTACTGACATCAAGAGCTAATATCAACAGTCACGCTCTAAAGCATGTTATGAAATAATAGGGTGAGAAGGGCCATGGAGGCTGCTGAATTGTGAACATTTGTATCTTATATTTTAAGCTCAGGAGCATAAAGAAGTGTGAAATGGCAAATTTCATCTCAGGAAGTGAAAAAGAGGGTGGGGTGGAGGGGCAAAGCAACCTCTTTCCACCCCCCCCACCCCACCCCCACCCCCACAATGGTGCTTGCTATATATCTGTGTCTAAAAGAGTAAATCCATGTATTGCCAGATGTGGGAGTTGACAGTGGAAGGAGGGGCAAATGACAACCTAGTCTTTGGGTTGCATGAACTCGGATGTGGCACAGGGAGAAATCTATATCTATAGAATTAAAAGGAGGTTTGCTTTAAGCAAGAGTAAAGGATACAGCTGAGAGGGATCTATACAACCAAGTGACAGACCTCAGAGAATCTCAGGGGCTTCTGAAGAACAAGCACTGTAACCTGAGATAATGCTTCCTGTATAGCAGTCACCAGTCACTGCACTGAAAGCTAGTGTCTTGCCAACAGTTTGAAGACAAGTTTAATTTAGATCCAATAGTATACTTTTTGTGGGAAACTTTTTTTCTTAATTTTGTGACTAAGTTCCTGTGGCGTTTTCAGTAATTTTGTGGGAAAACTTGCATTATTTTGCCATTTCATAATAGTCACATATAGAGTCACCTACAGCAGAAAAGCAGTCTTCTGCCTGACTGGTGCTAAAGAGTAGTAGTACAATTTGCCATCTGTTTGTAGTGATCTGCGTTAATGAAACTTAAAGCTGGAGTACTCAGTTTATCTTTGGGGAGATCAAACCCTTAAGAAACACTGAGGTCAATCTTTAATATTATTTGTTACAGCATTTCAACCCGACTAGCTTTAGGTGTCTTCAGTAGTCTACATCTTACGTAGTTAATGTATGTTTCGTCTATAATCAGTGGAGGAGAAGAGAAGAAAGCACTTTTTCAGCACAATTCAAATAAGATATAAATGCCAACTTTAGGATAACGTGGATCCTGTGCTATAGAAGTATTTTCTCTCCCTTGACAATAAAGGAAGTGTAGAATGACTAATTTGGCTGTAGATATATCAACTTCAGTGAGATGCATCTGATCAACAGACATCATGTATGATGTCAGTGAACGCATCTAGGCAGTAGACTGGTGTTGTGTTTTGGGTTATGCACAGTAAGAAATATCAATGTATAAAATATATTGGGAAGAGATGTCACAGCTGTCCCTGCTTATACTGGGATATAATTTGGCTATGGTCCCTGTGAAGATCAGGCTTGTGCCCCTAGATTGTCTTTAGAACCGAGAAAAATGTAGGGCTCTGCAAGAAATTCATTGGTTGCTTTCAGTTTTCCTTCTTCATTCTTTCCTATACTCAACTCCTGTAGCAGTCTTGATGTCTGCTTCTTATGTGCCATAGTTGGTCAGCTCCCTCCCACCTTTACCTTCCGCTTTCCAGCTATTGCTGTCTTGTGTTGTATATGCAAGAAGATAAGAGGCTCTGGAAGAATAAGACAGAAATCATATTTGGTTTAGCTTGTGCAGTCAGTTTACCTGCACCTACAGATTGTCCAGCTCCTAGTTTGAATCAGAGTAATGTTTTAGAGGAGTATACTTTATCTCATGTGGTTCATATGTAATATTACCAATTTCTTCATGTGTGTGTTAAGAAAAATTCTGTATGGGGTATTTTGTTATTAGATCAACTAACAAGCCATATCAGTAGCTTGATAAATATATTACATATTTACACATCATGTCAAATGCTCATTGATTAAACACTGTGTGTGTACATTGTCAGTTCCTTGATTTTTATGTCTCTTACTCAAGCTTATTCATGGAATTCTGAGAAGGAAGCTTGTGAGTTTTCTTGAGGGTGGGGTGCAGGAGGCAGGGACAGGAAGGATGAAGTATTCAGTTATGAACATATTGTACTAAGGTTACTCTGAAAATATTTTTATTTTCCAATAGAAGTGGGTTGATGGTGGACTTACCAATGGTCTTCCTATCTTGCCTGTTGGAAGAACTGTGACAATTTCTCCTTTCAGCGGTCGATTAGATATCTGTCCACAAGATAAAGGACGTGTGGATCTTTATGTTAAATTTGCAAAACAAGATATAATGGTGAGTTGGTTGTTTATTAAATAACTTTGGAAGAAGAAAAGGTAGTTGAGCAGTTAAGGTTATGCTTATTTTTAAGTGTTTATTTTCTGTGTATATGTCAACTTAAGTAACGTTTTGGCATTTTCTGTTTTGCAAATGGAGTGTAAACTTTTTCTTAAACACAAGGGAAGGAAAATGTAGAATAAACTTTGTCAGAAAGGTTGAAAAGCATCGCTCTAGTACAAAATTGAGCAAATTATCATGGGCTATTAAATGTAAATAATCTAGGCTTGCTTTAAGTATCAGCTGTCTTTGTCTAGACTGGGGGGGGGCGGGGCACGGACACTTCTATAGAATACCTCGGGAGAGGGAAACTCCAGAACATCCCTTCATACTTACAGAAATTAGCTGCTCTAACTGAATTTAAAATACAACTTTGTAGTACATTTGAAATGGTGTACAATGACTTGTCACCTCATTGCTCAAGAGAGCTCATGTTAAGATTTTGAACATTTGTAACCACAACATTTTTCCAGAAATTATTTTATTAGATGTTACAGAAACATCTCTGTATATTGAAATACAGGCTAGGACTGATTTTTATGGCCTCGTTTTCATCGTTGAAATTTCTGTCTTTGCAAGCTTTGTCTCACAAACTTTAACAACAGTATTGCTTCCTTGGACACAATGAAAGAAAATGTTGAACAGCGGTAGACCTAGCTGTCAATAAAACTCCATTAGAAACAAAAAATAAAGATAAGCAATAATTGGTACTTTAAAAAAAAGTTTCTTTTAGACAGTTCTTAATATGTTTTCTTAATTTGAGTAATGTAATCCTAAATTGGACCAATTTCTGAATCTTTATAATGTTTCACAGAGAAATTTCAAGCCTGGTAGTACTTGGTAAATGATCATAAAGCATGAGACTATTGATTTCATATATATTGAAAATCTAGGCAATCGTTTACTGTGTATTTCTTAGTTGTGATTGGTATCTAATATCAGTGCATCTAGAGGAGGAAAAATGAGCTGGTGATTAGATTAGTTTAGAGATAGAAAATTAATTGCAGAGTTATATTTCTTCTAGGGTCTTGCAAGTGCAGACTTGTGCAGAATCTCAGGCAACATTTTAAACTATTCTATTTGAAGCACCCTTAGGTTTTAGAGCTGTAAAAAATGTGAACAAAGAATAAATTTTTTTCAGCAATATTGTAATCTGTGTAAAATGCAGATTGATATATCTTCATTTATCTGGATTGGAATGTGAACAGTTTTCTGTCTCTTTGAACTTCCTCCATCTATTAGTGTCAATTTGAATAACTGCTTCAAATAATGAAGATGATTTTGATATTGTTTTTCAAAATTGTGTATAATAAAGTATGTGGCGAAGTTATTGAATTAATCATATAAATGAAGTGTTCAGAACTTTATTAAATCTAACTATATTTTTAATTTTATTATAAACAATTTAATAATGTCTTTATTCAAGAAGAGAGTTTTGAAATCTTTTTACACCAACAAAGTGTCCACTTGAGGTGCTGAGTAGTTCTTAATTTGTTGGTAATACAAGCTACATTGATACTCATCTGTTAAACATTGCCTGGGAATGTTCCCAAGAATGTGGTTGTTTGCACTAGTATGTTGTCAAAATATTTCCTTGCACAAGTTTAGCATGTGCCAGCTACCGCTCTGCCAGGCAGTTCTGGGGATGTTTCTGAAGTTAAAATGTTTCAGAATCTTTGGGCAGTTTTACGGGCAGTCAGTCTGACTTGGAGGTTGTGAGTTAAATAGTGTAGATGCAGACCATTTGTGCCAGTTTGTCTTGGCGCTCAGCAGTGTACCTGGACACAGTTAACTTCCTAGTGTAGATGTAGCCATGCTGGTCTTTTCTTTTTACATATGCTACATGAAACAGATGACAGAACAGATAGCAACACAGTCAAGTCTAGGTAAGTTGCTTTAATAAACTAATCTATAGCTTCTCGCTCTGTTGCAGCTGTCTCTGGCCAACCTAGTAAGACTTAACCAAGCTTTGTTCCCACCAAACCAGGAGAAAATGGAATCGTTGTGCCAAAATGGATTTGATGATGCTGTACGGTTTTTACTGAAAGAAAACTGGTTTGAATAGATGATACACAGAAAGTTAACAAAACCTCCTGGCTGTCAAAACACAGCTATGGGCATCCTGAAGAATCTAAGGGATTGCTGTCCCAATTCCAGTTTATGGAAATAAAAATCCCAATGGAATTGCATCTGCTTCTGCTGAGAAAGTATCAGTTGCACTCCAAAGTCCTGTAGAAACATGCTGGAATGGGAATTGTACTTGCCCGGTAGTTGTCTTGTTTTGAGGAGGTTCAAGCTTAGATCCATTTTGCTTCAGCTGAGGACTTGAGTGTGGGATTTGTAAAAAGCTTGTGTTGTAATAGTTGCAGAACTTCGGAAAAGTCTTTTTTGATTTTATTTGAGAGACAAATCAAGGTTGTACCATGAAAAATTACCATCTGTAATTGTTCACTTAATGTAATAGTTGTGCGTGCTAACTGGATGCTTACAATATTGCTGATCTAATACTTACCTTGCAGTGATCTAAAGGACTTGAATGCTTGTCACTAGCCACAAGAAATAAAACATTTGCACTCTTTTACTCTAGTATGTGTATTTTTTAACATTAAAAGTTCTTGCCTTTTTCAGTGAATGTGGTCTTTTAAAATTTGAAATACTAGTTGAAATTTGTAACAAGTGTGATGTTTGAACTTAAAAATATCTTGTAAAGAAGGGTGTAAGAAATTGTTATATTTATTATGTTTTCTTCCTCTGCTAAAATTGAATAAATATATTTTCTTGAAACTTTTGTCAATAACTCATTTATAAATATTTCTTGGAATACTGTAACAACCTGATTATCTGCAAAATAACAGTCTGTTGGAGAGAGGTTGAAGTCAGCAGGTAATGAACTCAGACTCACGTATCTCATTCTTTTACCATTCACCTTGCACTGACTACCTTAAGTGCAACTTCAGGATTTTCAGTCCTAATGACAAAATCCTAAAATCCACAACTGTTTATTTAAAAGTGAACAGTGTTTAAGTGTGGTTTTTAAGTTGATCTCTTAATAATGAAAAAAATATTCAGAGATTGAATTAAACATCTATGAAATTATAGAATTCCACAAAAACAACAGAAAATCTGGGGAGGTGAGAAATAAGATTAAAAAAAAAAAAATCTGCTCTAGCTGTTTGAAAGCCTCTTCAGCACCTAGCCACCGGCTCTATGTTGATATGTGGATTGCATTAGATTAGGATTCATGTGGCAGGGATTGAATTCTTTTATTACTGTTTTTGATAATGAAAGAAATAAGAAATGCTGATATAAAGCAGCTCACTTTCATTTTAGAGCAGCAACTTTTTCTAAATGCATGAAGTTCTGTATACAGTGAAAACAGGATAGCTTGCAAGATTTCCAGATCTGTAGGACAGCATTTTTGCATGTAAAACTGAAATGTTACCTTTGTGCTACCAAGGCACCTGTGCCTGGCTCACTTGCATACTCATTTATACAGAGGATAACTTTCAGCATGAATAAAAATAGTGGCTAATGCTATTAAGGAATTCTCTTCTTTCACACTGATCTGCTCTGGCCGAAGTCTCTGATTCAATAGTAATACCTGTGTTGTCAGTCTGGTGGAAACCTGGAACAGCTCTTTTTCACTTCACATTCTGGGGGTTTGGAGCTACTCGCAAGCTTTCAGAAACAGCGTACAACATCTAATCAGTTACCTCTCTGAGCAATAACAGCACCATATATATTTAACGAGCCTCTACAAAGCTTGTTTATCTGAATGCAGTTTTTTAAGAGCTGCTTTATAGGAGAAGGTTATTAAAAGCGAAGTCCATTTACTGATGATGTGTGTTGCTTTTGAGCATCAACACAGTCATAGTTTGCTATGCTCTTTAATCCATAAAAATCTGACTTCTTTCAGCATGTATTAATGTCTCCCACGGGAACATATGCAGTATTGTGTTTACTGAGCCCTGAGAGCTGCAGGTAACGTTTAGTGCTTTTGAAATTGACATTCATTGGTTTATGGTAAGATGATACAAGATTTTTCAGGAAGAACAGAAACATATTAATGCAGATATAAGATGTAGAAGTGTTCACTGTGATAAGATAAAGTGGTGGGGTTTTTGTGTTGGAGCATAAAAGATGAAGGAGGACAGAAATCTGTTCAGTCATAACACTAGTGTTCAGAGTGGATTCTGCTGCATGCAATACTGCTGCATTACCACCATTTATAAATGTTTTTTGATTGTGGATTACCTACCCAAAGTAGAAGGATGCAAGCCTATTTTCTCTAAGTTGTTCAGTTGGTCCTAATGAAGCATAGTAAAGCACATTCAGAGATGTGTTACTTTCAGCCAACTATGTTTAAATCCGTTTTGTGTGAAAAGTAGCTTCTTTGAAAAAAGGGATATTTCTTAGTATATTTGGGAAATATTTGCAGAAGGTAAATCAGGAGGATGGTCAGTCTCTTTGTTTCACATGAGAAGCCAAGGCTGCTTCTAAGCATTCAGGTTTTGTGAATACTACCCATTTTATTTCCTCCTTGCCCCAATCCCTCTACTGTATCACCTTGAAAATGTCAGCTGTAAAGTTTAAAGAAAACCTACATTTTCGAAGCAAAGTAGCATTTTTACAAGAGACATAACCTTATTAGCAAGTTCCTATTTGCTTTCTGGTTTAACCTCTGTAATTGTGTGAATAGGTCATGATTTCTTCCTATTTATCTTTGTAAACTTCAAAGCCTCCTAATTCATTTTTGTGTTTAGGTCTACTGACTCAGGATTTCAGTGTCTGAGTCTGGACAGAACGTAATGCTATTGATCAGTGGTTGCAATGACTTGGACAGTGGGATCAAGTGCACCCTCAGCAAGTTTACCGACGACACCAAGCTGTGTGTTGCGGTCAACACACTGGAGGGGTGGGATGCCATACAGAGGGACCTTGACTGGCTTGAGAGGTGGGCCCGTGTAAACCTCATGAAGATCAACAAGGCCAAGTGCAAGGTCCTGCACATGGGTTGGGGTAATCCCCAATCTTAATACAGATTGGGAGGTGAATGGATTGAAAGCAGCCCTGAGGAGGACTTGAGGGCTTTGGTTGATAAGAAGCTCAACAGGACTCAGCAATGTGTGCTTGCAACCCAGAAAGCCAAGCGTATCCTGGGCTGTATCAAAGAAATTGTGACCAGCAGGCCAAGGGAGGTGATTCTCCCCCTCTACCCCGCTCTCATGAGACCTCACCTGGAGTACTGTGTCCAGCTCTGGGACCCCCAACATAAGAAGGACATGGACCTGCTCGAGCGGGTCCAGAGGAGGGCCACGAAGATGATCAGGGGGCCGGAGCACCTCTCATATGAGGACAGGCTGAGGGAGTTGGGGTTGTTCAGCCCGGAGAAGGCTCTGGGAAGACCTTATAGCAGCTTTCCAATACCTGAGGGGGGCCTACAAGGAAGCTGGAGAGGGACTTTTTACAAGGGCATGTAGGGATAGGACAAGAGGTAATGTCTTTAAACTGAAAGAGAGTAGATTTAGATTAGATGTAAGGAAGAAATTCTT
The DNA here is from genome assembly GCA_031468815.1 of Morus bassanus. Classification (NCBI taxonomy): domain Eukaryota; kingdom Metazoa; phylum Chordata; class Aves; order Suliformes; family Sulidae; genus Morus; species Morus bassanus. The sequence continues at coordinate 81,148,983 of CM062568.1, read as the reverse complement.
CCCTATGGGGGTGGTGAGGCACTGGAACAGGTTGCCCAGAGAAGTTGTGGATGCCCCATCATTGGAAGTGTTCAAGGTCAGGCTGAATGGGGCTTTGAGCAACCTGGTCTAGCAGGTGTCCCTGTCTGTGGCAGAGGGGTTGGAACTAGATGATCTTTAAGGTCCCTTCCAACCCAAACGATTCTATGATTGATAATTGCAAACAATACTTAAAATTTTTAAAAGAAAAAAGGTGCCATTTTTGCTGAAACATTTTTACTATCTCTGCTAGCTGCATTGCCTGGGAAGCCATTATTTTGTTGGTTTTTTTTTTTTTAAACTCAGATTTCACAAATTCTTTTGAAAATCATTAGTACAGACACAGTCAAATCTAGAAGACGAGACAAGATAAGGTAATATTTTATCCTGATGATGAACATATTTTTATGATAAAGCACAATGTTAATAAATCTGCTCTGAGATTATTATTCAGATTATGTTAAGAATATGTTAAGGTATTTTTTCATATTTAAATATTCCTAAGATTATTAAAATGCTAAGATTATTAAAAATGGTTCATGTCTGTGCTGCATCTGTATCTTTCCCTCTTGGTCTATATATAGCAAAAAGTGTTTTAGGCAGCTGAGATCCTTCTATGCTGAAATATTTTTACTGATTTTAGGAAAATAGCCTGAGATCCTGTTATATTCCAGACGTGTATCACATGATTTAGGTATTGTTTGTTCAGGGAGTAATTTTTTTTCTCAAATCATTCCATATTTCCTCAAAGAATAGACTTCTGTTTGAGAATGTAAGCTGTATGTATATACCGTTCCTTCTCTAGTCAGATCAGTCACCACCATTTTTTTCATATGCCACAAAGTAATGGCAAATTTGAAATATATTTTTCTTCATCAGTCTTAGGTAATTACAAGGGAGAGAACTTGTGCTATTGTAGCTGTACTAGGGAAAGACAGAGAAGCATTAAGAAAATTGTTTTCCATATTTGTGAATTGGACATCTGTGTAAGACTTTATGCCATCCATTTTAATTATAATCTTGATAAGTATATATAACGTGACACCTACTGAGATTAGAAAATTGGAGTTTCAATGTGAGAACAGAAAAATGCAGTAAGTTTCCATCTTTCCTCATTAAGCTACAAATAAATTCTAGAAAACCTACCAACTATGAAAGAAAGAACACGGAAGTACCCCAAAAAGCCATGGAAGTCTGTCTTTAGCCATTAGTATTCTCCATAATTAATGAAGTAATCTATTACTTGCTCCTGGTTTTCTCTCTCCAGCCCCTGTTCATATGTAGCTACTTGTACATGTTCTGTCAGACAGCAGAAAGCTTAGTCCTGAGTTAGTTTCTGTAACTTCGCGTAGCAATGACAGCTCAGCTTTTGCCATAAGACACAGCAAACATGAGAGCTCATTCCACAGGGAGAAAGGGGTGCTCACCTCTGGGAACTCGAGCCAGACCTAGAGTGCTGTGAAGCTGGGACTGAGACTCTGAAAACCACCCTGATATTTATTGGGAGACTTGTGGGATGAAGGGAATGCAGAAGAGAGGTGTTCTTGGTGAGCTCTGTTGCGAGGAGGTTACTGCTGCATTATTCATGAATTGGTGATCCTGGTAATTTCATTTCAGAGTACAGTTGTGTTGCAGTCACAGTCTGGGAGCCTCCCAACAGTTAGCTTCTTGGATGCATTGAAACTTGAGCTACAGTTTTAACTTCCTACTCTGATATACTTGGACGAGGTAACAATCCAACTGTAGCTTTTTCTGTTGTTTTTTTTTACACTGTTCATTCTAGTCTAATGTAGCTTTATAATTTGTGACATTGTAATGAAATCATTATTATCATTCTGAGGCCTTGAACACGTGCATATAGCATGCTGCGGATGAATGAAAAGAAAATGCTGCAGCTAGAGGCGTTTGGGATAGGCATGCCCTCTAAAAAGGCAGTTTGCACCAAGTCTTCAGTTAAAACTTCAGTCTCTTCGCAGGCTGAGGCAAACACGACAGTCTCACCCTTTTTTAGACCTGTTGAGGAGGATCACTTCAGGTCTTGAAACGAAAGAATCTTTGAACTCATTCCTGCCTGGAAATTTGATAGTGATAGGGATGTTGCATTCAATTAATGCTTGCATTCTTGAATTTAATAATTTTCCATTTTTCAGAAGTGCAATTAATTTCTATCTGAACGTGTCAATGCCCTTTCTAGGATATTCAGGAGTAATTCTGCCTTTTCTTAATGAATTTTGTTTTCCTAAAAAGACTCTGAACTCTGCTCTGGCCTTCAAAACTTTGGTCACCTTTGTTTGTGAGTGAAGACTGGAAATGAAGATCACTAGAAGTATGCAACAATTATTTTATTGGTTAATACAAATAATAATTGTCTGGGACTACTAGGCTAAGCAGTAATGCTCATCATCCAGATGTAGGTACTCTATGAATATCTGATGCCTAGACTGGTACTTTATTCCTTCAAGATCAGTTCTTTGTATGAACTTCAATACCCATCCTTTCTCCTATCTCACTCTTCATATGAACATCAATTTCAATCCTTTTTCCCATCTCTGTTCCCTTCTCTAGTTACTGTTTCAGTTACTATTTTCCTTTAGCTTGTCTACATGTTTCCTGTCAGAGTATATATTCAAGAGATTTGAAGGTAAACTTGAGACCTACTAAAATTAGCAGGAGTTCTGTCTCCACTTCCTGGAGTGCTAAGACTCCATCCTTCATATGGAGTCATATGAAGATATGGTCATGAACCTGAGGTTCTTGTTTGAAGTCATTTGGAAGTGAAGACATACATGTGGTCCAGAGGGACCTGGACAGGCTGGAGAATTGGGCTGAACAGAATCTCACTGAGTTTAACAAAGGGACATGTGGAGTCCTGCATCTGCTTTGTATGGACCTGTGAGTACTGGGGACAACAAACAGTCCATAAGCCAACAGTGTGCCTTCATGGCAAAGAAGGCCAACAGCATCCTGGTCTGCATTAGACAGAGCACTGCCAGCAGTTCAAAGGTGGTGATCCTTCCTCTCTACTCAGCAGTAGCTAGACCATATCTGGAGTGCTGGGTCCAGTTCTGGGTTCCCCAGTACGAGAAAGTTATGGACTTACTGGAGTAAGTTCACTGCAGGCCCACAAAGATGATTAAGGACCGGAGCATCTGATGTATGAGAGGCTGAGAGACCTGGAACTACATAGCCTGGATAAGAGAAGGCTCAGGGGGTCGATGAATTTGTATAAATACCTGATGGGAAGGAATGAAGAAGATGAAGCCAGGTTCTTTTCAGTGGTGCCCAGTGACAGGAGGCAATGGGCACAACCTGAAACACAGGAGGGTCCATCTGAACATCAGGAAACTCATAACTGTGAGACTGACCGAGCACTAGGACAGGTTGCCCGGAGAGGTTGTGGGGTCCTCCTCCTTGTAGATATTCAAAAGCCATCTGGATGTGGTCCTGTGGAAACAGCTCTATCTTACTCTGCTTGAGTAGAGGGGTTAGAAAACATGATCTTCAGAGGTTTCCTCTAACCAATGGTTCTGTGATTCTTTGACTTACTGTAGGATCAGCATTTCATATAAATATTAATGTTCTTAACACTACAATGTGCACTTTTTAAAAAGAAGTAAAGATAGAAAAAGTTGTATTTCACATGTCTAATATTAATAATTGTTTGTGTTCTAAAATTCTGAATTCAGTTCCAATGTTTCATTCTGTGCTAAGCTGCCATAAAAAACTGTGACATTGCTGACTGCAACATAACAAATAATGCCTTTTTACTGTCCTTGAGCTGTTGATGTTAGATGATGGAACATATTGCCTATTACTTGTTTTCAGTCCACCAGAACTTTCTGAGTATTTAACCTTTCAGACTGGAAGTTTATGTCCAACTTCTTTGGAAAGACTATGTAGAAAACAGCTCAGTTGTTTCTGAGAAGCATGTGAAAAAGTGCAGAAATCATGCTGACCTTCATTTGAAGGGCCATTGATCTGAAGTGGAGGCAGTGTTGTAAAGTGGAAAGAAAATGGCCTCATTCAAGTATATGAGTTATCTGAATGAGATGTTTTTAAATGCACCTTCTAGTTATGTCTGCTAGATTAGGTACGAATTCTTGTCATTTTTGCCAAAATGCCAGAGCTGGAAGGTTTCACTAAATGCATTGACCTATTTGTGCTTCTTGTACTTGAAGGTGGCTTTGGTTCAGTGACTGCTGCCTTCAGTTATTCTCTTCACAGAACTGCATCTTTGGCTCAGATGGACTTTACACCTCACATTTTAAAGGATGGAATGGCTATTTTTCTCTCCCCTGAAGCTCCATGTTGAATGTAGTATAAACATTCCCTGTATTTAACCTCTTAATATTTAACCCAATTTATAATTTTAACTTTAAAATGAAGAGTTGGACGTATATTATATGCAATGAGGATTTTATTTTAAAAGATTCTTAAAATAGGAAATCTGAAGTGCTTCTGAAGAGATAGTTTCCCTGGAAAAGAAGAGAGTTACATATTTACATCCACAATTAGAGTTTGATTTACAGACTCTGGAAACCTAAACATGTATGACTGCAGATGCAGTCAGTTGTGAGTTTAGGTAGAGGAGGAGGGAAGACCATTGTTTAACTCCCACAGTCCAAATAAGAAAAGTAATTAAAAAAAAAAAAAGATTCTTCACGATTGTCCTCCCCCTCTGGGTGAGAGCCTCTGGGTTAGGATTAAGGGACAGACAAATAAAGCGGATGTTGTCGTGGGAGTCTACTACAGGCCACTCAGCCAGGAGGATGACACCGATGAGTTATTCTTTAAGGAACTAAGGGATGCCTCTAAGTCATCCACCTTTGTCCTTATGGGGGACTTCAACTTCCCAGATGTCAACTGGGAATACCACACAGCTGGGACAAACAGGTCCAGAAGGTTCCTAAACCATCTGGACAATAACTTCTTGGTACAGGTACTAAGGGAACTGACCAGGAAGGGTGCCTTCCTTGACTTGTTGCTTATTAACGGAGAGGGCCTCATGGGTGAAGTGGAGATCAGTGACTGCCTTGGCCACAGTGACCATGAAGCAGTCAAGTTTAAAATCTATGGTAACAGTAGGAAAACTGCCAGCAAGACCTCAACTCTGGATAGGAGGAGAGCAGACTTCAGGTTGCTCAGGGAACTACGTAGTAAGGACCCCTGGGAAAAAGCTTTTGAAGGTGTTGGGGTCCATCAGTGCTGGTCACTTTTTAAGTACCACCTCCTAAAAGCACAGGAGCAGGCAATTCCAAAATGTAGGAAGTCAAGCAGGCGAGGCAAAAGGCTGGTTTGGCTGATGAGGGATATTCTTCTAGAAATAAGGCAAAAAAAAGAAAGTATGTGACCCATGGAAGCAAGGTCAGGCAACATGGGAGGACTACAGGGGTGCTATTTGCCACTGCAGGGAGGAAATACGTGCAGCCATAGCTCAATTAGAGTTGAAGCTGGCCAGTACGGTGAGGGACAATAAGAAGGGCTTTTTAAAATACATTAATGGCAAAAGAAAGGCCAGAAATAACATTGGCCCGTTGCTTGATGAGAATGGTCACCTCACAAACAGGGACATAGACAAGGCAGAGACGTTCAATGCTTTTTTCGCCTTGGTCTTCAACACCGATGGTGGGCTCTGGGACCCCCAGAGCACTGGGCTAGACAACCATGACTGTGGAAGTGATAAACTCCTAATAAATCCCGAAGTTGTGCAGGACTTGCTGCTCCAGCTAGATCCCTGTAAATCAATGGGGCCTGATGGGATTCATCCGAGGGTACTTAAAGAGCTGGCTGATATCATAACGAGACCTCTCTCAATGATTTTTCCATGCTCTTGGGAATCTGGAGAGGTCCCAGTTGAGTGGAAGCTGGCAAACATTGTCCCAATCTTCCAGAAGGGCAACAAGGATGACCCCGGTAACTACAGGCCTGTCAGTCTCCTTTCTGTGCCTGGCAAAATTATGGAGAAGATTATTCTGGGAGTTATTGAAAAACACCTGAAAGACAATGCAGTCCTTGGTCCTAGCCAGCATGGGTTCATGAGGGGAAAGTCTTGTTTAACAAATGTAATTTCATTCTATGACAAGGTTACTCACTTAGTTGACCAAGGGAAGCCAGTCGATTGTAATCTTTTTGGATTTCAGTAAAGCTTTCGATACTGTCTCTCACAGTAGCCTCCTGGACAAAATGTCCAGCATACAGCTGGATAAACACATAATGCAATGGGTGATCAATTGGCTGACAGGTCGGGCTCAAAGGGTCATACTAAATAGGGTTACATCAGGCTGGTGGCCAGTCACTGGTGGGGTTCCGCAGAGATCCATCTTAGGGCCAGTACTCTTTAATATCTTCATAAATGACTTGGATGCAGGACTGGAAGGAATACTAATTAAGCTTGCTGACGACACAAAATCGGGAGGAGCTGTTGACACTCTCGAGGGCAGAGAGGCCCTAAAGAGAGATCTAGACAAATTAGAGACCTGGGCAATCACCGACCATATGAAGTTTAACAAGGGCAAGTGTCAGATTTTGCACCTGGGGCACAGCAACCCTAGATGTACATACAGACTGGGGAACAAGAGGCTGGAGAGCAGCCCCACAGAGAGGGACCCAAGGGTCGACGGCAAGTTGAACATGAGCCAACAGTGTGCCCTGGCAGCCAAGAGGGCCAACTGTGTCCTGGGGTGCATCAAGCACTGCATTGCTAGCTGGTCGAGGGAGGGGATTGTCCCGCTGTACTCTGCACTGGTGCAGCCCCACCTTGAGTACTGTGTGCACTTTTGGGTGCCACAGTATATTAAGGGTATAAAGCTACTAGAGAGTGTCCAGAGGAGGGCCACAAAGTTGGTGAAGGGTTTAGAGGAGAAACTGTATGAGGAGCAGCTAAAGTCACTTGGTTTGTTTAGCCTGGAGAAGAGGAGACTGAGTGGAGACCTCATTGCTGTCTACAGCTTCCTCACAAGGGGAAGAGGAGGGACAGGCGCTGATCTCTTCTCTCTGGTGACCAATGATAGGACCCAAGGGAATAACAGAAAGATGTGCCAGGGGAGGTTTTGGTTGGATATTAGGAAAAGGTTCTTCAACCAGAGGGTGGTGGAGCACTGGAACAGGCTTCCTGGGGAGGTAGTCATGGCGCCAAGCCTGACAATATTCAAGAAGCACTTGGACAATGCCCTCAGATGCATGGTGTGAATTTTGGGGTTGTCCTGTGCAGGGACAGGAGTTGGACTCGATGATCCTTGTGGGTCCCTTCCAACTCAGGATATTCTATGATTCTAATATTTTAGAAAAAGAGGCTAGTGATGAATGTGAAGCTGAGTCCAGCTAGCAGTGTGTAACTACTTAATGTCCAGCCCTGCGTGTCAACTATGTGACTTGCTGTCCCCTTTTAAGTGAACAGTTTACTCACTTTTTATAACTACTGAATAATTAATGTATAAGGCTGTAACCTCTCTCATATTATTCTATGAACCATTTCCTTTCACATAATATATTTTCAGTGGTAATCAAATTTGAAACACAATATTCAGCTTGCAATATCTGACTGGGTAAAAAAGGAAGAAAAAAATAATTTTCAATAATTTAAATATTTTGTTGAAGTATTAATTTCCTTCACACATACGTAACTTGACCAAGGCAGCACTTCCTCAAGTATTTCATTACTATGCAAATTATGATAAACTCTTTCTATGCAGTTTAGTTCTATTGTTGTTATTTACGTAGATTCCACTAGTATTCTAAGCACTTTAAAACAAGTTTAAGAGACTTTTTTTAATCCAAATACTTTATATTACAATCTCAAATATAGCACATAAGCAGTAAGGATAAGCCCTACAGCAGTAAACTTATATCTATGTAGCCTATCTACATGTCAACATGATTTCAGTAATTAATGTTTCTTCATAAAACATGTAAGTTACAACTTTTAAAAACACATTAAGTATTTTAATTCTATTGGGAGATGCGCGTACCCAATATGCATTACATGGCTAAATATCTAAGAGTGGAAGAATTTGCAGGGATTTCTAAACATGATGGATCTGTAAGGAGTTAGGAATAAGGTCAGCCAGTGCACTGGGAGCATGTGAGGAATTTCACTCTGACAAACTCTTTAAATCTGTCCTTACAGTGGACAGATACTGTATTACAGAATTGCATTTGTAAAGCAATGAAGCTTTCTTAACCTGGGCAAAAACAAAATTCCAACTGTGTCCTTGTGTTTGAAGTAGAAAAACACCCAGTATATATGGTCAGATTTGTTGGCATTGAAAAGAGGTTTGAATAGCTTTTACAGTACTTTGATGACAGTTACATACACTAAAGCTCATTACATTTGTAGCTGCATGGAGTGACAACTTCTTTAGTTTGAAATAAATACATGAACAGATAAAAAAAGCTTGAACAAAAACATTCCAAGTTAATGAAGTGATTTGTGTGTGTGTTTCTTTTCTACCTTGGTAGAAGCAGCACACATCACATGCTCATATCTTTGTTACAACTGCACGCACCTTGTTTTTCATATCATTTTCCTTCCAATATCACTGAAAGTTCTTATTAGTGACATATCTTCATATTCTTGATTAAATCCATTATTAACTGGTCTGGACGGCTGGTCATAAATCCATTCACTTGGCAGGGTAGCACTGCCATCTGTATTTCTTGACTCATTCTTGCACTTTTTACAGCACTGGTGAATCTGTTGCGATATTCCACAAAATACATTGTTAAGCAGGAAAAATGTTTCCATCAGATACCCCATCTTTTTAGAGAAACATTGCTAACTTTATTGGCATAGCAATCCAGCATTTATTCTGTATTTTTTTTAAATGCATATCAAAGTTAAAATGAAACATGGAAATACTAATTTTAAGTACACCTTCATGAATTGACAGACGATTCATTATTATTATTAATAATAAATATTAGTGATATGTAAGCTAAGATATTAATACCTATGTAGTCATTGTTTTATTGTTTTAAACACGTGGTTGGATGTGGGCCATTACGATACAGCAGAACAATTATCGTACATTTTGGTTTAAAATAAGAGTAAGAAATAATATCAAACAGTGTTAATTTATTTTAGTGAATTAGCTTCTTATATGCTGAATTCTAAGCCTTTACAGGTTATTTCATATTATACTCCAGAAATAGGCAGAAAGTGTGTCTGTCTCCATATCAGTGATTTCATTTAATGCTTTTCCAATTCCCAAAGCTGTTTTTGATGTATGTGTGCTGTTACTTCAGAAAAAATAGAGCATGGGAGTGGGGGGAGAGACATTTTTATTCATTCTTTATTCTTACATAACATAACATAAACAAATTTTTTGGAGAGTGGATGAGGTGGGTTGCTTCTTTTGGGTAGAATCCCCAAGTGACTGCTGTAATGGTTTCTCCGTAAGACAGGCACAACTGTCATGCAGGTGTCATTGGGATATCGCATTTCTGTGCCCTAGTCTGGACTTGGAAGCACAGGAAAAGTTTGGCAGAAGTAAGAAGCAAGGGAACAGCTGAGAGGACTTTAGACTCAGCAAAGGCAGGTCAGACCTCTTCTCGAGGTTAACAGCTCTGTACAGAAGCTCCCTGAAGGACTTAAGCAGCCATGACGTGCCAGATCTAAGCAATGGCCTATAAGGGCCAAAGGGCCTTTGCGTCATCTAGTCCCACTTTCATTAGTTTGCACTCGGATTTTGACACAATGTACATTTACATGACAGGAAACATTTGTCATTTAGTAAAGGAATGACTTTTAAAAGTTACAGACTTCCTAACTTCATAAATTTCATTGTCAGTCTGTGTGCTGCGTTGACCCCAGCCAGCAACTGAGCACCTGCAGAGCTGCTCGCTCGCTCACTTCCCCAACCCCAGTGGGCCTGGGGAGAGAATATGAAGAACAAAAGCAAAAAACCTTATGGCTCAAGATAAAGACAATTTAACAGTGAAGGGGAGAGGAAAAAAAGAAACCCAACAAAAAAACAACTGATGAAGAAGAAATCACTCACCACCACCATCCAGCAGACCAATGCCCAGCCCATCTCTGAGCAAAGGTCAACTGGAAGCAAAAAACCTGCTTTGTTCTTCTTCCCCTAATCCAGCTTTTTTTGCTGATCATGACATTATGTGGTATGGGATATCCCTTCAGTCAGCTGGGGTCAGCTGTCCTGGCTGTGTCCCCTCCCAGCCTCTTGCCCACCCTGGCCTACTCATTGGGGTAGCAGAGTGAGAAAAAGGGAAAGCCTTGGTGCTATTCAAGCACTGTTCAGCCAAAACATTGGTGTGTTATCGACACTGTTTTAACTTCAAATTCAAAATACAGTACCATGCAGGCTGCTATGAAGAAAGTTAAACTCCATCCCAGCCAGACCCAATTAGAGTTTGCTACTGCTTGCTAACTGTGCTCACAGTGACTCATTTTAGGAGAGACTAGGTTGGCTCACTTTCTGTATTCAGATGTGAAACGGCTTCTGCTGCTACTGTATTTTAGCAAGGTTTGACTGTTTACATCTCTCTGTGGCGTGAGTTTACTGTCTCCCTAAATACACATACCGTATCTCCTACTGCCTGAAGTTTGTGAACATTTCTGGTTTTCATGTGGCTTTGAGGTAACAGTACTTAACAACTGGTTGCTAAAGAAAACAAACCCCAAACTTTATTTGACCTAGAAGGGCAATCAGATACTGTAAATATCCTTGTAAGTCTGGTAACTTATGTCACTGTGCTGAGTCATATAATAATGAAGTTCTTGGCTGTGCAGTGGTATCAGCAGAGAGGGAGCTGTTGCCACCATGCCAGGTTCAGTGACACTGAGGTAGCCCCTTTAAACTGCACAAGCTGAGGAAGAGAAGACAAGGTGAAGGAAATCCTGCCTTTCAGTCAGGACTTGGCTGCCTGAAAATCTGCCTTTCTGGATTTAAAATAGCTACTGGTTTAAAACCATGTTGATTCCTCAAGAGCTAAGTTTTCTTCCTCTAAGCCTGTTAAGTTTGGTACCTATTCTCTTTTGGCCCAATTTAGCCTGTATTTCTTAACTTTTAAGGGACTCTACAACAGTGGTTTTGAGGAGAGACATTGTTGGTGAAGCACAAGGAATTTTTTAGGACTCCTACAAACAATAATCTTTGAATTACACTTGCAAGTAAGGACCTTTTAAATAAAAGCAGAGCACGTTAGGCATGAATGTAGTGCCATCCATGTGTTCAAAGACTGTGATGCTCATTTGTGTCAAGTTATGGCATAGCTCAGATTTCTTCAGCTCGTGTTTATTTCCTTCCAAATGGTTTCATTTAAATAAAGGTTATTCCCAAGTAAGGTCAAAGTAGAGCCATTCCTTAATAGCTGGCTTTTTAGGTTTTGGTTCCATAGAAAATAATTGATTAAAATGATTGTGAAGTTTCTCCTGAAGTGTGAAACAGAGCCACAACTAGTAAAGAGGGAAGGATTTTTAAAATATCATGGAAAGCCTAAGAAATCACTCTGGGCTTAGACAATTTTATATCCAAAAAAATGTTTTCTCATTCTCTTGCAAAATATTTTCAAGTTTTTAAGTTGCCAGGGTGCTGCACAGTTGACCAGGTAAATGTCAGGCAGTAGCCCGTACCAACTAGTGTGTGGGAGTGGGCATAAAACCCTGGCATGACTGGTTGGTTGGCCGGAACATGAGTAAGACAAAAGATGAGCAGACATTGATGGGTGTCCAGGGATGCTCATGAAATTAGAAGCTGGAGCCCAGAAGCATGGAGGGAGCGGGATGTGTTTCAAACTGCTAATCATTTAGGCAATTTTTTTCTCATTCTCTTTTGTTTCCAGGTAAAAGTAAAAAGTTCAGCAAGCAACATACAAAGTAGCTTCCCAGTCATCAGCAAGCTCAGAAAAAAAAAGGTATAATTTCCCTATGCATCACAGCTTTTTTTTTTTTTTTTTTATGGTCATGCCCTCAAAACATTTGCAGGCAGGGGGTTATAACTCTAACTCTTTAGTTAGCAGAAAAAAGAGTGACTTTTACTTTGTTACAGGTGCATATTCAGGCTAATCTGCTTATCATTTCTTTCCATCAGAAGATGCCAGCCATCTTTAGGTTTGTAGTATCTATTTCTGAAAATATTACTTACACCAAAAGCTATGATAACTGTGGTGACAAAGATGGTGTATCCAAGAAGAAGAGACCAACCCCACCAGGTCTTTTCTGATCTTACACAGTCTTTGCATTTCAAATCTGAAACAAAGAGAAAGAAAATTAAGTATTTGAAAAAGAAAAAAAGTTGCTTTTCTGATAAGATTTCATTTGAAGGATTAGTGACGATTGACCAGACAGCACGGTTGTCTTTATTTTTGTCATATTTTCTTTCACTGTTTTTTCAGGCTGAGTTTAAGCTTCTTGTGAAAGAACTGTTGTCTTCTTTTTACTTCAAACATTAGATTTTTGAACATGTTGTAAGCTACTTAAAAAATGGATAGTAAACAAAATTCTAAGTTTACTAAAAGTGGCATATCCAAAAATATCTTTATTGTGTAGCACTCACTTAGGTAATGATGAAAAAGCCAATATAAATGACAGTTATCTTACTAAGTCTCAGCCAACTTTTTCTTTTTTTTTTTTTTTTTTTTTTTTCAAAACTAAACATAAGCTTATGCTCTGATAACCAGAAGAATTTCTGTGTGGCCGCTGTGTTTTTTTAGGGACTCAGAAGAATTACATTGGACAATTGTTAAACATAATGTGAAAGCTAGAATGAGAGAGATCTTTGTGGCATTTAGCATTTGCTAGTCTGGAAAGTCCACATGGAGAAAACTTGGCTTATCTGAAATAGTGTATCTCCATCACTGAGGTCTCATACCCAGCAGGATTACAGAAACTGGATTCATAATTTGAGGATAGGGAAAGAGTTAAAAGGTGTTGAAAATGATTTTACAATCAAATGTATAAAAAGTTTCACTCCCAGATATCCCTGCTTTCATGTACGCTCTTTCTAAAAACCCTCACACTGCTGTGTGAATTTATGGTTCATTTTTCAGTAACTGGAAGAGGAAGCACAAACTGCGTATTTAAGAAAAGACTATTGGCTTATAAAAAGTGAAGAAAATGATAAAAAAGATAATGAAAGATTGTCGGGGATTTGATTTGTTTGTTTGTTTTGGTATGGAGTAAAGTGAAGATCCAGCAAATGTTTGTCAAGAATATTAAAAAAATGTTTTTTTAAATGTATAGATTAAAAAATTAATTAATGCTATATATATAAATATGTAAAATATTTAGAATGCATAAATCAATGTTCTAATGCACAGTGAACTGGTTTAGATCCAAAGAAAAGTCTTTGTCCCCAGGGAGTCTGTCTGTCCAGATGTATAAATAGTTCAAACAAAAGATATGCCTTCCCTCTGCTACTCATACAACTGTAGACTGCTTTTTCCCACCCTTCCTCCAGCAGAGGCAAGTGGTGTGGGAGAAGGCAGTAAGGCTGAAGGAAAATTTAATTCACCTTGCACACATCAAGTCCATTTCTGTCACTCCCAAATGCTCCTTACCATGGACTGTCAGCTTGGTGCCATTTCCACATTTGCCCTGGATTTTCTGCATTAACGTCACATCGCAGAAATAGGAGTTACTGGCATTCTGGTCAACGTTGCTCAGTTTTAAGATAGAGAACCCCCTGAGGGTGTTCTTTGTAATGTGTACCAGTGGCCTGCCTGTGCTGGGGCTCGAGTGGAGGCTCTGCTGGTTGTGGCAGTCAGGGCCTTTCCTCCAGTACACAACTGGCTCCTCGTTCTCATCGCTGGGGTACTCAAATACACACAGCATCCACACCGTGGAGTTAAGGAGCACACTGGCATCTTCAGGGTATTGCATGACCGAAAGCTCCGGCTGACTGCTGGCTGTAAGGTGTAAATAAAGGACATTCAAATAAACAGAGCTATGCTCTCAGGAAAGGTTGTCTTGGCCAGCTGAATACATGGGCATAGTCGATATCTGGACATACAGAAAGCCATAGCTGTAAGCACGTATAGCAAAAGGTGCACAAGAGTGAGGCAAACAGTTTTGCTACTGCCTTCTGAGAAACCAGTGCTGCAGTTAGCATTCAAAACAGAGTTAGAAAGACAGTCATTAACTTTGCCTAAAGATCATGTATCAAATAAATTACACGTAGGGTATAAGAACTGCAAGCCCAGGAGGTGACAAAGTAGGAGTTGCAAACAGAGGAGAGGATTAGATTAAATTTGCATACAGTTCCTATTAAACTTTTGGGATGCCTTCATAACAAAATTTTGCTCTGGGAAATTTCAGACAATATTTTCAACTTGCAAAAAGTTCTAGAAAAAATACACATACTTTTATAAACTTAAGATGTTCTGCAAGTGTCTGCACTTCATCTAAATATTATATTTCCTATGTATACAATAGTTTCTGGCTCAAATTTATTGTTTCTATAGAAGTTTGTCAGATACATTATTTACACAATTAACAGTGACTTGATAGTTATTGGACATATTAAAATTTGTATGAAAACAAAGGATGACACTAAAACTTGTTTTGGCAACAACTGAAAAAGCTCTGAAAATCCCTTTATTCTGATCACCATGCAAAACTGAAATGCTCTTTTCACAATTGCTGTATATGTGCATATAATATTTTTAATGAAGGAGTCTTACCAGGCAATACATATTGCCAATAGCACAGATAAAATAATGACATAACTATCTCATACTGTAAATTTAACTAATGAAAAGATGTGAAAAATCTATTTCCATGCTGTGAATTTGAAGGAGACCTGGGGAAAAATGGCAGTTAAAATTGTTCTAGAGGTCAATATCACAAAAAAAAAAAAAAAAAAAAAGAAAAGCCAGGATTATATTCAAATGGGATTAGAGCAAAGGAAACTAAAAAACTTTATTACCATCTTAAAAGTAATGTTAATGCTCTGTTAATTTTATCCTATTATTTCAATACTTCATTATTTAAATATTTGCATGACCTTTCTTACAGGCAAGAATACTGGAAAGAAAGGAAACACAATTACAGCTAAACAGAGTAAAAATTAAAAATGAAATAAATACAACAGTAATGAATATTTTAGGAAAAAAGACTTCTGTACACGTATTAAACTAAATACAAGGATTATTCAAGTTTACACAGGCTCACTGCTTAGAATATTTTCTATGCAATCTCAAAACAATCTTCAATTTCCATAATCTTTCAACTTTGGTAGTTCCTGACATCACACCCCAGAGTCCTTGGGTATTTTTTTGATTTTTCAAGTAAAGCCTTATATGGATACTATGTGCACATAAACTAACTCTATACAGTTAATGCAGAAGGATGATGAATCCATAGATGATGGATATTTTGAGATAAAATTCTTGCACATATACAGACAACAATGAGCAAAATGACTGGGAGCATGCCTGAAGTAAATCTATTACTGTGCTTTGAACACCTAAATGAAAAAAGAAAAAAAAAAAGGCAAAAAAAGCACCGTGAACAAGAATACACCTCAAGGAACAAATCTGATATTAATTGCAAAAGATCCAGAAGGCTAAACCGATAATGCATTTGGACATTGCCTCTTCCAGAGGCAATCTCTAGCCAGTCTAAAAGCTGGCAGGCTGCAACATCTGCATTACCTCCCTCACCACAGGCATGATGGCATGAGCCAAATCCTGGAGGTCACTGAAGTGCACTTAGGCAATCCTCAACTGGCGAATAGTTTGAAGGCAGTTTCCCAGGCAGCGTAGTGATGAACTCTTATGATTTCTTGTGAATAACAGAATGATCCCCTACTTGACACCCATTTCAGTTCACATCTCTTTTTAGTACCTTATATGAGTAAACTTTATCTTCATTTGAGTTTTGAAATTCTAATTAATAAATCACGTGAGATTATTCCACTTAAAATTCAGTTATTTACACTTCAATTATCCACATTTAAATGCCTTCACTTAACCATACTCTTCCTTTGTAGTCAATAAACAGAAATAGTAACTTAAAGGCAAGATTAATTTCATGCCACAATAAAGGTTTAAGCAGATAAATTTTTTTTTTAACTATAAAAGTACCTATTTCTCACAGAGTAATGATTTCAGATAAAGCTATTTAAAATTCTGTGAAATGAATCTTTTCCTTTCCATCTGAGAACATAAAACTAGATTTCCACCACAAATGTTCATGTATTTATGTAGTTGCTTTCAAATGAAATGGTTTGTCTTTTAAGTTTTACATCTGCATTTTTATATGGCATATAAAAAAATTGGAAAGTCATTACTCAGAGCAAATAAAACATGCTTTTAAAAATATAAGAACAAATCAATAAGATGTTTTAAAACAACAGCTGATTACTCCTATTTTTATATAGTAATTTTTTTTAGATGTTTTGTCTTTTGAATGTATGTACTAAGAAATGTATGTTCAGAAATGACTGGGCTGTACTGGAAAGAGATTCCTGAAAGCTATTGTGAAACACGTTTTAAAATGGAAATAATCCAGAGGAGTTTCTGGGACACACTTTTCATTTGGGTGAAAAATAAATATCTTATAAAATCAGTACATCACAATGACAGCAATATTTCACTACCCACAGAAAACCCGTCTCACCTCAGTCAATGAAGGAGAGGTAGCCAACTTTGTGAAGAGAAACAGATGGCTCATATCTGAAATACCTTTGCATTTTCATCAGGCTGTACAATTAAAAAAGAATTAGCCCCAACGTTTCTTTTAAGTTTGTTGGTATAAGTGAAGACACACACTTTTGAAAGTACTCCAAGACCCAGTTTTATAAAAATCCTGAAATAAATTTAGCATGTTGTCCAGTTGACCTATATATAAAAATATCAGTATAGATTCCTAACAAGCAAAAATGAGCTCATATTTTTCTCCTTCTTCAGTCAGATGTAATTTTAATTTTGTGCCAATCATGTAATTTTAATTTCTGTCTCTCCTTTAAGTACTTTTATACTTTTTTCTCATTTTTGCTTTCCTCCATAGAACAGCAGCTTGAAGATTTTACAAAGTAAAACTGAGCAACTGACAATTTCATCCTTGATTAAAAATTAGCACTGCCTTCCTTGTTCAGTTAGGGTTTGGAGAATTCTAGGGTAAAATAATAAAAAAATAAACCCTCAACACCCACCACCACCACCACCACCTTACCTGCAAAGTGAGCAAAATGAGATACTGTAATTAATACACCAAGCCGCATCATTTTCTTGGGTTTGCTAATGCAGAGGTTCTAAAACCTCAGCCAAGACTAGTGATAACACAGCTTTCAGCAAGTAGTTGAAAATTAAAGTCCTCCTAAAAACATGTTTTTAACCTTGTTTCTAAGGGGAGGTTCTTGTGGTTTCATTCTCTGTAACTATTTCCCTTTCTACCATACATCCTGGATGTTGCAACATATTAGCTTCTAATATCACAGTTTCAAACTGAACTCCACTAGGACTGTGTTTCCATTCTCAGCATTTTCTTCAGATGACTAGAAGGATCAGTTTTGTATGGCAAATTTACTCAAAGCTGCCAGTCTGAAAAAAAAAAAAAAAAAAAAAAAAACCAAAACCAAAAAAAAAAACCCCAACAAAAAAAAACCACAAAAAAACCCAACTAAAAAAGCCCAAGGTTGGGAAAAGTGGTTACAATGTTTGCAATACACATCCAACCCTGATGCTTTTGCTCAAAGGCCTGTTTGGGCCTTAAACATGGCATGGTTGAAGATGACTTTGCTTTATCTAGTATTGGTCCAATTAGACAAATTAAATATACCACAGGAATGGTTCAGAAGAAACATTGTTTGTCTTTGCTAAAATGATATTGAATGTCTAATTATCATCCTGCAGTCCAGGATACATGAATATTAGCTGCCAAACCTATAACATGGCAAAGAGGACACTGTAGTTACCCTCCTAATACATACCTTCTGAATTTACAGAAGCCCATTAGGTTAGCTAATGTCTTTGTAGCTCTGTGTATAGACTATTAAATTTCACCCAGCAAAATTACCCATGAACTTAACTAAAACTTGCTTTCATCCAGCTACTCTGCCTACAGATTTGAATGTCTAGGTTTGACTAACAGATAACTTCCATGGAAATATCCAGTTTTGATCTGAAGGCTTTGAGAGATAGATAGTCTACCAACTGAATGGGTAGCTGCTGTGATGACTAATCACTGTCACTGTGAAAGGCTGTGTCTTCATTTGTATTCTGATCTCTGTCTTCACCTTCTCATCACAGAAACAGCTTTGACACATCTTCTAGAGCCCTTAAAAAAAAAAAAAAAAAAAAAGGTGTTACTGTAGATGATAGTATACATTATATAAGATAATCTCCTGATATTCTTTTTCAGTAAAAAAACAAAATGTATGCAAGTTGCTTGCTTTAAGACATCTCCATCCTGGAATAAGGCATTTGATTCTGTTTCTTGTGACTGGTATGCCTTAAAGCCAGAGTCCTTTAAAACCCCTTTACTTCAGGGTTAAAATCAAATTCTTATTCTTCTGCCCCTCTGTCTTGTTTACAGATCCAAGGATATTCCTCCACAGCATCTTACCGGGAGGTCACTGTCAGCTGATTTTCTACCTGAAATGTTATGTGTCTTTTCAGAGTCACTGCTTTCTAAAGGGGTATAGGTATATCACACATTCCTTAAACAGCATTATGGGTGCAGCCAAACCCTCCAGCTTTCCAGTACATGTTATTTAATGATGATTCCTCAGTGATGATTTTTAGAGATGTTAGACTGTATACTCTAATAATTTTAATTATTTACACCTATGTCTTAATTCACATTCATTCAAAGGTACATCATAGAAAAAAAATTTGTGTTAACTCATTTTGTTATCAGCAGATAAACAGATGTATTTAATTATTTCTACCAGCATCTGAATATAAGAATATCTAACTGGATATGATTCTTATTGATCACATCTGATACTAATCAGGTTGAAAAGAAAAATAAAAAAAGTGCAAAACACTACAAATTTCCTGTTTCTAGATAGTAACTCCTCAGATAACACTATCTTTATAACATTTTGAACAACAGTGATAAAAGCCCTTTAAGATACTGACTTGAGTAAGAAATAACTGACTCAGAGAAAACTGATTGAAGACAAGCATAAATAATTTAATGCCGCTGGTTTGGGATTCACACATGCATTTAAGCAGCTATCCAGTGTCAGAAGAAACAGAATGGGTTTTGTTTTGGGTTTTTTTTTGTTTTGTTTTGTTTTCTTGAAAATTAATTTAATTAACCAGATAGCAGTAGAGTTGTTCTATATCCTAACCAAGTGATTATCTTGGTATCTTGATCCAATGAATTTAGCTCAGCTAAAGTTTCACCTGGTTTTAACAATGTGTAATTACATTAGTGCTGAACTATACTATCAAGTAGAACTTCAGGTTGTAAATAAGCATTGGTTTATTGACTGAGTATTCAGCAAAAAGAAAGTCTTCCCTATAATTGTAACTATCTCAGCCATTAAGAAATTGCTATTTTAATTGCCTTGAAGTTTGTGTTAATGTTATACAAGGTAAAACCTCTATATTATCTTCCTAAAATACTAGAGAAAATTGCTAATGAGCTGAAATCCTGCCAGAGCTTTGAGTTTCAGCTAACCAAAAGATTTATGTTCATACTTAAAGATAAGCACATGCTTAAGTCTTTTTCTATTCATTAAAGATGTTTGAGAAGAAACTATGTCCCATAGGAATGATGTGCATGTGGCATAAGCACTTTCATGAAGAGAAACCAGATTACTTTTGTACTTAGCTATGCCAGTGAAACTTGTGACCAAGAAAACATGACAAAATAACTGAAATAATGAAGAGTTTAAACAAGATGAAATCTAAAAATGCTCTTTTATGGCATAGAATGGGAACTATTAAAATGTCATTGCATAAAAAGTGTTTTTACTCTCTAGAACTGGAGGGATATTAATCCTTAAATATTTTATATTCTATAAATACCCTGTGCATGAAATGGCTGACAGAGAAGAATTTTAAGGTTTGAAACTTCAAACAAGTTAAGAACTGGACAATGACCTTCTAACTCTTAAAAAGAAGTGCATAACTTTAAGATACCTAATGATTAGGGGATTGATGGGTAGATCTATTTCAGGGCCATCTCATGGTGATGAAAATAAGAATCTGCACTATAAAAGTATTAGAGAGAGACCAACATGTAAGTACAATCACATTTAGATTTTTCTGTCAGTCCTGTGTGATTTCTTATTACTAGATTCAACTATAATTTCAGGGAATTTAGAAACTTGAGTCTGATTCCCTGAAAATTATCTTTTTAATTTTCTGCTGAAATGAGGATTAGATATAAGACTATAACAATGACAATACCTATTAAAAAGACTTTGATTCCAGCTGATTATTTTCCTTCCACAGGACTGGAAAAAAAGAAGGCTAGATTTAATGAATAGGCTCTAGCTCTTCCATTAGCAGCATTATTTTCCACTATGCCAAGATTTATGTGAGTGGTGAGAGTTAAGAGTGTAACTGAATGAGTGCTTCACTGCTCTGTGGTTGCAACCTGGAGGAGTGGCATAGTTAATTAACATCTAGATGAAAAACAAATACACAATCTGTTGTGAAAAGGTATCACCAAGAGATGAGAAAATAAATTTTGTGCCAATTTCCAACTGAAGCAATGAAAAAGGATAACAAGACATGAGGGAAGAACCAAACAATCTCAGACAGTAATATTTCTTCACCAATCCTTATTTAGTGGTATTTGTCCATGAGAAGCAATTAAGCATTTTATGAAGTCTGTAGAACAGGAGGTGAATGTGGCTGCATGAAATAAAACAGTGCATCAGAGTTTGACAACTACCCCAAAATAGCTACTTTACAACATAGAACAGTTAAAGTAGGCATCTCCTTAGCATATCTTAAACAAGTAGCATTCAGTCTATTGTTTAGGTTTATTCATCATTAAATTTAGAGTCCAACAGAGCAGGCAAACACTATAAAAGCTTCCTAATGGTAAAGAACAGCAGACCTCTGGAACAGCTTCTCTGGGAAGGCTGGAGACCTTTGAGAAAGGTGAGACAAGCACGTGTGAAGAATGACACAGATGTAGTGGATCCTGTACTGGCCAATGGTGGAGGACATGCTTTGTTGCTGACTAGTACATATGGCAGCAGGATTTCTCTGCATTTTCTGATCAGATGTACAAGGTGTGAGAGGGTGTTGTGGTTTAGCCCCAGTCAGCAACTAAGCACCAAGCAGCCGCTCGCTCGCTCCCCCACTCCAGTGGGATGCAGGAGAGAATCGGAAGGGCAAAAGTAAGAAAACTCATGGGTTGAGATAAGAACAGTTTAATAATTAAAATTAAACGGCATTACAGTAGTAATAATAATAACAATAATAATATGATGAAGAGAGAGAGAGAGAACCCAGGACAGGGGGGATTAAAAAAACCCGAACAAACAACAAGTGATGCAACCCCTCACCACAGACCGACTGATACGCCAGTCCCCAAGCCGTGATCGCTGCTTCCCCCGGCCAACTCCCCCCAGTTACTATACCAGGCATGACATCATCTGATATGGAATATTCCCCTGGCCAGCCCAGATCAGCTGTCCCAGTTGTGCCCCCTCACTACACCCCTTGCAAAGCACAGGAAGCTGGAAAAGTCCTTGACCAGAATAAGCACCATCTGGCAACGCTTAGCACCTACTTAGCACCTACTTAGCAACAATTAAAACATCAGTGCGGCATCAACACCATTCGCACACTAAATCCAAAACACACCACACCAGCTACAGTGAAGAAAACTAACTCCATCTTAGCTAAAACCATGGTAGAGGGTTGCCACAATAGCACAGACTGAGAGAACCTACCTGACCACTGAAGCTGCTTTAATTCCTGTTGGTGAAAACTTCAGAAAAAATCTGCAGGTTCCCCAGTTGATCCAGAGCATGTAAACTCCTGCTGGGTGTCTCTGTCATGGTGCATCATTTAGCCTAGTAGAAAGTTAAAGGCACTGCAGGATCCTTTCTAATGATAACCAGAACAAAACAGGAGTACAAATTAAATTCAGAAGGGAAAAGAAAATACTTTAATGGTACTCTACATTCACAGTTAGGAGAGAAACTGAATGAAATCACAGGTGAGATATGGGGAGAGTATGTAGTCTAATTTGACCAAACTTACAAGCTTAATTTAATTATTTAGCAGTTCCTAATTTTTATAGCCAAGAGAGGAAATTCCATCAATACTTACTTACCATGTATATACATTTCTTTACTAACCACTATGAACTGAAAGTGCCATTAATCATTTGAAATTTGGAGATCAAATTTATGCAGTGTTCCTTTCAGTAAGCAGGTATGGATGGCGATGCCAACAGTGCATGTCAGCAGTAGATCTGCAGCTTACAAATTGGAGTTAGTGCAAATTGTTTATGAAGTCAGCTGATTTCAGACCCCAGGATTGTTGTGTGTTCCTAATAAATAAAAAACTAATTACTGTTTGAACAAGATCATTGGAGAAAAATAGCTTTATTGGATTTAAAAAATAAATGTTATGCAATTAAGAAAACTCTCTGTAATGAACATTACTGGGTGGCATCTTGGCTTCTGGTTTAATCAGAATACTTGGAGATGAGGAATTTGAGACTTTCCACGCAGAGGAATCTGGAACCTGCTAGCAGTTCATTGCTCTCCATTGACATATCTACACGCAGAGCTGGTTTTTCCTCTGTGATGAAGTGTGTTTCCACATTCTGGAGGCTTCTTCCATATTCACTGAGTAGGAGTGGAATAAGCTTGAGACTAAAACACCTGCGTTTTGCTATCTCTGTGTGTAAGGAGTGTTTGAGCTGCCACCATACTTAATGGAAATGCAGTCAGTATCTGCAGTGGAGCTTATGAGACATTTCAGCTGACCAGCTGATAGAAGTCTACACTATATTGACATGACTTACTCTTCCTGGGGTTTCTTTTCTTGAATCTAATGCAGAGAGATCCAAAATAGTAGTTAAATGCTTAACAAACCACCCAAGCAGTATAATGGCATGACATTTTAGCAGGCTGCATGAATCAAAATATTTCTGCCAAAACCAACACAGCGATTCAACATTCTGATCCTGGAGATACCCAAAAGTGATAATTCCAGAGTTTCACTACTCATATATGATCCTCTGAGATGTCACATATAGACCCACCCCAATCCTTCGCATGTACTCAGAGGATTTTTAATGTACCTGGTCAGCTCTGAACTGTCTCAAAAATGCTGTAATGAACATATTTTTTACTGATGTTATACAGCACTTGTATAAGAAATGGTAAGCTGCAGTCCTTCCTCAGCTTATCAAGGTGAAATTTTGCATTACACGAAGCCCTGGAGTGCAGTACGAATCAAGTTATTATGGAGTCTAAACACCCTTCTTTTGTCTTTCTCCATCCTTATTCCCTTAGTTCTCTTCTGCGTTGACGATGGAGACCATATTGAAGGTTGCCCTCTGACCTGGAAATATTATTTACCCTATTAAACTGAAGACATATTACTGCACTGCTTTTCACTGTCCACTGCTGTATCATAGAAGGGAAGCAGTTCATCAAATAGGCAGAAACCAAACCATTTTGGTCTTTGTAGATCAATATCAAACCTTTAAAATCCACCCAGAGATCTAAAGGCAGCTAGTGCAAAGCAGAAAATTATCATGGTATATATTCCCACTGAGAAATCAATTCAATAAAGAAGCCATAGATTTTTATATTGACTTTGGTTTCTAAACTGGACTGAGGTGTAACTACATTTAGGGTGCCCTGCAGTAAAATAGTCTCAAAACTATAAACACAGGAGTCCCAGTAAACAAATGAGGATATCTCTTTAGGTAGGAGTTATCATATTCAGATGGTAGGACATCATCCCACAGAAAACAAAACAGAAAAAGAAAAAGAAGAAAAAAGAAAAATACGTTCTTGCACATCTTGTTTGCACGATGATGATATAACTGTGATGTAAACTGATGTTACAGTGCTTGGAAATCTCACTGGTTGACTGTGTAAAAACTGCAACCATGCACTCCCAGAGAAATCTTCACCTTGTGTTATGTTTTGAATCATCTACCCTACCAATTGTATTGTGAATTTATTTGGACTGAGCTTCAGCTGCCCAGCTGTTACATTTTACATTTGGGTAAGAGTGCGATAACCATTGTAAGAGTCTCTCAGTCTCCTGAATGCTACCACCACAGTGAAAACTCTGGAGTAGATGCTCCTACATGCCACAGTCCTGCTTGCCAGAGAAAAGACTAAGCCAGGTATAAGACAATCCTTACATGAGGTACAAAATAATTTTTTATCAGAACTACCATTTGAAACCTCCAAAAGAAAAGATGAATCCTTTTCAAGAGTAGCTCTGTTCACTGCCAAATCAACAGGTCTTTGTGCTTTCTCATATCAGAAGTAAGCGAAACACTCATCAAGCCTAATGTTCTTCATCTGCTGGCAGGAAGAGTAAAAAACCGATGAGGTCTTTCTACATTATATGTCAGTTTCAAAGTGAAACATATTCACTCTCTTTGGAGCAATTCCTTTGACAGAATCTGATAATTTCCCCCTTTTAAGAAAGTATTAATTTAATTACCTAGCAATGAATAAAAATCTTACTTACTTTTTTTTTTTTTTTTTGCAGTTAACTTCACAAACAACTTGAGGTGCAGGACATAAGTCTGAAATCCGACTCTGCTCCTTGAAGAATATGTAGTTTCTCTAGCACTTATGTCAGTGCTGGTGGACTAGCATTGAACAAGACAATTGCTCCAACTTAGAAAGTGCTGTGTTAATGCCCTTCAAATCCCACTCACATTGTCACAATATTTAGACATTCTACCACTTGAATATCAAGCCATGGACTTTTATGTCTACAGAAACTATATTTCATGCATGGAAATAGAAAACTCAAAGAGGGGAGGTAGAGGAAGGAAATCTTAAGGTAAGATGAAAAAGAGGAAGAGAGCACCCTAAAGATAAATGTAAAAACACTAACTTATTTACATATCTTTAGTTTAGTGGTCCCTAACTACAACTCCCAGACAGAATGTTTCCTGTAACTCTTTGATATTCTTCACAGCTGCACAAATGAAATCACCTGATGAGTATTGGTTACTGTATGAGATTGAAGGCTCCAATTCCTAACAATAGCTTTGCAATCAATAATGAAAAATTAATTCTGAAGTTAATACTATTTTGATCCTCTATTATGATTTATCTGTAAACCAGTAATCTAGATTGTCAAAAATGGTCTTCTCTTTGATGGAGAACGCAAAATGTAATTCTAACATTTGAACAAATATCCGCATTTCTTTTTTGCCTGAGGCTCATTGTAATTCATAGAGTTTTTTTCTGCTTTCAGGGCTGTTGATCTGATGAAGAAAATATGCTTTGTTTATCATCAGAAAATGAAGAAGAAAAATAGCTGGCTTCTGAGAAGCTGGAGCTCCAGATTCTACTATTAAAAAATGTGAAAAGAGTTTTTAAAAAATTACTTTAATGAGTGTCCTCAGGACACTGTATTTCCCTCAGTGTAAGATTTCAGATGCTGTCCAAATATCTGGAATGTGGAGCTCGTGGCAGTAATTCTTTACTAATTCCCTTGAGACAATCAATTGATCCATAAATTGAAAAAAACAAATCAAAACAAAACCCAAACACAAAAAACCCCACCTTGAATGATGGAGAAAAACTTAAGCTAGAATTGGATTATATTGGCAGGATGATATACAGAAGCTTATATTATCACAGCCAGCCTTTGTCTTTTTCTTTAATTTATCAAGAGTTTCCAGTGGTAGCAACCTTCCACCTTTGTCCAGCATTAAATGACCTTCTAAGAGTAAAAATCTGAAAGCTAGTATGGCTTTTTCACAAACAGAGCTTATTTGTTCTCCGCCAGTGAAAATCACAGGTGTTAATAATGAAGCAACTAAACTACTGTTTTCTATCCCTGTGGAGAAACCAGCAGCAATCTGGGAAACAGATGGGCTAGCAAGAGTGGTAATTCAGATTCTTATACACATATGAGATTAAACTGCAAAATAGTTGGTTTTTACGTTAATCAGCAAATGTTTTATATGTTACACTGTCAAACTGAAACAGTGAAAATGCTGTGTGTGTTAAACCACCGATAGTGACAGGAGAGATAAAACTTCCTCTTTTTTAATTTGCTTTCTTGGGTTTTTTTTAGAGGCTAGAAAAAAACACAGAAAAGCTAATGCTTTCTACTGCAAGTCTAGTGGGTTTTTTTCCCTTTAATTTTAAAACCGAAATTAATACAGATAAGCACATAAAAAGTACTCCAAAGAGCAGTACTCTTAGAAGTGATACCATGAGATCCATAGAGAAACAATTTTATTGGCCCATATAATCTTTTCCTTTAATATAACATTTAATTCACTCCCTCTGCAAACACAAAATATCCAGGGAGCTATCAGACTTGTTGCATTTTTGTAAAATGTTGCCTTTTTTAAAATAATTTTATCTGTTTTGATTGTGGCAACAGTTTTCCTTCCTTCCTCCCAATTCTTTTTCAATCTCTGGAAATTTCCTGTGTAAACTGTTTTCAATCTGAGTAGGCGTTTAGTATGCAATTAGGCTCAATATCACAAATACCATGTAGTTACCTAAAGTAAAATAAAGGCAAAGTTTAAGAACATAAATCAAAGAGAGAGCTTATAAAAATCATGCTGAGCTTGCTTATGTCCTGAATGACTGTTGAAAGTCAAGAATAGTGGCTTGACTATTCTATTTCTAACGCTACATGGTCTTTCCAAATTAAGTCTCTTTCTAGGTAAGTGAATCCCCTGGAGGGCCCCATGCAATCTGAGAGCAATGTAGACCGATGTGACTGAGTTCAGCAGAAGCACCCACCACAACTTTCATTCAGTAACACAGCCAGCGAAAGGGAAGGTGCTGCAAGCAACGTGCTATAACAGGCGATGCTGGAAGGTCTGCAGCGGAACAGAGGGAGTGGGGCTCTGGGCTTCAGTCTGAAAATGTTTTACTGTAACTGAAGATCTGGCCATACACAACTCCGTGTTCTGGCTAGCTGGAACTGAGTTTGAAACCACGTTAGCCAAGAAATGTTTTTCACTTAAAAAAAATGCTGAAAGCAAGGCAAAACAAAGTAATTTTCTATCTCCATAAAACTCACAGCATTATTAACCATTCTGAACAGTATTTGTTGTTTGAAGTAGGGACATCTTTAGAATGCTTGTAGGTGTCTACTGTGGTTATCGACTGTATTTTGTGCTTATGGCAATGAAACTAAACAAAAAGGAAACCATCCTATTTCTTTCCGTTCTCTAATATTTCCATCCACTAGAAATTTGAAGGCCCAATTCTCTGTTATGTGATATTGGTTTGTTGTAGAGGGGGCAAACGGTTTCAGAGTCAGATTTGATACAACTTTTGAGCCTTTTAGGCCAGCCATGCTATAGTCCTAAAGGGATGAACCTGAAAGGAAAAAGTAATGCTTTGATTTTACATGTCTGTTGTGGGATATCTCTCTTCTATCCGTGATAAGCACACACACATTTTCCACTGACAGCATCAGCCTTCCTCTTTGTGCTTCAGAAGCTAAGGCACAGATTCTTCTGATGTTTGCAAATCCTGCTTTTAGGAAGTTTGGGCATTATTGACATTGTCTTCAACAGCATTTAATAATGGAAAGTGGCTGACCAATTCAGTGGCAAGTAAAGTAATCATTTGAAGGATGACTGAGGAAGTTGGGAAAGATAAATGTAGACAACCTTTCACTTTTGTTTCCCTCCTCTTTTTCCCCTCTTTCAATTCGATTTTGTACTTTGTATAGGATCATTGTGTCCTGTTTGAGCAGTTGAATATGGGAAGAATAATGGAATTGCACGTAGTTCTCTTATTCTGGTCTCTTACATCATTAGTTTTTTTAATTATACTGATTTTTGAAAATATAAACAAACCTTGTGTTAAAGCCATGTAATTACAATTTATGTTTTTAGGCATAACACATTATGTTGTTATTAAAATGCATCCAGTTCTGTCACTTATACCATACTTAGTTTACAGTAAGCACACTGTATTGCTTAATTTGCTTTTATTTACCACGTATATTGAACTAGGTTTACAGGCATATATTTATTAAAACATCTAATTTTATTCTTGTTGGTTTAATCAGGTTTATATTGTAGAAACATGGATAATTATCTGTGGAAGATATATAGGGATATTTCATTATAAGAGGGTAACTAAGAAACAAATTGGACATAACCTTTACTAAACCATTTAAACTCTTGAGTCTCAATTTACCTTTTGTAAAGTTGGAGGAATAATAATTTTGTTTGCTGTTCTCATCCTATAGATTTCTAAGGTTTTCAGACCAGCAACTTCATCCTATTATTTACTTATACAATATAAGAGAGAAAAACTTTCCATCTCTGTTGATATGTTGTCTTTTTGGTGTTATGATGGCATCTGAGGACCATGGGTAACCTCTACTGGAACAAAATTGTACAGGTAGCCAGGGCAAAACAGCCTAAGTCTGGCTTTTCCCAAAAGGCTGTGCTCTAACAGACCTGACACTGCCATTAAATCTATTATCTATTTAAAACTGGCAGTTTCTCAGTTTCTTTTTTTGTGGGATGGGAGGAGACTGTTAAATTAGCAAGTATAAGACTGGGAAGTTTAAAACTGTTAACATTACAGTTAAACTGTAATGTTTAAGCTCCCAAAAAAGCATTCCTTAGTGCTGCAGGGACTGTGTTTAAGAAATGTCCAATTACTTACAGTAGTAAAGAGGAAACAGTAAAAATGTAGATATCCATGCTGCAAGATAGAGCACTGAAGATAAGGGAAAAGGTTGGTACTTTTAGTAAGTTATTTATAACAGACATGACAGGAAATTCTTAAAAGTCTTCAGTTGATAGCCGTGAGTCCGTAGTACTTTAATTTATCACTGTGGTGATAAATGAAAGAGAGTTTCATTTTTGTCTTTGAAACTTGAATTAAATATTCTTCTTACATGAGAAATATTTTAGGAACTTTTTACTTTATATAGCCAGTGAGGTTAGGAGCCAAGTTTTCTGCAGCAGGTGTAGTAGCACAATGCTTTTTTTAATTCAAGCTCTGCCTCCATTTGCTGAACCACAAATATTGTATAAATGGCAGCAATTGGCCATCATGATGCATCAGTAACGTCACTCTCAAGTGACATCCCTAAAGGGTGGCAGATGGTATCTAAACCAGCTGTCAAATCCTAATAAGTAGAGGTCAGAACAGCATCTGTCTCCATTAGTGCACCCTTGCTGACATGCAACAAAGCTCATTTAAGTTTTGTCGTTGCTGTTAGTTCAGTATGGAAGGGTCTTTTAATGAAAATATAAGATGATAAATTGCAAGTAACTGGCCCAAATATCTTCCTGTGTGGTTTATGCATTTTAAAGTCAAGTAGCAGATACTGTTCATAATTGTTTGCTTGAAATGTATGCCCAAAAATATTCATCAGCAGATTGATAAATGCTCCAGCTGCTCTCAAGATAAGACTCGTGATTTCTAGTCAAATAGTACAAGCCTCAGTATTATTTGATGGGAGGTATGCTGAAGTGTCACCAAGGTGCTATGATTTTCCTGCAAAAAAATCAGTTCAGAGGCATAGTAACTCCAGGTGGATTTAGTGACTTCTGAATGTCAAATACGACTCTCAAACATAGTTCCTGCTTCATTATTGTGTTTGTCCCTTAATGTTAAAAGGGTTTTGTTCCTTGAGATTCTTTAATTTTAAAGGTCATTGCAGATGATTGTACACTGAAAAAGTGGAAGCTTAGTTAAGGTGTGAAAAATTATTTCTATATGATAAAATCCTACTCTATTCTTTTCTGTGATCTTGCATTTCCAAAGTCTGTCTGTGGAGGTAAAGGTCAAGGGAGAGAGAGGAGAAGAAGCGGAAGAAGAAGGAGAGGGACAGAAGACAGAGGCAGAGGCAGAGAGGGAGAGGGAAAGGGAAGGAAAAAGTCAGGAAAGGAGAAGGAGAAGGAGAAAGAGAAAGAGTAGGAGAAGGAGAAGGAGAAGCAAAGTGAGATGAGGAGAGTGTAAAGTATGTTATGCATGATGGATGTTTGACAGGATGTTTTGAAATTACCAGGGCCCACTGCTGAAGAAAGAAGTAGCAAGTTCAATTTCATATACCTGCGTCATATGCCTTCGTAGTGTATTAAGGGGAAGCTTAATATTTTAAAGTGTCTTTTTATGTTTTCCATCTTTCTCTGCTGTGACGAAATTGGAAAAGTGTTAACAAAATTCTCAAATATTGTTAGATATGTAGTTGTAGTTTTCATTAGAGATCTGTGATTTGACTTTGAGAGCTAGAAAGGCAGGGTTAAATGGTCAAGATTTGATGTGTCTTAAGACAAGCTTCTCCTTTTCAGTGCAAGGAGGCCACCACCAGACTGGCCAAGGGATTCAGTTTTCTGAGGGTAACTTGTCAGAGCTACTCAGCAGGTGGTAAAAAAATTTCCAAAATGCTTCCTTTTGAAGAAGTCTGGGCTAGCCAAAAAGTCTGGGCTAGCCAAAAAGTCTGGGCTAGCCAAATTTTCAGTTCGTTTCTTTACCCTCTGCCCATTACCTGTCTCAGTGTAATTTGTCATTGGTTATAAACAGTTGTCAGGGATTTTTTACTACTTTTTATTTTAATATTTCTTTTCTTCTTGATCATCACTGCAACAGACCTAATGTTTTTTAACACAGCCTGTTACTGCCTTAGTCAGTTGGCAGCCTGCCCCCAGCTATGTTGTTTTATTACTAGTAGGAGTTGAGATATGAGAGGTACATAGTTCCCAATGGCAACAAATGTAAACAGAAAAAAAACGGACCTCTCTGTGAAACCCTCAAAAGAAACAGTGCTAACCAAAGAAACCACATGACATTCATGGGGCTCTAAATGAAGTGGCCTTCCTTTAATCCTTTAGCTAGGCTAATTGTTTTAACAGTTGTCAGGACGGACTTTCTTAAAATGTTGCAGGGAAGGATTTCTTTTTTCCTAAGATGGAACATGGGTTTTGTGGCTACTTCATCATAATGGGCAATATCACAAAAGCTTGCATTGTGTCATGTGGCAGAATACCATTACCAGGGAAATCATGTTATATTTCCTGACATCAATGTTATCTGCTCCACTTCATCAAATAGCCGTTTTATCAGTGAAGACATTCAGTTATCAGTTATAAACTGTTGTATTTTGTGGCAAATATGATAGCAAATTAATCCCCTATTTCTCCTTTTTAGCAAGAACTGTTTCAGACACAGGCACCCTCTAAGCTCTGCACATCTTCCACCTCTGCTGCATCATCTGCAATCTAGTTTGGCTGTGAGATTGCTGTTTGTTCTGCAAGTCACTTCAGGGTGAGATTCTGACTGTGGAGAAGCTACAAAGAGACATTACTGCTTTGGTTTAATGTTGGAGTGAAGCAGTGTGCCTGTTTTTGTGTGTCTTCATAGAGCTGTGATCCAGGAATCCACAGCTTTCCCACTCACAGCTGGACCTTACTCTGTGCTCAGGTCTAGTGTTGTAATCCTGACTTGTTTCAGAAACATCGGCAAAACAGAATGTGCCACTCACAGGGACAATAAAACCCTGGCACAGTTATTGTGACCCACCTCTAGGTCTGGAAGATCATTTACTGCAATATTTGGTTTTGAAGGAGAATATCACTCTTCTGCCACCTCTCACGGAGTAACTGTGCCAGGATTCTTCTTAGCACTTTCTGCATAGCTGAAAGCCAGCCTTGGTCCTGCAGCTGACCTCAGCTCAGGGCTGACATTAGAATAGGTTAATGCCAGGACACAAAATGCTCTTTTGGAGCTGCTCACCAGGAAGCTCGGGACACTCACACTGAGGCATGCATGTTGCCTAAAGTGTCAGAGCATATAAGCAGCAGAGCCTCACTGGAAAAGCACCAAGGACAAAGGATTATAAGCATTTAGGACTGGAGACTAAGTCTTGCTGCAATATTACCGACATTTTTAACTAAAGGGAGGAAAACTAGCATCTGCAAATTGCCTTACAGGTGATGTCACCTCTGATGTTGAGATCCAGACCTAACAATTTGCTGTTTAAATTTCCTCCCCTGTGCTATGAGATTGCATATTGGAAGTATTTGGGAACTACCTTTGGGTAAAAGCTTTTCATTTTAATGTTTTCTATATCATAGTTCAAAGAGAGATTTCTGGAGGAAACATCTGTGGCTTGCAATGTGTTGAACTGTGGGAAAGGCATGCGGCAAGCAGTTCTGTTGAACATAATTTCTAATGTTACTAAGCCATTCAGTGAGCCTCTTTTCCCGCTACTGCTCCATTCACCTGACTGATTTTCTTCATCTGGCTTTATACTTTCTTCTCAAAGTGTGTTCACATTTGCCATTTATTCATTACGTACTATTCAGAATAAAGCTAATCTGTCATTTAAAAGACCTAGACTTCATAAAGTATAGATACTTTCTGCATTTCTAGATTCCTTCAAGCATACAGATCTGTGCCTTATTCTGAGTCAGCATTGGTTCACAAAACAGAAAAATTTGATTAAGCTTTCTGAAGCCTATAGATCTTGGTAAATTAGCACACATGTTTTTTGAGCCATTAGGCCTTCAGCACACAAGGTGGTCACTGCAGAATTAATGAGAAAGGAGTTTGCTTATTGAGCAGTGAGAATGAAATAAATATTATTCCTTTCTCCAGTTTACAGTGCACTATCTATCTTAAATTTTGTTGTTTCTTTGTTTTTGAGTGCTGACCTTTGCAGCCAGAATGTTCCCTTAATGCATTTAGTTTTAATTTAATTTCATAGATATCTTAAAGAACACTGGTAGTATAATCAATATTTAAAAATTGTGTGGCAACTGGAACATTAACATCAAGATTCAAAGCCCATTCATTGTCCAGTTTGATATTTTAACATAGCTTGGCATATTAGCTTGCCTTACAGCACTAACAAGTGAGTCTCCATACAAAAGCGATTCTCAAGAATTATGGAGTAGGTACTTTTGTATCTTGTTTCTGATTGCATTGTACTAAGATGTTTGAACTTTCTTTCTATGGTAAGGAAGATGTGCTCTTGGATCTAGAGACTTTCAAGGAACTTCCTGTACTGGTAGCTGGCATTAAAAAAAGATAGGGACATTTGGAGAGGTTTCAGAAATAAAGTATTCCAAAACATTTTCCTTTTGACTGATTTTATTATGTATATCTATTTATGTATATAGATATATATTTGGATTTAGATGTATATATTTAAATTTGCATTTATGTTTTAAGTGTTCCATACTATTGCAGGAGAAATATTTATGAAGATTCAATGCTCCCTTTGTTCTAGCTTTATTTTGCTTGAATTGGATGTACTGTTCCTCCTTGGTTGTCAACACTGAGCATAACTACCTCTGTTAGCTCCTACAGAGAGAAGAGCTTGTACTGTAGGAAGTTGTGCAAACTTTTATGTAAAACACAAAACCATGCATGGAGAATTTAAAAGAGGTGGACCATAAGTCCTAACTGAATGCCTAAAACACCTTGCTGTAGACTGAACTTTTCCATGTGTATTAGAGATAGAATTAATTATAATTTATCCACTTGATGTTTTCTTGGTTTCTGTAGTTTCTCAGTTTTATTTGTACATTTTCACTCTGAGTACACTGTATTAGTCTTGTTAATAAATGTGCTGTTTCTGAAATGCAGTGTTAGGAGCAGCTACCATCCAGGGCTTCCCCTTAGTTACTTACTTACTTACTAACTACATTATTTATTTATTTACTTACTTACTTACATTAGTTGAAGAGCTCATAACTTTTGAACTATGGGCTTTGTATTGTACTACCACCAAAAGTACTGTTAGATCAAAACCCTCAGTCGGGAAGTGGCTAAGTGTATAGGAGCAAGGGGTCTAACTTCCCTTTTCAGCAGTATGCAGTGTAGATAATACAGTGAATGTATCTATTTATTTTGCTATAGTATAGACAAAAAGTGTCTTGGCTATTAAGTACTACAATTGTCAGCCCATAATTTTCTGTGTCTTCACTTCTTGTCTTGTCAGAATATGCAATGACATAATTTGTTTCATAAAATATTGTACATTTAAGATAAATATATGAGACTGAGAACAAGGGCATGTATTTTTGTTACTTTTACTGGCTGTACCTTCAATGTAATTTCTACAGCTTTGGCAAATATCATATCCAAACACATGGTAACTGTCATTTTTTCTTCGCTACTTCAATTAAGCAAATCCAAAACTATTACATGTGCATCAATTTTATTCACCAATTAAATGTCTTTAACAACATTTTCCCCACAGCTTCATTCTATTTATCAAGTGCTGATGTGCTTTCTGTGTATCTAAAGGGCTGAGGATCTGTTTGTATGGGAAAGTTCCATTACACCATAATAATCTCCAGTTAATTGCACAGCAAATATTTATTTCTCACACATCAAATTAATGAAACAGTTTCAGTAAGAGAAAAATCACATCAGCTTGGCAAACAGCACCTATCAAGCTATGTCAGACTGCCAAGGCATTCTTGGCAGAAATCCTGTATCTAGAAAAATTGTGTACCTTTGGGAATACTGTCATCACTGAATTACTAGATGATAATGTTGTTGTAGGTTTGTTTATTGTTGTTTTGTTTTTTACCTAGAATGAATAAAATAAAAAATTGTTTTTCCAGGTTTACTAATGTGCTGTGCCATGGCTACAACAGTATAATTGAATAACAACCATTTTCAAGCTACTACAAACACCATTCAATCTTAATATTAAATAAGATTAATATTGTATTAGTATTCAGTATTCCTAGAGCATTTACTCCCCCTCTTATATAAATGTGAAAGGAGCTTTAAAAATCAGTTTTCAAAACCCCCACTTTGATTACAATAATGACTCTCTTTCCTGTCTAAGAGCGACATGGATGCTTTTCATGTGTCTGCAACAATGATTGTTTCATATCCCACACATATTTTCATATTCCCTTCCCACCATATTCCCTGTGCTGTGTCATGTGTAAAGGCAATGACACTATATGTAACTGCTTGTAACAACAAAGGACAATCATGCATAGAGTCATAAAGTTTTTTTGAGCAGAGGAAGCAGAAAGCCTAACTTGATCTCTCATTATTTAGGTTCATTGCATTGCTATAAAATTTATACCATTTTTCTTAACAGAAATTTCTGAGAGCCTCATAAATATTTATTTTTGTTTGCACAAACTTCACTATTTATACCATTTCTTCTTCTGAAGCTGATCCAAAAATAGGTGCATGGAATTTGTATCACACATAAGGGCTGTTAGGCTGTCCATAAAGATTCAACTTTAATAACTAGAAATTAACTTAATATTTTAAGTTAATTGAATTTGACATCAACTACCTGGACTTACTAAGCCTACTTTTTTGAAACATGGATGAAAACAATGACATGTAGTTGATTTGCTTTCTTTTTTTTTCCCTTTAAATTGTTTAGATCACAATTAAAAAGATGCTTTTATCCAAGGACTATTCACCTGTTATTTATTACGTGAAGCACACATAAAACTGTGTTCATGAAGGTGGAAAATTTATCCTAAGTTCTCCCTGGCTGTATGTGAAAATGCTACAGCTTTCACTAGGAGATATGGTCATTATAAATAAGGAGAGAAACCCTGAGAAAAGCAAGATTCATAAGACCTTTAAGTAAAATCTTTATTTCTTCTAAAATGTTAATAGGCAATGTCTTTTGAAAATAGGTCAGTCACAATTTTAAAGTCTTGTAATTTGGAAGGATTTGGATAAGTTAGGACTTCAGGTCTCTGGCCCATGGATTAGACAGTTTATTTAGAAGTGAGGATTAGCCACAATGTATTTTTTATTCAAATCTAAATCAAACAGTCTTCTTTCTTACTGTTGTATCAAATCTTTGTTGATTTACCCCCAGGAAGAAATGTTCCTTATTTAAACCCAAAATTTTTTATACTGAAGAAAAATCAATGCATAGAATGGATTAAATAAATAATGTAAAAATACCACAGATAAAAGCTTCCTGTATTCTTAAGTATATACATATACTTATTGTATATATTTATATCACTGATGAAATACTGTCACATTACAGAGATGTAATGTGAAGCAGTCAGTCTTAAAGCTGTTGTTTCAAACAGGAATTCTCCTTGAATATGTTGTTAGTCTTCAAATCTCCCTATGTTTTAGAAATTATTGATTTTGGGGGACATACACCGAGCAAACTAAAACCGAATATAATTTTCTATATCTCTTTGAAAAAAAAACACCCAGAAATATTATAAATCCATGTTATCTTCCCCAACTTAAACTGAAATTATGGTTAGAAATACACAACTAGGAAGAAAATATTCTGTTATATATGCAACAATCTTTACCTAAATAGCCTTTCTGTAGCATATGTATTACTGCAGAACGAGATAGAGAAGTGTGGTGCGAAGTTTTCATCTTATTTCCTTGGCAGATGCTTTGTTACATTGCTCTTACTAAGGATTAAAGTGACTATCCCAAACTTTTATGGTGTAAAATCTTAATATTACAACACTGAATATTCTATAGGTAAGGACCTAAGGTATATCATTAGAAGTTCGGTAACATTCAGTAAATGCAAAAAGGAAACACACATTGTGCCTGGCTGAAGAAAAAGACCTTGAATCACTTACCACTTCTCCCTCTCCCTTCTTCCTGCTCCTATGTATTACCTATACTTTCTTTTGTTATGAAGACATATTCATGAAAGCTGATGACCTGGTCTAAGTCAGATCTGTGTAGGAAAAAAAAAAAAAAAAGAAGATATTAGAAAAAAATTAAACAGCGTATAGAAAAAACATCTGTCAAATCAACCTAAAGTGAATTTGATTATCTTTATTGTGAAAAGTTTGTCACTGAGATAAAAACTACTTCTCATTCGTAGCAGTATAGAACCACTGTTTGTCTGCTTTGTGTATTTTAGAAACCATAGTACTGTAAACTTGAAAGCAGAAAATGCTCAACTGGCTATACTTTGTCATATCAAACATATTGCAGAAGTTCTGTGTATTTGCTAAAGTGTATCAATATAGAAGATGTTGTGGTTTAGCCCCGGTCAGCAACCAAGCACCACACAGCCGCTCGCTCACTCCCCCACCCTTGTGGGATGGGGGAGAGAATCGGAAGGGCCAAAGTAAGAAAACTCGTGGGTTGAGATAAGAACAGTTTAATAATTAGAATAAAACAGCAATAATACTAATATAATGAAAAGGAAAATAATGAGCGAGAGAGAGATGAAACAGTAGGAGGAGAGGGAAAGGGAAAAAAAAAAACAAAACCAAAACTGAACAACAAGTGCTGCAACCGCTCACCACCCGCCGACCGACGCTGCCGGTCCCCGAGCCGCGATCGCTGCCTCCCCCAGCCAATTCCCCCAGTTAATATACTGGGCATGACGTCACATGATATGGAATACCCTTTGGCCAATTCGAATCAGCTCTCCTGGTTGCATCCCCTCCCCTCCCGGCTTCTTGTGCATCTGGCAGAGCATGGGAAGCTAGAAAGTCCTTGACTAGTGTAAACACTACCCAGCAACAACTAAAACACCAGGGTGTTATCAACATTATTTACATACCAAGTCTAAAACACAGCACTATGCTAGCTACAGTGAAGAAAATCAACTATCCCAGCTAAAACCATGACAGTATCCACCCCTTATTCCATACCATTTACGTCATGCTCAGGTCTCATACTATCCAATATGACCTCAATAACCACCACCCGCCTCCCCATCCTTTGATGACATACGTAGATATCATTTATCATTCCCGTAGTCTATGGACCATCCCTGTAGAACATCTGTAGAGGGTCCACACATGTCCATTGAGTTCATTCAGTCCATAACTTTGGGCTCCATCTACCGTAATAGTCCTTCAAGGCTGGAGAGATGGTCTGCGTGGTGTTGGATTGTTGCATGCTGAAGCCAGTCTTTGTCCCACCACCGCTACACGTTGCTTGGTTTAATCAAAGTTCATTCTTCATTAATTTTGGAAATTCTTACTATGATACCATTGATACAGCATATAGCAACCATAGGAGTGATGACATACAATATCATATAGCAATTAACAGCATACCGTTCAGTTCATTGGCTATTTTCACCCAAAAGCAAATCCCCTTGAGGCACACATCGAACTCCTCCATCCTCCCGCATTACCCACCAAGTGCACCCAGGTCCTCGAGCAAAAGCAATCCCACGAATGGGTTTGCCTTTGCCTGAGACAGGAATAACCCAGACGGTTTTCCCCAGCATATTTTTTACGTGCACTACAGGGACTTTACCCCCTTCCACAGTACGTAAGAGTTCTGACTGGGCAGGCCCAGCTCGATTGGCAGATCCCCTAGTGTTGACTAACCAGGTGGCTTTTGCTAAATGTGTATCCCAGTGTTTGAATGTCCCACCCCCCATTGCTCTCAGTGTAGTCTTTAACAGTCCATTGTATCGCTCAATTTTCCCAGAGGCTGGTGCATGATAGGGGATGTGATACACCCACTCAATGCCATGCTCTTTGGCCCAGGTGTCTATGAGGTTATTTCGGAAATGAGTCCCGTTGTCTGACTCAATTCTTTCTGGGGTGCCATGTCGCCATAAAACTTGTTTTTCAAGGCCCAGGATAGTGTTCCGGGCGGTGGCATGGGGCACGGGATATGTTTCCAGCCATCCGGTGGTTGCTTCCACCATTGTAAGCACATGGCGTTTGCCTTGGCGGGTTTGTGGCAGTGTGATATAATCAATCTGCCAGGCCTCCCCATATTTATACTTCAGCCATCGTCCTCCATACCACAGAGGCTTTACCCGCTTGGCTTGCTTGATTGCAGCGCATGTTTCACATTCATGGATGACCTGTGCAATAGTGTCCATGGTCAAGTCCACCCCTCGGTCGCGAGCCCATCTGTATGTTGCATCTCTTCCTTGATGGCCTGAGGTGTCGTGGGCCCACCGAGCTATAAATAGTTCACCTTTATGTTGCCAGTCTAGATCTACTTGAGCCACTTCAATTTTAGCAGCCTGATCTACCTGTTGGTTGTTCTGATGTTCTTCAGTGGCCCGACTCTTGGGGACATGAGCATCCACATGACGTACCTTCACAACCAAGTTCTCCACCCGGGCAGCAATATCTTGCCACAATGCAGCAGCCCAGATGGGTTTGCCTCTGCGCTGCCAGTTGTTCTGCTTCCACTGCTGTAACCACCCCCACAGGGCATTTGCCACCATCCATGAGTCAGTATAAAGATAGAGCACTGGCCATTTTTCTCGTTCAGCAATGTCTAAAGCCAGCTGGATGGCCTTTACTTCTGCAAACTGACTCGATTCACCTTCTCCTTCAGCAGTTTCTGCGACTTGCCGTATAGGACTCCATACAGCAGCCTTCCATCTCCGATGCTTTCCCACCAGACGACAAGACCCATCAGTGAACAGGGCATATTGCTTCTCATTTTCTGGCAGTTTATTATACAGTGGGGCCTCTTCAGCACGTGTCACCTCCTCCTCTGGTGACATTCCAAAATCTTTGCCTTCTGGCCAGTCCATGATTACTTCCAAGATTCCTGGGCGACTGGGGTTTCCTATTCGAGCCCGTTGGCTGATCAGTGCGACCCACTTACTCCATGTAGCATCAGTTGCGTGATGTGTAGAGGGGACCCTCCCTTTGAACATCCAGCCCAGCACCGGCAGTCGAGGTGCCAGGAGGAGCTGTGCTTCAGTACCGATCACTTCTGAAGCAGATCGAACCCCTTCATATGCTGCTAATATCTCTTTTTCAGTTGGAGTGTAGCGCGCTTCGGACCCTCTGTATCCCCGACTCCAGAACCCTAGGGGCCGACCTCGGGTCTCCCCTGGTGCTTTCTGCCAGAGGCTCCAGGTAGGGCCATTCTCCCCGGCTGCAGTGTAGAGCACGTTTTTTACGTCTTGTCCTGCCCGGACTGGCCCAAGGGCTACTGCATGAACTATCTCCTGCTTTATCTGTTCAAAGGCCTGTCGTTGCTCAGGGCCCCATTTGAAATCATTCTTCTTCTGGGTCACTTGATAGAGAGGGCTTACAATCAGACTGTAATTTGGAATATGCATTCTCCAAAAACCCACAACGCCTAAAAAAGCTTGTGTTTCCTTTTTGCTAGTTGGTGGAGACATGGCTGCTATTTTGTTGATCACATCCATTGGGATCTGCCGACGTCCATCTTGCCATTTTATTCCCAAAAACTGAATCTCCTGTGCAGGTCCCTTCACTTTACTTTGTTTTATGGCAAAACCAGCCTTCAGAAGGATTTGGATTATTTTCTTCCCTTTCTCAAAAACATCTTCTGCTGTGTTGCCCCACACGATGATGTCATCAATGTACTGAAGGTGTTCCGGAGCTCCACCCTGTTCCAGTGCAGTATGGATCAGTCCATGGCAAATGGTAGGGCTGTGTTTCCACCCCTGGGGCAGTCGATTCCAGGTGTACTGGACACCCCTCCAAGTGAAAGCAAACTGTGGCCTGCACTCTGCTGCCAAAGGGATTGAGAAGAATGCATTAGCAATATCAATTGTGGCATACCACTTGGCTGCCTTTGACTCCAGTTCGTAGTGAAGTTCTAACATGTCCGGCACGGCAGCACTCAGTGGCGGAGTGACTTCGTTCAGGCCACGATAGTCCACTGTTAGTCTCCACTCTCCATTAGACTTCCGCACTGGCCATATGGGACTGTTAAAGGGTGAACGGGTCTTACTGATCACTCCTTGGCTCTCCAGTCGCCGAATGAGCTCATGGATGGGAATCAGGGAGTCTCGGTTGGTGCGGTATTGCCGCCGGTGCACTGTTGTGGTGGCAATTGGCACCTGTTGTTCTTTGACCTTCAGCAACCCCACAACAGAAGGGTCCTTCGAAAGACCGGGCAAAGTAGACAGCTGTTTAATTTCCTCCGTCTCCAAGGCAGCTATACCGAAAGCCCACCTGTACCCTTTTGGGTCCTTGAAATACCCTCTCCTGAGGTAGTCTATGCCAAGGATGCACGGAGCCTCTGGGCCAGTCACAATGGGGTGCTTTTGCCACTCATTCCCAGTTAGGCTCACTTCAGCCTCCAATACAGTTAGCTCTTGGGATCCCCCTGTCACTCCAGCAATACAAATGGGTTCCGCCCCTACATAGTTTGATGGCATTAGGGTGCACTGTGCACCAGTGTCCACTAGAGCCTTATACTCCTGTGGATCAGATGTGCCAGGCCATCGGATCCACACAGTCCAGTAAACCCGGTTGTCCCTTTCCTCCACCTGGCTTGAGGCAGGGCCCCCCTAATTCCAACTGCAGAATTCGCAGCCCACTTCTTGTGAATGGGAATCAGAAGTCTCCCTATTAAGATCACGGATAGAATCAGCGCTTCTACTCCTCTGTCTGGGGAACTGCCTACTGGAAACTGGAGCAGCAACTCTCCTGGAGGTTCCCCCTTGAGTGGTTGTTTTTCCTTGCAACTCACGTACCCGTGCCTCCAGGGTCGACGTAGGTTTTCCATCCCACTTCTTCATGTCCTCTCCATGGTCACGCAGGTAAAACCATAGGGTGCCCCGTGGTGTGTATCTTCTCTCTTGAGCAGAAGGACGCTTACTCCTAATGGCCGAGATACTGGTCCGTACAGGTAGG
The DNA here is from genome assembly GCA_031468815.1 of Morus bassanus. Taxonomy (NCBI): domain Eukaryota; kingdom Metazoa; phylum Chordata; class Aves; order Suliformes; family Sulidae; genus Morus; species Morus bassanus. Next base: position 81,107,324 of record CM062568.1, on the reverse strand, counting down.
GAGTAGGACATATCTTCTTTGAATTGCTGGAACTCCCGGGACAATTTCTCCACAGCTGAGACGAGGGAGGAAGAGACATGTGCTTCATAATCCCGGAGTTTATCAATCACATCCTCTACCGTTGGTGCCTCTTCATCTTTCCAGGACATTACTGCCAGGGAGTTTACATGGGATGATGGTGCGCTCCGTACAAACTTCCGCCACATGGGTCGTGTGCACTGCGCTTCATCTGGATCTTTGGATGACTGTTCACTACCCAGGTCACCATAAATCACCTCAAGCACAGCTAATTCTCTCAGGTACTGGATACCTTTCTCCATGGTGGTCCATTTTCCAGGGCGATATATAACATCTTCCTTGAAGGGGTACCTTTCTTTCACAGCAGACAGGAGTCGCCTCCAGAGGCTGAGGCCTTGTGTCCCTTTTCCAATTGCTTTGTCAATGCCCCCGTCCCTAGAAAGGGATCCCAGTTGTTTGGCTTCCTTACCCTCTAATTCCAGGCTACTGGCCCCGTTATCCCAGCATCGGAGCAGCCAGGTGACAACATGCTCACCTACACGACGGCCGAAATCTTTTCGTATATCTCGTAGCTCACTTAAGGATAGGGATCGGGTAGTTTCCGTCTCTTGTACAAGTTCTTCCTCTTCCTTCTCCTCTCTTAGTAACGGCGCTGCTTCTCCATCATCCTTTTCTAAACGAGTTGACTTTCTCTTTGAAGATTTCTTCTTTTGTATAGGGGCAACTGATACTGGCACGGGTTGATTCTCTGATTCAGCTTCAGTGTCCGTCATGGGTGTTTGAGCGGTCACAGTGCCTGTCATCGGGCTTGGAGCTGCTGCAGTGTCTGTTGTGGGGGTTTGAGGGACCACAGTGCTTGTCGCTGGGCTTGGAGCTACTGCAGCGCCTGTTGGGGGGGTTTGAGGGGCCACAGTGCTTGTCGCTGGGCTTGGAGCTGCTGCAGCGCCTGTTGGGATGCAGAGGGAGCAAGAGATTGGGAGAGAAAAGGAGAGAGAGAAAAGAAAAAATGAATACTTTTCGAATGAGAAGTATATGGAGAGGTTGTGCACAGAAAATTATTTCACAGCCTCCAGTTCTGCCTACGACTGACTCAGTTTCTGCTTGCTGCTTCTGGGCTGGTTGTAAAGGCTTAGATTTTCAGGTAGCACTGAAACCCCTGTGCAGGACTCCAGGCTGTGAGGACAACCCATGCACAGACAGAAAGAGTGGACAGAAGGCAGTGGGCCTTTGAGTGGCTTCAGCAAGAATTTCCACCAGACAGATTTTGTGTCAGACCTGTTATGCTCCAAAACAAGACTATTGAGTGGTCTTTTTCAAAACACTTTACTGGGATAGACCTTTCCTTACTTCTACTGCATGGAAGAGCAGTAAAGCTACATGAATACATCAGTCCTTGCCATCTTAGTGTACCAATAGAAATCTCATAAATTGTTTTGCAAAATCTATCCTCTTTTCATAGTTTTTAGTTTGAAGTGGTCCTCAGTCAGTGCCAATCAGCAGAGCTAAATCCTTCATTACAAAAAAATCTGACACTGTTGCAGAACAAGAACAATGAAATATCTGCCAAGTTTTTATTTAAAAACTCATCCAACTTTACATGATTCTTAAATTAAATCCCCAGGCAATCCCATCTCAGTCACTGAAAGGTTTTTATCACTTTGCCTCACAAAAGATGCCACAAAGATTTTAACACTTGAATTCAGTAGTTAAGTGAATGTAGAAAATATATCACTTTACTGTTATGTTTCAGTCATTCTCAGTCACACAATGTCTTAAATTCAAATGCAGATCTCTAACAATTAGTTTCCTCCTTCTCTCAGTTTCATAGAAGTACAACCCTGCAGCATGCTTGTTGAACAGATCTCTTCGTTTTCAAGTGACACAAAGAAAAATACAGATATTGTTCTTATTTCTTAGAGATATACAAAACCTGAACTGAAACACCAACCTACTCTGAGGCACAGGATGTTTTATTTTCTCTTATTAGGTTGATACTGAATGGAAATTTCCTCAGTTCACCTACAAAGAATTTTGCACTGTATAGAAGGACACTCTGTTTTTGTCAGAAAACATTGAGAAAACTGCAAGGATTCTCCCTGAGTTAGTCAGTACAAATACTTCTTCTGCTTTCAGCAAGACTAAGATTTAATTCTTAATTTCCGGTCAGTTTTTATATCTTTCTATCTATAGTATTTAGGAAACTGTAAAGATCTTTTTGAAATCAGCATAACAAAATCCTTAACCTACTGAAAGTTATGTTAAGTCTTCTGAAGCTTGGTATTCTTTCTCTCTCCTTGTTTTTTTGTTTTTGTTTTTAATTTTAAAGGAGTAAGGATTAACTCTTTAGTTCCTGTGAGATGTGCTGGATGAGTAGCTGTTGAGAATAAACTGGTACAAGATCAGTAAGAGCAGAACAGCTATATCCTATAGACCTCCTTAGATCATGAACTGAAGTAAGTTCAGAAAATTTGAGGTGTTTCAGCACTTTTCTGTCATCATATCTTTAACCTTTCTTTTGGGATTATCAAATACGTCAGTGTTAAAAGCTGCCTTTGGAATTTGATAGTTGGAACCCAAAAAATAAGGGGTAAAAAGAAAAGTAGGACAGCATTAAAAAAACCCAAACAAACAGAAAAACAAAAAAAAAACCAAAAGAAAACATCTTGAAACCCCATAAATATTTTAGCAAACACAATATTTGTACCTCAGTCAGATACAAATCACAGATTTAACAGGAAATATCTCTTTGTCTTTTCTCAAAGTTATCAAAGGGTTTCCTTAATATTTACCTATGAAAAGGAAAGTTGCATATGTAATCTTCTCTTCTCTGTCCATTCCCTCCCCTTTGAGTAAAATAACAGACCTTGCAGCTGAAACCATAAAGTCAAGAATTTATCCATATTGTATACTCAAATCTGTTAGGAAAATAAAAAATATTAAATTAATAATATAATCTTTCTTGTAGTTTGTCTATTAATTTTTCCTTTCTGGTCATTGAAAGTTGCCTTTTTCTCTGTGTGTGTGAATGTTTGATGTGATCATGATGCTGAAAAACAGAGGAGAAAAACAAGTCTCGCTTAAAAGGAGATCTGTCTCCCAATGAAAGCTCTGGGAAGTGGTATGAATTACACATGCACTGAATTCTGTCCTAACTGAAAATACCATTAGGAATTAGCACCTTTTAAACCAAAAATGTTAATCAATTGTTTTCTTCACCAGTTGTGAGAAAGAAAAAACCACAGCTTGTGGCTAAGGAAGAAAAAGACACTGTATGTGTTTGCAGGGGGTATTGTAGAGCCCGAAAAACAACTCAGAAAATGGCACATCATAAGATAAGCTTCACATCACCTGTTTTATCTTTTTCTGCTACACCCGTATCTCTTCCTGCTAAGTCACGTTCTCACACTTACGTCTAGTGAAATCTGTACATAACAATTATTTTCTACATAGTCAGAGTGTTAGTTTATAGCATGAATGCTGTCGATTTACCAGTAGGGAGTTCTGATAGATCCAGATATGTCAATGTGAAAATGAGGGCAGAAGACAGCCCTTTGTGTTGAAAGGATAAGAGCTCCCTTATTATGCAAGTATGAAAAAGACATTCTTTTAAAGTGAATAATATCTTTTGAAATTTTTTTACTCAGTAAAAACGATAGAAGTTCCAAGGTTAAAAAAAATACACTGGCCAGTTTTTTTTTATTGTTTGGGTTTTTTTTGGGGGGGGTGTTGTTTGTTTTTAAATTCAGATTTGACAAGACATGCACCCATGGATTTGTGAATTTCAAAGTGTTTGCTCATCTCTCTCTCTTAACAGGATTAATTTATAGTGGTACCTACGTTTCTATACTGTAGAGAGGAGAAGGGTGCCAATATTTTACTTTACATGTGAAAGGTAAGACATTGGCCAGAAAAAAAGAATTTTAATAGATTGTTATTATTTAATGTTTGGAAATCCTTGTTTGCTTGGACTGGTGTAAAATCTTTCAAATTTGTCAAAGAAGATTTAAACTGTATCCTGTAAAATACGCTGTAGCTACTATTATTGATGAATAGGTTTTGCTAGCAGTCTGTTTTGGTTTTGTTGTTCAAATTTTACAGTGAGATAAGATCATAGCTTTTAATGGGATGCAGAAACATGTAGGTGAGACCAGAGCACAGTCAGACAAGGTCTCCTATAGAGAGAGTGATGCTTGGTCTTCAATGGTAGGGGAATATGAGAAGCAACATTATTATTTCTGATGATAAAAGATGGAAAAATATGAACAGTTTTAATAAATTAGTCTCCTTTTCTTAATATTAAAATTGAGATTATTTTTGTGTTAAAAATGAAAATTACCTGGAGAATTATGTCAGTTTTGGCTTAAAAATTGGAAAAGACTAAGGAAATCAAAAGTTTTGAAATTTAAATTTAAAAATTTTGCACCTTCTTTCCTTATCAAAAGAGAGACAGGTTATGAAATGCAGTAGATTTTCCAGACTCTCCTTGTTCCTGTGCAGGTAACAAAAAACATCCCAAGGTATATGTTATGTGAAAAGACTGAACTTTCTCTTTGATACAAGTTTCCTAAATACAATAGTCTGCTATTTTTGCAGTTTTCCAGTTTTACATTTTGAGTAGCAGGAACTGTCTGGGCTCAGTTTTACCTTCCAGGAACAGTTGTTCCCTTCTCAGTGGTGGTTTTGTAGAAAAACACAGAACAGACTAGAATTATTAAATGTTTTCCTCTATCATCATTTAAAGAGACACTCTGCTACTCAACTTCTGTCAGAAGACTTTTGCTGCCCTACCTCTTCTCCTGCCTGAATATAGTTTCATTCTTTCTTCACTTTGTCTTTTTCAGACCTATTCTTACCCTTGATTTCACTAGGCATTAATAGTTTGGTTGCAGTATAACTGGAAGATTGATTTTCTCTTGCATTTATACATGCAAGAATGAACGTCTCAGATGCACAAAAGTGATATGAATCATCTTCCATTTTGAACTATATCCTGTCATTTATATACAAAAAGAACAAGATGGGAAGAAAAACAAAATTTTAGAGAACGGGGCCAATATACCTTTTACAGGGGAGGATAGGTAATTCAGCATAATTCTGTGCACATATAGAACATTAATCCCAACAAGTACAAGAAAGTGATATTTTATGTGCTCTGAAGTGTCTGATTCTTTTAAAGGACAATAATAATAATTGGGTTCACAAGGAAACAAACAAACAAGCAATATAAAAGTAATAAATTGGCAGAGCAACAATTTATACATGCAACTTTTGTTTTCATTTCACTACAGTAGCCCTATTGACTTCAATAGGATTTGACTAGCTTTCCTCTTGTCTGCCAAAGAAAAGAATTTCTCCCATGCCAGGAACAACCAATTCAGTTCACAAATACACAGCATGCAAATACTCTGAACTCGTGGAAGCACAAAGGAAAGATTTATATTTGACAGAAGAAATCTGACCAGCAGGAAATGAGTTTAGACAGCTGTGGCTCAATATATAAAGAACTTTCCCATTTAGGTAAGTCAAACCAGAACTTTCCCATTTAGGTAAGTCAAACCAGAAATTCCTGAGTCTGCAGTATTGTGGGTTGGGTTTTTTTTCCCTCCCAAGGATCAGGGACCACCTTCAGCATTACCTTAGAGGGAATATTTTGATAAAGAGCCTGACTTATACCATGTTTTGGGAAAGGAGTCAAGGTAACAGGTGATGAACAAGGAGCATACTATGCCTCAGTGATTCCCAGTTATTGTTCAGTGTGCTGGGAAATAATGTAAATGAAAAAACATTGAAGAATGTTATAAGCTTTAGTCATAGTTGCAGCTACAGACTCAGGAATCTGTCTTCATGTTCTTAATACTATCTCAAAAATTCACTAGCTCTTGGCGCAGCAGTCGTCCAAGGCTGCACTATTCATGAATACTCCCTGGAGGTGTCCACACTGGTGTCATGGTTTCAGCTGGGAGAGAGTTAATTTTCTTCACTGTAGCTGGTATTGTGCTGTGTTTTGGACTTAGTATGAAAATAATGTTGATAGCACACTGATGTTTTGGTTGTCACTAGGTAATGCTTACACTAGTCAAGGACTTTTCCAGCTTCCCATGCTCTGCGAGGTGTGCAAGAAGCCAGGAGGGGAGGGGGCACATCCAAGAGAGCTGATCCAAATTGGCCAAAGGATATTCCATATCATGTGATGTCATGCCCAGTATATTAACTGGGGACAGTTGGCTGGGGGAAGCAGTGATTGTGGCTTGGGGACTGGCAGTGTTGGTCAGTGGGTGGTGAGCGGTTGCAGCACTTGTGGGTTTTGTTTTCCCTTTTCCTTTTTTTTTCCTGGGTTTCATTCCTCTCTCTCTCGTTATTTTCTTTTTTATTATATTATCACTATCATTATTATTATTATTATCTTAATCATTATTGTTATCCTTACCATTACTACCATTACTATTTTATTTTAATTATTAAACTGTTCTTATCTCAACCCATGAGTTTTCTTGCTTTTGTTCTTCCAATTCTCCCCCTTCCCACTGGGGTGGGGGGAGTGAGCGAGCGGCTGCGTGGTGCTTAGTTGCTGACTGGGGCTAAACCACGACAGTCCTTTTTGGCGCCCAAGGTGGGGCCAGAAGGGTTTGAGATAATAACAGTTGCTAGTCACAGCATCAACTCTGTTCTCAATACTAGTTTATCCGATCTGCACCATGCTCTTGTTTTTGCTGTATATGTTAAAGCTTGGTGTTTGGTTTTGTTGTCTGCTGTGCTCTGCAGTGATGAGCCATGTTTTGCCTGGGAGATTTGTTATTAAAACCATGGCCTTGAGTTTTATTTGGTACCTGAAGTTTATATTGAAACCGTTACTGTACTTTGGACACCACCTCATGGAGACAATTAGCAATTTTACCTCCTCCTCTGAGAGTTGTTTTATGGAGGAAATACAGAACAGCACCATAGTTACCTTCATCTATACTGTCTCCTCCTTCATTACAACAACTTTTGAGCATCTTGAACATCCTTGGGTAGTTAAGATATATATGTTGGTATTTCTTTGGCAGATTGTTTCAGTTTTGTCAAAGGTTAATAAGCAATTTAAGAATATCATCCAGAGATCTGCCCCAAGACTTGATGGTTATGAGTGGCAGGGCATGTGGGATAGTATGGGCAAATACCTAGGATGGTGGGCATCTCCAGTGTTTTGGAATTTCACCCCTGAACAAGTGCACAATCCTGAAAAACTAGTACAGTATTCGGAGAAAGTATGTTGTCACCCCAGCAACTGCATAGAGACACAGATCACTGCAACATGCTAGGGCCTGGACCATGCCTACCAAGCCCTGTTCAACACTACTGAGTACCCTCAAGGGGAAGAGAAGGCCTCTGGATCTAAGAAGACAAAGAAAAAGAAGGTAACAGGCACCGCGGCCACTCCAACTCCGGAAACAGGCACTGCGGCCACTCCAACACCAGCGGCAGGCACCACAGCCATTCAATTCCCCACCACAGGTGCTGCGGCCACTCAAAGCCCCATGACAGGCACTGCAGCTGAATCAGAGAATAAACCTGTCCCAGTATCAATTGCCCCTATACAAAAGAAGAAATCTTGGAAGAGGAAGTCAACTCATTTAGAAAGAGATGATGGAAAAACAGGGACCTCATGAGGAGGGGAGGAGGAAGAGGAAGAACTTGTACAAGAGACAGAAACTACCCAATCCCTATCCTTGAGTGAGCTGCGAGATATGCGGAGAGATTTAAGCCATCGTGTAGGTGAGCATGTTGTCACCTGGCTACTCTGATGCTGGAATAACAGGGCCAGTAGCCTGGAATTAGAGGGTAAGGAAGCCAAACAACTGGGATCCCTTTTCTAGGGATGGGAGCATTGACAAAGCAATTGGAAAAGGGACACAAGGCCTCAGCCTCTGGAGGCGACTCCTGTCTGCTGTGAAAGAAAGGTACGCCTTCAAGGAAGATGTTATATATCGCCCTGGAAAATGGACCACCATAGAGAAAGGTATCCAGTACCTGAGAGAATTAGCTGTGCTTGAGGTGATTTATGGTGACCTGGGTAGTGAACAGTCATCCAAAGATCCAGATGAAGCCCAGTGCACACGACCCATGTGGCGGAACTTCGTACACAGCGCACCATCGTCCCATGTGAACTCATTGACAGTAATGTCCTGGAAAGATGAAGAGGCACCAACAGTGGGGGATGTGATTGATAAACTCCGGGATTACGAAGCACATGTCTCTTCCTCCCTCGTCTCAGCTGTGGAGAAACTGTCCCGGGAGTTCCAGCAACTCAGAGAAGATATGTCCTACTCCCTACTTGTACGGACCAGTGTATCAGCCATTAGGAGTAGGCGTCTCTCTGCTCAAGAGAGAGGATACACACCATGGGCCACCCCATGGTATTACCTGCGTGACCATGGAGAGGACATGAGGAAGTGGGATGGAAAACCTACCTTGACCCTAGAGGCACGGGTACGTGAGTTGCAAGGAAAAACAATCACTCAAGGGGGGACCTCCAGGAGAGTTGCTGCTCCAGTTTCCAGTAAGCAGTTCCCCAGACAGAGGAGTAGAAGCACTGATTCTATCCGTGATCTTAATAGAGAGACTTCTGATTCCCATTCACAAGAATTGGATTAGGAATTCTGCAGTTGGAATTAGGGGGGCCCTGCCTCAAGCCAGGTGGAGGAAAGGGACAACCGGGTTTACTGGACTGTGTGGATCCGATGGCCTGGCACATCTGACCCACAGGAGTATAAGGCTCTAGTGGACACCGGTGCACAGTGCACCCTAATGCCATCTAACTATGTAGGGGCAGAACCAATCTGTATTGCTGGAGTGACAGGGGGATCCCAAGAGCTCACTGTATTGGAGGCAGAAGTGAGCCTAACTGGGAATGAGTGGCAAAAGCACCCCCTTGTGACTGGCCCAGAGGCTCCGTGCATTCTTGGCATAGACGACCTCAGGAGAGGGTATTTCAAGGACCCAAAAGGGTACAGGTGGGCTTTTGGTAGAGCTGCCTTGGAGACGGAGGAAATTAAACAGCTGTCTACTTTGCCTGGTCTTTCGAAGGACCCTTCTGTTGTGGGGTTGCTGAAGGTCAAAGAACAACAGGTGCCAATTGCCACCACAACAGTGCACCGGCAGCAATATCGCACCAACCGAGACTCCCTGATTCCCATCTGTGAGCTCATTCGGCGACTGGAGAGCCAAGGAGTGATCAGTAAGACCCGTTCACCCTTTAACAGTCCCATATGGCCAGTGCGGAAGTCTAATGGAGAGTGGAGACTAACAGTAGACTATCGTGGCCTGAACAAAGTCACTCCGCCACTGAGTGCTGCCGTGCTGGACATGCTAGAACTTCAGTACAAACTGGAGTCAAAGGCAGCCAAGTGGTATGCCACAATTGATATCGCTAATGCATTCTTCTCAATCCTTTTGGCAGCAGAGTGCAGGCCACAGTTTGCTTTCACTTGGAGGGGCTTCCAGTACACCTGGAATCGACTGCCCCAGGGGTGGAAACACAGCCCTACCATTTGCCATGGACTGATCCATACTGCACTGGAACAGGGTGGAGCTCCGGAACACCTTCAGTACATTGATGACATCATCATCGTGTGGGGCAACACAGCAGAAGATGTTTTTGAGAAAGGGAAGAAAATAGTCCAAATCCTTCTGAAGACTGGTTTTGCCATAAAACAAAGTAAAGTGAAGGGACCTGCACAGGAGATTCAGTTTTTGGGAATAAAATGGCAAGATGGACGTCGGCAGATCCCAATGGATGTGATCAACAAAATAACCGCCATGTCTCCACCAACTAGCAAGAAGGAAACACAAGCTTTCTTAGGCGTTGTAGGTTTTTGGAGAATGCATATTCCAAATTACAGTCTGATTGTAAGCCCTCTCTATCAAGTGACCCAGAAGAAGAATGATTTCAAATGGGGCCCTGAGGGACGACAGGCCTTTGAACAGATAAAGCAGGAGATAGTTCATGCAGTAGCCCTTGGGCCAGTCCGAGCAGGACAAGACGTAAAAAACGTGCTCTACACTGCAGCCAGGGAGAATGGCCCTACCTGGAGCCTCTGGCAGAAAGCACCAGGGAAGACCCAAGGTTGGCCCCTCGGGTTTTGGAGTCGGGGATACAGAGGGTCCGAAGCACGCTACACTCCAAATGAAAAAGAGATATTGGCAGCATGTGAAGGGGTTTGAGCTGCTTCAGAAGTGATCGGTACTGAAGCACAGCTCCTCCTGACACCCCAACTGCCGGTGCTGGGCTGGATGTTCAAAGGGAGGGTCTCCTCTACACATCATGCAACTGATGCTACATGGAGTAAGTGGGTCGCACTGATCACCCAACGGGCTCAAACAGGAAACCCCAGTCGCCCAGGAATCTTGGAAGTGATCATGGACTGGCCAGAAGGCAAAAATTTGGGAATATCACCAGAGGAGGAGGTGACACATGCTGAAGAGGCCCCACTGTATAATAAACTGCCAGAAAATGAGAAGCAATATGCCCTGTTCACTGATGGGTCCTGTCGTCTGGTGGGAAAGCATTGGAGATGGAAGGCTGCTGTATGGAGTCCTATATGACAAGTCGCAGAAACAGCTGAAGGAGAAGGTGAATTGAGTCAGTTTGCAGAAGTAAAGGCCATCCAGCTGGCTTTAGACATTGCTGAACGAGAAAAATGGCCAGTGCTCTATCTTTATACTGACTCATGGATGGTGGCAAATGCCCTGTGGGGGTGGTTACAGCAATGGAAGCAGAACAAGTGGCAGCGCAGAGGCAAACCCATCTGGGCTGCTGCATTGTGGCAAGGTATTGCTGCCTGGGTAGAGAACCTGGTTGTGAATGTACGTCATGTGGATGCTCATGTCCCCAAGAGTCGGGCCACTGAAGAACATCAGAACAACCAGCAGGTGGAGCAGGCTGCTAAGATTGAAGTGGCTCAAGTAGATCTAGACTGGCAACATAAAGGTGAACTATTTATAGCTCGGTGGGCCCATGACACCTCAGGCCATCAAGGAAGAGATGCAACATACAGATGGGCTTGTGATCGAGGGGTGGACTTGGCCATGGACGCTATTGCACAGGTCATCCATGAATGTGAAACATGCGCTGCCATCAAGCAAGCCAAGCAGGTAAAACCTCTGTGGTATGGAGGATGATGGCTGAAGTATAAATATGGGGAGGCCTGGCAGACTGATTATATCACACTGCCACAAACCCGCCAAGGCAAGCACCATGTGCTTACAATGGTGGAAGCAACCACCAGATGGCTGGAAACATATCCTGTGCCCCATGCCACTGCCTGAAACACTATCCTGGGCCTTGAAAAACAAGCCTTATGGTGACATGGCACCCCAGAAAGAACTGAGTCAGACAATGGGACTCATTTCCGAAACAACCTCATAGACACCTGGGCCAAAGAGCACGGCATTGAGTGGGTGTATCACATCCCCTATCATGCACCAGCCTCTGGGAAAATTGAACGATATAATGGACTGTTAAAGACTACACTGAGAGCAATGGGGGGTGGGACATTCAAACACTGGGATATACATTTAGCAAAGGCCACCTGGTTAGTCAATACTAGGGGATCTGCCAATGGAGCTGGCCCTGCCCAGTCAGAACTCTTACGTACTGTGGAAGGGGATAAAGTCCCTGTAGTGCATGTAAAAATTATGCTGGGGAAAACCGTCTGGGTTATTCCTACCTCGGGCAAAGGCAAACCCATTCGTGGGATTGCTTTTGCTCGAGGACCTGGGTGCACTTGGTGGGTAATGCAGGAGGATGGAGGAGTTCAATGTGTGCCTCAAGGGGATCTGATTTCAGGTGAAAATAGCCAATGAACTGAATGGTATGATGTTAATTGCTAAATAACATTGTAAGTCATCACTCCTATGGTTGCTATATGCCATATCAATGGTATCATAGTAAGAATTTCCAAAATTAATGAAGAAAGAACTTTGATTGAACCAAGCAACGTGTAGTGGTGGTGGAACAAAGACTGGCTTCAGCATGCAACAATGCAACACCACACAGACCATCTCTCCGGCCTTGAAAAACAGTTACGATAGATGGAGCCCAAAGTTATGGACTAAATGAACTCAGTGGACATTTGTGGACCCTCTACAGACATTCTACAGGGGTGGTCCATAGACTAAGGGGATGATAAATGATATCTGTGTATTTTACTAAAGGATGGGAAGGCGGGTGGTGGTTATTGAGCTTGTATTGGATAGTATGGGGCCTGAGCATGACGTAAATGGTATGGAATAAGGGGTGGATACTGTCATGGTTTTAGCCAGCATAGTTAATTTTCTTCACTGTAGCTGGTATAGTTCTGTGTTTTGGACTTAGTATGAAAATAATGTTGATAACACACTAATGTTTTAGTTGTTGCTAGGTAGTGCTTACACTAGTCAAGGACTTTTCCAGCTTCCCATGCTCTGCCAGGTGCACAAGAAGCCGGGAGGGGAGGGGTCACATCCAAGAGACCTGGTCTGAATTGGCCAAAGGGATATTCCATATCATGTGATGTCATGCCCAGTATATTAACTGTGGGGAGTTGGCCAGGGGAAGCAGCGATCGTGGCTCAGGGACTGGCGGTGTTGATCAGTGGGTGGTGAGCGGTTGCAGCACTTGTGTTTTTTTTTTTTTTCCTTTTCCTTTTTTTCCCCTCCTGGGTTTCATTCCTCTCTCTTGTTATTTTCTTTTTTATTATATTATCATTATCATTATCATTATCATTATCATTATCATTATCATTATCATTATCATTATCATTATCATTATCATTGTTATCATAATAATTATTGTTATTATTACCATTTCTACCATTACTATTTTATTTTAATTATTAAACTGTTCTTATCTCAACCCATGAGTTTTCTTGCTTTTGCTCTTCCGATTCTCCCCCTTCCCACCGGGGTGGGGAGTGAGCGAGGAGCTGTATGGTGCTTAATTGCTCACTGGGGATAAACCACGACAGCTGGCATCAGTGGGATGAAGACATCTGTGGCTGCAACCTTGACTGCATGAGTTGAGTGCCAAACAGATAGGTTGCTGTTGTGGTTTAACCCCGGTCAGCAACTAACCACCACACAGCCACTTTCTCGCTCCCCCCATCCCTGCACGATGGGGGAGAGAATCGGAAGAGCAAAAGTAAGAAAACCCGTGGGTTGAGATAAGAACAGTTTAATAAATAAAATAAAACAGCAATAATAATAATAATATAATGAAAAGGAAAATAATGAGCGAGAGAGAGAGAGGAAACCTTGGAAGAAGGAAAAAAAAAATCCAAAACTAAACAACAAGTGCTGCAACCGCTCACCACCCGCCGACCAATGCTGCCAGTCCCCAAGCCGCAATCGCTGCTTCCCCTGGCCAACTCCCCCCAGTTAATATACTGGGCATGATGTCACATGATATGGAATACCCTTTGGCCAATTCGGATCAGCTCTCCTGGTTGTATCCCCTCCCCTCCCGGCTTCTTGTGCACCCGGCAGAGCATGGGAAGCTAGAAAGTCCTTGACTAGTGTAAGCACTACCTAGCAACAACAAAAACATTAGTGTGTTATCAACATTATTTTCATACCAAGTCTAAAACACAGCACTATACTAGCTACAGTGAAGAAAATTAACTATCCCAGCTAAAACCATGACCGTTGCCTTTCGCCTTTTTCCCCTATTATGCTCCTGAACCTCCATGCCAGTAACTAACTTATAAGAAACTTGCATGAGAAATGCTGGTTTTGAATTCAGAAGTTCCTTCTGGTACCAGAAAATTCATAAACAGTGCTAAGCACTGGTGAAAGCAAAATGTTCCAAGAAAATTTTATTTGAAAAGTGTGTTGAATAAGTTATTTAACAAATAGTATGCTTCTGAATTTTTTAAGTCTTCTAAAGGCAGTATTATAGAAGTGTTCCAGAATAGCTGTACTTTCTTTAAATAACTGTAAATAGCTTTGCTAGGGTTGGTTTTTTTTTTTGTTTTTTTTTTTTTTAAATAAACAGCTTTGTCTGTGTCTGGTTCTGATGGCTGGTAAACATTGCATTTGGCAATGGGATCATGGATTTTGTACATTACTATCCATTTACTATACATAAGAACTGATTCTTATCCTCTTTCATTCATTTCAGTATTTTCTCCAATGGTACATTTTATCAAGATTTATTTTGTCACAATTGCTAACAAGTGGTTATCAGGGATATCATATCCAGATTTACATTCCTTTCTTGTTACACTACATAACAAAACACTTATCTGTACTCCTTAAATTTAAATGTGCATCATCACAGTCAACACTTCTTTTTTGCATCAGATGGAAGATGCAGCCTGCATTTAAATAGTAGTCCCATAAGAAGAATTGTAATTTGAAGAAAGCAGCATATGATATTTATGCTATGCTATTGCTAGCATGATACTGTATTTAAATACTGATTTGGTATTTGACCAAAGGAGAACGTTGCATGAAATAAATACCTAATTTCTCTCTACAGTGTAAGAGGGGAACTAAGTGACCCAGCAGGTAGCACCCTGAGAATGACATGTCTAGAACCATCTGGCCAATATGGAAATTTATGACCCTGCATTGGAAATCATAATTCTTTACAATCCCTTCTCAGAGGTGGTCCTCCATCCACAGGCAGAGTTGGTTCCTGAGAAGAAGTACCCAGAAGTATTTTTGGAAAATGGAGTTGAACTGGACTTCATTTCCTGTCAAAAGTCAAAGATGTCTTGGAGGACTTCCTCATCTCAGAAGAACAGGCTCTCTTTCTGGTCTTTTAGGACCTGGATTATACTGGAAATTCAGAAGCTGTCATTGCCCTCTCCTTCCTACTTTTGAAATCCTTAGACAGCTAGTGTGGCATGCAAAGAAGCTGTGCTAATGTGCTCTCCTACTGGGAAAAGCATGTGTTGAGCAAACAGGTTGAGACCTGTTTGCCTATTTTTAGTGTGGATATAGCAAACATACATCTAGATGTTGTGTTTAGCCTGCTCCTCTCCCTGTTCAGTTGCCCCTATGTTCTGAAAGCTGCCTTCAACTTGATACCTCTTTTTGGAGTGTACCCTTTTTTTCTCTTCAGAACAGTCACGTTCTGGTTTAACCAAGCACCATCAGTGCCCAGGTCCCCACATGTCACTGTTGGGTAAGAAGAACAAGAGTTAGTTGTTGGTGCGGACAGGAAGAATATTGAATCTTGGAACAAAACACTCAGTTCTCGGCATGACTTACCCTTCCTCAAGGTTAAAGGTGCTCTTCCCATCATTATTTTTTCATGACAAAATTCTGAACAGGGATAGTTTTTAGTTTGGTCTCTGAAGGATAAGGAAGTAGGGGTATGTTTCCTTCTTAAGACTAATACTGAACAAAATATAATAGTTATAGACCAATCACCATTAAAGGCAGAAAGATCTGTCAGAACAACTCAAGTTGTGCACTATCATTTCCTTCCTAGCTACCTTTATTTATGGACAGACTACTAATTTTTTACTTTTTTTTGTGGGATGATGCTATGCTTTACTTTAAAAAGCAATAAAATTCAAGAAGCAGCAGATACTTCAGTTCATGGATGCTGATCCTGGCACAAGACATTACACTATCTTCTCCTGTCCTGATGCATTCCAGCACTTCTGCAGCTAAGGAAAATGACGAAATAAAAGGAAACAGAGAGCACATTTCTGCGCCTCACACATTTAGGAGTACAGAAGTATTAAGTACTAATATGCACCAAGTACTAAATACTCATATGTGAGGTGTAAGTACTGTTCACAATCTCTTCCCTTTGTGTATTGCTTCAATGACAAATTACCATGGATGGGAGAAGTTCCTTTGAGTCAAAGATAAAAAAACAACAGGATTTGAAGATTAGAATTTTTGAACTGTACCGCTGATCAAACAGAAACAGAGTAGCATCTAATTTACTTCTACTTGGCCTGTGTAGCAATAAAGAAATAAAAAGCGATTATTATTATTATTTTACATCTCTTAAATCAACAGACTGACTTAAACAAAATGAATTCTACAAAATGACATCATACCCAAGAAATAAGGAGGAGGAAATTGCTTTTCTTTTTTATTCAGATACTTCTTTAGTACAGCTGACAGAAATATTAAACTTGTCATACCCCTGCGGGCACCCCCAGCCCTGCCTGTCCCTGCCGAGCCCCCCCCGGTGCTCCCCGCACCGTGCCCAGGGCCCAGGACCCGCCATCAGCCCCCCGGGGCCGTCAGCCCCTGCCCCAGCGACGCCGCAGCGGGGCCGGGCTCCGGCTCCCCACAGCCCTGCCCTGCCCGGCCATGGGCCCCGCCGAGCCGGGCCCACCCGCGGGCCCACGTCCCGGCCCGTCCCCGTCCCCGTCCCCGTCCCCAGGGAGGTGCCCGGTGCCGGGGCTGGGGCTGCCCCGGTGCCCCCCGGCTGCCCTGCGCCCGGCCAGGCTGGGACGGGCCCCGGCTGCCAGGCCCTGCCCTGGCCCGCCATGGGGAGACCCCACAGCCCTGAGGTGCCCTGACAAAATCTTAAAGCTGTTTGGAAGCTGAATTTGTCTGGGAAAAACTGCTATCACTTTATCCTCTAAAATACTCGTGATCTTTGAATAGTCATTGCACAGGGAGATGTCTAAGGACATTTTCACGTTGCTTTCACACTATACCAGAGAGTGGTATACCACACTATACCAACTCCAGAGAGGCAAGTGTCATCTAGATGTATACAGCATCTCAGCAAGCATTTGCAGTTCTTTTGCAGAACCTGAAAAGGAGTTAAAATGCTTCTTTCTATTTTACTGAATTGCTTCATGCTTCCAGGTCACAGCAGTAAGGCCCTGCTAGATGACGATTTACTAATTATTCTGCTTTGGAGACTCTGTTTAGCATTGGATAATGCTTCTCCAGGCAGAAAAGACCATCAAATAGTCTATTCTACTTGGTTTATAGATTGAATATATCACAACTGTTACTTCTAATGGCATTTTTAAAAAAATACTCCCAAGAAGAGATGTGGTGGTTAAAAATTATGCCGGGGGGTTGGCACATAGGTCCTGCTGCACTGAAAGACCGTTGCTGGAATGTTGCTCTGCCTTTCGATTTGCGCAGCTTTGCTAGGGATGGGTTTACAAATATTTATGCTCAAGGCACGGAAGAAACACGGCAAGCGAAAGGTGTTGAGGTATCTGCAGGGGGAAGCGAGGTTGGTTTTTGTTTTTCCAGTGAATCTGTAGAGTGCAAAAGGGTGGTAATGCAAGTGAGGCATAAATCTGATAAACAGTAGTCGTTTTCCAGTGGATCAATCTCTTTCAATTTCAGCTTCCTTTTCCATCAGATCTATAAAAGATAAAAAGCATCACTGTGAAACATGAATTCAAGGTAAAAGAGAGAGTCAGGAAGAAAAGCATTCTTCCTGCCTTCCGGAGAGAGGGGAAGAACAGGAGTGAACAGACAGTGGGATGGATATTTACCTTCGGATGGGTAGCTTGACTGAAAAAATAATAGAAGAGCTCATTACGTACCTCCTGTGAAGACAACTGAGGAGATATTTCTTTTCAAGGAAAAGATAAATATCATTCTGATAATAATGAATATTTAATTAGGTAATTAGTAGAAAAGACCAAAGATGAGAACTTTGTGGTTCGTCTTAGCTAGTGGCAATTTAGTTGTTAATATAGTGATAGTTTTAGTTTCTGTTACTATCTTAATGAACCTGAATACTTGCACCAATACTTGCAATTGTTTTCAAATTTAAGGTTTCTTTGTGTTCAGAAGACAAAACATGCTCACAAAATTATGAGAATCATAAGTAGCAATAATAATGCTATAGTCTTACATTAGAAATTCATCCAAATTCTTGAGGTTGTATTTAAAAATGAGCAACTGTAGACTCAGTTACCACTGAAAATTATTGAAGCAATACTTTGGTCTTTTTTGTTATTTTTTAAAAACTAACATTGAAATGCCTAAATTTTGGAAATATGTACATTTGGTACTTAATAAAAGTTAAATTAAGAAAAATAAAATCTGGCTTCATACGCTTCTTAGCAGAAGATAAAAGCAAGGAAATGTTTAGTCATTTAGAAATGTTCATCAGCAAGTCTTGGGCTGTTTATCCTTTGCAGAACAGAAAATACGCAGTGGAAAGCCATTCTTGTGCTGAACCAGGAGAGTAAAACATGTCTCACTAAGGTTTGTCTAGGCATTTCCATCGTCTTGCCTAACTTGGCTTCACCCAGCGGTGAGAGATGACCTAAATTCCCTAGTTTAGTTAGGATGTACTGAAAGATGTTATTCGCCAATAACAAGATTTTAGGTTTTAGTACACATGTGCTAAAGTAACTGCCAGTGCAACTGTTGTTTAAAAATATGCCTTTTTTTTTACCTCATTATTGAAGTAAGAATACAGGGGAATTCCTCAAACATTAAAAATATCCCAAAGTTGAAATAAGTCTGCTTATTAGAAATTAGAATAAAACCAATATTTCTGCTTAGCACAATAGTTTTCAGATATTAGTATGCTGCCATCACAGTACTCTGCTAGTCTGATATGCACAGAAATTTACCAGAGCATGTTCACACAGTCAGCAGCATTGACACCGTATATGTGCCGGAATGAGAACTAAAAAGTCACACTGAAAAGTTAATGGCCATCCTCAATTTTTACAATTGATCCCTGCATAATGTTTAACTGGAACATATATATTTTGAATGGTACACACTGAAGTTTTCCAGAACGTAAGAGGATTTCAGATAACTGTATCCATTTTACCATCATCTTATTTGCTGCCTACAACACATCAGTCTGTCTCTGTGCTATATATTATTTCTGCAGAATCTCTCTTCATATTCAGATTTTTACACAAAAATGTGTTCAACAGTCCTCTCATTTCAAATACTCAGTTGCATGAAAAATTATGGGTATCAATTTAGTAAAAAGAATATGGTTCTTTGTGCAAATTGAAAATTACCATAATTCATAATTTCTTACATTGACATCTTTACTATGTTTTTGTTTGTGGGGGTTCTTTTGCATTCACTGTTCTGCCTTTTGTCTGCATAAATTATGTTTGCATTTGTAAAAATATAGTCCTAAGTGATTATGACTATACTGCGCTGGCCTATTGAAACATAACTTAATCACGAGCACATGACTGGACATAGTGTTCAATCCCTTTTTATGCACAAAAAAAATAGTGGTGATATATAATTAAAAACAACCTTTACACTTTGACTTTAATAATTGACTTTAATTTAAATGACTTTGCAAAAGTATTTTACCAGTAGTCTTAACAAGTCTTGAGTGGCATTTAGCTTTTGATCTGAAATGTGAATGAACAGGATACTATTTTTTTAATATTGCCCGATTTCTAACAAATAGATATAGTTTATTAGAAAGATTTAATCCTTAACTTGTCAACCTGTCTAGTAAAAAGATAAAATACATTATATTTATGTTTAAGTACATTAATAACAAATTCACTCAGAGGAAAATGTTTCTGAATCACCTCCTTGTTTTGTATATACTTACATGCTATTTTAGGATGTCTGTCTGTCTCTCTCCTTCTCTTAAAGATGCTGAGAAGCTCAGCGTCTGTGCTCAGATACAATTGAAAATGTACTGTAAGTGTATACTAATTTCATTGAGAGTGTGATTTAAACCCAGAGACATGAGAAAGTAATTCAGGTGCAAAACTGAGAAGTCTTTGGTCTTTACTTAAATGTCACCATACAGGCACAATTGATTTTGACTATTCAGTTGCCATTGTATCATTTGTGACCACAAGGATAAAAAAATAATATATTTTATTAAATAAACAGAAGGGGTTACTTGGAAAAAAACCAAAATATGTCCAGCTTAAGGCTTACCAAGGCTCTATGATCCACTTTAGAAAGCATTTTAAATTATCAACTGATAGTCACCACTCAAACTGAGATAACGATGGGACTGATATAATGCCCAGTGCAAGCTAATACTGAATATCAGTTGGGAGGATCAGATTGACTAGGAAGGATAAAATTTCTGTTCAGATACAAATATTTCCTGATTCTTAGCAGCAAAAAAAAAAGAAAATGCAGATGAAACTGAATTTAATGAGATTTTTGGTTTATGTATTCGCATTTGGTCCTCATTTCAGTATGGCCATTTTTTCCTAAAATTATTGTCATGGCATTTGTAAATCTTTTGCTGCATAATGTACTTTTAAGGCCAGCACTCCAAAACCTAAGGATACTAAAGCAGGTGCTCACAATCACAATACATAGCAGGTGTAAATACTGGTTTTAAGGACTGTTTTAAGACTTTTTGGCAACTGGGTCTGCTCCTGTGTAGGGTTGGAATTGGGCAGCAAAAAGAACTAGATCTCTCTTACTGTTACTTAGTTTGCATTAATTTGGTTAATCCAAATTGGTGTTCTGGATGAGGTCCCCATGAGTTTACTTTACCTTTTAAACATGCATTTTAAGCTCCTTTCCCACTTTAGGCTTCTATATTGCCTTTGTTTGATTCTTGAAGGAAAACATGTTGAAGAACAGAAAAGGACCAAGTAAACTTCCCGAGTTTTGCCTGCTGCAACAAGAAACTGATTTTAAAAAGGACAGTTTTGAGGGTGGATGG
This sequence comes from Morus bassanus, assembly GCA_031468815.1. Classification (NCBI taxonomy): domain Eukaryota; kingdom Metazoa; phylum Chordata; class Aves; order Suliformes; family Sulidae; genus Morus; species Morus bassanus. The sequence goes on along the minus strand of CM062568.1, from coordinate 81,086,704 downwards.
GTAATTAGAACTTCTTGCAGTTCTTAGTAATTCCTGTTGCCAGAATTTGCATTCAGAGCGATTTGCACAGGAGAAAACCCTGATCCAGCCATGTTTTACTCATAGAAGCTAAAACAGATGCAAATGTCTACGAAGGGTTTGGATGAAGAAATAAGAGAAAAAAATATACAAAAATTAACTGAGGACACATCAAAGAAGTCATTCATGCTCAGTTGACTTGTATTCATTTCAGACCAGGTGGCAGCCTAGGTCTTGGGTTTTGTGTGCTACGCATCAGGCTGCAATTAATAGAAATAACTGGTTTGGACTCCTCTCTCAAAGAACTCTGTTGGAGGGAAGGTCCTTCAAAGATGCTCCATTAAAAAGCACTTTCAGAAGCAGGCCTCTGAGCACGTCCTTCATCTTCCAGTTCTCAGGCTCTCCTTGCCTGCAAGCTAGGTGGCTCTGTTGACCAGCCTTCCCTCTGAAGAATTCTGCAGGTTCAGACAGATTCAGTCTTTCAAACCTAAACCATTTTCTTTATTCAGGATACTCTCCAGTCTTTTAAATTAAAAGTAAGATCTGCTTTACTTCCTGGTAGATGCAGAATTTTCTTTGTGAGACTTTGAGTCATCTGTACCTAACTAGATAGTAAATAACTCTGTCAATGAGGGATAAAAATGTCCTCCTTCCTTTGGCTGAGTCACCACAGTGCCTCGGCTGGAATGTGTTCTCCTCCAGATCAACGCATGGTGTCCCTCTGACCATTGAAAGTGTACATCAGACAAGCTTCTGAATTGGGTAAATGTTGCTAAACATTGGCTATTGACTGAGGCCAAATGTTAGTGTAATTAAACACTTCCTGATGACCGTGTGTTTGAGGTGAGAGATTCCCAGCCTCTTTCTCTTAAATATGTCACAAAAATAAAGTACATACCCTTGCTTCCTGGAGAAGTTAACCAGTATACCAGAAAGGATGTAAGTAAGAGCAGGTGGTATGACAATGCAGGAAAGAGGAAGAGGAGAGTCTGCAGGCCCCAGCGTAACCATGGCCACATGATTCCTCATATAGACACCTCATGTATTTTTCTTGGTTTTATTTTGTCCCCACCCCTCACATTTGTCTCTGTTTCTGAACTGATTTGCCATGTGTTGTTCTTGGTTTTGTGTATTTTTAAGCAAGTATTAGCTCACTTTTTGGAGGGGTGGTGGGAAATCCAGTATGGCCACATGTTTTTTCCTGTTTGGTTTTTAATAGCCATATTAGCTCATTTGCTGTTATATGGTTGGTTTATTCACATCTTTTTTTTTCTATGTGGTTTTTATTTCTTGGTCTGTATCTCTTGTTTTGCTATGCTCTAACTGTCAGGTGTTATGTGGTCTTTGTCCTCAGTGGGAACACAGGGGCTTATTCAGTATTTTAGGGTTTTAGAGGAAAGGAAATAGCATTTTTTTGTGTTCTTTGTTAGGGAAAAGATTGATTGAAAAAATAAAAAAGTTTTATTTAACTTCCAGCCTCTTTGCCTCTATAAATTATAAGAAAATAACATTTCCACGGGGGATGGCAGAGGACATTGAAACAAATGAAAGTAATGTCTTTTTCTGCTGTGTGAATAGGAAGCCTATGTACTGCTAGCTGTGAAATCTGTCTTCAATAGCTAATGGCTAGAATAACCAATTTTCTAGCCATGCAGGAATAAGCCTTGTTTATGAAGCTGAGCTGATACTGCAGCTGAGTGAGCGGCCGCAAGCTGGAGTTGTGTGTGCAGCTGGAACCAGGCTGGGTTGCTGTCATTGCCCAACAGATCAAAACAATATAGGCAGACATGGTGCTGACTCCAAACCAGGTGAAATGGATCATTACCATTTTTACACAGATTATGCAAAATGGTAGTATTAGACTACTCTGCAAAGTCTCACAGTACTCTGCAAACCAGATGAGCAGTTTATTTTGATACTGTGAGAGCTCAGGGACCAGTCAATGTTTGTGGCATTATGAGGGTTGTGATGGTTGCATTGTGCTACCCAAATTGAATATTTCACACGATTCACAGAGGATGATGTCTCCTGGGGAAAGGAGGTCTCAGCCTATCCCTGTCTGAAGACCCTTGAACTATGGAAAACATAGTCATTGCAAGTTTATCTGCAGTGAGGATTTATGGCATCTATAAATCCACAGAATAAGCCATCTCTAGGAGGGAATTAGCTTTCATTAACACCTGATACATTGCCACTTTACTTTGCAACACTGGTTTTGTGAGAAGCAGATGAATTATAAGTTTGATGTATGCTAGAAAGGGCTTTACGCACAGAGGGTTATCAGGAGATATGCTAAGTGTGCTTACATGTATTGGTCCCAGAACCAGAACTCATTCACTGGAACCAGCTATTAACATGCAGTAAACATGGTCATTAATTGGCTGTTATGTTCCTTGTAACATCAAGTTTCTAACTACAAGCAGAACCTCCCCTCTTTGCCCCTGTTTAGAAATCAGAAAGTCCAGTTTTACTCGGGATGTGCTCTGTTCATATTCTTCTTGCAGACCTCAGACAGTCCTCTGTCAAAACTGTTATTTACAGTGCTTTTTTATTATATGAATCATGCTGATTTTCAGTGTGGGACAGTGGATACAAAAGAAAAAAAAAAGACAAAACCAAAATGACACACATGCTCTGATCATTGTTAGACTTTTGCCACTGATTATAATAGAAGAAGATTGGTTTCTGGCTAAATTACTCTGAAATCTAACTTACCTATTAACCCAGCTGGGAGTCTGGGTAGGCAGGCTCTCCTGGACCAGACTCCAGTGACTGTCTTGTTGTAAAGCACTTTTGTCTTCAGGGAATAGAAAGCTAATTGAATTCATGAATGATCAGTTGCATTCTCTTACTGGCATTTGTTACTATTCACCCAGTTTTTGATAAAAGGATTTCCTTCTTCACTTCATTGTGTTTTGATTATATCTGTCAATATAGCCAGTGATTGCTGTGCTCATTGGCTATAAAAGGATTATAGTGATGTGTTGCATTTATGACACATTTCTTCCATTTGTCTTATCAGTCTGGCAGGTTGCAGAGGTGAAACAACTCTCAGCTACTTTGTGGTCTGTGTTGATGGGAGTCATACTTTATGGGCCAATTTATGACTGCTTATGTCCATATTGTTCAAGGTTGCAATATTCTTGCTGTTGACATTCTTGCTGGTAAGGGCAATCAGAAGTATAATTCTGAAAACTGTAAGATGACCATTTCTGACAAACATGCAGCTTGACCAGCATCACAAAACATCATCTCCGATGCCACTCTTGCAAGAGTTGTCACTGTGCTAGGTTTGGCAGTTTGTTGATCTCATAGAGGTCCTTTGTCTAGTTTCATTACCAACAGTTCACATACTAAAGTCAAAACTACCATTGACAGCCACATGCAACATGTATTGTTTTTTAGTCACTCAGTCAAAACTGCCCAAATTGTTGTGACTGTATGTCATGGTTTAACCCCAGTTGGCAACCAAGCACCACACAGCTGCTCGCTCACCCTCCCCGCCGCGTGGGATGGGGGAGAGAATTGGAAGGGCAAAAGTAAGAAAACTCGTGGGTTGAGATAAGAACAGTTTAATAATTGAAATATAATAATAATAATAATAATGTAATTAAAAGGAAAACAAAAACGAAAGAGAGAGAGGAAGAAAACCCAGGAAAAACAAGTGATGCAACCACTCCCCACCCGCTGACTGACACCCAGCCAGTCCCTGAGCAGTGTTCACTGCTCCCCAGCCAACTCCCCCCAGTTTATGTACTGAGCATGATGTCATATGGTATGGAGTATCCCTTTGGCCAGTTTGGATCAGCTGTCCTGGCTGTGTCTCCTCCCAGCTTCTTGTGCACCTGGTATAACATGGGAAGCTGAAAAGTCCTTGACTTAGTATAAGCACTACTTAGCGACAACTAAAGCATCAATGTTTTATCACATCATTCTCATGCTAAATCCAAAACATAGCACTGTATCAGCTACTAGGAGGAAAATTAACTCTATTCCAGCTGGAACCAGGACACCATACTCAGAGGTGAAGTTATTAAAAGTAAACTGGAATGTAGAGGGAGCACTGTAATAGGTTATAAGGCCAACTGCAGGGTGCAAAAATTATTTTAACTGCTTACAATCCACTTTTCAAACCCATACGCCCCCTTCTCCATAGTAATGAAAAATGCCATGGATCTTTCTGGACAGCCTCTTTAAAAAGCAACAGCATTTTCCACATTAAATTCCTTAGGCAAAAGGAACAAAAAGAGCACAGGAAGTGTGAGCAATTGCAGCAGAACAGCTCATTTGCTGAGACTGAATTGTCTGATAAATACTGACTGATGCCTGTATGGCAATCACTGCTGAGTTCACCTGCTCATCTTTTCTTTGCTGTTGTCATTAATGTACACTTTCAGTCCTAAACCCACTAAGCACAGCAGATCATTAAGCAGGATATCATCTAAGATGTATTACAATTAAAATAATCAAGTACAGATAAATTCATTTATAACATTTTTGGAAATGAATCATTTAGAAAAAAGTTTTACAAAAGGGCAAACTCTAGCTGCACAGGAAATAGGAGGTGTATTTCAATTCATAAGAAATATAATTTATTCATAAGAATTATAATTTCTTTTGTCAACAGTACTCTTATATGTACATTTTAATGCTGTGTCTGTTAAAATTTATTTCAGAATATACTGAAAAATGTACATGACACGAGTATAAAGTAAGAAAATGTATGAGGCTGAGGTCTGCTTATTCATAATGTGAATATTTATAAATGACTTTTATTTCAGATGAATGGTCAGCTTTCCCATCTCTTTTTTAAGTATAAAAAGGCTTGTGCTAATTAAGAGATAGCAATATTTTATTACCCACAAACTTCTTTCTAAGTGTGCTATATATACTTATTGTATTTCTGCTTGCATCCCCCAGTATGGCTAAATCATGTTGTCTTAAATTTTAGCCTACTTCCCGTCAGATAGAAATGACCACATGCTTCTGTTTCATTGTGTGTATTCTTGCCAGTGGTCTCGTATGTCCATATCTGTAACAGATTTATCGGTTTCAATCACATTGAAAGTTTTCCTACACATGCTTTGCACTGTGACAATAACTAATGCAAAAGTGAGAACAAGTCAATATTTCATGCAAAACCATATGCAAAACAGCAACCCTTTCTGAATCAGTTTTTCAGCTACGCACAGTTTGCAGTATTTTCAGTATGTTCAGTTATGCACAACTGTTATTTTTGTCGTAAGATCATACAAACTTCCCTAGGAGCAGTGGCAGGATCTTTGCCTTGGTAAGGGATAAAGAGAAGCAAAAATTTTAGGGTCAGGGAAGGGTTGCTGGGGCACAAAATAAATAGAGAGAAAATTTTACTGTAATTATTTTACTGTTTCATACAAATTGGCAATCTTTCCATGCTTCTTGAGAGGGAAGTGTGTGGAAGGCTAATAAGGAGACTGGCAGGAAAAACTAGATCTACTTTTTTTTTTGGCTTTTTATGCCAGGCTCCTTACTTGGAAATGTTAAAGTAGGGCACAGAAAAGAAATAGCATTTTACTTTCTGGGTGAGATTCATTTGTCTAAACATATACATCTAATGTCACTTTAGGCAACATAGGGTTTCTAGTTTTGGCCTCTAAAATGTTTCAGAAAGTTGCCATAGATTGCACATCATATCTGCTAGGCTCATACAGAGGACTTTTAGACATCTGAGGGAATCTAGTTATCACTAGTTACCTATACTCAGGGAACTGAACCCTGGCCTCTGTCTCCTGTTTACCTGGCGGCCATAGCTTTCCCTCTTAAAAAAATGAATTACAGTTCTATTCTTATTTCTCCAGAATGTTGTCTTCTAGTAATGCTCATCCATCCATAGATATGCCAACAGTTAATTCAGACCTACATCCACCAATCTGCACAATCCCTCTTTCCAGCTTCCTGCCTCCACCTCAAGTTTGGTTTGTTTTTTCTCTAGTGCATTGATTATGAGTACTAGGAACAGTAAATAGATTAGTTTCACAACCTGGTATTAAAAGACCCCAAATCCTTTCACTGCATTGGCTTCTTTCCTGAAGTCTGTGGCTTACTCAGAATTCCTCTTCCTAAGCAGCCATTATCAACTCGCATAAACTAAACCAGCTGTGAGATTGCTTTGAACTCACAGAAGTGGAAAAAGAGTGGAAAATCTTCACAGTTCACACACTTCGGTTTTGCATATCATTGCTCTGACACTGAAAGATATGTATTCAGTTACTGAGACACACCAAAACCCAAAGAAAATCTGGTAAATTTACCCCTTCTCCTATTAAGTACTTTTCTTTAAAGTCTTCATATTTTCTTGATACGCAGAAAGGCTTTTTTTTTTGAAATACAATGCAATATATGTTTAAATGTTGTCATTGTAAAACACACATAGATTACTAATGAAATTTAAGGATGTTTTGTCATTGTCAAATAATAATTTGACTACCTCATTAAGCTACAGAATCTGAAGTGTTAGACTAGAACATTTTCTCTTTTTAAAGCCTATGTTATACAGTTCTATAGTGAAACAATCCTCAAAGCAAAAAAACCAAGCTAACAGAGACAGACAATAATAGCTTGCCTGGGTTGTATAGCTGTTGCATTGGAAAGCATTATTTCTAATAGAAGTCAGGGAATAGTATGACTCCCTGGACCAGTGGGCACAAGAAAGTGTGCTTGTGAAGGAAACGAGTTTCAAAGTGATACACTGGATAACAGAATATTTGCATTCAAATGTAGGGGAACTTCAAATCGTTTGGTGGAAAAGGAGCAATTTACATGCCTACAAATACAATATTCTTCTACTCGTATATCAGAAGGTTAATTTTGTCTTAGTGAAGAATTTGTACTTCTGTATCTCTGCTTAATAAAAATTGGAAAGATAAATAAACTCTATTGTATTTTTTTTTTTTTTTTTTGTGGAGGCCAGCAATATCTGTGCAAGGCAAATTACTTTTTTATAGTATACTATGCTTTAACCCACCTAGGCTGCTTTCCAGAAGTGCCAGCAGTATCAGAATGGCACTAGAATACACAGCTTGAAGCTGAACTTAGGGTTGAACTCCATCAAAAAAAGGCTTTGAAAAAAAGAAAACTACAGGTTACTACAGGGAAGAGCAAAATAAAACCTTGTATTAGTTTCTTTTCCTTGTGTTACTGCTTTGCAGCTGTAACAAAGGACAAGCCTAATTTTCTTTTCTTTCTGAAGTGTGACTTTCATCTTCAGTAAAGTTATAACTTCTTCATGGCAATCCAAGTAACAGAACAAACTTCAGACTTCAAATTAAAGTCAGTGGAAGAAAATTAAGTGCAAAATGGCATGTATTGCATATAACCTATCCTCTGTGTTTGGGGTTAAAACCAGGGACTCACTGCATCTTAGAATAAGCATTGCTACTAAGACATCAACATTCAAATGAATTATCATGAATGCCATATCTGACTCTATGTATGTCTTCTGATTACCTTAATATTTGCTTTGGTGATCAACTCCTTTAAGAACAATTCAGCTCCAAGGTCAATAATTATTCTTCAGATATCACTAATGGTTAGCCTTTAATATATGGACTTATTCCTGTAAGCCCGTGGCCAAGATTTAAAATGAAAACCTCACTGAGGTAGAAAAGAAAAGGGGCTTTGTTTAGCTTCTGTTGCAGTTGCTATTTTTCTTTTCTTTACTTTTATTACAATGATAAAATGGTTCAGATCTCAGAACTTGTTTTAGCTGAATATGTTCAGAATGAGGACATCCACATATGGTTTTGAGTGATATATATAGTAATTGTAGAAAGAATCCCATAGAAGATTTGGATTCCATTTTCACTTATTGCCTTGGATTTATACAAGTATAAATGAGAACAGAATTGAACTGCAGATGACCATGTCCTCTGCTTTGGTGAAATCAGGTGAATCCTTTCAGAGCTGCACTCCATGATGTGATGTGTAGTCTCACCTCTTCAGCATTCCTCTGCCCCAGAACAGTCCCTGAAGAACTCCCCTTCATGGGGCAGGTGCCTCATGGGGTTTGTGGCAGAAAAGGATGAAATAAAGAAATTAATTATTCTTGTTGACCTAGGTGGTACCAGGAATAAGCCTCTGTATGCATGAACAATAACAAAAAAATCTACTTCTGAAGTAGACTCTTCTATGTCAGTATCTCTGAAAGGAGCCACATATATAAATTGCCCAAACATCATGACTTAAGAAGACTGTCCAAGTATTATTGGTTGCACAGAGAAAGTAATCAGGCCAATATTTTACTCTTTGTTTCTCTAGCACAGACAAAATGAAAGTGTTGCCATTCCAGTGGAGTTCTTACAAAACAGCCAAAGAAAAATGATAATAAACACATTTATGTACTCCAGCATTCAGGTTTCTTTGTTTTGTTTCCTGTAAAATCTTTATAGTAGATTTCTGCCCAAGGCTGGCTGGAGGGCATAAGTATTTAAGCTTAATTTGGTAAGTGATCAGTACTGTATTTTTTCCCAAAGTTTTCTTAGCCCTTGTTTATCTTATATTCACTTTTTTGTTTCTTCTCTCAGCATGCCACAGCTGCAAAGATATTGTACCTTCTTAAGCTCTGTGTTTAGCTTCACAAAGAGATACTGCACAGATGCCCAAAACACTAGACATAATAACTGCATCTTTTAATGCTTTTTGTACAGAAAAAAGTACATAGCTATCAATTACCATATTTTTTCAGGTAATACCAAACTGCAATATGTTCAATGCTCCATTTACCTAGCTACTATGTAGTGAATATTTGCTTTATAAACAAATAAAACCACTTTTAAATTGGGAGGGGGGGGAGGGAGCAAGAGACACCAGAGGTGAAGCAAAGTTTCTTTACCACTACTGTCCCATATAAATCTAATAAAAGACAACTGTACATAGTAGAATTGGACTTCTTCATTTTAGAAGTTAAGGGTGATTGCTTTTTGTCATTGACATTAATGGAATAAAGATGTTACCCGAATTGGGAGAATTACTTGCTGTTTAAAGGCAATTTTTAGATTTACAATGTCACTCTTAAAAAGACTCTTTCCACTTGAAAAATCTAATAATTAATCATTACTGAGATGATAACTTTAGCTCTGTATTAACTCATGTATTTGCCATTTTTAGTTCCCCTTTCTGGTTATATGAAAAGTTTTGGATATTGAAGTATCTACAGTTTTATTAATTCTATGTAAAGGAGGTATATATGAATATGTAGGTTTAGATATGTACAAACAACAAACTTTAGAGCATGACTTTTATTATCAGAAGTTATTTACAGGGAAATGTTTCACACTCAAAAGGCAGCAGGGCTTTTTAGTGGTGAAATATTTCCATTATCACCAGAACCTGTGTACCAAACTCCTTTTCTTCTACCCCCCCTAAAAACATAACACCATTAAGTTTAAATTTACTTTGAATGTACAACCTATATCTTCAGATAAAGCCTTCATAATATTAGTGATTATTATGCTGGCATAGTGTAGTATTTATGTAATGTTCCACATCTGAGACTGTTAAATGATTTCTAAAGTCCTGTGGTGCTTAAAATGAATGTATTATTTAATATTCTCCTTAGTGATCATTTTCAGGGTAAAGAATGGGTCGTTACATGGCCACTGAAACTACATATTCAGTCTTTCCTTCTTCTGTCTTTATCTGAACTTCTTTTTTAATTCAAATTCCCTATAAAAATTTATGTATCTCTGAAAGGATTACATTGCTACTTTTTGTAATCGTTAACATAATTTTTCTTTGGTATTTTTTTCCCCATGTTGTTTTAAAGGTTTGTTACCCCTGTGCCTTTTTTTTCCAACACAAGACACCTTTCCTTCCATGGCCATGAAGGCTGGGCACAGCGAGGGGTGCAGGGAGTGCTCAGACAAGGCCCAAACTTCCTGCTGAGAAGGAGCCTTGGCAGACAGAGAGAGCCTCAAGATATGCCATTGCCAGGCAAATGGCTTAGAAAAGCAGGAAACTTAAATGGTCTTATAATAGTCTATGATAATAGTGTCTTTTCTAATGAACTAATCACATAGACATAGTTGTGGTAGATGAATGTTGAAATGACAGAGAAGTACTTGCTTACTGAATCACACTGAAGATATTTTAATTGATTTGGAAATGCACTTGTATACAGTTAAGTATTAAAAGCAATAATTGTTCAAGTTCTCTTTTAACAGGAACATAAGTTTATTAAAAAACAAAAGGAAATTATATATATCTTTTTTCCGCTAAATAATGGACAGGGGATGAAAAAGATAAAAAAACACAACAGCCTTCAGTATATTTATAAGACACTTATGAATTCTTTAATCACATATTCTGATAACATTTTTTTTAATAACCTTAAGTCATGAATAATGATAGTCAGATTATTTTAAAATGTTGTTTCAGGTCAGAGATAAGGATGTGTGGATGCCATACTATAGAATGTTTTCACTTCAGTCTTAAATATTTATGTCCAGAATTGATTAATGCTAATTTTGAGGTAGCTCCAGAATTTCTGTATTATTTAGCCTTTACAGATTATTTGAATACTTTCATGGAATTAACTATTCTATATTAGTATGTTAATTGTATAGGAAAAATAAAGAACTCGATTCAAAGCTGGGGAACATAATGATTGCCAAATTCTGCACTCAGTCAAAAAGACATAATGCTGTATCTAGATACATAATTAATTCTATATTTTCCACATTTCCACCACAGTTTTGTCAAATGCAAAACTGCAAACTCAAAAGTACTGATGGCCTTTGAAGAATTTGACTCTTGTCATACCTGAGTCTAAAGGGTTCCAACACTCAAATGTATCCAGGTTCATTGGTATAAACCAGGTAAGTATAAAAAATGAGGACACACGAAATTTTATCTCATTTCATTATTCCCTCTGTTGCAAAGTGCAATGCGCAGGGCCCAATCCAGCACAATAAGCTAAACAGGTACCATTTACAAACCTTGAATTTAGGAAATGAAATGAAAAAAACATAAACCAAGGATAAGAAATGGACCAAACTATCACAAAATATGTTGCAAAAAATCTAATTTTAATAATCTCCTGATAGATTGCCATATACCAGACATTATTGTGTCTATTTATTCTAAAAAGATTGGTAAAAGTTCATTCTATGTCCTTGATCAAAGCTTGTGGAACATCATCTCTCTTTTTAACACATATTTCTGCTTGTCCAAATGGACTTTTCCCAAGGCCTTGATTTATTGATAAGTGTAATAGCACTCATAATATCAGCTGCAGAATCTTGTTTACTAACTTTTTCCCTGTGAAAGCCCGAAAGTTCTTCTGAAACTTGAAGGCTGATTTCACCATCTTAATAATGAGACTATTGTTAATGTCTCTTGCTCACCCCAGAGAGTGATTATGAATGCAGTAAGAACCACCTAATGTTTCCACGATCTTCTAAGAAGATGGTCAGGATAGGAATATTGTTAGTGGTTGCACATATTGGTGAGATGCATGAGACAGGTTGTCTTATTCCTCCTGGTCTGTTAGTTTCACTACTATGGATCACTGAGCATTAGAAATGTATACTTCAGGAGTTTAAATTGCAGTATCAGCTTTACTGGCAGATGCAGCACAAAACCATGAAAGAGATGAAATGGCTGTAATGTTCGTGAAATTATTACAAATATTTTTACAATATTTTCCACTGCAGTGAATTTAAATGTATGAAACAAATTTAGTCCCAAGATATTAGTTGCTGCAAATGTGCAGAATACCAGGATTCAAATCTAGGTAGTAGAGAAGATGGAAAAAGTACTCAGTGGTGTGTATTTAAGAACAGTTTATTGTAAATTGCTGGAGAAAGAAAAAATAGCTTGTTTTTCCAAAACATTGGATTACAGTATATCTGAACTGACATGAAATCAAATGATAATGACCTGATATAAGCTTGTTCTAAAATTCTGTTTGCTGATGCTGCAGTTAATGTCTGTGGACCTGTCTGGTCCTGACACCTAATGCAACGGCTTTTCTATTGACCTCTAGTGGAGCTATTTGCTGAATGATATTTGTCTGCTTGTTTTACGCCCTTGAAATCTGCAGTCTCTACTGGGTAGGCATGATTTAAGGTTGATTTTTGTACTATGAAGAAAGCCAGTGTGATAGATGAGGGCAAGCTGGAATGCACCCCTAAGTGACCCATCCCACTTGTGAAACTCTTTCTTAAATCCTGAAGTGCCTTTTTCCAGCAAAAGATGTCTATTGGCACTGGATTTTTTTCTCTCTCTAAACTGATTTCTTCTAACTTTACCAAAAAAAAAAAAAAAAAAAAAAAGTATATAGCATTTTGCAGATGAAACTGCCATCTAAATTAAGAAATACTGTAGAGCAAAATGCAATCATCTGGGAGGTAGTTCTTTATCAAAAGCTGAAGCTGGATCAAGGTAATGCAACTTCCTTGATATCTGAATATTTTCTGAACTTGCAAATTGCTCCGGGAAGGATTTATTTCACAGTTTTTTTTACTGTACATCATCAATTACAAAAAATTGCTGATTTTAGGAGAAGTACTTGGAGTTCCCTAAATCATGGACATTGAGTTCTTAAAGGATGTGGCAGTAGCTGATTCTTGAATTCTAACAGCCTTAAGGTAAAAAGAAAGGTACCTCTTGCCATATACAGGCCTTGCTTTTTTCTAGTTATGTGTTTAGTAGTATCTAGTTAGTGCTTAAGTGGACCCTGTGCAGGATGCAATCTCATTAATTTCTGGTGTAGTAATGCTATAGTGATAAGAATTGTATTCACAAGCCTCAGATGTGTACAAGGCTATCATAAATCTTTGTACAAATAACTTAGGCAAAAATAATAGCTTTACTTTGTACATCACTTCAGTTTGAGCTGAGAAACATTCCAAGGTGAGAAAAATTGTGTAAATTTACAAAAATCTGGGAAAAGATATATATAATTTTTATAAAGAAGTCATTGTAAAATGAGTTTCCTTCATGTTTTGCTTGGCATCATGACGTGATCTTGCAATATGAGTTTTTTTATTATCATTCATATTTGTATAGCCAAAATATCTTCTTCAATATTACTAAAAAGTACAAGGAGGAAAAATAAAATGAGAATTTAAGTGAAATCCTGTAAGTTTAAAAGTATATAAATATTTCATTAAAATTTTAAGGAGTTTCTAACTAGAAAGTTCTAGAGTACTTTGTGAACAAGATTTATAATGTAGGAACATAAATGTCTTGGTATGTATTTTTCTATATATCAATGAAATCAACAGTCTAGTAGGAATTGAATTTCAGTAAATTATTTTGGTTTTTTTATGGTATTTGATGTTACATTTCACTCTACTTTTCTAAGTGTCTGACAGTTAGAGGCTTCATTATCAGAACATCTGGAAATACGTTTATCTTTGTGAGAATGTAAAATATTTATCTATTTTAATAGATGGCCAATTGAGGCAGAAGGAGGACTAATGGGTTCACTCAGCAGTAGTCTCAGAATTGAAACCCCCTTCAGCTGGTAAAAATTACTGTAGGTCCAGTTAAGTCAGTGGAACTTTTTCTCAGAAATGCAAGCTAGTGCAAGTGCTACAATTATGCTGTTCTTTAGCTAGTACTCTTGTCCTAGAAGTTCCTGTTTAGATTCTCTCCTGTGAAGGTGATAAAACAACTAATCTTGAAAACCATTTCCAGGCAAACGAAGGACATGAAGGTGGTAAGGAATAGTTTGCATGGATTAACAAAGGGGAAGTCATGCTTTAGCAGCCATATAATCTACAATGAAATGTCTGACTTGGTAGATGAGGGGAGAGCAATGGATATTTTCTACCTAGACTTCAGTAAGGCTTTCAACACTGTCTCCTGTAAGTTCCTTATGGAGAAGCTGATGAGATATAGGCTGAATAAGCAGACAGTGGGGTGGACTGAAAACTAGCTGAATGGCTGGGCCTGGAGAGTGATGATCAGCAGTGCAAAGTCTTGTTGGTAGCTGAACTAGCGTGGTACCCCAGGGGTCAATACTAGGTCCAATGCTGTTCATTAATGATCTGAATGATGGGGCAGAATTGTACCCTCAGCAAGTCTGCAGATGACACCAGACTGGGAGGAGTAGCTGATATGCCAGAGAGTTCTACAGTCACCCAGAAGGACCTCAACAGGCTGGAGAAAGGGGCAGACAGGAACCTCATAGAGTTCAGCAAGGAGAAGCGCAGAGTCCTTCCCCTGGGAAGGAACAACTCCAGGCACCAGAACAGGCTGGGGGACAAACAGCTGGAAAGCAGCTTTTCAGAAAAGGATCTGGGTGTCCTTGTGGACACCAAATGGAATGTGAGCCAGTGGTAAAGGCCAACAGTATCCTGGGCTGCATTAGGAGACATGCCAACAGAACAAGGGAGGTGATTCTTCCCCTCTGCTAAGCACTGGTGAGGCCAGTACTGAGTATCTGGAGTACTGTGTCCAGTTCTGGGCTCCACAGTACAAGAGACACATGGAGCTACTGGAAGGAGTTCAGCAAAGGGTCACTAAATTGGTTAAGGGACTGGACCATCTCTCCTATAAGAAAGGCTGAGACAGGTGGGACGGTTCAGCCTGGAGAAGAGAAAGCTGAGAGGAGTCTTTCCAAAGTGTATAAATACCCAAAGGGAGTGAATCTTGAAGATGGAGCCAGATTCTTCTTGGTGGTGCCCAGTGACAGGACCAGAGGCAGTAGCCACAAACAAACACAGGAGGTCTGTCTGAGCACAAGGAAACACTCTCTTACTGTGAGAGTGACTGAGCACTGGCACGGGTTTCCCTGAGAGGTGGTGGAGTCTCCATCCTTGGAGATATTCAAAAGCTATCTGGACCTGGTCCTGGGCAATGGGCTGTAGGTGGCCCTGCTTGAGCAGGGGGGTTGGACCAGGTGAGCTCTGGAGGTCTTTTCCAACCTCAACCATTGTGTGATTCTGTGAAGGAATCTGAGCTATTTTAAGTGGCTGTCGGATGATATGGAACTTACTGGGGACACATGCTCTTCTGGAATGGACAACTGGATACCACACAGCACTGAAAATATTATTGGCTGCCTATGTTTATGTAGCTGATTTTTTCCCTTAACAGCAGGTTAACGTCTGAAGATTCTATAATTTTTCCGTAGTGATTGGCCTAGACTTTTAGAATACGTTTATAGCGTTGCAAAGATATTTTTCTATATATGAGCACAATTATTTTTCAAAATAAAACTGCAAAATAATTTTAACTAAAAGGTTTTTTCCTGAGATTTTTGAAGTCTTTTCCAATATATTTACTGAAAAGATTATAAAATATGTCACTGAAAAGTCATCCAAAAGATTTCATTCATCAATGAAATAACACCAATAACCACCAAGTCTTCATTTTTCTCTTTAATAGCTATTATTATTTATTAATTATATCAGTTATTAATAACTAATATTTATTAAAGAAGGAAAAATCTTTATGTGTTGCTATTAGTGACCCATAGGTTTCAGTAGGGATGAAAGAATAATTCATAGTTCAAGACTAAAAATATAAATGGCAATATTGATTTCCATATGCTGTACTATGGTACAGTCTGTGAAGCAAGCAAAAAATGGACTACAGTATGTTTAGCACAGTATATTTTCAAAGTATTACTTTCCTTAATAGAATTACAAGACAGATTAAGCATAGGTAAATGGGATATAACACTGAAACATAGTAAACTGTGTGGTAGCTAGAAATACCAAACTGATTTAATAACATATATTTTTAAAGTTATTTACAAGGGTTTTATCTAGACTAGAAAGGCAAATAATGTTATCCAACATTTGAACCAAACAACATAATTTGGATATTCCATCTACTTGTAATATAGGTTAAAAAAAATGACAGATACTTAACTCAGCTGAACAATTGAAAATAAAAGTGTTAAAAAACTGCTTAGTTTTAAGGAAAAAAAGTTTGATGCTGTCAGTTGATTGCTGTCGTTGTTAAAAAAAATGAAGATAGAATGTGGAGAAGAGAAGAAACCAAGTGTGACTGTGTGCATCACAGTGTAACAATATATGGAGTTGATAAAAAATAAAAAATCATTATAGCTCTGAAATGTTGTCTTTACCTGTAAATGCTTAGGATACTGTCACTGAGATTCTGCCATTTGTTGGAAGTGATTTATCTTTCAATAGGCATAAAGCTAGTATTTTTCTTTGCAAAATGAAGGTTAAAATGATTAATGAAAAACTTGGTACAGTCATCCCACAAACCGTGTAGGGGTTGTTCCGTTGCTTATATCAGATAATGATTTTGTGGCTCTTTAATTATTATCTATGCAAGGGAAAATCATCATAATGAAAATAATGTGTGCAGGCAGTTATAAATGATACATTCAACTACATCTAACTCCTAGTAACTTTAAGAGCTTTGTATTTTTTTCTACAAAAAGCTAGTAGACTTTGCCTAGGAAGCCGTAAGCCGCATATCTTTATTAGTAATTGATTGAAGACTGATGGATACTTGGTGAAATAAGAAGTCAGTAGGGATTTTCATCTGAAGTGCAAAGCATTTTATGTAAGCTTAGAAGGATTAGAAGCTTATACTTCATTCTGAGATACAAGATATGCTTGACTTGTGGTCTGGTTTTCTAATATAGCTTTTTCATGTTTGAATGATAAACAATAAGGGTCATAACTTTAAAGCTAATGGTGTTTGTAGAGTTTCTTTATGTCTGCTGTGACTAGATGGTATAACTACACTCTCAAAGGAAACAAAGTGAATCAAAATTACTCCAAACTCACCTATATGGCATTGCTATGGATATTTTATTTAAATACAAATTAAACTTTTTAGACATTAAAACACCTACACCAAGCAATCAAATATTATCTTTGCTTATATAAAATATCTTCCTGCCATCATTGATGATGAGGACAGTGCAGGAAAAATATACATAATGCAACATCTTTTTTTTTATATGCTTCCTTGTCACTTGAGTGTGGCTTAAAAAATATAACTGAGAACAGAATATAGCCCAGGTTTGTTTGTTTGTTTCTTTGTCTCTTTGTAATAATCCAAATAAGAAGTGCATAAACTCTCTCATTCTGAAACAACCATAGGTTGAATAATACACCTTGTCTTGAATAAAATGAGAAGTAAAGATGTTTGAGAGAGAGGGAGAGAAACAGGTGGAAGACATGTAAGATGTTCACCATAGCAATTGCACATGTATTCTCTTCACAGAAGAGAAAGTGTAGATAAATGTAGATGCACAAGTAAAAGAGGAAGAACAATGTAATAAAAAGAATTTGGATGAAACAATGCACCAATGCATATGCACTGAGTTTGTATCACATCATTATTGACTGAGCTGTTCTCTGCAATGACTCTTTCTTTGGAAGGTGGGTACACAGGCTTTGGAGACTCCCATATGTACACAGAGACACTACAAAGACCTTTTGCATGAAGAATATCAGGGGTTTTATATGCTTGGTAACATTGTTTTGCCCTTGTCATGGGTTACAGAGTAAAGCACAGAATACTTTTTTTTCCTAATTAACCCAGTATTGGACTGTTTTCCATTGTATGTATATAGGGAGATTAGAAAATATGGATTAAAGACTACTCTTCTGTCTGAGTAGTGGACTTTAAGTGGATTTTAGTGTAGAAGAGGGGCTCTTTTTGATGAGAATTTGCTTGCAGCAAGCCTGAAGCTGCACATCAGGGCATCATCTAGGGTGCCCCACTTGCAGTGGGTATGCAAGGTCCCCCAGCATTTAGCTATCTATGAATCAATGATGTGTACACAAAACAACCAGTGTGAGCTTCATTACTCGGAATGACACCATGTGGCTATGCAAACCTGGAACCCTAAGGGACTGCAGCAAGTCAAAATGTTGTGGGTGTTTTTTTTGTTGGTTTTTTTTTTTTTTTTTTTCTGGTGCATTAGTTTCACCTTATGGGAAATTGTTTGTACAGCAAGTTTCACAACAGAGGAGGAAGAAACTTAGAGGAAATAGAGATAACCAGCTAGAAGACTTATCTGATTCTTGAAGGCTTCGGAGGACAGAAAAAAAATATCTTTGTGCTAATCTTTAAAGATTGGAAAAACAAATTTGCTTTGTTGATGGCAGTTCAGTTAAAGAAAAAAAGAAAAAAAGAACCTTACTAAAATTCAGAACTCTTTTTATTTCTTTTTCTCGTAGACAATATTTAGCATGACTGTTTTGACTCCAAATATTCCTGAACAAGAACAAGCTCTATTAAGGTCCATGTAAAATTGCTGGGGATTTCAGTGGAAACAGATTTCACACCTCAAACTGTGGGGCTTCTTCCTCCCAATCCCTTATGTAAATTTTCAGCTGTTCCTACATGCCAAGTCTGCATGGTCAGCTCTTAGGTGCCTGCAAATCATATAGGCACAAACCCAGAACTATCTCTGTCTGGAAGGACTGTGGCACCCTTCATTTTCTCCTCTCCTCTTAATAAGCATACATAACACAGACTCGTAGAAGAGGGTTTAACAGAACACAGCAGTTACAATCCTCCCAACTGGAGGATAGAAGAGGTTAGAGATTTTACTCTCAGAAGTAGGCAGTCTCAGAAGTTGGGTCTCGCTAGGACAGTCATCATAACTACCAGGCTTTCTGTAGGTTTTTTCTTTTTTTTTTTTTTTTTTTTTTTTTTTAAATACTTTTTCTGCTCTTCTCTATGACTGGATCTTTCTTTTGTATTCTACATGAAATCATCTTAATAAAATGCAGAAAATATACCAGGACCAGAATGTAGGATTCACTGTAATCATTGATCTTAAACTAACTCTTGCTCTTTTTCCTTGCAGGGGCATATGTACCCATAGCTTGTTGAATAGGATCTCTTCTGGGAGATGGAAGAAGACAGTTCAAAACCCAAAAAGCTAAGGAGTGAACTGATTCCAAATCTCACACTTTTAAAGTGTTTTCTCTGAGTTCTTATATGTCAGCATACTGCAAACCACCAGCGTAGTACTAAAAGGAAAGGAAAAAGTGGCCTGTTTTGCATTTCTAAAAGGAATAATTCAAGTCTTAGGGAAAGGATCCTAGACTGTGAATCAATCACATCAATTTCTGGTTCTGAAGTCTCTGCTCCTCAATTCAGTTTTTTAAAATGTTGTTATGCACCTAAATAAATAAAAAAAAACAACCTCCATTTATTTTCAGCACTCTAATACTTTGCTGGTCCTGTTAATATACCATATTTAATATCTTGCTTCGAAAATTAACTAAAGTTATCAGTGAGACTAAAAAGTAGCTGAAGAATATAAAAAACCCAACCAAACAAGAGTGATTAAGATTAGAGGCAATATGAAGAATCCGGGATCTGAATTTCAATCCAATTTTACTTTTCTTCCTGGACACATAAAAGGAACCAAACATATACTTTAATATAGCAAGTGTTACTAATTTGAAATAAATTGTAAATAGCGATAGAACATTGCATAAAGTGTATAGGGAAACAAAACATCATAGAACCATAGAAGATGATGCTGTAGGATACTTTAAAAAAACACATGCAAGCTATTCCGCTGTTCCAAAGTACATGATTATCAAAAAAAACAACAAAACCCCCCAACAAACTACTGGAAAAAGCTGAAAGCATATTACCTATGAAATGGCAAATCACTATAGCTAAGGTACAAAAGATGCAACCGATGTGGAAATAACACAAAGAAAAATGTGGAGGCATCAGGATAGACATGCATGTAGTGAAATTAATTGGAAGGGTTTGCTTTTTCATATGTGCGATTTATGGAAGAACAGTCCTAATGATTTTGATCATGCAAGGCTGAAGTTGCAATGAGAGGCATCATAAGAATTTCGATAACCTGAAGTTCGTATTTCTTCACTGGCAGGAATCAGGATACGTGTCACTTTTTTCCCCCCATCATTTTCTTGAGTTCGTAGCATGACTCACATGCCCATTAGCACAGCAACTACATTTTTTAAGAGATGAAAGGAAGCACAATGTTTCTGAATGCATGTAATTCTGTCAGTAGCTGACACAATTCTTCACTATTTTCTGTGTCACATATGTCTTATATTACAGTGTGCTTTGCTTTCATTTTACATCTCTGAGAGCCTTTTCACCTAATCGTAGGTATGGCAAGACTTTGAGGAAAACATTCCTAATTTAACAGCTCAGACTGATGGCATTGCAGCTGATATTAACAACTTACATCAAGTCACTATGTAGTGCTTTGCAGCTGTTTCCTCTACTAAATGGTGAAATTATAGCTATTAAAGTTCATCAGGACTTTTATGAAATATTCATACACTCATGTGGAGTGTGGACCATGTATTATGGATTTACTGGAAGAGAATGATGACTTAAGTATGGTTCACTATGCACCCACAAGCACAGAGGAGTTGGAACAGGCTGAAGTAATCGAAGATGACCATGCACATTATGTTCTGTTTGTTGTGGTTTAGCCCCAGTCAGCAACTAAGCACCACACAGCCGCTCACTCCCTGCCAGTGGGTTGGGGGAGAGAATCGGAAGAGCAAAAGTAAGAAAACTTGGGGGTTGAGATAAGAACAGTTTAATAATTAAAATAAAATACTAATAGTAATAGTAAAAATAATACTAATAGTAGTAATAATAATAATATAATGAAAAGGAAAATAACGAGAGAGAGAGAGAGGCAAAATCCAGGGGAAAAAAAACAAGTGATGCAACTGCTCACCACCCATCGACTGATGCTGCCAGTCCCTGAGCTGCAATCACTGCTTCCCCTGGCCAACTCCCCACAGTTTATATACTAAGCATGACATCATATGGTATGGAATAGCCCTTTGGCCAGTTTGGATCAGCTGTCCTGGCTGTGCCCCCTCCCAGCTTCTTGTGCACCTGGCAGAGCATGGGAAGCTGGAAAAGTCCTTGACTAGTGTAAGCACTACTTAGCAACAATGAAAACATCAGTGTGTTATCAACATTATTCTCATACTAAATCGAAAACACAGCACTATACCAGCTACAGAGAAGAAAATTAACTCTATCCTAGCCAAAACCATGACACTATTCAATGTGGAAACCACAATTCTGGAAACTGGTTTCACTTACAGCACACCAAAGACTGCTGTAATGTACAATTGCTCAGAACAGTATCAGTTGGCAATGCTGGAAGCAGAGCTTGGCAGGATCATTGTGTGGCCCCTGAGCTTCAAGAAGACTGCAAAGGGACATAAGTCAACCAGAAGCTTGTAAACATTTTCCTGTGAAACAAGACTGTGAAATCTAGGACTGGCTTGTGTAGAAAATTGGTATATGTTTAATTCCATAGTTGCTTTGAGAAGAATTTTAAATACAGATTAAATTTATTTCTTCATATTTCAGAGCAAATCAGTTGCACTGGCTAGATAGAAAGAAAAACAATTGGGCATGGTATTTCATACTGAAGCATTAAAGGACACCTCATTTGCTCAAGAAAAGTTTTGGGACAGACTGTTGCCAGGTCTGTGTGTGAGACACTATTGATCTAACCTGAGATGGCATTCTCTATGATGTTATGCTGTTTTATACAAGCATCTTTAACAACAGCTTTTCATTATCTTGTGGTTCTAGTTCAGTATATTTGAAAAGTACAGTGAACCTACTGTGATATCTGCAGGGTTTCTGCATTTGTTCATCACAAACATCTGGAGGGAAGCTCAAGAAGACTTATTTAGCAAGGCTCATCTTGAACTTGGCTCTCATGGAGCTTTCATTTGCCCTACTGCCTTTTCCTTCTTGTGCCTGAAAAACCAAGAACAACCTGGAGGCACGAGGGAGGTGGCAGAGGCAGAGATGAGACACAGGAGTGTCTCTATCCTGGAGATGGGCTGGGGGACAAAGAGGGAAGTGTGGAGGAAGGTGTCAGAGAGAACAGAGGAAGAGGAAAGGAGGGAAGTTGGAAAGAACAGCTAAAACTAGAATCTACATATTTTCTACACGTGCAGTTCTGCCTGGGTTTCTGTTGGCTGCTGACCTGAAGAGCAATCAGTTCATCTTAGGCAGTGCCAGTTTCATTCTGTGTATTGAACCATACTGAACTGAAAAAGATCAGAAGAGGTCAGTGAGTTCATCCCCAAGTCTCAAGCTAGAGATTAATATGCCTAAACTGTATATTGCTGTAATGGGTTAACCCTGGCTGGCTGCCAGGTGCCCACTAAGCCTCTCTCCACTCCTTCTCCTCAGCAGGACAGGGAGAGAAAATAGGATGAAAAAGCTTGTGGGTTGAGATAAGGACAAGGAAATCACTTACCACTTACCATCACAGGAAAAACACTTGACTTGGGGAAGACTAATTTATTTTATTGACAATTGAAAATAAAGTAGGATAGTGAAAAACTAAACAAAGCTAAAAACAGTTTTCCTCCACTTTCTGAAGCTCAGCTTCACTCCTTCATTTCCAGCTCTTCTACCTCTCACCCCCAAAGCAGTGCATGGGGGATGGGGAATGAGGGTTGCAATCAGTTCATAACACTTTGCCACTGCCTGTTCTTCCTCCTCACATTCTTCCCCTGCTCCAGCATGGGGTCCCTCCCATGGGGTACAGTTCTTAAGGAATTGACTGCTCCAGCATGGGTGGTCCCCCATGGGCTGGAGGTCATGCAAGCAGCCTGCTCCATTGTGGGCTTCTTTCCAAGGGGTGCAGCTTCCGTCAAGGCACATCACTCTGTTCTGGCGTGTGATCCTCCATGAGCTGCAGTGTGGATATCTACTCCATTGTGGTCCTCCATGAGCTACAGGGGAATGACATATTTCAGCATGGTCTTCTCCCTGGGCTGCAGGGGAATCTCTGCTCTGGTGCCTGGAGCACCTCCTCCCCCTCCTTCTTCACTGACCAGGGCTTCTGCAGGGTTGTTTCTCTCACATTTTTCTTACTTTTCTCCCTCACAGCTGCTATGCAGTGTTTTTTTAGCCTTTCTTAAACATGTTATCCCAGAGGTGCCACCAGCATCACTGATGGGCTCAGCTTTGGCCAGTGGGGGGACCATTTTGGAGCTGGATGGAACTGGTTGTGTCCAACATGGGGGCAGCTCCTAGTCTCTTCTCCCAGGGGCCATCCCTGCAGCCCCTCCTCCTACCAAAACCTTACCATGTAAACAAAATACAGTTAATCATTAGTGCACTGGCTAAGCCTAGTTCTCTTTCATTTCCAAGGAAAAGGTAAATTATTTATTTAATGAACTAAAACAGAAAGAATGAAAGCAAGACTTCATTTCCAATGACAGAAAGCTTGTTTTCAGAAATTAATTGTTTGTACCACTTCCAGATGTAACTCCTGCAAGCATCTTCTAGGGTATTTTGTTTATGTAATTTCTCTCAAGTAATTTTACAAGTCTTTAGTGGTAAAGTTTCAACACTTCCTTTCATGGCCGCTTTACAGTAAATGTCACAGTCAGGGAGCTTTTCATGATAAAAAGTCTTTATGAGCCAGGAACAAATAAACCATAATAAAATGACTGCATATCTAATTATATGCCACTTAAATGATTCACAAATGACACACTTGTAATAAAGTTTTTATATTTTCAGATTTTTAATTTACAAGCTTGTCACTTGCAGTTTAGTCATTTTGTTCAGATAGGGTGAAAAATTGCTTAAGGTTCCTCTAATTGCCAATTCTTATTTATCAGTTCTAATTATGCATAATGCTTGTATTAAAAATCCCCCCCACACAGAGCAGCCTGTGGTACAGAATTTAAGAAGGCAAGTATTATGTGTAGAGGACTATGGTAGATTATAGATGGTGAATATTAATATCAAATGCTGAAAAATGCTTTCTTTAACAGAGAAGATTTCTTACTGCTGTACACTTACAGAATTTCACTAAAATAAATGGTACTGGGACTGTGCTACATTCTTTGTAGTCATATGGGATTAGAAGAAAGCTGATAATTAGAGAACTGTTAAATCATTTTCTATCTGGGGAGCTCACTACTCACACTTCTTGCTGAGTAAAGAAAAGCCCAGACTATTGGAAAACTGCAGGTGGGAAAAGCTTGTGTGGAAGGCTGTCTGGATAAAACCCCTCTGCTGACCAGTTTTATGAGAAAGTGGCAACTGGTTAATTTTGCAGTGTTCAGTTTACAGGTCTTCTTTGTAATAGTCCAGGTCACTTTTTTCATATGCTATTATGGACTTCTTAGATGTAAAACAGTGTTCCTGTTCATGCTTGGCATGTTCTGTTGACGTGCTCTATTGGTGCCCTTGGCTAAGCTGCTCTGGCAGCAACTGGAGGTGGGAATGTTGCAGAAGACATATGAGAAGGGAGCAAAGAGGGAGACTGGCCAGAAGTGGTTTCCTATTACTACAAAGGTTTAGGGGAGGGAATCTTGTTTACCACTGATTCGTCCCTAAAAATCTGTAAAGGGTGACTGGAGCAGGTGAGCAGAGCAGGGTCATTGTAATGACAAGGATTTGAATGGAGACACTGTGGCAATCACAGTGAAGTAAGAGGGCCAGTAAGGAGCTAGCTGATGATATTGTTGGGAAGACTAATGGACTCCTGACTGGTGGCTTGGGGAAGGTAATCCAAACACTTGCTAATTTAGGTTTCTCTGAATTGCCATTTAATTTCCCTGACTCCCCATAAAGTTCTGTTTGCTTAAATCCCTTTATTCACAACTGGAAAACTATAGTTAATCATGCCTGCCCCAATGTTGTCATTTCTTTACCCAACTCTTTGGGTGGAGTGTTGAGCTCATGCACAATCTTTCTGCCCAGCTTTAGTTTTCATTTGAATGCTCTTGGGCCATTCTTTTTCTATTTTGCTTTCTTCTGCTGAGACTGACAAAAATAGTGTAACTTTTTTTTGGATAGATGCACTTCCCGCCCCCCACCCCACTCCACCCCCCATGTATGCCTCTCTGGCTCACTCCAAGAAAATAAAGCAAAGGGCTATGTGATAGCAACACTGCTTATTCAGTAATATTCTGAAGTGGACCAGGGCCAGAAGGAAAATAGGCTACTCTATTGCTGGTCCTGGAAATACCAAGTTCTCTCCTTAGCTGTTTCACCTTCACTTTACAGACCTTACTCTTCCAAAGCCTTTTCACTTTAAAGCTCTCTGTTTGAATTGCCTGTACTTGAACGATCTGCTCTTGGAACATAATACTGTTGTTAAGCCTTACAAGAAAAGAATTGCAATTTTTCTTGGTTAGAAGGGGCTCTTCTGAGTAACACAACTTAGTGCTGAAATTCCTCTCCTTGAGGGTTATTTCTGAAAGTCCTTCACATGCAGAACTCTGATCATGTGCCCCATAATTTTAGTCCACGGAAATTGCACTCCATAATTCCTAACAGGATTTTTCAGAGAATTTATTTGTATTGATTAAAATCTGGAGAGGCCCATTATGTTAAACAGGTAGGTTACATTTCAAGATTAAAGTACTTGACATTTAAAAAAAATATGTTAAAAATGAAATGGCACCCCTACTGTGGTGTCACAGAACCATACCAGGAAATGTGAAGGGATGATAAATCACAGTTCATTATTTTCTTTCAGAATCAGACAACGTTAAATGTTCAGAGAAAGAACTAATACTAAAAACTGTTATTCAATATGATGATTACTAAACAGGATGACTGATTTTTATTTTCTAACTACAGTAGTTTCTTTTTACAAAAGGTTTTTTTTTAAAGAGATTACTATAATAAGTAATTTAGATTTAGTAATTCTCTAGAACTTAATCTTATATATGTACATTTTTGTTTGCATATATCACAACTCTTCAGCAAACAACTACATGAACCAAAAAGCACGCAGTCCAGATTTCAAATATTTGAGTATCAACATACAAACCCAGAGTTTCAGCAGTAAACATAATTTCATGTTTTCAAAAGCTCCTAAATCATCTGGTAGGTTGAACCTTACTGAAAGTCAAATAAACAACATTTGTAAAAACATCTGATAAATTATCATATTATAATGCTGACAGGTGAAACAATGAAAATAATTCTGTATTATAATATCTAAGTCCTATAAGCAGTGGATTTATCAGGTAGTTTCACAGTTTGGTGTTTGTGACTGCTGAGTCTGTAGTCTCTTCATAATCTTAATGTATTTTTGGTAAGACTATGATTACCTGGTTTCTAAAATTAGTTTCTGAACATAGCTATAATAAATACAGTGCTGCAAAGATTTAATCTGTACTTGAATATAATCTGTAACTCTGGTATATAGACTATAAAGTTCCTGAAGCTTTAAAATACATGACTTTCAGGAATTTACCAGAACTACATATGCTAGAAACAGATTATTTTATATATATATATATGCAGAAAAGTATGGAAGATTCTGAAGAAGCAAGATCCCTATAACCTCTCCCTGGTATTGGAAGAAGGGAAATCTGCATATAGGAGTATTTTTGCCCTGAGATTATATTAATAACTGTTGTTTCAGGAGCTGAAACATAGACAAATTCAGTATTTTTTTCCAGAAGCTAGATCTAGATTTAATGTCTGTATTTTCTTTCTGCTTGTCCTATTAGAACAATAGAACTTGCGGTCTCTGGAGATAGTATTCCGGCCATGCATGGCTCTGCAAACACAGTAAGACAACAGATTCATTATTAAAAAATCGTAGCTATAAATTATGTGGCATTAGCCTGAGCCTAAGCCCAAGTTGCTTAGAAGCAGCATTCTTATTTCATTTCACTGAGATATTTCAATAACAGCAACCTAGAAAATACTGATTTTCTACTGTTAGCTGGCATGTCTGAATGCCACCACCAGTGGGCAATAATGGGCCTTTTATTCTCATCTTGAGGCTAACTGTATCCACGAGAGAAAGAGAAGAAATAGGAATCAGTATCACTCCTGAGGGCTGGTCCCGTTCTATTAATTCTAGAAATTATGGGTGTGTTTATTTTTTTCTGTACTGCCTTCATAGAGCACGACTCTGTCCAGCATTAGATGCCTGTATAACATTAAGTATAATCAATTCTTTATAAACTCATCTTTACTCTCTTCCTCTTCTTTCGATCTTAAATTGGTAATTGAGCACTTTCATGCTACTGCAAACGCTTTTCAAAGTGCTGAATATGTGACAAAACCTGTAGTCAATACAGTGAGCTAAGCACTTTAAACAAAGATAACAGCAGTAAGGGAGGGAGGGAGAGGAGAGAGAGAGAAGGAAGGGGTAAAGCTACATAGAGAAATTATGTCAGAGAGATGGAAATCTTGATCAACCTTGAGTCTGCTCCATGACTTTACTATATAACAGGGCCTATACCTCAACCTTGTTGCTTAGTTGACCACTTGTGCTGCTTGATGAACTGACCTACCAACTTTGAGGTTTTTGTTCCCTTGGACCCCAGCTAAAGGCTCTCACCCCATCTAAAGCATGTTTTAGTATTTATGATTGCATCATAGTCTCTTATTCCTCTTTCCTGAGTTCTGCTCGAGGCCTAGCTTAAATAAGACCTCTTCTTGTATAAGCAGCAGTGAATACACTGACAGGTACAAAACCCAAGTAGCTCTGTGCAAACAGAGTAAGAAATGTTTTTGACTTGCCAAAATAGGTAGCAACAATGATGAAACTGTTGTGTTAGTATGAACTTGGACCTTATAGCCCCAACCGGCAAAAAGTTTCTGGTGGAAGTTTTATGGAAAGGGAGAAATTCTGTTTAACCAACAAGTTTTTGACACGTGCAGGACAAGTGTGCTACTGGGGGTAGCATAGGCATGTAGCAAGGTAATTGTCAGGTGTTTAGTTATTTTTGTTACTCTTCTGTAGGCATGATTTTTTAAGATTTTTATTATATCTGGTAATATTTCCATAGGGGACCTTGTGGTACTAGCATCCTGTGTGGGACTGAAGTGTTTGAGGAACTAGAGGATCACACAACAATAGGATTTAATATTAAAAGGTTTGGGTTTTTTTCCCCTGCTTAATGAGACAAGATCAGACAGACTCTACACTCCAACATAGATCCCAGAATAGTTACTTTGGCTCTCTAACCGTGTAAGATCCTGAATTTGCTAAGCACTTTCCCGTTTAATCTGAAACCTCCCTGACCACCTTTCTTGCCCATACTCAGTACTTGTGCTGGGAGGCAGCAAGCAATATACAGGGGGGGAAGCAGCAACCATGACCATTTCAAGTTTTTGGTCTCAGCTGCTGGCTGTAAATCAGGGTCCTCTTCTAGGCTGTGGGAGAGAGTCCCATTCTGCCCATATAAAGCTCAGAGTCCAGTAAGCAAGAGCCAGGTGAGAGGTACTGGACTTTTTGTTCTCATTCAGAGCTCAGAGCTACTAAAATGTATCCTTGAGGGGGAAGGGGGAGAAATAGATGTTCCCGGAGTCCCTAGGAAACCACTAAAATAGGGGTTAATTAAGAGGATTGGACCTCCCTCTACTGGTCTTAAAAGATACATACTTACAGAAAATTGGAGTCTCAGAGGTTTCATTTTAACTCCTGTCACCTCTGGGACTGAACACCTAAACCTGGGAACTGCAGAAAGGGGATGGGATGCATTTGACCTAAAAGGGAATCCAGATAGAATCTTTACTAATGTATACCCTATATCTATGAGTGCAAATAAGCAGCAAAAGAGAATAATAGAATTTAAAATATGAAAAGGAATTTTACCTGTGTTCCATTTTAAATGTGCTGAACCAGGAAAGGATAAAAAAAAAGAGAAAAACTGCTGGATGTTCTTTTTTTTTTTTGATGGCTTTTGCAAACCAGTAAACATCACTAATTCACTGAATTAGCTGAGGCAGCTTGCTTCAGTGGTTCTCTTGGGATATGGTCAGATGCATAATGCTTTGATTTATCAATAGACAATTCTCATTTTACAGCAATATGTTTATGGTTTCCTGTTTAATGGTAAACTACTCATTCAATCCATATTAAAATTGCTCTAATAAACAACAGATATAACATGGAAGGTTTGTAAAGAGATAAGGAAGAAGAGGAACTGGATGTCAAGGAAGATTTTGTAATAAATTACTTACAGTAGTTATGTGCATATTTGTATATGTGTTTGTCTATGAAGATCTTTGCAGGAGAAAAATACAGAAACAGTTATCTTGTATTAGTCATCTTATCAGTTCCAGTGTCCATCTGAATTGAAGATGGGAAAACATTGGAAAAACATGTATTCAGAAAAATGAATTAAAAATCTCTGAGAGAATATTTCTTTTGTTTAAGAAAAGAGATGTGAATATTTGTGATATGAATAAGCTGCATACAAATATTCACTCAGACACATTCTCACAGGAAGACTTTGCAAAGCCATTTTGAAAGCTCTATATACGTTTAATAATCATCTGAATGGGGAAGAGAAACATGCTATTTAGGAGATTAATTACACAGCATGAATATCAATCATAAGCTTCTACTATTCAAACAGTAACCCCAGCTCATCCACAGCCTATGATATGCTTTCCATCAGCATTCATCAAATAACAAACAAATTGTTGTCATTGAATGAAAATAACATGGAAAACAGATCATAAATAGTCCATCTTACAGAATCCAGAGTTTCCTTAGAGACAGTGTAAATCAGTGAAAGATACTGAGGATGGGCAGGCTTGGGGGCACAAGTTGTGTTTGGTGTGTTTGCTGCTGATCAGCATCCTGCCTTCTTCTGGGTGAGAGGGGCACAGGTACTGTAAAGGACTTTGATCTTTCCATGAGCACAGCTGCAAGATCAGTTGCAAGGGCAAGCTGCTCGTGAATCACTGCAAACAAGAATATAGATAATTGGAAGTTCAGTCTGGATGGTTCCTTATTTTAACTCCTCTTTTCTACCTGTGGGGAAATACAGGGATGTGTTAATTTGCATGTACAGCAGCAAGATCTACTTAGTATTCAGCCTCATAAACTATATCTGATACCTATACCAAAATAGCATTTTCAGTATATTTGATGGAAATGGGAAATAAAGAGAAGCTTGGTTTTTGTCTGACCAAGTAAGGAGATCTTGTATACCAGGTAGCAAGGTAAAGAAAGAGCTGCAGTTAAGGAGGCTAGCTCTTTACACTTTGAAGCATTTAAGCTTGGCCTGAGAATTGGAGAGACCGTGGATGACAAAACGGAGCTGTGCATTAAGTACAACTGGGAAAAGTGCTTGACTGAAAATGGGGAGCTGTAGAGCCAGAAGGAGATTCCAGCTCAGATAATTATTCCTCAACAAATGCATGTGTCAGGACTATAAATCTCCTTCCCAGGCCTCTATACCTCACCATGAAATATGCAGGAAGACTTACATACAGAGGTTGAGTTTAAGCAGAACAAAAATTTAGATATAGATCATTGCCCTTCATAAGATAACCAGAAGCTTTAAATTAAGGAGAAGTTGAGGGTGTAATGTGCTGAGAAGATGTCATCACACTTATATTACCCTGAGAGTGTAGAGACGGATGAAATTTTACAAAGGGTCTGGCAATTGTCATAAATTAAATTGCCTCTAAGAGGGCATACTCTGTATGACTTTTTTTCCCCGGGGGACTAGTTTTCTGTGTTAATTTTCCCAGGAAAAGAAACTGAGTACCAAAAGTTTTGCAAGAAAAAAAATTGGAAATTCCAACATGAAATGTAAAATAAGAAAAACAGTGTAATGTAAAACAAGGAAATGCTTGTATGCACTTGGGAATTAGAAACAAGACATGACACAGATTCTCACAGTGAGAGGATGCACAACTTACCTTTAAAACACAAAGCAAAAGGGCCTGAGCTGGAATTCACCACCCAGTCTCAAATACAAGGACCATGTACGTGTCCTGTAATGAAAATTAGGTTTCTCAGAAGAATAATTTTCCTAACCCTGTATACTAAGTAAGTAGGAGCTGTGTAGGGTTAGCCCATAGGAAGAGCTAAACACCAGGCTGTACTGGTATCTCCCTGTCTCTGGTGACTGATTCAGGGCTGCAGAGGAGCTGCCTTCATACAGTTGGGAATTATAGCTCAGAAACTTGCTTGAAGACTGTCTTCTGAAAATTTGGTTTGAATGTAATGAACAAGGCTATCTTATTATTTTATTTAAAAATATGATTGTAAATGTAATAATACGTGTCTTTCAAGCCCGTTGACCAGAGGCAAACCTTTGTCTTGTCCCCTTGGTGTATGTGAGGGAGTTCGATCGCACTTTTTTCTGCCTCTGGAGTACACTTGCTCTCAGCTTTACAGCTGTGAGGAGGGAAAAATGCTGTCCAGGGCTGCTGTTACATCTGAGCTCTTATGCAGCTAGGAGTATTAAGTTCACGGGGTGGGGAGAGGGTGTGGGGGGGCAGGGTGGCGATGAGCATGCGTCTGTAGCTGATTGGTCATATTGTCTAGTTTGAAGTTGGAGGACCTGGGTACAAGGCAAAATAGAAGTAGTATTAATGCATTTGATTTTGAAGAGCAACTAGATGAAAATCAGAAATAATCCTTTTGGTCCCTTTCTTATTTAGAAACAGAAACAAGTGTCCTAATACTAACTGCTCTTTCCTCCACATTGCAGTCAAAAATGCCATTTGTAAGTACACCCCGCTGACCTGTGTAGTCTTCCTGCCTACAGGAATATTACTACAGCTATGACAATTGTAGCTCAGTCAGAGTGTACGTGACAGAGTGTTTCCCAGTGAACACTAGCCTACTCCCTTCCCTAAAAAAATCTAGCACCAAACTACAGTTACTAGCACTCCTGAGTTCAGAAGCCCTACAGGTTACATTCACTCCTTCAGCTGGTGATGCTAGAGCTCAAGTGGGACAGGACACTATATGAAACTGATGAATTTTGCACTTACTTTTACTATTTGTAGATAAATAATGGCATACTGGATATTTATAGATGGCTGAGACAGAAGAACAATGATTCTAATAAACTTTATCTCTTCATCTATGATATAAACAATCTTGGAAGGATCTGAAGCAGATAAAGATCCCCACAAGTCTACTCTGAACTACTTTATACAGCCCATCATGAAAATAAGGAAGTGTCATACCTACGTATGTTCTTGTATGGTGGCTTATTTCATCCTAAAGTTCTGAGAGCACTTTGTAACTTCAGGTCTATGTTTGTACATGACATTTTCTGTGGAAATGTCAACCTTCTGTATTGAAATGCAAGAGTATCTTTGCTCAGCTCAGATGCAGCGTCCATTGCTCTAT
Source organism: Morus bassanus (assembly GCA_031468815.1). Classification (NCBI taxonomy): domain Eukaryota; kingdom Metazoa; phylum Chordata; class Aves; order Suliformes; family Sulidae; genus Morus; species Morus bassanus. Next base: position 81,054,606 of record CM062568.1, on the reverse strand, counting down.
CCTTCCAAGGTGGTACACCTCAACCAGTTTTCCTCACATTGAACTTACAATGGATTAACACCATCAGAGTGTGTGGCTCTTGTGTGGCACTTTGTAGCTTAGGATACATGAGGAACACTGACACACAGTAGTAACACAAAGAGTCTCTTCAGTTGTATCAATTTTATATGTTGCCCAGTACAACTTCAGTTCCATCTCTGAAAGATTATTATAACTTTTTTTTAGTACAACTATTTTCTGTTTTATTTGTTCTCTGCGGATGAAGAAGTACTAATTTACTTTGCTCTTTCATTTTTTAAACCCTGCTGTTATTATACTTCAACTTTTTAACTCAGAAGTCCTGAGCAGATAAAATTTCGTATTTGCTATATGTGACTTGGGTGTGGGCAACAGCCTTCCCTGAGGATTGCAAAGGAGCTCATCTGTGAATATAAAGGAGCTCCAGACTGTGAGAAATATTGGTGATTTGGTTGATCAGTGACACTGCCTGGTTCCAAGGCCAAAGTAAGCATTTGTCATTCCAGGTAAACTCTACATTTTCCACACATGCTACCTAAACTCAGTCCTCCAGGTCCTCTAAGGGCAGAAAAAATGATTGTGTGATTTAACCTCTCCTGAACTGATGTATTGTAGCATATTAATCATTTGACATTAGGGGAAACAGTTTTTCATAATATACAAATGAATGATTGCCACCAAATGCATTTTGTGGTTTATCTTTGTCCATGGGGAAGAAACAAGTGACAGTGTTTGGCCTGTCTAGCTGTAATGTCTGAAGACTGTTGAGTTAGGTGGACTTACAACACCACAAATTGCTACAAGGCAATGTTGAGTTTTGAATGCAGGCAATGTATAGAAGGATAAAACAAACTGTGAGGGTGCACAGGAAAGTCAGGATGACAGAAGTCAAACCACTTGCCAGGAAATGTTATCTAGGGCATGACCTCTGCTTAACTTCAGTGATATAAAAGTGGTGACATTTGGGAGGGCATTTCAGTTCTTACTAGCTAAAGTTTCAGAAATGCTATACAAAGTATAGTGTTATGGCTGTGGTCAGGTTTTGTGGTGGAATAAACGGTATGTGTCAGGGTAAAATAACTGAACATAGGAAGACTTCTATAATATGTGACTTGGGTAACTGGAGCTTCTCTGCCATCGTCTCTGAGACTGTAAGAAACCTGTCAATGCTAATATGATATGATTACCTCTTAAACTAACCTGCAAGTATAATAACTCATCAGTAATTAAATAAGCAATAAGTAAACAACTCTTCTCATGTTTATGAATTCACAAAAACAACAGGATTACTGAGCAAAAGCATTTAGCAATCTGCACAAAATATGGGAACATGCACAATATTCCTCATAGCTAAAACTGAAACAAATCAGTAGGGGTGGATATTAACCAAAAGGTGAGTTTGTTTTCTTAATGGTAACCTAACTGTTAGGATTTCTGTCTGTTTATACAGTTGTCATTTTATTGGAAACAACATCAGAAGAGGTCTGTTTGAAGACTTTAGTGCTATACTTTATTATAGCATTCTTTTCTCTGTCCAATGTGAGAAATATAATGTGTTCTAGGAGTATATATTGCTTCAATACAGATTGAAAAATTCATGTAACAATTCTGAATGCAGCAGCTCCATACTCGCATGACCCCATTGAAATCAGTGCACTGGTGAATTAGCCAGCAATAGTAAACTACAATAACACCATATTGGTTTTGGCTCTGGAATATAAAAGTGTCTTAGAAGCTGCAAGTCAAGAGACATACTCTGCAAACAAAAATGTTAGGATGGACTCAGGGGCTGAGATATCATGGCTGATTTATAATGGAAGATTTCCACGCACAGAGCTGTATCCAATCCTTCTCTCCTTGGAATCCATAGAAAGTAAGTGAAAAACATGATCTGACACACAGCTGGAACCTAGCAGCAAGTCATAATATTCCTGTACTTCTTAGGACTGCAATCTGACTGTTAGTAGCTTGCTGGATGTTGGTACGACAAAGACATACAGCTAACCTCATGTGTAAACTCTATCAGTTGATTTTTATTTAACATGAGAAAGCAGTCTCACAAAGAGACAAAAAAGCATATCTTGATTTTTTTTTTCACCATCAGTGACAGTAGTAAGTTATGGTTTGCAAAGAAAAACAAGGACCAGTGACTGTGTAGTGGCTGTACTAATTTAGCAGCAAAATGTGTGACAGAATAATTTTATTTATATGCCTGGAGTGTATTGTTGCCAATAATCTGCCTAGTGTGTTTGCACCTAGGGCATCTTCCTCATTAATAGAAAAATGCTTTTCTGCCAGCCTGCCTTACAGTCACTTTATCACCATGCTTAGCCATTTTCTAATGCTGTTTGATTTCATCTGTGTGAATTTAAACTCTGGATGGTGTTGTCACACTAAGATTCACAAATCTTTTTTTGATGGCAAGAAATTTTGCAGCATTAAACTATTTATAGTAAAATGGGGTTTTAGCTCTTGTGATTTTTTGTGAACAGGTTTTTTATCTTTTATCTTTAGCACAAACCTAGCTTTCATGCTAATACTCACAATTTCTCCTCTCAAACTAAACATATACAGCAAGATCTTTTTGTAAGAAGCACCAAAAGCACATACTTTCATACAGTAATGCTTTCACAAACCAAATCTTTATCCTGTTTTTGAAAAGCAGTCCCATTCTTTTTCATTCTTTGAGAAATGGAAAGATTTTAAAATATGCCTTGTTTATTTTTTTGCTAAGAGATATGACAGCACATTTGGACATTTCCAATTTCTTTCTTCAGCCTTTTACCTTGCTGAAGTCTAGAAACTCCTGTTTTCTATTCTTACCAAAGTGTTCTCATGACCAAAAATGTCACTTAGATATTCCTTCAGAATATGAATAATTGTGTAACATTGAATCTTTCACACCTGAACCTTCCCACACCATTTTGCTAATACAACAATGGGCTCTTTTGTGCAGAAGTCTAATTTAAGTTGTGGCTATTTTCAGGTTAAAGCCTCCTACAACAGCTGCTGTGGAGGAGTTCACATTAAAAAAAGGATCACATGAAAAAAAAAATCTAATGAAACTGTTGTTACAATTTCCTATATCTGTCATAACATTTTCATAAAGTATTTCTTAATTTTATCCCTCAGCGTATAACAGAAGAAATATGGTCAAAAAGCCTGAGACCCTGAACATGGGCTTATGTCACACTAGGGAAGACTTTGAAAGACAAAGAAATGGCTCCTGTTTGTAGAAACTGGGCAACAAAGCATCCTTGATAACTTTGAAAATCTCTCCACCAAGGTTCATGTTTGCTCCTGCTACCAACCTTCATAGTTTCCAGTTCTTTAGAAAGTAAGGGTGAGCTAGGAGGATGAACTGATCTTTGCAGCAAGACACTTCATGGTCTTGAACAGTCTTTTAAAAGTGTCTCTCGGTTGTGCTGTTGTTCCTGTTACTGGTATATTTCATTCCAACTACATGCAGTCAGTTCTGTTCAGCCCTGCTGAAGGCACAAAGAAATAAGAGTGGTAATAGTGGTTGTTTCAGTTTGTTAAAGGTATGGAGGAAAACCGTTTTACTACTGTGTGGCCTCCATGAATCCAGACAGGAGGGTAATTCATGTCCCTGGGGAGTACCTAGACTTTTCTCTCTTTATTCCCTGGAGCTGAGAAGGGATGGGGTGAAATTGATCTGCTGTCCCCTGAGCCAAGCTGTGCCCACAGGTAGGTACAGCAACCCCCATGCAACCCAGGTCCCACAGGGCAGAACCATGTCCCACACAGCCACAGTGACTTTGCAGTGCCAAACGCCTCCATGGATCCCATGTGGGGCATGTATGCCAAATATCTCTGCTCAAAGTAGCATTAATCATCACCCATACTGTCCAAAGATGTTGAAAAATAAAACACAGCTTGAAAGAGAGAGAGGAAAAAAGATCTGGATCAAGGAATTTTAAGGCAGTTGCTGCTAGGGTTCAGCCACACAAGGTCTTGCTGTTGGTTTGGTAATAAAGTCCTGGGGGGTGCTTGTTTTCCCAGGACCCACTCTGCCCCTATGGCTGCCTCCACCTCCCACTGGTATTTATGTACTGGTGTCACTTGCACAGCCTTTGCTTACTGCTTCTGAACACATTGAATTGAATGAGTAATTCTTGTGTCTAAAATTTGCCACAAGCCTTATCCTTCTATTCCTTGTGTTCCCAGGTTTCTTGCATACCCAGAACTCCCACTTTAGGAGTAGGTACCTTGGATACCCAGTTTACGCACTAGGTTTTTATATCCCTTTTTTATTTGTAAGCAACTTCTTCTTCTGACTGCTCTTTATGGTCAGTGGGCCTAAAATGCTTTTTCTGTACTCAACATTCCCCGTGAAACATAACGCTGCACTTCTTTCCCTTTCCATTCTCCCTCCTCTTCTGAAGTTAACTCTCCTTTGTGCTTCATAACATATATTCTGGATTGCTTCTAAATAATTCCAAATATCTACATGTCTGAACTTATGTAAGACCTGGTGACACACACAAATAGGTGAATGCTGAATCATTGTCCCTGAAGCTATGCATAAAAATGTCTTTTAGGAACATTTTCTCTAAGATTCCAGCCAGTCTTGACCAAAAAAAAGATCCTGAGATATCTGCATGTGAATATCAGAATTCCATTGCCTACCTGGACCTGCCTGGTAGAGTAATTTTGGGATGAATTTGTTCCTCACATAATATGGGTGAATTTCATAGAACTAATGATGTAGCTAATGTGAATTTCATACAACTAATGTTGTAACTAATGTACTTAAATTGCAAAATTCTATATATTGGAATTTCATTTTGTGGACTACTTTCACAATATTACCTTAACAAAAACCCCACCTTTTTCTCTTCCAAGGCTAAACTATGTGAGATATACTTTAGTTTTATATGCTTTCTTGATGTAGCATTCATGAGTTCAAGATGTGGAAGATAACCCTAAGACAGGCCCAGTAAAGTCTGGGATAACAATGGAGATCATGTATCTTTGACTGTTGGCAGTATATGTTTGGAACAGCAGCTGGGTTTGTAGTCTGTTCTTGTCTCAGATTGTTATTATATTTTTCGGTATGTAAACTATTATAATTTGAATGTAGAGGCCTCCTACAAGTGACAAATTGATTTCTTTATGCAGCTGACTTTATTGGTTTTGCTACATATTAATGTTAAAATTTCTGAGAATTTGTATAATTTACCTTGTGGAAATAGATGGCAACTTTATGAATGACCATGTCTAATTATGATGAGTCTGGATTTTGAGTAACTCTTTACTAAAATACACTACACTATATGTTCCTAGAACTGTAATTAATTCTGTAATAGTTGTAGAATATAGTTTTGAATAAAGACTTGACTTCACCAATAGTCAGAAAACCTAAATAGCCACCAACCTATGTAAATAAAGACTAATTATATTAACCTAAACATAATGAACCTGGACTGTTGTGTTACTCTAACTCCATAAAGTGTACTAACTTCTGTTTCCTCACAGGATTCATGGACCCCATCGATATGGTGTGGCAGAACATACGTTAAGGGATTGCAAGCCAATGTTATAAAATACAGTGAGTGAAATGACCATGGACTGTGCCGCTGCATTTGAGAACAGGTTGGCAGATAACAGAGATAAAGGAGAACAAGCTGACCTTTAGCTAGGTTTGGAAAAACCTTTGAGAAAGTCCATCAGAAGAAGATTGAAAGGGAGTGCTAGTAGTCACCTGATAAGAAGTAAAGCCACGATTGACATAGTGGGACTGATTAATTAAAAAAAACCACCAAATAGGAATAAAAGGGCATTAGGAAAACCAAAATATTCTAAGAATGCTGTGGCGAGACAAAATTTGCCAAGGGCAGAGTATCATGTTATGTTATTCATAGTTAAAGAAGGTGGTCAAGAATGGACCTCTCAGGTAATAAAATACGGACTCTTTTTGTATGTTTATTTGTTTCTCTCTTTCTTTGTCTACTGAATAGAAAATTATATAAGAAAATAAGCCAATAAGTAGCGGAAAAAATTTGTTTCATTGGAAGCTGTAATTTTGCTGCCTGGTCTTTAAAAAAGTTAATATATGTCACCAGCTGATTCTGTTAGGAAAATATATCAGAAAGACTGTGCATCTGTTATTGATAGGATGATACTAATCTACTCAGTAAATACTGAAAAGAAATACTGTGGATTCAGGCTCGGGTTATTTGTTTCTTCAGAGATAAAGTCTATATAGAGTTTTCATGGGCAGCTCGCACACACTTTTCACATCAATGATTTTGGGATATCGAAGAGTTGTGAAAACAGTCATTCCAGTCAAATTTTCTCTTGGAGTAAGAAACTTTGTGGTATTAAAATGTGCTGTGCCAATCTTTGGTTCTACTAAAGTCAAAGGAGAACTATGCCATTGCCTTCAATAGGACCAGGATTTAGCCTCATGTGTTTATAGATCAGAAATCCTTTAAATAAACACTGCATCATATTTACACAGATCGCTAATCCACTTCTCTGAACCAAAACACAATTCCACTTTCCTTTTATGTTTGCTCCTTTCTCAAGCAAAGGCAGCATTACAGAAGTCAGCAAACAATGTCATTCTGTTCACCATAAACATGCTGTATTTTCAGAGAGAATGAGTGCAAAAACATCATCCTTGCTTTTTATCTCTGAATATGCCAAAACAAAGTTTGAAAGCATCTGAATAAGCAAAAGCTTACAACCATTTTATTTTTTCCTATTCAGTAAGTTGTACTGGATACAAAATGTGGTTGTGCCATTTAATATCTGTTCTTAATCATTTCAGGTTACAAAAGATGACATGTACTTCATCTTTTACTTTAAGTACCCTATATCATATTACGGTAATCAAATTTTTTTGCTACTTTTTTGATAATCTCTGAATCTTTTTTGCTGAGATAGCGTAACCCAGAGCTTTGATAAACCACTTATCAGTTGAGGAATATTTAGGTTTTTGGAAAAAAAAAAAAAAAAAGGAATTTTCTCTAGGAGCAGAAATGAAGATTTTGTGAAGCTCTTTACCTTTTTTTAAAATAACATTACATTATGTGATCACAAAAGGACCTTGTGATATTGCCAGTTTAACTGATGTTTTAGCCATTTCCAATGCAGCCATATAATTTCCCCAAATAGCTGTATCTGCGAAGATTCCCACCAGAGTCCGTTAGAAGTCACCTTCATCTCTGCAGTCTCTCTAGTGCCTCTCACTCACTTTTGTATGACATTTATTGAGTGCAGTACGCTAAGAATATTTTTTCTTGCTTACATAATTTTTATTCTAGTGAAATTTTATCAATTTACTGGCATCAGTTAATTGAATCTCGCATCTCCCAAGTCAAGCCTGTGCTTAAGTGATTTAAAGTTATTGACCGCAATAAAACTAACATCATTAGTTTTATTTGACTGGGCAAAACAAGTATTTGTATATTAATCTGTGGTCCCTTTTTCCAAAGGCCCTCTTTAAACTTAGCTAATCATATCCAGGAGATGCTTCTTTAATTTCCTGGCCAGAATTAAGGCGAAATTTTACTGTCATTAGTCTTTACATTTTTAGTTCCATATAAAATAATTCTTGGGTTATCTGGCTAAAGCACCTCTGCAGCAGCAACTGATATGAAATGGAGTTCTTAGTCATTAAAAGTCTCATTTCTTTAGCGGAGTATAAATGTTAGAAAAACTCATGTGTATGTGTGTATGTATGTGTAAGAAGACATAAAACTTCATTTTTGCTCTGCAAAAAAAGGAACTCAGAATCATACATTTAATTTCATCATTTTTTTCAGAAATTCTAGGCAATCCATTTATCTGCACTCATCTACAACTTGGTCCTGGTTTCTGTAAGTGTTTCACATAGGTGAAACAGAAGAGTTTGAGTAGGCATTTGACATCAATCCACTATTTTTCCTCATTCTCACAATTTTCCTTGTTAACTTCCCACTTCTAGTAACTGGTAAAGAAACACAGGAAATCTTAGTGGTAATCAGAATTAAAGGCACGATTCTCCTTGTAAGATTATTTCCTTTCTAGTTTCTGCTATAGCTAAAACTAACTACAGTAATAAGCAAAAGATTTTTATGTAAGCATTGATCTGAAAGGCTTTTCTGCAGAAGTAATTAATTTTCCACCTTACTCATTTTCACTCATTTCTATAATCCTATATAATCACACATTCATCACTGATTTTACGTAAAGCAGGGATAACCTTACAGCCTTTCAGTAGAAACAGTCTTCCTGTGGAAGGATCTGTGATAGTGAAAGCTGGACTAGGATGGATATTGATGAAGAGAGCAGAGATTTGCATTGATACAGCAGGGAATGACAAAATGAGGGAAGCAGAACTGCAGTTATTAGTATTTGAAGTTCAATGATGATGGCAAAAATTAGTAGAAAAGTCCCATTGAACAGAGATTATTTCTGCCATGTGTGTGGCTGAAATATTAAAAATGTTTTAAAAGATGAAACGCTGAGCATCTGTGATCCCAAAATATGTATTCTTCTTCCCTTTGTACTCATTCATTTGGAGCCCCTTTCCTCTGCAGAATCTCATTAAAATTAGAGGACTGACTTGAGCTGTTGTGTTTCTGAAGCTGTCAGTGGTGTATGACCATCAGTCACAACACATTGACTCCACTGGGATTTGCACATATGATGCATTTTGACCTTTGACTATTATTTACTAAAAAAATCTTTGAAACCTATCATCCCCTTGGTTTATAGCTTGCCCTTTCAGAGGCTTTCAGTCTGCTTCACCTTGCTTCAAACTCTGGTTTTATTTGTTAATGAAACAGAAAAATTCCCACCCAGATCATAGAAAATGTTTATTTAATCCTGCATCCTTTCCTCATTAAGAAAATGAATATTTCAACATTGTATAAAACAAAAACATCACTTTTTTCTTAAGGAAAAAGACAAAAAAATTTTATTTCAAGTAGTCTCACTAGGGCCTTTGTTTTCTCCCATTCAAGTTATCCTCTGAATTGATAAGAGATGAACTAGCAAGTAGTTTTGGTCCTGACTAAAGTGGCATTTTGGTTCAAATGGCCTTTCTTTACTGAGTGAAAGAAATTTATCCACGCCTACAACTTCAGTCTTTATAAACCCTCCTACTGTGGGTTTTTTTTGTTTATTTTTCCCTACTGACTTTTATGAAATCAAAATCAGTCAATACAGTTTTACTGGTAAATACTTAAAAGGACCTTTGTTGTATATTCCTAGTGTGATGAATCAGATGTACGAGATTCAGTCTCCAATTCAGAACTATGTTAGTAACAACAACTAATGATGATGTTCTTAATTTTTATATTGATGTTTTTTCTTAATTCTTAACATCTCAGTGGGTAAAATCAGTTCACTGTAACAGAAAACTCTGCCTTCGTTCAGGATTCATGATGTAGAGACAGGAAGGTGGTTCAAGGCTGCAGCACAGTTCCCAGGCAGCTACTCCTCTTGTGTTTCATTGCACAGTACGTTGCATTGCTTGAATTTGCATAAATGCAGGTCACGAGAATCACGCTATAGTCACCCTGCAGGGCTACTTGTTTTATGGTACCAGGTCAATGAGACAACTTTTCTAGGGTACACAGAGATATCCCAGTGTGGTCACTTGAACAGAAGACAGACAAGGCTCCTTTAATTTGGGGAAAAAACTGTACAGGTAGCTTGAATTGCCTAAGAAAATTACACTAGGAAAGCATACTGGTAGGCTGTGGGGTTTTTGCTTCAGAGAGTATTAGCCAAATATATTTCGTGGCATGTTTTTATTTTTACCTGGTTACTGTGAAATCCCAAAGACAAATTATATGACACAATCAGAAGCAGTGTAGTGAAGATTTGAATAAGATTTTGAGGCCTAGCTGTAGTGCTGTGTAAGCTGAATTAACTGATTTTAATAATTTAAAGAAGTATTTTATTTCAGATGCCTGCAGCTTTCTGTTGTTCTGTGCCCCTTCATTCCACATTGACACACAAATATATGACCTTCTTTTACAGCCTTCACAGTGTGTCCTTTCACAGTCCTCTGGCTTTCAAGATAACCAACATTGCTTCCCACAGTGCAGTGCAAGAGAGATGCTAGGGTGGAAGTTGATAGTAGGATGTAGTGCATGTATTTATGTATTTGGATGGGAGGTAGAGTAAAATGTTAGGATTATATATCCTTAAAATGTTTGACCTGAGGCAAAATAAATCACTTTCCCTGTTTCTAAAGCTGGCAAAGATAGGCCTTCTCCTGCTGGACTGCTGAGGTTTACTACTGCTAGACTAAAGATGTTCTTTCAGTCAGATTTACCAAGCTGTTGGTAACCTGCAAACTTCACAACTGTCATTTGGTATAAAGCATTTCCTTTTACAAAAGGAAATGTAATTGTTATGCTTATGACATGAAGGCTGGCAAATCTTCAAAACCCTATCTGCTTACATATGCCAAGATCTATATTTCAGAACAAAAAGAAACTGTGTAAAGCTGAGATACAGTTGATGAATTTCTTATTGAAATGGACTAGCAAGCTCTTAATAGCAACAAATAAATTGAGTTTTTGTAAAAAGGTCTATGATCACTAAAAGACAAAATCTTGCTCTAGAGTCCTGGGCATATTAAATTCAGCAGATCAGCAATTTCAAAGTGTTCAAACATATGAAGCAGCTTTTGTGAGATGTTTCACTGATGCCAAGTAGCTTATTTACTTCTATGTTTGGGCTGTAATGACTTCATACGAAGGGGACAAGAAACAGGATTTTATGCAGCATGTAATAACTCACATACAGGAAACAGGCTGATTTTGATGACACTTCTTTAATATTGCAGGTAGTCCAATCAATTATGTTGAAACTAGTTGGCATCTGCCAAAGAACTAAGTTTTTATTTAGTGTCTTATATGTTCATTTTTGTAGATCATAAAGCAGCATGGCTGTCTTGCATTGAGGATGAAGCCTAGACATCAAACAACTTTATCAAGGGGTACAAAAATGCTAATCTATAGTATGGTAAATTAGCCGATCTGAAGATTTCACTTTTCTGGCTAGATTAATTCTGTTGTTTGAGACAGGTTATATATTTCTGTGCTGTATTGTACTCACCTGTACAGATGGCCAGAGTCAAGTGCAAGACTCACATTGCCCTCCCTGGTGTATATTGCCTGCTGATCTGCTTCTTTGTGCAGGCTGTAAATGTCTTTACAAATAATGTTGATTCTGCCTTGCAAAGGTTCCATGGGCCTGGACATCACAAATGTTCTCAGCATCCGTGCTGGGATCATAGTTGCTATTGGATTCTTTTATGCTGAAGAAAAAAGATCAGATCTGCCAAAGGGCAATTCAAGTCTTCGGTGAGCTTAGTTATCCTCTCACTGTGCTTATATTTTTCTGTGCATTGCACAATATGAATATACTTAGACCCCTTAGAGATGACTTCTCAGAGAGGTGTTCAGTGCATAGAACCCAGGTTTTCAAGGGATTTAAATGTAGTCATGGTGACCTGAAATGTAGTTAGGCATCCAGATGAATTTTCAAGAATGCTGAAAAACTGCCTTGCAGGAGGCATCTCTCTGTATGTCTTGTATGCCTAATTATCCTCAAAAATTTGACCTACTTGCTATAAAATGTTCATTTATTTATAGTTGTTTCTTGAAATAGGTGATTTGTCTGTACAGAGCTGCAAGAACAGCTTCACAGGTACATTGAATTAATTACCTTCTTGATTATAGTATATATTTATACATGGAAAGGCAGAGGATTTAAGAAAGATATAGTGATAAGAAAGTAATTGATTCTATTTCAGTTGTTCATCAGAGGTCTCAAAAATAAATAATTTGTTTAAAAGGAAGCTCCGTGGATCTCTGCACAGTCTGGTCCCTAGGAAGTTTCTCTTTTTGTCAGACCCAGGGTGTGCAGAGAAACACTCTGTTGATGGGACTACATCAGTCTCCATCTGATCTATGAAGCCTTGATGTGTTGCATCTTTCTGCCCTTGCCTTTCGGGAGAAGCAGTTGCTCCTCAGCAAAGCAGGAATTTCCCCTATTCTGGACCCCTCCCTCCAGGAGGATCCATCTGAACCTATTATAAGTCTTAAAGGAAGACAGCAAACAAAATGAGAAAGAATATATAAATAATGCATCAGCCACCACATGGAGCCATAAAATCCTTTTCTGTAAAACAGCATTAACTTTTTTGCCAAAAGGAGGCATGAAGGGGTAAAAACCTACAATGTTTAACCTTATAAAGTTAAACTCTAGAGAGGAAATACCATATTCCACAGATCTTATTGGTGGAAACATGTATAGTTATACTGACAGAAAGGAATTTCAGCAGGACGATCTTCTGGCAGAAAATTAATGAGTTCAATTTAAAATATTTTTTGGAAACCTCTTTATTTCAAATTATGTATTATAAGAATATTATTTACTATGATTCATTAATATTTTAGTGATGTTTATATTTATCAAATTAAAGTTTTAAATCTTATTAAAATGATATATTTTATTTTTGCAAATTGAAATTAAAGTGCTTTTCACCATGAGGACAGTGGAGCGTTGGAGCAGGTTGTTCCAGGAGTTGGTATAGTCTCCTTCTCTGGAGGTTTTCAGGCAAAAAAGCAGGTTCCCAAGTCTGGATTTCAGAAGAGCAAACTTTGTCCTGTTCATACATCTTCTGGGAAGAATCCTATGCAAGATGGCTCTGGAGAGAAGAGCGGTCCAGAAGGGCTGGCTGATATATTCAACAATCACTTTGTCTAAGTTCAAGAATGGTCTGTCCTGACGAACAGAAAGTCAAGTAAATTTGTCAGGAGGCCTGCATAGGTGAACAAAGGTCTCATGACAAAATTCAGACATAAAAAGGAAGTGTACAAGAGGTAGCAACAAGGACAGATGACCTAGGAGGAATACAGAAACATTGCTGGAGCAGGGATAAATTTAGGAAAGCCCAAACCCACCTGAATCTGCCAAGGCACTTGAAGGGAAATAAACATTTCTACAGATATATCAGCAGGAAATAAACATTTCTACAGATATATCAGCAGCCAAAGGAAGGTTAGGAAGAATGTGAGCCTTCTCCTGAATGGGACAGGGGATCTGGTGACAGAGGACATGGAGAAGGCCAAGATACTCAATGCCTTCCTCAACTCAGTCTTTACTGGTAAGACTGGCTTTCAGGAATCTGAGATCTCTGAGGCCAATGAGAAAGTCTGAAGCAAGGAAGACTTACCCTTGGTGGAGAAGGATCTGATTAGGCAACGTTTAAACAAACTGGGCAGATGTAAGTCCAAGGAATGTGACAGGATGCACCCACAAGTGCTGAGGGAGCTGACTGATGTCACTGAGAGGCCACTCTTTTTTATCTATGAAAGGTTATGGTGATTGGGAGAGGTTGCTAGAGGACTAGAAGAAAGCAAATATTGTCCCTACCTTCAAGAAAGCAAAGAAGGGGGATTCAGGGAACTACAGACCTGTCAGCCTCACCTCAGTCCCCAGGAATATGATGGAGCAAATCCTCCTGAAAATAATTTCCAGACCCATGAAGGACAAAAAGGTGATTGGGAGTCATCAGCATGGATTTACAAAGGGGAAATCTTGCTTAATCAACCTGATAGCTTTCTGTGATGAGATGACTGGTTTGGTGGACAAGAGAAGAGCAGTGGATATTATTCACCTCGGCTTTAGCAAGGTTTTTGACACCATCTCCAGTAACATCATCATAGACAAACCAATAAAGTACAGGCTAGATAAAGAGATGGTGAGGTGGATTAAAAACTGTCTGAACTGCTGGCATCGAAGGTTTGTAATCAGCAGCAGTCTGAGGCCAGTCACTAGTGGTGTACCCCAGGAGTCATTACTGAGGTAACGTTTAACATTATTTAACATCTTCATTAATGATTAGGGTGATGTGTCTGTGTGTACCCTCAGCAGACCAAACAAAACTGGGAAGAGTGGCTGATACACCAGGTGGTTGTGCTGCCTTGACCGACAGGCCTTGACTGGCTGGAAAACTGAGCAGGCCAGAATCTTGCGAAGTTCAGCCAGAGGTAATGTCAAGTCCTGCACCTGGGGAGAAATAACCCCAGGCATCAGTACAGGCTGGGGGCTGACTGGCTGGAAAGAAACTCTACAAGATAAGGACCTGGGGTCCTGGTGGACAGCAAGCTGATCATGAGTGAGAGATGTGCCCTTACAGCAAAGAAGGCCAACAGTATCCTGGGCTGCATTAGGAGGTCTGTGCTAGCAGGTTCAGGGTGGTGATACTTCCCTTTTCCTCAGCACTGGTAAGACACATATAGGCTGCTGCATCCAGCTCTGGGCTCCCCAGTATGAAAGACGTGGACTTACTGGAGAGAGTCCAACAAAAAGCCAGTAAGATGATTAAGGGACCAGAGCATCTCTCCTATGAGGAAAGGCTGAGACATCTGGGACTATTCAGCCTGGAGAAGAGAAGGCTGAGGGAGGTCTTCCCAAAGTGTATAAATACCCAAAGGGAGTGAATCTTGAAGATGGAGCCAGATTCTTCTCAGTGGTGCCCAGTGACAGAACCAGAGGCAGTGGGCACAAACAGAAACACAGGAGGTTCTCTCTGAACATCAGGAAAGACTTTTTTACTGTGAGGGTGACCAAGCACTGGAACAGGTTGCCCAGAGAGGTTGTGGAGTCTCCATCCTTGGAGATATTCAAAACCTGACTGTACACAGCCAAAAGCAACCTGCTCTATCTGACCCTGCTCTGCAGGGGGTTGGACTAGACACCTCCTTAGCTGCCTTTCAACCTCAGCCATCCTGTGATCTTGTAGTGCTAAAATTTAGTTATTACTGGAGATGTCAGCATTTTAAATTTTCCATCAGACTTGGAATGATATCAAATTTGAAATGATTGGATTTTCCCCGGGACAGGAAATTTGTCTCCCAAGCAGTCATCATTATGCAGTTTTAGTTGTGCATAACCACAGACACTTGAATCTTGAAGTATTTATGTGAAACATTGCTGATGCAAATTCACATGCAATTAAATTAACAGATTTGCCAAAGGGGAGGGCAGGGGAGAGGAATGCATTCCTCCCACTTTTCCATAGCCTATCAAGAAGCATAATTTAGTTCATTTGCCAGAGAAGCAGCTGAGCAACTATATGAAGCCTTTACCCACATCATGGCTGCATCCTACCCTGAATCAGTAAGAATACTCAGATGATTGCTTTAGAGAAGAATAATGGCAAAAATATATTAAGCAACAAACATTATATGTCATGCTGTTTGTCTACCTTGACAATTTATGAGGAATTTAGGACTTCTGTGATGTCTTGGGGTAACAGTAATATATATCCCACCCATCTTTCACAGGCAAAGCAGCTGATCAGTTGAAGGTAGAAGTTGAAGGGCAATGGCAACGTTATCCAATCTCCTCTTCTCACAGGGATTAGCTTCAGTGTTCCCTGGGGCCTCAGTGAACAGCAAGGTTATACAAAAAAATAAGAGCACAAAGACTTTCTGACAAGGAGGAAGCAAGATCTTCTTTTTCCTATGAAACCCAAACCTAGTGCTGCGTAATATTCAAGTAGCTTGAAAAGTCAGGATCCTGATGTCTAACTAATTTTTTTATATCATAACAGCTGCATAATAAACCCATATATTAGTGCATTTCTGAAAAAGGATAGCTGATTCCAACCAAAGCAGTCAAACCTTTCTTGAGGAAATTTAGAGAATTTAAAAGGAACTTTTAACCGGCCTATGTAGTATAACAAAGATTTGTGTCATAGGAAATACAACTTAATTTAATTACACAGAAAATATTATTCCATGTTTAAATATGTAACATATTCTTAGGGGGATAAGAAAACCAACAAAAACAAAAACAAAAACCCAACCCAACAAGTACTCCAATTCTGAAAATGTCCAAATAAGTTAAAATTCCTTTTTTTATCTCCTCAAACAATTATAGCTATGTTCAGTAAACTGTTACAACTTTTACCTTCTGCATTTTTTAAATTTCATTAATCATATCATTGGAAGTAAATAACCCAAATTAATTAACCAGAAAACCTATACTATAGCACTAGCAGTCTCATATCAGCCCTCCAGAATGTAACTGCATATTTCAAAAGGAAAAAGAGAAAAAATCTGAACAAAAAATATCACATAGTAAAAGCTCTTCTGATGCAGATAAAATCAATCTGCAGTTATCACCAATATTAGCAGAGCTCCCACCTAGCATGTTAACATTTGTATATGTGAATCAACAGTAGCTTCACCCTTAATTAAGTACGTATTGCAAAAGATTTGGCCCTTTTCTCATTTATTCTTTTTATCTTATTCCATGTCTTTTCTGCTGAAGCACGGTGATTAATACAGCTACAGAAGTTTTGCCAGCATGATTTCTTAGATCTTCTAATAACCCCCTGAGCCTGAATATGCTTTTCTTTTTTAATCTATCAAATCCTGAAGTTTTAACAAATGTCTTGCCTTATTCAAAGCCTTTCTCCTTTCTTCAAATGCTTTATAACAATTTCCTACCAGAGCTCAAGAGGGTTGTTTTTTTTCTTAAATGTTGTGGGAAAAGTAGTTGATATATATACCACAAAGTCCCCTTACAATCAGTAGCAGGAAACACAAAATCCCCAAAAGAAAGAGCAGAGAAAAATAGCAATCTTGTTTTAGAAAATAGAAAAAAAACCCAGAACCAAACCAAACCTTGCTACTGAAAGCTTTTTATTTGCTTGTTTCATTTATTTCCATTTATATTTAACAGAGGGTAGTATCAAAGAAGAGGGATAGTATTTCATCAAAATCATGTTCCAGTTTTGATCTTATATATTTATGATTCTGTTAGCTTTACAAAGAGTGGTACTTAACCATCAAACTGCTTCCAGTGGAGAGAGAATTACAAACATCTTACTGGTCTTACAAGGCATTTGTATTATACTTCTATCATTTTCATTCATGTCTCTTCCTCAATGAACTGTTTATAACTTGTTTAACTTCTGATATCTACCATGTGGTTTTCTACACTACCAGGCATTAGGAAAAGAGTCATACCTATAACATAACTTATCCCAGACATCTTAAGTAGATCAGACAAATAAAAGTGCCAGTTTATGTCCACTGAATCCTTATGTAAGGTTTCTAATTTGATTAGCTCATGTGTAAAAACCAGAGGAGATAAATTCCTGTCTCTGACAACTGCTACAGAAGTTTCATGACTTCTTTCCTTCTCAAACCTGCCTTCTTTCCTCAGAGACTTTCTTCCCCTCCACCACTCAGTTTTCCTTGGATTGTGATGATTCCTAGCTACCTCTCTAGTAAGAAAAAAATTCATGCTAAAAGTTTCCAAACTACATTTTTGTCTCCTCTGACATTGCTTTCATTTCTCTTTCTTCTTCTTCTTTTTTTTTAATTGAATATACTTTATCTTTTTGATGTCTGAAGGATTTTTCATCAGATCTATCTTCTGTTCCTTGCATAACATGTAAATGGTTTTCCACAAGCTTTTAGTAAGCTTTTCCTTATCAATACTCCATCATTCTTTTCCTTAAGCAGCTAGTTGTTTTCAGCATTAGGTATGATGTTTCCCAAATGTTTGTCTTCCCATCCTGTAACAATAAAATCACTTTCTCTCTCTGCCCTGGTTTCACCATCTTTTTAGGAATATTTCAGCCCAAAACAATGGAGCTGTCTTCCATGCAGCAATTAGATATGTCTGTAACTTTCTACAAAGCCAGATTATTGTCTGTTCAATGTCTTCCTTAAAACATTTCTTAGGTAGTCTCTGATAGACTTGTCAATGATTGGACAAAAGTGATAGCAATGAATTTCAGTCAGCTATTTATTTTTTCATGTGAGCTAGTTACCCAAAATTTTCTTTATAATCAATGGAGAACAAAAATTACTGTGTAATCAATTTGATTTGGTTTTGATGTCTGCCTTAGGATAAGATGAATCATGTTCTAACAGTTCTTTCTTCTCTCTTTTTACTATAAAAGGATCTTGGTGACCAGTTCAGATACAGATGTCTAACTGCAGAAAAACCTGAGGTGCTTTATCATATTGAACAATACCATGTTCTTATTGCCTTCCTTTGCTAGACTTCATGGTGACTGTGATTATCTTTTGCCTTTGCTTGTAAACTCTTCAGAGCAATGTAAAACAGAGCATATTGGATGACAGGTTATATTGAGGGTTTATATACAATACTGCATTATATGATAAAGACTAACTGTAGCAAAAAATATAATAAAAATATTATTATAGGTAGAATGGAAGAGAATGAGAAATTTGGAGTATTTTTTATTTAATTAGAAAACACTAATATCTTATTAGAATAAAGTTACTGGCAAAGTGTAAGATAAGAAAAAAAGTACTCAAATACTGCTGACAAAAGATGGCAGAAATGGACAGCTAATAAATATTTTGTTCAAGTGATAGACCACCAACATTGGAGAATTCTGGGGTTCAGCTTGGAATAAATTGATCTTGTTTAATACTTCATATTTAGACCAGCAGAGATGGCAAAAAAAAAAAAAATAAATGTTTTTAGGGTGCCCATTGCCTGAGTGCCTTCACTAGCATTTAAAGTTGATTTTTAAGTTCTTCCCTATCAAACTAGAACTATAGGTACAACTCCATTTCTTATCTCAGAGCCTCAAATCCTGTCCACACTCTCATATCTCCGGTGTAGGGTTGAAATGTTTCTAAGTCTTTTCATGCTGTGCAAATAAAAATTCTAGGAATCAGTCTACCACATATTGGTATGTCCTGTTAGGGTTATCTCTACTTACAGTAAGTAAATATGAAAGGAAGGTGCAGAAGGGACAGAAGACAGGAATAAGAAACTACTGTTGATGATTTTTTTTTGCATTTGAAACACCTATTCAAATATGAAATCCACTTATAATAAAAAAGGAGGGATTACCACCAAAAGCAATCAAATCATGCATTAGTGTCTTCACATACACTTAAGTTACAATTAATCATATTCTGATTAGTAGTTTTCCTAAATACTAATAAATTACAACTACAGAATTCTTAATCTAACAGCATGGAGCCTTACAGTTTCTGGAGGGTGACATTTAATTTGCTATAGTCAAAGGATTATAACATTTCTCTAATTCTCAGGCAGAGAGATTTTCATGCAATTAACTTCAGTGTCTCTCCACTCCTAGATTTACCAAGTAAATCTCTTCACACAAAGGATAAACTGATGCATCCAATTATTAGTAACAAATGTGTGTGTTTTTATTAACATAAAACTTAGTCATTCCATTGAAAAATGAAAGCCAGAGTGACTCCTTCTGGGTGACTTTAACCTGTTAATATAAATCTCACACTGAAAAAGAGAATTTATGAAAGTGAAGCTCAATGAAACACATGAATCCTGTTGCTTCAAAGATCCAGGTTGACAAAGAGGAAGGCAAGATGCAGGATAGAATGGTAGATCTTGAAAACTAAATGAGAAAATATTTCCAGAGTTGGCATGGAAGGTATAGCTTGCAGGGGAAAATTATCCAGGTGGATTTATTATATATTACATTGGTGAATCTAACTATAATCTTTCTGGTCTCAGGGATAATGACCTCCTGCTTAATAAACCCAACAAAATGACCAGAGACTCAAAAACCAAGTTCAGTAAGAAAGGAAGAAGTTGTTACGCTTGACACCAAAGACTGTATCTTAGACTGGCTGACTATGAGATCAAAAGGGAACACCTGTCCAACAAAAAGCAGCTATTTAGATGCTTGACAGCAAAATATATCAGGGAAGTATTTAATCCATGTTTAATATAATATATATATATTTTTAAAACAATACCACCCTTAATTAACTCTTGTTAAATCAGATTAGATAAGCTAAATTTGTGGTTTTGTTTTGATAAAATACTTATTTTGCATTGTTTATTTGGTTGATTGAATTGTTTGGTTTCATCTACAATGCTCTATCAAGTCACTTCTGGTGCTTTAATATTAATATTTAACAGTATTTTATTTTTATAGGTACACAGACAAATTGACAGGCAAAAGCTCACAAGCTTTATACAAGATCTTTTTGTTTACGTCTTTGTTAGTGTCTATAACCTCAATGCTGGTAAAATCATGCATACTAAGTATGGTCTGAGATTGATAACAGACAACTGTAGACAAAAATCCGTATTAATAGCCAAATGGTATAGTATTTATTTCCTAATTGGGATGTTTACAATAAAAGCTTTAATATCTGAGGTAAGCACACTGAACCTTCTATAGTCAATAAACAGATATGGAAACTTCCAGTGAGCTGTCACTGGACCTATTTTACACAGGACTTTAACATTAAGTTTCAATATCACATCAAGTGACATGAATCCACCTTAACAGTGCACACCATAAAAGACTGATGCATTTCTTTTCTGAACTAGGTCCTATTTTTCAACATCCTTTTGAGACAAGAATTCCAGAACAGAAGAGGCCATAGTATCCAGATTTTGATTCCATAATGCCATTGAAAGAAGTTATTTATTCTAATTTGTTCTTCCAAGAAATTTCCCCTTAATGCACTCAAGAACTCTCATTTCTTTCTCTTAGAGTGCTTCGTATATATCTTGTACTCTGTTAGTCTTTAAGAATCTTAAACATTTTAATTTTATCATATACCAGTGCTTTTTAAAATACGAACTTTTGCCATGGTTAAGAAGCACCACCTGAATGATGCTAGATGTCTGCCTTAAATATCTAAATCACACTATGGAAATCTCTGATCAATACAATTCATCTGGTCACATCTTCCCACTGATCACAAACTGAATCTAGGCATCTACCTGCATAGACAGATACCTACATTGTGGATGTCTAAATTTGTCAGATGAATCCCTCCCTTGATCTCTGGCCTTGCATCAATCTTCATTAACATTTCAAAAAAGAATCTTTCACTGGAGTTTGTCATTTGATCAATATTGAAATCTTCTGCAAGACTATAATGTTGGCAAAATCCCTGATATATTTCAGAAATTCTTACCACCTCTGCGTGGTTCCTCAACTTGGCAGGCCATTGAGAAGCTCAGGCTTCCAGTACATCTCTTTGAAAGTTCTCAGAAGGGAGGACGTTAAAAGCCTTGAAATTTCTGGTTCTTAGCTTCACTTCCAGCACAGCTACAGCTGCTAATTGGATTGCTGGTTCTGAGGCAGTCAAGAGTTTCTTGGAACTGGGAAAGCAGTCGCAATTAACTTTAGCTGGAAGCTTTGAAATATCTTGACTTTGTTCTGAATCAGAATAAAATTATATTACAAAGATTGAATTTTTATATCTTAAACATGGAATTACTAATCACGTCAAAGCTCTATTTAAAATGCAATTTGTTCAGATGAGCTTACTTTAGTACATAATCAAATATGCTTGTATAACTAATCTACCCTTTTCTTTATATACTTCTCCTCCAAATTTTTTATAAAATTTACCAGGAAATATTTTATTTCAAAAGTACTGATAAAAATATTGACCCAGTTAGTTTGTAAAATAAACATGAATCTTTGCAAAATCATAATAGATGCTCTCAAAACATAATAATTTCTAAATGAAAGCTTGTGATCTATTATTAAAACAGCTTTGTTTGTTTGTTTTTAATGCATTTATTCTAAGCTGCATTGATTTTTTGTAGCAATGCTCTTGTTATCAGAATTTTCAGGCTGGACTCAGTATGATGACTTACAGAATTAGTTGTATTATGACAGTACCATTGACTGCACTATGGAAGAACTATGGGACTTAGGTTATAAGTACAAAATTCAAGTTTGTTCTTTACTCATAACTGTAATGCAACTGGGTATCAAGGCTGTGCTTGTGTGTCTACCTTTAAGTCATTAATTCCCCGGATGGTCAGAAAGTCCTCAGCTCATCATTTTCATAGATGAGACATAGATGAGTTTGTGATCAGTGGGGAGATGTGACCAGATGAATTGTATTGATCAGACATTTCCATAGTGTGATTTAGATGTTTAAGGCAGACATCTAGCATCATTCAGGTGGTGCTTCTGAGCCATGGACAAAAGCTCATATTTTAAAAAGCACTGGCTTGAAACCAGGTGACTGAAGTGACTGAACTCCTAGCCACCTTCACAACAAAGTATTTGACTTATCAGTGCTGAAACACTCCTTGTGGGACCTTTAGTCTGGCCTGAAGATTACCTCCAGGCAGCTGCTGCTGTACCTAAGCCAACTGGTATTCTTAGAAGTGTTGACTGACATCCTGGATCCTCTATGGGCCCCTCCTCTAAGGTGCTTCCTGCAAATTGATCAGATTTTGCACAGATAAGACATTTGTAAATGGTCAGCAGAAACTTTTCCTGCAGATGCAGAAATTGTCATGTAGGACAGTTCCTTGTACTTTACTAAGATGATTAAGAGACTTCTGGGATGTAGATTAATATATTCAACAGTGAATGGTCATGCATGTTCTGGAGTTGTAGGACTATAGTGCAGCTGGATTTTAAGGCATGAGCAGAAGAGCAAGTCCTGGTTAAGTTTCACCAATTCCAGCTGAAGGTGCTGTTGTAAGGACCCTTACAGGTACTCTTGTCACCATCTAGACAGCAACTGACCATCCTGTACAAGAGATTTGATTTCCAATATGGGCCTTACCCTATTCCAAGATACCGAAAATTAGTTCTATTAACAAATCCTCTTTCTGTGAGTGTCAGCAAAAGAACTCATTAAAAAAAATTTTCTCCAGATTTATTTTAAATTAAAAATTCTATATATACATACATATTTATTAATAGAGATGCATAATCATTAACAATCCATTAACACTACTTAATTACTTGCTCATTCTAGCCTTTAGCCTTTCCTGGCATTTTTCCAGGATTGTTATTAAGAGTACATGGCTCACAGTTATCCAAATCAGCCTGTTTGCCTTTTTTAGAAATAATGACATGACACTCTATTTTCAAATCAGAAATTTCCCAAAATCACATAATTTGTAGAACATTTGTGCCTAGTCATTCAAAGAGCTCCACAGATACTGCTTGACTTCAGGGAATTGCCCAGAAGATGTGTGTTTGCATCACACTGTTTCTGTATCAGCTCTGGCTTCTGTATAGTATGGAATAAAGTGAAGGGTTTATTTAGAAGGTTTGTAAGCATTTTCAGCCAAGAAACAGTGTGTTTGTTCTTTGTTTGTACCAAGCAATAACAAAAAAAAAAAAAAAAAAAAAACCAAAACGGTGTCCTGCTTGATACCTGGGCTTTTTTTGTATAAAAATAAGTTGCAATAATAATGAAAACATTTTTGAAAAAGATGAAAAAGGAACACCAAATCCCCACAAATAGACAAATCCTTGTCTATTTGATAGACAAATACCAGTCTAAGCCCCTTTCCTAAAACAAAACAAACTGTGCTGCTGAGAAAAACTTAATAAATACTTAAGTAATTTCTATTATTAAAAAAAGTAATAAAAGGATTTTATATTTCAGCTAAACTCAAAGTGAAAAGTATTCAGAGGATTTTTCAATGAAAGATTAAGGCCCATCCCAAAAGCTGTGATAACCGATCAAAATAAATTCTTTTGTGGCATTCAGTTATTATTAAAAAGTATTCAGCCTTCTAAATGTGAATCTTATAATCCTGGAATGAGATAAGATGCTGTTTCCCTTGAGCCTGCCTGAACAGAAATCTGAATGAGTATCATAGAAATTAACAAGCTTAAACCAAAGAAGTAATCAATGTAATCTTCATTCAAATTGGAAATCTCACTGGAAATCAGAAAAGGGTTGCACAGGTATGGTTTCTGTATCTAGTTCCCTAAAAATCTGCTTATTACAAATAAGAAAGTTTGCCAGTAAACCAGAAATACTTTCTGAATTCCCGTTTTTGCCGTTGTTACTAAAATCAATGATTGTGGACTCCAGTGTTACCAGGTTTGGTCAAAATCAAAACCATTTTCAAAAACCTAAGAGAGTAGCATTGCAGCTTACTATAAAGATTAATAGTCTTAAGCCATGCTGACTACAGAGGGAATTAAAAAAGAAGTTTCAAAGCTTGTAAGCTTTTCCCTAAAATCAGTGCAATCAATTACTACAATTTAGTGCTGATCAGTTTTCAACACCAAAGGAAATTGTCTCATCAATCTATAGACTTAGGGTTTTATAATGAAAATATGACTGGTGTAAGACTAAATCCATTGTCCAGAAACTGATTTCTACTTTTCTCTCTTACACTGTACTGTAGATGATACTAATTAATCCCAAACCCTTGTAGGACTATTCCCGTGATCAGTAATGACCAACTAACGATGACTAATTCTCTCACTGGCTGTGACATGGGGTCCTGCTATGCAGAGAACACATCTTGGCGCCTTCACTGATCTTCCCTTCAATGACAACTGCATAATACATGATAATTCCAATGTTGGCTGTCTCCCTTCTTAAATAAAATGCATAACTGTTAAGTATGAGAACATGATAAATGATGTATAGAGTAAAATCTGCCTTAAATGTTAAATGGTTCATACCTCTGACTTGTTTTGTGTATGTACTAATTTGTTTAGCATATTATAGTAGTTATTGAGTTACTTTCTGGGTTTCAAATTTAGATCTCATTAAAATAGTATTTTTATATGGAGAAACACAATACTCCATGTCTTTGAATTTGTATTTCTGAAAAAATGTTTACCTTACCCCAGTATAGAGGTGGAGAATGATGCAGTAAGGAAGGTTGCTAAGGGAGTTTAGGCAGATGTCCTAGTTAGAAACAATCCAGGGAAAAAAGAAAAAAAAAAAAAAAAAAAAAAAGAAAAAAAATCATTAATTGTACATGGATAAGTTATTAGAGGAACTGCCCACAAGCACAGCTCTCTGTAAACAACCAACTCACAAAGGAAGAAAAAGAGGGAGGAACTGGAGGAAGCTGTGTATTTATTTAATTTTAAAATTAATTATAGGGATATAGATTGTTTATCAGAAGAAATCTATGGTGTGTATGATGGAAATATAAAAAAGAATAAAACACAGGTTCATCAGAATTAAGTAACTACTCATCTGTGGGACAGCTGGCTTTGTTACTATGTGCAATATTTTATTGTTTTTCTGGGAGTTTCAGTTTAGGGACTGCATTTATGGCTCCATGAAGAACCTGAGTAGTCTGAGTTTCACCACACCTCAAGTTCCTTAGCTTTTCTCAGGATCAGGGAGGGTTCAGCAATGCAAACATTCAGCCCTGCAGAATGTTCTATGTCCAAAGGTCTTGATAAAATAATTTCATCTCATTATTTTCCCTATATTAGCATGCAGGTTTTCCCCTCACTTTTCCCTTTTGAAGAACCAGCCTGAAATTTGGGTTTAGGTACTTAATAGAAGTAAGCAGGAAAATTACACTTAAAAGTCTATGTAATATTGCAATATATTACTGTCATGGTTTAACCCTAACCAGCAACTAAGCACCACACAACAGCTCGCTCGTTCCCCTGCCGGTGGGATGGGGGAGAGAATTGGAAAAGTAAAAGTGAGAAAACTCATGGGTTGAGGTAAGAACAGTTTAATAATTGGAATAAAATAAAGTAAAATAGTAGCAGCAGTAGTAATAGCAATAATAATAATAAAATACAAAGCAAATGGTGCACGATGTAATTGCTCACCACCCGCTAAATGATGCCCACCCCATCCCTGAACAGCAATCGCTGCCCCCTGGCCCACTCCACCCAGTTTATATACTGAGCATGATGTCATATGGTATGGAATATCCCTTTGGTCAGTTGGGGTCAGCTGCCCCAGCTGTGCCCCCTCCCAGCTTCTTGTGCACCTGGCAGAGCATGGGAAGCTGAAAAGTCCTTGACTAGTGTAAGCACTGATGAGCAACAACTAAAACATCTCTGCATTATCATTATTCTCACACTAAATCCAAAACACAACACTATACCAGCTACTAGGAGGAAAATTAACTCTATCCCAGCTGAAACCAGGACAATTACAAACAAATGCACTTTCCATTAAAACCATAAACATTGAAAATATATATATATATATAAAGCCAAGAAATTTAACAGTATATAGTGACAGCAATACTGAATATGTAAATAGTGGTTATTTTCTTTGTTAATCACTCTTTTGAATATCAGGCTTTGAACACGTAAATTCCCAGTAACGTTGCCTGGCCATATAGCATTTTATGCAAAGAGACTAAATTTGAGTGTTTGCCCTCATTTTGGAAAAATGAAAACTTCTGTGTTTTGTTCTTTATGCTTTTAAAGAACATTAGATATCTTTGTAATGCATTTCATTAACATGTCCTTGGAGAAAGAGCATAGTGATCAGAACATTAAATAAGAATCTTATTGAAAAGAATGGTGTATTAAATATCAATAAATAAGTTAAAGCCATAGTAGGTGTAGCCCACTATCAGCTCTATGCAGTTAGACATTTGGTTTTTAGACAAATCTGACAAAAGAAGTACACTTCAAGATGTCACAATGTAAGACCACAAATTCTTTGAAATCTGAGAAAGTCTGGGGCTGCAAACAATGCAAGGTGTATAAACCTACTAACATGAAGACAAACTTGGCATTGTCTATAGTTACAGGGCTTTATTTTCATTCTTAAAAACAGGAATTAATTTTCTCAGACACTGAGAAACTGTATCAAGCAAATTTACACTCCAAACCTTTTTAAAATTTCACTTTGCCATATATTATCTTCTGCATATTTTCTGGCTGGACTGCTTGGATCTAGTGGTAAAACAAGGACTTAAGCAGCAACCAAGACAAAAAGTAGGCCAGTTTTAATAATTAAGTGGATTAGACCTCACTTACCTCATGAAAGGAAAAAGGGCTTTTCATGAACGGGAAACCACAGCGTCTTCATTTATTCATGGGGAGGTGTATGATATGATTGTCAGAATGTGGTCAAACTTCAAGGATACTGCTGTCTTTCTGCCAAGAGAGAATCTATCTTTTGGTGCACCTGTGACAGAGCCTGGCTCAATAAATTTAATATTTAAAAAAGATCAGCTTCAATAAAATTAATTACCTGCAGGGTAATTGCACAGGCAGCGGTTAATTTAACAGCATTTTATTTCTGATCCTAAACCACTTCCATTCAGTGGTTCATACCAGTGTCACATCACAGCTGCATTTCAGGAAGAACACTTGCAACACAATGAACCATCTGGTAAATGCTGAAAAACAGAAAGACATTTTCAAGAACAGTTCAGGTGATGGTTTGTGAGTGTTTTGCTATAGCAACTCAGACCTTGACATGATAATAGGAGTGAATGGAGGAGAGAAGTGGTTCTCTGAGTTTTTATGATTCAGACCCTGTTGGCAGTAAAGTTAAACATGCTTTTAAAATCTTTTCTTTATCCTGCTGATGTTGGTCAGGTTAAAAAAAAAATGAGTTTTCACACTGAAGGAACCGTGCATTTCCATTCACTGTGCTTGCTTTTCTTAAAGAAGCATAGACAAGAGGTGTGTATGCTTGGGGTGAAATAGATTTATTTATTTTTAAAATATCATAGTAAAAGCCACACAAGAAACAATTTACGGGTAATTAAACTTCCGAGCAAAGGAGCTGATTTTTTTTAAGCTACCATTGGGGACTGAAACATGACCCTGGACTGAACAGAAACAATAAGTGTAACTGGACATGTAAATAAACACTGAAGCTCTTCACCTTCACAATGTAGTCAGTGCGCATATTGACATTTGGGGTCAGTGGCAATATTTGCATGAATAACTAGTTTCTATCATTCTGTTTTGGTCACACATCTCCCAAACTGAAATGCTGACTGCAACAACTACAGCAAAGACGATTGCATTGTTGCAGCTGCAATAATCTGTATCTTATGTCAAGTAAGCTGAAAACCAAAACTACCAAGGTTGTATAACAATTGTTTCAATTTTCTAAATGTCAAGGTTGAAGATATTCAACCCAGTCATTTTCATGTGATCACCCCACAAAAAGGCCATAAAGCTAATAACCTATAACCCATCCAGTTACTCTAATACATCCAGGATGCCCAAATTCATAAGAAGAACCCAGACCTTTCATACTGGTGAAAAAGATCCTGAGAGCTGGATGTGCATAATTCTAAAAGTGATAATTCACTAGATTGCATTTAGATATCTCAGGTTCCTTGAACATTAAATAGTGAGAATTTTGTGCCCCAGAATGCCCCATAATTAGTCTGTATATGAAACAAGAAAGCCTAAAACAGTATGAAACATAAAAATGGAAGGAGTGTCTCTTCTAGAACATGTTATGTTCCTGAGCTATAAAGGTGGGCATTCAGGGAGAATTGGTGGATTGTGTTGTTTCACACTTACTCATAATAGCTGCAGGATTATAAAGTTCATCTGGGAAGCAAAAGATCTAGTACACCCTCAGAGACGATCATAACCCATAATTTCTGCATTTTTGAATATTACAGGAAACAGTCAGGCCGAGAAATAGACCAGATATTCTTTGCTGCTTGATAGAGACTGGGCCACTGCATAGAGAACAGTGGAAGATGCATGGGTCCAGAGAGAGACAGCGCTGAAAGGGAGGTTGTTCTTGTAGCCTACTAATGAGTGATGCCTTTAAGAAAAAATAATTTTCTAATTTGAACCAAGAGTCAGAACAAGCAGCCTGCCAAGAGTCCTCCCTACACAGCTAAATAAAAGCAGGCCAAGAAGTGAGCTCAAGGGCTCGGTCCCTTACTGCCTAGGCTACCAAAGTCTTGGTCACCTCTTTCCCCACTTGGCAGCATTCCATTTGGCTGTGCCAGCACATTACCAGTTCAAATGAGGAGCCTCTGCTGAGGGCTGAAACTGTGCTAGATTTAACTCTTGTGCGAGATTTGGTTCCCTCTGCAGTCCTCCAACTCTGTCGCAGAAGCCTTTGCATTTGCAGCCATCCGTCCATGATGTCCATCCATGTCTTCAAATACAATGTTTAATGTCTTAAAATAATTTCTCTTGTGCACTGCACCTAGACTCTCATAGTATATTTGGAGCTGGAAAACAGAAAACAATTATTCCATCTTCATGTCACGTGCGCATCATATGGGGACCACGGTGGTGTGGTAGGTGATGTGGATATGGCCAGTCTCCTTTAGATGGTGCTAGCTGTAAGCAGTGTGGACATAAACTTAAACATGATTCATGTCACTTGTCTCTTTTATTTAGCAGTACAGATGTAGCAAAAGATCCCTTTCCTTCTTTCGCAAGTTCTTCCATTGTTTATTCATTTCCTTTTTTGCTTTAATAAAAATGCAGCAGTGCTACAGTTTACTAATTTGCAATTTTTCATAGTCATCCATTAAGAACAGTACATTGTACTAGCAGTAGAGCAGCTGAGAGACAAACAAAATTGTATAACTGAAAACAGAGGGACAGGAAGAAAATGAGCATTGTGGAGCAGCAACTAACAGCAGCTGCCATGAAGGTGGAACTCTGAGGAATGCAATACATGACTGGAAGAAGTTTAAATTAGGCCTTGTAATTTTGGATGCTTTGTGAAATCCCTAAAACAGTAAAAAAAACACAGTGGGAATCATAGCCACAAACTGGAAAAAGACCATTCTGATTCAGATCAGTTCCTGTTTGGACTTGGAAAAAAATGTAAGATTTTCCCAGAATGCAGAAAAGAATGAAGCAAGTTGCTGGAAGAAAGACAAGACATTGT